>BSBN01000286.1:0-5000000 GCA_027924645.1 Cunninghamia lanceolata | reverse complement strand
GCTAGAGCTTTGTTATCCTTCTATCTAGGGCATACTTTTTTCCAAATTTTTGAAAAAGAGTTCTACATGAGCTAATCAACTTATTCTAATATGTAGTAGCATTTGTTCTGCAATAGAGGGCTTTACTAATCTCCCTTAGACATCTAATACCATCCATGCAGTCTTTATCTTGTAGTAGTTCACAATTTAACTTAAAGTTTGAGTCCCTCTTAGTTTTCACAGAAAAACACTAGTTTTTCAGGGAGATAATTGACTTAATAGGGTGATGATCTGAAAGGGTATTTGGAACAACTTGTACCACATTATTGTGATTAGAAGATTGGAATTGAAAAAATTCTTTATTTGCATAAAATCTATCTAACCTACAATATATTCTCATATTATCTTTTTGACTATTACACCAAGAGAACCAAATACCAATACTATTATCTTTTTGACCAGATAAAGGATCATAGAGATTCAACATTTTATTCATTCTATCCCAAAAGAACTTTTCATTCCCTTTCCTGTCATGAAGGATCCCCCCTAATTTATCCTCTCCATGCTCTATCATATTGAAGTCACCACCCATTATCCAAGGAACCCTAGGAAGCTCATCTACCATCCACTTCCATAATTTTTCCCTATTCCCATACTCATTTTGTGCATAAATTGATCAGACACCAATCTTAACATTATCAATATCTAGAGTGACCCATAGACATCTATTGCAAGGGGAGCATCCATGCATGTTAATATATCTATCCCATTTTCTATTTATAAGCATGGCAGTACCACCTTTCCCTTTTTCATGTTTAGAGGACAAGGCAATAGCATCCTTCCAAATAAATCTCAAATTATTTTCCAATTGGAAATCCACTGCTTTAATTTTCTGAAGCAATAAAAAATCCATCTTATTTTTGTTGCAGAAGTCTCTAACTACATATTTCATATCAGGGGATTCAAGCCCTCTCACATTCCAACTATAACATTGCATCTCTAACATTGTTTCTATTTTCAATGAGAGTTTAGTTTATTTCCTTTGTATAGGTTATCAAAACATTTGGGCATCTACTCGTCCTTGCCCTTATTTCCTGGCTTAGCAGATCTATTAGTTTTGTTGTATTATTTTCTTTTTTTAACTTCCTCTTCCTTCTTAGGAATGGTATCCTTGTCTTTGCAACTAATAGTATCTCTGGGTTTAATATCCAACTTGGAATCAAAACCCTCAGCTAAATTCAAACTACTTGGTTCAGGGCTAAACACAGTTAACCCCATAGGATCTACTGTCTTCTTCTCTTTAACCTTTTCTTTAAATATTTCAAGCTTCCTCCTTTGATCCTTAACTATAGTTTCCCTAATCTTCTCAAGAGCCAATTTATGTGCATTTTTTATAACCAGCCTTACTTTTGTAAATTTCATTCTTATCAATTTGATTTCCACAGTCTATTTTATCCCCAATTGTGGGGAGATCCCCGCATTCAATATTGTGCCTATCAAGCATTTTGTTCTCCTCTGGTTTTTCAAAACATGGGTTTTCAAACATAGTAATGTATTTCCCCATTAGGGCATTAATGTTAGGGTTTAATATTTCTTCCAACTCCACACCTAAGCAAGAAACATTGTCATCCTTCAAGTTATTTTTACCCCTAGAAGAATTAATCTTTTGAATTGTGCATTCTTTAATATGAATGCTCAAATTGGAGTCATTACCCAGAGAGAGTTCTGAGTCCTCACCTAAAACACTTTCCTTGCTAAAATTTTCAGTATTGGCATCAAGCCCACTACTGAATTCCATAAGAATTTCCATATCAGATGGAATGTCAGCCTCACCCGGAGAACAACTATTTTGATTTTCCACCTAAATATTTAACTCAGATGGGAGGTTGACCATAATATTTTTAGGGGAGGAAATAACCTCCTCATTAATTTTATTGTCATCCTTCCTACCAGAAAAGTTTGCATCAAAATTACTTCCTTCATTATATTTCCTTTTGTTTAAAAATGGACAATCTTTTTTTTGGTGCCCTTCCATTTTGCACAAAAAAAAGGAATTTAAACCCCCTAGCCCAACAAGCTCGCATTGAAATTTTTTTCCTTCCAACAGATTTCAACTATTTCTAGAATATCAACTCCAGTTTTCAAGGCAACTAGGACCCTAGCATTAATGTGGGGAAGGGTAACCCTCGTTTCATCAACTCTCAAGATTTTCCTGATAGGGTCCATCATTTCTGGCAAAAAACTCCACAGTTGCTCTGTCACATTCTTGATCAGAAACCATTTTGGGGTTGTGCAAAACATTATTTCCTTGTGGGTAACATTTGGGTCATAAGGAAAGGCCTTAAATAGTGTTTGGCCTAAATTCCAATAGCTTCTCTCTAGCACCCTTTTCTGCATGTTATGGGTATGCAAGAAAATAACAAATAACCCATGTTGGATCATTCTACAGAATGAGATATGAATCCCTAACATTTTCTCCCATACCAAACCCTGCTAGTTATCAAAAAACCTTCTTGAAGGAATTTTACCAATGTTTAAACTAGCAAAGAAAATAGCAACATTTTAAAGCCTAGATTCTTCAACACTAAGAGATTTCTTCATACCATCATTTGGATTTAATGAGAGTTTCCTAGGGAAATAGAAGTCAGGTCACCTATTTTTCCACATCCTCCTTCACTTCTTTCCTCCTTGCTGTCGGAGACTCCACTATCTCCTCCGAGTGCACTGTAGATCTCAAAGATTGCATTTTGATGTGGTGCTTTGGCATCTTCATTATGGAGAGCCTCTCAATATGACTTAGAGGTTTCTTTAGACCCATCAAACATTTTTGCATTATGATTCTCAGATTCCTCCATAACTTTGTCTCAACCTAGCAATAATTACAGAGTTACCCAATGCATACTCCCTCTGGTGGTCATGGGCATTGGGAAATGGGGACTATAGTGGGTGATGTCTGCCTAAAGGTGGGAAAGGAACTATCCTTTGTTCAAATTTTGACACCTTTCAACCAACAAAATAACATGACAAAAACCAACATGCACAAGACAATAACAAAACAGTCACAAAAACTAATAATTTAAACTAGTTAAACTTTAATATAGAGATCCAATATGGCTGAATGCAACAGATTTTACCAATGAAGGAAGTCATAGCACGGAGAAGCCCCTACCAATGAACCATGGAGGATCAAAAAAACCCTTGAAGCACCAACAGAGCTTCTCCTCTCATAACGTCTTTCCCCTATCTCAATGACCACTAGAGAACTTTTTTTATTCTGGGATTTCATCTTTATAATATTTATTCTTTTATTTAGATCAAAGATGTAGGTATAGAAACAAACGTGTAGGTGTAAAAATAGTTCTAAAATTTGTAAATTTCATATTTAATTTAGGTTGAATTTTACTCTATTTCCATTAGCCATTAGTTGTTAACTTGAGCGAGAAATGTGTTAATTTATATGATAGGATGATATATAACAGGATAAACCCTAATTCATTTGAAGATTATTTAGGAATTCATCAAGAGAAAACATTAGAGAGTTTTGTTACTCTTTACATCATCACTATAAATAGATCAATACCACTCTTTACATCATTATTATAAATAGATAGTTAATATATTAAATTAATATTACCCAATATAAGCATAACTTGGTATCTATTAAATAATATTTTCATGTAATCTCTTTAATTTATTCCAAAATTACAAAATACTTATCATTTGGTTGATCCACAATATTTCCTCCAATAGTGAGAATTGAAATCAATAGAATGTAGACAAACGTGTTATTGAGATAGGAAGAAGTATCATAACCATTTATTCATAAATAGCAATTTCTTAAGAAAGTGTGACTTTGTGTTTCCTTGTTGTTCATCAATTGCATGACAAGTTATTTGCTTCATCCAATTATCTAAAAAACTAAGCAATTCAAAACATTTAATCAATAGAAAAAACTCATCCCATTAAAAATTGATTAATTTTGGTTTAGGTTCGGCTCATTTATATAAAATATTGCCATCTTATTTAGATTTGATACATTTAAAACTAAACAATTTAAACTCATAAGTTCATATAACTTGGAACAAGTTCAATATTTAAAACAAATATGAAATGGGCTTAAAACTTGGTTAACCATTTTATTTGAAATGATTATTGACATTATTTGTAATCAAGACAAATATAAAACTTTTATTGAAATAAATAATATTGAATATGTAAAAATTATTAGCCCTCTTTTTAAAAAATATATTGAAGTTGTAGACACATAGAATTGTCTATCGTATTTTTGTTATCATCAACACTTCATCTACATCATTTTCCTCTAAATTAATTGAATACTTCCTACTTATTTAATTAATCATTTTATTTCCTCTATCCACATTAATTAAATGATTTTTAATTATTTAATTAATTAACTAACATTTCTTTTAAGTATTAATTAAATAAATCAACATAGTTTATTTAATTAATCAATCTACTTTCTAAATTTCCATCTTAACTAAATAAAATTAATATTTTATTTATTAAATTCCAACATTATTCTCATTCTCATTAATTAAATTTATTTATTTATTTAATTCCCTAATTTCCTCTCCGTTGGAATTAGGTGTGTCATACACCTTGCAAGTACTAATATTTGAAATATTTATTTAATTGTATTTAATATGCATGCACATATTTTGGGCATCCCATTTGGAGAGGCACTATGTGTCACTTGTTTGTATTTGGGCAATTTGTATTTATCACTTAGTATCATGGAAGTTGTTAAATGTAACTATGACAACTTGTAATGTGTGTAGGAGTTGCTAGAATGGAAAGAGCTTGAAGGAGGGAGTTACCATGGAAACTTGACAAGCATGATTTTAGGAGCAAAAAATGGAGTGCCATATTTGGAGAGTTAGTTATGATTTAACAGGTGTAAGTAACTTTCTATTTTATGGTGAATTTGATTGAAACTCCTATAAATTGAATGCTTGAGGAGTCATTTGTGAGTAAAATTTTAAGCAAGGTTATGCTGTCAATTTTATTCTAGAGAAGTAAGATGTAAATCTCCACGTTAAGGCTTTGAGCCTGTAAATGTATTGTAACGTGTTTGTTATTGCAGATTAATACATTGGTTCAATACTTTGGAGTGTGGAGTTTTTAACCCGAAAGGGTTTTCTCCATGTAAATTGGTGTCTCTTCTCTTCTATCTATCTTTCTTCTATTATTCCTCTTTCATGATCTTAAAGTGTTAATTTACATGTTGTTACATGTCCAAATTTACTTAGATTTGTAAGCTACATTATCTTTCCTCTAATGGTTAATGAGATGGGAAATCATCTATGTCTGTTTCCACTTTAAAGGAATACTAGCATGTGCTTGTATCAAGTTATTGAATATCTGATTAAGAAAAGAATAGGATAGTGGAAGGTGCATATTGGGTTCTCTTTCTTTTTCAATTGGTATCGAAACAATGGTGGTTACATGTTATGTGTTGGTTCCATGGTGTTTAAGGTTCTAGGTGTTTCTTCTATTGTGATTTCTTAGCTTGGCAAGCTTTAGGGAATCTGTAGGAAGGAATTGGATGATTATTAATCCTTGTTTGAGTAAACTTTTTGTAGTTGATCTTATTTTTTAGAGTACAACAGGTATTTAAAGGATGGGGAAGATGGATTTTTTTGGAGTTGATCATGTGGTTACATTTAATATGATATTGATTTGGAGCTCATGTTTGATAGTATGTAATAACCCTCATGCATGGTGGTTGTGTTATTTCATTCTATGGGCGTTTGCATTATAGTATTCATGTTGGGTGTTTGTTCTTAGATCCCTAATCACATGGATAAACTTGGGTTGTGTTACCTAATTTTTGAATTTTTTTTCCATTTATGTGTCAAGTAAATGTTCCCCCCTTTATTCTTTATTGTTTAACCCCTTTAACCAAGTTGTGACCTTTACTTAGACATTTTTCCTTCACAGTCGGTGATTTCATGTTTTTCAAAACCTTAGTCGGCGGGTTCCAAAGTTTCAAAACTTATTGATTTCCTGACTCTTCTCTAAAGTCATAAGCTAAGTCTTCATTGTCAGCTTTGTTTTAGTCCTAGTGCTAAGTCCTTCATAGTCGGTGAGTCAAGAGTTCTTCAAACTTCTAAACTCTCGATTGATGGTTCGCAAATTCTAAACATTGTCGATCCTCCGACTCAAAGTTCAACTCACTTTTTAAGGAGCCAGCTTTCCATTTATCAACATGCACAGTGAAAGTGAAACTTGTCATTTCGTAATAAATAAGGAATGTCTCGAAAAGTGCAATTGCACATTTTTTGAAGGAGAATTAAGGTGACTCATTTATGAAATGTACAACCGTACATGCTGCTGAAATCAATGAGATTTATTGAGACATTTTTTAAGGGTTACCAACTTCGCAAATGCATTATTCTACATTGCAGCTGGTATACTTTGGAGAAGCTCTAGACTGCGTCTTCTGCAAGTGATGAAAACAGACTCTTGTAACTAGGCTATCTAATTGAAACTTCTTCTCACTTGCTCCTTACTGTGATAAATTTGAATTTCTTGAGTCATTTCAGTGGGAAGAGTAGTTTTCTTTCATGAGTCTGAATTGTTTGTTTCCCCCAAATGTTCTGGAAATTTACTTGGTGCCCCTAGCAGCTACAAAAGCTTCTATTTTCTGGTTTCTCAAACAAGTAAAGATGAAGTATAAATATCAAGGTTTTCATGTTGCTTCAATTATTGAGAATGGTTTGGCTAAGGTGAGAGATACTAAGCTTGGACATATAGACTTGGGTGATTTTCGAGCTCGAATGGAACAAAACCCCAGAGTACCTATAGCCAAGAAAATCTAAACAAGTGGGTTAGCTCGTGCTGGGGGTTTTCCACCTCTATGCCATGTCTAGACCTGGTTGTTATGTGTGCAAGGAATTATTTCCCTAATTTGTAGGAGATAAGAGCCTTTGATGACTCTATGATTACAAAACTTGACGTTGCAGTTGTTTCTCGTGCATTGGGATTACCTGATAGAGAAGAATTCGTGGAGATGTCTATCACCATGGGGTGGAATTATTTTTTGGAAAAGAAAGATTGGTGTTTGAACTCTATTGTGAGGAACTACTTGAAAGTAGAGAAGAAGGGAAAATTGCAAGTTCTTGCCAATTTAAAAATAGTGCATTTCAAAGAAGAAATTTTTAACATGATCACTCTATTGCACCGTGTCATTGGAAATGCAGAGTCTGATTTGTTTGAGAAGTGGATGTGCTAGTTCATTTTGGTGGTGTGTAGCGAGTTCCAATATATCGATTGGGCTAAAATGATCAGTGATCAATTAAACAAGCAACTGGCCAACTTTCATCAGAATGTCTCTTTTACATGTGCTCTTATTTGTTCTACATTTCAACTAGTAAAGAGGTTGTCTAGGCAGGGTTAAGGACTCAAGGGTCTTTGTCACCGGACACACTTGTGTATGAAGATTTTCCTCATTTGCAGAGAGAAAATGGGATGAAGGATTATCATCATGTCAGTGATGTTTTTCTCATGTTTTCTATAAGAGAGATTGAAGGTAATCCTGAATTAAGAATTTCCCCTAAGGCTACTTTGTTGGTCATGAGGTATGGGAGTTTTTATATTCATTTTGATAGATTCAACTACCTTCAAGTTGGGGGTTATGAAAATGTCCCATTGAAATTAACAAGATATGCATTTGATTACTTTATTCTTTTAGAAATTTGTTACCAGATGGTGACTATGAACAATAAATACCATGGCATGAAAAAGAAAGAATATGCTTTTCTTGTGTCATTGTCATTTTTCACTTGTAGAACTAACTATAATGCCAGAAATATAGAGAAGATTATGACAGAGTACAATTTTTGCCCCTTGTCTGTGAGACCATTTTTCGATAGTAAAAACTTTGTTAAGAGAAATTTCCATGGAGGTAATCTCTATGAACACCAACCACATTTGGAAGATTATTGGGAAGATTGTGTTGATGAGAGAGAGGTCAAAAGAAGGGATTAGATGAGGTTAACCTTAGACCAAATCCATGCCTTCAATTTTCCTCTACAGGCCCCAAGTGGTGTGGATGATAAGTCTAATATTATTGATGAGGGATACCATGATGTTGCCTCTAGAGCCCTGCCTCAGATACAATGGTCTAAAAAAGAGATTACTGATATTAAGGTCTGGTCCTCCTTTGTTTTGGATAAGACCGAAAGGTGTCTTAAGGGGAGAATTCAAGAGCACACTGGTTCTTCCTCTATGCAAAAAGAGTCTGGAGCAAGAGAACAGGGAACATCTCAGGCCTTTAGAATCCAAAGAACTTCAACTAGCATGGAGACAACTCAACACAGAGTTGGTTCACAATCGGGTGGGAATGCATAACAACCTGAGTATAATAGGAGACTAAAAGGCATATGTGAGTAGGATGGTCAACCTGCATCTGTGAGAACATGAGCAAAGAAGAAGTTAGATGCCTTACAACAATTATAGGTAGATCATATGGCCTCTCCTAATTCCCCTATGTCTGGTAATGATTCTTTGATTTTCAACAAATTGGAGAAGATAGCATTTTTCATTCTTTTTTTGAAACTCCAGCTTCCCCTAGATTAAATGAAACACTTGTATATAATATTCCCAATCAGTGAGACAATGGTGTTCTGGGTTGTAACAACACATTCCATAATACTCATTAATTAACATAAGTATTCATCTTAACCAAGAATTAGAATACATTATGATTATCCAAATTAGAGTTAAAAAAGAATGAATCATTATCATTACATTAATTAAGCATGTTATTCTTAACTAGAATATAACAAAATGTAGAATTATAATATCCAATTACATCTCATTAGTGAATAACCTTCACTATGCATGCACAAAACTATGCTCAAGGCATCAATTATCAAATTATACAAAATAACTGACTATCAAGTCATATAAAGAAAAAGCACTGTATCCGGAACTCTTGACATCTATCTTCATAAGCCTCAGCTTGTCTCATGCTTGGGGAGGAGAGCATCATCCGAGTGCTTTTCCTCCAACCACAGTCCAGCGGTCCCCTGCACAACTTCCCACTTGGAAGCGACCCTACCCTTCATGGAAGGTATAGATATAAGGAACCATTAGGTTAGCCATTTGAGTATCTAGTGTTATGTCCTTCATAATGCCACACGGTCATGCAACTATAGATCCACTCTAACTATGCATGACACTACTAGAGACATTATGCCATCTAGAGCACTATGGACTGATAATGCATGTAGAGACAGATGCATTACTTTGGCCAAAGATTTACATACATGTATGTTACTCAATAAACGTCATCATATGTCCACCACCCTGACTTGACTTAGAAGTTGTCTCATCCTATAGTATGCTTAATTCGACCTCTCTAGGTCTAGAAGAGGTAGGCTCAATTCATTCCTAGTCCAATTCTAGGACAATCAACTCCTATCTTAGGAGTACATTCAATTATGTTACATTGCTTTCGCAATAGGGAACCTATGACTCCATCTCACCCTATTCCCATATTTTCAAAATGTCAATAGCCAAACCAAGTTTTCCAACTTATGACCTTCCTAGGTTCATAGTTTCATGTTGACCTATCACAAGGTTTACATTCAAATTCATGACATTTAAGACTTTTATCATAATAGTCTAATAAGATGGTCTTATAAAAAGACTCTATCTCAAGTATTCTCATGGGTTTTAATATCTTATACCTCATTCGTGATGTATAGCCATTTGAATACAGACGGCTTTCATTTTCATTGCACTATAAGAGTTTCATACTAACCATAGTGTTTATTCTTATAAGTATATAATTATCTAGGAGAATTAGTTCCTCCAATAAACCCGGCATGCACTTAATATTGTCTATAAGGCAATACAACTTACCTCTTATCTAGTTTCTCCTTCTTCAACAAGGAGACAACATATCTTTAAAATACATAAGATGCATCATAGTTATCATAATAACTATCATTAACAGTCAAGCACTGTTATAAGGAATCTATGACTCCACATCACTTTGTCTCATTCTTTCATAAAGAAACAAGTACGTTCATGGTTTCAACACTTAACCCTACTCGGTTGGTGTTTACTTTGTTTACCTATTTTCAAGGTTTAAGCTCAGTTCATAACATCAATGAAATGCTTATAATGACTCATATAGTCGATCTCTTTAATAAGTTCTATATTAAGAGATCTTCCTAATACTATACATATATAAGATTAATTGCCATTCGTAAGATGACATTCACCTTGTTTTATACCACTAGTCTATAGAAAACAAGCGTAAGTTCTTGTAAATAAAGAACCTACCAAGAAATTACTTCCTCATAAGGAATATGACATGCAATCATGACTGCCAAGAAACAATATTATATTTGTATATAATAACCTTCTCATCTCCACGAGAAGTCATTATGACTACTGTAGGCACCAAAAATTGACCCATTTCATAATTTGTACATCAAACTCATAGCATCACCTAATCATACCTAACCTTGTAAAACATCTTGTAAATATTTATCCTAGGTCATTACATTATCCCAATTGATCACCTTTCCAATTACTTAAATAAACCTCTTTATTTTATTAATTCCCTCCTCACATGTCTCAAAATAATTCAAATTTAATATTTGAATTAATCTCTCATCTATGTGTCACATGACTACAACTCTTCTCATGGACAAATACTTTAAATAATTTTATTATTTAAATTATGAGATTCCCACTCACATCCTATTTTTAGCCTCATGTCATAACCCACTTAATGTGTGTAATAGGCACTAAAATCAACTTTTAATCCTAGCCATACACATCACACAATTGAATTTTAATCTTAGCCATCGAATCATACCAGCTCTTGCCTATAAATATGGCCTCTCACAAGCCATTTTGGATGCATCTACTTCTAGTATCATCACTTTGCCAAAATTCTTGCAATCCTCTCATCTATCTATGTATTTTCCTCTATCATCTTCATCTTATCGTTATGCTGCAACTATGAGCAATCAACAAACCTTTGACATCATGCATTCTCATGTAAGATCAAGAAGAGCCATGGAGATCAATCAAGTCTAGTGTGGATTCGATTTGCATTTGATTTTCTTTGTTTTTATTTGCTAGTTTGTCCTTCATGGTGCATAGTTAGGGTTTAGTTAGTTTGTTGTTTTTAACACTAAATATGATTTTCCCTAGCTACATTTTGGTGAACTCGATGTGAATCCTTTGATGGAGCTTGCTTTTTGCAGGTTTTATTAATTTTTTGTTGCACGTTTATGTCGTTTTTGGGAAAAACCCTAGGTTTTAAAGATTTCATCATATCTTTCAAATGGCTGCAAATTTTTCTACAAGATTTTCATAGAAGCTTGTGCATCATCTCATGAGGCTACAGAAAAAAAAATTGCATGTTTATCGCCGTTTTGTAAGAGTTATCACAATTTTATATTTTTTCATAAAATTGACTTTCTAGGTGCAAATCAGTGCATTTGCTAGAAATTTTTACATTTCTAAAAATCTCTTGAAATTTTAATGGGGGTCTATTCTTTACAGATTAAATTTTGAGTTCATATAATGTGTAAAAAAATCAAATCTTTGTCTACTATAGGTTTTCCATAAATCTGCATTTCTGGGCGCAAAATAGGGAATTTTTTTGACTTCTTTACATTTTTGGAAAGCTCTCAGAAAATTAGTGGGGTCTCTTCTTTTATTTTTTAGATTTCAGATCAAAAATGTCTTCAAATAATCAAATCTAATTCAGCTATGTTAAAAACGTGTATCTGAAATTGTAATTTTCTGATGAGCTTTTTTTTTTTATGGCTAGATTATAATATCATTTTTTGATCTTGTCGGTGATCATATGAATCTGGAACAACGTTTGCATCAACACATACAATAGATTGGAAAACAATTTTATCAGGTGCACTCTATTCATCTTTTACCTCTTTTCATTTCTTCATAATCATTGTTTGCAAAACACTTCAATTTGGGCATAAAAAGAACAACTTGTTTGCATACACATTTAAATTTTGGGCTCTAAAATGAACATTGCTTACTATTACACATTCAAATTGGGCATAAAATTAACCATTATTTTCAATCAAACTTTTTGATTTGGGATCTAAAAAGAACAAGTGCTTGAATTATTTTTCTCACATTTCATTTTTAAGGGTCAATTAACAACTACAAGTGTGAATCAAGTGATAGTTCACTTGGTTTTCTTTTGTTTACCCTATCTTAGGAGGCCTTCTTGGAGACACACCACTCCAAGGGATGGCCTCAACCGAGGTTGAATTGAAAGACACCCTCATTGGGAGCTGTAAATCTTGTCACTCTTGGCTAAGCCCCAAAGAACTTTATACCTTTGGGAAGTGAAGGTGAAGGGTGGGTTATCCCTTTCTCCTAGCTATGTGGAAGGATTTTACTTTCAATCCATTTCCCTAGTCAACCTTGTACAACCTAGCTTAAGACATAATTGGCCATACCCCACTTGACTAATCATTAGGGCTTGTTGATGTGTCTTCAAGTGTTTTCTTAATCATAACATTTAATCTTGAAAGGAAAATTCATCATTATGTTTGGTGTGAGTGTTCATGCATTTCCATGTGAATTTTTGTGTTTGATATTGCCCAAGTCAAACTACCAATAAACAATTTGCCACATCATCCAATCTTTCCAAACTAAATCATCCTAATCATTCTAAATCATCATCTTAATCCTAGTCAATACTTGTCAAAATGGTCATAATCCTAAGCAATCCTAATCCTAATCCAAAGCTAAAGGTCACACTTCGAGGAGCCCCTCCTCCTAATCATGAAGACAATCCAAAACCTTACATACTCCGAGGTGACCCAAAATTTGTTTCTAGTGATGATGAGAACTTTGTAGATCCTAGTGAGGATGAGGATCTTATAGATTTTGAGGCATACATGTAGGAACAAACTGAAATCAAAAAACTTCAATTTATGTGTAACTCCATCCCAACACAAGAGAAAAAGATCATAGCACAAGAACTCCAAGACCCCATTCAAACACTTCATGAGGTACCCCAACCCATGGACTGACAAACCATACAAAGATTTCAAGCCATCATTCAAAAATTTCAACAAATCTAATCACCTCAAATACAACACCTCCTAGCCCAAGTCCAACAATTCATAGCTACTTGTCAAATCCAACCAAATCCACCCACCTATCAAGTCAATGCCACATCAACCTATCCCTCTTCTTTCCATGCCAACCAATATTAATATCTATCTACATCACAACAAGCACATGTGAACCTAAGCCACTCCTTGAAACAAGGTCAAATGCCCTCAAGCTCTAATGATACTCTTGACAAGGGAAATACCACCTTAAGTTTGGAATCATACACCACTCCATCTACTAGTCCTCCATCATCATCCAAGAGAATGTCTATATCAAAGCCTACTATTCCTACATCAACATAATCAACAAACCTTTCAAGCTCTAATCCATCAACCAACAAATCCTCAAATAATTTTCTCGAAAGATTCTTTGCAAAATCTAAAAGAAAAATAAAAGCTATGGAGTTATAAAAGCTATGGAGTTATCCAAATCCACCAATCCATTTAATCCCTTTGGCCCTCCATTTAGTCAAAGTCCAAACCCTAAGTCTAATCCATCTGACACCCCTCTTGTCCTTCCACCATGGGATTTATCTACTCCTAGTCCTAATCCACCTAATCCAATTAGCCTTCCACATCATCCCAATCATCACCCCTCCACCTACAAAGGATGTGATTCAAGGACTACTAGCAAGGATTAAACCATCCCCATGTCAAGCACCCATTGATGAGCCTACCAAAGAACCTTTGAATGTCATGTCCACTTCTTCAACCCCATCATATGGTCCACAACCCCTTGAGCCTATTGAAAATTTTCCTCCCATGAGTCCATCATGCCCTCATGTTGTTGGCCAAGAACCTATCCAAGAGTCATCCACTTCTATTCAAGCAAACCAAGAGCTATGTGAAGAGTTTAATCCTAAGAATGTGGAAACATCAAGCCCTAGTCCTACTCAATATCAAATCACTTTCATCCAATCTATCTATAACCTATATATTTTCTATGATCAATATATTACCCATGAAGAAGCTATCCATGAGCAACTTGATCCTGTACCTATCCATGAGCAAGATATCCCAAATACACCTCCACCTAGTCCTATCCATGATCCACCAACATCCACTTGTTATGATGAGACACACACCTCCCAAGAACACACAAGCATAGAAGATCAAACAAATACCTTGGATCCTAATGAGCATGATCAAGATTCTAATGATCCTTCCACATCTTTTATCGACCATATTCCAAATCCACCATCACATCCTATTGGTCTATCCACCTTCATTCATGAATATTTCTCCCTAGGAACATAGCAACCATTGTCTACCACTTCACTATCTCCGTCCAATAAGGAACTCGTGTCTAATGTTCAAACTACACCAAGTCCCATAGTCCACCGCATACTCCAAAATATGAACTATCAAAGCAAAGGCTTAGGCCTTCATGAACAAGGTGTTTTGAACAAGGTGTTTTGGAGCCCATCCATGTCAAAGTTCCTCCATGCTCATATGGCCTTAGATACACACCCCAAGGTAAACAATATAAATATGTTGGTACTTCTTCCATCCCTCCTAAGTCCACCACTTTCCATCACAAATCTTAGCATACCGCCAAAACATACATTGCCATTCCACCTCCATCATCTAACAAATGTCAAAAGCATGTGACCATACATCTTCCACCATCCAATTTAACCCCACTTCTTCCAACTCCTAATATACCACCATCCACTTTACCTCCACTTTTTCCAACACCTAATACCCTTATCATCCATAAAACCCCTTACATTCCTAATCATGACCAACAAATGCACATATTATCTAAACATAAAGCTTCCACTCATTCCACCCATTTAAGGGATTCAAAAATACAAAAATGGATGCCTTTATCCATAAAGTAAAAAATACTAAGGATCCTCATGCCTTAGGGCACAAATACAGAAAATCAAAACAAAGTACATCCAAAATGCTATCCAAGCCCATACCTTCACAAGCAAATTCTGAAACTAAAATGGTATGGGTACCTAAGAAAAAACAAAGCATGTCAAATGAGGAATCCACATCACAAAATTCCCAACCATTCTCTTCCATCCAAGAGTTGCGCTCCATTCAAAAGTTTCAAATTCCTCCAACTCACAAGCAAATCAAAAATCATAAAAATACTAAGTCTATGTGGGTGCCTAAAGCACTACATCATCCACCTCCTTAGCAAACATCTCCATTGCTTTCTACGCCACCTTCCAATCAAAAGCTTAAATGTTTAACGTGGTGTGTGCAACCGTTGGTCATGGTTCCCTTCCATACCTCCATCTTCCCATCATTCACCTATTATCCTACATATCTTCACCATCACTTTCCTATGGTCCATGCTTTTGCATAAGTCTTTCATCCATCTTTACATAAGTCATCCATAATCTACCTCATAATCCACTATTTTCATCCATAATCCACATCATAATCCATTATCTACCTACTCCATCTACCTCTTTCATGTCATCCCTTACCAACATCTATGAGCATGTGACATTTTACATGGTCCATGCAATGACATCCATCTAGTAGGACTATCACCTTTTATGGAACTAGACACTTGAGTCCCTCCTATCCTTCTCCTATCAAAAATGTCAAAAAAAAAAATCAAAAAAGTAAAGAGAAATCCCTTTGTCCAATGGTGAAAACCTGGCAAACAGACGTCATGTGTAGGTTGATCTTCTATGTCACTGACACTTAGGGGCACATTGTCTCATCCACACTATCTATCCTATCATATCACTTTTTATCATTCTCCACCATATTCTACCTTACCATCCTACCATCCTTATCCATTACACCTACATATACCTATCTTATTAAATCCATTCATCCTCCCTTCCTCTTTTTGATCTTGACTAAGATATGGGGGCACAATGTTGACAAATGTTTTGGATATCTCTTAACATGCCTTGTCCTTTCCAGATAAATCCTATCATTACCTTATTGTCATTACCCATTTTTTATCTTATCCAAACAAGCCTATCATTAACCTAATTGTCATAAGCTTTGTCATGAAAAATCCTAAGTATTGCACCTAGAATGGGGCATGTTGTTCCTATGCGACATAGTCTTTGGAGATCACATCCTTGCTCCTTTATGATGCACCTACCCCATTCACTATTGCTTGTCATTTTATCCATCCCCTTATCATGAGCTTTTGTCCACCCATTTATCCATTCATCCAATCCTACATTATCCTTGCACTTAGACTTAGTTTTCCCTTGTCATTGGTATCTAGCACAAAGGCTACTCAAATTGTCATCCAATGCCATTTCTCAAAACTTTCCAAAAAATACAAAAAAAAATCAAAAAAATTCAAAATCCAAAAAAAGTAAAACATTTCAAAAACAAAAAAAAATCAAAATATTTCAAAATCCAAAAAAATCAAAACAATTCAAAATCCAAAAAAATCAAAATATTTCCAAAATCCAAAAAAAAAAAAATCAAAATATTTCAAAATCCAAAAAAATCAAAACAATTCAAAATCCAAAAAAATCAAAACAATTCAAAATAAAAAAAAATCAAAACATTTCCAAAATCCAAAAAAGAAAATCAAAACATTTCCAAAAATCCAAAAAAATCAAATATTCCTAAAAATCCAAAAAAATCAAAATATTTCAAAATAAAAAAAAATCAAAACAATTCAAAATAAAAAAAATCAAAACATTTTAAAAACAAAAAAAAAACATCAAAATATTTCCCAAAAAAAAAAAAAAAAACATTTCAAAATCCAAAAAAAATCAAATATTCAACAAAAATCCAAGCAATAAAATCAATCATCAAATCATCATTCAAACAAATTCTTCCAATTCATTCAAATCATTCCTACAAATCAAATTAATCAATTCTTCCAATCAATTTTCATCAAAATCAAATCATTTAATCAAATCATTTCTTCAAATCAATTCTTCCAATCAATTCAATAAATCAAAACAATCTTTATCAAATCACTTCTTCTAATCAATTCTATTCATCATCATTATTCAATCCAATCAAATCAATCAAATCATTCCAAGCAATGATCCAAAATGCAAATCAATTCTCAATCCATACCAATCAAGTCAATCAATCCTGCTAAATTATCTAATTTCATCCTTGGTTTTGTTCCAATCTTGCTGTCAACCGAATCAATCGATCAATCATCATCATAATCAATGGGATTTATCATCCCCAATCCTAGTGTTGTTCTCAAGATACATCATTCCCATATCAACAACACAATCCTCAAGTTGTTCTCGGGATAAATCATTCCCACATCAACAACGTTATCAATTAATCAATCAATTAATCATTGGTTTACAGCTTGACAGGGGCAATCCCTTGTTTGTTTTTGTATCATTTGTGCATGCTTTTTTGCTTGCTTGTGTGTGTTCTCATTTTTATCTTGCATTTGTATCACTCCCAACTAATATTCATATCTTGTATCTGGACAAGGTTGTATTACGTTGGGGCACTAGACACATCGTCACCTTGGTCCTTATACCTTGGTGCATAACGTCTAGTGCTATATCAAACATATGATTGCTCACTTTCATTGCAGCATAATGCATCATTCATTTCTTCTATCAATTCCCTTACCTTTCTTTC
This sequence comes from Cunninghamia lanceolata, assembly GCA_027924645.1. Taxonomy (NCBI): domain Eukaryota; kingdom Viridiplantae; phylum Streptophyta; class Pinopsida; order Cupressales; family Cupressaceae; genus Cunninghamia; species Cunninghamia lanceolata. Next base: position 4,982,310 of record BSBN01000286.1, on the reverse strand, counting down.
TTGACCAATCTATTTCATTTCGAGAGCCTACCCGTGTTTGTCCAACCCGCCTATCCTCTCGAGGGGACATCCTCATCCTATCTTTCAATAATCATCATTTTTCCTCTATCCATATCTTAGCTTCTTTGAAATGATGTTACTCAACATAAATCTCATCATCTCGAACATCATCTCAAAGAGGGGCAAAATGTAGACACCCAAAATTGACCCATTTCATTATTTGTGCATCAAACTCATAACATCACCTAATCATACTTGACCTTGTAAAACATCTTGTAAATATTTATCCTAGGTCATTACATTATCCCACTTGATCACCTTTCCAATTAATTAAATAAACCTCTTTATTTAATTAATTCCCTCCTCACATGTCTCAAAATAATTCAAATTTAATATTTGAATTAATCTCGCATCCATGTGTCACATGACTACAACTCTTCTCATGCACAAATAATTTAAATAATTTTATTATTTAAATTATGAGATTCCCACTCACATCCTATTTTTAACCCCACTTATTTGTGCGTCATAAGGCATTTTCTATTCAAAATAAATAAAAGAATCCCACTTATTTCCTCTCATCCTATTTTTAGCCTCATGTCATAACCCACTTAATGTGTGTCATAGGCACTAAAATCAACTTTTAATCCTAGCCATACACATCACACAATTGACTTTTAATCTTAGCCATCGAATCATATCAGCTCTTGCCTATAAATATGGCCTCTCACAAGCCATTTTGGATGCATCTTCTTCTAGTATCATCACTCTGCCAAAATTCTTTCAATCCTCTCATCTATCTATGTATTTTCCTCTATCATCTTCATCTTATCGTTATGCTGCAACTATGAGCAATCAACAACCCTTTGACATCATGCATTCTCATGCAAGATCGAGAAGAGCCATGGAGATCAATCAAGTCTACTGTGGATTTGGTTTGCATTTGATTTTCTTTGTTTTTATTTTCATGCTAGTTTGTCCTTCATGGTGCATAGTTAGGGTTTAGTTAGTTTGTTGTTTTTAACACTAAATCTTATTTTCCCTAGCTACAACTAAAATTTACACAATATGCATAAATAGTAGAGGCTTGACATCATTTACCATTGGGTTGATAAGATAAAGTATCAAGTGCACATGGCACCAACTCAGTTGTACCACTGAGTTTAGAGTGATTATATCTATCATAAGTTACGACCATATTTATTATGGCATGCAACAGTTTTGTGGTGTCAATTTCATAAGATGATACCATTGGCCTTCCCTTAACAAGTAATTATCACCCTATCGATCTGATTAATAAACACTAGGTTTTCAAGTCTTATCAACTGATAAACAATTGAAAGAAAGCATTATTAAAAGATTCATGGCTCAATATGGATAAACTAGTTTATTGCAGGTGCTCTTGCATGTGTAATCATCAAAAGTGTTATGGCCTCAAGCTGTCCGAGTGTCATTAAGACATAGTAGCTTCAAAGAACATCATAAAAAGAATGCAATGATGCTTTAGGAGCATTCAACAAAAAGAGATATTCATCAAGATATACATATAATATAATTACAACTTAGCATGTTGTATACATACGTTAATAGTTTCCTCAAGTCGACACTGTCGACATTCTCGATTAACAAAAGGTTATAACTATATTGGAAACCATTTATATATAAGCCATGAGCTCTTAAGGTTATCATACATGTGATTATGACACAACAGTAAGTATCTTGCTTGTGGAAAGATGTTCTTACACACTAGGCTCGAGCCTCCTCACCCTTCCCTTATGGTTGTGACAGCCTTGTAACTCCACTGCTAATCGATATCTCTTGGATTTTTCTCTTCACCAATCCCGCTCTCTTTTTTTCCCTAGTCACACCAAAATAATAATCCTAGACATAATACCAAGTCCTCCTTTTGATAGCATTTGATAACTATCAAGAACATGGTTCTTTGCATGCATTCCATGCATGCCACCTCACGGGATCTTTTGATCCACATAGTCCACTATAGGCCGGTCCACGAGGAGGGCTCTAACAAGCCACCACTCGGCCTAAATTCTCTCTCCCACTCCTCATGGGTGTTGGATTTCAAGGTGGCAAGAGCATGGTTAAGATAATATAGGTATAAGCATAATCAAAGATGCTAATGTCATCAACCCCTAAAGAGGTTCACATATATATAGTCACCCTTAACTAAATAATAAAGGTTAACTAACTTCTATAATATTAAAGATCATCATCATAATGAAAGAAAAGGATGACACACTAATAGTTTAGGGTTTTTGGGGTCGAGTAACACTCCCCCTCAATCGACTATAAACCTTAGTCGAATAACTTTAGGAATAAAGAATTAATATCCCAATTTGGAAATAAGGAAATCAAGAGAATTCTACATCTCTTCACAAGACTAACTCTTGACTTTTGACAATGTTCTAGGAACGTCGTTTAGTCGTCATAACCATTGTCAAGATAGCACCACCGACAAGACGACTCAAAACGGAGATCAATTTCTTAGAAAGAAAACATGACTCGTGACACCTTATAGAGGGTTCATAAGGACATAGAATTTGATACTCAGATGGCTATTTGGCCCTTTTCCCAACATCTATCTCTTCCTCCTAGATGATACTCTCCTTCCATCTTCGAAGGATGATTACTTTCCTGATCAAATTCACTACCATAAAATCATGATTAGTGTATCATCATATGATCGATAAATCATAATAATTAAATAATCATTTCAATCTTGAAATCTCATATCTAACTAGCATTAGTTAGTTTCCTCATAAACAATGATTAATCTGACATTTTCCACAAACATCTAATCATTCAACTCTTAACTAATCATCTTGATTACCATGTAAAAGTAAGATTAAGCTAAATTACAAGTTGGGGATGTAACATGGGTGCTAGTGATAATAGAGTTGTGCTACCATCTCCATCTTGGTTAAAGAAGGTTGTTGAGAAAAATAGGAGGTACACCCCTATGACAGATATGAATGTGGACACTGTAGCCAAGTTGCTACAAACTACAACTAAGCCTAAGAAGGCTAAGAGAATGTCTAGGATGGTGATTGATTCTTCCTTTAGACATCGAATTTTGGAGATTGTAGACTCGATTGGTGATAAAAATGAAAATGAAGTCATAGAAGCTAATTTTAACATGAACAAGATTGATATGGGTCCTCCAACTATTGAAGGCGATATATATCATACCAAATTTTATGTAGGCATGCTGGGAAAAAGTGTCAAATCTGAGCAAGAGGAGAATGTAAAATTACAAGCCCAGGTGAACATTTTAAATTCTTTCTTTAAGTCTATTTTAAATATTACTTCTCAGTCTTCTGATGCAACTCCTAGCATTGTTGTTGATGGTAGGGATCCGAGTATGTTACAACAAATTAAGAAATACCAAACGCTAGCCAGAGCCATCGAGCAATGGGAGGAGAAGGTTACCTTTGATATCATGTTATACATTGAGGAGGCTATGAGATTATATGCTCTTATATCTGATAAAAGGAAAGGGTTAACAATAGAGCTACAAAATGTGAAAAAGGAGGAAAGTAGCTTGCTCATGGTTTCCAAGGAGGTGCAGGAGATTATTAAGATTGATACAAGTATTCTAATGGCCAAGAAGATTTTGAATTATCCTAAAGAAAATGAATATATCTCCTGATTGGATGCACTCGAATGGAAGTTGTAAGTGCTTGGATAGTATAACAGTACAATAAGGGGAATTCTCAATCAGTACCTTGCTAACCTTGTAAACATTAGGAAAAATTATACCATTTTAGAAGTGGATATTTTGGATGAAAGTGGGGAAAAGTTGTTGGATGTGAAAGAGGTAAAATAGAGCTTTAAGAAGACTCTCACTGAGGAAATTGTTGGCGTTGATACTGTTAATGGCGCGTCACTGAGAAAGCTCAAGAATATTGTAATTTACCTCAGAACTTTCATAATAGAAGCTGATGAGGTCAACAAAAGGCTAGCAGATGTGGAGAAAACAATAATAAAATGGAAACTCAGGGTGCACATTACGATCACTCTAAGTGGAAAGATTTTAACTAGTCCCATCATCTCTAGGTACAAAAGTTACAAGGTGAGACTTTAAGCATAGGCGGACTCAGCTGCGACTAGTGAATAGGACAAGGAGAGTGAAGCGATTCTGGAGGAAGACCAAACTGCTACCATGTGATGACATTTTATGTGTTAATGTTATTTATTTAAACATTGCTCTAAAAAACTGTTATTTCAAAAGACTTATTTTAAATTATCTTTTTAATCAGTTGTCTTCAAGAAGCCGTTATTATTTCAAGGACAATTATTTTATGACAAGGCTATATATGCTAAGCCTGTCAATGCTTATAGGATCTTTTGGCAAACTTTGTGTTGTTGATAGGTCATTTTTGTGTTATGATATATTTCAATTATTTTCAATATATGAATGGAAGCTTGAGAAGTTGAATTTTGAAATCGTAAACTTTGTGTTATGGTGGATGGATGTATGTTCTTCTTATGTTGAATATCTAACAACTTCTTGGATTACAGTTTTATATTGAAGTAATTGGGAATCTTTATTTAAGCTCATTGTTGTGGATAATTTTTCTTTCAATGAATGATTTGTAGTGATGATTATGTGGTGAAAAATATAATCTTATGATTATGGTCATATAAAGTCTTTGTGCTTCTTATTATTTTAGTTGTGTATTGTGATTCATTGTCTTTATTGCTTTCTGGTCAAAAGTACCACCTTTCTTGCTTTCTAGTCAAAAGCATACATTGTTTTCATTTATTTAATATAATTTGAAGGTAGTCGCACCTTGTAAAATAAGAAGAGAGTCATTGCAAATATGATTGCAATCTGACTCAACTGTTAGTGGAGTTGTCATTTGTGTGGGCATGAGAAAATAGAGTTAAGTGACAAATCTGTAAACTAACAGATTTTTGGTGACTCTACTGGGGAGTTATATGTATTAAGTTGCTTTATGATTGGTCTTTGTGGTACTCCAGAGAAGATTCAGACTGTGCTTCAACCTAACATCAATTGGTTAGACGTTGAGCAAGAAGATATTATTACTAATTTACGTAATCTATCCTGGAGGCATAGAAGAAGTAACAAATAGTTTCACGAAGTGGATAGACTCTTGGATGGAGAAGAATAAATTGGACAAGAGTTGAGAAGATAGGCTAGAGAGTTTAGTGTTGTCCATGAGAACTTCATTGTTGAAGGATTTGTACATGTAGCTAGGAGGGACATAGCCTTTCAAATTCACATTGTACCTGATAATCAGCCCAGGAATCAGAATAATCAACCTAATCGTCCTCAGGGTAACCAAGGAAATCAAGGTAACCAAGGTAATCAGTAGGTGGTTGGCGATTCTATTGTTTAATATCCTTTATCCTCCAAGCTGGCTTATAAAAGGTACACTCATGTTGATAGAAAGAAAGGTATATCTGATTTTGATTTTGACTTAATTCAAGCTTTGAATTTATCCACTTTTCCACCAACTCGTAGAGTAAATTCTTCTAGTAGGCCATCTTCTCCCCCTCCAAGAAGAGATGCGTCCAACTCTTCCTGCCAAGCCCTTGTCTTACACAGGACTATTTTACCTCTACAGGTTAATTTTCCAATTAATGTTCCAGTCCATATGGCTCAACAATTACCTGTCCCATGGGGAGCTGGCATAGGTCCTCTTAACTTAGGAGCATAGTTACATGAATTACCTTGAAGATCTGGTAAAATAATTCCCAAGTTTAGGGGGGATGGAGAGGTTACCCTAGATGAACACCTGAATGCTTTCTATGCAGCCTACTCTATCTTAGGTGTACAACATGAGGATGTATCTGTTAGATTGTTGGTGGAGTCTTTAGCTAGTGCAACAACCGAATGGCTCTATCATTTGCCTAATGCATCAATAAATAATTGGGCAACTATGAGGGACAAATTTGAAAATAGATTCAGGACAATTTAGAATGAACAAACTCTAGTGGCCCAATTATCCTCAATGAAGAAAGAAGTGCACGAGCAAATGAGGGAATTTGTGGCTAAATTTAATAAGGTAGTGAATAGGATTCTTGCCAATGTGAGACCTAGGAATGCCCTCTTAAAGTGTTTCTTTATTAACACTCTCCCTTTGGATGTCAGTTGTAATGTCCCCTTCTAGGCTCATGGTTAGTCCATCATAGAATTTCGGTGGACTAGCCGTTTGGTTAAGTGATGAAAAATGAAAATTTTAAAGGGTCTCTTAAGTTACTTTTTGGAGCGCTCACTTGGGAAAATATTAAAAGTGAATTTTAAAAGAAATAATTCCCTCCTAAAATGTAACGTCCCTCTTGGAGAGTTTAAAAGAGGGAAATGTGTGTCATTTGAGAATATGCTTGCTTACGATATCTCCTTTTGAGCTCTGCCAGAGTCTGCCATTCTGGGGGTTTGAGGATTCAAACCAGAAGCTTATGGAGACGGAAACCTCCATAGGTAACAGCATTCTACAGGTGTGCAATACCACCCAATGGTGCTTTGATGATGGATACATCCAGTATTCATTCTTGTGCTTCATTGGAGTTTATTTGATAGAGTTTTGAGGAGTTTTTGCTTTATCTTCTAAAGGTTATCTATTTTAGCTGATGGTATTGAAGAGCTGAGGATTTTTGAGGAAATAACAGAGGTTCAAGACTGATATACACTACACATGCTGGCCGCACCTCTCCTAGGTAGGCCGTAACCCTTCTTGACGCAGTCGGGAGCTACCTTCTTGCTATTTCTCCTTCATCAAAGGGACGCCCAACTGAGACTACAGTAGCAGACTGATATCAGAGGATTTTTAGAGGGATTTGAGAGTGCAACATTGCTGTTCATCACTCCTAGCGAGGGTCGTCCATCCCCAGGCGTGACGTGGGGCATTTTAACCTCTTCCTCTTTGTGGGGAGTGTTTGTTTTGCATTGTGTAAGGCCTCCAAGGCCTATTGTATTGTTGTTAACAATGAATGCTTGAAACTTAGTGTTTCTTAATGATTTGGAGCAATATTGTAATTTCAAGTGGCTGGTTCGGCAGTAGCCAAAAATTGAAGTTGTATTTCTGCATATGGGTATGTGATAGAACCTTTTTATTTTTTGATATATGAATTGGGTCTTTCATATTTCTCTTACATTCCTTGTATATTTTCTGGGTTTGCATTCTATGCTCTATATTGTATGCTCGGACAACACATCTGCAGGAAAACTGAAAACCCCTTCTACATTCTTCTGTCTAGTCTATAAGAACACAAAAATAAAAATAAAATAACACATTAAAAGATCTTTAAGAATATACAAACAGGAACGACACATTACAGTGGTATTAGAGCCATGATCTTGCCATGCTATGAGGTGAAATAGACATGCAGAAGTAAAAATGAGATATGCAACTGGCAGATAGATATTCCTTCCAGAACACCAGAGCAAGACAGGGAACACAGATTCCATGGTTGTTAGTCCCAGAGAATCCAGTACCCATAACTGATCCTTTTGAGTCAGATCTAGAGATAGAGGTAGCAATGGCAGAGGATGATTCTCAGGTTTCACGGACAAACCCCTTTTCTAGAGAGTTACCTCCATTTACAGAGCATACAAGGGAAATGGGAGATATGGAGATTGAAGAACCAAACACACGAGATATCCTCAACGACTTGGCTTGAGGTCAGCAACAAATCGTGGCTAGCTTGGATAGGTCTCAACAGGCACTTGGGAGGCTTTTTGGCTGATTATTTCCGGAGCTGGAAGAAGGTGAGGAGGATATAGGTTGAAATAGATATAGAAATGACAAAGATGGGGGCAGGAATGACAGGCATGGAGACCGGCATGACAGGAATAGAGGCCGAGAGAATGGAGATAGGAATGGTGACCAAAACATTGGTGATAGAAATGGGCACATGAATCATGATGGAGAGGCTTCGGTGAATAATCGGGGTGCTACACAACTCACGGCTGCAAATAGACCAGGCATTCTGACTTTCAGGCTGAGGGATGAGATACCAGATAGGGATGCTACATAGTTGGAGTTTCAGGAAGAAATCGTTAGGGATTGGCAGGCTTCCAGCGAAGAGTTTAGAGCTGAAATGACATTCAGAGACTACTCAGATCTTCGGATGAGACATAGACCCAGAGGGGGTAATAGACAACAGAACAATGAGCTGCAGAAGAAGGTTAGCAAGATGACCTTACCCTATTTTGACAGTTTAGAAAAAACTTTAGCAAGAGCGTGGGTACAAAAGTTGGACAGTTACCTTCAGATCAGCCCCATGCCAGAGACAGATGCCATCACATACATTGCCTTACACTTGGAGGGTAGTGCACATAAGTGGTGGAGCAATAGGAAGGTGACCCTAGGACATGACCAGGTCACATCTTATGTGGAGTTCACAGCCAGACTCATAGACAGGTTCGACAAGAAGGACCCTGAATTGCAGTTCAAGGAGCTAACATAGTTGAGACAGAAAGGATCAGTGGACTCGTACATTTTAGAGTTCTAGGATCTCTCAGTCATGTTGTCAGACATATCAGAGAGGAGGTTGATCATGCTCTTCATTGATGGGTTGTCTGATCCTTTAAGGGGATGAGTGAAGGGTTTAGACCCTGTGACATTGCAGGAGGCCATGAAGAAGGCTCGTGATATGGAATCATCCGTATGGAGGAACAAATTTCAAAGTAAGAACTTTCAGCATAGGAGAGATAAGGAGGGAAACAGGAGACCTTTCCATAGGGACTCAGGACACCATCCACATAAGAGTTCTTTAGGGAATGATAGTGATCAGCTGAATGACCTCAGGAGGAAGAAGCTTTGTTTTCACTTCAGAGAGCCTTGGGATCCTAAGCACAAGTGTGCTGCTCAAGGGAAGGCAAAACAAATTGAGTACTTCTCAGCAGATGAGTCTGTGGAGTCAGACATGCATTCAAAGCAACATACAGAGGGTGATGATTCAGGGACAGATGTTGCATCTGAAGTACTAGATAGGGATAATGATACCCCCTACCCACAACCTACATTTCTAGCATTCAGAGAGAAGGGTCATTCAAGATCTAAGGAGTATTGGGTGGACAGAGTTGCATTACCTTCCTAGATACAGGTGTCAGTCATAACTTCATAGATGAGGGTTTGGTTGCTAAGAGGGGGTTACAAACAGAGGAGTTTACAGGATTTAAGGTAAAGGTAGCCGATGGGTTTGTACTCACTTGCACTAGGAGGATTCCCAACTTGACGATCCAGCTAAACCATTATACTTGCCAGTCAGAGTTTTATGTGGTTAGCATGGGTGACATGGATGTGGTGCTGGGAATGAAATGGTTTCATGAGATAGGGGAGTTTACTATCAATTTGAGGACAATGGAAATGAAGTTTGAAGTGAACGGAATTAAGCATGTACTCAGGGGAATTTCAGATGGTGGATTGAGAGTTGTTTCTCTCAAGCAAATGGAAAGATTGATTTGCCATGATTAGGTACAATGGGCAGCAGAGATATTGGTGATGCCCGAAGCTACAGAGCAGCAGTAGCGTGAGTATCCACCTAACATACAGGCTCTTCTAACTAAACGCACCAAAGTGTTTACAGACTCATAGACAGGTTCGACAAGAAGGACCTTGAATTGCAGTTCAAGGAGCTAACACAGTTGAGACAGAAAGGATCAGTGGACTCATACATTTTAGAGTTCTAGGATCTCTCAGTCATGTTGTCAGACATATCAGAGAGGAGGTTGATCATGCTCTTCATTGATGGGTTGTCTGATCCTTTAAGGGGATGGGTGAAGGGTTTAGACCCTATGACATTGCAGGAGGCCATGAAGAAGGCCCGTGATATGGAATCATCCGTATGGAGGAACAAATTTCAAAGTAAGAACTTTCAGCATAGGAGAGATAAGGAGGGAGACAGGAGACCTTTCCATAGGGACTCAGGACACCATCCACATAAGAGTTCTTTAGGGAATGATAGCGATCAACTGAATGACCTCAGGAGGAAGAAGCTTTGTTTTCACTGCAGAGAGCCTTGGGATCCTAAGCACAAGTGTGCTGCTCAAGGGAAGGCAAAACAAATTGAGTACTTCTCAGCACATGAGTCTGTGGAGTCAGACATGCATTCAGAGCAACATACAGAGGGTGATGATTCAGGGACAGATGTTGCATCTGAAGTACTAGATAGGGATAATGATACCCCCTACCCACAGCCCACATTTCTAGCATTCAGAGAGAAGGGTCATTCAAGATCTAAGGAGTATTGGGTGGACAGAGTTGCATTACCTTCCTAGATACAGGTGTCAGTCATAACTTCATAGATGAGGGTTTGGTTGCTAAGAGGGGGTTACAAACAGAGGAGTTTGCAGGATTTAAGGTAAAGGTAGCCTATGGGTTTGTACTCACTTGCACTAGGAGAATTCCCGACTTGACGATCCAGCTAAACCATTATACTTGCCAGTCAGAGTTTTATGTGGTTAGCATGGGTGACATGGATGTGGTGCTGGGAATGAAATGGTTTCATGAGATAGGGGAGTTTACTATCAATTTGAGGACAATGGAAATGAAGTTTGAAGTGAACAGAATTAAGCATGTACTCAGGGGAATTTCAGATGGTGGATTGAGAGTTGTTTCTCTCAATCAAATGGAAAGATTGATTTGCCATGATTAGGTACAATGGGTAGCAGAGATATTGGTGATGCCCGAAGCTGCAGAGCAGCAGCATCATGAGTATCCACCTAACATATAGGCTCTTCTAACTAAACGCACCAAAGTGTTTACTGATATTCCACCAAGTAGACTGCCCGACAGGGGTATCAAGCATGTGATCAAGTTGGAGGAGGGTACAAAACTAGTGATCATCACACCATACCGACACCTGAAGAGATCCAAAGATGAGATTGAGAAAGCTATCAAAGAGCTTCTCGCCATGGGACACATAAGACCGAGTAAGAGCTTGTTTGCATCATCCGTTGTGTTAGTAAAGAAAAAGGATGGGACTCTTAGGATGTGCATTGATTACAGGGAACTCAATAAGAAAACAATCAAGAACAGTTATCCCATACCTAGGATAGATGAGCTGATTGATGAGCTACACGAGGCCTGTTATTTCTCCAAGATTGACTTGAGATCTAGGTACCATCAGATTAGGGTTAGAGATGAGGATGTGGAGAAGACAACATTTAGGTGTCACTATGGGCATTTTGAGTTCCTAGTCATGCCATTCAGCTTGACTAATGCACCAGCTACCTTCCAGTCTTGCATGAATAGAGTCTTCAGAGAGTAGTTGAGGAGGTTCATCCTGATATTTTTTGATGATATCCTGATTTACAGCAAAACATGGGAAAAGCACGTGAAACACATTGACATTGTGTTGAGTATTTTGGAGAGGGCATCCTTATATGCCAAGATGTCAAAGTGTGAGTTTGGGATGACCGAGTTGCTATACTTGGGTCACATCATCAGTGCTAGGAACGTGAAGGTAGATCCAGAGAAAATTTGGGCAATAGTAGACTGACCACCACTAAAGAATCTTACTTAGCTGAAGGGATTCTTGGGTTTATGTGGATATTACCGCAGGTTCGTGAAGGGGTTTTCTCAGTCAGCTGCTCCCCTCACAGATTTGACTAGCAAGGATGCATTTAGTTGGACAGGGGGTACACAGGAGTGCTTTGACAGATTCAAACAGATTATGAGTACATGCCCTGTATTGGCCATGCCAAATTTCAGCAAGCCCTTTGAGTTGTAGTGTGATGCTTTAGGCGAAGGCATTGGTACGATAATTATGCAGGATAAGCACCCCATAATGTTTGATAGTAGGAAGTTGAGGGGTGTGGAACGTAGCTATAGCATTTACGACATGGAGATGTTAGCCATAATGCATGCCTTGGCTAAGTTCACACAATACCTTGTGGGCAGTAAGTTCATAGTCAAAATAGATCACAATAGTCTGAGGCATTTCCTTGGCTAGAAAGACTTAAATGAGAGGCAACAGAAGTGGGTCAGCAAGCTACAATCCTATGACTTTGACATTGTGTACGTCAAAGGAAAGAAAAATGTTATTGCCAATGCTCTATCCAGGAGGCCCCATTTATGTGCACTTGGAACCATTGCAGATGATTGGAGGGAGATGATATGAGCTAAGTATGCAAAGGATGCATGGGCTACGGGGGTAGTTGATGGCACCATCAAGGATGACATGTATATAGTGGTAAATGACTTAATCATTTACAAGAACAGGATTTTCTTGGTGTCAGATTCTCAGATGAAAAAAAAGATTTTGAGGGCACTCCATGACTTGCCAATGGCAGGGCACCTGGGGTACTTCAAAACTTATAGGCAGGTTAGAGAGAGGTTCACCTGGAAGGGCCTCAAGATGGAGGTGATGCAGTATGTGAGAGAGTGCCCAATATGTCAGCAGAACAAACAAGAGTACTCATTCCTGGGAGGTTTATTGCAGCCACTACCCATTCCTGAAAGGAAGTGGGATATAATTTCTATGGACTTTATCACAGGTTTACCAAAAGTCCAACGTAAGGATTGCATTTTCATGGTAGTGGACAGGTTGACAAAGTATGCACACTTCTTTGCCATCCCTACCACTTTTGCTACAGCACAAGTTACAGAATTGTTCTTTTGTGAGGTATTTCGACTCCATGGGTTGCCTTGAAACATTGTTAGTGATAGGGACAACAGGTTCCTTAGTAATTTTTGGCAGGAGCTCTTCAGGTTGACGGGGACAGAGCTCACACCCAGTATGAGTTACCACCCTCAGACGGATGGTCAGACGAAGATAGTTAATAAATGGGTGGAAGGATACCTCCGAAACTATGTTTCAGGGAAGCAAAAGGCATGGGTTAAGTGGCTTCACATGGGAGAGTACTTTTACAATTCCACATACCACATGTCTATTCAAATGTCACCATTTATGGCCCTATACGGGTATGAGGCACCGAGCTTTGTTGATTTGTTGTTTGGTGATAGTAGAGTGCCGAAGGCCAAAGACCTTCTCTAGGAGAGTCAGGACATCATGAGGTCTTTGAGGGAGAACATACAGAAGGCTCAAAATCAGCAGAGGACTGAGCGGTCTTTTGTAGTTGGTGACATGGTGTATCTCATGCTGCAACCCTATAGACAGCCCACTCTCAGAAAGAGTGGGGCGAAGAAGTTGAGCCATGGTACTATGGACCTTTTCAGATCTCCAAGAGGATTGGAGAAGTGGCTTATGAGTTGGAGCTTCCAACAAGTAGCAGGGTACATAATGTATTCCATGTATCTCGCCTCAAGAAGGCGTTGGGGCATAAGGTGATACCCTCAGCAGAGTTGCCTCCTCTTGATGAAGAGGGGAAGTTGATACTGGTACTTGAGGCTATAATTGATACCAGGGAACGTAAATTGAGGAGGAGGAACATCAGAGAGTACTTGGTTAAATGGAAGAACTTACCCGTGGAGGATGCTACTTGGGAGAATGAGCAGATACTAGAGCATCCTGACTTGAGATTGCTTGGGGCAAGCAATCTTAGGGAGGGCAGATTGTAATGTCCCCTTCTAGGCTCATGGTTAGTCCATCATAGAATTTCGGTGGACTAGTCATTTGGTTAAGTGATGAAAAATGAAAAATTTAAAGGGTCACTTAAGTTACTTTTTGGAGCGCTCACTTGGGGAAATATTAAAAGTGAATTTTAAAAGAAATATTTCCCTCCTAAAATGTAACATCCCTCTTGGAGAGTTTAAAAGAGGGAAAGGTGTGTCATTTGAGAATATGCTTGCTTATGATATCTCCTTCTTTTGAGCTCCGCCAGAGTCTACCATTCTGGGGGTTTGAGGATTCAAACCGGAGGCTTGTGGAGACAGAAACCTCCATAGGTAACAATATTCTATAGGTGTGCAATACCACCCAATGGTGCTTTGATGATGGATACATCCAGTATTCATTCTTGTGCTTCATTGGAGTTTATTTGATAGGGTTTTGAGGAGTTTTTGCTTTATCTTCTGAAGGTTATCTGTTTTAGCTGATGGTATTGAAGAGCTGAGGATTTTTGAGGAAATAATAGAGGTTCAAGACTGATATACACTGCACATGCTGACTGCACCTCTCCTAGGTAGGCCATACCCCTTCTTGAGGCAATCGAGAGCTACCTTCTTGCTATTTCTCCTTCATCAAAGGGATGCCCAACTAAGACTACAGTAGTAGATTGATATCAAAGGATTTTTAGAGGGATTTGAGAGTGCAACGCTGCTGTTCATCACTCCCAATGAGGGTCGTCCATCCCCAGGCATGACGTGGGGCATTTTGACCTTTTCCTCTTTGTGGGGAGTGTTTGTTTTGCATTGTGTGAGGCCTCCAAGGCCTATTGTATTGTTGTTAATAATGAATGCTTGAAACTCAGTGTTTCTTGATGATTTGGAGCAATATTGTAATTTCAAGTGGCTGGTTCGGCACTAGCCAAAAACTAAAGTTGTATTTCTGCATATGGGTATGCGATAGAACCTTTTTATTTGTTGATATATGAACTGGGTCTTTCATATTTCTCTTACAATCCTATTATATTTTCTGGGTTTCTATTCTATGCTCTATATTGTATGCTCAGACAACACATCTGTAGGAAAACTGAAAACCCCTTCTGCATTCTTCTATCTAGTCTATAAGAACACAAAAATAAAATAAAATAACACATTAAAAGATCTTTAAGAATATACAAACAAGTATGGCACATTACATCAGTTTCCCTATTAAGAGAGAAGGTGCGGCTAAGTTGGTAGTAGCATAGGTGATGACTATTTCAATATAGGATGATTTGATAACTACTGGAAAGTGGAAGAAAGAGTTACAGACTCAGAAGCCTCAGGCAACTAACTCAAATGACCCTATGATTCAAAGGTTGGCCAATGATATCATCACTCTGAAGAGGCAGATACCAAAGGGGTCTCAACAATCCTTTTACCATGATGTGCCCAAGAAAGACTACAATTAGCAAGGTAATTACAATAGGCCTTTGGCTTTAACTGGTCTTTCTCAGAGACTAGCCATTGAGGGTGGTCCTTCTACAAGAAAAGGGAATCACATGGTGTGTAATTTCCATCTCACCACAAATCATGATGGTGCATCTTGTCTCAAAATGACAAGATTCATGCAGATGCTTTTCATGAATAAGCATGCTGAAGAGCCATATGTTGAAGAAGAACCTACTCAGTCTGGAGACACTAGTGTTGATTTCTTTGAATATGAATTTGATTTGGGCCAAGGGGAGGATATATATATATATACTGAAATGGATGGCATCAATTGTGCCTTGTTCACTAGGGGTCAACATTTTGAGAATAAAGATCATGATCCTAGAGGTCAGTCCAACAATCCTTCTTCTACTCCTAAGTATATTCTATTAAGGCATGTGACCAACAGTTCCAAGAAAGTAGAGCCTACTATTCCTAAGGCTTCATCCTCTGAGATACCTTCTACTTCCTCCTCTAGAGATGTTATTTCTAATTCTTTTGATATAGTTGAATTGTGCAAAAGCACAAAAATTTAGATATCCCAAACTGAATACCTTATACTCAATCCCTCTAAGTTAGATAGGCTTGTTAGATATGAAAGAACCTTCCCCTTCCTATTTGAATGCACAAGTGTCTACTGAAGCTAATGCTAATGTTGAAACCTAGAATTTCTTGTTGGGAATTAAGGTGTCTCAACCTTTGCAAATTCCTAGCATTTGATATTGTTTGTATATTTATTTATTGGCCTATATTGTATTTATTCTTGCACATCATGTTTTGTCATTTAGTGTAAGGTGGCATGGTGACATGTCATCCTACTTGTAATATGAATTGGATGGTCAAGTCAACATATGAGAATGTAGGCATGCCATTTGAGGTGGCACTAATATGCCATGTGTCGACATCTTGAGGTGTGTGTAAGGAGTTATTATGTATGACAAATCTATGACATGTAAGAGCCAGAATTAGAGATTCCTATGACAAGTGAAGATAAGTGTCGGAGAGTATCTTTGCATGTGAGGAAGGCATCTTTTAGCACCCAAGTTTGAATATGACATGTTGTAAGAGGAATATGCTATTATTAGTCTTGTATGATGGATTCTCTTACAACAGTAAATGTTGTTATGTTTGGTAGATTGTATGACAATTGTAAGATGTGTAAGAGCATCTGTTATGTTTGAAAAAACTAATAATCATGAACAAGTGTCATCAATAGCATCATGTGATAATCAATGAAGAACATATATCACTTGAGATGTGAGTATCTATGCACATAGAGCAAAGGGAGTGACCATGCTCCCAATGAAAAGGTCAAAGAAGCAAATAATTATAGATATATTGAATGTAAGCACAAGCCATGGCCTATATGGTGCAAGCATGTAAGCATAGATATGTATCATGTGAAAGATAAGCATGACAATATCATAAATGATAACATTTAAAGATATAAGCATGAAGACATGTGAGTAAGATAACCTAAAGGAAAGGATAAACTAATGATGACACTTAGGTGAGGCATTAAAGACATAATAATGCCAATCAATACAATTTGAAATTGAAATGTGTAGTAGTTCTAAAACTTTGAACCTCATAAAACTGTGTGCCCTTTAACATGTGTACTAAGCAACTAATAGTATAATTGTGTAGAAAAAGTATCCAATGAGTAATTCAATGTCATGGTGAAGGGTGTCTTAGGATGCACCCTCTACTCTACAAGAAGAAATCAAAAGAGCTCTAACACTTGATCCATCTATGCTTAAGAACAAATTTCCTTATCATTCCAAAGCACTTACCTTTGAGTAGAGAAAAATATATTTCTAGAAGAAGGGATCATATGCACAACAATAAAATTTCATGCCTCAAAAAATAAATATAGATGAAGACAATAGAAATGAACTAAGAAGGAAGAAGCCTTATTTCTCTTGCAAGGAGCCTTGGGCACAAGGTCGTAGATGCCTTGACAAAGGCCAAGTTCATTACATTGAGATAATATTAATGATGATTCTAATCTTGAAGAGCCTGAGCCACAAATAGTTATAGAAGATCACAAATTTGAAAAGATGGAGGATGAAGGCATATTTGCAACTCTTTCAAGAGCACCTAGATATCATCCATTTAGAGTCTGAGGAGTACTATCTAGATAGTAGCTCACGATGCTTATTGATAGTGAGGCTACTCACAATTTCATTGATGAAGGTGTTATCACTGAAGTATAAACACTTGTTTAGTTGCAAAAATTCAACTACCTAGTGAAACATGGGATCTTTTCTAGGTTGTGGGTGACCTATGACAAAAAAGAACCTCCAAAGAGGTTGGCTCCCTTGATACTTCACCTAAAACTATGCTTAACTACTACTGTTTGCAGAGGAAAAGGGTTTGAAAGAGCACTAAAATGAAATCATAAACCTATAGGGGTGATGCACTAGAATGAAAATGACCTATTTTTTATCAGTATTTTATGAGAAAGTTTGGTATCTTGTAGTTTTAGAAGGGAATGTTTGTATTTCCACAACTAAGACTATTTCACACCATGACAGAATACATAACCTACACAAAAACATGTATTTTCTTGAAACAAAAGTATCAAATGGGACATTTGTTTAAGGAATTGCATTCATATTCATAGAAACATACATCTATCATTCATCCACCCACAATGAAACAGGAGTTGAGAAGGTAAAATGCATGAAATTTTATTGAAAAGGGTGTTCTTACAATTGAATATGCTTGGAAATTGTATATTTTTTTGCTTGAAAATGTGTTACAATATACTATTCTATAGTTGAGAATCAGTTACAATGTTATGTTTATGCTGATAATCTTTAGAAAATAAGAAAGAACTGACTAAAAAAACATCCTAAGCCTTCTATATCTCATCCCAAGCACAGGAGAGCATATAGGAGATGACCTTGACCAAAATAAATGCTAAAAATTGGGTCAACATACTTTGGACACCTAGGAAGAGTTGTGCATGATATAGACTCCTGAAAGGTTGTTGAGGTCCTTGAAGTGTTGAAGAGAAATTGAAGTTGAGGAAGTAGTGGTTGACCTACTCCAGCTCCTACAATCTTGCTCCAGCTTTGCATGTTGTCTTTAGAGCTCCTATATTCAACATGACTAAATATATTTCAAGCACTCAAAAAGATATAGATAATGAATGATGATCCTCTATGCATTCATTGCAATCAACGCTCCATTTGAAACTTGTAAAAGACAAAGGAATTCAATGAGTAGAATTTGACAATTATTTGAAATTTAGGCACTAACACAATTACTTAACAATGTCAACAATCTCAAAGTAAATGCAAAAACTAAATGTAAAGGTGGCATGAATCCAATCATTGTAATCATCAAAGGAGGAGGTTTAAGATCTCTCAATGGACTGTGGTAGCCATGCTTCAAATATCAAAAGATGGTGTAGGAATTTTAACAAGTCATTGCAACCAAACAAGCTTAGCGTAGGGTATCCCTTGGGCCACTATAGGTTCCATGAGTGTGTAGTGTAACACCCATGGAGAATCAATGTATCCATAATCATGAAATTGAAACAACATGAAGCTATAAATGCATGAAGCATGCCATGCCAACCATAAAACATGAAGGAACATTGGTGGTAATATGCCGGCTCCAATTAGTTGTATACAAAGATACAAAGAATTGGAGGAAAGGAGAAAGAAATATCATGGAAAAACTAATAATCATGAAAAGTGTCATCAATAACATCATGTGATAATCAATGAAGAACATATATCACTTGAGATGTGAGCATCTATGCACATAGAGCAAAGGGAGTGGTCATGCCCCCAATGAAAAGGTCAAAGAAGTAAATAACTATAGATATATTGAATGTAAACACAAGCCATGTGTTGGTAGGTGGCGACTGATCAGGAAAGTACTGTACATTAGCCATGTATCCTCGCTGGGGTTTGGGGCCAGGCCAGGCCCTAAGCGGGGGTTTGGGGGCGGTAGCCCCTGAGAAAAATTTTTAGGGCCGACTTAAAAAATCCTATTTTTTATGACCGACTTAAGAAAACCCTAATTTTTGTAACCGACAAAAAGGCTTGATAAAAGGCGGCCAAGGGTTAGGGTTTGGGTATTGTATTGTAGCATTTGCAGCGGTATTGAGTTGTAGGGATTGCTAATTGTAATCATTTTGATTTACTGGATAATAATATTGGACTCTCTGTTTGGTGGATGTAGCCCAATTTTGGGTGAACCACGTTAAATCTTGTCTTTCGTTGTTATTAATTCTGTGTATTTCCATTTCTCTGTTTAATCTTTATTTGTATTTAATTGATATCTTCTACCGGCTAACCCTAACACCATGGCCTATATAGTGCAAGCATGTAAGCATAGATATGTATTGAATGTGAAAGATAAACATGACAATATCATAAATGATAACATTTAAAGATATAAGCATGAAGGCATAGGAGTAAGATAACCTAATGGAAAGGATAAACTAATGATGACACATAGGTGAGGCATTAAAGACATAAGAATGCCCAACAATACAATTTGAAATAGAAATATGTAGTAGTTATGAAACTTTGAACCTCATAAAACTTGTGCATATTTGATACCATCTAACTATATGGAACTGTGTCCTTTAACATGTGTACTAAGCAACTAATAGTAAAATTGTGTAGAAAAAGTATCCAATAGGTGCTTTCATGCAAAGAACATAGTGAGAAAGATGGTTTTTTAATTTCCATATTTGTGTTTTGGATTTCTGTTTCAAGGGAAGAGGCTGGAAGGACAATTGTTTGGGTTTGCATCTTTTTTATTTTGGCATTGTTTTTAAGTTTTCAACAGTCTCACCTGTTCCTTGGAAGGGCTCATTTGGTGCTACTGGATCCATTTGATGACAGTGCTCCAAGATTTTGTGGACAGGGCTAACTACAATTCAGGGACTCCTCGAATCCCTTATCCTGTGGCAGAATCTTATGTTTATCATTCATCTATTTTTCATCAGACTTCTATTTGACAAAGGCTTCTACTCACAGGGTTTTATTGGTGTTTTACCAAGGTGCTAGGTCCTTTGGTTTGGTCTACAGTGTAGGAACAGTCCCTTGCTTTGCTATTTCTGAGTTCTCAGTGTGAATTGTTTATATTGTTTGGAGTTGGTATTGTTGTGGTATTGCACAGCTGAAACTTATGGCAGTTATATATGATGATTATACCCTTTTTGTTGTCTGTTATTTGTTATATTGGTTGTGTGTAGTTTTGTCTGTGTGTAGCATTGTCTGGGGTTTATGTTTGTATAGGTTGTTCTGCTGTGTATAGTCTTTGCAGTCTTTGACTACATTTTCCTATTGTATTATGCATATTTTCAATATAAAATAAAAGTATCCAATAGGTAATGATGTCATTGTGAAGGGTGTCAATTTATTGATGTTGTCTTTACGAAAATAACACTATAATAAATGTTCCTAGGATCATAACCATTATAATAAATTGTCATGAAAAATATCAATGAAAATATATGGTTGTCACATGTCATGGCCAATAAGGTAGATCATCATACAAAAATAAAAAAAACATAGTGCCGTGTGTCACACATAATCAAGGGTTTTGAAAAGTGGTGAAGGATAATAACTCTAACTATATAAAGAAGAAGTAAAAGGGGAAAGGCATTTCATTTTCATCAATTGATACACATCATAGGTTGCACATGATAGTCATTATGGTACACCACAAACCACATACCATCTATTGCCTAGACAAGGTATGAGCTTAGATAGTTGTAGAGAAGTGGGATAATAAATAAGCCAAATTATTCATTCATTTTTTATATATTCAATCTTCCAAAAAAAAAAAAATTAATGATTTTTGGATATTGGAGATTTTAAGGCATTTCCACTTCCATAGTATCAATCCTTTTTTCAACAAGTGTGGCCACTTTTAAAAACTAGAAAGTGAAGTTGGACGTTCCTCGCTTATAATTGTTATATCTACGATTGCATTGCGTGGAAGGTTTGTTAATGCCATCACCCATTTTTCTTTTTCAACGTGTGGGCTGACTGACCTTCATGCCTTTCAAACATTCCACATTAAAAACGTTTTGTACAAGAAAATAAGATAGGAAGATGGATAGGAGGAGGCAAAAATAGGCATGTGAGAGTCACCTTGAAGAACATAGAGGACAAAAATAGCATACTAAGGAATAAAAGATTCCTTAAAGGCACACAAATTTACATTGATGAGGACCTTACTATAGTACAGCAGGAAGAAAGGAGGAGAGAGTGGGAGAAGGTAAAGGTGAAAAGGGATGCAGGAAAATGGGCTTGGCTACAAAATGGAAAAGCTCAAATAGGTGACAAAGCGTCACACAAGAAATAGGAATCCGGGGCCCCCCAAGACTATTTAATAGTGGTAAGTTGGAACTGTAGAGGGTATCCTTAGAGAAGAGGACCTAGATTGGGGCCCATAGCAGAGGGAAAGGATGTCATCATCCTTATTGAGACTCATGAGCATGATGGGTGTAGGATTCCAAATTTTGAAGGGTATAAAAAGACTTCAGTGTGGAATGAAAGAACTGATAGTGGCAAGGGACACAGTGGAGTGGCAGTCCTAATTAAAGAGAAATGGGATAGTTTCATAAAAGTGGAGAAAGAAGATCGAAACAAGCAGTTCATATGGCTTAAACTCATAGAAAATCAAGTCACAACAAGGATGGCAGCATGCTACTTTGCTCCAAAGGGATCAAAATTTTATAAGAAAAGGAATCTAGACCGTGAAGACCCATTTGCAGCTCTAAAAAAAGACATTTCTATTTTTAGTAACATGGGAGAAATTGTGATAATTGGGGACTTCAGTGCGAGAACCGCGAATAATCAAGCTCTCAATCTAAAAAATAGCGCATAGAAAAAGATAACCCTCTATGGTTAGAGGAAGAGAACAACCAACTTTGGGACAGGGTCTCTCAAGACAGCAAAGGTGTAGTTTCACACTTCGGGGCTGAACTCTGACAGCATGATCATATGCAACGGTATGAGAGCATGGCCTGAATCAGGAAGAATCACCTACAAAACGTACAATGGCCAAAGTGTAGTAGATTATTTCATTTGCTCCCAAAGTTATACCTCGAAGCTGAGGGAGGTTGTGATTAGGGACAATGTCTTAGAACTGAAATTAGACCATAATCCAATTCATATTAAGATTCACATTTCCATAAGAAAACAATAGGAAGAACAAGTCCACTTTGGCCAAAAGAAGGCTACTCCCCAAGGTAAAATCCTTTTAAATCAGGAGAATTAGGAAATCTTTAGAGCTGCAATCAAATAACTTTTCAGAGATCACGAAGATAAAATAGTTAACATAAAGAATTAGTTCTTCAGAGAGAACATGTTGATTCCCCTAATGCACAAGGCCTTAAATGGTTGTAAGAGAACTAGACCCAAGAGAGGAACAACTTTCCCGGCAAACCCATGGTTCGACGAGGAATGCAAGATAGCAAAAAGAAATCTGTGAAAGAGAGGTATAGACAAAGAGCATAAGAAGGAGTATGAAAAGATGCTACGGAATAAGAAAGAGAAGTATGTAAACAGCAGAAGAATAGAGTTGATTGCCCTTGGAAAAAATAGTCCTAAAAGCTTTTGGAAAGAGCTATGTCAAAACAAGAAACAAACAAAAAATAACATCACCGGAAACCAATGGCTTGAGTATGCAAAGTTACTATATGAAAGGGACCAAGATAAACATAGACCTCCAATAATCCATGCAAGCATAAATCTTTTCAACACAGAAGACGTCATTCAAGGCATAAAACAATTGGCAAGTGGGAAAGCCCGGGATATTGATGGGCTGCAAGCTAAGCACTTAAAATGGGGTGCTGAAGTACTGGCACCTCATATCAAACACATCTTCAATAGGGTCATCCAAGGGGGCTTCCCGAAAGAGTGGACGACTAGTGTGGCTATCCCTATCTTCAAAAGTGGAGATACTAATAACCCGTCAAATTATCGCACTATCATGGTCAATCCCTTTCTTGGTAATCTCTTTGGAAGCATGATAGAGTACAGAATCAGCAGGTGGGTAGAAAAAGAAGGAAAAAGAGCTAAGGGCCAAGCTGGATTTAGACCGATGCATTCTACTATTGATCATGGAGCTACACTTAGATTCTTGATTGAAAAAATATGGAATACTCAGGGAGATGAGGCCTTTTACTGCTTTGTCGACTTCAAAAAAGCCTTTGACACAGTCCCTTGTGATAAGCTTTGGAATAGGATGAAGGAGTTGGGGGTTCCGGATGAGCTTAGAGCTGTTGTCCATAGATTGTATGAGCAAGTAAAGGCTAAAATCAGAACCAGTGATGGAATGTCAGAGTGTTTTGGCAGCGATACAGGCGTCAAGCAGGGCTGTCTGCTTTCACCAACTTTATTTGGACTGTACACTGATAAATTGGAAGAATGGTTGAATAAAGATAGCGGGGAGGGGATTCAACTAGCTAACTATGTCATAAAATTGCTTCTTTATGCGGATGACCTCATTCTGATCACCAAAATAGCTAGTAGCTTGAGAGAACATTTGAGAGCTCTTGAAACTTTTTGTCAAGAGGTTAGAATGCAAGTGAACACAAGCAAAACCAAAGTAATGATCTTCTCTCTGAAAAGAAAAAAGAAGCAATATACCTTTACCTTTGAAGGCAGCCCATTGGAGATAGTCGAGGAGTACAAGTACCTCGGGCTTAATTTTCATCACAAGCTTAGCTGGGAAACTTATAGAACAAAAAGAATTCAAGGAGGATGGAAAGCACTATACTCCCTCCAAAACAGGAGCAGGATTGCGGAGTTATGGGATTGGAAAACCAAGAGAACACTCTTCGGCTTGTTGGTTACCCCGGTGATTCTCTATGGGTGTGAAATTTGGGGCAACAGTATGTCAGATTAGAAATGGAAGCAAATAGAAAGAATCCATAAGCACTTCATCATCAACAGTCTCAAAGTCAAGAATTCGGTGCCATATGAGATCTTACTTGCTAAAATAGGGTCCTTCCCTCTAGAGGCATCGGCGATGATATGATTACTGAACTACCTCAAGAAGATTCAAAACATGAAGAGCCACATGTGTCCTAGACTAATTATAGAGGAAGAATTGACTAGAAGAAAAAACACTTGGAAGAAGCAAACTGACAAATGGGTAAAGAGGTGGGATATTAGCATGCAGGAGTGCCCAAATACTAATGAGAAAATTAAAAAATATGTGAAAAAAATTCAAGTACATCATGTGGACAAAACAAATGGGCTGTAAAAAGGAATACTACCTCAAAGAATTCAACCCCACGGGTGATGTTGAAGAAAAAGCCTATATAAGAGTGGACATTAAGTGGAAAGCAAAAATGTTGATTGCCCAACTTAGGATGAGCTCACATCATCTTAGGTGTGAAACGGGTAGATGGCTAACCCCTAAAGAGGCTTGGGAGGAGAGAATATGCCACTTCTGCAACAAAGGCGTGGTGGAGATGGAACGACATTTCCTTTTAGAGTGCGAAGCATACAACGACATCCGATATAGCTATGGTGAAACTTTGAAAACCGACAACCTTGACACCATGTTTGAAGCTACAAGGTTGGATAGTACGGTGAACCTCGTGATCAAACTCCATAGCAGAAGGGAAGATCTCAAGAAGGAAGTTCAGGCAACTTAGAGGCCGTTTTGTGGCTGTTGTTCCACTTGGCGGGGCTGTGTGTGAATACTGGGTCCCTTAGGCTATTGCGGCCTCATGGACATTATTAAAATTCTTCAATCAATCAATCAAGCACTGTAAAGATGTTATACAGACTCAAAGTCATGGACGGATGCATCATTTTATGAAATACTCTCGTTTCAGGAGGACACATGAAGGGCCAGGTGGAGGAGCTTTTAGAGCAATCAAATAATCAGTACCATGCGACTCTTCAAATGGAAAGAAGGCTCCACTTAATGTACAATGCCAGTTGTTTTCTTCCAAGATATAATCATAATTCATACGGACCTTCCAACAACTTGTTAGTTTTGGGTGGACAAATTTTTCTTCTCATACCAGATTCTTTTGGCCTCTCGAAGCAGCAACATGAGATGAGTCACGAGTGACGATTGATTGATTTGTAATAATACATTAACAAAGAAATTGAAAACCAATTTGAATTGGCCACGCATAGCAATCATGACCACAAATTATATAAATGGGTGCTTTTGTTTTTTGGTCATTGACAATAGATAATTGATTGGAAGTCCCACTGCTGTCAGCACCTAGTTGTTATATGTTTCTTTGATCTTGGGAACAACCAAATTATTCGATTGTGAAATTCAATGGCTCAAAAAAAAAACACTATATATATATTGAGTGTAAGCACAAGACATGGCATGTATAGTGCAAGCATGTAACCATAAATATGTATCATGTGAAAGATAAACATGACAATATCATAAATTAGCACTTGCATCCATAGGGGTTCAAGGAATAAGCCAATAGGAATAACCGACGAGTTTAGAAGATTTCTCAGCATGAATTTTTGTTTTTTTATGGCGTGAGACAATTCCGAGCACTATGATGCTCACATATAAAGCCTATCGGCTAATGATAACATTTGAAGATATAAGCATGAAGACATGTGATTAAAATAACCTAAAGGCAAGGATAAACTAATGATGACACATAGGTGAGGCATTAAAGACATAAGAATGCCAAGCAATACAATTTGAAATAGAAATATGTAGTAGTTCTATGGAATTGTGTGTCTTTTAACATGTGTACTAAGCAACTAATAGTAAAATTGTGTAGAAAAATTATCTAAACAAAATTTGTTGATATATCGTTCAAGTGTCAACTCTCAATAAAGTGGCACAAATACTTATATGTTGTCTTTAGGAAAATAACACTATACTAAATGCTCTTGGGATCAACAACCATTCTAATAGATTGTCACATGTCATGGCCAATAAGGTAGATCGTCATAAGAAAATAAAAAACATAGTGTTGTGTCACACATAATCAAGGGTTTTGAAAATTGGTAAAGGATAATAAACTCTAACTATATAAAGGAGAAGTAAAAGGGGAAAGGCATTTCATTTTCACCAATTGATACACATGATAGTCATCATGGTACACCACAAACCACATACCATCTATGGCTTAGACAAGGTATGAGCTTAGATGGTTGTCAAAAAAGTGTGATAATAGGTAAGCTAAATTTTTCATTCATTTGTTTCTATTTTCAATCTTTCCAAAAATGTTCATTTTTTATGATTTTAGGATATTGAAGATTTTAAGGCATTTCCACTTTCGTAAAATCAATCCCTTTTTTTTTTGTGAAAAATACACTATTTTCATTGAAATGAGCCATAGTCTACAAAATCGATCCATGAAGTCAATGTCCCAAACATAGAATCATCTGTGAAATTAACTTGCAATTTGTAAAAATAAACTACAGTAGTTGAATTATAATTTTTTAAAATTTAGTAGTGATGTGATATTTTTCACCAATGTGAGAACTAATAGGTACATTGTCTTTTACGGATGTAGAGTGAGTTGGAGATTTGAGAGTGGGTGGGCAACTGCCATATGGGTAACCTACGATTATTGGGATTCCCAAGAGGTAGCATATTCAACTTTTAGAGGTAGTGGGGATGGGGTATATGACCGACTTACCAATCTATAGATATATGATGGATGCATGCTAAACCACATTAGTAGAGCAAGGGGATTCTAAATCAATGCCTTCAATCTCTCAATTGGAGAGATTATAGTCCCCCTAGAGGATGTTTGGAGTATATTGAGGTTCCGAGTCCAAGGGAGACATGCTACAAATAAGAGGTAAATGAACTATGAGAGGGAGATGGTGCTATACCATTGTTTTTTGTTTATATATCTCCATAAAGGGAAGTAAGTGCTACATAATTTATGTCCCCTTTAGGACCTAAATTTGACGGTCGACCCTCCCTGTCAAGAAAATTGTTTATGACAGTTATCCATTCAAATGTGCCTTTAAAATACTATAACATACCTTAGGATAAGTAAAATTATATATAAACCAAATATATATATCCTTATAATCTTATATAAATTTTGACAATCTGTCCATAATCTCTCTTTTTAAAATTTTGATTGTATTTTATGGCAAAAATATCTAAATAGGGCCATACAACCATCATATTTAGATCTTGGACCCTTTTTTCATAGCTTATTTTCAATCCCCGTTCCCCCATAATATGAAAAGATTATAAATTATCTTTTATACATAATTAAAAATTTGTAGGGACGACCGCTACACTAAATTTAATCAGAAAATCGCGGCATTAATTAAGGGGTTGAAAATCATGGAATTCAAGGGTTGAATCTATAGAGGAACTGCCCTTATATTTATAGACTTAGTTGAAAATAATTGCTTTTAAAAGCGGCCGCAGTTGTGCGTTGAATTGGAGTTTGTCCAGTGATATTTATTTGTCCGTAAAATTGAAGGAAGTCTATTATTCGTGTATTGAAGCATCCAATATCAACATCCGGCTAAAAGATTCAAAAGACTGTAGGAAAGTGGGGTTTTTCGACTACCAGTATTGTGCATTTATGCGACAAATTATTACATCAGATGAATCTTGTCGACCACTAGATTTTGATTTTATTCTATCATATTAATTGCCTTGTTTTTCTTGGGTAACGTCTTAGCCGGCACGGCCCGGCAGCATGCTTATCCCCGTAGTGGTGGAGTCAATTTATTGGACAATCAAAAAGATCCAACGTGGACATGTAATTGTCGGCTGCAAACTCTCATCAGGCATCAAGATTCAACGTGGACTAGTATTTTCTTATTAAGTTGGTTGAAACATTCTTTCATCTTTTTAGTGCTTTTATCCACACCAAAATTTATACATAGGGACTCTCTCTCCATAATTATTCCCATGTAATAATAAATTCATCAATTAATGTTCTTTAAGGTTTAATATATTTTAATTAGTGAATTTCATAGTCGAATATCCACAATAACTATGGATAATATTAGTCTCAAAGCCTTTTTTCTTGAATTTTGTGTTTGTTTGTTTGTATAAGATTCCTTTTGTAGAATTGTGCTTGTTACTAAATAATACAAGTGGAAAAGTATATTATTCTCCTTTACAATAAGAGATAGAGTTTAGAGATTGGATAGAAATACTATGAATCATAACATATGATTTGATGCTATACCTCTTGATGGAGGAGAGGTTTATCAAGTTATAAGATGTTACAATAATTTCTCTATGGGGAAGCTAAAAAGAAATGATGTACTCGTGGAGAAAGTAGGGACGTCAGGCTCTAGAGAATCCTAAGCATAAAGAGTGGCTAATTTCCAGAAATTAGCCACTCTTTATGCTTAGGATTCTCTAGAGCCTGACGTCCCTACTTTCTCCACGAGTACATCATTTCTTTTTAGCTTCCCCATAGAGAAATTATTGTAACGTCTTATAACTTGATCATCTGAATTGGAAAGAAGCCATGTTGGGCGTGGGCCTTCATAATGTTATTGTTAATTCTATCCGACAGGTTATTCTAATGCATCTTTGGAAAAGCAGATGTATGGCAGTTTTTTCTAATTCCATATATTCTCAGGAAGCAGGTATTGTAAAGCTTTACTTTGACATGTTTCTTCACCTTGATTTTTTGTTTGCGCAACTTCAAAAAGTTGCGAAGAAGGACTTGATACTTGGCACTCAAATTCAGCTCATTAGGTTTCAATTATCACAGCTGCAAGAGGACAGGAGGCCGTCTGTCAATATCCATAGCCAACAGGTCACTTCGTGCATAGTTTTTCAACATTAGCTAATGCAGGCTGAGAAGAAAGAGGTTGTATTTTGAGGTTGTGGCAGCTCATGCTTATGCTCTTGTAGGGCTATTCTTCTAATCTCATTTCTAATATGATCTTGGAGGCCTCAGTTCAAGACTGTGCTGTGGTTATATTTCACTGGGATGTTATGTGGAGGGCAGGGTGTCTATGCACGTATATTCTCTTTTTACTATGGGAGTTAGACACACACCTATATTTATGTTTAGAGTGATTTGTTTTCAGCTACATGTTTTTCTTTTTCTGAGCTTTAAGGCCTTAGTCTGTGGCTTTTGTATCCTTGTTGTCCTGGGCTATTCAATCTGGAGTGGCAACCTGTTCATTTTTTGTGATTGCTCTATGAAGACAGGTTGTGCTGGTGCCTCTTCTACATGGGCTCTAAGCATGCCATTCTTTATGCAAGCATATTTAAGCAAGACAAGTCCTCAACTTATGACAACAACATTTTTGAAGTCTAGCTCCATTTTGCTCTCACTGGCTTCATTTCATGGAATGTGACTAGCAAATACTTTTGATGTATATTCAGCACTAGCTAGATCATTGAAATAGTGCTTATTGAAGAAGAATATCATATTGAGAAAATTAGAATCTCTTCAACATTTACCTCTCCTTCTCAGTCTACAGTTTGAGGCTGCTTTGGCCAAGCTAGTTCCTTGGGCTGATCATTTGGTAATTGTACTATTTTAATGGCAACATGGCTCAGAGGTTGTTCTCTTGGTTATATGGCTGTTTCAATGCTTCTTTTAGGTTGTTATTGTTATGCTCACTGGATTTTGTATCGTGAAGTAGCTTGAATTTCCACTTGGTTTGTATGGTGGACATGTTCTTTTGCTGCTCTGTTTAGCAGCGGCTCCCTTGTAGGGTGCTCTATTTCAGCTATTTTATGGTTTTAGACTATTACGTATCATTTTTCTTTTGCAGTCTTTTGATTGCTTTTTCAAATTATAACTGCATTATTCAATACAAAAAAAGAGTGGCTAATTTCTTAGAAAAAAAGTGTAATCCCATGGTGAGAAAATTATTTGATGAACACATGTTTTCAATGTTGAGGTGAATGTAGAAATAATGCCTTATTGAGGAGATACAATCTTGTCAATAAGATTGATAATTGGTTGTCATAACTTGAGGTATATTTAAGTATGCACAACATTAGTGAAGAACATAAAATTTCCTTTGCTAGATTAAGACTAAAAATTAATAATCTTATTTTGTTTGAAAGATATTCTCATTCTTTAATTTTTAAGAAAAGTAGTAATATATGTTCATGGCATGAAACTTAGAATACAAATAAAAAAATTCTATCTTATGTCAGCAAAGAAGATAGGTCTATTAAGTGGTAATGTGATAATTAAAAACAAAGTCAAAGTGTTTCAAGAGTGTACACAAATTTTCCTTCTCATACCAGATTCTTTTGGCCTCTCGAAGCAGCAGCATGAGATGAGTCACGAGTGACCATGAGAAAGTGAATGTCCTTGTTTCTCGCAACTCTTTTTGTCTTCTTGATGGAACACTTCTCTTTTTTTTTTTCCTTTTGATACCAGATTCTTTTGGCCTCCCATTCTTCACAAAGATTGACAAGTAACAATTGATTGATTTGTAATAATACAGTAACAAAGAAATTGAAAACCAATTTGATTTGGCCATGCCATAGGGGGAAGGACCCAATAGGTGTGATAGTTCCAATGGTTGGGAGGGCAATTGTCATAGTTTGATCCATTCGTAGAACATATTTTCATTATTGCTTGAATATAAAAATATCAATAAAAGTAACTTTTTGTATTAATAACTATTGCTTTTAAACCTGTCAAACATGTATTATTGATAGACCAATTTTTTTCCAACTGCCCATTCAATAGTACAAAATGAACAAACATCCCTTTTCAACTTTTAGCTCTAAATGGAACAAAAGATAATATAATTTATTCCAAATAAAATTCACATATGAATTTATAACAAAACTATATTAAAATATTATGTTCAAATTTGTACAATCTTCTAATTACTTTGTCCACCTATAGACACATTCCTGTCAACATCAATACATGCTTCTTACTCTATATAAAATATTAAATGTACAACTACTGATCCTCAACCAATTAATCTGGTATTGTAATGAACAATGACAAGTACCCAACTTGACATAATTACAAAATTTAATTTCTAATAAATCAGTCCATCTCTCCCAAATATTGAGCAATAAATGCCCAACTTGGAGACTTCAACAACCAATTTCAGAGTACCTATGAAATAAATGAATAGATGTGAGGCTCACCATTTAAAAAATCAAATCACAAAATTAATGACACCAAATTTTAAAAATGTATCCATGCCCATTTCAAATGAAAATCAAATCACACAATTAATAGATCAAATTTGAAAATTGGCTCTCTATCTGTGGAATGTTGAATTTCAAAAAATTGGAGGGAATTAATCTATAAAATGAACCAATGATTCATATCTATCATTTTCATTCTAATGAGTCAGAAAGAATATCAGACCTGCAAACTGCTACAAGGCTGAGGTGGCACATTGTCTTCTTCTCAAATCAGGTTTTTATATTTATTTCTATAATATGTTCTTATATTGATACGTTACAAAGTAATATTAGCTTCTTGTTAGACAAAAATATTTTTGTTTCCTTTATGTTATGATTGCAAGTGGTTTCATGTTATAACAATAGACAAAAATATAGTTGCTGGATATGAAGAGGTTGAAGTGCAAAATTGTTTGGCACAAATGGCAAGGGAACAATCAACACTAACAAATGAAGTGAATGACAGCATAAGTTCAGCTACTCATGTCAGCCAAACACAATAGTCAAATGAAGAAGATGATGCCATGAGCTTGCCAACACAAGTTAACCCTCCAAATTGGGTTAAAAAAGCTGCCAATAGCCTTGGAATGCAGATTGATTTTGAAAATAAAGAAGTGTCATTATCTATGCCTTCCCCTCCTCCACTTCCAACAACTAAGGTTATTCATTATTATGCAAATACCACGGATTGGGAAACTACAGATTTAGATGCTACTAATACAACATTGTAGCAAGTGAAATGCAATGAAGGTTCATTGAAGAACTCTGAAGGTAATGAAATAGAAGACCAACAAGTGAGATGCAGTCAAGTCTCATTAAAGAACTTTCTCAAGCTACCAATTGAAATGGTTCGTAAGAGACCCAATCCCCTGGATGACAGTGCACTAAGGCTAGGTAAGCAGTCCCAAATTCTTACCACAGATGATTATCTAATCCTACATGAGCAGCAAGAAGCAAGGAAAATAGAACTTGAGGAAATAAAAGCAAGAAAAAAACAACAGGTAGAGGCAAAGAAAATCTGTCTAATTGAAGAAAAGAAAAGGAGGGAAGACCAGAAGCTTGAAAGACAATTAAAGAGACAAAAGAAGGAAGAAGAAAAGCTGCAGCAACGAAGGGCAAGAGAATTGAAGAAAGAACAAAGGCAAATGGTCAAGGATAGGAATTCCGAACATGTTGCAAGCAATTCAGGCGTTTGAGTACTCCATCAACCCCTCTACCTGAACAACATCATATTCTAAGGGATATGTACAACATATTAAGCCCTGCTTATGCTACCCTTATAGACCAACAAGTGACTAGCAATACAAATTCAACACATGAGGGAAGCAGTTCAAGGTGTTTGAGTACTCCATCAACCCCTCTACCTGAACATCATCAAATTTTGAGGGCTATGTACAGCATATTAAGCCCTGCTTATACTTCCATTAACAACTTCCAAGTGACTAGTCACAGCCCCCCTCATTCCCCTATAAAGCAATTCCAATTTCTGGGCTTTTAGATGAAACAATGTTTGGTCATCTTGTTCCTATCACACCTCATGTGGAATCAGCTCCTCTAAAAAATACTTCATAAATAGTCCTATAGAGGAGCCAGAGCCAGAGCCATTCCCTAGATTTATGTATTAAACTAGAAAATTAAGACTTGCTATCAAGTTATTGCTAGAATTTTTTTGAATCATATAGTCAACAATGCATTTGGGACATTGTACGTAAATGCTAACAATTTTGTAATGTTTTGTTGAAGCTGTATCATCGGTAAATTAGAAAATCAGGATTTGATGTCAAGTTATTGCTATAAGTTTTTTGAAACATCTAGTTAGCAATGCATTTTGGACATTATAAGTAAAAGTTGACAATTTTGTAATGTTTTGTCAAAGACTGTCTTACTGTATTATGCGACTAGCAATATAATGTTTTGTTGTTTTTGTTTAAAGCAAGTACCAATATAATGTTTTGTTATTTTCATCAGCATGTAATGTAATATCCAATTTTCCTAGTGACTATGCTTCATTATTTTTTCATGAGTCATTCTTCTATTCTATTATCAAAGCTTGATACCTCTCATAGGTTGAGCCTGTGATGTTTTAAGGAAAAGAATGTAAGTGTCAAGTGTATATTAAATTTGACTGTACTTTGTGGAGCTCCAATTAGAGAAGAAAACTATGAGGCCACCAGCATAAGCCCTCACAGAGCAAATATCCTTACACTAAACTTTGTTGATTAGGGTTGCAGGTAAGTCAAATCCAGAACTGTAGGTTTACCAGAATCAAGTTTACAAGCCCATGGGGCCATACGTTCGTAAAGAAGACTAAGTTGTAGAGATGAAAACTATAGTTAAAAAGATGAAGATGTCTGCTCACCAAAACAAACATCCTTGAAAATAAACAAAGATGAGTTTGAAAAAGATTGCATTGTAGAGACTATTTCAGAGCAATCCTTGTATGGTGCCCATTGTTGACTTTGAGGACAAGGAATTACAAAATAGTGAAAATGTATCACTACCTCTACTCAATGGCCTGTCAAGAAGATGTTAAGAAGATGAACCTTGGTGTTTGTGCTGTCAATGGTTAAAACATAAAATATTTTTTGAAATTGGTAGTGGCAGACTAGCAGAACATTAGACATGTAAAAATCAATTTGAATAGTAAGTCGATAATCTATTGTGCTATCAGCATCAAAATTGATCGACGGTCTCAACTTCTGGGTTTATTTGTATTGGATTGAAGTTTATATTAAGTCAACTATTTGAATCACACACACTCTCAACTATTTATATTAAGTCAACTATTAATTGTAGCCTAAAAGCACAGAAAGAGGAGACCCAAAATGTAGATGAAAAAATACACGTAGTTGAATCTAAAAACACTCTCTACTGTGGAAAACTTATGCCTACTATTTTATTTATTGTTAAGAGCCACAAAGCATTGCAGCAACAAAGTATCTTTAGCAATCACATTCAAATCAATAAAGCCAAATCAAGACAGAAACAAAAGAGGTTAAGAAAAAACCAAACGCTGTTATCATGTTCATTCCTATATTTCAATCAATCAAGAGAGTACAATTGAAACTTCTCCACAAACGGGTATCATGGGTCCTGTGGCTACCATTGTACCTGAAACACTTTTAATGGCAGTTGCAACCCTCTAATTGACTACACCATCTTGTTCTAATATGAAGGGAGTGTAGCCCCACATTTGTCGACTACACTCTCATAGGGCTGCTTATTCTTCATCTTAGGATTATAAGCTTTCTAAAATTCTTTCTTCATAATAACTTATTTGCATTATGGAAGGCTTATTGGGTAAGATTAAAATGTACCAACACTATATATAGCTGAAACCAACAAGTTACAAACATACTCATCTTTTGCCCAACTGTTATTCTATTGTTAGAATAGCTAATACTCTATTGATACAAAATTTTGTAAGAAGATTAATACTAAATATGCTTGAAATTTGCCATAGGTACTGTACAAAAGCTGAGCTTACCCAGCACATACTTTCTAATAAGAATGGTAAAAGTTATTGTGCAACTTAAACTTCATACCAATTTCCCCATCACTATTCAATTCCATAGTATCGACATGACAATTAGGGAGAAGCATAATTTCTGCATGGAAAATAAGCATTTGGGTAATCACTTTGAGGAAAAGTATTGTGACAAGGAGAAGGCCTAGATGGAAAAATAGGTCCTTTAGGCAGCATCTCGTATGTCACATTGAATGGGCCATGATAACTATTCTAGCCCACCTTGACCTTTACTTCATTATCCTCCTGCATTTTTATCCCTCTTTCATATTGAGACAGAATGTTTGTCCCTCCACTCATTTCTCACCTCAATTGCAAGTATCATACAAGCTAAAACAGGTGAAAAGCATAGATAAACAGAACTTAATAGTTGACTTAATATAAACAATTGAATCACACACACACATCTTAGCAAGGTTTTTTTCTAACAATTTTATTGCAAATCTACTGTAGCCTAAAACAAACATGTACTCTGTGGACTGAAAAAATTGATTCCTCAATTCCTTTAAATCACAATGCAATATATTTGGCTTCTAGAAGTATGAATGCTCTGACATAAGGGCTTCATTCGGAATTGATGAATAGCCTTCATGTTAGAGCATTGTACTAAGTTGCCTGAGATGAATCCCATACATATCTTAGCAAGGTTTTTTTTCAAACAATTTTATAATTATAGAAGCCATGAATATTATGTTGTGATTTAAAGGAATTATGTCATTGATTTTTTCAGTCCAAAGAGTCCATGTTTGTTTTATGCTACAAAAGATTTGCAATAAAATAATTTGAAAAACAACCTTGCTAAGATATGTATGGGATTCATCTCAGGCAGCTTCGTACAGAGAAGAAGACATTGGTTTGTAGTAGTAACAGTATTTTCTAGTTTATGCTTTGTTCATGCATTATCAAATGCACAAGCACATTTATTTTATATAGATTTAATTTCATATTATTATAGAAGAAATTTTTTTGTGTAGCCAATATCTAGAGGGTAGTTGATTTGTGGATTTGTTTCCTTGTTTAAGGGAGACCCAGGTTTGATTCTCCAAACCTAGCCCCCGGGGATGCCTGAAATGAGCCTATTTGTGAGCTATAGCATTCATATCCCCATCAATAGGAAATTTAAAATAAAAAACAATCATATTGAAGAAATGGATGCTAATGTGACACTCATACAGGTGGAGAGTGGTGTTCTGATTTCAAGTCATTGAGTTGTTGATTTTTATCCAAAGATTACACAGGCTATCTTAGACCACAGAAGATATTGGATCAAAATGTTTGGAAGAAAAATCTCTATATGACAAAATGGAAAAACTGAAAGAAACCCTACAAAATCCAAAACCTAAAAAACATTTACTAGAAACCCTAAGAAATTTGAAAGAAACTTGCAATAGAAAAAAAAATGTATCATTGCCCTAGTAAGGTCAAAAATGACCTTACCTATTGGTTCTCCTTCAAACCCTAGTTACAAAAACCCTTTAAATCTGTTGTGTCAAAAGACACAATTTATGTGACTGAATGTGGCTGAGGAGGGGATTGTTGTGAGTGAAAATCTCTCCATTTGAGGGTGACCCATGCACTAGCTCCCCTACACACAAAATTCAAAGCTGCACACCATTATTGGAGATATGAAAAGAAGTTGCATACCATTATTGGAGATATGAAAAGATTTCAGATAATCCTGGTGTTATAGCAAAAGAGGCTTGCTTGAATATGTAGGGCGCAAACCCTTTGTTACCAAAGCAAAGCACAGTCCCCTTTTGCCCATGGTTAGTTCCGAAGTGTGGTTGGCACTCACTACACCAAATGACAATTCTACTACTCCAATCATTCTGCTTCACACGAAAGATGGGGAAGGTTATAGCAAAAAAAATTATAGCAATGATTTCAGATAAGCCCCAGTTCAAAATCCTAGCGTTATAGCAAAATAGGTTATAGATTGGGTGGGCAAAGACTTTCATAGACTTGTTGCCTCCATTGACGTCCATGTTGGCGACCTCCCTACTCCCCACATCCGCGGCCTCCCACGATGCTTCCCTGCTTGCCACGAGCTTCCCACGACGCTTCCATGATACTGTGCGCTAGAGCTACGATGGCGTGAGAAATGGGCATTTAGCAACAAACATTTAGGTTTAGGTTTTCAAGAATAGGATAATATATTATTAGTTTAGGGTTAATGGTTGCCAAACTAACATATTGGAATATTAGGTTTAGGGTGCTTTAGAACATATTTTTTATTTAAAATTATTTAGTTAATAATATAATGTTGTTTAGTTTTATAGATTTGTATGCACATAAGACATGAGTGTAGATTTGTTTTCCAGAGGATGATATCATGGATTTGAGTGTTAATGTCCATAATATTAGGGAAAATATGTTCACTTATTGGTGTAAGTGTGTTCGATGATGGGGTGTAACAATTGACCATCATTAGGCAAGGGTTCAAAAAGTGTTGTTTTGGACACTTTTTACGACTACGTATAGAACTGGCATCAAAATTGATGTTGTGAACCAGAAACCTTAGGCTTAAGCAGTCGACTAACCAAGGAAGCCATTATAAAGATTTTAGAGTTCTTCAACATCGACAAGTATGTTTTTGAGAGGCACGAAGTTAGGGTGCACACATATTGGGTCTTTTCCCCTAGCAATCATGACCACAAATTATATATATGGGTGCTTTTGTTTTTTTGGTCATTGACAATAGATAATTGATTGGAAGTCAGTACCTAGTTGTTATATGTTTCTTTCATCATGGGAACAACTAAATTATTATTCAATTGTGAAATTCAATGGTTCAAAAAAAAAAATTAAAAAGGCCTAGCACTAGAACTTGGCAGGCAAGATCATTGCATAAAGTGTCTTTTAATCATCAAGTTATTCTTTTAAAAATAAGTCTAAAAATTAAATAATTAACTTGATGTTAAAACAAAATATCTATTGATAAATGGAAGACCAGAATATAGGAAAATGTTAAACCATTATAGTAAGGCAATAAAAGATACTAAATGATAATAATATTAATTTATTTTGGGTGCATTACAAAGTAGTATGTAAATTTTTATAAAGCATTGCATTCCCATATAACTTCCCAAACTTCCCTATGAGAAACTAAACCCCCAATAACTAACAAAAAACTAACATCACTAAGTCACTAAGGTGAATTGATTACAAATATTAACCTTAATTTCCAACACCCCCTCTTAAAGTTTACATAACAAAAAAATAAAATATGTTGACCAATCATAATCTTATACTCTTTAGTAGATTCTCTTTGAAAATAAATTAAACCAAGTAGGCCTTCATCAAGTTGCCTTGTAACCCTCGTAAAGGTGTAGCTCCTAAGTTGAATTCCTAAGTTTTCAGATTCTTCCCTCCCAAAAATCTTGAATTATAGATCTCCCAAATTACCATGTCGAGTTGCAACTCCATGAAGTTGTCTCATGATCCTCGTAAGGCTATAATTCCCAAGAGCCATAGATGCAAGTTCTATCTAGGCAACAATCCATGTTGAGTTTTATCTATACTAGATCCTTTCCTGTCTTCAAAAAATAGGCTTATTAATATATGACTTTTTCATCACTTTTAGCACTCAAAGAAAAGAAAACAAAAATTAATGCTTCTCATACAAAGCACCATCTTTGAGCAAGAAGCTAGCTTGAGATGATGAGATTCCTCCACCTCCCATGTCCACCAACATCCTCTAGTGAGGACTTCTTAAAATAAGTGTCGTTAACATGTTGTAGCTTGAGAGTATGTTGTTGAAGCATAGTCTCTCCTTGAACATCCCCTTCCATGTGACTGCCTCCTAATCTCACTCCTCCCTCTGAGCCTTAGTAGCCTCCTTCCCAACCTGAGTCTCTTCCATCCCCAACACCTCCCTCTTAGTCATAGCTAGGCAAATGTAACCCCAAAAGGGTTCAAGTAGTCTTGGCCCCCTCTGGTGAGGATTCCATTAGCCCTTCCATGCCAGATATGCCACCCTTTTCAAAGCCTCTAGACCTCCCTAATGTTAATGTCATCTCTAGCACCACTCTCACAACACTTGTTACATTCCAGCGTACCTGCCATCAAATTTTCCCCAATGTTCTTTGCCCAACCACCATTGACATTGATATTTCCCATCCACCACCCAAAAGAAAACCATAACATTATCCTACATCATCTTTCATTAAACCTAAATGCCTCCCACCATCTCACCACCTCTAAGTCTTTATTCATTTATTCTTCCTGTTGTGGAGGATTCTCCTCCACCTATGAGTCTTAGTGCTCGCAGATCTACTTATAGCACTCAAGAACCATGCTTGGTGTAATATTCTAACAATGATTCAAACAATTCCTCCCTAGTGGAGTGTAGCTTTGAATCCTTCATGGATATTCCCTCCTTGACTTTGATTTTCACATAATCATCAACAATAGCCCATATCCATGTCTGAGAATATCCTGCTCTTGTAGTTGATCCTCTACATTTTAATCTAGGAGCATCTCCTAGTACAATGCTTAATGTGGTCCTGCTATCAACCCATCCCCTATCCCCCTATGAATAAAAAGATTGGAACTTGGATGATCTAATGGTGTCTAACCCTTGAGGTTTGTACCTTCATTTCATGTGTTTATGTGTATTTGTCTGTTTGTTATGTGTTCCCTACAATATCTATTTGATATATGTTTGTTAGTTCTATCTTGAGGACCCATGATGCCCTTGTAGGCATGTGGATACAGAAGGAGCAAAAATGTTGTATCATTCTTCCATATGTTTCTGCATTCTTCTATATGTTGTATCTTTATCTTTTTCAACATTTTGGGAATGATGCAAAGCATTCAAAAATTTAGCTTCATTCCATGTTGACCCAAATAATTTATTTTCTTTTGATTTCATTTGACATTCTTCCTTTGTGCTTGTATTTCTAAGTTCTTGGGGGATGTTGACAATTCTAATTTTTTGTCCCTTGATGATTCTC
The DNA here is from genome assembly GCA_027924645.1 of Cunninghamia lanceolata. Lineage (NCBI taxonomy): Eukaryota > Viridiplantae > Streptophyta > Pinopsida > Cupressales > Cupressaceae > Cunninghamia > Cunninghamia lanceolata. Next base: position 4,942,753 of record BSBN01000286.1, on the reverse strand, counting down.
CTCCTTTAAATTTATACTGACCCCAAAACATATAGATCCCTTTATGTTTTTGGTGATGTTGTTTGATTTTATGTGACATATTTTGATGTTGCTCAGTGTCATACCATGCTTACACAAGTTTTTGTGTATCATGCTTGTAACATTGCTTTAGTTGGCTCTCATTGGGGACATTTTTTTCTTTTGTGGAGTAACTTTGGGAACAAATACTCTTATATATGTTTCCTAAAGCCCTATCACCTTTCTGCTCTTATTCTACCTTAAAATCTATTGCATACTATTACTTTATGCAATTATTTTAAGGTGGGGGCATACTTTTGGACTTTACACATCCACACACATCAGACTGGTGGTACATTCCCTATAGCACTAGTAGCTTGTGGTCATAAATAGATGAACTTGCCTAAACTGACCACCCAATATCAAGATTACCTAGCCATGCTAGCTCATGTAATTCTTGATATTGCTTAATATGTGAGGCACCTAGTGACACAATGCTAGCTAGCAGTGCTCTATTTTTTCTACCTTTTAATACCTCTTTGTGAGTCACCTAGAAATGCGGTCTATTAGTTCTTGCGACCCACATGAATTTGGTGTGGTTCCTAGATCTCGTAGTGTGCTAGCTACAGAATCATATTCAACATCCTTCTAGTAGCACAACACTAGAAATGCCTCCTACATCATCTTTTTTTTCTTTCTTGTGTGGTTTATGTTTGATTGTTGTAGGTTTATGTTGGATGTGCATTAGATTATATGATCTTCTAACATTGATGTTTTGGAAAATTGTATTTGATTTGATCCTTCTTTGTGTAGGTTATATATATGTGTGGTTCTAACATTACCATGTGCGCAGGTTTTTATTGCCTAATACTATGGTCTCAAGTAGGTTTCTAGTTTGGGAGCTTGATTTTCTTACTTGAAGAAATCTTTGTGGCCTCTACAGTATCCTTTTGGATAAATTTTATTATGACATTTCTTTTATGTACTTTAGCATATCTTATCACCTAGGGTCATAAGCCCGCTAAAGTTGGGGCTAAATGTAACATAAAAAATTGCATACCTTACAATTTCACACAATTACATTTTCACTCATTTTGGTGGTGTATCCCCTAGTATGTTTAGGAATCATTTTAGACCTAGATTATCCTTTTCCTAATCCATAAATGTTATGTTTGTGTTATGTTCTATCCTCTATACTTTTCTTTGTCAAATTTTATTTTAGTGACTTAATTCTTTCACTATATTAAGGTGTTTTGTGAAATCAAGAATAGATGTGACTCAGACACTAGCACTTAGCATGAACGTCCACATGATGCACTAGTGCCCTGAGCCTATGTGGTGTCAAGTGACCATTTCTTGAGCAACACTTACCACCTCCTGCGACGTGAGAGATTTTGTGTAACACCTCTACACCTTCGAACAACTTTTTTTGAATAACCCTTCTCTTTTCCCCTCCAAGCTTTTCATTTTAAACAATCTCTTGGCTCTCTCTTGTGATCTTTTTTCGTGAAAGTTGAGAAGTTCTTACCATATCTTTAGTTATTTTTTAGCAATCTATAAATATTCTTGGCAACTCTCTCAACTCTCTAACAACATATATAAAGTTATATTCAAGTGTTCAAGCTAATATGATCTTCTTGTGGATTTATGATATCTTCATGGGGTTTCTTGGAACCATTGCTTATTGGGCTTCCATTTCCAATAGGGTAGTTTGCATCTCCACTCTTGTAAGGTGATTAAGTTCTATCTTGCTTTATTTCTTTATTTATTTAATGTAATACATTTGTGTGTTTATGGCATTGTGTGGGTTACCTCATTTCCTTTCCTCCTTCCATTAGTTCATTAGTTTGATTCTTGTGAGTGAGTAGATTAGTTTCATTTTGTTCATCTATTTTATTTGTCATTGGTGTTATTTTATCTAGACACACTTAGAGGATAATAGCACACACATTTTATTTCAATCCTTTTTCAGTATTGGATGTCCATGGAGGTAGAGATACCAAAATAGGGGTTTGACCTAAAGGAAAACCCCTAATAGCTCCAACCTTCCTTATCTTTCTTCCAGATTCCATATTCAGAAGAGAAGATTGCATTCACATGTTGGTTTTGCAAACTTTATTCCTTTATTCTCTATTTGTGTTATTCAATTTATCACTTTTGAGTAATAGTAATAAAAATATTTTCAATTTCAATCTATTTTTGTCACCTGGAAGCTACGAGTAGTTGGTTATGTCTCATACTATGCAGGTTGAATGATAGAGTGAAATAGAGATTAGGTTTTTAGTTTTCCATACTTTCTAGATTACAATGCTATCGAAGACCAAATTTTGTATCTATCGTAGTGTTTCATACCTTGTAGATATTGCATATATTTGTATGACGATATGATGAGGATATATGTTACATTATGAACTATATCTGGTTAACTAATTTCAATTCATAGTTGGATATGTGTAGTTGATATATTTGATTATGTTACATTAGTATGACATGATTTATGTATTATCATGTGTTTATATATTGATATTATTTGATGTTGTCTAACTACAATCTAGTTGTTTGAGTGCGACAAGATCTTTAGCAACCTCTCACCGAAAGGGAGAGTGTCATAGAGGAGAAGGGTCTAGTGATTTAGAGGTTGACATGCATGATCCACACACGCACTTAGAGCATATAGCATAGTTGCATATTAAATTGGGTATAATGGTAATGCAGTCAATCATCTTGAGTATGAGAAATTCTCTTTTGGTGATTTTATTCTTGTAGAGTTATTAAAATTTGAATTGATTTCAGAAGGAAATATGTGTGTGTGTGTGTGTGTCTATATATATATATATATACATATGTGTGTATTTTATAATTAAAATCACACATAAGAATATATAAAAATATATATAAGATATTAAATATTAAAAAGCCAAAATCTATTTTGGGCAGCTGGGTGGGTGCCACTCCACAATTTCATGTGTGGAGTGGTCAACTCGATGGGGTTTGGTGAGTTGGAAGCCACATCAAAAATTGCATGGTGATAATGTGATGAAGGGGGTAAATCATAAAACACACAACATAAATTGCACACAGAAAATAGAACTTTCTTTATTTATTTGGACAAATTATTACATTATAGAAGCTCAAATACAATCAAAGGAATCAACCCTCCATAGGCTGCAACACATTACAGCTTCCTCTCACAAGACTCTGGAATCATCTACCTTTTGTAACCCTAAATCAGCTAGAGTTTCTATTTTCTAGCCTATTCTTGACTCTACACTCTCTCCCTTAACTCTACTACCCCCAGGGTTCCCAAAAATGGTTATTAATAGCCTTTTTGGTGGCCAACAACCTAATTTTGAAATTTGCATCTCCCTCCAAAAATAGATCAACTTCCGGGAGCCATAACTTTTGATTTAGGTGTCCGATTGACAAACTGTTTTATGCGTCGAAAAGCTCGTGGAGTGCTCTACGTGCTAAGAATTAGCTCTACCAGTTCTGACCATTTTTGGGCCTGTACGGGCATGTTTAGTGCCTCAAACCTGAGTTTGAATAGTTTTTAGGTGTTTTTCAAAAAACTGAAAGTTTAATATCTTTCAGCTTGCAAATGATCTTTGCATGATTCCTTCGCCAAAGGTCTTATTTTTTAGTTATGTAGCTTCCTGTAAAATTTCACTTCATTTCGTGCCCAAATGCAAACTTTCTAAAAATAGTAGGTTACTATTTTTAGCAGTTTGGAAAAATTGAAAGTTCTACATCATTATTCAAGCGATTATGAAACCATAACCACAAATTTAAAAAGAAATGGAAATAACAACAACAATTTTGAAACACATATTTTTTTGGGTGATGCAAGATTTCCCTTACACCACTGGATGCTCCTGCATCAAACACCTAGGGTAATTTGAGAAGTGACCCTGTCACGTCTCAGGTGTTTATGTGAGGAAGATCCAAACGGTCAACCTATGCCTTAGACAACCAAGAAGAATCTTCAATAGGCCTTCCTTTACATTTCACCAGGTATTCTTCATATTGGCTGTTTCGATTACTTCTTCCCACATGGCTATCCAAGATATCTTCTATCTCCTTTGTTGAAGTAGATGCAGGAATACTCCACTGTTCTTCTGTTGGTCCATCCTTTGTTCCACCTTCATGATATTCTGATAAATCAGCAATGTTGAAAACAGGGGAAATGTTGATCCGACTCGGCAGCTCTACCTCATATACATTTCTTGAATCATGTTTCTTCAAAATTCTGCATGGTCTAAATTTCTTCATTTTCAACTTATTGTATGTTCCAATTGAGAACCTTTCTTTTCTTAAGTGAACCATGACTTCATCTTCTACCTGGAACTCCTTATATATCCTCTTTTAATCTACCTTAGCCTTGTACTGAATATTCATCTTATTAATGTGCTTTTTCACATCTTCATACAAATTCTTCATGTGTTCTGCAAAGTCTTCAGCCTTGGCACTTGTCTTTTCTCCTTTGTCTAGATTCCTTAACTCTGAAGCATTTCTTGGACTATTCCCATATACAATCTAGAATGGTGATTTACTAGTACTCCTATTGATAGAATTGTTGTAAGTGAATTCCACCTGTGAAAAAATCAAATCCCATCCCTTGGGCTTATCTCCTACTAAGCATCGTAGCAGGTTACCCAAACTCCTATTCACCACTTCCATCTGTCCATTAGTCTGTGGATGGTGTGCAGAACTAAACTTTAAATCCGTCTTCAACTTTTTCCATAATGTCCTCCAGAAATAACCAACAAACTTGGTATCTCGATCTGAAAGTATGCTCTTTGGTAGACCGTGTAATCTCACCACCTCCCTGAAAAATAACTCTGTAATATGACTAGCATCATTAGTCTTCTTACAAGGAATAAAATGGGCCATCTTTGAGAATCTGTCCACCACCACAAAAATGGAATCATGTCCTCTCTATGTCCTTGGTAAACCAAGAATAAAATCCATACTAATATCATCCCATGGATTCTTTGGTACAGGTAATGGCTGATATAGCCCTGTATTCTAACTTGTTCCTTTTGCCATCTGACACACTTTGCAACTCTGCACAAATTTCCTCACATCCTGCTGCAACTATGGCCAATAATAATTTTCACCAACAATAGTAGTGGTCTTATCTCGACCAAAGTGTCTAGCCAATCCTCCACTATGCTTCTCCTTTCTCAGGTTCTCTCTCATGGAACTCCTTAGAATGCACAACTAGCTTCCTTTAAACAACATGCCATCTTGGGTTATGAAATCCAACCATTTTGTCCTATCTAAGGTAACAGGCTCCAGGCAAGCTTTCCAAGCCTCTGCAAAATCTAGATCTTCAGGATACAAACTTTTGAGCTCATCGAACCCAACAACCTCTATCTTCATTTCTATCAACAAATTTTGCCTTCTACTCAAGGCATTTGCAACTTTGTTGGACTTCCCACTCCTATGCCTCAAAACAAAGGTATAACTCTGCAAAAACTCAACCCATTTTAAGTGCCTTTGATTCAATTTTCCTTGACTATTAAGATACTACAAGGCCTGATGATTAGTATATAAAATAAACTCCTTTGGCAACAAATAATGTCTCCATTTCTTCAAAGCCTGAACTATTGCATAAAACTCTTGATCATAAACAGAATACTTTTTCTTCACATCATTAAGCTTCTCACTAAAATAGGCAATGGGCTTACCTTCTTGACTCAAACCAACTCCTATAGCACTACCACTAGCATCACAATCTACATGAAATACCTTATTGAAATCTAGAAGTGCCAAAACAGGTTGCTCTGTAATTTTCTGTTTCAATGTATCAAAGCTTTTGTCTACTCTTTTAGTTCATCTAAACTCTTTTCTATCCCCTCTCATTGTCTCCATTAGGGGTGCACAAATGCTACTAAAATTCCTGATAAACTTTCTATAAAAACTGGCCAAACTATGAAAAGATCTTACCTCAGAAGCACTCCTTGGCATTGGCCATTCAATGATAGTGCTCACCTTCTCTGGGTCCATCTTAAGACCTTCCTCTGAGACAACAAATCCCAGGTATACCAACTCTTTCTTTACAAAACTACATTTCTTCAGATTAATCAACAACTTCTCTTCCCTTAGCTTCTCTAAAACTCTTCTGATATGCATCAGATGTTCATCCCAAGTCTTACTGAAAATTAAAATATCATCCAAATAAATAATGACAAAACTTCCTAAAAATTCTTTCAATACCTCGTTCATGATCCACATGAATGTGCTCGGTGCATTGGTTAGCCCAAATGGCATGGCTAACCACTCATACAAACCTTCTTTGGTTTTGAAGGTTGTCTTCCACTCATCTCCTTCTTTGATATGGATTTGGTGATACCCACTTTTCAGGTTAATTTTCATGAAGTACTTGGCTCCACTCAAACAATCCATTATTTCATCCATTCTGGGCAATGGGAATCTATACTTGATCATGATTTTATTGATAGTTCAAGAATCTGTACACATTCTCCATTCTCCATCTTTCTTTGGTGCTAGTACTGTAGGTACCGCACATGGACTTAGGCTCTCCCTTATCAGTCCCTTCCTTAACAACTCTTGAACTTGTCTATTTATCTTTTCACTCTCTGTAGGAGTCATTCTGTGGGCTGCCTTATTGGGCAAACTAGCTCCTGGTATCAAATCCATTTGGTGACTTATCTTCCTCACAGGTGGTAAACCTTCTAGTACATTATCAGAGATAATATCCTGAAATTCTTCTAACATATTTGAGACTTATGCTGGTACATCTTCACATTTCTCTTGACTAATCTTAGGAATCAATGCAAAGCAATGACGCTCATGCTTCATACCCTCCAAAAATTTCCTACCATCTACCAAGCAAATTCTGGTAGTACTACATACCTTTTCTTCCACCTCCTTCAAGGGCTTCAACTTATGACGAACTCCATCCTTTGTTAGGGAATTTGTGTTTGCACAGCCATCATGGAGAGCGCTCCTATCATACTACCACGGCCTCCCCAATAGCATATGACATTCATCCATCGGTATGATATCACACAGCACCTCATCATGGTAGTACCCAATCTTGAACTTCACTAAACACTGCTCATTGACCAAAACTCTATGGTCCTTCTACAACCATGCAATCTGATATGGATGTTGATGCTTTCTTCTTGTCAACTTCAACTTGTCAACCATCTCCTTTGAAACAAGATTATTAGTGCTCCCACTATCAATAATATTATCACAACACTTACCTTCACATTTGCACCTTGTGTGAAATAAACTCTTCCTCTGATTGGGTTCTTTCTCCTCATTCAACAAAGTTCTTCTGACAACTAGGGTTTCTCCCCTTTCAACATCTTCAGAGTGCTCAGATTGTGCATCTTCATCGACATGTGCAACTCGTGCATTACCTTCAGGTCTTCTATTTGTCCTTCCTTGATGTTGTGGACACTCATATGCTTGATGTCCTTCTCCACATTGGAAATAGGTTCTTGGAAGCCTCCTCTTCCGAGTCCTTGCCCAGGTCTGCCTCTTCCTCTTCCTCTTTGCTCAACATTGTTCTGGTCACGAGGGCGGTAGGCATTATCACCTCTTTGATTTTGACTGGTGCCAGCTTCTTCACTTTTCTTTTGATCTTCATTACGACCTCCATAGGGTCTTCCACCAGTCCTTCTGCCTTGACCTCTTCCCCTTTGCTTGCTATCAAATCTTTTATTTAGCTTCTCTTCCACCTTTAGGGAAAACTAGTACGCATCTTCTATGGTGGTCATTCTGACCAGGCTCAACTCCTCTTGAATACTCAGCCTCAACCCATTAATGTAACGGGCTACCTTCTCCTTGTTGGGCTCTACATGGCCTATCCTGATAGTAATTTTATAAAACTCTTCTATATACTCCTTAACATACTTGTTACCTTTCTTTAGTCCTTGCAGCTTCTTCAACAACTCCATCTCATAGTTCACAGGAATGAACTGCTTTTTCAGTTTCTCCACCATCTGATCCCATCTGGTGATCTTTCCTTTTCCTCATCTATTCCTCTCTAATTGGACCTCCTTCCACCAAATACTGGCATGGCCCTTCAACTTTATTTTTACAAACTTGACCCAATCTGGGTCCTCTACATCTTCATACTCAAAATACTCCTCCGTGTCATTGATCCAATCAATAAGCTATTCTAGATTCAAATCTCCAGAATATATAGAAACTTCAATCCTGGGCCTCTTTCCGATCTTCAAAATAGCCCTCAACAACCTAACTTCTGTAGGATCTCCTGCAGCTTCTTGTTCTTCCTCAGATAGCTCTTCTTTATCTTCATCCTCACTTTCTTCTCTTGTTCTCAGCTCAAACCCTCTTCGCAGCTCCTCTTGCAATGTATCGATTTGCCTTTGTAGGTCTCTAAAACCCTATTCTGTCAAAGCATTCTTCCCAATATGATTTCTTCATGGAGGCATCTTCATCTCCGCAGCAAACCCACAACCTCAGGTCCTGGTGCAAACTACCTCACAGTCGGCGATCTATCTACACACTTAGGAACCCTTGCTCTGATACCACTTGATGAAGGGGCTAAATCATAAAATACACAACAATAGAAATTGCACACAAAAAATAGAACTTTCTTTATTGATTTGGACAACTTATTACATTACAAAAGCTCAAATACAATCAGAGGAATCAACCCTCCACAGGCTGCAACACATTACAACTTCCTCTCACATGACTCTAGAACCATCTGCCTTCTGTAACCCCAAATCAGCTAGAGTTTATGTTTTCCCACCTATTCTTGACTCTACACTTTCCCCCTTAACTCTACTACCCCCAAGATTCCCAAAAATGGTTTTGGTGGCCAACAACCTAATTTCAAAATTTGCATCTCCCTCCAAAAATAGGTCAACTTTCAGGAGCCATAACTTTTGATCTGGGTGTCCGATTGACGAACTGTTTTATGCGACGGAAAGCTCACAGAGTTCTCTACGCGCTAAGAACTAGCTCTACCGGTTTTGACCATTTTCGGGCATGTACGGGGCCATTTAATGCCTCAAACCTGAGTTTGAATTTTAGATGTTTTTCAAGAAACAAAAACTTTAATATCTTTCAGCTTGCAAATGATCTTTGCATGATTCCTTCGCCAAAGGTCTTATTTTTTAGTTATGTAGCTTCCTGTAAATTTTTATTTCATTTCGTACCCAAATGCAAAATTTATAAAAATAGCAGGTTACTTTTTTTAGCAGTTTGGAAAAACTGAAAGTTCTACATCATTATTTAAGCAATTATGGAAACATAACCACAAATTTTGAAAATAAATGGAAAGAAAAACAACAATTTTGAAACGCATCTTTTTTTGTGTGATGCAAGATTGCCCTTACACCACTGGATGCTCCTGCATCATAATGAAGCCCTCAAGATTTCGATGCCTTCTCATCATGGGAGTACGATGGAACCTCAAGATGACACCAAATACAATGGTTTTCCTGCAAGGGCCAAGAGTGAGAAGCATGAATGCAGATTTCCCAAGATGGCGGATCAGATAGGAAAGATGCCTTGCAAGCCAGAAATTTATTTGAAAGAGTGAAGGGTTTTCAATAGGACTTCCATTAATCATTTGCAAGAAAGGAAACTTCTAGCCATCATATTTTTTGATATCCGCCAAACTAAGTATGAATAGATGGAACCGAGGTGGTTAAGAGTTCTGAGGACTTTCTAAGGAAAGATAAGTGCGGAAACACCTTCCTAATGCTAATTTTAGAAGGATCTATCTCTTTTGATCCAGCTGGTAAGATTTGTAGATGATGGTGGACTAGTTAGGTTTGGAGATGATACAAGTGGTAAGATTTGTGGAAAAGGATCTATCTCTTTTGATGGAAAGCATAATACTGCTAATGTTCTATATGTAAAGGGTTTAAAGCACAATCATTTAAGTGTTGGTCAGATCTGTGGCATAGGCTATGATCTGAGATTCAAGGACAATGGATGCAAGATCATGGAAAGCTCCAAAACAATGATTGCTACTGGTAAAAAGACTAGAGGTAATGTTTATCATTTGAAAGAAACTAATGATTATTGTTTATTGGCTCAGACAAATGAGAGTTGGTTGTGGTATAGAAGGATGTGTCATATCAATTTTGACAACATGGTAAAGATAAGTTATGTTTAGGATGTAAGAGATCTGCCCAAGCTTGTGAAGCTTGCTAACATCATTTGCAAAGAATGTCAATTTGGGAAACAAACAAGAACAACTTTCAAAAGTAAAGAACAATTCTCTGCTAGATTGCTAGAGTTGGTTCATATTTATCTGTGTGGTCCCACAAGAATAAGAAGTTTATAAGGAAACATGTATTTTATGTTGCTTATTGATGATTACTCCAAGATGATTTGGGTCACTTTTCTAAAAGATAAATTAGAAGCCCTAGACAAGTTCAAACCCTTCATGGAAATGGTTGAGAATGAGTTAGAGCTAAAGATAAAATGCTTGAGGTTTGATAGAGGAGGTGAGTTCACATCAAATGAATTAAACATTTTCTGTGAAGAATAAGGGATAAAGAGACAATTGTCTACACCTAGAACTCCTCAGCATAATGGAGTTGTTGAGAGAAAGAATAGGATAGTTCAAGAGGCTACTAGGACTATGTTGAAGGAAGTTGACCTATTGGAAGTATACTGGAGAGAAGCCATACACCCTATTGTGTACATCCTAAATAGGGTTCAAGTTAAAGGTAATAGTGCTAAAACTCCTTATGAATTATGGTATGGAAGAGTTCCTACTATAAGATATTTCAAAGTTTTTGGTAGTAAATGTTATAGTAGAAGAGAAGAAGATCTAGGCAAGTTTGATGCTAGGTGTGATGAAGGAATCTTTCTTGGATACTCTACCAAGAGTAAGGCCTACTAGTTCTACAATAAGAGATTGAAGAAGATCATCGAGAGTGCTAATGTGAAGGTTGATGAAGACAAGGGAAGAATATTAGACTTGAGTGGCTATGAATTAGACAAACCTGTTGCTATAACAAGTGAAGAAAAAGTTGAACAAGAAGATAGTCAAGATGAAGAAGAAAAGGCTCTAGAAAATGCTTCCAAGACTCCCAGGTATGTAAGAATTAATCATTCTAAAGATTAGATTATAGGAGACAAAAGAAAAGGGGTATTGTCAAGGAAAAGAGCTATAGAAGAATAGGTGAATTACTATTTGCTTTCAAAAGATGAACCTAAAACTATGAATGAAGCTTGCAATGATGAGAATTAGGTAAAAGCTATGGAAGAGGAGCTGACATAGATAGAAAATAATCAAACTTGGGAACTGGTTCCTAGACCTGCTAATAAGAATGTGATTGGCACCAAATGGGTTTTCAGAAACAAGATGAATAAGAATGGAGAAGTAGTAAGGAACAAAGCAAGACTGGTATGCAAAGGATACTCTCAGGTTGAAGGGATACCTTTTGAGGAGATGTATGATCCTGTGGCAAGAATTGAAGCAATTAGAATGTTTTTGGGATTTACAGCATTCAAAGATTTTAAAGTGTATCAGATGGATGTTAAGTCTGTATTCTTGAATGGTGAGTTGGAAGAAGAGGTCTACATTTAACAATAGGAAGGATTTCAACTATTAAAACAAGGTGATATAGTGTGCAGATTGAAGAAGGCCTTGTATGGACTGAAACAAGCCCCCAGAGCCTAGTATGCATGGTTAGACAAATATTTGTTGCAATTAGGGTTCAGTAAAGGCATTGTTGACAGCAATCTATATTTCAAAATTAATGATAACCAGATCTTGATTATTGTAGTCTTTGTTGATGACATTATCTTTGGACGCAATGAAGGTATGTATGACATTTGTAAGTAAAATGTAAAATCAATTTGAGATGTCTATGTTTGGTGAAATGAATTTATTTTTAGGTCTACAAATTAATCAATTTGATAAAAAGAATCTTCATATCTCAGTCTAAGTATGTGAATGAGTTGTTGAAGAAGTTTGGGATGGAAGACTCTAAACTGGTATGTACTCATATGGTGATTGGCTGCAAGTTGAGAAAAACTAATGAATCACCTAAGGCTGATTAGAAAAGATACAAATTTATGATTGGAGGATTACTTTATCTAACACAAACTAGACTAGATATAATGCATTCAATTTGCCTTATGGCAAGATTTCAAGTAGATCCAAGAGAGTCACATGTGATGGCAGTAAAAAGAATCTTAAGGTATTTAAAAGGCACATTGGATCATGGCTTATGGTATCTAAAGGATAATGATTTCATTCTCAATGCTTATATGGATGCTAATTGGGCCAGAGATATTGATGACAAAAAAGGTACAAGTGGAGGTGCTTTCTTCTTGGGTAATAGATTGGTTTCATGGCTGAGCAAAAAGCAAGATTCAATTTCTTTGTCAACTACAGAAGCAGAGTATATTGCAGCAACATGTTGTTGTACTTAAGTATTATGGATGAAGTAGACTTTGGAGGACATAAGAGTTATGTATGAAGATCTAGTTGCAATATTTTGTGATAATACAAGTGCTATAAATATTTCAAAGAATCCAGTGATGCACTTGAGGACAAAGCATATGTCTATAAGTTATCACTTTCTGAGAGAAAAGGTGATAGAGAATGAAGTAAAGTTGGAATATGTCTCCACAAGGGATCAAATTGCAGATATTTTCACCAAGCCTCTACCTAAGGATACTTTTGAGTATCTCAAAGAAAAGTTAGGGGTCATTACCCCTCTGCTTTGAACTAAGATGCATAGGAATGCATTAGTCTAGTAGTGTCCAAAGTCTCATTCTTTGATCTAGATTGATATTTTGAGAGCTACCTCTTAAGGGGAGTAGCTAGATATTACCGGTATGAGTTGTTGATAAAGAAAGTATTGATAACAGAGAAAGTTCAGGTGGATCAGGTAGTAGAATGCAAGTATGTGCACTTTGCCATTGATGTTAAAGGGGGAGAAAAATCATGTAAAAAACTTGGAAAAAAAGAGTGTAGATGTGTAAAGAGAAAGGGGGAGAATCTTGTCTTGATGGTCTTTACAGTTTTTCACATCATATGTTTCCATCAATGATAAAGGGGGATATTGTTGCAAGTATGTACCTAACTGGTGTTGTCATTGATGTCAACATATCAGTGTTGTCATTGGTGTCAACGGTGATCTTGTTTTGATGTTTTCTTGTAATGAGTTAGATGCTTTGTGATGGAGATCCTAATATTGAGGATATTGAGAAAATTTGTTCCTCCAATAGAAACAATGTGTTGCAAAGTATCTTTGTCTACAGAAGAACAATCAAATAGATTGCTCCACATTTCTTGTAGCTTAAATATCTTTGTCTATGGATTGGAATTTATTTAGAGGCATGTCTGAAGATACTATGTTCTGAGTTTAAGTTTCTAGTATGAAGATCTGCATGAGCTATGTTCACCAAAGTGGAAACAACTTTTTCTGTATATTTGGTGGTGTCAGGGAGAAAGTATTATGCCTTGCATTCCTCCACATTGATGTATTTTGATCTATGGTTCTAGAGTTAAGTCCAAGATGATGTTATGTACCTTCAACTCCAACGGTTCATGATTTGGTGGTCTGCAAGCAATCTTTTCCTTATGACAGTAGCTGGAAGTGTTGTTTATGTGCTCTAATTTGAAGAATCTTCTTAACAAAGTGATTAAATGTTGTGCAGTTATTCCTGATGATTTCAATGTGCTTGTGGATATCTCCTAATCATGTTCCTACTTTTGGATTGTTCTGCAAAGAGAAATTTGGATCGTAGATGAAGACTATTCTTGGAAGTCTTAATGTGTACACCAGTCTTGGCCAACTTGATTGCTTTCACTATTTGTGGAGATGCATTGAAGATTGGTGAAGTGTGTCATGGCGTGAAGGATTGCATTTGAGTCCCAGCTAAGGCGTGGCATGATCAACATTCTGGTGCAGGAGCACATTCTCTGTAGTGCAGGGTCATCTTTTCTTTTGTTTTCTCATAAGGCTCTTAAGCCATTTCATTTTGTAATAAGGGTCAATTTGGTCCCATGGATGTACATGTGTAAGGCAAACAAGTGATTTGCTTGTATGAAGGGTAACCCAACGGCTAACTGATTTGAAAATCAGTTTGCACAGTTGGAGGGAAATAACTGCTGTCTCTACATCTTCTTTAGAGGCAGGTTGTATGTCACACGGAGGAGAGAGAAGTGTGTGTATTACAACAAGTTTTGTTTGATAAATGAATAAAGAGTGTTCTGGGCATGATCTATGTTGATTTGTCTTGGTTATTCTTGGTGATTTGATATCTTTATTCTGATTTTGTAAATAGAAACCCTAACTGGATGCTATCTGTCAATCCGTAGTGTTTCTATAGTGTGCAGATGGTGTAAAACCAACGGTTCCACAGAGGTTGGTTTGTAACCTAGGAGTAGGGTTTTGATTCATACATGGAGACCCTTTCCTCTGTCCGCTGAGGCCTCGTGTAGTATCAGTGTGATGGGGGAAAGACTTTTCACGTTTGTTGTTGTTAAATTCTTGCCCAGGAAGCCAGAGAACTCAGTCAGGTTCGACTAGACATCTCCATGTGGCTAGTCAGGAAATTGATATAAGGCGAATGGTGTCATTTGGGGATCAGATTAATACAAGTGATCGAGGGTTGATATATGAATCAGCCAAATTCCATTGTTCTGTCGAAGGGAATCCGAGTTCGGCGTCACAGAACAATTGGGAGTCTATCGGCGTAAGATCAAGTGTCGGAATAGCTTTTTGAAGGACCCCCGATAGACTATGTCTAACCGATGAATCGGACATCGGCGTGAAAGACTCTCCGTCTTGTCGAAGATTGGTATAGTGTTGGAGACACATACCATTGTTGGTTGCATCGGTGAGAGTAATGATATCAGGCTAAGGAAAATACATTCAACTGACGGTAGATAGTTTCGCCGATCAGTGGGACATCCTCGGAGTATCGCCGATAAAGAATATCGGTGTGAGGAACCTTGTCGGGGGAAGCTGAAGAAGTCACAGCGACCGTTAGAGTCCCGCCGATAGAAGCTCATCGAAAGGAGTTCAAGAAGTCTCAGCGACAAAGGACTCGTCAGAATGAGATGAACCATCGGGGCCACGAATCGGAGTCTTACCGAAGTGGAGGGTCTGGCTGATGTACCTGACAGTATCGGTGAGAAACAAGGTATCGGTGTAGGTGAAGGAAGCTTCACCGAAGGAGGAAGTCTGGCCGACGAAGATTGGTCATCGGAGTGACGGAGTATATCGGCCTAAGAAATTTCTCATGGTCTGATAGTATGAGGTGTTGCCGATAGGCAACGAACCACTACGGAGATATCAGTGAGAACTTGGCCGTCGGGATAAACGAATGAGGAACGACCGATAGCTCATGTCTTCCCGATAGAGAAGTCATTCTTGGCTTCGGTGAAACATTGGGAGACCTCTTGCCGATAGGGAAGATATAGGCAAATTTCATTCACTTCTGCTGGCACTCTGCATCACATTCATATTTATGTCTTTTCCTTAGCCAATTTTTGTATTAGGTTTAGACCTATTTCTATGTATGTTTTGTAATGCTGACCTTGGAGATTGTTCCAACGGTTGATGAATTTAATGCCGACCTTGATGTACATTCCAAGATTGATGAATTATATTAAGACTTGTAATGTAGTTGCGAAAAAGGTGTCCTTGTGCAAAAATGAGAAGATAAGTAAGAAGAGCAGAGCAGGGGAAGAATATTGTGCTTCAATGGAACTGAACCTATACATGGAGTAGATGCTATCAAATTAGTTCATCAACACCTGGCAGTGAGCCACCCCTTAGCAGTGAGCTGATCTTGGTAGTGAGCCCTAATATTTGCAATGAGCAATTTTGGTAGCAAGCCTCTATTTTTTGGTATTGTTATAACATATATATTTCAATACGCTAACACCCACCACAGTTTTTCCCTTATATGGTTTTCCATGTAAAAATCTAGTGTCTCCCATGTTGAATGTTTGATTGTGATTAAGTTTATGACTTCATGCTCTCATGGTTGAATCTGATTAAGTAGTTAATGGTTTAACAATTATAAGAAGTTAAGTTTTTGTGACAACTGATTCAACCCCCCTCTCAGTTGTCTTGTGTATTTCAATGGGAGGAATCATCTATTCTTGGTTGTTACATGACACATCATAAAGTTGGTAAGTGGTTGTAAGAGAATCTATGACAACTGTAATTTGTCATAAGATTCTATGACAATATGACAACTTATGGCTGATACTTATTGCTTGTAAGCTGCTATACTTAGCACTAGGCATCCATATTGGGAAGATACTATTTAGGGGTTGTTGTGATAGAATCTATAATGGTTATGACTACATTTATTACCGTGTAAGTGCCTATTCTTGTCCATGGATGCCCAAGATCACATAGTTGGCTTGTGACAATTGGTGGAGGTTGTTTTGTGTTATTTAATATTGCAAGTTGGAGTTTCCAAGGATAGAAAAAGTGGATGCCTAGTTTGGGAGTGTAAAACCTCTATAAATACAGTGCCTTGTAAGTGTTTTTCATATCATAATTTTCTTGTGCACAAGTTTAGCTAGATTGAAGATAGAAGAGAAAAGGAAGTGCATATATTATGTATTTCTAATTTTGAAGATAATACAATTTGAGCCTCTTTTATTTGTTGAGTTTTTTACTTGAAAGGGTTTTCTCCATGTTATATCTAGTGTTCATATGGTTTATTCTTCTATGGTGTTTATTCCTATGTTGTAATTTCATTTCCATTTGTAATCTCTATGAATATATTGCACTACTTTAAGATCATAAACATATTGTAATTAGACTTCCATTTGGGTAGTTGTTTTCTTCATTTCTAACATTTGATATTAGAGCCTGGCGAGTTTTGATTCTTGGGTGGTAGTGTGAAGGTTGTGTAGTTGCAATGAGAGATTTGGTTGTTTTGTTTTGCAGATCTTGTGTAGTATTTATGGCTCAATTTGCTACTTCAACCTCTTGTATGGACTTTGAGAAGTTCAATGGTACGGGGTATGAATTGTAGAAGCTGAATTTGGAGGATTTGATTGAGAAAAGAAATCAATGGTTGGCTATTATGAAAGAGAAGAAACTTGATGATGTTACTCAAGATGAGTAGGATAGATTGGATAAAAAGGCACGAGGTACAATTTGGCTGTCTTACCAATTTTTTTCTACTAAATGTTGCGAATAAGAAATCTGCATTTGATTTGTGGAAGCATCTAGGTGAGATCTACCAAGACAAAATTCTTGTGAACAAAATCTACTTCAATTAGAAGTTATTTTCTTTGAAAATAAAGGAAGGTGAATCTATTGTAGAGCATTTGAATTATTTTAATTTGGTTGTGAGTCAATTGTCCTCTATAGGTGTTAAAATTGTTGAAAAGGATAAATGCATTATGCTTCATTGTTCTTTACTAGAGTCTTGGGAGAATGTTATTCTTTCTATCACTTCTAACCTCAAAGATCTAAAGTTAGATGCTCTTGATGTCACAGGAATTGAGGAAGAAGGGTTTAGATAGTTCAGGTGATGCTCTCAATGTTAGGGGAAGGTCTAAGGAAAGAGGACCAAAAGGAGATCATAAGGGGTTTAAAGATAAGTCTAAGGGCCATTATAAGACTCCTAGAAAGAAGAACAAAGTTAAGTGTTGGAATTGTGGAAAAAGAAGCCATGTGAAAAAGGAATATAGAAACCTAAAGAAACAGTGGGATTTTGCTACAGAAAAGTCCTCAAATGTAGGTGATGAGATTTTACTTTCTTCATGTAATATTGTTTCTCATGATCATTGGTTGG
Source organism: Cunninghamia lanceolata (assembly GCA_027924645.1). NCBI lineage: Eukaryota > Viridiplantae > Streptophyta > Pinopsida > Cupressales > Cupressaceae > Cunninghamia > Cunninghamia lanceolata. Next base: position 4,924,996 of record BSBN01000286.1, on the reverse strand, counting down.
TTGACTCAAGATGCTCATATCATATGACTTCGCACAAAGAATGGTTTTCCACATATGAGTAGTATGTTGGAGGTAAAGTGTACCTTGGAGACAACTCTACATATCTGATAGTTAGGAAAGGCAAGGTAATATTGTGTTTCAGTGATGGGAGAATTAAAATCATCCCTGGTGTTTTGCATGTTCCTAGATTGGCTAGAAATTAGATTTCAATTTCAAAGTTGAATAATTTGGAAATGCATGTAACATTTGATAAGAATGGTTGCAGATTGATGAAAAGAAACTTGGTGGTAGCGAAGGGGAAAAGATTGGGAACCTTGTTTATGCTAGATGCCACTATAGTATGTGATTCCCCTTATATTTCTAAGGCTTCTAAAAAACACTTATATGTTGTGGCACCATAGATTGGGTCACACAAGTAATAATGTTTTAAAAACAATTAAGAATAAAGGATTGTTGGATGGTTTCTCTTATTCTGATGAGCACATTGATTTCTATGAGCATTGTGTGTTTGGTAACCAAAATATAACATCATTTCCTTTAGGAAACAATATAATAAAAGAGAAGTTAGAGATTATTCATTCAAATGTGTTTGGACCTGTGGATAATGACTCTATCAGAAAATCTCATTATTTTGTCAGCTTCATTAATGATGTATCCAGATTTACATGGATTTATTTTATGAATAACAAATCTGAAGTTTTCACTAAGTTTAAGGATTTTAAAGTCTTAGTAGAAAACCAATCAGGACTTAAGATAAAAATATTAAGATCTGACAATGGAGGGGAATATTGCTATAAAGAATTTGATGAGTTTTGTAATCAGACAAAAGACAACTCCGTATACACCACAATATAATGGTGTTGTAGAAAGGATGAATCAAACAATCATGGAAAGTGCCATTATGTTGATTGATTCATAGTTGGAGAAATGATTTTGGAAAACTACTGTGTGTACTACTTGTTACTTGATTAATAGAACTCCTTGTAAGGCTCTTGATTCGACACCTTATGAAGTGTGGATAGGTAAGAAACCCTCTGTTTCACATTTATGGGTTTTTGGCAATAAGGCTTTTGTTCATGCGCCTAAGGAAAAATGTCTAAGTTGGATCTGAAATCTTAAAATTACATTTTCATTGGATATTGTTATAATGTTAAAGGATATAAGCTTTGGAATCCACTAACCCGTAAGATTATCTATTCTAGAGATGTTATTTTCAAGGAACTCAGAGTTATTTCAAATCATGTATAGACAAAAGAAAAAGAAAGGTTAAAGAGAGCATATTTTGATTTATAGCAAGAAGATGCACCTCAAGAAGAATAGAATGATGGATTGGGTGTGAAGAAAAAAAAGATTCGAGTGGAAGTATTTATGATGAGGAAGACTCTATTGTTACAGAAGAAGTTGTGCATCTAGAAGAGATAGAAGAGTCTCCTACTCTACCCTTGAGGAGATCCACAAGACAACATAACCCAGTTGACAGGTATAGCCCACCAGATTTCTATTATGTATTTTATTTATCAAGTACTGACGATGAACCTAGATCCTACAAGGAAGCTATTCATGTAGATAATAGTGAGTCTTGGAAGCTAGCCATGCAGGAGGAGATGATGGCTTTAGACTCTTGCAACACTTAGGATCTTGTTCGTTTTCCTAAAGGAAGAAAGGTCATAGGATGCAAGTGGGTATTCAAGAAGAAGTTTGCAACATATGGTTCATTGGAGAAGTACAAGGTTAGACTGGTAGCCAAGGGCTACTCTTAGAGAGAGGGAGTTGATTTTGATGAAATATTCTTTCCTATTGCTAAATTAACTTCTATTAGATTTCTCTTATCTATTTTTGTTGCTTTTGATTGGGAAATAGAGAAAGTGGATGTTAAACTTATTTTGTGCATTGGGATCTTAAGGAGGAGATTTATATGCAACATCCTATAGGTTTTGAGGTAAAAGGAAAGGAGCATTGGGTTTATAGATTAAAGAGGTCTCTTTATGGTCTGAAATAGTCCCCCAAAATGTGGTATCAGAAGTTTGATTCATTTGTTTTGAAATTGGGTTTCATTAGAAGTGAGGAGGATCACTATGTGTACATTCATTATATTGATGATTCTATACTAATCATTGTATTGTATGTTGATGACATGTTATTGTTGGAAACAATGCATATAACTTAGAGGGGGGGTGAATCAGTTATCTTATAATTTTTCTATTTTCTTTCTTTTTCTTAACTTATCATTTAATGTTATGCCAAAACAAGACAATTATAAGAGTTGAAAAAGAAATTAACACATGACACAAGAATTTTTACGTGGAAACCGTGTTAAGGGAAAAAACCACGGGGTGACTAACCCAAGATTGTATTCTCTGTTAAAAGAATAAAGAGTACAAATTTGGCACTTACCAATTAGGGCTCACTGCCCGAGCACACTGCTCACAAGAGGCCCACTTCCTACAGGAGACTTATAGTCTACAAATGCTTATAGATGATACCAAGGTGTCTAAACTGATGAACACCATCTATGCATGTAGGATTTTAGTTCTGGTTAGGTATATATAGTATACTGATCTGGCACATTTCATTCTTCCTCTGCTTAATATAACTTTTATGTCACATTTCAGGCTTGAATTACTGCCTTTGCACTTGTCTTTGCTTTTCTTCATACTTAACAATACATATCATCACTATCACACACTTAGAGGCTTGAATCCATTGGGCATATATATCTGCATCAAAGATTTCCAACAACTTCTTAGTCGGCATCAAGAACACCTAAGATATTTGCAAGTTATTAATTTGTCAGCTGAATCCATGCTTGATTAGTGATGCACAAAAAAAACATAGCCATAGAAGTCATAAATCATGTTAGCAAACAATGTATAATATCATAGATTGATTGATCAGGATCTTTTACACATCCGGATTGAAGTCTGATACTCTGTCGGTCAGTTCTTCCTCTGTCTGCTCTACCTGATTAGAACCCAACACTTAGATGCTCATACCTTTTTCTTGCTTTATCACCAGAGGCTAAATCTTTGGAATACAGTAGTCATGATACCCCTCTTGACTTGTCCAAGTCTGCAACTTACTGAGTTACACCATATGAGAGATCCGGACCTGATTGTTGGACCTTGTTACATACTCTATTCTTGTTCACTGGACCAAAACAATCTTCAATCTGACTTCTAGTATAGGCATACTATGTACTGTGGATGTGTGGGATAGACTTTGTTTCCATCAATGACAACACTTATGAAGCTACACAGTGTCTCTTGCCAACAATCTCCCCCTTTGGCATTGATGGCAACACTTAGTGAAAAATGGCTAAGTGTCGCAGTAACTCCCCCTTGGCTGATGCTCTGTCTTTTGCATTGTTTTACTGGAGCTCCCCCTTAGCTGGACTCCACATTTTTCACTACTCTTCACTCCCTCTTTGACATCAATGGAAAAGGGCACAATCCGCATACCAAAATTTTGCAAAAATTATTCTATGCATGGCTGCATAAGTATATACAAATCATATGTTATACTTACATATACTTAAGTCTATCTGCAAATGTTGTCTTCAACTAGATGATTTATGTGGCTCAACTCCTCTTCATTCTATCCAAAATGGAGATGTATCCACTTAACAAAAGCACATATGCTTCTACCCTCTTTAAGTCTATTGGATCACTGGTTTGGATTGTATTTTGTGCCTCTGTCAAGGCATCATGCATTGTCTCTAACTTAGGGATGATTATCCCTCTGAGCTCACCCATTCTATCCATTATGTTCTTTTTCTCCTTAACTAGTTCTTTAATTTCATTTATTATAGCAATAGCTTGACATTCATGATTCACCAGAGAGGTAGTAAGGGGATCAAAATTCTGAGATAAACTTGACAATTTCCCTTCTTGTTCTTTCACTTTCTTCTCAATGTCCTCTGTCACTTTGGGCCAAGATAAACAAAATTTGTATATGTCCCCACCATCTTTAAGAGCGTTTTCAAGGCTCTTTATGCCAATGCCTAAGGTTCTTCTATCATTAGTAATCAGCCCTTGTACTTCACTAAACCTTTTTCCCAAGAACTCCTTCCGGACCTTAGTTTCTACCGATTTCACTAAGGATTCAAAATGAGTGTTAACAGAATTGACTAAGTTTTTCAGATTACCGGATGGAGAGGTAGAAGGATCCTTTTGATAGGTTGGCATAATCTTCTCTAGTATCCCAGATGCAATCTCCAATAGCTCACAATCCTCCATATGAGATTTTAGAAGTTTCTCTTTTGCTTTGGCCTGAGGAAAAGATGCTACCTTCATTATCTAGACCAGAGATAGAGAGTCAAAGTTTAGTGGCCCTTGAATTAGCTCAGGTTCATCCAGCTCCATTATTTCTTTGTCCAGGAAATTTTGTACTGTCTCTGTTGTGTCTCTTGTAGACTCTACTTCCTTCCTTTTGGGGACATCCAGACTGACTTGCTTATTGATCTTTGTTTCTTCTTCTTGTCCTTCCTTTTCTGGAGCAAAGGAGTCTAGTGCCTCAAATGGATCTTCATTATTTTTCTTTAATCCTTCGACATCCTTTTTAGAAAATGTTTCTTCTTTCTGTCCTTCCTCTTCTAGAATAGAGGAATCTAATGCCTGAGATAACTCTTCATCATTTTTCTTTGATCCTTCAACATCCATGTTAGAGGGCTCTTCATCTATTTCCTCTATAGTGGGAAGATTGAATCTCTTCAAGGCATTCTAGATGATTTGTTTTGTTTCATTGGCTATTTGTTTAGTCTCACCAAGCATGAGTTTGTTCATTCTAGATTTGCACCAGATATCATCTTTACACTCCTTGAAAATCATGTCCATTTGTTTTGGAGTGATGGAAGGATAAAGCTAAATTTCTATCTGCTCCCGAATCTCTAAGTCTTTTGCCATTGCATTCTCTTTTCTCAGTTCAAGTACCTTTTTCTAGGTTCTTATGAATCAATGATATGATTTCAATGAAAGCTTTATTGTAAATTTTCAAGTACCTGACAGTAGCCTCTTCCAGAATTCTCTTGTCAGCATCACTATATGCATCATAGAACTCAGTCACCGGCTGTAGGTTCCCATGCACAATAACTGCCTTGATGATGTTATCAATAGAAAGAGTGGGCTTTTTAACAAATTCCTTGGCCTTCTCTTCCTCATTTCTACTAGCAGAGAACTTCCTGGATGTCTTTTTCTTCTTCATTTTCTTGATTTCCTCATTACATTTTGTTTCTTCATCATCTTTATGGCTTGTATATGTCTTTGTGGCTTTGGTCTTCATCCTCTTTTCTCCTTTTCTAAATGTCTTGACTTCCAGTTTGGTAGACTTTGAGCTTTTGGAAGTGACATGAGTAGAGCTTTTGGAGGATCTAGTCCAAGAGGAGGTTTGTACAGAAGCACTTTCTTTCTTTGCTTCTTGTCTTTCTTTCTCTGCCCTCTCTATTTTCTCTCTGTTAGCATCTACAGACTCCTTTGATATGCCAAATCTTTTGGCAATTTCTTCAACTTCCTTTCTTACTTTCTTCTTCATCCCCAACTATCTTAACTCAACATGTACTTTTATAATTAGCTCTTCAAAGGTGCCAAACCTTTCTGCTTCAGTGTCCTTAGGCTGGCTTAGCAGGCGTTGAATATGTAGCTCCAAGATTTTTTCATCAACCTCATATCCCATAGGCATTATCCATACAGTTCTTGGCTCAACTGCCTCCATTAGGCATTGATCAGTGTCAACCATGAACCAAACTGTATCTTTGTATTTGTCAACTATTGTTTGTGGTATTCTTTCTCTGGCTTGCATTATGCTTTGGAAATTCTTAAAGTAACCCCAGAGGGCTGTGTTTTGGGCTTGAGCATCACCAAGTCCATACATGTAATCTCTGATCTAAATTGCAACGGGTTTATCATTTTGCCAGACCCAACCATTTGATCCAGGTAGCTCATTCATATAATAGAAGAACAAAAATAGTATTAGACTACCATATTTAGAGGAATTTTTCTTATCCTTTTTGATCTTCTACAAGTTCTCCAACAACTAATTTAGAAGAAGCTCACACAGATCATAATCTGCATCTTCCCTCAACATCTGATATGCATCATAGATTGTTGTACCAGACTTAGAATTCTCCTTGCTCGAATGGTAGATTTTGTAGCTAATTATCATTGAAGCAAACTTGACATCTGGATCTATGATGTCATTCATAGTCATTTCTCTTTTGTCAAATTTTGATTCGATGGCTTCAATTATCATTTGGTTCTTCACAGATTTGAGTGTGGGTAACCCACCTGATAAATGCAGTCCGGTCACTACCCTGATGGCATCTTTAGTTATCTTGAATGGCCTCATTAGCCAGATAAAATTATCATGCATCCTACTTAGAACAAATCGGACCCAATCATCTTCTACAAAACACGGAAAATGTATGCAATGTCTGAAGTGTTTGTCTCAAAGGGCCTTGAATTCAGGTTTGAGTTCAAAATTCTCATCTATTAGCTGTATCCATCAATTTTGGGTCTCCAATTTCTTCAATGTTTGCATGGATATAAACCCTAACATCTTCTACATGCAAGACTCCGTGCAGAATGCTAGAAAACGCACCCAAGGGATCAACTTCTAGAGATTTGTAAGGGTGTTTCTTGAATTTAGGTCTTAGCCTATCAAAAATATTGACAACCATTAGAGTAGCCATTTTGCAAGAGATCCAGAGAGAGTTTTTAGAAGGGAAGTACCTTTTCATGCTTTAGGGTTTGAAGCAGAAATTAGAACGATTCTTTGGTTGAATTCGATCTTCAGTTGAACTTGAGTGAATTGTAGGATCTTCTTCACAGAGCTCTTATTTTCTTCTTCGTGAGTGCAAGTGCATAAATAATGATTGAAAGAACCCTTTTATCCTTGTGTAAACCCTAATTTCCTTTTGTAATAAATGCACGAGTTTTTAAGTCATTTGGTTACCCTGCTTCTCAAATGAGATTTTCTTGGATTGTCTTGCAGATCTTCAAATCATTTCTTTATGAGGATTGACAACATATTTTCACCTTTTTCAAACATTTCATGAGTTCACAGATTGAAATATTTCAATTTTGGATCATACCAAATCTATTTGTGAAATTTTTCTTTACCGAATAGCTGCCGATACAAGATCTCCTCATAACTAGCTCAAATCTGCATGCAGATTTGTCAAATTTAGACTAGATGATCTTCAAGTGAGTCTCCTCAAACCTTTTAAACTACAACCTCTTATTTTGACTCAAAGTGCTGAATTTAGGAACTCACTGACTGGTTGGGGGAAAGGGATCTTCTCTGTAGCTCCCCCTGAACCAAAGCTAGTCTTTTAGTTGTTGGAAGGAATATTAGAACCAGATTCTGGTGTAGATCCATCCCCAATATTCACTGTACTCCTTTTTACACAAATCTTGCTCATTTCTTTTTGAACTTCATCTGCATTTACTTTACCTTTACCTTTATCCTATTTCTGATCATGTTCCACTGGACCTTTTCTATCCTGATTTTTGCTTCTACAAAATTTGGCAATATGACCGAATCTATTGCAATTGTAACACACAACATTTCTTTTTTTATTTGAATGATATCCTATTGATCTACACTCATTAGCCATATGTCCAATTCTATTGCATACAAAGCATTTACCATTGAAAGAATTGTTCATTTGCATATTTCTGCATTCATGAGATTTGTGACCATACCTTTTGGAACTGAAACATTAACTGAAGAAGGATGGATTGAATTGATTCATTTTGTTTTTGCATTGGATTGTTTTGTGACTGAACTTGTTGCAATTGAAGCAGTATCTATTGAAGGATGGATATCTTTGAGCATTTGGTTGCCTTACCAGAGGTCTTCTAGGTCTGTTTCTTTGATTTTCTGATCCAAAGTTCTTCTAACCAGATCCAGAGCTTTCACCTTTCTCATATCCCAAGCTAGGCTTATCATCTACCCTCTTTTGGCTTTCAAGAAGAACTTCAAGTTGGGCTGAGCTTATCTTGAATTTTTCTTTGTATTCATTTGCAATTTGAAGATCTTGTTTAAGAGTGTCTATCTGATTCTCAAGTTGTTCTTCATTGTCTCTAGCTTCTTCAAGATCAGATTCAAGATGCCTGATTATTTTGTCCATTTTGTGGTAGTCCTCTGTTTTCTCCTTGAGGGATTATTTTAGATTATCTTCAATCTTTCTTTTGTCTTCAATTTCTTGGGTGAATCTCATAACCCCTGATTCCATTTCATGCCTTACCATAATGACTTCTTTTGATAGCTTCTCACATAGCTTATTTTTCTCATTTAGATCTTCATTAGTATCATTGACTTCACTTTGATTGGCTAATTTTTGAAGTATTTCCTTTCTCTTTTTTACAAAGATACTAAGTTTTTCTTTTAGCTCATTTATGAAATCATCAGCTTGTTTGACTCTTTCTCTCAAATTATTGAACTCAGAGTGGGATTGTTTAAGATCATCTAGGGCAGACTGAAGTTGTTCCTTCATACCATATGATCCATTGAGATTCCCAGATCTTCCTCAAGTTGTTAGGCTTTGTTCAGAGGAACCTTACTATGATACCAATTGTTGGAAACAATGCAGATAACTAAGAGGGGGGGTGAATCAGTTATCTTATAACTTTTCTATTTTCTTTCTTTTTCTTTACTTATCATTTAATGTTATGCTAAAATAAGATAATCATAAGAGTTGAAAAAGAAATTAACACATGACACAAGGATTTTTACTTGGAAACCCTGTTAAGGGAAAAAACCACGGGGTGACTAAACCAAGATTGTAGTCTCTGTTAAAAGAATAAAGAGTACAAATTTGGCACTTGCCAATTAAGGCTCACTGCCCAAGTACACTACTCACAAGAGGCCCGTTGCCTATAGGAGACTTATAGTCTACAAATGCTTACAGATGATACCAAGGTGTCTAAACTGATGAACAACATCTATGCATGTAGGATTTTAGTTCTAGTTAGGTACAATATACTAATCTGGCACATTTCATTCTTCCTCTGCTCAATATAACTTTTTTGTCACATTTCGGGCTTGAATTATTGGCTTCGCACTTGTCTCTACTTTTCTTCATACTTAACCATACATATCATCACTATCACACACTTACAGGCTTGAATTCATCGGGTATATATATCTGCATCAAGGATTTCCAACAACTTCTTAGTCAGCATCAAGAACACCTAAGATATTTGCAAGTTATTAATCTGTCAGCTGAATCCATGCTTGATTAGTGATGCACATCAAAAACATAGGCATAGAAGTCATAAATCATGTCGGCTAACAATGTATAATATCATAGATTGCTTGATCAGGACCTTTTACACATCCGGATTGAAGTTTGATACTCTATCGGTTAGTTCTTCCTCTATCTGCTCTACCTGATTGGAACCCAACACTCAGATGCTCATATCTTTTTCTGTCTTTATCAAGTTGGGGGCTAAATCTTTGGAATATAGTAGTCATGATACCCCTCTTGACTTGTCCAAGTCCGCAACTTAATAAGTTACACCATCTCAGAGATCCGGGCCTAATTGTCATACCTTGTTACATACTCTATTCTTGTTCACCAGACCAAAATAATCTTCAATCTGACTTTCGGTATAGGCATACTATGTAGTACGGATGTGTGGGATAGACTTTGTTGCCATCAATGACAACACTTATGAAGCCACATAGTGTCTCTTGTGAACACTATTTTAGCAACTCTAAGGGTATGATAAGTGGATTAAAATCCCAACTTTTAGGTGCATCTGATATGAAGGATCTTGGAGAAACCAAGTATATTCTGGGTATGGAGATCAAGAGGGACATAGGTAACATAAAGCATTGGTTATCTCAGAGTAAGTATGTGAATACCATTTTGCAAAGATTTAGCATGAAGGATTATAACCCAGTTAGAATTCCTTTGCCCATTGGTACTAAGATTTCATTAGACACGTGTTCAAAGAATGAGGATGATTTTGAGGATATGATTAATGTGTCATATACTAGTGTCGTAGGGAGTTTGATGTATGTAATGGTTTGTACTAGGTCAGATATTGCCCAAGCAATGGGAGTTTTGAGCAGGTTTATGTCTAACCCTGGTAGACAACATTGGAATTATGTGAAGAGGGTATTTAGATATTTAGCATACTTTTGATTGCTATTTGGTTTATTCTGACCTACTAATAGTGTGGAAAAAACATTGGACATACATGGTTTTGTTGATGCAGATTGGGTAGGTGACTTGGATAGTTGAAGGTCCACAAGTGGGTATGTGTTTACTTTTTTTGGAGGAGCAGTAAGTTGGATGAGAAAAAGGTAGCCCAAGGTTTCTTTTTCCACCATCGAAGAAGAGTATATGGTTACTACCCATGTCTCTAAGGAGGTAGTTGTTAGAAATGAAAGCAACACTACTTCAATGGAAATCTTATTCAAACAAATTTCAGCAATCTTTGAAGTGTGCATTAACAATGGAGATCATAATAAAAACATAAAACCCACAATACAGAAATATACCAGAAGCAAAATGAAGCAAATAACACAAGTGTTTAACATGGTGAAAACCCTTTTAGGTAAAAAACTCCACCAAGAAAAGAGGTCAAGTTCTATTATCTTCACAAAAGGAGATTACAAATATATTCACTTCATCTGTCCTCCAACCTTCACTTCGAAAGAACCTAGGAACCTGTAAACTGTTACGCATCTCATCTACTATGATATGGTTTATATATAATTTACACAACCTCAAGACATTAAATGACTTCTAACAAGCCCATAACACTTGTCAAGAGTCAACAATACAACCTTGGGCATCCATGGCCAAGAATAGGCTCTTATGGGGTCATAAATGTTGTCATACATGCATCCTACACTTGGAAAAATGTACCCATGCAAGATTGAATATTTTGGTGCCAAAAATAGCCACTTACAACATCTTATGACATGTCATATGCTATTATAAGTGTTATAGATTCTTATGACAACTTACAGTTGTCATAGAATCTCTTACACCTTCTTACAACATCTGTGATCTGCATCATAACACTAAAAATAGATTATTCCTCTACATGTGCAACCCACTTTGACCAATTATCATTTACCATAGTAAATGACATCCCGTAATTACCACTGATAACTCCAGGACTTATTGTATAGTAACTCTGTAATTACCGTGGACAATAAATAATTTTTACTTGTATTGGTGAAACTTGTACATCCCTTATGGGTAATTACAAATAATAAATAGAATAATACAATAATGAGATTTACAAGGTTAATGGCACCTTATCCCAACATTCTCCTACTTGACATTATACATTGTAAATCAATCCATAGGAAATCAAATAAAAAAATAATCAGGCACTAGAAACAAGGCCCATGGCCTCTCTGCACCACATGAAATTCTTTGTGCTCACATGCTTGGTCAATGAATCTGCAACATTCTCCTGAATCTCTATCATCTTTAGCTCCATCTCTCCATTTGCAACCAACTCTCAAACAAAGTGATACTAAACATCAACATGCTTAGTCCGAGCATGATACATGGGATTCTTAGCCAAACAGATAGCACTCTAGCTATGACAACCAATCTGAATGATCCTGTAATCAAATCCAATACCTGTACATAGTCTTCTCAACCAAACTACCTCCTTAGAGACATGAGTAGCATCCATATACTCTGCTTCTATGGTGGACAAAGCAACTGTGGGCTGCCTCTTACTCATCCAACTCACTGCACCTCCAAACAGAGTAAACACATAGCCACTAGTGGACCTTCGGCTATCCAAGTCACCTGCCCAATCTGCATCAACAAAACCTTGTATGTCCAAAGATTTATTAGCACTATCAGTACCAGAATAAGCAATATATTTAAACACCCTCTTCGCATAGTTCCAATGCTGTCTACTAGGGTTAGACATAAATCTGCTCAAAACTCCCATTGCTTGGGCAATATCTAGTCTAGTGCAAACCATTGCATACATCAAACTCCCTACATCACTAGCATATGGCACATTAGACATATCCTCAAGATCATCCTTAGTCTTTGGACACATATCTAATGAAAGCTTAGTACCAATGGGTAAAGGAACTCTAACTGGGTTACAGTCTTGCAAACTAAACCTCTACAAAATAGTATTCACATACTTACTTTGTGACAACCAAAGCGTTCTGTTAACTCTATCCCTCTTGATCTCCATTAAGGAAAAATATACCTTGTAGCACCAAGATGCTTCATCTCAAATGCACCTGAAAGTTGGGCTTTAAGCTCACTAATCATACCCTTAGTATTGCAGAAAAATAACATGTCATCAACATACAAAGAAATAACCAGTATAGAATCATCAACACAATAAATGTAAACACGGTGATCCTCCTCGCTTCTAATAAAACCCAATTTCAAAACAAATGAGTCAAATTTATGATACCACATTCTGGGGGATTGTTCTAGACCGTAAAGAGACCTCTTTAACCTGCAAACCTAGTGTTCTTTTCCTTTTACCTCAAAACTTGTAGGTTGTTGCACATAAATCTATTCTTCAAGATCTCCATGCAAGAACACAGTCTTAACATCTATTTACTCAATCTCCCAATCATAAGTTGTAGCAATGGATAAGAGAAATCTAATAGAAGTCAATTTAGCAACAGGAGAAAATATCTCACCAAAATCAACTCCCTCTCTTTGGGAGTAGCCCTTGGCTACCAGTCTAGCCTTGTACTTCTCCATCTTGAAGACCCACTTACAACCTATGGCCTTTCTTCCTTTGGGAAAACGAACAAGATCCCAGGTATTACAAGAGTCTAAATCCATCATCTCCTCCTACATGGCTAGCTACCAAGACTCACTATCATCTGCAGAAATAGCTTCTTTGTAGGATCTAGGTTCATTGTTAGTACTCAATAAAGTATATACACAACAAAAATCTAGTGGGCTATACTTGTCAACTAGATTCTGTTGTCTTGTGGATCTCCTAAAGGGTGGAGTAAGAGAGTCTAATTGTTCTTTAGCATGATCATCTGCACCAACTTCTTTTGTAACAATAGACTCATCTTTATCAGAACTACTCGAATCTTCTTATTCTTCAACCCCCAATCCATCATTCTGCTCTTCCTGAGGTGCATCTTGCTGCTCTAAATCAAAGTACACCTTCTTTACCTTTTCTTCTTTTTCTTTTGGCTACTTAGGTTCAAAAATAGCTCTAAGTTCCCTGAAAATAACATCTCTAGAAAAGATAATCTTGCGGGTTAGTGAATTCTAAAGCTTATAACCTTTGACATTATCACCATATCCAATGAATGTACACTTTTCAGCCTTTGGATCCAACTTAGATCACTTTTCCTTAAGCACATGAACAAAAGACTCACAACTAAAAACCCTTAAATGTGAAGCAAAAGGTTTCTTACCTGTCCACACTTCATAAGGTGTTGAATCAAGAGATTTACAAGGAGATCTATTTATCAAGTAACAAGTAGTACACACAGCCTCTATCCAAAAGTATCTATCCAACTGTGCATCACTCAGCATACTTCTAGCCCTTTCCATAATTATTCGGTTCATTCTTTCTGCAACACCATTCTACTATGGTGTATATGGAGTTGTCTTTTGTCTGATTATACTTGCATACTTGCAAAACTCATCAAATTCCTTAGAGCAATATTCCCCTCCATTGTTAGATCTTAATATTTTAATCTTTAAACCTAACTAGTTCTCTACTAAGACTTTGAATTCCTTAAACTTAGTAAAAACTTCATATTTATATTTCATAAAATAAATCTATGTATATCTGGATACATCATCAATGAAGGTGACAAAACAATGAGATTTTCAAATAGATTCAATATCCACAGGTCCAAACACATCTGTATGAATAATTTCTAACTTCTCTTTTGCTCTATTGTTTCCTGAAGGAAATGATTTTCTATTTTGTTTACCAAACACACAATGCTCACAAAAATCAAAGTGCTCATCAGAATAGGAGAAACCATCCAACAAATTTTTATTCTTAATAATTTTTAATATATTATTACTTGTGTGGCCCAATCTACTGTGCCACAACATACATGTATTTTTAGTAGTGGCCTTAGATACATAGGAGGCATTACAAACTGTAGTGGCTTCAAGCTTAAACAAGTTCTTGAATCTCTTCCCTTTCGCTACCACCAAATTCCCTCTCACCAATATGCAGCCATGCTTGTCAAATGTCACATGCATTGCCAAATCCTTCAACTTACACTTTAAATAAATAAAAAATAGTTTTTCTAAAGAGATTTATTTAACATCAGTTAAATTTAGTCTCTTAGACTTTTAAAAATCTATTAAAGAGCTTTGACTAAAACTTCTAGCAAGCCGATTGCATTGGACCAGGCTCTTTCAAAAGATTTTCTTTTTTTATTGAGGGTATATAAAGTTCAAATTCTCTTTAAAAAATTTTAGTCATAACTCTTTAATAGATTTTGCAGTTTATATATAGTTTATTAAAGAGCTCTGACTAAAACTTTTAGCAAGTTGATTGCATGGGACAGGGTCTTCCAAAGGATTCTATTTGTTTATTGAGGGTATATAAAATTCAAATTCTCTTTAAAAAGTTTTAGTCAAAGCTCTTTAATGGATTTTACAGTTTATATATAGTCTATTAAAGAGCTCTGACTAAAACTTTTAGCAAGCTGATTGCATGGGACCAGGCTCTTCCAAAAGATTTTGTTTGTTTTTTGAGGGTATATAAAATTGAAATTCTCTATAAAAAGTTTTAGTAAGAACTCTTTAATAGATTTTACAGTTTATATATAGTCTATTAAAGAGCTCTAACTAAAACTTTTAGCAAGCTAATTACATAGGACCAGACTCTTCCAAAATATTTTGTTTGTTTATTAAAGGTCCATTACAAAAGTGAAATGCCTTCTCTCCTATCCACATAATTATACTGCCACAGAGAACTTAAAAAAAAAAAATCAGCGTCAAACAAAATTTCAAAGTCAAATCACAGTTTTCCTGGAATCCCAATAGTCACGGTAAAGAGGACATAGATTTCTTTGATCATTCAACCATCATTTCAGTGTTGCCATCCATTAAGTTATCTAATGCATGCACATGTGAATGTGATACATATGTTAGTTTAAAATCAAAATTTGCATGCATGTCCCCATTTTTTATTTGATAATTGAATTTGTAAAAGAGCATTAGTAAAAATGTTATAATAATTATCTAGAAACAATTCAATTCATTTTGATTTGGTAATTGAATCTGTTAAAAATTATTAGTACTGATGTTATAGCAATTATGTAAATATAAATAGAAACAATTTAGTTCAACTACGACAAAATTTGATTTTCAAGAAAAAACACTTCTACTTTTTGGTCAAAAAGTGGACCCAAATTCTTGCATACATCCAATATACCTTGGAAAAACACAATTGTGAGTGAAAACTCCAACAAATGTGAGCATTGTCTCACTTAGAGGCACTCCAAGTGGCACTTATAATTAGTCTAAACCTCTTGAGATTTAACAATGACTTAAACTAACTATGTTCTATCCTTTATGACCTTTCATATATCTCACAAGCTCACATCCTTGCTATAATACTTTCAACAAGCACTAGAAACTTGGAACTTCCTTAAGTTAATATCCAAATCCTTTTTAGTTACTCTCCTTACTCTCCTTTGACGCTCAATCCATGCTTACAATGACTATTTAATTTGTTACAAATCTTCAGGAAGCTAAAAAATCAAAGAAAACTAGCAAAAATGAAGTCATAAAAAATTGAAGTGTCTTAGTCCATGTCAATTCCATGCATGACAATTTGCCACTTTTACAAAGAGCCATTTCATTTTTTTTGGGGCACATTTGAATTCTATGTAGTGCTTTCTCTTTCACCACTTATGGCAATCAATGATTTTTTTTGTAGAGCCAAAAACACTCAATTTCAACTACTTTCTCTTTCACTAAAGCCTAAACATGGGTGTCTCATATCACCCTTCACATTATGTAGCTTATAAGTGCAGGTCACATGTTCTAAGCCCCTTCAAACAATGGCATGAAGTAGAAAACCAAATCCTTTTATAGATCCACAAAAAGACTTAAAACAAAAGGGATGCTCCCCTTGATAGATGACATGGTTGCTTTGCATGATTTTCTAATAAGAAGTTTGAACTTGGAGTAACTTGATCAACATTAGTTTTCTCACACATAATAGGAATGATCTAAGCACATCCACTTAAACATTCTTCTAACTCCAAGATTCAGGACATCTAGGTGCTCCTTCTTGCATTTATAAGCATTCAACATGAAGTATTGTCCACCTTTGTCTAAGCAATACTTATTGGCCCTTTGGAAAAATATAGTGTTTTCATCATATAAGTAGGGGCTTCTAAATACAACTCCACACATATCCATGTACAACATCTAAAACCACTTCAACAATAAAATTCTCATTAAGAATAGACTTCACTCTATATTGCCTACTAATTGGCAAATCGATACCATTTTTTATCCAACCCAAAACATTTGTATTAAGTAGGCTGTTATTAATTTATAAACCAAATTTTTCAATTAACTCTTTAGAAAAAAAGTTAAATTGTTCTAATAGGAATTAAAAAGTACACCAATCTCATATGCTAAATAATTTTGATTGCTCTCTCTTTCTTCTTTTACAAAGCAAATAGCCTTCTTTGTAGTGCAAACAACTTTAGAATCCAACTTTCAAGTGTAATCTATCTCTTCATCTTTTCCAATGAGAAAATGAAACTATTTCTTGCTCTTACCATTGGCATAAATAGAAAACCAAGTTCTTTGAGAGATCTAGATTGTAAGGCTAGGAAAGGGAGATACGGAAATTTAAATTAATATAGGAAAGGTAAAAGTTAGAGAACGATCTCCATGTCAATGATCGCAGAAAAGAATAGGGGAGAAGAATAGGGGAGCAGAGTTCAAAAACACACAGTTGGAGGGAAAAATAATAAAATCATAGACCTTTAGAGTTCAATATAAAAGGATCATTTACAGACTTCTAGAAGATAGAAGTTTCTAATGCTGGAGGAGTATGGAGAGTTCCAAAAATATAAATGTCTTCACCTACTTCACCTACTAAATTAAGCAGTTAGATACAACAGAAAGTTGAGATAATATTAACACTCCCTCCTAATCTCAACTATTACAGTTATCAGAACCAACTATCCCCAAGTGCTTTCTTTGAAATTCAAAAACATTCTTTCCCAATGGTTTTGTAAAAATGTCTGCTAGCTAATCTTGTGATCCACAGAAGTCGAGAGAAATTTCTCCATTGTTGACAAGCTCTCGAATGAAGTGAAAACGAGTGTCAATATGCTTGCTCTTCTTGTCAAAGACATGGTTTTTAGACAAGGCAATTGCTGAGCTATTATCACAGAAAATAGGAGTTGGCTCCGTTTCAACATGTTCAAGATCATTTAATATTCTTCTTAGCCATACTGCTTGACAAGCTGCTGTAGTTGCAGCTACATATTTTGCCTCTGTAGAAGATATTAAAACTATGGGTTGTTTCTTGGATGCCCATGAGATGAGATTTGTTCCCAACTGAAAAACATATCCTGATGTGCTTTTTCTATCATCTAGACTACCAGCATAATCACTGTCTGTGTATCCTGAGAGTGAAGTATCTTCAGATTGAGTGTACCATAGTCCATAGTTGATTGTCCCTGCAACATATCTTAGAATTCTTTTTGCTACCTTCCAATGTGGATTTTTTGGAGATTCCATGAATCTGGACACAAAACTTGTTGCAAACATTATGTCATGTCTAGTTGCAGTGAGGTATAGAAGACTACCAACTAACCTCTTGTACAAAGTAGAATCAATTGATGGTCCGTCATCTTGTTTGCTCAACTTTGTTCCTTGAGCAATGGGTGTGTCTGCTGGTTTGCAACTGTCCATTCTAAACCTTTTCAAATTTTTTGAAGCATACTTTGGTTGGCATACAAAAATACCTTGAACAGATTGGTTAATTTGAATTCCCAAAAAGTATTTCATAAGTCCAAGATCAGTAATTTCAAACTTTGTTTTCATGGCAGCCTTGAATTCTTCTAACATCAAATTTCTTGTATAGAGCAAATCATCAACATAAAGACAAGCAATGAGAATTTTACCTTCATGATCTATTTTTGTATAGAGAGTTGGCTCATGACTGCTTCTGCTAAATCCAATGTTGATGAAGTAAGAGTCAATCCAACTGTACCAAGCTCTTGAAGATTGTTTTAACCCATATAAGGCTTTCTTCAACTTTTATACTTTATGCTCTTGTCCTTTGACTTCAAACCCTGGTGGCTGATCTACATATACCTCTTCTTCCAATATGTCATTCAAAAATGCAGATTTGACATCTAATTGGAAAACGTTCCATTTATTTTGAGCTGCAATAGCCAAAATAATTCTGACTGTGTCTAACCTTGCTATTGGAGCAAAGGTTTCTCCATAGTCTATGCCAAGTTGCTGAGAGAAACCCTTGGCAACCAGCCTTTCTTTGTATTTTTCTATCTTTCCTTTATCATTCAACTTTGTCTTATATACCCACTTCACACCAATGCTGGTTTTGTCACTTGGTAGATCAACAAGTTCCCAAGTTTTGTTCTTTTCTATAGCTTCAATTTCTTGATTCATTGCATCAACCCAATGTTCCTCTTTTACTGCTTCTTCAAAGTGGGTTGGCTGATAGGAAAGAAAGGCAAAAAGATCTTGTTGTTCAATTGCATTTTCCTGCTCATATATTTCCCTTATGCTTCTAGTTCTTTGATTGTCTGTAGAGGAAGATGAATCATTGCTGAGAGAAGTACCATTTCTAGAGTGTTGTTGCTAACCTTGTACCTGCAATCTTGGTAGCCTTGGTGGATGAATTTGCTGATCTGAAGGTTCATCAAATAGCTGTAATGGACTTGGACCATTCAAAGTTACATTTCTTCATCACTCCATGATTTATTCTCAAAGAACTTGACATCTCTGCTCACCACAAATTTCTTGGTGATAGGATTGTAGAGTCTGTAGGCTTTTGATTGTTCACTGTAGCCTACAAAGATGCACTTTTCACTCATGTTGTCAAGTTTTTGTCTGAACTCCTCTGGAACGTGTGCAAATGCAATGCAACCAAAAATTTTAAAATGGGATACATTCAACTTTGTACCTGACCAAGCCTCTTGTGGCACCTTGTTCTCAATACTAGATGTAGGAGATCTGTTTAAAATATAAACTGTAGAAGCAACAGCTTTAGCCCAATACTCATTAGACAAATCCTTTTCTCTGAGCATGCATTTGGCCATATTCATGATGGTTTGATTTTTCCTTTCAGCTACTCCATTCTGTTGTGGAGTATATCTTGTTGTGGTTTGCATAACGATGCCATGTTGTTTGCAAAAGTCTGTGAATTCTTTTGAGCTATATTCTCCTCCTCTGTCTGACCTAAGGACTTTTAGATATTTACCACTTTGTTTTTTTGCTTCAGCTTTGAACTACTTGAACTTTGAAAAAGTATCAGATTTATTCTTGAGAAAATAAATCCATATTTTCCTGCTAAAGTCATCAATAAAGCTCAAAAAAAAAAGCTACCACCAATGGATTGAGTTTGCATTGGTCCACATAGATCTGTGTGGACTAGCTCTAAGTGTTCTTTTGCTCTTTTAGAGGATGATGGAAACCTATCTCTCTTATGCTTTCCAAGAATACAACTCTCACATTGACTGTCAAGTGATTTTAAAACAGGGAGACCTTTAACCATAGATCAGTTTTGAAGAAGACTAAGACTCTTAAAGGGAAGATGGCCAAACCTAGAATGCCATAATTGTGACTCATCTATGTTTGAAACATTATGAGCAAATGATTGTGACATAATGGCACTCCTAAGATTCAAGGGAAACATTCTATTCTTGCTCTTTTCAATCTTTGCTATAAGTCTTCTATTGGGAGGTCTATCAAAAATACAACAAGTTGTACCTTTAAAAATTACATCATAACCATGTTCCGTTAATTGACCTACACTTATGAGATTATGTTTCAAGTTTGGAACATAATAGACATCATGTATGTCCTTTTGTTGATTCTATTTAGTAAGAACAGACACAATTCCTTTCCCTTGAGCTTTTACACGAGAATCATCACCAAGAGTAATTTCAGAATTTATAGAAGTATCCATGCATGAAATTAAATCTTTGTTACCTGTCATATGATTGCTGCATCCACTGTCTAGCATCCAAAGGTCTTTGGTGTGATTGTTTTCAGAAATATGGGATGAAAGAAACATTGCTTCAGAAGATTCTGCTTCATTGTTTGAGACGTGCTCTACCATTGTTTTGGTCTGCCTGTTTCTTTCTGCATTCAGATTCATAGTGTCCAAATTTCTTGCAGTAGTAGCACTGGACTCTAGATTTATCAGTCCATTTTCTGCCTCTTTGTGCTTGATTGTGAGAGTTTCTAGACTGCCCTGATTGTTCTTGTGATGGTCTTTCTTCTTGATGTTGACTTGATCTGCCTCTTTGGCTTCTGCCTCTATTTCTTCTGTCTCTATTACCTCTGCCTCTACCTCTGTTGAAAGAGGCTTGAGTCTTGAAAGCTTGTTCCAAAGACTCTTCTTCTAGATTTAGTCTGGTCTCATGTGACAAAAGTGATCCCATTAGCTCTACTACTGAAAGAGTAGTGAGATCTTTGGACTCCAAAATCGCTGTTACAACCATCTCAAATTTCCTTGGCAAGCTTCTGAGGACTTTCTCAACAACCCTCTAATCTTCAATGGTTTCACCATTAATCTTAATCTAGTTTACAATGCCCATGACTCTGGTCATAAACTGATCAACATTCTCTGAGTTAGTCATCTTCAGTATTTTGAACTGAGTTCGTAAGGCCTGCAGTTTAACTGTCTTGACTTTGTCATTACCCTCATATGCAGATTTGAGAGTATCCCAGGCCTCTTTAGCTATCTCTGCACCTATGATTTTTGAGAAAATAGAATCATCAATAGAATTTTGGATCCAACATTTTGCCTTGTTCTCCTTCTTCCTTTGTTCTACAGCTGCGTTTCTCTGAGCATTCGTCATAGCAGCTAAATCTGCTGGAGTGGGCTCTGTGTAGCCATTCTCAATAGGTTCCCAACATTCCTAGGCTTGCAGAAAAGACTTCATTCTCAAGGACCAAAATTCATAATTTTTACCTAGAAGTATGGGAGTCTATGGCAAATTACTAGAGGAAGCCATAATTTAAAAAAACTTCCAAGATTAAAAGATGGTTACCCTTCCTCAAAGAGCCCTACAAAAAATGCCTTGGTTGCCTCTTGCAATGCTTGAAATGGTAGGGCTTTGGAAGCTCAGGTCAGTCATAAAATGAGGTCTTCTCCCTCCTACGGGTTTTAAACTTAATCCAGTCCAATAACGATAGCTCTCCGTGGCTTTACTCCTCAGACTCTTTTTGGGTTCTTTTTGGGTGAGAAATTTTGTCTAGTTTCTTTACTTGTGGCGGCTGCTTTCTCCACAGCGATCTGGGCCTGGCTTTAGACTCGACCGGACGCCTTCAAATCTGCAATCTTTGCTTCACCCAGCAACGGCTAATGTTTCTTCCACACAATTTTCTTCAGCAACAATATCTCCTTTGATTTCCTTGACTTGATCTAGCTGCTCTCCATTTAAGTATGAAGAGTCTTATGCAACCTGGGTCCTGTAGTACGCTCTGATACCATGTCAATGATCGCAGAAAAGAACAAGGAAGAAGAATAGGGGAGCAGAGTTCAAAAACACACAGTTGGAGGGAAAAATGATAAAATCATAGACCTTTCAGAGTTCAATATAAAAGGATCATTTACAGACTTCTAGAAGATAGAAGTTTCTAATGCTGGAGGAGTCTAGAGAGTTCCAAAAATATAAATGTCTTCATCTACTTCACCTACTAAATTAAACGGTTAGATACAACAGAAAGTTGAGATAATATTAACACTCCATAGAATACCACAAAGAAACTCGAGAAAATCGCTGCATATTCAAAGCCCAAGATAAATACGTCAGGAAAGTGAAACATTCATAATACAACTGAAGACTTGTCAGCCAAAATAAGTGGACTTTAATACTCACAATAGAGGAGTAACTGGTTTGGTACGTTATTCTTTCTTTTTGGCTTTTTATGTTGTTTTTCTCGTGTAATTTCTTTCACTAAGTAGGCTCTTTCTTTCTCAAGTATATTTTTTCGTACTGAATAAGTCACTACCTGCTACGTAATTATACTGTTTTCTAGTTAGCCAGATACATTGATTTGAGCTTCACTTCTCCGTGTATGAATTTGCAACTACTTGTCAACAAATTTTAGAAAAATCTAGAAGGATTTCCCAATGATTTGCAGGAACGATGGCCACATCAAGCCTATTTTATCATCACCGACATTCATCTCAGACAAAAGGAAATAAATATCAAAATGGATGAATATATTTTCTCCCAATCAATCCAGCAAGGATCCCAATCTGAAATGATTAAAAAATTTATTCCAAAGTTTATTGTTTCCAAGGACCCCACACTTCTCTTCTAGAGTAATTAGGTCTCAGCTAAATTTAGTAGAGGCAAGTTGATAGGCAATTAAACTGGAGTTTAGTCGTTGGAAATTAGTTTACATTGGGGTGTGGGGTATTTATCCAAATGTTACTTTCTTTTTATTTTATAGGCAAACGGATATAGATTTTGAAGCCTATGTTCCCATCTGATCTAGATGGGAAAAATCCTTTATTTTTAAATGAATTACGGATTGATTTTCATGGGGTATGGGTTTGCATTTATAAATAGGAAATAAGGTGAGAGAGAAAACAACGGTGAGGAACAAGGTCAGGTCCTAAATGGATATTATGGATCTGAAGGAGGCATCTGTTCTGGCCAGAAATGTAGCCAAGGGAAGATGGTTTGTGGTATTTATATGTTTTCTGATCATGTCCGTTGCAGGAGGGGCATACATATTTGGTATATATTCAGAAGCAATAAAAACAGCTCTGGACTATGATCAAGAAACTCTGACCACATTGGGGTTCTTCAAAGATCTGGGGGGGAATGTTGGAATTGTGTCAGGTCTGATAAATGAGGTCACTCCACCATGGATAGTTATGGGAATAGGAGCCATTATGAACATCACTGGCTATTTGATGATCTGGTTGTCTGTGACCCAACGGATTGCCAGGCCTAAGACATGGCAGATGTATTTATACATCTGCATAGGAGCCAATTCTCAGACCTTTGCCAGCACAGGAGTTCTGGTTACCTGTGTCAAGAATTTTCCTCAGAGCAGAGGAAGTGTGCTGGGAATTCTTAAAGGATTTGTGGGGCTCAGTGGAGCCATCTTCACTCAAATATACCATGCAATTTATGGCCAGGACAACACTAGAGTAATTCTGCTACTGGGTGTGCTGCCTGCTGCTGTATCCCTGCTTGTCATGTTAATAGTGAGACCCACTAAAGTGGTTGCAGATAAGAAGGAGCTGAAGCGCTTCTACAATTTTCTCTACATAGCCTTGGCACTGGCAGGGTTTCTGATGATTATGATTGTGGTGGAGAATCGAGTGAAGAATTTTCCACAGTCAGGCTACCAAATTGTAGCTGCCTTAGCCATACTTTTCCTTATGTTTAATATTGTTGTGGTTGTTAATGCAGAGATGGACAATATGAAGCTACAAAGATTGTCTTCACAGAATGGAAATGGGTCTCAGAAGATTGTGCATATTGATGTTGTTGAAGATGAGGAAAAACACAAAAATGAGATCAATTTGACGAATTGGAGCAGTGAAGCTCCTGTGAAACAACATGAAGGCAAACGCATGGAGCAGCCTGAATCTTTAAGAGCCCGTCTGGCCAAAATGTTCAAGAGTCCCAGAAGAGGAGATGATTACACCATCCCCCAGGCACTTGTGAGTGTGGACATGATAATCTTACTCATAGCCACTACTTGTGGGGTTGGAACCACTCTCACCGCCATTGACAACATGGGTCAGATTGGCAAAGCGCTGGGATACACTCCTGCCAATATCAGCACTTTTGTTTCTCGAATCAGCATCTGGAATTTTTTAGGCCATGTGGTGTCAGGATTTCTATCTGAGTATCTATTGCAAAAGTACAAATTTCCCAGGCCTTTGATGTTTACAATAATCTTGCTTATTGCTTGTGTTGGGCATGTTTTTATAGCATTCGCTCTGCCAGGATCACTGTATGTAGCCTCAGCCGTTATAGGCCTATCTTTTGGAGCTCAATGGCCTGTCTTGTTTGATGTTATCTCAGAGCTCTTTGGTCTCAAATATTATGCCACTCTCTCAAATTTTGGGGCAGCTGCAAGTCCACTGGGATCCTATCTTTTCTCAGTCAGAGTCGCTGGAAGATTATACGACAAAGAAGCCAGAAAACAGCTGCATACTTCTCAGTCTCTCTCAATTTCCACAACTCTGTTACAGGCTCATGCACCGGCACCGGCACCGGCACCGTCTGAGAGTAAACTGACCTGTTTAGGACACGAATGTTTTCGTCTTAGCTTTATCATAATGATGCTCGTCTCATTATACGGGGCTCTTATTTCAGCCATTCTTGTTGTGAGAACATGGAAGTTCTACAGAAGTGACATTTATGCCAAGTTTCGAGCTGATGCTGAAAACTCTTCTGTTACGGCCAGAAATGCAGTCAAGGGAAGATGGCTTGTGGTATTTATATGTTTTCTGATCATGTCCCTTGCAGGAGGGGCTTACATATTTGGTATATATTCAGACAGGGGAATCAACCAATATGTTACAGCTACGCGTGAGGCTCTCAAATCTTCTGAACCTAAGGGTGATCCAGGTCATGGTGCACAACATTATTAACCAATATATTTTGTGACTATATAATATGGCTTATTTTATTCAAGTTATTGTAGTTAAGTATGGAAATATGAACTCTCTGATATTTGGGGGACCCTGGCTTATGGAATCAAAGATTTTGCTTATGTGATAATGCTTAGCACCAGAAGGTTGAGTAGTTCAGAAGGAAGGTATAGCAAAGCCTTATATTGCATGTAATCTTTAATTTATTCCAAATTTACAAGATACTTATTTGTTTTATAAGTGAGAATTGGAATCAATAGAATATAGGTAAAGGTTGATAAAGCAGCAATTTCTTAAGAAAGTGTGACTTTGTGTTTCCTTGTTCATCAATTGCATGAATGGTTATCTGCTTCAGTTATCTAAATACTAAGTAATTCAAAACAATTAATCAATAGAATAAATTCATTCCATTGAGAATAGATTAATTTTGGTTTATGATTTGATTCATTTATATAAAATATTGCTATCTTATTTAGATTTAATAAATTTTAGACAAAACAATTTAAAATCATAAGTTCATACAACTTGGAACAAGTTCAATATTTCAAACAAATATGAAACAGGTTTAAAACTTGACTAATCATTTTATTTGAAATGATTATTGACATTATTGGTAATCAAGATAAACATTAAACCTTTATTGAAATAAATAACATTGAATATGTAAAAGTAATTGACACTCTTTTTAAAATATATATTGAAGTTATTAGTTCCTGCCGCTGGCAGGATTACTTATGCATCGGTTAGATGCAATTTTCCCAACCCAGTCAGCCAATTGTTGAGCAGAATTAAAAAAAAAAGCAAATACACTATAGTTTGTAATTTATTTTTTCTATTTTCAAACTTGGAAAATGTTATTTATCTTGTTTCCTATTGGGCAAATCCTCAAACAGTAAGGAGAGAAATTATTTTTTAAAATATTTAAAAGAAAAATCATTTCGTGGAGGACAATTAGAATTGCCATTAATGAAGTATTTATTTTTATAAATGTATAAAGTACATGATGTGATAGAAATTTATTCGAGACATTGAATGTTCTTGAATGTTTTCATAAAAAATCTTTGCCAAAATCTTACGCCAAAATCTTCAAATTAATAGGCCATATTGACAGCACTATTATAGATGTTTAGAAGAAACTACCTGAGAACGGAACCAACTTGACAAGCTGAGAACCAGTGGAGAAACTGTGAGAACCGGTGCAAAAGGTGCTGGGAACCTGAGCCGGTGGTTGCTGAATCTCTTTGTGGGCCTACAAAATAAGGTTTGTAACCTGTTAACTTGCACAACTATCATCTAATGTCCTAATTTCCTCCTGTTTACTAGATATATGTTTTTCCCATTAGCAACAATATCTATTTTTGAATTAATGTCTGATAGATAGATATTGAGACTAAAAGAGAGTATTTCACAGTTTTGTATTTTCAAACAAATTTGGCACAAAATGGATCTAACCTGAAAAGAGCTGGACAGAATGTAACCCTCATGAGCTATTGCTGCGATAAAAATGTTGTATACTTTTAGGATTTGAGCAACGCCCCGCAGGAAGGGCAAACAATAGCACGCCATATACGAGAATAGAGCGGAATGAGGAGAAATAACCTGCGCTGAGCGTGCACTTCCACAATGCAGGCGACACCGCCGCAGGCTGAGCACATCCCCGCTCCAGCGTTTCACATTTTTCACCGTCCTACTCTCTGACCACACCAACGCTATCCCCATTATTAAAAGTTAAAACTATAAACAGGAAAATTACAGTTATGTATTTTTAAAGCTCTCAGCCTTAATAAAATTCGGTTGTCAATACAACTCGAAACTTTATCTTCACAAGATGAAGTAGGGTTGACAAAATATTTACTGGGATGGAATAAATACTTGTCAAAGAAGCCATTATCATATGTGGTGGAGAAGCATAACTGCAGTGCTCACGTGGTTGTCCAGCACGACCATCATAGCATGGGCTTGTAGGTTTGAACATGACTCAGCCTGAGCAGACCTAAAATGTGAAGCCATATTGCCGCTACTTGTCCTGTGAGGTTGAAGGACTCAAATGTGTGAATCCCGGAGCAAGTTTTGTACTGCGGCCTGGTGAGCATGTGGATGGAATAGGTGAGGTGGATGCAGTTGAATACCATTGAACTAATGTTGTGGGCAGACCTCCAGAAATCTCTGTTTCTGTCTATCAGCACTATACATGTATACTAGACTTTTTCTGTAAGCGGACATCCATCCTGTGCCAAAATGAATAATTTACAAAGCACGGGATCATTCCAATTTTCCTCTTCACTTCTTAAACGTTAGGGATTAGGCCCAAATAATCAGTTCCTTGTTAAATCTTATCCTCATATTCTCGCATCCAACCAGTCCAGTTAGTACAGTGCTGCTTCTATGCGAAGGAATGATTTCTAGGCTTCTCCATCACTGTCCAACTAACAATTTACTGTGTCTAAGTGGAAAATTGACAATGGCCCAAAACAAAATTAAAAATGCACAAAGTGCACAACTGCCGCTGCTGCTATTCTTGCTTGTGTGTGTTTCGATGTCTACAACATAAGACATACTGCTTCATCCAGAGAGCCCTAATGTCTTGAGAAATGTGCCTGGCATCTATTGCATCTCCAAGCAATCCTTGCCTTGTGAAGCCCACTTAATATAGTCCATGACAGGAATTCTCAGGAAGTACTAAGCAATAATGGGTCAATTCCTAGAAATATTGAAATCATCAATACCATTGTATACAGAGCAAAAAAATTGTTAATTTTGTATGAGCAGAAATGAAATGGAAAAATTTGTATACCATTGTTAATTGTCTGTGCAGACTTGTGGGTAGTAAACCTAGTTTCTTCCTATTCCGTGGCCATAATGTCTGGAGTTGATTTAAGTTGCTTTCTCCCTGTTCCGTGGCCATAATGTCTGGCGTTGATTTTTTTCATTAAATATTTATGCTCTTTCATTCTCTTCCACAATTTAGAACAGGCTTACATGACACGTCAATGGATTCTTCTCCACCACTAAACAGCTGTCACTTAAATAAAACCAACGCTTTATAGTCTTTACACATTTGCATATACAGAATTGGGTTTCGCAAAAGCTAGAGAGATAAATGAATATTTTTTATTGAATCATGTGTCATCATATATACAACTACCACCACTACTAAGATCATGCAAAATCTGTGCAAGGTAAATTTAATGTTAATGGATACAGTTGATGTTAACAGTTAAGCTTAATGCCACCGATAGTCTGTTTTGTGGATTGTTAGTTAATCTAGGTGGTGTATATTTTTGGAGCATGTCTGGTCAATGACTTTTCATTTCAAAAGACAGTGATGAGACCTATCAATCTACTAACACAATAAAAATATACAATAATAAAAACCCATATCATTATCAACTTAGCCATTACACATTAAAGTGTGATTGCTATATTTTTATATTTTTATAGTTAATCTGATTACCACTCCATGCTTTTACCACATACCCCTTTCCATTCAACAAAAGCCATAATTGTTACTTAGCTCTTAAAAGGAAAAGTTAGTTGGCTACATAGTTTTAAAATAGTTGACCTCATTTTCTCCAGCCCATGAATGCAAAATAATTGTGTATTAAATGAATGACGTGCTTGTAAACACATTTGGCTAGGGGAACAAAAACTTTATAAATGCAAGAGATAATATAATATAATATAATATGTTTTCTTTTGTGACCCACGACAATTTTTTTTGTATGTTCTTGGGAACGTACACATGCCCTAAATACAAGAAGCATCTTACTTAAATGGGAAATAAAAAGTAGAACAAGATAATGCTTCATTTAAATTATTTTGGCATTAATGATCCCCCATTTAAGTGTACGGGATATTAAAAACAAGAATACCCAAATAATGGCCCCATTGCAAACTGCTTTTTTCTCCAAACACATTCATTGAGTTCACACTTGGCTTGTATATATTCATTGTCATGGAAGTTTGTCCCATCAAAGAGCTTACAAGATTTAACTCCTAAAGTGTTTTGCAATGTAATAATGTCATTATTATTGGTTCCTGCCGCTGGCAGGATTACTTATGCATCAGTTAGATGCAATTTTTCCAACCCAGTCAGCCAATTGTTGAGCAGAGTTAAAAAAAAAAGAAGCAAATACACTATAGTTCGTAATTTATTTTTTCTATTTTCAAACAGTTCACAGTTTCATTCTACCTTGTATCCTCGTGCTAATCGTTTCGTTGTTGGATCAATAGTTTTATGAGTGTGGTAGTGAAGTTAGCAGATATGACTACTGATTCTTTCTTTGGTTTGTAGTATTTGTTATTAATTGTCTTGTTTGTTTGTTTGTTTTTTTGTTTTCAATTTTACTGTTCAATATGTTATTCATATATGCAAATTGCAAATTATTTGAGACCTAAGGTTGTGACATTATGGAATATTATCTTTTGTAGTGTTCAATTATGATTGGTACTATTTAGACTTACATAACAGTTATTTTCAGAATTTTAAAACTTTGTGTTGACTATTTAGTACTTTGGGGTTGAACTTATCTATTTTTAAATGCCTGCTCCCAACTTAAAATAAGAAAAATGTAAACAAAGTGAATTCTAAGTTTGTAACTAGGCATTGCTTTTAGGTCACAAGTTACTTCTTGGTTCAATTGTTTAATATGCCTTTTGTGGTTTTGCATGTTCAGACCTCACTAACACATGATTATCAACATATTACAGGTGCACCCTGTTTACAGTATTTGAATATCAGCAAAATTGTCCTCAGTTGAGCGAATAAATGAAGAAAGCAAGGATATCAATAAACCAAAAACAAAAACAAACCATAGATATAGACAATTACAAATTAACAATACAACCTCACATTTCAAATATCGATTTCGCACTAGAAAATGAAGGGCTGCATAGAGTTCATGCATTTAAATATAATGTAGGCGATTGCTTATTTGACTCGTTACAGTTTCTACTTCATTCTAAATACACATCAATTCAATTGCGCAATGGAACAATAGACTATTTCTTGACCTGCCTTGCACAACATGATGCAGAAGCAATTACCTCATATAATTATGAATTGGATAGTCACACATTAAATGAATTACACAATGTAGGAAACGTTGAAGAGTATCTCCGGTGAATGCGTATTTCTGCAACACTGACTACACATAACAATGAAGTTGGTCTATGGGGAGACATTTTTTGTATTCGCTGGTTATCCAAGTGGCTAGGAATCCAAATATGTCTTTGGTCAATCACATCAGGCAAAAAATACCTACATTTCAATCAATTCTCCCAAGGGCAATCATACTCTATCTTGTTTCATGACACAAATCCCCTTCATGGACATTTTGAACCACTCATACCCTATCAAATACAAGCAATTAATACCCAATCAAAAATCTCATTTAGGACAATAAAACAGTACCTAAGGACTAATCAACAACCTCATGTTGGTAACTTTGTTAAAAAACAAAAGATAGTCAATAGCAACACTACATCGCTTCGAAAGATCAAACAACAAATACGCAGCAATCAAAAAAAGAAAAATGTAGTCAAAAAAAACAAATGCTTAACATCACCAATAGAATTATTCCAAAGAAAAATTCAAGACACACCAAGACATGTATGTGCAATCTGTCAGACTTTGCATTTTAAAAAGGACATTATGGCTTTCAAGGACAAAGAAAAACAAACATATTATAAACTAACAAATCAAAATCACAATTTATTGACAAATTCTACTTGTTGCATATGCCATAAAACATTGAATCAATGCAAGCTTCCTAGGTATGCAACATCGCAACATATTCGGATGAATAAACCTTTGCAATATGTAAACATACTTACACAATTGGAAGAACGTCTTGTTTCACTGAGGATTGCATTTGCACAAATCTGGGAATTAGGATACAAAAGATCTCAAATAGGATTAACTGGATCTATTATCAATGTGCCAGTCAACATGAATATTATACAAAATGCATTGCCACGATCTACCAATGAAACGTCGACAATTGCAGTTGCTCTTAAAAGACGACTAGAATACAAAAATGCTTTTCAAAAAGGAATGGTTCGATCAACTGTTATAATAAAAGCTTTGAACCAATTAATCAAAACAAGACTATACAAAATGGAAAAAGTTCAATTAAATAGGAATTGGAAACAATCTCTTGAAATCAATAATGAAAGTGACATAGCCAATGAACATTGTACAAATGAAACTGACTCAGACTCTGATATAGATCATCAAAACCCTTGTGAAACCTTAATACATGGATTCACTGAATCTAAATGTATACATGAAATGCAAGAAAAAGTTATAGAAGTTGCCCCTGCAGAAAACTATAACCCTATTGGAATCTTTAAAGATACTTATGCTGAAGAAATGAATTTCCCTACACTGTTCTTTGGAAACCCACGTGATGATAACATTGTCAAGAATTTCTCATATCAAAAAATTGCACAATGGGAGCTACGAAATTCAAATAGACAATTCGCATACCATACAACCAATCTATTTTTTAAAACTATCAAGATACTGATACATCAAGTACTATCTACAATGTGGATAAGAATTCGTAAAGGACAACTAAAAGGTAGAAAGCTAATAGCAAAAGATGTCAAATGCAAACCTAACCTAGAGCAAATACTCAAATCAGACATTGGATATGTTGATTTCAAAAGAATAAGAATATCTCCAGATTATTTACATCAATTGAAAAAAAATCTTTTTGCTATGATACGACAACTTGGACCACCTACATTTTTCCTTACATTTACTAGTGCTGAACAAAATTGGAAACACTTATCAAACACACTTGAATACTTGCATAGTACATATCACGCATCTTCACAACAACAATATGACACAAATCATGAGAACAATATTTTCTACCTCATCAAAAAAGATCCTGTGACGTGTGTACGTTATTATAGACATAGAATTAATTCACTAAAACAATTGATATTTGCAGATAGCTCTTTCTTCGGACAAGCCGTCGATTATTTCTTTGTAATTGAATTTCAGAATCGTGGCAATGAACATGACCACTTCCTCTTATGGATTAGAGATGCACCAATTTATGGTAAAAATAAAACCGTGGATATTGAACAATTTATTGACAAATACATCAGTTGTAATACTAATAATTTGACTACAGAAATGGCTATGGTGCACAAGCACCACCATACAAAGCAATGTAGGAAATCAAAGCAGCATTATTGTAAACACAACTTCCCATTTCCACCAATGAAAAAAACTATGGTTCTAGAACCATTGAATGAAACCAATGAAGTTACAATTTCAATTGCAAAAAAAATCTTCTCTGTGTTAGAACATTCTAATTATGAACAATCATTCTCCTTCCAAATGTTTCTAGAAGACATGAATATGAATGAAGATGATTACATCATAGCTATAAAATCAACAATCCATAGGCCTATAATTTTCTTGCAACGAAACCCTTCAGAGATATGGAATAATAGCTTTTCAAAAAAAATGCCTGATATATGGAAAGCAAATACAGATGCACAGTTTGTACTTAATGCATACGCTGCAGCAATGTATTGCAGCTCATACATGACAAAAGTGGACAAAACAATGACATACGCATTTAAAAGAATCTGTAAGGACCATCAACAAAATAGTATCGATGCTATTAAAATGATAAGCAAACTTGGAAATGCATTACTCAACCTACAGCAAATGTCTTCACAGCAAGCTGCTTACATTGTTCTATCACTTCCACTAAGCTATAGCTCAAGAAAATGTATATTCATTGATACAAGCACTGATAGTGATCAAACTTTTGTCCTGAAGTCAGTGAAACAATTGAACAATGAACCAGATGAATTAGAAAATATTGCTTGTAAGTCTTTAATAGACTACTACATAGCACGACCAGAACCAATTATGCATATTTGTGTTGCTCAATTTGTCTCAGAATATAGAAAGGATGGAAAACCAATGCATCAAAAAGCTAAACCAAATATCATACATTTTATCGGTTTTAGCAAACATCTTGACTTGGAAAATTATTGTAGGGAACAATTGCTACTTTATGTGCCCTTTACAATAAATGAAAAGACACTTAAGCATGGTTTCGATACATGGCACCATGCTTACTCATTTCATGAAAACACAATTAATGCAAATCATATCAAATACAATTACAAGATCAATTCTAAATGGGGTGATATTGACAAAGCTCTCGATGAGATCAATTCTGAAAATAATCACACTCACAACCAGTCAATCCTTCCAAATGAAAAGCCATACAAAGAATCATACAACATAGAACAAGATTTTGAAACACTAAAGCGTAACAAACCAAAAACTCATTTTGCTAATGCAATTGAAATTGCAAAACACCCATATATCATGGACAATGTCGAATATTTCAAGTTGAGACGAATGCTAAATCAAGAACAACAAGCAATTGTCAAAGACATTGTATTGAAAAAAACAAAAAACAACAAAACTCCACTACACTTGTTCCTAACAGGTGGAGCAGGAACTGGGAAAACATTTACTGCAAAAGCAATATTTCAATCTCTTCTTCGTATATATAATAACTCCATTAATACTGATCCTGACAAACCTAAAGGTCTAATAGTTGCTTACACAGGAAAGGCAGCATACAATATAGGTGGAGTAACATTACATTCAGCATTCCACATACCTTTCAACAAGTCAGAATTTGTTCCATTGAGCATTGAAACACTTGATACAATGTCAAAGCACTACCAGCAACTGCGTGTGCTCTTACTAGATGAAGTTTCATTGGTAGGCGCATCATTTTTGCGTTACATTGACAGACGATTAAGAGATATAATGCAAACGCCTACTACATACTTTGGAAATCTTGACACAATTTTTTGTGGTGATTTGTACCAAGCACAGCCTGTGCTCGATTCAGTTGTTTTTGAAAACACACTAACCTTAACTGAACTAATGCCATACAACTTTTGGAAAGACAACATAAAATTCTATGAATTGCAATCAACTATGCGACAAAAAGATGAAAACTTTATTGCAATCCTCAATAGAATACGTATAGGTTCACAGACAAGTAATGATATAGAATATTTGAATGAAACTTGCCTGCACCCACCACCCATGGACCTGACATTCCCTTTCCTATTTTACAAA
The DNA here is from genome assembly GCA_027924645.1 of Cunninghamia lanceolata. Lineage (NCBI taxonomy): Eukaryota > Viridiplantae > Streptophyta > Pinopsida > Cupressales > Cupressaceae > Cunninghamia > Cunninghamia lanceolata. The sequence continues at coordinate 4,891,051 of BSBN01000286.1, read as the reverse complement.
AGGAAAGATGTTAATGCACACAATCAGAAAATGTTATCAATGGTTACTGGAGAGCTAACTATATTGAATGCAATTGATGAACATGATGAAAATTACAACGGGGTCTGTCTCTATAATCATACAGCATCTTTACCATCTCAAATACTTTTGAAACCAAATATGCTTGTAGAAATCTATGCTGGGAATTACAATACACAAGACGGCCTCGTCAATGGATCAGATGGCACATTTAAAGCATACACCCAATACAATGACTTTAACATTGTTTGGATCAATTTTGATGATCCAAAGATTGGCCACCATCAACGTGCAAGGCTAGCACAATGCTATGGCAATAGTATTGACAGACAATGGACACCAATACTTCGCGTTGCTAAGCCAATTCAGAAAATATCAAGCAGCAAAAAAATAACTATTAGGAAACAATTTCCAATTCAACTAGCTTGTGCTAGAACCATCCATAGATCTCAAGGACTCACAATGCACAGTTTGGCATTTGATCCTACTGGCATAAGGCAACATGGATTAACATATACAGCACTCTCTCGAACAAAAAGAATTCATACATTGTTCTTGTCAAAGCCTCTTGTAAAAGAAAACTTCAAAATTAAAAAAAAAATAGACCTTGAAATGTCTCGCCTAAAATCAACAGCACAATGGATATTTGAAAATGAACATACCAAACACATTACTAGTTCACAACTACTATTATGTACATTAAATACCCGCAATCTATCTCTGCATATAGAAGACATTACCAGTGACATTGATATAATGGCATTTGACATTGTATGTCTACAAGAAATACATATGCTACTCAACAATTCCAACAACAAATTTGAACAATTCAATTGTTACTCATCATACAATATTCATGGAATATCATTCTTAACTCGGAAAAACATTATTGTCTGTAAAACAATGCAACATACAACAACAAATGTGGAAGCCATGACAACAACAATATGTTTCATGGACAATGAGATAAACATATGTAATCTATATGCAAGACCAAATGCTCCATTGACAGAAATCATATCCATCACCAACCAAGTATTTTCATGTGTAGATAGACAAAAGATAATGTTCATTGTAGGAGATTTCAACATTGACATGTGTACACAGTGCAACAAAAGAAAACAACTTTTACAACATATGCAAAACCAAAATATGCAATTTTTGTTACATGAATCCCAATCACTATCCAAACCAATGATTGACCATGTATGGTCCAATGTACATTCAGAAACATTTTATGTTTACAGATCAGAAGCATATTGGAGCGATCATTTTGCAACTTTCATAAAATTTGAACCCTTTAACAAGCCCGAACCTACTTCAATATGTCATTAGACATATCAAAATTACATTCATATACACATTTTAAAAATTAAATCCAAACAAAATATAATAATGAAACATAATAATTCTCTACTACCCAAAAAAAAAATTCTTCCTTGTTGATGTCAGTAGCATCAAATTCCATCTATTTCTTTCAAATCTCTACTGCTCATTTGTTAGAGGATTCTAAAATTCCCTAGTATCTACATTTTTACATATTGATTCATAATCTATATTGCTTTTCATTTTTCAACTTCAACCATCAAACCATTTGATAACTATACATTCACTCATCTTTGCTAATGATTTATGGTTCCTAATATGCAACATACAATGGACAAGACTAAAAGTGCAGAAAAACAAGTGCAAACCACTGATGAACAAACATCAAAGAGGTGACCAATATTCTTTATTTCTGCATAAATTTTGTTGATTCAAATCTTTAAACTCAAACTAATTTTATCTTCTCTCTTGCAGGTCAAAAATTGGAACTTCAAAACCAATTTCTATTGAGGATCTAAATGCTCATAAAGCAAGAAGCACCTTTGAAGGCGATGTCATTGTGACATACAAAGCTACATTAGACAAAGCTAACAAGACACGTGAAGTTTTCCGCGCAGACCTCACAGATGTTAAAGCTGAAATGACCATCACCTTGAATATAACTGGTGATATTATCATGCAACATGAAAGCAAAATAATTCCAGGATCAGCAATATCCATATCTGGGTTTCAACTTGCTCCAAAAACTGACTATGATCGAGGTGACTGCGATTGCATCTTGCTGCTAAATAATGCATCCACTGTTGATATAATACCAAAGCTTTGTCAAGACTATAATTTCATACCAAGCACCACTATTAAACAATTGCTTGCAAGTATAGATGCATATGCTGCTGGCACCATTGGCGCATTGGTCACTGGCACGAGAAAGACAGGAGTTTACTATATTTTTGATATCAAGGATGGTGACTCCGAATGTGACAAAGCACAGGTAAATAATTATTATCGTCTCTTTATTGCAAATCATTGACATTTTCAATTTTACTATATATTTTCTTTCGATAGATCAAGACTACTAACAATTTTGCCAATACAAAAAATAGTTGCAGCTACATGCAAGTTTGACTAGCAATTTCCTTGCAGTCGAAGACGAGATGAAGCAAAATGAATTCCCAGCAATGCTGTTCAAAAATATTGTCAAGAGAATGGATGTAAAAGAGAACACACTGCGAACATGCCAAGCAACATACATTGGTAAATTAACCAATAGAAGAACCTTGGATCATCTGAATAGTTTATTGCATTCAACATTTGAGGTAACTAGACCCGAATTCCTGAATTTGTTTCATTAATCAATTTATATAGTAAAAGATACATCCCAGAACCAATGAAAATTGAACATCTCTTGCAGGTCCACGGAACATTAAAAATAGCTAATGCTTATTCTGCCCCTTTCCATGCATTTTGCCCACAATGCAACTATAAGTTTCATAACTATGGAGCCCTCGAAGACCAAACAGCTCATTGTTTCAAATGTGATGAAGATGTCACATACATATACTCCCTTTACCTAAAAACTACTGTGACCACTGAGAACAATCAAACAGTTCAGTGTTTTTGTGACAATTCTATCATCCAACTTCTTCTTCCAGCACTCAGCAATCTCACATATGACAAGTATATTGCAGATAAAACAACAATTGTCTTCATCTTACGGGACTTCTCTAAGAAGGGTAAATTCACGTTAAATCGATACAACCTCATCATCAATGCAACTTCCCTTCAAGAATAATCAACACACTCCATGCACAGGTACACTCCTATTCCACTTCATTATTGTTATCAATACAATAATTAGATCAAACAAAAATAATTTATTCACCAGCACTTTTTAATAAATTATTTCTACATTATTTGCATGTTATTGTTACTTAGACTTGCTTATCACTAAAAAACAATATACTAACCACTCCTGTTCTATCCATATGTCAGGTACCAGATAAATAAGAAAACTAGACAGCAGTTTTTTGCGAACAAACGACATATCACCTACACTTCTTACATAAAATTTTTGATAATGATTTTGCCATATCTCAAACTCTATACAGCTATAGTTTCTTGTTATAATACACTACTACTCTGAACAATTTAAAAACAATATTTGTCCTTCACATATATTACGCACCTTAACATCAAACTTAATTAAAGAAAAAATTTTGTTTCCCTGTATCTCTTGCAATTTTTAGTTTCATGTTTCTTTTCTATTTCTCTGCTCCTTTTCGTTTTAGCTAGTTGATTCGTTAAAACTATCTCTATTGCATTTTCAGTAAATTTTGGTGGTTTCTAGTTATCTCGCACTCATTGTTGTTTATAAGACTTAACTGCAATAGTTTTTTCTTCACTACAGAAAATCCCACCCTGTAAAGTTCTTTTGTGACTGCATTTTACTTTCATTATTACTATATTTGACTTCAATATTGTTAAATTTAGTGCAATCTTATGTATTCTGTTTATATTCAGCATTGATGCTGTTATCACCTTGAGCTCTAGTTTCCTTAACAACTTACAAAAAAAATTACATCTGAGATAGCTTAAAGGTATTTGTATACAATGTTAGAAATCTGATCATTCATTTGAGGAGCTATTATTTTCAATCTGGCAAATAGGTAATCCCGATCCATATATTTTTCATATACAGATGAACCCAAAGTTAAACACACCCACATTGCATTCTGGCCACTAGTAATGTTACAAGACCACCTCCAGCTAAGAAACTGCAATCGCCACTGCAGACAAAATCAAGATCTGGAAATTCGTATTGGTTGGCTGTAATTATATCTGAGTCCAGCTTTCACACTCACAGCATGCAGTCAACCGATGCTTGCATTTAACACACATGCATTGTCATTACAACTTGTTTTAGCAAATATTGAATTGTGTTTGTTTGACAATCCAACATAACACTACATTTGTTCCATCATCTATTTCTTCTAAACAACACAATACACTGCCACATTGTATTCGACTATCAATGCTGGTAATTTCTGGAGTTGTCTATATACCTATCCATTCTAAATTGTCCACCACAATTGTGCTTGTGCATTTTGTATTGCATTGGCATCAGCATCTTACATGATAGACATATAGTTCATTGCCATACCTCACAGCAAACAATAATACCTCGCAGCGAGAAGCTCACCAATTGCTTAAAACCATCAGGACAGCGACCGCTGACCAGAAAAGTGCAACCGAAATCCAAGTGAATGGTAAACGCCAATAGCTCTATCCATGTATAGCAAGAATGTGTATCCTATCAAATTGAGGCTTCTTGGCTAGGGTGTCCTGCAATAAGCGTAAATATGATACTGCAACACTGTTTCTTTCACAATCTTTAGCCTTTTGTGTAAAAAGACACTTCAACTTCGTCTTTAATTTGCAATCATGATGCACATTTTTAAACAGGGGAATAGGTTCCAATTAGCTTGCTAGTTCTTCAGTTTGGAGAAATCATTCAAATTCTTTGATCTATAAGTGCCAAAATTCTCTAGCAATATAGGGCAATCTTCATTGCCAAAGCTACACAGTCCTAATGACCCATGGATTATGCCAAACTATTAGATAAATTGCTCACAGCCATTGCCAAAAGCCCAATTGTGTAAGCTAAACCCTCTTTGCCTGATCTGTTAATCTTAGACTTTGGTATTTTAACGATTTGTAGATTGGAATAGTGTCCTGCAATTACATGCAATATTGAATGTGTGTGAACAAATTAATGGCATTTTCTATTACAATACAGTTATTGTTAATTTGCTAGTAAATAATATTTTTTTTTGTTTTGTTGTAAATTGACTTCACCAAAATGCAAAATGAGTATGGAGATCAAACAACTGTAAATAAACATACAAAGAATTAACATCCAACCCAAAAGAACAACATTAGCTCTGTGTAAGTATTATGCTAAAACACATAAGATGACCAAACAATGAACAACCAACCCAAAAGGACAATAAACACATTTCACTACATTCAATGAGATTTATCTTCCTCATGTGTAATAGTTCATTCAATATAATAATAATCATACAGTTTTCATTTTACCTAGTTGATTCATTAGGATCGGGATTACCTATTTGCCAGATGGAAAATAATAGCTCCTCAGATGAACCTAAAGTTAAACACACCCACATCGCATTCTGGCCACTGGTAATGTAATAAGACCACCTCCACCTGAGAAACTGCAATCGCCATTGCAGACAAAATCAAGATCTAGATATTCGTATTGGTTCGCTGTAATTATATCTTAGTCCAATTTTCGCACTCACAGCACACAGTGAACCGATGGCTGCATTTGACACACATGCATTGTCATTACAACTTGTCTTGGCAAATATTGGATTGTGTTTTTCTGACAATCCAACATAACACTACATTTGTTCCATCATCTATTTCTTCTAAACAACACAATACACTACCACATTGTATTCGACTATCAATGCTGGCAATTTCTGGAGTTGTCTATATACCTATCCATTCTAAATTGTCCACAACAATTGTGCTTATGCATTTTGTATTGCATCAGCATCAGCGTCTTACATGATAGAGATACAGTTCATCGCCATACCTCACAACGAACAGTAATACCTCACAGCAAGAAGTTCGCCAATCGCTTAAAACCATCGGGTTAGCCACTGCTAACCGCGAAAGTGCAACCGGAATCCAAGTGAACGATAAACCCCAATAGCTCTGTCCATATCTAGCAAGAATGTGTATCCTATCAAATTGAGGCTTCTTGGCTAGGGTGTCCTACAATAAGCCTAAATATGATACTGCAATGCTGTTTCTTTCACAATCTTTAGCCTTTTGTGTAAGAAGACACTTCAACAGGGGAATAGGTTCCAATTAGCTTACTGGTTCTTCAGTTTCGAGAAATCATTCAAATCGTTTGATCTATAAGTGCCAAAATTCTCTAGCAATGTAGGGCAATCTTGGTTGCCAAAGCTACACAATCCTAATGACCCATGGATTATGCCAAATCATTAGATAAATTGCTCACTGCCATTGCCAAAAGCCCAATTGTATAAGCTAAACCCTCTTTGCCTGATCTGTTAATCTTAGACTTTGGTATTTTAACCATTTGTACATTGGCAGAGTGCCCTACAATCACATGCAATATTGAATGTGTGTGAACAAATTAACTGCATTTTCTATTACAATACAGTTATTGTTAATTTGCTAGTAAATAAATTTTTGTTTTGTTTTGTTGTAAATTGACTTCACCAAAATGCAAAATCAGTATGGAGATCAAACAACTGTAAATAAACATCCAAAGAATTAACATCCAACCCAAAAGAACAACATTAGCTCTGTCTAAGTATTATGCTGAAACACATAAGATCACCAAACAATGAACATCCAACCCAAAAGCACAATAAACACATTTCACTGCATTCAATGAGATTTATCTTCCTCATGTGTAATAGTTCATTCAATATAATAATGATCATATAGTTTTCGATGCCCAATGGCTTAACAAAATCGTAGATTGCATACGGCAATGGGCATTACAGGAATAGTGCCCTATTTAACTATGTGTGCTCAATAATTGGGTGGCGAAAGTTTTTAGGAATTTGTTCTATATAATATGATCTGTTTATTGTCAAAAAGTATTGATACAATTAAAACTTTGGGGCCAAGCAATACTATCTGCTCAAATACTATCATGCAATTCCATTCTAATTTGAGGACGCAACGATCATTATGTGTCAACTTGCCAATTGAACAAATTCCAATCACTTATTCTGTAATATAAAATATATTTCTAATTTTTAATTTGCAACCTTCTCTTCCTGTATCTGCACATAATTCACTCTATTACATCTGTATATTATAGATAGCCAATGCTTTTTCAAATACAAAGATATTTTATTTATTCTAATGGCTACCAAAATTATTTGCAAATCGTTTGTATAGTGGCAACCAGCTCAAATGTCAATAACTATATGTAGATTTGGGCAGCCCGTATATTTACTATCAAATACTATTTACGTTGAGAGTTTTATGTTTGCTGGTCCACACGCCTGTCACAGTGCAACTTGGCACTTCAACATTCAATGTTTAAAATGTTAGATGTCATTATTTTTTTGAAAAAAAAGTTTGAATTTTAGCACTTACTGTTGAACCGATTGAACCAATGAACCGGTTCAATGGAGTGGTTCAATGAAGCGGTTCGACTGCGGCAGAAATTAGTGAAGCGGTGAAACTGTGAACTGTTGAACTGATTGGACCAATGAACGGGTTCAATGGAGCGGTTCGACTGTCGGCAGAAGTTAGTGAGGCGGCGAAATTGTGAACTGTTGAACCAATGAACTGGTTCAATGAACCGGTTCAACGGAGTGGTTCAATGAAGCGGTTCGGCTGTCGGTAGAAGTTAGTGAGGCGGCGAAACTGTGAACTGTTGAACCGATTGAACCAATGAAGCGGTTCAACCGACTGGTTCAATGAAGCCGTTCAACTGTCGGTAGATTTTAGTGAGCTGGCGAAAGTGTGAACTGTTGAACCGATTGAACCAATGAACCGGTTCAACTGAGCGGTTCAATGAAGCAGTTCAACCGAGTGGTTCAATAAAGTGGTTCGACTGTTGGCGGATTTTAGTGAGCCGGCGAAAGTGTGAGCTGTTGAACCGATTGAACCAATGAACCGGTTCAACCGAGCAGTTCAACTGAGTGGTTCAATAAAGCGGTTCGACTGTCGGTAGAAGTTAGTGAGGCGGTTCAGTCCAATTCTGCATGATTGTTTCTAAGTCAATCTAGCCTTGACTCATGTTTACTTAGAGTTCAACTACATTTCCAGGGCATGGAAGAACAAGCGTAGAATCATTTTAGTTCATTATTCCAGAAATAAACCTGTGCATCCAAACTTGTTACGCCATGCAAAACACTCCAGGGTTAGCTGAATTGTGGTTTTGGGGCTGATGCTTCAAGGTTGCCCTTCACATTCAGCTACAGGCGGGCAATAATCAAAGGTGGATGAGATTTGCTAGTTGCTAGATGGCTAGGTTATAGGACATGTACAAGCCCTAGATCGACAACTTATGTTAATGGAGTTTGTTGGGTGCAACGTCTCTGCCATATCTATAACTCTCCAAGTCTAAATTTCCTTTCCAACAATCAACATATCTAGGAGAGATTTGAACTTGTCACTTTGCAATCAAAACTCTGTTAATTTGGATAAAGATTTGTAATTTTTAGTAGACCCTCTTTTCCGTCAGTTGACATTTTGGGGGTTTTGTTTCGCAGCTCTATTGAAATCTCTATTATACGAAGCATGCGGAAGAACAGTAAACCTTGGACGTGGAGCCATCGATTTACTGTGGACAGAAATTGCATTGGTTTGTTCTGCAGGATGGTGTTCTGTCCTATTACAAAATACATGGCTGGGATAAGATTGTCGTCAGTTAAGAGATGGAGAAAGGCGTTCGCGTTATTCGAGAGGAGTCTTTAAAGATGATGAAGAAGCCCAAACATGCTCACGCTCGTTCAAAGCAAAGAGCTGTTTAGAGAGGTTCATCTCAAGGTAAATTTTAAGCCATAAGCTTTTTGCTTTGAAATGCGTAAAGATTTGTGAAAGTAATAACCGCAGTTAAATTTAAGAGTTTTGTTTTCTTTTTTGGGGAACTTGCTAGATTGGAAAATGTAGAGTGAAATAAGGGATATGAAATATTCGGTCAAAAGAATACAAACTACTTGCTAAAAACTCTAGGAACAAGAGAAAACTAAGTTGAACTGAATAAATTGTGAGTTTCAAAGTGACTCGAAGTCAGTAAATTGTGAATGTCAGATACATAGATTTATGAGTGTGGTGCAGAAGCACCTCGAAGACATTAAGAATCTATATTACAAGGGTGAGTGTTTAAGTACCAACCAAATACATGACCAACTAAATCTTTGTATCTGATAAAGCATTTGCCATCTATAATATACAGATCTGCAAACTACCAAATTGGCATACAGTGAGAAAGCATCTAAAACAACCCTAAATCTCTGTTTCTGATAAAGCATTGGCCATCTATAATATACAGATCTACAAGTAGCAAATTGGCATAGAGTAAGAAAGCATCTAAAACAACCATGCCAGTAATTCCCCAGACCAATCCTAGAGGCACTAGAATGAGGTTTGAATATCCCAAAATGTAACTAACATGAGCTCCACTTTTTGCCATGAATCTGAAAAACCATCACACCAACAAAAAAAATTGAAAATTTCTATCTAGAAAACACACAACATAAACCATATATATGATATTAGCTATACACGCATTTAACAGCCTATAAAAGCCAAGACAACTTAGTGAAATGTGAGTAAAAATGAAATGCAAAAAAATATATACCATTGTCAATTTTGTGTGCACACTTGCAGGTAGAAAAGGTGGTTTCTTCCTGTTCCGTGGCCATAATCTCTGCAGTTGATTTTTTCATTAAATATTTCTGCTCTTTCATTCTCTTCCACAGTTTAGAACAGCCTTACTTGACACCTCAATGGATTCTTCTCCACCACCGAATAGCTGTCACTTAAATAGGGTCAATACTTTATAGTGTTTACACACTTCCATACATAGAATTGGATTTCACAAATATCACAGAGAGAAATGAATAGTTTTTAAAGATGTGTCATCATATATATACAACTGCCACCTTTATTCATGTAATAATAGTCTAGGACTAACCTATGTTTCAGGCCATTGACGCGTTGTTTGATGTCTCTGTCTTGAGCATTTTAAATTGCTCCTTGGCGTGAACTAGCATTTTTCCCATTTGCATCCTCCTTCAGATAACATAGTAACGACTTCATCATTTATCCCCAATGCTCATTTAACTAAATCATTTGGGGAATACTGGAAACTATTAATAGAAAAAAACAACTGCAATGAGCTAGAAATGAAATTAAATTATTTGGGGTCCACTCTGATGCAGAGGGAAACCAGTTAACAGATAAAACAGGGTTGAATAATCCTTGAAAAGCCCACAAAATAGCCATTATAGTGTGAATCGGCCATATAAGGTAGAACTCACACCGAAATATACATAGGCTTACCTATCGGCAAGATTTTGAACTTCTTTTACCGACCACTCGATACCATGCATTATTTTCTTCATCGGTGAGACTCCTATCTATCGGTGAGTTCCTTGGATCTCCTGTCGACACCGTACTTTACGCTGATAGGCTTACCATCGGCAAGACCTTAACTATCGGCAACCCTCATACATTTCCCACCGACGTCTCTTTCACTCCGATGAGTCTAACACATAGCTGTCGGTAAGACTTGGGCCATCGGCAATACATTTCCCGCATCCCTCGATAACACATCTCTCACCGATGAGCCTTCCATCGGCGAGACTTCTTAGTTCTCACCCCGATCGTAATTCTTATGCCGATATGCATTGCATTTAACGTCACCTTCGGCAAGACATGCCTACTGTCGGCCCAGCTTTAGATTCTTTCAAAAAGCATAATCAATAGAAGACACACAAAGGGCAGAGATCAACAAAGTAAAGAAGATGTCAACTTTATAACTGAACTCTTTTTTCTGGATGCTTAGGTTTCTGTCCATACATGAAAGTAAACTTAAAGGTTTTTTCTTAGTTAATCGTTGCATTGCAGTATCAATTTATTTAACAGACATCCAATATATAAAGCTCACAAAGTTCTCATATTCATTGCAAATTTGTTAGTGTAAATACCAAAAACCCTGTTTATGTTTCAGAGCAATAGTCATCACCTTCCTGTTCCAAAAGAATAGTTATCATTGGTTCTTATAGCATGATAGGAGCTTTGCAACAGGGTATACAAATCTATCAAGGCATAAAGGATACAGAAACTTTGTCAGATGTTGTAATGGCAACTACCCTGGTAGACATGTATGCAAAATGTGAGAACCTAGACAAAGCATGCGAATTGTTCGACAAAATTCCTCAAAGAAATGTGATCTCATGGAGTGCAATGATTGCAGGATATGCACAAATTGAACTTTTAGAGAAGACTTTAGAAAATTTCAAGCAAATGCAATTGGCAGGTGTAAAGCGAGACTCAACAACCTTTGCCAACATCCTCCCTGCCTATGCCAAAAGGGGAGCTTCGGAACATGGTATGGACATCCATCAAAGCATGAAGGATAGAGCAATTTTGTCATATGTTGTGGTTGGAAATACCCTGCTAGACATGTATGCAAAATGTGGAACCATGGACAAGGCGAAAAAGATCATGGTAAATCATAGTAAAATTTAGCAATCTCCAGGATTTATTGAACAGGCCTTCGATCCACTTCAAGTTACCATGACGTGATGTATCATTCTGCCAAAATGGAGTACCTTAAGAGCTCTCCCAGAAAGTGGTAGGAACCCCATACTGAAGAGTATGAAATGTGCAAACTATATAGCCCAGGTTATATAGTACATTTTCTTCCATGCATGGTAAATAATATACAATCCCACCACGGCTAGTTTTGCAGAAAATAGCATACAGTTGTAAGTGTTCCAAATCATTGAAGGAAGCTGGTTAAATATAAAGTCCATCTTATGAAATTAAAATAGCATCTATTATTATTGGAAAAAATGTTTAGATTATTTAAGATAGATAATTCACATGATACTCTACTACATTGGAATCATAAATTTACCAAGTCCCGTTAGACTGTGCTTAAACAAACGATTTATAAAATTTATCTCAATTTTTTCAATCAATTGCAGAGGAAACAAGTCACATAGCTCTGTATATAATCTATATTACAAGGGTGAGTGTTTAAGTACTCACCAAATACATGACCAACCAAATCTTTGTATCTGATAAAGCATTTGCCATCTATAATATACAGATCTGCAAACTAGCAAATTGGCATACAGTGAGAAAGCATCTAAAACAACCCTAAATCTCTATTTCTGATAAAGCATTGGCCATCTATAATATACAGATCTGCAAGCAACAAATTGGCATAGAGTAAGAAAGCATCTAAAACAACCATGCCAGTAATTCCCTAGACCAATCCTAGAGGCACTAGAATGAGGTTTGAATATCCCAAAATGTAACTAACATGAGCTCCACTTTTTGCCATGAATCTGAAAAACCATCACACCAACAAAAAAAATTGAAAATTTCTATCTAGAAAACACACAACATAAACCATATATATGATATTAGCTATACACGCATTTAACAGTCTATAAAAGCCAAGACAACTTAGTGAAATGTGAGTAGAAATGAAATGCAAAAAAATATATACCATTGTCAATTTTGTGTGCACACTTGCGCGTAGAAAAGCTGGTTTCTTCCTGTTCCATGGCCATAATCTCTGCAGTTGATTTTTTCATTAAATATTTCTGCTCTTTCATTCTCTTCCACAGTTTAGAACAGCCTTACTTGACACCTCAATGGATTCTTCTCCACCACCGAATAGCTGTCACTTAAATAGGGTCAATACTTTATAGTGTTTACACACTTGCATACATAGAATTGGATTTCACAAATATCACAGAGAGAAATGAATAGTTTTTAAAGATGTGTCATCATATATATACAACTGCCACCTTTATTCATGTAATAATAGTCTAGGACTAACCTATGTTTCAGGCCATTGACGCGCTGTTTGATGTCTCTGTCTTGAGCATTTTAAATTGCTCCTTGGCGTGAACTAGCATTTTTACCATTTGCATCCTCCTTCAGATAACATAGTAACGACTTCATCATTTATCCCCAATGCTCATTTAACTAAATCATTTGGGGAATACTGGAAACTATTAATAGAAAAAGACAACTGCAATGAGCTAGAAATGAAATTAAATTATTTCGGGTCCACTCTGATGCAGAGGGAAACCAGTTAACAGATAAAACAGGGTTGAATAATCCTTGAAAAGCCCACAAAATAGCCATTATAGTGTGAATCAGCCAGATAAGGTAGAACTCACACCGAAATATACATAGGCTTGCCTATCGGCAAGATTTTGAACTTCTTTTACTGACCACTCAATACCATGCATTGTTTTCTTCATCGGTGAGACTCCTATCTATCGGCGACTTCCTTGGATCTCCTGCCGACGCCGCACTTTACGCCGATAGGCTTACCATCGGCAAGACCTTAACTATCGGCAACCCTCATACATTTCCCACCGACGTCTCTTTCACTCCGATGAGTCTAACACATAGCTGTCGGTAAGACTTGGGCCATCGGCAATACATTTCCCGCATCCCCCGACAACACATCTCTCACCGATGAGCCTTCCATCGGCGAGACTTCTTAGTTCTCACCCCAATCGTAATTCTTATGCCGATATGCATTGCATTTAACGTCACCTTCGCCAAGACATGCCTACTGTCGGCCCAGCTTTAGATTCTTTCACCGATGCATACCTAGAATTTGTTATGCAATCTGTGGGGTCCGTAGTCTTTGACCTAACCGGTTGTATGTCTAAAAGGATAGATACACACAAACTATTCTGTCATACGACTGACGTATACACACCGATTGATCTCGCATACATTTGTATACACATGAACTGCTAATTCCTTCTCTGCACATTGTAACCGAACAGAACACACGAGAATAACTAAAAACTTAATAGGACATAAATAGATCTAACTATCATGGAGGTCATTCTACTGGTTTCGAAGAAACCCACCAGTGGAATGACTCCAAATCGATGTTCTAGTAACTATCACGGAGGTCATTCCACTGGTTTCGAAGAAACCTACATGTGCTAGGAGCTCATTGTAATATTTCATTCACTTTGAATCATAGTTTTTCGCATTGTTGTGTGTATATTCATGAAAACAAAACAAACAATGAACTGCACCGTTATCATACTGCATCCACTCTTCTCTTCCTATTCCAAACAATGTCTAATCGGCAGGAACCTAACACAATGCGTCTCTTGTTCAATATAGAAATTTGGGATAAATTTAATTTTATATACATTAATAAAAGCTCATTTGAATGTTAATTTACATAAAATTGGCATAAAAGTTAAAATTTTGCAAGTATAAACATTTATGCACTCCAAAGATTATGGTATATAGCAATACATTTAAGCTTCTCATATAAACATTCTTCAATTTCTTTCTAATCAAAGGCCGTGTAATAATGAGAAGCATAATGGTTGCCCCTTTATCTACATAGCCAATTTTTAGGAGAGCACTTCACATCATGAATAGAAATTAAAAATTCACCCAAGTATGTTAAAGTGATGATGATGGCCATTTTTCTAGAGAGCACTTGAAGGCATCGATAGGACAATACTAGTTGGCCTTTATGTCTTTAAGCATTGACTTGACATCTTTTTTAAAAATAATGTTAGTTTCTAAAAACTACAAAATAGTGTTAAGGCAAGTACTTCTTCAAAATATCTAGGAGTCATGTGTAAACACTATTTGGGGCTCTTCAAAAAGAAGCATTGCTTTAAGAAAGAGATGTCAATGTCAAATGAATGGAAAATTCAATTGTCTTTGCTAACAATCATCCTTCAAGTTTCTTTGTGGTACACGTGCATCTAATAATGGAAAGAACAATAGTTCCAATGAGCATCCTTCAAGTTTATTTGTGGTACACATGCATCTAATAATGGAAAGCACAATAGTTTCAATGACTAAAGAATATAGTAGTCATCATTACTTTCCATCACTAGTATTGTCGATATGTATGATGTATTGAGAACTTAAGAAATAATTAGGAGCTAGGATAAATGTATATTAAAATGTTTTTCTTTTTTCAAATAATTCTTTCTATAGAACAAGTGAAGATAAGGGATTATATGATAATAAATAAAAATAATGTAAAATATTTCAAGTTGATAATGTCTTCCCTTGATTATCACATTTAATTGCATTGCAAATTCTCCTAAGCTAATATTTCTAAAATATATAATTAATTGTAGCATGAAAAAATAGCACAAATTAGAAGTTGTGTTGCTTCATAATTCTAGACAAAAATACTAAAATGAAATTAACTTTTGTATACTATCATCACTTGTCCAATAATGACAATAACAATAGATTTCTGAAGTATCTACAATTATATGAAAAATTCATCTTAAATGCAAATTTCATTCTTTGAAATGAAGTTTCTTTGAGTTGTTATATTAAAATATAAAATCGTAATATGCTTGTAGGTATTCAAGCTATTGCCCAGGAAATAAGTACAATCTTATTAAAATAAAAATATCAATATTCTTGCAGATGTGATAAGTTGAAGGAATTAAGACGAAGAATTACATTGCAAAATCATCATTAAAATGTTGGGTAAAAAAAACATATAAAATTTTAGCCATACCATCAAAATTTTGGGTATATCCATTCTACATCATGAAATATAAAAGTTTTAATGTTTCTATTAGTTCGATGTAGATATTATATATGCAATGCTCATTTTACAAACAATGGCTCCAAGAACAATTGACAAATAGAAATATTTGAAATAATTTGTCAAGTCATGAATTTAATCTATTTAAACAATACATAATAGAATTGAGCATGTATGTCATGCTTGCACTAGAAATGCAATGATAATTTTTTTTTATTAAAGGGTAAAAAGGTTTTGAAAGGACCTTAAACCTTAAACACAAACATAAAAATCTATAGCATAATATCAACATAACAACAACAAAACTATAGCCAAGATGGCTATAAACTACTTAGACAAAGCCTTACAGTCATAAGTTCATATATATATATATATATATATATATATATATATATAGACATGCCACCTAACAAATCCACTATAGATGGTAGATGGTGTAGAGCCTCAACCGCATTAAGCTCCTCCCAATAAAATTATGCATGTTGGTTGATGAACTCGTCCAACCCACTTTTATCCTCATTCTTTTTGGTGTTGCTTTTGGTCCACAAGCTAGGGTGTCAATCTTCATATCACTTTTAGCTTGTGGATGCCCAATATCATGAGTGGAATTTTTAGTTTTTCATTGAGAATCTTAATCCCTAAAGCATTATTTTTAATAGTGCTTTTACTCAGCTCCACCACTTTGCATAGATTCTCTTTGATGTCCTAGAGATCTTTTTCCATCACATATATTCTTTCCACCTATTTCGAGTTTTCATATCAAAATCTACTAATTTCTATCATTGCTTCCCATAGATTGAATATTAATTTCTCTTCTTCAGTGGGAACAAGGATCTCCCCATCATAATTTTACTAGCATAGAAGTTTTGATATTAAGATAGTTTATTTCCAAAAAGAACTGCTTATAAAGGTTATGGTGAATGGTCAATTCTTCATGAAGACTAGAAATCTTATCAACAATTTGATTGACTATCTCCATAATGGCTTCCATAGAGGCATAAGAATAGTGAGAAAGGTTTTAGTTGAATGAGAGGGACCCAGATAGGGACCATCAAATTTTGGGAATGAGGCACCACTAGTAGGTTCAAGAAACCCTTTTACGTTTCCTTTCCCTCTATCCTCATACACCTTCCTCTACTTCATCTACTCCATGCCACTATCCTTAATCTTACCAAGCCTAGCCCCCTTAATTGATATTCCCTAATTATCCACATGACCACCCCCTGTTTAATAACTTCCTCATACTCAAAATCAAACAACTGGGCCTCAAACCCTTCCTCCCATTCCTCATTTCCCTCATAATCTAGATCAAAAAATTGTTATTTCTCCTCTAAGGAACCCAAACACTATCCTTAAGGGAGGACTCAATAACCATTCTAGAACTTCAAGGCCTTTTCCTATAGAGCGAATAAGGATTAACCATAGGGTTACTATCTCTAATGAAAATAGTGATGAGCAAAATCAAACCCTGATGCAATGGGGCAAGGCCTAACCCCCACAGTTTAAACTCTAGAATCAAATTTTCTAAACAAGTTAATAGATAAAACAAGAAGGAGACTAGCATATCATTAGGAAAGCAGTTGAGTAGAATGAAGTGGTAAGAGTAAAGGACTTTGAAATAACCCTCAAGAGTAACATATCTCATAATGCACAAGGCCACCTCTTCCCAAGGCTTCTTTAACAAACTCCTAGCATGGTTGGTTGTAATTTCTCGAGTGAAATGACATAAGTTAGTTTTAATATCCATTCCCTATTTTTTATTTCCATTTCCAACTCCTAAAACTATATCCAATATAATACATGATATTTTGAAAGCATTAAAATTTTGATCTCTCAAAGCATTAGAATACAAATCACTGGAATTATGATCTCTTAGAGTGGAAAAAATACAACTATCAATAATAGCTATACTTTTTTAATAAAAAGTTCACTCCTAAGCCCCCTTTACATATTACATTACTGAAGCACATCAAGTTTCTAGTGAGACAGTATAAGTAACTTTTTCCCCAAATGAACATGAAATCAAAAAGCATAATGTTCATCGTTCATAGTAACTCTCACAAATTATTTTCTCTTATGGTTGACTAGATGCCAACATATGTAAAAGAAGACAAAGAGATCTTAAATATCTCTTTTCATGTTCTTGACAGAGATCACATATCATCTATAACATATTCTAGTTGCTTTTTCATTGCTCCAAATTTGAGTTCTTTTTTATGTGAAATATTTACATCAATTTATCTAAAGAGCCAATATTTTTTTACTGAAATCCCTCCCTACAAAATTGTTTGCAATATATCAAACACAACAAAGTTATAAATCAAGGTCACCAAATTTTTCTCTTTAATTTTCTCATTTTCATTAGGTTTATGAAATGATCATTATCCAAATCATAAATTTGAAAACAATTTATTTTGAGATGAAAAAATAACTATAAAAAATAATTTTACTTGTAAAACATTTTTGTTAAAGGAGTAATTAGGAATCACATTGGTCTATATGTCTAAATTAATGTGTTTGTTCTCACACAAATCTAATGTATTGAGTGCTAAGTGGGCCATTCATGCTCAAGAGAGATGGGTTCTTATGAAACACTACTCATGAAATATAGGTCTATTTGTTACAAGTATATGCCTAATCGGTATTGTCATTGATGTCAACATATCCTTGTTATCATTGGTGTCAACTATATCTTATTCTTTTACTTGTTTAGAAGACTTGTATGTTGAATATATTGAGAAAATTAGCCTCTCTGAAAGAAACAAGTGAGTTATAGAGAAGTACAGTATAGACAGTGAGTTGTATGCTGAAGAGCAGTCCGGTAAACTACTCCACATTTATTTCTACTTGAAGATCATTGTCTGCAAATTGGAACTAAGTTAGAGGTATGACTAAGGATGCTGCATGCTAGGTTTGAGCCCTCCACATAAAGATCCAAGTAATTTGTGTTCACCAGAGTGAAACCTACTTTTCTGTAAGATCAGTCGGGATAGGGAGAAAGTATTCGGCTCCGCATTTCTCTACAATAAAGAATTTTGCTCTACGATTCTAGAAGTATGAGATGATGATAAGTGCCTACAGTTTCAATGGTTCGTGGTTTGGTGGTCTGCAAGCTATCTTTCCTTTATGACAGTTGAAGACAGTAAAGTTCATGTGTTCCAATGTGAAGATTCTTATGGGAAAGTGATTAAAGCTTGTGCGGTTGCTCCTGATGATTATAATGTTCTTGTGGATGTCTCTTGATCATGTTCCTATTTGGACTTTGGTCCACATTAAGAAATTGAGATTGTGTTTGAAGATTGTTCCCAGATAATGTAGCTTGTAACCAGTCTTAGCCGACTTGGTTAATCCCAGTGATTGTGGAGATCTCTTGAAGATTGTGGAAGTGTGTTAAAGAATGGAAGATCGTGTTTAGTCATAGCTAAGGCATGGCATGATTGGCATATAATTCTACTTCATTCCCTTTGCATAATGTTGTAATAGGTCAAGATATATTTTGTAATTTTTTGTAATTCTGACCTTGGAGATTGTTCCAATGATTGATGATTGTGATGATGACCTTGATGATCCTTCCAAGGTTGTTGTAGTGTATAAATACTTGTAGTTGAGTTGTGAAAAGTTGTCCTTGAGAAAAAATGAAAATATATTAAGAAAGGTCCAAAAGGCGGAGCAGAGAAGAGATAGAGGAAAGAAGAGGAAGAACAGAGCAGAGGAAGAATAGAGCAGAGTAGAGGAATCATTATACTTTAGTCACAAATATGGAAAGGAGTTGATTGTGGCAGTGAGCCTGGTAGTGAGCTGCCAGTAGGGTTTAACAGCCCTCAGGGTTTAATAGCCCTCAGGGTTTAACAACCCTTATTGTGATCTTGCTAGGTTTAGGGTTGAGGCAATGAGCCTGCTAGACCTAGTTGTTCTTCATGGAAGTAAGCCAGTATGTTGAGGCCCATGGAGTGACCAAGTTTGAACATCATTATTTCAAGACTGTAATATATTTTGAGAGCTAATCCTCTCCATGGTTTTTCCCCACCTTAGGTTTTCCACGTAAAATCTATTGTCTTTTGTGTTTGATGTTGTATCTATGGTTAAGTTTCTGATTTCATGCACTCATTGTTAAATCATAATAATTATGGATAAGTGATGAATGTTTAATTACAGAAAGTGTTTAATTTTTTGGGACAATTGATTCACCCCCCCTCTTAGTTGTCTGGTGCATATCAACAATTGGTATCAGAGCCAAGTTCCTCTGAAGAAAGTTTAACAACTTGAGGAAGATCCAAAATGTCTTACAAGAAGGAAGCGCTGCATTTTGATGGAATGAATTATGTTCTCTAGAAGGCTTGAATAAAAAGCCATCTTCTTTATCTTGGTTACAAAGTATGGAAAGCTGCAGAAACATAATACATCATACCTTAAAATGGTCCAATGACTGAAGATGAAATCAAAGAATATAAGATAGATGTCAAGGCAAAGGATGCTCTGCCAAAAGTTGAGATGACCTTCAAAGCTAGTACTCCTGGAAGTACTTCTAGATTAGAAAAGTACAAGGTAGAATCCGATGATGAGTTTGATGAAGTGGAAGCCAACTTCGTGGATAGACTAAAAAGAGGATCTGGTAAGTATAAAGGCAAATTACCTTTCAAATGTTTTTCCTATGGTAAAGTACGTCATTTTGCTTCTAGATGTCTTGGAAGAATTGAAAGAAATAGAAGAATATATGAGAACAGGCCTAGGACCCAAAAGAAGTATTATTATGTTGAAGATTTTGATGATGAAGAAGGAGTATTAGATAATGGTGAACTAGATAATGCTAGAGTTTCTCTAGAAATGAATGCTTGTTTATGCTATTAAGGAAGATCTCGTGTCTACTAATTCTGCTAGCTGTGTGAAGGAAGAAAAACCAGTGGAAAGTTCTTTGGCTGCTTAGGTCATTAAGGACAAGGACAAATGGGTTATTGATAGTGGTTTCTCTCACCACATGACTAGTGACATGGTATGCAGATTGAAGAAAGCTTTGTATGGACTAAAACAAGCTCCTAGGGCATGGTATGCATGGTTGGACAGGTATCTGATAAAGATAGGTTTCAGTAAAGGTACCATAGATAGCAATCTCTACTTCAAGATCAATGATGAACAAACTTTGATTGTTGCAATTTTTGTTGATGATATTATTTTTAGAGGAAATGAAGGTATATGCTCAGCTTTTGTTGGAGAAATGCAAAGTGAGTTTGAAATGTCTATGTTTGGAGAGATGAACTTCTTTTTAGGTCTACAAATAAGTCAATCATATAAAGGCATCTTCATTTCTCAGTCTAAATATGTGAAATAATTGTTAAAGAAATTTGGGATGGAAGATGTAAACTAGTTTGCACACCTATGATAACTAGTTGTAAGAGAGTAAAAATGATAACTCACCCTCGGTAGACCAGAAAAGGTATAGATCTATGATTCAAGGATTACTTTATCTAACTCAAACCAGACCTAACATAATGCATGCAGTATGTATTGTGGCAAGATTTTAGGTAGAACCCAAGGAATCACATGTGATGGCAGTTAAGAGAATTTTGAGATATTTAAAGGGTACAATGGATTATGGTTTGTGGTACCCTGAGGATTGTGACTTTACTCTCAGTGCATATACTGATGCAAATTGGGCCAGAGATGTGGATGACAGAAAAAGTACAAGTGGAGGTGCATTCTTCTTGGAAAAAAGATTAGTATCTTGGTTGAACAAGAAACATGATTCAATATCCCTGTCTACTGTAGAAGCATAATACATTGCAGCAGGATTCAGTTGCGCTCAAGTGTTATGGATGAAGCAGACTTTGAAGGACATTAGAATTGTGTATGAAGATCCCATTGCAATCTTTTGTGACAACACAATTTCCGTAAACATATCAAAGAATCTAGTGATGCATTCAAGGACAAAGCACATATCCATTAGGTATCATTTAATGAGAGAAAAGGTGACAGAGAATGAAGTCAAGTTGGAGTATGTTTCTACCAAGGATCAGATTGCAGACATTTTTACCAAGCCTCTATCGAAGGACACTTTTGAGTATCTCAGAGAAAAGTTAGGGGTTATCACCCCTCCTCTAAACTAAGATGCACATTAGTGCATCAGTTCAGAGGTGCTCAAAAGTTTGGATTGATGCTTTTTAGGGTTACTTCTTAGGGGGAGTAGTCAGAGAATTCAGAAGAGAGATTAGATTAGAGCAGAAGAGTGTAAGTATGTGCCCTTTGCTATTGATGTCAAAGGGGTTGAGAAGTCACATGAAAAAATTAGAGTGCAGATGTGTAAGAGAAAGGGGGAAAATTTTGAAGAAAGAAAGAGTGAAGGTGTGTAAAGAGAAAGGGGGAGAATCTTGTCTTGATGGTTGTTGTAGTTTTTCACATCATATGTTGCCATCAATGACAAAGGGGGAGATTGTTACAAGTATGTGCCTAATCAGTGTTATCATTGATGTCAACGTATCCTTGTTGTCATTGGTGTCAACTGTATCTTATTCTATTACTTGTTTACAAGACTTGTATGTTGAGGATATTGAGAAAATTAGCCTCTTTGGAAG
This sequence comes from Cunninghamia lanceolata, assembly GCA_027924645.1. Lineage (NCBI taxonomy): Eukaryota > Viridiplantae > Streptophyta > Pinopsida > Cupressales > Cupressaceae > Cunninghamia > Cunninghamia lanceolata. The sequence goes on along the minus strand of BSBN01000286.1, from coordinate 4,868,800 downwards.
AAATAAGTGAGTTACAGAGAAGTGTAGTACAGACAGTGAGTTGTATGTTGAAGAATAGTATGGTAAACTACTCTGCATTTATTTCTGCTTAAAGATCATGGTTTGTGGATTGGAAGTAAGTTAGAGGTATGACTAAGGATGCTACATTCCAGGTTTGAGTCCTCCGCATAAAGATCTAAGTAAGTTGTGTTCACCAGAGTGATACCTTCTTTTCTTTAAGATCAATTAAGACAGGGAGAAAATATTCGGCTCCGCATTTCTCTGCAATAAAGTGTTTTTCTCTGAAGTTCTAGAAGGAAGTCTAGGATGATGATAAGTGCCTACAGTTGCAATGGTTCATGGTTTGGTGGTCCGCAAGCTATCTTTCCTTTATGATAGTTGAAGATAGTAAAATTCATGTGTTCCAATGTGAAGATTCTTATGAGAAAAGTGATTAAAGTTTGTGTGGTTTCTCTTGGTGATTATAATGTGCTTGTGGATGTCTCCTGATCATGTTCCTATTTGGATTTTGGTCCACATTAAGAAATTGAGATTGTGTGTGAAGATTGCTCCCAGATAATGTAGCTTGTAACTAGTCTTAGCCGACTTGGTTAATCCCAGTGATTGCAGAGATCTCTTGAAGATTGTGGAAGCATGTTGAAGCATGGAAGATCATGTTTAAGTTAGAGCTAATGCATGGCATGATCCACATATAATTCTACTTCATCCCCTTTGCATAATTCTATAATAGGTCAAGACCTATTTTGTAAATGATTGTAATACTGACCTTGGAGATTGTTCCAATGATTGATGATTGTGATGCTGACCTTGATGATCCTTCCAAGGTTTTGTAGTGTATAAATAGTTGTAGTTGAGTCGTGAAAAGTTGTCCTTGAGAGAAAATAAAAAGATATTAAGAAAGGTCCAAAAGGCAAAGCAAAGAAGAGGTAGAGGAAAGAAGAGGAAGAACAGAGCAGAGGAAGAATAGAGCAGAGGAAGAGTAGAGCAGAGAAAGAGCAGAGCAGAGGAATAATTGTACTTCAATCAAAAATATATAAAGGTGTTGATCATGGTAGTGAACTTGGCACTGAGCCACTAGTAGGGTTTAACAACCATTATTGTAATCATGCTAGGTTTAGGGTTGATGCAATAAGCCTGCTAGACCTAGTTGTTCTTCATGGAAATAAGCCAGTATGTTTAGGCCTGTGGAGTGACCAAGCCTGAACATCATTATTTCAAGATTGTAATATATTTTGAGAGCTAATTCTCTCCATGTTTTTCCCCACCTTGGGGTTTTCCACGTAAAATCTGGTGTCTCTTATGTTTGATGTTGTATCTATGGTTAAGTTTTTGATTTCATGCACTCATTGTTAAATCATAATAATTGTGGATAAGTGATGAATGTTTAATTACAAAAAGTGTTTAAGTTTTTGGGAAAAGTGATTCACCCCCCCTTTCAATTGTTCAGCGCATATCAACACTATTACATTGACTTGGGAACAACATAGTTGAATCTTAATCAAACATCACATAAACTGAAAAAATATAAAAAATGTCACTTGATATTATTTAGAAACAATTTATACTATATTAAAGATGTGCTATTTTCATAGTCCATGAGAATGATTTGTAATTATTCTAGAATATAATTATGTTGAGTTTATTGCATCAACATTTTAAATCACACATCATGATCCATCATCTAGAAAATTTTCTATTCTTCTTGATGATGGATCATGTAGAGTGATCTAAAATTTTGATGAAAAAAACTTCACATAGTTTGCTCCTAGAACCATTAGAACTTAGTTTAAAATAGAAGCATTACAATGCAGTATTTACTATAAATAAAAATTTATTTTGTGAAACATTATTGTTAGAGGAATAATTATTTATCTCATTTGTATATTTTTCTAAATTAATCCAGATTTGTTGTCACATAGTTTATACCAAAAATATTCTAATTTATCATGAGGACTATAGAAATATTATGGCTACAATGGATTTGTGTTGGTTTAAGAGTTAATGAAAATAATGCAATGAGATAGGCTAGTTAAAATGTGAATGAAATTGAAGTATATTAACTAACAATGGCTTCAAGAACAATATAAAATGAATGAGTTAAATCCCAATGCATAATTGCAACTGTTAAGCATGGAATAAAATAGCATGTTAATAATTATCAAAAAAAAAAAAAAAAAAGTTTCAATTATCTTGTAGAGTTTTATTGAGTTTTGAAACATGGAGCTTTACATAAATTAAATTTATCAAATGTAAAAGTAAACATCCATTCAACCATTTGTCATTAGAATCTATATTTTCTTGTATTATGATAGGAGAAAACTTAAAATCCTTATTCTATGTTATTGTACAATTTTAGCATGATTTGACACTAATTTTTCACTTAAAACTAGGTTCTTTATTATTTAGAAAGCTCCATGTAGGTAGAATTTTATAGGAGGAAAGAGAACATTATGAATATTTATTTCTATATTTTTTAGTCAAGATTGTTTTTTTTAGAACTTGTAAATATAGGACAATACATTTATCAAAATAAGAATTCCACAAGTTCTTATATGATAGACAATCTTTGTTACTAGGAAATTGCATCTAGATAATCACCCAAATCATCACTCCTAATAATAGGAAAAATTTAAAATTCTAAGTTTTAAGAGAGTCTTTCTACATGATGTCTTTTTTAAGGATAGATATAAAAAAAATTTACCCACCCAATCATGCATCTTCTCTCCTTTTCTTTGGATGTAATAATAATAGAATATGTCATGCATGGAATAGAAATATGAGCATCAGGAGTGAAATGTTGTCCTGTAGGAGCCAATGATTTTAAGGTTTTGGAGGGAAGAGAATTCGACCAGAGCATGAATAGAAATATGAGCATTAGGAGTGGAATCTTGTTCTGGAGGAGACAAATATTCTTCCTTGTCTAAAGATTCCTCTAAATCACTGAGCATACCTATAGAATTAATGACATACAAGAGTTGCTCCCAAAAATTGTGACCTTTTCACCATTTTTTATCACAACTAAAACATAGCCCATTGGCCTTTTTCTCTACAAACTCTTTTGTGGATAATTTGTGAATCATGGTGGGTTTAGTTCCCTAATTTGTTGCATCTTCGTCAAGTTGAAAAGAGGACCCAACATTTTTTTGTTGGGCTAAAATTTTGTCCCTATTGAGCCTAGCCAATGTAAGAGCATTACGATAGACCTAACCAGTTTAAACATGAGAAACCTCAGCCCTAAGATTCTCTTTTAGACCACTCATGAAACAACTTTTGAAAAATTGTTCATCAAGGCCATGGTTTTGGTTAGCTAGTTTCTCAAACTCTATTTGATAGTCTCATACTAAATGGGTCTAACGCATTTAGTGAGGTTGCCTATAAAGTCTTCATATGCACAAGGACACAATTTGTTTATCCATGTGAGAAATGGGTGAGTCCTCTCCAACCACTAAAAATACTTAATAGCTTGTGTGATGCCTAGGTAGGTTGTAGATGATTGTGATAATACAACCATATGGACCATACAACTATACAAATCTATATAGACTATACAAAATTTTCATAGGCTAAATTTCTCTAAAATCCTAAGAAATCACCCAAACTTTTTTCTACAAAGGGTATCAAGTTTTGTATGAAAATAAAGGTCTATTTTTGTCCAAGATGTCATTTGTATAAATTTACCCCCAAAAGCCTCAAAAAATGAGCCCTATCAAAGACCCATTTTCCAAATCACCATAAAACCCTAGATCTGCAACAACCTAGATCTATAGCACATCTAAAAACCTTGAAATTCCTTTTCTTTTTCTAGCAAGATCATGGATTCAACTATGAACAGTATCTACTCATACCAAGGGTTAATGACCAAGATCTATCCTACAACCTAACAACTAGGGCCTTGATACTAAATAAAAAGAAATTTGTAGAAATAACAAACCATTTCCACATAACCCTCATGAAAGAAAAATATGCAAAAGATGTGTTAAAAATACACAACACAAAAGAATGAAAAAGCATATAACAAAATGACACCAAATATACCATGTGAAAACCCTCTCAAAAAGAATAACCTAGCCTTCAAAAGCACCCACAAAACTCAATGTATTATCTATTGAACACAATGAGATGTTGAGAAAGTGGGTGAATCATCATATACTAAAATTTAACTAGTTGTTTACCAAACCAAACTGATTAACTTAGATAATAGAAAGGAAATTATGCAACACACATTTAACACCGGTATTTTTACATGGAAAACCCTAAAATAGGGAAAAACCATAGTGAGGATTAGCTCACAATATATTATGCTCACTACAAAAGTATTACAACTTTGGTTTTAGGGCTACAACCCAAGGAAGTTATAATTCCATGTATTTGTGCTTATAGAAATTACAAATTTGATTTAGGGCTACAACCCAAGGAAGATATTACTCCCTAAGTACTCTACTTACTGCAATAGGATTTACAAAGATAGTAACTACATGGACTGTTGTAAAGAGAACATCTAATTTATGATGGTAATGCAGTCTTCTATTTCTTGCTCAACACATGTCATCAAACTAATTATGCACATGTCATATCTTTCATTATTTTCTACTTATCTTCACATATTCTCTTATGTGTCACATTTATGAACTTGATCTTCTATAAATATACTCTGGAATACTTTAAAACACTGACTAGGTCGGCATCACAATCAACATTGGATGAAATGTGTAGCTCTTCACAAGTCGGCATCCATACATACAATATGATTGGAAAAACTTGTTACAGACCTTAAAAATTCATAAGGGATATCAAGACATATCTTTCCATACCTTCTAGTGTTAAGGAAACTAATAAGGATTCTCCGCACATATCATAAACTTAACCAGTCAGCTTAAATTTCTCAGGACTGCTCATTATCTATCTTCATACTGTCAGGAAAAGCCAAGAACTCTATGCGGACCAAGAATTTAATCATACATGGTCTCAACAACATTCATACACCTTACTAAAGAAGTATTATATCAAAGTATATATCCACAAAATAGGAAACAAGACTAGCTGTAGGAAACAAAGCATTTTGGACCACATGTGATACTTCACATCTCAAGATATGATGTTGTGGTGTAATACAAGGACTGAAGCCTTTTGAGAATGAGCTTAAACATCATTGTATGGTCCTTGTTAGATTTGTACACCTTTATCTAATGATTCTAGAGGAATTCAAGAGTTTGATATGGATTATCAGGAGTCCGAAGGATAGTTATACTCAAATGTTTACTTGCAGACATAACTACTTGATGCGGTACCAAAAAATGGAATTTGTCTACATGCGGATCATACCTGATATACCTTGGATGATGTAATACCTCCACACAAGCTCTAATGGTTGTTTCATCCTCTGCAAAACTCAACCCTATGCAAATGGGCTCCAAAACAATATGTATTGCCTCTATCTAAGTGATGGTCAATACTTTGTCCCTTGTAACTTTTTATGTTGATGATGTGAGGACATGAAAACTTGGATTTATCATTTCAATACCTAAATGAATTTGTCTTTAGAATCACAAGATCAAATCTTTCTCTGGGGAGGAATACAAACCAGAACAAGATGACACTACCTTAGGATGTGCATTGTGAATACATTAGTCAGTTTTTGCTTCTTGTCATTAAGTGCGGTACCTCCAACTAATTAGATATACATGTAGGAATACTAGAATCATGCAATCTGAACATAAGTTATTACCTCTGCACCATGCTCACACACTAATCTAATCATCTTACCATACTTAGAATGTTTTCTCTTCTCCTAGACTAGTTTGCCTTGACCATACTGACTCTTCCTCTGTACAAGTTTGTCTATACATTTCCATATACTATGTTGACATCAATGACAATACATATTGCCAACAATCTCCCCTTTGTCATTGATGGCAACATATGGGTGGGTGCAAAAAGATGGGGGGCCAAAAAGTGGCCAAAATTCTTAATTTTTTATAAAAAGACATAATTCGTGTTATGACTTGGTGTTGTCAAGCCTAAGGCCCAGTATCACCAAGGCCATAACATGCTTGCGCTATAAGGCGGGTGCTCTTTATAACAAAAAAAAGCAACATTTGTCATTTCTGATTTCTACATTTTCTTGCAAACATGCGACCTACAAACCCTTGAGAGTGCACTTGCATTATTGGAAGCCAAACTCTTCACCAAATTGTCGTCGATTCATCAAAATACTGCCACGATGTCGGGGAGGCCAAAGGAGTAAGTTTTGTTTGTTTTTTGTGTGAATTTATTTCTAGATAGGTAGATTTAAGTGGTTTTTTGATGTAAATTTCTTTAATTTATAGGAATTGATAATGCACCTCCTTCTCCTAAAAATCCTCAAAATCCTCAATCACCTCAACACCAAATACCTGATGAAGAACAACCCCAACAACAAACACCTCTAGTAATTCCTTAATATGCCCCTGGAACAAAAGAAAATTTAATGGGGCAAGGGTAAAAGCACAAACATGTGTCACACTTTATTAAGGAATCAGCCAACAACAAAAAAATTTCTGAACTTCAACCTCATAAAAGTGGCATTTATGTTTTGAATTTCAAAATGATGTAAACTAATGAAATGTAGATCTCTTGATTTATGCTTGTAATTTTTTAAAAATTTTAAAAAATTATTTTGACATTATTTTAAAATTTAAGAGCAAATTTTGAATCGCTAAAAATTTCATGAAAAGTGACTGAGTCCACGTCACAAAAAAGAGCAAACAATCTTATTTTTCCCTAATTTTTTTTTACCAGATAGAGGAGTTCAATATCTAGTGCATGGAGAAAAAAAATTAGTTTTCAATGCATATTTTTTTCATAATATCATTTTAAAGTCAAACTTTATAGAATCTGATAGTTTTCATTCCACGTCAACTTTTGTATAATTTTTTTATCATTTTCACAAAACCAATTATACCCTTTTGGAGAGGACTCTTTCCTCTAGTGCACCATATAATTTTGAAAAAATTTAGATGTGTTTTGATATTTTTTTTAATTTCTAATTAGTGTCATCTCTGATTTTAACAACCTACTTGAAATAATTTTAAAAAAACATATTAAAACTAATCAAAATATTAAAAAAAAAAACATATTTGGATTCTAGACTCAGAGCTCTACAAAAGGGTTTTTTTTTTAAATAATCCATTCTGATTGAAGAAATATTCAGTTTAAGTTGAGAATTTCTGAAAACCATAGAAAATGAGGAGGTCGCTGCCATGCAAGATGCCACATAGACGATTTTGGGTGAATCAATTTGGGAGTGAAGTAGACTCGCTTGAAATTAAATAATTTTGGAGAGCACCAGTCAGGGGTTTGTTGTTTTTTTTTAATAAAATTATATATATATATATATATATATATATATATATATATATATATATATATATAGCTTCATTTTTTATGTTTTTTCTCAATTCAAGCATCAAGGAGAAAATAGAAGAAGCAGAATTTTTCACAATAGAGCTTAAAAATTATTTTTAAAATTTTTTTCAATTCAAGCATTTGGAGAAACCACACAAAAGGGGTTTTTTGGCAAGAGAGGCTACAAATTTTCAAGGTATGTAATATGATTACCAACTTATTTACTCATTTTACCATGTAGAAATTGAACTTCAAGAGTTATTTATTAGAATGCATGTGTGTGTAGGTGAATTAAAACAAGCAATTTGTGATGGGGAATAAAAGAACTAGAGCAAGGTTGTATGACCGAAAAAGAGATGAAAACTAGGAACATCTAGTCAAGAACAACCCATTGAAATTATTGATGAACAAGTTGAAGGGCGTGTTAATGAAAAAGTACAAGATGAAATTGGTAGTAGTGATAGAATTTTTTTGTATGGAATTGAAAATCTTATGGAGATGGATGAGGATGCTCTTTTCAAAAATATTTTACCTAAACATATGTTACCTAAAAGCACAATAAAATTACACTCTAACAGAATTTGGGAAGAATTTTTTGAAGACAAATCTCTAATTGAAAGAGCACAATTATGTGCAAAGTTATTTAGGCGAAAAGAAATGACCCTGTTTTGGAGTTGTTAGGAGTTGATAACAAGAAAAAGTCTTCAAATTTAGTAAATCAGATAGTAATTGAAAACTTGTAAACAACAGTGGATTCTATTGAAACCAATACTCGAAGTTCTAATTTAAGTGTTGCACATAGAGCATTGATGATTGTAATTCCTAGTAAGAAATTATCACATAGAAGACAAGTTAAAGCAAATGCCCAATTAGTAAATGTATCTAGGTGAACTGTTAAAAGATATATCAAGAAGAGAAACATATTAGATGAAAACATTAAAAATAATTGGGTAAATATTTGTCGAGTCCCTCGGAGAGATAGAATTTTAGAAGATGTAAAACAAAAAGTAATTGGATATTGGACTGATCAGTCTCATGTTTTTTCTAATAGAAGGAACACTATACAAATAAAAGGCAAAGATGGTAAAAAAATTGCTCATCCAAAGCATTTTATAGATACAACACAAAGTGAATTTTTTTAAGCATTTAAGCAAGAATTTTCAGAGGTGAAGATTTCTCAAAGAATGTTTGAGAATTTATGACCAAGTTTTGTACGTATAAATAAAGCACATGAAACTTGTTGTTGTCGAAATCATGTTGAATTTCATCTACACCTATAGTCATATAAAATTCTTATGGCAATAGTTAATCCAAATGTAGCCATCCCTGGAAGTACAACACAATTTGTGAAGTCTATCTTATGTGAAAAATTAGAAGATTTAGATGAATTCAATGTACAATGTATAAGAAATATATGTGTAGATTATGGAAATTTGACAAAATTTTTACCATTTGAGAATATTGATCATTCAATGTCAGTTGTTCGAAAGAGATTTGAATATGAGAAATACTCAACGAAGTCAAGAGCTGAATCCATAAAAATTGTTTTGAGAGAGAGTGAATTGCCCTACAATGAGTTTATGAACAAATTTCATAACATTGTATACCCACATATCCAACACTGTCATGGCACAAGATGGCAGGCTAAGCAATTTCATGACTCAAAGGATTGTTTTCCACTCGGTTGTATTCTCTCTATTGTATATTTTTCTAAAAATTATACATTTAGTCCTCAAACTGAGATCCAAAGTCAATATTATCATTCAGAGCAAGTCACAATCTTTGTACAAGTTTGCTATAGACATGCTGAGTTATTTGTAGATGAGGTAGACAGTACCGAAGATGATCGAATTATCATCAAGGAGGTTCACTTTTATATCAGTGATGATACGGGTCATGATAGAAGCTATGTAGCACATTGCTTTCGAATGTTTTTTGAATATTTGAAACAATGTGGCATTAATGCATTACGACACTAGATTTGGTCTAATGGATGTGTTGGTAAGTGTTGATTTTATTATTATTTTTTAATTTTTAATTTATAAATTTATAAAATTTTAAGACTTGAATTTTTAACTAATTTTTGGTTTTCAAATCATTGTTTATATATAACTATTTTTACAGGACAATTTAAGTCTGCAAAAGCATTTAATTGGTTAATGCAACAACATGCTAAATCTAGCATAAAGTTTTTGTGGAATTTTTTTGAGAGTGGACATGGAAAAGGAGAACATGATGGAGCAAGAGCATGTGTAAAGTGTACACTTCGCCAATATGAACTTGCAGGTAATGTACACTAGATACAGAATTTACTTGTAAAACTTTAAAATTGTTGAATACAAGTCTACAATGATTTATGTAATTGATCTACATGTATTGTAATAGTTGGATGTACATGTGAACTTTTTTAAATTCTTACCTCTTACCTGGGCACTTCACCAACATGAAATTGCAGGTAACACCATACAAAATGCAATTCAAATTGTTGAATGGTACAAAAACTATTTTCGTGCCCATGACTCAATATACAACAAACGTTATTTTTGGGAAGTTAAAGGTATGTTAATTGAATTTATGTTATTTGAAAATTTTAATATTTAAATTTAAGTACAAATTTGATTTAATTGAATTTTAGTTTTAATTGAGATGCTCACGAATTTGTTCATATGTGCAGATATTGATTGGTCAAATCCATATAATTGTCAAGTAATTAATGGTGTTAGAAGTTTGCATCAAGTCATGACTACATGACATAGCAAGCCTATTACTATTCAAGTGAGAGAAAAATCCTATTTCTATGTTGATTGCATTGAGAACAATGCAAATATTCTACAACGTCCAAATGTAAGGGATGGATATGTTTCACAATGGGAAATAAAACAAATAGTATCAAAGCCTCCCTTTGAAGATAATGACATTGTAGATGTCTATGATCCTATATATTCAACTAATTATGAACATGTATTGGATTTAGTTATTATAGGTAAGTTGTATAGAATTGATTTATATCGTAGAATGTAATAAAGTTTTGAGCATTTGATTTACTTTGTTCAACTCAAATGTACAAACATGTTTACTTGTGGCACGTGTGCAGGAGATATTTTTGTTGTGGTTGCAGATCCTAACAATACATAAGGTGTAGATTACTATCTACTAAGATGCACAAAAGCAAAATAAAAATTGTTAGAATCAATGGCAGATGGTGATGGACAATCATATCACATTGGATCAGTTGTTGTTGAAGGTGCCTATTATCAACAAGTAAAGATAGATAAAAATGGTATTATATTTATTGATTATATGCCAAGACAAAAGGTTCTACAGTATAGTCACTTAGTTATAGCAACAAGATTAAGTTTGGAAACTTTATGAAAAAGAGGACGTGGCCAACAAAAGTGGAGGTTGTCTATTGAAGATCACGAAAAGATTTTAGAGATAATAAAAGATAGAGAAGATCTAGATTATATGTACTAAGAGCTCTAACTACATTATTGAAGAGTGAGTTGAACCAATCAATACATGGTATGAAGGTATATGCACACTTGAATTATCTATTGATTATTGATTTGTTTTAAAATGTACATGTGATTATTGATAGTTCTTTCCTTTCAAAATTTAATTTCAATGGTTATTAGTTCAAATTTTATTATAATCAAACATGATCAAGCTACAAATAAGCTATAAATTTATTTACATAGATTTTTTTTTTTGCAATTATGTAGGTCTATGCCTATAAGGATTTCAAGTTAAATAAAATTGAACTTCATGTTGTGTAGGTATGATTTCTAAACTATATATAGATAGTCTTAGATGTCTTAGGTGTGTAGACGTGTCTTAAAGGTCTTATAGTTTCTTAGGTGTCTAGGTGTCTTAAATGTGTATTAAATATGTAGATTCTAGACCTACCTTAGGTCTTACGTGTCTTTAAGGTAGATTAGTCATATTCTAACCTTTCTTAGGTGTTTTAGGTGTCTTAGGTGTCTAGGTGTCTTAAATGTGTCTTGAGTAGATATGTCAAATAAGTGTCTTAAAGGGCTTAGGTGTTGTAATGAAATAACTTGCACAATGGAAGAAGATAATATGAAATATTCTGCAAATACTTGATAATAACTAAGAATAACAGGCCACTTCGAGGGGGCAACCTCCAAATATCTCCAATGAGAACACACTTCACAATATGATGATGAAATAAGACTCACATCCTCCTATATATACCTAATTATGCTTAGGATGAATAGAAACACCCATATATAACACCTAGTCCAACCTATCTAACTAAATAATAATATAATAATGATAACATGACTTAATTAGGAGTTAAGATAGCCACAAGCCGACTATTCATAACCCTATGTACACCAATATTAAGAGCATAGCATGCCCCCTCTCTTCAAAGAAACATTGTCCTCAATGCTAACCAAGTGTGGATTCTTTTGAATGAACTCCTCATCCTCCCATGTGGCCTCTTCAACTAGTGAATTCTTCCATTGGATGAGATACTCAGTGAGGGTTCTATTCATCAACTTCTTCATGAGTGTTTGAAGAATGCACTCTAGTTCCAAAATTATTCTTCCTTCTTCATCAAGATCTGGTAGTACTGTTTGAGTAGGAATATTCTGCCCAATTACCTTCTTCAAACAAGAAACATGAAAAGTTGGATGTATCTTTGTTATTGGTGGCAACTCTAGCTTGTAGGAAACACTACCAATCTTTTGCATGATTTGGTATGGCCCATAATATCTTGGAGACAACTTATTATTCTTTTTTTGTTTCTTTGGTGAGATTTGTTTATAAGGTTGCAATCTCAAGAAGACCCAATCCCCAACTTCAAAATTTCTTTCACTACGATGTTGGTCCGCTTGTTGTTTCATTCAATTTTGTGTCATAGTTAAATTCTCCTTGAGTCCTAAAAGTACCTATTGTTGATGAAGCATGTGGTCCTCTACTGCCTGAACTCTTGGTGACACCTTTAATGATGATGTGATGGAAGGAGGATGATATCCATAAAGTGCCAAAAATGGAGACATTTTTTATGAGCTATAAAAAGAAGTGTTATACCACCATTCTACAAGCGGTGGCCAATCTACCCATTGAGACTGTTTGTCTGAAGTGAAACAACATAGATATCCTTCCAAAAATTTATTAACAACCTCAGTTTACCCATCTGATTGAGGATGATATGAACTATGAGCCAATTGAGTACCCAAACATGAGAATAAATCTTTCCAAAAGTGACTAGTAAAGATAGGATCACGATCACTGACAATAACTTAGGTGTACCATGTAGCTTTTGAATATTCTCCAAAAAAAATTTTGCCACTACACTTGCTGTAAAAGGATGTGATAATGCAATGAAATGTGCATATTTAGTGAGGCAATCAACTACTACCATGATGACATTATGACCTTTAGATTTGGGAAGCCCTGTGATGAAGTCCATGGATACCTCTTTCCAACACTGGTTAGGAATGGATAAGGGCTGCTAGAGACCTGGTGTCTCGATTGTCTCCACCTTATTTCTTTGACAAACCAAACATTCAGCCATAAATTTTTTAGCATCACCTTTTAGCCCTTCCCAAAAAAAACCTTGCTTGACCCGATGATATGTCTTCAAAAATCCTGAATGACCACCAACTGGGGACTCATGTAGCTCTGTGAGGATCTTGTGTTTAAGAGTGGAATTCTTGTAGAGATACAAGCACTCTTTATACCAAAGAATATCCCCCTTCAAATAAAACTTATTTGAACTACTAGGATCACTTTTTAATTGTTGGATGAGATTACTTGTTGCAACATCATTTTGTCACTCTACTTTGGCTTCTTCCACCCAATTTACTTGTAATATTGAAAGGGCACACAATAAGGCTTCATCTTTCTCATCCTTCCTAGAAAGTGCATCGGCCACAATATTTTCCTTCCCTTTCTTATATACAATCTCAAAGTCATATCCCAACATCTTAGTGACCCATTTTTGTTGCTCTTCAGAGGATAGTCTTTGTTCCAAAAAATATTTTAGGCTATCATGATCTATCTTAACTTTGAAGTGTCAACCCATTAAATAAGGCCTCCATTGTTTAACTACGTGAAGGATTGGTCGCATTTCCTTCTCATAAATAGGTTTGAGATGATTCTTACCCTTTAATTGACGACTCTCAAAAGCAATTGGTCAACCTTCTTGCATGAGAACTAGTCCTATCACATTTCCAGAAGCATCACATTCCACAATGGATTCCTTGGTGAAGTCCAGAGTGACAAGCACTGGAGTTGTACACATAGCCTCCTTCAATTGCTCAAATGCTACATTAGCGGACTCATTCCAATGAAAAGAATCCTTCTTCAATAGAGTGGTGAGGGGTGTTTCTATACGACCATAATTCTTCACAAATATTCTATAGTACCCTGTCAATCCCAAGAAACCCCTCAGTTTCTTAATGGTTTTTGGAACAGGCCATTCCATGATAGCCTTAATTTTGTTAGGGTCCACCTTTACTCCTTCATGTGAAACTATGTGTCCCAAATACTCCATCTACCAAAAGCACACTTGGATGGCTTAGCATAGAGTTGGTGATCTTTGAGTAATTGTAATGCTTGATCTACATGTTGCAAATGTTCTTCCCAAGTCTTGCTATAAATCAATATATCGTCAAAGAACACTAACACAAACTTTCTCAAGAACTTCTTAAAAATGGAATTCATCAAACTTTGGAATGTAGATGGTACATTGGTAAGACCAAATGGCATCACCAAAAATTCATAATGACCCTCATGAGTTCGAAATGTTGTCTTACAAATATCTTCCTCCTTAATCTGAATTTGGTGATAACCAGATCTAAGATCTAACTTGGTAAAATACATAGCTCCATTCAATTCATCTAGCAAATCATCAATGAATGGAATAGGAAACTTATCTTTAATGGTGTACATGTTGAGCACTCTATAATCTAGACACATGCGCCAAGTTTCATCCTTCTTACGCACTATCACCATAGGCGAGGAGTAAGCACTTTGGCTATGCTTGATAATTCTTGCCTCTAGCATCTCCTCAACATTTTTTTCTATCTCACTTTTTTGTATGTGTGGGTACCTATAAGGCTTGATGTTTGGTGGTTGGCTCCCTCAAACTAGTTGTATGGCATGGTCATGATCCCTCTTAAGAGGAAGTCCTTTAGGCATATCTCTAAGAACCATTGAGTGACGATCAATTATTGCTTGTAAATCTGGATGAGTAGGAGTATTAGATTGAGAGACTTCTAATGAACATAGCTGGGCCACAAATCCATCTGCTCCTTTCTTAAGAAACTTTTGCATTTGATGAGAGCTCACCATCTGTGGGGATTTGGCCTTCAACCCCCTTAGCTCCACTACCTTTCCTTCTAATTGAAATCTCATGAATATTTCTTGGAAGTTCATCTCAATTGTTTCCAATGTAGTAAGCCATTGTACTCCCAAAACAATATTTGCTACACCCATGGATATTGTATATATTGGGGTATCAAGCTGATAATCTCCCATGGATAATTTAATGCTATGACACTTCCCCGAACAACTAATTGTGCCCCCATCTGCAATCAAAACTTAAAACTCTGGGGCTGGCTATATAAAACAATTTAGACAAGTTGCCAACTTTTTGTTGATGAAATTATGAGTACTACCTAAGCTGATCAACACTGTTACTTTCTGTTTCTTTAAGAAACCCACTACCTTAAGAGTTTGTGGTACACTAAAACCTAAGAGTGCATGACAAGAAATGATTGGTTGAGAATCATGTGATTCCTCACTTGACTCCCTATCCTCCTCTAATATGGGTTCCTCCTCTTCTTCCTCACTTGTACCTTCAATATAGAACAATTTCTTTTCACTACATTTATGTCCTCGACTGTATTTGCTATCACAATTGAAACACAACCCTTTTTCTCTTTTCTCCTCAATTTGTTATGGAGTCAACCTAGTAGGTTGAGGAAGAGAAGGTGTTGAATATCCTTTCTCTCTTGTCACATTAGCCCCTTGCTTTCTAGGAATCAAATACTTCTCCTCTACCCTGTGTGCTAAGATAAAAGACTCATTTACCGAGCTAGGACTAAACATGCGTACCTCATGTTGAATGTGATCCTTGAGACCACCCAAGAATAAATCATTCAAGTTATCCTCTGTAATTGTATCAACTCTTAAGGATAGATTTTGGAAATTTTGAATATAATCCTTAACTGATCCTATTTGTTAAGTTTAGCAAGCTGGCTGAAAAAGTTGTTTGTCACACTATTGATATATTGTGCTTGGAGTTCTTTTGTAAAAATTGACCATGAGAGGGTGAAACCCTTTTTCCTCTGATGAGTACAAAGCCAATGATACCAAATGAATTGATCTGGTTCTAGATATAGGGAAGCCATCGTGACCTTTTGTCCATATGGGATTTGGTGTACTTCAAAAAAATTCTCCATTTGGTTTATCCATGTTAGAGGATCCTTACCATCGAACTTGCGCATATCCACCTTTGGAAAAAAATTCCTAGATCCCATAGGAGTATTAAAATTTGTGTCATTATTAGCCGACTTGAAGGTTTCACCTTGGTTGCTTGAGAACTCCTTTCTTGGTTCATTCATATAGGCACTTAACATGCTTTGTATATCTGATATATCTCCTCTTAGGTCACACATATCCCTCTTAATTGAGGAAACCTCTTCCTTGACCTTACTTATTTCCTCATTGGGATTACTATCCTCTATTGTTTCCCCATCCTTATCAGAGGATTTCCCTGGTGTGGCAGCATTCTTTTTGCCTCTTGTTATAGGCCCCGTCATGATGGAAACCAATATTTTTGAAATAAATCACACAAATGAAATGTAAATTCTCTAAAATTTTTACTTTAACTTACTAGGGCCAATATAACACTCACCCAAAAAAAACTCCAAAAAATTAGCAAATTTGCTGCCTTGAGAGCAAATTTGTTAGAAACCCTAATTTTTCAATAACTTGCTTATTTTACTTCAATTTCTTCAAGATTTGGACTGTAGGATCCTTTATTATGTCTTCAAAAACCCAATACAAATTATGCTCCAATTCGGCAAGATGTGAGAGATATGTAGATCTCAAATAAATTGTGTAGAAATTGTAATTCTACAATAATTCACTCAAATTCCTTTGAAATCTGGACTATAGCTTCTTTAATTTGGTCTTCAAAAACCCTTTAAAAATCTTTTAAAAATTCACTAAAATCTAAAAGTTATGCTCTTCCCAAAATCAACTCCAATGTTGAGAAAAAATCTTGCCTCTATGGTGCCAAGATCATGCTCTGATACCATTGTAATGAAATAACTTGCACAATGGAAGAAGATAATATGAAATATTCTGCAAATAATTGATAATAACTAAGGATAACATGCCACTTCGAGGGGGCAACCTCCAAATATCTCCAATGAGAACACACTTCACAATATCATGATGAAATAAGACTCACATCCTCCTATATATACCTAATTATGCTTAGGATGAATAGACACACCCCTATATAACACCTAGTCTGACCTATCTAACTAAATAATAATTTAATAATGATAACATGACTTAATTAGGAGTTAAGATAGCCACAAGCTGACTATTCATAACCCCATGTACACCAATATTAAGGGTGTAGTAGGTGTCAAGTACTGTATGTCTTAATTCTTAGGTGTTTTAGAGGTGTACTATGGTGTCAAGTATAGGTCTTAGGTTTCTTAGGTGTTTTAAGACGTAAAGGTGTCTAGGTGTCTTAAATGTGTCAAGCTGGTATGTCTTCTAAGCGTCTTAAAGGTCTTAGGTGTCTTAGTGTATGTCTTAAAAGTGTCTTAAAGGTCTTAGTTGTCTTAATGTATGTCTTAATTGTCTTAAAGGTGTCTTCTAGGTCTTAGTTGTGTTCTAGGTCTTAGGTCTTAGGTGAGGCCACTAAGCTTCCACCTTCACATGGTTGGCCTTGTTAGTACAGAATAAATATTTCTCAAAGCTAAGGGAAGCTCTTTTTTTTGTATCCTTATCATGTAGGGACCTCTCAAAATTAACAAATAGGTACATGTATTTCAATCATACT
The DNA here is from genome assembly GCA_027924645.1 of Cunninghamia lanceolata. Classification (NCBI taxonomy): domain Eukaryota; kingdom Viridiplantae; phylum Streptophyta; class Pinopsida; order Cupressales; family Cupressaceae; genus Cunninghamia; species Cunninghamia lanceolata. The sequence goes on along the minus strand of BSBN01000286.1, from coordinate 4,851,357 downwards.
AAACTCTCTTTAACTTGATATGACCAAGTAACAAGGCTACACAACTTCAAATGGGACTAACACTAGATAATGTCTTCAACAAACAATTGAAATACCTTGAACTATGTAGGAATGACATCATAGTAAACCAATAATCACTTATCTCGCTTATCTCTCTTATCTCAGTTGCCATCAAAGAAGGTAAAGGCGGATGTTTCTAATGGTCCTCTTTAAAAATCAAAAGATATAGGAACAAAAGCAGGAGGCAAGCCAAAAGTTTCTCAAGAAGAAAAAACAAGACTTGCATTGGATACTAATTTGTCTAGAAAAGTATTTAAAGGATCTCTAAAGTTGATAAATAACCTTTGAAGGGGTTCAATTGAACAACAAAAATTTCCTAAAATTTCCTACCATTTTTGGCAAAAATTTTAGGTCCATATGATGACAATAAATTTCAGCACTGAGAAGATACACCAAGCACAAATACACGAGGCATGAATATCTCATCTCAAAATATTGCAAAGATTTTCTTTTTGGCATGGACCACTACACCTTGGACTCTTCCTAGTAATCTTGCTCTATGCGTCAATTCAAATTTTGAATATGTAAAGGTCAGAAGCAAGAAAAGTCTTTCTTATCTCACTTATCTCAGTTGCCATCAAAGAAGGTAAAGGCGGATGTTTCTAATGGTCCTCTTTCAAAATCAAAAGATACAGGAACAAAAGCAGGAGGCAAGCCAAAAGTTTCTCAGGAAGAAAAAACAAGACTTGCATTGGATACTAATTTGTATAGAAAAGTATTCAAGTGATATTTCAAGTTGATAAATAACCTTTTAAGGGGTTCAATTGAACAACAAAAATTTCCTAAAATTTCCTACCATTTTTTGCAAAGATTTTAGGTCCCTATGATGAAAATCAATTTTAGCACTAAGAAGATACACCAAGCACAAATGTCTGAGGCATGAATATCTCATCTCGAAATGTTGCAAAGATTTGCTTTTTGGCATGGACCACTACACCTTGGACTCTTCCTAGTAATCTTTCTCTATGCGTCAATTCAAATTTTGAATATGTAAAGGTCAGAAGCAAGACAAATCTCGCTTATCTCAGTTGCCATCAAAGAAGGTAAAGGTGGATGTTTCTAATGGTCCTCTTTCAAAATCAAAAGATACAGGAACAAAAGCAGGAGGCAAGCCAAAAGTTTCTTAGGAAGAAAAAACAAGACTTGCATTGGATACTAATTCATATGAATTACTGGAGACATTTTAGGGCTCTATTCTGGTTGGTAAAAAGTACCAGCCAATATTTGACTTCTTCTTGGAGCTCTCAGATGCTGCCTTCAAAGTTGTTGCAGACAATTATATGATAGATGACAGTGGTACTGGGGTAGTGCATTGTGCTCCTTTATTTAGAGAAGATGATTATCGTGTCTATTCAGAAGCAAGTATTATTAAAAAGGGTGTGGATCTTATAGTCCCAGTGGATGTAGATGGGTGCTTTACTGAAAAGATTGTTGATTTCAAAAGCTGATATGTAAAAATGGAGGAGTTCAAGCAACTTACACAATAAAAATAAAAATGACAAATAAAAGACATTTGAGGCTCTATGTCAAGAAGAATAAAAATAAGGACAACAAGACCTAGAGACCACTTGATGGTTTCTTGTTTTAAAATTTATATATTGGAGGCATGAGATAGTGGACTTAAGTACTTATAAATTATTATTTGAGAAAGAGGAATATGTTCATGTGATTATGACTTATCACTTGTAATGACAAAATAAGTTGTATTGTATATTATTGTATCTAGAAAAGCAAATATATAATTAGTATGTTTACAAAAGGAGTTCAATTATTTTTATGTTATTAAGTTCTTTTAAATGAAAGGTGGCTTGATATTATTATTTAAATTTCATATAATCAATGGTCGCTTTACTTTAAATTTACTACATGTTTAATCATTAATAAATATTATACCTAAATTTAGATTTTGTAACCTTTGAAATAGTGTGTTATGAGGCTTGTTAGATATTGTATAATCTTAAATTGTTTAATTATTTTGTTTGAAATTAAACATAACATTACCAATTAGATTTTCCTTTAGAGAAATATAGAATAAGTTAAAGTCCTTGATAAACAATAAACCTTAGTATTGTCTCTTTTGCAATTGTAATTCCTAGTTAGTTTAAAAAAATTATAGTATCATGAAAATTAAATTATTAAGTAGACAAATAGTGAAAAAATAAATAGCTATATTGGTGTTCTTCATTTGCAACCTAGTACAGTTGTTCAATAGTATATTGAATATTTTCATAGTTATATACATCGAATGGGATAAAATTAAACGTGAATTTGAAGATAGTAGTCTATACACTAGATTAAATTAAATTACTCAAACATTTTTGAGTCATCAACTAACCTTTGAACACACTTATATTTGTACTCCTAATATTCAACACTCAAAGTTCATAAACAACCTTAGAATCAAAATTCACAATCCTTGTTGAAGTCACTAACACAAGTCTTTAGTGTAGATAGAATTATACACAATTCACATATCCATTGGTAGAGCTTCATATTAGGACACTTAGCTTGAACATGGGGAGATTATAGGCACTAGGAACACATAGCATTGGATGGGATCCCCAAATACTCTTCCTATTAGGTGTTGATGAATAGATGCAAACCATATTTTTCCATTTTGAACTTCTTAAGACAACTCTAATTAAGATTTTTCATGTTTATGTGGCTCATATTATTTGTGATTAATAATGTGGGTGATTGGTATATATTTCCACATATTTGCAACATTAGCATTTTTTATGACTTAAATATTGACCTATCATGTAGCCTCTAGAATTTTGTTGATTTTCTTAATAATAAATTTTGTTAGTGGTGGCACATATATCCTATGATTTTTAAAGGACCACTACCATATTGCCCACTTTTATAATTTAATATATGAGATAGTGGACTTTATATATATTAATAGATATGTTTTGTTGGATTTACGATTTTTAAAAATAATTTAAGTTTGTTAAATCTAGCAACTTTAGCTAAATTCTAGGTAGTTTCTAATTTTAATAGGTTTAAATATGTACTACTTCATTTGCTTAGATATCTTCCTATATTCATTTTCTATTTCCCAACTTAATCTTATTTTAGATTAGGAATATAGCCTAATTAGGACACATTTAGAAATTTAGATAAACGGAAAAATAACACTAACTTATAAAGCATGTAAGTCATAATATAAATTTTGAAATGTAAATATAAAGCATGTGACTCATAATAAGAACATCTCTAAGATATAAAACATAAGTACATACATATAATTTCCAAATATATAAAACATGTGACTCATAATAATGTCTCTAGATATAAAAGTACATGTGACTCATAAAAATGTCTCTAAGATCAAATATAATAACATGTAAGTCATAATGTCCAAATGTATTGTAAATATAAAGCATCTGAATCATAATAACAACTCATGAATGTCTCGCTCTACGAGTGGATTGAGCCTCGCTCTATCTCAAGCTGTGACATCCTGATCCCTGATTGGAGCCCTCGACTGATCTATGACCCGAGCGCTATGCTGGGTTGTGGGCCGAGGTCTGCACATGAAACGCCATAAAATTTTCAAATTATATATATATATATATATACATGTACAAATATAATTTGTTTTGATTTTAAATAAATAAATAATACTTGATAAATATAAATTACCTAACATACATGGTTTGCATCATGTAGAGGAGTCTTAATAGAAGCATGACCTAATCCTGCAACTTATAAATGACATGTGTTCATACAATATATAAGCATATGTGTATTTAGTTAGAAAACTTGTACACTTGATGTCTATATGTAGAAAGTTAACTTGATATATATACATGTGTACACTTAAATCAAACTTATGCATGTACATGTGATATATAGACTTGGTTTTTAAATACCTCATGATGATGACTAGGATCGCCAGCATGATGCAAATATCCATATCTAGGTTGTAAAACAGTAGCTTGTCTCTAATACACATGTACATTTAAGATTGCAATTAAGAGTCAGAGCTTCAATGTATGTGATTTTATTTAAAATTGAACTTATAATTTTTAAATATATAATTTATAAATTTAGATTATAATTTTTAAATAAATTGTACCTCAACTACACCAGCAAAGGCCTTCCCAATCCCACTGAGGTTTAAATCATGGAGAGATAATGATACACGTGTAGGTGGTGCAGTATCAGTGCTAAAAAGAAGCCTGCTATACTCACCTCCCATAACATCATGTGTAGTAACCTCAACCTTAGGACGAACTGAAACATGCGGAGGGGTGGAACTTGTAGGACCAACTAGAACATCTTGATGTCTCCCCAAACCTTATGAACCTGACTCACCATGGCTCCTCCATCTACCAAAATATCACTCGAGATGTGAGGATACAGCATCAAGTGGGATCCCATACTAATCATTGATGAACTGGTATGAATCTAATAAATCACTGGCCAGGCATCTAGTCATATTCTACAAAGCACTCTCTCCACTGATCTGTGCCATGTCATGTTGCGATGGTATATCAACACGAATGTAACGATCTGAACAGATGGTCGATGTGGCCGCAGTGGATGGCATGTCAATCCTCGGGCGTAACAAATACCTGCCAACATGATCAGATGATAACTGATCAACCTCAGTGGTAATAGTCGCCATGCTCCTAGAAAACGTGCGTCTCGAGGGGGTCAATGCTAGTTGGGCAGCATTTGCTAGTTCCACATGTTTTGGAAGAACCAAAAGATTTGGGCCAAATAAGGACCTCTTGTTCTGAAGAGGTGGCACATTTGCTCTTCTATACTTAGGTCTCTTTGCAAACCTCCCTTTCCCCTGACTAGCATATTTAGGGAAAGATGTATAATCGACAGATAAATCTAAATGGAACTATGTATATAATTGTTTGCAAAAATACATTGGCAACTCATCATTGTTTGGCCATTGGTGATGAGATACCAAAAACCTAGGATAGATGAAAGGACCGATAACTGCATCCACACACTTGGTGGGAGAATCGCCTCTCACTCTTTTTATCCCTATAAGAAGGGAACATGCTGAGAACATTATCCACTGAAACCAACCTAGAAATAGATGTCCATTTCTCCTAGCCAACAACACTCTGAGAAAGAGATGCATAGAACTTGTTAACACTAATGTCATCATAGGGATTGTATGATCAAACAACTTGGATCATACGTGTGATCTCATCCCTAATCCTAAGCAACCTCTCTCTACCTAACAGGTTTGGTGTATTGTGAATAGAACTATTCAGTTCATCCAAAGCTCTTTGAAACCTCTGAATGGTGTTAGCATATAATGTAGAATTATCACTATCACCAAGTTGCCCTGACAGATGTGATTGATGTGATGATTGGTCATCCATGTGGACCTAAATTTATCTATAGTATGATAATTAAATTTTCTGTCAAACATATTGTATGTCACGATCTAAATAAACCTACATATAAATTTTCCAGCTACTACATACATCTTTAAAAAATCCATGATATAAATGCACACATGCTTCTCAAATAAATCTGCACCTTAAATGCTTACAAATACATAAATAATAGGCCTATCAACCAAATCTGAATCAACCATAAAACACAGAACTAGGAATGCATAGAAAATCCAAATTTAAAGTCACATGTAGCATGTAGCGTATTGACATGACAGCCATATAGGAATTTATATAAATCAAATTTTATCATAATTCATATAAATCATATTTTATCCTATAGTAGTTGGAGTCATAAGAAGGTATATTTTCAATCTAGAAAAAAAGCATTCGACAATCTAGAAAAGGAAGACTCTATTTAACATTCTATAGTATTATATATGTATATTTATCTAGTGTATGTTGTTTCCTTCTTTAACCATGTTATTCCCTAGCATTTGATGGGCAAATTTGAATGGATAACCTTACAAGAGATAAAAGTGCATGTCCTGCATTGCTGTAGCACTTGATTTGACCTATTTTATGTGTGAACTAACTCCCACCCAGAAGCCATCAACCACTTGCTACTTCTGATCACCACAATCTTACCAATAACTTATGCACAAATTCTTTCTTGAATGGTTTCAAATTGTGATTAATTTTCCATCACCACAACCTTGATAAAAACTTATGCACAAAATTCAATAGAGCAGAATTTATGCACAAATTCTCTCTGGAATGATTTCAAGTTTTGATATATTTTTTTAGCTTATATTGTGTGGATGAAATTTGATGTTCCTTGTAGTTTCCTATTGCATCATTGTATAGGGTCAGAGCTTAAATTTGACAGTCAACCTTGCCTGTCAAGCAATTTTTTATGATAGTTATCTATTCAATGTTGCCTTTAAAATACTATGACCTATCTTAGTATAAGTAGATTATATAAAAATCATATATATATATATATATATATATATATATATATATATATATATATATATATATATATATATATATATATATATATATATATATATATATATATATATATATATATATCAGCATAATCCTATGTAAATTTTGACAGTTTGTCCAAAATATTTCCTTTCATATGATACAATCTTTTTAAAATTTTGATTGTATGTTACAGCAAAAATGGCTAAATACAGCTATACAACTGTCAAATCATTTTTACTGTAAAATACAATCAAAATTTTAAAAGACTGTATCATATAAAAGGAGAGATTTTGTACAAACTGTCAAAATTCATATGAAAGGAGAGATTTTGGACAAACTATCAAAATTCATATGAAAAGAGAGATTTTGGATAAACTATCAAAATTTATATGGGATTATGTTGATATATATATTTGGTTATTTATATAGATAACTGTCATAGTATTTTAAAGGCAGTATTGAATAGATAACTGTCATAGTATTTTAAAGGCAATATTGAATAGATAACTGTCATAGTATTTAAGCCATGTTCCCTAGCATTTGATGGGCAAATTTGAATGGATAACCTTACAAGGGATAAAAGTACACATCTTCCATTGCTGTAGCACTTGATTTGACATGTTTTATGTGTGAACTAACTCCCACCCAGTAGCCATCAACTACTTGCTACTTCTGATCATGCCACAACCTTTCCAATAACTTATGTACAAATTTTTTCTTGAATGGTTTCAAATTTTAATTGTAAATTACAATCAAAATTTTAAAAACACTGTATCATATGAAAGGAGAGATTTTGGACAAACTGTCAAAATTTATATGGGATTATGTTGATATATATATTTGGACAAATTGTCATAGTATTTAAGCTATTATTGAAATTTTTACTGTATCAGGCATTTTTACTATAAAATACAATCAAAATTTTAAAAAGACTATATCATATGAAAGGAGAGATTTTGGACAAACTGTCAAAATTTATATGGGATTATGTTGATATATATATTTGGTTATTTATATAGATAACTGTCATAGTATTTTAAAGGCAGTATTGAATATATAACTACATAGTATTTAAGCCATGTTCCCTAGCATTTGATGGGCAAATTTGAATGGATAACCTTACAAGGGATAAAAGTGCATTTCTTGAATTGATGTAGCACTTGTTTTGACCTGTTTTATGTGTGAACTGACTCCCACCCAGCAGCCATCAGCTAGTTGCTACTTCTGATTGTGCCACAACTTTTCCAATAACTTATGCACAAATTCTTTCTTGAATGGTTTCAAATTTTGATTAATTTTCAATCACCACAACCTTGATTAAAACTTATGCACAAAATTCAATAAAGAAGAATTTATGCACAAATTCTCTTTGGAATGATTTCAAATTTTGATATATTTTTTTAGCTTATATTGTGTGGATGAAATTTTACAAACCCATTTTGCTTGCACATTCAATCATATAAGGTGCAGGTTTATTTCAAACACTGAACTATACATCATGCCATAAAAAATGTTTGATAGAAAATGCCAAGGCGAAGATTTAGATACATCGTGGCATACAAAATGTTTGACAGAAAATGCATGCCAAGGTGAAGATGGCAAACTTGGTTGACGAGACTATTACAAAAGGTGGCGGGGACATCCTTCGTGCGAAAAGCTTTCAAACCCTAGGTCACTGTCAGTATCAGAAAAAGGCCACCGTGAAATGTGGCAATTTCATTTTTTATTATTTTTAATAGCATGATTTCAGGTGAAACACTCTCACCCCTAGATTGACTTGCCTAAAAATAGCTTGCCACATATGTGCCATGCAATGGCTACGTGTATTCGGGTGAAACTATCTCACCCCCAAATTGACTTAGGCAAAAATGACTTGCTCTAAATTGTTTTGTTGGCCAAAATTGTGACATAGCTTTGTGTTTTTACCTGCAAATTGAAAATAATAAAAAATATATTAAGGACATAATTGTGAGTTTGAAAGATCTTGCAAGTTCAACCTCGCATAGAGCCGCGCTTGCTCAATCTCTTGAATCTATGTTATCAAATGTAGATTCAATTAGCAAGCAAATCTCTACTTGGCCCAATAAGAGGAGAGAGTTTAGACAATTCTATGTAGATAAGTTATCTTACAAACAAGTCAAAAATTAAAAAAAATTACAAAATTTGAATTGTGTTCCCTTTTCACAAACCCATGAACAAATCAACCTCTACAACCTACAAGCAAGATGCTCCCTGTTCATTGGTGCAACCACCAAGGGATAAAGAACCATTTTTGACAGAGGTGGTGGATGGTTTTTGACCATCCTCCATGCAACAATAATGAGGTCCTACAATATTTTTTGAGAAAACTCTACTATGATTTTGTCCTCAATAAAGTGCCAAACTATTTGTATATGCAAGACTTCTAGGGTAGAGGTGGGGGGTCAGCATATGATAGACCAGGGGCATGTCTTGACCCACATTGGCCAGCAAAATGAGCACTTGCCAGACCAACCTATGAGCACATGGCTATCCCTTCCATTGTGAAGGAGAGTGTTGAGGTTGAGACACTACAGTCCATTAGCTCCTTGACCCAGAGCATCATAGAGCATACTAGTCCTGCAGCACAGTGTGAGCTGGGAGAGAATTTGAGGAGTAGGGATCCACCCCATACTTGTCAAGCTTGTGCGTCAGCCTGTGGTTATGACCCCACAGATAGTCAAGACACAAATGTGCAGGCTACATCTACAGCTCAGTAGTTGGTGAAGACAGATGCCCTCCTAAATGAGGCTTTCAGCCTTAATACTTAGGTAAATGTTATCAAGTTCATTGAATTTAATTTATTAAATTTCATTTTTGAAATGCAAGATTAACTAATTTAGTTTAATGATTGTAATGAAATATTAGGGTCATAGCATTCAGTCAGTTTTCAGTGGTTCTCTACCTCCATATTACATTACGACATGTACTACCAAGGTATGTAACTAGTAAACAATTATAAATATTACATGTGAATAACATTGTTATATGAATGGTATTCTAATATCTGATTTTGGATGTTGAATAGGTTAATCTTGGAGATTTCACGACAACACCTCCCAGTGGAGGTGGAGTTCAAAGCTTCACTCATGTAATAAAATAAAGAGTTTAACTGATGAATTGTACTTACTAGATTTTTGTAGTTTATATTCCTATCATTGATTTTATTGCATTGCACATCTTTCAAACTCAAAGCATTACTACACATTGCATAACTAATAACTAGATGTTGATAGGTGGCAAAATTTCAATTACAATATAGTTTTTTTTTTAAAATTCTACATAAGTAGTTATGCAATTACTTCACATTGCATAACTAATAACTAGGAGCAACTGTCAATTACATTTTCTTGTCATGGCATTCCATTAGACCACATTTTATTGAGGCATTTTTTCAAATAGTTCACTGCCTTGTCTATGCTATGGATGCTTAGAAAAAATCTATCAAAGCATAATAGTAAGCTATAGCATAGACAAGGCATGAACTATTTGAAAAAATGTCTCAAAGAAATGTGGTCTCATGGTGATGGACATCACCATGAGACCACATTTCTTTGAGGCATGTTTTCAAGCAACTCACTACCTTCTCTATGCTACCACATTTTCCATACATGTCTACCAAGGCATTTTATCAAACAATTCACTTCCTTGCTACCATGGCTAAAAGACTTAAATAGGGGCTTTTGAACAAACTATGGATGCTTGGAAAAAAATTATCAAAGCATAATAGTAATGTGGTAGCATAGACAAGGGAGTGAGTTGTTTGAAAAAATGCCTTAAATAATTGTGGTCTCATGGTGATGGACCATCCATCACCATGAGACCACATCTCTTTATGGAATTTTTTCAAATAGGTCACTGCCTTGTCTATGCTACCACATTTTCTATACATTTCTACCAAAGCATTTTATCAAACAGTTCACTTCCTTGCTACTATGGCTAAAAGAATAAAATGGGTGCTTTTGAACAAACTATGGATGCTTGGAAAAAATCTATAAAACCACAATAGTAAGCAATAGCATGGACAAGGTAATGAGCTGTTTGAAAAAATGCCTCAAAGAAATGTAGTCTCATCACCATGAAACCACATTTCTTTGAGGCATTTTTTCAAACAACTCACTGCCTTTTCTATGCTACATCACTATGAGACCATATTTCTTTGAGGCATTTTTTCAAACAGCTCATTGCCTTGTCTATGCTACCACATTACTATTATGTTTTGATAGATTTTTTCCAACCATCCATAGTTTGTTCGAAAGCACATGTTTTAGGATTTTAGCCATAGCAACAAGGGGACCTTGGAATGGGGTATGACATCTATCAAAACATAAAACGAGGATTTTCATGAGTGTTATGGTTGCAACTACCTTGGTAGACACATGAAAAATGTGGATGCATAGACAAGGCACATGAACTATTTGACAAAATGCCTCAATGAGATATGTCCTTGTGGACTACAATGATTGCAAGATATGTACAAAATGGATTTGTTGAAAAGGCTTTAGAAAATTTCAAGAAAATGCAATTTCTAGGTGTAAAACCAAATTCCAAAGCACTTTCCAACATCCCCCATGCCTATACCAAAATGGAAGCTTTGGATAGGGGTATGCACATCCATAAAAAAAGATTGAGAAATGATGTATTATATTACATAGTTATAACTACTCTCATAAATGTGTATACAAAATGTGGAAGCATACACAAGGTAGGTCAATTGTTTAACAAAATGCCTCAAAGAGATGTGCTCTCATGGACCACAATGATTACAAGATTTGCACAAAGTGGATTTGTTGAAAAATCTTTTGAAACTTCCAAGCAAATGTAATTGACAAGTGTAAAGAATTGTGTAGTTTAAAATGTGCCAAGAGGGGCTAAGGTTATAATGAGAAACAAATAATGATGAACATGGAATATGCATAATAACAAAATCAAAGCATTGTATTAATCATGTATGATAAGGGATGATAAAGAAACGTAATAGAATTAAGGAAAATGTAAAGAACGTGTGTAAAGACTAGACATACCTAAAAAATAGAGATTCGAATGGAGAGACTACCCAATTATGTAGTCTTTTTTCTTCTTGCATCAAACTCCTCAACAATTTTAGTCTTTCACAAACTTGCTTCCTTTTCAACGTTCAATTGTATATCACTCAATTAGAATTACTAACAACAATACAATTAACCAATGTATAATGTTAAATTCCTACAATTCAATCACAATTAACAAAAATTGAAACTTGAATTGATATATATCAAATTTTCCTCCTTCCTAACATGGCAAACTAGAAAAAGGTGGTGGAAAGTCCATGCAAACATAGTAGAATGTGAAAATTTTGCATGTGGGTGCTACCACAATAATGGGTTACACTTTTTGGGACATCTTGATTTTTGTTGAAATCACATATTTTTAGAAAATATAATGATTTAAGCCTTGAAAGGTTTCATTTAAAGGATTTTAATTGTAGAGGGTTTGATCAAACCCCCTTAGATTCAAACCCCCTTGAATAGAACCCCGCTAGTTTTAAACCATACCTATAATGGAGTGTCCTCTACACCTATCAAAATGCTGATAGAAAACCACTTTTGATTTACCTTTTGAGGGATCAAATGAATTCATATAATATTTATGTTTTGTAAGTATGTAGTCCTTATTATAAGCTTCCAAAAAGTATAATTTTAAATAATATTTAATTTGATTATTATATTATTTTTTATTTCTTGTGAATGTAGGTTTTTCACCAAACATCAAGTTCTTTGTTCTACACACATAGAAAATTAGTAAATTAGTGAAAAAAAATTATAAAAAATATCTATGCCCTAGGTATTGATGTCCTTGTTTCAACAAAAAAAAATTGAATTTCGATACATACAAAAAAGTTATGTTTTACAGAATATGCCTATGTCTAAATTATAATTAGTTTGACTTCAAAACTTAATTTAAAAAAATATTCAACAAAATATTATAAAACCAAATACATGCCCTATATATCGGTGTTATCAATCTAAATTCAAAAGAATCAAAATTTTATCCTTTGTAGAAAAAAAGCTATGTGCTACAGAATACACATCACTTTAAAAAATGTTGTTTACTATTAAAAACTAGTTATCAAAGGAGATGCAAAAAAATTTACAATTTAACTCCAAATTTTTTTTTAAAATATATATTTAGAATCCATAAACAAAATCTCACAAATCACTAGTTCACATCATCTTAAAATTCCTAACAGTTTAGTGGCTATAGGTGTCAAAATGTTAAGATTTAGTTCAAAATGTTGATTTCAATGTCAAGTTTGGCCAAAAAGTGTTGTAATCAATGAGATCAAAATCAAGGAATAATACTAATCAAATGCATAAAACAAACAATTATACCTTCCTTCTGACTCACAGATCCAGGAGGGAAGGAGTTGCACCCGATTAGAGCTCCTCAGATGTTTCCCGTGATTAAAATGACTAATGTGGATTGCTCAAGTGCTCAACACAATGTAGATGAGAGACAAGTGGTTTGATGCCTAATTTGGATGGAGATGGGAATGATGAGAGTGATTTTGACAGAGGTTTGATGAGATGAGGAGATTTTGGAAAGATTTGGGCAGAGTTTTGATGCATGAAGAGGTCTCCCTCAATGGCTTAGAGAGGGGTTCAATTTATAGAATTTTGGAGATGAGGATGGAGGGTGAGGATTCAGTTGATGAGATCAAGGGCTAGGAATAAAAGTGAATCTTTTATTCCTAGAGGATGAATTAAAAATTCTCATTTTGGGAAGAGTGGAGGAGTGTGGGGGACAACTGAATTTTAAATTCAGTGGGTGGATGAATGTGGGGGACAACTGAATTTTAAATTCAGTGAGTGGAGGAGTGTGGGGGACAACTGAATTTTAAATTTAGTGAGTGGATGAGTGTGGGGGACAACTAAATTTTAAATTTAGTGAGTGGATGATAGTGGGAGACAAGGTTAATTAAGTGTTATCTTAATTAACTTAAGTCTAGGTTAATCAAATAAGCAAGATTTGTCTAATTAACAGGGATTAGGGAAATGAATAAATCAACTAAATGAATATTAGGAATATTCATTCAATTGATAGGATAGGGTTGTAAGGTTAAATGGATTATTAGATGAATTAATTGATCACTAGGGATATGCAGATTGGGGGAATGGATTAGTGCGAGGTACGGAAAATCAGTTTGCAGAGCAGTCCAATTTTAGATGTCTACATTTGCCCCTCTTTGAGATGGTGTTGCGGCTAAGTAACATCATTTCAAAGAAGTTAAAACATAGAGATGGATTGGATAGAAAAAAGATTTTGGTTTGGAAGAATAGGGTAAGGTTTGGGGATAATTGGTAAGGGTGATGCCCCCTCGAGAGGATAGGCGGGTTGCGAGAACACGGTTGTACTCTCGAAATGGATGGAACATATTGGTTGAACGGGTCAAAGGATAAGTGGTGGGATGAAAGGATGATGATGTTGGGAGATGATTGGTGGATGATCATTGTGCTGAAACTGAATTTGAGCAATCCTAGGTTTGATATAGCAAAGTGGATATGTTCACCAAGGTATAGAAGACTAGGGTGATGATGTTTTTCCAACATTTGCATGGACTAGACACGCAGACAAAGGGATGATCTCATGCATGCTCAAGATAGTACAACCTTGTCTAGACGAGGGAAGAGGACTCATAGCATAAGCCCTTAGTACACAAAAGGTATGATGAACCTTAGATGCATAAGGAGATCAATATGCTACAACTGACCCTATGATCGATCAAGATATGAATACTAGCTTGGAGTAATGAGACCAACCCACAAGCATAGCATACAAAAGCAAGACTATGCCCCATTCTAGATGTTTTCGCCACATACCATGATATAATAAGATCAAGGTAGCTTTGATGTGATCTTTGAATAGGACAAAAGATAAAAATCAAAAACAAAAAGACCAACGAACCAAACAAGTAACCATTGTATCTTTTGCCAAGATGGATGATGATGTGATAGATGTTGCCTATTGTAGGAAAGATATATCCTAAGGCAAGGATTGATAGATGATTTGATGATGTTGTAAAATTGGCTCAATATGTGATGGTGACAAGTTGTGATTGATGCTGATTTGATAGTTGATGATTTTGATTAAGGACAATGCTTTGATAGGTGATGCGATGCGTGGATCTAGTGTAAGTTTATTGATGATAGATGTGATGATGATGTGGGATGATGATAAATGCAATGATGATGAGAGTGTGATGGAGAAAGTTTAATTTGTGTGATGGATAGATTATTTTTGGAATTTTGTGTGTTTTCTATTGTTTTTGTATTTTTGATGATATTTGTGATGTTTTTGTGTTTTCTAATTTTGTGATGTTTTTGGATTTTCTGATTTTGTGATGTTTTTGGATTTTCTGTTGTTTGTGATGTTTTTGAATTTTCTGATTTTGTGATGTTTTTCGATTTTTGGATTTTTGAAAAGGAATGGTTTATTATGAGATGGTTGTCGTGGATTTCGTGTGGATAACCTTTATGCTAGATACCAATGACAAGGGAACACCAAGTCTAGAGGTGAAAGTGATGGGGTTGGCGATGAAAGGATGATGGATAACTAATTCAGGATAGATGAATGGACAAGCGATAGGGATGTATGTTAGATAGATGGAAGATAGGAAGGAGGATTTTCTCCAAGGGCTAGGCTGCAAGGAATCATATGCCCCAATGCCTAAAGAATTTTGCGTGATGGGCTCATGTTTGCATGGGTGGACTTTGCAGTAGGTGGATGGAGGATATATTGATGAAGGGAGTATGCCAAGAGGTCTCCAACGCATGTTGTTGATATTTTGCCCCTTGTCTTTATCAAGAGCTAAGGTGGGAGATATAGTGGATAGAATGGATGGGGAATGATAGGATGAATAGGGGATGTTGGATAGGAATATGATAGGATAAAGATAAGACAGTGGATAAGATGTGCAATGATATTATGGATGTGGATGAAGGATACAGTTTTGCCCCCAAGTGTAGGGATACAAAATGGATGGAGAAGGGATTACGCATGATGCCCACAAGGGGTTTCCATCAAGGTACTTGCCCAAAGTGCCACAAGGAATGGTTTTCACCATTGGACGGATTTTTTCTCTTTACTATTTTTTTTGACTTTTTGATTTTTTTGCTTTTTTTACTTTTTTTGATGGAAGGGGGACTCTAGCATCTGTTTCCATAGCAAGGAAAAGATGGTCCCATGTTGGATAGCATTATGAATGATGATTACATGGATGTTGGTAGATAGGAGAAGATGGAAAGGATTATGGATAATGGATTATGGTGTGTATAATGTGGATTATATAAAAGCATGGACCATAGGAATGTGATGGGGAAGATATGTAGGATAGTGAATGAAAGATGGAGAGATGGGGGTATGTGGGAATGTTAAGTGATGGAGGGGAACCAAGACCAATGGTTGTACACACCGTGATGTATTTGGAAGCTTGTACTTTAGATGTGGAGTTGGGAGTAATGGGGATTGGGATGGGGGATTTTTGTATGATCGATTTGGGGTCTTAGGGACCCAAATAGACTTAGGATTTATGCGATTTTTAGATGTGGAGCAAGATGTTTGGGATTTTGGAGTGGATTGGGATGTAGATGCCTCATTTGTTTTGATTGATCTTTGCTTAGGGACCCACACCATTTTTGTTTTTGCTTTTTCTTGTGATGGTGTGGGATTTGATAGCCTTTTTGATTTTTTAGGTTGATTGGAAGGGATAATACCCTTAGGCTTTTGTGCTTTATGAGTTGAGACATTCAAATTTTTGAATCCCATGGATTTGGGGGAAGCTTCATGTTTGAAAGATGTGTGCTTGTGTTGGTCTTGATTGGGAATTTTAGTGGATTTTTGGATAGATGGATGAAGTGATTTGATGATTGGGATATTAGGAGTTGGTAGGATAGGAGGTAAAATGGATTTGTGGATAGGGATGTTGGGAGTTGGTAGGATAGGAGGTAGAGTGGATTTGATAGGGATCTTTGGAGTTGGAAGCAGTGGAGGTAAATTTGATGGAGGGAGATGGATGGTCACATGCTTTTGCAAATGGTAGGATGATGGAGGAGGGATGGTGACATATGATTTGGGAGTGCAATGAGATGCACCATGCTTGGGATTGTATGAATGGAATTTGGAAGGTGGGTGGATGGTATCAACTTGTGTAGGTTGTTTTTCTTGGGATGCATAGCCAAGGCCATGTGAGGATGGATGGAGTGTGGTGTGGATGGGCTCCAAGATGCCGTGTTCATGAAGGCCTAAGCCTTTACCTTCATAGTTCATAAGTTGGAGCATGCGACATGCAATGGGATGTTTGGTGCTTCAGACACAAGACGCGAGTCCATTATTTGTTGGAGAAAGATAGGTGATAGATGGAAGTTGTTCACCTCCTACAAGGGAGTCACCACGGATGAAAGTGCTTGTTCTAAGTGAATAGGAGGATGGATTTGGGATGGGATGGGTAGATGGAGGTAAAGGATTCATGGGGGATGGTAAAGGGGTGGTAGAAGAAGGTGGGGGATCAATAAGTTGACCAATATATGGGAGGGGATTGGGGATGGGATTAGATGGGATGGTTAGATCTTGATTAGGAGAAGGGGTTGATGTTTCAACATGCTTTGGAATTGATTCTTGGCATAGCTCATGTGATTGGGTAGAAGTGGGATTGACTTGGATAGATGTGGTGGGTGCTTGGATGGATGTGATAGGTGTTTGACTTATGTGTTCTTGAACATGGCTACATGATGGTTCTTGAGTTGTGATAGGGGGTTGTTCAAGAGGTTTGGTGGATGTTGGATTGCATGAGGGTGTTTGATTCCTTGCTAATAGCCAAAGGATGACATCCTTCATGAGTGTATGGGTGGAAGAACAATATAATGGATGGATAATGATGGTGGATGGTGTAGAAATAGGATTGGGATTGGATAGGGGGGTGATGGGATTAGGTTGTGATGGTTTGTGGATGGGTTCAAGGATAGGTATTGGACTGGATGATGGTGGAGGGCACTCTAGATTGGTATCTCCCTTGTCAAGGGTGATTAGATCTTGCCTAGGATAACTTGGACTTGCATGTGCTTCTTGATGTAAAGGTGGATTCGGGCTCACTAGTGCTTGTTGGGGGGGCCATTGATAGTCTTGGTTGCCTCGTGGATGGGCTTGGTGGTATATTGGAATGTTAGAATGAGAAATTGGATAATGTTGGGGTGAAGGTTGATTTGTTGATGTGGCATTGACATGATAGGTGGATGAATTAGGTTGGTATGAAGTTGAGGATTGATATGATGTTGATGGAGGTTGATATGATGTTGAACATGAGGACATGTAAGGTTGTTGTGGAATTTGTTGAGGTTGGGATGGTGTTTGGACTTCTTGTTGATGTGGGTAAATGTGTTGATGTGATGATGATGGAGGGGTTGCATAGGATAATGATTGTTGTGATAAGTTGATAATGGGTTGATATGAAGTGGGATAAGTTGATTCAGAATTGGTTTGATGTGTATATGGATATGATGGGATAGGTGCTAGATAGGATGGTTGTTGGACTTTACAAGTGGCCAAGAGGTGTTGGATTTCTTCCGAGAGGTATTGGATGTGTGAGGATTGGCTTGTTCAACCTATTTGAATCAATTCTTGAATGCTTTGAAAGGTTCGCTACTCTAAAGGGGATTAGCTTGCATGCATGTGGTGAAGCATGTGAAGGAGCTTTTGGAAGTCCTCTAATGTTGACATGATGTCACACATGTGGTTAAATCTTAAGTCCTTTTTGGCAAGTGCTTGGTTATGATTCGATGATGATGTGGATTGTTTGGGTGAAGTTGATTAGGATGAAGGTGACTAGGATGTGCTTAGGGATGATTGGGATGGAGGTTGATTTGAGAAAGATGGAGAGAATGATGTTGTTTGGATAATGATTTAGATAGAGTGGTGATGATTTGATGATGTAGGGTGACAAGGATGTGAGTAGGATTGATTATGGATGACTTGGATGTGATTAGGATTGAGGTAGTTAAGAATGGGTGATTAGGATGAGTGTGATTGGATTTGAATGTGATGAATGACTTGTCTTATGTGCTTGATGTTTTAGTTTGACTTGGCAATGTTTAGCAAATGATCACATGTACAAACAAGAATCACTCACACAAGACACAAGCAAATTTGAATTTTGAATTGGAAGAATATGATGATGATTAAGCAATCACATGTGTAAGAGAAATCAACATGCCCTAATGCCTAGTTTGATGGGGTATGGCCAATTAGGTTTGGTCAATGTTTAGACGAGGTTGACTAATGATTTGAAAGTGAAATCCTGTCACACAGCCGGGGGAAGGGGGTAACCCACCCTTCACCTTCACTTCCCAAAGGTAGAAAGTTCTTTGGGGCTTAGCCAAGAGTGACAGGATTCTAATTTCAAAGAGGGTGTCTTTCGATTCAGCCTCGGATGAGGTCGTCCCTAGGGGTGATGAAATCCCCTAGCAGGCCTCCTAGGATAGGGTAAACAAAAGCGAATCAAATGAGGTGTTTTTGATCTCCAAGATCACCTTGCGGTGCGAGGAGAGAGGATACACACACCCACTTGATTCACACTCGCAGTTGATTAATTGACCCTTAGAAATTGAAATGTCATGAAAAACACATCAAACAATGGTTCTTTTTAGCCCAATTTCAAGATGTGATTGAAGACACTGGTTGATTTTATGCCCAATTTCAATATGTGATGAAGACAAATGTTTGTTTTATGAGCCCAAATTGAGGTGTGTTTGCAAGCAATGATTGAGAGATAAAGGATGAAAAATGGATGCACCTGATAAAATTGCTGTCCAAATTGACATAGATGCTGCTCCTGTTGTTTGTCCAGTCCCGAATGATCACCTGCAAGTCACAAAAATGATAACGAAGCAAGTAGACTAGCCAAAGAGATTGTGATGCAAAAATTGATAATCTGATACAATCTGTGGAAAAATGAACTGATATAGGAAAAAGAAGGGCATGAACAAATTCTTCAAGAGATTCTATGCGATTTCAAAAAAAATTTGCAAAAATTTGATCAAAAACACAAAAGATATGATGATTTGAAGTTTGCAAACATCTTTGACTTTGACTATGAAAAAAGACTGAAAAAAAGTATAGTCACCTAATAAAAACCTCACAACTGTGAAGTATTCGGAGTCTTCTTTCTGATGACTATTTGTTTGCAAAATTTTGTCTCCGTTTGCTCCAGTTATGATCAAGAGAAAAATTCAACCTCCTTTGGCATGTAGGAGGCACTAGTAAACCTTGACAGTTAATGTTAAAGGCTAACAGTTTTCACAGTGCTTGGTCACATGATGCGGTTTGAGGCTAGCGGATTATACTAGTAGTTAAGGTTGTAGGCAAAGATTAGCCCCGCCCCTAGTCATCCATGTGACCAGGGGTCCAGCGAGGGCAAAATTGGACAAACCCTAACCTAAATTTTAAAGTTTGTAGGGGGACGGCACCAAGTTAGCCGAGGGTGGCAGCAGGGGTGGTGATCTAAGGGAGTGGTGGGCGGGGAATGGTGGTGGGGTTTGGGGAGGGCTGAGCGTGGCCGCGGGGGGTGAAGCAGATGGGAGGGAGGTCAGCGGGGGGTGCTGCGGGGAGTGATAGGGGCAGGGTTTGGAGGTAGTAGCGGTGGAGGTACGGGAGGTAGGAGGGAAGGTGTGGGGAGGTGGAGGGCGGGAGATGTTGGAAGCGGTGGCGGATGGTAGGGGTCTGCGGGGGAGGTCGGCAGGGAGTTCGGCGTAGGGGGGAACGGAGGTCAGGGGAGTGGTGTCAGGAGATGTATTTGGTGGTGGTCAGGTGGGGAGTGGTGTAGGATCAGTGCGGGAGGTGTGCAGCGGGTGTGGCGGGAGGTTTAACAGGCGGCGGTGGTCGATGGGTTTAGCAGAGGTGGGGGTGACGAGGAAAACAGAGAGGAGTGGGTGGCAACCAGGCGGCGACCTTAAACCTGCAGAAAATTGACCTTAAACCTACAAAAAATTGACCATTACCTACAAAAAGCCAGTGATTACATCCAACAAGCAAGTGCACAGAACAATATAGTTGGGGTACGGTTCCATACGGTACGGACTGTACCCTTAATTTTTTAATTTTTTTAAAAAAAATTTCATCGAAGCTAGGCAAGTTTACTATCAAAATTCGTAGAAATAGCATCCTAATCGCAATAATGATGTCTGTTTCTACTCAAAATGAAACCTGCAACACTTTACCTCTAAAACTTGAAAAAAATTGTTAGAAAAATGAAGATTTTGACAAGAAACCTTCACAAAATGATGATGAGATACGCGATCGGGTGTGCCAATGTAATCAATGAGATCAAAATGAAGGATTAATACTAATCAAATGCATAAAACAAATGATTATACCTTCCTTCTAACTCACGGATCCAGGAGGGAAGGAGTTGCACCCAATTAGAGCTCCTCAGATGTTTCCCATGATTAAAATGACTAATATGGATTGCTCAAGTGCTCAACACAATGTAGATGAGAGACAAGTGGTTTAATGCCTGATTTGGATGGAGATGGGAATGATGAGAGTGATTTTGACAGAGATTTGATGAGATGAGGAGATTTTGGAAAGATTTGGGTAGAGTTTTGATGCATGAAGAGGTCTCCCTCAATGGCTTAGAGAGGGGTTCAATTTATAGAATTTTGGAGATGAGGATGGAGGGTGAGGATTCAGTTGATGAGATCAAGGGCTAGGAATAAAAGTGAATCTTTTATTCCTAGAGGATGAATTAAAAATTCTCATTTTGGGAAGAGTGGAGGAGTGTGGGGGACAACTGAATTTTAAATTCAGTGAGTGGATGAGTGTGGGGTCAACTGAATTTTAAATTCAGTGAGTGGAGGAGTGTGGGGGACAACTGAATTTTAAATTCAGTGAGTGGATGAGTGTGGGGGACAACTAAATTTTAAATTCAGTGAGTTGATGATAGTGGGAGACAAGGTTAATTAAGTGTTATCTTAATTAACTTAAGTCTAGGTTAATCATATAAGCATAATTTGTCTAATTAACAGGGATTAGGGAAATGAATAAATCAACTAAATAAATATTAGGAATATTTATTCAATTGATAGGATAGGGTTGTAAGGTTAAATGGATTATTAGGTGAATTAATTGATCACCAGGGATATGTAGATTGGGGAAATGGATTAGTGCGAGGTACAAAAAATTGGTTTGCAGAGTAGTCCAATTTTAGGTGTCTACAAGTGTAACCCATTATTGGGGGATGACCCATGTGCACTTCCCAATAGCATCAAAAAGCCTTTTTTTTTGCTGGAACACATGCATAACCAAGAGAATAACAGAGCATGTGGGCCTAGATCATAGGTGTCCTGGCTATTTTACCATTTTTAGAGTAAGCCAAAATGTGCTCGTGTTATAACACACTCGCATTATAATGTGAGCATGTTTTAGCTTGCTATACAAAACGGCCATATTTCAACTTCTTCAAAATGCACTCGCGTTATGAAAATGTTGATTTCCTAACTCATTGTTTCATTACCCACCCCTCTCCCCCCTCTATCTCTCTCATACCTATCTTTCCCCCTACGTATCTCACCCCTCTCTCCCTAAGCTATAGGTCTGTCACCTCTATATCTCTTAAATGGATCTCTAGTTATTTCCCTTCCTCTCCACCTCTCTCCCTCCTCCTTACCCATCTTTCCCTCAAGTTGTCAACTTCACTCTCTAATTTTCTTCTATCTCTCCCCTCACCTCTCTATCTCTCACCTCTGTCTCCCCCTCACCTCTCTACCTCTCCTCTATCTAGGTCTCTCATTCATTCATTGTCTACCTCTCCATCTCTCTTAGCCATCTAGGTCTCTCATTTAACCCTAAACCCTATCCCTCAACCCTCAACCCTTAAACCTTAAATCCTGAACCCTATCCCTAAACCATCAACCCTCGACACTATACCTTAAACCCTAATCCCTTAAACCTAAATCCTAAATCCTATCCGTAAAACCTCAACCCTCAACCCTTAAATCTTAAATCCTAAACCTTATCCCTAAACCCTCGACACTATACCTTAAATCCTAATCCCTCAACCCTAAACCCTAATCCCTCAACCCTTAAACCCGTAACCCTTAAACCCTCAACCCTTAAACCCTAAACCCTTGACCATTAAATCCTAAAGCATTAAACCCTCAACCCTTATTCACCCCTCTCCTCCTCTATCTGCCTCACCCCCATCTCTCCCATATCTCTCTCACCCCTCTCTCCCTAGGTTGTAGGTCTCTCACTTGTATATCTCTCAAGGCTCTCTAGATATTTCCCTTCCTCTCCACCTCTCTCCCTCCTTACCCATCTTTCTCTCAAGTTGTCAACTTCACTCTCTCATTTTATTCTATCTCGCCCCTCACCTCTCTATCTCTCACCTCTATCTCCCCCTCACCTCTCTATCTCTCACCTTTGTCTCCCCCTCACCTCTCTACCTCTCCCCTCTCTAGGTCTCGTAGTCACTCCTTGTTTGCCTATCCATCCCTCCTTAGCCATCTAGGTCTCTCACTTAACCCTAAACCCTAAACCCTATCCCTAAAGCATCAACTCTCAACCCTTACACCTTAAATCCTAAACCTTATCCCTAAACCCTCAACCCTCGACACTATACCTTAACCCTAATCCCTTAACCCTAAACCCTATCCCTAAAGCCTCAACTCTCAACCCTTAAACCTTAAACCCTAATCCCTCAACCCTTAAACACTTAATCACTCAAACGCTCAACCCTCAATCCTTGACCCTCGACCCTTAAACTCTCAACCCTTAAACCCTCAACCCCTCTACCATATACATTAAACCGTTAACCCTAATACATCAACCCTATACCTTAAACTCTAATCTCTTAATGCTCAACCCTTAAAACATAATCAATTAAGCCCTCAACCATTAAACCCTAAACCCTTGATCCTTTAACCTTAAAGCCTTAAACCCTCAACCCTTAAACCCTAATCCCTTAACCCTCAACCCTAATCCCTCAACCCTTAAACCCTTAAACCCTCAAACCTTAAACCCATATTAAACCCTAAACTCTCATCCCCTAGATACCCTTAAACCCTTAAACCTTAAACCCTATACCGTCTACACTTAACCTTGGACACTCAACCTTGAACATTATCCCTCAACTTTCAAACCTCTACCCTATACCCTATACTTATGCCCTAAACCCGCAACCCTCATCCATATGCCTTATACCCTCAACCTTAAACCTTGAACCCTATATCTTAGACACTTAATCTTGAACATTATCCCTCAACTTTAAACTCTCAACCCTCTACCCTAATCCCTCAAACCTATACCTTAAATCCTCAACCCTCAACCCTCAAACCTTAAACTCTCAACCCTTAAACCCTTAACCATTAAACCCTCAACCCCCAACCCCTCTACCATATACATTAAACCCTTAACCCCTAATACATCAACTCTATACCTTAAACCTTAATCTCTTAACGCTTAACCCTAAAACCATAATCCCTTAAGCCCTCAACCCTTAAACACTAAACCCGTGACCCTTTAACCTTAAAGCCTTAAACACTCAACTCTTAAACCCTAATCCCTTAACCCTCAACCCTAAACCCTATCCCTAAAGTCTCAATCTTTAAACCCTTAATCCTTGAAACCTCAAACCCTTAAACCCTAAACTCTCAATCCCTAGATTCCCTTAAACCCTTTACTCTATCCACTTAACCTTGGACACTCAACCTTCAAACCTCTACCCTATACCGTATACCCTCAACCCTATACTTATGCCCTAAACCCTAAATCCTCATCCATATGCCTTATACCCTCAACCTTAAACCCTGAACCCTATATCTTAGACACTCAACCTTGAACATTATCCCTCATCTGTAAACTCTCAACGCTCTACCCTAATCCCTCAACCCTATACCTTAAATCCTCAACCCTCAACCCTCAACCCTAAACCCTCAACTTTCAACCCTTATCCTTCAAACCTCAACCCTTAAACCCTCAACCATTAAATCCTCAACCATTAAACCCTCAACTCTCAATGCCTCTACCATATACATCAAACCCTTAACCCTAATACATCAACCCTATACCTTAAACCCTAATCTTTTAACACTCAACCCTTAAACCATATTCACTTAAGCCTTCAACCCTTAAACCCTAAACCCTTGACCCTTTAACCTTAAATCCTTAAACCCTCAACCCTTAAACCCTAATCCCCTGACCCTCAACCCTTAAACCCTCAACACTTAAACCCTTAATCCTTCAAACCTTAAACCCTTAAACCCTAAACTGTCAACCCCTAGATACCCTTAAACCCTTAAACCCTATACCCTATACACTCAACCTTGAACATTATCCCTCAACCTTCAAACCTCTACCCTATACCCTATACCCTAAACCATTAACCCTCATCCATATGCCTTATACCATCAACCTTAAACCCTAAGCCCTATATCTTAGACACTCAACCTTAAACATTATCCCTCAGCTATGAACTCTCAACCCTCCCTATACTCTAATCCATATACTTAAGCCCTAATCCCTCAATCCTCAACCCTATACCTTAAACCTTGAAACCTACACCCACAAACCCTCATCCCTACACCCTATAACCTCACCCTTTTACCCTAAACCTTGAATATTGTGCCTCAAACCTATACTTAAAACCTAAACCATACACTCTGAACCCAAGTCACCCTATGCCTTATATACCCTCAATCCATATCATAAACCCTAATCCCCATACCTTACACACTTAATATTATACACTCAACAAGATGAATATTATCTGTCAACTGTAACCCTCTACCCTTAACCTATTACTTAAGCCCTAATCCCTCAACCCTCAACCCTATACCTTAAACCCTAAACCCAAAACACTTACATACATACATACAAGCATACATACATACATACATACATATAAGCACACATACATACATATAGGCATACATACATACATACATGTATACATACATACGAACATGCATACATATATACATACCTACAAGCATGCATACATACATTAATACATAAAACCATACATAAATACATACATACATACATACATACATATATACATACATACATACAAGCATGCATACATACATTCATACATACAGGCATACATACATATATAAATACAAGCATACATACTATTATAGGAAAAATGTGAACAATTGCAATAAACAACTAGTATCCAATAACTCAATGAAATTTGATGTAAACACAAGTAGACAACGAATATACCTTCGAAGACCGTTCTACCTCTATGCTTCCATTGTTCACCTATCTCCTCTCGATCTTGATGATAATGGACATCTTAGAAGTGTGCACTTCCTTGTTGTTTGAAGATGACAAGAGTAGAATGGCTATAGATGTGTAAATTCAAATGGAGATAACTTTGCTAGAGGCATGCTGGTATGATTCTTGCAGAGTAAGATTGCTTAAGCTTATATTTGATATGAAATGGGTATGAGGACCTTGTTTATATAGGCTAAGGGAAGACCAAATCCAAGTGTCAACAGATCCATGATTGGAGTAATTTCCTAAGATGTGTATGGTTGAGAACGTTTGAGGGAATGTGTGCAAATCAGAAGAGGACAAGTGTCCAAGCTCCTTCATGTATCAGGGGAGTTAATAGAATAGACTAATTAGTTAAGTGAATTGATTGGGGAGTTAAATGAAATGACTAATTAGTTAACTGATTTGATTGGGGAGTTGACTAAATTGATTGATTAGTGAACTCAAATGACTAATTAGTTAATTGATTTGATTGATGAGTTAACTAATTTGATTGGAGGATAAACAATACATGTGCGTAAGGGAATATTTAGCTAATTAAATATTAAAATATTTAATTATGTGTGCAACATGGTGAGGTGGAAAGGTGAGGTGGATTTATGAAATTAGGACTTTCGAATAAAGGAATTTATGACTAATTAAATAATGTGGAATTATTTAATTATATGAGACATTAGAAGAATTAAGGTAGTTAATTAAATAAATTGATTTTTATTTAATTATGGGGTAAGGAACCAATTAAATAAATTTAGAATATTTATTTAATTGATAGAAGAATAAGAATTAAGATAAATATTAATTTGACATGAGCCAATTTTAGGTGTATACATTTTGCCCTCTTTGATGCAATGTGCTTTATCATGCTGCTTCAAAGAAATACAAAATATTTGCGATTTGATTCATGCCCTAGTTTGCCTCTGGTATAGGTTAAATGATGATAGGATGCCCCCTTGGGAGATTGGACAGGAAGAATGTGATGATAGGATGACAGACGATCTCACTATGAGACATCTTAGATGTGTATGGACATCTTAGAAGTGTGCACTTCCTTGTTGTTTGAAGATGACAAGAGTAGAATGGCTATAGATGTGTAAATTCAAATGGAGATAACTTTGCCAGAGGCATGCTGGTATGATTCTTGCAAAGTAAGATTGATTAAGCTTATATTTGATATGAAATGGGTATGAGGACCTTGTTTATATAGGCTAAGGGAAGACCAAATCCAAGTGTCAACAGATCCATGATTGGAGTAATTTCCTAAGATGTGTATGGTTGAGAACATTTGAGGGAATGTGTGCAAATCAGAAGAGGACAAGTGTCCAAGCTCCTTCATGTATCAGGGGAGTTAACAAAACAGACTAATTAGTTAAGTGAATTGATTGGGGAGTTAAATGAAATGACTAATTAGTTAACTGATTTGATTGGGGAGTTGACTAAATTGATTGATTAGTGAACTCAAATGACTAATTAGTTAACTAATTTGATTGATGAGTTAACTAATTTGACTAGAGGATAAACAAGACATGTGGGTAAGGGAATATTTAGCTAATTAAATATTAAAATATTTAATTATGTGTGCAACATGGTGAGGTGGAAAGGTGAGGTGGATTTATGAAATTAGGACTTTGGAATAGAGGAATTTAGGACTAATTAAATAATGTGGAATTAATTAATTATATGAGACATTAGAAGAATTAAGGTAGTTAATTAAATAAATTGATTTTTATTTAATTATGGGGTAAGGAACCAATTAAATAAATTTAGAATATTTATTTAATTGATAGAAGAATAAGAATTAAGATAAATATTAATTTGACATGAGCCAATTTTCGGTGTATACATTTTGCCCTCTTTGATGCAATGTGCTTTATCATGCTACTTCAAAGAAATACAAAATATCTGCGATTTGATTCATGCCCCAGTTTACCTCTGGTATAGGTTAAATCACGATAGGATGCCCCCTTGGGAGATTGGACGGGAAGAATGTGATGATATGATGACAGACGATCTCACAAGATGACAAGAGTAGAATGGCTATAGATGTGTAAATTCAAATGGAGATAACTTTGCCAGAGGCATGCTAGTATGACTCTTGCAGAGTAAGATTGCTTAAGCTTATATTTGATATGAAATGGGTATGAGGACCTTGTTTATATAGGCTAAGGGAAGACCAAATCCAAGTGTCAACAGATCCATGATTGGAGTAATTTCCTAAGATGTGTATGGTTGAGAACATTTGAGGGAATGTGTGCAAATCAGAAGAGGACAAGTGTCCAAGCTCCTTCATGTATCAAGGGAGTTAACAAAATAGACTAATTAGTTAAGTGAATTGATTGGGGAGTTAAATGAAATGACTAATTAGTTAACTGATTTGATTGGGGAGTTGACTAAATTGATTGATTAGTGAACTCAAATGACTAATTAGTTAACTGATTTGATTGATGAGTTAACTAATTTGACTGGAGGATAAACAAGACATGTGGGTAAGGGAATATTTAGCTAATTAAATAATAAAATATTTAATTATATGTGCAACATGGTGAGGTGGAAAGGTGAGGTGGATTTATGAAATTAGGACTTTGGAATAGAGGAATTTAGGACTAATTAAATAATGTGGAATTATTTAATTATATGAGACATTAGAAGAATTAAGGTACTTAATTAAATAAATTGATTTTTATTTAATTATGGGGTAAGGAACCAATTAAATAAATTTAGAATATTTATTTAATTGATAGAAGAATAAGAATTAAGATAAATATTAATTTGACATGAGCCAATTTTAGGTGTATACATTTTGCCCTCTTTGATGCAATGTGCTTTATTATGCTGCTTCAAAGAAATACAAAATATCTGCGATTTGATGCATGCCCCAGTTTGCCTCTGGTATAAATTAAATGATGATAGGATGCCCCCTTGGGAGATTGGACAGGAAGAATGTGACGACAGGATGACAGATGATCTCACAAGATGACAAGAGTAGAATGGCTATAGATGTGTAAATTCAAATGGAGATAACTTTGCCAGAGGCATGCTGGTATGATTCTTGCAGAGTAAGATTGCTTAAGCTTATATTTGATATGAAATGGGTATGGACCTTGTTTATATAGGCTAAGGGAAGACCAAATCCAAGTGTCAACAGATCCATGATTGGAGTAATTTCCTAAGATGTGTATGGTTGAGAACGTTTGAGGGAATGTGTGCAAATCAGTAGAGGACAAGTGTCCAAGCTCCTTCATGTATCAGGGGAGTTAACAGGATAGACTAATTAGTTAAGTGAATTGATTGGGGAGTTAAATGAAATGACTAATTAGTTAACTGATTTGATTGGGGAGTTGACTAAATTGATTGATTAGTGAACTCAAATGACTAATTAGTTAACTGATTTGATTGATGAGTTAACCAATTTGACTGGAGGATAAACAAGACATGTGGGTAAGGGAATATTTAGCTAATTAAATATTAAAATATTTAATTATGTGTGCAACATGGTGAGGTGGATTTATGAAATTAGGACTTTGGAATCGAGGAATTTAGGACTAATAAAATATTGTGGAATTATTTAATTATATGAGACATTAGAAGAATTAAGGTACTTAATAAAATAAATTGATTTTCATTTAATTATGGGGTAAGGAACCAATTAAATATATTTAGAATATTTATTTAATTGATAGAAGAATAACAATTAAGATAAATATTAATTTGACATGAGCCAATTTTAGGTGTATACATTTTGCCCTCTTTGATGCAATGTGCTTTATTATGCTGCTTCAAAGAAATACAAAATATCTGTGATTTGATTCATGCCCCAGTTTGCCTCTGGTATAGGTTAAATGATGATAGGATGCCCCCTTGGGAGATTGGACGGGAAGAATGTGACGATAGGATGACAGACGATCTTGCAAGATGACAAGAGTAGAATGGCTATAGATGTGTAAATTCAAATGGAGATAACTTTTCCAGAGGCATGCTGGTATGATTCTTGCAGAGTAAGATTGCTTAAGCTTATATTTGATATGAAATGGGTATGGACCTTGTTTATATAGGCTAAGGGAAGGCCAAATCCAAGTGTCAACAGATCCATGATTGGAGTAATTTCCTAAGATGTGTATGGTTGAGAACGTTTGAGGGAATGTGTGCAAATCAGAAGAGGACAAGTGTCCAAGCTCCTTCATGTATTAGGGGAGTTAACAGAATAGACTAATTAGTTAAGTGAATTGATTGGGGAGTTAAATGAAATGACTAATTAGTTAACTGATTTGATTGGGGAGTTGACTAAATTGATTGATTAGTGAACTCAAATGACTAATTAGTTAACTGATTTGTTTGATGAGTTAACTAATTTGACTGGAGGATAAACAAGACATGTGGGTAAGGGAATATTTAGCTAATTAAATATTAAAATATTTAATTATGTGTGCAACATGGTGAGGTGGAAAGGTGAGGTGGATTTATGAAATTAGGACTTTGGAATAGAGGAATTTAGGACTAATTAAATAATGTGGAATTATTTAATTATATGAGACATTAGAAGATTTAAGGTAGTTAATTAAATAAATTGATTTTTATTTAATTATGGGGTAAGGAACCAATTAAATATATTTAGAATATTTATTTAATTGATAGAAGAATAACAATTAAGATAAATATTAATTTGACATGAGCCAATTTTAGCTGTATACATTTTGCCCTCTTTGATGCAATGTGCTTTATTATGCTGCTTCAAAGAAATACAAAATATCTGCGATTCGATTCATGCCCCAGTTTGCCTCTGGTATAGGTTGAATGATGATAGGATGCCCCCTTGGGAGATTGGACGGGAAGAATGTGACGATAGGATGACAGACGATCTCACAAGATGACAAGAGTAGAATGGCTATAGATGTGTAAATTCAAATGGAGATAACTTTGCCAGAGGCATGCTGGTATGATTCTTGCAGAGTAAGATTGCTTAAGCTTATATTTGATATGAAATGTGTATGGACCTTGTTTATATAGGCTAACGGAAGACCAAATCCAAGTGTCAACAGATCCATGATTGGAGTAATTTCCTAAGATGTGTGTGGTTGAGAACGTTTGAGGGAATGTGTGCAAATCAGAAGAGGACAAGTGTCCAAGCTCTTTCATGTACCAGGGGAGTTAACAGAATAGACTAATTAGTTAAGTGAATTGATTGGGGAGTTAAATGAAATGACTAATTAGTTAACTGATTTGATTGGGGAGTTGACTAAATTGATTGATTAGTGAACTCAAATGACTAATTAGTTAACTGATTTGATTGATGAGTTAACTAATTTGACTGGAGGATAAACAAGACATGTGGGTAAGGGAATATTTAGCTAATTAAATATTAAAATATTTAATTATGTGTGCAACATGGTGAGGTGGAAAGGTGAGGTGGATATATGAAATTAGGACTTTGGAATAGAGGAATTTAGGACTAATTAAATAATGTGGAATTATTTAATTATATGAGACATTAGAAGAATTAAGGTACTTAATTAAATAAATTGATTTTTATTTAATTATGGGGTAAGGTACCAATTAAATATATTTAGAATATTTATTTAATTGATAGAAGAATAACAATTAGGATAAATATTAATTTGACACGAGCTGATTTTTGGTGTATACATTTTGCCCTCTTCGATGCAATGTGCTTTATTATGCTGCTTGAAAGAAATACAAAATATCTGCAATTTGAATCATGCCCCAGTTTGCCTCTGGTATAGGTTAAATGACAATAGGATGCCCCCTTGGGAGATTGGATGGGAAGAATGTGACGATAGAATGACAGACGATCTCATAATGAGACATCTTAGATGTGTATGGACATCTTAGAAGTGTGCACTTCCTTGTTGTTTGAAGATGACAAGAGTAGAATGGCTATAGATGTGTAAATTCAAATGGAGATAACTTTGTCAGAGGCATGCTGTTATGATTCTTGCAGAGTAAGATTGCTTAAGCTTATATTTGATATGAAATGGGTATGAGGACCTTGTTTATATAGGCTAAGGGAAGACCAAATCCAAGTGTCAACAGATCCATGATTGGAGTAATTTCCTAAGATGTGTATGGTTGAGAACGTTTGAGGGAATGTGTGCAAATCAGAAGAGGACAAGTGTCCAACCTCCTTCCTGTATCAAGGGAGTTAACAGAATAGACTAATTAGTTACGTGAATTGATTGGGGAGTTAAACGAAATGACTAATTAGTTAACTGATTTGATTGGGGAGTTGACTAAATTGATTGATTAGTGAACTCAAATGACTAATTAGTTAACTAATTTGATTGATGAGTTAACTAATTTGACTGGAGGATAAACAAGACATGTGGGTAAGGGAATATTTAGCTAATCAAATAATAAAATATTTAATTATATGTGCAACATGGTGAGGTGGAAAGGTGAGGTGGATTTATGAAATTAGGACTTTGGAAAAGAGGAATTTAGGATTAATTAAATAATGTGGAATTATTTAATTATATGAGACATTAGAAGAATTAAGGTACTTAATTAAATAAATTTATTTTTATTTAATTATGGGGTAAGGAACCAATTAAATAAATTTAGAATATTTATTTAATTGATAGAAGAATAAGAATTAACATAAATATTAATTTGACATGAGCCAATTTTAGGTGTATACAATTTGCCCTCTTTGATGCAATGTGCTTTATCATGCTGCTTCAAAGAAATACAAAATATTTGCGATTTGATTCATGCCCCAGTTTGCCTCTGGTATAGGTTAAATGACGATAGGATGCCCCCTTGGTAGATTGGATGGGAAGAATGTGATGATAGGATGACAGACGATCTCACAATGAGACATCTTAGATGTCTATGGACATCTTAGAAGTGTGCACTTCCTTGTTGTTTGAAGATGACAAGAGTAGAATGGCTATAGATGTGTAAATTCAAATGGAGATAACTTTGCTAGAGGCATGCTAGTATGATTCTTGTAGAGTAAGATTACTGAAGCTTATATTTGATATGAAATGAGTATGAGGACCTTGTTTATATAGGCTAAGGGAAGACCAAATCCAAGTGTCAACAGATCCATGATTGGAGTAATTTCCTAAGATGTGTATGGTTGAGAACATTTGAGGGAATGTGTGCAAATCAGAAGAGGACAAGTGTCCAAGCTCCTTCATGTATCAGGGGAGTTAACAAAATAGACTAATTAGTTAAGTGAATTGATTGGGGAGTTAAATGAAATGACTAATTAGTTAACTGATTTGATTGGGGAGTTGACTAAATTGATTAATTAGTGAGCTCAAATGACTAATTAGTTAACTGATTTGATTGATGAGTTAACTAATTTGACTGGAGGATAAACAAGACATGTGGGTAAGGGAATATTTAACTAATTAAATAATAAAATATTTAATTATATGTACAACATGGTGAGGTGGAAAGGTGAGGTGGATTTATGAAATTAGGACTTTGGAATAGAGGAATTTAGGACTAATTAAATAATGTGGAATTATTTAATTATATGAGACATTAGAAGAATTAAGGTACTTAATTAAAT
Organism: Cunninghamia lanceolata; assembly: GCA_027924645.1. Taxonomy (NCBI): domain Eukaryota; kingdom Viridiplantae; phylum Streptophyta; class Pinopsida; order Cupressales; family Cupressaceae; genus Cunninghamia; species Cunninghamia lanceolata. Next base: position 4,818,069 of record BSBN01000286.1, on the reverse strand, counting down.
GAATTGATTTTTATTTAATTATGGGGTAAGCAACTAATTAAATAAATTTAGAATATTTATTTAATTGATAGAAGAATAAGAATTAAGATAAATATTAATTTGACATGAGCCAATTTTTGATGTATACATTTTGCCCTCTTTGATGCAATGTGCTTTATCATGCTGCTTCAAAGAAATACAAAATATCTGTGATTTGATTCATGCCCCAGTTTGCCTCTGGTATAGGTTAAATGAGGATAGGATGCCCCCTTGAGAGATTGGACGGGAAGAATGTGACAATAGGATGATAGACGATCTCACAAGATGACAAGAGTAGAACGGCTATAGATGTGTAAATTCAAATGGAGATAACTTTGCCAGAGGCATGCTGGTATGATTCTTGTAGAGTAAGATTACTTAAGCTTATATTTGATATGAAATGGGTATGAGGACCTTGTTTATATAGGCTAAAGGAAGACCAAATCCAAGTGTCAACAGATCCATGATTGGAGTAATTTCCTAAGATGTGTATGGTTGAGAACGTTTGAGGGAATGTGTGCAAATTAGAAGAGGACAAGTGTCCAAGCTCCTTCATGTATCAGGGGAGTTAACATAATAGACTAATTAGTTAAGTGAATTGATTGGGGAGTTAAATGAAATGACTAATTAGTTAACTGATTTGATTGGGGAGTTGACTAAATTGATTGATTAGTGAACTCAAATGACTAATTAGTTAACTGATTTAATTGATGAGTTAACTAATTTGACTAGAGGATAAACAAGACATGTGGGTAAGGGAATATTTAGCTAATTAAATATTAAAATATTTAATTATGTGTGCAACATGGTGAGGTGGATTTATGAAATTAGGACTTTGGAATAGAGGAATGTAAGACTAATTAAATAATGTGGAATTATTTAATTATATGAGACATTAGAAGAATTAAGGTAGTTAATTAAATAAATTGATTTTTATTTAATTATGGGGTAAGGAACCAATTAAATAAATTTAGAATATTTATTTAATTGATAGAAGAATAAGAATTAAGATAAATATTAATTTGAGATGAGCCAATTTTAGGTGTATACATTTTGCCCTCTTTGATGCAATGTGCTTTATCATGCTGCTTCAAAGAAATACAAAATATCTGCGATTTGATTCATGCCCCAGTTTGCCTTTGGTATAGGTTAAATGATGATAGGATGCCCCCTTGGGAGATTGGACAGGAAGAATGTGACGATAGGATGACAGACGATCTCACAATGAAACATGCTTAATGATAGGTTAGGGTGAAGAAAATGGAGGATACAAGATAAGGGATGCATGAAAGAGTTAAATGACATGTTATGCAAGATAAATTCATAACACACATAAGCAAGAAAGCAAGTATGCACAAATGATACAAGAACAAACAAGGCATTGGCCCTGTGAAGCTGTAAACCAATGATTAATCGATAATGATTGATGACGATAGTGTTGTCATTATGGGGAATGATATATCCCTAGATCAACACAAAGATGCGGGAAAGATATATCTCACTGTCAATGATCATTGATTGATTTGGTTTATGACGAGATTAGGATCAAGACCATTGATTGCAATTGGATAATTTGACAAGATTGATTAACTTGATTGGTATGGATTAAGGATGGACTTGCATTTGGATCATTTCTTGGATTGATTGGATAAGGGTTTGAACTAATTGATGGAAGAATTGATTAGAAGAATAAACTTTGACAAATGAAAGAAAAGACTTTGGATCTTAAGACACTTGGGTAAATGGTATTTATGGAATGCTTATAAATGAGGTGAAATGCAGATTTGGTAGGTATGGAGGTGGATTATGTCATCTTCGTATACAAGTTTTTGAAGTACATTATTTCATCATTGAGCTTTTTTTTTAAATGTTATAAGAAAATGCAAGCATCTAGGTATAATTAAACCATGATGACCTGAGTATTGCTTACATGGATTTTGATTTAGCAAGTTAATACAAGCATCTAAGTATAATTCAACCAAGATGACCTGAGTATTGCTTGCGTATATAAATAGACAAGGATTGATCCCTTTCATGTTTAGACCTCTTATGTCCTCGATGATCTTTATGTTGATCATCTCCTTAGACAAGGTTTCACATTACTAAAGATAAATCCACAAACAACGAACAAATAAAATAATTATGCCCCCATCATAGCTCCTCTAGTTTTTGATATCCATGAGTAGCATAAAAGGACATAATAAAAAAAATCAAGACATAACACTTTAAACCAACACAAAACCTTATTACCATAGATATATTTTCTTGCAATAACTGATAGAGTCATGTTTGATAGTTTAGGTAGGTCAGGATTTGTTAGGTGTAGTTTAAATATCTTCTTGCCAAGACAAAGTTTTTAAAAGCTTGTGTTGTTGGAATTAACCCAGACAACTGAGAGGGGGGTGAATCAGTTGTCTCCAAAATATTTCTTTTAAACTTCTTTCAGTATTGTTAATTTGATTAATGATGCAAACATTAAAGCATATGATATTAACACAGAAGCAGAAACATAATCAACACATTTGACACCAGGATTTTTGATGTGGAAACGCAGTTAAGGAAAAAACCACGGTGGGGGTTAACCCACAAAAATTAATACACTGTTAAAAGTATTTTTACAAATGGGAATGCACATGCATTTAGGCTCACTACTTAGAGCTCACTACTCAAATGTAGGCTCACTACCTATATAAATATTACAAGAGAATAACAGAGATTTTAAATTGATGATTAGCATCTATCCATGCAAGAGTTTCAGTTCTAGTTAAGTGCAAAAACTGATCTTACACATTTCATCTTTTCTCTGCTCTTCCTACTGCTCTGCCTTCATTCGCACCTTAAATTTCTACTCTTCTCACATGCACCTTATTCGCACACACCTCACACACCTAAATCATACAATTCCATTGGCTATATATATTTACAACATGATCTACAATAATTTCACCAGTTGGCTTCAAAACATTTAGAACTTTATTGAGTACTCTGCTCTGTCGGCTAGATCCATAAATAATATGAGATGTGGACCAAAACTTTCACTTACAAATCATCAATCATGTCAGTTGCTATCACTGATCATCACCAATTGTCCAATAAACAACTTCTATGCATCCGTAATTAAGATCATTCACAAGACGACCTGTTCTTCTACTGTCTGTTCTGTCATACTGAAACCTGATACTCAAAAGCTACTATCTTTTGAGTCCTTCATCACCAGAGGACAAAACTCTGGATTTAGAGTGTCTTGACAATGTTTTCAACTACCTTAGATCTGCATCTAACCATGAATTCCCACCAGAGAGATCTGAACCAAAATACCAGACCCTGTCACTGCTCTATTCTTGACTGCCCAGACTTAGACAAATTCTTACTCAAACTTCCAATTTGACCAAATTGAGTAATGCATATGGGTAAGATGATCTTAGTTGCTATCAATGACAACACCTGTCAATGCAAAGCAGTGTCTCTTGCCAACAATCTCCCCCTTTGGCATTGATGGCAACACTTAGTGAAAAATGACTAAGTGTCTAATGTAGCTCCCCTTACTCTGTACACTTGTGCTTCTCTATTAGTTCGGAAGCTCCCCCTTTGCTAGATTTCTCATTTTTCACTACTCTTCACTCCCCCTTTGACATCAATGGCAAAGGGTGGGGTTTGGAAGCCAAAAATTACCAAAAGTACTATATAAACTGTTGCATATGTACAACAAATCATCAAGCCCTATTTACATAAACTTGAGGATGTCTGCAAAACTAGATTTTATTTGCAAAATCTGGGAGGCCCAAGTACTTTTCATACTGTCTAAAATGGAGATATGCCCACTCAACAAAAATGAATATTCTTTTGCCTTCGATAGATCTGATGGATCACTGGTTTGAACTGTAGTTTGAGCTTCAGATAGGGCATTATACATTGTCTCTAATTTAGGGGCAATCAATCCCTGAAGCTCACACATTCTTTTCATAATGCTACCTTTTTCTTTGACAAGTTTCCTTATTTCATTGGTTAAGTTAATCACTTGACTCTCTTGACTCATGGGAGATACAGTTAGAGGATCAAAATTTTAAGAAAGATCTAATAATTTCTTTTCTTTCTCCTTTATCTTTTTCTCAATGTCTTCACTAACTTTGGACCAAGATAAACAAAATTTATATATGTCACCTCCATCTTTTAGAACATATTGAATGCTCTTTATGCTAATGCCTAGTATCAACCTATCATTCACTATCAGATTCTTAACTTGATTGAATTTCTTGTCCAAAAATTCTTTCTAAACTTTTGCCTCTATAGACTTCTCAAAAGATTCAAAATGAGTAGTAACAGAACTTACTAGATTCTTCAAATGTGTAAAGGGGGAATCAGTTTGATTCTTCACAGCCTTTAGTGCAGGTAGTCCACTGGTTACACTCAAACTAGTCACAATTCTGATTACGTCCTTTGTGGTCTTGAATGGCTTTAATAGCCATATGAACTCATTATGCATTCGACTCAACACGTATCTAACCCATTCACTTTCATCAAATAATGGAAATTGCATTACTTGCAGGAAATGCTTGCTCTCTATGGTTTCATACTCTGATTTTAATTGATAATTATCATCCTTTAGATGGTTCTTAAATAAATTTAGCATTTTCAGATTTCCAAACTCTTCTATATTGTAGTGAATATAAGCCCTAATATCTTCAACATGCAAAACTCCATATGGCACCCCAAAAAATGTACCAAGTGGCTCAACCTCAATAGATTTGTGTGGATGTTTCTTAAACTTGGGATGAGGCCTCTCAGTGACATCAACAAATAGTGGAGTAGCCATTTCAGAGATTTAGAATTCAAAAAGATTTCATAGGACTAGAAATACCTTGTTCCGCAGATTAGGGTTTTGAACAGAAATCCTCTTGGCATTCTTAACTTTTCTGAATTCTCAGCTTCTGAGCTTGTCTGTTCCTTCTTTCCTTGTTCTCTTATGATGCAAAGTGATCAAATGAGGGATGAATGACTCTTTTATGCTCTGTAGTACCTAATATGTCTTTGCAATAAATGCTTTGCCCTAACACATCTGGTGACTCTATTTACCATGTAGTATCTTATGAATCACTCCATAATTTGCCATAGTCACTTCTTTCCTTCTGGAAATCCTTCCAACTATTCTGAAACAATCCAATATACCTTTTCCCAATGTGCCAAATCTAGGCACTTTCTTACTAGCTGGGGGAATTTGATTTACAATGCTACTCCCCCTGAGCCAAAGTTCCCAATTCAATTCCCGAAGGAATTTTCAGAAATAGATTCTGGTGTGGATCCAATATTGTCATTTATAATTGTTTTCTTGACCCATGTTGTGTTCATTTCATTCTGAGTCTCATTAGCATTAATTGTTTCTTTGCCTTTGTCTTGTCTCTGCTCATCCAGTTTTCTATTTACTGGACCTCTTCTTCCATTGTTCCTACTTCTGTAGAATCTTGCAATATGACCAGATTTATTGCAGCTAAAGCACACAACATTCCTTTTCGTATAAACTTGATTTCCTATTAATCTGCACTGATTAGCCATGTGTCCAAATCCATTGCAAGAAAAATAGTAACCATTGAAGGAATTGCCAATTCCTCTATTGTTAGCATTATTCATTATCATACCTCTTACACTTGAAGCATTGACCAGAAAAGGATGGACAATTTTGATTTTCTTTGTTTTTGCAATGAGTAGCTTTATGACCAAATTTGGTGCAATTGAAACAATTTCCATTGAATGATGGATATCTTTGAGCATTAGGCTATCTTACCAGAGGTTTTTTGGTTCTGTGTCTCCCATTCCTCAGTTGAAATTTTCTCTGTCTGAATCTGGAGCTTTCACCTTTCTCATAGCCAAGACCATGCTTGTCATCAACCCATTTTTGCCCTTCGAGCAATGCTTCTAGTTTTGCTGAGCTTATCTTGAACTTCTCCTTATATTTATTTGCAACTTCTAGGTCATGTCTGAGAATGACAATTTGCCTTTCAAGTTCTCTCTCATTGTCTCTACTTTCTTGTAGATCAGACTCTAGATGTCTAGCTATTCTATCTAATTTGCAACATTCTTCAGTTCTTTCTCTTAGTTTGTGATTCAGATCTTCTTCAATTTTCTTCCTATCTTCACTTTCTTTGGTTTCTCTCATCACCCCAGTTTCCATTTCAATTTTCAGAACAACAATTTCTTTTGATAGCTTCTCACATTCCTTTGTCTTTTCTTCCAAAGCTTCATTCATGCCATTTTCTTCAGGTAAACTGGATAGCTATAGAAGTAGCTCCTTTTTCCTTTGCAGAGATTTCTTTAATTTATCTTTTAGAATTTCAATGGTATCATTAGCATCTTTAAGTTCACCTCTCAGATTACTAATTTTTGCTTTAGACTGAACAAGCTCTTCCAGGGCCACCTGAAGTTAATATTTGAGTGAACCCATTAAAACTTCTTCCAAGATCTTTTCCTTAGTTGTTAGGCTTCTCAAAGGAACCTTGCTCTAATACCAATTGTTGGAATTAACCCAGAAAACTGAGAGGGGGGTGAATCAGTTGTCTCCAAAATCTTTCTTTTAAACTTCTTTCACTATTGTTAATTTGATTAATGATACAGACATTTAAGCATATGATATTAACATAGAAGCATAAACATAATCAACACATTTGACACCAAGATTTTTGATGTGGAAACCCGGTTAGGGGAAAAACCACAATGGGGGTTAACCCACAAAAATTAATACCCTCTTAAAAGTATTTTTACAAATGGGAATGCACATGCATTCGGGCTCACTACGCAGAGCTCACTACTCAAATGTAGGCTCACTACCTATAGAAATATTACAAGAGAATAACAGAGATTTCAAACTAATGATTAGCATCTACCCATGCAAGAGTTTCAGTTCCGGTTAAGTGCAAAAACTAATCTTACACATTTCATCTTTGCTCTGCTCTTCTTATTGCGCTGCCTTCATTCGCACCTTGAATTTCTACTCTTCTCACATACACCTTGTTCACACACCCCTCACACACCTAAATCATCCAATTCCATCAACTATATATATCTGCAACATGATCTACAATCATTTCACTAGTCGCCTTCAAAACATTTAGAACATTGTTGAGCACTCTGCTCTACCGGCTAGATCCATACATAATATGAGATGCAGACCAAAAATTTCACTTACAGATCATCAATCATGTTGGCTACTATCACTTATCATCACTAATTGTCCAATAAACAACTTCTATGCATCCGGAATTAAGATCATTCACAAGATGACATGTTCTTCTACTATCTATTCTGTCAGACTAAAACTCAATACTCAGAAGCTAGTATCTTTTGAGTCCTTCATCACTGGAGGAAAAAAGTCTAGATTTAGAGTGTCTTGACAATGCTTTCAACTACCTTAGATCTGCATCTAACCATGACTTCCCATCGGAGAGATCCGGACCAAAATACTGGACATTGTCACTGCTCTATTCCTAACTGCATGGACTTAGACAAATTCTTACTTAGACTTCCAGTTTGACCAAATTGAGTAATGTGGATAGGTAATATGATCTTAGTTTCCATCAATGACAACACATGTCAATGTAAAGTAGTGTCACTTGCCAACATGTGTTTGTTGCATTGCTTGTTGTCTAGTGAGAAATCCACAATCCAGTTTTGCTATCCTCTAAGTTGTAACATTCAAGAATCTAGTTCCCTAACTAGGTCAATGATATTGCCCCTAGTCAAGTAAAGGACTGACTTATTATGGATGGACTGACAATAGACATGAAAAGACAGGACCTAAGGAACTGACCTAGTGCCCCGGGGGCCCCTTGATGATGGTCTTGCCTAGGTGATGACATAGAGGCAACATAGTTCAAGGTGTGGACCATGTGGACATAAGACCTAGGCAATGGGAAATGGTGTTGATCTAGATGAACAAAAGGATGGGTGATAAGAGATGAAATGGATGGGAAGCCTTGAGGGCTCATTGATGATGGCCTTGCCTACATGATAGCTCAGAGGTGACGTAGTTTGACAATGGTTCAATGGATTTGGTTCAAGACAATTTGATGTTTTTAGGATTTTCTACATTTTGCTAATGTTTTGATGTGTGTGGGATATTTGGATGGCAATTTGTGTTAGGAAAATTGTCTCAACCTTGCAACTTCAAAAGGTTACTATTCTTCCCAGTTTTATTCTTTTTGAATACCCTTTATCTTGGATAATGGTTTGGAACTTCCAAAGTTTCCAAGAGAGCGAAAAATAGTGAGACTTACTATTTTTAGTAAGTTCTTCGATTGAGCTCAGGTTGACATAAAATTTTCTCAAAAGGTGCGGAACAACTAAGTGAACATCTCGAGTGAGTTTCATCTCAAGATCATATTTGGATCGCGAGATATTAAAGTTTCTTTTTTTTTAAATTGTGAAAAAATCTTCAAACTCAAATATCAGAATCAAACTTCTCTAAACATCCTAAAATTTAGGATAACTAGTGTAGTAGGTTATAGGGTGATAGATCTCTTCACGAGCTTTTTTGACGCATAAAATGGTTTGTCAATCAAACACCTAGATTAAAAGTTATGGCCTCCGGAAGTTGGACCTTCTGTTTTGGGAAATGTAAAAATGTGTTGGACACATTAAAGAGCTGTAAAGGGGAGAGTTACATGTGTCGGTGTGTGGTTTGGCACATCACAAGGCATCTTTGATTGGAGATAATTTGGTCACCACTTTTGGGTGGGTTTAGCTCATGGTTTTGTAATTACCATTGGCGGTGTGTTGTATTGTATCTCCTATATATCAAGAACTTGAGATGGAGGTTGTATGTAGAATCTTATAGACGTCGAATTACCTCTTGGATCTCTGGTTGGATAAACTCCTATAAAAGCTTACTCTGCGAGTAAATTGTAATCTTCATGATTTCTGAATAATATATTGTGTGGCTTTGGATAGTGGGGTTTTTAACCTGAAAGGGTTTTCCCCACATATATCTTGTGTTGTGAGTTTTATTTTTGCATTAGGAAATTATTATTATTTTCTATTAATGTGCATCTTAATCTATAACTGTAAAAAAAATTTCATATATCTCTCCTCATTAGATCAGTGTGGGAAGCATTTTCCACATACCTTGCTCTCTTTCAATTTGGATAGCCTAAATGCTAGATACTAATGACAAGGAAACACCACTAATAGGTAGACGGATGGGTTATAGTGGATAATGGATGGTTAGGTAGAAGGATGGAAATTAGGAGATAATGGATCAGAAATGCATGAAGAAATTATGGACGGGAGAATTCAGGATATGATCTCTAAGGACTATCTTGCTTAGGAATAACATGTCTTATTTAAGATACTGGACTCAGGATATAGCATGAAAATGCTTGCAATGATATGATGGGAAGATACACTTGGAAGTATTAGATACATCAAGAGTTGTCCAAAGCTTGTTTCAACATTTTGCCCCTATCTTTATCAAGATCAATAGGATGAAGGGAGGATGAATGGATGCGATAAGAATATGTATGTAATGGATAAGGATGGATACAATAGGATGGAAATGATAGGTTGGATGATGATAGGTTGGATGAGACAATTTGCCCCCAAGTGTAAGTGTTATAGAAGATCAACTTACACATAACACCTATTTTCCAAGTTTTCATCATGGTACTTATCCAAGATGCCTATTTACCAGGTTTTCACCATTGGACGAAATGATTTTTCTTTACTTTTTTTATTTTTTTCCTTTTTTTTTGATAGGATAGGTGGATATGGATGGGAGGGACTCAAGTGTCTAGTTCCATGGAGGTGATAGTGTCCCGTTAGAGATGCATATTGTTGCATGGATCATGTCAAATGTCGTTATGCTCATAAATGTTGGTAAGGATCGCATGGAAGGAAGATGGAGTAGGTAGATAGTGGATTATGGAGGGAAGATGGTGTATTATGTTGTGGATTAGGTAGGGAAGATAGTGGATTATGATGTGGATTAAGCAGGACTTATGCAAAATCATGGACCATAGGAAGATGATGGGTGAAATATGAAGGATAATAGTTGAATGATGGGGAGATGGAGGTATGAAAAGGAATCATGACCAATAGTTGCACACACCATGATAAACATTGAATCTTTTGATGTGGAGGTGATGTAGGAAGCAATGGTGATGTTTGCTTGGCAGATGGTTGATGGAGTGATTTACGGAACCACATGGATTTAGTATTTTTTTTAATTTTTGCTTGATTTGTGGGTTGGCAAAATTTGATATTTTGGAATGGAATGGATGGAAAAGGATGGTTGGGATTTTTGAGAGGTGGATGCCTCATTTGACTTGATTTTTTGTTTAGGGACTCATGCCATTTTAGTTTTTGACTTTTCTTATGAAGGTAGGGGTTTGGTTAGCTTTTTGAATGGATTTTGCTTTGATTCTTTGTATTTGTATCCTAAGGCACTAGGACCCTTACCTAGGATTTTTTGCTTTATAGGTAGAGGCATCCAAATTTTTAGTTTTGAATCCCATGAACATGGTCGAATGAGTGAAAGCTTTTTGTTTAGACAATGTGTGCATTTGTTGGTCATGATTAGGATTTTTAGAAGATTTATGGGTAAATGGATAATTAGGCATTGGTAGAAGTGGTGGTAAAGTGGATGGTGGCATAGTAGGAGTTGGAAGGAGTGGGGGTAAAGTGGATGGTGGAAAGTGTATGGTCGCATGCTTTTGACATTTGTAGGATGATGGAGGTGAAATGGTGACATATGTTTTTGGTACATGATAGGGTTTGCGATGGGAAGTGGTGGACTTAGGAGGAACAGAGGAAGGACCAATATCTTTAGATTGTTCACCTTGGGGTGTGTATCCAAGGCCATATTAGTGCGGAGAGACTTTGACATGGATAGGATCCAAAATACCTTGTTTATGAAGGCCTAAGCCTTTACCTTGATAGTTCATTTTTTGGAGTATGCGGTGGATAATGCGATTATGGGTGATTTGGACACTAGATGCAATCCCATTATTTGATGGAGAAGGTGTAGTGGTAGATAATGGTTGTTGCTCTCCTAAGGAGGAACATTCATGGATGAAGGTGGTAAGACCAAGGGTATATGGTGGGGGATTTACAGCATGGTCGATAATGGATGGTGGAGGATCATTAGGATCTTGATTATTATTATGTTTACTAATATCCAAGTTATTGGTTTGATCATCTATGTGCACTTGGGAGGCAATTGTCTCATCCACGAAAGTGTGTGTTGTTGGATCATGGATAGGACTAGGTGGAGGATGGATAAGATTAATGGAGGTTTCTTTCTCATGGATGGTTATGGGGTTATGGATAGATGGGGTAATAATCTCATGACCATGAAATGCATAAAGCTGGCTAAGAGGATCATCATGGTTTGCTTGATCATAGGTAGGATCTTGATCATAGATGGGATCTTGATCATACATAGGGTTAAGTGTGATATTGATGGGATCAATCTGCTCATGTATAGGTTCTTCATCAATGATAATATCTTGATCATAGAAAAGATATAGGTTATGAATGGGTTCGATTTGGATTTATTTCTCATGTATAGGTATATGATCAAGTTGCTCATGGATATCTTCTTCATAGGTAATATCTTGATCATGGAAAAGATAAATGTTATGGATGGGTGGAGTGAAAGTGATTTGATCTTGATTAGGAATAGGACTTGATGTTTTCACATGCTTAGGATTAGGTTCTTGAAATACCTCTTGGGTTACTTGAATAGAAGTGGAAGGATCTTGGATAGGCTTGACATGCTCTTGAGGGTTATCATCATGAGAGGATGATGGATCTTGGCTTGGATTCATTGAGGGAGATTCTTCGATAGGCTTAAGGGATTGTGGACTATATGAAGGGGTTGTAGGATTGGACATGGTGTTGGAAGAGTCTTTTGTAAGTTCAAGGATAGGAATTTGGGGACATGGTTGACTCCCTACTAGTAGACCTTGGATCACATCCTTCATAGGTGTATGGGTAGATGAATGAGGTAATGGACGTGTGGGTTTGGATTTCTCCATAGCTTTTCTTTCACTTTTAGATTTTGTAAAGAATCTTCAGAGAAAATCATTCAAGGATTCTTTGGTTGATGGATTAGAGCTTGGGAAGTTTGATGGTGGTGTTGGTGTAGGACTAGTATGCTTTGGGATAGGCATTTTGTGGGATGGTGATGGAGGACTAGTAGATGGAAGGGTATATGATTCTAAACTTAAGGTGGTATTTCCCTTGTCAATAGTATCATTAAGATGGGTTAAGGATGCATGATCCGAGTGTGAAGAGTGGCTAGTACTAGCATGCTCATGTTGTGAACGATTTGGTTCACTTGGATCACCTTTTTTTTATATGGTTGTCCAATTTGGGCACTTCAAAACTAGAGGGGAAAGGTATCATAACCAAGCTTTTATCACATGGATAAGGAGATATGTACTCTAATGAATATTGTTTTGTGGAAGATCTGGTTTGTAAATCCACAACTTGTTGTAAATCTTGGATTTGTTGCATGAGTGCTTCTAATGGATTTATCACATTCTTAGCTTTATTATTTTTAGGAGTGTCAGTTTCATTTGTTTGCCTTGTTTCTCTCAATTTTTCGATGTCAAAATTGGAAGGTAACTTTGTTCCTCGTTGCACTAGCATAAGGAGGTACTTATGGGGATCTGTTGTGATAACTTTGTCCATTAGTTTTTAAAGTTTGGGGTCTTGTTGAGCACTAATAATTTATTCTTGGGTAATGCCCTCTTCCTCATCACTAGAAGTATAGTGGCTACCATGTAGTGAACCCATGTCTTTTCTCCTCTTGAATTGGGATCTAGTTTCAACCATATAAAGATGTGATGTGGGTGGAGTTGAATCTAAGCAGTAATGGGTATCTTGAAATGAATTTGTTTTCTCCTCAAAATGTGTGGAAGTGCTCTCTATTTTTTGAGTTCTGTAGAAGGTTTGCCTTTCTGTTTCAGTTTTTCAATCTTGGCTTGTTTTCAAAATGTTTGTCTAAGAAAGTTTGGTATTTGTGCTGATGATTTGTGTCAAGTTGTTGCAAGAAAACATAGCAGACAGGAAGATTCCATGTTGTTATTACAAATTTTTGACTGAAAAGTAAGCACAATCCTAAGGCTGGCAAGCACAATATTTGATGAGTTCCAACTTGGATTTTACTTTAGCCACTTGCGTAAAGGTGTGACAGATAGTAACTTGATAGCATTGGCTCCCCTCCACGGCACTCACCTATCATGCATATCAAGTTACAGTTCCTCTAAAGAGTTGAACTTTTCTGTCTCCACACTAAACAAGTGTATGATGTTGGATGACTCTAGAGGATTTTCCTCCTATGTCACCAAATAGGGGTTTTTGGCCTTTCTATAACAAGCATGTTTTTAATATGGGCATCTATTTGGGTGATTACACATGCGGCAATTCACTCTGATAAGGAGGCTTCCCAGCTTCTAGAGGTTACACTCTACAAGGTCTTGGGGGAAATATTTGTCGGTGTAACACAACAACACCCATTGTTTGCAACTTTCATCACAAACATAATTTATTTATAGTGACTTGGAAGTGGCTTTAGCCTGTTATCGCTTAAGGTCATCCCACTTGGAAGGAAGGAATTCCAAGGTAGGCCTCTTCTAAAGATGACAAAGATAAATTGATAAGTTTGGCATTTTGGTCACCCAATTAAGGGGAGAGCATAGGCTTATTATTATTTACAAGCACATAAAATAATGGTTCTTTATCCTCCTAGTTAAAAGAAAAATAACTAAATGTGTTAAATCTATCAAGCACAGAAGTTCTTAAAAAGATAGCAATAACTTGGAAAAGGTTTTGTTAATTTTAACCTTCTAACAAATCTAGGTGTAGATTGTTGCTTGAAGAAATAAACAAGTGTTACTTTCCCCTATTAAGCTATGTGATAGATTGTAGTGCAAGATAATAAAAATGTAAAGAAATTATTCAATTTTTAACCCCTAGGTTGGGACTAGATGAAAGTTGTGATGCAAAAAAATGATTTACTTTCCTCCTAGTTAAAAACTAAGTGAATATTGTATGCAAATTGTATGATAATGCCTAAACCAAGCCTATTCAACACTTAGTGTAAAAATGATTGTCTTCAATGGATGTTCTGCACCAAAACTAGATTAGTAGTCTCAATTATTTATTGTTTTTTTTGTCACACGATATGCAAAGGGTCCTAATGTCCACCTGTAGTCCATGAAAACCAAAAAAGAATCAAGAAGCTTGTCAATCAAATGTTTAGTTGAAAACACATAATCTAGAAAATTTCATGGAAATATGATTTGTGACAGCAAAATAGATGTTAAAATCATCATCTACATGAAATTCTATGTTGTTTCAAAAAAATATTCATGAGAATTCATTAAAAAAATGCAAAAGTTATAATCATTTGAAGTTCCCAAGGTAAGGTTGACTTTGACTGATTATACCTAATGAAGTTGATCAAAAAGGCTAAAGATACATAAACCACTGAAAAGTAGAGTGAATCAACTTTCCAACAACTATAAATTTGTGAAAATCTGACCTGTTTCAAGAAAGTTATGCAAAAAAAGAAAAAAAGAGCCTATATGGACAGTTGGAAGGCAAGCATGTTAGACCGAATAGTCAGTAAACAACTAGTGGTTAGTATTTGTTTGGTCACATGTGATGGACTATGTTACTGGGGGTTAAGTTTATTGTGAGGGTTGTTAAGCAGGCCCCTAGTCCTCCATGTGACTAGGGGCTTAGTGCCTTAGAAAAAAGAAAAAGTAAAAAAGTAAAAAAAATAAAAATAAAAAATTTTAAAAAAAGAAACCTACAAGTCTAAAGTGAACTTTAAGGCTAGATTTTTTTTTTATTTATTATTTTATTTGTTTTGTTGTTTTAATAGTTTATGGCCTACATTGTATTAATAGTGAAATTTAGCATACATACATACATAAATACAAATATATATATACAAACATACTTAACAAACTTGAACATAAAACATTCCAAGAGAGACATGATGTGAGTTCGTTATAACATGTTTGCATTATGTCAAAATTGACAAACATCGAGCTAACTTTTGCAAAAAAAAAAATCCAAAGCAAAACATAACGCGAGCACATTAAAATGCACTTGTGTTATATGTTGCTTTGGGAATCCCCAAGCCTTACGCTTGGGATTTGCTTTGGATTTCCAACCCAAAAGTTGTTAGAGTATTGGGTTCTTTACTTAATTAATTTAATCATATTGATTAATTAATTAAGTCACCTTTACTTTATTTCACTTAAGCTAAACTTAGGAAGCCCCTTTTAGGGTTTTATAACTTGCTAATATAAAAGCAAGTCCTCTCATGTAATTCATTAATCTATTTTATTAATTGCATCCTTTTTTGTGCAAATTGCTCTCTTTGCTTTTTTTCTCTTGTGAAAGGTTTTTTAAGTTTTGCAGGTGTTCATTGGGAGAAAAATTCAACATGGTATCAGAGTGGATCTGCAAGCCCCTTCTCAGATTTGGAGAAAAATTTGAGAAAGAACTTTTTTATTGGTATTTTTTTATTTAAAACGGAGTATTCCATTGGATTCAGAGTAGTCGAAATAGTCAGATTAGACTTTTATTTGGCTTGATTTGAGCTTCGTAGGCCAGATCTGCAAGGGTTTCAGTAGGGTGCTTTTTTTGGATCCAGAGGAAAGCTATTTTTTAGAGCATTTTGGGCCCAAACAGACCTCACCATCATGTTCATAAGGCCCAAAAACCTTAATATCAACTATCAAATTGTTGAAATTGGCTTCGGGCTCATCTGGGGCAAAAAAAATTTGTCAGGGAAGTCGTATGGCCTCCCCAGCACGCAGTACGAGGTGACTGTGAAAAAAAATTAATTTTTTTTCCCTCCATAAATTAATTTTCAAAAGCTTTATATTGGAAAAATTTATTTAAAAAAAAAGAAAAAAACAAGGGCAGGTTTTTTATTAAAAAAATTTGTTCAAAACTTAAAAAAAAAGAGGTACCTATCAGGGTACCTGCGTAGGCCCCTACATACTGTACCTACATCCCTTTTTAGGTTGTTGTGTAGCCTTTAATGGCTGCGTGTGGGGGGGGCGGGGGCGCTTTGACCCCTCCTCCCCCTTATATTTTTTTTAAAAACTTAAAAACAAAAAAATAAAAAATTCTTTGTTTTTTTATGTTTTTTTATGTTTTTTATGTTTTTTTTAAATTCAAAAAACATACATGCACTTTTCACATGTAATATTTTTTTATCTATTTTTTTATTTAAAAAAAACATGCAAACTGTACATTGCTTGCCTCGGGATCTGTGCCATTTGGTGGCCTTTTAGCAACACCTCTAATTTAGAGGTGAATTTGATTTTTTCTTCAAATTTGGAGGAGCTCTACATTTGTTTGGAGGAGTTTTATTTTTGCTACAGCGAACCAGTTTGGCAGGGGTCTAAATTTGGAGGTAGTTTTGCTAAATTTGGCGAAGATTGTTTTTGGCCAAATCTACCCTTCACCATTGGGTTTTTCAATTTTGCACTTCATCTTCCAGAGGCCATATCTCGGTAATACGGTGGTATTTTCAGTGAATTTTTTTTTGAAAAGGGGTAGAATTTTGTGTTCTTTGCAGTGGTGTGGGTGGTTTTTCTTTTTGACTTCTAGTTTTTTCTAGAAATCACTTTTCTCAGTGTTGTTGTGCAATTCTCGTTTTGGAGACTTTGACGAGTCATATCTTCTGCATACAGACTCCTTTTTGGGTCCCTTTTTTTTTAAGTGCATGTTTTTCTGTGTACTTTCTCATGGTGTTATTGGTTTCCTCTCTTTCTATTAGAGAATTGTATTTTCAGCATGTGGTCTTTTTTTGGACATTGTGAGCTTCTATTGTAAGCACTTATCTTATGTAAATGCACTGAAATAAAGTGCCATCAATGTTGTACATGTATTCTTGAGATTTTGGAAATTATTTTGTGCCTTATTGTACTCGCACTATGATATAAAGTGCCATGGGGGGTTGATGTTTGCCTTTTGTTTTGCCATCACACCTTTGTGATGTGAGTGTGCCTTAGTTTGCACACCCTTTTATTTGCTGGTACTTTCATGTTTGCATGTTTAGATGTTCTTGTTTCTTCTACATGCACTTCTTGGTTTCACACAGTTTTAGTGTATTTATCATGGCTCTCCCTTGTCCACATTATGGAGGGTTTCTACTATTGGTGCTAATGCTTCCTTGGTTTCGTGATGGAGTGAGTTATGTATCTAGTATTTGTTCCTATGTACTAGGCGGATGTAGTGGCTAGTTACCCATGCATTTCGATGAGATGGAGCATTTACCATATGGACACTCTTGCATTCCTTTTGTGGAGGTGACCTATTTTCACTTGATTAGTTCATCAAACTTTTGGTACCTATGCCATTTGTATCTTCGAGTTCCAGATGTTTTGCCTTTGTTTGCCATCTGATTTGAGTAGTGTTATTGGGGGCACTCATGTAGATTCTTGTCTTCTTGATCCAAATCATCATCTTGTTTTAGAGGAGGTTCTTCTTTTAGCACTATAGCAGTCAGTCTTCAACAGTGTTTGCAGCTTCTTCATGCTTCAGTGGAGTTCTTCATGTTCCTATTTTTTTTGGACATCTTTTATGGAGGCTTCTTAGTCCTTCACTCTTCCTCTCTCTCTTGTTGGGAGGTTTGTTCTCTCTTTTGGGAAGGAGTTTTTCCCACATGGTTTTCTCATTTTCTCTATTTATGAGAGACTCTTTTGTACATGGGTACCTGATCAGCCTAGTTGTCGGGACCCATCTTTGCTTTCATGCATTTGTCCTTAGTTTTTTAGTTTCTCCCTAAGTTCATCTTAAGGGGGGTATTAGAGTAATAGGTTCTTTACTTAATTAATTTAATCATATTAATTAATTAATTAATTAAGTCACCTTTACTTTATTTCACTTAAGCTAAACTTAGGAATTCCCTTTTAGGGTTTTATAACTTGCTAATATAAAAGCAAGTTCTCTCATGTAATTCATTAATTGCATCCTTTTTGCGCAAATTGCTCTCTTTGCTTTTTTTTCTCTTGTGGAAGGTTTCTTAGGTTTTACAGGTGTTCATTGGGATCTATGAGGTTGGTTTCACAACTTCAACAAAGGCTTGGCATGCCTTCCCAAAATCCAAAGATGTGTTTTTACATTTTCTATAGGATTTCAGATAATCTCGTTCGTGCTTACCATCAGGTTTGCATGTGTTTCAAGGTTGAACAAGTCGAACACCTAAATAATTTTAGGCTTTTTGTTAACTATTTAATGATGTAATGTTTTTCACATTTTGACAATGTTTAAGCCTTTCATCTTTAATTTCTTTTGTTTGTGTGTCTTTTTTTTGGCAAAAACTAATGTTTGGCATTTTTTTCTTTATAAACTTTTTTTTTTTAAATGCGCCTGGTAAACTTTTTAACATGACCGGTGACACTGGTGCGATACGCCCTCCGGCTCCACACTAATGCTTTTGCCTGGAGCGATGAACCGATGAGGCCACAACACGAGGGACCTCATCCCCAAGAAAGAACACTTCAAATCCATGAGCTCGTTGGCCCAACGAAGGCATAAAGCCTGTGAGCTTGTTGGCCCAGCGGGGGTTTGAACTCTAGTGGCCACCACTACAACCGAGCAACTTAACCACCGAACCATGCCGTCATCAGCTTTTTTTCTTTATAAATTAACTATTTATTGAAATTTCAAAATAAATTACATTTTTATAAACTAGACTCCATTCTACACATATAAAAAAATTGATTTTCAAATAGTTTTCAAAATTTATAGGGGTAGCACAGCCAAAATTCTATTTTTCAGGAGGTGTCCACTTTGAAAATTAGTAAAAAATCAAATATTCATTAAAAAATTATCAAAAAAATCGAGCATAAACTACATGTTGTTAGCTAATTTCTCACCAAAATGATTTTGAAAATAGAAAAAAAAGTTAACCTTTTGAGGGAGCCACAAAACACGTTATGTTATTCTTTTTTGATAGAAAAAACACCAATTTATGTGGCTCCCTTTTTTAATCCCCTTAATCTATACCATTTAAAAAATAAGTAGTTTATATAGTAGACTCGAAGCACTATGAACATTATTTTTGTTGCATCTTAAAATTTTGAGTGTAACTATGCTCAATTTCTCATCCAAGGTCAGTATTTCCTGATTTCAGAAAAAAAGTGGCCACTTAAGACCCTTTTTTGGCCCCCCATCTTCCTGCACTTACCCATATACTCCCCCTTAGAGATATGTTTCTCTCTTCTCCTTTGACATCGAGGATAAATGGATTAATATCCTTTGCTTGTCTACTTTCGAAGACTATATTGACTCCCCCTTACAAAATGAGTTCTACACTATACTCCCCTTGACTATGTTATTTAGTTACAAAATTGTACCTTTGAAAACCAAAAATGGTACTGCCATTCTACTCAAGACCTCTACAATACTATGTGCATCAAAAGTTGTCTTATTTACATTCCTCTTACAACTCACTTGGATGGTATGATAGTCTTGTAAATTACCTTGAGTTGTTGAAGAGTTGCAGTCTAGTTGACACACTTTGAGGCTAGCATATGATTCTAACATTCACGGTCCATGCATATCTCCTCAGCTTCCTCTATGTTGCTTGGGGTTTTCATCTTTTGATCTACTTTTTCTTCTTCCCCTAGTAGGCCAGATAGTAAGGCAAGTCTCAGGTTCACTATCTCTCTCAACTAACCAAATTGTTTCTTTAGGTTTTCTCTATGGTCCTGTAGTTGAGATAACTATGCATGAAGGTTCTCAACTTGTGCCCTACTTGCACCAATCTTATCCTTTGTCAAATCATAATCTTCAGCCAATTTGGATAATTATGACTCGATAGAGTCCATTTGAGTTTTGATGTTCTTTGTGGAATTTGGCCATTTTAGGCAGAATAGATATAATGTTGTGGCCTCATCAATGCAAGCTTTGAATTTCTTCAAGTTTTCTTTAATCTTGTCATGTGCTTTAGCATATTTGTCAATCATCTCAGCCATTATATTGCCATTCATTCTTATTCCTACCTCTTTTTCTTCCTTTTGTTCTACGTGGGAGGAGCGATCCTTAAAGGAGTTCATTAGCAACTTGAGCTATTGCTTCAAAGGTAGTGAGGAGTCAATGATTACCTTTGGTAACCCTTCTTGTACCAATTTTACAACATCCTCTATTGCACTGGATTTCTTCATATTTTCTTGTTGAGGCATGTAGTATATCATCGAGTTGCAATTTGTGTAAAGGAGAGATGCTTATCAAATTAATTTGTCCTTCATTGGTTGGAACCTGTAGTAGTTGAGGAGTGACAACTGGTTGAAATTGTAGTTGCATATCTAATAGGTCTTTGAGTGATTCTGTCTTTGATGCACTTTGATCTATGTCATCCATTCCTTCTAATTGCTCTCCCTCTTCAGTTTCTCCCTTATCCTTTTCATCCTTTTGTTCCTCATCATTCTTTTTATTTTCTTCCTGATCCTTCTTGGAATTTTATCTTCTTTCCTCTCTTCTACATTTCCTGTATTTTCTGAAGGGGGAGAATCATGTCTTGCTTTAGGATTGACTGTAGGAGGCCCACTTTTTTCTACAGGAGTGTTCGGAGGAGGTAGATTTGTTTTGTCTTTGCCCTCTATAATTGGTGCTCTAGTATCCTCAGGAGGAGCAATCTCCTCATTCTTTTTAGGCTTGTCACTACCTTCCCTATTGCGTTTAGAGGTAGATTGATCAGATATATCTTCAATGATTCCACTCTCAATTTCAATTTCCTTGAGAACTTCAGTAGTTTTCTTCAGTGTCTCCTTTTCCAATTTCCTTATCTCTTCGTAATCCCTTGACATCAAAGTATTTAATCTTCTCTTATTTTTGAATTCCTTTGTTATAATTTTAGAAATTTTGACTCTGTCTTCCTTGGAGATGGTGGGACAAGTCTTTTCAATTGCTCTCTTCTTTATCTCAACTTCTTCACTCAAAGAATCATTTCTCCTTTTAGTAAGGATATCACCAAGGCTTTTAGGTAGTTGCCCTATGATTTCAATTAGGCTAAATTATGAGCTCCCATATATCTAACTATTGCTTCTTTAAGGGTAGATTTATCATTAGAAGGCCTTTCATCATAAATACTTGCAACTTCCTTTAGGGCACCATACTCTGTAATTGCATTCACAGTTGCCTCAAGTTGCAAAGGAGCATAGTCAAGTTTCTTACTCCCTTTTACCTTTCCTTTTCCTTTCTCCTTTGAAGTCTCTTCTTCTTTAATTTCTTCTTTGGTTCTTTTCTTCCTTATCAGAGACTCAACCTCTTCTTCCTTTTCTTCTTCTTATTCAATGTCTTCAACATTAACTAGATTTATCTTGCCTTTTCTAGCTCGACTCTTTTGTCTAGGCATTTTCTTCTTGGTGGTTTGGGATTGCTCAAGGATCTCTGTGGTACCTCTCTTGGCATGCAATGAAGATCTAGAGAGGACAGAGGTAGAGGTTGTGGTTGATGTTGATCTTCTTGTTCTCTTTGGCAGTTGTGTAGAAGAAATGGCTTATGCCTTTTATGTTAAGCCTTCAGGGTAATTAAGTATCTTTTCCAAGTCTGTATTCATCTTTTTTTCTTTGGATTTTATCTTTTCTACTTTTTGGACTCTGCATCCTTCTTCACAGATTTGTTGATGATTTCATCATATGTCCCAAATCTTTTAGTGGAGGGATCTTTAGGTTTGTTGAGTAGCATATCAGCATATCCTACCAAATCAAACTCTAAAACATCATCGGTAGAGTTGTAATCCAAAAGGTCCTAAGCTCAATAGCCTCCATGTAACAATTATATTTATCTACCATAAAAGTTATGTCATTTTTTGTATTTTTCCACCACCTTGGCTAGAATTATTTCTCTTGATTGCATCTCTTCCTAAAATGTTTTGAAGAATCCCCATAATGCAGTACTATAGAGCTTATGATCCAGAAAGCTTCTCATAAAGTCTTTGATTTGATAAGCAATAGGGGTGGTTGATTTCCAAACCATTCCTTTCATTGTAGGTAACTCATTCAAAAAGTAAAACATGAGGCATATAATGAGAGATACATACCATAACTTGTATTTGGATTCCTTTGTTCTCTTTAAATTGTCCATCAATTGTTGTTGCAGGATCTCACGAAGATCAAAGTATTTTCCCTCTTTAACCACTTGATATGCAGTATATATTGTAGTTGATGTGGTTGAGTTCTCCCTGTTGGTGTGGTATATTTTGTATGCAATGTTCATAGTTGCATACTGAACCCCCAAGTCCTCAATGTCATTCATAGTTAAAGTCCTTTTGTCAAATTTGGCTCTGATGAGTCTCATCACTTCTTCATTCTTGACAGATTCTAGGAGAAGCACTAGTCTGGAGGAGCATAAACCAGTTATTACCTTTATAGCTTTCTTGGTGATAATGTGTGGTCAATCCAAATAGAAGAAATCCTCATGAATCTAACTTAGGGATATTCTCACCCAAGCATCATCATATCAAAAGTTTGGAAAACCCTTGTAGATGTCAAGAATCTTGGTAGCAATGTTTGCAAATTCTGGTTTTAACTTAAAATCATCTCCTAACAAGTTGTTATTTCTGAATTGTTCAATTTTGAGTTTATCATTTTCATCTATTGTTGAATGAATATATATGTGAACATCTTCAGTATGTATCACATTAGCTGGAAGATGTGAGAAGGTGCCACTTTCATCTGTTATAATGGACTTGAAGGGATATTTCTTGAACTTTGGCCTTAGCCTCTCAACCACATCTATTACAACTGGTGTCTCCATCATAATAGTTTCATGAACCAAGGTTTTAACAAGAGAGACTGAAAAATACCTGAGAATGCAGTGATAGAGTTTGCTTGCTTGAAATGTTGGATGTCTTTAGCTCTCCTTTAGCTCTTAAATTTACTTAGCTTCGATCAAATGAGATTAGAAATGATCAGACATTGCTTTTATAGTTATTTCACCAACCAAATTTATTCTACATTAATTGCATTCTTGATTTAACCTAATTTCCCCTTTTCATATGCCGAACCTTATGAACATTCAACAATCCTCCACAAATTGGCCAATTGCTCTAAAAATTTGATCAATCACATCTGTGTGTTGAATGATTTTAGCACCATGAAGGGGAGGTGAAGGATTTGTAGTAACAACTCCCCTTGAGTCCATGTTTCCTTTTGGTAGATGCTCTTTGTTAGAGTTGGTTATGATTGGAGCCACCCAGGATCTAGGACTTCATGAAAGCACAAGAGAGATCAAATGAAAGAATAATGATATTCTATCATTGAATGCAAAAGATTGTTATTGTTGTTACAATGTACATGATATGCCTTGATTATAAAGACAAGGTGAGAGCTAGAAAGGTGGAGTGAAAGGTGGAGATATTCCTACAACATGTGTCAATTAGAGGATGATAACTAATTGCACATGTGGAGGATAATACAACTCACTCTAACTATCAACAACTCAACACACAACTAGGCTCAACTAAAAACATCTAGTAGACTCACTAAGTCAACTTAACATGTGTGAATATTATTTAACTAGTAAATAGTTAAATAATATGAATTATCCACACAAGGGTAAATTGGTTAGGTGATAACCCTGTTCACACCAACACTCTTAACCCTGAAAACCCTAAAAACTTTCACAATTTTCCACATTGAGAGATTTTTCTCCAAAGTTTTAACCAAACTTCTTTAAATCATTATCATAGCATGCACATACCAAAACTAACCAAAATGCTAAGAAATTCAACATCTTATTTATTCAGGGGTTTGAAGAATTTTGCAATTGTAACTCCCCTTGAATCAATACTTCATCTTTTAGTTAC
The DNA here is from genome assembly GCA_027924645.1 of Cunninghamia lanceolata. NCBI lineage: Eukaryota > Viridiplantae > Streptophyta > Pinopsida > Cupressales > Cupressaceae > Cunninghamia > Cunninghamia lanceolata. Next base: position 4,794,215 of record BSBN01000286.1, on the reverse strand, counting down.
TAGAGGATCCACTTGCACTAGGTAGAGGTCTAGAAACATCACATTCCTCCTTCTTGCACACTTTTCTCATTTCCTTCTTTTGCTAAGCAATATCAACTTTCTTTTGTGGAGTAGGCCCTACATTCCTTCCAGAGTGCCTTGTTTGATTGCACTTGTGATAGGTGAACTTTGATTGTTGAGCATTTCCATTCGTTCTTACCTTAGATATGCAATTGGTTTCCTTTTGGTCAAACTTTTTGCAAGTAAAAAAATTGCCATTGAACCCTTGAGAATACCTAATGTGAGCTATTTGCCTTGTAGGTTGAGGACATTTTACATTCTTCCTTTTCTTCAAATGAGAGTGAATTTATCTTCTTTTGTAACTCTGTAGGCTTTTTTCTTAGGATCTTCAGTGTAGGTCTTTTCCTTCTTAATTTCAGACTTTCCTCCTAAATGAAAATTATCATATAAATTTGCAGAGGTATTAATCATAGGACTTTTTCCTTTTTCAAAACTAAGACCTGATTTTTTTTTTGTTGGCTTTTGAGAGTTAATTATTTCATCAAGGATTTTAGATCCTCCTTTTAGTTTTACTCATTTCTCAATCTACTCTTTTGCCTTTTCTAGTTCTTTTCTTAGAGTGACAACTTCTTCATCAAGTTTTGAACATTCAGCTGATTTCTCAAAGAGCTTGGTGTTTAAGCAATCTTCAATCCTCTTTTCTTTTTCAACCATGACTTTCAAATTTGAAATTATGTCTTCTACATCATTGAGATTTATGTCACCTCCTTTATCTCCTTCTATTAGGGATTCTAGTTTACCATTTTTTTCTTTTGATTCTTTGGCCTTTGTCTTCAATTGGTAAATTGTCTCTTTTGCCAGTTCAAGCATGTCTTCATATTCTACATTCAGTCCTCTTACTTCAGCCAATTCATTAAGGGCTGACTTGAGTTCTTCCTCAAGGTCTACTTCACTCCTATCAAGATCCCAACCTTCAAGTTCCATTGCTTCTAGATTTGGATCCAGTAAAAATACATCATTGTCCATAACTTTAGATTCCATGTGTTCAAGTGCAGGATCTACCTCAGTTGTTAGGCTTCCTAAAGGCACTTGGCTCTAATACCAATTATTGAACACAATGAGATGTTCAGAGGGGGGGTGAATCAACATATATTAAAATTTAACTAGTTGTTTATACTAAAACAAACTGATTAACTTAGAGAACAGAAAGGAAATCATGCAACACACATAACACTAGTATTTTTATGTGGAAAACCCTAAAATAGGGAAAACCCACGATGAGGATTAGCTCACAATATATTATACTCAATACAAAAGTATTACAACTTTGTATTAGGGCTACAATCCAAGGAAGTTACAACTCCCTGTATTTGTGTTTACAACAATTACAACTTAGATTTAGGGCTACAACCCAAGGAAGCTACTACTCCCTATGTACTATGCTTACTACAATAGGATTTACAAAGATAGTAACTACATGGATTGTTACAAAGGGAACATTTGATTTATGCTAGTAATGTAGTCTTCTATTTCTTGCTCAACACATGCCCTCAAACTGATTCTGCACACTTCATATCTTTCATTCTACTCTGTTTATCTTTGTATATTCTCCTATGTGTCACATTTATGAACTTGATATTCTATAAATATACTCTGCGACACTTCAAAACACTGATTAGGTCAGCATCACAATCAACATTGGATAAAAAATGTGTTGCAAATATGTGCCTATGATGTGTTGTCATTGATGTCAACATATCTCTTTGTCAGAGATAGTGAAGATAGTGCAGTTTAGTAAAGTAGATTTCTCTGCATTCCTAGTGAGATAAAGATCATAGTCTAAGGATTAAAGGGTTTTGTAGAGGATTGTCTAAAGTTGCTCCAGTTAAGATTTGAGAGGTCTGCATGGAGGATTGGTGAAGTTATAGCAATTTAAGTAGAACAGGGTTTTACAGTTGTTCAGGGGTAACAGAGTGATAGGAATTTGGTCCAGATTGCCCCACATTGGAATATTATGGTCTTTGGTTCTAGAGGTATGTTTGGGATGTTGGTGTGTATCCTCAACTCAAGTGGATCATGGTTTGGAAGTTCGCAAGCAATCTTTTTGGTGTGACAGTCATGACAGTTAGTGTTCTTAAGTTCCTTTATGAAGATGCAAGTGATTCTGGTGATTTGAGTTGGTGCAGTTGTTCTTGTTGATTTCATTGTGCTTGTGGAGGTCTCTAGATTGTGTGCCTATTGTGTTGGTTGTCCGCATTGAGGATTGAGCTCATAGTTGAAGATTTCTCCTTGGGGATTGTTGTTCTTTCCAGTCTTGGCCAACTGGATGCTTCGTGCATGTTGCAGATGATCTAAGAGAAGTTCTATGGAGCGTGGCATGTTTTTCAAGGAAGATTTGAGTCACATCTATGTTTGGCCAATAGTATAGTGGTCCACATGTAGCATTTTGTATTAATTCAAGTCTTGTGATTGTAATTGCTTGTAATGCCTATCTTGGAGAATGTTCTAGATAGATGATTTTAAGGCTAACTTTGATGTTCATTCCAAAGTTGATGTCATGTATAAATAAGTGAAATGAAGTTGTGTAAATGTGTCCATGTGTGTGAAGATGCAGAGGTAGCGAAGAAGTGTTTGGGGGCAGAGAAGAGGTGTTGTGAGCTTTAATGGAACTAAACCTTAGCATGGAGAAGATGCTATTTCTCAATTCAACCTTTCAGTGTTAACCATGTGAATGTTTTTGTAGATAGTGAGTCTCTTGGAGGAGTGAGCTCTGGGCAGTGTGCCTTCCCATTTTTCTATTCTTTTAATAGAGAATAAATCTTTTGGGTTAACCTCTTGCCGTGGTTTTTCCCTTAACCAAATTTCCACCTAAAAATCCTGGTGTTATGTGTGTTGATTGTGTTTCTTCGCATGTGTTGTTGATTCATGCTTTCATGGTTATATCATTAATCTGTTAATAAGTGGTCAATAAGATTAAATGCATCAAAAGATAAATTTTTGTGACAACTGATTCACCCCCCTCTAAGTTGTCTGCCCTAATTTCAACAATTGGTATCAGAACTAGTTCCTCTAAAAGAAGCTTGACCTCTTGAGGAGAACTAGGATGTCAACATACAAGAAGGATAGTCCAAGATTTGATGGAACAAATTACTCTCTTTGGAAGAATCGCATGGAGTGTCATTTGCAATGCATGGGTGATCCTTATTGGTTGATAACTAAGAATAAGTATACTCCTCTGAAGAATGGTCCTACAACTCCAGATGAAATAAAAAAAGATGAATACAACATTTGGGCTAAAGAAGTATTGTTGAGTTCCTTGACTGAAACAGAAATGACAAATGTCTTGGAATTGCAAACTACTCATGAAATTTGAAAGAAGTTGGAAACTTTGTATGAAGGTGATGCATATGTCAAATGTGCTATGTTACAGAGCCTAAAGGGTAGATACAAATGTTTGAGGATGAGTGAAGATGAAAACATCACTTCCTACATGCAAAAGGTGAATGAGCTTGTGTGCAGTATAAGGTGTGTTGGTGGAAAACTAGAAGAATCAAAGATTGTTGCCAAGGTGCTCAGATCCTTACCTGCTTCATACAAGCATAGAATTATTGCTATTAAGGAGATCAGGACCATAACAAATGTTACAAGGGATCAGTTGGTTGGAAAGCTTTTAGCATTTGAAATGAGTGAGTTTGGTGATTCTCTTCCTAAATCAAAATCTGTATTTAAGGCCAGTGTTTTCAAAAAGCAAAGATTTGATCCAGGTGAAAGCTCTTCAAGAAAACTAACCAGATATGAGAAGGCAAGGAAGGAACTTGAAGAAGATGAATCTTAGCTTGAAGAACTTGAAGCCCTTGTTGCCAAAAGATTACCAAGAGGATCCGGTAAAAATGAAAGAAAGTTGCCTTTCAAATGTTTTACTTGCAATAAGATTAGTCATTTTGCTTCAAGATGTCTAGAGAGGGTTTCAAAGACAAACCCTAACAGACCTAGGGTTTAGAAGAAATGCTACTATGTCCAAGAAGCTACTGATGAAGGAGTCACAAATGATGAATCTGTTATGGGAAGTACCTCTAGAAATGAATGGGTGTTCATTGCTATCAAAGAAGAAGATCTGATGCCTTCTAAATCTGCTAGTTGTGTGAATGTGGAAAGTGCCTTGGCTACTTAGGTTGAAGAAAAGGATGAATGGGTGATTGACAGTGGATGTTCTCATCATATGACTAGTGATAAAAGTAAGTTTGTAAGTTTGGAAAGCTATGAAGGTGGAATTGTGAAGTTTGGAGACAATTCAGCTGGTAGAATCCATGGCAGAGGATCCATCTCTCTTGATGGTAAGAATAACACTAATGATGTTTTGTATGTAGAAGGGTTGAAGCATAATCTTCTCAGTGTTGGACAGTTGGTTGACAAAGGGTATGATCTCCAATTCAAGGATGGAAAATGTAGAATTTTGGGAAGCTCCGGAGCTGAGATTACATCTGGTACACAGACTAGAGGTAATATCTTTCATTTAAGTGGTACTGGTAAAAGTTGTTTGATTGCTCAGATTGATCAGAGTTGGCTATGGCATAGGAGAATGTGTCATGTAAACTTTGATAACATTGTCAAGATAAGTACTACTCAGGCTGTGAGAGATCTTCCAAAGCTTGGAAAACCTGCTAATAGCATGTGTAAGGAATGTCAGTTGGGCAAACAGAAGAGAGCTACATTCAAAAGTAAAGAACAATTTTCAAGTCAATTGTTGGAACTTGTGCACACTGATTTGTGTGGTCTTGCCAGAGTTAGGAGTTTGCAAGGAGATAGATACTTTATGTTGCTGATTGATGATTACTCCCGGATGATGTGGGTCACTTTCTTGAGAGAGAAATCAAAGGCTCTTGAAAGATTCAAGGTGTTCAAGGCTATGGTGGAGAATGAAACTAGTGTGAAGATAAAGTGTCTGAGATCTGACAGAGGTGGAGAGTTTACCTCCGATGAGTTTAATGCATTTTGTGAAAAGCATGGAATAAGAAGACAATTATCTGCTCCTAGGACTCCTTAATAAAATGGAGTTGTGGAAAAGAAGAACCAAACTATTCAAGAGGCTGCTAGAACCATGATGATGGAGGCAAATGTTCCACATGACTATTGGAGAGAGGCTATGAGTACTGTTGTCTACACTCTTAACCGGGTGGAGATCAAAGGTAATACTGGTAAAACACCTTATGAACTATGGTTTAGTAATGCTCCTACTATGAATTACTTTAGAGTTTTCGATAGTAAATTCTATATCAAGAGAGATGAAGATCTAGGCAAGTTTGATGCAAGATATCATGAAAGAATATTTCTTGGTTATTCTAACCAAAAAAAGGCATACTGGTGAATTAACAAGAGATTGAAAAGGATTGTTGAAAGTGCTAATGTCAAGGTTGATGAAAGCTAGGAGAGACCTTCCAAGCCTTGTGGATATGAATCAGATGATCAAAATGAAATTCCAAATAAAGGAAAGCAAGTTGAAACTCAAACTTAGATTTAGATTGCTCTTGAGAGTCCAGTGACTCAAGAAGCTAGTGCAAATGTTGAGGAACAAGTTCAAGAATCAGAAGTTCAAGAAAATCCCAAAACCCCTAGGTATGTAAGGTTGAATCATTCTGAAGATTAGATTATAGGAGATAAAAATAAAGGTGTTCAAACTAGAAGAAAAATTGTTGAAGAACAAGTGGAGTATTGTTTGATTTCAAAGATTAAACCAAAATTAGTGAATGAAGCTTGTAATGATGAAAGTTGGGTAAAAGCAATGGAAGAAATTTTAATGCAAATTGAAAAGAATCATACTTGGGATCTTGTTCCTAGACTTGAAAATAAAAATGTAATTAGAACTAAATGGGTCTTCTGGAATAAATTGAATGAAGATGGTGAAATTGTGAGAAACAAAGCAAGATTGGTGTGCAAAGGATATTCTCAGGTAGAGGGAATTGATTTTGAAGAAACTTTTATTTCTTGCCTTTGTTGCTTACAAATATTTCAAAGTTTACCAGATGGGTGTCAAGTCAACATTCCTGAATGGAGAGTTGGATGAAGAAGTCTACATTGAGAAACCAGAAGGATTCTAGTTGTCTGATCAAGGAGATATGGTCTACAGATTGAGGAAAGCATTGTATGGACTTAAACAATCCCCAAGAGCCTGGTATGCAATATTAGATAAGTATCTGCTAAAGTTAGGTTTTAACAAAGGCACAACTAACAGTAATCTTTAGTTCAAAATTGATTATGAACACATCTTGATTGTTGAGGTATTTGTTGATGATATCATCTTTGGTGGAAATGAGAGCATGAGTAAAAAATTTGCTGATCAGATGCAAAGTGAATTTGAGATGTCCATGTTTGGTGAAATGAATTTCTTCCTAGGTCTGCAAATCATTCAGTCAAATAAGGGCATCTTAATATCTCAGTCTAAGTATGTGAAAGAGTTGTTGAAAAAGTTTGGAATGGAGGATTCAAAACTAGTCAGTACTCCTATGATAACCACATACAAGTTGAGTAAAGATGATGATTCCCCTAAGGCAGATCAAAAAAGGTATAGATCAATGATTGGAGGTCTACTTTATCTGACTCAAACCAGACCTGATATTATGAATGCAGTTGGTATTGTTGCTAGATTTCAAGCTAATCTTAGAGAATATCATGTTGTAGCAGTCAAAAGAATTTTTAGATATCTGAAGTGGACATATGATTATGGCTTATGCTATCCTAAGGATGATGATTTCAATCTTCATGCATATACAGATGCTGATTGGGTAGGAGATGTGGATGACAGGAAGAGTACTACTGGTGGTGTGTTTTTCTTGGGAAAGAGATTGGTTTCTTCGTTGAGCAAAAAGTAGGAGGCAATATCTCTATCTACTACAGAGGCAGAGTATATAGCAATAGTAAGTAATTGTACTCAAGTTTTGTGGATGAAGCAAATGTTGAAGGATATCAAAATTATGTTTGAAGAGCCTATTACAATCTTCTATGATAATTCAAGTGCAATAAACATCTTAAAGAATCCAGTGTTGCATTCAAAGACAAAGCACATATCCATCAAGTTTCACTTTTTGAGAGAGAAGGTAAATGAGAATGAAGTCAGATTAGAGTTTGTTTCTTCAAAGGATCATATTGAGGATATCTTCACTAAGCCTCTACCTAAGGACACTTTTGAGTATCTCAGAGTGAAGCTAGGGGTTATTACCCCTCCTATTCAGAACTAAGGTGCACTAGTGTGTATTAGTCCGGTGGAACCCACAGTCATGTCTTGTGATCTAGATTGGTGTTAAAGGGATGCTACTTAGGGGGAGTAGTCAGTATGTTAATTCTGGAGTTCAATTTGGTTTTATCTAAGAAACAAATAGGGGGAGTGATGATTGCAAATATGTGCCCTTTGTCATTGATGTCATAGGGGGAGAGAAGTCATGTGAAAAACTTGAAAGTAAGTAGTTGCTGGTGAAAGGGGGAACAGTGAAGAAAGTGGTTGTAGGCATGATAAGAGAAAGGGGGAGAAGTCCTTGTCTTGATGGTTGAATTAGTTTTTCACATCATATGTTGCCATCAATGACAAAGGGGGAGATTGTTGCAAATATGTGCCTATGATGTGTTGTCATTGATGTCAACATATCCCTTTGTCAGAGACAATGCAGTTCAGTAAAGTAGATTGCTTCGCATTCCCAGTGAGACAAAGATAAGAGTCTATGGATTAAAGGGTTTTGTAGAGGATTGTCTGAAGTTTCTCCAGTTAAGATTTGACAGGTCCGCATGGAGGATTGGTGAAGTTATGGCCATTTGAGTAGAATCATGTTTTGTAGTTGTTCAAAAGTAATAGAGTGACAGGAATTTGGTCTGGATTGCTCCACATTGGAATATTATGGTCTTCGGTTCTAAAGGTATCTTTGGGATGTTGGTGTGTATCCTCAACTCAAGTGGTTCATGGTTTGGAGGTCCACAAGCAATCTTTCTAGTGTGACAGTCATGACAGTTAGTGTTCTTAAGTTCTTGTATGAAGATGCAAGTGATTCTGGTGATTCGAGGTGGTACAGTTGTTCTTGTTGATTTCATTGTGCTTGTGGAGGTCTCTGGATCATGTGCCTATTGTGTTGGTTGTCCGCATTGAGGATTGAGCTTGGAGTTGAGGATTTCTCCTTGGGTGTTGTTGTTCTTTCCAGTCTTGGTCGACCGGATGCTTCGTACATGTTGCGGATGATCTAAAAGAAGTTCTATGGAGCGTGGCGTGTTGTTTGAGGAAGATTTGAGTCCCAGCTATGTTTGGCTGATAATGTAGTGGTCCACATGTAGCATTTTGTATTAAGTCAAGTCTTGTGATTGTAATTGCTTGTAATGCCTATCTTGGAGAATGTTCCACATAGATGATTGTAAGGCCAACTTTGATGTTCATTCCAAAGTTGATGTCATGTCTAAATAAGTGAAATGAAGTCATGTAAATGTGCCCATGTGTGTGAAGATGTGGAGGTAGTGAAGAAGTGCTTGGGGGCAGAGCAGAGGTGTTGAGAGCTTCAATGGAACTGAACCTTGGCATGGAGAAGATGTTGTTTCTTAGTTCAACCTTTTAGTGTTAACCATGTGAATGTTTTTGTAGACACTGAGTCTCTTAGAGAAGTGAGCTCTAGGCAGTGTGCCCAAAGGTAGGTTCCTTCCCATTTTTTAATTCTTTTAGCAGAGACTAAATCTTGTGGGTTAATCCCCACTGTGGTTTTTCCCTTAATCGGGTTTCCATGTAAAAATCCTGGTGTTATGTGTGTTGATTGTGTTTTTGCTCATGTGTTACTGATTCATGCTTTCATGGTTATATCATTAATCTGTTAATAAGTGGTAAATGAGATTAAATGTAGTAAAAGATAAAGTTTTGTGACAACTGATTCACCCCCCCTCTCAGTTGTCTGCCCTAATTTCAACATGTAGCTCTTCACAAGTCAAAATCGATACATACAATATGATTGGAAAAACTTGTTGTGGACCTTAGAAATTCATAAGGGAGATCAAGAAATATCTTTCCATACCTTCCAGTATTAAGGAAACTAATAAGGATCCTCCACATATCAGATATTTAACTAGTTGGCTCAAACTGCTTAGGACTACTCATTGTCTATCTTCATACTATTGGGGAGAAGCTAAGAACTCTATGTGGACCAAGAATTCAATCACACATGGTCTCAACAACATTCCTACACCTTACTAAAGAAGTATCATATTAATCTATACATCTGTAAAATAGGAAACATGACTATCTATAAGAAACAGAGCATTCTAGACCACATGTGATACTTCACATCTCAAGATATGATGTTGCGGTGCAATATAAGGCCTGAAACCTTTTGAGAATGTGATTAAAAATCATTGTATGTTCCTTATTATATCTACACACCTTTATCTAATGATTCTGGAGGAATTCAAGAGTTTGATATGGATAATCAGAAGTCTGGAGGATAGTTATAGACAAATGTTTACTTGCAGACATAACTACTTGATGTGGTACCAAAAAATGTAATTTGTCTATATGTGGATCATACCTGATATACCTCAGACCATATAATACCTCTGCACAATCTCTAATGGTTGTTTCATCCTTCACAAAACTCAGCCCTATGCAAATGGTTTCAGAATAGTCTCTATTGCCTCTGTCTAAGTGATGGTTGATACTCTGTCCCTTGTAACTTTTTATGCTGATGATACAGTGAGAACTTGAAAACTTGGATTTATCATTTCAATACCTGAATAAAGTTATCTTTAAAACTGCAAGATCAAATCTTTCTCTATAGAGGAATGTAGACCAGAACAAGATGACTCTGCCTTAGGATCTGCACTGTGAATGCCTTAGTTAGATTTCTGCTTCTTGTCATTAAGTGCAGTATCTCCAACTGATTAGATATACATGTAGGGATACTGGAATCATGCAAGAACATAAGTGATTACCTCTACACCATTCTCACACACCAATATGATCATCTTACCATACTTAGACTATTTTCTCTTCTCCTAGACTAGTTTGTCTTGACCATACAGACTCTTCCTCTGTACAAGTTTATCTATACATTTCCATATACTATGTTGACATCAATGTATACTATGTTGACATCAATGACAATACATATTGCCAATATTATCTCCATTAATAGGATTACTATACACTTATAGAGTCTCCATATAAGGCTTCTGAAGCATCAATCACTCTAGTTGCATTCCTCCATATAATCAAGAAAATGAGAACCATAGACACACATCCCAATCCATGCTTCCACATATGAAATCTACAAGAGATGCTTAATCAAGCCAACCTCAAAAACTAATCATGTGCTTACTATTATAAAAAGTTTTCACAAAACCACTAAGTGGTATTACATAAACCATGTGCCTCAAAACCCTAAGCTCACTAAACCATGACCCCAAATTAAATATTTGGTACTAAGATTTCCAAATATTACATATTTTCTTAATGTGATAACCACATTAAATATGTATCCCAATGTCACATACAACATACAAGTGGCCCTAAGAATGTCTAACCCATGTGGTATCCACATCTCTAAGATGCACCACAATTAAATACTTATTTTTTAGCATTATTATTTTATTGTGTAAGGTATACAACACACCTTTTCCCAACATAGACTTCCAAACAAAGTGATAAAAGTAAATAGGCCTTGAAATTTGATGATTTAAATGCTCAAAAAGTTGCAAGCCCTTGTTTGACATAGTCAAGGCCACCCTACATAATCAAGCTTTCCCTTTTGGCCTCCAAAAGCAATCAAGGCCACCTGGTAGGCTACCACTTGTCCATTTCAATCTTCAAATCATTAAATTTTTAGTCTAGATTATAGTATTAAAGATCCACTATATCTTCCTAGATCCATCCATGTCCAAAAATTAATCATTTACTAGGTGATATTACTTTGATATTGTCATTTTATATAACTTTTCATTGAGAATCAAGACTTTAATAGGTTTTTATAAGGTTTTGATGGCTAACTTGTAGATCAAGAGCTAGAAACTCTTGAGTTACCTCCTCCTGGTGTCTACATTGATCAATTCTAGTTTTAAGACCCCATAATTCAATCTCCTAGGTTGAACTATTCTAGCCTCCCAACTTGTTTTCATTATTTCCATCATATTCATTGGTACCTCTTAGGTTTTTTATTGATTGCACATCTTCTAATGGTCATGAACAAGTGGGTATCTTTGAGGACCTGAGAGAGACTATTACTAAACTCCCTACAAAATATCAAATCTCTATCTACTCCAGTCAAGGTTGCCTCCCTTCGGTCATTACAGTCCTACAGGCTATTTATCCTAATAATGTTCTTGAACTTTGCTTAGATAACTTCCAAATTTCATAGGCAAGTTTAGAACTAAATTTCTAATAGATTTCCTAAATGCCACATCTCAATCTAGGTGCATCTAATACCTTTGCTTACTACTTTTCCATGCATTTACATAGTCACTTCACCTTCCTAGTCATACATGATTCTAATTATTATGGTTTTGTCTAGCATTCACTTGCATTAGCCATCCCAACTCATTAGTTAAGGTTAGGCTAGTTGGAGATGGCCTTAGGTTAGTTTAATTTACATTTAGTTTACCTTGACATAGCCTTAATTTGCATCTTAGTTTACTCACTTCACCTTCCTAGTCATACATGATTCTAATTATTATGGTTTTGTCTAGCATTCACTTGCATTAGCCATCCCAACTCATTAGTTAAGGTTAGGCTAGTTGGAGATGGCCTTAGGTTAGTTTAATTTACATTTAGTTTACCTTGACATAGCCTTAATTTGCATCTTAGTTTACACATTATTTCACACACAACCACACGCACATAAAGAAAGAAAAGATAAATTCTTTTTTTGCTCTTTCAATAACATAGTTGTTTATGTTTACTTAATTGAACTCTTTCATGTTAGATTTCTATTCAAGTTCTAGGGTAGATAACTGAAAAATAATTTAACATGTATTAATTGAAGTGAGTTGTCTATTTTCTATCAACAATTCATGGTAAACTCGATGTGAAACCTAACCTTCTCCTCAACCAACAAAACTTCATATTGTAATTGAATTTATATTAGATTTTATTGTATCAAGTCATTATCTATTGTTAATCTAGAATCAATTTATAATCAATCAATAGATCATTTTTTGACAAACAAAAACACAACCATAGTGTGTAGACCCTAGTATAGCCACCCTAGTGTTCTATACCAAACTATTGTCCTTACCTTTATTTTTATATAGAAAGAATAATCTTGTTATTTTTGATAAAAATTTATTGAACCTATCAATATGTGCCCTTTCTATTCTTTGTCTTTATCTCAATAACTTATCATTCTATAGTGTGACCATTGCCACACTCTTCTACTAAATCCTAAAATCTATTTTTAGGTAAAAATAGAATCATAGAACATACAATCTAGTGCAACTCCACTAGTGTCCCTATATCATGTCATTGTCCATATCTCCATTTTTACACAAAATAGTTTCTAAAAAAATTACATTATGATCAAGTTTCCTACAATCTATTAGCATTTATTTTTCCATTCCCTATCAAACAACATGAGCCTTCCTTGCTCAAGCATTCCTTTCTCTTTCACCATCCCTTGTAGGAGTTCTCACCTAAACTCAACCATGTCTTTACCTATCTCATCTTTCTTCTTCGATTCCCATTTCTCCCTTCTTCCTCTATTGTTGATCTAACATAGTATCCCACCCTACATACCTCCTAATGATAACCACTCTAACCATGAGGCCACATTAGCTTTAAGGCTAAGTTTACCACCCACAAAAATACTATCACTTGTCTCTCCTTCAAATAAACTTGCCTAATGATGCCACCTATTCTTCAACTCCCTCCCTTGTACATTCCTTGAGAAACCTTTTTGTCACCCATCCTAAGGGGTTAGAAATTTTAAAAGGTATATAACATAACGTTCATGCCAATGTCCCTTTGTAGCCTAGCTCCCCTACTTGTATCCCTCCTCAGCCCACCTCTTCCTCTTATTCCATTACCCAACCTTCCTTTACCCAAATTTCCATGCCTATTCCTTCCCATTCCACCCACATTCCTACTACTTTTATCTTTCCCTCTATCCCTTCCTTTCATGGTGAATCCATCCCTTTAACCAACTTCTTTGCTTCCTACTCCTATGTGCCACCTTCTCATCCCTTGTTATCTTGCCTATTCCTCTACCATTATAATTGTAATGCCTAACTATGTTAACCCTTGCTCATCCTATTTAATAAATGATTAATTGTATGTTGATCATATTGCTTGGATTAACGATTTAATTGAACTGTGTATATTGGGCAATTTTATCATTCACTTAGGCGGTTGTCATGTATTGGGTAGATGCACATAACATTTGATTGAGTGTGCAAGAAACTTATAGGGTGTTTGACCAATGGATGGTATGTGAATGAAGTTGACATAGATTTCACTTAGCCATCTCACCTTACTTATCCGAATAGATCACGATTCTAGATCCCCTTGTGTTAAACTTGTGGATGTATCTTTCTTGGATGATTGTATTTATTGTTTATGTATTTACTTGAAATATACAAAAGATTTAATAGTCCTTTTAAAATATTAATTATTAGAAAAGAGAAAAGTATTATAAAATAGTTAAATAAATTAATGGGAAAGAGGAAGGAAATTGAATAGGTAGTTAAGTTTAAAAATCTCATTGTTTAATTTCAAAACCCACAATAAAAAATTTAAAACAATCAATATGATGTGATTTCATCTTGTACGTGCGTGTAATACAGTGGGTAATGACGTCGACGCGTGTAAAATGTGGGGTCCATATTCTTTTGTGCGAGGAAACTTGTGGCCGCAAACTAGGTATGACAAAATCTCCCGACTTCTTGTTACCTAGTTTTCCTTCTCAGACCATATTCTTTTGGCCTCTCGAAACAGCAGCATGAGATGAGTCACGAGTGACGATTGATTGATTTGTAATAATACATTAACAAAGAAATTGAAAACCAATTTGAATTGGCCACGCCATAGCAATCACGACCACAAATTATATATATGGGTGCTTTTGCTTTTTTTGGTCATTGACAATAGATAATTGATTGGAAGTCACTACCTTGTTGTTCTATGCTTCTTTCATCATGGGAACACCTAAATTATTCAATTGTGAAATTCAATGGCTCAAAAAAAAAAAAAAAAAAAAAAGTTAAAAAGACCTAGCACTAAAACTTAGGCAAGATCATTGTATAAAGTATCTTTTAATCATCAAGTTATTCTTTTAAAAATAAGTCTAAAAATTAAATAATTGACTTGATGGTAAAACAAAATATCTATTGATAAATGGAAGACCAGAATGTAGGAAAATGTTAAACCATTATAGTAAGGCAATAAAAGATACTGAATGATAATAATATTAATTTATTCTGGGTGCATTACAAAGTAGTATGTAAATTCTTATAAAGTATTGCATTCCCATATAACTTCCCAAACTTCCCTATGAGAAACTAAACCCCCAATAACTAACAAAAAACTAACATCACGAAGTCACTAAGGTGAATTTATTACAAATATAAACCTTAATTTCCAACACCCCCTCTTAAAGTTTACAGAACAAAAAAATAAAATATGTTGACCAATCATAACCTTATACTCTTTAGTAGATTCTCTTTGAAAATAAATTAAACCAAGGAGGCCTTCATCAAGTTGTCTTGTAACCCTTGTAAAGGTGTAGCTCCTAAGCTGAATTCCCGAGTTCTCAAATTCTTCCCTCCCAAAAATCTTGAATTATAGATCTCCCAAATTATTCAATAACCATCCATGTTGAGTTGCAACTCCATCAAGTTGTCTCGTGATCCTCGTAAGAGTATAATTTCCAAGATCCACAAATGCAAGTTCTATCTACGCAACAATCCATGTCAAGTTTTATCTACACTAGATCCTTTCCTGTCTTCAAAAAATAGGCTTATTAATATATGAATTTTCATCACTTTTAGCACTTAAAGAAAAGAAAACAAAAACTAATGCTTCTCATACAAAGTATTATCTTTGAGCAAGAAGCTAGCTCAAGATGTTGAGATTCCTCGCATCTCCCATGTCCACCAACATCCTCTAGTGAGGGCTTCTTAAAACAAGTCTTCATCCCTTGTATCTTCAACAAAAGCATCTTTAGTAAAAGCATCTAGTGAATCCTCAACAAAGGCTATATTAAATTTATTTGATTTATGTTTGAGCTTTCCCTTGAGAACATCATTTGCTCAATTTCTACAATTCCAAGATGTGTGACCTCTTTTCTTGTAGTGAAAACTAATTTTAAATATTAATATATTATTATTGATTATTTTATAAACTTTACAATTGTTAAGGATTACAAGACAAAAAAAAACAACTTTAATAATTGTTTTGTTGCCTTTAAAAAAGGATATGACATTATACTAAGAATCAATCTTAAAATAGATTAGAATAAATTAGTACTCTTTTTGAATTTCATGGTATTGTGGGTAGACTTTATAAAATAATTTTTCCAAAATTTAACACAACAATGAGTAGTCAATAGAACATTAGAGTGAAATATGATTGTCACATTTCTCTCTTCCTCATTTAAATCTATATTAACTAAATTGAAGAAGGACAAATGTACTTGTATTTGTTTAGGGTAAAATTGGGATTTGTTTAATTTTTAGTGTTTAAATGTTTGAAACCTCCTTTCACCCTTTACATTCAAGGATCTAGGGTTGAGTGGCAATTCACTATCATACCCTAGGTCACTGTGAGATGAAGGGAAACTTGGATTCTGGAATTTAATTATCAATTTTCCTTCTCCTATGCTCAATTGACCATTAAAACCCTAATTTCGCAAATACGACTGTAAACAGAAGAATAATAGAAAAAGCTTTTGCAGACAGAAGTAAAATATCAAATCACAGAATACCTATTTTTGGGGTTCTGAGGTGGAAAAGTCAGGGACAAAAGAGCAGGCGCCCAAGTCCAATGCCCTACTTTTTGTCCGGAGGAAACTCAATCTGCAACTCTTCCCTACTGTTCCAGAGATTTTCCCATCACAGAAGTTGGAGGAATAATGAGCAGGTGCCCAAGTCCAGGGTGTTGTTTTTCCTTCTGTTCTACAATTCTGACACTTCAAGATGCCTTCCTGCAACTTCACTTTTTCCAGCTCCGCAACCTGTAACCTACAACCATGAAAACTTTGGGAGGGGGTTGTGGTGTTTAGATGCTTGCCTCAATCAAGCCCCAGAGGACACTTAAGTCTCTGAACACCATTGTCAAATAGAGAGTGCATGCCCTTGTGAGGTAGAGGAAAAAACTAAAGGAATTGATGATGAAACCACAATATAATCTCATCTTGTAGTGAAGATATCAGGAGGAAGATGCTCTTCATTCCATGATGAAATGGATGCTCAAATCTACAAACACAAACACATAAACCACACAAATCTACTCTTGCAACATAATGAAAGCCTTGAATCACTTTGAGAACACTCGAAGATCACAATTGCCATCTAGTTTACAAATGAATGCCTAAACATGTTTTTATATGCAACTACAAACACTTCTTCCAAGATTTTTGTAATTCAAACTTACTGTGTCGGCATAGGACCCAAATAACGATCATAAACTGACACCCAAAAATTGGGACTACCCCAAAATAGGGTAGGACTAGAGTGTGGGCGCCCAAGTCCTCTTCCCCTATTTTAGGTAGGATAAGGCTCAAGGGGTCCTCCTAGGTCCCATTTGTTATGTTACCTAGGGCTCATTCCATCAGGATGCCAAATTATGAAGTAAGATGTCCTAAATGCATGCAAAAGACCCGGGAGCTAAACCTTATGAGGGAAAAGCCCCCAAGGGGACATTTTCTGACGTTACATTTAGCCCCCATTTTAATGTACGTATAAACGCAAGGCCAATACATGCATTAAAGTAAGGTCACAAATACAGCAAACACAACAAGCACGGAGAAGACACGCCAATCACATAGAACACAGTAACAGGCACGTAAAACACAGAGAAGACAGTTACAGTCACACAGAACATAGAGAAGATAGTCAATGCATAGAAGATACATTAATGCATAGTGTTGCAAATATAGGACTTTGATGTGTTGTCATTGATGTCAACATATCCTTTGTTAGAGACAGTGAAGACAATGCAGAAGAGTGATCGGTATTCCCAAAAGGATGAAGATTAGAGTATGTGGATTAAAGGGTCTGTAGAGGAGTGCCTATAGTTGTTCCAGTCAAGATTTGAGAGGTCCGCATGGTGAATCAAGGAAGTTATGGCCATCTGAGTAAAACTAGTTTTTGTTGTTGATCAGAAGTGCAGAGTGATAGGGAGTTGGTCCGGATTGATCTGGTATGAGCATATTGTGATTTGCAGATCTAGAGACATGTCTAGGATGTTGGTGTGTTCCCTCAACTCAAGTGGTTCGTGGTTTGGAGGTCCGCAAGCAATCTTTCTAATATGACAGTCATGATAGACAGTGTTCTTGAGGTTCCGGAGGAAGATGCAAGTGATTCTGATGATTTGGAGGAGTGCGGATGTTTTTGTTAAATTAAATATGCTTGTGGAAGTCTCTAGATTGTGTGACCACTATGTTGGAGGTCCACATTGAAGTTTGAGCTTGTTAAAGAAGATTTCCCTGTTGGTGTTGTTGTTCTTCCTAGTCTTGGCCAACTGGATGATTTAAGCATGTTGCGGATGATCCAAAGGCAATTCTATGAAGAGTGACATGTTGATCAAGAAAGATTTGAGTCCCATTTATGTTTGACCGACATCTTAGTGATTCGCATTAAGTCAAATGTTCATAGTGCCGACCTTGATGTTCATTCCAAGGTTGATGAAGCATATAAATACTTGTTGATGAGTTGTGGAAAAGTGTCCTTGTGCGAAATAATTGAAATCAAAAGAAAGGATCAAAGGCAAAGCAGAGCAGAGGAGAAGTAGAAGAATAAGAGATGTTTAGATGAAGAGATAGAGAAGGAGTATTTGGAGCAAAGAAGAAGATTTATAAGATTTCAAAGGAACTGAACTAGGCATAAAGTAGATGCTATTTCACAGTTCATTCTTTCTATATTAAACATAAATTCTATAGGCGGTGAGCCTCTCTTGAGCAGTGAGCTCTAGGTCGTGAGCCCGAAGGCATGTGCCTTCCTTTTTTCTTCAAGTACTTTTAACAGGGTACGAATCTTGTGGGTTAACCCCCACCATGATTTTCCCTTAACTGGGTTTCCACGTAAAAATTTTGGTGTTATGTGTGCTCAATTTATTTCTGCTCTTGTGTTATTGATTCATGATTTATGTTTATGTATTAAAGAAGATTAAAAGGAGATATTTTTAAATTGTGGGACAACTGATTTAGCCCCCCTCTTAGTTGTCTGGACTATTTCTAACAATTGGTATTAGAGACAAGTTCTTCTAAAAGGAAGCTTAACTACCGAGGAGATCTAAGATGTCGACGTACAAGAAGGATATTCTGAGATTCGATGGAACAAATTACTCTATTTGGAAGAGTCACATGGAGTGCCATTTGCAATGTATGGGTGATGCTTATTGGATGATAACCCATGATGAGTACAATCCTCCAGAGAAAGGTCCTTCAACTCCAAATCAAATCAAAGATACTGAAAATAACCTTCAAGCTAAAGAAGCCCTGTTGAGTGCCCTGATTGATTCAAAAATGACAAATGTCTTTGGACTAAAAACTGCTCATGAAATCTGGAAGAAGTTGGAAAATCTTTATGAAGGCAATGAACATGTCAAATGTGCCAAGCTACAAAGTCTAAGAGGAAAATTTGAAAATCTAAGGATGAGTGAAGATGAAAACATCACAATCTACATGCAAAAGATAAATGAACTTATGTGTGGTATCAAGTGTGTTGGTGGAGCTTTGGAAGAGTTAGAGATTGTGGCAAAAGTGCTCAGATCTTTACCTGATTCATACAAACATAAGGTTACTGCTATAGAGGAGATCAAGACTATCTCAAAAGTTACAAGAGATCAGCTAATTGGCAAAATTTCAGCTTTTGAATTGAGTGAGTTTGGTGATTCTCTTCCTAATTCTGAATCTGCTTTTAAGGCTAGTGTATATGGAAAACAAAGATATGATCTGGGTGAAATCTCTTCTGCAAGATCAAACAGATTTGCTAAGGCAAGGAAGGATCTTGAAAATGATGATATTGAGTCTACAAAACTTGAAGCTCGTATTGCCAAAAGAATGCCAATAGGATCTAGTAAATATGAAGGAAAGTTGTCATTCAAATGTTTTGTTTGTAATAAGATTGGTCATTTTGCCTCAAGATGTCTGAAGAAATCTTCAAGGCCAAATCCTAATAGATATAAAGGTTAGAAGAAATGTTACTATGTCCAAGAAGCTGGAGAAGAAGGAGTCATAGATGATGAATCCGACCATGGAGGTGCCACTGAAGATGATTGGGTGTTCATTGCCATCAAACAAGAAGATCCAGTGTCTACTGAATCTACTAGCTGTGCAATTGTGGAAAGTGCCTTAGCTGCTTAGGTTGTTGAAAAGGATGAATGGGTGATTGATAGTGGATGTTCTCATCATATGACTGGTGATAAAAGTAAGTGTTATCACCCAGATTTGTACCCTTTGCTACGGTTGTGAAACTTTAGCAATCTGGAGTAACATGGGAATGATCTCGAAGTGTGGGACCCTGCAAAATGAGATCAGACCTCCGGAGAAGGCTGGCTTCCTCTTTCTAAGCCTAATGCTCAGAGAAATTCATCTAAACCTAGTGCTTATGCTTGATGGGAAAATGGGGAAGAAGGAATGCTGAAATAAACTGAGTGATACACTAGATTTAAATGTGTTTGGCTGCAACTAAATAGGCATAGTAATAATCTCATAGTTGGAAAGACTTACACAGACTCATATTAATTTTAGAGTGGTCCAGGAGAATAGACACAGTGCTAAAAATAATAATAGAGAGGCAAAAATGCCAGCTTATATTGATTATAGAGGCCAAATAGCCATTACAAAGAATAGCCCAGAAGGACAACCAACAACTAATACATATGTTTTACATGGATATATAGCACTTCATTTGATCTCAGTCAGTTACCCAATTCGCTCAAAGAGCTACAACCAAAAACATCTCTGAAAGGACGCCCTAGCTGCCAGGCGTAATGGCGCAAAAGATCTAGAACAGGGGCAGGTGGGGAGATATTTGGAGTCTTTAATGCAAGTAGCTTACTCTCTGCATAGCAATGAATGCAATAAATATCTGCAACTGCTCAAAATGGTCACTAAAATGTCCAGTCGCCTAAAATATGCAAGGCCAGATCTGAAAAAATGAAAGTGATAAACTACTCCTAAAAACCTAGCCAAAAGAAAGAGGGGACAAAAATATGCATCTTTGCCTCTTGCAGCATGTCAAAATTCTCCAAAATGGAGGAGATACAAGCGATCAAAGTTTTGGTCAACCACCTGTATATATTGCCCTACATCTATGTATATATCACTTGCATTTGCTGTTCAAATCAGCATCCAAAACCTTCTCTACAACTCCTTTGTATCTACCAGGCGCTTTGTATATTTGACTCGAAATGACTTTGTATGTTTTCTTGTATATCGTATGATATACAAGTGCCAAATATTCAAGGAAAGCATACATCAAAAAAACTTGCATCAACACCTTTTCTCTTTTGTGGGCCCTACCAATTGTATCTCCTATGTATGTGCAAACATACAAGCCATAGACTCAGGCCTGAATTTGTGAGAATTAACTTTTGGGTCAGGTCCGGCTTGTATGTATCCCATTGTATATTTGTTTGTATATCGCAATATACAAGCACCTTTGAATATGCAAGCCACAGACTTCAAATTTTATGAAGTAGCCTGAAAAGACATTGAAATCTGGCTTGTATATCGCCTTTGTATGTTTGCTTGTATATCGCATGATATACAAGCACCAAATATATAAGCCATGGACCTCAAAACTTATCAACTGCTTTGACTGCTGGGTCGGGTCCGGCTTGTATCATTTTTCTTTGTATATTTCTTTGCATGTTCAAATATACAAAACACTTATACATACAAGGCGGACCTAACACCTAAATATGCTGAATTTGATATTCAATTCAAGTCCGCCTTGTATATATCCTTTTTATCCTTGACTTGTATATCGCAATATACAATCACCCCTTATACAAGGTGGACCCGAAAACAACATAGAATAAAAATGAAATTTCTTTTCGGGTTCGGGTTGTATAAAACCCCTTGTATATCGGCCTTGTATGTTTGCTTGTATTTTTTGCTTGTATGTGCAAACATACAAGCAAAATATACATTCTCTTCTGTATATGCGCCGATGTACATTCCACTGTTCATGTGATCCTTTGTATGTCGAAACATACAATCCTCTTTGCATATGTGCGGGCCCCACCAGTTGCATCTACTTGTATATTTGATCCTTTGTATATCGGCTTGCATATGAAAACATACAAAGCACAAATATACAAGCCACTATAGCAAATGCATCTTTGTATGTTTCTTATTGTATATTGGGTTGTATGTGCAAACATACAAACCCGATATACAATCAATCCTAATATACATTTGCAGAATATTCTGGGAATCTACCTTGTATGTAGCCATTGTATGTTCAAACATACAACACATTATGCATGAAACCCAATATACAATGGGGAAATATTCCTGGGATCTGTGATAGATTCTCCCAATGTCTATGCATCTTCTAAGCTAGATATGCATTCTGAAATGCATAAAACTGAATTATTCCATTCCTTGAAGGCTGATGGAAAAGATCTGCAAGCCTGCCAATGTACATTTTGCCTTCTATATTTCTTTGCATATTCCTTTGTATGTACAAAGGTGAATGTATATGCAAATGTACATTCAAAAATACATACAATTACAAGCATGAAGTTGAAAATTCCTAGCGATAGAAAATACTTGAAGTTAAAAGATTTCTGGGTTTTTCTGGGTTTTTTGCGAAGAATCCTCGAGAAAGATCTTCGGATTTTTTTGACAAGGCATGCATGAGTATTCAGAAGGTTTAAGCTTTGTATAGACACTTTCCAAAGGATTTTTAAAGAAATACAAGGTTAACCATTTGACACTGGGTAGAGGAAAATGGGATAACAGTAAGTTTATAAACTTTGAAAAATATGAAGGTGGAATTGTGAAATTTGGAGACAACTCAGTTGGTAGAATCTGTGGCAGAGGATCCATCTCTTTTGATGGCAAGAATAACACAAATGATGTTCTGTATGTGGAAGGGCTGAAGCATAATCTTCTCAGAGTTGGTCAGTTGGTTGACAAGGGTTATGATCTCTATTTCAAGAATGGTAAATGCAGAATCTTGGAAAGCTCCAGAACTGAAATTGCATCTGGTACACAAACTAAAGGTAACATCTTTCAATTAAGTAGTTCTGGTAAAATTTTTTGATTGCACAGATAGATCAAAGTTGGTTATGGCATAGGAGAATGTGTCATGTGAATTTTGACAACATTGTCAAGATAAGTTCTACTCAAGCTGTGAGAGACCTTCCAAGACTTGTGAAACCTAATAGCATGTGTAGAGAATATCAATTAGGTAAATAAAACAAAACATCATTCAAAAGTAAAGAACAATTTTCAAGTGGGCGATTGGAACTTGTGCATACTAATCTATGTGGTCCTGCTAGAATTAGAAGTGTGCAAGGAGACAGATATTTTATGTTGCTGATTGATGATTACTCCTGGGTGATGTGGGTAACTTTCTTAAAAGAAAAATCTGAATCCCTTGACAAATTCAAAGTGTTCAAAGTCATGGTGGAAAATAAGATTGATGTGAAGATAAAGTGTCTGAGATCCAATAGAGGTGGAGAGTTTACCTCCAGTGAGTTTGATACATTCTGTGAAAAGCATGGAATAAAAAGATAGTTATCTGCTCCTAGGACTCCTCAGCAAAATGGAGTTATGGAAAGAAAGAATCGGACCATTCAAGAAGCTACCAGGACCATGATGATGGAAACAAATGTTCTACAAGTTTATTGGAGACAAACTGTAAGTACTATTGTCTACACTCTTAACCGGGTGCAGTTTAAAGGCAATTCTGGTAAGACTCCTTATGAACTTTGGTTTGGTCATCCTCCCACTATAAGATATTTTAGAGTTTTTGGTAGTAAATGCTATATCAAAAGAGATGAGGATCTAGGCAAGTTTGAAGCAAGAAGTGATGAATGAATTTTTCTGGGCTACTCTACTCAAAGTAAAGCATTCCGGTGCTTTAACAAAAGGTTGAAAAATATTGTTGAAAGTGCTAATGTCAGAGTTGATGAGAGAAAAGAAGGACATTCCAGGTCTTGCAGATATGATTCAGATGATCAAGATGAAAATCCAAGTCAATAAAGGCAAGTGCAAACTCATATTCAGATCCAGATTGATCTGAAAAATCCAGTAATTCAAGAAGATGGTGCAGAAGTTGTGGAACAAGCTCAAGAATCAGAAGCTCAAGCAATTCCCAAAACTCCCAGGTATGTAAGGATGAATCATCTTGAAGATCAAATCATAGGAGATAGAAATAAAGGTGTTCGAACTAGGAGAAGAGTGGCTGAAGATCAAGAAGAGATTTGTTTGATTTCAAAGATTGAACCAAAAATAGTAAGTGAAGCTTGCAATGATGAAAACTAGGTAAAAGCAATGGAGGAAGAACTAATGCAAATTGAAAAGAATCACACATGGGATCTTATTTCTAGACTTGAGGACAAAAATGTAATTGGAACTAAATGGGTCTTCCGGAATAAACTGAATGAAGATGGTGAAGTTGTAATAAATAAATAAAGGTTGGTATGCAATGGATATTCTCAAGTGGAAGGAATTGATTTTGAAGAAACTTTTACTCTGGTGGCAAGAATAGAGGTAGTCAGATTGTTTCTTGCTTTTGTTTCTTACAAAGTTTTCAAAGTCTATCAGATGGATGTCAAGTTAGCAGTTCTAAACAGAGAGTAAGAAGAAGAAGCTTACATTGAGCAACTGGAAGGATTTCAGTTGTCTAATTAGAATGATATGGTTTGTAGATTGAGGAAAGCATTGTATGGACTGAAACAAGCCCCAAGAGCCTGGTATGCAAGATTAGATAAGTATCTGCTAAAGCTAGGATATAACAAAGGTACTGCTGACAGTAATCTTTACTTCAATATTGATCATGAGAATATTCTGATTGTTGAGGTACTTGTTGATGATATTATTTTTGGTGTAAATGAGAGCACATGTGCAAAACATTTGCTAATCAAATGCAAAGTGAATTTGAAATGTCCATGTTTAGTGAGATGAATTTCTTCTTAGGTCTACAAATCACTCAGTTAGATAAAGGTATCTTTATATCTCAGTCTAAGTATGTGAAAGAATTGTTGAAGAAGTTTGGAATGGAAGATTCAAAGCTAGTAGGTACACCTATGGTAACCAAATGTAAGTTAAGTAAAGATGATGACTCCCCTAAGGCAAATCAGAAAAGGTACAGATCAATGATTGGAAGACTACTCTATCTGACTCAGACCAGACCTGATATCATGAATGCAGTTGGGCTTGTTGCTAGATTCCAAGATGATCCTAAAGAATCCCATGTTGTAGCAATCAAAAGAATCTCCAAATATCTTAAAGGAACACTTGATTATGGATTGTAGTATCCAAAAGACAATGACTTCACTCTTCATGCGTATACAGATGCCAATTGGGCAGGAGATGTGGATGACAAGAAAAGTACTAGTGGTGGTGCATTCTTCTTGGGAAGTAGATTAGTTTCTCGGCTGAGCAAAAAATAGGAGGCAATATCCCTATCTACAGTAGAAGTAGAGTATATAGCAGTAACAAACAATTGCACTCAAGTTTTGTAGATGAAGCAAATGTTGAAGGACATCAGAATTGTGTTTGAGGAGCCTATCACAATCTTCTGTGATAATTCAAGTGCAATAACCATCTCAAAGAATCTAGTGTTGCATTCAAAGACAAAGCACATATCCATCAAGTTTCATTTCTTGAGAGAAAAAGTAAATGAGAATGAAATCAAGTTGGAGTTTGTGTCTTCAAAGAATTAGATTGCGGATATTTTCACTAAGCCTCTTCCCAAGGATACTTTTGAGTATCTCAGAGAGATGTTGGGGGTCATTACCCCTCCTAATCAAAATTAAGATGCACTAGAGTGCATCAGTTCGGTGGAACTCATAGTCACATCTTGTGATCTGGATTGATGTTAGGAGGATACTACTCAGGGGGAGTATTCAGTATGTGAATTCTGGAGTTCAGTTTGAGAAGAGGAAGAAATGATTGCAAATATGCGCACCTTTGCCATTGATATCAAAGGGGGAGAGAAGTCATGTGAAAAACTCAGAAATAAGTAGTTGCTGGTGAAAAGGGGAGCAGTGAAGAAAGTGATTGTAGGTATGATAAGAGTAAGGGGGAGAAATTATTGTCTTGATGGTTGAATCAATTTTTCACATCATATGTTTCCATCAATGACAAAGGGGGAGATTGTTGCAAATATAGGACTTTGATGTGTTGTCATTGATGTCAACATATCCTTTGTCAAAGATAGTGAAGACAATGCAGAAGAGTGATCAGTATTCCCAGCAGGATGAAGATTAGAGTATGTGGATTAAAGGGTTTGTAGAGGAGTGCCTGTAGTTGCTCCAGTCAAGATTTGAGAGGTCCGCATGGTGAATCAAGGAAGTTATGGCCATCTGAGTAAAATTGGGTTTTGTTGTTGATTAGAAGTGCAGAGTGATACGGAGTTGGTCTGGATTGGTCCGGTATGAGCATATTGTGATTTGCGGATCTAGAGGCATGTCTGAGATGTTTGTGTGTTCCCTCAACTCAAGTGGTTCATGGTTTGGAGGTCTGCAAGCAATCTTTCTAATATGACAGTCATCACAGATAGTGTTCTTGAGGTTCTGGAGGAAGATGCAAGTGATTATGATGAGTTGAAGGAGTGCGAATGTTTTTTTTAAATTAAATATGCTTGTGGAAGTCTCTAGATCATGTGACTGCTATGTTGGAGGTTCGCATTGAAGTTTGAGCTTGTCAAAGAAGATTTCCTTCTTGGTGTTACTGTTCTTCCCAGTCTTGGCTTATCAGTGTTGCGGATGATCCAAAAGCAATTCTATGAAGTGTGGCATGTTGAACAAGAAAGATTTGAGTCCCAGTTATGTTTGACTGACAACTTAGTGATTCGTATTAAGTCAGATGTTCATAGTACCGACCTTGATGTTCATTCTATGGTTGATGAAGCATATAAATACTTGTTGATGAGTTGTGGAAAAGTGTCCTTGTGCAAAATAAATGAAATCAAAAGAAAGGATCAAAGGTAGAGCAGAGAAGACGAGAAGTAGAAGAATAAGAGATGTTCAGATGAAGAGATAGAGAAGGAGTATTTGGAGCAGACCAGAAGTTTTGTAAGCTTTCAAAGGAACTAAACCAGGCATAAAGTAGATGCTATTTCATAGTTCAATTTTTCTGTATTAAACATAAATTCTGTAGGCAGTGAGCCTCTCTTGAGCAGTGAGCTCTGGGCAGTGAGCCCAAAGGCATGTGCCTTCCCTTTTTCTTCAAGTGCTTTTAACAGCGTATGAATCTTTTGGGTTAACCCCCACCGTGGTTTTCCCTTAACCAGTTTTCCACGTAAAAATTCTGGTGTTATGTGTGCTCAAATTATTTCTTCTCTTGTGCTATTGATTAATGCTTTATGTTTATTTATTAAAGAAGATTAAAAGGAGATATTTTTAAATTTTGGGACAACTGATTCACCCCCCCTCTCAGTTGTCCGGACTATTTCTAACACATAGAAGATAGGCATGATTTCTTTTCTTTTCTTTTTCTCATATATGTGAAATGCAAATGCAAATACTAGAAAGTAAACAAACCTCCCATAATACATGATGCACTCATTGCGCAGGTCTTTGTATATATGGGGCAACACACATGCAAGACAAGTAAAACCTCCCAAAATGCAGGAAGCACAACCCTAAGGCACTGATCTTTATACTGCATATGGGGTAACAAACATGCCAAATAAAGCATGCACGGAAAAACACAGACACTTGAAGACATAGAGAAAACATGGCAAACAAGCAATGGAGTGTACCTATTTCTAGGTCCAACACCATCTCAGGCACATTACAGGCACACACCAATGATTGGGCTTCACCAAAACAGTCATCGAAGACACACTTAAGGGTTGAGTTATTCATAGAACTACTCCTCGCCTCTGTAGAGGATTTTTGAAAATGACATGATGATGCAATATGCTCTAAGAAGTACGCCATCCCCACCTCTATAGAGGGCTTAAGAAAAATGATATGCTCGATATCCTGCCTCCACAAAGGGCTTATATGATTGATTGATTGATTGCAAATAAAATTAGGATGCATGATGCACTCATTGCACAGGTCTTTGCACCTCAAGACAAACACATTGCTAACATCTATAACAAACAACTTACCTTATATATGCCCCCACCTTAAGGTGGTTGATATCAGGTATCAATATAAAGCACGTTAAGGTAGGAAGAAAACACACAAGGGAACACCGACTTTTGCAAAGCCCATGCCCCCTGGAGGTGACATGTACTTTACGATCGCCAAATGTTCCCACAAACACATCCCTACAAGAAACATGTTAGTGTCTAGAAGATCATGATAAACAACAACATCAATGCATATGAGTAACCACACAAAGAGCCAAGGTTATACAATGAATTCAAATTTCAAGGATAACCGTGGGGCTATATCACGAAGCTCTCCAAATTGAGTACTACCAAGGTTAGATTAAAAGACAAACAAAGGTGCACAGAGTAGCAGTATTGTTAAGGTTTGTAAATGCGATAGAAACATCATAAAATTCACTACACAAAAAGCACGAGTGCTTCCACTAGCCAAGCATCAGATAAGATATACAACCCCATCATCATATTAGGAACTAAGTCCAATTTTTTATTGCTCTTGAAAGGGACACTAGGTCCACATCAGAATAAATGTTTATCATCATCCGCTCGCTAGATGGAAACACTAGAGGAAGGGAAACAATAAATAAGAGAGGAGAAACAAGTGTCTTAAGGACAGTCACATAGGAGGGTGCCCCCAAGTCACCAACCGCAACACTATGTCTGTAAGACACAACACAACAATGAAATCAGAGAGAGGCAATATAGAAGAATGATGATACAAATAGAAGGTCACAACAGAGGCAGTCTCTTGGTATCCCAGACCTTACGGGAGAATCTGAGGTCATCCCAGGAGGCCTAAACAACACATAACACATCACAAAGGAAGCACCTCACGAAAGAGATAAAGGGTTCGAGATACTTACCTGGTAGGATCTTCATATCAGATTTTGGAACTTGTGAACCTCTTGGAGAGGTACTCGATCATGGTTAATGCAAAATCTGAGTGGTTCTTATGAAAGTCTTCTTTATTATCATATGATGCCTATTTCTCAAACTTTTGTTGAAATGAGACTTTTTGTTGCTTATGAGGGGGAGAACCACTATTATTTCCAACTGTTGACAGCCTTCTTACTCTTTTGTGATTTTTAGCAAGTTTTCATTGTTGAATCTTTCTAGCACGATAATGAGAATCATCCTATACCATCTTACTCTTCTGTATCGGTTGTTGTACTTTCTTTTGAAAGGCATTTTGATCATCTCCCAATCCATATAAGGATAACGGAGGAGGAACCTTGGCATAAATTCCATTTCTTCGTGGACGAGGTAGATTATCCACTTGTTTCTTATCCACTTCAATCATTCCTACAATGCTATCATAGTCTAAGTAATCATCCTCGTCTATTTCCACTAAACCCTATTCCACCATATTGTTTTCAATATGCTTAGGGAAAGGATTAGTGAAGATTTTTAAGTTCTGATTTGGTGGAGCAACCGACTTGTTTCCATTATCATACACACCCAATATCTGGATGACATTTGAATCAATAACATCCTGTATCTCATGTTTAAGATGCATACATTGTTCAGTGTCATGTCCTTGTGTCCGATGATAATGAAAAAGGCGTTAGCATCGAAGTAAGGTCCTTGTTTACTAGGATCAACAAGCTTGGTTGAGGGAAGCTTTAGAATGTTGTTACTCTTAGCTTGGTTCATGATAGAATGATAGGACTCAGATATCGGAGTAAACTTTCTTGGTTGATACAATGGTTTCTTTGGATTATTTATAGCAAATACATTCATATTTGGTCCATTGATCTTGATGAAACCCCTATTATTGTTCCCCTTAAAATTGTTTTGTGATGATCCACC
The DNA here is from genome assembly GCA_027924645.1 of Cunninghamia lanceolata. Taxonomy (NCBI): domain Eukaryota; kingdom Viridiplantae; phylum Streptophyta; class Pinopsida; order Cupressales; family Cupressaceae; genus Cunninghamia; species Cunninghamia lanceolata. The sequence goes on along the minus strand of BSBN01000286.1, from coordinate 4,764,938 downwards.
CATGGATTGACCAACTTGAGCTGATGAGTTTTGGTTTTCATACTGACTAGACGAAAGTTGATAATCACGAAGGGCGGTGCATAAATGTTGAAAGAAGTTATATTTCATTAAGAGAATCTTATCACAAATATTAGGTTGTAGATTTGTAATGAATATCTTTTGAACATCCTCATATTTCATTTGATACTGAATCTATGCATAAAGTCCTTGATATGACTAATGAATTCAGAAAACTTTTCTTTGGGACCTTGTTTGCATTGAACAAAGTCAATAAGGGTGACTTGGGGTCTGATATTTGCTTGAAAATGTTGTAAAAATTGATCAATCAACTGCGAAAAGGAGTGTATTGAATTTGGAGGTAAAGAGAAAAACCATTCTAAAGTAGTATCTTTGAGAGATCACAGGAAAAGTTTTGCTAACAAATCCTCTTCAAAATAAAGATCACTACACATAGCTATAAATGCTGCCACGTGAATATTAGGATCACCTTTTCAACCATATTTTTCAAAGCGGGGAGTCTCAAACCTCTTAGGCATAGGAGTTCTCAAGATTGCATAGGAAAGGGGATTACAGATGATATGTTGGCAAATTGGGTTGCGAAGAATTTGTCAAGTTTGTTACCTTTTGTTGTAATGCAATCATGCCCTGTAAAAGTTGGTTTAGGATGGCATCATTGGGAGATGCGGTTTGTTGTGAAGAATTGGAACCAAAGTGAGGAGGTGAGTGAGCTTGAGATATGATAGGTGGAGGCTAAGAAAATGTCAATGGTGGTTGGACATAATGATAGGTGGAAGATGGTTGCGAGTAGGTAATAGGTGGTTGGAAATGAGTGGAATAGATAGGTGGTTGAGAACAATTATGCATAGAGGAGGTCCCTTTAGGAATGAAATTTTGATAATCAAATCCCATAGCTTTGTAATTAGTGCCATTAGATACTCCAATACTAGTGGTAGCATTACTACAAGCATTTGCATCAGTTGTTAAGATCATTGACGTAAAAGTCGATATTCCCATAGTTGGTATAGGTATGGATACTTGAGTATGAGATGGTGATAAAGTGTTATTTATCGCTTGTGCACATTCGGTCACCGACATGATATTGGTTTGTATAATATGTGCTAGACCACGAATTGCATTTACACCATCTTGTCCCTCTTTTATCAATTCTCTTTTATTATGAATTGTAGGGACAACTTCTTCAGCTATTCTCTCATTTTCCATAAGTGATTGAAATTCAGCTAGCTCTTTATCCAATTTTTCTATTTGCTCATCAGATACATATCCTGTTGCCTCAATAGTATTATCAACATCATGAAAAGTTTGTTCTTCCATTGTGGTTGGAGGATGTATAATATCTTGCACAATTTGAGTTTCTCCCTTTGTAAAGGTGTTCAAAGGATTATTAGAGGTAGGAATGTCATTTTCAAGAGCACTAGATCCCATTAACCTTTTACTTCTTCTTAAAGGGATATTGTTTTTAGGACAATGTGTCATAAATCTTATACAAAAGCATACAACACACAACACACAAATTAAGAGAACAAATCCTAAGAGAAGGATATGGTTGAAGGCAAAAAATGCTTGGTTTTTTGTACTCTTTCAATGCAAATGAATGAAACAAAGAGTTTTGTAAGGATTTTGATTAGGAGAAGCAAGTTATATGTCTGATATTAGTCCAAAACAGCAATATTATCCTTCTCAACACACTCTTGATGCAAATCCAAGATAATACCGAGTCAAATTACAGTGAAAATATGTCGAAATAGGTACTTTTTCATCAAAACTCAATGCAACAGAGCATAACAAAGGGTGTTGTGAGGAAAATGATGATGGAAAGAAAATAAAATCAGTAATAACAGCCACTTGGTGCCAAAATACCCAACACAACACGCTATTAGTGCCACTTAAGGTAAAACCCTAGTGAAAATATAGCAAAATATGCAATTTTTCACGGTTTTTCAACTCCAAGACCTAGCAAAGAGGGTGTTGTAATAAATTTCAGGAGGTGAAGTAAATAAAATCAATGATATTAGTCACCTTAGTCCATAAAATTAATCAAAACATGCTTGGAGTGCAAACTAGGTCAAACCCTAGGGCAAAAATAGCCAAAATATGTAGTTTTTCACCAAATTTTCAATACAAGAGCCCGTTAAAAGGGTGTTGTGAAGATTTTTAGGAGGGGAAGAAAATGATTACCTTGATAGTATCCAATGAATGCAAAAATAATTTTCACAACACGCCTATGGTGCAAGTTTATAGAGTCGATAAGGCCAAATTTAGTGAAAATCGATGTTTTTGAAGCCCTAGGTTTGAGACCTTGACACAAAATGTTATGTGAATGTTTTTAAGTTTGATTTATGATTAAATTGAATTAATCTCACATCTGAAAATGATTTTCAAGCTCTAATATGCAAAATTCCAATGCAAATCTAATGAAAATGCATGAAAATTGCTAGTTTTTGTTGAAATTTTCTATGCAAAAATATAAATATTTTAAATCTAAATACAAATTTACACTAAAATGTAAGACAAAAGAAAAATTATAATTTTAATGAGCCTCTAAAATCAGTAGAAAAATCTGAAAGATGATTTTGCCTACTAACCCTATATTTTGGAATTACTAGGTTTAATGAAAATTGTCAAAATTTCTACAAAAGCCTAGCAAATTAATGGTGAAAATGCAGTGCAAATTATTGAATTTTTGTGTATTTTATATCAGATCTGATGCAAAAATCATGAATTAAGAAAATTTAGAAAGAATTGATGCAATTTTGTGATCTATATGAAAATGCAAGCTAGGGTTTTCAAATTTTTGCAAATTTTTCATTTTTTTTGTAATTTTCTCAATGAAATAAAATAAATGACTATTTGAATGAATGAAATCAATCCAAATATGAAGACACACACTTAGCAAGTTGTAATTTAAGTCCAAAAACATGGGTTCACCAAAATGTTTAGTGTAAAATTGGGATTTGTTTAATTTTTAGTGTTTAAATGTTTGAATCCTCCTTTCACCCTTTACATTCAAGGATCTAGCGTCAAGTGGCAATTCACTATCATACTCTAGGTTGCTGTGAGATGTAGGGAAACTTGGATTAGGGAATTTAAATATCAATTTTCCTTCTCCTATGCTTAATTGACCATTAAAACCCTAATTTCGCAAATACGACTGTAAACGAAAGAATATCAGAAAAAACTCTTGCAGACAGAAGTAAATATCAAATCACAGAATACCTATTTTCAGGGTTCTGAGGTGGAAAAGTCAGGGACAAAAGAGCAGGCACCCAAGTCCAATGCCTTGCTTTTTGTCTAGATCTGGAAACTCAATCTGCAACTTTTCCCTGTTGTTCCAGAGATTTTCCCTATCATGGAAGTTGGAGGACTAATGAGTGGGTGCCCTAGTCCAGGGTGCTATTTTTCCTTCTATTCTACAATTTTGACACTTCAAGATGCCTTCCTGTAACTTCACTTTTTCTAGCTCTACACTCTGTAACCTGCAACCATGAAAACTTTGGGAGGGGGTTGTGGTGTTTAGAGGCTTGCCTTAGTCAAGCCCTGGAGGACACTTAAGTCTCTGAACACCATTGTCAGATAGAGAGTGTGTGCCCTTATGAGTCAGAGGCAAAAACTAAAGGAAATGATGATGAAAACATAATATAATTTTACCTTGTAGTGAAGATATCATGGGAGGAAGATGCTCTTCATTCCATGATGAAATGGATGCTCAAATCTACAAACACAAACACATAAACCACACAAATTTGCTCTTGCAACACAATGAAAGCCTTGAATCACCTTGAGAACACTTAAACATCACAATTTCTATCTAGTTTACAAATGAATGTCTAAACATGCTTTTATATGCAACTACAAACACTCCCACCAAGATTCTCGTAATTCAAACTTACCGTGTCAGCATAGGACCCAAATAACGGTCATAAACTGACACCCAAAAATTAGGACTGCCCCAAAATAGGGTCGGACTAGGGTGTGGACGCCCAAGTCCTCCCCCCTATTTTTGCCAGGGTAAGGCTCAAGGGGTCCTCCTAGGTCCCATTTGTCATGTTACCTAGGGCTCATTCCATCGGGATGCCAAATTATGAAGTAAGATGTCCTAAATGCATGCAAAAGACCTAGGACCTAAACCTTATGAGGGAAAAGCCCCCAAGGGGACATTTTCTGACGTTACAGTATTAATGTGGTTAGGCTTATATATATATACTTTTATTATGTGTTAACAATAATGTACCTTTGCAAAAAATCTAAAGGACCTCAACAAGCAACTTAATGTTCTCTAACATTTTTGTAAGACTATGAACTTACTAAATTATGGTTGAAAAATCAAGATAATGATAATTGGATCTAAAAGAAGATTTTATATTCTAATTTTCTATGACAACAATACCTTTGAAGACGTCCAATCTTACAATTACCTTGGCATTGACTTAAACTACTATTTAAAATGGAACCACGTCATTAATAAGAGGATTATTAGAGGTTAGAAAGACTATTATGACCTTAAAATTTTTAGTAGAAATGTTTGAATTATGAGACGAGGATAACAAACAAATCATACTTTAAATTCATATCAATTATTTTATATGGTTCAGTAAGTATGAGCTTGTAGTATCAACATAGAATTCAATTAATAAATATATTTCGTAACATGTTTAGTTATGGGGTAATAAAGAAATGCTTTCATTCAAATTTTAACATTTATTTTATCTATTGTTAATAACTCCTCTTTATATGCATTTCCATTAAAAAATATCCTCTTTTTCAATAGATTCTTCACACCTACCAATTAGTTGTGAAATTATTAAATACTTTTTTTTATTGTGCCTCTCACAAGTAGGTTGAAAAACATCACGAACACAAATCTCATATTCAACAATTAAGATATGAAAAGGAAAAATAATTGACTTGATAAACCAACTATCTATTGATAAATGGAAGACCAAAATGTAGGAAAATGTTAAAACATTATAGTAAGGCAATAAAAGATACTGAATGATAATATTATTAGTTTATTTGAGGTGCATTGTACAAAGTAGTATGCAAATTCTTATAAAGCATTGCATTCCCATATAACTTCCCAAACTTCCCTACGAGAAACTAAACCCCCAATAACTAACAAAAAACTAACATCACTAAGTCACTAAGGTGAATTTATTACAAAAATGAACCTTAATTTCCAACACACCCTCTTAAGGTTTACAGAACAAAAAATGAAATATTTTGACCAATCATAACCTTATACTCTTTAGTAGATTCTCTTTGAAAATAAATTAAACCAAGTAGGCCTTCTTCAAGTTGCCTTGTAACCCTCGTAAAGGTGTAGCTACTGAGTTGAATTCTTGAGTTCTCAAATTCTTCCCTCCCTGAAATCTTGAATTATAAATCTCCAAAATTTTTCAATAACCATCCATGTCAAGTTGCAACTCCATCAAGTTGTCTCATGATCCTCATAAGGATATAATTCCCATGATCTACATATGGAAGTTCTATCTAGGCAACAATCCATGTCGAGTTTTATCTACACTAGATCATTTCCTGTCTTCAAACAATAGGCTTATTAATATATGATTTTTTTTCATCACTTTTAGCACTTAAAGAAAAGAAAACAAAAACTAATGATTCTCATACAAAGCACCATCTCTAAGTGAGAAGTTAGCTCAAGATGATGAGATTCCTCGCACCTCCCATGTCCACCAACATCCTGTAGTGAGGGCTTCTTAAAATAAGTGTCATCAACATGTTGCATCTTGAGAGCATGTTGTTGAAGCGTAGTCTCTCCCTGAACATCCCCTCCCATGCGACTGCCTCCTGATCTCACTCCTCCCTCTAAGCCTTAGCCTCCTTCTTCCTAGCCTGAGTCTCTCGCATCCCCAACACCTCCCTCTCAGTCAAAGCCAGACGAATGCAACCCCAAAAGGGTTCAAGTAGTCTTGGTCCCCTCTAGTGAGGATCCCATTATCCCTTCCATGCCATATATGCCACCCTTTTTAGAGTCTCTCTAATGTTAGTGTCATCTCTAGCACCACTCTCACAACACTTGTTCCATTCCAGTGTACCCGCCATGAAATTTTCCTAAATGTTCTCTGCCCAACCACCATTGACATTGATATTCCCCATCCACCACCCAAAAGAAAACTAGAACATTATCCTATGTCGTCTTTCTATAAACCTATATGCCTCCTACCATATCCACCACCTCTAAACCTTTCTTTAGTGATTATTCCTATTTTGGAGGATTCTCCTCCACCTCTGACTCTTAGTGCTTGCAGGTCTACTTATAGCACTTAGGAGCCACGTTTGGTGCTATATTCTGACATTGATTCAAACAATTCCTCCATGGTGGACTATATCTTTGAATCCTTCATGGATATTCCCTCCTTGACTTTGATTTTCACACAATCATTAACAACAACCCCTTCCCATGTCTGAGAAGATCTTGCTCTTGTATTTGATCCTCTACATTTGACTCCAGGGATGTCTCCTAGTACAATGATTAATGTGGTCCTGCTATCAACTCGTCCTCTGTGCCCCTATGAAGAACAAGATTGGGAATTGGATGATCTAATGGTGTATAACCCTTGAGGGTCATACCTTTATTTCATGCATGTTTATGTGTGTAAAATTTTTTGTTATGTGTTCCCACAACAACTATTTGATATACGTTTGTTAGTTCTACCTTGAGGACCCACGATGCCCTTGTAGGCATGTGGATACAAGAGGAACAAAAGTGTTGTACCATTCTTTCATATGTTTCTACATTCTTCTATATGCTATATCTTTATTGATATGGGAAAAGCACTACATTACAGAAGCTCAAATACAATCAAAGGATGAATCCCCTATAGGCTGCAACACATTACATCTCCCTCTCCTAAGATTCTGGAATCATCAGCCTTCTATAACTCCAAATCAGCTAGGGTTTCTATTTTCCTACCTATCCTTGACTCTACACTTTCCCCCTTAACTCTGCTACCCTAAGGGTTCCCAAAAATGGTCATATATAGCCATTTTTGGCAGCCACTAGCTTAATTTCAAAATTTGCATCTCCCTCCAAAAATACGTCAAATTCGCGGGGCCATAACTTTCGATCCAACTGTTGGATTTTCAATTATAATACCTTTTCAGAAAGCTCTCAAAAATATGATGGTGCAAAAACAATACCTAAAGGTAGACTACTTGGGTTTCCTGCCAAAATTTGGGCCCATTCGGAGCCTCTAAGTGCCTCAAATTTGACTTTGAATATTTCAATAGGAGTTTTGGAATTTGAAATTTTAATATCTCACAAATGACAAATGATATTGAAATGATTTTTTCACCATTAACTTCAATTCACCATTCTAGAGGTCTGTGTAAGATTTTGTATCCAACCGTGCACAAATGTATACTTACTAAAAATAGTAACCCTACCAAATTTAGCCCTTATTGAAAAGAAACAACTTTTTTTTTTTGGTTGATGCAAGATTGCTCTTACACCCTGGATGTTCCTGCATCAGACACCTGAGGTAATTTTAAAAGTGACCCTGTCACTTCTCATGAGTTAGAGGGAAACCAAAATGGTTAACCTCAGTCTCAGATAACCATGATGAACCTTTTACATGCCTTCCTTTCCATTTCACCAAGTATTATGTATACTGCCTGTTTCTTGTACTCTTACCCACACGGCTATCCAGAATCGCTTCTATCTCCTCCGTTGAAGTATGCCGAAATACTCCACTGTTCTTTTGTTGTTCCATCCTCTGTTCTACCTTCATGATATTCTGATAAATCAACAATGTTGAAAATAGGGGAAATGTTGATCTCACTCAGCAGCTCTACCTCATATGCATTTCCTGAATCATGTTTCTTCAAAATTCTACATGGTCCAAATTTCTTCATTTTCAGCTTATTGTATGTTCCAATTGGGAACCTTTCTTTTCTCAAGTGAACCATGACTTCATCTCCTACCTGGAATTCCTTATATCTCCTCTTTTGATCTGCCTTAGCTTTGTACTGAATATTCATCTTATTAATGTGCTTTTTCACCTCTTCATGCAAATTCTTCATGTGTTCTACAAAGTCTTCAGCCTCGGCACTTGTCTTTTCTCCTTTGTCTAGATTCCTTAACTCTGAAGCATTTCTTGGACTATTCCCATATACAATCTGGAATGGTGATTTACCAGTACTCCTATTGACAGAATTGTTGTAAGCAAATTCTGCCTATGGTAAAATCAAATCCCATCCCTTAGGCTTATCTCATACTAAGCATCATAGCAGGTTACCCAAACTCCTAGTCACCACTTCGGTCTATCCATTAGTCTGTGGATGGTGTGCAGAACTGAACTTCAAATCTATCTTCAACTTCTTCCACAATGTCCTCCAGAAATAACCAACAAACTTGGTATCTTGATCTGAAACTATGCTCTTAGGTAGACTATGTAGTCTCACCACTTACCTGAAAAATAACTCTGCAATATGAATAGCATCATTAGTCTTCTTACAAGGAATAAAATGTGTCATCTTTGAGAATCTATCCACCACTACAAAAATAGAATCATGTCCTCTCTGTGTCCTTGGTAAACAAGAACAAAATCCATACTAATATCATCCCATGGCTTCTCTAGTATAGGTAATGGCTGATATAGCCCTGAATTATGACTTGTTCCTTTTACCATCTAACACACTCTGCAACTCTGCACAAATTTCCTCACATCTTGCTGCAATTGTGGCTAGTAATAATGTTCACCAACAATAGCAATGGTCTTATCTCGACCAAAGTGTCCAACTAATCCTCCACTATGCTTCTCCTTAATCAAGTTCTCTCTCATGGAACTCCTCAGAATGCACAACTAGCTTCCTCTAAACAACATGCCATCTTGGATTATGTAATCCAACCATTTTGTCCTCTCCAAAGTAACAGGTTCCAAACAAGCTTTCCAAGCCTCTGCAAAATCTAGATCTTCAGGATACAAAGTTTTGAATTCATCAAACCCAACAACCTCTATCTTCATTTCTGTCAACAAATTTTGCCTTCTGCTCAAGGCATCTACAACTCTGTTGGACTTCCCACTCCTGTGCTTCAAAACACAAGTATAACTCTGCAAAAACTCAACCTATTTTAAGTGCATTTGATTTAACTTTCCTTGACTATTAAGGTACTGCAAATCCTGATGATCAGTATATAAAACAAACTTTTTTGGCAACAAATAATGTTTCCATTTCTTCAAAGCCTGAACTATTGCATAAAACTCCTGATCATAAACATAATACTTTTCTTGGCATCATTAAGCTTTTCACTAAAATAGGCAATGGGCTTACCTTCTTGACTCAAAACAGCTCCTATACCACTACCACTAGCATCACAATCTACCTAAAATATCTTATTGAAATCTGGAAGTGCCAAAATAGGTTGTTCTATGACTTTCTGCTTCAATGTATCAAAGCTCTTGTCTACTCCTTTAGTCCATATAAACTCTTTTCTATCCCTTCTCATTGTCTCAGTTAGGGGTGCACAAATGCTACTGAAATTCCTGATAAAGTTTCTATAAAAACTTGCCAAACCATGAAATGATCTTACCTCAAAATCACTCCTTGGTGTAGGCCATTCAATGATAGCCCTCGCCTTCTCTAGGTCCATCTTAAGACCTTCCTCTGAGACAACAAATCCCAGGTATACCAACTCCTTCTTTACAAAACTACATTTCTTCAGATTGATCAACGTCTCCTCCCTCATCTTCTCTAAAACTCTTCTGATATGCATCAAATGCTCATCCCAAGTCTTACTAAAAATTAAAATGTCATCTAAATAAACAATATCAAAACTTCCCAAAAATTCTTTCAGTACCTCGTTCATGAGCCGCATGAATGTTCTTAGTGCATTGGTTAGCCCAAATGGCATGACTACCACTCATATAAACTTTCCTTTGTTTAGAAGGCTTCCTTCCACTCGTCTCCTTCTTTGATTCGAATTTGGTGATACCCACTCTTCAGATCAATCTTCGTGAAGTACTTGGCTCCACTCAAACAATCCATTATGTCATCCATTCTTGGCAATGGAAACCTGTACTTGATCGTGATCTTATTGATGGCTCGAGATTCTATACACATTCTCCATTCTCCATCTTTCTTCGGTGCTTGAAATACAGGTATTGCACATGGACTTAGGCTCTCCCTTATCAGTCCCTTCCTTAACAGCTCTTGAACTTGTCTATTTATCTCTTCACTCTCTGTAGGAGTCATTCTATGGGTTGCCTTATTCGGCAAACTAGCTCCTGGTATCAAATCCATTTGGTCACTTATCTTCCTCACCGGTGGTAAACCTTCTGGTACATTATCAAAGATAATATCTTGAAATTCTTCCAACATATCTAAGACTTCTGCTAGTACATCTTCACATTTCTCTTGACTAATCTTAGGAATCAATGCAAAGCAATGATGCTCATGCTTCATACCCTCCAAAAATTTTCTACCATCTACCAAGCAAATTCTTGCAGTACTACATACCTTTTCTTCCACCTCCTGTTGGAAAGAGATGCATTGTGGCTTCATGATTGTTGTCATTGATGGCAACAAAGTTCATCCCACACATCCGTAGGACATGGTGTGCCTATATCGGAAGTCAGATTGAAGAGTGTTGTGGTCCGGTAAGCAAGAAGAGAGCATGTGGCAAGGTCCGACAGTCAGGTCTAGATCTCTCAGAGGAAGTATCTTAGTAAAGTGTGGGCTTGGGGAAGTCAAGAGGAGTACCTTGACTAATACATTCCAGAGATTGAGCCTCTGGTGATAAAAGAGTGAATAGATATGAGCACTTAAGTAATGGGTTCCTGTTTGGCAGAGTTGATAGAGGAAGAACTGACCAGTAGAGTATCAGACCTTAATCCAGATGAGTTGTTGATAGTGATCAAGTTTCTTAAGGTATCATTCATTATTGGCCGACATGATTGATGATTTCTATAAGCATCTCCTTGATACGGATCACTTGATAAGTAAGGATTCAGCCGACAGATCAAAGTTTGGATAAATATTGACTATTCTGGATGCCAACAAGAAAGTGGATGAAATCCTTGGTGTGGATATATATACCAAATTGATTTCGGTATGAAGGACATAGTTGGATATTGTGTTGTGCGAATAAAAGTAGAAGAGTAGTGTGAAAGTGGTAAGGCAGGTCTGGTATGTGACAGGACAACAACATCAAAGAAGAGGAAGAATGAAGTGCAGTAGATCAGTGTATTGAGCCTAACCGGAACTGAACCTCAGCATATGTGGATGCTTCTCATCAGTTCAAGTATCTTATTACTCTTTTTACAACTTGTAGACAATGAGTCTCTTGTAGGCAGTGAGCCTCTTGTGAGCAGTGTGCTTGGGCAGTGAGCCCTAATTGGCAAGTGCCATTTTGTATTTCTGTTCTTCTAATAGAGAATACATTCTTGGGTTAATCACCCCATAGTTTTCTCCCTTAACAGGGTTTCCACGTCAAAAATATTGTGTCATGTGTACTGAGTTTGTTTCTGCTTTCATGTTCATTTAAGCTTATGTGTTTTGATATTGTACTAGTTGCTAAAGAAGAACAGAAAGTTAAAATAATTAAGATAACTGATTCACCCCCCCTCTCAGTTATCAACAATTGGTATTAGAGCCAAGTTCCTCCAAACAGAGCCTAACAACTTAAGGAAGATCTGGGAATTCAAATGGATGTGTATGGTATGAGGGAACAACTTTAGTCTTCCCTAGATGATCTTGAGCAATCTAACTCTGAAGTCAATGAATTAAAGGAAAGACTCAAATAGGCTTATGATTTCATAAATGAACTAAAAGGGAAACTAAGTATCTCTATGAAAAAGAGAAAGGATCTACTTCAGCAATTGGCAAGTCAAGGTGAAGCAAATGATACAAATGAAGACCTAAAGGAGAAAACCAAGTTATTCGAAAAGTTATCAAAAGATATCATCATGTTAAGACATGAAATGGAATCAGGAGTTATAAAATTCACTCAAGAAATTGAAGAGAAAAGGAAAACTGAAGATGATCTAAGACAATCTCTCAAAGAGAAATCAGAAGACTGCCATAAAATAGATAGAATAATCAGGCATCTAGAATCCGATCTTGAAGAAGCTAGAGATGATGAAGAACAACTTGAGAATCAGATTGACACTCTTAAAAGGGATCTTCAAACAACAAATGAATACAAAGAGAAATTCAAGATAAGCTCTGCTCAACCTGAAGTTCTTCTTCAAAGCCAAAAGAGGGTAGATGACAAGCAAGGCTTGGGGTATGAAAAAAATGAAAGCTCCAGATCCGGTCAGAAGAACTCCAGATCAGAAAATTCAAGAAACATGCCTAGAAGACCTCCGATAAGGCAACCAAATGCTCAAAGATATCCTTCCTTCAATGGATAGTACCATAATTGCAATAAATTTGGTCATAGAGAAAATTAGTGTAGAAAGAGAATGAATCAGACTAATTCATCCTTCTCCAAATAGTACTTCAACTGCAAAAGGTATGGTCACAAATCTCATGAATGTAGAAATATGCAAATGAACAACTCATTCAATTGTAGATGCTTTGCATGCAATAGAATGGGACATATGGCAAATCAATGCAGATCAAGAGGATATCAGTAAAAAATGCAAGGAAATGTTGTTTGCTACAATTGCAATAGATCTGGTCATATTGCCAAATTCTGTAGAAGCAAAAATCAGGACAAAAGGGGTCCAGTATATCATAATCAGAATCAAGACAAAGGAAAAGGAAAAGTGAATGTGGATGAGGTTCAAAGGGAGATGAACAAGATATGGGTAAAGAGGAGTACAGAGAATATTGGGGATGGATCCGCACTAGAATTTGGTGCTGATATTCCTTCCAGAAATTAAAAAGGTGAGCTCTGGCTCAGGGGGAGATACAAGGAAAAACATTTTCCCCCAGCTAGTTAATTGGTGCCTGAAATTAGCACAAGGAACATTGCGGATTAAAGGGTTCACAAAGGAACATCTAAATAGGGTTTGATAAAGAGGTGGAAGATCCGCAAGTGGGTTTGAACAAGTTAATCTTCCAAGACTAATCTAGTTCAACAGTCATCTGGTAAGAAGTAGGTTTTTCACAGTTAGATCCGATATGATTCAAACTGAGAAATCTTGATCTGTGGATAGATGAAATGTTTGGGGAAAGGAAGATAGATTGTCAATCATCACCAGGAACAACTCTAAATGCTTCTTAGTGATCCAAAAAAGATTTTTTCTTAGAACAAGGAAAACAAGGCAAACCAGAATGACTTGAGTTACGCATTTATTGCAATATGGAATTAGGGTTTGCAGAGAAATATAAGGGTTCTCTTATTGAACATTTGCTCATTTTACTTTCGAGAAGAAGAGAAAAGGAGCTCTACAACAAACTGCCTCAAGTTCATCAAAGATCAACTGCAGAAGTCGATAGATCTAGCAATCCGGTCCGGTTCACATCGTGAACCCTAAAAGCGTAAAAGGTATTTTCCGCTCTTGAAAATCTCTCTCTGAATCTTTAAGATGGCTACTCTGAATGTTGTGAAGATTTCTGATAGGCCGTGCCCTAAATTTAAGAAACATCCCTACAAATCTCTAGAAGTGAATCCCTTAGGCACATTTTCCAGCATTCCACATGGGGTTTTGCATGTAGAAGACATTAGGGTTTACATTCACACAAACATTGAAGAATTTGGTGAATCCAAGCTAATGGATATCTACCACAAGGAGCTGATAGATGATTCATTTGAACTAAAACCTCAGTATAAGGCCATCTGGGATAAACATTTTGGACAATGCATTCATTTCCCCTATTTTGCTAAAGATGATTACGTCCAGTATGTCTTGAGCAGAATGCATGACAACTTTATGTGGTTGATGAGGCCATTTAAGAGAACCAAGGAAGCAATTAGGGTAGTAACCGGATTGCACTCATCCAGTGGGTTACCTACTCTAAAATCAGTCAAAAACCAAACTGTGAGTGAGGCTACCAGATCTAAATTTGATAAAAGAGCAATGACAGTTGAGGATATCACAGATCCGGACATTAAGTTTTCCTCCATGATTATTGGCTACAAAATATATCACTCCAGCAGAGAAAATTATATATCTGGAACAACAATCTACATTGTTGATGAAATGTTGAGAAAGAATGCATATTATGACCTTTGTGAACTCCTTCTAAGCCAACTAATGGAAAACCTACAAAAGATCAAGAAGGACAAGAAGAACTCTTTCAAGTATGGTGGGCTGATACTATGTTTGTTCTACTTTATGAATGAGTTGCCCGGATCCAGTGGTTAGGTATGGTAGAATGACAGACCTGTTGCAATTCAAATCAGAGATTACTTGCATGGGCTTGGTGATGCCAAGGCACAAAACACAACATTGTGGGGTTACTTCAAAAGCTTCCAAAACATGATGTAGGTGAGAGAAAGAATTCCCCAATCCCTAGTTGAAAAATACAAGGATACAGTGTGCTTTATGGTAGACACTGATCAATGCCTAATGGAGGCAGTGGAGCCAAGGACAGTCCGGATCATGCCAATGGGATATGAAGCAGATGAGAAAATTATAGAGCTACATGTTCAACACATGCTGAGTCAACGCAAGGATCCCAAGGCAAAAAGATTTGGAACTTTCCAAGAACTGAGTGTAAAAGTTCATGTTAAACATAGACAACCAAAGATCAAGAGAAAAGTAAGAAGGGAAGTAGAAGATCTTGCCAAGAGGCATGGAATATCAAAAGAGGCACTTGATGCCCATAGAGAAAAGATGGAAAGAGCAGAAAAAGAAAAGGAAGAAGTAGAAAAAGAAAGTGCTCCGGTAAAAGCCCCCTCCCGGACCAGATCCTCTAAGAGCTCTGCACCTACAACTGCTAAAATCTCAAAGGCATCTAAACCGGAAGCAAAATCATCCGGTAAAGTAGAGAAGAGAACTAAGACAAAGACAACAAGATCCTATGCAAGCCATAAGGATGATGAAGAAACAAAATCTAATGAAGAAATCAAGAAAATGAAGAAGAAGAAGAAAACATCCGGTGAACCCTCTACCAGTCAAGACAAAGAAGAGAAGGCAGAGGAATTTGTTGAAAAACCTACTTTCTGCATTGATGATGTAGTCAAGGCAGTTACTGTGGATGGAAATCTACAACCAATAACAGAATTCTATGATGAGTATAATGATGCAGATAAAAAGATTTTGGAGGAAGCCACAGTTAAGTACTTGAACATATACAATAAAGCATTTATTGAAATCATCTCTCTAATCCCCAAAAGTTTAGAGAAAGAACTTGAAATGAGGAAGAACAATGCCCAAGAAAAAGATCTAGAAATCCGGGAGCAGATTGCTATTCAGCTCTATCTGTCCATCACCCCAAAACAAATGAACATCATCTTCAAGGACTACAAGGATGAGTTCTGGAGCAAAGCTAGAATGAATCAACTTATGCTTGGAGAAATTGACAAAGTTGCAAAGGAAACAAAAGATATCCTCCGGAATGCCTTCAAAAGATTCAACCTTCCTGTCATAGAGGACCTAGGTGATGAAACCTCTGCCATGGATGACAAAGAAGAATCTATTGAGATAGTGGTAGAAGAGGCAAAGGAGACTAGTGAAGAGAAGGCTAAGGACTTAGATTCCTCTGCTCTGGAAGAGGAAGTTCATGAAGAAAACATCTCTCCTTTGGTTTCCCCTGCAGACTCTGGATCTAAAGGAGAAGAAAGAATAAAAGAAAAATCTAGTCAAAAAGAACAAGTAAAGGGAAGAGAAGAAGATCAAACAGAAAAAGCCACAAATGACAATGGTAAGGCTGCAGAAGGGGAGAAAACTCTGTCTCCAGCAAGAGACACAATAGAAGAAGTCAAGGATTTCTTAACCAAGGAAATGATGGAATTTGATGAACCGGAACTGCTTCAAGGACTGCTCAATTTTGATTCCCTCTCTCCGGTGCAAACCACGAAGCTAGCATCCTTCACTTAAGCAAAGGCAAAAGAAAAACTTCTGAAGTCTCACATGGAAGATTGTGAGCTCATAGAAGTTGCATCCAGTGTACTAGAGAAGATTAAGCCATCCTTCCAAAAGGATTCTTCGGCCTCCACATCTGGTAATCTAAAGTCTCTTGTAAATTCTATTCATATGCATTTTGATTCCTTAGAGAAGTCAGCAGAAGAAATGGTCTGGAAGGAGTTTTTGGGTAAAAGATTCTCTGAAGTACAGGGTCTAATAACAAATGATAGGAGAGTTATGGATATTGGAATAAAGAGCTTGGAAAATGCTCTTAAAGATGGTAGAGATATCTATAAATTTTGTTTATCCTGGCCTAAAGTGACCAAGGATATTGAGAAGAAAGTAAAAGAGCAAGAGGATAAATTGTTAAGTTTATCTCAAAGTTTTGATCCTCTCTCCTCCTCCATAGTAAATCAAGAGTGTAAGACTATTGTAGTCATAGATAAAATAAAGAAGCTTGAGAAGGAGAAGAAAAATAGAATAAAAAGGTTGAGTGAACTTAGAGGGATTATCATCCCCAAGTTAGAGGCCACGCATGAGGCCCTAACTGATGCTCAGGACACAACCCGGACCAATGATCTGACAGATCTTAAGAAGGCAGAAGCTTTTGCATTCCTATTGAGTGGTCACATCTCAATTTTGGATAGGATGAAGCAGATTTGGGCAACAAAACTTGTCCAGCTGAAGACAACTTTTGTAGATACACTTCAGTATATGTAAGTATAGCATGTATATATACTTATGCGGCTAAGTATAGATTATTTTTGGGAAATGTTGGTGTGCGGAGCCTACCCTTTGCCATTGATGTCAAAGGGGGAGTGAGAAGCAGTGAAAAATGTGGAATCCAATTAAGGGGGAGCTCTGGTAAAGTGTACATTAGAACAGAGCATCAACCAAGGGGGAGTGCAATATAACACTTAGTCATTTTTCACTAAGTGTTGCCCATCAATGCCAAAGGGGGAGATTGTTCACAAGAGACACATTGTGGCTTCATGATTGTTGTCATTGATGGAAACAAAGTTCATCCCACACATTCGTAGGACATGATATGCTTATATCGGAAGTTAGATTGAAGAGTGTTGTGGTTCGGTAAGCAAGAATAGAGCATGTGGCAAGGTCTGACAGTCAGGTCTGGATCTCTCAGAGGAAGTATCTTAGTAAAGTGCGGACTTGGGGAAGTCAAGAGGAGTACCTTGACTGATACATTCTAGAGATTAAGCCTCCAGTGATAAAAGAGTGAATAGATATGAGCACCTAAGTAATGGGTTCCTATTCGGTAGAGTTGATAGAGGAAGAACTGACTGGCAGAGTATCAGACCTTAATCCAGATGAGTTGTTGATAGTGATCAAGTTTCTTAAGGTATCATTCATGATTGGCCAACATGATTGATGACTTATATAAGCATCTCCTTGATACGCATCACTTGATAAGTAAGGATTCAGCCGACAGATCAGAGTTTGGATAAATATTGACTATTCCGGATGCCGACCAGAAAGTGGATGAAATCCTTGGTGCGGATATATATACCAAATTGATTTCGGTATGAAGGACATAGTTGGATATTGTGTTGTGCGAATAGAAGTAGAAGAGCAGTGTGAAAGCGGTAAGGCAGGTCCAGTATGTGATAGGACATCAGCATCAAAGAAGAGGAAGAATAAAGTGTAGTAGATCAGTGTATTGAGCCTAACCGGAACTAAACCTTAGCATATGTGGGTGCTTCTCATCAGTTCAAGTATCTTATTACTCTTCTTACAACTTGTAGATAGTGAGTCTCTTGTAGGCAGTGAGCCTCTTGTGAGCAGTGTGCTCGGGCAGTGAGCCCTAATTGGCAAGTGCCATTTTTTATTTCTATTCTTCTAACAGAGAATACATTCTTGGGTTAATCACCCCATGGTTTTCTCCCTTAATAGGGTTTCCATGTCAAAAATATTGTGTCATGTGTACTGAGTTTATTTCTGCTTTTATGTTTATTTAAACTTATGTGTTTTGATACTGTACTAGTTGCTAAAGAAGAATAGAAAGTTAAAATAATTAAGATAACTGATTCACCCCCCCTCTCAGTTATCAACACCTCCTTCAAGGGCTTCAACTTATGATGAACTCCATCCTTTGTTAGGGAATATGTGTTTGCACGGCCATCATGGACAGCTCTCCTATCATACTAACATGGCCTCCCCAATAACATATGGCATGCATCCATCGATATGATGTCACACATCACTTCATCATGGTAGTCACCAATCTTGAACTTCACTAAACACTGCTCATTGACCAAAGCTCTATGGTCCTTCTACAACCATGCAATCTAGTATGGATGCGGATGCTTTCTTCTTGTTAACTTCAACTTGTTAACCATCTCCTCTGAAACAAGATTATCAATGCTTCCACTGTCAATAATAATATCATAACACTTACCTTCACATTTGCACCTTGTGCAGAATAAACTCTTCCTCTAATTGGGTTCTTTATCCTCATTCAACAAAGTTCTTCTGACAACTAGGGTTTCTCCCCTTTCAGCATCTTTAGAGTGCTTAGATTGTGCATCTTCATCTACATGTGCAACTTGTGCATTACCTTCAGGTCTTCTATTCATCCTTCCTTGATGTTGCAGACACTCGTATGCTCGATGCCCTTCTTCTCCACATTGGAAATAGGTTCCTCTGAAACCTCCTCTTCCGGGTCCTTGCCTAGGTCTGCCTCTTCCTCTTCCTCTTTGTTCACCATTGTTCTAGTCATGAGGGCAGTAGGTATTATCTCATCTCCAATTTCAACTAGTGCTGGCTTCATCACTTTTCTTTGAATCTTCATTTTGGCCCCCATAGGTCTTCCACCAGTCCTTCTGCCTTGACCTCTTCCCCTTTGCTTACTATCAAATCTTTTATTCAGCTTCTCTTCCACCTTCAGGGAAAACTGGTATGCATCTTCTATGGTAGTCATTCTGACCAGGCTCAACTCCTCTTGAATACTTGGCCTCAACCCATTAATATAACAGGCTACCTTCTCCTTGTTGGCCTCTCCATGGCCTGTCCTAATAGTGATCTTATAAAAATCTTCTTTATACTCCTTAACAGACTTGTTACCTTGCTTCAATCCTTGCAGCTTCTTCAGCAACTCCATCTCATAGTCCACAAGAATGAATTGCTTCTTCAATTTCTCCACCATCTGATCCCATTTGGTAATCTTTGCTTTCCTCTTCTATTTATCTCTAACTGGACCTCCTTCCACCAAATATTTGAATGGCCCTTCAACTTTGTTTTTGCAAACTTGACCCGATCTGGGTCCTCCACATCTTCATACTTGAAATACTCCTCCACGTCATTGATCTAATCAATAAGCTGTTCCGGATTCAAATCTCCAAAATATGTAGAAAGCTCGATCCTGGGCCTCTTTCCAATATTTGAAATGGCCCTCAACAACCTAACTTCTGTAGGATCTCCTGCAACTTCTTGTTCTTCCTCAGATAGCTCTTCTTCAGCTTCATTTTCGCTTTCTTCTCTTGTTCTCGGCTCAAACCCTCTTTGTAGCGCCTCTTGCAATGCATTGATTTGTCTTTGCAAGGCTCTAAAACCCTCTTTCGTCAAAGCATTCCTCCCAATACGATTTCTTCGTGGAGGCATCTTAATCTTCGCAACAATCCCACAACTTCAAGCCCTGATGCAAATTGCCTCATGGTCGTTGATCTATCTACACACTCAGGAACCCTTGTTCTAATACTACTTGATGAAGGGGGTAAATCATAAAACACACAATAACAAAAATTGCACACATAAAATAGAATGATAATTTATTAATATGGGAAAAACATTACATTATAGAAGCTCAAATACAATCAGAGGATGAATCCCCTGTAGGCTGCAACACATTACAGCTCCCTCTCCTAAGACTCTGGAATCATCAGCCTTCTGTAACCCCAAATCAGCTAGGGTTTATGTTTTCCTGCCTATTCTTGACTCTACACTTTCCCCCTTAACTCCGCTACCCTAAGGGTTCCCAAAAATAGTCATATATAGCCCTTTTTGGTAGCCACCAGCTTAATTTTGAAATTTGCATCTCCCTCCAAAATTAGGTCAACTTCGTGAGGCGATAACTTTCAAACGGACTGTTGGATTTTCAATTATAATACCTTTTTAGAAAGCTCTCAAAAAGATGATGATGCAAAAGCAATAGCTAAAGGTAGACTGCTTGGGTTTCCCGCTAAATTTTGGGCCCATCCAGAGCCTCTAAGTGCCTCAAATTTGACTTTGAATATTTCAATAGGATTTTTGGAATTTGAAATTTTAATATCTCACAAATGACAAATGATATTGAAGTGATTTCTTGACCATTAGCTTCAATTCACCATTCTAGAGGTCTGTGTAAGATTTTCTATCCAACTGTGCACAAATGCAAACTTACTAAAAATAGTAACCCTGTCAAATTTAGCCCTTATTGAAAAGAAACAACATTTTTTTTTTGTTGATGCAAGATTGCTCTTACACCCTAGATGCTCTTGCATCATTTATCCTTTTCAACATTTTGGGGACAATGCAAAGCATTGAAAAATTTAGCTTCATTCCATGTTGACCCAAAAAATTTATTTTCCTTTGATTTCATGTGACATTCTTCCTTTGTGCTTATAGTTCTAAGTTCTTGGGGGATGATGAAAATTCTATTTTTTGTCCCTTGATGATTCTACTCCTTTAAATTTATACTAACCCCAAAACATATAGATCCCTTCATGTTTTTGGTGATGTTGTTTGATTTTATGTGACATACTTTGATGTTGTTCAGTGTCATACCATGATTACACAAGATTTTTGTGTATCATGCCTACAACATCACTTTGGTTTCCTCTCATTGGGGACATTTTTTTCTTTTTTGAAGTAGCTTTGGGAACAAATACTCTTATATATGTTTCCTAAACCCCCATCACCTTTCTCCCCTTGTTCTGCCTTAAAATCTATTGCATACTATTACTTTATGCAATTATTTTAAGGTGGGGGTATACTTTTGCACTTCCCACATCCATACACATTAGATTGATGGTATGCTCCCTATAGCATTAGTAGTTTGTGGTCCTAAACAAATGCACTTGCCTAAACAACCACCCGTATCAAGATTACCTAGCCACGCTAGCCCATGTAATTCTTGATATTGCTTAACATGTGAGCCACCTAGCAATACAATGCTAGCTAGTAGTGCTCCATTTTTGCTACCTTTTAGTACCTCTTTATGATTCACCTAGCAATGCAATTTGTTATTTCTTGTGACCCACATGAGTTTGGTGTAGTTCCTATCTCTCATAGTGTGCTATCTCTAGAACTGTAATAAACATCCTTCTAGTAGCACAACACTAGAAATGCCTTCTGCATCATCTCTTTTTTATTTCTTGTGTGGTTTGTGTTTGATTGTTGTAGGTTTGTGTTGGATGTGCATTAGATTATATGATCTGCTAACATTGATGTTTTGGCAAATCATATTTGATTGGATCCTTCTTTGTGTAGGTTAATTATATATGTGTGGTTTTGACATTACCATGTGTGCAGGTTTCTATTTCCTAATACTATGGTCTTGTTGGTTTCTAGTTTGGGAGCTTGATTTTCTTATTTGAAGAACTCTCTGTGGCCTCTACAGTATCCTTTTGGATAAATTTTATTATGACATTTATTTTATGTACTTTAGCATAGCCTATCAACTAGGGTCATAAGCCCACTAAAGTGGGGGCTAAATGTAACGTCAAATATTGCATACCTTGCAATTTCACACTACATTTTTCACTCATTTTGGTTGTGTCTCCCGTAGTATGTTTAGGAATCATTTTAGCCTTAGATTATCCTTTTCCTAACCCACAAATGTTGTGTTTGTGTTATGTTCTAGCCTCTGTATTTTTCATTGTCAAATTTTGTTTTAGTGCCTTAATTCTTTCACTATATTAAGGTGTTCTGTGAAATCAAGAATTGATGTCACTTGGAGACTAGTGCTTAGTGTGAACGTTCACATGATGTGCTAGCACCCTGAGCCTATGGGTGTCAAGTGACCATTTCTTGAGCATTAATTTCCACCTCCTATGACATGAGAAATTCTATGTAACACCTATACACCTTTGAACAAATTTTTATGACCAACCCTTCTCTTTTTCCCTCCAAGATTTTCATTTGAAACAATCTCTTGGCTCTCTCTTGCGATCTTTTTTGGTGAAAGTTGAGAACCTCTTGGCATATCTCTGGTTATTTTTTAGCAATATATCAATATTCTTGGCAATTCTCTCAACTCTCTAACAAGATATATGAAGTTCTATTTCAAGTGTTCAAGCTAATGTGATCTTCTTGTAGATTTATTATATCTTCATGGAGTTTCTTGGAACCACTACTTGTTGGGCTTCCATTTCTAGTAGGGTAGTTTGCATCTTCACTCTTGTAAGGTGATTAATTTCCATCTTTCTTTCTTTATTTAATGTAATCCATTTGTGTTTTTATGGCATTGTGTGGGTTACCTCATTTCCTTTCCTCCTTCCACTAGTTCACTAGTTTGTTCTTGTGTTGAGTAGATTAGTTTCAATTTGTTCATCTATTTTATTTGTCACTAGTGTTATTTTATCTAGACACACTTAGAGGATGATAACACACACATTTTATTTCTTGCTCCCTTTTCAATATTGGTTTTCCATGGAGGTAAAGATACCAAAATAGGGGTTTGACCTAAAGGAAAACCCCTAAATAGCTCCAACCTTCCTTGTCCTTCTTACAGATTCTAGATTCAAAAGAGAAGATTGCATTCACATGCTAGTTTTGTGAACTTTATTCCTTTATTCTTTATTTTATTATTCAATTTATCTCTTTTGAGTAATAGTGATGTAGGAGCATCCCAGGTTGCAGAGCAATCTTGCATCAACCAAAAACATTTGCATTCTTTTCTTTTCTTTCATTTTAGTAGTAGTTTAGTGATTTATAGTTCAACATTTTCTACCGCATTTTACTGCATCTTCATATCAAAGTTCATGGAGCAGGATTTAGCTTCTATGCCATGTCAGCTACATCATTTTTGAGATATTTATATTCGTCTATAGAAAGTTATCACTATCAGAAGATCATCAGCTTTCACAATGTAGAGCATTCATCCAGTCAGTTGAGAGCAGAAGGTTTGCAGAGCACTTCCATGACTTATGGAGCTAAATGGGACATATCACAAGGCAAATAAGGACTAGATAGGCCTTCCTTGAGGTCCACACCAAGTTTCATTCATTTGCAGAGCAATACCATGTGTTGTAGGCCGACCTACATGTTATCTACATGTTTCATCATTCATCAAAGTTTGTAACCTCTTGTGGTTGACGCAAAGGATTCTCTGAGCTTGAAGATGATATATACATCTATTAGATGAATTAGGAAGTCAGTTCTTCAGTTAGCAGTTATGATAGTTTAGATAGTGGAATTCTTTTTGGAAGGCACTTCAATGCTATATCTTTCTTTTCTATTGTAACTTGGAAAGAAAGCCTGTGAGCCCTTTGATTGTAGCTCGCATGTTACCGACATATAAGCATTGTGATTATCTAATATATTGAGCATTTGAATTTTCCATTACGTTCTGTTATTGTGTTGTTTCCATTATGTTTACTCTTGCTGCATGGTTTGGACAGTCCCTTATTAGGACCCTCCATCCATGACTACACCAAGTGGTATCAGAGTGAAGTTGTGAATCCTTTGGGAAGTGAAGGCATTTTGGAAGATCTTGTGGTGAATAGAGTGTCGACCTGAGGCAGTCTACTTGTGTTTGTCAATAGAGAACCAATTGTGAGGCAGTTGCTACCTTGTAGTTAGATCGCTGAATTGAGGTAGTTGCACTAGATCCTAGGAAGAGATGCCACCAATGAGGATGCCTGTTATGGCCAATGTTGCTAGAAGGATGGAAGAAATGATAGAGATGATGAGGACAATGAAAGTTTGATTGGATGCTATAGAAGAAGATAGAAGAAGAGGACTAAACCCTAGACATGAAGATGAAAGTGATGATGATGAATTTCAAGATGCTAACCAAAATGAAGAAGCCCTAGAAGAAAAAGAATCTGATCAGGTAAAGGTGTTGAAGGCTATTTCTAAGATGGGTAAGAGACCTAAAATAGAAGTATCAAACTATACCAAAAATTTGAATTGTGAGGAATTGATTGATTGGATAAATGACTTGGAGGAATATTTTGAATATGAGGAAATTGAAGATCTGGAGAGAGTAAGATTTGCAAAAATTAAGTTGAGAGGACATGTTGCTATTTGGTGGAAAGAAGTTCAATTGGATATAAAGAGGAGAGGAAAAGAGAAAATAATAAAGTGGGATAGGATGGTGACAAATTTGAAGAATCAGTTCATATGTGTTGATTATGAGTTGGAATTGTTGAAGAGATTGCAAAACCTAAGATAAAAGGAGAAATCTGTGGAGTATACTGAAGAATTTCATAAGATGATCATAAGGAATGGACATAGTGAAGCAAGCAAGGAGAAAGTGGCAAGGTACATAAATGGATTGAGGATGAATATTTAAGAAGAACTAAGTTTGGTGAGGATGACAACAATAGAGGAAGCATATCAGTTTGCATTGAAAGTTGAAGAGAAGTTAAATAAGAGGCATGGGCAAAGATAGAGAGGTAGAGGAGACAAATTCCAAATAGGTAGAACATATTCTAGAGGGGAAAGACCTTATGCAGAGAAAAACAAGGAAAGTAATCCATACAAGAAGGAAGACCAAGATAGCAATTCATACTGGAGGGATGATAGGAGTTTCTTTCGCTATAGTAGAGGGAATCATAATTCTTACTGTAATGAAGGATATAGGAGAGATGAAAGAGGATTTGACAAAATATCATTTAGAAGAACTTGTTTTAAGTGTGGAGGAGGAGACAGAGCATTTGAATGTCATCAAAGAAGTACTAGCAAGAGGACAGAAAATAGTACAAGAGTAGCTTATGCAGAGGAAGAACCTATTGGATCACCTAGTTTAGTGGGAAAGCCAGAGAAAGGAGAATCATTATTCATGAGGAGTGCATTATTTCAAGCAGAGAAAATTGAGGAACCATCGCAAAGGAAAAGCTTGTTCCAGACAGGATGCAAATCAGGAGGTAAATGTTGTAAAGTGATCATTGATATGTTGATAACTGAGAGGGGGGGTGAATCAGTTATCCTAATCTTTCTCTCAATTCAAACATTTAGATCCACTTAGTTATTTATTAGCATAGCAATTTATCATCTATGAAAGCATCAAGCATAAACATCAGAGCAGATAAACATCAACACATTGAACACCAAGATTTTGACGTGGAAACCTGGTTAAGGGAAAAACCACGGGGTGATTAACCCAAGGATTATTCTCTATTAGAAGAATAAGGAAAAATGAATGGCACATGCCAATTAGGGCTCACTGCCCGAGCACACTGCTCACAAAGAGGCACACTGCCTACAAGGAGACACACTGTCTACAAGGTGATAAGAATCACAAACTTGAATTGTAGATTGACATCTTTAACATGTCTGGATCAGTTCCATTTAAGCCTAAGATACTTCTACTCTGCCCTTCACTCTTTCGCTATGCCACTCTCATCCGCTACTCAACACCCTCTGAAATGAACTCAGAAACCTACATTTATACAAGACATCGATGTAGGAGCAATCATCTAAGTCGGCAATCAACCATAAGGACATTCGCAAGATGACTAATACATTCGGTCGGCCACCACAAGAACATTCGCAAGATGAACAACTCATCCGGTCGACTAGTCTAAACAAGAACTTCATCTAGAAGAATATCTTCAATTATGGGCTCTACCACCAATGCAGACCGACAACATAACCTTAACATGATCCAAGAACCTTCACATGCTTGCCTGATTAACTAGGTACATCCGCACCACCTCTACTCACTGGAATCTCTTCTCCTCTTCATCCAGAACTTCTAGAACACAGTCTGCCGCCACTGTTATATAGAAGAAGGTGCTTCCAGACCTCCAAACCATGTACCAATAGAGATGACACATCCCAAGGGCATCCCAAACAATCTATATAATCCCCAGAGTTTGATAATGCACCTCCAGATCTCACCGGACCTTTTTGTAACACTCTATCACTCTGGAACACCTGCTGGAACTGGTTCCACACCAATAGCCACAACTTCTTTAGATCTTCATGTAGACCTCTGAAATCTTAGCTGAATCATCTCAAGACTCATATCTACAAACCCTTTAATCCGCATCCTCTATTTCGTAACACATTGAGTACTTTTGCCTTCTTCTCACCACTGTTCTTCACTGTTCCAGATAGAGACTAATTTTCTCAATATCCTCAACACACAGCTCCTTCTTACCAATGCAATATGAGTATGTTGACATCAATGACAACACTGGTTAACCTCATACTTGCAACAATCTCCCCCTTTGTCATTGATGGCAACATATGATGTGAAAAACCATCAAGACAAGATCTTCTCCTTTCTGTCACACCTCCCCCTATCAGCAACATGTCTTCTCCTCCTTTACTGCTCCCCCTTTGATTATCAGCCACTTGTTTTTCACATGTCTTCTCTCCCCCTTTGACATCAATGGCAAAGGGCTCATACTTGCAATTCTAACACATCAGAATCATACTAGCTACTCCCCCTTAGAAGCAGCTCCACTACATCAATCTGGATCACAAGATATGACTGTGATATCCACCGGACTGATGCACATCAGTGCATCCTAGTTCATCACCGGAGGGGCCATGACCCCTAACTTCTCCTGGAGATACTCAAAAGAGTCCTTGGGAAGAGGTTTAGTAAAGATATCTGCAATCTGATCCTTGGAGGGTACATACTCCAATCTGACTTCTTCCTTGTTCACTTGTTCTCTCAAAAAGTGAAACTTGATAGATATGTGCTTAGTCATAGAATGCAATACCAGATTCTTAGAAATATTAATTGCACTTGAATTATCACAGAAAATTGTGATAGGCTCCTCATATTCAACTTTAATGTCTCTTAGCATCTGCTTCATCCATAAGATTTGAGTGCAACTACCTGCTGCTGTAATGTATTCTGCTTCAGTTGTAGACAGAGATATTACATCTTGTTTCTTGCTTAGCCAAGAAACCAATCTCTTTCCCAAAGAGAATGCTCCACCACTAGTGCTCTTCCGGTCATCCACATCTCCTGCCTAATCTGCATCTGTATATGCATGAAGAGAGAACTTTGGATCTGTAGGGTACCATAGACCATACTCAATTATTCCTTTCAAGTACCTAAAAATTCTCTTGATTGCCATAACATGAGATTCTCTAGGATCAGCCTGGAATCTTGCCACAAGACCAACAGCCTGCATTATATCTGGTATAGTCTAAGTGAGATACAACAATCCACCAATCATTGATCTATACTTTGTCTGATCTACCTTTGGGGAGTCATCATCTTTGCTCAACTTACATCCAGTTGCCATAGGAGTGTTCATTGGCTTTGAATCTTCCATACCGAATTTCCTCAACAATTCTTTCACATATTTGGTCTGAGAAATGAAGATCCCTTTTTTTGTTTGAGTAATTTGCAGACCCAAGAAGAAATTCATTTCACCAAGCATAGACATTTCAAACTCACTTTTCATCTGATTTGCAAAAGTTTTGCACATACTATCTCTTCCTCCAAAAATGATATCATCCACAAACACTTCAATAATCAAAATGTTTTCATGATCAATTTTGAAATATAAGTTACTGTCAGCAGTACCTTTGTTGAATCCAATCTACACAAGGATCTTATCCAACCTTTCATACCATGCTCTTGGGGCTTGCTTCAATCCATACAATGCTTTCTTCAACTTGCAGACCATATCATCATTATGAGACAATTAAAATCCATCTGGTTGTTCAATGTAAACTTCTTCTTCTAGATCACCATTTAGGAAGGCAGACTTGACATCCATCTGATATACCTTGAAGTCTTTGAAGGCAGCAAATGCAAGAAATAATCTGACTGCTTCAATTCTTGCCACCGGAGCAAAGGTCTCTTCAAAATCAATTCCTTCTATTTGAGAGTAGCCTTTATAGACCAATCTAGCTTTGTTTCTGATTACTTCACCAGCTTCATTCAGTTTTTTTCGGAAGACCCATTTGGTCCCAATCACATTCTTGTCTCTAGGTCTGGGAACAAGATCCCAAGTATGATTTTTCTCAATTTGCATCAATTCTTCCTCCATTGCCTTAGTCCAGTTTTCATTATTGCAAGCTTCATTAACTATCTTAGGTTCAATCTTTGAAATCAGACAATATTCATTTGAATCTAGAGCAATTCTTCTCCTTGTTTGTACCCCTTTACTTTTGTCACCTATGATCTGATCTTCAGAGTGATTTAGAGTTACATACCTTGGAACTTTGGGAGTTTCTTGCACTACTAATTCTTGATCGGGCTCATTCAGACAAACCTCTTCTTCCTGATTTACCGGATCAGTCTGGATTTGAATTTTAGAGGAGAATGGAGCTCCTTGCACTAGAGGATCATTCTGATCATCTTCATCATATTCATAAAACCTTGAGGGCTTCTCAATTCCTTCATCAACCTTCACATTTGTACTTTCTATCATCTTTTTCAGTCTCTTATTGTAACACAGGTATGCCTTGCTTTGAGTGGAGTAACCCAAGAAAATTCCTTCATCACTTCTAGCATCAAACTTTCCTAGATCTTCATCTCTTTTGATGTAACACTTGCTACCAAATACTCTAAAATATCTCACAGTAGGAGTTGTACCAAACCAAAGTTCATAGGGTGTCTTACCGGTATTGTTTCTGATTTGAACTCGATTGAGAGTGTAGACTGCAGTGATGATAGCTTCTTTCCAAAACATCTGAGGAACATTTGCTTCCAACATCATTGTCCTGGTAGCTTCTTGGATGGTCCGGTTCTTTCTCTCAACTACTCCATTCTGCTGTGGAGTCCTAGGAGCAGACAACTATCTCTTTATACCCTGCTTCTCACAAAAGTCAATGAACTCACCGGATGTAAATTCACCACGTCTATTAGACCTTAGACACTTCAGTTTCAATCTGGTTTGATTCTCTACCATAGCTTTGAAGATTTTGAACTTCTCAAGGGCTTCTGATTTCTCTTTTAGAAAGGTAACCCACATCATCTGGGAATGGTCATCAATTAGCAACATGAAATATCTATCACCTTGCATACTCTTGATTCTTGTCAGACCACAGAGATCAGTATGTACTAATTCCAACAATCCGATAGAGGACTGATCTTTGCTTTTGAAAGAGACTCTGCTCTGTTTACCTAGCTAACATTCTTTGCACAAACTATTTGTAGGTTTCACCAATTTTGGAAGATCTCTTACAGCCTGAATATTGCTTATCTTGATGATGTTATCAAAATTTACATGACACATTCTTCTATGCCATAACCAACTCTGATCAACTTGAACAAATAGACAACTTTTATTTGAACCAACCAGATGAAAGATATTACCTTTTGTTTGAGCATCGGATGCAATTTCAGTTCTGGAGCTTGTAAAGATTTTGCATTTTCCATTCTTAAACTGGAGATCATAGCCTTTGTCCACTAACTAACCAACACTGAGAAGATTGTGCTTCAATCCTTCAACATATAGTACATTACTTGTTTTGCTCTTTCCATCAAAAGAAATAGTTCCCCTACCTCTGATTCTGCCAGCAGAATTCTCACCAAACTTTACCATTCCTCCTTCATACCTTTCCAAATCTAAGAACTTGTTCTTGTCACCAGTCATATGGTGAGAGCATCCACTGTCAATAACCCAATCATCCTTTTCTTCCACTTGAGCAGCTAAAGCTCTTTCCACAACCTTGTGATTGACAGATTCAGAGGATATTGAATCTTCTTCCTTGATGGCAATAAACACCCATTCATTTCTAGATTTGCTTCCTAGTTTTGATTCATCATCTATTACTCCTTCATTGTCATCTTCTTCATGAACATAATAATAGTTCTTTTGAAACCTTTGTCTATTAGTATTAGACCTTGTAGATCTTTCTGGACATCTTGAAGCAAAATGACCAATCTTATTGCAATTGAAACACTTAAAGGGTAGTTTTCCTTCATACTTACCGGATCCTCTTGGCAGTCTCTTTGCAATGAGGGCTTCAAGTTGAGCTGTTTCTGCTTCTTCTTCTTCCATGTCTCTTCTTGCTTGATCATACCATGACATCTTCCTTGAAGAGTTTTCTCTCAGATCAAATCTCTATTTGCCTTTCACATAGGCACTGGCTTTGAAAGCAGATTCAGTCTTGGGAGGATCATCTCCAAACTCGGTCATTTCAAATGCAGCTAGTTTGCCAGCCAATTGTTCTCTTGTGATAGTTGTGTGGGCTCTGAATTCATCAATGGCAGCAACCTTGCTTTTGTAGGCAGCAGGAAGGGATCTGAGAATTTTGCAAACAATTTCATTTTCATCCAAAACTCCACCAGCATTTCTGATTCCACATACTAGCTCATTCACTCTTGGCATAAAGGTAGTGATATTTTCATCATCTCTCATCTTCAATCTTTCAAATTTCCCTTTCAGACTTTGCAACCTTGCACCCTTAACAAACTCATCTCCTTCATACAGAAGTTCCAGTTTAGTCAAGATCTCATATGTAGTTGGTAGGTCAATAACATTTGAGAGATCTGAGTCATTCAATGTGCTTAGAAGAGCTTCCTTGGTCCGCATATTGTTTTTAGCATCTGTGATTTCATTCAGAGTTGTTGGACCACCCTGTGGAGGTACATATGGTTTTGAGACCGTAGCCAAGTATGCTTTTCCCATACACTCCAAGTGACATTTCATGCGACCTTTCCAAAGAGTGAAGTTGGTTCCATCGAACTTCGGACTATCCTTCTTATATGATGACATCCTGGATCTCCTCAAGCGGTTAAGCTCCTTTTAGAGGAACTTAGCTCTGATACCAATTGTTGATAACTGAGAGGGGGGGGTGAATCAGTTATCCTAATCTTTCTCTCAATTCAAACATTTAGATCCACTTATTTATTAGCATAGCAATTTATCATCTATGAAAGCATCAAGCATAAACATCAGAGCATATAAACATCAACACATTGAACACCAAGATTTTGACGTGGAAACCTGGTTAAGGGAAAAACCATGGGGTGATTAACCCAAGGATTATTCTCTATTAGAAGAATAAGGAAAAATGAATGGCACATGCCAATTAGGGATCACTGCCCGAGCACACTGCTCATAAAGAGGCACACTACCTACAAGGAGACACACTGTCTACAAGGTGATAAGAATCACAAACTTGAACTATAGATTGACATCTTTACCATGTCTGGATCAGTTCCATTTAAGCCCGAGATACTTCTACTCTGCCCTTCACTCTTTCGCTATGCCACTCTCATCCGCTACTCAACACCCTCTAAAATGAACTCACAAACCTACATTTATACAAGACATTGACTTAGGAGAAATCATCTAAGTCGGCAATCAACCATAAGGACATTCGCAAGATGATTAATACATCCGATCGGCCACCACAAGAACATTTGCAAGATGAACAACTCATCCGGTCGGCTAGTCTAAACAAGAACTTCATCCAGAAGAATATCTTCAATTCTGGGCTCTACCACCAATGCAGACCGACAACATAACCTTAACATGATCCAAGAACCTTCACAAGATTGCCTGATTAACCAGGTACATCTGCACTACCTCTACTCACTGGAATCTCTTCTCCTCTTCATCCAGAACTTCTAGAAGATAGTATGCCGCCACTGTCATACCGAAGAAGGTGCTTCCAGACCTCCAAACCACGTACCAATAGAGATGACACATCCCAAGGACATCCCAAACAATCTGTCCAATCTGCAGAGTCTGATAATGCACCTCCGGATCTCACCGGACCTTTTTGTAACACTTTGTCACTCCGGAACACCTGCCGGAACTGGTTCCACACCAACAATCACAACTTCTTTAGATCTTCATGTGGACCTCTAAAATCTTAGCTGAATCATCTCAAGACTCATATCTACAAACCCTTTAATCCACATCCTCTGTTTCGCAACCCATTGAGTACTTTTGCCTTCTTCTCACCACTGTTCTTCACTGTTCCGGATAGAGACTAATTTTCTCAATATCCTCAACACACAGCTCCTTCTTACCAATGCAATATGAGTATGTTGACATCAATGACAACACTGGTTAACCTCATACTTGCAACATGATAGTGGTAGTATAGATAATTTGGTTTTAGAGGAGATGGTGACTAAGCTAAACCTAGAGAGATTGAAACATCTGAAGCCCTACAAGATAGCATGGATTCAAGGTGAGCACAAGGTACTGGTGAGTGAACAATGTTTGGTGAAATTTCATATAGGATCTTATGTTGATGAGGTATTGTGTGATATTGTGCCAATGAATTTATGTCATATATTGTTGGGAAGACCTTGGCAGTATGATAAAAAGGGCCAATACATGATGGGAGGAAGAATAATTATACTATAACATCAATGGGAAGAAACACATCTTGATACCTTTGGAAGATGAGCCTAAGAGTGAAGTATGTGGGAATGCTAGGATCTATTTAGTAGATGGAAGGAAATTCTTGGATGGATTGAGACATGAGAATATGTGCTTTGCTTTGATTCCAAAGAAGTGTGAAAGCCTAGGTACATAAAACACCACAACAAAAGAAGAAGAAGAACCACAGCGAGAGGAAATAACTGAATTGTTGATAGAGTACCAAGATATCGTATCAGATAATGTGCTTGAAGGATTGCCACCAATCTAGAGTATTAGTCATCATATTGACATTATACTTGGAGCTAGTTTTCCTAGCAAAGAAGCACACCAGATGACACTACTAGAAAATGTGGAGTGGAATAGATAAATACAAGAGCTATTAAGGAAAGGATTGATCAGAGAAAGTTCAATCCCATGTACGGTACCTGCAGTACTAGCACCGAAGAAAGATAGAGAATGGAGGATGTGTATAGACTCTAGAGCAATTAGTAAGATCACAGTTAAGTATAGATTTCCATTGCCAAGGATGGATGACATCATGGATTGTTTGAGTAGAGCAAAATATTTCACAAAAATAGACTTGAAGAGTGGATACCATCAGATTAGGATCAGAGAAGGAGATGAGTGGGAGATTGCATTCAAGACAAATGAGGGATTGTATGAGTGGTTAGTGATACCTTTTGGATTAACTAATACACCAAGTACTTTCATGAGGTTGATAAATGAGGTTTTGAAGAAATTCTTGGGTAAGTTTGTCATTGTATACTTGGATGATATTTTAATTTTCAATAAGACAAAGGAGGAACATTTGTGGCATATTAGATAAGTATTGCTGAGATTGAGAGAAGAGAAATTGTTGATGAACATCAAGAAATATAGTTTTATGAGGGAAGAATTGGTATACTTGGGATTTGTGATTTTTGCAGAAGGATTAAAGATGGACCCTGAGAAGGTTAGAGCAATTGTTGAGTGGCCAACACCTGTGAACATTTGAGAGGCATATAGGCATATACGAACAAAGCCATACATACATATATAAAAATATACATCGGTAATATACAAAAGTATGTATACAAAGCCATCTAGGCATGTAAAAAAAGTCCTAAACTCTAGTTTCCTATGAACTTCTATCAAATAATCATTGGCCCTTGCTTGACCATGAAGATGAAGAGCCAATCGGTGACTCATCCTTTACCTCTCATCGAGTAGACCTCTTTGACAGAGATTTTTGCAGCTCCACCTGTTAATATGATCAAGCAATATGCACATTAATATAGAAAACATGAAATATATAACATCACATATGTAATCTATCACTTACCGCTAGCTAATGATCCATCTTGATCATCTTTTCTCTCTCTTCATCTATAGTTGGATGGGTTGGAGTTGTGACCTCTTGTGAGAAGCATCAAGAAACAAAATTGACCAAACATAAATATCATTTATGTACATATCTACAAAATTGACTCATATCTACAAACCCTTTAATCCACATCCTCTGTTTCGCAACCCATTGAGTACTTTTGCCTTCTTCTCACCACTGTTCTTCACTGTTCCGGATAGAGACTAATTTTCTCAATATCCTCAACACACAGCTCCTTCTTACCAATGCAATATGAGTATGTTGACATCAATGACAACACTGGTTAACCTCATACTTGCAACATGATAGTGGTAGTATAGATAATTTGGTTTTAGAGGAGATGGTGACTAAGCTAAACCTAGAGAGATCGAAACATCTGAAGCCCTACAAGATAGCATGGATTCAAGGTGAGCACAAGGTACTGGTGAGTGAACAATGTTTGGTGAAATTTCATATAGGATCTTATGTTGATGAGGTATTGTGTGATATTGTGCCAATGAATTTATGTCATATATTGTTGGGAAGACCTTGGCAGTATGATAAAAAGGGCCAATACATGATGGGAGGAAGAATAATTATACTATAACATCAATGGGAAGAAACACATCTTGATACCTTTGGAAGATGAGCCTAAGAGTGAAGTATGTGGGAATGCTAGGATCTATTTAGTAGATGGAAGGAAATTCTTGGATGGATTGAGACATGAGAATATGTGCTTTGCTTTGATTCCAAAGAAGTGTGAAAGCCTAGGTACATAAAACACCACAACAAAAGAAGAAGAAGAACCACAGCGAGAGGAAATAACTGAATTGTTGATAGAGTACCAAGATATCGTATCAGATAATGTGCTTGAAGGATTGCCACCAATCTAGAGTATTAGTCATCATATTGACATTATACTTGGAGCTAGTTTTCCTAGCAAAGAAGCACACCAGATGACACTAGTAGAAAATGTGGAGTGGAATAGACAAATACAAGAGCTATTAAGGAAAGGATTGATCAGAGAAAGTTCAATCCCATGTACGGTACCTGCAGTACTGGCACCGAAGAAAGATAGAGAATGGAGGATGTGTATAGACTCTAGAGCAATTAGTAAGATCATAGTTAATTATAGATTTCCATTGCCAAGGATGGATGACATCATGGATTGTTTGAGTAGAGCAAAATATTTCACAAAAATAGACTTGAAGAGTGGATACCATCAGATTAGGATCAGAGAAGGAGATGAGTGGGAGATTGCATTCAAGACAAATGAGGGATTGTATGAGTGGTTAGTGATACCTTTTGGATTAACTAATACACCAAGTACTTTCATGAGGTTGATAAATGAGGTTTTGAAGAAATTCTTGGGTAAGTTTGTCATTGTATACTTGGATGATATTTTAATTTTCAATAAGACAAAGGAGGAACATTTGTGGCATATTAGATAAGTATTGCAGAGATTGAGAGAAGAGAAATTGTTGATAAACATCAAGAAATATAGTTTTATGAGGGAAGAATTGGTATACTTGGGATTTGTGATTTTTGCAGAAGGATTAAAGATGGACCCTGAGAAGGTTAGAGCAATTGTTGAGTGGCCAACACCTGTGAACATTTGAGAGGCATATAGGCATATCCGAACAAAGCCATACATACATATATAAAAATATACATCGGTAATATACAAAAGTATGTATACAAAGCCATCTAGGCATGTAAAAAAAGTCCTAAACTCTAGTTTCCTATGAACTTCTATCAAATAATCACTGGCCCTTGCTTGACCGTGAAGATGAAGAGCCAATCAGTGACTCATCCTCTACCTCTCGTTGAGTAGACCTCTTTGACAGAGATTTTTGCAGCTCCACCTGTTAATATGATCAAGCAATATGCACATTAATATAGAAAACATGAAATATATAACATCACATATGTAATCTATCACTTACCGCTAGCTGATGATCCATCTTGATCATCTTTTCTCTCTCTTCATCTATAGCTGGATGGGTTGGAGTTGTGACCTCCTGTGAGAAGCATCAAGAAACAAAATTGACCAAACATAAATATCATTTATGTACATCAAATAACATGAGATAAAACAAGAAATACAAAATAACATTTACATGTTACTAGCTCATACCTCAGTAAAAGGATTTGAAGACAACACAGCTACAACAATGCTTGGTTCTGCTGATTGACGAAGATGAGGAGGAGTCTCCATATTCAACATCTGAAAATAGAGTTCAAGGTTAGTCGGCCAAAATAGATACATAACATTATTTAAATGCATAATGATTACAAATGGTTAAATTTACCTTCATAAAAGTGGTTCTGTGTCCAGGGGATCAAGGAAATCCTGGAGGTGTTGGTGAAGCTCCTTGTTGAAATTATCATATTGTCACTAAATAATATTACCATTGATATATGTACTATATTTACGATCATGTGATAAATTAAATACCTGTTGACTCAACCTCCTCTCATAACCCTCCACTAGATGGCTAACAGAGGCAAGATGAAGACTCTGACCCTGGAATTTCATTATGCAGACAATTATGTATACATTAATTTTGACTTATAATATAGATAGTCATATAAAAATAATTACAAATTTTAAATACAAATATATTAAATCAAGATGAATCTTGTAAAAAATTACCTAGGACTCAATAGCAAATGTATTCTATAAGACATCATTTGTGAGAACAAGGTTATCCAATATGAATGTGGCCATCACTAGCTGCTACCCCTACATTGCAACATCCTACCACGAGTCCTATCGAGAGTCATGTGTCGCATAATCACACAAGTTCCCACATGAACTGTAAAGATGTGGGGGAAAATGGTGCCTGTTACTCTTACTCTCATCGGCCTAGGTGAAATCATCACTGTGTTGTGCTAGAGACTACGTGAGAGCACTCAATGAATGTAGTGTCTCCACCTCAACACTCTCCTTCAAAGTTGAAGGGAGTGACACATGTATTAGCCTCATCAGGGGTCTAGGTACATGATTTTGGTCTCATTGTGCCCCCTCTCTATCTTGGATAGAACCACCACCTCTTCCTTGGAACTCTCGAATGTCAAAATAATTAGGAATCTTCTTAAGGATGAACTCATAATAG
This sequence comes from Cunninghamia lanceolata, assembly GCA_027924645.1. NCBI lineage: Eukaryota > Viridiplantae > Streptophyta > Pinopsida > Cupressales > Cupressaceae > Cunninghamia > Cunninghamia lanceolata. Next base: position 4,727,995 of record BSBN01000286.1, on the reverse strand, counting down.
AGTTTCCTCAAGAAATATTGTGGCACCTCATTGTTGTTCCATGGATGCTCGTCAAACACCATGTACCATCTATCCCAAAATTTTTGGGCATATTTTCATTTGTACACCAATTAATCAAGAAGCATTTGCAAGTCTCTTCTAATGTTAGACCAATTTTAGGATTCATAAATTGTGAACATAATGTAGATTTTGTAATTTTTAGGTACTTCACTTGCTCGTAAGACAATTTGTTGGCATAGTATTTCTGACACCTCTCCCTATAGTCATGAAATTTAGTAATTCGATTTGTCACCGATTTAGTGTGAGAAACAATCACCTCTAATGACTTGATAATCACTCTCCTACGATCAGTTCTTACACTTGGACTATTTAACGTTTCAATTAGGGTTTGAAGATGTTTTTTATTTTCTTCTATTTTCCCTAAATAGTTTCTCTGTGCATCTCTTTCATGGTGAGGACATGAAGGTGGGGGGTTTTGAGGGTTTTTGAGGTTGTTTTGACCCTCCTCTACTGGGTTTGTGTTTTGTGTTCCCTCATTGACTGCAAATTCTATAAAAAACCAATCAAACATTGCAAGTAAAAATTTCTTTTCAAACTCATAAAAATCAATCAAACCCTACCTTCTCCGGCGGCTACACCCTCTACATTTCCTTCATGACATATTTGAGAGTGGGATTGGTGAGTTGACATGGTGAAAACATCGATTACACTTCTCCCTTGCTTGATTTCTCCTTCCTCCAATGTGCTCACACTCTTGTGACTAGTTTTGCTTGCATAAATGAAGAATGGCCATGGGTTTTTTGTCGTTTTGTGTTTTTTTTTTTACTTTTTATAACATGAAACGTGAGCGCATTATAATGCACTCGCATTTCATCTTGCATGGGACTAAAAAGTCATGTGGCAACTTTTTTGGTCCCACATCTCTTTGCACTTACCCATGAGTGTGTAGTGTAGAACCTGTGGTGAATTAATATATCCATAATCATGATATTGAAACAACATGAAGCCATGAAAAAATATGAAGCTATAAAGGTATGAAGCATGCCACTCCAATCATAAAACATGAAGGAACATTGGTAGGAATATGCCTTTCCAATCAATTGTAACAAAGATACAAGGAATTGAAGGAAACGAGAAAATATATCATGGAAAAACTAATAGTTATGAACAAGTGTCATCAATAGCAACATGTGATAATCAATGAAGAACATTTATCAATATGTGAGCATCTATGCCTATAGAGAAAAGGGACTGATCATGTCCACAATGAAAAGGTCAAAGGAAAAAATAACTATAGATATATCATGTAAGCACCAAGACATGGCATGTATAGTACAAGCATGCAAGCATAGATATGTATCATGTGAAAGATAAACATGGCAATATCATAAATGATAACATTTAAAGATATAAGCATGAATCTACATGAGTAAGATAACCTAAAGGCAAGGATAAATTAATAATGACACATATGCGAGGCATTAAAGACATAAGAATACTAAGCAATACAATCTGAAGTAGAAATATGCAATAACAAGTGTAAGATAATGGGTCTACTTTTTGGCAAAAAAGTGGCAACTTTTTTCCTGAAAGTTAGAGTTTGTTATAGTTGGGGTAATGATTTGAAGCACTTCTAGATATACTATCAACATAGTGTAAAAATATAAAATGTAGGATTATGTTTCTAATTTTCAAATATGTAATTTATTCTAATACCTCGATGATAAAAGTTAAATGAAGAATACAAAAGTGACATTTTTAGAAAAATATGTTGGAGGCCAAAATATGCATAGGTATGGCCCACAAAAAAATAATAAATGAAAGTATTTTCAAAATCCTTTTATGTATAGATGCATATGATGTTGAAGTTTGATTTGGATATTCTTTTGTAATTTTTAAGTAAATATATATTTTTTATTTTTTTGTTACTATGACTATGGTGTAAATATAAAAGCCCTCATGTACTGCCCACATAATTTGAACTAAAATAATTGTAACATAATTTTATTTTTTTAGTGTATATAGAATGATGTCTACATCAATCACATGATTTTTTTCAGATTAAAATAAATAAATCAAATACATTATTAAGAAAAAGTAATATATGTCCTTCAAATATATGAGACTGTGTTAAAAACATAAAAAAATTACATATTTGAAAACTAGACATTCTCAATTATAAAAGGTTCTAATTTCATCAAAAAATATTATAAATAAAGTCATCAACCATATTGTTGAAGTCAATTTTATTAGCAGATGCTACCATGAATACCTGCATCCACTATAAACAAATACTCACTAATTTTTATATTGGGCACACATTGATATAATGGGTACTCATTATTAAAGATGTCTGCGAGTACACACAAAAAGTAAATGTTATACTTTTTCATAATGGACACCCATTACTAAGTGGGTGTCCATTTAATTTGTATGCTTGTTACTAACTGGTATCTACTTAGGTTTAGGACTCCAAACCATAATGGGTCTCCATTTAGAAAAGAGTATACGATTTTTAGAGAATAGGTACCCATTTTGTGCAACATGTTTTGGCCCCACATTTTCTCCTCCCAAAGTGGACCCATTATCTTGCACTTGCCCTACCTAGAGCTTTAAACCTCATAAAACTTGTTCATATTTGATACAATATAACTATATGAAACTATGTGTCCTTTAACATGTGTACTATGTAACTAACAATATAATTGTGTTGAAAAAGTATCCAAGGGGTAATGGTGTCATTGTGAATGGTGTCTTAGGAACAATGTTCCAAACAAAGTCCACTGATATATCATCCAAGTGTCAATTCTCAATAAAGTGGGACAAATTCCTATATGTTGTCTTCAGGAAAATACCACTATAACAAATGCTTTTGGGATCAATAACCAATCTAATAAATTGTCATAAAAATATCATTGGAAACATATGATTGTCACATACATGTCATGGCCAATAAGGTAGATCATCATAAAAAATAGAAAACATAGTGCCTTGTGTCACGCATAATCAAAGGTTTTGAAAAGTAATGTACATAGAAGGGTAATAAACTCTAACTATATAAAGGAGAAGTGACAGGGGAAAGGAATTCAATTTTCATGAATACACATAATAGATTGCACAAGATAGTCATCATTTTACACCACAAACCACAAACCACAAACCACATGAGAGGTTAGATAGTTGTCAAAGAAGTGTGTTAGCTGTAAGCTAATTTTTCATTAATTTGTTTTTATTTTCAATCTTCCCAAAAATGTTCATTTTTTATGCTTTTAGGGTAACAAAGATTTTAAGGTATTTCCACTTCCATAAAATTGATCCTATTTTTTGTGAAAAAATACCCTATTATCATGGAAGTGATCTATAGTCTACAAAATCGATCCACAAAATCAATGGGCCCAAATGTAGAATCCATTTATGAAATTGACTTGCAATTTACAAAAACAAACTATAATAGTTGAATTATAATTTTTCAAATTTTAGCAGTGATGTGATATTTTTCAGCAATGTGACAACTAACACTACATTGTATTTTGTGGATGTAGGGTGAGTTAGAGATTTAGGAGTTGGTGGGTAACTACCATATTCATAACCTAAGATTATTGGGATCCCCAAGGGTTAGCATCTTCAAATTTTAGAGGAATTGGGGATGAGGTATATGAACGACTTACCAATATATAGATATATGATTGGTACATGCTAACCACATTAGTAGAGTAGGGGGGATTCTAAACCAACACCTTTGATTTCCCAATTGGAGAGTTTATAGTCACCTTAGAGGATGTTTGGAGGATATTGAGGTTACTAGTCCAAGGGAGACAAGCTACAAATAAGAGGTAAATGAGTTATGAGAGGGAGATGGTACTATACCATTACTACAATATAGAGATAGACATGTGCAAGGTGGAGTGTCATTTCTAGTTATCATGCTAGGAGATGCATAGAAGGGGCACAAGTAGATATTGTGATCCTTCTTGTGTTGGTGCTACTAGACAAAAATGGATCCTTCATTCTGTATGGACTAATTCACATATGTAGTGAGAGATATGGAGGAGCATATGACTATCTATTTCTTTGGACAATACATGCGAGTGAGTCTATACCATATTCTACATAGGGTTAGAGTTAATGGGGGATCTAATGTGAGGGCCATAACACTACTCTAGTATTGGGAGTAAAAGCATATATGTGTGACCTAACCCCATAGATTATGAACATAGGTGGCCAATGAGAGACCATGAGCATTTAGATGGGATACACAAGGTCGATGAATATGGCATGAGGGGAGGACCTTAGATGATCGGAGATGGACCTTTGACCACTTAAGGCTAGATATGATCACCCAAAGGCCATATAGAGCTATGAGGGCATGACCTGAGGACCAAATATTTTTAGGAAAGATATAGTGATACAAGTGGTTTACAATATGACAACCCACAATGCTAGTAGAGATGTTCCATTATGAATAGGAACACTATTAGTTTGGGTTGCAAAAAATTGTCATGCCTAAGCCACAAATATATAGACAACATTAGAGATCATCATTCGAGGAGGGGGAGATACTCATACCACCATTTTCTATAGAGGCCCCCACATATGACATTGAGGTAGATGAAGTTGTGTAGAGTACTTACACAGATGACACACATGTATCTTATTTATAGACTTTGGAGGAGAGCACACCCAACTTTTGTGTATCCGCTAGTAGAGGGAGTTGTAGGAGGAATTGTAGAGGAACCACCCCTAACTATAGGAGTAGTGGATGAGAGTATGGAGATGGGCAAGGAGAAGGCACTACTATAGTAGGTGTCAAGATGATAGCCTATGTATATGATTGATAAAGTTTGAAATTTTTATAGTACCGTGTAAATATAATAAAGATATCTAAAATCAATATGAAATATAATGTGCAGGCATAGTAGTAGAGTGGATACACGTGATCCTACTATAGTGGATTATTTAGCACAAGATTTACCTACAATGCCAATGATATAGAGAGACTATGACCATGTTGGCCACTTTGCCTCACTATTTGATCACATGGGTAAGGCATGGTTGCTTTCTTCACATCGATAACCAAGTGTGCTATGTGACAAGATAAGAGGGACAAAGCATGGATGAAGATCAAGATACTATGACTAGAGTGAGATGGATCACAATAAGATAGCTCAAGAAGTATATGTCATACTTGAGGCTATGCAAGTGCTAATATATATGGTATGAGGAAATAAGGACACCCTATTGGCTAATAGATACAAATCATAGGGGATCTAGCACAAGAACAATCACAAAATCTCCACTTGCAATTGATGTGGTGGGTACAATCATCTTCCAAGAGTATGAACATTATAGTTTGAGGTAATGAGTTTACATGGGGAGGTGTGTTGACTACAAATCATGATGACAGTTGCTAGCTAGTCAGTAGAGGAATAAATTGATAATTATAATAATGAGAGTTTATGCCAAACCTATTTTTGAAAAGAATGTCATTTGAACTTTAAAGTCAAGTCATTGTGTTTTCGTGTATTGAATGATAGTTGATGTTAAGCTTATGTTGCTGAAGCTATCCAATTGTTACTCAATAATTGTTGAAAATTCATGTTCATAAAATTTTGAAGTAATTTGAAAGTAGATTGTTTTGAGCAAACTTTGTACTGGAAAAATCTATACATATTTAAATTGTAGCTTTGAATGCAATTTGACTATCTCATTCATGGAATCTTGAGATGTTCATGTATTTAACTATTTCCTAGTAATGTGGATCTATTGGTATCTAATTTAGCCAATTGTCAACATTCATTAGTGTTATCCCATCAAATCTTTGTCTACAACTAAATACTAGTCTATGCTTTAGCCAATAGAAGGCTGTGCTTGTTCATGCTTAAATTATTTATTCTCCCTAATCTAAAAATCTTGTTGTAGGTCTTAACTATTGATAGTCTGATGCTTGCATTTGAGACAAAAACATAGTTTGTTAGATATTTCCATTTATGCAATATCCCGCATGAAATCTTGTATAGTGTACATAATTGTGAATTTTGTTAGTTTTAGGTTTAGTTAGATCATAGAGAGATTCACCTTAAAATTTGAAGAATGATTCTAATATATGTGTTGTTTTAATTTGTGTTGTCTAGCAATAGAGAAATGAAAACACTAACACTTCCCAAATCTCATTTGCACTAAATAGTTGGACTCTATTTTAGCTAGCGGAAAGGTGGTGTTGTGCTTAGGTTAGATGTTTTCATTCATAAAATCATAAAATCCTACTTGTGAAACAAGTGTTGATACTAGTCTTGTACTCATGTACCCAAGGCAAAAAGGCATGTAGATAGTTATTTCATTCATGCAAATCCCCCATAAGAGAATATTGTAGTGCTTATATCTATATATTTTGTCTATAACTTAGTGTCTAGGGTGATTTAGATCTCAAGGATCATCCACTTATAATTTGATGATAAATTTTACCTCTTACGCTATTCCATTTTGAGTTGTCTAGAATGAGACAAATTAAAATGCTAATAGAAGCAAAGATTCTTCTCCTTAGTGAGATCTCTTGGATGAGACTAAAATCTTTCAATATATACCACCATTAATAGGCACTTCAAGCAAGGTCGCGAAGAAGATTGCAGTGGTAAAGAGTCAGGAGCAATGACCAAGAAGAGTTTATGATAGTGAAAGCCAAATACCAAATAATTAATACAATAGATAGGTTATAGCATTGACAAAGACAATATGTTTCAACTTAAGCTAGTGTGTATGCTCCACTAACAAAACAATTTTCAATTCAAATGTGATGAATAATGTAGATTCTAAGAGGTTGAAATCAAACTAATAGCATACATGTAAACAAAAGAAGAAAGTTTTGAAGAAGTTCAATGAACAATTGTAAAATTTCTGTGACGATCCAAGCTAACAAAAAAAGACCTAATACTTTTCTTTTTTTATATTAATTTAACCTCTATCAATTGATCTATAATAGGGAACACGATCTATTAACAACAACAATTTCCTTTGGTAAATCATTATGAACTTCTCATGAAATAACATTTTGGGTGTCTCAGATGTGAGGGTAGTGTCAAGCTCAATAATTCATGACCAAGGTTATTTGGTTCGAACACATACCAATCATTAATTATTCACAAAGACAAACATATATTATCAAGCATTCACAATCATGTAATGGGGCAAATTAGCTTAATACAAAATGAGGGATTATGGGAGGTGCAAGGGTCATTCATCTCATCGAAATGAATGACCCTTGCACCTCCCACTTTGAAACAATAAGAACTCGCCCTTAGATAATCAAACTTTAAGATCTCACAGCCCAAAGTTCCAATGACTTCATCCTCATGCAAATACGAACATAACTATCATAGAGCAAATACACGCGAATGATCTGGGACTGACCACCATGTTGACTCAACGATATTTGACTAATTATGCAATAGCAGACTAACAAGATCATAATGATTTCATCAAAGTGCATGGACCATACTATGCTCCAGAATATCCTTTGGAAAGACAATGAATCAATCTCAAAATTTCTTGAGTTTGACACCTCTTAAGGAGTGTAGGAGGTTAACATGTTGCTTACTAATGTCATTATTTGTTGGGCTCACTAACCTAATAAAACAGAAGGGAGAGGGCCTTCCAAAACCGAGTTGGAATTTTTGTGACCAGTAGCACAATGCTATTTTGGCATTACTAAGGGAACTCCATATGATTGTGCGAGCCATTAGATTAGATTCTGGTGCCAGTCGGGAACATGGAAACATTGACAACCTACCATGTAACTTTGCTGACGGAACAATGTCATCATGCATGTAGTGAAAAATTAAAAGAATAGGCCCGCCATAAATCCAAGTTGGACTTGACCAACCAACAATACAAGATAGCTCTAACATGTTCGACGGCTGCATAGGAGTTGCGCAAACCACATAATCAAGTGAAGATCAAATGGTTGGTGCACTCTAGAAATAACAATATACATTATCAATATTTGTGGTTGTAAGGATCGTTGGATCAAAGTAAGATCAACAGCCATAATTCTCATCGCCAATGTAAAACCTTGTGATCACAAAATATAAGCAGAAATCTTATAAAGCATAATAATCATTGCAAGTGTTACCTTGGTTTCATGATTAAACAAAATAGGTATTAAGCACTTATAGGGAAAATCAATTCAATTCTGAGATACAATTTAATGGGTTACTCCCTTGCAATTTGGGGACATGAGAATTACTTGCAAGTAAAAGATTCAATTAGTTCCTAAACATGAATTTGTAAGTAATATATTCAAGCATAAACATGATTTGGGCTTCAATACCTAACAAAGAGGTGTTATGAGCTTGTAGGAATTCTTGAAATTACTCAACCTTAGTAATTAAGACCTTAGCTCAGTGTCTAGGCATGAATATAGTCCATATGAACTACCTCAAATTTCTAAATAATTTAACATTATTCACTTAGCACTTCATGAACACCATATCAAAAACATCAAACATTAGCGATAAGGATTGGCTCCACAAATATCCATTAAATAGATAGGAGTAAAAGATAAAACCTTTATTTATAAACTTAATTCAAAGTCATTAGGCACACACAAGCAACTAGAATCCATTCCATGCCCACTATCATTCAACTCTAAATGATGACTCTAATTCTAAATACAAACTATATCCAATCAAGTGAATTCAAATCAATCAAAACTCTCATTGACTACACATCACAACAATCCACCAAAATTCTAACGACTTGGTTTAGAAGACAACTTTTGCAATCTTCCTCCGAAATTGAACTATAATCTATAGATTGTCCTTCTCAAGCCACAATATCAAGTTGCTTCTTGCTATCCATTTATGTTGACACTTGAAGAATCTTATCATTTCTTTACTTTTTCCCAAAAGTGTGGAGGATTTTGGTTGAGGACCAACCCAAGTATCAAGCCTCCTTTTCCACCCAACCACCCTCACAATGGAGTATACAATTTCATAGGGGTGACAATAAGGTGTGAGGCCAACTAGGAATTCTTGTGAGATCACCCAGAGCATGGCTATAACCATTTGAGCTCCTGAATCAATTTTTGCTAGTCTCTTCTCAAGTTCATGCCTTGCATTATTCATGATCTTAGCCAATGCACAGACCCACACATAGAGGGCTTACTAGTCATACCATTATGCATAGTTTTTGCAACAAGACTTCTAGACTCAACTAGACTCAATTTCATTGTGGGAGGACTGCAACCACTCCATTGGGCTCACTCGTGCAAGTGAATAAGGGAAAAAACCTTGACAAAAAGGCAACACTATTGAACTATAACTAGCATAGCCATCATTTTGTACCAATAGAGTTACCATTGTCTCACTTCTATTAATCTACCAAGATGACCATCATTCACAATGAGTATAATCACGGAGCTCCGCTCTCCATTATTGGGTGGCTATACAACACACCAAAGCCTAATGGTTGATCTACTCCTCAAGTTTCCCTCCTACCACCTATGACCTAAGGTACTTAACCACTGAGACATCCTCATCATTGGCTCACATGTATATAGTGTAATACATGAATTACACGGATTGTAGAAGGGCTAGTCTAATTGACTTAACTATATATGACACATACACTTTATTAGCATTTTAATTTGCACCTTCTAATGTGATGTATAATAGAATAGATGAAGGATAAAATTGCTCTTTGAATTAGAAGGGGGAAGCTCCTATAAATTAAAAAACTAACCTAAACCTAGACAATATGTACTTACAATTTACAATGTTTACAATGATTTTTGGGGTGGTTCACATTCATACTAAATGAACTTTAAATGTGTATCTCTTTGGGGTTTTCCTAGTGTAAAAGGATGAAACATTCTTTCAACATAAGACAAAGGATTTTAAGTTTTTTGAATTGAAGGAAATCTCTACTACTACATGCTTGTGTTGTTCAACTAAATGCAAAGACTAAACAATGCAAATACACAAATGGAGTTGAATAGGCTAACACATAAAGATGAATTCTATGGTTAAATTAAATGCAAGATTCAAGACAAAATCATGATCTATATCTGATGCAAAGGAAGGACCTACTTTAGGACAGACCATGAAATTTTGTGCATTCTTGACATTTTAACCCCTAAAACCTGGTAGCCTTTCAAAATGACCTTTTAGACCATAACTTTTAGTATAGACCTGATACTCAAAATGTAAGAACTGTTTGGGATACTCTTTTGGCCATTACTACACATATCCAAAAATGGGTAGTGGTTTCTTTGTATAGATTAGGGTAAATTTTGACTGTCCTCTTTCTAATTAGGCCTAATTTCAACAATGCAACTAGCAATACATATGATCTAGAATGCATTAACACCTAATCATGGTAACATTGGTATGTCATTGACTCAAAAGTCTTCACACATTCCAATCCTAATGATCTTACACAGGTTTTAAGGTTTACACTCAACAAGAAGTCCAAACTTGACTATTACCCCTTCTAGGTTTTCACTGTCATACACAGTCCTTAGAGGGAAATCTTTGCATGTTGTCATATAGTTGTTATTAAAGACTAAAAACACCTTGATCAGGTCTATAGGACCCTTCCACACACTCCCAACACCTTCTCTAATCACAAAAAGATCAAAAATTGCAATGGTGACCTCCAAACTGTCATTCAATGTCTTCACAGTCTAATACATTCAGCATATCAGACCTAAAACCTTCCAAAAGCACATGCAAACTTCATCATGGGACCCTGCATGGATGGAATATGATACATTACATTATTACAGACCTTCCCACCCATTGTTATGATGTTTCCATGGGTGGAAGGCCAATTTATGCCATTTATTTACTCATTTGTTACCCTAGGTAGGGTTTCGACCAGTTTTTAGAAAAAATGCAATAACTAACTCAAGACTTAATGAAAATTGATGCAAACAAAATAAAATGAAAGTAGATTCATATACCAACACTATCCAATTAGTTTCAAACAATCATGTGGTCCATACAATCTGTACCAAGGGAAAGAACAAATTGCAATGTTTAGAAAACACAGAGAAAAAAAGCTTGCTTCATTTCACCAAAAATACAAAAATCAGTTTTCCAATGCTCAAATCTGACTTTGGAGGGTGCATACATATATTTATAATCAATCCCAACTGATTTTAAATGGTTCATGGTATGCATGTAACTCTTTCATGATTTTTACACCTTTCCACTTGTTTTACCACATTGACAATTTTTGCAATTTTCCAACTTTTCCCACCAACAACTAAACCCACAACCAAAAATGAATTGAATACATAGGAGATGGTCATAAATGACCTTATTAAGGTCACTAAAACCAATTTTTGACCCAAAATTACAAAAATACCAAAAATGAGCAATAATGAAGCACCTAGTGCCCCTGCACCATACACCCAAGAGGAAGAATACTCAAGTCCCACTAGAGTGCAGGTCTTGAATAGTGCATCCATGTTTGATGATATCAACTTCAAACATCCAAGTAGCATCTTCCATGGGAAGACCCCTCCACTTGACCAAGTATTACAAATAGGTGGTGTTTCTTGTCTTCTTGAGCTCCTTTGTATCTAATATGCACTCCAACTCTAAAGGCTTTCTAGGAGGAAGGTCTTGGATCCATTCTTCACCTTCAAATGCTTGAGAACCTACTTCATTACCTGCAACAACATCCCCTTTGAATGGGTAAAGGTCAGAAACATTAAATATAGGTGAAATTCCAATTCCACTTGGTAGTTCAATCTCATATACATTTGGACCAAACTTGTGAACATCCCTACAAGGTCCAATTTTCTTCATTTGCAACTTGGAATACTGTCCCTTAGGAAATCTCTTCTTCCTTAGATGAGCTAGAACCAAATCTCCAACCTTAAAGTGACTTCTCGCCGATGTACATTAGCCCTTTGTTTATACTTTTCAACACTCTTTTGCAATTGATCCTTGACCTGTTGGTGAATCTCTTTTATAGACACAACAAATTGTTCACCCTCGCCACTTATCCTTTCCATCCCACTTGTATCTCTCAATTCAAAGACTCCTCTAGGCTACAACCCATAAACAACTTCAAATTGACTCTTACCCACACTCCTATTGACTGAATCATTATATGCAAATTCTTCTTGAGGCAAGATTAGATCCCATTGAGTAGAATGCTCTTTTGAAAGACATCTCAAGAGGTTACCAAGACTCCTATTGACTACCTTGGTCTTCCCATCAGTTTGGGGGTGATATGCAAAGCTAAAACTAAGGTTAGTGCCAAGTTTCTTCCACAAAGTTTGCCAAAAATGCCCAACAAACTTACTATCCCTATCTGAAACAATACTCAAAGGCAAACCATGAATCCTTACCAATTCTTTGAAGAAAAAACCTACAATGTAGGATGCATCATTAGTACTCTTGCATGGGATGAAGTGTGTCATCTTGGAAAACCTATCCACTACAACATAGATAGAATCAAAACCTCTAGGTGTTTTTAGTAAACCCATTATGAAATCCATGCTTATTGATTCCCAAGGCCTATTAGGAATGGGAAGAGGCTGTTACAAGCCTACATTAGTACTACTATCCTTTGTCCTTTACCAAATAACACATTTCTCAACAAACTTCCTTACATCACTTTGCATTTTAGGCCAACAATAGTGCCTTCTCAACTGCTCCAAGGTCTTATCAAGACCAAAATGACCTGCCAAACTACCACAATGCTTCTCCCTTATGAGATTATCTCTCATGGAACATTTAGGCACACATAGTTGAGCCCCTTTGAATAGCAAACCATCTTGAATAAGAAAATCAAAACTGAACTCATGAAGAACACAATTAGATTGGCTACAAGATGCATAAATCTCCTTGAAATCAACATCATCTATATACATATCTTTTAGTGCTTCAACACCTACACTTTGCAATTGGATTTCTTGCATCATGAGTGTCCTCCTCCTCAATGCATCAACTAATTTGTTTGACTGCCCCTTCTTATGCTTGATGGTGAATGTGTAACCTTGCAAGTATTCTACCCATTTAACATGCCTATGACTGAGTTTCTCTTGACTGTTCAAAAATTGGAGAGCATGATTATTAGTAAAGACTATGAACTCCTTGGGAAGTAGGTAGTGTCTCCACTTTTTCAAGGACTAAACTAAGGCATACATCTCTAGGTCATAGGAAGAGTATTTCTTCTTAGCTTCATTGCATTTTTCACTAAAGAAAGCTATGGGCCTACCCTCTTGACTTAAGAATGCCCCTATGGCATAACCACTTGCATCACACTCAATAGTAAACACCTTATTGAAATCAGGTAAAGCTAATATGGGCTACTTTGCTACCCTTTTTTTCAAATATTCAAATCTCTTTTCAGCCTCACTAGTCCAAACAAACTTCTTTCTCTTATCCCCCTTTATAGTATCAAGCATTGGAGCACAAATATGACTGAAACCCTTAATAAATTTTCTATAAAAAGTGGCCAAACCATGGAAACTCCTTACCTCAACAACTGATTTAGGTGTAGGCCAACATAGGATAACTTCAACCTTGCTTGGATCCATCTTCAAGGTGCCCTTTAATGTAATTACAAAACCAAGATATACCAAATCTGTCTTCATAAACTCACACTTCTTCATATTTATCATTAGTTTCTCTTCATTCAATCTTCTCAAAACCAAATCCAAATGATGTAAATGTTCTGCCTTAATTTTATTGAAAACAAGAATTCCATCAATATAAACCACTACAAACTTACCAATATAAGGCTTGAGGACTTCATTCATTAACCTCATGAAGGTACTAGGTGCATTGGAGAGACCAAATGGCATTACAAGCCACTCATAGAGCCCTTCATTTTTTTTAAAAGTTGTCTTCCATTCATCTCTAGGTCTGATCCTAATTTGGTGATACCCAATCTTGAGGTCTATTTTGGAAAAGTAGCATGCTCCACCCAAGCAATCCATCAAGTCTTCTATTCTTGGGATTGGAAATCGATACCTGATTGTGATCTTATTGATGGCCCTAGAATTAGTGCACATCCTCCATTCACCTCCTTTATTTGGTGCTAGGACAGTGGGAACCAAATGAAGATCGAGGCTTTCTTTGATTAGCCCTTTATCAAGCAATTCTTGGACTGTCTCTTAATCTCCTCATTTTGCTATGGTGTCATCTTATATGCTGCTTTATTAGGTAAACTAGCCCCTAGGATGAAGTCAATATGATGGCTAATATCCCTCATTGGTGGTAGGGAGTTTGGGAGTTCATCAACCACATTGTCAACATACTTATCCAACAAATCTTGGACCTCCATAGGCAAATCATCAAACTTTGTTGCTGTCACAACAGACCTAGGCTTGGATATGATGGAAAAACCCATATTCTCCTCTTCCATTGTCTTTATGAATTCCTTCTCTTCTACCAACATCACATTGGATTCCACTTGTGGTGTTTTATCTTCATCTTTCAATGGTGTTAGAGTATACGAGACTCCATCCTTCTCTATGACATATGTGTTCATTCTACCATCATGTTTGGCATTTCTATCATATTGCCATGGTCTACCAAGTAACATATGGCACACATCCATTGGAATGATATCACACAAGACTTTGTCCTTATAACCCGCTATTTGAAACTCTACCCAACATTGTTCATTCACCAACACTTGCTTCCCTTTGTTTAACCAAGACACCTTGTATGGAGTGGCATGAGGCAATCTTTTCAACTTTAACTTCTCTACCATTTCAACAAAAACCAAATTGTCAGTACTACCAGAATCAATAACAACATTGCAACATTTACCTTGGCATTTGCATGTAGTCCTGAAGAGTGACTTTTTTTGAGGTGGTTCCTTCTCCATGGGCACTTTGATCAAGGTTCTTCTCATCAATAAGGACTCTCTAGCTTTTGGTTCTGCATTTTGTGATGGTGAATTAACACTTTCAGCATCATCTCAACCTTGTGCAATTTGATTTCTCCTCCCACCTTTAAAATAAGTAGATGACTGCTCCCTAGGGTATTGCCATGCTTGATGGCCTACAAATTTATTGCATTTGTAGAACTTTCTAGTGAATCCACTTGACCCTCCTCTATTGCCAATTTTACCTCTAAAATTTGGTCTTCTTCCTTTAAAGCTACCCCTTGAATTTGATGTTTGTTCTTGTGAGTTAATTGTCTCTCCTTGAGACCTTTGGGACTATCCTCTACCAGCAAAAGTCCCTCTTCCTCTAAAATTTGTCCTTCCCCTACCTCTACTTTGCTTTTCTTGTCTCCTCAACTTATCTTCAGCTTTGATGGCCAACTGATAGCATTCTTCCACTATTCTTGGACTTGTGAGACTTAGTTCATCTTGTAGGCTATACTTTAGCCCATTCAAATACCTTGCAACTTTGTCAACATCTTCTTTAATGTGTCCTAATATTATGCTTAGTTTGTAGAACTCTTTTGTGTATGTCTTCACATCCATGTCTTTTTGCTTCAAATTTTGCAACCTTCTATATAGCTGAATGGCATAATCACTAGGTAGGAATTTACCTTTCAATATTACAACCATTCTATATCTCAAGATTTGATCTTTACCTTGTCTTTCTTCTTCCTCTCTTCTTGCACATAGTCCCACCATAGGGATGCATGTCCTTTTAGTTTTGTTCTTGCCAATTTCACTTTCAACCCCTCAGGTATCTACTCAAACTCAAAATACTTATCTAATTCTCCTATCCAATATAAGAGTTCTTCTCCATTCAGACTTCTTGAATATACTGGACATTCTATTTTTACCTTGGAACCATCATTCTTAATTGCCTTTAGCAATTTCTCCAACCTCTTCTCATCAGCATCTCTTTCTTCTTCAAGTTCTTCTTGTGGTGTAATTTCACCCACTTCTTCTTCTTCTTGGTCACTCAAATCTCCTATGACCACTCCTCTTCTCTGGTTGGTCTCAACTGATGTGAGTCTTGCATCAAGGCTTTCTCTTATGGCTCTCAATTCTGGGGCAAGAGAGTCTCTCACCTCTCTCATTATTCTTTCCACATTCACCCTTGGGGGTATCTTGGCTGATCTTCAAACTTAACTTATTTGTGACCTCTTACTGATCTTCCTTGCTTTGATACCAATTTGATGCAGAGGAAGGACCTACTTTAGGACATGCCATGAAACTTTGTGCATTCTTGACATTTTAACCCTTAAAACCTAGTAGCCTTTCAAAATGACCTTTTTGACCATAACTTTCAGTACATATCTGATATTCAAAATGAAAGAACTATTTGGGATACCCTTTTGGCCATTACTACACATATCCATAAATGGGTACGGGTTTCTTTTTACAAATTAGGGCAGATTTTGGCTGTCCTCTTTCTAATTAGGCCTAATTTCAGCAATGCAACTAGCAATACATATGATCTAGAATGGATTAACACCTAATTATGGTAACATTGGTATTTCATTGACTCAAAAGCCTTCACACCTTCCAATCCTAATGATCTTACACAGCTTTTAAGGTTTACACTCAACAAGAAGTCCAAACTTGACTGTTACCCCTTCTAGGTTTTCACTATCATACACAGTCCCTATAGGATAGTCTTTGCATATTGTCATATAGTTGTTGTGATTGATTATTTGAAACTAATGTAAGAACCTACTTAAATATTCAATACTCCAATGAAAATAAGATAAATGCATTAAACCAAAGATATACCTTGTGAAATTGATTTACCTCATGTCTTCCATTGTTGCCTATCTCTTCAATGATCTTGTAGATTATGATTGAGCTCTCAGAAGTATGACTTCCTTGCTATTTTAAGATGACAAAGAGAGAATGGCCTTGTGGAGGATAATGCAAAGTGGGATAAACTACAATGCAACACTAAGATGAATGATGAAGATTATGATATGAAGCCATGGATGATGATTATGTACTGAGGATAATAAGATTACAATGCAAATGAGGGGAGCCAAAGGCACACTTGATAGCTATGATGGAATTTATGCAGCATAAGTTTGCTAAATCTTGAATGATGTAAAATGAGTGTGAGAACCTTGCTTTTGTAGGCTAAGGATGGACCAATTCCAAGTGTCATAAGATCCACGGTGGAGAACAAGTCATGTGAATGTGTATGGTGGAGATTTGATTAGTTGGGATGAGGGAGATAAAACATGGGAGATGTTCCTACTACATTTACAAGGTAGAGGAATATGTGGAACCATAAGCCACATGTCATGATGCTCACAAAGACCTGTGAGTTAAAAGTGGAAGACTTTGAGAAGATTGTGAAAGGACTCTTGGTTGTTGGAATGTGAGAAATAAACTAGGATTTTGAAAGACAAGTGTCTTTGACCATGGAGATGATTGAGAAATAATAGGACACATGTGGAGAAGAAATAGGGATGGTTAGAGGATACATATGACATGTGGGTGAGGATAATTATATAATTAAATATTAAAAATATTCAATTATGTGTGCAACATGATGAGGTGTATATTGAGGTGGAAATGATTTGGAATTATGAAATTAGGACTTAGGATAGATGATTAATTAAATTTGGGATTATTTAATTAAGAACTATTTAGAGGAATTTGAGTAATTTAATTAAATAAATTGATTTTTATTTAATTTTTGGAATAATGAACCAATTAAATAAATTAGGATATTTATTCAATCTATAGAGGAATAGGAATAAAATAAATATTAAAATATTTATTTAATTCGACTCAAGCCATTTTTAGGTGTGTACATTTTGCCCCTCTTTGAGACAATGTGTTTTATCACATTGTTTCAAAGAATTAAAAGATTTCTGGTTATGATACATGCCCCAGTTTGCCCCTAGTACAGGTTTAATGATGGTAGGATGACGATAGGATTACCCCTCGGGAGATTGATCGGGTTGGATTTTGTAAAAGGATGATGAATGATCTCACGATGTAGAAGAATGATAAAGGATGGCTAAGAAAATGGAGGATGCAAGATAAGGGATGGATGAAAGAGTTGAATGATATGTTATGCAAGATAAAATGATAACACACACAAGCAAGCATGCACAAATGATACAAAAAACAAACAAGGTATTGCCCCTATCAAGATGTAAACCAATGATTAATTGATAACGATTGATGAGAGTGTTGTCATCGCAGGGAACAATATATCCCTAGATCAGTACAAAGATGCGAGAAAGACATATCCCGCTGATAATAATGATTGATTGATTGATTGATTTGGTTTACGACAAGATTAGGATCAAGACCATTGATTGCGATTGGATAATTTGACAAGATTGATTTACTCGATTGGTATGGATTAAGGATGACTTGCATTTGGATCATTGTTTGATTTGATGATCGGATTGATTTTGATGATTGGATTGATTTTGATGATTGGATTGATTTAATGGATTGGATTGATTTTGATGATTGGATTGATTTGATGGATTTTGTTAGGCCAAGTATACTCAATCATTAAACCACTTGGAAAAATGGATGACTTTAGATGAAATGAAAGAAATTGACTTGGATCTGAAGCCACTTGGAAAATGATGATTTATGGAATGCTTATAAATGGAATGGAATGCAAACCTATCATGCACAAATGAGGCTTTGTCATCTTGTATACAAGTTTTTGAAGTACTTTTCCATCATTGAGCTTTTAAAATGTTGTAAGAAAATACAAGCATCTAGGTATAATTAAACCATAATGACCTAAGTATCTCTTACATGGATTTTGATTTAGCAAGTTAATATAAGCATCTAGGCAAAATTGAACCTAGATGACCTGAGTATTGCTTGCATGTATTAACAAACAAGGATTGCACCCTTTCATGCTTAGACCCATAATGTCCTTGATGATCTTTTTCTAATCATGTCTTTAGACAAGTCATCACATTACTAAAGATTAATCCACAGACAACAAACAAATGAAAATAATCATGCCCCCATCATAGCTCCTCTAGTTTTAGACATCCTCGAGTAGCATAGGAAAACATGATAACAAAAATCAAGACCTAAGACTTTAACTTATAACAAGCATCAAATCTTCTTACCATAGATATGTTTTCTTGCCATGAAATAGATATAATCATCTTGATAGTTTAGGCACCCTATTGCTTGATAAAGTTTAATGTCCTGTGTCTCGCTTTTGTTGAAAAGGTTTGTTTGTAGTGATGCATGTTGTCTAGAGATAATATCACGATCTAGTTTGTTATCCTTTGAGTTTGTGGCACTCAAGAATACAATTCCTAACTAGGTCAAGGATTTTGCCCCCAGTTGAGTAAAGGATCTAGTTATTATGGATGAAACATAGAGATGAATTGATGGTAGATTCTATGTAACGGGCCATAAGTCTTGGTGCAAGGAAGTAGGCGGGATTGGATGGATAAAAGGATGGGTGATATGGGATGGGATGGATGTATGCTTAAGATAGGGTGGATGTGATCTCCAAAGACTATGTCGCATAGGAATAACTTATCCTATTCTAGGTGTAAGGCTTAGGATTTGACATGACAAAGCTTATGACGAAGGAGGATGATAGGATTGGTTTGAAAGGGATGAGGTATGTCAAGAGATGTCCAAAATATTTATCAACATTATGCCCCCGATCTTTATCAAGATCAAAAGGAGGAAGAGAGGATGAAAGACTAACAATATGATAGGTGTATGTAGGATAAGGATGATAGGATGGTATGGTAAGATAGGATGGAAAATGATAGGGTCGATGAGACAATGCACTCCCAAGGGTAAGTGACATAGAAAATCAACCTACACATGATGCCTGTTTGCTAGGTTTTCATCATGGTACTTATCTAAGGTGCCACCAAGGGTGGTTTTCACTGTTGGATGAAGGGATTTTTCTTTACTTTTTTTTTGGATAGGATAGGTGGAATATGGATGAGAGAGACTCAAGTGTCTAGTTTTATGAAAGGTAGTAGTCATACTAGGGATAGATGTTATCACATGGACCATGTCAAGTCTCATTATGCTCATAGATGTTGGTATGGGATTTCATGAGAATGAGATGAAGTAGGTAAATGGTGGATTATGGAAGGAATGATAGTGGATTATGATGTTGGATTATGTAGGGAAGATAGTGGATTATGTAAGGAAGATAGTGGATTATGATATGGATTATGTAGGACTTATGCAAGGATGGATGAAAGACTTTTGTAAAACCATGGACCATAGGAAGGTGATGGGTGAAATGTTGATATGCATCGGACAACTGAGGGGGGGGGTGAATTAGTTGTCTTAAAAACTCAAAAACTTCTCTGTTAAAACATTAAACACTTGTCTGCATTGATTAAGATTTAACCATAAAACAACAAAATTGATACATCAACCACATGTGCAGCAACAAACACAAGAGACACCAGATTTACGTGGAAAACCGCAAGGTGGGGAAAAACCATAGAGAGGATTAGCTCTCAATATATATTGTAATCTTGAAATAATGATGATTAGGCTTGGTCACTCCATGGGCCTAATCATACTAACTCACTGTCATGAAGAACAACTAGGTTTAGCAGGCTCACTGCCTCAACCCTAAACCTAGCAAGATTACAACAAGGGCTATTAAACCCTACAAAAACCATGATCAACACCTTTACAGATATATTATTGAAGTACAAAAATTTCTCCACTCTACTTTTCCTCTTTTGCTCTGCCTCTTCTGCTCTGCCTCTTCTCTGCTCTTCCTCTTCTCTGCTCTGCCTCTTCTTTGCTTTGCCTTTTAGACCTTTCTTAGAATATTATCATTTCTGAACAAGGACCACCTTTTCACCACTCAACTACAAGTATTTATACACTAAATCAACCTTGGAATGAACATCAAGGTCGGCATTACAATCATCAATCATTGTAACAATCTCCAAGGTTGGCATTACAAACATTTACAAAATAGGACTTGACCTATTACAACATTTTGCAAGGGAGATGTAATAAGAATGCATGTGGATCATGCCACACCTTATCTAGGACTTAAACATGATCTTCCACTCTTCAACACGCCTTCATAATCTTCAAGAGATCTCCGTAATTATTGAAATCAACCAAGTCGGCCAAGCTAGTTACACAACACACTGTCTGGAAGTAATCTTCAAACATCTTCACAATTCTTCCATGCATACCAATGTAATGATGGGAACATGATTAGGAGGTATCCACAAGCACATTATAATCATTTGGACCAACTGTACAACCCTCAGCCACTTTATCCATAAGGATATTCTCACCAAAACACATGAACTTCTTTGTCTTCATCTATCATAAAGGAAAGATAGCTTACGGACCACCAAACCATGAACCACTATAATTGTAGGTGCCAATACTCATCCTAGACTACACTCTTGAACTGTAGAGAAAAATACTTTACTGTGGAGGAATGTGAAGCATATTACTTTCTCCCTGTCCCAACTGTTCTTCCAAAAAAGGTAGACTTAACTCTAGCGAATGCAACTCTCTCAATCTTTCATACTGAAGGCTCAAAATTAGGATTCAACTACTTTAGGCATCCCTTTGAATAACTTCCAATCTACACAGCAAGATCTTCACTTAGAAGGAAATGCAGAGTAGTCTACCAGGCTGTTCTTCAACATACCACTCACTGTCTATGCTGCACTTCTCTATAACTCACTTATTTCTTCCGGAGAGGCCAATTTTCTCAATATCCTCAATAACAGTGCTTCTTAACATGTAATAGAGTAAGATACAGCTGACACTAATGACAACAAAGATATGTTGACATCAATGACAACACCAATTAGGCACATGCTTGCAACAATCTCCCCCTTTGTCATTGATGGCAACATATGATGTGAAAAACTGCAACAACCATCAAGACCAAATTCTGCCCCTTTGTCTTTACACACTGCACTCTTTCTTTCTACACAATTCTCCCCCTTTCTCTTTGCGCTTCGTGTCTCTCTAAGTTTTTCAAATGACTTCCCTCCCCCTTTGACATCAATGGCAAAGGGCACATGCTTGCACTCTTCTACTTTGATTCAATCACTCTTCAGAACTCTTTGACTACTCCCCCTAAGATGTAGCCCTAAAAAGCATCAATCCGGATCTTTGAACACCTCCAGACTAATGCACTATTGTGCATCTTAGTTTAGAGTAGGAGGGGTGATAACCCCTAATTTTTCTCTGAGAAACTCGAAAGTGTCCTTAGGCAGAGGCTTGGTAAAGATGTCAGTAATCTGATCTTTGGTAGAAACATACTCCAACTTGACTTCATTTTCTGTCACCTTTTCTCTCAAAAAATGATACATGATAGATATGTGCTTTGTCCTTGAATGCATTACGAGATTCTTTGATATGTTCATGGAACTAGTATTGTCACAGAAGATTGTAATTGGATCTTCATACACAACTCTGCTATCCTTCAAAGTTTGTTTCATCCATAACACTTGAGTACAATTACATGCTGTTGCAATGTATTCAGCTTCTGCAGTAGACATAGATATTGAATCTTGTTTCTTGATCAACCAAGATACCATCCTTTTTCCCAAGAAGAATGCACCTCCACTTGTGCTTTTCCTGTCATCCATATCTCTGGCCCAATCTGCATTAGTGTATGCTCTAAGGGTAAAGTCATTGTCCTTAGGGTACCACAAACCAGAATCCACTGTCCCTTTTAAATACCTTAGAATTCTCTTGACTACCATCACATGAGATTCCTTGGGTTTTGCTTGAAACCTTGCTACAAGACACACTGCATGCATTATGTCAGGTCTGGTTTGAGTCAGATAAATCAATCCTCCAATCATAGATCTGTATCTTTTCTGATCTACCATGGATGAGTTATCATCTTTACTCAACTTACAACTAGTAACCATAGGTGTGCAAACTAGCTTGGAGTCTTCCATCCCAAATTTATTTAACAACTCTTTCACATACTTAGACTGATAAACAAATATATCTTTATTTGACTAGCTTAATTGAGGACCTAAGAAGAAGTTCATCTCTCCAAACATAGACATTTCAAATTCACTTTGCACTTCTTTAGCAAAAACTGAGCACATACCTTCATTTCCTCCAAAAATAATGTCATCCACAAAGACTACAACAATTAGGATTTGCTCACCATTTATCTTGAAGTAAAGATTGTTGTCTGTAGTACCTTTGTTGAAACCTATCTGTATTAGATACTTATCCAACCATGGATACCATGCCTTGGGAGCTTGTTTTAATCCATACAAGGCCTTCTTCAATCTGCATACCATGTCACCTTGATCTGATAATTGGAATCCTTCTGGTTGTTTGATATAGACCTCTTCCTCCAAGTCTCCATTCAAAAAGGCAGACTTCACATCCATTTGGTACACTTTGAAATCTTTGTAGGCAGCAAAAGCCAACAACATCCTTATTGCTTCAATCCTTTCCACAGGAGCAAAAGTTTCTTCAAAGTCTATTCCTTCAACTTGAGCGTATCCTTTGCATACCAATCTTGCTTTATTTCTTACCACTTCACCATTCTCATTCAACTTATTTTTGAAAACCCACTTTGTACCAATGACATTCTTATCTACTGGCCTAGGAACAAGATCCCAAGTCTGAATCTTCTCTATTTGCATCAATTCCTCTTCCATAGCCTTTACCCAATTTTCATCTTTACAAGATTCATTCATAGTTTTAGGTTTAATCTTGGAAATCAGAGAGAAATTTACTTGTTCCTCTGCAACTTTTCTTCTGGTTAAGATCCCTTTGCTCTTATCTCTTATAATCTGATCCTTAGAATGATTTAATCTCGAATACCTTAGAGTTTTGGTGACACTTTTTGGGGCTTGTTCTTCTTCATCTGAGCTATCTTCTTGTTGCACCACTTATGAAACTTATAGTTCATCAGATTCATATCCATTTGAGTTTGATGGCCTTTCCTTACTTTCATCAACTTTGACATTTGCACTTTCAATGATCTTCATTAGATTCATATCCATTTGAGTTTGATGGCCTTTCCTTACTTTCATCAACTTTGACATTTGCACTTTCAATGATCTTATTCAGCCTCTTGTTAAAGCACCGATATGCTTTACTCTTAGTGGAGTAACCAAGGAAGATTCTTTCATCACATCTAGCATCAAACTTTCCAAGATCTTCTTCCCTTTTGATATAACATTTGCTACCAAAAACATTGAAATATTTCACAGTAGGAACTTTGCCATGCCAAAATTCATAGGGAGTTTTAGAGTTGTTACCTTTTACTTGGACTTTGTTTAGGATGTACATAGCTTTATGAATTATCTCTCTCCATTATGCTTCCGACAAATCAGCTTCCTTCATCATGGTTCTAGCGGCTTCTTGAACTATTCTATTTTTCCTTTCAACAACTCCATTTTGTTGTGGAGTTCTAGGAGTAGATAGTGTAGGAGTCAAGGCAACACTGAGAGGGGGGGTGAATCAGTGTTGTGTGAAATTTCTACTCTTTTTAAAAACTTTAACTTGCAGAGTACAAGGAGAGAGAGATATCATTGATTTCTCAAACACATGTGCACATAACTGAGAATGAAAAACAAAAACTCATGAGTAAAACATACAACCACAGAAAGAAGATCAAGACACAAGAATTGCACAAGTGGAAAACCCTCTAGCGCTAGAGAAACCACTCCAGAATTGCCTCACTGGCAATACAAATTGTCTCATTGACAAATGTCAAGGTCACACTGACCTATAAGCCTCACTGGCTAATACAATGCCTCACTAGAAAACCAAATCACCAATAGAAGTTATAAACCAAATCAGAGGGATACTCTGTTTCCATTCAATTCTCAATTCCTTCACACCTGTATAACAATTCAGGTGGTTATCTCTGCATTACAAACTCAGTATCATCTTATCATTATTCTTTTCTCTTCAAAAGAATTTATTAGAAAATGTCTTCATTTCTCTGTTCAATACAACACATCCCCTGCCAATGTACTTTAAAACCATTATATACAAATTCTGAATATCTTTTCATATTCCTTTCCTCTACAAAAATCCTCTTTATATTTTCTTCAATGTCTCTAATAAAAATCTTTTCATTTTTTCTTCTCTGTAAACATCTTACAAAAATAATATCTGTACAATAAAAAAAAATCCATCTGCAAGAATAAAAATCTAATTTACAATATTATGAAACAATGTTAATCAGTGCCCTGTAAAATAAAGATTCTTCTTGTATCCTCTTTTTGTCCTGCAACAAATTACATTTCTTCAAAATAAAATCATTTTCTTTTCAATTTTCATCTTGAATAAATCTTCATATTCCACATCTCAAAACAAATCATCTGTAAAAAATTTCCTTAAAAAAACTTCCAAGCTTTTACATTTAAAACCCTTGAGCTTCTTCTTCTTCTCAATCTGCAAGAGTATCTTCAATCTCTCTTTGGATTTCCTTTGTATGAAGACAAAAAATTGATAACACTTTTTGATAACAATTAAAACCCTTCAATCTTCAATCTTCAGTTTTTGATAACACTTAAAAAATTTGTTTCAAAAAATCTCTTCATATTCCTCTGACTGCATATAATGTTAACATTTTCTGGATCATTGTCTTCACCATTGCATAAAAATTTATGTTCATTTTCTGTGCAAAATGATCCTTCAAAAAATCTTTTAAAACTTATCATGATAAAAACAATCTTCCCAAAAAAATCTTCTAAGAAAAATCTCTTCTTAAAAAAAAACTTTCTTATTGCCTTTCTGCCACGACATTAGGAAGTGGTTCTTCAAAAATAACTTCTAAACTCAACTATAGAAATATCAAATAAATTCCTTTCTAATCGGGCAAAAGATAGCAATTAAAAAGCAAATAGACTGCAGTTATGAAAAGTGATGTTCCAGTGACCGTCAAAAGGCAAGCTACATAGAAGAGGAATCAAGTTTAAAACACCACTGTTGGATAGAGCTATCGCGCCCTTCGTAGATTCAAACTAAACCTTAGATCTTGGCTTTGGCGCCCATGCGCTTATTACTCCACCGATGTTACCGGTTAGCTAGAGAGAGGGGCCGGTAACTATTATGATTTGAGGACCCTCCAAACGGTTCTATTTGAGTTATAAACCCACTATTGTGAGTCACCAATAGTTTAGAACATAAAGTGCAAGTCACACTTAAACGGGCAGAGAAGATATGTTTTAGATGCATGATAATTAACTTCTAAGGTTTCAACATAACCTTCAACCATACCTCTCTCAAGAACTTTGCCCTATCATGAAACTTCTTGCATAGTATATACTGATGAACAAGTAGAGAATGCCACTGATATAAATAAGATCACTTGTTATTGCAACCTTCAATCTGACCATGATTTGATGAAATAGAAGCATTGACTTATATCATGCAACGTTGAGTATAAGAGAACAATCATCCTCTATTTGAATATCATAACACTTTAACATCATATGTTAGATAGATACTAAGCCCAACTTATAATTTCACATAGCACATGATGACATCACCTGTCTCTGCCATATACCATTCTCCTGATACAAGATGAACTCAACAAGTAAGATCCTGAAGATATCAACATGAAGACTACTCATCACAACTACAATTGAGATCAAATGAAGACTGAGATCAAATGTAAATCAATTGCATACCAAACCACTCATGAAACCAACAACCTTGATACAGAGTATGCCAGTAATATCATTTCATTGTTCTGTCTTAATATTTTGTAATCAACTCATCCTTGTTTCAATCTTGATGACCAAGCATTCATACTGACCAAACTTATGATCAATCCAAGATCCTGCAAGACCTTTTTGACAATTTGACATCAATGACAATCTGACACCATCAATCTCCCCCTTTGTCATTGATGGCAAAACCACCTGATGCAATTTATCTTTCTCCCCCTTTTTGACATCGGATGACAAAGACTAATTATCTCCCCCTGAGAAAATAACTCCACTGAAAGATGTTAAACTCCTGTTATCAAACTAGAACCACTTGTCTTTCAAAGTATTGAAGGCACTGAATGCAATTTTGCTAAACTAATTTTGAACATTAACATTTCAAAACTTGAGAGCAGAAAGATACCATAAAACTTATATCTGAAGCACAATACCACTTCTTATTACAATATCACTATGAAGATGAAGACTGAGACACTCCTGATAACATCATAAACTTTCAAAACAACCAGTTCTTCTTGAATCAACAACCTTTTTGACCTGAAATAACAAATCTCCAAGATCTCCCATGTGTTAAAGATCACAAACAAATCACTACTCAAAAATACCATTGATAAACACTGACAAGACTAACCAACATAACTCAACTCAACTCAGCACTTATCCACTTCCTGAATTAGTTCTGAAGCAACATATCAACCTGAAGTATACCATCCATTTACTGACAATCAACCTTCTGAATATTTTTGCAAAGAAAATCATAAACATACCAATACTCTTTGATGAACAATTTTGCAAGCAAAAATCATGTAGACCCCTCATCACACAGATGCCAAGATGACCATTTTTGATAAAACCTTTACTTGCCTCTGATTTGAAGAAAAACAAGATTCACCATCAATGTCATAAGAAACTCTGGATTGTCATAACTTGAAGTCATACCTGAAAGCTCCAAGGTACATGTCATAAAACATAACTCAACAAAGTAATAGATATAATCATCAAACTGATTTCCTGATATGAACTATCATCTTGCATATTCTGACACCTTTTCTTGACAGACCAACTTGCTGTTCCTGCACATATTATACTATCAAATCTGATATACAACACTCTGGCAACACTGATATATACATAATCATATCTGAAACATACTGTAATCAACAAGAACTCTTGCCTCTTGACTTCATCATTCAAAACAAGATAGTATTGCAACAACATTTTCCAAAACACTTTGGATTGCATTACCATGATAATTCAACCTGAACAATTTGTGCATTTTGAACTACTGAAACATTTTTCAATACATTGAAATCATAATAAGCCAATGAACACCTGTATCACTGTCATACACTGAAACTTAAAAACATCAGAAACATTATCAAGTAAGCATGATAAACAAAACAAGTTCATCACATAGATAAACATCAACTGATCCTCCTGTAACTTCTTGGGGATAAAAAATAGAACAAGAACAACTCCCCCTCACATTATGCTATCTATTATGCAACAGATGAAATGACTTGTGCAAGATGCACAAGCTTAGTATTTGACTTCTCTTGACTATATTTCTGCTTCCAAATCTTAACAGGCTCTTTCTTCCTCCAAACTTTTTCTGTCTTTTTCTTTTCCCAACCTTTCAAATTAGGTGGAGCTCTCCTGCAATTGTGTGCTTTATGACCAAGAGATTTGCAATTATAACAAACTATGTCAAAATCATAATCAAATGAATGATAGTACCTTTGAGTACTCATATTAAACTTCCATGAAGGATCATACCTTCTATGCACTTTGCAATTACTTTGTATGTGTCCAACATTATTGCACTTGTAACAAATAATGTCAGTATTCCTTCTGCAAACAACTGATTTGTGTCCAAATTGATTACAAGCATAACAATGACCACTAAAAGAATAGTTATACCTGTACATGTAAGCTTGTCTTATAGATGCAGGTTTTCTGAAGTTTCTTCTTTGATTGTGCACAAATTCATCTCTGGTTTTCTGTTCTGTTTCATTCTTCCTTTTACTTTCTCTGGCAGCAACATGATGTCTTGAATCAATTTTCCTTCTAGGAGTCTCTCTTGCTTTTGAACATTTTCCTTCTTCAAAACCAAGTCCAGTAGTGTCTCCATATAGTTTTTGTTTACCAAGCATCTCTTGTAGCTTGCTTGTGCTTTCTTCAAATTCCTTATACTCTTTTCTCATATTGATAATTTCACCTTCCAGTTTTAGATTCTCAATCCTTGAAACTTCAAGGTTAGATATTGAGACATCAGCTATCCTCTTAGCTTCTTCAATTTCTGTCTTCAATCTAGCAATTAGTTTGTCAGAATCATCAATATATGTCTTTAAATTAATAATCTGACATCTGGCCTCTTCAAGATCTGCAGAAACAATTTCAAGTTCTGAAAGTGCATTGACTTTAGATTCTCTTTATTGTTGCAGCAGCAAGTTTAGTTTATTGTTCTCCTTCTTATAATTCTTGAGCTCACTTAGAGCATATATGAGCTCTCCTTCCAAATCAATCTCACAATCTTGTTCATTATAATCCTCATCATCATCACTTGTGATGCTAGCTTTTTTTGAATTTGATTGGGATTGAACTTCAACTCCTTCATTTGAAAGTCTCTTTTTATTGCTACTTTCTTCACACACCAGAGTGTCCCCTTCTTTATCATTATCTTGATAAATCCTTTTCAATCTTCTCCACATATCCTGAGCTGTAACACAATCCATAACCTTACAAATAACATCATTAGACAAAGCAGATAATATAGCCTTCTTTGCAATATCATTATATTCAAGAACTTCTTTGTTATTTGTAGAATTACCATTCTCAACTGACATTAAAACATCATATCCTAAGGAGGATAAATATACTTGCATTCTAACATACCAAACTAAAAAATTTGAACCATCAAACTGAGGAACATCTGAAACCTTTTCTTCTAAGATAATATTAGACTTAACATGGAGAACATCTTTTTCAACTGACTTTATATCAACATCTGGATTTGATAATGTCTTTTGTGTCTTCTGATCAGAAAGAATCTTAACATTTCTCATGTTCTTATTTCTCCTGCACTTACCCATTAAACTCCACACACAAGACCTACCCAAGCTGATTAAGCTACAAAAGGGAAACTGGCTCTGATACCAATTGTAGGAGTCAAGGCAACACTGAGAGGGGGGGTGAATCAGTGTTGTGTGAAATTTCTACTCTTTTTAAAAACTTTAACTTGCAGAGTACAAGGAGAGAGAGATATCATTGATTTCTCAAACACATGTGCACATAACTGAGAATGAAAACCAAAAACTCATGAGTAAAACATACAACCACAGAAAGAAGATCAAGACACAAGAATTGCGCGAGTGGCAAACCCTCCAGGGGTAGAAAAACCACTCCAGAATTGCCTCACTGGCTTAACTGAAAAAACATACCTCACTGGCAATACAAATTGTCTCACTGACAAATATCAAGGTCACACTGACCTATAAGCCTCACTGGCAAACCAAATCACCAATAGAAGTTATAAACCAAATCAGAGGGATACTCTGTTTCCATTCAATTCTCAATTCCTTCACACCTATATAACAATTCAGCTGGTTATCTCTGCATTACAAACTCAGTATCATCTTATCATTATTCTTTTCTCTTCAAAAGAATTTATTAGAAAATGTTTTCATTTCTCTGTTCAATACAACACACCCCCTGCCAATGTACTTTAAAACCATTATATACAAATTCTGAATATCTTTTCATATTCCTTTCCTCTACAAAAATCCTCTTTATATTTTCTTCAATGTCTCTAATAAAAATCTTTTCATTTTCTCTTCTCTGTAAACATCTTACAAAAATAATATCTGTACAATAAAAAAAAATCCATCTGCAAGAATAAAAATCTAATTTACAATATTATGAAACAATGTTAATCAGTGCCCTGTAAAATAAAGATTCTTCTTGTATCCTCTTTTTGTCCTGCAACAAATTACATTTCTTCAAAATAAAATCATTTTCTTTTCAATTTTCATCTTGAATAAATCTTCATATTCCACATCTCAAAACAAATCATCTGTAAAAAATTTCCTTAAAAAAACTTCCAAGCTTTTACATTTAAAACCCTTGAGCTTCTTCTTCTTCTCAATCTGCAAGAGTATCTTCAATCTCTCTTTGGATTTCCTTTGTATGAAGACAAAAAATTGATAACACTTTTTGATAACAATTAAAACCCTTCAATCTTCAGTTTTTGATAACACTTAAAAAATTTGTTTCAAAAAATCTCTTCATATTCCTCTGATTGCATATAATGTTCACATTTTCTGGATCATTGTCTTCACCATTGCATAAAAATTTATATTCATTTTCTGTGCAAAATGATCCTTCAAAAAACCTTTTAAAACTTATCATGATAAAAACAATCTTCCCAAAAAAATCTTCTAAGAAAAATCTCTTCTTAAAAAAAAACTTTCTTATTGCCTTTCTGCCACGACATTAGGAAGTGGTTCTTCAAAAATAACTTCTAAACTCAACTATAGAAATATCAAATAAATTCCTTTCTAATCGGGCAAAAGATAGCAATTAAAAAGCAAATAGACTGCAGTTATGAAAAGTGACGTTCCAGTGACCGTCAAAAGGCAAGCTGCATAGAAGAGGAATCAAGTTTAAAACACCACCGTTGGATAGAGCTATCACGCCCTTCGTAGATTCAAAATAAACCTTCGATCTTGGCTTTGGCGCCCATGCGCTTATTACTCCACCGATGTTACCGGTTAGCTAGAGAGAGGGGCCGGTAACTATTATGATTTGAGGACCCTCCAAATGGTTCTATTTGAGTTATAAACCCACTATTGTGAGTCACCAACAGTTTAGAACATAAAGTGCAAGTCACACTTAAAAGGCAGAGAAGATATGTTTTAGATGCATGATAATTAACTTCTAAGGTTTCAACATAACCTTCAACCATACCTCTCTCAAGAACTTTGCCCTAACATGAAACTTCTTGCATAGTATATACTGATGAACAAGCAGAGAATGCCACTGATATAAATAAGATCACTTGTTATTGCAACCTTCAATCTGAGCATGATTTGATGAAATAGAAGCATTGACTTATATCATGCAACGTTGAGTATAAGAGAACAATCATCCTCTATTTGAATATCATAACACTTTAACATCATATGTTAGATAGATACTAAGCCCAACTTATAATTTCACATAGCACATGATGACATCACCTATCTCTGCCATATACCATTCTCCTGATACAAGATGAACTCAACAAGTAAGATCCTGAAGATATCAACATGAAGACTACTCATCACAACTGCAACTGAGATCAAATGAAGACTGAGATCAAATGTAAATCAATTGCATACCAAACCACTCATGAAACCAACAATCTTGATACAAAGTATGCCAGTAATATCATTTCATTGTTCTGTCTTAATATTTTGTAATCAACTCATCCTTGTTTCAATCTTGATGACCAAGCATTCATACTGACCAAACTTATGATCAATCCAAGATCCTGCAAGACCTTTTTGACAATTTGACATCAATGACAATCTGACACCATCAGATAGCTGTCTTTTTATTCCATGTTCTTCACAAAAGAAATTGAATTCATTTGATGTAAACTCCCCTCCTCTATTAGGCCTCAAGCATTTGATCTTCAAATCCATCTCATTTTCAACCATTGCCTTAAATGCTTTGAACTTATCTAGGGCTTCAACTTTTTCTTTCAAAAAGGTAACCCAAGTCATTCTAAAATAATCATCAATAAGCAACATGAAGTACATGTCTCCTTGTAGACTTCTTACTCTGGTAGGTCTGCAAAGATCTGTATGCACTAGCTCAAGTAGCCCTTCAACTAATTGGTCCTTGCTTTTGAAACTTATTCTTATTTTCTTCCCAAATTGACACTCCTTACAAATTTGATTAGTAGGCTTCACAAGCCTAGGCAGATCTCTAACAGCCTTTGTGTTACTTATCTTCATAATGTTATCAAAGTTTATGTGACACAACCTTCTATGCCATAACCAACTCTCATCAGTCTGAGTCAACAAACAATAATTTTTAGTTCCTTTCAAGTGATAGATATTACCTTTGGTCTTTTTACCAGTTGCTATGACTGTTCCAGAGCTTTTCCTAATTTTACTTCAATTGTCCTTGAAGCTTATATCATAGCCCTTTTCACACATTTGACCCACACTCAAAAGATTGTGCTTTAATCCTTTCACATACAAGACATCTTCAATATTATGCTTGCCATAAAAAGAAATAGATCCTTTTCCACAAATCTTACCAGTTGTATCATCTCCAAACCTAACCAATCCACCATCATATCTTTCCAAGATAACAAACTTACTTTTGTCCCCAGTCATGTGGTGAGAGAATCCACTATCAATAACCCATTCATCATTGTCCTTAATAACCTGAGCAGCCAAGGCACTTTCCACTGGTTTTTCTTCCTTCACACAGCTAGTAGAATTAGTAGACACATGATCTTCCTTAATAGCAATAAACAAGCATTCATTTCTAGAATTACTAGCATTATCAGGTTCTCCATTATTTGATACTCCTTCATCATCATCAAAATCTTCAACATAATAACACTTCTTTTGGGTTCTAGGTCTATTCTCATATCTTTTTCTATTCCTTTCAATTCTTTCAGGACATCTAGAAACAAAATGACCTACTTTACCACAGGAAAAACATTTGAAAGGTAATTTGCCTTTATACTTACCTAAACCTCTTTGCAGTCTATCCATGAAGTTGGCTTCAAGTTCATCAAACTCATCTTTAGCTGATACCTTGTATTTTTCTGATCTAGAAGAACTTCCCAAAGTGCTGGCTTTGAAGGTCGTCTCAACTTTTAGCAGAGCATCACTAAACTCTCTCATTTCAGAGGCAGTAAGCTTACCAAGCAACTAATCCCTATTAACCAGTTTAACTTGCATGAATTATTCAATTGCAGCTACTTTGTGACAATAGGCCTTTGGCAGGGATCTAAGAATTTTCATTACAACTTCCTTTTCGTTGACAGTTCCACCCATGGATTTTATCCCTGTAATAAGTTCATCAACTCTTTGCATATAGGCTAAAATGTTTTCATCATCATTCATCTTCAAACTTTGCAACTTGGCTTCCTTCATAGAATCATCTCCTTCATACAGATTTTTCAAATTTACCCATACCTTATTTACAGTTTCAAGATCCACAACTTTCGTCAATATTGAGTTAGTTAAAGAGCTTAGCAGAGCATCCTTTGTCTTGACATCTATCTCATATTCTTTGAGTACATCTTCAGTCGTTGAACCATTTTGAGGTATGGTATATTCTATTTCTGTAGCTTTCCATACTTTGTAACCAAGACTAAGAAGATGGCTTTTCATCCAGACCTTCTAGAGAACATAATTTGTGCCATCAAAATGCAGCACTTCCTTCTTAAGAGAGATTCTGGATCTTCCTCAAGCTGTTAGACTTTCTTCTATGGAACCTGGCTCCAATACCAATTGTTGATATGCACGGAACAACTGAGAGGGGGGGTGAATCAGTTGTCTTGAAAACTCAAAAACTTTTGCATTAAAACATTAAACACTTGTCCGCATTGATTAAGATTTAACCATGAAACAACAAAATTGAAACATCAACCACATGTGCAGCAACAAACACAAGAGACACCAGATTTATGTGGAAAACCCCAAGGTGGTGAAAAACCACAGAGAGGATTCACTCTTAATATATATTGTAATCTTGAAATAATGATGATTAGGCTTGGGCACTCCATGGGCCTAATCATACTGACTCATTGTCATGAAGAACAACTAGGTTTAGTAAGGTCACTGCCTCAACCCTAAACCTAGCAAGATTACAACAAAGGTTGTTAAACCCTGAGGGCTATTAAACCCTACAAAAACCATGATCAACACTTTTACAGATATATTATTGAAGTACAAAAGTTTCTCCACTCTGCTCTTCCTCTTCTCTGCTCTGCCTTTCGGACCTTTCTTAGAATCTTATCATTTCCACACAAGGACCAACTTTTTACGACTCAACTACAAGTATTTATACACTACATCAACCTTGGAATGAACATCAAGGTTAGCATTACAATCATCAACCATTGGAACAATCTCCAAGGTCAACATTACAAACATTTACAAATAGGACTTGACCTATTACAACATTTTGCAAGGGATATGTAATAAGAATGCACGCGGATCACACCACACCTTAGTTAGGACTTAAACATGATCTTCCATGCTTCAAAACGCCTTCACAATATTCAAGAGATCTCCACAATCATCGGAATCAACCAGGTTGGCCAAGCTAGTTACATAACACACTGTCCGGAAGTAATCTTCAAACATCTTCACAATTCTTCCACACTGACCAATGTAATGATGGGAACATGATCAGGACATATCCACAAGCACGTTACAATTATTTGGAGCAACTGCACAACCCTCAACCACTTTATCCATAAGGATATTCTCACCGGAACACATGAACTTCTCTGTCTTCATCTATCATAAAGGAAAGATAGCTTGTGGACCACCAAACCATGAATCACTATAATTGTAGGTGCTAATACTCATCCCAGACTTCACTCTTGAACCATAGAGAAAAATACTTTACTGTAGAGGAATGTGGAGCATATTATTTTCTCCATGTCCTAACTATTCTTCTAGGAAAGGCAGACTTAACTCTAGCGAATGCAACTCTCTCAATCTTTCATATCGAAGGCTCAAAATTAGGATTCAGCTACTTCATGCATCCTTTTGAATAACTTCCAATCCACACAGCAAGATCCTCACCCAGAAGGAAATATAGAGCAATCTACTAGGCTATTCTTCAACATACCACTCACTATCTGTGTTGCACTTCTCTATAACTCACTTAGTTCTTCCGAAGAGGCCAATTTTCTCAATATCCTCAACAACAGAGCTTCATAACATGTAATAGAGTAAGATACAGTTGACACTAATGACAACAAGGATATGTTGACATCAATGACAACACCAATTAGGCACATGCTTGCAACATGAAATATGTAGGATAATGGGTGAAAGATGGGGAGATGGAGTAATGGAAAGGAATCATGACCAAGGGTTACACACACCATGATAAACATTGAAGATTTTGATGTGGAGGTGGTGTAGGAAGTAATGGCAATGTTTTCTTAGGAGATGGGTGATGTAGTAACTTAGGTACCCACATAGACTTAGTATTTTTATGATTTTTATTTTGCTTGTGGGTTTTTTGGAATTTTTTAATGGAATGGGTATTTTGGATGGAAGGGGATGGTTGGGATTTTTGAGATGTGGATGTTCCATTTGACTTGCTTGATTTTTTCTTAGGAACCCAAACTACTTTAGTTTTGTTTTTCTTTTCAAGGTATGGATTTGGATAGATTTTTGGATGTACTTTGCTTTGCCTCTTTGTATTTGTGCTTTAAAGCATGATTTTTAGGATATTTTTCTTTATAGAAGGAGGTATCCACATTTTTATTTTATATCCCTTGGGTTTGGTGGAATGAGTGGAAGCTTCATGTTTAGACAATCTATGCATATGTTGGTCATGATTAGGATTTTTAGGGGATTTATGGATAAGTGGATAATTAGGCATTCGTAGAAGTGGAAGCAAAGTGGATGGAGGGATAATATGAGTTGGAAGGAGTGGAGGTGAAGTGGATGGTGGAAGGTGTATGGTCACATGCTTTTGACATTTGTAGGATGATGGAGGTGGAATGACAACATATGTCTTGGGTATATGATAGGGTTTGTGGTGGAAAGTGGTGGATTTAGGAGGAATGGAGGAAGTACCAACATCTTTATATTGTTCACCTTGGGGTGTATATGCAAGTCCATATGAGCGAGGAGGGACATTGACATGGATGGGCTCCAAAATACCTTGTTCATGAAGGCCTAATCCTTTACCTTGGTAGTTCATTTTTTGGAGCATGTGATGGACTATGGGACTAGGTGTAGTTTGGACACTAGACTTGAGTTGATTATTGGATGGAGAAGAGAAAGTAGATAAAGGTTGTCATGTTCCTAAGGAAGAACACTCATGAATGAAAGTGGATAAACCAAGTGGATATTATTGTGGATTTGCAATGGAGTTGATAGTGGATGAAGAAGGATCATTAGGAGCTTGCTTATCATTGTGCTTGCTAAGATCCATGGTATATGTTTGATCTTCTATGTTTATGTGTTCTTGGGAGGCACATGTCTCATTGTGACAAGTGGAAGTTTGTGGATCATGGATTCGACTAGTTGGAGGATGGATGGATGAATTGATAATCTCTTGACCATGGAATACATAGAGTTGAGTAAGTGGATCATCATGGTCTTCTTGATCATAGAGGGGATTTTGATCATAGATGGGATCTTGGTCATGGATAGGACAAAGTGTGTTATGTATGGGATCAATTTGCTCATGGATAGGCTCTTGGTCATAGAGAGGATTATCATGGATAATGTGATAGTGAGATTGGATAGGATGGACTTGGCTTACTTGGTCATGGATAGTAACTTGATCATAGATAATATCTTGATCATAAAGGGAATTAAGTGTTTTATGGATGGGATCAATTTTCTCATGCATAGGTTCTTCATCAAAGACAATATCTTGATCACACAAAAGATATAGGTTATGGATGGGTTGGATGGAGGTGCTTTAAACTTGATTTAGATAAAGGGTTGATGTTTCCACATGATCTAGATTATACTCTTGACATAGCTCTTGATTTTCTTCAATGGAAGTGGAAATCATATACTCTTGGATAGGCTTGAGAGGCTCTAGATGTTCAACAACATGAGAGTATAATATCTCTTGACTTAGACTCATGGTGGGAAATTCTTTAATAGGTTCAATGGATTGTGAACTACATGATGGGATTGGGGAAATAGGCATGATATTTGGAGGTTCTTGGATAGTTTCAAGGATAGGGATTTGATGGCATGAGGGTGGTTTACTCCTTGCTAATAGCCATTGGATCACATCCTTCATGAGTATATGGGTGGATGGACAATATAACAAATGGAGAATAATGGTAGATGGCATAGGATTATGATTAAGGTTAGGATTGCTTGTCTTTTTCTTTTATATTTTGCAAAGAGTCTTTGGAGAAAATCATTCAAGGATTCATTGGTTGATGGATTAGAACTTGGAGTGTTTGATGGTGGTGTTGGTGTAAGACTAATAGGCTTTGGTATAGTCATTCTATTGGATGGTGATGGAGGACTATTAGATGGAGTGGTATATGATTCCAAACTTAAGGTGGTGTTTCCCTTGTCAATAGTATCATTAAGATGGATTAAGGATGTGTGATCTTGGTGTGAGGAGTGGCTAGTACTAGCATGCTCATGTTGGGAAGGATTTGGTTCATGTGGATCGCCTTTTTCCCTATATTTGTCAAACTTGGGCATTTCAAAACTAGAAGGAAAAGGTATCATAACCAAGTTTTTATCAAATGGATAAGGAGATATGTCCTCTAGTGAATATCATTTTGTGGCAGATCCAGTTTGAAAGTTCACCAATTGTTGTTGTAAGGCTTGGATTTGTTTCCTAATTGCTTCTAATGGATTTGTCATATCCTTACCCTTTTTAGTCTT
Organism: Cunninghamia lanceolata; assembly: GCA_027924645.1. Classification (NCBI taxonomy): domain Eukaryota; kingdom Viridiplantae; phylum Streptophyta; class Pinopsida; order Cupressales; family Cupressaceae; genus Cunninghamia; species Cunninghamia lanceolata. The sequence goes on along the minus strand of BSBN01000286.1, from coordinate 4,689,780 downwards.
GGGAACTAGTTTCAACCATACAAAAATTTGATGTGGGTGGAGTTGAATGTGATACTTGTGGATTTTGGTGATGCTTTTAGTAAGATGTGGTTGAGGTATAATTGATTGGATTTGGAAGCTTTTATGATAAGATTTTCGAAGGTTTTCTCTTGATCTATTTGTTCAAACAAAATGGTCTTGAGCTATGATGGTATAGCTATCAAATTGTTGATATAATGGAAGTCAAATAGGGATAATTGGTAACTGCTATTGATGTAGACTAGACCTTTATCAATATCCTCTAGTTTAATTTCAGGATAGAGGATGATTAATCATGATAGGCAATTAACTAGGTTGTTTGATTTATAGGATCTCAAAAATACCTTAATGGAAATCTAGGTTTGTGTTTTCTCTTTGAATGACTAGAGATGGTGTGCAAGTGAGATGTTTGCAAATGGGTATAGGATGAAGTTGTATGGTTTATCTAATTTCACCAATTGATTCTAGGTTGAAATGGGTATCTAAAGTTGATTTTGTTTTTTTCTCAACACCTCAAGAACATGTCACTGTTTTGAATGGACAGGTTCAAATGCATAGAAACAAGTTTTAAATGCACAATTTTGTGGGTTTTATGTGCAGTTCTATATGCGCAGGTCTGCATTTTGTATGCGTTGAAAGGTATATGCACTGTAAGAAGGCTCAAAAGCACAGCAATATGATGTATATGCATAGCAGGAAACAAATGTACTAAAAGAACTATCAGATGTGTAGCAAAAAGTTTCAAATGTGCAACTCTATGTTTTTGCAGTGTCTGATCAATTTTTGTTTGTTTGAGGAACATTTTTCTATGCAACCTAAGTGTTTTTTGGTGATGATTTGTTTGTTTTAGTTTGTTGCAAGAAAACACAACAGACAAGAAGATCTCATGGTTTTCTTATACAAGTTTTTGATAAACATTTACAAACAAGTACAATTCCTATGGTTGGCAAGGAAAATATTTATTGAATCCCTACTTGGATTTCTCCAGCCACTTAAATCAAGCTGGGCAGTTAGAAACTTGGTAGCACTGGCTCCCCCTTGCACGACACTCACTTCTCTGGCATACCAAGTTACAATTCATTTGAAGAGTTGAATTTTCTATCTCTACACATGATTAGTGAATACGTTGGGTGGCTTTAGAGGTCCAACCTCCTGCATCAACAAATAGAAGGATTTTGACCTTTAAAAATAGTTGGTTCTTAGTAATGGCATTCATTCAGGTGGTTATATGTGGGGCAGTTCGCTCCGTTTAGGAGGCTTCCCAATCTGTAGAGGTTAACCTCTACAGGTTTTCATTTACATTAAAGGTACTAAGGGAAACATTCGTCAGTATAACATAGCAACACCTGTTGTTTATGACTTTCGTCACAAACAATTTTATTTATAGCGGATTGAATTAGCTTGGCTTTAGCTTGTTACCGCTCAAGGTCATCCCACTTGGAAGAAACGTAATCCCAAGGGCAGGCCTTTTCTAAAGGTTAAACAAATGAAATGATGGGTCTAGCATTTTGGTCACCCAAGATGGGGAGAGCATATGCCTATCACCATTTTACAAAAATAGTAGACACGGGTTCATTAACTTTCTAGAGTTAATCTAAATGTGATTTAATCTACCAAATACAAAAATGACATGATAGCATAACATGAAAAGACAGTTGATTTTAACCTCCTAATCAAACTATGTGATGATTGTACTGAATATTTGATCAAGTTACTTTCCTCTACTTATGCTAGATGTGGATTTATAAATGCAAGTTTTAAATGAAAGATTTGTTCAATTTTAACCTCCTAGTTTGGGACTATGTGAAATTTGTATGCAAAGATGTAAGTGTACTCCTCCTAATTAAAAACTAGATGAAGATTTGTATGCAAAATGATTGTGATTACTCCTCCTAATTAGAAACTAAGTGAAGATTGTATTGCAAAATGATTGTGATTACTCCTAGTTAGAAACGAGGTGAAAATTGTATGCAAGTTTGTAAAATGATGACTAAACCACTCTCTAACACCTGCAAAAACCCATTGTCAATAGTTTAAATATGTTCCTTTTGATGATTGATGATACCTGCAACATGATTTAGCATCAAAATTATCAAAAAATATACTAAAACTTGACAGAATTTAGATGTGCAAGAAGATTTATCATATGCACAGGAAGATTTATCATATGCGTGGAAAGACTTATCATATGTGTGGAAAGACTTATTATATGTGCAGAAAGACTTATCATATGCACGGAAAGACTTATCATATGCATGGAAAGACTTATCATATGCGCATGAAGATTTATCATATGCGCAGGACTATTTATTTTGCTCCTCTAGGCTCTATTTTTGGTATGGATGCACAGAACTAGAACTCATATGCACTGAAACGACCTGTTATGACTTCAAGTGCACTAAAAACTCAAATTTGATGTTAAAAATGGGGCAAGAGCCCCATGGTGGGCACCAAAAACATGATTGATTATTTGAAACTAATGTAAGGACCTACTTAAATATTCAATACTCTAATGAAAATAAGATAAATGCAACAAACCAAAGATATACCTTGCGAAACTAATTTACCTCGTGTCTTTCATTGCTACCTATCTCTTCAATGATCTTGTAGATTATGATTGAGCTCTCAGAAGTATGAATTCCTTGCTATTTTAAGATGACAAAGAGAGAATGGCCTTGTGGAGGATTATGTAAAGTGGGATAAACTACAATGCAACACTAAGATGAATGATGAAGATTATGATATGAAGCCATGGATGATGATTATGTAATGAGGATAATGAGATTACAATGCAAATGAGGGCAACCAAAGGTACACTTGATAACTATGATGGAATTTCTGTAGCATAAGTTTGCTAAAGCTTGAGTGATGTAAAATAAGTGTGAGAACCTTGTTTTTATAGGCTAAGGATGGACCAATTCTAAGTGTCATAAGATCCACGGTGGAGAACAAGTCATGTAAATGTGTACGGTAGAGATTTGATTAGTTGGGATGAGGTAGATAAACATGGGAGATGTTCCTACTACATTTACAAGGTAGAGTAATATGTGGAACCATAAGCCACATGTCATGATGCTCACAAAGACCTGTGAGTTAAAAGTGGAAGAATTTGAGAAGATTGTGGAAGGAGGACTCTTGGTTGTTGGAATGTGAGAGATAAACTAGGATTTTGAAGACAAGTGTCTTTGACCATGGAGATGATTGAGAAATAATAGGATGTACATGTGGAGAAGAAATAGGGATGGTTAGAGGATAAATAGGACATATGGGTGAGGATAATTATATAATTAAATATTAAAAATATTCAATTATGTGTGCAACATGATGAGGTGTATATTGAGGTGGAAATGATGTGGAATTATCACTTTAGGACTTAGGATAGATGATTAATTAAATTTGGGATTATTCAATTAAGAATGATTTAGAGGAATTTGAGTGATTTAATTAAATAAATTGATTTTTATTTAATTTTTGGAATAATGAACCAATTAAATAAATTAGGATATTTATTCAATTGATAGAGGAATAGGAATAAAATAAGTATTAAAATATTTATTTAATTTGACTCAAGCCATTTTTAGGTGTGTACAGTTGTTATTAAAGACTAACAAACCCTTGATCAGGTCTATAGGACCCTTCCACACACTCACAACACTTTCTCCAATCACAAAAAGATCAAAAATTGTATTGGTGACCTCCAAACTTTCATTCAATGTCTTCACAGTCTGATACATTCAGCATATTAGACCTAAAACCTTCCAAAAGTATGTTAAAACTTCACAATGGGACCCTGCATGGCTGGAATATAATACATTACATTATTATAGACCTTTCCACCCATTGTGGTGATGTTTCCATCGGTGGAAGGCCAATTTATGCCATTTATTTACTCACTGGTTACCCTAAGTAGGGTTTTAACCAGTTTTTAGAAAAAATGCAATAATTAACTCAAAACTTGATGAAAATTGATGAAACCAAAAGAAAATGAAAGTAGATTCATATACCAACACGATCCAATCAGTTTCAAATAATCATGTGGTCCATACAATCCATACCAAGGGAAAGAACAAATTGTAACATTCATAAAACACAGAAAAAGCTTGCTTTATTTCACCAAAGCTGCAAAATCAATTTTCCAATGCTCAAATCTGACTTTGGAGGGTGCATACATATATTTATAATCAATCCCAACTAATTTGAAATGGTTTCATGGTATGCATGTAACTCTTTCTTGATTTTTACACCTTTCCACTTGTTTTGCCACATTGACATTTTTTGTAATTTTCCAACTTTTCCCACCAATGACTAAACCCATAACAAAAAATGAAATGAATACATAGGAGATGGTCATAAATGACCTTATTAACCATTAAAACCCATTTTCAACCCAAAATTATAAAAATACCAAAAATGAGCAATAATGAAGCACCTAGTGCCCCTGCACCAACACCTTGGAGCTCACTCACAATACAAAGCTTGTGCATTCACCTTAGCAATTTAACCCTTAGAACACATAATGAAACATCTCAATAAACATTCAAAAGAAAGATAAGGCATAATAAATATCATTAAGTAAATAACAAAATCACAATAACACTAAATACTCAATGAATAACAATTTTAGCATAATGTAGGCATGAGAATTACCATGTTTTAAAAAAAACAACTAAGATTTTTATAATTAATGCCTATGGTAATTGTTGATCTTGAAGCTAAATTCTCTTGAAGAAAAATATTTATCTTCTTTGATGATTACTTTTGGTGCAATCTCTATGAACAACTCCTCAAAGGATGAAAATAAACTTTTGGATTCATCATCCTCTTTAGTGCAATTGACTTTTCCTTGTTCACAATTTGACTTTTTAGATGTTTATGTGATTTCATCTTTCTCAAAGAATATGTGGCATACTTGAGTAACATCGGGCTCCTCTTCCATCAAGAGCTCTTATTTAACCTCTATGAACTTGAGTAAAATAGAAAAAATTTCTATTTCTTGTGGATACTCTTGTTCCATATATTATTTTTGGTTATGAAAACACATGATGTCATTTGATATATGATTATGAAAGTTATTCCTTCCCATATCAAGTTCACACTGGGTATATCCTATCACAAAAATGCCATTAGATTCATCAAAAAGATGATCAACACTATCTAAAAATATTTAACTTTTATTTGAATCTATCATTATTTGTGTGAATTTGTGCATGTCAGGACAACTTTCTCCATGTGTGTTCACTCATTGCATGGAACAAGAAATATGTGTGTGCAAGAAAAGACACTTCTACTCCTTGTCTTGTTGGAGTAGTAGGTAGATGAGATTTACCACTAACATAATTGATGAAAGAGTCTTTATTGCTTGAAGGAGGTGGAAATTGCTTAAATGCTTAAACGTTCATAGGAACCAATGATCGGATTAAATATTTCTATATCTTTCTTGAAGTAATCTTATGGTCTTCCAACTTGATGGCATTTTCTTGAGAATCCTACAATTCTATAATATTACTTTACTTGAAAAAGAAAGCAACTTTTGAAGATAAAACATTGATTAAACAACTTAAAAGAATCTCAAAAGAAGGATTTAGAGTGTCATCAACTCTAATAACCAGATGATTGAATCTTGCAGTGAACTCTCTCATTGGTTCACTTTCATCTTTCTTGGCATTTGAGAGTTGTACAAACAAGATATGGTTATCTTCAACTAATTTGAAACATGCAAGAAACCTCATACTCACTGATTCCCAACTCGTGATTGAACAAACAACAAGGTGGTGAAATCAATCAATTGTTGAACCTTGCAATGTCTCCACGAACAAGCTAATTGCAACATCTTCATGTGCTACATTCAAAATTAACATGTTGTGGTGAAGGCTAAAATATGTTTTGTTAGGATATAGCTTGTTGTCACTATAGAACTTGAGAAAATTCTCTCCAGGCAGCTCATGTTTTTTTTTTAATATCAATCAACCAATATGATTTCCCTATGGAAATAATGGAGGTGGATGATTATTGTTGATGCAGTTACCCTCCTAAAATTAATATTTATCAATTATTCAATGTTAATGTTATTTTGTTATTTACTTAATGAGATTTATTACACTTATCTAGCTTCTAACTAATTATGGAGATGTCTCATTATGTGTGCTGAGGGTTAAATTTCTTAGGTGAATGTGCAAACTCTATAATGCAAGTGAGCTCAAAGGTGCATATTTTGGCTTTGTACCTAATCTTGCATTTAATTTAACTATATCCTATTCAACTCTATTTATATACTTGTATTGTCCAGTCTCTACATTTTGCTGAACAACACAAGTGTGTAGTAGTAGAGATTTCATTCTAGTCAAAAATCATAAAATCCTTTGCCTTGTGTTGAAAGAGTATCTAAGCCTTTTACACTAGGAAAACTCCCAAAAGATACACATTTAAAGTTTATGCATGAACATGAACCACCCAAAAATCATTGTAAAGATTGTAAATTGTAAGTACATATTGTTTAGGTTTAGGTTAGGTTTTTAATTTATAGGGAGCTTCCCCTTCTAATTTGAAGAGCAATTTTATTGCATTTCGATTCTATTTTGCATTGCACTAAAACGTGTAAATTAAAATTCTAACACACTTACACATTTAGTCTCTTAGTTTCAAAATCTAATGAGGATGAGAAAAAGGTAGAAAATAAAAAAACAAGATATTTCCATCTAAGTTTCCAAATCAAAGAGGATAAGAAAAAGTAGAATCTCATAGAAGAAGGAGAATATGCATGAACTCATTATCTTATCCTACCTAAGTAATAAAAATAAATTACTTAACTTAATAAATAGGTGCAATATCACACTTAGGATAGAACATATCCAAGGTGAATAAAATATCACACCAACACCCCCCCTTAAGTGCAACTTAGGAAAAAAAATAAATGAGTTCTGATAACTAGCCCTAATGAGGCACCCATGTACATAAATATTTCTCATAAACAAAGATATGAAAAAAACACACAGGAAAAAAGCTCCCCCTCAAAAGAGAGAAAAGAGAGGACTATATAGCCCCTCCTAATATATAGCCTCCTGATGTCCCTCCAAGATTAATGAATCCACATAGTAGAGAGAGAATGTGAATACCAAATGTCTCAAAATGGGTGTTAAAATAGATCACTCTACAATGAATAATGTACCTTCCCTTCAGAAAAAAGAAACCCCAAGCTATGAGTCTATCGAATTCCCACTCCAAAGGTGGAATGAAGGGAAAGAATAGGAAGATCTCTGGAAAATACTCACATATCTCCATTTCAATGCGTAGATGTACCAAAGTCCAATCAAGAGTCTTAGGCCAAACTATATAAGATGGTAATAAGGAAGCATGAAATGAAGGAGAGAGAGCAAGAGGGTTTATAAGTACTCTCATTACATCCAAAGAGAATCCCCCCCCAAAGAAAAAATAGAACCAGAAATGGGTCCCGACAACAAGGCCATGTAAGGTACCCATGCAAAAAGATGGTCCCATAGAGAGAGGTAAAGAGAATCTCCTCAAAAGAGAGTAAAAAGATGTCTCTAGATGCTACTCAACAAAGTCAATACTAAATTGTGAAAAGTGTTGATGAATCAAATCAAGTACCAAATAGGATTTATAATGTCTACCAACATTAATATGAGAACTAAACCAAGATTTAGGTACTCCTATAGAAGTAGTCAACATGAATGATGACTGAGGCGAACCATGGGATTCAAGAAATGTAGGTTATGTCACCACGTAAGCATGTAGATGTAGAGAAAATACATCTAGAGAAGAAGATGCAACTCCATCAAAGTTGTCATCAAAGATAAGACAAATATTCTCAATGGTGTCATCAAGATCTAAAAGGTGAGAGTCCACAAATAGATGTGAATGTTATGATAAGTAGACCTCCCAATCAAGTGGATCATGTAGACATGAAGAACCCCATTTTAGAGAATCACTAGAAGCCCTCAAAGAAGCAACTTTAAACTTTGATGAAGCAATAGGTGATGTAGGAATGCCTTGCAAGAGGAAAGTTATGCCCTCAATGGTGTCATCTAGATTCAACATGTGGGACTCTACAAACAAACAAGAGATGTCTAGTAGGAAAGCATCCTAGTGATGTGAATCTAGATGACATATATAATCCTTTTACAAGAAATCACTAGAAGCTCTCAAAGAATTGACTCTATAATATGACTTGTAGAAATAACTACATGAGGAATGTCCTCAATTGTAGATGGAGTATCAGAAGGAAGAGAATGATCAATAGTAGTCTCAATACCATCCAAAACTTGACCATGTATGAGTCCAAAATTTTCCTCAAAGCTTCAAAATTTCCAAATAAACATTCTAGGTGAGTTTTGACCCAAGGTCATGTCTAGATGTCAAGATATTAAATTTTCTATTTTTTAAACTCCCAAAAAAGCTTATAAAAATATTAATTTGAATTTTGGACCTTTAAATGATTGAATGGGGCTTTGAACAATGTTTAATCATATTTGATTTGGTAAAAGTGATATGAATATCTCTTCACGGGCTTTCCATTGCATCAAACGGTTTGCCAATCGGCCTCTCAGATCAAAATTTATGGCCTTTGGAAGTTGGGTCTCCCGTATTGGAAAATGTGAAAATGTGTTGGACATATAAAAGAGTTGTAAGGGGGAGTTAGACATGTTGGTGTGTGTTTCGACACATCATAGGGCATCTTTGATTGGAGATAATTTGGGCACCACCTTTTTGGGTGGTTTCAGCTCATGGTTTTGTAGTTACCATTTAATAATTTCATGTATTGTATCTCATATATATCAGGTGCTCAAGATGGAGGTTGTATGTGAGAGTCTTATAGATGTTGAGTTGCCTCTGGATCTCTAGTTGGTGATACTCCTGTGAAATCATTCTTTGCAAGTATATTGTAATCTTGTTGATTTCTAAATAATATATTGGGCAGCTTTTGGAGTGTGGGGTTTTTCTCCTGAAAGGTTTTTCCCCATGTGAATCACTATGTTGTGGTATGATTGTTATTTATGTTTATTTCTATATAATTTTTGCAACTATTGTAAAGATCTAAAATTTTTTGCATAACCCTCCTCTCAATATTAGTGTAGGAATTTGTTCCACTAACTTAGCTTCCTTACAAGTGGTATTAGAGCTTGATCATCTTTGGTTTTAGTTGTGGGTTATTGGATTTTTTGAACTAATCTACTTTTGAGTGCAAGCTTGTGCAGAAGTTACTTCGTGATCTTGTTGCATGAATTTCAGATGACGAGCACATCAAGGAGAATAGAGGTAGAATATCTTTCTAGTAACAATATTTAGATGTGGAAGTTGCTCATGTCTTCCATCTCCAATCACCATAGCACCTCTAACCATCTTGCATCCTTCATCAAAAAAGACTACCTATACACCCACATCTATTAGTTTTCTCACAGATAATAAATTTCATGCTAACCAAGGGATATGCAACACACCATTAATCCTTTTTACTCTACCATCAGTAAATCTCATTTTAACTTTACCATAGACAACAATATTTAAATGAGGTGTACCACACAAATCTATTCATGAGCATTCCAACACATTGAACAGTTTGTCAATCAGCCTCCCAGATCAAAAGTTATGGCCTCTGGAAGTTGGGTCTATCATATTGGAAAATGTGAAAACATGTTGGACACAAAAAAGAACTATAAGGGGGAGTTACATGTGTTGTTGTGTGCTTTGACACATCATATGGCATCTTTGATTGGAGATAATTTGGGCACCACCGTTTTGGGTGGTTTTAGCTCATGGTTTTGTAATTACTATTTGATAGTTTCATGTATTATATCTCCTATATATTAGGTGCTCGAGATGGAGGTTGTGTGTGAGAGTCTTATAGATGTTGAGTTGCCTCCAAATATTTGGTTGGTGATACTCCTATGAAAGTTTACTTTGTAAGTATATTATAATCTTGTTGATTTTTAAATAATATATTGAGTGGCTTTTGGAGTGTAGGGTTTTTCTCCTGAAAGAGTTTTCCCCATGTAAATCACTATGTTGTGGTATGATTGATATTTATGTTTATTTCCATATAATTTTTGTAACTGTTGTAAAGATCTGAAATTTTTTGCATAACCCTCTTCTCAAGATTAGTGTAGGAATTTGTTCTGCTACCTTAGCTTCCTTACAAGTGGTATCAGAGGTTGATCACCTTTGGTTTTAGTTGTGGGATGTTCAGTTTTTTAAACTAATCCAATTTTGAGTAGTAGAAAATTTTTCTAGTAACAATCTTGAGATGTGGAAGATGAATATGGAGGATCTGTTAATTGATCAAAATCTATGGGATGCTATTGGTGAGAATGTTTCAAGGCCTACAGATGCTACTTTGGCTACTCAATATGATGTTAAATGGACCATAAAGCCAAGGGTCTAATCAGATTGTGCCTGTTAGACTTTTTTTTAATCAATTTCCATGAAGAGTCCTCTGTGAAAAAACTATGGAAGAAACTTGGTGAGATATATCAAGCCCAATATTTAGTGAACAAGATTTTCTTGAGGAAAAATTGTATTCCTTGAGAATGGAAGAGGGTGGATGAATTGCAAACCACCTGGAATCATTCAATATGTTGGTGGCTCAATTTCTATCAGTTTGTGTAAAAATGGATGAGGAGAGATGTCAAAGCTTACTTTATTCTTGGCTTGATTCGTGGGATTCTCTTGTTTGGACCTTTAAATGATCAAATTGGGATCTAACCAATATTTAATTAAATCTAATTTAGGAAAAGCACCACATAGATCTCTTCACAAGCTTTCCAAGGCATCAAATAGTTCATCAATTGGCCTCCCAGATCAAAAGTTATGGCCTCCATAAGTTGGGTCTTCTGTATTGGAAAATGTGAAAACAAGTTGGACACAAAAAAAGGCTATAAGGGGGACTTATATGTGTTGGTGTGTGTTTTGACACATCATATAGCATCTTTGATTGGAGATAAATTGGGTGCCACCTTTTTTGGTGGTTTTAGCTCATGGTTTTGTAATTACTATTTGATGGTTCCATGCATTGTATCTACTATATATTAGGTGCTCAAGATGGAGGTTGTGTGCGAGAGTCTTATAGATGTTGAGTTGCCTTTTGATCTTTGGTTGGTGATACTCCTATAAATCCTTCTCTGTGAGTATATTGTAATCTTGTTGATTTCTAAATAATATATTGGGTGGCTTTTGGAGTGTGGGGTTTTTCTCCTGAAAGGGTTTTTCCCACGTAAATCACTATGTTGTGGTATGATTGTTATTTATTTTTATTTCCATATAATTTATGTAACTATTGTAAAGATCTTAAAAGTTTTGCATAACCCTCCTCTCAAGGTTAGTCTAGGAAGTTGTTCTTCTACCTTAGCTTCCTTAGGAGTGGTATTAGAGCTTGCTCACATTTGGTTTCAGTTGTGGGTTGTTGTGTTTTTTTGAACTAATCTATTTTTGAGTATGAACTTGTGTATAAGATACTTTGTGATCTTGTTGTAGGAGTTTTTAGATGGCAAGTACATCAGGAAGGATAGAGGTAGAAAATTTATTTGGTAACAATTTTTAGATGTGGAAGCTGAAGATGGAGGATCTGTTAATTGATCAAAATCTATGGGATGGTATTGGTGAGAATGTTTCAAGGTCTATAGATGCTACTTTGGTTGCTCAATATGATGTTATGGACTATAAATCCAAGGATCTAATCAGATTGTGCTTGTCAGACTCTATTTCAATCAATTTCCATGAAGAGTCCTCTATGAAGAAACTATGGAAGAATCTTGATGAGATATATCAAGCCAAATATTTAGTGAAAAAGATTTTCTTGAGGAAAAGGCTGTATTTCTTGATAATGGAAGAGGGTGGATGAATTGAAAACCATATGGAAGAATTCAATATGTTGGTGGCTCAATTGGCATCAATTGGTGTAAAAATAGATGAGGAGGAGAGATGTCAGATCCTACTTTGTTCTTTGCCTAATTCATGGGATTCTCTTGTTATGGATATACATAGTACTTATGTTGTCTTGAAAGTTGAAGACCTTGTGGGTTCTTTTCTTTCTAAAGAGATGAGGAGGGTTGTATCCATCAGTACCAAAGAGGCCCTATATGTTCATGGAAGACCTAAAGAAAAAGGAAAGAAGAGAGAGAAGCATGACAAATCCAAGTCCAAGGGGAGATCCAAATCTCCTAGAAAGTCTGAAGGTATTTGTTGGAACTATGGTAAGCCTAGACACTTCTGTAATGAGTGTAAAGAAGAAAAGAAGAAGAAAAAGAAGAAATTTGATTCTGATTTTGAGTTTGAGAAGGAAGATGGTGATGTGTTTATTACAGCTTTAGCCACTCATGCAGGTGAAGATACTTTGTGATCTGGTTATAAGAATGTTTAGATGGTGAGCACATCAAGGAGAATAGAGGTAGAAAAAGTTCTGGTAACATTTTATAGATGTGGAAGCTAAAGATGGAGGATCTGTTAATCGATCAAGATTTATGGGATACTATTGGTGAGAATGTTGCAAGGCCTATAGATGCTACTTTTGTTAGAAATGAAAGCACAACTACTCAACAAAAATCTGATTTCTAATATGTTTAATGATATTTTCTTAGTGCATTATCAATGGAGATTGTAACATAGAAAAGAAACTATGCAACACAGAAATATCAAATCAGAAAATTGAACACACAACATAGTGTTTAACATGGAGAAAACCCTTTCTGGTAAAAAACTCCACACAGGAAAGAGGCCCAAGTTTGTATTAATCTAAAAATGATTGTACAATATAGCAACTTAACAACTCTCTCCACCAGTCTTTAATCCAACAACATTCCAGTAGCACCTGAGTACCTATAAATCTATATGTTACAACAAATACATGGAAAAAAACTTATAGAAGTATCCACACTCCAATCTAGGTATCCACTTTCTCTGTCTTGAGAATCCCCCACATGCAAATATTAAATGTCATCATACATGCAACCTCCACTTGTCAAAAGATGCCCATGCAAAGTTGGGTGCCCAAGGTCAAGAATAGCATCTTATGATGCGTCATAACCATCATAGATACCACCAAAGTGTATCTTCCCAAGATGGGCCCCTGGAGCTAAACATAGCAACTTAAAACTAATGAATATCTATCATATGCGTCATAGTGTCACAGAATCTTATGGCAACTTACATTTGTCATAGATTCTTTACATGCACCCACCAAACATTATGATCTGTGTCATATATGCTAAAAATAGTAGATTCTCCCAAGGTGGTGCCTATACTCATTTACACATGAGTTTTACAATTGCCAACCATAAATGTCACTTATTAATTACCTCTGGTGACTTCAGAATTACCACTACTGGTGAAACTACCTCATTCCCTTATGGGTAATTACAAATTACAAATTATAAATGGAATAAATACAACATTGGAATTTACAAGGTTAATGGCACCTTACTCCAACATTCTCCCACTTGACATTATACATTGTAAATCAACCCATAGGAAATCAAATGAAATAATTGGGTACTAGAAACAAGGCCCGTTGTCTCTTTGCACTACACAAACTTCTCTGTGCCCATAGGTTTGGTCAATGAATCTACAACATCCTCCTGATTGTTTATCTTCTTCAGCTCAATCCGTCCATTTGCAACCAATTCTCAAACAAAGTGATACTGAACATCAATATGCTTAGTCTGATCATGATACATAGGATTCTTGGCCAAATAGATAGCACTCTGGCTATCACAACCAATCTGAATGATCCTGCAATCAAATCCAATACCTATACACAATCTCCTCAACCAAACTACCTCCTTAGAGACATGAGTAGCATCCATATACTCTACTTCTATGGTGGACAAAGCAACTGTGGGCTGCCTCTTACTCATCCAACTCACTACTCCTCCAAATAGAGTAAACACATAGCCACTAGTGGACCTTTGACTATCTAAGTCAACTGCCCAATCCAAATCAACAAATCCCTATATGCTGAAAGATTTATCAACACTATCAGTACCAGAATAAACCAAACAATGATCAAGAGTACCTGCAAGATATTTAAACACTCTCTTCGCATAATTCTAATGCTGTCTACCAAGGTTAGACATAAATCTGCTCAAAACTCCCAAAGCTTGGGCAAAATCTGGTCTATTGCAAACCATTGCATACATCAAAATCCCTATAGCACTAGCATATGGCACATTAGATATATCCTCAAAATCATCCTCATTCTTTGGACAAATATCTAATGAAATATTAGTACTAATAGGTAAAGGAACTCTAACTAGGTTACAGTCCTACAAACTAAATCTCTGCAAAATATTATTCACATACTTACTCTATGACAAACAAAGCTTTTTGTTACCTCTATCCCTCCTGATCTTCATTCCCAAAATATATCTAGCATCTCCAAGATCCTTCATATCTAATGTACCTGAAAGTTGAGCTTTCAACTCACTGATCATACCCTTAGTATTGTTGAAAAATAACATGTCATCAACATACAAAGCAATGATCAGTATAGAATCACCAATACAATGAATGTAAATACAATGATCCTCCTTGCTCCTAACAAAACCCAATTTCAATACAAATGAATCAAACTTTTGATACCACACTCTGGGAGACTGTTTCAAACCATAGAGAGACCTATTTAACTTGCAAACCCAATGTTCTTTTCCTTATACCTCAAAACCTGTAGGTTGTTACATATAAATTTCTTCCTCAAGATCTCCATGCAAGAACATAGTCTTAACATCCATTTGCTCAATCTCCCAATCAATGGTTGCAATAATGGATAAAATAAATATAATATAAGTTAATTTAGCAACATGAGAGAAAATCTCAACAAAATCAACTCCCTCTCTCTGGGAGTAGCCCTTGGCTACCAATCTAGCCTTGTAATTATCCAATGAACCATTTGCCCCAAACTTCTTGTTGAAGATCCACTTACAACATATGACCTTTCTTCCTTTGGGCAAATGAACAAGATCACAAGTGTTACAAGAGTCTAAATCCATCATCTCCTCCTGCATGGATAACTGTCAAGACTCACTATCATCTGCAAGAATAGCTTCCCTATAGGATCTAAGCTCATCATCAGTACTCAATAAAGCAAATATACAATAGAAATATGGTGGGCTATACGTGTCAACTAGATTCTATTATCTTGTGGATCTCCTCAAGGGTAGAGTAAGAGTCTCAACTTGTTCTTCTACATGATCATTTGTACCAACTTCTGTAGCAATAGATTCATCTTCATCATAACTACTCGAATCTTCTTCTTCTTCTTCACCCTCCAATCCATCATTATGTTCTTCTTGAGGTGCATATTTCTGCTCTAAATTAAAGTGCACTCTCTTTACCTTTTCATCTTTTTCTTTTGGCTGTTCAGGTTCAGAAATAGCTCTAAGTTCCCTAAAAATAACATCTCTAGAGAAAACAAAATTTGGTTAGAGGATCCCAAAGCTTATAACCCTTAATATTCTCACCATATCCTTTGAAGATGCATTTCTATGCTTTTGGATCCAACTTAGATTTGTTTTCCTTAGGCACATGAACAAAAGCCTCATAGCCAAAAACCCTTAAATGTGAAACAAAAGGTTTGTTACCTATCCACACTTCATAAGGTGTCAGATCAAGAGCCTTATAAGGAGATTTGTTAATCAAGTAGCATGTAGTACACACAACCTCTATTCAAAAGCATTTATCCAACTATGAATCACTCAGCATACTTTTGGCTCTTTCCATGATTGTTCGGTTCATCCTTTCTGCAACACCATTCTGTTGTGGTGTATATGGAGTTGTCTTTTGTTTGATAATACCTCCATGCTTGCAAAACTCATCAAATTCCTTAGAGGAATATTCCCCTCCATTGTCAGATCTTATAATTTTTATCCTTAATCCTAATTGGTTTTCAACTAAGACCTTAAAATCCTTAAACTTAGTGAAAACTTTAGATTTGTGTTTCATAAAATAAATCTAAGTAAATCTGGATATATCATCAATGAAGGCAACAAAATAATGAGATTTTCTGATAGAATCATTATCCACAGGTCTAAACACATCTATATGAATAATCTCTAACTTCTCGTTTACTCTATTGCTTCCTGAAGGAAATGATTTTCCATTTTGTTTACCAAACACACAATGCTCACAGAAATCAAAGTGACCATCAGAATAAGAAAAACCATCCAAAAAATCTTTATTCTTAATAGTTTTCAATACATTATTGCTTGTGTGACCCAATTTATGGTGCAACATACAAGTGTTTTCAAAAGCCTCAAAAACATAAGAGGCATTACATGTTGTAGTGGCTTCTAGCCTAAACAAGTTTCCCAATACCACTAAGTTTCCTCTCACCAATCTGTAGCCATGCTTATTGAATGTTACATGCATTCCCAAATCATTCAACTTTGAAACTGAAATCAAATTTATAGCTAATCCAAGAACATGCAAAACACTAGGGAGGGTGTTAATCCTCCCATCACTGAAACACAACAATACCTTGCCTTTCCCAAATATCGAATATGTAGAGTTGTCTCCAAGGTAGATATTACCTCCATCATACTCTTCGTATGTGGAAAACCATTCCTTATGCAGGGTCATATAAAACAAGCATATTGAGTCAACCAACTAGTGATCATTAGCCACAACATTACATGTAGAAATTAAAACATCTTCACCTGCATTTGAGGACTTATCAAAAGCATTCTCCCACCATTTCTTTGGGTTTCTACACTCCTTCACATGTCCCCTTTTACCACAGTTCCAACACTTAACTCTGTTCTTCTTTCCAGGAGTCTTAGATCAACCCTTAGATTTGTCCTTATCTCCTTTCTGGTCTCCTTTTGGTCCTCTTTCTTTAGGCCTTCCCTTAACACTGAGAGCATCCCATGAACTATCTGAACTCTTCTTCCTCAATTCCTATGACAGTAAAACTGAAACAAGTGCATCCAAATTCAGATTTGTGAGGTTAACAATGATAGCCAGTATGAAATTCTCCCAAGATTCAAATAAAGAACAACGAAATAAGATACATCAACATCAACATCTACAGATGCAAGCTGACTCAACAATAGATTAAATGAATTTAAATGCTTCGCAACTAAATCACCCTCTCTCATTTTAATGGAAAATAATTTTCATTTTAAATAAAGTTTATTTACCATAATCTTAGCTTGGTAGATCTCACCCAACCATTTCCACAAACTATGTGCAGTCTCTTCCTTTGTGACATTCAACAGGATAGAATCTGCAAGACACAAACAAATGGTTCCCCATGCCTTTTTATCCAACCTTACCCATTCATCTGGAGAGACATCATCAGGTTTCTTCTCATTTTGAATAGCCAACCATTGGTTTCTTTCTTCCAAAAAATCTTCCATTTTTAGCTTTCACATCTCATACCTTATTCCGTTGAACTTCTCGATGTCCAATCAAGAGGTTGATGCAATGGTAGATGCAACCATAATATCAATTCAAGATCTGCAAAATGAATGCAACCAATCTCCCACTGCAGCTACAACTTCCACACTACCACCCAAGAGTTAGATCGAGCCAGGCTCTCATACCAAATGTTAGAAATGAAATCACAACTAATCAATGGAAATCTATTTTCTAATATATTTAATGATCTTTTCTCAGTGCATTATAATTGGAGATTGTAACATAGAAATATCAAATCAGAAAATTGAACACAAAACACAATGTTTAACATGGAGAAAACCCTTTCAGGTAAAAAAACTCCACACAGGAAAGAGGCCCAAGTTTGTATTAATCTAAAAATGATTGTACAATACATCAACTTAGCAACTCTCTCCACTAGTCTTCAATCCGACAGCATTCCGATAACACTTGAGTGCCTGTAAATCTATATGCTACAAGAAATACAGGGAATAATACTTATAGAAGTATCCACACTCCAATCTAGGTGTCCACTTTCTCTCTCTTGAGAATCCCCCACATGCAAACATTAAATGTTGTCATAAATGCAACCTCCACTTGTCAAAAGATGCCCATGCAAAGTTGGGTGCCCAAGGTCAAGAATAGCATCTTACAACATCTTATGACACATAATAACTATCATAGATACCACCAAAGTGTATCTTCCCAAGATGGGTGCCTAGGGCTAAACATAGCAACTTACAACTAATGAATATCCATCATATGTGTCATAGTGTCATATAGTCTTATGAAAACTTACAACTATCATAGATTCTTTACATGCACCCACCAAACATTATGACATGTGTCTTATATGCTAAAAATAGTATATTCTCCCAAGGTGGTGCCTATACTCATTTACACATGAATGTTACAATTGCCAACTGTAAATGTCACTTATTAATTACCTCCAGTGACTTTGGAATTACCACTATCAGTGAAACTACCTCATTCCCTTATGGATAATTACAAATTACAAATAATAAATGGAATAAATACAATATTAGAATTTACAAGGTTAATGGCACCTTATTCCAACAACTTTGGTTGCTCAATATGGTATTATGGACTGTAAAGCCAAGGGTCTAATCAGATTGTGCTTGGCAGACTTTATTTTAATCAATGTCCATGAAGAGTCCTCTATGAGCAAACTATGGAAGAAACTTAGTGAGATATATCAAGACAAATCTTTATTGAACAAGATTTTCTTGACAAAAAAGTTGAATTCCTTGAGAATGGAAGAGGGTGGACGAATTGCAGACCACCTAGAAGTATTCAATATGTTGGTGGCTCAATTGGCATCAATTGGTGTAAAAATGGATGAGAATGAGAGATATTAGATCCTACCTTGTTCTTTGCCTGATTCATGGGATTCTCTTTTTATGGCTATCTAGAGTACTTATGTTGTCTTGAAAGTTGAATATGTTGTGGGTTCTTTGATTTTTGAAGAGATGAGGAGGAAAGTATCCATTAATACCAAAGATGCCCTAAATGTTCATGGAAGACCTAAACAAAAAGGCAAGAAGAGGGAGAAGCATGGAAAATCCAAGTCCAAGGGGAGATCTAAATCTCTTGGAAAGTCCAAAGTTATTTTCTTGAATCGTAATAAGCTTGGACGCTTCTGTAAGGACTATAAAGAAGAAAAGAAGAAATTTGATTATGATTTTGAGTCTGAAAAGGAATATGGTGATGCATTCATTGCAGCTTTGCCTACTCATGCAGATGAAGATACTTTATGATCTTGTTGCAAGAATTTTAAGATGGTGAGCACATTAGGGAGAATAGAGGTAGAAAATTTTTCTAGTAACAACTTTAAGATGTGGAAGCTGAAGATGGAGGATTTGTGGATGCTATTGGTGAGAATTTTTCAAGGCCTACATATGCTACTTTGGTTGCTTAATATGATTTATGGATTATAAAGCCAAGGGTCTAATCAGATTGTGCCTGACAGACTCTGTTTTAAACAATGTCCATGAAGAGTCCTCTACAAAGAAACTATAGAATAAACTTGGTGAGATATATCAGGCCAAATCTTTAGTGAACAAGATTTTCTTGAGTAAAAAGTTGTATTCATTGAGAATGGAAGAGGGTGGATGAATTGTAGACCACCTAGAAGAATTCAATATGTTGGTGCTCAATTGGCATCATTTGATGGAAAAATGGATGAGGAGGAGAGACGTTAGATCATGCTTTGTTCTTTGACTGATTTATGGGATTTTATTGTTATGTCTATTCAATGTACTTATGTTGTCTTGAAAGTTGAAGATGTTGTGGGTTATTTTCTTTTTGAAGAGATGAGGAGGAACATATCCATCAGTACCAAAGAGGCCCTAAATGTTCATGGAAGATGTAAAGAAAAAGGCAAGAAGAGCGAGAAGCATGGCAAATCCAAGTCTAAGGGGAGATCCAAATCTCCTAAAATGTCCAAAGTTATTTAATGGAATTGCGATAAGCCTAGACACTTCCGTAAGGAGTTTAAAGAAGAAAAGAAGAAAAAGAAGAAATTTGATTATGATTCTAAGTCTGAGAAGGAAAATGGTGATGCATTATTGTAGCTTTGGCCACTCGTGCATGTGAAGATACTTTGTGACCTTGTTGCAGGAATTTTCAGATGATGAGCACATCAGGGATAATAGAGGTAGAAAATTTTTCTAGTAACAATTTTGAGATGTGGAAGCTAAAGATGGAGATTATGTTAATTGATCAAGATCTATGGGATACTATTGGTGAGAATATTTCAAGGCCTACAGATGCTACTTCAACTGCTCAATATGATGTTATGGACCATAAAGCCAAGGGTCTGATAAGATTGTGCTTGGGAGACTCTATTTTAATCAATGTCCATGAAGAGTCCTCTACGAAGAAACTATGGAAGAAACTTGGTGAGATATATCAAGCCAAATTTTTAGTGAATAAGATTTTCTTGAGGAAAAAGTCATATTCCTTGAGAATAGAATAGGGTAGATGAATTTAAAACCACCTAGAAGCAATAAATATGTTGGTGGCTCAATTTGCATCAATTGGTGTAAAAATGGATGAGGAGGAGAGATGTCATATCCTACTTTGTTGTTTTCCTAATTCGTGGGATTCTCTTGCTATGGCTATTTAGAGTAGTTATGTTGTCTTTAAAGTTGAAAATGTTGTGGGTTCCTTGCTTTCTAAAGAGATGAGGAGGAAGGTATCCATTAGTACCAAAGAGGCCCTAAATGTTAGTGGAAGGCCTAAATAAACAAGCAAGAAGAACAAGAAGCATGGAAAATCCAAGTCCAAGGGGAGATCCAAATCTCCTGGAAAGTCCAAAGTTATTTTCTGCAATTGCAATAAGTATGTACACTTCCATAAGGAGTGAAAAGAAGAAAAAAGAAGAAAAAAGAAGAAAAAAAGAAGAAAAATAAAAAAATTGATTATGATTCTAATTCTGAGAAGGAAGATGGTGATGTGTTCATTGCAACTTTGGCCACTCATGTGGGTAATGATGCATGGTTAATTGACTTGGGTGCATCTTTCCATATGACCCCAAATAGAAATTGGTTTTCTAAATATGAAGAATTTGATGGAGGTAAGGTGTACTTGGGTGATGATTCTCATTTAAATATTGTTGGCCATGGTAAATTTAAAATCAGATTTACTAATGATAGAGTAAAAAGGATTAATGATGTGTTGCATATCCCTGGATTAGCAAAAAAAATATTATCTATGAGCAAACTAATAGATGCGGGTGTGCAAGTAGTTTTTTCTGATGTAGGATGCAAGATGGTTAGTGGTGCTATGGTGATTTCTAGAGGTGTCAGATTTGGCACATTGTATAATCTTGATGCATACATTGTTGAGTACAATAATACTTCTATGAAAAGCAACTATGGGATTACTTCATTGGAAAAGGAGAGGATTTCATTCTCAGTGGATGGTCGTGGCTTCTGGTACCTAAGGGTGCTCTTTCTTCTTAATCAAAATTACCTGTGGAGAAAACTATGGTATGGCACTAGAGACTAGGCCACATTGGAGAAAAGAGTCTGAGGACCTTGAAAAATAAAAACCTTGTTAAAGGGTTGACTGATTGTAATCTTGACTTTGATTTATGGGAGCATTGCATTTATGGTAAACAAAATAGCATTTGGTTTTACTCAAGTTCTCATAAATCTTATGTTGTAATTGTTCTTATTCATTCTAATGTGTTTGGTCCTATAGATGTTTTTTCCATTGGAAAATCAACATATTATGTTTCATTTATTAATGATTATAGCAGAAAGACATGGGTATACTTTCTAAATAGTAAATATGAAGTTTTCAGTCAATTTAAAAAATTTAAAGCAATGCTTGAGTTATAGATGGGAAAGAAAAATAAAATGTATGAGGACTACCAATATTGGTGAATTTTTCTCTAATGATTTTGATAGACTATGTAAATATTGTGGCATTTAGAGAAAAAGATAACTCTGTATTCTCCATAGCAGAATGGAGTTGTAGAAAGAATGAACATGACACCGATGGAGAAGGCTAGGAGTATGCTTAGTGGTGTTGGTCTAGAACAAAGGTTTTGGGATGAAGTTATTTCCACTATTTGCTACTGTATTAACAGGTCTCTTACATCAACTCTTGTTGATAAAACACCTATGGAAGCATGGTCAGGTCACAAGCCTTCATTCAGACATCATAGAGTTTTTGGTTGTGAGGCATATGCACATGTGCCAAAGGATAAGTGATCAAAGTTGGAGAACAAGGTTGTGAAATGTATTTTTGTCACATCCCTAATTTTGACTATGTTTTACTTTTTACTTGTATAAAATTAGTAGATAATTTTGCATGATTTAATGATTTGATGTTATGTGAAAATGTTAGGATAAATTAATGATTTCATGAGTTTGAGTTTATATGTTTAGAATTAGACATGTGATTATATGATGTAATGATTATTTTATTCATAACATATATAGTGACTAGTGATGCACTAATCCCAGTTTGGTTGATTATAAGTGTAACTAGGAAAATAGGTTTTCCACCCTCCAAGAAAGAGAGGGAGAGCATCATTGGAGAGAAGTGAATAGACGTATGGAAAGAACAAGTTGTTTCTATCTAAGTCTTGTGTTTGCTTAGTTTAGTGAACCCCATCTAGTTTGGTAAGTTGAGTTTGACTTTATTGGTCTAAGTTAGATTTCGATTCGATAATCATCGATTTGATGTCAAAATCCTTTAGTATAGGTTTTTATCAAAAAAACCAAGAAGGGATGGTACAACTATTGACAAGATGTACTCAATAGTCATTATTTTATTTATATGATGTGAATATAGTTTATATCCAAGAGGATATATTTGTATATATTTATGTTAGTGGTTAACTATTTCATTTTTGGTATCCTATCAGTTTAATTATGTTTGAGTATTTTGATATATATGCAAGATAAAGAGGGGGAGAATACCTCAACACCATTCTCATAATCTTGTCAAGCATTTATTCAAACAACGTAAGTATAAGTTGTGTATGCTTTCTTTACATATAGGTGTCACTGTGATCTAAGTAGTCAAAGAGCTTAGTCATCTTTGTGTTAGGAATAACTTATAGCTTAGTCTATCACTGAATTGTTGTGAAGTCTATAAACTTAGCAGAACCCTATGTAAACAAGACTATTTATCTTAATTAATTTTTGTGTAATGTTTGAAGCTGAAATCTTAAACATAGTTCAATAGGAATATGAGGCCAGTTTGTCTCACACTCTACATATTTTGGTTAAGACTTAAACTCCTTCAACTTATGTCGAATAGAATGTGAACTCTGTGTTTCATCTTTATCTTATGATATAGAAGATATGAGTAGGCCGATAGGTTGTTGAGACATTACCTGTAAATAGGCCGAAAGACTAGTGATTAATAGGTATCTACTAGATACAGTCAGTAAACTTTAGCAATTGAGAAGATAGTTTGCAAGAAGAAATAGCATGTTTGTATACTAAGATTGAAGTAACCTTATTGTGCTTGAACTCTTAGTTAGTTTCTAAGTAGTGACTAGACAATTATTATACTTAGAAATACCCAAGAAATTTAGTTGTCCTTTATCTTGCACTCAGGATAACAAAGGATACAAATGTTGTTTTATTTCTCTTAAAACTTGTTGAATCTATCTTTAGATGTCAAAATGAGCCTCTTGAGATCATTGTATTAAGTCAAGTAGAAGTTGAGACTAGAAGTTTTGATAAAGATGTTACTTTTATCTCTTAACTCTTTTTAGTTTATTGATTTTCAATCCAAGACTTTGAGAAAAGGTTTTCCCTTAGTCTAAAAAGTGTATAGAAATGATTTGAATATCATTAGAAGCATTTGAAGCTATATATATATATATATATATATATATATATATATATTCTCTCTTCAACTAGATCATGTATTTCCATTATGCAAAGATGATCTACTATCGTTATAAATCTTTCTATGTCAGTGAACGAAAGGAGACCATTAGGTCAAAGACATCATTATTTTATTACCTATCTAGACTTATATCCTATATCAGATTAAAAGATTGAACTTAGTCAAGAGTACATATGCTTTTGTTAGTATTTATTAAGACTTGACATAGAGGAGGATAAACCTTGTGTATTATATTTTACAAGAAAAGGTGAATTCAATTAATGATCAAGTAGTCAAGATTTGACAAGTGGTTATCTTATTCACACTATATTATGGATGTAATTTTGAAGATGAAAAGAAACTTCAAAGGACATAAAACATGAAAATGAAATAAATACACAAGTGTTATACCTTTGAATTCTCCCTCACTCCTTGATAAGGTTGAGGAAGTACACCCAAGCTTCCTAGCTTTACCCAAACAAGATGGTTGAGTGTGGAATGCTCTCAAATTGGACACAATATGGGCATAACCTAGCTATGAGAAATTAGGAATGATTTTGGCATAATGGATTTACTTCAAACTTGGATGTCAAAACGGCTTGTGGAGGCTTGTATTTATAAGTAAATTGGAAGGGATTTGAATCCAATTGTGGAGATTCAATGTTGAGATCAATGGTGGAGATGAGAGGATGAGATGGATGACTAGATCTTCATCAACAAGATTGAACCTGGTTGATATTAAAAGTGAATTTTTAATTCACCTTAGGAAGGGCTTAGCATTAATTATGATTTAGACAAGTGATGGAATAAAAAATTATTTTGTGTAGGAGGAGGTGGAATTAAAAATTCCATTTTATGGGTGAATGTGTGAGTCATGTGACATATGTGTTTATTTGGCAAACACATGTGAGCTCTCTTTGCATGAAAAAGAGCTCTAACATGAAAGAGGAAAGATGAGTTAGAAGGGTCATGTGACCCTTCGGAATAAAAGTTAATTTTTTATTTGTGGGTGTGGGAATGGGTGTTAAGCATGTTTTGACCAAGTTAATCAAGGGATTAACTTAATTAATGTGGCTGGACAAAATTAGTGGATGGGATAATGAGGGTTTTTAATTAATTTTGGTCTAGGGGTCATGTAGGCTAGGGTAGCTAATTAAATAGTTATTATTTATTCAATTAGGCTAGGTTTAGGCTATAGGATAAGGTAGATTAACTAAATAAGCATGATTTATTTAATTAATTAGAGTTAGGAAGGTGGAGAAATTAACTAAATAAATATTACAAATATTTATTTAATTAATTGGAATGAAGTTGTAAGGTCTAGTGCTGAATTAATTAAATTAACTCATTGTACTAAGGGTGAATTAAGGGTGAATGGCTAAGGGTTAATGGTTAGGGACGGCTTAGGGTTAATTAGTTAAATAACTATAATTTTTATTTAATTAATTGGTGAAAGGGTTAATTTGTAATGCAAGGATATAGGAAAATGGTTAATAAGGTCGAGACATTTTTAAAGGTCTCTACAAATTTATTAGTTTTTAGGGGTATTTTGATATTGCAATGTATTGGAGTAGGGGAGTTAAGAACCCTAGATTTTACTCTAAAGAATTTAGAAAAATTTGACTCTTAAGTCAATTATGATATTGATTTAGTCTATTGTATACTTTGGTCAATAGTCAAAAGGTCGAGAAATCATAGATCAAGACAATATTAAGAAACTAAGAAACACTTATTATTGAGCGGAGAATAGAATGACAAGAAGTCATGGACCCTAATAAATTGTAGGTATGCAATAAGGGACTTTCAAAAAAGATAAAATTATCCAAAATTACATATTGTATGTATAGCCTAGATAAGGAATATTTCTAAGTTAGATGGACTAGGAATTGAGTACAGTTTAGACAATTATGCCTAGAGATACTAGCCAAATAAGTCAAATTGTAGGATGAGACAATCTTCAAGTCAAGTTAGAGGTGCATGAACACATGACTACATGTATTACAAACATTTATCTATATAAAAACTTTGGCCAAAGTGATGCATTTGTCTGTACATGCATTAGTCGGTTCACAGTGTCTAGATGGTGTAACTTGTCAGAAAGATCATATTTAGCTAGAAGATTGTCTAGAGCTGTATGGTCAATTGAGTTACATAGGACACAACACTAGAACTCAGATGGAAACTTGTTAGATCCATATGTCTATACTCTCCATGAAGGGGAGGGCCACTTATAGGAAGGAAGGTGTGTAGGGGACCATTGGTTTGTGGTTGGAGGTAAAGCACTCGCATGATGCTCTCCCTCTGTAGCAGAAAACTCACCAAGAATTAAATGACATATATCAAGATTCCAGATGTAGTACTCTTTATGTAAAACTTCATGTTATGATTATGATGTAAAACTATTCTTTTTCCAAGAGCAATATATTTGTAAATGTAAAGTGAAATGTTACCACTATAAGTTATCTTTGAATATATTCAATTTCAAAGTGGAACAATATTTAGAAAAGATATACTTAAATTATTTCTTTGAAGTTTAGCAAATGATAAAAAAATATTTCACTCATGTATATCATGTTCTTTTACTTTCTTAGTAAATTGTGTGTGTAATTCTACATAATATGAGAAGGCAAATTACAATTTTTATCAAGTACAATTATTGTGTGAAAGGATACAAGATTTAGGATCCTATTGCATAGAAGGTAATATGTAGTAGAAGTGTGATTTTTAGAGAAATTAAACCTTCTTCTGTTACATTATAGCTAGAACAAAGTGAATAGAAAGATGTGATTCATGTTCCTTCTATGCTTGAGAAAGTTGAATTGAGGCCCCTAGGTAGACAAGAAATTGAGGAGTGCTCATCTAGCTCTAAATCTTCAAAAAAGAGGAAGAAACTCCAAATCAGCTTGTTTGAAAATCTACAAGGCATAGAAAACCACTTGAAAGGTATTCACCTGACAACTTGAGATGTATTTTTTCTTTGAATACTTACTTGGATGAACCCACATCTATAGAAGAGGCATTAGGTATGAATGATGTAGTCCTGGAAGATTTCTATGGATGAAGAAATGAAAGCTTTAATTTAAAATAATGATACATGGGACCTAATACCATTTCCTGAAGGATGAAAATATGTTGGTTGCAAATGGGTGTTCAATAAAAAGATTGGTTTAGATGGAGGTATTGAGAAGTACAAAGCACAGTTGGTTCTAAAAGGTTACTCTTAAGTTAAGGGTGTTGATTATTTTGAGATATTTTCTCCTGTTGCAAAAATGACATCCATTAGATTCTTGTTTTTTATTATTACTGCTTATGATCTAGAGGTTGAGTAAATGGATGTGAAAATGGTGTTCCTTCATGGTGATTTGGAGGAGGATATTTATATGACATAGCCAGAGCGCTACGTGGTGAAAGGTAATTTGGTTTGTAAATTGAAGAAATCTTTGTATGGCCTCAAACAAAGTCCTAGGATATGGAACCAGAAATTTGATACATATCTATTGAGTTTGGATTTGAGCATTATAAATCATATCATTGTGTTTATTATAAATCTGATGGTGACCATTCCCTGTTTGTTGCATTATGTGTTGATGATATGTTATTTATTAGTAAAGGGAAAGGAAGGATTTTATAACTAAAGTCTTAACTTGTAGCTCAATTTGGAATGAAAAATCATGGTGCAGCTAAACACATTCTTGGGATGGAAATAAGAAGAGATAGAGTGAACAAAAAACTATGGCTTGGCCAGAGTAAGTATGTTAATTTAGTTTACAGAGGTTTAACATGCTAGATTGTAGACAACTGTGTGTTGTTTTTACAGTTGGAACGAAGTTATCTACTTCACAATGTCCAAAATCCCCTTTGGAGATGGAAGACATGAGTTGAGTGCCTTACCTGAGTGTAATCGAAAGATTGATGTATGTTATGGTCTATACTAGACCAGACATTGCACATGTAGTGGGAGTTCTTTTCGGATATATGTCTAATCCTGGTAGATTTTATTGGGATGTAGTTAAAAGAGACTTGAGATATTTGTGGGGTACCTCAGAGTATTCCTTGTATTATCATGGTAATTTGATAAGAGACATGCATTCCCTTGATATTCATGGTTATGTGGATTTAGACTGGGTAGGTGATGTTGATAGCAGGCAATCCACCAATGTTTATGTGTTTACTTTATTTGGTCATTTAATTAGTTGGATGAGTAAGTGATAGGTTTTGGTTTTTTGGTCGAGTATTGAAGTTGAGTATATTGTAGACACTCACACTTGTAAAAAAGTCATTTAGCATATGAGACTATGTTCAGATATCAAAACAAAACAAGGTGTAGTGGTAGTCTATTATGATAGTCAAAGTGTGATCTACCTAGCTAAGAACCTAACATTTCATGCTAGGACCAAGCACATTGAAGTACAATATCATTTTGTCAGAAATGTGGTTGAGGATGGCAGGGTGAAGCTAGTTAAGGTAGACACTTTTATGAATGTTGCAGATTCATTAACCAAGCCTATGAGCACATATAAGTTCAGATGGTGTTTGGAGTCTATGGGCCTCTTGGCCTTGTTGGCACCTTCAAATTTTGGCAAAATTTGAAGCCCACATGGTAAAGGAATTGATTCCAGCACTCAAAAATATACTTGTGAAATCTGTCCCAGTAGCCTACTTTGGAGGATCATAACTTGAACCATGTTCACTTTTATGCCAAATTGCTTGGTAAGCACATTCATTTGCCATATGTAAGTGTGTATGTTTGATTTCAGCTTTCTATGATCAGATTTGACAAGGTTTTGAAGTACCAAGTTGGAGGATTCTAGAAGAGTTTGTTGTCCGCTCATTATTAGATCTTCTAGGGTGGTCAACTGTGGAGGTCAATATTTATGAGTTTGATGATTGTCATGATGAACCAATTGGTGCTTGTAACTGTCCCTATGCTAACGTGCTTCTATGTCCATTTTCCAAGCCCCAGTACCTTGTTTGATATTTTTACTAGGACAAAAGCAAATATAGTTTGTAAGATCTGCAGTCTGCATAGTGTTATATATGTCAAGAGCCTCAAGCTTTAATTTGATATTTTTTTAAAATCAAAAGCTAATAGAGTTTTCACATTTTTTGATGTATGCATTTCTAGAAGGTTTCTCTGAAGGATTAGGGTTAGAGTAATAGGTTCTTTACTTAATTACTTTATTCATATTGATTAATTAATTAAGTCACCTTTACTTTATTTCACTTAAGCTAAGCTTAGGAATCTCACATTAGGTTTTTCTAACTTGCAAATATAAAAACAAGTTCTCTCATGTAATTCATTAATCCATTTCATTAATTGCATCTTTTTTTGTGCAAATTGCTCTCTTTGCTTTTTTTCTCTTGTGAAAGGTTAATCTTAGGTTTTGCAAGTGTTCACTAGGTTCTGTGAAGTTGGTTTCACAACTTCTACATGGTATTAGAGCTCCAAATCTACAAGACCCTTCTCATATTTGGAGAAAATTTTGAGCAAGAACCATTTGCTGGGTGTGTTTCTATGTAAAATGGAGTATTCCATTGGATTCAAAGTAGCCAAAATAGTCAAATTAGCCTTTTATTTGGTTTAATTTGAACTTTGTAGGCCAGATCTGTAAGGGTTTCAGTGGGTGTTTTTTTGGGCTCCAGTGAAAAAATATTTTTCAAAGTGTTTTAGGCCCAAACGGACCTCACCATCACACTCGGAAGGCCCAAAAACCTTAAGATCGACTATCAAATCAGCCTCAGGTTCATTTTTGGCAATTTTTTTCTACCAGGGAAGTTGTACAACATCCCCACTATGCAAATTGAGGTGAATGTGTAATATATATATCATTCGATAGAGTACAAGGTCCCTGCTTGTGCAGGCCCTGTACCCTGCTGCAGGTGTCTGCCATTTTGGGCCCCGCGCCCCTTTTGGGGCCACAGAACCCCCATAGTGGGGTTGCGTGGGGAGGTTTGACCCCTCCACCCCCATATATATATTTTTTAATTATTTAAAATAAAAAAATTAATTGTTTTTTAAAAAAAAAATTCAAAAAAAAACATCATGCAATTTTTTAATGTTTTATTATTTTAAAAAAAAGCATGCATTTTTTTGTGATTTTTTTATTAAAAAAAGCACATGCAAACCATTGTACCTAGAGAACCTTTTAGCAGGGGTTCTAAAGTTGGCTATCTTCAAAATTTGGAGGTGTTTTTGCTAAGTTTGGTGGAGATGTTCTTTTCCCAGCCCAACGCTCTTCGTTGGGCTTTT
Source organism: Cunninghamia lanceolata (assembly GCA_027924645.1). Classification (NCBI taxonomy): domain Eukaryota; kingdom Viridiplantae; phylum Streptophyta; class Pinopsida; order Cupressales; family Cupressaceae; genus Cunninghamia; species Cunninghamia lanceolata. Next base: position 4,659,755 of record BSBN01000286.1, on the reverse strand, counting down.
CATTTTTGCCCTCCATCTTCCAGAGGCCATATCTCGGTCATACGGTGGCATTTTTTAGTGCAATTTTTTGAAAAGGGGTAGAATTTCATGCTCTTTGTAGTGGTGCAAGTGGTTTTCAATTTTGAGTTTTGTTTTTTTCCAAAAATTAGTTTTCTTAGTGTTGTTGTTGTGTAGTTCTTGTTTTGGGAACTTTGACAGGTCATATGTTTTGCATCCGAACTCCTTTTTGGGTCCCATTTTTTTTAAAGTGCATGTTTTTCTATGTACGTCATCATGGTGCTATGAGTTTCCTCTATTTATGTTAGAGAATTATATTTTTAGCATGTGGTCCTTTTTTAGACATTATGAACTTCCATTGTAAGCACTTCTCATATGTAAATGCATTGGAATAAAGTGCCTCAGCATTGTACATGTATTCTTGAGATCTTGCACATCATTTTGTGCCTTATTGTACTCACACTATGATATCCAGTGCCATGGGGGGTTGATGTTTGCCTTTTGTTTTGTCATCACATCTTTGTCAAGTGAGTGTCCCTTCCATGACAACAATGAATCACATTGATTCTTACCTCATGTGTGTGTGCCTTGGTTTGCACACCCTTTTATTTTTTGGCACTTTCATGTTTGCACATTTAGATGTTCTTGTTTCTTCTACATGCACTTCTTGGTTTCAGATAGTTTCAGTGTCCCTATCATGGCTCTCCCTTGTCTACATTGTGGGAGGTTTCTACTATTGGTGCTAATGCTTCCTTAGTTTCGCATTGGAGTGAGTTATGTATCTAGTATTTGTTCCTATGTACTAGGCAGATGTAGTGTACATCAGTGGCTAGTTACCCATGCATTTCGGTGATGGAGCATTTACCATATGGACACTCTTGCATGTTCCTTTTATGGAGGTGACCTATTTTCACTTGATCAGTTCTTCAGACTTTTGGTACCTGTGCCATTTGTATCTTTGAGTTCCAAAAGTTTTTCCTTTGTTTGCCATCTGATTCAAGTAGTGTCGTTGGGGGGACTCATGCAGATTCTTGTCTTCTTGATTTTGATCTTCATCTTGTTTTAGAGGAGGTTCTTCTTTTAGTACTATAGAAGTCAGTCTTTGACAGTGTTTATAGCTTCTTCATGTTTCAGTGGAGTTCTTCATGTTCATCCTCATGTTCTTATTCTTTTGGAACATCTTTTGTGGAGGCTTCTCTCTCTCTCTCTCTCTCTCTCTCTCTCTCTCTCTCTCTCTCTCTCTCTCTCTCTTGTAGGGAGGTTTGTTCTCTCTTTTGGAGAGGAGTTTTTCTCACGTGGTTTTCTCCTTTTCTCTATTTTTGAGAGACTCTTTTGTATATGGGTACCTCATCAGGCCTAGTTGTCGGGACCCATCTTTGCTTTCATGCATTTGTCCTTAGTTTTTAACTTCTCCCTATGCTCATCTTAAGGGGGTGTTAGATTAATAGGTTCTTTACTTAATTAATTTAATCATATTGATTAATTAATTAACTCACCTTTACTTTATTATTATTTTTTTTGAAAAAGGTGTTGAGCACCCAAACCAGATATATTGAGAACCAAATGAAAAATATGAAAGGTTGTTGGCAAGAGACACTGCATAGCATTGATAGGTGTTGTCATTGATGGCAACTAATATTGTTCCCCACATCTGCAGTACAGTATCTGATCATACCGAAAGTCAGAATGATAATTTGTCTAAGTCTGGGAGCCTAAAACAGAGTATATAGCAGAGTTCAGTATTTTGGTCCAGATCTCTCTGGTGGAAAGGCATGGTATACTGCAGATCTAAGGTTGTTGACAACATTGCAAATACACTTGAAATCTAGAGTCGTGCCATCCAGTGATGAAGGAATCATATGTTATTAGCATCTGTGTATCAGGTTCCAGTCTGACAGAGTAGACAGAAGAAGAACAGGTAGACCTTGCAGAAGATCTTGTTTCCGAATGTATGGAAGTTACTTGTTAGACAAATGGTGTTATTCAGTAACTATGGCCAACATAAGTAATGATTTCCAAGAGTAAGTCTTGGTCCGCACTCCAAGTTATGCATAGTTCTAGCCAACAGAGTAGAGCATTCTTAAGTGTTCTAAGTACTATTGAAGCTGACTGGTAGAATGATTATAGATCTTATTGTAGATATATATAGTCGATGAATTCAAATGTTTAGCAACTATGGTGTGTACGAATAAGGTGTGTGTGTGAAAGAAGCAAAAATCCAAAGTGCGAATGAAGGCAAATCGGTAAGAAAAGTAGAGTAAAGATGAAATGTGTTAAATAAGTTTATGTGCTTAACTAGAACTAAAATTCATGCATGGGCAGATGCTATTAATCAGTTCAAATCTCTATTGTTCTCTTGTAATATTTTCTCTAGGCAGTGAGCCTTCTTTTGAGCAGTGAGCTTTGGGTAGTGAGCCCGAATGCATGTGCATTCCCATTTGTAAAAATACTTTTAACAGGGTATTAATTTTTGTGGATTAACCCCCATCGTGGTTTTTCCCTTTACCAGGTTTCCATGTCAAAATCTTGGTGTCAAGTGTGTTATTCTTATGTTTTCTTATGTGATGCTTAAGTGTTTATTCAATTAAGTTGATTATAAGATGTAAAGGAAGATTCAAGTTAGAAAAAGTTTAGAATTCTTGACAACTGATTAACCCCCCCTCTCAGTTGTCCAGACCTAATCCAACAATTGGTATCAGGGCAAGGATCCTTAGAGAAGACTAATAGCTTAAGGAAAAGATCTTTGAAGAAGCTTCAAATGGGTTCACTAAGAGATCTTCAATCAACCCTAGAAGAACTTGCTCAATCTAGAACTGAAATTAGTAATCTGAGAGATAAACTTAAAGATGCTGATGACACCATTGGAATGTTAAAAGATAAATTAAAGAAATATTTGCAAAGTAAAAAGGAGCCACTTCTGCAGCTATCCAGTTTACCTGAAGAAAATGATTTGAATGAAGCATTAAAAGAAAAAACAAAAGAATGTGAAAAGGTCTCAAAAGAAGTCATTGTTCTAAAAATTAAAATGGAATCTGGGGTGATGAGGCAAACCAAAGAAAGTGAAGATAGAACGAAGATTGAAGAAGATCTAAAACATAAACTAAAAGAAAGATCTGAAGAATGTTACAGATTAGATGGAATAGCCAGCCATCTAGAGTCTGATTTGCAAAAAAGAAGAGACAATGAGAGAGAACTTGGAAGGCAAATAGTCATTCTCAGACAGGACCTAGATGTTGCAAATGAATACAAGGAGAAGTTCAAGATAAGTTCAGCTAAACTTGAAGCACTACTTGAAGGATAGAAAAGGGCCAATGACAAGCATGGTCTTGGATATGAGAAAGGTGAGAGCTCCGAATCCGGAAAAAGAAATCCTCAACCTAAGAATGAGAGAAACAGACCTAGAAAACCTACAATAAGACAACCAAATGCTCAAAAATATCCATCATTCAATGGAAATTGTTTCAACTGCAACAAATTTGGTCATAGAGCTACTTAGTGTAGAAACAGAGTAAATCAAAATGGTCCATCCTTCACTGGTCAATGCTTCAAGTGTAACAGGTATGGTCATAGGTCAAATGAATACAAAATTATGACAATGAACAATTCCAATAATAGAAGAATTAGCAATTCTTTCAATGGTTACTACTTTGATTGCAATGGGTTTGGACATATGGCTAATTAGTGCAGATCAAGACAAAATCAGAAAATAAATGTTGTATGCTTTAACTGCAATAAATTTTATCATATTGCAGGATTTTATAGAAGTAAAGACTATGGAAGAAGAGGTCTGGTAAATAGAAAATTGGATGAACAAAAACAAGACAAAGGCAAAGGAAAAATTGATACGAATGAGACTCAAGATGAATCAAACAAGATATGGGTTAGGAAAACCATTATGAATGACAGTAATGGATTTGCATCGCAATCTGGTGCTGACAGTTCCTCTGGGAATTAAGTTGGAAGTCTTAGCTCAGGGGGAGCAACATAACAAATCAAATTCCCCCAGCCAGTAAATGTGTGCCTAGATCTAGCACAATATGAAAAGGTATCTTGAATGGAACCAGAATAGTTGGAAGGATTTCCACTAGAAAAAGGTGGAGATGGCAATTTGTGGAGCAATTCATGTAAAACTGTACAGTAAATAGAGTAACTGGATGCATTAGGGAAACACATTTATTACATCAACTAATTAGGTCTTGCGAAGGCATAAAAGGCTTTTTCATTCATCATTTGAATCATCTTTCCTTTTGGAACAAGGAGAAGGAGAGAACCAAAGAGAAAGAACTTACAGAAAAACAAGAGGTGAAGATCAAATTCAAGGAATCCCATCTGACTACTGAAAGCAAAACCCTGAACCAAAAAAGAGGTATTCTTCACAAAACTTTCTGAATTCCATTATTGAAGATGGCTACTCCATTGGTTGTTAATGTTACTAAGAGGCCATGCCCAAAATTTAAGAAACATCCATACAAGTCTGTAGAAGTTGACCAACTAGGAGCCTTTTCTGATGTTCCATATGGAGTTCTACATGTGGAAGCTATTAGGGTTTACATACACGCAAACATTGAGGAATTCAGAAACTCAAAACTTTTGGATATTTTTTATAACCATCTAAGGGATGATAATTATGACATCAAACCTGAGTACAAAGCACTGGAAAATAAACATCATGCACATGTTATCCATTTTCCAACTTTTGAAGAAAATGAATGGGTCCGGTATGTTCTGAGCAGAATACATGATAACTTTATATGGATGATGAAACCCTTCAAAATCACCAAGGATGCCATTAGTGCTATGACTGGATTGCATTCAACTGGTGAACTACCTCTATTAAAGGTAGTGAAGAATCAAACTATGTCAAAAGTCACCGGATCGAAGTTTGACAAGAGAGCTATGACTATCAACAACATCACTTATTCAGATGTCAAGTTTGCCTCAATGGTAATCAGTTATAAGATCTACCACTCCAGCAGGGAGAATTCTGTCTCCAGAATAGCCATTTATGTTGCATATCAAATGATAAAAGAAAATGCGGATTATGATTTGTGTGAGCTATTGTTGAACCAACTAATGGAGAATCTGCAAAAAGTTAAGAAAGATAAAAAGAACTCTTTCAAATATGGTATGCTGGTTATATGCCTATTCTTCTACTTTATGAATGAATTACCAGATTCAAGAGGCTTAGTCTAGACAAATGACAAACCTATAGCAATACAAATTAGAGATTATTTGTACCACATTGGTGATGCAAAAGCCCAAAGAACTGCACTTTGGGGCTACTTTAAGAACTTTCATAACATGATGCACTCTAGGGAACGGATCCCCAAAACAATAGTTGAGAAATATAAAGATACAATCTGTTTCATGGTAGACACAGATCAGTGTTTGATGGAAGTAGTAGAACCAAGGACTTTGTGGGTCATGCCCATGGGATATGAGGTTGAGGAGGATGTATTGGAGTTGTATGCTCAACATTTACTGAAACAACCTAAGGATACTAAAGTAGAAAGATTTGGTACCCTTGAAGAACTGAATATTAAGATTCATATTGAGCTCAGGGAACCTAACATAAAAAGAAAAGTGAACAAGCAGGTTGAAGCATATGTGGAGAGCATAGGTATAACCAAAGAAGCAGTAAAGGCAAATAGGGAAAGGTTAGAGAAAATTGAGAAAGAAAACAAGAAAAGAATCAAGGAGGTGCTTTGGTAGAGACCTTTACCAAAACAAGAACAACTAGGAGCTCTATTGCAGCCCCTGTTCCTCCTAATACTAAAGCAGAATCATCCGATGAAGGAGGAAAAAGAAAGAAAACCAAACCTACAAGGACTTGCACAAGCACAAAAGATGATGAAGAGACGGAAACTAATGAAGAAGTAAAGGAAATGAGGTCAAAGAAAGCAAAGTCTTCAAAGGCACCTGAAGACTAGCCTTCCGGAAGTAGAAGGGAAAGCAAGAAGCAAGAGGCTGGTAAAGCTAGCATGACAATAGATCAAATTGTTGAAACCATTATAGCTAATGGAAATTTGAGCCCTGTTAAAAAATATTATGACAATCTTGATGAAGTAAACAAGAAAATTTTGGAGGATGCAATCATTGTATATCTAAATAAATTCAATAGAGTACTATTGGAAATCCTGGATGAACTTCCTACAAGTCTAAGAAAGATTCTGGAATTGAGAAAGGAAGCAGCTAAGATCAAAGACATTGAAATCAGAGAATATATTCTTTCTAGTATGTGTCTCATAATATCTAAAAAGGGGATAGATAGAATCTTGAATGAAGTAAAAAATGATTTTAGGAGCAAGAAAAGAGTAAACAAGCTAATGCTTGGGGAAACAGAGGAAATTAGAAAGGAGATAGAGGCAATTTTGAGAAAAGCTTTAGATAAAAACAAATATTATGTTAATTCTGAGGAACAAACCGAGGAAGCCAATTTCAAAGCTCCAGAGCTAGAGCAAGAAGGAAGAGAGAGTAAGAAAGGAAATACTGATCAGTATGATATGCCAGAAGAGTTGAATGTTGGACTTGACTCATCAAATCTGAATGTTGAAAGTGTTCCAGAAGAGAACTTGCTTGAGCAACAATCTGAGATTGAAGCCTCTGTTTCAAAAGTGGAGCTAGTCAATCAGGAGGATACAGAAATGGTAGATAAAATAGAAAAAGAGGAAGAAAAAGGAAAGAAAGACAAAGTAGAAGAAGATGGTGCAAATACTGAAGCACCTAAAAGAAATTATTGAGAAATTATATGAGCAAAAGGATGACTCTGTAATGACTGCAAGAGACACTATAGATGCAGTGAAAGGTCTTCTAGAAATGGAAGTGATTGGGCTTGATGAACCTGAATTACTTCAAGGTCTAGCCAATCTAGATGCCCTCTCTCCAATACAACTAATGATAATAGCATCATTCATGCAAGGAAAGGCCAGAGAAAAGATGCTAAAGTCCCACATGGAGGACAATGAGCTACTGGGGCTTGCAACTGAAATTTTGGAGAAATTAATGCCAACCTATTAGAAGAATCAAAATGATTCTCCCTCCGGCCATTTGAAAAATCTTGTAAGTTCAGTTAACTCACATTTTGAGTCTTTTGAAAAGTCTGTAGAGGAAAAGATTAAGGAAGAATTTTTGAATAAGAAATTCAGTCAAGTTATGAATCTGATAAGAAGTGATAGATTGATACTAGGCATTAGCATAAAGAGCATTCAGAATGCTCTAACTAATGGAAGAGATATATATAAATTTTGTCTATCATGGACTAAAGTCAATTAGGATGTTGAGAAGAAGATAAAGGAACAAGAACAGAAAATATCAGTTCTATCCCAAAATTTTGATCCTCTAAATGCCTCTCCCATAAGCCAGGAATGTCAGATCATTAGCCTGACATATGAAATAAGGATACTTGAAAAAGAGAAAATCAATACTATGAAGAGGATGTGTGAACTCCGGGGATTGATTGCCCCCAAGTTGGAAGCCATGTATAATGCCTTATCCGAAGCCTAGAATGCACTCCAGATAAGTGATCCTCTAGATCTGGCTAAGGTAGAAGCATATGTATTTTTTTCGAGTGGGTACATCTCACTCTTGGATGGAATGAAGAACACTTGGGCCTCTGAATTTGTCCAGATAAAAACCAATTTTGCAGACATTCTAAAATTTATGTAAGCAGAACTTGATGACTGATTGTACACATGTGGCAGTATATACATAATTTTTGAAGAATTTTGACTTACGGACCCCACCCTTTGCCATTGATGTCAAAGGGGGAGTGAAGGACAGTGAAAAATGAGGAGTTCAACAAAGGAGGAGAACCGGAATAAGTGAAGAGCACGAATGCACAGACAAAGGGGGAGTTGCCTAAGACACTTAGTCATTTTTCAATAAGTATTGCCATCAATGCCAAAGGGGGAGATTGTTGGCAAGAGACACTGCATAGCATTGATAGGTGTTGTCATTGATGGCAACTAAGATTGTTCCCCACATCTGCAGTACAATATCTGATCATACCAGAAGTTAGAGTGATAATCTGTCTAAGTCCAGGATCCTGAAATAGAGTATATAGTAGAGTCCAATATTTTGGTCCGGATCTCTTTGGTGGAAAGGCATGGTATGGTGCAGATCTAAGGCTGTTGACAGCATTGTAAATACACTATAAATCCAGAGTCTTGTCATCTAGTGATGAAGGAACCAGATGTTATTAGCATCTGTGTATCAGGTTCCAGTCTGACAGAGTAGACAAAAGAATAGGTAGACCTTGCAGAAGATCTTGTTTTTGGATGTATGGAAGTTGCTTGTTTGACAAATGGTGGCATTCAGTAACTATGGTCGACATAAGTAATGATTTCCAAGAGTAAGTTTTGGTCCACACTCCAAGTTATGGATAGTTCTAGTCAACAGAGCAGAGCATTCTTAAGTGTTCTAATTACTGTTGAAGCCGACTGGTAGAATGATTATAGATCTTGTTGCGGATATACATAGTCGATGAATTTGGATGTTTAGCGACTGTGGTGTATGCGAATAAGGTGTGTGTGTGTGTGTGTGAAAGGAGAAAAATCCAAACTGCGAATGAAGGCAAATCAGTAAGAAAAGTAGAGTAAAGATGAAATGTGTTAAATCAGTTTATGTGCTTAACCGGAACTGAAATTCATGTATGGGCAGATGCTATTAATCATTTCAAATCTCTATTGTTCTCTTGTAATATTTTCTCTAGGCAGTGAGCGTTCTTTTGAGTAGTGAGCTCTAGGCAGTGAGCTCGAATGCATGCGCATTCGCATTTGTAAAAATACTTTTAAGAGGGTATTAATTTTTGTAGCTTAACCCCTGTCGTGGTTTTTCCCTTAATCAGGTTTCCACGTCAAAATCTTGGTGTCAAGTGTGTTATTCTTATGTTTGCTTATGTGATGCTTAAGTGTTTATTCAATTAAGTTGATTAGAAGATGTAAAGGAAGATTCAAGTTAGAAAAAGTTTAGAATTCTTGACAACTGATTCACCCCCCCTCTCAGTTGTCTGGACCTAATCCAAAAAAGGTGTCCCATAATAGGCAAAAGACACAAATGCCAAGATCAACCCAAATAGCCATATGATGAGAGGAATAAAAACATGACTTCCAAATGTTGGCAATATACCAAATCATGTACCATAGGATCAACCATATAGTACCCCCAAAGTGAATAACAACCGATTGAAGAAGCCACAAACGCTTTTAATGTGAAAACATTAACAAGCCATCCCAAAATCATATGCCAAGTGACATGATGGGAAATACCAGCAAGCTCCACAAATGATCTTCCCATTGGGGTCAAAGAGGACATATAAGTCACAGAAGTGACTGTCCATATAAAGGTATATGTCAAAAGTCATAAATGTTAAAATTTTGAATTCTAGGAATTCACTCCCTCGCCAGGACCACCACCAGAGTAGTTGACAGAACCAGCCAAAACACCATGCACCATGCACCAAAATCCCAAAACCACCAACCATCATGTCTACAGCCACCACCCAAACACCGCTAAAGCCAACTAAAGCTGTAACAATGACCGAAACCACCACCAGGACTACTACTACCGCTGTGCCAACACCACTAGCAAGGCCCTTGCCTGCACCTCCAGCCATGCCCCCCTCCAAATCCTCAAACAACTCCACCATTGGGAGAATGCCACTAGCAACCTCTCACAACATCACAATTAGATACACCTCTTGCATCAAACACTAGAGCCACCAAGCCCTCACCACCGACTGCAAATCTGGTCTCTACGCCATGCCCATATTCACTTTGCCAAGACCATAAATAGCATAACAAAAGGGACAACATCCTCCTATGTCTCGTTCATGCCTTCTCACATGGTCTGCCCAATGACACCCCATTCACCTCTAGACATAATGATAAACCTAAATCATCCCTTTAATGGCTCTCCTACCATTCACATCACCTCATCCTTTCTGTCACATCCCTCTTTTTGAAAACAATTATACTATTTACTTTCTTGCAAATTTTAGTAATTTAATGTGTTGTGAACGACACGAAAATTGATGATTTATCTTACAAAGTTGTTGTATTGAATTGTGGAATCTAATGATTACGATCAAGGTGATATTGTAGACTAAAAGTTGCTATAATAAATGCAATGATGTTTTGGATATATTATGTTTTGATTTGAACATAGATGCTTTGACCACAAAATTGCATGCGAGTCTGTCGATGCAGGAACAGGTGGACAGTGTTCGACGGAAGAGAAAGTATCTTCGAGAGACAGTATAGACTCTGGAAACTAACCAGAGGTGTTTGCCACTGAGATCGCCAAATAGATAGATAAGCCTGGAAACCAACAAGTAAGTCTTGTTTGTCAGTTTGGGTAGTTTATTTGATGTCGACATCAAAGGATAAAGTATAACATCCTAGTCGGAAGTCATCTTGTAGAATTTTGGAGACGTCGATGGCGTCGTAAGACCATAATAGTAAGTCGACGTATTTTAGATGTTTAATATTCACGTCTATAAGTATTTATTGAGTCATCTTGTGGCGAAATTGCAAATCTTGTCTCGAAGTCGAAAATTGCGAGAAGTCGGCTTAGTGCGTTTAACGTTGTAGGAACTTGTTTGCGTTACGATCAATCCGTTGCGATTGACGTAAAACACGTCGAACTCGTGAATTTGTTCTATTTTGGTAGATCGACGAATGTCAATTTGTAGCCATAGCATGAAATCATTTTTTTTAGTCATCGTCTAAAAGTAAGTCTCTTCTTCCAACTTTGACTACGAGTTATTATCAATCTGACTTTGAGTTTCTTAGTAAAATGGTCTTTGCCTCTCCTTCCTTCTCGACCCCAATGAAGCTCAAATCATTTCGTAACTGTCGCCGTGACAAGCGTAAACTCCTCAATTCAATATTAAGTTGGTTTTAGGAAGGTTGATGCCTTTTGTCCTAGTAAGGACAGGTTGTTATGTCCTTGGCAAGCCTCATTACCGAAGGAATTAAATCTTTCTTATGGTCGTATTAAGTCTTGAAGTCGGTTATATTAGTTATGTCAACCACCATGGGCTTAGGCTTGTTTCGGAGGTCTTTTTATGTTTTAAAAACCACTCTCTCTTTAGCGCAAGAGAGAGGGGGATGGGTGCTAGAGTGGCCAGAAACCATACATTTATGTTTGAATCCCCATCACTAGGTGAGTGCAAAGGCGTCGGGGATGATTGGGCAGAATCTTTAACTAACCGCAGTATTTTAGAGAGTTGCACCTACGCGGCATGGGAGGTATGCGAAGTGGTAGTTACATTTGAGTTAGAGACTTAAATGGAGATTCCTTCATGACGTGAGTGGAGAAGGGAGTAGTCGGTTATGGTTGAGAAGGAGAAAGCTGCGGAGAAAGGAGGGGTGATGGTTCGTGGTGTTCGGCAGAGAGATGAGATAGTTTTAGGCCGTCGTGAGAATGGGAAGGAGGAAAGTAACTGCGGAAGAATAAAAGTCTGTTGCTATGTGAAGGAGAGGATGGAGTAGTGGCAAGTGGTTGAGAAGAGGAAGGAAAAACCGCGTAGAGGAGGAGGAGTTTTAGGGAGTGGCTGTTGTGGTTGGTAGGAGAAAACGTGAGTGGAGATATTAGCGAAGGCAGGGAGAGAGATCGGGGGCTGTGTGTTGAAGGAGAGGTTCATTCTTCTAAGTTGTTATCATTTTATCTGTGGTGGATGGACTTCTGAGGAGGTAAGGGAGAGTTTGTAAGGACTGACGTGAGCTGGAGAAAGAGTGATACGGCAGAGTATATTGAAAAGGCACTTGAAACCTTCATCGTGGAGGAGGTGGTGGCTTCAAAAGGAGGATATAAACGGCAGTGAGAGGGGTCTGTCGGGGTTGTCATAGAAATCAACTACGAGATAACGGAAGGAGACTATCAGTGGTGGTCGGTAGTGAGGATTAAAGGGAGGCTTCGGCGTTCGTTGTGTTCTTCTTTGCTGAATAAGGTAAAACGCTTACAACAAATATAGTATGATGAAAACATCTTTTTCTGTGTTTCTGTGACAAGTTTATCATCATGAAAGTATCATTGCTGTATTATGGCAATAGAAACCTTTGAAATAGTATTGCAGTTGTCTGTTAGAACTCAATAACTTAGAAAATAGATCATTAACTCTCATGGTTGACGACGTATGATGTTAGAGCATACCTCTCAAATGTGCATTCATCAAAGACTGATCACTGCATGATGCAATTGTGAGCTGCAAACTTTAAACCGTCGGTAAAGATGTAGAATATTAAGAGTTTCTTTAAGACTGAGCTATCAACGTTAAACTACTCTAGAGTACTTAAAACAATAGCTGCATTGCGAGAAATCATGTTGCTCCGCGTGCGTGATGTGTGGGAGATTAAAACCACAGATTCAAAGCATGTTTGGCATAAACCTAAATGTGTAGATAGCCGAGGTAGTAGTTGCAACTAGCTTGAGACGTTTTCGTCTTTTATCTTTTGTTAGAGGTCGACCACGTGTTTGGACATCTCTAGGATCATAAGGAAGAGTCCAAATCTTTCATTGTTTTATTTTTGCGATTCTTACCTCAGTAGCTTACGCGGAATTATTTTGACTTGGAAAGTGAAGTAGGGAATTAATGTGATTGTGTCGAAAACCGTCATGTTTTATAACGAGCCTGTAGAGTGAAAAACCCGCATGCTGAATCTAGATTATGTGGCATGCAATGAATCTAGTATCATTTTGTAGACCTTATGAGTCTAGAATCCTTGGATTCTGGGATAACAAAAAATGGTTTAGACACTTGAATATGTTGTGTAAACAATTATGAAACCCTTAGGAGTGGATGTTTTCTTTAAACAATGATTTTATAGGAAAATAGGATTATGAAGCTCTGAACTCGAGATTAGAGTAAATGTTGCACCATGCGCTATAATAGGAGGATATCCTAAACCCTTGAGGTCATCAAGGTTGTCAATTAGTTCAAATTATACAAATGGAAACTGTAGGATTTCGACCAGTTCAAGTCGAGTAGGGTGGGTGAACAAAGTTCAAGCGTTTGTAGAACGCTATCTAAATACAAATCCTTTGGCCAAGGTGGTGTGCTATCCTCAAGTACATCGAACGTTCACTGTAACTGGATGGCGTTTTCTTGTGGAGGGTCGTGCATGACTAGAGGGTATCTAGGGATCTGCACGATAACAAGACACGTAGATTACAACACCAGAGCTCAGATGGCAAACACCGATGGTTATCCTAAGTCTATCCTCTTGAGTAGGGTAGGGCCACTTCCGGTTAGGAAGGAGTGCGGGAGACCGACGGTCTATGGTTGGAGGTTAAGCTCCTTGAAGATACTTTCTCTTCCCAATATTGAGGAACTGCCGAGTCTTGAACGTGATGGGTTGACAATCGAGATGCATGATAATGGTATGTTTCCAATATTTGTTATTTCAAGAAAATTTCATTTGTTAGAAAACAAAGTGTATTATGAATATCATTTCTTTCAGTCTTTCTGAGAATGCAATCATGTTTATGATAAAATGAAAAATGTTGTAAGGTATTATAGATGAGTTTTATGTATTTGATTACCTTGTTAAAAAAAATTTTTACCATTGTGAAAACTTAGTTACTTCTTGTCATGTCGGATTTGGATGTTACATATGGTATCAGAGCTAACCAGGTTCAGCACTAGGGCTGATGAGTCCACTAACCTGATTAGGAAATCATCATTATGCGGGTAGCTAATGATTTGGTTTATTGTGCCAGGATGGCATACACCAAGAGAACCGCAAGAAAATCCTTCGCGGGTAAGAAGCGTTATCTGCAAGCTAAGCAGAAACGACTTGCGATGGTCAAGACCATAGAGAAAACCAATGACGAGAATGACATTTGGCTTGATGATGTGGAAACATTAGCCAATGCAATGTCATGACTTAAGCGAGTGAGGAGAGAACTTCTAGAGGGAGCAGAGATGGCGTTTCGAACCATGATCAACCGTTGCTCCTGGATTGTAACTGATAGAGTACCTATTAGTGTACCTATTAGTGTATCTGAGATTGTACCTAGCACTATACCCATGATCACTAGAGATCCTCGTGTAGTGCCTAGAGCTGAGATTATTGAGATATCTTTTGATAGTGAGTCTGAGGGGTATACACCTCGTGATTATGTGTCGGACAATGAATCCGAAGGTTACACTCCACTAGATAACATTATGTAGAAACATGAGATTTGTCTATCTCTAATGATGTTGAAACAATTTTGCAAAATAAATAAAGACAAAATTTTGGTTTGAGAACAATTATGAATATGATCAAATGTTGTGTTCTTTTGATGGTGTTTAATTTAATAAGCGTAAAACTGATTAGTATATGTTTAAACAGGTGTGAAACTAAACTAGCATGGACCAATCAGGGTTTAACAAGGGGGAGGATCGGGAAGGTCATAACTCTCGGGAAAATTCCACTGACAAGTTGGATAGGATCCTCAACATGCTCACTGAAACCAAGGAAAGATTGAACAAACTAGAGAGGAAAATAGATGAAACTGGTAACACAGAGGATGGAAACGAGAACTCACACTTCACAAGCAAGAGTAAGCATTGGGAAAATGGCACATCAAGTGAACATCATGATGACAGTGAAGCCCAAAGAAGAACCAAGGATAAACTTGCCTTAGAGTTATCTAAGGATATGAAGAAGGTTAATCCTCCAAAGTTCGATGGAACAAAAACAGGAGATGCAGCTGAAGCATGGTTGACGGAGATGGAGAAATATTTTGAGATCAGAAACTACTCTGAGGTTACTAAAGCCGTGTGGGGAGCCTATCAGCTGTCGGGGGAAGCATCCACTTGGTGGATGAATAAGAAAATGGAGTTGGAACTAAGTCCCTTGAAGGTGACATGGGACGAGTTCGTGGAACTATTCCGTAAACGATGGTTACCATAGTTGTATTTTGATCAGAAGTTAACGGACTTCCAAAACCTCAGGCAAGGTGAACTATCTGTGATTGAGTATGCAGAAAAATTCACTAGGTTACTGAAGTATGTTCCCCAATACCAAAAGGACGAAAGGTTCCGAATCAGAAAGTTCATAATGGGACTCAACCCTCAGATCGGTGGTGAAGTGGAGGTGCATGGTCCAAGCACAATGGATCAAGTTTATGAAAAGGCAATAAAACAGGAGCAGAAGATTAAGTCTATCTCCGCTTACCGTGATAAGAAACGCAAGAAGTTTGACAAGAACTACAATGATCAGTCTTTTAAAAGGAAAAACGATAAGGGATATGGAAACAGGAGATTTGATAGGGGAAATCGAAAGAATCAAGGAGGATTTGGTAATGAGCGCAGGGGTGAAGATTTTAAGAGAAATACAAATTTTAAGAAGAATGGTGATTCTGCAAGTAGGCCATCTGAGAAGCGAGGACCTATAGGAGGATGTTTCTCTTGTGAAGGGGATCATTATGCCAACCGTTGCCCCAGCAAGAAGCCGAATGGGAGACCCAGGAACACGGAGCTTCCTTCACAACAGGAAGCCTTTCAGCAAAGGATTCATGCTGCTCTTGACAATCAGCAAGCAGAGTATCAGATCACTCCTATTGAGATGACAAGTACCTTATTTGGAGTTCCTGTTTCTATTCTATTTGATACTGGTGCAACAGAAAATTTTGTGTCACCTAGAGTTCTAAGTAAATTTTCTAGAAAAGCTAGCTTTATGTCAAAACCTTAGACAATAGAGTATGCAAATAATTCAAAGGCTCAGGTAGAGCAATGTTTGTTTGAAGCTAGGATTGAGGTTTCTAACTTCACCACTGAGGCAAACTTATACGTAGCACCTTTAGGGTCCTACGATGTCATCCTAGGAATGAGCTGGTTGTGGAAACATCGAGCCAAAGTAGATTGTTTTCATAAAACCATTGAGTGTCTGGATGAGATGGGAAAAACTGTAAATCTCCAAGGAATTCAAAGGGAAATAAAGGTTAGATCCATATCTTCAAAACAATTGAAGTGGGCTAGGCGAAAGGGGTGTCAACTTTTTGCAGTTAAGATGGACCTAGTAGAGGAAACCTCGGAGAAGCAATCTTTTGAGGAAAGATATCCATTTCTGTGTAACTTCAGAGATGTATTTCCCAAGGAGTTACCTGGCTTGCCTCCGAAGAGAACATTTGACTTTGGTATA
Source organism: Cunninghamia lanceolata (assembly GCA_027924645.1). Lineage (NCBI taxonomy): Eukaryota > Viridiplantae > Streptophyta > Pinopsida > Cupressales > Cupressaceae > Cunninghamia > Cunninghamia lanceolata. The sequence continues at coordinate 4,643,628 of BSBN01000286.1, read as the reverse complement.
GATATTAAACTAGGATCAGAGCCAATCTCTAAAGCTCCGTATCGTATGACTACCACTGAACTTATGGAATTAAAAGCTCAGTTGTAGGAGCTTTTGTCTAAGAATTTGATTAGGCCAAGTGTATCACCGTGGGGAGCCCTGGTTATCTTCGTCAAAAAGAAAGATGGAACTCTCGGGCTATGTATAGATTATAGGATGCTTAACAAGGCAACTATAAAGAACAAGTATCCCTTGCCACGAATTGATGATCTATTTGACCAAATGCATGGCGCATCAGCCTTTTCCAAGATAGATCTGAGATCTAGATACCATCAGTTAAGGTTAAAAGATGAAGACATTCCCAAAACAGCTTTTAGAACGAGGTATGGTCATTATGAGTTCACGGTGTTACCTTTTGGATTGACCAACGCACCTGCTGCTTTCATGAATCTCATGAATAGCGTATTCAGAGATTGTCTCGATAAGTTTGTACTAGTCTTCATTGATGATATTCTGATCTATTCCAAGGATGAAGAGGAGCATGCACGGCATCTTCAAATAGTCTTGCAGCGATTAAGGGAGCATAAGCTGTATGCGAAACTCTCCAAGTGCACTTTCTTTCAGAAAGAGGTACAGTATTTAGGGCACATAATATCAGCCGATGGGATATCAGTTGATCCAGCCAAAATAAAAGCTATTATTGAATGGCATGAACCTACCAATGTGTCAGAGGTACGAAGTTTCATGGGTTTGGCAAGGTATTACAAGAAATTTGTGTTGAATTTCTCAAGCATTGCTAGTCCCATTACCTCTTTACAGAGAAAAGGAAAAAGGTTTGTTTGGACGGATGAATGTCAAAAGGCCCTTGACTTGTTAAAAGAAAAATTAACAACCGCTCCAATTCTGAAAGTTCCTGATCCTGAGGGAGAGTTTGAAGTTATCACGGATGCCTCGGGGGAAGGATTGGGAGGTGTGCTTATGCAAGATGGCAGAGTAGTAGCCTATGAGTCAAGGAAGCTGAAAAATTATGAGCAGAACTACGCTCCTCATGACCTAGAGATGGCAGCAGTGGTTCACACCCTTCAGATGTGGCGACATTACTTGTTGGGAAGGACTTTTATTTTAAAATCTGATCACCAAAGCCTTCGCTACATATTCACACAACCAAATCTCAATGCAAGGCAAAGGAGATGGCTGGAGCTCATATTAGATTATGACTTTGAAATTTCTTATATCAAGGGCAAGGAAAACTGAGTAGCAGATGCCTTAAGTAGAAGAAGGCACATAGCCTCTATAATCTCCATACATGCTAACTTTAAAGATTTAGTATTGCAAAACTTATCTGGGGATGAGTATTGTGAACAAGTGAAACAGGCTCTGCACCTAAACCCTAAGGACCCAAGATATGACGGATTCAGTTTTGAATCTGATGGAATGCTGAGATTCAAGGGAAGAATTTATGTCCCTGATTCAGAGGAACTTAGAAACCTTGTGTGGAAGGAAGTTCACTGTGCTCCTTACTCTGGGCACCCTGGTGTAACAAAACTGTTAGCTGATGTCAAGCAGTTATATTTCTGGAAAGGAATGAAAAGCGTTGCTGCAAAGTTTGTAGCTAGTTGTTTGGAGTGTTAGAGAGTGAAGGCAGAACACCAACATCCTGCTGGGTTGTTGTACCCACATGAGATTCCAGAATGGAAATGGCAAGTTATTAGTATGTATTTTGTCCAGGGGTTGCCAATGTCTAAGAATAGGCATGATGCAATATTGGTTGTTGTGGATAAACTAACCAAGGTTGCACATTTCATACTGGGAAAGTTGACAGATGGAGCACATCTTTTGGCTCAAAAATTTGTGCAAGAGATTTTCAGATTGCATGGGGTACCTGAAAAGATAATATCTGATAGAGATGCTCGGATAACTTCACGGTTTTGGCAAACCTTATTTTCTGCATTAGGGACTAAACTAAATGTAAGTACTGCTTATCATCTCGAAACTGATGGGCAGACAGAAAGAGTGAATCAGGTATTGGAAGACCTTTTGAGAATGTATTGCATGGATCAGCAATACAGATGGGAGGAATACTTACCTCTTGTCGAATTTGCTTATAACAACTCCTATCATTCTGCCATTAAGATGGCACCATTTGAAGCATTATATGGAAGGAAATGCAGAACTCCTATAAGCTAGGATAAGCTGGAAGATAGGATAAGCATTGGACCTGAAATGCTTGCTGATATGGAAGAAAAAGTTAAAGTGACTAGGAAGAGGTTGGCAGAAGCCAATGACAGGCAAAAGAGTTATGCAGATCGCAAACGAGTGCCTAGACACTTCTCTGTTGGCAAGAAGGTGCTGTTGCGGGTGAAACCCCAAAAGAGTTCTATTAAGTTTGGTAAATCTTCGAAATTGGCTCCTTGTTATGTCAGACCTTTCAAAGTTCTTGAGATTATCAATCCGGTTGCCTACAAAGTTGCTCTACCTCCAGCCTTGTCTAAGATGCATAATGTTTTTCATGTTTCGTATTTAAAGAAATATTTTGTAGGTAATAACCACATCCTTAACTGGAATGCCTTACAGATGCAAGAACCCGGGGTGGTTGTGATCGAGCCACTCAAGGTGCTCGAAATGCGTAAACTTCGTTTACGTAATCGAGAAGTTTTGCAATGCAAAATACAGTGGGACCAATATGGCAAGGATAGCGCCACTTGGGAAAACTACAAAGACATTTATCAAAGATTTCCAAAACTTTTTAAAGACATTAGTGTTGCATTATAGAAAGTTTGTTTTAAGTTTAAATTTTTGCTTGATAAACTTAATCATCGGGGACGATGATTTTTAAAGGGGAAGGATATGTCACATCCCTCTTTTTGAAAACAATTATACTATTTACTTTCTTGCAAATTTTAGTAATTTAATGTGTTGTGAACGACACAGAAATTGATGATTTATCTTACAAAGTTGTTGTATTGAATTATGGAATCTAATGATTACGATCAAGGTGATATTGTAGACTAAAAGTCGCTATAATAAATGCAATGATGTTTTGGATATATTATGTTTTGATTTGAACATAGATGCTTTGACCACAAAATTGCATGCGAGTCTGTCGATGCAGGAATAGGTGGACAGTGTTCGACGGAAGAGAAAGTATCTTCGAGAGAGAGTATAGACTCTGGAAACTAACCAGAGGTGTTTGCCACTGAGATCGCCAAACAGATAGATAAGCCTAGAAACCAACAAGTAAGTCTTGTTTGTCAGTTTGGGTAGTTTATTTGATGTCGACGTCAAAGGATAAAGTATAACATCCTAGTCGGAAGTCATCTTGTAGAACTTTGGAGACGTCGATGGCGTCGTAAGACCATAATAGTAAGTCGACGTATTTTAGATGTTTAATATTCACGTCTATAAGTATTTATTGAGTCATCTTGTGGCGAAATTGCAAATCTTGTCTCGAAGTCAAAAATCGTGAGAAGTCGGCTTAGTGCGTTTAACGTTGTAGGAACTTGTTTGCGTTACGATCAATCCGTTGCGATTGACGTAAAACGCGTCAAACTCGTGAATTTGTTCTATTTTGGTAGATCGACGAATGTCGATTTGTAGCCATAGCGTGAAATCATTTTTTTTAGTCGTCGTCTAAAAGTAAGTCTCTTCTTCCAACTTTGACTACGAGTTATTATCAATCTGACTTTGAGTTTCTTAGTAAAATGGTCTTTGCCTCTCCTTCCTTCTCGACCCCAACGGAGCTCAAATCATTTCGTAACCGTCGCCGTGACAAGCGTAAACTCCTCAATTCAATATTAAGTTGGTTTTAGGAAGGTTGATGCCTTTTGTCCTAGTAAGGACGGGTTGTTATGTCCTTGGCAAGCCTCATTACCGAAGGAATTAAATCTTTCTTATGGTCGTATTAAGTCTTGAAGTCAGTTATATTAGTTATGTCAACCACCATGGGCTTAGGCTTGTTTCGGAGGTCTTTTTATGTTTTAAAAACCACTCTCTCTTTAGCGCGAGAGAGAGGGGGATGGGTGCTAGAGTGGCCAGAAACCGTACATTTATGTTTGAATCCCCGTCACTAGGTGAGTGCAAAGGCGTCGGGGATGATTGGGCAGAATCTTTAACTAACCGCAGTATTTTAGAGAGTTGCACCTACGCGGCATGGGAGGTATGCGAGGTGGTAGTTACATTTGAGTTAGAGACTTAAATGGAGATTCCTTCATGACGTGAGTGGAGAAGGGAGTAGTCGGTTATGGTTGAGAAGGAGAAAGCTGCGGAGAAAGGAGGGGTGATGGTTCATAGTGTTCGGCAGAGAGATGAGATAGTTTTAGGCCGTCGTGAGAATGGGAAGGAGGAAAGTAACTGCGGAAGAATAAAAGTCTGTTGCTATGTGAAGGAGAGGATGGAGTAGTGGCAAGCGGTTGAGAAGAGGAAGGAAAAACCGCGTAGAGGAGGAGGAGTTTTAGGGAGTGGCTGTTGTGGTTGGTAGGAGAAAACGTGAGTGGAGATATTAGCGAAGGCAGGGAGAGAGATCGGGGGCTGTGTGTTAAAGGAGAGGTTCATTCTTCTAAGTAGTTATCGTTTTATCTGTGGTGGATGGACTTCTGAGGAGGTAAGGGAGAGTTTGTAAGGACTGACGTGAGCTGGAGAAAGAGTGATACGGCAGAGTATATTAAAAAGGCACTTGAAACCTTCATCGTGGAGGAGGTGGTGGCTTCAAAAGGAGGATATAAACGGCAGTAAGAGGAGTCTATCGGGGTTGTCATAGAAATCAACTACGAGATAACGGAAGGAGACTATCAGTGGTGGTCGGTAGTGAGGATTAAAGGGAGGCTTTGGCGTTCGTTGTGTTCTTCTTTGCTGAATAAGGTAAAATGCTTACAACAAATATAGTATGATGAAAACATCTTTTTCTGTGTTTTTGTGACAAGTTTATCATCGTGAAAGTATCATTGCTGTATTATGGCAATAAAAACCTTTGAAATAGTATTGCAGTTGTCTGTTAGAACTCAATAACTTAGAAAATGGATCATTAACTCTCATGGTTGACGACGTATGATGTTAGAGCATACCTCTCAAATGTGCATTCATTAAAGACTAATCACTGCATGATGCAATTGTGAGCTGCAAACTTTAAACCGTCGGTAAAGACGTAGAATATTAAGAGTTTCTTTAAGACTGAGCTATCAACATTAAACTACTCTAGAGTACTTAAAACAATAGCTGCATTGCGAGAAATCATGTTGCTCCGCGTGCGTGATGTGTGGGAGATTAAAACCACAGATTCAAAGCATGTTTGGCGTAAACTTAAATGTGTAGATAGCCGAGGTAGTAGTTGCAACTAGCTTGAGACGTTTTCATCTTTTATCTTTTGTTAGAGGTCGACCACGTGTTTGGACATCTCTAGGATCATAAGGAAGAGTCCAAATCTTTCATTGTTTTATTTTTGCGATTCTTACCTCAGTAGCTTATGCGGAATTATTTTGACTTGGAAAGTGAAGTAGGGAATTAATGTGATTGTGTCGAAAACCGTCATGTTTTATAACGAGCCTGTAGAGTGAAAAACCCGCATGCTGAATCTAGATTATGTGGCATGCAACGAATCTAGTATCGTTTTGTAGACCTTATGAGTCTAGAATCCTTGAATTCTGGGATAACGGAAAATGGTGTAGACACTTGAACATGTTGTGTAAACAATTATGAAACCCTTAGGAGTGGATGTTTTCTTTAAACAATGATTTTATAGGAAAATAGGATTATGAAGCTCTGAACTCGAGATTAAAGTAAATGTTGCGCCATGCGCTATAATAGGAGGATATCCTAAACCCTTGAGGTCATCAAGGTTGTCAATTAGTTCAAATTATACAAATGGAAACTGTAGGATTTCGACCAGTTCAAGTCGAGTAGGGTGGGTGGACCAAGTTCAAGCGTTTGTAGAACGCTATCTAAATACAAATCCTTTGGCCAAGGTGGTGTGCTATCCTCAAGTACATCGAACGTTCACCGTAACTGGATGGCGTTTTCTTGTGGAGGGTCGTGCATGACTAGAGGGTATCTAGGGATCTGCACGATAACAAGACACGTAGGTTACAACACCAGAGCTCAGATGGCAAACACTGATGGTTATCCTAAGTCTATCCTCTTGAGTAGGGTAGGGCCACTTCCGGTTAGGAAGGAGTGCGGGAGACCGACGGTCTGTGGTTGGAGGTTAAGCTCCTTGAAGATACTTTCTCTTCCCAATATTTAGGAACTGCCAAGTCTTGAACGTGATGGGTTGACAATCGAGATGCATGATAATGGTATGTTTCCAATATTTGTTATTTCAAGAAAATTTCATTTGTTAGAAAACAAAGTGTATTATGAATATCATTTCTTTCAGTCTTTCTGAGAATGCAATCATGTTTATGATGAAATGAAAAATGTTGTAAGGTATTATAGATGAGTTTTATGTATTTGATTACCTTGTTAAAAAAAAAATTTACCATCGTGAAAACTTAGTTACTTCTTGTCATGTCGGATTTGGATGTTACACTTTCCCCAAAACAACACCAGAACCTTTACTTTATTTCACTTAAGCTAAACTTAGGAATCTCACATTAGGGTTTTCTAACTTGCAAATATAAAAGAAAGTTCTCTCATGTAATTCATTAATCTATTTCATTAATTACATCCTTTTTCTACAAGTTGCTCTCTTTTCTTTTTTCTCTTATGGAAGGTTAATCTTAGGTTTTGCAGGTGTTTATTGGGATCTGTGAGGTTGGTTTCACAACTTCTACAATTATATCCACATCTAAATATGGAATAGATGAATAAGACATCTGTAGAATTATTTCAAATGTATGATGACCATAGAAAGAGAGGAATACAACTTCCTAATGAAGCAGAATTCAGAGGGTATTATGCACTTTTAAAACTGGACAAACATCATGGACTTATGGTGGAACCAACCGAGCTTTCCCTTGATCTTGCAAAAATGACCCCTAAGATAAGAAAGACAAATGAAGTCTCATTTGCTCAAAAGATAGCTAGAGCTTCCAAATCAAAAAATTATGTTGCATTTTTCTAACTTTCCTAGAATGTAACGTATTTGCAAGCTTGTCTCATGCATGTTCACTTTTCTAAGTTGCTGACTTGGGCCCTTGCCTCATTACATTATAGAACTATAGAAGAACCAAGGTATTCTAGTTTCCAAAGTTGTGACATGGCTAGCCATGGAGGCTGAGGATATTGAAGCTCTTCTCAATTACCATGGCTTTTCCCTGAAGCAATATGAAGAAACATACATGCCTCTTGAAGAGGAAATGCCTGACCATGAAGAGGATCTACATCCTCCACATTTTGCAGGAGATGGGAGAATAGAGGAATTCATTGGTACTTCAGAAGATATAAAAATGTCATATGTTAAGGAATCATATTTAGAACCTATCTCAATTGTGACACCCTTTATTCAAAATTTAACTCCAAAATACAAAGTGGAAACACCTCGTGTCATATCTCAAAGTATTTTCTTTTTGAAGAACTATGAGGTGGAAAACGTAAATACAAACTACCTCTAGAATGGGTTGTACAAAATAAGAAGAGAGTCATTGAGGTGGGAGGAAAGCTGGCAAGCACTGTTAATAATAAGTTGACATCAAAGTATTCTTACTGTGATGAAAAAACCAAGCAGAGTGTCGATAATCAATATATCATTGCTGAAGCGCAAAGTCAGGAGCAAGAAAGACGAGCATTGTACATGAAAGAGCTTCATGTGAGGCCGATTATTTTTCCTTATTTTGATCATTTTACATTTTAGTTGATGACATTATCATACTTTTAGAGACTATTGTTCCATTATGCAGATTTGATTATATCTCTTGATTTTGATTTGACATTGATTAGACATATGGTGATTCGATTTGATCATATTTTGATGCTATGTTGAGACTAGACATGTGAGATATATTAGATGATGTTTATTGATGTGATTTCTAGTTCTTTAAGTGATGATGACTATGTGACATTAGATAGAAAATGTAGTTTAATCTTGAATTATGTTGTAGGTGATTAATGTTGCATTAGATGACATGAACTTAATTCCAGTTGCTTCGGCTATGATTATTCACGATATGATTGACACTTGATCTAGATGTGCAAGATTATATTTCTAGGCCATGGGAAATTGGAGGTAGTATTCACACATATGTTATTCCCTGTGAAACTGATCCATTCCCAAGAGGGACAAGGATCACGTTTGATTCGAGTGTTGTTTAAGTGTTTGTTTATTTTATCATTTTAGCCTAGTACCCTTTTGTTTAAATTAATTATATCATGTGTTGTATAATTTTTATTGTCTTATACCACTTGGTATTATTTTTATTTTTTAGGCCATTTAAAGTGGATTTATGACTCCCTAGGTGAACCTTAGTGTCCCAAAACTTACCCTAGGTGGTTACCCATGGGTCTAGGGTCAATTTTGATTAACTAAACCTTGGGATAACTCACTTTTGGTCACTCTAAACTGAGGTTTAGTCAAAGTGACGAATTTTGAAATGGATAAGGGTGGGAGATGAGTCATGCTTTGGGAAAGATTCATCTCCCTTCCCAAAGTTTGGGGATCCCTTCACCAAGAAGACTTGGGAGGTCTCCAAGACTCCCAAGTGTGTGGGATCTTCCTCCAAGGCTCTCACACATGTGTGAGATCATCTTGGAGGGAGATGGCTCTCTTGGGGGATAAGAGGATGCTATATGACATCCCTTATCCTCATGGAGGCTTGAAGGGGATTGCCACCTCACCACTTGTTCTCTCACACATGTGTGAGAGCACAAGTGGATAAGGTGAGGATTGGGATGGAATTGGAGGATGACACTTGTCACCCTCACACTTCCTCTCCCTTGCAAGTGGCATAGGAAGAGGAAGGAGAAGGTGAAAAGTGTCACCTTCTCATTCCTCAAGGCTAATTTAGAAGGCCTATATTACCTTCTCTTGTTGAGGAGTGTGGGGTTCTTGCATTTTGGGATTTTCTTTCTATTCTTAGAGTTTCTTTTGGGAGTTAGAGAATTTTGGAGATTAGAAGATTTGGGGAAGCTTGAAGCTTTTCACCAAACGTGCTTCCATTTTAAGGGCTTTTGAACGTAAGCTCCATGACCTTGTTCATTTACCCTTGCTTTTTCATTTATGTTGTGTTTGTGGATTTTGTTGTTTGTTGCATTCTTTTTATGTGGGTTGGGAGTTTGGTGAGAGCACCTCCATTTGGAGGTAAGGCTCAACTTGTTTGGGGTAGGGGAGAGTGAACCTCCTCGAGGTCACCCCCATATTTGTGCTACTTATAGCCTTGAGGACTTTTTACTTGGTGTTGAGATCATTTTGATGGCAAGAGTGCCATGGCAGTTTTTGAGATATTTGGAGATATGTGTTTTTGGAGATTTTGGCTTGAGGCCATGAGACTTGGTGTTTTGATATTTTTGGTGTGGCCTTTTGAGTAGAGGGGTCCATTCCCTACCCCCATCAAACTCATTTTCATGAGTTTTATTATGTGTTAATCCATGGGTTATTGCGGTGTTGTTTTTGTGTTGCTTTTTGTGGTGTGTGTGTGTGCAACCGTGTGTTTCCTGCCTCCCTAGCTCGGGGGTGACCCACTTGTGGGTCTACGGTAGGGAGGAGGGCATTTCATTGTGGCTTGGTTCCCCTTCTTGTTGTGTATTTATTGCAGGTGTTTATTGGAGAAATGGAGCTTTGGAGAAGTCCATTTTAGTGTTGTAGTATTATGTTGTTGGCTGTTTGAGCCATGGCCTTTGACGCCCTATTGTAATTTTTGACAAGTTATTCTACCCATTATGTTGGTTGTTGTGTGAAAATGCAATGAGAGCACTATTATGGTTTATTAAAAAAAAAAAAAAGGTTGCTTACTATTTTTATGTTGTTAAAGTTTATGAGAAAAGGAGAAATGCAAGAGAAGATACATTTGCTGTCATTTGTTCTTCAAATACATGTGTGTGTGTGTGTGTGTGTGTGTGTGTGTGTGTGTGTGTGTGTGTGTTGCTGAATAAATTTTAGTGTATGCAAAAAAAAAAGAGAAATTTAAATGTATTATTTTATGATATTGCATTGAAATTTCATGTTAGTAGTTTCTATTATGAAAATAAGTTGTTGAAAATATAAATGAAATTATAATTTCCCTCTTATAGTTTTCATGCAAAAAAAGGATATTTCTGTATATTTAATTTTTCAAAAAAAAGGGCTACTGAATTATTTTATGTTACAAAACTAGAAGTTAGCATTCTTTGTTATTTAAAACCATTGTTATTGAGAAAGTTATATATATATATATATATATATATATATATATATATATATATATATATATATATATATATATATATATATATATATATATATATATATATATATATATATATATATATATATATACATGTATTAATTGGCTAGATCTAAATTTGCTATTCATTTTATGTCACTGTAAATATACTGAAATTAGAATAAATGCATATCTATTTACTGTATATATTAAAATACACACACACACACACACACACACACACACACACACATAAGTGCATATATATATATACTAATATTAGGAAAATGCATATACATTTAGGTTTGATGAGAAAACTATTGGTTTAAAATTGTTTGTATATATATATATATATATATATATATATATATATATATATATATATATATATATATATATATATGAGGTTACTATTTAACAAAAAAAAAGAAAGTGACATACTTGTAACTGTGTATATATATATAATATTAAATATACCGAGTTCTGCATAAAATAAAATATTTAGGAGAAATAGAAGTAATGAGCTTGGAGGGGACCTAACCCAAGGTTTGTTGCTGAGTGTTTAGCTTTTAAATTAAAAAAATATGTTGAAGGGGCTGTGGGTGGCGGCACCCAAAACCCCTCCTTCTTTTGTGACTAGGGTGTGGGGAGGAGGTGGTGCCTCCACCCACACTTGCGGGTGTGGGTGGAGGCACCGCCTCTTCCCCACACCCCAAACCCCCCTCCATACCCTCTACCACTCGGCCCTCACTCTGGCCCTCAGACCTGCGGTGGCGGCAGTGACCTCCCCAAATCTGTCGCTCCTCTCTTGCCCTTCACTCCATTCTTTGGATCTGCGATTATTTGCATATATATATATATATATATATATATATTGGTCAATCACTGCGTTTCAAAGAAATTTTTACCTCCAGATTCATACTCAGTGCATATTTATATTTATTTATATATATAAATATATACACCCAAATGTATATATATAGATATAAATAAATATATATATGAACAAAAAATATATATATTATTGAAATAGAAAGAAACCCTAACGAGGATACCTATTGTGTATACCTCTGTGCATGTAAACATGGTAGCCATGGGAGTGGAATTTCCAACTTGCAAACAAGAATGAAGAAAAGAAAAGAAAATGGAGTAAACAAAACAAAAAGAGAGAGAAAGCAAAACAAAGAGGAGGAATAGTGTTTCCATAAGGAAACTATAAAATAATGATTAGGGCTTTTCTTGTGGAGAGGATTATTTTAATGAATTAGGGTGAGATGTACATGTGAGGACTTTATTTTATTATTAGATTAAATTCTCTCTTTTTGCTTTTCCTTGTACACGGGAAAATTAATGTCCCTCTATTTTTGCTCTTGGGCCTTTTTGAATTCCCTTGTGCTCCATTTAAATTGTTTTAATTTTATTAAGGGGTTTTGAATTTTAGTGCCTTGTAGAAAGGTATTTTAAGGGGAATGGGTTAAATTGTTTTAAATGGGAAGTGTGTTCCCTTTTTAATTTATTTAATCGGGATATTTATTTCATTTTCTATAGCGCATTTTAGCCTTTTAATTCGGTCGGTTTAATTAATATTTTTACGGGGAGAGGTATTTTAATCTTTCCCTTTTGTCTATTATTTTCGAGTTGGTTAATAAATATAATGTTGAAATTATATTTATTATCGGACTTAAATTTGAAATTTAATTTTGGTTTCATTTAATTATTTTATTATATTATTTTCAAATTTTAATATTTAATTGCAAGGTCGATTTAATTGGCCTTGGCAAGGTATTTAATTTTTATTTTTAAATTTTCTTTAAGTTTAATTATTATTTTTAAATTTTGCTTGAATTCTTGATGGAGTTTTTGTTTTAAAATTTTTAATTAGATTATTGAAAACGCGTTATGCTGTCAAATTTTTCCCAGATTTTAGGGTTTTAATTTTATGTCATTTTATTGACTTTCATTTTACCACTCCATTTTATCATGCGTCCATTATACCATTTACTTTCATATTTATTTATTTGATTTCATTTTGTTTTTGAGATAGGGTTTGGTTTTGAATCTGATGAAATTGTCTTCTCACCTAAGAAAATTAGGGTTCGGATTAAACAGTCCTAACCCTAAAAGCGTCATGCTTCACGTCGCATACCCCCTAGACGGCTTTCAATTCAGGGGACGGCGTAGGATAATGCACATTCCTAAATTATGTTTGACATGTTTACGTCTCATGCGTAATGCCACCGAGCACACAGACGCGTGCGAGGGGGTTCCTAGGGATAGGTGGAGAAGTTTTTCGTAATTCGTGTCATGACCACATGTCAAATGTGGACATGACATGTGTGTTGTGTGTCGTGAATGCATGGGAAATGTGGGCATGACACTTCAAATAATAAGACTAAAGCTCTTATTGACAAGCTGGAAGCAAAATGCAACTAGAAACAAACAAGCAAGGATCACAGTTCTTCTAAAAGATGCTTTGAGCTTGCAATTTATAGGCCCTCCAGTTTGGCCAAACAAATTGGTGAACATGCCTATGACTAGAATATGAGATCTCTCATGGGAACAGGCTCACAAAGAAAGATATAAGAGATGCCAAAAAATGTGGAAGAAATTGGATATTACTAAATTGATTGCACCTATTGTAATGCAAAAAAAACACAAAGGTGAAGTGTCTTTGCTGGAAGCTAATTCTTTGTTCTCAGACTTGCGATAGAGAAGTGCATTCCTCACAGAGACATATTTATTACTTCATTGGCCAATGGTTGTTGGCAAAACTTACAAGTTGTAGAAGGAAAATGAGTATCTTCTGCCATTTATTAGCATAGAAGAAGTAATTATGCATACTGAAGCAGTCTTAGATGTTTAGGGGGAATGGAAAAAAGAGTGTGTGGGAGAGTGGGTGACTCAAGGCCTTCCCTGCATCCTTGCAAAGGCCAGGTCACAAACCCTAAAATGGGTGCAGTATTGTGTTGGAGCTAGTTGATATTCTTATTTGTGCACTGGACAAAATAATTGAATCATCAATCATAGGTGAGAAATTGTTAATAGAGAACAAGATATCTATGAATGATGAAATGTTGTGGATGCAATGGTACTTTCCTATATTTAGGTCATTTTCATTCCTTTGTGATCCAGGAGTTTTAGTTTACCCAACTATAGTGATTAGTAGACAACTCACTGATTGTCCATCTTTTGAGGGCCATTATACAATTATTTCATGGCTTCTAAAGTTCTGTATTGTTGTAAAAGTTGGAAAGGAGTTACAAGCTTGTTGGGATACTTTAATGAGTTTGTCTAGTCACAACTTAGGAAGATCTTCTTTTACATTTGTGATCATCTATTGTGGGCAAAGATGCATCAAAGGAAAGTGACTATGTGTTTGCTAGTACAGGTTCTAAAAAATCTAGTCATGTGGCAACTTCTCCTTTATTATCTTGCTGGCAAAAAATTGTTCACAGCAATCGAGAATGATGATCATATTTCTCATGAAGATATTGAAATTGTAAAGTGATTTGATATAAACATCTTATATCTATATGTAGCGATTAATGTATACTAATTAAGAAGTGAGCATGAAGAGCAATGATTCATTCATAAAGGGAGTGATTACTTTTAAAGAACATTGATTATATTCTAAGAAGCTGCCAGTAGGCTTCTACAATGTTTTACATGTTTTGTCAAGATATTGATATCCTCCTGATGTAAATGCTTACAATAATCCATCTGTAGAAGTTATTGATAATGAAATCTAAGTCATGGAAAATAAATCTTATCTAAGATAGATGATTGATGGGATGGAATTCAAGTAATTTTTTATTAGTCGACAAAATAGAGATAAAGAAGTCGATTTAGAATAAAGATTAAATTATAATTAGATTTTATCAAAAGTCAATGACTCATATGAAGAGGTGTGTCTCATAGAATAAATAAGATATAAAAGTGAGATGCATGGAGGGGAGATTGTTTTGGGAAAAAAACTATACATTGTAAGAACTTTCTGAAGCAGAGTAATGGAAAGAAAGCATTAACTTGGTGTCTAAATTTTGGTTTCAATTGTTTTGTTGACGTTATTGGTAACAATTATCTAGTTGTCTCTAATTTGATGTTTCCTTGTTATTTAAATCAATGTATCAAGTGTATATATCTAGTTTATCAAAGAAAAATTCATGTTTTGTGTGGTTTATTTGATTGGTTTCTTCAAGTAAGAATTAAATTCATTTGAATAAGTCACAATAACCTGGAAGATTCATTTGGATTAAAAAGAAGAGCCTGGTAATTAATTTCCTTGCATGTTTATGCAAGTCATAAACATCAGAGTGCCAAACAATGAGTTATAACTAGTAGGAGGACACATATCAATCTATATTTTAACTCCATTACCTAGTGGATGAAAGGCACTGATCATCTCTATCCCCAAAACAATTTCCTATAAAAATATTTTCTATACTTGGTATACTTTTAGGGTTTAACAATCTGTTGATTTGGGAACCAACAGATTGGTGACTCTACCAGGGAATTGAAGTGAAAGTATTGTCAAATCCTACCCTGGAGTCTCTGGTGAAGGTTTGCCTAGTTGAGCCACCAATAGATTGGTGACTTTATTGAGGAGATAAGTGATTATCCTTGGGAAGAGTCAAGAATCAAAGGGTGTAAATCTAAAATTTGGCTCAAATATTAAAGTTTTAGACTTGGATAAAGTTTTGTTGCAATAGTGGTGAAGAGATATATGAATGACTGCTATTTGAGAAGACCTAGAAAATAAAATTTATTCCTCTTTAAATGAGGTGGTGACTCTGTTAAGAAGAACCTAATGAAGAATGCAACTTGACATCCCAGAACTGTAACATTTTCAGTCAAAAATAAAGGTTAAAGGCTACTACAAATTTCTTATTGAGTTTGCCTATATGTTGCATAACCTCATGGAATGAACTTGCAATTAAATTCATGTATCAATTTGAGGAGAAAAATGATGAGTATTTACATATTCAAGAAAGAAGTCAAGGTTCCATCATGAAATCAAAATATTACATATTCCCCTTAGATGCATTTTTTGGCCTAACAAGACATGAAGGAGAATCTAGATTTGCTCTGTTTATTAGAATGTTGGATATCTATATGCAAATACCTATTAATTTTAGGCCGAATGAAACTATATGCATTGAGTTGTTCATGAGAATGTATGAGCCTAATTTAGTTTGTTGGCCTGATTTGTTGAAGTTAGCTACTATTGATTAGGTGTACAAATTGGTTTGTGTTATAGAGAGGGTCAGGTATGAACATGCTAGCAATGTTAAATATCATGGTGCTGAAAATGGTGATACCATCAATGGATGTGGGGAGAACAATGACACAATGCCTCTTGTACAAGAGCTATGTGCATATGAAAGTTGTAGTTGTAGTGTTTTAGATGCAGATGAAGATAAACCTATGGAAGGACAACTTATACCCTTGAAAAGGGATTGCAATGGTGAAAAAGTTGTTGATAATATGCCCTATAGAGATTTCACCTGCTTTGTTGATAAGAAAGAAGAATACGTCAACAATGGAGTGAGTAAAGAGGTATTTGTATCTGAAGATGACTTCTAGAATTGTTCAAACCCATTGTATGATCAAATGACAAAAGAAAATTACATGATGTCTTGCCAAGCTGATGAAAGTATAGTGTACCAACAATGAGGTGTATGAGGAAGTAAGTTCACTAGCAGTGAACAAATATCAGATATGTTGACAATTAAATATCAGAGAGTTAAATGTAGTACGATTTGTTTTGCTTTCTAGTTCAGTTAGAGAACCATCATTTGGTGAATGATAAAAAGTGTGATGAAATATAGTATCACATAAAGTATAGGTCTAGCTTGTTTGATGGTTGTGACTTCTTGTCACATGATGATAAATTTTTTTAGATTACACTTGATTTCTATATGCATAATAATGGAGAATGCATTAGTAGTATTGAGCATAGTAGGTTGATGAAAGATATCAACATATTCTGTCAAGCAGATTTCAATAATATTTTTAGATTGGCTTTAGTATAGCATGATGAAAACCAAGTGTATGACAGAGGTAAATAGAGGCTTTTCTTTTCTAGTGTATGGCCATCAACTATGGTTTGATTTTTCAAACCATACCAGTTCAGGGAAGAGGAGAGGTTTGACTTTGTTACCCAATCAATGAAACACTTGGTCTACTTCCACCAGAGATCTAAATTCCTGCTATGTCCACAAGGGACATACATCCCCAGTCAGAGCCACTCTTGGTACCTTCAAATTTTGGCAAAATTTGAAGCCCCTATGGTAAAGGAATTCATTGCAGCACTCAGAAATATACTTGTGAAATATGTCCCAGTAGCCTACTTTGGAGGATCATAACTTGAAGCCTATTCACTTTTATGCCAAATCGCTTGGTAAGAACATTCATCTACCATATGTAAGTGTGTACATTTGCTTTTAGTTTCTTATGATAAGATTTGATAGGGTTTTGAAGTACCAAGTTGGAGGGTTCTGGAAGAGTTTGTTGTCTGCACATTATTAGATCTGCTAAGGTGGTCAACTGTGGAGGTCAATATTTATGAGTTGGATGATTGTCATGATGAACCAATTGGTGTTTGCAAACTTCCCTATGTTAATGTGCTTCTATTTCCATTTTCCAAGCCCCAATACCTTGTTTGATATTTTTACCAGGACAAAACCAAATATAGTTTGTAAGATCTACAGTCTGCATAGTGTTATGTCTATCAAGAGCCTCAAGCTTCAATTTGATACTTTTTCAAATTCAAAAGCAAATGGAGTTTTCACATTTTTTTATGTCTACATTTCCAAAAGGTTTCTTTGAAGGATTTGATGCACATCTAAATATGGACTAGATGAATACGACATCTGTAGAATCATTTCAAATGTATGATGACCACAGAAAGAAAGGAATATAACTTCTTAATCAAGCCAAATTTAGAGGGTATTATGCACTTTTAAAACTAGACAAATATCCTGGACTTCTGATGGAACTAGTAGAACTTTCCCTTGATCTTACGAAAATGACACCTAAGATAAGAAAGACAAATGAAGTCTTGTTTGCTCTAAAGATAGAAAGAGCTTCCAGATCAAGAAATTATATTGCATTTTTCCAACTTTCCTGAAATGTAATGTATTTGCAAGCTTGTCTCATGCATGTTCACTTTTCTAAGCTACAGACTTAGGCCCTTACCTCATTACATAATTGTACACTACAGAAGAACCAAGGTATTCCAGTTTCTAAAGTTGTGACATGGCTAGCCATGGAGGCTGAGCATATTGAAGCTCTTCTCAATTACTATGGCTTTTCCCTGAAGCAATATGAAGAAACATACATGCCTCCTAAAGAGGAAATACCTGACCATAAAGAGGATCTACAGCCTCCACATTTTGTAGGAGACAGGAGAATGGAGGAATTGATTGGTACTTCAGAAGATTTTAAAATGCCATATGTGAAGGAACCATGTTTAGAGCCTATCTCAACTGAGACACCCTTTGTTCAAAATTTTACTCCTAAATTCAAAGTCTAAACACCTCATGTCATATCTCAAAGTATTTTCTATTTGAAGAACTATGAGGTGGAAAACATAAATACAAACTATCTCATGAATGGGCTATACAAAATAAGAAGAGAGTCATTGAGGTGGGAGGAAAGTTGGAAAGCACTGTTAATAATAAGTTGACATCAAAGTACTCTTACTATGATGACAAAACCAAGCAGAATATTGATAATCAATATATCATTATTGAAGGTCAAAGTTAGGAAGAGCAAGAAAGCCAAGCATTTTACATGAAAGAGCTTCAAATAATAATACTAAATCTCTTATTAAGGAGGTGGAAGCGAAATGCAACTAGAAACAAACAAGCAAGGATCATGCTTCTTCCAAAAGATGCTTTGAGTTTGCAGTTTATAGGCCCTCTAGTTCGGCCAAACAAATTGGTGAACACGCCTATGACTAGCATACGAGAGATCTCATGGGAGCAGACTCACAAAGAAAGAGATATGAGATACCAAAAAATGTAGAAGAAATTGGATATTACTGAATTGATTGCACCTATTTTAATGAAAAAAAGAAAACAAAGGTGAAGTGTCTCTGCTGGAAGCTGATTCTTTGTTCTTGAACTCAGGATAGAGAAGTGCATTCCTCATAGAGATGTATTTATTCCACCAACTTCATTGGCCAGTGGTTCCTGGCAAAACTTATAGGTTGTAGAAGGAAAATGAGTATCTAAACTACCACTTATTAGGAGAGAAGAAGTAAATATGCATGTATAGAAGCAGTCTTAGATGTTTAGGGGGTATGGTGAAAAGAGTGTGCGGGAGAGTGGGTGACTCAAGGCCTTCCCCGCGTCCCCGTAAAGGCTAGGTCACAAACCCTAAAATGGGTGTGGTATTGCATTGGGGCTAGTTGATATTCATATTTGTGCACTAGATAAAATAATTGAATCATCAATCATAAGTGAGAAATCATCAATGGAGAATAGGATATCTATGAATGATGAATACCTGTGGATGCAATGGTGCTTTCCTATATTCAAGTTGTTTTCATTCATTTGTGATCCATGAGTTTTAGTTTACTCAACTATAGTGATTAGTAGACGACTCACTAATTGTCCATCTTTTGAGGACCATTGTACAATTATTTCACGACTTCTAAAGTTTTGTATTGTTGCAAAAGTTGGAAAGGAGTTATGAGCTTGTTGGGATTCTTTAACGAATTTGTCTAGTCACAACTTAGGAAGATCTGCTTTTGCATTTGTATCTATACAAATGCAATCATCTATTATGGGTAGAGACACATCAAAAGAAAGTGAATATGTGTTTTCTAGTACAGGTTCCAAAGAATCCAGTCATGTGGCAACTTGTCCTTTATTATCTTGCTGACAAAAAATTGTTAGCAATGATGGAGAATGACATGATCATATTTCTCATGAAGCTATTGAAATTGCAAGGTGCTTTGATATAGACATCTTACATCTATGTGCAAAAATTAATGTATATAGTAATGAAGAAGTGAGAATGAAGAGCAGTGATTCATTCATAAAGGGAGTGATTACTTTTAAAGAACATTGATTACTTTCTAAGAAGCTCCCAGTAGGCTTCTATAATGATTTGGATGTTTTATCAAGATATTGATATCCTCCTAATGTAAATGCTTACAATAATTAAACTACAGAATTTATTGATAATGAAGTCTGAGACTTGGAAAATAAAGCTTACCTAAGATAGATGATCGATGGGATGGAATTTAAGAAATTTTTTATTAGCTGACAAAATGGAGATAAAGAAGTTGATTTAGAATAAAGATTAAATTATAATTAGAGTTTATCAAAAGTCAATGACTCATATGAGGAGGTGTGTCTCAGAATAAATAAGATATAAAAGTGAGATGCATGGAGAGGGGATTGTTTTGGGGGAAAAGCTATAGATTGTAAGAACTTTTTGAAGCAGAGTAATTGAAAGAAATCATTAACTTGGTGCCCAATTTCTGGTTTCAATTGTTTTTTTAAGGTTATTGGTAACAATTACCTAGTTGTCTCCAATCTAATATTTTCCTTGTTATTTAAATTATTGTATCAAGTATATATCTAGTTTATCAAAGAAAAATTCATGTTTTGTGTGGTTTATTTGATTGGTTTCTTCAAGTAAGAATTAAATTCATTTCAATAAGTCACATTAACCTAGAAGATTCATTTGGATTAAAAAGAAGAGCCTGGTAATTAATTTCCTTGCACGTTTATGCAAGTCATAAATATCAGAGTGCCAAACAATTTGAGTTATAACCAATAGGACACATATCAATCTATATTTTGACTCTGTTACCCAGTGGATGAAAGGAACCGATCATCTCTATCCCCAAAACAATTTCCTATAAAAAAAATTTCCATACATTTTAATTTTTAGTTATAGGAGTAGTAGTAGTTAGTTTTGTATTTTTTTGTCTATTTCAAACCATCATGCTAGTGTGAAATAGATTGTTAACGGATGATTTAATTGACAAAATTGTGATCACACAAACTCTACAAATTTGTATGAGGTTTTCAATCTACTTTATTATCATCAGTTAATCCCAAAGGGATAAAAATTATTGGTGACAAAGGTACACCCACCTAGGCATAGAAGAACCTAAAGAGCAGGGAATTCTAACCATCTTGGTTGATTCCATTCATTGACCAGATTATTTGTTGAACCTGGTCATAAAGCTTGGCATACATTTAGGGTTTAACATATCTGTTGATTTGGGAACCAACAGGGCCCTAGTAATTAAATCATGGTGTTGATACCCTATTTGCTCTTGCCAAGTGTTTAAAAAGTGGTAGAATGTTAGGAAAGGTGTTTCTTCCTTGCAATTACAAAACGTTACTATTTATAGTACAAGTTTGCACTTGAGCATGTATGTGTCTGAAATCTTCCCCAAAGCTTTGAAATTTCTAAGTAAACATTCTAGGTGAGTTTTATCCCAAGTTCATGTCTAGATGTCAAGATATTAAAGTTTCTATTTTTAAAACTTCTAGAAAAATCTTATAAAAGGTATTAAATTTGAATTTTAGACCTTTAAATGATTGAATGGGGATCTGACCAATGTCTGATCATGCTTGATCTAGGAAAAGCACCACATGGATCTCTTCACAAGCTTTCCAACATGCATATAATGGTTCATCAATTGGCCTCCCGGATCAAAAGTTATGGCCTCTAGAAGTTGGGTCTCCCATATTGGAAAATGTGAAAACATGTTGGACACAAAAAAGAGTTGTAAGGGAAAGTTACACTAGTTTGTGTATTTTTTGACATATCATAGGACATCTTTGATTGGAGATAATTTGGGTGCCACCTTTTTGGCTGATTTTAGCTCATGGTTTTTTAATTACCATTTGATGGTTTCATGTATTATATCTCCTATATATTAGGTGCTTGACAAAGTGCAGAGAACAAAGTAGGATCTGACATCTCTCCTCCTCATCCATTTTTACACCAACTGATAGGTCAATTGAGCCACCGACAAATTGAATGCTTCCAGGTGGTCTGCAAGTCCTCCACCCTCTTCCATTCTCAAGGAATACAACCTTTTTCTCAAGAAAATTTTGTTCACTAAAGATTTGGCTTGATATTTCTCACTAAGTTTCTTCCATAGTTTCTTTCCAGAGGACTCTTCATGGACATTAATTACAACAGAGTATGCCAGGCACAAGCTAATTAGACCCTTGGCTTTATGATCCATAACATCATATTGAGAATCCAATAGGCCTTGAAACATTCTCACCAATAGCATGCCATAGATCTTGATCAATTAATAGATCCTCTAGGATCAATTGACCCTCATAGCCGTTGGCTCTCCATGCAATAAACAAATATAATTTTGAATGCATTTACCTTGGTCCCATGTTGGCATTTTAAATATAATCTTTTTCCTTGGGTGAATACCTCCTCATAGCCATTGGGAACAATTGGAACCATGATCCAATGTGTGCCATCTCATAATGCTAAATATGGAGGATCTATTAATTGATCAAGATCTATGGCATGCTATTGGTGAGAATGTTCCAAGGCCTATTGGATTCTTGATATGATATTATGGACCATAAAGACAAGGGTCTAATTAGCTTGTGCCTGGAAGACTCTATTTTAATCAATGTCAATGAAGAGTCCTCTGCAAAGAAACTATGGAAGAAACTTGGTGATATATCAAGCCAAATCTTTAGTGAACAAGATTTTTCTTGAGGAAAAGGTTGTATTCCTTGAGAATGGAAGAGGGTGGAGGATTTGCAGACCACCTGGAAGCATTCAATTTGTTGGTGGCTCAATTGACCTATCATTTGGTGTAAAAATGGATGAGGAGGAGAGATGTCAGATCTTACATTGTTCTTTGCCTAATTCGTGGGATTCTCTTGTTATGGCTATTTGAAGTACTTCTTTTGTCTTGAAAGCTGAAGATGTTGTGGGTTATTTTCTTTTTGAAGTGATGAGGAGGAAGGTATCCATCAGTGTTGTTATATGGAGCCTAATTAGACTCAAAGGTTAAATTTACCTCACTTTTATCAACACGGTTTCCCCCCAAATTCCTAAGGGGTCAAGGGGCAGCACCCCTTGTGGAGGTTTGGGGGTAGCACCCCCAAGACAGGGTCAAGGGGCAGTGCCCCTTGTAGGGTGCAGGGGCAACGCCCCTAGCGTGTTCCCTGTCATGATACAAGGCAGGGTCGAGGGGTAGCACCCTTGCGAGGGCTCGGGGGCAGTGCCCCTAAAACCTCACATGGTTTTTTATTATTTTATTAAGGCGTCGGGAGTTATTTTTTCATTGGCCAACATAAAAAACCCTATTTTGTAATTGACAAAAGTCGTGATAAAAATGGATAAGGGTTAGGGTTTTTGTTAATATTGTATTGTAGCATTTGCAGTGGTATTGAGTTGTAGGGATTGCTGGTTGTAATCGGTTTGATTTACTAGATAATAATATTAGACTCTCTATTGGTTGATGTAGCCTAAGTTTGGGTAAACCACGTTAAAATTATCTCTCTCTATTATTATTTCTGTATTTTCATTCCTTTGTTTAATCTTTATTTGCATTTAATTGATATCTTCTACTATCTAACCCTAACAATCAGTACCAAAGAGGCCCTAAATGTTCATGGAATACCTAAATAAAAAGGCAAGAAGAGTGAGAAGCATGGAAAATCTAAGTCCAAGGAGAGATCCAAATCTCCTAGAAAGTCCAAAGTTATTTACTAGAACTATGATAAGCTTGAAAAGTTCCGTAAGGAGTGAGAAGAAGAAAAATATGAAATTTGATTATGATTTTGAGTCCAATAAGCAAAATGGTGATGTGCTCATTATACTTTTGGCCACTTGTGCAAGTAATGATGCATGGTTAATTGACTCCGGTGCATCTTTCCATATGACCCCTAATAGAAATTGGTTTTCTAAATATGAAGAATTTGATGGAGGTAAGGTGTACTTGGAAGATGATTCTTATTTAAATATTGTTCACCCTAGTAAAGTTAAAAGCACATTTACTAATGGTAGAGTAAACATGATTAATGGTGTGTTGTATATCCCTAGGTTAGCATGAAATTTATTATATGTGAGTAAACTAATAGATGCAGGTGTGCAGGTAGTCTTTTTTGATGTAGGATGCAAGATGGTTAGAGGTGCTATGGTTATCGCCAGAGGTGTTAGATTTGGCACATTGTATAAGCTTGATGCATACACTATTGAGTGCAATAGTACTTCTACGAAAATCAAGTATGTGACTACTTAATTGGAAAAGGAGATGGTTTCATTTTTAGTGGATGGCCATGGCTTCTAGGTACCTAAGAGTCTCTTTCTTCTGAATCAAAGTTATCTATAGAGAAGGCTATGTTATGACACCAAAGACTATGCAACATTGAAGAAAAGGGTCTGGGGACCTTGAAAAATAAACACCTTGTTCAAGGGTTGACTGATTGTAATCTTGATTTTGATTTATGTGAGAAATGTATTTATGGTAAACAAAATCATGTTTAATTTTACTCGAGTTCTCATAAATCTTGTGGTGTGTTGGATCTTATTCATTCTGATGTGTTTGGTCCTATAGATGTTCCTTCCATTGGAAAATCCACATACTATGTTTCATTTATTGATGATTATAGTAGAAGGACATGGGTATAATGAGTAAATCTAAAGTTTTTAGTCGATTTAAAGAATTTAAAGCAATGGTTGAGTTGCAGACAGAAAAGGAAACAAAATGTCTGAGGATTAAGAATGGTAGTGAATTTTGCTCTAATGGTTTTGATAGATTTTGTAAAGATTGTGGCATTCAAAGACAAAAGATAACTCAGTATTCTGTACAACAGAATGGAGTTGTAGAAAGAATCTACAAGACACTGATGGAGAAGGCTTTGAGAATGCTTAGTGGTGCTAGACTAGAACAAAGGTTTTGGGCTAAAGTTGTTTCCAATACTTGCTACCTAATTAACTGGTCTCCTACATTGGCTCTTGTTGATAAACACCTATGGAAGCATGGTCAGGTCACAAGCCTTCATTGAGACATCTTAGAGTTTTTAGTTGTGAGGCATATGTACATGTGCCAAAGGAGAAGTGAACAATGTTGAAGAACAAGGCTATGAAATGTATCTTCATTGGTTAAAGTTATTGTGTGAAAGGATACAATCTTTGGGATCATATTGCACAAAAGGTAATATAGTAGAAGTGTGATTTTTAGAGCAACTAAGCCTTCTTCTGTTACATTTCAGCTAGAACAAAGTGAACAAAAAGATGCAATTCACCTTCCTTCTACTCCTGATAAAGTTGAATCAAGGCCCTTAGGTAGACAAGAAGTTGAGGAGAGCTCATCTAGCTCTGAATCTTTAGAAAATGAGGAAGAACCTCCAACTCAGCTTGTTTGAAGGTCTACAAGGCATGGACAACCACCTAAAAGGTATTCACTTGATGACTGGAGATGTATTTTTGCTTTGAATACTAACATGGATGAACCCATATATGTATAAGAGGCATTAGGTATGAATGATGCAGAGTCATGGAAGATTTCTATGGATGGAGAAATGACAACTTTGAAAATTAATGATACATGATACCTAGTACTATTTACTAAAGGATGAAAACATGTTGGTTGAAAATGGGTGTTCAAGAAAAAGATTGGTTTATATGGAGGTATTGAGAAGTACAAAGCATGGTTGGTTGCGAAAGGTTACTCTCAGGATAAGGGTGTTGATTATGGTGAGATATTTTCTCTTGTTGCAAAAATAACATCCATTATATTCTTGCTTTCTATTGCTACTGCTTATGATCTAGAGGTTGAACAAATGGATGTGAAAATGACATTCCTTCATGGTGATTTGAAGGAGGATATTTATATGACACAGCTAGAGAACTACATGGTGAAAGGTAAAAGTAATTTGGTTTGTAAATTGAAGAAATCTTCATATGGCCTCAAACAAAGTCCTAAGACGTGGTACCAAAAAATTGATAAATATGTGTTAAGTTTGGGATTTAAGCATTCTAAATCAGATCATTGTGTTTATTATAAATCTGATGATGATCATTCCTTATTTATTGAATTATGTGTTAATGATATGTTATTTATTGGTAAAGGGAAATGAATGATTTCAAAACTAAAGTCTCAACTTGTAGCTAAATTTGAAATCAAAGATATCGGTGCAACTAAACACATTCTTGGGATGGAAATAAGAAGAGATGGAGTGAACATAAAACTATGGCTTGGCTAGAGTAAGTATGTCAATTCATTTTTACATGGGTTTAACATGTAGGATTGTAGACCGTTGTGTGTTCCTTTTATAGTTGGAACAAAGTTATCTACTTCATAATTTCCAACATCCCAATCGTAGATGGAAGACATGAGAAAAGTACCTTACTAGAGTGCAGTCAAAATTTTGATGTATGCTATGGTCTATACTTGACCAAACATTGCCCAAGTAGTGGGAGTTTTTTCTAGAAATATGTCTAATCCTAGTAGAGTTCATTGTGATGCAATTAAAAGAGTCTTCAAATATTTGCAGGTACCTTAGAGTATTCCTTGTGTTATCAAGGTAATTTGATAGGAGGCATGCATTCCCTTGATATTCATGGTTATGTGGATTCATACTAGGTAGGTAATGTTGATAGCAGACAATCCACCAATGTTTATGTGTTTACTTTATTTGGTGGTGTAATTAGTTGGATGAGTAAATGGCGGGTTGTGGTTTCTTTGTCCACTACTAAAGCTAAGTATATGGTAGCTACTCACACTTGTAAAAAAACCATTTGGCTTAAGAGACTGTATTCATATATCAAAATAAAACAAGGTGAAGTGAAAGTTTATTGTGATAGTCAGAGTGTGATCTACCTAGCTAAGAACCTAACATTTCATGCTAGTACCAAGCACATTGATGTGTTGAACCAAGTAAGGTGCTGAAGAAAGTGAAAGGCACAAGCAAAAATGTAGAGATATGGCTAGATGAACAATACGCAGCTATGTTTAGTGGAGAAGATGTAAATGCATGCACCATTATGTGATTTAACCTCATGTTATTTTAAAACATTTCTGTAATACTTAAATGTAGTGTTAGGGTTTCTCATTGAATCAAAAGATATGGTAAAATGGTTAAAGTATGTAAGAAACTGAATACATGAATACCCAAAGCTCCAATATGAGGAAATTAACACCCGCACATTGATCAGAGCCAAACTGGACAAGATTGGCATCTGCTACAATAACAACAATTACTCCATTAGTTCAGACGCCTCAAATGTCATCCAAAACAATAAAGAAAACAATAGTGGAGATTATCAAAGACTGGAACTCCAAATTGCAAGAGAAAACTAACAAATTTAGAAGCCAAGCCATGATAATTGTAGAATGGGACCAAGACAAACACTTCAAATATAGAGACACTAACAGCCCATCCAAATTTGAATATTGTTCTAAAGACTTCTAGGAATGAATCTTTAGGCTAGGACGATGGAGTAGGCATTGTGATTTGTTAAAGAAAGAGGATCTGTAGAGCAGTGGTGGAAAGATGGACTTAGGTAGAGGCAAGGTTTCTAGAGTGTCGACCAAACTTTAACACCTAGAACTAGACACAAATAACAAACCCTAAGCCTATACCATTCAACCTTGCTAGGATTTAATGCTCTGCGACCAGATAAATTTGCATAGAAGAAACAAGGAACCCTTTTGAAGAAAAAGTTTATAGCCTTATGGAATACAAACATAGAACAAGCATTTTGGCATAAGGGTTCGACTATGGCAAAGTTTAGGACATCATCAAAATTTCAAACTTGCGACACCCATAAAAATCTACCATAGAAAGATATATAACATTAACCTACAGAAAGAGATTTAAAACCTTAAAACCACAATGAAAACCATGTATTGTAAAAGCCACATGAAAATTGATCAAACAGACTATGCAGAAGTGAATGCAGGTCAGAAATTGACAAGAATTACTCTATTTCACGTTAGGTTCACCATTTTGTTGATGTCAAAAATAAGAAAAAGTAGATGAATCTATAAAACTAGAATCAAACTATTTTCAACATCACATCAATGAAGTATTTTCTAAATGAATACTAATGCAGAAATGAAATAGTACACCAACACAAGCATTCAAAAGAAAAATCACTCCATTGTTTCCTATCATCAGGATCTTGCATTACACGTGATTGCTCTCAGATTTTTGTAAGCACAAATGCATCAAGAAGATATGATGAACAGATGAAGAGTTGTGTGAAAAATCCAATCTCTCTAATGGTGAAAAGAGAGAGGGTTTATATAGATTTTTGGGAGAAGAGAAAGTGGGAAAGTTGCCATTATGCAATGAAAGATCGCTTGAAGTTAAGTGATGTGGGTTGGGGAAAGTTTCTGTTATGAAGAGTAGATAGAAAATAAAAATGTCAAGAAGAGAGAGAGAGAGAGGCGTGAAAGATCAAAATGGTAAGTTTATTTAATTAATTAAAATAGAATTTTAAGTAATTTGTGGCATATATGAATAATTAAATAAATAATAAATATTTATTTAATTATAGAATGAAAAGTTGGATAAAATTAAATAAATATAAATATTTATTTAATTTGGAGGAAAGATTAGGATAAGGATAATTAAATAAATTTAATTATTTATTTAATTTAGAAGAAAGATTCTAGGGCAATTTTTAGTGTCTACAGAAACTAGCTTTATGATGCAAGACTTGAAGAAAATAATGGTGAACACAAAGAGCATCAATTATAGTTTGAATTAGCTATTCAAGATAGCCAAGGGGTGAGATCTTCAAGAAAGGAGTAATTTTAAGGCTAATTATTATGACAGAGTTGTTGGTGATCTTTTGACTGAGTTTTATGATGACAAAAAGACTAAAATATAGAGTTTATTACAGCCTAACCAGTCTGATTTCTTGGAGAAACCTAGAGATGGTAGTCCAAAAAATTTAGAGGGTACTCAAAAAACAAAGAACTTATCTAGTATAGGTCCAATAAATGAAACTCAAACTAATTTTTTAGAGGTAAATGGCCAAGAGGATCATAGTGACAACTCATTACTAAATGAGGACCAATTATATCATATTTGCAGCATCAATAGCTCTATATTTTATGTTGATACAACTGGTTGCATTAGAGAGAATGATGATAGTACTTTATTATAGGGAGGTATCAATGACATAGTTCAAATTGAGATAGTACAAAAGAGTCTTGAATGTCATGATGTTGTTTCTCAAGGTCATGGTCCACTTCCACATTGACAAGAAGAAGAATCAGGGATGTGTACTTACAATTTTGACAATGTTTAAAATTTTTTAGGGTTAACTAATCTAGAGATACAACAAATTCTTGTATATATCATATTTTAATGATTCTAATTCTATTAATACACACAATGATGACTTTTTTAACTTACATAGTTCCACTTTTGGTGATTGTGAGTGTTCTAAATAACATAAAGTGAAGTAAACAAATACATAAAGAACATACCTTAGATTTCGAGATTTGAGTTGCCCAATGCTCCATAATGTGGCTTCAAAATCCTCAAAAAATTGATCTTTTTGGCAAGTTCCTTCGTATTCAACTCTAATAGGATTAGTGAAATTTATGAAAAAAACAAACATATATCATCAAATTCAATCTAAATACATGAAAATAGCATTGAAACAATATGAAACATGAAACTTTTAGTTTAAATAATCAAATTATGTCCAAAAACATGCAATTTGCTTTTTCTATGTTGAAAAACCAAAAAAAGGTGGTGGATTAATCAAACAATGATTCTTAAAATGTCAAACACCATGAAAAAGCATTTTCTTGTCTTATAGCATGCATGAAAAGTAGAGAATAACAAGCATGTGCGGTCTGAATCACAGATCCCACATGATTTTTGTCCATTTTTTTTGCTTCACCAAAATGCACTCGCATTATAATATGAGCATGTTTTGAAAAGCATGGAAAGTTTATGTGCTTTCATGCATGGAAACTTATAAATGTTTTAAGTGTTTTTAGTGTTTTAAGTGTTTAAAGAGGGGAGGGAGAGAGATCAAGATAAAGAGACTACTTTTGACATGTGACCCTAAACCTAAGCAACCCTAAACCCTAAACCTAAGCAACCCTAAACCTCTATCTCTATATCTCTATCATCCCTCTACCTCTCAATCTCTCTCCCTATCTCTCTGGCCATGTCCCTTACTATTTATCCCCCTATCTATCCCCTCGGTCTCCTCTATATCTCCCTATCGGTCCTCTCTCTCTAAACCCTATACTCCATACCTCTAGACCTTAACCCCTAACCCCTAAAACATAAACCCTAAACCCTAAATAATGCCCCTAAAACTTAACCCCTAACCCATAAACCCTAAACCTAAGAAACCCTAAACCTGTAAACCCTAAATGCCAAACCCCTAAACCCTAAACCTAAGAAACCCTAAAGCTTTATCTCCTTATCTCTCCCCTATCTCATTATCTCTATCATCCCTCTACCTCTCAATCTCTGTCCCTATGTCTCTAGCCATGTCCCTCACTCTCTATCTCCCTATCTCTCCCCTTTGTCTCCTCTATATCTCCCTATCGGTCCTCTCTCTCTAAACCCTAAACCTCTAAACCTTAAACTCTAACCCCCAAACCATAAACCATAACCCCTAAAACCTAAACCCGAGCAACCCTAAACCCCTAAACCCTAAACGTCTATCTCTCTATCTCTCCCCTATATCCCTATCTCTATCATCCCTCTGCCTCTCAATCTCTCTCCCTATGTCTCTAGCCATCTCCCTCACTCTCTATCTCCCTATATCTCCCTATCGGTCCTCTCTCTCTCTCTCTAAACCCTAAGTTACCCTAAACCTCTAAACCTCAACCCCTAACCCCAAAACCCTAAACCCTAAATAATGCCCCTAAACCCTAAACACAAGAAACCCTAAACCCCAAACCCCTAAACCCTAAACCCAAGAAACCCTAAATCTCTATCTCCCTATCTCTATCTTCCCTCTACCTCTCTATCTCTCTCCCTATATCTCTGGACATGTCCCTCACTCTCTATATCCTTATCTCTCCCCTCTGTCTCTGTCTCTCCCAATCTCTATCAGTCCCCTCTCTCTATCTCTTTCTAAACGCTAAACCCTAAACCCCTAACCCATAACCCCTAAACCCTAACCCTAACCCCTAAACCCTAAACCCTAAACTTGAGCAACTCTAAACTCATAAACCCTAAATAATGCCCCTAAAGCCCAAACCTGAGCAACCCTAAACCCTAAATAATGCCCCTAAACCCTAAATCTAAGCAACCCTAAACCTCTCTCTCTCTCTCTCTCTCTCTCAATAATGCCCCTAGACCCTAACCCGTATCCCTTAAACCCTAAACCTGAGAAATCCTAAACCTCTATCTCCCTATCTCTCCCTTATCTCCCTATATCTCTATCATCCCTCTACCTCTCAATCTCTCTCCCTATCTCTCTGGACACCTTGCTCACTCTTTATCTCCCTATCTCTCCCCTCTATCTCCTCTATCTCTCCCTATCTATCTCCTCTCTCTCTTTACCTATCTCTCTCCCTATCTCCCTATCTCTTGCCTCTCTCTCCCCTATCATTCATCTATCTCCATATCTCTCCCCACTATCTCTCCCTGTCCCTTATTGATGAAGTAAATGAAAACAAGAAAACTAGGACTCTCTCTCTCTCTCCCTTCTCTCTCCCCTCCATCTCCACCCTCTCTCCCTCTTCCTCCCTCTCCCTCACCCTTATCGACAAAGAACATGGAAACAAGAAAACTAGGACATGCAAAGAGGGATGAGGATATAAATTCAAAGGATGAAATGGAAACAAGATAAAATGAAAGTTCATTGGATGGGAAAAATAATGAGAGGAGACCTGTGGAAAATAACAAAATAGGGAAAAATTGGTGGGATCTAAAGGGAAATTGGAAGGAAAAGGAAAACTAGGAGATAGATAGGTCAGAGAGAGAGAGTGACATGTTTTAGGTTCTAGAAGCTGAAAAGACCAGGAAAATCACCAAACCCTGATCTTTGATAAAATTTTAGGTACTTCGGATGCCTTCACCAGCTGATTCGTTCAGTAGAGTTGCCATGGTGTTCTTTGTTTTACCTCCAGAGACTAGTAATACTAGTAGAAACACCAAATCTCTTAGTATCTTGATGAGAAGTTCATCGAACTGGTCCCACCGAGCGTGCTAGAAACTGTTATCACCTAGATTTGTGCCCTTTGCTACAGTTGTGAGACTTTAGCAATCCGGGGTAACATGGGAATGATCTCGAAGTGTGGGACCTTGTGATTTGAGATCAGACCTCCAGAGAAGGCTGGTTCCTCTCTCTAAGCCTAATGCTCAGAGAAAATCATCTAAACCTAGTCCTAATGCTTGCTGGGAAAAGGGTTAGAAGGAATGTTGAAAAGAAATGCTGAAATGAACTAAGTGATACACTAGATTTAAATGTGTTTGGCTGCAATTGAATAGACACAGTAATAATCTCATAGCTGGAAAGGCTTACACAGACTCATATTAACTTTAGAGAGGTCCAAAAGCATAGACACAGTGCTAAAAATAATAACAGAGAGGCAAAAATACCAATTTATGTCGATTATAGAGGCCAAGTAGCCATTACAAAGAATAGCCTAGAAGAACAACCAACCACTAATACATCTGTTATTCATGTATATATATCATTTCATTTGGCCTTAGTCGGTTACAAAATTCACTCAGAGAGCTACCACCAAAAAAATATCTCTAAAAGGATGTCCCAGCTACCAGGAGTAATGGCGCAAAAGATCTGGAATAGGGGCAAGTGGGGAGATATTTCTAATCATTAATGCGAGCTGCTTCATCTTTGTGCAGCAATGAATGCAAGAAATATCTACAACTGCCCAAAATGGTCACTGAAACGTCTAGTTGCCCAAAATATGCAAGGCCAGATCCAAACTTTAAAGGTGAGAAAATCCTACTGAAAACCTCGCCAAATGAAAGAGGGGACCAAAATATACATCTTTGCCTCTTGCAGCATGTCGAAATTTGCCAAAATGGAGGAGATACAGGCGGTCAAAGTTTAGGTCAACCACTTGTATATATCGCTTTGTATCTATGTATATATCACCCTCTGAAAACTGCATTTATATGTGCAAAGCACCTTGTATCAGGCTGCATCAGGCTATCGGAATGACCTTCAGTTGAGCCACCGATGTATAAAGTCATGCCAAAATTTCCTTTGTTTATGCTTTGCCTTTGGTGCTTAAATGCCCCTTTGAAAAACTCTGTGTATATGCATCCACCGCCCCCTACCACATGGCATCACCTGACCCTTTACATATCGCATTGTATATACAACATACAATGCCCTTATACATACAAGTCACGGACTTCAAACTCTTATAAAGCAGATTGGAAACATTTTGAAATCTGGGTTGTATCTAACTTTCTTTATATATCAGTAGACATACAATGCACATAATATGCAAGCTGCAGACTTCAGACACCCGTCCGCTGCATTTGATTTCTTCTTCAGGTCTGGACTGTATGCTTTCTTTTGAATTTGTGACTTGTATATACATACAATCACATTTGTATGTGTGGGCCCCACCTATTGTATGCCCTCCTTTGTATCTACAAAACATACAAGCCACGGACCTCAAAAAAGACCATTAGCTACATTTGATTGCTCTGTCAGATCTGGTTTGTATCACCCTTCCTTGTACATTTCTTTGTATGTGCAAACATACAAAGAAATATACATATAAGCCACGGACCTAACACTTGATTATGCCAGCTTTTACCTCTATATCAGGTCTGGCTTGCATGTCCCTTTGTATCTTTCTTTAATATTGCAACATACAAAACACTGTAGCAAATGTATATTGGGCCTTGTATGTCAAATATACAACACAATATACAAACCAGACTTGAAGCCTGAATGCGCTGGAATTGATATTCATTTGAAATCCAGCTTGCATATCGCCAATGTACATTTGACCTTGTATATGCGCGATATACATTCCACTGTTCACGTGATCGTTTGTATGTCAAAACATACAATCCTCTTTGTATATGTGCGGGCCCCACCTCTTGTATGTTCTGCCTCTGCACTGTAGCAAATGTATATCGGCACTTTTGTATGTCAAATATACAAACACAATATACAAACCCTCTCAGATACAAACAAGGAATCTCGATGGAATAAACCTGCAATGTATATTTTTGATTGTATATATTTGCTTGTATGTGCGAACATACAAAGCAATAAACAAGCCTTTTGGTATGCAAGGGCGAAATATTCTGGGGAATCTTCCATGTATATTCACTTTGCATATTTCCTTGCATCTTTCTTGTGGCCCGATATACAAACAGAAATGCATATAACCTAATTTTTTCATCATTTTCTAAGGCTGATAGGGATTTTGCAAGCCCGCCAAATGAACATTTGACTATATGTTGACCAAAACTTTGACCATGGATAACTTCTTTATTTGGCCGAATTTCAGGGTGATGTAAAAAGCAAACCTGCCTATTTTTTCAAGCTCTTTCCAATGGTAAGGTTTTTTAGGCAAGGCTTCTTGGGAAATTTGGCACCTTTGCTTTATAGGGACTTTTTCCAAAGGATTTTCAAGGAAAGTACCAGGTTGGCTATTTAACTCTGAGCAGAGGAAAATAGGATAACAATTAGTGTATCCTTTTTTTTGTCAAAAACTAGTATCTGGTACTTTTGACTTTTTTTTAACCATTCATCAAAATTTCAAATAAATTACATTTTTAGAAACTAGACTCCATTCTACATGTAATAAAAGAAATTGATTTTTTATTAGTTTTCAAAAAAATTAGGGGGGAGCACGCTCAATTTTTTGTTTTTCAAGATGTATCCACTTTAAAAATTAGTAAAAATTCAATTATTCATGAAAAAATAGGGATAAACTTCAAAGTGTTAGCTAATTTCTCACTGAAGCGATTTTTGAAATACTAAAAAAAGTGAACATTTTAGGGGGAGCACAATAGATGCTATGTTATGTTTTTTTGAAAAAAATAGGACCAATTTGTGTGCTCCCCCTTTTTTAACCCCTTAATCTCAACCGTTTTTGAAAAAAATTAGTAGTTTAGAAACTAGATTCGGAGCACTATGACTCTTGTATTTGTTGTATCTTCAAATTTTGAGCTTAACTATCTCCAATTCCTCATCTAACATTAGTCTTTCCTAATTTCAGAAAAAAAGTGGCATCTTAAGACTCCCTGTTGGTCCTCCATCTTTGTGCACTTACCCCATAATTTAACACCAATATTTCACAAAATGTCTAAAAAATTACTTGCAATTGTTATATGTGCAAGTCAAACAATAATCAACATAATCATAAGTATTTTTCCTAATTGTTTACCAATCAACATTTAAATATATTATAAAAATATTTATATCTATGCATAAAAAATAAGGATGTGACAACTTAATGGAGTTGTAGCTTGACATGGATGGCTATCAAATAATTTGGGAGATATAATAATTTGGGAATTTAGGGAGTGCAAAATTCAAGAACTCAAGAATTTAACTTAGAAGCTAAACCTTAATGAGGGTTATGAGGCAACTTGATGAAGTTCTATCTATTCTAATTTTTTTTCCAAAGAGAATCTTTTGAAGAGTATGAGGTTATGATTGGTCACCATGTTTTTTTTTTTGTATTGTAAAACCTTAAGAGGGGATCTTGGAAATTAAGGTTTATATTTGTAATAAAGTCATCTTAGTGACTTAGTGTTGTTAGTTTTTTGTTAGTTATTGGGGGTTTAGTTTCTCGTAGGGAAGTGGAAGTTATACAAGAATGCAATGCTTTATAAGAATTTGCATATTATTTTATAATGCGCCCTGAGTAAATTAATATTATTATCATTCAATATCTTTTTTTTGTTGGTGTGAATGGGATAGGTAATGAATGGGATATATTACCTAATTGGTTTCACATTAGGTTCTATTCACACTAGTTTACTAAAGTTTACTTAGGACACACTTAGGATAGTTATCTCTGTGTCTCATATAATATGATTAAGGCACTTGTCATCATCTTAAATATAGTCATATCTCTCAACCTTGCCTATATAAACAAGGTCCCTCATGTACATTTTATGTGATTATATCATATTGTAATATCATTATTTCATTTTGCACCACAATCAATAAACTCATCCTCTTGCTACTCTCTAGTGGAAGGATAATCTTTGGTTTTGCAAATGATCCTGTGAGCTTGAGTACATTGGTGACTCTTACACGTCATACTATAATGGTTTAACATTTTTCTATATTCTGGTCTTTGATTTATGAATAGATATTTGATTTTAAAATCAAGTCAATTATTTTTCCTTTTAATATCTTAATTGTTGAATATGAGATTCATGTTCATGATGTTTTCCAACTTGCTTGTGGGAGGTACTTGATAAAAAGAGGTATTTAATAATTTCACAACTAATTGGTAGGTGTGAAGACATTTGTTGAAAAAGAACACATTTTTTTATGGAAATGCATATAAAGAGGAGTTATTAACAATAGATCAAATAGAGCTCAAAATTTAAATTAAAGACTTTCTTTATTACCCCATAAGCGAACATGGTATCTATTAATTGAATTCTATGTGGATACTAGATGCTCATACTTCATGAACCATATAAAATAATTGACATGACTTTAAATTATGAATTGTTTCTTATCCCAATCCTATAATTCCAACATTTCTACTAGATATTTTAAGGTCATAATAGTCTTGGTAACCTCTAATAATCCTCTTATTTATGATGTGGTTCCATTTTAAATGTTAGTTTACGTCAATGCCAAGGTAATTGCAAGATTGGACATCTTCAAAGGTATTGTTGTCATAGAAAATTAGAATATAAAATATTCTGTTAGACTTAATTATTATTTTATATATCTACGTACGTACGTACGTACGTATGTATGTATGTATGTATGTATGTATGTATGTATGTATGAGGAGGATCACGAATAACCATAATAATAACGGGAGAGATGGGGGGAGAAAAATTAAATGAAAAATATGAAATAAACCCCTCAGAGGAGGAGTTTGGCAAGAGCATTTACAGAGAAGGAAATGAAGTAGAATGGATCTTGACCTTACAAGTGACAGAAGTCACAGAGGAAAGTATAGACAATGTGGCAATGTTGCTACACTCTGCTATTATTTGTCATTTCATTAGCCCAAAAATGAAGTGGGTTCAAATTAGGGCTTGGATAGAAGAAAACTAGAAGACACAGTGCATTGTTAAATTCTTACCAAAAGCATTTTTTAGGGTAGCCTTTCTGTCAGAGGCAGATAGGGATAAGATATTAAAAGGAAGACTATGGAAAATATATGATATATCATTATATATTCGGAAATGGATTCCAAAATTCAATCCAATACAATATCATCCCTATAATGGGCCCAAATGGATTCACCTATACGATTTGCACTAGAATTCTGGATAGAAGATTGTTTGGTGAAGATTGGGAGATCTTTGGGAACCCTCACGAATATAGACATATAATTATTAGAGAAATTTTGACTTAGTGGAGATAGATAAAAACAATACACAATAGTCCACAACAAATGGAACTCAAATGATATTTATTTAATTATACTGTGATTACATACATCTGTAATTTAATATGTATCTATCTGCAATACAAAATATATCTACTTAGTTGTCAAGGGCTTCTCAAATCATTCTTTCCTTCTCTCTGTGATTGATCACCTCTGTATCTAACCAAAAACCCAACAACTGGTTCATTTTCCTTCTCGTTATCCCCTCTATTTCTTCTACTCTCTCCCCCCCTCTATGTTAACTATCGAAGTGTTGGTTATATAAAGGCCAAGATGGTAGTTCAACCATCTTCTCTGACGTGGAAGTCCAATGGCTTGAATGGTCCCTTCGATACCCTGAGACACATAGGATGAACCCACTATGAATGACAGTTTTTAAATTTACAATGGTGATATATTCCTCCCGCAGTCCCGCAGATAGTCTACAATTCCATGGTGGGATGGCGGTAAGATAGAGACATTCCTACAATGTCGTAGGACTCCAACTCTAACTCAACGGGTCATATCAGGGGGACTTCATATTTCTCTTACTGATATAAAGATGTCTTACCGATGTAGTTTGTATCCACCACCATGGTCACTACTACCAGCTAGACAAACAGTAATCAGACCATCGAGGAGATAATAACTAGGTCCCATGGAAATGAACAGGTTGCACCAAAGGCATCGCTGCATTCACCAACACCATCGGCTCATTGAAGAGACTACAATCTAAGTCCAGTTGAAGTCAAAAAGTTACACCAAAATGAGACAAACCATTGAGATTTGGGAAAGACTTGGGATACTGTCCTAGCAATACAACCACCTCTCGTCGATGAGCTTCGGACCATTGAAGGGATTGTGTACTGCGTCCCACCAAAAATAAATTGTCAGGTTGATGAAGGAGTTAAACATAACCTACATAGTTCCCAAATTGTGGAATAGTTTTATATGTATGGCAACAAGAATAAACCTTACAAGTCTTCACCACTACCAATATATGCATGAAACAATATTGTAATATTTTCTCATTGAATGCCTTTTCCATATCTAATGTTAAGAGAAGCCGACCAAAACTGAAACCAAACCAAAACAAAAATGAAATTTTTTGGGCGATGTAGGATTGCTCCTTTGCCTGAGATGCTCCTGCATCATACAGCTCAGGTAAATAAATGTTTTTGAGTCGGAGGGCTCAGGAACATTGAGATGTGCACGGCACTATAATCCCATGCTTAGTTTTTATTCAAATCTGCTCCTTCTCCATGGGAGCTTTCCTTCTACCATCCTTCCATCCTTCACCATTCTTCACACTCAAGTAGTTAGCCCCATATGTGCTAAGTTGAATTTCTAAATTACTTCTTGCTATTGGTTCACCTTGCTATCCTCTAAATACCTTTGGACTTATATTTCTTTCCTCTTTATGGTGCTACGGTAAGAACTTGAGGTCTAATCGGCTATTCTATTTGGAAACCTATCCTTTGAATGTCTTCAAATAATGGTGTCCAACCTCTTCCTTTTTCTCTATTCTTTGCTTCTTAACACTATAGAAAACAATGTAGTTAGATTCTTTGATTTACCTTGCCTTCTCCCTGAGAGGATTCAATACATACTTCTGACCATCTTTCTAGATGGTGTATAGATTCTTTTTGATATCATAAATGGAACCTCCTTGTCAAATTGCCATAGTCTACCCAACAACACATGACAAACACTCATGGGCATTACATCACACAACACTTCATCTTTATAAGAACCAATTTGGAAAGTAACTAGACATTGTTCACTCACCGTCATCTCATGCCCTTCTTGTAACCATGAAACCTTGTATGGATTAGGGTGTTTACACCTTTTTATACCTATCTTGTTTGCCATTTCCTCAAAAACTAGGTTATCTGTACTACCACTATCCATTATAACTTTACAACACTTACCTCTAGATTTTCACAAAGTTCGAAAGAGACTCCTTCATTGGGGTGGTTCTTCCTCTGCCACCATCAGGTTCAACAACACTCTCCTCACCATGAGAGATTCACCATCCTCAGGATCTTCACCTTTCATGGATGCAATACTCTCTGCATTCTCCTCTATCAAATGGTTTCTTGTTGTGCTCCTCTTGTTGCCTTCTTGTATTTGAGGACATTCGTAAGCACGATATCTGGCTTCTCCACACTGATAACATTTGCCCATAAAACCTTTGTGATGCTACCACACCCTCTAGCTGGTATATCTTTTGCCTTCGTATTGTAGCCCATTTCCTGGCTTGATCTAGGCTTTGATTCTTCTTCAATTTGGTTTCCTTTGCTATTGCTCGCTTGCCCTTTCTTAGCTACAAATCTTCATCGACCTTTAGAATTGTTTATTCACTTTCTCATTACCTTCTCTTCTACCTTCAATGCATATTGGTAAGCTTCTTCCACTAAAGTCAACTTCACCATGCTCATCTCATGTTGAATGTTATACCGTAAGCCATTCACATACCTAGCTACCTTCTCCTTGTCAACCTCATGTCTCCCTAACTGAATGGCTAACTTGTAAAACTCTTCCATGAAATCTTTTACACTCATATTTTTCTATTTTAATTTTTGCAATTGTTTGAATAATTCCATTTCATAATTGCCAGGAATGAATTTACATTTAAGTCTTATCACCATCTAATTCCACCTTGTTATCCTAGAATCTCCACCATCAACTCACTCTCTTTGCAATCCCTTCCACCAGAATGTAGCATGTCCCTTCAATTTTGTTTGAGCTATCTTAACCCTCTTAGGGTCTTTAATGTCTTCCAATTCAAAATATTCTTCTCACCATCTAATTCCACCTTGTTATCCTAGAATCTCCACCATCAACTCACTTTCTTTGCAATCCCTTCCACCAGAATGTAGCATGTCCCTTCAATTTTGTTTGAGCTATCTTAACCCTCTTAGGGTCTTTAATGTCTTCCAATTCAAAATATTCTTCCAGTTCTCCAATCCAATCAATAAATTCTTCTGGATTTAATGTTCCAAAGAAATTTGACACATCTACTTTACTGCTCTTTGTTATTCTTGAAAGAG
Source organism: Cunninghamia lanceolata (assembly GCA_027924645.1). Taxonomy (NCBI): domain Eukaryota; kingdom Viridiplantae; phylum Streptophyta; class Pinopsida; order Cupressales; family Cupressaceae; genus Cunninghamia; species Cunninghamia lanceolata. The sequence goes on along the minus strand of BSBN01000286.1, from coordinate 4,603,786 downwards.
CTCTCAAAAATCTCTCTTCCCCTGCATCCTCTAGTCATTCTTCTCCTTCTCATTCCCTTCCCTATTATTCCTCTTTAGATTATTCTTCATTCTCAGAATCTCAGGCATTACTAGTAGCTAGTCTCACTTCATTTTTTATATCATTTCTTATATCTTCCATTGGCCTATCTTAGAATTGTTCCAACACTACCTTTATTCTGGATCTTCCTCTTCCTAGAGGCATCTCTATCAATCAATGGATTTAGCTCTCAATCATTTGGGACTCTGTACATACCCACAACAATCCTCTTGAGCACTCCTTAACCGTTACTCACTCCCACAGATCCTGGTGGATACTCTCCACACTCAGGATAACTAGCTCGGATACCACTTGACATAGTGGAGACAGATAAAAACAATACACAACAGTCCACAACAAATGGAACTCAAATTATATTTATTTAATTAAATTGTGATTGCTTATATCTTCAATATAATATGTATATATCTGCAGTACAAAATATATCTACTTAGCTATCAAGGGCTTCTCAAATCATTTCTTTCCTTCTCTCTATGATTGACTGCCTCTGTATCTAACCAAAAACCCTACAACTGGTTCATTTTCCTTCTCATTATCCCCTCTATGTCTTCTACTCTCTCCTCCCCTCTATGTTAACTATCGAAGTGTTGATTTTATAAAGGCTAAGATGGTAGTTCAACCCTCGTCTTTGACGTGGAAGTCTAATGGCTTGAATGGTCTCTTCGATACCTCGAGACACGTAGGATAAACCCACTATGAATGATAGTTTTTAAATTTACAATGGTAATATATTCCTCCCGTAGTCCCACAGATAGTCTACAATTCCCTGGCGAGATGGTTGTTTGATAGAGACATTCCTGTAATGCCATAGGACTCCAACTCCAACTCAGCAGGTCATATCAGGGTGACTTCATATTTCTCTTACTGATATGAAGATGTCTTACTGATGTAGTTTGTATCCACAACCATGGACCCTACTACCAGCTAGACAAATAGTATTTGGACCATCAAGGAGACAATAACTAGGTTCCATTGAAATGAATAGGCCCACCGAAGGCACCACTGCATTTACCAACTCCATCGGCTCATCTAAGAGACTACAATCTAAGTCCAACCAAAGTCAACAGGTTACACTAAAATGAGATAGACCATCAGGATTTGGGAGAGACTTGGGATACCATCCCAGCGATATAAACACCTCTTGCCGATGAGCTCTTGGACCATCGAAAGGACTATGTATTATGTCCCACCGAAAAGAAACTATCACGCCGATCGAGTTAAACATAACCTACATAGTTCCCAAATTGTGGAATAGTTTTATATGTGCGGCAACAAGAATGAACCTTACGAGTCTTCACCACTGCTAGCATATGCGTAAAACAATATTCTAATATTTTCTCATTGAATGTCTTTTCCATATCTGCTGTCAAGAGAAGCCGACCAAAACTGAAACCAAACCAAAAGAAAAATGAAATGTTTTTGGGTGATGTAGGATTGCTTATTCACCCAAGATGCTCCTACATCAGATAGCCTAGGTAAAAAAATATTTCTGAGTCGAAGGGCTCAGGAACATTGAGATGTGCATGAGACTGTAATCCCATGCTTGTTTTTTATCCAAATTTACTCCTTGTCCATGGGAGCTTTCCTTCTACCATCCTTTAATCCTTCACCATTCTTCACGCTCAAGTAGTTAGCCCCATCTATGCTGAGATGAATTTATGAATTACTTCTTGCTATTGGTTCACCTTATTGTCCTCTAAATACCTTTGGACTTATATTTCTTTCCTCTTTATGGTGATGTGGTAAGAGCTTGAGGTCTAATCAGTTGTTCTCTTTGGAAACTTGTCCTTTGAATGTCTTCAAATCATGGCGTCCAACCTCTTCCTTTTTCTCTATTTGCTGCTTCTTAACACTACAACAAATAATGGAGTTGGATTCTTTGATTTCCCTCGCCTTCTCCCTAAGAGGATTCAATACATACTTCTGACCATCTTTCTGGATGGTGTAGACGTTCTTTTTTCCATCATAAATGGCCTTCCTATCAAATTGCCATGGTCTACCCAACAACACATGACAAGCACTCATAGGCATTACATCACACAACACTTCTTTTTATAGGAACCAATCTGGAAAGTAGCTAGACATTGTTCACTCACCGTCATCTCATCCCCTTCTTGCAACCATGAAACCTTGTACAGATTAGGGTGTTTACACCTTGTTAAACCTAGCTTGTTTACCATTTCCCCAAAAACTAGGTTATCCATACTACCACTATCAATTATAACTTTACAACACTTACCTCCAGATTTGCACATAGTTCAAAAGAGACTCTTTCATTGGGGTGGTTCTTCCTCTGCCACCTTCAGGTTCACCAACACTCTCCTCATCATGAGAGATTCACCATCCTCAGGATCTTCACCTTTCATAGATACAATACTCTCTGCATCCTCATGTGTCAAATGGTTTCTTGTTGTGCTCCTCTTACTACCTTCTCATATTTAAGGACATTCGTAAGCACGATGTCTAGCTTCTCCACACTTATAACATTTGCCCATAAAACCTCTCTGATGCTACAATGCCCTCTAGCTGGTATATCTTTTGCCTTTGTATTGTAGCCCATTTCATGTCTTGATCTAGGATTGGATTCTTCTTCAATTTGGTTTTGTTTGCTACTACTCGCCTGCCCTTTCTCAACTACAAATCTTCCTCAACCTTTAGAATTGTTTATTCGCTTTCTCATTACCTTCTCTTATGCCTTCAATGCATATTGGTAAGCTTCTTCCACTGAAGTCAACTTCACCATGCTCATCTCATGTTGAATGTTATATTGCAATCCATTCACATACCTGGCTACTTTCTCCTTGTCAACCTCATGTCTCCCTGACTGAATGGCTAACTTGTAAAACTCTTCCATGTAATCTTTTACACTCATATATTTCTGTTTTAGGTTTTACAAGTATTTGAATAATTCCATTTCATCATCACCAAGAATGAATTTATGTTTTAGTCTTGTCACCATCTGATTCCAACTTGTTATCCTGAAATCTCCATCATCAACTCACTCTCTTTTCAATCCCTTCCCCTAGAATGCAACATGTCCCTTCAATTTTATTTGAGCTACCTTAACCCTCTGAGGGTCTTTAATGTCTTCCAATTCAAAATATTCTTCCAGTTCTCCAATCCAATCAATAAGCTCTTCTGGATTTAATGTTCCAAAGAAATTTGACACATCTACTTTACTGCTCTTTGTTATTGTCAAAAGAGCTCTCAAGAATCTCTCTTCCCCTGCATCCTCTAGTCATTCTTCTCCTTCTTCTTCCCTTCCCTATTCTTCCTCTTTAGATTCTTCTTCATTATCAGAATCTCAGGAGTTACTAGTAGCCAGTCTCACTTCATTTGTGATATCATTTCTAATATCTTCCATTAGCCTATCTCGAAATTGTTCCAACACTACCTCTATTCTAGGTCTTCCTCTTCATGGTAGCATCTCTATCAATCAATGACTTTAGTTCTCAATCATTTGGGACTCCACACACACCCACAACAAACCTCTTGAGTACTCCTCAACCGTTACTCACTCCCAGAGATCCCAGTGGACACTCTCTACACTCAGGATAACTAGCTCTGATACCACTTTATGTAGTGGAGATAGTTAAAAATAATACACAATAGTCCACAATAAATGGAACTCAAATGATATTTATTTAATTAAACTATGATTACATACATCTACAATATAATATGTATCTATCTATAATACAAAATATATCTACTTAGTTGTCAAGGGCTTCTCAAATCATTCTTTCCTTCTCTTTGTGATTGACCACCTCTATATCTGACCGAAAACCCAACAACTAGTTCATTTTCCTTCTCATTATCCCCTCTATTTCTTCTACTCTCTCCCCCACTCTATGTTAACTATCAAAGTGTTGATTTTATAAATGCCAAGATGACACTTCAACTATCATCTCTAACATGGAAGTCCAATGGCCCCAATGGCCTGAATGGTCTCTTTGATACCCCGACACACATAGGATGAACCCAGTATGAATGACAGTTTTTAAATTTACAATGGTGATATATTCCTCCCGCGGTCCTGTAGATAGTCTACAATTCCATGGAAGGATGGCGGTAAGATAGAGACGTTCCTGTAATACCGGAGGACTTGAACTCCAACTTAGTGGGTCATATTAGGGGGACTTCATATTTCTCTTACCGATATTAAGATGTCTTATCAATGTAGTTTGTATCCACCACCGTGGTCACTACTAATAGCTAGAAAAATGGTAATCAGACCATCAAGGAGACAATAACTAGGTCTAATCAAAATGAAAAGGTCCCACCAAATGCATCGCTGCATTGACCAACACCATTGGGTCGTTGAAGAGACTACACTCCAAGTCCCGCTGAAGTCAACAGGTTACACCGAAATGAGAAAGACCATTAGGATTTCAGAGAGACTTGGGATATTGTCGCAACGATACAACCACCTCTCACCGATAAGCTCTCGAACCATTGAAGGGACTGTGTACTGCATCCCGTTGAAAGGAAACTATCAGGCCAATGGAATTAAACACAACCTGCATAGTTCCCAAATTGTGGAATAGTTTTATATGTAGAGAAATGAGAATGAACCTTATGAGTCTTCACCACTGCCAGCATATGTGTAAAACAATATTGTAATATTTTCTCAATGAATGTCTTTGCCATATCTGCTGTCAAGAGAAGCTGACCAAAAATAAAACCAAACCAAAACAAAAATGAAATGTTTTTGGGTGATGTAGGATTGTTCATTCGCCTGAGATGCTCTTACATCAGATAGTCCAAGTAAATAAATGTTTTTGAGTTGGAGAGATTAGGAACATTGAGATGTGCATAGGACTATAATCCCATGCTTGTTTTTGATCCAAATATGCTCCTTGTCCATGGAAGCTTTCCTTCTACCATTCTTCACACTCAAGTACAGTCAGCCCCATCTATGCTGAGTTGAATTTCTAAATTACTTCTTTTTATTGGTTCACCTTCTTGTCCTCTAAATACCTTTAGACTTATATTTCTTTCCTCTTTACGGTGTTGTGTTAAGAACTTGAGGTCTAATCGGTTGTTCTCTTTGGAAACCTGTCCTTTGAATGTCTTTAAATCATGGTGTCCAACCTCTTCCCTTTTCTCTATTAGCTTCTTCTTAACACTACAACAAACAATAGAGTTGGATTCTTTGATTTGACTCGCCTTCTCCCTGAGAAGATTCAATACATACTTCTTACTATCTTTCTAGATGATGTATACATTATTTTTGCCATCATAAATGGCCTCCCTGTCAAATTGCCATGGTCTACCCAACAACACATGACAAGCACTCATGGGCATTACATCACACAACATTTCACCTTTATAAGAATCAGTCTGGAAAGTATCTTGACATTGTTCACTCACCTTCATCTCATGCCTTTCTTGCAACCATGAAACCTTGTATGAATTAGGGTGTTTACACCTTTTTAAACCTAGCTTGTTTACCATTTCCTCAAAAACTAGGTTATCCATACTACCACTATCCATTATAACTTTACAACACTTATCTCTAGATTTGCACACAATTCAAAAGAGACTCCTTCCTTGGGGTGGCTCTTCCTCTACCACCTTCAGGTTCACCAACACTCTCCTCATCATGAGAGATTCACTGTCCTCGGGATCTTCACCTTTTGTGGATGCAATACTCTCTGCATCCTCCTATGTCAAATGGTTTCTTATTGTGCTCCTCTTGTTTCTTTCTTGTATTTGAGGACATTCATAAGCATGATGTTTGACTTCTCCACAATAATAATATTTTCCCATAAAACCTCTACTGTTGCTACCATGCCCTCTAGCTGGTATATCTTTTGCCTTCATATTGTAGCCCATTTCCTAGCTTGATCTAGGCTTGGATGCTTCTTCAATTTAGTTTCCTTTGCTGCTGCTCACCTGCCCTTTCTCAGCTACAAATCTTCCTCAACCTTTAGAATATTTTATTCGCTTTCTCATTACCTTGTCTTCTTCCTTCAACACATATTGGTAAGCTTCTTCCGCTGAAGCCAACTTCACCATGCTCATCTCATCTTGAATGTTATATTGTAATCCATTCACATACCTAGCTACCTTCCCCTTGTCAACCTCATGTCTCCCTAATTGAATGGCTAACTTGTAAAACTCTTTTGTGTAATATTTTACACTGATATATTTATGTTTCAGGTTTGCGACTATTTGAATAATTCCATTTCATAATCACCAGGAATGAATTTATGTTTTAGTCTTGTCACCATCTGATTTGACCTTGTTATCCTAGAATCTCCATCATCAACTCACTCTCTTTGCAATCCCTTCCACCAGAATGCAACATGTCCCTTCAATTTTATTTGAGCTATCTTAACCCTCTGAGGGTCTTTAATGTTTTCCAATTCAAAATATTCTTCTAGATCTCCAATCTAATCAATTAGCTCTTCTAGATTTAATGTCCCAGAGAAATTTGACACATCTACTTTACTACTCTTTGTTATTCTTGAAAGAGCTCTCAAAAATCTCTCATCCCCTGCATCCTTTGGTCATTCTTCTCGTTCTTCTTACCTTCCCTATTATTCCTTTTTAGATTCTTCTTCATTCTTAGAATCTTAGGCATTACCAATAGCCAGACTCACTTCATTTATGATATCTTCCATTAGCCTATCTCAGAACCATTCCAACACTGCCTCTATTCTGGGTCTTCCTCTTCATGGCGGCATCTCTGTCAATCAACGACTTTAGCTCTCAATTATTTAGGACTCCATACACACCCACAATAATCCTTTTGAGCACTCCTCAACCATTACTCACTCCCACAGATCCCGGTGGATACTCTCCACACTCGGGATACTCTCCACACTTAGGATAACAAGCTTTGATACCACTTGACATAATGGAGACAGATAAAACTAATACACAACAGTCCACAACAAATGGAACTCAAATGATATTTATTTAATTAAACTGTGATTACATACATCTGTAATATAATATATATCTATCTACAATACAAAATATATCTACTTAGTTGTCAAGGCCTTCTCAAACCATTCTTTCCTTCTCTCTGTGATTGACCGCCTCTATATCTGATCGAAAACCTAGAAATTGGTTCATTTTCCTTCTTGTTATCCCCTCTATTTCTTCTACTCTCTCCCCCCCTCTATGTTAACTATCAAAGTGTTGATTTTATAAAGGCCAAGATGGCAGTTCAACCATCGTCTCTGATGTGGAAGTCTAATGGCCTGAATGGTCTCTTCGATCCCTCGAGACACGTAGTATGAACCCACTATGAATGATGGTTTTTAAATTTACAACGATAATATATTCCTCCAACGGTACCGTAGATAGTCTACAATTCCATATTGGGATGGCGATAAGATAGAGATGTTCCCGCAATGCCGTAGGACTCCAACTCCAACTCAGCAGGTCATATCGGGGGGACTTCATATTTATCTTGCTAATATGAAGATGTCTTACCAATGTAGTTTGTATCCACCACGGTGGTCCCTACTGCCAACTGGACAAATGGTAATCAGACCATCAAGGAGACAATAACTAGGTCCCATCGAAATGAATAGGTCCCACTGAAGGCACCACTACATTGACCAACACCATTGGCTTGTCGAAGAGACTAGAATCTAAATCCCACCGAATTCAACAGGTTACACCACAATGAGACAAACCATCAAGATTTCAGAGAGACTTGGGATACTATCCCAATGATACAACCACCTCTCACCGATGAGCTCTTGGACCATTGAAGGGACTATGTATTGCATCCCGCCAAAAAGAAACTGTCAGGCCAATGAACAAGTTAAACATAACCTTCGTAGTTCTCAAATTGTGGAACAGTTTTATATGTGCAACCCAACAAGAATGAACCTTACGAGTCTTCACCACTACCATCATATGCATAAAACAATATTCTAATATTTTCTTATTGAATGTCTTTGCCATATCTACTATCAAGACAAGCTGACCAAAACTAAAACCAAAACAAAACAAAAATGAAATGTTTTTGGGCGATACAGGATTTCTCATTCGCTCGAGATGCTCCTGCATCAGACAACCTAGGTAAATAAATATTTTTGAGTCAAAGGGCTCAAGAACAATGAGATGTGCACAGGACCGTAATCCCAAGCTTGTTTTTTATCCAAATCTGCTCCTTGTCCATGGGAGCTTTCCTTCTACCATCCTTCTATCCTTCACCATTCTTCACACTCAAGTAGTCAGCTCCATTTGTGCTGAGTTGAATTTCTGAACTACTTCTTGCTATGGTTCACCTTGCTGTCCTCTAATTACATTTGGACTTATATTTCTTTCCTCTTTATGGTGTTGCGGTAAGAACTTGATGTATAATTCGCTGCTCTCTTTGGAAACCTATCTTTTGACCATCTTCAAATCATGGTGTCCAACCTCTTCCTTTTTCTCTATTCGTTGCTTCTTAACACTACAATAAATAATAGAGTTGGATTCTTTGATTTGCCTCGCCTTCTCCCTGAGACGATTCAATACATACTTTTGACCATCTTTCTGGATGGTGTATACATTCTTTTTGCCATCATAAATTGCCTCCCTGTCAAATTGCCATGGTCTACCCAACAACACATGACAAGCACTTGTGGACATTACATCACATAACACTTCGTCTTTATAAGAACCAATTTTGAAAGTAACTAGACATTGTTCACTCACCATCATCTCATGCCCTTCTTGCAACCATGAAACCTTGTACGGATTAGGGTGTTTACACCTTTTTAAACATAGCTTGTTTACCATTTCCTCAAAAACTAGGTTATCCGTACTACCACTATCCATTATAACTTTACAACACTTACCTCCATATTTGCACATAGTTTGAAAGAGAATCCTTCATTGGGGTGGTTCTTCCTCTGCCACCTTTGGGTTCACCAACACTCTCCTCATCATGAGAGATTCACCGTCCATAGGATCTTCACCTTTCGTGGATGCAATACTCTCTACATCCTCCTCTGTCAAACGGTTTCTTATTGTGCTCCTCTTGCTACCTTTTGGGATTTGAGGACATTCGTAAGCACAATGTCTGGCTTCTCCATACTGATAACATTTGCCCATAAAACCTTTGTTGCTGCTACCATGCCCTCTAGCTGGTATATCTTTTTCCTTCATATTGCAGCCCATTTCCTGGCTTGATCTAGGCTTGGCTTCTTCTTCAATTTGGTTTCCTTTCTTGTTGCTCACTGCCTTTTCTCAGCTACAAATCTTCCTCGACCTTTAGAATTATTTATTCACTTTCTCATTACCTTCTCTTCTGCCTTCAATGCATATTGGCAAGCTTCTTCCACTGAAGTCAACTTCACCATGCTCATCTCATGTTGAATGTTATACCATAAGCCATTCACATACCTAGCTACCTTCTCCTTGTTAACCTCATGTCTCCCTGATCGAATGGCTAACTTGTAAAACTCTTCCATGTAATCTTTTACACTTATATCTTTCTATTTTAGGTTCTGCAACTATTTGAATAATTGCATTTCATAATCACCAGGAATGAATTTATGTTTCAGTCTTATCACCATCTGATTCTACCTTGTTATCCTGGAATCTCCATCATCAACTCACTCTCTTTGCAATCCCTTCCACCAAAATGCAGCATGTCCCTTCAATTTTATTTGAGCTATCTTAAGCCTCCAAGGGTCTTTAATGTCTTCCAATTCAAAATATTCTTGCAGTTCTCCAATCCAATCAATTAGCTCTTCTGGATTTAATGTTCCAGAGAAATTTGACACATCTACTTTACTGCTCTGTTATTCTTGGAAGAGCTCTCAAAAATCTCTCTTCCCCTGCATCCTCTGGTCATTCTTCTCCTTCTTCTTCCTTTCCCTATTCTTCCTCTTTAGATTCTTCTTCATTCTCAAAATCTCAGGTGTTACCAGTAGCCAGTCTCACTTCATTTCTGATATCATTTCTGATATCTTCCATTAGCATGTCTCGGAATTGTTCCAACACTGCCTCTATTTTGGGTCATCCTCGTCATGGTGACATCTCTGTCAATCAACGGATTTAGCTCTCAATCATTTCGGACTCCACACACACCCACAACAACCCTCTTGAGCACTCCTTAACCGTTACTCACTCCCACAGATCACGGTGGATACTCTCCACACTAAGGATAACTAGCTTTGATACCACTTGATGTAGTGAAGACAGATAAAAACAACACACAATAGTCCACAATAAATGGAACTCAAATGATATTTATTTAATTAAACTATGACTACATACATCTGCAATATAATATGTATCTATCTGCAATCCAAAATATATCTACTTCGCTATCAGGGGCTTCTCAAATCATTCTTTCCTTCTCTCTGTTATTGACTGCCTCTATATCTGACTGAAAATGCAACAACTAGTTCATTTTCCTTCTTTTTATCCCCTCTATTTCTTCTACTCTCTCCCCCCCTTCTATGTTAACTGTCGAATTGTTGATTTTATAAAGGCCACGATGACAGTTCAACCGTCATCTCTGACGTGGAAGTCCAATGGCCTAAATGGTATCTTCGATACCCCGAGACATGTAGGATGAACCCACTATGAATGATGGTTTTTAAATTTACAATAGTGATATATTCCTCCCACGGTCCCGCAGATAGTCTACAATTCCATGGCGGGATGGCGGTAAGATTGAGACATTCTCGCAATGCTGCAGGACTCCAACTCCAACTCAGTGGGTCATATCGAGGGGACTTCATATTTCTCTTACCGATATGAAGATTTCTTACCGATGTAGTTTGTATCCACCACAGTGGTCCCTACTACCAGCTAGACAAATGGTAATCAAACCATCGAGGAGACAATAACTAGGTCCCATAGAAATGAACAGGTCCCACTGAACGCACCACTACATTGACCAATATCATTGGCTCGTCGAAGAGACTACAATCTAAGTCCTTCTAAAGTCAACAGGTTACACTAAAATGAGACAGACCATCAAGATTTTAGAGAGACTTGGGATGCTATCCCAATGATACAACCACCTCCCGCCGATGAGCTCTCGGACCATCAAAGGGATTGTGTATTGCATCCTGCCATAAAGAAACTGTCAGGCCAAGGAAAGAGTTAAACATAACCTACATAGTTCCCAAATTATGGAATAGTTTTATATGTACGTCTATGAGAATGAACCTTACGAGTCTTCACCACTAGCAGCATATGCGTAAAATAATATTGTAATATTTTCTCATTGAATGTCTTTTCCATATCTACTGTCAGAAGAAGTCAACCATTTAAACTAAAACCAAACCAAGACGAAAATGACATGTTTTTGGGCAATACAGATTGCTCATTCACCCAAGATGCTCCTACATTAGATTCATACCTATATGCAAGGATTCAAGTGGCCATAGGAAGATTCCATGGGAGATCTCTCTATGCTTATCCCAATGCATATGGATCCAGACATCAGAGATTGAAGAATCGAACCATTATTATTGAAATTACAGGAGTAGGAACCATGCAACAATTTGATGCCCAAGACAATCCAAGGCGATTAATGATTGGAAGCCAAAAACCATGGCAAAAAAGGTGCAGGAAGAGAACCAAGTGACATAAGCCTCTCAATACCAAGCCACAAGCAGACAAGGAAATCACCCTAACCCTTTTCCTAGGAACAATTGTCATCATTCTAAACTAGGCCCAAATCCTCACTACAATCTAGCCTCACCTAACAAAGATGTGAGTAGGAGCGATCAAACATGTGTCCAAAAGAAAGAATCTAAGGTAGGTGCAACACCCAACAATCCAACTCTGAATAAAACAGAGCAGAATCTAGGACCTCAAGAAGCAATTGTCAATAAGGAAAGATGCTTGAATGGAGGTCATCTACCAGAGAAAAAGGATTTAGACAAAGACAAACTTGGAGTCATCGGCTTTGGGTGCTTATCTCATCTAGTGCCTAAAGTTATTACAATTAGATAATTTCTAAAGGGGGTTAAGGGTGGCACCTCCTCCCCTTCAAAGAAATAATGGTCTCCAAAAACTCTTGAGGGGCTAATTCGCCCCTAACAAGCAACATTTTCCTAAATGTCAGATGGTAAACCTGTAAAGTTAAGGTTGTCCACAATGATATGAAGTTAGAATATCGTGTGGATCCTTGAGTTGATGGTTGAGAATATTTTGGAAGGAATGAATATGAATAACAGCCTACACGTGTGGGATGTGTTGGAGAGTGGAGGATCTTCTAAAAGGTGTGTGTGGTAGGATTACCTTATTCAAAGGACATGTGTGATGTCATCTCTTCAGATAGAAAAGGAATTGGGGCATGTTAACGTCATCTGCTAATTCTTACTCTCAAGTAAGGGCGCTGCCATGGAGTACAATCCCATGGCTTCCTGTGATGATCCCATTCCACATCATCGCTCAAGGAGGGATTCAATGGCTTGACGATTATTTTGGTGGCAGGTTACACGTGCAAATAGGCTACAAAAGAGAGGTGGAGGTCTGGGAGATGTCACAAATTTCATCACAAAGTGTGAATTGTGTTTTTGAAACACAATGGCCTATGCTAAGGTGACTGGCTATGAATGCCCGTGTGATTTGAATGACCCACTACAACAGATGAGGAGGAATTTTGGTGCAGAACGACAAAATCATTAAGGCACTCAGGTAGGTAATCAACTCGGGGATCCTGTCGTATACACACATTCATGATCACATTCTCCTTGGTCATTTCATCGCCCAATTTACTTTGGCATAGGGGCACAAAGGGCTCACTAAAATCATGCTGAGGAAGCTGGTGGCTCCGTACCTCCTGCCCATTACCACCAACACTGTGACCGACTACAATAAAAAGCCCCAAAATGGTAGTTGGGGTGGCATTTTTGATATTGCCACTTCCCAGCAAAACAAAGATGTACAGCATGCCATTACCCTCTTCAGGGAAGGGGTAATTTGTGACAATATGGAAACTTTTTTGTTCTATGTAAGCCATATGGCTCCTCCTCTCTCCCAGGAACTAGTGGATAGAGCCAAGGAGTTTAGTGATGGAGTGAGGTTCTTCCTCCATAAACTTCCCAAGTAACCCATTGGCAATGTAATCATTTTGCTTTTGTTAATACAATGGGAATTGCCCCCTTGGTAGTAATTTATGAATCAATTTAGTTAATATAGATTTAAATGAGGATGAGAGAAATACGACAATCATATTTCACTCTAATGTTCTATTGACTAGTCATTGTTGTGTTTAATTTTGGAAAAGCTATTTTATAAAGTCCACTCACAATACCATGAAACTCAAGAAGAATACTAATTTATTCTAATCTATTTTAAGATTGGTTCTTAGTACAATGCCTTTTTTTTAAAGGCAATAAAACAACAATTAATATTTCTTTTTGTCTTATAATTCTTAACAACTCTAGTGATAATAAAATAATCAATAATAATATAATAATATTTAAAATTAGTTTTCACATTAACTCTTTACTGTGGTCAATCTAATAAATATTTTTACATTTAAATAACACCATACAATTTTATCCATAAAAAGTTAATAATAATTTATCATTTTAATTTTTACACTTTAAAAAAAAAAAACCCTTAATAACTTGGTTAAAGAGATACTTTATACATGCTCTACTTAAATATCAATCCATTTCAATGGTTAAATAGTCAATAGTAATTTTGCACTTCATCCATAATAAAAAGTGGTGAATATTTATTCTACTATTGATCAAAATTAACCTATAACTTGAAGTGGATGATATTTAAAAACTCTAAGATCTTTTAAAAAAAAATTGAAACCATTGATGTTTCACAATTGAATAATTTGGTTGTTTCCATGATCAAAGAAAATACAAAAACACCCATGTATATAATTTGTCATCATGACCCCGTAATCCGGATAGTTGCTATGGCGTGGCGAATTCAAAGTTGCTTTTTAATTTTATCATTCCAAATCAATCAATCGTCACTTGTCAGTCTTTATGTTACTATTTCTAGAGGCACGCTGGAACGCCAAAAGAATCTGGTACGAAAATGTCAATAAAGAAAAGTTATCCAGCCAAAAATGTTGAAAACAAGAAGACAAAAAGATAGTTTATTTCCTATTTTCTCTTGCTTTGATCCAATAAAAATATCAACCCAATTGGATGGTCATAGGTTCTTCTAGAGAAAAGAAATGACCCACAAATTCATGTTCAATGAAGCTTAATACGTAATTGCCCACACAAATTTTACAAGTGATAGTCAATCTTTTTGTGGGTGGCAAACTCAACCTTAGCTAATGTGGCCTCATGGTGAGAGTGGTTATCATTAGGAGGTATGTACAGTGGGACATCTTGTGGGAGGGAGAATAGAGGAAGAAGCGAGACAAAGGAATCAAAGAACAAAGGGGAGATAGGTAAAGACATGGTAAAGTTTAGGTGAGAATTGCTAAGGCATGATGAAAGAAGAAGGAATGCTTGAGGAGGGAAGGCTCATGGATTTTGATATGGAATGAAAAATAAAGGTTAACAAATTGTAGGAAACTTGATCATTTGTGTAAAAATGGAGATAGGGACAATGACATGACATAGGGGCACTAGTGCACTTGCACTAAGGTCTATGTTCTATGACTATCTATTTTTACTTTAAAATATATTTTAGGATTTAGTACAAGAGTGCGGCAATGGTCACACTATAGAACAAGAAGTTAGTGAGATAAAGTCAGAGAATAGAGAGGGCATAAATTATAGGTTCAATAAACTTGATCAAAAAATAGCAAGATTATTGTTTCTATATAAAAACAAAGGTAAGGACAATAGTGTGGTATAAAGATACTAGGGTGGCCACACTAGAATGTTTGCACTATGGTTATGTTTGTTTTTGTAAAAAAATAGGGTCTAATGTTTGATTATAAATAGATTATAGATTAAAGATAGAGAATGAATTGATAAAACAAAATCAAATATACATTCAATTACAATAAGAAGATTTGTTGGTTTAGAGGAGAAGGTTAGGTTTCACATCGTGTTGACCAAAACATTTTCATAAGAAATAGACAGCTTACTTAAATTAATGCATGTTAAATTATTTTTCAATTATCTACTCTAGAACTTGAATAAAAATCTAACATGAATAGAGTTCAATTAAGTAAACATAAACAACTATACTCAAAGAACAAAGAAAAAATCTTTTGCTTTCTTTATGTGTGGTTGTTGTTGGGATTAAGGTGCTATCAATCTTGTAAATTCTATGTCATTTAGTTATCCCTAATATTGTTTGTAAATGCATTTATAAGGGATGGAGGATTCATTCACAGCAGTAATTATTTTTTACTAGTACGGTAATTAATTATTTACTAGCAATAGTAATTAATTATTTGTTAGTTGTGTTTACTATTTATCATTTGATGATCTTCTACTTTGGGGATGTAAATGAGGTGATAAGATCAAACTAGGTCCCTGTCACACCTAGTTTTTAAAAACTAATGTATTTATTTTCTTTATTTTTGAAGATACAGATAGTCAAAGAAAATATTATGATCATAGGAATGATGAAAATGCATTTATTTTGTATTAATTTATCTGCAAGAAAATTATTTATGATGTCATTATTTAATAAGTGGTTAAAATAATGTAATGACTAACTACCATCATAAAATTCAGGTGGATGTAGGAACAATGTTGGTTTTCCCTCCGATAGAGAGGATGCTAGATCACGTGAATACAACGATCCTTATGCCATCTAGAAACACACACATATACTTAGTAAGAGATCATGTTAGTTCTTGTCAGAAATGTCGTCATTATGATGAAGGTTAAATCCCTTTTTATCGTCTGATAGAAGCCTGGAGTATGTCTTTGAATGACAATTCGATGAGTGTAAGTCAACAAAACATGTCTAATTTCATTGTCTAATCTTAGTCAACTTGTGAGAAATTTCTTGTCAATAATTGTGGTTTAGATGAACACATTTAATGGTCAAAAATGTGCAATATCAACATCTACTAGATAAGTATGTTATGTCTATTTACAAGTTATTATTATTTTATTATTATTAATATTATTGTTATAGTTAATAGTTAGGTAAATTAAAAGAGTCTCCTTTTTCTTCTAAGTGAACTCCCTAAATGCTTGGGAGTGGAGAGAGAAGCAATAAGCTCCATGTTCTCCACTACCTTTTTGCATGTGGAGAGTCGCGAGAATATTGAATGAGTTGTGGAGTGGTGTAATAATGAGCGCCCATAAAGAAGGAAGGATACAACAGAGAGAGAGAGAGGAGAGTTCGAAGGAAAAGAAGGTTGAAAGGAGGAATGCAGGAAAAAGTGAGAAATAGTTAGCATGCTACCTGTGATATACAACAGGTAAGTTATTCCTATACTATCATATGAGATACTATGAATACCTTGATATGCCTTACGTTATTGGTAATTGCAATAGAATATGCAGAGCTATTATGTTGATCATTCTCGACTGAGGATTTAGAACTATATTTATCAACATCATATTTCATTTTGGGTAGAAAAGAATGACTCAGAAGAGATGATATCTTTATTTTATTATGTATCTTTAGGAAACATTATTGCTTGATATCTCAGAGAGTGATTATCCATGTTGATAACAATATGCCTTATTATTATCTATATATGTACTTAGACTAGCGATAATAGTCAGATTGGTAATTAAACCATTTGGTAATGGTGTTAAAGGCTTTATATTTTGTTAAGAACTGACTGTGAAGTTTTAAAGGATTTATATTTTGTTAAGAGCCGATTGTGAATTCTTAGGACCACATATATTTTGTCAAGAGTCTATTGTGAAGTTTTAACGCCATATATATTTAGCTCAGGGTCGACTGTGTAAACCTTTAGGCTGTAATATTATGAATTATGGCCAACAGATTAAGTCTATGGCTGAGCAATATGTTAATGATTAATGGTACAAGTTATAATTGATTGATATGTTGTAGGATGAGTATATTATATAAGAAGGTCGATAGAGATAAATTCAAGCCAACTATTATATAAGAAGGCTGACTAGGATAAACTCAGGCTGACTATTATATAAGAAGGCTGACTAAGATAAACTCAGACTGACTGCGATATAAGAAGGTTGATTGAGATAAACTTAGGTTGACTATGTTTTAGTTTTAGGCCAATTGTGTAAGAACATAGAGGTTGAGGGTGAAAATATAACCCAAATCTTATAAGAGATCGATTGTTTTATAGAAAACCAAGCTAAGGTTTAGTAACCTATAGAAGGTAAATAGCAATTTAGAGAAGGACCTAAGAGAAGGTCAATTATAAGTACATTTCTCTTACTAGTTATGGAATAAGAGGATTGAGTGTATGTTTCTAGAAAGCCTGGAAAAGCTAGTATAAAAAGACAAAGTCTTAGTGTAGAGACTCTTGACATGAGATTTCTATTTTTAATTGAAATATGGAGAAATTAGAGTTTTATATAGATGATAATAAGGAAATCATCTTGATTTATCTATATACTAGTTTTTTGAAGAAATGTTCTTTTACCCATCTTAGGCTAAGAATATCCATATGGATGTCTTGAGAAATATTTTTATACTAACGAGAAGTTAAGATATAGACTAATGTGATGACTGGAATTCTCTCTTATATATACATAAAAGGAAGTATTCAATTTGAATGATTTTGCATTTACAACTTATTATTGACAATTTGTGAGTTGAATAATTATTGAGATGAGAAGAGTCTTTACTTGATAATCTATATGGTTTAAATGTTAACTTAGTTTGTGTAGATAACTAGGATGAGCAAGAGATTTGGTAAACAAGACTTTGAGTAGATGATGAGATGTCATAGACCCATAATTACAATGATGCAAAGAGGGACTCAATTTATGTTTACACCAATCATCTAACTTTCACCCTAGACTCGTCAGGAATGACCACTAGATAAAAGGGTATATGTCATTATGATTAATGTGGTATAAGTATGACTAAGAGAGTTGTTATGTATAAAGGAAATAAATGATTAATAAGAATGTTGTCTCCAAGTTGAGAAATGAGTGAGTGAACATACGACTATATATATATATATATATATATATATATGAAAATTTGGCCAAAGTAATGCAAGTCACTAATTGCATTGTCGATTTATGTGTACCAGATAACTGAACAAGAATACATTGCTTATTTTGTAAATGATATTGATAAAATTGTATGTCGTAAGAAATACAACCATTTATTATTGTGCAGTTTGTAAGTCACAAGTGAAGGGACCTTCTTTTGGAATATGCATATCATACATGGATATAACAAATGTAAAATATTGGTTATGGATATTTCTCTCTTTAAAAAAATATATGTAAATTTGATTAATTTTGCTTGAGTTTTTCTAATATTCCAGTTGGGATGTTACACATGGTATCAGAGCTACCAGGTTCAACACTTGGACCTTGGAGATCATTGCGAGCTTTCACAAGATTGGAAAGATATGCTAATGATAAAACATTTGTTCTTGTGCTAGAATGGTAGGAAATAGAAGGACAAGAAAGCGAGCCAAGAAAACCAAACTTAGTGAAATGCCTAAGATCATTATTAAGAAAGATCCATCTCCTAAACCAAAGACAAAAAATATAGTGAGTTATGCAAAGGAAGCTTGGCTCACTGATTTTGAAACACTAGCTGATGCACTCAAATGTATCCACCTGGAAAGGCAGAAATGACTTGAGGAGGCTGTAACGTTAGAAAATGTCCCCTTGGGGGTTTTTCCCTCATAAGGTTTAGCTCCCAGGTCTTTAGTGTGTATTTAGGACATCTTACATCATAATTTAACATCCCGATGGAATGAACCCTGGGTTTCATGTCAAATAGGGCCTAGGGGTGTTGGAATTAGTCTGGACAACTGAGAGGGGGGGTAAGTGCAAAAAGATGGGGGGCCAAAAAGTGGCCACATTGTTTTCAAAAAAAAAATAATGCATAACGCAAGCACGTTATAACGGGATGGTTTGGTAATGATGATCCTAAGGTTCGTCAAAACCAAACCATAACGTGCTCGCATTATAATGCGAGAACATTATGAATTGTTATAAATAAATAAATAAAAGCTAATCTTCTCATTTCATTTCTATTTTCTCCTCTATAGCCGCGGCTTACAAACCCTAGGAAGCGCGCTTGCATTTTGGGAAAATTAATTCAACACCAAAATCTTGTTGATTCGTCACCAAACTACCGCCATAATGTCGAGCATGCCAAAGGAGTGAGTTTTATTTGTTTTTTTTTTGAATTTCTTTCTAAATAGGTAGGTTTGAGTTGATTTTTGATGTATATTTCGTTAATTGTCAGGAAATGTTAATACACCTCCTCCTCCTCCTCCTCCTCCTCTTCAAAATCCACAAAATCCTGCAGAACAACAACATCCTCCATCCATTCCTCGACATGCCCCTATAACACAAGAAAATATAATAGGGCAAATTGAAAACAACAAAAAAGAAATTGAAGATATAATTGCAAGGTTGAAAGATCCTTCCACTTCAACCTTGCATAGGTCCACGATTGCTGAATCTCTTGAATCTATGTTGTCAAATGTAGATTCAATTAGCAAGCAAATATCTAGTTGGATGGATAAAAGGAGAGAGTTTAGAGACTATTATGCAGACAAGCTGTCATACCAAGATGTGAAAAAATTACAAATTACAAAATTAGAGTTGTGTTCGATTTTCACAAACCCACAAACAAATCAACCTCCACCCATTACATGCAAGAGGTTCCCTATCCATTGGTGCAACAACCAAGCGATAAGGGACAATTTTGGGCAGAGGTGGTGGATGGTTTTTGACCATCCTCCATGCAATTATAATGAGGTCCTGTAATACTTTTTGAGGAACTCTACTGCAAGTTTGTCCTCAATAAAGTGTCAAACTATTTTGATATGCGGGACTTCCAGGGTAGAGGTGGGGGGTCAACATAAGATAGACCAGGGGCACGTGTTGACCCACAATGAGCAGTGAGATGAGTAATCAGCAGACTAGCCCATGAGCATGTTTCTATCCCTTCCATTGTGAAGGAGAGTGTTGAGGTCGATACACTTCAGTCCATTAGTGCCTTGACCCAGAGCATCATAGAGCATGCCAGTCCTGCAGCACAGAGTGGGTTGGGAGATAGTGCAAGGAGTAGGGTCCCACCCCATGCTTGTCAGACTTACGGGTCAGCCTATGGTTATGACCCCATGGATAGTCCAGACCCAGGTGTTGGATCTAGGGCATACAGCTGAGAGGGGGGGGGGTGAATCAGTTGTATAAAACTTCTTCTCATTCGAACACTTAATTCACTATTGTTAGTTAGCAGCATATCAAATAATCATCCATGGAAGCATAATACATAAACACAAGAGCAGATAAGCATCAACACATTGAACACCAAGATTTTGACGTGGAAAACCCGGTTAAGGGAAAAACCACGGGGTGATTAACCCAAGAATTATTCTCTGTTAGAAGAATAAAGAAAAATGAATGGCACATGCCAATAAGGGTTCACTGCCTGAGCACACTGCTCACAAAGAGGCCCACTGCCTACAAGGAGACACACTGTCTACAAAGTGATGAAAATCACAGTCTTGAACTGGAGAATGACATCTCTACCATGTCCGGATCAGTTCCAATTAAGCCCAACATCTCTGTTCTGCCCTTCGCACGTTTCTTCGCTATGCCACACTCATCCACACACCACACCTTGTAATGAACTCACAAACCGTTATTTATACAAGACATTGACTCAAGAACAAACATCTAAGTCGGCAAACAACCATAGGAGTATCCGCAAGATGAATAACACATCCGGTCGGCCATCACAAGAACATTCGCAGGATGAACAACTCATCCGGTCGGCTACACAGAGCAAGAACTTCATCCGGAAGAATAACTTCAATTCCGGGCTCTACCATCAATGCGGACCAACTACACAACCTAAACATGATCTTCACAAGCCTATCTGAATATCCGGATACATCCGCACTTCCTCTACTTACTGGGATCTCTTGTCTTCCTCATCCGGAACTTCAAGAACACAGTCTGTCGCCACTGTCATAATGCAAGAGGTACTTCCGGACCTCCAAATCATACACAAATCAGGATGACACATCACTAGGACATCCCAAACACTTCGTCCAATCCGCAGATTAGGATGATACAATTCCGGACCTCACCGGACCTTTTTGTGATCCTCTGTCACCTCTGGATATTTGCCGGACCTGGTTCTATACCGGCAGCCACAACTCCTTCAGATCTTCATGCGGACCTCTGAACTCTTAACTGTAGCATCTCAAGACTCATATCTACTAACCCTTTAATCCGCAGCCTCCGGTTCTCATCCTATACAGTACATTTACCTTCTTCTCATCACTGTTCTTCACTGTTCCTGACTGAGGCTAATTTTCTCAATATCCTCAGCACACAGCTCATCAAATCCTTCTTGTCAATGCAATATGAGTATGTTGACATCAATGACAACACTGGCTCACCTCATACTTGCAACAATCTCCCCCTTTGTCATTGATGGCAACATATGATGTGAAAAACCATTAAGACAAGAACTTCAACTTTTCATATGTCTTCTCTTCCTTTACTGCTCCCCCTTTGATCATCAACCACTTGTTTTTCACATGTCTTCTCTCCCCCTTTGACATCAATGGCAAAGGGCTCATACTTGCAATTCTCATACATCAGAATCATACCAGCTGCTCCCCCTTAGTTGCAACTCCCCATTGGTCCGGATCACAAGATATGACTGTGATAGCCACCGGACTGATGCACATCAGTGCATCTTAGTTCATCACCGGAGGGGCCATGACCCCTAACTTCTCCCGGAGATATTCAAAAGAGTCTTTGGGAAGAGGTTTTGTAAAGATATCTGCAATCTGATCCTTGGAGGGAACATACTCCAATCTGACTTCTTCCTTGTTTACTTGTTCTCTCAAAAAGTGAAATTTAATAGATATGTGCTTAGTCTTAGAATGCAATACCGGATTCTTGGAGATATTAATTGCACTTGAATTATCACAGAAAATTGTGATAGGCTTCTCATATTCAACTTTGATGTCTCTTAGCATCTGCTTCATCCATAAGATTTGAGTGCAACTACCTGCTGCTG
The DNA here is from genome assembly GCA_027924645.1 of Cunninghamia lanceolata. Taxonomy (NCBI): domain Eukaryota; kingdom Viridiplantae; phylum Streptophyta; class Pinopsida; order Cupressales; family Cupressaceae; genus Cunninghamia; species Cunninghamia lanceolata. The sequence continues at coordinate 4,581,651 of BSBN01000286.1, read as the reverse complement.
CAATGTATTCTGCTTCAGTTGTAGACAGAGATATTGCATCTTGTTTCTTGCTTAGCCAAGAAACCAATCTCTTCCCCAAAAAGAATGCTCCACCACTAGTGCTCTTCCGATCATCCACATCTCCTGCCCAATCTGCATCTGTGTAAGCATGAAGAGAGAAGTCCGGATCTCTAGGGTACCATAGACCATACTCAACTGTTCCTTTCAAGTATCTAAAAATTCTTTTGATTGCCATAACATGAGATTCTCTAGGATCAGCCTGGAATCTTGCCACAAGACCAACAGCCTGCATTATATCTGGTCTAGTTTGAGTGAGATACAACAATCCACCAATCATTGATCTATACTTTGTCTGATCTGCCTTTGGAGAATCATCATCTTTGCTTAACTTACATCCGGTTGCCATAGGAGTGTTCATTGGCTTTGAGTCTTCCATACCAAATTTCCTTAACAATTCTTTCACATATTTGGTCTGAGAAATGAAGATCCCTTCTTTTGTTTGAGTAATTTGCAGTCCCAAGAAGAAATTCATTTCACCAAGCATAGACATTTCAAACTCACTTTTCATCTGATTTGCAAAAGTTTTGCACATACTATCTCTTCCTCCAAAAATGATATCATCCACAAACACTTCAACAATCAGAATGTTTTCATGATCAATTTTGAAATATAAGTTACTGTCAGCAGTACCTTTGTTGAATCCAATCTGCACAAGATGCTTATCCAACCTTTCATACCATGCTCTTGGGGCTTGCTTCAATCCATACAAAGCTTTCTTCAACTTGCAGACCATATCATTATTATCAGACAATTGGAATCCATCCGGTTGTTCAATGTAGACTTCTTCTTCCAGATCACCATTTAGGAAGGCAGACTTGACATCCATCTGATATACCTTGAAGTCTTTGAAGGCAGCAAATGCAAGAAGTAATCTGACTGCTTCAATTCTTGCTACCGGAGCAAAAGTCTCTTCAAAGTCAATTCCTTCTATTTGAGAGTAGCCTTTGCAGACCAATCTAGCTTTGTTTCTGATCACTTCACCAGCTTCATTTAGTTTGTTCCGGAAGACCCACTTGGTTCCAATTACATTCCTGTCTCTAGGTCTGGGAACAAGATCCCAAGTATGATTTTTCTCAATTTGCATCAATTCATCTTCCATTGCTTTGGTCTAGTTTTCATCATTGCAGGCTTCATTTATTGTTTTAGGTTCAATCTTTGAAATCAGACAACATTCATTCTGATTTTGAGCAATATTCCTTCTAGTTTCTACACCTTTGCTTCTGTCACCTATAATCTGATCTTCAGAGTGATTCAGTCTCACATACCTTGGAATTTTGGGAGTATCCAGTCCTGCTGTTTCTTGATCAGGCTCATTCAAACCTATCTCTTCTTCCTAATTTACCGGATCAGGCTGACTCTGTCTCACCGGAGAGGATTGAGGTCCTTGAACACTGTCTTGGTCATCTTCATCAAACTCATAAAATCTTGAAGGCTTCTCAATTCCTTCATCAACCTTTACATTGGTGCTTTCTATCATCTTCCTCAATCTCTTATTGTAACACCGGTATGCTTTGCTTTGAGTGGAGTAGCCCAAGAAAATTCCTTCATCACTTCTAGCATCAAACTTTCCTAGGTCTTCATCTCTTTTAATATAACACTTGCTACCAAATACTCTGAAATATTTCACAGTAGGAGTGATGCCAAACCAGAGTTCATAGGGGGTCTTACCGGTGTTGTTTCTGATTTGAACTCGATTGAGAGTGTAGACTGCAGTGCTGATAGCTTCTTTCCAAAACATTTGAGGAACATTTTCTTCCAACATCATTGTCCTACCAGCTTCCTGGATGGTCCGGTTCTTTCTCTCAACTACTCCATTCTGCTGTGGAGTCTTAGGAGCAGACAACTGTCTCCTTATACCCTGTTTCTCACAAAAGTCAATGAATTCACCATATGTAAATTCACCACCTCTATCAGACCTTAGACACTTTAGTTTCAATCCGGTTTGATTCTCCACCATAGCTTTGAAGATTTTGAACTTCTCAAAAGCTTCTGATTTTTCTTTTAGAAAGGTAACCCACATCATCCGGGAATGATCATCAATTAACAACATGAAATATCTGTCACCCTGCAGACTCTTGATTCTTGTCGGACCACATAGATCAGTATGTACTAATTCCAACAATCCGGTAGAAGACTGTTTTTTGCTTTTGAAAGAGACTCTGCTTTGTTTACCTAACTGACATTCTTTACACACACTATTTGTAGGTTTCATCAACTTTGGAAGATCTCTCACAGCCTGAGTATTGCTTATCTTGATGATGTTATCAAAATTTACATGACACATTCTTCTATGCCATAACCAACTCTGATCAATTTGAACAAACAAACAACTTTTATTTGAACCAACCAGATGGAAGATGTTACCTCTTGTCTGAGTACCGGATGCAATTCTAGTTCCGGAGCTTGTAAAGATTCTGCATTTTCCATTCTTGAACCGGAGATCATAGCCTTTGTCCACTAACTAACCAACACTGAGAAGATTGTGCTTCAATCCTTCAACATACAGTACATTTCCTGTTTTGCTCTTACCATCAAAGGAAATAGTTCCCCTACCTCTGATTCTGCCAGCAGAATTGTCACCAAACTTTACCATTCCTCCTTCATATCTTTCCAAGTCTAAGAACTTATTCTTGTCACCAGTCATATGGTGAGAACATCCACTGTCAATAACCCAATCATCCTTTTCTTCCACTTGAGCAGCCAAGGCTTTTTCAACAACTTTGTGATTGACAAGTTCAGAGAGCATGGAATCTTCTTCCTTGATGGCTATAAACACCCACTCATTTCCGGATTTGCTTCCTAGTTCTGATTCATCATCTGTTACTCCTTCATTGTCATCTTCTTCATGAACATAATAGCAATTCTTTTGAAACCTTTGTCTGTGAGTATTAGATCTTGCAGATCTCTCCGGACATCTTGAGGCAAAATGACCAATCTTATTGCAGTTGAAACACTTAAAGGGTAGTTTTCCTTCATACTTACCGGATCCTCTTGGCAGTCTTTTTGCAATGAGGGCTTCAAGTTGAGTTGTTTCTGCTTCTTCTTCTTCCATGTCTCTTCTTGCTTGATCATACCATGACATTTTCCTTGATGAGTTTTCACCCGGATCAAATCTCTGTTTGCCTTTCACATAGGCACTGGCTTTGAAAGCAGATTCAGTCTTGGGCGGATCATCTCCAAACTCGGTCATTTCAAATGCAGCTAGTTTGCCAGCCAGTTGTTCTCTTGTGACAGTTGTGTGGGCTCTGAATTCATCAATGGCAGCAACTTTGATTTTGTAGGCAGCAGGAAGGGATCTTAGGATTTTGCAGACAATCTCATTTTCATCTAAAGTTCCACCAGCATTTCTGATTCCACATACCAGCTCATTTACTCTAGGCATAAAGGTAGTGATGTTTTCATCATCTCTCATTTTCAATCTTTCAAATTTCCCTTTCAGACTTTGCAACCTTGCACTTTTGACAAACTCATCTCCTTCATACAGAAGTTTCAGTTTAGTTAGGATCTCATATGCAGTTGGTAGGTCAATGACATTCGAGAGATCTGAGTCATTCAATGCACTTAGAAGAGCTTCCTTGGTTCGCAGATTGTTTTCAGCTTCTATGATTTCATTCAGAGTTGTCGGACCACCTTGTGGGGGTATATATGGTTTAGAAATCATAGCCAAGTATGCTTTTCCCATACATTCCAAATGACACTTCATGCGACCTTTCCAGAGAGTAAAGTTGGTTCCATCGAACTTCGGACTATCCTTCTTGTATAACGACATCCTGGATCTCCTCAAGCGGTTAAGCTCCTATCAGAGGAACTTGGCTCTGATACCAATTGTTGGATCTAGGGCATACAACTGAGAGGGGGGGTGAATCAGTTGTATAAAACTTCTTCTCATTCGAACACTTAATTCACTGTTGTTAGTTAGCAGCATATCAAATAATCATCCATGGAAGCATAATACATAAACACAAGAGCAGATAAGCATCAACACATTGAACACCAAGATTTTGACATGGAAAACCCGGTTAAGGGAAAAACCACGGGGTGATTAACCCAAGAATTATTCTCTGTTAGAAGAATAAAGAAAAATGAATGGCACATGCCAATAAGGGCTCACTGCCCGAGCACACTTCTCACAAAGAGGCCCACTGCCTACAAGGAGACACACTGTCTACAAAGTGATGAAAATCATAGTCTTGAACTGGAGAATGACATCTCTACCATGTCCGGATCAGTTCCAATTAAGCCCAACATCTCTGTTCTGCCCTTCGCACGTTTCTTCGCTATGCCACACTCATCCACACACCACACCTTGTAATGAACTCACAAACCGTTATTTATACAAGACATTGACTCAGGAACAAACATCTAAGTCGGCAAACAACCATAGGAGTATCCGCAAGATGAATAACACATCCGGTCGGCCATCACAAGAACATTCGCAGGATGAACAACTCATCCGGTCGGCTACACAGAGCAAGAACTTCATCCGGAAGAATAACTTCAATTCCAAGCTCTACCATCAATGCAGACCAACTACACAACCTAAACATGATCTTCACAAGCCTATCTGAATATCTAGATACATCCGCACTTCCTCTACTTACTGGGATCTCTTGTCTTCCTCATCCGGAACTTCAAGAACACAGTCTGTCGCCACTGTCATAATGCAAGAGGTACTTCCAGACCTCCAAATCATACACAAATCAGGATGACACATCACTAGGACATCCCAAACACTCCGTCCAATCCGCAGATTAGGATGATACAATTCCAGACCTCACCGGACCTTTTTGTGATCCTCTGTCACCTCTGGATATTTGCCGGACCTGGTTCTATACCGGCAGCCACAACTCCTTCAGATCTTCATGCGGACCTCTGAACTCTTAACTGTAGCATCTCAAGACTCATATCTACTAACCCTTTAATCCGCAGCCTCCGGTTCTCATCCTATACAGTACATTTACCTTCTTCTCATCACTGTTCTTCACTGTTCCTGACTGAGGCTAATTTTCTCAATATCCTCAGCACACAGCTCATCAAATCCTTGTTGTCAATGCAATATGAGTATGTTGACATCAATGACAACACTGGCTCACCTCATACTTGCAACACCAGGTGCATAGGCTACATCTGCAGCTGAGCAGATGGTGATGACAGATACCCTCCTGAGTGAGACTTTCAACCTTGATACTTAGGTAAATACTAGCAAGTTTATTGAATTTAATTTATTAAATTTTATTTTTGAAATGCAAGATTAACTAATTTAGTTTGACGATTTTAATGAAATTTCAAGGTCATAGCGTTGATGCAGTTTTTAGTGGTTCTCCACCTATATATTACACTAGATCATCTACTGTCGGGGTATGTAACTAGTAAACAATTATAAATATTACATGTGAATAGCATCGTTATATGAATGGTATTCTAATATCTGATTTTGGATGTTGAATAGGTTAATATTGGAGATTTCATGGCAACACCTGCCAACGGTGGTGGACTTCAAAGCTTCACGGAGGTAATAAAATAAATAGTTTAATGAATGAATTGTACTTACTAGATTTTTGTATGTGACTTGTGTGCTTTATTGTGTGTACTTCCATGTTTAGATGAACATGTGTGTATGTTAGGAGCCATGATTTGCATCACTATTATAGTTTTCGTAATTTAATAATGTTGTTTTATTTCCAAATGATGCAGGCAGTAGAGACACCTCCCGATGTTCATAGGGCAATGGAGCATGGTGTGACCTCTATGATTAATAGATCCATGGCATTGATAGGGGTATGAGGCATATTAGTAAATTTCAATTTACATTCATTGTTATAGTTGTTTTTTTTTTAAATCAAAAGATTATTGATTTGAAGTTTAATTTCTATCTGGATGGTTTCTATAGGACATGACATCACCACGGCCTATTCCTACTACTGAGGCAAGTGATGAGATAGATTATATAGTAGCGGTAAGTGATTATTTTGTTAAATGTTTCATTTTTTATAACATGTAATTTCTATATATTAATGTCTATACTTTTTATTGTAACAGCTAAAGATGCAGGAAGAACTAAATAGGAGCAGCCCTCGGGTTCGTAGTAGACCACCCACATGCACGTCTCCATCCCCTAGAAGATCAAAGGCTACCTGTGATCTATTCTCTTCACCAGCCAGAGGGGAATGACTTTATATTGTGTTCCTTTGTTGTATGCCTATATGGCATTTGTGGACATATATTTTGTATTGCATATAGTTGACATTGTATGCCTATATGGCATTCTTGTAAGCCTATATGGCTATTTTGTATATATGTTATACTTATATCAACAGATATTGATGTATGCCTATATGGATATTTGGTTAATACAAATCTTTTTTATTGATGGCGTCCATACTTGCATTATAAATCCACATTTGAATGGATATTTGTAGATGGCTACTTCAAATATTTAAAGTCCAATTGTATTACATAGGATTTTTGTTGATCCAATAAGCTAGTTATAATTATTCAAGTATCACCTAAACCTCATTTTGGAACTAAAAGATAAAAGTTGTATTTAAAAAAAAATGAATCATCATGTTGAACAGAAAATATTAATATTCTTTATGAGTAGCATACAATGTCAACTATATGCAATACAAAAAAATGAATCATCATGTTATTCTTTATGTTTGAGATCCTAAAAATGACTAAGTCTGGTAGCCTGATATCCTGAAACACTACAAATTGACTAAGTTCGAAATCTGGTGGATCCTCCAAATTCTATAATCTACATGTTAAATCTGCTGGATTCGAGAACTATCTCAAACATCCTGAAAGGTATATTGAAAAATATTTAAAGTATATTCAATATACCTTATCCTCTGGGACTCACACTTCTAGGCACAAAATTGCTCTAGGGAGTTAGGCGTGCTTTCCCACCTTCGCAGACTCAAATCAACGCCTAAGATTGAGACCTCAAAGTGCGCCTAGAGAAGAAAACAAACCTTTGATCATCCCAAGTTATGGCACCTTGAATGGAATTGATACAAATGACCTTAAGCATTGAAAATTTGACAAGGAAAACACATTATGAGTTTAGGCACCCTTCATGCTTCATATCACCAATTTTGGTGCCTTGGCAACATAGTAGATGAATAACACCTCAAAATGAGCGCCTAAGGGTGATGTAGTCATACAAGGGTGCAAACAAGCATTAAAAGCCTTAAAATATCAAGGAATAATCCAAATTCAAGTAAGGTGCATTTTCACACCATGGTCATCATCTAAGGTGCCTTGCAAAGGAGGTCTTGAGCAACATAAACCTTAGGCACAATTTCTTGCTTCTACGATCAAATTTGAGCACCTAAGGAGTGGATTGGTGATGGACATCACTTTGAGCACCTTAAAAGTGTTTGAAGGTTCGAATTGGTGAATGATAGCGCCTAAAGGTCTTAGAACCAACTAGAATAAGGAATTGAAGAATGAGTTAACCACTTTGAGTGCCTTGAAGGAGAGAAGTATGTATATGAAGATTGATTGAATGTTTGGAGTTTAGGCACACTTTTCTTGTCATCTAATCACACATTGGTGCCTAGGAAGAGTTGACATGAAACAATCCTTTGAGTGGACTCCTTGATGAGATCTCTCCCATTGCTTAAACTTGTTGAAATGTTAAAAGCTAAGTCAAATGGATTCTAGGCGCTCTTTGCCTTCAGAATGACCTTGAATTGGCGCCTAAGCATAACAAGAGAGTTTAAATCCATTCAATATGGTGCCTTGTAAGAGGAGAGCTTAAGAGCATGAGACTAGATGGCATTTAAGAGTCAAGATCATTAAAATCCAAAGAAATGGGTTAAGTAAGCTAAGGCACCTTTGCTTGTCATTCAATACCTCCATGAGCGCCTAGATTGAAATTGCATCCAAGGACATCTAAGAGTAGGCGCCTAGAGGGGAAAAGTCATCCTAAGACCTTCATAATTATTTAAAGCATAAAAAATGCCAAGTATAAAGCTTCATGATGTTGGGCGCTCTTTCACCTCCATATAGATCTAGATTGGTGCCTTAGATAAAGTATCACAAATCTATATCATTGAGTAAGTTCCAAGAGAGAAAGGCTTACTTCAAGCATGTTTAATCATTCAAGGTCTTACAAATAATGAATAGAGCCTAAATTGATGCTAGGTGCCTCCTCTTGTCTCTACTATCTAGTTTTGGCGCCTAAGGAGAAATTGCATCTAGTGAACTCATTAATTGGTGCCTAAGAGGAAAAGACCCTAAACTTACATTATTGAGTCAACACTTTAGAAATTGAGCCATTCCTAGTCAATTGGAGTCATAAAATATCAAATACAAAGTCAAATTAGACTTAGGCACCCCTTCATGTAATTTCCCACCATCATGAGCGCCTAGATCTATAAAGATCATCCAATTGCACCTAGGAATAAGATACAAGTCCAAGACCTCAAATTTGAGCGCCTAGAAGTGTGATGGATTGAAGAAGCTACATTGGCACCTAAGGGTAAGTTGTATCTAATTACATCACCTAATTGAGCGCTTAGGAGGTATAAAGCTTAACATTGACATGAGGACAAGCGCTTAGTAAAGGAGAGTTTCTCAAACATTTAAACATGTGAATGAAGTCATAGAAATGCACTAAGTCATCTAGGCACCATTTTCCCCTTATGTACCCTTACATTTGCACCTAAGAAGAAGTTGCTTCAATTTGGCCACACGAGGAGAAGAACGAAAGTTACACCCCTTTGCAACTTTACATTGCCTCCTGACAATTTTTGGGGCAGCAAAAAACCTTTCACCACGGGCAAACACCTCAGAGATATAAAAAATGCAAAGAGGTTATTGTAGAGGCACTCTACGTGATCATGTTTCCTTAGACGAAATGTTTCTAAGTGACACAGTTTTCAAATAACATCTCGTCAAAGATTGCTGCCTTTTTATACTTTGGACTCTTCAGGATATCGTCGATACAATGTAGCTCGGACTGTTTCAACATGTTTGGGTGAAAAATAAGACCATGCTTAGCATAAATGCACCCATCCAGATGCATTAGAATAGTCATTTTGGTTGCATCAGGAGCAAGACAAAAGTTACACCCCTTTGCAACTTTACACTGCCTCCTCCTGACGATTTTTGGGGCAGTAGAAAACCTTTCACCATGGGTAAATGCCTCAGAGATATAAAAACTGAGAGGTTATTATAGAGGCACTCTACATGATCACATTGCCTCAGATAGAATGTTTCTAAGTAACACGGTTTTCAAGTAACATTTCGTCAAAGATTGCTGCCTTTTTGCACTTTGGACTCTTTAGGGATATCATCGGTACAATGTAGCTCGGACTGTTTCGACATATTTGGGTTAAAAATAGGACCATGCCTAGCATAAATGTACCCATCTAGATGCGTTGGAACAGTCAGTTTGGTCGCATCAGGAGCGGGATGAAAGTTACACCCTGTTGGGACTTAAATTCCTAGGGTACTTTTTAGCAAATATTAAGTGATGTAGAGTACACAGTGAAAGTCAAACAATTGATACCATACTTCACAAGAATGGGCTTCTATCCCACAGTTTAGACAGATTAATCCTTAATCAGCTTTAAAAATCCACTCTCTAGGTCCAAACAACATCGAAACATATATATTATGCACTATCGGTAAGACAACTAATGTCGGAAAGACTTTCCCAAGTCTTACCGTAGACCTATCTTATACCGATGTGTCCCCGACACCTCCTTCGCTGTGACTTCTTCCCTCAATGTAGTTTAAAACTCTTCCACTGATCTACATCTCTTATCGATATGCCAAACAATTGTATATACAAGACATGACTTGTTATTACCGATTCTCTTTATTGTTTCTACCAGTCAACTTTTGTATCCAACACAATGTACATTCTCACATACATTCTAAAGATACATTCTTGATATGCTTTTGTGATATATGTATGCAATGTACATTTGACAAAATGATACAAAACTCATGCCGATACATAGTAATATACATCACGAAACTGAAAGGATTATGAAATAAGATATAATTGTTGTATATTTTGTGCTTTGTATGTATGTTTTGGAAACATGCATTGTGCTATACGTACAACGCAGAACTCAGGAGGGAGTTAAATCTAGTTAAAGGGATGCATTGGGACTTTATGTATATCAGAGGATGCATTTCACGGTATATACAAGTTGGAATCGAAAGGGGCTACATACTGCGATCTATAAAATAAGAAGTCCGAAAGGAAGATACAATTGAATTTATATGTATCGGGCATTATATATGAAGGTTGGATACAAGTAGTGGGTCCCGCCACTTGTACATTGGGCTTGTATAATAACAATGTATATCCTTGATATACAAGCCAATATACAAGTGAAGATACATTCTAAAGATACAAGTTGGATGTCAAAAGGAGTTCAATATAGAAAAGTCTTTGTATCGGCAAAGATGAATAAGTCAAAACAAAGCCTGCGAGTCTCACCGACATGATAGTCACAACGATGTCGAGGACATGTTGTGAGAGTCATGCCGATACAAAACACAGAAATCCTAAAATGACATTAAAATCTGAATGGTTAAGATATTCTTCTGACAGTTGAAATATTGGTTTTTTGTAGGATATTCACAGCGGGGATCAAGTTATATTAACACCCACAAAAGGATCTTGAGCAACTGATAAATTATCGATAAGGGAAGTAATTATTTGAGTAAATACATATGTTTAAATAAATTTGTTTTGATCATTTGATTAGAGATTAATTTGTGTTTTATCTGGTTTTTTTAAGAATAATAAAGAAACCCTCAAAGGATATTAAGCAGAATTACAACTAAAGATTTTGTTTGACCCTGAAATGGTTATCCATTTGATGATTAGTGGTGAGTATTAAATTTTCTGGATCTGTTTTATTAGAACAAATACTGATTTCAGTTATCAACTATTACAACTATTGTAACTGGTCTGAAGCTTGTATGCCACTCTTTATAAGAGATGACCAAGACCAGAATAGGAGAGAATAAGGAGGGATTACATAATAGAATAGGGGATACTATATATTAGAATTGAACAGCAATGCTAGTTCACTTTTAATATATTTTATTTCTGGTAGACCATGTGCAAGCATTCTCTGATGAAGTCAAGTCTGTGAACATGAAGCAGTAACTGTAGATTTCGGTATCAACTATCTGTTTAATTTATTCAATTATATGAATGTCTCCTTTCAAAGTGTTCTCTATTATTCAATTTGAGTTATCAAGTATATCTTCAAGTTGTCTATACACATTTGCTATTGTAGTGTGATAAGATTAACTGGTTTCTACTTTCAGAATTAAATCCTTTAAATCTGTCATAGTAATTGTGAAGACATTGTCAAGGATCTGTAAGAAGAGTCATATAGTTAGGGTTTGTATTCTGTCTCCAGTTTTTTATAAATCTGTTACAATTGTAGTATTATTTTGATAGGTTCCTTCAAAGAGGGATTAAATCCTCTTATATGAATGCAGGTAATTTGATTTTATCAATTGGATATATATAAGTATGGAATATTAACTATTTCCTTGCAGGGTTGTACAAGTTACATACCTATTCTTTCATGCCAGATAGTTCAAGTTTTTACCAAACAAATAGTCATTTATTTCATGATCATACTGACTCTATATTCAATAAGGCACTGGTCTAGTATTTTCATTATCACTTATACATATTCACTTTAGATTTACTTAATTAGATTGCATTATTGTTTTAGCATTACAGTTTAGATCATTTAGAATTAACTTGTTGTCTTTTCATCTATTTTATAATTTGTGCCATTATCAACAGTTAAATTAATTCTAATCAAAGTAGTGATCATCTCTTTATCTGCTTTATTAATTAGAGGTTTACCCGCCTAGGTCTGGCAGAGCCTGAAGTGAAGGGGGTTTAACCATATCTACCCTGTGTCAGTTAGCCAAAAACGTCAAGAGAGCCTAGCAACCTCTTAGGGTTAATGACCTACATTTTTGAGACCTAACAAAATTAGTGACTCTACTGGGGACACATAGAGAAACCTGGTGGTAGACCATGATATAAGAGTCAGAGAATTAAAAGGCATAACTCTGCTGGTGGAAAGAAAAAAACCCAGAAGATTGATTAGTCCTCTAAATAGAGGTGGCGACTCTACACAAAACTCAAATCAGTTTTCTGATAAAAGTGTCATAATGGATGGTAGGAGATCTAAAGATGATGGTAAAAAACTACAATCATCCCCACCTTTAAGGGCTCCTACTAAGAAGACTAGGATATCAAGTCAGTCTCGTAGTACTAATAACCAAATCTCTCCAGAGAATACCTCAGAACAGCCAATAACAACTCATAACAGCTTCACTCCCTTGCATGAATCAGATGAATTCCAATCCAACAATCAGTATACTCAGCCTGATCATGACAGATCTGATGATGTCTTTTCCAGGTACAGACCTTCCCTTCAAGAACAGCTTGAACGTCAGGCTCAGATTATGAGAGAGATAGACCAAAATCAAGTAGAACATGACTACCAAGCATCACTACAACAGGGTGAAGAAGCTCAAGATGAATTCATAGATCAGATAACATCCACACAAATCCTTAATAGTCAACCAGAAGACATGAGAACTAAGGATCAGATGCAGCAAGAGGTACTTAGATTACAGGAAGAAATTGAGTTAGCTAGATTAAAAGAAGAAGAAGAAAAGATGAAACAAGAACTACAACAAATAAGATCTAGAACTAAGGTAACTAGTTCAAGGTATGTGCCTCCCCATAGGCAGGGTGGACATGTTCAAATAAGCAATCAAATGGGGTTACATCAAAATGTAAGTAGTTCACATACTTCAGCAATGCCACATGTTAGCCATGCCCAACAAAATATTCCACCGCAAAATCTAAGACCATCCAATGCACACAACCCATCTCAGCATATACCTAATCCTTATCCACCACCTGGTCATCACCATATTCCACCTCACCATCAAAATGTAAACATGGCACCCCACACTACATACAATAATCCTCCTCTACAAATTAGGGAAATGCAAGGACCTCCACCTAAAAATACTGGGAATGTTCACCAACAACATCCACCGCCAGGGCATAGACTTAACAACCAATATCAGCAACCTCCCCCACAACAAAATATGTACCTTCAGCAATATGCCCAACCCAATATGTATCCACAACCTCCATTTGGATACCAATATTATCTACCATACCCAAATATACCACCTCCTAATCCTACAAGTATGGCCAAACAATTTGATTTGACTGGATATCAGCTATATCCTTATCCCATGGATAATAGTTGTAGGAACAATGTGCCTAAGTTTACAGGAAGCAGTGAATTGACTACTGAAGAACATATCAAAAGATTCAATGCTTTTATATAGGACATTGGTAATGAATATGAGGATATAAAAATGAAATTGTTTATGATATCTCTTATTAATGAAGCAAGAGACTGGGTAAATAGCTTACCAGACACTTCAATATATTCCTTGACAGACTTCCATGATCAATTTTTACAATAATTCAGAAATTAATGTACCCCAGAATTTGCTCTTCATGAACTAATAACTATTCAAAAGTATCAAAATGAACAGGTGTATGATTTTAATTTGAGATTCACTAAACTGTATAACAAGGTCCCACAGGAATCCAAATTGAACAACCAAGCAACCCTTAGCATATATTTGAAAGCATTTGACCCGAAGACAGGTTATGAACTCAAGGGCAAAAGTCATAGAACCTTGGTAGAAGCACAAAAAATGGCTCTCACTATTAAAAACAATAAAAAGGCTACTGGGATGATCAGAAAAAGAGATAATATAAGAGTTCCTCAAAATCCTAATCCTCCTGCAAACAAGAAAGAATACTCACATAAGAATGAAAGACCAAGACTCCATGATATGCCATATCATACGAACTAGAAAGATGGAAAGCCCGTGGATACTAACAGGGGACATAACTATGGAAAAGACACCCCCAACCCTTTGAAGAAAAGTGGAGTCCATGTGACAGAAAATAGTCCATGGTGCATGCCCTATAATTTACCACACTCTCCTGATTATTGTGTGGTAGCACAATCAATACAAAAAGATGACGTATCTTATAACCCTGAGATGGATCATCACACTATAAATATGTTGGGTGTCACACCTTTCACTATTGAAGAAAACTATTCGTCCAATGAGGAAGCAGCGTATGAATATGATGTAGGAGCACAAAAATATAATGTGGACATAGGAGAACAAGAAGTATTTTTTGACCATGAAGAAGACTTAGGAAATTGTGGATATGACCTCAACGAAGCACAAAGTTACAATTGGTGAAAACCTTTTGAAGAAGATAGAAGAGTATTAACATTAGTTGCAGTAGCAAAAGCCAAAAATAGCTATAATCTAAGAAATAGAACAGTGAATGCTGAACAAGGAATTCCTAGAAGTATATTTATAAAAAATCAGACTTCTGGTAAAAATGATAAAAGTAAAGCTGAGAAAACACCTCATGATATACCTCCTATTGACACACTGAACAAAAAGAAGGACAACACAAAAACTGAGGAAAAGGGGCAAACAAAAGTTGATAGGTCGGAACTAAACATAAACCCCTCATTTAATATTGCTCAAGCTGTTTCTCAAATGAAAATATATGTGCCACTTCTAGAAATGATGAAGGTGGAAAAATATAAAAATATAGTGGTGAAGATGATATCAAATGTATCAGACAAAAGATTCGAACAACATAGTCCTAAAATAAATATGCAACAAGAATCTATCAAAATACCTGAGGTATACCTAGGTGAAACATTAATGAAAAATCCATCTCAAATAGATCCATTTTATATTACCTTGTTGATAAAAAACAAATTAGTCAGGAATTGTATGCTTGATTCAGGAGTAGCAGTAAACATAATGCCCATGGTTGTTATGAAAGAGTTAGGAATGTGGGTGGATACTACATTCGGTAAATGTTATGCAATGGATAACAAATCTGTCCCTATTGTTGGAATCATGAAAGGTGTTGAGATAAAATTAGTGTCTCATCCTGAAGCCTCTTATGAAATTGGCATCACTGTGGTAGATATCCCACCTAACTATGGAATGTTGTTATCTAGACAATGGACTGCCATGGTAGAGGGAAGTGTGCAATTAGAGTTATCTTATGCTACTATCCCATTGGGAACACAGTCAGTTAAACTCTATAGGGAGCCAAGGTATGAAGACATTATAGAGAAAATTAATCCAAATCAAATGATTTGTTTCTATGACACAGACTTTAGTACATTCAGGGTGGAAGAATAGTCTAAATTGCATAATACAGACCCAATTTACTACGAAGCCAAAATTGATGAAAATGAAGTATGGACCATGTATTTCGATGGTGCATGTAGTAAGGCAGGAAATGGAGCCGGGGTGTTGTTTATATCACCATTAGGAAAAACCTTCAAATATTCTTTTTCTCTAAATTTTGAGTGCACAAATAACATAGCTGAATATGAAGCACTCTTAATTGGGCTAAACATTGCTAGAAAACACAAAATCAAATTGCTAGCAGTGTATGGAGATTCTGAATTGATTATTTCACAAGTCAAAGGTAAATATTCCTCAAAAAACAAAAGACTGAAACAATACAGAAATGCAGTCCTGGATGATATAGAATTGTTTGATGCTTTTTCAATAAGTTGTATAGATAGGTCAAAAAATATAATGGCTGACTTCTTTGCAAACATAGCTTTGAAGAGGGATGACATTACCTTGACAGGTATTTCAAAAGTTGAGTTCAAAACTAGACCAACTATCCTAGACAACATATATAACTGGCAGGTTTTTGATAGTGATGATAATTTACTCAAATTTTTGTACTGTATAGATCAGTATGAGAATCAAAAGATTGATCTTAATGCTTTTGTTGAGGAAAATGATGGTAAAGAGACTTTATTTGGGAAAGAAATTGTCCAGCTCAAGACAAATAAAATCCCAAAGGGATTAGTAGCATTAGAAAGAGTTTTTGATGCCAATGATCGATCCATTACCAAAGGAGTAACAGTAAAGGAGGAGGATGTGGAAGAAATAAATTTGGGAACTGAATTGTCACCTAAAAAGGTCTACATTGGAAAGAAAATCACCCGTGCAATCAGAAGCATGTTAATTACATTATTGAGAAAATATAAACATGTATTTGCCCGGTCTTATGATGATCTCAAAGCATATAGGGAAGATTTGTTCCAACATGAAATTCCACTTAAATCTGATGCTAAGCCCTATAGACAAAAACAAAGACCCATCAAGCCTGTGTTAGAACCTAAAATGCATGAGGAACATATAAAACTTAGGGAAGATGGCATAATTAAACCTATTAGGCATTCATCCTGGGTCTCAAATTTAGTTCCTGTTAGGAAGAAGAATGGAGATATTAGATTGTGTGTTGATTTTAGAAATTTAAATATTTCTTCCTTAAAAGATAATTATCCATTACCTAATATGGAAACTTTACTACAAAGAGTTACCGGTTGTGAGTTATTATCCATGATGGATGGGTTCTCCGGATACAACCAAGTAAAGGTTAAAGAATCTGAACAATACAAAACAGCCTTTACAACCCCATGGGGAACTTATGTATACGTAAGAATGCCATTTGGCCTTACAAATGCTGGAGCGACATTCCAAAGAGCAATGGACATTGCTTTTTTAGGTCTAATAAATGATATCATGGTTGTATATCAGGATGACCTTACTGCATACTCAAAAAGGGCTGAGGATCATGTGAATCACCTTGAGAAGATATTTATTAGAGCATTAGAATATGGTGTTTCCTTGAACCCCAAAAAATGCAAATTTACAGTTTCAGAGGGGAAATTACTTGGGCACATAGTATCCAAAGATGGAGTTAGGATTGATCTTGAGAGAATAGAGGCAATAGACAAAGTTCCTATCCCAAAGATAGTCAAGGCTATACAATCATTCTTTGGACAAATAAACTTTGTGAGAAGGTTTATACCAAACTTTGTAGAAATAATTAACCCCATATCTAGAATGTTGAAGAAAAATGCAAAGGTTAATTGGACAAATGAATGCATAGAAGCTTTTGCATCCATAAAAAAAGCAATTAAAGGAGCTCCAGTGCTAAAGTCTCCCAATTTTAGTAAACCTTTCCAGATCTTTTCCTTTGCATCTTTTCATACAGTAGCAGTAGTTTTGTTACAAAAGAATAATAAGGGTTATGAACAGCCTATTTCTTTTTTTAGTATATCACTCCAACATGCAAAACTTAACTATGATATCATAGAAAAACAAGCTTATGCATTGGTGAAAACTGTCAAGGCATTTAGACCTTACTTGGTTGGGGCTAAGGTGATGGCTTATGTACAAATGTAGTAGTCAAAGATGTGTTCATGCAGAATGAAGTAACTGGGAAGAGATGTAGGTGGATAAATCAACTTCAGGAATTTGATATAGAAATTCAAATCACAAAACTAGTAAGGGGACAAGGGTTAGCAAAACTGATGACTGAAACAAATCTTGAGGCTTTCCAAGTATGTAATATTGAAAATGAAGAGGACATGATAACAAGTATTGAGAAGACTCCTTGGTATACTGAAATAGTGTATTACCTCAAGCACATGAAATACCCTAACGGATTTGATGATAATAAGAAAAGAACTCTAAAGTTACATGCTTCAAAATATGTGCTTATAGAGGGAGATCTTTATTGGAAAAACACATATGGTATCTTATTATTCTGTTTAGATGAAGAGCAAGCAAAATCTGCCTTAAAAGAGATGCATCAGGGAGTCTGTGGTGGCCATTTCTCAGCTAAAACCACAGCACACAAGATATTAAGGGCTGGATACTATTGGCCCAAGGTTTTCAATGATGCCTATAGTTTTACCAGGAAGTGTGAGGCCTGTCAAAGATTCTCAGGAAAGCTAAAATATCAAGGGGCATTACCCTTGAGACCTATGCAAGTTGATGCCCCGTTTCACCAATGGGGAATTGACTTTATAGGAGAAATTATGGAAAAATTAAGTGGCGGCTATAGATGGATATTGGTGGCCACTGACTATTTCACGAAATGAGTAGAAGCAGTGCCCACTAAACAAGCAACCAGCAAGGTTGTGATCAACTTCCTATTGGAAAACATTTTAACTAGATTTGGGGTACCTTTAAGGCGTATAACTGACAATGGAATGTGTTTTAGATCAGATGATTTTAAATTTTTTTGTAAATCTTATGGCATTACGATCTCATATTCTTCTCCCTACCACCCACAAGGTAATGGGTAGGCTAAGTCTAGCAATAAGAGTATTTTGAAGATTGTAAAAAGAATGTTGGACAATAACAAGAAATCCTGGGATTCTAAGTTGAGATTGGCATTATGGACTGATAGAATAACGGTGAAGAAAACCATTGGAAAATCACCATTTGAGTTAGTATATGGAACTCATGCCAGACTCCCGATACACAACCTGCTGCCAGTGTGTTAGTTTATCCTCCAAGAGGATTGGGATGTCCCAGAACTGATGGAGGAAAGGCTAGAATAGCTAATGGAATTAAACAAAATGAGGGAACAAGCAATAAAGCAGAATAAAAAAATGCAAATGCAGATGAAGTACCTATATGACAAAAAAGCAAAATTTAGAAAATTTGAGGTAGGTGACATAGTGCTTATTTGGAATGCCAGAAATCAAGAAAAGGAGAAGCATGGAAAATTTGATGCCCTATGGATTGGACCTTTTGTAATCAATGGTAAGGTAGGGGAGGATTCATATTATGTATAGAACATGTCTGGTGAGGAGCAAGAACTACCAGTACATGGGCAGTTTTTGAAACATTTTTTCTCTTAAAAAGAACCTGAGAGAAAAGAATTACCAGTGCATGGACAATTCTGGTTAAACTCTCTAAATGGTCTTTTGCATGCACGGTAGTTTAGAAGAGTCAAATAACTTGCTTAAAGAGCTCTCTTATCAGGAAATAAAAGTTTTTCATAAAGCAATAACCCAGGATCTCCACCACCCATCGTAGTTCACCCGTAGTCAAATGAAAAAGGTATTGGTCTACTCCTCCAGAAATCTGGGATCTTGCTATGCCCACAAGGGGCATACATCCCCAGAAAGAGACACTATTGGGACTGAAATTCCCAGGGTACTTTTTGGCAAATATTAAGTGATGTAGAGCACATAGTGGAAGTCAAACAATTGATACCATACTTCACAACAATGGGCTTCTATCCCACAGTTCAGATAGATTAATCCTTAATCAGCTTTAAAAATCCACTCTCTAGGTCCAAACAACATTGAAACATATATATTCTGCACTATCGGTAAGACAACTGATGTCGGAAAGACTTTCCCAAGTCTTACCATAGACCTATCTTATACCGATGTGTCCCCGAAACCTCCTTCATTGTGACCTCTTCCGTCGGTGTAACTTAAAACTCTTCCACTGATCTACATCTCTTACCAATATGCCAAAAAATTGTATATACAAGACATGACTTGTTATCACTGGTTCTCTTTATTGTTTCTACTGGTCACCTTTTGTATCCAACACAATGTACATTCTCACATACATTCTAAAGATACATTCTCGATATGCTTTTGTGATATATATATGCAATGTACATTCGGCAAAATGATACAAAACTCATGCCGATACACAGCAATATACATCGTTGAACCGAAAGGATTATGAAATAAGATATAATTGTTGTATATTTCATGCTTTGTATGTATGTTTTGGAAACATGCATTGCGATATATGTACACCGCGGAACTCAGGAGAGAGTTAAATCTAGTTAAAGGGATGCATTGGAACTTTATGTATATCAGAGGATGCATTTCACGGTATATACAAGTCAAAATTGAAAGGGGCTACATACTGCGATCTATAAAATAAGAATTCTGAAAAGAAGATACAATTGAATTTGTATGTATCAGGCATTATATATGAAGGTTGGATAAAAGTAGTGGGTCCCGCCGCTTGAACATTAGGCTTATATAATAACAATGTATATCCTTGATATACAAGCCAATATACAAGCAAAGATACATTCTAAAGATACAAGCCAGATGTCAAAATGAGTTCAATATAGAAAAGTCTTTGAATCGGCGAAGCTGAATAAGTCAGAACAAAGCCTGTGAGTCTCGCCAACATGATAGTCACAATATTGTCGGGGACATGTTGTGAGAGTCATGCCAATACAAAACACAGAAATCCTAAAATGACATTAAAATCTGAATGGTTAAGATATTCTTCTGATAGTTGAAATATTGGTTTTTTACAGGATATACACAACGAGGATCAAGTTATATAAACACCCACGAAAGGATCTTAAGCAACTAAGAAATTATCGATAAGGGAAGTAATTATTTGAGTAAACACATATGTTTAAATAAATTTGTTTTTATCATTTGATTAAAGATTATTTGTGTTTTATCTGGTCTTTTTAGGAATAATAAAGAAACCCTCGAAGGATATTAAGCAAAATTACAACTAAAGATTTTGTTTGACCCTGAAATGGTTATCCATTTGATGATTAGTGGCGAGTATTAAATTTCTTGAACCTATTTTATTAGAACAAATACTAATTTCGGTTATCAACCATTACAACTATTGTAACTGGTCTGAAGCTTGTATGCTGCTCTTTATAAGAGATGACCAAGACCAGAATAGGAGAGAATAAGGAGAGATTACATAATAGAACAGGGGATACTGTAGGTTAGATTTGAACAGCAATGCTAGTTCACTTATAATATATTTTATTTCTAGTAGACCATGTGCAAGCATTCTCTGATGAAGTCAAGTCTGTGAACATGAAGCAGTAACAGCAGATTTCAGTATGAACTATCTATTTAATTTATTCAATTATATGATTGTCTCCTTTCAAAGTTTTCTCTATTATTCAATTTGAGTTATCAAGTATATCTTCAAGTTGTCTATACACATTTGTTCTTGTAGTGTGATAAGATTAACTGGTTTCTGCTTTCAGAATTAAATCCTTTAAATTTGTCATAGTAACTGTGAAGACATTGTCAAGGATCTATAAGAAGAGTCATATAGTTAGGGTTTGTATTATGTCTCTAATTTTTGATAAATCTGTTACAATTGTAGTATTATTCTGATAGGTTCCTTTAAAGAGGGATTAAATCATTTTAGATGAATGCAAGTAATTTGATTTTATCAATTGGATATATACAAGTATGGAATATTAACTATTTCCTTGCAGGGTTGTACAAGTTACATACCTATTCTTTCATGCCAGATAGTTCAAGTTTTTACCAAACAAACAATAATTTATTTCATGATCATACTGACTCTATATTCAATAAGGCACTGGTCTAGTATTTTCATTATCACTTATACAAATTCACTTTAGATTTACTTAATTAGAATACATTATTGTTTTAGCATTACAATTTAGATCATTTAGAATTAACTTGATGTCTTTTCATCTCTTTTATAATTTGTGCCATTATCAACAGTTAGATTAATTCTAATCAAAGTAGTGATCATCTCTTTATCTCCTTTATTAATTAGAGGTTTACCCACCTAGGTCTGGTAGAGCCTGAAGTGAAGGGGGTTTAACCATATCTACCCTGTGTCAGTTAGCCAAAAATGTCAAGAGAGCCTGGCAACCTCTTAGGGTTAATGACCTACATTTTTGAGACCTAACACACCCCTTTGCAACTTTACATTGCCTCCTTCTGACGATTTTTGGGGCAGTAGAAAACCTTTCACCATGGGCAAATGCCTCAGAGATATAAAAAATTGAGAGAGGTTATTGTAGAGGCTCTCTATATGATCATGTTGCCTCAAATGGAATGTTTCTAAGTGACAATTTTTGAGTAACATCTCGTCAAAGATTGCTACCTTTTTGCACTTTGGACTCTTCAGGGATATCATCGGTACAATGTAGCTCGGACTGTTTCGACATGTTTGGGTGAAAAACAAGACCATGCCTAGCTTAAATGTACCCATCTGAACACGTTGGAATAGTCAGTTTGGTCACATTAGGAGCAAGATGAAAGTTACACCCCTTTGCAACTTTACACTGCCTCCTTCTGATGATTTTTGGGGCAGTAAAAAACCTTTCATCACGGGCAAATGCCTCAAGATATAAAAAACTGAGAGTGGTTATTGTAGAGGCACTCTATGTGATTGTGTTGCCTCAAACAGAATGTTTCTAAGTGACACATTTTTTGAGTAACATCTCGTCAAAGATTGCTTCCTTTTTACACTTTGGACTCTTCAGGGATATCATCGGTACAATGTAGCTCAGACTATTTCGACATGTTTGGGTGAAAAATTGAACAATACCTAGCCTAAACGTACCCATCCAGATGCATTGGAACTATCAGTTTGGTCACATCAGGAGTAGGACATGAAAAATGCATAACATGATGATGTAAAAATGTGTGTGTAAAAATGTAGCAAGAAATTAAAAAAAGACAAACCTTACAAATTAATGTGCATACTTACAACTCAATGTAACATGACTTTACAAAATCAATGTGAATACTTACAAATTAATCCAATGAACCATCTGGGTTTGCTCTACTCTTTATTGTGTCAAGTATTGCTTCATGGTCAGACTCACGCACCTTCCACGAGATTTTGTTCAAAGGTCTAGCCCGATACTTTATCAAATGAACATTGGATGTCACGACAAGGTTCAAGTAATGAAGAATCTTCTGATGCATGTCAAAGTCCTGAAACAGCCAAAAATTAACACTCTTATGTGGGTACCTTCTAAGCCATGTTCCAGTAATAACCACTGAGCCTGTAGGGTATTCGATGTTTTCTCCATCTGTAACAGGGGCCTCCAATTTATTTTTGGCCTCAACACAATGACATAAGTAATAATATGTTTCCTCTTCATTATCTTCATCTGCAATAACTGCATATATGTGCCCTACATTGATATGTGTAGCAAATTAGATGAAATTAGTCAACATTACAAAAACACTACAAAGTAAGATGACATTACCTGGTTGAACTAGATGAAATTAGATGCATATATGTGCCCTATATTACCTGGTTGAACT
Organism: Cunninghamia lanceolata; assembly: GCA_027924645.1. Lineage (NCBI taxonomy): Eukaryota > Viridiplantae > Streptophyta > Pinopsida > Cupressales > Cupressaceae > Cunninghamia > Cunninghamia lanceolata. The sequence continues at coordinate 4,558,555 of BSBN01000286.1, read as the reverse complement.
AAATCTGATATGTGGTCCAAGTCAACTGATGATTCCATCTGTGTTAGTTCCAGTGACGTTGGGGGTCGATACGTGTCAAGTGGGCTAAGATAACTTAACTGCCATTCGTCAACCCACTCCTTTGACTCGCACTCATCCCAGACTTGAATTGTATGGGAAGAACAAAAGCATGAGATCTTTCGCGTATGGATACTCCATGAACCTGTAATTGAGCTTCTGAAAGAGTGCATCTCATTTGATCCTATCAGTGTAGAATAGTCCTCATATGGTGCAATGTTAGTATCATCTATCAACCAAAAAAATCTATGAACTGAAGACTTACCTTCATTACCTAGGCCCATGGAAGCATTACACCACTCGACAATTGATTTTACATCTGTCAACTTTGCATTGTCTTTATACTTTAACTCTTCTCGTGCTATGGCTCTTTTGATACATGCTCCTACACCATCATGCTCCGCCTTTCCATGCCCGGCCTCACAAAAGTTCCACATATGTTGAATACCTGTAAACTTATGCCTCCTACTCAGCTAATAGAAATTCTGTGAGTTCTTGAATTGTGACGCATAGTTATCTAACCATATGATATGTTGACTGAACAATATGCCTCTTCTAGCCAAATCATTGTAGAACACCTGAAAGCAACCTTGCACGAACTCTAAAGAATGTGTGCAATCATCACTAATATAGAAATTATACTCCCTTATGATCTTTCTATCACCCTTTGTACTATCATTTGCATGAATGAATGCGATGTGCACAAATATAGAAACCTGTGTGGAGTTGTAATATTGTGATTGCACTTCACGCTGTGGTTGTAGACTGTAGTTCTCTGCAAAGTCAACGACTAAAACAATGCTACCAACCGGAAATGTGTCCTTGCATAACTTGAATTGTAAGTCCAACCATCGAGCTCTAGAGCATGTCTTGCATACTCATAGACTATGTTGTCACGAAATATAGGCATAAATTGATACACTGGAATATTTTCAATAACCAATTCACACCTCTTTGCTTGTTTACCATCTTTTGTATTGTATGCCACTATTTTATACTTGCCAAACTCTACTAGTTCATTTCCAACCACATGTGTTCTTTCCATATGTTCACATATTGGCAAATGTTGCAAGCCACCGTAATGATGACATGTGCCATCCAAGCATAATTTCATATTTGACCTTCCTCTCTTTCACATTAAATTCTTGATATGAAGTCTCTTGAAGATATTGGTGGGGCACATATGGCACAACCCTGCAAAACCTTATTAGTATGCATATCTAAACATATAGACCTATAAACATCAAAATGGTTAGAAAATTCAATATGTAATCTACAACAACAAGTAGTGCGTGTGTGATTTATCTTGACATATAAAGGTTTTAGCATTTCAAAATATCTTTGACAAATTTTAATTTGAGGATACTTCTCTAGAAATTTACCATAAAACTGAGTTTGAGTCTCGTCCAAAAATTTCTTTGGATGTGGCTCACGGTTCTGACTACCGATTCTCCTTCTTACCACATCCCTTTGATTCAGAGATACCCTTGTCTTATTCTTCCAAAAGTCTTCAATTAGTGATCTCAATGGTTCAACAATTGGTTTATCTTTTCGTGGTAGTCTCCCCGAGAACGCCCATAATTCATTGGCATTAGTGTCCTCAATTCTTTGGTGTCTTCCAATGGCTCTTGATAAAGTTTTCCTATTAATTCTTAATTCTTGACTCGTCTTTCTAATGAGATGAGCTTTCCTTGTTTGACTACTTACTATAGTCGATGTAATCACATGCCGTGTTGCATTACTATATTTTGTGCGTGAGGTGTTACCCACACTCTCATACACACTCATTAGATTCTTGAAAATAGATTTTTCACTTGAAGCCTCTTATGTTCTCAACCCAAGAATCTTCATGATGGAACTATACCTTATACTTCACATCATTTCAAGGAATAGTTGACATCTTGTAGTCTCATTTAACTTTTCAAAGAACAATCTCCAAATCTTATGAGCATATCTTCTACAAGTGCATTTTGGAATCTTACCTTCCATTGGCTACAAAATATTCTCATCAATATCAATCAAATACTTTAGCTTTCTATGAAAAATTCTAGGTGGTGTTAAGTTAGATAAATTCATCTCAACATTAGGAATTTCATCAATATTTAAATGAGATGGGCTATATGGCATACCTTCGATCGAAGATGGAATAGATGACGTACCTTGAGGTTGAGGTGGGAACGATGGCATACCTCCTTCATCACATGTGAATGATGATGTACTCTCAACTTGAGATGTGGTAGATGGTGTCCCTACATGTTGACTTGTGGTAGAGGACATGTCTCCAACTATGGTATTCAAATCTCTCTTAGCACGAAGTTTTTGTATTTGTTCTCTTTGTGCTGCCAATACCATATCTCTTTGTGATGGTTGTGGTTCCTCTTCAATTGGCATGTCTTCATTTAGCGTGTCCAATTTCCTCTTCTCACGAAGTTCCCTCATAGCCACTTCTTTCTTTGCATTCTTAGCTTCTATCTCTTCCTGTGTTGGTTTAATTCTTGATCGTTTCCTCAGCATGACAGAGAATTTGTCTGTAGCATGATAAAGAGACCAATATTAGTTCCTAAGAAATGAATACAAGATAATAGTGGGATTGTATTTTTATTATGTTGTAAGGATTTATTCTTGTATAGTTTGACATCATGGTATGTTAAGGTCTATTTATTACACATAATTATTAAAGAGCCCAAGTGTAGAAAATATACATGGCATCATGTGAGATTGTAGGCTACTTTCTTGATTGGGAATGTGTCTATTTTAAACATGTATGATAAAGCATGATAAAGTAATTCAAATAGAATTAAGGAAAATGTAAAGAACATGCATGTAAAGACTTGACATACCTAAAAAATGAAGATTCGAATGGAGAGAGTACCTAATTATGTAGTGTTTTTTTCTTCTTGCATCAAACTCCTCAACAATTTGAGTTTTTCACCACTTGCTTCCTTTTCAATGTTAAATTGAATTACACTCAAATATAATTACTAACAACGATACTATCAACCAATCTATAATGTTAAATTCCTAAAAGTGAATCACAATTAACATTGCAACACTACAAAAATTGAAACTTGAATAGATATATATCAAACTTGGTGTGAAAAATTTGTTATTTCCTCCTTCTCAAGTTGGCAAAGTAGAAAAGGTGGTGGAAAGATCATGCAAAGGTGGTAGAATGTGTAAAGTGTGCATGTGAACTTCCCAACAACATGAAAGCACTTCTTTTTTGTCGGAGCATGTGCAGAATCAGTATGAAAACAAAGCGTGTGGGCCTGCATCACGGGGGTCAACACTTTTTTACCATTTCTATAGCAGGACAAAACGCGAGCGCGTTATAACGTGCTCGCATTTTGTCCTTCTATAGATTGATCCATAAATATTTTACCTATCTCACCTTCGATAGCACCTTTACAATATCTCACCTATAGTTCCATTAGCTCATGTTCTATATCTCACTTATCTCTCCCCCTCACCTCTCTACCTCTCCCCTCTCTATGTCTCTCACTCACTCCTTGCCTACCTTAACCCTAATCCCTCGACCCTCAACCCTATCCCTAAACCCTTGACCCTCAAACCTCAACCCTCAATGTCAAAACCTAATCCCTCAACCCTTAACTCTGATCCCTTGACCCTTAACCCTATCCCTAAACCCTCAACCCTAAAACCTTAACCCTCAACCTTCAACGTCAAATCCTAATCCCTCAACCCTTCACTCTAATCCCTCAACCCTAAACCCTATCCCTAAAACCTCAACACTATACCTTAAACCCTAATCCCTCAACCCTAAACCTTATCCCTAAACCCTAATCCCTCAACCCTCAACCCTAATCCATCATCCCTCAACTCTAATCCCTCATCCCTAAACCCTAAATACTATCCCTATTCCTAAAACCTCAATGGGATTGATACTATACCTTAAATCCTAATCCCTTATCCCTAAACCCTAAACCCTATCCCTCAACCCTTAACCCTTAAAAATTAAACCCTAAAACCTATCCATAAACCCTCGACATTCAACACTATATTTTAAACCCCAATCCCTTAACCCTCAGGCCTAAAGCCTCAACTGTCAATTGTTAAACCTTCAACCTTAAACCCTATCCCTAATCCCTCTACCCTCAACACTCTACTTTAACCCTAATCCCTTGACCATCAACCCTATCCCTAAACCCTCAACCCTCAACTCTCAACATTAAACCCTAATCCCTCAACCCTAAACCATAATCCCTCAACCCTAAACGCTATCCCTAAACCCAACAAAACTACTTTGCGTTATGTTAGGTTGTTAAACCTATCATTTTTGACACTCTTCTCTTAAAGATATTTGAGTTGCAAGAATATGTCAGAAAAATGGCTATGAACTTTTTTAATGTTAGTAATGTTATATGGCATGTTTTTCTAGCCCATCTGGGGTTCATTATGCCAATAGGTGTACACACTATGAGAAAAACTTTGCGTATGGTACATCCACAATGAGTAATTAACAGTTGAAATCAGAAGGATGATCATTATGAGAAAAGCATTGCATTGGGGTACATCTATGTTTCTTGTTGTCCACCCTGCACTTAGGGGAGGTATATTGTTATGAAACAGGCATATAATCTCCCATTGTTTACTGGCTCTATCCACAAGAACTACTAAACTATACCTTAAACCCTAATCCCTCAACCCTAAACTTTCAACCCTAAACCCTATCCCTAATCCCTCTACCCTCAACATTCTACCTTAACCCTAATCCCTTGACCCTTAACCCTAAACATTATCCCTAAAGCCTCAGCCCTAAACCCTAATCCCTCAAGGTCCTAAACTCTAATCCCTTATCCCTAAACTCTAAATCCTATCCCTAAATGCTCAACCGTCAACCTTAAACCTTAATCACTCAATCCTTATCCACCCCTCTCCTCCCCTATCTGGCTCATTCCCATCTCTACCCTCCTCTACCCTCGACACTATACATACATACATATAGGCATACATAGATACATACATGCATATAGGCATACATAGGCATACATACATACATACTTACATACATACATATAGGCATACATACATACATACATGATTAATAGCCTTGAATATAAAAAAATTTAAGTGGAACATAACACTAGCGCGTTATAACACGCTCACATTATTTCAAACATGACAAACAACACAAACTTTTGCGGAAAAGGAAAAATACAAAGCAAAAACTAACGCGAGCACATTATAATGTGCTCGCGTTATGTTTTTCTTTGGGAATCCCAAGCCTTGGGCTTGGGATTTGCTTTGGATTTCCAACCCAAAGGCTTGGAGTGCCTTTTCAACATCCACAGACGTGTTTTCCATATTCTTCAAGATTTCACATAATTTCGTTCGTGCTAACCCTCAGATTTGCATGTGTTTCAAGGTCGAACAAATCGAACACCTGGGTAATGTTAGGCTTTCTCTTAGCTATTTGACGATGTGATTTTTTTTCACATTTTAACAATGTTAAGCCTTTCATCTTTAATTTTTTTGTTTGTGTGTCTATTTTTGGGCAAAAACCACTGTTTGGTCTTTTTTTCATTGTAAATTAACTATTCATTGAAATTTCAAAAAAATTACATATTTAGAAACTAGACTCCATTCTACAAATATTAAAAAAAGAAAAAAATGATTTTCATTTAGTTTTCAAAATTTATAGGGGTAGCACGGCCAAAATTCTATTTTTTAGGATGTGTCCACTTTGAAAATTAGTAAAAAATCGAATATTCATCAAAAAATTATTAGAAAAATCGGCATAAACTACATGCTATTAGCTAATTTCTCACTGAAGCAATTTTAAAAATACCAAAAAAAGTTTGACCTTTTGACGGAGCCACAAAACATGCTATGCTATGTTTTTTGACAGAAACAACACCAATTTATGTGGCTTCCTCTTTTGAACCCCTTAATCTATGCCATTTTCAAAAAAAAATAGTAGTTTAGAAAGTAGACTCAGAGCACTACGAACATTGTTTTGGTTGCATCTCCAAATTTTGAGTGTAACTATGCTCAATTTCTCATCCAAGGATAGTGTTTCCTGATTTTAGAAAAAAAGTGGCCACTTAAGACCCCTTTTTGCCCCCCATCTTCTTGCACTTACCCGGGGGTGAATCAGTTGTTCCACAAATTTAACAATTTCTGCTTTTAATCTTCTTTATCAACTTACAATCAAATTAATAATGTAAACATTAAAGCATGAATCAACAACACATGAGTAGAAATAAATTAAGCACACATAACACCAAAATTTTTATGTAGAAACCTGGTTAAGGGAAAACCACGGTGGGGGTTAACCCACAAGATTTGTACACTGTTAAAAGTACTTAGAAGAAAAGAGAATTGCTCTTAGATCATCCAAAACATGCTTGAATCTTCCGGTTGGCCAAGACTGGGAAGAACAACAACACCAAGAGGGAAATCTTCAATAATGAGCTCAAACTTCAATGTGGACCTCCAACACAACAGCCACACGATCCAGAGATCTCCACAAGCACATTGAATTTATCAAAAACATCTGTACTCCTCCAAATCATTAGAATCACTTTCATCTTCATCTGGAACCTCAAGAACACTGTCTGACATGATTGTCACACCAGAAAGACTGCTTTTGAACCTCCAAACCATGAACCACTTGAATGGATGATACACACTGACTTCCCAAACATGCCTCTAGATCTGTTGATCATCATTTTACATTTTTGGAACAATCCGGACCTCTTTGCTGTCATTGTATCTCTGTTGCAAAACTGGTTCTACTCAGATGTCCATAGCTTCTTCAAATCTTCATGCGAACCCTTCAAATCTTAACTAGAGCTTCTTCAGACAATCCTCTACTAAACCATATGGTCTGCATACATTGATACATTAATTTTCTCAATATCCTCAACATTCCAGTCTTCTAAACATGCAACAAAATAGGTTACAGTTGACACCAATGGCAACAAGGATATGTTGACATCAATGACAACGCCGTTTAGGCACATATTTGTAACAATCTCCCCCTTTGTCATTGATGGCAACATATGATGTGAAAAACTAATTCAACCATCAAGACATGACCTTCTCCCCCTTTCTCTTTTCACTTCTGCAATTAGTTTCTTCACTGCTCCCCCTTTCATCAACAATTAGTTTTTCACACAATTTCTCTCCCCCTTTGACATCAATGGAAAAGGGCACATATTTGCAATCTTTTTCTCCCCCTTTTTGTTTAAGATTGATCTCAAAAGTGCATACTGACTACTCCCCCTGAGTAGTATTTCCTTAACATCAATCCGGATCACAAGATGTGACTGTGAATTCCACTGGACTGATGCACCCTAGTGGATCTTAGTTCTAATCAGGAGGGGTAATAACCCCTAACATCTCTCTAAGATACTCAAAAGTATCCTTGGGAAGAGGCTTAGTGAATATATCCGTAATCTGATCCTTTGAAGACACAAACTCCAACTTGACTTCATTCTCATTTACCTTCTCTCTCAAGAATGAAACTTGATGGATATGTGCTTTGTCTTTGAATGCAACACCAAATTCTTTAAGATGTTTATTACACTTGAATTATCACAAAAAATTGTAACAGGCTCTTCAAACACAATTCTGTTATCCTTTAGCATTTGCTTCATCCACAAGACTTGAGTGCAATTTCATGTTGCTGATATATACTCTGCCTCTACAATAGATAGAGATATTGCCTCTTTCTTTTTGCTCATCCAAGAAACCAATCTCCTTCCCAAGAAAAATTCACCACCACTAGTACTTTTCTTGTCATCCACATCTCCTACCCAATCAACATCTGTATATGCATGAAGAGTGAAGTCATTATCTTTTGGATACCACAAGCCATAATCAAGTGTTCCTTTGAGATATCTGAAGATTCTTTTGACTACTACAACATGGGATTCTTTAGGATCAACTTGAAATCTAGCAACAAGCCCAACTGCATTCATAATATCAAGTCTGGTCTGAGTGAGATAGAGAAGTCCTCCAATCATTGATCTATATCTTTTCTAATTTGCCTTAGGGGAGTCACCATCTTTACTCAACTTGCATCCAATAACCATAGGTGTACTTGTTGGTTTTGAATCTTCCATTCCAAACTTCTTCAACAATTCTCTCACATACTTAGACTGAGATATGAAGATACCTTTATCTGACTGAGTGACTTGCAGACCTAAGAAGAAATTCATCTCACCAAACATGGACATCTCAAATTCACTTTGCATCTAATCAGCAAATGTTTTGCACATGCTCTCATTTCCACCAAAAATGATATCATCAACAAATACCTCAACAATCAGAATATTCTCATGATCAATCTTGAAGTAAAGATTACTGTCAGTAGTGCCTTTGTTATATCCTAGCTTTAGCAGATACTTATCTAATCTTGCATACCAGGCTCTTGGGGCTTGTTTAAGTCCATATAATGCTTTCCTCAACTTGCAAACCATATCTTTCTAATCAAACAACTAAAATCCTTCCGGTTGCTCAATGTAGACTTCTTCTTCTAATTCTTCATTTAAGAATGTTGACTTGACATCTATCTAATAGACCTTGAAATCTTTATAAGCAGCAAATGCAAGAAATAATCTGACTGCCTCTATTCTTGCCACCAGAGAAAAAGTTTCTTCAAAATCAATTCCTTCCACTTGAGAATATCCTTTGCATACCAACCTTGCTTTGTTTCTTACAACTTCACCATCTTCATTTAGTTTGTTCCGGAAGACCCATTTAGTTCCAATCACATTTTTGTCCTTAGGTCTAGAAACAAGATCCCAAGTGTGATTCTTTTCAATTTGCATTAATTCCTCCATTGCTTTTACCTAGTTTTCATCATTGTAGGCTTCACTTACTAATTTTTGTTCAATCTTTGAAATCAAACAAATCTCTTCTTGATCTTCAGCAATTCTTCTCCTAGTTTGAACACCTTTATTTCTATTTCCTATTATCTAATTTTCAGGATGATTCATCCTTACATACCTGGGAGTTTTGGGATTTGCTTGAACTTCTATTTCTTGAACTTGTTCCTCAACTTCTGCATTATCCTCTTGAGTCATTGGATTTTCCGTATCAATCTGGATCTGAATTTGAGTTTGCACTTGCCTTTCTTGACTTCAATTTTCATCTTGATCATCTGAATCATATCTGTAAGATCTAGAAAGTCCTTTGCTCTCATCAACTCTGACATTAACACTTTCAACAATATTTTTCAACCTCTTGTTAAAGCACCGGTATGCTTTGCTTCAAGAGTAGAGTAACCCAGAAGTATTCCTTCATCACTTTATGCTTCAAACTTGCCTAGATCCTCATCTCTTTTGATATAGAATTTACTACCAAAAACTCTAAAATATCTCACAGTAGGAGGATGACCAAACCAGAGTTCATAAGGGGTCTTACCAGAATTGCCTTTCATCTGCACCTGGTAAGAGTGTAGACAACAGTACTCACAGCTTCTCTCCAATAAACTTGTGGAACATTTGTTTCCATCATCATGGTCCTAACAACTTCTTGAATGGTTTGGTTCTTTCTTTCCACAACTCCATTTTGCTAAGGAGTCCTAGGAGTAGATAATTGTCTTTTTATTCTATGCTTTTCATAGAATGTATCAAACTCACCGGAGGTAAACTCTCCACCTCTGTCAGATCTCAAACACTTTATCTTCACACCAATCTCATTTTCCACCATAACTTTGAACACCTTGAATTTGTCAAGAGCTTTTGATTTTTCTTTTAAGAAAGTTACCCACATCATCCGAGAGTAATCATCAATCAGCAACATAAAATATGTCTCCTTGCACGCTCCTAATTCTAGCAGGACCACATAGATTAGTATGCACAAGTTCCAATCATCCACTTCAAAATTGTTCTTTACTTTTGAATGAAGTTTTGTTCTATTTACCCAATTGACATTCTCTACACATGCTATCAGGTTTCACAAGTTTTGGAAGATCTCTTCTATTTACATCCACTGTTTGCCCATATCAAAACCCTTAGTTTTAATTAGATAGCTTTAATTAGATAATTTTTAATTAGTTCTAATTAGAAGGTTTTAATAAGTTTTAATAAGGAATAGCTTTAATTGGTTTTAATTAGAATATTTTTTTTAGTTTTAATTAGTTTTTTTTAGAATTTAGATTTTGTTAGATAATTTAGATTAATCTTTTATTTTGTTAGTAAGATTAATTTGGTTGAATTAGTTTTTAATTTTTTATGGCTAGGTTTAGATAAAATTTTGCTAGTTAGATTAATGTTATTTTCATTTTTAGTTTCATTTTTTGTTTTATGGCTAATCTTTGTTGACTTGGCTTTTGTGCAGGATCACATGCCAAAGATTTGAAACTGAAACTTGATGTTCGTTTGTTGAAGACTAAAAATTCAAACTACTGACAGTCATTTGTAGGATTTTCATTAGATATCTTTTTCAATGTCTGTTTACACATAGACTAAATAGGGGGTTAATAAATTAATTATTTGTTGTGCTTGCAATGATGGTAGGTGTATGCTCTCACCTTGTGCAAACTTGGTGATCAGAAGCTAGACCCATCTCTTTCATGTTTTTAATCCCTTAGAGGGTTTACCTCCCAATTTGTGAGAGGGAACGACCCAAGCAATACTTTCGTTTCAGTCTGCTATATAAATAATTGTGGTTGTGATAAAAGTCATCAATAACCTAGTGCCACTATTCTATACTGATAAAAGTCTCCCTCAATATCCATGAAATGCATAAAAACCCTTTTTAAGGGTTGGGAGGTCTCTTAAATGAGCGAACCACCACATGTATAGACACCAGATTATCTCGAAACACTGACTAGAAACCACTTGTTGTAGAGGCCAAAAAACCCTTTTTGCTTGCTGGTGTAGGAGGTTTAATCTCCAAAGCTACCTTATATGTACTATTTAGGGTAGAGATAGAAAATCCCTCGATTCATAAGATCTCCAGATCTTCAGGGTAAGAGATTTAGTGTGCCCGTGCCATGGTGGGGGAGCTAGTGTCACCAAACCAATATCTCTAGCTTTCCACCTTGTCTCAGTATATGGAGTAATCCAAGTGGGGACTCAACAAGTAGTATCCTCTTTCCAACCTAGGTTGTACATGCTTACAAGTATCTTCAAATTTGTCAAGACTAGTGAAAATTTGGGGCTAATCTAGGCCCCCATTCAGACTTCTACTCTGATTTTATATCAGAGTCATCCAAAATATTTTGTCTGTCATGTTTTGCATGTGTATTAAAAAACAAACATTTCCATCTCAATCAAACATCACACCTGGAATCTATAACATTTCAACCTTGCAAATCTCAAAAGCTTGCTCAAAAAATCAAACAACCAAAAAGAAATAGAAACTATCACTTTTCACCAGTCCTACACTTTTTGATCCTTGTTCCTAAACAGATAAGTAAAAAAAATCCACCATTATTCAAACAAAATTCTTAGCTTGCATCTAGGTTGCTCTCTTTGGTCTTCAATCAAGCATTGGCTATCATACTGCTTTACCACTTGAGGTCTATCATACTTGAGTGGGGAAGCATATCATTAGGATAGGGTAACTTTCTTGGATTTTATCATCTCCTACTTTAGCATACCCTTTCTTGATCATTGTCCTTGTGTCTATCCATCATAGCACAAGAAATCATTGTCTACATAATCATTGTCAAACCTAGAGTTATCTTGATCTATTTTTGAATTGTCATCAAACCACTTGAAGTTTAGTTGGTGTCATCTTACTCAAATCTGCATCCTTGAACCTAATCCAATCTTTATTCATCAATATGGTTGTGATCATCAACAAAGCTAGGCCAAATCCAAAACCATATATACTCTGAGGAGACCCTTCTCCTAGCTCTAATAATGATGAGGATCTTGTAGATTTTGAGGCATACTTGGAGGAACAAACTGAAATCCAAAGACTTCAACCTATGTGTAACTCCATCCCAACACCTACAAATGATCCCATCTTGGATGAAATTAGAGCACTAAGACAAGAATTGGACACTCTCAAGATTGCTAAGACATCATCCTATAAGTTTTCTACTACAAAGGTATCAAAGCCAAAATCATATATCCTCCGAGGTGGGTCAAAATTTGCTCCTAATGATGATGAGAACTTTGTAGATCAAGATGCATATTTTGTTACTCATGAACCATATAGCCCCCTAGCATCATGTCAACCTAGTCCCTCCACATCAACCAATCTCATGAATATTCCTTAATATCCATCTCAAAATCCTTCACATCATGAGTATGCTAGTACTAGTCACTCCTCACACCAAGAGCATGTATCCTTAAGTCATATTAATGATACTCTTGACAAGGGAAAAAACCACCTCAATCTTGGAATCATACACCAATCCATCTACTAGTCCTCCATCACCATCCAATAGAATGCCTATACCAAAGCTGAACGATTTTCTCCAAAGAATCTTTACAAAATCTAAAAGCAAAAGAAAATCTATGGAGAAATCTAAATTCACTCATTCAATTTCATCCCCATCTAGCACAAGCAACCCTAATCTTACACATAAGCCTACACCTTCTACCATTATTCATCATCCATGTTATAATGTCCATCTACCCATACTCTTGCAAATGATGTGATCGAATGGCTACTAGCACGGAATAGACCATCCCCGCGTCAAGCACCCATTCATGAGCCTACCAAAGAACCTTTGAATGCCATGTCCACTTCTTCAACCCCATCATGTGCTCCACAACCCCTCGAGCCTATTGAAAATTTTCCTCACATGAGTTCATTGCCCTCTCATGTTGTTGACCAAGAACCTATGCAAGAGTCATCCACTTCCATTCAAGCAAACCAAGAGGTATGTCAAGATCACAATCCTAAGCATGTGGAAACATCAAGCCCTCATTCTAATCTAGAGAAAATCACTTTCATTCAACCTATTCATAAACTTTACCTTTTTCATGATCAAGATGATATCTATGATGAAGAACCTATCCATGAACATCTTGATCCTATTCATACCCCCACAAGCATTCATGATCAAGACACCCAAGACCTACATACTCCATCTAATGAAAGTCTTGTTGACCTCCTTAAGAATTCACCCCATTGCATGGCCTTCCTTCAAAGCAAGGAAACTTCTCCTCCATCTAGCCCTAATAAGAAAACATCCACTTGTCAGGATAAGACACATGCCTCACAAGTACACATAGAAGATCAAACGAATAGCTTGGATCTACATGCACATAATCAATATCCTAATGATCCTTCATCATCATCCACTATCAACCCCATTGCAAATCCACCAACATGTCCACTTGGTCTTACCACCCTCATCCATGAATGTTCCTCCTTAGGAAAGCAGCAACCATTATCCACCACTTCACCATCTCCATCCAATAATGAACTCAAGTCTAGTGTCCAAACTACACCTAGTCCCATAGTCCACCACATACTCCAAAAAATGAACTACTAAGGTAAAGGCTTAGGCCTACATGACCAAGGTATTTTGGAACCAATCCATGTCAAAGTCCTTCCATGCTCATATGGCCTAGGATATACACCCCAAGATAAACAATCTAAAGATGTTGGTAGTTCCTCCATTCCTCCTAAGTCCACCACTTTCCATCATCAATCCTATCATGTACCCAAAACATATGTTGCCATTCCACCTCCATCATCCTACAAGTGTCAAAAGAATGTGACCATACACCTTCCACCATCCACTTTACCTCCACTACTTCCAACTCCTAATATCCTTCCATCCACTTTACCACCATTGCTTCCAACACCTAATATCCATATCATTCATAAATCCCCTTACATTCCTAATCATGACCAATAAATGCACACATTGTTTAAACGAGAAGCTTCCACCAATTCCAAGAGATTCAAAAATACAAAAATGGATGCCTCTACCTATAAAGTCAAAAAATCTTAAAGGTCCTCATGCCTTAGGACATAAATGCAAAAAATCAAAGAAAAATCCATCCAAAGGGCCACCCAAGCCGATACCTTCACAAGCAAAGTATAAAACTAAAATGGTATGGGTACCTAACAAAAAGAAAGCAAGCCAAATGAGGCATCCACATCTCAAAAATCCCACTCCATTCAAAAGTTTCAAATTCAAAAATCCCACAAGCAAAACAAAAATCATAAAAATATTAAGTCTATGTGGTTACCTAAGTCACTACGTCCACCATCTCCTAAGAAAACATCTCCATTGCTTCCTACACCACCTCCACATCAAAAGTTTCAAAGTTTATCATGGTGTGTGCAACCATTGGTCATGGTTCCATTCCATTCCGCAACATTTCCACATACCTCCATCTCCTTATCATTCAACTATTATCCTACATATCTCCCCCATCACCTTCCTAAGATCCATGATTTTGGATAAACCTTCCATCCTTGCATAAGTCCTACATAATCCATGTCATAATCCACCATCATTTCCTCCATAATCCACATCATAATCCATTATCTACCTAATCCATCTCCCTCTCATGCATTCTTACCAACATCTATGAGCATTATGATATTTGACATGGTCCATTTGCAATGACATCCATCTCTAATGGGACTATCACCTTCATAGAACTAGACACTTGAGTCCCTCCTATCCATATTCCCCCTCTCCCATTAAAAAAAAAAGTAAAGATAAATCCATTCGTCCAATGATGAAAACCACCCTTGGTGGCTCCTTAGATAAGTACCATGATGAAAACCTAGAAAACAAGCATCACGTGTAGGATGATCTTTTATGTCACTTACACTTGGGGGCACATTGTCTCATCCAACCTATCTATCTAATCATACCATTTTCATACCATATCCTACCTACCATCCACTTACATACATATTCCTATCTTATTGAGTCCATTCATCCTCCCTTCCTCATTTTGATCTTGATAAAGATATGGGGGCAAAATGTTGAAACATGCTTTGGATATCATTTGATATACCTCATCCTTCCAAACAAGCCTGTCATCATCCTTTTGTCATGAAAAATCCTAAGTATTGTACCTAAAATGGGGCATTTTATTCCTATCCGACATAGCCTCTGGATATCACATCCTTGTCCTCTTACGCATACATCCATTCCATCCACTTATCATGAGCTTTTGCCCACTCTTTTATCCATTCATCCAATCCTATATTCATCCTTGCACCTAGACTTGGTTCTCCCCTATCATTGGTATCTAGCACAAAGGCTACCCAAATTGTCATCCAATGTCATATCAAATATTCCAAAAAACACAAAAATTCAAATATTCCAAAAATCCAAAAAAAACAAATATTCCAAACAAAATAAAAAAAAATCAAATATTCCAAAAAACACAAAAAAAAATCAAATATTCCAAAAATCCAAAAAAATCAAATATTCCAAAAAATCGAAAAAAATCAAATATTCCAAAAAAAAACACAAAAAAATCAAATATTCCAAAAATCCAAAAAAAATCAAATATTCCAAAAGATCTAGAAAAATCAAATATTCCAAAAAAATTAAAAAAAATCAAATATTCCAAAAAATTCCAAAAACAATGATACTTTTAGATCGCCACATAGCTCTGAACTTCAACAAAATCAAAACATGCCAAGATTGACAATCAAGCAAACATTGCAACATACCTGTCAATCCATCTTTCAAATCCAAACAAATGAATAAATTGTGACAAGAATCAGTTCTACATTGAAGCATGATGTCTGTTTGTTTGTCAGTCTTTGATTGTTTTATGATTTTATCTTTGGTGGCATGTCTTTTAGCTTCTCGAACATTTCTTAGACTACAGAGGGGAGGATGGGGCATGTTCACTTGTTTGTTGTCTATGGATTATTCCTTATTCATAGGATGACTCGTCTTAAGACATGGTTGTCTAAAATCATTGAGGACCTATGAGTCTAGTGTGGATGAAAGCATTCCTTGTCTGATAATGTCTTCCATGTAATAAGTATTCAAGTAATCTAAGGTCCTTATACCTAGATGCTTATACTTTATTGCTAAATAAAACACAAATAATATTCAGGTCATCTAGACATTCATATTGTCTAGACGCTTATACTAATTTGTGACATAATAAGCTCAATGATGATAAAGCACTATGTAAAGCACAAATTTTTTTCTCACCTTCATTTCCTTCATATCCCTTTTCATCCAGCATTTCTTCCATCACCCATTCCCTTCATCATTTCATTTTTCTTCATGCTCCTTATCTCAAGGAGTAATTAATTGCTTTATCCAACTGATACATGTCTCCTAATCCAAATATCAAATCAATCAACTTGCTTTTTAGCATGGGACTCCAATGCTCCCTGATCATTCAATCTATTAATCAATCATTATTTTGCGCTAGCATCAATCTCAATCAACTTAATCAACTTATCAACCTAGCTATACTGAGCCTTTCCATCAATTGTTTAGTTATGCCTATCAGTTGTGCATTTTCATCAAATGTACATCTTCTCTTACTAGTTGTGCATTTTCATCAAATTTGCATCTCCGTTTAATCACTTGCGCAATATCAATTATCAAATCTTATCCTCATGATCTATCGAGAGATTAATCTTATCACAGCTTGTTCGATCAATCTCTTGAGGGGGCATATCATCATCATCATCATCCTTACCAAGATATCCCTGGGGCATGTATCAATTAATCAATTCTTCTTTTTCTTTGAAACAACACGACAGGCTACATTGTCTCAAAGAGGGGCAAAATGTAGACACTAAAAATTACCCTAGAATCTTTCTTCTAAATTAAATAAATAATTAAATTTATTTAATTATCCTTATCCTAATATTTCCTCCAAATTAAATAAATATTTATATTTATTTAATTTTATCCAATTTTTCATTCTATAATTAAATAAATATTTATTATTTATTTAATTATTCATATATGCCACACATTAATTAAAATCCTATTTTAATTAATTAAATAAACTTACCATTTCGATCTTTCACTCCTCTCTCTCTCTCTCTCTCTCTCTCTCTCTCTCTCCTTGACATTTCTATTTTTTATCTCCTCTTCATAACGGAAACTTTCCCCAACCCACATCACTTAACTTCAAGTGATCTTCTCTTGCATAATTGCAACTTTGCTTCTTTCTCTTCTCCCAAAGATCTTTATAAACCCTCTCTCTTTTCACCATTAGAGAGACTAGATTTTTCACACAACTCTTCATCCATTCATCATAGCTTCTTGATGCATTTGTGCTTACAAAAAGCTGAGAGCACTCACATGTGTAATGCAAGATCTTGATGATAGGAAACAATGGAGTGATTTTTCCTTTGAATGCTTGTGTTTGGTGTAGTATTTCATTTCTACATTCGTATTCATTTAGAAAATACTTCATCGATGTGATGTTGAAAATAGTTTGATTCTGGTTTTATCGATTCATCTATTTTTTCTTATTTTTGACATCAACAGTTTATAATGTTAGTTAGTATTTTGTCTCTTAACATTTCTTTGGACATGTCTATTGAAGGCAAGGTGTCTTGATTAGTGTCTTACCACTTAGACCAACTATCACATCATTGCTAGTCAAACCAAGGATATTTTCCTAACTTTTGAAGATTACACCATAGTTAGGATTACACAAAAGAGATGAAACTTTAAGAGTTTGATCATGGTAGAATATGATATCAACAATCACCATGTCCTCATCTATGTCATCAAGAACATCTAGGCCTAGATTGTCATTACACATTTCACTTCTAATCTAATCATGTCAAAATCAACAAGTTTGGAGTCATTTATTAGACAAACCTAATCATAAAAGCCCTCTTCATTTCCACTCTCAATAGTGACATATAAACCATTCAACCCATGCTCATAATTAAGACTAGGTGTACCATCATACTCAATGATGTAGGAGCATCCCTGGTTCAAGATCAATCTTGCATCAACCAAAAACATTTGCATTTCAGTTTGTTTCTTTTCATTTCCAGTTTAGTTCAGTCAGTAGCAGTTTCTATATTTTGGTCCTCATTCTACCACAGTTGCATTTTAGACCTTGTGGAGCTAGACTTGGCATATAGACACATTCATGCACATCATATTTGAATCTCAGATCATTTGGATTAGTTACCGAAAAGATATCACTTTCAAAAGATCAAGTGTTTTCTCAAAACAGAGCATCCCGACAGTCTTAGATAATCAACTAAAGGAGAAGACTTGCAAATCATTTCATGACTTATGGAGCTAAGTGACACATCATTCAATGTTTTTGGTTTGTGGCTAACCTTCCCTAATATATGCACATCATTCCATTCATTTGTGAAGGATTTTTATTCATTTAGGTCTGACCTATCAGTGTACACATGTTACATCTCTTCATTGGAGTTTATGATCTCCCTTGGCTGATGCAGAGGAATCTTATGTTCTAAAGATGATATATATTGATGTAATAGATGCCTAGGAAAGTGGTGAATTACATAAAAATAGTTTATAGTTTGAAATTCTTGTGAAGGAGCTTCAAAGCTATATCTTTTGCATATCTTGCAATTCTATAATCAGGCATGTGAGCCCTAATTGTAAGCCCACATGTTGCCAGCTGATTTGTATTTGAATTCTATGATAAACTGAGTGACTGAATCTACATTTTCTTTATATCTTTGAGTTTTTTCCATTGTGTTTACTCTAGCTACATGGCCTGGATAGTTCACTTTGTGAACACTCCTAACTATGACTGCACCAAGTGGTATCAAAGTGAAAGTTTTAATCTTTGGGAGCAAATTGAACAAATTTGGTGAAGGAATTCCATAAGATCTTGCTATGAATAGATCACCAAATCTGAGGTAGGTTACTTGTGTTGCAACTGATCGCTGATTGTGAGGTAGTTGTCACCTTGTAGTTCGATTGCTGAATTTGAGGCAGTTACACTTGATCCGAGGAAGAATATCACTCAGAAGAATCCTTGTTGTTGGAACAATGGCTAGAAGAATGGATGAGATGATGGAGATAATGAAAACCATGTGAGTTCGCTTGGATGTTGTTGAAGAAGACAAGCAAAGAGGACTTACACCTAGACCTAATGTTGAAAGTCATGATGATGAAGAATTTCAATCTACTGATGAAATTGGCAAAACCCTAGGAGAAGAAGAAGAAGAATCAGATCAAGTTAAGATGTTGCAAGCTATTTTAAAAGTTGGAAAGAGACCTAGAGTTGATGTACCAAATTATACTGGCAATCTGAACCCTAAAGAACTGATTGACTGAATAAATGACATGGAAGAATACTTTGAATATGTAGAAATTGAAGATCCGGAGAAGGTGAAATTTGCAAAGAAAAAGTTAAAAGGACATGCTGCTATATGGTGGGAAGAAGTTCAATTGGATAGAAACAAAAGAGGAAAAGAAAAGATTGCAAAGTAGGATAGAATGGTGAAAACTTGAAGAATCAATTTATACCTACTGACTATGAGTTGGAACTATTGAAGAGATTGTAAAACCTAAGACAAAAGGAGAAATCTGTGAAGGAGTACACTTAAGAATTTCATAAAATGATCATAAGGATAGGACATAGTGAAGCAAGCAAAGAGAAAGTGGCTAGATATATCAATGGACTGAGATTGAACATTCAAGAAGAACTGAGTTTGGTAAGAATGACAACATTAAAAGAAGCATATCAATTTGCCCTAAAGGTTGAAGAGAAGTTGAATAAGAGGCATGATCAGAAACAGAGAGGTAGAGGAGGTAGATTTTAGAAAGGTAGAACATTTTCGAGAGGAGATAGAACATATGTGGAACATAATAGACAAGAGAACACATTCAAGGAGGATAGTGATAACAATGCATACCACAGAGATGCTAGAAATTTCTACTATAGAGGAAACCCTAGCCCATACCAGAGTGAAGGATACAGAAGAGAAGGAAGATGACCTGATAGGAGAACATTCAGAGGAACCTTTTATAAATGTGGAGGTGAAGGACATAGAGCATTTGAATGTAATCAAGGGAGTACAAGAAAGAGAACAGAGAATAGTGGAAGAGCAGCCTATGTGGAAGAAGAACCTGTTGGATCACCAAGTTTAGTTTGTAAACATAAGAAAGGAGAATCACTTGTCATGAGGAGAGCACTATTTCAAGTAGAGATAGATAAGGAACCATCAGAGAGATAAAGTTTGTTTAGAACTAGATGCAAATGAGGAGGTAAATGTTGTAAAGTTGTAATTGATAGTGGTAGTTCAGATAACCTAGTTGCAAAGGAGATGGTAACTAAGCTGAAGTTGGAAAGATTGAAACACCCTAAGCCCTATCAGATAGAATGGAATCAGGATGATCATAAGGTACTGGTGAGTGAACAATGTTTGGTGAAATTTCATATTGGATCTTATCATGATGAAGTATTGTGTGATATTATGCCTATGGATGTATGTCACATTTTGTTGGGTAGACCTTGTTAGTATGATAGAAAAGCTATACATGATGGGAGAAAGAATACATACACTATAACATCAAATGGAAAGAGAATTACATTGATTCCTTTGGAAGATGATCCTAAGAGTGAAGTATGTGGGAATGCTAGAATCTGTTTGGTAGATGGAAGAAAATTAATGGATGGTTTGAGACATGAGAATATGTGTTATGTTTTGACTCCTAAGAAACCTGAAACATTGAAGAAGGGGGCTGAAGAATCACAACCAGAGGAGATAACTGAGATGCTAATAGAGTATGAAGACATCATATCAGATAATGTACTTGAAGGATTGCCACCAATCAAGAGTATCATTCATCACATGGATCTTATACCTAGAGCTAGTTTGCCTAATAAAGAAGCACACATAATGACACTGACAGAGAGTGAAGAATTGGATAGACAAATACATGAGTTGTTGAGGAAAGGTTTGATTAGAGAAAGTTTGAGTCCTTGTGAAGTACATGTAGTGTTAGCACCAAAGAAACATGGAGAATGGAGAATGTGTACATACTCTAGAGAAATAAACAAGATCATAGTTAAGTATAGATTTCCTTTACCTAGGATGGATGATATTATGGATTGTTTGAGTGGAGCCAAATATTTTACCGAGATAGAATTGAAGAGTGGATCCCATCATATCAGAATCAGAGAAGGAGATGAATGGAAGATTGCTTTTAAGACAAATGAAGGATTGAATGAGTGGTTAGTGATGCCTTTTGGATTGACAAATGCACTGAGTACTTTCATGAAATTGATGAATGAAGTCTTGAAGAAATTCTTGGGTAAGTTTGTTATTGTATATTTGGATGATATTCTAATTTTTAGTAAGACAAAAGATGAATATTTTTGACACCTAAAGCAAGTATTGCAGAGACTAGGAGAAGAGAAATTGTTGCTAAACATCAAGAAGTGTAGTTTCATGAAGGAAGAGTTGGTATACTTGGAATTTGTGATTTCTGTAGAAGAATTGAAGATGGACCCTAAGAAAGTAAGAGCAATTGTTGAATGGCCTAGACTTGAGAGCATTGGAGAAGTTAGATCATTTCATGTATTAGCTAGTTTCTACCGGAAGTTCATCAAAAATTTCAATTCAATTTGTAACCCTATGACAGAGACAATGAGAGGTGACAAAAAAGATTTCAAGTGGACATCAGGAATAGATAGAAGCTTTGAATTTTTGAAGCAAAAAGTGACAGAACAACCTGTGTTTGCACTACCAGATTTCAATAAGGTATTTCAAGTGGATTGTGATGCAAGTGGAAATGCAATAGGAGCAGTATTGAGTCAAGAAGGTAGACCTATAGCATATTTCAGTGAGAAGTTGAATGATGCAAGGAGAAGATATTTAGTTTATGATCAAGAGTTCTATGCCATAATTCAAGCCTTGAAGAAGTGGAGAAATTATTTGTTTCCTAAGGAGTTTGTGTTTTATACAGATCATCAAGCTTTGCAATATTTGAAAAGTCAAGGGAAGTTAAATCAGAGACATATGAGATGGGTAGAGTTCATGCACCATTATACTTTTGTGTTGAAGCATAGGAGTGGAAAATCAAACAAACCTATAGATGCATTGGGCAAAAGAAGGAATTTGATGACAGAGATGAGAGTTGAAGTGTTAGGATTTGAAGAATTGAATAACATGTATGAAGAAGACCTTGATTTTGCAAAACCTTGGAAAGCATGTAAGGAACTTGTTGTGACAGATAGAAGTAAGTGGCTAGATTGTTTCATTCAGGAAGATATGTTGTTCAGAGGAAATCAGTTATGCATACCTAGGAGTTCAATGAGAGACAATTTGATCAAGGAGAAACATAGTGGTGGATTAGCAGGACATTTTGGCATTAATAAGATAGTGGCTTTGGTGAGTGAAAACTACTTTTGGCCTCAGATACATAAGTATGTTAGGAAATTTGTGTAGAGTTGTAGAGTTTGTCAAGTTGCAAAAGGGAGTAGCCAAAATACTAGATTGTATAAACCTTTCACAATACCAGAGAGACCTTGGGAAGACAAAATTATTGATTTCATAATGGGATTGCTGAAGATACAAAGAGAACATGATTCAATATTTGTAGTAGTGGACAGATTTTCAAAGATGACACATTTCATACCTTGTAAGAAGATAACTAATGCAGTGCATGTAGCTGACCTATTTTTCAAAGAGATTGTGAGATTGCATGGATTACCTAAGAGCATAATTTCATACAGAGATACAAGATTTCTTGGATACTTTTGGAAGACACTTTGGAAGAAGATGAAGAAAAATTTGAAGTTTGGTTTAGCATTTCACCCACAAACTAATGGACAGCCACAAGTAGTGAATAGGAGTTTGGGAAACTTGTTGAGATGTTTGGTTGGAGAGAAGGCAGGAAATTGGGATTTGATTCCTTCACAAGCAGAGTTTGCATATAACAATTTAGTGAATAGGAGTACCAAAAGAACACAATTTGAGATTGTGATAGGAACTAACCCTAGAGGAGTTACAGAATTGAGAGATATCAGCAGGGAGGACAAAAGGAGTGTAGAATTAAAGGAATTTGTAGAGCACATGGAGATAGTGCATAATCAAGTTAAGAAGCATTTGGAAGAGATGAATAGTAAGTATAAGGAGAAGGCAGATGAGAAGAAAAGACACAAAGAATTTTTAGTTGGAGATGAAGTGATGGTATACTTGAGAAAAGAAAGATTTCCAGTTGGAACATATAACAAGTTGAAGATTAAGAAGTTTGGACCTTGTAGGATACTCAGAAAGTTTGATTCAGGAAATGCATATGAAGTAGAGTTACCAGAGACATTGGGCATATCACCTATTTTCAATATTGCAAACCTATATCAGTATCATGAAGCAGAGTTTGGTGACATAATTGAAGAAGAGTTGAAGAAGCAGTTACCACAACAAGCACCGAAGAAGATTGAAGATATTTTGGATAGTAGAGTTAGACACAGCACCAAAGAAAGACAATACAAAGAATATCTTGTGAAGTGGAAAGGCAAACCGAAAGAAGATTTATCATGGATTTCTTAGGCCGATGTGGACCATCTTGGTTTTCCTCTAGCCCTAGCAAAGTGAGGGACTCACTTTTTCAATAACCCTGGATATCTAATGTAGGAGCATCCCTAGTTCAAGAGCAATCTTGCATCAACAAAAAACATTTGCATTTTAGTTTGTTTCTTTTCATTTCTAGTTAAATTCAGTCAGTATTAGTTTCTATATTTTGGTCCGCATTCTACCGCAGTTGGATTTCAAACCTTGCAGAGTTGGACTTAGCATCTAGACACATTCATGCACATCATATCTGAATCTCAGATCATTTGGATCAGTTACCAAAAAGATATCGCTATTAGAAGATTAAATGTTTTCTCAGAACAAAGCATCCTAACAGTCTCAGACAATCAGCTAAAGGAGAAGACTTGTGGAGCATTTCATGACTTACGGAGCTAAGTGACACATCATTCAATGTTGTTTGGTTCATGGCCAACCTTCCCTGAGATCCGCACATCATTCCATTCATTTGTGAAAGAGTTTTATTTATTTAGGTCTGACCTATTTGTGTACACACATTACATCTCTTCATTGGAGTTTGTGATCTCCCTTGGCCGACATAGAGGAATCTTATGTTTCGAAGATGATATATATTGATGTAATAGATGCCTAGGAAAGTAGTGAATTACATAGAAATAGTTTCTAGTTTGAAATTCTTGCGAAGGAGATTCAAAGCTATATCTTATGCATATCCTGCAATTCTGTAATCAGGCCTATGAGCCCTAATTGTAAGCCCGCATGTTGCCAGCTGATTTGTATTTGAATTCTATGATATACTAAGTGAATGAATCTGCATTTGCTTTATATCTTTGAGTTGTTTCCATTGTGTTTACTCTAGCTACACGACTTGGACAGTTCACTTTGTGGACCCTCCTAACTATGACTGCACCACTCAATGTCTTCTTTATTGCCAATTGACTGATTTGTATTCATTAATTGTGATAATTTAACACTTTTAGTCCTTAAAATGGTAATATACTTATCTTGTTTGTCATAACAATCATCATGCTGATTATTCATTATGCTGCTAACATCATCATTGTCTTATTCATGATGCATATAGAAATCATCATCATGCTGAGGAAATGAGCAAACACTCTAACACCAGAAGAGCATGAAGTTGAGAATGAGAAGAAAAGAGAAAGAATGAGGTGAATTTGTGAAAGTAGGAAATTGTCAACCATACAAGAAGACATGCCACCATTACCAATTGAAGAGGAACATGACACATCTAATAAACCTAAGAGAGAGAGAGATGGAATTGGCAACACAAAGGGAATGAATAAAAAAACCTTCGTTCAACAAGGAAATTGAATCTCTAAGTTGGAGGCACTCCATCAATCACATGTCAAGTTGAAGGAAAACCATCATTCTCTTCTCAAATTAGAGGCACTCCATCTTTCATAGGTGAAGTTGAAGGTACATCTTCATTCTCTTCTCAAGTTGGAGGCACTCCATTCACATGTTAAGTTGAAGGTACACCATATTCTCCATCTCAACTTCAAGCCTTTTCATCTTTTCCATAGATGCAATTGAAAGTACACCATCTATCCCATCTCAAGTAAATATTGAAGAAATTCTTAATGTTGAGTCAACTTTACGAATGAAAATGCCTCCTAAAATTTTGCATAGAAAGCCTATGTTTCTAATTGATATCGATGAGAATGTTTTGAAGCCAATGCAGGATAAGATTCCCAAGCGTACTTGCCAAAGATATGCCAATAAGATATGGAAATCATTCTTTGATAACTTAAATGAAATTGGAAGATGTCAACTATTTGTTAAATTGATGAGAAATCTAAGATCCAGGCCCATTATAAAGATTCTTGGCCTAAAAACATCGGATGCTTGAAGTGAAAAATCAATTGTAAAAAATCTAATGAGTGCATATGAGAGTGTGGATTTTATCTCACGTACCAAGGATAGTAATGCCACATGATGTGCCATTACGTTGACAATAGTAATTTTACAAACAAAGAAATCTCGCCTCATTAGAAAGACAAGTCAAGCATTGAAAATAAGTAGAAAAACTCTAATGAGAGCCGTTAGAAGATGTGAAAGAGTTGAGGACCCAAATACCAATGAATTGTGGGTATTCTCTGGGAAACTCCCATGGAAAGACAAAGTTGTTGTTGAAGCCTTGAGATCCCTCATCAAATAATTTTGGAAAAATAACACAAGGGTATCCCCTAATGCAAGAGATGTTGTAAGAAGGAGAACTGGTTGTTGAAACCGTGAGCTACATCCAAAGCATTTTTTGGATGTGACTCAAACACAATTTTTCAAGAAATTTCAAGAGATGTATCCTCAAGTCAAAATTAGTCAAAGGTATTCTAAAATGGTAAAGCCTTTTTATGTCAAAATAAATCACACACGCACAACTTTTTGTTGTAGAGTACATATTGAGTTTTCTAATCATTATGATGTTTATAGATATATATGTGTAGATTTGCATAGTAATGATGTTTTACGTGAGTGTAATATAAAGTGTCCACCTAGATATTTAAGAGATTTCATATCGAGCATCTTATGTCAAAGAGTGGATGGTCAATTATTCTACAATAGCTTATGCTTGGTTGGCATGTGTGATCATTGTGGTGGGTTACAATATTTGTCAATTTGTGAACATATGGAGAACACACATGCAATTCAAAATGAGCTAGTAAGTTTTGGCAAATATAAGACAATAATATATAATCTAAAAGATGGCAAAGAAGCAAAAAAGTGTGAATATGTCATTCAAAAGATTCCAGTGTATTAGTTTATCTCTATTTTTTGAGATAATATAGTTTACGAGTATGCAAATCATACCCATAGAGCTTGATGGTTGGACTTGCAATTCAAGTTATGCAAGGACACATTTCTACTCGGTACCATCATTTCAGTTGTTGACTTTGTAGAGAATTACACACTACAGCCATAGAATGAGGTGCAATCACAGTATTACAACTCTACACAGGTTGCTAGATATATGTGCAAATAGCATTCATTCATGCAGAAGATAGTACAAAGGATGATAGGAAGATCTTGAAGGAATATCATTTTTATATCAGTGATGATTGCACACATTCTATAGAGTTCGTGCAAGGTTGCTTTTAGATGTTCTACCATGATTTGGCTAGTAGGAGCATTTCATATGGTCAGATATTGTGCATCATAATTCAAGAACTCGCAGATGTTCTATTGGTTGAGCAAGATGCATAAGATGAATGGCGTTCAACATATGTGGAATTTTTGTGAGGTTGGGCATGGAAAGGGGGCGCATGATGGTGCAGGAGCATGTATCAAAAGAGCATCAACATGAGAAGAGTTGAAGTACAAAGACAATTCAAAGTTGACAGATGTAAGATCTATTGTTGAATGGTGTAACACTACAATGGGTCTAGGTAATGAA
The DNA here is from genome assembly GCA_027924645.1 of Cunninghamia lanceolata. Taxonomy (NCBI): domain Eukaryota; kingdom Viridiplantae; phylum Streptophyta; class Pinopsida; order Cupressales; family Cupressaceae; genus Cunninghamia; species Cunninghamia lanceolata. The sequence continues at coordinate 4,531,686 of BSBN01000286.1, read as the reverse complement.
GGTAAGTCTATAGTTCATAGATATTTTTGGTAGGTTGATGATACTAACATTGCAAAATATGAGGACTATTGTACATTGATAGGATCGAGTGAGCTACACTCTTTTAGAAGCTCTAATGCAAGTTCATGGAGTATTCATATGTGGCAGATGGTATGCTTTGGTTCTTCATGTGCAAATGAATCTTGGTATGATTGTGAGTCAAAGGAGTGGGTTGATGATTGGTGTACAAGAAGCCTAAGCCCAATTGACACGCATTGACTACCGATAACACTACAACTCACAGAGATTGAATCATCGATTGACTTTGACCATGTTTCAGATCTAGTTCAACTAGGTATTATTAGCATTCAAATTTAATAAAATTTAATATTCCATCTTATTTTGTAGCTTTTTTGTATTGTTGACTATATTCATCGAACTGAATGTACGTATCAATGCATGGCATGTTTATGTAGTTATTGTAGCTAAAAACAATGAAGAAGGAATGAATTATTATTTGTGTCATTTTGTTGAGGCAAAAAAGAAATTAGATTCCCCTATTATAGATGGAGAAAACATTGAGTGCCTTACAGGATCAGTGGTGTTACTAGAACATGGCTTAGAAGGTACCCAATGAAGAAGTTTGATGTGTCACTGTTTGAAGACTTTGACACACATATGAAGATTATTCATTATTCTAACATTGTTGTGGCATCAAACATTCATTTGATCAAATATGGGAGTAGACCATTGGACAGGACCTTGTGGAAGGTTCGTGAGTCTGACCACGAGGCAATACTCGACACAATAAAGAGTAGAGAAGAACCATATTGTTCATTGGATTGAATCAGTGGAATGACATAAAGGTATGTTATTTTTTTTTGCTATTCTCATTTCACCTTCTATATTTTTGACACCTATCTTACCTTCTTATATGTGCTCCTTGGTCCTGGCTAATTAGCTTCGTTTCATTGTAGAGTTCATTGGTGTACTCATTTTAGCTAAATAGTGCAATTGCATTTGCATGTAGGATTTGAGTATGATGGAGGTAGGCATAATCCTTATGAAGTTGCCTTTGGAAGGAAAGTAAGGTAGTTTTCATGATTATTTCATGATGATATGTCCTTTAGTTACTATTTCATAATGAGTTTTAATGATGTTACTATGAGTTTTAATGACAGACCCTCATTTGTTTCTTCACATTTGGTGCTAAAAATTGATAGCAACAGTAAGGGTAGCCTTAATTGATGCCCTAAAAGACATTGGATCAAGTGAGAACACCTTTATAGTACTGAATTTTTATCTACTAGAAAGGTATTCGGACTGAATATTTACATTTGACATATCTTGGAGCTAAACAGATGGTGCCAACACATTCGATGGGTAGGTAAATTCTAGGGGAGATATTTTTTTAATGGTGAAGCCTCATGCTCATTCTCGGCTACATCGAATGCAGATAATCTCTCAAGAGCCCTGAGACAAAAAAGGTGTCAAACTTTGGACCAGCTGTTCTGTCAGACCATGACACCTAGGAATATCTTCTTTGCATGTATAGGTATATGTCAAGTCCACCTACAAATACCTACCTTAATTTTTTTAAATCAATTTTGTTTGCCTAGTGACAAGGAACGCATTGTTCCAAAATGCTTTAGTTTCATCTAGTGGAAAGGTGCTAGGAGTAAAAGTTTACATTCCATAGCATGTGGGTCCAAACTAACTATGCCAACACATCGGGGTGGGTGGTTAAATGCTTGGGGAGGTCTCGTTTCATGCACCAAGTGTCTCAGTCATTCGGGGCAACAAGCTATCAGCAAAGTCACTTAAGATACCTAAGAGAAAAAAATTATCAAACTTTGGCAGATCAGTTATCAAAATTCCTATCAGCTGGGAATGTTTTGTTTGGACCTACATGTGCATGTGGGGTCCATCCACATTAACCTCTCTCAGTTTTTGTCAACTCCAATCCGTTTGATCGTGCTGAACTCAAATGCATTCTTGCATAATACTTCAGTTTCATGCAACAGAAAGGTGCTAGGAGTGAGTTTTTGCATTCCATAGCTCATGGGGCTGAACCAATAGCACCAACACTTTGGTTTGGGTGGGTAAATGCTAGGGTAGATATTGTTTCATGTGCCAAGTGTCTTAGTTGTTTCAGGCTACAAGCTACTGGCAAAGTTGAAAGGTACTAGGAGTGACATTTTGCATTCCATAGCTCATGGGGTTGAATTGACAATGCTAATGCATTAGGGTGGTTAGGTAAATGCTAGGGGAGGTCTCATTTTATGTGCCAAGTGTCGTAGTCCTTTGGGGTAGCATGCTACCGACAAAGTCAGTTAAGATCCCTAAGAGTAAAAAACTGCCAAAATTTGACGGAGCAGTTCTCAGAATTTGTGGTAGTTGGGAATGTTCTATTTGAACCTACATGTGAACATGGGGTCCATCCACAATAACCTCTCTTAGTTTTGGTCAACTTTGATCCATTTGACTATGCCAAAATCAAATGCATTCTTGCAAAATGCTTCAGTTTCATGTAGTGGAAAGATGCTAGGAGTGAAATTTTGCATTCCATAGCTTGTGGGGCCAAATCAAAAGACCAACACATCAGGTTGGGTGGATAAATACTAGGGGAGGTCTCTTTTCATGCATTAAGTGTTGCAGTCATTCAAGGCTGCAGGCTACTAGCAAAGTCACTTAAGATCCCTAAGAGCAAAAAAACTGCCAAACTTTGACGAAGCAGTTCTTAGAATTTATGGTAGCTGGGAATGTTTTATTCAGACCTATAGGTGCAAGTCACATCTATACATAATAACCTCTCTTGGTTTTGGTCAACTCCAATCCATTTGACCGTGTCAAAATCAAATGCATTCTTGCAAAATGCTTCAGTTTCATGCAGTGGAAAGGTGGTAGGAGTGAGACTTTGCATTCCATAGCTTGTGGGGCTGAAATTACTATGCCAATACATCATGGTGGGAGGGTAAATGCTAGGGGAGGTCTCATTTTGTGTGCCAAGTGTCTTAGTCATTCCAGGCTACAAGGTACTGGCAAAGTTGAAAGGTGCTAGGAGTGAGATTTTGCATTCCATAGCTTGTTGGGTTGAACCGACACCGCCAATGCCTCGGGGTGGGTGGGTAAATGCTAGGGGAGGTCTTGTTTCATGTACCAAGTGTCACAGTCATTCGAGGTAGTAGGCTATAGGCAAAGTCACTTAAGATCTCTAAGAGCAAAAAAATAGCCAAACTTTGATAGAGCAATTATCAGAATTCGTGGTAATTGAAAATGTTCCATTTGAACCTACAGGTGCACATGGGGTTTGTCCACAATAACCTCTCAATTTTGGTCAACTCCAATCCATTTGACCATGCTGAAATCAAATGCATTCTTGCAAAATGCTTTAGTTTCATGCAATGGAAAGGTGCTAGGAGTGAGATTTTTCATTCAATAGGTCGTGGGGTTGAACTAACTACGCTAAAGCATTGGGGTGGGTGGGTAAATTCTAGGGGAGGTCTTGTTTCGTGCACCAAGTGTCTCAATCATTCTAGGTTGTAAGCTACCGATAAAGTCGAAAGGTGCTAGGAGTGAAATTTTGTGTTCCGCAGGTCGTGGGGTCGAACTGACTATGCCAACATGTCGAGGTGGGCAAGTAAATGCTAAGGGAGGTCTCATTTCATGCGCCAAGTGTCTCAGTCATTCCAGGCTGCAAGCTACCAGTAAATTTAAAAGGTGTTAGGACTAAAATTTTGCATTCCACACTTGTCATGGCACTAAACCAACTATGCCAATGCCTTGGGGTGGGTAGGTAAATGCCAGGGGAGGTCTCATTTTGTGTTCCAAGTGTCTCAGTCATTCTGAGATGTAAGCTATTGGTAAAGTGACTTTGTCGGTAGATTACAACCTAGAACAACTGGGATGCTTGGTACATGAAATGAGACCTCCCCTAGCATTTGCCCACCCACCCTGATGCATTGGCATAGTTGGTTTGGTCCCACGATAAGAAGAACAAAACTATGGCACCTGACAAGGTTGTGCTACATGAAACTGAAGCATTTTGCAAGAATGCATTTATTTTTAGCATGGTCAAATGGATTGGAGTTGACCAAAACTGAGAGATATTATTATAGATGTACCCCACATGTACTTGTAGGTTCAAATAGAACATTACCAGTTGCCACAAATTCTGAGAATCACTCCATCAAAGTTTGGCAGTTTTTGCTCTTAGGATCTTAAGTGACTTAATCAGTAGTTTTCTACCCTGAATGACTGGGACACTTGGCACATGGAACAAGACCACCCCTAGCATTTACCCACCCACCCCAATGTGTTGGCATAGTCGATTCAAACCCACGGGCTGTGGAATGCAAAATTTCACTCCTAACATCTTTCCACTCCATGGAACTGAAGCATTTTGCAAGAATGCATTTGATTTTGACACGATCAAATGGATTGGAGTTGACCAAAACCAAGAGAGTTTATTGTGGGCAGACCCCATGAGCACCTATAGATTTGAATAGAACTTCCTAGCTACCACAAATTCTGAGAACTGCTCCATCAAAGTTTGATAGTTTTTACTCTTAGAGTTCTTAAGTGACTTTGCTGGTAGCCTGCTGCCCTAAATGACTAGGACACTTGGGCACATGAAATAAGACCTCCCCTAGCATTTACCTACCCACCCTGATGTGTTGATATAGTCAGTTCGACCCCACAACTTGTGGAATGCAAAATTTCACTCCTAGCACCTTTCGACTTTACCGGTAGCTTGTAGTTCAAAATGAATGACACACTTAGAACATGAAATGAGACTTCCTCTAGCATTTACCTGCCCACTCTGATGTGTTGGCATAGTAGGTTTGACCCCACGACTAGTGAAATGCAAAATTTCACTCCTAGCACCTTTCGACTTAGCCGGTAGCTTGCAACCCGGAATGACTAAGACACTTGGCACACAAAACGAGACCTCCCCTAGCATTTACCCACCCAACCTAAAATGTTGGCATAGTTGGTTCAGCCCCATGACCAGTAGAATAAAAAATATGGCTCTTGGCAAGGTTGTGTTGTATGAAACTGAAGCATTTTGTAAGAATGCATTTGATTTCGGCACAGTCAAATATATTGGAGTTGACCAAAAATGAGAGAGGTTATTGTGGATGGACCCCACATGCACTTGTAGGTCCAAACAAAATATTTCCAGCTACCACGAATTCTAAGAGCTGCTCAGTCAAAGTTTGACATTTTTTTCTCTTAAGATCTTAAGTGACTTTATTGGTCACCTGTTGCCTCGAACGACTAGGACACTTGGCACATGAAACGAGACCTCCCCTAGCATTTACCTACCCGTCCCAACATGTTGGTGCAGTCAGTTCGGCCCCACGAGTTATGGTATGAAAAATTTCACTCCTAGCACCCTTCCACTGCATGAAACTGAAGTATTTTACAAGAATGCATTTGATTTCGGGATGGTCAAATGGATTGGATTTGACCAAAACCAAGAGAGTTTATTGTGGATGGACCCCATGTGCACTTGTAGGTCCAAACAGAACATTCCCAGCAGCCACAAATTCTGAGAACTGCTCTGTCAAAGTTTGGCAGTTTTTTGCTCTTAGGGATCTTAAGTGACTTTGTTAGTAACATGTTGCCACGAAGGACTACGACACTTGGCACACAAAATGAGACCTCCCCTAACATTTACTTGCCCACCCTGATGCATTGGCACTATCGGTTTGGCCCTAGAAGATGTGGAATGCAAAATGTCACTCCTAGCACCTTTCCACTGCATGAAACTGAAGCATTTTGCAAGAATGCATTTAATTTTGGCACGGTTAAACAGATTCGACTTGACTAAAACTAAGAGAGGTTATTGTGGATGGACCCCACGTGCACCTATAGGTCTAAACAAAACATTCCCAGCTAGCACAAATTTTGAGAACTGCTTCATCAAATTTTTGTAGTTTTTTGCTATTAGGGATCTTAAGTGACTTTGTTAGTCACCTGCTACCCCAAACGACTGGGACACTTGATGCATGAAACGAGACTTCCCTAGCATTTACTTGCCCACCCTAACACATTGGTGCAGTCGATTCAGCCCTAAGCTATGGAATGCAAAATTTCACTCCTAGCACCTTTCCACTGCATGAAACTAAAGTGTTTTGCAAGAATGCATTTGATTTCAGCACGGTCAAATAGATTGGAGTTGACCAAAACTAAGAGAGGCTATTGTGAATGGACCCCACCAACACCTATTGGTCTAAACAAAACATTCCCAACTTCCACGACTTCTGAGAACTGCTCCATCAAAATTTGGCAGTTTTTTGCTCTTAAGATCTTAAGTGACTTTGTTGGTAGCATACTGCCCCTAACGATTGAGACACTTGGCAGACAAAATGAGACCTCCCCTAGCATTTACCTACCCACCCCAATGCATTAGCAATGTCAGTTCAGCCCCACAATTTATGGAATGTAAAATGTCACTCCTAGCACCTTTCCACTACATGAAACTGAAGCATTTTGCAAGAATGCATCTAATTTTGGTATGGTCAAACATGTTGCAGTTCAAAAAAGATAAGAGAGGTTATTGTGGATGGATGCCACATGAACTTGTAGATCCAAACAAAACATTCCCAACTACCACGAATTCTAAGAACTGCTCTGTCAAAGTTTGGCAATTTTTTGCTCTCAAGGATCTTAAGTGACTTTGTCGGTAACCTATTGTCTCGAATGATTGGGACACTTGGTGCATTAATGAGACCTCCCCTATAATTTACCCACCCATCCCAATGTGTTGGCATAGTTGGTTTGGCCCCACGAGCTATGGAATTCAAAATTTCACTCCTGGCATCTTTCCACTGCATGAAACTGAAGCATTTTGCCGGAATGCATTTGATTTCGGCATGGTCAAATGGATTGGAGTTGACCAAAATTGGGAGAGGTTATTGTGGATAGACCCCACCTACACCTGTAGGTCCAAATGAAATATTTCCAGCTACCATGACTTCCGAGAACTGCTCCATCAAAGTTTGGTAGTTTTTTGCTCTTAAGATCTTAAGTGACTTTGTCAATAGCCTATTGCCTCGAATGATTGAGACACTTGGGACATGAAACAAGACCTCCCTTAGCATTTACTTGCCCACCTTGATGTCTTAACATTATTGGTTCATCCCCACGATATGTGGAATTCAAAATGTCACTCCTAGCACCTTTCCACTACATGAAACTGAAGCATTTTGCAAGAAGGCATTTGATTTTGGCATAGTCAAACGGATTGGAGTTGACCAAAACTAAGAGAGGTTATTGTGGATGGACCCCACATGCACCTGTAAGTCCAAATGGAACATTCTTAGCTACCATGAATTCTGAGAACTACTCCATCAAAGTTTGGTAGTTTTTTACTCTTAGGGATCTTAAGTGACTTTGTTGGTAGCCTGCTGCCCCAAATGACTGCGACATTTAGCACACAAAATGAGACCTCCCCTAGCATTTACCCACCCACGCAAACACATTGGCATTGTCAATTTGGCCCCATGAGTTGTGGAATGCAAATTTTCACTCCTAGCACCTTTCCACTGCATGAAATTGAAGCATTTTACAAGAATGCATTTGATTTTAGCACGATCATATGGATTGGAGTTGACCAAAACTGAGAGAGGTTATTGTCGATAGACCCCACATATACCTATAGGTCCAAACAGAAGATTCCCAGTTGCCACAATTCTAAAAACTGCTCCATCAAAGTTTGGCAGTTTTTTGCTCCTAAGATCTTAAGTGACTTTGCTGGTAGCCTACTGCCCCGAATGATTAAGACACTTGGCACATGAAAAGAGACCTCTCCTAGCATTTACCTACCCATCCTGATGCATTGGCCCTATCAATTCAGCCCCATGATCTGTGGAATGAAAAATGTCACTCCTAGCACCTTTCCACTACATGAAACTAAACCATTTTGCAAGAATGCATTTAATTTCAGCACGGTCAAATGGATTGGAGTTGACCAAAACTGAGAGAGGTTATTATGGACGGACCCCATGTGCACCTATAGGTCTAAACAAAACATTCCCATCTACCATGAATTCCAAGAACTGTTATGTCAAAGTTTGGTAGTTTTTTGCTCTTAGGGATCTTAAGTGGCTTTGCCTGTAGCCTGCTATCCCGAACGACTATGACAATTGATCATCATATTAAATGTAACAATAATTGATCATCAAATTAAATATTTAATGTAAACTATCATATACATAATGTCATGAGCATTTACCCGCCCACCTAGACACATTGACGCTGTCGGTTTGGCCCCATGAGCTATGGAATAAAAAATCTCACTCCTAGCACCTTTCCACTGCATGAATCTAAAGCATTTTGGAACAATACGTTCCTTGCCACCATAGACAATTAAAATTGATTTTAAAAAAATCAAGGTAGGTATTTGTAGGTGGACCTAACATCCACCTATACATGCAAAGAAGATGTTCCTAGGTGTCACAATTTGATAGAATAGTCGATCCAAAGTTTGACACCTTTTTTGTCTTAGGGCTCTTGAGAGATTGTCTGCATTTGATGTAGCTGATAATGACTAGGAGGATTCACCACTGAAAAGACACCTCCCCTAGCATTCACCCACCCACCTTGACGCATTGGAATAGTCAATTTGACCCCACGAGGTATGGAATGTGTTCTAATTACATCCATCAAAGTAGCTAGTGTAAAGCAAATGTAGAAAGGTGAAATGAGGATATGCAAATCATGCCAAACATCTCTCTCTCTCTTTTTTACTCTCTTCCTCATTTTGCAAGAGAAAGACAAATCCACATGTGCTTGCCTTGTAAGTGGCCTAGGAGTTTGTAGCCCTTCTCAAAGACCTTTCCTATCATAACTTCCTTCATACACATGATAATGGAGATATAAGACCTGATTTGGATACCATTTTTGTCATTTTTAAACATATGTGAAAATGAGATAGGGTTGTTTTATATAGAATAGAAAAAAATTGAGTTGTTACAGTCAAATTAGGCCTATTTTGGGGACTGTAATGTAATATCAGAGACTTGCACGTGGATTTAAACCTTGAGATTGATAGGGAAGGTGTAAATAGGCATATATAAGATGTCTAAACACTTCCCTTGCAAAAATCACTCACCCAACACAAGAATTCTCAAAAATACACTAAAATAGGGTCTCTTTAGGCCAAATAGAGTAGGGCTTATTCAAAATGACACTTACACGTGTGACCAACCTTTGAAATCTTTCTTGTAGCTTTGTATATACCTACATATGGTGGAATTGGGAGAAAATCAAAATTTACTAAAACTACCCCCTCAATGGCTGAGAGTACTTAATTTGCTATAAAATGCAAAATAAATTGCTTCAAGGGGTCTAACTCATTGGATTAGGTTTGTTCATGTATATTACAACTCATGGAATCATCACTATTTTTAAATAGTCCATTTTGGTGGGAAAATGAGAAACCCTTATCTAAATGACCTCCTTGCCATCTCTTAAAGTCACTTGATTGGTTTTGAGCCTATGCTACTCCATCAACAAGGCAAGCAAACTATTTGACATGATGCCTCAAAGAAATGCTATCTCATGGAATGCAATTGGTGGATGTAAATCCAAATTCCACAACCTTATCCACCATCCATTGTAATGAGATTGCCACCTTCTCAAAAACTTTGGAATTTATGCCGCAATCATAATGTCACACAAACATGTGATGCTGAATTTTGTGGATTTAACCCCAGTTCCAATTTGGAATAATTACAGTAACTTCAAGAAGCAAACAATTTATGAATCGTACACCTGTAAATTAAACGCAACAAAGTTTCTTCTTCCAATTATCTCTTGTTCGCCTTCAGATAAAATGGAAAAACACAAAAAACAAAAAAAATTGAGGTACTTAAACAATTTGTAATGTAGATTTGATTAATGAGAAATAAAGAAGTAATTGCAATTGGGACGTCTCGCAGTAGAACATGCATGAAAGTCTCATTGTAAAATATTGCAAAAAAATTGTTATGTAGGTATTAGATGCTTTGCTTGCACAAATCCATGCAAAACTTGTGAAGCGTAACTTTCTCTGTTGTTTTACAGTTCATGTAAGTAGACTATCCATTCTTTTCTTTCAATGTCTATAAACTACTTTTGTTTTTGAAAACCATTATTATTTTACAACTAGTTATTTTTATGATTATTAGTTATTAGCTTTGAAAGTAATGAAATTACCCTGGTATGGTACAATGCACTTTTGTTTACTTTTTCTGTGCATATACAGCTCATTTGCATTTCTTAAAGTTTTCAAGTTTTTTCAAAAACAATTAAGTGTTGGGAGTTAAGTATTACAATGTAGGCATTTTTTTAGAACAAGAAGTCATATGTTGGTTGTGTGTTTGATCCTCATGAAGATTACATATTCAGGTGTTCCGTTGAAAAGATATAGAAACAAAAATATATTTGTTTTGACCTACTTTTTTGAGAAGTTGATGATATCATTACAATGGATTTGCCCCTATGCTTCCATACTTTGCAATTGGCAGATGTAAATGCAAAGTATGGAAGCATAGACAAGGTATGTGAACTATTTGACAGATCACCTCAAAGAGATGCCATCTCATGTCCAATGCAATAATTGCAAGATATGCACAAAATGGATTTGTTCATAAGTCTTTAGAAACTTTCAAGAAAATGCAATTGCCAGGTGTAAAGAGAAATTCCACAACCTTAGCCAACATCCTCCCTGCCTATGCCAAAATGGGATGTTTGAAACAGGGTATGGACATCCATCAAAGCATAAAAGGTTATGGGAATTTTATCACATCTGTTGTAGTTGCAACTACCCTAGTAGACATGTATGCAAAGTGTGGAAGCATAGACAAGGCACATGAACTGTTTGACAGAACACCTCAAAGAGATGTAATCTCATGGAATCCAATAATTGCAACATATGCACAAAATGGATTTTTTAATAAGGCTTTAGAAACTTTCAAGAAAATGCAATTGAGAGGTGTAAATCCAAATTCCACAACCTTAGCCAACATCCTCCCTTCATATGCTAAAATGGGATCTTTGGAATATGGTATGGACATCCATCAAAGCATAGAGGATATGGGAATTTTGTTAGATCTTATAGTTGTAACTACCCTAGTAGACATGTATGCAAAGTGTGGAAGCATAGACAAGCTACATGAACTACATGACATGATGCCTCAATGAAATGCCATCTCATGGAATGCAATAATTGCAAGATATGCAAAAAATGGATTTTTTTGATAAGGCTTTATAAAATTTCAAGCAAATACAATTGGTGGGTGTAAATCCAAATTCCACAACCTTAGCCAATATCCTCCTTGCCTATGCTAAAATGGGATCTTTGGAACACGGTATGGACATCCATCAAAGCATAGAAGATATGGGAATTTAGTTAGATGTTGTAGTTGCAACTGCCCTTGGAGACATGTATGCAAAGTGTGGAAGCATAGACAAGGCACGTGAATTCTTTGGCATGATGCCTCAAAGAAATATAGTCTCATGGAATGCAATGATTGCAAGATATGAACAAAATGGATTTTTTGATAAGGCCTTAGAAAATTTCAAGCAAATGCAATTGGCGGGTATAAAGCCAAATTCCAAAACCTTAGCCAACATCCTCCTTGCCTATGCCAAAATGGTATCTTTGGAACATAGTATGGACATCCATCAAAGCATAAAGGATATAGGAATTTTTTCAAATGTTATAGATGCAACTACCCTTCGAGACATGTATGCAAAGTGTGGAAGCATATACAAGGCGCGTGAACTGTTTGACACGATGCCTCAAAGTAATGTTGTCTCATGGAATGCAATGATTGCAAGATATGCACAAAATGGAATTTTCATAAGGCTTTAGAAACTTTCAAGCAAATGCACAAAAGAAACTTTCAACCAAATGTAATTGGCACATTTAAAACCAAATTGCACAATCTTATCCAACATCCTCCTTACCTATGTCAAAATGGAATTTGGGGAACAAGGTGTGGATGTAACCATCAAAGCATAAAGGATATAGGAATTTTGTCACATGTTGTATTTGCAGCTACCCTTGTAAACATGTATGCAAAGTGTGGAAGCATAGACAAGGCACATGAACTGTTTGACATGAGGCCTCAAAGAAATGAACAGTCTCATGGAATGCAATGATTGCAAGATATGCACAAAATGGATTATTTGAAAATGATATATAAACTGTCAAGAAAATGTAATTGGCACGTGTAAAACCAAATTCCTGTAATGATAATTGATCATCATATTAAATATTTAATGTAAATTGTCAAATACATAATGTCATGAACATAACATCTGGTCTATATATAAAGCCATATAGGCATGTGCAAACAAAGCCATACAAGCATATACAAAGATATACATCAGTAAAATACAAAAGTATGTATACAAATCCATCTAGGCATACAAAAAAATGTCCCAAAATCTAGTTTCCTATGAACTGCTATGAAATAATCTCCATCCCTTGCTTGGCCATGAAGATGGAGAGCCAATCAGTGACTCCTCCTCTCTCTCCCATCGAATAGACCTCTCTGACAGAGATTTTTGTAGCTCCACCTGTTAATACAATAAAAAAATATGCATATTAATATAGAAAATTAATATAAGTTGTACATCTAATGTTGTATTCCTCAATCATTAGAGGAGAGAGAAAGGATCATCAAGGAACTTTTCTGCCCAACACACAAAGCACTAAGCTTCCCCATATTAATTCAATCATTAGAGGAGAGAGAGAGATTCATTAGGGAAATTTTCCACCCAACACACAAATCACTAAGCTTCCTTGTACTAACTCACATATTAGAGAAAGTCTAACCCTTCAACAAAGGTTCTAAAGGACTATAGTTGACATGAAAAAAGAATTGGTACATCATGTTCCACTAACATTCTAGCATGTACATATTAATGTAGATGTACTTAGGAATCATGATATGGGAGAGAATATCATACTTATATTCAATTTCTAATGCTTGGCCAAACACTTACATGCAGTACTATACTAAAATGTTAAATTGCAAGCTTAATAGTATGCTTACTATTCCATGGTATTCCATATCATGCAGTATCTTGTCTTTCATTCTAAGTTTCAGACATAATAAAAAGATTCATCAAACTACATTTGTATACTCACTCTTAGGTTTCTAAATTTAGTACTACACTAAATATAAATTCAACATAAAGTTGAATAGATTAATAATTTTAGTCCATATAAGATAATGGCAATCAAAATTTCTTAACAACGATGCATAGTAGATAACATTATAAGCAACAATGCATTAATCATACATACTGATATCATGACATTCATATTGAAATGGAAATATTTTCCAATTAACAATAATAGTGTTACCAGATGTAACTCAATTTATGTATACATAATTTGTACCACAATCCATTATTAGATATTAAGTCTATTTATGTAGACAACATCCATACTACTAAGGTCCCTATGATTATTATTATTTGACTATAAATAGTGCCAAAAATTCTAGGGAACTTTATTGACAACTTTATTGGTTTCCCCAATAGAGAATATCATCCTATCATTCTAACAATAGATTCCAACCTCAAGCTAATAACCTAGGTAATTCATAGGGTACAACTCAATTGGTTGGAGAAGTTATAAAAAACCACTAAAGTGGACTTTTGTTTTGAATTACCTAGATAGTTTAATAATTTGAATGACTAATGTCATCATTAGCTTCTAAACATATCCTTGGTTATGCAACCTTCATTTTTTATGAAAGCATAATACGAATGGAAGAGTGACCATATTTACATCTAACACAATATACATGAATGAGGCATAAATATTAGATCAAGCCTATCATTGGCACTAATCATAAACCCTCAAACTAGGCATAACAAAAACCCAATAATAATTGTCATGATAAGTGTTTCAAGCAATTGCTATATACATGAACCATGGGCCAAGTAAATCATAGTCATGGTCATAACTGCCTAATGATATGAGTACATAATAAGTCCATCATCAACAAAAATAAAAATTTAAACAATCTAAGAAAACATTTATCCTAGCTCCTCCTCTTGTGACTCTCGACAACAATTTCCAATTGGTTTTAACCATAGAATCATGTAAGTAAAAATTAGTAAAAGAGGCAACTTTGTCAACACAAAAATCAGCTTTCCTTAATCATTCTTTGGTATTGATTTTTTGTTATGAAGACTGGATAGAAATGGCCCTATGCCTTCTAGATGGGATAATTTTGATAAATTTTGGTGTCCATTTCTCATAATACTTACCAAGGTAACTTGTGGCTAAGGTTGCCATTATGTCATGAGACAAACAGTAACAACAATATTGATTAATAGTCAATAAGGACAATAATTTTCATTGAATCTCTATAAAGTAGAAGTTGAATGTGACATAATCACTTCTTAAGGAGAGGCAACTATTTTAGGAGAATTTGGCACTTTGATCATTATGCAATATAATGGTTGGTGCAGGGGCACCTCTTTAACAGGACCAATATACACAAGAGGAAGGAGAAGAAGACTAAATTTAATTAAACATTTCATGTTATCTATAGCATCTTCAAAAATGTAACATTGTCTATTAACATTTCATGTGGGTAAACTCCAAACTTGACATTTATTAACAGTTTGGATTAAGGGAAAGTTAATCAAGGTGTCTTAAGCACTAGAGTTTTGCTGTCTTATACAAAACAAATGTCTTTTGTAATAGATTAAGGGTTCCCACCTATAATTTTGAAAAACTAAAATCCCAGAAACAGAGGAGAATGTCAGTCCCTCACATTGGGAAAGATAAAAGGGGAAAACTTTTTGTAGAGGGGACGGGTGATAGTTTGGCTCTCGTCTCTGAATAGTCGAATGAAGTTTCTGAACATGAAGAAAGAATAGAAGTTTTGCAAGTTATTTTCTTTCCAGTTTCTGAATACTGTGTAGAAATTCATTCTATGTAGGTTTTGTATAAAATTTAGTTTTGTGCTTCTGTGGTCGAGCTAACTAGATAAATCCATTCCACTGGCAGATTTTTGGGGAAATCAGTGGAATGGACTTGTAGATTAATCCCCCATTTTTGTTTATTTGCTCTAGGTATGGAAGATTAGAGTTGCAGAACCATTTCAAGCAATCCCTCAGTGTTTCTCGTTGTTACAATTTCCATTGGGGTATATGTCCAATATGTGTTGATTTAGTGTTTTGCTGTCACATGGTGGGAAAACATCAGTTGTGAATACCATCACCTGTGTGAAATAGGTTTTCTGTAGGTATTATGTATTCGACCCATCGGTGTGAGTCAGGCATCGGCAAGGAGGAATCGTGCTGGTCTGATGGAGGTGAGTCTCACCGACAACGGTGTGAGTTAAGTCCGTCAGGGTGAGACAAGGTATCGGTGAAAGAAGATTGTGAAGGCCCGACAGTGAAAGACTAACCGATGGTAGTATTGGCCGAAGACATCAGCGTGAGAAGGTGTATCGGCGAAAGATCTTGAGTGTTAGCTGATAGTCCATGTTCCCGCCGATCAGGGTGATGCTGGAGAAGTCTGGCCGATGTAGTATATATCAGCATGAGTTACTTCATCAGCAGAAGGGAAAAGGGTGGCGCTGACAATAAGTGGTCTCGCTGATCGAGAGAGGTCATCGACGAGAGAGGGGTGTATCGGTGAAAGAATTCAACGCTGGGCTGACGGTAGAGGTCATCTCGACAGAGGAATTAACATAGTCATCAGAGTGACATCAGAAATCAAGGAGGTTTCCCGTAGCTGGGCCGATAGTCCAAGTGTTGCCGATAGGCAACTTGGTCGAGTAGGGTGACCGTTGGCGGAGGTGACTAGGACTGGTGATCATAGGTTGAAGATCATAAGCATCGGTGTAAGGGAGAGTGTCGGCAAGAGATTTAAAGAGCTCGCCGATAGACAAAAGTCTCACCGAAGGGGAAGATTTGAACCTATCCATTGAACCTCTCGATTGAACCTATCAGTTGAACCTTGGCATTGGACCTCTCCGTTGAACCCATGGTTCAACCCGACAGTTAGAAGTCTCGCCGAAGGAGAAGGATGAACCTCGGCGTTGAACCTAGCCGTTGAACCTCTGGTTTGAACTTGTTCATCAGTTCAGTGGGTTTCTATATTTCGGTGAGACATTGTTGTGGTCTTGCTGATGGAAAGCTCCGATGAGACATTGAACCTTCAGTTTGAACCTTCCAATTGAACCTGTTCATCGGTGAGAGGTGAAGGCATCGGTGAAGGAGTCTAGAGCTTGACCGAGTGTAGTGTCTTGCCGATAGGCAAGAGTGGGTACACATCGGTGAGACAATTCAAAGGTCTTGCCGATACATTCTAAATTTGTTGTTTTGTAAGCTAACAAGGGTCTGTGACAGGGTCATACGCTTCAGTTGGCACGTGCTCTGCATCAGGTGGTATTAGAGCTAGAGAAAGCTCTGGGAAAGGTTAGTGTATAAATTTCATTTCTGAAGTTAATTATTCCATCTAGTAGTAGAAGGAGAAAGCAACATGTTGGAAGGAGAAGCCTCGGACACTCTTCCAGCAAAGATGTCCAATGCTGAATTGACAGCCTTGGTGAAGAAGCAAATAGCAGAAAGTAGAGCTGATAGGGCTCATAATCAGGCAATGAAGGAAGAACTAGAGAAGCTAAGGGAAAGAGTGGAGAAAGAGGAAGAAAACTCTGGTGAACGAGAAGATGGGGATGAAGAGGAGACCCCAGACCAGGAAGAGCTAGAGGTTCCTGCAAACCAGAGACCCTTACTCAATGCCCTCAAGTCCATGGAAAGAAGGACCATGGATGTGAAAATAGACCTGCCTGTGTTTGCAGGAAAAATGGAACCTGATTCAATAATGGAGTGGATAGACTGCTTGAATAATTTCTTTGAGATAGAAGAGATACCAAAACACCAACAAGTAAAGATGGCTTAGTCCAAAATGAAAGGAGCTGCACTGACTTGGTGGAATTTCATCCAAGATGACAGGGTGAAAGAGGGAAAGAACCGAGTCACAACATGGAAGAGAATGATGGTATTGGTGAAAGAGGCCTATGTTCCATTGGATTACAATATCCAATTACACAAGAGAAAACATAATTTGAAGCAGAAGGAGCTAGATGTCAGCTCATACACAGAAGAATTAATGAAGTTGTGTGTAAAAACAAAGGTAAGGGAAGATGAGGAAGAGAAGGTAGCAAGATACCTCAATGGATTGAGACTTAACATCCAGGAAAACTTAAATTTGCATAATCCAGATACAGTTCAAAAGTGCTATCAATTAGCACTCAAAGTGGAAGAAAAACTAAAGAGAAGGCATGAGCAGAATCATAGAGGTAGAGGTAGACAGCAGAGAGGAGGAAGAAGTCCTTTCAGAGGCAGAGGATTTGGATACCAGAGTGAATCCAACCAAGAGACCAGCAGAGGAGATAATAGTCAGAACCAAGGAGGAAGCTACAATCAAAGGGGAAACTTCAGGGGTAGAAGACCACCTTTTAGAGGAAGATCTCAAGGCAGAGGACCTATTAGATGTTACAATTGCAACCAAGAAGGCCATATAGCTAGCAGATGTCCATCAAAAACAACGAATTCAATAGGAGAAAAGAGGATCAATCTGATCCAAGAATCTGATTGTTAGAGTGTAGCAAGCTCAAGCACTATTCAAAGTGTGAATGCTCCTAGCAGTTATGGGTATCCTAAGAATGGAGAATCTTTGATGATTAGGAGAGCAATGACCACCATGAAAGTGCCTGGAAAAGAACCTCCACAAAGGAAGTATCTCTTCAGAACTACTTGCAAGGCAGGAGGAAAGGTATGCAAAGTTTTGATTGACTCTGGATCTACTGAGAATTTTGTATCCATTGAGATGGTAGAAAAACTTAAGCTTGGGAGACTGCCACATCCTTGCCCTTATAAAATTTCATGGCTTACCCAAGGACAACAAACAGTTGTAGAAGAACAGGCTTGGGTAGAATTTCAAATTGGCCCATATAAGGATAAGCTACTGTTTGACATTGCCAAAATGGATGCTTGCCATCTCCTGTTTGGAAGACCATGGCAGTATGATTTAAAAGCATACCATGATGGTGTTAGGAACACCTACTCCATTACCAAGAATGGTAAGGTGATAGAATTGATACCATTAATGGAGATAGAGGTGGAGACAAAAGGAAAAGAGGTTAAAGTGATGATGGTAGAAGGAAGACAATTCATGAAAGAGATAAGAGAAGAAGGAGCAGATACATATTCTCTAATTCCTTGCCTAATGGTAAACAAGGAACATCAGAAAGAAGTCAAGGGAGAAAAGAGACAAAAATCCATAGAACCAGCTGTCCAAGAGCTATTGGATAAGTACAAAGGCATTAGTTCTGATGGGATGCCAAGTTCCCTACCACCTATAAGAGAAATCAGCCATTGTATAGATCTGATCCCAGGATCTACACTTCCCAACAAAGTAGCATATAAGCTCACTCCAAATCAGAATACAGAGGTAGCAAGACAAATTGAAGAATTGTTGCAGACAAGCCTAATTGGCAAAAGTTTAAGCCCATGTGCAGTATCGGCTGTACTAGCACCAAAGAAGGAAGGCACTTGGAGACTTTGCACTGATTCAAGGGCTATCAACAAAATAACAATCAGGTACAGGTTTCCAATCCCTAGGATAGAAGATTTACTTGATTGTTTAGGAGGAGCTAAATACTTCACCAAAATAGATTTAAAGAGTGGTTATCATCAGATTAGGATTAGACCTGGTGATGAGTGGAAAATAGCATTCAAGACAAATGAGGGGTTATATGAGTGGAAGGTCATGCCTTTTGGTTTATCCAACGCTCCTAGTACCTTTATGAGATTGATGAATGAGGTCTTGAGAGAGTTCATAGGTAAATTTGTCATAGTATATCTAGATGACATCCTGATTTTCAGTAATCTGAGGGAAGAACACCTCATCCGTATAGACTTGGTTCTCAAAAGGTTACATGAAGAGAAGCTAATGATAAATTTAGCAAAGTGTCTGTTTCTGCAAGAAGAAATCATCTACTTAGGATTTGTTATCTCACATAACAAACTGAGAATGGATCCAGAAAAGGTAAGTGCCATACTGTCTTGGCCAACACCCAAAACTGTGCATGATGTTAGAAGTTTTCATGGATTAGCAACCTTTTATAGGAAGTTTATAAAGGGATTTAGTCATATCTGTGCACCCATGCTTGACACTATAAAGGGAGGACAGAAGTGCAAGTTTACATGGACAAAGGAGGTAGATAATTCTTTTGAAATGTTGAAGAAGAAGATAGCAGAACATCCAGTTCTTGCATTTCCTGATTTCAGCAAGATTTTTCAAGTAGAATGTGATGCAAGTCATATTACTATTAGATCAGTACTCAGCCAAGAAGGTAGGCCTATTGCATTCTTCAGTGAAAAATTAAATGATGCCAAGAAGAGATACTCATCCTATGATTTGGAGATGTATGCTCTAGTCCAGTCACTTAAGAAATGGAGGCATTACTTGATGCCCAAAGAATTCATAGTGTTCACAGATAATCAGGCCCTCAGTTTCTTAAACAGTTAAGAGAAACTGAATCATAGACACATGAAATGGGTGGAAACTTTGCAAGCTTTCACTTTCACACTCAAGCACAAGAAAGGGGTTAAGAACAAAGTAGCAGATGCTTTGAGTAGGAGAGTACTGACCATAAATCAGATCCAATTGGAGAGTGTTGGGATTGATTCGTTGAAGACAATGTATGCAGATGATGAAGACTTTGGAGAGATCTATAAGGTATGTACTTCTTTTGGAGACAAATATCATGTTGAGTTTTCTGAATTTCTAATCCAAGATGGATTACTTTTCAAAGGTGGACAACTATGTATTCCCAGATGTTCTATGAGACTGAATATTATTCAGGAAAAACATTGTGGGGCTCTGTCAGGACATTTTGGTCTTGATAAAACTCTTGATCTGGTAAAAAGACATTACTATTGGCCTAAGTTACAGTCAGATGTGAGAAAATTTGTGGAAGCATGTGTAATATGTCAGAAAGCCAAAGGAAGATCCACAAATGCAGGTTTGTATCAGCCATTACCCATTCCTTCTAGGCCATGGGAGAGCATAAGCATGGATTTTGTACTAGGTTTGCCTAGGACAAGGAAAGGATATGATAGTGTTTTTGTGGTAGTAGACAGATTCAGTAAAATGACACATTTCTTCCCATGTAAAACCACTTATGATGCTTCATATGTCGCTGATTTGTTTTTCAAAGAGATCGTGAGAATACATGGTTTACCATTGAACAGAGTATCAGACAGAGATGTGAAGTTTATTAGCCACTTCTGGAGAACTCTTTGGAGAAAGCTAGGAACTAATTTATCTTTCTCATTAGCCTATCATCCTCAAACAGATGGGCAGACTAAAGTTGTTAACCGTTCATTGGGTAACCTACTCAGGTGTTTAACCAGACAGCATGGAGAGAAATGGGATAATATCCTCCCACAAGCAGAATTTTCTTATAATGACACCATCAATAGGAGTACAGGAAAGTCACCTTTTCAGATAGTATATGGAATTCATCCAAGAGGTATTTTGGAGCTGAGAGATCTACCTGTAGGAGAGCCTATTAGTGCAGATGGTGAAACTTTTGCTTCAGCTATTAAAGAAGTGCATGATCAGGTCAAGCATCAACTCCAACAGGCTACAACAAAGTACAAAACATATGCTGACCAGAAGAAAAGAGATTTATAGTTTGTAGTTGGAGATTTGGTCTGGGTAAATCTGAAGAAGGAGCGGCTCCGCAAAGGTAAGTATACCAAGCTAATGCAGAGGAAGATTGGACCCTGTCAAATTTTAAAGAAGTGTGAACAGAATGCATATGAGATCCAACTTCCTCCTGATCTTGGATTGTCACCAATTTTCAATGTCCGTGATTTGACTCCATACAAGCCAAATGTAGATATAGAACAGGAACCATTACAGGCAGCAGATGATGATATTCCTAAGCATGATCCACCAAAGTTGAACCACATCTTAGACTCACGAGTGATCAAAAAGACTAGAAACAAAGAATACTTGGAGTATTTGGTGGTTTGGCAAGGACAACCTGATTCAGAGGCAGTTTGGATGACTGCTGACCAGATTTCAAATCATGGTACAGACCTACAAACTCTGATCTCAAAGGGGCTTGAGATCTCTTCTCCCGGGGAGTATGGTGCAGGGGCACCTCTTCAATAGGACCAATATACACAAGAGGAAGGAGAAGAAGACTAAATTTAATTAAACATTTCATGTTATCTATAGCATCTTCAAAAATGTAACATTCTCTATTAGCATTTCATGTGGGTAAACTCCAAACTTGACATTTATTAACAGTTTGGATTAAGGGAAAGTTAATCAAGGTGTCTTAAGCACTAGAGTTTTGCTGTCTTATGCAAAACAGATGTCTTTTGTAATAGATTAAGGGTTCCCACCTATAATTTTGAAAAACTAAAATCCCAGAAATAGAGGAGAATGTCAGTCCCTCACATTGGGAAAGATAAAAAGGGGAAAACTTTTTGTAGAGGGGACGGGTGATAGTTTTGGCTCTGTTCTCTAAATAGTCAAATGAAGTTTCTGAACATGAAGAAAGAATAGAAGTTCTGCAAGTTATTTTCTTTCCAGTTTCTGAATACTGTGTAGAAATTCATTCTGTGTAGGTTTTGTATAAAATTTAGTTTTGTGCTTCTGTGGTCGAGCTAACTGGATAAATCCATTCCACTGGCAGATTTTTGGGGAAATCAGTGGAATGGACTTGTAGATTAATCCCCCATTTTTGTTTATTCGCTCTAGGTATGGGAGATTAGAGTTGCAGAACCATTTCAAGCAATCCCTCAGTGTTTCTCATTGTTACAATTTCCATTGGGGTATATGTCCAGTATGTGTTGATTTAGTGTTTTGCTGTCACATGGTGGGAAAACATCAATTGTGAATACCATCACCTATGTGAAATAGGTTTTCTGTAGGTATTCTGTATTCGACCCATCAGTGTGAGTCAGGCATCGGCAAGGAGGAATCATGCTAGTCCGATGGAGGTGAGTCTCACCGACAACGGTGTGAGTTAAGTCTGTCGGGGTGAGACAAGGTATTGGTGAAAGAAGATTGTGAAGGCCTGATAGTGAAAGACTAACTGATTGTAGTATTGGTCAAAGACATCAGCATGAGAAGGTGTATCGACGAAAGATCTTGAGTGTTAGCCAATAGTCCATGTTCCCGCCGATCGGGGTGATGCTGGAGAAGTCTGGCCGATGTAGTATATATCGGCATGAGTTACTTCATCGACAGAAGGGAAAAAGGTGGTGCCAACAATAAGTGGTCTCGCTGATAGAGAGAGGTCATCGGCGAGAGAGGGGTGTATTGGCGAAAGAATTCAATGCTGGGCCGACAGTAGAGGTCAGCCTGACGAAGGAATTAACATAGTCATCAGAGTGACATCAAAAATCGGGGAGGTTTCCCGTAGCTGGGCCAATAGTCCAAGTGTTGCCGATAGGCAACTTGGTCGAGTAGGGTGACCGTTGACGGAGGTGACCAGGACTGGTGATCATAGGTTGAAGATCATAAGCATCGGTGTGAGGGAGAGCGTCGACAGGAGATTTAAAGAGCTCGCCGATAGACAGAAGTCTCGCCGAAGGGGAAGATTTGAACCTATCCATTGAACCTCTCGATTGAACCTATCAGTTGAACCTTGGCACTGGACCTCTCCGTTGAAACCATGGTTCAACTCGACAGTTAGAAGTCTCGCTGAAGGAGAAGGATGAACTTCAGCATTGAACCTAGCCGTTGAACCTCTGGTTTGAACTTGTTCATCGGTTCAGTGGGTTTCTATATTTTGGTGAGACATTACTGTGGTCTTGCCGATGGAAAGCTCCGGTGAGACATTGAACCTTCAGTTTGAACCTTCCGATTGAACCTGTTCATCGATGAGAGGTGAAGGCATTGGCAAAGGAGTCTAGAGCTTGATCGATGGTGTAGTGTCTTCCCGATAGGCAAGAGTGGGTACACATCGGTGAGACAATTCAAAGGTCTTGCTGATACATTCTAAATTTGCTATTTTGTAAGCTAACAAGGGTCTGTGACAGGGTTCATATGCTTCAGTTGGCATGTGCTCTGCATCAATGGTATTTCTCTCTACCACAAGTTGGCTTTGCCGCTATCTTTACAAGTATCCCAAGCACAAGAAGTCATACCACAAAGACATAAATCTCAATATTCTAGAGCACGTGAATTCAATTATGTCAATGCTATTTAAAATAATTGTTTAGTAGTACACATGAAGACAACTAAACAAAGGACCTAGTCTAGAAGATAAAGTGTTATGGTTTTTGTAACTTCTATGACACCTTTTCATCACATTCTCTTATAGTTATTCATCAAAGTGCATGATAGAACTCGTAGAAGAGCCTTTGAGTTGATACATCTAATTCTAATTATTTTACAAAACTTTGCAAGAAACAACCTTGTAATTATAGTTCTAGCATGGTATTCTATTGTTCCTTTATTCTCTATCTTATCACACTTTAGTCTCCATTTAAGAGTGATGCCCCACAAGCCTTCCTAAACCTACTTTAAAAGGAGACTTTGGAGCATAAAATGGATATCCATCAAAGCATAAACAATAGATCAATTTTGTTAGATGTAGTAGTTCAAGTGCCCTGGTAGACATACAAGCAAAATGTGGAAGCATAGACAAGGCATGTGTACTATTTCATAAAATTCTTAAAAATATATAGTCTCATGAAATGTTACAGTTGTAAGATATATAGAATGGATTTGATGAGAAGGCTTTAGGAAATTTCATCCAAAGAAATGGTCAGATGAGAAGCCATTCCATTTTGTCATTTAAAAGTAGTGTAAATTCTATTAATTGTGTACCTTACAGAAAATTAATAATTTCTATCCTCCATAAAATTATTGATGGAAATATATATGTGTGTGGGGAAACCACACCTAAAAAAATTGGAATACTTGTGAAATAATATCAAAAGAGCATTGAGGCTTGAGCATAGTTCCAAAAAGACAATGATAGAATACTTATGTCGTATCTTGTTGAAGAGAATCAAACACAAATGCATTTAAAATTAATTCCCTGGACCTATAGAGGTCATTACAAAGGTTTTCTTTGTTATGTCATACTAAGGAAAAAAGTTAGAAAAATACTCATTAATCATTCAAAGCTAAAGAATGACTTTAAAATGCAAATGTAGTTAAAAACTAGAATTGGATGAATGCCATCAAAACAACACCGGGATTAAGACATTCTAGAGATTTGTCAAAAGCTACCCCTAATACTTTTCCTACTCAGTATGCATGATATTAACAATAAAGAACTAACCAATAAGACCATAAAATCATCTCTGTACCAATTACATTTAAATGAATCTTGATAGTCAACCGTTCCTCGACCCATGGGATTTTGTTGATCGTGTCCCTAGATTTTGCACCAATAAATGGATGTTTGCTTTCTCATATAGATTTTGTTGCTTCCTCCCTCCTCCAATGAATCCTCCTTGCATTTTCTCCTAATTTGTGTGTCAAATAAAGTTAAAAATCTCAGAAGAAGAGGAAGGGTGACAAATCCATAACTACCTCCTTAACATGTCTATAATATCTCCAAGTTTCTCACGCCTTTTTCCTCAAAGGATTCTTATTATTGTAACTTATCTCTTTCTTTTTATTTCTATTTAGCTTTATTTGATCTAAATTGTTCTTTATACCATAACTAACAGTTAAATGCTATGCATTGAAATAATATTCTGATAACTAACTCCTTTAAGCACCCACAACAAACTAAATTTGATTCTCCAAATAAAGGTAGAGTTGCATTTTTAATATACAAGAATTAAGTTAATCAAATAATATTTCTATTATTAATTTATTTATAATAAAATAAATAAATATTCTTAAATGAATAGTTATAAATAAAAATAAATATAATTATTCTTATTTCTTAATACTAAGTAATGATATAGGGATAACAGTTAGTTCAAAACATTAAATTTAATAAAGAAATAGACTATTGCAATCGACTTAGACTATTTGTCACAATTATGCTACCAAACAAGATACTAGAGGCAGACTTAATATCAACACCCAAATATGCTTAGATCAACAATATGATTTCTACATGCATGTTTGATGTGATTCTTTCAATCATGTCATCTTACAAATTGTTTATAAGCCCTCTCCCTGATGATACTCTCTTTGCAACTACAAGAGTGTTAGTTCTTTCCCATCGCACTCAACAATACCAAAAATGGTAGTTAGTCTTTATCAAGTCATGATTAGATCTAACATTAAAAAAAATTAAGCATGTCATACGATGTATGCACAAAGTTGTGGGACCAAAAAGTCACCACTTTGGCTTTTTGGTCCCATGCAAGATAAAATGTGAGTGCGTTATAACGCACTCACGTTATATGTTATATAAAGTAAAAAAAAATAGAATACCCATAGCCATTCTTCATTTTTGTAAGAAAAAATTAGTCACAAGAGCACGATCGCGTTGGAGGAAGGAGAAATCAAGCAAGGGAGAAGTGTAATAGACATTTTCACCATGCCACCTCGCCAATCCTGCTCTCGAAGATTCGTGAAGGAAATGTAGAGGGTGAAGCAGCCAAAGAAGGCAGGGTTTGATTGATTATTATGAGTTTGAAAAGAAATTTTTACTTTTGCAATGGTTGATTGTTTTTTGTGTTGGATTTACAGTCAATGAGGCACCATAGAACACTAATCCAACAGAGGAGGCTGAAAAAATTCCCCAAAACCCCCCACCTTCACATCCTCACAATGAAAGAGACACACAAGAAAATTATTTAGGGCAAATTGAAGAAAACAAAAAATATCTTCAAACCCTAAATGAAACTTTAAATAGTCCAAATTGTGCAAGCATCAATCGTAGGAGAGTGCTTGCCAAGTCATTAGAGGTGATTGTTTCTCACATTGAATCAGTGACAAACCAAATCACCGAATGGAGTGACTATAGGGAGAGGTGTCGGCAATACTATGCTGACATATTGTCTTATGAACAAGTGAAGAACCAAAAAATTACAAAATCTACATTATGTTCACAATTTATCAATCCTAAAACTGGCCAAACATTAGACGAGACTTACAAACGCTTCTTGATTCATTGGTGTAGGAATGAAGATATATCCCAAAACTTTTGGGATAGATGGTACATGATGTTTGATGAGCGTCCATGTAACAACAATGAGGTGCCACAATATTTCTTGAGGAAACTCTATTGTGAGTTTGTCCTCAAGAAGATTCCTAATTATTTTGGCATTCAAGAGTTCTAGGGCAAAGGTGGTGGCTCTACACAAGATAGAGAGGGGGCACAATGAGACCAAAACTGTGTACCTAGACCCTTGATGAGGCCAGCACGTGTGTCACTCCCTTCAACTTTGAAGGAGAGTGTTGAGGTAGAGACACTGCATTCATTGAGTTCTCTCATGCAATCTCTAGCACAACATGTCAATGATCTCCCCTAGGCCGATGAGGGTGAGAGCATCAGGTGTCATTTGTCCCCACAACTTTGCAGTTCATGTGGGAACTTGTATGATTATGGGACGTAGGACTCATGACAAGACTCTCGACAGGGTGTTGTGATGCAGGGGCAACAACCAGTGATGGACACATCCATATTGGATGATCTTGTTCTCACAAATGATGTCTTACAGCATACATTTGGTATTGACTCCCAGGTAATTTTTTACAAGGTCCATCTTGATTTAATAGATTTGCAATTAAAATTTATAATTAATTTTATATGACTATCTATATTATAAGTCAAAATTAATGTATGTAATTATCTGCACAATAAAATTCTAGGGTCAGAGTCTTCATCCTACCTTTATTAGCCATCTAGTGGTAGGTTATGAGAGGAGATCAAGTCAACAGGTATGTAATTTATCACACGATCCTAAATATAATACATATATTAATGGTAAATCTTATTTAGTGACAATTTGATAATTTCAACAAGGAGCTTCACTAGCACCTCCACGATTTCCTTGGTCCCCTGGATGCAAAACCACTTTTAGGGAGGTAAATTTAACCATTTGTAATCATTATGAATTTAAATAATGTTATGTATCTATTTTGGTCAAATAACCTTGAACTCTATTTTTAGATGTTGAATATGGAGACTCCTCATCTTTGTGAGTCAGCAGAGGTAGGCATTGATGCAGTTGTGTTGTCTTCAAATCCTTTGACTGAGGTATGAGCCAGTAATATGTAAATATCATTTTGTATTTCTTTTTTTATCTCATGTCATTTGATGTACATAAATGATATTTATGTTTAGTCAATTTTTCTTCTTGATGCTTCTCATAGGAGGTCATAACTCCAACCTGTCCAACTATGGATGAAGAGAGAGAAAAGATGATCAAGATGGATCATCAGCTAGTGGCAAGTGATCGATTACATATGTGATGTTATATATTTCATGTTCACTCCTCTAATGATTGAGGGGTACAACATGACTCTCCATGTAATGGATAAACATGCTTAAATGATGGAATTATATCTATTTGGCTTTTAATATTATAATTCAATTGTAAGTTGCTTTGTAAATGAGCCTATAAGACTTTATTAAATAATAAAAGGACTAAGTCCTTAGTATTATTTCAAAATCTATGTTATCTAACTTGTTGTAACGTTCAATAATTGGATATTCTTTTGTGAAAAGATTAAAAAAATACTAAGGATTTTGCTTAGTTTTACTAAATTTATTTTAGCTATTATGATTACTTGTGGATTAATTGATAATCTTTGCAATATTTAATTGTTTTATTGAATAAATATTAGTTATTAAGAGTTGGGTTCTCACAAGTTGTCTCATGACCCCTCATAAGCAAATGTGAGTTCTATCTAAGCAACAATCCATGTTGAGTTTTATCTATACTAGATCCTTTCATATCTTCAAAATATAGGCTTCTTAATATATGAATTTTTAATCACTTTTAGCATTCAAACAAAAAAATCAAAAACAAAAACTAATTTTTTTCATACAAAGCACCATCTCTGAGTGAGAAGCTAGCTTGAGATAATGAAATTCCTCACACCTCCCATGTCCACTGCCTTCCTCTAGTGATGGCTTCTTAAAATGAGTACTCATCCCTTGTATCTTCTTAACAAAAGCATCTTCAATAAAAGCATCTAGTGAATCCTCAAAAAAGGCTATATTAACTTAATTTGATTTTTGTTTGAGCTTTACCTTGAGGACATCATTTGCTTGATTTCTAGAGTTCCAAGTTGTGTGACCTATTTTCTTGCAGTAAAAATATTCAATTTCCCCATTGTCTATATCTAATCTTCTATGAATTATTCATGATTATAACACATTCTCATGTCGAGAATTTCACCCACTATATATTTTGAAGTTGCTCTCTTTTCTTTAGGTAAGAGCAAAAATCACATCTTCTAGAGTTTGAGAATGGATCTAACTAATTAAAAATGATATTATTGTATTTAGAAGGAATATTGTTTAACAAAATGGATTTATCATCTTCATCATCTAGGTTGAAAAAGATGGTTGAAAGGTCTTATCTAGGTTGAACAAGCTTCTAGGGGATGTCCCTTTTACATTCTAGGTACATGAGGTCAAAGTCTATGTAATGATGGGTATGTCTAATGGTTTGGTTTGAGAGGGTAACCCATATCCTCCTTCACTTTGTAAGGTATAAATTTCTTACAATCTTAGCCAAAATCAACAAGTGTCTTCAATGGGAGAGTTTTTCTATTCTCTCCTAAATTTGTATACCCCACCAAAACATAAATGTTTAGGTCATCCCCCAAGGTGATGAAATGCCTAGGTAGGCTTGCTAAAGGGAAATAAATCCAAATTTTTTGATTCCCAAGACTGCCTTTCAATATAAAGGAAGAGCATACACAAATTGGATTCTTGGATTAACACAACAAGGAAAAGAACTAGAAAGTTTTTCTAATTCCCAAGATCACCTTTTAGTGCGAAGGAAGAGCATATGCACTTAGAAGTTATTACAAACATATAAAACAATGTTCATTCGCATTAAAGCATGTAATATGTGCAACTAAACTAGTGAGTCAAAAGATGGTCTTTGACAAATGTTCTGCAACAAATATGCTAATAGTTTCAGAAATAGAAGTATTTGACAAGTGATTTGCTACATGAAAGGTGAGTTAGAAATTATAAACAAACCCCTACAAAAATTAGAAAATAATGTTATTACATAGGAAAATAGATATTACCATAGTTTTCTTCATGTCTTTCTATACAATTTTTAAAAAAATGTTAAATTTTTTGATTGTGTATGCAAAAGATATGTGTGTTTGAGGTTTACAAAGAAATAGAAAGTTCAAACAATTATACCTAAAAATCTAGATTGAATTTGAAAAAGCCACCTTCTCCACAATGTAGTGCCCTGAACTAGCTTCCAACACCTACAAAAATGTAAAAATCTGATAAAGAACAAAAAAGTTATGCCATTTTGAAAAAAGTGCTCTTTTAAGCCTTGAAGGGAAGGTAGGATCAAGACCTAGTGGTTAGTAATAACCATTGTGGTTAGAAGCTTTTGATCACATGCATGGTTGGAAAATATATAGTTAATGTAAACAATCAGCAGTTAGGAAACAATTAGTCAAAATGGCTAGCAGCTATAGTTAGTGGTTAAGTTTAATGTTATTTCTAGTGCTAACTATTAGATTTAGTGAAAAATATTAGTATTAGTGATAAATGCTAAGGCTAATGTTATGGTAAGACTAAATGTTAAGCTTAGATGTCATGGGGTGGTTAAGATAGTCATAGGTAGCTATAGTTATAGCTA
Organism: Cunninghamia lanceolata; assembly: GCA_027924645.1. Taxonomy (NCBI): domain Eukaryota; kingdom Viridiplantae; phylum Streptophyta; class Pinopsida; order Cupressales; family Cupressaceae; genus Cunninghamia; species Cunninghamia lanceolata. The sequence goes on along the minus strand of BSBN01000286.1, from coordinate 4,501,878 downwards.
ACGATCAGTAGCAAACAATTATCTGGTAGTTAAAGGGTTAAGTGGTTATGATCTAACCACTACATGGGTGGTTAGGAGGTAGTAGTTATCATAACCACTAGGTTAGTAGCTAGGAGGATGGATTGATGATAAATAATGAATTACCCAATGAGCAATACTTTGTAACCTATGAATAAAACATGTGACCAAGGAGCACAGGGAATTAAACCAGTTGTCAAAGAATTAAGCCAGTGGATAAAAGGACTGTTGAAAAGAAAGTGGACAAATTTAATTATTGATGAACAATACCATTACATAAAAGATAAAATTGACAAATGTAGAATGATAGCATAGTACAGGCCATATGGTTGTGTTGTACGACCTACAATCCAACTACTAGTGAAGACCTAGAAAGAAAAAAAATTACAAATTTTTTTCTCACCAAAATATGAAGTGTTATATATTAGTTTTCATCTTTTGGGCTCTCTAGACACAACTGTGACCTATGTTTTATCCCAAGAAGCTTCTTGTGAAAGAAGACCCCTAAATTTCTCTAGAAACCACACAGAAACCTACAGAAACAAGTTAGAAACACCTACAAAATGAAGCTTAAGAGGGACAAGTGTCCCACCACACATGTTAGAAATGTATACAACAAATGTAAATAAAAAATGAAGGATTCAAATGTAAAGATTAAACCTTCAACCTATATTAACTGCAACCTTAGTTAAAGTAGAGAAATAAAAAATAAAGAATGAAAAAAATAATATTCTCACCCAAATCGACTCCTATTTTACCATAAAGGTAGTTGTGCTCAAGTTGATGGAATGTGGTTGCTCATGGTGACAACATGATGTTGCACTAATAATTCTCTAGAAAAATGGAGGCATGAATGGTCCATTTATAGAGTTTGAGATTGGACAATCAATGTTTAGGATTGATTGAGAGACATGGTTGAGGGATCAATGGTGAGGATTGAATTGGTTAATTGGCTGTGCAATGGGTGGTGGAAAAAAAAGATATTTAATAATTGCTTTTATGATTTTTATGTGTAAATAATTAATTAATGATTAATTATGACCTTTTAGGGTTTTAAGAGGGAAAAGAGGGATTTAATAATAAAAAATATTAAATCATGTGAAATGGAAGTGAGGATTAAATAAATAAATGAGAATTTATTTATTTAGGACTTAGGAAAATGGTAATAAGACTTGGGAAAAGTGGGCCAGGATGATGGGTGATTTTTAGGTGTCTATAGCTTGTATCCTTTTCAAAACCCTATCTAAAACATCTTGGTCTTTACATTAAAAAAGGCCATTATTTCTTGATTGCAATATGTTAAATGGAATGTGATTATCCAAGCCAACAATTTGATAAAATGTTAAAGGATAAAGAATGCATGCTAATTGTTCAATTTTTTTTTGATAAATAACTAACTTGAATACTTTTGTCAAAGGTCTATAGGTTTATAGAATTGGTACAAGGAGTTCTGGAAAACCAATAAAATATCTTAAGGGATCTTTTAGAAAAAAAAATTATCAACCTTTCTGACCAAATAGAATGATTCATAAAAGATTTAGAGAGGACATTCAAAAGCTAAGTAAAGCAACCTAGCAAATTAAATTAAAAGATGAAAATAAAACCTTAAATAAAGTAAACTAGACAAAGACGAGATGATACTGTCTTGACAATGAGGGTCACTAGTCCTGCTATAAAACCAAAGATGAAGAAATATATAATAATCCACTTGAACATAGTTCTACTGCAAATAATCAAACCTAGATTTGCATTTTTCTTCTTTCTCTATTTACTAGGCCCTAACAACTAACTCTGCTAAGTCTTGTCTTGTTGCCTCGATAAGGCTGCTTTGTTGAAATCTTACATGTTTTAGCTCATGTTGTCATATGTGGGAGAGTCTGTGCATTCATATCTAAGGCTCAACCTCCCCATTGATCTATATGCTAACAAAGGAATGCACAATCTATTGATAACTGAGAGGGGGGGTGAATCAGTTATCTTAATTAATTTAACTTTTTGTTCTTCTTTAACAACTAATGCAGCATCAAAACAAATAAGCATCCATAACCATGAAAGAAGAAACAAGCTCAATACACATGACACAATATTTTTGACGTGGAAAACCCTATTAAGGAAAAAACCACGGGGTGATTAACCCAATATTGTATTCTCTGTTAAAAGAATAAGGTAGTACAAATGGCACTTGCCAATTAGGGCTCACTGCCCGAGCACACTACTCACTGCATACAATAGTTTATAGAAGGAAACTAGATACTTGAACTAATGAGAAGCATCCACATGTGCTTAGGTTTAGTTCCAGTTAAGCTCAATATACTGATCTACTACACTTCATTCTTCCTCTGCCTTAGTGCTGCTGTTCTGTCACATACCGGACCTCTATCTCTGTTTCCACACTATTCTCTACTTTTCTTTGCATAATACAACACAATTCACACACCTTCTCATCAAAATCCATCTGGTATATATATTTGCACCAAGGATTTCATCATCTTTCTAGTCATCATCTAGAATAGTCAATATTTTCCCAAACTCTGGTCTGTCAGCTAAGTCCTTGCTTACCAAGTGATGCATATCAAAGAGATAGTTATAGAAGTCATCAATTATGTCGGCCAATCATGAATGATACCTTAAGAACCTTGATCACCATCAATATCTCATCCGGATTAAGGTCTGATGCTCTGACGGTCAGTTCTTCCTCTATCTACTCTGCCAAACAGGAACCCAATACTTAGGTGCTCATATCTCTTCACTCTTTCATCACCGAAGGCTCAATCCCTAGAATCTACCAGTCACAGTACTCCTCTTAACTTCCTCAATTCTGCACTATACTGAGATACTTCCTCTGAGAGATCCAGACCTGATTGTCGGGCCTTGCTGCATGCTCTATTCTTAGTCATCGAACCAAAATACTCTTCAATCTAACTTTCGGTATAGACACACCATGTCCTGCGGATGTGGGTGATGAACTTTGTTGCCATCAATGACAACACTCATGAAGCCACATAGTGTCTCTTGCCAACACAATCTTCTTCAAAACCAAGTTTTTACATCTTTTTGAAAAACATGCAATTGTTATATAGCAATGCAAAATCCTTCAAAATAACTCTTTACAACGTGGCTTAAGGAGAAATAATGGTGATTCACAAATTTACCATAAGGAAAAGTAATGGCGATACTTAGTATTGTCATTTTACCTGTTGCTTAGTTCATTTTTGGATGTTGCAAGGAGTGGCCTTAATAAGCTTAAATCTAGAATTGAAAGAAATGCATAAATTTGATAAAGAATACCTTTGGGTTTATGGCTAACAATGCACATAGAGAAAAAATATTTGCTTCATAAGTTGTCTTAGCCATTATATAAACTCTTTGCCCTTCATAGTGATAGGCATAGCCATGCATGCAATTATAAAGAGGATTTATTAATTGTGACACATGACCACCACTTGAGCATTAACTAATAACATATGCTAGTTGTATGGTTTTGTGCTCCTAAGTGCTCTCATTAGATTGTGTAGCAAAACATAAGGAGAAATGTATACAAGTTTAGAATAATATTTAGATAATAAAAACAAAGAAATATAATTTTTCTATTACAAAATAAATATGTTAATATAAATGACTAAAACTTTTGGAAGAAACTTAAAAATCATCTAAAAATAAGCTATAGAGCAAAGAATAAAAAGAAATAATATAGATTGGTGAATGAATGAATAAAATACTTTTAATGACGTCCAAGAGACCAAGAAGTCTAAGGGACCAACAATTGCAACCCTAAGATATTTTCAAGCTCCTTTCGATGTCAGATCTTCTACTATGAATCTTGACCAAGAAACCAACCATTTTGTGAATCCTTGCCTCCTTAAATAACTTGTTTATACTACCCCCTTCAAGTTGTTTTCATATTGTATATGGATATCCTCACATGCGATGCACTCCATGATGAAGTGCCATCATGTTTAAACAACCACCCCTTTATTGCAAAAAAAATACAAGTTCTCCGCTCCGAGTCTTCCTTGGGAATCATCCATCTACTAGTCTCACACCTAAGATGTTGTGATTCAGTCCTCAACTATGCAACTAACAGCTTTGCCTTTCCCTTAAGTATAGCATGCATATATGCTTTTTCACCATGCTCCTAACTGGGGTTAAACTCTGACATAATGCACTTTTTTTCTGGCCAATCTACTTTGTCCACATAGCAATCCTAAAATTTTCTAACACAAACTTTTTTATTTCATCATTAGTGTTAGGACATTCTTGTAAATTAATGTCTCATTTGCTCATCGACTTGTTGTTCTACTTCATCCACATCTTCTTGTTATGGTCCAATTCCTCCTCTATGACCATTTTGGGGCTAGTGATAGTTATCCATGATTTCAAACTTTTTAAAATAACTTAGCAATTGAGTTATCGCCAATGCCTTCATTGGGAAAGTTCTTGCTTCCACCAAAAGGGTCTCATAAGGGACCATTGTTTTGACTTTGAGGCTACTAGTGATTAGATGTTTTTGGACTCTTTCTAACTATCTCCACTTGTGATTTGACATGTTACACCCCCATATGTCATGACCATAGAGAACAACTAGCTTGACAAACCAACCAAAAAGGGTTTTCTTGGTTTTCCAATCCCATATTTCCACTTTCCTACACATGATTTGAAGTAGGTATGATGCTCTCCATCCTCCATGTATCATTTTTTGCTCTACATGTCTCCCAACTAAGCCTATTGTGGAAATCAATTCCAAAATATTTGTATTCTTCCACTACTTCCAACAAGCTTCCTTCAAAAATAAAATTAACTTGTTGCTTCTTCCTTTTTAATGAAACAATCATGACTTTGGTCTTGCTGGTGTTCACTTGCATCTTGACCTCTTGGAAAAAGAGTTCTAAGGCTTTCAAATATTCTCTCAAACCATGGGCTATTTTTACAATTAGGATAAGATCATCAATATATAAAAGTAACTTCACCACATAGCTCACCAGCTAGATACCCCCTCCATCATTTTTGTTTAACCATTCCTCAAGTTTATCAATGTATAAACCAAACAAAGTGGGGGATATAAGACATCCCTGTTTGACTCCGATGTCGCTACAAAAACATTCAGACATACCCTCTCTTGTTTTGATTTTATCTCTACCCTACTCATATAGTTTATGCACTACAACTCTATACTCATCCAGAATCCCAAGTTCTTCCATCCTATTCCAAAGTTTATCCCTAGGTACTGTGTAAAAAGCTTTTTTTTAATCAATGAAGCAATTCAAAATGCTTCCCCTCCTTAAGTGTCCCAAACTTTTTTCAATCAAGTGTCTAAGAGTGATGTAGTGATCAACGGTAGAGTGCCTTAGTGTAAAGCATGCCTACCCTTTTACTCTTTTTCCCTCTTTTTCTGCCCAACTATTGATTTTGTGCTCTATCATGCTCCCAAAGTTTTCCAAGAAGAGGATTGACCATAATAGTGTGATAGTTAGATGAATTATTGATATCTCCACTTTTGTAGAGAGGGATAACAACACTAGTTGTCCACTCTATTAGAAAGTCATCTTGTGTGACACCATTAAAAATTCTTTTAATGTGTGGAGCAAGGGTCTCAACTCCCCATTTTAAAAATTTAGCCTGCAACTCATCTATGTCTTGCACTTTACCACCTGCTAATTTCTTTATACCTTGTTTGATATCTTCCACCGAGAAGAGCTTGGTTAATGTGCTAATTATGGGAGGGTTATCTTTCTCGTGTGTCCGCTCATAGAGGAGTTTCACAAAATCTAGTCTCCAAGTATCTGTGATATTATTTTCTATTTGTTTTCTCTTTTGTTGCAACTCTCTCCAAAAGCCTTTGGGGTATTGTTTACCAAGAGAGATTAATTCTTTCTTTCTTCAGATTACATATCTTTCTTTTTGGATTTTATCAATTTCTCATATTTTTTCTTGCTTTCTTTGTTTGTCTCATTCTCTTTGAAGGATCTTTTTGCAGCCTTGCACTCTTCGTCATACCACAAGTTAGCTAGGAAAGTATTTGCAACCCCCTTCTTAGGTCAAGATCTCTTGCAAGCCTTTAAGGCCTTGTGGATTAAAGGAATCAACATATTGCTGCATATATGATCATTTGCTTCATTGTATTCCTTGCACTCTATGTTATTCATTGTCACTCTAGGTGTTGTTCAGGGGTTGCAGTGAAGAGCTCCTAATTTTTTTGATTCACGAGGATTTTACCTTGTGTATGGGCTTTCTTTTGTATGTGTTAGAAACTTTCCCTCTCTATTAGTTATTTGTGAGAATGCCAAACTTAACAAGGAAAGACATGATCAAATTTCAACTCAATAGGACAGTCCCCAATATGGAACTCCAACAACTTGAAAATAAAACTTTGAGAGAATATTACATAATCCACCACACTTTGACCATTGTAGACTTTACATATGATACCCCTACCTTGACGAAGCACTCATGCCATTACAAATAACAATGTCATACAAACGTAAATTAAAGCCGTTCATAATAAACAACTAGTAGAGTGCTTAATATACTTTAACGGTGGGCCCCATGTGATAAACCATATTCAGCTAATACATTAGTGACTGATAGTCAAAATATTTAATGCGCATATAAGCAGGCCTAGTGGCCAAATTGGCGGCCTATAAACAATAGGTCAGGGGGGTTGAATCTGGAGGCTCTGTCTATGCAGCCATCAAAATGACAGGCAGCAACCCCAAAATACACCACCCTCATCCATGCATCTTCTGACAACCATGCAGAGGTACGTGATACTACTTTCGCAATTTCCGTTGCCGCAAAAAAGATCGTGTCAGAACAAGTTCTTTTTTTTTTTAAATAAAAAGGAAAGGGAAAATGGTTGAAATCTTTTATTTTTACCTTTATAAAGGTATTTGCATCAATTCTTTGTTCTTCTAGCACATAAACTAAAATGTATTTGCTGCAATTTTATTAAGTACCAAAAAAATGATAAAATAACTAATATATATTATATTATTATTATAATTTATATAATATATTAATATATAATTATTTATAATATTATTATTATTTATATAATATATTAATATATAATTATTTATAATATTATTATAATTTACATAATATATTACAATATATAATATTAATTTTCATAATAATATATTAATTATTATAATTTATATTATATTATTATTATTTTTTTGATTCGTAATAATAGTTTTATATTGATATAAACAAAAAGGAGCTACAATTCTTCAGCCTTTCATGGCTGGCCAGAGATAAACTGTCTATCTTCAAAGACAGAAAAGCCTATAAGGAGGACCACACAGGGTCACTAAATTTATATATTAAGAACTAGCACTACCACCTAGACTGTTAAGCTAAGCCCCGACTATACAAAATAGAGCAGAAAGATTAGATACACACTAGATAGAAGCTAAATCACGGAGTTTCCTAAAGTCATCCAACCAGTCCAAACCATCCACCATCTCCAAACCTAAAGCCTTCTTGATAAATCCAACTGCCAATACTGCCTAATCTTTAAGCAGAATCAGGTCGAAGCCTCTTACATCCAAAATAAAGGGGTAGAGCCTAATAATAGCACCAGGGTCATCAAACTGGTTCCAATCCTTCGGTCGCAGTATACCAAACCCCAACTTCACCATTTGCAATGAAATCTCCAGATCCCCCAACAGTTCTGCAATGAAGACACCCTGCATGATGGACTTAAGCAATTGTTTGTCCAATCCTAGTTCGAGTAGCATCACCAGAGTCCTAGAAGTTATATCTGTATCCACCCTGTAATGTTCTCCATTATCTAGAAAGGACCTGCCCAAGATCATTTTCACCGCCCCTAACATCAGTGCATCGGGTCGTCGCAGCATTCTCTATAATCGGAGGTTCATAATGGCTCCAAGGAAAGCCATTTACCGCTTTCAACTGATGAGATGCACCGGCATATCCATACCACCACACTGAACAGCCTCCACGGAAATGATAATAGTGAAGTATGTAGGCATCTGTCTTCAGCCGAATAGGAATAGAAAGTTACCTTCGTCATCCACTTATGAAGGAGCCTACTGAAGCTTCTCGAAAACCAGCTAGGCTCCCAACTGAAGCCTGCCCTGACGCAAGCCTAAATCAATGCAACGTCCCTTCTACTCATGTCTCCCTGCTGCAACTACCAACCATCATTAGCCCCTTTGCTGTCTCAGCCTTGCCACCCATCATGGGGTGGCAAGGCTCCCTCCCAACCACCCACTATATTATATTATTATTATAATTTATATAATATATTAATATATAATCATTTATAACATTACTATAATTTACCTAATGTATTAGAGTTATATATATTAATATCAATATATAATATTAATTTTCATAATAATCTAATATATATATGAATGTATTAATTACTATAGTTTATATTATACTATTATTATGTAATTATTTTATGGTGTGTCAAATTTTTAAAAAATAATTTTAGTATACAAAAGTTTTATTAAAATATATTATTTTTTCTTCAAACTTTTAAGATGGTAAAATATTACTTGAGTGAGTGTATATGTAGTTTGAAAATTTTTAATGTTGTGCTTGAATTCCTAAACATTAAAATGACTTAAGATTATGTTTAAGGAATATTCTTGACGTCTATATTAAAAGGAAAAAATGACCACTTATTAAATTTAAGAATGTCAATAGAAAACTGGGAAATCTATTATCAACAAATATGTCTTATGTAAATATTGTATTTATTAGATTTATTAGTATGCCTCTAATTTGTTATTAGATTGTGAAATCTTCATTGATATTGTTGAGATAGTTAATAAAGAATGTCTTTATTAATATTAATGTTTATTATAATAATTTTGAGATTTTATAAAAATTTTAATTTGTAAAATAAATTTATTGAAAACACAAATTAATCATAGCAATTAGAAGTATGCTTAATTACACCATGCAAAATATGATAAGAAATACATTAAGAATAGTTTGATAAAAATTACTAAAATATTAGTAGGGCATAATTAACAATAGTTTTTATATTGCTAAATTCTATTTTGAGAGGCACTAGATTCCGCTCATTATTGGTTACTTGGCCTATATTTATGCGATTTGAAGATTTGAATGGTGTAAGTTGTCCTCTTCCCTTGGTTTTAATAAGGCATAAATTTTATTTATTTTTATTTTTTATTTTAGTGTGATATATTTAGTTTATGTAAATAATTTTTTTATAAATAACATAATAATAAGAAAATTTGGACAAAATATTATGAACTTTGTTTATGATGAAATATAAGAAATAATATTTTCATATTTTCTCACATTAGTATTGAGTAAGTTTTTATTGTCAAATAATTTAAATGTATTTTATGTAACTACACTTTTTTTAAGTAAAAGGTTAAAATAGATTACAATTATCCTAAATAATAGGTTGTCTTGTTATATAAAACCATAATGAAGTACAATTTCACATTATAAATATACTCATTGTATAATGGTGCAGTCATGAATGTCAGGAGGCTACAAGAATAATTCAATTTATCAACATATTTAACCGAGCTTTTATTTATATTAACTCGCATATTTATATTTTAAAATATATATAAATAATACTAGTTTTTATCCACATTATTAGTCATTTATTTAGTTTTATATAACAAGCCAACCTAATAATTGTAATCTATTTTAACCTTTAATTAAAAAGTGTAGTTAAACTATTCTTATATTACTAATATTTATTTCACAATTTCTTATCATATTTTGCATGTTGAACTAATTGCTATGATTAATTTGTGTTTTCAATAAATTTATTTTTACAAATTAAAAAAATTATAAAATCTCAAATTTATTATAATAATAAACATTAATATTAATAAAGACATTCTTTATTAACTATCTCAACAATATTTATGAAGATTTCACAATCTAATAACAAATTTATATTTTAAAAAATATATTTAAAATATGTTGAGATATATCCTTTTAAGTAGTCTAATCTATTTATCAATAAAATTGATTACATAATAAATTGATTAAAAATAGATATCTTGAAAAGAATCTCTAAATATATTTATATATATTTTTTAAAATATAAATATGCTAATTCATATAAATAAAAGCTGGGTTACATATGTCGATAAACTGAATTATTATTCTTCTAGCCTCGTGACATTCAAGACTGCATCATTATATGATGAGTATATTTATAATAAGAAGTGACAGAGTCTCTTTATACTAGAAATCACACTTTAGTGTGCAATGGGTACACCTAAAATGGATGTGGAAAGGAGTTCTATGTGGATAAAAACTAGTATTATTTATATATATTTTTTAAAATATAAATATGCTAGTTCATATAAATAAAAGTTAGGTTAAATATGTTGATAAATTGAGTATATTTATAATGTGAAATTGCACTTATTAATCATTTATTTGGTTTTATATAACAAGATAACCTATTATTTAGGATAATTGTAATCTATTTCAACCTTTTATTAAAAAAGTGTAGTTACATAAAATACATTTAAATTATTTGACAAAAAAAACTTACTCAATACTAATGTGAGAAAATGTAGAAAATATTATTTCTAAATAAATATTTCATCATAAACAAAGTTCATATTATTTTGTCCAAATTTTCTTATTATTATGTTATTTATAAAAAAAGTTATTTACATAAACTAAATATATCACACTAAAATAAAATGCAACACCAAAAAGTAAAAATAAATAAAATTTATGCCTTATTAAAACCAAAGGAAGAGGGAAACTTACACCATCTAGATCTTCAAATTGCATAAATATAGGCCAAGCAACCAACAATGAGTGGAATCTAGTGCCTCTCAAAATAGAATTGCTATTTGTGAAAATAAAAAACTATTGTTAATTATGCCCTACTAATATTTTAGTAATTTTTATCAAACTATTCTTATTGTATTTCTTGTCATATTTTGCATGGTGTAATTAAGCATACTTGAGCTAATTGCTATGATTAATTTGTGTTTTCAATAAATTCATTTTACAAATTAAAAAAATAATAAAGTCTCAAAATTATTATAATAAACATTAATATTAATAAAGACATTCTTTATTAACTATCTCAACAATATCAGTGAAGATTTCACAATCTAATAACAAATTAGAGGCATACTAATAAATCTAATAAATACAATATTTCAATAAGACATATTTGTTGATACTAGATTTCCTAATTTTCTATTGACATTCTTAAATTGAATCAAATGGTTATTTTTTCCTTTTAATATAGACCCTCGTCATTTTAATGTTTAAGAATTCAAGCACAACATTAAAAAATTTCAAACTACATATACACTCAAATAATATTTTACCATGTCAAAAGTTTGAAGAAAAAATAATATATTTTAATAAAACTTTTTTATACTAAAATTATTTTTTAAAAATTTGACACACCCTAAAATATTACCTAATAATAGTATAATATAAATTATAGTAATTAATATATTATTATATATATTATATTATTATGAAAATTAATATTATATATTGTAATATATTATATAAATTATAATAATATTATAAATAATTATATATTAATATATTATATAAATTATAATAATAATATAATATATATTAATTATTTTATCATTTTTTTTGGTACTTAATAAAATTGCAGCAAATACATTTTAGTTTATGTGCTAGAAAAACAAAGCACTGATGCGAATACCTTTATAAAGGTAAAAATAAAAGATTTCAACCGTTTCCCTTTCCTTTTTATTAAAAAAAAAGAACTTGTTCTGACACGATTTTTTTTGCTTCAACGGAAACTGCGAAAGCAGTATCACGTACCTCTGCACGGTTGTCAGAAGATGCAAGGATGCATGGATGAGGGTGGTGTGTTTTGGGGCTGCTGCCTGCCATTTTGATGGCTGCATAGACAGCCTATTAAAAGCAATCATTCATTCATTATTTTCAACATCTAGTACAGCAGTACGACCGCTTTTCAAAGCTGATTTGTTTTCGTGGAAAAGTTCCTCGCGAGGTACCTTATTTTGTTTGCAAATATCTAAGATTGCATTGCGTGGAAGATCTCGACACCCATTTTGATTTTTCAACGCGTGGGCTGAACCCACGCCCTGAAAAACATTCCATCACACCCCACTGTAACGCCCTGAAAATATATCAAACGAACACAAATCAACACCTGTTTGATTCTTTTGCCACTAGTAGAGGGCAAGGTGGAGATTTTAGAGCAATTAGTTTAAATGAGAAAAGGGTTACACTTAATGTACAATATACCACTTGTTTTCTTCCAAGATATAATGACACTTAACCTTCACAAATGCACATGTAGTATTTACATACCCATTGCCCTCCGTTTAAATCTTACAATAGTGTCTATTGTCCAGTGGCTCTTTTCACATTTGAAGAATAGGCAAATTGTTAATATTATTTCAGAGGTAAAAAGTGTATATTTTATTACTTTTAATTTTTTTTTTTAATATATTTTGAGTTTTGTTGTAAATGTGATGTCTTGATGTTAAATTTTGTTTATTTTAATATATAATTTGGCTAAATCTCAAAATTAATCAGATATAGACATATTCATTTTTAAGTCAATCCATTATCTTGGATTAGAGTATATGTGAGACCTTGTCTATTGGATGAGATCACACCTATTGCCTTATCTTCCTAATTCAAGTTAGTTTCTCCCTTTTTTTCAAGCTATGCCCTTCACCTATTTTGACCATTATCCATTAGCTTACACAATTTAAATTAAACACCTAATATGTCATATTTAACCTAACAAGTCCTAGGACGTTAGTCTTAAGCCCTCATTAGATAGGTAATATTATAGCTCATGTTAGTTCATAATGGGATATATAATAATGGATAAAACATAGATAAATATATTGCTAGGTATTATAGATGGAGAGACTATTTTTATTAATGTTTTTTTCTTAGGTATTGGTGTAATATATTAGAAGGGGTTAGGGGTTGGCTCTAAGGGGTAGAAAGTTGGGTGTATTAAAAAATAATAATTTAAATTTATTCCTCTTTACTTTTTGTTTTTATTAGGACACATAGAGGAATTGGTTATGTTACTTATATAGGGATTGCAAATAGATTTGTTTAATCCTAAGTGTGCTAGATGATGAAGGTGTTTGTACACCATGTAGAGGAGATATACATTCAATTAAGAAAAAAAAAATAGTATGTGCACCTTGTAGGACAATATATTTTAAATAGGAAAGAAATCTTCTTGTAAACATTCCCAAGAAGATCTCATTCATTAAATTAGTGTCTAACATGGCAATGATAAGAAAAAAAAACTTTACCTTTTTCTACCATTTTTAATCTTAGTATATATCTTATTTGAAGGATTGCAAAATTATAACACTAAAGATGCATTTTTAGTTTTGGTGGGTAGATATTAGATGGTTGAACACTTATATTTATAGTTTCTTACAATTTTTACCCTATAAGTATTTATTTATTTTCTCATTCTAAATATGTAAAGAAAGTCAAGAATGACCTAGTGTTCATGTCAATTAGTTACCTATAATGCTTTTGAATTATATCATACCTTATCAATCAATGTAAAGTTATTACCTACATAGGGGTATGTGCATGGAAATGGGGGACCAAAAGGAGGTCAAAAGTAGCCACTTCTTTTTTAGAATTAGTAAAAATTGATCTTGGATGAGAAATTGAAGATAGTCACACTCAAAATTTGAAGATGTGACAATAACAAGATTGATAGTACTTAGAATCTAGTTTCTAAACTACTATTTTTTAACATGGTGAAGATTAAGAGGTCAAATATGGGGAGCACACAAAGTGCTCCTAATTTTTTAGGAAAAATATAACATAGCATCTGGTGTGCTCTCCTAAAATATTGACTTTTTTTAAAGTATTTCACAAATATCTTCTATGGAAAATTAGCTAAAATAACATAATTTGTGCCTATTTTTTAATAAATGTGTGATTTTTTATGAATTTTCAAAATGAACACATCCTGAAGAACAAAAAATTGAGTGTGCTCCCCCATAATTTTTTTGAAAACTAATTAAAAATAAATCTTTTAGTTGAATGTGTATAGAATTGAGTCTAGAATCTAAAAATGTAATTTGTTTCAAATTTGAATGAGCTGATAAAAAATGACACTAAAAATAGTATACATAGGTTTTCAAAAAAAAAACAGCGATACTCGAAAAAGAAATTGAAGATGAAAACCTTAATGCTTTTAGATTTTAGAAAACATTACATGGTTAAAAGCTAATAAAAAACTTGAACTCATCCTAACATTTTTTCATATTAACATTGAAAAACATGTAAACCTAATGGAGAGCATGCTTGAGATTTAGTTGTTTTTCTATGTTTTCTTGAAAATGCATCTTCAAGCGCATTACATTTAGGCCCAACCCTTTGGCTTAGATATCTAAGCCCAAGGGTGGGATTCTAAAACAAGTTTAAATCAAACACATTCACATTATAATGCATGCACATTATAACGTGCATGCATTAAAAATTTTTAAAAGTGGGTGTTTTCTTTGTTTTTAATGAAAATAACATGAGCACATTATAATGCGCTCATGTTATGGCTCAGGATTATTGAGCCATCCTGAGCCATAATGCTAGCACATCATAACATGCTCACATTATGTCATATTTTGCTTCAAATTAATTTTTGGCCATTTTTTGGGCCCACATCTTGGTGCACATAATATTTTTAATGTATTTTATTTTCATAATCTTCAATCAAAATTTATTCAAGACTTTTCTCTTGGAGTTAGGTGTGATAAGTGACAGGTTGTCATTAGACCTAGGACTTTAGTTAAAAATTTATCAGTTTTTTCAATCGGGTTGTGTCCAAGGCTATATGCAATAGGAGAGGAGATTCAAACATTTTAGTTTAGCAACAATTTTCTTATTTTTTATTCTTTAAGAAAAGACTTTATAAAGTAAATTCTAACTAAAAAGCATGGAAATCTAAGCTTAAGGAAGATCTTTGAATGCAACTAAAATTCATTAACTAACTCATATTGATCTATGGACTCAATAAATATTTAATCTAAGAAAGCATGAGAACACCAAATTCTGGACTATGCTACCAACTTTTACTAAACTACAGAAACTTGAATCATACAAGAACTCTGGAACTTCTTTACTACACGAAATGGAAAGACAAAGATCTGGAACTCTGAAATATCTTAGTCAAAAACACACAATAATGTAGAACTACAACTTGAATTTATATTCAACTTAAGATAATAATCACAACACAAGCCTTGTAGGTTAACATAGTTTTACCACTATACTTCAAAACATAACAGAATAGAATAGAACAAAAATGATAATAAAGATAAAAACACATTCACATGACAAACAAAATTACTTAAATCTATTTAATTCCTTTCGTTTTGTTCCTGGAAGACAAATAGTTGACACTGCCATCTCCACACATGAGATTATTCATTCGATGGATATAAGCAACACCCCTAGCATGGCTCTTAAACTAGACATCTCTAAGGCCTACGACATAATTTCTTGGGACTTTCTCTTTATGTTTCTTAAGAAATTTGGATTTCAGGATAAATTGATAACCTTGATATGGGAATGTGTCACTACTGTTAAGTATTTGGTGCTGGTCAATGGTTCTCCCCAGGGATTCTTTAATGCGAGCAGAGGTATTAGATAGGGGGACCCCCTTTCGCCCTATCTATTCATCATTATGACTAAGATCCTAGGAAAGAACATTCTTTCTTGCTTGGATAGACAGGACCTGAAGGGGATCAGAGCTGCATCTATGGTGGGGCCCTCAGCTGTCCAACATTTTGTTGATGACACTATGTTGTTTGGTGTGGCCTCGATAGTGGAAGCTAGAAGATGGAAAGACCTACTAAACTCTTATGCTGATGCCTTAGGATAGTGCATAAATTATGAAAAGAGCAATGTGTTCATCTTCAATGTAGATCTGGAACTCTAGGAGAAGGTTAAAAAGATTCTAAACTGCAATAAGGCCAACCTCCCGACTACTTACCTTGGTCTCCCCCTCACTATCAAGGAAGTGACCCCCACTTTCTGGAACTCTATCCTGGAGAGAATACAAAAGAAGATGGAGCTGGAAAGGTAAACTTCTGAGCCAAGCTAGTAAGCATCAAATCCTGAAGGCCTCCCTATAAGGTATCCCCACCTACTTTCTTACCCTCTTCAAAATGTGCATCTGATACATTGTAGATAAGTTTGAAAAGATTCAGAAAACCTTTCTTTGGATGAGGGTTGAGGAAAAGAAGAGAATTTCTCTCATCGAATGGGATAAAATTTGTCTTCCCAAGTTCTAAGGGGGATTGGGTATCAGAAAGACTCAAATGATGAATAAAGCCTTACTGGCCAAGGTTGGATGGAATTTCCTTAAGGAGGATAAGGACTAGGTACAGATAATGAGAGCCAAGTACCTCCACAATGGAGAAAAGATTAGGATAATGGAGAGGGAGGGCCTACCTAAAGGCTCTGTCATTTGGAACAAAATGATCAGAATAAAAACTCTAACTCAAGGCATTAGGTGGAAGCTGGGAAAGGGAGACAAAATCAAGTTTTGGGATGACAACTAGCTGCATGAGGTCCCTCTGTTCAACCAAGATAATATCAACACCAAAGCTAGAGCTATCACTCATTTTGGGGAGTTTGTCAGCAATTACATCAGAGTTCAAACTTAGGGCCAAAGATAGTGGAGGAACATAACTAACTATTAGAAGGATAGCTAGCCTGGAGATCAAGGGTGCTTGTCTTTGCAGTTGGAATTGAGCAATTACAAAATTCCTTTATTATCCAAAGAGGATGAGATTCTTTGTACCCATGATAAGAAGGGGGCCTTCTCAGTTAAATCAGCTTACAAAATGTTGACCAACAACAATTAGGATAGTAGTTTGTGGAAGAAAGTCTAGAACAAAAACTTGACTCCTAAGATCAACTTTTTCTGGTGGTCTGCCACCCACCACAAAATCCTTGCTATTGATAATCTCAACAAGAGAGGTTTCCAACTTGTTAACAGATGTATTCTTTGCCAGAAAGAGGAAGAGTCTATACGTCACATTCTTTTCCACTATGACTTCACTAAAGAGGTTTGGGGAAGGACCTTGGATAAACTTAGCATAGTCTGGGTTCACAATGAAAACCTCAAGGATTTCATTCATGGTTGGTTATCCCCCTTTACTCACCCCAGGATCAAAGAGCAATGGAGGAAAATTCCCCCACACCTGGGGTGGAGTATTTGGAAAGAAAGGAATAATAGAAATTTTAGGGAAATGGCTAAGAGTGCCAAGGATGTCTTTTTCTCCTTTTGCAGAATAGTCTCAAAAATACGTCCATCGGCAATCTAAAAGTTGCTAAGGAACCCCCCACTCACTTGGAATTCCAGATCGCCAAAAACTGGGATCTGATAGCTGATATGAACACCTTTGACAACTCTAAGCAGCTTGCTAGGCAAAACACCATCTGGAGACCTCCTCCCAAGGACTGGGTCAAACTCAATTTTGATGGTGCAGAGAAAAAGACCACTGGCCTAGCCAGTGGAGGTGGGGTCATCAGGAGTGATTAGGGGAAACTTATTGCTACTTATGTTGGGGGCATTGGTACCTAGTCCAACAATGTGGCTGAGGGGCTAACCCTCTTATGAGGGCTTAAATTGGCCCTCTCATTGGGAGTGGATAAGTTACAAATTGAGGGAGACTCAAAAATTATTGTTGACGTTGCTCTGGGAAAGACTGATAGTGGATGGAAACTTAAGGACATCACTGAGGATATTAAGAGCTTATTGATTGGGTTCACACAAAAAGAGATAGGACACACCTATTAGGAAGGTAATTGTTATTTCTGAAAGTTACACCCTACCAATTTGCAGAAATTGGTACTCTAGAGGAACATGGAAACACTCCTATGGCTGTGGGTCACCTGGAAACTGGAGGGAATCTCTGGAGAAGGCCGGCTTCCTAACTTTATATCACCTAAAAACTTACTATTCTATGGCTTTGACAAGGAAAAGGATAAGAAAGACATGCATTAAAATTGGAAACTAAAATTCTAAGGGTGATACACCTAGCTAAAAGGAATATGAAACACAAATACATGCACTTGTTGTAATGATAGGAAAAATGTTTGCACAACTTGCTACTGTATACTTTTGCATAAATATTTCACAGACAAGTCCTAGTGTGTAGACTTTTAAAAGGAAAGATAACTTCACATTTAAAAGCATTTCACACTTTTAGACACAATCTGTAACCTACATTGGTATAATTTCTGCATAAAGGCTTTAAAATCTGAGATAAATCTACAAGGAAATAAGTATTACCTCATAGATAACTCGATCAATCAGTTGGTAAGCACAGTAATGCAAAGGAACAAATAGGCTGAAATCCAAATCAATGATACCCAAGGCATTCATTGTATTTCATATCAAGTAAAATGAGTTACAAAAGATGCTAAAATTTGAGCAAGGATGTCAAAATCACAAGTCTCTCCAAATTGCATAATCAGAACTCCATACAAAAAAGCCACAAAAGTGACTATATCCACCACTATCCAAGTAGTTCCACCAAACAAGGAGTGAGAAACAAACTGGGGTCAGATGCCCACAAAAAGCCTAGAATATAGGACCTAAATCCTCTCCAAAAGAGTCCATAATGCAGGAAAAAGTCCATCATGACTTAGTCTAACATGATGACTCATGAAAACCACTCCTACAAGACTCTAAAAGCAATAAAATCACTCCTAGATACCTTTCAACAATCAAGTCAATCCATAACCACCTAATTGCCTTTGTGACTTAGTCAATCTTTCTCTCCTCCAAGGAAAACCAAATGGCTATATTCTTGGCATATGTTTGCCAACTCCATCCATACTTCAACTATATTCTCTCAAAGTCAATAAAGCCTCTTAAATAGCCTTCATGCTCTCCTTTGCATTAAAAGTAACAATAACCCTCAAATGATTTATAAGGTCATCATTTTGAGGTTATTGTTTCAAGAATGAAAAATAGCACCGAATTGCTTACCCTAGTACAAAGGAGATAAAAGACTTAACAAAAGTCTCAACATGTTTAGCCACCCCATGCTAGGTATTACATTCTATAAGGTTTTGACCATGGGCTATTTTAGATGATATGCAAAATATAAAAGGCAAGAAAGAAAAAGCCTATCGGGCTTTTAGGGTTATGAAACCCTAAAGACATAAAAGTAATTTTTTTGACCTCATTTACACTTTGCAATCTTGCAATTTTGCTCTACCATTGTTTCACCGCCATGAGGGTTTGATCTATGAACTTACTGTGGATGAATCTACTATTTTTGAAGGCATTTACAAAGGCATCCTTGATATCTACTGGTCTTATAGCTGAAGGTAAGTTTGATGAACTTGTTTCTTGGAAGTTACACTACAAATCTCCATTATTCCTGCTGCTTTTCATTACTATATATGCTAGAGATCTCTGCATTTTTCATGGCTATGATAGTGGACTACATTCCATGCATATGTAAATATACTTGATAGGAAAAGCTACAGAAAGTAGTAAGATTTATCGCTTCTGTTCAAAAACATTCTTCTGTGCATATGAATTTTTTGTATATGGTTTTTTTTTTTCGAAAATAATGAAAACAAAAGTTTATTTTCATTAGGGTTTGTCGATACCCTTGGTCACTTTTGAATGGCTATGGAATATAACAGCAGTTGAGGCTTCAAAAATAATTTTAAATACAGTGTTACTTTTTTTGGTAATGAAGAAATGCAGTTCATTTTTCTTTTCTAATTTTTGACTTAGGGTTTTTAAAAAAACAAAAAGCCTCATTCTATTGTGAATGGCCATGGAAAAAGATAGGTCTTACTGTGGTTTTTATTGTAAAATAAGGCATTTTTTAATGAAAAACAATGGTTCTACAAAACAAACCCTTAATGTATTTCACCTCCTTCTATTCATTTTTAGACCTCCTGTAGCTGCTTCACTGTTCTCTGTCTTTATGCTTTCTGTAGATATATCCTTTGCATGGGATTCTCTGTACTCTGGTAGAATATTTTTATATCTGGCTCTTTGAATGAGAAGCTAGGGTTTATTCTTGATAGGGTTTCAACAGAACAAACCCTATTTCTGTATATACATACTTCCTGTAGCTTTTCACGATTTTCTATCTTTGGTAATGAAGAGATGAAGTTTGTTCTCTTTCTGTCACAGAAAAAATGAAGCTAGGGTTTTATAGGAAACAACCCCTCGCATTATTTTTCTTCATCCTGTATATATATAGTTCTTGTATGAGATTCTCTATATTTTTAGCAGAACATCACTATATCTGGTTCTTTGACATCTTAGGGTTTTGTCAAACCCTAACTGTATTCTCTAATGGCCATGAAAAATATCACTTACTCTGGCTTTCTTCTACAAAAATAAGGCATTTTTACTCCCTTCTTTGTCACTTAATCTCTATATTTCTATTCATTTTGAACATTTTCTGTTGTAGCATTCATGAACTTGGCATTATTTTTGGTATATGCTCTTCTTACAGTTTAAAATGAACAAAAGTGTACAGATTCTGGGCATTTTGATTTTTGAACATATTTTATGTACCTGTCATGAACTTGGAAAGATTTACTTCAAAAATATCTGTAATTTGGTAAGGACCCTGTAGCTTGATATTTAAATCTGAATCTATATATTTTTGTCTATTTTGCATATATTCTCTTGTAGTATCTTTAGAATAGACAAAACTATATAGAGATTGAACTATCAGTCCCTTTCATCCTATACCAGTCTCCAAGGCTACTTTACTACTTTAGCTGTCTCTGATCATTCTGACAGTCACACCTTACTTGTCTCTTCACTACTAAATCCTCATACTCGTGACTCTACATGATTGTTCTTGTTTAGTATCATATAGGACTACTCCTTCAACATCAAGGCCCTAACTCTTATCTACCCTTTAACAGTCCTCTAATTTATTGATAGTTCATGGAAACTACAATGAAATGGAACTATGTCATAACCTTTATCTACCATTCTTCATGCTCTGTGGCACATGATTGATCTCTATTTCACTATTTGACATTGTGGTTGTTCCTTTTCCTATGACTACTCCTTCGTGAGTATGTTGTTCTTATGTTGCCTTTAACAGTCTTTGTGACTATTATTTGAGAGATGATTGTTGTTTTGAAAGGACAGTGATCTATTTATTGATCTTTTGTTTACTGTCAAAGACCTGACTATGTTTACCATTTGTTAGACTGTCCTTCTACATTTCCAGTTGGTTGTTCCTCTAAAAACTCTCTCTTGGTTTAGATCTATAGGGTCACTCTATGACTTGCATTTTCCTTCTTTAATTATGACTATCCCAGCTGTTATAGATTGCTCCTTTATGGTCTTGCTTATCATCTTTAAATGAAGACTGTATTTGATAAATATACATGAAATACTCTGTAATGGCTATGAGATGGGCTCAACCCTTGTGGGAGTCACATTTTTCTCCACTCATAATGTAATCTGATGAATCAAACAGAAACATAATTACACATGAAGCAAACTTGTTAGAAAATAAATGCATATTTTGGACGTGTTTGATGACTTGATTGTTCTCTAGGACATCCAAGGTATGCATTGCTTATTTAATGCATTTGAGGATTAGTTTATATATGCATAGGTGTTTGTTCATGTAAAGTTTGGGACCTTTCATTGCTTAGAGCATTTCTCTAACAACACTATTTTTTTCAGATGCAGGAACTAGGAGCAACATGGAGTTTGGAAAGACAGAAACAACTCGAGATAGCAGAAAGATGACACATCAGAACCAGTCATTCTCAAGCAATGACTGGCCTCTAACCTTACATGCACATTGATTTCTATTTACTTATTCATGTACATATTTTTCTTCAATTCCATTGAATAAGAAAAGTTAATCTCATGGCTTGTGTGAGATAATGTACATTTTACATTCAATAAAAATTATTTCTTTGTTTAGAAAAGATTTGTGTAAATCTTTCTTATATTACATATACTTGGATAAATGTAGTAATTTTATAAACATAATCTTTTGAATTATTTCATTTATGCACTTGAATGTAATGTAGGAAAGATTAGATGAAATGTACCTTTTAAGTTTTGAATCAAAGCTCTACCTAATTGAGTTGTTAGTGAAAATAGGTAACAGTAATAAAGTGGCTGATGGCATGGGCAACCTGGGCAAGAACTTGAGCAATGGGAAATGCTAGAAAAAGTTGAAAAACCTCCCTACACAGATCCAAAACCTCCTACATAAGGAGCAAGACTGTATACCAAATCCACCACGAGTATAAATCAAGATAGGTCAGATATCCTACCTAAGGTTTGCCTTAGGAGTTCTATGAAGTGTGACCCTAATAATATTGTTGCTAATATTATTAAAGATTCCAGAAGATTCAGTGGCAGGATGGGTTATCACCAGATCAAATTAAAGA
This sequence comes from Cunninghamia lanceolata, assembly GCA_027924645.1. Classification (NCBI taxonomy): domain Eukaryota; kingdom Viridiplantae; phylum Streptophyta; class Pinopsida; order Cupressales; family Cupressaceae; genus Cunninghamia; species Cunninghamia lanceolata. Next base: position 4,479,426 of record BSBN01000286.1, on the reverse strand, counting down.
GAATAATTATTTGCATCAATATGATGTGTAACCAAAGCATTATGATGACTTGGACGCTTCAAGGGGTGAATCACATGGCCACTCACGTGACCTTTGGTTGGTTTAACACTTCTAGTTTCTGTAGCACCCATTTTCATGATTTTCTCAAGGTTTGCAATCATAAGATGGGTTGGCATACTAATTTGCATGAGGCAAATTTATGGAATTATGTCATTTCAAACTAGTGAAGTGACAAGTTTCTTATTAATCTATGTGCCTTACACTGCTCTACATTTCATATTTGTAGTGGTATTGATTATCGGCTACAAAGAGCTTTCTTGTCTAAAATTTCTGCTAAGTGTTGTTGCTTACTGCAAATGGGGGGATAGGACTCGAACTGAACCAAAGTCTTGCGAGGAATTTAGTTCAAATGAGATCCTCTGGCATATCTTCTAGGAGGGTGGGGTGGCATCGTTCTTGGAATGCCTTCAAGGGCATGATGAGAATCTTTCCATGCAGTTTGGGCAATCTTGGGCAAACAGACATGTCTAAGTTGGAGGCATTGGTTTTAAAGTGTCCAAAGAAGTCATTGGGTTGGCTACAGGTATGCCCACGGATGGTGTAAAACATAAGAAGACCAGTAAAGTCTCAGACCTAGAGGGAATGGCTTTGTTTTTTTAAAAAGGTGAAGTTCTGCATAGCCTGCAAGGTGGGTTCGACAGAGAACAGCTCTCCAAACCCTGGGATGACATTTTCCATATGATCATCAAGTATTTACACTTGACGGTAGGTTTCATCGCTTCATCCATTACCACTTTGTTTTGTTGAATCGTTTTAGATGTAAATTCATAAGCTTTCTATTTTATCTGCTTTCTTCCTTGGAAGTTTCTGTTGAGGCTACCATTGAACAACACAAGACTGACCTTGAGAAACGCCCTATTCTGCTCCACCAGGGGCTTATTTATAGGCTATACAAATTTCACTTAGCCCTTTGCCCCCTAAGACTATCACTGCCACCCGCATTGACATCTCCTCTATGACTCCTAAACCTAAGCTGAAACTTACCCGTAGTAACCTTATGATTATTACTGAAGTAACTCTTGAAAAATACACCTAATCCCACAAAATTGCTAAGGCCTCTTCTACCTAAAAGAAACCCTTTGTGCTGAATAGCCTAGAAATTCAAAATGTGGACCAAATAGACCGTAATGCGGCCAAACCTAAACCCACCAAAAGAAAGCTTGTTGTTGGTGATGCTAAGGGTGACACTCACCATAAGAAGGTTAAGGAGGGGAAGGAAGGGGGTAGCCTCTATGATTTCTGAGGATAATCCAAAAATGGAAGTGCACAACCTTGAAATTGAGGCCGAGGGTTCTATGGATGGAGGGGATGGTAGTACAGACAAGAAAGACAAGGAGTATGTGATACATCAGAGCAAGGTTAGGGCTCCATCGACTAGAAGGTTGACAAGATTGGCTGCTAAACCTACCCCTGTGCACAAGGAGCAAGTCTATTCTACAAAGTCTAAAGGTTGTGAGGAGAACCTAGATGGCATGGACAAGACTAAGAACTAGGAGGAGACTATGGTCCTGGAGACAATGGATGAAGGCCTAAGTAATTTCCCTAAACTTAATGTTCAGGGTTTGAAGACAGATAGCTCTGAGAAAACTAAACAGGATACTAGAAAGAACAACAAGGGAAAGAAGATTACCATAAAAGACAAGGAGATCGAGGATGTCAATAGCATAATGACAAAGCTGGAGAAGAAGTTCATGATCCTAGCTAGGTTCACCTCTAAAGTGATGCACAGGTCTATGATGACTCTAGCAATGTTGTAGGACATAGAGCTCACCAGGCATGGCATGAAGGATAAAGAGCTAAAGGAGTATGAGGACATGTACCAATTTCTTACTGAGGATTGGGAACAACTCTTCAATTAGCTCAGGGGGCTTTTCTATGTTTTAATATTTTTGTTTATTGTCTGTCTGTTGTTAAATTATTGTTTCTATGTTTTTTGTTGTTGGTGGATCTTTTTGCTTTGATGGTCTCTTTTTGCTGACTCTCTGGCGTACCCTTGGGGCTAATGTGTAATGGGCTCGGCACCCTTGTGTTGCCGCTTATCTTATCAAAACATGTTCCAATCCAATTCCACATAATTACACATACATAAACTTATCTTGTCTTAGAGAAACTTCTATTCATTTCATTCATAGTATATTTATATTTGAAAAACATCAGGTTTTTATCACTTCCAAATCCCTAAATCTAGGGTGGCCCATTATTGCCTCTTAAAAGTCTTATAAAAACATAACATAATTGATTAAACAAGTTTTTCTTTTAGTGCCATAAAGAGGGCTCTGAGTGGAGCCTTAAATGCTTCAAGTGTCTTTTGAATAACAGAAGAATAAATTAAAATGCCATATGGATGAAAGAGTAGCAGACAACTGAAGTTTTCAATTATCAATTTCTTTAATTTTCAGTCCTCATATACATCATGTCCCACCTCAGAATACCAAAGAAAACATATGACATCATCAACCAAAAAATGTGGGATTTATTTTGGCAAGCCACCTTTGAAGAACAAAAGTTTCCACTAATAGCATGAGATAAAATATGAAATCCAAAATCAATGGGGGGAGTAGGTCTTTGAAAATGGCCAATACTCAATACTGCATTAGGGGAAAAACTAGTCTAGATCTTATACTTTAATCCTTAGCTCAAGTGGGTCAGAGAACACGTAGTTGGATTCCCCATACCCTATGAGAATTATCACCATAGCTAATCCTCCCTATGGGTCAGTAATATGGAATTTCCTTTTTTCTTGAAGGAACCTAATCATGAAACATATTACATGGGAAGTAAAAGATGGGATACATGCATTATTTTGGGACGATTCATGGAATGGATACCCATCTATGAAAGGTATACGAAATCTATGATAAGAATGCTTTTGGATTATACTGTGTGTGTTTTTTTGTCAACGTTTCAAATCACACTCAGTGATCCATCATCAGGAAGAGGAAACAAGTGAATAGGATGCAGAAACTTAGCATTATACGAAATATAGCCAAGGCTAGGTAGATCTTGGTTAATGTGTGGGGGCACCATGCTAGAGATTATTTAACTATGAGTGAGTGGGATGGTTGTCAAGAATGGAAGTGTAAATATCTTCAAGGCCTAGACATCCCTAAGGCACAAAAAGAAAGCCTGATGGTTGAGCTTTTGGTAGGAAGGTTTTTATATCAAATGGAGCAGTATGAAGATAGGGAAATATAATGTTAAGATTTTATATGCAATATAAGAAGTTGCATTATAAAAGGAGGATTGGCCCATTCATTTATGTTGGTAGAAATAGTACCTACCAAAAGTAAGGGCCTTCACTTGGGCAACACTACAAAAGAGAATTCTAATAGGGGATAGATTATGAAGACTAGGTTTTAATGGCCCCTCCAAATGTGTTCTATGCAAGGAGAATGAGGAAACCATATATCACCTACTTCTAAGTTGTAAATTTGTTGAATCATGCTGAAAAAAAGTTTAGAAATTTTTGAATTGGTTCAGTCCTCTTCCCTAAGATATTCACTCATTTGTAGCCTAGCCAATTCTTCATAAAAATGTTATCTTCTCAACTATTTGGACCATCTACCCCTCACTAGTGATTTGGGAGTTGTGGAAAGAAAGAAATAGAAGACTATTCCAAGGCAAACAGATGATAGGTGATATTTTTTTCACAAAGTGGAAAATGCCACTGTGGAAGTAGTTAACAATGCAACAAGAAATCAAACACCTAAGAAGAGTTCATTCATGGATTAGGATAATGAAATTTATAAATCCTAGATGGGTTTGGTGGTCCCCCTATTTATGGGGTGGCTTGGGCTCATCTAACATCCTATCCAAAAGTAAATACAAGGTGGATCCCATCAGATGTGGATTGACACAAACTAAACTTCGATGGTGTAGCTAGAGGAATCCAAGACAATTTGGAGTAGGATGTATAATCAGAAACTGTCATTGGGAGATGATAAGTGTAGTGGCTAAGAAACTTACATAGGGAATGAATAATGAATCCGAAGTCCAAGTGCTATTACTTGGCCTTCAAACATGTAAAAAATTGGGACTATTGAAAGTTCAAATAAATTAAGACTCTCAAATAATACTTAATGCCATTAAAAAACATAGATCTCCCAATTGGAAGATATGCAACTTATTGAATTTTGCTAGGCTTTACTTGACTAGTTTCAATAATACTCAATTAACCACATCTACTGAGAAGCCAATGTAGAAGCTAACATGTTAGCAAAATTGGTGATCAACTTGTAGAGATACTATCATTGTGCTAACTCTCTACACTTGTAGTATGATTTAGTGCTAGAGTTGTTGCAAGTATGTGCTAATCAATGGTTTCATTGATGTCAACATGCTTTTGTTGTCATTGGTGTCAATTGTGTCTTTTGATAAAGTTGTTTTTTGATTAATTTGTCTTGCTATAGGTGGTTTGGTTGCTATGTTGAAGTGCCGAAGATGTTAAGAATATACTTCTGATATTGAATTTCCAAGTGCTTTTGAGAAATTTTGATTAATACTAGAAATAGTGTCTTCTAACTTACAGAGTGTTGTTCAAGTTTTTGATCCACATTTCTTCTATGTTAGAGATCTAAGTGTGCGGTTTGGATATGTTGTCAAGAAGTGTTTGAAGATGCTAAATCTAGAATTTGGTGCTCTAGATTTCTATGTAGTGAAATTTATGTTCACCAGTTTGAGAACAGTTGACAGTGTTTCTGAGTTGTGCAAAAGTGTCTGGGAGAAAGTATTTTGCTCTACATTCCTCTATAGAAAGGTTTAAGGTGTTCTGGTTCTATATATGTGTTCATAAGGATCTTACCTATCTTCCTTCCAAAATTTTTGTGATTTGGTGCTCTGGAAAGCAATTTATTAGGTGGCAGAGTTCGACAGTGTTGTTGTGTTTAGGTGAAAGTTGTTGTAGCAGAATTTGTTAGTTTCCAGGTGACTTCAAGATGTTCATAGATGTTTCTAGACTATGTTAAAGCCATGTGTCTAGTCCACAAGTTATGTTTGTGATTGTGGAAGTGTGTGATCAAGAATTCCTTATGTTTACACTGTTTGGACGACCTTGAATGTTTGTACTGATTAAGGAGTTGATTTGATGATTATGTGAGTGTTGTGTAGTGTTCTTTGATAGATTTGGGTCCGAGCTAAGGCATAGATTGGTTTTCCTTCATTCCCTTATACCATGGAATGTTTAGGTTCATATCTAATTCAAAAATTGTGTGTTTGTCGACCTTGGAGATTGTGTTGCCGGCCTTGAAGATTGTTTCAAAGGTAATGATTGTATAAATAATTGTTAAGGATTCATGGATGTGTGTGTACAAATGGGGGATATGATGTTGTGATGCAAATTTGATTAGGGAAGTAAGGGCTTTCATGTGTCAGGCTACCATATGTAGTGATAGAAGGTGTCTACTTTTTTTGGTGATGCTACGAAGGTGTTGTGTATGTTGTGTATAATGAGCTTCATTGGAACTGAACTCCATGCATAGGTTAGATGCAACTATATTAGTTCAGAGTCTGGTAGTGAGCCATTCTCTTCTTCTTTCTTTCTTTTTTCAGTGGGCAGTGAGTCCAGTTGGACAGTAAGTCCCCTGTAGTGAGCATTCTCTCTATGGTAGTGAGCCTTTGTAATTCAGTATTGTTACTACATTATATTGTGAGCTAATCCTCATCGTGGTTTTTCCCTTTTAGGGTTTTCCATGTAAAAATATGGTGTTGTCTTGTGTATGGTGTTGATGTGTTTAAGTTTCTGTTATATGATTTTCATGTTTAAACTTCATAACAGATTAAGGGTTTAAGTGAACTGATGTGGATGTGATTATGTTTATGAGAGTTTTAAGTTTTTGATACAACTAATTCACCCCCCCTTTCAGTTGTCTTGTGCCTTCAACAATTGGTATCAGAGAAAGGTTCCTTTGAAGAAAGCTTAACAGCTTGATGTAGATTTAGGATGGCGCACAAGAAAGATACTCCCTTGTTTGATGGATCAAATTATGCACTCTGGAAGGTATGGATGGAAGCCTTTCTAATTTCTCTTGGTTATGAGGTTTGGAAATGCATCAAGTCCAATTACATTGTACCCGAGAAAGGTGTAAATACTGAAGATGAAATCAAAGCTGCTAAAATAGATGGTAAGGCAAAACATGCTCTCTTAAGTGGACTTACTAATTCTAAGTTGGTGAAAGTTGTGAATTTGAAAACTACTAATGAGATTTGGAAAAGGTTGGAAAGTTTCTATGAAGGAGATGAGAAGGTTAAACAAGCTAAAATGCAGAATTTGAGGCTCACTCATGAGACCATGCATATGTCTGAAGATGAAAACATTACAAGTACATACAGAAGGTGAACGAAGTTGTCCATGGCATCAAGGGACTTGGTGGAAATATAGATGATCAAGAAGTAATATTGAAGGTACTGAGAACTCTTCCTAAATCTTATAGTCATAAGGTTTCTGCTATTGAAGAATTACAAAACTTGAGTAAATTTACCAAAGATTAGTTGCTTGCCACACTAACTACTTTTGAAATAAGAGAGTTTGGCACATATAGTGGAACGGTAAAAGATGAGACTAGTTTTAAAGCTGGTTAAAACAAAGAAGATTGTTGAATCAAAACCATAAGACTTTGATGAAGTGGAAGCTAACTTTGTGAGAAGGATTAAAAAGGGGTATTGGTAAGTTGCCTTTTAAATGTTTTAGTTGTGGAAAAATAGGTCATTATGCTTCAAGGTGTCCAGATAGAGCTCTAAGAATTAAGAATGAGGAAAACAGAGGAAGGATACTCAAGAAAAATTACTATGCAAACATTTCTGATGATGAATCAAATTTTAAGGATGATAATGATGATGAATGCTTATTTATTGTCATAAGAGATGAAACTGGTTCTGCTAACTCTAGAAGCTATGTGAAGGAAAATAATTTGGAAGCTTGCACTAACCCTAAAAGGACTATAATATCTACTTTTCATGCTAGGAGTGAAAATGATAATTAGGTCATCGACAGTGGATGCTCAAATCATATGATAGGTGATAAGAGTAAATTTTTTAAACTTGAAAATTTTGATGGTGGAGTAGTTAGGCTTGTGGTGATGAAGTTGCTAAGATTTGTGGAAAGATTCAATTAGTTTTGATGGAAAGCATAACACCGATGATGTTCTTTATGTCAAAGATTGAAAGCACAATCTCTTGAGTGTTGGACAGATGTGTAGCAAGGGTTACAATCTTATGTTTCAGAACGATGGATGTGAGATTAGAAAAAGGTTTGGAACAATAATTGTTGCTGGAAAGAAGACTGGTAGAAATGTTTATCATCTCAAAGGTGGTGTTAGTTATTGCTTTATGACTTAGATTAGTGAGAGTTGGCAATGGCATAGGATATTGTGTAACATCAACTTTGATAGCCTGGTAAGGATACGTTTAGTTCAAGTTGTGAGAGATCTACCAAAGTTAACAAAGCCTATTATTGTTGTTTGTAAGGAATGTCAGTTTGGAAAGTAAACAAGAAGAAGCTTCAAAAGCAAGGATTGGTCATCTACTAGACTGTTGGAGTTGGTGCATATAGACCTGTGTGGTCCTACCAGAGTAAGGAGTTTTCAAGGTGATAGGTATTTCATGTTATTTATTGATGATTTCTCTAGAATGACTTAGGTCACTTTTCTTAAGGAAAAATTAGAAGCTCTAGATAAGTTTAAATCTTTTAAAGCAATGGTTGAAAATGAATTGCATATGAAAATCAAATTTTTGAGGTCTAACAGAGGTGGAGAGTTTACTTCTAATGAGTTTAACATGTTTTGTGAGAATTATGGGATAAAGAGGCATCTATCTGCACCTAGAACTCCTCAGTAGAATGGAGTGGTTGAAAGGAAGAACATGACGGTTCAAGAAGCTACAAGGACAATGATAAAGGAAGCAAACCTACCAGAAGTCTATTGGAGAGAAGAAATTCACATTGCTATCTACATATAGAATCTAGAGTACAGGTGAAAGCAAATGAGACAAAAACTCCCTATGAGCTATGGTATGGAAGGATTCCCACTGCTAAATATTTAAAAGTTTTTGGCAGTAAATGTTATATAAGAAGAGATGAAGAACTAGGAAAGTTTGTGCAAGATGTGATGAAGGTATTTTCCTTGGATACTCTGACAAAAGCAAAGCTTACCATTGCTTTAATAAGAGACTAAGAAAGATTGTTGAAAGTGTTAATGTTAAGGTTGATGAAGATATACAGAATTTTTCAAAGATTAATGGATTTAAATTGATGAGTCTTCTTGTGGAGAAAAAGAAGAAACTAAAGAAAAGGAAGTACATGTTGAAGAACAAGAAGCTCTGAAAATAGAAGTACAAGTTGAAGAAAGAGAAGTTTCAGAAAAAGTTCCTAAAACTCCTAAATATGTGCAGAGGCATCACACTGAAGATTAGATCATTGGTGATAGAAGCAAAGGTGCATTGACAAGAAGTAGAGCTCCTGAAGAATAGGTAAATCTATGTTTACTCTCTAAAGCTGAACCTAAAATAGTGGTTGAGGCATGCAAGGATGAGTATTGGATTAAGGCTATGGAAGAAGAACTAATGCAGATTGAGAAGAATCAGACTTGGGAACTTGTCCCAAAACCAGAGAATAAGAATGTGATTGGAACTGAGTGGACCTATATAGAAACAAGTTGAATGAGAATGGAGAGGTGGTAAGGAACAAGGCAAACTTGTGTGTAAGGGGTACTCACAAGTGGAAGGAATAGACTATGAGGAAACTTTTGCTCTGGTTGCAAGAATGGAGGCTATTAGGTTGTTTCTTGCTTATGCAGCACATACGGATATCAAGGTATATCAAATGGATGTAAAGTCTTCTTTTCTGAATGGTGAGATGGAAGAGGAAGTATACATAGAGCAACCAGATGGATTTTAGTTGTCAAACAAACTAGATATAGTATACAGGTTGAAGAAGGCATTGTATGGATTGAAGCAAGCTCCCAGAGTTTGGTATGCAAGGTTAGACAGGTATTTGTTGTAGCAGGGATTTAGTAAAGGGTCTACAGATAGTAATTTGTACATCAAGGTAAGAAAAGATCAAATCCTGATTGTTGAGGTCTATGTGGATGACATAATCTTCAGTGGAAATGAAGGTATGTGTAAGGACTTTGCAAATGAAATGCAAAAAGAATTTGAGATGTCAATGTGTGGAGAGATAAACTTCTTCCTTGGATTGAAAATTAATCAGACAGATTAGGGCATTTTCATCTCACAATCAAAGTATGTCGAGCAACTATTGAAGAAGTTTGGAATGGAATATTCTAAACCAGTTTGTACCCTAATGACAACTGGTTGCAAGCTGAGCAAGAATGATGAATCTCCTAAGGCTAGTCAAAGCAAATATAGATCAATGATTGGAGGATTGTTGTACCTAACTGCTACTAGACCATATATCAAGCATGCAGTCTATCTTGTGGCAAGATTTCAAGAAGATCCTAGAGAGTCACATGTCTTGGTAGTGAAGAGGATATTCAGGTTTTGAAAGGCACTCCAGATCATGGTTTGTGGTATCCTAAGAACAATGACTTTACCCTAAGTGCCTATACAGATGTAGATTTGGCCAAATGTGTAGATGATAGGAAAAGTACAAGTGATGGTGCATTCTTTCTTGGAGATAGAGTTGTATCATGGCTAAGAAAGAAGCAAGATTCAGTGTCCTTATCTACTGCAGGGGTAGAGTACATTGCAGTTGCATCCTATTGTACACAGGTGCTATGGATGAGACAAACCTTGAAGGATATCAAAGTTGATTATGACGATCCAATTCCTATCTTCTATGATAATACCAATGCTATTAACATTTCAAAAAATCTAGTGATGCATTCAAGGACAAAGCATATTTCAATTAGGTATCACTTTTTGAGAGAGAAGGTTATAGAGAATAAAGTGAAGTTGGAGTATGTGCCTACAAAGGATTGAGTTGCTGACATATTCACTAAGGCTCTTCCTAAGGTTACATTTGAGTACCTCTGGGAGAATTTAGGGGTTATTGCCCCTCCTTCTTTGAACTAGATGCATAAGGAAATGCATTAGTCCAATAGATTTCAAGATTCATTCTTTTTTGGACTAATGTTAGAGGCTACCTTTTAGGGGGAGCAGGTAGTGGTATTGATGATTGTTGCAATCAGAGGGAGTAAGAGTTGGTACAGGTCGGTGTGTACTCCTAAGGGGGAGTACTCAAATCAGTTGAGAACAATTCAAATATGTGCAGTATCTTAATCAGGGGAGAAAGCTTGAGAAATATGTGTCATCCTTTGTCATTGATGTCAAAGGGGGAGAGAATTCATGTGAAAAACAAAGGGAGAGAAAGAGAGTAAGATGTATAAAAGAAAGGGGGAGAGTGAGACTAGTACAGAGCTATGTCATGATGGTTTTTCACATCATATGTTGTCATCAATGATAAAGGGGGAGATTGTTGCAAGTATGTGCTAATCAGTGTTGTCATTAATGTCAACATGTTTTTGTTGTCATTGGTGTCAACTATGTCTTCTAATGAAGTTGTTGTTGTTTGATTAAGTTGTCTTGCAAGAGGTGGTTTGGTTGCTATGTTGAAGTGCTGAAGATGTTAAGAATATACTTCTTATATTGAGTTTCTAAGTAATTTTGAGAAAATTTGATTAATACTGGAAACAATGTCTTCTGACTTATAGAGTGTTGTTTGTTAGAAATGAAATGCACAACTACACAATATAAATCTGATTCAAATATAATTTCTGCAATCTTTAATTGTGTATTATCAATGGAGATTGTAACATGCAATAGAAACTATGCAACACAGAAACATCAAAACACAAAATTGAAAACACAACATAGTGTTTACGTGGAGAAAACCCTTATGGGAAAAAAACTCCACCAGGATAGAGGCACAAGCTTGTATTAATTTGTAAAAGATTGTACAATACAACAACTCTCTCCATGAGTCTTCAACTTGATAGCATTCCGTCAGCACCTAAGTATCTAAAATCTGTATTGTAGAAACAAATACAATTGCAAATATTTATAGAAGAGTTTTCCCTCCATTCTAGGCATCCACTTTCTCTCTCCAAGATTCCCCCACATGCAAACATTAAATGTCATCATACATGCAACCACCTTGTGGCAAAAACTTACCCATGCAAGGTGGGGCATCTAGGTCCAAAAATACCATGTAAAAGCATATTATGACACATCATAGATACCACCAACAATAAATCTTCTCAATATGGGCACCTAGGACTAATAATAGCAACCAAAACTATATGGGTGTCATATGTATCATACATGCACGGAATCTTATGACAACTTGCAGCTGCCATAAATCCACTTACACCACATTATGACAAGTTGTCATACATGCCAAAAATAGTATATTCCTCAAGGGGAATGCCTACCCTCATTTACCTCTGAGTTTTACATTTGCCAATAGTAAAAGTCACTTTGTAACTTTCGTTGGTAACTCTGAAATTACCACTGTCAATGCGACTACCTCATTCCCTTATGGGTAATTACAAATAACAAAAAATAAATGGGATAAATACAATATTGGAATTTACAAGGTTAATGGCACCTTATTGCAACATTCTCCCACTTGACATTATACATTGTAAATCAACCCATAGGAAAACAAATGAAATATAATCAAGCACTAGAAACAAGGCCCATGGCCTCTCTGCACCACACGAACTTCTCTATGCTCATAGACTTGGTTAATAAATTTGCAACATTCTCTTGAGTGTCTATCTTCTTCAGCTCAATCTGTCCATTTGCAACCAACTCTCGAACAAAGTGATATTGAACATCAACATGCTTAGTCTAAGCATGATACATGGGATTCTTGGCCAAATAGATAGCACTCTGGCTATCACAACCAATCTGAATAATCCTGCAATCAAATCCAATACCTGTACACAGTCTTCTCAACCAAACTACCTCCTTAGAGACATGGGTACTCTTCTTCTATGGTGGACAAAGCAACTGTGGGCTACCTCTTACTCATCCAACTCACTGCTCCTCCAAACAGAGTAAACACATAGCCACTAGTGGACCTTTGACTATCCAAGTCACCTGCCCAATCTAAATAACCAAAACCCTATATGTCTAAAGATTTATCAACACTATTAGTACCAGAGTATACCAAACAATAATTAGGAGTACCTATAGGATATTTAAGCACCCTCTTCACATAATTACAATGTTGTCTACCAGGGTTAGACATAAATCTTCTCAAAACTCCCACTACTTGGGGAATATCTAGCCTAGTGCAAACCATTGCATACATCAAACTCCCTACAACACTAGCATATGGCACATTAGACATATCCTCAAGACCATCCTTAGTCTTTGGACACATATCTAATGAAAGCTTAGTACCAATGGGTAAAGGAGCTCTAACTGGGTTACAGTCTTGCATACTAAATCTCTGCAAAATGGTATTCACATACTTACTTTGTGACAATCAAAGCTTTCTGTTACCTCTATCCCTTATGATCTCCATTCCTAGAATATACCTGGCAGCTCCAAGATCCTTTATATCAAATGCACTTGAAAGTTGGGCTTTAAGCTCACTGATCGTACCCTTAGTATTGATGAAAAATAACATGTCATCAACATACGATGCAATAACTAGTATAGAATCATCAACACAATAAATGTAAAGATAGTGATCCTCCTCATTTATAACAAAACCCAATTTCAACACAAATTAATTAAACTTTTGATACCACATTTTGGGGGACTGTTTCAAACCATAAAGTGACCTCTTCAACCTGCAAACCCAATGTTCTTTTCCTTTTACCTCAAAACCTCTAGGTTGTTGCATATAAATTTCTTCTTTAAGATCTCCATGCAAGAATACAGCCTTAACATCCATTTTCTCAATCTCCCAATCATAAGCTACAACAATGGATAAAAGAAATCTAATAGAAGTCAATTTAGCAACATGAGAGAATATCTCACCAAAATCAACTCCCTCTCTCTGGGAGTAGCCCTTGGCTACCAGTCTAGCCTTGTACTTCTCCAATGACCCATCTACTCCAAACTTCTTCTTGAAGACCTACTTACAACCTATGACATTTCTTCCTTTGGGAAAATGAACAAGATCCCAGGTGTTACAAGAGTCTAAAGCTATCATCTCCTCCTGCATGGCTAACTACCAAGACTCACTATCAGCTGAAAGAATAGCTTCCCTGTAGGATCTAGGCTCATCGTTAGTACTCAATAAAGAAAATACACAATGAAAATCTGGTGGGATATACCTATCAACTGGATTCTATTGTCTTATGGATCTCCTCAAGGATGGAGTAAGAGTCTCAACTTGTTCTTCTACATGATCATCTATACCAACTTCTTCTGTAACAACAAATTCATCTTCATCAGAACTACTTGAATCTTCTTCTTCTTCACCTCCAATCCATCATTCTATTCTTCCTAAGGTGCATCTTGCTGCTCTAACTCAAAGTGCACTCTCTTTACCTTTTCATCTTTTTCTTTTGGCTGCTCAGGTCCAAAAATAGCTCAAGTTCCCTGAAAATAACATCTCTAGAAAATATTTAATATTATTAGTTAGTGGATTCCAAAGCTTATAACCTTTGACATTATCACCATATCTAATGAATGTACACTTTTTAGCTTTTAGATCCTACTTAGATCGCTTTTCCTTATGCACATGAACAAAAGACTCATAGCTAAAAACCTTTAAATGTGAAATAAAGGTTTCTTACCTATCCTCACTTCATAAGGTGTCGAATAAAGAGCCTTACAAGGAGATCTATTAATCAAGTAGCAAGCAGTACAAACAGCCTCTACCTAAAAGCATTTATCCAACTATGCGTCACTCAGCATACTGGCCCTTTCCATGATTGGTCACTTCATCCCTTCTGCAACACCATTTTTTTGTGGTGTATACAGAGTTGTCTTTTGTCTGATAATACCTGCATGCTTGCAAAACTCATCAAATTCCTTAGAGCAATATTCCCCTCCATTGTCAGATCTTAATATTTTTATCTTCAAACCTGATTGGTTCTCTACTAAGACTTTAAAATACTTAAACTTAGTGAAAACTTCAAATTCGTGTTTCATAAAATAAATCCAAGTAAATCTAGACACATCATCAATGAAAGTGACAAAATAACGAGATTTTCTGATAGAATCATTATCCATAGTTCCAAACACATTCGTATGAATAATTTCTAACTTCTCTTTTGCTCTATTGCTTCCTAAAGGAAATGATTTTCTATTTTGTTTACCAAACACACAATGCTCATAGAAATCAAAGTGCTCACCAAATTAAGAGAAACCGTCCAACAAATATTTATTCTTAATAGTTTTGGAAACATTATTACTTGTGTGACCCAATCTACGGTGCCACAACATACATGTATTTTCAGTACTGGCCTCAGATACATAAGAGGCATTACAAACTGTAATGGCATCAAGCTTGAATAGGTTTCCCAATCTCTTCCCCTTTGCTACCACCAAGTTTCCTCTCACCAATCTATATCCATGCTTGTCAAAAGTCACATCCATTCCCAAATCATTCAGCTTTGAAACAAAAATCAAATTTCTAGCTAATCCAGGAACATGATAAACATCAGGGAGGGTTTTAACCCTCCCATCACTAAAACACGATAGTATCTTGCCTTTCCCAACTATCAGATATGCAAAGTTGTCCCTAAGGTACACATTACCTCAATCATACTCTTCGTATGTGGAAAACCATTCCTTATGCAGGGTCATATGGAACGAGCATCCTAAGTCAACCAACCAGTGATCATTAGAAACAACATTACATGCAGAAAGTAAAACATCTTCACCTGCATTTGAGGACTTATCCAAAGCACTCTCCACTGTTTCTTTGGGTTTTTGCATGCCTTCTTCACATGTCCCCTTTTACCATAGTTCCAACACTTAAATTTGTTCTTCTTCCTAGGAGTCTTAGATCGGCCCTTAGACTTGTCATTAGCCCCTTTCTGATCTCCTTTCGGTCCCCTTTCCCTAGACCTTCCCCTAACACTGAGAGTATCTCCTGAACTATCTGAACTCTTCTTCCTCAATTCCTGTGACAATAGAACTGAAACAAGAGCATCCAACTTTGAATCCGTGAGGTTAGCAGTGACAGAAAGGATGACATTCTCCCAAGACTCGGGTAAAGAACAAAGAAGTAAGATACATTTATCTTCCTCACTAACATCAACATCTACTGATGCAAGCTAACTCAACAAAAAATTAAAATAATTTAAATGCTCTGCAATTGAATCACCCTCTCTCATTTTCATGGAAAACAATTTTCTTTTTAAATAGAGTTTATTTACCATACTCTTGGCTTGATAGATCTCACCCAACCAATTCCACAATTTATGTGCTATCTCTTCCTTTGCGACATTCAATAGGATAGAGTCTGATAGACACAAATGGATGGTTCCTCATGCCTTCTTATATAGTCTATCCCACTCATCTGGAGAGACATCCTCAGGTTTCTTCTCTTTTTGAACAACCAACCACTGGTTTCTTTCTTCCAACAAATCCTCCATTTTAAGCTTCCACAACTCATAACTTGCTCCATTGAACTTCTCAATGTCCAAATGAGAGGTTCATGCAATGGTGGATCCAGCCATAATAACAACTCAAGATCTGTAAAACAAACACAACCAAATCTCCCACTGCAACTACAGCTTCCACACTACCACCCGAGAGTCAAAGCTGGCTAGGATCTGATGACAAATTTTACAAATGAAAGGCACAACTACACAATGGAAATCTGATTCAAATATAATTTCTACAATCTTTAACTGTGTATTGACAATGGAGATTGTAACATGCAATAGAAACTATGCAACACATAAACATCAAAACAAAAAATTGAACACACAACATAGTGTTTACATGGAGAAAACCCATGTGGATAAAAAAACTCCACCAAGAAAGAGGCACAAGCTTGTATTAATCTATAAAAGATTTTACAATACAACAACTCAACAACTCTCTCCACCAGTTTCAACTTGACAGCATTCTGACAACACCTGAGTACCTAAAATCTATATTGCAGTAACAACTACAATAGCAAATATTTATAGAAGAGTTTTCCCTCCATTCTAGGCGTCCACTTTCTCTCTCCAAGATTCCCCTACATGCAAGCATTAAATGTCATCATACATGCAACCACCAAGTGGCAAAAACTTACCCATGCAAGGTGGGGCACCCAGGTCCAAGAATAGCATGTAAAAGCATCTTATGATGTGTCATAGATACTACCAGCAATAAATCTTACCAATATGGGCACCTAGACTAATAATAGCAACCAAAACTAATAATGGGTCATATGCGTCATACATGCATGGAATCTTATGACAACTTGCAATTGCCATAAATCCACTTACACCACATTATGACAAGTTGTCATACATACCAAAAATAGTAGATTCCTCAAGGGGAACACCTACCCTCATTTACCTCTGAGTTTTACATTTTCCAATAGTAAAAGTCACTCTATAACTTCTACCAGTAACTCTGAAATTACCACTGTCAATGAGACTACCTCATTCCCTTATGAGTAATTACAAATAACAAATAATAAATGGGATAAATACAATATTGGAATTTACAAGGTTAATGGCACCTTATTCCAACATTGTTCGCATTTTTGCTCCACATTTCTTTTGTGTCAAAGATATGAGTGTGCGGTTTGGATATGTTGTCAAGAAATATTTGAAGATGCTAAATCTAGAATTTGGTGCTCCAGATTGCTGTGCAATGAAAGTTATGCTCACCAATTTGAGAACAGTATTTAACAATATTTCTGAGTTGTGCAGAAGTGTCTGGGAGAAAGTATTTTTCTCTGTATTCCTCTACAGAAAGGTTTCAAGTCTTGCAGTTCTAGATGTGTGTTCATAAGGATCTTACCTATCTTTTTTCCAAAAGGTATGTGATTTGGTGCTCCAGAAAGCAATTTATTGGGTGGCAGAGTTCGACAGTGTTGTTGTGGCAAAATTTGTTGGTTTACAGGTGACTTCAAGATGTTTGTAAATGTTTCTAGATTGTGTTAAATCCCTGTGTATGGTCTGCAAGTTATGGTTGTGATCGTGGAAGCATGTGATCAAGAATTCCTTATGTTTACACTGTTTGGCCGACCTTGAATGTTTGCGCTGATTAAGGAGTTGATTTGATGACTATGTGATTATTGTGTAGCGTACCTAGATAGATTTGGGTCTGAGCTAAAGCATAGAATGGTTTGCCTTCATTCTCTTGTGTCATGGAATGTTTAAGTCCAGACCTAATTCAAAAATTGTGTGTTTGTCAACCTTGGAGATTGTTTTTCCGGCCTTGAAGATTGTTTCAAAGGTAATAATGGTATAAATAAGTGTTAAGGATTCATGGATGTGTGTGTGTGAATAGAGGATATGATGTTGTGATGTGAATTTGATCTGGGCAAAAAGGGCTTTCATGTGTTAGGCTACCAGATGCAATGAGCAGAAGGTGTCTACAATTTTCAATGATGCTACGAAGGTGTTGTGTATGTTGGGGTGTATAATGAGCTTCATTGGAACTGAACTCCATGCATAGGTTAGATGCAACTATATCAGTTCAAAGTATGGTAGTGAGCCATTCTCTGAACTTCTTTCTTTCTTTTTCAGTGGGTAGTGAGTCCACTTGGACAGTGAGTCCCCTACAGTGAGCATTCTCTCTATGGCAGTAAGCCTTTGTAATTGGGTATTGTTACTACATTATATTGTGAGCTAATCCTCATCGTGGTTTTTTCCTTTTAGGGTTTTCCACATAAAAATCTGTTATTCTTTTGTGCATGGTGTTGATGTGTTTAAACTTATGTTATATGCTTTTCATGTTTAAATTTCATAACAGATTAAGCGCTTAAGTGAATTGATGTGGATGTGATTATGTTTATAAGATTTTAAAGTTTTTGATACAACTGATTCACCCCCCCTCGTAGTTGTCTTGTGCCTTCAACAAGAGCCACCATCCATACTTGCATACTCAAGCCAAAGGAATTAATAATGGAAACTTTTTTTTTGCTCAGCAACGATGCATAGGATCATAATATAATATTAATATAAAATGTTTTTACGAAGATTTTACAAAAGAGGGGTCCATAGACCAAGATTTAACAAAGTCAAGCTTCTAAAAAAGGCTCATGATTTTATAGATAAATTGTAGAGCCCATCAACAAAAAACCACAAACCAGAATAGGGCAAATTTATGGATTCATAGCATTTAAATCTGTGACCTTGAATCCATGAAAACCCACAAAATCATCTTCACCAGCATTAAGATTGTCATCATCTGGAGCAAAAGGAGCAGGAGGCTGGAAATGTAGAAGGAAACTCCAGGCATTGAAGACATCATTAATCTTCTCCTTTCAGCCATTACCAATTTGCTTTTTATGTACTTGCAAAGAGCACTCAAGTGAGTCATAACTGCTATTCTATAGACTAAGAACAAAGGCCTGATAAACACAGTTAGCAAAGGGTTTTTCCATGATTTCGACAGTTAGGAAAGTTAATGAGCTATGAATGACTTGCTTCTAGCTAGGGGAGTACATCACAAAGATGAGATATTACAATAATGAAGATAATACCTGTTGTGACCTAATCACACATCACCCCATTGCAAATGGGGACCCCCCTTTTTTGAGCTCTGATGCCAAGTTTTGATGATGTCTTTAGTTTATTGCATGATGAAGTTAGTGGTGTTTGAGTCCTATGGTCCTCTGATGACCTGATCCTGATGTTTAAGATCCTGAAAATGACTAAGTCTGGTACCCTGATCCTGAAAATCTTGAAAATTGGCTAAGTCTAAAATCTGGTGGATCCTCAAAAATCTAGAATTTGCATGTTAAATCTGGTGGATCTAAGACCTATCTCAAACATTCTGAAAGGTATATTGAAAAATATTTAAAGTATAAGAATCTTCCAACTTATACTTAAATATATTTTTCAATATACCTATCCTCGGGGACTTTTAGTTATGGGTGCAAATTTTCTCTCCTCTGCCAACCTTAATTAATGCCTTAGATGGAGACTTATATGTGCGCCTAGAAGAGAATACACTTCCAACTAACCTCAAAATGGGCACCTTGATTTAAAAGTTGCCAAAAGACCTTAAGAATTGAAAATTTGACACATTGTGAGCAAGGGGCCACCAATGACAAATTGCACCTTGGGAGAAGTCATCCTAGAGTCATCCTAGAAGAAGGCACCTATTTCAATTCATTTCACCTTGTATAAGCGCCTTAGAGAGAAATTGGATTTTGGGGATTAGGCATCTAACTCAAAAGACCTTTTACGCGTCTTGATGGAAAACAAGTTGAAGTCTTAAGCAAATTGTTAGAGACATAGGCGCATTGTATGATCAAAACCATCCTGTATGGGCACCTAAGGAAGAATGGTTGTCAAGTCACCTACAAGTTTGAGCACCTTGTGTACAAAGTCTCCAAAATGGCTAAAATGTGTTGAAGGACTCAAGGTGCACTTCCTTGTTATTTTCATCATCTTGAGTGCCCTAGATCCAGAGGGTTGGAGGTATGAGGACTTTAGGTGCCTTGATAGGATATTAGTTACTTAAGGAACTTAGATGCCCCTTCAAGTCTTTTACTCAACTTTTGCGCTTAGAGGGAGGAAATTGATATTATGAAGTGTGGATGTAAGCATGATGAGTTTTAGGCACACTTCCTTGTTTAAACGACCTATAGAAGGCACCTAAGGGATGGGTTGATCATTAAGGTGAGTTTAAGTGCTTAGGGATTCAAGAAGACCACATTTGGCGCCCACAAGTGAGAATGACCATGTTAAGTTCATAGGCGCATTTTACCCTTTATGCGATTACCTCTAAGCACCTAGGAATGCAAACTATTTGAAGTCATCTAATCTAGTCTAGTAATAGATATTTGGAGTCATGAAACACCTTTCAACGAGTCAAATTGATCTTAAGCACCTCTTGTCACCTAAATCAACACCTAAGTGGAAAGGGAGTAAGTACCTTGAGTTTAGGCACACTTTGTATCTAGAGTAACCTCATTCTAGCGCCTTGACAATAGAATAACATCATTTGAGTGCCTAAAGGTAGAGACCTAAATGGGCGCCTAGTGTTAGGAGTTTCTAAATGACTAAAACCTTGCATGAAGATTCTAAGCACCTGTTGTCAATAGTACCATCAACTTTGAGCACCTAAGTGTATGATGGGTTGAAAGAGTCATCTTGAGTGCTTAGATTGAAGTTGCATCCAAAGACATCTTTGAGTGGATTCCTAGAAAGATATGATCATTCTATGATTTGAAATCATTGAAATATCAAAATTGAAGTCAACTTGATGATAGGCGCACTTTGCCTCTCCAAAGACCCAGATTGGTGCCTTAAAAAGAACGTCTAAATTTGCATTATCAAAGTGTGCCTAGAAGGAAAGTATCACTTTAAGCATGTTTTAATCATTCAACGTCTAAAGAATAGCAAATAGAGTCTATATTGATCAAGGCGCACTTTCACCTTCATAGCATCTAAATTGAGCGCCCTAAGGAAAACTATTCAAATCCATGTCCAGAAGTGAGTGCCCTGAGAGGAAGAATCATTTTAAGCTATCACAATTGTTTGAAATCCTTTAAATTGACAGTTATGAAGATATATGTGCTAGGCGCACTTTGCACCTCCATAACATTATATATGCACCTAGATTGGAGAAAGGTTGTTCATGTGTTTAAAGTTATTTCTTTGTGTTATGAAGTGATTGATAGGTTGTTTCTCTATGTTGCGGGAACATTGATGGAGATAAGGAGTCATTCAAGGAGTCAAGTACTCAAAGTTACCTTCAAGTGAGGAGTAAGGAGTCACCTTCAAGGAAGAGTATTCATGTAGCTAATCCAAAGGAGCCTTCCACATTTATTCATGCTAGAGACTTAAGATGGAAGTAATCACTCCCAAGGAAACATCACTTCAAGAGGTAGTTGCTCCAAGAGGTCACAGCAAGATATATCTCAAGTCTTCTTCATCAATGACATCATGTTAGATTACATCAAGTTCAAGTATACTTCATTAGTTGCATCATGTTCGAAGACACTTCATCCATTTAACTTCAAGTTCTATTCAACCTTCAAGTCCAAGAGAGATCATCTACTCTTACATGAATGAAGCATCATCATCTACTCTTCATGAAGATGCATCGAAGAAGATCAACATCAACCTACCTGTAAGAAGGAACATCACAGTGTTAAACAAATGAGCTGCAAGCATCATACACATCTAGTCTACAAAACATGAACAAGGCAAGATCAACAAGATACATCTCAAGTGTTCATCATCAAAGCAATCACATCTAAGATATCATACAGATGATATAATTTGGGAATATGCCCACAGAACAAATTGTATAAACAGTTGAAATCCACAAGTATGCTGAGGTGGCACCTATGTGGGATGTACACATCATCATCCAATCATAATCAGCCACATTATTTCAACTGCATTCAATGTATCATTTAATAAAGAAGAAGCCAAAAGGGCACCTATGTGGAAGATTCTCTAAAGATTCTATCTTATCTTATCTTCTTGGAAAGCGTGCCTTCATTTCCTCTCATATGTACTAAAAATAGCAATTTGTTGTAACTACATGTTGAGGTGGCATGATCTAAGCCCTTCATTGTAATCCTGGACCCCTATATAAAGGCCTTGTTGCCTCATTCGTAAAATCAATAGTTCAGTTTGTAGGCAAGTAGGAGTAGAATAGAAGAGACTCTCAAAATTCTCTGAGAGGACTTGAAGTTGTTGTACATATTTCTCAAGATTAATGCAAAGACATTGGAGCTTGTTTGGTGTTAAGTGTTATCTTGTGGAGTTACATGGTCTCTTGTACTTTGATGAAGTGGAGAGATGTTTCAAGTTGATAGAAGTAGATTAGAGCTCATTGATGTGATGTATGTATCTATTGAATATTTGATCAACTCCTAGCTCATGCTTTTAACATCCATCGCTGGTGGAGTGTTGTGTAAAGCTAGTCTGAGCCTCATTTGCTTGAGTTTGATTGTGGATGCTTGTTTGAGCTGCGCCATTTAATGGGTGTTCATATGAGCCTTCATGATTTGGAAACCATTCGCGTCCCTTAGGAGACTGCACCAACTTCATGTAGTTGTAGGCATCCTTGGTGAAGTGGAGTTAGGTTAATCAAGGAGTTTGTCTATTCGTACATCATCATTGCTTCATTGACCTTAGATTAGCCTTTCTAAACCTTTATCTTTTTTACTTTTCTTTATCATTGAAGTCTTGTACATATGTCATCCACACTGAAGGAGAGATAAGCTAAATGAAAGAATAAGTCTAATGTAAGTCCCTTTGTGATTATCAGC
Source organism: Cunninghamia lanceolata (assembly GCA_027924645.1). Taxonomy (NCBI): domain Eukaryota; kingdom Viridiplantae; phylum Streptophyta; class Pinopsida; order Cupressales; family Cupressaceae; genus Cunninghamia; species Cunninghamia lanceolata. The sequence goes on along the minus strand of BSBN01000286.1, from coordinate 4,457,036 downwards.
AAGATCACATGTAATCACTGAGTTAACCCATCATGAATCATAAATAAGGAACCTTGGAGTTACTTCACTAGATCACATAGTTCAGCCTTTGAAGAACTTTATTCAAGAGAGAGTGGGATACTCTAGTGTTTTACTCTATTGTTGACTTGTCGAAAAATAATCATCAACATTTTTGGCGCTAGAAGGAGTGCCTGAGCTTGGATATTATTCATTTTAAGTAGAGCAACAAGATGCTTCGAAATGGTGGATTGTTATTCTAGAAAATACAAAAAAAAGTAGAAAATTTCAAAAAAATTCAAAAAAAAAAGAAAAAAGCAAAAATTAATAAATAGAAAAAATCAGAGGATGAGTTTCTCAACCTTGGATTCAAGTTTGAATATGCAGCAAGTTGTTGGGTATGATCCTATAAATTCAACTCCAATTGTTCTTGAACTATGGTGGTCATTGAATGAGCATCTTGGTGGCAAGAGTTTGAAAGACTTTTAGTGCAAGTATGGATGTCGTATTCACAATACAAATGAGCATAGAGAAGCAGATTGTATAACATTCTTATCGAGGATGGATTTAACGGTGCAAAAGAAATTTTCATTCTTGCAAGTACATAAGCCAGTAGTGTTTTCAAAGATAGATCCTAATACTCATGTTGATGGTGTAGCATTCAAGAAGTTGAAGGAGAAGATCGAAAAGGAATTAAAGAATGACAAGGAATTTAGCGTTGACAACATATTGCTTCCTAGAAATTGGTGTAGGGTGCATGATACAGATCATTTGGAATACACTTGTGAGAAATGCTGGGAAGCAATTCATCAAGCCATGTAGGAAGTAGAGGCTAGTGTACCTGTTGAAGAAGAAGTCTTTACTACAAAGAACCTCGATAAGCAATGTGCAAGTGAGAAAGAATATGAATACGAGTTTATCAATCCTGAAGAGGTAGAAACATTCAGACAGAGGTTATCAAAAGCATTAGAGGATTGTAAACAAGATTTGAAAGATGTTAGAGCACTTGAAGCGGCAATTGAGAAAGAAAGAAGCTCAAGCTTGCAGCAGGAACCCGAATTTGATGAAGACAAGTTTCTTGAGGAATATACATCTACTTTACATTAAGAGATCCTTGAGAATGAGCTACAAGAAGTACAGAGGACATTGTTAGAAGATCATCAATTAGAAGTGTTGCAAAGGAATCTAGAAAGTCATTATACAAAAGTATGCCGATGAAGAGCCCATGAATAGACAAGAGCAATTCAGGTTGATGCTCGATGCTGCCAAGCCGAAGAAGAGACAAACAGTTGAAGAACACGCTGCTACTATGGATGCTAAGATCAAGAAGCTACCAACACCTTTGTTGGAGATCACAAAAGAACTCAACGACGAGATCATGCAATATGAAGAAGATGAGAAGTTCATCTTCCATCAATGGTGACCTTCGAACAGATGTATAGAGTATGATCGAATACTTTGTAGGCCATGTCTCATTGAAAACAGCGAGCATCAGGTTGTATCTTTCCCTTCTATTGATTGGACGAATTTTGAGTTTGAACATCATGAACTTCTAATTGATAGAATTGATAGCACTAATCATAATGATGTTGATAATGATCTTGAACACATTGAATATGAATTTGAGTATGGAGAATTGGGTAGAACAACCTGCATTTGGGTAAGTCATGGTCCTGATGAAAATCCTCAATTGATCATAATACCACCAGAAATTTTTCCTACGTTTGAGGTCTGTCACCTGAAGGATCAATGGTCTGAGTTTAAGGATGAATTTACTTGGTTGAGGACTGTCACTGTTGCATTGTTGTTGTTGTTCATACTGGAAAACCATGCTAGGGTATGTATATACTTGGTGTCCTAGGTTGCATCTCTGTTGCTTGTACATAGTTAGGTTAGAGTAGGTATTTCATTTCATGTCGCGTCTTAGAGTAGATTTGCTTCCTTGAGGTCATTTGACTCAAGTGTTGGTTTGTTTAGAGTAGTTTGCTTTCATATTGATTACTTTCTTGTTGCTTTTCCTTTCCTTAGTTGTCATTTGCTTTCATAGATTAGTTGTTTGTTTTTCTTAGTTGTTGTCATTTGCTTTCTGTAGGTGTTTGTTGTTTATTGTCTGGTTTAGTTGGTTTATCGTGTCAAGTTTCCTATTTGTAAGAAGGTGATGTTATCTTAAACACACACATTGGTTTCAGTTCGTTAGTTCATTTCTTAGACATCCATTCATGAAAGTCTTAGAGTCTGAAGACGTTTTTTCTTTATCATCTTGTTAGATTTTGAATTTGACTTGGAAGTTAATCATATATTGTGTCTTGACACTATTATCTTCTGGTTATAATATTTTAAAATGCTAAATCTAAATTTTATGAATTCTTATGTGTTCCTTTGAGAAACTTGGGTCATGATTGATGGATTTCCCGTGGATTCCATCGCTAGTGTCAGATAGTATGATTGCTTGCTCTTGGGAGATTAGTCAATTGTTCAGTATTGACTAAAGTATTTTAAGGTTCTATATTTTACACATCTTAATGATCTCAAAGTTGCTAGGAAAGTCTTTGTGAGTCTGGATCAAGTGAAATCTCAAGGTAATTCATTATTTCGCTTCCATTCCGTAATAAGCATTTTGCATACCTCCATCTCATTCATTCCACTTACCACACCTCATATACACAATAAGAGCCTCCATCCATTTAATTTGAAAGCAATAAAGTTTCCATCCACTTTTCTGTTTCCATCCAATAATGAATTCAAGTCTAATGTCTGAATCATTTATATGGTCCTGTTATTTATTGCATACTCCAGAAGGATAAGCTGGAGTCCTTATGAATCATTTGGATTATTTCCATGTCAATATCTTTTCCAAATGACCTTAGCCACTGCATACAAGTCAAGGTCAAGATGTTGGTGTTCCCATCTGCTTCATCTAAATCCTCCATTATCCACGCATTATATATGTTCACTTCACCTTCATTACTATGCAAAGTCTAAAAGCATGTAACTGTCCATACCTTCTACCATTCATATTTCACCTCCGCTTATCTCAAATCCCATAGCCATATCCTTTGTCCATTTACCTCTTTTCTAATCATGATCGATGAGTATGAGTGTCATCTGAATTAGAAGCTTGCAATCCTCCATCCATTCCTTCACTCCATTATTTCATGAAATAAATATCTGGATGTTGTTACTCCTAAAACAAAGAAAATCCAAAGATCATGTGCCTTAGAGCACAAATGCCAGAAATCAAAGCAAAGCATACTCAAGGTTGTTTCATTCCATATTTCCAAATTAAAAGATAAAGCTCTGGGTACTTAAGATCAAGAAGTCGAATCCAAAGAGGCTTCCGCATCCAGTAAGTCCATTTTTCATCCATTCCATCTAAAATATCAGATTACTTCATCCCACGAAATACAATCTAAACAAGAACATTCTAAGTTCATGTGAGATATGTAGTTACCATTTCACCCATGTATTAATCACCATTCTCGTCCCTTTACTCATTTCCCTTCCACTTGCACACTTTGAGTTTAGATTGATATGAACAAACGTTGATTATGGTTTCATTCCACTTCCCCTTCCACTATCATTCCATTGTTTAGCATTTCCTGTCATGTCTGAATATCTTTTCATCTGCTTGTTTTGTATAATCCACATCATAATCCACTGCTTCCATTTCCGTTTCCATTCACCATATTGTTTTGTTGTTTCTTGCCAACCTCAATATGTATAACAACTTGACATGGTTTTGTGCATGGACCACAATGTTGTCTGCAGAGTCAGATTTTTGAGTTCTTCCTATTCTTTACCATGGTGAAAACCTGGCAAACAGGCACCGTGTGTAATGGTTATCCTAAAAAAAGAGAAAAGAAGAAAAAAAATAGTAAAGAGAAAAAAAAAATCATCCACTGGTGAAGACCACCTTTGGTGGTGCCTTGGATAAGTACCATGATGAAAACCTGGCAAACAGGCATCATGCATAGAGACACCCTATCTCATTTCACTCCTTTCCACACCATTCTGTTCCCAATCATTTCCATATAGCTCTGGCTTATCATTGCTTCGTTTAATTCCATTGCATTCTATTACTGTTCGTTTCATCCATATGTATATATATCCATCCGTCACTTTCATGAATTTACCTAGCTTGAGATAGGTGAGCTTAGATGATCCTAGTTTCTAAGGGATGGGAATGAACTCAAGTGCTTGCACTTTAAACCTCAAATATAGATGGTTGCGCTAGCAATTGGTTTGATTTTTTGATCAGGAAGTTGTGTTTATTTGAGTGAGTGTGTGGGTGTACATGGAAATTTTGACACTTGATTTTTGTTTATCTTTGGAATGCTTAAGAAACTATTTTAATTGAAATTAATATTTAGTCACACATCAAGGGATATAGTGTCTTGATCCAATCTATGATTCTTTTCCTTTTCAGTTTCGTTGTCTAGATAGTTAATGAGTAGAGGAGGAGTGTCTGAAGGTTCTGGAGTCTGGATTGAGTCTTTGTCTTTGAAATGTTCAGGAACATTTATTCAAGTTGACGCTAGATGTTGTGACCTAATCACACATTGCCCCATTGCAAATGGGGACCCCCCTTTTTTGAGCTATGATGCCAAGTTTTAATGATGTCTTTAGTTTATTGCATGATGAAGTCAGTGGTGTTTAAGTCCTATGGTCCTCTGATGACCTAATCCTGATGTTTGAGATCCTAAAAATGACTAAGTCTGGTATCCTGATCCTAAAAATCCTAAAATTGGCTAAGTCTGAAATCTGGTGGATCCTCAAAAATCTAGAATCTGCATGTTTAATCTGGTGGATCTGAGACCTATCTCAAACATCCTAAAAGGTATATTGAAAAATATTTAAATTATAAGAATCTTCCAACTTATAATTAAATATATTTTTCAATATACCTATCCTCGGGGACTTTTAGTTCTGGGCGCGAATTTTCTCTCCTCTGCCAACCTCAATCAGTGCCTTAGATGGAGACTTATATGTGCTCCTAGAAGAGAATACACTTCCAACTAACCTCAAAATGGGTGCCTTTATTGAAAAGTTGCCAAAAGACCTTCAGAATTGAAAATTTGACACATTGTGAGCAAGGCGCCTATTCATGTTTAAACCAATGACAAATTGTACCTTCAGAGAAGTCATCCTAGAAGAAGGCACCTATTTCAATTCATTTCACCTTGTATAAGCGCCTTAGAGAGAAATTGGATTTTGGGGATTAGGTGTCTAACTCAAAAGACCTTTTAAGCGTCTTGATGGAAAACAAGTTGAAGTCTTAAGCAAATTGTTAGAGACATAGGTGCATTGTATGATCAAAACCATCCTGTATGGGTGCCTAAGGAAGAATGGTTGTCAAGTAACCTACAAGTTTGAGCGCCTTGTGTACAAAGTCTCCAAAATGGCTAAAATGTGTTGAAGGACTCAAGGTGCACTTCCTTGTTATTTTCATCATCTTGAGTGCCCTAGATCTAGAGGGTTGGAGGTATGAGGACTTTAGGCACCTTGATAGGATATTAGTTACTTAAGGAACTTAGATGCCCCTTCAAGTCTTTTACTCAACTTTTGCGCTTAGAGGGAGGAAATTGATATTATGAAGTGTGGATGTAAGCATGATGAGTTTTAGGCACACTTCCTTATTTAAACGACCTACAAAAGGTGCCTAAGGGAAGGGTTGATCATTGAGGTGAGTTTGAGCGCTTAGGGATTTAAGAAGACCACATTTGGCACCCACAAGTGAGAATGACCATGTTAAGTTCATAGGCACATTTTACCCTTTATGCAATTACCTCTTAGCGCCTAGGAATGCAAACTATTTGAAGTCATCTAATCTAGTCTAGTAATAGATATTTGGAGTCATGAAACACCTTTCAGCTTGAGTCAAATTGATCTTAAGCACCTCTTGTCACATAAATCAATGCCTAAGTGGAAAGGGAGTAAGTACCTTGAGGTTAGGTGCACTTTGTATCTAGAGTAACCTCATTCTAGCGCCTTGACAATAGAATAACATCATTTGAGTGCCTAAAGGCAGAGATATAAATGGGTGCCTAGTGTTAGGAGTTTCTAAATGACTAAAACCTTGCATGAAGATTCTAAGCACCTATTGTCAATAGTACCATCAACTTTGAGCGCCTAAGTGTATGATGGGTTGAAAGAGTCATCTTGAGCGCTTAGATGGAAGTTGCATCCAAAGACATCTTTCAATGGATTCCTAGAAAGATATGATCATTCTATGATTTGAAATCATTGAAATATCAAAAATGAAGTCAACTTGATGATAGGCGCACTTTGCCTCTCCAAAGACCCAGATTGGTGCCTTAAAAAGAACGTCTAAATTTGCATTATCAAAGTGCGCCTTAGGAGATTGCACCAACTTCATGTAGTTGTAGGCATCCTTAGCGAAGTGGAGTTAGGTTAATCAAGGAGTTTGTCTATTTGTACATCACCATTGCTTCATTGACCTTAGATTAGCCTTTCTAAACCTTTATCTTTTTTACTTTTCTTTATCATTGAAGTTTTGTACATATGTCATCTACACTGAAGGAGAGATAAGCTAAATGAAAGAATAAGTCTAATGTAAGTCCCTTTGTGATTATCAGCAAGATCACATGTAATCACTAAGTTAACCCATCATGAATCATAAATAAGGAACCTTGGAGTTACTTCACTGGATCACATAGTTCAGCCTTTGAAGAACTTTATTCAAGAGAGAGTGGGATACTCTAGTGTTTTACTCTATTGTTGACTTGTCGAAAAACAATCATCAACAATACCAAGGCATACTAAAATGGGAAATACATATTATAATGATATGTTTGTGATTTTTACTAGAGCTAGAAATTTGGACACTACTGTTTATCTAAAAGCTAGTGATTTTTTTTTAAACTAAGTTGGTGGTTGTACTACATGTTATTTGAATGGCTTTGGGAGAAACATTCTTGTCCACAACCCACCAATACAAGGTCAGCATGAATATTTCTTCAATGTTCATTGCAATTTTTAAACTTAGGAGAATCGAAGGATGTTATCAAGGTGGTGGTTGAATCTCTAATCAAATCAAGATGGCATGGTGGGCTGAACAAGATACTGGATGATGTGGTCTTGAGATTGAGCTTTCTCCGTGGCGATAGAAATTGGCTAATGATTCACCTTCCATATAATGGTTAGTGGGCTCCTTTCATTATTATGGTTGTTGGGAAAAATGAGGACAATTGTAAACATAGGAAAAATGGGGAGTTAAGTTTCTGAAGGTAGTCATTGGTGTTGCTCCCTCATAGGAGGTCAACTGGTCCTTTGCAATTGAGATTGGTAGCTTGGACTCCAATGATGACAAGGTTGTGGTGGAGGCACAATATGTATGAAGATGGGGGAATGCTTCTTGTTGCCTTCAAATGGGATGTTTTGGGATCGTGTGTCAAAGTGATTTTGGTTTAAGATAAGATAGTGTAAATAAATAGGATACAGTAAATTAAAAAATAGAATGGAAACATATATGTTAGATATAGTCCTATATTTGCAAGATAAAGTGTATAAAAGTTGTAATGAGGTTAATACAAGCCCTATGGGGTTTTTTGTAATCAAATTATCAATAAAATATAGGATACCCCACAAGGTTTTAAATAGATATCCCACAAGGTTTTAGATAGAGGCCCTCCATTGGAGTAGCCAATTTATTTTATGTGGTTTAATTTTTTTTAGAGGAATGACCCCCTCTAGCCAAATTCACCTATAAAAAATAAGTTTATAAATTAATATTCAAAAGGAAAAAATCATTTATATTCGATCTTTTGAAAATATTCTAATTAATAACAAATATTATAAAAATGATATATATTCTAAATTAAATTACTGTATATTATATATTATAAATTAGAATACTATATTATATTTGTCTATAATAATAAATAATAAAAATATAACAATACAAACTATACTATCTAATAAATTTTAAAATTGTAAACTACGGTTTAAAATTGAAAGGAACTCCCTCCACGCCTCCCAAGTCCCAATTATATTTTTTCGTGGTGAACACGTAACCACCTCCTAGATAATTAGGCTGTTTCTGCTTAGCCAGATAGCTGATTTGAACATCACTTCTCCGTGTATGAATTGGCAACAACTCGTCCACAAATTTAAGAAGAAAAGCTAAACTGATTTCCCCATGAATTGCAGGCACGAATGGCCACGTGAAGCCATTCATCTGACAGAGACGAAAAGCATTCCAATCAAAAAAGTTAAAAAATTTCATCCAAAGTTTATTGTTTCGAAGGACCCCACACTTATCATCTAGAATAATTAGGTCTGAGCTAAATTTAGTAGAGGCAAGTTGAGAGGCCCTTAAACTGGAGTTGTCTGTAGTTGTTGATTAAAATTAGTTGTCTGTACTGAGGATTATGGTCAAATTTTTAAATCTTCTGAAGCAAGATTTAATAATTTTGTATTTTCAGTCAAATGCAAACAGATCTAGGAGTCTGGGGTATTTATCCAAACGTCACTTTCTTTTTAAAGTGGAATGATTATAGGGTTTGAAGTTTATTTTCCCATCTGATCTAGATGGGAAATCCTTTAATTCTAGATGACTTATGGATTGATATCCATGGGGCACGGGCATGGGTTTGCCTTTTATAAATAGGTAATAAGGGTGAGGGACAAAGCACCTTCCCTCTCTGGATATTATGGATCTGAAGAAGCCATTGGCCACAAATGCAGCCAAGGCAAGATGGTTTGTGGTATTCATATGTTTTCTCATCATGTCCCTTGCAGGAGGCACTTACATATTTGGCATATATTCAGAAAGGGGAATCAACCAAAATGTTACAGCGAATTGGACTTCAGAAAGACTTGTTCATTCGGGTCATGCTGCCAGCGTCTTTAATGTGGAAAAACATGGCGCAGTAGGCAATGACAAGCATGATTCTAATGAGGTGATTCATCATTTTTTTTTTTAAATTTCTTTCCTGTTAGTTACTAGCAACAGGGAAAATTTAATGTCTACAAAGGTCTTCCGTGCAAAAACTTTTTTTTCCTCTTTATTTCTGTTTCATTTCCATGCTTCATTTCCATGCCGGAATAATTTGTGTATGGGTAATCTTTGAAACAATAAGAATTTTTTTGATCTTCAATTCATTATGTTATGGAAAAAAATGATTTCAAACAATTTTGTGTTTTCTGGCAGGCTTAGGTTATAAAAGCTTGTTTCACAGGAATAAAGAGGCACCCTTTTAATGTTTATCTTTTTTTATGCAGAGAAGTGTGGCTGCGCCAGAGAGGGTGCGTAAATGGCGCAGACTTCTCAAACCCTCTGACCCTAAGGGTGATACAGGAGGTGGTGCACATCATCATTAGTCAATATATTTTGTGGTGCTGAAAATGGATCTGGTTCTCATTGGTTCAGCCTCGTGATGTTCTGTTTCTTTCTGTTTTTTCAAAATAAATGTAATGTGAATAACAGTTGTATGAGGTGTATGGGAGAGGGCTTTTTCTTCCTATAATACAGTCTGAGTTGGCTGTCGGTGAAAAACTTGCCTTAGTGAAAGAGAGGTCACAAGTTCAAATCTTGTAGGGGGTGGGGTATGTATGCCTCATATTTGAAGTACAGTTAGGTGTCTCCTACATTCTGGAGTATGAGGTAGTCTAATATGTTATAAGCCACCTGTAGAGCTAAAAACAGGCTGCCCAACATCGAACTATAAAAGGATCCATTTCCATTTCCATACTCTTAAAATCTATATTATCTGTAGCATTTACTTTTTTTTTCTGCGAAAAATAAATAAAGAGTGATATAAGACACTTTTGATTTCTCAGCGACAGATCTTTGCTAGTTATTCTTTCAGTCTCTTATGCGGATGATTTCTGTACCGTTTTCTGGTTGCCCCGTTTTCTGCACTGTTTCCTGGGTTTTCCCTTCTCAGCCATCTTTTGGCGGTTCATCCTTAGAGTACTTTTTTTTTGGGGGCTTTGATCAACTAAAAAACAAAAACAGGAGGACACTTTTGGTATTATGTGGCTATTTTGGATTCTGTCAGTTCTTATTAATCATATTGATTACATTCACATACCAAGTGATATTGGTACCCAAAAAAAATATATCTCCGAGTAAGAGAGTGGACAATTCAAATATATCAAAAAGGTGTCATCATCATGCTTTTTGTTATTGAGGAGTTATGATAGATCCCAAAAAATGTTAGACTAATAGTTGTGTTTTTAAGTCATGATTTTTAGTGTGTCAATTATGTGGCATCATATGATAATGATATGTTGCTTTTTGAATCTAATAGGCATATTTATTCAACTATTGTGTCCTACCTTACAACTAGAACTATACTTTTAAAATATTGAGCTTTCAATGTAAATGACAACTATGCGTACCCACACCACTATTGGACACTCATATAGTCTTAAATGTAGACCTATCATTGTGAATTTGTTTTTAATTCGCATTTTAAATAGAACTAATAATAACTAATAGAGGAACCCTTTTGCAAAAAGCATTATTAATATTAATAATGAGGAAAAATAAACATATCTATTAAGCAATATTTTCATGTAATCTTTAATTTATTCCAAATTTATAAGATACTTATCATTTGGTTGTTCCACAGTAATTCTATCTACTAGTGAGAATTGGGATCAATAGAATGTTGACAAAAGTGTTAATGAGATTGGAAGAACTATCATAACCATTTATTCATAAGTAGCATTTTCTTAAGAAAGTATCACTCTTCGCTTCCTATCCAGTTATCTAAAACTAAGCAATTTAAAACAATTAATCATCAAGTAATTTCGTTTTAGGATTAGCTCATTTATATAAAATATTGCCATCTTATTAGATTCCATAAATTTTAAACAAAACAATTTAAACATATAAATTCATAAACTTGGAAAGAGTTTAATATTTCAAACAAATATGAAATGGTTTAAATTTTGGTTAATCATTTTATTTGAAATGATTATTGACATTATTGGTAAAGAAGACAAATATTAAACCTTCATTGAAAAACACATTGAATATGTAAAAATAATTAGCACTCTTTTTTAAAAAAATATTGAACTTATTCAATATAAAAATTTAAGATAAATTTTATTTTATATAGAATAATGAAAGCTCCTTTGAATGCTAAATTTACATCAAAATGGCATAAAATCTAAAATTTTACAAGTATAAATATTTATACACTCCAAAGATTATAGTATATAGCAATACACTTAAGCTTCTCATATAAGCATTCTTCAAGTTTCTTTCTAATTAAAGGGCATGTAATAATGGGAAGCAATGGTTGCCCCTTTATCTACATAGCCAATTTTTAGGAGAGTACTTCGCATCATTAATTAAAAAATAACAATTCACCTAAGTATGTTAAAGTGTTAAGATGGTCACTTTTTTTGGAAAGCATTTGAAGCCATTAATAGACAATATTGGTTGGTCTTTATGTTTTAAAGCATTGACTTGACATCCTTTTTTAAAAATAATGTTAGTTTTTAAAAACTACAAAATAGTGTTAAGACAAGTACTTCTTCCAAATATCTAGAAGTCATGTCTAAACATTATTTGGGGCTCTCCAAAAAAGAAACACTGGTTTAAGAAAGAGGAGTCAATGTCAAATGAATGGAAAATTCAGTTGTCTTTGCTAACAATCATCCTTAGGTTTCTTTGTAGTACATGTGCATCTAATAATAGAAAGCACAATAATTGCAATGATTAGATAAATCATTACTTTCCATCACTAGTAATGTCCATATGTATGATGTACTAAGAACTTAAGAAATGATTAGGATCTAAGATGTGATGTCTATTAGAAATGTTTTACTTTTTTCAAATATTTTTTCTATACAACAAGTGAAGATAAAAAATTATATGATAATAAATAAAAATAAAAATGTAAATTATTTCAAGTTGATAATATCTTCCCTTGATTATCTCATTTAATTGCATTTCAAAGTCTCCTAAACTAATATTTCTAAACTATGTAATTAATTTTAGCTTGAAATAAATAACACATTAGAAATTGTGTTACTTCATAATTCAACTGAAAATACTAAAAATGAAATTAAATTTTGTATAGTATCATCACTTATAGAGTAATGACTATAACGATAAATTATTGAAGTGTCTACAATTATATGAAAAAGTCATCTTATATGCAACTCTCATTCTTTGAGGCCATGTTTTTTTTAGGCTTTTATATTAAAATAAAAAATTGTAATATGCTTGTAAGTATTCAATCTATAACTAAAAGCATGTTGAACACCCGAAATACTAAGAGCAGGGGTGAATCCGTATTTACTTAAACCATTTTCAAATCAAACATTTTAATCCATTTATCATATTCAATTACAGTTAATGAAATTAAGCATAAAACATACAACCACAATTCATAACACATAGACACTGGGATTTCTATGTGGAAAACCCAAAAAGGGAAAAACCACAGTGAGGATTAGCTCACAATATATTATAATAAAGCAATCAGTTAAGGTTGATACAAATAGTGGACTCACTATCGAAGAATGCTCATTGTAGGTGGCTCACTACCAAAGGACTCACTGTCTTGAAAGAAAAAGATAAAAGAGAATGGGTGGCTCACTGCTAGGTTTGAACTATTTACAATTGCATCTAATACATGCATGGAGTATAGTTGTAATGAAGCTCAATATTCACCACAACATCAACTTCATCTCCGCAGCATCACTGAAAGATAGTACAGACACCTTCTGCTCACTGTATCTAGTGATCTAACACATGAAGGCTTGTACTGATCCACTCACTCAACCACTCTATCATTCATATTATTTCCATCACATGCACACTCAATCACAACCCATTGAATCTTATTTAAATATTGTCTTCAACCTTGAGAAAATTCTCTAAGGTTGGCAAATCACTTTAACCTAGAAGATTCAAATTAGGTCTGGACCTAAACATTCCCCCGATGGAAAGGAATGAAGGAAAACCACAACACACCTTAGCTTGGACCTAAATTCATCCAAGAACTCTACTCCACACTTTCACAATCACCAAAGCAACTCTACAATTAGTGTAAACACCCAAGGTTGGCCAAACCTGTGTTAACACAATGAACTTTTAAGTACACACTTCCTCAAACCCAAAGATGACTTTCGGATCACATGCAAGGCTTCAACACAATCTAGAGTATTACCACAATCATCCTAAAACTTTCTAAAATCCAACAAATTCCTCTGCAACAACTTTCACCTACTACACAACCTTATCATGTTTACCTAGCAAACTCAAATATCTCTGCCATACACTACAACTCGATAAGTCCCCTTTCAGAACACCAAATCATGAACAACCTCTACTGGAGAAAGATAGGAACCTTATAAGTATGTGTCCAAAACCGTAAGACCAAAATCCACTTTGCAGAGAAATGTGAAGCAAGAACATTTCTCCTAGATCCCTCTGCAACACTCAAAAACATAGTCTTCATACTGGTGAACACAACTTTCTCTTCACAATGAACCAAAGCACCAAATCTAGAATATAACATCTCTTATCATCTCTTAACAACATATCCAAACTACAAAGATAGATCTTCAATATAGAGGGAATGCAGAGCAAAACTAGAACACTATTTTGTAAGCCAAAATGCCACTTCACCACACTGTTTCTTTTATTAATCAAATTTTCTCAAAAGCACTTGGAAACCAACCAACAGAAACATATTCCTCACTTCTTCAGCAATTCTTCAAGGTAGCCAAATCATCTTCAACAAATCCACTCAATCAATCTATTACGTCAAAAAATGTCCCCCTTGGACTTTTCCCTCTTAAGGTTTAGCTCTCGAGTCCTTTAGAAAGCATTTTTATCATCTTGCATATTCATGTTAACTCCCAATGAGAAAACCCCTAAGTTTAATGGCAAATAGGACCTAGGGGGTGCACTTGAGATGAATCCTGACTGAAATAGGGAGGGAGGACTTGGGCACCTGCACCCTACCCCTACCCTATTTTAGGTTAGGACCTAAATTCAAGTGTCATTTATGTGACCGTTAATTAGGTCCTATGCCGACACCTTAAGTTTGAATTACAAAATTCTTAGCAGGAATGTGTTTAGTTGCATATATAAGCATGTTTAGGGATTCATTTGTAAACTAGAAGATGATCATGAACTTTTGGCACACTTGTGATTTTAAAGCATTCAATATATTCATTGTTGCAGAGCAAACTTGTCTTATTATTGTGTTTTTTATGCAGATTTGGCTTCATCTTCTCATGATGTGAAAAATTTCTATCTATACGCGAGCTACACCTCTGAGGTGACATTTATTTGTGTTTTAAATCATTTATAATTTGGTTTTTGCCTCTATCTCGTAGGGATATGCACTCTTTATCTGACAATAGTGTTTAGAAGACTTGAATGTTTATCTGGGGCTTGACTGAGGCAAGCCTCTAAACACCTTAACCCTCAACCCCTTTTTCTCTGATTGTAGGTGACAGGTTGCGAAAGCAGAAGGAGTGGAGTTGCAAGGGAGTAGGATAGAGTGTCGGAAGTGCAAATCAGAGCAAAAAAGAAAGACCTGGACTAGGGCACCTGCTCATTAGTCCTCTAGATCCTAACACATAGAAATCCCTGAAACAACAGAAATAAGTTGCAGACAATCTTCAGAGATCCTGACAGAAACTGGTACATTGGACTAATTCACCCTCTCATTAGTCCCTGACTTTTTCGTACCCTGAATCTCAAAATCTAGTATGTATCTAATTGTCATTTGGTATCTTTGTGTGCAAGCATTTGTCATGATTCATTCGTTTATTTATGATTTTACGAAATTAGGATTTTAAGCATAATTGGACTTTAATTGATCAATTAGTTAGCAAATTCCAAGTTTCCTCTTCATTCAAAAGGACACTAAATCTATAGTAGAGCCCTCTTGCAAGAGATTGTGGCTTCATTCAATTTATGTTCTTGAATGTTAGATGTGAAAGGAGGATTTACCCTTGAAATTGAAAGGTCCCCTCTTTTCCTTCTAAACATTTTGGTGAATACATGTTTTTAATGAATTTTGCACCTTGCTAAATGTTGTACTTCAGATTTGTATTCATTTCATTCATTCATTTAATTTTTGTCTTATTGCATTTAAAAATTTACAAAAAAAATGAAAATTTTGAAAAAATTGGCATTTTAGGCTTGCATTTTCAAATAATTTGAATTAATTTACATTTAATTTCATTTAATTTTAGTTATTTTTATTAGATCTGATTTAAATTACATAAATTCATCATTTATTGTTCATTTGCATTGCATTTTCATGCTTAATTTGTTAAAAATTGTTCAAAATTGTGTATTTTTCATATAACCTAGTTTTTGCATTAGCTAGGGTTTGTAGTTAAAATCTTGTTTCAGATTTTACTACTATTCTAAAAAACTCATTTAGGCTTGATTTATAACTATAGTGTTTCATCATAGTGTCTTTCTTGCAAAATTCGATGTCTAGGGTTTGAAAACATTGCATTTTCACTAGATTTTGCCTTATCATCTTTCTAGAATTGCATTATAGGCATGTTGTGAAGGATATTGTTGCAATATTGGGTTGAGCTTGAGCTTATTATTCACTTCCCCTCTTATAATTCTTCACAACACCTCTTCTTTTAGTGATTTGCATTGAAAATTTGTGAAAAGGGTGAAAAATCAAACATTTTAGGTCATATTTTTGCACTTGTTCCTTGCATAAGTTTTAAAAAAAAAATTGAAATATGATTTTACATTAACTTGAAAACATATACACATGGCTTCTAATCACAACAATAACACTAGGTTCCCTCCTAGGCCTTATGTGAAAAGAAAGGTCTCTGAACCCAAAATTGTGTTTACACCTCATGATAGAACAATTGGAGAAACTAAAGGACCTCTTTATATCATTGTAAAGATAATGGAAAATCTGGTGGATGGAACACTTATAGATCCTAATTGCATGACTAATGTGGCAATAGAGGAATTACCTTATTCACATGGTTTGGTACAAGATTTCTATGATCCTTCTGACATGATGATTAAGACACATAAGGGAACATTTATAAACACTTTTGGGAAGATATCTTTATTGGTCATGGTATTTGATAAATACATAGAATAACTATTTGATTTTGTCCCTCTATCTGACCTTTTTCGTATAAAATTAGGACACCCATGGCTAAAAGCTATGAAATTTGTCCCTTCAACAATTCATAACTGTGTAAAATTTCCTTTGAATGGACAACAGCATACTATTCCTCGCAATAGATATAGGCCTTTGGTTACAAGCCAACACTTCACCCTTGATTATTTTTGGGAAAGATTTGATAAGGAACTAGAGCCACAAATGGATTTTAACTTCTTGGGATATAGAAAATACAGATCAAAAGCTATTACATCGAGTGGCCGGTCCTTCCATACAAGAAATAATAAGAGATGAACAACCCGCATTAGAAGAAATTACTAGAGAGAGGAAAAAGACCCTATGCTAAGGTTCCTCCTCTGTCATCCCTACAAGGATTAGGAGTGGGTTGTCGAGGACAAAATATTTCATCAAGACAAATGAGATTTGAACATGGTGCTTCCTCCTCTAGCATGCAAAAACCTATGGAAAAACATGACAATACTTTTGAAGATATAAGCAATAAGACAAGAAGAAATAGGCAAGCAAGAGAAAGGAGAAGAAGACAAGCTTTTGCCCAATGAAATAAACATCAACAAGAAAACATTACACCTAACATTGAAACAAACCAATAAGAACTTAAGACTGAACAACCTGAAAACAAGAACAAAAGTTGGGCTATGGTACCTTATGTACCTCTTTCTTCTAACATGCTAGATTGGGAAGATGATGATGACCATTAGTTTAGTTGTCTCTATAGGTAATTATTTCTAACCCTTTACCTATGTGTTGTGTTTCCCCCATGATGTGTTATGTGTTGTTTAGGCCTCCTAGGATGACCCTTGATACTCTTGTAAGGTCAAGGAAACCAGGAGACCACTTCTATTGTAACCCTTATTCTATTTGTATCATCATTCTTCTATATTACCTCTCCTCTATTTTCATTGTTGTGTGTTGTGTCCTAGGGCATAGTGTTGTGGTTGGTGACTTAGGGCCACCTTCCTACGTGATGACCCTAGGGTACTTGTTTCTCCTCTCTTGATTTATTGTTTACCTTCCTCTAGTGATTCTATCTAGTTGGCAGATGATGAAAAACAAATAAGACTGATACAAACCAAGTGTCCCTTCAGCAAGTAAGAAAAAATGGACCTAGTCCATACATGCCAATGGGGTTGATATATATTATCTAACACTTGGCTAGTAGAATCACAAGTTGTGTGATATTTTGATGTTGTCTTATCATACTAACGAACCATAACAATACATTTGCTCTGTACACTTTGTTTATCTTTGAGTCTCGCCTTGATTACACTCAGTTTTGAGATTTCTATGGTATAGCCCCATGGTAATACTCAGTCTCTAAATCCGTAGTATAACATTGGCTCTTTATGTGAATGATTACATGCATTGTTGTTTACCATGATTATGTAGTTTCTAACACCTTTTCTTGCATGAAATTGTGTGTTTGTGGGAACATTTGGTGATTGTAAAGTACATGTCACCTCTAGGGGCATGGGCTTTGTAAGAGCTCGTGTTCCCTTGTGTGTTTTCTTCCTACCTTAATATTCTTGATATCAGTACACAAGATCAACCACCTTAAGGTGGGGGCATATATAAGGTAAGATGCCTGACAATTTTGATATTGATAAAGTGTGTTTGTAAGCCCTCTGCGAAGGCAAGATGTTGTATCTCTACATGAGTGCACATCTTTATTTTATATTACAATCATTAAGCCCTCTTTGAAGGCAGGATATTGTGCATATCCTTATATTTTAAGCCCTCTACGAAGGTGGGGATGGTGTATCTCTTGAGCTAGTGCATATCTTTTTTATTTCTAAAAGTCCTTCGAGCAGGCAGGGTTGGTGTATCCTCCCTTAAGCATGTCTTTGGTGGTTGTTGTTGTGAAGCTCAACCATCAAGTGTGCCTGTAATGTGCCTAAGATGGTGGTGAACCTAGTGATTGGCTCCTTCCATTACCTTGTTTGTCATGTTTTCTCTATTTCTTTCATGTGTTTTCCTCTTGTATGGCATGTTTGTTCCCAAGCATAGTCTAAAGATGTGTGGTGTTGAGTCCCTCCTATTCTTTGGGATTTGTATGGCATTCTTGTTCTCAAGTGTAGTCTAAAGATGTGTGGTGATAAGTGTTGATAACTAAGAGGGGGGGGGGGGGGGGGGGTGAATCAATTATCCTAATTATTTCTTCCTTTTCAACTTTCTTATTAATCAATGCAGCATCAATTCAAACAAGCAAACATTACCTTGAAATGAAAAACACATGACAGAGTATTTTTGACGTGGAAACCCTGTTAAGGGAGAAAACCACGGGGTGATTAACCCAAAGATTATTCTCTGTTAGAAGAATAAGGAATTACAAAATGGCACTTGCCAATTAGGGCTCACTGCCTGAGCACACTGCTCACAAAGGAGGCACACTGCCTACAAGGAGACACACTGTCTACAAAAGAATGTTATACAATACTTGAACTAATTGGAAGCATCCACATATGCTGGAGTTCAGTTCCGGTTAGGCTCAGTACACTGATCTGCTGCACTTCATCTTTCCTCTTCTCTTTATTCTGCTTTCCTTTCACATACCGGATCTTTCTTGCTGCTTCTGCTCTGCTCTGCACTTGTTCGCATATCACATCACACAACTAAATCCATCCTATATATATATATCCGCACTAGTGATTTCATTATCTTTCTAGTCGGCACCCGGAATAGTCTATCTTCTCACAAACTCTATTCTGTCGGCTGAATCCTTGCATATCAAGTAATGCGGATCAAGCATATACTTGTAGAAATCATTAATCATGTCGGCCAAACATAATCCATGTCTTCATAACCTTTACCACTATCAGAAACACATCCGGAAAGCAATCTAATGTTCTGTCAGTCAGTTCTTCCTTTGTTCACACTGTTACTCAGGAATCCGGTATTCAACTATTCATATCTTTTTCCTTGTCCATCACCGGAGGCTAAATCCTTGGAATCTATTACTCAAGGTAGTCCTCTTGACTTTCACAAATCCGTACTTCACCAAGATACTTCCTCTGAGAGATCCGGACCTATCTGTTGGACCTTGCCATATGCTCTATTCTTGTTTACTGGACCTCAACAATCTTCATTCTGACTTCCGGTAGAGACACACCATGACTTGTGGATATGTGGGATGACCTTTGTTCCCATCAATGACAACAACCATGAATCCATATAGTGTCTCTTGCCAACAATCTCCCCCTTTGGCATTGATGGCAACACTTAGTGAAAAATGACTAAGTGTTTACACTATGCTCCCCCTTGACTGATGCTGTAAATACTAAAAACAGAATTGAAAAACTAGGAAAGAACAGCAATATTAAAATAAGAACTCTGAATGAAAGAAACAGAACAGCAAACACACAGAGCAAGAAGACAGTTTAACGTGGTTCGCCAATGTTGGCTACATCCACAACGAAGGGTGATTTTATTATCAACAATACATCTCTCTCCAGTTTACAGAGTATCCCATACATCACTGTGTATGACTGTATATCTTCACAGCAGCAATGCAAGTTCATTCTATATGCTCTCACCAACAGCCTCATACGTTTTCTTCTGTAGATAGATAGGTCCAACCGTTGCCAAGAAGATGGCAGTTATAACAGCGGTTGCCAGAAGGAATAAGACTAAGGGTACAGAAGAGAATAAGATAGAGGATACAGAAGAACTGCAGATCGGTTACACATTGGGCTTCACCTAGATGCCACGTGCCCAACAATCTCCCACTTGAAGACCAATGGGATCGGCAATGAAGCTACTCAGAGAGAGATCCCCTTCGATGAAAATCAGTGTCACAGAGGAACAAGACCGAGAGAAGATCTATAGAATTTGAACTTCTCTCGAGGAACAATCTTTGTTAATGCATCCGCCGGATTAACCTTAGTGTCAATCTTTGTGACCTGCAACTTGCCTTCGTCAATGAGATGGCGGATAAAATGGTAACGAAGGTCAATATGTTTTGTTCGACTGTGGAACGCTGCATTTCTTGACAAGTGAATAGCACTTTGGCTATCACAAAATAATGGAAATATAGATTTTGGACAGCCTAGTTCCGTCAACAAACGCTCAAGCCAGATCATTTCTTTGGCTCCTTCCGAGAGCGCTATGTATTCAGCCTCTGTTGATGACAGAGCTACAGTTTGTTGCAAACGAGAGACCCAAGTAATGGCTGCCCCGGCAAATGTAAAAACATAACCAGTGGTAGACCAGCGTTTGTCTAAATCTCTGGCCATATCAGAATCTACATAACCACGGAGCTGAAAGTCAGTACCTCCAAAACATAAATAGAAATGTGAAGTACCTTTCAAATACCGAAGAATCCACTGAACTGCCTGCCAGTGAAGTTTGCCCGGATTACTCATGAATCTGCTCACAACAGCAACAGCTTGTGCTATGTCTGGACGAGTGCACACCATTGCATACATGAGACTACCGACTGCAGAGGTATAGGGAACAGACCTCATATGTTCTTCTTCTTCCTGATTTTTCAGACACATAGCTGAAGATAAGCGGAAATGATCAGCCAAAGGAGTAGAGACCGGTTTAGCATGAGACAAATTAAATCTGTCCAACACTTTGGCAATGTAGCTTGCTTGGGACAACCTGAGTTCTCTTTTATTTCTATTTCTGAATATGTGCATCCCAAGTATTCTTTTGGCTGGTCCGAGATCTTTCATGGCAAAACGAAGAGCCAACTGTTGCTTCAGCTGAGGAATAATCTGAACACTAGTACCAGCTACTAACATATCGTCAACATAGAGCAATAGTATGACAAACTCACCAGTATGGAGCCTCTTGTAGTAAACACAAGGATCTGATTCACACCGAATAAAGTGGTTATCAGTCATGAAGCGGTCAAATTTTAAATACCATTGTCTTGGAGCTTGCTTCAGCCCAAACAAACTCCGCTTCAACTTGCAAAATAAATGCTCCTTACCTGGTTGAGCAAAACCTTCAGGCTGCTCCATGTATAAATCCTCATCTATATCTCTGTGCAAAAACGTTGTTTTCACATCGAGTTGTTCAAGTTCTAAATCCCAAATGGCAACTAAACCCAAGACAGCACGAATGGTGTCCATTCTGACAACTGGAGAAAAGATTTCAGAAAAATCAATACCTTTTTGCTGATCAAACCCCTTGACGACTAATCTGGCCCTGTATCGTTTACGTCCTCTGTCTTCGTCTTTCAAGCGATAAATCCATTTGTTCTTAAGAGCCTTTCGATTTGGCGGAAGAGGAACCAAATCCCAGGTTTGATTGACGTTCAACGACTCCATCTCTTCGTTCATGGCGGCCATCCAGTTCTGTGCATTTTCATGCTTGCAAGCTTGTTTATAAGTTGTTGGCTCTGCATAATCAGAGAGCAATAACTCATAGTCATCGTATTTCGCCGGTCTCCTCTTTGCACGGGTAGACCTCCTCAATTGTGTACCTTGCTCTGGCTGGATATTGGAATCCAGATTGAGTCTCTGGAGTAAGTGTTGAACATCATCAACCTCTGTTTGTAGAGGCCCCTGCGGAAGACTCCCCTGCCTCTGTATTGTGCTCTGTGCACCTTTAGTGCTTTGCTGAGTCAAACTACTCTATTCAGGTAGTAATCCTTGTATCTGTTCAAGAGAAACCTGTGCAATGGTTTGCGGCTGCGTCTGACATAATACAGGCAGCGTATAAGGTTGGGAAGGCAGTACAAGATCTTTTGAATGCTGTGCTGAGGTATTATAGGGCAACATATAGCTATTTGAAGACTCCAAATGACTGGGTAAAGGCTACGTGGACTGTGGTGAATGCAACGTATGTCTAAAGGCAGACAACGATGGACATTTAGATGGCAGCGTGGGCTGAGTGGGAAGGCTCAGCGAAACATCAAACAAGTTTTGCGCTGGTAAGTGAGAAGGCAGCGTTTGACTTAGTGAAGGCTGCGCTTTAGGTAAGGAAGGCAGCGTAGATTTAGCAAGGGGCAGCGTCAGTCCTAAGGGAGGCTACGTTGGCAGTGTAGAAGTCAGCATTTGACTTAGTGATGGTAACATAGTATCTTGGGAGGGCAGCGAATGAGGTAATAAAGGAAGTGATTCATGTGACAAAGGCAGCAATGGGGGCAGAGTTGAACAATCCACTGACTATGTGGAAACAATGGAAGGCATCGAACCTGATGAAGCTGAGATGGTAAAGGGCATCCAACTGAAGGTAAAGTAGCTGAAGTAATAGGAGCTCCAGATATATAAGAATGTATAGTAGTAACAAGTGGCTGGGAAAATGTAATGGTGGATTGCCTCACCTTTCCATTATCGAACAAATCCACATCAATATATTCTAGCAGAGGTGAAGTGCAAGAGTGCAAGCCTGGAAACTCCCTCTCGTTAAACACAACATCGCGGCTACGAATGATAGTCTTTGCAACAGGATCCCAAAGACGAAAACCAAACTGATCTTCACCATAGCCGAGAAAAACACACCGTTTTGACTTGAAGTCTAACTTAGTCCTCTGCTCTTTTGGAATGTGAACAAAAGCGGCACAGCCAAATACCTGCAAATGCTGATAGGAAATTCGCTTTCCGAGCCATGTCTCCTCAGGTATGTCAAAATCCAGCCTAGACGAAGGAGCTCGATTGATTAAATACATAGCAGTGTTACATGCCTCTGCCCAAAACTCTTTGCCCAATCCGGCATTGGAGAGCATACATCGAGCTCGCTCAAGGATCGTGCGATTAAGCCTTTCAGCTGCACCATTTTCCTGAGGTGTATAAGGGATGGTTTTAATCTGTCGAATACCATGGTCTGCACAAAAAGAATCAAACTCCGAAGAGCAATATTCTCCACCATTGTCTGTTAGAAGGCATTTAATTTTATGCCCAATCTGGTTTTCAACTGAAGCTTTAAAAATCTTAAATTTTGAAAAAACTTCAGATTTTCTGTTCAACATATAAATCCAGATTTTGCGAGTGCAGTCATCTAAAAAAGTGACAGAATAATTTGCTCCACCGAAAGAAGTTACTTGAGTTGGACCGAAGACATCAGAATGAACAAGTTCCAACGGACTGGTTTTCTTGTCATGCCCAGTTCTCACGAAACTAGTTCGGCACTGTTTGCCATAAAGGCAATGTTCACAGAATTCTAAATCGATGGAGTTGAGGCCTGGAAGCTGATTGCGCTGAAGCATAACTTGAAGACCTTTTTGGCTCATATGACCGAGCCTCTTGTGCCATATTTCAGACCCACTGTCCATAGCCGGCAAGGCAGCTCCCACTTCACCAAAACAGTCTAGAATGTATAGATTACCTTGCTTCTTTCCTCTTGCCATTAATAAAAGCCCTTTTGTAATTTTCCATGAGTCAAGAGAAAATTTAACATTGCATCCATTGCCTATAAGTTGACTGACAGAAATTAAATTTCTTTTTAATAGAGGCACATATCTAACATCCGTCAAAGTTAGTTTGTCACCATTTTTCTGATTCAATATTACATCTCCTTTTCCTAAAATCTCACATTCCTTATTGTCACCCAGAAATACCTTACCGAATGTGCCTTCTTGAAAATTTGTGAAAGCTTGACGGCATGAAGTTGCATGAAAAGAGGCGCCGGAGTCGAGGACCCACGAATCTGCATTTGTATCACTTGCTGATAGGACCAAAACACCATCACTTGCAGTGTTTGCTTGATTATTTGTGCTCACATTGCCTTGAGCTTTCTTATAGTTCCAGCAATTTTTCTTATTGTGTCCAGGTTTTCCACAAAACCAACATGAACCGGTTCTGCCCCTAGACTTCGATCGTGGACCAGATTGTGACCTTCTTCTATTGTTGAATCTACCTCTGTCATTGCTTCTTCCCCTATTGTTTATACTGATAGCTGTTAGAGCATCACCGGCTGAAGGTTCCTGATGTTTCCTTCTCATGTCTTCGCTGAGAAGAGTAGCTGCAACTTCATCAAAAACCAATGTACTCTTGGCTGCTACAGAAGTGCTCACAGCCATGACAACACCTTCCCAGCTATGTGGTAAGGAACACAACAGCAAAATCGCTTTAATCTCAGGATCTAATTTGATGCCCACCGAAGCTAATTGAGAGACTAAGGTGTTAAACTCATTCAGATGATTGGACATCACCCCACCTTCTCTCATTTTCAGGTTATATAATTTCTTCATAATAAAAACCTTATTTGAGGCTGAAGCAATTGCATACATACTAGAGAGCTTTTCCCAAAGCGCTTTCGTATTGATCTCATTTGAGACATTAAATAAAACATTGCTTGACAATGAGAGGAATATTGTTGCCTTCGCTTTTGAATCTAGTTTTTCCCAGTCTTCATCCGTCATAGTACCTTGTCCTTTGGCTTTCCCCTGTAAGGCGAGAGACAAATCCTGTTTGATGAGAAGAGACTCCATGTGCACTTTCCAAAGACCGAAGTTCTGGCCTGTAAACTTTTCTATTTTCCATTTCTCCAAGTCATCCACTCTGATTGCTGTGCAGGTTCCCAAAAAAAAAAAGAATTTCACCGTCTCCTGAACTGAGCTACACACAAGCTCTGATACCAATTGTAAATACTAAAAATAGAATTGAAAAACCAGGAAAGAACAGCAATATTAAAACAAAAACTCTGAATGAAAGAAACAGAACAGCAAACACACAGAGCAAGAAGACAGTTTAACGTGGTTCGCCAATGTTGGCTACATCCACAACGAAGGGTGATTTTATTATCAACAATACATCTCTCTCCAGTTTACAGAGTATCCCATACATCACTGTGTATGACTGTATATCTTCACAGCAGCAATGCAAGTTCATTCTATATGCTCTCACCAACAGCCTCATACATTTTCTTCTGCAGATAGATAGGTCCAACCGTTGCCAAGAAGATGGCAGTTATAACAGCGGTTGCCAAAAGGAATAAGACTGAGGGTACAGAAGAGAATAAGATAGAGGATACAGAAGAACTGCAGATCGGTTACACATTGGGCTTCACCTAGATGCCACGTGCCCAACAGATGCTCTGTCTTTATATACATTTTCCGGAGCTCCCCCTTAGTTGGATTCCTCATTTTTCACTGCTTCTCACTCCCCCTTTGACATCAATGGTAAAGGGTAGGGTCCGCACACCAAAATTTTCAAAAATTTTACTATACTTAGCCACATATTACATACTCACATAAACTGAAGAATGTCTGCAAAGGATGTCTTTAATTGGACCAATTCTGTAGCCCAACTTTGCTTCATTCTATCCAAAATTGAAATGTGACCACTCAATAAAAATGTAAAAGCTTCTGCCCTCTTGAGATCTGTCGAATCATTGGTTTGGGCGGTAGTCTGAGCATCACTTATGGCCTCATGCATGGTCTCTAACTTAGGGATAATAATCCTTCTAAGTTCTCCCATCTGGTTAGTTATATTCTTCCTTTCCTTCTCAAGGTTCTTTATTGCATTTGTGATTGCAATAGTTTGACATTCTTGATTTACTATGGAGGAAGAGAGAGGATCAAAATTTTGAGACAAACTTAGTAGTTTGTCCTGTTCCTCTTTTATTTTCTTCTCAATTTCTAATATTGCTTTTGACCAGGAGATACAAAATTTGTAAATGTCACTGCCATCCTTAAGAGCATTTTCTAGGCTCTTTATCCCAATACTCATATTTCTCCTATCCTGAGAGATTAATCCTAGTACCTCTAAGAATCTCTTATCCAAAAACTCCTTCTGGACCTTTTCTTCAGCTGATTTTTCTAGAGAATCAAAATGTGTACCAACACTACTGACTAAGGTTTTGAGATTACTGGAAGAGGAGGCTGTGGGATCTTTCTGGACCAATGGCATAATCTTTTCAAGCACTCCGGAAGCAGCTTCTATCAAATCACAGTCTTCCATATGAGACTTTAGGAGTTTTTCATTTGCCTTAGCATTTGCAAATGAAGCTATCTTCATTGTCTGTACCGAAGAGAGGGAATCAAAATTGAATGGACCTTGTAGAAGCTCCGGTTCATCAATCTCTATTGTTTCTTTACTCAGAAATTTTTGAACAGTTTGTGCAGTGTCTCTTGCTCGAGACAGATGTTTCTTCTCTTCTGTAGTCTTAGAGCTGTCCTTTGGAGTTTTCTCTCCTTCTATATTCCCAGCACTAGCAGTTGTGGTTTTCTCTGCTAAAGTCTTCTGTCCCTCTGCAACCTTTGCACTGTCACTTTCTTTTTCTTTCACCTCTGCTTCTTTCTCCTGTAATTTTTCTTCTTCTTTGGATCTGGAGACTGTAGGGGAACCCAGAGGAGAAATATTGGTTTGTTCAGGGCCCATCTCTTCTGTTGCTTTCTCAGAAGTTTCTTCTGCAACACTAGTGGATGAAGGATTAGTACCCAAGTCTTCTACAATAGGAAGATTAAATCTTTTGAAGGCCTTCCGAAGGATCTCTTCTGTATCCATGGCCACCTTGTTAGTCTCACCAAGCATGAGTTGATTCATCCTTGCTTTACTCCTAAACTCATCTTTGCAATCTTTGAATATTATGTTCATTATCTTGGGATCAATTTGAGGATATAGCTGAATAGCTATCTGCTCCCGGATCTCAAGATATTTAGCTTGGGCAGTGGACTTTCTCATTTACAATTCCTTTTCTAGGCTTTTAGGAATTAGAGATATAATCTCAATGAAAGCTTTGTTGTAAATGTTCAAGAACTTAACCATGGCTTCCTCCAGAGTCCTTTTATCTGCCTCATTATAGCCATCATTGAATTCTGTTAGGGGTTGAAGGTTGCCATCCATAGTGACTGCTTTTACTATATCATCTAAGGAGAGAGTAGGTTTTTCAACAAATTCCTCTTCCTTTTCTTCTTCTCCTTAACCAGTAGAGTGTTTACCGGATGATTTCTTCTTCTGTTTCTTTATCTCCTTTACCCCCTCATTTGATTCAGTTTCCTCCTCATCTTTCTGACTTGCATAAGCCCTTGTGGCTTTTATTTTAGACCTTTTCTCTCCTTTACCAGATGTCAGACCTTCTGGTTTTGATGTTTTTGAGCTTTTGGTTTTGACAGGTGTAGATCCTTTTAATGATCTGGTCCGGGTTGAGGTTTCCACCAGAGTACTTTTCTTGCTTTTCTTTTCTGCCTCTTTCTTTTCTTCCTCAGCCTTTCTCCTCTTTTCCCAGTTGGCATCAAGTGCCTCCTTTGGGATGCCTAGGC
Organism: Cunninghamia lanceolata; assembly: GCA_027924645.1. Taxonomy (NCBI): domain Eukaryota; kingdom Viridiplantae; phylum Streptophyta; class Pinopsida; order Cupressales; family Cupressaceae; genus Cunninghamia; species Cunninghamia lanceolata. The sequence goes on along the minus strand of BSBN01000286.1, from coordinate 4,429,754 downwards.
CTTGGGCAATATGTTCTACTTCTTTTCTTACTTTCCTTTTTATCTCAGGTTCTCTGAGTTCCACATGGATCTTCACACTTAGCTCCTCAAAGGTTCCAAACCTTTCTACTTTTGGATCTTTGGGCTGACTAAGCATGTGTTGAACATGCAGTTCCACAATCTGTTCATCAACCTCATACCCCATGGGCATGATCCAGACTGTCCTTGTCTCTACTGCCTCCATTAGGCACTGATCAGTATCAACCATAAAGCAGACTGAGTCTTTGTATTTTTCAACAAGAGACTGGGGAATTCTTTCTCTTGCTTGCATCATGCTCTGGAAGCTTTTGAAGTATCCCCACAGGGCTGTATTTCTTGCTTTGGCATCCCCAAGTTCATGTAAGTAATCTTTGATCTAGACTGCTACAAGTTTGTCATTCTGCCATACGCATCCACTTGATCCGGGCAGCTCATTCATGAAGTACAAAAATAGACATAATATAAGTGTACCATACTTGGAAGAATTCTTTTTGTCCTTTTTGATCTTTTGTATATTTTCCATTAATTGACTTAAAAGAAGTTCACAGAGGTCATAATCTGCATTCTTCCTTAGCATCTCATAGGCAGTATATACTGCAGTTTTAGATACAGAATTCTCCCTACTGGAGTGATAAATCTTGTATCCTATTATCATGGATGCAAACTTGATATCCAGGTCAGAGATATCTTCAATGGTCATTGCCCTCTTATCAAATTTTGATCCAATGGCCTCAGTTACAATGTTATTTTTGATGGATTTGAGGATAGGTATCCCTTCAGAAGAGTATAGACCAGTCACTGCCCTAATTGCCTCTTTTGTGATTTTGCAAGGTCTATCCAGCCATAGGAAGTTGTCATGAATCCTACTCAATACATACCGGATCCATTCATCTTCTTCAAAGTAGGGGAAATGAATGAATTGATCAAACTGTTTCTTCTGTATACCCTTATACTCTGGTTTAAGCTCAAAAGCATTGTCTATCAGTTGTTTGTGATAGAAATCTCTCAATTTGAATTCCCCAAATTCCTCAATACTTGCATGTATGTAAACCCTAATGTCTTCTATGTGTAAAACGCTATGAGGAACACTAGAGAATGCTCCTAAGGGATCTACCTCCAATGACTTGTATGGGTGTTTCTTAAATTCAGGTCGGGGCCTATCTGAGATCTTTACTATATTTGGAGTAGCCATTTTTCAAAAGATTTGTAGTGAGATATTGAAAATGAAAAATACCTTATGCGCCTTCAGCTACACAGAGTGGTTGGATTGATTTTTGTATGTAATGACTTCTGCAAGTGATCTTCGGTGAACTTAATGAATTTTGTTGCAGAGCTCCACTTTTTGCTTCTTCTTGAGTGCAGAATGAACAAGTGATTTATGAGAAATCCCTTATATTGCTCCGCAAACCCTAATATCTGATTGCAATAAATGCTTGACCTACATTATTCGGATGACTTGAAGAACCGGATCAGTCCTGATCTATGAACATCATGCGGATCTTCCAACCATGAACAAATCAAGATGACACATCACAAGGACATCCCAAACACTCTGTCCAATCCACAGAGTCTGATAATGCACCTCTGAATCTCACCGGACCTTTTTGTAACACTCTGTCATTCCGGAGCATCTCTCGGAACCGGTTCTACTTGATCGATCACAACTTCTTCACATATTCATGCAGACCTCTGAAATCTTAGTTGGATCATCTCAAGATTCATATCTACAAACCCTTTACTCTGCATCCTCTTCTTGTGCCAAATCTGGCACCACTTGATTGGCTGGGGGAACAGGGTTTTCTTTTGTGTCTCCCCTTGAGCTAGAGCTCATTTTTTAATTTCTGGAAGGAATATCAGCACCAAAGTCTGGTGCAGATCCAACCTCTACATTTTCTAAACTTTTCTTCACCCAAATCTTGTTCATCTCATTCCTAACTTCATCCGCATTCATCTTTTGTTTACCTTTGTCTTGATTCTGATTATATACTGGACCTCTTTTGTCCTGGTTCTTGCTTCTGCAGACTTTTGTATTATGACCAGACCTATTACAGATTTGGCAAACAACATTTCTTTGCATATTTGACTGATAACCTCTTGATTTGCATTGATTAGCCATATGACCTACTCTATTGCATGCAAAGCATCTACCATTGAATGATTTGTTCATTTGCATATTTCTGCATTCATGAGACTTGTGTCCATACCTTTTGCAGTTAAAGCACTGTCCGAAGAAGGATGAATTAGTCTGATTCATTCTCTTTCTGCACTGATTAGCTTTGTGACCAAAGTGATTGCAGTATCCATTGAAGGATGGATATCTTTGAGCATTGGGCTGTCTTATCAGAGATCTTTTAGGCCTATTCCTTGGATTTTCTGATCCAAAATTCTTCTGACCGGATCCGGAGCTTTCTCCTTTTTCATATCCCAAACCACACTTGTCATCTACCCTCTTTTGACTTCCAAGAAGAACTTCAAGTTGAGCAGAACTTATCTTGAATTTCTCTTTATATTCATTTACTGTTTGCAGATCCCTTTTAAGAGAGACAATTTGATCCTCAAGTTTTTCTTCATTATCTTTAGCATCTTCAAGATCAGATTCAAGATGTCTGATAATCCTATCCATCTGGTGGCAATCTTTTGATTTCTCTTTGAGAGATTGTCTTAGATTGTCTTCAATTTTTCTTTTCTCTTCAATCTCTTGAGTAAACTTTATAACTCCTGATTCCATTTCATGTCTTACCATAATGACTTCTTTTGATAACTTTTCACATAACTTGGTTTTCTCAGTCAGCTCTTCATTTACATTACTTTCTTCACTTTGTCTTGCCAATTGCTGGAGCAGCTCCTTTCTCATTTTCATAAAGAGACTTAATTTGTCTTTTAGTTCTCTCATGAATTCATCAGCCTGTTTGAGTCTTTCCTTTAATTCACTGACTTCAGAGTTTGACTATTCAAGATCCTCAAGGGCAATCTTGAGTTGCTCCCTTAAACCATATGCATCCATTTGAACTCCCAGATCTTCCTCAAGCTGTTAGGCTCTATTAGGAGGAACTTAGCTCTGATACCAATTGTTGATAACTGAGAGGGGGGGTGAATTAATTATCCTAATTATTTCTTCCTTTTCAACTTTCTTATTAATCAATGCAACATCAATTCAAACAAGCAAACATTTCCTTGAAATGAAAAACACATGACAGTATTTTTGATGTGGAAACCCTATTAAGGGAGAAAACCATGAGGTGATTAACCCAAAGATTATTCTCTGTTAGAAGAATAAGGAATTACAAAATGGCACTTGCCAATTAGGGCTCATTGCCTGAGCACACTGCTCACAAAGGAGGCACACTGCCTACAAGGAGACACACTATCTACAAAAGAATGTTATACAATACTTGAACTGATTGGAAGCATCCACATATGTTGGAGTTCAGTTTTGGTTAGGCTCAGTACACTGATTTGCTACCCTTCATCTTTCCTCTTCTCTTTATTCTGCTTTCCTTTCACATACCGGATCTTTCTTGCTGCTTCTGCTCTGCTCTGCACTTGTTCGCATATCACATCACACAACCACACATCTCACAACTAAATCCATCCTATATATATATCCACACTAGTGATTTCATTATCTTTCTAGTCGGCACCCATAATAGTCTATCTTCTAACAAACTCTGTTCTGTCAGCTGAATCCTTGCATATCAAGTAATGCAGATCAAGCATATACTTGTAGAAATCATTAATCATGTTGACCAAACATAATCCATGTCTTCATAACCTTTACCACTGTCAGAAACACATGTGGAAAGCAATCTGATGTTCTGTCAGTCAGTTCTTCCTCTGTTCACACTGTTACTCAGGAATCCAGTATTCAACTATTCATATCTTTTTCCTTGTCCATCACCGGAGGCTAAATCCTTGGAATCTATTACTCAAGGTAGTCCTCTTGACTTTCCCAAATCCGCACTTCACCAAGATACTTCCTCTAAGAGATCCGGACTTGTCTGTCGGACCTTGCCATATGCTCTGTTCTTGTTTACCGGACCTCAACAATCTTCATTATGACTTCTAGTAGAGACACACCATGACTTGCAGATATGCGGGATGACCTTTGTTGCCATCAATGACAACAACCATGAATCCATATAGTGTCTCTTGCCAACAATAAGTCCCTCCTACACTTTGAGATTTGTATTGCGTGTCTATTGCCCCATATGCAATCTAAAGACATGTGGCAATGAGTCCCTCCTACATTTTGGGTGGTGTGTTTACTTTCCATGCACTTGCATCTGCATTTATTTATATATGAGAAAATGAAAAAGAAAAAATCACTACATTCACTATATTCACGGTGTTTTGTGTCTCTTCAATGTTGTCTTCTCCATGTTTTGTGTGATTTTTACTATCTTCTCCGTGTTTTATGTGTCTATTACTGTCTTCATTGTGTTTGGCTTCTCTGCAATGTGTCTTCTCTAATGTCTACTTGAGACTGGGGGCTAGAAATAGTTCTCAATCTTCATGTATTCACCATCCCCATGCATGTTTGTTGTGTTTGTTGACCATACTTTAATGCATGTATGGGCCTTGAATTCATGCATACATTAAAGTGGGGGCTAAATGTTACGTCTGAAAATGTCCCCCTTGGACTTTTCCCTCTTAAGGTTTAGCTCCTGAGTCCTTTAGAAAGCATTTTTATCATCTTGCATATTCATGTTAACTCTCCGCGATGAGAAAACCCTAAGTTTTATGGCAAATAGGACCTAGGGGTACACTTGAGATGAATCCTGACTGAAATAGGGAGGGAGGACTTAGGTGCCCATGCCCTAGTCCTACCCTATTTTAGGTCAGGACCTAAATTCAAGTGTCGGTTATGTGACCGTTAATTAGGTCCTATGCCGACACCTTAAGTTTGAATTACGAAATTCTTAGCGGGAATGTGTTTAATTGCATACATAAGCATGTTTAGGGATTCATTTGTAAACTAGAAGATGATAATGAACTTTTGGTGCACTTTTGATTTTAGAGCATTAAAGATATTCATTGTTGTAGAGCAAACTTATCTTGTTATTGTGTTTGTTATCTAGATTTGACTTCATCTTCTCGTGATGTGAAATATTTTTATCTATATTCAAGCTACACCTCTGAGGTGACATTTATTTATGTTTTCAATCATTTATCATTTGCTTTTTGCCTCTATCCTGCAAGGATATGCACTTTTTATCTAGAAATGGTGTTCAAAAGACTTGAATGTCTCTCTAGGGCTTGACTGAGGCAAGTCTCTAAACACAACAACCCCCAACCCATTTTTCTCTAATTGCAGGTGATAGGTTGCAGAAGCGGAAGGAGGGGATTTGTAGGGGAGTAGGACAGAGTGTCAGAAGTGCAGATCAAAGCAGAAAAGCAGGACCTAGACTAGGGCACCCACTCATTAGTCCTTGCGGATACCAAAACACATAAATCCTTGGAACAACAGAAACAAGTTGCAGACAATCTTTAGAGATCCTGACAGAAACTGGTACATTGGAATAATTCACACACTCATTAGTCCCTAACTTTTTCGTACCCTAAATCTTGAAATGTGGTATGTATCTAATTGTCATTTGATATCTCTGTGTGTGAGCATTTGTCATGATTCATTCATTTATTTACGATTTTACAAAATTAGGGTTTTAAGCGTAATAGGACTTTAATTGATCAATTAGTTGGCAAATTCCAAGTTTCCTCTTCATTCTAAAGGACACTAAATCTGTAGTAGAGCCTTCTTGCAAGAGATTGTGACTTCACTTGATTTATGTCCTTGAATGTTAGATGTGAAAGGAGGATTTACGCCTGAAATTGAAACCCCCTCTTTTCCTTCTAAACACAATCAACAACAACCTCATCAGAGGACACAGTTGGCACTAATGACAACACCAACTACACATACTTGCAACAATCTCCCCCTTTGTCTTTGATGGCAACACATAATTTGAAAAACCATCAAGACATAATTCTACACCAAACTTCTTTTCTTTCTTACTCTCCCCTTTCTTTTACACATCTTACTCTCTCTCCCTGATCACTAATTCTTTTCTTTTTCACATTGCTCTCTCTCCCCCTTTGACATCAATGGTAAAGGGTGACACACCTCTTCTTTCACTCTTATCTGGTCACATCATCTTTTCTTTTCACTGCTCTGAATACTCCCCCTTATGAGTGCACACCAAACTGTATCAACTCTTACTCCCCCTATCTACAACAATCATCATGACCACTACCTTCTTTGATCAGCCTTAGCCGATTCATCATTCTTGCTCAACTTGCAATCAGTTGTCATAGGAGTACAAAAACTTCTTCAACATTTCCAAGGAAGAAGCCATTTCTCCACACATTGACATCTCAAATTCTTTATGCATCTCATCTACAAAGTTCTTACACATGCCTTCATTTCCAGCGAAGATTATATCATCCAAATATACTTCAACAATCAGAATTTGATCTTCACCTACTTTGATGTATAGATTATTATCTGCGGAACCCTTACTGAAACCTTTCTATAATAAGTACTTGTCTAACCTTGCATACCAAGCTCTGGGGGCTTGCTTCAATCCATACAGTGCCTTCTTCAATCTGCAAACCCTATCTAGTTTGTTTGATAATTGAAATCCATCTATTTGTTCTATGTATACCTCCTTTTCTAACTCACCATTCAAAAAAGTAGACTTCACATCCATTTGATATACTTTGAAATCCTTATGTTCTACAAAAGCCAAAAACATCCCGATGACCTCCATCCTTGCCACTAGAGCAAATGTTTCCTCATAGTCTATTCCTTCTACCTATGAGTAACCTTTACACGCAAGCATTGTCTTGTTTCTTACCACTTCTCCAGTTAGTTTGTTCTGGAAAGCCCACTTAGTTCCAATCACATTCTTGTTTGCTGGTCTTGGAACAAGTTCCCAAGTCTAATTCTTTTCAATCTGCATTAGTTCTTCTTCCATAGCCTTGATCAAGTACTCATCCTTACATGCTTTAGTCACTAACTTAGGTTTAACTTTAGAAAGTAAACATAGATTTACTTGTTCTTCAATGGCTTTCCTTCTAATCAACACACCTTTGTTCTTGTCACCAATGAATTGATCTTCAGATTGATGCTTCTACACATACTTGGGAGTTTTAGGAGATTCTTCTAGAGATTCTTCTTCTTCTCTGTAGTAGAACTCATCTTAATCATATTCATTGACTTTGAAACTTCTTCTTGCTTGCTCTTCAATCTGGCATTCCTTGCAGACAACATTGATGGGCTTTGTAATCTTTAGCAGATCTTTCACAGATTGAATTGAACTTATCCTTACCAAGCTATCAAAATTGACGTGACACAATCTTCAACAATCTGAGTTATGAGGCAATAACCATCACCACCTTTGAGCTGATAAATATTTCCATCTATCCTCTTTCGAGTAGCAATCACAGTTTCAGAATCTTTTCTAATCTCACAACCACCATCCTAAAACACAAGATTGTATCCTTTGCTACACATTTGTCCAACACTCAAGAGGTTATGCTTTAAACCCTTAAGATACAGAATATCATTAGTATTATTTTTGTCATCAAAACTAATTAAGCCTCTTCCACATATCTTAGCAGCTGTATCATCACCAAAGTCCTCCATCATATTCTTCAAGTTTAACAAACTTACTTTTATTACCAATCATATGATTTGAGCATCCACTGTCAATAACCTAATGGTTCTTTTCTTATCTGGTATGAAAGGCAGATATCAAAGTGCTTTCAGCATTAAGACCTACTTTCGGAGCCTTTTCCTGCATCCTCTCTAACATAGTAACTTTTCTTAGGCACTCTACTTTTGTTCTCCTTTTTTTGGCTCCTCAAAAATCTTTCCAAACATCTTGAAGCATAATGCTTTTACCAAACTAGGGTTTGGATGCAATAAACTCTAAATCACCTTGATCTCTTCTTCTACTCAACTCAACTTTTGTGAACGATTTTGCTAAGTGAAATTCCTTTTAGAACCCTCTAGATTTGACCTAATTCACATTTAATTCTTCAAACAGTAAGTTGCCAAACCTTTCTCTGGATACCCAGTCACCTTCAAGTGCTCCACAAACTTCCACATTAGGAGATTTTTCATTGTAGTGTTTACCAATGGATAAAGCATGCCAGTCTTCATCTTATATCTTTGTGCTGAGGCATCAACACCATTCCTTTAGTAGGGGTGAAAGATTTTCATTTTTTCTCCCCCTGAGCCAAGGCTCTCATCTTAGTTCCTGGAGGAACTATTTGCACCAGATGCCGATACAGGCTCACCATTAAATTATATTACATCCTTCTTTATCCAAATCTTATTCATTTCCCTTTTGGTCTCTATTGGATCAACCTTTAGTATTGGTTCATACTCTTCTACTGGATTATCCTTCTTCATGTTTTTGCTTTTGCAGAACTTAGAAATGTGTCCAGGTCTATTGCAATTGTAGCATATAACATTCCTCTGACCAGTATTCCTTCCATTCATTCTAGATCTATATTGGTTAGCTTTATACCCAAATCTATTGCATATATAATAGTAGCCATTGAAAGATTGAACCATTCTATCATTGTTATAGATATCACTCATTCGACTTCTGCACTGACTAGCTCTATGTCCCATCTTATTCGATGCATAACACTTAATAGAGTTCTGACTCACTTTACTTTTGCATTTAGCAATTCTATGACCAACTTTATTGCATGTAAAGCATTGACCAGAGAAAGATGGAACATTTTGATTCCTTCTACTTCTACATTCTATTGCTTTGTGTCCATACTTCATGAAAAAATGACAAAAACCATTAAAAAATGGGTACCTTTGAGCATTTGGTTGTCTGACTAGAGGTCTTCTCACTTTATTCTTTTGATTCTAGATATGCTTGCCATTGTTCCTCTTATTTGAAGTCTGATCCGATTTTGAATTTCCATCTTTTTCAAATCCTAAACCCTCTTTATCATTTGGACCTTTCTGACTTGCAATCATTTAATCTAGCTTTACAGAACTCAGCTTAAACTTGTCTTCAAGCATCCTTGCCTTCTCCAGATTGGATCTTAGATTTAAAACTTCCTATTCAAGCCTTGCACATTCTTCTAATTTGCTTTCCACTACTACATTAAGACATTCCTCAATTCTTGTCTTCTCCTCAGCTTACACTTTCATACCAATGATAGATTCATTTGCTTGCTTCAATTGTTCACTGACTTCTTTATGCGTATCTCTAAACCTTTTAACTTTCTCTCTCAATTTTTTGATGTATTCATCTACTTCTCTAACATTTTCCTTCAGTTCTTTGATTTCACCTTTAGTCCTTTCAAGATCTTCAAGAGTAGAATTAAGTTCTCTAGCTTTATTAAGTATGCATTCTTCTCCAATGTATTTAGCAGCAGAAATCTCTTCCAGAGGAATGGGTAATCTTTTAGCACCCATGTGTTCAATCTCCAAGATCTCCCTTGAGCGGTTAAGCTTCTGCCAAAGGACATGGCTTTGATACCAATTGTTGAACATCTGAAATACTGAGAGGGGGGGTGAATCAGTATTCCCTTAAACCATTTGCACATCAAACATTTTAATCCATTTAGCATATTCTATTGTAGTGAAGGAAATTAAGCATAAAATATACAATCACAATTCATAGCACATAGACACCAGGGTTTTTACGTGGAAAACCCAAAAAGGGAAAAACCACAGTGAGGATTAGCTCACAATATATTATAATAAAGAAACCGATTAAGGTTGATACAAATGGTGGACTCACTATCCAAGAATGCTCACTGTAGGTGGCTCACTACCAAAGGACTCACTGTCTTGAAAGAAAAAGATAAAAGAGAATGGGTGGATCGCTACCAGGTTTTAACTATTTATAGTTGCATCTAACACATGCATAAAGTATAGTTCCAATGAAGCTCAATATTCACTGCAACATCAACATTATCTCCGCAGCACCACTGAAAGTTAGTAGATACCTTCTGCTCACTACATCCAATGATCTAACACATGAAGGCTTGTACTGTTCCACTAACTCAACCACTCTAACATTCATATTATTTCAATCACACACACACTCAATCACAACCCCTTGACTCTTATTTATACTATCTTCAATCTTGAGAACATTCTCCAAGGTCGGCAAATCACTTTAATTTAGAAGATTCAAATTAGGTATGGACCTAAACATTCCCATGGTGGAAAGGAATGAAGGCAAACCACAACACACCTTAGCTTGGACCTAAATTCATCCAAGCACGCTACTCTATACTTTCACAATCACCAAAGCAACTCCAGAATTAGTGTAAACACCCAAGGTCGGCCAAACCTATGTTAACAAAATGAACTTTTAAGTACACATTTCCTCAAACCCAAAGATGACTTCCAAATCACATGCAAGGTTTCAACACAATCTAGAGTATTCCACAATCATCCTGAAACAAAGTCTAAAATCGAACAAATTCCTCCACAACAACTTTCACTCGTTGCACAACCTTATCATGTTTACCCAGCAAACTCAAATATCTCTGCCATACACTACAACTCAATAAGTCCCCTTCTAGAGAACCAAATCACAAACAACCTCTACTAGAGAAAGATAGGAACCTTATAAGTATGCATTTAGAAACGCAAGACCAAAATCCACTTTGCAGAGAAATGTGGAGCAAGAATATTTCTCCCAGATCCCTTTGCAACACTTAGAAACATAGTCTTCATACTGGTGAACACAACTTTCTCTTCACAATGAATTGGAGCACCAAATATGGAATCTAACATCTCTTAACAACATATCCAAACCGCAAAGATAGATCTTCAATATATAGGGAATGCGGAGCAAAAACAGAATACTATTTTGTAAGCCAAAATGCCACTTCACCACATTGTTTCTTTTATTAATCAAATTTTCTCAAAAGCACTTGGAAACAAACCAAGAGAAACATATTCCTCACTTCTTTAGCACTTATTGAAGGTAGCCAAATCAACTTCAACAAAGCCACTCAATCAATCAACAACAACCTCATCAGAGGACACAGCTGGCACCAATGACAACACAAGCTTATTGACATCAATGACAACACCAACTGCACATACTTGCAACAAAGCATATTAAAATAAAAATATCAATATTCTTGCAAATGCAATAAGTTGAAGGAATTGAGATAAAGAATTACATTGCAAAATCACCATTAAAATTTTGGCCAAAAAAGAATATATAAAATTTTGACCATACCATCAAAATTCCATTCTACTTGGTGAAATATAGAATTTTTAATGTTTCTATTAGTTCAATGTAGATATTATATGCAATGCTCATTTTAGTAACAATGGCTCCCATGCTTTTCTTCCCCTGTTCATTCATCTATGTTGGAGCCTTCATTAGGGGCTATGGATAATTGTTGCAATGGATTGTCTGAGGCTCAAACTACTCAAGGTACTCCTTTTGTTGTCCCTTTGATCCTAATTGCTAAGGGTAGTGATTGGGCACTCAAGATCCCTAATGCCCTTATGGAAAAATCATCATCTAAATTGAAGAATGCCCTAGTTGGTAAATTGTTAGGGTCTAGGCCCAATGTTGATTTTTTAGAGGTTGGGCTAAGAGGAAGTGGATTCTTTGAGGCCCTATCAAGATTTTTATGCTTTTGAATGGTTTCTTTCTGATTGTTTTTTCCCTCCACAAAGATTATATCTGCACTCTCTTAGAGGGGTCATGATTTTTGGTTAATTTTGGCATCTTCCTTAAGAAGTGGAATACAGGCTTTGATCCACAAAGAGAATCCATTAGGAGTGTCCTAGTTTGGGTGAGACTACCTGGGTTACCACTAGAGTATTGGGACAAAGAGGGATGGTCAAGAATTGCTATCTCTTTTGGCCAGCTCATTGCTATTGACAATGTGACCAAATATAAATACTATTATTTGTGAGGTTCTGTGCTTCCTTATTTGATCACTTTATTCTCTAAGCTAGGTGATTGGGTGTAATAGATCAAATACAAGGACTCCTTATTTTTCTACAATCATTGCTTCATGGTAGGCCATGCTTCTCATGAGTTTAGAGCTGCTAAAGGAAAACAACATCATCCATAGAAGGAGGACTGACTTGATCATTTGGTGTTTGATTTGGTCCCCCTTAGTGGGGAGGTAGATGCCTCTCTTCTTGACAAGACAAATTCTAAAAGTGTTAATCTCGGTTCTAATTTTTTCGTAGATTAAGGTTCAAAGGAGCTTGGTAAGGAATGCTTCAATTAGGCTTCTCCCCTCATCTTGTCTCATAGGTGGTAGCATTCTAAGGCCTCTAACAAGGAAAATAGGAGGGTGGATTTACAAACAATAGTGGCATTAAAATCCTAACAAAGTTCCCAATCTTGTCCCCCTTGCTACCACCAAGCTTCCTTCCACCAATCTGCAACCATGCTTATCAAACATTACATGCATTCTCGAATCATTCAACTTAGATATAGAAAATAAATTTCTTGTTAATCTAGGAATATGTAAAACACTGAGGAGAGTTTTTATCCTCCCATTGAACTAAAATGCAACTATACCTTACCTCGTGCAACTATTAGATTTGAACTATTGTCCCCAAGGTGGAATTCACTTCCATCATATTCTTCATATGTGGAAAACCAATCCTTATGAGGAGTCATGCAATATGAGCATCCTAAGTAAACCAACTAGTGCTCATTAGAAATAATATTACATGAACAAAATAAGGCCTCATCGCCTATTTCTAAGGACTTTTCTATAGAGGAATTCCACTATTTATTCTTGTTTCTACATTGCTTCTTAACATGTCCCCTCTTTCCATAATTATATCAATTCACTTTTTTTATTTTTACTAGGAGTTTTAGATTTTCCCTTACACTTGTCTTTCAGCCCCTTCTATTCTTCTTTAGATCCTCCTCTTTCCTTGGACCTTCCCCTAACATGAAGAGCATCCATTGAGCTATCCATAATAGTTTTCTTTCTCATTTATAGTGACAATAATGCTGCAACAAGAGCATCCAACTTTGGATCTTCAAGGTTACCACTAATAGCAAGAATGATATTCTCCCATGACTTAGGCAAATAATAAAGAAGCATAATGCATTTATCTTAATATCAATTGAAGCTAATTGACTCAAAATCAAATTAAATGAATTTAAATGCTAAAAAACTAAATCACCTTCCTTCATTTTCAAGGAAAACAATTTTATTTTCAAACATAATTTGTTTATAAGACTCTTGGCTTAATAGATCTCACCCAAATGTTTCCATAGATCATATGCAATTTTCTCTTCTAAAACATTTAACAAGATAGAGTCTACAAGACAAAGCCAAACTATCCCCTATGATTCCTAATCCATCTTATCCCAATCATCTTGAACTATTTTATCAGGTTTCTTATCCTTTGTTGCAACCAACCATTGATCCCTCTCTTCAAGGAGATCCTCCATCTATAGCTTCCACAACTCAAAGTTAGTTCCATTGAATTGCTCAACATCTAATTGAGATGCAGGTACATAGCCATGGCTTCCACACACAAATTTGCAAAATAAATTTAAACAAAACCCCCACTACTGCACATAAAAACTTCACTCTTCCACCCAAGAAGCAAAGCTATCTAGGATTTGATACCAAATGTTAGAAATGAAGGCAAACCACCATAATATGGAAATCTAAAATTAAACTGCTAATCTAATTTTTTTAATAGTAGAATGCCAAATAGAGATTTAAACATGTAAAATTAGCAACAAATAAAATCAACAAACAAAAGAGATTTACACATAATACAGTATTTAATGTGGAGAAATCCTTTTAAGAAAAAAACTCCACCAAGAAGAGAGGCCAACTATGTATTATCTTGAAACAAGAATGCAATACAATCACTTCCAACTCTCCTTCAGCAACTATATACCTATGCAACTTCAACACATTACCTCTCTAACTTCTTAAGCACGTATTATATAGAAATTACATACAACATGAGAATATAGAAGATGTGGGATTCAAAATTGGGCAAGTTCCAACACCTCATTTTTGGAATCTACTCAACATGCTAAACATAGTCTCTTGTAGCTTCTTATAGCCTATAATAACTAACTAAAATTACATCTCCATTTTGGGTGCCTAGTTTGTCCTACAATCCCTTGAAAATAGGAGATACACTTATAAGATGTCATAGACTGTCAATAGATATGTGAAGATTCCTTCTTATGTGTGTCATAAACCTCAATAATAGCCACTCCAATATGGGCACTATAACATCCCAACTGGAATATTCGAAAAACTCAAACAAAATTAAGCAAATTTGCATATATTTTTTTTTGAAAGAGAGAAATATCCATAAGCAATAAATTACATTTTCTATATCCATGTATAATATGCATATTCCAAAACAAGGCCGCTTCACTTGTGACTTATAAATTACACAATAATAAATGGTCGTATTTCTTACGACTTACAATTTTGTCGATATCATTTACAAAATAAGCAATGTATTCTTGTTCACAAGTCTTCAGCAGTCAACTGCAGGAGAGAGAGAGAGAGCATCACCCTGGTGCTTTTCCTCCAACCATAGATCAGCGGTCCCCTGCACACCTTCTTTCCTGGAAGTGGCCCTCCCCTTCATGAGGGTATTATATAATGTGAATCAACTGATTCCATATGCCATCTAAGAACTAGTGATGTGTCCTAACTATGACAATCAGGTTTACAACTCTAGTCTAGCTCTAGCTATGTATGACCTATTATGATTGTTCATCTATTTGGCACAACATGAACCGACAATGCAAGCAGTGACTTTTGCATAACTTTAGTAAAAGTTTCATATATATATATATATATATATATATATATATATAGTCATGTGTTCACTCTCTCTTTTCTCAACTTGGAGACAACATTATTATTAATCATTTATTTCCTTTATACATAACAACTCTCTTGATCATACTTATACCACATTATTCATAATGACATATACCCTTTATCTACTGGTCATTCCTGACGAGTCTAGGGCAAAAGTTAGATAACTGGATATATATAGTCGTATGTTTACTCACTCTTTTCTTGACTTAGAGACAACATTCTTATTAATCATTTATTTCCTTTATACATACAACTCTCTTGGTCATATTTATACCACATTAGTCATAATGACATATACCATTTATCTACTGGTCATTCTTGATGAGTCTAGGGCAAAAGTTAGATGACTGGTTTAAACATAAATTGAGTCCCTCTTTGCATCCTTGTAATCATGGGTCTATGACATCCCGTCATCTACTCAAATGCTTGTTTACCTAATCTCTCACTCATCCTAGTCATCTACACAAACTAAGTTAATATTTAAACCATATAGATTATCAAGTAAAGACTCTTCCTGTCTCAATAATTATTTGACTCACAAACTATTGATAATAAGTTATAAATGCAAAATCATTCAAATTGAATACTTTCTTTTACGTATATATAAGAGAGAATTCCAACCATCACATTAGTCTATATCTTGACTTCTCGTTGGTATAAAAATATTTCTCAACACATTCATATGGCTATTCTTAGCCTAAGATGGGTAAAAGAACATTTATTCAAAAAACTAATATAGATAAATCAATATGATTTCCATATTATCATCTATGTAAAACTCTAATTTCTTCGTATTTCAACTAAAAATAGAAATCTCATGTCAAGAGTCTCTACACTAAGACTTTATCTTTTTATACTAGCTTTTCCAAGCTTTCTAAAACATACACTCAGTCCTCTTATTCCATAACTAGTAAGAGAAATATAATTATAATTGACCTTCTCTTAGGTCCTCTAGATTGGTATTAACCCTCTCTAGGTGACTAAACCTCAGCTTGGTTTTCTATAAAACAATCGGTCTCTTATTAGACTTGGGTTATATTTTTACCCTCAGCCTCTATGTTGTTACAAAATCGGCCTAAAACTAAAACACAGTCAACCTAAGTTTATCTCAGTTGGCCTTCTTATATCACAATCAACCTAAGTTTATCTTAGTCATCCTTCTTATATAACAGTTGGCTTGAGTTTATCTCAATCAGCCTTCTTATATAATAGTCGACCTGAATTTATCTTTATCGGCCTTCTTATATAATATACTCGGCCTACAACATATCGATCAGTTATAACTTGTACTGTCAATCATTAACATATTGCTCGGTCATAGACTTAATATGTTGGCCATAATTTATAATATTACAGCCTAAAGATTTACACAGTCGACCTTGAGCTAAATATATATGGCTTTAAAACTTCACAGTTAACTCTTGACAAAATATATGTGGTCCTAAGACTTCACAGTCGACTCTTAACAAAATATAAAGCCTTTAAAACATCACAGTCAGTTCTTAAAAAAATATAAAGCATTTAACATAATTACCAAATGGTTTAATTACCAATCTGACTGTTATCACCAGTTTGAGTATATATATAGATAATAATAAGGCATATTGTCATCAACATGGATAATCATGTCATCAACATGGATAATCACTCTTTGAGATATCAAGCAATAATGTTTCCTAAAGATACATAATAAAATAAATATATCATCTCTTCTGAGTCATTCTTTTCTACCCAAAATGAAATATGATGCTGATAAATATAGTTCTAAATCCTCAGTTGAGGATGATCAACATAATATCTTTGCATATTCTATTGTAATTACCAATAACGTAAGGCATATCAAGATATTTGTAATATCTCATATGATAGTATAAGAAGAACTTACCTATTGTATATAACAGGCAATGCGCTAACTATTTCTCACTTCTTCCTGTGTTCCTCCTTTCAGCCTTCTTTTCATTCAAACTCTCCTCTCTTTGTTGCATCCTTCCTCCCCTCACATAAAACACTTCCTTTATTTCTAAATCTGCCTTGCCCAATTTATGGGCACTCATTATTGTACCACCACACAACTCATTCAATATTCTCGTGGCTCTCCACATGCAAAAATGTAGTGGAGAACATGGAGCTTATTACTCCTCTCTCTACTCCTAAGCATTTAGGGAGTTCACTTAGAAGAAAAAGGAGACTCTTTTAATTTACCTAACATAACTATTAACTATAACAATAATATTAATAATAATAACTTGTAAATAGACATAACATACTTATCTAGTAGATGTCGATATCACGCACTTTCAACCATTAAATGTGTTCATCTGAAGCACAATTATCGGCAAGAAATTTCTTAGAAGTTGACTTTAAGATTAGACTATAAAATTAAACATGTTTAGTCAACTTACACTCATCGAATTATCATCCAAAGATATACTCTGAAAGGAAGCTAGGTGTGCGGAAATCGCTTCCTACACTAATCTAATGAGGGGAGAGTTATACAAATTCAATTTATTCCTTATCACTACAGTAACATACAACATCTAACAGAGTTACTACAGTAATACACAAGAACCAGAAAGAAGACAAAAGAAGGGGGACAAAGATTTATGATGGGGAAAACCCTTATCGGGTGAAAAACCCCACACTCAGAAACCTGCACAATGTATTAACAAATCTGAAAGTTGTTTACAATACAATTGCAATGCAAGCTTCAATGGTCTTCAACACTCATGTCTAGAGTCAATCCGACAGCATAATAGTACCTATAAACCTGTGATACAAAGTCCATCTCCAAGCACCTGTTTATCTAGGAAATATAAGGCAATATTAGACCTATCTTGGGATGGGCGTCCAACATGGCTTCATGGACCAAAAACCATGCCTAAGGACACTTGGTCAACATTGTAGAATGTTCCTAACACTTGTCCATAGCTCCCATCCCAAAGAGGTCATCTATTTCCAAAATGGGCTATGACAGATGCTCTTACGACACTTACGACCGTCATAGAATCTGTCATAGCGGTTACAACTTACAGCTGTAAGAGAATTTGTCATACACATGCTATAAATAGCATATTCTCTTACAACATGTCATATTCCACCTTGGGATGCCCAAATATGCCTTATTCAAAGATGCTTCATGACACTCGTCTTACAGACTTCTATTTCCAACTCTTACATGTCATAGATTCGTCATAGGAATCCATCATAATCGTTTCGGTCAAACATTCCCTTGCACAACATGGAAGATGCCGACACATGGAAAAATGCTCCTACCACAAAGTGGGATGCCTATCTCCTCATGTGAGGACAAAATTACAAGTTGTCATATTCTATGTAGGATCGACACATCACCGTGCCACATCCCACAATATGACAATATGGAATTTACAAATATTTACAACATAGGTAATTAAATAATAAATGTAAACATTACAAATGTAAGAAGTTACCAAGGTTGAGACACCTTGATTCCCAACATTCTCCCACTTGTCAAACACCTTGTAAGAGCCAATAGAAAAATAGGATTTAACTGCTATAGGCCGAGAGGCCCATAGACTCTGAACACCATCTGAACTCCTCTGTGCCCATTGGTTTCGTTAATGCATCTACAACATTCCTCAAAGTATCTACCTTCTCCAAATTTACCTTTCCATCCTCAACCATGTCTCGCACAAAGTGAAACTAAACATCAATGTGCTTTGTTCTAGCATGAAAAGTTGGATTCTTCGCAAGGCAAATTGCACTCTGACTGTCACAACTGATCGTGATCTGACCTGCATCAACACCAATATTTGAACACAATCTCTTAAGCCAAATGGATTCCTTACAAGCATGAGTTGTTGCCATATGCTCAACTTTTGTCGTGGACAGAGCAGCAACACGTTGTCACTTGCTCATCCAACTAATAGCACCACCAAATAGTGTAAACACATAAGCACTGGTGGATCTCCTACTGTCAATGTCACCTGCCCAATCTGAATCCACAAATCTATGAATAGCAACAGAATGCGGAGGTCCTGAAACATTACCATGATAGCGAATAGAATACTCAAAAGTACCCCTTAAATATCTGAACACTCGCTTAACTGCATCCCAGTAAACTCATCCAGGATTAGCCATAAATCGACTAAGGACTCCCACTGCTTGGGCAATGTCTAGTCTTATGCAGACCATAGCGTACATCAGACTGCCTACAGCACTAGCATAAGGTATTTTTCTCATGTCCTCCACCTCACTAGGAGATTTTAGACAATCCTCAATAGACAACTTTGTCCCCAAGGAAATGGGAACACACAATGGTCTACAATCTGCCATGCTGAACCTATCCAACATGGTCTTCACATACTTACTCTGGCTTAACCAAAGTTTTATGTTGGTTCTATCTCTTCTTATTTCCATTCCTAGAATATACTTGTCTACCCCTAAATCTTTCATTTCAAACTGTGCTGACAACTGAGATTTAAAATTAGAAATCATATTCTTACCCTTCCCAATGAGCAACATATCTTCAACATATAGTGCAACAATGAGAATACGATCACCATCAAATTTATAATACACAGTGATCCGATTTCGATCTCACAAATCTAATTAACAACACAAAGGCATCAAACTTCAAGTAGCATCTCCTAGGGGATTGCTTCAAACCACACAAAGACTTTTTAAGTTTGCAAACCAAATTTTCTTTACCTTTCACCATGTAATGCTCTGGCTATGAGATGTAGATTTCTTCCTCCAAGTCACCATGAAGGAAAGCTATCTTCACATCCATCTATTCTACCTCCAAGTCATAAGCTACTATGAGAGACAATAGGAATCGAATGGATGTCAGCTTTGCAACGAGAGAGAAGATCTGACCATAATCTACACCCTCCACTTGTGAATACCCCTTCGCAACCAATCCGGCCTTATACTTCTCAACACTGCCGTCTACACCAAATTTCTTCTTGAACACCCATTTGCATCCAACGGGTTTCCATCTAGGAGGCAAAGGCACCAAGTCCCAAGTTTGATTCTTTTCCAAAGAAGCCATTTCATCCTCCATGGTCTCCTTCCTGGAACCTGCATATTTCATCTCCATAGCCTCTGATACAGTTCTAGGTTCATCACTGTTAGTAACCAAAGCATAAGCACAACTAGAATCAAGCAATGTAAAACCAAACCTTTCAGGTTGCTTTCTTATCCATGTAGACCTCCTCAAGAGTTGAGGTTAAGGTTCAACTTCTTCATCTGAGCTTTCAGAGCTGCTAGAGCTCTCCTCATCATCAGGTCCAAGATTGTCTTTTTGTTTAGTCTTCTCAGGGGTAGCAGGAAACTGAACAACATCCTCTTTCTTTACTATTTCTTCTGGCTGCAAAATAGTGGAAGAAGGTGTAATCTTTCTAAAGATGACACTTCTGCTATACAACACTTTTTTAGCCATAGGTTCCCAAAGCTTGTATACTTTCACACCGACACCATAGCCAATGAAGATACACTTAACAGCCTTGTTCTCCAACTTTGACTGCTTCTTCCTAGGCACATGTGCATATGCCTCACAACCAAAAACATGAAGATGCCTTATTGAAGGCTTTCTACCAGACCACACCTCCATGGGTGTCTTTCCAACAAGACCTGATGTAGGAGATCTGTTTACTAGATAGCAAGTAGTGGCAATAGCTTCAGTCCAAAACTTTTGTTCTAGGCTAGCTCCACTAAGCATACTCCTAGCCTTCTCCATCAATGTCATGTTCATCCTCTCTACAACTCCATTTTGCTGTGGGGTGTATGGAGTTGTCTTATGTCTTTCAATCCCAAGTTCCTTGCAATACTTATCAAATTCTGTAGAACAGAACTCACCACTGTGTTCAGTTCTCAAACATTTAATCTTTTTACCAGTCTAATTTTTAGGAAAGGCCTTAAACTCCTTACACTTGCTATAGACTTCAGATTTGCTTCTAAAAAAATAAATCCATGTCCTACTGTAATCATCTATAAAAGATACAAAGTATACAGATCTTGATAACGAAGGAACATTAACAGGACCAAACACATCAGAATGGATAAGGTCCAACACACCAAAAGACTTATGAGAACTAGAGTAAAACTGAACATAGTTTTGTTTTCCATAAATGCAATGTTCACAAAAGTCAAACTCAAGATTACAATCATCTAACCCCTCAACGAGGTTCTTATTTTTTAGGGTACGCAGACCCTTCTCACCAATGTGGCTAAATCTCTTATGCCATAACATTGTCTTTTCAGTAAGAAGTTTAACTTCCAATGCACGATTACAACCATCAAGACTAGAAACAACAGATTTCTTCACTGCTCGTTCAAATGGTGGGGATGAAGTGATTGCTGCCCTCTTCCTTGAGTCAGAAGAACTATTGCATTGTGAAATGCATGCCTCCAGCTGAAACAGAGTACCTCTCCTAGTACCCTTAGCAAGCACCATAGCTCCTCTAGTCATGTTGCATCCTTCTTTCGAAAAGACAACCTACACACCTGCATCATTCAAACTACTTACAAAAAGTAGGTTCCATGCTAAGCTTGGGATGTGCATAACCCCAGAGATCCCCTTCACTCGACCATCAGGGAATCAGATAGAGACTCTTCCAGGACCAACAATCTTCAGATGAGAGTCGTCACCCAGATACACCTTTCCACCATCGAACTCCTCATACTTAATGAACCAATCTCGATGCGAGGTCATGTGGAATGATGCACTAGAGTTGATTAGCCACACATCGTCAGATGCATGGGTTGCTAGGGATACGATGAAAGCATCACCATCATCTTATGACTTATCAGAATCTTAATTAGGAGATTTCTTCTTCTTCTTCTTCTTCTTCTTCTTCTTCTTCTCCTCTTTGCATTCCTTTGATAAATGCCCAATTTTGCCACAGTTCCAACAAAGAGCCTTGGACTTTCCAGGAGATTTGGATCTCTCATGGGATTTGGATCTACCCTTCTTAGCTTTATTGTCCTTCTTATTTCCTTTCTCCTTGGGTCTTCCACGAACTGCAAGGGCCTCTTTGGGTACCTCAAAAGACTTTCTCCGCATCTCTTTAGACAGCAGTGAAGAAACCACTTCTTCCATTTTGAATGTGGATGTGGTGCTTCCAATTACCATAACAAGATGATCCCATGAGTTCGGCAGAGAACAAAGTAGGGTCATACACTAATCCTCCTCTTCCATCTTTACACTAATAGATGTCAATTGTGCAACCAACATATTAAAAGCATTCATATGTTTAGCAATAGATCCTCCATCCTCCATTTGAAGACAATACAACTTCTTTCTCAGAAAAAGTTTATTGACCAGGGATTTTGCTTGATACACATCTCCCAACTTCTTCCAAAGTAGTTTTGTAGTAGTCTCCTCATGGACATTTAACAACACAGAATCAGAAAGACTAAGTCTTATGAGACCCTTAGCCTTCCAATCCTTGAGATCCCACTCATCTTATGACATTGTAGCTGGTTTAGTTCCATTAACACTTTCCCAAAGGGCTCAGTCAACAAGCATGTCTTCCATCTTGAGCTTCCACAGCTCAAAATTACTACCATTGAACTTCTCCACTTCAAACCTTCCTGATGTGCTTGCCATCTCCTTACTGCAATAGAAATCAGAATACTCTGCATAGACTCCCACTCAACTTAAGATCAGCTCAAAAAACCCCTACCCAATAGCTAAGACCAAAACTGGCCAAGCTTTGATAACAACTGAAAGGAAGCTAGGTGTGTGGAAATTGCTTCCTACACTAATCTAATGAGGAGAGAGCTATACAAATTCAGTTTATTCCTTATCACTATAGAAACATACAACATCTAACAGAGTTACTACAGCAATACACAATAACCAAAAAGAAGATAGAAGAAGAGAGACAAAGATTTACGGTGGGGAAAACCCTTATCGGGTGAAAAACCCCACACTCAAAAACCTGCACAATGTATTACCAAATCTGAAAGTTGTTTACAATACACTTGCAATGCAAGCTTCAATGGTCTTTGACACTCATGTCTGGAGTCAATCTGACAGCATAACAGTACTTGTAAACCTGTGATACAAACTCCATCTCCAAGCACCTGTTTATATAGAAAATACAAGGCAATATTGGACCTATCTTGGGATGGGCATCCAACATGGCTTCATGGACCAACACCCATGCCTAAGGACACTTGGTCAACATTGTAGAATGCGCCTGACACTTGTCCACAGCTCCCATCCCAAAGAGGTCGCAGGCCTATTTCCAAAATGGGCTATGACAGATGCTCTTACGACACTTACGACCATCATAGAATCTGTCATAGCAGTTACAACTTACAGCTGTAAGAGAATCTATCATACACATGCGATAAATAACATAGTCTCTTACAACATGTCATATTCCACCTTGGGGTGCCCAAAATGCCTTATTCAAAGATGCTTCATGACACATGTCATCACCTGTCTTACAGACTTCTATTTTTGACTCTTACATGTCATAGATTCGTCATAGGAATCCATCATAACTATTTCAGTCAAACATTCCCTTACACAACATGGAAGATGCCGACACATGGCAAAATGTTCCTACCACAAAGTGGGATGCCTATCTCCTCATGTGAGGACAAAATTACAAGTTGTCATATTTCATGTAGGATTGACACATCACCGTGCCACATCCCACAATATGACAATATGGAATTTACAAATATTTACAACATAGGTAATTAAATAATAAATACAAACATTACAAATGTAAGGAATTACCAAGGTTGAGACACCTTGATTCCCAACATACTCCAAGCTTCTATCAGATGACAAAAAGGGATTTAAGGTCTTCGTCACAATGATGACATTTCTAACAAGAACTAACATGATCTCTTACTAAGTATATGTGCGTGTTTCCAGATGGCATAAGGATTGTTGCATTCATGTGATCTAGCATCCTCTCCACGGTGATACTATATCTCATCATATTAGAGGGAAAAACAACATTGTTCTTGCATCCACCTCAGCTTCATGACAGTAGTTAGTCCATTACATCATTTTAATCACCTATTAAATAATGACATTATATACAATTTTCTTGCATAAAAATTAATACAAAACAAATGCATTTCATCAATACTAAGACATAATTTTTCTCTGACTAACTATCTGTCTCTTCAAAAATAAATAAAATAAATACATTAGTTTTTAAAAACAAGGTGTGACATATCTCCCCCTTTAAAGATCATCGTCCTCGATGATTATGTCCAAACCAAAAATAAACACTTCAAACATGTTCTTGTACATCATGCTATATAAAAAGATGTGGAAACTTTTGATAGATATCATTGTAATCTTCCCAGGTAGCATTTTCCTCTGAATACTAGTCTCACTGGACCTTGCATTGGGTAACCTCTCTGTTACGTAGGTGGAGCTTGTGTACCTTGAGCACTTTGAGAGGCTTGATCATGACCACTGCTGGGTTTTGTACCTATAGAGCATTCGAATCAAGTATATGATTAGATCCTAATATATATTTCTTCAAATATGACACATTGAAAACATCATGCATTCTAGCAAGGGTTGGTGGTAGAGCTATCTTGTAAGCAACTAGATTAACCACTTCTAGGACTTCAAAAGGTCCAAAATATCTAGGTGCCATTTTGGAAGACTTTCCAAACTTAATTGGGTTCTTATGTGGTTTAACTCTCAAGAGAACTTTGTCTCCTACTGAAAATTGTCAGGGTATTCTCTTGGCATCAGCATAATTTTTTTGTCTATCATTTTCTTCTACTAATCTTTTCTTGATCAACTTTACTTGCTCTTCCATTTTTGAAAGAATTTCTGGCCCAAGGCAAATCCTATCCTCTAGCTTATCCTAGCTTATAGGAGTTTGGCACTTCCTTCCATAAAATGCTTCAAATGGAGCCATCTTAATTGCAGAATGATATGAATTATTATATGCAAATTTGACTAATGGAAGATACTCTTACCACTTATACTACTGATCCATGCAATACATCCTCAACAAATCCTCTAGTATTTGATTTATTCTCTCAATTTGTCCATCCATTTTTGGATGATAAGAAGAGCTTATATTCATTTGTGTTCCCAAAGATGAGAACAAAGTTTTCCAAAACCTTGCAGTTATCCATGCATCTTTATCCAAAATTATCTTTTCTAAAATTCCATGCAACCTAAAAATTTCTTGCATGAACTTTTTGGCTAGGATGGACACTCCATCTATAAGATTACTAGGTATAAAATAAGCTACCATAGTTAGTCTATCCACTACTACACTTGAATAACATCATGCTTATAACCGATTACATGTAATCCTTGGACAAAATCCATACTAATAACCTACCATTTCCATTCAGGTATGTCATGAGGATACAAAAGTCCTGCTAGGTGCTAGTGTTTAGCCTTAAATCGCTGATACTCTAAGCATCCTACCACAAATCTTGCAGCATCATTCTTCATTCCTTTCCAGAAATATAAGGGTTTTACATCAGCTAACAACTTTGTTACTCAAAGATGACCTGAATATGGTGCAAAATGTGCTTCTTTCCACACAGTGTTTCTTAAATCTCCTTGATTCAGAACATATATCCTATTATTGAATCTCAATAACCCTTCAAGTTCAAAATAAAATTCATCATACCTTGTATCTTGAGGATTTTCTATTAGAGTTTTTAGAATTTGCTCATAATATTCATCACAAGTCAAAATTTTCAATATATGAGCTCTAAAATTGAAGTGCACTGATATTACTGCCGATATATGCCTTCTTCAACTCAAGGAATTAGCCACTCTATTTTCCTTGCCCTTAATGTAATTAACCTCAAAATCATAGTCAGAGATGAGCTCTAACCATCTTCTTTGTTGGGCATTAAGGTTAGGTTGAGTAAAGATATACTTCAAACCTCGATTATCATATTTCAATTCAAATTTCTTCCCCAACAAATAATGCATTCGTACTTGGAGAGCATGCACAATTACTGCTAATTCCAAATCATGAGGGGCATAATTTTTCTCATAGGGTCACAACTCTTCTCCTGAAGCATCATTCATAACAAATAAATAACCCTCTGGGTCTAGTACTTTACGAATTGGTGTCATAGTCAATTTCCTTTTAAGAATACTAAAAGCTTCTTCACACTTATCAGATCACTCAAATCTCTTTCCTTTTCTTTGTAAGGAAGTGATAGGATGAGTAATTCTAGAAAAGTTCAAAATGAACTTCCTATAATACCCATCTAATCCCATAAAACTATGCACTTCGTGTACATTCTTAGGAGTAGGTCACTCCAAAATAGCTTTTATCTTTGATGGATCTACAACAATTCCTTTAGTTGATATGATATGACCCAAATACTGCACCTCTTTTTGAAAGAAAGTACATTTGGATAATTTTCCATAAAGTTTATGCTCCCTGATTTGTTGGAGAACTATCTACAAGTGCTGATGGTGTTCCTCCTCATTATGAGAGTAAATTAGAATATCATCTAAAAACACTAGAAAAAATTTGTCTAGACAGTCTCTGAAAAAATTGTTTGTCAAATTCATAAATGTTGCTAGAGCATTGGTCAAACAAAAAGGTAATATTGTGAACTCATAGTTCCCATACCTTGTTTGAAAAGATGTCTTATGAATATCTTGTTCATTTAATCTCAACTGATGATACCCTGATCTAAGGTCAATTTTAGAAAATATAGGCATTTGATCAAAAAGATCATCTATGCCCGGTAAAGGATATGTGTTCTTAATCATTGCTTTGTTAAGCATACGATAATCTATACAAAGATGTAGAGTGCCATCTTTCTTCTTAATAAAGATCACAGATGCTCCCCAAGGTGATACACTAGGTCTGATCAACCCTTTTTGTAACAATTCCTAGAGTTGAGCTTTAAACTCCATCAACTCAATAGTAGTCATCCGATAAGATTCTTTAGACACTGGCTCGGATCCAGGGATAATATTTATTGCAAAATCAAAAACTCTTTTCAGGGGTAGACTTGGAAGGTCTTTTGGAAACACATCCTGAAAATCTTGAAGAAAAGGGTACTCTTCAAAAGTATTTTCCTTTAATTCCTTTTCCTATTCATCCTTCACCTCGTCTATTTTTACTACAAACATCTAGCATCCTTTCCATTTTTGTCTTTTCAATTGCATCGCAAAAATTTGCCTAATTTTCATTTCTCTCTGAAAACCTTGGATAACAACAATATTTCCACCATCATCAATGCATTCTATTTTTTGGAAAGACAATCAACTTTTGCCCTATGCTGAGATAGTCATTTCATCCCTAAGATGACATCATATAATCCTAGATGTGTTACATATAAGTTGACCTCCATGGAAAATGTAGGTAGGGTTAATCTAGCTTCAAACAAGCATTTCTCTACCCAAGCTCTTGACTAGTTTGCAAACTCTATTATCCATGAATTATCCGTGAAACCAACCTTCCTAGATATTTTATCAAGTATTCTAGGGTTCTCAAAAAAATTAGTTGCTCATGTATCTATAAAAATAGAAATTGGGGTTCCAAAAAGAGTACATGTGGTTTCAATAAGGGTAACCTAATACTCAACTTGATGACTATCAGGAGTAGCATGAATCCTTTGCTAAAAAGCCGTTTGCTGTGAAGGTAAAGGTTTTCCTCCAAAATAATTCCCTTGACTCTTCATGGGGCACTGGTTAGCATAATGATCTCCTCCGCACGTGAAACACCCTCTAGGAGGACCTATCTTTCCTAAAAAATTGGTGGTATTATCATCATTCCTTTTTTAATTTGAATCCCTGTTTCCATCCCTAGATTCATTTCTATCAAATCTGGAATGTTTTCCACGGTTCCTCTCTCTAGATTCCTGATTCTCGCTTCTCTTTTTGAAGGATGTCGAAGGATGAATCCATTTAAATTTCCTTCGAGATCTTTCTCAATACACCGAGATAGATTTGAGCTTCTGCTCTTGCTTAATGACTTTCTCAAAAACTTGGTCCATGGTTGTGGGTCCATGAACATCCACTTCTTCGCCAATTTGAGCATTCAAGCCCATAATAAACTTCCTTATTCTAAATATCTCATCATTCTGATATTGTGGCACATACTTCAATAACCTAGTAAATTTTTCCCAGTATTCAATGACAATCATATCTCCTTGACACAAATTTTAAAAATCTATTAATTTCTAGTCAAAATAAAGTTTGGGCAACCATCTTTTCCTAAATATGACCATAAATTGATCCCAAGTTAGGCTCAAGGAGCTCAATAATTTCATTTTCTTGTTCATCCACCATGTGGATGCATCTCCAGCTAACTAGTATGCTCCCCATACAGCCTTGGTAATCTCATAATAGTTTCTTATCTCAAAACATTTTTCCATCTCAATCAACCAAGCCTCGGTTGCATCTCCACTCACTATTCCATCGAACTTAGGAGGTATAAATTTCTTCATGTCTTGGGCTAACTCACTGGTAAGATGATTTTTTGCCTCATTTTGCATTAGTGAGTCTTGGTTATTTACTCTTGGTTCTCCATGAAAATCAGACTCTTCTCTTTCTTCATAATGGTGTTCCTGATTGGTTTCTCCCCCTCTAACTTCATGTTCCAATGCTTCCAATCTTTTTTTTGTCTCATTTAAAATTGATAGAATTTGATCTAATTTTACCATAGGGTTATTCTTAGGATATGGGACTTCTAGGTTTCCTCCTAGTTGGTTTTTAGAGTGTTCCATAACAATACCACACCTAATCATTTCATAGAAATTTATCAAAACATGCAACTATTTTATACACTATCATAAAAGTACAAGTTCATAAATATAGAAACTCAGAGATACATCACACAATCATTTTCTTACTCAAAAAAAAACTTAACTTTATTCACTTTCTTGACCTTTACATCCTTACTCAAATATAAAACTTCTCTTTTTTTTGTAAAAAGGAATTGTCTACATATCCCTTTCTGAGTAAGGAAATTTCCTCTGGTTCCTCTTCTCTGTCAGAATCAAGTAACAAAAACTTAGCAAGCGGATGTACTCGTGAGTACTCCTTCAACACCTCTAAACTCATAATAGGTGCATGTCATCCACACCCAAAAGGCATGTTACGATGTGCAGATGGTTTACTAATCTTAACAATAGTAGGAGTTAAGAATCTTTTTGTCTCCTCAAGTTGTTTCCTCCTTTCCAGGCATATACGTTTGAGTACATTAGCTAGTGTTTCAAAATTAGTAAGCCACGCTTCCTTTGCATAACTCACTGTATTTTCCATCTTTGGTTCAGGAGATGACTCTTTCCTAATAATGATCTTAGGCATTTCACTAAGTTTGGTTTTCTTGGCTCACTTTCTTGTCCTTCTATTTCCTATCATTCTGGCACAAGAACAAATGTTAAATTATCATTAGCATATCTTGCCAATCCTGTGAAACATCGTAATGAGCTCCAAGGTCCAAGTATTGACCCTGGTAGCTCTGATACCATGTGTAACATCCCAATTGGAATATTAGAAAAACTCAAACAAAAAAGCAAATTTGCATATATTTGTTTTCTAAAGAGAGAAATATCCATAACCAATATATTACATTTGCTATATCCATTTATAATATGTATATTCCAAATGAAGGTCACTTCACTTGCGACTTACAAACTGCACAATAATAAATGGTCATATTTCTTACGACTTATAATTTTATCAATATCATTTACAAAATAAGTAATGTATTCTTGTTCACAAGTCTTCGGTAGTCAACTACAGAAGAGAGAGCATCACCCTGGTGCTTTTCCTCCAACCACAGACAAGTGGTCCCCTACACACCTTCCTTCCTAGAAGTGGCCCTTCCCTTCACGAGGGTATTAGATAATGTGAATCAACTGATCCCATATGCCATCTAAAAACTAGTGATGTGTCCTAGCTATTATGACAATTGGGTTTACAACTCTAGTCTAGCTCTAGCTATGTATGACCCATTATGATTGTTCAGCTATCTGGTACACGTGAACTAACAATGCAAGCAGTGACTTTTACATTACTTTGGCCAAAGTTTCATATATATATATAGTCGTAAGTTCACTCACTCTTTTCTTGACTTGGAGACAACAAGTGTCTTATTAATCATTTATTCCCTTTATACATAACAACTTTCTTGGTCATACTTATACCACATTAGTCATAATGACATATACCCTTTATCTACTGGTCATTCCTGATGAGTCTAGGGAAAAATTTAGATAACTAGTGTAAACATAAATTGATTCCCTCTTTGTATCCTTGCAATCATGGGTCTATGACATCTCGTCATCTACTCAAAGGCTTGTTTACCTAATCTCTTGCTCATCCTAGTCATCTACACAAACTAAGTTAACATTTAAACCATATAGATTATCAAGTAAAGACTCTTCTTATCTCAATAATTATTCGACTCACAAACTGTCAATAATAGGCTATAAATGCAAAATCATTCAAATTGAATACTTCCTTTTATGTATATATAAGAGAGAATTCCAACCATCACATTAGTCTATATCTTGACTTCTCATTGGTATAAAAATATTTCTCAAGACATCCATATGGCTATTCTTAGCCTAAGATGGGTAAAAGAACATTTGTTCAAAAATTGGTATATAGATAAATCAAGATGATTTCCATATTATCATCTATGTAAACTCTAATTTCTCCATATTTCAACTAAAAATAGCAATCTCATGTCAAGAGTCTCTACACTAAGACTTTGTCTTTTTATACTAGCTTTTCCAGGCTTTCTAAAAACATACACTCAATCCTCTTATTCCATAACTAGTAACAGAAATATACTTATAATTGACATTCTCTTAGGTCCTTCTCTAAATTACTATTAACCCTCTCTACATTACTAAACCTTAGCTTGGCATTCTATAAAACAATTGGTCTCTTATAAGACTTGGGTTATATTTTCACCCTCAGCCTCTATGTTGTTACACAATTCTCCTAAAACTAAAACACAATCGACCTGAGTTTATCTCAGTCGGCCTTCTTATATCACAGTCGGCCTTCTTAAATAATAGTCAGCCTAAGTTTATCTCAATCATCCTTCTTATATCACAATCGGCCTTCTTATATAACAGCCGGCTCAAGTTTATCTCAGTCGACCTTCTTACATAATATACTCGGCCTACAACATATCGATCGGTTATGACTTGTATTGTCGATCATTAACATATTGGTTAGCCATAGACTTTGTGTATCGGCCATAATTCATAATATTACAGCATAAAGGTTTACATAGTCAGCCCTTAGCTAAATATATATGGCCTTAAAACTTCACATTCGGCTCTTGACAAAATATGTGTGGTCCTAAGACTTCACTGTCAACTCTTAACAAAATATAAATCTTTTAAAACTTCATAGTTGGTCCTTAGAAAAATATAAATCCTTTAACACCATTACCAAATGGTTTAGTTACCAATCTGACTATTATCACCAGTTTGAGTATATATAGATAATAATAAGGCACATTGTTATCAACATGGATAATCACTCTTTGAGATATCGAGCAATAATGTTTCCTAAAGATACATAATAAAATAAAGATATCATCTCTTCTAAGTCATTCTTTTCTACCCAAAACAAAATATGATGTTGATAAATATAGTTCTAAATCCTCAGTTGAGGATGATCAACATAATATCTCTACATATTCTATTGCAATTACCAATAACATAAGGCATATCAAGATATTCGTAGTGTCTCATATGATAGCATAGGAAGAACCTACCTATTGTATATCACAGGCAGCATGCTAACTATTTCTCACTTTTTCTTACATTCCTCCTTTCAGCCTTCTTTTCCTTCGAACTCTCCTGTCTCTCTGTCATATTCTTCCTCCTCTCACATAAAGCACTTCCTTTATTTCTAAAGCTACCTTGCCCAAGTTATGGGCACTCATTATTCCACCACTCCACAACTCATTCAATATTCTCGCGGCTCTCCACATGCAAAAAGGTAGTGGAGAACATGGAGCTTATTGCTCCTCTCTCCACTCCAAGCATTTAGGGAGTTTGCTTAGAAGAAAAAGGAGACTCTTTTAATTTACCTAACTATTAACTATAACAATAATATTAATAATAATAATAACTTATCTAGTAGATGTTGATATTGCACACTTTTGACCATTAAATGTGTTCATATGAAGCACAATTATCGACGGAAAATTTCTCACAAGTTGACTAAGATTAGACAAAGAAATTAAATGTTAAGAAAAGTGTCTCAGTTCCTTACAACTTTGAAAGGTTACTATTCTTCCTAGTTTTGGTCTTTTTCGAATACCCTTTATCTTGAAGAATGATCTAGAACTTTCAAAGTTTCCAAAAGGGCTAAAAATGGTGGGACTTACTATTTTTAGTAAGTTTACATTTGACCTTGGATTGACCTAAAATTTTTCCAGAAGGTGTGGAATAGCTAAGTAAACATCTCGAGTGATTTTTGACTCAAGATCATAGCTGGATTGCGAGATATTAAAGTTTTTTATTTTTTGAAACTGCCAAAAAAAGTTTTGAACTTAATTGTCATAATCGAAACTTCCCTAAACATCCTAAAAATTGTTGTAACCAACAAAGTGGGTTATAGGGTGATAGATCTGTTCATGATCTTTCTAACGCATCAAATGATTCATCAATCAAACACCTAGATCAAAAGTTATGGCCTTCGGAAGTGGGACCTCCTATTTTTGGGAAATGTAAAAACATGTTGGACACATAAAAGAGTTGTAAAGGGGAGAGTTACACATGTTGGTGTGTGTTTTGGCACATCACAAGGCATCTCTGATTAGAGATAATTTGGGTGCCACTTTTGGGTGGTTTTAGCTCATGGTTTTGTAATTATCGGTAATGGTTTACTGTATTGTATCTCCTATATATCAGGAGCTAGAGATGGAGGTTGTGTAAGAATCTTATAGATGTCGAGTTACCTCCTGGATCTCTGGTTGGTGGATATACTCCTATTAAAGCTTGTTCTGCAAGTATATTGTAATCTTCTTGATTCCTGAATAAAATATTGGGTGGCTTTGCAGTGTGGGATTTTTTACCAGAAAGGGTTTTCCCCACATATATCTTGTGTTGTGAGTTTTGTGTTTGCATTTGGAAGTTGTTATTATCTTTTTGTTAATGTGCATCTTAATCTGTAACTGCAAAAGTAAAAATTTGCATAAATCTTTCCTCAATAGATTAGTGTAGGAAGCATTTCCGCATACCTTGCTTCCTTTCATTAAACATGTTTAGTTGACTTACGCTCATTGAATTGTCATCCAAAGACATACTCCAGGCTTCTATTAGACGAAAAAAAGGGATTTAACCTTTGTCACAATGACGATATTTCTGACAAGAACTAACATGATCTCTTACTAATTATATGCGTGTGTGTGTTTCCAGATGGCATAAGGATCATTGCATTCACATGATCTAGTATCCTCTCCATGGTGATACTCTCTCTCCTCATATTGGAGGGAAAAACAACACTGTTCCTGCATCCACCTCAGTTTCATGAAGTAGTTAGTCCATTACATCATTTTAACCACCTATTAAATAATGACATCATAAACAATTTTCTTGCATATAAATTAATACAAAACAAATGCATTTTCATCATTACTATGATCATAATATTTTCTTTGACTAACTATAGATGTCTCTTTGAAAATAAAGAAAATAAATACATTAGTTTTTAAAAATGGGGTGTGACAGGGACCTAGTTTGATCTTATCACCTCATTTACATTCCAAAAGTAGAAGATCATCAAATGATAAATAGTAAACACTGTTAATAAATAATTAATTACTATTGCTAGTAAATAATTAATCACCGTACTAGTAAAAAAAAATATTGTTGTTAGTGAATCCTCCATTCCTTATAAATGCATTTACAAGCAATATTAGGGATAACTAAATGACATAGAATTTATAAGATTGATGTCACGTTAATCCTAACAACAACCACACACACATAATGCAAGCAAACTATATTCTTGTTTTGCTCTTTGTGTATAGTTGTTTATGTTTACTTAATTGAACTCTTTTCATGTTAGATTTTTATTCAAGTTCTAGAGTAGATAATTGAAAAATAATTAACATGCATTAATTTAAGTAAGTTGTCTATTTGTTATGGACATTTTTTGGTGAACACGATGTGAAACCTAACCTTCTCCTCTAAACCAACAAATCTTTTTATTGTAATTGAATTTATATTATATTTTGTTTTATCAATTCATTCTCTATCTTTAATCTATAATCTATTTATAATCAAACAATAGACCCTATTTTTTTACAAAAACAAATTCAACCATAGTGCATACATTCTAGTGTAGCCACCCTAGTGTCTTTATACCACACTATTGTCCTTGCCTTTGTTTTTATATAGAAACAATAATCTTACTATTTTTTTATCAAATTTATTGAACCTATCAATTTATACCCTCTCTATTCTTTGACTTCATCTCAATAACTTCTTATTCTATAGTGTGACCACTACTACACTCTTGTACTAAATCCTAAAATATATTTTTAAGTAAAAATAGATAGTCGTAGATGTTAAGACTGAAAGCATAACTCAATTATAGAAAAAAAGTAATTAATAGCACACAGATTTAATTAGAAAGCAAACAGAAATTAGACACTAGATTTATCATGGTTCACCAAACTTGGCTACATCCACACTGAGCAGAGGAATTGTTATTGATAATGAATTGTGTTTTACAATGAGATATCAAGCATATATAATGCTTCATTATACATCAAAAGAGGAATGTGAAAGGACAAGCAATTGGTGGGAAAATAATGTGTCCGTTGGTCTTCATTTCCTTACAATCTCCCACTTGAAGGTCAATGGATGCTGCAACTCACCAATCATTCCCCTGCTCTAAACTTCTGATTACTTCTTCTTAACTAGACCAAGAGAAGTCCTGGCACATTCAAACTTCTCTTTGGGAACAACCTTGGTGAAAATGTCTGCCGGATTGACCTTTGTGTCAATTTTTGCAACTTGTAATTTGCCCTCTTCAACTACATGATGAATGAAATGAGCATGTATGTCGATATGCTTAGAACGGCGTTGAGATGAATGATTATGAGCCATAAAAATGGCGCTGCGACTATCACAAAACATAACATAGTCACTTTGTTGACATTTCAAATCACCAAACAATTGCTGTAACCAAATCATCTCCCTAGCACCTTCAAAAAGAGCCATGTACTTAGCTTTGGCAGAAGAAAGAGCAAGAGAATGTTGTAGCCTCGAGACCCAACTAATGGCAACTCCAGCAAACATGAAAACATAGCCAGTAGTAGATCTCCATTTATCTAAATCTTTGGCAAGATCAGAATCAGTGAAACCTTGCAGCTATATCTTATTGCCACCAAAACACAAAGCATAATTAGAAGTACCTTTAAGATACCTTAATATCCACTTGACAGCTTCCCAATGAGGCTTACCAGGATTGCTCATGAACTTGCTCACAACTCCCACTACATGAGCAATATCGGGACAAGTGGAGATCATAGCATACATAATGCTACCAACAACTGATGTATAAGGAACACCTTGCACAAACTCTTTATCCTCTTGTGTTTTTGGACACAAATCAGAAGATAAATGAAAATGGGCAGCAAGAGGAGTAGAAACAACCTTTGCATCAGCCATACCAAATCTGTCTATAACCTTGTCAATGTATGCCTTTTGTGACAACATGATCTCCTTCTTTTGTCTATGCCTAGTGATGGTCATTCCAAGAATCTTCTTGGCTGGGCCTAAGTCTTTCATAGCAAATCTCTTAGCTAATTGAGAATTCAATTCAAAAACAATCCTCATACTTGTACCGGCTACCAACATGTCATCAACATAGCAAAAGAATGACTAATTCACCATTAGGAAGTTGCTTATAATAGACACAAGGATCTGATTCACATCTCAAGAAGTTATGCTCAGTCATAAAGTGATCAAACTTGAGATACCATTGGCGCGGGGTTTGCTTGAGCCATACAAGCTGCGCTTCAATCTGCAATAAAGATGTTCCAGTCCTTGTTTTTTAAATCCTTCCGGCTATTCTATGTACAGCTCTTCATCAACGTCACCATGTAAAAATGTTGTCTTGACATCCAACTGATCAAGTTCAAGATCCCAAACTGCAACCAAACCCAAAACTGCCCGGATTGTGGTCATTCTCACAACTAGTGAGAAAATCTCATTAAAATCTATGCCTTTTTGTTGATCATACCCTTTGACAACCAGTCTAGTGCGATAGCGCTTGTTGCCCCCATCTTCCTCTTTCAACTTGTATACCCAGTGATTCTTCAAGGGTCTTTGATTAGGCAGAAGTGGCACTAGATCCCAAGTGTTATTAGCTTGCAATGAACTCATTTCATCTTACATCACCTCTTGCCATTTCAAAGAGTCAACTGCCTTGCAAGCCTGTTTATAGGTAGCTGGTTCAGGTGGATCAGAAATCAATAATTCTGGCTCTGCCTCCTCTAAATACAATAACTCATAATCAAAAAATTTAGAACGATGTCTCCTCTCCCGGGTAGACCTCCTTAACTGATAAACCTCCTCTTGCAAATTTGAATCATCCAAATTCATTCTATGTAACTGGTTTTGAATATTTGCTATGTCATTTTGCAAATTAGCCTCATAACTCTGCCTTTGTACATTTCCTTATTGCACAGTCCCTTGCATCTGTATATTTCCTTGTGCAAATTCTCCAATGTTTTGCGCATGAAAACTCCCCTATCTCTGAATACTACCCTGATCTGGCATAGTGACATGTAAACACCTTTCATTAGATGCTTCAATAAAAGGAGACTATGAATCAATTATGGTAGGCTGCGTTTGAGCTGACAGGGGCTGCGTTGAAGTTAAAGGCAGCGAACTTGTGTATGGGGGCAGGGTATGTGTTAGGGGAGGCAACATGGAAACTAAGGCAGGCTGCGTATCAAATACAGGTAGTGAACAGTCATTTGGAGGCAGTGAACATGTTTAAGGAGGCAGTGTATGATTTAGTGAATGCTACATTGATGTTAGAGGCAGCGGTGAAAATACAGATTAGTGACCAATGTCTACTTGCTACTAGGCTGGCAATGACGTGGAGAGGGGGGACATAAGATCCAAAAGGGACTGTGGACAATGTGATGAGGGCTGCGATGAACACAAAGGCAGCGAACTCATAGTTGAGGGTAGTGACTCACCCAAAGGAGGTTGCGTGGAATGTGCCAAAGGCATTGGATTTAAAAGGAGCTATGTTTGAGACTGGGTTTGACCATCTATATGCTGCGTGGGAGTATGAGGTAGTGTTCTAGATTGTATAGGCTGCATTTGTCCAAAGTTGGTAACATTAACAGGTTGCACACAAATATGTGGAGGGACGCTAGAACCCAAGAACTATGAACATGTAGTCAGAGGCTGAGAAAAAGAAACACCATTGTCAAACAAATCAACTGATAAATAATCTTTTGAACATGTGTTTTCTTTGTGCAAACCTAGGAAAACTTTTTCGTTGAAGACGACATCCCAACTACGAGTGACCTTTTTGGCGATGAGATCCCACAACCTGAATCCATACTGATCCTCGCCATACCCAACAAAGATACACTTCTACAACTTGGGATCCAATTTGGATCATTTCTCATGAGGAATAAGAGCAAATGCTTCACATCTGAACACCCGTAGATGACTATAAGAGATACGCTTGCCCATCCACCTTTCCTCGGGAATGTCAAGATTTAACTGAGATGAGGGAGCTCGATTAATGAGGTAAACCGCTATGTTGCAAGCTTCTGCCCAGAACTCTTTTCCCAATCCGGCATTGGAAAGCATACACCGTGCTTTTTCCAAAATCATTCTATTTAGCCTCTCTGCAGCCCCATTTTCTTGTGGTGTGTAAGGAAAAATTTTGATTCTTCGAATACCATTGTCAGCACAAAAACTATCAAACTCTAGTGAACAAAATTTGCCGCCATTGTCAGTTTGCAAACACTTGATATAATGCCCACTCTAATTTTCAACTAGAGCTTTAAAAGTTTTGAACTTGCTGAACACTTCAGATTTTTTATTAAGCATAAAAATCCAAACTTTCCTAGTGCAATCATCAAGGAAAGTTAAAAAATAATTAGCACCTCCAAGAGAAGTTACCTCAGTTGGCCCAAAAACATCTGAATAAACCAGCTCCAAAGGTGAGGTGTTCTTCTCATAACCCGTCTTTATGAAGCTAATCCACTTCTACTTGCCGTAGAGACAATGTTGGCAAAAATCCAAATCCACAGATTTCATCCCCGGTAGTTGTTCTCTTTTGATCATGACTTCAAGACCTTTTCTACTCATATGTCCAAGCCGTTGGTGCCACAGCTCAGTTTCACTGTCCGTCACTATCATAGTAGCTCCCACTTGAGAGTCATTCTCAAAAACATATAAACTGCCCTCTCTATTTCCTTTGGCAATCTGCATGACACCTTTAGTAACCTTCCATGAATCTAGATAGAAGGTAGTATTGCAGCCTTGTGAGAACAATTGGGTTATAGAAATCAGATTCTTTTTCAGTTTTGGGACATGTCTAACATCTTGCAAAAGCCATTTGCTTCCATTCTTGGATTGTAGGAGAATACCACCTTTACCAATGATGTCCAATGAATTGTTATCCCCCAAGTAGACCTTCCCGAACTGTCCTCCTTGATAATTTGACAAGGCATCCATGCAAGAGGTGGCATGAAAGGATGCACCCAAATCTAGAACCCATGAATCTAAAGTGGTTTCACTTATGGACAAAACCAAAATATTATCATCCTTGTCATAAGGAGTATTGACCTCACTGTCTTTAACCTTCTCTTGTGCCTTCTTATAGGAATAACAATTTTTCTTGGTGTGACCAGGCTTACCGTAGAACCAACAGTCACCAACTCTACCTCTAGATTTTGACCTCTTCACTGATTTTGATCTTCTTCTGTTATTGTCTTTGCCTCTATTCTGAGGCCTTCCTCTACTAACAACGGTTAAGGCTTCACCGGAAGATATTTCTTGGTTCTTTCTACGCATATCTTCACTAAGGAGTGTAGCTGCTATGTCATCAAAAACCAATTTTGTTTTGGCTGCAGCTGAAGTACTTATGGCCATCATGACACCTTCCCAGCTATTGGGCAATGAGCATAGTAGCAAGATTGCTTTAATTTCATCTTCCAACTTTATCTCCACCGAAGTCAGTTGGGTAAGTAAGGTATTAAACTCATTCAAATGGTTAGACATAATTCCACCTTCTTTCATTTTCAGGTTATAAAGCTTTTTCATAATAAAAACTTTATTGGATGCTGAAGCCATCTCATACATCTTACAAAGTTTATCCCACAACTCCTTCGAAGTCTTCTTCGTTGAAACATTAAACAACACATTGCTGTACAGCGAGAGGAAAATCGTAGCTCTTGCCTTCTTATCCATCTTGTCCCACTCTTCATCCATCATTGAGCTTGGCTTCTTTGCTGACCCTTCAAGCGTGAGTGAGAGGTCTTGTTTTATCAGCAAAGACTCCATATGTACTTTCCATAGTCCAAAATTCTGACCGGAGAACTTCTCAATCTTTGGTTCCTCCATGGCTCAAAAATCCAACATCGATTTTCGCAATCAGCTATACCGTCACCGTACAGCTCTGATACCAATTGTTAAGACTGAAAGCACAACTCAATTGCAGAAAAAAAGTAATTAATAGTGCACAGATGTAATTAGAAAGCAAACAGAAATTAGACACCAGATTTATCATGGTTCACGAAACTTGGCTACATCCACACTGAGTAGAGGAATTGTTATTGATAATGAATTGTGTTTTACAATGAGATATCAAGCATATATAATGCTTCATTATACATCACAAGAGGAATGTGAAAGGACAAGCAATTGGCAGGAAAATAATGTGTCCGTTGGTCTTCATTTCCTTACAGTAGAACATAGACCTTAGTGCAACTGCACTAATGTCCCTATATCATGTCATTGTCCTTATCTCCATTCTTACACAAAAATATTTTCTATACAAATTTATTATCAAATTTATTTTTTTCATTCCCTATCAAAATCCATGAGCCTTCCCCCTCAAACATTCTTTCTTCTTTCATCATGCTTTGTAGCAATTCTCACCTAAAGATGACCATGTCTTTACCTATCTCCCCTTTGTTCTTTGATTCCTTTGTCTCACTTCTTCCTCTGTTCTCCCTCCCACAAGATGTCCCACCCTACATACCTCCTAATGATAACCACATGACCATGAGGCCACATTAGCTAAGGTTGAGTTTGCCGCCCATAAAAAGATTGACTATCACTTGTAAACTTTGTGTGGGCAATTATGTATTAAGCTTCATTGAACACGAATTTGTGGGTCATATTCTTTTCTTGAGAAGAACCTATGACCATCCAATTGGGTTGATATTTTTATCCCAACTTATTTTTATTGGATCAAAGCAAGAGAAAATAGGAAATAAACTTATCTTTTTGTCTTCTTGTTTTTAGCATTTTTGGTTGGATAACTTTTCTTTATTGATGTTTTCGTACCAGATTCGTTTGGCGTTCTAGCGTACCTCTAGAAACAATACCATAGAGACTGACAAGTGACGATTGATGGATTTAGAATGATGAAATTAAAAACCAACTTTGAATTCGCCATTTCATAGCAACTATCCATATTACGGGGTCACGATGACAACCTATATACATGGGTGTTTTTATATTTTCTTTGATCATTGGAAACAACCAAATTATTCAATTGTGAGACATCAATGGTTCGAATTTTTTTAAAAAAATATCTTAGAGTTTTTAAATATCATCCACTTCAAGTCATAAGTTAATTTTGATCAATAGTAGAATAAATATTCACCACTTTTTATTATGGATGAGGTGTAAAATTATGTTGACTATTTAACCATTGAA
Organism: Cunninghamia lanceolata; assembly: GCA_027924645.1. Classification (NCBI taxonomy): domain Eukaryota; kingdom Viridiplantae; phylum Streptophyta; class Pinopsida; order Cupressales; family Cupressaceae; genus Cunninghamia; species Cunninghamia lanceolata. The sequence goes on along the minus strand of BSBN01000286.1, from coordinate 4,389,005 downwards.
ATGGACGATATTTAAGTAGAGCATGTATAAAGTATCTCTTTAACCAAGTTATTAAGGGTTTTTTTTTAAGTGTAAAAATTGAAATGATAAATTATTATTAACTTTTTATGGATAAAATTGTATGGTGTTATTTAAATGTAAAAATATTTATTAGATTGACCATAGTAAAGAGTTAATGTGAAAACTAATTTTAAATATTAATATATTATTATTGATTATTTTATTATCACTAGAGTTGTTAAGAATTATAAGACAAGAAAGAATATTAATTGTTGTTTTGTTGCCTTTAAAAAAAGGCATTGTACTAAGAACCAATCTTAAAATAGATTAGAATAAATTATTACTCTTCTTGAGTTTCATGGTATTGTGAGTGGACTTTATAAAATAGCTTTTCCAAAATTAAATATAACAATGAGTAGTCAATAGAACATTAGAGTGAAATATGATTGTCATATTTCTCTCATCCTCATTTAAATCTATATTAATTAAATTGAAGAAGATATTAATGTGGTTGGGCTCCCATTGTATTAACAAAAGAAAAATGACTACATTGTCAGTGGGTTACATGGGAAGTTTATGGAGGAAGAACCTCACTCCATCACTGAACTCCTTGGCTCTACCCACTAGTTCCTGGGAGAGAGGAGGAGCCATATGGCTTACATAGAACATAAAAGTTTCCATATTGTCACAAATTACCCCTCCCTTGAAGAGGGAGATGGCCTGTTGTACATCTTTGTTTTGCTAGGAAGTGACAATATCAAAAATGCTACCCCAACTACTATTTTGGGGCTTTTTGTTGTAGTTGGTCACAACCTTGGTGGTAATGGACAGAAGGTGTGGATCCACCAACTTCCTCAGCATGATTTTAGTGAGCCCTTTATGCCCCTGCACCAGAGTAAATTGGGCGATGAAACGACCAAGGAGAACGTGATCAGGAATGTGTGTATTCGGCAAGATCCCCGGGTTGATTACCTACCTCAGCGCCTTAATGATTTCATCGTTCTGCACCAAAAAAATCCTCCTCATTTGTTGTAGTGGGTCATTCAAATCACACAGGCATTCATAGCCAATCACCTTAGCATAGACCATTATGTTTCAAAAACATAATTTATAGTTTGTGATGAAATTTGTGACATCTCCCAGAGCTCCACCTCTCTTTTATAGCATGTTCGCACACGTAACCTGCCACCAAAATATTTGCCAAGCAATCGATTCCCTCCTCGAGCGATGATGTGGAATGAGAGCATCATATGAAGCCATGGGATTGTATTCCATGGTAGTGCCCTTACTTGAGAGTAAGAAGCAGATGACATTAACAGCCCCTAATTCCTTTTCTATTTGAAGAGATGACATCATGCTTGTCCTCTGAATAAGGTAATCCTACCACCCACACACCTTTCAACAAATCCTCCAGTCTCCAACACATCCCACACACATAGGCTGCTATTCGTATTCATTCCTTCCAAAAATATTACTCAACTGTCAACTCAAGGATCCACATGATATTCTAACTTTATATCATTGTGGACACCCTTAACTTTATAGGTTTAGCGTCTGGAGTTTAGGAAAATGTCGCTTGTTAGGGGTGTATTAGCCCCTCAAGATTTTTTGGGAGGCCTTTATTTCTCTGAAGGGGAGGAGCCACCACCCTTAACCCCCTTTAGAAATTATCTAATTGTAATACCTTTAGGCACTGGATGAGATAGGCATCCAAAGTCGATGAGTCCAAGTTTGTCTTTGTCTAAATCCTTTTTCTTTGGCTAATGACCTCCATTCAACAATCTTTCCTTATTGACAGTGGCCTCTTGAGGTCTTGGATTCTGCTCCATTTTATTCAAAGTTGGATTGCTGGGTGTTGGCAATATGTATTATCATTGATGTCAACATAGTATACATTGATGACAACATAGTATATGGAAATGTATAGACATACTTGTATAGAGGAAGAATCAGTATGGTCAAGGAAAACTAGTCCAGGAGAAGAGAAAAACTATCTAAGTATGGCAAAATGATCATATTGGTGTGTGAGCATGGTGTAGAGGTAATCACTTATGTTCTTGCATGATTCTAGTATCCCCACATGTATATCTAATTAGTTGGGTGTACCACACTTAATGACAAGAAGCATAAATCTAACTAAGGCATTCACAATGCACATCCTAAGGATGAGTCATTTGGTTCTAGTCCACATTCATCCGCAGAGCAAGATTTGATCTTGCATTTCTGAAGACAACTTTATTCAGGTATTGAAATGATAAATCCAAGTTTTCAAGTCCTCACTTGATCAGTATAAAAAGTTACAAGGGACATAGTATCGACCATCACTTAGACAGAAGCAATACAAACTATTCCGGAGCCCATTTGCACAGGGTTGAGTTTTACAAAGGATGAAACATGTATAGACCAACCATTAGAGCTTGTGCATAGATATTATATGGTCCAAGGTATATTAGGGATGATTCGCATGGAGACAAATTCCATTTTCTGGTACTGCATCAAGTAGTTATGTCTACAAGTAAAGGTTTGAGTATATAACAGTCCTCTGGACTCCTGATTATCCATGTCAAACTCTTGAATTCCTCTAGAATCATTAGATAAAGGTGTGTAGATCTAATAAGGAACATATGATGACATTTTATCTCATTCCTAAGAGGTTTCAGGCCTTGTATTGCACCACAACATCATATCTTGAGATATGAAGTATCACATGTGGTCTAGAATGCTTTGTTTCCTACAGATAGTCATGTTTCCTATTTCGTGGATGTATAGTTTGATATGATACTTCTTCAATAAGGTGTATGAATGTTGTTGAGACCATGTATGATTGAGTTCTTGGTCTGCATAGAGTTTTTAGCTTGTCCCCAATAGTATGAAGATAGACAAAGAGCAATCCTGAGCAATTTGAGCTGACTAGTTAAGTTTATGATATGTGCGGAGGATCTTGATTAGTTTCCTTAACACTAGAAGGTATGGAAAGATATGTTTTGATCTAAGGTACACAACAAGTTTTTCCTATCATATTGTATGTATGGATGTCGACCTGTGAAGAGCTACATGTTTCATTCAATATGCTAACCTAATTAGTGTCTTGAAGTGTTGCAAAGTACATTTATAGAAGATCAAGTTTATTTGTGAGAGATAAAAAAATGTATGCGAAGATAAGCAGAGCAGAATGAAAGATATGAAGTATACAGAATCAGTTTGAGGGTATGTGTTGAGCAAGAAATAGAAGACTGCATTACTAGCATAAATCAAATGTTCTCTTTACAACAGTCCATGTAGTTACTGACTTTATAAATCCTATTGGAGTGAGAAAAGTACTAAGGGAGTAGTAGCTTCCTTGGGTTGTAGCCCTAAATCAAAGTTGTAATTATTATAAGCACAAATACAGGGAGTTGTAGCTTCCTTAGGTTGTAGCCCTAAAATAAAGTTGTAATACTTTTGCAATGAGCATAATATATTGTGAGCTAATCCTAACCATGGTTTTTCCCTATTTTAGGGTTTTCCATGTAAAAATGCTAGTGTTATATGTGGTGCATGATTTTCTTTTTGTTCTCTAAGTTATTTAGTTTGGTTTGGTAAGTTACAACTAGTTAAATTCTAGTATATGCTGATTCACCCCCTCTCAGCATCTCATTGTGTTCAACACTGGGTGTTGCACTTGCCTTAGATTCTTCCTTTTGGACACATGTTCCATCGCTCCCAGTCACATCTTTGTTAGGTGAGGCTGGATTGTAGCAAGGATTTGGGCCTAGTTTAGAATGATCACAATTGTTCCTAGGAGAAGGGTTAGGGTGATTTCCTTGCTCGCTTGTGGCTTGGTATTGAGAGGCTTGTTTCACTTGGTCCTCTTCCTACACCTTTTCCACCATGGTTTTTTGTTTCCAATCAATCATAGCCTTGGATTGTCTTGGGCATCGAATTGTTGCATGGTTCCTACTCTTGCAATCTAAATAGTAATGTCTCAGTTCTTCAATCTCCAATGTCTAGATCCATATGCGCTAGGACAAGTGGAGAGAGATCTCTCATGGAATCTTCCTAATTGTGGCCACTTGAATCCTTGCATATATGTATGAATCTTTCTCTAATAATTCTATGTCTATATTCGTGAGGGTTCCCAAAGATCTCCCAATCTTTGCCAAACAGTCTTCTATCTAGAATTCTAGTGCAAATTGTACAGGTGAATCCATTTGGGCCCATCGTAGGGGATCATATTGTAATGGATTGAATTCCAAAATCCATTTCCAAATATACAATGACATATCATCCATTTTCCATAGTCTCCCTGTTGGCCATATGTGTTGTCATTGATGTCAACATAGCATACACTGATGACACTATCAGGAAAGTAAGATACTTCTCTTAGTTGTATATTTCCTAAGAAAGAGAAAGCTCATGATTGGAGGTCATAGAAGCTATATTTCTAATCAAAGAAGACTTGAGTTTGAGGCCTTATTAATATGGGAATTAGAATCATTAAAAGAATCAAATGTTAAGGAAGGATTCCTGATGGCTTGAAGCATGTTGTATGATCTATCATACTGATCCTAAGTTGAATGTGGTGATGCAAAGAAGACTTAGCCTTTGGAAGAAGATGACAGTCCTTGTTTTAGAATGTCTGCTCTTTGAAGATTGTCCCATCGATTGCTCTGCATTTTCATCATTTTGCTATTGAGCTTCTGCGATTTGGAACATAGCTTCATATAGTGTCATTTTATGTATTTTCCAAGTTTCATGATGTTTTGATCACCAGAAGGATGTTTTTTTGTTGATAGCTTGAAGATAAAGTTGATTTTGTAAAGAGGTTCCTAATAAGGTGATGGAATGCTTTGCATTCCTCCGCAGTAGTAGATGTGGCTATGTGGTTCTAAAGTTGTGTCAAGACAATAGTATAGATGTTATTTCCAAAGTTTCAAATCATATTTCCCTCTGCTATGAAAGATATGTATGATAGAACACTGGTATGTGCTCTGGCAGAATGGTGTAGTGTTGAAGACCCACTGGAATACTCTGCATTCCTCTGAAAGTGAATGATTGACCTTGCAATTTTTTGAGCATGTTATTGGATGTGCAATGCATGTCTCTTTTTCATTTCAAGCTTCTTGGTGGTCCACAACTCAATTTTTCAATTGACAGCTTGGTGCAGTGTGTTTGGATAACAAAGTGTTTGTAGAGTAAATGTTTGAAGCTATGCAGCACAATTCTTTGATGTGCAGTTGCAAAGGTGTGTATGGGTGTGTTTTATGACTCATGTGAACTCATCTAGAAAAGTTTCATGAAGATCTTTCTTGTTTCCTATACCACACAAGGTTTCCAAGTTGATATGGTCGTTATACTTCAAGACTTCATGTGATTTCCTTAAAGCTATCCTATTTTCAAATGAGTGGAGTGTGTGGATATAATTCCTTGATGTTTGAAGTAGTGAAGGATGTTTTTGACCTGGTTAAGCAAGTGTTGGGGTCTGCAAGGCCTGGATCTTCTGCTAGTGTAGCGTGTTGTTTCAATTAGGACCTATCTTCTACATGTTTCATAGTGTGTGTTGTTTGGCCGACTTGTAAATGTATTTTTCATGTTGTATCTAGCTGACAAGCAATGTAATCAATGTAATATCATGTATAAATAGTGAATCAAATTGAGTTAGGAAGGTATGATTGCAAGATGATGAAAAAGGTGCGCAAGCAGATAAAAATAGAATAAATACATTATTGATGTGCGACTGTGGGAGAAAGAGCAGATGTTGTTGATGCTGCCAAATTCATCTTGAAGACATATTTGTGACAGTGATCAAGTATAGAGTGTGCCTAATTGATCAGATCTTCAAAATAAAGTGTGTGGAGGTAGAAGTGCAATCATAAAAGGTGTGAGAGATTCAATACAATTTTCAAATAGTAAGAAAAGATGATTAAATTGTAATCTTTTGTATTCTTTTTTAGGGAGTAGAAGCTTCCTTGGGAGTGACCCTAAAACAAAGTTATTAGGGAGTAGAAGCTTCCTTGGGTGTAATCCTAAACCAAAGTTACTTAGGGAGTAGTAGCTTTCTTGGGTTAAAGCCCCTAAAACAAAGTTACTACTTGAGCTTCATATATTGTGAGTTAATCCTCACCGTGGTTTTTCCCTTCTAGGGCTTTCCATGTATATCTGGTGTTATGTGTTGATGTACAATGTGTTAATCTTTTGTGTTCATGATAATGTTGTAATGCTTAAGGTTTAATCTACTCTAGATAAGCTAAATTTGTTGAAAGTGAAATTTGATTGTATATTGATTCACCTCCCTCTCAGTATACTTGTGTGTCTAACAATTGGTATCAGAGCCAAGTTTCTCTGAAGGAAGCTTAACCACTTGAGGAAGGTCCAAGATGGCATCAGGAGGATCCAACAAGATTCCTAGGTTCGATGGAACAAATTATGCTTTTTGGAAGGTAAGGATGGAAGGCTACATCAATTCACTGGGCTGTGGAGTTTGGGATTCTATCATGAAAGATTACACTATCCCTGCTTCTATTCCAACATGTTATGTTATGGAGCCTATTTTCATATTACAATATATTTCAAATATTGTACACTCTTAATGTAATCTTGCCCTTTTTTCATGGGTACAAATATGTGCGGATCCCCCTTTTCTTCATGGGTATAGATATGCGCGGATCCCCCTTTTTACACGAGTATAGTTATATGTTTGATTTATACTTGTATATGGGTGGAGTCATCACCCATGATTAATGGGAACTGTTATCGTTTGACTTGGCCCATGGTTTGGTACCCATTGTTTTGTAAAACCGCTATGTTAGTTACCTATTGATGTAATTATAAATAGATGGACATACAGTAGATAAAATATATAGGAAGAATTGAGAAGGTGAATAGAGTGTGTGAATTCAAGTGTGAATTTAGGAGAGTTTGTTGAGCACAGCTCCAAACAATATTTGTGCATTGTAATTGTGAGAAGACGAATCTGAGCAAGTGTTTCTTAGTGGATGTAGCCCGCATTGGGTGAACCACGTTAAATCCTGTGTTCATATTGTGCAATTTTATTTATGTTCTTTATTTATCTCTTTTCATAATTCTTGTTGCTATGATTTAGAGAAATTATTCTGCATTGATTTCTATTTTATTTTCTAACAATTGGTATCAGAGCTTCAATTTGGTTTTGCTGAAGTGTTGAATCATAGGAAGGCATATTAGCTTGAGTGGGAGCTATGGATGATGATAGTAGATAAAAGGTTGAAAATTTCAATGGGCAAAACTTTGGTCGATGGAAGATGTAGATGGAGGATTACCTCTATTAGAAGGACCTCCATGTCCCACTAGTAGGAAAAGGAAAGAAACCAGCAAGTATGTCAGATAAGGATTGGGAGTTACTTGATAGTAAAGCATTCAGGGACATCTAGTTATGCCTTGCATCTTTAGTCACATTTAATATATCACATGAGAAAACTATGGAAGGTCTCATGAACGCTTTAGGGAAGTTATATGAGAAACCCTCTACTTCTAATAAAATATTTTTGATGAAAAAATAATTTAATACGAAGATGTCTGAAAATGCTTTAGTTACTGATCATTTAAATGAATTTAATACAAATGTGAGTATATTGAACTCTATAAAAATTGACTTTGACAATGAAGTTAGGGCTCTTCTTATTTTGTGCTCCTTACTAGAGAGTTGGAATGGTTTGGTGATGGTTGTAAGCAACTCGATCTCTAACAATGCCAAGTTGAAGTTTGAGGATGTTTTAGGAGTAATCCTTAATGAGGAAATGTGACAGAAAAGCTCTGGGGAGTCTTCTAATTCAGGGAATGCTTTGGCAGTGGAGAGTAGAGGGAGACAAAAACATAAAGGAAAAGGAAACTGTGGAAAGTCAAATGGTCCTGGTAGGTCAAAATCAAAGATCAAGATGGAATGCTGGCACTGTGGAAATATTGGGCATGCAAAGAAAGATTGTTGGGCTCTTCAAGGAAAGAAGAACAATTAGGAAGACACCAAGGAGGTAAATGTGGCAACAGGTAATGTTTGTCAGGATGCATTAATTCTCTCCATGGATAATATTGTTGAGTCTTGGGTTTTACATTTAGGGGCTTCTTTTCATCCTACACTGCATAGGCATTATTTTATTGATTATGTTCAAGGAGATTTGGACATGTTTATGGTGATGATGAGCCTTGCATCATTGTCGGAAAAGGATGTGTTCAGGTCAAGATATAGAATGGAAACACTTGGCTACTGAAGGATGTCAGGGATGTGCCCAAGTTGAGATGGAATTTTGTATCCGCGGGACAACTAGGTAGTGAAGGTTGTATGGTGACTTTTACAGCAAATTCTTGGAAGGTGTCCAAGGGTGTTCTTGTGGTAGAAAGAGGTAAGAAGGTTGGTACCTTGTACTTATCTAGTAATGTTGATTATGTTAATTTAGTTGTTGTAGAATCATATGCAACTTTATGGCACTATAGGCTTGGTCACATGAGCCAAAAGGGCATGAATATTTTAAAGGAGAGATTTCTCGGATTGAAACAATCTTCTATGAATTATTCATGATTATAACACATTCTCATGTTGAGAATTTCACCCTCTATATATTTTGAAGTTGCTCACTTTTCTTTAGGTAAGAGCTAAAATCACATCTTCTAGAGTTTGAGAATGCATCTAACTAATTAAAAATGATATTATTGTATTTAGAAGGAATATTATTTAACAAAATGGATTTATCATCTTCATCATCTAGGTTGAAAAAGATGGTTGAAAGGTCTTATCTAGGTTGAACAAGCTTCTAAGGGTTGTCCTTTTTACATGCTAGGTACATGAGGTCAAAGTCTGTGAAATGATGGGTATGTCTAATGGTTTGGTTTGAGAGGGTAACCTGTATCCTCCTTCACTTTGTAAGGTATAAATTTCTTACAAGCTTAGCCAAAATCAATAAGTGTCTTCAATGGGAGAGTTTTTTAATTCTCTCCTAAATTTGTATACCCCACCAAAACATAAATCTTTAGGTCATCCCCCAAGGTGATGAAATGCCTGGGTAGGCTTGCTAAAGGGAAATATATCCAAATGTTTTTGATTCCCAAGATTGCCTTTCAATGTAAAGGAAGAGCATACACAACTTGGATTCTTGGATTAAAACAACAAGGAAAAGAACTAGAAAGTTTTTCTGATTCCCAAGATCACCTTTCAGTGCAACGGAAGAGCATATGCACTTAGAAGTTATTACAAACACAAAAAACAATGTTCATTCCCATTAAATCATGTAATATGTGCAACTAAACTAGTGAGTAAAAAGATGGTCTTTGATAAATGTTCTACAACAAATATGCTAATAGTTTCAAAAATAGAAGTATTTGACAAGCGATTTGCTACATGAAAGGTGGGTTAGAAATGATAAACAAACCCATACAATAATTAAAATATAATGTTATTACATAGGAAAATAGGGATTACCATAGTTTTCTTCATGACTTTCTATGCAATTTTTAAAAAATTATTAAATTTTGATTGTGTATGCAAAAGATATGTGTGTTTGGGGTTTACAAAGAAATATCATGTTCAAACAATTATACCTAAAAATCTAGATTGAATTTGAAACATCCACCTTCTCCACAATGTAGTTCTTTGAACCAGCTTTCCAACACCTACAAAAATGTAAAAATCTGATAAAGAACAAAAAAGTTATGCCATTTTGAAAAAGTGCTCTTTTAAGCCTTGAAGGGAAGGTAGGATCAAGACCTGGTGGTTAGTAATAACCATTGTGGTTAGAAGCTTTTGATCACATGCATGGTTGGTAAATAGATAGTTAATTTAAACAACCAGCAGTTAGGAAACAATTAGTCAAAATGGCTAGCAGCTATAGTTAGTGGTTAAGTTTAATGTTATTTCTAGTGCTAACTATTAGATTTAATGAGAAATATTAGTATCAACGATAAATGATAAGGCTAATGCTATGGTAAGACTAAATGTTAAGCTTAGATGTCATGGGGTGGTTAAGATAGTCATAGGTAGCTACGGTTATAGCTAACAGTCAGTAGCGAACAATTATCTGGTAGTTAAAGGGTTAAGTGGTTATGATCTAACCACTACATGGGTGGTTAGGAGGTAGTAGTTATCATAACCACTAGGTTAGTAGCTAGGAGGATGGATTGATGGATAAATAATGAATTACCCAATGAGAAATACTTTGTATCCTATGAACAAAACATGTGACCAGGGAGCACAGGGAATTCAACCAGTTGTCAAAGGATTAAACCAGTGGATAAAAGGACTGTTGAAAAGAAAGTGGACAAATTTAATAATCAATGGACAATACCATTACACAAAAGAAAAAATTGACAAATGTAGAATGATAGCATAGTATAGGCCATATGGCTGTGTTGTATGACCATACAATCAAACTACTAGGGAAGACCTAGAAAGCAAAAAGAATTACAATTTTTTTCTCACCAAAATATGAAGTGTTATATATTAGTTTTCATCTTTTGGGCTCTCTAGACACAACTGTGACCTATGTTTTATCCCAAGAAGCTTCTTGTGAAAGTAGACCCCTAAATTTCTCCAGAAATCACACATAAACCTACAAAAACAAGTTATAAACACCTACAAAAGAAAGTTTGAGAGGGACAAGTGTCCCACTAGGGCATGCTAGAAATGTATACAATAAATGTAAACAAAAAATGAAAGATTCAAATGTAAAGATTAAACCTTCAATCTATATTAACTGCAACCTCAGTTAAAGAGAGAAATAAAAAACAAAGAATGAAAAAAATAATATTCTCACACAAATTGACTCCTATTTTACCATAAAGGTAGTTGTTCTCAAGTTGATGGAATGTGGTTGCTCACGGTGACAACATGATGTTGCACTAATAATTCTCTAGAAAAATGGAGGCAGGAATGGTCCATTTATAGAGTTTGAGATTAGACAATCAATAAGATTCAGGATTGATTGAGAGATGGTTGAGGGATCAAGGGTGAAATTGAATTGGTTAATTGGTTGTGGAATGGGTGGTGGAAAAAAGGATATTTAATAATTACTTTTATGATTTTTATGTGTAAATCATTAATTAATGATTAATTATGACCTTTGAGGATTTTAAGAGGGAAAAGAGGGATTTAATAATAAAAATTATTAAATCATGTGAAATGGAAGTGGGGATTAAATAAATAAATGAGAATTTATGTTACATCCCTCTTTTTGGAAACAATTATGCTATTTATTTTCTTGCAATTTTAGTAATTTAATATGTTGTGGACGACATGGAAACTGACAATTTATTTTACAAAGTTGTTATATGAAATTGTGGAATCTAATGATTACAATCAAGGTGATATTGTAGACTAAATGTCTTTATATTAAATGCAATGATGTTTGAATATATTATATTTGGATCATAGGTGCTTTGACCACAAAATTGTATGTGAGTCTGTCGATGCAGGAACAGGTGGATCGTGTTCGACGGGAAGAGAAAGTATCTTTGAGAGAGAGTATAGACTCTGGAAACTAACCAAAGGTGTTTGTTACTGAGATCACCAAACAGGTAGATAAACCTTGGAACCATCATTTCAGTCTTGGTTGTCGGTTGGGTTAGTTACTAGATGTCGACGTCAGGGGATAAAAGTATAACATCCTAGTCGAAAGTCGTCATGTAGAATCTTGGAGTCGTCGATGTCGTCGTAAGTCCATCACAGCAAATCGACTTATTTAGACGTTTATTATTTTTGTTTAAATGTATTTAATGAATCATCTTGTGGCGAAATTGTAAATCATGTCTCGTAGTCAAAAGATGCGAGAAGTCAGCTTTGTGCATCTAACGTTGTAAGAACTCGTTTGCATTATGATTAATCCATCGTGATTGTCGTAAAATGCCTCGAACTTGTGTGGAGAATTTATTCTTTTCTTATAGATTGACGAATGTCAATTTGTAGCCATAGCGTGAAATAATTTATTATGGTCGTCGTTTAACGTGAGTCTTTTCTTCTAGCTTTGACCACAAGATGTTGCCAATCTGACCTTGAGTTTTCTTAATAAGATGGTCTTTGTCTCTTTTTCCATTTCGACCAAAAATGATGCTCTAATCATTTCCTAACCACCGCTGTGTCGAGCTTAACTTCTCAATTCATCTTTAATTGGTTTTGAAAAGTTAGATGCCATTATGTTCGAGTAAGGACAGAATTGCTATGTCCCTTAGCAAAGTCATGTCGCTATAGGAGCCATCACCTTTTTGTTTGGTTGTGATAAGTGGGAAGTCGGGTTTAAGATCAGTAATGTCGACCTCCCTGAGTTAGGCAAGTATCGATAGTTGTAGAATGTCTTAAGTTCCTTCACCGTGGGCGAGAGAGAGAAAGTTCAGTGATGGTGTTAGAAGTATGACCGTCGAATTTAATGCCCATGCTGTCTCATTGTTGAGGGAGCAAAATCCTTGGAGTGCTGTTGGAATGAGGCTAGCAAACCTCAGTTCGAGGAGCTTCATCATCGTGGAAGATAGTGGAGCGAGTTGGAGAAACTGCAACTTAATGATTGATGCCCCATCACTAAGGTGAGTGTGAAGGCATCAAGTGGCGGTTGAGAGGAAAGGTAAGGAATCTCAGTTTGTAGAGTCTTTTGCTACGTGGTGATAGGAGTGGTGAACGTCAGTTGTAGAAAAGGAGAGCGATAGGAAGTAGTTAGAGGGAATAATGGGCGAGTAAGGGAGATACTCCCGTCGGGTATGAGGATAAGGCAAGAATGTCGTGGAAAGGAGCATCGTGAGGCAGCGAGAGGGGCTGTCGTGGGGAGAAGAGAAGTAAGTGCGTAGGAGATATCCATGGGGAGTTAGAAGCTGCGAGGGAGAGTAAAAGACAGTAGTCGGAGGTAGTTGAGGAGTGGGGAGTGAGAGGTCTATCGTTATGCTGAGAGATAACCGGCATAGAATAGGAGAGTTACTGACGCCCACATGAGGAAAAGTGTGGGCAGTTTTTAGAGAGTTTTGCGAGAGGAGAGTTGAGAGTAAAAGACGGACTCCTACATCGTGAAAAGAGGAAAAAATGACAGTGTGAGAGTCGATAAGTGAGAGTTGTTAAGTGAGAGGTATAAACTGTGGAAGCGGGGGTCTTCGCTCTGAGTAGTAATCCGCAGAGTTTAGAAGTGGTAGAAGAGATAACTGTGGGAGTCCATCGTTGTCTTGAGGAGAAACGGTAGAAAGGCATGGGTGGAAGCTTCTATGAAGTTACCGGGCAGAGAAGAGGACGACTAGCCAAGAGGAGAAGTAGAATTTGCCACAACAACCTCCATCATCGTCCACAGGCTCATTTCCTTTGTTTTCTTCTCACAGTTTAGACTAGTAAGTAAGTAAGTTTCATGTTTGCGAAAGATAAATACATTTAATATGAGTAGAATAGAAAGACCACGTAATTCTATTATGAATTCTATGTGTGGTCTATCCATGAAAAGGTATCATTGTTGTGTATTGTTAATTGGAAAACTCAGAAATGGTAGGATTGCTGTTTGTTAGAATGCGAAAACTGTATTCTTGTTTGACATACAAGACACCGTGTGATGATGGAACACAGTTTCTGTTTTGCATACGTCTAGGAATGAACACCACTTGATGCAAATTGTAAATTACATTCTCTGAATGGTTGGAAATAATGTATGTTTGAAGGTCATCCATTAAGACTGATTTATCAACTCAAAACTGCCCATGAAGCACTTGAAAAGATAGCTCCACAGCAAGGAAACATTTTGCTCCACATGCATGTAGTGTAGGAGTTTAAAAACCTCCAATTTAGAACACATTTAGGACGTAAACTTTAGTGTGTTTAACAACCGGAGAGGTCGTTGTAACCAGCTAGTGACCTTATCGTCTTATATTTTAGTTAGAGGTCGATCCTGTGGTTGGTCACCTCCATTTATCATAAGAAAGATTCCAAAACCAATTATATCTTATTTACGACCCTTATCTTTTTGAATCATGTGAAACTAAATGACACGAAAAGAGGAGTAGGAAGTTAAAGCGTTAGTAATGATAAAAAATCGTCATGGTTTTGTATCAAGCAATAGAGTGGGAAACCTGCATACTGAATTCAGATTACGTTGCATGTGACAACTCTAGTAATGATTTGTAGACCTTAAGAGTTTAGAACCCTTGAATTCCAGGATAATGGGAATTTGTTTTAGAAATTCGAGTGTGTTGTGCAATCATTGAAACTGAGTAAACAAGTGTGAAACCACTTAGGAGTGGGCGTTATTAAACAATGTTTTTATATGAATATGAGTTTATGAAACTCTGAACTCAGGATTAGAGTAAATATTGCGCCTTGCGCTATTATAGGAGGATATCCTAAACCCTTGAGGTCATCAAGGTCATCAATTATTTCAAATTATACAAATAGGAAACTGTAGGATTTCGATTAGTTCAAGTTGAGTAGGGTGGGTGAACCAAGTTCATGCGTTCTTAGAATGCTAATTTAAAAACAAATCCTTTGGCCAAGGTGATGTACTATCCTCAAGTGCATCAAACGTTCACCGTAACTGGATGGCATTTCTTGTGGATTATCGTGCATGACTAGAGGGTATCTAGGGATCTGCATGATAACAAGACACGTAGGTTACAACACCGAAGCTCAGATGGCAAACACCGATGGTTATCCTAAGTCTATCCTCTTGAGTAGGGTAGGGCCACTTCCGGTTAGGAAGGAGTGTGGGAGACCGATGGTCTGTGGTTTGAGGTTAAGCTCCTTGAAGATACTTTCTCTTCCAAATACTGAGGAATGCCGAGTCTTGAATGTGATGGTCGACAATCGAGATGCATGATAATGGTATGTTTCCAATATTTGTTGTTTCGAGAAAATTTCATTTGTTAGAAAATAAAGTGTTTTATGTATATCATTTCTTTCAGTTTTATGAAAATGAGATCATGTTTTGATAAAATGAAAAATGTTGTATTGGATTATAGATGAGTTACTTTTGTATTTGATTACCTAGTTTAAAAAAAAAAATTTACCATTGTGAAAACTTAGTTACTTCTTGTCATTTCAGATTTGGATGTTACATATGGTGTCAGAGCTAACCAGGTTCAGCACTAGGGCTGATGAGTCCACTAACCTGATTAGGAAATCATCATTATGCGGGTAGCTAATGATTTGGTTTATTGTGCCAGGATGGTATACACCAAGAAAACTACAAGAAAATCCTTTGCGGGTAAGAAGCGTTATCTGCAAGCTAAGCAGAAACGACTTGCAATGATAAAGACCATAGAGAAAACCAATGATGAAAATGACATTTGACTTGATGATGTGGAAACCTTAGCCAATGCAATGTCACGACTTAAGTGAGTGAGGAGAGAACTCCTAGAGGGAGCAGCGACGCAGCTCAAATCATGATCAACCGCTGCTCCTGGATTGTAACTGATAGTGTACCTATTAGTGTACCTGAGAGTGTACCTAGTACTATACCCATGATCACTAGGGATCCTTGTGTAGTACCTAGAGCTGAGATTATTGAGTTATCTTCTGATAGTGAGTCTGAGGGGTATACACCTCATGATTATGTGTCGGACAATGAATCCGAAGGCTACACTCCACTAGATAACACTGTGTAGAAACATGAGATTTGTCTATCTCTAATGATGTTGAAACAATTTTGCAAAATGAATAAAGACAAAATTTTGGTTTGAAAAACAATTATGATTATGATCAATTGTTGTGTTCTTTTATGATATTTAATATAATAAGCGTAAAACTGATTAGTATATGTTTAAACAGGTGTGAAACTAAACTAGCATGGACCAATCAGGGTTTAACGAGGGGGAGGATCGGGAAGGTCGTAACTCTCAGGAAAACTCCACTGACAAGTTGGATAGGATCCTCAACATGCTCACTGAAACCAAGGAAAGGTTGAACAAACTAGAGAAGAAAATAGATGAAACTGGTAACACAGAGGATGGAGATGAGAACTCTCATTACACAAGCAAGAGTAAGCATTGGGAAAATGGCATGTCAAGTGAACATCCTGACGACAGTGAAGCCCAAAGAAGAACCAAGGATAAACTTGCATTAGAGTTATCTAAGGATATGAAGAAGGTTAACCCTCCAAAGTTCGATGGAACGAAAACTGGAGATGCAGTGGAAGCATGGTTGACGAAGATGGAGAAATATTTTGAGATCAGAAACTACTCTGAGGTTACTAAAGTTGTTTGGGGAGCCTATCAGCTGTCTGGGGAAGCGTCCACTTGGTGGATGAATAAGAAAATGGAGTTGGAATTAAGTCCCTTGAAGGTGACATGGGATGAGTTCGTGGAACTATTCCGAAAATGGTGGTTACCTCAGTTATACTTTGATCAGAAGTTAACAGATTTCCAAAACCTCAAGCAAGGTGAACTATCTGTGGTTGAGTACACAGAAAAATTCACTAGGCTACTGAAGTATGTCCCTCAATACCAAAAGGATGAAAGGTTCCGAATCAGAAAGTTCATCATGGGACTCAATCCTCAGATCGGTGGTGAAGTGGAGGTGCATGGTCCAAGCACAATGGATCAAGTTTATGAAAAGGCAATAAAATAGGAGCAGAAGATCAAATCTATCTCTGCTTACCGTGATAAGAAATGCAAGAAGTTTGATAAGAACTACAATGATCAGTCTTATAAAAGGAAAAATGAGAAGGGATATGGAAACATGAGGTTTGATAGGGGAAATTGAAAGAATCAAGGAGGATTTGGTAATGAGCGAAGAGGTGAAGATTTTAAGAGAAATGCAAATTTTAAGAAGAATGGTGATTCTGCAAGTAGGCCATCTGAGAAGCGAGGACCTATAGGAGGATGTTTTTCTTGTGGAGGTGATCATTATGCCAACCGTTGCCCCAATAATAAGCTGAATGGGAGGCCTAGGAACACGAAGCTTCCTTCACAACAGGAAGCCTTTCAGCAAAGGATTCATGCTGCTCTTGACAATCGGCAAGCAGAGTATCAGATCACTCCTATTGAGATGACAAGTACCTTATTTGGAGTTCCTGTTTCTATTCTATTTGATACTGGTGCAACAGAAAATTTTGTGTCACCTAGAATCTTAAATAAATTTTCTAGAAAAGCTGGCTTTATGTCAAAACCTTGGATAGTAGAGTATGCAAATAATTCAAAGGCTCAGGTAGAGCAATGTTTGTTCGAAGCTAGGATTGATGTTTCTAACTTCATCACTAAGGCAAACTTATATGTAGCGCCTTTAGGGTCCTACGATGTCATCCTACGAATGAACTGGTTGTGGAAACATCGAGCCAAAGTAGATTATTTTCTTAAAACCATTGAGTGCCTGGATGAGACAGGCAAAACTGTAAATCTCCAAGAAATTCAGAGGGAAATAAAGGTTAGATCCATTTCATCAAAACAGCTAAAGCGGGCTAGGCGAAAGGGATGTCAACTTTTTGCAGTTAAGATGGACCTAGTAGAGGAAACCTCGGAGAAACAATCATTTGAGGAAAGATATCCATATCTATGCAACTTCAGGGATGTATTTCCTGAGGAATTACTAGGCTTGCCTCCAAAGAGAGCATTTGATTTTGGCATAGATATTAAACCAGGATTGGAGCCAATCTCTAAAGCTCCGTATCGTATGACTACCATAGAACTTATGGAATTAAAAGCTCAGTTACAGGAGCTATTGTCTAAGAATCTAATTAGACCAAGTGTATCACCATGGGGAGCCCTGGTTATCTTTGTCAAAAAGAAAGATGGAACTCTAAGGCTGTGCATAGATTATAGGATGATTAACAAGGCAACTATAAAGAACAAGTATCCCTTGCCACGAATAGATGATCTATTTGACCAAATACGTGGCGCATCGGTCTTTTCCAAGATAGATCTGAGATCTGGATACCATCAGTTAAGGTTGAAAGACGAAGACATTCCCAAGACAGCATTTAGAATGAGGTATGGTCATTATGAGTTCACGGTGTTGCCGTTTGGATTGACCAACGCACCTACTGCTTTCATGAATCTTATGAATAGTGTTTTCAGAGATTGTCTTGATAAGTTTGTGTTAGTTTTCATTGATGACATTCTGATCTATTCCAAAAATGAAGAGGAGCATGCACGACATCTTCAAATAGTCTTGCAACGATTAAGGGAACACAAATTGTATGCGAAACTCTCAAAGTGCACCTTCTTTCAGAAAGAAGTATAGTATTTGGGGCACATAATATCAGCCGATG
This sequence comes from Cunninghamia lanceolata, assembly GCA_027924645.1. Taxonomy (NCBI): domain Eukaryota; kingdom Viridiplantae; phylum Streptophyta; class Pinopsida; order Cupressales; family Cupressaceae; genus Cunninghamia; species Cunninghamia lanceolata. The sequence goes on along the minus strand of BSBN01000286.1, from coordinate 4,370,847 downwards.
GGATATCAGTTGATCCAGCCAAAATAAAAGCTAGTATGGAATGGCCTGAACTGACCAATGTGTCAGAGGTATGAAGTTTCATGGGATTGGCAGGGTATTACAGGAAATTTGTGTTGAATTTCTCAAGCATTGCTAGCCCAATTACCTCCTTGCAGAGAAAGGGAAAAAGGTTTGTTTGGACGGATGAATGTCAAAAGGCCTTTGACTTGTTAAAAGAAAAATTAACAACTGCTCCAATTCTGAAAGTTCCTGATCCTGAGGGAGAGTTTGAGGTTATCACTGATGCCTCAGGGGAAGGATTGGGAGGTGTGCTTATGCAAGATGGTAGGGTAGTAGCCTATGAGTCAAGGAAGCTGAAAAATTATGAGCAGAACTACGCTCATGACCTTGAGATGGCAGTGGTGGTTCACGCCCATCAGATGTGGCGACATTATTTGTTGGGAAGGACTTTTATTTTAAAATCAGATCACCAAAGCCTTCACTACATATTCACACAACCTAATCTCAATGCAAGGCAAAGGAGATGGTTGGAATTAATATCAGATTATGAATTTGAAATTTCTTATATCAAAGGCAAGGAAAATCGAGTAGCAGATGCCTTAAGTAGAAGAAGGCACATAGCCTCTATAATTTCCATACATGCTAACTTTAAAGACTTAGTATTGCAAAACTTATCTGGGGATGAGTATTATGAACAAGTGAAATAGGCTCTACACTCAAACCCTAAGGACCCAAGATATGACGGATTTAGTTTTGAATCCAATGGATTGCTGAGATTCAAGGGAAGAATTTATGTTCCTGATTCAGTTGAACTTAGAAACCTTGTGTGGAAGGAAGTTCACTGTGCTCCTTACTCTAGACACCCTGGTGTAACAAAACTGTTAGCGGATGTCAAGTCGCTATATTTCTGGAAGGGAATGAAAAGTGATGCTGCAAGGTTTGTAGCTAGTTGTTTGGAGTGTCAAAGATTTAAGGCAGAACACCAACATCCTGGTGGGTTGTTATGCCCACATGATATTCCAGAGTGGAAATGGCAAGTTATTAGTATGGATTTTGTCCAGGGGTTACCAATGTCTAAGAATAGGCATGATGCAATATTGGTTGTTGTGGATAAACTAACCAAGGTTGCACATTTCATACCGAGAAGTTTGACAAATGGAGCACATCTTTTGGCTCAAAAATTTGTGCAAGAAATTTTCAGATTGTATGGGGTACCTAAAAAGATAATATCTGATAGAGATGCTCAGATAACTTCACGGTTTTGGCAAACCTTATTTTCTACATTAGGGACTAAACTAAATATAAATACTACTTATCATCCTGAAACTAATGGACAAACAGAAAGAGTGAATCAGGTTTTAGAAGACCTTTTGAGAATGTATTGCATGGATCAGCAATACAGATGGGAGGAATATCTACCTCTTGTCAAATTTGCCTATAACAACTCCTATCATTCTGTCATTAAGATGGCACCATTTGAAGCATTATATGGAAGGAAATGCAGAACTCCTATAAGCTGGAAGATAGGATAAGCATTGGACCTGAAATGCTTGCTGATATGGAAGAAAAAGTTAAAGTGATTAGGAAGAGGTTGGCAGAAGCCAATGACAGGCAAAAGAGTTATGCAGATCGCAAACGAGTGCCTAGACACTTCTCTGTTCGCGAGAAAGTGCTTTTACGAGTGAAACCCCAAAAGAGTTCTATAAAGTTTGGTAAATCTTTGAAATTGGCTCCTTGTTATGTCGGACCTTTCGAAGTTCTTGAGATTATCAATCCGGTTGCCTACAAAGTTGCTCTACCTCCAGCCTTGTCTAAGATGCATAATGTTTTTCATGTTTCATATTTAAAGAAATATTTTGTAGGTAATAACCACATCCTTAACTGGAATTCCTTACAGATGCAAGAACCCGGGGTGGTTGTGATTGAGCCACTCAAGGTGCTCGAAATGCGTAAACTTCGTTTACGTAATCAAGAAGTTTTGCAATGCAAAATTCAGTGGGACCAATATGGCGAGGATAGCGCCACTTGGGATGACTACAAAGACATTTATCAAAGATTTCCAAAGCTTTTTAAAGACATTAATGTTGCATTATAAAAAGTTTGTTTTAAGTTTAAAATTTTGCTTGATAAACTTAATCATCAGGGACAATGATTTTTAAAGGGGAAGGATATGTTACATCCCTCTTTTTGGAAACAATTATGCTATTTATTTTCTTGCAATTTCAATAATTTAATATGTTGTGGACGACATGGAAACTGACAATTTATTTTACAAAGTTGTTATATGAAATTATGGAATCTAATGATTACGATCAAGGTGATATTGTAGACTAAATGTCTTTATATTAAATGCAATGATGTTTGAATATATTATATTTGGATCATAGGTGCTTTGACCACAAAATTGTATGAGTCTGTCGATGCAGGAACAGGTGGACCGTGTTCGACGGGAAGAGAAAGTATCTTTGAGAGAGAGTATAGACTCTGGAAACTAACCAAAAGGTGTTTGTTACTGAGATCACCAAATAGGTAGATAAACCTTGGAACCATCATTTCAGTCTTGGTTGTCGGTTGGGTTAGTTACTAGATGTCAACATCAGGGGATAAAAGTATAACATCCTAGTCGAAAGTCGTCATGTAGAATCTTGGAGTCGTCGATGTCGTCATAAGTCCATCATAGCAAGTCGACTTATTTAGACGTTTATTATTTTTGTTTAAATGTATTTAATGAATCATCTTGTGGCGAAATTGTAAATCATGTCTCGTAGTCAAAAGATGCGAGAAGTCGGCTTTGTGCGTCTAACGTTGTAAGAACTCGTTTGCGTTACGATTAATCTGTCGTGATTGTCGTAAAACACCTCGAACTTGTGTGGAGAATTTATTCTTTTCTTATAGATTGATGAATGTTGATTTGTAGCCATAGCGTGAAATAATTTATTATGGTCGTCGTTTAACGTGAGTCTTTTCTTCTAGCTTTGACCGCGAGATGTTGCCAATCTGACCTTGAGTTTTCTTAATAAGATGGTCTTTGTCTCTTTTTCCATTTCGACCAAAAATGATGCTCTAATCATTTCCTAACCACTGGCGTGTCGAGCTTAACTTCTCAATTCATCTTTAATTGGTTTTGAAAAGTTAGATGCCATTATGTTCAAGTAAGGACAGAATTGCTATGTCCTTTAGCAAAGTCATGTCGCTATAGGAGCCATCACCTTTTTGTTTGGTTGTGATAAGTGGGAAGTCAGGTTTAAGATCAGTAATGTTGACCTCCCTAAGTTAGGCAAGTATAGATAGTTGTAGAATGTCTTAAGTTCCTTCACCATGGGTGAGAGAGAGAAAGTTCAGTGATGGTGTTAGAAGTATGACCGTCGAATTTAATGCCCATGCTGTCTAATTGTTGAGGGAGCAAAATCCTTGGAGTGCTGTTGGAATGAGGCTAGCAAACCTTAGTTTGGGGAGCTTCATCATCGTGGAAGATAGTGGAGCGAGTTGGAGAAACCACAACTTCATGATTGATGCCCCATCACTAAGGTGAGTGCGAAGGCATCGAGTGGCGGTTGAGAGGAAAGGTAAAGAATCTCAGTTTGTAGAGTCTTTTGCTACGCGGTGATAGGAGTGGTGAATGTCAGTTGTAGAAAAGGAGAGCGACAGGAAGTAGTTAGAGGGAATAATGGGTGAGTAAGGGAGATACTCCCATCGGGTATGAGGATAAGGCAGGAATGTCGTGGAAAGGAGCATCGTGAGGCAGCGAGAGGGGCTGTCATGGGGAGAAGAGAAGTAACTGCATAGGAGATATCCATGGGGAGTTAGAAGCTGCGAGGGAGAGTAAAAGACAGTAGTCGGAGGGAGGTGAGGAGTGGGGAGTGAGAGATCTGTCGTTATGCTGAGAGATAACCGGCATAGAAGAGGAGAGTTACTGATGCCTGCATGAGGAAAAGTGTGGGTAGTTTTTAGAGAGTTTTTGCGAGAGGAGAGTTGAGAGTAAAAGACGGAATCCTGCATCGTGAAAAGAGGAGAAAACGGCAGTGTGAGAGTTGATAAGTGAGAGGTCTTAAGTGAGAGGGATAAACTGTGGAAGCGGGGGTCTTCACCCTGAGTAGTAATCCGTAGAGTTTAGAAGTGGTAGAAGAGATAACTGTGGGAGTCCATCGTTGTCTTGAGGAGAAACGGCAGAAAGGCACGGGTGGAAGCTTCTATGAAGTTACCGGGTAGAGAGGAGGACAACTAGCCAAGAGGAGAAGTAGAATTTGCCACAGCAACTTCCATCATCGTCCACAGGTTCATTTCCTTTGTTTTCTTCTCACAGTTTAGACTAGTAAGTAAGTTTCATGTTTGCGAAAGATAAATACGTTTAATATGAGTAGAATAGAAAGACCACGTAATTCTATTATGAATTCTGTGTGCGGTCTATCCATGAAAAGGTATCATTGTTGTGTATTGTTAATTGGAAAACTCAGAAATGGTAGGATTGCTGTTTGTTAGAATGTGAAAACTATATTCTTGTTTGACATACAAGACACCGTGTGATGATGGAACATAGTTTCTATTTTGCATACATCCAGGAATGAACACCACTTGATGCAAATTGTAAATTACATTCTCTGAATGGTTGGAAATAATGTATGTTCGAAGGTCATCCATTAAGACTGTTTTATCAACTCAAAACTGCCCATGAAGCACTTGAAAAGATAGCTCCACAGCAAGGAAACATTTTGCTCCACATGCATGTAGTGTAGGAGTTTAAAAACCTCTGATTTAGAACACGTTTGGGACGTAAACTTTAGTGTGTTTAACAACCGGAGAGGTCGTTGTAACTAGCTAGTGACCTTATCGTCTTATATTTTAGTTAGAGGTTGATCCTGCGGTTGGTCACCTCCATTTATCATAAGAAAGATTCCAAAACCAATTATATCTTATTTACGACCCTTATCTTTTTGAATCATGTGAAACTAAATGACACCTAAAGAGGAGTAGGAAGTTAAAGCGTTAGTAATGATCAAAAATCGTCATGGTTTTGTATCAAGCAATAGAGTGGGAAACCTGCATACTGAATTCAGATTACGTTGCATGCGACAACTCTAGTAATGATTTGTAGACCTTAAGAGTTTGGAACCCTTGAATTCCGGGATAATGGGAATTTGTTTTAGAAATTCGAGTGTGTTGTGCAATCATTGAAACTGAGTAAACAAGTGTGAAACCACTTAGGAGTGGGCGTTATTAAACAATGTTTTTATATGAATATGAGTTTATGAAACTCTGAACTCGGGATTAGAGTAAATATTGTGCCTTGCGCTATTATAGGAGGATATCCTAAACCCTTGAGGTCATCAAGGTCATCAATTATTTCAAATTATACAAATAGGAAACTGTAGGATTTCGATCAGTTCAAGTCGAGTAGGGTGGGTGAGCCAAGTTCATGCGTTCTTAGAATGCTAATTTAAAAACAAATCCTTTGGCCAAGGTGGTGTACTATCCTCAAGTGCATCGAATGTTCACTGTAACTGGATGGCGTTTCTTGTGGATTATCGTGCATGACTAGAGGGTATCTAGGGATCTGCACGATAACAAGACACGTAGGTTACAACAGCAGAGCTTAGATGGCAAACACCGATGGTTATCCTAAGTCTATCCTCTTGAGTAGGGTAGGGCCACTTCCGGTTAGGAAGGAGTGCGGGAGACCAACGGTCTGTGGTTGGAGGTTAAGCTCCTTGAAGATACTTTCTCTTCCAAATACTGAGGAATGCCGAGTCTTGAATGTGATGGTCGACAATCGAGATGCATGATAATGGTATGTTTCCAATATTTGTTGTTTCGAGAAAATTTCATTTGTTAGAAAACAAAGTGTTTTATGTATATCATTTCTTTTAGTTTTATTAAAATGAGATCATGTTTTGATAAAATGAAAAATGTTGTATTGGATTATAGATGAGTTACTTTTGTATTTGATTACCTAGTTAAAAAAAAAAAAATTTATCGTTGTGAAAACTTAGTTACTTCTTGTCATTTCGGATTTGGATGTTACAAGTTATTTATTTAGGACTTAGGAAAATGGTAATAGGACTTGGGAAAAGTGGGCCAAGATGGTGGGTGATTTTTAGGTGTCTATAGCTTGTATCCTTTTCAAAATCCTATCTAAAACATCTTGGTCTTTACATTAAAAAAGGCCATTATTTCTTGATTGCAATATGTTAAATGGAATGTGATTATCCAAGCCAACAATTTGATAAAATGTTTAAGGACAAAGAATGCATGCTAATTGTTCAATTTTTTTTTTTGATAAATAAATAACTTGAATATTTTTGTCAAAGGTTTATAGGTTTATAGAATTGGTACAAGGAGTTCTGGGAAAACCAATAAAATATCTTAAGGGATCTTTTAGAAAAAAAATTATCAACCTTTCTGACCAAACTGAATGATTCATAAAATATTTAGAGAGGACATTCAAAAGCTAAGTAAAGCAACCTAGCAAATTAAATTAAAAGATGAAAATAAAACCTGAAATAAAGTAAACTAGACAAAGACAAGATGATACTGTCTTGACAATGAGGGTCACTAGCCCTGCTATAAAACCAAAGATGAAGAAAGATATAATAATCCACTTGAACATAGTTCTACTACAAATAATGAAACCTAGATTTGCATTTTTCTTCTTTCTCTATTTACTAGGCCCTAACAACTAACTCTGCTAAGTCTTGTCTTGTTGCCTCAATAAGCCTACTTTGTTGAAATCTTGCATGTTTTAGTTCATGTTGTCATATGTGGGAGAGTCCGTGCATTCATATCTAAGGCCCAACCTCCCCATTGATCTATATGCTAACAAAGGAATGCACAATCTTCTTCAAAACCAAGTTTTTACATCTTTTTGAAAAAGATGCAATTGTTATATAGCAATGCAAAATCATTCAAAATAACTCTTTACAACATGGCTTAAGGAGAAATAATGGTGATTGACAAATTTACCTTAAGGGAAAATAATGGTGGTACTTAGTATTGTCATTTCACCTATTGCTTAGTTTATTTTCAGATGTTGCAAGGAGTGGCCTTAATAAGCTTAAATCTAGAATTGAAAGAAATGCATAAATTTGATAAAGAATGGCTTTGGGTTTATGGCTAACAATGCACATAGAGAAAAAAATATTTGCTTCATAAGATTTCTTAGCCATTATATAAACTCTTTGTCCTTCATAGTGATAGGCATAGCCATGCATGTAATTATAAGGAAGATTTATTAATTGCCACATATGACCACCACTTGAGCATTAACTAATAACATATGCTAGTTGTATAGTTTTGTGCTCCTAAGTGCTCTCATTAGATTGTGTAGCAGAACATAAGGAAAAATGTATACAAGTTTAGAATAATATTTAGATAATAAAAACAAAGAAATATAATTTTTCTATTACAAAATATTTATGGTAATATAAATGACTAAAACTTTTGGAAGAAACTTTAAAAAAATCATCTAAAAATAAGCTATAGAGCAAAGAATAAAAATAAATAATATAGATTGATGAATAAATGAATAAAATACTTTTAATGATGTCAATGAGACCAAGAAGTCTAAGGGACCAACAACCGCAACCCTAAGACATTTTCAAGCTCCTTTCGATGCTAGATCTTCTACTATGAATCTTGATGAACAAACCAACAATTTTGTGAATCCTTGCCTCCTCAAATAACTTGTTTATACTACCCCCTTCAAGTTGTTTTCATATTGTATATAGATAGCCTCATATGCAACACACTCCATGATGAAGTGCCATCCTATTTCAACCACGCCTTCATTGCAGAAAATGCAAGTTCTCTATTCCCAGTCTTCCTTGGGAATCTTCCATCTATTAGTCTCAAACCTAAGATGATGTGATCTGGTCCTCAACTATGCAACTAACAACTCTACCTTTCCCTTAAGTGTAGGATGTAGATATGCTTTTTCACCATGCTCCTAAGTGGGGTTAAACTCTTTGACATAATGCACTTTTTTTTGGCCAATCTACTTTGTCCACATAGCAATCCTAAAATTTTCTAACACAAACTTTTTTATTTCATTATTAGTGTTAGGACATTCTTGTAAATTAATGTCTCATTTGCTCATCCACTTGTTGTTTTGCTTCATCCACATCTTATTGTTATGGTCTAATTCTTCCTCTACGACCATTTTAGGCTAGTGATAGTTATCCATGATTTCAACCTTTTTTAAATAACTTAGCAACTGAGTTATTGCCAATGCCTTCATTGGGAAAGTTCTTGCTTCCACCAAAAGGGTATCATAAGGGACCATTGTTTTGACTTTGAGGCTGCAAGTGATTAGACATTTTTGGACTCTTTCTAAATATCTCCAGCTGTGATTTGACATGTTACACCCCCATACCTAACAACCATAGAGAACAACTAGCGTGACAAACCAACTAAAAAGGGTTTTCTTGGTTTTCCAATCCCATAGTTTCACTTTCCTACACATGTTTTGAAGTAGGTATGATGCTTTCCATCCTCCATGTATCCTTTTCGCTCTACATGTCTCCCAACTAAGCCTATTGTGGACATCAATTCCAAAATATTTGTATTCTTCCACTACTGCCAATGAGCTTCCTTCAAAAATAAAATTAACTTGTTGCTTCTTCCTTTTTAATGAAAAAATCATGACTTTGGTCTTGCTGGCGTTCACTTGCATCTCGACCTCTTGGAAAAAGAGTTCTAAGGCTTTCAAATGTTCTCCCAACCATGGGCTATTTTACAATTAGGATAAGATCATCAACATATAAAAGTAATTTCACCACATAGCTCGCCAGTTGGATACCCCCTCCATCAGTTTTGTTTAACCATTCCTCAAGTTTATCAATGTATAAACCAAACAAAGTGGGGGATAGAAGACATCCCTATTTGACTCTGATGTCGCTACAAAAACATTTAGACATACCCTCTCTTGTTTTGATTTTATCTCTACCCTACTCATATAGTTTATGCACTACAACTCTATACTCATCTAGAATCCCAAGTTCCTCCATCCTATTCCAAAGTTTATCCCTGGGTACTATGTAAAAAGATTTTTTTAATCAATGAAGTAGTTCAGAAAGCTTCCCCTCCTTAAGTGTCCCAAAATTTTTCAAACAAGTGTCTAAGAGTGATGTAGTGATCAATGGTAGAGTGCCTTAGTGTAAAGCATGCCTACCCTTATACTCTTTTTCCCTCTTTTTCTACCCAACTGTTGATTCTGTGCTCTATCATGCTCCCAAAGTTTTCCAAGAAGAGGATTGACCATAATAGGGTGATAGTTAGATGAATTATTGATATCTCCACTTTTGTAGAGAGGGATAACAACACTAGTTGTCTACTCTATCAGAAAGCCATCTTGTGTGACATTGTTGAAAATTCTCTTAATGTGTGGAGTCCTAGTCTCAACTCCCCATTTTAGAAATTTAGCCTGCAACTCATCTATGTCTTGTGCTCTACCACCTACCAGTTTCTTTATACCGTGTTTGATATCTTCCACCAAGAAGAGCTTGGTTGATGTGCTAATTATGGGAGGGTTATCTTTCTCTTGTGCCCACTCATAGAAGAGTTTCACATAATCTAGCCATTGGACATCTGTGATATTATTTTCTATTTGTTTTATCTTATGTTGTAACTCTCTCCAAAAGGCTTTGGGGTTATGTTTACCAAGAGAGATTAATTCTTTCTTTCTCGAGATTACTTATCTTTCTTTTTTGTATTTTACCAATTTCTCATATTTTTTCTTGCTTTCTTTGTTTCTCTAATTCTCTTTGAAGGATCCTTTTGCAGCCTTGCAATCTTTGTCATACCACAAGTTAGCCAAGAAAGTATTTGAAATGCCCTTCTTAGGTCGAGATCTCTTGCTAGCCTTTAATGCCTTGTGGATCAAAGGAATCAACATATTGCTGCATATATGATCACTTGCTTCATTATTTCCTTGCACTCTATGTTATTCATTGTCACTCTAGGTGTTGTTTAGGGGTTGCAGTGAAGAGCTCTTGATTTATTTGATTCACGAGGATTTTGCCTTGTGTATGGGCTTTCTTTTGTATGTGTTAGAAACTTGCCCTCTCTATTAATTGTTTGTGCCCCTACCTTGACCAAATACTCATGCCATTACAAATAACCATGTGATACAAACGTAAATTAAAACCATTCATAATAAACAAACAGTAGAGTGTGCTTAATATACTTTAAAGGTGGGCCCCATGTGATAAACTATATTCAGCCGATAGTCAAAATATTTAATATGCATGCCTAGTGGCCAAATTGGCGGCCTATCAACAAGGCAATGGCTATCCAGCACTGTAAATAGCATGTGGCATGGATAGCCCATTCTTCCCAATCCCATACATGCATCCCATGACCATTCCTTTAATAAATGACGAAATCTCTCCGTAGAAAATGGCATGAATCATGCTCTAAATATATCTTCACACCTGGTTTAAATATTGGGAGGAGCTGTATAGACGGTGCCTGCTACAAATATATCTTCCATGTCTAAAACCTCTTTTGCTGTTCTTAATTTTTGGGTCCATTTTGCAGATTAATTTTGTGCGGCATGAAAGGGTTGGACTTGGACAGATCTGAAGACTCCCGGTCAGGCTGGCTGCATCTTTGCTTTCAAAACAAAAGGTGTGCTTGCCATTAAAAAACCTTAATACAATTTCTCTGCTGGTATTTTATGCAGTCTTTTGTTTTCACTTTTGTCCGATGGATATATTTTAGCTAAATCTCTATGGTTTCAAAATGTAAAATAGTCTTTGCATCTCTGCATTATTAGAATGAAAATTGGTGTAGGGATTAAATTTTATAATAGATCTTCCCCTAAAATTTTAATTGCTCCGTCTGTGTAGAGAATGAAAATTGGTGTAGGGATTAAATTTTATAATAAATCTTTCCTTAAAATTTTAATTGCTCCGTCTGTGTGAGAACTGGAGATAAGAAACTATAAAAACAAACACATATTTGATAAATTTATTTGAACTCTAAAAAACTCCACAGCCAGCCAAAATTTTCACCTACAGATGCAGTCTTTAGAACTTAGTAATATTTTTGGCCATTTTCTATGTGGTTTTATGAGTCTAAATAAAGTAATAAAGCCATCACGCTAAAGCTACACAAAACACAGAGGAACTTGGAAATTGTGAATGGAAATCCACAAAATGCACTGTCTGAAACGAAGTTTTATCAATTGTGGATAGGTGGTAATGTCAGTCAGATTACTATATATATACAGGGAGAGATATCTTATGTGAACAGAAAATTCTTTTAAAAAGTTGAAAATTTTGTTATGATTAGCATGAAAAAGTTAAATCATGATAGAGATCTAATTTCTCTGTACTGATGTTCACTGGTGCAGGTGGGGACAGCCATTTGTGGGCTAGTGGAAAGTCTTGTTTTCATATGGCTGTGTTTTTTGAAATTTTATTTTATTTTAGTTTTTGCTATTCTTATTTTGGTTATTGGTTAGTTATGGTCAGTTGTGGAACTAAAATAAGACCACACTATACAATGTATTTATGGTCCACTTAGAGTATTATTTTATTTTAGGGTTTGCATAAGTTTATATTTTTAATTTAAATTTTAAATATTTTAAGAAAAATCAACAAAATGTGGTCTTGTAGACTATAATCTTTATTAAATATGAAAAAAAATCTTATTGATAAAGATTTTACAAATTTATTAACAATTGAAACAAATAAGTAATATAAAACTCATCACTTTCTAACATTCTAATATATAACTAAAAATGACTTTTGGAAAAGGATTTGTGAATCTATCAAAATATAATTAAAAATATTTTTCTAAGAAAGTGGAGGTGTTACTACCTTACATCTAAAATGTAAAACCATTAAATTAAACTATTCAATGTTTAACAAAATCCCCTAAGCAATTGTATCTCAAGGGTGGTAATCATTGTTAGATTACCAATTGAATTCTCTTGTTGAAGACTATCAAACATTAATGCAACTAATAGGTTCAACCTTTATCACAATACTTCCATTTTTTGTAAACTTAGAGCTATGGAAAATAGTGTAAAGTTCTATAAAAATAAAGAAAAAAAATTATTTGTATAGAAAGTGTAACAACACACATTATCAATATTTGTTGGCTAATTGTCCTCATCATGCTCATAACTTAATAAAGCATGGCTTATATGTTGATAAAATAAAAATAAAGTATTGGTAAACTATTAGTTTAATGTCTTTGTTATTATAATTTTATGTGAGGTCATCATATGATTTGACAAGCTATCAATCTATTTTTTCTATTCTTCTAATTATAATTACAACTAGTTTATATATATTTTTAAAAAACAACTCATCCAAAATATTAAAATTCTAGATAATTTGAGAGACTTGTTCTTGACTAAAAAATACCCTCTTTGATATTGAAGTTGAATATCCTTTGATATATTGATCCTCTATTATCAAATACAAAATTTTACATGTTGCACATGTATGGGATGACTATTATATAGTTATTGTACACCCTAAAATGAAGGAACTGTCACTTAATCACATGACCTAAAATTACTCTTTTTAATATCAATATGAATATCTTTTGATATATTGGTCCTCTATTGTAAAATATAATTTTTTACATATTGCACATAGGGTGACTATAATAAAATTGAAAGGTTGTTTAGTAAGATTAAATGCCAAACTTGGTGGTTGTCTTAATCAATTTTTTCTTATGTTATGATGTGCTAAAATCAATCTTGAAGACTTGGAAAAAGTTATTCTTATATAATTAGAGAAAGTAATATAATAAGTTATTCTTATATAATTAGAGAAAGTAATATAATACTCAAAACTAATTTCCACAAAAATAAAATGCATTAGTAACAAAATAATTCCCCATAAAAACATGTGGATTTCATGGAGCTTAATCTCTTACCTTCTAAAATATTTTGAGGGGAAAATATCCAAAAGTATATGCCTCTTCTTGGCCTTCTTCTTAAAAGTATTTCCACCACTTAAATATTTAAATAATGACTCATGCATATAATTTCAATGTTTAAGGTATAATTTCTAACATTATTTCAAGGCTTATCCACACTTATCTTTGTGATTGAATGAAAATAAATTTAAAAAATAGGGGGGATAACATCTATATAATTCACTAGTAGTAATTAATCTACATAAAGATGGACCTATTATTATATATTTTAATCTTTACATTCTCTATTTTTTTCTAGTAATTTGCTTTTTTGAAACAATATAAATTGACCTTACTTAGTAGATAAGGAGAGCTAGTAAAAATAAATTAACACTATTTAATAAAAAAAATATTATTATATTAGTAAATAAATAATCAAACATTTCATTGCTTAGAGTTCTTCAAGTATGCCCTTTCTTATTTTATTTCCATTTATTTTTGGTTCTTAACCGCCTTTTAAGGCTATGAGACTTTGTGACTTTGTGAGTGTGCATTTTAATCACCCTACCCATTGTCAATATTGTACTATTTATTATTTTTAATATAAGTTAAATAGGAAGTATTCATTAAAACAAAAAAAAATCTCTTCAATAAATTTTTGAATATTATTTTATTTCCTTAAGAATTATTTTATTTTAATATAAGAGCTAATTCTATTATTGGTATTTAACATATTAAGATGCTATAGCTCCCATGTATATATAGACATAAAAAGAAAGTTATAGTCCTTCAAGGAGATTTTTATATTCATTTGGTAAGAAACATTAAATAACATATTAGTTTATTATTATATTCATTAAATTTGTTATCGGAGAAGCATTTTGCAATCACAGCTAGTAAACTAAAACAAAAGTCATTAAATTAAATCTTAATTTTCTTTGTGGCTTTTAAAGATTGAAGAACCTAACCCTAACCCTCATTAAACTAAAGTAAATAATTTACCTTGCCCTTAACTTTCAATTGCATCACTTCATAAATTTGTTTTGCAAGAAAAATAAAAAAAATGGTGTATTGTGACCCTACCAATTAAACTTTTCTCCTTACCAATTAAACTTCTCCCAGTTCAATTAGTTTTGTTTTTATTTGATTTGATGCAAGTGTCCATGGTTAACCTAGGAAATGGTAGAAGAGAGCAAGAATCAATAGTAACTGCTACAAATAGTAAGATGCAAAATGATAAGAAGAAAAAGTAGGAATTGAAAAAACAAATTGGAGAACTATAGGAGTATATGAAACAAATAGTAAGCCCATTAATACAAGAGTATGGGAAATATACTTTTCTAGAACTCATAACAAAAGTCACGACCTCTTTCCTAGATAAAATGAATGATAAGACAATTAAAAATAAATGATAAGCCAAAATTTCTAACTCATCCTCAATTCCTAACTCAAATTCAAAAAACAAAATTCCCAACTCGTCCTCAACGATCATGAGATAGTTGTGAAGTGGATATAAAATAATTTGATTCAATTGACACTCTATCTCTCTTCTCTATGTATATTAACTACACACCTATTCTTTATAAATAGTGAATAGAGAGACAAGTGAGAAGAACAAAAAACACATCACACATCTATTATATTTCTTGTAGATGTACCTCTATTAGAGATATGTAACAAGAGTGCCACTAGGATGTATTGGAATCTTATTGTATTGTATTTAGTTATCCACATAGTTGGTAGTGTACATTTAGTTCATATAAAACTTAATGTCTATAATTCAATAAACCATTTTTGGGACTAATTTGTTAGTACATGGAAAAAAAAAATTTGTCTCTAATACAAGTATATTTGGTGAAATCATAGAGCTTACCTATATATACATGTAAGATAATAATATCATGGAGTGAATAGAAAAATTGATATATTTGTTCATACAATTTTTTAACAATATAGAAGACTAATAACTATAATAATTTTATTTAGAATGGGAAGAACGTTTAAATGGAAATCACTCATTAAATTACATGTGCAAGACATTCTCAACCAAGGAAATCATTTCTCAAGTGAGGACTTTGAATGGACACCTATTGGAGATGATGGCAATATGGACTTATGTGTTGCAATCTCTCTTGAAAGACTCCCTCACTTTATCAAATGAGAAGGTTTACTAGATAGTACAGAAATAACATTTGTACGTAAATCTCATGAAGAGAATAACACACCAAAATTTACTGACTGCACTACCAAGATATTCTCCAGGTTTGCCTAGATTAAATATAATTAATAAGCATGTCATTTTATATTTAATTTTTTATATGAATTAATATATATATTTTGTTTGTGTGTATAAATAGATATTGGTGTGCTTTTGGCCTAGAGGATAATAGAAATAAACCTGAAAACATGGAAAGGATACGAAGGTTTACCCAAAAAAGGGGTTGTCAAACCCATTTTATGATAGGGTCATATATGGTAGACCACAAGTTGCAATAATTAAATATAATGATTGGAGCCATTGTGATGCCAATGGAAAATTTTTCTATGGAAGGGATGACCCTTCTGGTGATCCAAGGAGCACTTTTGCACTGAGGTTATCAAATGAATGTAAATCATATATTGAGTCTTTATTGCTAATGGGTGTGGGGATTGACACAATATGTGAACAACACTACTTAGACCATGGTTTGACTGAGTTGATGAATAAGAGGGATGTATGCTTGTTGAAGAATGATGTGTTGAATGCATGGAAAAGAGTACACTCCATTCGATCCCAAAAGAATGAAGAAGATGCAAAAAGTGTCAATTTGTGGCATGTAGAGGAGAAAGATAATTTCTTCTACTATAAAATACCAAACACCATGGAAAATGTTTCATTTATCATAGGCATCCAAACACTATGGATGTGAGAAATGATGGTCAGGCATTCACATAGCTCAATTATTGCAATGGACTCAACATTTTCAACAAATAAATATGGTGTAAGTAGAGCAACATTTACTATAAATTTATGGATTTTATTTTATCATTGATTTAGTTATTTAAAAATATTAATTTATGAATGTTTTATTCATTTGTAGTATCAATTATATACCTTGCTTGTTTTTTTATGAACAATAGGCTAGTGTACCTATTGCATGGGCCATATCCTCAAGAAATAAAGTTGACATGATCCCTAAGCATATCTTGATTTTGTCTTCACACATCCCTAGGAACTAGTCCCAATCCTTAGTTTACCCATTTCTCTACCTAATTCAAAATCATAGTGTGAAATTGAACTTAGTTTGATTATTGGGAAATGTGTTGTACATCTTACATAAAATTATTAATATTTTGTAAAGTTGTGGTCTATCTTGAAATAGGACACAACAATTTGGGTAGAGAAATATTAATCACGGGAAGCATCTATCCAACACCACAAATAACATGCAGCATGGATAGCCACTTCCCATCCATGCATCCCATGACCATGCCCTTAATAAATGATGAAATCACAGGCATGAAAAATGACATGACTAATCAATGTTCTAAACTATGTAATTTATAGGTTTTGATGACATTGCAATGGAGGATCATGTTCAACACTATTATGGATAATCATTACAATTTATTATACTTTCAACTTATATTGTATATTTACAAAATTTGCTCATTGGCCTAATTATAAGAAATACATTGATATATGTTAATGAAAAATGGTATGATCATGTGTAAAGTTAAGGTCGATCCCTTAGAATTAATCCATTTATCATTTCATGCATTCACCTAATTTTCTTATTTATCACACTTATTCATAAACAAGAGACGAACTTTCAAGGCCATGATGTAGTCTAGGGCACATAATTTCAAATGTTATAAATAATATTTTGGGAAATTTTTTAAAGATGAATATTTTATAATTTTAAATTTAGTACATTGTGGTAATGGGTGTATAAATTATTGTTTCTTTCATTTCAAAGTTAAGGCTTGAGGAGTATTTATTCTATTTAATTTCTTCTTTCAAAAGTGTTGTGCCTTTACACTTAGAAAGACTTGATTCTTGGTAGACTCTTTCTGAACCATTCAACTTCACCAATAAACCCAATGGCCACTTGACTTAAAAGAAAATTATATTTAAATATCAAGACCAATTTAGAGGAATTGGAAACATCATAAAAGCAATGACATCAAAGTCCAATTTAAATGGATGTAGAAGTAGCATAAAACAACAATACAAAGGTGTAAACTAGCACTCAAACTTCTCAACTATATAAATACCGATGCTAATCATTTTTTGATCAACCATCTAAGTAACAATATGTGGACATCTTAGATATACTAATAATTGGCTCTACCTATCTAACCTTGACTATGCATCTAAATTCAATCATAAACATCTTAGATATCCTAATAATTGACATTGTTTATCCAACCTTGATCATATTTTGTGGATCCAATAATAAAAAGTTACTAACTCTAGCAACAAAATCTAATGATGTGCTTGAGTGCTCATGGTCTTGAGCAATTTTGTCTCTTTGTTTGTTTTAGTAGATTTTTCTTGGCTTACCTTATGTGGGTTTGGCTTAGTTTTTTCTTGTTATCTTTCATTTCATTTGTTCAGTTTAATATCATATATGTAATTTGGTTTTCATATCTCTTATGCAAGACCTAAATTTGATTGTTGTATGGTCACATTTAGTCATTTTTGTGTACAATTATAATTCATCTCTTATGCAGGACCTAAATTTGATGGTTGTATGGTGGTATTTAGGCATTTTTGTTGTAAACTACAATCAAAATTTTAAAAAGACTGTATCACATAAAAGGAGAGATTTTGGATAGATTGTCAAAAATTTATATATGATTATGATAATATATATTAGGTATATATATAATTTTACTTTTACTAGGATGTGTCATAGTTTTCCCTAATATGTTTGTTTGTGTCTCATAAGGATGTTAGGAAATTGATGGAGGAGTTTGGGGAGGGTTATTTTGTGCCCTCTCTTCAATTGGAATTTTAGTGTGCCCTCTATTCAATGAATTAGGGTTCAGGAGCATTTGAGGGTGTTCATTTGTTAATTTTTTTTAAAAAAGATTCAAAACTTTGCAAAACAAGTGATTCATTTTCAAAATCACAAAATGATAGAAAGCTTACATTGTTGAGCTTGTTGACCTCATCAAGTGCAAGAACATCATAGTGGCATTGTGTTTCAACAAAATTTTCTTGAGCAACCTCAAAGCATGCTTCCACAAAAGCAGTATTTAGGAGAAAATGAGGCCATGGGTTGTATTTTTTTTAAATTTCAAAATACCATGAGCCCCTTATGTGTTTTGATTCTTGTTTCTCCTAAAAACTAACTTGCCTTGCTTCAAAATGTTCATTTCATTATTTTAAAATGTAATTGATTATGTTTGGAAGCAAGTTATAGATGAAATATATATATAGCATTAACTAAGTGATTAATCATTAATTACTTATTTTTATCTAGTACTATTAAATAACATTTAAAAAATTAATTTAAAAATGAATTAACTATTAACCATTTTTTGTTATTAAAATAATTAAAAGAATATAATGTTCTAAGTTAAGGATTTTGAGTTTTATAGTTTCATAGGTTTGTTTGGGTGTTGTAGTTTTGTTTATTGTTTTTATACACTTGTTGTATCTTGATTGTATTGTTGTAATGCTATATTCGCTGCCTTCTTATTGTAATTTTTGAAACCTTGTTCAATACCAAATAAACATTAAATTATGATTTATAAATAATTGTTTTTTAGTTGAATGGTGATAAACAATTTACCTTAACAATAATAATTGATATTCATATAAGTAAAAAAGATTTATCACTATTTACTCTTATCAAAATAATTATGAATACTTTAAAAAATAGCTATAAAATATTTTATTTTTAAACTATCAACTGTGTTTTCTCATATATAATATTTGTAAAAATAATATTTTATTTAAAAAAAAATTGTTTGGAATCTTAGATGAAAGAAAAAAATTATTGTTATAAAAAAAGCGCGGATCGATCAACAAAAAAAAAATTGATATAATAACTGTACTTAATAATTATTGGACAAAGTATTGGGTAAACAGATATTCCCATAGCATCAAAGTGGTTGGGTGAACGAATAGTTGAAATACCGCTGTTGTTGAAAAAGCGGGATCGCACAGTTAAAACAGTCTTCAAAAAAGCTAAAAATAAAAACAGTCTTCAGAAACGCTGCGTTTAAAGAAACTCTACAAACAGATGCAGTTATAAAAGCGGGAAGATATATTTACAGCGGATAGGAAGAAATTAATTATTCATGCCGTTCTCTACGGAGAGATTTCGTCGTTTATTAAAGAAATGGTAATGGGATGCATGGATGGGATTTGGAAGCGGCTATCCATGCCGCATGCTATTTGCGGTGCTGGATAGACGTTGCCCATAAACAATAGGTCAGGGGGGTTGAATCTGGAACGTATTATTTTCAAGAGCTAGTACAGCAGTACGACCGCTTTTCAAAGCTGATTTGTTTTCGTGGAAAAGTTCCTGGCGAGGTATATTCTGTTTGCAAATATCTACGATTGCATTGCGTAGAAGATTTCGACACCCATTTTGATTTTTCAGCGCGTGGGCTGACCCCGCACCCTGAAAAACACTAGGTATAACTTCGTCTTCCTGAGCTGCCCTCTACAAACAATCCACATTAAAGACGTTTTGTAGAAGCGTGGGCTGACCCACTGAAAAGATATCAAACGAACTCGAACTCAACACCTGTTTGATTTTTTTGCCACTAGTGAAGGGCGAGGTGGAGATTTTAGAGCAATTAGTTTAAATGAGAAAAGGGCTCCACTTAATGTGCAATATACCATTTGTTTTCTTCCAAGATATAATCACACTTAAACCTTCCAAACAAATGCCCATTGCCCTCCGTTTAAAGCTTACAATAGTGTTTATTGTCCAGTAGCTCTTTTCACGGAATGAACGAATGAATTTTAATGACGTTCACGAGGCCAAAACAGCTTAAGGGACCAAGGGCCGCACTCCTAAGACACTTTTAAACTCTTTTCAATGTCAATATTTTATTATTTTAGAGGTAAAAAGTGTATTTTATTATTTTTAAATTTATTTTTTATATATTTTGAGTTTTGTTGTAAATGTGATGTCTTGATGTTAAATTTTGTTTATTTAAATATATAATTTTGCTAAACCTCAAAATTAATATATAGATGTATTCCTTTTTAAGTCAATCCATTATCTTGGATTAGAGTACATGTGAGACCTTGTCTATTGGATGCAGGGCTTAAATTTGACGGTCGACTCTGCGTGTCAAGCAATTTTTTTGTGATGGTCATCTATGTGAAGTTCTCTTTCAAATATTAAAGTCTACCTATTTTTATAAAAATATATAAGCTAAAATATATATAAGAATAATTACATATAAATTTTGACAATTTACCTAAATCTTGCCTTTCAAGTGATACAGTCTTACGGCTAAAATGACTAAATACAACCATATGGCCATCAAATTTAAGCCTTAAATGGATGAGATCACACCTATTGCCTTATCTTCCTAATTCAAATTAGTTTCTCCTTTTTTTCAAGCTATGTCCTTCACCTATTTTGACCATTATCCATTAGCTTATGCAATTTAAATTAAACACCTAAGATGTCATATTTAATCTAACAAGTCTTAGGACATTAGTCTTAAGCCCTCATTAGATAGGTAATATTAAAGCTCATGTTAGTTCATAATGAGATATTTAATAATGGATAAAATATAGATAAATATATTGGTAAGTATTACAGATGGATAGACTATTTTTATTAATTTTTTTTTCTTAGGTATTGGGGTAATATATTAGAAGGGGTTAGGGGTTGGCTCTAAGGGGTAGGAAGTTGGGTGTATTAAAAAATAAAAATTTTAATTTATTCTTTATTTTTGGTTTTTATTAGGACACAGAGGAATTGGTTATGTTACTTATGTAGGGATTGCAAATAGATTTGTTTAATCCTAAGTGTGCTAGATGATGACGATGTTTATACACCATGTAGACAGGATATATGTTTGACTAAGAAGAAAGATTTAGTATGTGCACCTTGTAAGACAATAAATGTTAAATAGGAAAGAAAGCTTCTTGTAAACATTCACCAAGAAGATCTCATTCATTAATTAGTGTCTAATGTGGCAATGATAAGAAAAAAAAACTTTACCTTTTTCTACCATTTTTAATATATAGTTTAATATGTTTAACAACATACTGTGGAGCTTAATATATATCTCATTTGAAAGATTGCAACATTACAACACTAAAGATGATTTTTTTAGTTTTGGTGGGTAGATATTAGATGGATGAGCACTTATATTTATAGTTTCTTACAATTTACCCTATAATTATTTATTTATTTTCTCATTCTAAATATGTAAAGAAAGCCAAGAATGACCTAGTATCCATGTCAATTAGTTACCTTTAATGCTTTTGAATTATATCATACCTTATCTATCAATGTAAAATTATTATCTACATAAGGGTATGTGCATGGAAATGGGGGACCAAAAGGGGGTCAAAAGTAGCCACTTTTTTTTTAAATTAGTTAAAATTGATCTTGGATGAGAAATTAAAGATAGTCACACTCAAAATTTGAAGATGTGACAATAACAAGATTGATAGTACTCAGAATCTAGTTTCTAAACTACTTTTTCTTTAACATGGTGAAGATTAAGAGGTCAAATATGGGGAGCACACAGAATGCTCCTATTTTTTTAAGAAAAATATAACATAACAATTGGTGTGCTCCCCATAAAATATTGACATTTTTTAAGTATTTCAAAATATCTTTGATGGAATTAAAACATATACTGAAGAGGTGTGATCCATATTCTACCTAAAGAAGCATGATGCTGCTCGCTCCTAAATTTGTAGCTTCTGCCAAATATTTGGTGCCATTCCAAGTTCACCCCCTACTTCTGGTGGAAATGCCTCCATTTTGTAAGCCCGTGAAGGGGATCTGCTGGTGGGGAAGGATGTTGTGGGACAGATCCTCAAAAATCCTTTTTTGGAAAACCCTACTTCGGCACCTAGGGTTTCTAGCTTTCGGTGTTTAGAATTCTTTCATTCAGGTGATCCATTTTCTCTCTGCCCTAATGCTGGATCTCAAGGATTGATGGAATCAAAGTCTGGACAAAGCCTTTCCTTTAGGGATATGGTTGCTAGTTTGATTCGGGACAAATTAAATCTTGCAGCTTGGAATGCTTGGTCGTTGAAGGGAAATTCAGTTTCTTATGAGCGTGGGACATCTAAGAGCAGCCCAAGAACCATCATCAGAAAGGTGCCCTCTTCTCCTATTCTGGTTTTTTTAGAGAAGCTCATAAAGGAGGTTGATGAAGGTGAGCAATTCTTTTCTTCCAATAGATTAATTGGCTAGTTCAATCACCTTTGGCCAAAATTACCAAATCTGCATAAGTGGATTTCATCAACTTGGTAGCCCATGCTCAAAGGTAACATTGTAGAAGTCTACCCTTGTGTGTAGGGGTTTTTTATTGTGGTTTTTGATTGCAAGCAGGATAGGGATGCCATTCTACAAGAGAAATGGTGTTGGGGGAAAAACTTGTTCCTTCTCAAACCATGGTTTCCAGACTTCAACCCTGCTACTACATCCTTTTCCATAAAACATGTTTGGATTCACCTTCCAAATCTTTCGTTACAATTCTAGTTCACAGACTGCTTTAAGGTGATTTGTGATTCTTTGGGTTGCTTTTGGTAGTGGATTCAGACACAACTAATTTCACCCATACAACTTTTGCACGCATCTTGGTAGACATGGATACCACAAGAGAGCTTCCTACGGACATCACCTTTAGAGTTTCAAATTGCAGCTGGAAGTAACTTCTAAATTATGATGGTTTACCCTTCTGATGTAGGAAATGTTTTGAAACCAGGCATATGGCCAATTCTTGCTCTAGAATTGTTAAGAATGTTGCTCAACAGTCTTGGTGGGATGATGCCTAGCCACATCATTATTCAATTAAATCCTTGACAAAGTTGAAGGTGGAAAAGTTAGAATCTTCTCAAAGTCTTGGCTCATCCCTGAATTTGGAGGCAGATGAAGATAAAACTCATAAACAACAAACATATATGAATAATTCTAATTCCCCAAAAATTGATCCTGAGAATCTGAACTCAGTCCCAATCACCAATTCTGCTCCAGTGAGTGGCGAGAGATCTCTGGCAAAGGGTGGGGCGAATATTCCACATGCTAGCCACTGAAGTTTGGACACCATTAAAATACAAAAGATTGAGGCTGAGGAAGGATGGCAAGAAGTGCAGAATAAGAAGAAGAAAGTTTTAAAGATGGAGCTGAATTGGATTAAAATGCGATTGCAATCTCACATCAAATTGGGTGTCTAGAATGCAACTTAATATAAGTAGTGGTTTTGGGGAGTCATCACTCATCCAAAGTTGCATTTGTTGCTTAGATTGTCATTGAAAAAAGGAGAAGTTTCAAAAACATAATTTATGTTAGTGCCCATGCTTTAATGGGCTGTCAGGGTTTGCTAATGTCGATCTTTGGATTGATGCAAGTATTGTGGCTTACTTTTTGCACCCCTATTCTTAGGGCATGCATTTGGTTTATTTTATGCTATGGGGTATGGCTCACTTATGCCTATATTACAAATAAAAAAAATATCTTTGATGGAAAATTAGCTAAAATCACATAGTTTATGCCTAATTTTTTAATAATTGTATGATTTTTTATAAGTTTTCAACGTGGACGCATCCTGAAAAACAAAAAATTAAGTGTCCTCCCAATTGATGATTTGTCATTGACGTCAAAGGTTGTTGTATGATGATGCAGTCCAATGTATTGATGATGATTTGTCATTGATGTCAAAGGTTGTTGTATGATGATGCAATCCAATGTGTTCATGTTGGCTCTTAGGGCTATGATGAGTTACTTTAGGTTTGATTTGGTGGAGGATGATAGGTTGTTGTTATCATTGATATGGTTCAAGATGATAAGTTCAGTGATGTAGGTGTAGTAAATATTTGATGTCATCAGGATGATAAGTTCAGTGATGTAGGTGCAGTGAATATTTGATGTCATCTTCTTGTTTACTATTCATGTTTTAGTCTAATGGCTTCACAGTTGTCTAAGGATAAAAAAATCTCATTTAGGTCTTCATTTTCCAAGACTAGGGTTTAAGGTTCTGTGGTTCTTAGGGATCAAAACACTAAATCTAATGCTTAGACTAAAATGTGTTATTGTTAACCTTATTTCCCTCTGCCCAGAGCTAAACAGTTAACATGGCATTTTCCTTGGAAATCCATTTGAAAAGGTCCCTATAAAGCAAAGTGTGAAAAATTTCCCAAAGGCCTTGCCTAATAAACCTTACCATTGGAAAGAGCTCAAAAAAATAGGCAGGTTTGCTTTTTACAGCACCCTGAAATTCATCCAAATAAAGAAGTTATGCATGGTCAAAGTTTCAGTCAACTGACAGTTCAAATGTGCATTTGGCGGGCTCTCAAAAAATTCCATCAGCCTTTTGAAAATGATCGCCGCGGATCACGACACGTGTCAACGGCCGAGCACAGTTTCTAAAAGTTTCAATGTTGCCATGGAGGGCACCACGTGTCGGCTTCCGCGACAGTTTCTTTGCAGTTTCTTTAAGTTTCTAACTCGTAGTTTCTAACAGTTTCAAGGAGAGCGTGGAAGGATACCACGTGGAGGCTTCCAAGAGCCCCTAACTTCTCAAGAGCCCTGCAGATGGTGCCAAGTGGCAGCACCCACCAATGTTTCTAAAAGTTTCTCGGCTTCCGCCCATGTTTCGTGAGCCCCTTTTATAAAGCTTCTCAGAGCCGTGGGTTGTGACAAGTGTCAGCAGTGGAGAGCTCCTGTAAAGTTTCATAGAGTCCCCGTGGATACCAACGTGTGTCGCTTTCCGCTGAGGCCCCTTTAATGTTTCTAAGGTGGGGCGGAGCGCGCCATGTGTTTCTATGATTGTTGCGGGTTGCGACAGGTGGCAACGTTCACCAAAGTTTTCGATGGCCTCTATTGTTTCTCAAAGGTAGCGCGGATGGTGACAAGTGGCAGCCTCCGCTTATGTTTCAAAAAAGTCTCTAAGGCGTGCGGAACGTGCCACATGTCTCTTATGGTTGCTACGGAAGCTGACAAGTGTCAGCTTCCACGTGAGTTTCTTTTTGTTTCGGCGCGAAGCCAAGAGAGGTGGCGGGCCCCTTTATTGTTTCTAAAGTGAGGCAAAGGATACCACATGTCGGCTTCCGCGTGAGTCTTAAGTGGGTCTCAAAAAAGTTTCTATCTTGTTTCTCTATGCGCAAAAGGCGCCAAGTGGTGGCTTCCGCCGAAGTTTCAAAGGGCCCCTTTATATGTTCTAAGTGTGCGCGGAGGGCACCATGTGTCAGCGGCAGAGGGTCTCAATATGTTTCTCAAAAGATAAGCGGACTGCGCCAAGTGCCGCTATCCGTTGTAAGTTTCGGGACCCTGTTGATGTTTCAAGAGTAATGCGCAGGGTGCCAAGTGTCCGTTTCTGCCTGAGTCCCAGCTAAGCCTGTATTGTTTCTCACGGCAACGCAGAACTTGCCACGCATAGCTGTCCGCTAAGGTTTCTAAAAGTTTCTAAACAGCAGCGGAAGACACCACGTGCCCCTTAACGTTTTCACAAAGGCTGACAAGTGTCAGACTCCACAGTTGTTTTTTTTGTTTCAAAGCTTGGCACAGGCAAGGTGGGTCCCAGTAGATAGCTCTGTTGATGCAGATGATGCCGCGGGTTGTGACAAGTGTCACACGTGGAGGCCCGGTTAGAAAGTTTCAGCGTGGGCGCGGAAGGCGCCACATGTATCATGAAATGAGGCGGGGGATGCCACGTGTCGGCTTTTGCATAGGTTTCAAGCAGTGTTTCTATGTATCTCAGGAGAAGTGCGGAAGGTGCCACGTGTCATCATCTGCATATGTTTCCAACAGCCCCTAACTTCTCAAGAGTCACGCGGAGCTTGCCAGGTGTCAGCTTCTGCGAAAGTTCCCGGCAGGGGCTTCTCAAGGGGAAAGTGATACAAGACGGACCTGGCAGGAAAATGAAATGTAGCTAAGGGTGATTTTTTGGGTCCGCAGCTTGTATGTTCGCATAGACCGAAAGGGAGGTGCGATTGGTGGGGTCCACAATATGTAGGTACTTTTGTATGCCGAGCAGATATATAAGACTCAACATACAACCCGGACCCGATGGCATTTTTCAATAGTTTCATAATGATTCTTCAGGTCTGCAGCTTGCATTTAGGGTTGTATATGCTGAGACACAGTTATAGATGCAGAAGCGATAGACACAGGCTGTTGACCAAACTTTGACCACCTGTATCTTCTCCGTTTTAGCAAATTTTCACACGCTGTAAAAGGCAAAGTTGTGTATTTTCATCCCCTCTTTCATTTGGTAGACTTTTTGGGAGATTTTGTGACACTTTTTTAACAAATGAAGATTTTTTGGGGGCATTCATTACAGCAGATATGGCAAGCAGCTGTCAGCATTCAATGCTAGGTTATCCTCCACCATTTTTGAGGATCAGATCGATGACATGGCTGTTTGCATTGAAGACCCAGAATATCTCCCACCTGCCCCTATTCCTGATCTTTTGCGTCATTACTCTTGGCAGGTGGATGTCCCTTCAGGAAGATTTTTTCTGATTGCAGCTCCCTAAGTGGATTTTTGTAACTGACCTAGGTTAGTATTTTGCAATGCTATATATGCTGAGGCTTATGATGTAATAAGGTTGAAAATTTTTTGGAAACATTCTGTTCTCCCTATTTCCAAACAAAACTTTTCATGCTGTAACCTTGCCTTTCTTTAGATATATGAAAGCTATCATGCCTTTTGCTGATTTTTCTATCTCTGTGTGAATTTGCATATGGTTGTCTGTGAATATTTCTTGTTCCTCTCAATCATTTTGCTCCTTACCTCTGTTAGAATCATCTATTCTGTGTATATTTGCTTGCTGTATCTGATTACATTGTGCACACTTCAGTCTTTGCAAAGGTTCTTTAGATCTATCTGGTGCATCACCCTTTCATGTTTTTAAGTATTGTTGCTTTATCTTTCATTTTAGCACATTTCTTCCCCTTTTCACCCCAAAATACGGTAGTTTCAGGTGATAACTAGACAAGGAAGCTGGCCTTCTCCGGATGTTTGATCTCATTTAGCAAAGTCCCACACTTAGAGATCAATCCCATTATGTCATTGGAATGCTTGGAATCCCATTCAAGCAGGGTGCAATTTCACATGACAACAGTTTCTAGAATGCCTAGTGGGACCATACAAACTCTTATTACTGGTTTTGATGTGCAACTGGTGATTTTATGACCTATAAGAGGTTAAAAATTACATATTTGGCGACTCATACTGAGGAAGATTAGGCAAACCAGTTCTGTTGATATACTTTTATGAAAAGGATACAAACTAGGGGTTCAAGTTCTAGCTCATTTGATTATCTACAGCTTTCTCCACCTAGGAGGCAGAGTCAAACTGTAGTAAGAACTCCCTATTCTAAGAGGACATTATCAACTCCTCCAAATTTTAGATCGATTGCCTCTGTAGTCCTTGTAGCAACTCAGGCAAACCCACCTCCAGCTACTCAGATGGCATGAAATCAGCCATTTGTGGCTTTTGATGGGGGAAGCCCCTTGAACTTAACAGTACATGATGCCATACCTATGGCAGCCTTGAAGAGCTTGCCCTATTTCATAGGGGAGACCCAAACTACACCTATTGAACACATAAGAGATGTGGCTTCTCTATGTGGAGTACATCATGTAACACAAGAAAATGTGGCCATCAGATTACTAGCTGCCTCATTCAAAGGAAAGGCATTGCAATGGTTCATAAGTCTACTAGTACAGACTATAGGGACCTAGGATGAACTAGGAGACAAGCTGAATAAATAGTTCTAGGATAAATCAGATAATCTGTCATTGGTGGAACAGATGACCACCATAAAGAGAGCTCATCAGGAACCAATGATGGACTTCAACTTCAGATTTCAGAAGACATGGGATAGAATCCCTGCCACGGTAAGACCTCCAGCTGAGTATGCATTCTTATATTTTTTAAAAGCTTTAAATAGTGATATTTCAGTGATGATACAATCACTAGGAGGTGTAAGACTACCTGATGCCTATGAAATTGCCATTAGAGCAGAGAACAATCTAATTCAGGCTGGAAAAATAGCACCTAGGCCCCCTATGCCCATTTTTCCTGAGATCCAGGCTTCTATGCCTTTACCTACCCCATATTTTGTCCCTACACCTATTGTGGCAGCATTACCAAGTACCCCTACTTCTGAGCCTGCTGCCTCTAGTTCATCTCAAGAGCTAAAGGAGATAAAAAGTAGCCAACAAAAAATAGAAAATCTTCTGTAGACTTTTGGGAATGACCTAGTAAACATCAAGAAGCAGCAGTCTTAAGGTAGGCAGCCTTATCAGCAACAATATTAGGGGTAGAACCAAGCATATCAGGGGCAAGGTCAACCTTACCAGACCAATAGGCCATCTTATCAGAACAACTACCAAGGTGCCAAACAAAATATGAACCAAAGGCCTTTTTAGCCTTACAATCCAACACCTGTTAATACAGCAAGGGACCTTGTCCCTATCCAGAATAACATTGTAGCTGATTATGATTGGTGTGACCCATGCCATATGCCACACAATCAGGCAGCCTATTCAAGTGGAGTCCTAAATCAGGCTCTGATGGCACAAAACATGGTAGCTACACATCCATACATGCAAAATGATGGAGTTGCACAACAACAAGAGCAACCTTAGAATGATTCTGCTTTCATGAATTGGCAAGAAGGAGAATTCTGTGGGGTAAACAGTGATAGCAGTCCAGTTGCTGCCAATACAAGGGCTAAGAAGAGGGGTTATGAGATTGAGCTAGCAGCAAGCAAAGGTAGAGAACATACTGATGCTTCCACATCCCGCATTCCTTGCATCTTGCAAAAAGGTGCACCAGCAACAACAAGGGAGATACCTCATTTACAGGCTGATACTGCTACTACAAAGTCAAGTCAGAAGGTAGGTGCCTCTCCACCTTTCAATATTATTGAAAACATGAAAAAGATGAGTGTAACCATGTCTATGTGGGATTCTTTAGAGATCCCTGGCCAAAAGAAGATGTTGCAGTCTGCCTTGTCTGATTTGAAGGTATCCAATGATACCACTGTTGACCTTGATAGGTCTGCCCTTACTAATTCATCCCAAGATGATATCAAACAGCCTAACCAAGGTGCTAAGCCTCTTCCCTTTTATGTATCACTGATAATTGGGGACAAACTGGTGCACAATTGCATGGTAGATAGTGGAGCAAGCAGTTCTGTCATGCCCAAGTAGATTGCAGATCAGTTAGGGCTTAAGTACCAGCCACTTGAGAAAGGTGTACTCCAGTTGGAAGGAATATCTGTTAATATTGTGGGTATCATAAGAGACCTAGGTCTCACCCTACATGCCTGCCCCAATGTCTCTATTTCACAGGAGGTGTTCATAATAGATTTGCCTCCTCATTTTGCCATGTGCTTATCGAGGGAATTTATAGCCAAAATAGGAGGATATTTGTCTTCTGACTGGTCCCACATGTTTTTTAGGACCAGATATGGCACCAAAGTAACTTTGAAATCTGAGTTACTTTCAGACTA
Source organism: Cunninghamia lanceolata (assembly GCA_027924645.1). Lineage (NCBI taxonomy): Eukaryota > Viridiplantae > Streptophyta > Pinopsida > Cupressales > Cupressaceae > Cunninghamia > Cunninghamia lanceolata. Next base: position 4,341,308 of record BSBN01000286.1, on the reverse strand, counting down.
TCACATAGAACCTTACACATCCAGTGTTGTTAATGTAAATTGCATTATCTCTGATGACCCTGAACTAGTTGTTGCTCAAGAACTACAAGCTGAGAGCATACCAGAGGTACTCTTGAGGGAGTGGGCTTCTGAAAATGTTGTAGATGATTCTGAGGGACATATCCAAGAAGCTGGCATGGAAGTGTACATGTTGCATGAGCATGAAACAACAATTCCAAGTCTTCTGAAGAAAGCAGAGCAGCAGGTAGAGCATCATGATGAGGTATGGAAAATGTACTTTGATGGCTCTAGGGGCAGAAATGGATCTGGTGGTGGTGCAATGCTTGTGTCACCACAAGGTGAAAATTATTATGCTGCTTTTCATTTTGCCTTTTCTTGTACTAACAACACTGCTGAGTATGAAGGGTTGATCCAAGGTCTGCAGTGGGCAAGAAGGAGGAAGATTGGCTGTTTACAAGTGTTTGGAGATAGTGAGCTCATTGTGAATTAGGTGAGGGGACTGCACCTTACAAAAAGTGATGCCTTGAAGTGCTACAAACATAGGGTATGGAATTTGATTGAAGAGTTTGATGCTTTCATTCTGATCTCCATTCCAAGAAGTCAGAACCATCATGCTGACAGATTAGCTACAATTGGAGCTCATTTTGACATCCCCAGTGACATTCAAAGGGAGAATGTTCAGCCTCATGTAAAAATAATTTCTAGGCCTTCTATCCCTGATAATAATATTCACTGGCAAGTTTTTGACAGTGATGAACAGATCCTGAGGTTCCTATTAGAGGAAGATGAATTTTCCATGATAAATCAGGATAAACTCAAACAGCAGTATGACAATGATCAAATCATTCAGCTGAGAACAAATAAGCTGCCCAAGGGATTGGTCACCTTGGAATCTATTTTCGGCACTGATGACCAAAAGAAGAAGACAAAAACCAGTATGCAAGTAAAGGAGGAGCATTATGAAGAGCTAGAAGTTTTCAAGGGTAGACTCCATAAAATTGGTAAAATCTGCTCAGCTGAAGATAGAAGAGCTTTCATTGCTCTTTGTAAAGAATTTGAAGAGGTGTTTGCTTGGGACTATGCAGACTTAAAGGGATTTGATCCTCATATTGCCCAACACACCATAGAGTTAGAGCTGGGTATAAAATCTGTGAGGTAGAAGCAAAGACCTCTGAATCCAAAGCTAGAACCCCTGATGATCAAAGAACTAACCAAGCTGATTGAGGGGAAGATCATCTTTCCAATCAAGCACACTTCTTGGGTTTCTAACCTTGTGCCTGTGAGGAAAAAAAATGGGGAGATCAGGTTGTGTGTTGACTTCAGAGACCTCAACAGAGCCTCCCTAAAAGACCACTACCCATTGCCTTCAATGGAGCAAATTCTGCAGGTGGTGGCTAGTTCAGAAAGGTTTTCTTTGCTTGATGGATTTTCTGGTTATAATCAGGTGCTAGTCAAGGAAGAAGACCAATTTAAGACTGCTTTCACAACTAAGTGGGGTACTATGGCCTACAAGAGGATGCCTTTTGGTCTCTCAAATGCCGGCTCTACTTTTCAAAGAGCCATGGACATGGCCTTTAAGGGTCTGATGTATAAGCTAGTGTTGGTATACCTGGATGATATAATAGTTTTCTCTAAAAATGCATCTAAGCATTTATCCCACCTAAGGCTAGTCTTTGAAAGATGCACAGAGTTTGGTATATCCCTCAATCCAAAGAAATCTATTTTTGTTATACATGAGGGCAAGTTGTTGGGGCATATTGTGTCAAAGGAGGGTATTACCATTAATAAAGAGAGAATACAGGCCATTTTGCAGTTGCCCTTACCTAGTCATAAGAAGGGACTGCAGCGCTTCATTGGCAGAATTAACTTTCTGAGAAGGTTCATACCTGATATTGTGAATCTCTTAAAGCCCTTGACATCTATGTTAAAAAGGAACATAACTTTCAATTGGATGTCAGAAGCCAGACTTAGCTTCTAGTCCATAAAGGAGGCATTAGCAACTGCACCAACCTTGATCAATCCTGATTTCTCTAAGGACTTCATCCTGTATGATTATGGTGGCCTGGATACCATTTCCGCTATTCTGGTGCAACAGCAGAGCGAGAGTTTCAAACAACCGATCACCTTCTTCAGCCAAGGGTTGGAGGAGTATGAGCAGAAGCATAGCTTCATTGAAAAGCATGTCCTGACAGTAGTCAGGAGCCTAAAAAAGTTTAGGCATCTTGTTTCAAATAACAAGATACACTTGATGGTGGCTCATCCTAGTGTGAAAGAGTTCCTACTGAGTAAAGATGTTAATGAGAAAAGGGCTGGTTGGATCACCATGGTCATGGAATATGATGTGGAGATCAAGATAACCAAGCTGGTCAGAGGCAGAGGACTCAATGAGCAACTTGTCACTAGTTCTAAGGATGAGGAAGAAGAAGAAGAGGTACTCTTGATCATAGAAGAGGAGCATCAAGATGATACAGCAGCAGTGGGTACTAGTTGGGTTAATGCTATGACCCAATTTTTGCAAACTGGTAGATGTCCTGTAGGCTTAGATAAAGCTAAAAGAAGATACTTCAGGTTACAATCCATTCCATATGTTTTAATAGAAGGCACCCTTTTTAGAAAGGACTTTAATGGTGTATTGCTTAGATGCATTGATACTAATCAGACTGACAGGGTGCTACATGAATTCCATGATGGAACAGCAGGAGGACATTTTGCCCCAAGAACTACTACTTGGAAAGTAATGAGAGCTAGCTATTATTGGCCTAGCTTATTTAAGGATGCCCATGCATGGGCTAGAAAGTGTGTTAAGTGTGCCCTTTTTGCAAGAAAAAAGAGGCTGTCAGCTTTGCCTCTACACCTAATCCAGGTAGAGTAGCCCTTTATGAGATGGGGCATTGATTTTATTGGACCTATCAACCCACCATCAAGTGTAGGCCACAGACTACTTCACAAGATGGACTGAAGCAGTGGCTTTGAAAGAATCTAATGAGAGTGTTGTGTTGAATTTTTATTGTGATTTGGTCTCTAGATTTGGAGTGCTTCAATCAATCATCTCTGATAATGCTCTAGCTTTTGTTGGCCTGAGAATAACTGACTGGGCTATCAAGAATGGGATTTATTTAAATACTTCATCAAATTATTACCCACAGGGTAATGGTTTAGCTGAGTCTACAAACAAAAATCTCATCAGGATTATTAAGAGGGTAATGGAGAATAATCAGAGGACCTGGCACACTAATTTGAAGTTTTCTCTGTGGGTTGATAGGATAACTCCTAAGAGGTCTATTGGGAGCTCCCCTTATCTGCTAGTGTATGGAAAAGAGGCAAGGTTGCCTATGTCTATAGAGCTGCCAGCATTAGACATCATGCATCATCTAGAAATGCTTGAAGCAGAAAGCCCCATGGCTGTAAGGTGTGCTCAGCTTATGGAGCTGGAGGAAAGCAGAGATAAAGCTATGGTAGCCATGGAACATCATCAGCTACAAACAAAGAGAAATTTTGATAAGAAGGCCACCCCCAGGCATTTTAGAGTGGGTGATATGGTGCTCAAATGGGATGAGCTAAGGAGTAGACCAGGAAAGCATTCCAAATTTGACCACATGTGGAGTGGCCCCTTTCTCATCACTGAATGCAAGGAGCACAATGCATTTCAGTTGTCCAACATGAATGGAGAAAATCTGCATATCCCAGTTAACGAGATACATTTGAAAAGATGTTTTGAGGTATGAGCACCCTATAAATTAGTAGATTAGACTTCTTGTTTTCAATAAGTGTTGTTGCACAGTAGTTTAGATTCTTTTACTTCCCTAAGTGCTTCTGCACAGGCTACTTTGTCATTAGGAGAAAGTAGGCCTTCCCCCCTCTTTTGTGTTTTGAGAGGCAGGTCTTAGTTTCCCAGCATATTTTAGACTTGACTCCATGCCCAATGGATGCTTAAGGCCACTGATCTCATGTTTAGCAGGCAAACATCCTATAGTGGTCACCAAAAAATGTTAACCTTATTTCCCTTTGCCCAGAGCTAAACAGTTAACATGGCATTTTCCTTGGAAAGCCATTTGAAAAGGTCCCTATAAAGCAAAGTGCCAAAAATTTTCCAGAGGCCTTGCCTAATAAACGTTACCATTGGAAAGAGCTCAAAAAAATAGGCAAGTTTGCTTTTTACAGCACCCTGAAATTCATCCAAATAAAGAAGTTATGCATGGTCAAAGTTTCAGTCAACTGACAGTTCAAATGTGCATTTGGCGGGCTCTCAAAAAATTCCATCGGCCTTTTCAAAATGATCGCCACAGATCGCAACATGTGTCAACGGCCGAGCGCAGTTTCTAAAAGTTTCAATGTTGCCACGGAGGACACCACGTGTCGGCTTTCTTTGCAGTTTCTTTAAGTTTCTAACTCGCAGTTTCTAACAGTTTCAAGGAGAGGGCGGAAGGATACCATGTGGAGGCTTCTAGGAGCCCCTAACTTCTCAAGAGCCCCGCAGATGGTGCCAAGTGGTAGCACCCACCAATGTTTCTAAAAGTTTCTCAGCTTCCGCCCATGTTTCGTGAGCCCCTTTTATAAAGCTTCTCAGTGCCGCGGGTTCTGACAAGTGTCAGCAACGGAGAGCCCCTGTAAAGTTTCTAGAGTCCCTGCGGATACCGACGCATGTCACTTTCCGTTGAGGCCCCTTTAATGTTTCTAAGGTGGGGTGGAGCGCGCCATGTGTTTCTGTGATTGCTGCGAGTTGCGACAGGTGGCAACGTCCGCCAAAGTTTCTGATGGCCTCTATTGTTTCTCAAAGGTAACGCGGATGGTGACAAGTGACAGCCTCCGCTTATGTTTCAAAAAAGTCTCTAAGGCACATGGAACGCGCCACATGTCTCTTATGGTTGCTATGGAAGCTGACAATTGTCAGCTTCTGCGTGAGTTTCTTTTTGTTTCGGCGTGAAGCCAAGAGAGGTGGCGGGCCCCTTTATTGTTTCTAAAGTGAGGTGAAGGATACCACGTGTCAGCTTCTGCGTGAGTCTTGAGTGGGTCTCAAAAAAGTTTCTATCTTGTTTCTCTCTATGTAGAAGGTGCCAAGTGGCGGCTTCCGCCGAAGTTTCAAAGGGCCCCTTTATATGTTCTAAGTGTGCGTGGAGGGTGCCATGTGTCAGCGGCGGAGGGTCTCAATATGTTTCTCAAAAGATAAGCGGACTGTGCCAAGTGTCGCTATCTATTGTAAGTTTTGGGACCCTGTTGATGTTTCAAGAGTAACGCGTGGAGCGCCAAGTGTCTGTTTCCGCTTGAGTCCTAGCTGAGCCTGTATTGTTTCTCACGGCAATGCAGAACTTGCCACGTGTCGCTGTCCGCTAAGGTTTCTAAAAGTTTCTAAACAGCAGCGGAAGACGCCATGTGCCCCTTAACGTTTCCGCAGAGGCTGACAAGTGTCGGACTCCATAGTTGTTTCTTTTGTTTCAAAGCTTGGCGCAGGCAAGGTGGGTCCTACTAGATAGCTTTGTTGATGCAGATGATCCCGCGGGTTGCAACAGGTGTCACACGCGAAGGCCCGGTTAGAAAGTTTCAGCGTGGGTGCGGAAGGCACCACATGTATCATGAAATGAGGGGGGGGATGCCACGTGTCGACTTCCGTGTAGGTTTCAAGAAGTGTTTCTATGTATCTCAGGAGAAGCGCAGAAGGTGCCACGTGTCATCATCCGCATATGTTTCCAAGAGCCCCTAACTTCTCAAGAGTCACGTGGAGCTTGCCAGGTGTCAGTTTTTGCGAAAGTTTCCGGCAGGGGCTTCTCAAGGGGAAAGTGATACAAGATGGACCCAGCAGGAAAATGAAATGCAGCTAAGGGTGATTTTTCAAGTCCGCAGCTTGTATGTTCGCGTAGACCGAAAGGGAGGTGCGATTGGTGGGGTCCACAATATGCAGGTACTTTTGTATGCTGAGAAGATATATAAGACTCAACATACAACCTGGACCTGACGACATTTTTCAATAGTTTCATAATGATTCTTCGGGTCCGCAGCGTGCATTTAGGGTTGTATATGCTGAGACACAGTTATAGATGCTGAAGTGATATACACATAGATGCAGAAGTGATAGACATAGGCCATTGACCAAACTTTGACCGCCTGTATCTTCTCTGTTTTAGCAAATTTTCACATGCTGTAAAAGGCAAAGTTGTGTATTTTCGTCCCCTCTTTCATTTGGCAGGCTTTTTGGGAGATTTTGTGACACTTTTTCAATAGATGAAGATTTTTTGGGGGCATTCATTACAGCAGATATGGCAAGCAGCTGTCAGCATTCAATGCTAAGTTATCCTCCACCATTTCTAAGGATCAGATCGATGACGCGGCTGTTTGCATTGAAGACCCAGAATATCTCCCACCTACCCCTGTTCCTGATCTTTTGCGTCATTACTCTTGGCAGGTGGACGTCCCTTTAGGAAGATTTTTTCTGATTACAACTCCCTAAGTGGATTTTTGTAACCGACCTAGGTTAGTATTTTGCAATGCTATATAAGCTGAGGCTTATGATGTAATAAGGGTTGGAAATTTTTTGGAAACATTCTGTTCTCCCTATTTCCAAACAGAACTTTTCATGCTATAACCTTGCTTTTCTTTAGATATATGAAAGCTATCATGCCTTTTGCTGATTTTTCTATCTCTGTGTGAATCTACATATGGTTGTCTATGAATATTTCTTGTTCCTCTCAATCATTTTGCTCCTTACCTCTGTTAGAATCATCTATTCTGTGTATATCTACTTGCTGTATCTGATTACATTGTGCACAGTTCAGTCTTTGCAAAGGTTCTTTAGATCTGTCTGGTGCATCACCCTTTCATGTTTTTAAGTATTGTTGCTTTATCTTTCATTTATCACATTTCTTCCCCTTTTCACCCCAAAATATGGTAGTTTCAGGTGATAACTAGACAAGGAAGCCAACCTTCTCCGGAGGTTTGATCTCATTTAGCAAAGTCCCACACTTAGAGATCAATCCCATTATGTCATTGGAATACTTGGAATCCCATTCAAGCAGGGTGCAATTTCACGTGACAACAGTTATAACTCTTAGTCACTCACCAACACTTTATGTCTAATTCTCTGGTGACTTACAATAGCAAGTGGTTATAACTTAAGTTATAACATTGAGGGGGTTGTTTTCATGCCCCAACCAGCCCCTCAACCTATTGAAACTGACTCCTCTGGTAAGGTTCCCTATATTGGGTGCCCAAAAAGAAATCAAAGGCCATAGCTAAAAGATACAAAGGTGCGAAGAAGAAAATTAATGGACATAGTTTAATTTCATTTCAAACTTCAATGATTCTTTGTGCATTTAAAATTTGATAGGTAGTTTGAACATTGAAGCTCAATTGCTTTGTGACAGTTTTTCTACTGACTCTAAAGGCCAAGAAAATTGATAAAAGGCACGGTGTGTTGAATTTTTAGAATTTGGTTGGTGTTTTGTGTTCACAAGAGTGATACCTACAAGTCTATGTGCATAAAGATTAAATTCTAATATGTTTTGTTGATTTTAGAGAGGTCCAAACTTGAGGTAACCTGCAACTTCAAAATGCAAAAGAAGCAATCTTGAAATGTTGGTTAAGAGTGGCTCTAACTGAATATTTTATAATATGAGAAGAGTTGAAGGTGTAGTTTTGTCTGCAGAAGAATACATTGGTTTTTGGTTTGACATGTTTAGTTTTAAAGTGGAGTTGAATGTATGTTAAAGAAGGTGATAAATTAAGACATTTGGTGAGAATAGTGCATTGTAGAGAATCAGAGTATCCCTCTGAGTTTCCTTTTTGTTTTCAAACCTTTGATACAATTAGTTTTATGTCAGTGAGACAATCTGATGCCAGTGAGGCATGGTAGTTTGCCAGTGAGGCACTCTGATTTGTCAGTGAGACAATTTAGCCAGTGAGGCACTCTAATTTTTCAGTGAAATAGTTTTTCCAGTGAGACACTTGTATTCAGTGAGAATTTGGCTAGTGAAGCCTAATAATACATATTTGTTCATACTGGTGTTTTACCCTTCTAGGGGTTTTCCACTTAAAACAACTATCTCATCTATGTTCTTGTCTTGTGTGATTAGTTTGTTATTTCAGGTGTACTTGATATCACATTGTGTTTGATTAATCTCTTTTATGTCAAATGTGCTTGTTCAACTAACATACTTGTCTGAATGGATGAAAAGTCCTTGGTTGTCTACATAAAGAATAAATTTGTCAATAAGTGAAAAGGTTTGGTTAAATTTTTTATTGCCTTGTAGACCACTAATTCACCCCCCCCCCTCAGTGGTCTTGTACTCCAACAAGTGGTATCAGAGCGTTGGGTTCCTTGTTCAAAGTTTCATCAACTTAGGAGATCTTAATAGTGGAGTACTATGGGAAAGTGTATACAAAATAATGGAAGGAAAGATGCAAGGCAAAAGTTGTAAACCAATCTCCAATCAAGTCAAGTAATGAGTTGTTGCATGAGTCACCCCAGAAAGTTGACACAAAGTGTGATAAAGAGAATGATTTTGTTGTTGAGAATGTTGATAGAGAAGGAGATTACATTGTGAGTGAAGATGAACTAGTGTATGATGAAGATGATTGTGAGATTGATATTGAAGGTGAACTCTTGTGTGCTCTAGATACAATCAAGCAACTTAGAAAAGAGAACCAGAGATTAGAAGACCAACTTCAACTAGAAAAAGATTCTAAGGACACAATATTTTCAGATCTTGCAAAAGTTTCTTTAGAACTTGAAGAGACAATAAATTTGATTGTAGGTTGAAAAGTCAAATAAGTTAACCATCAGCCTAAAGATAGAAATAGAAGAATTTAAAAGGGTAATTAATTTTACAAAATATGATCTTGAAGTCAAAACTAATGAATGCCTAAAACTAGAGTTAGAAATAGTTTCTTTGAGAAAGGAATTGGAAAAGGTATCTTCTAAGTTGCACAAGAATCTACAGTTTGGAAAGAGTACTGATGTTTAAATGACATGTTGAGGAAGCAGAAGCATCATAAGGACACTACTGGTCTAGGTTATGAAGAAGGATAGTGTTCTAAAGTTAGAAATGCTCCTAGGAAGTGTTACTAATTTTTTGTTCACACTTAAAATTAGTTGGACCTAAGTGTAATTGTTTAGAAGGAATAAAAGAAAACTTTAAGTTATTTCATTCATTGATCAGTTGATGCCTTGACAAAGCAGAGAAAGAGATTCAGTTGACAGGATAACCCATCAGCCTAATCGAGATTGGTGAGTTATCATGACAAGAGAATAAGATTGTCAAGATATCATCTAACACAGTTTGATCTTTTAGGAGTGATAAGTTAGATTGATTATTCAGTTAATCAGTTTTGAATAAAAGAAAGAAATATATTTGTATTGCACTATTATTTCATGTCATGTTTTGAACATACATTAGAGTATCTGTTACTTTATCTCATGCATTGATTGAAAAGGAAATACATATACATTGTATGCATAAGAGAAATTAACTGATCATGTTTAAAAAAAGTGTTCAAATGTGTCCCACACAAGCCGTGGGAATAACTAGACTAAGCAATTGGAGACATGCAAGCTATGCATCTATTTGATAAAAGGAAAAGAAATAAACACATGATAAATTGAAACATCCATCATTGCCTGAGCAAGAAGGTTGTTTGTTGATGTCGTCCTTCAAGTCTTCAGTCTTCAGTCTTCACTTCAAGCTCCATCATCAGTTGAACTTGCAAAATTTTGGGGACAACCCTGTTAGTGCTCTAGATGTTTAAGGTTATCACATGCTTTTATCAAATAGAAACATCTACTTATCACATCATGCATTCACATGAATGATGAGATCATATATGACACAAATCAGGAAGAAACCATGAAGAAGATCAATCAATACTATCAGGTACATTTTTATGCTAACTTGTTTGTTCACTGTGCATGTATAGGACAAGTTTTGTTACTAATTTGAAGACAAATAAACATGTGGATTAAATGTGGCTCCCACAAGGGTTTGAGCCCAGCATGTTTCTTTTCATTTTTGAAAAGAGTATCAGAAAAGATAGGATGCATCATTCCAAGCTATATCATGCATCATCTAATCAACTTACATAAAAGATATGTCATCATGACATTATTACAGTTGATTGGAGCAAATCAGATTAACATGACTGAGTCAAGTTAACAAAGACAAAGTGAAGAAATCATATTACAGTTACAAAAGAATAATCCAGGCTACAGGAGCCATTTGAAGTACAGAATCATTATGGATGCATATATTTATTTCATCACAAGTAATGAGAACAATTGACAGAGTGCATTCATAGTACAAGGTTATGCTACAAGTGTTCAGATTAATGTGCCTGATGAAGAGAAAAGGAACAGAATAAAGCTTCCAAGATGTTGAGCTTGTGTATCATTTGAGCAAAGTTACAGGATAAATCATGTAAAGGTATCATCTCATTATGATAAAAGGGTAAGATGTAAAATAACATGATACATGTACTCAAAGTGATCAGCCACCTGAGATAAATTATACAGGTTATGCCTTTTAAAAGACAAAATCAAAATAGCAAGGCATCAATAACCTTGGCAAACATATGCAATAATGAGGAAATAGGATGATCAAGAAAATGAAACAGTATATGTGGAACAGCTATGTCATAGCTTTCAGGATGAAAACAACCAAGTCAAAAATCCCATATCATTAAGGCATCAAAGAGAGCCTATATTCCCAGGTAGCTACCACAGTCCCAATGTAATCAAATGTTCATCATGCAAACATTCAAGTGAAACATGGAAATCATAATATGATCCCATCTCATCACTGTACTGGAGAAACAAGCCCTATCTCATATGCCTTGAAACAGTGAAAAGACATGCTACAGTCAGCAAATGCCAGAAGGGGAGATACCTTGCAAGAATTGAACAAGTGTAGTCACATTTATCATAAATAGTTATGACAGTGATCAATGAAGTGGCTTATGCAAGCAAATATAGTCAGAGTAGATCACAATTTCAATATCCATCAACAGGAGTAGAACATTCTTGAAGGAGAAGCAGTAGAGGGCATATGATATGCAAAAAGCTATAGTGATGATGATTGACAGAGGCACCAGGTAAGCAGTCTTTTTTTCTCATATGCCATTGTTTCTGAATGACATAGTTATAATAAACATTTGCCATGACAAGGACTGAAGGAGAAGAGAAAAACATGATATGTATGCTACTATAAGATCCAAATGAATGAGATAAGCAATGAGCATGCACAGAGGCAGCTAGAAGGAGTATCTAAATAATGCCACAGACAGATGTAAATGAAGAAAACAATGATTCCACAATCATATACATAAGGCAATATTTTACATGGAGCTAGCCAAGGTTAAAGAAGTAGATGTTGATGGATAGTCAAATAAATAGATACAAATAGAGCAACCTCAACATTTAGAAAGCATTTGAAGATAAAATCTATATGCTATAGAATTCAAACTTATTGCCACAATGATCAAACATTCATATTTTGTAATGAGGAAGGAGCTAACATCATATGAATCTTGATGGACCAAGAAATACAGATAGCCAAGGAGATATCAGACTATGATATCTATGCTACAATAGGATCCAAATGCAACAAAGACAGTCAAGAGGAGCATACATAAAGGCAGTCAGGCGATGATCCCACAGTCACACATGACAAATGATCAATCATCCTACAGTTAACAGGCAGAGGAAATATATGACATGAACAAGCTAAAAGAGCCATTTGAAACTTCAGGAGAATCTTCATTACACAGAAATGTCAACATATGATATAGAAGAGAGAAGGAAGTTGTTATACAGAAAAAAGAGATCTCATAGCCATGAGAGGAAGCACATTTTCATGTTAAAAATGTATACCCATCTCTTAAAAGAGGAAGGCCTTTTCATGAAATTTCAAACCCTAGTGCCATCTTGCACTTACAGTCAAAAGAGAGTGACAAAGTATATCTACTACCATAGCCATGCCAGAAGAAGACATTTTTCATGCTAAAAATTGAATACCCATCTGTATATGAAAAACCGTTGTTCTTTTTCTACACTTACAGTCAAAAAGAGAACACAATGAATATTATAGGAGGATGGTCATGATAGTTAGAAGGGTTTTATGCAAAGAAAGTTGAAACACTTGTTTCATACTTAGAAACCCTTAGCATTTTTTTCATATTTGTGGTGTCTACATATAGATGGAGCATAGCCACAACTGAATGAAGGCTTTGTAGGTGCGAAAAGAACAAACCCTTATCAGAAAATTTCAAACCCTCAAAGTTTCTACATCTACAACCAAATAAAGGATGAAAAGAGATGTATACAAGCACAACTAAAGGAGATATATCATTTTTTGCAAGAAAATGTAATACCCATTTCAAATAAAGACCCTTGTCATTCTTCAGTTGCAAAAAGATAAATGAAGTCACAGGAGAGACAAAAAGCAAGTGCTTACCTTATTTTTCTAGTAGGATGATGAAGGGGGTAAATCACAAAACACACAACAATAGAAATTGAACATAGAAAATAGAACTTTCTTTTATTAATCTAGACAAATTATTACATTAGAGAAGCTCAAATACAATCAGAGGAATCAACCCTCCACAAGCTGCGACACATTACAACTTCCTATCCCCAAGACTCTGGAATCATCTGCTTTCTGTAACCCCAAATTAGCTAGGGTTTTTGTTTTCCCACCTATTCTTGACTCTACACTCCCCCCCTTAGCTCTACTACTTCCTAGGGTTCCCAAAAATGGTTATTAATAGCCCTTTTGGTAGCCAACAACCTAATTTTAAAATTTGCATCTCCCTCCAAAAATAGGTCAACTTCCGGGAGCCATAACTTTTGATCCGGGACTTTGATTGACAAACCGTTTATGCGTCGGAAAGCTCATGGAGTGCTCTATGCGCTAAAAACTATATTTGCCGGTTTCGGCCATTTTTAGGCCCGTACGGGGCCATTTTGTGCCTCAAACCTGAATTTGAATAAGTTTTAGGCATTTTTCAGGAAACAGAAACTTTAATATCTTTCAGCTCGCAAATGATCTTCACGTGATTCCTTTGCCAAAGGTCTTATATTTATATTATGTAACTTCCTACAAATTTTGACTTCAATTCATGTCAAAATGCAAACTTTCTAGAAATAACAAGTTACTATTTTTAGCAGTTTGGAAAAACTGAAAGTTCTACATCATTATTCAGGCGATTATGGAACCAGAACCACAGGTTTTGAAAATAAATGTAAAGAACAACAAGAATTTTGAAATACATCTTTTTTTGGGTGATGTAAGATTGCCTTTACACCACTAGGTGCTCCTGCATCATAGGAAGAGACACCTATCCGCGATTTCACAGGAGTACCAAACTTTCAAATATAGGTAACAATTGCAAAGGGATAAAGATGTAGAGACAAGAAGGAGTTGTTAAAAAATGAGTAATGTATCAAGATAGCCATGAAAGGAGAAAGAAACTGTAGCCATGAAAAGAGAATGAAGCTACAGACGCCAACGAAATGCCAGTATACTCAAAGCAAACGTTTACCTTCTTTCTTGCATGCAGATTTCTGAAGATTTGACCAAGAGAATGTTGCAAGTATGGGCCTAACCGGTGTTGTCATTGATGTCAACATACTCTTGTTGCATTAATGATAAGGATTGGATGAGCTGTGTGTTGAGGATATTGAGAAAACTAGTCCTAATTAGGAACAAAGAAGAACAACGAGGTAAAGATCGCAGCTAAGATAAAGATCAGAGGATGTGTTTCAAAGGGTTTGTAGATATGTGTCTTGAGTTGATCCAGTAAAGATTTCAGAGGTCTGCATGAAGATCTGAAGAAGTTATGGCCACTTAAGTAAAACTGGTTCTGGCAGGTGTTCAGAGGTGATAGAGTGATACAGATAGGTCCGGTAAGATCCATAAATGAAATATCCTATTCTGTAGATTTGGTGGAGTGTTTATGAAGTCCATGTGAAGTTACAACTTAATTGGTTCATGATCTAGAGGTCTGCAAGCATCTATTCCAATATGATAGTAATGACAGACTGTATTCTTGAGGTTCTAGATGAAGGAGAGAATGATTTCAGGAAGCTAAAGTAGTGTGGATGTTCTTGGTGATTTAGGAAAGCTTGTGGATGTCTTTGGATTATGTCTAGTTTGTGTTGGTGGTCCGCATTAAAGATTGAGCTAGTGAATGAAGAATTACTTCTGGATGATGATGTTCTTCGTGAGTCTAGCCGACCGGATGAGTTACACATCATACAGATGACCTTGGAGATGTTCTGTGGAGAATGGCGTGTTCCTAAAGGAATATTGGAGTCTCAGATCTGTGTGGCCGACTATGTGTCGATCCGTGTGAAGTCTTTTTGTAATAAGTCATGTTGTATTTATGTATTTTCTTTGTAATGTATGCCATCTTGGATGATAATTCCTAAGTCGATGTCTTGTATAAATAAAGAGTTGTTAAGTCATTTCAAAGCATCTTGGGAGGATAAGAGTGTGGTAGAGAGGAGCAGAGCGAAAGGCAGAGTAGAAGTATTGAGCTTAAATGGAATTGACTCAAGCATGGTGAAGATGCTATTCTCCAGTTCAAGTATGTGATACATATTATTTTGTAGACAATGTGTCTCTTGTAGGCAATGGGCCTCTTGTGAGTAGTGTGCTCGGGTAGTGAGCCCTAATTGGCATGTGCCATTTTGTTCTTTCTATTCTTCTAACAAAGAATACAATCTTGGCTTAATCACCCCATGGTTTTTCCCTTAACCGGGTTTTCCACGTCAAAATCTTGGTGTCTTGTGTGTTAATGTGTTTTTGCTCTTCATTTAATGCATTATGTTTCCATGATTGATTTATTATTATGCTACCAAATTACAAAGTGGATTTAAGTGTTTAATTGGAAGAAAGTTTTGAACAACTGATTCACCCACCCACCCTCTCAGTTGTCTGTCCTAAATCCAACAGAGAAGACCAGAGGGAGGGTAAAAGCCAAGAATATGCTGGAGTCCTTCAAACCCTAACCGGTAGAATGCAGTTGTAGAGTGTTGAGAGAGAATGCAAAATGAAGAAATGAAGTCAACTTTTAGGGTTCTCTATTACTTTTGTTCGAAGGTTCTTTCTCTCATGTTTTTTGACTACACAAAAAATAAAAAATCAATTACCTTATCCAAAATGCCCATGGTCTAGACTTTAGTCTTGAAGATTTCCTAGCCATCATAACATGGAGTGGCCGACCAACATTGTTGAGGTTTGAATTTTTATAAAGTCAAAGGGTCAGTATGATGAGAAGGCAAGGCTTCATGCCTTATGTTATTTAATTCCCTTTTGGTCAATAAAATAGCATGGTCAATGCTGCTTCATATGAAACTCATGCTAGTTGAAGTTCCTTGTCATTTTTTTTGCAAACATTCAAAGGTGAAAGCTCATTCCTTATTATGCATGGTGGCCGACAAGGTCAAAGAGGTATTGTTTTAACACATGATATGCATGAAGACAGAGCATAGAGTTTACAAGGTGAGCATATATAATGGTGCAATATTTGATGCATGGAGTTATAAGGCTTTCTTGATATTGAAATTGTACATGGAGATATAAGGTGACCTCAAGATATAATGATATGTGTATGCACTAGGGCATCAAAGGGAGTCATAAGGATATTAATGCATATTGTTTTGTTCATGGAGATATTAAAATGCATAGGATGACTTAAGGATTTTATCTTGCAGAGAGAGGATTAATGTTTTCTCCTTGGTGCATGTGGAGTGATAAGGGTAAAATTTTTGCCTTAATGTATATGTATCATGCAAACTAGGTTTTTTTTCTCACATGGAGGTATAAGAGGATTTTTATTTTCTTCTAAGTCCTATTTGTGCTCAAATCATGTAAATTAGGCAACTGTAAATTGGAGTGATAGGGATTGTTATTTTTTCTTCTCATCATGCATGATTTTACAAAGATATTAATTGTAAATAAATGATAAAGTAATAATTTCCACAAATTGTAAAGTCAAAATTAGAAAAAATTGTAAACCAATAATAAAGTAATTATTTTTTATTACTTTATTATTTACTCACAATCAATTTTGCTAATGCAAAATCATGCAAATTGATTAGTTGAGTTAACTAGGCCACCTAGGAGGTTTTTGCATGATTTTAGGAGTATTTTTAGGGTTCTTGGTCAAGTTTTTGGTCAAGCATCTAGAGAGGCCCAAATTGGAGCTATTTTTGCTCAATTTGTGGTAGTTTTAGACCCTAATTTTGAGAATTTTGGAGGTTGCTCGGGAGTGATTATTTTTAGAGGCAATTATCTGCAAGTTCATATTTTGCATGCCTCTTTGAGAGAGCAAACCTATATATTGTAAAGCAAAAGTTTATTTTTGCTAGTTCTTGATTCTCATTCTAATTTAGACAGATTGGAGAATTCTTGTAGCTCATTTTTATAGTTTTATTGAGAGATCGTCAGGTTATAGGTTCTATTTTTGTCTTCTTTCCAGAGTTTTCATTTGTTTATTTGAGATCAGTTAAATTACCTTTCCATTTAGTGCTAATTATTGAGGTGATTTTGATGAAATTTTGTTGTATTTTATCATTAAACCTTTAAAATTATTGTCTCACTTCCTTGCTTGCAGCATTAAGAATATAATCATCACAAGTCTTAGGTTGTGTTAACTAGAAATAGTCTTTTTGTGTTGTGAAAAAATTATTTCCTTTATAGAAACCCTATTTTCAAACCTTCCTTAGAATCACTTTTGTGATATTTATGCCAAGTCTAGATTGTGTAAAAGTCAGATTTCTGAGTAAATATTGTGGATCGGATTACATATTTCTATCCAAATCAGGTGCATCACCAAATTTTACCTTTTTCATTCACTTAGTTTCTTTCTTCCCTTTTCCAAAAGAGTAAAAACATACATCTCAATAGAACATTTGAAGGGAACTAGCCCATAATCTAGAGGTCTAATTTAATTATAGGGCACCCACAACCTAAAATTAGTCCCATGTTACACGAAATTGCAGAGCTTTACCAACCTTGCATACAGGTGCAATTCCCAGTGATAACAGTTTTTGGCATGCCCGGTGGGACTTTGAACTGATTTTTAGTTTAAAAGGAATTATTCCTTTTTGCTATTTTTTGGTATGAATAGCAGAATTCCAACCTTTTAGAGATTCATTATCAAGTACCTGGCGACTCTAATACTTTGGTTTTTTCAGATCAGATCTTATAGCCTATGAAAAAATATCAAACAAGGTCAAGTAAAAATTCTGAGAAGTATAACTAGTTATCTCCACCAAAAAGGAGAATAAAAGTAGATAAAGAATCCAACACAACAGATTTATCAGTTGTTTCAGATCTGCCAAGTACACATCCTGAGTTTGCTTCACATCAGAATCCATTATTTGTAAGTTCATCATCAGAATTTCTCAGTTCTCCACCAGCAAACCCAAGAGAGCAGATTCCTGTTTTCCAAGACGAACCTCTTCTTCTTGAGTTTACCGAAGAAGAACATGTGTTACAAGAAATATTCCAAGTAGTTTTAGTCCAAGCACCAACTTAAATACCATCTACTCCAATGGCTCTACTCGGAGGAGGTGGAGGATCAATTCCACCTCTTGGAGGAGTAGAAGGAGGAATACCAGCTCCAGGAAGAGGTGGAGGTGGTGGAAGAAATCCACCACCACCTTGAAATCAACCTTTTGTTTCATTTAATGGAGGCAGCCCTTTGAATCTAAATCAACATGATGACATATTGATGGCTGTGTTGAAAAGTTTACCAAGTTTCACAGGATAAGATGGGACTACACCCATTGAACATATTAGAGATTTGGCTTCTTTGTGTTCTGTTCACCACATCACTGAAGAGAACATTGCAATCAGGTTATTGGAAGCATCACTAAAAGGTAAAGCTCTTCAATGATTTAAAGGCTTAAGAGCTAATTCAATTAGAACTTGGGATGAATTAGGTGCTTTGAATAGACAATTTCTAGATAAATTTGATCATTTATCATTAGTTGAACAAATGACTACTATTAAAAGGGCTCCACAAGAGCAAATGTCAGATTTTAATTTTAGAAAACAAGGAATAGAATCCCTAAAATAGTGAAACCATCACCAGAGCATTCTTTTTGTATTATTTGAGGGCATTAAATTCTGATATTACTGTTATGATACAATCTATGGGAGGGGTAACTTTACCAATTGCTTTTGATATTGCAATAAGAGAAGAAAACAACTTAATACAAGCTGGTAAAATAGCACCTAGACCCTCAATGCCAATTTTTCTAGATATACAACCTTTACTCCCAATTTCAGCCCCACATATTTCATCAATACCATGTTTTGGTTATCAAGCAAATGCACAAAATGGTACAGATCCCATTCATTCTAAATTTTGAGAGTTGAAAGAAAACCAACAAAGTATAGCAAAAATACTGCAGACTGTGAGCAATGACCTAGTAAGTCTAAAAATCCAAACAAACTAGAATAACAGACCTTACCAAGAAGCCCCTTACCAAGCAAATAGACCTGGTTATTAGACAAATTATCAGGGTCAAAGGAGAAATTACAACAATAGGCTAAATCATCAATATAATCCCAATGCTGTTAGTACATCAAGAGAAATAGTGCCTATACAGAACAACATGGTTCAGGATTATGCATGGTGTTACCCCTGTAATCAGCCTCATAATTAGGTCACTTGGCCAAATGGGATAGTAAATCAAGCTTTGATGGTACAGAATAACAATGCTACTGCTGAAAATTCAACAAGTGATGTAAACAACTAGCTGGATATTTAGACTTAGAATATTAATCCTAATGTGGCTTTAATGAATTGGCAAGCTAATGAATTTCATTGTGTAAATCAGTCGCCAGGTCAAAAGTAATCTTTTACTAATATTGCAACAAATACAAGATCAAAAAAGAGAGCTGTTGACTTGCAACAATAGACTGAAACTGTAAAACAGCAAGCTGGAAATGTACCACAACAAGCTGATAAAGGAAACAATACAATTTCTACAACTCAGAATGAACAGAATCAAGCTTCTACATCAAAGGATTTACATATTTTGTCAAGGCAGCCAACTGTAGAGAATAAACAACCAGCTAAAGACCAACCAGAGGTTGTTGTCCCAAAAGTACAGCAAAAGGTTAGTGGTCCTGCATTTAATATTTTGGATCATATGAAAAAGACAATAGTAAGCATGTCTATTTTAGATGCTTTACACATTCCAGGACAATAAGATTTGTTACAGAATGCATTATCTCAGTTGCCTTTGTCAAATGAAGTACAAAGATCACATCAACCTCATATTACGATTGCAAATGAGGTAGAAAAAAGAATAGAATAGCCTAAACCAGTAGGTAAACCTCCACCATTTTATGTCACTTTGATTGTAGGTAACTATTTAGTACATAATTGCATGATAGATTCAAGAGCCAGCAACTCAATTATGCTAAAACAACTAGCTAATAAGTTAGGTCTGAAATATGAACCTGTTGTTAGAGGTGTTGTACAAATGAATGGAACTGAAGTGAGTACAGTTGGAATCTTAAAAAATTTAGGCCTTACTTTGCATGCCTGTCCAAACTTTGTTATATATCAGGACATTTATGTCATTGATCTACCACCTACCTTTACTATTTGCTTCTCCAGAGATTTTACAACAAGGTTAGTGTTATGTGGTTACACAACACGCCCCATTTTGCCTTAGCAAAATATGGACCCAACTTTGCTAGCTTGTTTCCTTGCTTTTGTGCTCTAGGCGGTAGTGGTAAAAGTCATATCCGTCAGTATGCATATGCCTAATGTCAGGTATATTTGTGATCTTGAAATCTAAACCAAAATCCAAAGTCTGAATCTATCCTCAGAAAGCTCACCATGGGAAAGAGGATGAAATTCCATGTAACTTTGCCTTTTGCATTACCCTGAAATTCAACCAAATATGAAAGTTATGGCGGGTCAAAGCTTTGGTCAAACCTAATTTTCCTAGTTGTTGAGGAGGGGGATCATATTTTAAATATCACCCCAGTGCAGACATGATGATGACGCCATCATCATCATCATCTTGATCTTTCAAGGGAGGGTTACTTTAGTTGCCCGAGTCATATTACATTTATCACCTGATCTTAAATATGACCCTATGTTACAAATATCACCCTAGCGTTAATATGACGCTGACATCAACTCATCCTCATGCTACAAAGAATTAATATGATGGTGATGTCATCATGATATTCAATGAGGAGGATCATATTCCTAATGTGACCTGATATTACAAATATCCCCTGATTTTACCAATATGACGGTGATGTCATCTTTTCCATTTTTATGAAGCCCGGGATATGATGGTGATGTCATCATGATATTTGATGAGGAAGATAATATTTCTTAATATCCTGCATATTGATAATATGCATGCACTTCAGACCCGAAAAGTTTATTAAGGATGAAAAACTGTTGTATGTTTCTTATATACAATGTTGACATACATTACATAAGCATACAAGTGGACATATAATTCTATATATGTCGAGCCAAGATAAAAGGTTTTAAAGTAGATACATATTGGCTTGACTTGTCATATCGGGGGAGTCTTGTATTTTCATATCGATGGGAAGTGTTTCGCTGACAGACATAAGGGCATCGGTATAGTTTGTAGTATCGGTGGAGTTTTGATTTGTCTCGCCGATCATATATGGTCTGCCCGATGAAGGCTCATCGATGTGACTTTGTCCATTGGCCTTGTTTGATATTTTCTCCCCGTTGGGCGTTGTCTGCCCGATAAGTTAGTCCATTGGCCTAGCTTTTACCGTCGGTGGAGTCTTGTTTTCTCTCCCCGATGAAAGTGTTCATCAGTATGTTTCTTGGCATCGGTGAAGTTTTGATTTGTCATCCCGATCATATGTGGTCACACCGATATGTGCGCAAATATGATGTTGACCTGATATGCACCCAGATATGCAAACCATGGATTTGAAAGGGCATATGCATGAAAATTTACAACCTGGTATACTAGGAAATGGACGGGAAAACTGAGCGATAGGTTTTAAAGTTATTTTCTAGAGCCCGATAGCATGACATTGGTCAATGATGGTTGACCCAATTGCTTCAAACACTGTATATGCATTTAATGTTTCATTTTTACGGATTTGGAACCCGATTGCATGTGTTTGCACATTTAGCCTGATTTTAATGTAAATTTTATCTTCCTGCTATGTTTTTTTAAAATGATGTTGTGCTTAATTCTGGTATGTTTATTGTAGGAATCTCAAAGCTGTTGGAACTGTAGATGAAAATTGCAAAGTTACACGCGGAGGCAACATGACCCTAAGTGCTGAGGAGGATATTGTCAAATGCACTGTTTGCCAGCTGGATGATGGACCAAGACAAAGATGCTAGAATATACTGTGCCAGCTGTACATTTGCCATCTTGGCAGGGCACATGCTATTCATCTGGGCCGTTGGTTATTTTGAGAGGATCCAGATCATTGGATCAATGTAACCGTTTTCTTGGCCTTTATTCCATAAAAGGGTCAGAACTTGTCATAGAGAGGGAGGAGGTCACTTATTCAAAATCAGACCAAGCCAATTTAATACAGGAGATCGAATTGCTGAGACTAATGAAGACTGAATTGTTGAAATGTCAAGGTTCTTTCTTCAGATCACTGTAAATGTACCTGTTCTTGAGCATACTGAATGGATATGAAGCTTCAGATTACATCTTGATTGTAAACCTTAAGTAATCTTCATATTGATTTCTGGATATGTACTGGTGACTGTTGTGTTCAAATAGAAGTGCTTTCATTTCATTACATGTTGTTGTCAACTTTTCCTTTGAAGATTTGCACTAGATCATGCGGATTTGTGGAATGTCCTGGTGAAGTATGATTCTAGTTTCCTTATTTTCATTGCATGTATGGGAGCTTTTATGTGGATCAGTGATCTAAGTCAAGTAGTTTTGGGAATCTCATTCTCTAACCCTTTTCCCATTTTAATTTCATAAATTTACTTCCATAACTGCAAATCATGACAAATAATAAGCAGAAACAGAGAAATATGCTGACAACTCGTAGGTAACTAAAAATTCTTAGCATATTCTGAGCTGAATGCATGTAATGTTGAAAATATCATGCAAGGAATTGCAAATAATGGTAGAAATCATGCAAATATTAACCTGTAGGCGCATTATTTGACTAAATTCATAGTGCAAAGTTAGAATTGTTAGAGATTTGTGTAGGGCATATATAAAGAATAGGATATTTGGAGAAATATTGATGAACTTTACAGAAATTACTGAAGAACGTAAGGCCCCTGAATGATTAACAGCAACACACATTGATCACTGAGTAACATCAGTAGATTATGAACTAATTAACAGAGACTTGGGATCATGAATTCTCTAAATTCATCCTATCTTTCAAGATAAGTAAAGGTTGTTGTGTAACTTTTATTCTATTTTTGTTTATGACTAACATCATGACCAACATAAATTGGCGCTAGAAGGAGGGCCAAATGGGAAAAGACACCATTACTTTAGTCATCATTCATTTTATGCAGGCTCCTCGCTCCTAACGCAACATAAATTGGCGCTAGAAGGAGGGCCTGAACAGGAAATCTTAGGATTTCTACGAATATTGCATAAATATTTCATCATTTGAGTTAAATGTTTGCAATTATCTCTTATCTGAGAGGTTTTGACTGTATCTTTACAACGATCTAGCTCAAAGCTTCAAAGATTTGGCCAACATTTTCTAAACTTTCAAGTTTATTCTGAGATATGATAGATCTCATTAAAAATTTAAAATCCTAAAAAATTTGAAAATAGAGTCTCATTTTGATGGATGCATATGAACACAATTATCAAATTAACATTCCTTTATTTTAGGAAACTTTGAATAGGCAGCTTTACCCTCACAGTTTGTCTAACTTTGGTTTATCCACTTGCTGCAGGATACACTAGACTGTAGAACACAATGAAATTAATTGTTTAACTTTCCTTACAAGGTTGGATCTATATTTGAAAGGATTAATATTCCTTCTAGATGTGTTCAGGGCTGAAATTTGCCAGGAAAATAAAGAAGTTATGGGCCAGCAAAATGAGGAAATTCTGGAACAACAAGTAGAGACAACACCAGAAGTTACTAGTAGTCCTGACACTGAAGTGGACTGCTCTGAAGATTTTGAATTATATTTGTCTAGAAACATACAATGTAGTCACATATTAGGTTTATCCACTGATGATGTCTTGATTGAAAGTTGGTGCAGATTACATGATAAAGAGCATTTAGAGAGAGATTGCTACCCTTGCTTGGTCATGTTGAAGAAGATTCTAGAAATAATAATAGCTGAACCGGTCTCAGAGGTTAAAGACAGTGAAACGTCTTTCCTTGAGTCATTTTATGGTGATATTGATAGGAGTTCTTCAAAAGAGGAGTGCAGGTATGAGTCTTTTGAAAATCATATAGAGGAAACTACTTGTTAGGATAAGGTATTTGATTCTGATCCTAATACTTTGGATAAGGATGCTGAAACATTTTTTTTGGAGTCTTTCTATGGTAAAGAGAAGTGTAAACAGACAATGGAGGAATCCAAATGCATTGCTGTTGATGAAGTTCCTATGATAGCAACTAATGAAGTCACAAAAAAGGAAATAAATGCTGATTTATTACCTGACTTCTTTGAATTGAATAACCAAGTGCAAGAATGTTGCAGCTTAATGGAACCAGGCACTCTATTGGATGATAGAAGTAAATTATTTGATGAACAATTCCTGAAAATTGAAGATGCAGAAAGCTTTGGAGTTGTTGTGCAGGATCAGACGTCACTCCAGAAATATTTTGAAAATGAAATAGGGGAGTATTTTTATCGAGTGAAAGTTGTTTCTCCTTTACAGTCAAATGATTTAGAAATGATAGATTTCTGTATCTCAGGTTGTGATAATAAAGATAGTTATTTAGATGCTGATGTGCAGAGAATTGAAGAAAATATTGAAAAGTTTCCTGAATTGGAGGAGAAACTGAACATCCAGAATGAAGGAAAAAGTATGGATAAAGATGAAGAATTGATACATCAAGAGTCATACATCCTTAAATTTGAAGTGAGACTAAATATTGGGCTAAGAAATGAAAAGATAGAGTCAAATGGAAGATCAGCTATCAATGAACCAGCATGTCCAACAACAGGACCAGAGATACACCAGGTTGTATTTCTCCTTTCCACAGTGAATAACGTTGAATATTGTTTTGATTATGGAAATTTAAAAGATAAGACATGCACATGGATCAATCATGAATATGATGAGCTGCCTTAGTTGCTGATTATCAAGGGTTATTCTGTTGAATACAGTGAATTCAGAATATCAGAATATTTTTCAGAATATAAAGATAAATTTGCTAGGTTGAGAACCATAACTAATACCTTAGTGCTCCTACACAATTAAAAGAAGTATGCAAATACAGGTGTGTTTGGGTCATTTTCTGGTTTTTGTTTGCCTAGTAGTGGTTTGTATATAGTTTTGTAGGTTAGTTGTTTGTACAGTCTGCTTGTTTTGCTTTCTTGTTTTGTTCTCTATTGTTTCCTTTTGGTAGTTAGTTGTTTGTATAGGTTGCTTTTGTGTTTTGCATTGTTGAGCTTTTGTTTTGGTTGGGCAAACTTGGTGCACCTTGTTACTTAAGAACACCGCAGAAATTGTTAGAATTTAAAAGTTGGATATAAGTTTTTATATAAGTTGTAACCCATGTCAGTATAGGTATTCTTGATCAGGTCTGTGGTATCATATTCATCAGTACTACTTTTCTTGAGTCAAAATGATCCTCACAATGACACACCTAATAGCCTTGGGTTTATTAAACATATCAGTGTAGGGGTTAAGTGAAAAATCTAAAGGTTGCCCTTGCTACCATTGCAATTCTCAACTTAATCTCAGCAAGTGACCACTCCTTGCATCATGAAGCTATAACTGTTATATCTTATGAAATCAAATTCAAAATATAAAATAAATAAAATAATAAAATGGATTTATTAAAATCTAGATTAAGTCATCTAAGTAACTCTACCGGAGCTATAGATGCTTGCTGGCAGTGGGGCTCTACTTAAGGGAATTGCAATGATAACCTTGCCAAGGCTATGGACGCCTGCTGGCAGCAAGGCTCTATCCGGTTGGCTATGAGGGATGAACCAAACTACGTAGCTTAACACCAGTCACTGATTTATTCAACTCACTTTCAAGATGAGTATATGAATCATGTGCACACAATTGATCCCTTATCAATTCATTGTTACATTGATGAACATGACACCAGTTAGAAAGGATTAGGATGCTCATGCTTGATAAGAGTGGAACATTATGTTTTAACTTATCCTCGCCTTTTGAATTATTTGAAATTTTTTTGTTTTCTTTGGTGGCAAGTTGTTGTGTGGTTACACAACATGCCCCATTTTGCCTTAGCAAAATAGAGACCCAACTTTGCTGGCTTGTTCCCTTGCTTTTATGCTCTGGGTGGTGGTGGTAAAAGTCATATCCGTCAGTATGCATATGCCTAATGTCAGGTATATTTGTGATCTTGAAATCTGAACCAAAATCCAAAGTCTGAATCTGTCCTCAGAAAGCTTACCATGGGAAAGAGGATGAAATTCCATGTAAGTTTGCCTTTTGCATTACCCTGAAATTCAACCAAATATGAAAGTTATGGCGGGTCAAAGCTTTGGTCAAACCTAATTTTCCTGGTTGTTGACGACGGGGATCATATTTTAAATATCACCCCAGTGCGGACATGATGATGACACCATCATCATCATCATCCTGATCTTTTGAGGGAGGGTTACTTTAGTCGCCTGAGTCATATTACATTTATCACCTAATCTTAAATATGACCCTATGTTATAAATATTGCCCTAGCGCTAATATGATGCTGACATCAACTCATCCTCATGCTACGAAGAATTAATATGACGGTGATGTCATCATGATATTCGATGAGGAGGATCATACTCCTAATGTGACCCGATATTACAAATATCCCCTGATTTTACCAATATGACGGTGACGTCATCTTTTGCATTTTTATGAAGCTCGGGATATGATGGTGACGTCATCATGATATTCGATGAGGAAGATCATATTTCTTAATATCTTGCATATTGATAATATGCATGCACTTCGGACCCGAAAAGTTTATTAAGGATGAAAAACTGTTGTATGTTTCTTATATACAATGTCGACATACATTACATAAGCATACAAGTGGACATATAATTCTATATACGTCAGGCCAAGATAAAAGGTTTTAAAGTAGATACATATCAGCCTGACTTGTCATATCGGGGGTGTCTTGTATTTTCATACTGATGGGAAGTGTTTTGCTGACAGAGATAAGGGCATCGGTATAGTTTGTAGTATCGGTGGAGTTTTGATTTGTCTCACCGATCATATATGGTCTGCCTAATGAAGGCTCATCGATGTGACTTTGTCCATCGGCCTTGTTTGATATTTTCTCCCCGTCGGGCGTTGTCTACCTGATAAGTTAGTCCATCGGCCTAGCTTTTACCGTCGGTGGAGTCTTGTTTTCTCTCCCCAACGGCTATTCTCTCCTCAATGAAAGTGTTCATCGGTATGTTTCTTGGCATTGGTGAAGTTTTGATTTGTCATCCTAATCATATGTGGTCACACCGATATGTGCGCAAATATGATGCTGACCCAATATGACCCAGATATGCAAACCACGGATTTGAAAGGGCATATGCATGAAAATTTACAACCCAGTATACTAGGAAATGGGCGGGAAAACTAAGCGATAGGTTTTAAAGTTATTTTCTGGAGCCCGATAGCATGACATTGGTCAATGATGGTTGACCCGATTGCTTCAAACACTGTATATGCATTTAATGTTTCATTTTTACGGATTTGGAACCTGATTGCATGTGTTTGCACATTTAGCCTGATTTTAATGTAAATTTTATCTTCCTGCTATGTTTTTTTAAAATGATGTTGTGCTTAATTCTGGTATGTTTATTGCAGTAATCTCGAAGCTGTTGGAACTGTAGATGAAAATTGCAAAGTTGCATGCAGAGGCAACATGACCCTGAGCGCTAAGGAGGATATTGTCAAATGCACTATTTGCCAGCTGGATGATGGACCAGAACAAAGATGCTGGAATATACTGTGTCAGCTGTACATTTGCCATCCTGGCAGGGCACGTGCTA
Organism: Cunninghamia lanceolata; assembly: GCA_027924645.1. Taxonomy (NCBI): domain Eukaryota; kingdom Viridiplantae; phylum Streptophyta; class Pinopsida; order Cupressales; family Cupressaceae; genus Cunninghamia; species Cunninghamia lanceolata. The sequence continues at coordinate 4,314,137 of BSBN01000286.1, read as the reverse complement.
TTCATCTGGGCCGTTGGTTATATTGAGAGGATCCAGATCATTGGATCAATGTAACTGTTTTCTTGGCCTTTATTCTATAAAAGGGCCAGAACTTGTCATAGAGAGGGAGGAGGTCACTTATTCAAAATTAGACCAAGCCAATTTAATACAGGAGATCGAATTGCTGAGACTAATGAAGACTAAATTGTTGAAATGTCAAGGTTCTTTCTTCAGATCACTGTAAATGTACCTATTCTTGAGCACACTGAATGGATATGAAGCTTCAGACTACATCTTGATTGTAAACCTTAAGTAATCTTCATGTTGATTTCTGGATATGTACTAGTGACTGCTGTGTTCAAATAGGAGTGCTTTCATTTCATTACATGTTATTGTCAACTTTTCCTTTGAAGATTTGCACTGGATCATGCAGATTTGTGGAATGTCCTGGTGAAGTATGATTCTAGTTTCCTTCTTTTCATTGCATGTATGGGAGCTTTAATGTGGATCAGTGATCTAAGTCAAGTAGTTTTGGGAATCTCATTCTCTAACCCTTTTCCCATTTTAATTTCATAAATTTACTTCCATAACTTCAAATCATGACAAATAATAAGCAGAAATAGAGAAATATGCTGACAACTCATAGGTAACTAAAAATTCTTAGCATATTCTGAGCTGAAGGCATGTAATGTTGAAAATATCATGCAAGGAATTGCAAATAATGGTAGAAATCATGCAAATATTAACCTGTAGGTGCATTATTTGACTAAATTCATAGTGCAAAGGTAGAATTGTTAGAGATTTGTGCAGGGCATATATAAAGAACAGGATATTTGGAGAAATATTGATGAACTTTATAGAAATTACTGAAGAACGTAAGGCCCCTGAATGATTAACAACAACACACATCGACCACTGAGTAACGTCAGTAGATTATGAACTAATCAGCGGAGACTTGGGATCATAAATTCTCTGAATTCATCATATCTTTCAAGATGAGTAAAGGTTGTTGTGTAACTTTTATTCTATGTTTGTTTATGACTAACATCATGACCAACAGTTAGGAGGGTATTTATCATCTGATTAGACACATTTATTCTTCAGAACTAGATATGGAACTAAGGTTACAATCAAATCTGAACCATTAACCAAAGATCACCTGGAACCTTACACACCCAGTTCCATAAATGCCAATCTTTCTATTTTTGATCAAGAAGATCTGATTCTTGTCCAAGACCCAAATACACCTTTAGAGGGAATTCCAGATATAGTTTTAGATCAATGGGTAGCAGAGAACCATGAAATAGATCCATTTGAGCAAATGGATGAGATAGGCCTTGGTGTGTATATGATTCTAGAGAATAATACAGTTATTCCAAATCTGATTAAAGAAGAAAAATAATAAACTATAGAATCTAAAAATAATGTTTGGGAACTATATTTTGATGGTTCTAGAAGCAAGGTAGGAGTTGGAGGAGGTGCTGTTTTAGTTTCTCCCATAGGTGAGAAATATTATTCATCTTTCAGATTTGCTTTTAGCTGTTCTAACAACTTAGCTGAATATGAGGCTTTAGTTCATGGACTAGAATGGGCAAGAAAAAGAAAAATCAAGTGTTTAAAAGTTTTTGGAGATAGTGAATTAGTGGCTAAACAAGTCAGAAACCTTGCTGCTACAAAAAATGACTTGCTAAAGTTATATAAGCATAGAGTTTGGGACATGATAGAAGAGTTTGATGCATTTAATCTGATATCTGTGCCTAGAACTGATAACAAGCAAGTTGACAAATTAGCTGCCATAGGAGCTGAGTATGATATTCCTGCTGAAATGAAGAATGTTCGATCTTCTTTTTATGTCAAAGTTGCTATTAGACCATCAGTCCCAAATAATAATGTCAATTGGCAAGTGTTTGACAGTGATGAACAGATTGTAAATTTCTTAATGGAAGAGGCTAAATTTTTTGTGGTAATCAGCAGAAATTTGTACAGCAATATGATGATCAAATACTTCAGTTAAGATCAAACAAACTACCCAAGGGCTTAGTGACTTTGGAATCTATCTTTAATACTGATGATCAAGTAAGAAAAAATAAGGCCATCTTGTCAGTAAAGCAAGAGCATTATGAACCCATTGAGATCCTTAAAGGAAAGTTGCTCAAGCTGGGAAAGATATGTGCAAAACAAGAACAACAAGCATCCATCCAGCTCTGTCAAGAATTTAGTGACATTTTTGCATGGGAATATGGAGATCTGAAAGGTTTCAACCCTAAATTAGCTCAACACACAATAGAGCTGGAACCCAAAGCTAAACCTAACAAACATAAGCAAAGGCCAATGAATCCTAAGATGGAAGTGCTTATGAAGACAAGACTTAATAAACTCATTAAAGGTAACATCATTTTTGCTATCAAACATACTTCATGGGTTTTTAGCTTGGTTCTTGTTAGAAAAAAGAATGGAGAAATCATATTATGCGTTGATTTCCGTGACTTAAATAAAGCATCTTTAAAGGATCATTATCATTTACCATCCATGGAGCAGATATTGCAGGTTGTTTCTAGATCAGAAAGGTTTTCTTTATTAGATGGTTATTCAAGTTATAACCATATTCTAGTAAAAGAGGAAGATCAGTACAAGACAACTTTTACTACAAAATGGGGCACACTAGCATACAGAAAGATGCCATTTGGCTTATCAAATGTAGGTGCAACATTTTAGAGAGCAATAGAAATGACTTTTCAAGGTCTGATTAATAAAATTGTGCTTGTATACTTAGATGATGTGATTGTTTTTTCTAAAAAAGCTGAAGATCATTTTCATCATTTAAGACTAATCTTTGAAAGATGTAGACAATTTGGCATATCATTAAACCCAAAGAAGAGTATTTTCTCTATTCATGAAGGCAAACTATTGGGACACATAGTGTCTAAAGATGGAATATCAATTGATCCTAAAAGAATCACTACAATATTGGCATTGCCTCTTCCTGCACACAAGAAAGGCTTACAGAGCTTTCTAGGAAGAATTAACTTTGTAAGAAGGTCTATTCCTAACATAGCATCACTTTTACAACCTCTTACAACAATGTTGAAGAAGAATATTCCTTTCAGTTGGACCAAAGAAGGAAAGCAGAGCTTTGAAGAAATAAAGGAGGCCCTTGCTATTGCTCCCACTCTGATAAATCTAAACTTTGATAAAGACTTCATTTTATATGTATTTGGCAATGTGGATACTTCATTTTAAAAGAGAGATACCTTTCTCTTAAATGTAGAGCATAGAGTCTCGAAGGAGTCCTGCATTCTAATACCTGAGGCACCAAAGCTGCCATACCATCTACTATCTCCTTTAAAATTGCAATTTCTACATCCTTTTCTTTAATCTCTTCATCCTTCTTTTGAATTTCAATTTTCAACCTACGTTTCTCCCTCTTCCATTCCTCTTCTCTCCTCTTCATTTCATTGCACAAATTCATGGCAACCATTTGCATTAAAAAATTAGGAGGTCTGTGAATGACTACCAAAAGTTTTCTTGGCACAAATGGTAGTTCTTCCTATAACATAGGTTGCAGGGTTTATGATTGCTTAGCCAAATCTGGCTGCAGGGTGTCTTGCTACAGGAACTCCTGTTTACTTTCATGTTCATGTCTCTCCATATGCTTAGAAGCGGCGGCAAGGTCTGCCAGAGTTACATCAACTGCTTCCCTAATTATGTCCTCTTTTTCTACATCATTATCATGCCCCATTGGGGCCTTTGTTTCCTCAGCTGCCATTTCATCAATCCTAGGGCTTGTCTGTGTAGATGCATTGGAGGCAGGCTCAGCAGGTCTTGATTTACTATAAGGGTTTTCATGTTGTTCTTCGGCTGCAGGAAGAACAGTGTTAGCTTTTCATTTCCTAGAGTGCAGCACCTTCCTTTCTATAGTTTTCTTTTTGGTTTTACCTTTCTTTATTTAAGCCCTTTTCCTCTGTGCCCTAGTTTGAATTAAATTACCAAGAGGAATATCCTCATTGTCAGAATCTAAAGAATTTTCTTTATCTGCATGCTTTGTTTCAGAAGAGATAATTTCAATAGTTGATTTTGCTGTAGGAGGGTTTATACTAGAAGTTGAAGTTCCTTGAGTAGTTTCAATTCCACGTATCATTCTCCTAGTTCTATGATGTTGTGGCACGACCATAGGTCACAAATGACTAGGTCTTATTTGATCAATTTCTAGAAATTCCTCCCAAGTCATATCGGATACATCATGCAGAGACTTCTCAATAAGCAATTTGATTAAATAGTGGTGAGAGATAGAATTAGGCCTACCTTTTTTAGTCTTAGTGGCCATAATCAAGAGAAGGTGGTGAAGCACATTTGGCACATTCATTCTTCTTCCATGTCTCATATGATTAGCAATTTGAAATGCACAGAGTGAAGGTTCGACTGTCGACCTTCACAAGTAATATATTTCACCACATGGATAGCTACCTGTTTCCATGGCTCTGGCGGAGAGGTTCTTTTGGCTCCCTACTTGTCTATAATCAATAATGGATCCCTAGGTTCAGTAAACTTGGCCCTAGCTGACCCGGCATCTCTGGCAACAGGGTATTCTTCACCAACAATAGGCAGACCTATAACCTCTGCAATTCTTTCTTCTGTGTCCAACACCTCTAAACCTCTTACCACTGCTTTGCCATCAGACAACGTCTGAGCAAATTCCAACGCAATATTTTCATCAAAACCATTAGATTTCAAGAAATAATCCATCCAACCACAATTTCTAAATTCATCCTGGCTAAGTACATCCTATAACAATGCATCGTGAACTGTGGGTTCATTCCGAATTAATCTTCCTCCCATGACTTAGCTGTCTGAAATCAATCACATTGCAAAGTTTTTTTCTGCACAAAATTTGAAAACAAGCTTCACCTTCCTGCAACCCTGTTAAGTTTTCCACAACTCATGCTATTTGCATTTTCCTTTATGGCTTCTTTTCTTGGGAATGCAAGACAAGGGTGGTGGTATAGGCATAAATGAATGATCGATGAAGGTTGTCATCTCACACTTGAGAGCCATCACCTCACTCAGGATTCAAATTATTCAATTTCAAAACTTTACTGACATTCAGGCATAAAACATATGGATAGATAGACATGTGGTCATTATATTTACACTCCCTCCCCAACCTATATTTAGGCATGTGTCCACACATGCGGATTTGAGGTGTGACAGGACAAGGAAGGGAATAATGACATGCTACGAGAAATATCAATATTAATGTACAATAATTAAATAAACAAACCACAAGGTAATTAAGAGAGAATTATTGAAGTGTGCATACCTTTATTTGTGGAAGATCTGCTACAAGAATCATGGAGAAAGTAACAGGTAATGCTTAAGAATTTGTTGAGCAATGAATGCAAGTGAAGTGGACTGAAGTGAGATGGGATGAAGTGTAATCAATACATGTTATGGAAGAGAGAAGAATGGATATGGGTGGGTGGATGGGAGAAGAAGTGAAAGAATGGACTCCCACAAATGTGGAAATCTTTATTATGGTTATTACTATACCTTGGTTAGCTAGAAGGAGGGACACTAGGTCTGCTGCCATTGGCTACAAGAAGTTCTAGAGTTGCATGTTGATTGAACTGCTGCAGGAAATCTTCTTTGGAGGTTGGCTTATGATATAACCTGAGTCTATGACCATTGACTAATAGCTTGAATTTGATAGGGTCAATAGTAGTAAGCTAAACATCACCATTGGAAAACACTTTAGCAACTTCATATGAGCCCAACCATCTTGTCTGTAATTTTCCCGCATTCTCCTGATACCTTGAATCATAAAACAAAGCTCAATCACCAGGCTGGAACTTCTTATCTTTAATGTATTTGTCATGCCACCTGATTCACTAGTTCTACACCACTTCTATATGATGTAAACCTGCTTTTCTCATCTCATCCAAAGCATTAAGCTGCATGATTCTTTCTTTTTTTGATTGAGATAAATCCATCCCCAAATCAAGTGCAGTTCTAAGAGTTCTATGTTCAAATTCAATAGGCATCATGGTTGTTTTTCCATACATCAACTCAAAAGGAGTAAAACCAGTAGTTGTTTTCTAGGTTGTCCTATAGGCCCAGACAGCTTCTGGCAACCTACTTGCCCAATCCTTACTATGAACTACCACAGTTTTGGTCAAAATAGCTTCTAGTTCTTTGTTAGTCACCTCAACTTGGCCATTAGCCTGGGGGTGATAAGGAGTAGATTTCTTGTACCTTATGTTGTATTCCTGTACTAATGATGCAACTAGAGTTGAGGTGAATTGAGCTCCTTGATCAGTCACTAATTCTCTGGGGACTCCATACCTTGTAAAGATTTCTTCATAAAGAAATTCTGTAACTTTACTGTCTCTTGCATGTTTCATGGCTTTAACTTCTACCCACTTAGTTACATAGTCAGTGCATACTAAGATATAAGATTTACCATTAGATGGAGGATCAATAGGTCCTACAAAATCTAACCCCCATTTATCAAATGGAGTAATCACAAGCTAAGGATAAAGGGGCATCTCATCAGACTTTGTTGGCCATCCCATCCTTTGACAAGTATCACATTTCTTGGTATATCTTGCTGCATCCTTGTATAGTATAGGCCAATAATAACCTGTATTCAAAATCTTCATTGCAGTTCACTTTGCTGCAAAATGTCCTACACAAGGTTCATTGTGACAGGCATGCAAAATGTCATATGTTTCATCTTCTCTCATACATCTCCTCATGACATTGTCTGGTCTAGTGTAGAAAAAACATCCAGCAATCCATGAAAAAGGAAAGGATTTTTCAATGAGTATGTTGGTTTTTTCCCAGACTGGATGCTTATTCCCAGATTTCCCTACAAGGTAGCCATCAGTGATCAACAGGATCTCTGGGCCAGGGGCCAACAGTGTAGGAGATAGACTCTATATTTTATCTCCTCTTCTTCTTCAGGCTCTACAAAACCTAGGGGGGTATTCCCTACTCAACACCCATGATAATGTGCATACTAAGGCTGGGATGCTGACAGAAAGCAGATGAGTCCTCCTGTAAGTAGACCAAAACTGAAAGATAAGAGCAAAAGGGCTAGCTTTGGGCCTATTTGCAGTTGTAGACAGAGAATTGAGGATCCTAAAACTAATTCTAATGTCCTAATGGTTGTTTTAGAGTTTGATTATGATTTTGAGTTTGGATGCAAAGCTAGACATGGTTGTAACACAAACACGAAGCAAGATTGGTGCCTATCCAGGGCCTGGAGTCAGTAGACATACACCTGTGAATGATCAGCATGAACAACTAAAACTGGATTTCAGGGGGATATATATATGATACCTGCCTTACAGATATCTCCCAATACAGAGTGTTAAGTTATCTCTACTTATGGCATCCCTACTGCAGTATACCCTTCCCAATGTTCAACCTGAAAATAATTTAATCTACCCCTTGAGCAGAAGTTAAAAGATCAGACATTCAACATAGGAATTCTATGTTCTAGAGTCTCAAATATTGTCCAAATATCCAAATTCAGAAGAAGAATACATGCAATACTGGAGACAGAATTAACAAAACACATGCTAAGATAGCATTTCTCATATAAAATTAACCATGAAATCAGTGGATTCATGCAAAAACATACAACTGGAGATACATAAACTCACAGGTTTAGCTGTACAGAGCAACCAAAATGAACTGTATTGTGTTACAGAGCCAAAATGTTCAACTTTCAACAACAACTAAAAATGGTAACACAGTCTGCTTATAATAGCCAGAGAGTGTACCACAGCAATTAATTACATGGCTTTGACAAAAATCTGCCAGATACAACCTTCAGAAGGAATGGCGCTCAGAAAATGTAAATGCAGCAAACAAAGAGGAGCCTCGAGCCATGCGCCATTATCTGGAGCCTCTGCTCAAAAATTGGGCAACCTGACCATGTGTACCATTGTCCACATCCCTGCACTGTCGCCATTAAGGGCCTCAACCACCCGCGGTCACCTGAAAAACTGTCGCTGCATTCAAAAAGGAATTCCTGCCAAAACAAGTCCTTCGCAGGTTCAAAAATAATGCAAGGGGAAAAATCCCACATGCATGGTGAGGAGACTCCTTCATTAGTTTAAAAATGGGGCCGCACACATAATAGGTGTCGAGCGCTTTTGCCAAGCTCGACACACAACCCTTCGCCCACAGCCCATCGCCATGACATACACTATCAGCCTTCCTCAAAAATCTCCCGCCGACTCCAGTGGTCTCGCCGATCGCAACATCTCCACAAGTCACCAACATCCCCATCGGCCAGAGGAGAACCATCGGCCAGCTCCACAAATCTCCTGCTGACCACAGTGGTCTCGCCGACGCCTATTTCACATTCCTTGTCTGTCAATGAGACCAAAACCATCGGCGAGCAACAAAATACCTACGCCGATGATACCACTCACACTGATGACCACTCCATGCTCCCCTCTCGGTGTGACCTACGCCGATGACACCCTCGTCAGCCAGAGACACTCCATCGGTGGACCTTCCAATGGCTAGCCCGACAGCCAAAGTCTCACCGATCGCCAAATCCCACATACTCCACCGTCGGTCAAACCGAACACAAAGTCATCCCGATGGCATTCCCCATCGGGGTGACTTCCTTCTATCGGTGAACCACAAAACACATTGGCCGATCACATTAGTCTTACCGATGCCAAACGTCAACCCCACTTTCCTCGGTAAGACACACGCCGATGAATCTTATCGGCCAGACACTACACTGTCGGCCCAACATCTGACCGCTCACCTGATGCACCAAGTCACGCCGACAACACACACATCCACTTATCGGCCAAACATACGCCATCGGCCCAACAGGAAACTCCCTCGCCGATAGCCTAAAGTCACGGCGATATACAAAGAACACACCATGCTACTGAAATGATCACCAAGACACATGCAAACTCATGCCGATAACACTTGAGGTACCCCCATCGGCATGACCAACATTGTCGGCAGAACCACAATATCCTTCGCCGATAGACCAAGCTCTTGCCGATGAACAGGAACACCTAGGGTTTGAAGGAAGAAACCCTCCAACAAACAAGCTCAATCTCCAGGCCAAAATGAGCACCAACACTGGCTCCGAATGGGGACGTGCAGGTGAAAACCTGCAGCGAGAACTAGATCTCCGGGCAGACCAGGCAAAAAACCAAAAAGCACGAACTGCACAAGACATTTACACTATATACATGTTTTTACAAATGTGCACAGCGACAAGTCATCTATGCAAAATAGAACTTAAGGAATTGGCCATGCACAGGCAATTCCAGAACTTCACCATCTAGGGCCTGGAGGAAATAAGAATCCTCCCCATGAGCACTGCAAATCTGATATGGGCCCATCCATAAGGGTTCGAATTTACCATTTTTACCCTTGTCCTAATCTTTTGCATTCCATACAAGCACCAGATCATTGACCTGAAATTTTCCTTTTTTAGCTCTCCTATCAAACTGATATTTCACATCTTGTTGTCTCTTGAGATTGATCTGGTGGGCTTTCCTTCTGTCTTCATCCAGTGCAACCAGCTGGTTCACCCTTTCTGTCATGGAATCTTCAATCTCCTCATCATTTTCCTGAATGAATCCGTAAACTCGCAGTAGATTGTTTATGGGCAATCTGGCTGCTGCACCATAGACTAGCTCAAAGGGTGACATTCCAATAGCCTTTTTTACTGTCACTCTATCAGCCCATATGGCTAACTTTAATTTTGAGTCCCAAGCTCTCTTGTTCTTGTCCAGTATCCTCTTGATAATTTTCATGATGCTTTTATTGCTTGATTCTGCTTGACCATTCCCTTGTGGGTGATATGGTGATGCATATGATAAATTCATCCCATACCTGTTGCAAAAATCAACAAATTCACCTGATCTGAAGCACATAGCATTATCAGTGACTATCTTGAATGGTACTCCAAACCTGATGATAACATTTTCCAGTATGAAATCCATCACCACCTTACTTGTAGCTCTCTTAGTTGGAATGGCCTCAATCCATTTGGTAAAGTAATCAGTTGCCACCAAAATCCAACTGTGTCCCCCACTTGATTTGTCTGCAATTTCCCCTATGAAGTCAATTCCCCATTGCTGAAATGGAGCATCCATAGTTACAGTTCTGAGGGGTAAAGCACCATCATATTTCAACTTTCCTGAAAATCTTTGGCAAGGGTCACACTTCATTACTAACCTTTGTGCATCTGAAAAGAGAGTGGGCCACCAATATCCTGCTCTGAGAATTTTATGAGCTGTTGTTTGGGCAGTATAATGTCCACCACACAATCCTTTATGCATATCAATCAAAACATTGTTAGCTACATCTTCATCCACACATCTCAGCAGCACACCATCGAGGTTTTTCCAGTATAGCTCACCTTGAACAATAACATACCTGATTGCATGTAACTTTAAAGTCCTCTTTTGACTATCACTGAAATGGGAAGGACAATTCAGATTTTGCAAGTAGTATATAATATCCTTATACCATTCAGATCTTGATACATCTACATTCTCATTTTGGACTACATTAACTTGGCATGCTTCCAAGTTTGACTGTGCCATCATCTTGGCTAATCCTTGTCCTCTTACCAACTTGGTAACTTGTATGTCTATGTTAAACTCTTGCAGTTTGTTTATCCATCTGCACCTTCTTCCAGTCACTTCCTGTTGAGTGAAAATGTCTTTGACTGCTGCATGGGGTACATATGCAATTATATGTGATCCTACCAGGTATGGTCTGAAACTTTTGATGGCTCGGACTAATGCATATGCCTATTTTTCCATAATATCATATTTCAACTCAGAAGCCTGCAAGGACATACTGAAGAAAGCGATGGGCTGTTCAAAACCATCTTCATTTTTCTATAGCAAACATGCAGCAACAGTGTGAAAGGAAGCAAATGAAAACAATTGGAATGGCCTAGAAAAATTAGGAGATTTAAGAACAAGGGCCATCTTGATTGCCTCTTTGATACTCTGAAATGATTCTATTGCTTCACTTTTCCAGTGGACAGTTGCATCCTTCTTCATCATCTTGGAAATGTTCCTTGTGGTTTCTGCAAAGTTGGGAACAAATCTCCTAACAAAATTTATCTGTCCAAAGAAGGACTGAACTCCTTTTACAGTTTTTGGCATTTGAATTCTATCAATAGTAGCCACTCTCTCTAGATCTATCCTGACTCCATCCTTGGAAATAATATGTCCCAGGAGCTTTCCTTCAACTACCTCAAAGGCACACTTCTTTGGATTTAAAGAAATACCATACTCTAGTGCTCTTATGAAAATCTGCTCCAGATGCAAACAATGTTGCTCTTCTTTCTTTGAATAAGCAGTCAAGTCATCCTGATATACAGCCAGGATTGAATCAATCAACCCTGCAAAAGCAACATCCATTGCTCTTTGAAATGTAGCACCTGCATTGGTTAGTCCGAAGGGCATTCTAACATACACATAAGTTCCCCATGGAGTGGTAAAGGCAGTCTTATACTATTCTGATTCCTTCACCTTCACCTGATTATAACCTGAAAATCCATCCATCATGGATAAGAGTTTACAACCAATCACTCTCTGCAACATAGCTTCCATATTAGGCAGTGGATAGTTATCCTTTAAAGAGGATACATTTAAGCTCCTGAAGTCAACACAAAGCCTAATATCACCATTCTTTTTTCTGACTGGGACAAGGTTAGACACCCAAGTTGAATGTCTGATTGGCACAATTATTCCAGCTTCCCTAAGCTTTTTAAGTTCTTCCTGCATCTTTGGAGCCAAGGTAGGATTAATAGGTCTTTGCCTCTGTCTGAATGGCTTAGCTCCCGGCTTCAATGGGATCTCATGCTGGAATAAATCTTCCCTGTAGGCTTTTAGGTCCTCATATGACCAAGCAAAAACATGTTTGTACCTTTTCAGTAATGCAATCAGCATACTCCTGATGTGTGGTTTGAGCTGTTTACCAATATATACCTTCTGAGGGGCCTGAGATGTCCCCAGATTTATCTCTTCTAAATCCTCCTTGTTTGTGGAAGATGTCTTTGTGACCAATTGGTCTCTACTGTCAAAAGCTCTTTCCAAAGCTACCAACCCTCTAGGGATTTTATTAGTCTTCAACTGAATTATCTCCTTTCCCACAAGAGTTTCTTTTCCATCTATAGTCTCTACAAAAGCTTGGAAATCAATTTCTTGATTCTCATATTCATCTACGCAGTGCAAAAATTTTAACAAGTCCCTATCATCATTAAACACTTGCCAACTGCATATATTTTCTGGTACTGCAGGCCTAATTTTAACTTCTACATTTGTAACATCTGACAGAGTGATGTCATCTGGCCTTATTGCAACATTGGCTAAGAAATCAGCCATAACATTCTTTGACCTCTCTACCCAGCCTATTGAAAATGCATCAAATAGTTCAATGGTATCCCAAACAGCATGCTTGTATTGTTTCAATCTTTTGTTTTTTGAAGCATACCTATCTCTAATTTGGGATACAATCAGCTCAGAATCCCCAAATACTCTTAGCATTTTGATTCCATGTTTGAGAGCAATATTTAGGCCTAAGAGTAAAGCCTCATATTCTGCAATGTTGTTTGTGCAAACAAACCTCAGCAAGAAAGAGAATTTGAGGAGCTTACCAGCTGGAGACAGGAAAACAACTCCAGCTCCAGAGCCTTCTTTTGCACAAGCTCCATCAAAAAACATGGTCCACAAACCTTGCTGATCCAATTCTTCAATGCAGACATTTTTCTTTTTATCTTCTCTATCATCTAAGACAACCTTGAAGTTATCACAGTCAGTGTTTACAAAGCATATCTGTTCCTCTGCTTCTTGGTCTTCCACTGTCTCTGATGATCTCTGTTCTCTGATTAGCTTAACATCCCTGCCATTCATTGGAATCATGGCATATGACAGGTCCAGCTGCATACTTCCACCAATTAGTGCTGCCCATCTTCTTGACAACAACATACCATATTGTGGCTTGATGTCAACCACTGTTATATTCATTTTATATCTCTTTTCAGGAAATGCTGCCAGTTTGAAATCTACATCCTTCATGATTCCAATAACCGGTACCTCTCTGGCATCCATAGCATAACATTTTCCACATGCCTTGTCAATTTTCAATCCAACTTGTTGCATGATGGCCAAAGGCATGACATTTGTAGATGCTCCAGAGTCAATCATACAATTTTTGATTATTTTTCCATTTATAACCAGGGAGACATAAAATGGTTCCACTTGTGAAGGACACTTTGTCATAGTCACTCCTAAATAAACCTCAGGGGCCTCATCTTCTTCATTACACATGACATGTTTCTCACCCTGGGTCTGAGCATTTTATTTAGCTTGAAAAGGTACCCCTGAAATTAGGGATATTGTCCTATTCTTGATTTCTTCCACTTTCATGAGTTCTATAAGTGGAACAGAGACTTTTACCTGGGAGAGGACTTGAGCTATATCAAATGGAACATAATTTTGTATAACAGTTGTAGCTTGCTCCACAATCTTGTTTTTATCCTGAACTGATTTAGCTTTTACTTTCATAGTTCCCTGATCATCATTTTTGTCTTGGGAACCTTTACCTTGATCTTCAGCCTGAGGGATTCTAATTTTTGGTCCTTGAGATTCATGACCTGTTCTATGTCTGAAATTCTGTTTATTATTAACCCACAGCCTTTTTTGTAATTCCATCCCCTTATTACCATGCACTGGCTGTCCTATAGTAACATCTTTTGGCTGATGTGGGCTGCTTACCTAATTTTTACCTCTGAGATTGTAGTTGCTCTTGACTTGAGCAACTGCTGCAGCTGTGAAGGCCCTAATTTCCTCATCAGAAGGTCGTTGTAAGTTACTTAGAAAATTGTGTGAGTTCTGAGCATAGGCATAGTTAACATCATCATCTTCATCATATGGGAACTGTTGGCAGCCCTGAGTTCCATCATTTGTACTCTCATCAGCATCATAAAGAGTGTATCCATTGCTTATGGACATCATATTTACATCATCATCTTGCACATAATGTGGCTCATTGCATTTATTACAAGATGTAGTATTATCACACAAGGACTGAGCAATCATACACTGTGACTGTGAATGTGGCATTTGACAAATTATACACCATGGAGCATCATCAACAATATTTATAGCTTTCTTTAGAGGATCAGGAATTTCTTTGACATGTTGAGCTCTTTGATTTGTGTTGTTGTGTGGGAATATAGGCTTACCATTATGCCAATTGGTATTATAAGGCATATCATGCAATGATGGCCTCTTTTCCTACCTTTGATAGACTTGCCTATCAGGACCTATCCCTTTTTCACTTCTAGCTAATCTATAGCTTAGGTCCTTAACAACATTTGCCAATTTGTCTATCTTATCTTCAGGGGCAGATGTATTACCTTGAGTGTTCTGAGGCTTGTTTGGATTCTGCAGAATTTTTATATCATCCCTTCTATTTGTCTTGCCTGATGCTTTCCTGTTGTTCTCAATATTCACTGCAATTCTGAAAGCATCCCTGAGAGTAGCAGTTCTTTTATCTCTTAATCCATATGCAGTTTTTGCATCAAAGGCATTGATATACAATATTATGCACATTGGTTCATTTGGCCTCATGTGATGTGGCAATTTGTTTAACACTTTAGTAAATCTTGCATCAAAATCTGCAACCTGCTCATTTGACCCTTTAGTGATACTGGTGAACTCATTTACAAAAAAGCTAGGGTCAGTTTTGTCACCATATTGCTCCTTGAACATCCTTTTAAAATCATCCCATGATGAAATACTCCTGTCAGGTAGATTCTTGTACCATTCCCTTGCCTCATCTACTAAAGATTGCATGAATGACTTCATGAAAACATCCTCATGTTCAACCTCAAAGTTATCCATGACATTTTGAAAGGCTTTTAGATGATCTTCTCCTGACACAGTGTTGTTTCCTGAAAATTTAGGCACTTGCAGCCTCAGATGCTTATCAATGGGGTTAGGATACCCAGGAATACCATCAAATACCAGCTGTCTGAATCTATCTAGCTGCATTGGCTGTCTGTTTAACTGATTAACATTAATATTTCTGTTTGCATTCTGGTTTCTTACATTGTTCAGTGGTATCCTAGCATCATTCACATTTTATCTCTCATCATTATGCTGATGTTGCACTTCATTTCTCTGTTGATGTCTCTGCACATTTGCATTCTCAAGGGTAGGAATTGAATTATTCTGGGCAGTCCTCAAAGCTTGTACTTTCTTCCTCAAGTCATCTCTGATTGATATTGCCTGCTGATATTCAAACTCGGCCCTTAAGCTCCTAATTTCATCAGCTAGTTCTTCCTCACTGGGCCTAGAGGAGGATGGTTTTATCATATTCTGATCTTCGTCTTCATCATCCCTCAGAGACTTTGCCTCTTCAAACCTTTCACTAGGGTCTAGAAATGGGCGTTCTTGGAACACCTCTAACCTCATTCTCATGTTACCACCCTGTTGCCTCTCATATGCACCCTGAATATCAGCTTCTGCATTTGAAAAGTAAGGTGCTGTCTTGTCTGAAGACCTTGGATTGTCCTGCTTATCATCATTTTTTCTGGGGGAACCCTCATGACTAACTGAGACAGCTCCCTTTCTTCTGTACATCATTCTTCTTGTTACTGGTAACTCTTCAAATAAAGGATTTTGTTGGGATCTTCTCCCCTGCATATAAATTTTACTTTGACCGGTTGGGAGATTACTTCGGAGTCGCCACCTATTACTAGGAACTGTTTTCTTTTTGTAAATTAGGGTTCTTTCACAATTTCCCTAGTAGAGTCGCCAATTTCTGTTGGTGACTCGGATGGGTCACAAGATATATTACTGGAGATGATTAGATAGTACTTTTACTTCTCAATCCCTAGTGGAGTCGCCAATTTCTGTTGGTTTTTTCCTAGATTGGATGCTTATTCCCAGATTTCCCTACAAGGTAGCCATCAGTGATCAACAGGATCTCTGGGCCAGGGGCCAACAGTGTAGGAGATAGACTCTATATTTTATCTCCTCTTCTTCTTCAGGCTCTGCAAAACCTAGGGGGGTATTCCCTACTCAACACCCATGATAATGTGCATACTAAGGCTGGGATGTTGACAGAAAGCAGATGAGTCCTCCTATAAGTAGACCAAAACTGAAAGATAAGAGCAAAGGGGCTAGCTTTGGGCCTATTTGCAGTTGTAGACAGAGGACTGAGGATCCTAAAACTAATTCTAATGTCCTAATGGTTGTTTTAGAGTTTGATTATGATTTTGAGTTTGGATGCAAAGCTGGACATGGTTGTAACACAAACACGAAGCAAGATTGGTGCCTATCCAAGGCCTGGAGTCAGTAGACATACACCTGTGAATGATCAGCATGAACAGCTAAAACTAGATTTCAAGGGGATATATATATGATACCTGCCTTACAGATATCTCCCAATATAGAGTGTTAAGTTATCTCTACTTATGGCATCCCTACTGCAGTATACCCTTCCCAATGTTCAACCTAAAAATAGTTTAATCTACCCCTTGAGCAGAAGTTAAAAGATCAGACATTCAACATAGGAATTCTATGTTCTAGAGTCTCAAATATTGTCCAAATATCCAGATTCAGAAGAAGAATACATGCAATACTGGAGATAGAATTAACAAAACACATGCTAAGATAGCATTTCTCATATAAAATTAACCATGAAATCAGTGGATTCATGCAAAAACATACAACTGGACATACATAAACTCACAGGTTTAGCTATACAGAGCAACCAAAACGAACTGTATTGTGTTACAGAGCCAAAATGTTCAACTTTCAACAACAACTAAAAATGGTAACACAGTCTGCTTATAATAGCCAGAGAGTGTACCACAGCAATTAATTACATGGCTTTGACAAAAATCTGCCAGATACAGCCTTCAGAAGGAATGGCGCTTAGAAAATGTAAATGCAGAAAAGAAAGAGGAGCCTCGAGCCATGCGCCATTATCTGGAGCCTCTGCTCAAAAATTGGGCAACCTGACCATGTGTACCATTGTCCACATCCCTGCACCGTTGCCATTAAGGGCCTCAACCACCCGCGGTCACCTGAAAAACTGTCGCTGCATTCAAAAAGGAATTCCCGCCAAAATACGTCCTTCGCAGGTTCAAAAATAATGCAAGGGGAAAAATCCCACATGCATGGTGAGCAGACTCCTTCATTAGTTTAAAAATGGGGCCGCACACATAATAGGTGTCAAGCGCTTTTGCCACGCTCGACACACAACCCTTCATCCACAGCCCATCGCCATGACATACACTATCGGCCTTCCTCAAAAATCTCCCGCCGACTCCAGTGGTCTCGCCGATCGCAACATCTCCACAAGTCACCAACATCCCCATCAGCCAGAGGAGAACCATTAGCCAGCTCCACAAATCTCCTGCCGACCACAGTGGTCTCGCCGATGCCTATTTCACATTCCTTGTCTGTCGGTGAGACCAAAACCATCGGCGAGCAACAAAATACCTACGCCAATGATACCATTCACACCAATGACCACTCCATGCTCCCCTCTCGGTGTGACCTACGCCGATGACACCCTCGTCAGCCAGAGACACTCCATCGGCAGACCTTCCAACGGCTAGCCCGACAGCCAAAGTCTCGCCGATCGCCAAATCCCACATACTCCACCGTCGGTCAAACCGAACACAAAGTCATCCCGATGGCATTCCCCATCGGGGTGACTTCCTTCTATCGGCGAACCACAAAACACATTGGCCGATCACAGTAGTCTTACCGATGCCAAACGTCAACCCCACTTTCCTCAGTAAGACACACGCCGATGAATCTTATCGGCCAGACACTACACTATCGGCCCAACATCTGACCGCCCACCCGATGCACTAAGTCACGTCGACAACACACACATCCACTTATCGGCCAAACATACGCCATCGGCCCAATAGGAAACTCCCTCGCTGATAGCACAAAGTCACGGCGATATACAAATAACACACCATGCTACTGAAATGATCGCCAAGACACATGCAAACTCATGCCGATAACACTTGAGGTACCCCCATCGGCACGACCAACATTGTCGGCAGAACCACAATATCCTTCGCCGATAGACCAAGCTCTTGCTGATGAACAGGAACACCTAGGGTTTGAAGGAAGAAACCCTCCAACAAACAAGCTCAATCTCCAGGCCAAAATGAGCACCAACAGAGTACCCTTCTTTCCTTAAGATAGAAGTGAGGAGGGACTCTTCCTGTGACTAGGTAATTAGTTGTGTCAACATATCAAGGTGTTTGCACAGAGAGTGAAAACAAATGTTCATCAAGAAAAGAGTCATCAATGACTTGGTTATCTTCTGATGTAGTCATTCTTGAAAGAAAATCTACAACCACATTGGCTTTTCCTGGTTTATCCACAATAGTGAACTCAAACTCCTGCATTAACAACACCCATCTTGCTAACCAACCTGAGATGAGAGGTTTGTTCATGAGATATCTAATGGCTACATGATTTGTGTGCACAAAGATTTGATAACCAGTTATGTAGTGCCTAAACTTATTAAGTGCATAGATGACTGCTAACATTTCCTTCTCTGTGACTGTATAGTTGAATTCAACACCCTGTAAGTTTTTGTTGACAAAATAAATAGCATGCTCAATGACTCCTTCTTTCTGGCCTAAAACTGCTCCTATGGCATAATCCAATGCATCAGTATGAATGTGAAAAGGAAGTTCCCAATTGGGACCTTTAAGTACAGGAGCATCGGTTAAGGCTACCTTTAAGTCAGAAAATACTTTATCACAATCTATATTCCACTGAAATTTAACATCCTTTGTCAGAAGGGTATATAATGGGGATGCCATTTTGCCCAAATCTTTGATGAAGCGTCTGTAATACCCTACATGACCCAAGAAACTTCTGACATCCTTTTGCTTTGCACGAATGGGCAGATTGAGGATGAATTCAATCTTCATTGGGTCTACCTGTATTACTTTTTGAGAAATATAGTGACCAAGTACTACACCATCCTACATCATCATGAAGCACTTTGCACTGTTTAATGATAGGCTATGGTCTTCACATCTTTCCAAAACTTTTCCTAAGTTTGCTAATGCCTCTTCAAAAGTAGCACCATAAGTAGTGAAATCATCCATATAGATTTCCATACAATCATGTGAGATATCAGAAAATATGCTAATGACTACTCTTTGGAAAGTTGCAGGTGCATTGCATAAGCCAAATAGAAGCACTGAGTAGGCATATGTTCCCCAAGGATAGGTAAATGTTGTCTTCTCTTGATCTTCAGGTGCAATCTGAATCTGATTGTAACCACTGAATCCATCCAAAAAGGAAAAGTATTGCTTTCCTGCAAGTGAGTCCAAAACCTGGTCTATGAAAGGAAGGGGAAAATGATCCTTATTGGTAGCATAATTTAATTCTCTATAATCAATACATACTCTTCATTTTCCTCCCTTCTTAGGCACAAGAACCAGAGGGGACACCCATTGGCTATCTGAGATTGGGTAAATAAATCCTACATCTAATAACTTCTATAATTCCTCTTTGACAATTTCCCTTAGTGCAGGGTTGATTCTCCTTTGTGGTAGTCTTACTAGTGTACAATCTTCCTTTATGTAAATCCCGTGAGTGCATAATGTAGGATCTAATCCCTTCATGTCATGATAATGTTGATAACTGAGAGGGGGGGGGTGAATCAGTTATCCTAATTGTTTCTTCTTTTGAACTTTCTTATTAAGCAAAGCAGCATTGAATTAAACAAACAAACATTATCATGAAATGAGAAACACATGACACAGTATTTTTGACGTGGAAACCCGGTTAAGGGAGAAAACCACGGGGTGATTAACCCAAAGATTATTCTCTGTTAGAAGAATAAGGAGTTACAAAAATGGCACTTGCCAATTAGGGCTCACTGCCCGAGCACACTGCTCACAAAGAGGCCCACTGCCTACAAGGAGACACACTGTCTACAAAGAATGTTATACAATACTTGAACTGATTGGAAGCACCTACATATGCTAGGGTTCAGTTCCGGTTAGGCTCAGTACACTGATCTGCTGCACTTCATCTTTCCTCTGTTCTTTATTCTGCTATCTTTTCACATACCGGATCTTTCTTACTACTTCTGCTTTGATCTGTACTTATTCGCATACACTATCATACAATCACACCTTTCACAACTAAATCTATCCTCTATATATATCCGCACAAGTAATTTCATCACCTTTCTAGTCGGCATCCGGAACAGTCTGGTTTCTTACAAGCTCTGTTCTGTCGGCTGAATCCTTGCTCACCAAGCAATGCGGATCAAGCATATACTTGTAGATATCATTAGTCATGTTGGCCAAACATGATTCATGTCTTCACAACCTTTACCATCAACAGTAACATATCCGGAAAAGATTCTGATGCTCTGTCAGTCAGTTCTTCCTTCTGTTCTCATTGTCTTTCAGGAATCCGGTACTCAGCTATTCATATCTTTTTCTTTGTCCATCACCGGAGGCTAAATCCTTGGAATATACTACTCAAGGTAGTCCTCTTGACTTCCCCAAATCCGCACTGCACCAAGACACTTCCTCTGAGAGGTCCAGACCAATCTGTCAGACCTTGCCACATGCTCTGTTCTTGTTGACCGGACCATAACAGTTCTTCATCCTGACTTCCGGTAGAGGCACACCATGACTTGCGGATATGTGGGATGACCTTTGTTGCCATCAATGACAACAACCATGAATCCATATAGTGTCTCTTGCCAACAATCTCCCCCTTTGGCATTGATGGCAATACTTAGTGAAAAAATGACTAAGTGTTTACACTATGCTCCCCCTTTGCTGATGCTCTATCTTTATATACAATTTCTGGAACTCCCCCTTAGTTGGATTCCTCATTTTTCACTGCTCCTCACTCCCCCTTTGACATCAATGGCAAAGGGTGAGGTCCGCACACCAAAATTTTCAAAAATTTTCTATACATAGCCGCATATTTACATACTCACATGAACTAAAGAATGTCTACAAAAGATGTCTTCAGTTGGATCAGTTCTGTAGCCCAACTTTGCTTCATTCTATCCAAAATTAAAATGTGACCACTCAACAAAAATGCAAAAGCTTCTACCCTCTTGAGATCTGTCGGATCATTTGTTTGGGCGGTAGTTTGAGCATCACTGATGGCCTCATGCATAGTTTCTAACTTAGGGATTATAATCCTTCTAAGTTCTCCCATCCGGTTAGTGATATTCTTCCTTTCCTTCTCAAAGTTCTTTATTGCATTTGTGATTGCAATAGTTTGACATTCTTGATTTACTATGGAAGAGAGAGGATCAAAACTTTGAGACAAACTTTGTAGTTTGTCCTGTTCCGCTTTTATTTTCTTATCTATTTCTACTGTTGCCTTTGACCAGGAGATACAAAATTTGTAAATATCACCGCCATCCTTAAGAGCATTTTCTAAGCTCTTTATTCCAATACTCATATTTCTCCTATCGTTAGAGATTAATCCTAATACTTCTGAAAATATTTTATCAAAAAATTCCTTCCGGACCTTTTCTTCAGCTGATTTTTCTAGAGAATCAAAATGTGTATCAACACTGCTGACTAAGGTTTTGAGATTACCGGAAGAGGAGGCTGTCGGATCTATCTGGATTGATGGCATGATCTTTTCAAGCACTCTGGAAGCAGCCTCTATCAACTCACAGTCTTCCATATGAGACTTTAGGAGTTTTTCATTTGCCTTAGCATTTGCAAATGAAGCTATCTTCATTGTCTGTACCTGAGAGAGAGAGTCAAAGTCGAATGGGCCTTTTAGAAGCTCCGGTTCATCAATCTCTAAAGTTTCTTGGCTTAGAAACTTTTGAACAGTTTGTGCAGTGTCTCTTGCCGGAGACAAATGTTTCTTTTCTTCTACAGTTTTGTCCTTAGGAGTCTTATCTCCTTCCACATTCTTACCACTTACCGTTGTGGTTTTCTCTGTTGGATTCTTCTCTTTCTCTGTATCCTTGGTGCTGTCAACCTCTTTTTCTTTTTCTGCTGCTTCTTTCTCCTGTAATTTTTCTTCTTCTTGGGATCCGGAGACTGTAGGAGAAGCCGGAGAAGAGATGTTAGCCTGTTCTAGTGGCACTTCTTCCAGAGCAGATGATTCCAAGTCCGCAGTTGTTTCTGCACCTGAGTCCTCTGTAATAGGAATATTAAACCTTTTGTACGTATTCTGAAGGATCTCTTCAGTGTCCTTGGCTACTTTGTCTATCTCACCAAGCATAAGTTGATTCATCCTTGCTTTGCTTCTGAATTCATCCTTGCAGTCCTTGAATACCATGTTCATGGTTTTGTGATCAATTGAGGGATATAGCTGAATAGCTATCTGTTCCCTGATCTCAAGGTCTTTTGCCATGGCATTGTTCTTTCTTATTTCTAGTTCCATCTCTAGGCTCTTTGGGATTTCAGAGATAATCTCAATAAAAGCTTTATTGTAGATGTTCAAGTACCTTATTATAGCTTCCTGCAGGATCTTTTGATCTGCCTCATTGTAGTCATCATAGAATTCAGCCACCGGTTGAAGGTTCCCATCCACAGTGACTGATTTGACTACACTGTCTAGAGACAGGGTGGGCTTTTCAGAAAATTCTTCTGTCATTTCTTCCTTGTCTCGGCCAGAAGAGGGTTTACCGGATCCTTTCTTTTTCTGTTTCTTTATTTCTTTCACTCCCTCATCTGACTCAGTTTCTTCTTCATCCTTTTGGCTTTGATAAGCTCTTGAGGCTTTTGTCTTGGATCTCTTACCGGATCCCTGGACTTCCGGTTTCGAGCTTTTGGTTTTGATAGGTGTGGATCCTTTAGATGATCTGGTCCAGGTTGAGGATTCCACCGGAGCACTTTTCTTGCTTTTCTTTTCTGCCTCTTTCTTTTCTTCCTTAGATTTTCTTCTCTTTTCCCGGCTGGCATCAAGTGCCTCTTTTGAGATGCCTAGGCCTTGAGCAATATTCTCTACTTCTTTTCTCACCTTCCTCTTTATCTCAGGTTCCCTGAGTTCTACATGTATCTTTACACTCAGCTCCTCAAAGGTTCCAAACCTTTCTGCCTTTGGATCTTTGGGCTGACTTAGCATGTGCTGAACATGCAGCTCCACTATTTGTTCATCCACTTCATACCCCATGGGCATGATCCATACAGTTCTTGGTTCTACTGCCTCCATTAGACACTGATCTGTTTCTACCATGAAGCATACTGTGTCTTTGTACTTTTCAACAAGGGATTGGGGTATTCTTTCTCTTGCATGCATCATGCTTTGGAAGTTCTTGAAATATCCCCATAGAGCTATATTTCTTGCTTTAGCATCCCCAAGTCCATGCAAATAGTCTCTGATTTGGATGGCAACTGGTCTGTCATTCTGCCATATCCATCCACTAGATCCGGGAAGCTCATTCATGTAGTAAAAGAAGAGACAAAGGATCAGATTGCCATACTTGAAGGAGTTTTTCTTGTCCTTCTTAATCTTCTGTAGATTTTCAAAAAGTTGGTTTACAAGAAGCTCACACAAGTCATAGTCTGCATTCTCCTTTAACATTTGATAAGCTGTGTAGATTGCAGTTCCCGGTACTGAATTTTCCCTACTGGAGTGATATATTTTGTAACCAATTATCATAGATGCAAATTTGACATCCGGTTCAGTGATGTCATCAACTGTCATAGCTCTCTTGTCAAACTTGGATCCGGTTGCATCACTAACTGTCTGATTTTTGACAGACTTGAGAACAGGTAATCCACCGGATGAGTGCAGACCGGTTACAGCCCTAATTGCATCTTTGGTGATCTTGAAGGGCTTGTTCAACCATAGGAAGTTGTCATGTACTCTACTTAGTACATACTGGACCCATTCATCTTCTTCAAAACAGGGGAAATGAATGCACTGTGCAAAGTGTTTGTCCCGGATGGCTTTGTACTGAGGTTTGATCTCGAAGGAGTCATCTATCAATTGTTTGTGATAGATATCCATCAGTTTTGATTCTCCAAAGTCTTCAAAATTTGCATGGATGTAAACCCTAATGTCTTCCGTATGTAATACACCATGTGGAACACTAGAGAAGGCTCCTAGTGGATCTACCTCCAATGACTTGTATGGATGTTTCTTAAATTCAAGTCGGGGCCTGTCTGAGATTTTTACCATATTTGGAGTATCCATTTCTTCAAAAGATTTGTAGCAAGATATCGGAGGTGAAAAATACCTTTTGTGTCTTCAGTTACACGGAGTGGCTGGATTGATTTCTGTATGTAATGACTTCGGCAGGAGATCTTCGGTGAACTTGATGAATTTTGTTGCAGAGCTCCACTTTTCGCTTCTTCTTGGATGTGGAATGATCAAGTGATGGTTGAGAAATCCCTTATATCATTTCGCAAACCCTAATAAATGCTCCACCTATATTATTCTGGTTTGCCTTATCCGGATAGCTTGGAGTATCTCGGATCAGTCCTGATCTATGAACATCATACGGATCTTTCAATCATGAATAAATCGAGGTGACATATTACAAGAACATCCCAAACGTTCTGTCCAGTCCGCAGAGTAAAATAATGTACTTCTGAATCTCTCCGGACCCTTTTGTAGTCCTCTGTCATTCCGGAGCATCTCCCGGAACAGGTCTTACTTGATCGATCACAACTTCTTTACATCTTCATGCGGACCTCTGAAATCTTGTCCGGATCATCTCAGGACTTATATCTTCAAACCCTTTACTCCGCATCTTGTGTAATATCCAGCATCACTTGATTGGCTGGGGGAACAGGATTTTCTTTGAGTCTCCCCCTGAGCCAGAGCTCACTTTTTAATTTCCGGAAGGAATATCAGCACCAGAATCTGGTGCGGATCCAGTTTCTGTATTCTCTAAACTTTTCTTTACCCAAATCTTGCTCATCTGATTCCTAACTTCATCCGCATTCATCTTTTGTTTACCCTTGTCTTGATTCTGCTTATACACCGGACCTCTTTTGTCCTGATTCTTGCTTCTGCAGACTTTAGCATTATGACCGGACCTATTATAGATTTGGCAAATAACATTTATTTGCATATTTGACTGATAACCTCTTGATCTGCATTGATTAGCCATATGACCTACTCTATTGCATGTAAAGCATCTACCTTTGAATGATTTGTTTACTTGCATATTTCTGCATTCATGAGACTTGTGTCCATACCTTTTGCAGTTAAAGCACTGTCCGGAGAAGGATGGATTAGTTTGATTCATTCTTTTTCTACACTGATTAACTTTGTGACCAAAGTCATTGCAGCTGTGGCAGTATCCATTGAAAGATGGATATCTTTGAGCATTGGGCTGTCTTACCAGAGGTCTTTTAGGCCTATTCCTTGGATTTTCTGATCCAAAATTCTTTTGACTGGATCCGGAGCTTTCTCCTTTCTCATATCCCAAACCGTACTTGTCATCTATCTTCTTTTGACTTGCAAGAAGTACTTCAAGTTGGGCAGAACTTATCTTGAATTTATCTTTATATTCATTTGCTGTTTGAAGATCTCTTTTGAGAGAGACAATTTGATTCTCAAGTTTTTCTTCATTATCTTTGGCATCTTCAAGATCAGATTCAAGATGTCTGATAATCCTGTCCATCTGGTGGCATTCTTCTGATTTCTCTTTAAGAGATTGTCTTAGATTGTCTTCAGCTTTTCTTTTTTCTTCAATCTCTTGAGTAAACTTTATAGTTCCTGATTCCATTTCATGTCTTAACATAATGACTTCTTTTGATAACTTTTCACATAACTTGGTTTTCTCAGTCAATTCTTAATTAGTATTGCTTTCTTCAGTTTGGCTTGCCAATTGTTGGAGCAGCTCCTTTCTCTTTTTCATAGAGAGACTTAATTTGTCTTTTAGTTCTCTCATGAATTCATCAGCCTGTTTGAGTCTTTCCTTTAATTCATTGACTTCAGAATTTGATTGTTCAAGATCCTCAAGGGCAGTCTTGAGTTGCTCCCTTAAACCATATGCATCCATTTGAATTCCCAGATCTTCCTCAAGCTGTTAGGCTCTATTAGGAGGAACCTTGCTCTGATACCAATTGTTGATAACTAAGAGGGGGGGTGAATCAGTTATCCTAATTGTTTCTTCTTTTGAACTTTCTTATTAAGCAAAGCAGCATTGAATTAAACAAACAAACATTATCATGAAATGAGAAACACATGACACAGTATTTTTGACGTGGAAACCCGGTTAAGGGAGAAAACCACGGGGTGATTAACCCAAAGATTATTCTTTGTTAGAAGAATAAGGAGTTACAAAAATGGCACTTGCCAATTAGGGCTCACTGCCCGAGCACACTACTCACAAAGAGGCCCACTGCCTACAAGGAGACACACTGTCTACAAAGAATGTTATACAATACTTGAACTGATTGGAAGCACCTACATATGCTAGGGTTCAGTTCCGGTTAGGCTCAGTACACTGATCTGCTGCACTTCATCTTTCCTCTGTTCTTTATTCTGCTATCTTTTCACATACCGGATCTTTCTTACTACTTCTGCTCTGATCTGTACTTATTCGCATACACTATCATACAATCACACCTTTCACAACTAAATCCATCCTCTATATATATCCGCACAAGTAATTTCATCACCTTTCTAGTCAGCATCCGGAACAGTCTGGTTTCTTACAAGCTTTGTTCTGTCGGCTGAATCCTTGCTCACCAAGCAATGCGGATCAAGCATATACTTGTAGATATCATTAGTCATGTTGGCCAAACATGATTCATGCCTTCACAACCTTTACCATCAACAGTAACATATCCGGAAAAGATTCTGATGCTCTGTCAGTCAGTTCTTCCTTCTGTTCTCATTATCTTTCAGGAATCCGGTACTCAGCTATTCATATCTTTTTCTTTGTCCATCACCGGAGGCTAAATCCTTGGAATATACTACTCAAGGTAGTCCTCTTGACTTCCCCAAATCCGCACTGCACCAAGACACTTCCTCTAAGAGGTCCGGACCAATCTGTCGGACCTTGCCACATGCTCTGTTCTTGTTCACCGGACCATAACAGTTCTTCATCCTGACTTCCGGTAGAGGCACACCATGACTTGCGGATATGTGGGGTGACCTTTGTTGCCATCAATGACAACAACCATGAATCCATATAGTGTCTCTTGCCAACAGATAATCCCATGCAAAAGCATTTTTATATTTCTTTAACAAATTTGCCAAGGATAGTTGTTGAGTTTGAGTCAAGTTGCTATTAATATTGAGATATCTGTCCTCTGAAATTTCCACTTGAGTTGTGAAATCAACCATAGTTACTTCATTAATGCTAGGTACCTTAACTTCTTGTGGAAGCAATGTATGTAACATACCTAATGCTACAGGAAAAATTGGAACAAGCATCCTTTCTGGATCAGCTGAATGAGAGGATGATGCTTCCTCAACTTCATAAAGACTTTGGATTATATTGGACAACACCTCCTCCTCTCCTTGAAGTTGTAGGAAAGAAGTTTTGCCAATTATCATAAGCTGCTCTACAGAATTAACTTCCTTTGCCTCTTCACCAACATGAGGCCAAACAAGATTATCCATATCATGAGGTGGCTGTGCAGGTGGGTAAAGAACAAGTGTTTTAGTTCTTCTCCCATTAGAGATGGTCATGTCTCCTGACTGACACCCAATATAAGCATCTACTATGGCTTACCACGGCCTTCCCAAAATGATGGGGTATCCTCCCAATGTAGCTTTAGGAGAAAGTATCATGAAATCACCTGGATATTCCCATGAGTCCAGGGATACCACAAGATCCTCAACTATCCCATCAGGTTTAACAATAGAGCTATCAGCAAGCTACAAGACAGTAGGGGTTGGTCACATAATTGCAACATTTAGTTGCTGCAGGATATCCTTTGTCATTACATTTATGGCTGATCCAAGATCAATCAGAGCATTTCTGATTTGGATTCCATTTATGACAACTCCTACTACAAGACTTCCCGGGTCATTATATTTGCGAACAGTCACTTTTCCAAGCATGATGTCAACCAACTGTCCCACCACATGGACCATAGTGGGGTCTTTCCTTTTTCTGCCTGGCTTCTTAAGGAATGCTTCTTTGATTGCTTTGCCATATATAGGAACATCTTCTATGGCTTGAAATAGAGGTATCTTGACACATACATGTTCAACTGCTCTAGAATATCAAAGGTGGGTTCTTCTTCTACTACCTTTTGTTTCACAGTTTCTAACCTTTGTGGAAATGGTGGTTCTTGGGGAGTCTATTTGACTATAATTGGTTTAGGATTTTCAGGCACATCTGATTGAATGGGGGTTTTGTTAGGTTCCACTTCCTCCTCAGAAAGTTTAGTAATGACAAGTCTTGAAGGAGCTACCAAGGTAGTTCCTGAACGCAGATGTATATCACTGACATTCACAGCATATGTAGGGTATTGATTTGGATCAGCAGAATATACTGGTTGTTGTTGTGGTCTATTATTTGGGTTAGGTGAGGGTTGAGCTGGTATTTGAGTAGGTTTAGGTGTATTTGAATTGGAGGTAGCAGGTGGAGGCATTATGGGAGGCTGTTGGGGCTGAGGAGGTGTCTGCATGTAATTAGTGGTCTGATTTGGCCATTGTTGTCCTCCTCTCCATTGAGATGTTTGTTGCCAATTCCCTGGAGGTGACTGCCAATTCCCCGGGGGCTGCTACGACTGGAGTGCAGGGTTTTGGTAATTTAGCCAAGCATTCTGATGGTTGTTCCAAGGCTAAGGTGGATATCCTCCATAACTAGATGGAAATGGCTGTTGCCATTGATTACCAGATGCATAAGTATTAAAATGTGGACCAGCATATGATAATGGATTTGGTGACATACCTTGTCTTGGAGCCCATGGCCTCCTTTGTGCAACATAGAAGACTTGATCCTCTTCAACTTGTATTGGCTTGAACTCAAGTGGAATTTTCTTGCTATCAATGTTAGCTACCCGCTTACATCTGTAGTCCCTCTTCTTTTGTCTACAATGAGGACAATATTCAATCGACATTGCCTCAGCCTCTTCATGCTTCTTCTTTGCTTGGAGTGTGTCCAACTAGGTGGTCATATTGTTTATAATATCTTGCTTAAAATCAGGTAGTAAGTGGCTTATCTCCATCCTTGAAATTCCATTGGTAGAGGTTTTGCCCACAAGGGAATGGTAACCTCTTCCTTTCTTCATGGCTGCTCTAGAATAATTTTGGCACAACTTCTTAATATCATCCCAAGACACCTATGTACTATCTCTTCCTCCCATTAAATCTAAAGCATCCATGCAATGCTCACTTATTCCCCTGAGGAAGAGCAGTTTCTGAGAGTCCTCAATGAGTGCATGATGGGGAGACTTTTGTAAACAAAATAGGAACCTTGAGATGTAATCCTCTAAACTTTCATCTTCTTTCTGCTGCATTCTGAAAACATCATTGCCTCTCATATCCCCACTCCTATTGTAGTCTTTCTATTTCTCAAGAAATTTATCTTTCATTTCTTCCCAGGTATTGACAACATCACTACCTAGACTCATAAACCACCTTAATGCATCCTCCTTCATGGTAGTAGGAAACAACTTAAGCCTATGAGCATCAATAGTATAGTCATAGCTTCTGCAGAGGCTATCAAATTCAAACAAGAAGGTGTCCGGGTCCTCTATTGCAAGTCCATAAAACATGGGGAGAGCTGAAGCAGGTATGTTCTTGAGATTATCCACTTCATTTTGAAGAGCAATCGGGAAAGGAAATGGTGGTTGATTAGGTACATTTTGGGCAGCCATGACTGCTTGACCTACTATCAAGGCAAATGGATTTTCAACTAGATTTGGGGTATCTTATTCTTCAGAGGAGATTTCATAGCTATTCAAATAAGGGAATGCATCAAGGAAAGGATTCACTTCTGCTTCTTCTACTGGGTGAGTTAAATTATTAGGAAGGAATCTCCCTAAAGCATCTCTTCTCCTACCTCTATGCATGTAATATACTTAGTATCAGCCACTTCTCACACAAAAAATATTGATGGGTTGTAAATGGTTTCTTCCTAACTAACACACATTTTAAGGAAAAACTGCAAGGAATAATACTAAAAGATGACTCCAAAGATTTTCTTAGTTTGACACCATCCCCGACAAGGGCACCAAAAATGTTGGTCTCTTACAATGATTTAACAACTAAGCTCTTAAAATTGTAACTTAGAGATTGGACATATGAACTGAGTAGCTGTCTTAGTCACTATGGAGATGCATTTCACTTGTCAACCCAGGGATGTGAACTTGAAATGGGTCAGCACAGTATGTGCACTAAGAACTTCAAAGTGGCCATGCTCATTCTATAGCTAAAAAGACACAATGTTGAAGATAAACTGCTAAAAAGGAAATAACATGAATACTGAATGTTAACCAACATCTATTCTGGAATCAAGTACATAACACAAAAGTAACAATATGGGCAAACAAATAAGAAACTACTCTGTCTGCTTTGGCTGCAGGAATAGACATAGAATAGAATTCTAGTGGATGCAAGAACATTCAATGCTAGATTTACTAAACACTTAACAGAAAATGCAATTAAACTAAAGGGTGGAATTCTCACCAAGTGGGCCCCCTTGGATGAGTATTCCCTAAAACAAATGTAAACTCAAAAATGCAAACTCACAACTTTATTTTATTCATTTGAAAGGATGAGTACAACTGAACATGATAACTGTATTACTAAAAACTGGATAATGCGAGTACAATCTTCGAATAATCAACAACCTCTCAAAAGGAGTATCAGAATCTTATTTATAGAAGAAAGACTACTAACTAACTAGCAGGGCAGTCAACTCCAACAGAATAGGAGGACGCCACATTATGGAAAACATAGAAAGTGGAAGGAAGTTACGCATGCAAGGGAATCTGGTCAAGTGAGTTGCTTTAATGCAGATTTAGCATAACTATAACTCCTAAATTCGCTCAACAGATATTTAAGATCAGTTACAAAATTGTTGCCTTCCCTCCATTTGATATTTGAACGGCCACAACCTTTGACTTTTATGGTAAGCTACCATCCAGCAAAATCTTCCTGGCTTTATGGATGCCGACTATATCTGCAAAATAATGTTAGTACACACAAATAATTGCTCATTCATAACCACCTTGGAGCAATATTCATTAACCATATGCAAGATTAACATAGATAGTTCAAATAGGATGACTTTGCCATCAAAGGATATAAGAAATGACCCATGCTCAACAAGTTATGGTTTTGGGGGTAATGACATAGAAAGATCAAGAGTAAAGTATCAAAGTCCAAGATAGCTACAACAAATAGACAATAAAGTTCAACAAAATATGAGTCATAAACTAGAATCATTAGTTACTATTGGCCTGACATGTTCAAACATGCTCATGAATGGGTAAAGAAATGTTTAAAGTGTTCAATTTTTGTACGTAAACAAAGATTGGAAGCAATGCCCTTGCATGCAATTCAAGTGGAACAACCATTTGGTAAGTGGGGATTGGACTTCATTGGTCCTATTAATCCACCTTCAATCACAAGTGGATTTTAACTGCTACTAATTATTTCACTAAGTGGACTGAAGGAGTTGCTTTGAAAGATGCTAATGAAACATCAGTCCTAAATTTTTATCAAGATCTAGTGTCTAGGTTTGGAACTCCTGACTTAATTATTTCAAATAATGCTTTAGCATTTATTGTATTAAGAATATCTGATTGGTCTATCAAAAACACCATATTTCTGAATACTTCATCAAATTATTACCCTCAAGGTAATGGACAAGCTAAATCAACTAACAAAAAATTGATTAAAATCATAAAGAAAATAGAAGTTAAAGTTAGCATTATGGGCTGATAGGATTACACCTAAAAGATCAACAGGTAATTTGCCCTATGTGCTTACATATGGAAAGGAAGCAAAGTTACCAATAAAAGTAGAGTTGCCACCACTTAGCTACATAAAAGAGCTAGAGTTACTGGAAGAACATCCAATGGAAATCAGGCTTGCACAACTGATTAAACTTGAAGAAATCAAGAAAGAGGCTTTGAAAACATTAGAAGTACACCAGGCCCAAATGAAAAGGACTTTTGATAAAAGGGCAGTACCAAGAGTTTATAAAGAAGGAGATCTAGTTTTCAAATGGAATGAGTTGAAGAGCAGACCAGGACAACATACAAAGTTTGATGCAATGTGGGATGGACCATATATAATCATAGAATGTAAGCAACACAATGCATTCCAGCTTGCTAAGTTGGATGGTGAGGTGTTGCCAATCCCAATTAATGGGATTCACCTCAAGTTATGCTACTAGTAAGGTAGCCTTATGTTGCAAATAAGTGCTTTTGCACATTTAGTTTTAGTTATTGTTGTTTTGTTTTCAAGAAGTGCTTTTGCACATGTTGTTGGTTTTGTTTTAGGCAAATCAGTTTAGTTTTAGTTTTTCAGTTAGTTGCTGTTGTTGCGTTCAGTTAGTGAGTTGTAGAATTTCTCTAAGTTCAGGAAATAAATGACTTTATACCTAATGGAGTTACAAAGGCTACTAGTTCTAAACTATTTAGCAAGCAAACACCCCTGAGAGATCGCCAGAAATGTTACTAATTTTTTGTCCACACTTAAAATTAGTTGGACCTAAGTGTAATTGTTCAGAAGGAATAAAAGAAAACTTTAAGTTATTGCATTCATTGAACAATTGATGCCTTGACAAAGTAGAGAAAGAGATTCAGTTGACAGGATAACCCATCAGTCTAATCAAAACTAATGAGTTATCATGACAAGAGAATAAGATTGTCAAGATATCAAAGATTCAAGAAATACAGTTGTCTAATACAGTTTGATGTTTCAAGAGTTATAAGTTAGATTGATTATTCAGTTAATCAGTTTTGAATAAAAGAAAGAAAGATATTTGTATTGCACTATTATTTCATGTCATGTTTTGAACATACATTCAAGTATATGTTACTTTATCTCATGCATTGATTGAAAAGGAAATACATATGCATCATATGCGTAATAGAAATTAACTGATCATGTTTAAAAGAAGTGTTCAAATGTGTTCCACACAAGCTGTGGGAATAACTAGACTGAGCAATTGCAGACATGCAAGCTATGCATCTATGTGATAAAAGGAAAAGAAATAAACACATGATAAATTGAAACATCCATCATTGCCTAAGCAAGAAGGTTGTTTGTTGATGCCGGCCTTCAAGTCTTCAATCTTCAGTCTTCACTTCAAGCTCCATCATCAGTTGAACCTGTAAAATTTTGGGGACAACCCTATTAGTGCTCCAAATGTTTAAAGTTATCATATGCTTTTATCAAATAGAAACATCTACTTATCACATCATGAATTCACATGAAAGATGAGATCATATATGACACAAATCAGGAAGAAACCATGAAGAAGATCAATTAATACTATTAGGTACATTTTTATGCTAAATTGTTTGTTCAGTGTACAGGTATAGGACAAGTTTTGTTGCTGATTGGAAGACAAATACACACATTGATTAAATGTGGCTCCCATAAGGGTTTGAGCCCAACATGTTTCTTTTCATTTTTGAAAAGAGTATTGTTGACCTATTTTCCTTTGCCCAGAGCCAAATAGTTCACCTTGAATTTTCTTTAAAAATCTTGTAGAAATGACCATACAAGGTGTAAATCTTCCAAGTACTCCTACATGCCTTGTTAAAAAATCTCAAGATCTTGCCTAAAGATTCCTTGCAAAAAACACAGAAAAACCCAGAAATCTTTTAACTTCAAGTATTTTCTATCGCTGGGATTTCTCATATTTTATAACTTGTATTTGTATGCACACTTGTATATACATTCACCTTTGTATATACAAAGAAATATGCAAAGGTTATATACAAATTTTTGCTTGTATATCGGCAATGTACACAAGCATACAAGGAAAACATGCATATTGGGCTTAGAAGATGCATATACATTAAGGGAATTTATCACAGATTCTAGGAATATTCCCTCAATGTATATCAGGTTTCAGATGCATATTGTGTTGTATGTTTGAACATACAATTGACATATACAAGAAAAAACATGCATATTGGGTTATACATCGCAGGAATATTCCATCAAAGATTCCCACTTGTATGCTTGGCCTATGTATATCAGGTTGTCTATTCAGATATACAAGTCAATATACAAAGGCCAAACATACAAAGGCATTTGTATATCACCGAGATACAAGAGGTGGGTCCCGCACACATACAAGGCAGATTGTATGTTGGAATATTCAAGAGCGAATGTACATTTTGCAATGTACATCTGAGAATTATACAAGGGACCTTCGCCTAAGATACAAGTGAGCATGAACAGTGGAATGTATATCAGATTGTATGTCCACACATACAAAGCTGACATACAAAGATAATATGCATCGGCTATAGTGGAATGTACAATGGCGTACATACAAAAGGGAGTGTATATTTCGCATTGTATGTTTGCACATACAATTGAAACATACAAAGAAATATACAAGGCTGAATGTGCAAGAGGTGGGGTCCAAAATATACAAGGGCGTTTATATATCGGCGACATACAAAGAAAAGATGCAAGTAAAATATACAATGGGCCAAACATACAAGCGCGCATATACAAAATCCAATGTATGTCATGAATAGTGCATTGTGTATGTGGCTTGTATGTTTGCACATACAAGCGGAACGTACAAAGATGATATGCAAGCCAAATTTCAAAGTCTTTCCAGTTCGCTTCATAAAGTTTGAAGTCCCTGGCTTGCATGTATATGGTGCTTGTTTATGTCGATATACAATGAAAGATACAAAGTAAGGATACAAGCCGGAATTCAAATGGATATGCATTTTGGTTGAATGCAGCATTTGAAGTCCGCGGCTTGCATGTATGTGAGCAATTGTATATTTGCATATACAAGTCAAAGGTGCAAAGGAGGTATACAAGGCAGACCTGAATCAAAGATCAAATTCTGGCATATTCAGGCGTCGGGTCCGGCTTGTATGTATAAGTGCTTTGTATGTTTGTGCATACAAGGAGATATACAAAGAGGAATGATACAAGCCAGACTCGACAAGGCAATCAAATACAGCTAATGGTCATTTTGGAGTCCATGGCTTGTATGTTTATAGATCTAAGAAGATACAAATGGCGGGGCTCGATATACAAGCGCTTGGCATATGCAAAAGCAGTTACAGAGAGGGTTTTGAATGGTGATTCAGGTGGCAAATTCAAGAGATATATATATATATATATATATAGATGCGAGGTGGTATATACAGGCTATTGACCAAAAATTTGACTGCCTGTATCTCCTCCATCTTAGCGAATTTTCACATACTGCAAGAGGCAAAGATGCATGTTTTGTCCCCTCTTTCATTCGGTAGGGTTTTCAGGGGTTTTTGTCACCTTTTATTTTTCAGAACTGGATTTGCATGTTTTGGGCGACTAGACGTTCTAGCAACTTTTGGGGTAGGATGCAGATATTTTGTGCATTCATTTTTGCAGGTAATGGAAGCTGCTCACATTCATGACCAAAATATCTTCCACTTATGCATTGCTAAAGATTGGTGAGTAAGCTGCTTCCATTAAAGACTTGGAAATATCTTCTATCTGCCCAGTGCCAGATATTTGATGCAATAACTTCTGCAGATAGATAGTCATTCAGGGGCGGATATTTTTCTGAGGCCACTCATAGAGCAAATTTTTGTAACCAACTTAGGGTAGTTTTGGAATGCTCTATATATGCATTCGAATCTTGTAAATAAGGTTGGAAAATTTTTAGCATAGAGGCTTTTCTGTTTTCCAAACAGAGCTTTTTCTTTTACTGTAACCTTGCCTTCCTATTGAATATATGCAAGTTATTTTTACCTCTTTGCTAATTTTCTAGTTCTGTGTGAATCTACATATGGTTGTCTGTGAACGTCTTTGTTCCTCTTAATCATATTGCTTCTTGCCTTTGCTAGAATCATCTAATCTATGTATACCTACTTGCTATATCTGGTTGTGTTGTGCATTTTCAGTTTTGTGAAAGTTTCTTTAAATCTGTCTGTGCATCACCCTTTGTTTTCAAGTTTTCTTTTTCATATTCCATTTTAAAGCTTTCCTTCTCCCTTTTCCCCTCAAAATTTAGTAGTTTTAGGTGATAATCAAGTAAGGAAGCCAGTCTTCTCTAGAGGTTTGATCTCTTTGAGCAAGGTCCCACACTTTGAGATCATTCCCATTGTGTAATTGAGATGCTTGGAATCCTCCCAAGCAGGGTGCAATTTCATGTGACAACAATTCTTGGCAGGCCCGGTGGGACCATACAAATTTTATTGCTAGTTTTGATATGTAACCAGTGATTTTTTAGACCTGTAAGAGGTTAAACCTATATATTTGGCAACTCACTCTGAGGAAGGACAAGTAGATCATTTATGCTGATTTTTTTTTATGAGAAAGATTCAAACTAGGAGTTCAAACTCATTTGACTATTTGCAGCTGTCTCCACCTAGAAGGCTGAGTAAAGCTATAGTAAGGACTCCTGTTTCTAAAAGAGTACAATCAACTCCACCAAATTTTAGGCCAAGTGCACCTGTATTTCCTGTAGCAACTCAAGCAAATTTACCTCCAGTCATTCGAATGGCAAGAAATCAACCATTTGTGGCTTTTGATGGAGGCAGCCCATTAAATTTGATAGTGCATGATGTTATACCCATGGTAGCTTTGAAAAGTTTGCCCTATTTCACATGGGAGAATCAAACTACCCCTATTGAGCACATCAGAGACGTAGCATCTCTATGGTGTACATCATGTCACCCAAGAAAATGTTGCCATCTGACTACTGGCTGCCTCCTTCAAAGGGAAAGCATTGCAATGGTTCAGGAGTCTACCAGTACAGACTATAGGAACCTAGGATGATCTAGGTGAGAAGCTAAATAAATAATTCCAAGATAAATTAGACAACCTGTCTTTGGTTGAACAAATGACTACTATAAATAGGGCTCCCTAGGAGCAAATGATAGATTTCAACTTCAGATTCTAGAGGACATGGGACAGAATCCCTGCCATGGTAAGACCTCCAGCTGAATATGTTTTTCTGTATTTTTTGAAAGACCTGAATAGTATATTTCAGTGATGATACAATCATTAGGAGGTACTAGTTTACCTAATGCTTATGAAATAGCTATTAGGGTAGAGAATAATCTGATTCAGGCCAGCAAAATAGCACCCAGACCACCCGTGCCCATCTTTCCTGAGATTCAGGCTTCAATGACATTGCCAATCCCTCATTTTGCCTCTTTACCTACTATAGCAGCATTACCAAGTGCTTCCATTTCTAAGCCTACTGCTTTTAGTTCATCCCAAGAGTTGAAAGAGATCAAAAATAGCCAACAGAAAATAGAGAATATTCTGCAAACCTTTGGGAATGAGTTGGTAAACATCAAAAAGCAACAATCCTAGAATAGATAGCCTTACCAGCCACAACCTCAGGGCCAAAATTATCATCCTTTTGAAGGCCAAAATCAGTATTACCAAGCCAATAAGACACCTTATCAAAGCAACTACCAAGGTGCCAGGCAAATGTGAACCAAAGGCCTTTTCAGCCTTATAATCTAGCACCTATTAATGTAGTAAGGGACCTTGTCCCTACTCAGAACAACCTTGCAGCTAGGTATGACTAGTGCTATCCATGCAATCAACCACATAGTCAAGTAGCCTGTTCGAATGGAGTGATAAATCAGGCTTAAATGGTGCAAAATGTGGCAGACTCACAACTAAACAGACCAAATGATGGAGCTACACCACAACAAGAACAATCTCAGAATGATTCTACCTTCATAAATTGGCAAGAAGGTGAATTCTATGGCATTAATAGTGATAACACCTCAGTGGTAGCAAACACAAGAGCCAAGAAGAGGGGTTACGAAGTAGATCAAGTAGCAAATAAAAGAAAATGTCTTGATGATCCTTCCACATCACATATTCCCCATATGTTACAAATAAGTAATCGAGAAACGGCAAGGGAGATGCCTCATATGTAGGCTGATACTATTGCTACAAAGTCATAACAAAAGGTAAGTGCCACTTCACCTTTCAATATTATTGAAAATATGAAGAAGATGAATGTGACAATGTCAATGTGGGATTCCCTAGCCATCCCTAGCCAAAAGAAGATGTTGCAGTCTGCCTTATCTGATTTGAAGGTATCCAATGATACAACTATTGACCCAAATAGGGTTGTCCTTACCAATTCATCCCAGGATAACAACAAGCAGCCAAACAAAAGTGCCAAACCACTTCTATTTTATGTGTCTTTGATAATTGGAGACAAGTTAGTGCATAATTGCATGGTGGATAGTGGAGCAAGTAGTTTTGTGATGCCTAAACAGATTGCGGACCAACTAGGACTCAAGTACCAGCCCCTTGAGAAGGGTGTACTCCAATTAGATGGCACAACTATTAATACTATGGGTTTGATAAAAGACCTAGGTCTTACTTTGCATACCTATCCCAATGTTTCCATTTCACAAGAGGTGTTTATCATAGACTTGCCTCCTTACT
Source organism: Cunninghamia lanceolata (assembly GCA_027924645.1). Lineage (NCBI taxonomy): Eukaryota > Viridiplantae > Streptophyta > Pinopsida > Cupressales > Cupressaceae > Cunninghamia > Cunninghamia lanceolata. The sequence goes on along the minus strand of BSBN01000286.1, from coordinate 4,275,591 downwards.
TTGCCATGTGCTTATCAAGAGAATTTACAGCCAAGATAGGAGGATATTGTCCATGGATTGGTCCCACATGTTTTCCAGGACCAGATATGGCACCACAGTAACTTTAAAATCTGAGTTCCTTTTAAATCATCACATAGAGCCATACACACCAAGTGTTGTTAATGCAAATTGCATTTTTCTGATGATCTTGATCTTGTCACTGCTCAAGAATTACAAGCTGAAAGCATACCAGAGGTACTCTTAAGGGACCAGGCCTTGGAAAATAGTGTGGATGATCCTAAAGGACACATCCAAGAAAATGGTATGGGGGCTTACATACTACATGAGCATGAAACAACAATACCAAATCTTGTAAAAGATGTTGAATGGCAGACAGAACAACTAAATGAGGTGTGGAAAATGTAATTTGATGGCTCAAGGAATAGGAATGGATCTGGTGGTGGTGTAATGCTGGTGTCACCACAAGGTGAAAAATATTATTCTTCTTTCCATTTTGCCTTTGCATGTCCAAACAACACTACTGAATATGAGGGATTGATCCAAGGTTTGCAGTGGGCAAGGAAGAAGAAAATTGGTTGTTTGCAGGTGTTTGGGGACAATGAACTCATTGTAAATCAGGTAAGAGGACTGCATCTTACAAAGACTAATGTTTTGAAATGTTACAAACATAGGGTATGGGATATGATCAAAGACTTTGATGCTTTCAACCTAATCTCTATGCCAAGAAATCAGAACTATCATGCAAATAGGTTAGCTGCAATTGGGGCTCAGTTTGACATCCCCAGTGATATTCAAAGGGAGAAGGTACAACCTCATGTAAAAATAGTGGATAGACCCTCTATCCCTGATAATAATATTCATTGGCAAGTTTTTGAAAGTGATGAGCAGATCCTGCATTTCTTGTTAGAAGAAGATGAGTTTTCTGTGATAAATCAGGATAAGCTCAAATAGAAATATGGCAATGATTAAATTGTTCAGTTGAGAACAAACAAGTTGCCCAAGGGATTGGTAACCTTGGAATCTATTTTTAGTACCAATAATCAACTGAAGAAAAGCAAGACCAGCATGCAGGTTAAAGAAGAACATTATGAGGAGCTAGAAATTTTTAAGGGTAAGCTTCTTAAAATTGGTAAAATTTGCTCACCTGAGGAAAGAAGAGCTTTTATTGCTCTCTGTCAAGAATTTGAAGATGTGTTTGCCTGGGATTATTTAGACCTAAAAGGGTTCGACCCTCACATTGCCAAACACACCATAGAGTTAGAACCAGGTACTAAACTTGTGAGGCAAAAGCAAAGACCTTTAAATCCAAAGCTTGAGCCTCTAATGATTAAAGAGCTGACCAAACTGATTGAGGGGAAAATCATTTTTCCAATCAAACATACTTCTTGGGTCTCTAACCTTGTCCTTGCAAGAAAGAAGAATGGAGAGATTAGACTATGTGTTGACTTTAGAGACCTCAATAGAGCCTCCCTAAAGGACTACTACCCATTGCCCTCAATGGAGCAAATCCTGCAAGTAGTGGCTGGCTCAAAAAGATTTTCCTTGCTTGATGGATTTTTTGGTTACAATCAAGTGTTAGTCAAGGAGGAGGATCAGTTCAAGACCACTTTCACCACCAAATGGGGTACCATGGTCTACAAGAGGATGCCTTTTGGTCTCTCAAATGCTAGCTCTACTTTTCAGAGAGCCATGGATATGGTCTTTAAGGGTTTGCTGTATAAATTGGTGCTGGTATACTTGGACGACATCACAGTTTTTTCTAAGAATACGTCTGAGCATTTATCCCATCTAAGGTTAGTATTTGAGAGATGCAAGGAGTTCAGGATATCTCTCAATCCCAAGAAATGCATATTCATTGTGCATGAAGGCAAGCTGTTAGGGCACGTTGTGTCAAAGGAAGGCATTACCATTGATGCTGAAAGGGTAAAAGCTATTTTAGAACTACCTCTACCTAGTCACAAGAAGGGGCTACAAAGTTTTATTGGCAGAATTAATTTTCTGTGAAGATTTATCCCTGACATGGAAAATCTGTTGAAGCCTTTGACGTCTATGTTGAAGAAGAGTATAATTTTTAGTTGGATGGTAGAGGCCAAACTCAGTTTTGAGTCCATAAAGGAAGCATTAGTGGCTACACCAACCTTGGTAAATCTTGATTTCTCCAAAGATTTTATCTTGTATGCTTATGGTGGCTTGGGTACAATCTGCGATTCTGGTACAACAACAAAGTAAGAGTTTCAAACAACCAATCGCTTTCTTCAATCAGGGTTTAGAGGAATATGAGCAGAAGTATAGCTTCATTGAAAAGCATGTCCTTGCAGTGGTAAGGAGTCTAAAAAAGTTCAGGCATCTTGTTTCTAATAACAAGGTACATTTGATGGTCGCTCACCCTAGCATAAAAGAGTTCCTGTTGAGTAAAGATGTTAATGAGAAGAGGGCCGGCTGGATCGCCAAAGTCATGGAATATGACATGGAGATCAAGATAACCAAGCTTGTCAGGGGTAGAGGGCTAAGTGAACAACTTGCTACCAGTTCTGAGAAAGAGGTAGAAAAGGAACAAGAGGTGCTTCTGATCATTGAAGAGGAGCATCAGAATGATACAGCAGCAGTAGGCACCAATTGGGTTAGTGACATGACTCAATTTTTGTAAACTGGTAAATGCCCAGCAGGTCTAGATAAAATTAAAAGAAGATATTTCAGACTGCAATCCATTCCATATGTTTTAATAAATGGCATCCTTTTCAGAAAGGATTTTAATGGTGTATTGTTAAGGTGCATTGATAAAGATCAGATTGACAAGATGCTTCATGAATTTCATGATGCAACAGTAGGGGGTCATTTCGTCCCGAGGACTACTGCTTGGAAAATAATGAGAGTTGGCTATTACTGGCCCAACTTATTCAAAGATGCCCATGCATGGGCTAGAAAATGTGTAAAATGTGCCATGTTTACAGGCAAAGAGAGGCTACCAGCTTTACCTCTGTAGCCAATTCAGGTAGAGCAGCTCTTTATGAGATGGGGCATTGATTTTATAGGTCCTATTAACCCACCATCAAGTGCAGGCCATAGATGGATACTTACAGCCATAGACTATTTCACAAGGTGGACTGAAGCAGTGGCTCTGAAGGAATCAAATGAAAATACTGTTTTAAATTTTTATTGTGATTTGGTTTCCAGATTTGGAGTGCCTGAGTCTATCATCTCTGACAATGCTTTGGCCTTTGTTAGACTAAAGATAACTGACTGGGCTGTTAAGAATGGGATCTATTTGAATACTTCATCAAATTATTATCCATAGGGTAATGGTTTGGCTGAATCTACAAACAAAAATCTCATAAGGATTATTAAAAGATCAATGGAGGATAACTAGAGGACATGGCATACTGACCTGAAATTTGCTCTATGGGCAGCTAGAAGAACTCCTAAAAGGTCTATTGGGAACTCCCCATATCTACTAGTGTATGGAAAAGAGGCAAGGTTGCCTATGTCTATGGAACTTCCAGCACTAGACATCATGAATCAACTGGAAATGTTTAAAGCAGAAGGCCCCATGGCTGTCAGATATTCTCAACTAATAAAGCTTGAAGAAAGCAGAGATAAAGCTATGAAAGCTATGGAGTATCATCAACTTCAAACAAAAAGAAATTTTGATAAGAAGTTCACCCCCGTAAATTTTAGAATGGGTGATATGGTGCTCAAATGGGATGAATTAAAAAGCAGACCAGGAAAGCATTCCAAGTTTGACAGCATGTGGAGTGGCCTATTTCTCATTACTAAATGCAAGGAGCACAATGCATTTCAGTTGTCAAATATGAATGGAGAAAATTTGCCTATCCCAGTCAATGGGATACACTTGAAGAGGTGTTTTGAGGTATGAGTACCTTTTAAATCAGTAGATTAGATTTCTTGCTTTCAATAAGTGTTGTTGCACAATAGTTTAGATTCTTTTTGTTTTCCCTAGGTGTTGTCTAGCACAGTCGGGGGGATTGCCTTCAACATTTTTGTCTTGGCTTGGTCTTCCAAATGTTCTTCAGTACCATATGCCAAGTTGCTAAGTCAAAGTTGTTTGTCAAGACATATCTTTAGTCTCTAAATGACGCCATGCCCCAATGGATGCTCAAGGCCACTGATCTAATTGTTTAGCAGGCAAACATCCCATAGAGGTCGCCAAAATGTTGACCTATTTTCCTCTGCCCAGAGCCAAACAGTTCACCTTGAATTTTCTTTGAAAATCCTATAGATATGACCATACAAGGTGTAAATCTTCCAAGTACTCCTGCATGCCTTGTTAAAAAATCCCAAAATCTTGCCTAAAGATTCCTTGCAAAAAACTCAGAAAACCCTAGAAATCTTTTAACTTCAAGTATTTTCTATCACTGGGATTTATCATATTTTATAACTTGTATTTGTATGCACACTTGAATATACATTCGCCTTTGTATATACAAAGGAATATGTAAATTCTATATACAAATTTTTGCTTGTATATCGGCAATCTACAAAAGCATACAAGGAAAACATGCATATCAAGCTTAGAAGATGCATATACATTGAGGGAATCTATCACAGATTCTAGGAATATTCCCTCAATGTATATCAGGTTTTAGATGCATATTGTGTTGTATGTTTGAACCTACAATTGACACATACAAGAAAAAAATGCATATCGGGTTATACATCGCAGGAATATTCCATCAAAGATTCTCGCTTGTATGCTTGGCCTATGTATATCAGGTTGTGTATTCGGATATACAAGTTGATATACAAGGGTCAAACATACAAAGGCGTTTGTATATCACCAAGATACAAGAGGTGGGGCCCGTACACATACAAGGCAGATTGTATGTTGGAAGATACAAGGGCGAATGTACATTTTGCAATGTACATCTGAGAAATATACAAGGGACCTTCGCCTAAGATACAAGTGAGCATGAATAGTGGAATGTATATCAGATTGTATGTCCGCACATACAAGGTTGACATACAAAGATAATATGCATCGGCTACAGTGGAATGTACATTGGTGCACATACAAAAGGGAGTGTATATTTCACATTGTATGTTTGCACATACAATTGAAACATACAAAGAAATATACAAGGTCGAATGTGCAAGAGGTGGGGTCCAAAATATACAAGGGCATTTGTATATTGGTGACATACAAAGAAAAGATGCAAGTAAAATATACAAGGGGCCAAACATACAAGCGCGCATATACAAAGGCCAATGTATGTCATGAATAGTGCATTGTGTATGCGGCTTGTATGTTTGTACATACAAGTGGAACATACAAAGGCGATATGCAAGCCGGATTTCAAAGTCTTTCCAGCCTGCTTCATAAAGTTTGAAGTCTGCAGTTTGCATGTGTATGGTGCTTGTTTATGCCGATATATAATGAAAGATACAAAGTAATGATACAAGCCAGAATTCAAATGGATATGCATTTTGGTTGAATGCAACATTTGAAGTCCATGGCTTGCATGTATGTGAGCAATTGTATATTCGCATATACAAGTCAAAGGTGCAAAGGAGGTATACAAGGTGGACCTGAATCAAAGATCAAATTCTGGCATATTCAGGCGTCAGGTCCGGCTTGTATGTATAGGTGCTTTGTATGTTTACACATACAAGGAGATATACAAAGGGAAATGATACAAGCCAGACCCGACAAGGCAATCAAATACAACTAATGATCATTTTGGAGTCCACGGCTTGTATGTTTACAGATCTAAGAAGATACAAATGGTGGGGCCCGATATACAAGTGCTTGGCATATGCAAAGGCAGTTGCAGAGAGGGTTTTGAATGGTGATTCAGGTGGCAAATTCAAGCGATATATACACAAATGTGAGGCAATATATACAGGCAGTTGACCAAAACTTTGACCGCCTGTATCTCCTCCATCTTAGCGAATTTTCACATACTGTAAGAGGCAAAGATGCATGTTTTGTCCCCTATTTCATTTGGCAAGGTTTTCAGGGGTTTTTGTCACCTTTTATTTTTCAGAACTGGATTTGCATGTTTTGGGTGACTAGACATTCTAGCAACTTTTGGGGTAGGATGCAGATATTTTGTGCATTCATTTTTGCAGGTAATGGAAGCTGCTCACATTCATGACCAAAATATCTTCCACTTATGCATTGCTAAAAATTGGTGAGTAAGCTGCTTCCATTAAAGACTTGGAAATATCTTCTATCTACCCAGTGCCAGATATTTGATGCAATAACTTCTGCAGATAGATAGTCATTCATGGGCAGATATTTTTTTGAGGCAGCTCATAGAGCAAATTTTTGTAACCGACTTAGGGTAGTTTTGGAATGCTATATATATGCATTCGAATGTTGTAAATAAGGTTGGAAAATTTTTAGCATAGAGGATTTTTTGTTTTCCAAACAGAGCTTTTTCTATTATTGTAACCTTGCCTTCCTACTGAATATATGCAAGTTATTTTTACCTCTTTGCTAATTTTCTAGTTCTATGTGAATCTATATATGGTTGTCTGTGAACGTCTTTGTTCCTCTTAATCATATTGCTTCTTGCCTCTGCTAGAATCATCTAATATGTGTATACCTACTTGCTATATCTGGTTGTGTTGTGCATTTTCAGTTCTATGAAAGTTTCTTCAAATCTGTCTGGTCCATCACCCTTTGTTTTCAAGTTTTCTATTTCATCTTTCATTTTAAAGCTTTCCTTCTCCCTTCTCCCCTCAAAATTTAGTAGTTTTAGGTGATAATCAGGCAAGGAAGCCGGCCTTCTCTGGAGGTCTGATCTCTTTGAGCAAGGTCCCACACCTCAAGATCATTCCCATTGTGTCATTGGGATGCTTGGAATCCTCCCAAGTAGGGTGCAATTTCATGTGGCAACAAGTATCAGAAAAGACAGGATGCATCATTCCAAGCTACATCATGCACCATCTAATCAACTTATAGAAAAGACATGTCATCATAACATTATTACAGTTGATTGGAGCAAATTAGATTAACATGACCAAGTCAAGTTAACAAAGACAAAGTGCAGAAATCATATTACAGTTACAAAAGAATAATCTAGGCTACAGGAGCCATCTGAAGTACAAAATCATTGTGAATGCATTTATTTATTTCATCACAAGTAATGAGAACAATTGACAAAGTGCATTCATAGTACAAGGTTATCCTACAAGTGTTCAAATTAATGTGCCTAATGAAGAGAAAAGGAACAGAATAAAGCTTCCAAGATGTCAAGCTTGTGTATCATTTGAGAAAAGTTAGAGGATATATCATGTAAAGGTATCATCTCATTATGATAAAAGGGTAAGAAGTAAAATAACATGATACATGTACTTAAAGTGATTAGCCAATTGAGATAAATGATACAGGTTATGCCTTTTAAAAGACAAAATCAAAACAACAAGGCATCAATAACCTTGGCAGACATATGTAATAATGATGAAACAGGATGATCAATAAAATGAAACAGTATATGTGGAACAACTATGTCATAGCTTTCAGGATGAAAACAGCCAAGTCAAAAATCCCATATCATTAAGGCATCAAAGAGAGCTTATATTCCTAGGTAGCTACCATAGTCCCAATGTAAGATCAAATGTTCAACATGCAAACATTCAAGTGAAACATGGAAATCACAGTATGATCCCATCTCATCAATGTACTGGAGAAACAAGCCCTATCTCATATGTCTTGAAATAGTGAAAAGACATGCTACAATCATCAAATGCCAGAAGGAGAGATACCTTGCAAGAATTGAACAAGTGTAGTCACATTTATCATAAATAGTTATGACAGTGATCAATGAAGTGGCTTATGCAAGAAAATATAGTTAGAGTAGATCGCAGTTTCCATATCCATCAATAGGAGTAGAACATTCTTGAAGGAGAAGCAGTAGAGGGTATATGATATGCAAAAAGCTACAGTGATGATGATTGATAGAGGCACAAGGTAAGTAGTTTTTTTTTCTCATATGCCATTGTTTCTAAATGACACAGTTATAATAAACATTTGCCATGACAAGGACTGAAGGAGAAGAGAAAAACATGATATGTATGCTACTATAAGATCAAAATGAATGAGATAAGTAGTGAGCATGCATAGAGGCAGCTAGAAGGAGTATCTAAATAATGCCACAAACATATGTAAATGAAGAAAACAGTGATTCCACAATCATATACATAAGGCAATATTTCTCATGGAGCTAGCCAAGGTTAGAGAAGTAGATGCTGATGGATAGTCAAATAAATAGATACAAACAGAGGAGCCTCAACATTCAAAAAGTATTTGAAGATAAAATCTATATGGTACAGAATTTCAGACTTATTGCCACAAGGATCAAACATTCATACTTTGTAATGAGGAAGGAGCTAACATCATATGAATCCAGATGAACCAAGAAATACAGACAACCAAGGAGAGATCAGAATATGATATCTATGCTATAGTAAGATCCAAATGTAACAAAGATAGTCAAGAGGAGCATATATAAAGGCAGTCAGGAGATGATCCCATAGTCACACATGAAAAATGATCAATCATCCTATAGTTAGCAGGCAGAGGAAATATATGACATGAACAAGATAAAAGAGCCATTTGAAACTTCAGGAGAACCTTCGTTACAAGGAAATGTCAACATATGATACAAAAGAGAGAAGGAAGTTGTTATATAGAGAAAAGAGATGTCATAACTGTGAGAGGAAGCACATTTTCATGTTAAAAATGTATACCTATTTGTAAAAAGAGGAAGGCCTTTTTAGGAAATTTCAAACCCTAGTGCCATCTTGCACTTACAGTCAAAAGAGAGTAATAAAGTATATCTACAGCCATAGCCATGCCAGAAGAAGACATTTTTCATGCTAAAAATTGAATACCCATCTGTATATGAAAACCCTTGTTCTTTTTCTGCACTTACAGTCAAAAAAAGAACACAGTGAATATTATAGGAGGATGGCATTGACAGTTAGAAGGGTTTTATGCAAAGAAAGTTGAAACCCTTGTTTCATACTTAGAAACCCTCAGCATTTGTTTTCATATTTGTGGTGTCTACATACAGATGGAGCATAGCCACAATAGAATGGAGGCTTTGTATGTCCAAAAAGAACAAACCCTTATCATAAAATTTCAAACCCTCAAAGTTTCTGCACCTACAACCAAATAAAGGATGAAAAGAGATGTATACATGCACAAATAAAGGAGATATATCATTTTTTGCAAGAAAATACAATACCCATTTCAAATAAAGACCCTTGTCATTCTTCAGTTACAAAAAGACAAATGAAGCCACATGAGTGACAAAAAGCAAGTGCTTACCTTGTTTTTCTAGCAGGAAGAGACACCTATCTGTGGTTTCATAGGAGTACCAAGCTTTCAAATACAGGTAACAGTTGCAAAGGGATAAAGATGTAGAGACAAGGAGTTGTTAAAAAATGAGTAATGTATCAAGATAGCCATGAAAGGAGAAAGAAGTTGTAGCCATGAAAAGAGAATGAAGCTACATATGCTAATGAAATGCTAGTATACTGAAAGCAAATGATTACCTTCTTTCTTGCATGCAGATTTTTGAAGATTCAACCAAGAGAAGACCAAAGGGAGGGTAAAAGCCAGAGAGTATGCTGGAGTCCTTCAAACCCTAACTAGCAGAATGCAGTTGCAAAGCGTTGAGAGAGAATGCCAAATGAAGTCAACTTTTATTGTTCTCTATTGCTTTTGTTCAAAGGTTCTTTCTCTCATGTTTTTTGAATACACAAAAGACAAAAAATCAATTACCTTATCCAAAATGCCCGTGGTCAAGAGTTTAGTCTTGAAGATTTCCTAGCCATCATAACATGGAGTGGCCAACCAACATTGTTGAGGTTTGATTTTTTATAAAGTCAAAAGGGTCGGTATGATGAGAAGGCAAGGCCTCATGCCTTATGTTATTTAATTCCCTTGTGGTCGATAAAATAGCATGCTCAATGTTGCTTCATATGAAACTCATGCTAGTCGAAGTTCCTTTTCATTTTTTTTGCAAACATTCAAAGGTCAAAGATCCTTCCTTATTATGCATGGTGGTTGACAAGGTCAAAGGGGTATTGTTTTAAGACATGATATGCATGAAGATGGAGCATAGAGTTTACAAGGTGGCAGACAAGGTGAGCATATATAATGGTGCAATATTTGATGCATGGAGTTATAAGGCTTTCTTGATATTGAAATTGTACATGGAGATATAAGGTGACCTCAAGATATAATGATATGTGTATGCACTAGGGCATCAAAGGGAGTCATAAGGATATTAATGCATACTATTTTGTGCATGGAGATATTAAAATGCATAGGATGACTTAAGGATTTTATCTTGCAGACAGAGGATTAATATTTTCTCCTTGGTGCATGTGGAGTGATAAGGGTAAAATTTTTGCCTTAATGTATATGTATCATGCAAACTAGGGGTTTTTTTCTCACATGGAGGTATAAGAGGATTTTTATTTTCTTCTAAGTCCTATTTGTTCTCAAATCATGCAAATTAGGCAACTGTAAATTGGAGTGATAAGGAGTGTTATTTTTTCTTCTCATCATGCATGATTTTACAAAGATATTAATTGTAAATAAATGATAAAGTAATATTTTCCAAATTACTTTATTAATTTCCACAAATTGTAAAGTCAAAATTAGAACAAATTGTAAACCAATAATAAAGTAATTATTTTTTATTACTTTATTATTTACTCACAATCAAATTTGCTAATGCAAAATCATGCAAATTGATTAGTTGAGTTAACTAGGCCACCTAGGAGGTTTTTGCATGATTTTAGGAGTATTTTTAGGCGTTTTGGTCAACTTTTTGGTAAAGCATATAGAGAGGCCCAAATTGGAGCTATTTTTGCTCAATTTGTGGCAGTTTTAGACCCTAATTTTGAGGATTTTGGAGGTTGCTTAGGAGTGATTATTTTTAGAGGTTGTTGTCTACAAGTTCATATTTTGCATGCCTCTTTGAGAGAGCAAACCTATATATTGTAAAGCAAAAGTTTGTTTTTGCTAGTTCTTGATTCTCATTTTAATTCAGATAGATTTTAGAATTCTTGTAGCTCATTTTTACAGTTTTATTGAGAGATCGGTAGGTTACAGGGTCTATTTTTTTCTTCTTTGTAGAGTTTTCCTTTGTTTATTTGAGATCAGTTAAATTACCTTTCCATTTAGTGCTAATTATTGAAGTGATTTTGATGAAATTTTGTTGTGTTTTATCATTAAAAGTTTATAATTATTGTCTCTCTTCCTTGCTTGCAGCATTAAGCATATAATCATCACAGGGCTTAGGTTGTGTTAACCAGAAATAGTCTTTTTGTGTTGTGAAAAAATCATTTCCTTCATAGAAACCCTATTTTCAAACCTTCCTTAGAATCACTTTTGTAGTCATATTTCTGAGTAAATATTGTGGATCAGATTGCATATTTTTATCCAAATTAGGTGTATCACCAAATTTTACCTTTTAAATTGACTTAGTTTCTTTCTTCCCTTTTCCAAAATAGTAACAACTTACATCTTAATAGAACATTTGAAGGGAACCATCCCATAATCTGGAGGTCTAATTTCATTATAGGGCACCCACAACTTGAAATTAGTCCCATGTTACACGGAATTGCAAAGCTTTACTAGCCTTGCATACGGGTGCAATTCCCAGTGATAATAGGAAGAAGATAGATCTGAATTATTATTCTGCTACTCCTGAGGAAGACAAGAAGAAAGAAAAAGATAATGTTGATGATGTTAGAAGAATAGCAAACAAGTCCTCAAGGCAATACCATTCAATAAGGTACAACTACTCTCAATTTCATGGTTATTGCTACTCATGTTTTGCATATGGTCATAAAGCATTAGAATGTTGGATGTATACAATAAAAAATGATTGGAAAAAGAGTTCTAATAAGTTGTCATATAGAAAGAATAATGTCACATGTTTTAGATGTAACCATCTTGGTCACATTGCAAGAGATTGTGGTAGACAAGTTCTAAATGATGATGTTAGATTCATGAGAAGTTATAGACCCTTGATCATGTCCTATAGATGTAATTGTTTTGGACATAGAGCCAAGTTTTGCAAGAGCAAATTGTTGAAATCATCTAAGCAAGAAGATACTCTGAGCAAGGAGAAAATAAGACCTATGAAGGTTTGGAGAAGAAGACATAAGAAAAAGGAATAAAGCCCTAATCTTGTGCATAAAGGTATTATGAGGTAAGGGGGGGCAGATTAGAGTTTTATCTTTTAACCCCTTTGAGGAAGAAGAATGTGTCAGGAGGAGAAGATTGTAGGAATCAGAATTGTGATGAGGTATATCATGCATGTCATTGATGTGTGCACTATATCATCATTGATTCGTAGATACTTGTATCATCAGATGTGCTATGTTGGTTTTTTTTACTTCACACATATTTTAGTCTCTTCATGTTGAGTTAGTATTGATATGCTTTATGGAATGAAGTTATGGCTGGATTGGAGATAACATTCATCTTTTGAGATAGTGCATTACTTGCTTTGATATAATGAATCATTTGTTCATTTGGCATTGCTTAATATTTGATATTGCTTGACATGTAGTGTGGAAATAATCTAATGACAGTGGCTTGATGACACTGAAAATTTTGGTCTTGAATGACATTCAATGGTGTCAATGCGGTCCTTTTGTATCAGTATAGTCTACATTGATGAATAAGTTGGTTGAACAGTTTTTGATGAGATGACATAGTGAAATTGATAGTGAAACTATAGTGATCTTTCAAGGGACAGTGACAATAGTATGATAGTCTTTGTGATGAAACTTTGACAAGGTTTGGTGCATTACAGTTTTGACAGTGATCAGTGTGAGTAGTACAGTGAATGAGTGTGCCTTGTTGTTTCACTGACCTTATTTTTGTTTAAGACTCTTGGTTGCCAAAGGAGAAGTGATATGCAACTAATCCCTTATCCCTAAACCCTAAACCCTTAAACCTTAAAACCTAAACCCTATCCCTAAACCCTCAACACTATGTACCTTAAACCATAATCCCTTATCGCTAAACCCTAAACCCTATCCCTAAAGCCTCAACCCTCAACCCTTAGACCTTAAATCCTAAACTCTATTCCTAAACCCTCAACCCTAAACACTATACCTTAAACCCTAATCCCTTATCTGTAAACCTTAAACCCTATCCCTAAATCCTCAAACCTCAAACCTTAAACCTTAAATCCTAAACCCTATCCCTAAACCCTCAACCCTCAACACTATACCTTAAACCCTAATCACTCAACCCTAAACCCTAATCCCTAAACCCTAAATCTTTAAACCATCAACCCTTGTCCACCCCTCTGCTCCCCTATCTACATGTTGTTAGCTAATTTCTCACTGAAGTGATTTTAAAAATACCAAAAAAAAACTAACCTTTTTAGGGAGCCACAAAACACACTATGTTATTTTTTTTTTACAGAAACAACACCAATTTCTGTGGCTCCCTTTTTTGAACCCATTAATCTATACCATTTTAAGAAAAAATTAGTAGTTTAGAAAGTAGACTCGAAGCACTACGAACATTATTTTTGTTGCATCTTAAAATTTTGAGTGTAACTATGCTCAATTTCTCATCCAAGGTCAGTATTTCCTGATTTCAAAAAAAAGTGGCCACTTAAAACCCCTTTTTGGCCCCCCATCTTCCTGCACTTACCCTTTTTGTAAATGCTATAATGTTATGTATTGAATACAAGGCTTAGAAGATAGTATAAAAGATAGTAGCATCTCATTTCTATGTTAAATTTGGTTAAAGTTTAATATAAAGGGCATTGACCCCAAGTCAATAGTTTACCAAGCAAAAAAAAAGTAAGCAATGTAAATAAAATAAAATAACTCTTTTGAGTAAATTAAAAAAATCAAGATTATATATATCTTCTAGAGATATATATACTATACCTATATGTTTTGTTTTTAGATGTATTAACATATCTATACTAGTCTAATTTTTGGGGGGAAGAATATAAACTTAAATTTCCACAATAAAAATTCAATGTCTAAACTAGTTAAATTCAATCTCATAAACTCTTTAAAATATCCATTAGGTAAAGAGCTATGCCTAAAAACTATTTGTAATTCCTCAAATTCTAGGAACATAGCAGATCACTTTCTATTTATTAAAATACGTAATTATATGGCAGATTCATTAACATTCAATTATGCCCTAAATGCAATAAATTGTTTAAAACTAAACAGTTAACATACATTTATCAAATCAAGATTTTTAAAATGTACAGCAGAATATAATCTAACTTATAAAGAAATAATTTAACAAATAATTGTATTAATTCAATTTATCAACCCAAATGAATATATTAAACAATTCATATAAATATATAAATTCAGTCTCAACAATTGGTATAACTGAGTAGATAATACTTATCCATATGTAATTAGCAAGAATCCAAAGATTGCTAGGATGGACCCTGGTTCAACCTCTTCCATCTGTGAGCAATCTAGGAGAAATAAGGGTACTTTGCCGCTCCACACGAATGCTAGTTCCTCTGGAATAATGCTCAACACCCGTGTAATACCCAAGCCTTGGCCAGGACTGTCCTGAGTGCACCTCTGTACCCCAGGTTGGATACACACATAAGATGTGCCCCCTTCTTCATCTTGCTCACAGCCTGCTAACCTAGAATCATATTCCCACAATGTACAATGCTTGATTACTTCCTCTTTCTTGTGTGTTCTCAATGCTTCTTCTTTCTTTTTGAGAGATATTTTCATGCGCATTCTAAGTCTCACACAAATGCCTTATATAACCTTTTAAGGGGTGGTTTCTAAACCATCACACCCTTTCACAAAGGTTGTCAATAACAATTAATTAATAAACTTAATAATTCCTCCCTTTTAAAAGGGGTTTTCATAATTATTCTTTATTTATCTCTATTTTAACCAAAGGATCATAATATCCTTTATTTTTCCATCTCATTTTTAATTATAAAGGGTAAATAAACTTTATACTCTTATATTTTCAAAGTCTTGTTCATAAAATAGCCTTCTTTTCCATTTTTGGGAAAAAGTCCCATAACAATTCCCCCCCATAATTAGTCGTTGTCTTCAATAGCTCAAGTTGAATCTACAACATAATTCACCAAAATGATTAGTCAAGTATGGATGTAACACTATCAGTATCCCAATGAATCTACTTCATTTTAACTTCATCTATAGTTATATTTCTAAAAAAAAATTAGATATTTTCAATAACTCTTCTACTTTAATTGAAACCAAAATGAGATCACATAGAAGTACTTTGTTAATCAATAACAGGATTAGAACTATAAGTACATTTTCACATGAATTAGTTCAAGAATTTGTACTTGAGAAGTTAATACAAGTGTATACAATAAATCTCCTATCAAATAATCCTTTAAATTTGGTCATTAGTGTGTAACCTTATCTTTAATACAAATATTTTAATCTTGTATGTGTCACTTCAATATAAAATATACAAAAGTATTATCATGTAATCACATAGTACTTACCTAGTGAATGACATGCATATCCCATACTACTCATCACTGAGTACTATATACTCAAAATACATTAAAAGATGATATTCATGCATTCCGGACTACATGAATATCCTCTTTTCATATACCAAATACAATTGAATGGAAACAAGTACACAATAACTTTAAAACAAAGTTCATATTATTTCACATAGAACTAACATACTTCACCTTGTCATAGGTTCACAAATAATGGATAAAAGCATATGTACAAGGTTATTGGGTTGATCAGGTCCAATAACAAAGTACAATATTTCAAAAGATGGGTTACCAATATTTCTATGCCCTTGGAGTCTTTAAATTCTAGTAGCTATGATCTTGGATTTTTTTTCATCTTGTGCCTTTCCTCAGGGTTATATTTTAATCTTATTTAGTGAGCTCATAGGAATTTCAATTAATTATCCATGAGCATATGATGTGTAAGATGAATAGATTTTTACTCACAATAATGAGCTAAAGAATTTTATTCTCGATATGAATTTTAATAACCTTCAAGTGTTTCTATAAGTTTGACAACACAAGAAAATTCACGAAAATTTTATATTACATAAACTAGCTTTTTTCCAAATAATTTCTTTAGGAACTTGCATATCACAAAAAGGTTTTATTTAATCTAAGAATGGATTGAGTTTTGCTCTCCCCTTGTAAATTTCAACATGTCCTCATGACAAACAATATCATAATCATTTTGGTTCTCATATCTTGTAAAAGCATTGTTTCATTTCACCTACTAAACACCATATCTCCAAAGTTAATGATCTTGGGACCTATGAGTTATGGGCCCACAATGTAACTTATGTTAAAAAAATGCTTGGTCTATTATTTCTTTCATGATTATTGTTGGATCCTTTATTGTTATAAGACTTTTGACGATATTGTTTAGGTAAGGTCAACTCAACTATAAAGTTTGTTGATAAAAACATCAATAATGACATACTAAAATGGATATATACATTGAGATAATGAAATAACAAATTGAGGATCCAATCAAAGACAATGAGGAAAATAAGAGAGGTTAACCAAGGAATTTACAAATTTGTTTGGGATATATCAATATGAGAATGCATAGAAGACAGGAGTGTGAGAAAAACCAACTATTTAGAGAGACTATCTTGTTGAAGATTGATTAGTTGAAGTGCCATCTACCCAATCACTTATCAAGGTCTTTTAACTTTATTCAAGATCTCTATGGTAGAAGAGATAAATAATTAGAATGATAAATAATTTTCATGAGGAGAGGCATCATTAGAAAGAAGACAATTAATTAGACAATTGATGTCATCAAAGGAGTTAATGAACTTACGTCCAAATAAAGGAGACACTATTAAAGTAAAGAAAATATGCTGGAGCAAAGAAAGTAAAATGAAATCTACGGGAGGAAACCAATAATCTAACACTAAAGCATCAACCTCAATCCTAAGTGAAAACTTGAATTGGAGAAAGCTTTAGCCAAAGCTAAGCATTGTATCACTTATGAAAGAACAAGTGACCAAAGATTATTATACAACTACCCATTCTAAGGAAGAAGATGATTTGTTACCACCATCTTACACAAGTGCATACAATAAATAAACTGATATGAAATGTGAGAAGACAAAGTGATGACCATCATGACCATAAAAAAATTGAGAAGATATGGTGTGAGCTTATGGATAATACAAAGAGGAATCGACATCATGGGATAATCCAATTCATAGATGAAAATTGTGCATCAATTCAAACACACCACCCAAGTTCTAAATAGCCACAATACTCAGTAAGGAATAAAATTTTAAGTAGATTATTGAACCTTGAATGATTTGAGTGGTAATAGATAAAACAAATATGACCACTAATATTGGCCGAACAAACAAAAAAATGCAATGAGTGAAGATAGTTCATAAAAGTTCATGTATAGAAAGGCTCCATTTTTAGTTCAATCAAAATATAGAATATTATATCTACTAAATTACATGTTGCCAAAACATTAATACATATGAAATATAACTTGTTGAAGTCTGCCTTAATAAGGCATAGACTTTACCATGGGTCGTAATTTCTTTACAAAGTGCTACCTCACATGTGACACTATTATTATTATGCTTTTTATTTTTATGTTATTTTATCATTACTAAAGTGAACATCGTCTCATGGCAAGAGGAATGTGACCCTCTGAAATAGAATAGATCGAATGATTAAAAAAAAAAAAACAAGACACAAGAATTCATCTACATTTTTCTTCTAAAAAAATGTTTGATGTATTCAATATCTTACATTCCAACTTATTAATTTATATATCCACTTGATGGAAGGTCTTCCTTTCCAAATATCATTAACAAACACTAATTAGGATCACATATATTTTAATTTGATTTTTTTTTACGTGGATTCCCTTCACTTTATTCCTATAAACCCAAGCTCCTAAAAATCATTTTTTCTAATCTTTATATACACAATAGGCGCTCCTTTAAATTTTTCTTTGAAAACAATGAGAAATATTAAGAAACCCCCACTATTTTCCCGTTTAAATAGATAAATGGGAAGGGACATGTGAAAGTGTTAGCGGCAATGTCCCTTAAGGGTTTAAAATCCCCATAGTAAATATTTTAATCGCTATTTTGTTTTTATTTCCGTGCCATTTTACAATCGTTGTTTTATCCTAAAACGAATGACATCCTTTAAATAGGATGCGACCCTTCGAGCATAGCTTGGTCGAATGAGTATATGGTGTGGGCGGGTATAAGTTGAAAACAACCCAAAAAGAAAAAATTAATGACAAAAGTTCATTCATGGGATAAGGGAGGACAGGGAGAGAAAATTAGAGGAGAGATAAATATTAAAAAATATTATTTGTATAGTATAATAAATAGATATAAGGTAGTGTTTAATTTTGTTTTGTATTTCAACAATAAATATTTATATATTGTATAAAATTGTAAAATTTTGTTATATATATATTTGAAAATTTTAGTGTATACACTTAAAAATGGTTGGAGTCGAATTAAATAAATATTTTAATATTTATTTTATTACTATTCTTCTATCAATAAATACATATCCGAATTTATTTATTTGGTTCATTATTCCAAATAATTAAATAAAACATCAATTTATTTAATTAATCATTCCTAATTCCTCTAATGTCATATCTAATTAAATAATCCTAAATTATTTAATTATTTCCTCTAAAACAAAGTCTTATGTCTAAATTCTACGTCATCTCATCCTTGTCATCTTCCATGTCATTTGGACACCTCACCGTGTTGCTCCAATAATTAAATATTCTTAATATTTAATTGAGTAATTATCCTCTCAACATGTGCCCTATTTCTTCTCCACATGTGTCCTATTATTTCTCAATCATCTCTATGGTCAAAGACACTTGTCTTCCAAATCCTATATTCTTTCTCACATTCCAACAACCAAGTAGTCCTTCCCCCATGATTTTCTCATAGTCTTCCACTTTTATCTCACTGGTCTTTGTGAGCATCATGACATGTGGCTTATGGTTCCACATATTCCTCTACCTTGTAAACGTAGTAGGAACATCTTCCACCTTTATCTCCCTCATCCCAACCAATTTGGTCTCAATCGTACATGTCACAAGACTTGTTCCTCCACCGTGGATCTTTTGACACTTGGGTTTGACCTCTCCTTGGCCTATAAAAGGAAGGTGCCTCACCCTCATTTTCATCATTCACAAGAGCTATCATACTTACATGCTGTAGAAATTCCATCAAGCAATCAAGTGTGCCTTTGGTCCCCCATTTGCATACCATTATCATTATCTCCATTGTTGCATTAGAATCAATATCGTGGCTTTTATCATTAGCTTCATATCCTCATCATTAGCATAGTTTACATTGTTCACATTGCATATTTAAATCCACAAAATTCCATTCATCTCATTGTCATCTTGGAAAGCAAAGAAGTACAATTCTGAGAGCAATATCATCATCAACAAGATCATTGAGAAGATAGGAGACAATGGAACGCACGAGATAAATCAGTTTGCAAGGTATAATTCATGTTTTCTGATTTTTTCTTAGTTTCATTTATGTATTGAATTTGAGTAGGAATTCTAGAATATTTGTGGCATCTTAGTAGGTTCTTACATGTTCTTTCAAATTATCAATCACATTTTGGCGCCCACTGTGGGGTCTTCCCCCATTTTTAACTTCTAAATTTGAGTTTTTGGTGTCCTTACAGTTGTAACAGGTCATTCCTGCGCATTCAATTTCTAGTTCTATGCATCTGTGAAGAAAATATCAGTCCTGTGCATTTAAAACTTCTTTCTACGCAACTGATACTTCTTTCTATGCATTTGCCTTTCTATGCATATAATCCATCTTTCTGGGCATCTACTATCTGTTTCTATGAATGTGAAATTTGTCAGTTTTTAGTTTGTCCTTTTGATAATTTTTTATGCTAACTCTTTGTGCGGGTATCATTGATCATCAAAGAAATGTTTTCAAACTATTGACAATGGGTTTTTGTAGGTTTTAGGGCTTGGTTTAGGCATCATTTTTGCATACAATATTCATCTAGTTTAAATTAGGAGTAATCCAATCTTGCATACAACTTGAATACAATCTTTATCTAGTTTAAATTAGGAGTAATCCAATCTTGCATACAACTTGCATTTAATATTCACTTAGTTTCTAATTAGGAGGAGTAATACAATCTTGCATACAATCTTCACTTAGCATAAAATAGGAGGAAGTAATTCAATCTTGTATTACAAATCATCACCTAGTTTAGAATCGGAAGGAGTAATTTTATCTTGCATACAATCTTCACATAGCCTAAAATAGGAAGGTAAATGGACAATGTTGCATTCTACCTTGCATACAAATCATTCACTTAGTCTAACTAGGAGGTTTAAATTAGATAAATCTTGCATACCAAACTTGCATACAATCCAAATTTAGCATAAATAGGAGGAAGTAATTTGATTATCTTTCCTTTGTTGTTATCATGCAAATATGGCACTTTTGTCTTGTGAGATTAGTCACATTTAGTTTAATATAAGCGGTCAATAAACAAGTGTTTGTTGTGCTTGCAAAAGTGATAGGCATATGCTCTCCCCTTGCAACATCTTGGGTGATCAAAACACCAGATTCACTTCCCCTTTCTCTTGTTTACCCTTAGCAAGGCCTGCTCTTGGATTGCAATTCATTCCAGAGAGATGACCTTAAGCAAAGCTTTCCTTCGACCCACTTTATAAATGGGATAAGGCGAAAGCCAAGTCCTAACCAACATCAGCCTTGCCTTTCAGTGCCAAATCAAAAAGAGGTGTATTAGCACTTTGTGGAAATGATTTTCACATTGTGTGAAGTATTTGATACTCTTAGTAGGATTGGTCAAAGCTTTTAGTAGCTTGTTGCATGCTCGCAAGGTGTTGGTCCCTCAAAGTTATTAAGAACCATTGTTTTAGAGACCAAAATCCCTTTACTTGTTGATGCAAGAGGTCGGACCTCTAAAGCCGCCCAACGTTTTCACTAATCATGTGTAGAGACAGAAAATTCACTCTTCATGGGGAATGAAACTTGGTATGCCCAAGAAGTGTGTGCTGTGTAAGGGGGAGTCAGTGCTACCAAGTTTCTAGTTGTCTGCCTTGATTTAAGTGGTTGGAGAAATCCAAGTTGGGATTCAACAAGTAGTATCTTTGCTCGCCTAGGATTGTACTTGTCTTCAAAATTGTATTGAACACCAAATGTCACAAACAAACATCAAATTGTACTGCTTGTGTTTTCTTACCTAAAAACATATAAATCATCAGCAAAAATATTTAGGTTGTATAGAAAAACATGCCTAAAACAAGCAAAATTGATCAAACACTGCTAAAACATAGAATTACGCATTTGAAACTTTATTCTACACATTTGACACTTCTTTCTACGCATTCAAATCCTATTGCACATATACAAAATCCTGCGGTGCATTTGAACAATCTTGCTGCGCATACATCCTGTTGCACATATAAACAACAGACTGGCGCATATAGAACTGCACATACAATAAACATTCCTATGCATTTGAAACCCATTCCTGTGCATCTGAACTTGTGCATTCACAACAAAGAGCAATTCCTAAGATTTTGAGAAAATATCTTGCAAACAAGCTTTTGATACCCATTTCTGCCTAGAATCTATTGGTGAAGTAATTTGAACCATAAAAATTCATCCCATACCCATTTTCAAGCATTTCACTCACCATATCATACTTAGCCATCCTAAAATCAAACAAAATCAAATTTTTCCAAAGGTGTCATTAAGATCTTCATTTTCAAAACAAGACAATTTGGTTAGTTTCCCCTATCAGGATCAATCATCCTCTATCTAGAGACTACACTAAACATCTTGACAAGGTTCGTCTATAACAATAGTGATTCCTATCATCTCTATTTGACTCACCTTGGATCAACACTTTGATTGCTATTCATCATAGCTCAAGACCATTATTTGAACAAAAGATAAAAAAACCAACCTTAAGAAAACCTTACCATTGAAATTCATTCAATCTAATCTTTCACCCAAACTACACCCACCAAAAACATCACTTGTATCCACAAGTCTCTCATCCAACTCCATTCATATCTAAAATTTTATGGTTGAAACTAGGTCCCAAACCAAGAGAAGAATAGAAATGGATACATCAAACAATAGCGTACACTCCTCTTCTTCTAGTGATGGAGAGGAAGAAATCCCACATGAAGAACTTGTTAGTGCCTTGCAAGATCCTAAAATCCAAAGAATGATGGATAAGGTCATAACAATGGATCCCCAAAAGTACTTCCTTATGCTAGCACAATAAGGAGAAAAACTACCCGCTAATTTTGATATTTCAAAATTAAAAGAAATGACCTTATCAAACGAAGTAGAAACTTCCAAAAATGGAAAATAAGCTCCCAAAAATGAAAAGACTAAGGATATGTCAAACCCTTTGGATACACCCACACAACAAATCCAAGCCTTACAACAACAACTTGTGGATATTCAAACCAAAACTTCCACAAAACATTACTCATTAGAGGATATATCTCCATATCCTTTTGATAAGAGCTTGGTCATGATACCTTTCCCTTAGAGATTCAAAGTTCCTAAATTTGACAAATATAGTGGGAAAGGTGATCCACGAGACCACATTAGAGAATTTAGCATTGCATGCTTAGAGGTCGCCCATAATGAGACATGTCTTTTGTGACTCTTTCCACATAGCCTAGGAGGTCAAGCTATGGAATGGTTCTCTCGTCTACCTCCCGAAATCTAAACATTTAATGAACTAGTGGACAATTTTGTGACACACTTCTCCTATAACATTGAACACAAAATTTCAATGTTAGATCTATGCAACAACAAACAAAAAGGTGGAGAATCATTCGCCACTTTCTTGCAAAGATGGAGACAACTTGCAAGTAAATGTCCTTACCACATCCCCGAGAAGCAAATGATTGAGATGTTTGTCAATAACTTAAACACCAACTTAAGCTATCAAATACAAATCCAATGCCCTATTCTTTTATTGAAATGGGATTACTAAATGAGAAAGCTTTGATAGCAAAAGGACAAATAAAAATCTACAAGGATGTCCCTAGTTCAAACAATAACACAGATAAATCGAGGTTTTGGACTAAAAACAAAAACATTGTAAATGTTGGAGTGGTAGATGCAAAATGCGTGACTCCAAAACAACCTATTCTCAACTTATGAAGTCCACACAACAATACTACTCCAAACAAACCCACACACAATGAACCAACAACAAACTTTCCTCCTCATAGAAAATTTACACCATTGGGGGAATCAATCGAATCTAACCTAAGGAAGCTCATATCAAACAACCTCATAACACTTCCTACGGTAAGAGAATATGAACCCAAGTTCAAACCCTCTTGGTGGAAAGATTTTGACTTTTGTGAATTCCATAGAAGCAAAGGTCATAAAACCAATGATTGCCAACGACTGAAAAATACCATCCAAGACTTGATAGATCGCAGAGATATATCAATTGATGGACACACCTCCAATGATGAACATGTGGCATTCAAAAATCCACTCCCTAACTATGAGAAGAGAGGTTCCTCTAAGCAAAACAATAATGGTGGTTGTTGTGTGGAAATGTGAACAATAGCATAAAGAACTAAAATCCAATAACACAATAGAAAATGATGCAAAACACAAGTAAACAAGGAATATACCTTTGAAGACCATTTTACCTCTATGCTTCCATTGTTGGCCTATCTTCTCTTGATCTTGGTTGTAATGAAGCCCTTAGAAGTATGTACTCCCTTGCTTGTTGAAGATGACAAGAATAGAATGGTTGTGATATAAATGTTCAATGGAGACTAAACTACTATGCAACTATAATGGAGATGGATTGATGGAGACATGGTGATTATAATGGATTGATAATGTAAGTGCAATGATAACTTTGCCAAAGGCATGCTGTGATGAATTTTGCAGAGTAAGTTTACGAATGTTCAGATGGATATGAAATGAGTATGAAGACCTTGTTTATATAGGTTGAGGGAAGACCAAATCCAAGTGTCATTAGATCCACAATTGGAGGAATTTCTTGAGTTGTGAATAGTTGAGAAAGTTTGAGGGAATGTATGCCAATCAAAAGAGGACAAGTGTCCAAGCTCCTTCATGCAACAGGGGAGTTAACATAATAGATTGAAGAGTTAACATAATAGACCAATCAGTTAAGTGAATTGATTGGGGAGTTGACTGAATAGATTGAGGAGTTAACTCAATTGACTAATCAATTAATTGGGTTGATTGGGGAGTTGACTGAATTGACTAATCAGTTAAGTGAATTGATTGATTAGTGAACTCAAATGACTAATTAGTTAACTAATTTGATTGATGAGTTAACTAATTTGATTGGAGAATAAATAGGACATGTGGGTGATGGAATATTAGCTAATTAAATATTAAAATATTTAATTACATGTACAACATGGTGAGGTGGAAAGGTGAGGGAATAATTAGCTAATTAAATATTCAAATATTTAATTATGTGTGCAACAGAGTGAGGTGGAATTATGAAATTAGGACTTTGGAATAGAGGAACTTTAGTATTAATTAAATAATGTGAATTATTTAATTCTATGAGACATTAGAAGAATTAGGGACTCTAATTAAATAAATTGATTTTTATTTAATTATGGGATAATGAACCAATCAAACAAACATAGAATATTTATTTAACTTATAGAAGAATAAGAATTAAGATAAATATTGAAATATTTACTTAATTCAACCTGAGCCAATTTTAAGTGTATACATTTTGCCCCTCTTTGATGCAATGTGTTTTATCATGTTGTTTCAAAGAAATAATTTTTTTTTGTGATTTGATACATGCCCCAGTTTGCCCCTGGTATAGGTTTTATGACAATAGGATGCCCCCTCAGGAGATTGGGCGGGAAGAATGTGATGACAGGATGATGGACAATCTTGTGATGACATAGGTTGACAGGATAGAAAGGAGGAGAAAATGGAGGATGCAAGATAAGGGATGGATGAAAGAGTTAAATGATATGCTACTCAAGATAAATTGATAACACACACAAGCAAGCAAGTAAGTATGCACAAATGATACAAGAACAAACAAGGTATTGCCCCTGTCTAGCCATAAACTAATGATTAACTGATAACGATTGATGACGATAGTGTTGTCATTGCAGGGAACGATATATCCCTAGATCAACACAAAGATGTGGGAAAGATATATCCCACTGTCAATGATTATTGACTTATTTGGTTTACGAGAAGATTAGGATCAAAACCCTTGATTGCAATTGGATAATTTTGACAAGAGTGATTTACTCGATTTGTATGGATTAAGGATGGACTCACATTTGGATCAATGCTTGGATTGATTGGATAGATTTGATGATCAGATGAACGATTGGATTGGAGATCGGTGATGTCCCAGTCACTCAAGAGTGAGGGTGACAAGGAAAAGATAATGGTAAGTGAGAAAACAAGATGAATGATGATGAAAGATAACTTAGAAGAATGATTTGGTTAATGGATGAAATGGATCTTTCAACACTTGGAATGAGGTCTAGGATGCGATGCTTATAATGGAATGATATGTAAGTTGATATGTATGGATGTGCGGATTTGTCATCTTCATATATGCAAGTATTTGAAGTACTTTGTTTCATCATTGGGCATTTTTTTGTTTCTTTTCTCTTTAAAATGTTGTAATAAAATACAAGCATCTAGGTATAATTAAACCATGATGACCTGAGTATCTCTTACATGGATTGTGATAGAGCAAGTTGATACAAGAATCTAGTCAAAATTGAATCTAGATGACCTGAGTATGCCTTGCATGTAAACAAACAAGGATTTCCCCCTTTCATGTTTAGACCTCTTAAGTCCTCGATGATCTTTTGTTGATCATGTCATTAGACAAAAGTCGTCACATTACTAAAGTTTAATCCACAAATAGCAAACCAATAAAATAATTATGCCCCCATCATAGCTCCTCTAGTTTTTGACATCCTTGAGTAGCATAGAAAGATGTAATAATGTAAAAAATCAAGACATAAGATTTTAAACCATTTTAATGAACACAAATGTTCCTACCATAGTTATGTTTTCTTGCAACGAAAACAGATACATTCATCATGATGGTTGAGGTCCATTGTGTCCTATTTATAGGTCAGCTTCTTGCGTCAAGTGTTTTGCTAAAAAAGCGTGTTTGCAATGATGCTTGTTGTCTGGTGATGGTATCATGGTCCTTATTGTTATCCTCTAAGGTTTGTGACATTCAAGAATCCAATTCTCCAACTAGGTTGAGGATTTGCCTCTAGTCAAGCAAAGGAATGAGTTATTGCAGATGAACTGACATTGGATACAAAGAAATGTGCCCTAAGGGACTAACCTAGTGCCTTGGGGGCTCATTGATAAATGGCCTTGCCTACATGATGACATAGAGGCAACGTAGTTCGGGGTGTGGACTTTGTGGACCTAAGACCTAGGTGATGGGAAAGATGAGGACTAGAAGGACAAAAGGATAGGTGAGATAGGATGGAATGGATGGGAAAGGAGCCTCGGGGGCACATCAATGATGGCCTTGCCTACACGATAGCTCAGAGGCGACGTAGTTTGACAATGGTTCAATGGAATGGTTGAGGATGGATGACAAGATTGACGCAAGTCTGGATTGGCAGCCTGATGGAAGAAGGCGATAAGGATGAGCGAACAACTAGCCATGGTAGGTATCTCAATGTGATTGGGTGGATGCAGTTAGGAAGGATGAATGAGGGACAAGGGTGGAAAAGATGGATGAGGTGAGTTTATCACCAGTAGCGCCTGTTTACCAGGTTTTCACCACTTGCTTTTATTTGCATGGTAGCTAAAATACACATGACACCCGTTTGCCAGGTTTTCATCATGGTATCTATCCAAGGTGCTTGTTTACCAGGTTTTCACTAGAGGATGATTTTTTTGTTGTTTTTCCATTTTTTTTATTTTTTTATTTTGTGATTTTTTTTGTATTTCTTTGATTTTTTGACTCCCTTGCATTGGGGTTTAGGTGTAGAACTTTCAGAGATGCATGCTATTGATGGGATCATCAAATAGTTCACCTTTGGATGTAGCCAATTGATAAGCACCCGACCCATAAGCAACAATGATGACATAAGGACCCAGCCAGTTGGATTCAAACTTACCTTTCTTCTCTCTGTCTTGCTGATTTCTAGGATTCTCTCTGAGGACTAGGTCACCAACCTAAAATATCTGGGGTTTTACTCTATGGTTGTAACTTCTGGACATCCTTTGTTGATAAGCCTTGAGATGGTTAAAGGCCTGTTGCCTTCTTTCTTCTAGTAGCTCTAACTCTTGAAGTCTGGATACTCTATATTCTTCATCAGATATGAGTCCTTTTAATGATACTCGCAA
Organism: Cunninghamia lanceolata; assembly: GCA_027924645.1. Lineage (NCBI taxonomy): Eukaryota > Viridiplantae > Streptophyta > Pinopsida > Cupressales > Cupressaceae > Cunninghamia > Cunninghamia lanceolata. Next base: position 4,248,173 of record BSBN01000286.1, on the reverse strand, counting down.
GGATGGGATCTTGACTTCAATGGGCAAGATGGCTTCAGAGCCATAGATGAGGGAATTTGGTGTTGCACTTGTGGGTGTACGAATACTTGTGCAATAGGCCCACAACATAGGATTCAATTGGACGTGCCAATCACAACTGGCATCATTGACAGTCTTTTTTAGGATTTTTAAGATGGTTTTATTCGATGCCTTTGCCTAGCCTTTTCCATGGGGGTAATATGGGGTGGAGAAGCAGTGTTGGATATGGAATTTGTCACATAGTTCTTTGACATCTTGGTTTTTGAATGGTCATCCATTATCAGTGATAATGGATAAAGTGATACCATAGTGGCAAATAATGTAGTTTAGGATGAAAGAGGCAATTTGTTTGCCTGTGACATTGGCTAGTGGTACAGCTTCAATCCACTTTATAAAGTACCCGGTAGCAGTGATTATGAATTTATGGCCGCTGGATGATGGAGGGTGGATCTTGCCCACTAAGTTGAGTCCCCATTGATAGAAAGGCCAAGGAGTCATTAAAGGCTGAAGCTCCTGTGCTGGTGCGTGTATCAGGTTTCCATGGATTTGGCATTTCTTGCACCTCTTTACAAAATGATAGGAATCTTTTTCCATAGTTGGCTAGTAGTATCCCATACGTATGAGTTTCTTAGCTAGGGTAGGACTACTAGAGTGGGTCCCGCATATACTGTTGTGCACTTCACTCAAGGCAGTTTGATATTCCTCGTTATTGAGACATCTAAGGAGAATACCATTGAGACTGCATTGATATAAGGTATTGGCAATAATAGCATAACAGGATGCTTGTCAGATGAAGGTTCGCTTTTGGTTATTTGAGAGATCAGGTGGTAGGGTATTCTCTTTAAGATTGCTAAATATTTTTCTGTATAGGGGAGAATCAGATCCTATAATGTGGCAAATGATGTGGGATTCGGGAGTGTCATAAGCAGGATAGGACACTGGCTCTACCAAGAACTCATAGCATAATTGGTTGTTAGGGATGTCGAGGAGAGATGTAATCATTGCCATGACGTTCACTGCTTTGTTCTCTATCCTTGGTATCTGCTCAAAAGAGATTTCAACAAAGTATTATTTGAAGTTGTCTACCATTCATTTGTATGGTATTAACTTCTCATCCTTTGTTTGGTAGTCATCGTCTTGGTTGATGACCAGTTGTGAGTCGCCATATACCTAAAGTTCTTTGATGTTCCATTCAATTGCCAGCTTGATGCAAATGACTAGGGCTTCATATTCTGCCACATTGTTAGTGCAAGGAAAGAGTAGTCTGTATGATTTTGGAATAGTGTCTCCACTAGGTGTGATCAACAAGATACGTGCCCCAGACCCATGCTGAGTATAGAAGCCATTGAAGTAGAGTTCCCAGGCTGTTGTTGATATGTAAAAGATGGACTCGTCTAGAAATTTGAAGCTCAAAGGGTTATCATCCATTAAAGGTGCATCTGTCAGCTGATCTGCAAGTACTTGACCCTTTATTGCACGCCTGTCTACATACTTGATGTCAAACTCACTGAGTAGCATGACCCACTTGGACAATCTACCTATAAGGGCAGCTTTGTTGAGCAGATACTTTAGTAGAATGATTTTTACTACTAGCTTGATGGGATGCGATAGCATGTAATGTCTCCAATTTTGTGAAGCGAAGACCACAACAAGGCATGCTCTTTTGATTGGCATGTATTGTAGCTCATAACCAACTAGTGTTCTGCTAATGTAATAAATTACTTTTTCTTTCCCTTCATGATTTTGATGTGCAAGGAGAGCTCCTAGAGCTGTTGATGTGGCGGAGATATAAAGTAGTAGAGGCTTACCTTGGATCGGTGGCATCGATACTCTTTCAACTGTTGAAATGCGTGTTCACAAGAATCAGTCCATTTGAAAGGGATGCTCTTATGTAGGAGGTGTGTGAATGGGTGGCACTTGTTTGCCAATTGAGAAATGAACCTTCTGATAGATTGTAGTTTTCCCTGTAGAGACCGTAGTTCACTAAGATTTTTGGAAGGTGGCATTTCCATGATAGCCTTCACCTAAGCTGGGTCTACTTCGATTCCATTTACAGACACGATGTATCCTAGAAGCTTGCCAGATGTGACTCTGAATATGCACTTCTTTCGGTTGAGGCACACATTGAACTGTTCCAATCTTGTGAAGATTTTGTCTAATACTGCCAAGTGTCCTTCTCTTGTGAGTGATTTTTCCAACATGCCATCTACATAATCTTCCATTATGGTGTGCATCATGTCATGGAAGATTGTGGTCATAGCTCTCTGATATGTTGCGCCTACATTTTTCAATCCAAATGGCATGACACACCAACAATAGGTGCCCCATGGACATGTGAATTCGGTCTTGTGTTGGTCCTTAGGTGCAATTTTGATCTGGTTGTATCTTGAGAAGCCATCCATTAATGACAACATGTTGTGACCTACCCTGAGATCTACAATAATGTCAATGTTTGGCAAAGGGAAATCATCTTTTGGACAAGATTTATTTAGGTCCCTGAAGTCATTACACAGTCGAAATCTTCCATCTGGTTTGGTAACTGGCACTATATTTGAAATTTGCTCAAGATAGTCTATCAGTCTGATGAACCCAACATCTAGCAGCTTCTTCAGTTCTTCTTTTACCATGAGGGCGACATACGGATGCATCTTCCTGAGTTTCTACTTAATTGGCTTAACTCCTGGAGCTAAGGATAAGTGATGCATTATGAGATTTGGATCTAGCCTTGGCATAGCTGCATAGGACCAAGCGAAATTGATTTGTTTCCTTTTGAAGAATTCATTGAACTCTAGTTTTCCCTGTGTAGTTAAAGATTGTGCCATATGGATCATCCTTGGATTATCACCTGTACTAACATTGATCTTCTCTACTGGTTCTATCAAGATTGAGGATCTCTCTTGATGTGTTAGATTGGGGAGAGGGTCAAGCCTTTCATCCTTTGGCGCCTCAAAGAGGTTTTCACCATTGGATACGCCTTTCATATTTTTACTATTTTCATGATCTAATACTACCGTAGAGCGATTTTCACCTTTAGATCTTTCTTTCATTTTTACATTTTTGAAACTGAAAGGATTGGCACTCTCTCCAAAATAAGCCCTGTCATTGAGTTCTATCGCATAGCCAGCCCTGTGATCCCCTGCAGGTATATGGTCCCTAAGATCTAGAAAGTCTATGATGGCTTCATCATTTTGAAAGGTATCGAGCTCAGGGGGAGTGTCTTGTAGGTCCTAATCTATGAGTTCTAGATGCACTAGTGGTAGAGGGTCATTGGGTTGGTCTGTTTCAAGGACATTGAAGGTCAAGATGGAGGAGTTAAGGTGGTCATTATAAGCACTGACAATGCCTGCAATGGTACTCTCCACAAGTTGATCTGTCAAGTGCGGTATCATTCTTTCCTCACGAATCTCACTATCGTTATTATGTGGGTTGAAATCTAAAGGTCTAGCCCTTGGACTTTGTCCCCTATTATTTGCATTGGTAGGGTCATACTCATGGACCACATCTATGTCTTTTTCATCACAAGATAGTTTAGAGAGACAATCCCATTCATATTCATTGGAGTCAGTCTTACTCCATCCTTGCAGTTGGTGAATTTGATCTACTAGGTTAGTAGTAGATGTTTCTAGTTGTTTGCCTTTATGCTTATATGTTCTTTTGGTCTTTGCTTTGTCGGTCTAGCCTAGCCCTATAGTGTCTCAAGCTTTTAATGTAAGAGGTTGGATAGGTTCAGTGATACCTTCCTTTTTCAATCTAATGGGCCCATGACCTTCATACCCCATTCTTTGTAGTATTGAGAATCATTAACCATATTGTTCAGTTTGCACTGTGGAGTGATGGTCGTGTTGCTTGGATAGACTGTCTTCATCCTTATATAACCATTGTAAGATGTCATTTTCATCGCTCTCCTCTTCAAGGCTTCCTCATTTGATAAACAAACCTTTAGTAGTTTCTAAGGCCTTGGGTTTCCTCATGCAAGGCTTTCCATAGGATCTGGGAGAGGGAGGGAGTTGTGCTAAGAAAAAGGATTGAGCAATTGTGTATTCACCGAGACCGTTATCTTTGAGCTTCTCACGAATCTCACTATTGTTATTATGCAGGTTGAAATATAAAGGTGTAGCCCTTGGACTTTGTCCCCCATTATTTGCATTGGTAGGGTCATACTCATGGACCACATCTATGTCTTTTTCATCACAAGATAGTTTAGAGAGACTATCCCATTCATATTCATTGGAGTCAGTCTTACTCCATCCTTGTAGTTGGTGAATTTGATCTACTAGGTTAGTAGTAGATGTTTCTAGTTGTTTGCCTTTATGCTTATATGTTCTTTTGGTCTTTGCTTTGCCGGTCTAGCCTAGCCCTATAGTGTCTTAGGCTTTTAATGTAAGAGGTTGGATAGGTTCAGGGATACCTTCCTTTTTCAATCCAATGGGCCCATGACCTTCATACCCCATTCTTTGTAGTATTGAGAATCCTTAACCATATTGTTTAGTTTGCACTATGGAGTGATGGTCATGTTAAAGATGGAGGAGGTAAGGTGGTCATTATAAGCATTAACAATGCCTGCAATGTTACTCTCCACAAGTTGATCTGTCAAGTGCGGTATCATTCTTTCCTCACGAATCTCACTATCGTTATTATGCGGGTTGAAATCTAAAGGTCTAGCCCTTGGACTTTGTCCCCCATTATTTTCATTGGTAGGGTCATACTCATGGGCCACATCTATGTCTTTTTCATCGCAAGATAGTTCAGAGAGTAGTCTAAAGGTTCCACGAGTGGGCAGTCAAAGAGCAGAAGACCACAACCCTCGTAGAAGCCTCAGGGAGGAATGTCATGCTTCATATGTGTTCGTCCAGATCATTTCTCTAGGGAATGTCCGGAGAGGCAGAGATTAATAGCAAAAATAGATGAAGCGACTCTGAGATGGTCTACTCCTGGCATGGGAGCAATGTCAGTTCTTGGAGTTGTGAAACAAGCAGCTCTTGCAACACCAGCTGCTCTAGCCAAGGCAGAATGTAAGCATCACTTGTGTTTCATACATGTGCTGATCAGAAATCAGACAATGGTTGTAATGGTGGACACCGGAGCAACCCACAACTACATTTCGCTCAAGAGGGCACAAGAATTTGGTCTGAAGTTTGGTATGAGGACAAGCTCATTCAAGACCGTCAACTCACCACCTAGAAAAGTAGAAGGCATCACTGGAGATGTGGATTTGAAGGTAGATCAGTGGGGCGGCAAAGTAGATCTGTTGGCTATCACCATGGAAGATTTTAACATGATACTTGGTCAGGAATTTATAAGGGCAGGGAAGATTGCAGTGATTCCACACTTGGGTACTCTCTTGTTTTTTAGATCCATTGCAGACGTGCATGGTGAAGATGACACAGAAGAGGCAGTCAGGGATGATGCAGATGATTTATTCAGTGGGACTCAAGAAGGCATCAAGGAAAGGGAAAGAACCTCTTTTCTTGGTTGAATTGTTGGGAGGTTGGGATGAAGTTGAGGAGTCGTGATCCACACCAATTCCAGCCAGCATTGAGAAAGTCATCGAAGCATACGAAGATGTTATGCCAGAGCAATTACCTGCATCTTTGCCACCAAGGCGAGTGATAGACCACAAGATCGAGCTGGAGACAGGGGGAAGACCTCCAACCCAGGTGCCATATCGGTTGTCCGGACCAAAGATGGTCGAGCTGAAGAAGCAGCTTGGAAAATTACTTGAGGCTAGTTTCATATGCCCATTTAGATCACCTTACAGAGCACCTATTTTGTTTCAAAAGAAGAAGGATGGGGCATTGAGACTATGTGTTGATTTCTGGGCCTTGAACAAGATGACCATTAAGAACAAATACCTACTACCCCTCATTGCAGACTGCTTTGATCGCCTAACAGGGGTGAGATTCTTCACAAAGCTGGACTTGAAGCAGGGATATTATCAAGTCAGGATAACTGTAGGGGATGAAGAAAAGGCAAACTGTGTTACTCGGTATGGAGCATTTGAATTCATGGTGATGTCATTCGGGCTATGTAATGCACCCGCAATGTTTTGCATGCTGATGAATGATGTGTTTCGACCCCTGCTGGACAAATCAGTCATGGTGTATCTAGACGACATCCTCATCTATAGCAAGACCATGGAGGAGCACAGATAGCACTTGGCAGAGGTATTCAAGCTATTGAGGCAACATCAGCTCTACATGAAGAAAGAAAAGTGTTCCTTCACTCAGGAGAGAGTGGATTTCCTTGGGCATGTGAGTGGGGGAGGAACCATTCGCCCAGATCCTGTGAAGCTGCAAGCCATCAAAGATTGGGAGCCGTTGAAGTCAGTTCATGAAGTGAGGTAGTTTCTAGGCTTGGTGAATTACTACCGGAGATTTGTGCAGAGCTACTCAAAAGTTGCATTACCCCTCACAGATCTTTTAAAGAAGGACAAGAAATGGTATTGGTCAAATAAATGTCAAGTAGCATTTGAAGATCTGAAGAGAAGGTTGACAACCAAGCCAGTGTTGGCACTTGCAGATTTTGCCAAACCATTCAAGGTCCAGACGGATGCATCAGATTATGCCATTGGGGGTGTGCTCATGCAGGATGGGCATCCGATCGCATTCGAGTCGAGGAAGTTGAACGATAGAGAAAAGAACTACCTTGTGCATGAGAAGGAAATGACAGGGATAGTTCACTATTTGAGAGTTTGGTGGCATTACTTGCTGGGTGTGCCATTCTTAGTCAAGACAGATAACATCTCCTCAACATATTTCAAGACTCAACAAAAGAAGACTCTGAAATAGGCAAGATGGCAGGAGTTTCTTTCAGAATTTGACTTTGATATTCTCTTCAACGCCTGGTCCATGAGTATGACCCTACCAATGCAAATAATGGGGGACAAAGTCCAAGGGCTAGACCTTTAGATTTCAACCCGCATAATAATGATAGTGAGATTTGTCCATTTCAAAGGGATGCTCTTATGTAGGAGGTGCGTGAATGGGTGACACTTGTCTTCCAATTAAGAAATGAACCTTCTAATAGATTGTAGTTTTCCTTGTAGAGACCTTAGTTGACTAAGATTTTTGGAAGGTGGCATTTCCATGATAGCGTTCACCTGAGCTGGGTCTACTTTGATTCCATTTGCAGACACGATGTATCCTAGAAGCTTGCCAGATGTGACTCTGAATACGCACTTCTTTGGGTTGAGGCACACATTGAACTGTCCCAATCTTGTGAAGATTTTGTCTAATACTGCCAAGTGTCCTTCTCTTGTGAGTGATTTTTCCAACATGTCATCTACATAATCTTCCATTATGGTGTGCACCATGTCGTAGAAGATTGTGGTCATAGCTCTCTGATATGTTGCGCCTGCATTTTTCAATCCAAATGGCATGACACACCAACAATAGGTGCCCCATGGACATGTGAATGCGGTCTTGTGTTGGTGCTCAGGTGCAATTTTGATCTGGTTATATCTTGAGAAGCCATTCATTAATGACAACATGGTGTGACCTACCCTGAGATCTACAATAATGTCAATGTTTGGAAAAGGGAAATCATCTTTTGGACAAGATTTATTTAGGTCCCTGAAGTCATTACACAGTCAAAATCTTCCATCTGGTTTGGCAACTGGCAGTATATTTGAAATCCACTTAGGATAGTCTATCGGTCTGATGAACTTGACATCTAGTAGCTTCTTTAGTTCTTCTTTTACCATGAGGGTGACATACAGATGCATCTTCTTGAGTTTCTGCTTAATTGGCTTAGCTCCTGGAGCTAAGGATAAGTGATGCATTATGAGATTTGGATCTATCCTTGGCATATCTGCATAGGACCAAGCGAAATTAATTTGTTTCCTTTTGAAGAATTCAGTGAACTCTAGTTTTTCCTGTGCAATTAAAGATTGTGCCATATGGATCATCCTTGGATTATCACCTGTACTGATGTTGATCTGCTCTACTGGTTCTATCAAGATTGAGGATCTCTCTTGATGTGTTAGATTAGGGAGAGGGTCAAGCCTTTCATCCTTCGGCGCCTCAAAGAGGTTTTCACCGTTGGATGCGCCTTTCATATTTTTACTATTTTCATGATCTAATACTACCGTAGAGCAGTTTTCACCATTAGATCTTTCTTTCATTTTTACATTTTTGAAACTAAAAGGATTGGCACTCTCTCCAAAATAAGCCCTATCATTGAGTTCTATGGCATAGCCAACCCTGTGATCCCCTGCAGGTATATGGTCCCTAAGCTCTAGAAAGTCTATGATGGCTTCATCATTTTGAAAGGTATCGAGCTCAGGGGGAGTGTCTTGTAGGTCCCAATCTATGAGTTCTAGATGCACTAGTGGTAGAGGGTCATTGGGTTGGTCTGTTTCGAGGACATTGATGGTCAAGATGGAGGAGTTAAGGTGGTCATTATAAGCATTGACAATGCCTATAATGGTACTCTCCACAAGTTGATCTGTCAAGTGCGGTATCATTCTTTCCTCATGAATCTCACTATCATTATTATTTGGGTTGAAATCTAAAGGTCTAGCCCTTGGACTTTGCCCCCCATTATTTGCATTGGTAGGGTCATACTCATGGACCACATCTATGTCTTTTTCATCACAAGATAGTTTAGAGAGACTATCCCATTCATATTCATTGGAGTCAGTCTTACTCCATCCTTACAGTTGGTGAATTTGATCTACTAGGTTAGTAGTAGATGTTTCTAGTTGTTTACCTTTATGCTTATATGTTCTTTTGGTCTTTGCTTTGCCGGTCTAGCCTAGCCCTGTAGTGTCTTGGGCTTTTAATGTAAGAGGTTGGATAGGTTCAGTGATACCTTCCTTTTTCAATCCAATGGGCCCATGACCTTCATACCCCATTCTTTGTAGTATTGAGAATCCTTAACCATATTGTTCAGTTTGCACTGTGGAGTGATGGTCGTGTTGCTTGGATAGATTGTCTTCATTCTTATATAACCATTGTAGGATGTCCTTTTCATCGCTCTCCTCTTCAAGGCTTCCTCATTTGATAAACAAACCTTTAGTAGTTTCTAAGGCCTTGGGTTTCCTCATGCAAGGCTTTCCATAGGATCTGGTAGAGAGAGGGAGTTGTGCTAAGAAAAAGGATTGGGCGATTGTGTATTCACCGAGACCATTATCTTTGAGCTTGAGGCCGGATTGGGGTGCCTTAGATGTGGAAGGGAGTGAAGTTGGGTCAACATGGGATGAAGATGAAGTAGAGGCACGGTTATTGGGAATTACAACGTCAGGTTTAGATTGTATCAAGTTGCAATATTGAAATGGATTTGGTTCACCTTGGATGGTGATTTCGTGGCCTTCATGGGGGAACTTGATACATTGGTGGTAGGTTGATGACACTGCCTTCATAGCATGTATCCAAGGTCTTCCCAGGAGAATATTATATGCAAGATCCATGTCAAGCACTTGACACACTACATCCTTTACTATAGGTCCCACTCTAATAGGCAAAACAACAGTTCCCTTTGAAGTTCTTTCCTCTTCATCGTAAGCTTTGATGGTGATTTTCTTTTTAGGATCGATAGCATTCTCCAAAAACCCCAATGTAAGGATTATCTTCAAGGTGCAAATATTTAAACCAGCTCCTCCATCGATTAGAACCCTTTTGATTTTATGCTTGTGGATGAAGGCTTCTACATACATTATGAGGTTGGGTGATGGACATGTCATTCTTTTCAATAAATGATAGTAAATGAGGTGTGGTAATATGACCTACCATGGTCTGAAATTGTTCTTTAGTGAGGTTTGTTGGGACGGTGGCTTCCGAAAGAGCTTGGTCAAGTATGGCTATGTGGGATGGGGATATACACAGAAGTTCCAAGATGGAGATGTGCGCGGGTGTCTTATGAAGTTTATCCAGGATGTTGTACTGGTTGGATGGAGATGATGGCTTGGATGGGGCTCCCTTAAGAGTAAATTTTCCACCGTGAGTGGTCACATTACAATCAGGGGTTTTATTTATAGTGATTACATTGATATGTGAATCACTCTCTGAAATGTGGTTAACAACATAGTCGTATGACACGTTTGTATAATTCATGTTGTTAGCCCCACTTCTATTTTGATTTGAAGTCCCTCCCTTCTCATAGTTGGGGAGTGGATTCTTGAATGCTAAGTGATCATCATTAGAGGCATGTCCATCAAGTGATACCTTTTTCTGGTCCAATAAGTCTTGAATGGTGTGTTTGAGTGCTTAACAGTCATTAGTTTTGTGTCCCCTATTTTGGTGATATTCACAGAAGTCAGTGTCATTCCACCAAGGAGGTTTAACTTTTGGCTCATAATCCCACACCGTTGGAAGCGTTATGAGACTATTTGATATTAGCTTCCATAGGGTGGATTCTAATTTTTCCCCTAGAGGTGTGAACTTTCTTCGAGGAGGATAGTTTGTAGATCATGATTCAGTGTTTCGCTATTTATTTTGTGGCGGGTTGCTTTGTGGGCTTGATAAGTTGAAAATTGGTTGTTTTGGTGCCACTTTTTTGGCATCAACCACCCCATCATTCATGATGTTCTTATTTTTAGTCTAAAATCATGGTTTATCTGTGTTGGCATTTGCACTAGGGGTGTCCTTGTAAAGTTTGATTTGACCCTTTGCTATCAAAGCCTTTTTAATGAGTAAACCCATCTCAATGACCTTACTAAAAGAAGTAGGGTATTGGATTTGAATTTGATAGCTAAGATCCGGGTGTAGGCTATGGACAAACATTTCAAGCATTTTTTTTTCCGGTATATGGTATGGACATTTTCTTGCCAATTGTCTCCATCTTTGTAAGAAAGAGGTGAAGGATTCTCCACCTTTTTATTTAATGTTACAAAGATCTAACATTGAGATTTCATGCTCAATATTGTAGGAGAAGTACGTGAAAAACTTATCCACTAGTTCATTGAAAGTTTGAATGCCAGGAGGTAGCTGTGAGAACCATTCGATAGCTTGCCCTCCCAAGCTCCTTGGGAATAGTCACATGAGATAGGTGTCATTGTGGGTAACTTTGAGACATGCTGCACTAAATTCTCTAATGTGATCTCGTGGATCACCCTTTCCTCGATATTTGTCAAATTTTGAGGGGAAAGGTATCATGATCAAGGTCTTGTCAAAAGGATATGGTGAAATATCCTCTAGAGAATAGTGTTTTGTTGATGCTCCTATTTGAATGTTGGTGAGCTGTCGCTGCAAGACTTGGATTTGTTGAGTCAATAAGTCTAGAGGGTTCATGGTATCCTTCGTCTTCTTAGAATTGGAAGCATTAAGATCAATTTTGGGAGTATCTTTATCTCATTTGGAGCCATCTTTCAATGACTCAGCTTCATAGGACGCATTGTTCTCTCTTAGATCCGAGAGATCAAAGTTAGAGGGCAACTTAGCTCCTTGTTGAGCTAACACGAGGAAGTATTTTTGAGGGTTTATGTTTAGGACTTTGTCCATCATCTCAAGAAATTTTGTGTCCTGTGAGGCACCAATTACTTCCTCATATGGGATTTCTTCCTCTAACTCATTGTGAGGTGGAGATGTTATGTCTTTGTTCAAAGGATCCATATCTTGCTTTTCTTTAGATTTTGATCTAGTGTCAACCATAAAAACTGTTTGGTGGGGGTGAGTGTTGGATGAAGATGCTTGTGAAGGGATGCTTTGGGGTTGTTGAGATGACAAGATTTTTCCTAAGGTTTGAATTTTGATCTACGGTTTGCTCAAACAAATGTGCTCTTGAGGTAAAAGATAGTCAAAGTAGGGGGAATCAATCACCGCTATTGATATGGACTACTTTTATCAAGATAACACTAGTGTAATTCTGAGATGAAGGATGATATATCCTGGTATGAAACTAGCTAGATTTTTTCTTTGAGTTTTAGAAGATTTCAATGACACCTTAGTAGGAAACTTGTCTATTTTGCTTGATGTTTTTGCTATGGATGATATGGCAAATGGAATTGTTTTGGAAAAAGGATGCGAAACAGATTTGTATGGTTTTCCTGAGATCATAAACGAGGTATATGCAATAATGGATATCCTAAAATGAATTTCTTTTCTCCTCAAGATGTGTGGAAGTGCTTTTTGTTTTCTGAGTTTTGCAGAGGGTTTGCCTTTTTGTTTCATTTTTTTTTTTGGCTTGTTTTCAATTTTTTTTTGGTTTTCTCTGTTCTGAGGTTGCTTTTGTCTGATTTTTCAATAATGGCAAGGAAGACATAACAAACACAAAGAATATTTTCATGATTTTTGATTGTTTTTGTATTTTTGGATTTTTTTGACAAAAAGCAAGTACAACCCTAGGCTGGTAAGGACAATATAAACTAAATTCTCACTATTTCTAGTGAGGCATCTTCAGGAGGTGATAATCACCCTTCCTTGCACCAGTTTATAGGGGATTTTGGCTTCTAAAACAAGGGATAATTAGTAAGTGCAACCGTTCAATTGGTAATACATGCGGCAACACTACTCTCCGTTATGGAGTCTCCTTGCCTTCAAGGGTTACACCTTGGAGAGTTTTTGGGGAGGTTGGCTGTTGGTATAACTAAACAACACTTGTTGATTGAAGCTTTCTCTCCAAACACAATTTATTTATAGTGGCTTGGTAGAGCTTGGCTTTAGCTTGTTACCACTTAAGGTCATTCCCACTTGGATGGAAGGATATCCAAGGGTAGGCCTCTCTAAAGGTTAAACATGCAAAATGATAGGTTTGGCATTTTGGTCACCCAAGTAAGGGGAGAGCATAGGCCTATTATCATTTTGAAAACACGGAGAACAATGGTTCTTTAATCGCTAGTTAAAAATAAAGAAACTAAATGTGTTAATCTACCAAGCACAATCCATTTGACTAGATAGCAATAACTTTGAAAAGGTGGTTCATTTTATCCCTTAAACAGATCTATGTGAAGGTTGTTTGTTGCAAAATAAAAGGAAACAAGTTACTTTCCCCTAAGTTAAGCTAGATGAGAGATTTGTAATTGTAAGATTGACTTGAAAGATTTGTTCAAATTTTAACCACCTAAGTTGGGACTAAGTGCAAGTTGAAATGCCACAATACTATTTACTTCCTCCTAGTTAATAACTAACTAAATATAGTATGCAAATTGTATGATAATGCCTAATCCAAGCCCATTCAACACTTAGTGAAAAAAAATGATTGTCTTCCATGGATGTTCTGCACCAAAAACCGGATTAGTATTCTCCTGATGTCCACCTGTAGTCCACAAAAACAAAAAATGAATCAAGAAGTTTGCAAATCAAATGTTTAGGTGAAAAACACATAATATGGAAAATATCATGAGAATATGATTTTTGACAGAAAAATAGATATTAAAATCAGAATCTTCATGAAATTCTATGCTATTTTAAAAAAAATTCATGAAAATTCATTAAAAAATGCAAAAGTTATGGCCGTTTGAAGTTCCCAAAGAAGGTTGACATTGCCTGATAAATACCTAATGATTTTGACCTAGTGGGCTGAAAATACCTATACCATTGTGAAGTTCATCGAATCAGCTTTCCAACGACTATAAATTTGTAAAAATCGGACCTCCCTGCAAAATGTTATGCTAAAAAGAAAAAAATACCCCTATTTTGACAATATTATCACTTTAAAAAAAAATTAAATAAACGAATAAAAGAAAGATTAAAGTTTTAACATTAAAATTTAAAAAAAATTTAAATTATAACATTAAAATAAACAACCTAACCCTAAATTGTTTTGTTTGTTTTTTCTTTATATTTGTTTTTTTGTTTTTTTTGTTTTATATTATTTTTTGTTTGTTTGATTGTGTAGGGTGGTTGCAGGCGGGTGGAGGTGGTGGCTAGGAGGCGGATCGACAGAGGTGGAGCTATGGGCTGGAGGTAGAGGGTGGTGGATCAATGGAGGAAGGAGGGATAGAGGGTGGCAGAAGGGAAGGTGGGCGACAGAGGGACGACGATGTAGCAGGTGGCGATGGTGGGTTTTGGGGAGGTAGGGGGGATGCCAGAATGTTGTATGGAAATGTGAACAATAGCATAAAGAACTAAAATCCAATAACACAATAGAAAATGATGTAAAACACAAGTAAACAAGGAATATACCTTTGAAGACCATTTTACCTCTGTGCTTCCATTGTTTGCCTATCTGCTCTTGATCTTGATTGTAATGAAGCCCTCAGAAGTATGTACTCCCTTGCTTGTTGAAGATGACAAGAATAGAATGGATGTGATATGAATGTGTAATGGAGTCTAAAGTACTATGCAACTATAATGGAGATGGATTGATGGAGACATGGTTATGATAATGGATTGATAATGTAAGTGCAATGATAACTTTACCAAAGGCACACTGTGATGAATTCTGTAGAGTAAGTTTACGAATGTTTAGATGGATATGAAATGAGTATGAAGACCTTGTTTATATAGGCTGAGGGAAGACAAAATCCAAGTGTCATCAGATCCACAATTGGAGGAATTTTTGGAGTTGTGAATGGTTGAGAAAGTTTGAGGGAATGTGCGCCAATCAAAAGAAGACAAGTGTCCAAGCTCCTTCATGCAACATGGGGTTAACATAATAGATTGAAGAGTTAACAAAATAGACCAATCAGTTAAGTGAATTGATTGGGGAGTTGACTGAATAGATTGAGGAGTTAACTCAATGGACTAATCAGTTAACTCGGTTGATTGGGGAGCTGACTGAATTGACTAATTAGTTAAGTGAATTGATTGATTAGTGAACTCAAATGACTAATTAGTTAACTTATTTGATTGATGAGTTAACTAATTTGACAGGAGGATAAATAAGACATGTGGGTGAGGGAATATTAGCTAATTAAATATTAAAATATTTAATTACATGTGCAACATGGTGAGGTGGAAAGGTGAGGGAATAATTAGCTAATTAAATATTCAAATATTTAATTATGTGTGCAACATAGTGAGGTGGAATTACGAAATTAAGGCTTTGGAATAGAGGAACTTTAGGATTAATTAAATAATGTGAATTATTTAATTATGTGAGACATTAGAATTAAGGACTCTAATTAAATAAATTGATTATTTAATTATGGGATAATGAACCAATCAAATAAACATAGAATATTTATTTAACTTATAGAAGAATAAGAATTAAGATAAATATTGAAATATTTACTTAATTCAACCTGAGCCAATTTTAGGTGTATACAGTGGTAACAATGCCAACTACACAAATGTATCATATGAATACACCGTTAACCATATCTCCGAAAGTGATTCACATGTAAATGTGATCACTATAAATAACAAACCCAATTGTAATGTTACCACTCATCATGGAAAGATTACTCTCCAAGGGGCTCCACCTAAACCGTATTCCATATCCAACCAGTATAATGTCTTAGACCAACTCCATAAGACACTTGCACATATGTCTATATTGGAGCTTTTGCATCTTTCACCATCCCGTAAGGCTATCCTAGAAAAAGCTCTATTGGAAACCACAGTGCCAACAAATCTTGACCAAGAGCAATTTCAAGACATGGTAGGACATCTCACTACCCCTCACTTCCTATCTTTTACCAAAAAAGATGACATGGCCATTACCCAACCTCACAATGCATCCCTTCACATCGAAGCCCTCATTCATAAACATAGAATAAAATGGGTCCTTATAGATGGAGGGGTAGGTTTAGATATTTGCACACTAAAATTAATTCTTACATTGGGGTTCTCTGAGAATGTTGTTGATCCAAAGAAGAAGATCACAATCAAGGCATATGATGAAGAGGAAAGGACATCCAAAGGCACTGTTGTTTTTCCAATAAGAGTTGGAGTGGTGGAAAAAGATGTGGTTTGCCAAGAACTTGACATGGAACTAGCCTACAATATTCTCCTTGGCCAACCTTGGATACATGCAATGAAGGTTGTACCATCCACCTATCATCAATGTATAAAGTTCTCACACAATTGCCAAGAGATTACTGTCCAAGGTGATCCTGATCCATTCCAATACTGCAACACTATCAAGTCAAAGCCTAAAGTTTTCATACCCACCAACCGTGCAAGTTCATCCTCTACCGCCAGTGTTGACCCAAGCTCAATATCTTCTACATCCAAAACCCCTGAATTAAAAGTCAATCTCAAAGACAAAGGTGTAGGAGAATATTCCATAGAACAAACCTTTTGTCTTGAGCGCTTACCCCTATTACCCAAGTCTTATGGCAAACCCTTTATGACCAAACTATGGTCTTTAAAGACTCCTAAAGGTCCTTTTATCAAATGGGGTAATATATTAGATGAAAGTGATGAGAAAGATGTCCTTCCATGGCTATACGAAGGGGAATATAGTGAATCCAAGCTACAAGACCATCCACCCCAATTACAAATTGATCAATATGGCCCAAGTTTTACTATGTTATAGAGAATGGGATATGATGGTCATAGTCCCATAGGCTTGAGAAAAAGAAGGCATCATGTAACCCATACAACCTTCTTCCTTATCAGACTAAGACACTATAGGGCTAGAGTACCAAAGAAAAGACAAGGAAAAGGTTACCACTAATCTAGTTGAGAAAATTCACAAGTTGCAAGAGGGGAGTGAAATAGACTCTAACGAATGGGAATGGGAGAGTCTTTTTGAGATACCTTATGAAGATAAAGGTATTGATGTGGTTCAAGCATATATCTCAACATATACATACCATGAGGGTCAAAGCTCAAGGTCTAGACCACAAGAGTTTGATTTGCAAAACACCGAGAGTGAGTCCCATGAGGAATGTTGGATGTCACACTTAATAGATAATATTGAGGGGAGTACTATTTTAGACCTTGTAAATATCCCCACAAACCTAGACAACTCCTCCACCTTAACCATCATTACCATTGAGTCATACCAACCTAATGATCCACTACCATTGGTAAATCTCAAACTTATAGATTGGGAACTACAAGAGGCCACCGAACTAGATAAATTTTAAAATGACAATGCTATCATTGACTATCTAGAACTCAGGGATCACTTACCATCAGGAGATCATAAAGCTGGATTTACTATAGAATTCAATGATGTGGCTTATTTCAGAGGGAGTGCCAAGCCTTTCAGTCACAAAAATGTAAAAATAAAAAAATAGATCTAATGGTGAAAACTGCTCTGCAACAGTGTTAGATCATGAAAAAGACAAAATAAAGGGTCTATCCAATGGTGAAAACCTCTCTAAGGCACCAAAGGATGAAAGGCTTGACACTCTCTCCAACCCTACCTATTAGGAGAGATCATCAATTTTGATAGAACCATCAGAACCTGTCAACATTGGCACAGAAGATAATCCATTTAGCAGAATCTTTATCTAAACAAGAGAAGACAAAATTCATCAAGTTCTTCAAATAGAGGCAGATTAATTTTTCTTGGTCCTATATGGATATGCATGGACTAGATCCAGATCTCATAATGCATCACTTATCACTAGCTCTAGGAGCTAAACCAATAAAACAAAAGCTCAGAAAGATGCATCTGCATATAGCACTATTAGTAAAAGAAGAATTGAAGAAGCTATTAGATGTTGGATTTATCAGATCAATTGACTATCCAGAATGGATTTCTAATATTGTCCCTATTTCAAAACTAGATAAGAGGATTAGAATTTGTAGTGATTTTAGGGAGTTGAATAAAGCTTGCCCCAAGGATGACTTTCCTTTGCCTAATATTGACATCATTATAGACTTGACAATGGGGCATACAATGTTATCTCTCATGGATGGATTTTCTGGCTACAATCAAATCAAAATAGCACCAAAAGATCAACACAAGACCACTTTTGCATGTCCATGGGGTACGTATTGCTAGAACGTGATGCCATTTGGACTGAAAAATGTAGGAGCAACATACTAGAGAGTAATGACCGCAATTTTCCATGATATGATGCATACCATCATAGAAGATTATGTAGATGACATTCTAGGCAAATCAATTACTAGAGAAGAACATTTGTAGGTATTAGACAAGATTTTTCAGAGACTGGAGTAATTCAACATCCACTTGAATCGAAAGAAGTGTGTGTTTGGAGTTACATCCGGTAAACTTTTAGGATATATAGTTTCAACCAATGGAATCGAGGTGGATCCGACCAAAGTGAAAGAAATAATGGACATGCCACCACCTAGAAATATCAGTCAACTGAGGTCATTGTAAGGAAAGTTGCAATCTGTTCGTTGGTTTTTCTCACAATTATCCGATAAGTATCATCCTTTCACTCATCTCCTACACAAGAACATTCCTTTCAGATGGGATGAGATGTGCGAATAGGCCTTCCAACTCCTAAAAAACATATCTGATGAATCCACTGATCTTGATGCCACCCATACAAGGAAAACCTCTTCTGCTTTATATTTCAACAACACCAACAACACTAGGAGCCTAATAGCACTAGGAGCTCTACTAGAACAACAAGACTATGATGGAAAGGAAAGTGATATTTACTATATTAGCCAGACATTGGTCAGATATGAGCTACAATACATGCCTATTGAATGAGCATGTCTTGCCGTTGTTTTTGCATCCTAGAAACTAAGACATTATATGCTTAGTTATTCAATCAAACTGGTGGCCAAGATAGATCCATTGAAGTATTTGCTCAATAAAACAACCCTGACAGGTAGATTATCAAAGTGGGTAATGATTCTCAGTGAGTTTGACATTGAATATGTAGACATAAGAGCAATAAAGGGTCAAGTCATTGCAAATTAGTTAGCAGATACACCATTGAATGATGACAATCCATTATAATGTTGAGTTTCTAGATGAAGCCATATTCAACAAAACAACCCAATCATGGAAACTCTATTTTGATGGATCCTATACATAGCATGGGTCAGCAGTAGGCATTTTGTTGGCCACTCCTCAGGGAGGTACAATCCCAAAATCATATAGACTACTCTTCCCATGTACCAACAATGTGGCAGAATATGAAGCATTGGTCATTGGTCTCAAAATGGCTATAGAATGGAAAGTCCAAGAGCTTCATGTGTATGAAGATTCACAACTAGTCATAAATCAGGCAAATGATGACTATCAAACCAAGGATGAGAAATTAATACCTTACAAGCATATGGTAGATGACTTTAAAGAATATTTTGTTGTGATTTCCATTGAACAAATAACAAGACTGGAGAACAAAGTAACAGATGCCATGGAAACCATTGAATCACTCCTGGATATACCATAAAATTAGGCATGTTATGATTTCTTAGTGGAGCTAGTGTCTAATCCAGCTTACAATATCCCAGAAACAAGAATTATATGTCACATAGTAGGATCCAATTCCCCCTTGTACAAAAATATCTATACCTATCTGAAAGAGAACACCTTGCCACTTGGGCTATCCAATAATCAATGAAGAACCTTCATCCATCAAGCCACTGGCTACACCATAATTGCCAATACCCTATATCATCGAGGTCTTGATGGTACTCTCCTTAGGTGTCTAGAAAGTGAGGAATATCAAACTGCCTTAAGGGAAGTTCACGAAGAAATTTGCAGAACACACTCTAGTGGTCCTACCTTGGCTAAGAAGCTTATGCATATGGGATACTATTGGCCAAGCATGGAAATAGACTCTTATCATTTTGTGAAAAGGTGCAAGAAATGCCAAATTCATGGGAACTTAATACATGCACCGGCACAAGAGCTGCAACCTTTAATGACTCCTTGGCCTTTTTGTCAATGGGGACTCGACTTAGTGGGAAAGATCCATCCCTCATCATCTAATGACCATAAATTCATAATAACTTCCACTGAGTACTTTACCAAGTGAATCGAAGCCATACCCTTAACCAATGTCATAGGCAAACAAATTGCCTCATTCATCCTGAACTGCATCACTTGCCGCTACAACATTCCCGTATCCATTATCACTGATAATGGAAGACCATTTAAAAATTAGGATGTCAAAGAGCTCTGTGACAAATTCCATATCCAACACCATTTCTCTATCCTGTACTACCCCCAAGGAAATGGTCAAGTGAAGGCGTCTAATAAAACCATCTTGAAAATATTGAAGAAGACTGCCAATGATGCTGGCCATGATTGGTACATCCAACTAAATCTTGCTCTGTGGGTCTACCGTACAAGTATCAGCACACCCACAGGTGCAACACCATACACCCTAGTCTATGGCTTCAAAGCAATCTTGCCCATAGAGGTTGAGTTACCATCCTTGTGTGTATCATTGAAGGGCTTGATAAATGATGAAGAGTATCAGGTTTCCAGACTTCAAGAGTTAGAGCTATTGGAGGAAAGAAGACAAAATGCCTTTAATCATCTCAAAGCAAATCAACAAAGGATGTCAAGAAGCTACAACCATAGAGTAAAACCCAGAGTCTTTCAAGTTGGTGACCTAGTTCTCAAAGAAAATCCTAGAAATCAATAGGACAGGGAAATGAAAGGCAAGTTTGAACCCAATTGGCTTGGTCCCTATGTAATCATTGTTGCCTATGGATTAGGAGCCTATCAATTAGCAACATCATAAGGTGAGTTGTTTGATGACCCCATCAACCGTATGCATCTTCACAAGTTTTATATATGAAAACCCCAATGCAAGGGAATTAAATTTTTTTTTTTTAAAAGCAAGTGGTGAAAACCTGGAAACAGGCGCTATTTGTGATAAACCACTTCCTCCATCTTTTAGGATTTTAGTTTTTATCCATCTTTTCATCCACATCCATCAAGAACCCATAAGGATATTTATCATGGCTTGTTGTTTGCTCACCCTTATCACCTTATCACATCAGGTATCCATCTAATCCTTCATCCATCTTGTCATCTATTGTGACTCCATCATTAGTATCATGGTCGAACTATGTGGCCTCTGAGCTATGACGTAGGCAAGGCCATCATTGATGAGCCCCTGAGGCTTCCCATCCATCCATACCTCTTGTCTTACCATAATCTATCAAATTCCATCCATTCATCCATCAACAGTGTCAACCTCCATGGTTGAACTATGCCACCTCTGAGCTATCACATAGGCAAGGCCATCATTGATGAGCCCCTGAGGCTTCCCACCCCCCAGGTCTTAGGTCAGCATGGTCCACACAATCAAACTATGTTGCCTTTGTGTTGTCATGTAGGCAAGGCCATCATCGATGAGCCCTCGAGGCACTAGGTAAGTCTCTTAGGGCCCATCTCATTGAGTTTACCATCCATTCAGTCCATGTGATTCATCCATAATAAATAGAGCCTTTACTTGACTGGGGGCAAAAATCCTTGACCTAGTTATAAAATTAGATTCTTGAGTGTCACAATCTCAGGGGATAACAATCAAGATTGTGATACTGTCTCTAGACAACATGCAACACTACAAATAAACCTTTTCAACAAAAACTGGACACAAGACATTGACCTATTTTAGATAACAATGTGCCTAAACTATCCGGATAGTTATATTTGTTATGATAGCAAGAAAAGACATCTATGGAAAGAAGATATGATGGCTGCTATAAGTTTAAGGTCTTAGGTCTTAATTTTCATTATCATGTTTCCTACGCTACTCAAGGATGTCCAAAAACTAGAGGAGCTATGATGGGGCATGATTATTTTCATCTGTTTGCTATTTGTGGACTAATCTTTAGTAATGTGATGACTTGTCTAAAGACATTATCAACAAAAGATCATCGAGGACATTATGAGTCTAAGCATGAAAGAGTGCAATCCTTGTTTTTTGATACTTGCAAGCAGTACTCAGGTCATCTCGGTTCAATTTTGCCTAGATATTTGTATTAACTTGCTAAATCAAAATCCATGTAAGAGATACTCAGGTCATCATGGTTTAATTATACATAGATGCTTGTATTTTCTTACAACATTTTAAAAATCTCAATGATGAAAAAAGTACTTCAAATATTTGTCTACAAGATGACAAAATCTCATTTGTACATATTAGGTTTGCATTTCATTTCATTTATAAGCATTCCATAAATACCATTTACCAAGTGACTTAAGATCCAAATCATTTCTTTAATTTATCCAAATTATTCTTCTAAGTTTGTCCAAGTCATTCTTCTAATTCTTCTAAGTGATCCTCCATTTATGATTGAGTATACTTGTCATAACAAAAACAAATCATAGGCATGTCCATCATAAGTTCATATCATTTAAGTTCAATAGTTACATTAAGCATTTAGATCATGATAGTAATGTCATTTATCCACATAGATTGCATACATAACATTTATCATCAAAAATTGGAAAAAATAGATTTCATTATCATAGCTTTTCCACATTAGATCATCACACATAGAAAATTAACCATCATGTTTGCATTTAAGAGTGATCAGAATATGCATCAGATCATCTGTAAACTATAAAGCATATAGGATCATTACACATAACATTACACATAGATATAAGTTATCATGTGAACCATAGGATCAATCATATCATAAGTATCATGAGCATCATAGAATCAAAATATTAGAATCATCAAATTATAAGCATAAACAATGACATCCATCATATAGCTAACCATCCATAAACAAGTACACATGCATATAGTCCATCAAGCTCATGTAGATCATCATCAAAAAAATATAAATGTCCACGTATACAATGATATCATGAAAATATATATCTGGAGCTGTCAAAAAATAGTGTGTATACAAAAATGATATAAACTGATACATGTCTCAAAAATGCCTAGGAGGTATTGCCTCTAGAAGGTGCAGGCTGATGCAGTTGAGGACCTGTAGGACCTGTCCCTGGTGGCCCATGAGGAGGTAGTGGCGAGGAGGTAGTGGCCCCATAACTCCTCCACTCTTAGACAGTGTCCACCTAGATCTACTGTGCGAGCTTGGATGAAAGCTACTCACTCTCTTCTCTGGGTGCACTACCTTCTCATAAAGGGTTCTCCATTAAAAAATCTCCTATCCACCCTTAACCATCTCTACAACAGTCTGACCTGTAGGACCCTATGCTATGTCTGCTATACATGTTGCAGTAAGGACTCAACCCTCGTGTATCTTTGAATGGCAATGTCCCGCTCTAAGATAGCTGTCCTCACATCTCCCTACAGCTAGGTAATTTGCTGCTGCATCTGCCCAATCTGCCCCTAGAACTGAGCCACTTGGGCTCATAAGGCTGCCATCTATCCATCATCCTGACCCTGGACCTATGCTTGCACTTGAGGCTAGGCCTGAACCTGTATCTATGCCCCCTCCACCCTCTGTCTCACTCTCCTGTGCCATCCATCATCCCCATCATCTCCATCATCACCTCTGTCTCTGCCACCATCATCCTCTCCACCTCTCCCACCTCTCCCACCTCGCCATTGCCCCCTCCTCTGACATGGAGCATCATCATCCCCCTCATCTTCATCCTCTAATCTAGAAGCTCGCTCCCCAGGAACAGAATATCTTGGAACAAGATGAGTTAAATGCAATGTTGGTGCTGGAGCACCTAATCCACAGTGGCCTCCATGAGGCATTCAACTTCATGTTGTGTCTAATGTTCATTTTTGTTGTTTCAAATAAGGTCCTAGAAGACCATTCATGTAATAAGGTCTATTTGACCAATGCATGTCATTTTAGTTTGTATCTAGGTTCATTTTGTAAGTCCCAAGGACACTTGTCAATCTATAATCACAAAGGTTGTTAGGCAGTTGGAGGTTGTTAGACGGTTGTCTCCTAGCCACTTGGATTGGTCTCCCAGCCGCTTGGAGTCATTTCAGTACTACTCAGGGTGAGTTGATAAAATGCCTAGAGGAATGAACCAAATGATGAGATTGATTGTAATCAGATTAGGAAGAAGTGTGATTTGCAATTGTGAAATAGAGCATCTGTGTGTACATTTCTGAAAGGCATAATAAACAAAGCCCTGTTCTATGCATCTTTCTGTCATTTCGGATTCGCTAGGTTTTCTCTGTATAAATCAAATTTCTATTTTGTGGTCAGTGCTAGGTTGGCAAGGGAAAAGATCTATGTAGTTGTGAAGTTGCAGAGGGTTGAGACCATCAAAGGAGAATCGACAGTTAGACCGAAGGTGCTTTGTATGACCAACACAAGAAGTCAGGAGAAGATCTGTTGAAACATCTTTTAGAAAGAAACCTTGTTCAGATGCATTGATTTACCTTTGATTGTCGGTGATATGCCTAATCATGCTTTAGATGATTGGTTGTGAATGGTTAAGTTATGCATCAGGAGGACTAGAGGTGTCAGAGAGAGAAGTCTGAAAGCTTCTGATATTGGAAGTCTGGCCGATAGTGTATCGGTATACCAAGAAAGTCAATGGTCGGTCCCACCGAATGCATATCCTGAATGCATGTTGAGAATGTATCTTGGAATGTACATTGCACATATACATTGTGTTAGATACAAGAGGTGACCAGTAGCCGCGGTAAAGAGAACTAGGGATCTCAAGTCAACGAAGGCATATAAGTTGTTCCATCGGCGTATCGGAAGCACAAGTAGGGAGCTCACCGATAAGAATAGTCTTGTTGATAGGTGAGTAATATAAAGAACATCCGTCGGGGAGTGTTGAGCGTTGGGGAGATAAAAAGCAAGGGGTGGCAGATGGGGAATTTTGGCCGATAAGGAGTAGATCACCAAGACATGGACCATCCTCTCATCGATTAGTTTGTGAGATAAAGTATTGGCTCCTCATCATATTAGTATCAGAGCCCAGCAAAAGGTCTAGGCAGTTGTGTGTTCGGTTGTCATTGAGAAGGAAGAAGTAGAAGAACTGAGAGGTTAGCAAGATGCCTCCGAAAAGTACTAGTATTGCTAGAGAGTTGCAAGAGATGAAGGAAAAGCATGCTAAAGAGATGAGGGAGATGAAAGAGCTTACAGAAGCCCTTCAAGCCAGGCTTGTAGCCTTGGAGACGAACAAAAGAAGAGAAGTGGAAGATAGTGAATCAAAAAAAGAAGAGGATGGTGAAGAGTTCGAAGATGTAGATGAAGGTCTGGATCTTGAAGAACAGAGATTTGCAAAACTGTTAAGGGAAGTCGAGAATGACAAACCTAAGGTAAAGATTGATGTTCCAAGGTATGGTGGAAGTTTAAATGAGGAAGAGTTACTTGATTGGATTGCTGCATTAGATAATCATTTTGAATGTGAGGAAGTTCCTGAGGAGCAGAAAGTAAAGATTGCAAAGACAAAATTGGGAGGTCATGCCTTGGTATGGTGGGATTACTTACAATCATAGAGGATAAAGTAGGGAAAGTCAAGGATTTCTTCATGGGACAAGATGGTAGCAAGAATCAAAGGTAAATTCTCACCCAAGGATTATGAAGTTCAAATGTTTAAAAAGCTTCAATTTTTAAGACAAAAAGAAATGGATGTGAAGGCATATACTGAGGAATTTTATAAATTAAGTATGAGGTCTGGTCATCATGAGAATGAGGTTGAAAAGGTTACTAGATACTTGGCTGGTTTGAGATTGAATATACAAGATGAATTAGTTTTGGCTAACCCTAGGAGTGTGGAAGAATGTTATTAAATGGCAATCAGGATTGAGGAGAAGATGAAAAGGAGACAGGATAAGTCCATGAGGGGAAGAGGCAGCAATATAAGGGGGAGAGGATCAACCCCCACAACAAGGCAACCCAATGAGAACCAAGAAGAGACTAGTAAAGGACAAGAGCAGTCTGATTTTAGGGGTGGATGGAGAGGTACAAGAGGTAGATTTGGAGGTGGAAGAGGTTCTAGTACATTTTCAGGAAAGTTCTATACTTGTGGTGAGTTTGGTCATCCATCCTTCAAGTGTCCTGAAAAGTTTGGTGCTACTTCAAGTGGGGGTGGGAGAAGAAGTGAAAAGAGAGTTCAAATTGTGCAAGAGGATACATGAAGTGTGACATCTCCTGAAGTAAATTTGGCATCAGAAGTGGGAGAAAGTCTGATGATCAAGAGGACATTGCTCAAAGCACCAGTGAGGGCTAAACCATCACAGAGGAGAGCTTTTTTTAGGATCAGTTGTAAAAGCAAAGATAAAATATGCAAGGTAGTCATAGATTCTGGTTCAACAGATAATATGGTATCTAAGGAAATGGTGGATAAGTTGAACATAGAAAGGATTCCTCATCAAAATCCTTACAAAGCATCTTGGGTAAGTGATAATCAATCACTTTTGGTATATGAACAAGCATATGTTGATTTTCATATTGGAGAATATCAGGATAGGGTTTTATGTGACATTTTGCCCATGGAATGTTGTCACCTACTTTTAGGTAGGCCATGACAATTTGATAAGTGAGAATTGTATGATGGATATGCTAACACCTACACCATCAAGAAGGATGGGAGGACTTTTGTGATGGCACCATTGCAAAAGGATGCTGAAGCAAAGAGGGCAACCAAGGTCATCTTGATGGGTAAGAAAGAGTTTGTGAAGATCAATGAAGAAGAGGCAAAGATAGTTGAGGATACCTTAAGGAGTGGGGTTGCTAAGGATCAAAGTTTGAAGGTGATTTTAGTTTTGAATGATGGAGATCAGATGGATCAGAAGCAGGTTGCAGAGCAAGTCTGCAAGCAGCCACAAGTTGATTGGAAAGACAAGGATTCTATCATAGTAGGGACCATTGTTTGTCCTCTAGAACCAACAAGAGTTGAAAGGCAAACATATTCTACCATAGCAGCAGTACAAGAAGTGTTAACCAAGGTTTCCAATGTAGGTGTTCAAGTAGAGATGATAGTAAGATAGAATGGCAAGCAAAGGATATGTCTAGTTGC
Source organism: Cunninghamia lanceolata (assembly GCA_027924645.1). Taxonomy (NCBI): domain Eukaryota; kingdom Viridiplantae; phylum Streptophyta; class Pinopsida; order Cupressales; family Cupressaceae; genus Cunninghamia; species Cunninghamia lanceolata. The sequence continues at coordinate 4,221,503 of BSBN01000286.1, read as the reverse complement.
CAGCACTCACTCATGGCAAGGTGTGAGTAGAGCCTACAATGCTAGGCATGAGTCTTTGATTCCATGGAAGCAGGTTGCAGTCCAGAGATCATGGGGAAGACATGCGACAACAGAGGATAAAGGTGGAGCAAGACAAAGAATTAACTCATGGGGCATGAGTTCTTTTCTCGGTGGGGTGTGTGGTGTAGGAGCACCTAATCCACGGTGGCCTCCATGAGGCATTCAACTTCATGTTGTGTCTAATGTTCATTTTTGTTGTTTCCAATAAGGTCCTAGAAGATCATTCATGTAATAAGGTCTATTTGACCAATGTATGTCATTTTAGTTTGTATCTAGGTTCATTTTGTAAGTCCCAAGGACACTTGTCAATATGTAATCACAAAGGTTGTTAGGCAGTTGGAGGTTGTTAGACTGTTGTCTCCTAGCCACTTGGATTGGTCTCCCAGCCGCTTGGAGTCAGTTTAGTACTACTCAAGGTAACTTGATAAAATGCCTAGAAGAATGAACCAAATGATGAGATCAAGTGTAATCAGATCAGGAAGAAGTGTGATTTGTAATTGTGAAATAGAGCATCTATGTGTGTATGTTTCTGAAAGGCATAATAAATAAAGTCTTGTTCTGTGCATCTTTTTGTCATTCTAGATTCGCTAGGTTTTCTTTGTATAAATTGAATTTCTATTTTGTGGTCAGTGCTAGGTTGGTAGGGGAAAAGATTTGTGTAGTTGTGAAGTTGTAGAGGGTCGAGACCATCAGAGGAGAATCAACAGTTAGGCTGAAGGTGCTTTGTATGACCGGCACAGGAAGTCGGGCGAAGATCTGTTGAAACATCTTTTAGAAAGAAACCTTGTTCAGATGCATTGATTTACCTTTGATCACCGGTGATATGCCTAATCATGCTTTAGATGACTGGTTGTGAATGGTTAAGTTATGCATTGGGAGGACTGGAGGTGTCAGAGAGAGAAGTCTGAAAGCTTTCGATATTGGAAGTCTGGCCGATATTGTATTGGTATACCAAGAAAGTCAATAGTCGGTCCCACCGAATGCATATCCTGAATGCATGTTGAGAATGCATCTTGGAATGTACATTGCTCATATACATTGCGTTAGATACAAGAGGTGACCGGTAGCAATGGTAAAGAGAACCGGGGATTGCAAGTCAACGAAGGCATATAAGTTGTTCCATCAGTGTACCAGAAGCACAAGCAGGGAGCTCACCTATAAGAATAGTCTTGCCGATAGGCGAGTAATATAAAGAACATTCGTCGGGGAGTGTTGAGCGTCAGGAAGATAAAAAGCAAGGTGGCCGATGGGGAATATTGGATGATAAGGAGTAGATCGCCAAGACATGGACCATCCTCTCACCAATTAGTTTGTGAGATAAAGTTTTGGCTCCTCATCAAATGTACTGCATAGTCCGATGTCATCCTTGCATCCACAATCTGTCTCTGCAAATCCCATGCCTGGTATGGAATCTATAGAAAGTCAGTCCTTGCCTTCTCATAGGATGCAATAGGACCCCATCATGGACTCTCCTTGTGTATATGAGAAAATATAGCAGTACCTTGGGGCATCCCCTGGACCCTGCCAAATTATCGGAGCACATGAGTAACAATATGACACTCTAAGATATAGGGGGTCCTCCCTATCAATCATCATGTCTGAAAATAATAGGGTAACTCAACATCATCCTCATCCCATGCCTCACAATCTAGGTATGGGCACCACTCAACTGTGTCCACATTATCTAATGCATGCCGCCAATACTTAAGTTTTCCCAGCTTGGGATGGGAAAGGGTCTCCTGAAACATGTATGAATAAGGTCTATCATAGCCTCTAACACCCATCCCTATCAGTCGTGTGACAGCTATGTGTAACCATGCCCAAATCTGTAACAATGACACTCCAACAGATAGACTAGCAGCTCCATCATATACAAACTGATGAAGATCATGATATAAGTGCACCAATATACATACACCCTAGGCAAACCATGTCCCCTCAGATATCATCCTCTCCAGAGTCCTCCCTCATCCAACCAGGAATCCACGTGATCTCTTGTCTGGACAGACCACACCTCCAACCAACCCTGCTAATATAGCTGGTAGGGGCTTATAGTAATCTACCATATCCGCCAAGCTAATCTCTATGCCCTCCAGGTCTGCATCATCAAATACTCATCTACACTCCACCAATATTTCTCCTGTGTGTAACTCGTACTCCACTAACTCTCCCTGAATCAGAATCTACAAAATCTGATGTACATCCTCCAAGGTAACCACCATCATTGTGATACCTCTCCCCTAGTGCAGTCACCAGACCCAGATTCACCTGCAGCTCAGGCATAAAGCAAACAAACCACAATCCAACTGATCCTAAAACCAAGTGATCAGTCTTGATCAAGTATGGTCGTAGTAGCTATACAATAGGGAATCTCTCCCGCGACATCAAAACATTATCTAGCTCCTCCTGCAATAAAAAACACAAGTGCGTTAACCAAAGCAACTAAGCTGCATATCTATCACATCTATCAAACCAATTACTTAGTTATCCTATCAATAACCTATCTTATCATCTCTTTTGAGATTCTATCAATCTCGAAGATGACCTATCAGTTGGCCAACATCGATCAAGCTACCGACTTAATCAAATTAGCTAAGTAATTGACCATTTTAATCAAATGCACAACTCTATTTACTAGAAGTGTGGTTTTATAGCATATGCATAGAATCCCTAACCATTTGCACAATTTCAGGCAAATGCATAGAATCATGCATCATATGCACCGTTTATCATGCACACACAACTTCAAATCGATTGCGTTGAACCCCTTTTCATAAGCACACATTTATCACACATGCGCAAGACTATTGAGTGAATGCACCAAATCACTCATACCTGTGAAAACCCTAACTGAATGCCTGACTTTAAACCAAATGTGTAAGACTGCTATTTAAATGCAAAAAAATTGCATATGCACCGATTCCCGACCCATATGCGCCAAATCAGGACAGATGTGTGGGAAAATTTATCAAAAGTGTAGAAAAAGCCAAACAACACATTTAAAAATGTAAACTTTGAACCTAGATTTTGACCACATTAAATGCACTTTGGCCAAAAGTAAAGGTGTACATACTGGGGGTCTGTACTCTATTGGTTTCCTGAATCGTCAGATCCTCTCGAACCTGCAGTTCTCTATTGGAATCTGCTGCATCTTCACTGACTTCTCTATTCTGCTATGCACTAGGGCTCCCTATAATCTCTCCTCAAATAAAAAGTGTGCAAATGAGTAGAAAAGTGACCCCACATCTTTATTTATAGCTAAGTGAACCCTAACTAGAGGTGTTTGACCTTGTGCATGCATGTCACGTTCTTCGTCCATTTCTCATCATCTAAATTTTTCACCTGCAAATCATGTCGTCAATTCTTCTTTGTTGTGAGATCGTTCGTCATCCTTTTGCCAAATCCAACCTGACCAATCTCCTGAGGGGGCATCCTACTATCATTAAACCTGTACTAGGGGCAAACTGGGGCATATATCATAATTAGAAAATTTTAATTCTTTGAAACAACGTGATAAAACACATTGTCTCAAAGAGGGGCAAAATGTATACACCTAAAAATGCCTCGAGTCAAATTAAATAAATATTTTAATGTTTATTTTATTACTATTCTTCTATCAATAAATAAATATCCTAATTTATTTATTTGGTTCATTATTCCAAATAATTAAATAAAATATCACTTTATTTAATTAATCATTCCTAATTCCTCTAATGTCATATCTAATTAAATAATCCTTAATTATTTAATTATTTCCTCTAAAACAAAGTCTTATGTGTAAATTCTACATCATCTCATCCTTGTTATCTTCCATGTCATTTGTGTTGCAAATAGATGCCTAAGTGGTGTTGTCATTGATGTCAACATATCCTTGTTGCCATTGATGTCAACTGTATCCTATTTTATTGCCTGGTTAGAAGACTAAAATTTTGAGGATATTGAGAAAATTAATGAAGATCTCAGTACGTGGACCATATGGTTGTGTAGAGGATTGTCTAAAGTAGCTCCAGTTAAGATTTGAGAGGTCCGCATAAAGATTTGAAGAAGTTATGGCCATCTGAGTAGAACCAAGTTTTGTAGTGTTTAGAAGAGACAGAGTGACAAGAAATTGGTCCAAATTGCTCCACAAATGAAACACTATGATTTGCGGATCTAGAGACATGTTTGGGAAGTCAATGTGTGTCATCAACTCAAGTGGTTCGTGGTTTGGAGGTCCACAAGCAATCTTTCTAGTGTGACAGTCATGGCAGACAGTGTTCTTAAGGTACCAGATGAAGATGCAAGTGATTCTGTTGATTTGGAGTAGTGTGGATGTTATTGCTGAATTCAATGTGCTTTTGGAGGTCTACATTGAAGATTAAGCTTGTTGTTGACGATTTCTTCCTTGCTGTTGTTGTTTTTCCTAGTCTTGGCTGACCAGATGATTCAAGCGTGTTGCGGATGATCTTAGAGCAATTCTCTGGAGTGTGGTATATTGTTCGAGGAAGATTTAAGCCCCAGCCATGTTTGGCCAATGGTATAGTGATCCGCATTAAGTCAAGCCGACCTTGATGTTCATTCCAAGGTTGATGAAGCATATAAATACTTGTTGATGAGTTGTGGAAATGTGTCCTTGTGCGAAAATGATAAAATCATAAGCAAGGTACAAAGGCAGAGCAGAAGAGAGGAGAAGCAGAAGAACAAGAGTAGTAAAGAATGAAGAGATAGTGAAGAAGTGTTTGGGGGTAGAGCAAATGTTTTTGTGAGTTTTCAATGAGACTAAACAAGGCATGATGAAGATGCTATTTCTCAGTTAAATCTTTCTGTATTAAACATAAATTCTTGTAGGCAGTGAGCCTCTTTGAGCACTGAGCTCTGGGCAGTGTGCCCGAAGGCAAGTGCCTTCCCATTTCTTTCAAGTACTTTTAATAGAGTACAAATCTTGTGGGTTAACCCCCACCGTGGTTTTCCCTTAACCAGGTTTCCACATTAAAAATCTTGGTGTCAAGTGTGTTCATTTTTTTTCTGTTCATGTGTTGTTGATTCATGCTTTAATGTTTACATCATTAATCTGTTTGTAAGTTGTGAAAGAAGATTAAAGTTAGAAAAGGTTAAATTTGTGGGACAACTAATTCACCCACCCCTCTTAGTTGTCTGACCTAATTCCAACAATTGGTATCAGAGCTGGTTCCTCTAAAAGAAGCTTGACCGCTTGAGGAGATCCAAGATGTCGACTTACAAGAAGGAAAGTATGAGATTTGATGGAACAAATTACTCCCTTTGGAAGGTACGCATGCAGTGTCATTTGCAATGTATGGGTGATGCATTTTGGTTGATAACTAAGGATGAGTATAAGATTTTGGAGAAAGGCGCTACAACTCTAGATGAACTTAAGGATGCTGAATACAATATTTGAGCTAAAGAAGCATTGTTGAGTGCCCTAACTGATATAGAGATGACAAATGTCCTAGAATTCAAAACTTCTCATGAAATCTAGAAAAAGTTGGAAACTCTGTATGAAGGTGATAAACATGTCAAATGTGCCAAGCTACAAAGCCTTAAGGGTAAATACAAAAGGTTGATGATGAGTGAAGATGAAAACATTACTTCCTACATGCAGAAGGTAAATGAACTTGTGACCGGTATTAGGAGTGCTAGTGGAGTATTGGATGAATAAGAGATTATTGCCAAAGTGCTCAGATCCTTACCTCTGACATACAAGCATAAAGTTGCTGCCATTGAAGAGATCAGGACTATGAAAACTGTTACAAGGGATCAGTTGGTTGGTAAGATTTTAGCATTTGAAATGAGTGAGTTTGGTGATTCTCTTCCTAAGTCTGAATCTGCATTTAAAGCCAGTATTCATGGAAAACAAAGATATGATCCAGGTGAAAGCTCTTCAAGAAGATCAAACAGATTCGACAAGACAAGAAGGATCTTGAAGATGATGAAACTGAGTTTGATGAACTTGAAGCCCTTTTTGCCAAAATATTGCCAAGAGGATCTGGTAAGTATGGAGGAAAGGTTCCATTCAAGTGTTTTGCTTGTAATAAAATTGGTCATTTTGCCTCAAGGTGTTCGGAGAGGGGTTCAAAGCCAAACCCTAACAGACCTAGAGTTTAGAAGAAATGCTACTATGTCCAAGAAGCTGGTGAAGAAGGAGTCACAGATGATGAATCTGATCATGGAGGTTCCATTGAAAGTGATTGGGTGTTTATTGCTATCAAAAAAGAAGATTTGGTGCCTACTGAATCTGCTAGCTATGCAAATGTGGAAAGTGCCTTGGTTGCCCAGGTTGTAGAAAAAGTTGAATGGGTAATTGAAAGTGGATGTTCTCATCATATGACTAGTGATAAAAGTAAGTTTGTAAGATTTAAAAAATATGAAGGTGGAATTGTGAAATTTGGAGACAACTCAGTTGGTAGAGTCCATGGCAGAGGATCCATCTCTTTTGATGGTAAGAATAACACTAATGATGTTCTGTATGTGGAAGGATCGAAGCATAATCTTCTTAGTGTTGGACAATTGGTTGACAAGGGTTATGATCTCTAATTCAAGGATGGAAAATGTAGAATCTTGGAAAGCTCCAAAACTAAAATTGCATCTGGTACTCAGACTAGAGGTAACACCTTGCATTTAAGTAGTTCTAGAAAAAGTTGTTTGATTTCTCAGATTGATCAGGGTTGGTTATGGCATAGGAGAATGTGTCATGTGAATTTGATAACATTGTTAAGATAAGTTCTACTCAGGCTGTGAGAGATCTTCCAAAACTTGTGAAACCTATTGATAGCATGTGTAGAGAATGTCAATTGGGTAAACAAAACAAAACTTCATTCAAGAGTAAAGTACAATTTTCAAGTGGATGGCTGGAACTTGTGCATACTGATCTATGTGGTCCTTCTATAATTAGGAGTGTGCAAGGAGAAAAATATTTTATGTTGCTGATTGATGATTACTCCCGGATGATGTGGGTAACCTTCTTGAAAGAAAAATTAGAATCTCTTGACAAGTTCAAGGTGTTCAAGGTTATGGTGGAAAATGAGATTGGTGATAAAATAAAGTGTCTTAGATCTGACAGAGGTGGAGAGTTTACCTCCGGTGAGTTTGATACATTCTATGAAAAACAAGAAATAAAAAGACAGTTATATGCTCCTAGGACTCCTCAGCAGAATGCAGTTGTTTAAAGAAAGAACTAGACCATTCAAGAAGCTACTAGGACCATGATGATGGAAGCAAATGTTCCACAAGTCTATTGGAGAGAAACTGTGAGTATTGTTGTCTATACTCTTAACCGGGCACAGATCAAAGGCAATTCTGGTAAGACACCTTACGAATTATGGTTTGGTCATCCTCCCACTGTGAAATATTTCAGAGGTTTTGGTAGTAAATGCTATATCAAAAGAGATGAGGATCTAGGGAAGTTTGATGCAAGAAGTGATGAAGGAATATTTCTGGGTTACTCTACTCAAAGCAAGACATACCAATGCTTTAACAAGAGATTGAAAAAGATTGTTAAAAGTGCTAATGTCAGAGTTGATGAGAGAAAAGAGAGATCTTTCAAGTCTTGCGGATATGATTCAGATGATCAAGATGAAAGTCAAAATCAAGGAAGGCAAGTTCAAACTCAAACTCAGATCTAGATTGATCCGGAATATCTAGTAACTCTAGAAGTTAGTGCAGATGTTGAGGAACAAGCTCAAGAATTAGAAGTTCAAACAAATCTCAAAACTCCCAGGTATGTAAGGTTGAATCATTCTGAAGATCAGATCATAGGAGATAGAAACAAAGGTGTTCAAACTAGAAGAAGAATTGTTGAAGATCAAGAGGAGATTTGTCTGATTTCAAAGATTGAACCAAAATCAGTAAGTGAAGCTTGCAATGATGAATATTGGGTAAAAGCAATGGAAGAAGAATTAATACAAATTGAAAAGAATCACACTTGGGATCTTGTTCCTAGACGTGGAGAAAAAAATGTGATTGGAACTAAATGGGTCTCCTGGAATAAACTAAATGAGGATGGTGAAGTTGTGAGAAACAAAGCAAGGTTGGTGTGTAAAGGATACTCTCAAGTGGAAGGAATTGATTTTGAAGAAACTTTTTCTCCAGTGGTAAGAATAGAAGTAGTCAGATTATTTCTTGCATTTGCTGCTTATAAAGATTTCAAGGTTTATTAGATGGATGTCAAGTCAGCATTCCTGAATGGAGAATTGGATAAAGAAGTCTACATTAAGCAACTAGAAGGATTTCAGTTATCTGGTCAAGGAGATATGGTTTGCAGATTGAGAAAAGCATTGTATGGACTCAAACAAGCCCCAAGAGCCTGGTATGCAAGACTAGATAAATCTCTGCTAAAATTAGGTTTTAGCAAAGGTACAACAGACAATAATCTTTATATCAAAATTGATCATGAACACATCTTGATTGTTGAAGTATTTGTTGATGATATCATTTTTGGTGGAAATGAGAGTATGTGCAAAACATTTGTTGATCAGATGCAAAGTGAATTTGAGATGTTAATGTTTGGAGAAATAAATTTCTTCTTAGGTCTTTAAATCATTCAGTCAGATAAAGGTATCTTCATATCTCAGTCTATGTATGTGAGAGAATTGTTGAAAAAATTTGGAATGGAAGATTCAAAACAAATGAGTACACCTATGGTAACCAGATGTAATTTGATTAAAGATGATGAATCCCCTAAGGAAAATCAGAAAAGGTATAGATCAATGATTGGAGGACTACTCTATCTGACTCAAACCAGACCTGATATCATGAATGCAATTGGACTTGTTGCTAGATTTCAAGCTGATCCTAGAGAATCCCATATTGTAGCAGTCAAAAGAATTTTTAGATATCTCAAAGGGACACTTGATTATGGCTTATGGTATCCAGAGGATAATAACTTCACTCTTCATGCATACACAAATGCTGATTGCGCAGGAGATGTGGATGACAAGAAAAGTACTAGTGGTGGTGCATTCTTCTTGGGAAGGAGATTAGTTTCTTGGATGAGAAAAAAACAAGAGGCAATATCTCTATCTACTGTAGAGGCAGAGTATATAGTAGCAACAAACAATTGTACTCAAGTTCTCTGGATGAAGCAAATGTTGAAAGACATCAGAATTGTGTGGAGCCTGTTACAATCTTCTGTGATAATTCAAGTACAATAAGCATCTCAAAGAATCCAGTGTTGCATTCAAAGACAAAGCATATATCAATCAAGTTTCACTTCATGAGAGAGAAGGTTAATGAGAATGAAGTCAGATTGGAGTTTGTTTCTTCAAATGATCAGATTGTGGATATTTTCACTAAGCCTCTACCCAAGGATACTTTTGAGTATCTTAGAGAGAAGTTAGGGGTTATTACCCCTCCTGATCAGAACTAAGATGCACTAGGGTGCATTAGTCTGGTGGAATTCATAGTCATATCTTGTGATCCAGATTGATGTTAAGGAGATACTACTTAGGGGCAGTAGTCAGTGTGCAAATTTTAGAGATCAATCTGAAATGAAAAGGGGGAGAAAAGATTGCAAATATGTGCCCTTTTCCATTGATTTCAAAGGGGAAGAGAAGTCATGTGAAAAACTAGTTGCTAGTAAAAAGGGGAAGCTATACAGAAAAATGATTGCAGGTGTGATAAGAGAAAGGGGGAGAAGTTCTTATCTTGATGGTTAAATTAGTTTTTCACATCATATGTTGCCATCAATGAAAAAGGGGGAGATTATTGCAAATAGGTGCCTAAGCGGTGTTGTCATTAATGTCAACATATCCTTGTTGCCATTGATGTCAACTGTATCCTATTTTATTGCCTCGTTAAAAGACTAAAATGTTGAGGATATTGAGAAAATTAATGAAGATCTAAGTACATAGACCATATGGCTGTGTAGAGGATTGTCTGAAGTAGCTCCAGTTAAGATTTGAGAGGTCTGCATAAAGATTTGAAGAAGTTATGGCCATTTGAGTAGAACCAGGTTTTGCAGTGTTCAGAAGAGACAGAGTGACAGGAAATTGGTCCAGATTGCTCTACAAATGAAACACTATGATCTGCAGATCTAGAGACATGTTTAGGAAGTCAGTGTGTGTCATCAACTCAAGTGGTTCGTGGTTTGGAGGTTCACAAGCAATCTTTCTAGTGTGATAGTCATGGAAGACAGTGTTCTTAAGGTACTAGATGAAGATGCAAGTGATTCTGTTGATTTGGAGTAGTGCAGATGTTATTGATGAATTCAATGTGCTTGTGGAGGTCTGCATTGAAGATTGAGCTTGTTGTTGAAGATTTCTTCCTTGGTGTTGCTATTTTTCCCAGTCTTGGCTGACTAGATGATTCAAGCATGTTGTAGATGATCTTAGAGCAATTCTCTAGAGTGTGGCATATTGTTCGAGGAAGATTTAAGCCCCAACCATGTTTGGCCAATGGTATAGTGATCCGCATTAAGTCAATCTGACCTTGATGTTCATTCCAAGGTTGATGAAGCATATAAATACTTGTTGATGAGTTGTGGAAATGTGTTCTTGTGTGAAAATGATAAAATCATAAGAAAGGTATAGAGGAAGAGCAAAAGAGAGGAGAAGCAGAAGAACAAGAGTAGTAAAGGATGAAGAGATAGTGATGAAGTGTTTGGGAGCAAAGCAAAAGTTTTTGTGAGCTTTCAATGAGACTGAACTAGGCATGATGAAGATGCTATTTCTTAGTTAAATCTTTCTGTATTAAACATAAATTCCTATAGGCAATGAGCCTCTTTGAGTAGTGAGCTCTGGGTAGTGCGCCTGAAGGCAAGTGAATTCCCATTTCTTTCAAGTACTTTTAATAGGGTACAAATCTTGTGGGTTAACCCCCACCATGGTTTTCCCTTAACCGAGTTTCCATGTTAAAAATCTTGGTGTCAAGTGTGTTCATTTTGTTTTTGCTCATGTTGTTGATTCACGCTTTAATGTTTACATCATTAATCTATTTGTAAGTTGTGAAATAAGATTAAAGTTAGAAAATGTTAAATTTGTGGGACAACTGATTCACCCCCCCTCTCACTTGTCTGGCCTAATTCCAACAATTTGGAAACCTCACCGTGTTGCTCCAATAATTAAATATTCTTAATATTTAATTGTGTAATTATCCTCTCAACATGTGCCCTATTTCTTCTCCACATATGCCCTATTATTTCTCAATCATCTCCATGGTCAAAGACACTTGTATTCCAAAACCTATATTCTCTGTCACATTCCAACAACCAAGGAGTCCTTCCTCCATGATTTTCTCAGTCTTCCACTTTTATCTCACTAGTCTTTGTGAGCATCATGACATGTGGCTTATGGTTCCACATATTCCTCTACCTTGTAAACATAGTAGGAACATCTTCCACCTTTATCTCCCTCATCCTAACCAATTTGATCTCAACTGTACATGTCACAAGACTTGTTCCTCCACCATGGATCTTTTGACACTTGGATTTGACCTCTCCTTGGCCTATAAAAGGAAGATGTCTCACCCTCATTTTCATCATTCACAAGAGCTATCATACTTACATACTGTAGAAATTCCATCAAGCAATCAAGCATTCCTTTGGCCCCCCATTTGCATACCATTATCATTATCTCCATTGTTTCATTAGAATCAATATCATGGCTTTTATCATTAGCTTCATATCCTCATCATTAGCATAGTTTGCATTATTCACATTGCATATTTGAATCCACAAAATTCCATTCATCTCATTGTCATGTTGGAAAGTAAAGAAGTACAATTCTGAGAGCAATATCATCATCAACAAGACCATTGAGAAGATAGGAGACAATGGAACACATGAGATAAATTAGTTTGCAAGGTATAATTCATGTTTTCTACATTTTTCTTAGTTTCATTGATGTTTTGAATTTGAGTAGGAATTCTAGAGTATTTGTGGCATCTTAGTGGGTTCTTACATGTTTCAAATTATCAATCACAGTTAGGAATTAATTTTATGATTCAAATTATAAGAAGCAAATAATTGAGGAATTAGCCACATGCCTTAATAAAATTGACGGTACAATGATATCAATTGATCTCATAACCATAAGTCATAAAAAATGGAACTCTTATAGGCACAAGATCATTTAAGGGTTATATAGCCTTACACTACAACAAATCCCTATGATTAGCTCCCTTTTTTTCTCTATTTTTTGCTTCCACCCACTGTTTTAATGTATTTTTCTCCAATTTTTTGAAAACGTCGGCGCTATTTATCCAGATGGCACTATTGTTGGTATTTTTTACACTAATCAGAACAAGTAGGCACTAAATTAGGCGCAATTTAGCACCAAATTTAGTGTTAGATTTAGCGCTTAATCAATGTTCAAATGTCCAAAGGTCTTATAAAGTGAATATCACACCGTCATGAAGCATATTAGATGATGCTAGCACCCGTCCATGATGCTACGATAGGCTGCCACCTGTCCAATCTACTTACGAGGTGTTTACTTTGAAATCTTACCTCAGCCAGCTGTCTGCCACTGCATGTCCACAGAGCAAGCCTAAGATCCAACGGTTGTGCTCCAGCATAAGGGAATCTTTCTGGGAGGAATATTCACTGTGAGGCAGTGAGATAACGACATGTGGCGTGCACCGATTGAAAAGCAAGTATAATAAAGGCACATGGATGCTATATCACACCATCGTGCAATAGGTATATGGTGGGCCCTCCCTGATTGCGACGCCACAAAAAGGTGACATGTGTCTAGTCTGGGCTAAGGATGACATAAAGTGCAGGGAAGGTATTGATGATTTGGCTCATTTTCATTAGGCAATGATTTGTCAACAAAGATGACTAAGATTGTCAAATCTAGTCAATGAATCGAAGTTGTGGATTCCAGAAAGGCATGAAGCGATCAACGGTCCAAATTCAAACTTGCAAACAAAGGAGATTTTTGAATGACTGTGGCATGAGCAGAGTTATGGTTGCAACAACCTCCATTAATACAGAGAGTGGTACAGGAATTTGATGTTATAACAACATAATTCTAAGCATTTCTTGTCATTTTTTAAGGAGCAATCGTGTTCAGAACCAGAGAATCATCAAAATAAGCAAGGAGAAGCAATTCTGAGCCTCTGCAATGTAGAAAAACTAGTAAGTTATTGTCTCTCCCCTGCACTTAGTCTTTCTATCTATAAGTACTTTTCGAAGCATTTAGAGCAACTGTTGATTTCATAAACCCTAGGTTGCTTGCACAAATACAAAATGAGTCAGTCAGGTCAAGCTTCAATCTCAAAATGTAGCCTGGATGAGGATATCATGATTCAATGTCCCTGATCCTCTAAGAAGCCTCTGACAAAATTAGGAGAGGTTGGCAAAAATGACAAAATATATGATCTCTATGTAGATTGTCGAGATGCTAGGATCCCTGTGTCTGCTTGGAGTCTGTTTGAGCATTGGCACAAGCGAATTGATTACAGAGCCCCAATCTGCCATGCCTGGACCCTTGACTTAGCTAAATTAATATGCTGTGATGTCTTCATAAACACATACTTGATGAGAGCTGTAGCAACTAGGTATGGCCCTAGGACCATGTATGTCTTGTTTGGAAATGGAAATGTTATCATTAGGTTCACAAAGGCCTATATTGCTATTAGGACTAAAAAAATATCACAATTTTCTTAGTCCCCATCTGCTTATCCTTGATATATACCACGTTGGAGCTAAAAAAATTTCCCATTTTTCATCAACCATCACTTACCTGTCATCCAAATATCATAGAAATTTGCCATACATTGATCTTGTGATTAAAATAGGTTGTTCAAATTTGTGTGACAAGATCCATATTGTAGCCCATGACAATTTCATAAAATATGACCTTTGAAATAAGCATTTCCCTGACTATAGTTGTGCAAATAGAAGTAATTAACCCCTATCAACAAGATCACATATATGTCTTTCCGAATAAATAAGTCATAATCCCCCAACTAATATTTTCATATATATTAGGAAGACGTAAATGAAGTTACACCAATCAAAGAACCCAGAGACAACGATTGTGCAAAACAATCGGGAAGACAATATAATGTATCACCAATAAAAAGTTGTATCGGTGAGAGATATAAAATTGGAATGAAAATTTTAAACTATGCTGATCTCAGAGGTCATACATACCGATAGATATAAGATCGGCAAAAGATATATGTTCTCTCGCTGATAAATTGATACACTAGTTGTATCGACATGACATATACCATCGGGATAAACTTTTTATATCTTCCTGACTTTATAAGTCATTCCGATAGGAAGAAACTAAAGGAACTCGGCAAGAGTCTCACTAATGTTCCCCATGAACAAAGACATAAGAAAACATTATCGGCAAAACTTGATATATCGAAGGGATATTCTGTTCTCTCAGCAATGATGATTGTCAACCCGATGACTATAAGATAACCACTACTCGTAAGGAAAACACTCGCCGATGTCCAAAAGAAACTTTGACAGTCAGAACCACCTTGATATTGGGGTGAAATTAATAAAGTCTTCTTGAAATGTTAAAAATAGAAAAAGGCAAGTAATGTGGACCTGAGCAAGATCGATGAGAGTCTCTTCGATAAAGATGAAAGAACTAAAGGAACACCTCCCATCAAAGAGACATAAAGCTAATCCTGGCAATCGACCAAAAACATATAAACAAAAGATGGCGCCAAAACAAACATACAAATCGGCATGAGATTAAAATAGTCTTCCTGATGTAATTCATTAATCAATTTGACACTTTCGGAGCTCGAGAAGCCTGCTGCATTCAATTATAATGGCCAACATTAATGGCCGCCTGAGCATAATCTCATACAAATTGCTCTGGTTCATAATGAATTGAAAATCAAAAGAAATTTCTGAGGGTTATAGTGGAAGAGTGGGGGATTCATCGAGAGACTGAGAAATTCGCAACGCCGAGCACATACAAGTAAGCATTACAAACCTTCCTGTTGCTAACTGATTATAAGGTTAAATCCAATATTCAACATAGAAATAGAATGGAGGATCCTACCAAAACAAAAAGAAAGCAGCAGACTAAAACTAGCCAAACAAAAGGGCAAAAAACAGAAGGTTGAGACAGGGAAAGGGGAAAAAACATAGGAAACAAAAGTTAATCAAGACCTTATAGACCAATTACCTAGTTCAGGCCATAAGGCTAGAAGAACTGCACAATTGAGGGCAGACGTAGAAAAATTAGAAGATAAATACAAACATGTAGGGAACATATGGACCCCTATTAGGGGATATGAGTTGTTTATGTTTCACTACTGTAGAAGGAATAGATTGGAACCCGTCTGTAACCTGTGGAATTTCAACCTAGGCAAGCTAGTTGTCACAGATGTTTTTGTGAACATAAATCTTGTAAAACTACTAGCTTATCATTACAACCTTGACCTAAAATCCATCTGCAACCTGCAAGGGGAGTCATTTATTCATGTATCCAAGAATGCAGTATGTGAAGTTTTTACCCTCAATGACACCTGCAATACTCCTATAATATATGAAGATTTAGAAAAAGAGTACTTGAGAATGGATAGCACTTACAAGGGTTAGAGATTGCCATTGCATAGACCTAGAGAAGAAGGGAATTTGGTGCCACTTGAGGAAGGTGATGGACCTCCTTTTCATGTAGATCTATTTGAACCTTATATGAAATACACATATTATTTAGTGGGACAAGTACTAGGAACAGAGGTCCCTGAATTCATGTCCATAGTACCCATGGTCATCTCTGCAAATATTCAATGCTACCATGCCAAAGATTTTGATTATGCCTCCCACCTCTCTAAGGGGATTGATTTAGGACTGATGGCCATTGAAAATGGCACTCCAACAATAAGTTTTAAGCATTACTCCGCTCTTATGCATATGGTTTTATACTATGTATAAGAATTAACAATGTGGCCACAACAACTGAAACTTGCACAATTTGATAAGAATGGTCAGTTGTTACCCATATAGTTATGGACTTCCATATGGGATAGTAGGTTTGTGAATTCTAGTTATGCACATTTTGAAGAATTCTTTGTTAAAACATTGTATAGATGCTATGGTTAGCCATGTAGGTATTCTTTGTCAGATGAGATTAAAAGGTTTTTAAGGCCTAAGGATTTTGGTGGACCACCAACTATCAATCACAATTGGGGTGATTGATATTGTTTTCTAGATTCCACAATGATCAGGGTATATGGGTTTGAAGATACACCATTCTTATTGCCTAAAACAGTACCAGACATATTCACATACTTGGAAATCATTAGGCAATTGGATTACTCAAATGTTATGAACTTAAGTACCTATGATAAACAATCTTTTATGCCAAGTACATTATGTTTTGGGGACTTTACTGTGTTGTCCAGGGAAGGATACAACCTCATTCAGGACAAACTATTGCACTTTAATTTAAGAAAGGCAATGTCAAGAAAAGGGTTTGACCCTGAAGGGTTTATTGATTTTGCAAGAAGAAAATAAAATCTGAGTGGATATACTCATATTCCATTCCCACATGATGATGTTATTAGGAATTTGGAAGATGCAGAGGTCAAATTTGCCATTGATGAGTATAATCAAGAAGTGGAAAGGAGGAGGAGAGAGGCACAAGAGGTAGAGGTGTTATCCTCTGATAGTGAAGGATCCCATGATGAAAGACCTTAAGCCCGCTCTGATATAATTCCTAAACTCATAATTAAAGAATATGAGCCTTCAAATAGAGAATTGGAAATTGAGGAAACACTTGATATAGATGCCAGGCAACTAGATTACAATTAGTTTGTTTCAGATGATCAGTTTATTCAGTCCCCAGAATTTAAATCTTTCTTGTATAGACATAAAGGCAAAGCAGATAGAGAATCTATTTCAAATATCACACCAGATAATGAAAAACAATTATTGAATACTCTGAGAACAGATGTTGAAAATGAAATAAAAAATATGACTCCAGAGAAAGGGAGGAAACTCCTAGAAGAAGCTCGTGTGATGATTTTTCTGGGCTTGGATTTGAAGTCTTCTTTGGTTTTTGATAGTTTTCTGCACAATAATGATGCCAAACATAAACTCAACTTAGAAGGCGTGACAGAAGTGTACATTGGATCACGATATAATCCTGATGAAGAATCACTTATGATATGGGCCCTGTACCCTCCACACCAAAAGCTTGCTATTATTGACATAAAGAAGGCATTCGGCCATGTGATGACATTGAAAGTAGGAGAAACATATCTTGTGGTCATTGCAGATATTGGTATTAATGTTTCTAAGTTAAATAAAGCACAAATTCAAAAGTTGATTTGAGAAAGGGATATATACAAACTACACTGTGAAAGAATGCGCAAAGAAAATGATTTCCTGAAAGATTCCATCCCAACTAGGATGCTAACCCAAGGGGAGAGTTCCGAGGCAAAATACAAAGATGAAATTCAGATAGCTCAGGCCAGATTCAATGCACTTTCCACCATATTCAAGAGGAGACATGATAACATGATGGTATGGATGGATAAGTTTTGGGTGACCTATTCTAAGAATCAAAGCACTCTCCAAAAACACAAGAGGTTGGCTAATAGACTCCAGGAAAAATTTCAAGAAATCTGTGACAGAAGCACTCCCGATGATGAAGCCATTACCAATGCAAAAGAATTAATCAGGGCACATACAATTTTTCATGAGGAACTTCAAGAAGAAGCTAATGAATTTATTAATGTCTCTCAAAGAGGTGTACCTACATTGGTTAATGATGGCAAAAATATGAGAAGTCAGCAAGACTGGATAAAGGAATGCCAAATGATCCTGCACGAAGCATTGGAAGTAGTGAAAGATGAAGACCTAGCATTAGAAGGGGCCTGCACCTGCATGGAGAAAATGGTTGCTATGGAATTTGTTGCAAATACCACTGTGGAATGTGCAGATACTCACTAGAGCCAAAAATACTTAGATCATATTACCAAAATCCATTTATGGCTTATTAAAGCCTAATGAAAATTTGTAATTATTAGTCAAAAGTTTCAAAAGACACTTTAGAAGAGGCATGCCTCTTTTGAATATGGTTATGTAAACATATAGTGGTAGGAGGTTAGAGGATCATCAGCAATTAGGAGAAGAATAGAAGTCTTTATTAGCTTTTCATCAGTTCATCTATTATCAAATTTCAGACTTATGCAAGTAATATCCATATTTTCAAGATAAATATAAATGGAGAAGGTGTTTGCATAAATATTGGTTTACTTTCAAGTGTTCAATAGTTGTGTGGATATATTATACTTATATGTTATCTGATTGTCTCCAAAGTGGTTGCTTATGTTATTCAAATTGAGTGTGAAAATACATTGATTTGTCAATACACATTTGCTATACTTGTGTAGTGCTTTTGATTGGTTTCTGTGTACAGTAGAATTAAAATTACCTTTTGAGTAGTCTACTTTGATTGGTTCCTGACTGGATTAAAATCCTTTCAAATAAATTGTCTTAATTGGTTTCTCCTCACATATGAATTAAAAATCCTTTCACAACTTCACAATAACATAAGAGGATATCACTGGGATCATTAAGAAGAGTCTAGGTAACTGATATACTTGCACGTCTGCATAAGGTGTAGACATATAAAAGTGCCCAACTGTTAGAGTTAAGTTGTGAAGTGAATCTACACATCTTATAAAACCCTATCTCCAGTATCACAATCCACTCATCACCTCTATTTACCCAATAAATAGGCACTGGTTAATCTTAGAGCATTTCATACAAGTATAACTCACATTCTTTATATTTCAAGCATTCTTGTTAGAAAGTAGTTAACAAACCCTACAAATATCTCATGTTTGTGTGCCATTAGTGAGTAAAATTGCCCAACCAGAATCCATCCATATAATTTCCAAATCTTCCTTATTGATTAGGTACACCCACCTAGGCCTAGCAGTGTCAAAAGAGTAGGGGGTTTTGTTGTATAAACCCTATCTTGTTGACCAAAAACATATCAAGGGATTGGCACTGTCTTGTGGTCTAAAAACCTGCGTTTTTGAGAACCAACATATGACACATATATTGGCCACTCTGTAATTTTATGATCAATACAAATTACAAAAATTTGTGTGACAAGATCCATTTTAGCCTAAAATTTGTGTGACAACATCCATATTATAACCTCTGTTAAATCCCATCAATCTGACCTTGATAAACATTTCCATGATCATAGTCAAGAAAACCTTAATTTCATCCTCATCGACAAGACCTTGGGCATGTCTTTCAAGATCCTAAAGTCATAATCTTATACAAAGTATTTTATCCATGGTCAGGGAGAGACAAGTAAACTCTCGGTGATAAGAGGTCCATAGGCAACAATAATAAATGATTAGTAAGATGCCACTTAACATTTCACCAATGAATATTCATCAACAAAAACAAGATAGTCAGAACAAGATCTCCAAGTTATACCGATCTTGTGCCTCATACTGATGGATGTGTATCGGGGAGAGATGTGCACACTCACACTAATAAAGAAAAACAATTTAACAATTGTGTCAGGGAAACATATATAATCGAAGCAAGCTCCCTAGGTCTCTCCGACTGCATGGGTCACTCCAATGATAAAGAACACAAAGTTTTGATAAGAGTCTTGTCGACTTGTCCCATCACATTGAATAACAAAGGATGCACATCGGAGGGACATATACAATTGGAGTGAATTCATTTGATCTCGCCGACTATGTGGGTTATGCCGATAGTGAAAACTGCAAGGATATTTCGGGAAGAGTCCTACCGATGAATAAAGTAATGGAGAAACATGTCAGGAAGACCCAAAGCATCAGAATGGCATGTGAATCTCATAGCGATGGTTTAAGTTACACCGCTGATGGTATGAATCATTCCTCCACCTAGAACATTGGGTAAGCTTTATAATGTCTCCTCAAAAAGGTAAGAATTAAGGGTAAAAGACAAGCACATGGACCAGAAAACTAAGAAGTCCTCTCGACAGAATAAAATTACCAAACGATACATCTTATTGAAGAGATATTTAGTTGGTCTTGGCAATCATATTAAATACACATAAATAATGATAATGCCTAAAGAAATACACAGATTGGCCTAAGATTACAAAAGCTACAACGATGCAATAAAAATACGTCGCTCTGACATTTCAAAATTTGAAAAACATGCTGCATTCAATTCCAGTGGTGGACATTAATGGCTACATGAACAAACCTTAATGAATACTTCTGATGAAAAAGCATTGAACCAGAAGGAATTTTCAAGAATTGCAGCAGAACATGGGAGACTGAGCAAAAGTTAAGGAGCCCATCGCGCTTGAAAACATACAAGTAAGTGCATAAAATATTCTGAAACTTATAAATTGTAGTCCAATTCTCTTGCCTAGTAGAAAAATAGAATGGAGGGTCCTGCGAAAACAAAAACCAAAAGAACCCAGAGAGAAACTAGTCACTCCAAAGGCAAAAAGTAGAAAACTGACACAGGGAGAGAAACTAAAATACAAGAAAGAAAATTGAATTAGGATCTCATTGATCAATTGCCTGGTTTGGGGCCAAAAGCAAGAAGGTCTACACAATTAAGGGCAGATGTAGAAAAATTAGAGGACAAATGCAAAAATATTGGGAATGTGTGGACTCCCATTAGGGGATATGAACTATTCATGTTTCATTATCATAGGAGAGATAGATTTCTACCAGTCAGTAACCCCTGGAGTCTCTATTTGGGAAATCTAGTCGTTCTCGATGTCTTTGTAAACATAGACTTGGTAAAACTACTAGCCAAACACTACAACCTGAACCTGAAGGCCATTTGCAATCCACAAGGAGAGCCTTTCATTCACATATCTAAGAATACACTATGTGAAGTATTCAGCCTGGATGATATGTGTACGATGCCTATAGTGCACGAGGAGTTGGAAAAGGAGTATTGGAGAATGGATACTACATACAAGGGTTGGAGATTGCCATTGCACAGGCCTAGAGAGGAAGGAAACTTGGTACCACTGGAGGATAGTGATGGACCTCCATTTCATATTGATTTATTTGAATTTTATTTAAGGTATACATACTATTTAGTGGGACAAGTATTGGGAATGGAGGTCCCTGAATTAATGGCTATAGGACCAATGGTAATCACTGCAGATGTACAATGTCACAATGCAAGGCCATTTCATTATGCCTCCCACATTTTCAGGGGAATTGATTCAAGATTGATGGCTATTAAAAATAATTCTCCTTCACTGCACTTCAAACATTATTCTTCTCTCACGCATATGGCATTATACTATGGACAAGAGTTAGGGATGTGGCCAGAAGAATTGAGAATCACAGAATCAGACAAGGAGGGCCAACCACTACCAATACAGTTGTGGACCTCAATTTGGGATAGCAGATTTGCTAAATCAAATTATGTTTCTTTCTAAATGACTAAGGAAAATGATTTTCTAAAGGATGTATTTGGAGGATCTACCAGAAGATTGACTCAGGGAGAGGGTTCACAAGATAAAAACAAAGTCAAAGAATTACAGTTGGATGATCAGGTATCTTAAGTCAGGATTGACACACTTTCTGGGGTACTTCAAAAGAGGTATACAAACATGATGGTTTGGATGAAAAGGTTTTGGGATACACATGCCAAAAATCACAATATCATTCAAGATCATAACAAGCTAAATGACAAGCTCCATGAGAAGCTTTGTGAAATACAGAACAGAGAAGCTCCTAATATTGAAGCAATCACCACTGCTAAAGACTTACTTACGAAACATAAAAGGTATCATGAAAAACTTCAAGTAGAGGGTGAAGAATTCATAGAAGCTTCAAAAGAAGGCATTCCTACATTGTTCAGTGACAAGAAAGATTTGAAAAATTAGGAAGATTGGACAAAGGAATGCCAATTGATATTACAGGGAGCTTTGGAGGCAGCCAAAGACAAGGATCTGACATTAGGAGAAGCCTGTCGACATCTAGAGAAGATGATGTCAATGGAGATAGCAACAAGGAATGTTGTGGAGTATGCCGATACACACATGAGCCAAAAGTACTTAGATCATATGTCCCAGATCCATTTGTGGCTAACTAGAGGTTAAAGTGTTGTTTATTATTATTAAGTTGTTATTAAGTTCCAAAAGACACTTATGAAGAGGCACATCCTCTTCAAAGTATTGTTATATAAGTTAGTCATTTTATGATAGAGAAAGGAGGCAATAGTAGGAAGTAGAAGCATATTTAGTAAATTACTTTTCATCCATCATCTCTCACACTTTCAGAAGACTTATGCAAATTGATATATATATATATACTTTGAAGAAAATATAATGGAGTAGAATATTCTCAGATGGTGATCTATTTCAGTGTTAAATTATTGTGTTAATTTTCATGCTTACATTTTGCTATGCTATCTCCAGAGTGGTTCTTTTAAATTATTCAAATTCATATAATTTGTCAGGACACATTTGATGTTCCTATGTGGTTATCTGATTGGTTTCTGGTTGAAGTTGATTTAAGTCCATCTGAATGATTTATATCTATTGGTCTCTTCCATGAGTTAAAATACTTTAAATTAGATCATTTGGTTGGTTTCCTTCAAAATAGAATTAAAAATCCTTTCATGAAATCATAGTAATGTCAAACACCCCTGCTCCTTAGGTAGCCAGCCTGAATGTACAAACAACACATTTTGCAGGAGCAACAACACTCAAACTGTAGAAAGAGTACAATGAATTATTGGAGAATACACAGAAGCAATGGCCAGGCTTAATACTTATGAGAGTCAACATCAGTTGGAAGCTGGACCATCTCAAACCCCTCCAATTATATAGACTATAGAGTCATTACCAGTGGACACACAACCTTTGCTTCAAGAAATAAAGGAATTGAAAGAGGAAAATAAGGAGCTGAAGGAAGAAATAGAAAGTAAAGTGGAGGATGTAGCAACAAATTTGATCAAGTATAGGATCAATAGGATATTGGCCAGGTTTGAGGAGACCCATAGGTCCTACTCTCAATTAAGAATAACACTTGAGAAACATGAATTAGATAAACAGAGGTTGTCAACTAGGAAGACCAAGTGGCTACCAAGAACTGGAAAAATAAGATATTTTCTTAGGTTCTCTAAATATGATCTAAATACCCCTTCTGAGAAGGAGTTAGTAGCAGGTATGCTAGGGAAATTTGAGGATGTGGCTACTCATCAATTGAAGTTGGATACAATATTGAAGGATAAAATGCAAGCAATTGAGAAGCATGACACAAAGTGGTTACCCCACATTCTAGAAGCTGATGGGACAATAAAAGATATGAACAAGTGGAAGCAGGAAATCATTGATAATGGAAATTAGTTAATTCCATCTTGTTGTGATAAGGGAGAACCATCTTTGCATGTGTTAAGTTGGATGCTTGATAGGTTGCATGTTATGGACATTACATTCGAATTATTTAATAAAAATGTCAAAAGTATCCTAGATGCAAAATATGTCAGCCACAATGGTAAGATAGCAGAAATCATTTCATTCCCTTGGCTAGCTAAAAGTGCATTCGGTGAGTGGAAGGACAAATATGGATCTCCTGGATGACAACTCAACCACTATCTCCCAACCACAATAATGTAGATCCCCAGGCAGCTTCGCGCGCTTCTCAAGTTCAACCACATCTTCTCTTTTCCTTTAGTGCAATTAATTTTTCTTCAATGCCATTTGGCACCTATCTATATCCATTGTATTTCAAAGACAATGTATTAAATGTTGAGGGTACACATTCCTGTTATATAATGGAATTGTATTACTCATTTTATGGTTGTTGAAGACTTGGAAATTTTGGAGAAGTAATGAAAATATAGAGTTTTTTGTGTTGTTCTATTTCTTGTGTGTAAGTTTATGAGTTATATGTTGAATGTATGTTTACATATATGTTTTCAGTTTCATGTTAATGTTATATGAGTAATGCTTCATTGCATGTATTCAAGTATCTGTCTCCATGTTGTGTGTTTTTTTCTTTTGAATTTGAATAGCTAAGGGTTATTTGAGGTTCTGGGATATGGGTTTTTCTGTATTAAATGTTTAATCTTTTACTTCTTCTCAAGGAGCAGATTAAATGTTTTAGGTTAAATATTGGGAAGAACATATTGCAATAAGGATATTCATAAGCATAGATAACTGAGTACTAAATCTTGGGTGGTGTTTGTAAGGTAAATACCAATTTATCCCCATGAAACTTGAATGTCAACTAAGCTTATGCAAATCATTCACATACATACATAAATCAAATTTGAATAATTAACATTATTGCTCAAATTCGTAAAGGTCTGATATAAGTATTTGTGTAGTAAGATTCATGTCTTGCCTATCCATATGTGCAGCATGTGCATCATGATGAAAAACATCTTCCCCATTAAAATATGTTGTAGTCATCAAGTCCTCAATCATAACTTCTTCGCAATGAATTGAGGCCATTGTTGAGTTAAGCCTAAGGTTTCTTCTTAGTGCAAAATGAGGATTAGGTTGAGACCTTGACACTAAAGCAAATAATAAAGTAATGAAAAGGAAATTGCATCCAAGTAATCCTAATTTTTTTTGCCAACAATTCATACCAAAGATTGAACAATTTAAGGATATTGCAACATGTAATTTGTATCAACACAAATAATATTACTGAAGCATTACAATGTTTAGGCCATAAGAATCATCCTTTTTTAAACATGGATTGCAAATAATTCCAAAAATTTAATAATTCTAAAAATTTAGAAGTCTTGGTCATTAACATTATTGTCTTCTATGTAATGTCTTCAAGTGTATCATTATCAATGTTCATATGTTCGTTCAAGTATTTAATATTATCATCATCCTCATCTTGACCTGCATCATCTTCATCATCATTGAACCATCTATATTATTACTAGATGTATTTGGATCATCATTTTCTATACCATCCATATTGTTGTCTTCCATAACATCATCTAACTCTGGATTGTTGTCTTCTTGTGCCTGAACATAACCATCTTCAACATCATCATGGATGTCAATTTCTTGGATGTTCTCTAATCCCTCTCTCTCATTTTGTTGGCCATCATTGTTTTGCTCAATATCCACTAATGCATCGTCAAATACAGGCCTTAATCTTGGATCATAATGTATGACAAATATTCATTTCGAGTCCAAAATATCTTCATAGAAAAATACCTGCACATGAATGACATACATATATTAGACGTATGGTATAACAATTTTATTGATTGATAAACACATGTATATATTTGCAATAAACTATGAATTAATATATTAACGACAA
The DNA here is from genome assembly GCA_027924645.1 of Cunninghamia lanceolata. Taxonomy (NCBI): domain Eukaryota; kingdom Viridiplantae; phylum Streptophyta; class Pinopsida; order Cupressales; family Cupressaceae; genus Cunninghamia; species Cunninghamia lanceolata. The sequence continues at coordinate 4,196,228 of BSBN01000286.1, read as the reverse complement.
ATACCACTTCTTGTTTGAGTTAACAAAATACCTGCTCATAATGAATTGGTAGAACATAAGGCTCCTTATCCTCCAGTAGGAAACATGAGGAATCTATAGAAAACAATCCACTACAGGTATCATGTCTTCGTGTCCTCTCAAATGCTTCATACCATCTACACTTAAAAACACAACATTTAAAAGAGTGGTAATCCAACTCAATAGTTTCTTGTATTTTCCCAACATATTGTAGATTCCTTTCAATTATATTCTTATCTTTTGATCTTGATCGACTAGATTGCTTGAAGTCAACCATGATGCCACAATCAAAGGATCATCTTTTTACATCTACACTTTCTACATGATAATGTCAACCATATGACCACATTGCTAGATATTTCCTTGCCTGTGAAAGACCATTTATTTCAGTGAAAACAAATATAATGACGAATATTAAAATAGTTAATAGTGTCAAAACTGTAAGGAAACAACATTTTGTAAAATTCCAACTGTACCTTTCTTTCACATCCTCTAGACATGTTGATTTCGTCTTCTGTTATGTTTGAATCTATACATGCATCTTCTATTTTATTTTAAATTTTTTTAGTAACCCATTCTAGTGTGCAATATTTGTCCCATTCCCCAAGCATATCAGTGGGAAGTGGAGTATTCCTTGGGTTCGATCTCTTAAACTGTCTCCTTGCTTCTAACACTTCTCTCTTTTTATCATACAGATCGATCCATTTGTTCATAAAGTCCATGTGGTATAGAATGAACTTGTCGAGTATAGCACTTTCATCTACACCTATTACATGTCAACATGTCTATTTCAAACTCCAAATGTAATGTTGGTAATTTGACAAATAAATTATAGAGTAAATTAATGATTGCAATAAAAACAACCACACTGATCATGGATTTACTTACTAATTTCTACTTGAACACCATTAGATTGTGGTTTTTCTCCATCAATAATATCTGATGCTCATTCTTCATCCCAGAAGCATGGCCCATATTCAAAATCCTTGCCAAGGAATTCACACAGGAAGAAAAATGATTCATTCAATACATACCGTTCAACCATGCAACCCTCTGGATGTGCCTTTTGACAGACATATCTTTTTAGAGTTTTCATATACCTCTCAAAGAAAAACATTGACCTCGTTGATATGACACCCGCCAATTCAATGTCATAGACTAGGTGTATAAGTAAATGGACTTGTAGGTCCATGAAACTTGTAGGGAGATCCTTCTCAAATACACATACAATTTCTGCAATTTCCTTCTTCCATTTTGGCACTTCACATTCGTGGATCTCCTTGGAGGTCACCCACCTAATATAAGAGTAGTAAATTAGTATGAACCTTTAGTCAAAAATTAAAATGCAATATAATATCTCTATGTCTCTCACACATGAACATTTCATATAACCACATACCTTATAAATGCTGACAATCGACTTATAGCATTCCTTAAGTCAACTGTAAGACATGAATCCCCCCTAATTGCCAATGGCATGATATGCTATCAAACACATTTATGAAAAGGTCATTAGGAATTTTTTCTCACACAACAAAATATCAAAATATATTTAGTACTTAATCAATGTTACCAGTAAATGTTAAATGATGATATATAATACCTTCATAAAATTGTGAAAATCATGTGTTTTAAATCCTATGATATGTCCATCAACTGTAAAATCTTTAGCCAATGATGACCCATAGCCAGTAGGTGTCCTTATTGAACGGATGACATTTTTTAGTTGGTCTAGCTCTTTTTTTTTCAAAATCTATGGAGCTTCTGCATATATTTTATTTTCCCTATTTGGCCACAAATGTTTTCTATCAATTTTGGTACACAAAAGAGTAATATCTCTCCTTGAAGACAAGGTGTCCTTCTCTTTGCCTGATATATGTTGAAATATAGAATCTAGGACATTTTTGAAGATGTGCATAGGATCTAATAAGTGAGATATTAATAGATCCTTCCAATAAGGGAGCTCATAAAATATGGATTTCCTTTTCATTCCTTCTAGCATATTAACTACAACTTGTTTTGGTTCTTCAATTGAATTTCCCCGATCAAAAAAATCCTCCCAAACTTTCAATTCAGCATCTTCATACTTCTTAAGCCAATCACCTGGACCCATAATCATGGGAGGGCCTTTATTTTCAACTTTTCCATCAAATTGATTCTTCAGGCGATTTCTAAACTTATGATCTAGTGGTAGAAAACCCTGTTGTTTGTGTAAATAAATTTATGTAGATCTTTAGAATACCACCCTTGAAATTGTTCTGCACATCTTGGACATGCAAATATCCCCTTTGTTTGAAGCCCTACAATTCAATAAGTAATGTTAATAACATAAAAAAATAATATAAAACTAAGTATGAAAGCTGGGATGGAAATAAATTATGAGTGTAAATACGTAAATATTTTATCTTACTAGAACAAACACCAAGTCTTGGGAAATCATGAATAGTCCAACATAGAACACCATACAACATGAATGACCTATTTGATGGGGGCGCATGATATGTTATACATTCTTATGCCTTTCCATAGCAGTTGCATCTCATCAATAAAAGGCGCAAGATAAACATCCATGTTTTTAACTTGATGTTTTCCTAGAACAATGAGAGTCAGCATAAGGCGCTCCTTTCTAACACTCATCCATGGGGGAATATTGTATACTATCAATATGATTGGCCAAACACTATAATTTGAGCTTAGGAAAGAGAATGGGCACACTTCATCAATTGTAAGAGCAAACCTGATACTACGAGGTTCATCTTTGAATTTTATTGGCCATTTTTCCTCTATGTGTTTCATTGCTTTGGAGTTGGCTGAAATTTGCATGAATCCATCTTTACTCTTGTTCTTTGCATTCCAGTCCATCAATTGTGCAAGTGACTTGCAACAAAACATTCATTGAAGTCTAGGTATAATTGGCATGTGACGTAAAACCTTCTTTGGAACTGTAGGACCTTGTACATTTGTACGATATCTCTTCTCTTTACATACAGGGCATTCTACCTTGTTTTCATATTCATCTCTGTATAAAATGCAATCATTTTTACATGAATGAATTTGCTTATATTCAATCCCCAACTCAACCAACAACAAACATGCCTCTCTGCAAGTTGATGGCAATACATTCTCTTCAGGGAATATTTTAGTTTTTAGTGCCCTGTAAGATTGCCAGAGATTAAATCAATTGAATGTTTGACTTATGATGAACATGTTTGATATGCCAATCTATACTAGGACTGTTTATATACAATATATGGTTTTAAATTCCCCTTAAAGAAATATAAACGAAGTTGATGAATGTTTACGAATTATGTACACCAATTGACAATGCAAAGTAAGAAATAGATTTCAACTCACTTTAGTAGGGTAGTGAATCCTTTAACTGACCAACCAAATAGTGACTTGATTTCTAATAATATTAATGTGCATGCCAGTTTTGAAGTTCTACTTTGCACCTGATTTGAACACGGGTGTCTTTGCTACTTGCTTGATGGAGTCTTTTAGGTTGTTATCATCAACATTACGTTGGTGGGAATTACCCTTGATATCATCGTTGCTGTCAACCATATGATTATTATTGTCATCATTGTTTCCATCCCCAAAGAAACCTGTAAGCATTTCATTCAATCCTTCTTCATGCATTGCATTTTCACTATCATGATCATCATCATTAAGGCTAGCTGGCATGTCATCAGCGTATGCGGATCTCATCAGTAGTTCAAATTTCTCAGCTGGTAGTATTCTCTTCAATGTTGCTCTTTTTTGCATGGTATGGTTTAAAGGATGGTTTGGATCATCCTGTCCAAACCTTAATAATGTAGTTGGATCTTGGGTATTAGCATGTGTTTCATCAACATCTTCTACCTATCAACAAACACAAGCATTATTTAATGTTTGGCAACAATTGCACTAAATTTAAAATGTATCAATTTCAAAGAAATATAATCAAATATGGATTAAAAATTAAAAATATAAATTGTATGAACATATATATATATATATATATATATCAATTGAATAATGGAACATTATTTTATAGACTACCTTTTTTATACAATAATTTAAAGAAAACACAATTTTGACAACATAGTTTATAAAACATTAGTCCACACTCATTTATTATTCTTTGGTTTTCTGCCCTTAAGAACATCCTTAGGGAGACCTTGTTCTTCCCTTTTCTTTCATGTAGGAGTGCGTTTTAAGAAGGGGTAATCAATCAGTAACTCATCCCCAATGGTAAGGTCCATAATAGACTCAACCATTATCAATCTATCAACCTCTCTTTCCATATCTCCATCTTTATCATTTATAACCTCAACAAATTGACAATTCGGTCTTAAGTAGGGTCCCTTCCCTTACTACTATTTATAAATCCTGCAATATTTTTGTGTGTTTATGCACATCCATCTATATACATAAGATGACCTCTATTCATTTCTTTTCCACTTTCCAATTGGAGACAATGTGTATACATATTCGAATTTAGACCATATGCTGACATGCTAGGCTTATATTCTGCTAGCCTTCTCCATTCACCACTGTAATATGATGGACCATAATATGGCATTAATCTCTAGGTGGTTTGTTCTGAATTGTTTCTATGTTTAGATCCCACATGTACATTTTAGATGATAAAGAGGCCTAGATTCGCTCCATGAATATTGGAGGGTCGTATCATGTAGTTGTATCCCCAAAATTGAAACAACTCGTACACTCTAGGTAGCTGTTGATCACTAGGCCAAGCGCAATATAGTCAACGATCAAATGTCTCTTGTAAATTGATTTCAAACTCAGGGGCAAGTCATCATCTCCATCACATTCATTCTCATAGGGTATGTAGTCCACCTTCCCCTTGTCTTTAAGCAAATTATGCATCTTTAAACCGGTTCTTGTTCTATTACTTGTTTTCATCAATTCCTCATCTTCAGATTTGGTATATTGGCACATATTTTTGTTAGATGTATCATCTGATTAATGATCATTGCCGTCTAGGCTAGAAGTCAGTGATCCAGGAAACTTTAAACCAAGAACTTTATCCTGCAAGTATCCATTCAGAAAAAAATTAGTTATTTAAATAATATAAAATAATGTTTAAACGAAGTATACATGTTATTTATATCAAATTGGAAAATTCCTTACCATAATTCCTATTGGATTTGAATCGATTGTAGGAGGCATACTACCGACTGGAAGCTCATCATATATGTATTATCTTTGTACAATTGCTCGTTTGAATTGTTTCTTTCCACGACATACAGAACATCAACAAACAACAATTTTCTCAAAGTATTCATCCCATGTATTATAGTCCTGACCAACCTCTTGTTCAGTACAATCATTTTTGTGTCTGCAGGATCCATTTTCATATCCTCTTCCACCCACTGTCGTCTACGTGATTTAATAGTTTTAGGTCCACGTCCACATACATATCTTTTTCTTTTGCTATTTGAATGCTCAGGCTCTACATTTGCTCCAATCTCCATCTAAAATAGTCAACAACATGCATTAATTTATGTCAACATTGGATAATAAATTATAAATTTTAATAATACTATGAAAAAAGATGGACGTATCACAAAATGCCATCAGATCATTTTTTCCTAAGTTAAGTCAAAATTTGACTACCTGATGTCCCACTTCATCCGTTGTGTCCTCATTTGATATGACATGATCTGTTTCCATGGCCTCGTCTGGCCTCTATAATACATAACATAATATTTAGTACACCAATTATATCATTTCAATGAATATGCTATCCAACACAAAACCTCTCTTTAGTCATATATGTGACATATTCATATCATGTTTTGGCCATCCTAATTTGCAAACTTTTCCCTTGATCATAGAATCACATTTAATCACCATTCCTGTGCATTTTCAACTAATAAGTTTGACCTCAAAGGCCTCATGGACAAAAAAATGACTTTATCTCCTCTATGTTGTAGCATTTGTGAATTCATAAACACCTTCCTCCTTTGGTTGAGGTTGCTTTCTCTTCTTACCTCTATTATATCTATAGATTCTGTTGTCATATCTATTTCCACCCACTTTCCTCTCTGTGATTTAGTAGTTCTACGCCGTCCACGTCCTCTCTCCATGGCCTCCTCTAGATCCTGTAATACACAACAATGACAATAGTCACATAACAGCTGTGCACCAAGAGGTTTCCAAGCTCTCTTAAAGTTTTTGGCTAATGACACGGGGCAGATATGGCTAAACCCCCTTCACTTCAGGCTCTGCTAGACTTAGGTGGGTATACCTTAATGATTGGTACAGACTTGATTTGACCTTCACAATGGCAAAGAGGTGTGAAGTAGCTATAAGATTGTGAGTTGTTCCTAATGTTGACATTTACAGTTTCGAGAAAGTAAATAAATTTTAAATAAGGCTTTGAGGGAAACTAATCACAATAATCATTTAAAAGGATTTTAATCCTTGGCAGGAACCAATTAAAATGAATTATTTGAAAGGATGTTTAATTCACTCCAACTAGAAACCAATCAAGATAACCACACATGAACAACAAATGTGTCCTAACAGATTATATAAATTTCCTATATGTTTGTATTTATCCTCTAGCCTTTCTACATCAGCCCTCAATTGTGCAAACCTCCTAGCTTTTGGCCTTGAGCTAGGCAATTGATCAATCAGGTCTTGGTTTAATTTTCATTCCTTTTCTTTCAATTCTTGCCCTATTTTAGTTTTCTATTTCTAATTTTTGGACTGACTAGTTTCACCCTTTTGCTTCTTATTTCTCTACATAACTGAAATATAATCTAGCAATTGTAGGGATATCTCAGATGCTTACTTGTATACTATGGGCGCACTGGACTCCTTGACCTCCGCTTCAATCTCTCATTTTTTCTCCATTGCAATTTATGAAAATTGCTTTTAGTTCAATCCCTTTTCAATCAAAATTGTTCATATAATGTTCATTCATGTGGCCATTAATGTCCATCACTGGAAATGAATGCAACAGATTTTTTGAATGACAGCACGAGCGAACATTAATGGTTGCGCGAACGAACATTATATGAACATTATCTTCTCTAATGTCCATTGCAATTTATCTGCTCTATAGTGTTATCAGACTGACATGTGTCAATGCTGAGAGAATGGGATGTTTTTATGATATAATTAGTCTCCTCGACCTGTTTCTTCCATCACTTTGTTCGTTGGGACAAATTGGTAGGACTTTCGCCAAAAACTCTTCTAGTGTTCCTTATCAGAGTAACCCATATAGTCGGAGAGATCTGAGGGACTTACTTCGATCATTCATGTCTCCCTGACACATGTGTTCTTTTGTTTTATCGATGAGAGTATATAAGTTTCTCCCCAAAAAAGTGTCCATCGGCATGACGCTTGAGATCGGTGTAATTTGAAAACTTCAGTCCGACTAGCTTGCTTTTGTCGATAAGCTTTTTAATTGGCAAAACGCTATGCACTGTCTTCGTGATCTTGTAGAAAGTGTTATCTTGGGATCTTTGATTGCTATGAATTTATTTATCTCTTCCTGATATGTATAAAATGTTCAATAAAGAACTATAACTTGTTGATTGACAAGACATGCACATGATTTTTCTGATAAGGATTAGTTGCTCTTAAAAATTTTTATTCCAAGGGATTATGCTTAGGAAGTTGGATTTCTGGATCCCTTGGGGATGGTGGAATGAGTGGAAGCTTTAAGTTTAGCTTGAAGATTAGGGTTGAGGGTTGAGGGTTGAGGGATTAGGGTTTAAGGTATAGTATTGAGGGTTGAGGGTTTAGGGTTTAGAGTTGAGGGATTAGGGTTTAAGGCATAGTATTTAGGGTTGAGGGTTTAGGGATAGGGTTTTGGATTTAAGGTTCAAGTGTTGAGGGTTGAGGCTTTAGCGATAGGGTTTAAGGTTTAGAGATAATGGATTAGGGTTTAGGGTTGAGGGATTAGGGTTTAGTGTTGAGGGATTAGGGTTTAAGGTATAATGTTTAGGTTTGAGGGTTTAGGGATAGGGTTTAGGGTTTAAGGTTTAAGGGTTGAGGATTCAAGATTTAGGGATAGCGTTTAGGGTTGAGGGATTAGGGTTTAGGGTGGAGGGATTAGGGTTTAAGGTATAGTGTTTAGGGTTGAGGGTTGAAGGATGTGTTACACTACACTAAAAGGTTATAGTCCCATTAGAGAATGATGTCCTCGCATGGACCATGTCGAGTGCCCTCATCGATATTGGTAAGGGATACATGGAAGGCAAATGGATTAGGTAGATAATGGATTATGACGTGGATTCTAGAGGGGAGAAAAGTGGATTATGTTGTGGATTATGTAGGGAAAAAAGTGGATTATGATGTGGATTATGTCAGACTTATGCCAAAGCATGGACCATAGGGATGGTATGTGGAGGGTATGTAGGATAGTGGATGAATGATGGTAGATTTATTGCAAAATGGAAGGGAACCATGACCAATGGTTGCACACATCACAATAAATGTTGAAGCTTGTGATGTGGAGGTGGTGTAGGGTGCAATGGAGATGTTTGCTTAGGAGATGGATGATGAAGGGCTTTAGGAACCCACATAGACTCAGGCATTTTATTACTTTTGTTTTGCTTGTGGGATGGAATGTTTTGACACTTTTGAGCGGAATGGGAATTTGAGATGGGAGTAGATGGTTGGGATTTTTTAGAGGTAGATGCCTCATTTAACTTGATTTCTTGTTGCTTAGGTACCCATACCATTTTGGTTTTGAACTTTGCTTTAGGAGGTATGGGCTTGGATAACCTTTTGGATTGATTTTTCTTTGACTCTTTATTTTTATGTCCTGAGGCATGAGGACCCTTAGGATGTTTGGCTTTATCAATAGATGCATCTAATTTTGCATTTCTGGATCCCTTGGGGATGGTGGAATGAGTGGAAGCTTTAAGTTTAGCTTTAAGATTAGGGTTGAGGGTTTAGGGTTTAGGGTTGAGGGTTGAAGGTTTAGGGTTTAGGGATTAGGGTTTAGAGTTGAGGGATTAGGGTTTAAGGCATAGTGTTTAGGGTTGAGGGTTTAGGGTTAGGGTTTAGGATTTAAGGTTCAAGTGTTGAGGGTTGAGGCTTTAGGGATAGGGTTCAAGGTTTAGCAATAAGGGATTAGGGTTTAGGGTTGAGGGATTATTGTTTAGTGTTGAGGGATTAGGGTTTAAGGTATAGTGTTTAGGGTTGAGGGTTTAGGGTTTAAGGTTTAAGGGTTGAGGCTTTAGACTTTAGGGATAGCGTTTAGGGTTGAGGGATTAGGGTTTAGGGTAGAGGGATTAAGGTTTAAGGTATAGTGTTTAGGATTGAGGGTTGAATGATGTGTTACATTACACGGAAAGGTTATAGTCCCATTAGAGAATGATATCCTCGCATGGACCATATTAAGTGCCCTCATCGATGTTGGTAAAGGATACATGGAAGGCAAATAGATTAGGCAGATAGTGGATTATGATGTGGATTCTAGAGGGGAGAAAAGTGGATTATGATGTGGATTATGTCAGACTTATGCCAAAGCATGGACCATAGTGATGGTATGTAGGATACTGGATGAATGATGGTAGATTTATTGGGGAATGGAAGGGAACCATGACCAATGGTTGTACACATAGCGATAAATGTTGAAGCTTGTGATGCGGAGGTGGTGAAGGGTGCAGTGGAGATGTTTTCTTAGATGGATGATGAAGGGCTTTAGGAACCCACATAGACTTAGGCATTTTATTACTTTTGTTTTGCTTGTGGGATGAAATGTTTTGACACTTTTGAACAGAATGGGAATTTGAGATGGGAGTAGATGGTTGGGATTTTTTAGAGGTAGATGCCTCATTTACTTGATTTCTTGTTGCTTAGGTACCCATACCATTTTGGTTTTGGACTTTGCTTGTGGAGGTATGGGCTTGGATAACTTTTTGGATTGATTTTCTTTGATTCTTTGTTTTTATGTCCTGAGGCATGAGGACCCTTAGGATGTTTGGATTTATTAGTAGAGGCATCTAATTTTATATTTCTGGATCCCTTTGGGATGGTGGAATGAGTGTAAGCTTTAAGTTTAGCTTTAAGATTAGGGTTGAGGGTTGAGGGATTAGGGTTTAAGGTATAGTGTTGAGGGTTGAGGGTTTAGGGATTAGGGTTTAGAGTTGAGGTATTAGGGTTTAAGGCATAGTGTTTAGGGTTGAGGGTTTAGGGATAGAGTTTAGGATTTAAGGTTCAAGTGTTGAGGGTTGAGGCTTTAGGGATAGGATTTAAGGTTTAGCGATAAGGGATTAGGGTTTAGGGTTGAGGGATTAGGGTTTAGGGTTGAGGGATTAGGGTTTAGTGTTGAGGGATTAGGGTTTAAGGTATAGTGTTTAGGGTTGAGGGTTTAGGGATAGGGTTTAGGGTTTAAGGTTTAAGGGTTGAGGCTTCAGGCTTTAGGGATAGCATTTAGGGTTGAGGGATTAGGGTTTAGGGTGGAGGGATTAGGGTTTAAGGTATAGTGTTTAGGGTTGAAGGATGCGTTATGTTGCACTAAAAGATTATAGTCCCATTAGAGAATGATATCCTCGCATGGACCATATTAAGTGCCCTCATCGATGTTGGCAAGGGATACATGGAAGGCAAATAGATTAGGCAGATAGTGGATTATGATGTGGATTCTAGAGGGGAGAAAAGTGGATTATGATGTGGATTATGTCAGACTTATGCCAAAGCATGGACCATAGGGATGGTATGTGGAGGGTATGTAGGATAGTGGATGAATGATGGTAGATTTATTGGGGAATGGAAGGGAACCGTGACCAATGGTTGCACACATCATGATAAATGTTGAAGCTTGTGATGCAGAGGTGGTGTAGGATGCAATGGAGATGTTTGCTTAGGAGATGGATGATGAAGGGCTTTAGGAACCCACATAGACTTAGGCATTTTATTACTTTTGTTTTGCTTGTGGGATGGAATGTTTTGACACTTTTGAACATAATGGGACTTTGAGATGGGAGTAGATGGTTGGGATTTTTTAGAGGTAGATGCCTCGTTTAACTTGATTTCTTGTTGCTTAGGTACCCATACCATTTTGGTTTTGGACTTTTCTTGTGGAGGTATGGGCTTGGATAACTTTTTGGATTGATTTGCTTTGACTCTTTGTTTTTATGTCCTGAGGCATGAGGACCCTTAGATATTTGGGTTTATCAGTAGAGGCATCTAATTTTGTATTTCTGGATCCCTTGGGGATGGTGGAATGAGTGGAAGCTTTAAGTTTAGCTTTAAGATTAGGGTTTAAGGTATAGTGTTGAGGGTTGAGGGTTTAGGGTTTAGGGATTAGGGCTTAGAGTTGAGGGATTAGGGTTTAAGGCATAGTGTTTAGGGTTGAGGGTTTAGGGATAGGGTTTAGGATTTAAGGTTCAAGTGTTGAGGGTTGAGGATTTAGGGATAGGGTTTAAGGTTTAGCGATAAGGGAGTAGGGTTTAGCATTGAGGGATTAGGGTTTAGGGTTGAGGGATCTTTACTCTTGAATATTTACTCTTGTTCTTTGCATGCCAGTCCATCAATTGTGCAAGTGACTTGCAACGAAACATTCATTGAAGTCTAGGTATAATTGGCATGTTGGCATGATGAACATTCTGGTTTGGCACAGCTAGGGGCTAAATTAGGTGCACTTCACGCAGGTTTTGGTGACCCATCGAGATTACATTTAGGGCTGAAAGTTGGTGCTAAATTCAGTGTTAGAGACGCTGACTAATGAATCCAAAAAAGAAAAAAAATTCTCGCCTGCATTAAAACATACCACACAAAAAAAACACAAATTCAAGTTAATATATTTAAGCCCATAACACAGTGTACTATGCCTCTGTTTTATGTTTCTTGCTAAGAATTGTAGGCTGCGAAGTGATGACTTTGTTAGGTCGAAAACATAAGAGACTGAAAAGTTTCTACAATGGATCCGTGAATTTATAGTTTATTTATTTTTGGTTCTAGACATCCAAAAGATAAAAAATTGCTTTAGCTAGCTGCTAAATTTGGGGTTTCTAGCTACCTCAGCCATTAAATCAAGCTTGTTCATCTGCTTTTTAGCAAGTAAGTTCCAATTGCTGAGCAATTTACTCTTGACCTAGGTTTTTATCAATTTTGATATAATTTTGAGCTCAAAGAAAGTTTTTCTAAGATGTTGTACACACACTTTAGGGTAAATTTGAGTAGTAATGTTGTTAACTATCCTTGCTTATAGTATAACTTGCATTTACCATTTTTAAAAGGCCTGTCAAATAAGGTCTCTCTGTACATCATACCCAAAATATGAGCTGTTAGGATTTGTTTTTCGCTACATAATTGTTTTTGGCTATGATTGGTCAAGCACGCTATTAATTCATACCTAGTTACGATTGCCTCCACAGACTAAACAAAAATAATTTGCCCTAGGTCACCTCAAAATGTCAAGCAATAGAGGGAAGGGAGAAAACTCTAGCCACAATGAGGTAATTCACTGTCAATTTATAGATTTGTAAATGTTTCCATCGTTTCTTTGATTTTTGGTATTTAGTTTTCTATTTCTAAATTTAAAAGAAGAAATTATATATATGTATATGTATACATACATGTATAGGGACATGAGACTACATATATATGTATACATACATATATATATATGTATATATATATATATATGTATACATATATATATATATATACATATACATGTACATGTACATGTATATATATATACATATACATATATACATATACATATATATATATACATATATACATATACATATATATATATACACATATGTACATATACATATATATATATATATATACACATATGTACATATACATAGATATATATATTCATATATATATATATACATATATATATATACATATATAGATATACATATATACATATACATATATACATATATACATACATATATACATATATATATATACATATATATATATACACATATATATATATACACATATATATATATATATACATATATATATATATATATATACATATATATATATATATATATATATATATATATATATATATATATATATATATATATATATATATATATATATATAGGGACATGAGACTGACAAAGATAAAGAGGCATTGGCTTCCATATTGGGGGTAGAGGCAATGAACAAATTGGATGGTATGGACTTGACAATGCTTGCTAGATACATAGAAAAATGATCTAGTAAAACCCTTGAAACATTGCAACCAAATCAACAGTGTCAAAGGGAATCAATTGATTCCCCAACTAGTCCTAGATCATGCAAAAGATCCAGGAGGAAATAAATATCAATAACCTCTAAGAATGTCAAACAGGGAGTAGAGGTTTCCACTATCCTAGCCACTCCTGGGACATAGACTTATTTGACCAGCAACCCATGTTTTGCATCTTGCATGGGTAGCTACGATACCAAGATAGAATATGATGTGGTTTCAAGGGAAGTCTGAATGATAGATGATGGAAAAATGTTTGTGAATAGGTTGAAGGTATCATGCCTTCAACGGTTCAAAGACCATCTACATTTGCCATTTTTAAAGATATCCATGCACCTGCAAAAAGCAGTTATCCATGACATGGAGACTGAATTTGGCATAGGTTGGTCTGTAAAGAAAATAAAGCTATGAATGTCTCAAAACTGCAAGAGATTTCGATGCAACCAAACAAAGAAGATAAAAAAATCCCTCTCGAGCTAAGGCTCAAAAAAAGGCCAATTGATGTAAGTCTGAAAGTATGGAAAGAGCTTGTAAAAGCATATGAGAAGTCTGATGCACGGAGGAAGTCTAGTGAGGAGAGTACGCAGGTATTTGAATTTGTTCATAAGATTATATCAAATTTATTAAATGATTTTTAAATTTTATTTGTGCATAATTAAATTGAATTAGTATATGTTTCAGGACAAGGCCTCCAAGGCTAGGCTTGACAAACTTCGTGGCACTCATCATAGTGGCCAGAAAGGTTTACAAGCCTTGATCTGTACATTTGTAAGTATATTTAATATGTTAAATGATATTTTTTTTATTTCCTAGGAAAAAGTAAATGATTGCATATTAATTAGTTTAACTAGTCCATTTGCCATGTTTTGACATGAGGAGAAATATGGCCGACAACTAACGCAATTTGAAAAGGAAATGTTACAAAGAAAAAAGTGGACCGATTTTGTAATCTAGACGGAGAACGAGGTATCAATAGTTGACTTTCAATAACTTAGTTGGATGTTGTGTTAATATGTCAATTTACATTTCTTGTGTTGAGTTTCAATAATCTTTGAAGAGGTTATAGAGTGATACTTGAGACAAACAATTATAGTTGTACTCTATTTGTTGTGTTTGGTTTCTATTGGTCTTCTTGTCTTTTTGACTCAAGTGGATTGTTATTCATAGGTTGCTTGTCATTCTTGTTGATCATGTGGATGTAGTTATCATTGAGTTTTCAGGTGGTCTCCTAAGTGAACAGACTAAAGGGTTTATCTCAAGTCTTTGTTTCCTAACCTTTTATTATAAGACTTAAAGGGGGGCATGCATTACAGTTACATTGTTGGTTATATTTCAAACCTTTGAAATATAATAGTGGACATTTAAATTTTAATCTGCACATTTTTTTATTGAGAAGGAGCCATCAATGGTAGTAGGCATTAACTCTCCTTTGCCATAACAACTTTGGCAAGTATTAGTCTTTAATGTGCTTGGTTTTGGGGTATGTGAAGGAGAAAAGGAAGGAGTGGGGAACCATTTTGTAGGGGAATTCTTCTTTTTGCCTTAGGGTCAAGGAAGGAAGGTTGATGGTTGGATTGTAAGTGATTTAGAGGAAGGGAGACTTTGGGTGTGCTCATCATGTTGGCTGAGTGTCTTGTTGTTTGGGTTGGATACTAAGAATCAAATCACCAACTGGTCTTCTTCAACTAAGCTAACCTTTCTTTGAAGTAAAGCTCCTTGTCATCCATTCTTGTAAAATTACACTAACCATTTTGGTGAAACATTTCCTTTAACTTGTGTAATTGTATGTGGTCTTGTGAAATACTATGCTAAAGCATTTGGATGAGGAAAATATTGTTAATTGTGAGAGTCTAGACTTAAGATCATGGGACTTACAAACTGTGGCAAACTATTGGTTATTATGTTTTAGATTTTTATCATGAAGGAAGCTACATTATCTTGGTCATAGTTTGAGGTGGAGTTTCAAACCCTGGCTAGAATTGCTAGAATGCTATCATTGCTGTTAGATTTAGGGCACACAACTGAGAGGGGGGGTGAATCAGTTGTCCAAAACTTCTCCAATTTTCTCACTTAATTCCTTTAAGTAATTAGCAGTGTATCAATCATGAAATCCAATGTAATTAAATCAAAAGAAGAAACACATCAACAAACAAGACACCAAGATTTTGACGTGGAAAACTCGGTTAAGGGAAAAACCATGGGGTGAATAACCCAAGATTGTATTCTCTGTTAGAAGAATAGAAAGAACAAATGGCACATGCCAATTAGGGCTCACTGCCCAAGCACACTGCTCACAAGAGGTCCACTACCTACAGGAGACACACTGTCTACAAAGAGATAAGTATCACCTACTTGAACTAGAAAATAGCATCTTCACAATGCTTCAATCAGTTCCATTTAAGCCCAATACTTCTGCTCTGCCTTTCGCTCTCTTGCTTGTTACCACACACTCATCACCTGAAGAACAACTTTGAAATGACTTTGTAATCCCTTACTTATACAAGACATCAACTTAGGAATGACCATCTAAGTCGGCAAACATCCATAAGAACATTCGCAAGATGTGTAATTCATCCGGTCGGCTAGTCTCAGGAAGAACATCTTCATCCAGAGGTTATTCTTCAATTGCAGGCTCCAACTCTAATGCGGACCACCAATATGGGCTGGACACGATCCAAAGACCTTCACAAGATATCTTGAAATACCAACAACATCCGCACTTCATCTGCTTACTGGAATCCTTCTCTTCTTCATCCGGAACCTCAAGAACACAGTCTGTCATCACTGTCATAGAAGAATACATGCATCCGTACCTTCAAACCATGAACCAATCTAGATAACACTCCACAAAGACTTCCTCAACACTTCCTCAAATCCACAGAATAGGAAAATGTATTTCTGGATCTCACTGGACCTATCTATGTTATTCTGTAACCTCTGAACATTTGCGAGAACTAGTTTTACTTGAACGGCCACAACTTCTTCAGATCTTCATGTGGACCTCTGAAATCTCTACTGAACCACCTCAAGACTCATATCTACACACCGTTTAATCTGCATCCTCTGATCTTCATCCTATCTTGGACTTTTACCTTATTGTCATCACTGTTCTTCACTGTTCCTGATTGAGACTAATTTTCTCAATATCCTCAGCTCACATCTCATTTAATCTTTATCATAATTCAATATGAGTATGTTGACATCAATGACAACACTAGTTAGACTCATACTTGCAACAATCTCCCCCTTTGTCATTGATGGCAACATATGATGTGAAAAACCATCAAGACAAGAACTTCTCCTTCCTGTCACAACTCCCTCTATCAGCAACAACCATTCACATGTCTTCTCTCCCTTTACTGCTCCCTCTTTGATCATCAACCACTTGTTTTTCACATGTCTTCTCTCCCCCTTTGACATCAATGGCAAAGGGCACATACTTGCAAATCCACCTTCTCAGAATCATACCTGTTGCTCCCCCTGAGTAGCAGCTCCCCAACATCAATCCATATCACAAAATGTGACTGTGATACCCACCGGATGATGCACATCAGTGCACCTTAGTTCATCACCGGAGGGGTAATAACCCCTAACTTCTCCCTGAGATACTCAAAAGAGTCCTTAGGCAGAGGTTTAGTAAAGATATCTACAATCTGATCCTTGGATGACACAAACTCCAATCTAACTTCATTCTTGTTCACTTGCTCTCTCAAAAAGTGAAACTTGATAGATATATGCTAAGTCTTTGAATGCAACACTGGATTCTTGGATATACTTATTGCACTTGAATTATCACAGAAGATTGTGATAGGCTCCTCATATTCCACTCTGATATCTCTTAGCATCTGCTTCATCCACAAAACTTGAGTGCAACTACCTGCTGCTGCAATATATTCTGCTTCAGTTGTAGACAGAGATATTGCCTCTTCTTTCTTGCTTAGCCAAGAAACCAATCTCTTCCCCCAAAAGAATGCTCCACCATTGGTACTCTTCCAGTCATCCACATCTCCTGCCCAATCAGCATCTGTATATGCATGAAGAGAGAAATCATGATCTCTAGGATACCATAGACCATACTCAACTGTCCCTTTTAGATATCTAAAAATCCTCTAGATTGCCATGACATGAGATTCTCTAGGATCAACCTAAAATCTAGCAACAAGACCAACAACCTGCATTATGTCAGGTCTGGTTTGAGTGAGATACAATAGCCCTCCAATCATTGACCTATACTTTGTCTAATCAACCTTAGGAGAATCATCATCTTTGCTCAATTTACATCTAGTTTCCATGGGAGTATTCATTGGTTTTGAGTCTTCCATCCCAAATTTCTTCAACAATTCCTTCACATATTTGGTCTGAGAAATGAAGATTCCTTTCTTTGTTTGAGTGACTTGCAGACCCAAGAAGAAATTCATTTCACCAAGCATGGACATCTCAAATTCACTATTCATTTGATTTGCAAAAGTTTTACACATACTATCTCTTCCTCCAAAAATGATATTATCCACAAACACTTCAACAATCAAAATGTTTTCATGATCAATTTTGAAATACAAATTACTGTCAGCAGTACCTTTGTTGAAACCAATCTTTAGAAGATGTTTATCCAATCTTTCATACCAGGCTCTTGGGGCTTGCTTCAGTCCATACAGTGCCTTCTTCAATTTGCAGACCATATTACCATGATCAAACAATTGAAATCCATCTGGTTGCTCAATGTACACTTCTTCTTCCAAGTCACCATTTAGGAAGGCAGACTTGACATCCATTTGATATACTTTGAAATCTTTGAAGGCAGCAAATGCAAGAAATAATCTAACTGGTTCAATTGTTGCTACCAGAGCAAAAGTTTCTTCGAAATCAACTCCTTCTATTTGAGAATAACCTTTGTAGACCAATCTGGCTTTATTTTTGATTACTTCACCAACTTCATTTAGTTTGTTCCAGAAGACCCATTTAGTTGCAATCACATTCTTGTTTCTAGGTCTGGGAACAAGATCCCAAGTGTGATTTTTCTCAATTTGCATCAACTCTTCCTCCATTGCTTTGGTCTAGTTTTTATCATTGCAAGCTTCATTAATTATCGTAGGTTCAATCTTTGACATCAGACAATACTCATTGGAGTTTTGAGCAATTCTCCTTCTAGTCTGAACACCTTTGCTTTTGTCACCTATGATCTGATCTTCAGAGTGGTTCAGTTTTACATACCTTGGAACTTTGGGAGTTTCTTGCACTTCTGCTTCTTGATCAGGCTCTTTCAAACTTAACTCTTCTTCCTGATTTACCAGATCAGTTTGAATCTGACTTTTAGAAGAGGTTTGGGCTCCTTGAATCAGAACATCATTCTGATCATCTTCCTCATATTCATAAAATCTTGAGAGTTTCTCAATTCCCTCATCAACCTTCACATTTGTACTTTCTATTATCTTTCTCAGTCTCTTGTTATAACATTGGTATGCTTTGCTTTGAGTAGAGTAACCCAAGAAAAATCCTTCATCACTTCTAGCATCAAACTTCCCTAGATCTTCATCTCTTTTGATGTAAAATTTGCTTCCAAAGACTCTAAAATACCTTACAGTAGGAGTAATGCCAGACCAGAGTTCATAAGGAGTCTTACCGGTATTGATTCTGATTTGAACTTGATTGAGCATATAGACTGTAGTGCTGACAACTTCTCTCCAATAGATTTGTGGAACATTTGCTTCCATCATCATGTCCTAGATGCTTCCTGGATGGTCCTGTTCTTTCTTTCCACTACTCCATTCTGCTATGGAGTCCTAGGAGTAGACAACTGTCTCTTTATTCCATGCTTCTCATAGAATTCTATGAACTCTCCGGATGTGAAATCTCCACCTCTATTAGACCTCAGACATTTTATTTTTAATCTAGTTTCATTCTCTACCATAGATTTCAATATTTTGAACTTCTCAAGAGCTTCTAATTTCTCTTTCAAAAAGGTTACCCACATCATCCAGGAATAGTCATCAATTAGCAACATGAAGTACCTATCACCTTGCACACTCCTAGTTCTTGCCGGACCACAAAGATCAGTATGAACTAAGTCCAATAATCTGGTAGAAGACAATTCCTTGCTCTTGAATGTGACTCTTCTCAGCTTGCCCAACTGACATTCTTTACACAAGCTATTTGTAGGTTTCACCAATTTTGGAAGATCTATTACAGCTTGAGTATTGCTTATCTTGATGATATTATCAAAATTTACATGACACATTCTCCTATGCCACAACCAACTCTGATCAACTTGAGTAAATAAGCAACTTTTACCAGTACCAACCAAGTGGAAGATATTACCTTTAGTTTGGGTACCAGATGCAATCTCTGTTTTAGAACTTTCAAAGATCTTGCATTTACCATTCTTGAACCGGAGATCATAGCCTTTATCCACCAACTGTCCAACACTGAGAAGATTGTGCTTCAAACCTTCAACATATAGTACATTACTAGTTTTGTTCCTTCCATCAAAAGAAATAGTTCCTCTTCCTTTGCTTCTACAAGCAGAATTATCACCAAACATTACCACTCCTCCTTCATACCTTTCCAAATCTATGAACTTATTTTTGTCGCCTGTCATATGGTGAGAGAAACCACTGTCAATGACCTAGTCATCCCTTTCTTGAATTTGAGCAGCCAAAGATCTTTCTACAACTTTAGGATTGACAGATTCAGAGGATATTTGTTCTTCTTCCTTGATGGCAATAAACACCTAATCACTTTCAGATTTGTTTCCTATCTCTGATTCATCATCTGTTACTCCATCATGATCTTCTTCATGAACATAGTAGCAATTCTTTTGGAACCTTGATCTGTTAGGGTTTGGCCTTGAAAATCTTTCCAGACACTTTGAGGCAAAATGACCAATCTTATTACAGTTAAAACACTTAAAAGGCAATTTTCCTTCATACTTATCGGATCCTGTTGGAAGTCTCTTTGCAATAAGGGTTTCAAGTTGAGCAGTTTCTACTTCTTCTTCTTCTAGGTCTTTTCTTGCTTTTTCATACCATGGTAGTTTCCTTGATGAGTTCTCTCCTAGATCAAACCTTTGTTTACCTTTTATAGAGGCACTATCTTTGAATGCAGATTCAGTCTTGGGGGGTTCATCTCCAAACTCGGTCATTTCAAATGTAACCAATTTTCCAGCCAATGGATCTCTAGTGACAGTTGTATGAGCTCTGAATTCATCAATGGCATCAACCTTGATTTTATAAGATGTAGGAAGGGATCTGAGAGCCAACAATCTCATCTTCATCCAAGACTCCACCAACTTTTCTAATTCCACAAACAAGCTCATTTACTCTTGGCATAAAGGTAGTGATATTTTCATCTTCTCTCATCTTTAGATTTTTGAATTTTCCTTTCAGACTTTGTAACCTTACACATTTGACATATTTGTCTCCTTCATGCAGAAGTTCCAGTTTTTGCCAAATCTCAAAAGCAGTTGGTAGGTCAATAATATTTGTGATTTCATCTTGGGTTTTCGGACCACCTTGTGGAGGAACATACTGTGTTGTAGCCATGGTCCAATAAGTCATTCCCATACATCTCAAATGACATTTCATGCGACATTTCCAGAGATTAAAATTGGTTCCATCAAACTTCCGACTGTCTTTCTTGTAAGACGTCATCCTAGATCTCCTCAAGCAGTTAAGCTCTTTTAGAGGAACTTAGCTCTGATACCAATTGTTAGATTTAGGGCACACAACTGAGAGGGGGGGTGAATTAGTTGTCCAAAACTTCTCCAATTTTCTCACTTAATTCCTTTAAGTAATTAGCAGTGTATCAATCATGAAATGCAATGTAATTAAATCAAAAGCAGCAAGACATCAACACACAAGACACCAAGATTTTGACGTGGAAAACTTGGTTAAGGGAAAAACCATGGGGTGATTAACCCAAGATGTATTCTCTGTTAGAAGAATAGAAAGAAAAAATGGCACATGCCAATTAGGGCTCACTGCCCGAGCACACTGCTCACAAGAGGCCCACTACCTGCAGGAGACACACTGTCTATAAAGAAATAAGTATCACCTACTTGAATTGGAAAATAGCATCTTCACCATGCTTGAATCAGTTCCATTTAAGCCCAACACTTCTGCTTTGCCTTTCGCTCTCTTCCTTGCTACCACACACTCATCACCTCAAGGACAACTTTGAAATGACTTCGCAATCCCTTACTTATACAAGACATCAACTTAGGAATGATCATCTAAGTCGGCAAACATCCATAAGAACATCCACAGGATGTGTAATTCATCCGGTCAGCTAGTCTCAGGAAGAACATCTTCATCTAGAGGTTATTCTTCAATTGTGGGCTCCAACTCCAATGCGGACCACTAATACGGGCTGGACATGATCCAAAGACCTTCACAAGATATCTTGAAATACCAACAACATCCGCACTTCATCTGCTTACTGGAATCCTTCTCTCCTTCATTCGGAACCTCAAGAACACAGTTTGTCATCACTGTCACAGAAGAATACATGCTTCCGTACCTTCAAACCATGAACCAATCTAGATAACACTCCATAGAGACTTCCTCAACACTTCTTCAAATCCACAGAATAGGAAAATGCATTTCCAGATCTCACCAGACCTATCTGTGTTATTCTATAACTTCTGAACATCTATTGAAACCGGTTTTACTTGAATGGTCACAACTTCAGATATTCATGTGGACCTCTAAAATCTCTATTGGACCACCTCAAGACTCATATCTACAAACCCTTTAATCCATATCCTCTGATCTTCATCCTATCTTGGACTTTTACCTTACTGTCATCACTGTTCTTCACTGTTCCTGATTAAGACTAATTTTCTCAATATCCTTAGCTCACAATTCATTCAGTCCTTATCATTAATGCAATAGGAGTATGTTGACATCAATGACAACACTAGTTAGACTCATACTTGCAACAATTGCAACATACCATGAGTCTTGAGGAAAACTGGCCTGGTTCATGGTTATCTTTTTTGACATGGTTGTAAACCCTAATGGTGTTGGTATTTCACCTATAAATGTCCACTCTCTCAATTGTGGATGCGAGGTCTTCTTGGGATTAATAATGCCACTCCTAGGTGGGGTTTTGGGATGGTTTTGGATAATTGGTTTGGGACTACTTGTCCCCCAACACTCCCTCCAAGGTTATGAGGTTTCCATTATTGAAGCCACAATGGAATACAATGTTGAAAAAACACTACATGATTGTATTTGATTACCAGTTGACTCCTGGAAAGAATGGGTTTTGTCAATTGCATACAATTGTGTAACATTGCAATAGTTGTATTGTACTTGTAACTAGAACAGTCTATTGTGAAGGTATTCGTTTGATGAGAATGACCTTTGAGTTCACTGTAACGACTTGCACTAACTTAGAAATGTTATTTCAAACTAGTATTTATTAAATTGGAGACTGTTTGTGAATAAATTTATCTTAGTATGGACTTCCCTGTGTTTGAATGACTGAGCACTACCCACAGAATAGTAGATATTATGTACTTGTGATCACTGCGTCATTTGGATAGAGGACTCATAAATGGAATATAGGACCTTCTATTTCATTCTCCATAAAATCCTAAGGGTTGATTAAGTTATTGTGCATGGATGTAAATGGAAACTTTAAGCTCTTTGAAGGCTTCCTTATTGTTCGCAAAGTAGCATTAATTTCTTATTTTAATTGTGGAAACATCTAGTGGACACTAGTATGGTGTTGACTAAGGAATTATCTTGTAAACACTAGAAAGGTCTATGCATGTTAATCATAGACTGTAATGCTACATTTGGAAGGAAATTGTTACTGTAGATGTGATATATACTGTACAGTGGTACCTAGTCTATGGCATGACATCTTTAGTAGGAGGTACCTTTAGATTTCTATAACATCATGTCTGGGCTAAGGTACCATAAAGTTAAGTGTGCATTGTATGGTGTTATTGTATTGGAGGTTGTTGTATGCAAATCTACAGTGATATAAGGAGACTCGACTCTCGTCATTTCATTGTACAAAGTGAGTGACAAAATAACTACCTAGTTTAAAATTGGCCCTTCTTTAAGCAACATATGTAGAAATGAGACTTAGGATTCTTGAAAATGAGAAGCATCCTTCTCCCCATATAACCTTATAACTAGGGCCACTATGTTTTTTACTGAACCTTTGAGGCTGATGGAAGGGTACCATTTAGTGTTCCTAGAATTTAAATGTCTAACTCCTCCTCTTGAGCCAATTTCTTTATATGATGAACTAGATGATTTGGATGACCATCTTGAAGATGTAATTGAAGACTTTTGTGCTTGTGTAGTGTTGCAAATGTACACTCCATGGGGACAAAACTTGTAGATCTTAGTGTTAATCATGATATAGGCACAATTTTTTTAATTGTTCGTCATGTAAATGTGAGTTATCATCTACGACAAGTGTACTCTTAAGGATAGTCTCGCTAAGGAAAGCATGGATGTAAGAGTCAAACTTGAGATACATGATTTTGCCATTGTTCTTGGTATACCTAAAGTTTCTAGTCTCTTTGTTAATGAGCTAGATGTCAATTTGAACCAAGGATGTGTTTCCAACATTATGTTTGCATTCGTGAGGATGATAAGTTACATCAAAATATCAAAAGTTACATAGCCTTTGAGATGGAGTTTATCCCATCCACAAGGGAGTTAATTCATTCCAGCTGTTCTGCTGAGAATAGATCACCATATAGGCTTACAAAGTTTGCAAAAGTAGTCATGTCATAGTTTTCTAGTCTCTCTCTGAAGATCTTGAGGGCTTCTTCAGTTTTCTTCTTCTTCTTGATTGCCTCCACGTCAAAGACTCCACAGATGAAACTTTTTTTAGATTTGGGTTGGTGTGTTGGCCTGCAATAATAACATCATCCCTGATCCCCTCATTGACCAGAAAACTCATAAATCTTGATGCCCTGGCAAGAGACGCTGTGGCTTGGATGACAGTCACATAGAAATGCTCTAAAAGGACACCGTTATGGATATGGCTTCCCTGCGCTCCCCTTATCCCTACAATCTCTTTGATGGCATTGCATAGCCCCTCCTCCTCTGTACTGAATAAGCGGCAGAGTTGCTAGTCCACAAACTCCTCCAAGCACTTGAAGTGGACTCCGAAGTGTTTTCTTCCTGCCATTGTTATGGAAGACTTTGAGCCATCCTCCTAAAATAGGAAGTTTCTCTCGATTACCTTCCTCATGACTTACTCACATTGTCTGAAAGTTGAAGGTTTTACGATGCTTTTTGCCTGTCTGAACCATCCTCACTTTTGGAAAAGGAATGCTTGATTGACTCTTCCTTAATCAAACCAGACTAGGGACAGTCCTTCCTATCTCCTCTAGGATTTCCAATCTTGGAGAAATCCATGCTCACAGTCAATTCTTCTGAGGTCTCCTACCTTGAATTGTACCTACAAAATTCCTAAATCCGCATAGTCCTTGATTAGCATCTTTCTCAGATCCTTGAAACACTGCCCTTCGAAAAAGCATTCCTCCCCCATTTCTTGCTCAACCCCTCAATTCTATTGGAGATCGGCCTCTCCATTGGCCTCTCTGTATATGTGCAAGGTTGACCTCCTTACCCGTGCCGACTATCTTGAAGACACCCTAAACTTTATCATTGAGATACCTGTTAAATCTATGTTGGTTGTATGTAGGTGTTTTCTTGGTGCCTGTAGATCACATATGAATATAGGCTTAGAAGTATTTACAACAACACTGCTTTTGGATTTAGATCCTAAAAATGTGTTGGGTGAATATTTTGTCATTTAGCTAACTAACGGCAAAATGGTTATATCAACCACAGTGTGATGAGATAAATATCTCCTCTTAGCAAGAGGAGGTTTCCTTTTAACTATTACAAACCTATTTACACTAAATACTATCTTTGGGGGTGTGTTACATTCATCCTTTTCTCTTATTTCAGAAAAGATGTTCACAAAGTTTCACGGTAATATTCAATAATGCTTCTACACTTAAATAATAATCAACAATATTCTTGTAAGTTGAAGCACAAAGTCTTTCAACTTACTTCACAAAAAGATTCACGAACCAAGTGAATAATCTCAAGTACAAAGTCTTCAAATTATCCCCAAAAAGATTTTAAAAGTAACCATATCACCAGTTGGAGCACAAAGTTTGTCAACTAACAACACCACTGATCCACGCGAATGTGATTGAAAATCATAGCACAAAGTCTACAAGTTCTCAACATGATTCATATACAAAGTGAACAACTACAAGCTCAAAGTCTTTATAATCCTTGACCAAGAAATGCTTTCAACACACATAGATTCAAGGAAATAATATAACACAAAGTTTATATAACTTATCTTGAACGTCCTCCAATTGTAATAACCAAGCACCACTTTCTCCAATCAATCAACAAGAGAAATCAGCAAAAATGTTATATGTACATCCTCACTCATACAAATTCGATTCAACACAAAGTTTGATATCAAAACTCACCTTCTTTATTGATTGGAATTGATCATACAATTTGAACACAAAATCTCAAAGTTGAGTCTCAATTTGGGCAGCACTTTGTTGCATAAGATTAAAGATATCTATTACAATAGAGGCCCTCTTTATTTATAGGGAGGAGCTTGGAGCAAAAATAGGAAATTTACAACTACTTTGACTTATTCAACAAAAGAGTCCTATTTGACTTGGGACTTCCTTTGTCTCACATGTAATTACATTTTGGAAAAATACATGTGAATATGTCCAAAACTTAAAATAAAGTACATGTGAAAATACAAAAATAAACTAAGGCATGATCACTTTCATCAACTCTCGTTCCCATCCTTCTTCAGAAAATCCTCAAACATTGTCCACATTGTTTGCATCTCAAGGTTATCCAGTCCAGAAGTATTATCGGAAATGACACAAGTCCTTGTTACTGAATCTTTCACGGAGGTAGCAGCCTTCTCATACTTATTCAGAACTACCTTGAGAATGTCCAAGGTCAACTGTATATCTAACAACTTGTCCATAGAAGCCACTAAGAAAGCTTGATCTTAAAACTCCTTTGGATCATGTTATTGAATGCCTATATCTTTTCATCTGTGGAAAGAAACTTTTGGTCTCTTTGACTGGAAATTATAGTAACCAGGGAGAATTGAGCATTTACATGGGCTTTGAAGGGCTAAAGTGTGATTAGAGTGAAAAACTAAGTGAAAGCGGGCCAAAGATAACAATTTGAAAAATTCTCCAGTGTTAGAAAAATTCTGGAGAGTGAGACATGCATAGGTGGTCAAAAAGGCCGCTCTTGCATGTGAGGGTAAGTGCACTGGCAGTGATTTTTGCCGCCCCTACATGTTGGAGCAAAATCCTTGTATTCATGCTCGGGTGGCAATTTTTGCTGCCCTTGCATGTAAGGGTAATTTTGCATTGCGTAAGAGCAGATAAAAATGCCGCTTGTGAATTGGTGGAAGCTTGAGCAAACATTGAAGTGTCAGAGCGGTATTTTCCACTGCTATTACATGAAGGTCCAAACTCAACAAACTTATGTAGGGGCGAAGAATTTCTCCGCCCTTACACTGGATAGATCTCACAAAAAGAAGATACGAGCGGCAATTTTTGCCACTTTTACATCTTATGTTTTAAATGAGTTTTATGTAGGGGTGGCGAAAAATGCCGCCCTTACATTGGGTATCACAAACGCAAAAATAAAGGCAAGGTTTTTTACCACCCCTGCACATATCTTGCATAAACATGTGTCAGTGGTGATTTTCCCCTCCTCTACATATAATATGACTAATATGCACGGGCAACGAATTTCACCGCCCCTGCATCTAAGACAATCAATACAAACATGCACGATTGGTGGAAATGACCACCAATGCATGTTGATGGAACAACACATATGCACAAGCAGTAGAAATGACTGCTAGTGCATGTATACTCTGAAAAATTACTAACACCTTAAAAAGTTAGAATCAATATTCTAACAAGCTTACGACCTAGTCAATTTCACGGACTTTGAAAAATCAACCGAGGGGAATGTCATAAGTTGTTCCAAGGTGTCAAATGACTTCGCATGAGGTCAAGAAGACTTACCTTGATTTACGAACTTAGAGTCTAGGCTACAAAATGGATAGGTTTCGTAGGGGTTGTCCTACAAAATGAGCGCAACTGATTTTGAGGACAACAAAATGCTGCACAACTTATATTCTTCTCTCAAACATCTATCCACAAGTGGGCAGGTGTGGTGAGGTAAGGAGATTGATGAAAGATAGAGGAATTAAAAAATGCCCAGATGCAGTTGGATTGAAGGGCATAAAATGGTACATGCTTTTTTGTGTAGGAGACAGATCACATCCATAAACAAAGGAGACCTATGCAAAGTTGGAGAAATTGGTTTGGAAGATAAAGGTGACAAGGTATTTTCCAGATTTAAGAATTTACTTAATCCTATGGAAGGATGAGAAAAAGAATTATTTCTCTGCCACCATGGTGAAAAGTTGGCAATTGCATTTGGTTTGTTAAACATGCCCCATGGAACAACTATTAGACCTTTATCTCAAGGTTACTCATGAACCTTAAGATAAATAATTATTGAAAAAAAAGTGTACATTCATTAATGACATGTAAGAGAATTTAATCAACTACTACTTAAAAACTCTTTAATGTTTATGTCAAATGCAGATTATTAGATTAATAGTGAAAAAGAACATACATTGACCATGCAATTTGTGGCACTTAAGGTTATGTAATATAATTTACAGTTGATAGTTAAATTGTATAACAAATTTTTTTATGATCTTTAGTAACGTTTATTAGAATTGTTGCATGTTTTACATCATGGGAATGACATATTAGCTATAACTTTTTTGAAATTTTATTGAAGTATGTGCACTTTGATATGATGTAATATGATTATGGTTTTGTTTCATATGTTGGAATATTAGATATATAACAGAAAAATAAATTATTACATGAAATAAATAATAACTTTTCATTTTAAATGTTTTTTTTTGCAGAACACGGGTCTTCTAGAAGATGAAGATGATCCTAATGATATAGATCCATATTATATTGGTTCAGTATAGATCACATGGCAGAGGATGATGATGATGTAGATACAGAAGACAACGAGGCCAATGACGATGATGATGATGGCAATGATTGATGAAGGGAGTAAATCACAAAACACACAACAACAAAAATTGAACACAGAAAATAGAACTTTCTTTTATTAATCTGGGCAACTCATTACATTACATAAGTTCAATTACAATCAAAGGAATCAATCCTCTACATGCTGCAACACACTATAGCTACACATCACCACGCTCTAGAATCTTCTGCCTTCTGTAACCCCCAAATCAGCTAGGGTTTTTGTTTTCCCACCTACTCTTGACTCTACACTTTCCCCCTTAACTCTACTACTGCCCAGGGTCCCCAAAATAGTCATAAATAGCACCTTTTGGTGGCCTCCAGCTAAATTTCAAAATTTGCAACTCCCTCCAAAAGTAGGTCAACTTCTGACAAGCATAACTTCTGATCCGGGTGTCCGATTGACGAACCGTTTTAAGCACCGAAAATCTCACGATGTGAAATATCACATTGAAAATATGTAAATGGATTTTTGTCAACTTTTTAGGACGTTATGGGATGTTTTAGTGCCTCATATCTCATTTCAAAAATTTTTAGGGGCTTTTTGGAAAACAAAAACTTTAATATATTTCAGCTCATAAATGATCTTTTCCTGATTCACTAACCAAAGGTCTTATATTTCCATTATGTAACTTTCGGTAAGTTTTCACTTCAATATGTACCCAAATGCAAACTTTCCTAAAATGCCAGGTAAACTTTCCAAAACTAGCAGTTTGCTATTTTTAGCAGTTTTGGAAAAACTGAAAATCCTACATCATTATTCAAGATATTATGGAACCAGAAATACTAATTATGGAAAGCAATGAAAAAAAATGTAATGATTTTGAAGCAACATCTTTTTTGGGTGATGCAAGATTGCCCTTACACCACTGGATGCTCTTGCATCAGACACCCAAGGTAATTTGAGAAGTGACCCTGTCACGTCTTAGGTGTTTGTTTGAGGAAAACCCAAACGGTCAACCTCTACCTTAGACAACCAAGAAGAATCTTCAATAGGCCTTCCTTTCCATTTCACCAGATATTCTTCATATTGCTTGTTCTGAGTACTTTCTACACGGCTATCCAAGATCTATTCTATCTCCTCTATTGAAGTAGATGTCGAGATACTCCACTGTTCTTCTGTTGGTCCATCCTCTGTTCCACCTTCATGATATTTTGATAAATCAGCAATGTTGAAAATAGGGGAAATGTTGATCCCACTCGGTAGCTCTACCTCATATGCATTTCCTGAATCATGCTTCTTCAGGATTTTGCATGGTCCAAATTTCTTGATTTTCAACTTATTGTATGTTCCAATTGGGAACCTTTCTTTTCTCAAGTGACACATGACTTTATCTCCTTCTTGGAACTCCTTATATCTCCTCTTTTGATCTACCTTAGCCTTGTATTGAATATTCATCTTATTAATGTGCTTTCTCATCTCTTCATGCAAATTCTTCAGATGTTCTGCAAAGTCCTCGGCTTCAGCACTTGTCTTTTCTCTTTTGTCCAGCTTCCTTAACTAAGAAGCATTTCTTGGGATATTGCCATATACAATCTGGAATGGTGATTTACCAATACTCCTATTGACAGAATTGTTGTAAAATTTTTTTGTCTGTGGTAAAATCAAATCCCATCCCTTGGGTTCATCTCCTACTAAGCATCGTAGAAGGTTACCCAAACTCCTATTCACCATTTCGGTCTGTCCATCAGTCTATAGATGGTGTGCAGAACTGAACTTCAATTCTATTTTTAATTTCTTCCACAATGTCCTCCAGAAATAACCAACAAAATTGGTATCTCGATCTGAAACTATGCTCTTTGGAAGACCATGTAATCTCACCACCTCCCTAAAAAATAACTCTGCAATATGAACAACATCATTAGTCTTCTTGCAAGGAATAAAATGTGCCGTCTTCGAGAATCTATCCACCACAACAAAAATGGAATCATGTCCTCTCTGTGCCCTTGGTAAACCAAGAACAAAATCCATACTAATATCATCCCATGGCTTCTCCGGTATAGGTAATGGCTGATATAGCCCTGTATTCTAATTGGTTCCTTTTGCCATCTGACACACTCTACAACTTTGAACAAATTTCCTCACATCCTGCTACAACTGTGGCCAATAATAATTTTCACTAACAATGGCAATGGTCTTATCTCGACCAAAGTGTCTAGCCAATCCTCCACTATGCTTCTCCTTAATCAGGTTCTCCCTCATGGAACTCCTCAGAATGCACAACTAGCTTCCTTTAAACAACATGCCATTTTGGATTATGAAATCCAACTATTTTGTCCTGTCCAAAGTAATAGGCTCCAGACAAGCTTTCCAAGCCTCTGCAAAATCTGGATCTTCAGGATACAAACTTTTGAGCTCATCAAATCCAACAACCTCTATCTTCATTTTTGTCAACAAATTTGTCCTTCTACTCAAGGCATCTGCAACTCTGTTGGACTTCCCACTTCTGTGCTTCAAAACAAAAGTATAACTCTGCAAAAACTCAACCTAGTTTAAGTGCCTCTAGTTCAACTTTCCTTGACTATTAAGATACTGCAAAGCCTGATCATCAGTATATAAAACAAACTCTTTTGGTAACAAATAGTGCCTCCATTTCTTCAAAGCCTAAACTATAGCATAAAATTCCTAATAATAAACATAATACTTTTTCTTGGCATCATTAAGCTTCTCACTAAAATAGACAATGGGCTTACCTTCTTGACTCAAAATAGCTTCTATAGCACTGCTACTAGCATCGCAATCTACATGAAATACTTTATTGAAATCTACAAGTGCCAAAATAGGTTGCTCTATGACTTTCTGCTTCAATGTATCAAATCTTTTGTTTGCCCCTTTAGTCCATCTAAACTCTTTTCTATCCCCTCTCATTGTCCCAGTTAGGGGTGCACAAATGCTACTAAAATTTCAGATAAACTTTCTATAAAAACTTGCCAAACCATGAAAAGATCTTACCTCTATAGCACTTCTCGGTGTACGCCATTCAATGATAGCCCTTATGTTTTCTGGGTCCATCTTAAGACCTTCCTCTGAGACAACAAATCCTAGGTATACCAACTCCTTCTTTATAAAACTACATTTCTTCAAATTAATCAACAACTTCTCCTCCCTTAGCTTCTCTAGAACTCTTCTGATATGCATCAAATGCTCATCCCAAGTCTTACTGAAAATCAAAATATCATCCAAATAAATAATAACAAAATTCCCAAAAATTCTTTCAGTACCTCGTTCATGAGCCACATGAATGTGCTTGGTGCGTTGGTTAGCCCAAATGGCATGACTAACCAATCATACAAACCCTCCTTTATCTTGAAGGCTATCTTCCATTCATCTCCTCTGATTCAGATCTAGTGATACCCACTCTTTAGGTCAATCTTCGTGAAGTACTTGGCTCCACTCAAACAATCCATTCTGGGTAATGGAAATCTGTATTTGATCGTGATCTTATTGATGGCCCGAGAATCTATACACATTCTACATTCTCCATCTTTCTTTGGTGCTAGTACTATAGGTATTGCACATGGACTTAGGCTCTCCCTTATCAGTCCCTTCCTTAACAGCTCTTGAACTTGTCTGTTTAGCTCTTCACTCTCTGCAGGAGTCATTCTGTGAGCTGCCTTATTTGGAAAACTAGCTCCTAGTATCAAATCCATTTGGTGACTTATCTTCCTCACCAGTGGTAAACCTTCTGGTACATTATCAGAGACAATGTCCTGAAATTCTCCCAACATATCTGAATCTTCTGCTAGTACATCTTCACATTTCTCTTGACTAATCTTAGGAATCAATGCAAAGCAATGACACTCATGGTTCATACCCTCCAAAAATTTCCTACCATCTACCAAGCAAATTTTGGCAGTATTACATACATTTTCTTCCACCTCCTTCAAGGGCTTCAACTTATGACAAACTCCATCCTTTGTTAGGGAATATGTGATTGCACAGCCATCATGGACAACGCTCCTATCATACTACCACAACCTCCCCAACATCATATGACATGCATCCATCGGTATGATATCACACAGCACCTCATCATGGTAGTCCCCAATCTTAAACTTTACTAAACACTGCTCATTGACCAAAGCTCTATGGTCCTTCTGCAACCATGCAATCTGATATGGATGTGGATGCTTTCCTCTTATCAACTTCAACTTGTCAACCATCTCCTCTAAAACAAGATTATCAGTGCTCCCACTATCAATAATAATATCACAACACTTACCTTCACATCTGCACCTTGTGTGGAATAAACTCTTCCTCTGATTGAGTTCTTTCTCTTCATTCAACAAAGTTCTTCTGACAACTAGGGTTTCTCCCCATTCAGCATCTTTAGAGTGCTCAGATTATGCATCTTCATCTTGATGTGCAACTCATGCATTACCTTCAGGTCTTCTATTTGTCCTTCCTTGATGCAGACACTCGTATGCTTGATGCCCTTCTTCTCCACATTGGAAATAGGTTCCTCTGAAACCTCCTCTTTCGGGTCCTTGCCCAAGTCTGCCTCTTCCTCTTCCTCTTTGTTCACCATTATTCTGGTCATGAGGGCGGTAGGCATTATCCCCTCTCTGATTTCGACTGGTGCTGACTTCTTCACTTTTCTTTGAATCTTCATTTCAGCCCCCATAGGGTCTTCCACTAGTCCTTCCACCTTGACCTCTTCCCCTTTGCTTGCTGGTAAATCTTTTATTCAGCTTCTCTTCCACCTTCAGGGAAAACTGGTATGCATCTTCTATGGTGGTCATTTTGACCAAGCTTAGCTCCTCTTGAATACTTGGCCTCAACCCATTAATGTAATGGGATACCTTCTCCTTGTTGGCCTCTGCATGGCTTGTCCTGATAGTAATCTTATAAGACTCTTCTGTATACTCCTTGAAAGACTTGTTGCCTTGTTTCAATCCTTGCAGCTTCTTCAACAATTCCATCTCATAGTCCACAGGAATGAACTGCTTCTTTAGTTTCTCCACCATCTGATCCCATCTGGTAATCTTTCCTTTTCCTCTTCTATTCCTCTCTAATTGGACCTCCTTCTACCAAATACTGGCATGGCCCTTCAACCTTGTTTTTGCAAACTTGACCAGATCTGGGTCCTCCACATCTTCATACTTGAAATATTCCTCCATGTCATTGATCCAATCAATAAGCTGTTCCAAATTCAAATCTCCAGAATATGTAGAAACTTCGATCCTAGGCCTCTTTATGATCTTCGAAATAGCCCTCAACAACCTAACTTCTGTAGGATCTCCTGCAGCTTCTTGTTCCTCCTCAGATAGCTCTTCTTCAACTTCATCCTTGCTTTCTTCTCTTGTTCTTAGATCAAACCCTCTTCGTAGCTCCTCTTGCAATGCATCGATTTGCCTTTGCAGGGCTCTAAAACCCTCTTCCATCAAAGCATTCCTCCCAATATGATTTCTTTGTGGAGGCATCTTGATCTCCACAGCAAACCCAAAACCTCAGGTCCTGGTGCAAACTACCTCATGGTCAGCAATCTCTCTACACACTCTTGAAACCTTTGCTCTGATACCACTTGATGAAGGGAGTAAATCACAAAAAACACAACAGAAATTGAACACAGAAAATAGAACTTTCTTTTATTGACCTAGGCAACTCAATACATTATAGAAGCTCAGTTACAATCAGAGGAATCAATCCTCCATAGGCTGCAACACACTACAACTACACATCACCAGGCTCTAGAATCTTCTGCCTTGTGTAACCCCTAAATCAGCTAGGGTTTCTGTTTTACCACCTATTCTTGACTCTACACTTTCCCTCTTAACTCTATGTTGGCAAGAGACACATTGTGGCTTCATGATTGTTGTCATTGATGGGAACAAAGTCATCCCACCCATCCGCAGGACATGGTGTGCACATATTGGAAGTCAGATTGAAGAATGTTGTGGTCCGGTAAGTAAGAATAGAGCATGTGGCAAGGTTTGATAGTCAGGTCTGGATCTCTTAGAGGAAGCATCCTTGTAAAGTGTGGACTTGGGGAAGTCAAGAGGAATACCTTGACTGATAGATTCCAGGGATTGAGCCTCCGATGATAAGAGAGTGAAGAGATATGAGTATCTAAGTTTTGGGGTCCAGTTTGGTAGAGTAGACAGAGGAAGAACTGACAGACAAAAGATCAAAATTATTTCGGATGAGCTATTGATGGTGATTAAGGTTCTTAAGGTATCATCCATAATTGGCCAACAGTTTAGATGACTTCTATAAGTATCCCTTTGATTCACATCACTCGGTGAGCAAGGATTCAACCGACAGACTAAAGTTTAGGAAAATATTGACTATTTTGGATGCCGAATAGAAAGAGGATGAAATCCATTGTGTGGATATATATACCAAATGGATTTGTATATAAAAGTGTGTGTTGGGAGTTGTGGTGTTGTGAATAAAAGTAGAAGAATAGTATAAAGGCAGTAAGGCAGGTCCAGTATGTGAAAGGACAACAGCATAAAAGAAGAGGAAGAATGAAGTGCAGCAGATCAGTATACTGAGCCTAACCGGAACTGAACTCCAGCATATGTGGATGCTTCTCATTAGTTCAAGTATCTTGTTACTCTCTTTTTGTAGACAGTGAGTCTCTTGTAGGCAGTGAGCCCTAATTGGCAAGTGCCATTTTATATTTCTATTCTTCTAACAAAGAATGCATTCTTGGGTTAATCACCCAATGGTTTTCTCCCTTAATAGGGTTTCCACGTCAAAAATATTGTGTCATGAGTACTGAGTTTGTTTCTGCTTTCATGTTCATTTAAGCTTATGTGTTTTGATTCTGTACTAGTTGCTAAAAGAAGAACAAAAAGTTAAATTAAGTAAGATAACTGATTCACACCCCCCTCTCAGTTATCAACAATTGGTATAAGAGCCAAGTTCCTTCTAACAAAGCCTAACAGCTTGAGGAAGATCTGGGAATTCAAATGGATGTGTATGGTATGAGGGAACAACTTCAGACTGTCCTAGATGATCTTGAGCAATCTAACTCTGAAGTCAATGAACTAAAGGAAAGACTCAAACAGACTGATGATTTCATAAATGAACTAAAAGGGAAACTAAGTATCTCTATGAAAAAGAGAAAGGATCTACTTCAGCAATTGGCAAGTCAAGGTGAAGTCAATGATACAAATGAAGATCTAAAGGAGAAAACCAAGTTATCTGAAAAGTTATCAAAAGAGGTCATTATGATAAGAAATGAAATGGAATAAGGAGTCATAAAATTTACTCAAGAAATTAAAAAGAAAAGAAAAATAGAAGATGATCTAAGACTATCTCTCAAAGAGAAAATAGAAGACTGCCATAAGATAGATAGAATAATCAGACATCTTGAATCTAATCTTGAAGATGCTAAAGATAATGAAGAAAAACTTGAGGATCAAATTGTCTCTCTTAAAAGGGATCTTCAAACGATAAATGAATACAAAGAGAAATTCAAGATAAGTTCTGCTCAACTTGAAGTTCTTATTGAAAGACAAAAGAGGGTAGATGACAAGTGTGGCTTGGGATATGAGAAAGGTGAAAGCTCCGGATCCAGTTAGAAGAATTTTGGATCAGGAAATCTAAGGAATAGGCCTAGAAGACCTCCGGTAAGGCAACCTAATGCTCAAAGATATTCATCCTTCAATGAATACTGCCAAAACTGCAATAACTTTGGTCATAAAGCTAATCAGTGCAGAAAAAGAATAAATCAGACTAATGCATCATTCTCCGAATAGTGTTTTAACTACAAAAGGTATGGTCACAAATCTCATGAATGCAGAAATATGCAAATGAACAATTCATTCAATGGTAGATGCTTTGCATGCAATAGAATGGGACATATGGCTAATCAATGCAGATCAAGGTCATATGATTCAAATATGCAAAGAAATGTTGTTTGCCATAATTGCAATAGATTCGGTCATATTGCCAAATTCTGTAGAAGTAAGAATCAGGACAAAAGGGGTCTGGTGCATCATAATCAGAATCAAGACAAAAGAAAAGGAAAAGTGAATGCGGATGAAGTCAAAAGTGAGATGAATAAGATTTGGGTGAAGAGAAGCATAGAGAATGTAGGGGATGGATCCGCACCAGAATCTGGTGCTGATATTCCTTCCAGAAATTAAAAAAAATGGGCTCTGGCTTAGGGGGAGACACAAGGAAAAACACTTTTCCCCCAGCCAGTTAATTGGTACCAGGACTGGCACAAGGAGAGTTGTGGATTAAAGGGTTCTTAGAGAAACATCTAAATAAAACCGTGGTTAAGATATGGAAGATCCACAAGATGTTTAGAACAAGATTGGTTCGGTTCGTCAAGTCATCCGAACAAGGAAAACAAGGCAAACTAGAATGACTTAAGCTGAGCATTTATTGCAACTTGGTATTAGGGTTTACGGAGTAATATAAGGGTTTTTCTTATTAAACATTTGTTCATTCTGCATTCGAGAAGAAGCAAAAAGGAGCTCTGCAACAAATTTTCTTGAGCCCATCAAAAATCATCTGCAGAAGTTGATTCATCTAGCAATTGATCTAGCTCACTCCATGAAACCTAGAAGCGTAAAAGGTATTTTTCCGTTCTTGAATATCTCTCTGCAAATATTTGAAAGATGGGTACTCCAAATGTGGTGAATATTTTTGATAGGCCATGCCCTAAATTTAAGAAGCATCCATATAAATCTCTATAAGTGAACCCCTTAGGGGCATTTTCCAGCATTCCACATTGGGTTTTGCATGTTGAAGATGTTAGGGCATATATTCATGCGAACATTAAAGAGTTTGGTGAATCCAAGCTATCAGATATCTATCACAAATAGTTAATAGATGACTCTTTTGATCTCAAACCTAGGTATAAGGCTATTTGAGACAAACATTTTGCACAGTGCATTCATTTCCCCTATTTTCTGGAAGACAAATGGGTCTGGTATATTTTGAGCAGAATGCATGACAACTTCATGTGGTTGAACAGACTGTTTAAGATCACTAAGGATGCCATTAAGGCAGTAACTGGATTACACTCAACCGGTGAGATGCCCACTCTCAAATCTATCAAAAATTAAATTGTAAGTGACGCTACCAGATCGAAGTTTGATAAAAGAGAAATGACAATTGAGGATATCACAGATCCGGATATCAAGTTTGCATCAATGATAATTGGATATAAGATATATCAGTCCAGTAGGGAGAATTCAATATCTAGAACTGTAGTATATACTGCTTATGAAATGTTGAGGAAGAATGCAGACTATGATCTTTGTGAGCTCCTTCTAAACCAACTTTTGGAAAATCTGTAGAAGATAAAGAAGGACAAGAAGAACTCCTTCAAATATGGTGGCTTGATACTCTGTCTATTTTTCTACTACATGAATGAGCTACCCAGATCTAATGGGTGGATATGGCAGAATGATAGACCAGTAGCAATTCAAATCAGAGACTATCTACATGGAATTGGTGATGCCAATGCATAGAATACGGCACTCTGGGGGTACTTTAAGAACTTTCAAAATATGATGCAAGCCAGAGAGAGAATTCCCCAATCCTTAGTTGAAAAGTATAAGGATACAATTTGCTTTATGGTAGAAACTGATTAGTGCCTAATGGAGGCAGTAGAGCCAAGGGTAGTCTGGATCATGCCAATGGGGTATGAAGTGGATGAGAAAATAGTCGAGCTACATGTTCAACACATGCTTAGTCAATCTAAGGATCCCAAGGCAGAAAGGTTTGGAACCTTTGAAGAGTTGAGTATAAAGATTCATGTGAAACTTAGACAACCGAAGATAAAGAGAAAAGTGAGAAAAGAAGTAGAGAATGTTGCCAAAAGATTTGGCATATCAAAAGAAGCACTTGATGCTAACAAAGAGAAGATGGAAAGGGCAGAGAAAGAGAAGGAAGAAGAAGAAAAGGAAAGTGATCCGGTAAAAGTCCCCTCCCAGACCAGATCTTCTAAGAGCTCTGCACCTGCAACTGCTAAAAGCTCAAAAGCATCTAAACCAGAAGCAAAATCATCCGGTAAAGCAGAGAAAGGAACTAAAACAAAGGCCACAAGGTCTTACTTCAATCAGAAGGCTGATGAAGAGACAGAATCAGATGAGGAAGTAAAGAAAATGAAGAAGAAAAGGAAAACATCCGGTGTACCCTCTACTGAAGAAGTGATAGAAGAATTTGTTGAAAGGCCCACTCTGTCCTTAGATGATGTAGTTAAAGCAGTGACTATGGATGGGAACCTGCAACCAATAATAGAATTCTATGATGCATACAATGATGCAGATAAAAAGATCTTGGAGCAAGCCACAGTTAAGTACTTAAACATATACAATCAGGCTTTTATTGAAATCATATCTCTCATTCCCAAAAGCCTAGAGAAGGAATTAGAGATAAGAAAAAATAATGCTAGGGCAAAGGATCTTGAGATCTGAGAACAGATAGCCATTCAGCTCTTTCCTTCAATCACTCAGAAGCAAATGAATATGATCTTCAAAGATTGCAAGGATGATTTTTGGAACAAAGCTAGAATGAATCAGCTTATGCATGGAGAAACTGATAAAGTGGCAAAAGAAACTGAAGAGATTCTCAGAAATGCCTATAAAAGATTTAATATTCCAGTCATAGAGGACTTAGGTGATGAAACCTCTGCCATGGATGACAAAGAAGAATCTACTAAGATAGTGGCAGAAGAGGTAAAGGAGATAGGTGAAGAAAAAGGTAAGGACTTAGATTCCTCTGCTCCAGAAGAGGAGGTCCATGAACAAACAAACATCTCTCCTCTGGTTTCCCCTGCAGACTCCGGATCCAAAGAAAAAGAAAGAGTAGAAGAGAAGATCAGTCAAGAAGCAGAGGAGAAAGAAAAAGAAGATGACAGTAGTAAAGTTTTAGTAGGAAAGGAAACTCCAATAGAGAAGGCCAAAGATGATAGTGGTAAGAGTGTAAAAGGGGAGAAAACTCTATCTCCAGCAAGAGACATAGCAGAGGCAGTTGCAGAATTCTAACCAAAGAGATGATGGAATTTGATGAACCGGAACTTCTTCAAGGACCATTCAATTTTGACTCCCTCTCCCTGGTTCAAACCATGAAGCTAGCATCCTTCACTTCAGCAAAGGCAAAAGAAAAGCTTCTGAAGTCTCACATGGAAGACTGCAAGCATATAGAAATTGCATCTGGTGTATTGGAGAAGATCTTGCCATCTTTTCAGAAGGATTCCTTAGCCTCTTCATCTAGTAATCTTAGATCTCTAGTTAATAGTGTTAGCACACACTTTGATTCCTTAGAAAAGTTAGCAGAAGATAAGGTTCGAAAGGAGTTTTTGGCAAAAAGACTATCAGAGCTACAAGGGTTAATATCAAATGATAGGAGATTTATGGATATTGGAATAAAGAGCCTAGAAAATGCTCTTAAAGATGGTAGAGATATCTATAAATTTTGTTTATCTTGGCCTAAAGTGACCAAGGATTTTGACAAGAAAGTAAAAGAGCAAGAGGATAAACTATTAAGTTTATCTCAAAGTTTTGATCCTCTATCCTCCTCCATAGTAAATCAAAAGTGTCAGACTGTTGTAGTCATAAATTAAATAAAGACACTTGAGAAGGAGAAGAAAAATAGAATAAAAAGGTTGAGTGAACTTAAAGGGATCATTATCCCTAAGTTAGAGGCCATGCATGAAGCCCTAACTAATGCTCAGGCCATAGTCCGGACCAGTGATCCGATAGATCTCAAAAAGGCAGAAGCTTTTGCATTCCTATTGAGTGGTCACATCTCAATTTTTGACAGGATGAAGCTGAGTTGGGAAATAGAACTTGTGCAATTGAAAAACACTTTTGTAGATATACTTCAGTATATGTAAGTATAGCATGTATATATACTTATGCGGCTAAGTATAGATTTTTTTTTGGAAATTTTGGTGTGCGGACCCTACCCTTTGCCATTGATGTCAAAGGGGGAGTGAAGAGCAGTGAAAAAGGTGGAATCTAGCTAAGGGGGAGCTTCGGTAAAATGTACATTACAAGAGAGCATCAACCAAGGGAGAGTATAGTATAACACTTAGTCATTTTTCACTAAGTGTTGCCATCAATTGCAAAGGGGGAGATTGTTGGCAAGAGACACATTGTGGCTTCATGATTGTTATCATTGATGGCAACAAAGTTCATCCCACCCATCCGCAGGACATGGTGTGCACATACTGAAAGTCAGATTGAAGAATGTTGTGGTCCGGTAAGCAAGAATAGAGCATGTGGCAAGGTCCGACAGTCAGGTCCGGATCTCTTAGAGGAAGCATCCTTGTAAAGTACAGACTTGGGGAAGTCAAGAGGAATACCTTGACTGATAGATTCCAGGGATTGAGCCTCCGGTGATAAGAGAGTGAAGAGATATGAGTATCTAAGTTTTGGGGTCTAGTTTGGTAGAGTAGACAGAGGAAGAACTGACAAATAGAAGATCAAAATTATTCCGGATGAGATATTGATGGTGATCAAGGTTCTTAAGGTATCATCCATGATTGGCCAACAGGTTAGATGACTTCTATAAGTATCTCTTTGATCCACATCACTCGGGGGGCAAGGATTCAGCCGATAGACTAAAGTTTAGGAAAATATTGACTATTCCAGATGCTGACTAGAACGAGGATGAAATATGTTGTGCAGATATATATACCAGATGGATTTGGATATAAAAGTGTGTGTTGGGAGTTGTGGTGTTGCGAATAAAAGTAGAAGAATAGTATAAAGGCAGTAAGGCAGGTCTGGTATGTAAAAGGACAGCAGCATAAAAGAAGAGGAAGAATGAAGTGCAACAGATTAGTATACTGAGCCTAACTGGAACTAAACTCTAGCATATGTGGATGCTTCTCATCAGTTCAAGTATCTTGTTACTCTCTTTTTGTAGACAGTGAGTCTTGTAGGCAATGAGCCTCTTGTGAGCAGTGTGCTCAGGCAGTGAGCCCTAATTGGAAAGTGCCATTTTGTATTTCTATTCTTCTAACAGAGAATACATTTTTGGGTTAATCACCCCGTGGTTTTCTCCCTTAACAGGGTTTCCACATCAAAAATATTGTGTCATGAGTACTGAGTTTGTTTCTGCTTTCATGTTCATTTAAGCTTATGTGTTTTGATTCTGTACTAGTTGCTAAAAGAAGAACAGAAAGTTAAATTAAGTAAGATAACTGATTCACTCCCCCTCTCAGTTATCAACACTCTACTACCACCCAGGGTTCCCAAAATAGTCATAAATAGCACCTTTTGGCGGCCTCCAGCTAAATTTCAAAATTTACAACTCCCTCCAAAAGTAGGTCAACTTCTGAGAAGCACAACTTTTGATCTGGGTGTCTGATTGATGATCCGTTTTAAGTGCCAGAAAGCTCGCGATGTGAACTGTCACTCTAGAAATATGTAAATAGATTTTTGTCAACTTTTCAAGATGTTATGGGATGTTTTAGTACCTCATATCTTGTTTCAAAAAATTTTTAGGGGCTTTTCAGAAAAGAAAAACTTTAATATCTTTTAGCTCACAAATGATCTTTTCCTGATTCCTTCACCAAAGGTCTTATATTTCTGGTATGTAACTTTCTGTAAGTTTTTTCTTCAATCTGTGCCCAAATGCAAACTTTCCTAAAATGGCAGGTAAACTTTCCAAAACTGACAGTTTGCTATTTTTAGTAGTTTTGAAAAAACTGAAAGTCCTACATCATTATTCAAGATATTATGGAACCAGAAATAGTAATTATGGAAAGAAATGAAAACAACTGTAATGATTTTGAAGCAACATCTTTTTTGGGTGATACAAGATTGCCCTTACACCATTGGATGCTCCTGCATCAATGATGATCATGATGATGATGATCACGATGGTGATGATGATGATGAGGCAGATACTGGTAGTAGCCAGTGACATTCATGATCATATAGACTGCATCATCGATCATTCCTGATATATCGTTATGATGCCTCTTTTCATGGTTACTATCATATGTATCATTTTCACGGCCTGTAGTACCATATTATTGAGTTGTATCATTTTCACATGTATCAATTTGACTTATATCATTTGGACATGTATCATCTTGACTTGTATCATTTTGAGTTACATAATTTATCATTTTTACTTATATCATTTGTACATGTATCATTTTGACTTATGTCGACTGTTGGACATGTATCATTTTGACATGTTATTGATCTACTGGCATATTTGACTTTCACTTGTTTTAGTTATATATGATGATGATCTTATTAGTATTGAATTTTCAATTTATATATATTGAAAGTGGTCAATGATTTTTGGATGGATATTTATTACGTATGATGATTTTAATTTACTGCTCACGATGGATGTTGTAAAATTGAATTAAATTATAGATATTTGACCCACTTGTTTTAATTATAGATGATGATCATGTTATAATAATTATCTTGTTATTTTATAATAATTATCTTATTTTTTAATATAATTATCTTGTTAAATTGGAAGCAAAATCCAAAGCAACAAAGGAGGTCATAATGGAAGCAAAACTTGGTGTCAATTAGGAAGCTAAA
This sequence comes from Cunninghamia lanceolata, assembly GCA_027924645.1. Classification (NCBI taxonomy): domain Eukaryota; kingdom Viridiplantae; phylum Streptophyta; class Pinopsida; order Cupressales; family Cupressaceae; genus Cunninghamia; species Cunninghamia lanceolata. Next base: position 4,153,377 of record BSBN01000286.1, on the reverse strand, counting down.
AAAGAAGCTATTTTTGATGCCATACAAGAAGAAAAATACGAAGCACGACTGAGAGCAAAACTAGAAGCAAAAATGGAAGCAGACATGGAAGCAAAAATGGAAGCTAAATTGGATGCCAAATTCGATGCTAAATTGGAAGCAAAACTGGAAGCAAAATTGGAAGCAAACCTAGAAGCAAAAATGGAAGCAAATCTAGAAGCAAAAATGGAAGCAAAACCTGAAGCAAACCTGGAAGCAAAATCAGAAGCAAAACTAGAAGCAAACCTGGAACCAAAACCTGAAGCAAACCTGGAACCAACACAAGAAGCCAAACCAGAAGCAAAATCATAAGCCAAACTAGAAGCCAAATCCGGTGCTAAATTGGAAGCAAAATTAAAAGTAAAATGGGAAGCAAAATTGTAAGCAAAAATTGAAGCAAAACCAGAAGCAAAATCGGAAGCCAAACTAGAAGCCAAATTGGGTGCCAAATCTGGCGTTAAATTGGAAGCAAAATGGGAAGCAAAATTGGAAGCAAAAATTGAAGCAAAACTGGAAGCAAACCTGGAAGCAAAACCAGAAGCAAAATCAGAAGCAAACCTAGAAGAACCATGAGAAGCAAAACCAGAAACAAAATCAGAAGCCAAATTGGGTGCCAAATCTGACGCTAAATTGGAAGCAAATCTGGAAGCAAAATCGGAAGCAACACTGGAAGCAAAAATGGAAGCAAAACAAGAAGCAAACTTGGAAGCAAAACCAGAACCAAAATTGGAAGCCAAATTGGGTGTCAAATCCAGTGCTAAATCCAGCGCCAAATTTGGCTATTGCTTTCCGGTGCTAAAGTCGGTGCTAAATCTGGTGCAAAAGTAAGCATGCAAATTTGCATTGAGTTTTGCGCCAGAAAAAGTGTCCAATTCCTGAGCTCAATTGCACTAAATTCTGGTGCTATTTTAGGTGCTAATTCCCTGTTCTGTTATAGTAATTAGCAAAGTTGACTTAAAACATGTTACGGTTTGTGATGTCCCCTCCTCAAAATGGCTAAGTCATTTATGACCGAACCAGTTCAAATGCAAAGAGATATCAAATACATGACCTATTCTACATCATTGCATACCAAGACATAGATCCACGATAAAGAAGGATGTTCCTATTCCTATACATGCATCAAGTTGAATAAGGAATAGAGAAAAGCAATCTTCAAGCAACGCTAGCTATCGAATGAAAAGAGGATTGACTAAGTCTTGGCGCTAATAATTAACATAAATAAATAACACTTATATGATGAAACACAAATAAACAAGCAACAACAATTACCTAAAAACATTGTCATAGATAATGATAATCAAAATCATTAACAAAAGGGCAGAATGATCCCTTAAGGGATGTGACTATTCATGCATTGGCAAAGTTATAAGAGCAATGTGACATGGTTTCAAAAGAGCAGTGAAGAAGAAGAGAACAAAATACACATGAATTACAAGCGGGTCAGCAAATCCTACATACATCGATCCAAAGCACCATAACATCTCAATCTAATAGAAATAATCATTCAACCAACTGTGAATTCATAGCAGCAGTGAAGCATTAACATTAGCACGGATATGTATTAAAAGAAATACAATTCAAACATCCAACATTAAGAAATATAGCCAATCACAGTAGCTTAAGTGAACAACAAGGAAATGCCAGTCAAATCCAATTAAAGGCATTGAACAGTTACTCATAGAAAGTAACATATCCATTTAATCTGCTTCAGAATACTCAATCTTGGCAGTGAACCTATCAACATGTAAAAAAGGGAAATCTATCTCCTATGTTAATTATGCAATTCTAATAGATTAATACCATATAGATAGCATCAATTAGATCATATAGATAGGATGACATAAATTAAAGGATGTGATAGTATATGAATAACATATAAATAGACTAATCGCCTATGCTAAATGCATGAAATGAATAATATGATCATGGATGAATAACATGACTAAATATAATAAACTTCCTCATTATAGGACTATGTCTAAACAAGGAATGACTATATTTGATTTCTAAAGGACTATAAGAATATAAAGGCAAATTCCATAGAAATGAGCTCATGATATACTAGGATCTAAAGTCTCAAGTTATAACATTAATCTATCAACCACCTATGAGAGTATGGGTTAGACTAGGGAAGAGCGGAATGTTGTATAAGTCTCACATGGTAGGTGACTCTCAAATTTAGCGAGGGACCACCGGGCATGTGGTGAAGCATTTGGGCCTACGATAGTGGAGATAGGCTTTACTCAAGTGGGTGAGGGATAACCGAGCGTGTGAAGAAGCCCCTTGAATCAAGTGGTGAGGGATTACGGGGCATGCGAAGAAACCCTTGGGCCAGATGTTACTAACCCACACCCTATATCTATACTCCATCTCCACTAGGGTTTATGAATAATGAACAATCCCTAAGTATATCATGAGACTCAAAAGATGATTAAGAATTGAGTTAAGAAAATGGATTTTTGAATTATTGATTTATGATGATATTGATTATGTGGTTACTAACCCTAATTTGGTTATTTTAATATGATTTATTGATCTTATTTATTACTAATGTTTCTTTTAAGAAGCCATTCTTGTGTGCAAGGTTAAAATTAAGGATCTTCTTATAAGGGATATTACAAGTAGTATCAGCTATCTTGCCATCTTGTGACATAAATTAATGCAAGCCTACTCTAGAAGGAACCAAAACTGCAACAACAACATGGAGGCACAAGACATGAGGACCTTCGTGAAGATGACGACTAAAGCAATGATGGACCAAAATGAGAGAACCACTAAAGCTATGATGGAGCAAGGAGAAAAGACAACACAAATACTTATTGAAGCACTCCAAAATGTGGGAAACATTGTAGACAACCTCAAGACCCATTCAGCAAATGGGAAGGATGTAGGCTCCAATCAAGCTAAGAATAGTAACACTTCATCTAGCTCAAGGATTTTGAGACCATCTTTCCTACCCAATGAAGAAACTTCAAGAACAAAAGATGTTACTTCACAAGCCATGAGTACCGAAGACATTGCTAGGGCTTATGCAAGCCTAGAACTGGAAGTAAGAAGAGTAGTATCCTTCAATGATTTTAGCCATTCAAAAAGGAATGAGTCAACAAGGAAAGGAGACCCATCAAAAAAGACTTAAAGTATAAAGACAACAAGGTGAACCTTCCCAACATTGATGGAACAAACAAGATCACCCCACATGCTTGGCTACAAAAGTTGAATGACTACTCCCACCTTAGCCCGATGACAAAAAGGGATACCCTCCAATTTGCCATTTTACACTTGGAAGGATTAGCCTACGAATGGTGGCATCATGGGAAGCATACTCAAGGTCATGAAGCCATCATATCTTATGAGGAATTCTCCAAAAGGTTCATTAAAAGATTTGATCGATGACATCCACAACAAGACTTCAAAGAGCTGACCCAAGTGAAGCAAAGAGGAACTGTGGATGAATATATAAGTGAGTTTGAGAAGATAGCCATCTGAGTTTTAGGAGTAGACAAAGATAGACTCACATACCTATTTATTGAAGGATTAGATGAAGCACTATGAGGCTTAGTGGGAGCACTTAAACCCACAACACTTGATGATGCCATTGAAATGGCAATTCAATTAGAGAAAACCAAACCCTCTTGCCCATACACCAAACCATTTCATAAAAAAGGGAAGTTTGACAAATCATTCCACCTCAAGGATAAGAAAAGGGATAGAAGCCTATGCTACAAATGTAAGGAACCTTGGAAACCTAGTCATACTTGCCTAGATAGGGAACCTCGTGACAAAAACAAATTCTTTGAATGTAAGGAAAAGTGGGAACTTGGACATAGGTGTGAAAAGAGGAATCAAGCCCACAACCTAGAAGTTCTATCCGATGAAGAAGTAGGAGATGAATTCCCAAACAAAAGAACCAAAAATGATGATCAAGAACAAGGAGCCATAGCTGCCATATCCAAAATATAAAAACATCATCCCTTTAGGATTAGATGTGTTCTCAAAGGGAAAAAGGTAACAACCTTAGTGGATAGTGGGGCCGCCCACAATTTTGTCAATGAATCATTGGCAAAAAGGATCAAACTAGAAACCAAAGACTTCGAAGGGTTTAAGGTAGCCTTAGCAGATGGGAGAACTAGAAATTGTACCAAGAGACTACCACAATTAAACTTGACTGTAGGTAAACACCCTATACAAGAAGACTTCTATGTGGTCAACATGGGTGAAATGGATGTGATTTTGGGAATGTCATGGTTACACTCATTGGGACGCATCACTTTAGACCTTCCCAAGTTGGAACTCAGCTTTGAAAGTAAGGGAGAGAAAGTCACCTTACATGGGTTAGCCAATGGATTACCAAGAGTGATCTCCTCTAAAAGAATGGAAATAACCTTTAGACACAACCAAGTGGAATGGGTTGCACAATGTTTGATCCTAGATAAATCAACTCCATTAGGAAAATCCATACAAATAGACATCAAGCCAGTCCTCAAGAAACATAAAAAGCTTTTTGATGAAATACCACATGGCCTTCCCCTAAAATGAGGTTTTGAGCACATTATTGAAATGGAAAAGGATGCAAAACTCATTATTACCACTCCATATAGGCATCCCCAAAAATTTAAAGAAGAAATAGAGAAAACAACCAATGAAATTTTGGAGATGGGTCATATACAACTGAGTTCTAGCCCATTTGCATCCTTAATGGTATTAGTGAAGAAAAAAGATGATACCATGAGAATGTGCGTGGACTATAGAGCTTTAAATAAACAAACCATTAGGAATCGGTATCCTATACCAAGTGTGGATGAACTAATTGATGAGTTGCATGGGGCAAAATACTTTTCAAAGATTGATCTAAGATTGAGATACCATCAAATTAGAATGAGGGAAGAAGACATTCCAAAAACTACGTTTAGATGTCACTATGGTCATTTTGAATTCCCAGTTCTACCTTTTGGATTTACGAATGCTCCAGCCATATTTCAGTCATGCATGAACCACACCTTTTGAAAACAATTAAGGAAGTTCTTTCTAATATTCTTTGATGATATCTTGATCTATAGTAAGACATGAGAAGATCATCTCAAACACATTGATGAAGTATTTCCATTCTCGAGTAAGAATCCTTATATGCAAAGGCATCCAAGTGTGAGTTTGGAATGGAAGAAATCCTCTACATGGGACATAAGATAAGTGCACAAGGAGTCCAAGTGGATGAAGAAAAGATCAAAGCTATTAAGGAGTTGCCAAGACCAAGAACGTTGACTCATCTCAAGGGATTCTTAGGTTTGTGTAGCTATTATTGAAGATTCATCAAGAACTTCTCCAAGATTGCAGCTCCACTCACCAATTTGACCAAGAAGGGATCCTTCCTATGGGATGAGGAAGCACAAAAGGCATTTGAAAATTTGAAAGAGGCAATGAGCACTTGTCCAGTACTTGCCATTTAAGACTTCTCACTCCCCATCGAACTTGAATGTGATGCATCCAGTGAAGGCATCAGAGTTGTTCTAATGCAAGATAAACATCCTATTGCTTTAGAGATTCACAAGCTATCTCCTTCTAAAAAGCTATATTCTACCTTGATAAAGAGATGTTGGATCTTATGCATGCACTGGCAAAGTTTAGGCAATATTTGGTTTGTGGAAGTTCATGGTTAAAAATGATCATAATAGTCTCCAATTCTTCTTAAAACAAAGGGATTTGAATGACCATCAACAGAAATGGGTGAGTAGATTGCAAGCCTACAATTTTGACATTGCCTATGCGAAAGGGAAAAACAATGTGGTTGTTGATGCATTGTCTAGAAGGCCATCATTATGCACCATGCCAAGTATTTCACCATATTGGAGAAGCACTATTATAGCCGAGTATGTTAAAGATCCTCTCACCAATAACATACTTGAAGGAAATATACCAGATGAGGAATTTAGAGTAAGGGATGAAATTATCTTCTACAAGAATAGAGTGTATGTTGCATCTGAGTCCAAATTGAAGGAGAAAATCATTAGAGAATTTCATAATAATCCTTTAGCTGGGCACCAAGGATATTTTAAGACATACAAACAAGTTAGAGAGAAGTTTTCTTGGAAGGGTTTAAAAAGAGATGTACTCAAGCATGTTCAAGAATGTGATACATGTCAAAGAAACAAGATAACACAAACCCATCTAGCCGGGTTACTCCAGCCTCTACCCATTCCCAAACAAAAGTGATGTAGTATTTCCATGGATTTCATAGCCAACTTTCCTAAGGTGCAAGGAAGAGATTGCATCTATGTGGTGGTAGATAGAATTACAAAGTATGCACACTTCATGGCTATCTCATCTGAATACAAAGCCCCTCAAGTTGCCGAGTTATTCTTCAAAGGAATCTTCAGACTTCATGGGTTACCAAAGAACATAGTCAGTGATAGAGATAGTCGCTTTATGAGTTTATTTTGGCAAGAATTATTTTGATTGTTTGGGACATAACTTACACCTAGTACAAGTTATCACCCTCAAACCGATGGACAAATAGAAATAGTAAAAAAATGGATCGAGGGTTATCTAAGGAATTATGTAACGAGACAACAAAATGCATGGATATAATGGTTGCATCTTGGAGAGTATTGTTACAACACAACTCACCATATGTCAATTCAAATGAGTCCATTCAAGGCACTATATGGTTATGAGGCCGTTTCCTTTGGAAGTTTGATCCTCCAAGAAAGCTGAGTACCCAAAGCCAAGCATTTCATCCAACAAAACGAGGATATCATGAAAGCTCTCAAAGACAACCTGCACCATGCTCAGAACCAACAAAAGATATATGCTAATAGGAAGCATGTGGAGAGGACATTTGAAGTTGGAGACATGGTGTTCCTAAGATTGCAACCTTACAAACAATCTTCCATCAAAACTAGTGGTGTCGTGAAGCTCAAACCCCAATTCTATGGACCCTATAAGGTACTAAGCAAAGTTGGGGAAGTAGCATATGAACTAGACTTGCCCATGAATAGAAAGATCCACAATGTATTCCACGTCTCCCAGCTTAAGAAAGTGCTTGGTCAAACAATCACTCCATGTGAAGAACTACCTCCTCTCGATGATGAAGGACAATTAGTCCTAGAACCTGAAAAGATATTAAGCAAGAGATAAAGAAAGTTAAGAAGTAGAACTATCATGGAATATCTCATCAAGTGGAAAGGATTACCCATAGATGATGCCACATGGGAAGGAGATGAAATCAAGAATCATCCAAACTTGAATATTGCTTGAGGACAAGCAATCCTTGAGTGAGGAGGACTGTGATGTTCCCTCCTCAAAATGGCTAAGTCATTCATGACCGAACTAGTTCAAATGCAAAGAGATCTCAAATACATGACCCATTCTATATCATTGCACACCAAGACACAGATCCATGATAAAGAAGGACATTCCTATTCCTATACATGTGTTAATTTGAATAAGGAATAGAGAAAAGTGATCTTCAAGCAACGCTTGCTACCGAATGACAAGAGGATCGACTAAGTCTTGGCACCAATAATTAACATAAATAAGTAATGCTTATATGAAGAAACACAAATAAGATAAGAAGCAACAATTGCCTAAAAGCACCATCATAGATAATGCTAATCAAAATCATTAACAAAAGGGCAGAATGATCCCTTAAGGGATGTGACTATTCATGTGTTGGCAAAGTTATAAGAGCAGCGAAGAAGAAGAGAACAAAATACATACAAATTACAAGTGGGTTAGAAAATCCTACATACATTGATCCAAAGCACCATAACATCTCAATCCAATAGAAATCATCATTCAACCAACTGTGAATTCATAGCAACAACGAAGCATTAACATCAATAGTGATATGTATTAAAAGAAAAACAATTCAAACATCCAGTGTTAAGAAATATAGCCAATCACAATAGCTTAAGCGAACAACAAGGAAATTCCAGTAAATTCCAATTAAAGGCATTGAATAGTTACTCATAGAAAGCAGCATATCCATTTAATCTTCTTCAGCATACTCAGTCTTGGTAGTGAACCTATCAACATGTAACAAAGGTATATCTATCTCCTATGTTAATTATGCAATTCTAATAGATTAATACCATAATGAAATAGAATAATTATACATGGAAAACAAAGGCATAAGATATATATATATATATTGTAGACACCTAAAAATATCTTTTACCATCAAACTGACTCCTGACATCCCTAAACATACCAATTTCTCTTCTAACCAATTAATTAAATTTTTATTTAATTAATTATCCCTTCATAACCTAATTTTACACCATTTTATCCCCAACAATTGAATTAATTCTATTAATTCAATAGTTCAAACCTTAGCCAATTGATTTAATAAATATGCAATATTTATTTGGCCAATTTCCCTTTTTTTCACTAAATTCAATTAATTAGCTAAATCATGTTTAACTAATTAATTCAGCCTATTAATTGACCTATCCCTACCCTAGGTAATTAAATAGCTATTATTTAATTGCCTACCCTAGCCTACCTCATCCTAGCCCTAGGATTAATTAAATACAACCTTAGTTAGTTAATCTTAAACCTCCCATTAAGATGGTCAAATCCAGCTTAACACCTTTCCCCACATCCTCCAAATAAAAAATTGAAATATATCCACATAAGTCAATTTTTTATTAAAATAAGTCCAACATCACATTTAATTCTCTTACAACCCCTTACCCATGCCATACCTCATTTATGCCCACTCATCCCCAAATGAATTTTTAATTCATTTTACATTCCCCATATGAATTTTTAATTCATACATATTCCATCTCACCCAACCTCATTTAATTCACCCTTTTCCCAAAAATGAATAAAAGATTCACTTTTATTCCTAGCCCTCCATCCTCCAAGATGAAATCTAGGCCCTCCACATCACTTTCATCCTCCACCATTGATCTTTCAAAACAATCTCCACCCTTGGATCAAAATCTCTCCAAAAAATCTATAAAAAGAACCTCTCCCAAGCCATTGGGGATCCAAGTTTTCAAGTAGTGTCATCATGCCAAAATATCTAATGAGCTAGTCTTTTGTGAGTTGCAATTAGAGTAAGAGTATTTCACATTTATATTCATCAATTAGGGTATATCTTATCTAGGAGCTCTTGGGTGCAAAGTTCCTCTCCCTTTGATGAGATTGGGTCTTCTTATCTAGGTATAAACACTTTGTTTTGTTATGCATTTTGTTTGTGTTTTACCTTGGAATTGAATCACCTAATCATATTGACACGCCCGGTGGGACCCACAAGTTCCATATCTAACCAATTTTTGTGAGTTTTTTTCGTTGAGACGTGCTTTTGTAGGTGCAGTGCTATCTACCATGCGCAATGGCGCTATCTTTAGCGAGTATTGGCACTATTTACTATTCTAGCACTATTTTGCAGAACATTTTTCTCTCTCAAATCTCACTCACAAATCCATCTAATCTTTGGTTTTCTTGTGGCTTTTTAGGGTTATCTGCTCTCTGTTTTGTAGGAATCTTGAATAGAAGAAGGGGAGGTCATGCCGAAATTTGTTTAAAGACTAAACATGCAATTTAGCTTTCATTTAGTCTTGGCTTTTCATTTGTTATACTAACAAGACTAACAAGCTCTTGGTCTGTGCAGTCGGATCCTCTGTTTCAGTTAGGAAAAACCTCTGTTTTGTAGGGCAGACGCATTCAGGCACATATTGGCACTATCAGCACCCAGTGCATCACTATTTTCAAACTATGACTGGACCTCTTGACAGCACGCACAGTGGCACTTTATTATATCCATATTGGTGCTACTTCTGGTTTCAACACCTTCTATATCTCATTGTAGCATGATATTCTGTTCTAGCACCTTCTATAAAGTATTGTAGCGTGATATTATGTTTTAGCGCATTCTGTATCTTATCTTGGTGCTATATTCTATTCTGGCACCTTTTGTATTCTATTTTAGTGCCATTTCATGAATCAGTTCTATTTGTCTGTACATCAGTGCTATTTGTCTAGGTGTCAGGTTTCTAGGGTCGTTTCTGTCAATAGCGCCATTGCAGTCTGTAGTGGCACCATTATGTCTCTGTTTTAGCATTATTTTTGGAGACTGACTTTGCGTTCTGTGCAGGGACTGACAAGTTGTTTGCAGGTCATCACCCTCATTTTGCAGACACTAACAAGTTTTTTGCAGGGTGTTTATCTTTAGTTTAGCAAACACTTCATTTGGGAATTAAAAAGAACCCTTGCATGTTAGCTTAAACAACATTTCTATTTGGTGCAATAAAAATTGATCAACAACCAACAAACAAATCTTTGTGTGTGTGTGCTTTAGTTTAGAACAAACATTTGAGTTTGGTGTTCTAAAATTCACAAGTGTGTGCCAACAACCCTATCAAAACATTTCAATTTTGGGCTTTAAAAAGAACCACAAAGTGCATTAACAAACTCATTGGATTAAAAAGAACAACAATCTGCATTCTTCACTCATATAAACAAGAAAAAAAATCTAATTCGTGTGAAGTGTTTTCGTGATTTTGTTTGTAGTGTGAAAAAGTGTATGCTCTTCCCTTGCACCATTGGTGACCTTGGGAATCAAAATCTTTTCACAACACTTGCATGAATCACCCCAAACATAATCCAAAGAACTAAAATGAACCTTGTTTAGTGTGAGACAATTACAAAATATACATATGCTCTCCCCTCGCATCATTGTATGAACTTGGGGATCAAAAGTATTTTTGTGGTTATGTTGCTTTTGTTAATCCTTAGAGGGCCTGCCACCCCACTTTGAAAGGTGGGAACGACCCAAGTGACAACAAGCTAAAGCCAAGCTCTTTCGAGCCGCTATATAAATTAATGTGTTTGGGATGAAAGTCACAAGCAACAGGTGTTGTTGTGTCATACTGATAGCCAACCTTCCCCAAAACCCTCTAAGGCGTAACCCTTGGAGGCTGGGAGACTCCATAACAGAGAGTAGCACTGCTGCACGTATGGCCACCTGAATGAATGCACTTACTACAAACCTTTGTTTAGCAAGCCAAAAACCTTCTATTTGTTGACGCAGAAGGGAAACCTTTGAAGCGGCCCTGATTCATGCGGTTCTTAGCTGAGGTAGTAGGGACAATCCTAAGGTTTGGTGAGGGACAAGCCTTCGTGGAAACCTAGATCTTGGTATACATGAGAAGTGTGTGCAATTGTAAGGAGGAGCCGGTGCTACCAAGATCTTGGAGCTACCCACTTTGAATAGGCACAGCTAGGGGATTCAACAAATACTGTCATATCTTTGCCTTAGGTTGTGCAAAGTGCTTGTTTAACAAAATCACATGTCTTTTCACAAACAAAATCTTGGTTATTGTGTGTTATTGTGCTTAATTTGTCTTTCAAAAAACTTGCCAAGAGACAATAAAAATCATTGGATCAAACTTCATATCAAAACAAATCCAAATCTATCAACAAAATCCAACTTTTTAGAGCCTCGACCAACACTACCCTGTTTTAGCACCATCTCTATCTGCTTTTGGCACCATTTCACCTGTGGATTGGCACTATTTGTAGATTGACTTGCTTGAGACTAAGACCAATTCCATTGTGATCTTTATCACCTACTTTTCCCTAATCCATAGTCACCTTCCAAAAATTTGTCAATACCCCATCCATTTTCTACTCAAATTTTCCAAATCATACCTTCATCTTGACCTTAGAGAATCAATCATTGGACCCTTTGCTATATCATAATCCACTCAATTTCATATCCATTCATCCTCATTGATCTTTGTAAACCTTTTTGGACCAAAATAAAAAAAATCCTTGCCACAAGAAATCATTCTAAAATCCAAAAACATATCCAAAATCGTCCAAATCAAAACACCTATCGAAAAATAATCCAACAAAAGTTTGTCATCCCTTTGAGCTAAAGCTAGATCTAGATTTCATCATTCACATCACATTTCTTGGATAGTCATTAGTCAACCTTTCAAGTGAAATAATCATCCTTCTTTGTGTAAGGTCCTTAGTCTACCCCAAACAAAGAGAAACACCCATTTGTGCTACACAAAACTAGATCTTAGTAAAGCTCAAATCCTTTTAAAAAAAAAACATCATCCTAATCTCTCATACCAAACATCTAATTCATCCAAAAATCTCACCATCCAAATCAACATCAAAATCTCTTTCATCAAATCATCCTCAAAACAAATTTCATCTCTTATCTACCATTTTGGTCCAAAACATTGTAAACATCAATATCACCCACTCGTATCATCCCTAGATTGACACTTTTTTGGAGAATCATCTTAGAAGTGAGAAATCTATCCCTTATCATGCTATAATCACCCTTTCATCTTCCATTCCACTACCACATCCTTTTTTGGGTCCAACAAATCAATTCAGATTCTCTAAGGTCTTCATCCTCTTTTCATCCACCTCAAAATCAAATCCATACACTTGCATGCCCATAACTAGATCACAACACAAGAAGAATCAAGCAATGGTAGATTTTGGAATGCCTAATACTAACGACAACAACATACCAATCAACCAAATACACAATCTACCTACAGTCTTTCAAATCTCGACATATAATCCAAATGAAAATCCCTTCCATTTCTTGCAACCACCACCACCACCACAAAACATCCCCACCATGTCCCAAGATGATCTAGATGTCTTGACCTTTACACAAGACGTGGATAGCATGGATCTACTTGACAAAATCCTAAGGTCGGATCAAAATAGATAACTTGATTATCTCCTCAAAATTGATGCTCAACCAACCCACAACACGACATCGTCCCAACCATCTACATCACACACCCAACCTATCATCTCACAAACCTCAACTCCCACTGTATCCACCGCCACCACAAGCTCTAACATCACCACATCTACAATCCCCACAAGTGTCTCTAATCCTACCACCTCCCAACTCGTCATCACATCCACTACCACAACTACCATAAACTCTTCCATTCCACAAATCACCCTAGGCATACAAGGGAATCTCACGCACGCAAGTGCTTCCACAAGTGTGCCTCCACTTAACCCTCAAACGATAGCATACATGCGACAATTCTGTTCGGAACCACTTTTAAACATGACCAACCCATCCAACATCAATCCATCTCATGTTAACCCATCTAATGTCAAGCCATCTAATGTCAATCCTTCTCATCTCACATATCTACAAAATCTCGTAGCATCATCAACACATCATAACCCCAACCCTCAAATACCTCCCCATATTCTCCAACAACTCCACGCTTACCAACAACATCTCACCCAAACCAACAAACACATCACTCCACAGTACCAAAACACAATTTCCCAAAACCTCCAACATCAAATGCCACCCAATCTCCAACACCTCACCCATCAACAAACCTACACACCTCAACTGCCACCAACGCCAGGTCTCACAACCATTGTACAGGCCTTGATCCAAAAGGTAGATGATATGAAAATTTGGGGTAAACACAAGCATTACTCTTTTGAGGATATTTGCCCCTATCCATTTGATCAGACATTATACACGGCCTCTTTCCCCAAGAATTTCAAAACGCCAAAATTTGACAAATACAAGGGAAAGGGAGACCCTAGGGATCATCTTAGGGAGTTTTACCTCGCTTGCTTAGAAGTCTCAAACAACAATACATATCTAATGAGACTATTTCCAAGAAGCCTCGGTGGACAAGCCACTGAGTGGTTCACACATCTTCCCCCAAGCATTAGGTCTTTCCCTGAGCTTGCGGAAAAAATTGTGAATCATTTCTCCTATAACTTTGAGCATGAAATATCTATGACAAACCTTTGCAACACAAAACAAAAAAGTGGAGAATCCTTCGCTTCCTTCTTGCAGAGGTGGAGAAGCTTAGCAAGCAAACTCCCTTGGCCAATTCCTGAAAAACAACTTGTCACTATGTTCGTGACTAACCTCAATCAGGAAATAGGGTTCCATTTACAAATCCTTTGTGCGTCTACCTTTGAAGAAGTGATCGACAAAGGTACAACCATAGAGCGGGCCCTCATCGCCAAGGACTCCATCAAATTATATGACTACAAGTCCAACAACAACAACAACAACAACAACAACAAACTCCATATCAACACCCCCAATACAAACAACAATGCCAACACACAATCAAACAACAAACCACGCTATTGGGGGAGGAACAAGAACACCTTGAACGATGGCATCACAGATGTGAAAGCCATCCAACATGTACATAATCAACCACCCGCACATACATATACCGCCATTGTAAATAATCGAAGGGGGCAAACTAAACAAAACAAACCTCGAAGGCAATTCACACCCTTAGGGGAACCCATCGAGGATATCCTTGACAGATGTCTCAAGAAAGGTTTGATAACACTCCCACCTATTAAACCTCGTCAAGAGAATGAGCTCAAAGCCACCTAGTACAATGAAAATGATTATTGCGACTACCACCGCATTGTGGGCCACAAAACTGTTGACTGCATGAAATTGAAACATTGCATGAAAGACCTCATTGATCAAAATCAAGTCAGCCTTGACCAAAGCACCCAACGATTACCAAACACTAATCTCAGAGCTTACAAGGATGCACTACCCAATCACAACAAAGCCTCTTCATCCAATCAAGCCTACAACGTCACCCCGCCACCTGCATCCTATGACTCTATCGTAGGGTGGATAGAACCATCATCTAACCATGTTAGCATAATCACCATTCAGGCACAAGCACCTGATTGTACCGTCACAACTCGTCATGGCCACGTATCCATCCGTACAGCCCCCACCACTGATCAAACACCCACATCCACATCAAACTCCCTACCCCCTCATCCAACCAGACATCCATCACCTACCAATCACTACAACCTCCTAGAACATCTAGGAAAGACCCCCGCACAAATCTCCATCCTTGAGCTGCTTCGCAAATCACCTCTCCACGAAGATGTCCTTGACAAAGCACTCTTGGAAACTCAATTTCCTGCCAACTTGAATGTCAATCAATTCCAAGCCATGTGGGTCATATTGCCACACCTCATCATCTCACATTTTCAGAAAAGGATCTTCCCGATTCACAACACTCACATAATGACGCCTTACACATTGAAGTCCGTCTCCACAAGCATACCATCAAAAGAGTCTTAATAGATGGTGGCTCTAGCCTAAACTTATGCACTCTTAAATTACTAAAACACTTGGGATACTCGGATGTGGTTGTAGACACTAGTGAGTGCATCACAATCAAAGGGTATGATGACACTGAATGACTATCTGAAGGAACCATCAAGCTCCCTATTCAAGTAGGATAGAAGATAATGGAAACAAAATGTCAGGTCCTTGATTTTGGCCTCCCCTACAACATTCTTCTCAGCTGACCATGGATCCATGCCATGCAAGCGGTCCCCTCTACATTCCATCAACGCCTCAAGTTCCTCCACAATGGCACAAAAGTAACTATCTATGCCAATCCCTGCCCCTTCCAATATTGCAGTTTCTTGGAAGGCCATGACCACACCTTCTGTCCATACAACAAAGCCATTACCAAAGCCAATCCTACAACTTCCACCTCATACATGGACCCCGCCAACATTGCCACCACTTCATCCCAAACACCACCACCGCCTGAGGTCAAGATCAAGCTTAGTGACATGGGATGTGGGGAATACGACCTACATGGTACCTTTTGTGTGGGCACACTACCCGATCCTAAAATATTTGGCATCCCAAAGACAGAAGCAGCCAACACAATCATCATCAAGTGTAAACCATCACCCATCTTTGAGAAGAAACATCTCCTAGATCAGGATGTACTCAAAGACATATCATCCTGGCTGTATAAGGATGAAGACACTGAGCAAGAAGCCCCCACCATAGCAATAGAAATCTATGGTAAAGGATTAGAAATTGTCAAAAACATGAGCTATAAAGGACAAGGCGGTATCGGCCTTCATGAGTAGGGGATCATGGAACCAATCCAAGCAACAAGAAATCCCTATACTCAAGGGTTAGGATATGGTCAATGACAACATATCCTCACCACTGGCGAATGTATCTTAGCTGAGGTCACTATGGTTTCCCCTGAAGTCGATAATATCTACAAAACAGGCCATCAAGATTCCTTTAGTGACTTTGCCGATTTCTTCGACTCATCCATATGCACCCTATACACGGTCACCACCCTAGCCTCTTCACCCAATGACTTACCCCTTGTATACCCAGACCTCATAGATTGGGACCAACGGGGACCTCCTCTCTTCGATGTAGCACCAAATGATGAAGCCATCGCTGAAATGATGGGGGCTAGAGATCACTTCCCCCTGGGAGATCATAGAGCAGGATACATCGTGGAACTTGATACGGCGGCCTATTTCAGGGAGACAACCCCAGCTTCTAGTCATAAAAATATAAAAATCAAACATGGATCTGATGGTGAAAACTGTTCCGCGGCAGTGTCAGATCCCAAAAAAGTAAAAATAAAAGACGTATCTCCTGGTAAAAACCTCCACGAGGTGCCAGGAGATGGAAGCATCGGCCTTCCAGAGATAGACAAAGTATATCCCGATAGATCACCTGTCCTAGTGGAGCTAGCTCAAGAGATGAATCTTGGGACGGAAGAAGAGCCAAAAATCACTTTTAGGGCAGAATCTCTCAGCACACAAGAGTAGGAAAACTTCTTGGCCTTCTTCAAATGCCAAAATTACAATTTTGCATGGACCTATGCAGACATGCCAGGGCTTGATCCTGCCTTGGTCATCCATCACCTTGTGGTACGGCCTGATGCAAAACCAGTAAAGCAAAAGCTCTGAAAAATGAACCCCTAGGTGCCTCTCCTAGTCAAAGTAGAACTGAAGAAACTACTAGACGTCAGCTTCATCCGACCAATTGATTATCCTGAATGGGTCTCCAACCTAGTGCCAGTAGCCAAACTAGATGGCCGAATCCACAGTTGCACTGACTTCTGAGACCTCAACAAAGCCTTCCCGAAAGATGATTTTCCCTTACCAAACATCGACATGATAGTGGATCTTATGGTAGGACATGAGATGTTATCCCTTATGGATGGTTTTTTAGGATATAACCAAATCAGAATCACCAAAGAGGATCAGCATAAGACATCCTTTATATGTCTATGGGGGACGTACTACTAGGTGGTAATGTCATTTGGCCTAAAGAATGCTAGAGCCACGTATCAACAAGCTATGACTATCATCTTCCATGACCTTTTCCACCACATCATGGAAGATTATGTAGACAATTTTCTAGGAAAATCAAAGACAAGGGAGGAACACCTAGATGTATTGGCAAAGATCTTTGACCGATTGGAGCAATACAATGTTTGCTTGACTCCAAAGAAATGTGTCTTTTGGGTCACCTCTGGAAAATTTTTGGGATACATAGTCTCCAGAAGAGGAATTGAGGTAGATCTCGCAAAAGTCAAGGCTATCACTGAAATGCCTCCTTTGAAAACCTTAAAACAACTAAGAAGTCTGCAAGGCAAACTCCAGTCTATTCATCGGTTCATTGCTCAACTGGTCGATAAATGTCAACCATTCCAGCATCTACTCAGAAAGGATGTAGCTTTTGTATGGAACACTTAGTGCCAGGCTGCCTTTGACCAGCTAAAAGATTATCTAGCTAATCCCTCTGTTCTAACTCCACCAAGGCAAGGAGAACCCCTCCTGTTATATATCTCAGCAACAAAGATAGCTATCGAAGCCTTACTAGCACAACATGATGAATAAGGGAAGGAAAGAGCCATCTATTACATCAGCCGCACCCTGATTTCATATGAGCTAAACTATACACAAATTGAATGAGAATGTCTGGCCCTGGTCTTTACTTCACAAAAATTAAGACACTACATGCTCAATCACAAGACCAAGCTCATCGCCAAGATCGATCCACTGAAATATCTGCTAAACAGAGCCGCTCTTACTGGGCGAATGGCAAAATGGGTCATGATCCTCACTGAATTCGACATTGAATATACTGAGAGAAAAGCCATCAAAGGACAGGTTATCGCCGATCAGCTAGCTAAAGCACCCATCCTGGCAGAATATCCTACACTGGTAGAATTCCCTGATGAAGCCATTTTCAAAATAGCACTGGCCACAGAAACATGGAAAATGTACTTTGATGGATCATACACACACAAAGGCTCAGGGGTAAGCATCCTATTTGTTGCCCCTCAAGGTGACACCATCCCTAAGTCCTTCAAAATCACATTCCCATGTACCAACAATGTGGCAGAATATGAGGCCCATATCACAGGTCTCCGAATGGCAATCAATTGGAGAATTGAGAAGCTAACTGTGTATGGAGACTCTCAACTGGTCATCCGACAGGTAAATAATGAATACAAGACCAAGGATGATAAACTCCTGCCTTATAAAAAGATGGCCGATGACTTCAAAGACTACTTTGATGACATCCACTTCAAGCAAATCCCAAGGCTCAACAACAAAGCTACAGATGCCATGCCCACCATCGAATCCCTGGTCAACATGAAGAAAGATAGCAAGAAATGTGAGTTCCTGATAGAAGAGCTCCCTATCCCAACATATGATGTTCCTCAATCGGAGCTCGTGTGTGAAGTCATTGGTCGCCTATCCTTGTGGTATTAAGAAACCTACCTATACCTCCATGATAATATCATCTCTGCCCAACCAACTGGAAAACCCCTACCCCTCCTATCGGGCATCACTAGCCCACCAATCAATGCACACAAGAATAAGGCAAAGGAATCTACACCTGCTGCTAGTGTCCCCTCATAACTCATCTCCCTCCCATCTGCTAATAAAATAATGTGATCCTGGCCAAACAATCTGATCAAGGCCCTCCATCCCTGCCTTGTGTCGTATCTGACACAACGACCATGAATAGGTATCTTGAGGATGTGATAAACATCCTCAAGTGTGATAGTGATCTCACCAATCGGTAGCAAAAAGGTGCATGTCTCCAGCCGATATCGCTCCACTACTACTATCATCAGAGCTCTATGAGCTCGCAACACTGGCATCAAATCCGCTATCAAGAGCCCCAACCTAGCCAGTCGGGCCCGGGTGGCATCATCAAACTTATCAAATAATGCCATCACTGATGGAACACGTCACTCCCGTGAGTACACTATGAATGACCTTGTCTATTGCATCCACAACATTTTGGTAAAAAA
The DNA here is from genome assembly GCA_027924645.1 of Cunninghamia lanceolata. Lineage (NCBI taxonomy): Eukaryota > Viridiplantae > Streptophyta > Pinopsida > Cupressales > Cupressaceae > Cunninghamia > Cunninghamia lanceolata. Next base: position 4,134,217 of record BSBN01000286.1, on the reverse strand, counting down.
TCTACCTATCTTTTTTTCAAATCACCCCCTTTCTTCTAATGTTGAACGTTAAAAATCATTTGGCACCAAAACAAACCATGCTTTGCACCATTTTTTGAAATAGCACAACTACTTCCCCACGACACTGTTTCAGATTATAGCGCCACGACAAAACCCCCTTCGCGCCATTTTTACAAATGGCACCACTGCATAACCTCCTTTGTGCCATTTTTACAAATGGCACCACTGCGGAACCCCTTTTGCACCATATTAAAAAATGGTGCTACCCTACCATTTTGCGCTACTCTAAGGAATAGCGCCATTTCTTCTGATAGCGAACATATCAAATATGGCATTGATTCTATGCATGGCGCCAAAATAACATATGGCACCAATACCTAAAATAGCATTATTCAAGCACATAGCACTATCCTAGCATCTATTTGGTGCTAAAATGCCAAAACCCTAACCCCTGCGCACATTACGCCAATGCAGACAATGGTGCTAAAAAGCTGAGTATTTGGTGCCAATATACCCCTATTCTACTCGAGCGGATAGTGCCAATCCAGAGGATGGCACTAATCTACATACTTTTAGCACTGCACGACCTCATGATAGCGCCACCAATTCCCAAACCCATTTCTTGACCAAAAAAAATGCAACAAAATTAAAAAATCACAAAGCCAGGGTTAGGCCCTACTTGGGGTCTAGCCTCGAGTGCCCGGCCATACGATCGGAACCGCTCAAAAATATGTCAAAGTTGTGGGAATTGGGGGTTGCGCTCTGCCTTCTCTCCTCTGCTCCTTCTTCTCACCAAGTCAATGTGTGAAAATGTGGCACTCTTAGGGCCCACTTGTCCTAATATAGCATGCCATCTCATCCCCCCGTCCACTCTTTTTCCCCTCCAAGGTGCAGATCCCAACCTTGTTCCTCCGTTTTTCTTCCTGTCATCTTCTTTTCCCATCCTCTATCCAACCTTCGCTCCCATCACGTCCTTTCTAGAGCTCGCCTAAATTTTTTTTATTTTTTCAATGACCTCTCGAGGGGGCATCCCTCACCCATCTTATTCCTTCCCAGCAGTTGGGGCAAATTCTTTGTTTGACCTGACACCACTTCCCTGCTAGGTCCTAATGCCACGTCAAAGAGCGGCAAATGTAGACACCTAAAAATGTCTTTTACCATCAAACTGACTCCCAACATCCCTAAACATACCAATTGCTCTTCTAACCAATTAATTAAATTTTAATTTAATTAATTATCCCTTCATCACCTAATTTTACACCATTTTATCCCCAACAATTGAATTAATTCTATTAATTCAATAGTTCAAACCTTAGCCAATTGATTTGATAAATATGCAATATTTATTTGGCCAATTTCCCCCTTTTTCACTAAATCCAATTAATTAACTAAATCATGTTTAACTAATTAATTCAGCCTATTAATTGACCTATCCCTACCCTAGGTAATTAAATAGCTATTATTTAATTGCCTACCCTAGCCTACCTCATCCTAGCCCTAGGATTAATTAAATACAACCTTAGTTAGTTAATTTTAAACCTCCCATTAAGATGGTCAAATCCAGCTTAACATCTTTCCCCACATCCTCCAAATAAAAAATTGAAATATATCCACATAAGTCAATTTTTTATTAAAATAAGTCCAACATCACATTTAATTCTCTTACAACCCCTTACCCATGCCATACCTCATTTATGCCCACTCATCCCCAAATGAATTTTTAATTCATTTTACATTCCCCATATGAATTTTTAATTCATACATATTCCATCTCACCCAACCTCATTTAATTCACCTTTTTCCCAAAAATGAATAAAAGATTCACTTTTATTCCTAGCCCTCCATTCTCCAAGATGAAATCTAGGCCCTCCACATCACTTTCATCCTCCACCATTGATCTTCCAAAACAATCTCCACCCTTGGATCAAAATTTCTCCAAAAAATCTGTAAATAGAACCTCTCCCAAGCCATTGGGAATCCAAGTTTTCAAGTAGTGTTATCATGCCAAAATATCTAATGAGCTAGTCTTTTGTGAGTTGCAATTAGAGTAAGAGCATTTCACATTTATATTCATCAATTAGGGTATATATTATCTAGGAGCTCTTGGGTGCAAAATTCCTCTCCCTTTGATGAGATTGGATCTTCTTATCTAGGTATAAACTCTTTGTTTTGTTATGCATTTTGTTTGTGTTTTACCTTGGATTTGAATCACCTAATCACACACACACACACACACACACATATATATGAAAAGAAACATGTAGATTGCATGAGCATATAGATAGCATCAATTAGATCATATAGATAAGATGACATAAATTATAGTTGCATGTGATAGTATATGAATAACATATAAATAGACTAATCACCTATGCTAAATGCATGAAATGAATAATATGATCATGGATGTATAACATGACTAAATATACATAAACTTCCTCATTATAGGACTAAGTCCAAACATAGAATGACTATATTTGATTTCTAAAGGACTATAAGAATATAAAGGCAAATTCCATAGAAATGAGCTCATGACATACTAGGGTCTAAGGTCTCAAGTTATAACATTAATCTATCAACCACCCGTGAGTGTATGGGTTAGACTAGCGAAGAGTGGAATGTTATATAAGTCTCACATGGTAGGTGACTCTCAAGTTTAGTGAGGACCACCAGGCGTGTGGTGAAGCTAATGGCAAGGGACTACCAGGAGTGCGACGAAGCCAACTTGAGACAAATGGTGAGGGACCACTGGGCATGTGGCGACACCTTTGGGCCTATGATAGTGGAGATAGGCTTTACTCAAGTGGGTGAGGGATCACCGGGCATGTGAAGAAGCCCCTTGAGCCAAGTGGTGAGGGAGCACTGGGCGTGTGACGAAACCCTTGGGCCAAATGTTACTAACCCACACCCTATATCTATACTTGATCTCCAATAGGGTTTATGAATAATGAACAATCCCTAAGTATATCATGAAGCTCAAAGGATGATTAAGAATTGAGTTAAGAAAATTGATCCAGGGCACCTAGGAGCACCTTGGTTCCTAAAGTCATTTTGATTGCATTTTTTTTGAAAGTTGTGGTTTTGTTTGTAATAAGGCTTTAGCCATGATTATATGGTCCTTTTTATATGGTCAAGATGATTGAGGTGACCATATAAACCTCAATCATGCTTAGTCCATTGGGACCCTTCTTGAGCCACTTAGGCCTAGTAGGCCTAATGTTGGTTTTTGAGTTTGTTTGGGTGATTCTAGTGTTTTAACATGTTGTAGGAAGTAGGATGGTGGTTTTGATTCCTTTGGACAAGCAAACCCAATCGCCATCCTTGTGAAAAGGCAAAACAAATACCATAGAGTAAAATGTTGCCAATAGTGTCAATGACACATTGGCCAGTTCCAAACCATTTTTGGTAGTTGAATGTGGTTGGAGAAGTTAGACACCAATTGGGATCAGTTGAAAAACATTGTAATTCACTCCTGTATGGCAGAGGAGGTCTGGTACAGAGTTTTGGGGCATTGAAACCACAAAAAACAATCATTTTTCCTGCTTTTCTTACTATGTATGGCCTGTACAGACTTGTCAAGTGTGTAAATGTTTTTTTTTTTAAAGTGCTTGGAGTCAAGGTTCATATGCAACTAGTTTGAGATTTTGAAGTGGTCGGGGTCAAAAGATATTGAATTTTCTTTCAAGACTAGTCTAGAAACCCTATTTTCTAGGGTTTGTCATAGAAATTTGGCCCTAGAATGCATTCCTACTGGTGAAAATTCATAAAAAATGGTGAAATGTAGGCTAGGGATGTACTCTATAGGATTCCAAAAGCATTTGGCTGGGAGATGTTGTTTTCAAATTTTAAGGTCATGCCCTAGGTCAAGTATTTCCTTGTATTTGACCAAATTCATGCTATTTGAGGTTGTAGATGACAGAATCCTGATAGGGTGAGTGAATGAATGATGGTTTTGAGTTGTTTAGGCATGATAGAGACATTCCAAATTCCTGCTCCTAATCTATGCACCCAATTTTGAGCACTTGCTTTGTAACCTAGCCCTAAATTAATCAATTAGGCCTAGAGACCTAATGAGTGTTCTATATTGCTGGAGTAGAGTTGGAATAGGAGACTTGGGAGTTTGATAGGGTCCCACAAAGGGTATCTAAAACCATCATTTACTTTCCTGGTCATTTGGGATTTTGTCAAGTTTTGATGAGAAAACCTAGTTTGGAGGGCTAGTAGCCTTACTAGTCAAAGTATAGGTTGGAGAGTTTTGGGAAGTTGGGGATCAAACCAACTACATAGAAGGTGTTTGTTGATCTATCTTAAGGTGTTGAAGAAGCCTTAGGGGTTGGACAATAGTCTGGACATCAAATCCTTCATATGCCTTGAATGTGCCTTTGGTTGGTTGGGAGGTTGAAGGCTAGTTGAAGTGGGTGAGTGCGCAAAGGACAATTGAGTAAACCCTTGTGTGTTCCTTCCCTTGTGCCACTCTGCATCAGGTGGTATCAGATACATCAAAGAGATGGGAGATAGAGAAGAAGAGGAGGAAGTCCCTTGAAGAGGGACCAATGCCGAATTGGCAAAGATAGTGAGAGAGCAAGCAGCCAAGAATAGAAGGATGGAGGCTGAGATAGAAAAGTTGAAGAAAGACAAGAACAAGAAGAAGAAGCCAAAAGTCATCTTAGATTCAGATGAAGAGGATCAAGATGAAGAAGAAGAAGTGCCAATGGAAGAGCCACAAGGAGGCATGTCAGAGAGACAATTCCTAGATGCACTTGGAAAGTTGAGTAGGAAGGACACTAAGGCGGACTTACCTATGTTTCCTAGTAAGATGAATCCAGAGGAGTGCCTTGATTGGATAGAGGCAATGGAGAACTATTTTGAATGTGAAGAAGTGGCAGAAAATCAGAAAGTGAGGATTGCCAAGTCAAGAATGAAAGGGCTAGCCTTAAGTTGGTGGAACTTCGTTCAAAATGAGAGGATAGAAGATGATAGAAACCCTATCTCTACATGGAGGCAGATGGTACTTGAAATCAAGAAGCAATTTGCCCCTGAAGACTATGAAGTCAACTTGCACAAGAAGTTACATAACTTGAGACAGAAGGACATGGACGTGAGCACCTACACAGAGGAGTTTCACAAGATGACATTGAAGTCCAAGATGCCTGTGAATGAAAAACAAAAGCTTGCAAGGTATCTTAATGGCCTCAAGTTCTCCATCCAAGATGAATTAACTCTCTTTAACCCAGAGACAGTCCATAAGTGCTTTCAAATGGCACTGAGGATTGAGCATAAGCAGAGAAGAAAAGAGGATTTTAATAACAGTAGCAGAGGTAGAGGAAATTAGAACTTTAGGGGCAGGGGTAGATTCCAAAATAGAGAAAATTCTCCAAGACCCCAGGGTAGCAGATTTCAAGAAGGCAATCAAGGGGCTGCTGACAGAGACAATGCTGATAAGGGTCAGTTTAGGAGTAGATGAAATGGCAGAGGGAGAAGTGGGGGTAGAGGTCCTAATGTGTTTACTGGAAGGTGTTTCTCTTGTAATCAAATTGGACATCAGTCCTTTAGGTGCCCGGAGAAGATCGGAAACATGGCTGTAAATCAGAAAGATAGTAGGGTGCAACTCCTTCAAGAAGAGGACTGTCAAAGCACCACAAGTTATCAAACAGCCTCTTCCAAGTCTGTAGCACCTGAGAGTGGAGAATGCATCATGTTTAATAGATCCCTCATCATGGCAGCCACCAAGGAATAGCCCCAAAGAAACAACTTGTTCAGAACCACTTGCAAGGTGAAAGGAAAAGTTTGCAAGGTAATAGTAGATTCAGGTTCTTTTGAAAATTTGGCTTCTAATGAAATGGTGACTAAGTTAGGATTGGAAATAATGCCTCATCCTAATCCCTATAGAGTCTTTTGGCTAACCAAGGAACAACAAATTGTGGTGAAAGAGCAATGTTGGGTTGAATTCAAGATAGGTGAATATCATGATAAGGTTGTTTGTGAGATAGTGGATATGGATGCATGCCACCTTCTTCTTGGAAGGCCTTGGCAACATGACACAAGTGCCCAACATGATGGTAAGCAAAATGTGATTTATTTGTCCAAAAATGGTGAAAAGTTTACAATGACTCCTTTGATTGATGATTGCAAAGAGAAGGTCATTTCTAGTTCAGTTATATTGGTGGGTGAAAAAGAGTTTTTGGCTAACCTCAAGGAAGAGAAAGTGCCATGTTTTGCAGTGGTCATCAAACCCAAGGATGTGAATCCCAAGAAGGTCAAAGTGCAGCAACCTCTTAGGAGGATTAGACCAAAGGAAGTGGAAGAACTATTGGAAAAGTTTCATGATGTGATAGCCGATGAAGGCAAGGATGCCCTTCCACCAAAGATGGAGATTAGTCATTGCATTGATCTCCTCCCTGGATCCACCCTACCAAACCAAGTAGCCTACAAGTTGACTCCAGAGCAAAATGCTGAAGTGGCAAGACAAATCCAGGACTTGTTGGATAGAGGGCTTATCAGGAGGAGTACTAGTCCAGGTGCAGTACCTGCAGTACTTGCACCCAAGAAGGAAGGAACATGGAGACGATGCACTGATTCCAGGGCCATCAACAAGATCACTATCAGGTATAGATTTCCAATGCCTAGAATGGAAGATTTAATGGATTGCTTGGGTAGGGCTAAGTATTTTACCAAGATAGATCTAAAAAGTGGTTATCACCAAATCAGGATAAGGGAGGGGGATGAGTGGAAAATCGCCTTCAAAACCAATGAAGGACTATTTGAATGGGTTGTCATGCCTTTTGGCTTGTCAAATGCACCAAGCACCTTCATGAGATTGATGAATGAAGTGCTAAAACCTTTCCTTAACAAGTTTATTGTTGTGTATTTGGATGATATACTAATTTTTAGTGACAGCAAGGAAGATCACATAAGACATATCCATCAAGTGCACAGGAGGCTTCAAGACGAGAAGTTGAGAATCAACCTTGACAAATGTGTCTTCCTACAAGAAGAGTTGATATTCTTGGGGTTTTCATCTCTAAGGGCAACCTAAAAATGGATCCAAGTAAGGTTGAAGCCATTCTTAATTGGCCAACACCTACAACAGCCTCTGAGGTAAGGAGTTTCCATGGTTTGTGTAGCTTTTATAGAAAGTTCGTTAGAGGGTTTAGTGGCATTTGTGCTCCACTTGTTGACACCATAAAAGGGGGCAAGAAATGTGTGTTTGTATGGACAAATGAGGCCAACCAAGCCTTTGAACTGTTAAAGAAAAAAATATCAGAACAACCGGTCCTTGTTCTTCCTGATTTTGACAAGGTTTTTGTGGTAGAGTGTGATGCAAGTAAGAGGGCTGTAGGGGGAGTCCTAAGTCAAGATGAGAGGCTTGTAGCCTTCTTTAGTGAGAAGTTAAATGAGACAAAACAAAACTACTCCACCTATGATCTAGAGTTATATGCCATGGTTCAGTCATTGAGGAAATGGAGACACTACTTATTGCCAAAGCAATTTATAGTTTTTACTGATAACCATGCATTGAGCTTCTTGAACAGGTAGCAGAAGTTAAACCATAGACATGTCAAGTGGATGGAGTACATCCAAGCATACACCTTCTGAATAAAACACAAGAAAAGAGTGGCCAATAAGGTAGCCGATGCCTTAAGTAGGAGGAATCTTGTTGTACAAACTATTCAGTTGGAAAGTACAGGTATTCATGCCATCAAAGATTAGTATGCAGCAGATGAAGACTTCAAAGAACCATACCTATCTTGCAAGGCCATGACAGGAAGGTATAACACTGATTTTTTTGATTTTTTGTTACAAGATGGATATCTTTTCAAGGGTAGCATGTTGTGTATCCCAAGAGGGTCTATTAGAGATAACATTATCAAGGAAAAGCACTGTGGCAGCATGTCAGGCCACTTTGGCATTGACAAGACCCTAGAATTGGTTAGGATATACTATTTTTGGCCCAAGTTGCCAACCAATGTAAGGAAGTTTGTTGAAACTTGTCAAATTTGCCAAAGAGCAAAGGGGCATACATCAAACGCAGGTTTATACACTCCTCTACCTATTCCTTCAAAGCCTTGGGATTCCATAAGCATGGATTTTGTACTTGGTTTGCCTAGGACCAAGAATGGACATGATAGCATCTTTGTGGTTGTTGATAGGTTCTCAAAAATGGCTCACTTCATCCCATGTAAAACCACACATGATGCCTCACACATAGCAGGTCTTTTTTTCAAGGAAATAGTCAGATTACATGGTTTACCTTTGTCAATCATCTCAGACAGAGACCCCAAGTTCATAGGACACTTCTGGAGGACACTTTGGAAGAGACTAGGTACAAACCTATCATTATCATCTGCCTATCACCCTCAATCTAATTGACAAACAAAGGTGATTAATAGGTCACTTGGTAACCTCCTAAGATGCCTAACAAAGGAGCAGGGTGCTAGTTGGGATTCAATTTTGGCTCAGGTAGAGTTCTCATACAATGACACTGCCAATAGAAGCACCGGCTTGTCTCCTTTCCAAATTGTTTATGGCACTCACCCAAGGGGTATTTTGGAACTTAGGGAGGTTAGAGGACTAGAAAACAGCAGTGCCTTGGCTAAAGACTTCGTTCAAGTCATGAAAGATGTCCATGAACATGTACAACAGAAATTGCTGTCCACTTCTCAGAAGTACAAACAATTTGCTAATAGGAAAAGAAGGGATTTGCAGTTCAAAGAAGGGGATTTGGTAATGGTCCATCTGAAGAAAGAGAGGCTCCCTAAAGGTAAACATACCAAGCTGCTCATGAAGAAGATTGGGCCTTGTGAAGTGCTCAAGAAATATGGAGAAAATGCCAATAAAATTAGACTTCAAGATGGCATTGCTTTGTCTCCAATTTTTAATGTTTCAGACCTTTATCCCTATAAAGGAACTAATCCTCAAACTACTGTTGAAGAAGACCAAACTGATCAGACACTCCAAGAACTGATGCCTTCATCTCCTGATCAGATTGAGTACATTTTGGATAAGAGGATTGCAAAAAAAACTAGGAGGCACACCTATCATGAATACTTGGTGAAGTGGCTAAACAAACCTTAGGAGGATGCCACTTGGATGAGCAGATCAGACATTGAGAAGGCAGGTTTCACATTTGACAACATTCCAACTCAAGAGACTTGAGTTCTGTTTGACAGTGGGTGTATGGTGTAGGGCACCTAGGAGCACCTTGGTTCCTAAAGTCATTTTGATTGCATTTTTTTTTAAAGTTGTGGTTTTGTTTGTAATAAGGCTTTAGCCATGATTATATGGTCCTTTTTGTATGGTCAAGATGATTGAGGTGACCATATAAACCTCAATCATGCTTAGTCCATCTGGACTCTTGTTGAGCCACTTAGGCCTAGTAGGCCTAATGTTGGTTTTTGAGTTTGTTTGGGTGATTCAGTGTTTTAACATGTTGTAGGAAGTAGGATGGTAGTTTTGATTCCTTTGGACAAGCAAAACCAATCGCCATCCTTGTGAAAAGGTAAAAAAAATACCATAGAGTAAAATGTTGCCAATAGTGTCAATGACACATTGGCCAGTTCTAAACCATTTTTGGTAGTTGAATGTGGTTGGAGAAGTTAGACACCAACTGGGATCAGTTGAAAAACATTGTAATTCACTCTTGTATGGCAGAGGAAGTCTTGTACAGAGTTTTGGGGCATTGAAACCACAGAAAACAATCATTTTCCCTAATTTTCTTACTGTGTACGGCCTATATAGACTTGTCAGGTGTGCAAATGTTATTATTTTTCAAAGTGCTTGGAGTCAGGGTTCATATGCAACTGGTTTGAGATCTTGAAGTGGTCGGGGTCAAAAGATATTGAATTTTCTTTCAAGACTGGTCTAGAAACCCTATTTTCTAGGGTTTGTCATAGAAATCTAGCCCTAGAATGCATTCCCACCGGTGAAAATTCATAAAAAAAATGGTCAAATGTAGGCTAGGGATGTACTCTATAGGATTCTAAATGTATTTGGCTGGGAGATGTTGTTTTCAAATTTTAAGGTGATGCCCTAGGTCAAGTATTTCCTTGTATTTGACCAAATTCATGCTATTTGAGGTTGTAGATGACAGAATCCTGATAGGGTGAGTGAATGAATGATGGTTTTGAGTTGTTTAGGCATGATATAGACATTCCAAATTCTTGCCCTTGATCTATGCACCCAATTTTGAGCACTTGCTTTGTAACCTAGCCCTAAATTGATCAATTAGGCCTAGAGACCTAATGAGTGTTCTGGATTGCTGGAGTAGAGTTGCAATAGGAGACTTGGGAGTTTGATAGGGTCCCATAAAGGGTATCTAAAACCATCATTTACTTTCCTGTTCATTTGGGATTTTGTCAAGTTTTGATGAGAAAACCTAGTTTGGAGGGCTAGTAGCCTTATTAGTCAAAGTATAGGTTGGAGAGTTTTGGGAAGTTGGAGATCAAACCAACTGTATAGATAGTGTTTGTTGATCTGTCTTAAGGTGTTGGAGAAGCCTTAGGGGTTGGACAATAATCTGGACATAAAATCCTTCATATGCCTTGAATGTGCCTTTGGTTGGTTGGGAGGTTGAAGGCTAGTTGAAGTGGGTGAGTGGGCAAAGGACAATAGAGTAAACCCTTGTGTGTTAGTTCCCTTGTGCCACTCTGCATCAAAAATGGATATTTGAATTATTGATTTATGATGATATTGATTATGTGGTTACTAACCCTAATTTGGTTATTTTAATATGATTTATTGATCTTATTTATTACTAATGTTTCTTTTATGAATGTTAATGAATATGGTAGATTCATTAACATTCAATTATGTCCTAAATGTAATAAAGTGTTTAAAACTAAACAATGAACATACATTTATCAAATCAGGATTTTTAAAATGCACATTGGAATATAATCTAACTTATAAAGAAATAATTTGACAAATAATTGGATTAATTCAATTTATCAACGCAAATGAATATATTAAACAATGCAAATAAATATATTAAACAATGCAAATAAATATATAAATTCAGTCTCAATAATTGGTATAATTGAGTAGATAATACTTATCTATATGTAATTAGCAAGAATCCAAAGATTGCTAGGATGGACCCTGATTCAACCTCTTCCATCTGTGAGCAATCTGGGAGAAATAAGTGTACTTTGTTGCTCTACACGAGTGCTAGTTTTTTTGGAACAATCCTCAACACCCGTGCAATACCCAAGCCTTGGCTAGGACTGTCCTGAGTGCACCTCTGTACCCCAGGTTGGACACAGACATAAGATGAGCCCCCTTCTCTGTCTTGCTAACAGCCTGCTAACCTGGAATCCTATTCCTGCAATGTACAGTGCTTGATTACTTCCTCTTTCTTGTGTGTTCTCCATGCTTCTTCTTTCTTTTTGAGAGATGTTTTCATGCCCATTCTAAGTCTCACTCAAATTCCTTATATAACTTTTTAAAGGGTGGTTTCTAAACCATCACACCCTTTCACAAAAGTTGTCATTAACAATTAGTTAATAAACTTAATAATTCCTCCCTTTTAAAAGGGGTTTTCATTATTATTCTTTATTTATCTCTATTTTAACCAAAGGATCATAATATCCTTCTTTTTCCATTTTCCTTTTAATTATAAAGGGTAAATAAACTTTATCTTCTTAAATTTTTAAAGTCTTCTTCATAAAATAGCCTTCTTTTCCATTTTTGGAAAAAAAGTCTCATAACACTTTCAGAAAACTAATTGGGTGGATTTAAATTCAATCTCTTATCATTAATGTACACTCTTCCAAAGGAGTTTGTTTGTTAAAGCCAAATGCCAGGTGCAAGTGCTTCTCTCATATCCACAGAATTCTACTGCCGCGGAAACCCAAAAAAAAGCCAAAAAGGTTCAGCATCAGACAAAATGGTTTGAATTCAAAGTCCACAAAATACTATTAAAAAGAAACAAAAGGGAAGGGACCAGTAGGTATCTAGGAAATAAACTCCCAATTAAAAAAACACTCACAGTGTGAAAAGGAAATTTACTCCAGAAGTAAACTCCCATCTAAATGGGAAATTTGTTTTGAATCTTTCAATGCTCCAGTGAAATCACGGACCCAAGCCAATGCCATGTGCAAGTCTATTGAGTCCTCATGTTGGACAGCACATGGTGCCATCCATTTAAGTTATTTGACATCGATTGCCCGCAAATTTTGAATTCAAAGATTGCCATCCACAGACAAAAGAGTGTCGTCCACAGACAATCTTCCAGGCTTCCATCGTAGAGGAGTAACTGGTTTGGTTATAGATTTTGAAGTGTATTTTCCCATCTGATCTAGATGCGAAAAATCCTTTAATTCTAGATGACTTATGGATTGATATTCATAGGTTTGCCTTTTATAAATAGGTAATAAGGCGAGAGAGAAAACAAGGGTGAGGGACAAAGCAAGGTAGTAAAGCACCTTCCCTGCCGTGGATATTATGGATCTGAAGAAGGCATCTGTTATGGACAGAAATGCAGCCAAGGGAAGATGGTTTGTGGTATTTATGTGTTTTTTGTTCATGGCCCTTGCAGGAGGCACTTACATATTTGGTATACATTTAGACAAGGGAATCAACCAATGTGTTACAACAAATTGGACTTCAGAAATAGTTGTTCATTCGGGTGATGCTGCCAGTGTCTACAATGTAGAAAAATTTAGCGCAGTAGGCAATGGAAAGCATGATTCTACTGAGGTCATTCATCATTCTTTGTTTTAAATTTCTTTCTTGTTAGTTACTAGAAATAGGGAGAATTTTATGTATACAAAGGTCTTCCATGCAAAAACCATTTTTTTGGCTCTTTTTCTTTAAAGAAGGAGCCTTTTTATTTCTATTTCATTCACATGCAGGAATAATTCATTTATCTGTAGTCTTTGAAACAATAAGAATTTATTGATCTTCAATTCATTATGTTATGGAAAAAATGATTTCAAACAATTTTGTGTTTTTTGGCAGGCTTAGATTATAAAAGCACTTGTTTCACAGGAATAAAGAGGCACAATCCTTGACTCTTTATGTGGTGCTGAAAATGGATCTGGTTCTAATTGGTTCAGCCTTGTGCTGTTATGTTTCTTTCTGGTATGCTATTCTAGTTTTATTCTTCCTGGCAGTCTTTGAAGACTGCTTTATTCCTTAGTCAATATATTATGTGATGTTGAAAATGGATCTAGTTCTAATTGGTTCAGCCTTGTGCTATTCTGTTTCTTTCTGGTCTGCTGTTCTAGTTTTATTCTTCCTGGCAGTCTTTGAAGACTGCTTTATTCCTTAGTCAATATATTATGTGGTGCTGAAAATGGATCTGGTTCTGATTGGTTCAGCCTTGTGCTGTTCTGTTTCTTTCTGGTCTGTTGTTCTAGTTTTATTCTACCTGGCAGTCTTTGAAGACTACTTATTCCTTGTAAACAAAACTTAAATTTGATGGCTGTATGACTGTATTTAGACATTTTTGTTGTAAAATACAATCAAAATTTTAAAAAGTTTATATCACATGAAAGGGGAGATTTTGGATAGATCATCAAAATTTATACAGAATTATGATGATATATATATTTGGTTTATATATAATGTTATATATAATAAGATATATCATAGTATTTTAAGGGGATCTTTGAATAGATAACAAAACTGCTTGACATGCAAGGTCAGCCATCAAATTTAAGCCCTGCTTCTAAATATCCATTTTGTTGAATAATTTTTATTTAAAATTCGAAATAAATGTAATGTGAATTAATAGTTGTATGAGATGTATGGGAGATGATGCTGTGAGGACTGTAGGGAGAAGGGCGTAAATTTGACAGTGGATCATGACAATTTTTTGTGAGTTATTTGTTTAAAGTTATCCTTCAAATGTTAAGATATATCTTATTTTAAAAATTATATCATAAATCAGATATATATTTAACTATAATTATATAATTTTAATTATAATTTAGATTGAAAATTTCTAAATACAGTCATATGGACATCAAATTTAGGCCCGACACGGGAGGGTCCCTTTTCTTTCCTATAATACATGCTCTTAAAATCTGTATTAAGGGAGAGGGGTCTAGTAGCCGCCCACCCTAACTTCACACACGTCAAGCTCATAGCTAGACATATCAGATTTTGACAATTTTTTTTGGGTTTCTCCGTATGTGACCGAAGAGCTTAAAGCTATTCTTTCATCTTTTGGGCACTTATACATTTCCCTGTAGGATGCGTTATGTGCACATGGGTCGAAAAACTGTCATTTCAACATGTCGCCCCATACATGCGCAACAATGTGCTAGTAACCACTCGCCATCACATTTGTGCACTTGTCTTAATTTCATTGGTTAATTTTTTGGAGTTGTGAACATCTATTGGTGCATTTATGAACATGTACAAATGTTGTGGACATGTATTGGACCATTTGTGTTAATTTATTAGGTTGGTATTTTACATGTATTGGTTCTTTTTAAAATTTTAATTGGGGGGTCAAGTGCACAAAAACATAGCAGTTATTGGGGCGTGGATGGCAACTGGCCCCTCTCCCTTATCTGTCACATTTACTTTCTTTTTTTTTCTACCAAAAATAAATAAAGGGTAATATAAGACACTTTTGATTCATGTTCTCAACGGTAGATCTTTGCTAGTTATACTTTCAGTCTCTTATACGAATGACTTCTATACTATTTTCTAGTTGTCCCATTTTCTGTATTGTTTCCTAGGGTTTCCCTTCTCTCAGCCATCTTTTGGTGGTTCATCCTTGTGTACTTTTTGGCTTTGATCAATTAAAAAACTAAAAAAAGGACACTCGTGGTATTGTCATTATTTTGGATTCTCTCAATGTTGTTTTATTCATATTGATTACATTCACATAGTAAGTGTGACATTGGCACTAAAAAATTATGTCCCCAAGTAGCAAGAGATGTGAACAATTCAAATATGTCATTTCACCAGAAAAAGGTGTCATCATGCTTTTTGTTGACGTGTCATAATAGATCCCCAAAAATCTTAGGCCAATAGTTGTGCATTAAGTTGTGTTTTTTGGTGTGTTAATGTGGCATATATGATTTGTTGCTTTTTGAATCTAATGGGCATATTTTATTCAACTATTATGTCCTCTCTTACAACTACTAGTACTATACTTTTAAAATATTGGGCTTTTAATGTGCAAGTCCTATGACAACGATTGGTACCCACACCACTATTGGACCCTCTCCCTCATCTTAAATATAGCCAATCATAATTATTATTATTATTATTTATTGAATTTGTCATGCCCGCATTTCCCATGCTGTCACAACACACAACACACATGTCATGTCCACATTTGCCATGTGGTCATGACACGAACTACGAAAAATATTTCTACCTATCCCTAGGAACCCCCTCGCACGCGTCTGCATGTTCGGTGGCAATACACATAAGGCGTAAACATGTCAACATAACCGCGATGATGATAGCCGTCTAGGGGGTATGCGACACAAAGTGTGTCACTTTTAGGTTTAGACTAATTTAAATCTAAACCCTAGGTTTCCTAGGTATGAAGATGAATCCACCAGCTTCGAAACCTATCTCTAACATCCTGACAAAATGGAAACAAAAAATGATTAAGAAAATGATGGAGTTGATGATCTCATGATTCAAGTGGGATGATGGATTAAAAGTAATAAAATATCACAAAAAGTAAACCCTCGAAATCTAGGAAAAATTTGACAGCATAACGCATTTTTGATAAATGCAAAATAAAATTTAAAATAAATTACCAATAAGGAATAAAAAAATTTTAAGAATAAAATTAAATTAAACTTAAGAAAAAATTTCAAATGATTTAAAATAAAATATTAAAATAAATATTCTGCCAATGTCGAATAAATCAACCTGGCATCAAGGAATAAAAATTTGAAATAAAATAATAATAATTAATGACAAGACGCCAAATAAATCCAAGGAGAAAATCGAGTCTATTACTAAATATAATTTCAACATTATATTTAATAGCTAACTCAAAAATTTAATAGAGGAAGGAGGAGAGTTTAAATAACTCTTCCCGTAAAAAAAATAACATTCAATTAAACAGACAAATTAAATGATAAAGATCACACTAGGGACAAAATAAATTAATTGGCCCAATTACGAGGAATTTAAAACAAGGGGGAAAAGCTCTCCCTAATAATAATAAAATTAATCCCACCAAAAATTAAATTTCAACCACAAGGCAAACAGAACAAAATGCAACAATAGCCCATTCAAAATTAGATATCCATTTAAAAGAACCCAAACGTTAAATTTCAACAATGAAAAGAAAAATAGAGGTTTTAAATATAATGGAATAAAACTAATTCCTCACAAGAGGATATTAAAAAAAAAAGAAATAAAATAATATTGCTTCCTAAAATAGAACAACCCTATTCTCATTTCAAAATAGCCATCTCTAAAAGAAGACTTAATTTTGCATTCTATTGTTTTCTTCTTTGTGTTGCTCTAACTCTTTCTTTCTTCTATGGTCTTCCATTGTTTTGTTTTCTTGCTTGTAGGTAAGGGATTGGACTAGCAATGGAGACCATGAAATACCTCTCGGAGGTATGCATTCAAAGCTTAGAGAGTTTTCATTGACTGCATTTATTTTGAAAGAACTATATTGTTATTTTAGGAATGTTGATAATACAATATAAATGTTAAGACTTTGATTTATGATGCAGAGTTGAGATATAGAGGGGCTGCCGGCGGCAGCGGTGCGAGATTAGAGGAGGCAGTGTGTGGACCGGTAGGAGGGGAGCCGGCGGTGGCAGGGGATGGGTGACCGAGGGTTTGGGACGCCGAGAGTATAGTGTTGGTGGCGAGTGGAGGTGGAGGTCATGGCGCGCAGGGAATAAGGAGGGGTTGTGGGGTTCTGAGTAGACGGTGGGCTGAGTGCTGCACAGGGGAAAATGAGGCAGGGCTTTGGAGGGGAAAGTGTGGGGAGGGGGTTGTGCCTCCCCCCACACCCATGGTTGTGGGGGGAGGCATAGCCCCCTCCCCACACCATTGAATACACAGCGGCAGGGGGCAGTGGCTGGGCCATCGTCACCCACTGTCCCTCTTTTTTGTTTGTTTTTAAAACCGAACCACTATCCTAACAGCGATGGGCTTTGGCCCAACAATCCATTATCAAGTCAAAAATTCTCCATATTATTCTAAAATATATATGTTTTATATCTAATGCTGTAATGTCCCCTTCTAGTGAGTCTTGATTTTTCCTTTGACCTTGCATAATTCAACTCACAAAAGAGAACATTAGAGTTTCATTTTCTTTTCACTTCATCATATTAACAATATAATCATTATTCATCCATATTTAAGTTGTATGTTCGTGTCCATATATAATGTTTCCAACTTATCGTTTGTTCATACACTTAATTATCTAAGGATTTTAGCTATCACATTCATTGAATTACAAAATTCATTTCATTGTATTCAATTTAACAATGTTTACATCTATATACATATTCCATTCATATATGTATGTAGATTTACCTCATTTCTACACTCCTATTTATTCTCATATTATTATACCTATTCTATATGCATACTTATAGAGAATGAATGTATATACATCATTGATGGTAATATATATTCCAATTATTATTATGCTGATATGAGCAATATTCATTTATTTATATTCATATTATTCTTCTACAACATTTATATCACCTAACCTATTAATAAGGAAAGTGTACTTACCTCTTTATGTTGTTTGTCTTGTTGAATCTGCTCACTTGATTTTATTCTCTTTCACCTATTCTTTATATTTATATATTATAGTATTTGTTATAATATTAATAATATCTCTATATTATATTATTATATATGTTATTAATATTATTGTATATATATATATATATTTATTTATTTATTTTTTATTGAATAATTCCTCCCTATATGTATTTATGATATCTTTCCTACTTATGACTCACGAATATATATATAAATATAATGCAGATTTAATTATATTTATTTATAATGCCGATATTCCTTTTTTTAATTTATTTTCCATATATTTATAATACTTCCTCTTAAATTAAATGCAAGCTATATGGTAATCGCTACCCATAATTGCTAACTATTTAATCCTTGCTGACTCATCGCTATTATTCCATACTTTCTGACTTTCATATTTGAAGACTTATGTTTGGTTACTTTAGACTTCCTTATTTTCTTATATCCCAAATCTGAACCCCTCATTCCTTGCTACTGCTATTTATATTATATATGTTCCATTATGCCTCTTACGAAGAATAGTGACTCTTCAAAGAGTCACATACATTGGTCCCCTCTTATATTTAATATCTAGTCACTTATAATATTAATATATAATATATATATTATTTAATTAATTAATTCATATTAATAATATATATTATAATAATATTTATATCTATTAATATCTTATGAGTATAATAATAATAATATTTGATATTTATATTCATGTAATATGATAATATAATATATAACTTATTAATATTTAATTATTAATATTTATGTGTAATTAAATATATTGTTTAAATCTTCAATTTAAACAAGGCTTTAATATGGGGACATGACAGGCCTCCCCTCTTGAGATTGCTTGTCCTCAAGCAATCACAACAATTTCTTTCATTACCTTGCACCTTTTAATGTTTACTTGTTGATACGAAATCGTGGTTTAAATTGAACATGCTTTAGTGAAGAGAGATTTATTGTGATTCCATGAAAGAGAATTTGTGATTAAAAGAGCTTTTGTTTGATGTTTGAATAATAGCGAAGGGATGCAAGTATCATAGATTAAGAAGAATTGAGAGTATTGAGATTCCAAGATGCATCTTGATCTTTGGTCACAAGATTCGGTCTTATATGTTATTGACCTCAAAATCAAGAAGAGTTATGTTCTTTGAGGAGTAATTGATCATATGATGTTATGATCAAAGAAGATTTGATTTGATTTTGAATAGCAATATGATTGAGGTAATGTAGTTAATCAAATGAATGCAAAAAAAGAAGAATTTTTCAATGCTAAAGAAAACTTTGGTAGTATTGAAAATCCAAGATTAGAGATTTAGAATGAAATAATATTGATGAATATCCCAGAAGATAATGATGTTGTAATTAAGACTTGAATTTCTTAAGCAAGTTGATGTATAGCATGACCCTGGGGGTTGATGATGAGATAACGTCCCCCCCTTAAAGCCTTCTCCTTAGGTTTTACACTAAGGCCTTCACTAATCTTTAGGTGTATCTTAGTGATCCAATTCTTCTAGGCCCAAAGGCAGAACCCTTCAACTAAAAGGAAAAACCCCTTTTGGCCCAAGTGAACATTTCATTTCCATCATGAGTGGCATATCTAGACGAGCACATTTCTCTCTAGATCCAAAGGTGGACCCCTTCACTAAAAGGCAGAACCCCTCTGGCTCATGTGGACTTATTATTTCTCATCATGAGTGGCGTATCTAGAAGAGCACATCTCTCCTAGACCCAAAGGCAGAACCCCTTCGACCCATGTGAACTTATTACTTCCATCATAAGTGGCGTGTCTAGAAGAGCACGTCTCTCTAGACCCAAAGGCAGAACCCTTTAATTAAAAGGCAGAACTCCTTTGGCTTATGTGGACTAATTATTTCTCATCATGAGTGACATATCTACAGAGCACATCTCTCTAGACCCAAAGGCAGAACCCTTTAATTAAAAGGTAGAACCCCTTCGGCTCATGTGAAGTTATTACTTCCATCATAAGTGGCATGTCTATAAGAGCACATCTCTCTAGACCCAAAGGCATAACCCTTTAATTAAAAGGCAGAACTCCTTTGGCTGATGTGGACTTATTATTTCTCATCATGAGTGGCGTATCTAGAAGAGAAAATCTCTCCTAGACCCAAAGGCAGAACCCCTTCGGCCCATGTGAACTTATTACTTCCATCATAAGTGGCATGTCTAGAAGAGCACATCTCTCTAGACCCAAAGGCAGAACCCTTTAATTAAAAGGCAGAACTCCTTTGGCTTATGTGGACTTATTATTTCTCATCATGAGTGGCGTATCTAGAAGAGAAAATCTCTCCTAGACCCAAAGGCAGAACCCTTTAATTAAAAGGCAGAACCCCTTTGGCCCATGTGAACTTATTACTTCCATCATAAGTGGCGTGTCTAGAAGAGCACATCTCTCTAGACCCAATGGCAGAACCCTTTAATTAAAAGGCAAAACTCCTTTGGCGTATGTGGACTAATTGTTTCTCATCATGAGTGACATATCTAGACCCAAAGGCAGAACCCCTTCAGCTCATGTGAACTTATTACTTCCATCATAAGTGGTGTGTCTAGAAGAGCACATCTCTATAGACTCAAAGGCAAAACCCTTTAATTAAAAGGTAGAACTCCTTTGGCTTATATGGATTAATTATTTCTCATCATGAGTGACATATCTAGAGAGCACATCTCTCTAGACCCAAAGGCAGAACCCTTTAATTAAAAGGCAGAACCCCTTCGGCTCATGTGAACTTATTAGTTCCATCATAAGTGGTGTGTCTAGAAGAGCACATCTCTCTCTAGACCCAAAGGCAGAACCCTTCATTAGAAGGTAGAACTCCTTTGGCTTATGTGGACTTATCATTTCTTCATCATGAGTGGCATATCTTGAAGAGCACGTCTCTCCTAGACCCAAAGGCAGAACCCCTTCAGGCCATGTGACTTATTACTTCCATCATAAGTGGCATGTTTAGAAGAGCACATTTCTCTCTAGACCCAAAGGCAGAACCCTTCGTTAGAAGGCAGAACCCCTTTGGCTTATGTGGACTAATTGTTTCTCATCATGAATGACATATCTAGAAGAGCACACCTCTCTCTAAACCCAAAGGCAAAACCCTTCATTAGAAGGAAGAACCCCTTTGGCTCATGTGAGTTCCTCGTCCATTTGGTTGTTGTTGTTACATGTGTTGTACCTTCTTGAGTTACCTTGCATCAAATTTCCTCACAGGATGGTAGGTCAAATGCTCTAATACCACTTGTAATGTCCCCTTCTAGTGAGTCCCGATTTTTCCTTTGACCTTGCACAATTCAACTCACAAAAGAGAACATTAGAGTTTCATTTTCTTTTCACTTCATCATATTAACAATATAATCATTATTCATCCATATTTAAGTTGTATATTCATGTCCATATATAATGTTTCCAACTTATCGTTTGTTCATACACTTAATTATCTAAGGATTTTAGCTATCACATTCATTGAATTACAACATTCATTTCATTGTATTCAATTTAACAATGTTTACATCTATATCCATATTCCATTCATATATGTATGTAGATTTACCTCATTTCTACACTCCTATTTATTCTCATATTATTATACCTATTCTATATGCATACTTATAGAGAATGAATGTATATACATCATTGATGGTAATATATATTCCAATTATTATTATGCTGATATGAGCAATATTCATTTATTTATATTCATATTATTCTTCTACAACATTTATATCGCCTAACCTATTAATAAGGAAAGTGTACTTACCTCTTTATGCTACTTGTCTTGTTGAATCTACTCACTTGATTTTATTCTCTTTCACCTATTCTTTAATATTTATATATTATAGTATTTGTTATAATATTAATAATATCTCTATATTATATTATTATATATGTTATTAATATTATTGTATATATATATTTATTTTTTATTGAATAATTCCTCCCTATATGTATTTATGATATCTTTCCTATTTATGACTCACGAATATATATATAAATATAATGCGGATTTAATTATATTTATTTATAATGCCGATATTCCTTTTTTTAATTTATTTTCCATATATTTATAATACTTCCTCTTAAATTAAATGCAAGCTATATGGTAATCGCTACCCATAATTGCTGACTGTTTAATCCTTGCTGACTCATTGTTGTTATTCCATACTTTCTGACTTTCATATTTGAAGACTTATGTTTGCTTACTTTAGACTTCCTTATTTTCTTATATCCCAAATCTGATCCCCTCATTCCTTGCTGCTGCTATTTATATTATATATGTTCCGTTATGCCTCTTACGAAGAATAGTGACTCTTCAAAGAGTCACATACATTGGTCCCCTCTTATATTTAATATCTAGTCACTTATAATATTAATATATAATATATATATTATTTAATTAATTAATTCATATTAATAATATATATTATAATAATATTTATATCTATTAATATCTTATGAGTATAATAATAATAATATTTGATATTTATATTCATGTAATATGATAATATAATATATAACTTATTAATATTTAATTATTAATATTTATGTGTAATTAAATATATTGTTTAAATCTTCAATTTAAACAAGGCTTTAATATGGGGACATGACAAATGCCTAAAGACTATATATGTGTGTGTGTGTGTGTGTGTGTGTGTGTGTGTGTGTGTGTTTATATACACACACCCATATATATAATCACTGTCTCTTTTCTTATGTATATATATATATATATATAAAACGAGTAAGGAATTAAAACTGTATAATAAGAAAAGAGATAGTGATTATATGTGTGTGTGTGTGTGTACTTAAATATATATACAGATTTATAAATGAGTAGTTTTCCCCCTTTTTTATATAACAGAATATAACAGTAACATAAATAACAACAACCAAAAAGATTTGATATAACTATAAATATACATTTAACTAAAAACATATAAAATAACATTCTCTCCAATGGATTAGATAACAAAAACTTTATCTTTCTGATTTATATCATAACTATTACAAATCGCATCTTTTTTTTTAAGCATAAATATAATTAGATGTCCATTTTTTTTTTTGGAATACTAACATTTCATTTCTACAAAATAAATAGATAACACAGTCCTAACCGCCCCCCCCCCCCCTTTTTTTTCTGACATACAATAACAGAAATGTTTTTTTTTTTGAAAGAAATCTACATGGCAAAATGTACATTCTCATTTGACCCTTCTAACAACAACTAATAATATAAACTCTCAGGCAACCAAAAATAGAAAACTTAGTTTAAACTTCCTCATTCTTTCTTTTGCAAATTTTAGGATTTATCTAACTCACTCTTACATATTTTTTTTGTGAAGATTAATCACAGCAAATATATACAATTTTAGCATGCATTTCACAACTCACTAACTCCACATCATAGGGAATAAACAACTTTATTTAAAATAAAACAGAAAGTTTACATTGCACTACTTTTCACAACCAACTTCAAGGCAAGGAAAACTTGACAAATTTTACAATAAGGCCACAATGGCCATGGCTCAAACAACCAATAAAATACCACTAAACCACCCAAAATGAGCTCCACAACAACTTCATTTCTTCACTCAAGACCTGCAAATAAACACCACGAAAAGAAGAACAACCCAGCCACTACGAAATGCCCTCCTCCCTACTATAGACCCACAAGTGGGTCACCCCCGAGTTAGGGAGACATGGATTCACACAGGTGCAACATTCCACAATAAAAATCAAACACAACAACACAAAAACAACCCCAAGGTTCAACACAAAACTCAACTCATGAAAATGAGTGTGATGAGGGTAGGGAATGGACCCCTCTACTTCAAGGGTCACCCAAATGATAAAATACCAATCCCATGGCCTCAAGCCAAAAATCTCCAAAACCACCACTCTCCACAAAATCATAAAATAATCTCCATGGCACTCTTGCCATTCACTAATCTCCTCAACAAGTAAAAGCCCTCAAGGCATAAATAATACAATGTAGAAGTGACCTCAAGGAGGTTCCTTTCCCCTACCCAAACAAGTTGAGCATTACCTCCAAATGGAGGTGTTCTCACCATACTCCCATCCCACAGAAAAATAATGAAAAAACAAACACCAAGAATGCAACACAACACAATAAATAAGCAAGGGTGAAGAAAACATAGTTTAAGAGGCTTACCTTCAAAGCCTTATAATGGAAGCATGTTTGGTGAAGAGCTCCAAGCTTTCCCAAACCTTCCAATCTTCAAGAATCCTCCAACTTTCCCAAATTCCTCCAAAATAGAAGAAAACTCAAAAATGCAAGAACCCCATACTCATCAATAAGAGGAGATAATATAGGCCATCAATTTGGCCTTGAAGAATGAGAAGGTGACACTTGTCACCTTCTCCTTCCTCCTCCAATGCCACTTGCAAGGGAAAGGAAGTGTGAGGATGACAAGTGTCATCCTCCCATTCCATCTCAATCCTCACCTTATCCACTTGTGCTCTCACACATATGTGAGAGAACAAGTGGTGAGGTGGCATTCCCACTCAAACCTCCAAGAGGATAAGGGATGCCATATTGCATCCTCTTATTCTCTCAAAGAGCCATCTCCTTCCAAGATGCTCTCACATGTGTGTGAGTCTTGGAGGAAGCTCCCACACACTTGGGAGTCTTGGAGACCTCCCAAGTCTTCCTTCGGAAGGGATTCCCAAAATTTGGGAAGGGAGATGAGTCTTTCCCAAGGCATGACTCATCTCCCACCTTCCCTAAATTTAAATTTCGTCACTTTGACTAAACCATAGTTTAGAGTGACTAAAATTGAGTTAATCCAAGGGTTAGATAGTCCAAGTTGACCCTAGACTCATGGGTAACCACCTAGGGTAACTTTTGGGACACTAAGGTTCACAAAGGGGGTTATAAATCCATTTTAAATGGCCTAAAAAAATAAAACAAATACCAAGTGGTGTAAGTCAAATAAAATTTATACACCACTTATTATTGATTAATTTAAACAAAGGGTACTAGGCCAAAAGATTAAAAATTAATTCAAGCACTTAAATCACATTCAATTTCAAACATGATCCTTATCTCTCTTGGGAGTGGATCAGTTTCACAAGGGATAACATTGGTGTGAATTCTACCTCCAATTTCCCATGGCTAGGGAATGTAAAACCTGCACATCTCGATCAAGTGTCAATCATAGCTGAAGCAAATGGAATTAAATACAAGCCATCGAATACAACATTAATTATCAATAACATAATTCTGAATTAAACTGCATTTTTTCAATCACATGTCAAATAGTCAACATCACATAAATAACTAGAATCTCATCACAAAGCATCATCAAATATATATCTCATATGTCAAATCTCAAAATAGCATCAAATATGATCAAATCAAATCACATATGTCTAATCAATGTCTTATCAAAATCAGGAGATATAATCAAGTATGCATAATGAAACCATAGTCTCTAAAAGTTTGATAATGTCATTAACTGAAATACGTAATGATCAAAATAAGGAAGGTAAAATAATCGGCCTCACATCCTCCCCCCTAAGACTAAACTTCCTCTTGGAAGTCGTCAAAAAGGTGAGGATAGAGTGCCCTCAAACTAGCTGCATCCTCCCAAGTCACTATGACCTCATCATAATGATCCCACTGGACTCTAACCTAGTCTAGCTCTCGACTTCGAAGGCCCAATGTCTGACAAGCCAATATACGAATTGGATCCAAAGCCAATTGCCCATCTACCTCTACCTATAGAGCACTCCAGTCCAGTATAGGAGATAAATCAAATATATATCACCTCAAAACAGAAATACAAAAGACATCTTGGATATGTGACAGGCTAGGTGGCAATGCTAGATGATAGGCAACTGGTCCTATCTGCTCCAAAATATCAAAGGGTCCTACAAACCGTGGTGTGAGCTTAGAGCCATTTCCATAATGCATTAGACTCTTGTGTGGCCGCACTCTAAGGAATACCCTGTCACCCACTGAGAAGCTCCGATCAGTCCTCTTAGCATCGGCATACTTCTTCTATCTATCATGTGCCTCCTGTAACCTCTGCCTAATTAGTGTGACTTGCTGCTCCATATCCTAAACTAGGTCTGGACCAATGGCAACTTTGTCCTCTATCTAATCCCAACTCAATGGTGTCTTGCATGGTCTGCCGTATAAAGCCTGAAAGGGAGGCATACCCAACAAACAGTGATGCCCATTATTGTAGGCAAAATCAACCAGATACAGATACTCCTCCCATCTAGACTAATGGTCCATAACATACATATGAAGCATGTCCTCCAATACCTAATTCACCTGCTCTATATGTCCATCTATCTCGGGATGATAAGCAGAGCTAAAGTTCAGCTGTGTGCCCAACGCCTGTTGTAAGGCTCTCCAGAATGCTGAAGTGAAAACTAGATCTCTATCAGAAATAATGTTGCGAGGTACTCCATGTAGTCTCACAATATCATCCAAGAATACTTTCGCCACTGCTGCCGCATTGTACGTCATGCGTACATGTGAGAAATGTGCCACCTTGGTCAACTTGTCGACTGTCACCATGATGGCATCATGGTAACACGAAGACATAGGAAGACCAACAATAAAGTCCATGGAAATGGTGTCCCATTTCCACTCAGGTATATCACGTGGGTATAGAAGACCTGCTGGATGCTGATGCTTGGCCTTGATCCTCTAGCACTCAAGGCATCGAGCAATAAACTCTGCTATATCTCGCCTCATACCTGCCCAATGGTACAGTTGTCGTAGATCGACATGCATCTTCTTCACCCCCAGATGTGTCGCGTATGGTGCTCTGTGAGCCTCTAATAACACTACAGTATGTAGGTCACCTGCGTGGGGTACATAGATGCACTGTTGATGATGAAGTAACCCATCTGCCTCAAGTGAATACCCTACAAACTTGCCCGCAAGGGCCCTTTGTGAACTGATCTCCTACTGCACCTCAAGAAACCACTCATCCTCTGGTATATGCTGAATAATGCGACCTCTCAAGTCCACACTCAGAGTCAAGGTCAAGAGCTCGTGGTGCATCTGACTTAATGCGTTAGCAACCATGTTCTCCTTCCCTTTGATGTAGTGGACATCAAAGTCATACTTGTAGAGGAACTCCATCCAACGCCGCTGACAGGCATTCAGATTCAGCTGTGTAAAGATCTACTGAAGACTGTGATGATCTAAATGGAGCTCAAAGCGACGACCCAATAAGAAATGTCTCCAACGAACTAGAGCATGAACCACTGCCGCTAACTCCAAGTCATGAATGGGGTAGTTCAGGTCATGGATCTTGAGCTTTCATGACTCATACATGATCAACCTACCACCCTGCATAAGTACGGTTCCCAATCCCTCAAGTGATGCATCCGTGCAAACCATAAAATTTGTTGTAGGATCAGGAACCGCTAAAATGGGAGAACTGGTAAGATGCTCCTTGAGGACACCGAAGGCCCTCTCACACTGCTCAGTCCAAAGAAAGCTCTTCCCTTTCCGCTGAAGGGAAGTGATGGGGTGCGCTATCCGAGAAAAACCCTCAACAAGGTGACGGTAATAACTAGTTAACCCCATAAAACTCCTAACCTTTGTCACACTAGTGGGTGCTGGCTAATCCCTAATAGCCCTGATCTTTGATGGATCTACTAAGATTCCATCGCTAGATAGGATATGCCCCAAATACTGAACCTCTATCTTGAAAAATACACACTTCGCCAAGTTCCCATAAAGATTATGCTCTCGTAAACACTGTAGAACTTGACGAAGATGCTCCTCATGCTCCTCCTTGGTCCGTGAATAGATCAAAATGTCATCAAGGAAAATGATTATGAACTGATCTAAATAGGTATGGAACACCCCATTCATGAGACTCATGAACACTGCAGGGGCGTTCGTCAAGCTAAAGGGAACCACCGTGAACTCATAGTGGCCATATCGAGTCTAGAAGGTGCTCTTATGGATGTCTGCCTCTGTGATACGTAGCTGATGATAACCGGACTTCAGGTCTATCTTAGAGAACACCCTGGTTCCTTGCATCTGATTGAAAAGATAGTCAATCCTAGGCAGAGGATAACGGTTCTTCACCGTCACCTTATTCAACTGCCTGTAGTCCATGCACAAATGAAGAGACCCATCCTTCTTCTTCATGAAGATGACAGGAGTGCCCCAAGGTGAAACGCTCGGTCGGATGTGCCCCTTCTCGAGCAAGTCCTCTAATTGTAGCTTGAGCTAAGTGAGCTCATGTGTGGTCATCCTGTAGGGTGCATGAGACATTGGCTCGGCACTTGGCACTAAATCAATGTGAAAGTCTACCTCACGTTGGGGTGGCATCCCTAGTAACTCTGCGGGAAACACATTGGCAAACTCTCTAAGGATGGGATGATCATCCAAAGATGCCTCAGACTCGTCATCTGATCTGTCACTCATTGTGATGGTGAACATCTGGCATCCCTTCCGCATGCAGCGCTTAAGCTGCTAAGTAGATATCATATGCACTACTGTGGGCTTCTGCATGCCCACAATCTCAACTGATGTACCGTGATCGTCTAAATAGCTGATCACCTTTCTAATGTCATGACTCTAAGGTCGCATACTATGGTAAAGGGTCCCAAAGAAATCTCACAGTCATGGACCAAGGCATCTACTATGATCTTGGCCCTTGAGGCCAACTAAACCACCCACCTATCACCCTGCCTAGAGGCCACTAGCCTGCAACGCTCCACTAACGATGGAGATATGAAAGAGTCAGTAGCACCAGAATCAAAGAGAATAGAAATGGGGTTACCCCCAATCATACCTGACATCTCAATCACTAACACCTAAAAATCAGCCTGGCGGTTATCAACTGCTGCGAACATACTGTGGGATCTACCCACATCACCAATAGTCTGCTCGAATCCTCCTATTCAAGGCTATCCCGCTGCTATAAAACCCTATGGACACTCTCTGGCTAGGTCTCCTACTCCACCACAAACATAACAAGGGCCCCTAGCCTATACCTGTCCGGTCTGAGTCCTACTCGACTGCTACTGTCCTGATCTACCAGTTGACCCCTGTGAGCCCCTATAAGACTGTTGTGACCTCACGGGTCTCGCAGGTGTTCCCTGCTACCTCTGATATTTGCATGGGCCCTACTACTCCCAACCTCTATTATGTCCCCCATGTGCCCTCTGCTGTGTCCTAGCTCTCTGTTGCTGCTATGGGGGGCTAGGAGGCAAGGGTGCAAAACTAAATCCTCTCTAATGAGGTGGCTGTGATGGTCTGCAAAAAATTTGCTGATGCTGTTGCTGTCCATGATCCTGAAACTGAGGGTGTGAACTCTACCCTCATTCCTAAATCTCCTCAGTGATATATGCCTTCTCGACAACATCACTTAAAGTCTGGGGGTCTGCCATGCGAATAGGCCCTGCTATACTGTGGTTCAGTCCTCTAATAAACTTATGTACCAGGAGTTTCTCATCATGGAGATACTCTGCATATTAGGATAACTCGATAAATCTACCCTCATACTGTGCCACCATAAGTCCTCTCTGCTAGAGGTCATGAAACTCATATATACGACGTTGCCTGTAATGATCTGATAAGTATCGCGCATTGAAGTGCTCAATAAAGGTCTCCCATGTGAGAGTGTCTAATGAAAGGTGACACTTGCACTCCTTAGTGCACCACCAGGTAGCTGTTGCATCTTGCAACAGGTGTACTGCCACACGGGCCTTCGTGTTGTCCTCGTAAGGATGCAACACAAAGCATCTGTCTAAGCTGATAAGCCAGACCTCTGCCTCAGCTCCCTCTATGGTCCCAATGAATGTAGGAGGGTTCAACCTCAATAAATCCCTAATGGGGTCTCCTCTATCCCTGTGCCCTCTGATAGGCTCATCTGTATAATAGTCATAGGGTCTATGAACAATGTGCTCTACTCGTACTGCCTCATCATACCTAGCATGACGTGAAGGGCTCCTGCTACGGTCCTTGTTAGCCAAACCAACCTCCTCTACCATTGTCTCTGGCACCTCAACATAAGGCTCCACACATGGTGCCCCTCGCGGCTCAACACGGGGCTCTACATGTGGCTCAACACAGGACTCAGCTCATGGCTCCATGCGTGGCTCCTCTCACAGATCCTCACAGGGCTCAACACGTGGCTCTATGCATGGCTCAACTATAGCCAGTAGAGGCCTATCTAAAACTGTCTGTAAAGCCTGTAATATCTATGGCCCAATATCTGGTAGGGCCAGTGGTGCCTGCGGTACCTGTGGAACTGGCTGTGCCTGTACCTCAGCTGAAGAGTCACTGTGAACCTTGGGGGATGGAGTGCGGCGGGACTACGCTCGCCGAACTCATTGGGGAGGCATCCTACAAAAATGAGGTAACCACAAATTAATCAAAGTTGCGGAAATAATAATGTGCCTAAAACAAGCCAAGTGTTTAAACCTGGCTCTCATACCAAATGTCATGCCCGCATCTCCCATGTGGTCATGACACACAACACACATGTCATGTCCACATTTGCCATGTGGTCATGATACGAACTACGAAAAAAATTTCTACCTATCCCTAGGAACCCCCTCGCACGCGTCTGCGTGCTCGGTGGCAATAGGCATAAGGCGTAAACATGTCAACATAACCATGATGATGATAGCCATCTAGGGGGTATGTGACATGAAGTGTGTAGCTTTTAGGGTTAGACAGATTTAAATCTGAACCCTAGGTTTCCTAGGTGTGAAGATGAATCCGCTAGCTTCGAAACCTATCTCTAACATCCTGACAAAATGGAAACGAAAAAGGATTAAGAAAATGATGGAGTTGATGATCTCATGATTCAAGTGGGATGATGGATTAAAAACAATAAAATATCACAAAAAGCAAACCCTAGAAATCTAGGAAAAATTTGACAGCATAACGTGTTTTTGATAAACGCAAAATAAAATTTAAAATAAATTACCAATAAGGAATAAAAAAATTTTAAGAATAAAATTAAATTAAACTTAAGAACAAATTTCAAATGATTTAAAATAAAATATTAAAATAAATATTCTACCAAGGTCGAATAAATCAACCTGGCATCAAGGAATAAAAATTTGAAATAAAATAATAATAATTAATGACAGAACGCCAAATAAATCCAAGAAGAAAATTGAGTCCATTACTAAATATAATTTTGATATTATATTTAATAGCTAACTCAAAAATTTAATAGAGGAAGGAGGAGAGTTTAAATAACTCTTCTCGTAAAAAAAATAACGTTCAATTAAACAGACAAATTAATTGATAAAGATCACACTAGGGACAAAATAAATTAACTGGCCCAACTATGAGGAATTTAAAACAAGGGAGAAAAACTCTCCCTAACAATAATAAAGTTAATCCCACCAAAAATTAAATTTCAACCACATGGCAAACATAACAAAATGCAATAATAGCCCATTCAAAATTAGATATCCATTTAAAAGAACCCAAAGGTTAAATTTCAACAAGGAAAAGAAAAATAGAGGTTTTAAATATAATGGAATAAAACCAATTCTTCACAAGAGGATATAAAAAAAAAAGAAATAAAATAATATTGCTTCCTAAAATAGAACAACCCTATTCTCATTTCAAAATAGCCATCTCTAAAAGAAGACCTAATTTTGCATTCTATTGTTTTCTTCTTTGTGTTGCCCTAACTCTTTCTTTCTTCCATGGTCTTCCATTGTTTTGTTTTCTTGCTTGCAGGTAAGGGTTTGGACCAGCAATGGAGACCATGAAATACCTCTCGGAGGTATGCATTTGAAGCTCAGAGAGTTTTCAATGACTGCATTTATTTTGAAAGAACTATATTGTTATTTTAGGAATGTTGATAATACAATATAAATGTTAAGAGTTTGATTTATGATGCAAAGTTGAGATATAAAGGGGTCACCGGCGGCGGCAGTGGGAGATCAGAGGAGGTAGTGTGAGGACCAGCAGGAGGGGCGCTGGCAGTGGCAGGCAACAGGTGATTGGGGGTTTGGGACGCTGAGAGTATAGTGTTGGTGGCGAGTGGAGGTGAAGGTCACGGCGCAAAGGGAATAAGGAGGGGATGTGGGGTTCTGAGTAGACGGTGGGCTGAGTGTTGCATGGGGAAAAATGAGGCGGGGCTTTGGAGGGGAAAGTGTGGGGAGGGGGCTATGCCTCCCCCCACACCCATGGGTGTGGGGAGAGGCATAGCCCCCTCCCCACACCATCGAATACACAGCGACAGGGGGGGCGACAGCTGGGCCGTCATCCCGCCTATCCCTCTTTTTTTGTTTTTAAAACAGAACCACTATCCTAACAGGGATGGGCTTCAGCCCAACAGTCCATTATCAGGTAAAAAATTCTCCATATTATTCTGAATTATATATGTTGTATATCTAATGCCTAAAGACTATATATATATACAGATATATGTATATATGTGTATGTATATATGTGTGTGTATGTGTGTGTGTGTGTGTGTGTGTGTGTGTATAATCACTCTCTTTTCTTATTATACAGTTTTAATTCCTTACTCTTTTTATGTATATTTATCTATATATAAGCACATATGTGTGTGTGTGTGTGTGTGTGTACTTATATATATATATATATATATATATATATATATATATATATATATATATATATAT
Source organism: Cunninghamia lanceolata (assembly GCA_027924645.1). Classification (NCBI taxonomy): domain Eukaryota; kingdom Viridiplantae; phylum Streptophyta; class Pinopsida; order Cupressales; family Cupressaceae; genus Cunninghamia; species Cunninghamia lanceolata. The sequence continues at coordinate 4,101,858 of BSBN01000286.1, read as the reverse complement.
ATATATATATATAAATGAGTAGTTTTCCCCCTTTTTTTTTGATAACAGAATATAACAGTAACATAAATAACAACAACCAAAAAGATTTGATATAACAATAAATATACATTTAACTAAAAACATATAAACTAACATTCTCTCCAATGGATTAGATAAGTTAAACTTTATCTTTCTGATTTATATCATAACTATTACAGTAGCATCTTTTTTTTTTAAGCATAAATATACTTAGATGTCCTTTTTTTTTTGGAATACTAACATTTCATTTCTACAAAATAAATAGATAACACAGTCCTAACCCCCCCCCCCCCCCCCCCCACCTTTTTTTTCTGTGACATACAATAACAAAAATGTTTTTTTTTTTTGAAAGAAATCTACATGGCAAAATGAGCATTCTCATTTGACCCTTCTAACAACAACTAATAATATAAACTCTCAGGCAACCAAAAATAGAAAACTTAGTTTAAACTTTCTCATTCTTTCTCTTGCAAATTCTAGGATTTATCTAACTCACTCTTACATATATTTTTTTGTAAAGATAAATGACAACAAATATATACAATTTCAGCATGCATTTCACAACTCACTAACTCCACATCATAGGGAATAAACAACTTTATTTAAAATAAAATAGAAAGTTTACATTGCACTACTTTTCACAGCCAACTTTATAGTATATAGAAATACAATTAAGCTTCTCGTATAAACATTCTTCAATTTTCTTTCTAATCAAAGGGCATGTAATAATGGGAAGCATAATGGTTGCAAGCCCCTTTATCTACATAGCCAACTTTATAGTATATAGAAATACAATTAACTTCTCGTATAAACATTCTTCAAGTTTCTTTCTAATCAAAGGGCATGTAATAATGGGAAGCATAACGGTTGCAAGCCCCTTTATCTACATAGCCATTTTTTAGGAGAGCACTTCGCATTATTAATAAAAAATAACAATTCACCTAAGTATGTTAAAGTGTTGACAATGGTCACTTTTTTTGGAGAGCACTTGAAGCCATTAATAGACAATACCGGTTGGCCTTTATGTCTTAAAGCATTGATTTGACATCCTTTTTTAAAAATAATGTTAATTTTTAAAAACTACAAAATAGTGTTAAGACAAGTACTTCTTCCAAATATCTAGAAGTCATGTCTAAACACTATTTGGGGCTCTCCAAAAAGAAGCACTGATTTAAGAAAGAGGAGTTAATGTCAAATGAATGGAAAATTTAGTTGTCTTTGCTAACAATCATCCTTGAAGTTTCTTTGTAGTACATGTGCATCTAATAATGGAAAGCACAATAGTTGTAATGACTAGAGAATATAACAATCATCATTACTTTTTGATGCAGGAGCATCTGGGTCCATGAGAAATCAACATCAACCAAAAATATTTCAGGTTTTCAGTTTCGGTTTCAGTTTATCTTTTGTTGTGCTTTGTCTTCTTTTGTGTTGGTTTTGGTCTTTTGCTTCATGGGGCAATTTCGTATTAATTTGGCCAAGTTCACAACATCATCATGTAGAAGAGCTTATTAGGTATCTCCATTTCTATTTTGGTGAAGTTTGGGTGAAAATGGTTAAGTTAGAACCAGTCGGTGAATTCTCTAGTTCACAAACTGTTCAGTTCATCAATTTGTCAGCTTGCTAATAGTTTAGTTTGTCGATGGGTGATTTCTCTGACCAAGTCTTAAGGGGAGATTCAAATTGTTCATGTTGTCGCTTCCTTAGTTATCTGATGAGAACTTTTGTTGAGTGCATTTAGTGAGTTTTGGAAGAAATCTCTTTTGTTGTCAATGAAGTTGAAAATTTGAGAACTCCATAAAAAAAATCATTAGTTCGTGAACCCTTAAGTTCATCGATGACTCACTTTGACAATAAAGCTTTAAGGGTTGGAGTCAAATTTTCCTTAGTTCGTGGAAAGATGAAATCACCGATAGAAGGAAAGTGTTAAGTTTCATCCAGTTCACGGGTTCTATAAGTTGTCGATTCACCGACAAGCATATGAATGAAGCTTTTGAGGAGAAGTCAAAGAATTCGTAAAAGGCATGTTTCATCGATAAAAGAAGTCTACGTCTTGAGAATTTGTATTGACAAACTTTTAAGTTTGCGAACTAGTTTGTGGTTTTCAAAAAAATTCAATAAGGCAATAAAAGGTTTGGAAAAGGTCAATTTTTCGATAAGGGGCTTGGTGGCTAAAAGCTTGTATCGGAAAAATTTTAGTTTGCGAAATATCTAATTTGCCGATAGCTTGGGAGGGTGAACTTTTAAGTTTGTGAAGGACTACATTTACTGATAACCCCTCCTATTGATGTGTCGAGGAATATTTAAGTTTACAATGTACTTCTTTTGCCAATAATGTCTTCATAGTGGTGAGTTGGGGAATGTCTAAGTTTCAAAACCTGAAGAAATGCCAAAAAAGATAGTTTTGAGGAAGAACTCAATGGTTCGTGGAAAGGGCATTTTTCCGATGGAATGAACATATAAAGCTTGAGTGCGTATCAATTGCTGAAATATACATTGGTGACTATTATACACCAATGAAGATATTTAGGTGATGATACAGTTCTATAACTGTTCAATCTCTTGGTGGTTCAACTTATGTTCTAGTATCTTAGTCAGTTTATTAATGGATGGTGGCGGTTCAACTATTTTTGGGGGCTGAGTACCATAAATACATTCATTTGGTCTAGATTGAGATGCCCTGGTGAAGGTTCACTGCTGCCTAAGGAAAAGGCTTGGTAGTTTTGAAGTGGAATAGAAGAAGTAGACTTGTTGCATATGTGTTGTCATCGATGTCAACAGTGGTATGGATTGATGATCAGTGACACTATAGAGATGTTATTTTATATGGAAATGGGGATGACGAGGTTTGTTGGTGGTTGCTTTAGTTTGAATCCTACTTTCCATAAAACATTCCATGGGCTTTTCAACCGAGTGCTTCTCCTATCGAGAGGAGAGTCAACTATCAAATTTGAGTTTCCACTTGGTTTTCTGTTGGGAAATTCAGAAGTTATCATACAATGTTTCTAATTAACGCTTTAATGCTCTTGAAACCCTAATTTAGGCAAAAAAGTAAACAAATCTACAAATTATGAAAAATCCTACTGAAATCAAATAAAGGGTAGAGAACCTTAGCTCACTATTTTTTGCAGTTTAGAAAATGGAAAAGTCTGGGACAATGGTGATGGTGCCCTAGTCGAAGAGGTCTATTTTTCTGTGGATTCCCAATCTCCTTCTAGCACTAATCTCTATTGTATCTTCTATTTTTTGTGATCCGATAGTGGAGGACAAGTTTGATGGTACCCTTGTCCCAAAATCCCACACAATGTCTGCTTCTTTTTAGATCTCGAATCTTCAATGTCTGCCTACCTTCCTTGTAACTCCACTTTTTCCAGATCCAATACCTATAACCTGCAATCACAAGGAGTGTGGGATGGGGTTGTAGTGTTTAGAGGCTTGCCTCAGTCAAGTCTTGGAGAGACATTCAAGTCTTCCAAACATCGTTGTCAGAGAGAGAGTTCGTGTCCTTGTGGGACAAAGGAAAAAATCCAAATGATAATGATGATAAAGCACAATACATGTCACCTTGATGATGAAGTTCTCATGGAATGAAGAATCTCTTCAATTCCATGAGGAGAAGATGTAATCCAACCTGCAAAAACAAACACAATAATAATGCTATGCTCTGCAACACAATGAAGATCACAAGTATCACTTTCACATAAGCTCATGAATCACAATTGCCATCTAGTAATCATCTAGTTTGCAAATGCTAACCTAAACATGTTTATATATGCAACTACTAAGATTCCCGCCAAGAATTTCGTATTTGAAACTTGTGATGTCGGCTTGGAAACCAAATAACGGTCACAAACCTGACATTTGAATTTAGGACAGACCCAAAATAGGACTGGACTAGGGTGCTAGTGCCCTTGTCCACCCCCTGTCTTTGCTCAAGGATCACTAAATTAGCACCCTGTAGGTCCTATTTGTCACAAGACCCAAGGGTTTTCTCATCGAGAGTCTGAATTATTATGCAAATCTAAAGACCTGGGAGCTAAACCTTTAGGAAAAAGCCCCCAAGGGTGCATTTTTCTGACATAACAGATGCAATGTGGTGTTTAGTGATGTCAAGAGAGTAAGTGATCAAAGGAGCAACTCAACGAAGTAGACAAAGGAGTGATGATCAGATGAGTTGTGAAGTGAAGAAGATGGATTGGTATCATCTGTACATAGTTGTACCTTATCTATTGAAGTTCATGGAAAGATGAAAGTTGTGTTCACATGAAGATTCTTGTTTTTGATGAAAAGTGTTGTGATTGTAGTCTCTAATGTGGTGAATGTTGTATTCATTATTTTCTCATGAAAAGTATTATTTTCTGATTTGAAAGAAAGTGTAAAAAGTTTCATATAGTCCAAGGCATTGAAAGTTGCATTGAAGAAGCTCGGTAGAATGCTCTACATTCCTCTGCACTTGAAGGTATGGCCTTGTGGTTTAAAAGTTGGATAGAGACAAGTGTGAAGTATGTGTGTTCTTGATTTTAGATCATATAAGTTATTGCTAAAGATTCCAGAGCTAGCAGAGTGAAGACAGTGTTTCAGTATTGTTGCAATCAGATAGAGTCAGAGAAATACTCTGTATTTCTTTGCATTTGAAGATGTGATCTTGTAGATTGAAGGATAGTTTGATATAGGTGAAAGCTATGCATGGTTCAATTTTCAGATGATATGATGTACTGCAGAGGTTCTCCAAAGTCAGCGGAGTAAAGACATCATATTGCTGATTAGAGTTATAAGGAGGAGAAAGTAAAAGCCACCACATTTCACTACATTACAATATTTGGTTGTGTTGTTTGAAGGATGTGTTCAGATGGTATGCATGTTTGTTCTTTCCAAGTTTTAGGTGTTGAAGTGTACCGCAAATTGGTTTTTCAATGTCCTATCTCAAGACTGTATATTCAAAGTTTGCAAGAGATGATGTGTTCTATGTTTATTTATTTGTGCCAGAAAGAAGATGTACTTTTTAGAGAAAGGAATATATGGAAATGTTCTTACAAGTCATGTAATGTTTTTGAAGTGATTTGCATGATGTTAATTAATCTTTCTGGTACTGCTTTAGGTCTGGAGTTAATATGTGGAAGGATAAATGTTTGCTGGGCTGACTTGATATGTTTTGATGATTGCACAAGATGTTTGGAAGTGTGTGCCAGAGTGGAGACATGTGTTAAGGTGAAATATGTCGTGATTATCTCTTGGTTTGAACCACATTGGATTTCCACATGATTTTATATGCCGACTTGTTGTGGCCAATGTATGTTTCATGCTACATGTTTCATCTTGGCTGACAAAGGAGAAATATTTTGAAGCTTGCGAAGGATATAAATGAAAGATCTTGTTTGGTGTGAATTGAGTGAGTATGTGAGAGTGTGCAAGGATGTATGTGCAAGTGTGGATGTGAGTTTGTGTGTGTTGAAGGGAGCATAGTTTGTTGAGCAGAGGAGTTGAAGTCTCTTGTCAGAGTGAAGGGTGTTGATTTTGTGGAGGCGATTGATCAGGAGATTTTGTCAAGTATCTTGTCAAAAGGTTGTAGCCTCTTTCTGTAAGTGTTGTATCTCTTTAGGGAGTTGTAGCTTCCTTTGGGTTGGGGCCCATGAATAATGTATTAGGGAGTTGTATCCTCATTTGGGTTATAGCCCATAAACCCTATTGTAATCTTGTTTTTATTTGTGAGGTTGGATTTGGGTAGTAGATCCAAGCAGCTTACTCACCATAGTTTTTCCCTTCTAGGATTTTCCATGTAAATCTAGTGTTATGGTTGTGTGATTGTGTGTTTTGTTTTAAACTGCTTAATTTACTTTATCATCTATTTAAGGTAGTAGAAAGTTTTGTTGATAAAGTTGATTTGGATTAAGTTTTGGCATATATTGATTCACCCCGCTCAGCATATCAGTGTGTTCTAACAATTGGTATCAGTGATGAGTTCCTTGGTGCAGCCTAACAGCTAAAGGTAGATCTTGGAGTAGAACACATGGCTTAGAAAGAGTCATCTTCTAAAGCATCAATATTTGATGGAAGTAACTATGCCTTTTGCAGTGTAAGGATGGAAGCCTATCTTACCTCACTAGGGTATGATGTTTGGAGAGTTGCAATGGATATTTTTACTGAACCTAAACATCCTATTATAGGTTCAAATGTGAAGAAGGCTCATGAAAACAATGCCAAAGCCAAGAATGCCATCTTGAGTGGTTTGACCAGTTCAAATCTTGTCAAGGTAGTGCAGTGCAAGACAACCAAGGTGATATGGGATAAGCTCAAAGATCACTATGAAGGAAATGACACTGTAAAGTAAGCAAAATTACAATCTTACAAAATAGTGTTTTGGAATATAAGGATGAAAGCAGAGGAAAACGTTGCTAGCTATTTGATTTGAGTAGATTAAGTAGTCAATGGAATCAAAAGTCTAGGTGAAGATCTAGCTGATACAATGGTTGTGAAGAGAGTCCTGAGAACTCTCCCTCATAGATTTGATTCAAATTTTTTTGCAACTGAAGAAGCCAAAGGTATAAAGACACTTACCATGGAAGAGCTGTTTGGGTCCCTCACTTCCTATGAGATGAGAAATGAAGTCATTGGTCGATACAAAAAAGAAGTTTCTTTCAATGTTGTGAAGAATGAAGGAACATCTGATTTATATAGTGAAGGTGAGTAAGAGGAAGCAAACTTTGTGTGAAAGTTGAAAAGGGGATTAGGCAAGTATAAATGTAAGTTACCTTTCAAATGTTTTAAATGTGGAAGAGTTGGTCATTTTACTTCTAAATGCCCTTTTGGATAAAATGAAAATAGCAATAAGGGTTTCAATAGGAACAATTTCCAGAGGAACCTCCTTTCAAAAGAAGACTACAGCTCCACAGAAGAAGTAGATCACTATTCATCAGATGATGATAGAGGAGAATCTTTATTCACGGCCATGGTGATCTCTGATGGTTCAAATAAGACTATAGATGAAGAAGAATGTGAAGTTGATTTTCAAGGTGAACTTATTTTTGCTCTTGAATACTTGGACTATGCAAGGAAAGATAATTAAGAACAAAGAACTCTAATTGAAGCTAAGACAAATAAATGCACAAGACTTGAAAAATAAATTTTGTCACTCAAGAAGGAATTGGAAAAAGCAAAATTTGGAGGTTCGGATGACCTTGAAGGAGCAGATCTCATCATGTCTCAAGGAAGACCTTTTCATGCAAGACAATTCTCCATAAATAGGTTCAATCATGCTTTGTTTAATTATTGCTTTATCTACATTTGAATATGGTCATAAGGAGTTATGGAGTGTAAGTCTGGAATGAATAGAAGAAATTTTCTAAGTAGGAATCCTCTTGCTTCACTAATGGATGTCAAAGTGGTATGTCATATTTGCAACAATTTGGACATATAGCAAGATCTTGCAGGAGTGGATTGGCAAAATTAGAATCTCAGATGACAGATTTTGTTGAGCAAGACAAGGAGAGTGACTCTTCCCAAATACAGGAGACAAAAAATGAAGTTGAAAAATCAATGATTGTCTAAACAACATTTCATGCTCTAGGGAAAACAAATCTCTGGGTAATAGACAGTGGATGTACAAGTCACATGACAGGTGATAAGAGCAAATTCATCAATCTTGTTAAGTGGAATGGTGGACCAGTTAGGTTTGGAGACATTTGCAAAGATTTGTGGAAAAGGCACCATAAGTATTGATGGAAAATCCAAGATAGAAGATGTTCTTTATGTAGAAGGTCTCAAGAAAAATCTTCTCAGTGTAAGTCAAATGTGTAGCAAAGGTTACAATCTCATATTTCATGAACAAGGATGTGAAATCAGAAGAGCAAAGTCTGGAAGATTGGTGGCAGAAGGTGCTAGGATAGAGAACAACTTGTACAATCTAAAAGGTGTCAATGGAAGGACTTGTCTTCTAGGACAAACAAATGAATTTTGGTTGTGGCACATCAACTTTGATAATCTTGTGAAGATTAGCTCCATGCAAGTAGTGAGAGACATGCCAAAGATCATCAAGCCTACAAGGAATGTCAGATGGGGAAGCAGACAATTATAAGATTTAAGTCCAACGAGTATTTCTCTACAAGGCCATTGGAATTGGTTCATACTAACTTGTGCGGACCTACTAGTACAAAGAGTCTACAAGGTGAGGTATTTCAATTTGCTTATTGATAATTTCTCTAGAATGACATGGGTAATATTTTTGAAAGAAAAATCAGAAGCTTTTAGTAGGTTTAGTATTTTCAAGTCCATGGTTGAAAATGAAATGAATTCTAGAATCAAGTGTTTAATGTCTGATAGAGGTGGTGTGTTCACATCAAGTGAATTCAAGGAATTTTGTGGAACATGGAATAAAGAGGAACTATTGTGTTGTAATAATTCCTCAGCAAAATGGAGTAGTGGAAAGAAAGAATAGAACAATTCAGGAGATGGCTAGAACAATGTTGAGTGAAGCCAAGCTGCTTGATACAAATTGGAAAGAGGCATTTCATACTGTTGTCTACATTCTCAAAAGAGGACAACTAAGAGTGCACAATACCAAGACACCTTATGAGCTATGGTATAGAAGACCAGCTTCTATCAAGTACTTCGGAGTTTTTGGAAGCAAATGCTACATCAAAAGAAATGAAGAAGGTTTGGGAAAATTTGACTCAAGATCTAATGAAGAAATCTTTCTTGGATACTCTACTAGGAGTAAAGCTTACAAGTGCTATAATAAAAGGTTGAGGAAGATAGTTGAGAGTGCAAATGTTAGGTTTGATGAAGAGTCACATCAAATCAAAAATGAGAAAGAAGATTGTTGGTCAGATGAACCTGCCTGTATAGAAGAAGAAGTTGAAGAGAAGGCAAAAACTCAAGAGAATGTCACCAAGACCTTGCCAAGTATGTTCAAAAGAATCATTCAGAAGAATAGATCATTGGAGACAAGAAGAAGATTTGCAAGAAAAAATGAACAGGTAAACTTCTCTTTACTATCAAGAGTTGAACCTAAATTTTTTTATGAGGCTAGTAAGGATGAAGGATGGATACAAGCAATGGAAGGACTAAATTAGATAGAGAAAATCAGACTTGGGAGTTGGAGGGAGGGAGATGATTTTATTTCACCATAATGCGAGCGCGTTATAATGCGCTCACGTTATGCTTTACTTTGGTAATTTCCCAGCCTTTGTCTTGGATTGTGTTTTGGATATCCAAAGACATGTTTTTGCAGATTGTAACAAAAGTTACATAATCTGGAGTGTGCTCCCCATAAAGTTTGCACTTGTTTCAATGACAAGTCGAAAAAATACCACCATAATTTTAAGCTCTCTTAGCTTTCTAACCATATAATTTTCTTCACATTTTGAGTATGTTAAGGATTTCATCTTTAATTTCTTTTGTTAGTGTATCTATTTTTTGTCAAAAACTAGTGTGTGGTATTTTTGACTTTTTTTAACCATTCATCGAAATTTAAAATAAATTATATTTTTAGAAACTAGATTCCATTCTACATATATTAAAAAAAATTAGATTTTCAATTAGTTTTCAAAAAATTTAGGGGGGAGCATGCTCAATTTTCTATTTTTCAAGATGCGTCCACTTTGAAAATTAGTAAAAAATCAATTATTCATGAAACAATTATCAGAAAAATTAGGGATAAACTACATGATGTTAGCTAATTTCACATTGAAGCAATTTTTGAAATACTAAAAAAAATTTAATGTTTTAGGGGGAGCACACTAGACGTTATTTTTTTTTTTTTTAAAACATGACCAATTTGTTCACCCCCCTTTTTGAACCCCTTAATCTCAACCATTTTTTTAAATAGTAGTTTAGAAACTATATTCGAAGCACTACGACTCTTGTTTTTGTTGTATCTTCAAATTTTGAGTGTAACTATCTTCAATTTTTCAACCAACATCAGTCTTTCCTAATTTCAAAAAAAAAAGTGGCATCTTAAGACCTCCTTTCAATCCCCCATCTTTGTGCACTTACCCCTTAGTAATATTCCTCCTAGTGATGTTCTTGAACCTCCTTGATCTTTTGAGGCTACAACCATAATTCCTTATGTCCCACACATAGTGAATGAGGCTAAGCCCAAAGTGAAGGTTCTTCCTCATCCTCAAGCGTCTAGTAGATATGCCAAGGTTCCCTCTTTGCCATCCCTTCAAGGACAATGAGGCAACCATCGTGCATAAAACATACCTCCCCACAACTGCAATATAGCTTTTGTTCCACCTATCTCTACAGAGACTAGTGGTGATAAATTAGTTGCATGATTTTTATTTCTTGATGTTTCTCAACTGCTTGAGGATGCTCATGTACTTCTGCCTACCTCACAAGTCAAGAATGAGGAGCATCCTGCATTGAGGAAACCTCCCCCTGTGCTCTCCCAGCCTTCAGTGATTCCTCTTGTTTCTTCTAATGTTCCTGAAACAAAGGAAGAAAAGGAACCCGTGTTGGAAGATACTATGGTTCCCCTTAAGAACATCATGAATAAGGCTAAGTGAAATAAGATGGCGCAAGAAATAAGGAATCATCATTGTACTATGGCTCAACTTGCCGCAAGAGAGGAGAATCTCCCTCGCAAGTGTTTATCACTAACGAACACCAAAGAGACAACTACTAATCTTGTGTCTCCTGTAGAGAAAGAAGCTTTGAAATTCACTATGGAGCCCATTGTACTACATTCCAATAGCGATTTTGAAGATAATACAGTTATGGCTATCGTACCTTATACCTCTCATGCTATAGTTCCTCTTGCATCTTGTCCTCCTTTTCAAACATATGAGGAACTAGATTGGGAGGAGGACTTGCTTTAGGTTGACTCGTATGAGAGGTACCTTATTTTCTATGTTAGGTATGTATGTGATTGTGTTTCCCCCATACTGTGCTACTTGATGCTTTATTTGTGTTTATATGTTATTTTTATTGTTCTTATTGTTGTTGTGTCATTAATCTCTCTTTGGATGACCCTTGAAACCCTTGTAGGTGTAAGGATACAAAGGGACAGAAATCCATTGTGACATTCTCTCTATTTTTATCATCATTCTTCTATATGTCATAACTTTTTTTATTGTTGTGTCCTTTGGGGACAATGTAAGGCATAGGATGTTTCAACATTCTACCTTGTTGACCCAAGGGATGTTTTCTTTTCTTTCATGTGTTACTTCTTCCTTTGTCTTCATAGTTCTACCAGCTGGTGAATTATGGCAGTTCCATATATGTATAGTCTTGAGACGTCTCCTATTATACAACCATTCCTATACTAACGTCGGTTAGTAGATCCCTTTGTGTTATTACTTGGAATAATTTATTACTTCTTTAATGTTTTGATTTATGTGGCACCTTGTTGCTATGCTCAGCATCATACCATGACTACAAAAGCCTTTGTGTATCATGTGTGTAGCATCACCTTAGTTTGCCTTTTATGGGGGCAACCCCTTAGTGTGATGTAGTTCTTTGGACACATGTATCTTATTGGCATGTGCTTCCAGAAAGATATCGTGCTTATTTTTGATTTGTTCTACCTTAAAACAATTGCTCCCTGATAGGAGTTGACAATCACTTTAAGGTGGAGCCATGCATTGAGTGCTATGCTCTCTTTTAGATGTTCATTCACTTGTTGGCACAGAACTTACCTAGTGATTTGGTAGTCCTCACTAGCATGTAATGCTCTCTTTGGTCCATGAGCCACCTAGTGCAACGAAGTTGGCTACCTTGTGTGCTTCAAGTGATTTAGCATGGTTGCTTAGTAATTTGGTGGTCCTTACTAGTGTGTGATCCACGGTGACACTTTTCTTTGCATGACCCCTAATGATAGAGCAAGCTAGCATCAAAGTCATGAGCCTTGTGTGTTTGTTCCATGTGTATTCTTATGCTTGTTTATGTGTTATGTTCCAAATTATTTTTTTCATGTGTCTTCGTCATGTTTTCCATGTGTTCTCTATGTGTATTCATTGTGTTCTCTATGTGTATTCATTATTTCTTATGTATATGCTTCATGTTTGGCATGTATTACCTTTGTGTATTGTGTGTCTTCCATGTGTATTCCTATGTATGCTTTTAATACTCCACGTATGTGTGAATTAATTTTGTAATGTCTTGCATGTTTTCTCTTTGCCTATGTGTTTGTAACCTTGGGATCCTAAGTCTAGGGGCTACTTGTAGTTCACAACTTGGTGAAATTCTTCGGTCTTCTATGCTTGTGTGTTTTGTTCATCCCTTTAGTACAATTTCAAATGTAAGTTCGTACCCACACTAAAGTGGGGGCTAAATGTTGAGTCATAAAATGTATACACTAGCATTTTACACTTAGTTTAGCTCCTAGGTTGGACCTATTTTGTTGCCTTTGTTAATCAAGACCTATTTTAACACCTTTTTGAGCTCTAAACGATGAATATCCTAATCCTGACAAATAAACCAAACATAATCAACTTAGGACTGGACTAAGCCCCCATTGAAAGACACTTTGCAAAGTTTATGGGCTAAAGGTCCATGGCACCCAAGCGCCCTGGTCTCAATTGCGATTTTTAACCCCAACTTTTGGTGTCAGCTTGGAACATTCCTTTAGTTTGCATTTGTTGGCCTAAAGTTGTTTTATTTGCCCAAGGTGAGAGAGAATGCATATTTAAGTGTGTGTTTTAGTTCATTTTACACCTAATGGGATCAGAGCGAATTTGCTCTCATATGATGTTCTATGCTCAAGGATTCTTCATGCTTGGATTGCCTTCTACTTGTGAATGCTATTGAAGTTGTTTGCAGGATTTGAAGGATTTTTGGAGTCCTCTTCATCTGTAACATCCACGTTCTAAAAACATAGTAAAAACCCAAAATCTACCACCAACACTATTGAAGATTCGTCTACAATTAAGCCTTCGGCTTACTCAACATTAAACCATCGAATCAATGGGAGGTATTCTCCTCATTCGATTCTAAGGCATCTATTATAATTATATTGATTACATCAATTATAATTATATTGATTACACCAATTATAATTCTCATAACATCGCCTATTGCAATAGATAGAAATATTTTATTCAATAATAAGATATTATTAAACCATGGTTTATAAATATTATGATCAGGTTAAGCTTGTCTCTGCATCATAATTCGTCAACATAATTCACATATTCTTAACTTGACTATATCATCATAATGTTAAGAATAGTTATAATACATCAAATAACTTAGTAGTAATAATAAGATAATCATTTTATGAAAATAACGTCGTAATATTTACGTTAAACGTAAATAGTTATAAATCAAACTCAGATGATGTCATTAACATTATTAATGACTAAGATGACTTAATATGACTTAGAAAGATTTGAAAACAATATCGAATACCTGTCGATTAGGTTTAGAAGTAAACTGACAAGACAAAGCTTACCTCTTATGACACCACAGTTCACATTTTTGTTAAACACTTATAACTTAGTTTGGAAAATAAATCACTCGTAACCCGAGGTCTATATCTCTCTCCTGAAAAGATACTCTCTCTGTTTTCCCTGAGAGTCATCTGATAACCTGAAATCCTGTTTCACTTGCCATCAAACAATATGTGATCAGTGTATCATTATTCAATTAATTCAACTAATAAATCAAATCTCATCATACAAATATTAAATTGATAATAACATAATCGTTTCTATGATTTCAATAAATGACATTTAATATAATCCTTGTTCTTCCTCGTCACCAATCCAAACATCATAATAAATTTACTTATATCCAAGTAAAAAGTAAAAGTATAGCAAGACAAAAATTGGGGATGTAACATATCCTTCCCCTAAAGATTCATTGTCCTCGATGATATAAGGTATCAAAAAGTAACTAAAAAACAAGTTAATTATTTTCAACTAGTAACATTATTAAACAAATGAGGAAACTTTTGATGGATTTCATGGTAATCCTCCCATGTAGCATTTTCCTCAGCATATTGGTCCCATTGGTCCTTGCATTGCAAGACCTCTCTATTACGCAAGCGGAGCTTGCGTGTTTCTAACACCTTGAGTGGCTCGATCGTGACCACCCATGGGTCTTGCATCTGTAAAGAATTTGAAGTCAAAATATGATTGTTACCTACAATATATTTCTTCAAATAAGACACATGAAAAACATTGTGCATTTTAGATAAGACTGGTTGTAGAGAAATTCTGTAGGCAACCAGATTGACTACTTCAAGCACTTCAAAGGGTCCCACATATCGAGGGGCTAGTTTAGAAGATTTTCTAAACTTAATAGAACTTTTTTGATGTTTAACCCTCAAAAGAACTTTTTCTCCAACAGAAAATTGCCTTGGAATAGGTTTTGCATTTGCGTAGCTCTTTTGCCTATCATTGGCTTCTGCCAATATTTTTCTGATCAGCTTAACTTTTTCTTCCATTTCAGCTAGCATTTCTTGCCTGATGCTAATCCTATCCTCTAGCTTATCCCAGCTTATAGGAGTTCAACATCTTCTTCCATATAATGCTTCAAATGGCCCCATCTTAATAGCGGAATGATAGGAATTGTTGTAAGCAAATTCCACAAGTGGTAAGTATTCTTCTTTATACAAGAAATGACTTCAAAAGTCATGCTCAAGAGGAGTATATCCCTTAGACTCATTTTTAGATACATAATCTTGAGGTATATAACCCTCTGACTCACTATATCAGACCTAACTTCAATGATCTCAACTGTTGAGGGTATGCGGGGATCTCGCCTAACCATAGTTATTTCCTCATCTTTAACCTTTTCCAAGTACTCATTTCTCACTCGCTTGATTCAAGTTAAGGCAGTCACGAGAGTTTTAGTATCACTTAACCAAATGTCACTCTCATCATTGGTTCCCTCAAAGGTTTTTATAATAGACTCACATTCTCTTTTTTCTTTAAGAAAATGTTGACTCGAATTAACAAACTTTCTTGCTGTCTTCTTAAAACGTAGCATCCTAGCACATAAATTTTCAAACATTAGCTAACTGCATAATGTTGACTATAGGCAAGCATAGTTGTCTCATAAGCCCTAGTGCTGAACTTGGTAGCTCTGATACCATATGTAACATCCACGTTCTAAAAACATAATAAAAACCCAAAATTTACCATAGAGTAACTCAACTAGGTAAAAATGAGATAGAAAATTTTTCTTTTTATTCAACATATAATCAAGTAACTATATTTACAAGATTTCTTTTTACAAACTATCATAAGCCATATTGTCTTTCTCATTTATAATGTTTTACATTTGTAAATAAACAAAATTTGGAATAAATACTGCATCTGAATATCTGACATCTTCATCACAAGTCTTGGCATGTTTCCTGCTTGGAGAGAGAGCATATTTCCAGTGATTTAGCTCCAACCACAGACCAGCGGTCTCCCACACATCTTCCACATAGGAAGTGGCCCTACCCTTCTCAAGGGATATAGACCAAAGGTGACTAGTGATAATTTGCCTTTCCTGAGTACATAGTGTTGTATTCTACTCAACTCTGTCAACCATACAACCCTAGATACCCTCTAGCTAAGTATGATTTCTGATAGGATGAGCAATCCAAATACAGTGAACCCATAATGCATGCAGAAAACAAATGCATTACTTTGGCCAAAGTTTTAATATTAATATCGTTCATAATGAACGTAGTCGTTGTATTCACCCACCCCTACTCGACTTGGATACTGTCTTATTCACGCAGTTTAAACTTTTACATAACTTATTCATGAATTAGTTTAATCCATGAGTCATGATAATCATACCTCTTGACTAAAACAAGTCTTTATGACATAGCCATTCCATTGGTTGGTAGTCGACTCTAGGGTTTCCCTAATATTCCAAGTGTTAATATGATATAACCATATAGCCATATCTTATATCTAGGAGTTTTGGAATTGGTAATAACCCTTGATTAACTTAACCAAAGTTAATAATACTATAATTCTCAAAATAATAATGTCTCCTATACAAGGATTCAAAAAATAACTTGATAATTTATATAAACAAACATAACCCAGTATAAATATCCCTACTAGGTCTTTCTTTAGTATATTTAGCCTACTCCATTGTGTTGGATCTCTTCATGTATAATAAAGACAATTAGTCTTAAATGGAATTCTCATAAAAACCTTATTCCATTTTCCCTAATATCTCTAAGTTACAACGAGTTGATATGATACAAAAGTTTACTACCGATTTGTATGAATTTGAAACTCTTGGTTAAATAACATTATCTGTTATGCCTATATATATAACCTATACAAGACAAAATGTTAAATCATTCTAACCTCATTACTATATGGTTCAAAATGAAAACATGGTTCATCCATTCGAGAGCCTAACATATGGTTAATTCTCAATCTCTTAATTGACTGACTTCAAACCTAAATCAATAAGAAGACTATTTATTCAAGTTCATGATAACTCATGACAATCCCTTACTAAGATATTCATTTATCTTGCAATCAATGGTTTGGTATAATCAACGATTTATAATCACTAAGAAGGTAGTCAACCCCATCTACCTATATCAGTTTATTCACTGGTATGACAAATTTTCAACCATGTAAATAACATTCAATGTCTCCATCGACTATAGGAAAATAATTCAAAATAGTTTACTTAAAATGTGAATTGAACTATCTTAAGTTGATACTTAATAGTCTTCGACTATCACAACACAAATCAGAAGGTTAATCCTTATCGACAAACTCATATAATTGCCTACATTACTACATTATACAGTCTTAAATAAGCTATCTGATTTCCTCATGGATTTATAATACATGCACTGAGGAACACTTGGTAATGTACAAACTTGAATTGGCTGAGATGAGCAAGTGATTCACAGGGTCAACGCCACTGGACCGTGAATGCATCTAAAGTTATAGCTACTGTATGCTATTCCCTATCACCTTCTATTCTCCTTTCCTATGTTCTACAAGTTCTTAACCTGTTTAAAATAAAAACAACCACGATTCATTCAAGTCGTTGGTCATAATGATAGAAGCACGACTCCTACAGAGTCACCTCATCTCCCACCTCATCTACATTCAGTTACAAACTTCTTAACAATCTATATCGTTAAATCTAAATTGAAGTCCATTATTTATGCATAAATCCCACATGTCGATGGGAAATTACTGCTCCATGACTCGATGGTTGTGGTGGTTTAAAAACCATAGTCCTCCTAAGATATGACCAACACCTCACTTAAACACAACAGATCATTAAATGATTCTCAATGAGTGGTTCGATCTACCACCAACACTATTGAAGACTCTTCTACAATTAAGCCTTCGGCTTACTCAACATTAAACCATCGACTCAATGGGAGCTATTCTCCTCATTCGATGCTAAGGCATCTATTATAATTATATTGATTACATCAATTATAATTATATTGATTACACCAATTATAATTCTCATAAGATCGCCTATTGCATTAGATAGATATAGTTTATTCAATAATAAGATATTATTAAACCATGGTTTATAGATATTATGATTGGGTTGAGCTTGTCTCCCTTTCATAATCCATCAACATAATTCACATATTCTTAACTTGACTATATCGTCATAACCTTAAGAATTGTTATAATATGTCAAATAACTTAGTAGTAATAATAAGATAATCATTTTATGACAATAACATTGTAATATTTATGTTAAATGTAAATAGTTATAAATCAAACTCAGACAACGCTGTTAACATTATTAATGACTAAGATGACTTAATATGACTTATAAAGATTTGAAAACAATATTAACTACCTGTTGATTAGGTTCAGAAGTAAATTGACAAGACAAAGCTTACCTCTTATGACACCACAGTTCACATTTTCGTTAAACACTTATAACTTAGTTTGGCAAATAAATCACTCATAACCTGACATCGATAGCTCTCTCCTAGAAAGATACTCTCTCTCTTTTCCCCGAGAGTCATCTGATAACCTAAAATACTATTTCACTTGCCATCAAACAATATGTGATAAGTGCATCATTATTCAATTAATTCAACTAATAAATCAAATCTCATAATACAAATATTAAATTGATAATAACATAATCATTTCTATGATTTCAATAAATGACATTTAATATAATCCATGTTCTTCCTTGTCACCAATCCAAACATCATAATAAATTTACTTATATCAAAGTAAAAAGTAAAAGTATAGCAAGACAAAAATTGGGAATGTAACATATCCTTCCCCTAAAGATTTATTGTCCTCGATGATATAAGGTATCAAAAAGTAACTAAAAAATAATTTCAAAATTTTCAACTAGTAACATTATTAAACAAATGAGGAAACTTTTGATGGATTTCATGGTAATCCTCCCATGTAGCATTTTCCTCAACATATTGGTCCCATTGGTCCTTGCATTGCAAGACCTCTCTGTTACGCAAGCGGAGCTTGCACATTTCTAACACCTTGAGTGGCTTGATCGTGATCACCCTTGGGTCTTGCATTTGTAAATAATTCCAAGTCAAAATATGATTAATACCTGCAACATATTTCTTCAAATAAGACACATGAAAAAAATTGGGCATTTTAGATAAGACTAGTGGTAGAGTAGTTCTGTATGCAAACGAATTGACTACTTCAAGCACTTCAAAGGGTCCTACATATCGAGGGGCTAGTTTAGAAGATTTTCCAAACTTAATAGAACTTTTTTGAGGTTTTACCCTCAAAAGAACTTTTCCTCCAATAGAAAATTGCCTTGGAATACATTTTGCATCCGCGTAGCTCTTTTGCCTATCATTGGCTTCTGTCAATCTTTTTCTGATCAACATAACTTTTTCTTCCATTTCAGCTAGCATTTCTAGCCTGATGCTAATCCTATCCTCTAGCTTATTCTAGCTTATAGGAGTTCGACATCTTCTTCCATATAATGCTTCAAATAGCGTCAGATCTTAATAGTGAAATGATAGGAATTGTTGTAAGCAAATTCCACAAGTGGTAAGTATTCTTCTTTATACAAGAAATGACTTCAAAAGTCATGCTCAAGAGGAGTATATCCCTTAGATTCATTTTTAGATACATAATCTTGAAGTATATGACCCTCTGACTCACTATATCAAACCTAACTTCATTGATCTCAATAGTTGAGGGTATGCGGGGATCTCGCCTAACCATAGTTATTTCCTCATCTTTAACCCTTTCCAAGTACTCATTTCTCACTCACTTGATTCGAGTTAAGGCCGTCACTAGAGTTTCAGTATCACTTAACCAAATGTCACTCTCATCATTGGTTCCCTCAAAGGTTTTTATAATAGCCTCACGTTCTCTTTTTGCTTTAAGAAAATGTTGACTCGAATTAACAGACTTTCTTGTTGTCTTCTTAAAACATACCATCCTGGCACATAAATTTTCAAACATTAGCTAACCACATAATGTTGACTATAGGCAAGCATAGTTGTCTCATAAGCCCTAGTGCTGAACCTAGTAGCTCTGATACCATATGTAACATCCATGTTCTAGAAACATAATAAAAACCCAAAATTTACCATACAGTAACTCAACTAGGTGAAAATTAGATAGAGAAATTTTTTCTTTTTATTCAACATATAATCAAGTAACTATATTTACAAGATTTCTTTTTACAAACTATCATAAGCTATATTGTCTTTCTCATTTATAATGTTTTACATTTGTAAATAAACAAATTTTGGACTAAATACTGCATCTGAATATCTGACATCTTCATGACAAGTCTTGGCATGTTTCCTACTTGGAGAGAGAGAGAGCGTCTTTCCAGTGATTTACCTCCAACCACAAACTGGTGGTCTCCCACACATCTTCCACATAGGAAGTGGCCCTACCCTTCTCGAGGGATATAGACCAAAGGTGACGAGTGGTAATTTGCCTTTCCTGAGTACATAGTGTTGTATTCTACTCAACTCTGTCAACCATACAACCCTAGATACCCTCTAGCTAAGTATGATTTTTGATAGGATGAGCAATCCGAATACAGTGAACCGATAATGCATGCAGAAAACAAATACATTACTTTGGCCAAAGTTTTAATATTAATGTAGTTCATAATGAACATAGTCGTTGTGTTCACCCACCCCTACTCGACTTGGATACTATCTTATTCACGTAGTTTAAACTTTTACACAACTTATTCATGAATTAGTTTAATCCATGAGTCATGATAATCATACCTCTTGACTAAAACAAGTCTTTATGACATAACCATTCCATTGGTTGGTAGTCGACTCTAGGGTTTCCCTAATATTCCAAGTGTTAATATGATATAACCATATAACCATATCTTATATCTAGGAGTTTTGGAATCAATAATAACCCTTGATTAACTTAACCAAAGATAATAATACTATAATTCTCAAAATAATAATGTCTCCTATACAAGGATACATAGAATAACTTGATAATATATATAAACAAACATAACCAAGTTTAAATATCCCTACTAGGTCTTTCTTTAGTATATTTAGCCTACTCCATTGTGTTGGATCTCTTCATGTATAATAAAGACAATTAGTCTTAAATGGAATTCTCATAAAAACCTTATTCCATTTTCCCTAATATCTCCAAGTTACTACCATTTGATATGATACAAAAGTTTACTAACGAGTCATATGAATTTGAAACCCTTGGTTAAATAACATTATCTGTTATGCCTATATATATAACCTATACAAGACAAAATGTTAAATAATTCTAACCTCATTACTATATGGTTCAAAATGAAAACGTGGTTCATCCATTCGTGATTCTAACATATGGTTAATTCTCAATCTCTTAATTGACTGACTTCAACCCTAAATCAATAAGAAGACTATTTATTCAAGTTCATGATAACACATGACAATCCCTTACTAAGATATTCATTTATCTTTCAATCAATGGTTTGGTATAATCAACGATTTATAATCACTAAGAAGGTAGTCAATCTCGTCTACCTATATTAGTTAACTCATTGGTATGACAAATTTTCAACCATGTAAATAACATTCGATGTCTCCATCGAGTACAGGAAAATAGTTCAAAATAGTTTAGTTAAAATGTTAATTGAACTATCTTAAGTTGATACTTAATAGTCTTCGACTATCACAACACAAATCAGAAGGTTAATCCTTACCGGCAAACTCATATAGTTGCCTACATTACTACGTTATACAGTCTTAAATAAGCTATTTGATTTCCTCATGGATTTATAATACATGCACTGAGGAATACCTGGTAATGTACAAACTTGAACTGGCTGAGATGGGCGAATGATTCACAGGGTTGACGCCACTGGACCGTGAATGCACCTAAAATTAAAGCTACTTTATTCTATCCCCTATCACCTTCTATTCTCCTTCCCTATGTTCTACAAGTTCTAAACCTGCTTAAAATAAAAACAACCACGACTCATTCAAGTCGTTGGTCATAATGACAGAGGCACAACTCCTATAGAGTCGCCTCATCTCCCACCTCCTCTACATTCGGTTACAAACCTCTTAATAGTCTATATTGTTAAATCTAAACTGAAGTCCATTATTTATGCGTAAAGCCCACATGTCGATGGGAAATTACTGCTCCATGACTCGATGGTTGTGGCAGTTTAAAAACCACAGTCCTCCTTCTAAGATGTGACCGACACCTCACTTAAACACAACTGATCATTAAATGATTCTCAATGAGTGGTTCAATCTACCACCAACACTATTGAAGACTCTTCTACAATTAAGCCTTTGGCTTACTCAACATTAAACCATCGACTCAATGGGAGCTATTCTCCTCATTCGATGCTAAGGCATCTATTATAATTATATTGATTACATCAATTATAATTTTATTGATTACACCAATTATAATTCTCATAACATCGTCTATTGCATTAGATAGATATAGTTTATTCAATAATAAGATATTATTAAACCATGGTTTACGGATATTATGATCGGGTTGAGCTTGTCTCCCAATCATAATCCATCAACATAACTCATGTATTCTTAACTTGACTATATCGTCATAACGTTAAGAATCATTATAATACATCAAATAACTTAGTAGTAATAATAAGCTAATCATTTTATGACAATAACGTCATAATATTTACATTAAACATAAATAGTTATAAATCAAACTTAGACGATGCCGTTAACATTGTTAATGACTAAGATGACTTAATACAACTTATAAAGATTTGAAAACAATATCGACTACCTGTCGATTAGGTTCAGAAGTAAACTGACAAGACAAAGCTTACCTCTTATGACACCACAATTCACATTTTCGTTAAACACTTATAACTGTTTGGCAAATAAATCACTCGTACCTGAGGTCTATATCTCTCTCGTGGAAAGATACTCTCTCTGTTTTCCCTGAGAGTCATCTGATAACTTGATATCCTGTTTCACTTGCCATCAAACAATATGTGATTAGTGCATCATTATTCAATTAATTCAACTAATAAATCAAATCTCATAATACAAATATTAAATTGATAATAACATAATCATTTCTATGATTTCAATAAATGACATTTAATATAATCCTTGTTCTTCCTTGTCACCAATCCAAACATCATAATAAATTTACTTATATCCAAGTAAAAAGTAAAAGTATAGCAAGAGAAAAATTGGGGATGTAACATCATCACTCTCCTTTGTTAGTGCTAAGACTTCACCAACTAAGGTTGGACATCTTGTTGTTATTATCATCATTATCTATCATATTATTCTAGATCTAGCCTCTACCCTACTAGGGCATGCACTCTTGGATCTTATCAATCGTTGTTGTGGAAGTGGGAACACCAACATAGAGTTTGACTAAGGTAAACCCTTAAAACAACACAATCTTTTCCCTCTTTCTGTGTGTGTAGGTAAGAAGATCATGTTTTAGAGGCTTATTTTTAGAGAGAAAGTAGTGCAGATGAATACATATCCAACAAAGTTAAAAGTTCTGCCTAACCCTAAAAAGTGCCTAGGGCACCCAAGCACCCCTGTCCTAAACATTTTTGCTTAATTTAATAGGTTCTGAATCACTTCCTTACCTCTGTTGTGCTTGCTAATATCTATAGTTTGTTTCCTCTAGTTGATATTAGTCTGTTATTCATCATCTTGTGGTTTAACCTTAGTCTTGGCTTACTTGTTGAGCTTTGGTTGAACTTGTTTGGTCTGTCTATATGCAATATATGGGCTGATTGCTATAGTTTGGCTCTCCTCCTTGTGTAGAATCCATGCTTAGTTTGTGCCTCATTGTTTTGTAGAAGATGGATGAACTAGTTTAACTCTTTAAACTTGTGATCTCTTTCCTCCCTTAACAACTATATCATATAAATATCAAAATTTTAATCAACCATCAAAGATCTAATGCATCATAGTTATATATATTTAATTTATAATTAAAAAATAAAAGATATCTTAATACTTGAAGCACAATAACTGTTTGAGGTTCACCCCCTTCTTAGATGACTGAGGGATAGACATCTTTAAGCTAAGCTCTAAGCAAATTTGTTTACTACAAAGGTCAATTCAATGGTTATGGGTAGCCCAAATTCAAAAGATGCTCAATGCAATAAGGGGTGCAAAGTCTTATTTGGAAATTACTGCACCAATATGGATCAATTTATGAGTTCCTTTTTTCGAATGATAGGGTTGACATTGGGACACCAGTTTTTGACTTGCAGTCGTTCGTGCATATCATTTTATGAAATGAGATGAAGGAGAAATGTTCCCATCTACCCTACCACGTTTCCATTTTCCATCCATTTCTAAATTTTTTATGTCTTCTAAAATTTCTAAAGGTGTTGTTCAACAATTTTTTTGCATAATGGCACAAAAGGGGAAACATTCTTATCTACTTTTTCGTTGATTCCAATGGATGGTAAATTTTAAACAGATGTAAAACCATCTCGTGGTTAAAATTTTATCAACATGTCATTTTGTCAAAATTTTATGACAAACCACAAGGTCAATAAAGTTAGAAAGATTGATTGAACAGGTCGATGAAAAAAGTGAAGATTGAAGGGGTCAAAATCATTCAAATTTCAATGTAAATTTGTTGGATAAACATGACAATGAATTTTGAATCCTGTTGGTTTTGAACAAATAAACAAGTAATTTAAAATTTTAAAGCTCTAGAACAAGCACTAATCCATAATATTCTTAAACATCATCCACTTCAACACCAATAAAAATAGGACAAATATTTCACTCTACTTAAATATCATCCATTTCAATGGTTAAACTATCAACAATAATTATATGTTAGAAATAATGAATAAACTAGAACACATGTCTCAGTTGACTAGCCCACCTATCTTAGTTGTGTTGTAAGAACCACTATTCTAGGAGTTAGTTTAGGGATCTGTTGAGTTATTTGTGGATCTGTTAATCTCAGCATCCCATTATAAATTGTAATACTTCTAGTTTAATATATATAATATATTTTCCAAATCTATATTTTATCGTGGTATCAGAGCAGGTCTGAGCCTAACTCCCTCACGGGATGGCTCAGGATTATAATGTAGTGTGTCTATGAGAGAAAGCTAGGTTTGATGGCTGCCGTATGAAAAGAGTCATCAAAGAAAAAGTGTGTTAGTGTATTAGATTGTGGGCTAGTTTGGAAATCATATTTAAGGACTCAGGGCAGTCTCATTGCTGCTTTATCTTCTAGCTCATAATAGAAATAAGTCTCTTCTATTTATTTTATTTTTTATGTTTGTCAAGGTATTTTGTAATTTGTTATTGGCTATTTGGACTGGGTTTTTCATATTCTTCTCTGTCAGGGTTGCATTGAGAGGTTCATGTAAAGAACATGTGTAAGTAGTTTAATATCTGCATTGTAAATGTCACAAAAATATAAGTGATTGATCGGAAGTGTCAAGGATAAGAATAGGAAAGTGTGAAGAGTGCTGATGAAAGGAATGCATAAGCCATGGTTAGGAGCCATGCCACCGATCTATGCGAGAGATGAATGAAGCCAAGATGTTATGAGATGACCTCGCCCATATTTGAAAATATGGTCTGCATATGGCAGAAGTCTACATATGAGGTAGACAGTGTTACAAGAAATGCAACATGGAATGAGACCCTTCCGACAAATTATAGGCAACCAACGAAGAGTTGTCAAGTTAAAGCCCAGGTTTGTTTAAACTGGCATAGATCCTTCAACAATGTGCAATGATAGTCATCAAGAATAATTGTTTGTAGATGAAAGTTATATTGTAATTGTAATCCAAATGAAAAATAGTGTAGTTTATTCATTAAGGGGTAGTGTTAGAAATAATAAATAAACTAGAACACGTGTCTCAGTTGACTAGCCCACCTATCTTAGTTGTGTTGTAAGATCCACTATTCTAGGAGTTAGTTTAGGGATCTGTTGAGTTATTTGTGGATATGTTAATCTCAACATCCCATTATAAATTGTAATACTTCCAGTTTAATATATATAATATATTTTCCAAATCTATATTTTATCATTATACATCTCATTCACAATAAAAAAAAGTGATAAATATTTGTTCTATTTTAATTAGATGATATTTAAGAATAGCATAAATATTTACTACTTTTTGTTGTGGATGAGGTGTAAGATTGCTATTGACTCTTTAATCATTGAAATGGATGATGCTTAAGTAAAGTGTTGTTGGACCCCGTTTTAAGTTGCTCTAACCTTCCTCTAAACTCCCTGGATTGGTCAGCGTGTCTTTACAGATATTTAGTCGACACCACGTGTATATGATCATACCGACATCGGTAACTGCTTTCGAAGTAGAACTTTCTTCCTCAAACACATGATTAAGACTATGTTCAAACTCCATTAGTTTCTGAGAAGGTAAGTTGCATAATCTAAGAAGGCAAAACGTCGACGTAGAAGCTGTAAAGTAGCAAGTTCGATAACTTATTCTCTGGACATTCGAAACAACCAACGTCGTAACTACTAACTTCTATTTCACAACTGACTAATTAACATGAAACGTGCTTTGATTGGGAGCTTATTAGCCGATAGGCTTATAGTGGGAGCGTTTTTCTCCCGGAAATCGTCGGACGCCGGGAATGTCTGACGCGGGAAATGGTGGATGCAAAAAAAATCTATTGCTTGCTCTAGGAGATCGTCGGGTGGTGGGAGAAAATTCGTTCGCCATCAGCCTACATCTGAAAAATAGAACTCACCTCATCTTCGCCATTGGGCATCATTATCCACTCCCTCGTCATCATCTTCTTCATCTCCCAGCTCACCATCCTCGTCCATGACATTATGATCAACCTCCTGAACATCAACCTCTCCAGGAGCACCACTTTCCTGTTCAGTTCCCTCCTCATCTTCATCATCTTCTGCAATAGCATCATCATCGGCAATCTCGTCACTGTCTTCATCATCATCCTCACCATCCAAATCTTGAACCTCTCCAACATTCTGAAAATCATCTTCATCTTTGACATCATCCTCATCAGAGCTATTCACTGTAGTCACATTGGCAACAACATGTCCAAAAATAGCCTCAGTTGCTCCATGGCCATTAATTGTAACACCCTCTTGGTGCTCGTCCTCCTCAACATCAAGCTCATCATCCTCTTCATCATCCTCAAAATCCACTTCATCCTGATTCAAAACCCTAGACCCATTAGCCCTCTCCTCACTGTTAAAATTATCAACATCCTCTTCATCTTCCTCCTCAGACTCTACTTCTTCTTCCGAATCAAACCTCTCTTTGCCCTCACAGTCTGCCTTATCCAAAAACTATAGCAACTTTACCACATCAAAAACCCTAGCCCTATAATCAGGCAGCCTCATTACAAGGCACTCATAAAGATCCAAGGAAACTAGACGAAGTTGTGACAAAGGCACAAGATCTTCAAAAGTCCCAATTCTATTATTTGAAAAATTAAGATCTTGCAGAGATTTAAGCCCCGCCTGTACCAAATGCTCCAACCCACCAGAGTTCCTGTTGTCGCTGAGTGTTGTTTTTTTAGATCAGAATGTAATTATTTGCTTTCTTCATTTTAGCTCCCTTTCCATCTCCTTTTTATATCTCCTCAAATGCTTCTTCACCCAAGAGAGGCGATCCTCCAAGGAGAGGTGACTATTCACAAAGGGAGGTCGGCCTTTTATTAGTTGGCTCTTCTTGGCCGACTTGACTTTAGGCTTACCTCCCAAAGCTACCAAAACATCAACACTCCCTCTTATCTAGGGGGGTATAGAAAAGTCTCCATTGAGTCCTTATGTTCCTTAAAGGGTTGTTTTCTTACCATCAGCCACTACCCTTTCAAAAAAGTGCCATTTCATGGAATCGATATGTTTATCTTTAGTTTATTTGACCGATTGCTATCGCAAATCAGTTTTTCATAATCAATAATAGTTATTATCATTAACTATTGTCATCGGGGTGCATAAGGAGGGAGTTGGCCAATGGATGTATTGTTTTCTCTAGCGCTAGAACCATTCAGCTATGAAATCTGTAACCTCCCTAAGCTACAAACATTAACACTCCCTCTTAGCTAGGGAGGTATAGAAAAAGTCTTCCTTGAGTCCTACTCAAGGGTATCATGTCTTGTCATGGATTCTCTCAACATGACATCCACAATGGTTACACCCAATTGTGGGAAGCACATCTCAGTCTCAGAGATGTGTCATATGTTTTGTCATGGATTCTCTCAACATGACGTGTCATGGATTCTCTCAACATGACATCCACAATGGCTACTCCCATATGTGGAAAGAAACATGTGCACAAGTGTCCATCACGGAGTCTCTCAACGTGATGTCGTCATGGAGTCTCTCAACATGACGTCCACCATGGCTACTCCTATGTGTGGAAAAAAACACCAGTACAAAGAATTCATCATGGAGTCTCTCAACATGATGTTGTCATGGAGTCACTCAACATGATGTCCACCATGGCTACTCCCATGTGTGGAAAGAAACACAAGTACAAGAGAATCATCACGGAGTCTTTCAACGTGATGTCCACAATGGCTACTCCCAGTAGTGGAAAACATACATCATCATGGAGTCACTCAACATGACGTCCACCATGGCTACTCCCAGAGGATGGAAAGAACCACATCTCCATCTCAGAGATGGACAAGGGATTTCACCTCAAATTTCTTCATCTCAGAGAAAAATGCATTATATTAGATAACACAAATCACTGATGCTGAGACTCCCTCTCAGCAAGGGATTCATTCTCCACAACTCCAAGCTTGTCTCGAAAATGCACAAACTTCACTCTGGCAAGAGGCTTGGTGAGAATATCAGCCGTCTGATCATCAATGCATATATACTTGAGTTGGATTGCTTTCCTTAGTACCATTTCTGATCCTGTCATACTTGATGCACCCAATGTACCAGACACTTGTTCTCCCTCCTACTAGCTATGAGTCCCAAACTTCACAACCCCTTGCAAGATTCCTGCTTTGACTTAACCTAATTTGATTAGGTCTTTTCCATACTTCTAGTCCCAGGAAGTAATGCATAAGGCCAAAGTCCTTCATCTCAAACTCGGAGGTTAACTCTTTCTTACATTTGACAATGAGGTTCTCTTTTCTAATGAGAAATAGATCATTAACATAAAGGAACAAGATCAAGACCTCATCATCAACTATCTTGGAATAAAGGTTAGAATCTACATCATTCTTGGAGAAACCCAAACTCATGAAGTAACTATCAATCCTTCATACCATGAACGAGGTGCTTGTTTAAGACCATACAAGGCCTTCTTCAATATGCATACATGAGACTCCTTCCCTATAATGCCCCGCCATGCAACCCTAAAGATAAGTTCAACCAAAGCAATAAAAAAGTAATTTTTTTTTTAAAGAAAATAATGTTAACAACACATAACATAGTCTGATAACAAGTTAAACTAGCATCTCTAGGGATAACATGACTGCATTAAAGAAAATTAAATAATATTCAACCTCATACATAGTTCATGAAAATAAATCAAAAGAGTCAATTAACAACTTTTATTACATCATCGGATAGATGCATCATCTTTTCAATAATAATTACAAGTTCAAATAGTGTATCCTCCAAAAGAATTACATAATTTCCAATGATACATAAGATCTTCCTGAAAACATTGATTTACAAATTGATTCCACTGATATAAAAATCCAAGTGCAAGTAGTACAAATGTTTGCCCTTAGCTACAGAAGCAAAACTAGAAACCTGAGATATACATCCTCAAGCCTTGACACCAGAAGACCAATGGAATTAAGCACAACCACCCATCCATGTGGAACCCTAAGGTTCACCCCCCATGCTAGGAGATAACATAAGGTCCCACGACAATAATAGATAGGTAGACAGACGACTAAGGACTACAAAAGACTCCAATACAACATGGATCAATAAAAACATCACAAGTTACTCAACAATACTTCCAGAGGCAACCACAAAACAAATGGAAAAATCTCAACAAGGGGATGCTAGGTTGCAGTAGGGAGAGTGTCATCACATGGTCCTAGTATGGGTTACCCAGGCTATCTCTTACTAGAAACTGGCCCCCATCTATGGTTACCCTGGTAGCCTCTCTCTAGGCACCAGCCCCATATGGTGACACATGCGGAACCAACATTCTTTTCGTGAGGACAAGGAAGTTGATCTTGCCAACTAGGCCTTCTCATCCCATCCTTAGTCTGAACTAGCACTACTGGCATGTGTGAGGCATCCAATTATCTTGTTTAGTGTGAAACTTCCCAATCCCTTTTTCTTTTATTTATTATTATGTTATCACTTGATTACCAACTTTCAATGGGTTACCCTGGCAGCCACTTTGGTCACCGGTCCCACATTGAAAGCCACTCCCCTACCTACATCTAGAAAACCCAAAACATCAAACAAGATTCAACCCTCTTGCACCCTAAACAAAATCAGAAGCAACGTAATCCCGAGCAAGGCATGAACCTTCTTGTTCACAAACCCCAACCAAAGTGCAATAAGTGATGCAAGGCTAAAACCCTTATGTATACATCTCAAGTACATCATCAACCAATATCAAAAACATGTATAAAGAAAATCCATTCAACAGATACTTACAACCCATAATACCATCCAAGAAAGACAATTACATCGACAAGAATATGTAAACAATGCAAGGCTTTTACCTTCTTGCATACAAAACATAATCACAAGGACAACTTACAATCCATTGCCCATATCTTCCTAGTGAAGCGATACATAAGCCACATACTCATCTTACAATTACCGATGTCTCCCAACATAAAAATCCAACACAATACTTTATTTCAAGCTCAAAGCAAATAAACGATTTCCCAACAATCATGAAGGACTTAAAACCACATCAAAGCATAAACATGAATTCAAGACTTAAACATCCTAGGCCTCTGGAGTCAAACCTTAACAACTTGCACATATCCCTAACACAACCAATGATAAATTTCACTACATAATGCAATTTTGACTTGCAACCCAAGACTTCAACATCCAACGATGCATTTTGCAAAAATCAAAACATACTGATGCAAGAAGATATACATCATACAAACAACAAAGGCCATACGCAGTGGTCATATCAATTCAGAAGTCAGATATTACATTGGTCCTAATTAGTTTAGACCTGAACTAGGCTTCAAAATTTAGTCTAGGATAGAGATTATCATATGACCACATGCATTAGATCTACACAAGGATGCAGTTGACCAATACAAGAGTATTTCCATAAAATGAGAATAAAATGAGACCAGTTATTTAATACATGCATACACAATAAAGTCCAAAACATTGGTTCACTTCATAAAACGATGAACAACTACACTCTAATTACTTACTTCCATCAAATTCACATGGATACACAAAATCACCAGGTAATAAAACTAATGGACTAGACCTAAATCATCCTAGGTTTGTCCCAACAATTCATGCCTATGCCTTAAGTATTTAATATGAAATGACTTAATACATTAAGGTGCTTTTTTCTCAATTTTAGCTAACTACAAAAAAAATACTAAACATGATACTCTAAGAGTTTTAACAAGGATCACTTGGACTGATTTGCCAAAAATTCACAAGAAGAAGGTAGGGTGACTATTAGTTTCAGAAGTATTCTTCCAAGATCTAAATAACTAACAAATAATGACAACACGTGTCATGGAATGTAAAAGATTAGTCAAATAAAAATAGCATGCTAAACTATCTAATGGTTATCAGTTACATTCATGGATTTTTAACGCCAATATATGGCAAGAAAATATGTATTTCATTTATTTTAGCCTAGTACACACATAGTTGCGGCCAAAAGATATATTTAAATGGATACCATTAATAATAACCTAACTTATGGGTCATGGCCCATATCCTTCTAAGGTAATTTTAGTACTTACAAAAATGGTTTCCAAAACCTCAATGCTAAAACCAACACCCAACTTTAGAAACTTGCAGATAAAGATGGTCACAATTATCTTCATTATTTCATCTCTCCTCTGAGTTGGTTGAGTAGGCAGAAATACAGGGGACATCCATTAGAGCATAACGGAAGTGAGTTACACACAATATGATACTACAGATTGAATGTTCTTCTCTCAGATGTCTAAGCATAAGTGGTAGATATGATAAAGCAATTGATGGCAGATAGAGGAATTAAAAAGATTGCCGGATAAGCACAAAATAGATTCGTTGCAAAAGAATATTTAGAAACTTTCAAGCAAATGCGATCGGTAGGGAAGACACCAGATCAGATATTTCGACAACATCCTCTTTAATCACATATTTGGAGCAGGGAACGATCATCCATCAAAACATAATGAAAAGCAGATTTGGTAAATATTATAGTTGGGAATTTTTCGGTTGACAAAAATGCAAAAGGTGAAAAGTCTGACAAGGCACACAAACAGTTTGACAACATGTCATAAGGAAGCATTGCAATGATAGCAGGATATGTACAAAATGCTCCCGCATAGATTAGAAGAAGAGATATTTATAAACTTTGTTCACACAAGTAAGTCTTATAGCATTTCAGCTACAATTGGTGGTTATGCGTGCATGGTCGACATACCCGTGGAAGCTGGTTATATTGAGAACGCCTTAAACTTTATCATTAAGATGCCCATTAAATCTGTGGTGAAATTGAGGATATGTTTTCTTAGTGTCTGAAGACCACATATGAATATAGGTTTAGGAGCAATTATAGCGAGGCTACCATAAAATTTGGCTTAGAAGTATTTTTCAGTGATGCTATTTTTTTAGTTTGGATCCTAAAACATTGCAAAAGTTATGTTCTTCTCTCAAACATCTATACAGATGTGGCTAGGTGCGGCGGGATTTAAATAGGTAAGGAGTTTGATGAAGGATAGAGGAATTAAAAGGACCACTGGGCGCAATAGGATTAAGGCCATAAAATGGCACTCGATTCTCATGTAGGAGACAAATCGTTGGAAACAATGGTTGCAAATGCACAAAACTGATTTGTTGAGAGGACTTTAGGAATGATCTAGCAAAAGCAATTGGTAGGTATCAAGCTAGATCCCCAACCTTTGCTGACATCAATTCCATCCTGTGCCAAAAATGGTGCTTAGAAGAGGTAAGGGTACCCACCAAAGCAAACAGGAAGTATGACTTGGTTGTGACTGTCTTGGCATACATGCATGCAAAATGTGGAACCATAGATAATACATGTGATCTGTTTGACATGATTCTTCTAGAGATGACACCTCACAGAAATCCACGATTGCAGAATTTTCAAAAGATGATAAAAATGAATGCAGGATACACAAAACTATATAGAATACACAAAGCATATCAAGATTATCAAGAGGAAATAAATCATGAATGAAGGCAACAGAAAACATAATGCCATAATATTTGGCAAAAGAGGATGCAGGCGACAGAGCATGCAATAATGGATTTATTGAAAAAGCTTCAAAAGAAAACTAAGATAAAATACAGAAATCAATGGAACCTAGATCCAAACGCTTGACAGACTATGGGGTTGATGCTGCTCCTAGATCTAATCCTACAGCTCCAGCCTCCAAAACCAGGATTTCCAAAAAAAAACCTCCCATAAAATTCTTCCCATACACGACAATGAATTCCTTATTTTTTTCCCATTATTGCTTGCAAAAAGCTAAATATAGATTATTGACAACCCGCACCAAAAGATTCTAATTGATTTTTTCTCCTTAATTAAGCATTTTCTAATTATGGGTTTTATGACAACCCATTAAAATGCAATAAATTTCTTTTAATATCTATTATATATATTTATTTTATTATATATTATAATTATTTATAGCTTTATTTTTATAGCCTTTGAACCAAGCATATACTTGATTATGTAATTTATTTTATGTGGCAATAAACCAAGCATAAATCAACACTCCTAATGAAATAAACCAAATACCAAACAATACCTGACCATCATGCAAAATTAGAAAGCAAGACCACGATGAAAAAAACAACACTTCAGCACAACTGACGACAATGACTGGATACTCATCCTTTTCAAGGATGGTGACAAGCTAGGGGACCCTACGTTATCTCCATTCAACAAATTTCCATTGATTTAAGGCACACTCAAACTTGTCAGTGCAGGTGGAGTCAATGCAAGGTACCTGCAACCTGCAGAACATGGTCGAAGATGCATAACTATATATTCTTATAGTCAAACATACCGTGAAAGGAAATCACAGTGTAGCAGGGTACTCATGCATGAGTAATGCGACACTATTCCTTTCACAGAAGCACATCCAACAAGTAAACACATCATGCATAACATTCAATTAAACAAGATAGAACAATTAGTTTCATAATGATCAATTATGAGCAAATACCAAAATCAACATCATAACCAAAATCAAATAACACATAAGGCTCAGAATTAGATTAATCCACATCGTTTAATCATCATAATAGTAAATCCATCATCAAACAAAATGACATAATGTCTAGTTCTAACAGTCTAATAGAAAACAAAATAAAGGGCACTACATTCCCATGAATCGCAAAACTGTCTGGCTGCTCGATATACACTTCTTCCTTAATCACACCATTAAGAAATGCAGTCTTTATGTCCATTTGATGTAACTTCCAACCCTTTGTAAAGGCAATAGCAATAATCATCCTAATGGAGGTGTATCGAGCAACAGGAGCAAATATCTCCTCATAATCTATTCCCTCCTTCTGAGAGAATCCTCTTGCCACAAATCTCGCTTCGTGTTTCTTAATGCTACCATCAGCTGCATGTTTGATTTTGTAGAGCCATTTGGAAGTCACTACTGACTTCCCTTCAAGTCTCAAAACAACAACCCATACATCATAATGCTCAAATCTTGGCTAGATTTTGTATTCACATTCCATTGAAATCACATCTTTGGCAGTCATTTTCTCAAACATTTTCCTTGCATCCGCTATCTTTCCACACTTGGCATACATGTCCATAACAACATTACCCACTGATATATCCAACTCATATCCACATTTTATTACATAACCATGGACTTGTAAACCCTCATGCACAGCTGCAGAGAGACTGCATGCAGGCAATACACTTAGAACTGTCACCACATCCGGTCTCACCTCCTCCAATTGCATTTTCCAGCACATCTCCAATGCATCATTCTCATACCCATTTTGTGAAAGAGCAGCAATCATAGAGTTCTAGGACACAACATCTCTTTGATAAATTTTGTCAAACATTTGACGTGCATACTCCATATTCCCACATCTACCATACATATTGACAAAGGAATTCCTCACAAATATACATGTCTGACTCAAACCCATATCTCATTATGTTCTCATGGATGTCTTTGCCTTGTTCTAAATCCCCCAGTCCAGCACAAGCTTTCAAAACAAGCAGAAATGTATAATTATTGGGTATGACACCTGCCTCTTTCATTTTATAAAATACTGAACTAGTCTCATCAAAGTACCCATGTTTGACATATTCTTTGATCACTGCATTCCAAAACTGAACATTTCATTCAGGTATTTTGTCAATACCCACACTTTGCATGTATTCTCAAATTTGCCACACACTGTTTTAGCCAAATCTAATCAGATTTTCATAAACCTGCTCTGATACCATGTTTTTTTTAGATCAGAATGTAATTGTTTTCTTTCTTCATTTTAACTCCCTTTCCATCTCCTTTTTATATCTCCTCAAATGCCTCTTCACCCAAGAGAGGCTCTCCTCCAAGGAGAGGTGACTATTCACAAAGGGAGGTCGGCCTTTTATTAATTGACTCTTCTTGGCTGACTTGACTTTAGGCTTACCTCTCGAAGCTACCAAAACATCAACATTGGTGTTGGAAATAAGCCACACCTAGACCGACGATGGACTGGTCCAAGAGGGGCCAGTAGCTCAATGGTAGAGCACTCCAGTAGTGAATGGAAGGTCCTAGGTTCGAGTCCTAGCTAGTCCATGTCTCAACATGGTATCAAAGCCAAGTTCAGGCTAGGAGCCCCAAGCACACGAGAGGTGTGGCTTAAGGTGGGGGTGTTGGTGTTGGAAATAAGCCACACCCGGACCAACAATGGACTAGTCCAAGAGGGGCCAGCTCAGTGGTAGAGCACTCCAGCAGTGAAATGGAAGGTCCTAGGTTCGAGTCCTAGCTAGTCCATGTCTTAACATGGTATCATAGCCAGGCCCAGGCTAGAAGCCCCAAGCACACGAGAGGTGTTGCTTAAGGGGGGATGTTGGTGTTGGAAATAAGCCACACTCATACCGATGATGGACTGGTCTAAGAGGGGCTAGTAGCTCAGTGGTAGATCACTCCAGTAGCAAATGGAAGGTCCTAGGTTTGAGTCTTAGCTAGTCCATGTCTCAACACTGAGACCCAAACACCTCAAATGAGGCAAACAAGGGAAACCCTCTAGAGAAATTAGGCATGCGTTTGCTAAAGACAAGTGGTGGAGAAGTGTAAACTACTCGAACAAAGGCACCGTAGAAGGAAGCCTACAAGGTGCACATTTTAGGGCACCGTCTAAAGTTAGAACAAAGGTTTCATTTGTTTTCTGACCTCGTGCAACTTCAATGGCTTTCTCCCAAGCTTTTTCCATCTTTCTTGTGATTTAAGTTTCTACAAAAACTTTTCTACTACTCAAAAGCAAACAATATTCTCCTAATTCATCTCATCTCGAGATCGGACTAAACAAAAATAAGCCTTTACACTGCTCCAACTCCATCAAATTCAAATCTCGTCCTCAAACATGCGTATTTTGATACTTCCCCACAAAGGGTCTAACTTTTCTTAATGGATAACGAATCTAAGTAGTGCTTGTATGAATCTGGAAGAGAATATTGCAAGCTTGCTTAGTTACTGAAGAAAAAACATAAACTGGACAGATATTCTTCACATTAAAGCCATTTTAAGGAATGTTTAAATCAATTGCACCGAATGAGTGAAAGTATGCTCAGTTATTTATAAAAAAAATTAAACCGACTAGATATGGGTTCACCATTTCTACCTTTTTACCTTTCTACTCTCCATAAGAGTAGATGCCATGTATGTTGTATAGCAATTGCAATTGCTTCAAAGATTTCAAAAAATAATGAACATGAATGCATAGGTACATTTTATTGACATTTCGAAGCAATTTTATTATTTAAATTATATTGACATCTTGTCAAATATATTCACCAAATCCACTTGAAATAATGGGAAATTTTTTGCGGTTAAATTTTATTATTTAAATTCTATTTATGATCTATCTTCTATGGTGTTGTTGGTAAGTGTCCTTCTTGTTTGGGGTCTTCTTTATATGAATAGTACTACATATACATGGAATTTCTATTGACCTATGATTTTTGGAAGAAATTCAGTTACACTATTCTCTGCACCTAAATGCTTATCAATTTCTCACTAAATGTGCAATGTGAGTTCTACATTATGGAAAAGGCAATACTTGGGGCAGCAATTTTACCTGAGGGTTTTTGGTGGATATAACCCAAGAGATGAGTACCCTACTCCCTTAAATGCCCTCAAGTGTGGGAAGACTATACCAATCACACACAAGGACAAAATCCCAAGCCTTCAGATGAATGGTCATATGGAATGTAATCCTTTCATTATTCATTATATTAAATTATTTTTGAATAAACGAGGCATAATTTCCACATCTTTAGCCTGATTTCAATGTTCTTCAGGCCAAAATGGTCTTTAAAATGTATCAAAGTTTGTCTACATAATTTGGAATATTGTTGTAGTATCAAAGTGCGCCAGAGTTGATTAAGTGCTTCAGAATTGAATCTAATTTTGATTTGAATGAGAGGAAAGGATGAGTGGAACTTCTTGATTTTTAGTTATTTTTAAATTCCATGTGACAATTTTAAAATAACATTTGGCCTTTTGATGACTCATTAAAACCATTGTGTAATGCTATGGTATATAACAACATTATGTCCAACCTATTGGAAAGTTTGTTGCGCACAAATTCAATGCAACTGCTAGTATGTATATTTATTAACTAAATGATTTATTTGAATTTGTAGGCAGATGGGATGATAGCTCCACCCCAAAATTCAGAAAGCAGGAAGAATACTAATAAATGGTTGCAATTTGTTAAACTAGAAAGATTTACTCTGATGGGCAGAGGTCTAATTAATGGATAGGGAGAAAAATTATGGGCTACCCAATATAAATGGGTCAACAAACAAGTAACAATCTTTTTATTCAGAAATAGTCTTTTAATTTCCATATATTTATATACACACAATACACATTGTAAGTAAGTAATAACCTTTTATTCAGAAATATTATATATATATATATATATATATATATATATATATATACACAATTGGGAGTCAGTGAAAAAAATTGAGTTAGCCATTATAAGTGGGTCAAAAACAAATAACTTCTTTTTATTAAGAAATAATTTATTTATAGATAGATAGATAGTGTACTGTGTATGTATATAGAGTATGTGTGAGATACACTCTGTATGTATATATAGAGTATGTGTGATACAGTGTGTTTGTGTTGTGTGTATATACATACACATTGTATATATACACACTATATATAAGCACTTTTTCTTATATTGTTTCTATTTCACTAAAGAAATATTGTGAAAATGTAAAAGACCAATAGAAATGTCTATTTACCATTTGTTATATTGTTGATAGTGATTTGTATGTGTTGAATAGTTATGGCATAGTTTGTCAAAGCAGTTGTTTCACAGGAATGAAGAGACGCCCCTTTTAATGTTTTATCTTTTTTTATGAAGGGAAGTGTAGTTGCGATGGAGAGACTACGTAAGAGTCGAACGCTTCTTAGACTTTCTAAAGCTAAGCGTGATAGAGGACACATGGCACAACATCATTAACCAATATATATTCACTTTAAGTTATTGTAGTTAAGTATGGATTTTTTTTTTTTGAATATATTCATTTCAGTGGTTAAACATTTAATAGCAATTTTACACCTCATTTGTAAGAAAAAGTGACAAATATTTGTCCTACTTTTATTGGCTAAAATTGACTTTTGACTGTTGAAGTGTATGATGTTTAAGAATAGCCATTTTGAGGAATATCATTTGGAAGTCTCACATTGTTAAGATCAAGTTTTTTAGATTAGATATTTGAGAACCCGTGGCTTATATTATGGAATAAAATATTTTGCTTATGTGATAGTGTCTTATTGTTGGCATAAAGCCCCAAAGAAGGTTGTGTAGATCAAATGGAAGGTATATAAAGCCTTATATGCAAGGCTATACATAGTCATGATCTACTCTAAATCCAATATTTCAAAAATTTGAAATAACTATCATGTGAAATAACAGTCGTATGAAATAATGTATGGGAGAGGGCGTTGTGAGGACTATATGGGAGGGCCCCTTTTGCTTCCTATAATATATTCTCCTAGAATATGTATTACTATCACATTTACTTTATTTTTATTTCAAAAAAAAAAAGTTGATATATGACACTTTTAGGTCACACATCAAGATCCATCATTTAGAAAAAAAATTCCTCTTCCTGTTGATGGATCATGGAAGGTGATCTAAAACATTGATGCAAAAGACTGAATGTAGTTTTCTCCTAGAAGCATTACAACTTAGTTCATAATAGAAACATTCCAATGTAGTATTTACTATAAATAAAAGTTTATTTTGTGAAACATCATTGTTAGAGGAATAATTATTCATCTCATTTGTATAGTTATCTAAATTAATCGATTTATCATCACATAGTTTATACCAAAAAAATTCTAATTTATCATGAAGACTATGGAAATATTATGGCTGAAATGGTTTTGTGTTGGTTTAATAGTTTATTGAAAATAATGCAAAGAGATGGGCTAGTTAAAATGTGAATTAAATTTAAATATATTAACTAACAATGGCTTGAAGAACAATAGAAAATGAATGAGTTAAATCCCAGTACATAATTGCAACTATTGAGCATAGAATGAAATAGCATTTTAATAATTATCAAAAAAATTCAACAAAAAGTTTCAATTACCTTGTAGAGTTTTATTGAGTTTTGAAACATAGAGCTTTATATAATTGAAATTTATCCATTGAAGCAAATGTAAAAGTAAATATCTATTAAACCATTTGTCATCAGAATCTAGCTACCTAAAAGTTTGTGTGACAATCTAATTCTCAATGTCAAGAAACATACACTTTTCTATTGAATCATTGAGAATAATAGTATTGAGATTGATGTATGTTGCATGCTACACCCTTAATCTTATAGTGTGCATAGGGATACGAGTAGTCAACTTGTGGCTTTAACATAACTCTTTATTAAGTTATATGATCATTAAAATAGTCTTAGATAGGTAGTTAAGTCAACCTAAGTTGCATTCATGGCATAGGTATGGTATATATAGGAGATAGAGGATATCTTATTATCATCATATTATGAATTGTGTCATGTCTATATACATACACACTATATATATGCACTTTTTCTGATATTGTTTCTGTTTCACTACAAAAGTATTGTAAAAACGTAAAAGACCAACGTAAATGTCTATTTACCATTTGTTATATTGTTGACAGTGATTTGTATGTGATGAATAGTTATGGCATAGTTTGTCAAAGTAGTTCTTTCACAAGAATGAAGAGATGCCCCTTTTAATGTTTTATCTTTGTTTTATCTAGAGAAGTGTAGCTACGATGGAGAGACTACGT
Organism: Cunninghamia lanceolata; assembly: GCA_027924645.1. NCBI lineage: Eukaryota > Viridiplantae > Streptophyta > Pinopsida > Cupressales > Cupressaceae > Cunninghamia > Cunninghamia lanceolata. Next base: position 4,061,794 of record BSBN01000286.1, on the reverse strand, counting down.
AAGGGTCGCACACTTCTCGGACCTTCTAAACCTAAGCGTGATATAGGACACATGGCACAACATCATTAACCAATATATATTCACTTTAAGTTATTGTAGTTAAGTATGGAATTTTATTTTTATTTTTAATATATTCATTTCAGTGGTTAAACATTTAATAGCAATTTTACACCTCATTTTTAAGAAAAAGTGACAAAGATTTGTCCTATTTTTATTGGTTAAAATTGACTTTTGACTGTTGAAGTGTATGATGTTTAAGAATAGCCATTTAGAGGAATACTGTTTGGAAGTCTCACATTGTTAAGATCAAGTTTTTCAGATTAGATATTTGAGGACCCATGGCTTATTTTATGGAATCAAATATTTTGCTTATGTGATAGTGTCTTTTTGTTGGCATAAAGCCCCAAACAAGGTTGTGTAGATCAAAAGGAAGGTATATCAAAGCCTTATATGCAAGGCTATACACAATCACGCTCTACTCTAAATCCAATATTTCAAAATTTTGAAATAACTATCATGTGAAGTAACAGTCGTATGAAATAATGTATGGGAGAGGGCACTGTGAGGACTATACGAGAGGGCCTATTTTTCTTCCTATAATATATACTCCTAGAATATGTATTACTATCACATTTACTTTCTTTTTATTTCAAAAAACAAGTTGATATATGACACTTTTAGGTCACACATCAAGATCCATCATTCAGAAAAAAAAAATTCCTCTTCCTGTTGATGGATCATGGAAGGTGATCTAAAACATTGATGCAAAAGACTTAACATAGTTTTCTCCTAGAAGCATTACAACTTAGTTCATAATAGAAACATTCCAATGTAGTATTTACTATAAATAAAAGTTTATTTTGTGAAACATCATTGTTAGAGGAATAATTATTCATCTCATTTGTATATTTATCTAAATTAATGGATTTATCATCACATAGTTTATACCAAAAACATTCTAATTTATCATGAATACTATGGAAATATTATGGCGGCAATGGTTTTGTGTTGGTTTAATAGTTTATTGAAAATAATGCAAAGAGATGGGCTAGTTAAAATGTGAATTAAATTGAAATATATTAACTAACAATGGCTTCAAGAACAATAGAAAATGAATGAGTTAAATCCCAATACATAATTGCAACTATTGAGCATAGAATAAAATAGCATTTTTATAATTATCAAAAAATTTAACAAAAAGTTTCAATTACCTTGTAGAGTTTTATTGAGTTTTGAAACATAGAGCTTTATATAATTGAAAGTTATCAATTTAAGCAAATGTAAAAGTAAATATCTATTAAACCATTTGTCATTAGAATCTAGCTACCTAAAAGTTTGTGTGACAATCTAATTCTCAATGTCAACAAACATACACTTTTCTATTGAATCATTGACAATAATAGTATTGAGATTCATGTATGTTGCATGCTACACCCTTAATCTTATAGTGTGCATAGGGATACGAGTAGTCAACATGTGGCTTTAACATAACTCTTTATTAAGTTATATGATCATTAAACTAGTCTTAGATAGGTAGTTAAGTCAACCTAAGTGGCATTCATGACATAGGTATGGTATATATGGAGATAGAGGATATCTTATTATCATCATATTATGAATTGTGTTCTTATTAGATATTTTTAGAGGTTTGCCCCTCAAAGTGGCTTATTATTTTTAAGCATTATCAAGTATTTGCAACATATTTCCTATTATATTCTTCTCTTGTGCAAGTTATTTCATTACAAATGTTTTTGATTACAACAGGCGGCAAAAACAAGGGGCCGAACCCTAAACAGAGATTACATAAGAAAAAATACAGGCTCAGGAAACAAAAAGAGCCTGGAACCAAGACCCAGGAAACACCAGCTTACAAACTACAGAAAGTAAGCAATAGCAAAAAACTAGCAAACAGATAGCAGAAGGCACACTAGGACATAGAGTCCTCCCAGTCTTTAGCAAGAACTTCAAAAACTTTGTCCAGCTCTTGAGTTCTATCATTGTCGGCTCCCTGGGAGAAAAGTTGAACATCCTGCAAAAGGGTTAAGTTGATCATGGAAGACCTGCACAGCATGCAGGTAATGAACTTATAAAGAGTAGACAGCTTGAGTTGCAGAGCCACCATCTTGTCCTTTAACTGAGTCACTTCAGCAAAAAGAGAGTTACTGTCCCTGCCCTCATTCACATTATCATCCTTAGCAATAGCCCTGACATCATCATCTTGAATCTCTTCAGGGATAGATTGACTGTTCGCTTCCACCTCTTTAGCACTGGCAGGATTTTTCTCATTCATGTTCCCCTCTCCTTTGCCAGTATCATACTGGGCCTCCACAGGGCTCTGATGGTCAAACTCATCTTTATCACTACTAGTACCAATCACATTCTCAGGGCTATCCCTGTAATCATTTTGCAGAGAGTCATGGCCATCAAACTGCTCCCCAAAAACAAGATTCTCCATGCAAATTTCCTTCAAATCATCACTATCAGCCTCCTCACCATGAGAAGAAGCCTCAGAGTTACTTTCTGAGTAGTCTATAAGTTTAACCTTGGGGGCTGGCTTCCCAGTAATTCTGGTAGAGCATCTGACACTAGGGTATATGCTTTTCCCTTTGCCCTTTCTTGCCTTTTTAGCAGGATTCTCAGTAAACATGTTTTTACCTTTAGGGGTTTCATGACTATCTTTTAGGGAGCTAAGAATAGCCGTTTCCTCAGCCATCTCAGAGAGGCGATGAAGCCGCTTCCTAGACTTAACAGAGTCCTTCATCTTAGGGGTAGAGGTAGACCCAGGAGTGGGGGTATTAGTTTCCACAGAGGCCGAAGTCGGGCCATCAAGACTATTTTTCATAGGAGTGAGAAGGGAATCACATTTGATAGAAGCCGATGGAGTATTGGGGGAGGGTTCCACAGCCGGGTGATGGAGAGTGGCAGGGGGCATCAAGGCTAAGTGAAATTGGTAAAGTCTGTGTATGAAGCCTTGGTGAAGGGGTACAGGCTTCTCCAACAGCCTAGAAGTTAAATTCTTTTGAACCATTTTAACCGAGTGATCTAAAGAAGAAAGCAGGTAGTATGGGAAACAAATAGCTAGGTTTCTGTGAAAATGATTGAGCAGGGGAAGATAGTAGTAATAAGACTTGGCATAATGGCCTTCCAAGGTGAAGTACTTCATGATTAAAAAGCACATGTCCGCCCATGGTTGAGGAAGCTTCACCCTTTCAAACCCTCCTTGGTAGGGTACCAGCTCTTCGCCGTCACCCAAGAAAAGCTTTTGGTTCTGCGTATCGGAAACCCTTGTCTTTCTCGGCAACTTAATGCCTTTAAGGGATAAGCCCGTCACCTCAGCTATACTTTTCTCTGAGATCTCAAAACTGACACTGCTAATGGTGACCTGTCTGTTAACCCACGAAGAAACACACTGGATGGATAATGACTCATCATGCCCGTTAAGGTATTCCAGGAACGGAATTATGCCCCCCTCCTTGCAGTAATGCTAGACAATAGCATTATCTTTGAATTCATCGTAGGTGATAGGTTCAGTGCGAATTCTTTCACCACCCATAATGATAGCCCACACCGCAATACCCAACAGGAGAAGAAAAATAAATTGTAGAATACCCTTCAGAGGAATCCACCAAGTGGTATTCATGTGAACAAAAACTAGCCAATGCCAATCATGATACTTTAAGTTCCAAAATGCAACCCAAATAATGAGTATTAAGTTCGCATGAAGGGATTATAGACGCCGCTGCCAATTCGCATGGGGATCGTGCATAAGCCTAGACAGGGTGGAAAAACACGCCACCTCATCACTCGACACTTGAGTAGACATCATGTAATAATAGAATTCTTCTCCTTATGAATAAGCATTCCAATGTGACCAGGAATGCTGCTAATTTGGCGCCAAACCCGCTAGATTTGAAATTCTTGACCAAAGTTGGCAAGACCATCAACAGCCGAGTTGTCTTCCCTATAAGTATGGGAGAAAGAGACATTCGGGATGCCATGGAGAATGGTTTGTATATCAGATATAATGTCACTCAGCTTCCACCCACAAGTAGAGAGACCGGTAACCGCATCCAGAATGATTTTAGAATCACATTGTATGTGGAGATGGCTAATCCCCAAAGAGATCGCCACTTTGAGACCCTAGAGGAGGGCCATTGCCTCAGCAATGTTGTTAGAATGCTTTCCAAGTCCTTCGGCATAAGCTGCAACAAGATCACCATGTTCATCCCTTATTATACCTCCTCCACTGGCGCATCCATCAGCTTTAGTAGTACCATCAAAATTAAGTTTCAACCACCTCGGCTCAGGTGGGGCCCAAATAGTATTAAGTCTTTTCCGAAGTTTCATATCATCAAAAGCCAGGATTTGGTTCATCAAACCCCAGTTAGAAGCCACCTAAGAATCTTGTTTGGTCAAAGGTTGATCTGCAGGTTTAATGTTAGCATTAGAAACATTTTCAACAATAGCCTTAAATAAAGAGATCCAAACCTGCATCAGAGACCTATGAGTGTCCTAAAAAATCCTATTGTTTCTTTCTTTCCACATGGCCCACCCAAGTGAAGGAAGGGTCTGCTTCCACAATTCCCACAACCAAGGGTGTTTAAGGGGAACATTCCAACTGGCGATACAATCATGAATCTCTCTGTTAAAAACCCATTGTATACCAAATTTTTCTAGAACTCTGCTCCAAACTTCACAGGCATAATCACAATGAATGAGGAGATGTGCCACAGTTTCTTCTTGATTGCAGTAAAGAACACATCTGTTGACAAGCTGCAACCCTCTACGTTGGAGGTTATCCTGAGTCAAAATTTTATTATGGGTGGCAGTCCACCAAAAGAAGTTAATTTTAATTTTAGGAAGTTAATTTCATTACAAATGTTATTAGAGCATGATCTTGGCATTTGGCAGGTAAGAAACAAGACATTTTTTTAATTCAGGAGGTCAAATTGTGAAGTGCATATCTCTCTCGATTCAACATGGTGAATTGTTTTCTAAATTTTAGAGGGTTCATCAAGGACATATTGAAGCTACCATATTCTATATTTGAAGTTATTTGGAGTAGATTTGAAGGAGTTATTGTGAAATTAGGGTTTCCACAAAATTTGTTTCCAGGGCTATAAAACAAGGAATTATTTTTTAAATTCTAGAGGGTTGATCAAAATGAATAGTCCAAATTCGAGGTCCTTTGGAGTAGAATTGAAGAAGTTATTGTGAAATTAGGCTTTCCACCAATTTCACTCCTAAGGCTACAAACTAGTTAATTTCTTATAGTTTTTTCTAACAAGTGAGATCTAGGCCCTAGTAAGTTATAGTAAAAAATTTATATTTTTTTAAGTAAGTTATTATGAAAACTATTTTGGCAGCATCATGGTGTTTAGGCTTCAAGAAGAGACAAAGGAAGGAATCCAATCACTCACAGAAAGACTCCTAACAAAGATGATCCATTAGTAAAGGAGAGGGTTATCATAACCATTAAAAATATAATCTAGAAGAAACCAACAAGATGAAGGATGAAATCTTGTAAAGGGTGGAAGTTAAGATAGGCGATATTTTGACAATGTTCAAATGAGTAACTTCTCACCAAGGTTCTAGAGATTCCCAACCAGCAGAGTCACACCATGCAAGAATTGGGAAGAAAGTGTTTCTTCTAAGGGACATGATGCTTTTGGGTTTAACTCAAATCTAAAGATGAAGTATCTAATTCTTTCCCCTTAAAACCAATTATAGACAACTCCTTCAATCTCCCTCTCACCCTATCTTAATGTTAAATGGAACTACAAATTTAGTGGAATAAACTAAGTTTACAAATTTGGAAGTCTACACTTGATGCTCAATCCAATTGATAGCCTAAAATGTTCTTCACACGAATTTACCCATTGGTGAATGTCTCAATTTCCTTTACACCCGTCTTGTCCCTTTTGTGCCAAAAGTCAGTCTAGAAGGCATGCTTTCTGGCTCTACCCCCATGCTTCGAACTTGTGGTGCTCCCTCTTCTCCATGATTCTCACTCTTTTCCCATAGGCATCGTCATGGAAAATTATGCTTCTTGGTATCTTTCCCTCCATAGTGCCATGACTCACACCTACAAGCATGTTATCATCAACTTCCTCTAGAAATTTTGTTGCTTGGTTATTTTCTCCTACACCTTTTTACCACTTCAAATTGAAATCTATACGGTCTACTTGAATTTATCTCTCTAAATTACCAATTTGTTTAATGTTATTCAAGACTATTAGAAGACCAGTTCTGATCCTGAAAGAACCTTACACAATTTGCAAGCACAACTTGAGGCTGTTGAAAGATAGAACCCAGACAAGATGCTCCAGACTACCAGTCATGCCATGTATCAACAATCTAATGCTTAAATTTTGTTGTAGATCTCTAAGTTTGTGGGTTTTGGATTCAAAGTTCCTAGGTAGGTCATTCTCTTCTAAAAGTCCACAAAGATACTGTAAATCTCTCCATTATGGCTCCCACTACTGAAAGTTTCAAAATTGATTCGGCAAGCATGGATTATCTTTAGAGATTATGGTCTAATTGTTGTGATTTTAGTGGTTTCTATTTCCTATGCTATGGTAATATATTAACTATGGAAATTTACTCTTTCTATACTTTGTCTTTGATTAGGTGTAATTCTTGCTAGATTGGCAACTATTGTTTTTATTAGTCCCTACCTCCGACAAGGATACTATTGTATTCACCTGCCAGTATTAATCTTTCTTAGGGATTCATGCCAAGCCAAAAATTTTACCTTTCCCTAATGTTTGTTTTTAACTAAATTTGATTTTTTCATTGGTCCATTTTTTTTTTCACCGCATTTGCATTAATTTTTTAGAATTCTTAAAATCTTCTAAAATTTTCTAGATGAAATTTGATGTTTGTCATTTTTTTTTACTTTTCTTGTAGAACAAACATGTGTCTGCATGCTTGGAGACGTGGTGGGACAAAAATTAGCATGGATGCCTTGCCTAAGGCATGGACGCATGTGCATCATACCAAACATAGCATTTTTTTATTATTAGCAGTACACATGCTAGCATGAAAATAGTAGTGGTACAAAATAGGGTTTCTCATGTGCTTTGTCTTGGGCTTAAAGAATTGCATTTTAAGGTTCTTAAAGGTAATGAATTGATTGGCAATTTGTTGTAATTTGAATTGAATTTTAAGGGTTTTGTTTCTCCTTTTTGGGCTTCACTTAATTTTGTTGCATTTTAATGCCATGAAAAACACTCCAACTGGGGCTTGTTGTATTATCATTATGGTAGGTTTTAGGCCATGTCATGTTTGTCTTCTAGAAATAAAATAAAGTGGAAAATCATGATGGGTTTTGGGTTTTATAGCAAAAGTCCTATTGTAATTAAAAATTGATCTTTTAGGGTAAAAGAGGTGTTCTTGTCCCTAGGTGATTGTTGTTGTAATAAACCAGTCTCGCTTTGTTGTTGCCATGGTAGCCATGTTTGTAATAATGCCAGGGAAAGAAATCATGGGGTAACAATTAAAGTGAGATGTATAATTTTTTTGAAGCAAATATTTCAGAGGGTGCAGTATTCTCATAACGTTCACCATATAGAAAGTTAGAAATCTGATATAGTACAATAAAAGAAAAATTATATAAGTTCGTTAAGGAAAGAGATGGATCAGAGACAACTGTTATATATATAATTTTAAAGTCAATACTATGAACACTACATATTTTAAGTGATTTGAGTTGTAAACTATGCTTGATTTATGATTTTCTCCATGTTGTGTTTGTCTGCTACAAACAAAATGAAGTGGAAAATCCTGATGATTTTTTAGTTTTAGTGTAAAAGAGGTACAATTGTCCCTAGGTAATCATTGTTGTAATGAGCCAATATTTCTTGGTTGTGATTATTCTAGCCATGCTTGAAATATTGCTAGGGAAAGAATTCAGGGGATACACTTAGATAAAATGATGTGTATAAAAAATTGAAGCATATATTTTAAACTCAAAGGACATAGTCTGTACATAACTTCCATCATATAGAGATAAGAACAAATTACAAATTAGTTATGAAGAAACTAGAGATAAGAACAACAGAAGAAATTAGAGATAAGAACAACAGAATAAGTGATCACATAAAAATTACAAGAGAATTTACATGGTAAAACTCCAACATCACATAAAAATCACAAGAGGATTTACATGGTAAAACTCCAACAATATGCTAGAGAAACATCTACAGGGTAAAGTATGGGCATTCTTATTGCTCAAAGGAAAAATTACAAATTTCTGATAGCTGAAATTACAATTAATTTGTCTTAGAAGACTGCAAAGATATATAATATTTTCAACAACATAATGGCCACCATCAAATTTAGAAAAAATAAATAAATTGTTCTCTTTTAAGAACAAACGAGATTTAAAACAAAAGATATGATTTTTAATCTTTCTTTGTAATTTTGTCACAAATCCAATAGGCCTGACGACTGGTCCGTCAAATAGAAGCAAAGGATCAAAAGTGAAGCATGACAGCCCTGTGCAACAACTTTCAACATTAGCATCAACATTTAACAGCAACCCATCAAACAAATAAATTACTTAAAATCCAACCTGAATATCATGACAGCGAAGATGTGGCAACCCGGTGACTTGTGTAATATCCTTCTTTAACTAAAACTTGATCCGTTTCTCAACAATGGATTCCACTTTGTGACAAGTGCTCTTATAAAACGTCCATGATAGTTCATTCACACACAACTTGGATCAGCACTTGTTTGATCTGAGCTTTCAAGCTATTGGAGTACGCAAGACACTGAGAGGGCGGGGGGGGTGAATTAGTGTCTTATAAAATAGACTTGTTTTTGGCAACACCTAATTAACTTTTACCAACTATGAACTTCAACGTTGAATGGTGAAAACAAGACATTCATTTAAGAACCAAGATGAACTATCAAACCAACTTGTGAGCATGAAAAGATAGAACAACTATTTGTGAACTATGAAGAATCATTAGAACAATTCATCAAGACAAACAATAGAGATAGATTGTTACTTCATTGGAATGAGATAACTATCAAAGTATTATGCATTTGTACTAATTTACTATGAGCATCATATAACAATTAAATTCTGAAATAATGAACAAAAACTCATGAGCAAAAAAAGTAAACATAACACAAAGATTGTCCTGAGTGGAAAACCCTCTGGGGCATAAAAACCACTTGAAAAATGTCTCACTAGCTTATTTAATGAATCTCACTGATTACAGGCCTCACTGGTTACAAAATGCCTCACTGGAAAAGGACATTTCTTGTCTCACTGACTTGACCTTTTAATACATGTTTCAATCATAAAGAAAAAAAAAATAGAGGGACACTTTATTTCACTGATCCACAATCTTTGATCTAATATCAATGATAATGCATTCAGTCATCTATCCTCAACATTACATCAGGTGTATACACAACCACACACAATTTCTGTTCAAAGCCCTTTTTATACATTTCACAATGTCTTCCTCTTCTCATAAAATAGTTTGAAAAGATAATCATTTCCATAGAACTATTTCAGGTAATAACTGAATATTAAACCATAGTTTAGGGTCGAACTAACCCAAGCATAAACCAATGTCATCACTGTCAAGTAATATGAAAGAATAAACAATGTGTCACTTCTGCCTCAAAGTGTCATTATCATTTGTGCACCACATAACCATGATTAACAATAATTATTCAAACTATCCTTATCAGTGAATGATCAAATTGTTCATGTTTACCAAACCTTAACCCATATTGTCAATGTTCGAACAGGTGCCACATAAGCACTAGGGTTACTCAAATAAAGTTTAAAACAATACTAATCATTTCACCAGTGACTGTCAAACAAATATAACACTAGAAAATCTTAATAGAAACACTATTAACCCATTTACAAACTACACCCATAGCCTGAAATAGAAACCCTCGACTAAAAACACAACTTCATTATTAACTTTCATAATCAAAACCCTTAAGATCTTGCTTAAGCAAATGAAATAAATCATAACCAAGAATACTATTAAGGAGCGATAACACCTAAAACACATGAACAAATCATCAAACCATGTTACGTTCTCAAATTGTGAGAACCACCATAACTGCCTGAGTTCAAAGATTGACTTTGCTATCAACGGCCACACTCCTCAAGTTCACTATCACCTCAAAAGGTCAACCATCAAACCTTTGAAAGATACACCTCAAAATGCCATGATAATAGAGTCAAACCCTAACATGCGAAGTTGAGCAACTGAATGATGAAAATAAGTGTTCAAATGAAAAATTTTGAATGCTTTCTGATCCACATAACCGGTGGTGCCGATTAACCCTAAAGTGGTCGACCATATCATTCCACCTTAAAACCTTTTTGACCTTCCAAAGAAAAACTGAAACTTGCTCAACAGGTTATATACTTAAAAGTGCCCAATGATAATATTAAAAACAACTTTGCATAAGAACCTTTATCCTTTAGCAAAATGAAACAAATGTTTCCCTTAAAAAATGTTAACTATGTGCGAACAAGTAACCATGGTCCTTGTAAAGAGTAATGCTAGGAAATTATGTGCTCAACTTGCAAGAACAACCTTGAAGATAACTTATCAAATTATGCAATTCTTGCCTTATGTATCTTTTGTAAAATAACATGCTAGCCTTTGAAAATAGTATTACACCATGCTAACTGAACCAAACAATCACCAAACTGAATCATGCTAAACATGATCATCAAAGATGTCAAACTGAACAAGATATGCCATAACACCATAGTATAATACCAATGTATGAACTAAGAAAGGCATACAAAGCATGAAGCATATCAACTGAACCAAACACTGATCAAGATCAAAGGCTCCAAGTTGGACATCATTGCCAATAAATATAATGCCAACTAAACTAATTCAAGCTGGATACCAAGCCAACCACTGTGAATACCAACTGAGCCAACAAATCATGTGTCATGAATATGCCAACAAATCATGTGTCATCCAAAAGAAACCATATGAGTTTGTCACCATAACTGAAACAAGGTGATGCCATAGAACTGAAACAAGATGCCAACTGTATGCTCATGTATGTCAAACTATCATATGAATATGAACAAGCTAGGAAATCAAAGTCACCATGAATAACAACTATACATATACCAAAGTCACCGTCAAATGCCAAGTCATTGTCAAATGCCACACTGTCAAGGTACCATAGCCAACCATATTCAATCAAGAGAGATTGTGTCTTTGACATCAAGGACAACAACTGAGGACAACAAACTCCCCCTTTGTCCATGATGGCAAAACACAACTCTCTCCCCCTTTTTGACATCAAAGGAAAAGGGAGGAAGGAAAGTGTGTCAATTGACTCCAGGTGATAACATAAATCCAAGATCAACTAATGTGTGAAAAAGTTAAATCAGAATGTAAAGTATACCAAATATATCATGACTGTCCCATGAAGAAGAAGCATCCAGACCATCTAAAATAGAAACTGAAATGTCAGCACCATGATGAGCATAAAAGAGCATATATCAAAGGACAACAACTGAATATGCTGGTAGAATATCACTGTCACCATTATTCAATCACCATTCAAAACACCACTAAGCAAACACCAAATAATATAATATAACCATGCTACAAATAACATGAGAAGAGATTACAAGAAAACAAGAATACTGGTAACCACTTATCATACTACTGTACCAAATGACACAACATGGATAGAGAATATGCAGTGAAGCTCCCCCTGAATGATAACAAACTATGCTAGGAGCAAAGTCTACCTCATAATCTGACATGATAATTATTAGAGATGACTGCCATCTGCAATTGTGAATGACTGGGTCTGCACAAGATCACTTGATGATAAAGAGCTTGTCATTGAAAACCTTACTTCGATTGATCATTGTCATAAATGAAATCCATGTTTCACTGTCATGTCTTCCTATCAAACACCCTATCACTGTAGCATGAGAAGTATTCTTCATACTCCATAGTGCACACCGAAGATTAATCACCAATTTGATAGACTCCATTATTGTCACTGTGCCTTCATGAAACAAGGAGGGTTTTTAGATATAGACATTTCATTCTTTTATGTTGTTCCAACTATAAAACCATTATGTGCATTTTGCAGCTTCAAACATAGTTAGTACAAACATCACCGTGCAATACTAGCACTTCATTATCTACATGCATCCTACCTACACAGAGCTAACACTGCAATTGAAGCATAAGTATGTCAAGAAATGAGCATGAGTACCATCTTGCTGTATTGAACTATCATCAATGTTTTCAAAACCAAATGTCAATCACAAACAAAGCCACTGTCATGAATGCCAATCACCATTGTCAAAGATATAATCATTCAAATGCAAAACAAATTTGCAAAATGCAAAGAATATATGAACTGAAATATACCTAGCCATGTATATACCAATGCCAACCAAATTACTGTCAAAATGAAAGTAGTGTGAAGAATTACTTGCCAAAACAACTTTCAAGTGACTGCTTGCTCAAGTGAATGAAAACCAACAAAGAATCATTAGCATGAATTGACTGCCATTCAAGTTCATTTCATAAACCATTTTAAAATCTATGTCCTCTCATACCATGTGCAACTACTGTCTAAGATCAAATCAACAATTGTAGTTCATACTTCAAAGATTGTTCTTCTCAAATGACACATAAAAGAGTAATGCATAATCATCAACCTGTTGGATAGTACTTTTGGCATCAATCCTTATAGACTGTCACAAACATAAACTAATAACACTATGCATGGAGCATCTTTGCTTTTGATGATGTCTTATAGTTTTGTCACCAAACTTATCCAATGTCCTGATTTGTATCTAAATGACCAAAGCAGTGCTTAGCTTGATACCAATATAATCATAAATATCACTGTGCCAATCATTCTATGTCAAGAGCAAACATTAAGAAACATTGTATCAAGAAACACTATTACCATACCCCTGCAAACACCATATATCTGCAACAAGAGTCTTCTGTCTAAGCTTCATTTATTTCAAGTTTGTTTTCACAGATTCATTTTGATAAATGCTAACAAGCCACAAGCCATATCAAAGGAAGCACTGAACTATCGCAAAACAATAATATTGCCATATTCTTAAATCTGTGCATGAGTCATAACACACTATCAACTCCATCAAAGACAACAAGGTGATCCTATGAGTAGATTCAAGCATGCATCTTTTAAGCAAGAAGTTCTGAATTAGAAGTCTTGATGTAAACTATGATATAATGTTAACGAACACATGAACATCCTGAATTAAGATGATAAGAACTTTGATTTTTCTCTTCTCCCAATCTCAACACAACCCTTAGTTAACTCATCAAATACAACATGTATGAGTCCAATGAATAACCAATGGAAAACTTCACATCTATCATCATAATGAACATCAAAACATTCCATGCAACATGATAAGAGCACACCTTTGACTTTATGAACCTTTGTAGCTCATGGAGATATCAATACTGCAGACTAGAATCAGAAGTAACAATATCTCATGTAAATCAAATATGAAGATCTAATCATAGAACCAGACATGAACCACCCATATTCAGTTAACTTTGGTATTTATGTAACAACAACCCTTTACTATGAATGAGCATCATGGGTAGTACATCATGGAATCTATAAATCACTTCTTGATCTTCTCTAGGGGATCTAGGGTAAAACACTAATCTGCTCCCCCTATCTCCAAGCTCCTACTTATTTAGCATTTTGTGAGCTATGCACTAGTTCAGGACTTGCATTTCCTACATTTTGTTTTCTCCTCCAAACTAGTATAGGTTCTTTCTTTTGCTTTTCCAAAGTACTTACCTTTTTGTTATATCTAACCGATCTTACATGATTACTCCAACAATATTGTGATGTATGTCCAACCTTGTTGCACCTATAACATATGATATAATGATGTCTATTTCTTGAATTTCTATAATCATACCTTCCATACATCCAACAGTCTCTTTTCAAGTGCCCAACCTTATTGCAGTTACAGAAAACAATAATGTAGTTTTGATTTGACAAACCATAATAACTACAATCTCTAGCTTTATGACCATACTTATGATATGTTGCAAGTATGAGGTTAACCAGTGTTGTCATTGATGTCAACATACTCATATTGCATTGGTAAGAAGGATTGGATGAGTTGTGTGTTGTTGTTATTGAGGAAATCAGTCTCCATCTGAAATAGTGAAGAACAGTGATGAGAAGAAGACAATAGGTTGAGTATCAAAGGATGTAGATTAAAGGGTTTGTAGATATGAGTCTTGAGATGTTCCAGTTATGATTTTAGAGGTCCGCATAAAGATCTGAAGAAGTTATGGCTGTTTGTGTGGAACCGGTTCCGGCAAGTGTTCAGTGGTGACAGATGGTCACAAAAAGGTCCGATGTGATTCAGAATTGTATCTTCCTATTCTGCGGATTGGAAGGAGTGTTTGGGATGTCCTTGTGATGTGTCATCTCGATGTGTGAATGGTTTGGAGGTCCAGAAGTACCTTTTGCTTTATGACAGTGGTGGTAGTCTGTGTTCTTGAAGTTCTAGATGATGAAGAGAAGAATTCCAATAAGCTGATGAAGTGCGGATGTTCTTGATGTTTCAGAGAAGGTTGTGATGATCATTGGATCATGTCTATTTCATGTTGGCGGTCTGCATTGAAGTTAGAGTTTGGATTTGATGTAATGACCACCGTTGTTGGTGTTCTTCTGGAGACAGGCCGAACGGATGTATTACACGCCTTGCGAATGATCTTGTGGATGTTTGTCGACTTAGATGGATATTCCTAAGTTGATGCCTTGTATAAATAAGGGTTTGTGAATTCAGTTTGAAGTGTGTGTGGTGTGGATGAGTGTGGCATAGTGAAGAGAAGTGTGAAAGGCAGAGCAAGTGTTTTGGGCTTAAATGGAACTGATTCGGACATGGTAAAGATGTCATTCTCCAGTTCAAGATTGTGATTCTTATCACTTTGTAGATAGTGTGCCTCTTTGTGAGCAGTGTGCTCAGGCAGTGAGCCCTAATTGGCAGGTGCCATCTTTTTCTTATTCTTCTAACAGAAAGTAATCCTTGGGTTAATCACCCCGTGGTTTTTCCCTTAACTGGGTTTTCCACGTCAAAATCTTGGTGTCTCATGTGTTGATGTTTATCTGCTCTGATGTTGATGCTTTATGCTTTCATGAATGGTTAAATTGCTATGCTAATAAATAACACAGTGGATCTGATTGTTTTGAGTTGAAAGAAAGTTTAGGATAATTGATTCACCGCCCCCCCTCTCAGTTATCAACAATTGGTATCAGAGCGGGGTTCCTCTGAAGAGAGCTTAACCGCTTGAGGAGATCCAGGATGTCATCATATAAGAAGGACAGTCTGAAGTTTGATGGAACCAACTTCACTCTCTAGAAAGGCTGCATGAAATGTCACTTGGAGTGTATGGGAAAGGCATACTTATCCATGGTCACAAAACCCTGTGTACCTCCACAGGGTGGTCCGACAACTCTGAATGAAATCACAGATGCTGAAAACAATCTGCGGACCAGAGAAGCTCTTCTAAGTGCCTTGACTGACTCTGAACTTTCAAATGTTATTGACCTACCAACTGCATATGAGATCTTGGTTAAACTAGAACTTCTACATGAAGGAGATGAGTTTGTTAAGAGTGCAAGATTGCAAAGTCTCAAAGGGAAATTTGAAAGATTGAAGATGAGAGATGATGAAAATATCACTACCTTTATGCCAAGGGTAAATGAGCTGGTGTGTGGAATCAGGAATGCTGGTGGAACTTTGGATGAAAATGAGATTGTTTGCAAAATTCTAAGATCTCTTCCTGCTGCCTACAAAATCAAGGTTGCTACCATTGATGAATTCAGAGCCCATACAACTGTCACAAGAGAGCAATTGGCTAGCAAACTGGTTGCTTTTGAAATGACCGAATTTGGAGATGATCATCCCAAGACTGAATCTGCATTCAAAGCCAGTGCCTATATGAAAGGCAAACAAAGATTTGATCTGGGAGAGAACTCTTCAAGGAAGCTGTCATGGTATGAACAATCAAGGAAAGATATGGAAGAGGAAGAAGCAGAAATAGCTCAACTTGAAGCCCTCATTGCAAAAAGACTGCCAAGAGGATCCGGTAAGTATGAAGGAAAATTACCTTTTAAATGCTTCAATTGCAATAAGATTGGTCACTTTGCCTCAAAATGTCTAGAAAGATCTACAAGGTCAGATTCTAACAGACAAAGGTTTCAAAAGAATTGTTATTATGTTCATGAAGAAGTTGATAATGAAGGAGTAACAGATGATGAATCAGAGATAGGAGACAAATCTAGAAATGAATGGGTGCTTATTGCTATCAAGGAAGAAGATCCAATATCTATCAATCATAAGGTTGAAGAAAGAGCTTTGGCTGCCCAAGTCCAAGAAAAGGATGATTGGGTTATTGACAGTGGATGCTCTCACCATATGACCGGTGACAAGAACAAGTTTTTAGAGTTGGAAAGATATGAAGGAGGAGTGGTAAAGCTTGGTGATAATTTAGCTGGTAGAATCAGAGGTAGGGGAACTATTTCTTTTGATGGAAAGAACAAAACTGGTAATGTATTGTATGTTGAAGGATTGAAGCACAATCTTCTCAGTGTTGGACAGTTAGTAGACAAAGGTTATGATCTCCGGTTCAAAAATGGAAGATGCATGATCTTTGAAAGCTTCAAAACTGAGATTGCATCCGGTACTCAAACAAAAGGTAATATCTTCCATCTGGTTGGTTCTAATAAAAGTTGTTTGTTTGTTCAAGTGGATCAGAGTTGGTTATGGCATAGAAGGATGTGTCATGTAAATTTTGATAACATCATCAAAATAAGCAATACTCAGGCTATTAGAGATCTTCCAAAATTGGTAAAACCTACAAATGGTTTGTGCAAAGAATGTCAGCTAAGTAAACAGAGCAGAGTTTCATTCAAAAGCAAAGATTAGTCCTCTACCGGATTATTGGAACTAGTTCATACTGATTTATGTGGTCCGACAAGAGTCAAGAGTATGTAAGGTGATAGATACTTCATTTTACTAATTGATGATTATTCTCAGATAATGTGGGTCACCTTTCTGAAAGAGAAGTCAAAAGCCTTCGAAAAGTTCAAAATCTTCAAAGCTATGGTAGAGAATCAAACCGGATTAAAATTGAAGTGTCTGAGGTCTGATAGAGGTGGTGAATTCACTTCCAGTGAGTTCATAGACTTTTGTGAGAAGCATGGCATAAAGAGACAGTTGTCTGCTCCTAGGACTCCACAGTAGAATGGAGTAGTTGAGAGAAAGAACCGGACCATCCAGGAAGCTGCCAGGACAATGATGTTGGAAGCAAATGTTCCTCAGATGTTTTGGAGAGAAGCTATCAGCACTGTAGTCTACACTCTCAATCAAGTTCAAATCAGAAACAATACCGGTAAGACCCCTATGAACTTTGGTTTGGCATCACTCCTACTGTGAGATATTTCAGAGTATTTGGTAGCAAGTGTTATATTAAAAGAGATGAAGATCTAAGAAAGTTTGATGCTAGAAGTGATGAAGGAATTTTTTTGGGTTACTCCACTCAAAGCAAAGCATACCGATGTTACAATAAGAGGCTGAGAAAGATGATAGAAAGTACTAATGTGAAAGTTGATGAAGGAATTGAGAAGCCCTCAAGATTTTATGAGTTTGATGAAGATGATCAAGATGATGTTTAGGTTCAAGGAGCTTAATCCTCTCTGGTAAGTCAGAGTCAGACTGATCCGGTTAATCAGGAAGAAGAAATAGGTCTAATTGAGCATGATCAAGAAGCAGCAGTGCAAGATACTCCCAAAATTCTAAGGTATGTAAGACTGAACCACTCTGAAGATCAGATCATAGGTGATAGAAGCAAAGGTGTGCAAACTAGGAGGAATGTTGCTCAAAATCCAGATGAATGTTGTCTGATTTCAAAGATTGAACCTAAGACAATAAATGAAACCTACAATGATGAAAATTGGACCAAAGCTATGGAAGAAGAGTTGATGCAAATTGAGAAAAATCACACTTGGGATCTTGTTTCCAGACCTAGTAACAAGAATGTGATTGGAACCGAATGGGTCTTCCGGAACAAACTAAATGAAGATGGTGAAGTAATCAGAAATAAAGCTAGATTAGTCTGCAAAGGCTACTCTCAAATAGAAGGGATTGATTTTGATGAAACTTTTGCTTTGGTGGCAAGAATTGAAGCAATCAGACTATTTCTTACATTTGCTGCCTTCAAAGATTTCAAAGTGTATTAGATGGATGTCAAATCTACTTTTCTGAATGGTGATCTAGAAGAAGAGGTGTACATTGAACAACCAGATGGATTTTAGTTATCTAAGCATGGTGATATGGTCTGCAAATTGAAGAAGGCACTATATGGTGTAAAGCAAGCTCCAAGAGCATGGTATGAAAGGCTAGACAAATATCTTTTGAAGATTGGTTTCAATAAAGGTACTGCTAATAGTAATCTATATTTTAAAATTGATCATGAAAACATCTTGATTGTTGAAGTATTTGTAGATGATATCATTTTTGGGGGAAGAGACAGTATGTGTAAAACTTTTGCAAACCAAATGAAAAGTGAGTTTGAAATGTCAATGCTCGGTGAAATGAATTTCTTCTTGGATCTGCAAATCACTCAAACAAAGAAAGGAATCTTTATCTCTCAAACCAAGTATGTGAAAGAACTATTGAAGAAATTTGGAATGGAAGATTCAAAGCCAATGAACACTCCTATGGCTACCGGATGTAAGTTGAGTAAAGATGATGACTCTCCTAAGACATATCAGACAAAATACAGATCAATGATTGGTGGATTATTGTATCTCACTCAGACTAGACCGGATATAATGTAGGCAGTTGGTCTTGTGGCAAGATTCCAGGCTAATCCCAGAGAATCTCATGTTATGATAATCAAAAGAATTTTTAGGTACTTGAAAGGAATAGTTGAGTATGGTCTATGGTATCCCAGAGATCATGACTTTTCTCTTCATGCATATACAGATGCAGATTGGGCAGGAGATGTGGATGATAGGAAGAGTACAAGTGGAGGAGCTTTCTTTTTGGGAAAAAAGGTTGGTTTCTTGGCTAAGAAAGAAACAAGATGCAATATCTCTATCTACAACAGAAGTAGAATACATTGCAGTAGCAGGTAGTTGCACTCAACTCTTGTGGATGAAGCAAATGTTAAGAGATATTCAAGTAGAATATGAGGAACCTATCACAATTTTCTATGATAATTCAAGTGCAATAAATATTTCTAAGAATCCGATATTACATTCTAAGACCAAGCATATATCTATCAAATTTTATTTTCTGAGAGAACAAGTGAACAAAGGTGAAGTTAGATTGGAGTTTGTACCCTCCAAGGATCAGCTTGCAGATATTTTTACTAAACCTCTTCCCAAGGACTCTTTTGAGTATCTCAGGGAGAAGTTAGGGGTCATGGCCTCTCCGGTGATGCATTAGGATGCACTGTTGTGCATCAGTCTGGTGGATATCACAGTCATATCTTGTGATCTGGATTGATGATGTGGAGCTGCTACTAAGGGGGAGCAGCTGGTATGATTCTGATGTGTTGGAATTGCAAGTATGAGCCCTTTGCCATTGATGTCAAAGGGGGAGAGAAGACATGTGAAAAACAAGTGGTTGATGATCAAAGGGGGAGCAGTAAAGGAAGAGAAGACATGTGAAGAGTTGTTGCTAATAGGGGGAGCTGTGGCAGAAAGGAGAAGTTCTTGTCTTGATGGTTTTTCACATCATATGTTGCCATCAATGACAAAGGGGGAGATTGTTGCAAGTATGAGGTTAACCAGTGTTGTCATTGATGTCAACATACTCATATTGCATTGGTAAGAAGGATTGGATGAGTTGTGTGACGTTGTTATTGAGGAAATTAGTCTCCATCTGGAATAGTGAAGAATAGTGATGAGAAGAAGACAATAGGTTGAGTATCAAAGGATGCGGATTAAAGGGTTTGTAGATATGAGTCTTGAGATGTTCCAGTTATGATTTCAGAGGTCCGCATAAAGATCTGAGGAAGTTATGGCTGTTTGTGTGGAACTGGTTCCGGCAGGTGTTCATTGGTGACAGAGGGTCACAAAAAGGTCCGGTGTGATCTGGAATTGTATCTTCCTATTCTGCGGATTGGAAGGAGTGTTTGGGATGTCCTTGTGATGTGTCATCTTGATGTGTGAATGGTTTGGAGGTCTGGAAGTACCTTTTGCTTTATGACAGTGGTGGTAGTATGTGTTCTTGAAGTTCCGGATGATGAAGAGAAGAATTCCGGTAAGCTGATGAAGTGCGGATGTTCTTGATGATTCAGGGAAGGTTGTGATGATCATTGGATCATGTCCAGTTCATGTTGGCAGTCCGCATTGAAGTCAGAGTTTGGATTTGATGTAATGACCACCGTTGTTGGTGTTCTTTCGGAGATAGGCTGACCGGATGTATTACATGCCTTGCGAATGATCTTGTGGATGTTTGCCGACTTAGATGGATGTTCCTAAGTCGATGCCTCATATAAATAAGGGTTTGTGAATTCAATTTGAAGTGTGTGTGGTGTGGATGAGTGTGGCATAGCGAAGAGAAGTGCGAAAGGCAGAGCAAGTGTTTTGGGCTTAAATGGAACTGATCCAGACATGGTAAAGATGTCATTCTCCAGTTCAAGATTGTGATTCTTATCACTTTGTAGACAATGTGTCTCTTGTAGGCAGTGTGCCTCTTTGTGAGCAGTGTGCTCGGGCAGTGAGCCCTAATTGGCAGGTGCCATCTTTTTCTTATTCTTCTAACAGAGAATAATCCTTGGGTTAATCACCTCATGGTTTTTCCCTTAACCGGGTTTTCCATGTCAAAATCTTGGTGTCTCATGTGTTGATGTTTATCTACTCTGATGTTTATGGTTTATGCTTTCATGAATGGTTAAATTGCTATGATAATAAATAACACAGTGGATCTGATTGTTTTGAGTTGAAAGAAAGTTTAGGATAACTGATTCACCCCCCCTCTCAGTTATCAACATGATAGACATAACAAGAACCATGAAATTGAGAATAGTTATACTTGATAGAATGATATTGTCCGGTAGATGAAGATCTTGAAAAACTGTTAGTTCTTCTTCCCCCAACATCAACAGTTTTATCCTTTGCTTTCTTCTTGTCTTCATCAAAAATAGTAGAATGATAATTACGATCTATCTTCTGTCTAGGAGTCTACCTAACCTTGAAACTCTTCCCATCTGCTTTTGCAAACACTATTTCATCTTTAACACAAAGCTTTCCCCTTTTTCATATCCTAAGCCAAAATGATCCTTGTAGTTTTTCTAACTACTCAATATGCTATCTAAAGCATTTGTGCCTTTCACAAACTTTTGTATTTTGACAACATCCAGACTTTTCTTTAGATTGAGAACTTCACTTTGAAGTTTCAGACATTCAATTCTACTCACCTCAAGATCAGAATTTGTTACATCTATTATTCTTTTTGCTTCCTCAATTTTAGTCTTTAGATTGATAATCAATTTATTAGACTCATCAACTTGTTTCTTTAAGTTAACAACCCGATTTATTGCTTCTTCAAACTCTAAAGAAACTTTTGCCAAATTTGAACATACCTTGTCATTTGTATCTTTTTCTTGTTGAAGCTGAAACTTTAATGCCCGGTTCTCTTTTTGGAGATGCTTGTTCATTTCTAGAGCACATAAAAGTTCTCCTTCAATATCCACTTCACAGTCATTTTCATCGAGCTCCTGTACATCTTCTTGTACAAAGAAATCTCTTTCAGCATCATCAATCTCAACAAAGTCATTTTCTTTATCACATTTTGTACCAACATTCAGGTGACTCATTTCTAAACTTGACCACATCAACTTTTTGCTTGACAACTTTCTTTTCCTTATTTCTTCTACCTTTTCCCATGGTACTCCACTATCAGGATCTACCCAAGACGGTTAGACTTCAAATAGGGAACCTACACTCTGATACCACTTGTTGGAGTACACAAGACACTGAGAGGGGGGGTGAATCAGTGTATTATAAAACAAACTTGTTTTTAGTAACACCTAATTAACTTTTACCAACTGTGAACTTCAACCTTGAATGGTGAAAGCAAGACATTCATTTAAGAACCAAGATGAACTATCAAACCAATTTGTGAGCATGAAAGGATAGAACAACTATTTGTGAACTATGAAGAATCATTAGAACAATTCATCAAGACAAACAATAGAGACAGATTGTTACTTCATTGGACTGGTATAAGTATCAGAGCATTATGCATTTGTACTGATTTACTATGAGCATCATATAATAGTTAAATTATGAAATAGTCAACAAAAACTCATGAGCAGAACCTCTGGGGCATAAAAACCACTTAAAAAATGCCTCACTGGCAAAGCCTCATTGGCAAAGGTCAATTCTTGTCTCACTAACTTGACCTTACAATATATGTTTAAATCATGAAGAAAAACAAATGTAGAGGGACACTCTATTTCACTAATCCTCAATCTCTGATCTAATATCAATGATAATGCATTCAGTCATCTATCCTTAACATTACATCAGGTGTATACACAACCACACACAATTTCTATTCAAAGCACTTTTTATACATTTCACAATGTCTTCCTCTAAAATAGTTTGAAAAGATAACCGTTTCCATAAAACTATTTCAGGTAATAACTAAATATTAAACCATAGTTTAGGGTCGAACTAACCCAAGCATAAACCAATGTCATCACTTTCAAGTAATCTGAAAGAATAAACAATGTGTCACTTCTGCCTCAAAGTGTCATTATCGTTTGTGCACCACATAACCATGATTAACAATAAATATTCAAACTGTCCTTATCAGTGAATGATCAAACTGTTCATGTTTACCAAAGCTTAACCCATATTGTCAATGTTCGAACAGGTGCCACATAAGCACTAGGGTTACTCAAACAAAGTTTAAAATAATACTAATCATTTCACTAGTGACTGTCAAACAAATGTAACAATAGTAAATCTTAACAAAAACACTATTAACCCATTTACAAACTGCACCCATAACCTGAAACAGAAACCCTCAACCGAAAACACGACTTCATTATTAACTTTCATAATCAAAACCTTAAGATCTTGCTTAAGAAAATGAAATAAATCATAACCAAGAATACTATTAAGGAGAGATAACACTTGAAACTCATGAACGAATTAGCAAATTGTGTTGTGCCCTCAAACTGTGAGAACCACCATAACTCCCTGAGTTCAAAGATTGACTTTGCTATCAATGGCCACACTCCTCAAGTTCACTAGCACCTCAGCAGGTCAACCATCAAACCTTCAAAAGATACACCTCAAAATGCCATGATAACATAATCAAACCCTAACATGCAAAGTTGGGCAACCGAATGATGAAAAGAAGTGTTCAAATGAAAAATTCTAAATGCTTTCTGATCCACATAACCGGTGGTGCCAGTTAACCCTAAAGTGGCTGACCATATCATTCCACCTTAAAACCTTTTTAACCTTCCAAAGAAAAATAGAAACTTGCTCAACTGGTTATATACTTAAAAGTGCCCAATGATAATATTAAAAACAACTTTGCATAAGAACCTTTATCCTTTAGCAAAATGAAACAAATGTTTCCCTTAAAAAATGTTAACTATGTGCGGACAAGTAACCATGGTCCTTGTAAAGAGTAATGCTAGGAAATTATGTGCTCAACTTGCAAGAACAACCTTGAAGATAACTTATCAAATTATGCAATTCCTGCCTTAGGTATCTTTTGCAAAATAACATGCTAGCCTTTGAAAACAATATTACACCATGCTAACTGAACCAACCAAGCACCAAACTGAATCATGCTAAACATGATCATAAAAGATGTCAAACTGAACATGATATGCCATAACACCATAGTATAATACCAATGATATCAACTGAGCAAAGCTTGCAAAGCATGATAATCAAAGCATGAAGCATATCAACTGAACCAAACATTGATCAAGATCAAAGGCTCCAAGTTGGACATCACTGCCAACAAATATAATGCCAACTGAACTGATTCAAGCTGGATACCAAGCCAACCACTATGAATACCAACTGAGCCAACAAATCATGTGTCATCCAAAAGGAACCATATGAGTTTGTCACCATAACTAAAACAAGGTGATGCCATAGAACTGAAACAAGATGCCAATTGTATGCTCATGTATGTCAAACCATCATATGAATATGAACAAGTTAGGGAATCAAAGTCACCATGAATAGCAACTATACATATACCAACGTCACCGTCAAATGCCAAGTCACTGTCAAATGCCACACTGTCAAGATACCATAGCCAACCATATCCAATCACCATATCCAATCAATAGAGATTGTGTCTTTGATATCCAATCAAGAGAGATTGTGTCTTTGACATCAAGGACAACAACTGAGGACAACACAAGCCCCCGGGAAGCTCCAAAAAACCTGCGAGAAAATTCTAACGTGTAGGTGGGAATTTTCTTGGCCTTTAAAGTACCAAGAAAATTCCCACCCACACATTAGACTTTTCTTGTTACTTTTCTTAGTCTAACGAGAAAGCTAGTCAACCGAAAAGTTTTAGAGGGAAGTTCCACACTGGTTCCTTAGCCGAATCATTGAATTTAATACTATAGAATCAATGGAATGGAAGCATCTAAATATCCAAATTCCCAAGAAAATTCCCATTTCGTTAGTACAAAAATCGTTGCCTCATTCTGATATTATCAACCGCGAAGGGATTCTGTCTTCCTACAATGTAGTTAGTGCCGTGCTTTATCTGTCAATCATAGAGTTTTTCAAGAAAGCGTGTAATTTTTTCCTTGTTCTGAGTCATGAATCGATTTTGCTGACTTGAGGGAGTTGGAATCTATTTAAATATTAGTGATCTAAGAGAGCGAATAGCAAAGATCAGGAGCATCTTTCCTTCTGAAATCTAAGCTGTTTATTGTTAATAAATACCCACAGCCCGCTTCTTCCCTGGGAAATCTATTGTTTCCAATGGAGAAAGTTCCTGTGTTCTGTTTGTTCTTCGCTCTCTCCGTGTCTGTTGCTTGCGCTGGAATAGACAATGTTTTCTCTTCAATGACAAGCCCTGCCATGTCACCGTCTCCTGCGCAGATGTTACTGCTCTGGCACCTCGCGACTCCTTTGCAGGGTAAATGTTATTACTATTTGATGTAATTTCAACATATTTTGATCTACTTCTAGTTTTCCAAAAAAAAATTAAGTTTCAATGTAAATTTGTTGGATATGGTTTTTTTTTTTTTTTTTTCGCTTACTGTTAATTAGTAGCAGGGAACATTTTGTGTATACAAAGATCTTCGGTGGAATTTTTTTTTTTTTTTTCAAAAAAGGAATGCTTTTTATTTCTATTTCATTTACATGTTTATGAGAGGTCAGGTGTTCAAATCCTGCATGGGTAGGGTATGTATGTCTCATATTAGAAGCACAGTTAGGTGCAGTGCCTCCTACATACTGGGAGTATGAGAGTGTCATATATTATAAGCCACTTAGACTATAAAAGGATCCATTTTCATTTTCATACAGGAATAATTAGTTTATGTGGAAGCTTTGAAACAATAAGTATTTATTCATTTTCAATTCATTATGTTATGGAAAAAAATGATTTCAAACAATTTTGTATTTTCTGGCAGGCATTTGTAAAAGCATGGAACACAGCATGCAGAACGCCATCAGCCATCTTGTTAGTGCCAGCCAACAAGAAATTTGTTGTAAACAATTTGGTTTTTCAAGGGCTCAACCTGGCTTCATTCTTAAGGTCTATAATTTAAAAAGACAAATGCTTATTCTATTTGTAGTGACTGATTTTATTAGTTCCTGCCTTTGGCAGGATTACTAATGCATCTCTTAGATGCAATATTTCAATTTATTTAACCAATAGCCATCCAGAATTAAAAAATCTGAGCAAAATACTATAGTCATTTTTTTTTGGGCTATTTATTAATAGGGAAAATGTGAATTATGTTTTTTCCTATTGGATGATACTTGAAACAGTAATGCAAAAAATCAATTTTTAATTTTCAAAAAATGAATTAATTGGTGAGGACAATTCATTGAATTGATGAAGTGACAGCATGTATTAATTGGAGAAAGCGGTGGAAGCGGTGAGTATTATGGAGGGTGTGCAATCGATGGCGGAGAGACTACTTTTTAATTAATGATTCTTAATTATCTTTAATAGCTCAGTGTGATATTCATACAAATTCACAGCTCATTACTTACAATATGCAGAAGATAGTGACATTCAGGTAATTGTTTTTTGTTCGGATTTTATCAGAGGTTTTCCATTACAGTCTTTTTACCAGGTAATTCTTCATTCAAGTTTTATTATAAGTTTTTTGTTAAGCTTTTACGAGATTTATAACCCTCTCAAACTGCTCCATTTTGCTTCCCCTGTTTGTCAAATCTTCTGTGTAAACTGGGTTCTTTTGTTTATCCTGGTTTAAACAAAAAATAAGAAATGTATGCACTGCAACAAATTCTCAGGAATTCCAATATGAAGGGAAGCGAATAAATTTATTCAAGGCAAGAAATCAAGCCCTTCATATTGCTCTTGAGTCTGACCCACGGTAAGGATTTTTTTTGGTTTTGTTTTGTTTTTCTCGAGTTTCTCAAATTGTCTCATTCTTCTAGTATAAATAAATTTCATTCTATTATAATATTTGACCAAAATTTTCTCTGTTCAGGATCTGGTTAATATTTTGGATTCTTTTCCTACACTTCTGTATAATTTGAAAGCAGCATAGCTTATTATAAACAATGATGTTATCTAATTATATATTTATCTGCATACTAAATTTTTCTGTAACTTTTTTAACTTCTAGAGGTTGGGTAGATAGAACCTGAAACAATAGAAATAAATGCGCCTGTGGCTAGTAAGCTGCTCCTCTGAACATGGACACCTGATAAGAAGTTCTCTCACATGTAATGGTTGCAGGATATGCACAAAATGGATTTGTTGAAAAAGCTTTAGAAATTTTCAAACAAATGCAAATGGCAGGTGTAAATCCAGACTCCACAAATCTTTGCCAGCATCGTCCCTGCCTGTGCCTGTGTATTGAAAGTTTTCCCACAATATAAGTAAGCATATAACTTTAGATCATTGGGATCATAAAACTAATCTATACTTATTAATAATTGTAAGCATTCAGAACTGCATGAGAATACATTTCTCTTTTCTACGTTCTGGTTTTCCCTTAATTGTGCTAAGCCCTCAGTTCGTCATTACACTGCCCTAACCATTTCAGCATGACTTTCGTTAATTAAATATATTGTGCAAACAAATTCTCTAGAAACATTGACGGCTATATCATTTGAAGAAGCATTTAACATCATTACAAAATGAATTTGTATCAAATTAAAAATTTTAAGATGGTACCAATGAACAAATTTGTTTGAATAGGATAGAATTTGTGTGACTCCTGAAAGATAGCAGTTTTGGTGGACAGAAAATGCAACTTTAGGATTTTAACTCTTGTTGTCTCTTCCTCAAATTCCAATCAATAAAGTCCAGAGCTTTCTTATCACTATCACTCAGGATTGTAGTGCTCCCAATACTCATGGCTTTGGACAAGCTGATCTAATGAAAAAAAAAACTAAAACTATATCCTAAAGGACATGGATGAAGATGAGGATCCCTGAGTCACACTACCAAATGGAATGCATGCAAGACTGAATGACTGTATGATGTCACGTGTCTTATTAAAATTCAAAACATTTCTCCGCCCCTTTCGGCCCATTTCTTTATTTCCCTGAATTAACGTTTTTTCCTGTCATTTTTCGTGATTTATTATGTTGTGTCGGTTAATGTCTGGATTTCCAAATTCCGATGTATGTCTATCCTTTAACGTCGGATAAAAATGACGGCAACTCTTTACAGAGTCAGGGATTTTTTAAATAGTAATTTAAAAATATATTATATTATCTTGAAATTTTATATTGTAATAATTTAATAATAATTCCAATTAAACAGAGTACTATTTGTAGTTTTGTAAACCATATTATGTAGATATATTAGAGTTTCAAACTGTCTTTGACACCACTTTCTATTAGGGTTAGCTGAACAGTTCCAAACTTCCAATGATCAAATTAATTAATAATAAATATATCTGTATCCAGGTGAGACATAAATTTGTTTAAATCGAATAGTTCCAAACTTTCAATGATCAAATTAATTAATAATAAATATATTTGTATCCAGGTGAGACAACAATTTGTTTAAATCGAATTGCTCCACCTGTGGACTACATTGAGATTATCACCCTTGCGTTTGCTCTAATATGTAGATGGTTTCTCACAATATCTGATTTCTGCATGATATGAAAATGATCAACCAATTTTTAGCTCTTTGGCAACAATGGTTATGTCAATTAAAAGTATTGAAAGCTTTGGGATTTACAAAGTATAATTATACCGGGTATTGTGATTAATCGTGGACAAACCATGCTTGTGAAGTTTTAGTGAAATACTTTATTTGCTAGATGACCATTGAAAGGGGTGCCTCTATATTAATGTAATGCTAAATCATCTAAACTTCATGTGAAACAAATGTTGTGACAACCTATGTAATTATGTTTTTCAATTTTAATGGCCTGGGCATAATTTAAATCTTTGAACACATACAAATCACAGTAAAAGATATAAAAATGGTGAATAATCAATTACAATTGCTCTTTTACCATCGTTACACTATTTATATGCTTAAATACAATAGTATCACTCAAAGCTCAAATCTATATATTTTTAAGAAAACTGAGAAACTTACCTATAAATTAAAACAGTTTTTTTAAAAAGTATAGCACAACCATTGCTATAATAAAGTTCCATATTATAGGAGGAGTAAAAAAGTGTCAGCAGGCCTACAGTTTGATGATCTCTACTTTTGATATGAAAATTCTATGGCTGTTCTTAAATGTCATCCATTTTAAAGTTAAATGTCAATTTTGGTCAATAAAAAAAGAGTAAATATTTACCAATTTTTAGTATGAAGTGTAAAATTGTTATTTACTATTTAACTATTGAATAGGATGATATTTAAGTAGAGTGAAATTCCATAATGGTGTGGTCATTTTACTGCTTTTCAATTGATGTTTTAAAAAATATATAAATTGTCCAAAAAATTTGTTCAATTTATCAAAATTAATTTTAAAAAAATTAAATAAAAATATTTTATTAAGTCCTATTAATAATAAATATTAAATATTTCTTCATCTAAATAAATGTTTGTTTGAAATGAATATGGTAAGACTATTTATATACCACTGTGTATAAAATATTATTTCTGGAAACAATTATATTAGAAACTTTCACATTTTAGAAACCATCTATACACTCATAACTATTATAGTATTAAACTATATAATTGGCACCTGTATATATTAATCAAATCAAATCTCACATATTATATAACAAACATTTATTATTCACAATTAAAGTGTTAAATTTTTATAGATTTTGGTCTTCCATAGTCTATGACAATCAAAAGAGCATATGGAAAGAATAGTGACTTGTGTACATTTCTTGAATGCCTCATCATATTAGTATACATTCACACTCAAAAAATAAATAAAAATACTTTGGTTTTCAACACTTTTAAAAATACAAAATGTAGTATAGAGAATATTAATTTTTAGAAATTTATTTGTATAAGGAGCATCTAATAGTGAGAGGAGTAATATTTTTTAAAGGGTTAAAATATATTCTAGGGCATTACTATATTGTTTTAAATAAAGTCAAACATTCAAATAAAAAATTGACTAGATAAATCATTATTTACAAGTTACTATCTAGTCCTTTTTTATTATTTCTCTATAATTATAAATTTGTAAATATGAAGAAAATAGAACAATTGTAAGAGAATGAAGAATAACAATTAGTTAGTTACTTTTAAAATTTACACAAAACAAACACTGCAAATTTACTATTACAATCAAATGTAAGTTTCTAAATAAATACATTTAAAATTAAAAAATATTCAAGATAATCTTATATTTTTAAATTTAAAAACATTTTAAAAACAAAAAAAATATTTTTATTCTATCTTTCAAAAAATATTCTTAATTAATTTCATTTATGCAATTAAATTCTACTACAAGGTTTTTAAGCTCAAGAATTTGCAATATAAACTAGTAAGTTTTATTTGTTTATTATCAGTTAAACACTTGTTAGAGAACGTGTGTGAGCATACACTATTTGCAAGTCATTTATAATAGCTAATTTGTTATTAGTTAAACACTTGTTACATGACTATGTGTGAACCCACACTATTTGTATGTCTTTTATAAGGCAAAATTAGCTACGATTTGAAATTGAATTGTTATCTTGTGATGTGGATTAATGGAATCATGTTGTTCTTGTGCTCCTGATGTTTGTGAAGAAAATTACAATATTTGTAATTTTGACTTTAAATATGTATGACATCCAGATTCTAGGTCTTACGAGAATTTATGTAGAAATTCCTTTAAGTGGTATCAATGCAATAATGAATTTCCTCTACATAAATTCAAATCCATACAACTTCTACTCAAAGTAATGTCCAAAATAGGCAG
This sequence comes from Cunninghamia lanceolata, assembly GCA_027924645.1. Classification (NCBI taxonomy): domain Eukaryota; kingdom Viridiplantae; phylum Streptophyta; class Pinopsida; order Cupressales; family Cupressaceae; genus Cunninghamia; species Cunninghamia lanceolata. The sequence goes on along the minus strand of BSBN01000286.1, from coordinate 4,031,174 downwards.
TATTTTGGTTCAATCTATAAAGAAGGTGTGAGCTATATCATCTAATTATACATGGACATATTCAACAAACATGATCTAGAACAATGATGAATTGCTTGTAGGTGTTTGTCCCAACTTTCAAGTTTCAATCCTTGTTTTTATAGCACCTAACAATACATAAAATAAAAAGTACAACAACATTCATAGCATTAAGGTAGGAACCTGACGCAATGCATCCCTTGTTTTATATATATTTATTTACTAAATGATTTATTTACATTTGTAGGTAGATGGAATAATAGATCCACCACAAAATTCAGAAAGCAAGAAGAATACTAATAAATGGTTGCAATTTGCTAAACTAGAAAGACTTACTGTGAGGGACAGAGGTCTAATTGATGGATAGGGAGAAAATTTGTGGGCTAGCTAATATAAGTGGGTCAACCAACAAGTAAGTGACAACCTATTATTCAAAAATAATCTTTTAATTTTCATTCATATATATATATATATATATATATATATATATATATATATATATATATATATATATATATATATATATATATATATATATATATATATATATATATATATATATATATATATATATATATAGTGTGTGTGTGTGTGTGTGTGAATATATTATGTATATACACAATGTATGTGTGAGAGATACAATATATATATACATGTGTGTATGTGTATGCCTGGTGCATAGTGTATATATATGCTTTGACCGATATTGTTTTTATTTCACTGTAGAAATATTGTAACAAACATAGAAGACCAACAGTAAATGTCTATTTAGCATTTGTTATATTGTTGACAGTGATTTGTATGTGTTGAATAGTTATGACAATTATGTGTAGGCCGTTAGAATTGAAAAAGATAATTGTAGAGGTTGTTAAAGCAGTTGTTTCACAGGAATAAAGAGACATCCCTTTTAATGTTCATCTTTTTAATTTTTATGCAGAGAAGTGTAGCTGTGGTGAATAGGCTACGTAAGGGTCGCATACTTGTCGTGTTAGAAGTAAGCCACACCCAGACTAATGATGGGCTGGCCACAATGGGCTAGTAGAGCACTCCAACAGCAAATGGAAGGTCCTAGGTTTGAGTCCTACATGGTCCATATGAGATGTAGCTCAACAATTGGTATCAAAGCCCAGGGAGAATAATGAAGGAAAAATGTAGGAGGTTGCTGCACAGAAGGAACGAATTAATGTCTCATGAATCTGTTTGAATGGAAAGAGCTGCAAGAAGATGTGAAGTCACCGAAAGCACATCAAAGTGCATGAGTCACATTTTTTGTTTGAAGATATCTCTTGAAGTAAGTCGCCGTGAAAGGAGGCCACAAATTTGAAAACAGGAGTCTGCACATGTCAGATCGCTAAAGTGTGAAGATGGAATAAAACAGTGAGTTTCTTTTTGAAGTTATTGTCAATAAATAAAATAGAAAGAGAATGTATTCAGATTTGTTTGAAGTTAAAGTGGAAATAAGGGATCACCGAATTATAAAAAAATTATAGAATACCCTCATTGTGGAATACAAAAATCAATGAAAAGTCATAGATTGTGGAGGTTAAGAAAATCAGATATTGTTTAGATCCGTCGATGAGGAAAATGGTAAAAGGTAAGACCGCTGTCCAAGGAAAAATAAAGTCAATGTAAATGATAAAAGGGTCTGCAGCAATGAGAAGAGAAGTCACTGTGGATTTTGAGTTTTAACTGTGTGTGAAGTTTTTGAAAGGTGAAAAGTCAGGATTCAGAGCTCATTTGTTAGAGAAAAGTGGCATCATTGAGGGTTTTCAAGAAATTTCATTAGTAAAACTATATTAATATCTTTGCCATATGTTTATTAAATGTTGGAAAGAGAATTGTGTTGAAGTTATTTTGCAAGTAAAAGCGGTAGAGGAAAACTGAAAGCCGCAGATCTAGAGACAGAAGTTCTGTGCATCAAAAGTGCAGCAAAGGTTAACAGTCTGAGGTAAGTAAATTTGTTTTAAAAATGGGAAAAGCTAAGAGAGAAAAGATAGATTGGCAAAAAGAAAGAAATGACTAGGAAGAAGAACGAAATGAACTATTAAGCAATTTGAAACAAGTTTCAATGGAAAATACTGGACAACAGATGCAAATTTCTAATCTTAAAATTGAATTGATTAATGTTAATGAAGAGTTAGAAAAAAGATTGAAATTGTTTGAAGAAATGAAAGAAAAGATTAAAAGGTTAGAAGAATAAAATAGTTTGCAAAAAGAAAAAATATCAAAATTGAAAAAAGAGAATGATCAATTGGTAGCATGCAATGAAAATCTAAGATTAAAACCATTGGTTTGTGATGTTTCATGTGATACATGTGATTTGTGTGAAAGAGTTGATGGTTCATTGGATAAAGAATGCAAAGTTGAAGATAATAAGAATATTGGCTCAATAAAATTTGCTAACATAGCTAGTTGTTTCGATGATAATGTTGGTTTGAAAATTATGAAGAAAATTGGTTATAAAGATGAAGGTTTGGGTAAGCATGGGCAAGGAATCAAAGAGCCCATTGAGTCGTCAGTTGTTAGGCCTAAGTATGAAGGTCTCAGGTATAGAGGTAAAGGAAAAGAAAAGGAGATTTTGCATTGTTCCCATTGTGGTAGAGAAGGACATAGAAAGGAAAATTGTTGGGATATTCACCCTTGCAATATTTGTGGTTTGAAAAATTATTGTGAAAAGACATGTTGGAATAGAGAATTAAAAAATGAATTGTGGTTGGATAAATATATTTGATTGGAAAAAGGTCACAGGTATGTTCAAAATGCTTTATAGACATAAGTCTTCCCATGTTGAGAAAAAAGAAAAAGAATTGAACAGTAGAAACAAAACAACCAAATATAGTGAACAACCAAGTGCATAGAATAGTAAAGAAATTGCGGAAATTGAATTGTTTTAGCATAGTGCAGAAGCACAAGGAAGACAAAGAAGAGAATCAAAGTTGAGGGATTGCCGCAGCAGTGAGTGAGAATTGAAAGAGGAAAGATCAGCAGATCATGAATATGATTTGAGTCAGTAGACTTGGTATTCTTCCCAATGTTCATTATGGGGGAGAATGTTGGTTAATGAAACATTGTATAAATTGATGATTAGTTACTTGTTATAGGCAGTTGTAGAATTTCAATTTTGAGAATTAGTTGTATTTTAATTATATATGTACATTCCATTGATAATCAATGATATGAAGATTTTTGTTCTGCCTTTCATTTTTGTATAATTTTTGCTCCTCTAATACCTACAATTGGTATCAGAGCTAGGCTAGGATCCCCAAGCACTTGTAGTGTGGCTTAAGGGGGGGTGTTGGAAGTAAGCCACACCCAGACCGATGATGGGCTAGCCACAAGGGGCCAGTAGCTTAGTTGGTAGGGCACTCCAACAGCAAATGGAAGGTCCTAGGTTCATGTCGAACCCTTTGAACATAAGGGTCACACAAGACACGGTCCACATCATCATTAACTAATATATTTTAGTCGATAGACTATATGTAACGGAAATCAATTTGGTTGGAAATTTCAGATCACCAGATTTGTTTGATAATCCGGTGATCAAATTATTGTTTTTCTCTTTTACCGTTCATTCAGGTTTCAGACATTGATTTCTTTAACTATATGCAACAAGTTGATCTGTGGTCTATATGAATATTGGCCTTCAAAAAAAGTTTAGTTTGTCACTTTATTATATAATTAATATTTATTATAACACTTATTAGTCCAGAAGTTTAAGATCACCAGATTTGTTCTTTACAAAATGGCGTATCATTTACTCTTTCTGTGTTTGACGGTCCCCTCTAACCATCAACCAATTTTTGAGTGGCAACTGTTTTGTCCTTTTTTCCATATATTTATATAGATTATTTATAAAATTGACAGATATATTTTAGAACTGCAAGTTAAATGGATGTGGCATGCAAAAATTTGAAATATCTTAAGATTAAAAATATAAAAATTACAATTTATTTGTAAATAAATATTCACACCAAAACACTACACTAGGGTGTTTGGGGAGGTATTTATAATTTGTTATTAATTTATTTATTGCACCCTCTTTCAAGGCAAGTGACTGAATAGCAAATTTTTGAGCCAAAGATTGGGACCGTCCTTTGGTCTGGAATCTCGGTAGTATATTTCTAGTTTTTTTTTGGGGGGGGGTTTCTCTATCATACTCTAGACATATCAAAGAATTGAATTCAAATGAAGATAATTTATGTTTAAAAAGTTTTACAAAATTTCTTTATATTTCAAAATGAAGGTAATAGTTATAGTCAGATTTGAAGACTTGATAGTATAGCAAATTAATTATTTCTAAAATATTTTAAACATTTTAGTGGAAATAGAATATTAATATAGAGTTTTTTTTTATCTGTAATCTAGGCATAAGGGAGCCATACCCCATAAACATTAAGAACCTAAAAAAGTGAAGGAAGCAAGCCCTTGCCACAAGGGGTGCAAAACAAGAAACACCAGATCTTTCCTAAACTATTCTCACTATGAAGAACCAGAGCTAAATTCACCACTGAATCTTCTTGCTAAACTCCAATTTTGGCCAATAAATCACTAGCAGACAACCAAGGGTTCTTGCTATGACATCAAAAGGTAGGGGAAAGCCATAACATGTGATAAGATCCATGAACCGTAACTGAATGCTTACATTGCTAGAAGTTGGCTAAAACCCAAAGAGCTATTCTCTGGCTGATCTTTGGTAGCAAATAAAATTTCTAGCAAGAACTTCTTTCAAGAGAAAAGTAGAAAGCAAGACTAACCCATGATATGAATCCCAGGGTTTCCTTTGAAGAAGCCATTTTTATCGAATGGATGGGGCAAAAGAAAAGAGAGTAATCTTGGCCACGAAACAACTACATCCTTTTGTAGAGAAAGATCGATACTGCACTGAGAAAACTTAGCTCTGCAAAGCTCAAACTAACTATAGGAAACCATCAAGATTCTTAATAAAAACATAGTGAGAATCAGCAATACACCACTTCGTCAACAATGATTCCTACAAGAGCACTATGTCACTTGTTAATTTTCCAAGGACGCTTTATTAAGCATCAATCATCAAGGACCTTAAGACCCCAGAAGATCTAGATTAGGAGCCTCATTGACCTCCAAGGGGAGCCTTGGCTCCCTTGGATTTATCAAAAAAATCCTTGATGTTCTTTAGCCCTAGTTCTAAAGCATCTCTTTCTCTCCTTTCCGCATTTGATTTCCTCCCCCTCTCCTTATAGAGCTTTTTAAGAGAAATTTAATGTCATTTGACTAAATTGATTGACCCCGATCTTCCCGAACTTATCCTCAACCAACAAATTCTCATTTGTCACTAGATTCGCCAAGTAAGAATCTTGATTGAGGGCATTTTTAGCAATCTTCTCCTCAACAAAGTTCCACTCCTTTTGATTTTTCAGGGAGAACTTCTTTGAAATTGGGGCTTCCTCTACCCTAGCATTGATTTTTGCTAGGTTCTCCAAAACTGCAAGAGCATTATCACTTTTAACCTTGCAACCTCTCATCTGATCATCTAATCCTATCCTAATCGCCGCGTTACTGGAAAATGCCCTAGTACCAGTCACTATGGGTTGGTTTCCAAGGATGTTCCCCTGCTCTAGAATCTCCTCCCAAATATTGTCCTTGGGGACCTGATCTTTCTTAACCCATATGTTGGTTGAACTACTTTTTTGTCTACAAGCCTCTTCCATATGATTTCTTCTTCCACACTTTAAACAAAATTGTTTAAATTCCTCTACTTCCAGGTTTTGGATCCAATGGCATCCATTTACACAAAGTAGAGCTTGTTTCGGGATCTTCCTTATTGCTGCAATCTTTAAACAAGCATAGAGATAGGAATCACCGTCGATAATGTCATCATCCATGTCAATAAAAATTCCTAGGGATCTTCCTATTTTTTCCAAACACTCATCCGACCAATAGTCGATAGGTAGATTATACACTCTAACCCAGATTGGGTGATCATATGGCTCCATGGACAGAGGATCGAAATTTGGTTTCCACTTCTGAAGATATAGGGGGTTTTTTTCCATCATCCATAAGCCACCCTGCAAGATCTTTTCTCTTTCCTCTGCTAAAGAGAAGAGCACAATGAAGAAACCCCTCAGGAGAAATTTTATGACACTATGCATCTTCCAATTCTTTGATACCCAAACCCTAATTTTCTCCCTGGGGTTTTTTGCTCTGATGAACCTGCAAATTATCGCCAAGTCCTTCAGCATTTCCTGGTCACTGTCACTTTCTTTTGAAAGATCAATCGCCATCATTTCATGGTGATCTCTTCCTGCACATAGAGCCACTTCAATCTCCTAGTCTTCTTTCCTCTCTTCAACCTTATTGGCCCGAGGTTTTTGATTTTTCATTGTTCTGCGTTTCCTCGCTGCTCTTCATTTTTTTAGCTTATCACCTATAATAATTTGTGGATTGTATTAATATAGAGTTTTTAATCAAAATGATTATGTTTGAATTTTTTTTTGATGGACATGTTCATTGGTATTTTGATAGGTTAAATCATATTTTTGGAGATTCATTATTAGGACAACATATTGTTATTTATTTCAGAAGCTTCCAAGACAAATTCAAAAAACAAATCAATAATACACACTGAATAAAAGTTAATAAATAAATAAATGTTTCCAATTCCAATCACATTAGGATTACCTACACAAACTTAATATTTAACTTTTTACACTATGGACAAATCGTTGCACGTAAAATTAGAGCAACTACTAGTATAGTTTATTTTAAGTTATTGTACTTAGGTATGGAATCATGAACTCTCTGAATGGTTTATGAGTATAGTTTGAAAGTCTCAGATTGTTCTTAGGTCAGATATTTGGAGGCCCATGGCTTATGGTATTGCTTATGTGATAGTGTCTTTTTGTTGACTTGAAGCACTAAAGAAGGTTGCCTAGATTAGAAGGAAGGTAATCACAATAGTATTTGCCAAAGGCAATATTAATAATGACTTATTATTTATAGTAAGTTGCATTTTCATGTATTTTTTAAAAATTTATTATAAATAGATAGTTAATATATTAAATTAATATTACCAAAGGTAATTTGATATCTATTAAGCAATATTTTCATATAGTCTTTAATTTATTTCAAATTTAGAGGATACTTATCATTTGGTTGTTTTGCAATATTTCTATCCACCAATATGGATTGATAGAATGTAAACAAAGGTGTTATTGAGATAGGAAGAAGTTGACTAACGATATCAAAGGTGAGGATGTTGATCACCTTATATAGGTAACTTGTTACTATCCTTATGCACTCGACTCACACTCAACCAAATATGTCTTTTGTAGTAGGTGTGGTTTCAAAGTTTTTGAGTTCTTTAAGGTTCCACATTGGATGGCAAGAAATAGAATATTGAGATATGTAAAGGGGACTTTAACTATTGAGAGTTTATTATTTTTCTCTTGGAGACCTAGTACTTGCAAGATATTGTAATTTAGATTGGGTAGGTTGTGCAAATGATAGAAAATCTACCATAGGTTATGTTTTCTCTCTTGGTTTTGGCCCAATTTCATGGTGTAGTAAGAAGCAATTTACTTTTATTTTATCAACTATAGAGGCAAAATATGTAACACCAAATGAGACAGCTAAAGAAATAACTTATTTATGGGTTGTTCTTTCAATACTTAAACAACATCCAATATGACCTTCTTTACTCTTCTATGAAGAAGTTTAGACATATAACAAGTTAAAGATGAAGAAGTTTGGACCATGTAAGATACTCAAGAAATTTTATTCAGGAAATGCATATGAAGTAGAGTTACCAGAGATCATCTATTGTCAACATTGCAGAACTATATCAGTATCATGAAACAAAATTCAGTGAAAGAATGGAAGAAGACTTGAAGAAGTAGTTACCACAACAAGCACTAGAGAAGATTGAAGACATCTTAGATAGTAGAGTTGGATGTAGCACCAAGGGAAGACAATACAAAGAATATCTTGTGAAGTGGAAAGGTAGACCAGAAGAAGACTCATCTTGGATTTCTTAGGCTGAGGTGGACTATCTTGGTTTTCCTCTAGCCCCAGCAAAGTGAGGGACTCACTTTTTTCAATAATCCTGGATGTCTGATGCAAGAGCATCCTTGGTTCAAGACCAATCTTGTATCAACTAAAAACATTTAGATTTCAGTTTGTTTCTTTTCTTTTCCCAGTTCACTATGGTTAGTTCAGTCAGTAGTAGTTTTAGTATTTTGGTCTGCATTCTACTGCAGATGCATTTTAGACCTTGCGGAGCTGGACTTAGCATCTAGACATACTCATGCACATCATATCCAAATCTTAGATTATTTAGATCAGATACCGGTATGATATCACTATCAGAAGATCGATTGTTTTCTTAGAATAGAGCATCCTGATAGTCTCAGATAATCAGCTAAAGGAGAAGACTTGTAGAGCATTTCATGACTTGTGGAGCTAAATGACACATCACTCAATGTTGTTTGGTTCGTGGCTGACCTTCCCTGAGATCCACACACAATTCCATTCATTTGCGGAGGAGTTCTACATGATTAGGTCCAACCTATCTATGTACACACGTTATAGCTCTTCATTAGAGTTTGTGATCTTCCTTGGCCAACGTGGATAAATCTTATGTTTTGGAAATGATATAAATTGATGTATTGATGCTTAGGAAAGTAGTGAATCACATAGAGATAGTTGATAGTTTGAATTTCTCATGAAAGAGATTCAAAGCTATATCTTGTGCATATTCTGTAGCTATGAAATCAGGTCTGTGAGTCCTAATTGTAAGCTCGCATGTTGTTGGCTAATTTGTATTTGAATCCTATGATATACTAAATGACTGAATCTACATTTGCCTTATATCTTTGAGTTGTTTATGTTGTGTTTACTCTAGCTGCACAACTTGGATAGTTCACTTTGTGGACCCTCCTAAGCATGACTACACCAAGGATAGAAGGAACAACAAGTAACATAAATGTAATATTGTAACATTGTTGTTGATAAGATATACATATGGTTGTTAATAAAATAAAGTCAAAAATAATAATAATAAGTCCTTATACAAGTTTTGAACTCTTAGCTTGGGACTTCACTTCCATGATGATGGGTAATAAATGGTTGTTATCCTTGATGTCTATCTTCCCCAATGTTCAACTAGAATGATGAGAGGTTGTCTCATATGTTGTGGATATAGTTTCCTTGGCATTGCCTAGGTTAGTATGTGAACCTTAACATATGAGTGATTGAGGTTGTTCCCTGCTTACACCTTGTGCATCCTGTAGGTAGGTTTGTAAGTAGATAATAAGACTCTTTGGTTTCTATATGTTTTTAGTGTTGTGAGTCTTCGGTTTGTTACATAGTAGTTGGTGGTTACACAACTATCAACCATAACATTTGATAAACATCGTTAAGGAGATTTCTCAGCTAGGATCATTCTAATTTGGTTAAAACCCTATTATTAATTTAGTGATCAAAGACAATATGCAATCATGCACTATTCCTAAGATGTTGATGTCATGCTCTTGTGATGATGTAAATGTTGGTATGAACGGGTTTATATTACCTAACTAGTTCCACATTAGGTCCCATTCACACTTGTCTAGTTAAGATTACTAAGGGAATACTTAGGGTACACTAAGGATACTTATCATTTTGTGTCTCATGTCATAAGATTACTAAGGGAATACTTAGGGTACACTAAGGATACTTATCAAAAAACATTCAATGTCCAATATTTTGGACTCTAGAAATTTGATGTACTTTACTAAATAATAGTTTATTGTTCTAGAGTGGGGAATTAGTGGAAGAGAAAATCCTACAAATGCAGACAATTGAGACATAAAGCAAAGTTGCAGAAAAGGAATACCTAAGATCTGCATAAATATTAGTGAATGCCAAATCACATTATTCCTTGTAAAACAAAATAAGCAGCTCTTTCTTTAAAAAACATATTTTAAAACTAGAAGTAGATAACAATATGTTTTAATTTCTTAAAATAGTAATAACATTTACCCCTACAACGAAGTTGCAAGCTGCCAGAGCAGTAACATCTACGTAGGAGATTATGACACCGCAAACCTTGTCCACACACTCTTTAATATCGTCTATTATTTAAAAAGCTTTGGCTTGCAATGGAAAATTTGGAGTGGCTTCTTGCTCGCTAGGTCCTGTTGAAAAAAACTTTGAGTCTAACCATGAGATCAATTCCCGAGGTAGTGAACTTTCCAAACCCGTACCTTCCCCTAGACCCAGAGTGGTGGTTAGTCCATGGGATCGATTCTTGAGGTGTGGTGGTTAGTCCAACACCCCCCCTCTGATGCAACTCAGGGGAATTCAACCTAGGTTGAGGCTTTGATACTGTTATAGGTTTGTCGTTACACCAAAACTTACAAGTGTTAGTGAACTTTCCAAACCGGTAGCTTTACCTAGACCCAAAGTGGCAGTTAGTCCACAAGATCAATTCCGGAGGTGTGGCAGTTAATCCAATATTCAACATAACCACCATCAAATTTAAAAAACAATAGATTCTTTACTCTTTAAGAAAAAAAATTTTAAAATAAAAGATTAAATTTTTAATCTTTCTTTAATTTTGTAAGATAAGATTTTTACTTTCTTTGTTCTCACAAATCCAACAGGGAGAACAAATCCAACAGCCCCCTGGGTGATCCATCCAATACTGAATCGTCACAACCCTGTACAATAGATTTCAACATTAACATCAACATTTAACAGCAACCCACCAAACAAATAAATTACTTAAAATCCAACCTGAACAAAACAGTCATGACAACGAAGACGTAGCAACCCGGCGGCCTGTGTAATATCCTCCTTTAAATAAAAGTTGATTCGACCTGTCAAAGGAAATAAAATTTAAAATACCAAGGAAATGGTGGATGAATTGGAAAGCTCTTAACCGCCAAACAGCACCTTCCGCCATATATTTAATGGTGGATGAATTGGAAAGCTCTTAACCGCCAAACAGCACCTTCCGCCATATATTTAATTAACATTGTTCTCCACAAATATTAACAAGAGCTACAATGCAGCCAGAGTCCCTATTAGTTGGAGGGTTGCAAAAGCATGCCAAAAAACGAAAAAACAACTTTTAAAAAAAAGAAAATGGGATTTAAATTTTAGACTACAAGTTAAAATGAATTAAATACAAATGTAATTATAATCTTATTGAATGATCATAAGAGAAATCTATTGTACCGGTAGAAAAAGAAAAACTATATTAAAATGCTAAAATTCCAGGTTATTCCATACTGTATAATTGTAGATCAAGTCCAACTGATGATTGGTACTTGTTCTTTTATTATTCTTGGTGCAATATAAATTGTATAGCTCAGAATAGAAAGCAAAGGACAAAAAAGGCTATGACCGAGTTTTTGTTGTTCTGTTCTTTATATTGAAATAATGTATAAACTAGAAGGATTTTAATAAGATACAAGATAAGAACATCAACCCCTCAAAACACACTATGAGACATGCTAGATATAGAAAAGGACCCGGTTGATCCTAAACTAAAGAAATGCATAGATGGCATTGGTTGTTCATGTGAGAAATGGTAAACAAACGATATTTGTAGGTTAGAACCAAATAATACTTAGTACAAAATGAATCCATTAAATCAAAAGAAAAAATAATAACTTCTAACATCTGTGACTTTAGCCTTTCTCTTGCTTATCACTAGAATATCAATTTACCAAGCAAGGAACTGTATCATCATCCAGGGGATCCAGGTTAAGGAACTAAGCTAAATTAGTGTAGTCTAGTTTTATTTGTTTGAGTTCATGTTTTGTGCATAATGCATTCTGAACCATTTCATCCTTGAACAAAGCTCATACAAGTGATTCTTTGTGACCCTGCAGCCCATCATGGTTGAGCGATTTTACTGCAGGCTTGACAGAAGCAGTACCATTCACTTCTATCCAGCCTTTGAAAACGTAGCCAAATCTATCTTCACCAGCGAGCCTTTCTAGTCTAAAGTTTCTAGTGGCAGATTTTAATTCATTGAAGGTGAAACTCTGCAACTGGGATGAAATTTTCAAATCATCACCTTCTTTAGGAGTGGATGGATTTCTTTTTGTATTACTTGTGCTTATGGAAGACACTGTCTGTGTAGTTGGTGGTCTTCGCTACTATCATTTGGAGATTTAGTCTCATCTGCAATACCAGTTATATCATCTGTCAGTAAACAATCCTTAAAAAAAGTCAGCAATAACATAGTTCCCATAAGAATTACTATACCTTAATGGATAATTTGTACAGCTATATAAATTAAAAAAGAAGCAGTTACTTTTCATTTCTAATTGAAATTTAATCCTACATTTATAATACAATAAATTCAAGTTATGATTTTCCAGGTAGCAATGAAAGAAACATGGAATATCTATTAGACTGCATGAAAACCACACAGAACTCCATAGAATCCCAAATTATGCATGAAATCCTAAAAATTTTCAAAATCAATTAAAACTTTTCAAAATCATGATTCACATTGTAGAAGAGCTTAGAAAAACTCTCTTTAACCAATGGTTGTCACCTTGTTTCCAAACCTTAGAACAAACTTCTGACCTTCCTGATGTAGTGGTACTAGTACCACATCATTGTTTTTACACTAAACAAAGTCTCCATGGTTTTCAATCTTTCTCTATTATGGAGAAAGAATGTGACAAAGAAAAGAACGAGAACGAATTTCATATTATTGCATCCCAAGACCTTTTTTAATGTACAACGGTATACTCTTTAACATGTCTACAAATATTTTCTACAAAATAAATTACAAGCCGATAGGTTCCACTTGAATTAAAAAAAAAAACATTTTAAATATACACAAATTTAAACCTCCAAACAATCATCTTGAACCAGCGTAATTTCAATAATGAACGGTTGCATTCCTACCATCTTCTTTGGAGACTTTGCCTTCCCTAACATTGGCTGCGGATGCAGACTGTGCTTGTGCTGGGTTTCCATCTTCTGCCTCTTTGTGTTGGATGCTATAACAAGCATAATTTCAACTTTTAGAACCATGAATAAAAAAAATATTGTTAATCATTGGTGTATTTGTTCTCTGTCACTGTGTATGTGCATTTAAACTCCTTTTTAATGAGTTCTATTTATATACATGTATATGTGTGTGTATAGTGTTTATACAATGTCATGAATAATAGTATATGCATTTGAACTCCTCTTTTTTGGTCATTTATATCTTCTCTTATATACAACTCTTCTTTATGAAATCTAATAGCTTTCTATTAGATAGCCTCAATGCTTTATATATACTGTTCTGTATCAAATCTAACAGCTTTCTATTCTCTACCCCATAAGCTTTTCTATTTGGATTCTAACAGATTTCTTTTCTTTATACCTCATAATCTATGAAAGAGATTAAGGGTAAATTACAATCTTGTATCTTCTGGGGTGATTGGCCTCCCACCAATATCACTCCTTTCATGAGGTTCTCACCCACCAAATTGTGCAATACCTTCAGAGGTGCCTAGATCTGGCTGGTCCCTGCAATTTACACAACAGAAAAAGATAGTAAACCCTCCATAACTGCTTTTAAGACCAAGAAATTTTATCTTAAATGAGGAATCCAAGAACTTAACCCTACTCAAAACCCCCAACTTAAAAAAAAAAGGGTGTTCATTGCTTTGGCAGACATGTCATAAGTTTTAAGAATAAAATTATTCTGATGTAATTAAAATTAGTACATTACAAAAGCAGCTTATAAATGTTTGCATGACTGAAATATAATACATTGAAGCTTGATCCATGTATAGCAGATATTCAATTTGTGATCTAACTAAAATATGTTCATGTCATGATTGAAATAGGATACATAATGATCTAATGTAAATATTAAATTCATATTGTAATTAAAATATGTTATGGTCGGAGAGAAGATGAATATACTTATTAAAATAGGGAAGATATCAGCTCATCAACGAGACAACACATAAAAGCAGCCAACACATAATGAAGTCTGAATTGAATTCAAATTCAAACAAAATAGAAGGCATGTACTATATATGCAAACAACTGTAACCCATGATGCAGATTTCCTTAAGTTTCATTAGATATGAGACACCATAGATGGATAAATAGAAATAAAAGGTAAATATGGCTCCATACCAAGCTACAAAAACATGGGAATCCTGAACTTGTAAGCAATATAAAAACTATGAGAGTGAGTTTAGCAAGAAAATAGTACTCAAGAGTTCATAGACACTGGTTAAGAATATATTTAAAATATACCCCATGAACTGTGATTCTATATCACACAAACTGTGCTCAATAAAACTCTATACATATAAAAATGAAATCTACAAAATTTATTTGCTGAGATAAAACAAAAAGCTATCAATCTGCACATGTTACATGAACCTGTGTTAACTGCAAACATAAGAAGGCAAAACATTCCCTCAAAAAGTCTGCCATATCCATCGATATTCAGAGCTACAGAGCTGTCAACAACACCATCAATATTTGGAGCTGCATAGTTTTCTCCAGGCATCTTGAAAGAATTAAAAGTTGCGGTATAGGATATAAAAAAAACATAATGTCAAGAGAGGCACTAAGTTGAAGGTTAAGACATACCATTCTACCTAGAGTTTAGAGATCCTAAGCTTAAGAAATTTTTTCTTTTTTACAAATGGTTCTGAAAGTTCTTAAAATAAATAATGGAGGAAAAGGCACAGGAATCACAACATAAGAATGACAAAAAAAAATGCAGATTTGCAGACTCAGATCAAAATCTTTAACATATCTCCACAATGTGGATTTAGAGCGAACATACAAGCGTGCAAAGAAGACAACTAAGCATTTTAAAAAATACATGGGAACTGAACAACATATAACGAATTGAATAGGTTTAAAAGCACTGAAAATCTATAGGAAAACAAAAATGCAAAATCCCCTCAAAAGAACCACAAGGTTGTGACCACATTCCTCAACAACAAGACGGCATGTCTGTTTGAAAGTCCAAAAACTGGCACCCCATGTTTCAGAAAGCATAAGCTAGCATATCATGTTGAACGAAATTACTAAGATACATACATACAAACATATAAAGTATAGCACAAGTATTTAAATTTTGACAGCATTGTAACTTGGTATGGCAGTTGTATGTATTTGATTACGCACACAACTAAAGGGGTACAGGTGCAATTGTAAACATCCTTGCAATAAAATTGACAATTTTCAGATACTCTACATCAACCTATGTAAAAATGAATACCTCTTCCTCCAATTTTTGAACTTGCAAATTATGCTCCAATTTTTGAACTTGCAAATTATACCTCTTTCTGATATTTCTCACCATCCGTTAAATTTCTAACTTTATTAGTGTACTCTCTAAAAAGAGTAGAAGGGAGTAAAAAGGATTCATTAAACACTATTTTCCCATTGCCAATGCTTGGCCTTACTTGAGGTATGACCCTTCTTGTACTTCTAGCGTGTCTATTACCCCTTTCCCAGTGCAAAATTACTGGTGTTTGGGCTTTCAAGGATTGGGATGGTGGCCAAGGCTTGATCTCCTACAGATGGATTGCATAATTGACATGGGCAGAGGACTCTCTCTTGCTTTTTTATCTAATTCCAAGAACCATTGCTAGATAAAGTCTTTGACTATGTTTGGCTGCAATTAGATGATGGAAGATTCAGCTTGCACAAAAACTGTCCTCTTCTCATGCTCCTATTGCATCTCGGTAATTTTAAAGCTGCCTTTTGATTAATTATGCCAGAAATAGTCACTTGAATAGCTCTCCATAGTAAAGGGTAAAAGGAGTTAGAACACACAAGTTATGAAAGAACAGTACACAAATAGATATAATAGGATTAAATTTAAAACACCCAAAACTGCAGCATCTAGTCAAATCATTAAGGCCAAAGTTTCATAAAAAGCTTCCCAATGGGGTGGCATGGGACTGTCAACAAACATGCATCCATAGGTGTCAATAAGCATGCATCCAAGGGTAGTGTTGATGTGTTTTTCTGCACATGCAAACTCAGAATAAATTACTAAGGTACTCTATCCTCTCTTGAACAAAGATACCCAAAAGCTAAACAATGTGATCCAGTGGGTTATCTCCAAGGTTCCTATACGTTGGTTCTCAACTTGCTCATAGGATAGCCTCAGTTGGTATGATGTGATATTGTTGTTTCCTCAAAGGGACTTACGTAAGCTTCTTGTTTCACTCAGCTTATTTCTCCTTTCAATGTGGATGATGTATTCACGATCCAATAATAAAGAAAAGAAAAAAGATAAAGGTTTAAAGACACTAATCTAAGGTCAATGAGGCAATAATGATGCATGAATAGACAAACTCCTCAAATAAACCTAACTCCACTTCGCCAAGAATGCCTATAACTACATGGAGTAGGTGCAATCTCCTAAGATTACCGAATGGTTTTCAAGTCATGAAAGCTTATATAAGCACCCATTGGATGACGCAGCTCAAACAAGCATCCACAATCAAACTTAAACAAATTGTGATGAAGCTCGGACTAGCTTTACGCAACACTCCATCAGTAATGGATGTCAAAAGCATGAGCTAGGAATTGATCAAATATTCAATACATACATGCATTACATCAATGAGCCACTACTACTCTACTTCTAATCTACTTAGAAACATCTCTCCATTTCATTAAGATACAAGAAACAATGTTATTCCAGAAGACAACACTTAGCACCAAGCGAGCTCTAATGTCTTTGCACGAATCTTGAGAAATATTTACAACAATTTTCAAGTACTCTTAGAGAATTTCGAGAGTCTCTTCCTACTCTACTCTACTACAAGCTTACTGAGAACTAATTATTACAAATGAGGCAACAAGGCCTTTATATAGTTTTCCAGAATACAACTGACGACCAAGATTGATTTGTGAATGGGCGGCCCAGATCTTTACAACAAAGCAATTATGCCTATTTTTAGTATTTTGTACATAGAAAAGAAGGAATGCAGGCATGCTTCCCAAGGTGATAAAGATGATGAGTTGGAAGACTTCTCTTTTGAAGCGCCCTTATCCTCTTGTTTGTGCACGCAGGTACAATGTACTTAGACATGGATGACATTGCAACATTTGATTGGTGAGGATGATGTGCATGCCACATAGGTGCCACCTCAGCAACTCTTATGGATTCCAACAGTTTATTCAATTTGCTTTTGGGCATATTCCCAAATTGCATCATCTGTGTGATGTCTTCGAATGTGATTGCTTTGATGAACTTAAATGTTTGGGAATGTATCCTTGCTGATTTTGCCTTGTGTCTTTTGTACGTCGGATGTGTATGATACATGTTGCTCATTTGCCCAAATCTGTGATACTTCTCCTTGCAAGATATATGTTGATCTTCTTTGGATGCTTCTTCATAGAGAGTAGTGTAGTTGATGATGCTTCCTTCATAACATTGAGTAGGAAACTTCTCTTAAAGACTTGAAGATGGAAGAGCTTGAAGTTTGATGGATGAATGTCTTCTATGATGCAGATGATGAAGTGTATTGGCATGATGAACTTGAAGTGATCTCTTGGAGTGATGATATGATGTCTCCTCTACAGTGACTGCCTCTTGACTTCATTCCTTGCTTGAAGGTGGTTCCAGGCGCCTGACTCCTTGTATGACTCTTTAGCTCCATTGATACTCCTGTAACACAGAGAAAGAAACATGTTAAACCATTGATATACATTTTATTTCATAGCACGTAAGAATCATTCCTAAACACTTTCTAGCACATTTAACATCTTACTAGGTCTAGGCACAAATTTAGGTTTGTAGAGAGGTGAAAGTGTGCCTGGAATCCCTGGTACAAATTTATAGCTTCAAACCCTTGTGGATACTTAAAAATGTTCAATTTTGACATAGTAACGCCTCCTCATCATTGATTCATGCCTTTATACTTGAGGCACACATTTAGGATTGTCCAAGTACAAAAGTGTGCCTTGATTTGACAAGTGTTTGTTTCAACTTTTTATGGACTCAAGGACTTGTGTGTGCTCCTTAGGAACCTATCAAACTCAATACCCTCAACATTTGTAGACTTAAATATGTTTACCTCTTAGGCTTGATTGATGAAAGGTGATTCAATGCTAGGCACCAAAATTGGTCTATAGAAGTGAGAATATGCGCCTAGCTACTTGGGCTAGTTTTTTGGAGTTCTAATGGTTTCACTCACTTGTTTAAACTCTCAGGAGAACACTTCATCCCTAGGCACTCATTCTCATGTTTACAATCACAATATTTCCAAGGCACCATAAGGTGATTGTTCAGGAGCAAAGTTGCGCCTCATCTTGAATGAGTGAATTTGCTCAACTTAATGGTTTCAAGTGAGTGTATAAGCATTTAGATGACTTTTGCTTCATGTTAACATCCAATTTCAGGGTTTCAAGTCCTTCTTTTGCCTAAGCGCACTTTGGTGACTCTCCGGGTGTGAAATTGCGCCTAGCTATAGATAGGTGTTCACTTCAACTTTCATGGCTTCAAAACATGGTGTAAACTCAAGGAGAAGTTCAAGACACTTAAATTTCCTCAAAGTTCATGGAATCAAGCATATTTTGACTTAGGCACAAAAGTGGACTTCTTCAGAGGTAAAAATGTGCCTAGCCTTAGAGATGAGCACTTTGTGGACTTAAATCAACCTTGGAAACCTTAGGAGAGTTATTCTTCTTAAGGGGCCATCTTCTATAGGTTTAGACATTCATTTCATGTCAAGGCGCCAAAAGGTGATTGTCCTGGTGCAAAATTGGTGCTTTAGCTTAGTTGAGTGAATTCTTTGACTCAAGCAATTGTAGGTGTCTTTGGGAAGTCTAACTCTTCAAGGTGCCACTTTATTTCCTCTAACATCTTTTACTCAAGGTGCGCATTTGAGTCTCTACAAGTGGTAAAAAGTGCCTAGCTTTCCTTGAAGCAATTTTGACTAAGTTTGAACCTTCAATAAGTCTTCAAGCTCAAACTTCTTGTTGTTAATGATGATTTCACAAGCTCATACCCTAGGCACACATTTTGACATGTACAGAGGCAGAAATGTGCCTTGATTCTCTTGGTGATTTTCAAAATTTTCTAAGTTAAACACTTCATATCTCATTCTTAGGCGCAATATTGGGTCTTTGAATAATGTCTTGAATTCCTCCAAGCCTAGGTGCACTTTTGTGATTCTTCAGGAGTGAACTTGCGCCTAAGGCTATTGTAGCATTTTCTTGCAATATTTCCTAGGTTCAAGTCATTTTGAGGGTCAAAACATCAATTTCTATCAAGGCACCAAGGTTTCATGATTTCAGGCTAGTTTTGACTGAGGCACACATTTTGACTTCGGCATTTTCAAGATTCATCCACATTCTCCAACTTTCTTAAGCAATTTCTTATGTTTTCAATTGTATTTTCAAGAATTTGATCTCAACTCATCAATCTACCTTAGGCGCATTTTACATATCTAAGAGAAGGGTGCCTATTGCATGCTAAAGGGAAATTTCCAACCTTGTGGTCAATACTTAGTCAAATCTTGCAAATCCTCACCTAGGGCGTGAATTTCTCTCCAAAGAGAAATTTCCCATTTTGCATCACTGATACTTAGCCAAATTTCCAGTTTAAGTCCTCAATTGTTTGACTTGACAAAGTCTTATTTCCTCAGTGTTTTTTAACTATTTGGATAACTTCCATTTTAATGATGATTGAGAAAGACTCAAGACAAGAAAGCCTAAAACTACAAAAGCAAAAGTGAAAACTTGGGGGTCCTCATTTGCAATGGGGCGATGTGTGATTAGGTCCATACATCTAGTGCCAATATGAATAAATGTTCTTGAACATTTCAAAGAAAAAGACTCAATGCATACTCAGAACCTTCAGACAATTCCTCCCAAACTCATCAACTAATTAGAAAACACACTCGAAAAGGAAAAGAATCATAAATTGGATCAAGACACTTCATCTTCTATTGCGTGATTAAGGATTGATTTCAATTAAAATAGGGTTCTTAAGCTTTCCAAAGATAAACAAAAGTCAAGTTTCAACATTTCCATGTACACCCACACACTAGACCAAATAAACAAAACTACATGATCACGAAATCAAAACTAACTGCCAGCACAACCATCCATATTCCAAAGATCCAAGTGTATGCATTTGCATTCATTTCCATCCCTTAGCAGCTAAGATCATCTAAGTTCCTTTACATTAAGCTACGTGATTAGTATAGACCTCATGAACTACCTAGACATTGCCCCGCTGCCAGTGAGCGTCTATAGCCCCAATGGGTTTGTCTCGCAATTCCACTCGAGCAGATTCCCACTGCCAGTTAGGCATCCATAGTCCTGGTAGAGATTACTCGATTGTCCATCCAACTGAGTTATAGTGTGTGATTTGTGATTTTACATTTTTTGCTTTATTCTTGATATTTCATTAAGCTTAAATGTGATAGAGTACAATGTAGTACTGCTACCCTGCAACACATGTTTTTTGATGGCACGAGTTACGTTGATAACTCAGCTAGCAAGTGTGGACTTTCGATGGTGGCAAAGGTGGACCTTTAGATTTTTCACTTAATATAAGTTCACAGAGACTCCTTTAGGTACTTCAGGATTGTTTAAAGTGTGTAAGGTATAAGATCTCAAAATACTTCAAGTAATACTAAACCACTGACTTATCCCCCATGAGCAAGTAGTCCTGCTATTTGATACTAGCGATGGAATCCATGGGAAATCCATCAGTCATGACCCATGTTTCTCAAAAGAAGACTTAAGAATTCATAAAGCTTAAGATTTATCATTTTAAACATTTAAAAGAAAAGATTGCAGTATCGAGACACAATATATGATTAGCTTCCAAGGTAAGTACAAAGTCTAACAAGATGATAAATTGAAAGAAAAACATCTTCGGACTCTAAGACTTCATGAATGGATGTCTAAGAAATGAACTAACATATTATCACGAATTGAAACCAGAGTACGTGTTTAAGATAACATCACCTTCTTACAAATGGGAAACCTGACACGACAACCCAACAAAACAACTAACACCTACGGAAAGCAAACAACAACAACTAATCTATGAAAGAAAGACAAACCACTAAGCTAAGGACATGACAAAACAAACCAAAACTTGAGTCAAATGACCTCAAGGAAGCAAATCTACTCTAAGACATAACATGAAAGGAAAACTCTACTCTAACCTAACTATGTACAAGCAATGGACGAATGCAAACTAGGACACCTAAGTATATACACGCCCTAGTATGGTTTCTCAGTATGAATAGAAACAGTAATGCAGCAGTGATGGTTCTCCATTCAGCAAACTCATCCTTGAACTCAAATAAAAACTCATCTCTCAGGCAACAGTGCCCAAAAGAAAAAAAATTTGGTACTATTATGATCAGTTGAGGATTCTCATCAAGACCATGATATCTCCAAATGCAAGTTGTTCTACCCAAACCTCCATAATCAAAATCATATTCAACATGTTCATCGTATTCAAGATCATCATCAATATTATTACTAATGTTATCAATTAGAAGTTCATGATACTCAAATTCAAAATTCTTCCAATCAATAAAAGGGGAAGAGACAACCTGATGTTCATTGCTATCTACCAAACATGGCCTACCGAATATTCGATCATATTCAAAGCATCCATTAGGAGGTCACCACTGATGATAGATGAGCTTCTCATCTTCTTCATATTGCATGATCTCATCATCCAACTCCTTCATCATCTCTAGCAATGGTGTCAACAGCCTCTTGATCTCAGCATCCATAGCGGCAACATGCTCTTCAATTGTCATTCTTTTCTTTGGCAATATATCTTCCTGTATAACGATGGAAGCATCAAGCGCCCCTCCGAATTGCTCTTGTCTACTCATGGGCTCTTCATCAACATACTCTTGAATAATGGCTTCTAAATTCTTTTGTAGTGCTTCTAATTCACGATCTTCTAATAATGTATTTTGTACTTCTTGTAGCTCATTCTTGAGAATCTCTTGATGTAATTTAGATGCATACTCCTCAAGAAACTTATCTTCATCAAATTCAGGTTCTTGCCACAAGCTCAAGCTTCTTTCTTTCTCAATTGCTGCTTCAAGTGATCTAATATAATTTAAACCATATTTACAATCCTCTAATGCTTTTGATAACCTTTGTCCGAATGCTTCTACCTCTTTAGGATTAAACTCAGATTCATATTCTTTCTCACTTGTACATTGCTTATCAAGGTTCTTTGTAGTAGAGACTTCTTCCTCAATAGGTACACCGGCCTCTACTTCCTGCATGGCTTGATGAATTGCTTCCCAACATTTCTCATAAGTGTATTCCAAATTATCTATATCATGCACCCTACACCAATTTCTAGAAAGCAATATATCATCTACACCTAAATCCTTCTCATTGTTTAATTCCTTCTTGATTTTCTCTTTAAGCTTCTTGAATGCTTTACCATCGATAGGAGTAATAGGATCTATATTTGAAAATACTACCAGCTCATATACTTGTAAGAATGAAACTTTCCTTTTCATGGCTAAGTCCATCCTTGATGAGAATGTTATACAATTTGCCTCTTTATGATCATTTGTATTAAGAATACGACATCCATATTTTCACTCGAAGTCCTTCAAACTCTTGCCACCAAGACGGTCATTCAATGACCACCATAGTTGGAGAACAATTGGAGTCAAATTTGCAGGATCATACCAAACAACTTGCTGCATATCCAAGCTTGAATCCATGGTTGAGAAATCCATCTTTTGATTTTTGTATTTTTTTTTATTTTTTACTTTTTTTTTGGCTTTTTGAAATTTTCTACTTTTTTTGTATTTTTTGAAATATAAGAGATCTTGAAATCTCAAATCTTTCGTCCAAAGCTCACTTCAAACTTTAATCCACTACTTGGAGTATCTTGTTGCTCTACTTAAAATGAAGAATGTCCATGTTTAGGCCCTCCTTTTAGCGCCAATTCTGTTGATGTGTTTTTCTGCATATGCAAACTTAGAATAAATTACTAAGGTAATCTATCCTCTCTTGAACAAAAATACTGAAAAGCTAAACAATGTGATCCAGTGGGTTATCTCCAAGGTTCCTATAAGTTGGTTCTCAACTTGCTCATAGGATAGCCTTAGTTGGTATGATGTGATATTGTTGTTTCCTCAAAGGGACTTACATAGACTTCTTGTTTTACTCAACTTATTTCTCCTTTCAATGTGGATGATGTATTCACGATCCAATAATAAAGAAAATAAATAAGATAAGGGTTTAAAGACACTAATCTAAGGTCAATGAGGCAATGATGATGCATGAATAGACAAACTCCTCAAATAAACCTAGCTGCACTTCACCAAGAATGCCTATAACTACATGGAATAGGTGCAATCTCCTAAGGTTAGCAAATGTTTTTCAAATCATGAAAGCTCATATAAGCACCCATTGGATGATGCAGCTCAAACAAGCATCCACAATCAAACTTAACCAAATTGTGCTGAAGCTCAAACTAGCTTTACACAACACTCCATCAGTGATGGATATCAAAAGCATGAGCTAGGAGTTGATCAAATATTCAATACATACATGCATTACATCAATGAGCTACTACTACTCTACTTCTAATCTACTTAGAAACATCTCTCCATTTCACTAAGATACAAGAAACAATGTTATTCCACAAGACAACACTTAGCACCAAGCAAGCTCTAATGTCTTTGCGTTAATCTTGAGAAATATTTACAACAATTTTCAAGTACTCTCAGAGAATTTTGAGAGTCTCTTCCTACTCTACTCTACTACAAACTTACTAAGAAGTAACTATTACAAATGAGACAACAAGACCTTTATATAGTTTTCCAGAATACAACCAACGACCAAGATTGATTTGTGAATGGACAGCCTAGATCTTTACAACAAAGAAATTATGCCTATTTTTAGTATTTTGTACATAGAAAAGAAGTAATGAAGGCACACTTCCCAAGGTGATAAAGATGATGAGTTGGAAGACTTCTCTTTTGAAGCGCCCTTATCCTCTTGTTTGTTCACGCAGGTACAATGTACTTAGACAAGGATGACGTGGCAACATTTGATTGGTGAGGATGATGTGCATGCCACGTAGGTGCCACCTCAGCAACTCTTATGGATTCAAACAGTTTATTTAATTTTCTTTTAGGCATGTTCCCAAATTGCATCATCTGTGTGATGTCTTCGAATGCGATTGCTTTGATGAACTTAAATGTTTGGGAATGTATCCTTGCTGATTTTTCCTTGTGTCTTTTGTACGTCAGATGTGTATGATACATATTGCTCATTTGCCCAACTCTATGATAGTTCTTCTCCTTGCAGGATATATGTTGATCTTCTTTGGATGCTTCTACATAGAGAGTAGTGTAGGTGATGATTCTTCCTTCATAACATGGAGTAGGAAACTTCTCTCAGAGACTTGAAGATGGAAGAGCTTGAAGTTCGATGGATGAATGTCTTCTATGATGCAGATGATGAAGTGTACTGGCATGATGAACTTGAAGTGATCCCTTGGAGTGATGATATGATCTCTCCTCTTCAGTGACTACCTCTTGACTTCATTCCTTGCTTGAAGGTGGTTCCAGGCACCTGACTCCTTGTATGACTCTTTAGCTCCATTGATACTCTTGCAACACAGAGAAAGTAATATATTAAACCATTGATATACATTTTATTTCATAGCACATAGGAATCATTCCTAAGCACTTTCTAGCACATTTAACATCTTACTAGGTCTAGGCACAAATTGAGGTTTACAGAGATGTGAAACTACACCTAGAATCCCTAGTGCAAATTTATAGCTTCAAACCCTTGTGGATACTTAAAAATGTTCAATTTTGACATAGTAATGCCTCCTCATCATTGATTCATGCCTTTATACTTGAGTCACACATTTAGAGTTGTCTAGGTGTAAAAGTGCACCTTGATTTGATAGGTGTTTGTTTCAACTTTTTATGGACTCAAAGACTTGTGTGTGCTCCTTAGGAACCTATCAAACTCAATATCCTCAACATTTGTAGAGTTAAACATGTTTTCCTCTTAGGCTTGATTGATGAAAGGTGATTCAATGCTAGGCACCAAAATTGGTCTGTAGAAGTGAGAATATATGCTTAGCTACTTGGGCTAGTTTTTTGGGGTTCTAATGGTTTCGCTCACTTGTTTAAACTCTCAGGAGAAAACTTCATCCCTAGGCGCTCATTCTCATGTTTACAACCACAATACTTCCAAGGCGCCATAAGATGATTGTTCAGGAGCAAAGTTGTGCCTCATCTTAAATGAGTGAATTTGCTCAACTTAATGGTTTCAAGTAAGTGTATAAGCGTTTAGAGGACTTTTGCTTCAAGTTAACATCCAATTTCAAGGTTTTAAGTCCTTCTTTTGCCTAGGTACACTTTGGTGACTCTCTGGGTGTGAAATTGTGCCTAGCTATAGATAGGTGTTCACTTCAACTTTCATGGCTTCAAAACATGGTATAAACTCAAGGAGAAGTTCAAGACACTTAAATTTCCTCAATGTTCATGGAATCAAACATATTTTTGACTTAGGCACAAAAGTGGACTTCTTCAGAGGTAAAAATGTGCCTAGCCTTAGAGATGAGCACTTTGTGGACTTAAATCAACCTTGGAAACCTCAGGAGATTTATTCTTCTTAAGGAGCCATCTTTTATAGGTTTAGACATTCATTTCATGTCAAGGCACCAAAAGGTGATTGTCTTGGTGCAAAATTGGCACCTTAGCTTAGTTGAGTGAATTCTTTGACTTAGGCAATTGTAGGTGTCTTTGGGAATTCTAACTCTTCAAGGCACCACTTTCTTTCACAACCTCTAACATCTTTTACTCAAGGCACACATTTGAATCTCTACAAGTGATAAAATGCACCTAGCTTTCCTTGAAACAATTTTGACTAAGTTTGAACCTTCAATAAGTCTTCAAGCATAAACTTGTTGTTGTTAATGATGATTTCACAAGCTCATACCCTAGGTGCACATTTTGACATGTATAGAGGCAAAAATGCACCTTGATTCTCTTGGTGATTTTCAAAATTTTCTAAGTTAAACACTTCATATCTCATTCTTAGATGCAATATTGGGTCTTTGAATGATGTCTTGAATTCCTCCAAGCCTAGGCGCACTTTTGTGATTCTTTAGGAGTGAACTTGTTCCTAAGGCTATTGTAGCATTTTCTTCCAATATTTCCTAGGTTCAAGTCATTTTGAGGGTCAAAACATCAATTTCTATCAAGGTGCCAATGTTTCATGATTTGAGGCTAGTTTTGATTGAGGCGCACATTTTGACTTCGGCATTTTCAAGATTCATCCACATTCTCCAACATTCTTAAGCAATTTCTCATGTTTTCATTTGTATTTTCAAGAATTTGATCTCAACTCATCAAT
This sequence comes from Cunninghamia lanceolata, assembly GCA_027924645.1. Taxonomy (NCBI): domain Eukaryota; kingdom Viridiplantae; phylum Streptophyta; class Pinopsida; order Cupressales; family Cupressaceae; genus Cunninghamia; species Cunninghamia lanceolata. The sequence continues at coordinate 4,004,792 of BSBN01000286.1, read as the reverse complement.
CTACCTTAGGCACATTTTACATGTCTAAGAGAAGGGCGCATATTGAATGCTAAAGGGAAATTTCCAACCTTGTGGTCAATATTTAGTCAAACCTTGCAAATCCTCACCTAGGGCATGAATTTCTCTCCAAAGAGAAATTTCCCTTTTTGCATCACTGATATTTAGCCAAATTTCCAGTTTAACTCCTCAATTGTTTGACTTGACAAAGTCTTATTTCTTGGTGTTTTTTAACTATCTAGACAACTTTCATTTGCATGATGATTGAGAAAGACTTAGGACAAGAAACCCTAAAAGTACAAAAGCAAAAGCGAAAACTTGGGGGTCTTCATTTGCAATGGGGCGACGTGTGATTAGGTCGCAATATCTTTGAAATGTTCAGGAACATTTATTCAGATTGGTGCTAGATGTGTTGGTCGTGGAAGGTGTGATGTCTAGCCACGTCTCAGAACATGCAGAAGAAACTGACGGCCATTTTTCTTGTCCCAGGCTACGCATCAATGAAAAGGTGAAACATGGATATTATCTCCGATAGTGGCGCCTTATGCTGCATTAAAATATTGCCTTAAGAAACCTGCAACTTTCATTCCTAAAACATTGAAAGATAAAGATAGTATAATAAAAAAATGAATTGCTATTGGTTGAAAACATTTGGAATAATGAGAAGTTAACCAACTAATAAAAATCTCCAGGAAAAATCAACCATCAATCACTGGCCAAATCACTACACTGGAAAATGTCTACATTCCCAAATGAAAAAATCAAAACCATAGGTAAAGGTTTAATATTTCCACAACCGTGATTTTTAGAACATGATTAATGTCAATTAGTGAGTTGAAAACATTAGTCTCCTGCTTATCGCAGGGACTAATAACATAGCGCATGCTTCATAAAATCCTTTGATTAGCAAACCAAGTACTTTATGTATGATGTCATCAACTCATATTTTATGCAGCCTTTAAATAGATTTCAGGAGGAAAGATGCTCCTGATCTTTATTAACAATACACAGCTTAGATTTTACGACGAAAGATGCTCCTGATCTTTGCTATTTGCTCTTTTAGATCACTAATATTTAAATAGATTCAACTCCCTCAAGTCAACAAAATCAACTCATGACTATATCATTGTGTTTGCCTCTATCCTAACCCCCTTTAGTGTAGAATAGAATATGTTTTTCTTTAATTTCTTGTTCTCTTTCTTCTCTTTCTTGTTTTTGTTTTTTTCCTTATTTTATATAATGAATTGGTTAGAAGATCTTCATAGTAATATTTTTTTAGTATCATAGTTTATAACAATAATTGTAGTGCATCCAAGTTCCTTTCAAAAAGTGCAAAGAAATTTGGTGTAGACAATTTGGTTTTTCAAGGGTCCTGTCAACCTGGCTTCATTTTTAAGGTCTATAATTTAAAAAGACAAATGCTTATTCTACTTGTAGTGACTGATTTTATTTTATATATATGTCCTTACTAAATGATTTATTTATGTTTGTAGGTAGATGGAATGATAGATCCATCACAAAATTTAGAAAGCAGGAAGAATAGTAATAAATTGTTGCAATTTGTTAAACTGGAAAGACTTACTCTGAGGGGCAGAAGTCTAATTGATGGACAGTAGAAAATTTGTGGGCTGGCCAATATAAGTGGGTCAACCAACAAATAAGTGACAACCTATTATTGAGAAATAATCTTTTAATTTTCATTCATATATATACAGTGTATACACACACACACACACTATATATATATATAGTGTGTGTGTGTGTGTGTGTGTGAATATATTATTTATATATACAATGTATGGGTGAGAGATACATTATGTATATATACATGTGTGTATGTGTTACATAGTGTATATATATATGCTTTGACTGATAATGTTTTTGTTTCACTACAGAAATATTGTAACAAACGTAGAAGACCAGCGGTAAATGTCTATTTACAATTTGTTATATCGTTGACAGTGATTTGTATGTGTTGAATAATTATGACAATTATGTGCAGGCTGTTAGAATTGAAAAAGATAATTGCAGATGTTGTTAAAGCAGTTGTTTTGCAGCAATAAAGAGACACCCCTTTTAATGTTTTAATCTTTTTTATGCAGAGAAGTGTAGCTATGATTGAGAGGCTACGTAAGGGTCGCATACTTGTCGAACCCTCTGAACCTAAGGGCCACACAAGACAGGGTCCACATCATCATTAACCAATATATTTTGTCACAATATAATTAGTCGATAGGCTATATGTAACGGGAAATCAATTTGGTTGGAAATTTTAGATCACCGGATTTGTTCGATAATCCGGTGATCAGATTATTATTTTTCTCTTTTACCGTTCATTCAGGTTTTAGAAATTGATTTCTTTAAGTATACGCGGCAAGTTGATTTGTGGTCTATATGAATATTGGCCTTAGAAAAATGTTCAGTTTGTCACTTTATTATATAATTAATATTTATTATAACACTTATTAGTCCAGAAATTTAAGATCACCAGATTTGTTCTTTACAAAATGGCGTATCGTTTGCTCTCTCTGTGTTTTTTTTTTCTAAATAGAAAAGGGGAGTGAACACCCGTAAATTAAGATAGTTAAAAAATTTACAAGAGTCATGGCCAAAGCCCACTCCAGAGAAATAAAACATAACAGAAACCATAACCGGTGTAATTCATCACCAAAATTAACAACAAAGTAAACACAAAGCAGAAAAAAGTCACCTGATCAAACACCACTGAAATGCCTCCACACAGGAAGGCCAAAGGAGAAACCCCGTGGCAAGACAAAAGACTTCACCCATAGACACCACCAAAACAAACATGAAGAAAACAAACTAGCCAACCACCCCCCACACCAGTCTGCAAGGAACACCACCAGTCACCACCACAGACTGCCAAGAGCACATCCCACCTCCCCCGCCTCACACCACAGCTGGAGCTGCCAGAAGACCATGCACATCCAGTTCCACGACCGTAGAGCCTGATTACCTTCATTAGGGTCCTCCAAGGCATACCTAGGCATGCCTAGAGCGAGATCAAGGGCGTGAATCCGAAGGAATCGGATGGCGGTAAAAACATCCTTAATCCTTTCTGTTTTCTTCTTTATGAGTAGAAAACAATGGGACCTCAGTGCAACATCAATATCTCCACTACTCAGGGATAGAATGCTGGCTTGTAAAGCCCTGTATATTGCTTGTTGCGGGGGAGAGGTACGCAAAGATGCAAAGTTGAAAAGGCCACCGATAAGAGCATCCCCCTGGTCCATACGGTAGGCAGAGACTGCCGCTTCCCATCTATCCACAGTGTAAATGTTTTTGAAAAACAAACCAGCCGCAAGAGCGTGAACAAATTCCCCATCCATCACCAAATCCATTATATTGGAAAGTAGCTGTGACACCACATCTAAGAAATTGAGCACGCGTCCCTCATACTCTCTTATCCATGCATGGCCAACTATGTTTCAAACAGCAATCTGGGTGAGGGTGCAGTCCTTATCAAGCAAAGTCATCAAATCTAACGACTTTACCTGCCCTCTTATCTCAGGTTCCCACTCTAGAACTGGAAAAAACATTCGCTGATTAAGACGTGTATCTGCCATGTAAGTTGTCCTTGAGGGGTAGAGAGGGCAAGGATGGGATAGGCACCGAGAAAAGAGGGTGAAAGAGGGAGATGTGAAGGTACGTAGGCTTTCTACAAAAAACACTGAACAAAATTCCTTTGTCCATCCCAATAGCACCAAATGTAGTAGATATTCTGAGTAGAAAGCCATTATGTCAGAATTAAGAGAGCTAAGGACATCTATGACGTCACAAGATCAATAGGCGCAGTTGACAGGATATGAGGTACGTTGCCATGAGAAAACTACCATAGAGTTTTTGCAACGTGTCCAATACATGGCCACCCCATCAAATAAAGGCTAGCCGTTATGCCTCCAAAGAATCCATTTACTCAGTGCAGTTAGATCTAGTCACCTCCTTTTAATGAGGCGTGATCTAAGTGAGATATGCAATCCCCACCTATCCTCATTAAAATTGAGAGAGCCAAAACCAACTCGATTCACCTTCCCTTATGAACACTTGCGATCCTCTTCTATGGACTATGTCAGAAAATTGAACAATAAGAAATAACCCTCATTTAATATGACGAACTTCATGTCAGGGGGTGATGCTAGATCTAGCATACTCGGCCTAGCTTGAAACCTGCCAACCATTCCAACACTCGTGCCAGGAAAATTGACCAAAAATGAGCCATCTAAACAGCGCATCTTAGCGGGAAAGCTTTTTCGAAGAACTCCAACCTGACAGACACCATCCAGCTGAAAATTGCTCTCTGTGTTTGATGGTCCCCTCTGACCATCAACCAATTTTTGAGTGGCAGCTGTTTTGTCCGTTTTCCATATTTATATAGATTATTTATAAAATTGGCAGATATATTTTAGAACTGCAAGTTAAATGGATGTGGCACGCGGAAATTTGAAATCTCTTAAGACTAGTATATTTATATTTAAAAAATATATCTACAATACTCTGAGAGATAACTACGGAAGTTTTTCTATTTTTCTATCCATTTAGCTTCCATGAATGTATTTATTTATTGTCAAATTTAAATTTATTTTTTGTTTAATGTGATAAAGATTTCACTCCATAACTGCCCAAGTTTTTCTATTTTTCTATCTATTTGACTTCCACAAATTTATTTATTTACACATGAATTTTGTCGGCGTAATTAAAAATATTAAAATTACAATTTATTTGTAAATACATATTCACACCAAAACACTACACTAGGGTGTTTGCAGAGGTATTTATAATTTGTTATTAATTTATTTATTGCACCCTCTTTCAAGGCAAGTGACTGAACCGCAAATTTGGAGCCAAAGATTGGAACCGTCCTTTGGTCTGGAATCTCGGCAGTATATTTCTGGTTTTTCTTTATCATACTAGGGACATATCAAAAAATTGAATTCAAATGCAGATAAATTTATGTTTAAAAAGTTTCACAAAATTTCTTTATATTTCAAAATGAAGGTAATGGTCATAGTCAGATTTGAAGACTTATAATATAGCAAATTAATTATTTCTAAAATATTCCAAATACTTTAGTGCAAATAGAATATTAATATAGAGTTTTCAATCAAAATGATTGTGTTTGAATTTTTTTTATGGACATGTTCATTGGTATTTTGATAGGTTAAATCGTATTTTTGCAGATTCATTATTAGGACAACATATTGTTATTTATTTCAAAAGCTTCCAAGACAAATTCAAAAAACAAATCAACAATACACACTCAAAAAAAATTAATAAATAAATAAATGTACTTAAGTTATTGTACTTAAGTATGGAATCATGAACTCTCCTATGAGTACAGTTTGGAAGTCTCAGATTGTTCTTAGGTCAGATAATTGGAGGCCCATGGCTTATGGTATCAAAGATTTTGCTTATGTGATAGTGTCTTTTGTTGACATGAAGCACCCGAGAAGGTTGCGTAGATCAGAACAAAGGTAATCACAATAGTATTTGTGAAAGGCAAATTAATAATGACTTATTATTTATAGTAAGTTGCATTTGTATGTATTCTTTAAAAATTTATTATAAATAGACAGTTAATATATTAAAATTAATATTATCAAAGGTAATTTGATATCTATTAAGCAATATTTTCATACAATCTTTAATTTATTTCAAATTTAGAGGATACTTATTATTTGGTTGTTTTACAATATTTCTATCTACTAATATGGATCAATAGAATTTAGACAAAGGTGTTATTGAGATAGAAAGAAGTATTAGAATTATTTATAAGTAGCAATTTCTTAAGAAAGTGTGACTTCGTATTTCCTTGTTATTCATCAATTGCATGCTTCATCCAATTATCTAAAAATTAAACAATTAAAAATAATTAATCAATAGTATCCTATTCAAAATAGATTATTTTTTGTTTAGGATTGACTAATTTATATAAGACAGTAACATCTTATTTAGGTTCAATAAATTTTAAACAAAATAATTTAAACTCATTAAGTTCATACACCTTGGAACAATTTAAATAGTTTAGACAAATATGAAATGGGTTTAAAACTTGCTTAATATTTTTATTTGAAATGATTATTGACATTATTCATAATGAAGACAAATATAAAACTTTTATTGAAACAAGTGCCACATAGTGGCCAGTACAATAATAAAACTTGTCTTGTAATTAGAAAGTAATGTAATAGTTTAGTTGGTTAAATATTATTTAATTAAATTACTATATAAGTATATTTATATTTATACATATGTTAGGAAATATTTTTAAAATGATGTTTAAATGGTGGAGTTAAATTCATTAATTAGTATTTAAAATTGTTAAAATGGAAGTGAATATTGAAATGGAGATAAAATGGTGTATGTGTATGTTATTCAGAAAAATTAGGAGTTTGTTTAAGTAAATTGTGGAACTAATTAAAAATTAAATAATAATAATAATAACCTGTAAGTGGAAGTAAATACAAACTAATAAAAAATGGAAAAAGAATCCCATAAAATAAGGAATGATGGAGAGAATATAGTGGGGAGTGGAGAAGACATTGAAGGAAGATGGGGGAGAGTAAGACCCTTAATCAATTTGTCCATAAAATTGTATCTACTAAATCCAAATGAAATTCGAGATAAAAAATTATTTAATATTTTTGTTTAACAAATTAGTAGAATTTAATATAACTTATATAAGAAAAATGTTCTTGATTAGCTTGTTTAGAAAAAATTAATTACAAGTTAAAGAGTTTTGAACACAATAGTATGTACAAGGCAAGTACTAATAAAAAAATAAAATTTACAAAATCAATTTAATCACTGTAATTGAAACTTAAATTTTTATTGATATTTAAAATATTAATATTAAAATCAATATACATATAAAATAATAAAAAAATAAATAATCATAGTAATATTAATATAGAGATTATATTAAATTAATTAAACATAAATATAAATACATTATAATCATAATTCCATTTATTTGTATAATCAATAATTTAATATAACTATTATTATTAATATATTATTCTATTAATATTTAAAATAAAAATTTAATAATTAATATATACAATGAATAAAAATTAAATATTAATATGAATATTACACAATATAGTACTTTAATATTTAGATCAGTATAACATTTCAATATTTAATAAACTATATCATAAATATAAATACATTATAATGATAATTCTACTAATTTAATATACATTCTATTATTAATGTATAATTAATTATATTATTTCATTCATATTTAAATATCAAATTAAAGAAAAAAATATTATTTGTTTAAAATTAAAAAATATTGTGTTTAATAACCAAATTACCTACCACATTTTTATGCTTGATTTTAGTGTTTTGATTGGTTTACTTTAGATACATTCTTGACTTATTCAGTCTTTCCCCAAGGTAAGTTTGAGTGTACAATGATAGTATGATAATTGATTTTGACCACTAGGTTTCCTTAAGTCCACCAACTCCTAATAAGGAAATATGTTTATATACATGTGTTCACTAACTTAAACAACTTTATGTTTATATAATAGCCTATATTTTATTTTATTTTTATTATGAATGAGAGAGAGAGAGAGAGATTATATCTTTGCTATGAGTTTTAAAATAATTTTTTTAAAAATTGTTCAAAATGTTACTTTAAAACATGACCTTCCCATAATCTTAGACTGAGTTTCTAGACCATGTATTATTTGTCCATCTTTCAAAAAATCAATTCATGGGAAAGCTTTAAGGTTAATGGTTTTTAATTAAACCATTTTATTTTATCTCTTTGTTTGAAGGTAATAGTTAGCCTCCATTATTTTTCATGTGACAAGTTCCTTAATTCTTCTTTGATGTATGGTTATATAGTTTGGAGTGTTCATAAAGAAAGTGAAGTTAAAAAATTGGCATTTATGTCAAATATTGTGTTTGATGAGGCTCTCCTTCATATTTGTAAGTTACAAATTTTACACAGTCCTTACTCGTTTAGTTTATAAGAAGGAAAATAACAAAGCAACATAATATAAAAATTTCATTGTGTGTTCATAGGGGCTTCATTTTTCAATCCTTTGAGTTTGTGTGCTTGGAGAGTTTGTTTTATTCTATCTATGGCTTTATCCAAAATCTCTAATATTGTGGTTAGTGCAAAATTAGATGAAATTAAAAATTATGGATATTAAAAGACAATTGATTCATCTAAAAATGAATGATCACATTGCAAAGTTGAAGAATCTAAGAAATCAACTTAGGTGGAATACGAAGACTCAAAATTATAGATTTTTTGATTGAAAGTCTTCCAAATAAGTATCGTAATTTCATATGCACATTGAAGCTAACTGAAAAAATCGGCAATATAAAAATAAAAGTATATGGGGAATTGTTGAATAAAGAGGATAGGCTTCAAAAGTTCATAGGTGAATCTAGCAAGAGTTCATAAGCATTTATGGTGAGAGGTACATATAAAAATTATAATTAAGATAAATCATACCAAAATCAAAGACAAAAAAACCAAGGGAATCCACATAAAATAATCAAAGGCAACGCAATCAACTAAAGGATAATCAACAAAGGCACAATTTTAAAAAAAGTTAGATTCAAAAGGACAACTCTAGAAGGGAAAAAGTCATCACATGTTACAATTGTGGCTCGAAGAAGGGCATAAAAGTGATCAATGTCCTAGGAGATCACATGTAGGATGGTAAAGAAAGTTTTATCAAAGAAAATAATCAAATTTTGCTTAAAAAGAAGGTGAACATAATAAAATTATATTGATATCCTCTTTAATTGTTCAAGGCTCAAATAAAACATGGTACATTGATTCAAGGGCTAGCCAACATATGACCTACAATAAGAAATTATTTGGTTCTTTAGAAAAAGCTGAAGGTGCAAGCATATTTTTGGCGATGATAGTTCAAATGAAATTGAATAAATGGGTTCCATTCCAATGAAAGGGCATGATGGTAAGAATTTAGAAATAATAGATGTGAACCTTATACCTAAGTTATCAAAAAATCTTCTCTTAGTAATTCAAATAACTCAACAAGGTTATAAGGTGGAATTCTATTTAGATTAGTGTATAATAAGGAACATTAATGACGGATTCAAAATTATGGCTACATGAGTTGAGAGTGATACCATTTACAATTTTTTGTCCTATGTAGATAAGACAACTTACATAACTACAAGTTCCTCTACAAGTGAGTTATGGCAAAAAAGATTTGGTAACTTAAATTATGATAGTTTATCTATGCTTTCAAATATGAATATGGTTGGTGGACTTCCTTGAATAAGGGTAAACACAAGTGTGTGTACAAGATGCATGGTTGGAAAACTACATAGGGATAATTTTGAAAAGTCTAAATGGAGGGAAAGTAAATCTTTTGAACTTGTTCAAAGTGATTTATGTGGGCCTATGAATCCTCTACCAAGAGGAAGATAGGTACATCTTAACATGCATTGATGATTTTTCAAGGAAGGTTTGGGCATACTTCTTTATGTAAAAGGATGAAGTGTTTGGCAAATTTGAAATGTTTAAAGCATTTTTGGAAAATCAAAGTGGGATTAGGATCAAGCTAATAAGAATAGATAATGGTGGAGAATATGTCAATAACATATTCAATGATTTTTGTGAACATCATTGGATCAAGATAGAAATGTCTAATAGATATACTTCTTAACAAAATGGTGTTGTTGAAAGAAAGAATAGGACCTTAGTGGAAATGACATGATGCATGTTATAATCTAAGGATCTTCCTTTGTTTCTTTGGTTTGAGGTTTTTAATATAGCAACTCATGTCTTGAATAGATCTCCTACAACTTGTTTACAAAATACCAAGGAAGCATGGAGAAGTGAGAAACCAAATGTTAAGCATTTTAGGGTATTTTGATAATAAGAGTGTTAATTGTATCTTTGTTGTCTATGATGATTAGAAGAAATGATATAGGTTGCATGATCCTAGTGTGGAGGATGTCTTCACAAGTAACGATGTCAAGTTTAATCAAGGGTTCAAGGATATGATAAAATCAGCTCCAATTCCTATCCCACAAGTGGTTGCAAATAGTGACATATCCTATAGTACCTTTGAAACCAACAAAAGTTTGAAGTCAACTTCTAGTACAATTGAAGAATCTATCCCTCCTCATAAGATCAAGAGTCGTCAAGAAATTTATCAAAGAACTCAACAAGTTAACTATCAACTTCAATAGAGATGATGGCTGGAACGTGAACCCTACTTGGAACCCCCTACTAAATTCCCTTAAAAACTAATCCCCCTTTTTTCTTCTTCCTCTTCCGACCTCCTTGGTTTGATCTCTTCCAATCACCTTATCCCCTCTTCTCCTCTTTCTCTATCCTTGTTGCAATATTGCCCCTTCCTTTCTCCTTTTATACTACCCTACACATCCCCTCGTTTTCCCTCAAACCACCCCTTTGTCTCTTGGTCTCATCCCCTCCCCCTCCCTCATGACCCTCCACCCTCTTTTCCCTTACCATGTCTATCCTCCTTACCCCTCGTCCTATCCTTGTCTTTTCTTTCCTCTTTCTCAACTTGTCTCTTCCTTGTCGCGCTCCTCCTCTCTTTAACCTTGGAAATATTTCCCCCATTTCTTTTATTTCTTTTATCTCTTTACCTTGTTTTCCTCTCGGTTTTTTTTATTTTTATTTTTTTCTTTTGTTTTTTCTTCCCTTAGTCTTAATTTTTAAATGCTCCCCTCTTTGTTTGCTTTATAATTTTGAAATACTAATCTTTATTTTGGGTTTTTTCGTTCTTTCCTTCTTTCTTTGTTCTTTGAGTTTCTTGCGAGTTTGTGTTTATTAAGCTTTTAGCCTTTGTCTCTTTTCCTTATCCTTTATTTATTTATATATTCTTACTATTTGCCCCCTTTATTATTAATTTATTTATTTCTTCCTATTTTTTCCATCCTCTTCATTTATCTCTATCCTCTCCTTTTATCTTCTTTATATTTTATCAATTTCTAACCTTGTCCATTCTTTATCCATTCTTTGATCTTTAAGAGTCTAATTTTACTTTTTCTCCTTTTTTCTTTCATCATTTTTTCTTTTAGTTTATAGGTTTATGTCTTCCTTTTTATCTTCTTCTATGGTTTTCATTATTTTTATTAATATTGTCTCTTTCTTGATGATTATCGTGCCCACAGTCCTCTCTTTTTCTCTTTAAGAAGCCATTTCTGCAAACACTTCTCACAATGCTCTCTTTTCATCCTGATGATGGATCACGGAGTGTGATCTGAAACGTCGAGTCAAAAAAGCAACACGCAGTAAAGCCAGAAGCTCACAGAATAAAAAAGTTAACTATGCCCTAATGACCACAATAATGAAGACTAATGATCCTCAAACTTATGATGAGGATAAGGGAAAATATGAATGGGAACAAGCTATGCAAAATGAATATGACTCTTTGATAAAGAATATAAGTTGGGAATTGGTGGACTCACCCAAGGGTAAGAATGTGGTAAAAAATAAGTGGGTGTACATATAAAACTAAGTTCAAGTCTAATGGAAGCATTGAAAAACAAAAGGCAAGATTAGTGGCCAAAGGGTACTCACAAAAGGAGGGAATTGATTACATAAAAAAATTTGGTCTAGTAGCAAAGATTAATATTGTTAGGACTACTATAGTATTGATAGCTCATTTCAAGTGATCTCTTCATCAAATGGATGCTAAGAATGCCTTTTTGAATGGAGAAATTGATGAAGAGATCTTAATGACCCATCCATAAGGAAATTTTAAGGTTTAGGAAAGGAACACTTATTTTGGAAGTTAAGGAAGTCTTTCTATGGCTTGAAGCAAGCTTCAAGGGATTGGTATGTTAAGATTAATGAGTATTTTAAGACTCAAGGCTTCCATAATAGTCCTCACACTAAACTTGTATGTGAAGGAATTTGATGAAGGTGGCTTAGTTATTATTGTGCTTTATGTAAGAGTGTTTCAACTCCACTTACTTTAGGGTTGAAGTTGACTAAGGATATCAAAGGTGAGGATGTTGATCACCTTATATAGGTAACTTGTTGCTATCCTTATGTACTCGACTCACACTCAACCAAGTATGTCTTTTGTAGTAGGTGTGGTTTCAAGGTTTTTGATTTCTTTAAGGTTCCGCATTGGATGGAAAGAAATAAAATATTGAGATATGTAAAGGGGACTTTGTCTATTGAGAGTTTATTATTTTTCTCTTGGAGACCTAATACTTGCAAGATATTCTAATTTAGATTGGGTAGGTTGTGCAGATGATAGAAAATCTACCATAGGTTATGTTTTCTCTCTTGGTTTTGTCCCAATTTCATGGTGTAGTAAGAAGCAATTTACTTTTGATTTATCAACTATAGAGGCAAAATATGTAACACCAAATGAGACAACTAAAGAAATAACTTATTTATGGGCTATTCTTTCAATACTTAAACAACATCCTGTACGACCTTCTTTACTCTACTATGAAAACCAAAGTTCCATTTTGTTGTCCAAAAATCTAGTGTTTCATGCTAGAACAAAGAATATAGATGTCTATCACCATTACATCAAGGATCACATCCATGAAAGCATAACAAAAATAGGAATTTCATCAAATGATGTTGCAAATGCCCAGGTAGACATGTATAAAAATGTGGGATTATTCATGTGGCACGTAAACTATTTGATGAAATGCTTCAAATGAACATGGTCTCATGGACTGCAATGATTGTAGGATATATACACAAAACGGTGATCCTAACAAAGCCTTAAAAATTTTCAATGAAATGCCTCAAAAGGATGTGGTCTCATGGAATATAATAATTGCAGGATATGCACTAAGTGGACTTGTTGAAAAGGCCTAGGAAACTTTTAAGCAAATGCAATTCGTAGGTGTAAAGCTTGTCTCCACAACTTTTGTCAGCATCCTCCAGGTCCTGCCAAAATGGGAGCTTTAGAACAGGGTATGTACATCCACCAGAGCATAATGGAACAATTCAAACCGTCAATCTCCCATCCCGGCTCACCTGTTTTTAGAGGGGAACACCTATCACGTAATAATAATATCTAATAGGCTTCAACCATTCCAAACATTTTAATACCCAATAAACCAACATAATTAAATACCATTATTACATACTCGTATCACAAAACTATAGGTGTCCTCATTTAGAACTTGAAAGTAGTAGGCATCAAATGCTTTAGCTTAGCCAAAGACTCCCTGATCTCCTCTGACATTTCACCTAAATTTTCCAGTCTTAGACAGCTGTACACTCTCTTTTATTGAGGTCGTTGGCTCTTCTAGAGAGCTTGACAGTCTAGATCGTCATGTTTCAAGTGACAATTTCGGTGACTGATAACACTCTGACACACTGAAAGGAAAGCTACAACGTCACAATATATCCATTGTAAATTGGATGGACAAGATTTTTTTGATCGTAGTCCTTTTAATCCCTACCATTCATTTATATAATTCATGTAGTGCTTCCCACTAAGGAATGCTTATCAGGTTATGAATTACAATTGAAAATGGTCACTTCTTTCTATTTCTTTAATGTGATATTTTATAACATCATTTTTATGTTTGCATAAGTTGGACATCATTGAGAGAGACATCTTTTTTTATTTTTGAAATTCATCTTTGGTTTTGTTGCTAGCTCTAAGGAGTATTTATCCCATCAAATTAACCCCGGACTTGCACCTGGCCTAGTATGACATACTCAAGATTTTGGATGGGAGTAGTTCACCCAATTCTTAAAAAGTTAAAAACTTATCACGTGTAGAGGAGAAGATTCATTACTTGAGCACCCTAACTTCACACCTCTCAAAATTATACGTGGTAATTTCAAATCATTCCAAAAATTTTACAGTAGCTTACTTGGTAAGGCCTCTGCTTATAACTAAGGTTTTAGGGCCACATCATCAATTATGATGCCACATCAGCATGAACTTTTTGTTGAGGTGTCCAAAAAGACCCCCCAAGAAAGGGTCAACCAATAGTTGTGCGTTAAGTCATGTTTTGTTGGTGTGTTAATGTGGCATTATATGATTTGTTTCTTTCTAGATCTAAAGAACACATTTGATTCAATTATAAGTACTTATAGTCAACACTAACAACCTTAAAGTCACAACTACTAGTGCCAAACTTTTTAAAATATTGGGCCTTAAATCCACAAATACTATCACTACTATTGGAACATGCTCGACTATTGGGTAATCCAATTATTTTCTCTCTTGGTTTTGGCCCAATTTCATGGTGTAGTAAGAAGCAATCTACTTTTTTTTTTATCAACTATAGATGTGGAATACGTAACACCGATTGAGACAGCTAAAGAAATAACTTATTTATGGACTATTCTTTCAATACTTAAACAACACCAAGTAGGGCCTTCTTTACTCTACTATGACAACCAAAGTTCCATTTTGTTGTCCAAAAGTCTAGCATTTCATGTTAGAACAAGGAATATAGATGTCTATCACCATTACATCAAGGATCTCATCCGACAATAGGTGATTCATCTTGAATATTGTAGGATAATGCCAACAATTCTTTTTTGTGTGACCCGCTTTGCCACAGAACCAACAATCACCATTTTTGCCCCTGGACTTCAATCCTCTTGTAGATTTGGACCTTCTTTTGTTATTATTTCTACCTCTATCTTGAGACCTTCCTCTATTGACAACAGTCAATGCGTCACCGAATGTTTTGTTTTGCCCTCTTCTCATATCTTCATTGAGAAGTGTTGCAGCAACATCATCATATCTCAACATTGATTCCTTTTTGTTGTCATCAGATCCCCTTCTTCTGGATATCGAATTACTGATTGCCATTATCACAATGTCCCAGCTATCAAGAAGAGAGCATAAAAGCAACTTGGCTCTCATTTCTTCTTCAAAGTTGACATCCACGTAGGCTAATTGGCTAATCACAACATTGAATTCATTTAAATGGTATGAGATACTGTTACCTTCTTTCAACTTCAAAATTGACCAATTTCTTCAACAAGAAAACTCGATTTGTTGCAAAGGCTCTTTCATACATATCACATAGCTTATCCCATATTTGTTTTGTTGTTGTTTCCGTGGCAACATTGAAAAGAACATTGTTGGACAGCGAAAGAACGATAGGTGCAGTTGTCTTTTGGTCCAAAACATCTCAGTCATCATCCGACATCTTCTCCG
Organism: Cunninghamia lanceolata; assembly: GCA_027924645.1. NCBI lineage: Eukaryota > Viridiplantae > Streptophyta > Pinopsida > Cupressales > Cupressaceae > Cunninghamia > Cunninghamia lanceolata. The sequence goes on along the minus strand of BSBN01000286.1, from coordinate 3,989,640 downwards.
ACTTCTTAGTCTTTTCTTGCAGCGCAATAGCAAGATCCTTCTGAATCAGCAAAGCACGAATTTGAAGATTCCACAAATCAAAGTTTTGTCCCGAAAACTTCTCAATTTTCCATTTATCTGCTTCCTCCATTATTCTAGAAATTCTTCACCGATTTCCAAAAACAGTTTCACCACTGTGCTTCTTCACCAAGCTCTGATGTCAATTGTTGGAGAATCGACAACAAATAAAAACAACAAAAATGCAAAAAATAAATAATCACACAGATGAAGGAAAGACAGACACAAGTTTTAACCTAGTTCACTTTATAGGCTACATCTACAAAGAAGAAGGGGAATATATTTATTTGTCTTTGTTTTTATAGTCATACATTATGTTACAGCGATTACCATCTTCAGCAAAAAATTTATAAATTACATAGTTCGAATGAAGTCACCAAAAGAGAGAGTGTGAAAAGACAAGGACTCCAACAAGAGAGATTGAAAGGTCAAAGGAATAGAAAGGACAATATACCCAACACTTTCTTCCTTTAACACGTGATTAAGACCCTGTTCAAACTCGATTGGTTTCCGACAAGGTACGTGGCATATTTTGAGAAGGCAAAACGTCGACCTAGAAGCTGTAAAGTAGCAAGTTCGATAACTTCTTCTGTGGAAGTATGAAACAGTCATCATCGGAACTTGTGTTACACACGCCGAAATATCTACAAAGGTAACTGATTGTTGAAGGCAACCGACAAATTAACATGAAACCTCGGCAGACACCGGATTTCATTGGGAGGAGGAGATTAAGTCGGTCGTACGTCGGTCAAAATGAAACACGCAGGAAATTGTGAGTCTGACGTCGGTGGTTAAATGAATTAAGTTATGAGTGAGCGAGTCGGAGTGAACTCTCCTTGCTTTGGGCGGCGGTTGTACATGTTGTGTAGGTGGATCTGCCAATAAAAGAGATGGGTGTTGAAATGATTTGAGAAAGGAAGCGTGAATTCGTGAATTGTTTCCAAGATAAATTTGTTCCATGTGTAACAAAATGGCGGGCAGAGGAGGAGAACACGAGCAGGAAAAGGGAAATGAAGAGGAAGCAGGAAATTTGGCGGCGTATTATAGTGGGCTATCGAGGGAATGGGAAATGTCTGTGATGGTGTCGGCGTTGAGCGACGTTGTGGCTGGAACTGCGGGAGTTAAGCGGGAGCGGCAGGATGTTGATGAGGTGATGGCTCAGCCGGCCAGTAGCCGCCTTAGGGCCACTCCGCCTCTTACTCTTCCTCCTTCCATGGACTTCAATCTTGAGCCTCAATGGCCTGTAAGATTGTCATATCCAACTGGGCAATACCAATATGGTGGTGCTCAAATCTCCATGACTGCAGCTTCCACCTTCATGTTGCCACCGCCTCCGGCATTTTCAGGTCGGTGCCTATCTCTCTTTCTCTCTCTTCTAAAATGCACCTTAACATATAGAAATGCTCTTTCTAGTTCTAATAATCTGTTTGTAAAATGAACCTTAAGTCGATTAAAAGGTAAAGTTCCATGGACTTTTTAAATTAGGCATCCTTATAATCCGCTGAATCGATGTTTTCTGTTGTAATTTTATACATGAAACTTGAGTTTTTAAGTCTGAACTGTCCCCCTCCAGAAACAAATCTAGTAAAACAGATTCTGGTAAGTTGAATGTCGTAAAAAACTGTCTTTTCCTTCTTTAATCTTATGCGATGAATGAATGGATACCGTAATTAAAGACACGATATGATAAATTGAAAAAAGCTTCTAAATAATTAATGGGATTAATGGAAATGAATTCGAAGATATTTTATTCAAACATGGAAATACTGTATGGGATTAATGAAAATGAATTCAAAGATATTTTTTTCAAATATTGAAATACTGTATGGAATTAATGGAAATGAATTGAAAAAATAACTACAGAATGATCCGAAACCTTGATATTGTATGGGATTAATGGAAATGAATTCAAAAACTAACTACAGAATGATCCCAAACCTTGATGTAAAAAAGTTGTATCAATATTGTTTGGGATTAATAGAAATAAATTCAAAAAATAATTACAGAGTAATCCAAAACCTTGATTTAAAAAAAAGTTGTACACAATTATCTACTAGCTGTTGAAATATCATTTCAAGTAATTACAGCTTAAAAGCTATTTGTGTTCTAAAAGAACACGTTGCTCCTGCCTTTCGTGCTCCAAAACATCATTGATATAACCCTGCAGTCGTCCATCGGTAGGAAAATCAGAAGTCTAAAATATATGTTAACGGGTTAACACTTAAATAATTTATTTGGCAGTTAAATGTTCTTCTTCTTATATAAACAAGAATGTAATTTTTTTATATCAATAAAATTTATCATTTTATCCTCTTCTCAATCTGGTCCTGACAATATAAACCACTTCTAGTCTATATTTTCCATTTGTATTACCAAATCTGAAAGAATTATGCCAGAGGTTTCTACAATGGTAGCAGCAAGAGATTTGTTATAGATACTGTATAATTAAAAAAACTACTAAATAAATTTGACAGTCACCTACACGTAAATCTACAAATACCTTTATCTCCCTTTAAAAATATCCAAGGCCCTTCATCTGACAAAGACATGTGAATGAAACTGATTACTGTCACAAATCCAAGATAAAAATCCCAATTTTATCTAAAAACAGTCTTTTTTCTTCTTGCAGGGGAAGCTTCTGGGTACCAGCAGGAGTGCACGGGAAGCGAGCCATCGTCACAGACAGAGAGAGAAACAGAGAGGCGGCGGCACTACAGAGGCGTGAGGCAGAGGCCATGGGGCAAATGGGCGGCGGAGATAAGAGACCCACACAAAGCGGCACGTGTATGGCTCGGAACCTTCTACACCGCTGAAGAAGCCGCACGTGCATACGACGAGGCCGCCTTACGCTTCAGGGGAACCCGAGCCAAGCTAAACTTTCCAGAAGATGCACAGCTCAATCCAGCAATTGTCGCCGCCACAACACAACAACAACCCGCCGCCCATGACAGAGTAGCGCCCACCATTTCGGCCTCCATAGAAAGGCTCGAAACCGCGCAGGCGTCTCAAATGCCGGCGGAGTATTATGAATATGCTCAACTGGTACAAAACCTGGGTCTTCCCGAACAGACTTCCATGTCTCTCCTTCAGCAGTACATATCGTCGCAGCGTGATCAGCAGCAACAGCAAAGACAAGAGCAGGAGCACATGTGGCAACCGGCACTTCACCCACAATTTCCCATGCGTGCTCAAACTTCACAGCAAGTGGCTTCCACGTATTATGTATAAGAAATTAAACAGCACTTACACTACTGAACTGAAATATTAAATCTATCACATTTATATACTGCTCATTGACAAAAAAGCTCACTGAATTAATAATTCTCAAAATTGAATATGTTGTTCATTACAAATTGTTAAAACACCGATCACACTTCTGTAAACTATGAGTTTTTCAGCAGTCTAAAGCTAAAAACAAGCACGGTTAAAGCAGTTTTAGAAACAAAAAATCTAAAAATAAAACTCTTAAAGAAAACTGCGTATACATGCACTTCCATGCAAATTATTAAAAAGTAAAAATAAAAACAGAAAAATAGAAAAACAAAACTAGCTGTTGAGAGTGCATGCTTTTAATCTCTCCTTGGATGATCAACGGGGATGATGTCTAACTAGTTTCTCAAAGTGACAAAAGTAGCAGCAGGAAGAGCTTTCATGAAGATATCAACAATTTGTTCAATGAGCTTTCGTGAAGATATCAACAATTTGTTCAGATGTGGGACAGAACTGCAATTCTACTTTGTCCATCTTGTACCAAATCTAAGATAAAATGATTTCAGATCTCTATGTGTTTTGATCAAGCATGAAACATTGGATTTTTTGTCATTGCAATGGTGCTAAGTTATTATAAAAAAAAAAAGAGTTGTTGGATGTTCTTGTATGAAGTGTAGATCCTTCAAATCCATCTGTTTGAGATTGTTTGACAACCTGCTGTTACGGCAGCAATATATTCTACTTCAATTGAAGAAAAAGTATCCAGTTGCCTACTTCTTACTACTCCAACATACAACTCTAGAACCAAATGAGAAAACATAACCAGATGTTGATTTTTTGTCATCCACTAAACCAGCCTAATCAGAATCTGTGTAACCAACTAGTTCAAATTTTTCAATGGAAGAATAATGGATGCCAAAATTGTGAGTTCCACTCACATACCTCAATATTCTTTTTGCAGCACGCCAATAAGACTCATCTGGATCCTGCATAAACCGAGAGTTGATGATCACAACATACATAATATTGGGTCTAGTTGTGGTGAGATACATAAGGCTCCCAACCAAACTTCTGTACAAAGTGGCATCTACTTTGGAACTTGCATCTTCCTTGGTTAATTTCTCACCAAGGGCTAAAGGAGTTGCAACTACTATGCATTAAGTCATTCTAAACTTTTTCAATAAATCAACAACATATTTGGTTTGAGAGATAAAGATACCTTCTGGTTGTTGTTGCACTTCCACACCAAGAAAATAATGCACGAGTCTAGAATCTAACATTTCAAATTACTGTTTCATTGTTATTTGAAATTCCTCCAAAGGACTTTTACTATTACCTATATAAATAAGATCATCAACATAAAGGCAAACAATGAGAATATCATTAACCAACATGTTTGACATACAAGGTTGGCTCTGAGGGGCTTCTACTGAATCATATCTTCAATAAATAACTATCAATCCTTACATACCAAGCACGAGGGGCTTGCTTCAACCCATAAAGAGCTTTTTTCAACTTGTAAACCAATTGTTCTTTGCCCTGAATTACATAACCCATAGGTTGTTTCACATAGACTTCCTAATCTATATAGCCTTTAAGGAAGGCTAATTTTACATCCATCTGATATACGGGCCACTTATTTTGTGCAGCAATTAACAATATAATCTTGATGGTATCAAGTCTTGCAACTAGAGTGAAGGTTCTGAATAATCTACTCTAGGTGTTTGCACAAATCCCTTGGCAACTAATCTTGCCTTATGTCATTTCACATAATCATCAGCATGATATTTTACCTTATAAATCCATTTGACACCAATCACTTGTTTATCTTTTGGAAGCTACACTAATTCCCATGTATTATTTTTATCTATTGATTCCATCTTTTCATTCATAACATCAATCCATACTTTTTCTTTTACTACTTCTTCATACACAAAGGGTTCAACTTGAATTTGACTAAGCAAAGCAAAATTAACAATTGGATTTATATTAGTACTCTTCTGATAAATTTCATTTAAACTTCGTACCTTTCTTGAAGAACTTGGACTTGATGCTGGACTTGAACTATCACCTAAATTTGTACTATTAGAAGAACTTGGTGAACCTGAGCTTGAAAAACTCAAACTTGGGCTATTGTTGGAGCTTGCACTTCCACTTGAGTTTGTGGGGAGAAGAGGAACATTTTCATCTTCTATGTTCATAATTACTGGTATTTTTTTCTTTACACCCTTTTGCCATTGCCATACTCCCCCTTCATCAAAAACCACATGCTGACTCACAATCTATTGCTTTGTGTCAGGATTATAAAATCTATAACCTTTAGTTGCATTAGGATATCCCACAAAGATAAAAAGTTGGGATTTTGCATCTAACTTCTTCTACTTTTGAACTGGAATATGAACATATGCTAGACAGCCAAATACACAGAGATGAGCCACAGAAGGCTTGTGACCACTCCAAGCTTCCTTTGGAGTGATGTTTTGAATTGCTTTTGTGGGGCTTTGATTCAAGATGTATAATGTTGTTGTCACTGCTTCTCCCCAATAACAATTAGGAAGGTTTTTTTACTTCAACATACTTCGTGCCATTTCCATAATGGTACGGTTATTTCTTTCTGCAATACCATTTTGTTGGGGAGTATAAGCTATCTCTTGATGCCATAATTGTTACAAAAATTAGAAAAATCTTTTGAAGTGAATTCTCCCCCTCTATCTATTCTGAGACTTTTGAGCTAATACCCAGTTTGATTCTCAACCATAGCCTTACATTACTTGAAGCATTCAAAGGCTTCAAATTTCTGCTTAAGAAATTAGATCCATTTGTGGTGAGAAAAATCATCAATGAAAGTCAAAAAATAAAGATTATTACCCAAAGATGGCTCTTGCATATCACCAAAAATATCAACATGCACAAGCTCAAGAGGAGCTTTTGCTCTCCATGATTTGTTCACCGAAAAACTATCTCGATGTTTCTTGCCAAGTGCACACCCTGAATAAACTTCTTCTTTTGCCTGAATCGCTCTAAGTCCTCTCACCATATTCTTTTTGTGAAGCAAACTCAATCCTTGAAAACTCAAATGTCCATAACGTTTGTGCCATAACCATGAATCATATGTGGTTGCTTTGAGGGAATGCACATTAGTAGAAAGTAATTTGAGAGGAAATAACCTATTCTCTGTCATAGGAGCTTTTGCTACAAGATGATAATTAGCTGATTTATCAAATATTTTTCAGCAGTTATCTTCAAGCACAACTTTATAATTTTTTGTTACAAGATGCTCAATACTTAAAAGATTATGATGTAACTTTGGCACATGCAAAGTATCATGAATATAATTAGTTAATCTTTGCTTAGTCTTTACAGCAAGGGTACCTTTACCCATCACATCAACCTCTTTATCATCACCAAATTTTACTTGACTTCTTATAGATTCATCTAATTTGACAAAGAGATTAGAATTACCAATCATATGATTTGAGCAACCACTATCTAGGAACCACACATCTTTTTTATGCTCCTTTGTCAAGTCACACGTGAAGAAAGTGGAGTTTTTTGCATCTTCAAAGGACTCTTCTGTATAGTTGACTCTTGACTTATTCAAGTCAAATTTCTTCTTTCTACACTCAGATTCATAGTGTCCATATCGTTCACCATATTTGCACTGGATGCTTCTTTGATACATAGAACTTTTTCCTCTTCCTCTTCCTCTATTATTGCTTCTTCCTCTTCCTTTACCACGTCCTCTACTATTAGAATGCTCACCTTGAGACTTATTTAATGGAGAAAAAGGAGTAGATTTTTTTTCAATTCTTACTGTAGACTGGAAAATTTGTACCAAACTCTCCATAGAATACTACATACACTCTTCATGAGTCTATAAAGAACCAATCAACTCTACTACTTTGAATGTGGTTAGATCTTTTTGCTTTCCTCAATGGCTATCACCATTGGATCAAATTTTGGAAGAAAGATCTCAAAATATTCTCTACAATTTTTGGTTATGTTACTACTTCCCCTTAAGTCTTACGCTGATTCACAATACCTTGAGTCCTAGTAATAAAATCTTGAATGGACTCAACTTCTTTCATCCTTAAATTTTCAAAATCCCTTCTAAAAGTTTGTTGTCTTACCAGTCTCACTTTGTCAGATCCTTGGTATGCAATTTGCAATGTCTCACATGCATCCTTTGATTTTGACATACCAGCTATACGGGGGAAGATTGAAATATCCAATGCAAATTGAATGGTGAAGAGAGCTCGATTGTTCTTCTTTTTGTCTTCTTTCAATTGAGTTCGTTGATTTACTATCAAAGCATTCAAAGCATTCTAATCTACAAGTTCAGTGTATCCTACTACTAATTCCTAAAGATCTTGGGATAATAGTAGGGTCTTTATTTGGATACTCCAGTATTCATAGTTGTCCCCTGTAAACAACGGATGCTGGAAACGGAAGCTGCTGCCATTAGCATTGGAGATAATTAATAAATTGAAACTAGTCACCTACAAAATAAATTTCTTGCAACTTGCTCTGATACCAATTAAAAGAAATTAAACAACACTTACACTATATGGAATTGAAATATTAAATCTATCACATTCATATACTACTCATTAACATAAAAGCACACTAAATTAATAATTCTCAAAATCTAAATATGTTATTCATTACAGGGATCACACTTATGTAAACTATGAGTTTTTCAGCAGTCTAGAACTAAAAACAAGCACTACGGTTAAAGCAATTTTAATTTAACAAAAAATCTAAAAATAAAACTCTAAGAAAACTGCGTATACATGCAGTTCCATGTAAATACATGCAAATTATTAGAAAGTAAAAATAAAAATAGAAAAATAGAAAAACAAAGATGGTTGTTGATCATGCATGCCTTACATACCTTCATTATGTGCCTACACAGCAGCTGCCACATTTGTCCGTATATTCGAACTGGACAAACCAAACCATTTGCATCGTCCTCGTCATCGGCATGGGAACCCTCAGATCTCCACCTGCCAACATCTGATTGATTGAGATTTCGAAATTTTATCCATTTTTTTTATATTTGTAGGGTGTAGTACGTCTACGGTAGTATTCTCTCTGTACCTAAGGCTAGATTTTTATTATTTATTTTGCGGCTGATTGTTTCAAATTTATACACAGATATTTCTTTGAATTCTGGTTCTGGAAATTTCGTAACAGTAGTTTTGTCTGGATTCCTTGAATAGTATATGTGATTGGGCTCAACCTGTAGATTTAATGTCGGTCTTGTGAAACAAATCGTCAATTTTTTTAAGCCCCGAAACTTCAAGTTTCTCCTTTAACAGGGGCCATTTACAAAAATATGTTTCACACACAACCTTTTGAAAATTCACTTATCCATTTATTAAAGATATGTTTTAGAGACAATCCTTTAAAAATTCATCTTTAACATGGGACCATTTACAAACATATGTTTTACAAACAACCCCTTGAAAATTCACCTTTTAACATGGGACCATTTACAAAGATATGTTTTAGAGACAATCCTTTAAGAATTCATCTTTAACATGGGGCCATTTACAAATATATGTTTTATAGATATTCCTTGAAACATGGGACCATTTATAAAGATATGTTTTAGAGACAGCCCTTTAAGAATTCATCTTTAACATGGGGCCATTTACAAACATATGTTTTATAGACAACCCCTTGAAAATTCACCTTTTAATATGGGGCCATTTACAAAGAATTTTCTAAAACAACCAACCCTTTAAGAATTCACCTTTAATATGGGACCATTTACAAAGATATCTTTTATAGACAACCACTAAAAATTAGGGCATTAATAAAAAAGAATGGCAAGGTTAGGCTTGCTTAATCATCACATACATTTTTTAATTAAATTATAATAAGTTATATTATTATTCATTTACTATAAATTAGTATGAGTTTTTTTGTACGATGATTTATGAGCATCTTTATTCAGAGTTGGTGTTTATGAGTTGCAGTTGTTCGTGCATATCATTTTCTGAAATGAGATGGAGGACAAATGTTCCCATCCACCTTACGACATTCTTCTGAATTTTCTAAAGACGTAGGCGAGAAAAACCCAATAGTTGAGCACCCTAACTTCATGCCTCTCAAAATCATACATGGCAATTTCGAATGACTCCAAATTTTTTACGGTAGCTTACTTGGCAAGGCCCCTACTTATAACTAAGGTTTCAAGGCCACATCATCAAATATGATGCCACATCAGTATGCTTTTTGTTGAGGTGTCAAATAGTTCCCCCCAAAAAAGGGTGGACCAATAGGTGTGCATTAAGTCATGTTTTGTTGGTGGGCTGATGTTGCATCACATGATTGGTTGCTTTTTAAATCTAAAGGGCACATTTCATTCAATTATTAGTACTTATAGTAACACTAACAACCTTAAAGTCGTAACTACTAATACTAAACTTCAAAAAATATTGGACCTTAAATACACAAATACCATCTCAGCCATTGGAACTATCTCACTTATTAGGTCTTTTCCCCTAGTTCAACCATTTTTTGAGAGTAATATATATATATATATACTTTTTCTTTGACTAGCTGGGAACGTCGTTTGATTCAAGTTTCAGGGTATTTTTTTAATATATACTCAAATTTATTGGTTATGGTTTTATTCTAAGATTGTTCTTAAGTGTGACAATAAATTTTGAATCCCGCTAGTTTGGAACATGTAATTTAAGGCTCTAGAACAAGCACGAATCCATGAAGTTGGTTTGACCCAGGTGTTTACTTTTATAAATAGGAAGGCGAGAGAGAAAAGAAGGGTGAGAGACAAGGCAAGGTCCTAAAGCACCTTCCCTACTGTGGATATTATGGATGTGAAGGAGGCATCTGTTCTGCCAGCAATGTCTACTAGCAGGAGGGACTTACAGGAGGGACTTACATATTTGGTTTGTGGTATTTATATGTTTTCTGATCATGTCCCTTGCAGGAAGATGGTTTGTGGTATTTATATGTTTTCTGATCATGTCCCTTGCAGGAGGGACTTACATATTTGGCATATATTCAGATAGTGGTATCAACCAATATGTTATAGCGAATTGGACTGCAAAAACAGTTGTTCATTCGCGTCATGCTACCAGTGTCTACTATGTAGAAAAATATGGCGCAGTAGGCGATGGAAAGCATGATTCTACTGAGGCCATTTATCATTTCTTAATTTTTTTTTCCTTACTGTAAATTAGTAGCAACAGGAAAGATTTTATGTATACAAAGATCTTCCGGACGAATGCCTTTTATTTCTATTTCATTTACATGCAGGAATAATTCCCTGGCTTCATTTAAAAAGAGAAATGCTTATTAGTCCCTGCCGCAGGCAGGGGTACTATTGTATTCACCTCCCAGTATTAATCTTCCCTCGGCATCTGTGCGTAGGCAATAATTTGAACTTTTACTAATGTTTTTTTTTCCAAGGAATTTTGACATGTTCAAATTCAGCAAATTTGATTTTTTGATTGGTCCATTGCAATTTCTGCCCATTGGCATTGTTTTTTTATTTTTTAAAATCTTAAATCTTGCCAATTGCCGATGAGATTTGGTATGTTTATTACAATGTTTTGCTCTTTTTCCTGGGCTGCCCATTGCTCCCTCATGGCATTCTTCAAATCAATTCACGTGCCTGGTCTCTGTCTCCACATTTTGCACACATGCAGGTATGTTCGAGATTTATGCACTTCTTTTTCGAAGTTACATAATAATACCTTCATTTTCTACCTTTTGAAAGCTGCAGTACAGGGTTCATGATTTAGGTCTGAGAGCAGATCTTATATGTAGTACCTAAGGCTTGTATGTTGGGAAACAATGCATTTTGGAAGACTGTCTGAGTTCAGTTAGGGTTGATCGAGCATAGGTTTGGATTGAAAATAGGGGAAATTCTCAGAGGGAAAGAAGTGATAATACGGAACACTTTTTTACCGTGTATTCAAAAATTATAATCATGCAAGGTGTAGAATGTAAAGAGGAGAGAGATTATGAAGGGCAAACCAATCTCCCATCTCCTGCTATTGGCATGCTTTGGTGGAATGGTTTTGGATCTCAAGTGCCGCAAACTGCATTCTATAGTCCTGCAAAGTCATTGTTTGTAGATCATCCTAGCAGAGTTCAAGGTGCTGGAAAACAAGTGATGATTCAATCAGAGCATCTAGAACATCTGACAAGTATTGCAGGCCATTCTCAATCTGAAAGTGAACGTGTGTTGATGGGGACAACAAGACTCCAATCCATGCCAGTCCAATCTGGTATATGATTAATTTTCCAAGTTGTCATTGTAATTTTTACCAAAGTGAATTGATACAATCTGCTGATATGCAAAAGTCAATAATTTCTTTTTAGACATCTATGCATATATGTAGGTGATCATATTGTATCATTGAATAAACAGTTCATGGATGTATGTGGTCAGTATACATGTATCTAAGCAGGTGAAAGGGTTCCTTTGAACAAATTTTCTTTGCATAAGCTCCTATAGCCCCTGATTAGTTTCGATAGAACCATCGGCTCTGCTTTGGATGAGTTTAAACTTTTTTATCTATTTACTATAGATTTCTTAATTTCTCTGAGCATGTTTGATGGAAATGTTCTTCCCTTAGTCCACTGAGTAATAATGGAAACTATCACTTACTGTAATTTGAATTGAAAATTTTTGTTATTGTAGTATCAGATTGATTTATACTGCAAGGGTACACTGGAACTAACCATAGTACACCATAGTATCTTGTATGTTACCTATAAAGTACAAAAATTAGTGTGTGTGACAACTCTACTTTATAAAATGACAAGGGAAGTATTTTGTTAACCATGATCTTGTGACATGTTTTTACTTCAAAGCAAGTACAGTGTATGGTTGACTAGCTTTATAATGACCAACAAAAATGTAAGAACTATTAGTAGTTACTACACTTTCGTTTACTATCAATGCTTGGTCCTTGAAATTGTGATGCATCCTCACCATCTGTTGTGGCATGGACAATCTTCCCTCATGGAAGATTCTTGAAACTCCTTTTTCTTGACCACTTAACAAGACTCTTGTAGCTCCTATGACTGACCTTTGATAACAAATTTGTAAACTTTTAAACAATAACTATTATTTCTCTTTGTCATTTTCTCCATTACTCCTTAAGTAAAGGAGCAACTAATGAATTTTAATGCCCTTGCCTTGTTGAGTTAATTGTAGTGTAGTGTTGGTTGATTTGTGACTTTGATGCAGAGTGGGACGCAACGGAGGCAACCTAACAGGAAGGAAGAGCCAATTAAACAAATAGCCTGATAAAAATGTCTAGCGGCTGAACATCATCATCATATTTCCTAAGGACGCCAACAGCATCATCACATTTCAACAGCATCATCATATTTCAGATGATCGCAAATATCCTCCCGTCGACTACTATTTACCTCCTCTGCCAATCATCATCATCATGATAATCAACGGGCGCGAACATCCTCCGGTTACACTGTTCATCGGGTGCCAAATACAAACGGCATCATCATGATATTCAATATCACCTTCGTCAGCAGGATATCCAAATATCCGGTTGCTCCAAATATCCTGATGACGTTTACTTCAACAACTTGCCTTCGATGCTCCACTGCCCGACGATACAAGCAACAGCATCATGATATTAAACATCCGGTTCTTCGAAACCTCCTGATGATGCTTAACAACTTTCTGCCTACGCCGATGCTCAAACCCTTAGCGACAACAGGATAAACTCGCATTGAGGGATTTCTTAATATCCTGATGACGATGACGTCACATCCTGATGACGATGACGTCACACATCATCCTGATGAATTCTTCAACACTTAGCCAAAAAACTTAACTTTCACACCCGCATCCGTTAGCGATATGCGGATGATGACCTTCCCCGAGAGATGATCCTGACTGCGATATATACACTGAGTATATATCCAACTCAAAACATCATGATGCACCTGCAACATGCAAACTTCAACAACTTCATGACCCGATCCTGATGGCGATGGATTCGCAGATGATGTTGCGGCTCGTTCCGACTGGAAACGCACATGCAGACTCCTGTGTATCCTTCCACTGCATGAAAACACTCACAACCGCATACTTTCACAGAGATCATGTGACGACCGAGCCGGATCACCTTCAAACCGAAATCTAACAACTTATCTTCTAGACCTAGCACATGAGGATGCTAGGCTGCTTTACAGCATGCTCCTAACAGATCTCCTGGACAATGCAATGCATAAACAGAAAACACAAATGCAATCTAAGCTATGATACAGGACCATTCCACCGATTTGCAGGATCAACCGGTGGAAGGGTTGAAAGTGCCCATTAACTTGCAAAACGGAAAGGAAATCAACACAGATGCAAACAGATAATGCAAAAGACGAGATCTTATTCAATTGAAATTCAATGTCCTGAATACAGCTTCACAATGTCTGAACTGCTCTCCTGAATATCAACTCAACACAACACCAGTACATCTAGCAACATCAATATCAAAACTATCTCCCTAAACCCTACAGATCGAAGGTATATATAACAAATCCTTCGAGTACTACTAACATCACTTCCCAGCGGCTGGGAGCTTCCAAGCGGCTGGGAGAGAGGACAGCTCAGACTCTCTTATCCCGATCTCTAACTGCCTACACATACTCCTATGCTGAACTATTACATAGCATCGGTCACAGTGGACCTTATTACATGATAAGTCAAACATACTAAAAATAGCCTACTGCCCTGTCATCATGCGGATAACTATCCGATATCCTGATCATGTACGTCATCATGCGGACCTATATCCTGATCATGTCCGGGTGCTCCTGCACCATACTCCCCAAAAGAAGAAATCTCAAGTCCACTTGAGATGAGAGTATCCAGGTCGGCACCATGTTGCTGTATCTGTTCTGCAGTCATCCATACTGCTTCAGAGTTCGGCTGTCCCTTCCAAGAGACGAGGTACTTCAAGTACTTCTTGTTCCTGGTCTGTTTGACCACTCTAGTGTCCAAAATCTGCTGTATCTGTGGAGGATCATGTGGAGGAATGTCTTCAGCAACTGTATCCTGTAGGATATCCTGATCTGCATCTGGATTAGCCTTGTATGGAGTTAAATCACATACATTGAAGATAGGAGATAAACCGAGATCAGGTGGCAGTTGGATCTCATAAGCATTTTGTCCATGTTTTTGCAAAATCTGACATGGTCCAACTTTCTTTGGCATGAGCTTAGTATACTTCCCCTTAGGAAGCCTGTCTTTCTTCAAGTGAACCCAAACCAAATCTCCAACAGCAAATTGAACATCCTTCTTCTTCTTGTCAGCATACTCCTTATATTTCAAAGTGGTGTGCTGGAGTTGGGTCTTAACCTGATCATGAACTTCTTTGATTGCTTCAGCAAAAGCTTCTCCATCTGCACTAACAGGATCTGCTGTAGGTAGCTCTCACAACTCTAAAATACCTCTGGGATGCATTCCATACACTACCTGAAAAGGCGATTTTCCTGTGCTCCTGTTGACAGTATCATTATATGAAAACTCAGCTTGAGACAGAATATTGTCCCACTTCTCTCCATGCTGTTTTGTTAAGCATCTAAGTAGATTCCCCAAGGAACGGTTCACAACCTCAGTTTGTCCATCCGTTTGAGGATGATATGTAGAGGAAAAAGATAAATTGGTTCCCAGCTTCCTCCATAGGGTCCTCCAGAAGTGACCCACAAACTTCACATCCCTGTCTGAAACTATGCTCAAAGGCAACCCATGAATTCTGACAATTTCCCTGAAGAATAAATCTGCAATATATGAGGCATCGGCAGTGGTTTTGCATGGCAAGAAATGTGCCATTTTACTGAACCTGTCCACTACAACAAAGACACTGTCAAATCCTCTCCTGGTCCTTGGCAAACCTAAAACAAAATCCATACTGATGCTTTCCCACGGTCTGGAAGGAATGGGTAAGGGCTGATATAACCCTGCATTAGTTGACCTGCCTTTAGCCTTTTGACAAATTACACAGGTTTCTACAAATTTCCTGACATCTGACTGCAATTTAGGCCAGAAATAATGCCTCCTAACCAGATCAAGAGTCTTGTCTAGACCAAAATGACCTGCCATTGCTCCACAATGTTTCTCCTTGATTATATTCAACCTCATGGAACATCTTGGGATACACAACTATCCACCCTTGAACAACAATCCATCCTGTATCAGGAATTCAGAGAACTCAGCATGGTATTTCTCCCCAAAAGAAGTACAGACCTGATATATTTCTCCAAAATCAGCATCAGACTCATACATGGTCTTGAGTGAATCAATACCAACACTCTCTAACTGAATCTGATTGACTGTGAGAACTCTTCTGCTCAAAGCATCTACAACTTTGTTCTTAACCCCTTTCTTATGCTTCAAGGTAAAAGTGAAAGCCTGTAGTGTTTCTACCCACTTCATATGTCTGTGGTTCAGCTTCTCCTGGCTGTTGATGAAACTCAAAGCCTGGTTGTCTGTGAAAACTATGAACTCCTTTGGTAGCAGGTAATGCCTCCATTTCTTTAGGGACTGAACTAAAGCATACATTTCCAGATCATATGATGAATACCTTTTCTTAGCATCATTTAGCTTTTCGCTGAAAAATGCAATTGGTCTACCCTCTTGACTGAGTACTGCTCCAATGGCCATGTGACTGGCATCACACTCTACCTGAAAGATCTTGTTGAAATCTGGAAGTGCAAGGACTGGCTGCTGTGCCACCTTCCTCTTCAATGCCTCAAAGGAATCATCTGCTCCTTGAGTCCAAACAAACCTGCACTTTTGTCCTCCTTTTATAGTATCCAACATGGGTGCACAAATATGACTGAACCCTCTGATGAACTTTCTGTAGAAGGTTGCTAACCCATGGAAACTTCTGACTTCATTCATGGTCTGTGGAATTGGCCAATTCAATATGGCACTCACCTTCTCCTTATCCATCTGCAGCTTTCCTTGTGAGATGACAAAACCTAAATAGGTGATCTCCTGTTTCATGAACAAACACTTGTCCAAGTTTATCATCAGCTTCTCTTCATGTAGCCTCTTGAGAACCAGATCTATATGCCTGAGATGTTCTTCTCTGGTGTTACTGAAAATCAGAATGTCATCTAAATAGACTATGACAAACTTATCAATGAATTCCTTCAGAACCTCATTCATCAGCCTCATGAAAGTACTAGGGGCATTAGACAAACCAAATGGCATAACCTTCCATTCATATAAACCTTCATTTGTTTTGAATGTTGTCTTCCACTCATCACCTGGTCTAATCCTGATCTGATGGTATCCACTTTTCAAATCTATTTTGGTAAAGTACTTAGCATTTCCCAAACACTCAAGTAAATCCTCAATTCTGGGGATTGGAAACCTATACCTGATTGTGATCTTGTTGATGGCTCTGGAATCTGTGTAAAGTCTCCAAGTGCCTTCCTTCTTAGGTGCTAGTACAGCTGGTACTGCACATGGACTCAGACTCTTCCCAATCAGACCTGAATTCATCAATTCTTCAATCTTCCTGGCTACTTCTGCATTCTGTTCTGGGGTAAGCTTATAAGCTACTTTATTTGGAAGTGTAGACCCTGGAATCAAGTCTATGCAATGACTGATATCTCTGACAGGTGGTAGGGATCTTGGCATTCCCTCTGAGATAACACTTTTGTACTTATCCAATAACTCTTGGACAGCTGGGTCTATCAACCTTGGCTTCTTCTCTGTCTTGGCTTCTTGCTGTTGTTTCTTATGCACACTCAGACATGGGATTAGGGCATATGCAACTGCACCTTCTGCTGCTACTACTTTCATGAACTGTTTGCCTTCCATCAGCATGACCTTCACTTCTTTGCCTTTAGACTTCTCCTCTTTCTCCTTCAATGGGAAGAGTGTTACATCTTTACCATCTTTAGTGATTTTATAGGTGTTTTTAACACCATCATGCTGTGCCTTTAGATCATATTGCCATGGCCTTCCAAACAAAAGGTTGCAAGCATCCATCTTGGTGATATCAAACAACAACTTATCCTTATATCCACCAATCTGAAACTCTACCCAAGCCTGCTCTTCTACAGTTGTCTGCTGACCTTGAGTAAGCCATGAGACTTTATATGGAGCTGGGTGAGGCAATCTCCTAAGCTTCAGCTTCACCACCATCTCTTCAGACACAAAGTTCTCAGTAGAACCAGAATCAATCAAAACCTTACACGCCTTACCTCCTGCTTTGCAAGTGGTTCTGAAAAGGGACTTTCTCTGAGGGGCTTCTTGATCAGGTACCTTCATGGTAGTTACTGTTCTTCTCATCATCAGGGACTCTCCACTTTCTGGATATCCATAATTCTCAGGACCATTCACACTCTGAAAATCATTAGAGCTTGTCCTGCTTTGATTATCAGGTTCATTGACCAGATTTGTCCTCCTTTCTCCTGCTGAGCTTGTGGCCTTGTCTGGACATCTGCTGGCTATATGGCCTTCTTTGTTACAGTTGTAGCATCTGATGGATCCTCTGCCCTGGGATCTTCCTCTGAAGGGTCTTCTACCTCTGAAGTTTCCTGGCTGACTGAAATTCTCTCTCTGATTCTGACTATTGTTGCTCTTGCTATTGTCCTGACTGGACTCTCCTTGATATCCCTGTCCATGTCCTCTGCCTCTGAAAGGACTTCTTCCACCTCTTTGTTGTCTTCCTCTTCCTCTGTTGTTCTGATCTTGTTTTCTCTTCAGCTTTTCTTCCACTTTCAGTGCCAACTGAAAGCTTTTCTGCACTGTATCTGGGTTATGCAGACTCAGATCTTCCTGAATATTAAACCTCAGTCCATTAAGGTATCTGGCTACCTTTTCCTCTTCACTTTCCTTCACCTTGGTCTTCATACAGAGTTTCATGAACTCTTCTATATATGAGCTGACATCTAGCTCCTTCTGCTTCAGGTTCTGCTTCCTCTTGTGTAACTGGATACTGTAATCCAAAGGAATATAAGCCTCCTTTACCAATTCCATCATCTTCTTCCATGTGGCAACTCTACGTTTTCCCTCCTGCACTCTATCATCCTGAACAAAGTTCCACCATGTCAAGGCAGCTTCTTTCATCTTTGACTGTGCTATCTTCACTCTCTGCTGTTCTGGTATCTCCTCTGTTACAAAGAAATTGTTCAGACAATCTATCCATTCCATTACTGAATCAGGGTCCATCTTACCTGTAAACACTGGTAAATCCAGCTTCACATCCATGGTTCTCCTCTCCATGGCCTTGAGGGCGTTCAACAGCGGTCTCTGGTCTGCAGGAACGACCTCCTCGCTCCAATTAGGGATATCCTCTTCTTCCCTATCATCTTCTCTACCAGAACCTACTCTGCTCCTCAACTTTGCTAACTCATCTTTCAACTCCTGATTCTGAGCCTTCACGGCCCTGCTTTCCGCAATCTGTTTCTTCACCAGAACTGCCAACTCAGCGTTGGTCATCTTTGTTGGAAACTCAGATGTTCCTTCTTCGTCTGACATCCTGCTTATCTTTTCCAAAAGATCCTAACCTTTGCTCTGATACCACTATGATGCAGAGTGGGACGCAACGGAGGCAACCTAACAGGAAGGAAGAGCCAATTAAACAAACAGCCTGATAAAAATGTCTAGCGGCTGAACATCATCATCATATTTCCTAAGGACGCCAACAGCATCATCACATTTCAACAGCATCATCATATTTCAGATGATCGCAAATATCCTCCCGTCGACTACTATTTACCTCCTCTGCCAATCATCATCATCATGATAATCAACGGGCGCGAACATCCTCCGGTTACACTGTTCATCGGGTGTCAAATACAAACGGCATCATCATGATATTCAATATCACCTTCGTCAGCAGGATATCCAAATATCCGGTTGCTCCAAATATCCTGATGACGTTTACTTCAACAACTTGCCTTCGATGCTCCACTACCCGACGATACAAGCAACAGCATCATGATATTAAACATCCGGTTCTTCGAAACCTCCTGATGATGCTTAACAACTTTCTGCCTACGCCGATGCTCAAACCCTTAGCGACAACAGGATAAACTCGCATTGAGGGATTTCTTAATATCCTGATGACGATGACGTCACATCCTGATGACGATGACGTCACACATCATCCTGATGAATTCTTCAACACTTAGCCAAAAAACTTAACTTTCACACCCGCATCCGTTAGCGATATGCGGATGATGACCTTCCCCGAGAGATGATCCTGACTGCGATATATACACTGAGTATATATCCAACTCAAAACATCATGATGCACCTGCAACATGCAAACTTCAACAACTTCATGACCCGATCCTGATGGCGATGGATTCGCAGATGATGTTGCGGCTCGTTCCGACTGGAAACGCACATGCAGACTCCTGTGTATCCTTCCACTGCATGAAAACACTCACAACCGCATACTTTCACAGAGATCATGTGACGACCGGGCCGGATCACCTTCAAACCGAAATCTAACAACTTATCTTCTAGACCTAGCACATGAGGATGCTAGGCTGCTTTACAGCATGCTCCTAACAGATCTCCTGGACAATGCAATGCATAAACAGAAAACACAAATGCAATCTAAGCTATGATACAGGACCATTCCACCGATTTGCAGGATCAACCGGTGGAAGGGTTGAAAGTGCCCATTAACTTGCAAAACGGAAAGGAAATCAACACAGATGCAAACAGATAATGCAAAAGACGAGATCTTATTCAATTGAAATTCAATGTCCTGAATACAGCTTCACAATGTCTGAACTGCTCTCCTGAATATCAACTCAACACAACACCAGTACATCTAGCAACATCAATATCAAAACTATCTCCCTAAACCCTACAGATTGAAGGTATATATAACAAATCCTTCGAGTACTACTAACATCACTTCCCAGCGGCTGGGAGTTTCCAAGCGGCTGGGAGAGAGGACAGCTCAGACTCTCTTATCCCGATCTCTAACTGCCTACACATACTCCTATGCTGAACTATTACATAGCATCGGTCACAGTGGACCTTATTACATGATAAGTCAAACATACTAAAAATAGCCTACTGCCCTGTCATCATGCGGATAACTATCCGATATCCTGATCATGTACGTCATCATGCGGACCTATATCCTGATCATGTCCGGGTGCTCCTGCACCAGACTTCTAGTAAGATTGGTAAGCTTACATGCATGAAACTTGAGTGGGCTCCTTGACCTAAATTTTGTTGATTGGTAAGATAGTTTTACATTATAATTGAACACATGATATGTAGATTCTGCACCCTATGAATGATCTAAACTATCTAGTTGAAACTTCACTTAACAACTCTGAGTAATGTTAACTTGCAAACACAAATTTGTTGAAAGTACAAAAAATAAAACAATACTAAATAGATAACTTGTTTGAAAATTATTATTATTTTGAATTTTTTCTATGTGCAGTTAAGTTACAAACTAGTGAGTGCCCAGGGTTCTAAATAGACTCCAACTTGGGTGAACAAAAAACAATGTCTTAATTTTAGATGTCTTTATCCCAAAGAAAACTCATTAAAACATATGGCTATTGCCGGACTATAATAAAGCAGAAAATTAAAAATATGTCCACTCTTCACTCAGAATAAAGTCATCAACCAAAAATATAAGACTGCTACCCATCCAGAATAAAGCAGCAATGTCTAAGAAGGAATCTAGCGAATCCAAAAGGTTAGAATAGTGTTAAGACTGAAACCTATCAAGCTGAGTTTTGACTCCAACTCAAGTACAAAAATATTGCTCTGCCAAAACTAGAGTTTTTATTTTCTTCTAATTCAAACTCTAAAACAAAACTCTGCCAAGGTTCGGAATTTTTATTTTCTTTTTTACTCAAACTCAAATAAAAGTGGGTCAAAATTTTGGATAACAAAAGAATGGTTTTTTAGCCCAAAAGGGCACATCATTCATATAAATTAATCATTATGAAAAAATAAAATAGGAAGCTAGTTGATTACAATTCCTATTACCAAGAGGTTCCCCCTTCAACTCTTTACTAGATTTTGCTTTGAACCAAGGTTTGAAGTTGCAGCCTCTAGTTGATCATCTAGGCCACATTGACACTGGTTTTTAATTTTTTCTTAGATAGTTTGTAATTATCTAATGCATAAAATGTGTTGTTTTCCTCCATTTCTTGGGATTTTGGAGTGTATTCACAAGGAATTTATCATCCTCAAATCTCTATCATTCTTGATATTTTGGATCACATTTAGAAGGATAGAAAAGACAATTTTATGGAAATCTCCCTAATGCAATTTCTGTTGCATTCTCTAAGAAGTGGTATTATTTATCCAAAACTTGTAGTATACGTTGCACCTTCTACTCCATGTGCAAGGTTGATAATTATTTTCAGGACATATCCATGGGCTGCCAAAATCTAATTAGTGGGTAGTTTGATGAGGGGAATGGAATGGCTTCTAGCTGTAGTGATCAGTGTTGTTTGTGTGGTTTTTTATCTCTAGTTTGGTGGACAAATAGTAGAAATGTTGAACTTATATTACCTATGGATCATGAGAATCATGGGATTATTATATCCACTTTGCTTGCAATAGATGCAGATACAAATATAGTAGATGTTGTATTGTTGCTCATGTTTATAAAGCACATTTTTGGGTAAAGCATTCAAGATGAAGATGTACATGTGGCAATTGACATTGAAGATATATAAATATGATGCAAGGTTTCATGGAAGTTGCCCCTTTCATATGGTTTGATTCATTTTTGTTAAGAAATTAATGATATGAAATGAATCATTTTGCAAATATTGTAGTTGTTCCACAGTGGATGTATTTTTTTGGCATGATCTTATTTGTAAATGAGGTGAATGATTCCATTTAGAATATTATCAGGCCTATAAAATCTCACATGAAATACTTAAATATTTCCTCAATCATGTTTGAAATGGAGCAAATTTGAGTGATTTTTAGCCAGTGATTCACATTTCATACAGATGTGAAATGATTGATGGGAGTAGGTACAGGACATTCCCTATTTTTAACTTTTTACACATGGCTGGTCAGATGGACTAACAAATAAATTTAACAATAATGGGTCAAATGCATATGGAGTGTAGATGACATACTTAAGGTATATTGGATGTTACTTTTATTGTGTATAGGTTGAATGTTGACCAAACTTGAAACTCTAATATAGCATACACAGAACATGTAGTTAAAATGGCAAGTCAACCTTCAGATTTCAATCCATCCAAATTGGGAGCAACAAAAAGTTTTCTAATATTTCTAGGCTAATGTTAAAATAATCAATCCAGGTAAATCTAAATGATAATTTTGCTTTGGCCATTGCCTGCTTAGCCTACAGATCAACCTGGTCTTATTGTTTGAACTGTGTGGCACTTCTATGCCAGACACTCTCAATCATATAGTCAAATTCTAATCATATTTTAATGATCATAGTTTTATGCTTAGGCAGGGACTACTTCTACAGCACATCCCTTGTTCTACTTGTAACTGATTTTATTTTATATATGTTTATTAACTAAATGATTTATTTGCATTTGTAGGTAGATGGGATGATAGATCCACCCCAAAATTTAGAGAGCAGGAAGAATACGAATAAATGATTGCAATTTGCTAAACTAGAAAGATTTACTCTGAGGGGTAGAGTTATAATTGATGGACAGGGAGAAAAATTGTGGACTGGACAATATAATTGGGTCAACCAATAAGTAAGTAACAACCTTTTATTCAGAAATAATCTTTTAATTTTCATTCATATATACACATTATATGTGTATATATACACAATGTGATTATACCTTGTATATACACACTGTATATATACACATAACTGTGTGCTACACAGTGTATATATATATATATATATATATATATATATATATATATATATATATATATATATATATATGCTTTGACTAATATTGTTTTTGTTTCACTGCAAAAATATTGTAACAAACATAGAAAACCAACAGTAAATGTCTATTTACCATTTGTTATATTGTTGACAATGATTTGTATGTGTTGAATAGTTATGACAATTATGTGCAGGATGTTAGAATTGAAAAAGATAATTGTAGAGGTTGTTAAAGCAATTGTTTCATAAGAATAAAGAGACATCCCTTTTAATGTTTATCTTTTTAATTTTTATGTAGAGAAGTGTAGCTGCGGCGAAGAGGCTGCGCAAGGGTCGTAGACTTGTCGAACCCTCTAAACATAAGGGTGATACAGGACACCGTCCACAACATCATTAACCAATATATTTTTTCACAATATAATATGGTTTATTCTAAGTTATCGCACTTAAGTATGAAATCATGAACTCTCCGAATGGTTTAAGAATACAGTTTGGAAGTCTCAGATTGTTCTGGTCTAGTTTTCTAGGTAATATTGGGAAGCATAATGGTTGCCCCTTTATCTACATAGTTTATTTTTTAGGAGAGCACTTCATGTCATTAATAGACAACAATAATTCACCAATGTATGTTAAAGTATTAATGATGGTCATTTTTTGGAGAGCAATTGAAGCCATCAATAGACAATACTAATTGGCCTTTATGTCTTAAAGCATTGACTTGACATCTTTTTTTTAATAATTTTAGTTTCTAAAAACTACAAAATAGTGCTAATACAAGTACTTCTTCCAAATATCTAGGAGTCATGTCTAAACACTATTTTGGGCTCTCCAAAAAGAAGCATTAAATTAAGAAAGAGATGCCAATGTCAAATGAATGGAAAATTTAGTTGTCTTTGATACCAATCATCCTTCAAGTTTCTTTGTGGTACATGGGCATCTAATAATGGGAAGCACAATAGTTACAATGAATAGAGAATAACAGTCACCATTACTTCCCATCACTAGTAATGTCCATATGTATGATGTATTGAGAACTTAGGAAATGATCAAGATTTGGGATGCAATGTCTATTAGAAATGTTTTCTTTTTTCAAATAATTTTTCTATAAAACAAGTGAAGACAAAAAATTATATGATAACAAATAAAAATAATAATGTAAATTATTTCAAGTTGATAACATCTTCCATTGATTATCACATTTAATTGCATTGCAAATTCTCCTAAACTAATATTTCAAAAATATTTAATTGTAGCCTAAAAAACAACAGAAATTAGATATTTTGTTACTTCATATATTTCTAGACAAAAAATACTAAAAATGAAATTAACTTTTGTATAGTATCATCACTTGTAGAGTAATGACAATAACAATAAATTTTTGAAGTATCTACAATTATATGAAAAAGTCATCTTATATGTAATTCTCATTCTTTGAGGCCAAGTTTTTTGAGTTGTTTATATTAAAATACAAAATTGTTATATGCTTGTGAGAATTCAAGCTATTGCTCAAGAAATAACTACAAGTATATTTAAATAGAAATACCAATATTCTCATAGATGTGATAAGTTGATGGAATTGAGATGAATTACAATACAAAATCACCATTGAAATTTTGGCCATACCTTCAAAATTTTAGGTATAGCCAATGTACTTGGTGAAATATAAAAAATTCAATGTTTTTATTAGTTTAATGTAGATATTATATGCAATGCTAATTTTACTAACAATGGCTTCAAGATCAATTGACAAGTAGAGATATTTGAAATAATCTATCAAGTCGTGAATTTAATCTATTTAAACAAGACATAATAGAATTGAGCATGTATGTCATTCTTGCACATAGAAATGCAATAATAGAAGTTTTTTATTAAAAGGTAAAAGGTTTTGAAAGGACCTTAGACACAAACTGTTACATCCCCAACTTATGATTTAGCTTAATCTTATTTTTGTGTGGGAATCAGGAGGATTAACCATAGTTTAATGATTATATGTTGTGGAAATATCTAATTTAAATTGTTGATTATGAGAATACTAACTAATGATAGTTAGTTATGAAATTACATGTTCATATGAATATTTAATTATTATGAATTGTGAATTAGATGATGATGCACTGATCATGGTTTATGATGGTGAGTGTGAACAAGAAATGAATCTTCCTTCAAAGATGGAAGGAGATTATCATCCAGGAGGAAGAGATAGATGTCAGGAAATGGGTCCAATAGACATATGAGTATCGGATTTTATGTCCTTATGAACCTTTGTAAGTTGGCATAAGTTACATCGTTTCTTTTCCTAGGTCAATTTACGTTAATGTGTTATCTTATCGAATGAGTTATTCGACAATGTTTGCATCAACTCAACCAAACAACTTTCTTAGAATGCCAATGTGAGTCAAGAGATAGTCTCGCTAAGTGGCAGAGTACCTTCTTGTTTATCTATTTATTCCCGAACCAAGATTTTGAATCTATTATTCTTGGTACAATATGCTTTGGGTTTATAGCGAAGAAGGGGGAGTGGTGCTCGACCCCTAAACCACATTTTGATCATGTCACCATGTTTGTGATGATGTCGTGTGACGACATCTTGATTGTCTTGAGTATCTTCATACATCATGAAGATGTATGGAAATTTTAATATGCTATGACTATTTAAACTTTATATCGAATCCCATGTTAATATTAATATGTTTATGTGTTATGTGTATTTGGCTGACATCACCCATGGTAGTGTAGTGAAGAAATGTCATTTTGGACCAATTGGAGCCTTATGCTCACTACCCACTTGCAAATAACAAGTATTGGATTGAGTGTCTCCTAAGAAACTATGGGTGGTAGAGTGGAGAAACCACCCACCACTTCATGGTGGGTGAACCACGTTAAAAATTGTCTCTCGCTATTATTATTTCTGTGTATTTCCATTTCTCTGTTTAATCTTTATTTGCATTTAATTGATATCTTCTGCCGGCTAACCCTAACAAGTGGTATCAGAGCGGGTTGTGTTCGATTATCATCTGCAGGAAAGTCTCAGGTTGAGTGGGAGCAATGGCGGACGAGGGTAAAATGAAGGTTGATAAATTCAATGGGTAGAACTATCAATTATGGAAGATGCAGATGGAGGATTACCTCTATCAAAAGGATTTATGGAGGCCGTTGGAAGGAGTAGCCAAGAAACCGGCAACAATGTCTGATGAGGATTGGAATCTTCTTGACAGAAAGGCACTAGGAACCATTCAGTTGTGCCTGGCACCGTCGGTGGCATTCAATATAACAGAAGCGAAGACAATAGATGGTCTAATGAAAGCTTTGGCAAAATTGTATGAAAAACCCTCAGCCTCAAATAAGGTATTTCTCATGAAGCAGTTGTTTAATTTGAAAATGGTTGAAGGTGGATCTGTGACAGGTCATTTAAATGAATTTAATACGATTGTCAGTCAATTGACTTCTGTAAATGTAAAATTTGATGAAGAAGTTAGAGCTCTCTTGATATTATGTTCATTGCCTGAAAGCTGGGATAGTTTGGTAATGGCGGTTAGTAACTCTGTTTCTGGTTCAAATACCCTAAAATTTGATGATGTTGTTAGTGTTATTCTGAGTGAGGAAATTCGTAAGAAAAGCTCAAGTGGATGAAGAAAGATTGCTGGTCTCGGAAGAATAAAGGAGACAAACAAGAAGGCAATAAGGAAGCAAATGTGGTAAGCAATAAGTCTGAAGATGATGCTTTGATTCTTTCCCTAGATAATGCTGATGATTCATGGGTTTTAGATTCAGGGGCCTCATTTCATGCTACGCCCCATAGAAGTTATTTCCTTGATTATGTCCAAGGGGATTTTGGGCTAGTTTATTTGGGAGATAACAAACCCTGTCAGATTGTTGGAAAGGGAAGAATCAAGATTAAGTTGCAGAATGGGAATCATTGGCTACTACAAGAGGTAAGGCATGTTCCAAGGCTCAGTAGGAATTTAATTTCAGCGGGGCAGCTAACTGAACAAGGTTGCACTGTTACATTTACTGATAAAAATTGGAAGGTTTCAAAAGGTACCTTAGTAGTAGCAAAAAGTGTGAAAGTAAGCACCTTATATCTTTGTACAGGTCATACTGTTCCTTCTACTTTAGCTATTACAGAGAAAAAATAAACAGGTTCAGGAACAGTTGCTGCAGGTTTGCAGGAAGAGACTGGAAAAGTTGCTGCAGGTTCTGAGACAACACTGTGGCATAACAGACTTGGGCATATGAGTGAAAAAGGTATGAAGGTACTTCATTCTAAGAAAGTTTTACCAGGTCTGAAATGTATTAATATAGATTTATGTGAAAGTTGTGTGTATGGAAAACAAAAGAGAGTTAGTTTTCTCAAGGATGGGAAGCAAAAGAAAAATGAAAAATTGGAGCTTGTGCATACAGATGTATGGGGACCAGCTCAAGTATCTTCTCTCGGTGGCTCTCGATATTATGTTACATTCATAGATGATGCAACTAGGAAGGTCTGGATTTATTTCCTTAGATAGAAATCTGATGTATTTGAAACATTTAAGAAATGGAGAAGCTTGGTTGAGAATGAGACGGGTAAAAGATTAAAATGTCTCAGATCTGATAATGGCGGTGAGTATTGCAGCAAAGAATTTGAAGATTATTGTTCCCTTAATGGAATTCGCAGGCAGAAAACGGTTCTAGGGACTCCACAGGAAAATGGAGTGGCTGAACGCATGAATAGGACAATAATGGAGCGTGCAAGGACCATGAGATTGCATGCTGGGCTACCTTTAAACATGTGGGCAGAGGCTGTCAACACTGCTGTATATTTAATTAACAGAGGTCCTTCAGTTCCTTTAGGCTGTGGTATTCCAGAGGAAGCATGGACAGGCAAGAAGGTGAGTTATTCTTTTCTGAAAACCTTCAGCTGTGAAGCATTTGCACATATAGATTCTGAAAATAGAACTAAGATGGATGCGAAATCAAAAAAATGTACCTTCGTTGGATATGGCATTGATGAATTTGGTTATAGGCTTTGAGATTTTGAAAATCAGAAAATTGTGAGAAGCAGGGATGTTATATTCAATGAGAAGGTGTTGTACAAAGATTAGTTGCAGCAGCATGAGAAGAAAGAAAAGGATTATGTGGTGCTGGACGATACTCCAAATAGTGATGTTCCAGTGGTTCCTCATGCTCCGCAACAGCAACCAAAAATACCACAAACTCCAGTGAATGTTAGACGGTCAACAAGGATCAGCAGACCTCCTGAAAGGTTTTCTCCCTCTTTGTATTCTATTTTGTTAACAGATGCTAGTGAACCCGAAGGGTATAATGAAGCTATGCAGGTGGATACGCAGGTTCAGTGGGAGCTTGCAATGAAAGGAGAAATGGACTCCTTGCTGAAAAATCAGACTTGGGAATTATGTACGTTACCTATAGGTAAAAAGGCTTTACCAAATAAATGGGTTTACAGGCTGAAAGAGGAAGATGGAGGTAAGAAAAGATTTAAGGCCAGGTTAGTTGTAAAAGGATTTGCACAGAAAAAGGGCATTGATTTTGATGAGATATTTTCTCCGGTTGTCAAGATGACTTCTATTCGTACTGTTTTAAGTATTGTGGCTGCTGAAGATTTACATTTGGAATAGCTAGATGTTAAAACTGCCTTTCTCCATGGTGATTTGGAGGAGGAGATCTATATGGAACAGCCCCAAGGATTTGAGGTCAAAGGTAAGGAGAAACTAGTGTGCAGATTGAAGAAGAGTTTGTATGGCCTGAAACAAGCACCTCGGCAATGGTATTTGAAATTTGACAGTTTTATGGCTGAGCAAGGCTACAGTAGGTGTAATTCTGACCATTGTGTTTATTTTAAGAGGTTAGATAATGACAGCTACATTATTTTATGTTTATATGTTGATGACATGCTTGTAGCTGGGTCTAACATGGATCACATAAGAGAGTTAAAACAGCAGTTGGCACAATCATTTGATATGAAGGATTTGGGGGCAGCAAAACAAATCCTTGGTATGAAAATTTGCAGAGATAGGCTGAACAGAAAATTGACTCTATCTTAGGCTGCTTATGTTGAAAAGGTGTTGCAGAGATTCCACATGGAGAATGCAAAAGCTGTCAGCACACCTTTGCCTAGTCATTTGAAATTGACTAAGGACATGTGTCCTAAGACACAAGAGGAGGAAGAGAAAATGTCCAAGGTACCATATGCTTCAGCTGTAGGCAGTTTAATGTATGCCATGGTATGCACAAGACCGGATATTGCACATGCTGTAGGAGTCGTTAGCAGGTATATGAGTCATCCCGGATTAGAGCATTGGAATGCGGTAAAATGGATTCTCAGGTATTTGAGAGGTACATCCAATAAACACTTATGTTTTGGGGGCTCTAATACTGATTTAGCAGGTTATGTAGACTCAGATTTGGCAGAAGATATTGATACCAGGCGGAGTACTACAGGTTATGTCTTAACTGTAGGTGGAACAGCGGTAAGTTGGATTTCCAGGTTGCAAAAGGTGGTTGCTTTATCCACCACAGAGGCAGAATATGTAGCTGCAACAGAGGCAAGCAAGGAGATGATATGGCTACAATCTTTCATGAATGAATTGGGCACACAACAGGTTAACAGTTATTTGTTTACCGACATCCAGAGTGCCATACATCTTGCAAAGAATTCTGCCTTGCATTCAAAGACCAAACATATACAGTTGAGGTATCACTTCATTCGGTCGGTGTTGGATGATGGACAGTTACAGCTGGCAAAGATACATACAGATGACAATCTAGCAGATATGTTTACAAAGGTAGTGACAAGGGAGAAGCTGAGCTCCTCTTCAGCTTCGGTTGGTCTTCTAGACTGAACACAACAAAAATATAACAGCAGAGTCCAGGGTGCTTATTTCCAGTGGGAGCTACAGGGTCAGTGGTGTTATGATCAGTCTCCAAGTGGGAGATGATATGGTGTGGAGTCTGATCAATCTCCAAGTGGGAGATTGTTGTTATATGGAGCCTAATCAAACTCGGAGGTTATATTTACCCCACTTTTATCGGCGCAGTTTCCCCCCAAATTCCTACGGGGTCAAGGGGCAGCGCCCCTTGCGGGGGTTTGGGGGCAACGCCCCCAAGACGAGGTTTTTTATTATTTTATAATGCACCGGGAGTTAATTTTTTCATTGACCAACATAAGAAAACCCTATTTTGTAACCGACAAAAAGTTTGATAAAAAGCGGCTAAGGGTTAGGGTTTTGATATTGTATTGTAGCATTTTGCAGCGGTATTGAGTTGCAGGGATTGCTGATTGTAATCAGTTTGATTTACTGGATAATAATATTGGACTCTCTGTTTGGTGGATGTAGCCCGAGTTTGGGTGAACCACGTTAAAAATTGTCTCTCGCTATTATTATTTCTGTGTATTTCCATTTCTCTGTTTAATCTTTATTTGCATTTAATTGATATCTTCTGCCGACTAACCCTAACACGTGGGTGGTAGTTACACTGCATGCTCGGCATGCCAAGAAGACTGAAACATAGCTTTGGTAAATCTTTTCATTATCGATCATTATCATTATCGATTGTTATCATTATTGTGCTCTACACTCGGGAGATAGAGCAAGAACAAGGAAAACTCAGTTGGCTGGAAACCTTTGGAAGACCACAGGAAGTGGCACGATAGCACTCAGTTGTGATTCTTCAATAGACTGTGTTGACAACACCAAAACGACTTCACTCATGTTAGAATTGAAGCCTGGAAAGACTTACTTAATGTTAATTGTTAACAGTAATATTTCAGTATGGTATAGCATCGACTGTGTCGACTGTGATACAATATAATTGTTGTGTTAATCGTTTGAGGCTCTTAGGCCACAGTCACCGATATGCCAAACTTTATATCTCAGACCCTCATGTCTAAGTTACTATGTTCAAACTTATTAATGCATTCTTTTGGAGTTATATTTCAGGCCCTCGAGGCCGCCAATGTTACATATTTCAAACTTTGTTTTGCATGTGAATAAACTATTGCTTGAGGCCTTCAAGGTCGAGCCCAAAACTTGTTGTAGCAAACACTTGTCAAGTGCTAACATGGCCCAATATGATAACAATGAAATGATATCATTTAAGCTCCTATGATGAGCTCAAGCCAATAGCACGCTCATAAGATATAATGTATAAAACTATTGTGTAAGATATACCTCTGAAGGTTTGGCCTACATGTGGCTGAGGCACCAACCTTGAACTATTATGATGATCTTTTGAAAACTTTAATCTTAGATCATGCTAAGAGCACTTAAATACAATTTTGAGAACATCAAACATTGAACTCGAGTGCTTTCAAAGGGTTATTAAGATAACCAATGGTAGTATATATCGACCCCTCAATAAGGAGGAGTAATGCAATATAAAAGATTATTGTTTTACTCTATGGCAGCTTTGTATCCATGCTGGAATATTAGAGAGGATTCTCTTCTTGTTGTTTATAACATTATGAGATGGGAAGCATATTTAGTTTAAGTCTTATATATTTTAGTGTAAATCAAAACCTTTTCTTTACTTGTGACTATACTCCATGAAGGGAGAATTTAATGTTTAAAACTCATATGGGTATTTGAGTTACTATCTATTAATAAAACCATTTTAATTGGTTAAGGCAATGTATGCCTATGGTATTATGATCTTGAATTTAACCTATATGGTAGATCACATTGAAACTGTAAACCATGGAAGACCTAGGTTGGGAAACTTGTTTTGACTTTTAACACTGTTTAAAAATGGAATAGAGTGGTGAGAAGTCACAAGTTCCTCATTACGAAAGTAACCTATTATATTTGATATACTTCTAAGATGGTAGTCGATTGTCCTGGTATTGGACTATGAATCGAACTGAACCCACTTTTACTAGACCTAGAGAGAGGTCGAATTAAGCATATTGTAGGATGATATAGCTTCTAAGTTAAGTCAAGGTGGTGGACATACGATGATGTTCATTATGTAATGTACATGTATGTAAATTTCTGGCCAAAGTAATGCATCTGTCTCTGCATGCATTGTCGGTCCACAGTGCTCCAGATGGCATAATGTCTCCAGTAGTGTCATGCATAGTTAGAGTGGATCTATAGTTGTGTGACCAAGAGGAATTATGAAGGACATAACACTAGATACTCAGATGGCAAACCTAATGGTTCCTTATATCTATACCTTTTGTGAAGGGTAGGGCCGCTTCCAGGTAGGAAGTTGTGTGAGGGACCATCGATCTGTGGTTGGAGGAAAAGCACTTGGATGATGCTCTCCTTCCCAAGCATGAGACAAGTCGAAGCTTATGAAGATAGATGTCAAGTTTTCCAGATGCAGTGCTTTTTTATTATATGACTTGATAGTCAGTTATTATGTATAATTTGATATTTGATGCCTTGAGCATAGCTTGTACATGCATAGTGATGGGTATTCACAAATGAAATGTAATTGGATATTGTAAAGATAATGATTCATTCTTGTTTAACTCTGATATGGATACTCATGATGTATTCTAACTCTTAGTTAAGACGAATATTTATGTTAATTATTGGGCATTATGGAATGTGATGTTACATATGGTATTAGAGCTACCAGGTTTAATACATGGACCTATGAGCTCACTATTTGATGATTACTTTTATCCAATATTAACAGATGCTAATGATTGGATGTTCTATACCAAAATGGTAAGAATTTGAACAACACCCAGAAATAAGGTAACGAAAAATAGACATTACCTGTTTTATCATAAGATCTTGAGGGAGTGATCCTCAAGAATGAAAAGACTTGAACAGATTGGCTGCTTAGTAAGAGCATGGTTGACTGATGAGGAGACCTTCACTAATGCCGTGAAACACATCAAGAAGGATTTAAGGAAAGCAATTAGTATTGTTGCTCCTAACTCTACTGATGCATCAATAGAACCCTCTGCACCTAAAGCACTGGCTGTGGAAAATAATCCTAAGGATTATGATGTAACCAAGGAGGTTGTGGAAGAGTACCTGTGTGCACCTCCACCTCCTAAAACTGAAATGATAAACCTCAAAGTTGAGAAATGAATATGGGAAGTTACCCAAAATTGTTAATGACTTGCAGTAGCAAGGTGTAAACAAAATTTTGTAATTTTGAGAAGGATTACATGTAATCCATGGAATATTATAATGCAATTGAGAACAAAAGTTCTGATAAATATTTTATTTCTTGTTAAAGATTACATGAATGAGAATAGATTTATATTAAGAATGGATTATATGATTTAGAAACTAATCTATGATTAATCTACAAACATCAGGAAGAAGTAAATTGCAACAAGATTCAGCTAAGAACTGGAATGGGAGATAGTTAGGATGAAGGGCAACCTTCAGGGCACTCTGAATCTAAGCTTGACCAGATCTTGGCTTTGTTAAAAGAGACAAGAATGAGGGTAGAAACTCTCAAACAAGAGGTTAGGGATCGGCAAGGACCGAGGCAAGATGCCTATGATGGGGGTGATGATGAGGAATGTCATAATGACACCACCCAAAGTGAGCATAGAGAGAATAACTCTAAGGCTAGACAAGAAGAGGATAGGAGGAGCCATATGGCTTTGGAACTATCTCAAGACATGAAAAAGGTTATGCCTCCTAAATTTGATGGATTTATAAGCGAAGATGTCGTAAAGGCATGGCTTATGGAGATGGAAAAGTATTTTAAAATCAGGAATTATAATGAGGTCACTAAAGTGGTATGGGGAGCATTCCAACCGGTAAGTGAAGCATCCACATGGTGGATGAACAAAAAGATGGAACTAGGCTTGAGGTCTACAAGCCTTACCTAGGACAGTTGTGGAACTCTTTAGGCAAAGATGGTTGCCTCAACTATTCTATGATCAAAAGCTTCTAGACTTTCAGAATCTGAAACAAGTTATTTTGTCTATGAACGAATATTAGGAAAAGTTCACCCACCCGCTTAAGTGATGCAGGAGCATCCCGAGTGAACGAGTTATCCAGCATTAATAAAAAAAAAAAATTGCATGTTTAATTTTTAGTTTTTCTTTGTTTAGTTTTCATTGATTTAGTTGATGTCCACTACAAGGTAGGCAAATGCTAATCTGGAAATGGCAAAGACATTCAATGAGATAAGTATCAAATCACATTTGAATGTTACTGGGATTGCCAAACTTTTTAAGAAGCCTAGAGAATTGTCGAAGAATAATATTACATAGTTCTATCATTGTCGTCATTTGATAAAATATCACAAAGGGAAGGATAGAGTTACTCAAAGTATTTAGGGCTTCTGAGCTCATTGATTATGAAGAAGATGTTAGTATGTGAAGTGTAGTGACTGCTATTTCTCCTTGTATTATATCTGACCAAAAAAATTATCAGTATTCACATTTGGTATCAAAGCATAAGGGGTTTTTTAGAGTTTGCAGGCTAAGCATCTGGAGTTAGAATACTACATTCCAAAAGCAATTGGAGGAGAATGAGAAAATGCATGGGTCTAATAATTCATAACGATCAAACAAAAATGAGCCAAGCTCAGTGTACTGGCTACTTTTCAAACTCTTTCTTAGTTTAAACTTTGATCTTGCAAAGAGCGATAGTTCCTCCTCTACGTAAGGATTGAAGAAATTTAAATAATTGAATATTATGGTCTATTTTAAAAGTCCTTGAAGGTAAAAAGCTAAGCCCACAATGATCCTTTGAACTTCTCTGAAACAACATCATTGTTTAACTATAATAATTTGGGGCATGTGAAGACAAAATATAAGAAGCCCGCCTCACATAAATGAATCGCTTCATTTTTGGAGCAAAATAAGAAGCTAAAACGTCCCATCTAAGGCTCAATAAAACCCAGGTATCCATGTTGAATAGGGGGTGTGCCAATAACAAAGGAAAATGAAGTAGAGTATGGTATTGGAAAGGAACGGATGATAGGCTGGCTGTGTGGATGGAGCTAGCTGTAGTGGGTAGTAGAAAGTGTGTCATAGAGAAGATTATGGCTCCAGATTGAAAGGAGTATCATGTAGAGAGAAAATAAATTGTTTGTGCCTGTGGAGAGGCCATTGAAGGCCAACAATGTACATAATTGTTTGTAAATGTGTGATTTATTGTTTTGAATAAGAATCAAATTCAAAGTGTATTATTTGATGTTGTTTTCAATCTAGTGAATGTCTTTTGATTGATGATAATAGAGGATTTGTGTATGTGTGGTATAAGTACAATTGGTTATATGTTCTGTGAGAGGGGAGTACTCTTTTGTGTCAATTGGTATCAGAGCCAGTTTTTCCTAAGTGTGGAGAGTATCCACTAGGACCTATGGAGTAGCAGAGAAGGCGGTTGTGAGAACTCGAAAGGATCATTGCAAGTGTGTGAACTCCTGATCGGTTGAGAGTTTGAAGCCACAAAGGAGAGAGTAAAAATTTTGAGAAAAGCTTGAGAGACAGGGTAGGTGTGAAGGAGACCTACAATGGGGAGAGCAAGAAAGACTAGAAGTCATTGATGGAGAAAATAATAAAAAGGAAGAGAGGGTTTGTGATTGGCTAGGTTTTGGCAATCCCAATGTTGAAGAGATGGAGAAGGCAAAGATGGAAGGAACGAGTTGTGAAGATGTATGAAGAATTATTGGAAGAAGTGAAGAAAGAGTTGTATAAAAACCTAAAGGAGATTTGTGTAGAGAAGAAAGCGGGTAGAGAAGAGTCCCATGTTTCTTCTAATAATTGTTTATTTGCAGGTGATAGCATGTGTGCAATAGATCAACTTGCAACCATGGAGTGTGCAGAGGTTGGAGCTATAAAAGAAAGAGAGAGATGAAAAGGTGCAGAAAACAAACTTTCGCAGTCCTATGTTCGATGGAGAAGTTGGTGAGGATGATCTTCTGCTGAAAGAGGAGATGAGAAGAATCAAAAGATTCTTGGAAGGAGAAGTGACTGGTAAAGGAGAAGATTTGATGTTGGATGATGGTCCAGTGTTTGATGAGGAACCTAATGAAGATCAAGGGTTGCTTGGTGAAGAGATACAGAAGATTGAACAATTGTTTAGTGCAGCAATGAAGAACATTGCACCTGATGATGTTGGAGTAAAGAAGAACGTTACACTCAGTGAGGATGGAGCAATGGAGGAGTATGAGGTAAACTATTTTGTTTATGAGTTTTGTGATATTAAGTTTGAATTGCATGTACCTGATGAGATGAGTAGCATGGTAGAGAAAACTGTTCAATGTCCAGATGTGGTAGAGTGGAGTAGAGATGCCTACTTGTGGGTAGAAGTTGTAGAGGATGTGACATGAGAGATTTGGTGAAGGTGGTCGATCTGCAGTGGGTTGAAACTCGTGAAGGTGAAGGATGAGAAGAGCAGAGTGAGGATGTGGAGAGTCAGCCTTTGGTGGAGGAGGACGGTCTATAGTGGATGTGAGTCCATGAGGGGAAAGAGGAGGAAGAAGCGGTGTTGCTAGAGGAAGGTGGTGCATGTTCTGACACGATGTTGGAAAAGGCAAAAGAAAGATTGATTTTCATCCCTTGGACAATGAAGGAGTTCACTACAGGTTGGTTGCAACCTAGAAGGGTGATGCTATCACTCAACTCCACTTTGTGAGCCTATGCTCACAAAATTTCTACCCGGCGTGTTTGATACAGGAGCATCTCGGGTGAACGAGTTATTCAGCATCAATAAAAAAATAAAAATTACAGGTTTAATTTTCAGTTTTGCTTTGTTTAGTTTCCATTGATTCAATTGATGTCCTCTGCAAGGTAGGCAAATGCTAATATGGAAATGGCAAAGACATTCAATGAGATAAATATCAAGTCACATTTGAATCTTATACGCTGGCACTGCCAAAGTTTTTAAGAAGCCCAAAGAATTGTCGAAAAATAATTTTACATAGTTCTATCATTGTCATCATTTGATAAAATATCACAAAGCAAGGGAAGTATAGAGTTACATCAAAGTATTCAGGGCTTCTAAGCTCATGGATTACGAAGAATATGTTAGTATGTGAAGTACAGTGATTGCTATTTCTCCTTGTATTACATCTAACCAAAAACATTATCAGTATTCACATTTGGTATCAAAGCATAAGGGTTTTTTTAGAGTTTATAGGCCGAGCATCTAGAGTTAGAATACTACATTCCAAAAGAAATTGGAGGAGAATGAGAAAACACATGGGTTTGATAACTCATAATTCTCAAACAAAAATGAGCCAAGCTCAGTGTATTGGTTGCTTTTCCAACTCTTTCTTAGTTTAAACTTTGATCTTGCAAAGGACAATAGTTCCTCCTATATGTAAGGATTGAAGAGGTTTGAATAATCAAATATTACAATCTATTTTAAAGTCCTTGAAGGTAAAAAGCTAAGGGCAGTGATCCCTTGAACTTCTCTGAAACAACATTGTTGTTTAACTATAATAATTTGGGGCATGTGAAGACAAAATATAAGAAGCTCACCTCATAGAAATGAATTGCTTCATTTTTGGAGCAAAATACGAAGCTAAAACATCCCATTTGAGGCTCAATAAAAACCCATGAATCCATATTGAATAGGGGGTGTGCCAATAACAACAGAAAATGAGGCAAAGTATGGCATTGGAGAGAAATGACTGATAGGTTGGCTATGTGGATGGAGTTAGCTGGAGTGGGTAGTAGAAAGTGGTGTTATAGAGAAGATTATGGCTGTAGATTGAAAGGAGTATAATGTAGAGAGAAAATAAATTGTTTGTGCCTGTGGAGAGGCCATTGAAGGCCAGCAATGTACATAATTGTTTGTAGATGTGTGATTTATTGTTTTGAATAAGAATCAAATTCAGAGAGTATTATTTGTTGTTGTTTGCAATCTAGTGAATGTCTTTTGATTGATGATAATAGAGGATTTGTCTATGTGTTGTATAAGTAATTGGTTATATGTTCTGTGAGAGGGGAGTATTCTTTTGTGTCATTAAGTATGTGCTACAATACCAACAGGATGAGAGATTGTGGATCTAGAAGTTTATAATAGGGTTGAACGTCTAGATTGGGGGCGAGGTTGATGTACATGGTCCTACTACTATGGACCAAGTCTATGAAAAGGCCATCAAACAAGAATAAAAATTGAAAGCTATATCGGCTTATAGAGAAAGAAACTGAAAGAGATATAATTGGTCCCAATCCTCTCAATCTCTAAGAAAAAGGGAAGAAACAAGATTTTATTGAGAAAAATCACAAAGGGGCCAAGAATAGATAAACTAAGTCCAAGGGGAAGAAGAAGAGTAATAACTACTCCAAGAAGAATGGAGACAATTCTAGAAAACCTCAGTAGAGGTGAGGACCAGTGGGAGGGTGCTACACATGTGGCGGAGATCATTACACCAACCAGTGTCCTAACAAGACACAGGGACCACAACCTAGAGGAAACCCTCTACCCTCTCAACAAGCGGCATTCCAACAACACATTCATGCAGCCTTGGACAATAGGCAAGTTGAATACCAAATAACTCCCACTGAAACTATAGGTATTTTATCTAGTCTTCTAATTTTAGTTTTGATTGATACTGGGGCTACCAAATGTTTTGTTTCCCCTAAAATTGTAAGAAAAAATAATAGAAAGGTTGGATACATGGCAAACACATGGTCAGTAGAATATGCAAATCAAACCAAGGCTCAGATAGAGCAATGCCTGTTTGAGGCTAGGGTTGAACTTTTGAGTTTCTCCACAGAAGTAAATCTTTATGTATCCCCACTAGGCTCGTATGATGTTATCCTAAGGATAAATTGGCTATGGAGACATCGAGCCAAAGTGGATTGTTATGCCAAAACAATAGAATGTCTTGATGACTTAGGAAACAAAGTCTTTCTACAAGGGAACTCTAGGGAAGTCAAACTAAGACAAATTTCTGCCCTACAAGTGAAAAGAGCTCAAAGAAAAGTATGCCAATTTTTTGCTGTCAAAATGGAAAAATTAAATGAGTTTGAGGAAACCAATTTCCAAGGTGATCTAATGTTTTATGAATCTTAGAAACTCAATGAAGTTGGGAAGAAGGAGTCCATAGATCAGGAAAGATCAGATATGGACATGTATCCTTTCCTTAGAGATTTTGAGGATGTATTTTTGGATGAGCTACTGAGATTAAACCTCCTAAAAGAGCTTTTGACTTCTCTATTGATATAATTTTAGGGTCAGAACCTATTTCTAAAGTCCCCTACAGAATGACCACCACAGAGTTAATGGAGCTTAAGGCTCAATTACATGAATTGTTGGATAAGGGTCTGATTAGACCCAGTGTGTCACCCTGGGGAGCACCAATTATATTTGTGAAAAAGAAAGATGGCACTTTGCGGTTATGCATAGATTACCACATGTTGAAAAAAGCAACAATTAAGAATAAATATATGTTGCCTCACATCAATGATCTTTTTGATCAAATGAGAGGTGCAACTATATTTTCCAAGATCGATCTTTGGTCTGGATATCACCAATTGAGATTAAAGGATGAGGACATCCATAAAATAGCCTTCAAGACTAGGTATGGGCATTATGATTTTCCTATCCTACCTTTTAGATTAATGAATGCATCGGTGACATTTATGAACCTAATGAATAGTGTGTTCAGGGATTGTTTGGACAAGTTTGTCCTCGTGTTTCTTAATGACATTCTAATCTATTCTAAGAATGAGGAAGAGAATCTTCAACATCTAAGGATTGTTCTTCAGAGGTTGAGAGAGCATGTAAACTATATGGCAAGCTCTCAGATAAGTGTACTTTCTTTCAAAAGGAAGTGCAGTATTTAGGCCACATAATTTCAGCCAAGGGAATAGCTATGGACCTAGCTAAAATTAAGGCTATTTTGGAATGGGCGGTACCAAGAAATTTTCTTGAGGTTTGAAGTTTCATGGGCCTTGTAGGTGATTACAGGAAGTTTGTGAAAAACTTTTCAAAAATTGCATACCCTATAACTTCCTTGCAGAGAAAAGGTAAGAGATTTGAGTGGTCAGAAAAGTGCTAGGAGGCATTCGACCTACTAAAGGAAAAATTGACTTTAGCACCAATTTTGAAGGTACCTAACCCAGAGGGTCAATATGTAGTCATTATTGATGCCTCAGGGGAAGGCTTGGGTGATATACTAGTCTAGGATGGATAAGTCATTACGTATGAATTTCGTAAAATGAAAAATTATGAACAAAACTATGCCCCACATGATTTGGAACTAGCAATAGTTATTCATGCAGTACAAATGTGGAGACAAGTGCTATTTTCTTAGGAAACCTTTTGAACTAAAAACAGATCACCAAGGGCTCAAATATCTATTCACTCAACCACATCTTAATGCTCGTCAAAGATGGATGGAATTCATCTTGGATTATGATTTTGAGGTTAAATATATTCAAGGAAAAAAAAACTGGGTGGCAGATGCTTTGAGTAGGAGAAGACACATCTCCTCAATGATCTCCATACATTTTGATTTTATGAATCAAGCATTATAGAAATCTAAGGGAGATGAGTTTTACGAGAAGGTAAAACAGGCCCTTGAGGAAAATCCCCAGAATCTGAGATATGAAGGATTTAACCTTGAACCAGATGGGTTATTAAGGTTTGTGGAAGGATGTATGTACCTAACTCTGTAGAGCTAAGGAATATGGTGTGGAAGGAGGTTCATTCTGCACCATATTCTCGACATCCTGGAGTAACAAAGTTACTTGTTGATGTGAAACCCCTATATTTCTGGAAAGGAATGAAGAGGGATGCTGCAAATTTTGTAGCTATGTGTATGGAATGCCAAAGGGTGAAGGAAGAACACCATCACCTAGCAGGACTCTTATACATTCATGAAATTCTTAAATGGCAATGGAAAATTATAAGCATGGACTTTATGCAAGGGCTTCCTATGTCAAGGATCAAGCACAATGCTTTTTTAGTTGTGGTGGATAGACTCACCAAAGCTACTCATTTTATACTTAGCAACTTGATGGTTGGGGCATTCGTCATAGCCCAAAAATTTGTTCAAGAGATTTTTAGATTGCATGGCATACTCGAGAAGATTATCTCAGATAGGGATGCATGAATGACATTGAGGTTTTGACAAACCTTGTTCTCTTCACTTGGAACCTAGTTGAATATAAGCTCTGCTTATCATCCTAAAATAGATGGCCAAACTGAGAGGGTAAACCAAGTGCTGGAGGATTTATTGAGAATGTATTGCACGGATCAACAATATAAATGGGAACATTATCTCCCTCTGGTGGAATTTGCTTATAATAATTCCTATCACTCTGCTATTAAGATGGCTCCATTTGAAGCATTATATGGATAGAAGTGTCGAACCCCTATAAGTTGGGACAAGCTAGAAGATAGGGTTAGCCTTGGTCCATAAATACTGTCAGAGATGGAAGAGCAAGTCCATCTGATTAAGATAAGGATAGTGGAAGCCAATGATAGGCAAAAGAGTTATGCAGATGCTAAGCGCATCGAAAGGCATTTCTCAGTGGGAGAGAAAGTCCTTTTAAGGGTAAAACCTTATGAGTTCCATTAAATTTGGAAAGACATCTAAACTAGCACCTAGATATGTGGGTCCCTTCAAAGTTCTTGAAGATGTCAACCCAATTGCATATAGAATTGCTCTACCGCCAACTCTTGCCATGATGCATAATGTTTTTCATGTTTCCTATTTGAAAAGATTTAATGCTGTAGATAATCAAATTCCTATTCTTGATTAGAATACTATACAAGTGAAGGACCTAGGGGTGGTGGTAATCAATCCCATCAAGGTCCTCAACATGTGTAACCTATGCTTACATAACAAAGAGATAACATAGTGTAAGGTCCAGTGGGACCAATATGCAGAGGAAAATGCCACCTAGGAAAACTATGATGACATTTATGCAAGATTTCCTCATCTTTTCTGAAATTTTTTTTATTATGCTCTTAAAACATTTTCTTATTATGTTGGTTAACTTTTAAGGCAATTAATCATCGAGGACGATGATTCTTATGGGGGAGATATGTTACATCCCCAACTTATGATTTAGCTTAATCTTATTATTGTGTGATAATCAGGAAGATTAAACATAGCTTAATGATTAGATATTGTGGAAATATTTGATTTAAATCATTGATTATGAGAATGCTAACTAATGATAGTTAGTTATGAAATTACATGTTCATATGAATATTTAATTATTCTGAATTGTGAATTAGATGATGATGCACTGATCATGGTTTTATGATGGTGAGTGTGAACAAGAAATAAATCTTCCTTCAAAGATGGAAGGAGAGTATCATCCAAGTGGACGAGATAGATGTCAGGAAATGGGTCTAATTGCCATCTAAGTATCTAATTTTATGTCCTTATGAACCTTTGTAAGTTGGCGTAAGTTACGTCTTTTCTTTGCTAATTGATTTACTTTAATGTTTTGTCTTGTTGAATGAGTTATTTCGACAATGTTTGCGTCGACTTGACCAAACCATGTTCTTAGAATGCCAATGTGAGTCAAGAGATAGTCTCGCTAAGTGGCAAAGTACCTTCTTGTATCTCTATTTATTCCCAAACTGAGATTTTGAATCTATTATTCTTGGCATAATATGCTTTGGGTTTATAGCGAAGAAGGGGGACCGATGCTCGAAGAAGGGGGAGCGATGCTTGACCCTTAAACTACATTTTGATTGTGTCACCATGTTTGTGATGATGTCATGTGAGGACATCTTGATTGACTTGAGTATCTTCATACATCATGAAGATGTATGGAAAGTTTAATATGCTATAACTATTTAAACTTTATATCAAATCCCATGTTAATATTAATATGTTTATGTGTTATGTGTATTTGGCTGACATCACCCATGGTAGTGGAGTGAAGAAATGTCATTGTGGACCAATTGGAGCTTTATTCTCACTGCCCACTTGCAAATAGCACATATTGGATCAAGTGTCTCCTAAGAAACCGTAGGTGGTGGAGTGGAGAAACCACCCACCACTTTGTGGGCACAGGTGGTAGTTACTGTTGACTTTTTCCCAGACTGGATGCTTATTCCCAGATTTCCCTACAAGGTAGCCATCAGTGATCAACAGGATCTCTGGGCCAGGGGCCAACAGTGTAGGAGATAGACTCTATATTTTATCTCCTCTTCTTCTTCAAGCTCTGCAAGACCTAGGGGGGTATTCCCTACTCAACATCCATGAGGATATGCATACAAGGCTGGGATGCTGACAGAAAGCAGATAAGTCCTCCTGTAAGTAGACCAAAACTGAAAGATAAGAGCAAAGGGGCTAGCTTTGGGCCTATTTGCAGTTGTAGACAGAGGACTGAGGATCCTAAAACTAATTCTAATGTCCTAAAGATTGTTTTAGATTTAGATTTTGATTTTAAGTTTGGATGCAAAGCTGGACATGGTTGTAACTCAAACACAAAGCAAGATTGGTGCCTATCTAGGGCCTGGAGTCAGTAGACATACACCTGTGAATGATCAGCATGAACAGCTAAAACTGGATTTTAGGGGGATATATGTGATACCTGCCTTACAGATATCTCCCAATACAGAGTGTTAAGTTATCTCTACTTATGGAATCCCTACTGCAGTATACCCTTCCCAATGTTCAACCTGAAAACAGTTTAATCTACCCCTTGAGCAGAAGTTAAAAGATCATACATTCAACATAGGAATTCTATGTTCTAGAGTCTCAAATATTGCTTAAATATCCAGACTCAGAAGAAAGATGCATGCAATACTGGAGACAGAATTAACAAAACACATGCTAAGATAGCATTTCTCATATAAGATTAATCATGAAATCAGTGGGTTCATGCCAAAACATACAACAAGGGATACATAAACTCACAGGTTAAGCTGTACAGAGCAACCAGATCAGCTTGTTTTGAATTACAGAGCCAAAAATCTTCAACTTTCAACAACAAAAATGAGTAACACTTCCTGCTTATAACAGCCAGGTAGTGTACAATAGCAATTAATTACATGGTTGACCAAAAATCCTGCCAGATACACAGTATCAGAAAAATGGCGCTCAACGCATTACCAGATTGGTGCCCAAACATGAATGCAGTAGGTAGGGGAGGAGACAGGAAGAAATCTCGAGCCTTGCGCCGCCGCCTAGGGATCCAGATCTTCAATCAGGTACCAGATCCGTCCATACCTCTGCAACC
The DNA here is from genome assembly GCA_027924645.1 of Cunninghamia lanceolata. NCBI lineage: Eukaryota > Viridiplantae > Streptophyta > Pinopsida > Cupressales > Cupressaceae > Cunninghamia > Cunninghamia lanceolata. The sequence goes on along the minus strand of BSBN01000286.1, from coordinate 3,945,411 downwards.
TTCGCCATTAATGGCGCACCAACCCGCGGCCTTGGGAAAAACATCAACTGTGCATCGCAACCATTTCCCGCCAAGATTCATCGTCATGATATTTCAAAATATGCAGGGTCGAATTATCCCACATGCACCCCACGGTGACCTTTTCAACACTTTATATACTAGGCCACGAGCATATATAATGTCAGTGCTTTTGCTCCTGACGACACTAGTATAAGACTTCATCATCATCCTCCAACAGCATGATATCCTGTTGCTTGAAAAATCACCCTGACGTCAGCATCATCATCACAATATCACCTGCATGATAATCGCCTTCATCGGTACAACCTGATCCATCAGAGGAAGATCCTCCTGCTTAGCCGATACCAAAAGTCTGGCCGATGAACATCCTGATGACGTTACCGTCATATCCTGCTGATGTCATAAGCATATCTGCCTACTGCACACCTCCTCATATCCGGATGACGTCATCATCATGTTTGCAAATATCAAGGGATCTCCACAAGATGATCAGTGTTAGAAATATGACCCCCCCAGACCTTGATGACGTCATCATCATATAGACATCAGGATGATATTCGAAAGATAACCGGATATTTGGAAATATCATCCTGATGCACAAATATCATGCTGCACTGTAGCTCCACTATAAGATCGGGGTGATATATGAATATGACAGATATTTGAAATGATCACCCCCCACTGGATAATGCATGAAGCCGACAGGCGGATATCTCCCTAATATCAGCATCATCATGATGCTAGAACAAACATACATCCGGGTGATATTCAAATATGAAAATATCACCCCCTCCTTCGGAAATATCATGATGCAGATAGGCAGAGAAATAGATATCACCCTGACATAAGAATGACGTCAGCATCATTAGGATGATAAAACAACGAACATAAAGTGATACAACAACATCAGGATGATATTGACTAAGATCATCCTGACGTTCAAAATATGATGACCACGATGAATATCGGGTCACACTTAGAACTTTACAGCAACATCATCAGGATGATCTTAACAAAGATCACCCGATGTTAAAATATCACCCCGTGAAAGATCATGCAGGCAGAAAATATGATGACCCTCGCAAGCAACACGGTGATAACTGGAAATATGATGATGATGATGACGACCCTTAAGAAAAAACAAGTCAGGTCGAACAACTCAGAAAATAACCCCTTCAGAAGATCAGGGTGACATCATCATCATAAAAGGGCAAGGTGATATTTGGAAAATCACCAGATACTTGAAAAATCACCCTCCGCAAGAAAATTAAGGCACATTGTAGCTCATCAGCAAGATCGGGATGATATCCAAACATCACCCGATATTGAAATATGATGATCCTGATGAAAAACCAGTTGACAGAAAACATGATGATGCGGACCATCATCGAAGACAAGATGATGATGATGATCTCCTCCTCAAAGAAAATATGATGATGCAGCTGAAAAATGCCGAGGAGGTCCAACACTTAGGAAAATGGGCAAGAAGATATAGGGTTCAAATGAAGAAACCCCCTAAACATGAAAAATCAACCTCCAGGTCAAAATGAGTGCTAACAGTTACCCTGCATGCTCAGCATGCCAAGAAGACCAAAACATAGATTTGGTAAGTCTTTTCATTATCGATCATTATCATTATTGATTGTTATCATTGATGTACTCTATGCTTGGGAGATAGAGAAAGAACAAGGAAAACTTAGTTGGCTAGAAACCTTCGGAAGACCTTAGGAAGTGGCACGATAGCACTCAGTCATGAGTCTTTGAAAGACTATGTTGACAACACCAAAATGACTTCACTCAAGGGTTAGAATTGAAGTCTGGAAAGACTTACTTAATGTTAATTGTTAATAGTAATATTTCACTATGGTATAGTGTCGACTATGTTGACTGTCATAGAATATAATTATTGTGTTAATCGTTTGAGGCTCTCAGGCCATAGTCACTGATAAGCCAAATCTAATATCTCAGACCCTCATGTCTAAGTTATTGTGTTCAAACTTATTAATGCATTCTTTTGGAGTTATACTTTAGGCCCTTGAGGCTACCAATGGTACATATTTCAAACTTTATTTTGCATGTGAATAAATTGTTGCTCGATGCCTTCAAGGCCAAGCCCAAAACTTGCTGTAGTAAACACTTGTTGAGTGCTGACATGGCATAGTATGATAACAATGAAATGATAACATTTAAGCTTCTATGATGAGCTTGAGCTGATAGTTCTCATAAGATATAATGTATAAAACTATTGTGTAAGATATATCATTGAAGGTTCAGCCTGCATGTGGCCGAGGCACCAACCTCAAACTATTATGATCATCTTTTGAAAACTTTAATCTTAGACCATGCTAAGAGCACTTAAATACAATCTTAAGAACATCAAACATTGAACTCGATTGCTTTCAAAGGGTTATTAAGATAACCAAAGGCAATATGTATAGACCCCTTGATAAGGAGGAGGACTGCAATATATAAGATTATTGTTTTACTCTATGGCAGCTTTGCATGTATGCTAGAATATTAGAGAGGATCTTCTCTTCTATCTATTTATAACATTATGAGATGGGAAGCATAATTAGTTTAAGTCTTATATGTTTTAATGTAAATCAAAACCTTTTCTTTACTTATGACCATACTCCATGAAGGGAGAATTTAATGTTTAGAACTCATATGGGTATTTGAGTTATTGTCTATTAATAAAACCATTTTAATTGGTTAAGGCAATGTATGCCTATGGTATTATGATCTTTAATTTATCCTATATGGTAGATCACATTGAAACTAGAAACCATGGAAGACCTAGGTTGGGAAACTTATTTTGACTTTTAACATGGTTGAAAAATGGAATAAAGTAATGAGGAGTCATAGGTTCCTCGTTACAAAAGTAACTTATTATATTTGATATACTCCTAAGATGGGAGTCGATCGCCCTGGTATTGGACTATGAATCAAACTAAACCCACTTTTACTAGACCTAGAGAGAGGTTGAATTAAGCATACTATAGGATGAGACAACTTCTAAGTCAAGTCAAGGTGGTGGACCTATGATGATGTTCAGTGCATAACGTACATGTATGTAAATATTTGGCCAAACTAATGCATCTGTCTCTGCATGCATTGTCGATCCACAGTGCTCCAGATGGCATAATGTCTCCAGTAGTGTCATGCATAGTTAAAGTGGATCTATAGTTGCGTGACTGAGAGGCATTATGAAGGACACAACACCAAATACTCATATGGAAAACCTAATGGCTCCTTATATATCTATACCTTCTGTGAAGGGTAGGGCCACTTCCAGGTAGGAAGTTGTGCAGGGGACTGCTGGTCTATGGTTGGAGGAAAAGCACTTAGATGATGCTCTCCTTCCCAAGCATGAGACAAGCTGAGGCTTATGAAGACAGATGTTAAGTGAGTTTTCATTATATGACTTGATAGTCAGTTATTATGTAGAATTTTATATTTCATGCCTTGAGCATAGCTTATACATGCATAGTGATGGTTATTCACAAATGAAATGTAATTGGATATTGTAATGATAATGATTCATTCTTGTTTAACTCTGATTTGGATACTCATGATGTATTCTAATTCTTAGTTAAGATGAATATTTATGTTAATTATTTAGCATTATGGAATGTGATGTTACACAAACATAAAAAGATACAACACAATATCAACATAAAAATAGCAAAACTATAGCAAATCTGCCCATAAACTACTTGGTGAAAGTCTTACAATCATAAGTACATAAACATATAACATAGATATATTAAAATCAAATAAAAATCCACCCAAGAGATCGACTACATATGGTGCAAAGCCTTAGACGCATCAAGTTCTTCCTAATAAAAGTGTGCATGCTAATTGATGAACTCTTCCAACCCACTTTTGTCTTAGTTCTTTCTGACTTGTTTCTTTTGGCCCACGAGCTAGGGCATTCTAGATATCAATCTTCATATCACTTTTAGCTTGTGAATGCCCAATATGCTAAGAGGACTTCTTTAGTTTTCATTGAGAATTTTAATCCCTAACTTGAACTATTTTTAATAGTTCTTTTACTCACCTCCATCACTTTGCACAGATTCAAGCTTTGATGTCTTGGAGATATTTTTCCATCACATTTATTATTTCTACCTACTTGGAGTTTTAACTCAAATTCTACTAATTTCCATCATTTTTTTCCCATTACTTGAAGATTCATTTCTCTTCTTCAATGGGAACAAGGATCCTCCTGTCATTTTTTTTATCTAGCCTAGAAGTTTTGATATTAAGATAGTTTATTTCTAAAAAGAACCACTTAGAAAGGTTATGGTGAATGATCAATTATTCATGAAGGCTAAATATCTTGTCAACAATTTGACTATCTCCATAATAGATTCCATAGAGGTAGAATAATGGTTAGAAAGGTCTTGGTCCTGAGAGGGACTTGGATAGGGATCATCAACTTCTATGGATGAGGAACCAATAGTAGGTTCAAGAAACCCTAAGTTTACATTTTCTTTCCTTCTATCCTCATATACCTTCCTTTATTTCATCTCCTTCATGCCATTATCCTTAATCTTACCAATCCTACCCCCCTCAATTACTATCCCCTGCTTATCCACATCTCTATTTAATAACCTCCTCAAACTCAAAATCATACAACTGAGTCTCAACACCTTCCTCCCACTCATTTCCCTCATAATCTAGATCAAAAGACTATTATTCCCCCTCTAAGGCACCCCAACACTATCCTTAGCAGAAGAATTAATAACCATTCTAGAACTTCTAGGTCTTTTCCTAGGAGGCAATGAATAAGGATTAAACATAGTGTTAAGGGTTCTAATGAAAATAAGGATGATAAAAATCAAACCCTTATTCAATAAGGTAGGGCCTGACACCCTCTTAAACTCTAGAATCAAAATTTCTAAAGAAGTTAATAGATAAAACAAGGAAACCATCATATGATCTTATAAAAGTGGTTGAGTAGAATGAAGTGGTAAGAGTAAAGGGATTTGAAATGGCCCTTAAGAGTAACATACCTCATAATGCACAAGGACACCTCATTCCAATGCCTCTTCAATGAACTCTTGGCATGGCCCGACTACAATTTCTTAAGTACAATGATAGAAGTTAGTTCTAACAACCATTCTCTATTTTTCTTGCCATTTTCAACTCCTAAAAATGTATCTAACATTATACATGATATTTTGAAAGCATTAAATTTTTTATCTTACAAAACATGAGGAATACAACAATCATTGAAATTATGATCTTTTAGAGTACCAAAAATACAACTATCAACAAGAGCTATATTTTTTTTATAGAAAGTTCATCTCTTAAGCCTCCTTTGCACATTACATTGTTAAAGCACATCATTTTTTTGGTGAGAGAGTATTAGTAACTTTTTCCCCAAATGAACATGAAATCAAAAGGTAAAATGTCCATTGCTCGTAGTAACTATCATGAATGATTGTCTCTTATAGTCGACTAAATGTTAACATATGTAAAAGAAGACAAAGAGATCTTTAAAATCTCTTTTGCATGTTCTTGAAAGTGATATCACATATCATCTATAACATATGCTAGTTGTTTTTTCATTGCTCCAGATTTGAGTTCTTTTTCCTATGAAACAAATATCAATTTATCTAAAGACCCGATAGTTTTCTTTTTTTTTTTGTTAAAGCCCTCTCTACAAAATTGTCTACAATATATCAAACACAACAAAGTTATAACTAAATCATGGCCACCAATTTTTTCACTTTAATTTTCTCATTTTCATTAATTTTATGAAATGATCATTGTCCAAATTGTAAATTTGAAAATAATTTATTTTGAGAGGAAAAATCAACTATTTTTACTTGTAAAACATCATTGTTATAGGATTAATTACTTGAATCACATTGGTATATATGTCTAAATTAATATATTTTCTCTCACTAAAATCTAATACAATTAGTGTTGAGTGGGCAACTTTTAATTTGGGTCCAATCACTTTTCATGTGATGAGGCAACTTCTAATTTAGGTTTCAACTGCTTGTATTTTTACATTAATTAAGGGCATACAATGATATGATCACCAATTAAATTATATGCAATTAGGGAATAGGAGGCACAATCATCAGTGAAATTATAATCAATTAAGGGAAAATGGTGGTGCAATCACCAATAAAATTATAGTGAATTTAGGGAAAACATGTAATATTACCATGTAATGATAGGTATATTTGGGAAAATATTTAGTATAGCCATTGAATTATAGGAGGTTCTAAGAAATTGTGGCCCATTGCCTTGGAATTATATGTCTTTTAGGGTTAAGGGTAAGTGCAACAAGATGGGGGCCAAAAAGAGGTCTTAAGTGGCCACTTTTTTTCTGAAATCAGGAAATACTGGCCTTGGATGAGAAATTGAGCATAGTTACACTCAAAATTTGGAGATGAAACCAAAACAATGTTCGTAGTGCTCCAAGTCTACTTTCTAAACTACTATTTTTTTTTAAAAATGGCATAGATTAAGGGGTTCAAAAGAGGGAGCCACATAAATTGGTGTTGTTTCTGTCAAAAAAACATAACATAGCATGTTTTGTGGCTCCCTCAAAAGGTCAACTTTTTTTTGTATTTTTAAAATTGCTTTAGTGAGAAATTAGCTAATAGCATGTAGTTTATGCCCAATTTTTCTGATAATTTTTTGATGAATATTTGATTTTTTACTAATTTTCAAAGTGGACACATCCTAAAAAATAGAATTTTGGCCGTGCTACCCCTATAAATTTTGAAAACTAATTGAAAATCATTTTTTTCTTTTTTTAATATTTGTAGAATGGAGTCTAGTTTCTCAATATGTAATATTTTTGAAATTTCAATGAATAGTTAATTTACAATGAAAAAAAGACCAAACAGTGGTTTTTGCCCAAAAATAGACACAAATAAAAGAAATTAAAGATGAAAGGCTTAACATTGTTAAAATGTGAAAAAAATCACATCATCAAATAGCTAAGAGAAAGCCTAACATTACCCAGGTGTTCAATTTGTTTGACCTTGAAACACGTGCAAATTTGAGGGTTAACACGAATGAAATTATGTGAAATCTTGAAGAATATGGAAAAACACATATGTGACTGTTCAAAAGGTACTCCAAGCCTTTGGGTTGGAAATCCAAAGAAAATCCCAAGCCCAAGGCTTGGGATTCCCAAAGAAAGACATAACTTGAGCGTGTTATAACTCACTCGCATTATGTTTTGCTTTGCATTTTTCCTTTTCCACCAAAGTCTGTGTTGTTTGTCATGTTTGACATAACGTGAGCGCATTATAACACACTCGCGTTATGTTCCCCTTAATTTTTTTTATGTTCAAGGCTATTAATCATGTATGTATGTATGTATGTATGTATGTATGTATGCCTATATGTATGTATCTATGTATGCCTATATGTATGTATGTATGTATCTATGTATGCCTATATGTATGTATGTATAGTGTCGAGGGTAGAGGAGGGTAGAAATGGGAGTGAGCCAAATAGGGGAGGAGAGGGGTGGATAAGGATTGAGTGACTAAGGTTTAAGGTTGAGCATTTAGGGATAGGATTTAGAGTTTAGGGATAAGGGATTAGAGTTTAGGACCTTGAGGGATTAGGGTTTAGGGTTGAGGCTTTAGGGATAGCGTTTAGGGTTAGGGGTCAAGGGATTAGGTTTAAGGTAGAGTGTTAAGGGTAGAGGGATTAGTGATAGGGTTTAGGGTTGAAAGTTTAGGGTTGAGGGATTAGGGTTTAAGTTATAGTTTAGTCATTCTTGTGGACAGAGCCAGTAAACAATGGGAGATTATTTGCCTGTTTCATAACAATATACCTTCCCTAAGTGCAGGGTGGACAGCAAGAAACATAGATGTACCCCAATGCAAATCTTTTCTCATAATGATCATCCTTCTGATTTCAACTATTAATTACTCACTATGGATGTACCATACGCAAAGCTTTTCTCATAGGGTTTAAGGTATAGTGTCACGGGTTGAGGGTTTATTAATAGTGTTTAGGGTTGAGGGTTGAGGGATTAGGTTTTAGGGTTGATGGATTAGGGTTTAAGGTATAGTGTTGAGGGTTGAGGGTTTAGGGATAGGGTTTAGGGTTGACGGATTAAGGTTTAGGGTTGACATATTAGCATTTAATGTCAAGGTTAGGGTTAGAGTGTTGAGGGTAGAGGGATTAGGGATAGGGTTTAGGGTTAAAGGTTTAAGGATTGAGGGTTGAGGCTTTAGGGATGAGGGTTTAAGGCTTAAGATATAGTGTCAAGTGTTGAGGGTGTAGGGATAGGGTTTAAGTTTTAAGGATTAAGGGTCGAGGGATAGGGATTAGGGTTTAAGGTATAGTGTTGAGGGTTGATGGTTTAGGGATAGGGTTTAGGTTTGAGGGATTAGGGTTTAGGGTTGATGAATTAGGGTTTAATGTTGAGAATTGAGGGTTGAGGTTGAGGGATAGGGTTAATGGTCAAGGGATTAGGGTTAAATAAGAGTGTCGAGGGTAGAGGGATTAGGGATAGGGTTTAGGGTTGAAGGTTTAATGATTTAGGGTTGAGGCTTTAGGGATGAGGGTTAAGGGATTAGGGTTTAATATATAGTGTCGAGTGTTGAGTGTGTAGGGATAGGTTTTAGGGTTCAAGTTTTAAGGGTTAAGGGTTAAGGGATTAGGGTTTGACGTTGAGGGTTGAGGGTTGAGGTTTGAGGGTCAAGGGTTTAGGGATAGGGTTGAGGGTCGAGGGATTAGGGTTAAAGTAGAGTGTGGAGGGTATAATGATTAGGGATAGGGTTGGAGGGTTTAGGGATAAGGGATTAGGGTTTAAGGTATAGTATCAAGTTTGTTTAGGGTTTAGGGATGAGGGATTAGAGTTGAGGGATGATGGATTAGGGTTGAGGGTTGAGGGATTAGGGTTTAGGGATAAGGTTTAGGGTTGACGGTTGAGGGATTAGGGTTTAAGGTATAGTGTTGAGGGTTTAGGGATTAGAGTGAAGGGTTGAGGGACTAGGATTTGATGTTGAGGGTTGAGGGTTGAGGGTTTAGGGTTTAGGGATAGGGTTGAGGGTCGAGGGATCAAAGTTAATGGTTGAGGGATTACGGTTTGACGTTGAGGGTTGAGGTTTGAGGTTCGAGGGTCAAGGGTTTAGGGATAGGGTTGAGGGTTGAGGGATTAGGATTAAAGTAGAGTGTGGAGGGTATAAGGATTAGGGATAGGGTTGGAGGGTTTAGGGATAAGGGATTAGGGTTTAAGGTATAGTATCAAGTCTTTTGAGGGTTTAGGAATAGGGATAACATTTAGGGTTTAGGGATGAGGGATTACAGTTGAGGGATGATGGATTAGGGTTGAGGGTTGAGGGTTGAGGGTTGAGGGATTAGGGTTTAAGGTATAGTGTTGAGGGTTTATGGATAGGGTTTAGGGTTGAGGGATTAGAGTGAAGGGTTGAGGGATTAGGATTTGACATTGAGGGTTGAGGGTTGAGACTTTAGGGTTTAGGGTTTAGGGATAGGGTTGAGGGTCAAGGAATCATAGTTAAGGGTTGAGGGTTGAGGTTCGAGGGTCAATGGTTTAGGGATAGGGTTGAGGGTCAAGGGATTAGGGTTAAAGTAGAGTGTGGAGGGTATAAGGATTAGGGATAGGGTTGGAGGGTTTAGGGATAAGGGATTAGGGTTTAAGGTATAGTATCAAGTCTGTTGAGGGTTTAGGAATAGGGATAGCATTTAGGGTTTAGGGATGAGGGATTAGAGTTAAGGGATGACAGATTAGGGTTGAGGGTTGAGGGATTAGGGTTTAGGGATAACGTTTAGGGTTGAGAGTTGAGGGATTAGGATTTGACATTGAGGGTTGAGGGTTGAGGCTTTAGGGTTTAGGGTTTAGGGATAGGGTTGAGGGTCGAGGGATCATTGTTAAGGGTTGAGGGACTAGGGTTTGACATTGAGGTTTGAGGATTGAGGTTCGAGGGTCAAGGGTTTAGAGTAGGAAATAGGCTATCGATGCAATAGTCTCACCAGTGAGATAGTAACCATTTTGTAGGGCGAATGAATGACGTTGTAGTGAAGAATGCACTTCATTATTCTAGAAACACACTTTTTTATAGCTATCTGAAATGACGAATTCATTCATTTATCAATGTGAGTATACAATATTCGTTCCAAATAACCTTTTATCCATTCATATTATTCTGGAATTACGTTTATTCCGGGGAATTCTCCGAGGAGAATTTCCCCGGAAAACTCAATAACCTTTTATTCATTTCTTTATTCATCTATCTATCTATCCATCTATTTATGCATCCCCATCGAAGCGTGGGAAGAGAGACTTAGGAAATAACCTTTTCTTTATTATTGGCAAATAGAACGGAAGAAGAAGTACACAAAAGCAGTCCAGATACTGCAAACAAACACTACACTACCAATCCTTTCGGAAGCACACGCACACACAAGCAACCACACTCGAGCTACTCCTAGACGAGACAAACAGGGTCCCTTCTTCCCAAGTCGGGACTATACATTGTACAAGAATAACACTTCACAAGAATTACACTACCAAACGGAAACATTCATGTACCAGACACTATCTGAACCAAGAAAACAATGACAAATCCATTTCCGATTTCTTAAAGAAATCTTTCACGGCTCAATGCTGAATTCGAGGCCCCCCGCGCTTGTCCAACGGAGAACCTCGGTCCTTTGCCCCGGAAACTTTTCCACTGCTGCGAGGAGCAGATTCCATTTGTTGTAGAACTCCCGCTCGATGCCGCCTTCGGGAAACGCGTTTTCCAACTCGGAAGCCATCCCTTCGATGGAAGCGTTCGAGTTGCAGATCGCAACTCGTAGGCAGCAGAGCCCCTCGTCGTTGTAGAACGCGAAGACGCGTATCTCATGACAGATCCACAAATTGCGGAAGCGGGTCAGGAGAACTGTAAGAGGGTGGTGCCGCGGGAAGGTCAGGAGTATAAAAGGCCTAAAATCCTTCTTCCTGCGCCCACGACGGGTTCGAGGGTCCGGTGCAGCATTCTCCGCTGCGTCTCCCAAAAAACTCCTTCTAACCATTCTGCGGATGGACGGGGCGGGATCCACGGGATCTCTAACGGGTGAAACGGAGTGAGTGGGTGGGAAAATATTCCCAGGGATCACTCCTTCGTTTCTGGTGGATGGGAGTAGGGCCACGGGACGTGAAACGGGTGGAACCACGGGACGTGGAACAGAGTCGGATGGCCGGTTATTCTTCCTCTTCCAGAGGAAGTTTCTTAAGGACGAAATGAAAGCCATGGAACGGGAACAGAGTCGTGTGGATGAAATCGGGTGGGATGCGAGATGGAAATAACCAGGATCGAGAGGTGGCTTTATAGTGGATGGGATGGAGTGAAGCCGAAGTTTGGAACGAACTCTGAAGATATTCCCATTTCCCATCTCTGATTCCTCCTTCCTCAAATAGTAAAAGTCTCTGTCTCTGAAGGGATTCCTCCTTCCCAAAATAGAAAAACTCTGACCTCCTGGACCTCTGCATTTTCTCAGATACGGGATGGAATCGGTATTGATTGGTGGGAAGGAATCAGTACCTAAAACAGGGAGGAATCGGTATTGGTGGTGGGAAGGGATCAGTACCTATTTCGGGAGGGAAGAGTGGGAGGAAAGGAACTGAACTGACTGACGGAACTGAACTGACTACAAATAGCGGGTTCCAGCTTCAAGGCTCTCCATTGATTCCCGCCATATCGAGGGGATAGGGAAATCGACGGTTCCGGCTCGACTATCCTATCCGTGCGATTGCAGAGGCATCACCGATGGAAACAGCTATTCGGAGATAGCGATATGACGGAACAATCGAAGTAGTATATGGTGGGCGAGGAAGGACTATTCGAATCGGTGCATTTCCAGGAAATCTGACAACCTTCCGTTCAATCAATATCTGTCAGAGAGGAGTGTGGGGCATAGTGTCGTCCTCCGTCTTGGAATCAATCGAATAGTAGGGCCCTCTCTGGCATGTTACGTATAGAATCTGGTTACTCATATGAACGAAGTGAATATGAGGGATTACCGTCAGCATTTCAACGAAACTTATCTATCGAATTAACGCTAGCCCAACGAGGTAGCTCCTCAGGGACCCATACAACTATGGAAGGCCCAGGAAGGGTAGTCCTTCATTGGATTGCTGTTGCCCCGCCCGCTAAGAGAAGGAAAGGATAAAGAACTCTAGTTTAGGTAGGTAGGCTCCAGTCGACGTTCGGGACTATAACTGTTCACTCTTTCGGGTAGTCAGTCCGGTTGCCCATCTATTCATCAACCGAGGGTGTCTATCCAGAGAGAAGGTAACTGTTCAGGGGGTGAAAACTATAGCTAGGCTAGGGTGGGAGGGAGTTCGACGAAAGTATTCTCCGGGCGGGTGGGCTAATTCAGACCTTCTGGATGGATAGCCCTACCTTCTGCTGGATGGAAAACAATAACAATATCATGGAGTTGAAGCTCAAAGAAGGTATAAACCCCCGGTATGGAGTTGAAGCTCATTACTCACCCCCGGTTCGTCCAACTAATTCGGATGGCCAGCCTTCACCGGGGAGGCAAGATCCAAAGTTTCTATCCTGTGGGGCTAACTGTAATTGTTTATGTGCTATGATGTTGGCTGGCAGGGGGCGCATGAAGTTCGGGGACCTCGAGCTGTGTTCAGAAAGTATCGGAGTCAAGATACCCATGCGAGCTAACCTCAGTATCGGAGAATTCTAGTTGAGGCATCTCCGTGTGGCCATTTGATTTTCTTAGTCCCGTGTGGGATGGAGCCTCATTAACTATAGTTGGAGCCCTAGCCTAACGAAGTTGGAGAATTGGGTGAGAGGATTTAGCATCCATCCTTGCCGGGACTAATCGGAATTCAACAACTATGGCAACCGGTTCAAATTGGCTGGCCTACCTTTCTCATTGGATGTCTTGCCTCCCATGCTTGTCCTACCCAGCCTACACCCCCGATCGAGCGAGCGAGCGATAATTAGCTCTATTTTGGGATAGCTAGCCCGGGGAAGCTGCTGGACCGATGCCCCACCCACTCTTGATGGTAACACCTAACTAAAGGAAGGGCGGCTCAACGGCTAAACTCGAGATACCTCCCGGCTCAACGTTTCTACCGACTACAATTCCCTGCCTGGGGGATCTCCTGTCCTCCCACCGTGTTCAGTGAAGGCTGTCAGCTAAAGGAAGGTTGGAAGGCAAGCTGGAGATGCTAACCGGGGGTGAAGGATGGAGGGATATTGATTGTCTGTTGGCGAGAAAGGAAGGCAAGCTCGAGGGATAGTTACTGTTACCGGTTGTTTTTGCCCATCCATCCGTAAGATAGCAGGTTAGCGGTAGCATTGGGATAGCAGGTTAGTTCAAGGAGTTCAACCGGTGGGGGTGGGTCCCTCAGGTTCGAGCATAGTTGATGGAGGTGCCTAGAGAAAGTAGTTGATGGAGGAAGTAACGAACTCCCTCCCTAAGGAAAGCTGTAGTTAACACCCCCAGCTTCACGGAGGCAAGACCTTCACGAGGAGCGCTGGTCCTCCTCATTGGGGAGCGCTGGTTAAGATATCGACGTTACAACTATATCTCCCACCCAACCCCGGGCTATCTATCCTACTTTCGGAAGGAAGGTCGCATGGGAGCTAACATTCGCATCTTTCCTGCTCTGGCCATCCATTCTTTCTTTCTTGTCGGATGGATGCTCTCCCTCAACAACTCCGATTAGGTGGCTGGAGGATGGGTGAGATTGAGTTCCAACTCCAAACTATTTAGAGGAGATTAGGTGGGTGGCTGGAGCAACTATCCCTCAACAACTATGTGATCGCTCATCTACGTAATACCCTCGGATGGGACAATCGGATGGGAGGACAAGCCAGAAGTAGACTATCTTCCGTGGGTCGGGCGGGGTGTTCCATTCCTACCGGACCGGCCTAGCTTTCTTTCCTCCAGCTATAGCTAGAATGAGATCCTTGTTCAACAACCGTAAGTGAGGCTCCTAACGGACGAGCTTCCCGAGGGTTCTAGGTAAACCCTCGGTTAGGAGGTGGTGCGTGCTGTCCATCGGTTAGAGTCTTTCCATTACTCACCGATGGCAGGATGAGTGAATTACTCACCGATGGCAGCCAGAAGGATAGTAGTTGTGAACAGAGAAACAAAGTGAGTTAGGCCAGCAGTTAGGAAGGATGGCCAGCATGGATTATGGCTCCAGTCGATCGAGCCCAACTATATGGATTATGCAGTCGAGCGAGCCCTAGTCGAGAGTAGTCCTCTTGTCCTCCCATCCGTGTAGGACTCTACCTTTCTTTCTTTCGGGAAGGGAGTTCTTTCTTTCGGGAAGGTTACCCGGCTCAAGGGAAGGTCCAAATGAACCCTAGGGATGGGTGGGGAGAGGTAGTTGGGAGGCAGGGAGTTCAACCCGGCACAGCTAGAAATAATAGCTAGTCCTCAGCTGGACCGGAACCCCGGAAGGTTGTTTCGGAATTCAACAACTATAGGAGGGCGGAAGGAAGGTCGCATGGGAAGGAAGAGAAGTCAACTGCTGAGCTACCGGTGGTGGAGGAAGTTAGGTCCCCCACAACTGCCGGCATCTACCGGCTATGAGGGGGTGAAGGCTGGCTGGTTGGAAGGTGGTACCCGAGCAACTGTTGGATTGGTCAAGGGAAGGCCCAACCTCCCGTTTAGAAACTTATACCGGGTGTCCTTAAATTAGACTGTAGGAGGAAGGGACTGAAATTAGACTGTAGGATTGGGGGCGCACCCCGGATTGACTGAATTAGCCTAATATCAGGAATTACTATATTGGAAGATTAGCCGGTGCCCCTAGCCCGTCGGCAGGGAGTTCTAGTTCCGCCCACCCCGATCATTACGATAGTTCGTTCAACCGGAAGGAAGTAGATTGATTGTTTGGCTATTGGAAGTGGCGGGCCTTCACCCCCGGTAGGAAGTTCACCCCCAGGTAGGAAGGAGTAGCTCCTCGTTAGGAAGGATGGATGTACTTTGTTTTGATTGGCCGGAAGGAAGGAAGACTAGTTCGTTCAACCGGTCGATCCAGTAGACGACTATCAATGAAACATGTTTCTTTCCGGTTACCCGTTACCAGGGGCTTTACCAGGGGCATTCACCCTCGGTAGGCCTTCGAGCATGCTTTCATTTTCTCTGGTCTAGCCAAACAATAGAAGGAATTCGTCTACTCCCTGCCTCCTTGAGCTGTTGTTTAGCTGTCTGGGGCCTCCGGCTATAGTTAGAACTTTCTTTCCACCGGGTAATGAAGGACGGCTTCATCCTCCCACCCACCCCTAGATGCCTAACTAGAATCAGAGGTGTGGAAGGAGCCATAGGTGAGGTAGATGCCGAACTATAATAAGGAGGGGAATTCCACAGGAAGGTAGTTCGGTTCAATCAGCAGGAAGGAAGGCAGAAGAGCTATCTACCTCCCGCAATAGGATAGACCAAGGGACCTAACGCTATTAAGTAACGACAACCGGAAGGAAGCTAGCCCATCTCCAACTATCGGAAGCTAGCTATAATCCCGTCCCACCCGGGAATTTGAGCCAAGGAAGGGAGGTTATTCAATAACTATCGGGAGATCAGGCAGTTCAACAACCAATGAGAAAGCAGTTCAACAACAACCTTGCATTCCCCACCGTGGAGGGTAGTAGGGCTAGGACAAAGAGTGGGTGAAGGACGGGTAGAGGACTAGTTCAATAACAAGGATCCGCCGGTATACAAGGATGCTTTGATTAGACTGCAACTACCAGGAAGGATGGATTAGGGTTAAAATAGAGTGTGGAGGGTATAAGGATAAGGGATAGGGTTGGAGGGTTTAGGGATAAGGGAATAGGGTTTTAGGTATAGTATCGAGTCTGTTGAGGGTTTAGGAATAGGGATAGCATTTAGGGTTTAGGGATGAGGGATTAGAGATGAGGGATGACAAATTAGGGTTGAGGGTCGAGGGATTAGGGTTTAGGGATAAGGTTTAGAGTTGAGGGTTGAGGGATTAAGGTTTAAGGTATAGTGTTGAGGGTTTAGGGATAGGGTTTAGGGTTGAGGGATTAGAGTGAAGAGTTGAGGGATTAGGATTTGACATTGAGGGTTGAGGGTTGAGGCTTTAGGGTTTAGGGTTGAGGGTCGAGGGATCATAGTTAAGGGTATAGGGATTAGGGTTTGACGTTGAGGGTTGAGGTTTGAGGTTTGAGAGTCAAGGGTTTACGAATAGGGTTGAGAGTCGAGGAATTAGGGTTAAAGTAGAGTGTGGAGGGTATAAGGATTAGGGATAGGGTTGGAGGGTTTAGGGATAAGGGATTAGGGTTTAAGGTATAGTATCGAGTCTGTTGAGGGTTTAGGAATAGGGATAGCATTTAGGGTTTAGGGATGAGGGATTAGAGTTGAGGGATGATAGATTAGGGTTGAGGGTTGAGGGATTAGGGTTTAGGGATAAGGTTTAGGGCTGAGGTTTGAGGGATTAGGGTTTAAGGTATAGTGTTGAGGGTTTAGGGATAGGGTTTAGGGTTGAGGGATTAGAGTGAAGGGTTGAGGGATTAGGATTTGACGTTGAGGGTTGAGGGTTGAGAGTTTAGGGTTTAGGGATAGGGTTGAGGATCAAGGGATCAAAGTTAAGGGTTGAGGGATTAGGGTTTGATGTTGAGGGTTGAGGGTTGAGGTTTGAGGGTCAAGGGTTTAGGGATAGGGTTGAGGGTCGAGGGATTAGGGTTAAAGTAGAGTGTGGAGGGTATAAGGATTAGGGATAGGGTTGGAGGGTTTAGGGATAAGGGATTAGGGTTTAAGGTATAGTATCGAGTCTTTTGAGGGTTTAAGAATAGGGATAGCATTTAGGGTTTAGCGATGAGGGATTAGAGTTGAGGGATGATAGATTAGGGTTGAGGGTTGAGGGATTAGGGTTTAGGGATAAGGTTTAGGGTTGAGGGTTGAGGGATTAGGGTTTAAGGTATAGTGTTGAGAGTTTAGGGATAGGGTTTAGGGTTGAGGGATTAGAGTGAAGGGTTGAGGGTTGAGGGTTTAGGGTTTAGGGATAGGGTTGAGGGTCGAGGGATCAGATTTAAGGGTTAAGGGATTAGGGTTTGACATTGAGGGTTGAGGGTTGAGGTTCGAGGGTCAAGGGTTTAGAGATAGGGTTGAGGGTCGAGGGATTAGGGTTAAAGTAGAGTGTGGAGAATATAACAATTAGGGATAGGGTTGGAGGGTTTAGGGATAAGGGATTAGGGTTTAAGGTATAGTATCGAGTTTGTTGAGGGTTTAGGGATGACGGATTAGAGTTGAGGGATGATGGATTATGGTTGAGGGTTGAGGGATTAGGGTTTAGGGATAAGGTTTAGGGTTGAGGGATTAGGGTTTAAGGTATAGTGTTGAGGGTTTAGGGATAGGGTTTAGGGTTGAGGGATTAGAGTGAAGGGTTGAGGGATTAGGATTTGACATTGAGGGTTGAGGGTTGAGGGAAAATCTCCTAATTCTCCCAGAATGTCATCCTTCAGCAAGGCGGGATGAAGTGGCTTGGCTCTTCCAGTCATGGATCCTCCTGTATTTCATAGGAATTGTAAGGCTTGGAAGTATCAGTTGATGAAGCACAAGATGTGGTCATCACTGCTTGTGTTAAGGAAGATAATGCATAGGATGTGATCAATCTATAGCAGGACAAAACATGAGCGCGTTATAATGTGCTTGTGTTTTGTCTTGCTATAGAAACGGTAAAAAAGTGTTGACCCCCGTGATCTAGGCCCACATGTTCTATTTTCATACTGATTCTACGTGTGCTCTGACAAAAAATAAGTGCTTTCATGCTGTTGGGAAGTTTACATGCACATTTCACACATTGTACCACCTTTGCATGATCTTTCCACCACCTTTTCTACTTTGCCAACTTGAGAAGGAGGAAATAACATAGTTTTCACACCAAGTTTGATATATATCTATTCAAGTTTTAATTATTGTAGTGTTGCAATATTAATTGTGATTCAATTTTAGGAATTTAACATTATAGATTGGTTAATAGTATTGTTGTTAGTAATTATATTTGAGTGTTATTCAATTTAACATTGAAAAGGAAGCAAGTGGTGAAAAACTCAAATTGTTGAGGAGTTTGATGCAAGAAGAAAAAAACACTACATAATTGGGTACTCTCTCCATTTGAATCTTCATTTTTTAGGTATGTCAAGTAATATTATCTTGTATTCATTTCTTAGGAAGTAATATTGGTCTCTTTATCATGCTATAGTCAAATTCTCTGTCATGCCGAGGAAACAATCAAGAATTAAACCAACACAGGAAGAGATAGAAGCTAAGAATGCAAAGAAAGCAGTGGCTATGAGGGAACTTCGTGAGAAGAGGAAATTGGACACGATAAATGAAAACATACCAATTGAAGAGGAACCACAACTATCACAAAGAGATATGGTATTGGTGGCACAAAGAGAATGAATGCAAAAACTTTGTGGTATGAGAGATTTGAATACCATAGTTGGAGACACATCCTCTACCGCAAGTCAACATGTAGGGACACCATCTACCACATCTCAAGTTGAGAGTACATCATCACTCACATGTGATGAAGGAGGTATGCTATCGTTCCCACCTCAACCTCAAGGTATGTCATCTATTCCATCTTCAATCGAAGGTATGCCATCTAGCCCATCTCATTTAAATATTGATGAAATTCTTAATGTTGAGATGAATTTACCTAACTTAACACCACCTAGAATTTTGCATAGAAAGCTAAAGTATTTGATTGATATTGATGAGAATATTTTGCAGCCAATGGAAGGTAAGATTACAAAATGCACTTGTAGAATATATGCTCATAAGATTTGGAGATTGTTCTTTGAAAAGTTAAATGAGACTGTAAGGTGTCAACTATTCATTGAAATGATGCGGAGTATAAAGTATAGGTCCATCATGAAGATTCTTGGGTTGAGAACATCAAAGGCTTCAAGTGAAAAATCTATTGTCAAGAATCTAATGAGTGCGTATGAGAGTGTGGGTAACACCTCACGCACAAAAGATAGTAATGCAACACGGCGTGTGATTACATAGACTATAGTAAGTAGTCAAATGAGAAAAGCTCGTCTCATTAGAAAGACGAGTCAAGAATTAAGAATTAATAGGAAAACTTTATCAAGAGCCATTAGAAGATGCCAAAGAAATGAGGACACTAATGCCAATGAATTATGGGTGTTCTCGGGGAGACTACCACGAGAAGTAAACCAATTGTTGAAGCATTGAGATCACTAATTGAAGACTTTTGGAAGAATTACACAAGGGTATCTCTGAATCAAAGAGATGTGGTAAGAAGGAGAATCGGTAGTCAGAACCATGAGCCACATCCAAAGCATTTTTTGGATGAGACTCAAACACAATTTTATGGTAAATTTCTAGAGAAGTATCCTCAAATTAAAATTTGTCAAAGATATTTTGAAATGCTAAAACTCTTCTATGCTAAGATAAATCACACACGCACTACTTGTTGTTGTAGATTACATATTGAATTTTCTAACCATTTTGATGCTTATAGGTCTATATGTTTAGATATGCATACTAACAATGATTTGTAGGGTTGTGCCATATGTGCCCCACCAACATCTTCAAGAAACTTCATATCAAGAATTTTATGTGAAAGAGAGGAAGGTCAAATATTCTATAAGAAATTATGTTCGGATGACACATGTCATCATTGCGGTGGCTTGCAACATTTGCCAATATGTGAACATATGGAAAGAACACATGCAGTTGGAAACAAACTAGTAGAGTTTAGCAAGTATAAAACAGTGGCATACAATACAAAAGATGGTAAAGAAACAAAGAGGTGTGAATTGGTTATTGAAAAGATTCTAGTGTATCAGTTTATGCCTATATTTCATGATAGCAGAGTGTATGAGCATGCAAGCCATGCCCATAGAGCTCGATGGTTGGACTTGCAATTCAAGTTATGCAAGGACACATTTCTGGTTGGTAGCATTATTTTAGTCATTGACTTTGCAGAGAACTATAGTCTATAGTTACAATGTGAGGTGCAATCACAATATTACAACTCCACACAAGTTTTTATATTTGTGCACATTGCATTCATTCATGCGAATGATAGTACAGAGGATGACAGAAAGATCATAAGGGAGTATAATTTCTATATTAGTGATGATCATACGCATTCTACGGAGTTCAAGCAAGGTTGCTTTCAAGTGTTCTACAATGATTTGGCTAGAAGGGGCATATCATTTAGTCAGCATATCATATGGTCAGATAACTATGCGTCACAATTCAAGAACTCGTGGAATTTCTATTCACTGAGTAGGAGGCATAATTTTACAGGTATTCAGCATATGTGGAACTTTTGTGAGGCTGGGCATGGAAAGTGGGAGCATGATGGTGCAGAAGCATGTATCAAAAGAGCCATAGCACGAGAAAAGTTAAAGTATAAAGACAATGCAAAGTTGACAGATGCAAAATCAATTTTTAAGTGGTGTAATGCTTCCATGGGTCCAGGTAATGAAGGTAAGCCTTTTGTTCATAGATTTTTTTGGTTGATAGATGATACTAACATTGCACCATATGAGGACTGTTGTACACTGACAGGATCAAATGAGATGCACTCTTTCAGAATCTTAATTGTAGGTTCATGGAGTATCCATACACGAAAGATGTCATGCTTTTGTTCTTCCTATACAATTCAAGTCTAGGATGAGTACAAGTCAAAGGAGTGGGTTGACGAATGGCAGTTAAGTTATCTTAGCCCACTTGACACGTATCGACCCCCGACGGCACTAGAACTAAAACAGATGGAATCATCAGTTGACTTTCACCACATATCAGATTTAGTTCAACCAGGTAATATAGGGCATGTAGATGCATCTAATTTCATCTAGTTCAACTAGGTAATGTCATCTTACTTTGTAGTGTTAATGTTGACTAATTTCATCTAATGTGCTACACATATCAACATAGGGCACGTATATGCAATTATTGTAGATGAAGATAATGAAGAGGGAACAGATTATTACTTATGTCGTTGTGTTGAGGCCAAAAAGAAATTGGAGGCCCCTGTTATAGATGGAGAAAACATCGAATACCCTACATGCTCAGTGGTTATTACTAAAACATGGCTTAGAAGGTACCCACATAAGAGTGTTAATATTTGGTTGTTTCAGGACTTTGACACGCATCGGAAGATTCTTCATTACTCGAACCTTGTCGTGGCATCCAATGTTCATTTGATAAAGTATCGGGGTAGACCTTTGAACAAAATCTTGTGGAAGGTGTGTGCGTCTGACCATGAAGCAATACTTGACACAATAAAGAGTAGAGCAGACCCGGATGGTTCATTGGATTAATTTGTAAGTATTCACATTGATTTTGTAAAGTCATGTTACATTGAGTTGTAAGTATGCACAATAATTTGTAAGGTTTGTCTTTTTTTATTTCCTCCTGCATTTTTACATCATCATGTTATGCATTTTTGGTGTCCTACTCCTGATGCGACCAAACTCATAACTCACCCTACTTCCTCTAGACACAATTTGATGATCTCTCCAACACTCTGGATCCAAGACACCTAATCATGATGATGACCTATATACCATTCTCCCAAGGCACTCATAATGAATGAAAAGAAGACCAAGGGTGCCCAAGCTTAATAGACTTATTTCTTTCAATTTTGATGATCCAAACTCTTGCAAAACGACACCCACTTTCATGCCTTTAGATCTTCCTTCACATACAGGGCACCAAATCAAGTTGAAAAATCTACATAAGGGCACCAAAATGGATGAAAGGAGACATGAAATGTGCCTTAGGACTCCATGCTAAGCTTTGAGCCATTAAAGTCTCTTGATATTAGGCGCTCATGATGATGAAACTTAGAGTTTTTTCCTTTCCTAGGTGCTCATCTAAGATGTTTGAATGATAAGGACTACCTAGACCTCTATAATGTACATTGGGTGCCAAGATCAAGGTTATTTTATGTCACTTTGAGTCATTTGGGGTCAGTTTGAGTCTTTGAGTCATGTTGCAAAAAAGTGTCAATGTTGTCAAGTTACACAAAGTAACTTTTGCATTTTTGGTGTCCTGCTACTGATGCGACCAAACTGATAGTTCCAATGCATCTAGATGGGTACGTTTAGGCTAGGAATGGTTCTTTTTTTCACCCAAATATGTCGAAACAGTCCGAGCTACATTGTACCGATGATATCCCTAAAGAGTCCAAAGTGTAAAAAGGCAGCAATCTTTGACGAGATGTTACTCAAAAAATTATGTCACTTAGAAACATTCTGTCTAAGGAAACGTGATCATGTAGAGTGCCTCTATAATAACCTCTCTCAGTTTTTTATATCTCTGAGACATTTGCCCGTGGTGAAAGGTTTTATGCTACCCCAAAAATCGTCAGAAGGAGGCAGTGTAAAGTTGCAAAGGGGTGTAACTTTCATCCTGCTCCTGATGCGACCAAACTGATCATTCCAAAGCATCCAGATGGGTACATTTATGCTAGGCATGGTCCTATTTTTCACCCAAACATGTCGAAATAGTCTGAGCTACATTGTGCCGACGATATCCCTGAAGAGTCCAAAGTGCAAAAAGGCAGCAATCTTTGACGAGATGTTACTCGAAAACCATGTCACTTAGAAACATTTCGTCTAAGGCAACGCGATCATGTAGAGTACCTCTACAAATACCTCTCTCAATTTTTTATATTTCTGAGGCATTTGCCCTTGGTGAAAGGTTTTCTGCTACCCCAAAAATCATCAGAAGGAGGCAGTGTAAAGTTGCAAAGGGGTGTAACTTTCATCCTACTCCTAATGCGACCAAACTGACTATTCCAATGCTTCTTGATGGGTACATTTACACTATGCATGGTCCTTTTTTTCACCCAAACATGTCGAAATAGTCTGAGCTACATTGTACCGATGATATCCCTGAAGAGTCCAAAGTGCAAAAAGGCAGCAATCTTTGATGAGACGTTACTCAAAAACCATGTCACTTAGAAACATTCTGCCTAAGGCAACGTGATCATGTAGAGTGCCTCTACAATAACCTCTCTCAATTTTTTATATCTCTGAGGTGTTTTCCTGTTGTCAAAGGTTTTCTGCTACCCCAAAAATTGTCAGAAGGAGGCAATGTAAAGTTGCAAAGGGGTGTAACTTTCGTCCTGCTCCTGATGCGACCAAACTGATTGTTCCAACATGTCCGGATGGGTACATTTATGCTAGACATGGTCCTTTTTTTCACCCAAACATGTCGAAACAGTCCGAGCTACATTGTACTGATGATATCCCTGAAGAGTCCAAAGTGCAAAAAGGAAGCAATCTTTGACGAGATGTTACTCAAAAACTGTGTCACTTATAAACATTCCGTCTAAGGCAACGTGATCATGTAGAGTGCCTCTATAATAACCTCTCTTGGTTTTTTATATCTCTGAGGTGTTTGCCCATGGTCAAAGGTTTTCTGCTGCCCTAAAAATCATCAGAAGGAGGCAATGTAAAGTTGCAAAGCATTGCTAAGAAATCCTCAATACTCAAACACTCCAATGAACTGAAGTAACTTCTTCTTAGGTGCAAATGTAAGGGTACACAAGGGGAAAATGGCACCTAGATGACTTAGTGCATTTCTATGACTTCATTCACATGTTTAAATGTTTGAGAAACTCTCCTTTACCAAGCGCTTGTCCTTATGTCAATGTTAAGCTTTATACCTCCTAGGTGCTCAATTAGGTGATGTCATTAGATACAACTTACCCTTAGGCACCAATGTAGCTTCTTCAATCCATCGCACTTCTAGGCTCTCAAATTTGAGGTCTTGGACTTGTATCTTATTCCTAGGCACAATTGGATGATCTTCCTAGATCTAAGCACTCATGATGGTGGGAAATTACATGAAGGGGCACCTAAGTCTAATTTAACTTTGTATTTGATATTTTATGACTCCAATTGACTAGGAATGGCCCAATTTCTAAAGTGCTGACTCACTAATGTAAGTTTAAGGTCTTTTCCTCCTAGGCGCCAATTAATGAGTTCACTAGATACAATTTCTCCTAGACTTGAAGATTGTGAAAGAACTTGAAGCTTGGATGGATGTCTTCGAATGTTCGATGAAGAAGTGTTCCAACTTGAAAGGTCCTTTGAAGTGTAGATATTGATGATAACACTTTCCCTTATATGTGAAGTAGATGACTTCTCAAGGAGGCTTGAATGTATCAGAAGGACTTGAAATTGAATGGATATCTTTGGAATGCTTGATGATGATGAGAAGTTCCTTTGGAGCAGCTACATGTTGATCTTGAAGTGATGATTGATGAAGATTCTAGTTGATACTTGAAGATGAATGGAACTTGAAGTGATAGATGGAAGTCTTTGAACATGATGCAACTGGTGATGTCGTTGATGAAGAAGACTTGAAATATATCTTGTTGTGACCTCTTAGAGAAGCTACCTCTTGAAGTGGTGTTTCCTTGGTAGTGATTACTTCCATCTTAACTCTCTGGCATGAATGAATGTGAAAGGCTCCTTTGGAGCAGCTACATGATGAGTCTAGGCGACTCCAAGCTCTTACTCCTACCTTTTCCTTCAATCTTCCTACAATACAAACAAAGAAACACATCAATCCTCATGATAAACATTTTATAACACAAAGGAATCCTCTTGAAACATGGAATAATCTTACTACAAATCTAGGCACATATATAGGTAAAAAGAAGAGCAAAGGATGCCTAATACAAGTTCATCCATATTTATCACTTTAAATGATTTTAAACAATTGTAATGGCTTAAAGAGGTCAATCTCCCTTAAGAGATTCATTCAAAAGGTGTATTTCAATGCAATTTCTCCCTTAGGCACCAGAATGGGTTTGTACTAATGGAGAGTGTGCCTAGATTTAAATGTCTTTATACTTGCAATTTTGTAATTCTAAATGATGAGACATTTCTTAGAATGAATTCTATCTTTCAAGTGCTCACTCCAAAAGGTCATCTCATGCAATTTCACCCAAGGCGCTCATTGAGGTGTCCTCAAAGGCTAAAGTGTGCCTAACTCAATTGCCTTTATCTTTATCATTTTTGTGCTTTCAACAATTGAAAATGACCTAGAGTGATCCTTTCTCTCAAGGCACTCACCTAATGATATGAAATTTAAAATAGTGTTTTGATTCTTGACATCTACCATAGGGTAGAGGTTTTTATAGACAACTTCAAGGATCCATTGCAAACATTGGGGAATCACAAACCTTGCTATGGTAGAGAGTTTCAAAGTAGCTTTAGTTTCAAAGTAGCTTGGGCACCCTTTTCTATTAGGCATTGTTGTTGTTACTCTTCTTTCTTGCTATGGAGAAAGTCTGAAACAGTTCTTATCAGGTGTTACAACATTGACACATGAGGTTGTTCAAATATTACTCTTTGCAGAAAGTTTAGAGAAGGAACTAGTCCATATTGTTGTTGAGGAGTCAATTGATTGTGAAGATGGTGGAAAGAGGATCATACGAGAAATGTCTCCTTATGAGGCTAATTCTACCATAGTAGACTTGACTAAAATATGGATCAAAGAGAGACTAGATAGACTCTAGGAATGTGTGGACAGGAGTATAAAACAAGAGATCCCTGGTTTAAGTTTGAATCTTAAGCTTGTGCATACAATAAAGAATCTCAAACTGCCAAGTTTGAGATGTAATTGTCATGAAAGTTTAGTTTGGCATATGGCAGTGTGATTGTTGATCAAGAGGATACCTCTTCTATAATGTCCAACCTAGAATCAAAATGGGACATTGAGAATAACCTTTGATGTGAAAGTATCTACACATGAGATTCTGACAGGGTCAAATCATGAGGTGCAAAAGATAGAGGAAGAAAAGTGGGTTGTTAGACAAGGTCCTTTTCTTGGTGTACTGATATGCAACCATCAGTGCAAGACAGTGTAGAATCTGAAATCACAGGTGCTTGCACCTAAGGCTAAGCATGATGATAATACTTTAGACTTCTTATTGATTTGAGGCATGGGAAATGTTGTAAACTGGAAGCAGTGTTAGAGCATTTGGATCCACCAATGCTAATGAGCATAGCATTCGACCTCATTGCATATTGTGTTGATGGATATGGCAATCTCTAGTGATGAACAAGAATCATCCCCACTTTTGGATTGTTCAATAGAAGTGATTAATGATGGTAACTTTGATATATTAGATGTATCAAACTATCAAAGCTTGCTCTCATTGTTAGTGTTGTTGCTATAGAAGCATGAGGATGGGAGTCAACAAGGAGTTGTGCACCTAAGGTTCAAGATAGGTTCTTTCCACTCATCTTAACTTTCAATCATTGTAGTTAATCTCAAAAGACATCATCCAAAATGAGAAACCTCCAAGACTTGTCATTGTAAGTTGACTTCCTCCAAGGCGCCAATACAAGGTTCTTTTGAAGGCAAAGGGTGCTTAGGCTTATGGGGCTCAATTTGATGTATTTATTGAAAGCTCAAGGTGAATTGATGCTTATTGAAAATGCCACTTAGTCCTTCATTTGCATTCTAGGCACCATTTCCTATTGACTTATATACTCCTCCTCATGCTAGGGCACCATAATGAAGTGGTTTTTACAATAGGTGCACTCCACTTAGTAGAGGCTTGTTCTCCTTCCACCTTAGGTGCACTTTTATGGTGGAACAGGTGTCAATGGGTGCCTTGTCTTAAATGAATGTTCTCTCCAAATTGGGTGCCCTTTTGAGGCTTTATGAGTTGCAAATTGCGCCTTAACCCTTCATGCTCGTTGCTCAATGTTTGAATGTTTAAGAAAGTCTCCTTTAGGTGCTCATCTTAATGATTTTTTCTCAAGGCGCAATCATGCTAATGACTTGGATATTCATCCTAGTGTTTCAAGATATCAGGCTACCAGACTTAGTCATTTTCAGGATCTCAAACATAAAGAATAACATGATGATTCATTTTTTTGTATTGCATATAGTTGACATTGTATGCTACTCATAAAGAATATTAATATTTTCTATTCAACATGATGATTCATTTTTTTTAAAATACAACTTTTATCTTTTAGTTCCAAAATGAGGTTTAGGTGATACTTGAATAACAATAGCTAGCTTATTGGATCAACAAACATCCTATGTAATACAATTGGACTTTAAATATTTGAAGTAGCCATCTACAAATATCCATTCAAATGTGGATTTATAATGCAAGTATGGACACCATCAATAAAAAAGATTTGTATTAACCAAATATCCATATAGGCATACATCAATATCTGTCGATATAAGTATAACATATATACAAAATAGACATATAGGCTTACAAGAATGCCATATAGGCATACAATGTCAACTATATACAATACAAAATATATGTCCACAAATGCCATATAGGCATACAACAAAGGAACACAATAAAAAGTCATTCCCCTCTGGCTGGTGAAGAGAATAGATCACGGGTAGCCTTTGATCTTCTAGGGAATGGAGACGCGCATGTGGGTGGTCTACTACGAACCCAAGGGCTACTCCTCCTATTTAGTTCTTTCTGCATCTTTAGCTGTTACAATAAAAAGTATAGACATTAATATATAGAAATTACATGTTATAAAAAATGAAACATTTAACAAAATAATCACTTACCGCTAACATATAATCTATCTCCTCACTTGCCTCAGTAGCAAGAATAGGCCCTGGTGATGTCATGTCCTATAGAAACCATCCAGATAGAAATTAATCTTCAAATCAATAATCTTTTAATTTTTCAAAAATAGACAACTATAACAATGAATGTAAATTGAAATTTACTAATCTGCCTCATACCCCTATCAATGCCATGGAGCTATGAATCGTAGAGGTCACACCATGCTCCATTGCCCTCTGAAGATGGGGAGGTGTCTATGTAGCTTGCATCATCTAGAAATAAAACAACATTATTCAATTACAAAAACTATAATAGTGATGCAAATCATGGCTCCTAACATACACACACGTTCATCTAAATATGGAAGTACACACAATAAAGCACACAAGTCACATACAAAAATTTAGTAAGTACAATTCATTCATTAAACTATTTATTTTATTACCTCCATAAAGCTTTGAAGTCCACCACCGCTGGTAGGTGTTGCCATGAAATCTACAATATTAACCTATTCAACATCTAAAATTAGATATTAGAATACCATTCATATAATGATGCTATTCACATGTAATATTTATAATTGTTTACTAGTTACATACCCCAACATTAGATGATCTAGTGTAAAATGCAGGTGGAGAACCATTGAAAACTGCATCGACGCTATGACCCTAAAATTTTATTAAATTATCAATTTAAATTAGTTAATATTGCATTTCAAAAATGAAATTTAATAAATTAAATTCAATAAACTTGCTAATATTTACCTAAGTATCAAGGCCGAAAGTCTCACTCAGGAGGGTATCTGTCATCACCATCTACTCAGCTACAGATGTAGCCTGTGCACCTGTGTCCTGACTATCTATGGGGTCATAACTACAGGCTGACCCGCAAGCCTAACAAGCATGGGGTGGGACCCTACTCCTCGCACTATCTCCCAACCCACTTTGTGCTGCAAGACCGGCATGCTCTATGATGCTCTGGGTCAAGGCACTAATGGACTGAAGTGTATCAACCTCAACACTCTCCTTCACAATGGAAGGGATAGAAACATGCTCATGGGCTGGTCTACTGATTACTCATCTCACTACTCGCTATGGGTCAAGATGTGCCCCTGGTCTATCTTGTGCTGACCCCCCACCTCTACCCTGGAAGTCCTGCATATCAAAATAGTTTGGCACTTTACTGAGGACAAACTCGCAGTAGAGTTTCCTCAAAAAGTATTGCAGGACATCATTATTATTGCATGGAGGATGGTCAAAAACCATCCACCACCAAAAAATAAGAGAGGTTATTGTAAAGGAACTCTACACAATCGTGTTGCCTTAGATAGAATGTTTCTAAGTGACATAGTTTTTAAGTAATATCTCATCAAAGATTGCTGCCTTTTTGCACTTTGGACTCGTTAGGGATATCATCGATACAATGTAGCTCGGACTGTTTCAACATGTTTGGGTGAAAAATAAGACAATACCTAGCATAAATTTACCCATCCAGATGTGTTGGAATAGTCAGTTTGGTCACATTAGGAGTAGGACAAAAGTTACACCCCTTTGCAACTTTACACTGCCTCCTTCTGACAATTTTTGGGGCAGCAGAAAACCTTTCACCATGGGCAAATGCCTCAGAGATATAAAAAATTGAGAGAGGTTATTGTAGAAACACTCTACGTGATCGTGTTGCCTCAAACAGAATGTTTCTAAGTGATGCAGTTTTTGAGTAACATCTCATCAAAAAATGATGCCTTTTTGCACTTTGGACTCTTTAGGGATATCATCGGTACAATGTAGCTCGGACTGTTTTGACATGTTTAGGTGAAAAAAAAGACCATTCCTAGCATAAATGTACCCATCCAGATGTGTTGGAACAGTCAATTTGGTCACATCAGGAGTAGGACGAAAGTTACACCCCTTTGCAACTTTACACTGCCTCCTTCTGACATTTTTGGGGCAGCAGAAAACCTTTCACCACGGGCAAATGCCTTAGAGATATAAAAAACTGAGAGAGGTTATTGTAGAGGCACTCTACGTGATCGTGTTACCTTAGATAGAATGTTTCTAAGTGACATAGTTTTTGAGTAACATCTCGTCAAAGATTGCTGTCTTTTTGCACTTTGGACTCTTCAAGGATATCGTCGATACAATGTAGCTCGGACTATTTCAAAATGTTTGGGTGAAAAATAGGACCATGCCTAGCGTAAATGTACCCACTTGGATGCATTGGAATAGTGAGTTTGGTCACATCAAGAGCAAGATGAAAGTTACACCCCTTTGCAACTTTACACTACCTCCTTCTGACGATTTTTGGGGCAACAGAAAACCTTTCACCACGGGCAAATGCCTTAGAGATATAAAAAACTAAGAGAGGTTATTGTAGAGGCACTCTACATGATCATGTTACCTTAGACAGAATGTTTCTAAGTGACACAGTTTTCAAGTAACATCTCATCAAAGATTTCTTCCTTTTTACACTTTGGACTCTTTAGGGATATCGTCGGTACAATGTAGCTCGGACTGTTTCGACATGCTTGGGTGAAAAATAGGACCATGCCTTGTGTAAATGTACCCATCTAGATGTATTAGAATAGTCAATTTAGTCGCATCAGGAGTAGGACAAAAGTTACACCCCTTTGCAACTTTACACTGCCTACTTCTGACAATTTTTAGGGCAGCAAAAAACCTTTCACCACGGGCAAATGTCTCAGAGATATAAAAAACTGTGAAGTTATTGTAGAAGAACTCTACATGATCGCATTACCTTAGACATAATGTTTCTAAGTGACATGGTTTTCGAGTAACATCTTGTCAAAGATTGCTGCCTTTTTGCACTTTGGACTATTCAAGGATATCATCGGTACAATGTAGCTCAGACTATTTCGACATGTTTGGGTGAAAAAAAGGACCATGCCTAGCATAAATGTACCCATCCAGACATGTTGGAACAGTCATTTTGGTCGCATCAGGAGCAGGACACCAAAAATGCAAAAGTTGCTTTGTGCAACTTGACAACATTGACACTTTTTTGCAACATGACTCAAAGACTAAAACTAACCCCAAATGACTCTAAGTGACTTAAAATCACCTTGATTTTGGTGCCCAATGTACATTATAGAGGTCTAGGCGCTCCTTATCATTCAAACATCTTAGATGAGTGCCTAGGAAAGGAAAAAACTCTAAGTTTCATCATCATGAGCACCTAATATCAAGAGACTTTAATGGCTCAAACCTTAGCATGGAGTCCTAAGGTGCATTTCATATCTCCTTTCATCCATTTTGGTGCCCTTAGGTAGATTTTTCAACTTGATTTGGTGCCCTATATGTGAAGGAAGATCTAAAGGCATGAAAGTGGATGTCATTTTGCAAGAGTTTGGATCATCAAAATTGAAAGAAATAAGTCTATTAAGCTTGGGTGCCCTTGGTCTTCTTTTCATTCATTATGAGCACCTTGGGAGAATGGTATATAGGTCATCATCATGATTGGGCACCCTAGATCTACAGTGTTGGAGAGATCATCAAATGATGTCTAGAGGAAGTAGGGTGAGTTATGAGTTTGGTCGCATCAGAAGCAGGACACCAAAAATGCATAACATGATGATGTAAAAATGTGTATATGTGTAAGAATGCAGGAGGAAATTAAAAAAAAGACAAACCTTACAAATTAATGTGCATACTTACAACTTAATGTAACATGACTTTACAAAATCAATGTGAATACTTACAAATTAATCCAATGAACCATCCAAGTCTGCTCTACTCTTTATTGTGTCAAGTATTGCTTCAAGGTCAGACTCACGCACCTTCCACAAGATTTTGTTCAAAGGTCTAGCCTGATACTTTATCAAATGAACATTGGATGCCATGACAAGGTTCGAGTAATGAAGAATCTTCCGATGCCTAATATTAACACTTTTATGTGGGTACCTTCTAAGTCATGTCCCAGTAATAACTATTGAGCCTATAGGGTATTCGATATTTTCTCCATCTGTAACAAGGGCCTCCAATTTCTTTTTGGCCTCGACATAATGGCATAAGTAATAATATGTTCCCTCTTCATTATCTTCATCTGCAATAACTGTATATACGTGCCCTACATTGATATGTGTAGCAAATTAGATGAAATTAGTCAACATTACAAAAACACTACAAAGTAAGATGACATTACCTGGTTGAACTAGATGAAATTAGATGCATATACGTGCCATATATTACATAGTCGAACTAAATCTGATATGTGGTCAAAGTCAGCCGATAATTCCATTTGTGTTAGTTCCAATGTCGTCGGGGGTCGATACATGTCAAGTGGGCTAAGATAACTTAATTGCCATTCGTCAACCCACTCCTTTGACTCGCACTCATCCTAGACTTGAATTGTATAGGAAGAACAAAAGAATGACATCTTTCGTGTATGGATACTCCATGAACTTGCAATTGAGATTCTGAAAGAGTGCATCTCATTTGATCCTGTCAGTGTACAACAGTCTTCATATGGTGCAAAGTTATTATCATCTATCAACAAAAAAATCTACGAACTGAAGACTTACCTTCATTACCTAGACCCATGGAAGCATTACACCACTTGACAATCAATTTTACATCTATTAACTTTGCATTGTCTCTATACTTTAACTCTTCTCATGCTATGGCTCTTTTAATACATGCTCCTTCACCATCATGCTCCCCCTTTCCATGTCCGGCCTCACAAAATTTCCACATATGCTGAATACCTGTAAAATTATGCCTCCTACTCAGCCAATAGAAATTCTGTGAGTTCTTGAATTGTGATGCATAGTTATCTGACCATATGATATGCTGACTAAACGATATGCCCCTTCTAGCCAGATCATTGTAGAACACCTAAAAGCAACCTTGCACGAACTCCATAGAATGCATGCGATCATCACTAATATAGAAATTATACTCCCTTATGATCTTTCTGTCATCCTCTGTACTCTCATTCGCATGAATGAATGGGATGTGCACAAATATAGAAACTTGTGTGGAGTTCTAATATTGTGATTGCACCTCACGTTGTGGCTGTAGACTGTAGTTCTCTGCAAATTTGACTACTGAAACAATGCTACCAACTGGAAATGTGTCCTTACATAACTTGAATTTCAAGTCCAACCATCAAGCTCTATGGGCATGTCTTGCATACTCATACACTATGCTGTCATGAAATATAGGCATAAACTGATACAGTGGAATCTTTTCAATAACCAATTCACACCTCTTTGCTTCTTTACCATCTTTTGTATTGTATACCACTATTTTATACTTGCCAAACTCTACTAGTTCATTTCCAACCGCATGTGTTCTTTCCATATGTTCACATATTGGCAAATGTTGCAAGCCACTGCAACGATGACATGTGCCATCCAAGCATAATTTCTTGTAGGATATTTGACCTTCCTCTCTTTCACATAAAATTCTTGATATGAAGTCTCTTGAAGATTTTGGTGGGCCACATATGGTACAACCCTGCAAATCATTGTTAGTATGCATATCTAAACATATAGACCTATAAGCATCAAAATGGTTAGAAAATTCAATATGTAATCTACAAGTAGTGTGTGTGTGTGTGTGATTTATCTTAACATAGAAAGGTTTTAGCATTTCAAAATATCTTTGACAAATTTTAATTTGAGGATACTTCTCTAGAAATTTACCATAAAACTGTGTTTGAGTCTCATCCAAAAAATGCTTTGGATGTGGCTCACGGTTATGACTACCGATTCTCCTTCTTACCACATCCCTTTGATTCGGAGATACCCTTGTGTAATTCTTCCAAAAGTCTTCAATTAGTGATCTCAATGCTTCAACAATTGGTTTATCTTTTCGTGGTAGTCTCCCTAAGAATGCCCATAATTCATTGGCATTAGTGTTCTCAATTCTTTGGTGTCTTCCAACGGCTCTTGATAAAGTCTTCCTATTAATTCTCAATTGTTGACTCGTCTTTCTAATGAGACGAGCTTTCCTCGTTTGACTACTTACTATAGTCGATGTAATCACACGCCATGTTGCATTACTATCTTTTGTGCGTGAGGTGTTACCCACACTCTCATACGCACTCATTAGATTCTTGACAATAGATTTTTCACTTGAAGCCTCTGATGTTCTCAACCCAAGAATCTTCATGATAGACCTATACTTTATACTTCACATCATTTCAACAAATAGTTGACATCTTGGAGTCTCATTTAACTTTTCAAAGAACAATCTCCAAATCTTATTAGCATATCTTCTACAAGTGCATTTTGGAATCTTACCTTCCATTGGTTGCAAAATATTCTCATCAATATCAATCAAATACTTTGGCTTTCTATGCAAAATTCTAGGTGGTGTTAAGTTAGGTAAATTCATCTCAATGTTAGGAATTTTATCAATATTTAAATGAGATGGGTTAGATGGCATACCTTCGATCAAAGATGGAATAGATGACATACCTTGAGGTTGAGGTGGGAACGATGGCGTACCTCCTTCATCACATGTGAGTGATGATGTACTCTCAACTTGAGATGTGGTAGATGGTGTCCCTACATGTTGACTTGTGGTAGAGAACGTGTCTCCAACTATGGTATTCAAATCTCTTGTACCATGAAGTTTTTTCATTCGTTCTCTTTATGTCACTAATACCATATCTCTTTATGATGGTTGTGGTTCCTCTTCAATTGGTATGTCTTCATTTATCATGTCCAATTTCCTCTTCTCATGAAGTTCCCTCATAGCCACTACTTTCTTTGCATTCTTAGCTTCTATCTCTTCATGTGTTGGTTTAATTCTTGATCGTTTCCTTGGCATGACAGAGAATTTGTCTGTAGCATGATAAAGAGACCAGTATTAGTTCCTAAGAAATGAATACAAGATAATAGTGGGATTGTACTTTTATTATGTTGTAAGGATTTATTCTTGTATAGTTTGACATCATGGTATGTTAAGGTCTGTTTATTACACATAATTATTAAAGAGCCCAAGTGTAGAAAATATACATGGCATCATGTGAGATTGTAGGCTGCTTTCTTGATTGGGAATGTGTCTATTTTAAACATGTATGATAAAGCATGATAAAGTAATTCAATTTGAAATAAGGAAATTTTAAAGAACATGCATGTAAAGACTTGACATACCTAAAAAATGAAGATTCGAATGGAGAGAGTACCCAATTATGTAGTATTTTTTTCTTCTTGCATCAAACTCCTCAACAATTTGGGTTTTTCACCACTTGCTTCCTTTTCAATGTTAAATTGAATAACTCTCAAATATAATTACTAATAATAATACTATTAACCACTATATGATGTTAAATTCCTAAAATTGAATCACAATTAACATTGCAACACTACAAAAATTGAAACTTGAATAGATATATATCAAACTTGGTGTGAAAACTATGTTATTTCCTCCTTCTCAAGTTGGCAAAGTAGAAAAGGTGGTGGAAAGATCATGCAAAGGTGGTACAATGTGTCAAATGTACATGTGAACTTCCCAATAGCATGAAAGCACTTATTTTTTGTCGGAGCATGCACAGAATTAGTATGAAAATAGAGCATGTGGGCCTGGATCACAAGGGTCAACACTTTTTTACCATTTCTATAGCAACACAAAATGCAAGTGCATTATAACGCGCTCCTGTTTTGTCCTACTATAGATTGATCACATCCTTTGCATTGATCACATCTCTTTGCAAACCTTCCCCTTCAATCTTGAATGACCACAAGGTTTTTGAGGGAGAACTTTTCATGTTTCCTGCAAGAGCTTGCCAGATGCTCCGCCATATGATAGGCATAACAATGAAGGGGCAAGCCCTCATAATCAAGTTCTTGATAGAAAATGCCCATCAAGGAAGAAAGACAGATCTTCTTTGGAAGCAGAAGTTCTAGTTTGTGACAAATCCTTATCCAAGCATAAATAGTAGGGGTTCTATCAAGCGATTTCCAATCCACTTCCATAAAGTCTCCTAAAGACTTCCTAATTGATTCCAAAACATCCACACCCCAAAACTAGAGAGGTAATCAATATAATCAAACCCATAAATCTACATTTGATGACAAAAACCCTCAACACTATACCTTAAACCCTAATCCCTCAACCCTAAACCCTAATCCCTCAACCCTCAACCCTAATCCATCATCCCTCAACTCTAATCCCTCATCCCTAAACCCTAAATACTATCCCTATTCGTAAACACTCAATAGACTCGATACTATACCTTAAACCCTAATCCCTTATCCCTAAACCCTCCAACCCTATCACTAATCCTTACACCCTCCACACTCTACTTTAACCCTTATCCCTCGACCCTTAACCCTATCCCCAAACCCTTGACCCTCGAACCTCAACCCTCAACCCTCAATGTCAAACCATAATCCCTCAACCCTTAACTCTGATCCCTTGACCCTCAACCCTATCCCTAAACCCTAAACCCTCAACCCTCAATGTCAAATCCTAATCCCTCAACCCTAAACCCTCAACACTATACCTTAAACCCTAATCCCTCAACCCTCAACCCTAAACCTTATCCCTAAACCCTAATCCCTCAACCCTCAACCCTAATCCGTCATCCCTCAACTCTAATCCCTCATCCCTAAACCCTCAACAGACTCAATACTATACCTTAAACCCTAATCCCTTATCCCTAAACCCTCCAACCCTATCCCTAATCCTTATACCCTCCACACTCTACTTTAACCCTAATCCCTCGACCCTCAAACCTACCCCTAAATCCTTGACCCTTAAACCTCAACCCTCAACCCTTAACTCTGATCCCTTAACCCTATCCCTAAACCCTTGACCCTCAAACCTCAACCCTCAACCCTCGATGTCAAACCCTAATCCCTCAACCCTTAACTCTGATCCCTCGACCCTCAACCGTAAACCCTAAACCCTCAACCCTCAACATCAAATCCTAATCCCTCAACCCTTCACTCTAATCCCTCAACCCTAAACCCTATCCCTAAACCC
Source organism: Cunninghamia lanceolata (assembly GCA_027924645.1). Taxonomy (NCBI): domain Eukaryota; kingdom Viridiplantae; phylum Streptophyta; class Pinopsida; order Cupressales; family Cupressaceae; genus Cunninghamia; species Cunninghamia lanceolata. The sequence continues at coordinate 3,908,871 of BSBN01000286.1, read as the reverse complement.
TCAACACTATACCTTAAACCCTAATCCCTCAACCCTAACCCTAAACCTTATCCCTAAACCCTAATCCCTCAACCCTCAACCCTAATCTGCCATCTGTCATCCCTCAACTCTAATCCCTCATCCCTAAACCCTAAATGCTATCCCTATTCCTAGACCCTCAACGAGCTCGATACTATACCTTAAACCCTAATCCCTCTACCCTCGACACTCTTATTTAACCCTAATCCCTTGACCATTAACCCTATCCCTCAACCCTCAACCCTCAACTCTCAACATTAAACCCTAATTCATCAACCCTAAACCCTAATCCCTCAAACCTAAACCCTATCCCTAAAACATCAACCCTCAATACTATACCTTAAACCCTAATCCCTATCCCTCAACCCTTAACCCTTAAAACTTAAACCCTATCCCTACACCCTCAACACTTGACACTATATCTTAAGCCTTAAACCCTCATTCCTAATGCCTCAACCCTCGATCCTTAAACCTTCAACCCTAAACCATATCCCTAATCCCTCTACCCTCAACACTCTAACCCTAACCTTGACATTAAATGCTAATCTATCAACCCTAAACCCTAGTCTGCCAACCCTAAACCCTATCCCTAAAACCTCGACACTATACCTTAAACCCTAATCCCTCAACCCTCAACCCTAAACCTTATCCCTAAACCCTAATCCCTCAACCCTCAACCCTAATCCATCATCCCTCAACTCTAATCCCTCATCCTTAAACCCTAAATGCTATCTCTATTCCTAAACCCTCAATAGACTTGATACTATACCTTAAACCCTAATCCCTTATCCCTAAACCCTCCAACCCTATCCCTAATCCTTACACCCTCCACACTCTACTTTAACCCTAATCCCTCGACCCTCAACCCTATCCCTAAACCCTTGACCCTCGAACATCAACCCTCAACCCTCAACATCAAACCCTAATCCCTCAACCCTTAACTCTAATCCCTCGACCCTCAACCCTATCCCTAAACCCTAAACCCTCAACCCTTAACCCTCAACATCAAATCCTAATCCCTCAACCCTTCACTCTAATCCCTCAACCCGAAACCCTATCCCTAAACCCTCAACACTATACCTTAAACCCTAATCCATCAACCCTAACCCTAAACCTTATCCCTAAACCCTAATCCCTCAACCCTAATCTGTCATCCGTCATCCCTCAACTCTAATCCCTCATCCCTAAACCTTAAACACTATCCCTATTCCTAGACCCTCAACAGGCTTGATACTATACCTTAAACCCTAATCCCTTATCCCTAAACCCTCCAACCCTATCCCTTAACCCTAATCCCTCGACCCTCAAACCTATCCCGAAACCCTTAACCCTCGAACCTCAATGTACTCAACCCTCAACATCAAACCCTAATCCCTCAACCCTTAACTCTAATCCCTCAACCCTTAACCCTTAAAACTTGAACCCTAAAACCTATCCCTACACGCTCAACACTTGACACTATATCTTAAACCCTAATCCCTTAACCCTCATCCCTAAATCCTCAACCCTAAATTATTAAACCTTCAACCCTAAACCCTATCCCTAATCCCTCTACCCTTGACACTCTTATTTAACCCTGATCCCTTGACCATTAACCCTATCCCTCAACCTCAACCCTCAACCCTCAACCCTCAACTCTCAACATTAAACCCTAATTCATCAACCCTAAACCCTAATCCCTCAAACCTAAACCCTATCCCTAAACCATCAACCCTCAACACTATACCTTAAACCCTAATCCCTATCCCTCAACCCTTAACCCTTAAAACTTAAACCCTATCCCTACACCCTCAACACTTGACACTATATCTTAAGCCTTAAACCCTCGTCTCTAAAGCCTCAACCCTCAATCCTTAAACCTTCAACCCTAAACCCTATCCCTAATCCCTCTACCCTCGACACTCTAACCCTAACCTTGACATTAAATGCTAATCCGTCAACCCTAAACCCTCAACCCTCAACACTATACCTTAAACCTTAATCCATCAACCCTCAACCCTAAACCCTAATCCCTCAACTCTTAAGCCTAATCCATCATCCCTCAACTCTAATCTCTCATCCCTACACCCTAAATGCTATCCCTATTCCTAAACCCTCAACAGACTCGATACTATACCTTAAACCCTAATCCCTTATCCCTAAACTATCCAACCCTATCCCTAATCCTTACACCCTCCACACTCTACTTTAACCCTAATCCCTCGATCCTCAACCCTATCCCTAAACCCTTGACCCTTGAACCTCAACCCTCAACCGTCAACGTCAAACCCTAATCCCTCAACCCTTAACTCTGATCCCTCGACACTCAACCCTATCCCTAAACCCTCAACCCTCAATGTCAAATCCTAATCCCTCAACCCTTCACTCTAATCCCTCAACCCTAAACCCTATCCCTAAACCCTCAACACTATACCTTAAACCCTAATCCCTCAACCCTAACCCTATACCTTATCCCTAAACCCTAATCCCTCAACCCTAATCCGTCATCCCTCAACTCTAATCCCTCATCCCTAAACCCTAAACGCTATCCCTATTCCAAGACCCTCAACAGGCTCGATACTATACCTTAAACCCTAATCCCTTATCCCTAAACCCTCCAACCCTGTCCCTTAACCCTAATCCCTCGACCCTCAACCCTATCTCGAAACCCTTAACCCTCGAACCTCCCTCAACATCAAACCCTAATCCCTCAACCCTTAACAATGATCCCTCGACCCTTAACCCTTAAAACTTGAACCCTAAAACCTATCCCTACACGATGGACACTTGACACTATATCTTAAACCCTCATCCCTTAACCCTCATCCCTAAATCTTCAACCCTAAATCATTAAACCTTCAACCCTAAACCCTATCCCTAATCCCTCTACCCTCGACACTCTTATTTAACCCTAATCCCTTGACCATTAACCCTATCCCTCAACCTCAACCCTCAACCCTCAACCATCAACTCTCAACATTAAACCCTAATTCATCAACCCTAGACCCTAATCCCTCAAACCTAAACCCTATCCTTAAACCATCAACCCTCAACACTATACCTTAAACCCTAATCCCTATCCCTCAACCCTTAACCCGTAAAACTTAAACCCTATCCCTAAACCCTCAACACTTGACACTGTATCTTAAGCCTTAAACCCTCATCCCTAAAGCCTCAACCCTCAATCCTTAAACCTTCAACCCTAAACCCTATCCCTAACCCCTCTACCCTCGACACTCTAACTCTAACCTTGAAATTAAATGCTAATCCGTCAACCCTAAACCCTCAACCCTCAACACTATACATTAAACCCTAATCCATCAACCCTAAAACCTAATCCCTCAACCCTCAACCCTAAACACTATCAATAAACCCTCAACCCTCGACACTATACCTTAAACCCTATGAGAAAAGCTTTGTGTATGGTACATCCACAGTGAGTAATTAATAGTTGAAATCAGAAGGATGATCATTATGAGAAAAGATTTACATTGGGGTACATCTATGTTTCTTGCTATCCACCCCACATTTAGGGAAGGTATATTGTTATGAAACAGGCAAATAATCTCCCATTGTTTACTAGCTCTATCCACAAGAACTACTAAACTATACCTTAAACCCTAATCCCTCAACTCTAAACTTTCAACCCTAAACCCTATCCCTAATCCCTCTACCCTCAACACTCTACCTTAAACCTAATCCCTCGACCCTTAACCCTAGACACTATCCCTAAAGCCTCAACCCTAAACCCTAATCCCTCAAGGTCCCAAACTCTAATCCCTTATCCCTAAACTCTAAATCCTATCCCTAAACGCTCAACCCTCAACCTTAAACCTTAATCACTCAATCCTTATCCACCCCTCTCCTCCCCTATCTAGCTCACTCCCATCTCTACCCTCCTCTGCCCTCGACACTATACATACATACATATAGGCATACATAGATACATACATACATACATACATATAGGCATACATAGATACATAGATACATATATACATATAGGCATACATGATTAATAGCCTTGAACATAAAAACATTTAAGGGGAATATAACGCGACTGCATTATAACACGCTCATGTTATGTCAAACATGACAAACAACAGACTTGCAAAAAAGGAAAAATGCAAAGCAAAATATAATGCGAGCGCATTATAACGCGCTCGCATTATGTCTTGCTTTGGGAATCCCAAGCCTTGGGCTTGGGATTTGCTTTGGATTTCCAACCCAAAGGCTTGGAGTGCCTTTTGAATGGTCACAGACGTGTTTTTCCATATTCTTCAAGATTTCACATAATTTTGTTTGTGCTAACCCTCATATTTGCACATGTTTCAAGGTCGAACAAATCGAACACCTGGGTAATGTTAGGCTTTATCTTAGCTATTTGGCGATGTGATTTTTTTCACATTTTAACAATGTTAAGCCTTTCATCTTTAATTTCTTTTGTTTGTGTGTCCGTTTTTGGGCAAAAACCACTATTTGGTCTTTTTTTCATTGTAAATTAACTATTCATTGAAATTTCAAAAAAATTACATATTTAGAAACTAGACTCCATTCTACAAATATTAAAAAAAGAAAGAAATGATTTTCAATTAGTTTTCAAAATTTATAGGGGTAGAACGGCCAAAATTCTATTTTTTAGGATGTGTCCACTTTGAAGATTAGTAAAAAATCAAATATTCATCAAAAAATTATTAGAAAAATCAGGCATAAACTACATGCTATTAGCTAATTTCTCACTAAAGCGATTTTAAAAATACCAAAAAAAATTGACCTTTGAGGGAGCCACAAAACATGCTATGTTATGTTTTTTTGACAGAAACAACACCAATTTCTATGGCTCCCTCTTTCGAACCCCTTAATCTATGCCATTTAAAAAAAAAATAGTAGTTTAGAAAGTAGACTCGGAGCATTATGAACATTGTTTTGGTTGCACCTCCAAATTTTGAGTGTAACTATGCTCAATTTCTCATCCAAGGCTAGTATTTCCTGATTTCAGAAAAAAAAAAGTGGCCACTTAAGACCCCTTTTTGGCCCCCCATCTTCTTGCACTTACCCTCTTATGTTTTAATTGGGGGAAAATAGTCATTTTAATTTCATATGTGCATGGTATAGGTCCACAAACTTGAATGAATTGCTAGGGTCTAGTTGTATAAATTTATTAAGAACATGTAGTACTAAACGCACATGTTTTATCTATCCTGGGCTATCAGATCAAACTACATCAATGTCTCTCAAGGCTCATGTAACATACCAACTCATACAACTTGGAATTACTCACAAAATTTACTAAGAAAGTAAAAGAGCATGCATGAAGTATACTACATCTGGAATCTGGTATCTATCTCACAAGTCTCAGCAAGTCTTCTGCTACAGAGGGAGAGCGTCATCTGAGTGTTTTTCCTCCAACCACAAACTGGTGGTCCCCCACTCATCTTCCATCTGGAAGTGACCCTACCCTTCATGAAGAGTATAGACATAGGGAACCAACAAGTTGCCATCTAAGTCCTAGTGTTGTGTCCTATGTAACTCAATCGACCATACAACTCTAGCCAATCTTCTAGCTAAGTATGATCATTCTGACAGGTTACGTAATCGAGACACGGTGAATCGACTAATGCATGCAGAGACAAATGCATCACTTTGGCCAAAGTTTCTCTATAAATAGATGATTGCAATAAATGTAGTTGTGTGTTCACACACCTCTAACTCGACTTGGAAACTACAACATCTTCTAGTTTGACTTGCTTGACTAGAATCTCTAGACATGAATTGTCTTGAATAAACTCAAATCCTAGTCAATCTGACTTAGAATTAATCCTTAATCTAGGATAAACGTAATATATGGATTGAGGTGACTTTAACATTTTGGAGAGTCCCTCTTTGCATACTTGCAAATACTAGGGTCTATGACTTCTTGTCATTTTACTCAATGACCCAAAGATTGAGCACTCTTGTGTAATATATCAAGTTTTTGACTCTATCATGAAATCATTTATTTTATCATAAGTGCTCCTTAGACTCTTCCTAAATTATACTTTTCTTGATCTATGGTTTCTTGACCATTCACTGTCGACCATAATAAACAATAGACTAATTCAGTGTTATAACCGAATTAAGAGTTTTCATGTTTTCTTAACCCTTCTGGGTCGAATCTAGGGATTTAACTTCTCTATCCCAATGCATTGGAATATCAAATACTCTTGTTTTCCAAAAGTAAAAATTATAATAATATAACATGGAAACGATAACCTCTAGTCTTCTCTTGACCACTTGGGAATTGTTTGAATTCACATTTCTCAAAACATGTATAAACATAATACACAAGGTATATCCTCATTCATATAAGATCTTAATGAATGCTATTATTATCATGACTAATCTTTTGACTAAGTTCAATCTTTCAACCTAAATAGGTTTGAGTCTAAGATAATAATATAATATTTTTGACCTCTTGGTCTTCTTAAGTCCACCGACTTTCGATATAAGATAGGTTATGAACTCATTTAATATCCTTTGTATATCATGATAATGCTTATCATTATTTGTATAATGCATATGTGATATTATATCACTATACCTAGGTGTTTTCAATGATATCAATATCATTTTTATATATTCTATTTAAGTGAATATCTATCACCATAGCTTTTGATTATAAACATTAAAACTTATACATGTATAAATCATTGTGAAATGTGAATCTATCACTATCTAAACTTTCTTTAATCTTACTCATCTCAACTCCTAGGTTTATATTTGAGTTCTCATAAAGTTCAATATCTGCACTTTATATATATAACTTAAACTAGTTATGTCACTGTGACATTAATAGAAAATGACCACTATACTTTGTGTTCAAAAAGTGATTGTAAAATGTTTTCTCCGCATAAATTATATGCTATATTTCTACGTAGATTTGGTGTTTTGATAGCTAAAAGAAACCTATGTTTTCTTGAGTATACAAAGTTAAGTGACAACTTTCCATAGACCGTAAAACTCTATGTAAACAATGTTATTCATAACATTTTTCCATAATCCTGTGTCTATCAAAGCAACAAAGTTTACCATACATTTTCTTTATAGGTTCAATGATACAAAATGATGGCATGAAAAAGTTATCTTCCATTGTATTCCTATTGTAAAATATAACATTTTATTATTTATCCTCTGTGGTTTTATACTACTATTCAATGACATTTTTTGTTGTCTCTCTCTCATAAATTCAAACTCCATTATCACAAGCATTCTGTGTGCAGTTTCATAGCTTTGACAAGATAGTGTTTCTTTATTTCATTCATATCTATGTTTACAAAGTTTCTATAACCATAATATTACTACTTTGTATAACTCTATATACTTTTCTATAAGAAATCATATCTTTGTATGTTCATACAGAATGGGAATATTGCAGTTTAATAATGAAATTAATTACTTATAAGAGATATCATTACCTCAAAGCATCAACGGTTTCCCAAAACCTGAGCTAGTTTCTTACTTATTCCCACTACTACCCAAGCTATCTTTATACCTTCCTCTGCATTTGTCTCTCTTTCCCCATGGATTCTTGATGAGAACAAAGCTCTATGTTTAACGAAGTCTTTCGCCTCTCCCTGATCACATAATCTTTACTCAAGATTAAGTTTTGTGTTCTTCAAAACTATACTCACTATCTCCCATCGTCCGAGTTCCTCTTCATCCTATATCTCTTGTGGTAATTATTAGAGTCTTTTGTACTTTTTTTTTTCCAAGATCCTCCTACCAAATCATGATATGTGAAAAAAACCTTTTTGCCCCTTTCATATCCCTCACTATTATAGCCTTTTAAAAGGATTTACTCTCCATAACCGCAGATATTCTTCACACATTGATGCCTATTTACACTCTAAATTGGCATGCAAGAAATGGAGTTACTGATCATAAAGACCACTCCTAAACTATTCAAAAAATTATCCTTTCTCTCCATAACCAACGTGGAGGAAAGAAGTCAGGTGCCCACAAAATACATGAATTGGTTTTGCAATAAATTTGCAACAACACCATGTTCCGTAAAATGCTCATTGACTACATACAATTGGTTTAAACTTAAAGTTCATATTAAATAGATATTTAACAACAAAATATAGGTGTATAAAATGGATACTTACATTGTCTCTAACACACGATATGATATGAGAATGGGGTCAAGGTATTCTCCCCCTCTCAAAATTGTTTAAACATCAAAATAGATAAATTATCATAATAGAATTCCAATTGGGAATTATTGATAATAAAGTAGTTTATTACTAGTATTTATTTGTTCTAGTAATATAATTTTATATTCATTTCACACAAAGAAATAATGACTATTGACCATTTCCTTGTCGACAGTTATGTTCTAACCTGGCTTAGTTTTTGACAATAACCTCAACTTAATGGATCTAGTTGACAATCGATGATTTGTCGAGTCAAAACCAAACTTAGACCAATTGGTCAAACATAACTTACCATACTCGATGAAGATTCACTAAACTATGAAAGCACAAGACTTGATGGCAAACAATTTGTTCTTATCCATACATCTATTCTCTTCTCTCTGATGATGCTCTCGCTCTCTTTCTTGGAGGGTGGAAAACCTATTTCCTGGTTACAGCTTGTAATCACCAAAGTAGGATTAGTGTATTGTTAGTCAATCCATAAATATTATGAATAAATAATCGTGACATCTTATAATCACATGTCTAAATTCTAATCATATAAAGATAAACTCATGATATCATTGATTTATCCTTTCACATAATATCAAATCATTAATTCATGCATAATTAACTACTAATTACATGCAAGTAAAAAGTAAATCATACTCAAAATTTGGGGTGTAAAATATCTCCCCCCATAAGATTCATCATCCTTGATGATCCAATGTATCATAAAATAATAAAATAAAGTTTTTGTTCAATTTTAAAAAGCATAAAACAAATGAGGAAATCTCTGATAAAAAATATGGTAATCTTCCCATGTGGCACTATCCTCTGCATATTGGTCCGCTGGACCTTGCAATGTGTAACCTCTCTATTACGCAAGCGGAGCTTGTGAACTTCGAGCAGCTTGAGAGGCTCAACAATGACCACTCCTAGGTCTTGTACATGTAAAGAATTCCAATCAAGAATATGATTATCACCTATTATATACTTTTTCAAATATGAAACATGAAAAATATTTTGCATCCTAGCAAGAGATGGTGGTAGAGAGATTTTGTAGGCAATCGGATTGATCACTTCGAGAACTTCAAAGGGTTCTACATATCGAGGAGCTAGTTTGGAAGAATTTCCAAACTTTATGGAACTCTTCTAAGGTTTGACCCTCACAGAAACTTTTTCTCCAACTAAGAATTGCCTTAGTGTACACTCGACATCAACATAACATTTTAGTCTATCATTTACTTTCACCAATCTACTTCTTATTAGCTTGATCCATTCTTCCATTTCTTATAACATTTCTGGACCTATGCTAATCTTGTCTTCTAGCTTATCCCATCTTATAGGAGTTTGGCATCTTCTTTTGTACAATGCTTCAAATGGAGCCATCTTAATAGAAAAATAGTAGGAGTTGTTATATGTAAAATCCACAAGTGGTATATATTCTTCCCACTTGTATTGATGATCCATGCAATACATCTATAATGAGTCTTCTAGAACTTGATTTACCCTCCCAATCTAAACATCTATATTAGGGTGATAAGTTGAGCTTATATCAATTTAGGTTCCTAGCACTGAGAACAAAGTTTGCCAAAATCTTGACATCATGCACGCATCTCTATCTGAGATAATTTTCTCAGGAATTCCATGCAATCTAAACACTTCTTGTGCACAAAATTGCAATCTAAAACTGGTGCTCCATCTGTTAGATTCCCAGGTATAAAATGAGCTACCTTGGTGAGCTTGTCCACCACCACTAAAATAGCATCATGTCTATTTTGAGACATTGGGAGACCTTGCACAAAGTCCATACTAATGACTTGCCACTTCCACTCTAGAATATCATGTGGATACAGAAGTCCTGTTAGATGTTGATGCTCAACCTTGACTCTTTGGAACTCTAGGCAACTTGCTACAAAACTTGCAACATCATTCTTCATTCCTTTCCAGAAATAAAGAGGCTTCACATTAGCTAGGAGTTTGGTTACTCCAAGGTGACTTGAATATGGTGAGAAATGAACTTCCTTCCACACAAGGTTTCTTAATTCAACAGAGTTTGGAGCATACATCCTTCCTCTATATCTTAAAAGCTCAACTGGTCCAAAATAGGACACATCATACCTCAAATCTTGAGGATTTATTATGAGAGTCTACTTAACTTGCTCATAGTACTCATTACCTATAGAATTTTGTAACACTAAATCTTTGAAGTTTGAGTGGATAGAGACAAGTGATGAGATATGCCTTCGTTGACTCAGAGCATCTACTACTCAGTTCTCTTTACCTTTGATATAACTTATCTCAAAGTCATAGTCGAATATCAATTCCAACCATCTTCTTTATCGAGCATTCAGATGAGGTTGGGAAAATATATACTTAAGACCTTGATGGTCTGACTTCAATTAAAAAGGCTTTCCTAGCAAATAAGGTCACCACAATTGCAAAGCATGCACAACTACTACTAAATCTAAGTCATGAGGAGCATAATTCTACTCATATGCTCTTAGCTTTCTGGATTCATAGGCTACCACTCACCCATTCTAGATAAGCACTCCTCCTAAACCTTCACCTAAGGCATCAATGATTACAACAAATTAACTTTTCAGATAAGGAACTTTCAATATTGGTGTAGTTATTAACCTCTCTTTTAACTGATTAAATGCCTCCTGACATTTTTCTGACCAGTCAAAATGCTTTCCTTTTCTCTGAAGTGAAGTGATTGGGTTAGCAATCTTAGAAAATTTCAATACAAACTTCCTATAATATCCAGCTAACCCCATGAAACTGTGCACTTCATGCACATTCTTTGGCATAGGCCACTCAAGTATAGCATTGATCTTCATAGGATCTACTAAAATTCCCTCAGCTAATATTATATGTCCCAGCTATTATATCTCTTTTTGAAATAAAATAAACTTAGAAAGCTTCCCAAACAACTTATGCTCCCTCAGCCGCTACAGAACTAACCACATATGATGTAAGTGCTCTTTCCCATTCTTAGAATATATAAGAATGTCATCTAGAAACACTACAACAAATTTATCCAAGCAATCTCAGAAAATACTGTTCATCAAATTCATGAAAGTTGCAAGGGCATTTGTAAGTATAAATGGTAAAACTATGAACTCATAATGTCCATACCTTGTTCTAAAAATTGTTTTATGAATGTATTCATCTTTCAATCTTAGCTGATGATATCTAGATCATAGATCGATCTTTGAGAATACTATTGCACCCCACATCTGATCGAAAACATCATCAATATGCGGTAGAGGATACTTATTCTTTATTGTTGCTTTGTTGAGCATATGATAGTCTATGCACAGACGCAATGTTCTATCCTTCTTTTTGACAAAGATCACATGTTCTCCCTAAGGTAAAACACTGGGTCTAATCAACCCTTTATCCAACAGCTCCTGAAGCTGGGCTTTCAATTCCATCAACTCTGTAGTAGTCATACAATATGGTGCCTTTGTTATTGGCTTAAATCTAGGTATTATATCAATAAAGAAATCAAAAGGTCTCTTCGGAGGTAACCCCGAAAGTTCATTTGGAAAGACATCCTAAAAAACTTGAAGGAAAGGATAGTTCTCCAAGGGTACATTTTGTTTACTAGGATCCTCTTCTACTTGTTCAATTTTGACTGCAAAAAATTACATCCTTTTCACCTAGCCCTCTTCAACTGCATAGCAGAGATTGGTCTGATCTTGACTTCTCTATGTATGCCTTGCAAATAAACATTGTCTCCTACATCGTCTAGACACTCAACTATTTTTGCAAAACAATCAACATTGGCCTTATGTCTCCATAACCAACTTATTCCTAAGATAACATCATAGGAACCTAGAAGACTACATACATAGGAGCCCAGGAGGATATGTTCAGCAAGTGTAGTAGAGTTTTCACCAATAAAAAGTAGAATATCTTTCAGAATTAAAGTAGGAATATTATCATATTGTGTTAGGTAGAGAGGTCTTCCCCTATTGAAGGTGACAAAAGGAGGGTTTCTTGCCATATTAGGGATATTCAAATTAATTTTTGCTATATGCAGGGTTCTTCATGAATACTGGAATCTACTAGGAGGAGTAGTGGACTAGGCTCTTGAAGGAGATGAAACAACACTCAAGTATTCTCTCTCATAGGGGGTCTATCTAATCTATTTCTTCTTCTAGAAGTAGACAAGAGTAGCTCAACCAATTGAAAATTACCTCTTGAAGAATATCTTGTTTACACTCCAGGCATGAAATATTGAACTGGTTTGAATCTTGCACCAGTAGCATCTTCAGGTGCTTGTTGAATGATTCCACTACAACAAATGAACTAATAACAACACCAAATCTTCTCACTTCATCTCTTACTCAGAGCAGAAGGTCACACTGGCTTGCCAGAAATTATTATCACCTAGAATTGCACCCTACTTGAAGCTTGTTCTAGCATTCCAATGACACAATGGGGCTGATCTCAAGGTGTGAGACCTTGCAAATAAGATCAAACCTCAAGATATGGTTGGTTCCTCATTATGACCTTGAGGTTTAGAGAAAAATAACTAAACCTATGCTAATAATCACCAAGGAAAAGGGGAAGAAGGAATGCAGAAAAGAAAATGATGATGCACCAAGATTTAGGGTGTTTAACTGCAACTGACAACACAATAATGATCTCAATGTTGAATGGAGCTCACATATAATCATGTAGATTCAAACAAAGGTTAAGGTAAAAAAAAAATAAAACTATGAAAGGGATCATTTTACCCACAATACATAGCTCATATCTTTCAAACAAAAATAGTGTAAGAATAATGAGAGAGGAAAAAGCATTAGTTTATATTGATCTTAGACGATAAATAACCATTACAAAAGAATAAAAGATTCATTGTATGGGAAATAGACACAAAATAATGATTTACATTCATAGGTGAACAACAACTAGAGACATCAAAGGCTCATAATCAAGCATAATGCATCAAATCCAATTGGTTCCTGTGAAACATACAAGGTCTGCAACTACAATAAATTTCTCCACTCGTGTAATGACCCAAAAAATAGCTAATAGAAATACATCTTAAATACATGCATATATAGCTTTTTCAAATCACTATGCATCCCTAGGTGATAGGAAAAGAGTGGCCAACAAGGAAAACTAGTCACCTATGCTACAATAAATTCATCTTTGTGTTTTTGGTGTGTGCCCACATGGCTCTACCTTAAAACCTATTGAAAAAGAACATTTGTCCATGCCCTGAGTACATGAAATTCATTGCAAAAGGAGCTACAGTGGCATTGGGGCATGAGAAATTAGTTTCCACAAGTAATCAAGCTCTGAAGAAGCATTAATGGCACCCAAGAAGGTCGTTAAATAGTCCCATCACATTCTAAACAGTGGAAGGAGCGAGGAGGGAAAAACAGTTGAGCCTCGACCAATTGAACTTCCACTAGGTAATTAGCCTCTGAGAGGGTGAAGAAGGAAACCCTAATCTCCAAAGTTGAAAGGAGCAAAGTGAAATCATTAGGTTTCAAAGATTGGGCCTTCACCCATCTTCTTAAAAAAAGGAAAGAGGAAGAGAAACCTCCCAATCTCTGATGCTTGAAAGACTTATAACTTTTGGAGCTTCATTGGACTTCGACGATCAGGCTTTCCGCTTACTAGCTGCTCAGAAGAAGAAGGAAGACCACCACCCTGACCTCTGATTCTTGAAAAAATTATAACTCTTGGAGCTTCGCTGAACTTTGGTGATCAGGATTTCCACTTACTACCTTATCAAAAGAAGAAGGAAGACCACCACCCCAACATCTGAGATCTGAAACACTTGGGCAAAATTTATGAATTATCAAGGTGGATCTTTGGAGCCAATAGAAATGGCATGATGGAAGAGAGAACCCTAGAATTCTAAAGCTCCAAAAAAAGTATAAAATATAAGGGAAAAGCTAGGAAACTTTGGACTTAGATTTTTGTGGGCTTCTTCCTTGCACTTCATCAGCCTCTTTGTTAATCAGTGAACTATCTGTTCTTCCAAAAACTAGAATTCTCTACTTATCTTTCCTCTTCATCGTCCATTGCTTCTATCAATGAAATCCTTGGTCAGGGAACATGGTGGTTTGCGAACCACCAAGTTTGTCGATAAACTTAACTCTTTTCTTTTTGTCCCTTGCCTTTTTCTTTTCTTATTTTTTAGACAAATTCTTCTATCAGCAAAGTTGTCAATCGGTGAACTGACAGGGTCATGAAATGCATATTTTGCCGATAAGGTAAACCATCAAAGGAGAAGACACTTAGAAAATTTTAGGATTTTTTGGTAAGTTTTGGGGGATCTTTGGGCTATTTTGGCTTGAGGCAAAATAGGACAACAATCTCCAAAGGAAAACATTATAAGTGAACTAGCCACTGTGGATAAAAATATGGTTGATCATGATGAGTGTGTAATTGAAAGGGTTGAGTTGTGTGGTGTGGCATCATGTGAAAGTTGTGAGGAGAGTGATGATAGTGTGGCCACCTATCTTCATTTGAGTCAGTCATCCATTAGAGATGGTGATGATGTTGCATTGTAATTTAACTCTTAGATTGAAGTCAACAATAGTGGTGCCATGCCCGCACTTAGTGACAACCAATTTGAGAAAAATATCGATGCAAATAATGGTTTTAATTTTGAGGGCTTTGCCATGGGGGATGGTGTTGATATTATGGATAAAGGTAAGGAAGATGAATTACAACAATTTTTTTATTCACTAGATGTGTTTCCTTGTTTTATTGAATTTGAAGATGATGCTCATGCCCCCTTGTTGCAAATGAGAAAGATGAGTATGAGGGTGTGCATGATCTTGTTGTTGTTCCAATGTATGAAATTGTGAACCTTGAAGAATTTTTAGAGCTTGGTTTGGAATAGCTATCATATGCTAATGTAGGTTGTGTTGAAGACACCTTTTTAAGCTCATTGGTTGAGCATATTGATGTAGGGTTGTTGTGTTCACAAAAGAATCAAGTTTCTTTCTTGCATATGGGTGAAGAAGATAATATCATTGAAGAACTTCTTGACAACAATTTGTTTGCAATAGGTTGCATTGAAGGAATTAAAATAGTGAGGCAATTTGAAGAGTGTGAGTCTTCATTTGAAGTGCCTAAAATTTTTAAATTATATGTTGATGGTGCTGAAATGGATTTGAATCAAGTCTTTAATTCAATTATGAAGGAGTATGTCAATATTTGTGGTGCATCTGGGATGCGGGGTGAAGATGAACAATTAGATGGCATTGCCTAGCTTGGATGTACATATGAATTAGATTCACTTTAGCTTGGTGTTGAAGAGGATATTTTTGTTCATGCTGATTTGTATGTGGATCTGGATGTTTGTCATGCTACCCAAGAGATTAAGGAAGATGTTTTCCATGAGGGCCAACATGGTGATGACACTTATTTCCTATGGTTACTATGTCTTGATGGCAACCATTTCCTATTCCAACATATTGGTTTAACAAATTACAGTTTGCATGTGTATGTTGGTGAGAGGCTTCATTAGTTGTAGCCAGATGAAGGATACAATTTCAACCTAAGGATGTTAAGCTCCTTTTTTAAATTGGTCTTTGATAGAGGGAAGAAGTTTGGAACAACTTGTCCATGGCCTTATGCTATGGATCCTTATTGTAGGGTCTGACCTGCACTTGCTTGTAAGTTTTGTTTCACAACCATCCTTTGTTATCCTTGTACTTCCATGTCATTAGTTGTGGTTGTTTTGTACATAGTCTTCTTATGGTTTTTTCCCCCTATTTATAAATTGTTTATGTTTTTTCCCCTCCCCACTTGTCCCTTTTAATTTTTGGTCTACCTACAGATAACTGGATTCTCATTGTTCTTGCAAGAGGCACACATCTCCAATTAGAGCTAATGTTGGCACCTACCTCAAAATTTACAGAAAATCTCATATTGTGCCTTTGTTTTCCTTGGTCCATGTGACCTATTATTTATAATTGATCTGAGATATCCTAAATGGGTTCCCAACATGTTGAAATGTAAGTGAAAATCCAAAATTATCTAAGTCTAGGAGGTTTTCAGCATCTTCCTTGTCTTTTATGCCTTTGTTAGCCTTTCATGGTTTTCCTGTATGAATATGCCCTCTTTACTGGCCCCAAGCCATGCCTAGGTCCCTTTTTATTTGTTTAAGTATGTCAAGTTCACTGTATCGACTTGGTTCATTTTCTTTTGACATTTATGCATAAGAGATGAGACTTCCCGATCCTTGACACTTCTAAAAAATTGTTGTCTTTGATGTCAAGGTTTCAATTGTTTTGGGTTTCATCTACATATTTGGAAAATGGTTTGAGGTTATCCTGATGCCCAATCCTTGACATTTCACATTTACTTAAGTGCTTCGAGATCATAGTGTCGAGAAGGTGCTTGATCATATTCCTTGGTGACATGGCAATTCAAAGAAGGCCTGATCCATGAAGCCTTATAATATTCCTTCTTTGGACTTCAAAGATCAAGGAGGTGCCCGATCACTCTCAAATGTGCAAGACAATATGGTGGAGGGCCGATCCCCAAATCCTAATAATTTGTCTCTCCTAGTTGGTGCATCATGTGTGTTTGTCGAGGTTGTGAGGAGTCCTATGTGGATAACCTATAATTGTCATGTCTCAAATGGTTAGACCTTCTAAATATTGGCTATAAGTAAAAATGTTAAATGTTTATTTATGATTATGATATAAATGAGTAATTGTTATTAATGCAAGTGAATTTTATTTTTCATTTTCAATTATAATGTATAGTGCTTCAGCTATTGATTTTTGGACACTAACCTATTAATGGAGAATTGAGTTTAATGAAGGCAGGTTGTTGAAGACAAGAGTATGGTTAAGGTAGAGGTTATTAGCCACCTAGTAGGGATGTGATGGAGAGAATCGATGCCACACATAAGCAATTACTTCATATTTGCATTGCATTTGTTTGGAATGACCTCTGTGTTTGATGGGTGAGATAGCATTCATAGGAAAACTCTTACTTATGCTTTATTAGACATAGTTAAATCAATAGTTCATTAAATTTAGTTGTTCTTTGATTAAAATAAAATAGATTTAAAAGTTATATTTCTTTTCTTAAAATTCTGTGTGAAAGAAAATAATTTTTCCATTTAAGTTAAATTACTTATTTATTGTTTTGGGGTAAATTATAAATGATTAAATAAATAGATATTTTTAAATTGTTGTGGCAATATTCATCCATTTTGTAAAATAAATTCTCTTATTAAATAGTGACAAATTGGAAAGATAAGATAAACATAAGATAATGACAAAATTAAAAGATAAAATAAAACAAAAAAGAATAGAAATAAAGCAAATAATAGAAAAAGAAAACAAAACACAAAAATCCATAAAGAATGGAAAAAAGAAGAGGGAAAAATATAGAAACAATCAATAATATAGAGGAGGAATCTGCATGAAAGCTCATTGAGAGCAGAAGAGGAAAAACGTTGGAGAGACACCGATCTGGAAGGAAGTGCCAGGCCATAGAGAGAAGGCACCATCTTTTCATTACTGGTATGTCCTTGAAAGATTCCAACCTGCACAAATATGCTTGTTGAAATGCCTCGATATAATATCTGCTCTTGTCTATTGTGATATTGTTCTTAGTCATTTTCTATATCAATCGAATTGCATGTAGGAAGTTCCTTGTAACCTTAAATTTTTTTCTGATCAACCTCATAACTCTTACACTCGGTTGTGGTCATAGCTAATAGTGGTGTCTTTTCTTGATAAAATTTCTTTAGTTACCCTTCTATAGTATCAACCTTGTGTTTCTACTTCAATATTTTTCTTTTGGTAATTGTGGGTAGATTAGAAATTACATGTATTATCCCTGTATGGATCTCATTCTCTAGTGGCCAATGATCATTACCACTATTGCCTTAGATTTCCTTTGGTCAAAATCCACCAGGTGGAATTGACCTTTGATAAATGTGTACGATAGACGCCAATTGAGGGTTTGATCTCATTTGTGTGAGCTTAGACATACAAAGCATCGTTGGCTGCAGCGGCCTGGAAAACCTTCATTGGCCTTGCTAAATTCCTAAAAACCTTATCAACTTATGAATCCTGAGCTTGTTGTGAGTGTTTATTTTTCTTGCATTCATTTTTTTATATAATTCTCTTACCTAACCAAACACTCCTATTCTTTGCAAAATCATTTAATGTTGTAATATTAATGATAGAGTGACCATTCTTTGTTTATTTATTCATTCTTTTTACTGTGACTTATTTAGATAATCTTGTCCCTTGTTAAATCAGCCTTATCTGATTGGAAATAGGCCTCTTTTCTTCCACCCTTCCGTAAGAATGAGTATAATATTTTGATAGCGATTTGTACTTCAAATCGACCTTGTCATAGTGGATTTTTATTAGCATCACCTCTTTCAGATTAAATTAGTTTGATCTCTACGATTGGTCCTGCCATACTTGATATGTTTTGTTTGTTCTTTTGTTTGTTGACCTTTTTAATTCATTGACAACCTTACTTTAGAGTCGTCTTAGCGGTCTGGAGCCATAACAGACGATATTAATTGGTGATGTTTTATTTATACCAATGAACCTTCCTAATCTCCATAGTAGTCTATCTTTTGACCACCGTCCATCTTGGAATATTAGCCTTGTGGATAGGTCTATCTCTACATTTTATCTTTTGTCAGTTTCATCAAACATTTAGTTTAGAAATTGAAGCTTTTACCATAAAGTAGATCGATCTTCGTTGACTGTTTATCTCTAAGCTTTTACCTTATAGTTCATAAGGGTCTCTCTTAATTCCATCTGATGAAGTCTTAAATTATACATAAACCATATAGTTCTGAGTAACAAATTCTCTCCTTTTAAGATATATGACTAATACTACCATCCATTGTATGTAGATAATTTAATAGAACAATAATATGTGTTCAGTCAAAAAGTAGAAGCTATGGAAACACTACATTATTTTTTTTTTGTGAATGAATTCCAATTTGGCCCAGTATAGGAACTTACCATATTTTAATTTTGTGTCTTGCACTTAACTCTTACCTAGCTATGGGGATACTCCGATAAAATAAGATTATAAGTTCATTTTTAGAAAAAGGGAGAATATGCTTACTTAAAATATTTGCCTTCGTTGATGTTTTCCCATTATAGATATGTATACTTTGAAATTATCACGAAATGAAACACCTTGTCACCATTAGAAACTTCACTATTTTGGAGATCAAAAATTCATTGAAACAATAAAGTACTATTAGCCTGTTATACAACCATAGACAGATTTTACCAAACACTTGTATTCTGTTGTAAATGAAATTCTCATACATCTTGCATGCCAGTATGTCGTTTGATTAATGCACTAAAAGTAGTTTAATTTTGTTCTATGAGTTCAACCTTACCTTCTGGGATAGGATGCCGAGTGTGGAATTACAGAGATGGTAAACTTCTTTTTCAAGTTTTATCGATTTATGTCTATTGCTTTGGCCAAAGCTAGATGTACCATTGAAATAAATGGAAAATGATAGCCTAGTTGTATTTATTTATTTATCTCTGCCACATCCTACATGTAAGAAATATGTTCATTCTAGTTTAGAGTGCATTTAGGCATCAGGATTGCATCCAGAGTTTTCCTCCTACCCATCCATTCTAGGTTGCTAGGTGCCTTGTGCAGGGTTAGGGATTCTTCAAGTTAGGAAGAAAGCCGGGGAAGTGTAGTGCCTCATGGTTGGGTGGAAAAATCACCTTGGCTTTGGCTTGCAGAAGACCAGTTGGTCATGGCGGCTGAAGACAGACTTCATATGTTATGTAACTCAAAATGGATATATCATTGTATGGCTTTTCTAGCCAAATATGTAACTGTACTTATTGTTGATATACTATTGATGTATTATTGATGTATTTGGGACAATTGTAAAAGATGTAATATTACTTCCTTCTCAAGGTGCTTGTAAATGCACTTTACTTATGATGGAAACTTGCAAATTGTTATACATTTATGGATATCCTAGTTAATGAAACAATTCACTTTCCATTTTGGGTTGAGTTGCTTTTTGTTGGTTATTTTTAGTAAGTGATATTTTTTGGACTTTACATTTGGTATCAAGGCATCTAGGTTAAATACTAGGACCTTCACCTATTCACGCTAAAGATGCGAACGTGTACAGATTGATCAAGATGGATACAAGGCACACTAACTATAGTGGAGGGTCCCATGGTGACCAAAATGGAAGATTAGACCAGATCATCGCCTTGTTGACCCAACAAGGGACTAGAATGGACAATCTGGAGCAAGAAATATGAGCAATCCAAGCGGGGCAGAACCAAGATGGAAGTGGGAACTGTAGACATGAAGCAAGAAACCCTAAAAACAAAGGAAATGCAAACAATCAAGAGAGAGTAGTCAAGGAGTTGGGCAAGGACCTTAAGAAGGTCACCCCACCAAAGTTTGATGGAAAAACAATTGAGGATGGAGCGGAGGCATGGATCATAGAAATGTTGAAGTATTTTTCCCTTTGTAACTTGTCCATTGAGACCAAAGCAATCTGGGCATCATATCAGCTCACTAGTGAAGCAACCACTTGGTGGGACAATGAGAAAGCCGAGAAGCGATTGTTACCTAGGGAAATCACATTGGAGTACTTTCTACAGTATTTTAGGAAGAGATGGCTACCCCAGTTGTACTTTGACAAAAAGATAACTGAGTTTTAGAATCTTACTCAAGGGGGAATGACAGTGACAGAATATTGGGAAAGATTCTCCCATCTATTCAAATATGTACCGCAGTACCCGTTAGATGAGAGGTTCTAAATCCAGAAATTTATCATGGGGTTAAGGCCTCAAATTGGGGTCGATGTGGACATTCACAACCCCACAACTATGGATGAAGTCTTTGAGAAAGCAATCAAATAGGAGCAAAAGCTGCAACAGATTGCTATGCAAGAGCAATTATGCTAAGTATGGAAATGAGAAGTTTTAGGGGAGCAACAATAAATAGAATAACAATAATCAAGGTAACAATAACAATCAGTAGATCAAGAATCTGAAAAGGGGAAATAACTCTCAAGACCGCAATGGTGGGAATCAGAACAACAATAATAAAAGGGCCAACTACAACAATAATAACAATAACAGGAGAGACACATCAGATAAACCCCGAGCACCCCACAGAGGATGTTACACTTGTGGTGGAGAGCATTAAGCTAGTGTGTGTCTGTAGCGAGAAAATAACCAAAAGAAGATGAACTAGCACAAGATCCATGCGGCAATTGACAATCGCCAAGCAAATTTCCAAGCGACACTAATTCAATGTACCGATAAGCTTTTCAGTTGTCTTGTTTCTATTTTAATTGACACTGGAGCCACCGAATGTTTTGTAGATCCTAATGTCATTTCTAAGTTATCTTTTGTTGGTTGATAGATTTATCATTTAAATTTTATACTCTCTGCCTACACCAATGACAATCCTACCAACAGTTGAGTCACTTGCAATGATGGTTGCAAGTGCTCTCTACTTATTTTACAAGGTGCAGCTACCTTTGCATAATGTGCAACGAATGAGAGACATAAGGTATGCTTTTAACTAGAAAGAAGAAAAGGAAAATAAACAAATATGCATAACTATGACATAGATGTGAAGGATTAAATTTAGAATAAAGTGAATGCAAGAAAATGATACAAAGCTCATTCCTCCCACACCCACAAATGAGGAACAAGAAAAGGATGAGCAATGGATTCTCCTTCAACAAATGAGTTATCCTAAATTCAAAGATTAATAAATAACCACATTCACAATCTAACATAACAAATAGAACATTAGGGAGTAATTACAAAGACTCAAAGGATGTATGCAATCAAAAGAAAACATTAATAAGTACACAGACTCATAAATAATTTTCTTTATTCCTCCAATGTCAAACATGTGCTTAAAGTCACAAGATTCTGATACAATCAAACTATGTGAAAAAGAAAATAGAACTGCCCTTGTTTCCCTTGCTCTTAAAAAGTGAGAAGAAAAAAAGATCCTTAATCCTTGTTTTTCTAGGAATAAATAGAGTCTTTGGAAGACAGTTCATCTCCCGTAACTACTTCTTGAGAAATCAGTTATAAAGAAGCTTCCTTTCCTTTCCCATAATCACATCTTTTAGAATCAGCAAATACTTTCCTTTGTGACCGCTTCTTGGTAACTTTTCCCATTTCTTTTGGAAACATTTTAATATGGTCACAAGTTATTGGCCCAATTAATCTTACCAACTTGCAAAATACAATCACTCAAGTGCACATAACCATTAATCAGTGTTAAGAATGTTTTTGTTATGTTTTGTATCAATGGGCATTCACCTCTAGTAGAAGTTAAACATTTTTTTTTAGTGGTCTACTAGTAGGAACTCCAAAATGTATAAATCCAATACACTATTTCTGATATGACTCCAGCCAAAATAATTTTCTAAGACAATTTCTTCCATGTTTACAATAGAAGGAACCTAGATCATTGTCCAAATGTTTGAGCATTGCCAAGAATGTAATAACCTGAACTATCTTTCCAAGGCCCACCTCATCAGCCAATATAGCTCCTCCAATTTTCTTTCTATGTAGAAATAGTAGAAAATTAACCCCAATAAGCTAATAAGGCTTCAAACTTGGTTGAAATGAAGAGTCTCTGATGTTGCAAGCAGCCTCAATGTATTTTTCACCTTCCCATCCTTCTACATTCTTGATATAAGAAACATGTAGATATCGCCATGAACCATATCAACACAATCACCAAATAGCTCAGTTTTATTTCGATCTTCATTCCTACTAGCTCTTTCCATGCTAGATTCATGTAACTCCACACATTTTAAAAATCTCACTAGCCATGTCAACAACTTGCAACACAGTCTAGATTAGCTTCCCTTGTATGAACATGGTCCACCAGGGTATTTGTAACTAATACATATTACAAAATATCCTTTGATTATGTATCCATCAATTTCCATATACTGCTTGACAACTCTTATTCTAAAATGGTCTGAGAGGATGTTTAGCAAAGGTCGTAGAATTTAACTTTACACCAGCTAGAATGCATCATTTGCAACTTTCCCATACTTCATGTATAGTATTAACTGAGGTAAATCAAGTCATCATGGATATAATATCTTCTATAACTAAACGCTTCAAGATCATTTCTTCTATGTTGTGGTATCTTTGTCATGAATCACATTGCATTGTATAGCTTTATTGGATGATTTGATTGATATATATCATGGAAGATGTATGCAGGCTGCTTATATTAACTTCATTAGGAGCAAAATTACCTCCATGCTAGCATCATACTTATGGCGAGAAGCCACTCCAGTGTGGTCACCAAATTTTAAAACCATTTTCTCTGACAATCCCAACATTTCCTGCTTCTGCTTGGAGGTTTTCATTCTGGCTGGCAGTGGAAGTGGGGTATGATTTTATACCTACCAGCTGCATTCCACTGCCTTTAATTATGGTTTGAGGACATCAACAATTTAGTAGGGTATACCGTGATCATTGCAATTCATCAGACCACGCTTCACAATGAAGGTGTTTTATATGTGGCACTTGTTTACAAGTTTCTAAATCCTTTTCAATAAATCCATATCAAGCATATCATTTGGCATGGGTAGGAGGATGCTGATGAACCTTGTGGAGCCAATCACATTTATTCATAAGTTTCTAAAATTTCTTCAACAAAACCATTATTGCAAATATTCTGCCATTATTGAATTCCATGAGACTTCGTTCCTTTGAAGTACTTTGTCTAATATCTTTGGTCTGTAACTCTAATGACATCAATAATGGCTCACAATGATTCCTATCCTATTTAGTTCTAATTGCAAAGCTCTCATTCTGGTACAAGTTGAAGGTTATGGAGTTCAGTTCTACGCACATCAGCTACATCTGGTTAAAAGTTTCTAAGGCCTTTTCAACAGTTCCATTTCAGCACTAGTAAGGAGAGCATTGGAGCAACCATGGTTATGAACTATTACCAATGGCTGAACTGATCACACCATGTTTCCTTTACATGAATGGAAAGAAGATCATTATCATAGGTGAGAGTACTGAAATTATAAAGTCCTCAACAAAGAAGCATGCTGACAAAGGAAGTTAGGTAGTCAGAGGAAATGGGAACTTTCAAACCATAGGGTGGGGAGTTCAAAATTTCTTAAAACTCCCGACCCCCTGACTTCCCAAGTTGGGAATTGCTTTTGAACTTGCAAAGTAAGGTTGAGCCTTTGGCAGTTTTTAGAATCATGGAACTTATAATATCGGAGCTCAAAAATTTATGAAACTACCGACCAAATAAAGTCTTCAACTTTCACAAAAAGAACTTAGGAGCTGTTGTGACTATGATAAAGTCATTTTTCTTAAACCATCTTTTTACTCAAAATATTTAATGCCACCTAAAAATAAAATGCCTCTTTCCATTTCTCTTGAAACTATATCATGGCTAGAAGATGAAAACTTCCATATCTTTCACATAACAAATTAGATTTACATGAAATTTGGACAGGGAGATCATCAGATGATACAGAGAAAAACCCATAATTATTTCAACTTCCAATGACCAAGACTTTAGATTTTTGCTTAGTTTGCAAACCACGGGCAAGAAAATGCGAAGCTAAAAATATTGCAAACGGTGAGGCATCTAAACTTGAAGACTTGCCAGATTGAGTAAAATAGGGATAGAATCATGCCCAAAAGAGGATTTTCTACTGGCCCTAATAGATTTGTAAAAATAATTATTTTTCAGAACGTGGCAGGCTAAGGCAGACAAAGAGGGAATGCACTAAAAATTTCAAAAATTTTGGGTTCAAAATTTAGTGTAACAACAGGCTCTGATTGGGGATGAGGACTGTAAAGGATGAAGCAAGGAACACAGAACCTCAAGCATGGACCAGTGCATAAATCCATTGGGTAGCAGAGTCAAAGAGTACAGAGGATAAAGAAGACAGAGCAAGCCAAAAATGGAACACAACAAGAAAAGGAAACAACTATGCTACCAGCACAATAAAAACTCCTAATATGTACATGGTAGGAAGACCCTACCTTAGATGGCTCCAGCATGGTCATGCAAATCTATTAACAAACTGGGAGAAGTAGCAACCAGTGTGAAATAACGGTTTATGAATGATAAGCTTGCAAGCAACTAGCTACCTACTAGTGACCACTATGATCAGAATAAGAATGGCACCACATAAAGACCCTCTAGGTGTGACTTGATCCTCAAAAAGTTATTCTTCATTGTATGCTTCTTCAATCAGACGACTCATGTCAATATTGCCCAACATATAATTATCAACCTTTACCTGTATAACCCCATTAGAATACACTTGATTTTGCCAACAAGGGGAAACCAGCCCCTAAATTGGACATCCTACACACAAGCTAGAAGATCTTTCTTTGATGATGTATGTGGAAGAGAATGCCCCGAGATGTTCATGTATATAGTTATTTCCTTCAACAGACAAACTAACATCCCATTCCTGAAAACAACCATTTGAATCATTGGAAGACCAATCATGAACCTTGTGCAAAATCAGAAGTGAGTTAGACTAAAAATTTGAATGGCAAACAATAATTTCATGAGGCTGAAGATCACTCCCAACTAGAACAATCTCATCTTTCTCTACAATATCTGACTCAATAATTTCATGACACACTTCATCATTTCCGTCCATATTCTGTTGATTGGACATTGCAACTTCTTCTCCACACAAAAATTCATCCTCACTTGCATTAAGGCACTAGTTCAAAATGTAAACAACATGAGTCTCATCAATTTTATTCAGATTATCATGGCTACTCTTAGCATCATCTTCCAATTTTTGTTTAAAAATTTTGGCATCCAAATTTTCAAAATGAAAAGATTCAAATGAAAAATCATTCCTGACCTCTTCTTACAACCATATTTCATTATAATCTTTCTCAGGAAACATGAAGGTTTCATATTCAGCATGCATACAATTTGGAGAAAAGACATTCAGCACCTCATCTTCATGTTGTGTAGTCTCAAGTTGCTCTTCGTTGCTGATAAAAGTGAATAATTGCATCTCTACTGTAAACAAGAGGATGAAACAACTTCATTTGCATTACCATCTTTATTGTTAACACCGTGAGACAATTGTTCACTTTCCTCATCATTCAATGGGCTTATGGATTCATCATTACCTTGTTGATAATGTAAATAATATGCTTCAACTCTTCCATTTATATGAGATTTAATTTCTGTAGCACTTATTTCATTCCTACCAAAGTGTTTGGAATAAAAAATGAAGAGACTGAAGCATTCAAGAGGAGGCTGAGCATTTTGAAAACGTATAGGCTGAAAACTTGGATTTTTTATAACGGACTTTTTCATGGATTCATTACTTGAATTATCTACAACCTTATATGTTCTCCATAACCCACTTAATATCAAGTTATCCTCAATTTTTATGGCTTCTTACTGAGCAATTTTAGTATCATTTACTTTACAATGTTTCAATTCAAACTAAACATCTAGATGCAATGTAGAAATAAAAGTACATAGCAAAAGTTGCTTACCCGGTTGAATAGAGGTAGGAATCTTTTTCAACAGCCAATTAAATCTATCCACAAAATCTCTAATAGATTCTCCTTCTTGCTTGTGAATATGGAAGAATTGATACAACATGGAAGCTTTATCAATAGGACCCTTATATTTCACTAAGAACTTCTTTTTCACTGAATCCCAATCAGTTATGCACTTCTCTTCTAAAGAACAAAACCAACCCGTTGCAAGCATAGTAAGAGATTCAATAAATAATCTGACAAAAACATCTTCTTCACTTACCCCCAAAATGCCATAGGCAACTGTGAAAGCCAAAATGTGTTCTTCAGCATCTTGATGATTATCTCCACTGAACTTCAGGAAATGCTTTCTCGATCCTTCAGGCAATGGTGAGTATACAGGCAAAGAAAGAGGACCAAAATGATTTCCCCATGGTTGGGAAGAAATCAATGCCATAATGCAATTTTAGAAACTAAATCAGCATAGGTTGTCACTGGATAGAATGTTTCTGAGTACATTTCATCTCACAGAGCTGCCAGCCTCCATCCTCAGGGAGGCACCTTTAAATTTATGGGAAAACAATAACACTGGTCTTTCACTTTTAATTCTTAGCAAAGTCACCAAAAATCTGTTGGTTGACAGATTTGTCATTTAAATTTTATACTCTCTGCCCACACCAATGAAAATTCTACCAATAGTTGAGTCACTTGCAATGTTGGTTGCAAGTGCTCTCTGTTTATTTTACAAGGCACAACTACCTTCGTATAATGGGCAACGAATGAGAGACACAAGTAATGCTTTTAACTGGAAAGTAGGAAAGGAAAACAAACAACTATGCATAACTATGACATAGATGTGAAGGATTAAATTCAGAATTAAGTGAATGGAAGAAAATGATACAAAGTGCACTCCCCCCACACCCATGGATGAGGAACAAGAAAAGGATGAGCAGCGGATTCTCCTTCAACAAATGAGTTATCCTAAATTCAAAGCTTCATAAATAACCACATTCACAGTCTAACATAACAGATAGAACATCAGGGAGCAATTACAAAGACTCAAAGGACGTATGCAATCAAAAGAAAACATTAATAAGTACACAGACTTAGAAATAATTTTCTTTATTCCTCCAATGTCAAACATGTGCTTAAAGTCACAAGAATCTGATACAATCAAACTATGTGAAAAAGAAAACAAAACTGCCCCTTTTTCCCTTACTCCTGAAAAGTGAAAAAAAAATCCTTAATCCCTTATTTTTCAGGGAATAAATAGAGTCTTTGGGAGATAGTTCATCTCCTGTAACTACTTCTTGAGAACATAGTTATAAAGAAGCTTCCTTTCCTTTCCCGTAATCACATCTTTTAGAATCAGCAAATACTTTCCTTTGTGACCACTTCTTGGTAACTTTTCCCATTTATTTTGGAAACATTTTAATATGGTCACAAGTTATTGGCTTGATTAATCTTACCAACTTGCAAAATACAATCACTCAAGTGCACATAAAGATTAATTAGTGTTAAGAATGTTTTTGTTATGTTTTGTATCAATGGGCATTCACCTCTAGTAGAAGTTAAACCTTTTTTTTTAGTGGTCTCCTAGCAAGAACTCCAAAATGTATCAATCCAATACACTATTTCTGATATGACTCCAGCCAAAGTAATTTTCTGAGACAATTTCTTCCATGCTTACAATAGAATGAACCTGGATCATTGTCCAAATGTTTGAGCATTGCCAAGAATGTAATAGCTTGAACTGTCTTGCCAAGGCCCACCTCATCAGCTAATATAGCTCCTCCAATTTTCTTTTTATGCAGCAACAATTGAAAATTAACCCCAACAAGCTGATAAGGCTTCAAACTTGGTTGAAACAAAGAGTCTCTGATGTTGTAGGCAGCCTCAATGTATTTTTCACCTTCCCATCCATCTACATTCTTGACATAAGAAACATGTAGATATCACCATGAACCATATCAACACAATCACCAAATAGCTTAGTTTTATTTCAATCTTCATTCCTACTAGCTCTTTCCATGCTAGATTCATTTAACTCAACACATTTAAAAAATCTCACTAGCCATGTCAACAACTTGCAACACAGTCTGGATCATCTTCCCTTATACGAACACGGTTCACCAGGGTATTTGTAACTACTACATCTTACAAAAATCTCCTTTGATTATGTATCCATCAATGTCCATATACTACTTGACAGCTCTTATTCCGGCATGGGCTAAGAGGATGTCTAGTAAAGGTCGTAGAATTTAAGTTTACACTAGCTAGAATGCATCATTTACAGCATTGCCCATACTTCCTGTATAGTATTAGCTGAGGTAAATCAAGTCATCATGGATATAATATCATCTTCTATAACTGAATGTTTCAAGATCATTTCTTCTATGTTGTGGTATCTTTGTCGTGAATCGTATTGCATTGTAGAGCTTTATTGGATAATTTGATTGATATATGTCATGGCAAATGTATGCAAGCTGCTTATATTAACTTCATTAGGAGAAAAATTACCTCCCTGCCAGCATCATACTTATGGCAAGAAGCCACTCTAGTGTGGTCACCAAATTTGAAAACCATTTTCTCTGACAATCCCAACATTTCCTACCTCTGCTTGGAGGTTTTCATTCTAGTTGGTAGTGGAAGTGGGGTTTGATTTGCATGATAAAACACAAGATTGGCAGTATTCTTGGACATATCTAACTGATTGTGGATGAGAGTATGTAGGGTCCTATTCCTACTCCTACAAACTAACAGGTTGGAAGTATGAAATGATTTGTTTTTATGTTTTGGATGCAAGACAAGGGGTTTTGGATCATAACTATTACACAAGGGCAGGCCAGTGCCTATCTCAGGGCAAGGAGTCAACTAGACATATACAAGTGAATGGTTTGCACAAACTCAATAGAGATTCAAGTTTCAAGGGGTTAGATTGGTGCTTGCCTTACAAACACCACCCAAGACTGAGTATTTAGCTGCCTATACTTAAAGATATCCCAGCTAACATGCATTCTTCTTCATACTTAACCTAAAATAGTTTAATCCACTCCTTGAATGGAAGTCAAAAGATCAAGCATGCAATACAGAAAGTCTATATCCTAGAATCTTAGAAACCCTTAGCAACCAGATTCAAAAGAAAGGATGCATACAACAAATGGAGACAGACAACTAAACACATGCAATAAAGCATTTTTCATAAAAAATGACATGAAACTGAACATGTGTGCAACATACATTCAAAATGCAACTCATAAACTCCAAAATGAGACAGAACAACCAAGAAATGCTCTGTTTTCATTATTTTTTCCAAAAAAGTGCCCAAGTCTTCAACCACACTAAAATGAGTAACATTGTTTGCTTAAACAGCAAGAACGTGTACTCAACAATTAATTACATTGGTCTTTTCAAAATGCTACCAGATACATCACACCATCGGAATGGTGCCCAAAAACAGTGAATGCAGCCGAGAGAAGGAGGAAGAGCGGGTGAGATTGGGAGTCGTGCAGTCGCCTGAAGATTTTCTCATCAAATATGGTAGTTGGCTTGTCCATCAGTCGACCATACCTTTGTAAACTTGCCATTAAAGCCAACCTACTCGTTTTAGGATGCAGCAATGGTTCATGTGTTTGTGAAGCTTTTTCCCACCTGGAAAGGATGTAGCGAACACATACAAATCTCTTCCTGTGAAATTTGAAACAGGGCCATCGATTTCCTCCTTATCGCCAAGATCTACGGCCTCAAATCATGCTAAAAAGTCGTCAACCAATTAAAACATGCCATGTAAGCGCACTTCCCTATTGCTAACTTTTCCCTTTTCCATTTTGCCTTTTTCACCATTTTGCCATTTTCGCCTACGTATATGAAATTGTATGTACATACAATCGGCAAGCATACAAGGGCGGACCCCAAATTTTTATGGAACAAACTACAAATCACATTCAGGTCTAGCTTGTATCTTCCCTTTGTATGTCGCTTTATATATTGCACATACAATGTGCAATATACAACCTATGGACTTCATCATACTCATGAGGCAGATTGGAACAACTTTGAAATCTGGCACTTGTATCGGCCTCAATGTATCTTGCATTGTCTATCGCACATACAATGTGCAATGTACAAGCCGCAGATCCCAGATTTTTATCACCAAAATGAACTTTTCCTTTGCATCTGGGTTGTATGTGTGCCTTTTGTATATTGCATTGCATATGCACACATACAATCTGGGACATACAACAGTGCAGGCCCACCATGTTCTTGAACACTTTGACTTTGACTGCTCCTGCTCAGCATATTTCACTTGTATCTTTTCGGTTGTATGTTTACTTGTATATCGCATATACAATGAGACTTGTATATGAAGCGGACCCCACCAATTGTATCTCCCCCTTTGTATGTTTGCATGCATCAGCTGTTAGGGAGATCCTTAGCTTGACCACCGATAAGGCTTGTCTAGCCGATGGTCCTTTCCATATCTACCTTTGCACATTTCCTTTGTATCATCAGCCATCGGAATGACTATTAGTTGAGTTGCCGATGTATATTGTTTCACCGATGAAACCTTTGTATGTTTTCCTTTGTATGACGCCAATGTATGTCGCAGATACATACAATCCCCCTTGTATATCTGTGGGCCCGACCACTGTTCAACCCTGTTTAAAACTTTGGAGATCCACTGCTTGTATATACCCGTTGTATATGCGAATATACAACAACAACATACAAAACTTTACATACAAGCATGGAATATTCTAGGAATCTGTGATGGAAATTCCAATGTACATTCATTTTTCATTCCTGGAATTGCACATACAAGTCTGATATGCATATAAAGATGCATACACCCAATTTTTGCACTTTTTTAAAGCCGATTTGACTTATTTCTCGGGCCTGCCAATGTACATTTGCGCTTGCACATTCAAATGTATATACAAACAGCAATGCATATACAAAGATAAATGCATGCAATTCAGGAGGCCGAGGGACTTAGAAATTTTTTGGGTTTTTTCATGAAGGGCCTATGAATTTTTAGCTCGAAACCCTAACTCTAGGTGCAGGCACCAACAATTCAGGTACATAAGATGCACCCATCCAACCTGTTCGGATGGTCCCCATTAACTGAGCTTGCTAGACCCAATATATGATACACACGTTAAGTATACACTTGAAGCATGGTCCCTAATGCAAAAATCATCAATCAACATACCAACTATAATCCTACACATTGCCTGACTATCCTATTGCCCACCTTTCAAAAATTTTCCAACCAAATCCAATTGATTTACGTCCTAGGATATATCTTTCCCACAATGGACAAGAATCTATCATTCTATTATCACGTATCTTGGCAAGAGCACACACAAGCTATTTGTATCTTTTTGTTGCTCTTGTTGATTATTGATTTTTATCTTTTTGTCTCATTCTAGGTCATTTCCAAAGCTACCTTGATCTCATTATATCATGGTAAGTACCCGACAATGCCTAGAGTAGACATGGTCATTGTTTCTATATGTTGTGCTTGTGGGTTTAATTTCATTACTCCAAGAAAAGGATTCATATCTTGAAGCTTGGGTTGGTTCTAGCATGATGTACCCCATTTGCATATACAGGCATCAAAACCTTATATGTACTATTGGCACTCATCGCTATGAGTCCCCTTCCTAAGCTAGGCAAGGTTATACTACTTTGGGCATGCATGAAATCAACCTATTGTTTGCATGTCTAGTCCATGCAATCATGGGGTATATATCATCACCTAGGTCATCTCATACCTTTGTGAACTGTATCCTATATTGCTATAGTAAACTAAGAAATGCTCTCAACTAATGTTATGCAACTACTGTTACTAGCTCAAATCATCATCCTAATCATTTAATCAACTATACCATCTGGGCCTAGATTTAATAGTCACCTAACATATCCCCCCTCACCCTATCAAATCCCCTCACTAATCCCATTCCTCCAACATATCTTCACTCAACACATCCCAAACCAAATCATATACCCCCACCCCCCCCTCAATGACGTGGTGTTTCATGATCTAGCAACCCCCTCATCTAACCATCCCAAACCCGCCCTCCCCAATCTAGCCGCAGCCCATCATACCCGTACCCCATCCATTCCCCCTATTCCCCTATCCACCAACCCCACTACCCAGGGTCCAACAAAGAACATCATGTGTATCAAGACTTATTCATCTCACCTATCACCTAATTTGCATTTCACCTATCATCTAATTTGCATATCATCTCATTAGGTTCATTTTAGAATCTATTAATATGCATATCATCTCATTAGGTTCATTTTAGAATCTTTTAGTTGCATATCACAATCATTTAATTCCCATTTTAGAATCTTTTAGTTGCATATCACAATCATTTAATTTGTATTTTAGAGTCACTTAGTTTCCAAATCAAAATCATTTAATTTGCATAACCATTTAGGTCTATTTAGAATCATTTAGTTGCACATTATATATCATCATATTGCATTCTATATATCATCACATTACATTCCATATACCATCTCATAATCATTTAGGTACATTACATAATCACAATCATAATCATTTAACTACATTTTACAAATCATCTAGCTGCATATCCATATTTCCATACATAACATGTGTTTATTTAGATAAACATACATTTCATTACATTACATCCATAATAAATGTTTATGAATCTGAACATTTATTTGCATTATGCATCATAGACCATAGATCACAAACATGCATATATCACAATAAGTAAACCATCATTGCATGCATCATATTACATCAATAGGGACATCCATAACATCAACATAATACATTGCATGGCATAAACACAACACATCCATAGCATATAATCCATAAAGCATACTACATCCATCATCATAGAGCATCATCATAATCATATAACATCATCATAAACAAACATATAAGCCATCAAAAAGCATCGTATCATATATCATCATCACAAAAAATGTACATCGCTCATATATACATCAAAAAGTATAATGTCCTGATACAATGCCTCTAAGGGCTAAAATGATACAACTGTCACATGGAGGATCCTCTCTCTAATGGAGTGGGAGATCCTGACCCTAGTCGTGGCTATGGTCCTACCTGTGGCTTTGGCTGTGGCTGCGACTGAACCTGAATCAGTGGAACCTGCTAGGACACATGTGATGGGGGACCCATCGCCTACTAGACGCTCTGAACTGATCTAGATCTATGTGACCTAGATGCCCCTCAATCCACTGACCTGACTATAACTCAGTGTGTGCTGCTATGCCGACACTGCCGCATAATAGAGGCCCTGATAATACTCCATCCACCCTTTGGCCTCTGCCAACTCCCCCTGTGCTTGGGGTAACTGCCCCTGTACCTAAGACAACTATCCCTGTAATTGATATAACTGTGTTTGTGCCTGAGACACCTGTGTCTGCATCAATGTCAAAATTGGGGCCATACCAGCACCTGAAGCCTGCAAGCTACCCACCGTAGTCTCTACCTATTCTGCCCTCGCAAGTGCCGCATCC
Organism: Cunninghamia lanceolata; assembly: GCA_027924645.1. NCBI lineage: Eukaryota > Viridiplantae > Streptophyta > Pinopsida > Cupressales > Cupressaceae > Cunninghamia > Cunninghamia lanceolata. The sequence continues at coordinate 3,874,643 of BSBN01000286.1, read as the reverse complement.
CACTCGCCAGTCAAAATCACTATGTCACCCTGAGCCTAGGCTAACTGTGCCTGTAATGCAGCCATCTGCCCATCTGTACCATCCAACAATGCTACTATCCCCTGCAGCTGTACCAACTCTGCCTCACTGCTCTCTAAAGCCTCCTACAGGCTAGCTACCTATGCCTACAGAGTCTCAATCTCCTCCTCCTCACCCTAAGGCCACCGATGAGGTGTGAGCCCTCGAACCTCAGCCTCTCCACCTGCCCATGAAGGGCCTGCCTCTACCTACTACCCTGTTGCCTCTGCCTGTGGCCATGCTATGCTACCTATGGTGGGGATAGACCCCCTATCCACCCTCGGCTATCCCCCACATTGTTGAGGCCCTTTATGTTGCTGTACCACCCCAATCTAAACCTGCTCAACAAGCACCTTTTGTATAGGTGTCTACTGTCTCACCTGCTGTTGGGGCACCTATCCAACTGCCGCCACTACCAGCACATCCATCAACTGACCATCCTACCCAACCTCCTCCTCCTCTCCAAACTCCATGAGGTAATCTGCAATGATCTCCTCACCCTACTCCAGGAAGTCATCCCCATCAGAATCATCATCCCCTGAACCCGTTGCCTTCTCCACAGGGACTACCTCCTCTGTCGGATTAGTAAACTGCGTCAACCGCCAAATCTTCCAACATGTATCATATGCAAGAGTAGTGCTTGCATCCTTGACCGTGCTCTGCCAATCCCACCGCAACAGTCTTAAAGCTGCAAAATCCTCCAAAGTGACCTGGGGCTGTATGGCTGCAGGCCAAAAATGTGCATCTCGGCGGGTCCATGCAAAAATGGCCATCTGCTGAGGAGTATCCTGGTGCAACCCAAACTATCGCATGACTCACGACGGTAGATACATATCTATCATGTGGTCTCCTTGACCCATCAAATACCGCTACTGGAAAGTAAACGGCATGTGTACATCATTGTTTGGCCACGGCTCCACTCTGATGTAAGGTCGCCAGGTAACTCGAATGGTATCATCTAGCATCCGCCACCAATACCGCACCTGTCCAATATAGGTGTACTTGGCATCCTGATATAAGAACACAAAGGCCTCAAATGGTCGGTGATAGTACCCACATCTCGGCCGAGTAACTATAATGTGCTCCCAAATCCACACATGCAACAAAGTAACCCCAACTGATAAGGCTACATCATAATGATAAATGACTGTGTGCATCTCATGATATAGCTGCACTATCATCGCTGGTCCCCAGGCATACACAGTCTCATGAATGACCATCCCCTCGATCATCTCCTCCCAGCCAACTAGAAATCCCCTGCCCCTCCTATCAGGCATCACTACCCCTCTAATCAATGCACATAGGAATAAGGCAAAGGGATCTGCACCCGCCACTAGAGTCCCCTCATAACTCATCTCCCTCCCATCTGCTAATAAAACAATATGATCCTAGCCAAATACTCTAATCAGGGCCCTCTGTCCCCTCCTCGTGTCATATCTCACCCGCCTGCTACGAATAGGTAGCTTGAGGATGCGATAAACATCCTCAAGAGTGATAGTAATCTCACCAGTCGGTAGTAAAAATGTGCATGTCTCTAGTCGATACCGCTCCACTACTGCTGTCATCAGAGCTCTATGAGCTCACAACACCGGCATTGACGTCATTGTCAAAAGCCCCAACCTAACTAGTCGGGCCTGAGTGGCATCATCAAACTGATCAAATAATGCCATCACCAATGGAACGCGTCGCTCCCGCGTGACACTATGAATGACCTCGTATCCTGCATCCACAACATTCTAGTCAAAAATTGACCTATCTTTTTTCAAAAACACCCCCTTTCTTCTAATGTTGAACTCCAAAATCATTTGGCACCAAAACACACCATGCTTCGCACCATTTTACAAATAGTGCTACTACTTCTTCTCATGGTGCTATTACAAATAATAGTGCTATTGCGCAAAATACATTGCACCACTTTCATACATAGCGCTACTGCGCAATACACTTAGCACCATTTTAACAAATGGTGCCACCCCGTCACTTCATGCTAATTTAAGGATTAGCACCAATTCTCCCAATCGCGCATTTTCTAAAAATTGCGTTGATCCTCTCAATAGCGCTAAAAACACAATATGGCGCCACATCATAAAATAGCACTATTCGAGCACATAATGCTATCTTAGCATCTATTTGGCACTAAAATGCCAAACCCCTAACCCCTACGCACATTGCACCAATACAGATGATGGCACCAGAACGCTAAGTATTTGGCACCAATATACCCCTATTCTACCCGAGCGGATAGCACCAATCCAGAGGATGGCACTAATCCATGTACTTTTAGCATTGTACGACCTCGCAATAGCGCCACCAATCCCCAAACCTATTTCTCGAACCAAAAAAAATGTGACAAAAATCAAAAATCACAAAGTCAGGGTTAGGCCCTACTTGGGGTCCAGCCTCCGGTGCTCAGCCAAACGATCGAAACCACTCAGAAATGTGTTGAAGTCATGGGAATTGGGGGTTGTGCTTTTCCATCTCTCCTATGCTCCTTCTTCTCACCAAGTCAATGTGTGCAAATGTGGCACTCTTAGGGCCCACTTGTCCTAATATAACATGCCATGTCATCCCCCCGCCCACTCTTTCCCCCCCCAAGGTGCAGATCCCAACCTTTTTCCTCTATTTTTCTTCCTACTGTCTTCTTTTTCCATCCCCTATCCAACTTTCACTTTCGTCGCATCCTTTCGAGAGATCGCCCTAAAAAAAATTATTTTTTCCGCCAACCTCTCGAGGGGCATCCCTTACGCATTTTATTCCTTCCCGGTAGCTGGAGCAAATTCTTTCTTTGACCTGACACCACTTCCCTACTAGGTCCTGACGCCATGTCAAAGAGGGGCAAATGTAGACACCTAAAAATATTTTTTACCATCAAACTGACTCTCGACATCCCTAAACATACAAATTTCCCTTCTAACCAATTAATTAAATTTTTATTTAATTAATTATCCCTTCATCACCCAATTTTTCATCATTTTATCCCCAACAATTGAATTAATTCTATTAATTCAATAGTTCAAAACCTTAGCCATTTGATTTAATAAATATGCAATATTTATTTGGTCAATTTCCCTCTCCTCACTAAATCCAATTAATTAGCCAAGTCATGTTTAACTAATTAATTTAGCCTATTAATTGACCTATCCCTAGGCAATTAAATAACTATTATTTAATTGCCTACCTTATCCTAGCCTTAGGATTAATTAAAAACAACCTTGTTTAATTAATCTTGAACCTATCATTAAGATGGTCAAATCCAACTTAACACCCTTCCCCACATCCTCCAAATAAAAAATTGAAATATATCCACATAAGTCAATTTTTTATTTAAATACATCCCACATCACAATTAATTCCTCTTACAACCCCTTACCTATGCCATACCTCATTTATTTCCACTTATCCCCAAATGAGTTATACCTAGACATGAAAACCCAATCTCATCAAAGGGAAAGAGCTTTGCACCCAAGAGCTCCTAAGATATGATATACCCTATTTGATGATTACAAATGTGAAATGCTCTTATTCTATTTGCAACTCACAATTCTAGCTCATTAGATATTTTGGCATGATAACATTACCTTAAGATTGGATCCCCAAATGGCTTGGGAGAGGTTCTATTTATAGATTTTTTGGAGGGATTTTGATCCAAGGGTGGAGATTGGTTTGGAAGATCAATGGTGGAGGATGAAAGTGATGTGGAGGGCCCAGATTTGATCTTGAAGGAATGGAGGGCTAGAAATAAAAGTAAATTTTTTATTCATTTTGGGAAAAGGGTGAATTAAATGAGTATGGGTGAAATAGAATATTTATGAATTAAAGATTCATATGGAGAATGTAAAATGAATTAAAAATTTATTTGGGGATAAGTGGAGATAAATGAGGTATGGCATAGGTAAGGGGTTGTAAGAGGAATTAATTGTGATGTGGGATGTATTTAAATAAAAATTGACTTATGTGGATATATTCCAATTTTTTATTTGGAGGATGTGGGGAAGGGTGTTAAGCTGGATTTGACCATCTTAATGATAGGTTCAAGATTAATTAAACAAGGTTGTTTTTAATTAATCCTAAGGTTAGGATGAGGTAGGCTAGGGTAGGCAATTAAATAATAGCTATTTAATTGCCTAGGGTAGGGATAGGTCAATTAATAGGCTAAATTAATTAGTTAAACATGACTTAGCTAATTAATTGGATTTAGTGAGGAGAGGGAAATTAACCAAATAAATATTGCATATTTATTAAATCAAATGGCTAAGGTTTTGAACTATTGAATTAATAGAATTAATTCAATTGTTCGGGATAAAATGATGAAAAATTGGTGGCAGAAGTTGTAAACAGCAGAGGCCCTCAGTGCTTTTGTAGTTGTCATGGTATTTGAGGTTTTATTTAAACATCATTCATTTTAATGGTCAAACAGGTAATAGCAATTTTATACCTCATCCATAACAAAAAAAGTGTTAAATATTTGTCCTATTTTTATTGGCCAAAATAGATTTTTTTTTTGTTTAAAAACGACCGGTATTTGAAAATTAAAAAAATTATATACAAAATCATGTGAACTAGTCTAATTTAAATCTCAATTTTTAGTCAGGTTGATACGTGTAGGTTTCGCCTGTCCCATTGGACCTGTTAACTTATTTTCTAAGCAAGGCGCGACTCAAGATTTCATGGCATGGTCAAGACCATTCACATGCTAAAGGAAAATATCAAATAATCCAAGAGTTCAACTTTCTAGGCTACTATTGAAATGTTAGCTAAAAGTCGTGTAAGTTAGTTTCACATGTGTACATGGTTTAAAGCAGCGGGAAATGTTCTGAGGAGGAGAAATGACTATTCAGTTTGTATAATAGCTCGTCTATCATAATTATTATGAGTTTTATTATTTATTGATGGATTACCAATGTAGATTAGGTGAATCAAATGAAAGATGAAAACAAACTAAAATGCATAAAAACAAGATAGCTATACCTAGACATGAAAACCCAATCTCATCAAAGGGAAAGAGTATTTCACATTTGTAATCATCAAATAGGGTATATCATATCACCCTTAGGGGAACCCATCGAGGATATCCTTGACAGGTGTCTCAAGAAAGGTTTGATAACGCTCCCACCTATTAGACCCCATCAAGAGAATGAGCTCAAAGCTGTGTGGTACAATGAAAATAATTATTGCGAATACCACCGCATTGTGTGCCACAAAACCGCTAACTACATGAAACTAAAGCATTGCATCCAAGATCTCATAGATCAAAATCAAGTCATCCTTGATCAAAGCACCCAACCATCGCCAAACACCAATCTCAGAGCTTACAAGGATGCACTGCCTAACCATAACAAAGCCTCCTCATCCAACCAAGCATACAACGTCACCCCACCACCCACATCCTTTGACTCTATTGTAGGGTGAATAGAGCCATCAGCTCACCATGTCAACACAAACACCATTCTGGCACAAGCACCTGATTGCACTGTCACAACTCATCGTGGCCGTGTATCCATCTGCACAACCCCCACCACTGAGCAAATGCCCACATCCACATCAAACTCCCTACCCCCTCATCCAACCACACGTCCATCACCTACCAATCAGTACAACCTCCTGGAGCATCTAGGAAAGACCCCTACACAAATATCTGTACTTGAGTTGCTCCGCACATCACCCCTTCACAAAACGTCCTTGACAAAGCACTCTTGGAAACTCAAGTTCCCGCCAACTTGAATGTGACCCAATTCCAAGACATGGTAGGACATATCACCGCACCTCACCATCTCACATTTTTAGAAAAGGATCTTCCCGCTTCTGAACACTTACACAATGACACCTTAGACATCGAAGTCCGTATCCACAAGCACATCATCAAAAGAGTCTTAATAGATGGTGGCTCTGACCTAAATATATGCACTCTTAAATTATTAAAACACTTGGGATACTCAAATGTGGTTGTAGACACCAAGGAGTGCATCACAAGCAAAGGATATGATGACACCAAACGACTATCTGAAGGCACCATCAAGCTCCCTATTCAAGTGGGACAGAAAATACTGGAAACAAAATGTCAGGTCCTTGATCTTGACCTCCCCTACAACATTCTTCTTGGCCGACCATGGATCCATGCCATGCAAGAAGTCCCATCTACATTATGTCAATGCCTCAAGTTCCCTCACAATAGCATGGAGGTAACCATCTACGCCGACACTCACCCCTTCCAATGCTGCAGTTTCTTGGAAGGCCATGACCACACCTTTTGCCCATACAACAAAGCCACCATCAAAGCCAATCCAACAGCTTCCACCTCATACAATGATCCCGCCAACATTACCACCACTTCATCCCAAACATCACCATCGCATGAGGTCAAGATCAAGCTCAGTGACATGGGATGTGGGGAATATGACCTGGACAGTACCTTTTGTGTGGGCACATTACCCAATCCTAAAATGTTTGGCATCCCAAACACAGAAGCAGCCAACACAGTAGTCATCAAGTGTAAACCATCATCCATCTTTGAAAAGAAACATCTCCTAGATCAGGACGTGCTCAAAGATATCTCATCCTGGCTATATAATGAAGAATCTAAGCAGGAAGCTCCTACCATACTAACAGAAATCTATGGTAAAGGGCTTGAAATTGTCAAAAACATGGGTTATAAAGGACAGGGCAGTATCGGCCTTCATGAATAGGGGATTGGGGAACCAGTCCAAGTGATAAGAAATCCCTATACTCAAGGGTTAGGATATAGTCAAAGACAATGTATCCTCACTACTGGTGAATGTATCTTAGCCGAGGTCGCTACGGTCTCCCTTGAAGTTGACAATATCAACGAAATAGGCCATCAAGACTCCTTTAGTGACTTTGTCAATTTCTTTGACTCATCCATATGCACCATATACATAGCCACCACCCTAGCCTCATCATCTAATGACTTACCACTTGTATACCCCAACCTTATACACTAGGACCAACGAGGACCTCTTGTCTTTGACGTAGCACCAAACGATGAGGCCATCGCTGAAATGATGGGGGTTAGAGATCACTTCCCCCTGGGAGATCACAGAGCAGGATACATCATGGAACTTGATATGAATGCCTATTTCAAGGAGACAACCCCTACTTCTAGTCATAAAAGTACAAAAATCAAACAAGGATCTGATGGTGAAAACCGTTCTGCGGTAGTGTTAGATCCCAAAAAAGTAAAAACAAAAGACATATCTCCTGGTGAAAACCTCTATGAGGTGCTAGGAGATGGAAGCATGGGCCTTCCCGAGATAGACAAGGTTTATCCAGTTAGGTCACCCGTCCTGGTAGAGCCAGCCCAAGAGATGAATCTTGGGATGGAAGAAGAGCCGAAAATCATTTTCAAGGCAGAATCTCTCAGCACATTAGAGTAAGAAAACTTCCTAGCATTCTTCAAACGTAGAAATCACAATTTTGTGTGGACCTATGCAAACATGCTAGGGCTTGATACTGCTTTGGTCATCCATCACCTGGTAGTATGCCCTAATGCGAAACCAATAAAGCAGAAGCTCAGAAAAATGAATCCTCAGGTGGCCCTCCTAGTCAAAGCAGAACTAAAGAAACTACTGGATATTGGGTTCATTCGCCCAATTGATTCTCCTCAATAGGTTTCCAACTTAGTATTAGTAGCCAAACTTGATGGCCAAATCCGCTATTGTACTGACTTCTAAGACCTCAACAAAGCCTGCCCAAAGGATGACTTCCCATTGCCTAACACTGACATGATAGTGGATCTCACAGCAGGACACGAGATGCTATCCCAAATGGATGGCTTTTTAGGGTACAACCAAATCCGGATCGTAGAAGAGGACCAACATAAGACAGCCTTCATATGTCCATGGGGGATGTATTGCTGGGTGGTAATGTCGTTTGGTCTAAAGAATGCTGGAGCAATGTATCAAAGAGCCATGACTGTCATCTTCCATGATCTTTTTCACCACATCATGGAAGATTATGTGGACGACTTGCTAGGGAAATCGAAGACAAGGGAGGAACACCTCAATGTATTGGCAAAAATCTTTGACGGACTAGAGCAATACAATGTTCGCTTAAATCCAAAGAAATGTGTCTTCGAGGTCACCTCAGGAAAATTTTTGGGATATATAGTCTCCAGAAGAGGAATCAAGGTAGATCCCGCAAAGGTCAAGGCCATCACTAAAATGCCTCCTCCAAAAACACTAAAATAGCTGAGAAGTCTACAAGGAAAACTCCAATCTATTCGTCAGTTCATTGCCCCACTGGCCGATAAATGTCAACCATTCCAGCACCTACTTAGAAAAGATACAACTTTTGTCTGGAACACTCAGTGTTAGGCTACCTTTGATCAGCTAAAAGAATACCTGTCTAATCCCCCTATTCTAACTCCACCAAGACAAGGAGAATCCCTCCTATTATATATTTCAGTAGTAGAGACAGTTATCAGAGCCTTATTAGCACAGTGTGATGAACAAGGAAAGCAAAGAGCCATTTATTACATTAGCCGCACTCTGGTATCCTATGAGCTCAACTACACGCCAATTGAACGAGCATGTCTAGCCCTCATCTTTACTTCAAAAAAATTAAGACACTACCTGTTCAATCATAAAACCAAGCTCATCACCAAGATCAATCCATTGAAATATCTGCTAAATAGAGCTGCTCTTACTGGGAGAATGGCAAAATGGGTCATGATTCTCACTGAATTTGACATTGAATACAATAAGAGAAAAGCCATCAAAGGACATGTTATTGCTGATCAGCTGGTTGAAGCACCCATTCCTGTAGAACATCCGACACTGGCAGAATTCCTTGACAAAGCCATCTTGAACATAACATCGGCAATAGAAACATGGAAAATGTACTTTGATGGATCATACACACACAGAGGCTCGGGGGTAGGAGTCCTATTTGTTACCCCTCAAGGTGACACAATCCCCAAGTCATTCAAAATCACATTCCCATGTACCAATAATGTGGTAGAGTATGAAGCCCTTATCACAGGTCTCCGAATGGCAATCAAATGGAAAATAGAGAAGCTGACAGTGTATGGAGATTCTCAACTGGTCATCCGGCAGGTAAATAATGAGTACAAAACCAAGGATGATAAGCTACTGCCTTATAAAAAGATGGTCGATGACTTTAAAGACTATTTTGATGACATCCACTTTGAGCAGATCCCAAAGCTAAACAACAAAGCTGTGGACACCATGGCCACCATCAGATCCCTGGTTGACATGAAGAAAGATAGTAAGAGGTGTGAATTCTTAATAGAAGAGCTCCCTATCCCAGCATATGACGTTCCTTGATCAAAGCTAGTGTGCGAAGTCATTGGTCCCCTATCCCCATGGTATCAAGAAACCTATCTATATCTCCATGATAACATCATCCCTCCCAACCTATCCACCTCACAATGAAAATCTTTCATCCACCGAGCCTCCTGCTTCACCCTTGTAGGAGATACCCTATACAATGTTTAGACTCTAGGGAAGCTAAAGTGGCCTTGCAAGAGGTACACGTAGGTATCTATGGGGTACATTCTAGTGGACCCGCTCTTGCTAAAAAGATCCTAAGAACCGGATACTATTGGCCAACCATGGAACGAGACTCCTATCGGTTTATCAAAAAATGCCTACCATGTCAACAACATGGAGATCTCATTCATGCACCAGCATAAGAATTGCAACCAATCACGACGTCATGGCCTTTGTCATAGTGGGGACTTGACCTCGTAGGCAAAATACATCCACCTTCATCCAATGGCCATAAGTTCATCATCACAGCTACTGAATACTTCACCAAGTGGGTGGAAGCAATACCACTCAACTTCACCACTGGCACCCAGATATCCAAGTTCATCCTCCATTATATCATATGTCGTTATGGTATCCCTCATTCCATCATCACCGACAATGGAAAACCATTCAAGAACCAAGAAGTCCACACTTTGTGCAAAAAATTTGAAATCAAACACCACTTCTCCACCCCATATTACCCTCAAGGAAATGGTCAAGCAGAGGCTTCAAATAAAACCATCCTCCACATTCTAAAGAAGATAGTTAACGAAGCTGGCCATGACTAGCACCTCCGACTCAACCCTGCCCTATGGGCCTATCGCATAAGCATCCGCACCACCACTAGAGCCACTCCATTTTCCCTAGTCTTTGGATCCAAAGTCATTTTACCTATTGAGGTCGAGCTCCCATCCTTAAGAGTATCCCTGCAAAACATAATCACTGATGAGGAATACTGAGTCACAAGGTTGCATCAGCTAGAATTACTGGATGAGAAATGCCTGAATGCGTTGAACCACCTGTAGGCCTATCAAAATCACCTCAAGAGAAGCTATAACAAGGGAATCAGAAGCCAAAAATTTGAAGTAGGTGACCTTGTCCTTATGGAGAATGAGAAAAACTTGCAAGAGCGCCCAAAGAAATGAAAGTTTGAACCCAATTGGCTAGGGCCTTATGTCATCACAGCTAGCTATGGATCAAGAGCATGCCAGCTTGCAACACCTAAGGGGTAGCCTCTGGATGAGCCTATGAACATTTTACATTTGAAGAAATTCTACGCATAACCCATCGAGTATCCCAAAACAAAAAATAAAAAAATAAAAAAATAAAAAATAAAGAAAAATCTGAGTGCAAAAAAAAAAACTTCCAATGGTGAAAATCACTTTGGTGACGCCTCAGATAAGTACCATGGTGAAAACCTATTTTAGGTGCCATGTGTAGCAGCTAGTTCTACCATCTAATAAGTCCTCTTTCTGTCACAACACTCCATATCGCACACATCCCATGGCTTGGAATTCTGAAACATCAAGTCCTATCAAACACCTCGCACTATCCCATTCTAAGGTAACTCATGGAACGAGGATCCTTGTAAGCTCCCTTTTGTATAGCTGAAAATCAAAAAACCCAAAAACAATACAAAATAATCAAAATAAAAAAAAACAATACAATATCACCCCCCATACATCACTCTTGCTGTAACTTGCGACCATCAACATCTATCAACTCATCACATCACAACCATCATAAACCATTCCCACATCATCAAGTCATACCAGAACTATATATTCATTTCGCTCGCATCTTGAAAGTACCTTGATCCCATGGATATAGGGTATGTATGTAATCTGGAATACGAAGGAAGTTTCCAGTACTCAGGTACATAAGATGCACCCATCCAACCCGTTTGGATGGTCCCCATTAACTGAACTTGCTAGACCCAATATATGATACACACGCTGAGTATACACTTGAAGCATGGTCCCTAACACAAAAATCATCAATCAACATACCAACTATAATCCTACACATTGCCTGACTATCCTATTGCCCACCTTTCCAAAATTTTCCAACAAAATCCAACTGATTTACGTCCTAGGATATATCTTTCCCACAATGGACAAGAATCTGTCATTCTATCATCATGTATCTTGGCAAGAGCACACCCAAGCTATTTGTATCTTTTCGTTGGTCTTGTTGATTATTGTTTTTTATCTTTTTGTCTCACTCTAGGTCATTTCCAAAGATACCTTGATCTCATTATATCATGGTAAGTAGAGGACAATGCCTGGAGTAGACACGGTCATTATTTCTGTATGTTGTGCTTGTGGGTTTAATTTCATTGCTCCAAGAATAGTATTCATATCTTGAAACCTGGGTCAGTTCTAGCATGATGTACCCCATTTGCATATACAGGCATCAAAACCTTATATGTACTATTGGCACTCATCGCTGTGAGTCCCCTTCCTAAGCTAGGCAAGGTTATACTACTTTGGGTACGCATGGAATCAACCTATTGTTTGTGTGTCTAGTCCATGCAATCATGGGATATATATCATCACCTAGGTCACCACTACCTGAGGTCAAGATCAAGCTCAGTGACATGGGATGTGGGGAATATGACCTGCACGGTACCTTTTGTGTGGGCACATTACCCAATCCTAAAACATTTGGCATTCCAAACACAGAAGCAGCTAATATAGTAGTCATCAATTGTAAACCATCACCCATCTTTGAAAAGAAACATCTCCTAGATCAGAACGTGCTTGAAGATATCTCATCTTAGCTGTATAAAGACGAAGAATCTAAGCAGGAAACTCCTACCATACCAACAGAAATCTATGGTAAAGGGTCCAAAATTGTCAAAAACATGGGTTATAAAGGACAAGGTGGTATTGGCCTTCATGAATAGGGGATTGTGGAACCAATCCAAGCGACAAGAAATCCCTATACTCAAGGGTTAGGATATAGTCAAAGACAATGTATCCTCACTACCGGTGAATGTATCTTAGTCGAGGTCACTACGGTCTCCCTTGAAGTCAATAATATCAATGAAATGGGCCATCAAGACTCCTTTAGTGACTTTGCCGATTTCTTTGACTCATCCATATGCACCATAGACACAATCACCACCCTAGACTCATCATCTAATGACTTACCACTTGTATACCCTGACCTCATAGACTGGGACCAATGGGGACCTCCTGTCTTTGACGTAGCACCAAATGATGAGGCCATCGCTGAAATGATGGGGGTTAGAGATCACTTCCCCCTGGGAGATCACAGAGTAGGATACATCATGGAACTTGATATGAATGCCTATTTCAGGGAGACAACCCTTGCTTCCAGTCATAAAAGTATAAAAATCAAACAAGGATCTGATGGTGAAAACTGTTCTGCGGCAGTGTCAGATCCCAAAAAAGTAAAAACAAAAGACATATCTCCTTGTGAAAACCTCCACAAGGCGCTAGGAGATGGAAGCATGGGCCTTCCCCAGATAGACAAGGTTTATCTAGATAGGTCACCTATCCTGGTAGAGCCAGCCGAAGAGATGAATCTTGGGATGGAAGAAGAGCCAAAAATCACTTTTAGGGCAGAATCTCTCAGCACAGTAGAGCAAGAAAGCTTCCTAGCATTCTTCAAATGCAGAAATCACAATTTTGCGTGGACCTATGCAAACATGCCAGGGCTTGATCCCGCTTTGGTCGTCCATCACCTGGCAGTATGCCCTGATGCGAAACCAGTAAAGCAGAAGCTCAGAAAAATGAATCCTCAGGTGGCCCTCCTAGTCAAAGTAGAGCTAAAGAAACTACTGGATGTTGGGTTCATTCATCTAATTGATTATCTCGAATGGGTTTCCAACTTAGTACCAGTAGCCAAACCTGATGGCTGAATCCGCTGCTGTACTGACTTCTGAGACCTCAACAAAGCCTGCCCAAAGGATGACTTCATGTTGCTTAACATAGACATGATAATGGATCTCACGGTAGGACATGAGATGCTATCCCTAATGGATGGCTTTTGAGAATACAACCAAGTCCGGATCGCAGAAGAGGACCAACATAAGACAACCTTCATATATCCATGTGGGACGTACTGCTGGGTGGTAATGCTGTTCGGTCTAAAAAATGATGGAGCCACATATCAAAGAGCCATGACTATCATCTTCCATGATCTTTTTCACCACATCATGGAAGATTATGTGGATGACTTGCTAGGGAAATTGAAGACAAGGGAGGAACACCTCGATGTATTGGCAAAAATCTTTAACCGACTAAAGCAATACAATGTTCGCTTAAATCTAAAGAAATGTGTCTTTGGGATCACCTCAGGAAAATGTTTGGGATATATAGTCTCCAAAAGAGGAATCAAGGTAGATCCCACAAAGGTCAAGGCCATCACTGAAATGCCTCCTCTAAAAACACTAAAATAGCTAAGAAGTCTGCAAGGAAAACTCTAATCTATTCGTCAGTTCATTGCCCAACTGGCCGATAAATGTCAACCATTCCAGCACCTACTTAGAAAAGATATAGCTTTTGTCTGGAACACTCAATGTCAGGCTGCCTTTGATCAGCTAAAAGAATACCTGGCTAATCCCCCTATTCTAACTCCACCAAGGCAAGGAGAACCCCTCCTATTATATATTTCAGCAACAGAGATAGCTATCGGAGCCTTATTAGCATAGTACGATGAACAAGGAAAGGAAAGAGCCATTTATTACATCAGCCGCACTTTGGTATCCTATGAGATCAACTACACTCCAATTGAATGAGCATGTCTAGCCCTTGTCTTTACTTCACAAAAATTAAGACACTACATGCTCAATCATAAAACCAAGCTCATCGCCAAGATCAATCCATTGAAATATCTGCTAAACAGAGCTGCTCTTACTAGGAGAATGGCAAAATGGGTCATGATTCTCACTAAATTTGACATTGAATACACTGAGAGAAAATCCATCAAAGGATAGGTTATCATTGATCAGCTGGTCGAAGCACCCATTCCTGTAGAACATCTGACACTGGCAAAATTCCCTGATGAAGCCATCTTGAACATAACACCGACAATAGAAACATGGAAAATATACTTTGATGGATCATACACACACAGCGGCTCGGGGGCAGGCGTCCTGTTTGTTACCCCTCAAGGTGACACAATCCCCAAGTCATTCAAAATCACATTCCCATGTACCAATAATGTGGCAGAGTATGAAGCCCTTATCATAGGTCTTCAAATGGCAATCAAATGGAAAATAGAGAAGCTGACAATGTATGGAGATTCTCAACTAGTCATCCGACAGGTAAACAATGAGTACAAAACCAAGGATGATAAGCTACTACCTTATAAAAAGATGGTCGACGACTTTAAAGACTATTTTGACGACATCCACTTTGAGCAGATCCCAAGGCTAAACAACAAAGCTACAGACACCATGGCCACCATCAAATCCCTGGTCAACATGAAGAAAGATAGTAAGAGGTGTGAATTCCTGATAGAAGAGCTCCCTATCCCAGCATATGACGTTCAAATCAGAGCTAGTGTGCGAAGTCATTGGTCTCCTATCCCCGTGGTATCAAGAAACCTATCTATATCTCCATGATAACATCATCCCTCCCAACCTATCCACCTCACGACGAAAATATTTCATCTACTGAGCCTCCCGCTTCACCCTTGTAGGAGATACCCTATATAAAAGGAGTCATGAGGGCACTCTTTTATGATGTTTAGACTCTAGGGAAGCTGAAGTGGCCTTGCAAGAGGTACATGCAGGTATCTGTGGGGCACATTCCAGTGGACCCGCTCTTGCTAAAAAAATCCTGAGAACTGGATACTATTGGCCAACCATGGAACGAGACTCCTACCAGTTTATCAAAAAATGCCTATCATGTCAATAGCATGGAGATCTCATTCATGCACCAACACAGGAATTGCAACCAATCATGACGTCGTGGCCTTTCTCGCAATGGGGACTCAACTTCGTATGCAAAATACATCCACCTTCATCCAATGGCTATAAGTTCATCATCACAGCTACTGAATACTTCACCAAGTGGGTGGGAGCAATACCACTCACCTTCACCACTGGCATCCAGATATCCAAGTTCATCCTCCATTATATCATATGTCGTTATGGTATACCTCATTCCATCGTCGCCAACAATGGAAAACCATTCAAGAACCAAGAAGTCTACACTTTTTCAAAAAATTTGAAATCAAACACCACTTCTCCACCCCATATTACCCTCAAGGAAACAGTCAAGCCAAGGCTTCAAATAAAACCATCCTCCGCATTTTAAAGAAGACAGCTAATGAAGCTGGTCATGACTGGCACCTCCAACTCAACCCTGCCCTATGGGCCTATCGCACAAGCATCCGCACCCCCACTGGAGCCACTCCATTTTCCTTAGTCTTTGGATCCGAAGCCATTTTACCTATTGAGGTCGAGCTCCCATCCTTAAGAGTATCCCTGCAAAACATAATCACTAATGAGGAATATCGAGTCGCAAGGTTGCATCAGCTAGAATTACTGGATGAGAAATGCCTGAATGCATTGAACCACCTGCAGGCCTATCAAAATTGCCTTAGGAGAAGCTATAACAAGGGAATCATAAGCCAAAAATTTGAAGTAGGTGACCTTTTCCTTATGGAGAATCAGAAAAAACTTGCAAGAGCGCTAAAAGAAAGGAAAGTTTGAACCCAATTTGCTAGGGCCTTATGTCATCATAGCCAGCTATGGATCAGGAGCATACCAACTTGCAACACCTGAGGGGCAGCCTCTGGATGAGCTTATGAACATTTTACATCTGAAGAAATTCTACGCATAACCCATCGAGTATCCCAAAGCAAAAAATCAAAAAAATTAAAAAACCAAAAAATCAAAAATAAAGAAAAATCCGAGTGCAAAAAAAAACAAAACTTCCAACGGTGAAAATCACTTCGGTGACACCTCATATAAGTACCATGGTGAAAACCTATTTTAGGTAACATGTGTAGCAGCTGATTCTACCATCTAATAAGTCCTCTTTCCTTCAGAACACTCCATATCGCGCACATCCCATGGCTTGGAATTCTGAAACATCAAGTCCTATCAACCACCCCACACTATCCCATCCCAAGGCTAACTCATGGAACGAGGATCCTTGTAAGCTCCCTTTTGTACAGCTGAAAATCAAAAAACCCAAAAACAATACAAAATTGTTGAGACATGGACTAGCTAGGACTCGAACCTAGGACCTTCCATTCACTGCTGGAGTGCTCTACCACTGAGCTACTGGCCCCTCTTGGACCAGTACATCATCGGTCCGAGTGTGGCTTATTTCTAACACCAACACCCCCCTTAAGCCACACCTCTCGTGTGCTTGGAGCTCCTAGCCTAGGCCTGGCTCTGATACCATGTTGAGACATGGACCAGCTAGGACTCAAACCTAGGACCTTCCATTCACTAATGGAGTGCTCTACCACTGAGCTACTGGCCCCTCTTGGACCAGTCCATCATCAGTCCAAGTGTGGCTTATTTCTAACACTAACAAAAATAATCAAATTAAAAAAAAAGTACAATATCACCCCCCCATACATCACTCTCGCTGTAACTCATGACCAACAACATCTATCAACTCATCACATCACAACCATCCTAAACCATTCCCACATCATCAAGTCATACCAGAACTACATATTTATTTCGCCCACATTTTGAAAGTACCTTGATCCCATGGATACATGGTATGTAGGCAATCTGGAATACGAAGGAAGTTTCCAGTACTCAGGTACATAAGATGTACCCATCCAACCCGTTTGGATGGTCCCCATTAGCTAAGCTTGCTAGACCCAATATATGATACACACGCTAAGTATACACTTGAAGCATGGTCCCTAATGCAAAAATCTCAATCAACATACCAACTATAATCCAGACATTGCCTGACTATCCTATTGCCCACCTTTCAAAAATTTTCCAACCAAATCCAACTGATTTACGTCCTAGGATATATCTTTCCCACAATGGACAAGAATCTATCATTCTATCATCACGTATCTTGGCAAGAGCACACACAAGCTATTTGTATCTTTTCGTTGGTCTTGTTGATTATTGATTTTTATCTTTTTGTCTCACTCTAGGTCATTTCCAAAGCTACCTTGATCTCATTATATCATGGTAAGTAGCAGACAATGCCTGGAGTAGACACAGTCATTGTTTCTGTATGCTGTGCTTGTGGGTTTAATTTCATTACTCCAAGAATAGTATTCATATCTTGAAGCCCGAGTCAGTTCTAGCATGATGTACCCCATTTGCATATACAGGCATCAAAACCTTATATGTACTATTGGCACTCATCGCTATGAATCCCCTTCCTAAGCTAGGCAAGGTTATACTACTTTGGGCATGCATGAAATCAATCTATTGTTTGCATGTCTAGTCCATGCAATCGTGGGATATATATCGTCACCTAGGTCATCTCATACCTTTGTGAACTGTATCCTACATTGCTATAGTAAACTAAGAAATGCTCTCAACTAATGTTATGCAACTACTGTTACTATCTCAAATCATCATCCTAATCATTTAATCAACTATACCATTCGGGCCTAGATTTAATAATCACCTACCATACCCCCCCCTCACGCTATCAAATCCCCTCACTAATTCCATTCCTCCAACATAGCTTCACTCAACACATCTCGAACCAAATCATATACCCCCACCCCCCCTCAATGACGTGGTGTTTCATGATCTAGCAACCCCCTCATCTAACCATCCCAAACACCCCCCCCCCCAATCTAGCCACAACCCATCATACTCATACCCCATCCATTCCCCCTATTCCCCTATCCACCAGCCCCACTACCCAGGGTCCAACAAAGAACATCATGTGTATCAAGACTTATTCATATCACCTATCACCTAATTTGCATATCATCTCGTTAGGTTCATTTTAGAATCTGTTAATGTGCATATCATCTCATTAGGTTCATTTTAGAATCTTTTAGTTACATATCACAATCATTTAATTCCCATTGTAGAATCTTTTAGTTGCATATCACAATCATTTAATTTGCATTTTAGAGTCACTTAGTTTCCATATCAAAATCATTTAATTTGCATAACCATTTAGGTCTATTTTAGAATCATTTAGTTGCACATTATATATCATCATATTGCATTCTATATATCATCGCATTACATTCCATATACCATCTCATAATCATTTAGGTACATTACATAATCACAATCATAATCATTTAACTACATTTTACAAATCATCTAGCTGCATATCCATATTTCCATACATAACATGTGTTTATTTAGATAAACATACATTTCCATTACATTACATCCATAATAAATGTTTATGAATCTGAACATTCATTTGCATTATACATCATAGACCATAGATCACAAACATGCATATATCACAATAAGTAAACCATCATTGCATTCATCATATTACATCAATAGGTACATCCATAACATCAACATAATACATTGCATGGCATAAACACAACACATCCATAGCATATAATCCATAAAGCATATTGCATCCATCATCATAGAGCATCATCATAATCATATAACATCATCATAAACAAACATATAGGCCATCAAAAAGCATCATATCATATATCATCATCGCAAAAAATGTACATCACTCATATATACATAAAAAAATATAATGTCCTGATACAATGCCTCTAAGGGCTAAAATGATACAACTGTCACATGGAGGATCCTCTCTCTGATGGAGTGGGAGATCCTGACCCTGGTCATGGCTGTGGTCCTACCTGTGGCTATGGCTATGGCTGTGACTAAACCTGAACCGGTAGAACCTACTGGGGCACATGTGATGGGGGACCCATCGCCTGCTGGACGCTCTGAACCAATCTAGATCTGTGTGACCTAGAAGCCCTCGATCCACTAACCTGACTATAACTCAGTGTACGTTGCTCTGTCGGTACTGCCATGTAATAGAGGCCCCGATAATACTCCATCCGCCCTCTGGCCTCTGCCAACTCCCTCTGTGCCTAGGATAACTACCCCTGTACCTGAGACAACTGTCCCTATACCTGATATAACTATGTCTATGCCTGAGACACCTGCATCTACATCAATGTCAAAACTGGGCCCATACCAGCACCTGAAGCCTGCAAGCTACCCACCGTAGTCTCTGCCTGCTGTACCCTCGCAAGTGTCACATCCCGCTCGCCAATCAAAATCACTATGTCACCCTGAGCCTAGACTAACTGTGCCCATAATGCAGCCATCTGCCAATCTGTACAATCCAACAATGCTACTGTCCCCTACAGCTGCACCAACTCCACCTCACGGCTCTCTAAAGCCTCTTGCAGGCTGGCTACCTGTGCCCGCAGAGTCTCAATCTCCTCTTCCTCACCCCGAGGCCGCTGACGAGGTGTGAGCCCTCAAACCTCAGCCTCTCCACCTGCCCCTGAAGGGCCTGCCTCTGCCTGCGACCTTGCTGCGACAACCTGCTGCTACGCTACCTGTGGTGGGTGTAGACCCCCTATCCACCCTCGGCTGTCCCCCATGCTTTCGAGGCCCTCTATGCCGCCATACCACCCCAATCTGAACCTGCTCAACAAGCACCTATTGTACAGGTGCCTGTTGTCTCACCTGCTGTTGAGGCACCTGTCCAGCTGCCGCCGCTGCCAGCACATCCATCAGCTGACCATCCCTCCCAACCTCCTCCTCCTCTCCAACCTCCATGAGGTAATTTGTAATGATCTCCTCACCCTCCTCCAGGATGTCATCCCCATCAAAATCATCATCCCTATCATCTCCAGAATCCTCATCCCCTAAACCTGCTGCCTCCTCTGCAGGGACTACCTCCTCTACCAGATCAGTAAACTGCGTCGGTCACCACATCTGCCACCATGTATCACATGCAGGAGTAGTGCCTGCATCCCTAACCGTGCTCTGCCAATCCCACTGCAATGGTCGCAAAGCCACACAATCCTCCAAAATGACCTAGGGCTGTATGGTTGCAGACCAAAAATGCGCATCTCGGCGGGTTCGTGCAAAAATGGCCATCTACTGAGGAGTATCCTGGGGTAGCCCAAACTGTCGCATGACTCGTGACGGTAGATACATATCTATCATGTGGTCTCCTCGACCCATCAAATACCGCTGCTAGAAAGTAAACGACATATGTACATCATCGTCTGACCACGGCTCCACTCTGATGTAAGGTCGCCAGGTAACTCGAATGGTATCATCTAGCATCCACCACCAATATCACACCTGTCTAGTATAGGTGTACTCGGCATCCCGATATAAGAACACAAAGGCCTCAAATGGCTAGCGATAGTACCCACATCTCGGTCGAGTAATTGTAATGTGCTCCCAAATCCACGCAACAAAGCAACCCCAGCTGACAAGGCTGCATCATAATGATAGATGACTCTATGCATCTCATGATACAGCTGCACTATCATCGCTGGTCCCCAGGCATACACGGTCTCATGAATGACCATCCCCTCGATCATCTCCCCCAGCTAATTAGAAATCCCCTACCCATCCTATCAGGCATCACTACCCCTCCAATCAATGCGCACAAGAATAAGGCAAATGGATCTGCACTCGCCACTAGAGTACCCTCATAACTCATCTCCCATCCATCTGCTGATAAAACAATATGATCCTGGCCAAATACTCTGATCAGGGCCCTTCATCACCTCCTTGTGTCATATCTCACCCGCCGGCTGTGAATAGGTAGCTTGAGGATGTGATAAACGTCCTCAAGAGTGATAGTAATCTCACCAGTCGGTAGCAAAAAGGTGCACGTCTCCGGTCGATACCCCTCCACTACTGCTGTCATCAAAGCTCTATGAGCTCGCAACACCAGCATCAACGCCACTGTCAAAAGCCCCAACCTAGCTAGTCGGGCCCGAGTGGCATCATCAAACTGATCAAATAATGCCATCACCGATGGAACACGTCACTCCCATGAGGACACTATGAACGATCTCGTATCCTGCATCCACAACATTCTGGTAAAAAATCTACCTATCTTTTTCCAAAACACCCCCTTTCTTCTAATGTTGAACTCCAAAATCATTTGGCACCAAAACACACCATGCATTGCGCTGTTTTACAAATAGTGCTACTACTTCTTCTCATGGCGATATTACAGATAATAGTGCCACTACACAAAATACGTTGTGCCACTTTCATACATAGTGCTACTGCGTAATACACTTAAAATGGCGCCACCCCATCACTTGGCGCTAATCTAAGGATTAGCGCCAATTCTCCCAATCGCGCATTTTCTAAAAATTGCACTGATCCTCTCAATAGCGCTAAAACATAATATGGTGCCACGTCATAAAATAACACTATCTTAGCATCTATTTGGCACTAAAACACCAAACCCCTAACCCCTGCGCACATCGCGCCAATGCAGATGATGGCGCCAGAACGCTAAGTATTTTGCGCAAATATACCCCTATTCTACCCGAGCGGATAGCGTCAATCTAGAGGATGGTGCTAATCTGCATACTTTTAGCACTGCGCGACCTCGTGATAGCGCCACCAATCCCCAAACCCATTTCCCAAACCAAAAAAATGTGATAAAAATCAAAAATCACAAAGTCAGGGTTAGGCCCTACCTAGGGTCCAGCCTCCGGTGCTCGGCCAAACGATCGAAACCGCTCAGAAATGTGTCAAAGTTGCAGGAATTGGGGGTTGCGCTCTACCATCTCTCCTCTGCTCCTTCTCACCAAGTCAATGTGTGCAAATGTGGCACACTTAGGGCCCACTTGTCCTAATATAACATGTCATGTCATCCCCCCACCTACTCTTTTTCCCTCAGGGTGCAGATCCCAACCTTTTTCCTCTGTTTTTCTTCCTGTCATCTTCTTTTTCCATCCTCTATCCAACTTTCACTTCCATCGCGTCCTTTCGAGAGATCGCCCTAAATTTTTTTATTTTTTCCACCGACCTCTCGAGGGGGCATCCCTTACCCATCTTATTCCTTCCTGGTAACTGGGGCAAATTCTTTCTTTGACCTGACACCACTTCCCTGCTAGGTCCTAATGCCATGTCAAAGAGGGGCAAATGTAGACACCTAAAAATGTCTTTTACCATCAAACCGACTCCCGATATGCCTAAACATACCAATTTCCCTTCTAACCAATTAATTAAATTTTTATTTAATTGATTATCCCTTCATCATCCAATTTTTCAACATTTTATCCCCAACAATTGAATTAATTCTATCAATTCAATAGTTAAAAAACCTTAGCCATTTGATTTAATAAATATGCAATATTTATTTGGTCAATTTCCCTCTCCTCACTAAATCCAATTAATTAGCTAAGTCATGTTTAACTAATTAATTTAGCCTATTAATTGACCTATCCCTACCCTAGGCAATTAATAGCCATTATTTAATTGCCTATCTTAGCCTACCTCATCCTAGCCTTAGGATTAATTAAAAACAACCTTGTTTAATTAATCTTGAACCTACCATTAAGATGGTCAAATCTAGCTTAACACCCTTCCCCACATCCTCCATATAAAAAATTGGAATATATCCACATAAGTCAATTTTTTATTTAAATACATCCCACATCACAATTAACTCCTCTTACAACCCCTTACCTATGACATACCTCATTTATCTCCACTTATCCCCAAATAAATTTTTAATTCATTTTACATTCCCCAATGAATCTTTAATTCATAAATATTCTATCTCACCCATACTCATTTAATTCACCCTTTTCCCAAAATGAATAAAAGATTTATTTTTATTCCTAGCCCTCCATTCCTCCAAGATCAAATCTGGGCCCTCCACATCACTTTCATCCTCCATCATTGATCTTCCAAACCAATCTCCACCCTTGGATCAAAATCCCTCCAAAAAATCTATAAATAGAACCTCTCCCAAGCCATTTGGGGATCCAATCTTAAGGTAATGTTGTCATGCCAAAATATCTAATGAGCTAGAATTGTGAGTTGCAAATAGAATAAGAGCATTTCACATTTGTAATCATCAAATAGGGTATATCATATCTTAGGAGGTCTTGGGTGCAAAGCTCTTTCCCTTTGATGAGATTGGGTTTTCATGTCTAGGTATAATTATCTTGTTTTTATGCATTTTAGTTTGTTTTCACCTCTTTGACCTGACATCACTTCCCTGCTAGGTCCTGACGCCACGTCAAAGAGGGGCAAATGTAGATACCTAAAAATGTCTTTTACCATCAAACTGACTCTCGACATCCCTAAACATACCAATTTCCCTTTTAACCAATTAATTAAATTTTTATTTAATTAATTATCCCTTCATCACCTAATTTTTTATCATTTTATCCCCAACAATTGAATTAATTCTATTAATTCAATAGTTTAAAACCTTAGCCGTTTGATTTAATAAATATGCAATATTTATTTGGTCAATTTCCCTCTCCTCATTAAATCCAATTAATTAGCTAAGTCATGTTTAACTAATTAATTCAGTCTGTTAATTGACCTATCCCTACCCTAGGCAATTAAATAACTATTATTTAATTACCTACCCTGGCCTACCTCATCTTAGCCTTATGATTAATTAAAAACAACCTTGTTTAATTAATCTTGAACCTATCATTAAGATGGTCAAATCTAGTTTAACACCCTTCCCCACATCCTCCAAATAAAAAATTGGAATATATCCACATAAGTCAATTTTTTATTTAAATACATCCCACATCACAATTAATTCCTCTTACAACCCCTTACCTATGCCATACCTCATTTATCTCCACTTATCCCCAAATGAATTTTTAATTCATTTTACATTCCCCATATGAATCTTTAATTCATAAATATTCTATCTCACCCATACTCATTTAATTCACCCTTTTTCCAAAAATGAATAAAAGATTTACTTTTATTCCTAGCCCTCCATTCCTCCAAGATCAAATCTGGGCCCTCCACATCACTTTTATCTTCAACCATTGATCTTCCAAACCAATCTCCACCCTTGGATCAAAATCCCTCAAAAAAATCTATAAATAGAACCTCTCCTAAGTCATTTGGGGATCCAATCTTCAAGTAATGTTATCACGCCAAAATATTTAATGAGCTAGAATTGTGAGTTGCAAATAGAATAAGAGTATTTCACATTTGTAGTCATGAAATAGGGTATATCATATCTTAGGAGGTCTTGGGTGCAAAGCTCTTTCCCTTTGATGAGATTGGGTTTTCATGTCTAGGTATAACTATCTTATTTTTATGCATTTTAGTTTGTTTTCACCTTTGATTTGATTCACCTAATCTACACTTACGAATCCTGAGCTTGTTGTGAGTGTCTATTTTTCCTATATTCATTTTTTTATATAATGCTCTTACCTCACCAAGTGCTCCTATTCTTTGCAAAAACATTTAATGCTGCAATCTTAATGATAAAGTGACCATTCTTCTTTTATTTATTCATTCTTTTTACTGCGACTTATTTAGACAATCTTGTCCCTTGTTAAATCAGCCTTATCTAATTGGAAACAGGCCTCTTTTATTCCACCCTTTTGTTGACTTTTTCCCAGACTGGATGCTTATTCCCAGATATCCCTACAAGGTAGCCATCAGTGATCAACAGGATCTCTGGGCCAGGGGGTCAACAGTATAGGAGATAGACTCTATATTTTATCTCCTCTTCTTCTTCAGGCTCTGCAAGACCTAGGGGGGTATTCCCTACTCAACATACATGAGGATATGCATGCAAGGCTGGGATGTTGACAGAAAGCAGATGAGTCCTCTTGTAAGTAGACCAAAACTGAAAGATAAGAGCAAAGGGGCTAGCTTTGGGCCTATTAGCAGTTGTAGACAGAGGACTGAGGATCCTAAACTAACTCTAATGTCCTAATGTTGGTTTTAGATTTTGCTTTGGAGTTTAAATGTGGATGCAAAGCTGGATATGGTTATAACACAAAACAAAGCATGATTGGTACCTATCCAGGGCCTGGAGTCAGTAGACATACACCTGTGAATGATCAGCATGAACAACTAAAACTGGATTTCAAGGGGATATGTGTGATACCTGCCTTACAGGCATCTCCCAATACAAAGTGTTAGGTTATCTCTACTTATGGTATCCCTACTGCAGTATACTCTTCCCAATGTTCAACCTGAAAACAGTTTAATCTACCCCTTGAGTAGAAGTTAGAAGATCAGACAGTCAACATAGGAATTCTATGTTCTAGAATCTAAACATTACCAAACATCCAGATTCAGAAGAAGAGTACATGCAATACTGGAGACAGAATTAACACAACACATGCTAAACAACATTTCTCATATAAGTTTAATCATGAAATCAGTGGGTTCATGCCAAAAACAAACAACAAGAGATACATAAACTCACAGATAAGCTGTACAGAGCAACCAGATCAGCTTGTTATGCATTACCGAGCCAAAATCATCAACTTTCAACAACCTTTCAAATGAGCAAGACCACCTGCTTATAACAGCCAGGTAGGTGCTCAGCAATTAATTACATGGTTGACCAAGATTTCGCCAGATACACAGTATCAGGAAAATGGCGCTCAAACACAACCAGATTGGCGCCCAAACTTGAATGCAGCAGGCAGGGGAGGAGACAAGAAGATTTCTCGAGCCCTGCGCCACCATCCGCTGATGTACACCCTCAGTCAGGTACAGGATCGACCCACGCCATCGCCCATACCTCTGCAACAATCGCCATTAATGGCGCACCAACCCGCGGCCTTGGGAAGATCATCAAATCTGCAATCGCAACCATTTCCCGCCGAGATTCATCATCATGATATTTTGAATATGCAGGATAACAATATCCCACATGCACCCCGTGATGACCTCAATAACACTTTATATACTAGGTCATGAGCATATATCATGTCGGTGCTTTTGCTCCTGACGACACTAGTATATAACCTCATCATCATCATCCTCCAGCAGCATGATATCCTGTTGTTCGAAATATCACCCTGACGTCATCATGATATTTGAAATATAACCTTCATGATAATCGGCACAACCTGATCCTTCGGAGGAACATCCTCCTGCTGAGCTTATAACAAAAGTTTGGCCGATGAACATCCTGATGACGTCATCATCATATCCTGCTGACGTCATCATCATATCTGCCTACTGCGCACCTCCTCATATCCGGATGACGTCATCATCATGTTTGCAAATATCAGGAGGTCTCTTCAAGATGATCAGTTGTTAGAAATATGACCCCCGCGGACCTTGATGACGTCATCATCATATTAACATCATCATGATATTCGGAAGACAACCGGATATTTGGAAATATCCTCCTGATGTTCAATTATCAGGTTGCACTGTAGCTCCACTATAAGATCGGGGCGATAACTGAATATGCTGATGCTGCTTGAAAAGATCACCCCCAGTAGATAATGCGCGAAGTCGGCAGGCGGATATCTCGTTGATATCAACATCATCATGATGTTCGAACAAACATATATCCGGGTGATATGAAAATATCACCCCTTCCTTCGAGAATATCATGATGCAGATAGGCAGAAAGAAAAATATCACCCGACATACGGATGACGTCAGCATCATCAGGATGACAAAACAAAGAACAAGAAGTGATACAACATCATCAGGATGATATTGACTAAGATCATCCTGACGTTCAAAATATGATGACCCTATTGAATATCGGGTCGCACTTAGAACTCTTTGACAACATCATCAGGATGATCATAACCAAGATCACCCGATGATAAAAATATCACCCCGGCGAAATATCATGAAGGCAGAAAATATGATGACCTCCGCAAGCAGCAGGATGATAACTGGAAATATCATGATGATGACGACCCTTAGGAAAAAACAAGTTAGGTCGACAACTTAGAGAATAACCCCTTCAAGACATCGGGGCAACATCGTCATCATGTTTGAGCAAGGTGATATTCGGAAGATCACCGGATACTTGAAAAATCACCCCCGCAAGCAACTGAGGGCGCACTGTAGCTCACCGGTATCATCAGGATAATAAGCAAACATCACCCGACAGTTGAAATATGATGATGACGATGAGAAAAACAAGTCGACGAAGAACATGCTGATGAAGATCAACATCGAAGACCAGATGATGATGACGACCTCCTCCTCAGAAAAATATGATGTTGCAGCTGAAAAACGCTGAGGAGGTCCAACACTTAGAAAAATTGGGCAAGAAGATGAAGGCTTCAGATGAAGAAACCTCCTGATCATGACAAATCAACCCCAGGTCAAAATAAGTGCTAACACCTTCTATAATAATGAGTATAATATTTTGACAATGATTCGTACTTCGAGTCGACCTTGTCACAGTGGATTTTTATCAGCGTCACCTCTTTCAGATTAAATCAGTCTGATCTCTATGATCAACCCTGCCATACTTACTATGTTTTGTTTGTTCTTTTGTCTATCAATCTTTTTAATTTGTTGGCAGCCTTACTTTAGAGTTGTCTCCGCGGTCTAGAGTTGTAGCACACGGTATTAATTGGTTATGTTTTATTTCTACCAGCCAAGCTTCCTTATCTCCACAATAGTCTATCTTTTGACCACCAACCATCTTAGAATGTCGGCCTTGTGGATAGGTCTATCTTTGCATTTTATCTTTTGTTAGTTTCATCAAACATTTATGTTAGAAATTGAAGCTTTTACCATAAAGTAGATTGATCTTCGTTGACTATTTATCTTTAAGATTTTACCTTATAGTTCATAAGGGTCTCTCTTGATTCCATTTGATGAAGTCTTAAATTATACATAAACCATATAGTTCTGAGCAACGAATTCTCTCCTTTTAAGATAGACGACTAATACTACCATCCATTGTATGTAGATAATTTAATAGAACAATAATATGTGCTCGGTCAAAAAGTAGAAGCTATGGAAACACTACATTATTTTTTTTGTGTGAATGAATTCCGATTTGGCCCAATATAGGAACTTACCATATTTTAATTTTGTGTCTTGCACTTATCTTAACTCTTACTTAAAATATTTTCCTTCATTGATGTTTTCCCATTATAGATATGTATACTTTGAAATTATCATGAAACAAAACACCTTGTCACCATTAGAAACTTCACTATTTTGGAGATAAAAATTCATTGAAACAATAATGTATTGTTAGCCTGTTATACAGCCATAGACGGATTTTACCAAACACTTGTATTATGTTGCAAATGAAATTCGCATAGATCTTGCATGCCACTATGTCATTTGATTAATGCACTAGAATTAGTTTTATTTTGCCTTGTGAATTCAAGCTTACCTTCCAAGATAGGATACCGAGTGTGGAATTACAGAGATGGTAAACTTCTTTTTCAAGTTTTACCAATTTATGTTTATTGCTTTGGCCAAAGCTAGATGTACCATTGAAATAGATGGAAAATGATAGCCTAGTTGTGTTTATTTATTTATCTCTGCCACATCAGGCATGCAAGAAATATGTTCATTCTAGTTTAGAGTGCATATAGGCATTAGGCTTGCATTGAGAGTTTTCCTCCTACCCATTCGTTCCAGGTTGCTAGGCACCTCGTGCAAGGTTGGGGATTCTTTGAGTTAGGAAGAAACCTGAGGAAGTGTAGTTCTTCGTGGTTGGGTGGTAGAAGCACCTTAACTGTGCTCTTGGCTTCGACTTGCGGAAGACTGGTGGGTCATGGCGGCTGAAGATGGAATTCATATGTTATGTAACTCAAAATGAATATATCATTGTATTGATCATTGGATGGCTTGTCCATCCAAATATGTAACTGTACTTATTGTTGATGTACTATTGATGTATTTGGGACAATTGTAAAAGATGTAATATTACTTCCTTCTTGTGCTTGTAAATGCACTTTACTTATGATGGAAACTTGCAAATTGTTATACATTTATGGATATCCCAATTATTGAAATGATTGACCTTCCATTTTGGGTTGAGTTGCTTTTCGTTGGTTATATTTAGTAAGTGATATTTTCAAACTTTACATCAATCATGACATTCTATGAGACCACATTTCTTTGAGACATCCTGTCAAACAGTTTGTTACCTTATCTATGTTGTCAAACTTTTCACTACATTTAAGAACTCTAGCTCTGCATATGCAATTGGAGTCAACATTAATTTTTTTAATTTCTTTTCGTTTCCTATATTGTATTATAGTGAAAGATGGCATCATCAAGCAAAATTATATTGTGAGCAATAGTGACCATATTCTACTATGTTAGAATTTTTTAGAAACCCAAAATTATGTAGATGACGTGGAGGATTTGGTTTCTTGCACCCTGACAATAGGAGTGAATAGTATTGTATCCACACCATCTACTCAATGTTGTAATGCCCTCAAATCTACTAGCTCATCCTACATCTGTAATGCAATTAGGATAGTCATGACTCTTCCTTCAAAGTGTGGCCTTCCAGCAATTACATCTAAATTTAATCACCATACACATATCTATTATTTTAAAAAAATCATTTATGTTTTTATCAATGCTTATAATTTAGTTGCTAACCATTGTTGATGATTGTTCCTATTGTCCCTATGATAGCCCCATTTTGTTTTTGAAATACACTCTGACTAAATGATAGATATGTATTAGGGAACTAAAAAACAAGTTTGATATATAGAGGGGTTATTAATAAATATTGTCTCGCTATCATCTTTTGTATGGATTGAGCTCTATAAGTACTTATGATATATCTAGGTTATGCTTTATTGTCCAATAAGCATGTGTGGTTGGCATTTGCAGGGTTCACTCTAGTATCTGTTTGATCTACTTTGCTTACTACCACATCTATGACACCATTCAAATCGGCTTAATGTAGAATGTCACCAATCAATACAAGTGGCAACTTTTAAATTCCCATCTATAAAATTGGCTTAGATATGAAAAAATATATGATAATCAATTTTGTTTCATAGTATATTGTCGATATTTCCTTAACTTACAATCAAATGCAAGCATAAGTATCTAGTCTTGAAGGCTTCAAATGTAAGGTTAATAAGTTAGTAACTTAGTATGTGTAAGAGGACACAAATATGCCATCACTCTTTTAACTAAATGTGAGTTAATCTTAGAAAGAGTAAGATTAGGGTTATTATTCTCAAAGAATTGTGTGTAGTGTGCTTTGCTTGCTTAAAATATTAGGTTTTCAACTTTATTAGATATCTTGGTTGAACTGGAAGTTTTGATTATAAATGCTTGAATCTTACAATTAATTATTGAGTGAAGCTTCTATCCTGTGCTAATACTAGCAACTGTAATTCTCCAAGCAATGCACAAACAACGTGAAGATGTTTCCATGGTATAAATGCTAGAGGAACATTTACATGTAGAGCACTAACAAAGCTTTGAGTCCTCTGAGCAAGGCATAGTTGTTCTTGTTGAGAAATTGATGTTGGATGCAATGCTTAACTAGACAACCCCCACAGTCAAGTACCCTCTTTTCTCTTTTCCAACAATGATTTGTCTCATATCTCTCAAATAATCATGCATATCAATTACTCCTTTGTTCTCAACCTTTATTAGTAACTTCATTGAAAAATATTGGATACAATAGTGTCTACCATATTGTACAAGGATTTCCAAAAATAATCAAAGATGATTTTTCTTCTCCAATGAAGAAGCAAGCAATGAAAACAAATATTTATTTTCCCTCATGTTTTGTCATCGCTTTACTATCTTGCTCGTGCCATGGACCCACTTAATTGCCTAAAGATCTTGAACCATAGATGATGAATACATTTTGTTAAAAAAAGATTTAAAAGTAGATGAAAGTCTCTTGATTGCCTAAAGATCTTCCATAAAGGATGATTGCACTTTGCAAAAAAAAAAAAAAAGTAGATGAAAGTCTTCTATACTCATGGGCATTTGTCAAAAACCAACACTCATGCATGAGTTGTCATTTCAATTGGACATTTTAGTCTAGACTCATACGATAGCATGCGATAGCCATTTACCTTTCTTTTATTCTTTGCATCCCACTTTGTTTTGGATTTTATAAATTTTCTACACCTATTAATTGTCACTACAAACTATCTTGATAGTATTTGGTAGGGACAGCTGCACTACAACCCTTGCCTTTTAATAAAAATAATTCGACTTTAAGACCATTTAATATTTCTTAAAACACAGGCCCATCTTTCATATATTCTTAACACCTATATTTCTTACTATTATTTCTTCGATAAAATTATTTTGTAATGTAAATATTAAAAATTAAATAAAAAAGATTGAAATTTGAAGTTGTTCCAACCAGAGCTTAAATTGACAGTCGACCCTACCTGTCAAGAAATTTTTTTGTGATGGTCATCTATTTGGAGTTGCCTTTCAACTATTAAAGCCTACCTATTTTAAGATATATATATATATATATATATATATATATATATATATATATATATATATATATATATATATATATATTTTGACAATTAACCTAAAAACTTGCCTTTCAAGTGATACAATCTTCCTAAAATTTTACAACTAAAATGACTAAATTTGACCATACAACCATCAAATTTAGGCCATGGTTCCAACCAATATATTATCTCTCATTTCTTAATTATTATCTCTCATTTCTTAATTGCAAGAATATTTATAATAATGATCCTATGATTTATTCCAAAACTTATTCCAAAATGAACTCTCAAAATATCTCAAAATACCTTGTAATAACCTTCCAAAATAAAATTTCCATTAGTCTTTAACATTTATTTTCTTTTTGTATAAAACATCTCTCCCATACTTTAAAACCTACTCCCCAACAGCAAACCACGTCCTTACTAATCCGTATGGATGAAACCTGAAACCTGAACATGGAACCGTGTCCTTACAGTCTATACCATTTGAAGTAATTGCTAAATGCCATTTCTTGAGAAAAGCAAAAACCATGTACAATTCTCTTGGGGAACATTACCAGTGAAAGCCAAACAAAAGAGCAACACTTATTACAACATGACTTACATTGGCAACTATGAAGTTCCTTCTCGTGAAAAAATTTCACTACCATAACCATGCAATAAAGTGTGCTTTCGGTTTTAATGAGATTAATGGCTGACAGAAGAACAATCTCAAGCGCTTCGGTTTCCTGCTCCTCAAGACATATTTGAAGATAAATTGGCAAGTAACCAAATAATTCAGGATCAGTTGAGGATGGGTGTCATATGTTTGACAAAATGCCTCGACGAGGATACCGTGTATGGCAGACTTATTCAGGTGAGTGCTAAAACTTATTCTCGTCTACTACTGGAGTGTGTAAGAAGAGCCCTGAGAGAGGGAAAGACGGTCCATGGTCAAATGATCAAAGTTGGATTCGAATCATATGTCTACGTAGTAAACTGTTTAATTGACATGTATGCAAAATGTGGAAGAATTGATGATGCACGCCAAGTTTTTGAAAAAATGCTTGTACGAGATGCTTGTTCATGGACCACTATGCTTTCTGGGTATGCTAATTCTGGGCGGAACTGTTTAACAGAATGCCTCAACGAAATGTGGTTTCCTAGAATGCAATAATTGCAGGGTATGGGCGAGATGGCCTTGGTAAGGGGAAGACATTGAATCTGTACTGCCAGATACAAAGGATGGGTTTGAAACCGGATAGTTTTACCTTTGCTAGTGTTTTGAGCGTGTGTACAAGTTTGGCGGCTTTGGGGTATGGAGAGGAGATTCATGTTCAGATCATCAAAATTGGTATGAAGTTCAATGTGTTTGTGGGGACTGTTCTTGTTGATATGTATGCCAAATGTGGGAGTATAGAGATCGCACGCCAAGTGTTTTACGAAATGCCAGTTCGAAATGTTGTTTCTTGGACTGCAATGATTACTGGATATGCACAAAATGGGCGACCTGAAGAAGCTGTAAAGTTTTTTCATCAAGTTCATTGTGCAGGAATAAAAGGTCATTTTTATGGGTTATATTTTGCCATAAAAGTCAAGAATTAGATTACAAAATTAGTATTTTTTACAAAGACATCATTTGGAAATTTCTACGTAATGTGTATTAAGGTTATTACATTTGCCGATTTCTACAAGTATAAACATTAAATCTATTTCTTTCTTCAGATATTAGACTCTAATATTCCTTTTTTTAAAGAAACGGAAAGATTTGCCAACTTTTCTATACTTGTCAAACAATTTTTATTCATTGAAAATTTCCCTGCAGGTATGAAACCAAACAGGTTGACGTTTGTTGGTGTTATGAGTGCATGTGCTATTTCAGTAGATTTGGATTTTGGGGTGCAGGTTCTTACACAAGTTGTAAAAAGTGGATTTGAATTGGATGTTCCTGTGCGCAAGGCAATTGTCACTATGTATGCTAAATTTGGGAGCATAAGAGATGCACAGTACTTGTTTGATAAAATGCTGGAACGAGACTTAGTTTCATGGAATGCAATGATTGCAGTATATGCCCAGAATGACCACGGTGAGGAGGCCTTAAAGCTTGGGTTCCAAATGCAATGGGCAGGTGTGAAGCCGAAATAGTTCACTTATGCCAGCATTCTCAATGTACGTTCCAGTTTACAGGCTTTTCGAGGAAGGCAAACAATTTCATGGTGAAATTACAAAAGTTGGTTTCGAGTCAAATGTCTTTGTTGCAAGTGGTCTTGTTGATTTGTATGGTAAATCTGGGAGCACAGATTATGCTCGATGCTTATTTGAAAAAGCGCCTCGACGAAATGCAATCTCCTACAATGCACTGATTGCAGGTTATATGCAGGGCGGACATGATGAGGAGGTTCTCAAACTGTTTTTCAAGATGCAAAAGACCGATTTGGAGCCAGATGAGGCTACTTTTGCAAATGTTGTTAGTGCATGTGCTAGTCTAGCCATCCTAGAATATGGCAGACACATCCATTCACACATAATCAGTATTGGATTCATATCACATAAAAATGTGGCCGATTCCCTGTTTGCAATGTATGCCAGATGTGGAAGCATAGAAGATGCATGGCAAGTTATCAACAACATTTTTGAACATGATCTTATCTCATGGAATGCAATGATTACTGGTTATTCTCAGCATGGGCATGGCATGGAGTCCCTAAGGCTATTTGAAAAATGTTACTCAAGGGCATGAAGCCAGAAGCTGTGACCTTTCTTGGTGTTCTCAGTTCTTGTAGCCATGCAGGTCTAGTGGATGAAGGAAGTCAATGTTTTCATTCCACGAGTCATAAATATCACATTATGCCAAGGATGGACCATTGTGCCTGCATGATTGACCTGCTTGGTCGTGCTGGCCGTCTAGCTGAGGCAGAGGACTATATTAATAAAATGCCGTTTGAACCTGATATCAGTATCTGGATGACATTGTTAAGTGCTTGTAGACTTCATGGCAATTTGGTGATTGGAAAGCATGTTGCAGAATTGCTTTTTACTTTAGAGCCTCAAAATAGTTTATCATATGTGCTGCTATCAAACATCTATTCTGCAGCTGGCAGGTGGAATGATGCAGCCAAGGTGAGAAAAATGGTAAAAGATAGAGAAATAAGAAAGAAGCCAGGGTGTAGCTGGATTGAAGTCAAGAACAGAGTGCATGCAGTCATGTCAGAGGATAGGTTACACCCACAAACAAAAGAAATCTACGCAGTGCTGAAGACATTGGCTGGGCAGATGGAGGATGCAGGGTATGTTCCAAACACAAGCTTTGTGCTCCATGATATGAAGGATGATCTCAAGGAACAAGTTCTGTATCACCACAGTGAGAAGCTAGCCATTGCTTATGGACTTATCAGCATTCCTTCGGGGTACACTATCCGTATTATAAAGAACCTCAGTGTATGTGGTGACTGTCACACTGCTGCTAAGTTTATCTCTAAAATAGTTGGACATGATATTGTGATAAGGGATGTCATTTGGTTCCACCATTTCAAGGATGGGGTGTGTTCTTGAGGGGATTATTGGCAAGAGAAGCTGTCATTGTAAGCATTTTTTCGGAAGCAAGTGTATTGTTCTCTGAATGCTTTTGATTTGAAAGAAAGTGGCTCTGACATGGGGAAATCAGGAGATATATCTATACGATAAGAACTCTCCTACTCGAATTATGTGTATGGAAAGCATACATGTTGGAACACCCAGTGTTTCATATAGCCTCTTATGGAAATTTTTTTACTGCATTGTGGGCTCACCTTGGTAAGTTGTGTACACCACCCTGTCCTATTATGGAGATCAATGAATAACAAAGAGTTCATATATATTACGTTTTCTTTTTCTAGTTGAAAGGATTTAATCTTACCACGTGTAGAATCATATGATATCTTTCACAGGACTCACTTTAGAACTTCTGCACTGTACACATATCCACTCATGGAAACTGTTAAGATTTCCTTTTAGAAGGAGTAACAGCAACATTATGAGGAAAAATAAAAAGAACGAGTGTGCAGATTCTCTACAAGATACAGGTAAATATTTTTAAGATGCATGCTATCAAGATTAATCTATCCACTGCTGAAAACTAACCAACTTATTGAATTTTGTTTGCTTCTTTTGTCAGAAGCAACATTTTTATCCTGATCAAGAAATGGCCTTGAATTTCTGAATTGTGACAAAATCAATGTCATGGAGATGGCGATCAGATGTAGAGAATTTCAAACTTTATAAGAGCCTGAAGCACTTGGTGTAAGTTTCTTGTTCAATGCTCATTGTTTATTGATCCTTTTTAATAAATTTAATGCAACGTAATACCTGTGTTGAGTTGGAGGAAGGTTAGTTAAGGTTGAGGGGCTTTGCCGGTAGGGAGAGAGATGAGCGGAAGTAAAAATCTGGGTTGATTATAACAAAAGTGATTTGTTGACAATTCCTTCTTGGCCGAATGAGATTGCAGTGATATTCGCTCCTATCAAGTGAAACCATAATATCCTTCTGTAGGAGAGGTATTGCACGAGAGGTTAAGGTGGAAACTTATGATCACAATTTTCAAATTATTTGGCATAGTATGAGATCAGTGATAATTATTATGGAGTGGCTCTATGTCATTGTTTAGCAAATTTTATTTAGCAGCCACTATTCAAATCCATTAGGAGTTTTTTGGGGAGCTAATTGTTCTATATTTTTTCATTTTTCTGTTTATTTTTAAGTAGGTATTTATTTATTTTTCTGTTTAGTTAGAAAAACAAACAATGTGCAAAAAAGGAGGAAAAAAATATGTTTAAAAAAGGGGAAGGAAATATATAGTCATGTGGCACATTTTTTATTAAGCAGTGTCGATTTATCCATAGTTGCTATTTGAATCTCTAACTAGAGCAACTCCACTTTAATAAGAGAAAATACATCAAATATAGGTGAATTGAACACCTGTGAAGAACCTAAAAATGTGAAATTCAGGAGATGGAAATGTCCAAAACAGTCAAATAGCAACATATAGTGACTAAATAATTCATTGCATAGGAGGTAGATGATTGAAAATTATCTAAAAATGTATATTCTCTTAGACCTAGTTTAGAAAGGTTAATTTTTAATTGTAATAATGTGATTGCAAATTATCTACGAATGATTCATGTCGATTTCGGAAAAAAATAGTTGAAGGATCTCTAAATCCTTCATATGATTTCTTACTTTTCATTAATTATCATCACATGGTTTTTTTATAATTTATGGAGGGATTTAAGTGGGGCCCTCACCTAATCTGAGGCATAAACATGGGTCAGTCCTTGGGGATGCCTTAATGTGCGCTTCAAGTCCCAAATCTGCAAGTGTGGATGCCGAATAAGGGCATAAGGCCCACAAGCGATCCTAGCCCAATAAGGATTTAAACTTGAGTGGTCAACCAAACAATCACATCTCTTAACCAATGCATCATGCCCTTAATGAAATTCTCACATGATTATTATTATAGTTTATT
The DNA here is from genome assembly GCA_027924645.1 of Cunninghamia lanceolata. Taxonomy (NCBI): domain Eukaryota; kingdom Viridiplantae; phylum Streptophyta; class Pinopsida; order Cupressales; family Cupressaceae; genus Cunninghamia; species Cunninghamia lanceolata. The sequence goes on along the minus strand of BSBN01000286.1, from coordinate 3,837,482 downwards.
TTTATCTATGAAACCTTCTACGCCATCAAGACCATAAGCCACGGAGATTCTACCAAGAAAAACATAATATAAGCACAGAACTTGAACCTTCATAATTAAGGTCCGATTTAATTCAATGTTACACACAGACAACTTAGCTTTTGCATGAGATTAGCAGGACATGAGTGACATCCACCCAGATATGTGCCCACATCATATTTATATTAAGGATGATTATCAACTTGTTTGCCAACCACAAGGAAGAATGGATGCTATTCTCTAAGATATTCTTAAGAATAGACCGTAGAAGCTATTAAATTTGTGGGATTCATCTATCCAATTTCTGATATCCAATAGGTTTCACCATTGATAATTGACCCTAAAAAGGAGGCAAATGGCATATCTATGTGGATTATAGGAAGAACAAGAGTGTTATTCATAATAATTATTTCCCTATATTGTTCATTGATCAAGTTTCAAGAATAATCTTGCAAGTAAAAAGTAATTCTCCTTTCTTGATGGGTTTAGTGGTTATAATAAAATCTGCATTGTTCCCAAGCATTGGGACAAGACAACTTTTAATTGTCCATGGGAAACATTTGCTTATAATTTTCTTCCCTTTGGACTTTCTAATGCACATGTGACTTTTCAAAGAGTTGTGTTAAGTATTTTTCAGACTTGATTCATGATTATGTAGAAACTTACATGGATGACTTTACAGTTTATGACAACAATTACAAAGAAGCCAAGGAAAATATAGAAATAGTCATCCAACGATGTCAAGATACTAATCCCTCCTTAAGTCATGAGAATTGTCATATTCTTATGACAAAGGGAGTTGTTTTGGAGTCATATTTCTACCAACGATGGCTGATCCCACAATAGTGTGTCCCACTGTAATGTCCTCTTTCAAATAGAATTAATTTGGTGGAATTATTAGTCCATTCTTATTTTCCCGTAGACTAATAATTAAAATTAGGGAAAATATTTTATTTAATATTTTTATTGTATTCTAAAGCTATTTTAAGAATATTTATGATAGGAATCTATGACAGGTTGTAAATACAGGATGATAGCTGTAAGAGACAGGATAATTTTTAGCATGCAAGGTGGAGTGGGAGTTACAAATACATTTTTAATTAGTATTTCCCCAAACAAGGCGTTGGGATTTGGGCGCCCATTTTAGCCCAAATTATCCATAAATATTTCAAATGTTGCATACGGAAGAATCTTTTCGCAATCTATCTTCTCATATTTTCTGTATGAACACCTATGTTCTTCAGGTTTCTTATGTGGACGAAAACCCATAGGAGATTGTGACCTATGGACAAAAACCCATTGGTTGCTGGGATTAGAGGACGAAAACCTTTTGGTTCTTTAGGGCATTCTCATCCAGGGATTGCATTGGAGCATCAAGGATTGAACAGATTCAGCTAGTTTCAGTGTTGTTTTGTGTTTGCAGGTTCATGATTGCAGTTTGTGATTTCAGTGTGCTATAGGTGTTATTGCTGTTGTGTGGAGTGATTTTTCTGTTAATTTGATGTTCATGTTCATTTCCAAGAGCTGTAGTATTCATCTTTCATTTTAGGTTTAGTTTGGCAGTGTTTTGGTGAAATACACTGTGTATTTTAAGTTTTTAACATAATTGTGGAGATTTTGCAGTATTTATTACAGATTTAATTTTGCTGTCGCAGAAGGTGTTTGACTGTTGTACCAATCCAAATATGATGTAAAAACCTGAGAATATCAATAATATCAGCTTTGGGAGTTCTTGGATTGATTTTGGTGTTTATTAGATGTTGACTAGTTGTTTGTTGAGTCGAGTTTGTGGATGATTTTGGAGAAAATTGTTAAAATAATTTTTAGATCTGATTTCCTTTGGTAAATAATTATTTGGTATGTTACAGTAGTATCAAAGTTGTCATCTTTCCAGCCTGTAGGTTATCCAAATGATTGATGTTTCCTAGTGGCAGGTGTTGTGACGTTTTCACAACATCGCCCCATTGCAGATGGGGACCCCCTCTTTTTCGCTATAGGGTTTAGGTTTTCTTTGAGTTTGTAAGTTTTGGTAGTATAGTTTTGCCTAAGTCTCACCAATTCTTGTTGAAGTCTGTCATCTTACGTGAAAATTCCTGAGTCTACCACTTTGAAAATGCAAGACCATGACAAATGAGCTATCCTTTACAATATCTGGAAGTTTTGTCTTTCACAAGGGTAGGGAGATGAAGTCCAAAAGGTCTAAGTTAGGTTTCTTGAAGTCATGCACTTATGAGGAACTTGTTCCGGAGGACCCAAAACGTGCGCCTAGAATTTGTCCTTCACATACTCAAAAATGCTCCTAAAGTTTGTTCTTCACCTACTCAAACATGTAGCTTAAATCTATCCTTCACGAATGAAAGGTGCACAATAAAATTGATGACTAAATTGCGCCCAAGAAGTTTTGTAAGGCATAAGGAAAGATGTACTTAACTTAATCTTGCACTTAGGAAAAATGCGTTTGTTCCTGACTTTTCCGCCCGAACTTGTGATTGAACCACTTCAATATGCGAAACCTTGTTCCTGAAGTCATGAAACTTACATTGTGAAAGACATGCTAAAACTTGCGCTTGACTTTGTTCATTGATCTTCCGAAATATGCTCAACCTTGTGCACGAACTCATGAAATTCCTGACTTCAGTAATGAACGATCTAAGGAAATATGAAGAGTGTGACATGAAATAGTGAAAAAGGCTCAAGGAATTCCCTCCTTAGCAACATTGCATGAGAACCTTGAAATTGCGCCCTCCATCCTGAACGCTAACAAAGAAACCCCACCCTAGAATGAATCATTGCAAGGAAGTAGTAGAAATGTGCTCTACATTGCAAGGTTACATAGAAAATGCGTTCCTTGCGCTCACCTTCACTAAATGGGATTAAGGGATATGCGCCAAGGAAACATTGCAAGACAACATGGAATTACCGCCTATCATTGAAAGCACACATGCAACTTGTGCCAGGGATTGAAAGACTCGAGTAGAAATGCCCTCAACATTGCAATGAAATAGGAGAACTCCGCCCATCATTGAAAAAGATCAAGTCAAATGCGCCCAACAATTGTGCAAGAGATAGTGAAATTTCCGCCCGTCTTGTGAAATTTGTCCAAGATAACATTGAAATCGCGCCCTAGCATTCCTGAAAGTAAACATTGAATTCCCGCCGTGAAACTTGTGCAAGAGACCACGAAATCTCCGCTAGGAAGTTTGTGAAAGACATGATAGAGATGCCGCTCAAGAAATTGCAAGACAACAGGAAATCCGCGCTGAAATTTTGTGAATACTCTTGAAATTCCCGCATTTTATTGTGAAAGACTACAAAGAATTTGCGCTCAAGAATTCCTGACAGAGGATAAGGGAAATGCGATTTAAGGTTTTGTGAATGACCAAAGGAAATATGCGACAGGAAGAATTTTGTGCAAGAACATGTAGAAAATGCGCTCTAAGGATCACTGAAGAAGAACATTGAAATCCCGCCCATCACTGAATGAACACATAGGAAATGCGTGCGTTTGGGGAAGGGAATTCCTGAAAGCCACTAAGGAAAATCCGCTCATATGAAGAAGTTATGAAAGAGAACCAAGAAATTACGCTCTCCACTAAAGGAGAACGTGGAAATCCCGACCAAAAGTTTGTGCAAGAAAGTATAGAAATCCCGCCGTGAAACTTGTGAAACACAACATGGAAAGCGCGCCGGAAATAGTGAAAGAGAGAATGGAAATCGCGCCAGATATTGTGAACGGTCCCTTGGAAAATCCGCCCTTCTCTGTGAATGAATTCATAAAATCTGCGCTGGGTATTATGAACGAAACCATTGAAAATGCACCCAAAATCGTGAACGAACTCATGAAAATTGCACCGAGGATTTGTGAATGCACATAAGGAAGTTGCGCTGGAGAATTTGTGAATGAGATGAAGAAATTTGCGCTCGGGAATTTGTGAAGGATAACGTGGAAAATGCCATGAAAAATTTGTAAGTTAGAGGAGAGGACCCAGTAGTGGTGCACCCTAACTTCACGCCTCTCAAAATCATATGTGGCAATTTCAAATCACTCCAAAAATTTTACAATACACCCCTGCTTATAACTAAGGTTTCAGGGCTACATCATCAAAAATGATGCCACATCAGCATGCTTTTTGTTGAGGTGTCAAATTGTTCCCCAAAAAAGGGTGGAACAATAGGTGTGCATTAAGTCATGTTTTGTTGGTGGGCTGATGTGGCATCATATGATTGGTTGCTTTTTAAATCTAAAGGGCACATTTCATTCAATTATTAGTACTTATAGTAACACTAACAACCTTAAAGTCACAACTACTAGTACTAAACTTTTAAAAATATTGGACCTTAAATGCACATATACTATTTCAGCCATTAGAACTATCTCACCTATTGGGTCTTTTCCCCTAATAGAAATTGCGCCAAAAATTATTGATTATTGTTATTAATTCCTCTTGTCCAAATCAGCCTATAAAAATTCGCATGAATAAACATTAGTGGGGTCGGCCAATATGGGAATTCGCCCTAGGAATGTATATTTAAGAAGTTTATTAAGTCGAAAACAAATCAAGTCGAATTTTTAAAGGAGAGGTGAATTCACTAGAGGAAGGCGAATTTTATTAAAGAGGAGCGAAATTTTTGTGAAGAAGTTTTATTGTTAAGTGTTATTTTATTTATTTCTTCCAAAAATGATGAAATTCCATGCAAATATATTATTATTATATTGCATTATGAATTTTGTTCACCGTAACTACTTGAAATTTCCTTTGTTTTGCAAGAATTCAAAGACGAGGACTCGTTCCAGGAGCAAGGACAACTTCTACAAAGAAGATGCTCGATGAAGAATCAAGTGTTCAAGGAATTGTGAAGAAATTTCAATGCCAAATAAGGAAGCTGACACACATTAAGAAGACTTTACAAGGAATTTCAATGCTGGAGAAGGAAATCACATGAAGAGTTACAAAGAGCATGAAGAGATACAAAGAGCAATTCCACATCAAGTGTCAGTTCCAGAAAAAGAAGAATAATCCTAGGAAATTCAGGAACAAGAATTCAGTTTCTCTATTCATCAGGAGAATCGAGGAACATCAGGAAATCATGAATTGCACCAAGAAAGCAATGCTAATGCAAGAAATCCAAAGAAAGTACAACATAAAGTTTCCAAGTTCAAAGAGCACTCAAGGATAATCATGCTCAGGTGGCATCCAGTCATCATCATTCAATCAAATTGTGCCACATCAACATGTCTAAATACATTGAACTTGGCTACCAAGATAGAGATAAGGATGGAACCTTCTAGAATATCATGTTGTAAACATCTCATTGGTTAATGGAGGAAGTAGTTATAACTACCTTGTGTTGTATTAATCTTGGCCATTGATTCAAGAATCAATCTGGGCCCTTGGTTGTAATCTTAAGCTCTATATAAAGCTCACTCTCTTCATTTGTAAAGGGGTTCTTATTAGATGATTAGATTTTTAGAAAGTTAGCTGTTAGAGTAGAAGCTCTTGAAGAGTCGAAGAGACTATTGGCAAATTGTTGTAAAGATACTACCAAAATCAATACATTCTCATTGAAGATTGGTGATTATTGTGTTGTTTTGGCATGTTAGCATGGCTTCCAATTTCTTGAAGATGATTCAAAGCAAGTTAGATAGATTTTAGATGTAGTTCAATAATATGGTGAATTTATGTGAAGATATTTGCTGAATTCCTCAGTTCATACTTTCTATTGATTGCCAATGGTGATTTGCAATGCAAAGTTAGCCTGAACGTCTTGTTGCAATAGTTCGATTGTGGATGTTCATTCAAGTTGCGCCAGCTATGGGTATTTGGATGCATATTTGCAATTTGAAAATCCTTCATAATCCTTTGAAGATTGCATTAGTTTTGTGTAGTTGTTGTACTCATGGCGAAGCGAAGCTTGGTTTGAAGGAGTTTGTCTATTGAAGCATTGTCCATCATTTTATTGTCCTTAGATTAGATTTTCCTAACCCTTCCATTTTGATATTTCTTTTAAGTTTGTTTGAAGGAGTTCCATTCATTCACATATCCAAGGAGTAATGAATTTCATCCATGTCCATAAAGAAGGAGTGATTTAGCATAAGTCCCTTTGTGATTACCAGCAAGATCACATCAATTCATTGAGTCTATCCAAGTGCATATCAAGACTTGACATTCAAGGAACCTTGGAGTACTCTCACTTGATCACATAGTTTAGCATTTGAGATACTTTGTTCAAGAGAGGATAGAGCACTTAGTGTTTTATTCTAATGTTGTTGCAGTCATAAAAAACACATCAACGGCAGGGAATTTAGATACCGGAGAAGAGAACAAAAAAAATTGCATCAAAAAGGAATCATGGATGATGAGGCCCAAAATAATTTAAAGCAAAGATGGATGAAATTGTACAAGGGCAAAACTACCTTGCAAACATGTTTGGTCAGATGTTTCAATGGATGCAGAACAATTCAAATCAAAATAATAACAATGGAGGAGCTAGTACCTTAGGTGAAACTAATAATGGAAAAGGAAAAGGAAAATAAATGGTTACACATAATTCAAGAGTTGGATTTGATAACAAACCTCTCAAGCCCAAGTTCATTCAAAGGGTAGAAGAAGTTCTAGATGTAGAAACTACACTTCAAGATGACATTTCTAGTTGTTATGTAGAATATAGTGCACTTCCACCTCAGATCCAAGAGGCAGTGACGTTGACAAACTATATGTCAATGAGGAAGACCAAAGGTGTAGCAAAGCAAGAGCCAAAGGTACAGACAAAGCCAAAGGATTTGGAGAATACTTTGGGAAAATTAACTCTCACCTCTTTTGATGGGACTGAAAAGAGCACTGCAAGAGCTTGGTTGTAGAAATTAGATACATAATTATCTCTCAAACCAATGGCGGAAGAAGCTATTGTAGGATAGAAAAAGCGATACCTCCACTTTCTACACTACACTCATACAAGCTAGAATGGAAAATGCGAACTTACAAAAAATTGAAGTACAAATTCAAAATATTGAATATAGAGCCATAAAGAGGAAAAATAGAGGTACCTGAACTAGAGGATGGGAGTCTTGGTCTAGGACGCCAGCACGTCGTAGGGACGTCTATGCGTTGCACTGTCATCTAAACAATAACAAAATAGTAAAAATCCGTATTGTACGGTCTAATCTAGGTTTGAAACTTCATCTGGTCTGCACATAGGGCCAAAATAAGTACCCATCAACATAGTACACAAAGAAATCGATAAAATAATGCATTTAAATGAAATATAATGAAGATAATAAAATGAAAAGACAAAAGGAGAGAAATGATCAAACTCTCGTGCATTCGAATCTTCTGCAACCTGCACAACATAGAACGGAAAAAATGGTTGGAGTTGTTTGGGGGTTTGCCTTTAGGTCAAACCCTTGCTTTGATATTTCTACTTCCATAGCAGCCAAGGTAGATAAATAAAATAGTGTGTGTGTTCTTAATCTAAGTGCATCTAGAAATAAGAACAATGACAAATGAAAGACTGGTAGGATGTGATAATCCCAAGGTGCTCAAGGGCACAACAAAATAAATGTTTGCAATAAGCAATAACAATATCACCTGGAAAGGGCTTGAAGAAGCCAAATAGAGTTGAAAGTAGATGTCGTAGGAGCACTGTAGAAAGTTGTAGCATGCAAGAAAGTTGCAAAAGAGATCCAAGAGAGCCAAGAGGAATGCAAGATTGAAAGATAGGTTCAAAAAGATAGGAGGGAAGAGGAAGGAACCAACAAGTGGCAAAATGCTCAGAAATGGCCACCAAACAAGAAACTGTCGAGGGACACTAGCGTGTCGCGCAAACGTCTGCACGAAGCGCTAGTGTCTGGATAGTTTAGGATCAAAAACAACGAGACACAAGAACAACACATGGCTAACACAAAAGTGACAATGAAACTTGATGAAAACATAACACTGAAAATAAAGCCTAAGCACCATGGGAGGGAAAAAAGGCTAATGCAAGGGCTAAAACGAGCCTACAAACAAACTAAGGGAATGGACACTAAAGCAGGGCCAAAATATAGCGTGAAACTGTAAGGGCATGCAATTTTCGACGTTACAACTATTAAATTTGGCACCCTCCATTTATAAGGCATAGCTTATGATTGATGGTATCATGGTTTGATCACACATAATCATAATCTTATCCATACTTATGAAGAATTTTGTAATAGGTTGATTGAAAGATTTGACAGAAAGGATTTGGAAGAGCATTTAGAGAGTTGGCTTGCCTCAAACAAAAAGGTAGTGTGGAAGAATATGTTGCTGATTTTCAGAAATTATCTGTCATGGTAACTAATATTTTAGAAAGAAGGCTCATTGTTCTATTCATAGAAGGATTTTTGGAGCATCTCAGGGGATTAGTGAAGGCATTTAACCCTTCAACCTCACAAAAAACTATCAAGAAGGCTTTTGATTTGGAGGTAATAGTGCCTCAACAAAAGTCTAATTCAAAGACATCATTTTGGAACAAGCCCAAAGGAAGTTTACAAAAGAAAACATTTGCTGCTTCAACACAAAAGACTGCATCTCCAACTGTAACAAAGAAGATAGATGATGAGACAAAGAACGAGCTTAAGAGGAAGAAACTATGTTTTTCTTGCAGAGAACCATGGACTCCGAGACATAGATGCCCTAGGTTGTTTTAGACAAAGATACAAATTTAGATGATTCCGAAAAGTTTCATGGTCCAAAAGATTCTATCCATGAAGAGGAAGAGAAGGAGGTTAACAAAGAAGGCTCACTTGTAGCTCTTTCTGGAGCTCCCAAATACCATTCTTACAGAGTTCGTGGAGTATTATCAAGACAAAGGATGACTGTTTTGATTGACAGTGGGGCAACCCACAACTTTATTGATGAAGGTTTGGTAGCAAAGAGAGGTTTGAAGACTGAAGAATTTGAAGGATTTAATGTTACTGTAGCTGATGGATTCACCATGCCTTGTAGCAGAGTGATTAGATAACTCAATATAAGTTTGGGAGACTATTAGGTATGTGATGATTTTTATGTTGTTGGTATAGGAGAAACTGATGTTGTTCTGGGTGTGCATTGGTTGCACTCTTTAGGAGGTTTTTACCAAAGCTACCAGACTATGGATCAAGTTTCAATTAGATGGCAAGGAAATTATTCTCAAAGGGATCGCTAATGGAGCTCCATGAGTTGTGACTGCAAAAAGGATGGAGAGAACTTTTTGAAGACGCCAAGTTGCTTGATTCTTCCCACCAAGACCTCATCAAATAAGAAAGGTGTGAAAACCTTACGAGATACTTCAGGAACTGAGGCCTCTGCTCTTATAGTCCATTCTGCCATGTTCACCCATGCAGTTGTAAAAAAGTTGGAAAAAAAATTGCAGGATTATGAGAAAACACAACAAGACATGAATGATGAAGTGAATAGGTTGTTCATTGAAAATAGGCAATTGAAAAAGTAACTGCAAGATGTGGGTTCTTCCCAGAGTCTGTCAATAGTTCCATATCAACCTTCTGTGCCACCAACAACTTGTGATGTCACAGTGACAATGCAAGAGTTTAATGCTTTGAGAACAAAATTTGAAAAAGAAGTTGAGGACCTCAAGAAGCAAAATGAGGAAACAAAAAATGAGACAAAGATCAAGGTCCTTGAAGTCTGAGAAAATTCTGGAATACAAGATAAAGCTGGTTGTGGATAAACTTGGGGATGTGCATGATTGCTACTCCATGTTATCTCAGGCCATTAAATTCTGTATAAGAAATGGCAGCCTTCCTTGCACAATTTAAGCATGCTTTGCAGGCTACTTCAAAGAAATCTTGATGCTCCTGTTGAATTGAAGCCCACAGAGTAGACAATGACTATGATAATTGAAGAGCATCAATATGCCAGCAGTGAAGACAAAAGGATGTAGGCCAGACTTGAATCTTTTTCTACTTTCAAGCATCAATTTATCCCCTCTATTCTAATAGAGGAAAACAAACTAGTTAAATGCCTTGATACTTAAAAGGTAGAATTCAGAACAACAGTGTCTGTGGTTATGGAATTCTTGAAAAAGGAGCAGGATATAGATACTTTGAGCTTTAACATGATTTTGGATAGGGTCATAGCCCTAGATGCAGGATATGGAAAATTTGTAATTGATGTTAAGGCTATGTTGGATAAAAGATGGAAGGACCATCATACCAATCTGCTCCGAATTCAAGAATTCAAATGGCCTAGTGACCTTACAATCAATAAGTGGGAGCAGACATACTTGAAAGATTGATGTGCAGGTTCAGGTGCAGAAGGAGTAATGAGCAGTTTTGCTGGTGTCAACATGGAGAACAAGGACAAAATTTTGACACTTTTTTGCAATAATAGATAGGGGCATAGCAACTTAACAGATACTGCAACATGGAGATGAGTACCTTGCCAGGCCTGAGGTCACGGGTGCTCTATGATGACTAACAAATTCAGATCTTGGTTAACTTGCTTATGTCTTTAATTTCTCTTTATTAAACATGTTTAGTTACAAGAGGATGTGATTTATGAACAGTTGTATTGGTTCAGGCCTGAAGCTTGTTGCTTCCCATATTTATAAGGGAAACCGAGGCCTAGACAATCATCATCTTTCAGCAGAACAATTTATATATTCCAATATTATTTATCCAATCATATTTTAGATTCAAGACATTACACTTCTATGATAATTTAATATTATAATGGGCAAGGATGGTTAAATTTGTGGATATGTATGGTGTTTTGATTTTCTGTTAATATTCAAGTTCATAAGTTGTTTAATTGTCTCCATATTGGCTATTTCCAGTTATTCAAATCAATAGATTTATCAAGGCACATTGCTGACATTGTGTGGATGCTTTTAATTGGTTTCTATTAGAAGTTGATGTAATTCCGTTTAGTGACTTACATTTATTGGTCTCTCTCTAGAGTGAAATGCTTTAAAGTAAAACATACTGGTGGGTTTTCCTTCAAATAGAATTAAAACAACTTACTTGAATAGTACTTACTTGCATGTGTGTGTTAAAACAACAATGACTACCATGAAAGACATAAAAACAATAAATAGCACTCACCTCAATTCCAACACCACTACTACTACTCTGAATATCATGCAGATTCTCGTCAAGACGTTCAACATAATCACTATCATCATTGTTCTCAAGTTGTGCAGCTTTGTAGAGAGCTCTATTGACTGGGCCTTTTTCTTTTTGCTTTTATATAATTTCTCTGTATGTGGTTTAATCATCATGCAAAAATTAATATAAGTCAAGTAAAGAATGCAAAAACTATAATTTTTTGTTCAAAATAACATTTTTCTTCCACTCTTAAATGACTAAGTCAAGGTATGTTGTGAGATTCTTCCTTTATTGTAAGCAATAGATTCCAGTTTATAGGAGGGTTCTTATAATCCTGAGCATAAGATTTTCAACAAGAAGGGACAGTCCCGATCCTTCATATGATAAGGAAGATAGTAAAAATTGTAAGATGGCAGTCCATATCTCTATCTTAGGACAATCCATAGCGTGGAAGGTATAGGAGAAGATAAAGAGATGGAACAACGAGTAGGATTTCACCAAACAAAGAGAAGAGATAAAGGCATTGTCAAAACCATTAGACAATCAGCAAGAACCCTTGGAATGATAGCAACAAAGTAGATATGACAGCCTTGACTTCAGGATCAGTGATTAAGATCTTTACTAAGACATACTCAAAGTGATTGTCTAGAAGGATAGAGTTAAATGTCATAATGCAGCATAGGAACATGTCATAAACATGACAAGGACAACAATAATGAAGTGAATACTCAAGAAAAATGGTTTCAAGTAGAACCTGATAAATTGCAGTATTGCATGTTTCTTTTGGTTCTGTAAATAGAATAGTGAGACAATTCATGATAACGCATTTATGTAAAGCATCAATGCTAAGGTTATAATGGCTAGAATTGTAGTATTGCACGTTGAGGGTAGGTTCATTCTTTGTTTACAATATCCAAGAGCTATGATAACTATTGAAGTATCCAAAAAATGCAATCACAAGGAAGTATAACAAAAACATGGTACAAGTTTACCCAATAACAAGCACACAAAATGAAAGGATAGTGTAATAGAGCCTCTTACCTCATTTGCATCCATAATATTATACCCATTCCATGCAAAAACTATAGGCTTAACGGAGGAAGCCAACTGCGACAATTTCTCAGTGAGACTATGTAAGCAACTCATTATATGTTGGTACCTTTCATTTGAGTTGACATGATCTGCAGAGGCTCTTACTGGGCGTCTAACAGATGGCTCTGTAATCTCTGTTGACGAACTAGATTTCCACTTCATACTACTGTTAGATTTACTAGGATCTAGTGCTGCCATATAATCAAGCATATCTTCCACACCCGCTTCTCTATTACTATTTTCCAGCTAAAATACAATGTCAATATCAACATATAGTCAGTTCAATAAAAATCGAAATAAATAACCAATGTAAATTGAACCGAAAAGCCATACCCTTACTCCAAGTTTATTCATTTTGGCCTGCAACCAACCTCGGCCAAATGTATATCCAGCTACCACATTATCTCTTGCCCTCTTTCCTTTATAACTCTTTGTCAAATATTCTTCATAACACATATTTTCTTTCAATGCCTCCCACTATTTGGGAGATAGAGGGGATTCTAACCTCTCTTTTCCCTCCAAGATTGTTTTTCTACAATCGTATCTAAAATTGTTCATCAAAAGTCTCATCTTTTACTTGTAATATCTTCTAGAGATTTGTCCACCAGTAGTCTCAAAAGCATTTTCTATTTTTTGTATAACATTTTCCACACTTCGTGGATCTTGCTCTACAAAATTTGATTTGCAAATATCTAAATGGGCCCTACATCTCACACCCAACTAGAGGTCCACCTTGCAACATTTTTCCCAATGGGCTCACCATCTCTTGATACCTCAACCAAGAATGGCTTCTTGCCTTCTAATCTTCTTTGTTTTGCATTCCTCTCTATAGATATGTATAAATCTTGACTCAATCTTTTTCTTTTGAAAAAGGTAGGCACATCTTCTATTAAACAACTAGCAATATTTTTGGCTGATCCACTAGTTCCATCAAAAGTTGTAGCAGGCACATCTTCTATTAAACCACTAGCAATATTTTTGGTTGATCCACTAGTTCCATCAAAAGTTGTAGAAGACACATCAGATGCAAGTGGTCTCTCTTCATGACTTTCATTAACCGAAACTTCATCGTCCTTCGATACATCAGGTGTGTCATGAATAGGTAGATCAATACTGGTCTTTGTAGATTTCACTTCAAACACATCCTTTAATTTTGAATAAATCATCTGCAGATCACTTGCTATTCCTTTCCTCTCATTGTTTTCAATAATCTCTCTTAGACTATGTGCTAAGAGATCATGACGACATTGCACATCACCATGTGATATATCAGGTTGCACATCACCATGTACTATATCAGGCTGCACATCCCTATGTATTATATCGGGTTGCACATCATCACAATTATTCTTTTCACCAACTGCATTTGTACTTGAATCCCAAATGCATTGGCTTCTACGAGTTGGCAGGACTATATCTTTACTTTCCTTTTGTTTTCTCTCTGCATTTTCTTTGCACTCTTTTTCTTTCCTATAAAACAAAAAAAATCATATTATGTCTTATATACATAAACCTCTTGCCTATAAAATTTCATAAACACAATTAAACAAATAATATACTACTTAGTGGATTTAAAACTTGCATGTTTGTCAAACCAAGCTGTGATAAATATTCACTATTCTTTGCCACACGTTCTTTACGAAAGCGCTCATAATCTGTCAGTGGAACTTTAGCAACATGATCACTATTATCTAGATTGTGCCTCAAAGTCTTTTTCCTCATTTTCTAAAGTCCAAATAAACAATAATATATAAATCAGCAACTTGAATCAGTAGAACAAGAGTGGAATATAAACAAAGCCATTATTTGCAGTCAACTAGAGCATATAAACAAATGCAGTCATAGTATATAAGGATTTCATTTCCATTTGAATGATATAGTATATAAGGACAGTCCCCATATGAAATACATTCATAGAGCATATAAGATGCATTCTTAGAAATTAGAGGAGACAGTCTATGACAATTGACATGACATAGGATGATAGCATATAAGATGCATTATATGGAGGAGCAAAAATTCAGTAAATCAATGTGGCACACATATTGAAACCCAAAGGAAACTCTATTTGTTTATCCTTCTATTTGAGAAGAAACTAATTGCCTTTCTAATAGTGTGAATTGTCATTATTTCTACTTATATAATCCTCATTATTTCTACTTATAAAATCTTTATTATTTCTACTTATATAATTCTGTAGAATTCTGAACACACAAATGTAAGTAAACAAAAACAGTCAATATGTGTTTTAAAAATGAGTAATTTATTTTTGGAACAAATATAGTTAGTTATATGCATGACCGGTAACAAGACAAGAACTAGAAAAACAACAAAAAGTAGAGCTCAACACAAGAGATTACCCTAAAAAACCCAAAGGGGAAGAAATTCCTGTACACTAATGCCCTTTCTTATCTTGCTGCTTCTCTACTACATTTTACAAGCTCACTGTTTTCTTGATGCCTTCACTAATCATCTGCATTGCCAGCAAGATCAGAATCCTGATCACTCATGTCTGCATCTACTTGATTTTCTTCCTCATCCTCATCTATGTAATGCAATACATTCTCTCTCCCAATCTCTTCATTGGTAATCAAAATGTCTTCTCCAAACACTCCATCATCATCTTCATCCACTGCTTCGAATGTTTCTTGTAAATTAACATATTGCCCATCAGGCATTATATCAACAGCTTCCATGAATTTTCATTTTGAACGAGACTTTGTTTGAATGACATACAACCATCTTGGGCTTCTTACATCATCAATTAGAAATGATTGGTTAATTTGAAAAGGGAAAACATAGGGCTCATCCCTCTCTGATAAAAAATGTCTTGTACTTGCATGTACAAATCCATACTCATCAAAATGTACTGTGGATGGTCGGATCCACTTACATTTTAATAATATAGGACTATTTTCACAAAAATCCACTTGAATAATTTCTTGGATGAATCCAGCATAGAATTTCTTCTTAGTTTCGTGAAGAAATTCAACACTTATAACACAATCACAATTTGTCTTTCCTTTGTCTTTTTCCTCCACTCTTAAATGGCTACCATAGGCCCACATTTCACTAAAATGCATAGCCCATAAATGTGGAGGTTGTGAAAGCTCACTTTCCTCTATTGTTATATCTTGACCTTATTCTTTTGCATCATTAACTGCATTAGCAATCCATTCTTCAAATTTTGGAAAATAATCACCTCCAACCAAATCATGACGTCTGTGCTTTTGAGGTTGATGTTGCATCCAACTTTGATTCTCTTCTTCATATTTTCTACATTGAATATTAATGTGCAAATAGTAAAATTAATAATATAAATGTGTAAATAAATAATTGTGTAAATTTTTTTAACCTGTGCCAGTTATCGAACGAAGATGTGTTTTGAAGAATAAAGGCATGTATTGCACTTCTTTCTTGATGTGATAGCTTGAAGTGACATCCATTGCCTTCTAATACTTCACCTGCAACTCTCTCATCTTCATCATCATCCCATACACGTTGATTGACATTTTTAAAATCCTTCATACATTCTGTGCAAAATCCAATGGCCTCTTGCATTAAATATCCCTCAGACATGCTGCCTTCTGGTTTTGCCCTAGTATGAACAATTTTTTTCAAAACCTTCATATATCGTTCTATAGGATACATCATCTCGTTCTTACTAGACCACAATGCTCTAGTTCATATTCTAGATGTATCAAAAGATGCATAGAAATGTTAAAGATTGTTGCTGGAAATTTCCGTTCCAATAGACAAAGGACTTCAACAACCTCCTCCCTCAAACTATCAAAGTTCGAATGATCTAATACATGTGAACTCATTCTCTTTAATATTAGGCCCAACCTTATAATTGCTAATCTTGGCCCCTTTGCCAAACCTAATATATTTACCACAATAGGTAAAATATTTTCGATTATAACATGATAGTCATGGGTCTTTCGGCCTCTTAAGCTATTAATGTCAGTTTGGCTTCTGATAGTACTACTTACATATCCAGTGAGAAAGTGAGTCTGAGACATCAACTATAAGAATTGTGCACATTGTTCCTTTGTACAGACATAAGGAGCACTGGGTTTTCTATATTTTGTATCATCATATTTTTCAACCCAAAGATTTCGACGAATCTTTAGTTCTCGAAAGTCTTCACGTGATGAAATAGTATCAAAAGCACCAAAAAGAGTTTCTATAATAGCATAGGCTACATTTTTCTCAGTATACATAAAGTCAACAGTATGCCTAATGGCTATATCCTTAAAGTATGGCAACTTATAGAATATGCACAACCGTTTTACACCACTTTCACACATGGATCATATCTACTACTAGTAATCCCACCATTTTCAATAAATGACATTTTTTTTTGTCCATTCTCAATAATGTAATCACCCGTTATTAGCAAAGGTGCTTCACGATTCTCTTCTTGACCATTGAAACGTGTTTTTTGTCGACGATATGGATGACCCACTTTAAGGTAAGCATGATGTCCACAATAAATACACTTACGCAAACTTCTTGAGTGCCTCGCAAAATCCTTAAAGTTGCAAGCAGGACAGCCATGGTATCCATGAACAGTGAGACCAGACAATGTACCATATGCAGGAAGATCATGAATCGTAACCAATAAGGAAGCTCTTAAAGTGAATTTGATTGAATGACCATCACTTAAAGATTGAATTGCTTCAATTCCTTTCCACAATTCCATTAGCTCATCATATAATGGCTCTAGATAGGCATCTATTGTATCTGAAGTCACACTTTTCTTTCCTCATATAATCAATGATAGCATTAAGAAAAATGGTTTAGTTTCTAACCATGGAGGCAAGTTATAATTTATTAAAAACACTGGCCAAATTGACCATTTAGTACTTTGATCTGAGAATGGGTTCACCCCATCTAGAGCCAAACCCAACATTATATTACGAGGATCTTGAGAAAAATCAGGCCATCTGTTATCAAATTCCATCCACATCTTAGAATCAGGCACATGTCATTGTTTTCCATCAATGCTCTTATTTTGGGCATGCCACTGCATAAGTTCAGCAATGTCTTTGCACCTATACATTCAGAGTAATCGTGGGATTATCAGAAAGTGGCGAAGAACCTTTCTAGGAACCATAGCTGATTTCAACCCTTGTCTATACCTTGCTTCATGACATTTCGGATATTCACTCACTTGCAAGATTTTTGTGAAATAATACACAACCATTAACACGTGTGGATGTTTTCATACCCCAAGCCGAGCTTACTAATCTGCTTTTTACATTGACTTCGTTTTGTTGGCAATGTGGAGTCAGCTAGTAACAACAAACTTAATAATGCCAATAACTGATCTACACTCTCATTTGTCCAACCATGCACCACTTGCAAATTAAGAATTTTAAGGATTGTTGTCAAATGTCTTAACTTGCAATTAGCATGCAGAGGCTTTAAAGCATCCTCCATTGACTTGGCCCAATCATCATTTAGACCCTCATTCAACATTCTTTCAACTTCAAACCCTTCGTCTAACATTTATGCCTCTTCATCTCTCACAATTTGCAATTCTATCATATCTTCATAATAATTGTAACCCCAAGGGCTTATACCACTATGCCCATATCTTATCATATGTTAATAAATCGCATTTCTTTTCTCACCCTTCCACCGAGACAGTCATTACATGGACATGGATATTTTTCCATTTCCCTCTCTTTGGCTACTCTCTCATCATATGCATGATATTGATCCGTCGTCAACCTTCAACGCTGATCCATCTGTAATATTGTGCATTCCAGTATTAATTTAGTATAATAAGATATCCTACACCTAGAAGGCCTTTAAATATAAAATCTTAAAAGGTAACCTTCAATCATGCATATGGTCAAGCGAGGATAACCTTTCCTTCAGTTTGGGCTAGTCATCATGCTGGGAGATCATGCAGAGTAGAGGTGTGGTTTTATTTGAGTTCAAGGATCAGTTAAGGATCAACTTCAAAAATACTGAAGATAACATTTTCTTTTAAGTTTTCAAGCTTCAATCATGAAAATATCTCCTGGGGGCGCCCACAAGCAGCTTCCCCAAATATCATGAAAATATTAGTTCACTTTTGGCAACGAGGGTTTTGAATTACCTTTGAGTTTGCTGCAGAGTGCGTCCCTAAATTCGACTTTGCTACAGAGGGCCTCGCTGACTTCAAATTCGTTACAGCAAACTCTGAATTCCTTGCCCGACTTTTCAAAAGTCTCCAAGTCTTCTCCAAACAAGCTTTATCACCCATGCAAGTAGTTGCTACACTTATATGCACCTAAAACATTTTTTCAAATACATGCATTAGATAGAGTAAGTGCTTCAATACATGTCCATGAGAATAACAAACATCAACAACAATTCAATTTCATTCCCATGCTGACAATTATACATTTTACAAGTTCCCTGACTTAGAAATATAGACAAGCTATGTAAACCAATAGATAAATAGCATTTAGAAGAAACACTAAACAATTTATCAAGATTACACTTTAAAACCCCAATTAAATAACTATTGTGATGAAGTATTCATAGCAGCAAACCACTTGCTAAAATCATAGACAAAGTCACCAAATAAAGGACTCAATATGTCAACCATTTCAAATGACAATCATGACAATAGGAAAAACAGCATAGAGAATACAAGCATGCCTTTGATTGCAAATGAGGGGGTAGATATTACAGTCTGTAGCAGCATTGAAAAGATGAAAATACAAAATCTATTAAGCCAAACACTTGTCAAAATACAAACCCTTACCTAATTACTTAACTGATCCTTGAATATTTTATCAGGCAAAGATAGTCATTATATAGATGCTAAAATAGTGACACAAGTGCCTTTGAAAGTGATGACAGTCATGTCATCAAACTGATAGTGAAATGAGTCATCAAAAAGAGTAATGCACAACACCACAGAAGAAAAGAGGAGATCACTATTCATTCAAAGAGATGCCCTAATCACATTCACCAAAGTGAGCTACAACAGCAGAGAAAAGACAGTGGAATATTTATAGTCTTTTTGCATCCAAATGTGAATTATGTGAAAAGTATGTCATATATCAATAACAAAAGTAACAGAGAGGATTTTTTATAGTCAAAAGTCTATGAATAGAATCTTCAAGTTTATCAAAATCAAGCTAATAAGCTATATGATAGTCATAGCAGCAAATGGACAAAGGGAATGTGATTGTGACAGACTTTTGCATACAAAGGACAGTCATCATCGATGATATCTTTGTATTAAGGAATTTGTAGGCAAGTTCGTGATAGGACAACAAAGATCAATTCATGTATGAAGCAGTGAACAAGGTTTTCATGACAAAGGTTACTGTCAAGATAGCAGTAAGAGAGTAAATACAATGAAGAACAGATTTAAGGAATGCAACAAATCATGGAATAGTCTTGCATTCTCAACAACAAGCTTTCATTCTTTGTTTTGTGACAACCATTTTGAAAATACAATCATCTTTCTAAGGTTGAATCACACACATAGGGGCAGTGTCTAAGTCACAGGTTGAAGACCATCAAATTCCTTCATGCCAAGGTATTCTAAGTATAAATCATGAATGGAAAAAGTAGAACTTTATCAATAAAGAACCATGAGACCTCTTCATATAGTCATTGAAAGAGATAGAATAGTCACTAATGATAGAGCACCAAGCTTTCAAAGATGCAAAACTTTAGAGCAGGCTAAGAGAAGAATATAGGTACATGGAAAGCCCTACTTCTGCTTCATAAAACCATTTGTTATATGCCGTCTATCTGCTCCTTTGATATCTATCATCTATAGTTGGAAATCCCAAAATTTCCTCCTTTCTTCATTCACATGATGATCTCAAAACTATTTCCAAACTCAAAGAACTACGGCCATAAACAATCTTCTTCTGTTCAACTACTCATACCCTATTCTTGGCAGCCATGAACAATCTTCTCTTGTTCGACTACTCAAACCCTATTCTTGGCGGCCATGAATAATCTTCTCCTGTTTGACTACTCTGCATACCCTATTCTCAGTGGCCATGAACAATCTTCCCCTGCTAAACGTACAATCTTTGCTTCTTCATAGATTTCACCTTTTGTTCAAAATTCATAAACGCACAATTCCTCCATTAATTCCCTCCAAAATTAAAGTGAAAGAAAAAAGAATAGAGGAATTTATTTAGTCAATTTTATTTGTTGTGTTTTTTTGCCCGATGACCAAATTAATCATTTATTTAGTCATTTATTTGGTCATTTATTTAGTCATTTCAACCGATGACCAAATTAGTCATTTATTTAGTCATTTATAGTTGTGTTGCAAAAAGTTTTAGTTACGTGATTAAAAGTTTGGTCACGTGACTAAAAGTTTTAGTCACCTGGTCATTTATTTGCCATATTTTTACTAGTGGATGAAAATCGGAGACCGTCGGACGACTTTCTAAAAATAGTATGTTTCTCCAAGAAAGTTGGAGAGCACTCGAGAGGTCGGAACTAAATTTTGAAAGCATCTATGAACTCCAAATGACTAGTCAGACCAAAAAGCACAAACATCTGCCATGTAAGACTAGGCCACAACCACTCCAAAAACATTAGAGTTCTCCTTAATGCGCTGAATAGCCTCCTGAAGATTAGGAACAAGCATAACGCACATAAAAGGTCTATGCGCAAGAAAGGGAACATTACAAGCTCTGATACCAATGATCTAATTCCCAAGGTGAACTAGGGAAAATCCTATAGATTAGCTAGTAATGCAACAAGATCATAGAATGAGTTAAGGAAAACAAATATACAAACTAGAATACTCTCAGATGTAGAAGGTTTATGGTAGATATGCCACTTCTATTCAATAATGAGCAAGATTAATTTATAGAGAGGTAAGATGAGAAGCTATTATGCCTCTTCTACCCTATATATTGTACAAAGCAAGTATTTATACAAGTAGGTCGTCAACTAGGTTCCATAGATATGATGGCAAGTGTCACAAGTGTAAGATGCACTAACTATGTGGACAAGATGATGATATATGTCAGACTGATATGGTACCCGTTGTATTGCAAGAATATGTGGCATGGATGCTGCCATGTGTTAGATGTGTATGGTGCCAATTGTATGATCATGTTCTTTGGTGCAAAGGTTGCTAGGTGGCATATGCATATGGCAGCATATCATGTGGATGAGAATGCTCCACACATTGCACACATATGGTCTGATTGGACATTGGCATATGCATCCATGTGTAGGGCCATAATATGCATGTGAGTAGTAATGCACAGTGGCATGCAAGAACTATAAGTAGATGCACAACGATAGTGTTGTGCATGGATGCATGAGTATTGTGTTGTGTGCATTGAGTGAAGTGAAGTGTGCAATTGCTCCTACTAAAGAGGAAACATGGTGTTGCACTTTGATCAATGATGGGGTAGTTAAATTTATGAAAGTACTAGATAATGGGATAAAAATATGATGTGCAATAATGGCTAGAGAGAAGTAGTAAATTATGATACTTTAATCATTTCTAAAAAATAAAAATATATTCACAACTTTTGAAATAAAAATGTAAAGAATATATGAATTTCCTCATTGGTTTACCTATAATGTCACTTGAATCATACTAGAACATAAAATTTGGAAGGTATATCCTACAACACTAGGTATGTCCTACAACATGAAAAAAATTTGTAACATGTTTCATATCCTCGTTGGTGTTGGAAACTTGTCAAGAAGCAAAGTGTTATTACAATGTTTTTACTTTATTTTATTTATTATGTTTCTTGTGTTTTTTTAGTTTTTAATTTTTAACAACAATGAAAATTAAGGAATTTAGTGGGTTTCTATGGATGGTGAAGGGATGTCAACCAAAACTTGAGGCCTACTTTACTTAGAATATGGTATTTGATACATCTGTGTAGATATTGAAAGGTAAATTCCATTTTTGACCACATAGAATGGGTGTGAATGCAAGCTTATCTTTCAATGTGACAAAGGCTTGCTGGCATTCAATCATCTAGTTAACATTCACATATTTAATCAAAAGAAAAAAGGACTCAGTGATGTAGTTTTACTAAAATTGTGTATAAATCTTTTATAATAGTTGGCATAGTTGAGGAAAATTCTAACATTTTTTTATGGGGAATAAGATCATTTATGACTTGTACCTTTATAGGATCAAACTCTATATCTAGGTGATCCCATAATAATGTGTCCTACTTTTTGGCTTAGGTGGGATGCTCAAAACCAACATTTTTTAGCATTTTCAATTTGTGTCAATTATAGGAAACAAATGATCAAGAATTTTAAGATGATGTAAACTAATGAGTTATGGAATTTTCTATGTAGATTGAAGCAATAAAATTTTAATTTTTTTTAAAGAAAATTTTATCATTTTTTATTTTTATTTTTAATCAAAAAAATCTTTTTCCATTATTTTTTATTGAATGACATTATTCCATAACGCATAACTTTCACTAAAAATAAAATATTCCATGATTTATTGGAATGCAACCACTAACTCCACTGTCTAGTGCATGGATATTTTTGATAATTTTTTATTTAATATTTTATTTATTATTAATTTTTGAATTAGTACTAACACAAATTTCTGACCTATATTATTATGTAACACATTTCTCTTAGCATATATATCAAAATTATTTTTTTATTTTTTCATTGAAACAAGGACATCTATGTGGAGTGCAATGTATTTTTTCATATTTTTCTAACATTTTTTATTTTTCCTAGTGTCTTGAATAGAGGCCATTGTTTTTCGTAATAGACCTACATTAATTATGAAATTTTAAAAAATAATATTAGAGAAATATAATACATTTATAATTTTTAGAAAGCTAATACTAAGAGGTACATATTTACAAAATAACATTTCTAAATGACTTCATTTGATCTCCCAAAAGGTAAAAAAAAATTGTTTTTTGTCAACATTTTGATAGGTGCAGAGGAGACCCCATCAGGTGTTTGATTTAAGCCTAGAGGGGTTACATCCAAGGGGTTTTGATCTAAGAGGGTTTCATATAACCCTTAGATGGAAGCCCTCTAAAGCTTAAATCATTATTTTTCTAAAAAAATATGTGATTTTAGGCAAAAATTAGGATGTCTCACAAGTGGGTGTAATATACCAAAGGAAATCAAATCTGAAAATTTATTTTAACAATTTTCTCGAAAATCATCCACAAGCTCGACTCAACAAACAACTAGTCAACATCTAATAAACACCAAAATCAATCTAAAACTCCCAAAGATGATATTATTGATACTATCAAGTTTTTACATCAAATTTGGACTTATACAACAATCAAACACCTTCTGCAACAACAAAATTAAATCTGGAACAAATATTGCAAAATCTCCACAATTATGCTGAAATACACATTATGTATTTCACCAAAACACTGTCAAACTAAACCCAAAATGAAAGATGAATACCACAACTCCTGGAAATGAACATGAACATCAAATTAACAGCAAAATCACTCCACACAATAGCAACAACACCTACATCACACTAAAATCACAAACTGCAATCCTAAACCTACAAACACAAAACAACACTGAAACTAGTTGAATATGCTCAATCCTTGAAGCTCCAATGCAATCCTTGGATGAGAATTCCCTCAAGAACCAAAGAGTTTTCATCCTTTGATCCCAGCAACCAATGGGTTTTCATCCATAGGTCACAATTTTCTGAGTTTTCATCCACAAAAGAAAAATGAAGAACATAAGTGTTCATAAAGGAAATATGAGAAGATAGATTGTCAAAAGATTCTTCCATATGCAATACCTAAAATATTTATAGATAATTTGGGCAAAAATGGGTGCCCAAATCCCAAAGCCTTGTTTGGGGAAATATTAATCAAAAATACATTTGTAACTCCCACTCCACCTTGCATGCTAAAAATTAGCTTGTCTCTTACAGTTGTCACCCTGTATTTACAACCTATCATAGATTCCTATCATAATTGTCATAAATATCATTAAAATAGCTTCTGTCTATTACAAGACACCCCAACAAAATCCATGCCCTCACTTGTGCATTAATATTCAATATTTTATATTTTATTACTCTCGATAAAATATATTTTCTTGAATCTACGGGAATACAATAAAAATATTACATAAAATAATTTTCCTAATTTTAATTATTAGTCCATGGGAAAATAGAAATGGACTAATAATTCTACCAAATTAATTTTATTTGAAAGGAGACATTACAAGTCCACCCTTCCCAAAATTGCTTGTCCTCAAGCAATTCAAATTTAGATGCTCTAAATTTCAGGACCTTCCGATGAAGCATCCTCAACAGGGAGATTTTTCCAACAGATAAGATATTTTGTTATGCTTCTATTCTTCAATTTCTTCACCCTGGTATCAAGCACAACTTCAAGAATCAAGATTAGTCTTCCCTCATCATCTAATGGTGGTAAACCAATGGAAGGAACTATATGCAAACCAACTACTTTCTTCAAACATGAGACATGAAAAACATTATGAATTTTGCAATCTTCAGGAAGTTCCAATTCATATGCTACTTCACCTACTTTCCTGGAGATCCTATAGGGTCCATAAAATTTTGGCTTAAGTTTTTCCTTCCCACTTCTCTTGATAGAAGATTGCTTATATGGCTGCAATCTTAAGTACACCATGTCTCCCACTTCAAATTCCTTTCTATACGCTTCCTGTCTACATAAATCTTCTA
Source organism: Cunninghamia lanceolata (assembly GCA_027924645.1). NCBI lineage: Eukaryota > Viridiplantae > Streptophyta > Pinopsida > Cupressales > Cupressaceae > Cunninghamia > Cunninghamia lanceolata. The sequence goes on along the minus strand of BSBN01000286.1, from coordinate 3,812,613 downwards.
TTGGTTTTGTGCTTGCTACAATTTATCTTTCAATGATCTTAATATATCTTGATTTTGATCCACCAAATCATGTGCAACAGGTACTCTACTATCTGAAAGTATCAAATCAACAAAAGTTAATGCATCATATCCATATAATGCTTTGAATGGAGACATACCAGTGGACATATGATAGGATGTGTTGTAACAGTATTCTCCCAAGTGAAGTCATTTGATCCATGCTAACTATTGACTTGATACTTAATTTCTCAAGTAACATTCCACCCATTTGTTTACTATTTCTAATTGACCATATGTCTGAGGATGGTAGCTTGTACTTGGAGTAAGCTTGGTATCTGTCAAGTGAAATAACTCCTACCAAAATGCACTAAGAAATCTACTATCTCTATCACTAATAATGTTCTTGGGTAATCCATGTAATCTAAATACTTCCTTGAAAAATAAATCAGCAACTTGTGTCAATGTGCATATTTGGTCAATCTATCTACCACAACAAAAATACAATCTTTTCCATGTACCTTGGGCAGCCTAGAGATGAAGTCCTTGGAAATACTTTCCCACTTTTGTTCCAGAATGGGAAGAGGTTGTAGCAGCCTTGCAAGAAACATTTGTTCTCCCTTATTCTATTGACAAGTTGCACATTCTCTAATATGCACAAGAACATCCTTTTTGAGACCCTTCCATGAACACCTTTCTCTGATGTGTCTATAAGTTTTGAAGAAACCTAGATGCCCTGCTAATGGCACATCATGGAAAGATTCTAGAATTTTCTTCTTCATCTTGGATTCTGCAACAATGAACACTTTGTTCTTGAATAAAATCGGCCCATCTACTACTGTGAAGTCGTCATCATTCTCCACTTCATCAAGGATATTAGTAGCAAATGAATTCTTAGCATACTTTGCTATGATAAAAACTTTCCAATCTGCAGAAATAGTACAAAGTGAACATAGAGTAAGCATTCTAGAAAGTGCATTAGCCACCACATTTTTCATACCTTTCATGTACTCTATGTTAAAGTCATATGCTTGCAGTTTGTTAACCCATTTTGGTTCAAGTCATTCAAGTCTTTTTGGTTCAAGAAAAATTGTAAACTATTATGATCGGTCTTAACGACAAATTTTCCACAAACCAAATATTGCCTAAACTTCTCCAATGCATGCATAATTGCCAACATCTCCTTGTCATAGATGGAATATCATCTTTCCAATTTACTTAATTTTCTGCTCTCAAATGCTATTGGATACCTTTTTTTAGTTAGGACAATGCCAACAACTTCTCCAGAAGCAACGCATTCAACAACAAAAGGCAATGAAAATCAAGAATTGCAAGTACTAGACACGAACTCATTACCTCCTTAAACTTGTCAAAAGTTCTTTAGGCATCTTCAACCATTCAAAATCTCCTCTCTTTGTCAGATCCATCAAAGGAACAACCAACTGAGAGAAACCTTCACAAATCTCCTGTAATAACAACATAATCCAAAGAATCCTTTCAACTATGTTAGATTAGTAGGAGGCCAATCTAAAATTGCTTGGATCTTTAGTTGATCCACTTGAATACCCTTGGCACTTATGACATGCCCCAAATACAGAATCTCTATTAAACCAAATTCACATTTGGACATCTTGGCATAAAAAGATTGTTGCTTCAGAATACCCAAAACTGTATCTAAGTTTTAAGTGCTCCTCCCAACTTTACTGTAAATCAATATATCATCAAAGAAGACAAACAAATTTCCTCAAATACTTACCAAACACTTGATTTATATAGGATTGGAAAGTGATTGGAGCATTAGTGAGTCCAAAAAGCATAACCAAGAACTCAAAGTGTCCAAAGTTACACCAGAATGCAATCTTCTAAATATTTTTTTCTCTCATGCGGATTTAGTGATATCCTGACCTCAATTCAATTTTGGAGATGTACACAACTCCATGTAATTCATCTATGAGCTCATCTATCCTTCGAATAGGATATCTATTTTTAATGGCCTTCTTGTTCAAGGCCCTGTAACCAATACACATCCACATAGTGCCATCTTTTTTTTTTCACAAGAACTACTGAAGATGCAAATGGACTGGAGCTAGGTCTTATGAAGCCCATCTCACAAAGTTCTTTGATAGCCTTCTCAATCTCTTCTTTATATCCTCTTGGGTGACGATATGGTGTAGTTATAATAGGTTTGACCTCCTGTTCCAACTCTATAACATGTTGAAATCCTCTATCTAACAGTAATCCTGGAGGCATATCATTGAAAACCATACTATGCTTGTCCAAAATTTTCTGAATATACAGCAAATCCCCTCGTTTCCTGAACAACATCTAGCAACCTTGGTTTACTAGTGTTCTTCTATTTTGTCCATATGGCAAGAGTCTCTGTCTTTGGGTTGAAACCACATCCACTCATTCCATCCTCATAATCAAATTCAGACACAAGATTAGGGTCATCTTGACTCCTAACTTGGTCAAGCAAGAATACATTTTTCAATTCAAGACCTGGGATGATCAGCATGTTACTCTTCAAGACCATTTGTCTTGCTTCCTCAGGAGTCACATTGATTTCATCAACTTTTAGTTCTTGGATTGTTTAGGTGGTTATTTGATCATACTGAGACTCATCAACACCCATCTTATTGATTTCCACCTTTTCATCAAATTCCTTCATCTTCATTTTTAACCAGAAATCTCAAAACTCTAAAGTCTTGATGAAATCATCATCTTGAATAAATCTCAATGATGCCACCACCCTTTCATCTTCCTATAGCTCTGGATCAATTTGGGCTTGTTCTTCCATCCTAGCCTCATGCTTCTGTGCATCAGTTTCTTGACCAACCAATAGTTGATCAACTTCCTCTCCATCATGCAATTATGTCAAAATATTTACAACTTCGTCAGTATCCCCCACACCCTCAGACATCTCATATGGGACCAGAGGGGACATGCCTTCAGTTCTCTGCCTTTTGTGTGGTGGTGATTTAGGGATCTGTGGATCTTGAACTGATATGACATCCGAGGCAGGCTCATGAATCTCAATTCCTGCAGACTTCTTCACTAGAAGTTTGGTAGCCTTGGTAGGTTGTACTTCAAATTTAGTAGCATAAATACTTTCAAAAATTTCAATCATTGTATTAATCCTCTTTATAGGATCTTTCTCTTCAGCAAAAAATCCTTCAAAAATTGGATTCTTTTCCTTTTTGTCATCTTCAATTTTCTTGAGGATCTCCTATTTCCTCTTCATGTCATACACTTCATTAAAAGTAACCAGGTTCCTTATCACATCCTCATCATAAAAAAGTTTATGGGAGATGCCCATCTTAGTCAAGATCACTTGTCTCACCAAGTTCATATGACCTTCAGGGTCACAAACTCTTTCAACACCAGATTCCAAAGAGTACTTGGCCTTCAAATAGGCCTACAGCTCCTCAAGAGTGTCCGGACCAATTGACCAATCTCCAAAGATAGTGGTATCAGGCAAAAAGATGCCTTTCTTCTACTTTTTCATCACTTCCTTTTCCCTCCATATCATTTGCCACATGAATTCCAAGAATGCAATTCTGTCAGAAACAAAGTTCGGCAATTTGTGAGGTGGTTGGGGGCAATCATATACCCTGATTATTGTGTGCTCTAGTAGGAAGAACCAATCAGCATAATTGAAAGTATGACCTTGCTCTGGTTTATGTGCAAGAGGTCTCAAAATACCCTAATTTCTGGTGACAATCTGGGGACCCAATTACCAAAAGAATTCATTATTTTCACAGAAAATTCATTATGAAATACATTATAGTTGCTAGTCTGGCAATGAGAATCCCACATGTAACACCAACATTGAGTAGGCATTCTTTGCCTTGTCCTGTCAATCATGCTGATGTGCATTTTACTTGACCATTTACTCTTTTTTTGATATAGGATCAAGTGGCAAACCAAAGAATAAAACTTGAAGTTCATGGGTTTATTATCTTCCTTCACATTGATGAATCCATCATGTATTTTCTTTTCAAGATATGAGGCAAAATCATACTCAATGTTCACCTCTAAATTTTGTATCTTCATAGCCACCATCATAAAATTAACTGGCATCCTCTTATCAACATCAATTCCCAGTACTTGGCACAATGCATAACAGGTCCATTTGAAACAGACTGTAAAATCTTCCATAGGGAATAGTTCGACTGCATTGGAAGGAATATCAACTATCCTGTTGTTTGCACCTCTTCTCATAAATATCAACAGCAAATCACTTCTGAGTGTTCTTCTCAAACTTTTGTATTCTTGTTCAATCTTTTGTAGGTCAATTTCGGTGAGAGCTTGTTTGTTAAACATAAAACAGTTAATTATAGCATTTTTGTCAATTCTCAATAGAGAAGATCCATTTGGCAACCTTACTATTTTAGTAGCCAGGTGGTAGTACAGTGCCAAAGTATGAATAAGTTCCACATCCATGAATACATTTGAAACAATTAGCTTGGCCAAATCCAGCTTCCATGGATTGCCCACCGGTCCCTAACCATCCTTCTTTTGATAGAAGTACCAAAACAGTTTCCAGCGAGAAATGGAAATTATGGCATCCCTACAACCCTCAGCAACATCCCTAAATACTTTCTTTTGACCTTTGTCAATTGAATTGGGTAAAACATCTAGCAAAGATTGTTGTAGTGATCTTTTCTTAGGGGCAGGATCAAGGTTACTGGTCTTACTTGTGGATTCATACTTCTTGGGTGCCATCATACAAACTAGGGTTTTGCAACTCAAGCAAATGCATGGAGAATTGAAATAGAGCAAAGATTCTTCAAACTTTCTTGTAGAGAATGTAGAGATGGACTTACTTGAACAATTCTAAGCTTGCTAAGAACAGACCGAACTGGGCGCCTTTTCCAAGCCAATCTGCAATCTCTGAACTGAGCAAATGCCGAGAGATTTCTAGATTTTATCGAGTCAGAATGTTCATTGTTCCACCATTATTTTTGGTTCGTGCCACAAGATTATAAAATCTTAGCATTCAATTCATTTCAAATATAAGCCATTGATCAAGTTTGATCCAACGATCAGATGAAATGACAAGATCTTTCAAATTTCTCGGTAATCGTACACTCGCATTGAGTATGTTTACTCATTTATTATCATTACAGCACTATCGTGGAGCTTGTTTAAACCGATCATGGGATGGCGATAAGCTTCAATGCCTTTTGTTCACTTTTCTTGATTATCGCCAACCCTCAGCCCTTATGCTCAGACAAAGCGGGATCGCGGGGCTTATAGCCCCCTTTATTCCATTTTTTTCCATTACCGTCAACCTGCAAGTGCCTATTCTCATTACTGTGGGGTGATTATGTTGCCAACTTTTATTGCTTACTACCTTGCCGCAAACATTCTTTGAAAGCCATTGCGGGAGCTCGGTAACTTGGACACTTACTATTGCCATGCTGTGAATAACTTGCCAGACCAATGCGAGACCATGAGATCAGTTTATATTGAACTCTCTTCCTTATCGCCAAGCCGCAACCAAGTGGTGAGACCTCCGAGGGACCGTGGTATACATGGTTGACCGATCCCTTCCTACTGCCATGCCATGAACAACTTGTATGTTTCCAGCGGGAGTACGGTATACATGATTCTTGTTGCTCTAGTTCCTACACTACCACCAAGACAATGAGGATGACCTGCGAAATTGCAGTAACATGGTTGCCCGAGCCCTTCCTACTGTCGTGCCGTGAACAACTTGTATGTTTCCAGTGGGAGTGTGGTATACATGATTCTTGTTGCTCTAGTTCCCGCATTTCTGCCAAGACAATGAGGATGACCTGCGAGATTGCGGTAACATGGTTGACTGAGCCCTTCCTACCGCCATGCCACAAATAACTTGTATGTTTCTAGTGGGAGTGTGGTATACATGATTCTTGTTGCTCTAGTTCCTGTACTACCGCCAAGACAATGAGGATGACCTGCGAGATTGCGGTAAATTGCAAAAACACAAAAATGATTAAGAATAACTGCATACTTGTCAAAATGACCATGTTATATGACCCTAGGAAATAAATGAGAAAATTTTGGCATGAATGTCTATTAAGAAATGGTCATATACAAGTGAAGATCAAGTAGGATGGAAATGTGCAAAAATTTTGAGAGGTCCTAATAGGGGAGACATTAGAATAGTTTATTTGGAATAATGGCAAGAATTAAAAAAAAATTAGGGTTTTAAAATTTTGTTCCAACATAAGTAATGGTTGTTGTATTATGTAAATAAGGGTAATCCTTACCTATATAATAATTATTATGTATTTCACTATAAAGTGTATATTTTTTTTGTTTTTGCAGATATGTATTGATAAACTCCAAGAAGGGAATAAAGTTAGGGTGTTGGATCCGTGTGATGGTGTTGCTGTGCGCATTGGGCAATTTCACTCACTATCTATTATACATGGAGTCAACTTGAAAGGTATAGAAGATGCAAATGTAAATATTTTAAAGGTCACAAGTAACATACAACTTGCTTATGAAGACATAATAGATGGAGCTGTCTGTCTGAAAGAGAAAGAAGGAACCTTCACATAGTGGCCACTAAAATATTTGCAAAAAATGGCATAGTTGATATTTATCATGTACTTGTTGTTAGACATCTTGGTCCACTACTTTATGCAGTATTTTGAATGTGTTGTTTAGGGGTCTTAATTTTCATGGTGTATTTGAAAGAGTTGGAAACTCTAGACAACTATGACATTTTTTATTATATTTATATATATACTCTTAGACAGTTTTGATATCTTATAACTTGATATATATATATATATATATATGCATTATATTTTTTTATTACAGATTACCTTTCTTTATCATGATGTTGAATCAATCTTTTAATTCTAGCATGTTGTAGCTTGTTCGTATATGTAATTTTTTTAAAAGTGCATTAATAACATTACCTGCCTCTAGAATTGTCATAGAAACTTCTTAAAAATGCCACGTCTATCCTGGAGTCACCGGGGTTCATACCTCAATGATTCTACACTGTTTCAGGCCCAAAAAATCCCAACCATGCCCAATTCCATAGGTGATTCGATTCTGAATCTAATTTTGGGATGAATAGTACCTGTAAATGCCCTATTTTCCTGCCAATTAGGTAACTTAACAAATAATAAATATTATATCCCAAAACTTGCGTTGGAACTCTGGTAAAAGCTTACCATACTATAGCATCATCAAGTCAACCTTGGATATAAAAATTGTTCAAAATAGAAAATAGTTTGTAAATGTTGAATGGTCAGACAATATGAGAAAATACAGGCACCAGGAGTTACCTTTTGAAACATTAGGACAGAGGGTGGATAAAATTGATATATATGGTGTAAAAGCCAAGGGATTGCCTTTTGGTTTCAAGACCCAGGTGACTTTGATCCTGATTTAAAATGTTTCTTACGAGTGCTCCATTGTGGTAACCTACATAGTGGTATGTATTCTTGGAAGCCTTATGGTGCCATATTATTTAATGAAGTATATGTGGCATTAAAAAAATTAAAATGCTCTTTTATAGTAAAGGAGAATGGGTGGTATTTGTGATCTACTATGCTAGAATACAATAATCTACACCTCAAATTTAGATTACTCAAACCATGTCACATTGATCATATTGTTAAAATAATATAATATATTCCATAGCTTAAGATGTTTTTTGGTCGTTTCAGGGATCTTATCAACATCATAAGGAGTTGAAGGTTGCATAGGGAATCAAGATAACCACTCAGGTATCAAATTTCAGGCTAATAATTTTATGTCTATGAGCATAAATTTATCAAATTTATATGTGGACAATGAAATTTAGCTACAATTTCTTGATTTCAGGGTCTTGAGCATGCCATAGTAGGAACTCAGTTATATGTTCTTGGACCTGATGATGATTTAGAGGATATTAAGGAAGAAGCAATGCAAGATATCAATAATGTAATGTCTCAGATTGACAAGAGTGGGGAAGGAGTTTATTTTCAAGCTTCAACTCTTGGATCTTTGGAGGCTTTACTTGAGTTCTTGAAGACCCCAACTATAAGCATCCCAGTTAGTGCAATTGGTATTGGCCCTATGCATACAAAAGATGTCATGCGTGCGAGTGTAATGCTTGAGAAAAGAAGAAAGAGTATGCTGCAATTTTAGCATTTGATGTCAAAATTACTCCTGAAGCTTGGGAGCTTGCAGATGAAGTTGGTGTCAAGATATTTGCAGCGGACATTATTTATCATCTATTTGACTAGTTTAAAGCATATATGGACAATCTTAAGGAAGAAAGAAAAAAGGAGGTTGCAGAAGATGTTGTTTTCCCCTGTGTACTGAGCATTCTACCAAATTGTATTTTTAACAAGAAGGATCCTATAATTGTTGGTGTTGATACTCTTGAAGGCATTGTAAGGGTCAGTATCTAAACCTAGTCTTTTCAATGTTTTGACTTATGCATGTAAAAAATTGTTGTATCATTTTTGGTTTGTATAAAGCCATATGTGGTGATTGCATCTACAGATTGGCACACCATTATGTGTTCCCACAAAAGATTTCATAGATATTGGCAAAATAGTCTCAATTGAGATCAATCATAAATCTGTTGAAATGGCTAAGAAGGGTGAAAAAGTTGCCATGAAGGTATCTTGAGAAGTTGTCTTTGTTGTTACTAGTTTTATATGATTTTGGATGCTATTTTTTGAAATGTTTTTGTTAATGAATTATCATACGAACTTTACAGATTGTTGGGAGCAACACTGATGAAGCACATAAAATGTTTGGTAGGCATTTTGAAATGGAGGATGAATGTGTGAGTCATCTCACCAAAAGATCCATAGATATATTGAAAGAAAACTACAGGGTAAGGCTATTTGATATCCACTTTACGTAATTTTATAGTGTATTTACCATTATGAATTTTATACTAATTGAACATTTGTGCTTTTCATTTTTAGCTGATAAAACAACTTTTTAATGTCTAAAATGGAATATTCTTCTCATTTTTTCAAGATGATTTGTCCAATGATGATTGGAAACTTGTGAAATTGAAAAAGCTGTTAAAAATTCCTTGAACTACTACTAATGATGCATTGTGCAATGGAACTTTGGATTGGAGCAAAACCTTCTGATGAAAATAGGAAAATGCACCCTACAACATTACAAACACCACAATTAGGATAACAAATGGTGAACTTTGTTGATACCAGAACAGTAGCTTCTGCATCATAAGCTTCTTCTATATGTTTTGCTATGTAGTGTACATGCTGCACCTCTGGCTACAATAAGACAGTAGTGAACTTCATATCCTATCTATGCAGGAGGTCATTTGAATGTCTGTTGTTTAGCTCATTTTCTGAAATTTAATAGTCTAAACGGGCAAGTGTGGTATTGCCATGTGAGAAAGGGAAGAGATTGATTCTAAGAGTAGAGATTTTGTGTAATGATCTATTTTATGATTTCTTGAGGTAATGAAGAAAATATCATGAAAATGTTGTTTTAAATAAATTCATATTTTACTGCAATTGTACAAAACCAAAAACATTTCCATGTTGTCATCTTCAGCATGTTGTTGACTGGTTGGGTTTCACTATTTCAAGTGTTGTTTTTGCTTTAGCTATCTGTGACCATGTTATGGAAGGTTACAGGGAATGGTGTGTTTTCTTGTTGTTGCAGGGTCACTGCTATAGGGGCCTCTAAGTAGCATTCTCAGGTTGTTATTCAGATATTGTTCACAATGGTTCAGGGTTGTTTGAATACATAGGTAACAACTCAATGGCTTGTGTGAAGGAGAATATGGAATGCACCAAGGCTACATTCAAAGAACCTGAACTGGTTAACAGAATGCCAAAAGAAATGATGTCTCATGGAATGCTTAGTGGCAACATCTCTTTTGTAAGTGTCAAAAGATGTGAAGGGCTTCATTGGTCCAACCTACCTTTCCATTGTTTTGCTATTGTATCTAATGTGGCTGTTGAACTGGTTTTTTCTTCAGCTAGTCCTTGTAGTTTGCTATACATGACAGCTGAACTAGTTTTTTCTCATTATGGCAGCCTTGTGCTACTTTTTTATTATTTGTAATTCTGTTCCTGCATTGTTCCAATACAAAAAAATATTTATTGCCACTTTGCTTTGTCTTGTTTCATTTTCTTATTCGCCGATTCTCAAATAGAAAGTGTTGGCTCAAATTTATCAATCTTTACTTGGTAGCGTCATAAAATATATAGTTTTCCAAATTTATTTGCTTTTATGTTTTAATTCAAATTTAATAATATATTTTTTCTGCATTATAAAATTTATGGTATTTAATAAATTATTCATATCATGACTAAATTTACTACCAATTAATGGAAACCAGTAAATAAAAATGACTACCACGACTAAATAAATGACCAGTTAACAACAATCAATGACTAAATGATTACAATGACTAAATATATGTACTACCAAATTGATGACTAAATATACTACCAAATTAACAAATATACTACCAAATTGTTGACTAAATATACTACCAAATTAATGACTAAAATTTGTTTAGTCATAAATTTGGTCGCGAGATAAATGACCGACAATAAACTAACAATGGTCACGTGACTAAATATACTACCAAATTACCAAATATACTACCAAATTGATGACTAAATATACTACCAAATTAATGATTAAATATACTACCAAATTAATGACTAAATTTTTTTGGTTATAAATTTTGTAATGCCCCTTATTTTGGCTTTTGACAGTTGATAGTACTTCAGTTGCACTTAGACATTTTTGAGACATGTGGATGATAGACTTACTATTTATGTTTGTTATGCTCATTTGGATTATGGTTTACTGATGTGGTTGTTGACATTTGTGATGATCATTATGATGTCATTATTGGTAATTTATGATGTGTTTGACATGATCAATTAATGGTTAGATGTTATCATGCTTTATGTATATCTGATTTTTAGTTAGAGATGTTGATGTTTATCATCATGCTTTCTGAGCAGGGACAGTGTAGTACTACTCAATACGAGCACCCTACTCTGATGTGACTCCCTGACTCTGTGTGTTTGTTATATGGATATGCTCATTTATAACATCTTGATTTGATGCAGGTTGTAGGTACCGGGCATCGACTCCACCTGATTTAGTAGGTCTGAGCGTGCCCTTACACCAATGGATAATGTGGATGGGAGATATTATGGGGTTCCCTATGTCAGTCCTTGTCTTCAGTTGTGGTCGTGGGTCTAGATGTTACTCTGTGGTACTTACCTCGGGTGTTGGTCGTCCGATGGTATGTGATTGTTATCGTTTGAGCTTTTTGGTTTATAGTCCTTGTGTTATTGTTGGGGATTTATTAAATGTTATAACAATAATAATAATAATAAGTATATTTGTATTTAACTAGTTGGTTGATAAATAATGTAATATTAAACAAGTAAATTTAATAGAAATTAAATTAATAACTTTAATAATTAGTAATAATGAAAATAGTCATAAGTAATTAATAATATATTATTTGATTGAATTAGTATATTGTTTAGCTGGAAAGATATGATTATTTAATATCTTATTATGGAGTGATTTGTTGGGAATGGCTAGCATTAAAATTCCCTGATTTGAGAATCTCCTGGGGAGGGAGGAAATTTATTGCATTCACATTTGGAGAGATAGTGGAGTTTTGGTAACGGAAAAACCTAGAGTGGGAATTTATTGAATTGGTCTATTTTTATGAGAGGAGGGTTATTTGAGGGGTTTGGTCTGTAAATTTTGGGAGGAGAAAAAATTGAAAAAAAAGAAGTGGAATTGGCAGAGGAAGAGGAGAAGGGAGCAAGGGAGATCTAAAGGATTTCCAAGTATGTTATCAGATTCATCTATTTTCTATGTAAACTAGTCTGTGCATTTTGTGATTTGTGCTGTTTTAGTGGGGGTCTTGTGTCTCTGTGACTTTTCTCAAATAAAATTATACTTTTCAAATTAGTCCTCATTTGCATATGATTGTAGCCCAATGACACTTTATTTTATTCCTTCTAAACTTTTTCTGCAACTATAATTACAACCCTAATCTACTTTCTTTTATACTTTGAGGAATATGCTTCATTTGTACTTTCACTCCATGTCTCCATCGGCCACCTACATCGTGGTTATGTTGTTATCATTATATTTCCATGAGAACATGTTTCTTTACCCATTTGGATGGATCGGTTGAATGAATTGTTCCATCTCTTCTTAACTCATGATTTGATGCCTTATTGGCTCTCTTCCTTTTACAAGAGAGTCCATAATCTTCTCCTGAAATATATTTGACTTATGTCTTGCAATTAGAAATTGAATAAACAAGAAGGAATTTTGCTAGAGACCTCTTTTGTATTGATGCCCAAAACTTGTCGACTTCCACCGTCGTATGACCTTAGTGTTTCAGATTTCTTGCTTGAATGAAATTGATTTAAAACCCAATAATAGAAATCGTTTGATCAAGAGCATAACCAAACTTGAATCAATGCCCAACCTCTTAGTAATGCCGTTGAACGACCTATCCTTGTTTTAATGACTCAAATTCTTTACCCTTTTTGTCTTAGTTGTTTTATATATTGTCATGGATCGATCTCTTCAAAGACAATTAGTATATCTGTCTCTTTTTATGGAATCGATGATATTCTTTATTCCTTGTAGCCACCGTATGTTTGCTCTTATCGGAGCTCTTTCACATCATTATATGAATAAAAACTATGTTAGATCCATCCTCATAAGTAGGTCAATAAAAAAAGAATATATATTTATGAAAGAGATTTTACCTGTTAATTTAGTCTTGATCTGGTGTCTTTCTCTATGCTTATAACATCGCTGTATGGTATACCCTTGAATTTTTTAATCTCTGATTCTTCCTAAAAGAATTATGTACAATGGAATCGAGGTAGGAAGTTTAAGATATGTATCTCAGACTTTTCAATTCTGATTGAGTGCCGCCTTAATCCCTCAAATTTCTTTTGCCAGTTAATGAAGTTTTAAAACTGCTCATATAAATTGATTGAACCAATGATATCTTTTTCAATTGTTACCTCTATCATAAGCACCATTGTACGGCTTTATTTAACATTATGCTCTCAAAATTTTGCCAGAAAAATAAAGTTTTTAAGACTGTTTAGTGGGTCGATCCATCCAATGCTATCTTTATCAATTTTCTTCCTTGCCAAGGGCGCCACCGTACGATTCCTTCTGCAAACTTTTGTTTCTTCAAAACCTTGCCTAGAAACTAGTATATATGAGTCGTCTATTTCTATTTTTGAAGATTGAAGTATTAAATAAGTTTTGTTGTTTAATTTTCTCATATGATCAATTTTCTCTACTTTCAATTCGTTTCAGATCTGGCAGTTTCTTAGTTGGGATTCTAGTTGCCATATTTTTAAATTAGAATGTAATTGAAATGTAATTAGATATGTATACATACATTTTCATATGTAGATAACTATAGTGTGTATTAGTTATAGTTAGATAAACAATGCTAATTAAATCTAACTGTAAGTATTAGTTCAAGAGAACTTGTATTAGTTTTAAATAATTCATTGGTAGGCAGAGGTGTTATAGTATAAATTAGAAGTTAATTGTATGCAAAGGTAAATTTATTGATAATAATATTATCATTACCTCTTTTGTATAGCAGTTGTAAATTAGTAGTGAATAAACTCAGTATTTTATTTCTAATGGTGGGCTATAGAATTTTAAATCTATCTATTATAGAATTTGAGTAAAAGTTGTAACTTTGTAGGTTAACCAGGAAGGTAAGCTAGATAAATTCTTTGTAATAATGTAGTTTTAATATTAGGAAGGTGAAATTTAAGTGTTCATAGTTGGGTAACCTATTCGATAAGAAAATATTTTCTCACTAATAATTTGTAATGCAATACTTAGATCTTAATTCAGTGCTTGAAGTCATGATGTTTGAAGGGTAAGAGATTAGGTTTTTCATAAATTGTATTTGTTATGGAATAAGGAGTTTGTAGTTCCTAAGCTAGTTAGTTACCTTGTTAGATAGAATTAATTGACCATTATAGTAGGTGTTAAGAATTGCATTTAAGCAGATGTTCATCTTTGCCTTCTAGTTAGTTAATGGTATGGAAGTGAGTAAGATGATTCTTTTGATTTACTGTTTATCTATGGAGAGTGCCTTGAAATTGTTGGTTTATCTTTACTTGTATGTTATGAATGTCGGGGTCCGTCAAAGAGTCAGGATAATGGACTTTGGTCTTCCTCTTTCATGGTTTCTATGGGTTGTGTTACTTGCCATAGGCTTGATTACCTTGGACTTTTGATGGCTTTGAGTACTTGCATTCTTAAGAGAGAAAATTAGTTTTTGGTTCATTAAATTTAGACTTTTGCATGCCCCACATAACTATTGGCTTTCTTTGTGTTAGTGCTTGATTGGGTTGGGTCAACTGAGTGCAGGTAGGGAAGTGGCTTCTGATGTGGGGCTGGCACCCAAAGTGACAGTCTGGGTAACCCATTGGAGGTGTTTAACAAGTGAAAACATAATAATTAACCTAGGGGGAAAGGGTAGAAATTCATGTTAAATAAGATAAATAGATGTCCTTCCCCACACCTGTAGTGCTAGTTTAGGCTAAGGGTGGGATAAGAGGGATGGTTTCCGCATGTGTGACTTATGGAGCCAGTGCCTAGAGAGAGGTTATCAGGGTAGCCATAGATGGGTGTCGAGGTCTAGAGAGAGAAATTCAGGGTAACTCATGTAGAGCCATGCGATGACACTTCTTCCTACTGCACTCCAGCTTGCCTTGTTCTATTGCCTCCAGATGTGAAACCTAAGGTATTTATGTCTTATGTTAGTCCTTCTGTCCTTGCTTGTGTTGGGGAACCTCATTGTTATCTCCTAGCTCAGGGGGTGGACCTCAGGGTTCCACAAGGTCAGTGGAAGAGCTTAATCCATTGGTTTTCCTTGGTATCCTAGTTCATGTACGTGGTAAATGTGTTCTTTCCAGTTCCAGATCTGTAGTTGCATTTGAAGATTTAATTTATGCTTCCAGAATTGTATAGACTTGATTCATAATGTAATTTGATGTAATCAATCAAGAAGCCTTGTAATTATGTAAGTTCTGTATTTGATCTCATTTGTGCTTGTACTTGTCTTGTAAATGAAAGATGTATTCTTCTTTTGATGTCTCTAATTTGCTTATGGCATGTATGATGTAATATGTTGTTAAAGATCTATGTTATACTGATGTAGTTATGTCCCTAGAGATGTTAGTTGATGTTGTTATTAGTATTGTTGATCTAGTGATTATTGCATACAAATGTTTCAAAAAAAAATTCTGCATTTTCTTGTTCAGTTAACTTAACTCTCTAGGGTTGCATAACAGGGCATCACATTTGGTATCAGAGCCAAGTTTGAACACTGGGTACTCTGGTTAATATTGAGCCCATTTGTAACCTAGTGGTTAAACTCTGTAGATTAAAATTCTTTTCCTTTTTTAAGTATTCCTTGTTTTGAAGTTGTCCCTTGGAGGTATGTGTGTGTATGAAGATGCCTAGAGGTAGGGGTTGAGCTCATGGTAGAAGTAGGGGTTGAGGGAGAGGTGGTGTCGATACACCTCCTCCCAGTTCTCCTCATGAGAGTGCCCATGAAGGCGGGGGTCAGAATATGGAAGGACAGGGTCAGCCTGAGGGAGCTCAATTGCGTCAGCTACTTGAGGAGGCCCTCACTCATTTAGGCCCTAGACAAGAGTTAGAGCATCTAGGAGGGGGACAGGAGGTAGATCAGCCAGAACCTAGGGATAGAGAGAGATCACTTAGGTGGAGAGATTTGACAGCTGAACATGAGGCCACCTTAGCCAGTCATATGATAGATCTTCTGAGGGAATGCCCTCCCACCTTTGATGGAGCTGGTAGTGGGTTAGAGGCAAAGACTTGGTTACTTGATTTAGGTAGGTGTTTCGCCATGCATCCATATGGTAGCAACACCAAGGCTAGATGTGCTATTTTGCATCTCAGAGGGTTTGCTTCTACCTGGTGGTGTTTAGAGGAGCAGAAGTTGTACTTAGACATTAGTACTGTCTTGGGAGTTGTTCTTAGAGAGATTCAGAGCTTGTTTCATGTTGGATCATTGGAGGCAGTGTCACGCAGATGAGTTCCATGAGCTGAGGCAGATGGCCATATCAGTAGAGAAGTATGAGCGTAGATTCTATAAGCTCAAGCAATATGTGGGCATCAAAGATGATGAGACTATGTTAGTGCAACATTTTATTAGGGGCTTGAACACCTAAGTCAGTGGAGGAGTTCATGTCTTCGAACCTAAGACTATGGAGGTAGCAGTAGAGAAAGCCCGGTTAGTAGAGGAGAATCTGGAGATGGCACTTGGAGGGCATACAAGTGTGCATATTTGTAGTGCACCTTCTATAGGTGTTGGTGGTCAGTCTCAGGCAACTGGCTCTTCAAGAGACCATCATGCACCTGCCAAGGGCGAGCAGCAGCAGCAGTGTTCTCAGTCACAACCAAAGAATACTCAGTCTCAGCAAGGTAATAGATCTCAAAATATAAAGGACCGGTCTTTGCAGCGTAATAAGTGCAATTGCTTTGATCAACTAGCTCATAGTACATAGTCTGTAGTAAGTAGAGATAATTTTCAGCAGTCCAATGCTTTCTTAGGTGGTAGAGGTTTCGGTAAAGGCACAAGATGTTTCTCTTGTGGACAACAGGGCCATATAGCCAGGCAATGTCCACAAAGGAACGCTTTAGGATTTGGTCAGAGGTCGGTAGCTTTAGAGCTAACTGTAGGTGACGCAGGGAGGTCTCATAGAGTATTCAAAATGATTGAGCATCACCTAACAAAGCATCAGGGGACAGTCTCAGAGGCTACAGGTAGAGGACATGCAGCTTTCTTTGGAGATCGTACACGTGTTGTAGCATCGGGAGTAGACACTCTGGAGCAGAGACGTGGAGTAGATCAGGGTTCAGTGGGATCCTATTGAGGATACTTCTACTACCTAGGAAGATGCTTCCAGGATGCAGGAGTTATACCCTTTTTTTTGCAGGCTTCTAGGAGTAAGCCTGATTCTGGGGGAGAGGATGTAATGCCCCTAATTTTGGCTTTTGACAGTTGATAGTACTTCAGTTGCACTTAGACATTTTTGAGACATGTGGATGATAGACTTATTATTTATGCTTGTTATGCTCATTTGGATTATGGTTTGTTGATGTGTTTGTTGACATTTGTGATGATCATTATGATGTCATTATTGGTAATTTATGATGTGTTTGACATGATCAATTAATGGTTAGATGTTATCATGCTTTATGTATATCTAATTTTTAGTTAGAGATGTTTATGCTTATCGTCATGCTTTCTGAGCAGGGA
Organism: Cunninghamia lanceolata; assembly: GCA_027924645.1. NCBI lineage: Eukaryota > Viridiplantae > Streptophyta > Pinopsida > Cupressales > Cupressaceae > Cunninghamia > Cunninghamia lanceolata. The sequence continues at coordinate 3,795,287 of BSBN01000286.1, read as the reverse complement.
CAGTGTAGTACTACTCAATACGAGCACCCTACTACGCTGCGACTCCTTGACTCTATGTGTTTGTTATATATGGATATGCTCATTTGCAACATCTTGTTTTGATGCAGGTTGCAGGTATCGAGCATTGACTCCACCTGATTTAGCAGGTCTGAGTGTGCCCTTACACCAATGGATAATGTGGATGGGAGATATTATGGGGTTCCCTATGTCAGTCCTTGTCTTCAATTGTGGTCGTGGGTCTAGATGTTACTCTATGGTACTTACCTCGGGTGTTGGTCATTCGATGGTATGTGATTGTTATCGTTTGAGCTTTTTGGTTTATAGTCCTTGTGTTATTGTTGGGGATTTATTAATTGTTATAATAGTAATAGTAATAATAATAAGTATATTTGTATTTAACTAGTTGGTTGATAAATAATGTAATATTAAACAAGTAAATTTAATAGAAATTAAATTAATAACTTTAATAATTTGTAATAATGAAAATAGTCATAAGTAATTAATAATATATTATTTGATTGAATTAGTAATTTGTTTAGCTAGAAAGATATGATTATTTAATATCTTATTGTGGAGTGATTTGTCAGGAATGGCTAGCATTAAAATTCCCTGATTTGAGAATCTCCTGGGGAGGGAGGAAATTTATTGTATTCATATTTGAAGAGATAGTGGAGTTTCAGTAATGGAAAAACCTGGAGTGGGAATTTATTGAATTGGTCTATTTTTATGAGAGGATGGTTATTTGAGGGGTTTGGTCTATAAATTTTGGGATGAGAAAAATTTGAAAAAAAAGAAGTGGAATTGGCAGAGGAAGAGGAGAAGGGAACAAGGGAGATCTGAAGGATTTCCAGGTATGTTATTGGATTCATTTGTTTTTTGTGTAAACTGGTCTATGCATTTTGTGATTCATGATGTTTTAGTAGGTCTTGTGTCTCTGTGACTTTTCTCAGATAAAATTATACTTTTCAAATTAGTCCTCATTTGCATATGATTGTAGCCCAACAACACTTTATTTTATTCCTTCTAAACTTCTTCTGCAACTACAATTACAACCCTAATCTACTTTCTTTTATACTTTGAGGAATATGCTTCCTTTGTACTTTCACTCCATGTCTCCATCAGCCACCTATATCATAGTTATGTTGTTATCATTATATTTCCATGAGAACATGTTTCTTTACCCATTTGGATGGATCAGTTGAATGAATTGTTCCATCTCTTCTTAACTCATGATTTGATGCCTTATTGGCTCTCTTCCTTTTACAAGAGACTCCGTAATCTTCTTCTGAAATATATTTGACTTATGTCTTACAATTAGAAATTGAATAAACAAGAAGGAATTTTGCTAGAGACCTCTTTTGTAGTGATGCCCAAAACTTGTCGACTTCCACCGTTGTATGACCTTAGTGTTTCAGATTTCCTGCTTGAATGAAATTGCTTTAAAACCCAATAATAGAGATCATTTGATCAAGAGCATAATTAGATTTGAATCAATGCCCAACCTCTTAGTAATGCCGTTGAACGGCCTATCCTTGTGCTAATGACTCGAATTCTTTACCCTTTTTTCCTTAGATATTTTATATACTATCATGGATCGATCTCTTCAAAGACAATTAGTATATCTGTCTCTTTTGTGGAATTGATGATATTCTTTATTCCTTGTAGCCGCCGTACATTTTCTCTTATCAGAGCTCTTTCACATCATTATCTAAATAAAAATTATGTTAGATCCATTCTCATAAGTAGGTCAATAAAAAAAGAATATATATTTATGAAAGAGATTTCACTTGTTAATTTAGTCTTGATCTGACGTGTTTCTCTATGCTTATAACACCGCCGTACTGTATACCCTTGCAATTTTTTGTCTCTGATTCTTCCTAAAAGAATTATCTACAATGGAATTGAGATAGGAAGTTTAAGATATGTATCTCAAACTTTTCAATTCTGATTGAGTGCTGCCTTAATCCCTCAAATTTCTTATGCCAGTTAATGAAGTTTTAAAACTGCTCATATAAATTGACTGAACCAATGATATCTTTTTCAATTGTTACCTCTGCCATAAGTGCCACCGTACGGCTTTATTTAACCTTATGTTCTCAAAATTTTGCCAGAAAAATGAAGTTTTTAAGACTGTTTAGTGGGTTGATCCATCCAATGCTATCTTTATCAATTTTCTTCCTTGCTAAGGGCGTCGTCGTACAATTTCTTCCACAGACTTTTGTTTCTTCAAAACCTTGCCTGGAAAGCAGTATATATGAGTCGTCTATTTCTGTTTATGAACATTGAAGCATTAAATAAGTTTTGTTGTTTAATTTTCTCATAGGATCGATTATCTCTGCTTTCAATTCGTTTCAGATCTAGCAGTTTCTTAGTTGGGATTCTAGTTGCCAAATTTTTCAATTAGAATGTAGTTGAAATGTAATTAGATATGTATACATACATTTTCATATGTAGATAACTATAGTGTGTATTAGTTATAGTTGGATAAACAATGCTAATTAAATCTAAGTGGAAGTATTAGTTCAAGAGAACTTGCATTAGTTTTAAATAATTCATTGGTAGGTAGAGGTCTTATAGTATAAATTAGAAGTTAATTGTATGCAAAGGTAAATTTATTGATAATAATATTGTCATTACCTCTTTTGTATAGCAGTTGTAAATTAGTAGTGAATAAACTCAGAATTTTATTTCTAACGGTGGGCTATAGAATTTTAAATGTATCTATTATAGAATTTTAAATGTATCTATTATAGAATTTGAGTAAAGTTGTAACTTTCTAGGTTAACTGGGAAGGTAAGCTAGATAAATTCTCTGTAATAATGTAGTTTTAATATTAGGAAGGTGAAATTTAAGTTTTCATAGTTAGGTAACCTATTCGATAAGAAAATATTTTCTCACTAATAATTTGTAATGCAATACTTATATCTTAATTCAGTGCTTGAAGTCATGATGTTTGAAGGGTAAGAGATTAGGTTTTTCATAAATTGTATTTGTTATGGAATAAGGAGTTTGTAGTTCCTAAGCTAGTTAGTTACCTTGTTAGATAGAATTACTCAACCATTATAGTAGGTGTTAAGCATTGCATTTAAGCAAATGTTCATCTTTGCCTTCTAGTTAGTTAATGGTATGGAATTGAGTAAGATGATTCTTTTGATTTACTGTTTATCTATAGAGATTGCCTTGAAATTGTTGGTTTATCTTTACTTGTATGTTATAAATGTCGAGGTCCATCAAAGAGTTAGGATAATGGACTTTCGTCTTCCTCTTTCATGGTTTCTATGGGTTGTGTTACTTGCCATAGGCTTGATTACCTTGGACTTTTGATGGCTTTGAGTACTTGCATGCTTGAGAGATAAAATTGGTTTTTGGTTCATTAAATTTAGACTTTTGCATTCCCCATGTAACTATTGGCTTGCCATAAGAAATAGAGGTTTGCCATGTGTGTCCCTGTGTTAGTGCTCGATTGGGTTAGGTCAACTGAGTGCAGGTAGGGGAGTGGCTTCCGATGTGGGTCCAGCGTCCAAATTGGTAATCTGGGTAACCCATTAGAGGTGGTTAACAAGTGAAAACATAATAATTAACCTAGGGGGAAAGGGTAGAAATTCACGTTAATTAAGATAAATTGATGTCCTTCCCCACACCTGTAGTGCTAGTTTAAGCTAAGGGTGGGATGAGAGGGATGGTTTCCGCATGTGTGACCTATGGGGTTGGCGCCTAGAGAGAGGCTGTCAGGGTAACCATAGATGGGGGCCAGCATCTAGAGAGAGACAGTCAGAGTAACCCATGTAGAGCCATGCGATGACACTTCTTCCTACTGTAGTCCAGCTTGCCCTGTTCTATTGCCTCTAGATGTTGATTGTTGTGATCAGTGTTGTCCACATGTGAAACCCAAGGTATTTCTATCTTCTGTTAGTCCTTCTGTCCTTGCTTGTGTCAGGGAATCTCATTGTTATCTCCTAGCTCAGGGAGTGGACCTCAGGGTTCCACAAGGTCGGGTGGAAGAGCTTAATCCATTGGTTTTCCTTGGTATCGTGGTTCATGTACGTGGCAAATGTGTTCTTTCCAGTTCTAGATCTGCAGTTACATTTGAAGATTTAATTTATGCTTCCAAAATTGTATAGACTTGATTCATAATGTAATTTGATGTAATCAGTCAAGAAGCCTTGTAATTATGTAAGTTCTGTATTTGATCTCATTTGTGCTTGTACTTGTCTTGTAAATGAAAGATGTATTCTTCTCTTGATGTATCAAATTTGCTTATGGCATGTATGATGTAATATGTTGTTAAATATCTATGTTATGCTAATGCGGTTATGTCCCTGGAGATGTTAGTTGATGTTGTTATTAGTATTATTGATCTAGTGATTATTGCATACAATTGTTTCAAAAAATAAATATATATATATATATATATATATATATATATATATATATATATTTCCGCATTTTCTTGTTCAATTAACTTAACTCTCTAGGGTTGCATAACGAGGCATCACAAATTTGGTTATAAGATAAATGACTGGCAATAAATTACCAATGGTCACATGACCAAACTACTGATCACATGACCAATTTTTGGTAGTTTTTTTAGTCATTTTTTCCTATTTTTCTACTAGTTATCCCAAGTCTTCAGTATCCTATTGGTATGTTTAGAATTGTTAAATTATATCATTTGGATGCTTTTCGCAACTTGGGTATATTATTGAGCTATTTAATTATTTATTCACTTAAGTTGTCTAAGGATGAGAAATATTAAAAGATAACTTAAGTGTAATAGCTCTTTGGAAAAGGGTTGAAAAGTTTTATTTGATGCTCACATAAAAATAAATATTAGGCAGGGGAGACATAAAGTGAGCAAATAAAAAGGTTATTTTATATGTGAGGAGGAAATTAAAAGAAAAAGTGAAATTATTATTATTATTTCCTCTTGTTTCCCTAAAAGTGTCTTTATAAAGGAGTTTTGGGCTCATTTGGAGGGGTTAATGTATTTGGATATATTTTTATGTCTGTTGTAAACTTATTCTGTTGAGCAGAGTTTCTTCTTGGGGTTGTTTAGACTCAATCTTTCATCTAGTTTCAGTTGTGGGAGATCAACCCTAGCTAGGCATATGGTGATTTCATCCAGGAGTCGCATTGAGCTTCATGTGTTTGATGTGTTCTGATTAGTTTTGGTTTGGGTGGAGTTTTGGATTGTTGTGTGAGTTTTATGATTGCATTTTTGAGTGATTTCTATTGTTTCCATTGAAGAGCCTTTGTTTCCTTTATGGTCGTACTATACTAGCCCTACAACAGTTGAGTGGTTGTTGCAGGTTGATGTGAAGTGTTTTAGCTTTATAATCTATGATGGTACATCTTTGTGCCATGGATACATGTTGTTCTGAGCAATTTTTTGACTGTTTGTTTTTGATATAACCTTCCCAGACTTGTCGTACCTCCTTGCAGGCCGTACCAATAGCAGTACAAATGTGAGAGTTTAGGGAACTTTCTATTGTAGCAGTTTCTATGTTTTAGACCCTGCAATGGCGTCTTAGACAGTGGAATGAGTGTGAGATTTGAAGGGGACTATTAGTGAAGTTCTAAGTATTTTCTAGCATGCATCTACCTTGCCAGAGCGGTCGTACAACTACAACCCAAGCTAATTTCTGAGCACAGTCAGCAAGTAGATCAGGGTAATATAAAGGACAGTCTAATATATCATTTCAATTAGTTTCATGCTTATATCTTCATCAATGAATATTGGCTTGATAAACTAATCAGCTACATGTTGTAACTTGATGGCTCTTCATTGTAATACCCTCACAGTTGTAAATATTATAATGGCTTCCCACTATATAAGTGGATGTGCCAAATAGATTAGTTTTCTTTACTTGTACTAGCTTCCCATTGAACAAGTGGATGTACCCTTCTTTCTTTAAATGCATGGCTCAAGTTCCCGCTGAATAAGTGGATGCACCTGGTTTACATTTCCTTCTAGTTCCCACTGAATAAGTGGAAGATTGTCTCTTTAGTTGATTTGAGATTTGAATGCTAATTTTGAAGCACTAGTATGCTCTAACCTTGCCCGCATAGGGATCTAGGTGATCAAAAGAGTGTGGAAGAACTTAACCATTACATCTTTCTCTGTGTGTGGAATACCAAAAAAATAGGGTTCTCACTACAGAGCTAAAGCTCTTCTTTCATGTTGATGAAAGCATACACACAACAATTGAGGTAACTCAACACTTAGTTCAAATCATGAAAGTCTAGATGAAAATCAAATAAAAATGACCAATAAATGCACCCACAAAGTCCTAGTTTATATTCAATAAATTCTTAATGTTTCTATGGAGACACAATTCCAAGAACTCTTTGGACAATTCTACAACTTCATAAACTACCTTGGACAAGCACTACAAAACCCTACATAGCTTGTGCATCATCATAATCTCTTTAGAGTTTAATTTAATTTTGATATTCCTATGTTTAAAGGGAAAATTAATTCCTTAGTGATAGATATCTAGATTCAATTCTCTATCAACAACCTCACTAACATTGAGAAGATCTCATTTGCAGTATTAAAAATGTCCATTTGAGTGTCAAAGTTGTGACAAGAACTCAAGGAATAACTTGAGAGATAACTACCCAAATTTGGCTTGGAATGACTTTGTTAGCACTCTACAAGAGAAATTTAATCCCCTTAAGCATTTTGAAGACAAACACATGAAGTTCCAACAAATGTGCCTATGAAAGGACTAATCCGTGAAATAATATACTAATGAGTACCATGAATTTTCTATGTGCTTACATGGAAATACCTCTAAGGAACATCAAGTGCTCAAGTACATCGATGGATTATCACCTTCCATCCATGCAAAAATGAAGTTCTTAACCTTAGACACCTTGGGACAAGCATTTTGTAAGGCTATCAAGATTGAGGCCAAGGTGAATCTTAAGCAAAAGGTTTCCTTGCACAAGAATAAATTCATGTTAGAAACTAGCTACAAGCCTTTTGTGCAAAGATAACACTCTTCTAAATAAAGGTAGTCATGATACTCCAAAATAGTTGTGCAAAGCCTTCGGACATCTTCATCAACTTATCCAAGCTAAGATAGGGTAAGAAACCTCAACAAGGCGATGTTTGGTGTTGTCATCATCACACTAGCTTGCATAATGACACTAAATGTCACTTGCAAAAATCCTTATTCATGCAAGGTACATAATCCTTTGACTCCATGGAGGATACTGATAAAGAGGCATAATGCCTCAATGCTAATGGCATACCCATAGATGCTTTGAAGGAGCACGAGCATCTCTTTCACATGAAGTTCTAGGTTAATGGTCAATCTATCTGCATCATCACTGACAATGGCAGTCAAAAGAACATCAGTGCACATGATGTAGCTTGAGACCTAGGTCTCTTTAGTACTACACTTCCAAACCTCTATTCATGGATGGTTGCAGCATGGTAAAGACATTCAGGTGACTAAATAATGTACTTTCAAGTATATAGTCAAACCTATGCAGGACGCTATCACCTATGATGTCTCGCCTTTGGAATTATGTGACATACTACTTGGAAGACTAGATACAGGTATGATTGGGATGACATCTACCATTCTGAACCATAACAGTGGATGGTACATGTCAACATATCGTACTTCAACTTCCATGAGTCTAAATTAGTAACCAAACTAACTTTGCTCTCTGTTAACAAGGCACACATGCAAGAATTCATGCTTCTCATGGTCTTCCTAGATGCACCTATGTAGGCAAGTTTACAAGCTCTAGTTATGCACACTCATGTACCTACTCCATTACAATAACATATGCTTGAAAATGTACTATAGTGGCATGAAGAAGTCTTCACATAATTTAAATGTCTTCCAACACATTGTGCAAAACATTGAATTAATTTGGTTCCTAGATGTAATATCCTAAATAGCTCATTATATCATAGGTCTGCCCAGGAGAATGATGAGGGTTGATGCCATATCTAAGACCTACTCAATCAAGGAAATATCTAGCCTAGTTCCTCACAATGCAATAGTTCGATAGTTCTTGCACCTAAAAAGGATAGCTCCTAGAACCTATGCATTGACTATCAAGCACTCAATAAGATTATGGTAAAAAATATTATCCTTTAACACACATCAATGAATTGCTTGATCAATTTGAGGTGCACAATGCTTCACCAATATTGATATCAAATCAAGATATCATTAGGTAGTAGTCCAAACAGAGGACATTTAGAAAATTGCTTTCAAAACTTAGGAAGGACTATTTAAATGGATGGTTATTCCCTTCAACTTAACCAATGCTCCAACCACATTCATGCACCTAATGAACAACATGTTTTGACCTTTCACTAGTGCCTTCATCATCATCAACTATTTGAATGACATCCTCATCTACATCAAGACTTGGGAAGAGCATGTGAAGTAGGTCTCTCATGTATTGAATACACTACACCAACACAAGCTACAATCCAACCTCAACAAATGTATTTCTAGCACCATGCAGATTTAGTACCTAGGCTATATCATTGACTAATTGAGTATACATGTAGACCTAGACAATATTAAATCAATCCAAGACTAGTCAACACCATAGAATCTCACTAACTTGTGTAGCTTTCTCAAACTTGCCAACTTCTATTGTATGTTCATCCTTAGATTCTCATATATTTCTTGGTCACTCAACCAAATCATGAGCACCAAGACATCATTCTCATGGACACCTACGCAACAACATACTTTCAAGGAGCTCAAGTAATGCCTTTGTACAACACCTATTCTCATAATGCCAAGCATTGCACCCCCTTTTGAAATCTAGATTGATGCATTCAACTATGCACTTAGTGTTTTACTCATGTAGCATGGATATCTAATTACCTATCACTCAGAGACTTTTAAAAACATAATTTGATGCTACTCCACCTACAAAAAGGATTTTTATGCCATTTGCAAGATATCAAGCAATTGCAGTACTACCTTCTAGGCAAGGAGACAAACATCCATTTAGATCATTAGTTCCTCCAATTCTTGCACACTCAAATCAACCTAGAAAATGTGTGCCACATGAAGTGGATGACATAGTTACAACACTTCCATTTGGTCATCAAACATAAGAAGGGAAAAGACAACAAGGTAGATGATTTCTTTAGTTGACACCTGTTGTGACCTAATCACACATTGCCCCACTGCAAATGGGGACCCCCTTTTTTTTGCAATTTTGAGCTTGTAGGGTCTTTTAGGAAGTATCATTAGATTAAATTTCCTCCACAAATTGGATAGTGTTTCTCCTGGACAACATGAAATGTATCAAGTGATTCAATCAAGGAGAAATTGAAGGCAAAACATGTCTTGAACTCCTGAAATTGACTAAGTATGATGTCCTAAAGTCTAATGTTCTGAGATCCTGAAAACTGATTAAGTCTAAAATCTGGTGGATCCTCAAAAATCTAGAATATGCATGGATCTGAGGCCTATCTCAAACATCCTCGAAGTATATGTCAAAATATTTAAAGTATAGGAAATTCAATATCTAAACATTTACTTAAATATATTTTTAAATTTACTTCCACCCAGGACATTTCAAAATCTGCCAGAAAAAGTTGAAGTCTTGGACCTTGAGGGGAAATTCCTCATGCATAAGGAAAATGCACCCTCCATAAGGTTGAGCACAAATTCCTTGACTCCATGGAGAATGCGCCCTAGGAAGAGGAAAGTTCACTGGCCTAAGAACTTGAAGTTGCATTCCAAGTTGCATCAATAATCCTCCAAGAGACACTTCAAACCCATGGAAGATGCATTGGAAACTTATGAACAATTTGTCAAAGTATTTGTCAAGTTCGGATGTTGAAAATGAAGAATCTAAGTGAATTAGTGGAAATTCCTTGACCCTATGGAATATGCACCCAAGAGTGAAGGAAATTCCACTCACATGAGGAAATCCCGCCCATTGAAGGTTTTCAATTTTGATAGAGAAATGAAAAGTCTAGCTCCTCACTTGAAATACATGCAAAACCATTTGAAGACCTTGAGAAATTTGCCTAAGGCAAGTAAAACTTGAAGGAGAAAGGATGTTAAGGTAGAAGTGGAAGTTTTAGAATGAAAAATACTTAAGGTGGAGCACAAATTGCTTGTCCATAGGGAGATTACGCTTAGTGTAAAGTACCTTCCAATTAAGAAAAATGTGCTCAAGACAAGTAAACTCCTTCAAGGATAATGAAAATCAATGCAAGGTCCCTTAAAACTCGCTAAGGAAAGACAATTTGAAGGTGAATTATGCCAAGGAAAAGAGCACAAGTTCCTCACACATGAGGAGAATGCGCTCCAAAAGGTGGAAAATCCTCCTGAGTGAGGAGAATGCGCTCCAAGAGAGAAGAGAATCCTTAGGGACAAGGAAATGGTGCAACTTGTGTTCATCTACTATTTTGCCAAATCCATAAGAGAGAATCACAATTTCAAGGGGTAAGTGGAAGTTACATTGAAATCATTAAGGAAACCTTGAAGTTTTGTGAAGGAATAAGAAACTGTCACCATGGAAGAAATCTCAAAGTTGCACAACATTATGAAAGTCATAAATTCCTTCAATAGAGGGAGAATGCGCCCACACTCAAAGGAGATTCCTTGTCTATGAGGACAATCCTCCACCTTTTATTCCACCCAAATTAACAACCTTTGCAAGTAGATGTGATTTTATGAAGATCCAATGTAAAAGACTTGAAGAATTCACCAAGGTGGAATGAAAGTTTGAAAGATAAAAATGAAAAGTTCATGAGAAGGAAGTCACAAAATCCTTGTCTATAAGGAGAATGCACCTAGACATGGTGGAAATTCCTTCAACTGAGGGAGAATGCACCATCTCCTAATCTCCTTCCATTTTGAGGAAAATCTGCTCAATCAACAACTTTTGAAGTGATTTCAATTTCATGAAGGACCAATGAAAAAATCTTGTAAAATCTTGAAAATTTGCCAAAAGGAAGTGGACGTTTTAGAAATGAAATGAAAATGCCAGAGTCAAAAAGGTGGAAAATCCTTGTACACAGGGAGAATGCGCCCAAACTAGGCGCAAGATCCACTGACATAAGGAGAATATGTCCCTCTTGGAAGTACCTCTTGCAAGACAAAATTCACCCAAGTCAAAAGCAAGTCGGCCTCAGGGAGGAGAAATTGAGTTTAAATCACACTTTTCCTTGCCTCATGATCTATTAGTTGATAATTTGCAAAGAATAACTTTCAATTTCTCCTATATATTAATGAATTTGATATTATGCTTTCATGATCAAATACTATGACTTCTAATATTCTATTTTGTAGATATCAAAGAATTCAGAGGTGATAGGCACTTGCCAAGAGGAGGTCATTTCAAGGAAGATCCAAAGCATTCAAGGGAGAAGAATTCATTGAAGGAGATTCCACATGAAGGAGATGTTATCAAGTTTCATCCACAAAGAAAGATTTCATCGCCAGGACGGAGGAAATGCACTTCACTGCATCAAGGTTTCATCACCAGAGATGAACATCAATCCACCTTGAATGTCCAGAATCCTGCACAAGAACATGAATTTCATGAAAATGAGAATGACCATGTACGTCAAGAAATCCATAAATTACACTAAGGCATGAAAGACAACATGAAGAAATCTAAAATTCCCAAATTTGAGAGATGCTAAGTTCCAGAGGTGAAAATCCAAGTTCGAAGACTATTCCAGGAAGGATGATACAATTTGGGAAAATATTCTGAGCAGTGTGAACATGTTGAAAATCAACCCAGTTTGCTCAAAAATGTTGAGGTAGCACATACATGTCCTCAAGCCAATCCCATCCTACCATGTACCTGCAAGAGAAAGAGGGTGCCTTATCTAGAAGATTCCTAGAGATTCTAACATAACATGCTTATCATCTTGGAAAATGTGCCTTCATTGTCTATGAGTTTTTATGTACACAAGTTGTGTCAACTTTTACTTTTTGCTAAAAATAGTAGGTTGTTGTAACTAATTGCTGAAGTGGCAAAATCTCAGCCATCGGTTGCTCAATCAATCTTGGCCGAGATTTGTAATAGATATAGATATTAGAGTTGTTGTAGTAGAGTAGGATAGCAAGTAGAGTAGAGGAAGCTCTTCGAAGTCATTGAAGAGATATTGTGAAATTGTTGTAAAAATACTTCATGGATCAATACAAACTCATTGTTGATTTTCATGGTGATTTTGTGTGATTATGGAATGTCCACATGATTTCAATTCTCACAAATGATTGAGATGTGTTTCCAAGTAGAGTAGAATAGATTAGTTGAAGTTCATTGATGTAATGTTTATATGTTAAGATATTTGATGAATTCCTTCATGGTTCTATTAAGAACTCATGTTTAACCCTTCTCTTTACTTTATTAGTATATTGTTGTTGGACGCATATGCTTTGTAAGTCATCCCGTGAATATATTGTATTATCCCACATTCATGGGGAGTAATAGTTGTTTAGATTAGACTTAGTATATAAATACATGTTGAGGCCAATGAAGGCATCCACAAGTTTATTGTATTGAGCTTGCTCAAAGGAGGTTGCCCCCTCGAAGTGGCCTGCGATCAATAAATTCCTTCTGTGTTCTGCTATTTCTGTTATTTCATGCATTTTTCATTATATTATTGTAGGAGGTTCCTCTCATATGGTATTAGAGCACTTTCTTGGGCTCGCTGGGTGGAATTTTTACTGAAATTTTTTTTCACAGTGGCCTCCAAGTGCTGTGATTATTGTAGTAGTTCTTTTTTCTTTGCATCTGTATTGTTCATTTCAATTTCAAGTTTGGATCAGGGAATAATCCCTATCCTCTTAACTATGGGAAGTGCATGGGCATAGCCCTAAAACTCATTGTGAGGAGTACCACAGGAACCTCGAAGTAGCTGGCCCATTAAGAGGACCTGCCAGCGAAAAGGGCAACAACCCCTACCTGATTGACTAGTTCCCATCCATGAGGTAAACCAAGAGCTGTCATTTGTGGCAAAGCGGTTATCAGTTTTACCTGAGCCATGGAGTGAGGGGTACTGTCCCAATACGCAATTCATTAGATAGCATTAGTAGCTGAATGAATCCCCTGAACCTTTAGGAAGCCAAACATACCTGGGGTCTATATCTATTGTCAGCTGGTAAATCACAGATTGCATCTGTCCAGAGCCATTGCAGATCATTTCTAGAAATAAATAAATAAATAAATAATAAAAAAAATAAAGTAAAAAAAATTATGTTTTTTGCCATATCTTCCTTGGTTTAGCTCCGTTTCCTCTCAAAATTCACTGGAACCCCTAAAATTCCATTCTACATATTTCCTTCCTTGAGGACCCTATCCCAAATTCCACTTATCGAAGCCAAAAATCCCACATTTGTCTATTTTTAGGGTTTTCCATAACTTCTTCGATTCTCACCCAATCGCCTTCAAATTTTACCACAGTGTTCATTTCCTATTTCTGCTCATTTGTCCCTCTTGGACAAATTTTCCCATTCCTTCACCCCACTTCTGAAATCCCTATTTTATGCTTCCCTGTCCCTTAGAAAGTGTCCAAAACCTAGTCAAACCCCAATTACCCATCTGAGTTTTTCCCAAATCCAAATTTTCCTTTACTAAAAAAGTTTTTGTTTTTATTTTTCTACCCATTCCCAAAAAAAAAACTCTTGGTTATGGTTGTCACCCACGCAGGAGCAAAAAACATGGAGGATTAATTTGCAGCCCTCAAGACCAAACTCCAAGATCTGGATGAAAAAATTCTCAGCCTCAATCTTCAGCATTCAGCCATGAACAATAGACGGCAGCCAAAGTCTTTTGCAGACATTGGGTTCTCTTCTTCCAGCAATTTTTGTGGGTCAAAGCTTGTTTTTCCTCACTTCAATGGTGATGATCCGATTGGATGGATATACCAGGTAGAATAATATTTTAGTCTGCATAATACTTTTGATGTCAACAAAGTCCCACTTGCATCCTTTTATTTGGAACATGAAGCCCTTCAATGGTTCCGTTGGTACATCAAGGCTCATGAAGAGCCAAAATGGACAAATTTTTGCACACTCATTTTGCAATGCTTTGGCCCTAGTGCTTTTGATGACTTCATAGGAGCACTCACTAAACTTTGCCAAACTGGCACTATGAGAGAATATTAGACCGAATTTGAGAAACTGGCCAATCACATAGAGGGATTGTCCAATGAATTTTTTAGGAGTTGTTTTGTTAGTGGTTTGAAGGATGCAATCCGATTTGAGGTTAAAATGATCCATCCCAGCACAATGATAGAAGCCCTAGGGTTGGCTAAGTTGGGGGAAGACAAGATCACAGCTCAACAGCACTCTAAATCCACTTTTGTTCCATTCAAAAATATGGTTTCCCAAAGACCTCCAATCACGCCAGCTCCTAGAACAACTCCTATCAAGCATTTGTTTGAAGCAAAGATGAGGGCATGTAGAGAAAAAAGGGCTTTGTTATAATTGTGATTAGAAATTCACTTGGGGACATAGATGTGTTGAGCAAAAACTCTATCTCTTAGATGTGGATTCTCCACCTGCAACTGAAGTTATGAAGATGTTCAGGATATAGTAGATGATCAGGTCGACATTCAACAGCCACCTGTTGACCCTCCTTCTCAGGAAGACCACCCAGAGATCTCCCTCCATACTTTAGCAGGAGTCACCACCCCACAAACCATGTGGGTCAAGGGTTACTTCCAGAAGCTCCCTCTGACAATACTCATTGATTCTGGTAGCACTCATAACTTCATTGACCCTCGGATCACCAAACAGACTAATTGTTTTGTCCATCCTTGCTCTAGCTTTGAAGTCATGATTGCCAATGGGGCACATTACCTTACAAAGGGAAGTGTCACAATGTGCATATCTCTATTGGAGATTATAACCTACGCTCTGACATGTTTGCCTTACCCTTAGGCAGATGTGATGTGGTTTTGGGTGCTCAATGCTTACGCACACTTGGACCCATCTTATGGGATTTTGCTGAACTTTGGATGCAGTTTTTAGACAATGGGCAAAAACACACATTGAAGGGCTTACAACCAGGGTCTCTCAGCATCATTAGTTCACATCACATGGAAAAGCTCCTTAAGAAGAATTCACATGGTGTTATCACTCAGCTCCATTCCATTCAGATGCAACCATCAGCGGTCTCCACTAGTCCTTCAGATCTACAATGAATTTTGGATAGATATGCATGTGTCTTTACTAAACCAATGGGATTGCCACCTTCACAACCAGAGGACCATCGTATTTAGCTCCTTCTTGGAAGTATTCTTCCCAACATCAGGCCCTACCGCTACCCATTTCACCAAAAGACAGAGATTGAGATGCTCGTTCAGGACTTATTGAAGCAAGGTATTATTCACCCTAGTACTAGTTCCTTTTATTCACCAGTTCTTCTTGTCTAGAAAAAAGATGGGTCATGACGCCTCTACATTGAATTTCGAGCACTTAATCACATCACAATCAAGGATAAGTTTTCGATTCATGTTGTTGATGAGCTTCATGGCGCTCATTTTTTCTCCAAGTTGGATCTTCGTTCTGGGTATCACCAAATTCGGGTTCATGAGGATGATATCCCTAAAACGGCTTTCTGCACACATGATGGCCACTATGAGTTTTTGGTCATGCCCTTTGGCCTCACTAATGCTCATTCCACATTCCAGGCATTGATAAATAAAATATTCTGGTCCTACTTGCAGAAATTCATTCTGGTCTTCTTTGATGATATCCTCATCTATAGTAAAACATGGGCTGAGCATCTCCAGCATCTGGATCTTGTACTGGAACTTCTCTGTGATCATCATCTCTGTGCAAAATAGTCTAAATATGTTTTTGGGCAGGAGGAAGTGGAGTATCTCAAACATATTGTTTCAGCCCAAGGGGTTCAAGTGGATCCTGCCAAAATAGATGGCATGAAAAATTGGCTGCATCCTCAGACACTCAAGAGCCTCTGTGGTTTTTTGGGACTGACTAACTACTACCACAAGTTTGTTAAGGATTACGGGAAGATTGCAGCTCCATTAACTACTCTGTTGAAAAAGGATGCTTTTACATTGACACATGCTGCTGAGTGTGCATTTGAAAAATTGAAACAAGGTATGTGTACTACACCTGTTCTAGCTATGCCAGATTTTCCAAGACCTTCACTATTGAGAGTGATGCTTGCAGCAATGGACTTGGTGTTGTTCTCCTTCAAGATGAACATCCCATTGCGTTCACCAGCAAAGCCCTTTCAGGTAAGAATTTAGTACTCTCTACATATGAGAAGGAAATGATGGCTATTTTGCATGCAGTACAGAAGTGGCGGCCATACCTATTAGGGAATCATTTCTGCATCAAGACTGATCACCAAAGTCTAAAATATTTCCTGGAACAATGGGTCTCCTCCCCAGCACAACAGAAATGGGTTAGAAAACTCATGGGTTATGACTATGAGATCACTTACAAGAAGGGTAAGGACAATATTGTGGCGTATGCTCTTTCTCGCACATTTGACCAAGCTTCTCTTTCAATTATTTCTATGCATGTTCCAAATTGGCTGGAATCTATCCAGCAGGGCTATGTCAATGACTCTTCATTATCTCAAATTATCCAATAGTTGGCCAATAACCCTTCTGCTGTACCACATTACTCTTGGGATGGTGCTTCTCTATGATACAAGGGTCGTCTGGTGCTTCCCCAGAACACAGATCTTTAACAGGCTGTCTTCTATGAACTCCATGTTGCTCCATTGGTAGGGCACTCCTTCCTGGATTGCTCGAACCCTTGCCCATCCCTACATGGATTTGGACAGATATTTCTATGGATTTCATTGAGGGGCCCCCTAAATCTAGAGGGAAGACAGTGATCTTGGTTGTGGTTGATCACCTCTCCAAATATGGTCATTTTTGTGCCCTCAGCCATCCCTATACTGTCTCATCCGTCGCATAGATTTTCATGGACCAGATCTTCCGTCTTCATGGAATCCCTTCTTCCATGGTCTCAGATCATGACGCCACTTTCACCAGTCATTTTTGGATAGAACTATTTCGCCACACTGGCACCAAACTGAAGATGAGTTCAGGGTATCACCCACAAACAGATGCTCAGACTGAAGTTATCAACAAATGTTTGGAAACTTATCTTCGTTGTTTCACGTCAGAACAATAGCATCAATGGGCAAAGTGGCTCCCTCTCGTTGAATGGTGGTACAATACCTCCTACCACACTGCATCTAAAATGACTCCATATGAAGTTGTCTATGGTAAGGCACCGCCAGTGCTCCTTCCATACACCCCCAGCAGTTCACCAGTTCAGGCAGTTGACACGGTTCTCAGAACCCAAGATCAGATTCTTCGCATTTTGCAGGACAATCTTCACATGGAAAGAAATCGAATGAAACAACAAGCCGATCAAAACCGTTCTAAGCGCACTTTTCAAGTAGGTGATATGGTTCTTCTTCGTCTACAACCATATAAGCAATCGTCCTTGAAACTCAAAGGTTGCCATAAGCTAGGTCCAAAGTTCTATGAGCCATATAAGGTTCTTTAGAAGATTGGGTCAATTGCTTATAAATTGGAGCTTCCTCCTTCCCGCGTTCATCCAGTATTTCATGTCTCTTGTCTAAAGAAAGTTCTTGGCACCAACATCAGAGCACAAACTATTTTACCAGAACTAGATAACGAAGGATCCATCATTTTGGAGCCAGAGGCAATCCTCGATAGGCGCACTTGTCAGCTTCACTCTCAATCCATCATAGAGGTATTAATTCAATGGCACATAATGCAACCAGAGGATGCTACATGGGAACCACTCCTTTAGATTTGGCAACAATTTCCACATCTTAAGCTTTGAGGACAAAGCTTTTCTAAGAGGGAGGGGATGTTAAGAACCCATGTTTAACCCTTCTCTTTACTTTATTAGTATATTGTTGTTGGATGCATATGCTTTGTAAGTCATCCCATGAGTATATTGTATTATCCCACATTCATGGGGAGTAATAGTTGTTTAGACTAGACTTAGTATATAAGTATGTGTTGAGGCCAATGAAGGCATCCACGAGTTTATTGTATTGAGCTTGCTCAAAGGAGGTTGCCCCCTCGAAGTGGCCTGTGATCAATAAATTCCTTCTGTGTTCTACTATTTCTATTATTTCGTGCATTTTTCATTATATTGTTGCAGGAGGTTCCTCTCAGGTTCATACTTATTGTGGATTGTCAAAGGCAACTCACTTTGTAAAGTTAGCCTGAACAACATTTGCTTTAGTTCGATTGTGAGTACTTGTTCAACCTACGCCATCTATGGGTGTTTGGATGAAGGTTTACAATTTGAAAATCCTTGAATGACCTTAGAAGATTGCACTGACTCTGTGTAATTGTTGGTTTTCATGGTGAAGCAGAGTTTAGTTTCATGAGAAATTTGTCTATCTTGGCATGATTCATTATTTCATTGACCTTAGAATAGATATCTCTTAATCCTCTCTCTTTTGCATTTTTTTTTAAAGTTTGATTGAAGAGGTTCCATTCATTCACATCCAAGGAGTAGGGAATTTCATCCATGTTCGTGAAGGAGGAATTTAGCATAAGTCCCTTTGTGATTACCAGCAAGATCACATCAAATCACTAAGTCTATCCACTGAAAATAACAAATAAGGAACCTTGAAGTTGTCTCACTAGATCACATAGCTTAGCCTTTGAGAGACTTTATTCAAGAAAGGATAGAGCACTTGGTGTTTTATTCTATTGTTGTTGTAACAAAAACATCATCAACACTCATTCATGCCCTCATCATAGTGTTGGACTCGTATAATCATAACTTATTTGATTGGGAATCACTCTCCCCAACATATGTGGACTTTTCACAAACCCATTCTAAACTCTCTAAAGGCAAATATGCTGGCAAATTTTTCCTATTTGACAATCTTCTCTAGAAGCTTGGACATCTTTGTGTTCCAAATGGTGGATTGTGCTAGGGACTCACTAGGAGGTACATTATGCCAAAATAGCTAGACACTTCAATGGTACTAAAACACTAGTAGCACTTCAATGACATTTCTTTTGGCCTCACATGCTCATAATCATTGAGTGCCATGTCAATTCTTACATTCCTTGAAAAATCACAAATCTTGTAAAGAGGAAGCTTGGACTTTACACCCCTCTTTTCATTCCAACACAACCTTGGGAATCCATCAATATGGATTTCCTCAATGGACTAATTATGACTAAGCATCATAATGATTCAATGTTTGTTGTGGTAGATAAATTTTCCATGATGGCCATCATGATGGCATGTAAGAAAAGTCTCACCATGATCATCATTACATGTCTCTTCTTCACCCATGCTTGGGTCCACTTTGGCTTACTAACACCTATTATTTCTAACTATGGCCCATCGTTTGTTAGTCATTTTTGGTAGAATTTATGGATCATGTTAGATACACAACTAGATTGGTCTACATCCTTTCATTCACAAACTTATGACCAAACAAAGGTGGGCAACTGCACTCTCATGGATATTCTATGCATCTATAATAGTTCCTATCCATGCACTTGGGATAACTACATCCTCTACATCCAACATGCCTACAACAAAGCTATTCACAATTATACAGAGCATAGTCCTTTCTAAGCATGTCTTGCAGTCTAACTTGTGGCACCCCTTGACATATCCTGCTACACACCTTCCACTTGGGAGGATACACACACATGAATGAGAAGTTGGCATGCAAGATGTATATTGATAGGTTAAATAGATACTTACATGCCTATAACATAAATATAAAGATTATGACAATGCTCACTATACAACTCACACCTTTCAATTAAGTGAGAAGGTTTGGTTGCATCTTCAAAAAGAACACTTCAAGAGAACACACCAAAGATCAAGCCTCTACACTATGATCCTAACACCATTCTCTACATAGTTGGTGAGAATGTCTTCATTCTTAATCTTCCACAATACTTGAGCCTACAACTAGTATTCAACATAGAACTTCTTAAGCCCTATTTTCCCCCTCTACTAGATTTCTCTTCATCCCATTTGCTCCCTCGTGTTTCCCATGTGTGTTCTCTCCCATTAGAAGCCATGTACCCTTTATGCCATCTCCTTAGGTCTGCATACTCTTTTGCCATACCCCCTGTTGCCTCATCCAAATCCTTACAACCCCCTCTAGTGTCTTATGCTCTTTGTCTTCATTCTCCTTGTATGTTCTTTTATCCCTTTATTATAGTTAGCCTTATCTTGTATCCATTAGGGTTTTGTTTTTCCTAACACTAATGCCATAGCCTATGTTTGAATCACTTTTGTTTGGCATGTTGTTCATGTGAATTATGTTGGAAAACACACAAGGGGGCTAACTACATTTGTAATGTCCCCATTTTGAGCTAGACATGATTTTGGGTTTGAGCTTGGTTCTAGAGGATGAAAAAGGTAATGTTGGCTCAACTAGTGATATTCATTGGTTTTTGGCTAAGTGTTGCTAAGTGGTATTGTTTATCTAGCCAAAATATCAAAGTTCTTCTAGAGGATAGAGAATGGGAAAATGGAAAATACAATATTTAAATTGTGTTTTCATCATAGGATTGATTGGTGCCAAGTGGACAAGGAAAAATGACAATCTTTAATTGCATTTTTAAAAATATCTATTTGCTCTTGAATTCCAACACCAATGATAAGGTGAGTTACATAGTTTTTTGTGTCAATGCATGGGAGAAGGAAAATGTCATTGAGCTTGATGCCAATGCATGAGGAATAACATGGAGCTTTGTGCCAACACCAAATGGGAGAAAGGTGATTTCAAATATTACTTTGGATCATGTGCTTCATATCTTGAATGGATGATTTATAAAATCGTAGAATATTGAAATACATTGGATCATGCACCCAACGCATGAAACAGAGTTTTAAATATTAATAAAATAATGCCAAACACATTGGATCAAGAGCCAATGGCCACTTAAGAGAAGATAAATTTGTATTTTCAAATGCCAAGTGGATTCGCCCAAGGATGAGTTAGGAGTTTTTTATTAAATAAAATGCAAGTGCTGATGTGGAATCGCGACCAGCCAGGGGGGAGGATTTTTATTAATAAAATATTACAATGCTAATGTTGGCCACCACCCAAGAGGAAGGTATTTCATTTAAAATATGTATTTTATTTTCCAAGGTGATTTCCAATGGCCATGTGGAAAAGATATAGTTTTTTTAAATAAAGCGATTGGAATTTGCATTTCATTTAAAATTGTTCAAGGAGATGAATTATCATTGGTGGATTCCAAACAAATGGTAAAATAAATCTAATTGGGATGCCAAGCTGGGTTCAAGGATAAATAGCACCATTCGCCTTCTTTTTGCAACTATTGAACTTTTGATCATATGGTAAGCTTTCATATTTCATGTTTGTTTGCTTGAAAATGCATTTTTCAGTGAATTATGAAGGTGATGCTCCCTTGATTGATGTGGTGATGATCACATATCATTTTATGAGATGATATCATGTAGATTTCATCATTGTTCTTGAATTGCAGGTTGATATTGAAGCATTTGAAATGAAATAGTGTTGCATTTGAAGCCCTTGGTCATTGTGGAAGACTACCAAGGTAGTCGATTTGGGCTATAAGAGAGATTGAT
Source organism: Cunninghamia lanceolata (assembly GCA_027924645.1). Taxonomy (NCBI): domain Eukaryota; kingdom Viridiplantae; phylum Streptophyta; class Pinopsida; order Cupressales; family Cupressaceae; genus Cunninghamia; species Cunninghamia lanceolata. Next base: position 3,773,685 of record BSBN01000286.1, on the reverse strand, counting down.
GTGATTTTAACATCATTTGTATGACAACAAATTCATAATGCATTTTCAAGGTTCTAAGAGTTGGTTTTATCAAGGCATCTAAAGTTTGGAAGTGATACAAATATCAAAGAAGCATTTTAGAGGAAATCACTAGCTTTGAGAGCATTCGCTAACTTTGGAGGGCAGCATTTGGCACTAATTTTTCATTTTTATGAAATCTAGGTGAATATCAGAGAGCTACATGTCTGATACATGGCTAGAATTGTCAAGTTTTGAAGATATTTATTGCATAAAAGCATTTGGTGATCCATTTACCCTAGCCGCTCAACCCTAGGAGTCCATCGCTTGGATTTTGAGGAGGGTTTTGATGTGGTTTCATTGTCATGTTCTTGGCTGGGTGTATACAGAGATAGTAGCAATCATAATAACCTGATATACAGTGATATCAGATATATTCTAGAGCTCATAGCAAGCCATAACCGAGATTAGTTGTGAAGTGGATCATTCTTCATACATTTGTCATTGATTATATAGGGTTTGGATGTAATTTGTCTCTCATTTCTTAATTGTATCAAGGTCTGATATGAAACAGTCCCAGACTGTCATAAGCTATAGCCTATAAGCATTTGAACTTATCATATTTGAAGGCACTAATAAAGCATTGAAGTGTTGGCATTTGATTGTTCATGATTTACTGATGTTGTTTTGTATTTAGAGTTGATTGTTTGAAGCAAAATTGAGGAAAATTTTCATTCACATCTAGTGTCTTATGCTCTTTGTCTTCCTTCTCCTTGTATGTTCTTTCATCCCTTTATTATAGTTAGCCTTATCTTGTATCCATTAGGGTTTTGTTTTTCCTAACACTGTTGCCATAGCCTATGTTTGAATCACTTTGGTTTGGCATGTTGTTCATGTGAATTATGTTGGAAACAACACAAGGGGGATAACTACATAAGGCTCCCCTCTAACCCTTTTTTTTAGATTTTTATTGTTTTGAAGTTGTTCTAAAGCATATTTGTTTTGTGTGCTCATATTGAAAAATTGTTTACAGACTATTATGAAGCATCCTTAATTTTTTTAAAGCATTCAAACATCATTGCCACATGCTCCCCTTTGAGACATCCTCCCCCTTTGTTAGATGATTACTCCCAAAACCACCAAACTTCTCTAGAACTACTCTTTGTCATTCTAAATGTTTTAGTTTCATACACTTTTAGTTTTTATCAAGCATAGCTAGCTCAATTTTTTGTTTAGGGTTTACTTTTCTAGTGTATTTTGTGTGCTTTGACCACTTTGTTTGGTTGTATCTTTTGGTCTATGTAGTTTTAGGACAAATGCCTATTATTTCTAGAATTGAGGAAATATTAGGATTCATCAGTACCAAGTTGGGAGGATTTTGAGACAAAACCACATGCATCCCTTGGTCATGGCCAGCCTTGCCACTTTGTTAGAGGACATCTTCTAGAGCCTCCAAAATTTCTAGGAACCTTTTTGGCATCATTCTAAGCAATTCAATTTCACACAATTTCTTTCTCCTAGGCATACAAGTACCACTTTTAATACTTGCAAAGTTTCTCCCCTACTTTAGTATCTAGTTGTGTCTCCTCTTTCCAAATTCACATCTCTTCTCTAGTTGCTAGTCCTAGCTCTTGTGTATTCTAATTAGTTCATATTAGGGCTCTTTACTTTATAATTTGAAATTCCTTAATTTAGATCTAATTGAATACACTTAAAAAAGAAAGCACCTATTTAGTATACTTAAGGCCTAATTTTTGTTCTTCCATAGATATTTTATAGGGTATTCCATCTTCCTGTAGTATCCTGCAATACTCTATTCCACTTACAATTTTCTACATCAATAGAAATTTGAGCTTGAAATTTTGAGGATAGAAGATTCCCTAAAAGCATGGGTGGTGGTCTAAATAGGTGAGAACTACTAGGAACATCTCTCATCTGCCAAAACTTTGGTGTTTTGTAGATTTTCCAGGAAAATGGATGGATGTCATTTTTAATAGGCTTCAGTGTTTAACAACCCAATAGCCTTCAAATTTGCTTAGGGGTTTCCTTATGACACTATACACATTATAGGGAAACATATCTAGGTGACAACCTCTTATTTCTCCATCCACTAGATTGCCATAGGAGGGGAAAGGATGGTTCAAATTGAAGGTAACATCGAGGAGCTACACCAAGAATTATTGTAGCAAGGGGTGAACAACTACCACAAGCCAAGGTGCATGACTGACTTCACTTCATGTACCTTGGCTTAAGGTTGCCTTGAATATAATTTGATTCATCACCCATGAAGGTAGACACTTATTGCTCTATAGCTATCATTTTCATTTGCTTATTCATTTATGACATGGTAAAAGGATAAACATGCCCTATTTCCTTGTATATTTGCTACAAAAGATGTTCTTTGAGATGTACTAGGGGAAACCTAAAAATATGGCTCACCACAACCTTATCAAACTGGTTTTGGTGGAAGCCCTAAGACTTATGAAGTATGATCCTCCTATTGTTAATTTTGTATCAATAATTTTCACAATTTCTTTAATTTTCATATCCAAAAAGAGAATATATAAATTATATCCCTTATAAATTAACCAAATAAAATATTAACTAAATATTTAAAAAATATATTAAAAAATAACTTAGATAATACTAGAGTACATATAATATACACACAAATCTGTTATTGTTGTATCGAATGTCATTACATTCTTTACAAATTGAGAGATTCTTATTATATCAAGATGATGTAATTTGTTGATTGTAATATACATATACTAGTCTTACAGTTTATAATTCAATTGTGAGACCATTTACTATCTCTTAAAACATAGGTCTATCTTTTACATTTACTTAACATCTATATTTTTACATTTTCTTTTTGATAAAATTATTTTTTAATGTATGTTGGCAAGATAAAGGGGGATCACAACCAAAGTTCTAGGCCCTGGTGTCTTGCGTGTTGTATTTATACCCCAATTATGACAGTGAGAAGGATCAGAACACTTGCAGTAAGAATTACCATAATGCAGAGACTTAATGTAATAGACAATTCATCATACACATTTTAAACATTAAATTGAGTTATCCAAGCCTTATATCTTCCTTTATATATATAATCATTATGTATTACAATAGCAGATATATAATTTATGTTATGCTCTTCTATTCTACTCTAATTGTCTTGTTCTTCCTTCTATTCTATTGTTATTATATACATCGGATTACATTGGGCACGTGTCCCTTAAAAAACATTACTATTCCTACTAGGCCTAGTCAGCCTTATGCTCTACATTCCATTTGCATCTAATTGCGGTGGCTTCTGATCTCTATACAAGCTGCTACCAACATCATCCCCCCTTTAGAACCACGTCTTGTCCTCAAGACATGCAAAATTGCTTTAATTTGCGGGCAGGATGTTCTTGTATATTGTCTTCAACTGTGCAAATGTTGTGTTCCATCAAGTTTTTGCTTGCTGTAGCATTTGAATTTGTCAGTGGATTTGAACCAACGTTTTCTATACCTTCGCAACACCAGTTGGGATTTGGATTTGTTGTACAGTCTTCTTTGTTTCGCTCAGTAAACTTGTCACATGGGCCAATCTTAGGCTTACCACCTCCTGGAGTTGTTTGAATTAGGCCTTAATCAACTCTCTTTGATCTTGCAATTGTTGGAGATTGTAATGTCCCCTTTTAGGAAGCTTAAAATTTCTTAACCTTGCACACAATTTAACTTCTTGAAGAGAACATTAGTAACCAATAAATCCTTATAACATCATAGTATTGTAATTAGGGTTAGTAACCACATAATCAATATCAAAGTTCATTTCACATTTTCTCAATTCTATCATATAGAGATTCCATGAAAGACCTTGGGAGAGTCATTCATGAGCCTGATCGTTAATCTACTCTATGTCACTCACCCCATATGAGGTGAGTACATTAAGGCACTGGTATAACAAGACCCACTACCATAGGCCCAAGGGTTTCATTGTTGCACCTGATAATTCTTCACCACTTGGCTCAAGGGGCTTCATGCTATGCATCTGACGATACTTCACTTCTTGGCTCAAGGGGCTTCACGCTATTCACCTGACGATACTTCACTCACTTGAGAGTCACCTAGGTGCTAGATCCTAACCGTCCTTCCCTAACTCCACTCCCATACTCATAGGGTGTGTAGATAGATTAATGGTGAGGCTACTTATTCTCATCCTTAGTACACCATGTTTAGAATTATGAATTATACTTTATAAGAACTTATCCTTACGATCTTGTGATCCCCATGGATCTCGAGATAGTACATTTGATCACATTGTTCCTCTATGAGAACTCATCATTGTACCATCTCATATGATGGATTGCCATACATACTACTTGGCATCATACATTATTCTTTCATGGAGACTTTGACCTTGTCCTTCCTCAATTCTAAACATTCTTACTCTTATTGTGTTAAATGCATTCTCATTCCAGTATGTTGTAAGTAATCTCATTTTATACTATATAAATATTCTCATTCTATTCTATATTCTCATTCTATTAAATATTTTCATGTTATAGACATTATCATCTATTATGATTATAAACCATTTTCATGTTATTTTGATAATAAATATACATCCTATGTTATAAGCATTCTTACTCTATTACAGTTATAAGCATTCGTATTCCATTATGATTAGCTAGATGGATTATGAGCCATTATTACTTGAGGTAAGGGACATACCTTGTTTGATCGGTCCTTAGATCTGCTATCTCTTTTGGATGCTACCAATATACAATGTCTTACTGCTCTTATATTTATCTTGATGGAATAATTGCTTGTATATTCGCTAATCTGAATCAAACTAGATTGTTTCCTGGATTCTATTACTTGATGGATGCTAATATATATATATGTAATTTGATGCTTGTATAACTATGAATGCTGATCGATGGTGATTCTTGTTCGATTGTATGAGATCTTCTTGTATATTGCCTTTTCCTCTTGAGAAGGTGAGATCCCTAGGACAGTCGCTCCTCTTGGATCAACATTGATCCTTAATGATTTATTTTAATCATTTGTCTTCTTCTGATTTTGTCTTATATGTTGATGTGGCTTTGTCTCTATGTGTTTTATTGTTTTGTCTTATCTTTCCTAGCATATTTGCCGCTAGGCTTGGGATTGCCTTATTCACATTTAGTGCACCGATTCTTTGTAGAGGAGATCGCCGATTATAATATGCTTGTCTTATTTCTGTCTTCCTTTGTCTCTAATGACTAATTTGTAAGCAATGTGTTAGATATAATAGTTTATCATTCTTACTTGCTAGAGCTGATTGTCATTATGGCAATCATCATGATGATATTGTGATTAGTGAAATTAAAATGAAGTTAAAATCATAAAAACAATGCATAAAACACAAAGATTATACCTTCAAGATGACCCACAAATCCAAGATGAGGTAGAGAGTGTTCCACCCAAACACCCTAGCTTTACCCAAGATGCTCAAATGAGATATGAAATGCTCTCAAACTATGCAAATCACTAAATAGACCTAGCTCAAGAAGAGATATTTTGGCATGATAACTTTGCTCAAATTGTGGATGATCAAATGGCTTGAGGAGTGTCGTATTTATAGGCATTTTGGGAGAGGATTTGATCCAAGGGTGGAGATTGATTTGGAAGATCAATGGTGGAGGATGAAAGTGATGTGGAGGGCCTAGATTCAATCTTAGAAAATGGAGGGTTAGGAATAAAGATGAATTTTAAATTCATCTTGGGAAAGGGGTGGAGTTAATGAGGTTGGGTGAGATGGATTATATGTGAATTAAAATATCACATGGGGAAGAGTAAAATGAATTAAAAATTTATTTGGGGAAGACTGGGTCAAATACTTATGACATGTGTAAGAGTTTTTAATGAGGTTGGTTGGCATATGTGTATAAATAATTATTTTATGTGGCATAGATAATAATTTTTTATTTGAGATGTGTGGGGAAGGGTGTTAATTGAGGTTTGACCATTTTAATCAAGGTTAGTAGCCTAATTAATTTGGTTGGAAAAAATTAGGAAATAGATTAGTGAGGGATCAAGATTAATTAAATAGGGTTTTATTTAATTAATCCTAGGTCTAGGATCATGTAGGTTAGACTAGGTAATTAAATAATAGATATTTAATTAGCTAGGGTAGGGATAGGTTTATTAATAGTCTGAATTGATTAGATAAACATGGTTTTACCTAATTAATTGGGTTTAGGAAATGGGGGAATTAATCAAATAAATATTTGCACATTTATTTAATTAATTGGGTAATGTTAGACTATTGAATTAATTAAATTAATTCAATTTGGCATGATGAATGAAGGAAAAATAGGTGCTGAACATGATAATTAATTAAATAAAATTTTAATTAATTGTTTGGAAGGGGAATTGGTGTGTTTAGTGAAGTCAAAAGTTAGTTAGATGGTGAAGACATTTTTAGGTGTCTACATTTCCCCCTCTTTGACGTGGCATCAAGGCCTAGCAGGGAAGTGGCGTCAAGTCAAAGAAAATATGCCCCAATTGCCAGGAAGGAATGAAATGAGTGAGGGATTATCAAAGAAAATATACCCCAGTTGCCAGGAAGGAATGAAATGAGTGAGGGATGCCCCCTCGAGAGGTTAGTTGAAAAAATAATTTTTTTCGGGTGAGCTCTCAAAAGGACGAAATAGAGGTGATAGTCGGATAGAGGATGGAAAAATAGGTTGACAGAAAGAAAAATGGGCAAAAAAGTTTGTGGTCTACACCCTGGGGAGGAAAATGTGCATGGAAGGATGACATGGATTTCTATAAATAGAAAAGTGGGCCCTAAAAGTGCCACATTTGCACACATAGAGCCACTTGGATGAAGAGAGAAGGAGAGAAAAATGGCACACCACAATCCACTCTTCCCGCGCTTCGAGCACCTGTCTAAGCGAGTTCAATCCTACCAGACAGCACTAAAGGCTGGCCCCCAGGTAGCCCTAAACCCTACCTTTGTCAATTTTTGTGTTCGTTGCATTTATTATATTAGGAAAAAAAGATTTTAGGATTCTGGCGCTATCAGGAAATCGATTGGCGCTAAAAGAACGCAGATTGGCACCATCATCTGGAATGGCACTATCCATTTGTGGGAGAAAAGGGATAATCAATGCCAAAACAACTTGTTTTGGCACCATTGTCTACATTGGCACAATATTGTGCAAGGTCAGGGTTTGGCAAAGTGGCACCAAATGGGCAGGACGTGGCACAATCGTCTCGATTGGTGCCATGTAGGGGAGTACTATCCAGTGGATTGGCACCTTGTGGAGTCGTGGCACCATTTGTGAAACTGGTGCTATTGGCTGGAGTGGTGCCAACAAGTGGATTGGCACGAAGGATGAAAGCGGCGCTATTTTACAAAATAGTGTTTTTTGTGCAGGCAGTGGCACCATATTTAAATGTGGCTGAATAGCACTATTCATGACATTAGCATTAAAAGGGGACTTTGTGGCGCCAAATTTAATTTGGCCTCTACTGGGAGGAAATTTAGCATAGGGGACCTAATTTGGAAGAAAAGATGGGTTTTTTGACAAAGACTTGGTGGATGCAGGTTCCTGGAGGGTTTATAGGTTTGCGAGAGTGACGCGTTCCTATTGTGATGGCCTTGTTCGCTAGGTTTGACCGACTGACTCGGGCCCAATTGGTAGATTTGGGATTGTTGATAGTGTCAGCTATGTCCATGCTATGAGCACATCGGGCAATGATGACAGCAGTTGTCGAGCGATTTCAACCAGAGACTTATTCTTTTCACTTCCCGATGGGAGAGATAACAATCACGTTTGAATATGTATATTGCATCCTCAAGTTGTCAATTCATGGTGATCGAGTGGTTTATGATACGAGGAGGGTGTGACTAGCCCTACATAGATCCTTTGCCCCAGGTCATCCAGAGCTACCAGGAGACTACTGAGAGATGAGATATGAGACATTGGTAGCGGGTGCAGATCACTTCACCCTATTTCTCTATGCATTGATCAAAGGGGTAGTGATGCCAGATCGACGAGGTAGAGGTTTTACAGTTGGTTGGGAACTGATGATAGAGGGGATGGTTCATCATGGGACTGTCTATGCCTAGGGGCCAGTGATGCTGGCACAACTATATCACGAGATGCACACCTATGTGTATCATTATGATTCTACACTATTAGCTGGGGTCACACTATTACATGTGTGGGCATTTGAGCATATTGCGATCACCAGGCCAGATGGAGGGTATTACCATCGATAGTTTGAGGCCTACATATTTTTATATCAGCATCCTATGGAGTATTCACACACTGGGCAACTACAGTACTGGCAGTGGGTACTGGATGATTTGACTTGCATTATATGGCAACCTTACATTAGTGTTGAGCCTTGGCCAGAGGATGACATGCACCTAACTTATGTTATTTAGACGCACTATTTGATGGGTCGTGGGTGGCAGACATTTGACAAGTATCTACCATCGCAGGTGATGTGACAGTTCGGCATTCGACAGGATATGCCCTAGGAGATGGCAGTGTTTGTCCGGACACGACAAGATCGAGTTGCATGGCCACCAGCCATAAACCCACAAGTAGCACTAGTAGACCTGGTAGCCTTATAACCGTAGTGATGGGATTGGGTGAGTACAGTTGCCGATGCAGGGACCACACCTACATATGATCAGTGGTGAGCCACCTAGAGGCTAGTCCGTTTGACCGATCCGACAAAGGAGCCAGATCTAACCATAGAGGATGAGGGAGATATCATTGAGGAGGAGTTGGTGGTAGAGGAGGTAGAGAAGGAGGAGGAGGATGAGGAGGAGGAGGGGGATGGGGGTCGGATGGGAGTGTTGGTAGCAGTATCCTAGGCATAGGCAGGGCTAGGCAAGTGGGGGAGATGAGTGAGATGATGATTACTGGCACCACCCCTAGAGCCACAGCTGTAGGGGCAGGAGGAGGGAGGGTAGCAGTTGCCAGAGCAGCAGGAGATAGTTGTGCAATAGGTACCAGCACAATAGGTTCAGGTAGGGGAGGTGGCAAGACAGAGGGCACCTCGGTAGCATAGTGGGAGGCAAAGGACACTAGCAAGCCTTACAGCACATCATACACCTAGATTAGGCATAGGAATGTGCAGCTGTACATTCTTGAGACTGCCATGGGGTTTATAGGGGTTGGGTAGACAGAGGTAGGCAACTCTAGTGCAGGGGTTGGTTCATCTCTAAGAGAGCGTTCCTCTCATCGGTGCACCTGAGGTGAGGATGAGGAGGAGATAAAGACCTTGCAGGGATAGGTCGCCAGTTTATAGGAGACCTTGGAGAGGTAGGAGTAGGAGTTAGTATAGTTGTGGGGAGCGGTTGTATTATTAGATGGAGCAGATGGGCAGGTGGGTGCGCTATAGCACAGTTATCATAGGCACAAGCCTAGATAGCCACCTTGACACGTGAGAGGGCCTAGTGGCAGGCTGCATAGGTGAGGCCCCAATAGGTAGAGGGGTAGGTGGTGAGTTTGCAGGGGGTTGTGGCAGGTATAGGCATGGGTCTCGTGTTGACATTGATGCAGACACATATTGCACAGCTGTAGGGATAGGTGGTAGATTAGAGAGGCCGAGCTAAGTATTATCATGTAGCCTACTGTTCGGCTATTCCAAAGGGTTAGCAAATCCCCAGCTATAGCCAACATAGTAGCTCTCGGATGTCTGGGTCATGCAGGTCCAGATCCATTCAGTCAGTTTAATAGCCGATGGGCCTTAGCACAGGGGCCATAGCAGCCACCATAGATGCCGCAGTAGCAGCGACAGCCCAGATCTCCCACTGAGTCAGGCAGGAGATCATCAGCCCGAGGCTGACATATATCGTTGTACATTTTTTAGCCCTTTGAAGCCTTTTGTATCATGACTTGTATCATTTTGAGTGATGTACATTATGTTTTTAGCGATATACTATGACACTTGATGATGTATGATGATGATGATTATGCATTTATGATGTGTTATGGATTATGTTGATGTATGAACTTATGTTTCATGATGATGTTTATGTTTATGGATGTGTTATGTGATGTGATGCAATTATGGTTTTATGTATATTATGATGATGTGATGAGTTTATGAGATGTTGTGGATGTACTGATGATGCAGATATAATGTTATGATTTATTTGTGATGATATATGATGTTATGATGTTATGATTTTCTTGTTTTTTATTGGTGGAATTGCTACCTCATGTCGACCACATAGTTGTATAATATGATATATTGCTATGTTTTATTTCTGATGATGACATGATGGATGTTTTTATTTATGTTGCAATATGTGGTTTTTATGGGTAATGATGACACTGATGGTACTTAGCGGGCTTGTTGGCAAGCCCTTATTAATAGAATTCAATTCAGATATTAATTGTTGTAAGGATTTTATGATGTTTCTGATATCTAAGATGACCTTTTGGATTTATGGATGGATGCTTTATTATGATGCTTATGATGTGTGCAAGTGGTACTTGGTAGGTTGTATCCCTCATGTCTTCATTATTATGCTATGAGTTGATTTTATTTCATGGATGAATGATGTTGTAAATGTAATGCTTATGATGATGATAGGTTGTGCATGTTATATGATGATGTTATGTTTTGCCTATGTTATGTATGTATGTTTTGATTATGGATTATGATGTGGATGTGGAATGCAAATAAATGTTCAGATTAATAAACATTTAGTATGGATGCAACATTTAGTGGAATGGAAATATATGTTTACCTTAATAAACATATATTATGTAGGCAAATGGAAAAAAATGAAAATGTGATGGTTTAGGTGATTATGATAATGTAAGTAATGGACTAATGTAATGATTTATGCAGTACCAATCCAAGGCATCACCAAAGTGATTTTTGCCATTGGATGTCTTTATTGTACTCAAGTTTTTCTTGATTTTTTTTTTATTTTTTCTATTTTAGATTTTTTTGTATTTTTGCTTGGGATACTCGATGGGTTATGCATAGAATTTTTTCAAATGTAGAATATTCATGGGCTCCTCCAGAGGTTGCCCCTCAGGTGTTGCAAGCTAATATGCTCCTGATCCGTAGCTAGCGGTGATGAGATAGGGTCCCAACCAATTGGGTTCAAATTTTCCTTTCTTAGGGCGTTCCTGTAGATTTTTCTGGTTTTCCATGAGGACAAGGTCGCCCACTTCAAACTTGCGGTTCTTGATTTTCTTGTTATAGCTTCTTCTTAGATGATTTTGTTAGGCTTGTAGATGGTTGAGTGCATCCAGGCATTTCTCATCCAATAGTTCTAGCTCGTGTAGCCTTGCAACTCGGTACTTCTCATCAATGATTATGTTCTATAGGGATACTCTTAGTGATGGGAGCTAGACCTCAATAGGTAGGATGGCTTTAGATCTGAATACTAGGGAGTATGGTGTGGCTCCTATGGGTGTGCGGATACTAGTGCAGTAGGCCCATAGGGTGGGATTGAGTTGAAGGTGCCAGTCGCGGCCAACTTCATTGATTGTTTTCTTCAGAATATGCAAGATAGTTTTGTTTGAAGCTTCAACCTGACCATTACCTTGGGGGTAGTATGGAGTGGAGAAATGATGTTGGATTTGGAATTTCTCACATAAGGTGCGGACTTCTTGGTTTTTGAATGGTTTCCCATTATCTATGATAATGGAATGGGGTATGTCATAATGACATATGATGTAATGAAGGATGAATTTGGATATTTGGATTCTGGTGGTGAAAGTGAGTGGAATTGCCTCCACCCACTTGGTGAAGTATTCGGTAGCAGTGATGATGAATTTATGACCATTAGACGATGTTGGGTGAATCTTTCCTACAAGGTTGAGCCCCCACTATGAAAAGGGCCACAAAGTTGTTATCAGCTTCAATTCTTGTGATGGTGAATGGATGAGATGCCCATGTTGTTGACACGGCAGGCACTTTTTCACCAACCAGTAGGCATCTCATTCCATGGTTGGCCAATAGTACCCTATTCTCAAGATCTTTTTAGCTAAGGTAGGTCCACTCAAGTGTGCCCCACAAATGCCTTCATGTACCTCTTGTAAGGCCACTTCAGCTTCCCCAGAGTCCAAACATCGTAAAAGTGTACCATCAATATTCCTTTTGTATAGGGTGTCACCTACGAGAGTGAAGTGGGAGGCTCGACAGATGAATCTTTTTCATTGTGAGGCTGAAAGGTCGGGGGGAATAATGTTATCATGGAGGTACATGTATATCTCTTGATACCAAGGGGAGAGGGGACCAACAATTTCGCACACCATTTCTACTTAGGGAACATCATATGCCGGTATAGGGAGTTCTTCGATCAGGAACTTGCACTTCTTGTTGTCCTTCTTCATGTCTACCAGGGATCCTATTGTGGCCATTGTGTCTACTGCTTTGTTATTTAGCCTTAGAATCTGCTCAAAATGAATGTCATAAAAATAACCTTTGAAGTCATCCACCATCCTTTTGTAGGGCAGGAGCTTATCATCCTTAGTTTTATACTCATTGTTCACTTGCCTGATGACTAGTTGAGAATCTCTATAGACCATTAGCTTGTCAATCTCCACTGAATTTCCATACGGAGTCCTTTGATAAGAGCCTCATACTCTACTATGTTGTTTGTGCATGGAAATGTAATCTTGTATGACTTGGGGATGGTGTTGCCTTAAGGGGTAACAAAAAAAATGCCTGCCCCTAAGCATCGGTGTGTATAAGACCCATCAAAGTACATTTTCCATGGTTCTGCTATTAGTGCTATAGTCAATATGGATTCATCAGGAAATTCTACAAGTGTAGGATGCTCCGTGGGGATAGGTGCTTTAGCTAACTGATCAACAATGACTTTCCCTTTAATGGATTTTCTTTCTGTGTACTCAATGTCAAACTCGCTTAAGATCATTACCCATTTAGCCATTCATCCAGTAAGGGCAGCCCTATTTAGCAGATACTTTAGCGGATCAATCTTGGCAATGAGCTTAGTTTTATGATTAAGCATGTAGTGTCTTAACTTCTACGAGGTGAAGACAACGGCTAGACATGTTCGCTCAATGGGAGTATAGTTTAGCTCATAGATCATGAAGGTGTGGCTGATATAGTATATTGCTCTTTCTTTTCCTTGTTCGTTATGCTGCACCAACAGGGACCCTATAGCTGTTTTAGTTGTTGAGATGTATAAGAGGAGGGGCTCTCCTTGTTTTGGTGGAGTGAGAATAGGGGGATTAGCCAAGTACTTCTTCAACTGATCAAAGGAAGCTTGACATTGATTATCCCAAACAAAGGCTGTGTTTTTTCTAAGCAAATGCTAAAATAGCTAACATTTATCAGCAAGTTGGGTGATGAACCAATGGATAGACTAGAGCTTCCTCTGTAGACTTCATAATTGCTTCAGTGTTTTTGGAGGGGGCATCTCTGTGATGGCTTTAACTTTGGTGAGATCCACTTCAATTCCTCTTCTTGAGACTATGTACCCCAAAAGTTTTCCTGAAGTGACCCCAAAGATACATTTCTTTAGGTTTAGCCACATCTTGTACTGCTCTAATCTGTCAAAGATTTTAGCCAGCACATCTAAGTGTTCCTCTCTGGTCTTTGATTTTCCCAATAGGTCATCCACATAGTCCTCCATGATGTGATGGAAAAGGTCATGGAAGATGACTTTCATGGAGCATTGATATGTTGCTCCTGCATTTTTTAGGCCAAAAGGCATCATGACCCAATAGTATATCCCCCATAGGCAGATGAAGGATGGCTTGTGTTGATCTTCTTCCACAATCCTGATCTGATTATATCCTAAAAAGTTGTCCATTAAGGATAACATCTCGTGCCCTGCAGTGAGGTCCACTATAATGTCAATGTTGGGGAGGGGAAGTCATCTTTAGGGCATGCTTTGTTAAGGTCCCTAAAATCTGTGCAGCATCAGATGCCCCTAGTGACTTTCACAATAGGTACTATGTTAGATACCACTTGGGGTAGTCTATTGGTCGGATGAACCCCACATTTAGGAGTTTCTTTAGCTCTACCTTAACAAGGAGCACAATCTGAGGATTCATTTTTCTTAGCTTTTGTTTTACAGGTTTTAGATTAGGCCACACTGCAAGATGGTGAACAACCAAGGCAGGATCTAGCCCCAGTATATTAGCATAGGTCCATGCAAAATTATGGCTTCTTTGTTTGAAGAACTCTAAGAAATTCTCTTGTTCTGTTGTGGTAAGAGACTCTGCTCTAAAGGTGATTTTTGGCGCTTCCTCTATTCTAAGGTTCATTTCTTGCAATGGCTCCACAAGGATTGGTGATCTATTTGAATATACCTTCTCTATTTTGGGAAGGCCCATGCTTCCATCTTCTAGCACCTCATGGAGGCTTTCACTAGGAGATACGTCCTTTATTTTTATTTTTTCTTCACCCGAAAGTGCCACGGAGTGGTTTTCACTAGGGGGCATTATTTTTATTTTTATATTTTTGTGACTAGAAGCATGGGTGGTCTCACCGAAATAGGAAGACATGTCAAGTTCCATGATGTACCTAGCTTTGTGATCTCCCAGGGGGAAGTGATCTCTGACCCCCATTATTTCTGCTATGGCTTCATCGTTCCTTGCTACATCAAGGACAGGAAGTCCCTATTGGTCCCAATCTATAAGGTCTGGGTATACAAGGGATAGGTCATTAGATGAGGATGCTAGGGTGGTTACAATGTAGATGGTACATATGGAAGACTCGAAGAATTTAGTGAAGTCACTAAAGGAGTCTTGATGGTATGCTTCGTTAATGTTATCGAGTGCAAGGGAAACCTTAGCGACCTCACCTAAGATACACTTGCCACTAGTGAGGATATACTATTGTTTTCCATACCCTAACCCTTGAGTATAGGGATTCCTTGTTGCTTGAATCAGCTCTATGATCCCTTGTTCATGGAGGCCAATACTGCCTTGTCCTCTATAGCCCATGTACTTGACAATTTCTAGCCCTTTGCCATAGATTTCAGCTGGTATGGTAGGGGCTTCCTATTCTGCTTCTTCTTCTCTATACAACCAGGAGGATATATCTTCAAGCACATCCTGATCAAGGAGATGCTTTCTTTCAAAGATGGGTGATGGTTTGCATTTGATGATGACTGTAGAGACATCTTCTTCTTTTGGGGCACCAAATGTTTTAGGATTGGGTAAAGTCCCTACATAGAAGGTACCGTGCAGGTCATATTCCCCACATCCCATGTCACTTATCTTGATTTTGACCTCAGGTGGCAGAGTTGTTTGGGATGAAGTGGTAGTGATGTTGGCAGGGTCAACATATGAGGTGGATGATGTAGGGTCAGTTTGGGAGGTAGTTTTCTTGATAGCCTTGTTGTATAGATAGAAAGTATGGTCATGTCCTTCCAAGAAGCTCCAATATTGGAAGGGGCAGGGATTAGCATAGATAGTTACTTCCTTGCCATTATGAGGGAACTTTAGGCATTGATGAAATGTGGAGGGGACGGCTTGCATGGCATGGATCCATGGTCATCCGAGGAGAATGTTCTATGGAAAGTTGAGATCAAGAACTTGACATTTGGTCTCCAAGATTTTCTGCCCTACTTGAATAGGGAGTTTGATGATGCCTTCAGATAGCCTCTCAGTGTCATCATATCCTTTTATAGTTATGCTTTCACTAGGATCTACAACCACATCAAAGTATCCCAAATGTTTTAATAATTTGAGAGTGCAAAGGTTTAGGCCTGAGCCACCATCTATTAAGACTCTTTTTATGGTATGTTTGTGGATATGGACTTCGATGTGTAGGGTGTCATTGTGTGAACCATCGGATGTGGGAAGGTCTTTCTCAGAGAAGGTTAAATGGTGAGGTGAGGTGATATGACCCACCATGGCTTGGAATTGTTCAACATTCAGGTTAGTGGGGACCTAGATTTCTATTAGGGTTTTGTTAAGGATTTCCTTGTGAAGGGGAGATGTATGGAGTAGTTCAAGAATGGACATTTGGGCGAGGGTTTTACCTAGATAATCTAGGAGATTGTATTGATGGGTTGATGGTGGATGGATGGATGGATAGTTTGGTTGATGGTTTGGTGTGGATGTAGATGTTTGATCGGTGGTGGAGGCTGCACGGATGGACACATGGCCATGATGGGTAGTAACAGCACAATAGGGTGCTTGAGCCCAAATGGTAATTGTGTTGACATGGTTAGATGATGCTTCTATCCGACCCACGATGGAGTCAAAAGAAGCAGGAGGGGGAACGATGTGGTAAGCTTGGTTTGAGGATAAGACCTTTTCCTTGTCGTGGTTGGGACAAGGGTCCTTGTAAGCTCCAAGGTTTGTATTGGGTGATTATTGTGGGGTTTCCTCGAGTTTGACTATGACATTGTCTATGAGATCTTGTACGCAATGTTTTAGCTTCATGCAATCAGCTATCTTATAGCCCACGATATGGTGGTATTGTTGGCAAGATACACTAATCTAGCATTGACTTATGTGTTGTCATTGATGGTAACAAGGCTTAGAGAACCTATCTCCATGACAGGAAGAGATATCTCTAGAAGAACATGTTGGATTCTAGGTCCAGGTGACAGAAAATGGCTAAGTATGGAAGGTATTCTGAGTGGAAGACATAAAGTCAGCTAGTATGCCTCCATAATTGAAGACTTGCAGATGCGGCTCAGGTATGATGTCATTTGGTGTTTGATAGTGTTATGCCTCAGAGATTAAGTCCTGATCCTCTCTGAAAGTCATCTTGAAGAAATGTCTAAGTCCGGGCAAGCAACGGTATAGCAAGAATAGTGAACAGGGTCTAGTGCAGTGGTCTGCATTCCTCCGCAGACAAGTATCTCGTTATGCAATTTTGAGGTGTTGTAAACACTTATATGAAGTGTCTTATTCCAGTGTTAGGAGATCTAAAGTCCACCAGAAGGTTAGCTACAAGCTACTAAGTATTGGCATAGTGTTTGATAGAGTTTGACAGAGACAGAGTCTGAGTTCTGATGGTTCGCATTTCTCCGCAAGATGATATGATGCCTTACGATTCTAAGGGTAGGATTGGGAATGTATAAAGAGTCCTTGATATGTTTTGGAAGTTGTTTTGAGATCTTTAGTAAAATTTGTAAATCAGCAGATGAAGTTGTTAAGCATACTCTTAAGGAAGAGGCCGACAAGTATATAAATCATTGTGCGAAGAAGAGTTAATGTTTGGAGGATCTATGTAAGTAATTGAATGATTAGATCTGATCTATATGAACACACTTGGGAGAAGATTTGGGTCCACGTGACACATAGTGCATTGGATTGAGCGATAAGGTACATCTTTTTATGTACACATTTCACTTCTTGGATGCCGACCTGATTATGGATTAAATCATGAGGTAGATATATATAAGAGCGATGATCTTTGGTTGTGGTGTGTGGAAATATATGTGTGTGATGTGAGGATGTGAATAGTGGAGCAAAGTTAGAAGATCAGTAGCAATGAAGACTTGGGATTCAGAATACAACTGTTAAATGACTGCACCCTGGCATAGTGACAATTGCTTAAGCAATACTCAGTTCTCATGTACAATCTGATTGGAAGCAAGTGTTTGTCTTCAAGGCATTGAGCCTTCAACAGGGTTTAACAGCCCTTATTGTAATCTTGCTAGGTTTAGGGTTGAGGTAGTGAGCCTGCTAAACTTATTTGTACATCATGGCAGTGAGCCCGCATGTTCTAGGTCCGTGGAGTGACCAAGCCTAAACATCATTTTGTCAAGTTTGAAATATATTTATGAGAGCTAATCCTCTCCGTGGTTTTTCCTGTTTTGGGTTTTCCACGTAAAATCTTAGTGTTATGTGTCATGCTTTTGTGTATGATGTTCAATTGTATATTTTTCTTCTATTGGATTATTCTTTTGAAATGGTTAAAAGAAAAAGTGCAAGAAAAGATTTATAGAACACTGATTCACCCCCCCTCTCAGTGTTCCTAACAATCAACAATTGGTATTAGAGCAAGGTTCCTTTGAAAAAGTTTAACAACTTAAGGAAGATCTGGGATAGTATGATCGTGGCAACAAGAAGATATGGAGATTATGAGAGATACAACCAACTAGAAGCAGCTCTTATGGATCTTGAAAATTCTTAAACAGAGGTCAAGGATCTGAAAGAAAACTTGCAACAAGCTGATGATTGCATATTAAAGCTGAAAGAGCAAGTCAAGAAATTCAAAGGCAAATACAAAGAAATCAATGATCACTATTCTGAAGAAAGGAAAATAGAGCAGAGAAATGATAAAGGAAAAGAGAAAGTTGATTCAGTTGAAACCAAGAAAGAAATGAACAAGGTATGGATCAAGAAAGAAGTAATAGAAGTCAAGGTTCAATCCACACCAGTATACGGTGCAGATACTTCCTTTGGGAAGTAAATCAAGAGCTCTGGCTCAGGGAAAACATTGTTAAAGAAAAATTCAAAAACCCCAGCCAGAATGTGGGTCCCAGAACCTGGCACAGAGATGTATAATGGAATCTAATGTGACATATCTCTTGGAAGAAAAACTAGAAGAAAAAGAGTCAATGTGGCATATTGTGGAGCAATCCCAATCGGTTGTATTCTACAGTGAAGGTTTTTTTTGTTAACAGCTTTTTGGAAATGGGCATTTAATTACATTTAGGTCACATTATGCAGAGATTAAAAAGGAACTTGTTTAATCTCAAAATCACTTTACACTCAGAGCCATCAAGTATTTAGAGAGATCGGAACAGATCTAGAGCAACAACAACTAAGAATTGAAGGGCCTGAAGAATTTTAGAAAAAGGAAACCCTAATTCGGTGGAACAAGGTAATCTCATTCAAAACCTTCTTGTGAATCTATTAAATTCTTTTGGAATGGCATCACCACAAGTTGTTGATATTACTGAGCATGCACGACCAAAATTCAAAAAACACCCATTCAAATCAACCGAAGTCGATTAGTTGGGTGCATTCTCAAGTGTTCCTCATAGAGTAATGCATGCAGAAGATGTTAGGACATATATTCATGTTGCCCTAGAGGAATTTGGTGATAACAGGTTTAATGTTCTTCACTTGAAACACTTGAGTAATGAAAATCTCGAACTGAAAAATGAATATCTAGCATTGAAAGAAAATAA
Organism: Cunninghamia lanceolata; assembly: GCA_027924645.1. Classification (NCBI taxonomy): domain Eukaryota; kingdom Viridiplantae; phylum Streptophyta; class Pinopsida; order Cupressales; family Cupressaceae; genus Cunninghamia; species Cunninghamia lanceolata. The sequence goes on along the minus strand of BSBN01000286.1, from coordinate 3,754,583 downwards.
ATTTATTCAGTACCTGAATTTCCCAACATTTATGGAAGATGAATGGGTCTGGTATGTGTTAAGCAGGGTTCATGATGAATTCATATGGCTTGAAAGACCTTTCAGGATTACAAAAGATGTTATTACGATGGTCACTGGACTATGTTCTACTGGATCAATACCTCTATTGAAAGTCGTGAAGAATGATATAGTAATTACGGCTACTGGAGTGAAATTTGATAAGAGAGCCTTGACAATAAATGATATTGAGGATCATGCCATGAGATTTTGCTCAATGGTATTAGGATACAATTTTATTTCACCAACTAGGAGAACTCAGTTTTAGGCACGGCCATTTACATAGCCTATCAAATGATTAAAGAAAATGTTGATTATGACATCTGTGAATTGCTCTAACAGCAAGTAATGGATAACCTTTAGAAGACAAAAGAAGGTAATTATCACTTTAAATTTGGCACACTGATCATGTGTTTATTTTTCTATTTTATGCAAGAGTTGCCTGGTATGAAGAACCTATTCTGGACCAATGATAAACATGTTGCAATTCAAATTAGAAATTTGTTGAGTAGCATAGGCACCATTGATGCACAAAATGCAGCCCTATGGGGCTATTTCAAGAATTTCCAAAGATCAATGCAAGCCAGAGAAAGAATCCCCAAAATAGTTGTTGAAAAATACATGGATATAATCTGCTTCATTGTGACAAAAGATCAGTTTTTTATGGAGGTTGTTGAGCCCAGAACGGTCTGGATTATGCCTATGGGATATGAGGTAGATGGAGCTGTACTGGAAAACTATGTTGAATATATGTTGAGCAAACCCAGAGATCCCAAGGAAGAAAGATTTGGGACTTATGATGAATTGCATGCCAAAATTCATGTTGAAGTAAGAAAACCTTAAATCTCTAGGAAAACAAGGAAAGTGGTAGAAGAAATCACCATAAAAGTTGGCTTTACAAAAGAAGAAGTGGCAAAGGCAAGGGAAAAGGCACAAGCCATCAAGGAAGCAGAAGAAAAGAGAAAAGGTGAATTGTGTGCAGCTCTGAAAGAACACAAAGATGACTTAGAAAAGCCAGAGAAGGTAAAAAGAAAACCCAGAGCCTCCACTTCTGCTGAAGCCTCATCCACTCCCTCTGGTTCCACACCATCTACAAATGTGGAAACTCCTGCCACTAGCTCCAAAAGGATGAAGACAAAAGCCAAGAGAATGCATGCAAGCATAACTGTTAATGAAGAAGAGACAGAATTAGATAAGGAGGTAAAGAAAATGAAAGTTGATGCTACTAAAGAATCCAAAAGTAGAAAGGAGAAGTCAACAAGAAGGAAGACACCCAGCAAAAGACAGGAAGAAGATAAGTCTCATGCAACTCTAAAGATTGAAGATGTATTAAAGTCTGTCACTGTTGATGGTAACTTGAAACTTGTGGCTGAGTTTTATGATGATTATAATGATGCTAAAAAGAGGATTTTGGAAGAAGCTATTGTAAAGTATCTGAACATATACAACAGAGCCCTCATTGAGATCATTGGTAATCTCCTAGATACCTTGGGCAGTATTCTATCAGTTAGGAAGGAAACTGCTATCACTAACGATGTTGAGCTCAGAGAACACACACTGATAACATTATGTCCGGATATCACTCCATAAGAGAAAATAAAAATCTCCAAGGAACTTAACAATGAGTTCAGGTCAAAGAAAAGAATGAATGCATTAATGATAGGAGCAGTTGACAAGGTTGTCAAGGAAATAGAGGAAATTATTTTGGACATACTAAAGAAACATAATATTTCCACCATCTTTGACAATAAGGAAACAAAAGATGAAGATATCTACCAGAGACAAGCCTTGATCAAGGACAAGAACAGAGTGCTCAAGCCCCTGACACAAACACATTGAATATAGGCAAAACTAAAATGAATTTGTCTCCTAAGCAACAAGCTAAGGATGTAGAAGTTAGGGAACAGTTGAGGAGCCCTACACTAGAACAAAACTCAGAACAACAAGAAGTTATGGACATAGACCCTCTGGATCAAAGTCAAGGAGAAATATCAGAGAGGGCAAGAGACACTGTGGATGTCTTTGATAGGAAAAAAATTGCAGAAGAGTTTGAACTCCCTCAAGGTCCAATCAACTTGGCCTCATTGTCACCTTTCCAAAAGTTCAAGCTAGTATCTATGGTTTAGGCCAAGGCATAGGAAGAGTTGTTACAATCCTATGGGAAAGATAACAAACTGATCAATGAAGCATCCACTATCTTGGAAAAGATGCTACCATAATTTCAAAGGGATATCTCATTATCCTCTACTGACCATCTCAAGAAGCTGTTAAATTTTGTAAGTGTACATTTTGAATCTTTTGAAAAATCTGCGGAAGTAAAAGTGAGGAAATAAATTGATGATAGAAGATTGGTTGAGTTGAAGAGCATGATAGATTGAAACAAAGTTTTGTTAGATAATGGAATTAATAACATACAAAGTTCCATTGAAGAAGCCAGAAAAATATACAAATTTTGTTTAACTTGGCCAAATATCACAAAGGAACTAGAAGATAAAATCAAAGACTTGGAACTCAAACTGATGAATATCTCTGAGACATATAATACAACAGTCAAGTTAATAAATGCCAAAGAAACACAAGTCAACACAAATATCCATAATGATCTGAATACTCTGATGAAGAAAAAGGGAGAAATCAAAGACAGTTTGTGCCAGCTGAAAGGACTGATGAGTCTGAAAATTGATTCCATGACCAATTTGGTAGATGAGGCCTTGAAATCTCAAGCACTAATTGATACACCATCAGATCTCTAGAAGGCAGAGAATTTAGTATTTTTTATGAATGGCCACATCCACATTCTAGAAAGTGCAAGAAATAGATGGAATGGAGAGATAGCTCTAATAAAGACTATCTATAGTGACATTTTACCTTCAAACACTAATTAAGATGAAGATTGTACTTGTAAATATGCGGCAGAGTATATAAAATTTTGACAAAATTTTGGCTCTAGATCACACCCTTTGCCATTGATGTCAAATAGGGAGAAGAAGTTCAGTGAAAAATGGATAATCACCTCAGGGGGAGTAGGAAAATAAAGTGTGTACAGTAAGGGGGAGCAGTCAAGCATTTTTCACTAAGTGTTGCCATCAATGCCAAAGGGGGAGATTGTTCAAGAGACACTACTCTAGCATTGACTTATGTGTTTTCATTGATGGAAACAAGGCTCAGAGAACCTATCTCCATGACAAGAAGAGATATCTCTGGAAGAACATGTTGGATTCCAGGTCTGGATGACAAAAAATGGCTAAGTATGGAAGGTATTCTGAGTGGAAGACAGAAAGTCAGCTAGTATGCCTTCGCAATTGAAGACTTGCAGATGCGGCTCAGGTATGATGTCAGTTGGTGTTTGATAGTGTTATGCCTTAGAGATTAAGTCTTGATGCTCTCCAGAAATCATCTTGAAGAAATGTCTAAGTCTGGGCAAGCAACGGTATAGCAGGAACAGTGAACAAGGTCTAGTGTAGTGGTCCACATTCCTCCACAGACAAGTATCTCATTATGTAGTTTTGAGGTGTTGTAAACACTTATATGAAGTGTCTTATTCTAGAGTTAGAAGATCTGAAGTCCGCCAGAAGGTTAACTACAAGTTACTAAGTATCGGCATAGTGTTTGACAAAGTTTGACAAAGACAAAGTCTGAGTTTTGATGGTTTGCATTTCTCCACAAGATGATATGATGCCTTGCAGTTCTAAGGGCAGGATTGGGAATGTATAAAGAGTCCTTGATATGTTTTGGAAAGTATTTTGAGATTTTCAGTAAAAGTTGTAAATCAGTAGATGAAGTTGTTAAGCATACTCTCAAGGAAGAGGTCGACAAGTATATAAATCATTGTGCGTAGAAGAGTTAATATTTGGAAGATCTATGTAAGTAATTGAATGATTAGAGCCAACCTATATGAACATGCTTGGATGAAGATTTGGGTCCGTGAAACACATAGTGCATTGGATTGAGCGATAAGGTACATCTTTTTATGTACACGTTTCACTTCTTGGATGCTGACCTGATTATGGATCAAATCATCACGCAGATATATATAAGAGCGATGATCTTCGGTTGTGGTGTGTGGAAATATATGTGTGTGATGTGAGGATGTGAATAGTGGAGCAGAGTTAGAAGACCAGTAGCAATGAAGACTTGGGATTCAAAATATAGATGTTAAATGACTGTACCCTAGCATAGTGATAGATGCTTAAGCAATACTCAGTTCTCATGTGCAATCTGATTGGAAGCAAATGTTTGTCTTCAAGGCAGTGAGCCTTCAACAGGGTTTAATAGCCCTCAAGGTTTAATAGCCCTCAAGGTTTAACAGCCCTCAGGGTTTAATAGCCCTCAGGGTTTAACAACCCTTATTGTAATCTTGCTAGGTTTAGGGTTGAGGTAGTGAGCCTGCTAAACTTAGTTGTACATCATGGCAGTGAGCCCGCATGTTCTAGGCCCGTGGAGTGACCAAGCCTGAACATCATTTTGTAAAGATTGCAATATATTTATGAGAGCTAATCCTCTCTGTGGTTTTTCCCATTTTGGGTTTTCCACATAAAATCTTGGTGTTATGTGTCATGCTTTTGTGGATGTTGTTCAGTTGTATATTTTGCTTCTATTGGATTATTCTTTTTAAATGGTTAAAAGAAAAAGTGCAAGAAAAGATTTATAGAACACTGATTCACCCCCCCTCACAGTGTTCCTAAAAATCAACAGGTATTCACAATAATCATTTTCATTATACCACGCAGGTTTGATTTGATTTTCGCTGTAGGGTTTAATGGGTGGTAGAGTTATCAAATTATCTTTTAGAATTTTGTCCAAGGCATCTTCAATTGGTTCTCCTAAGGTGTGAATCTCCTTCAAGGGGTCTTATTTTGTTTCAGCAGTCCTTTTGGGTTATTTACATTGTTGGTGGTGTGTGCACTTTGAGGCACTTGGTTTTGTATATTTTGGATGGCCTTCACGTCGGTGATGCCGTCATTGAGAGTGTTCTTGTTTTTGCCCCAAAAGCAAGGTTTCTCATTTGATTGTGCATTGTTATTACTTGTGTTTGGGGCGTTGATGTTGACTTTATTATTGTTGTTGTTATTATTGTTGTTGTTGTAGGGTTTGTTGTTGTATAGCTTAATCGAACCCTTAGCAATAAGGGCTCTCTCGATGGTGGTTCCCTTGTTAATGACTTCTTCAAAAGTGGAAGTGCAGAGGATTTGTAAATGAAAACTCATCTCTTGATTAAGATTAGCCACAAAATTGGTGACTGATTATTTCTCAGGGATCGGCCAAGAGAGTTTGCTTGCTAAGCCTCTCCACTCTTCTGTTTGGTGTTGCAAAGGTCTATCATGGATATTTCATGTTCAAAGTTGTAGGAGAAGTGGTTAACAAACTTCTCCATGAGCTTAAGAAAAGTATTAATGCCCAGAGGAAGGTGTACAAACCATTCGGTGGCTTGACCAGCGAGGCTTCTAGGAAAGAGTCTCATTAGGTATGTGTCATTGTTTGAGACTTCAAGGCAAGCAATGTAAAACTCCCTAAGGTGGTCCCTAGGGTCTCCCTTTCCTTTGTATTTGTCAAATTTGGGTGTCTCAAAGTTCTTAGGAAAGGGAGGCATGTATAGTGTCTGATCGAACGGGTATGGACAAATATCCTCAAAAGAATATTGTTTGTGTTTGACACCATGTTGCATATCATCCACCTTTTGGATTAAGGTCTGTACAACACTTGTTAGGTCTAGTGTTGGTGGCGGTTGTGGGATGTATGTCTGTTGGTTGATGAGTTGTTGGAGGTTAGGTGGAATTTGGTATTGGTTTGTTTGGTTTTGGGGGATGAGGTTTTGATTTTGTGGGATGGTGTTTTGATGTTGGTTAAGTTAGGCAAGGTATTGTTGGTAGGCATGGAGTTGTTGGAGAACGTGAGGTGGTAGTTGAGGATTGGGATTATGTTGCATAGATGATACTACGAGATTTTGTACATAGGTGAAATTGGATGGGTTGGTGTTGGATGGATTGGTCGTGTTGTGAGGTAGTTGTGAAAGAAATTGACTCATGTAGGCTACGATGTTAGGGTTGAGGGGTGGCACACTCGTGGAGGCACTCATGTGCATGGGATTGCTAGGTACAGTGAGGGTGATTTGTGGTATGGATGTAGTTGCATTTGATGTGCCGGTGAGGTTGATGGGGTTGGTTATAGTTGAGATGTTGGTGGGATTAGTGGGATTGATGGGATTTGTGATGTTGGCGGGATTGGTGGGATTTGTTTGAGATGTGTTAGGATTAGTGTGTGATGTGGAAGGTTGTGAAGATGTGGTAAGATTGGTGTTGGACATGGATGGTTGGGATGAGGTAGTGATGTTGGGTAGTTGTGCACCATTTATAAGAAGAAAATCAAGATATCTACTAGGATTTGATTTTAGAACCCTATCTAATATATCCATATTATTGACATCCTATGTGAATTTTAAGATGTCTTGATCTGCTTGGTTGATAGTGGTGTTTTGGGAAGGTGGTTGTGGCAGTTGTGGTTGTAAGAAGGTGAAGGGATTTATGTTGGGATCGTGTGAGGGTATTTGCAAGACCGTGGGTAGGTTGGTTACTTGTTGGCCGATTGGTACATTGTTTTGGTTGGTTATAGGCATTCCTAGGCCCATGTTGTTGTTAGTGTAGGTTTTTATTTCCTAGATGGGTTATTTATTTTTCCTATATTCCTAGGTTTTTCCTACACTTCTATTAATCTCGCTTAGGTTAATAAAGCATGTCTTATTAGGTGAGTAGTTGCGAGGTGTCACCTTCCTACATGTGAGCATCCATTAGCTATCTTGGGAAGATACTTTGCTATCTTTAGTCCGATAGATGGTTGCTCCTCATTGGTCGGTGTTGCCACCTCCTCTCTCTTCCTAGTCTATATAAGCATGCTACCTGGCTTGTATTTTGCATCTAGCATTTGCATTACTCTCTTGGAGACTAACTCTGTGTTGCTATTTTGATTTTGTATCATTTGCATTCATAGTTTTAATATCTATTCTTTGCACTAGTTTTCTGGGTTATTAATCTTTTCATATTCTAACATGGTATCAGAGCTATTCTATGTGCAAGAGTAGATTTTAGTTTCCATATTTGAGAGATTTGGGGGGGGCTAATAAATCTTATTGCAGGTTTTCGAAAAACCCAGTATGCTTTTCTCTTGCATCTTCAGATGATCTTGAGAATCAGAAAAGTTTGACGGAAACTTTTTTTAATCTCTGGGGTTTGCACATGTGTTTATGAAATCTAGGTGATTGCAACATTTCTGGTTGTACCGGCACCATTTCTGGCTGTTCCAACGTGTCCAGGAGGCTTGAGAAAGTTAGATTTGGCTTTCATTTCACCGAAATCGGAGATCGTCATACACAGTTGCGGAACCGGGGTTTCGAGCTCAAATCTGACAACCAGCTTGCATATTTGGTCTTTTGAATCAATATTGCAGGTTCTAGCATCTGATTCAGCCTTTGCATGTCATTTTTTGGTTGTTCAGGTCATTTTATGTAGCTAAAGGCGTTCCATTTACACTGGAGCAACATCTTCTGTGCATTTGCAAGAAAATGCCTTCTGGGTTTTGTTCGCAGCACAGAAAAACCATTTGGGTATCTTTTTTTTTTTGCATGTAGTCTGTATATTTTGCAAAAACATGCTTAGAAAGCTACAGTAGGACCCCTCTCCGTTAGCAGCTGCAGTTTTGAAGACAGTTTTCAAATGCTCCGTTCTTGCTCATATGGACTCCTTTTCCCACAAATTTTTTTTTGATTTTAGCTATTTTTTCGTAGTGTAGTTGTTTTTTGATTTTGATGCTAAGATTTTTCAGAAATTGCAGATTCTCAGTCGTGACATTGCACGGTTCTCGTTTTGGGAACTTCGGAGGATCATAACTTTCACATACGACCTCGTATCGAGGCGATTCTTTTTTTGAAAGTGCATGATTTTTCGAGTAGATTGCAGTGGTGTTGTTTATTTCTCTAGATATTATGCCAAAGTTGTATTTTTAGCATATGCTCTTCATGAGGGTTTTGTAATGCATTGAAATCAAGACCACTTAGTATTTATTGCTAGTGGTAGTTGTAAATGCACTAATATAAAGTGCCAAATCATATTTTCTTGGGGGGGTTCTTTGATTGAGTGAAAAGGGGGGGTTGTCTTGGTTGGGTTCCCTTCTTTTCGACACTTCTTCTCTGCATTTCTTCATCATGGATCAAACAAATCTACCTATCCTAACTCCATACAATTACTTTGAGTGGAAATCACGCATGACAATTCACTTAAGGAAAGCTGGATTAAATAGGATAACTATGGGACTTGAAACTAAACCTGCTAAAGATGAAGATAAGCCTAAGTGGTTTAACAAATGTGATGAGGCATATGGAACATTGTGTTTGTCTATTTCTCCTGATTTGCTCTTTCACATTGAGTCTTTGAATACACCAAATGAAATCTGGACAAAGCTAGAAACACTATTTAGCACACAAGATTCAATGAGGGGTCATATGTTGGAAAATGAACTAATTAGTTTAAGTCCAGGCAATTTCAACACAATCTAGGATTTCTTCACTAAATTGAAATCACTAAGGCTGTAGTTAAAACAATGTGGAATTGAAAAGAAAGATGAACAACTGATTCTTAGTATTCTCTCTAAGCTAAGTTCAGAATATTCTGTGTTTGTTTCTACTTTCTGTGCTACTAAGGGTGCACTTGGTACTCAATTCACCATGCCATCTTTAGATGATTTTGCTGTCAATCTCACTCGGGAACAGGACAAGCTAATCCAGATGGGCACTCTTAAGTCCTCTAAGTCACATGCCTTGGCTACCAACCAAGGCACAAAAGAACAGAAAGGACAAAGTAGTAACAATAATAGTAAGGATAAGAAACAAAAGAATAGCAAGGAGAAGAAGGATCAGATAACGGTTGCTTCAAAAGCAACTAATGAGACCCAATATTCCAAGGGTGAGAAGCCTAAGAAAGAGAGGGTCCAATGTGCCTATTGTAAAAGACCCGGTCATGATGAACATAAATGTCTGAAGAAACAAATTGATCACTTGACACACATTCTTGAGAAGAATAATATCAGTGTCCCTGAGTCTGTCAAACAGAGTTCTAATGAGGGGTCTAATAAGGCAAAAGAAAACAGCAAGGGAAAAGGAAAGGGCAAGGCCCTTGTTGCAGTTGCTTCTTCACCATCCACTTGGGTTCTTGATTCGGGTGCTTCGCACCACATGGCTTCATCTAAGGAAGAACTTGCATCCTTGGAGCCGTGTACTATGCCTTCTATTTTGATGGGTGATAACACTCTTGTTGAGGTGTGTGGGAGAGGGTCTGTTGATGTGGGGGATGGCACATTCCATGATGTTCTTTGTGTGCCCTCATTATCAACTAATCTCCTATCGGTATATCAGATCACTCACATAGGTTCAGGCAAGCGGGTTGAGTTCACTCCTGATTCAGTGGAGATTTGTGAGTTGCACAGTGATTCTACAGTGGCAGTTGGGAGAGCAGATCATCAATCATGGCTCTATCTATTTTCTCACTTTGTTCCTGATCCCCTTCCACTGTTTTGCTCACTCATTCTAATGATGTGAGTAGATTATGGCATGAGCGGTTTGGCCATCTTAACTTCTGCTACTTGCAGTAGCTTAACCAGTAGAGCATGGTCACAGGGTTGCCTTCAGTTCAGTTTTCAGGTGGTGTTTGCCAAGGTTGCATTCTTGGTAAGCATCCTAAGGAAAAGTTTGACAAAGGTAAGGCATGGAGAGCTTCACAGATACTGGAGTTAGTTCATAGTGATTTGGCTGGTCCATTTCAGTATCCTTCTTTCAGCAGGGCTAGATATGTCCTCACATTCATTGATGACTTTTCTCGAAATACTTGGGTGTACTTTCTCAAACAGAAGTCAGAGGTATTTGATCATTTTCAGGACTTCAAGACTTTTGTAGAGAAGCAATCCGAGAAAGCCATCAAAGTTTTGTGCACTGACAATGGTGGTGAGTATGTCAACCATCGTTTTGAGAGGTTTTGCACTTCAGAGGGGATTGATTTGCAGCATTCAGTTCCGTACAATCCACAGCAGAACGGTGTTGCAGAACGGAAGAATTGGTCCTTGAAGGAAATGGCGAACTGCATGATTCACTCCAGATCTCTTGCACCACAGTATTGGGCAGAGGCCATTAACTGTGCTTGTTATATCCAGAACCGTGTTCCTCACTGAGCCTTGAAGGGAGTCACTCCTGTTGAAGCTTGGAGCAGTCGGAAACCATCAGTTAAGCACTTTCGAGTTTTTGGTTCTCCTGCATGGGCCCACATTCCTACAGAGAAATGCAAGGCCTTGGATCCGCAAAGCAGACCTTGCATATTTGTAGGTTATCCTGATGGTGTGAAGGGTTATCGGTTGCTCCACCCTACTACACATGAGTTGTTCATCGAGAGGAGTGTTTAGTTTGAGGAGGGCTCTTCAAGCTCACTTTCTATCACTTCTCCAACTCCTTCTACTTTGACATTGGAGTCACTTGGGATACATGACAGATCTTTTGATGAGTCAAATTCACCTGAGCAGTCTTCTACCTCCACTTCTGATGCAAAGAACGATTCTGAGGACTCACCTCCTTCCTCTCCTAGTCATCATTCAGAGGTTGATGATTCTCCTCCAGATTCTCCATCTTCCGGTCCACTTTGGGCTAGACAGACCTTGCAGTCTGTAGGTGATTGGGTTGGGGATCCATCAGACACCAGGCGGACTCGTTCACAGTTCCAGGATGCTCCACATGTCTTCATTGCTACTGCCTCAGATCCACAGTCTTTTCATGAGGCTTCTGGTATTCCTGAGTGGGATACAGCTATGCAGGAGGAGTATAGTTCCTTGATGAGGAACCACACTTGGGATCTTGTCCGTCTTCCTAAGGGAAGAAAACTTGTTCGATGTAAGTGGATCTATCGGACAAAATTTGTAGCAGATGGGTCGGTTGACAAGTATAAGGCTCACTTGGTCGCAAAAGGATTCTCCCAGGTTCCTGGGATTGACTACTCTGAGACTTTTGTGCCAGTTGCCCGAATGAATTCCATCCGACTTGTTCTTGCCATTGCTACAGCTAATCGTTGGGAAGTACACCAGATGGATGTGAAGAGTGCTTTTCTTCATGGTGACCTTCAGGAGGAGATCTACATGGAGCAGCCACAGGGGTTCCTTCAGGATTCTTCACTTGTGTGCCTTCTTCGGAAGTCTCTCTATGGCCTCAAACAGGCTCCTCGGGCTTGGTATGCCAAGATGGATTCCTTCGTTCTATCAGTTGGGTTCACTCGGTGCCATTCTGATCCCAATGTCTACATTCTGCAGCAGGATGATTCACTCCTATTTCTGGTTCTGTATGTTGATGACTTGTTGATCACAGGGAGTTCTTCATCCACCATCGGGGCTGTCAAAACTGTCTTTCATGACAGGTTTTTGATGACTGACTTGGGCTTGTTGCATTACTTTCTCGGGATTGAGATCTACCAGTCTTCTTCCGGGATCACCATCACACAGTCCAAGTATGCTCTAGATTTGCTCTCGAGGTTTCATATGGCTGACTGTAAGCCTGCTCCGACTCCCTTTCTTTCTGGAGTCAAACTTGAGGCTCAGTGTTCTTCTCCACTTGTTGATGGCACTTTGTACCAACAGCTTGTTGGGAGTCTCATTTATCTGACTCATACGAGACCTGACATTTCATATGCTATAGGCATGGTCTCTCGATTCATGTAGGAGCCTCATGAGCTGCACTGGAAAGCAACCAAGCGGATCCTTCACTACATTCAGGGTTCTCACAGTTTTGGGATTCACTACGCAGCGGGTATTGAGCTTGACTTGGTGGGCTACACAGATTCTGATTGGGCGGGTGATTCTCAGGATCGCAAGTCTACTTCAGGTTACAGCTTCTCACTTGGTTCAGGTCCTGTTTGTTGGTCGAGCAAGAAGCAATCTGCTATTGCTCTATCTTCTACTGAGGCCGAGTATCGGGGGGCTGTGAATGCCTCTACTGAGGCCATTTGGCTTCAGAATCTTCTCACTGAGTTTGGTATCTAGATCAGACGGCCATCAGTCATATTTTGTGACAACCAAAGTGCCATTCAGATCTCACAGAATCCGGTCCATCATCAGTGGACCAAACACATAGAGGTCCACATGCACTACATCTGGGAGCTCATCCATGGCCACGTCATCGACCTTCGCTACTGTTTGACTTCCGAGCAGGTTGTTGATATCTTCACCAAACCCTTCACTGAGAGCAAGTTCCTTCATTTGCGAGCTTTGCTGGGGGTGCGGGATGCTTCATCTTCTGGGGGGGCTTCTTCCTCTCACTCGGAGTCTTGACTCTCTCTACTTTTGGGGGGATCTCCTCTCTCTCTTTGGGGGGGAATTTTATGTACATGGGTACCTCATCAGGCTTGATTTGCCAGGACCCATTTCTACATCCACCTAAGCTTCACTTATGGGGGGTGTTAGTGTAGGTTTTTATTTCCTAGATGGGTTATTTATTTTTCCTATATTCCTAGGTTTTTCCTACACTTCTATTAATCTCACTTAGGTTAATAAAGCATGTCTTATTAGGTGAGTAGTTGCGAGGTGTCACCTTCCTACATGTGAGCATCCATTAGCTATCTTGGGAAGATACTTTGCTATCTTTAGTCTGATAGATGGTTGCTCCTCATTGGTCGGTGTTGCCACCTCCTCTCTCTTCCTAGTCTATATAAGCATGCTACCTGGCTTGTATTTTGCATCTTTTGCTTTTGCATCCTCTTAATGCTATTTTGCTTCTAGCATTTGCATTACTCTCTTGGAGACTAACTCTGTGTTGCTATTTTGATTTCGTATCATTTGCATTCATAGTTTTAATATCTATTCTTTGCACTAGTTTTCTAGGTTATTAATCTTTTCAAATTCTAACAGTTGTTTCCAAGGTTGGCCATCTCTTGATTTTTCTTGTGTTGGGACCTTGTTATGGGCCTGCAAGGATATGGATTTTGATTGTGAGGTGGATGAAGGTGGAGCCCTTAGAGAATTTGGTTTGATTTATTGGACCCAAAGAGGATATGGTGATGGAATGGGATAAAGATCTAGGTATAAGAGAGTATACTCCCTATAATCTAAATCTAAGGGTGAAAGAAATTATGGAATGATTATAGGTCTTGACCTTTAGGAGATAAGTCTCAAAAAGGTGGCAACTTAAGGATGGTAGATATCAAGGATATTGATTTTCACAAAAATTTGGACCAAAATGATGGAGGATAGATTGGATTGTTTGAGGATGATTTGATGAGAGAGATTTGCTAATGATTTGGGAGATGCTTCAACTAAGGAAAACCTTAGGTGACTTAGATGTTTGATAGGATAGATTTGGATGATGTTTTTGGAAAGGGATATTGAAGTCAACAAATGAGCTCAAGTAGGTCTAGATTTTAGGTGTTGCATAATGGATGTTTTCTCTTTGCTTAAAGTAGACTTATGACCTCAAGCAAAAAGGGATGATTATTCTACTTGAAGGTAGACTAATGACCAATCAAGCAAAATAGGGTGTGAAAGATGAAATCTAGATTCAACTTTAGCTCAAAGATTGATTTTTTATTTTTGGATGTTGGTTGATGTTTTGATTGATGTTTGGACTATGAGATTTTGGATGTGTTTGGTGTAGAAGAGATAAATGGATTGGGGGATGAAATTGTAGAAGGATGTATTTGGTCCAAAAGTAGGTAAAAATCAAAGGGTATGAAAAGCTATGGAAATGGATGGATTATGGTTGGATTCAATAGTATGGTGAAGGGTCCAATAATGGAAATGATTTTTTTTCTAAGGTCAAAATGGGAGTATGGATGAGAAATTTTGGATCAAAATGGACGTGGGTTTTGGTAGATTTTGGAAAGGTGAACGTGGATTGTGGATAAGTAGGTCCTAAAGGTCCCAAAATAATTTTCTAAGGCCATGGATAAATTAACCTGTAAATAGCACCAAAACCCAGGTAGATGGCACCACAACAAAAAGAAATGGCACCAGGGATATGTGAAATGGCACCAAAACATATGAGTGGTGGTCAATGTTTTGGCAAAAGGTGGATTTTGGTGTCAAACTTAGACTTTATGAAGATCAAAGGTTGGTCAAATGTTGTAATGATGTCTCAAATGATGTTGTTTTGTCAAGTTTTGCAAACACTTCAAACAAAGAGCACACAATAGGCAAAGGTTTGATGTGACATTATGAGCGCAATGTGTATGTTCAATAAGCCCCTCAAGGCCCAAATTTCCATGGGTATAACACAATCGAAAACAATTGAAAACAATGCTTAAACTACCTAAGGTCAAGGTGAATGGCGACTTACCAAGCCCACAACTTGGAATCTCTGACGCAAATGTCAACACGCCAACAAATAGGCATGTCTCATTATATTGTCTTCTCAAGAGAGGATGGATAGGGGCCTCCTACATTGGAAGGATGACACAACCACCCTTTCCCTGAAAAGCTATGTATAGCTTATGCTAAGCCGAGGATTTCCATCTCATCTCAAGGGAGCCATATGATGAGAATCTTGGGGGTAAAACTAGCTATGCCCTTGTCTTGAAACAAATCACCAAAAGGCTAAATAAGGGGAGGTGTCTAACCAAAGGTGCTTAGTGGGGGAACATTCATGGGATCGGCACACTACGGGCACCTGATAAACCACTTAAGGTTTTGACTATCTCTACTAGGAGTTTCATATACACAAAGGTACTACTTCCTTTCAAGCTAGTATCAAATGGTAAGCATTAATACCAATTCAGAATTGGCTTTCACCTTATCCTATTTTTTATAGTGGGCTGAATGAAAGTACCGCTTGGGTTCACCAATGAGTTCTCCTTGCGAATGTGTCTCAAAGGTAGGCCCACTCTAAAAAATGAAAAAGAAGAGCGTAGATCCATTTCTCTTCACCCAAGATCCTTGTAAAAAGGTGAGGGGAGAGGATAATTCGATTCTATCCCTTGGGTTCTACTAACAAAATGTGCAAGTGCACAAGACACACCAAACAAGAGCTAATGTTCTTTTTAAATCCAAATTGAAGTGTGCCTAAAGTTGTTGTTGCAAACACTTGCTAATTTTAATGCACCAAATTCAAATGTTGTCTCTGCTAGGCACACAAATGGTTCTTTTTAGGTACACCAAAATGAAATGTTTGTTTGAGGATTGTTTGTCAAGCAAGTGTTAATTTTAGTACACCAATCCCAAATGTTTTCTAAAGTACCAATCAAGGGTTCTTTTTATGAGCACCAAAATGAAATGTGATCTATGGTAATAAAACCCTACAAGATGTTAGTAGTTTCAATATTATGGTCTTGGAGGAATGGGTATAACCTGCAAAACAGAGACAACCCCCTACACAGATCCCAAAGTTAGCACAGAAAATAGCACTAAAACATGTTCAAAAGGCACCACAAAGATCTAAAATCGTGCCACAAAAACTTAAAATGGCGTCAATGACTATTGACAGTATAGATACTTCCTATCCTAAAATAGTGCTACACAGATTACAGATGGCGCTAGAGATACAAAAGGTGCTAGAATGATAACAGATGGCACTGATATACAAGATAGCACCAATACAAATAGAAATATCGCCACAATGACAAAAGGTGCCAAACTATGAAGAAAAGGTGCCACTGTGTTTAAAGGTCTAGTTTGCTCGACTGGTTGCAGAGGAAAGCGTCGTTCTGGGTCCGGATAGTGCTGATATGATGCAGTGTTGGACAAAGCTACAAAAAGACAAGTTTAGTTGCAAGATACTTGTTCAAAAAAAGTTAGTGGTTGTTTATTAGCCCAAAGACTTTCAAAATACCACAAACAAAATTGCAAATGAGATCTTAAACAAACCAACTAAGCAATGGTTAGAAAACAAAATGGTAGATAGATTTTAGGAAAATTTTGCCATAGTTTCCCCTTGTTTTTGTGCAAAACCTGCAAAAATTGAGAGCAAAATGTGTGCTAAAATGATGGGAAACACAAAAACACACACATATATAAGTTAGTATCTAGGCAAAGTTGTCGTGCGAAGAAGGCACTGATGTAGCCAGAAATAATGCCGCTTCAGGATGAAATGGCATCACCTTTTAGTAAAATGGCGCCACTGCGTGGGAAGATAGCGCCGATACTTCAAAAAGCACATTTTCTTCAAGAAAAACTCACAAAAAATGTTAGATAGAGACCTTGTGGGTCCCATTGGGCATGCCAATGTGATTAGTGAAATCAAAATGAAGTTAAAAACATAAAAACAATGCATAAAACACAAAGATTATACCTTCAAGATAACTCACAAATCCAAGATGAGGTAGAGAGTGTTGCACCCAAACACCCTAGCTTTACCCAAGATGCTCAAATGAGATGTGAAATGCTCTCAAACTATGCAAATCATTAAATAGACCTAGCTCAAGAGGAGAGATTTTGGCATGATAACTTTTCTCAAATTGTGGATGATGAATGGCTTGAGGAGTGTTGTATTTATAGGCATTTTGGGATAGGATTTGATCCAAGGGTGGAGATTGATTTGGAAGATCAATGGTGGAGGATGAAAGTGATGTGGAGGGCCTAGATTCAATCTTGAAAAATGGAGGGTTAGGAATAAAGATGAATTTTAATTCATCTTGGGAAAGGGGTGGAGTTAATGAGATTGGGTGAGATAGATTATATGTGAATTAAAATTCAAATGGGGAAGAATAAAATGAATTAAAAAATGATTTGGGGAAGAGTGAGATTAAATGCTTATGACATGTGTAAGAGGTTTTAATGACACTAGTTGGCATATGTGTATAGAAAATTATTTTATGTGGCATAGTTAATAATTTT
The DNA here is from genome assembly GCA_027924645.1 of Cunninghamia lanceolata. Taxonomy (NCBI): domain Eukaryota; kingdom Viridiplantae; phylum Streptophyta; class Pinopsida; order Cupressales; family Cupressaceae; genus Cunninghamia; species Cunninghamia lanceolata. The sequence goes on along the minus strand of BSBN01000286.1, from coordinate 3,737,690 downwards.
TTATTTGAGATGTGTGGGGAAGGGTGTTAATTGGGGTTTGACCATTTTAATCAAGGTTATTAGCCTAATTAATATGGCTGGAAAAAATTAGGAAATAGATTAGTGAGGGGTCAAGATTAATTAATAGGGTTTTATTTAATTAATCCTAGGTCTAGGATCATGTAGGTTAGTCTAGGCAATTGAATAATAGATATTTAATTAGCTAGGGTAGGGATAAGTTGATTAATATGATGAATTAATTAGATAAACATGGTTTTACATAATTAATTGGGTTTAGGAAAAGGGGGAATTAATCAAATAAATATTTGCACATTTATTTAATGAATTAAGTAATGTTAGACTATTGAATTAATTAAATTAATTCAATTTGACATGATGAATGAAGGAAAAATAGGTGTTGAATAGGATAATTAATTAAATAAAAATTTAATTAATTGTTTGGAAGGGGAATTGGTGTGTTTAGTGAAGTCAGAAGTCAATTAGATGGTGAACACATTTTTAGGTGTCTACAAATAGCTACATATGTGCTGATCCATCTCCCATCGATTGCCTCTGTCGTGCTTCTATGTTAGTCATGATAATGCAAAATGATCCACAATGCTGCCTCAATGGTCTTGATGTAAATAGTCTTATCATTCCAATCTTAAATGGGAATGATGGGTAAGTGCAGGAAGATGGGGGGCCAAAAAGGGGTCTTAAGTGGCCACTTTTTTTCTGAAATTAGGAAATACTGGCCTTGGATGAGAAATTGAGCATAGTTACACTCAAAATTTGGAGATGCAACCAAAACAATGTTCGTAGTGCTCTGAGTCTACTTTCTAAACTACTATTTTGTTTTGAAAATGGCATAGATTAATGGGTTCAAAAGAGGGAGCCACAGAAATTGGTGTTGTTTCTGTCAAAAAAACATAACATAGCATGTTTTGTGGCTCCCTCAAAAGGTCAACTTCTTTTTGGTATTTTTAAAATCGCTTCGGTGAGAAATTAGCTAATAGCATGTAGTTTATGCCCAATTTTTCTGATAATTTTTTGATGAATATTTGATTTTTTACTAATTTTTAAAGTGAACACATCCTAAAAAATAGAATTTTGGCCGTGCTACCCCTATAAATTTTGAAAACTAATTGAAAATCATTTTTTTATTTTATTAATATTTGTAGAATGGAGTCTAGGGATAAGGGATTAGAGTTTAAGGTATAGTATCGAGTTTGTTGAGGGTTTAGGAATAGGGATAGCATTTAGGGTTTAGGGATGAGGGATTAGAGTTGAGGGATGAGGGATTAGGGTTGAGGGTTGAGGGATTAGGGTTTAGGGATAAGGTTTAGGGTTGAGGGTTGAGGAATTAGGGTTTAAGGTATAGTGTTGAGGGTTGATGGTTTAGGGATAGGGTTTAGGTTTGAGGGATTAGGGTTTAGGGTTGATGAATTAGGGTTTAATGTTGAGAGTTGAGGGTTAAGGGTTGAGGGTTGAGGTTGAGGGATAGGGTTAATGGTTAAGGAATTAGGGTTAAATAAGAGTGTCGAGGGTAGAGGGATTACGGTTTAAGGTATAGTATCGAACCTATTGAGGGTCTAGGAATAGGGATAGTGTTTAGGGTTTAGGAATGAGGGATTAGAGTTGAGGGATGACGGATGATAGATTAGGGTTGAGGGTTGAGGCATTAGGGTTTAGGGACAAGGTTTAGGGTTAGGGTTGAGGGATTAGGGTTTAAGGTATAGTGTTGAGGGTTTAGGGATAGGGTTTAGGGTTGAGGGATTAGAGTGAAGGGTTGAGGGATTAGAATTTGACGTTGAGGGTTGAGGGTTTAGGGATAGGGTTGAAGGTCGAGGGATCAGAGTTAAGGGTTGAGGGATTAGGGTTTGATGTTGAGGGTTGAGGGTTGAGGTTTGAGGGTCAAGGATTTAGGGATAGGGTTGAGGGTCGAGGAATTAGGGTTAAAGTAGAGTGTGGAGGGTATAAGGATTAGGGATAGGGTTGGAGGGTTTAGGGATAAGGGATTAGAGTTTAAGGTATAGTATCGAGTCTGTTGAGGGTTTAGGAATACGGATAGCATTTAGGGTTTAGGGATGAGGGATTAGAGTTGAGGGATGAGGGATTAGGGTTGAGGGTTGAGGGATTAGGGTTTAGGGATAAGGTTTAGGGTTGAGGGTTGAGGGATTAGGGTTTAAGGTATAGTGTTCAGGGTTGATGGTTTAGGGATAGGGTTTAGGTTTGAGGGATTAGGGTTTAGGGTTGATGAATTAGGGTTTAATGTTGAGAGTTGAGGGTTGAGGGTTGAGGGTTGAGGTTGAGGGATAGGGTTAATGGTCAAGGGATTAGGGTTAAATAAGAGTGTCGAGGGTAGAGGGATTAGGGTTTAAGGTATAGTATCGAGCCTGTTGAGGGTCTAGGAATAGGGATAGCATTTAGGGTTTAGGAATGAGGGATTAGAGTTGAGGGATGACGGATGACAGATTAGGGTTGAGGGTTGAGGGATTAGAGTTTAGGGACAAGGTTTAGGGTTAGGGTTGAGGGATTAGGGTTTAAGGTATAGTGTTGAGGGTTTAGGTATAGGGTTTAGGGTTGAGGGATTAGAGTGAAGGGTTGAGGGATTAGAATTTGACGTTGAGGGTTTAGGGTTTAGGGTTAGGGTTGAAGGTCAAGGGATCAGAGTTAAGGGTTGAGGGATTAGGGTTTGATGTTGAGGGTTGAGGGTTGACATTCGAGGGTCAAGGGTTTAGGGATAGGGTTGAGGGTCAAGGAATTAGGGTTAAAGTAGAGTGTGGAGGGTATAAGGATTAGGGATAGGGTTGGAGGGTTTAGGGATAAGGGATTAGAGTTTAACGTATAGTATCGAGTCTGTTGAGGGTTTAGGAATAGGGATAGCATTTAGGGTTTAGGGATGAGGGATTAGAGTTGAGGGATGATGGATTAGGGTTGAGGGTTGAGGGATTGGGGTTTAGGGATAAGGTTTAGGGTTGAGGGTTGAGGGATTAGGGTTTAAGGTATAGTGTTAAGGGTTGATTGTTTAGGGATGGGGTTTAGGTTTGAGGGATTAGGGTTTAGGGTTTAGGGTTGATGAATTAGGGTTTAATGTTGAGAGTTGAGGGTTGAGGGTTGAGGGTTGAGGTTGAGGGATAGGGTTAATGGTCAAGGGATTAGGGTTAAATAAGAGTGTCGAGGGTAGAGGGATTAGGGTTTAAGGTATAGTATCGAGCCTGTTGAGGGTCTAGGAATAGGGATAACATTTAGGGTTTAGGAATGAGGGATTAGAGTTGAGGGATGATGGATGACAGATTAAGGTTGAGGGTTGAGGGATTAGGGTTTAGGGTTAGGGTTGAGGGATTAGGGTTTAAGGTATAGTGTTGAGGGTTTAGGGATATGGTTTAGGGTTGAGGGATTAGAATTTGACATTGAGGGTTTAGGGTTGAGGATTAGGGTTGAAGGTCGAGGGATCAGAGTTAAGGGTTGAGGGATTAGGGTTTGATGTTGAGGGTTGAGGGTTGAGGTTCGAGGGTTAAGGATTTAGGGATAGGGTTGAGGGTCGAGGAATTAGGGTTAAAGTAGAGTGTGGACGGTATAAGGATTAGGGATAAGGGATTAGAGTTTAAGGTATAGTATTGAGTCTGTTGAGGGTTTAGGAATAGGGATAGCATTTAGGGTTTAGGGATGAGGGATTAGAGTTGAGGGATGAGGGATTAGGGTTGAGGGTTGAGGGATTAGGGTTTAGGGATAAGGTTTAGGGTTGAGGGTTGAGGGATTAGGGTTTAAGGTATAGTGTTGAGGGTTGATGGTTTAGAAATAGGGTTTAGGTTTGAGGGATTAGGGTTTAGGGTTGATGAATTAGGGTTTAATGTTGAGAATTGAGGGTTGAGGGTTGAGGGTTGAGGTTGAGGGATAGAGTTAAATAAGAGTGTCGAGGGTAGAGGGATTAGGGTTTAAGGTATAGTATCGAGCCTGTTGAGGGTCTAGGAATAGGGATAGCATTTAGGGTTTAGGAATGAGGGATTAGAGTTGAGGGATGACAAATGATAGATTAGGGTTGAGGGTTGAGGGATTAGGGTTTAGGGACAAGGTTTAGGGTTAGGGTTGAGGGATTAGGGATTAAGGTATAGTGTTGAGGGTTTAGGGTTGAAGGATTAGAGTGAAGGGTTGAGGGATTAGAATTTGACGTTGAGGGTTTAGGTTTTAGGGTTAGGGTTGAAGGTCAAGGGATCAGAGTTAAGGGTTGAGGGATTAGGGTTTGATGTTGAGGGTTAAGGGTTGACGTTCGAGGGTCAAGCATTTAGGGATAGGGTTGAGGGTCGAGGAATTAGGGTTAAAGTAGAGTGTGGAGGGTATAAGGATTAGGGATAGGGTTGAAGGGTTTAGGGATAAGGGATTAGAGTTTAAGGTATAGTATCGAGTCTGTTGAGGGTTTAGGAATAGGGATAGCATTTAGGGTTTAGGGATGAGGGATTAGAGTTGAGGGATGATGGATTAGGGTTGAGGGTTGAGGGATTAGGGTTTAGGGATAAGGTTTAGGGTTGAGGGTTGAGGGATTAGGGTTTAAGGTATAGTGTTAAGGGTTGATGGTTTAGGGATAGGGTTTAGGTTTGAGGGATTAGGGTTTAGGGTTGATAAATTAGGGTTTAATGTTGAGAGTTGAGGGTTGAGGGTTGAGGGTTGAGGTTGAGGGATAGGGTTAATGGTCAAGGGATTAGGGTTAAATAAGAGTGTCGAGGGTAGAGGGATTAGTGTTTAAGGTATAGTATCGAGCCTGTTGAGGGTCTAGGAATAGGGATAGCATTTAGGGTTTAGGAATGAGGGATTAGAGTTGAGGGATGACGAATGACAGATTAGGGTTGAGGGTTGAGGGATTAGGGTTTAGGGACAAGGTTTAGGGTTAGGGTTGAGGGATTAGGATTTAAGGTATAGTGTTGAGGGTTTAGGGATAGGGTTTAGGGTTGAGGGATTAGAGTGAAGGGTTGAGGGATTAGAATTTGACGTTGAGGGTTGAGGGTTTAGGATTAGGGTTGAAGATCGAGGGATCAGAGTTAAGGGTTGAGGGATTAGGGTTTGATGTTGAGGGTTGAGGGTTGAGGTTCGAGGGTCAAGGGTTTAGGGATAGGGTTGAGGGTCGAGGAATTAGGGTTAAAGTAGAGTGTGGAGGGTATAAGGATTAGGGATAGGGTTGGAGGGTTTAGGGATAAGGGATTAGAGTTTAAGGTATAGTATCGAGTCTGTTGAGGGTTTAGGAATACGGATAGCATTTAGGGTTTAGGGATGAGGGATTAAAGTTGAGGGATGAGGGATTAGGGTTGAGGGTTGAGGGATTAGGGTTTAGGGATAAGGTTTAGGGTTGAGGGTTGAGGGATTAGGGTTTAAGGTATAGTGTTGAGGGTTGATGGTTTAGGGATAGGGTTTAGGTTTGAGGGATTAGGGTTTAGGGTTGATGAATTAGGGTTTAATGTTGAGAGTTGAGGGTTGACAGTTGAGGTTGAGGGATAGGGTTAATGGTCAAGGGATTAGGGTTAAATAAGAGTGTCGAGGGTAGAGGGATTAGGGTTTAAGGTATAGTATCGAGCCTGTTGAGGGTCTAGGAATAGGGATAGCGTTTAGGGTTTAGGAATGAGCGATTAGAGTTGAGGGATGACGGATGACAGATTACGGTTGAGGGTTGACGCATTAGGGTTTAGGGACAAGGTTTAGGGTTAGGATTGAGGGATTAGGGTTTAAGGTATAGTGTTGAGGGTTTAGGGATAGGGTTTAGGGTTAAGGGATTAGAGTGAAGGGTTGAGGGATTAGAATTTGACGTTGAGGGTTTAGGGTTTAGGGTTAGGGTTGAAGGTCGAGGGATCAGAGTTAAGGGTTGAGGGATTAGGGTTTGATGTTGAGGGTTGAGGGTTGAGGTTCAAGGGTCAAGGGTTTAGGGATAGGGTTGAGGGTCGAGGAATTAGGGTTAAAGTAGAGTGTGGAGGGTATAAGGATTAGGGATAGGGTTGGAGGGTTTAGGGATAAGGGATTAGAGTTTAAGGTATAGTATTGAGTCTGTTGAGGGTTTAGGAATAGGGATAGCATTTAGGGTTTAGGGATGATGGATTAGAGTTGAGGGATGAGGGATTAGGGTTGAGGGTTGAGGGATTAGGGTTTAGGGATAAGGTTTAGGGTTGAGGGTTGAGGGATTAGGGTTTAAGGTATAGTGTTGAGGGTTGATGGTTTAGGGATAGGGTTTAGGTTTGAGGGATTAGGGTTTAGGGTTGATGAATTAGGGTTTAATGTTGAGAGTTGAGGGTTGAGGGTTGAGGGTTGAGGTTGAGGGATAGGGTTAATGGTCAAGGGATTAGGGTTAAATAAGAGTGTCGAGGGTAGAGGGATTAGGGTTTAAGGTATAGTATCGAGCCTGTTGAGGGTCTAGGAATAGGGATAGCGTTTAGGGTTTAGGAATGAGGGATTAGAGTTGAGGGATGACGGATGATAGATTAGGGTTGAGGGTTGAGGGATTAGGGTTTAGGGACAAGGTTTAGGGTTAGGGTTGAGGGATTAGGGTTTAAGGTATAGTGTTGAGGGTTTAGGGATAGGGTTTAGGGTTGAGGGATTAGAGTGAAGGGTTGAGGGATTAGAATTTGACGTTGAGGGTTTAGGGTTTAGGGTTAGGGTTGAAGGTCGAGGGATCAGAGTTAAGGGTTGAGGGATTAGGGTTTGATGTTGAGGGTTGAGGGTTGAGGTTTGAGCGTCAAGGGTTTAGGGATAGGGTTGAGGGTCGAGGAATTAGGGTTAAAGTAGAGTGTGGAGGGTATAAGGATTAGGGATAGGGTTGGAGGGTTTAGGGATAAGGGATTAGAGTTTAACGTATAGTATCGAGTCTGTTGAGGGTTTAGGAATAGGGATAGCATTTAGGGTTTAGGGATGAGGGAGTAGAGTTGAGGGATGATGGATTAGGGTTGAGGGTTGAGGGATTAGGGTTTAGGGATAAGGCTTAGGGTTGAGGGTTGAGGGATTAGGGTTTAAGGTATAGTGTTGACGGTTGAGGGTTTAGGATTAGGGTTTAGGGTTGACGAATTAGCATTTAATGTCGAGGTTAGGGTTAGAGTGTTGAGGGTAGAGGGATTAGGGATAGGGTTTAGGGTTGAAGGTTTAAGGATTGAAGGTTGAGGCTTTAGGGATGAGGGTTTAAGGCTTAAGATATAGTGTCAAGTGTTGAGGGTGTAGGGATAGGGTTTAAGTTTTAAGGGTTAAGGGTTGAGGGATAGGGATTAGGGTTTAAGGTATAGTATCGAGTCTATTGAGCGTGTAGGATTAGGGATAGCATTTAGGGATTAGGGATAGGGTTGGAGGGTTTAGGGATAAGGGATTAGGGTTTAAGGTATAGTATCGATTCTATTGAGGGTGTAGGAATAAGGATAGCATTTAGGGTTTAGGGATGAGGGATTAGAGTTGAGGGATGATGGATTAGGGTTGAGGGTTGAGGGATTAGGGTTTAGGGATAAGGTTTAGGGTGACGGATTAGGGATTAGGGTTTAAGGTATAGTGTTGAGGGTTTAGGGATAGGGTTTAGGGTTGAGGGATTAGAGTGAAGGGTTGAGGGATTAAGATTTGATGTTGAGGGTTTAGGGTTGGGGTTGAGAGATGAGGGATCAGAGTTAAGGGTTGAGGGATTAGGGTTTGATGTCGAGGGTTGAGGGTTGAGGTTTGAGGGTCAAGGGTTCAGGGATAGGGATGAGGTTGAAGGGATTAGGGTTTAAGGTATAGTGTTGAGGGATTAGGGTTGAGGTTTGTAAGGATTAGGGATAGGGTTGGAGGGTTTAGGGATAAGGGATTAGAGTTTAAGGTATAGTATCGAGTCTGTTGAGGGTGTAGGATTAGGGATAGCATTTAGGGTTTAGGGATGAGGGATTAGAGTTGAGGGATGACAGATTAGGGTTGAGGGATTAGGATTTGACGTTGAGGGTTGAGGGTTTAGGGATAGGGTGAGGGTTGAGGGATTAGGATTTGACATTGAGGGTTGACGGTTTAGGGATAGGGTTGAGGGTTGAGGGATTAGGATTTGACATTGAGGGCTGAGGGTTGAGGGATCAGAGTTGAGGGTTTAGGGATTAGGGTTTGACGTTGAGGGTTCAGGGCATTTTCTATCACGAACTTGATTATGAGGGCTTGCCCCTTCATTGTTATGCCTATCATATGGTGGAGTATCTAGCAAGCCCTTGCAGGAAAAAGATGTGATCAATGCAAAGGATGTGATGAATCTATAACATGACAAAACGTGGGCGCGTTATAGCTCGAGCACGTTATAACATGCTCGCGTTTTGTATTTCTATTGAAATGGTAAAAAAGTGGTTACCCCCATGATCTAGGCCCACATGCTCTATTTTCTTACTGATTCTGCGTGTGCTCTGACAAAATAGAATTGCTTTCATGCTATTGGGAAGTTCACATGCACATTTGACACATTGTACCACCTTTGCATGATCTTTCCACCACCTTTTCTACTTTGCCAACTTGAGAAGGAGGAAATAACATAGTTTTCACACCAAGTTTGATATATATCTATTCAAGTTTCAATTTTTGTAGTGTTGCAATGTTAATTGTGATTCAATTTTAGGAATTTAATATTGAAAAGGAAGCAAGTGGTGAAAAACTCAAATTGTTGAGGAGTTTGATGCAAGAAGATAAAAACACTACATAATTGGGTACTCTCACCATTCAAATCTTCATTTTTTAGGTATGTCAAGTCTTTACATGCATGTTCTTTACATTTTCCTTATTTTGGATTGAATTACTTTATCATGTTTTATCATACATGTTTAAAATAGACACATTCCCAATCAAGAAAACAACCTACAATCTCACATGATGCCATGTATATTTTCTACACTTGGGCTCTTTAATAATTATGTGTAATAAACAAACCTTAGTTCATACCATGATGTCAAACTATACAAGAATAAATCCTTACAACATAAAAAAAATACAATCCCACTATTATCATGTATTCATTTCTTAGGAACTAATATTGGTCTCTTTATCATGCTATAGACAAATTCTCCGTCATGCCGAGGAAACGATCAAGAATTAAACCAACACAGGAAGAGATAGAAGCTAAGAATGCAAAGAAAGAATTAAACCAACAAATTCTTCGTCATGCTAAGGAAACAATCAAGAATCTAACCCATCTCATTTAAATATTGATGAAATTCCTAATGTTGAGATGAATTTACCTAACTTGACACCACCTAGAATTTTGCATAGAAAGCCAAAGTATTTGATTGATATTGATGAGAATATTTTGCAGCCAATGGAAGGTAAGATTCCAAAACGCACTTGTAGAAGATATGCTAATAAGATTTGGAGATTGTTCTTTGAAAAGTTAAATGAGACTGCAAGATGTCAACTATTCGTTGAAATGATGTGAAGTATAAAGTATAGGTCTATCATGAAGATTCTTGGGTTGAGAACATCAGAGGCTTCAAGTGAAAAATCTATTGTCAAGAATCTAATGAGTGCGTAAGAGAGTGTGGGTAACACCTCACACACAAAAGATAGTAATGCAACACGGCGTGTGATTACATCGACTATAGTAAGTAGTCAAATGAGGAAAGCTCATCTCATTAGAAAGACAAGTCAAGAATTGAGAATTAATAGGAAAACTTTATCAAGAGTCGTTGGAAGACGCCAAAGAATTGAGGACACTAATGCCAATGAATTATGGGTGTTCTCGGGGAGACTAACACGAAAAGATAAACCAATTGTTGAAGTATTGAGATCACTAATTGAAGACTTTTGGAAGAATTACACAAGGGTATCTCCGAATCAAAGGGATGTGGTAAGAAGGAGAATCGATAGTCAGAACCGCGAGCCACATCTAAAGCATTTTTTGGATGAGACTCAAACACAGTTTTATGGTAAATTTCTAGACAAGTATCCTCAAATTAAAATTTGTCAAAGATATTTTGAAATGCTAAAACCTTTCTATGTTAAGATAAATCACACACACACTACTTGTTGTTGTAGATTACATATTGAATTTTCTAACCATTTTGATGCTTATAGGTCTATATGTTTAGATATGCATACTAATAATGATTTGCAGGGTTGTGCCATATGTGCCCCACCAACATCTTCAAGAGACTTCATATCAAGAATTTTATGTGAAAGAGAGGAAGGTCAAATATTCTACAAGAAATTATGCTTGGATGGCACATGTCATTGTTGTGGTGGCTTGCAACATTTGCCAATATGTGAACATATGGAAATAACACATGCAGTTGGAAATGAACTAGTAGAGTTTGGCAAGTATAAAACAGTGGCATACAATACAAAAGATGGTAAAGAAGCAAAGAGGTGTGAATTAGTTATTGAAAAGATTCCAGTGTATCAGTTTATGCCTATATTTCATGACAGCATAGTGTATGAGTATGCAAGACATGCCCATAGAGCTCGATGGTTGGACTTACAATTCAAGTTATGCAAGGACACATTTCTAGTTGGTAGCATTGTTTCAGTCGTCGACTTTGCAGAGAACTACAGTCTACAGCCACAGCGTGAGGTGCAATCACAATATTACAACTCCACACAGGTTTCTATATTTGTGCACATCGCATTCATTCACGCGAATGATAGTACAGAGGATGACAGAAAGATCATAAGGGAGTGTAATTTCTATATTAGTGATGATCGCACGCATTCTACGGAGTTTGTGCAAGGTTGCTTTCAGGTGTTCTACAATGATTTGGCTAGAAGGGGCATATCGTTCAGTCAACATATCATATGGTCAGATAATTGTGCGTCACAATTCAAGAACTCGTGGAATTTCTATTGGCTAAGTAGGAGGCATAATTTTACAGGTATTCAACATATGTGGAACTTTTGTGAGGCCAGGCATGGAAAGGGGGAGCATGATGGTGCAGGAGCATGTATCAAAAGAGCCATAGCACGAGAAGAGTTAAAGTATAAAGACAATGCAAAGTTGACAGATGCAAAATCGATTGTCAAGTGGTGTAATGCTTCCATGGGTCCAGGTAATGAAGGTAAGTCTTTAGTTCATAGATTTTTTTGGTTGATAGATGATACTAACATTGCACCATATGAGGATTGTTGTACACTGACAGGATCAAATGAGATGCACTCTTTCAGAATCTCAATTGCAGGTTCATGGAGTATCCATACACGAAAAATGTCATGCTTTTGTTCTTCCTGTACAATTCAAGTCTAGGATGAGTGCGAGTCAAAGGAGTGGGTTGACAAATGGCAGTTAAGTTATCTTAGCCCACTTGACACGTATTGACCCCCGACGGCACTGGAACTAACACAGATGGAATCGTCAGTTGACTTTGACCACATATCAGATTTAGTTCAACCAGGTAATATAGGGCACGTATATGCATCTAATTTCATTTAGTTCAACCAGGTAATGTCATCTTACTTTGTAGTGTTTTTGTAATGTTGACTAATTTCATCTAATTTGCTACACATATCAATGTAGGGCACGTATATGCAGTTATTGCAGATGAAGATAATGAAGAGGGAACAGATTATTATTTATGTCATTGAGTTAAGGCCAAAAAGAAATTGGAGGCCCCTGTTACAGATGGAGAAAACATCGGATACCCTACAGGATCAGTGGTTATTACTGGAACATGGCTTAGAAGGTACCCACATAAGAGTGTTAATATTTAGCTATTTCAGTACTTTGACATGCATCAAAAGATTCTTCATTCCTCGAACCTTGTCGTGGCATCCAATGTTCATTTGATAAAGTATCGGGGTAGACCTTTGAACAAAATATTGTGGAAGGTGCGTGAGTCTGACCATGAAGCAATACTTGACACAATAAAGAGTAGAGCAGACCCGGATGGTTCATTAGATTAATTTGTAAGTATTCACATTGATATTGTAAAGTTATGTTACATTGAGTGGTAAGTATGCACATTAATTTGTAAGGTTTGTCTTTTTTTATTTCCTCCTGCATTTTTACACATATGTACACATTTTTACATCATCATGTTATGTATTTTTGGTGTCCTGCTCCTGATGCGACCAAACTCATAACTCACCCTACTAGACACCATTTGATGATCTCTCCAACACTCTGGATCTAGGGCACCCAATCATGATGATGACCTATATACCATTCTCCCAAGGCGCTCATAATGAATGAAAAGAAGACCAAGGGCACCCAACCTTAATAGACTTATTTCTTTTAATTTTGATGATCCAAACTCTTGCAATATGACATCCACTTTCATGCCTTTAGATCTTCCTTCACATATAGGGTGCCAAATCAAGTTAAAAAATTTACATAAGGGTGCCAAACTGGATGAAAGGAGACATGAAATGTGCCTTAGGACTCCATGCTAAGGTTTGAGCCATTAAAGTCTCTTGATATTAGGCGCTCATGATGATGAAACTTAGAGCTTTTTCCTTTCCTATGCGCTCATCTAAGATGTTTGAATGATAAGGAGCACCTCGACCTCTATAATGTACATTGGGCACCAAATCAAGGTGATTTTAAGTCACTTTGAGTCATTTGGGGTCAGTTTGAGTCTTTGAGTCATGTTGCAAAAAAGTGTCAATGTTGTCAAGTTGCACAAAGCAACTTTTGCATTTTTGGTGTCCTGCACGTGATGTGACCAAACTAACTGTTCCAACGCATCTGGATGGGTACATTTACACTAGGCATGGTCCTATTTTTCACCCAAACATGTCGAAACAGTCTAAGCTACATTGTACCAATGATATCCCTGAAGAGTCCAAAGTGCAAAAAGGCAGGAATCTTTGACGAGATGTTACTCAAAAACCGTGTCACTTAGAAACATTCCATCTAAGGTAATGCGGTCATGTAAAGTGCCTCTACAATAACCTCTCTCAGTTTTTTATATCTCTGAGGCATTTGCCCGTGGTGAAAGGTTTTCTGCTACCCCAAAAATCGTCAGAAGGAGGCAGTGTAAAGTTGCAAAGGGGTTTAACTTTTGTCCTGCTCCTGATGCAACCAAACTGACTGTTCCAACGTGTCCAAATGGGTACATTTACACTAGGCATGGTCTTGTTTTTCATCCAAACATGTCGAAACAGTCCGGGCTACATTGTACCCACGATATCCCTGAAGAGTCCAAAGTGCAAAAAGGCTGCAATCTTTGATGAGATGTTACTCAAAAACCGTTTCACTTAGAAACATTTCGTCTAAGGCAACGCTATCACGTAGAGTGCCTCTACAATAACCTCTCTCAGTTTTTTATAGCTCTGAGGCATTTGCCCGTGGTGAAAGGTTTTCTGCTGCCCCAAAAATCATCAGAAGGAGGCAGTGTAAAGTTGCAAAGGGGTGTAACTTTCGTCCTGCTCCTGATGCGACCAAACTGACTGTTCCAACACATCTGAATGGGTACATTTACGCTAGATATGGTCCTATTTTTCACCCAAACATGTCGAAACAGTCGGAGCTACATTGTACCGACGATATCCCTGAAGAGTCTAAAGTGCAAAAAGGCAGCAATCTTTGACGAGATGTTACTCGAAAACCATGTCACTTAGAAACATTCCGTCTGAAGTAACGTGATCATGTAGAGTGCCTCTACAATAACCTCTCTCAGTTTTTTATAGCTCTGAGGCTCTGCTGCCCCAAAAATCGTCAGAAGGAGGCAGTGTAAAGTTGCAAAGGGGTGTAACTTTCATCATGCTCCTGATGTAACCAAACTGATTGTTCCAACGCATCTGAATGGGTACATTTACGCTAGGCATGGTCCTATTTTTCACCCAAACATGTCGAAATAGTCGGAGCTACATTGTATCGACGATATCCCTGAAGAGTCCAAAGTGCAAAAAGGTAGCAATCTTTGATGAGATGTTACTCAAAAACTGTGTCACTTAGAAACATTCTGTTTGAGGCAACGCGATCACGTAGAGTGCCTCTACAATAACCTCTCTCAATTTTTTATAGCTTTGAGGCATTTGCCCGTGGTGAAAGGTTTTCTGCTGCCCCAAAAATCATCAGAAGGAGGCAGTGTATTAAGTCAGGATGAAAGCCTATTCACTCTAGGCACCTGTTTTTGACCAAATCACACATGCGCCTTGAACAAGTGATGCTACAAGTGGTGAACAAAATGGGCGCCTTGAAGAATTGAGCCATCCAAGACATCTTGCAATTGCCTAAAAGTCCAAAATTTACATAAGTGAGTTAAGGCGCCATTTTCCATCTCCAGAGCCTCCTTTGAGCGCCTTAACATGGAGTGAATGTTTTAGTCTATGAAAGATTGCGCCTAAAGAATATAACAACCCCTTGAGTCACTAGGATGAACTAAGTTAACAAAAGGAACTTCATTGAGGGAGGCGCACTTGTGCATCTAGACAACTCCAGTTTAGCGCCCGAGAAAAAGCATGTTTAGAGACACCCCTCAAATGAACCCTCTAGAACCAATAAGAATCTTCTCTAGGTCCATTATTAACTCATGCCCATATCCAAGTGAAAGTCTCCTTGGTCTTCCTGCTAAAACCTCTAAAGGGTAACCATCTCAACAATTGTCTCTAATCCCAAGAGAACTCTAGCCTCACCCAAGTCTCGAAGTATGTATGAGAACCTACAACCAATCAATCCATGTTAAGCTCTAAATGCAACACCACATTATCATGAAGCTCCCAAGCACATGACCAATGTACTCAATACCAAGAGAACCAACAAGATCACTATCAAAACTCCAACTACAAAATTAGGTATCCAAACATGACATCATGATCTAACATCTCCTCCTAGAAGATCACATGCACCAATACAGACATCCTAGTCTCAAGAGAACTTGTATCATGCTAATACTCTAATCTAGAATCAAGAGTCCACCAAGACACACTACCAAACACCTCTAAACCAAGGATCAACATCTACAACCACATGAAGATAACCATTACACCCAACCACTATATAAGATCATCCATCACTAGGTGATGAATACACATCACTATCAAAGCAGCATCCATCCTCTCATCCCAATGCAACATACCAATGCGCAAATGAGCATAGACAAGGAAAAATAACAAAGTCATCCTGTGGATATAGGCAATATGCATTCAAGTCATCCCACTATAATCAACGAGGTGTGCATCCCAAAAAAATGCATAACTTGTAGATCCCAACCATTGAAAACATGCAAAATCATCATCACATTAGTAATCATCATCACATTAGTAAACTAGTAAACATCATTTGCATCCACACTTAAACCAATCTTATTGTTGTGTTTGATGTGTCCTCTTTCAAACAACCATTTAACAAAATTTGAGTCCAAACAATAAACATTTACAACAATAAACATCTCAAAGTCCAAAATCCAAACATTCTATCATCCTTAATCATTTTCATTATGGACCCTTGGTTTGAAAAAATCATTATGCAAGATAAAAACCCTATGCCTATTACCTTGTCTGAGGCTCATGCAAAACCCAAAATGATTAGCCTAGTACCATGTGTCATGTCCCTGTTCCCGGCTTGATCATCAAGTGTATAATGGATTAGCCTATTCCTCATTCCTGGAGGCTAATTCCAAATGATGAGGGAATGAATTGGTTTTGGACTAACTCTATCTGTTTGTTTTGCAGGAACAAGGTCAGAACCCTAAAATTTGACTAAGTATGGAAGCTTGGGAGCCTAGGCACCCATTTCATTCCAGTTTTCCTTACTAAGTGCCTAGCACAAGGATCATCCAAATTAAGTGCCTAAGAACCTCAAGGTGCCTATACATGTTTCTAGGGATCCTCCAATTGAGCGCCTAGCATAGATGGATGAAGATTGAAAGTTTTCAAGTTAAAGATGTCCTTTGGGTGAACTCACAGCACTAGGTGCATGTGTTGGTTGGAACTCCTTGGATCTGGCACCTAGGATTGAAAGCCTTTGATGAGGAGAGAAGTCTCAAGGCTTGGTCTAGCATCCTCACTTGCCTACCCCACCCTCAGAATGCACCTAACCTTCATAAGGCGTTAACACTCTATTTTGAGCGCCTAGCAGGGGGTAATGGATAGATTGAAGGCTTGGGAGCTAAGGAAAGTCACTTAGATGAATAATCAAGATTGAAATGAGAAACTCCTAGATAAGGCACAAAATTCCTCAATTCTGGCATCCAGAAATCAAATCTAAGTAAGGTACTCTTTCCATTTGCCAAAGGCTCTATTAGCGCCCTTGGTTGATGATCTCTCCAGACACCTGAAATGGCGCCCAGTGGATCTTTCAACTTGTATCAGGAAGAAGGGAAACATTCTCAGTGTTGTTTAGAAAATCTAAGTTGTAAAGTTAGAGCCAAAGGACAAGGCACACTTATTGGTCTCCATCACCTCAGAAATGCGCCTAATGCAGTTGGTGTCAACTTCCCTCTTTCTAGCCTCCAAATGGCGCCTAGAGTCAAAAAAGGATTTCACTGAATAATGTTAATGTTTTGAGCATCAAACTCTACTTGGCGCATACCTATGCTCTTGCAACCTCAAATTGGCACCTAGGGTTCAGTCATCCTCCTAAGGTGTGGTTCTGCTCCTCCATAACCCTGTTTTGGCACCTAAACTTGGAAGTACCTTGAAGACTTGGATTAAGATGGAATTCACCTCCAGAATGTTAGGCACTTGATAGAAGATAAAGGCGCTAGGGTAAAAGAGCTTCAAAAGTTTGATGTCAAGTGTGAATTGAGATAATAGGCGCTGATACCAGTTGACATTACTCCAAACATGCACCTAAGAGAGATGCAAGTCCCCAAGACTAATTTTCGAACAAGGCGCTCTATCAGAGGGTAAGATGATAATCCTTGGAAGTCAAGTGTTTCAAAGATTCTTTGAGAAATTGACGAGTTGTAACCTAGGCGCCAAAACCCCTGAGAATCCTCCTATCTGGTGCCTAGTTAGAAGAACACTAATATTGCTCCTAAGTGAATTTGAGTGTCAATATAGAGTCATCAAACCCCACCAGACGTTCATCCATGTCTCTACCACCTCAAGGAAGCGCCCAGCTTAGGATGGCGCCTAGTCTGGTCTCTACTACCTTCAGTTGGCGCCTAACCCTAAGAGTCTTGCAACTATGACGTTCATCCATGCAACAAGCAAGGTGATGCTCCCTTGTGATATTGTGAGGTGTTGACATTTAGTTGACATCATTGAGTTTGATTGACTTGATCAAGTGTAGATGCCATTGTAAACATCAAGGCTTCAAGGCCTTTCTTTTGTATCTCCATTGAATAAGTTGTAACTTCATGCTATTGAAAGCATTATCCATGTAATAAGACATTGCAAGTTGATTGAGTCAAATAACTAGACAAGTACCCAACTCTAAGGTTGATTCATTCAAGTAGTTATCTTTGATGTATATCTTTGTGTTGTTGAAGTAGTTGATGAATTGATAGCAAGTAAAATTGTTTAAGTAAGGAAAAATTTTCGTAGAACTAGTTGGGTATCTTACACCATGCCTATCCATCAAACATCACAATGCAATCAAAATCCTAACAACATTCCCATGATCCAAGATCAAGTGCAATCATACAAAGATATTATCAATCACAAGCCTATTAAGAATGAACTAGAGTCTTCTAGTATCATACTTTTCCATCAAACACCATCATGTAATCCATGGCCTATCAAGCCTATCAAAGAAAATGCAAACATCCTATGTAATACAATCGAACTTTAAATATTTGAAGTAGCCATCTACAAATATCCATTCAAAAGTGGATTTATAATGCAAGTATGGACGCCATCAATAAAAAAGATTTGTATTAACCAAATATCCATATAGGCATACATCAATATCTGTCGATATAAGTATAACATATATACAAAATAGCCATATAGGCTTACAAGAATGCCATATAGGCATACTATGTCAACTATGTACAATACAAAATATATGTCCACAAATGCCATACAGGCATACAACAAAGGAACACAATAAAAAGTCATTCCCGTCTGGCTGGTGAAGAGAATAAATCACGAGCAACCTTTGATCTTCTAGGGGATGGAGACATGCATGTGGGTGGTCTACTACGAACCTGAGGGCTACTCCTCCTATTTAGTTCTTCCTGCACCTTTACCTGTTACAAAAAAAAGTATAGACATTAATATATAGAAATTACATGTTATAAAAAAATGAAACATTTAACAAAATAATCACTTACCGCTAACATATAATCTATCTCCTCACTTGCCTCAGTAGCAGGAATAGACCCTGGTGATGTCATGTCCTATAGAAACCATCCAGATAGAAATTAAACTTCAAATCAATAATCTTTTGATTTTTCAAAAATAGACAACTATAACAATGAATGTAAATTGAAATTTACTAATTTGCCTCATACCCTTTTCAATGCCATGGAGCTATGAATCACAGAGGCCACACCCTGCTCCATTGCCCTATGAACATGGGGAGGTGTCTCCGCAGCCTGCATCATCTAGAAATAAAACAACATTATTCAATTACGAAAACTATAATAGTGATGCAAATCATGGCTCCTAACATACACACACGTTCATCTAAACATGGAAGTACACACAATAAAACACACAAATCACATACAAAAATTTAGTAAGTACAATTCATTCATTAAACTATTTATTTTATTACCTCCGTAAAGCTTTGAAGTCCACCACCGCTGGCAGGTGTTGCCATGAAATCTACAGTATTAACCTATTCAACATCCAAAATCAGGAAGTAGAATACCATTCATATAACGATGCTATTCACATGTAATATTTATAATTGTTTACTAGTTACATACCTCGACAGTAGATGATCTAGTGAAAAATGTATGTGGAGAACCACTAACAACTGCATCGATGCTATGACCCTGAAATTTCATTAAAATCATCAATTTAAATTAGTTAATCTTGTATTTCAAAAATGAAATTTAATAAATTAAATTCAATAAACTTGCTAATATTTACCTGAGTATTAAGGCCAAAAGTCTCACTCAAGAGGGTATCTGTCATCACCATTTGCTCAGCTGCAGATGTAGCCTGTGCACTTGCATCCTGACTGTCCATGGGGTCATAACCACAAGCTGACCCGCAAGCCTGGCAAGTATGCGGTGGGACCCTACTCCTCGCACTATCTCCCAACCCACTCTATGTTACAGGATCGGCATGCTCTATGATGCTCTAGGTCAAGGCACTAATCGACCTCAGTGTATCGACCTCAACACTCTCCTTCACAATGGAAGGGATATAAATATGCTCGTGGGCTGGTCTACTGATTACTTGTCTCACTACCCGCTGTGGGTCAAGACGTGCCCCTGGTCTATCCTGTGCTGAGCCCCCACCTCTACCCTGGAAGTCCTGCATATCAAAATAGTTTGGCACTTTATTGAGGACAAACTCGCAGTAGAGTTTCATCAAAAAGTATTGCGGGACCTCATTATTATTGCATGGAGGATGGTCAAAAACCATCCACCACCTCTGCCTGAAATTGTCCCTTATCGCTTGGTTGTTGCACCAATGGATAGGGAACCTCTTGCATGTAATGGGTGGAGGTTGATTTGTTTGTGGGTTTGTGAAAATTGAACACAAGTCTAATTTTGTAATTTGTAATTTTTTGACATCTTGGTATGACAATTTATTTGCATAGTAATCTCTAAACTCTCTCTTTTTATCGGTCCAACTAGTTATTTGCTTGCTAATTGAATTTACATTTGATAACATAGACTCAAGAGATTCAGCAAGCGTGGACCTATGCAAGGTTGAAGTGGAAGGATCTTTCAACCTTGCAATTATATCTTCAATTTGTTTTTTGTTGTTTTCAATTTGCCCCATTATATTATCTTGTGTTCCAGGGGCATGTCGAGGAATGAATGGAGGAGGTTTTTGTTCTGTAGGTATTTCCTCCTCAGGATTTTGTGGATTTTGAGGAGGAGGAGGAGGAGGTGCATTAACATTTCCTAACAATTAATGAAATATACATCAAAAATCAACAAAAACCTACCTATTTAGAAAGAAATTCAAACAAAAAAACAAAGATAACTCACCCCTTTGGCCTACTCGACGTCACGACAGCATTTTGGCGATGAATTGATAAGCTTATTGTGTTGATTGGTATTTTGCAGAATGCGAGCGCATTTTTGAGGGTTTGGAAGCCGCGAGCAGAGGAGAAAATGAGAGTGAAATGAAATTCACTTGCTTTTTTTTCATTTATACTCGGTCATAACGTGAGCACGTTATAACGCGCTCACGTTATGACTTAAATTTTTTTGAAATTATTTTGGCCACTTTTTGGCCCCCCATCTTCTTGCACTTACCCTGATATAATCGATTTGATGTGGGACATGATAGGGCCTCCCCTCTTAAGATTGCTTGTCCTCAAGCAATGTTCAAATTTGGATGTTTGAGAATCTCAGCGCCTTCCCATGTAGCATTGTCTTCGAGTAGACATTTCTATTTTATGAGGTAATCAGAGAGGGTTCTATGCCTCAATCTTCTTTCCCTGGTACTAAGTATTCTTTCCGATTCAAGGACTAATTATCCCTCATCATCAAGAGGGGGTAGTTCTTCACACGGGGTAACCTTTTGTCCAAGCACTTTCTTAAGTCTGGAGACATGAAATACATTGTGAATCTTACTATTTCTGGGTAGATCCAACTTGTAAGCAACCTCACCAATCCTTCTCAAAACTTTGTATGGTCCATAGAATCAAGGTTTTAGCTTTTTGGATCTACTAGCCTTAATAGAAATTTGCTTATATGGTTGTAATCTCAAGAATACCATGTCTCCAACTTCAAGGGTTCTTTCAACTCACTTCCTATCCGCATATATCTTTTGTTGGTTTTGGGCATGATGCAAGTTGTCGTTAAGGATTATCATGATATCCTTATGTTGTTGAAGGAATTCTTTGGCTTTGGGTACTGTTCTATCTTGAAGAAGCAAACTCTCAAATGAGGTGGCCTCATACCCGTATAGGGCCCGGAATGGACTCATCCCAATGGACATATGATGAGTCATGTTATAGCAATATTTTACCATGTGTAGCGACTTTATCCACACTTTTTGTTGCCCAGTAACATAGTTCCTTAAGTAGCCCTCAATCCATTTATTTACTATTTTTGTTTGTCCATCGGTTTGAGGGTGATAGCTTGTACTTGGCGTAAGCTCTATTCTGGACTATCAAAATAATTCTTGCCAAAATAGACTCATAAAGCGACTATCTCTATCACTGACTATGCCCTTTTGTAACCCATGTAGTCTGAAGATCTCCTTGAAGAACAACTCAGCAACTTGAGGGGCTTTGTATTCGAATGAGATAGCCATGAAGTGTGCATAATTTGTGAGTCTATCTACCACCACGTAGATGCAATCTCTTCCTTGTACCTTAGGAAGACTGGTAATGAAGTCCATTGAAATGCTGCTCCACTTTTGTTCAGGTATGGGTAATGGTTGTAATAATCCCGCCAGATGTGAGTGGTCTACCTTGTTCCTTTGTCATATAGTGCATTCTTGGACATACTTAAGTATATCCCTCTTAAGCCCTTTCCATGCAAACCTCTCTCTTACCTGCTTGTATGTCTTATAGTACCCTTGGTGTCTAGCAAGGGGGTTGTCATGGAACTCCTTGATTACTTGTTCTTTCATTTTAGAACCAATTGCCAAATAGACTCTATCCTTGTAGAAGATGAGGTCTTCTTCTACGGTGTACCCCTTATCTTTTATGTTTCCTTCCAATACATCATTAGTGTTGGGATCCTTGACATATTTAGCTATGATGGAGCTCTTCCAATCTGGTGATATACTCGACATAGCACATAGATGTGGTCTCTAGGATAAGGCATCATCCACCACATTATTATTTCCTTTCACTCAGGCTATGTCAAAATTATATGCTTGAAGCCTACTTACCCATTTCTGTTGTCTATCATTTAAATCTCTTTGTTTAAAGAAGAATTATAAACTATTATGGTCTGTCTTGACTGAGAACTTTCCACACACAAGGTATTGCCTGAACTTTGCTAGGGCATGCATAATGAGTAGCATCTCTTTATCATATGTTGAATATAGTCTCTCAGCTACTGTCGATTTGCAGCTCTCAAAGGCTATAGGGTACTTGTTTCGCATGAGAACCACCCAAATGCCTTCACCAGATGTATCACACTCTAGCTCAAACGATAATGAGAAATTAGGAATGGCTAACACTGGGCAAGTACTCATTATCTCTTTCAATTCCTTGAAGGCTCTTTGTGCTGCATCATCCCAATGGAATAGTCCTTTCTTAGTTAGGTTAGTGAGAGGAGCTACAATCTTGGATAAGTTCTTAACAAACCTCTGATAATAGCTGCATAACCCCAAGAATCCTCCTAAGTGGGTTAGGGTTCTTGGCCTAGGCCACTCTCTTATGGGCTTAATCTTCTCTTCGTCTACCTTCACACCTTTGGCACTAATTTTATGCCACAAGTATAGAATCTGTTCCATCCCAAATTCATATTTGGAGACCTATACATAGAGTAATCTTGTTCAAGGATGGATAAGACGTCATCAATGTGCTTTAAGTACTCCTCTTGGGTTTTACTATATATCAATATATCATCAAAGAATATCAACGGGAACTTTCTTAGCTGCTTCTGGAAAGTGTGGTTCATACATGACTGAAATGTTGCCAGAGCGTTGGTCAGTCCAAAAGGTAGGACTAAGAACTCAAAATGGCCATAGTGACACCTAAAGGCCATTTTGGGGACGTCTTCCTCTCTCATTTGGATTTGGTGGTAGCCAAATCGTCGATCAATTTTCAACAAGTACCTGGCTCCATGTAATTCATCAATAAGTTCATACACCCTGGGAATAGGATAGTGATTCTTTATTGTTTGTTTGATCAGGGCTCGGTAATCAATGCACATTCTCATCTAGTGCCATCTTTTTTCTATACTAGGACTACTGATGATGCAAAGGGGCTAGAGCTAGGTTGGATGTGACCCATCTCTAGGAGGTCTTTTATGGTTTTCTCTATCTCCTCTTTGAATTTTTGAGGATGCCTATAAGGTGTTGTGATTATTGGTTTAGCATCCTTTTCGAGTTCTATAATATGTTCAAAACCTTGTTTTGGGGGTAGGTCAGGGGGTATTTCCTCAAACACCTTTTTGTGTTTCTTAAGGATCGGTTTGATGTCTACATGTATGGTGTTTCCCAACGGGGTTGATTTATCTAATATCATGCACTGTGCTGCCCATTCTACTTGATTATGCCGGAAGGTTCTTTCCATTCTTTTAGAAGAGATTACCCTTGGCAACCCATCGGATAAACCCTGTAAGGTAATTCTCTTTCTTTAGTGCTCGAAGTTAAGTTCTAATTTAGGAATGTCCAAGGTGAGACAACCTAATGAATGTAGCCATGGTACCCCTAAGATTACATCTGTGTCACCCATATTAACAACATAGAAGTCATCTTTAATGGGATGTTTACCTATTGCTAGATTCAATTGTGGTGACATTTTAGAGCACTTGGTCATAGACCCATCAGCTAGGGATACCTTAAAGCCTTCAAAGTCCTTGGTGTCAAGTTTGATCCGCTTGGCCAAAGCTTTGTCTATGAAGTTGTGTGTGGCTCCACTATCTACTAGGGATGTTACTTTTCTCCCCTTAAGAGTACACCTAAGTCTAAAGGGATGGTGCTTGGATATCTTGGATATGGCCTCTATAGACACTTGTTTGGGAGTGTCACATTTTCTTCTTTTAGTTGGGTTTTCTTCAATCTCCCCATCGGACAAGGCTTCTAGGTTATGAACTTGCTTGCATTTGTGCCCTGGCCCCCATTTCTCTTTGCATTTAAAGCATAAGCCCTTATCTCTCAATTCAGTTTTTGTTAGGCAAGTATGTCCTAGATTCCATTGCTCTCCACACTTATAGCATGGGTTTTTATCCTTTCCTTCACCCTTATGGTGGAATGGTTTTTGGAACTTACCCTTTTTGGGAAATAGCTTTGTGTAGGGGTTTGGTTTCTTATCCTTTTCTAGTCTTAATGTCATGTCTATGGCATCTTCTAAGTTTGTAGGTTTGAAAGCACTTACTAGATTTCATAGTGATTCATCCAAACCTTCAATGAATAGGTATGTGAGTTGGTCTTCTTCGACACAAGAAACCCTTATAGATATTTTCTCAAATTCTTGAATGTACTCCTTCACCATCCCACGTTTCAAATGTGTTAATTCTTTAAAGTCTTCTTGTGGGTGCCTTCTATCAAATTTTTTTACGAACTTTCAGGAGAAGTCCTCGTAAGATGTTATGTTTTGATGGCCTTGGGCATGTTTTCCATGGTTCCACCATTCATATGCTAACCCCTCCAAGTGTAGGATGGCGAATTGCAAGGTATCCTTCTTGGTCATCGTACTTAGATAGAAGTAATCATTTAGTTTTTGTAGCCATGCGTGGGTAGAGATCTTGTTGGAGCCATCAAAGTTAGGTAGATAGACTTTATTTGCTTTGTGCTTCAAATCTTTGTTCATGGGTCTTATTTCCTTCTTAGCTGCCTCATTTCTCTTTGAATTGCTATAGTCATTAAATGATACTACTCTTCTTACTTCAGGTTCCAGGATTGCATAGGCTCTTGCAATATCATCTATACTCATTGAATTCGGAGTAGACTCTTTCGTTCTTGATGTTTCCTCTTTAGGAAGAAAGGATGGTATAGGAACCTTTGGGATTGATGAAGTATTGCTATGTTCGAAGTGGTTAGATCCCACTTCTCTCCCATTGGTTGATTGGTTTCTCAAATTTTCCATGGTGTTCCCCATATTTTGCAATGCTTGTAGAAGAGCTCGAGTGGTACTTTCTGTTGCAAGTATGAGGTGAACTAGTGTTGTCATTGATGTCAACATACTCATATTGCATTGACAAGAAGGATTGGATGAGCAGTGTGCTGAGGATATTGAGAAAATTAGCCTCAGTCAGGAACAGTGAAGAACAGTGATAAGAAGAAGGCAAATGTATTGTATAGGATGTGAACCAGAGGATGTGGATTAAAGGGTTTGTAGATATCAGTCTTCAGATGCTTTAGTTAAGATTACAGAGGTCCGCATGAAGATCTGAAGGAGTTGTGGCTATCGGTATAGAACCGGTTTCGGCAAGCGTTCAGAGGTGACAGAGGATCACAGAAAGGTCCGGTGAGGTCCAGAATTGTATAATCCTAATCTACGGATTGGAAGGAGTGTTTGGGATGTCCTTGTGATGTGTCATCTCGAGTTGTGTATGATTTTGAGGTCCAGAAGTGTCTTTTGCATTGTGACAATGGCGACAGACTGTGTTCTTGAAGTTTCAGATGAGGAAGAGAAGGGATTCTAGTATGTAGAGAAAGTGCGGATGTACCTGGTCATTCAGGCAGGCTTGTGAAGGTTCTTGGATCATGATGAAGTTGTGTTGTTGGTCCGCATTGATGGTAGAGCCCGGAATTGAAGTTATTCTTCCAGATGAAGTTCTTGTTCTGACTGGCCGACCGGATGAGTTGTTCATCCTGCGAATGTTCTTATGATGGCTGACCGGATGTGTTATTCATCTTGCGGATATTCTTATGGTTGATTGCTGACTTAGATGATTGTTCCTAAGTTGATGTCTTGTATAAATAAAGGTTTGTGAGTTCATTTAGTAGTGTGGATTATGGGAATGAGTGTGGTGTAGCAAAGAGAAGTGCGAAAGGTAGAGCAGGGATTTTGGGCTTAAATGGAACTGATCCGGACATAGTAGAGATGTCATTCTCCAGTTCAAGATTGTGATTCTTATCACTCTGTAGACAATGTGTCTCCTTGTAGGCAGTGTGCCTCTTTGTCAGCAGTGTGCTCGGGCAGTGAGCCCTAATTGGCAAGTGCCATTCTTTTTCTTATTCTTCTAACAGAGAATAATCCTTGGGTTAATCACCCCGTGGTTTTTCCCTTAACCAGGTTTTCCACGTCAAAATCTTGGTGTTCAATGTGTTGATGTTTATCTGTTCTTGTGTTTATGCATTATGCTTTCATGGATGATTAATTGATATACTGTTAACTAACAAAGAAGAATCAAGTATTTAAGAAGCAAGTTTTTATACAACTGATTCACCCCCCTCTCAGTTGTATGCCCTAGATCTAACAATTGGTATCAGAGCCAAGTTCCTTTGAAAGGAGCTTAACCGCTTGAGGAGATCCAAGATGTCGTCATACAAGAAGGATAGTCTGAAGTTCGACAGAACCAACTTTACCCTCTGGAAAGGTCACATGAAATGTCACTTGGAATGTATGGGAAAAACATACTTGGCCATGGTCTCAAAACCATATGTACCTCCACAAGGTTGTCCGACAACTCTAAATGAAATCACAAATGCTGAAAACAATCTGCGGACCAAGAAAGCTTTGCTAAGTGCATTAAACGACTCAGATCTCTCAAATGTTATCGACCTACCAACTGCATATGAGATCCTGACTAAATTGGAACTTCTGTATGAAGGAGATGAGTTTGTCAAGAGTGCAAGGTTGCAAAGTCTAAAAGGGAAATTTGAAAGATTGAAGATGAGAGATGATGAAAACATCACTACCTTTATGCCAAGAGTGAATGAGCTGGTATGTGGAATTAGAAATGCTGGTGGAACTCTAGATGAAAATGAGATTGTTTGCAAAATCCTTAGATCCCTTCCTGCTGCCTACAAAATCAAGGTTGCTGCCATTGATGAATTCAGAGCCCACACAACTATCACAAGAGAGCAATTGGCTAGCAAACTAGCTACATTTGAAATGACTGAGTTTGGAGATGATCCTCCCAAGACTGAATCTGCCTTCAAAGCCAGTGCCTATGTGAAAGGCAAACAGAGACTTGATCCGGGTGAAAACTCTTCAAGGAAGATGTCATGGTATGATCAAGCAAGAAGAGATATGGAAGAAGAAGAAGCGGAAACAGCTCAACTTGAAGCCCTCATTGCAAAGAGACTACCAAGAGGATCCAGTAAGTATGAAGGAAAACTACCCTTTAAATGCTTCAACTGCAATAAGATTGGTAATTTTGCTTCAAGATGTCCGGAAAGATCTGCAAGGACTAATTCTAACAGACAAAGGTTTCAAAAGAATTGCTATTATGTTCATGAAGAAGATGACAATGAAGGAGTAACAGATGATGAATCAGAAGTAGGAAGCAAATCCAGAAATGAATGGGTGTTTATTGCCATCAAGGAAGAAGATTCAATACTCTCTGAATCTGTCAATCAGAAGGTTGTGGAAAAAGCTTTGGCTGCTCAAGTGGAAGAAAAGGATGATTGGGTTATTGACAGTGGATGTTCTCACCATATGACTGGTGACAAGGATAAGTTCTTGGATTTGGAAAGGTATGAAGGAGGAATGGTAAAATTTGGTGACAATTCTGCTGGCAGAATCAGAGGTAGGGGAACTATTTCCTTTGATGGAAAGAGCAAAATAGGTAATGTACTATGTGTTGAAGGATTGAAGCACAATCTTCTCAGTGTTGGTCAGTTAGTAGACAAAGGCTATGATCTCCGGTTCAAGAATGGAAAATGCAGAATCTTTACAAGTTCCAGAACTGAAATTGCATCCGGTACTCAGACAAAAGGTAATATCTTTCATCTGGTTGGTTCAAATAAAAGTTGTCTGTTTGTTCAAATTGATCATAGTTGGTTATGGCATAGAAGAATGTGTCATGTAAATTTTGATAACATCATCAAGATATGCAATACTCAAGCTGTAAGAGATCTTCCAAAATTGATAAAACCTACAAATAGTTTGTGCAAAGAATGTCAGCTAGGTAAACAGAGCAGAATCTCTTTCAAAAGCAAAGATCAGTCCTCTACCGGATTGTTGGAACTAGTACATACTGATCTTTGTGGTCCAACAAGAATCAAGAGTCTACAAGGTGATAGATATTTCATGTTGCTAATTGATGACCATTCCCGGATGATGTGGGTTACCTTCCTAAAGGAGAAATTAGAAGCCCTTCAAAAGTTCAAAATCTTCAAAGCTATGGTAGAGAATCAAACCGGATTGAAATTGAAGTGTCTAAGGTCTGATAGAGGTGGTGAATTTACATCTGGTGAGTTCATTGACTTTTGTGAGAAGCAGGGTATAAGAAGACAGTTGTCTGCTCCCAAGACTCCACAGTAGAATGGAGTAGTTGAGAGAAAGAACCAGACCATCCAGGAAGCTGCCAGGACAATGATGTTGGAAGCAAATGTTCCTCAAATGTTTTGGAAAGAAGCTATCAGCACTGCAGTCTACACTCTCAATCGAGTTCAAATCAGAAACAACACCGGTAAGACCCCTTATGAACTCTGGTTTGGCATCACTCCTACTGTGAAATATTTCAGAGTATTTGGTAGCAAGTGTTATATTAAAAGAGATGAAGATCTAGGAAAGTTTGATGCTAGAAGTGATGAAGGAATTTTCTTGGGTTACTCCACTCAAAGCAAAGCATACCGGTGTTACAATAAGAGATTGAGGAAGATGATAGAAAGCACTAATGTGAAAGTTGATGAAGGAATTGAGAAGCCCTCAAGGTTTTATGAGTTTGATGAGGATGACCAAGATGGTGTTCAAGTTCAAGGAGCTCAATCCTCTCCGGTAAGTCAGAATCAGCCTGATCCGGTAAATCAGGAAGAAGAAATAGGTCTGAATGAGCCTGATCAAGAAGCAGCAGTACAGAATGCTCCCAAAATTCTAAGGTATGTAATACAGAACCACTCTAAAGATCAGATCATAGGTGATAGAAACAAAGGTGTGCAAACTAGAAGGAATGTTGCTCAAAATCAGGATGAATGTTGTCTGATTTCAAAGATTGAACCCAAAACAATAAATGAAGCTTGCAATGATGAAAACCGGACCAAAGCAATGGAAGATGAATTGATGCAAATTGAGAGAAATCATACTTGGGATCTTGTTCCCAGACCTAGAGACAAGAATGTGATTGGAACCAAATGGGTTTTCCGGAACAAACTGAATGAAGCTGGTGAAGTAATCAAAAACAAAGCTAGATTGGTCTGCAAAGGCTACTCTCAAATAGAAGGAATTGATTTTGAAGAAACCTTTGCTCCCGTGGCAAGAATTGAAGCAGTCAGATTACTCCTAGCATTTGCTGCCTTCAAAGACTTCAAGGTATATCAGATGGATGTCAAGTCTGCCTTCCTAAATGGTGATCTGGAAGAATAAGTTTACATTGAACAACCGGATGGATTTCAATTGTCTGATAATGATGATATGGTCTGCAAGTTGAAGAAAGCCTTGTATGGATTAAAGCAAGCCCCAAGAGCATGGTATGAAAGGTTGGATAAGCATCTTGTGCAGATTGGATTCAACAAAGGTACTACTGACAGCAACTTATATTTAAAAATTGATCATGAAAATATTTTGATTGTTGAAGTGTTTGTGGATGATATCATTTTTGGAGGAAGAGATAGTATGTGCAAAAATTTTGCAAATCAGATGAAAAGTGAGTTTGAAATGTCTATGCTTGGTGAAATGAATTTCTTCTTGGGTATGCAAATTACTCAAGCAAAGAATGGGATCTTTATTTCTCAGACCAAATATGTGAAAGAATTGTTGAGGAAATTTGGTATGGAAGATTCAAAGCCAATGAACACTCCCATGGCAACCGGATGTAAGTTGAGCAAAGATGATGACTCCCCAAAG
Organism: Cunninghamia lanceolata; assembly: GCA_027924645.1. Lineage (NCBI taxonomy): Eukaryota > Viridiplantae > Streptophyta > Pinopsida > Cupressales > Cupressaceae > Cunninghamia > Cunninghamia lanceolata. The sequence continues at coordinate 3,708,160 of BSBN01000286.1, read as the reverse complement.
GCAGATTAGACAAAGTATAGATCAATGATTAGTGGATTGTTGTATCTCACTCAGACTAGACTAGATATAATGCAAGTTGTTGGTCTTGTGGCAAGATTTCAGGCTGATCCTAGAGAATCTCATGTTATGGCAATCAAAAGAATTTTTAGGTACTTGAAAGGAACAGTCGAGTATGGTCTATGGTACCCTATGGTCTATGGTACCCTAGAGATCTAGATTTCTCTCTTCATGCTTACATAGATGCAGATTGGGCAGGAGATGTGGATGACTGGAAGAGCACCAGTGGTGGAGCATTCTTTCTGGGGAAGAGATTGGTTTCTTGGCTAAGCAAGAAACAAGATGCAATATCTCTATCTACAACTGAAGCAGAATACATTGCAGCAGCAGGCAGTTGCACTCAAATCTTATGGATGAAGCAGATGCTAAGAGACATTAAAGTTGAATATAAGGAGCCTATCACAATTTTCTGTGATAATTCAAGCGCAATTAATATTTCTAAGAATCCGGTATTGCACTCTAAGACTAAGCACATATCTATCAAGTTTCAATTTTTGAGAGACCAAGTGAACAAAGAAGAAGTCAGGTTGGAATATGTTCCTTCCAAGGATCAGATTGCAGATATCTTTACTAAACCTCTTCCCAAGGACTCTTTTGAATATCTTCGGGAGAAGTTAGGGGTCATGGCCCCTCCAGTAATGAACTAAGATGCACTGATGTGTATCAATCCGGTGGATATCACAGTCATATCTTGTGATCCGGATTGATGATGGGGAGCTGCTACTAAGGGGGAGCAGCTGGTATGATTCTGATGTGTTAGAATTGCAAGTATGAGTCCTTTGCTATTGATGTCAAAGGGGGAGAGAAGACATGTGAAAAACAAGTGGTTGATGATCAAAGGGGGAGCAGTAAATGAGGAGAAGACATGTTGCTGATAGGGGGAGCTGTGACAAAAAGGAGAAGTTCTTATCTTGATGGTTTTTCACATCATATGTCGCCATCAATGACAAAGGGGGAGATTGTTGCAAGTATGAGGTGAACCAGTGTTGTCATTGATGTCAACATACTCATATTGCATTGACAAGAAGGATTGGATGAGCAGTGTGCTGAGGATATTGAGAAAATTAGCCTCAGTCAGGAACAGTGAAGAACAGTGATAAGAAGAAGGCAAATGTATTGTATAGGATGCGAACCGGAGGATACGGATTAAAGGGTTTGTAGATATGAGTCTTGAGATGCTTCGGTTAAGATTTCAGAGGTCCGCATGAAGATATGAAGGAGTTGTGGCTGTCGGTATAGAACCGGTTTCGGTAAGCGTTCAGAGGTGACAGAGGATCACAGAAAGGTCCAGTGAGGTCCGGAATTGTATAATCCTAATCTGTGGATTGGAAGGAGTGTTTGGGATGTCCTTGTGATGTGTCATCTTGAGTTGTGTATGATTTTGAGGTCCGAAAGTGTCTTTTGCATTGTGACAGTGGCGACAGACTGTGTTCTTGAAGTTTCAGATGAGGAAGAGAAGAGATTCTAGTATGTAGAGAAAGTGCGGATGTACCTGGTCATTCAGGTAGGCTTGTGAAGGTTCTTGGATCATGATGAAGTTGTTTTGTTGGTCTGCATTGATGGTAGAGCCTAGAATTGAAGTTATTCTTCCGGATGAAGTTCTTGTTCCGACTGGCCGACCGGATGAGTTGTTCATCCTGCGAATGTTCTTATGATGGTCGACCGGATGTGTTATTCATCTTGAGGATATTCTTATAGTTGATTGCTGACTTAGATGATTGTTCCTAAGTCGATGTCTTGTATATAAAGGTTTGTGAGTTCATTTAGTAGTGTGGATTATGGGAATGAGTGTGGTGTAGCAAAGAGAAGTGCGAAAGGCAGAGCAGGGATTTTGGGCTTAAATGGAACTAATCCAGACATAGTAGAGATGTCATTCTCCAGTTCAAGATTGTGATTCTTATCACTCTGTAGATAGTGTGTCTCCTTGTAGGCAGTGTGCCTCTTTGTGAGCAGTGTGCTCGGGCAGTGAGCCCTAATTGGCAAGTGTAATTCTTTTTCTTATTCTTCTAACAAAGAATAATCCTTAGGTTAATCACCCCGTGGTTTTTCCCTTAACCGGGTTTTCCACATCAAAATCTTGGTGTTCAATGTGTTGATGTTTATCTGTTCTTGTGTTTATGCATTATGCTTTCATGGATGATTAATTGATATACTGTTAACTAACAAAGAGGAATCAAGTATTTAAGAAGCAGGTTTTTATACAACTGATTCACCCCCCCCTCTCAGTTGTATGCCCTAGATCTAACACTTTCATGTCTTTCATTTTGATACATCATGTTCTTGGTAGTTGTTTCCATAAAGGCCCTCAACTCATTGTTCATTTGGCTCTCCATGTTGTTGTTTCGTGTGGGATTTATTCTTGTGTATGATTGCATTAATTTCTTTCATAGGATGGCTGCTCTGATACCACTTGTAATGTCCCCTTTTAGGAAGCTCAAAATTTCTTAACCTTGCACACAATTTAACTTATTGAAGAGAACATTAGTAACCAATAAATCCTTATAACACCATAGTATTGCAATTAGGGTTAGTAACCACATAATCAATATCAAAGTTCATTTCACATTTTCTCATTTCTATCATATAGAGATTCCATGATATACCTTGGGAGAGTCACTCATGAGCCTGATCGTTAATCTACTCTACGTCACTCACCCCATATGAGACGGGTATGTTAAGGCACTTGTAGAACAAGACCCACTTCCATAGGCCCAAGTGTTTCATTGTTACACCTGACAATTCTTCACCACTTGTGTCATGCCCATATCAGGCCCACCTGTATGTCAACCATACAAGTGGGCAAAAATGGTGGAAACATTTTTTTTTCTAAAGGAACAGAGTTAAACATGAAATGAACTAGCCGGTTTACCTATCCACCACTTAAGTATCACAATCAAGGTCAGGTTTTAAAGCGATGTTAATTTCTCTAGTTTGCAATTATATTAATAGTCCATTGTGACAAGTTAACGCCAGGAAGATATTTAAGTAGATAATACAACTTAGTCTATAAGGTTTCCATAATAAAATCCTCGACTAAGCTAACTAACTTAAGGAATTCAATATTGCATTATTACATAAATTACCCATAACTAAATATTTTTATTTTCTAATAAAAGATTATAACATTAGAACACACAAAAATAATAATACTTCAACACATGATAATATTCACTTCCTTTAAATTAATTAAAAATACTTAATTTATTATTTAATAATAAGTTATAACTATCAAAATTTGATAATGCCAAAATATTAATTTAATATAATCTAATTCTTCTAACCTCAATTCTTGACTAAAAAATCATATTTGAAAACTAATTTTCTTTTAATAATAAAATAGCTAATCTTCCTCTATGTGGTCAAAAATTGTACATAAAAAAAAAAAAACTAAATCTTTCAAATAAAGCAATAAAATATTAGAGTTTACATTATGTCCTTAAAACAATAAAACATTCTTTTTTAAATAACAACAGAACAATTGCCTTTTTTTTTTAAATAATAGAATAAAGCTTGTTTTTACTAAATTACATTCATTGTTATCTTTTAATATTGAAAGAATAAAACTAATTTTAATTTCTAAATTAACAACTTACTAAAATATTTCATTTAAATAAAATAATAAATTAAATCCTTACAAAATACAAAGTTAAATAGTCTAATTAAATAAGTAATTTAAAATCGGCTAATTTCTATCTTTAGTATAACATCTAGTAATAAAAAGCTTTATCTTATTCAGAAAAGCGATAAATATCCTTAAAACTAAATTACTAAAACAATTTCTTTCTTTTGTTTAACTAAAACTTAAATGTTTTCTTTCTAAATTCATAGAATAATGTTAATTATTTCTTTATCTAAAGCCATTCTTTTTGAAAAAATAGAAACTTGTCTTCTTTATTATAATATATCTAACTTTCTTTATAAAAAAGATAGAATACAACTAATATAATTACTTTTCTTCCTTTTTATTTCCATAAAAAAAATGCTCTCTTTTATATTTATAGAATAAAGCTAACTTAATTTCTTTCTGAATAATTTAATAAAACAACTCTATATTGCCTTTTTGTTTCTTTTTCTAAAATTCCTTTTTTTTTTCTATTTTAACAATAAAATAGATCTAATTTATTTCCAATATATTAAATCCATTAACTTCAAAATTACACTACTTAATTATAATATTCTTTTGTATTCTATATAAAATAATATTAATAAAATTTTCCATAGCTTTCTAAACAAATCATAAACAGCCTTTCCCTTTTTTAAACTCAATCAAGAAAAATACTTTTTCTTTATATTTTTAGAATAAATCATATTTGTTTTCTTTTCTAATTTAATAAAACATCTATAATTGCTTTTCAAAATAAACCACACATTAAACTTATTTTTTTTTTAAAACAAAATAACTAATAATATCTAAATCCTTTCCTATAATTCGAATGCTTTTATTTTTCCAACCAAGGAATAAAACAATTAATAAAATATTCCTTCTTTTTCTTGAAATAAGTCCTACTATTTCTTTTTTAAGCAGCAATAAAATATTTTTTTTTTTAAAAAATTTTAAAACAATGAAATAAATATAACATTCTTTAAATATAACTAATTTTTTTTATGATTGAAAAAAATAAAATAAAATAATTAAAAATTATATTTTATCCTTACTATCCTTATTATAATTTCAGTATAGCTACCAAGGACTTATGAATCCTTCCATTTGTTTTTCTATATGTGGTTATTGTGCAAGGGCAGATTGTAACTACAGTATAAGCATACGCATAAAATATATAAATATGCCCATATTTTTCAGTCAACCCAATAAACTTATAAAATATAAAGAGAATGAGATTAGATTTATAGATATAATTTAAAACAGAATAATTATTTTCAGATTTGTTAACACATATACATCAATCAAACTATTTTGTTTTCTTTACAGGTATCAAATTTTCAACATTACAAAATAGATCTTCTAGTTCATATTCATGATTATTATAGATTGATTTATATAGCAGAAAACAAATTTATGAAATAAACCCAATATCACAATATAAGTAAAATAGAAAAAAATGTTTCTTTTCTTTTTTCAGATTTAAAGGAAATCATGCTCATAATTCAAATTTCTCAATGTACCCATAAACACAAAATTTATACATCTTCACAAAAGACTCAACATATAAATTGAATGGAAGGGATTTCTTCCACTAACATAAAAATTTCCCAAAACTTTTGACACACAACAAAGAGAATCCAACGGGGATCATAACCAAGGCACTTTTGCCAATATTTGCAAAAATAACTTCTTCCAGAAAAACAAGATATTCTTTCCAACTTTCAATCCTTGATTGAAAACTTTCTTGATAACCTACACACATACAAGGGCCAAAATAGGTGGCCAAGTCCTGCTCTCCACCCTACCATAGGGATTGCATAAGCGCATCCCACCCCCGAGCAGGAGAACTCCATAAACTAGGTAAAACACTCATGCAAACACATAAATCCATAAACCAGAAAAAATGGTTTAATCATAAACATGAAAATCTCATTGGTCGACTCACAAACAAAGGATCCAAACTAGATCCAAAATAGCGGGGAGAGGGCATAATCATCCCTCTTGGGGGTAAAATAATCACATCAATCCTCCTTAATCTTCAATAGCAATATCATCATTGCAACACCATAATCCACCACCAACAACACCATTACTCAAATCATGGCCATTATTACATTGTCTTTTAAATATATAAATTTTATTTTATTTTTTATTTTTTTTCATTTCATTTCTTTTTTTTCTTTTATTAACATTTCCTTTCATCTCCACAAAACTCCATAATCACAAACCTCCTCCAAGAAACCTCTATAACCATCCTCAACAAAATATCAATAAAACAGGGCCACTCATGCCCAAACCCAACTCCACTATCAAATTACTCCACAACACCATCACATATAAAACAAATCCCCCAAGAGAGGCTCCACGCCTCTCTCAAACCCCATTACGTAGGAGGCTGTCATCAGATACGGAGGGCCGCTCCTATTACAACCCAACCCACAATAACAAAAAAAAATACAAAAACACATAAACAAAGGCTTTCATAAGCGTGCATACATTTTACAAAAATATGAAGAGGAGATAATTTCCTACCTCAGATCCCCAAGTTAGGTGAGCTCAAAACCCCAAATGAGACAAAAATCTTACTCTTGAATTCACAATCCAAATTTTGAAGCCAAACTTCTGTACCAAAATTCTCTTCCAAATCTTCCCACAAAGAAATTCTCTTCCAAAAAAACTTCTCACCATTTCCAAATCTCCAAATCCAAGCATAGCAAAAGTGTGAAGACTCTTCCCAAAGATTCCCATAAATAAAACTCAAAGATTCCAAAAAGGAAAGAAAAAAAAAAAGAAAAAAGAAAGAAAAACAAAAAGAAAGCTACTTTCTTTATTTTTCTCAATAAAACTCTTATTTTTCCAAAATTAAAACAAAGGGATAAAATCTTTTCATAAAATAAACTAAAATATTAAATTATTAATTTTAAAACATTATCCACATCCCACAAAAGAAATAAATTAAAATGAAATAGTTAATTAAAAAGACTTTCTCCCAAACTACAATTAAATAGAATTAATATAAATAAATAAAATACCACAAACACACACAAAGAAAATTAAAATAAAAATCAAATAACAATATTACATCACATATTAGCCTTAACCCCTTCCACGGGTTAAGCTAGGCTTAACTGGTCTGACATAGGGTTTATGGAGTCTCCGAGTCCACTTAAGGAGCTTGACCACCCACCTGCACACTTAAGTTTCGAACATCAGTTTGTCAAGAAAATATAGCCGAAGCAACTTGAAATGCATAGAAAAATTAATTAAATAATCCAACTTCATTCATGATTACATAATTCAAATAATATAATTTATTTTATTTAAAGATTATCACAAAAATCATTTAATTCATTCAATACTTTCTTTTCCCACACAATTAATTATCCAATAGCAACTCATCAGAATAAAAAGTATACAATCCATAATTCCCAAAGAGTTTAATTATATCATAATGTCTAATAACACACATCAAAATAGACAATTATAAATAGTATCATATCATGGTCTCAAGTGCAGTACTTGCTAGGCCTCACAACTTGGCTCAAGGGGCTTCACGCTATGCCCCCGACGATACTTCACCCACTTGAGAGTCACCTACCATTAAGCCATTTTAATAATATTTAGGTCTATGTGACAAGGGCTTCACGCTACACCAGGCAATACTTCACCTCTTGGCTCAAGGGGCTTCACGCTATTTACCGGGCGATACTTCACCCACTTGAGAGTCACCTAGGTTCTAGATCCTAACCGCCCTTCCCTAACTCCACTCCCATACTTGTAGGGTGTGTAGACAGATTAATGGTGAGGCTACTTATTCTCATCCTGGGTACACCATGTTTAGAATTATGAATTATATTTTATAAGAACTTATCCATACGATCTTGTGATCCCCATGGATCTCAAGATAGTACATTTGATCACATTGTTCCTCTATGGGAACTCATCATTGTACCATCTCATATGATGGATTTCCATACATACTACTTGGCATCATACATTATTCTTTCATGGAGGCTTGGACCTTGTCCTTTATCGATTCTAAACGTTCTTATTCTTATTGTGTTAAATGCATTCTCATTCCAGTATGTTGTAAGTAATCTCATTCTATACTATATAAGTATTCTCATTCTATTCTATATTCTCATTCTATTCAATATTCTCATGTTATAGACATTATCATTCTATTATGATTATAAACCTTTTTCATGTTATTTTGATGATAAATATTTATCCTATGTTATAAGCATTCTTACTCTATTATAGTTATAAGCATTCGTATTCCATTTTGATCAGCTAGATGGATTATGAGACATTATTACTTGAGGTAAGGGACATACCTTGTTTGATCGATCCTTAGATCTCATATCTCTTTTGGATGTTGCTAATATACAATGTCTTACTGCTCTTATATTTATCTTGATGGAATAATTGCTTGTATATTTGTTGATCTGAATCAAACCAGATTGTTTCTTGGATTGTATTACTTGATGGATGCTAGAATATATATATGTAATTTGATGCTTGTATAACTATGAATGTTGATCGATGGTGATTCCTGTTTGATTGTATGAGATCTTCTTATATATCACCTTTTCCTCTTGAGAAGGTGTGATCCCTAGGACAGTCGCTCCTCTTGGATCAGCATTGATCCATAATCATTCCTTAATGATTTATTTTAATCATTTGTCTTCTTCTGATTTTATCTTATATGCTGATGTGGCTTTTTCTCTATGTGTCTTATTGTTTTGTCTTATCTTTCCGAGCACATACGCCACTAGGCTTGGGATTGCCTTATTCACATTTGGTGCACCAATTATTTGTAGAGGAGATCATCTATTATAATATGCTTGTCTTATTTTTGTCTTCCTTTGTCTCTAATGACTGATTTGTAAGCAATGTGCTAGATATAATTTAGTTTATCATTCTTACTTGCTAGAGCTGATTGTCATTATGGCGATCATCATGATGATATCTACATATTTGCTGATCCATCTCCCACCAATTGCCTCTGTCGTGCTTCTATGTTAGTCAGGATAATGCAAAACAATCCACAATGCTGCCTCAATGGTCTTGATGTAAATAGTCTTATCATTCCAATCTTAAATGGGAATGATATAATCAATTTGATGTGGGACATGATAGGGCCTCCCCTCTTAAGATTTCTTGTCCTCAAGCAATGTTCAAATTTGGATGTTTGAGAATCTTAGCGCCTTCCCATGTAGCATCATCTTAGAGTAGACCTTTCCATTTTATGAGGTATTCAGAGAGGCTTCTATGCCTCAATCTTCTTTCCCTAGTACTAGGTATTCTTTCTGATTCAAGGACTAATTGTCCCACATCATCAAGAGGGAGTAGTTCTTCACACGGGGTAACCTTTTGTCCAAGCACTTTCTTAAGTTTGGAGACATGAAATACATTGTGAATCTTACTATTTCTAGGTAGATCCAACTCATAAGAAACCTCACCAATCCTTCTCAAAAATTTCTATGGTCCATAGAATCGAGGTTTTATCTTTTCAGATCTACTAGCCTTAATAGAAGTTTTCTTATATGTCTCCAACTTCAAGGGTTCTTTCAACTCGCTTCCTATCTGCATATATATTTTGCTAGTTTTGGGCATGATGCAAGTTGTCCTTAAGGATTCTCATGATATCCTCATGTTGTTGAAGGAAGTCTTTAGCTTTGAGTACCTTGCTATCTTGAAGAAGCAAACTCCCAAATGAGGTGGCTGCATACCCGTATAGGGCCTGAAATGGACTCATCCCAATGGACATATGATGAGTCATTTTATAGCAATATTCTCCCATGTGTAGCCACTTTATCCACCCTTTTTGTTGCCCAATAACATAGTTCCTTAAGTAGCCCTCAATCCATTTATTTACTATTTATGTTTGTCCATTAGTTTGAGGGTGATATCTTGTACTTGGTGTAAGCTCTGTTCTAGACAATCGAAATAATTCTTGCCAAAATAGACTCATAAAATCTCTATCGTTGACTATGCCCTTTGGTAACCCATGTAGTCTAAAGATCTCCTTGAAGAACAACTCAGCAACTTGAGGGGCTTTGTATTTAGATGAGATAGCCATGAAGTGTGCATAATTTGAGTCTTTCTACCACCACATAGATGCAATCTCTTCCTTGTACCTTAGGAAGACCGATAATGAAGTCCATTGAAATGCTGCTCCACTTTTGTTCAAGTATGGGTAATGGTTGTAATAATCCCGTCGGATGTTAGTGCTCTACCTTGTTCCTTTGCCATATAGTGCATTCTTGGACATACTTAAGTATATCTCTCTTAATCCCTTTCCATGCGAACCTCTCTCTTACTTGCTTGTATGTCGTATAGTACCCTTGGTGTCCGGTAAGGGGGTTGTCATGGAACTCCTTGATTACTCGTTCTTTCATTTTAGAACCAGCTGCCAAATATACTCTATCCTTGTAGAAGATGAGGTCTTCTTTTATAGTGTACCCCTCATCTTTTATGTTTCCTTCCAACACATCATTAGTGTAGGGATCCTTGACATATTCAGCTATGATGGAGCTCTTCCAATCTGGTGATATACTCAACATAGCACATAGATGTGGTCTCTAGGATAAGGCACTGGCCACCATATTATTCTTTCCTTTCACATAGGCTATGTCAAAATTATATGCTTGAAGCCTGCTTACCCATTTCTGCTGCCTGTCGTTCAAATCTCTTTGTTTAAGGAAGAATTGTAGACTATTATGGTCTGTCTTGACTGAGAACTTTCCACACACAAGATATTGCCTAAACTTTACTAGGGTGTGCATAATGGCTAGCATCTCTTTATCATATGTTGAATAGAGTCTCTTGGCTACTATCAACTTGTGGCTCTCAAAGGCTATAGGGTGCTTGTTTTGCATGAGAACCACTCCAATGCCTTCACCAGATGCCTCACACTCTAGCTCAAATGGCAATGAGAAATCAAGAATGGCTAACACTGGGCAAGTACTCGTTACCTCTTTCAATTCCTTGAAGGCTCTTTGTGTTGCATCATCCCAATAGAATAGTCCTTTCTTGGTTAGGTTAGTGAGAGGAGACACAATCTTAGATAAGTTCTTGACAAACCTCTGCTAATAGTTGCATAACCCCAAGAATCCTCTTAAGTGGGTTAGGGTTCTTGGCCCAAGCCACTCTCTTATGGCCTTAATCTTCTCTTCATCTACCTTCACACCTTAGGCACTGATTTTATGTCCCAAGTATAGAATCTCTTCCATCCCAAATTCACATTTGGAGACCTTTGCATAGAGTGATTCTTGTTCAAGGATGGATAAGACTTCATCAATATGCTTTAAGTGCTCCTCTCATGTTTTACTATATATCAATATATCATCAAAGAATATCAATAGGAACTTTCTTAGCTACTTCTGAAAAGTGTGGTTCATACATGATTGAAATGTTGCCGGAGAGTTGGTCAGTCTGAAAGGTAGGACTAAGAACTCAAAATGGTCATAGTGACACCTAAAGGCTATTTTGGGGATGTCTTCCTCTCTCATCCAAATTTGGTGGTAGCCGGATCGTAGATCAATTTTTGAGAAGCACCTAGCTCCATGTAATTCATAAATAAGTTCATACACCCTGGGAATAGGAAGCAGTTCTTTATTATTTGTTTGTTTAGGGATATTCAACTGAGGAATCCATATGCCTTCATCCTAATGCATGTCCCTTAAATCCTGAAATTGACTAAGTCTGATATCCTGAACTCCTGAAAACTAAGTTTGAAATCTAGTGTATCCTTAAAAATCTAAAATCTGCATGTTAAATCTCATGGATCCGAGACCTATCTCAAACATCCTAGAAGTATATTTCAAAATATTTAAAGTAAACATATACTTAAATATATTTTGAAATATACGTGATTCTAGGTATTGGACAAGTGGTTAAGTATTGAAAAGTCAGAAATTCCAGCCACAGCTGGAAAATGTGCCCTAAAAAAGTGGAAATTCCAAGCTCATGAGGAATTTGCGCCACTTTCTTGGAGACTTTTATCATGAAAATCTTGTAACTCCTTGCAAGGGATTGATGGATAATTGGAAGTTTTGGTGTTTTATGTTTAATTGTTGATTCAAATTTCATCTAGGAAAACTTGGAAAATCATCATTTTGTGAAAATTTGCAAATTCCACCTATAAAAGAAAATTGCGCCACCTTTGGATCTCATCAAAAATCAATAAAAATAAAAGAAGTCCCCAAGTGTTCTTTGAAAAATCATTAAGGAAAACCTCAAAATGTTGCAAAGAGATCATAAAAATCAATGAAAAAGAACAAGCGTCATGGAGAAAAATCACAATTTCTAGCATCATAAGGAAAATGCACCTAAAAAAAGTGGAAATTCCAAGCTCATGTAGAAATTGTGCTCAAATCAAGTGTTCATCATGAAACTTCAAATCAAACCTTTTGAAAAATCACTTCAAATTCATGAAAAACCCATTAAAAATGATGTGAAATCACTCAGAAAATTTGCCAAGGGAGTAGAAAAAGTTGAAAGAGAAAAAATCCAAGAAAAAAAAAGTGGAAATTCCATGGTCATGTGGAAAATGCGACAACATCAAGTGATCGAGATTTTAGTCCAAAGTGAAAAGATACGTTGAAATCCTCCTTGAAATACATTGAAAAATCCTTTAGAATCACTTGAAATTTGTAAAAGAGATCCATTTGAAATCATTTGCAAACATTTGCCAAAGAGAATAGAAAAGTTTCAAAAGAGTATCCTAAGGCAAAATTGCAAATTCCAAGCATGACTGGAAATTGTGCTCAAAAGGCACAAATTCCACAGGCAAGTGGAAATTCCAAAATTCACTTTGCATTCAACAAAATCTGCCAAGCATAGAGACAAGTTGGCCATTGGATAAAATTCAATGAAAGATTGTTTTACAATGATGATTTATTTATCCCACATTGGCAAGGATGATGAGATTTATCATGATTTACCCTTTATATTGAGATATTAACTTGATTTTTTTACTTGTAGCTTGATGATGAATGTCAAGGAGTACCAAGCATTGATCGAGAGCAACACTAACTTGAAACACACCGATATGGATGAAATCAAGAGTAAGATCAAGGAATTCGGAGCTGAGCTATCCATAGGAGCATTTAGAGGATCAATACATCATCGAGCTCATCCACCTTGCATCCAAAAAAGCATTGTCAATCGAACACTGCACTTCATCGAGATATCATCAAATTCACCATCATCGTACTTCTAGAGAGGAGATTTCATCATCACCTTGCAAGCTCCATCATCTAAATATCCAAAAGATCACTTCCACATTCAAGAGCTTCCCATTTCATGCACCAGAAGAGGATCAAGGAGAAACATCATGAGATCTACTCCAAGAATTCATGCCCAAGTCATCTCCTCTACTTCAAAATCTAGTGTAAGAATCCTACGTGAGCATCACAAGAAAAGTTAAGTTGATTGATCAAAGATTATCAAGAAATCCCAAAGTTACACCAAGGAATGCAAAGACAACAATAAGGAGTGAAGAACAAGGACAAGATTCCCAAGTTTCATGTTATAGTTCCAAAAATGAAAACTCGAGTTCAAAGACTCATCCAAGAAAGAAGATACAATTTGGGAATAGCATTAAGAAATTGGAAAAATGTTGAAAATCAAGCAAATTTGCTCAAGAAATGCTGAGTTGGCATTTATGCATCATCAGTCAATCAAATTTTATCATGTTACATGTCCAAGTTCATTGCATTTGTAAGAAGAAGATAAGCACAAGAAGGGCATCCCACATGAATATTCTTCATAGATTCCATTTCATCTTTATCATCTTGGGAAACGTCCCTTCATTACCTTTGAGTTTTTATGTACATAGGTTGTGTCAACTTTTTCTTTTTACTAAAAATAGCTGGATGTTGTAACTAATTGTTGATGTGGCAAAATCTTGGCCATCCGTTGCTCAAATCGATCTTGGCCCTTGATTTTATTTTGAGGACTATAAAAAGGCTCGTTCACCTCATTTGTAATCATCATACATTAGATTAGAGTTGTTGTAGAAGTAAAGTAGAGGAAGCTCTTCTAAGTTGTTGGAGAGAACTTGAAGTTGTTGTAATCACTTCCAAGATTAATACATTTCTCATTGAAGCTTGGTGACAACTATGTTGTTTTGGAACGTTGCATGGTTTCTTATTTCTTTAAGATAATCTAGATGTGTTTCCAAGTAGAGTAGATTAGAAAGTTCATTGATATAGTGAATGCATTGTGAATATATTTGATGAATTCCTAGGTTCATACTTTTGATGGTTTGTCGCTGGCAAGTCATTGTCCAAAGTTAGCCTGAACCTTAACTTATTGCAATAGTTCGATTGTTGATGCTTGTTTGAGTTGCACCAGTTGTTGGTACTCAAATGTGTGTTTGCAATATGAAAATCCTTACTCATCCTTGGGAGATTGCACTTGTTGTACGTAGTTGTTGAATTCATCATGGCGAAGTGGAGCTTGTTATGAAGGAATTTGTCTATCTTGGCATCATTCATTGTCTCATTGTCCTTAGAAGTAGAGTAGATTCTCTCTCAACCCTTATCTTTTTTTCTTTATTTGTAATTGTGGAATTAGGAGGTTTCCATTCATGAAAAGTGTAATAAGTCAAGTGAGTGAAGAAGTAAATCCAACGTAAGTCCCTTTGTGTTCACAACAAATCACATCATATATATATTGAGTCTATATCCAACATATTGTCAAGACATGACATTTGGAACCTTGGAGTTGTCTCTCTGGATCACATAGTTTAGCCTTTGAGAGACTTTGTTCAAGAGAGGATAGAATACCTTGGTATTTTATTCTGAGTTTGCATGTGCCTAAACAACACATCAACACGTCCAACAATTGTTTAAGTTGTGTGTAATGTCCCCTTTCCATCAATGATTATCCCTGGTGACCATTAGCCTTATTCCTTTCTTTCTCGAAGGCTAACTAGGTAAATTTAAGGGAAATGACTTTAAAAGTATTAAAGTTAAGTTGTTCTTGGCTTAACTTTATATTTTTTAATTGACAACTTGTGTTCCTTTTAAAAGGTGTTCTTTTGCCTAAGTGAGCGCTTAGACCTTGGTGGGCCTCTCATGAAGTATGGCGTTCAAATAAAGGAGAGAATTAAATGCTAAGTTGGCGTTCAAGTTGAAGGAAGGATATTATTTTATTATTTATCTTGGGTGCCCTAAATGGAAGTTATAAAATGAATTTGCTAGCTCATTTGGAGGGTTCATGCTATTGAAATATATAATTTTTGCTTCTTCCGTGAACTTGTGTTGCTGAGAAGAGTTTATTCTTGGGGTCGTTTAGCCTCATACTTCTTCTAGTTTCAGTTGTGGAAGAGCAACCCTAGCTGGAAATTGGGTGATTTTATCTCAAAAATCACAAGGAGCTTCAATGGAGTCATTTTACAGTAAACTAGGTTTGAGAAATTTTGATGTGTTTTGATGTTGTTTGGATTTGTGTTGCTTCAGTTTATTTTTGGGTGTGAAGATTTGAGCAATTATTTAGGTTTCAAGTGTTTTGTTAGTGCCAGGAGATAGCAGTGGTCATTCGAGACAAAAAGAATGTTGATCGTACCCCTTTTTGGTAAAGAAACTTTATTTGCAAGAAGTCTATACCTTTTGAGGAGTCATACCATCCAAGAGGGAGGTATGAAGTAGGAAATAAAATGCTTGATATTAGGAGAGTCTATTACTCCAAAAGGAGTGGCCTAGCCTAGGGAAAAGTTTGGCAAATGGTTTTGGGGTGAATAGTTGGGGTTTGGAGGAGTTATGACCAATTCTGATTTTAATTATGGGATTTAGTTTTATGCTTCTAGTCTATTAAAGATAGTTTTGGTGTGGATGGAGAGTTTTTTAGTGATAGGTTCAGATATGGGGAGTTTGTGGTGTTCTGGGTGAGCTTCTGTGTATTTCCAGATTTTTGATTTTTTATATTAGACTTGAGTATTTTGTTGATAGAGTGCTTTCAGAGGTATATTTTTAGTGTTTGAGCTTCATTACATCCATAATCAGCAACAAAGCTTCATGGGTATGCTTCAAGGTGATGTTTGGTGACTTCTCAACTCCTAAAATTTTGATTTTTAATGCTACATTAGTTTATTTCAGTTCTAATCAGATTTATTCTAACATTGCAGCTTGCCCTAACCATTATGTGATTGTCATTTATGCATTGTTATGGATTGTAAGCCTGGATAGTAGTACCACTAGAGGATTGTGTGCTTAGGGCTTCCCACTGAATAAGTGGATGTGCCTAGATTTACATTTCTGTATCTCCCACTGAATAAGTGGTTGCCCACTACATAAGTAGATGTTTCCTTTCAGTTTATTTCCCATTGCATAGGTGGATGTTTCCTTTTAGTTTGTTTTCCACTGAATAAGTGGATGTTTCCTTTTAGTTTGATTCCCACGATCAAGTGGATGCCCACTAAACAAGTGGAAGTTGTTATTGTGAATGCTAACTTTGAAGCACTTGTATCCTCTCACCTTGCCTACATCAGGATCTGGGTGATCAGAAGAGTGTGGAAGAACTTAACCTATTGTATCTTCTTTGTGTGTGGAATTTAAAAAAAATACTAGGGTGCACATTACATTGTGCCAGTGGTAATGTTGTATCTTTTTGTAATTGTGGCATCTTGCTTTGAATTGCAGTTATAGCATTCTCCAATTGTTCTGTGCTCTCCACATGCTATTTCAAAATTTCCTCCCTAGTTGTACTGTGGAAGATGTCCCCTAATTGAAACTTCTACAGAGGAGAGATGCTGGTTAAGTCCACTTGTGAACCTATGAGTGACAATTGCAATAATTGCAGTGTAGCCATAGGTTGAATTTGTTTCTGTTGTATCAAAAAGTCCTTGATAGACTACATTGGGGAGGTTACGGTGGATGAAGAAGGGCTTTACGAAGAGAGGGGTGGTTGTTGTTGTGGTCCCTACCCCTCTGTTTGATCATTATCCTATTGAGTACCTCTAGATGATATGTTTTGTTCATGTTGGCTCTTCCTTTCTTCCTCCATTAATACTGCATAGGCTTACTTTGTTATTGTAGTTGTTTCTTGTTGAATCTTTCCTTTTACTTCTTATGTGAAGGCCATTAATATGTCAACTTTGTTTTGATCTAAGTTCTTTGGCCTGTAGTTGCACCAATTTATCCTTCTGTGTGGTGGAGAGATTGGGATCCACTTCTAGGGCCTATCTCCTTATTTCCTCCTCTAATTGTATTGCCTTTCTCTTTTATTCCAAATGATTGAGGCCAGATTATTGGTAAAGTTCTTGATAATGTTATCTAAGGTGTCTTCAAACACTCTCAGATGTCTTATTATGGCCTCCTCAATCACTGCTTTATTCTCTGAGCCAACTTTATTGTACATTTTTGTGGTTTGCTTAAGCATGCCATTATTATTTATGGTGTTGGTTAGGAGGTCCACACTCATTATATCCTCCTACTTTTCTTCATGAACATCTATCTCCATTGCTGTTTGTTTACTACTCCTCGTTCTTTTCTGTGGTGGTTGTTGAATTTCTTATACCTCCTCCTTTGTTTCTTCTCTTGTTGCTTGTATTATCTTATGCTTTACCCCTTGTTTTTGTCTAAACTCTTTCTTTTCTGCACTCATTTGTAGTAATATTTCTGATACTTCTTCTACCGAGGGGTCTATTTGTGGTGGTTAAAGAGTGGTCATGGATGTTGCTTGTGATGATGCCCTTGTTACACTTTATCTTGTGACCCTAGGGAGCTCAGATTCAATCTTTCTAACCTCTGCACTTGTGGTGTAGAAGTACTTGTTTGTGGCACTTCTTGCTTTGGCATCCCCTACTTCTTGTAAAACTTTTCTTTATTCTTCTTCAATTGTTCCTCTGCATTTTTCTTATGTTGTTTATCCATAAATTCTTGGTATGTTCCGAATCTCTCCACATTTTGATGCTTGGTATGTTTTAGGAGATTCATTGCATATGATTCTATAAGATCATTGCTTATTTTGTATGGTAGCTTAGGGATCCAAGAAATCCTAGGTTCTACCACTTCCATTAGGGTGAAGTATTTATCCACCATACAGACTATGTCATTAGCATACTTTCTCACCATCTCATAGGATATCCTTTCTTTGATTTGCATCTATTGTTAGAGGTCCTTGGGACAACAGAGAATGCCCCATCTGAGTCGACCTCCATCACCTTGTATGGGAACTTCTTATACTATGAGTGTGGTTTGTTGGAGACATTAACCAATGTAGGAGTCACCATGTTTACTTTGTATCTTGCTAGGGTTCGACTTTACCTCAGTGTGGATTTTTGAGCTCACGAGAATACTTAGAATGTAATTACTATTTAGATCTATGTTTTATAATCATAATGGTGATATTTGCATTGAATGCATTTTCTCGTTCATGGTTTCACAGGCTTTTCTAGCTGTTACTTTCTTGCGGCTTATTTTCTTCTATTAGCTTGTACTTTATGGTACATATCATACATATAATACATATAATACAAATTTTGATTTTCCCGGTTTACACTTTATTCCATAGGTTGATGGTAGTGTTTTAATCTCGTGCCATTTACATATCTTGTTAGTGATTTCATGTCTAATGATTTTAATCTAACTGCTCCAAATTCAGAAATTTCATCAATATAATATGGCCCTAGCCATCGAATCTTCAACTTTCCTTGTTTCTTGAACTTGCTATCATATAATAGTACTAAATCCTTTTTTTGGAATGTTTTCTGTCTCAAGTTCCTATCATGCTAGGATTTTTTCCTTTTGTGTTCTAATTTCTAATAATATAGTGCAAGTAGTCTATTTTCATCTAATTTTGCATGGTCTTCCAGTCTTTGCTTCAATGAGTCTTCTTCACTCAATCGCAGAGTAAGTGCGGTATGAAAATTTGGAACAATAAAATTCATAGGTAGTGTAGCATCTATCCCATATACTAATTCGAAGGGAGTAAACTTGGTTGACCTTTTGTAAGATGTTTTGTATGCCCATAATACAATTGGAACCTTGATATCCCAATCTGCCCTATTCCCACTTCACATTTTTGTCAATGTTGTGCGGCGTGCCTATAATCTTATTCAATGCCTCACTTGCCCCATTAACCTACAAATGATATGGAGAACTTTTATTGTGTGATCATGAAATTACTCAAGAGCTCCGCAATTACCTTATTGACAAGATTTTTTCCTTGATCACTTGTGATACTCAGAGGGCACCCAAACCTTGTTATTATGTTCTCATATATAAACTTTGTGGCAATTTTAGCTATGCAATCTTTGGTCGATTTTGGTTCTGCCCACTTTGTAAGATATTCCACTGTAATGATTATAAACGTGGATTTTGTGCACTTAGTTGTTGGATCAATGGGTCCAATAAAGTCTATGGCTCATTTCTCAAATGGTATTGGGGCTAGGACTGGCCACAGTGGCATCTCATCCCTTACAGCAGGCCTACCTACTCTCTAACATATATCGCATTGCTTGGCATATAGATTTGCATCCTTAAACAGTGTTGGCCACCATAACCTTCTTTGCAGTTGTGTCTCTTGAATGGTGTCCTCCAGAAATGCCTTCATGTGCTTCTATGAGGATATCTCTTCTTTCATGTTCAAATACACCCTTCTTATAATGTCATCTCTCTTTATTACGTGTAATTCTCCTTCAATTAGTGTGTATGGTAGAGACTTCTTTAGAAGTATCTTTTTCTCATTTGGTGAAGTATTCTTCAAAAAATTTCTTGTTGATAGTAGACTTACCACATCATGTAAGTCTTCTGGTACCGTAGTAACCCTGAATAAATTTGAGTCAGGCAAATCTTCTTCTAGGTTGTTTGGTTCTTCACTAGTTTCAATTTTGGATAAATAATCAAGCCCCTAGTTGTTCTTTCCCAGTTTGACCATGATATTGAAATCAAACTCTTGAAGAGTAACAACCATCTACATATTCTTCCTTGTGTCACTGATCTATTCAATAGATACTTTAATAGCTCATGGTTTGTATAGAATGTGAATGGTGTAGACAGTAAGTAATGTATGAATTTGTCTAGTGCATATACCATTGCTAGAGCCTCTCGTTCAGTAGTGGTGTAATTTTTCTCTACTTGGGAGAGTTTCTACTTGCAAAGGCTATTGGATGGTCCTTATTCCCTCTAGGTTGAGCTATACTATGCCAATTGTTGTTCCAGAAGCATCCACATGGACATGAAATAGTATTGTCCAATCTAGAAAGACTAGTATGGGAGCCTCCACTATTTTTTGTTTCAATGTGTCGAATGATTGTTGACATTGGTCATTCCACTCAATTGTTTTATTTGATTTTTTCTTTAAAATTTCCTCAATTAGTGCTGCTATAGTGGCATATCCTCTTATGAATTCGCGGTGATATCGTGTATAACCTAAGAAGGTTTTTACCTTTGATGCTATTTTTGGTGGTGGTAAGTTCATGATTAGTGCAACTTTTAATGGATCCAGCATGAGTCCTTTGCCTATTATGTGCTCTAAGAGTGTACCAAATGGTACCACAAAGATACATTTCTTCAAGTTTAAGGCAATTTGTAGGCTCTTACATCTTTCCAACATTGTTCAAAACACCTGAACATGGTCCTTCAATAGTCTACAGACTGTCCAGTCATCTAATAGACCTCTAAAAAGTCATGGATAAAATCCTTAAACGTATTAACCATTATCTAGCTAAAGACTAATGGCACATTCTTTAGTCCAAAAGACATGACTGTGTACATAAAGGACCCCCATTTAATCATAAATGTTGTTTTTGACTAGTCCTCTTCTTGAATTTTAACCTGATGATAGTCGAAGAATCCATCAGTAAAAGAATAGGTTTCCCTACGGGCAACTAACTCCAATACTTCCTCTCTAAATGGTGTTGGAAATAGATCATGAACGCTTACTTTGTTCAATTCCCTAAAGTTCACACATATTTTTATGTCTTCAGTTTTCTTATTCTGAACCACCATGGGACTTATCCATTCCACATCCTCTACCGGTTTTATGATTCCAACTGCCAAAATTTTGTCAAGTTTTGTCCTGACTTTCTTCTTTATGTTGGGGTTAAGCCTATATGGCCTTTTCCTTTGTGGGTTTGCTCCTTCTTTTAACTAAATTTTCATAACTCCTGCCTCTTCTTTAATTCCTTTGAGGTTTGTGAATTTCCTAGGGAATAGATCCTCATATTCTGTTAAAATCTCTACAATTTTCATTACCTTCTTCTCCCCCTAGTAATCTCCTATTGTAGCCCACTTAGGACTCCCTTCTTTTGCTATGTTCTTTTCTCTTACTTTCAGGGGTTGGTTATGGTACTTCTCCTTAGGTTCAATACTGGATGTTATGTCTCTTTCTCCTTGTTGGATTTTTATGTTTAGTTTTGGTTTGTCCTCATCTTCATTTTGTTGTGTAATATAGCATCTTTTCTCAGAGCATTCCTATTTATCCATCCACTATCAATTTCCAGATGCCTTCCTATTTTTTTGGTGCCAATGTATGTTGGTTTATGTTTATTTCTTGTTGTCCCTCCTTCATAGGGAGAAATATTATTTCCTTCATTCGTTGGAGTGGAGTGTTACTGTTCTTATCAAGGCTATAAAAAGAGAAGGTATTTTGGAAATTCTTCTGAAGTTCTTCCCAAGTTTATGTTTCTGTCCACTTTTCTTGGTTAATATATCAATTTTTGACTATGGTGTGAGGGTCCAATAAAACATTTGAATGTACAACCTTGTATCATATTCTCTTCTTTCATTCCATATAGTCATACATATGTTCAAATGTTCTTGTGGTGATGTTGTGCCATCATACTTGTGTATCTCTTTGGATTCTCCCTCTTCGAATAGATATCTTGTTTTTATGAGAATTTTGACCATGTGCCACCTAGGGATGTTGTCCTTATGGGTGTGCCACCATCTTGTGGCACTACAAATTAATGTATGTCATAGGGCATCTAGTCTTAATTCTTCCTTATCAAATGTTCTCTCCATTTCTTCCAAGTATGTGTTTAGGTCACCCACCCCAGAGTATCTAGGTAACTTAATGTGTGATATCCCTTGTGAAATGTGGTTTATTTGTCAAAAATTTTGGATGGTACAGGGGTTATCTGTTGTGGATGGGAGTGGTGTTAATTGCGGTGTGGTAGTATTATTTGTAGTGAGTTGAGGTATGATTTTTGGGGTTCTGTGTAGTACAAAAAAAAAATTGGCCCTTATCTTCCAAGATTGTACTTCTGATTCATCCCTTATCTAGGTGTTTAGGACATCTTCATTGTCCATGCTTTCATTGCTACTTTCAATGTATATCTCACATTCAGAGGCGGGTTCTTCAATTGGTTCTGGTTTTAATAATTTTGTGAGTGAATATAGCTTTTTGGACTCATCATTATATTCTCCCTGTGCTACCTCCTATATATATGCATTGTTCATATCTCTACCTAAAGGTATGTGTACTATTTTATCTTCATCTGCAAAACATAATTCCTCTTTCCTAGAGTGTATGATGCCATTGGCATTTACAAACCATTGCAATCCAAGTAATGCATTGAAGGCATCAAATGATTCTTTCAATTCTATAATTTCAAAGTCTACTACTTGTTTAACTCCTAATATGTTGACTTCTACATTTTTCTAGGTTCCCATGGTCCCTATTGATGACCTGTCTACTAGACTGGTGTTGCAAGGGGTTTCATACAACTTCGGATATCCTACTTATTCCCATACCCTTTTAGGGAGCATGTTGACATCTGCTCCTAAGTCAACCATTACTTGTTTAATCTTCCTATGATTTATATGTGCATCAATCATCAATGGTTTGGTTTTCCAAGATCTTGATGTTTTTGTCATCTTTCAGATCTGATGTTTTGGGATTGCTTGTTTATTCCAGTACTTGGAAAATTGTTTTAGTTTCTCAATGAGGTTATTTTGTTCCACAATTGATGCTAAATGTTTTAATGTTAAAGCTTCTTTTTCTAAGAAACATGCTTTATAGTATAGTTCATTTTGGTATTCCTTGGTAATATTTTTCTTGGATTCTTCCACAATTTTTTCATATTTGTATTTTGTTGGGAAGAAGTCTTCCTCTTCTTCTTCATCATCATTATCAATATCTGAGTCGTTTATTGGTTGTCTTGTTTTGAATGTGTCTGTTCATTTTCTTGTAATTACTTCAACCTTATTTTTCCCCTTGTATTTGACCAAGGCTTTTTGTTTTAGCCTCTATTTTCCCTCTTGGTACTCTTTGTTTGATGCTTCTTCTTCATCTATAATGTCAAAATTATTCTTTTCTTCTTTGTGACATCTTGCTACTTGTGGTAAGTTCTCGATGACTTTTAGCATTATCTTTGCTCTTCTAGTTAGCTCATCACTCTTTCACTATAGTGGAGCATTCTTAAAATATTGTTTTTCTCTCTCACATGTAAACAAGTCATGTTCTGGGTCTTTGCAAATCCACATTCCTTTTTGTCTGACCAACACTCGTTGGCATAGTGTCCCTACTTATCACATTTATAGCAAGTGACATCATCTCTTCTTCTTCTGCCTCTACCTCGGCCTCTTCCACCTCTATAATTGTTATAGTATCCTATGTCTTTGTTTGAATAGGTGTTTGGATATGCTATTTGATTCTATGGAGGTGTATTCTGGAGTGTATTGATATTCCTTTGATTTCTCTAGTTCGGTGCTTTGTATCCATGATCCTGGGCATAGAGAGGTCTCTCCTCTAGTCCTTTCACATAGGCCATTTTTTGATTTGATCCTTTATTGTTGTGGTGGTAGTTACACCATGGCTCATGTTCTTCACCTCGGAGCCTAAATAGCAAGGATGGGCAATCATCTATTTCATGGTCATCCCACTCTCCGTATATTCCACAGTAGACAGTTTCTTTCTTGGAACTATTTTTAGGTCTACCCTTAATGTGGTGGCTCTCTTATCTCCTTTGAGTGCCAAACATTCATTTCTTATGTGATATTTGTAATATCCCCAATGTGATCTGCCCTAAAATTCTAAAAATAAATTTCTAAATTCTGCCCTAATTTTCTGCTTTTAGTTTTCTACTCAAAACCCTAATTTCTGATTTTAAACATGTAATCACATCAAACATATATATGCCCAAACATGGCAAATGATATTACAAGTTGACATTCATAATAAGCATGAAATCTACCATGAAATACACAACATAGGGCATCTAATTGCAACAACAAATCTAATTTTTCTGTAGAAAACTCCACTGCTACAAATTTGAATATTTTGATCTAATTTTTACAATAAATTCTAGGGCACAAACATGACAAACAATGCCTAGATTTCTCCACTACAAATCAAACCTATAAAGTATGATTGTACATACCAAATACATGCAAAATAGATGATAAAAGACCAACCCTAGATGGGCAAATTCTCCATGAGGTGCACTTAGGGTTTGGCTGCTCCAAATGATTCAAAATCGCCCTTAAAGATGGGCCCTCTGATCTGCTCCAAAGTGGCACTCAATATTAGGGTGAACCCTAATGCAAGATGCTCACAAAATGCCACCAAAGTGCTGCTCCAAAACTGATCTTGAAATCTGAATATGCAATGAAGTTCTTCTCCTCCAAATGTCACCAATGAAGCACAAATAAGACTCTGTGATGAATCCTCCACAATGATGAGCTATGGTTTCATCTAACTCACCACATTCTCAAGGGTTTTCATCCTTGGAATGAAGGCTAGCAAAGTTGCAGCCAAAGAGTATAAAACTCAAGAGAAAATATAATGTCAATGATGATGAAATGACTCCAAAACATCATATATTTATAGCCCTCAAAATAACCTCCTCAAGCTGGAAAATAACCTCTTGACAATTTATTTTATTTTATTTTATTCCTTTCTCCAATAGGGCCAACCTCCCTCTAAGCGCCAAGAATGGAGAAATATTTTTATTTTATTTATTTATTTATTTTCCCAAGTTGGGCGTCCACCATTTAGGGCTGGATAAATCATTTTTAGGACCTCTTCTAGGTCGTCTTCCTCCAAGAAAAATTATTTGGATTTATTTTATTTTTTTCCTTGGCATTACAAAAATACCCAAAGTCATTTTCCATCCTTTAGTTTCTCCTTCCTAAGTCGCTCACCTCCTTAGCCATTTTATTAAATTATTTCTCCTTCACCAAATGGCTCATAAAAATATAGGAAGTCACTTCATATCTTCAATTTGCCCAATAAAATTGATTAAATATAATATTTAATCAATTAGGTCATTCCCTTAGCCCTCCAACTTAGCTTATGGGAATAGGATAGGCTAACCAACTCCATTAGGTGATCACTCTGAAAATGAGGACATTATAGTCCTCCCTTCCTAGAATTGCTTGCCCACAAGCAATTGCAAACCTGGATACTGCAAAACATCCTCAAATGGCAAGTTTCTCCATCTAATCAAGTGCTTCGTGATCACCCTACTCCTCAACTTGTGGCTACATCTTCCATAGTGAATATCAAGAATGATATGCAACATGAGCTATGGTGGCCAGCAATGAGACAAAACCAGCCATACACACTCAAGCCCAAATTGGCTCCATCCCCCAAATTTTGAAATTCTACTCCTCCCTGCAATCTGTCTATGTAGTTGTAGGAACAATAATGCCAAATCATCAACCACAAGTGTCATCAACTCTCTTCCTCTGAAGGCCTCTCTGTCCACAATTGCTAAGTATACCAAAGACAAAGCATCATACATATCCAAAGCCTTGAAGAGTGTCATGCCCATTAACAAGTGATATATGATATGACCTGTTTAGCACAACCTCCTGCACCAAAACTTCCACTACTCCACTCTGATATAAACATCACTCAACCAAAGGTTGTGAAGTAACTCACCAAGATCCCTGTGAAGTAGTGTACCAATCACACCAATACCTGGATCCCAAATTATCACACCATCACACCAATTAAAAGTGAAGAGATAGATGCCTCTCATTATGTTATCATCACCAACTATCCATTTAAATATGAATGATCTCATATGGATGTGAAAAATGTCCATCATAGGTGCATAAAAAAACATGCCAATCCACACTAGGCTGCTGATATAATTAGAACAACGCTAGGAAAACTAAAAATTAGACCTATGATGGTGTCAAGAATGCCTCTGCTATCATAGAATGATAGGATCTCATCATCATGCAAACCCTCAACACTATAGTGGCAATCCCAAACACTCCAATCCATCCAAACAATTGCCATCATCAATGTATAACCTAGAAACTCCATGATCGGCAAGATAGAACAACCATCAACCAACAATGTGTGAGCTAGAAACCCATGGATTAGGGCTGGAAATTTTCTTCTCTCATGCTCATCTCCATGCCTTGGACTATAGTCTAGCTGAAACCCAACATCCACAAGCACATATCTCTCAACATTGGATACCTTCATGGTATCTTCTTCACATACCTTAAGTTCTGAAATTGGAACAACGTTATGCTCCATCAAAGAATCATCATTATGACGGTGTAGTGTCAAAACACAAGTAGACTCATTGAGCTCTCCAAGGATGGTTAGACTCCTAACCAAATCTAAATCACAATTTTTTTCTTCTACACATGCATACATATCATTATTTTCTGGTCCATAAAGTGTATGCACAACTACCTCTTCCCTAGCTATGACTTGAACCTTCAATTGGTTCTCCAAAAGATGTAACTCATGAACCCTACGGTTAAGATCAATTACATAAAATGAAATTTCTGATTTGTCCTTAGAATCATACCTCTCAACAAGTCCGTGCAATTATGGTTGCTCTTCATGTTCTACCATCATAAGAGGTTCATTACGCACATGTTCAACCTCCATAGCTTCTTTCCTTGGAAGAAATAGGGATCGAAGAAATGTCTCTCTGCTTCCTCTCATGATCTATGTGACTGCATTTTTCCTTGACCTTTTGTAGGTACTGCTTTGCTTGGGCAATCAACAACTCTACTCTCTTGCTTTCCTTAGCCACTCATCACACATGCTTTGAGTCCTCTTTACATCCTCTATGCTATGATGCACACAATCATACCTTTTGTGGCTTGGATCCACCACAATTACCTCATGCTTAATGATCAAATCTTGAGTGTCAACAAGGTAAGGTTTCTCACCACTATCATCCTCATGCAAGTCATCTATCTTATGACCATGTGAAGACAATGGACCGTTGTTCATAATTAGAAAATCAGAACTATCATCATACCTTTTTGTAGTGTCTTTATAGGTCTCAAGCACTCCTTCCTTCATTGTTGGGTGCTCATCATCAAGTGCTAGTCCAAGAAGTGTGTCAAGATGAATACCAAGTGTATTACTTGTTATCCCATGGCTACAAGTTATATCTTCATGTGGACATTTCTCTTCTAATCTCAAGACTTCACATTCTTGATGTACTACTCAATCCTTGTCAACATATTGAATCATCTTGGTATGATGAGTGCTCAAATCTTCATGCAATATCTCACCCTCATGGAATTCATCAAATTCTTCACCCATTTGTCTAGTCTCCATAACCTTTGTGTTAGATTGTTGTTCTTGGGATGTGGCTGCCATAGATGACTAAATTTCTAATTCAAATGATGGAAAATGTGTCAAACTCAACTCTAAACAAAGCTCATTGACCTAAATTTCTGATTCTTGAAGGGCCAATTGAGTGCTCTTCAAGGAATCCATAGTAACCTTAAGCTCAAAGGTAAGCTTATCGACTTCCTCTTCCTTTCCTCTTAATGCATCAGAATATATTTCATCAAGCTTGAAGAGATGATCTTTATTTGAAAGTAGATGTAAGTAATTTGATTTCATTGCTACTAAAGCTTCTTTGAGTACCTACAAATCTGTAAGAGATAGTTCTCCTTCAATGTCTTTGTGTCTCCTTTGAGCCTTCCAACAATAATCTGCAATCAGCTTGTGAGTATTATCAAAATGTGTTAGGGCTGCAACAATCATATCTTCATTGATTTTCCAAATGATGTGGCTCATGGATCCTATCATCTTCATATAAATTTTATGATTGGTCTTCATAATCATGCCTCTCAAAATCAGCTATCTCCATGACATCTTCTCCACATAATTCATGTTTTGAAGGTAGGTCAACATCATGTTGTTAGAAGCTTGCTGGTGTTGTCATTGATGTCAACCTCTAGCAAATGGTTCACTTGGTTTCCAAGTGCTTTTGAGAAAATTTAAATAAAAAGGTGTGCAATGTGATAGAGGTATGTTTAGTGTAGTGCTCCACATTTCCTCATGGTTGAAGATATGCTTGTGTGGTTTGGAAGTGATGATCAGAGGTGTTTGGAGGTGTTATATCTAGAGTTTCAGGTTCTGGATCATACAGAAATGAAAGATGTGTTTGATAGAGTGTTTGCCTGTGAAGAAGGTCGTTTGGGAGAAATGAGAGTGCTTCGCATTTCTCCACGTTGATGTTTCTTGTCTTGTGGATCTGGGAACATGATTATATTGTCTGTATCTACTTTACCTTGAAGTTTCTAGTGTTGGGTTGCTCCGCAAGTTTAGTTCTTGTGTTAGAGTTCAATAGTAGTGTATCCTGATGTGCAGAATGAAGGCATTCTTTGTTTCAGGTGGTTACAACAGTGTTACAGAAGATTCTAGTGATGTTGGAATTTTTTGGAAAGATGTTTGGATGTTGTGGAGTGTCTCTTGATGGTTCGTATGATGTTTCTGGACTTGGAGAGGCGTGTATGTGATCTCTTGTTGTGTTAGTTCAGGTTTGGCCGACTTGACATACTAGCGCTATTTGTGGAAATACCTTATGGATTGTGGATATGATGAGCATCCTGGTGATACAGATTTGGGTCATAGTTAACCCTTGGTGTGGTCCACCTTCACTTCTTTCTACCATGGAAGTGTTTTCTGCCGACCTAGTTTGATGTTACACATTTGAGGTGCACATGTTTCATTAAGATCAACCTAATTGAGATTGTTTTAGGTTGTGGATGGTATAAATTCAAGGTGAAGGTTGAGTGGAAGTGTGCAGAGAAGATGATACGAATGTGAATCAGAGGTGGTGAATTGAGTGTGAGCTTAAATGCTTATGACTCTTGGATGTAGTGAGAAAAAGGTGTCTACATTTTAGTTTGCTTAAAGTTATTGGAGGCAGTGAACCAAAGGTTGTAGATGGCATAAATTTGTAAAGGTGGATTTCTCTTATTGCTTTGAGATAATGAATCTCTCTGTAACAGTTATTTTCTATTCTTCTCTCTTTTGAGCAATGAGCCCTTGTGGTGCAGGAGCACATTCTCTGTAGTGCAGGGTCATCTTTTCTTTTGTTTTCTCATAAGGCTCTTAAGCCATTTCATTTTGTAATAAGGGTCAATTTGGTCCCATGAATGTAATTGTGCAAGGCACACATGTAGTTTTTCTTGTATGAAGGGTAAACCAACGGCTAACTGATTTGAAAATCAGTTTGCACGGTTGGAGGGGATAACTGCTGTCTCTACATCTTCTTTAGAGGCAGGTTGTATGTCACACGGAGCAGAGAGAGAAGTGTGTATTACAACAAGTTCTTTTTGATAACTGAATAAAGAGAGTTCTGGGTATGATCTGTGTTGATTCTCTTGGTTGTTCTTAGTGATTTGATATCTTTATCCTGATTTTGTAAATGGAACCCTAACCGGATGCTATCTGTCAATCCATAGTGACTCTGTAGTGTGCAAACGGTGTAAAACCCACGGTTCCACAGTGGCTGGTTCGTAATCTAGGAGTAGGGTTTTGATTCATACATGGAGGCCCTTTCCTCTGTCCACTGAAGCCCTGTATAGTATCAGTGTGATGGGGGAAAGACTTTTCACGTTTGTTGTTGTTGAATTCTTACCCAGGAAGCCAGCGAACTCAGTCAAGTTCGACTAGACATCGTCATGTGGCTAGTCGGGAAATCGGAGTGAAATTGGATAGTTTTGATGTGGGATCATATTGCTACAAGTGATCGAGGGTTTGATATATGAAACGGCCAAATTCCATTGTTCGGTCGAAAGGAATTCCAGTTCGGCGCCTCAGAACAGTTGGAGATCCATCGGCGTGAAAGGCTCTCCGTCTTGTCGAAGATCGGTATAGTGTCGGAGACACATACCATTGTTATTCGCATCGGTGAGAGAAACGATATCAGGCTAAGGAAAATACACTTAGCCGACGGTATACAGTTTCACCGATCGGTGAGACATCCTCGGAGTATCGCCGATAAAGAGTATCGGCATGAGGAACCTTGTCGGGGGAAGCCGAAGAAGTCACGGCGACCGTTAGAGTCCCGCCGATAGAAGCTCATCGGAAGGAGTTCAAGAAGTCTCAGTGACAAAGGACTCGTTGGAATGAGATGAACCATCGAGGCCACGAACCGGAGTCTTACCGAAGCGGAGGGTTTGGCCGATGTGCCTGACGATATCGGAGAGAGACAAGGTGTCGGTGTAGGTGAAAGAAGCTTCACCGAAGGAGGAAGTCTGGCCGACGAAGATTGGTCATCGGAGTGACGGAGTATATCGGCCTAAGAAATTTCTCGTGGTCCGATAGTATGAAGTGTTGCCGATAGGCAACGAACCACTACGGAGATATCGGTGAGAACTTGGCCATCAGGATAAAAGAATAAGGAACGGCCGATAGTTCATGTCTTTCCGATAGCGAAGACATCCTTGACTTCGGCGAAACACTTGAGGACCTCTTTCCGATAGGGAAGATATAGTCAAATCTTCATTCACTTCTGCTAGCGCTCTACATCAAATTGGTATCAGAGCCAATATTCTAAATCACAGCCGTGTATGTCAGACGAAGAATTAGAGATAGAAACAGAGGCTAGCACAATGCCTCCCAAGGCGATGAGTAAAGCAACCATCCAGAAGATGGTGGAAGAAATGCTCGAAGAGAGACTGAAGGAAGAAAGATCCAAAGAGAAGGATGGAAGCACTTCTGAGTCAGAGGAGGATGAAGAAGGAGAAACTAGGGAGAATCCTCAAGGAGAAGGTATGACTGCTGATCAAAAGGCATTTCTGAACGCACTCAAGGGTCATGGAGATAGTGGTGATCCGAAAATGGATGTTCCCACGTTCAATGGGAAACTGGATGGAGATACTCTTGTGGACTGGATTGAAGCCATAAGTAATTACTTTAACTTCAAAGAGTATAGTGACAGTAAGAGAGTGAAGTTTGCAAAGACCAGACTGAGAGGTTCTGCATTGGTTTGGTGGAACTACACTCAATGTGAAAGGGAGAAGGTTGGAAAGAGTCCAATCACCAAGTGGAGCAGAATGGTGGCCATGCTGAGAGCCAAATTTTTACCATGTGATTATGATCTGCAGACTATCAGAAAGTTTAATCATCTTAGGCAAAAGGATATGGACGTGGCTACATACACTGAAGAATTCCATAGATTGAGCATGAGAGCCAATCACAGAGAAGAAGAGAAAGAGATGGTGGCCAGATACCTGGATGGTCTGAGGTACAATATACAGGATGAGTTCAATATGGTGGTTCCCAAGACTGTGGATGAATGTTTTCAGTTAGCCTCTAGGGCAGAGGATAAACTGAAAAGGAGAGGTGATCAAAATAACAGAGGAAGAGGTGGCAGGAACAATAGAGGAAGAGGTAATTTTGGCAGAGGACAGCCAAACAAAGGTGAAAGTTCAAGTCAACAAGAATCACGTTCTGATACAGAACAGAAAGGTGGTGGTTTCGGAGGTTGGAGAAGACCTAATGGCAGAGGAAGAGGTGGTGGTGCAGGCAGAGGACGTGGAGTCTTCACTGGAAGATGTTACAACTACAATCAAGTAGGCCACACTGCAAGTAAGTGCCCTGAGAAGGCATCTAGCTCTCATGATGGTGGGAGAAGGAACCAACTATTGCAGGAGGATGATTGTCAAAGTGTAAACTCACCAATTGGTAGTGCTGCACCAGTGCTTGAAGGAGAGAATATGATGATTAAGAGGACCCTCGTGAAGATGCCATTGAAGCCGGAGCCCCCACAAAGGAAGAATCTCTTCAGAACCCAAGGAATAGCATATGGTAAGCTTTGTAAAATCATTGTTGATTCAGGTTCTACTGAAAATGTAGTGTCTACTGAAATGGTAGAAAAGTGTAGACTGAAAAGATTACCCCATCTTAATCCTCACAAAATATCTTGGTTGAATAAGAATCAGAACTATTTGGTGGAAGAACAAACTTGGGTAGAGTTTGAACTAGGTGATTATAGGGATAAGGTGCTATGTGAAATTATTCCTATGGATGCTTGTCGCCTTCTTCTTGGACGACCTTGGCAGTATGATGTGAAGGCACAGCATGATGGTGAAAAGAATACATATATGATCACCAAGAATGGTAAGAAGTTTCAGATGGATCCCTTACCAGAGCAGGTTGGAGAGAAGAGCAATGACAACAGTGTCATGTTAGTGAGTGGCAAAGAGTTCCTACAACTCATGAAGGAGAAGGATACCCAAGGGTATGCACTGATGATGAAGCCTGTATCCAATCAGCAAAGCAAACAGCAGAAGGAGATTCCATTGGAAGTGCAACAATTACTGGATAAGTACCAAGATCTTGTGGTAGAGGACACTCCTAACTCCTTACCACCTATGAGGGACATAAGTCATCAGATTGACTTGATTCCTGGAGCCACATTACCCAACAAAGCTGCCTACAAGTTGACACCACAGCAGAATGAAGAAGTAGGTAGACAGATTCAAGAACTTTTGGAGAAAGGTTTGATTAGGAAAAGTCTTAGTCCATGTGTAGTCCCTAGTGTACTTGCTCCTAAGAAAGATGGCAAATGGAGATTATGCACAGATTCAAGGGCTATCAATAAGATCACCATAAGGTATAGATTTCCTATGCCAAGAATTGAGGATCTGTTGGACTATCTTGGTGGTTCATGTTACTATTCCAAGATTGATTTGAAATCTGGTTATCACCAGATCAGACTAAGGTAGGGAGATGAATGGAAGACTGCCTTCAAAACAAATGAAGGTCTCTATGAGTGGCTTGTCATGCCATTTGGACTCAGTAATGCTCCAAGCACATTCATGCGGTTGATGAATGAGGTACTTGTAGAATTTATTGGCAAATTTGTTATTGTTTATCTTGATGACATATTGATTTTCAGCAGGACCAAAGAAGAGCATGTGAAGCATCTTGGACAGGTGTTAAAGAAATTGCATGAGAGTAAGTTGATGATCAACTTGGATAAATGTGATTTTATGAAAACTGAACTAGTGTATCTTGGATTTGTGATTTCCAATGGCTGTTTGAAAATGGATCCTACAAAAGTTGAGGCTATTCTCAATTGGCCTACTCCTAAGACAGTGGGAGATGTAAGAAGTTTTCATGGTTTGGCAACTTTTTACAGGAAGTTCATTAAAGGGTTCAGTCACATAAGTGCTCCTATTCTCAATACCATCAAGGGAGGAGTGAAGTGTAAATTTCAATGGACAAAACAAGCAGATGATAGTTTTGAACTGTTGAAACAGAAAGTGGCCGAGTTACCTACGTTGGTACTCCCTGATTTTGACAAAGTTTTTGTTGTGGAATGTGATGCAAGCCAACAGGCTATAGGTGCTGTTCTTAGTCAGGAAGGACATCCAGTAGCATTCTTTTCAGAGAAGTTGAATGAGGCCAAACAGAGGTATTCTACCTATGACCTAGAGTTGTATGCAATGGTGCAAGCTCTGAAAAAATGGAGACATTATTTACTGCCAAAAGAGTTCATTGTTTTTACTGACAACCATGCTCTTAGCTTCCTAAATAGTCAAGAAAAGTTGAATCATAGGCACGTCAAGTGGATGGAACAATTGCAGGCCTATACCTTCACTATTAAGCATAAGAAAGGTGTTGCCAACAAAGTGGCAGATGCTTTGAGTAGAAGGATACTGGTCATACAGGAAGTACAAATGGAACATATGGGTCTAGAATGTCTGAAGGAGTTGTACAAGGATGATGCAGATTTCAAGGCTGCCTATGAAGTGTGTGCAAGTTTGGCTAACACTTTTCATGGTGAGTATTATGATTTTGTGCTGCAAGAAGGGCTCCTATTTAAAGGTAGTTTGTTGTGTGTTCCTAAATGTTCAATGAGGGACAATATCATCAAGGAGAAGCACAATGGAGCCTTAGGAGGACATTTTGGGTTGGACAAGACTTTGGAACAAGTCACCAGATTCTATTATTGGCCCAAGGTATAGACAGATGTAAGGAGATATGTTGCAAGCTGTACCATATGTCAAAAGGCCAAGGGTATGTCTTCTAATGCTGGTTTGTACCAACCACTACCCATTCCCACCAGACCTTGGGAAAGCATTAGTATGGACTTTGTGCTTGGTCTTCCTAGGACAGCAAGGGGTGTAGACAGTGTTTTTGTCATTGTCGATAGATTCAGTAAGATGGCTCATTTTGTGCCATGCAAATGCACAAATGATGCATCTCATATTGCTGGTCTCTTTTTCAGAGAGGTGGTCAGAATTCATGGTTTACCCCTATCAACTGTTACTGATAGAGACTCCAAATTTGTTGGTCATTTTTAGAGGATCCTATGGAGAAAATTGGGCACTCAGTTGTCTTTTTCATCAGCCTACCATCCCCAGACTGATGGTCAGACTAAGGTTGTTAATAGGTCCTTGGGAAACCTTTTGAGATGCCTTACCAAACAGCATGGATTGGCATGGGATTTAGTGATCAGTCAAGCTGAATATGCTTATAATGATTCAAGAAACAGAAGTACTGGGAAAAGCCCTTTTGAAATAGTTTATGGTTTCCACCCAAGAGGACCACTTGAACTCAAAGACCTCCAAGGATGGGATAAAAGGAGTGCTCTAGGAGAAGACTTTGCTGCTACCATGAAAACAGTACATGATCAGGTCAAGCTTCACTTGGAGAAAACTATCTCCAAGTACAAGGATAGGGCAGATCTGAAGCGAAGGGAGGTACAGTTCAAGGTAGGAGATTTGGTGATGGCCTACCTCAGAAAGGAAAGATTACTTAAGGGGCAACCAACCAAATTGTTGATGAAGAAGATAGGACCTTGTAAGGTAGTGCATAAATTTGGTCCAAATGCATATGAGATAGAATTACCATCTGGCCTTGGTATCTCTCCCATTTTCAATGTTGCAGACCTGTTCCCTTTTAGACCTCCATTACATGCTGAAGATGGCTCAGATGCTGTGATTGAAGATGAAGACTGGATCAGAGATTTACCTCCAAGTAAGCCTTTGCAATTGGAATGCATTTTGGATTCCAAAATTGTCAAGAAGACAAGAAAAGGGGTATACAAAGACTACTTGGTCAAGTGGCAGGATCTTCCTGATTCAGAGGCAACCTGGATGAGTGAAGCAAATATTCTAAAGCATGGGAAGACACTTCAGCAGTTAGCAACTCAAGGGACTTGAGTTTTTCCTGCAGGGGGAGTATGGTGCAGGAGCACATTCTCTGTAGTGCAGGGTCATCTTTTCTTTTGTTGTCTCATAAGGCTCTTAAG
This sequence comes from Cunninghamia lanceolata, assembly GCA_027924645.1. Taxonomy (NCBI): domain Eukaryota; kingdom Viridiplantae; phylum Streptophyta; class Pinopsida; order Cupressales; family Cupressaceae; genus Cunninghamia; species Cunninghamia lanceolata. The sequence goes on along the minus strand of BSBN01000286.1, from coordinate 3,673,049 downwards.
CCATTTCATTTTGTAATAAGGGTCAATTTGGTCCCATGAATGTAATTGTGCAAGGCACACATGTAGTTTTGCTTGTATGAAGGGTAAACCAACGGCTAACTGATTTGAAAATCAGTTTGCACGGTTGGAGGGGATAACTGCTGTCTCTACATCTTCTTTAGAGGCAGGTTGTATGTCACACAGAGCAGAGAGAGAAGTGTGTATTACAACAAGTTCTTTTTGATAACTGAATAAAGAGAGTTCTGGGTATGATCTGTGTTGATTCTCTTGGTTGTTCTTAGTGATTTGATATCTTTATCCTGATTTTGTAAATGGAACCCTAACTAGATGCTATCTGTCAATCCATAGTGACTCTGTAGTGTGCAAATGGTGTAAAACCCATGGTTCCACAGTGGCTGGTTCGTAATCTAGGAGTAGGGTTTGATTCATACATCGAGGCCCTTTCCTCTGTCCACTGAAGCCCTGTATAGTATCAGTGTGATGGGGGAAAGACTTTTCACGTTTGTTGTTGTTGAATTCTTACCCAGGAAGCCAGCGAACTCAGTCAAGTTCGACTAGACATCGTCATGTGGCTAGTTGGGAAATCGGAGTGAAATTGGATAGTTTTGATGTGGGATTAGATTGCTACAAGTGATCGAGGGTTTGATATATGAAACGGCCAAATTCCATTGTTCGGTCGAAAGGAATTCCAGTTCGGCGCCTCAGAATAGTTGGAGATCCATCGGCGTGAAAGGCTCTCCGTCTTGTCGAAGATCGGTATAGTGTCGGAGACACATACCATTGTTATTCGCATCGGTGAGAGAAACGATATCGGGCTAAGGAAAATACACTTAGCCGACGGTATACAGTTTCAATGATCGGTGAGACATCCTTGGAGTATCGTCGATAAAGAGTATCGGCGTGAGGAACCTTGTCGGGGGAAGCCGAAGAAGTCACGGTGACCGTTAGAGTCCCACCGATAGAAGCTCATCGGAAGGAGTTCAAGAAGTCTCAGCGACAAAGGACTCGTCGGAATGAGATGAACCATCGGGGCCACGAACCGGAGTCTTACCGAAGCGGAGGGTTTGGCCGATGTGCCTGACGATATCGACGAGAGACAAGGTGTCGGTGTAGGTGAAAGAAGCTTCACCGAAGGAGGAAGTCTGGCTGACGAAGATTGGTCATCGGAGTGACGGAGTATATCGGCCTAAGAAATTTCTCGTGGTCCGATAGTATGAAGTGTTGCCGATAGGCAACGAACCACTACGGAGATATCGGTGAGAACTTGGCCATCGGGATAAAAGAATAAGGAACGGCCGATAGTTCATGTCTTTCCGATAGTGAAGACATCCTTGACTTCGGCGAAACACTTGAGGACCTCTTGCCGATAGGGAAGATATAGTCAAATCTTCATTCGCTTCTGCTGGCGCTCTGCATCACCTTGGCAGTGAGCCTTTCTTCTAGGCAATGAGCCTACTTGTATTCGGTGTTGCTATTCACATATATCTAAGCTAATCATCACCGTGGTTTTTCCTTTCATGGGTTTTTCATGTAAATCTGGTGTTCTTATGTGATTAGATGTGTTTGCATTGTTGCTTCATATGTTTACATTTTGCTAATGCATAATAAGAGTTTGAAATAGTATTGAGGGCTTGATGTTTTAATGTACAACTGATTCACCCCCCCCTCTCAGTTGTCATGTGCCTCTAACAATTAGTATCAGAGTGAGGTTCCTTGAAGAAGCTTAACCGCTTGGGGTAGATCCGGATGGCGTACAGGAAAGGTATTGAGGTTCCCTTGTTTGATGGAACAAATTATGCTTTCTGGAAGATTAGAATGGAAATCTTTCTTGTCTCATTAGGGTATTGTGTATGGAAGTTAGTTGAGAAAAAATATACTATACCTACTAATGGTCCAAAGGATGATGATGAGATTAAAGACTATGGGAACAATGACAAGGCGAGGAGTGCTCTTCTAAATAGTATTTCTGATTTAGAATTAGTGAAGGTAATGAGTTACAAAACTGCTCATGAGATCTGGAATAAGCTAGAAAGTATCTATGAAGGAGATGCCAAGATCAAGTAAGCAAAGATGCATAATTTGAAGACCAAGTTTGAAATCGTAAAGATGTCAGAAGATGAAAATATTATAATCTACATGCAGAGAGTGGATGAAGTTGTCAATTCCATCAATGGTCTTGGTGGAAAGATGGAGGAAAGTGAAGTGGTAAAGAAGGTACTAGGAACTCTCCCAAAATCTTATAGTGCTAAAGTTTCTACTATTGAAGAAGTTCAAGATTTGGATAATTATACTAGAGATCAACTATTTGGTACTTTAACTACTTTTGAATTGAGAGAGTTTGGTCAAGATGATTCAAGAAAAGAGATTGCTTTTAAGGTTAGCAAGACAGAAAAGAATGTTGAGTCAGATCCAGATGATTTTGATGAAGTGGAAGCAAATTTTGTAAGTAGATTGAAAAAGGGCTCTAGAAAATACAGAGGTAAGTTACCCTTCAAATGTTTCAACTATGGAAAGATAGGTCATTATGCTTCAAAATGTTCAATCAAAAGTTCAAATGACAAATACAAGGATAATAAAGGTAAATTAATCAAGAGGAGTTATTATGTTAAAGAAGATGCTAGCATATCTGATGATGAGTCTGACTATCTAGATAATGAAAGTGATGAATGCTTGTTCATGCCTTTGAATGTTGGAACTAATTCTACTAACCCTGAAAGATGAATGAAGGAAATTGCTCTGGAAATAGGGCACAACATCAAAGGAGCTTCGGTAACTACTTTTCATGCAAGAGAAGATGAAAACTACTGGATAATTGATAGTGGATGTTCAAATCATATGACAGGTGATAAGAATAAGTTTGTTAAGCTTGAGAAGTTTGATGCAGGTTTTGTTAAATTTGGAGATGATGCATCTGCTAAAATTTGTGGAAAAAGGTTCAATTAGTTTTGATGGAAAGCACAATACAGATGATGTTCTCTATGTCAAAAGGGTCTCTGGAATAATCTTTTAAGTGTAGGACAAATGTGTAGCAAAGGATATAACCTTGTGTTTCAGGATGGTGGTTGTGAAATTTGAAAAGAAAACTCCAGAACTCTAGTTGCTACAAGAACAAGGACAAAAGGAAATGTATATCAGCTCAAAGGTGCTAATGGTATGTGCTTTATGACTCAAATCAATGAAAGTTGGCTATGGCATAGAAGAATGTGTCACATCAATTTTGATAGCCTAGTGAGGATCAGCTCTACTCAAGCTGTGAGAGATCTGCTAAGAATTACAAAGCCTATCAATGCATTTTGCAAGGAATATTAGATTGGGAAGAAAATAAGAAATAATTTCAAAATCAAAGAATATTCTACCACAAGACCCTCAGAGTTGGTACATAGAGATCTGTGTGGACCCACAAGAACAAGAACCTTTCAAGGTGATAGGTATTTCATGTTGTTAATTGATGATTACTCTGGAATGACTTGGGTAACCTTTCTCAAAGAAAAATCAGAAGCTCTAGATAAGTTTAAAGCATTTAAAGTTATGGTTGAAAATGAAATAGATTTGAAAATCAAGTGCTTGAGGTCTGACAGAAGTGGCGAGTTCACCTCTAATGAGTTTAACTATTTTTGTGAAAATCATGGAATAAAAAGCATTTGTCAGCCCCTAGGACTCCTTAGCAGAATGGAGTTGTGGAAAGAAAGAATAGGATAGTTCACGAAGCAACAAGGACAATGTTGAAAGAAACAAATCTACCAGATATCTATTGGAGAGAAGCTATTCACACTGTAGTCTACATACAAAACAAAGTGTAAGAAAGGGTCAATAGTTTAATGACTCCGTATGAACTATGATATGGAAGAAATCCTACTGTAAAAAATTTTAGAGTGTTTGGAAGCAAGTGCTACATTAAGAGAGATGAAGAAAACCTAGGAAAGTTTGATACAAGATCAGATGAAGGAAGCTTCCTTGGGTATTCTACAAAGAGCAAGGCTTACAGGTGCTACAACAAGAGGCTAAAGAAGTTAGTTGAAAGTGCAAATGTCAAAGTGGATGAAGAACCACATCAAAGCTCAGTGCTGATAGAAGGATATGAATCTGATGAGATCCCTTGTAGAGAAGAAGTAAGAGAAGAAGAAAAGGAAAAGGAGATGTAAGTTGATGAAGAAGATGCTCGGGTAAGGTTTCCCAAGACTCCCAAGTATGTGCAGGAGAATCATTCTGAGGAACAGATCATTGGACATAAGAATAGAGGTGTATTGACAAGAAGGAAAATTGCTATGGTAGATGAACATGTAAATTTGTGCTTATTGTCTAAAATAGAACCTAAAATAATGACTAAAGCATGCAAAGATGAACACTGGATCAAAGCAATGGAAGAAGAATTGATGCAAATTGAGAATAATCAGACTTGGGAAATTGTCCCAAGACCAGTAGACAAAAATGTGATAGGAACTAAATGGGTGTTTCGAAACAAATTGAATGAGAATGGAGAAGTAGTCAGAAATAAGGATAGGCTTGTGTGTAAAGGCTACTCACAAGTGGAAGGAATAGATTTTGAGCAAACATATGCTCCGGTGGCAAGAATAGAGGCCATTAGAATGTTCTTGGCCTTTGTAGCTCATAAGGACTTCAAAGTTTATCAGATGGATGTGAAATTTGCATTCTTGAATGGAGAGTTGGAAGGAGAGGTATACATTGAACAATCAGAAGGCTTTCAATTATCAGATGATTGAAATATGGTCTGCAAATTGAAGAAGGCATTGTATGGACTCAAATAGGCTCTTAGAGCTTGGTATGCAAGATTGGATAGATATGTGCTGCATCAAGGATTTAAAAAGGGCACTGTAGATAGCAATTTGTACTTCAAACTTGAAGAAGATCAAATCTTGATTGTGGAGGTATATGTTGATGATATAATCTTTGGAGAAAATGAAGGTATGTGTAAGAGATTTGTAGAAGAGATGCATAATGAATTTGAAATGTCAATGTGCGGGGAAATGAATTTCTTTCTTGATTTACAAATGAGTCAATCAGAAAAAGGCATTTTCATTTCACAGTCAAAGTATGTTAAGGAAATGTTGAAGAAGTTTGGAATGGAGGATTCCAAATCGGTATGTACTCTGATGGTTACTAGTTGTAAGTTAAGAAAAAATGATGAATCTACTAAGGCTGATCATAGAAAATACAGATCAATGATTGGACTGTTATACCTAACTACTACTAGACTAGATATCATGCATTCAGTTTGTCTTGTGGCTAGATTTCAAGCAGATCCCAAAGAATCACATGTTAAAGTAGTAAAAAGGATATTTAGATACTTGAAAGGTACTCTAGATTATGGCTTATGGTATCTTAAGTACACCGATTTCTCCTTGAGTGCATATATAGATGTAGATTGGGAAAGATATATAGATGATAGAAGAAGTACAAGTGGTGGTGCTTTCTTTCATAGAAGTAGATTGGTTTCATGGTTGAGTAAGAAGCAGGACTCAGTATCATTATCCACTACAGAGGCAAAGTACATTGCAATAGCATCTTGCTGCACACAGGTGTTGTGGATGAAGTAGACATTGAAGGATATCAACATATCATATGATGAACCTATTTCTATTTTATGTGATAAGACAAGTGCCATCAATATTTCAAAGAATTCGGTAATGCATTAAGAAACAAAGTATATTTCAATCCATTATCACTTCTTAAGAGAGAAGGTTACAGAGAATGAGGTGAAATTGGAGTATGTGCCTACTAAGGATCAAGTTGCAAATATTTTTACAAAGGCTCTTCTTAAGGATACTTTTGAGTATCTCTAGTAGAAGTTAGGGGTTATTGCCCCTCCTTTTAATTAGATGAATAGGTTGTGCATTAGTCTGGGAAGGATTTCAAGATACATTCTTAGTCTTGGACTGATGTTGAAAGCTACCTCTCAGGGGGAGTAGGTAGTAGTTTTGTTGGCTGGTGCAGTCAGACGAAGCATATTTTATGCGCCTAAGAGGGAGTGTAGAAAAGTGAAAGCAATAGAGAGAGTAGGTGTTTGTTGGTGTTGCCCTTTGCCATTGATGTCAAAGGGGGAGAGAGTTAGAATGGCTGAAAAACTATAGTACAGGAAAGTGTGTGAAGCAGAGGTAAAAAGTGTAAGAAGATTTGCTCTAGTTAAGGGGAGTACTACTAAATGCAGAGCTGCTAATTAGTTGTTCTTGTTGTTGATGGTTTTTTAGTAAGTTGGTGTTGCCATCAATGACAAAGGGGGAGATTGTTGGAAGCTTGCTGGTGTTGTCATTGATGTCAACCTCTGGCAGATGGTTCACTTGGTTTCCAAGTGCTTTTGAGAAAATTTGAATAAAAAGGTGTGTAGTGTGACAGAGGTATGTTCAGTGTAGTGCTCCACATTTCCTCACGGTTGAAGTTATTCTTGTGCGGTTTGGAAGTGATGATCAAAGGTGTTCAGAGGTGTTTGACATAGTGTTTACCTATGAAGAAGGTTGTCTGGGAGAAATTAGAGTGCTTTGCATTTCTCTGCATTGATGTTTCTTGTCTTGCAGATTTGGGAATGTGCTTATATTGTCTATATCTACTTTCCCTTGAAGTATCTAGTGTTGGATTGCTCCACAAGTTCAGTTCTTGTGTTAGAGTTCAGTAGTAGTGCATCTTGATGTGTAGAATGAAGGCATTCTTTGTTTTAGGTGGTTACAACACTGTTACGAAAGATTCTAATGATGCTAGAATTTTTTGGAAAGATGTTTGGATGTTGTGGAGTGTTTCTTGATGGTCTACATGATGTTTCTAGACTTGGAGAGGCGTGTATGTGATCTCTTGTTGTGTTAGTTCAGGTTTGGCCGACCTGATATACTAGCACTATTTGTGGAAGTACCTTGTGGATTGTGGATGTGATGAGCAACCTGGTGATATAGATTTGGGTCCTAGTTAACCCTTGGCATGGTCCACCTTCACTTCTTTCCACCATGGAAGTGTTTGGTGCTGACCTAGTTTGGTGTTGCACATTTGAGGTGCACATGTTTCATTAAGACCAACCTAATTGAGATTGTTTTAGGTCGTGTATGGTATAAATGCAAGGTGAAGGTTGAGTGGAAGTGTGCAGAGAAGATGATGTGAATGTGAATCAAAGGTGGTGAATTGAGTGTGAACTTAAATGCTTAGGACTCTCGGATGCAGTGAGCAGAAGGTGTCTACATTTTAGTTTGCTTAAAGTTACTAGAGGCAGTGAGCAGAAGGTGTCTACATTTTAGTTTCCTTAAAGTTACTAGAGGCAGTGATCCAAAGGTTGTGGATGGCATAAAGTTGTAGAGGTGGATTTCTCCTTTTGCTTTGAGATAGTGAATCTCCTTGTAACAATTCTTTTCTATTCTTCTCTGTTCTGGGTAGTGAGCCCTTGGCAGTGAGCCTTTCTTCTGGGCAGTGAGCCTACTTGTATTCGGTGTTTCTATTCATATATATGTGAGCTAATCCTCACTATGGTTTTTCCCTTCTTGGGTTTTCCACGTAAATCTAGTGTTCTTATGTGATTGGATGTGTTTGCATTGTTGCTTCATATGTTTACATTTTGCTAATGCATAATAAGAGTTTGAAATAGTATTGAGGGCTTGATGTTTTAATGTACAACTTATTCACCCCCCTCCCCCTCTTAGTAGTCCTGTGCCTCTAACACATGCTCAATCAAAGAATCATCATCATAATAGTTAGTAGAATCATCTTCGACATGATTTTGTTCAATTGATGGTCTAGAAAGTGTATGCACAACTATTACTTTCTTAATCATAAAGTGATCCTTCAATTCTTGCAATACTAAATCAATTTTATCAAAGTCACTTTGTTCAATACATAACAAATTTTTTGAATTGCCTTCGTATGTATGAACAACATCATCTTCAAAGTCACCCAATTCACAAATTGATTCCTTGCCACTATGATGTAGAGATGGTGATGCAATGCTATGCTCAAGTAATGGATCATTAGGAGAATTCATACCTTCATATAGTTGATCAATCACTGTTGGTTTGGCAAACTTCGTGACAACATACCCTTCAACCTTGTAGTCATCATGAAGACACATGTGTTCTTCACTTGTGGATGCAAGAGGTGATTCTTCTTTGTTCATATCATCATCCAACTAAAGTAAACTTGTGAGCATGGCTTCATCTTCTTTAGGGCTTCCACATGTAAGGCTAGGTGTCTAAACTTCTAGGCATGTGAAATAGCGTTGTTCTCTTCTCAACTGAGTTTTGCTCTTTTTAGGATCACTTGTAGGCTGCAAATCACAAGGAAGCAATTCTTCTTTCTATTGGTGCCTGCATGAGCAGTCAGTTTTCAAGCATATAAACATGCAGGCACCTTCCCAAAAAATCCAAAAAATTTCCTAAGTGTTGGCCCTCCTCAGCATTTTTCAACAGCAGCATCATATTTTCTCCGAGGTGGTCAGCATCATCATGATTTTCTGTCGACCAGATTTGTCATCAAGATCATCTTGTTTCAATATCAGGTGATGTTTGGATATCATCCCGATCCTGCAGTAGAGCTACAGTGCACCCTGATGTTCTTTGAGTTAAAGGGGTCATCATCATCATCCGGTTTACAGTGCATCATGATATTTTGTTTGGGGGGTGATATTTCAAAATATCAGGTTATCTTACAAATATCACCCCGGCGCCTATATGGCGATGATGTCATCCAGATATGAGAGTTGCGCGGTATGTAGATGGGTGATGGTGACATCATCAGGACATGATGATGACATCATCAGGATTTTTGAAGGCATCGGCGATACCATGGGCATCGGCAAAGGAGTTTTGTGCTGGCCCGATGGTCTATCTCTGGCCGATGGAGTGGATTGTAAGGTAGGCATCGGCGAGACAACTGAGATCGATGAGAGTTTTTTGTGGTGAGCTGATGGTAGAAGTTTGGCCGATGGGCTTTTGGAGAGAAAGGCGTGTGTCGAGCATGGCAAAAGCGCTCGACGCTTATTATGCATGTGGCCATGTTTTTAAACTACTGAGGTGGTCTTCTCACCATGCATGTGGGATTAATGTTCCTACATAACTTGAACCTTCAGTAAAGCACGTTTTGGCAAGAAATTCCTTTTTGAGTGTTGCGATGGTTTCCAGGTAGGCCGCGGGTGGTTGAGCCATAAATGGCGATTGTAGTAGGCGTATGGGTGATGGTACAAATGGTGAAGCTGTCTAATTATGAATGAAGACCTCAGATGGCGGCGCAAGGCTCGAGGCCTCCTTTGTCTGCTACAGCAATAACTTCTGAGCGCCATTCCTTCTGAGATCGGTATTTGGCGAGATTTTTGGTCAACCATGTAATTAATTGCTGTGGGTACACTTTCTGGCCGATATAGGCAGACTATGTTACCATTGTTTAGGGGTGGAAGGCCTGAGGCATTTTGGTGTAAATAATGAAGAACAGGGCATGATTTTGGCTATTTTATCCCATTTTGGAGTTTATGAGTTGCAACATGAATGTATTTTGCACATATTTTCAGTTTCAGTGTTAATGTTATATGAAAAATGCTTATTGCATGTGTCTATCTGCTTGTCTTCATTTGCTACATGTTATTCTCCTTCTTTTGAATCTGGTTGCATGTCAGCAGGGATATCTGTAAGTAGAGGCAGTTAGATACCCATTCTTGGGTGATGTTTGTAAGGCAAGCATCAGTCCAACCCCCTGAAACTTGAGTGAAAGTTGCAAACCATTTGTTGTATACATCTAGTTGACTCCTTGCCCAATGGATAGGCACCAGTCTGCTCCTGGATCAGTAGTTATGGGCCAAAACCCCTCGTCTTGCATCCAGGACATTATGTCCACCCATTTCATCACTTCCACCTGTTAGTTGTAGGATTAGGAGTAGGAAAACCCCTGCATGCTCTCATACCTAACCAGACATTATGTCCAAGAATGTTGCCAACCTTGTGATCTATCATGCAGATCTTGGTCCATACATGAGAGTATTCTGCCTATTGTTGTCAAGTTAGATCTTTCTATCTTTGAGCTAGTCAAGGTTACATCTTGAGTTATAGGGATACCCCCCTTGGTGTGGCAGAACCAGAAGTGAAGGGGAGGCAGCTCACGCAACCTCCTGTATTAGTTGGCTGAATTTGCATGTGCATAGGAACTAGCAAACCCCAATGCTGATTCAGAAGAAAAACCAACAAAATGGCGACTCCGCTGGGGATGGATTGATAAAAAAAAGTGCTATATTTGTGACCCATCCGAGTCACCAACAAAATGATGCTCTGCTGGTGGAATGAACCTGGAAAAGTAGCTTTCAGCTATTAAAAATTTTGTCCTCTCTGGAGAGGTGGCGACTCTGCAAAAAAGATCTGAATGCACATAAAAGATAGATGTATGTTATTTGTTGAAAGATGTACATATTTCTGCATCTGTATGAGAAAAGGTACCTTGTTACTTCCCCTTTATATTTGCTATTTTACTGCATAGGTTAGATGCCAGGGGAAGCCTTAGGTCTTAGGCAGACAAGGGATGTCTAAGAGTAAGATTTTTATGAATCCAAGTATGTCTTATCCCGTACTCAGCGGTGAAATGTTGGAGAAAAGAATAGAAGAGATAAAAAATAGGTTGATATTCTTAGAGGCTGAGCAGGCCCAGTTAAAAAGTAGTAACCCTGTTGTGTCTGCCAGTCAGAAGGCTAAACCTCTTCTCAACCCTTTTGATCCTCCGTATGACCAACTGGATTTGTCATGGGTTGATTATAAAGTAGAAACTATGCCTGCTAGGATATACTATCAGATGCCTAGATTTAGTGGTCACAGTGTATGTGATGGGAATGCACATATCCAAAATTTTCACAGTTTCATGGGAAAACATTCATTTAGAGATGAGGATATGTGGATGAAGTTTTTTGTTAGGTCCTTTGATGCAAAAGCAAAAGACTGGTATTTGAGCTTTCCAAAGAAATTTTTTGCCTGTTGGGATGAGCTTACTGACTGTTTCAAAAAGGAATTTGCAAAAGAACCTGCTAATCTTGTTGCAGAATTGATGAAAATCAGAAAACAAGATAAAGAGCTATGTATTGATTTCAGTCATAGGTTTGCAGTAGCCCTTTCACAGATCCCAAAAGTCTTCAGACCTGATATTTCAGCCTGTGTTGGCATATTCTTTGAGGCTTTTGAGGAGGGTTCTAGTGCAATACTGAGGGATTTCAAGGTGACAAGTATGCAAGTGGCATACAAGTTCACAGAAAATATAGAAAAATTCAGAAATGGGCACCTGCTGATATCCCTCTCCTCAGGCCTTGGTGTGAATAATAGTTGTGAAGCTATAAATGACCAAGAAATTAAGGCATCATGTGAAGATGAAAAGATGAATATTGAAGGTGCCAATGAAAGGACTAACGAGGATTCCCATTGTAATGATGAGGCATCTAACCATGAAAACAATAACGAGGTTGTGGACAGCAATGAGCAACTTTTTGAATGGACCTGTGGAGACAATTGTGAGTATTGTGCTCAGGATAGAGAAGAAATAAGCACACAGGCTGATACTCCTCCACAAAGGGAATCCATTGGTGATGAAGATGCATGCTCTGCTGCCCATGAACAAATGGCATATTATGATGAAACTGATGCACCTGGGTCACCCATTTTTGACACATATGGTGATGAGGATCTGTCTGAGTATGGTGAGGATCTTGACATGGTTTTTGACTTGGATTCTGTTTCTCATCCTGATGAAAGAGGAAGCAACATACATCAGGTAAGTGATTGTAAAGATGTGCCTGATTGTAAAGAGGTGCCAGAGCCTGATCTCTTCCAGCTTGGTGTACCAGATGGTTGTGTACATGATGTACACAATTGTGATTTTGAAAGCTTTTCTTTTGATGTGCCACCATATACAATGAGCTCTGATCTTCCTAGCTGTGTGGTGGACTTTGAGTGTTTTTAGTTTTCAGTCCAGCTAGGAAATCATTTTGCAATGCATAGTGATGATAACATGTGTTCTAGCCATATGAGTATGCATTGCCTGATACATTATGCATCCACTTGTTGCTGGATGCTAAAGGTTGTCTGCATAGGGGTGACAGTGACAAGCCAAATCAGAGGGTTGAATATGCAGATGACAAGGTTTGTTTATGGCAAAGTCACGACAGTATCTCTAGGCTTGATCCAATGTATGCAGATGAAAACAAAGTGTTTGACAAAGGGAGATACAGGTTTTTCTTTTCTTGGTGGCCTTAGGCCATCAAGTGTGTTTGGTGATGCAGGTCAGTGCAATATTTGACTCTGTGCCCAATGGATAAGGGACTGGTTTGCATCCCAGAGATCTGAGGTTCTCGCTACAGTCTTGCAACTGCATGTCCCCAGACAGAGCCACTGTTGGTGCCTGCATGAGCAGTCAGTTTTCAAGCATATAAACATGCAGGCACCTTCCCAAAAAATCCAAAAAATTTCCTAAGTGTTGGCCCTCCTCAGCATTTTTCAACAGCAGCATCATATTTTCTCTGAGGTGGTCAGCATCATCATGATTTTCTGTCGACCAGATTTGTCATCAGGATCATCTTGTTTCAATATCGGGTGATGTTTGGATATCATCCCGATCCTGCAGTAGAGCTACAGTGCACCCTGATGTTCTTTGAGTTAAAGGGGTCATCATCATCATCCGATTTACAGTGCATCATGATATTTTGTTTGGGGGGTGATATTCCTAAATATCAGGTTATCTTACTAATATCACCCCGGCGCCTATATGGTGATGACGTCATCCGGATATGAGAGTTGCGCGGTATGCAGACGGGTGATGGTGACATCATTAGGACATGATGAAGACGTCATCAGGATTTTTGAAGGCATCGGCGAGACCATGGGCATCGGCAAAGGAGTTTTGTGCTGGCCCAATGGTCTATCTCTGGCCGATGGAGCGGATTGTAAGGTAGGCATCAATGAGACAACTGAGATCGATGAGAGTTTTTTGTGGTGAGCCGATGGTAGAAGTTTGGCCGATGGGCTTTTGGAGAGAAAGGCGTGTGTTGAGCATGGCAAAAGTGCTCGATGCTTATTATGCATGTGGCCATGTTTTTAAACTACTGAGGTGGTCTTCTCACCGTGCATGTGGGATTAATGTTCCTGCATAACTTGAACCTTCAATAAAGCGCGTTTTGGTGGGAAATTCCTTTTTGAGTGCTGCGATGGTTTCCAGGTAGGCTGCGGGTGGTTGAGCCATAAATGGCGACTGTAGCAGGCGTATGGGTGATGGTACAAACGATGAAGCTGTCTAATTATGAATGAAGACCCCAGATGGCAGCGCAAGGCTTGAGGCCTCCCTTGTCTGCTACAGCAATAACTTCTGAGCGCTATTCCTTCTGAGATCGATATTTGGCAGGATTTTTGGTCAACCATGTAATTAATTGCTGTGGGTACACTTTCTGGCCGATATAGGCAGACTGTGTTACCATTGTTTAGGGGTGGAAGGCCTGAGGCATTTTGGTGTAAATAATGAAGAACAAGGCATGATTTTGGCTGTTTTATCCCATTTTGGAGTTTATGAGTTGCAACATGAATGTATTTTGCACATATTTTCAGTTTCAGTGTTAATGTTATATGAAAAATGCTTATTGCATGTGTCTATCTGCTTGTCTCCATTTGCTGCATGTTATTCTCCTTCTTTTGAATCTGGTTGCATGTTAGTAGGGATATCTATAAGTAGAGGCAGTTAGATACCCATTCTTGGGTGATGTTTGTAAGGCAAGCATCAGTCCAACCCCCTGAAACTTGAGTGAAAGTTGCAAACCATCTGTTGTATACGTCTAGTTGACTCCTTGCCCAATGGATAGGCACCAGTCTGCTCCTGGATCAGTAGTTATGGGCTAAAACCCCTCGTCTTGCATCCAGGACATTATGTCCACCCATTTCATCACTTCCACCTGTTACTTGTAGGATTAGGAGTAGGAAAACCCCTGCATGCTCTCATACCTAACCAAACATTATGTCCAAGAATGTTGCCAACCTTGTGATCTATCATGCAAATCTTGGTCCATACATGAGAGTATTCTGCCTGTTGTTGTCAAGTTAGATCTTTCTATCTTTGAGCTAGTCAAGGTTACATCTTGAGTTATAGGGATACCCCCCTTGGTGCGGCAGAACCAAAAGTGAAGGGGAGGCAGCTCACGCAACCTCCTATATTAGTTGGTTGAATCTGCATGTGCATAGGAACTGGCAAACCCTGATGCTGATTCAGAAGAAAAACCAACACTTTCTTCTTTATCTTTTTTTTCTCAATGACAACTTCTGATTTTCTTCTTTTCTTCTTAATTTTCTAATGTAGTTATATAGATCTTTTTTTCTTGGATTCCCAATTTCATGTATCATCAAAAAAACATCAAAGGACATATCTTTCTTGAAACCAACTAATAAACTCTGGTATTCATCAATGATTTTTGTGGCCTCTTGCTCATACCTCCATTGATCAAACTCTCTTTTCAATTTAGCCCAACTTTGTTTGAGAGATTCAAGCAAAGAATTTATTGTTTCTCTATCTTCCATGATTCATAAATTAACCATATATGCAAAACACATATATACACCCTCCAGGATAGAAAGATCAAAGCTCTGATACAACTGTAATATCCCCAATGGGATCTACCCTAAAATTTTGAAAATAAATTTCTGAATTCTTTCCTAATTTTCTACTTTTAGTTTTCTGCTCGAAACCCTAATTTCTGATGTTATTTTCTGATTTCAAACATGTAATCACAGCGAACATATATATGCCCAAACATGACAAATACACATGGCAAATGATGCTACAAGTTGACATTCATAATAAGCATGAAATCCACCATGAAATACACAACACAGGGCATCTAATTGCAACAACAAATTTGATTTTTCTATAGAAAACTCTGCTGCTACAAATCTGAATATTTTGATCTGATTTTTACAATAAATTCTAGGGCACAAACATGACAAATAATGCCCAGATATCTGCACTACAAATTAGACCTAGAAAGTATGATTGTACATACCAAATACATGCAAAATAGATGATAAATAACCAACCCTAGATGGGTGAATTCTCTATGATGTGTGCTTAGGGTTTGGCTGCTCCAAAAGATGCAAAATTGCCCTCAAAGATGGGAGCTCTAATCTACTCCAAAGTGGTGTTCAATATTAGGGCAAACCCTAATGCAAGATGCTCACAAAATGCCACCAAAGTGATGCTCCAAAACTAATCCTCAAATCTGAATATGCAATGAAGTTCTTCTCCTCCAAATGTCGCCAATGAAGCACAAATAGGTCTCCATGATGAATCCTCCACAATGATGAGCTAGGGTTTCGTCCAACTCACCACATTCACAAGGGTTTTCATCCTTGGAATGAAGGCTAGCAAAGTTGTAGCCAAAGACTTCAAGAAAAGAAAAAAAACTTGTAGCTAAAGAGTATAAAACTCAAGAAATATGATGTCAATGATGATGAAATGACTCCAAAACATCTTATATTTATAGCCCTCAAAATAACCTCCTCAAGTTGGCTGACCTCCTCTTTATTTTATTTTATTTCTTTCTCCAATAGGGCCGACCTCCCTCTAAGCGCCAAGAATGGAGAAATATTTTTACTTTATTTTTTTATTATTTTCCCAACTTGGGCGACCACCATTTAGGGCTGGATAAATCATTTTTAGGACCTCTTCTAGGTTGTCTTCCTCCAAGGAAAATTATTTGGATTTATTTTATTTTATTTCCTTGGCATTACAAAAATACCCAAAGTCATTTTCCATCCTTTATTTTAATTTTTCTCCTTCCTGGGTCGCTCACCTCATTAACCATCTTATTAAATTATTTCTCCTTCACCAAATGACTCATAAAAATATAGGAAGTCACTTCATATCTTCAAATTACCCAATAAAATTGATTGAATGTAATATTTAATCAATTAGGTCATTCCCTTAGCCCTCCAGCTTACCCTACCGGAATAGGATAGACTCACCAACTCTATTAGGCGATCACTCCGAAAATGGGGAGATTACAACCTTCTCGAGAACAGTATGTATGCCAAACATTCTCTCTTTGCTTCTGCAAACTAGTCTCCTTCTTGGCTAGGATTTCTTGTTTAATTTTAATTGCTCCAATTCTAATTTTAGTCTTTCTATTTCTTTGTTTTCATTAGTTTTTTCTTTTTTTCTCCATGTCTAGGCTTCTATGTGACAGGCTACTGTTACCACTTCTGAATATGTTTCGAATATCCTTCAATCCAAAGATGTTCTTATTTCAAGTGTCAGTTTAGAAATAAACCATTCAATGCGTTGTTTCTCTGTCAAAGGTCCTTCCAACTTCCGGGATACCTCTTTAAACCTCCAGCCATAGTCTTTTATGGATTCACCTTCCTCTTGTACCATCTCCCTCATTTTGCTTACACTTTCTATGGGGATGTCTGGTGATTCAAAATTGGATAGAAATTTTGCCTTGATTTCTTCCCATTCCTTATCATTTTGTGGGCATGTCTTTCTGTACCAACTTAGTGCTTCGTTTCGTAGGGTTCCCACAAAGTCAAATAGTTTGGTCTGATCTCTTGTGGTTTCTTTCTTCTACCAGAATGATTCCAAAACAAATATGTGTTATGTGGCTTCTGTAGTATCTTTGCCAAAAATTAGGAGTTTCACCAGTGAATTGTAATGTGCTACACCTGTTTGTATTTTTTAAGATCTTTTTATGTGTTATTTTTAATTTTTAAGGTGTTCTTTCAAAATAGAGAGAAGATGCAGAAGGGGTTTTAGTTGTCCTGTAGATGTGTGTTGCCGGAGCATACAATATAGAACATATAATGCAAACCTAGACAATGAATTGTAATGTGCCACACCTGTTTGTATTTTTTAAGATCTTTTTATGTGTTATTTTTAATTTTTAAGGTATTCTTTCAAACTAGAGAGAAGGTGTAAAGGGGTTTTAGTTGTCCTGTACATGTGTGTTGCCGGAGCATACAATATACAGTATATAATGCAAACCTAGAAAAGATACAACAGATATGAAGAAAATAACAGATACCCATATCATAAATAGGCCAAATATGAATTACTATGACATACCCATATTTAGATTTGCAACTTGGTACATAAGCTGGGACTGGACCAACAAGTGGGTATGGGTGGAATCACCTCAAATCTCCATGAAATGATAAAGATTGTTCATACAAATGATATCAGCAATAATAAAGGCTCTAGACGCCTCAAAAAGACCAGATATGAAACAACAAATAGAGTAGAAAGAGCCTCTATAAGACCCACGTCCCCTCTGGCATATGTACGACCATGGCTGGGAAAGGTACAACAACAAACACACTAAAAACTCTCTATACTTTGCTAGAATCAGACTGCACACTAAATATGAGGCTGGGTGACCAAGGTTGAATGTTCACAATGCATAAAAACTCACACTAGAAGCCCACACAAAGAGTACGACCTGGCTAGAATAGTACGACCAATAGCTGCAAAGAAATATAGTCCCAAACAATGTAATATCTACTCCAAATCCTCAAGCGAACTGATCTCCAAATCTGTTTATGAAGAGCACAATGGAATATACAAGAGAAATGCCAAGTTCTTCCTCAAACCCTCGACACACAAACTCCATTGAAGCACATTTGTGAACATTGAATGCATCCACCTCTAATGGCACCTTTGGGCGATCTTGCACACCTGTAGAATGCCATTACTTAGGGAGGTTTTCGTCTCCAAGAGCCTCTGGTTCAAATCTTTCAAACCCTCACAAGTACAAACCCTAGCAAAGCCAAAATATGAGAAATATCATCAACATAAGCATAACAAATGAGCTCCACTTTCCATCTTTTATTTCCTCAAGTTGGGCGTTGGGATTATTGGAGGGAAACATTGCAATTAAAATCACCTTTTAATCCCCTACGGATGGGCGCCCAAACACAAGAACTTAGTGACCTTTTAATATTTTATTTTATGAGTCACTTTATAACTTAGCATTAAAGTCCCTTTTAAATATTTCACTTGAACTTACGGACTTTAAAATAAATGCCAAGATGGTGTCGGAATACAATGATCTATAGCTCGTCGGAAAGGTCTCGATGAGATGAATCCAACCCCACTCTAAAAACCCCAATCCGACACTGACCCTAAACTTACTAAAAATAGTAAGTATGCCACCAAGCACCCAAACTGTCACCGACATCTGCCAACTGGATCCAAACCACAACCACACTACCAAATGGCCCATCCAAGGCCAACTCACCATGGTTCCCTAACCAAACTACTAGTCTATGGGAACCCAATGATAGACTAACACTATAGCTAGAAAGGGGACATTACTGTTTGCCCTCCCTAAGATTACTTGACTCAAGAAATCTCAGGTTAGGATGCTCCAATATCTACTCATTTTCCTAAGTAGCATCCTCCACTGGCAGGTTCTTCCATTTTACCAGGTACTCCCTGATAGTCCTCCTCAAAGTGTGTTCCCTAGTATCAATTATTGCCTCGAGTACCAATATCAATTTCCCCTCTTCATTAACAGGAGGTAACTCTACTAATGGTGTCACATTATGCCCCAACGCTTTCTTGAGGTGAGATACATGAAACACATTGTGTACCCTGCTACCTGCTGGCAATTCTAACTCATAAGCCACTTCTCTAATTTTCTTGGAGATCTTGAAAGGTCCATAGTACCATGGCTTAAGCTTCTCTGCTCCACTCTTTTTGAGAGTGGACTGCCTATAGGGTTGCAACAGTAAGTATACCATGTCACCAACCTCGAATGATCACTCAGTCCTTTGCTAATCTACATACTATTTCTACTGATTCTGAGCCTTTTGTATGTTTTCTTTCAAAGACCTCATGATATCCTGACTCTCCTGTAGAAGGTCTTTGGACTTAGGCACTCTGCTATCACCAAACAACAAATCCACAAGGCTCGGTGCCTCATACCCATACAAAGCCATGAAGGGTGACATCTGAATTAACATGTGATAAGTGGAATTATAGCAATACTCTCCCATGTGAAGCCACTTAATCCATGCCTTTTGCTGCCCCAACACATAATTTTTGAGGTATCCCTCCACCCATTTATTAACAATCTCTATCTGGTCATCTTTCTGTGGGTGGTAGCTCGTGCTGGGGGTGAGCTCTGTCCCTATCAACCTGAAGAGCTCCTGCCAAAAACTACTAAGGAACCTGTTGTCCCTATCACTGACAATGCTTCGTGGCAACCCATGAAGGCAGAAATACCTCTTTGAAAAATAGCTCTGCAACCTGAGCTGCAGTATAGGTAGTAGGAATGGCAAAAAAGTGTGCATACTTCGTCAATCTATTCACCACCACATAAATACAATCCCTGCCTTGGACTTTAGGTAGGCCTGTGATAAAGTCCATAAAAATGCTATCCCACTTCCTTTCAAGAATGGGTAGGGGTTGCAATAATCCTCCTGGGAAAGAGTGCTCCTATTTGTTCTTCTGGCATATCGGACACTCTCTCACATACTGCATAATTTTAGTTTTGAGGGCCTTCCAAGAGAACCTCTCCCTAACCTACTTGTATGTTTTGAAGTACCCTGGATTCCCTGCCATTGGCAAGTCATGGAATGCCCTCAAAACCTTCTGCTTCATCTCTGATCCTGGCACTAAGAAAATCCTATCCTTGTAAATGATTAGATCATTTACCACTATGTACTTGTCGTCCCGAATAGTGCCATATATTATTCTAGTAGCCCATTTTTCCTTAGCATATTCTGCGGATATCATCTCCCTCCAATCCTCTAAAATAGCACCTAGTGCACACAAATGGGGGCTCCTGGATAAAGCGTTAGCAACTATATTCTTCTTGCCTTTGACATAAACAGTGTCAAAGTTGTAGGCCTGGAGTTTGTTGACCCACTTCTGCTACCTCTCATTTAGGTCCTTCTGACCAAGGAAATGTTTTAGACTATTGTGATCTGTCTTTACCACAAACTTACTGCCCATTAGATACTGTCTGAATTTAGCCAATGCATGCATGATGGCTAACATCTCCTTGTCATACATATTGTAGCTCCGTTCCACACCCCTCAACTTCCTGCTTTCAAATGCTATGGGGTGTTTATCCTGCATTATTACCACACCAATGCCTTCCCTTGAGGCATCACACTAGAGCTCAAAAGGTTTGCTAAAATCTAGAATAGCTAACACAGGACATGTACTCATAATCTCCTTGAACCTGTCAAAACACTCTTGTGCCCTATCTGACCAACTGAAAGCATCCTTCCAAGTCAAATCTATGAGGGGGTAGCTGATTGTGAAAAACCCTTCACGAAACGGTGGTAATACCCACAAAGACCAATGAATCCCTTAAGATGTGAGAGATTATTTGGTGGTGGCCAGCCCATAATTGCTCGAATCTTCTCTGGGTCTACCTTCACGCTACCAGCACTAATGATATGACCCAAGTACAACAACTCAGTCATCCCAAACTCACACTTTGACATTTTTGCATACAGTGACTCCCTCTCTAAAATGCTTAGAACAATGTCAATGTGCTTCAGATGCTCCTCCCAAGTCCTACTGTAAATCAATATATCATCAAAAAATATCAGCACAAAACTCCTCAACTGCTCTCTAAATACTCTGTTCATAGAGGATTGGAAGGTGGCTAGTGCATTGGTCAATCCAAATGGCATGACTAGGAAATCAAAATGCCCATAGTGGCACCTGAAAGATGTCTTCTCCACATCCTCATCTTTGACCCATATTTGATGGTAACCAGATCTCAAATCTATCTTGGAGAAGTAATAGGCCCCGTGCAACTCATCAATCAACTCATCAATGTGGGGTATAGGGTACTTGTTTTTAATGGTCTTCTTATTGAGCTCCCTATAGTTAATACACATTCTGAGAGTCCCATCCTTTTTCTTCACTAAGACCACTGATGATGCGAATGGGCTTTTGCTAGGCCTTATGTGACCCATCTCGAGAATCTCTTTGATAGCCTTCTTGATTTCATCCTTGTATCTCTTCGAGTGCCTGTATGGTGTTGTAATCATTGGTTTAGCACCCTCCTCCAACTCAATCACGTGCTCAATACCCCTATCAGGGAGTTTACCTGGTCGTATGTCACTAAACACTTTGGTGTGTTTAGTCAAGAGAGCATGTATGTTAGGTGGATACTCCCGTTTCTGCTGGTCTAATACTACATGCATCACCATCACCTCTACTGCCCACCGCACCTGATCATGACAAATAAATCTCTCCATCCACTTAAGAGAAACCACTCTCAACCCACCATCTGAAATACCCCTGAGCACATGCCGAACTCCATTCACCTCAAACTTCATCTCCATAGTCCTCAAGTTGAGTGTGAACTCTCCAATGTCATGCAACCATTCCATACCCAACACAACATTCATATCACCCATGCTGACTACATAAAATTATGACTGGCAAGTGTAGTTATTCAACTAGATGGTCAAATTGGGTATTCTCCTAGTACAGGTGAGTACAAATCCATCCGCTACCTTCACCTTAAATCCCTCAAACTCTTCAGTTTTCATCCCTCTCTTCGCAACCAAGCCCTCGTCTATGAAGTTATGAGTGGCACCTATGTCAAGTAGTGTAATACATCGATGTCCACCTAGTACTCCTCTTATCCTAAATGACCTCTCTCTGAATACTTGAGATATGTGTTGTAGGTAGGGCAGTCTCCTCCTAATCTAATACTTCAGATGCAACATCAGTCACTGAATCATTATCTTCTGATTGCTGCTCTGAATGTGGCTCAAATTCAACAGACTCATCTGCTGAAAAATATTCTAATTGTTTTGATTTTCCTTGGGCAACACACTTGTGCTTAGGATCCCAAGGCTCTCTGCAGTGGAAACAAAGTTTCTTCCTCCTGAGGTCATTCAGCTAATCATTATCTAACCTAGAAGAACTCTTATGCTGTTGTCTGAAATCTCTATGAAAATGTCTTCTATCCTTCTCCTTATCTCTCCTATGCTGAAATCCTTTAGACTGAAACTTATTTCTCCACATAGAAGACTCCATGTCATGGGCCTTCTTCATGGCCTCCTATAATGATGTAGGGTCTAAACCCTTTATCCACCCTCTAAGAGGATCTGATAATCCATCAATGTAGAGCATGATCAACCTATGCTCAAAAATGTCAGAAACCATCATTGAAAGGTCTTGGAACTCTGATATGTAGGAATCTATAGAGCCCACTTGTTTCAACTGAGCCAACTCTTTCAATTGCATTTTAGGATCTTTCTTGTCAAATCTATCTATGAGTCTGGCTGTGAACTCCACATAAGAAGTAATCTGCTCATGCCCCAGAGTGACCTTGTCGTTGCTCCACCACTTATGCGCACTGCCCTCCAAATGTAAAGTGGCATAAGTAATAGCATCTTCTTCAGACATGGGGCTGATCTATAGGTAACTGTCCAATTTCTGGACCCATGCTCTCGTGGTGATCTTACCAGAACCATCAAAATAGGGGAGAGTCATCTTGCTAACTTTTTTCTGCAACTCTTGATTTGGTGGTCTATTTCCCCTGCGGGGTCTATTTCTCAACCTAATGTCAGAATATTCACCAAAAGTCATTTTAGCCTGAAACTCTACATTGGATGCTCTCCAATCCCTCAGGATCTCATCTTGGAATTCAACCTGTGTGGCATCTGGTTTAGGAACGTTGTTTCTAGGTGCAAATGTAGGTATGCCAGGCCTATCATTGGCTGTCAATTGGGTGCCTCTCCTGTTGGTGACCGAGGCCTCGTCATCATCTCTATCTCTATGTCGCTCCTCGATATGTCTATCACCGTTCTGCCTGTCACCATTGTTCCTCTTGCCATTGTTTCTGTCACCCATGTGCCTATCACCTCCATGGTTGATTCTGTTCCTGTATCCCATGTTGTTCTTGTTCCTGTCTCAGTAGTTATTATTGTTATTATTATTATTCCTTTTGTTTATGCCATCAGGGGGTGTTAACCCTTCAAGGATGTGACCCAACTCTGCATGTGATTCTCTCAACTCCTATTGTGACTCCCTCAATGCTCTTTCTATAGCAACATATCCTTGAACCAAAGTATTGAGAGTTTCTCACATGCTGGGTTCTTCATTCTGTCTATCACCCATTTCTTCAACCTATTCTGGAAGCACACCTGAAAAGGGATCTGTCCTTGACACTTTGATATCTTCCTCGTTGTAAATGACCACTAGTTGTTCCTTTGCGGCTACTATCTCTGTGTTTTTATCAAAGGGATAAGTCTATGGAACCTGTAAATTGGGCCTTGATCTGTTCCTTCTGAGATAATACCTATAGTACTAGGTTGTATGTCTCATGTTCACTTCTGCATGTTTGAATCCGACCTCATAGGATGGTAGGAAGAGCTGTGCTCTTATACCACTGTAATGTGCCGCACCTATTTGTATTTTTTAAATCTTTTTATGTGTTACTTTTAATTTTTAAGGTGTTCTTTCAGACTAAAGAGAAGATGCAGAAGGGGTTTTAGTTTTCTTGCAGATGTGTGTTGCTAAAGAATACAATATACAACATATAATGCAAACCTAGAAAAGATACAATAGATATGAAGAAAATAACAGATACCCAGATCATAAATAGGCCAAATATGAATTAATATGACATACCCATGTTCAGATTTGCAACTTGGTACATAAGCTGGGACTGGACCAGCAAGTGGGTACGGGTGGAATCGCCTCAAATATCTAAGAAACGATAAAGATTGTTTATATAAATGATATCAACAATAATAAAGGCTCTAGATGCCTCAAAAAGACTAGCTATGAAGCAACAAATAGAGTAGAAAGAGCCTCTATAAGACCCACGTCCACTTTGGCATATGTACGACCATGGCTGGGAAAGGTACAACAACAAACATACTAAAAACTCTCCGTACTTTGCTAGAATCAGACTACACACTAAATATGAGGCTGGGCGACCAAGGTTGAATGTTCACAATGCATAAAAACTCACACTAGAAGCCCATAAAAAGAGTACGACCTGGCTGGAATAGTACGACCAGCAGTTGCAAGGAAATACAGTCCCAAACAATGTAATATCTGCTCCAAATTCTCAAGCGAACTGATCTCCAAATCTATTTATGAAGAACACAATGGAATATGCAAGAGATATGTTAAGTTCTTCCTCAAACCCTCGACACACAAACTCCATTGAAGCACATTTGTGAACACTAAATGCATCCACCTCTAATGACACCTTTGGGTGATCTTGCACACCTGTAGAATGCCGTTACTCAGGGAGGTTTTCATCTCCAAGAGCCTCTGGTTTGAATCCTTCAAACCCTCACAAGTACAAACCCTAGCAGAGCCAAAATATGAGAAATATCATCAACATAAGCATAACAAATGAGCTCCACTTTCCACCTTTTATTTCCTCAAGTTGGGCATTGGGATTATTGGAGGGAAACATTGCAATTAAAATCACCTTTTAATCCCCTAGGGATGGGCGCCCAAACACAAGACCTTAGTGACCTTTTAATATTTCATTTTATGAGTCACTTTATAACTTGGCATTAAAGTCCCTTTTAAATATTTCTCTTGAACTTACGGACTTTAAAATAAATGCCAAGACGGTGTCAGAATGCAATGATCTATAGCTCATCAAAAAGGTCTCGACGAGACGAATCCAACCCACTCTGAAAACCCCGATCCGACACTGACCCCCAACTTACTAAAAATAGTAAGTATGCCACCAAGCACCCAAACTGTCGCGAACATCTACCAACTGGATCCGAACCACAACCACACTACCAAATGGCCCATTCAAGGCCAACTCACCATGGTTCTCTAACCAAACTGCTAGTCTACGGGAACCCAATTGTAGACTAACACTATAGCTAGAAAGGGGACATTACATTAATCCATTTGAGAGTTAGGCTTTTTCTCCTTTTTGTGGTTCTATTTATTGGATAGCTGACCTTTGTTCTTAGGTTTTTCTTCTTGTGCCAGTTTGTTTCTTCTTCCCTTATCCCTAGATAACTATATATCAAAATATTCATTTCCCGGTATGGTATTACATATTTCTACAAATTGTTGTTCTTCAGCTTCTCCTATCTCACTTGAGCTTTCACTTGTGTTTGATGTTATAATCCTTCTTGACTTATATGGCACTGGGGGTGACTCCTGGTCTGAGGGTTGTAACTCTTCAAAGTGGCATTTTGTTTTAGGAGATATTTTCTCATTAGTTAAAGACATATTATTAGATAGTGGTGTGTTTCGATTTCCATTCCTTATTTCAATTGTGTTATTATTGAAGTTGAACATGTTATTATTATTGTCTTGTACCGTTTGGTGTAAACCCGCATCTCTTAGTTTTCTCACACTTTTGTTGACCAACTGCCCCAAATATTTCGCATCAAATTTTAAAGGTAAATTTTTCATGGGATTTAGGAATTGTTCAAAATTTTCATCAACTGTAATTTGTATATTAGATATGTTGGGTTTAATGTGCGGTATTCTATTGAATGTTAGAAGTGGTGGAGCCTCCATGCTACTACATCCTTCTTCCCTTATTTTCTGAGATATCCCATATGTTGTAATGCTTTCTTCTAAGTTATTGAGGATCTTTATTACTTTATCAAGATGGGAGTTCATTTGTTTTGGAGTGCTGGATACTTCTAATATTTCATTATTACCTGTAGCCCCTATGGCATGCTCAATTGTGTCTTCAAAATTTTGTGGAATTTCTTTTTCTTTTTCTGCCGCTACCCTTTTGGCGCTCTCTATTTCTTCCTCATCTTTTTCAACCGTAGCCCTTCTAGGGCACTCAATTTTCATCTCTTCAACCTTCTCCATTCTCTTGTGGTATCTTTCTTGTCTTTCTTTTGTTTGTTGTTCTCTTTTTCTTTTTATGTTTAATTCTATTGCTAATTGGATGTTTTCCTTAACTTCTCTTTATCTTTTGTTATCTCCTTTTGCCATGGGTGTTTAGGATGTGGTATTTCATTAGTCCTTTTATGTATCCCATGGTTGGCCTACTTTGATTAGTCACATCTTTTCAGGGATCTTTTTAGATCCCCCCTTTCTATTTGTCATCCCCTAGGTGCCTGACCCCCTCTTACAAGGTTAGGACCTAGGAGAATGTACCGCACATCATGAAAAAATCCCTACCTTATTTATAATATTTCCCTTAACAATTTCCTTTATTTCACACTTCTTTCTCTTTAGCGATCTAACCTATTCTTCACTATTTTGCCAGGGTCCCGACAACGAAACCAAAATGTTGGCAAGATAAAGGGGGATCACAGATCGAAGTTCTGAACCTTGGTGTCCCGCGTGTTGTATTTATACCTCAGTTATGACAGTGAGAGTAGGATCAAAACACTTGTGGTAAGAATTGCCATAATGTGAAGACTTAATATAATAGACAATTCATCATACATATTTGAAACATTAAATTGAGTCATCCAAGGCTTATATATATATATAATCTCTATTCTACTCTTCTATTCTACTCTATTTGTCTTGTTCTTCCTTCTATTCTATTGTTATTATATACATAGGATTACATTGGAGATATGTCCCTTATAAAACATTACTATTCCTACTAGGCCTAGTCGACCTTATGCTTTGCATTCTATTTGCGGATATATATATATATATATATATATATATATATATATATATATATATATATATATATATATATATATATATATATATAATCTCTATTGTGCTCTTCTATTCTACTCTATCTGTCTTGTTCTTCCTTCTATTCTATTGTTATTATATACATAGGATTACATTGGAGATATGTCCCTTACAAAATATTACTATTCCTACTAGGCCTAGTTGACCTTATGCTCTGCATTCTATTTGCGGATATATAGAGCAAATATATAATCTCTATTTTGCTCTTCTATTCTACTCTATCTGTCTTGTTCTTCCTTCTATTCTATTGTTATTATATACATAGGACTACATTAGAGATATGTCCCTTACAAAACATTACTATTCCTACTAGGCCTAATCGACCTTATGCTCTGCATTCCATTTGCAGCTAGTTGCGGTGGCTTCTGATCTTTGTACTAGCTACTGCCAACAATGTAAATATTAGAAATTAAATAAAAATAAATAAATTTGAAGTTGCTCCGACGAATATATTCTCTTCTAATACTCGTTTCTTGTTGCAAAATGCTTATAGTGATTAATTGCAATAACAAAAAGAAAAAATCTCTCTCCAAAATTTATTCTAAAATTAACTCTTAAAATACTTTCTTATAACCTTCAAAAGAAAATTTTGATTAGCCTTCAACATTTATTTTCTGGTTATATCAAACATATCTCTCCATAACCATATAACCAAAATCCCCGCATAGAATCAGATCCTTACTAATCTATACAGATGAAACCTGAAACCTGAAACCCCAACATGGGACCGCGTCCTTACAGTCTATACCCCATCCCATTTGAAGAAGTAATTTTTAAATGCCATTCCTAGAGAAGAACAAAAACCATGTACAATTCAATTGGGGACTTTAGCAGTGAAAGCCAAACAAAACAGCAACACTTATTACAGCATGACTTACAATGGCAGTTATAGAGTTCAGCCTCGTGAAAAAATTTCACTACCATAACCATGCAAAAAAGTGTGCTGTGGGTTTTAACGAGATTAATGGCTACCAGAAAAAGAATCTCAGGCGCTTCGGTTTCGCTGCTCTTCAAGACATATTTGAAGATAAACTGGCAAGCAACCAAATCATTCAGGATCAGTTGAAGATGCCTGTCATATGTTTGACAAAATGCCTCAACGAGGATAACGTGTATGGCAGACTTGCTCAGGTGAGTGCTAATACTTATTCTCATCTACTACTGGAGAGTGTAAGAAGAAGAAGCCTCAGAGAGGGAAAGACGGTCCATGGTCAAATGATCAAAGTTGGATTCAAACCATATGTCTATGTAGTAAACTGTTTAATTGACATGTATGCAAAATGTGGAAGAATTGATGATGCATGCCAAGTTTTTGAAAAATGCCTCAACGAAATGTGGTTTCCTGGAATGCAATGATTGCAGGGTATGCACGAGATGGGCTTGATAAGGAGAAGGAATTGAATTTGTACTGCCAAATGCACCGGATGGGTTTACCTTTGCTAGTGTTTTAAACGTGTGTGCAAGTTTGGCGGCTTTGGGGTATGGAGAGGAGATTCATGTTCAGATCATCAAAAATCGGTATGAAGTTCAATGTGTTTGTGGGGACTTCTCTTGTTGATATGTATGCCAAATGTGGGAGTATAGAGATCGCACGCCCAAGCGTTTGACGAAATGCCAGTTCGAAATGTTGTTTCTTGGACTGCAATGGTTACTGGATATGCACAAAATGGGAGACCTGAGGAAGCTGTAAAGTTTTTTCATCAAGTTGACTGTGCAGGTATAAAAGGTTATTTTTATGGGTTATATTTTGCCATAGGGCTGGAAATTTTCGGCATAAAAGTCAAGAATTAGGTTACAAAATTAGTATTTTTTACAAAGACATCATTTGGAAATTTCTACGTAATGTGTGTTTAAATTTTAAGGTTATTATATTTGTCGATTTCTACAAGTATAAGCATTAAATCTATTTCTTTCTTCAGATATTAGACTCTAATATTCCTTATTTTTTAAGAAATGGAAAGATTTGCCAGCTTTTCTATACTCGTAAAACAATTTCTATTCCTTCAAAATTTCCCTGCAGGTATGAAACCAAACAGGTTGACGTTTGTTGGTGTTATGAATGCATGTGCTATTTCAGTGGATTTGGATTTTGGGGTACAGGTTCTTACACAAGTTGTAAAAAGTGGATTTGAATTGGATGTTTCTGTGCAACGCAATTGTCACAATGTATGCTAAATGTGGGAGAATAAGAGATGTGTGGTACTTGTTTGATAAAATGTTGGAATGAGACTTAGTTTCATGGAATGCAATGATTGCAGGATATGCCCAGAATGACCACGGTGAGGAGGCCTTAAACCTTGGGTTCCAAATGCAATGGATAGGTATGAAGCCGAATCAGTTCACTTATGCCAGCATTCTCAGTGTATGTTCCAGTTTACTGGCCTTTGAGGAAGGCAAACAACGTTGGTGAAATTACAAAAGTTGGTTTTGAGTCAAATGTCTTTGTTGCAAGTGCTCTTGTTGATTTGTATGGTAAATGATAAAAAAGAAACTCACAGCTCACACAAAACTCATAACCACACAATTGACCTAATACTGATGAAACAAATATCTCTTTGCAAAGGAATGGCACAAAAATTCACAACATCTGCTTAGACAAACGCCCAATCATGCACAAGATAAACTTAAGTAATGAAACAAATATATATTTCTTATTGCATTCACACTGGATTACAACAAATTCAAAATTTCAATGGTACATGATGCAAATGGTTATTGTGCATCACCAATCTCCCTCACTTCGCTCTTCTCCTTCACTTCATCTGCTTCAAATTACTCTCCATGGGACGCTGGCGGCTCTTCACTCTGCTTCTATTCAGATATTCCTTCCATGACACCTTCTCTCTCTCTACCGACGCCCTATCCTCCCTTTGCTGTATCTCTTTCTCTCATCAACCTACACAGTCATTCCTTCTTTCTGTCATGTCGCCCCTTTACTCCCTTCTGCAAGTTGTTTCCTCTTTTCTGGCCGCTTCATATTCCACAGTGAACTCTTTCAAACTGCCCCCTCCATTATTTATTCCACAGCAGCCTTTTATTCTTTCTATCTCCCTTCTGCCATAAATGACCGTTCCTATTACAATTCTTTTGGGTTTATTTCTGAATTGGCCGCCTCCAAAAACTTCTAATTGATCTCATTTCCTATAAATCTGTTGTGCCACATTAAATTATAGCTTTTCATTTCCTCTCTTAGCCGCTACTACAATAAACAGCTGCAATAGATTTCACTCCTACGCACCATATGGACTGCCTATACAAAACACAACAGATGATGATCCCGTTGACCCTGAGTCCTCTATCAATTTAGCTAACTGCTCCGATGTAATGTTTTTACCATTCTCATCTAAGAGCACAACCTCAATTACAGCGAAGCTCTACTATTGTACCCAATCTTTTGGAGTGATGTGTTGCACAACTTTGGTATCTTCTTATTTAGTCTGTGCTTCCACATTACTGTTCCAACCATAACACTATTTTTTATAATAAATGCATCTGTATATGGTTCAATAGAAACAAATGCTAACTTCAGATCCCCATTCATATTAATGAGATATTATCCCAATATTCTTAACATGTGAATTTAAGCATGCCTGCTTTTCATTGGATTTGATCTAATTTGAACATCCTCAACACTGCAATATCGTCGAAGTTTCTCCATATAGTCGTCAACCACCATTTGCACCCCAAACTCCAACGACACTAAAACAGATGACGAAAACTAAAATTGTTTTTTTGTGTGATGTAGGATTGCTCGTGCGCCCGGGTGCTCCTGCATCAGACACGCCAGGTAGAAAGTTTGTGAGCATAGGCTCACAAAAGTGGAGTCGAGTGATAGAATCACCTTTTCAAGTTGTAAGCAACCTACAGCGAACTCCATCGCTGAAAAATGTGCACTTGTTATGTCTTCCTCTTCTTCCAACATCTCGCTGGCACACGCGTCATCTTCCTCCCACAACTCCATTCACCACTCCTTTCTCCACTCGTGGATTCACATCCACCATACACCGTCCTCCGCCAAATGCTCTCTACTCTCCTCTCCTCCTTCGTGGGATCCAACCCACCGCAAACCGACCACCTCCACCAAATTACACCTGCATCATCCTCCACAACCTCTACAAGAAAATATGCACTATCCATACACCAATCTGTAACTACATAATCGTTTTTTCTATCTACTAACTCCTTATTCAGCTCACAAATTGCAAAAAAATTAAAACTTACCTCTTCATTCTTTGCTATGCCAATATCATCCTTCGCTGCAGTGTTCATCTTTTCACCTTCACTGGCTGTAACATATCTCTCACCCTTACTCATTCCAATCTTCTCTAACCATTCATTCTCCACTGTCAAATCTGTGACAATAAGTCATCTTCTACCTCATCCTTTGCTGCAACCTCTTCGTATTCCATCGCTGCAATCACATTTTCCACAAGTGCATCGTCAACCTCTTTATTCTCGCTGCCCACCTTTTCATCTTCAACCACTGCTAAACACAACTTTTTATCTTGCTTGACCAATTCACCACACTGCCATGCTTCCAATCTATCTACTCTTGCATTTATATCAGCCACCATTGCCAAAATCTTCCTCTCTTCATATTGCCCCCATCCATCCCACAGGATGGGCTTCTTCCTCATCAATATCCCCATCTCACTTACTGCTGCAATCTCATCTTCAATCTGCAAAACAAATTCTTTCACGGATTCAAGCTCTCTCGTTGCTCAGGACTCCTCCTACCTGCAACAACCCTCACACAAGCTTCTCCTCTACCGCCTCACTCTCCCGTAGGTCCTAGTGGATACTCTCCACTCTGAAGATCCCCTGCTCTGATACCATATGATAAAAAAGAAACTCACAGCTCACACAAAACTCATAACCACACAATTGATCTAATACCATATGATGAAACAAATATCTCTTTGCAAAGGAACAACACAAAAACTCACAACATCTGCTTAGACAAATGCCCAATCATGCACAAGATAAACTTAAGTAATGAAACAAATATATATTTCTTATTGCATTCACACTCG
Organism: Cunninghamia lanceolata; assembly: GCA_027924645.1. NCBI lineage: Eukaryota > Viridiplantae > Streptophyta > Pinopsida > Cupressales > Cupressaceae > Cunninghamia > Cunninghamia lanceolata. The sequence goes on along the minus strand of BSBN01000286.1, from coordinate 3,641,385 downwards.
ATTATAACAAATTCAAAATTTCAATAGTACATGATGCAAATGGTTATTGTGCATCACCAATCTCCCTCACTTTGCTCTTCTCCTTCTCTTTATCTGCTTCCAATTACTCTCCATGGGATGCTGGTGGCTCATCACTCTTTTTCTATTCAGATATTCCTTCCATGACACCTCTCTCTCTACCGACGCCCTATCCTCCCTTTGTTGTATCTCTTTCTCTCATCAACCTACACAGTCATTCCTTCTTTCTGTCACGTTGCCCCTATACTCCCTTCTGCAAGTTGTTTCCTCTTGTCTGGGCGCTTCATATTCCACAGCGAACTCTTTCAAACTGCCCCCTCCATTATTTATTCCAAGGCAGCCTTTTATTCTTTCTATCTCCCTTCTTCCATAACTGACCACTCCTATTACAATTCTTTTGGGTTTATTTCTGAAGTGGCCGCCTCCAAAAACTTCTAATTGATCTCATTTTCTATAAATCTGTTGTGCCACATTAAATTATGGCTTTTCATTTCCTCTCTTAGCCACCACTACAATAAACAGCTGCAATAGATTTCACTCCTACGCACCATATGGACCGCCTATACAAAACACAACAGATGATGATCCCGTTGACCCTGAGTCCTCTATCAATTTAGCTAGCTGCTCCGATGTAATGTTTTTACCATTCTCATCTAAGAGCACAACCTCAATTACAGCGAAGCTCTACTATCGTACCCAATCTTTTGGAGTGATTGTTGCACAACTTTGGTATCTTCTCATTTAGTCTGTGCTTTCACATTACTGTTCCAACCATAACACTATTTTTTATAATAAATGCATCTGTATATGGTTCAATAGAAACAAATGCGAACTTCAGATCCCCATTCATATTAATGAGATATTATCCCAATATTCTTAATATGTGAATTTAAGCATGCCTGCTTTTCATTGGATTTGATCTAATTTGAACATCCTCAACACTGCAATATTGTCAAAGTTTCTCCATATAGTCGCCAACCACCATTTGCACCCCAAACTCCAACGACACCAAAACAGATGATGAAAACTGAAATTGTTTTTTTGTGTGACACAGGATTGCTCGTGTGCCCGGTTGCTCCTGCATGAGTAAATCTGGGAACACAGTTTATGCCTGATGCTTATTTGAAAAAGCCTCGACGAGATGCAATCTCCTACAATGCACTGATTGCAGGGTGGACATGGTGAGGAGGCTCTAAAACTGTTTTTCAAAATGCAACAGATTGATTTGGAGCCAGATGAGCCTACTTTTGCAAGTGTTGTTAGTGCATGTGCTAGTCTAGCCATCCTAGAATATGGCAGACATCCATTCACACATAATCAGTATTGGATTCATATCACATATAAATGTGGCCAATTCCCTGGTTGCAATGTATGCCAGATGTGGAAGCATAGAGGATGCATGGCAAGATTTCAACATGTCTTAACATGATCTTATCTCATGGAATGCAATGATTACTGGTTATTCACAGCATGGGCATGGCATGTCTTAATAGTGACTGCGAACAACTACGTAGAGACACTCCATAATGTTACTTAAGGGCATGAAGCCAGATGCTGTGACCTTTCTTGGTGTTCTCATTGCTTGTAACCATGCAGGTCTAGTGGATGAAGGAAGTGAACATTTTCATTCCATGAATCATGAGCATCACAATCTGCCAAGGATGGACCATTGTGCCTGCATGATTGACCTGCTTGGTCGTGCTGGTCGTCTAGCTGAGGCAGAGGACTATATTAATAAAATGCCGTTTGAACCTGATATCAGTATCTGGACGACATTGTTAAGTGCTTGTAGACTTCATGGCAATTTGGTGATTGGAAAGTGTGTTGCAGAATTGCTTTTTACTTTAGAGCCTCAAAATACTTAGCATATGTGCTGTTGTCAAACATCTATTCTGCAGCTGGCAGATGGAATGATGCTGCCAAGGTGAGAAAAATGATTAAAGAAAGAGAAGTAAGAAATAAGCCAGGGTGTAGCTGGATTGAAATCAAGAACAGAGTGCATGCATTCATGTCAGAGGATAGGTCACACCCACAAACAATGGAGATCTACGTAGTGATGAAGACATTGGCTGGGCAGATGGAAGATGCAGGGTATGTTCCAAACACAAGCTTTGTGCTCCATGATATGAAGGATGAACTCAAGAAACAAGTTCTGTATTACCACAGTGAGAAGCTAGCCATTGCTTATGGACTTATCAGCACCCCTTCGAGTACACTATCCATACTATAAAGAACCTCCGTGTATGTGGTGACTGTCACACTGCTGCTAATTTTATCTCTAAAATAATTGGATGTGATATTGTGATAAGGGATGTCATTCGGTTTCACCATTTCAAGGATGGGGTGTGTTCTTGTGGGGATTATTGGTAGGAAAAGCTGTAAGTGTAAGCATTTTCTCCGAAGCAAGTGTAGCGTTCTCTGAATGCTTTTGATTTGAAAGGAAGTGGCTCTGACATGGGGAAATCAGGAGATATATCTGCACGATAAGAACTCTCTTATTGGAATTATGTGTATGGAAAGCATACATATTGAACAGAAAGCGTTTCATTTAGCCTCTTATGGGAAGCTTCTTACCGTGTGGTGGGCTCACCTTGGTAAGTTGTGTACAACACCCTGTCCTATTATGGAGATCAACGAATAACAAAGAGTTCATATATATTACGTTTTCTTTTTCCAGTTGAAAGGATTTAATCTTATTACGTGTAGAATCATATGATATCTTTCACAGGACTCACTTCAGAACTTCTGCACTGTACAACATATCTAGTCACGGAAACTGTTAGGATTTCCTTTTGGAAGGAGTAACAGCAACATTATGAGGAAGAATACAAAGAACGAGTGTAGAGATGCTCTACAAGATACAGGTAAATATTTAGAAGATGTATGCTATCAAAATTAATCTATCCACTGTTGAAAACTAACCAAGTTATGGAATTTTGTTTGCTTCTTTTGTCAGAAGCAACAGAATTATCCTGATCAAGAAATGGCCCTGAATTTCTGAATTGTGACAAAATCAATGTCACGGAGATGGCGGTCAGATGCAGAGAATTTCAAACTTTATAAGAGCCTGAAGCACTTTGTGTAAGTTTCTTGTTCAATGTTTATTGATCCTTTTTTATAAATTTAATGCAACATAATATCTGCGTTGAGTTGGAGGAAGGTTAGTCGAGGTTGAGGAGCTTTGCCGGTAGGGAGAGAGGTGAACAGAAGTAAAAATCTGGGTTGATTATAACAAAAGTGATTTGTCGACAATTCCTTCTTGGCCAGATGAGATTGCAGTGATATTCGCTCCTATTAAGTGAAACCATAATATCCTTCAGTAGAAGAGGTATTGCACGAGAGGTTAAAGTGGAAACTTATGATCACTTAATTTTCAGAGTATTTGGCATAGTATGAGATCAGTGATAATTATTATGGAGTGTCTCTATGTAGTTGTTCGCAGTCACTTCAAATTCTTTAGGAGTTTTTTTTGGGATCTAGTCGTTCTATGATTTTTTATTTTTCTGTTTATTTAAAGTAGTTATCAAATTTTTTATTTATTTTTGTTATTTAAATTTTAGAAAAACAAATAATGTGAAAAAAAAAAAAAAAAGGAGGAAAAGAAATATGTAAAAAAAAGGAAAGAAATATAGAGCTGTGGGACATTTTTTATTAAGCAATGGCTGTATAATTTCAGTCCTCCATTTATCCACAGTTGAAATATCAATCTCTAAACTATAGCAACTCCACATTTATAAGAGAAAGTTTCAAAGTATCTTTTGTATTTAGTTAAAAATTTACATGAAATTATATATATTGTTAAAATTTAAGCATCAAATTTAATTAAATAGCTACCTAGAACCACTCTTTGACAATCTATTCAACAACTCTCAAAAAATATGTATGTTTTCTTCAAACCTTTAAAAACAAAATCTTTCCTTATTTCTCTATATAATTCCATTCTCCACCGTTCACCCTTATCCACCAATCTTGATTCTCACCTTCCCAAACTCTTTTCTATTGGCAATATTATTTTTTTAAAAAAATCTTTTCAACTTCAATTTGGTCCTCGTGCAAGCTAAGGCTCAACTTGTGATTTTCGACAATGGCTCACAAATCCAATCATTAGAGATTGAATAATTAGGCATTCAATGCTTTATAAAGTTAAGTGCAAGTTAACAATTTAGAAGGACATTAACATTATTTACGATTTCAACTTTGCAATCATTTGCATTGTGTCTAGTTCCTAGCATTGGCTAGTTTGTGTGTTGAGTGGAGATAAAGATTGTATAATTGAAATATTTTTTTGTCGAATAGGACAATGAAGCTATTGGAAGGTGAGGAGAGTCATTGAATGGTTGATCAGTGAAGTTTGCCAAATGTGCAATAAAGGTGATATTTTGAAATGTAGATTTCTTACAGAGTTGCTTGTTCATGTGAGATGACTCCCATGGCCAAATCTTGATTGAGATCTAATTTCGATACAAGAAATAAATATCTTATTCTCACAATAATTGATGGATTGGACATGCAAAACTAAGACCCCTCACGAAGGAGAAATATGTGACTCAACAATGTTTTGAATTAGATAACCGGGAAGGGCTCGAACCCATACATAGAAGCCGAAAAGGCGAATGAAGCAAGTTTTACAAGCAGTGAAATAGAGTTGATCAGTGAAGTTTGCCAAATGTGCAATAAAGGTGATATTTTAAAATGTAGATTTCTTACAGAGTTGCTTGTTCATGTGAGATGACTCCCATGGCCAAATCTTGATTGAGATCTAATTTCGATACAAGAAATAAATATCTTATTCTCACAATAATTGATGGATTGGACATCCAAAACTAAGACCCCTCACGAAGGAGAAATATGTGACTCAACAATGTTTTGAATTAGATAACCGGGAAGGGCCCGAACCCATACATAGAAGCCGAAAAAGCGAATGAAGCGAGTTTTACAAGCAGTGAAATAGAGTTGATCAGTGAAGTTTGCCAAATGTGCAATAAAGGTGATATTTTAAAATGTAGATTTCTTACAGAGTTGCTTGTTCATGTGAGATGACTCCCATAGCCAAATCTTGATTGAGATCTAATTTCGATACAAGAAATAAATATCTTATTCTCACAATAATTGATGGATTGGACATGCAAAACTAAGACCCCTCATGAAGGAGAAATATGTGACTCAACAATGTTTTGAATTAGATAACCGGGAAGGGCCCGAACCCATACATAGAAGCCGAAAAGGCGAATGAAGCGAATTTCACAAGCAGTGAAACAAAGAAACGGGATTTTGAAAGGACCCGAAAACAACAAAAGGCAACCCCACTGTGAAAATCAAGGACAAAACGTTAGGGACTAGATGACTCCAGATCCTGACCTAGCAATACAAATGCCTTTGACTCAAGGGTGCAAAGTAGAAACAGACTTAGGAAGACCTTTCTTCTTTTTCTGAACAACGGTCCATGAACACACAGAGTCTAAGTCCACAGAACAAGGAGAGAGAGGGGAATCCTCATCAGATTCCACAACTATAGACGGAACTCGAGAAGAGGGGGAAACGCTAGCAAAAGAAGCTAGGGTACTCGATGACTGAATTGGAGTAGGGAGCTCCTCATCGCCTGCAAGAGAAGGGGAAACTATCGATTGATTAGAAGTCATAGGAGGAATCGGGGGACACGCAGCAACCACAGCCGCCAAAGCTCCCTCTGGACACAAAGTGGGCGTGACAAAAATCGAAGAGGGTGAACTAGCCGGTGAGGGAGCATCCTCTGGGGAGTCAAAAGTGCTGATGGTCAAGTGAATGTCCGAAGCATTCTTCCACCAGGTGGTCGCACCCTTGTGATAAGAGTGGGGACAAACGCCGGCCAAGTGGCTAGTGGCAAAGCACCGTCTACATTTGAATGGGAGGCCCTCATAATCAAGCAGTTGTGACCACGACCTATCCCCAACCTGCAAAACCACCTCCCCATGAAGGAGTTTGGAGATGTCAATGTCGACCAAAATGTGGGCTAACGTGGAATGTCCTATGAAAGAGGTTGCAGAATCCACCATCAGGAAGCGACCAATAGCATTTCCAATGTCCTTGTAGCATGAATCTTCCCAACACTGAAGAGGGAGATTTAGGAGCCTAACCCAGGTTGGCCTGATATTGAGAGGTTCAGTAAGAGGGTTGAAGGAGCTAGACCAAGGCTTAACGAAGAGGGAATGCAGTCCCCACATCCAAACCCGACCATTCAACACTGTATCCCGCTCCTCTAGGGAATTGAAGGTCACCACAAAGAAGCCCTTGGCACACAGAAACAACTCAATCTTGCCCTCCATCGATGGCTTCCAAGACTCCAAGACTCATTTGTGCAGGTTCAGCAGGGATGACCACAAGTTGTTGAATCTGCAAACAACCCCATGACGTTGATAAAATTCCTCATTCTTAAGAACCTCATGCTGGCACACCATGATCGAGGGAGATAGTATAGAGGGCAGAGGAACAACTCTTGAAGATGGGCGAGCAGGAAGCTTCCTGTAAGATGAAGTATAATATGCTTCAAGAAAGAGGGCCCTAAAGGAGCCACACCCTCTTAAAGGAACACTGAAACCACATGGCATTGAGGGAAAACCCGTAGCAGGTATTGAGACGCCAACAGGATCTTCGGAAGGAATGTGGAAACCGCAGGGCAAACTTGTCACAGGGACATCAGCCTTCGAAAGAATTAGTACATCACCCCCTGACCCAAGACCAGCATCCGCAACTCCTATAGGAAGGGCCAGCATCTGGACATCATCCTGGGAAGGGGCCAGGACGACGAAGGCTAGGGACTCCTCCGCATTCAAAAAACCCTTGCGTGGGAGCACCATTGCTGCAGCTTTAAATTTGTTATAAATGGAACCATTGCTGACTCAACAATGTTGTTTATATGAAACTAATTACAAATTTTCATAAACAACGATCTATGGAAGTGCTCCATATTTAGGATGCAGCTTCAAACCATTTTCTTCACAACAATGGTGAGTAATATTTGTTATGAATTTTTTAATTACATGAAGAATCTACATAGGTCAATCACATAAGAGTTTATTATAATTGAATAAAACACAATGGATGAAGAAGGTAAGACAAGACTTAATTTAATACTCAAGGGAGCTAATGGATTCAAAACAATAAGAACAACTACTAGTGAACAATATAAATAAGATTATTAGATATATCACACTAGATCAGATGAATGAAAATGCTTCTAGACCAAAAGATAAATGTATTTTATATTAGAGAAAAAAATGGAATTTCTTCAAAAGGGCAATAGATCTACAATGCCCCTTTCTATATTCAAAATAGAATAAAATTGGACACTAACTTTTGGGCAAAGAGGATTGCTTTTCCATTGAATTTTGATCAAATTTTTTCACAACATTTTGACACTAGATTTCATTCCATGAATTTTTTTATAGGCTTCCAACAACACTTAAACTAATAATAGACATAAATATGTAACTCAATTTGTATAGGCTTTCTACAACACTTTCTAACAATAGACAAAATTTGTAGCAAACAAAAACAAAAGCATCCAAATTGAAAGTTAGATATGTATTTTATATTATAGAATAAATGGTTGAAATTTGTTCAATTGGCAACTTGATCTGTTATGTTCCCTTCTGTAATGTCCTGTTTTCAAAATAAAGCCAACACGTATTTTGAAGCCTTCGACGTTCAAGTGAAGAAATGGGTAACGATAAACGAATTGTTAAGCATTGCTCTGGTTGGGTTTAACAATGGAAATCATGTGTTGGGCCGCTATGACAAATCAATTGGAAATTGCACTGAAGGAGATTCAACTACAGAACTCTATATTGTGAGTCATCATTTGCTTCTTTTACATGAAATAACCTAGATGAAACCAAAGTGGGACTAGCAGGTGAAAAGTAAAAGGACTAGGCTAAGTGTGTGCCATTGCACCACGTAACAGTTGTCCCAATGCGAGATAGAGACAAACGTCTCTCTTGAGGCCTCAGAGCAATCACATCATTGAAGGCAAATTTGTAAACAAAGACTCGGGGGTTCAATATCATTTCCGGATCCAAGCTCCCCTTAGAATTTAGTTGACTCAGTTTGAAGTCCGAATACTTTGCCTTGATGATTAAAAGCCTGATTTATCTAGAAGGCAGTGATATGAGAACCTGCCACACATTCTTGTGATGGTGCAAGATGTCATCGGGTGTCCAACATAGTCTACAAACACAATCCGTATTGGCCAAGTGTAAGCTTGTCAAAGCTCTACAATGTATGTCATGGGTGTTGCAAGAGTTTTACGTTCCACATATTTGTCTAAATCCAATGTCAAACAGATTTAATTAAATAATATGATCCAATGTCTATATTGGAGGTTCCCAGAGTGTTTCTAAATACTTTGAGTGCGAATAAGCCAGATTTAACAAGGACATCACATCCAGATTTCTCATCACACCAACCTTAAGACAATTTGGGATCCAAGTGCTTCGATGGAGGAGTAAATCCAATAGCAGATTTCAACTAGGTTTATTGATTGGTCAGGTCCGGTGGACCCACTGCATAGAAAATTTGTCATTTGTGGAATTGCTTGATGCCATGTGTCAAACCAAGTTTAAGCAAGCTGGAGATTTAGTCCTAAGTTTAATCGGATTCCATCCCCGAGTTAAGAATTGAAGTTTTAACCAGATTTTATCAATTGGATCGGGTCATTTAAAACAAGCGCTTAGGAAGGAAATAGTAAGAAACGCTCATTGGGAATTATTAATTAATAAACACAAAATAAAGTTATGACAGGTCACAAACCTATGTAGAGTTGTGTCTTTTGAAAATGGCAAGATAAATAAGGAGGAAACATCAGCGAAGAGGGAGGGGAATAAAGGAGTAAGAAGATCATTCACTATAGCATATTCAAGTAGAAATCATACAATCAACAAGAATAGTATTTATTACAGTAGCAAAGAGGAATCATCCATTCAAGCAAGAATTCATACAAGGAATAATTCATTGAAGCATAAATCCATTCAAGTCAAATCCAGTCAAATCTCATTCATTCAAGGAATAATTCATTCAAGCAGAAATTCATTCAAGCAAGCCTCATTCAAGCATTAACTTGTTAATCCATCAAGAAATATCAACCAGTCATAATCAAGCCAATTCATCAAACAATCAATTTTAAATTTGAGGAAGTGTCTTGCAAGTAGTTGGAAGGATGTAACCCTTTCATGCTCTAGGGCTAGGAGTTGGAAGGACGAAAACCATTTTCATGCTCTAGGGCTAGGAGTTGGAAGTGGTACAGGGACCCTTTCATGCTCTTGGCAAGTTAATTCCAATAGAATTCACAATTTGATTGATTTTGAGGAATGTGCTATGATTTATTGATTTGATTATTATCTTGAATTCTTGATGTTTGATAAAGTTATTATTATATTGAAGTAAATATTATTGTTTAAGGCAAAGAAATCAGTTATCTTCCAATAAGGGACATTACACCTTTTCTCTTCAAATTAGAACATAATTACACACTATGGCATGGCAAAGACTCATCGACCACCACTGAGTGCTTGCTAGTTAGAGGTCAATGATATCAAATCTTATGCTCTCGAGGGTCTCCCTCACTCTGGTTGGACTTTATTGAGAAGAGGCAAGTTTATAGTGGTTGCTAACTAGAAGTAGAAACCTAGTAAGTTGACAATTGAAGAAATGAAGGTGATATTTATTGGAGTTGAACTCTTGACCTAGGTGGAGATAATGAAGGATTCTAATTGATTTCCAAGTTCACAAAAAAAAAAGAATAGAACTATACATTAGTATCTAAGTATAGAGCATTGCTTGCTCACAAATTTTTTATTGTAGTGACGCTTTCTGATAATAGACAAATTATATTATTTAGTTCTAACAAATTCCTACAAACTTTATTACCCAATTATTGAATACACATGGTTAAATAGGGCATTGTACCTATGCTAACCATTTCCCTACTCAACAAAATAGAACATAACCCAATGCTCTACTTTGCCAAATGCTTTCAATAAGCTTCTAGAACCATTTTATGACAATAGACATGTTGAGCTACAAAGAAAAAAACCCAACACTTGTATGCAAAAAGAAGAGACATCCATATCAAAAGTTATACATATTTAAATAAGAGAATTAAAGAATGAAACTCTAGTTAATTGGCACCACTGGTTCATAATACCCCAAACTCAAAGTTGCATATTTTACATTATAGAAACAATGAATAGGATTTGGTCAATTGGGCACACTTGGCTTGTAATACTCTGATCAAACGCTAGTTGTATATTACATTACAAAATTAGAGATTGGAATTCAGACAATTGGGTATAATCAAAATCTAATGGCTTGCAAAATTATACCACAAAAATGACAAATTAAGAGAAACATATATATTAAACATTACAAAACTAAAGAATGGATTTGAATATTCAATTTGGGACTTGACCGGCAACACCCTCCTCATTGGAGAAGTTAGAGCAACAAATTCCAACCAAGTTTCTAAGCATTCTAACCCAAGATTACGGAGGCACAATGCACTATCTTTATATGATACAATGGTTGAAAATTTTCCACTATCCAACACTAAAAATGTTTTTTTTAAAACCACACTATTACTTGTAACCTTTGATTGGCCAATTCTCCAAAAAAAAATTATATAGTTTTGTATATTTCAAAAAGGTTTAGGATTCATTTCTACACTTTACAAATTTAATATTTAATGAAATTTAATAGTGTTACAATAAATATATTGATTATTAGAAAACTGTAACATCCAAGTTCTTGAAAAATTTACCAGAGTAATTCAACAAGATAAAAATGAGATAGAGATTTTTTTTTCTTTTATTTAACTCATAAACAAATATCAATAATTACAAGGTTTTTCCTTTACAAAGAACATTACATCATGAAGTCTTTCTCAAAGACAAAGTTTACAATGTAAATCAATTACATAAACAATTTGGAATAAATACTGTTGCTGAATATCTAACATCTTTATCACAAGTCCTGGCATATCTTTTGTTTGGAGAGAATCTTTCCAGTGATTTACCTCCATCCATAGACTCGCTGTCTCCCACACATCTTCCACATAGGAAGTGGCCCTACCCTTCACAAGGGATATAGACAAAAGGTGACTAGTGGTAATTTGCCTATCCTGAGTACATAGTGTTGTATCCTACACTTATCCATCAATCATACAACCCTAGATACTCTCTAGCTAAGTATGATTTCTAATAGATTGTGAATTCCAGATACAGTGAACTGATAATGCATGTAGAATACACTTGCATTACTTTGGCCAAAGCTTTAATATCAATAACGCTCATAATGAATGTGGTCGTTGTGTTCACCCACCCCTACTCGACTTGGATATTGTCGTATACTTGCAGTTTATTCATACTGACAATATTTACGTAAATAATCTAATCACTGAGCCATGATATTGGCTTCCTTGACAAGGATAAGTTTAAATATCATAACTATTTAGCTGGTTCATAATCGTTCTTAGGGTTAACCTATTACCCTTGGAAAATACAATTTCACTAAATAATCATATAACAACCCTAGGCGATTTAGGTTCTTATTCGACCAATGGTTTAATTCATCCATGGTTAGAAATAATTTAACTCCTGCAAAGATAATAATTCCTATTTCAAGAACATAAATACTATTCAAATCACTTCTAAGTGATGCCATTACCTTCACTTCTCATATACTTATAAAGGAATTCTATGTATAGTTTGTAGACATTATCTTTCAACATAAAAATAGGTATACTATAAAACTATACTCGCCAAGATTATTTGTATAGATAATATAGAAGATCTTGCAACATTTAGTAAATTTTCTAAACTATCCTTAGTTAATCGATAACTCAATAGGTTTACCATAATTGACATAAGTCACTTAGACTCTAGTTTCTATTGGTAAGGAATCATTCTTGACCATGTATTTAACCAAGAATGGCTTCAAAAGATATTATTTTCTATTTGATATTCAAGACCACACTACTCACAGTTTGGTAAGTTTTCCCTTAATAATTAGCCTCTACTAATTCTTTCGAATTACTTTTCAAGACTAACTTATATCTACACGGTCGATTGTCCTCAAAAACAGACTCAATCAAGTATGAGACCGATTCGCTTGTTTCATAAAACTACGTTATTCTTCATGAAATAGATACTAATAGAATCATTTGGTTCCTAAACTCATATTATGACAAGCATCATAGTTTTATACAAGGCACGGGGTCGGCTTAATTAAATCATTAGATAGATTACATTATCAACATAAGAATCGGCCTTACCAGGCTACATCGACTCCCAAGATTTAAACTAAAATAGAATAACAGTTATACAATGACTCACTATACCCTCCATATACAATTGACTCATCTCATCGAACTGCATCGATACTAAGAAGAGAGACACAGTCAGCTCATCTTCATCGAAACATTTATAGTATAAACTTGAGGATTATCAAAAGGAAAATGGACGATTGTCCAAGACAAGAATACATTAAATCTTTCATTGTTTTCTACATGCACATAGAAATGCAAAAGCATTTACCTGAAGTAGTGCTTTACACAACAAGGATGACATATTGAATACACTGCAATCTTCCTAAGATTCGTTCTCTGCTACGTGTAGTCCCTCTTCTATCCTTAGTTACCAGACTCTCCCCTCCAAGAATCCAACGACTATCAAAGTCGTGGTTACTTAAGAGCTCCAAACTGACTCATTAATGAGTCATGCCACTAAGCGCTCCACTCAGGACAGTTATAAACTCATTCATAACAATGGTTTTTAGTCTCTAGTGAAGACTCAACCGCCAGCTATAAAGGTGCAATCGACACCATATGTCGATCTTTGGAAAATTTGATGAGATGAGTGAGTGAATGTGGCTGGTTATATGCCACTCCTCATCAATGAGGCCGCCAACTCAATAACAGAAAGAGAGCAATCGATTACTCTTAAAAGAGTAGTTCGATCCATCATGGTTTAACATTAAAGGCTCTCCTCAAAAGATGCCTATGACTGCATATTAAAAACCATAGTAATTAATCATGAGGTATTACCTCATTCGACTCATAAACATATTATATTTGATTATATCAAATATTATTTTCATATCATTATCTCTATTTGATTATTATGATATAATCAATAAAAGAATAATACTAAATAAAGGATTACGGAAAATGTGATCAGGTTGAGCTAGTCTCCCCATCACGTTCCATTGACAAAAACATGTCATCTTAACTTGACGATAAAGTCTTAATGTTAAGAATCTATTATTTTTTGGTAAATAGCTGCTAGGGGCAACACCCATTGTATTGATATCAAAAAAGCATAAACAATAGAGTTTGATTTACATCTAGACATGACTATCAATCATGGTTTGCAGTATCATATTATAAGCCCCCACTTCCTACCTTCCTTGAGACTACCCTCTGATTACAAGGCCTAGTAAACAAAATGGCCAGTATTGTGCAGAACTAAAAAAGACTAGAAACGACAAGAAAAAATAGACTTTACACATTAATTTCCATGATCAGACGTCACCACCCTCTGCTTCAGCTTCCTTGGCTTGTCTCACCGTGATTGCTTGAGCCACTACTGGACACTCAGCTCCGCATGAGTGATGAGCCGGGCTGTCTGCCATCTCCTCCAGAGTGTGACCATCGTTCTCCACCCAATATTCACCCTCACCCAAGCCCCAGTGCTGTGTGTCACTGGTATCATCACTTGCAGCTAGACCTTCCTCCTCCATGTAGCACTTCACCCAGCCAAGATTCGGAACCCACACCACCCCTGCCATTTGGCCCAGATAGTTGATGCTTCTCTCAATTTTAGTCCACCTGCCTTCCAGCTCGGTTGGTCTCAATGTCCGCACCAATGGGAACTTTTTTACTTCCACCCCCCGACTTAGGTCATGTAGTAATTGTGGGCCAGCGGGGAGTGGAGATTCTAATCGATGTTGTCTAGGGCCACATCAATCTCTCCCAGGAGGGAATGCAGGAAAAGGCATTGGCACAGAAACTTTGCCTTGTCCTTTCCCACCCTCATGTACACCAAGACCACCAGAAATATCACTGGAATATCAGTGTTGACGTGGTAGCGATGAGTAGCCTTCAAGAATTCCAAACCCAAGACCTTTTTCACCGCCCACAAGACTAGCGGATGGTCAGAGACAAGAATGCCTCTGAGCCTTTTATTTGAAACCTCTCCTCTGAAAGCCATCTGCAACTTTGTTGCTTCGAGGCAGATAGGTGTGTCCATCGCTACGAGCTCCTCCTTGCCATAGGGCTGAATGCAGAAAAAATATGATCCTTTGATCTGAGTTCCTTGATTTATAGCACTCGGCCTCTTGCAATAATGATTGGTTTGTGCCATCATTATTCCGCACGAGAACAAGATATACAATCTTGGGGAAATGGAAACGAATCCCGCCTCTGGTCCCTTGCTATACCTTCTGTCTAATGGAGTTGTGCCATTAGTCCCTACAAAGTCGTCACCTCTACAAGTGGATATTCCCCACGCTTGCCAATTCAATTGCCAACTTGGTGCAAGTTTTCCTGACATCCTCCGGTACTTAGTTCTGTGTGCCTTGAGCTGCCGCCTTTGCCAGCTCATCTGCCTCTATATTCCCTTCTCTGTAGACGTGGCTTAATTTGAAATCTTCAAATCCATCCAAAATCTGCTTTATGGGATGCAGCCACTAGCCTAGCACCTAGCTTGGGGTGTGATTTTGTCTGATCGCATTAATGGTGTTGAGGGAATCCCCTTCCAGATAGACCTTCTTGACTCCTAATTCTTTTGCCAGCTGGAGGCCTGCCAAGGCTGCCCTAAATTCAGCTTGATTATTGGTCGACACCCCTAAGCCACTGGACTTTTTCCCTAGGGTGATGCCTTGCTCATCTCGAGCAATACACCCAACTCCACTCAGTCTTGGGTTTCATTGCGAAGCCCCATCAAAATTCACCTTGATCCAGCCAGGGTCTAGAGGGTGCCATCTCACATTCGCCCTATCCTTCTTCACCTTGTCCTTTTCTCCAGTCATGGTGGGGATCTTGAATCCTGGGAGTACTTTAGAAATTTTGTCATCCCACCTTGAGAATTCCTTCTTCTTCAGCTTTGTGCCTGCAGCTTCATTCACTAGCTCTGTGATAAGGGACTCTGTCTTGATGCACAGGACCTCTGAGGACAATTCCTTCTCCTAGAAGATGCGCCTATTGCACTCTTTAAAAATCTCCCAGATGAGGGAGCAAGGGAGAATGGACCAGATGCTACCAAAGACTGCCCTTTGATGGATAGTGGGCCACATATTGAACCATGCCAAAATGTCCTGAGGAAGCGAGCTCTGGTAATTCAATTTTCTCACGAAGTGATGCCAGCATTCTACTGCAAAGGGACAATGGAGGAGAATGTGATATGCACTTTCATTATTATTTTTGCACAAAACACATCTGCCCAGCCCTACTATCCCAAATCTTGCCAGCTTGTCCTTTGTGAGGACTTTCTTTTGGATTGCTAGCCAAGAAAACACACCTACTTTTGGAAGGTTATGCTTGTTCCAGATGAGTTTTAGGGGCCAATTTTTTCTTACAATGGTCGCTTCTTTGATCCTATAACCATATTTGACATTGTAAGACCATGTGGTCAACCCGCTCCATTTGATTACATCTTCTTGCACAGAGTGGGCCAGTGACCTATTCTTCAGAATTGTCTCCAGTTCTTTTTTTTTGATCTTGAGGTGCCTCCAGCCCTGCCATGGACTTCCATTCCCAGGAAGGGACCCCATCCCTCATTGACAAGTTCCTGAAGTTGCAGACCTTGTGTCCCCAGACCCTTCTTGTTTCCTCCATTATATCTACCAAATTGGGCTGACTGGCTAGGGTCTCTCCTCCTCCCCAAGAGTCCTTCCAAAAGTCTGCCCTTTGTCCATTCCTGACCTCCCAAGTGATGTGTCTGGTGATGATGTCCCTGCATTCTAAAATGTAATTCTAGATAGCAGAGCCCCTTGGTGGGTCCAGGATGGTGAGGATTTTGGTGTCTTCATCCGAGTCTAGATACTTCCTTCTGAGGATTTTGACCCATTTCTGCTCACCATTCGTGTGTAGATTCCACACCAGTTTGGCCCCCATGGCAAGGTTCATGATGGTCAGCTGCCTGATGCCTGTTCCACCTGCTTCCTTGGCAATGCAGACTTTGTCCCAAGCTACCAAAGGGATTTTGTGTTGTTCACCTGGTCTGCTCCAAAAAAACCGCTGATGGTCCGGGAGAAGACTGTTGATAACTGAGAGGGGGGGGGGTGAATCAGTTATCCTAATTATTTCCCTTATTGAACTTTCCTCTTAATTGAAGCAGCATAAAATCAAACACAAAACATTAGCCATGAAATAAGAAACACATGACACAGTATTTTTGACGTGGAAACCCTGTTAAGGGAGAAAACCACGGGGTGATTAACCCAAGAATTATTCTCTGTTAGAAGAATAGGAAATTACAAAAATGGCACTTGCCAATTAGGGCTCACTGCCCGAGCACACTGCTCACAAGAGGCTCACTGCCTACAAGAAGACACACTGTCTTACAAAGTGATAAGAATCACAGTCTTGAACTGATTGGAAGCATCTGCATATGCTGGAGTTCAGTTCCGGTTAAGTTCAGTATACTGATCTGCTGCACTTCATCTTTCCTCTGTTCTTTAGTCTGCTATCCTTTCACATACCGGATCTTTCTTGCTACTTCTGCTCTACTCTGGACTTGTTCGCATATCCTTTCATACACTACACACACTTTACAACTAAATCCATCCTCTATATATATCCGCACAAGTAATTTCATCACCTTTCTAGTCGGCATCCGGAACAGTCTATTTTCTTACAAACTTAGTTCTGTCGGCTGAATCCTTGCTCACCAAGCAATGCAGATCAAGCATATACTTGTAGATATCATCAATTATGTCGGCCAAACATGATTCATGCCTCCGCAACCTTTATCATCATCTGTAACACATCCGGAAAGTAGTCTGATACTCTATCAGTCAGTTCTTCCTCTGTTTTCACTGTCTCTCAGGAATCCGGTACTCAACTATTCATATCTTTTTCTTTGTCCATCTCCGGAGGCTAAATCCTTGGAATATACTACTCAAGATAGTCCTCTTGACTTCCCCAGATCCGCACTGTGCCAAGACACTTCCTCTGAGAGATCCGGACCAATCTGTCGGACCTTGCCACATGCTCTGTTCTTGTTCACCGGACCACAACAATCTTCAATCTGACTTCCGGTAGAGATATATCATGACTTGCGGATATGTGGGATGACCTTTGTTGCCATCAATGACAACAACCATGAATCCATATAGTGTCTCTTGCCAACAATCTCCCCCTTTGGCATTGATGGCAACACTTAGTGAAAAATGACTAAGTGTTTACACTATGCTCCCCCTTTGCTGATGCTCTTGTCTTTATATACAGTTTCCGGAACTCCCCCTGAGTTGGATTCCTCATTTTTCACTGCTCCTCACTCCCCCTTTGACATCAATGGCAAAGGGTAGGGTCCGCACACCAAAATTCTCAAAAATTTTCTATATATAGCCGCATATTTACATACTCACATATACTGCAGAATGTCTGCAAAGGATGTCTGCAGTTGAACCATTTCAGTAGCCCAACTAAGCTTCATTCTGTCCAAGATTGAAATGTGACCACTCAACAAAAATGCAAAAGCTTCTGCCCGCCTGAGATCTGTCGGATCTTTTGTATGGGCGGTGGTCTGGGCATCACTGATGGCCTCATGCATAGTTTCCAACTTAGGGACTATAATCCTTCTAAGTTCTCCCATCCGGTTGGTAATGTTCTTCCTCTCCTTCTCAAGATTCTTTATTTCATTCAAGACTGCAATAGTCTGACATTCTTGATTTATTATAGAGGAAGAGAGAGGATCAAAACTTTGAGATAAGCTTTGAAGCTTGTCCTGTTCCTCTTTTATTTTCTTGTCAATTGCTGCTGTTGCCTTTGACCAAGATATACAAAATTTGTAGATGTCACCGCCATCCTTAAGAGCATTTTCTAAGCTCTTTATTCCAATGCTTACAATCTTCCTATCCTTAGAGATTAATTCTAATATTTCAGAAAATCTCTTATCCAAAAATTCCTTCCGGACCTTTTCTTCAGCTGATTTTTCTAGAGAATTAAAATGTGTATCAATACTGCTGACTAAGGTTTTTAGATTACCGGAAGTGGAGGCTGTCGGATCTATTTGGATTGATGGCATGATCTTTACAAGTACTCCGGAAGCAGCCTCTATCAACTCACAGTCTTCCATATGAGACTTCAGGAGCTTTTCATTTGCCTTGGCATTTGCAAATGAAGCTATCTTCATTGTTTGTACCGGAGAGAGAGAGTCAAAATCAAATGGACCTTTTAGAAGCTCCGGTTCATCAATCTCTAGAGTTTCTTTGCTCAAAAATTGTTGAACAGTTTGTGCAGTGTCTCTTGCCGGAGACAGATGTTTCTTTTCTTCTGCAGTCTTAGAACTGTCAACCTCTTTGTCTGTCACCACTGCTTCCTTCTCCTGCAATTGCTCTTCTTCTTTGGATCCGGAGACTGTAGGGGAAACCGGAGGAGAGATGCTTGCTTGTTCATGGGCCACTTCTTCTGGAGCAGAGGGTCCCAAGTCCTCACTTGTCTGTTCAGGGCTCACTTCTTTCGGAACAGAAGATTCCAAATCAGCAGCTGTTTCTGCACCTAAGTCCTCTACAACAGGAAGATTGAACCTTTTGAAGGCCTTCCGGAGGATCTCTTCTGTCTCTTGTGCCACTTTGTCAGTCTCACCAAGCATGAGCTGATTCATCCTGGCTTTACTTCTGAACTCATCTTTGCAGTCCTTGAAGATCATGTTCATTGTCTTGGGATCAATTTGAGGATATAGCTGAATAGCTATCTGCTCCCGGATCTCAAGATCTTTAGCATGAGCATTATTTTTCCTCACTTCCATTTCCTTTTCTAGGCTTTTAGGAATAAGAGATATTATTTCAATGAAAGCCTTATTATATATGTTTAGATATTTCACTGTGGCCTCCTGCAGAGTCTTTTGGTCTGCCTCACTGAAGTCATCATAGGATTCAGTCATTGGTTGAAGGTTTCCATCCACCGTGACCGACTTGATTATGCTCTCTAGTGACAGAGTGGGCTTTTCAACAGTTACCTCTGCCATTTCATCCTTGTCTTGGCCTGTGGAGGGCTTACCGGATCCTTTCTTCTTCTGTTTCTTTACTTCTCTTACTTCCTCATCTGATTCTGTTTCCTCTTCATCCTTTTGGCTTTCATAAGCCCTTGATGCTTTTGTCTTGGATCTTTTACCGGATGCCTGGACTTCCGGTTTTGAGCTTTTGGTTGTGGAAGGTGCAGATCTCTTTGATGATCTGGTCCGGGTGGGGGTTTCAACCGGAGCACTTTCTTTGCTTTTCTCTTCTTCCTCAGCCTTTCTCCTCTTTTCCCGGCTGGCATCAAGTGCCTCTTTTGAGATGCCTAGGCCTTGAGCAATGTGCTCTACTTCTTTTCTCACTTTTCTCTTAATCTCAGGTTCCCTGAGTTCTACATGTAATTTCACACTCAGCTCCTCAAAGGTTCCAAACCTTTCTGCCTTAGGATCTTTGGGCTGACTTAGCATGTGTTGAACATGCAGCTCTACTATCTGTTCATCAACTTCATACCCCATGGGCATGATCCAGACAGTCCTTGGCTCCACTGCCTCCATTAGGCACTGATCAGTGTCAACCATAAAGCATACTGAGTCCTTGTATTTCTCAATGAGAGACTGGGGAATTCTCTCTCTTGCTTGCATCATGCTCTGAAAGTTTTTGAAGTATCCCCATAGAGCTGTATTTCTCGCTTTTGCATCCCCAAGTCCATGCAAATAGTCTCTTATCTGGACTGCAACAGGTTTGTCATTCTGCCATACCCATCCACTTGTTCCGGGTAGCTCATTCATGAAGTAAAAGAATAGACATACAATGAGAGTACCATACTTAAAGGAGTTCTTCTTGTCTTTCTTGATTTTCTGAACATTTTCCATTAATTGGCTTAGTAGTAGTTCACAAAGATCATAATCTGCATTCTTTCTTAGCATTTCATATGCTGTGTATATTGCAGTTCCGGATACAGAATTCTCCCTGCTGGAGTGATAGATCTTATATCCTATTATCATTGATGCATATTTGATATCCGGATCCGAAATATCTTCAATGGTCATTGCCCTCTTATCATATTTTGATCCGGTGGCCTCAGTTACAACGTTGTTCTTGACAGATTTGAGGATAGGTACCCCCCCGGAAGAGTATAGACCAGTTACTGCTCTAATTGCTTCTTTTGTGATCTTACAGGGTCTATCTAGCCAAAGGAAGTTGTCATGCATCCTGCTCAGTACATACCGGACCCATTCATCTTCTTCAAAGCTAGGGAAATGAATGAATTGCTCAAATTGTTTCTTCTGGATACCCTTATACTCTGGTTTGAGCTCAAAAGCATTGTCTATCAGTTGCTTGTGATAGAGGTCTCTTAATTTGAATTCCCCAAATTCCTCAATGTTTGCGTGTATGTAAACCCTAATATCTTCAGTATGTAAGACTCCGTGGGGAACACTAGAGAAGGCTCCTAGTGGATCTACCTCCAATGATTTGTAGGGATGTTTCTTGAATGAGGGGCGAGGTCTATCAGAGATCTTAACTATGTTTGGAGTAGCCATTCTTCAAAGATTTGCAGTGAGGCAATGAAAAACGAAGAATACCTTATGCGCCTTCGGTTTGCACGGAGTGTTTGGATTGATTTCTTTATTCAATAGCTTTGGCAGGAGATCCTTGGTGTGCTTGATGAACCTTGTTGCAGAGCTCCACTATTCGCTTCTTCTCAAGTGTAGAATGAGCAGATAACTTTTGAGAAATCTTTATATTGCTCCGCAAACCCTAATATCTGTCTGCAATAAATGCTTCACCTGCATTATTCCGGTTTACCATGTCTGGACAGCTTGGAGTATCCCGGATCAGTCCTGATCACTGAATATCATCCGGATCTTTAAATCATGAATAAATCTAGGTAACATATTACAAGAACATCCCAAACACTCTGTCCAATCCGCAAGACAAGATCGTGCACTTCCGGATCTCTCCGGACCTTTTTGTAATCCTTTATCATACCGGAGCACCTCCCTGAACAGGTCTAACTTAATCGAACACAGCTTCTTCATAACTCCATGCGGACCTCTGAAAACTTGACTGAAGCATCTCAGGACTTATATCTACAAACCCTTTAATCCGCATCTTGTGCCACATCCGGCACAACTTGTTTGGCTGGGGGAACAGAATCTTCTTTGAGTCTCCCCCTGAGCCTGAGCTCACTTTTTAATTTCCGGAAGAAATATCAGCACCAGAATCTGGTGCGGATCCAACCTCTACATTCTCTGAGCTTTTCTTCACCCAAATCTTGCTCATCTGATTCCTAACTTCATCCGCATTCATCTTTTGTTTACCCTTGTCTTGATTCTGATTATACACCGGACCTCTTTTGTCCTGATTCTTGTTTCTGCAGACTTTAGCATTATGACCGGACCTATTGCAGATTTGGCAAATAACATTTCTTTGCATATTTAACTGATATCCCCTTGATCTGCATTGATTAGCCATATGACCTATTCTATTGCATGTAAAGCATCTACCTTTGAATGATTTGTTTACTTGCATAATTCTGCATTCATGGGATTTGTGTCCATACCTTTTGCAGTTGAAGCACTGTCCGGAGAAGGATGAATTAATCTGATTCATTCTCATTCTGCACTGATTAGCTTTGTGACCAAAGTGGTTGCAGCTGTGGCAGTATCCATTGAAGGATGGATATCTTTGAGCATTTGGCTGTCTTACCGGAGGTCTTCTAGGCCTGCTTCTTGGATTTTCTGATCCAAGATTCTTCTGACCAGATCCGGAGCTTTCTCCTTTCTCATATCCCAAGCCATACTTGTCATCTGTCCTCTTTTGACTTCCAAGAAGAACTTCAAGTTGAGCAGAACTTATCTTGAATTTCTCTTTATATTCATTTGCTGTTTGAAGGTCTCTTTTGAGAGAGGCAATTTGATCCTCAAGTTTTCCTTCATTATCTTTGGAATCTTCAAGATCAGATTCAAGGTGTCTGATAATCCTGTCCATCTGGTGGCATTCTTCTGATTTTTCTTTAAGAGATTGTCTTAGATTGTCTTCAGCCTTTCTTTTTTCTTCAATCTCTTGAGTAAACTTTATAGTTCCTGATTCCATTTCATGTCTTAACATAATGACTTCTTTTGATAACTTTTCACATAACTTGGTTTGCTCAGTCAATTCCTCACTTGTATTGCTTTCTTCACTTTGTCTTGCCAACTGTTGAAGCAGCTCCTTTCTCTTTTTCATAGAGAGACTTAATTTGTCTTTTAATTCTCTCATGAATTCATCAGCCTGTTTGAGTCTTTCCTTTAATTCACTGACTTCAGAATTTGACTGTTCAAGATCCTCAAGGGCAGTCTTGAGTTGCTCCCTTAAACCATATGCATCCATTTGAAATCCCAGATCTTCCTCAAGCTGTTAGGCTCTATTAGGAGGAACTTAGCTCTGATACCAATTGTTGATAACTGAGAGGGGGGGGGGTGAATCAGTTATCCTAATTATTTCCCTTATTGAACTTTCCTCTTAATTGAAGCAGCATAAAATCAAACACAAAACATTAGCCATGAAATAAGAAACACATGACACAGTATTTTTGACGTGGAAACCCTGTTAAGGGAGAAAACCACGGGGTGATTAACCCAAGAATTATTCTCTGTTAGAAGAATAGGAAATTACAAAAATGGCACTTGCCAATTAGGGCTCACTGCCCGAGCACACTGCTCACAAGAGGCTCACTGCCTACAAGAAGACACACTGTCTTACAAAGTGATAAGAATCACAGTCTTGAACTGATTGGAAGCATCTGCATATGCTGGAGTTCAGTTCCGGTTAAGTTCAGTATACTGATCTGCTGCACTTCATCTTTCCTCTGTTCTTTAGTCTGCTATCCTTTCACATACCGGATCTTTCTTGCTACTTCTGCTCTACTCTGGACTTGTTCGCATATCCTTTCATACACTACACACACTTTACAACTAAATCCATCC
This sequence comes from Cunninghamia lanceolata, assembly GCA_027924645.1. Lineage (NCBI taxonomy): Eukaryota > Viridiplantae > Streptophyta > Pinopsida > Cupressales > Cupressaceae > Cunninghamia > Cunninghamia lanceolata. The sequence goes on along the minus strand of BSBN01000286.1, from coordinate 3,618,193 downwards.
TCTATATATATCCGCACAAGTAATTTCATCACCTTTCTAGTCGGCATCCGGAACAGTCTATTTTCTTACAAACTTAGTTCTGTCGGCTGAATCCTTGCTCACCAAGCAATGCAGATCAAGCATATACTTGTAGATATCATCAATTATGTCGGCCAAACATGATTCATGCCTCCGCAACCTTTATCATCATCTGTAACACATCCGGAAAGTAGTCTGATACTCTATCAGTCAGTTCTTCCTCTGTTTTCACTGTCTCTCAGGAATCCGGTACTCAACTATTCATATCTTTTTCTTTGTCCATCTCCGGAGGCTAAATCCTTGGAATATACTACTCAAGATAGTCCTCTTGACTTCCCCAGATCCGCACTGTGCCAAGACACTTCCTCTGAGAGATCCGGACCAATCTGTCGGACCTTGCCACATGCTCTGTTCTTGTTCACCGGACCACAACAATCTTCAATCTGACTTCCGGTAGAGATATATCATGACTTGCGGATATGTGGGATGACCTTTGTTGCCATCAATGACAACAACCATGAATCCATATAGTGTCTCTTGCCAACAAAGACTTCTTCCACACTTTTAGGGATTTTCAGGCAAGACATCGAGTACACAGGGATTGTTGAAAGGACCAATTTCACCATCAATAGCCTCCCCGCCAAGGATAACCACTTCCCCATCCAAGTTCCTAGTTTGTTCTTGCAACTATTGATCAAACTCTCCCAATAGCTTCTTTTGTTGGCTCCTGCAAATAAGGGGGTTCCCAGGTATCGGCTGGGAAAGTTTGCTACCTGTAAATTGAGAATTCTTGCCAGGTCCCTTTGGAGACTGGGCTGGGTGTTAAGGAAGAAGAATTTCAATTTTCCCCAGTTGATGCTCTGGCCTGAGGCTGAACAATACTCATCTAGAAAGATTTTGATTGTTCTGGCTTCCCTCCTACATGCTTCTCCAAAAAGGATTGTGTCGTTAGCAAATTGCTGATGAGTGATGCTATCTAGGCCATTGGCTACTGCCACTCCTTTCCACTTTCCTTCTCTTTTAAGGGCATTAATCCCTCTTCCTAGGGCTTTTGCCATGATGATGAAGAGGAAAGGGGATAGGGGGTCCCCTTGTCTGATGCCCCTTGTTGAGGAAAAGAAGCCATGGACTGAGCCATTCACTAGTATAGAAAATTTTGGTGAGGAAATGCACCTGTGAACCCACTCCCTCTAGTTTCTGCTGAAGCCAAATCTTTCTAGGAGCTCCATCAGGAAATTTCTATCCACTAAATCATAGGCTTTTAGGATGTCCAATTTGAGGATCATGCTTAGATCTCTTACTTTCCTGATCGAGTGAATTGCTTCATGTGCAATGATGATGCCTTCCACAATAGATCTTCCTGGGACAAATCCTGTTTGTTCCTCTGAGATAGTTGAAACTAGAACTTCTCTTAGTCTGTTGGCTATTATTTTGGTAACAATCTTGTATACCACATTGCATAACGTAATTGGCCTGAAGTCTCCCATCTCCTGAGGGTTTTTCTTCTTTGAAACTAGGGCCAAGAAGGTGTGGTTGAATGACTTCAACATCATCATCTTCTTCCTGGATTCCTTAGTAGCCTTTGTGAGGTCTTCCCCACTACCTCCCAGAAATGCTAAAAGAAACAAGCCGTGAATCCATCTGGCCCTGGAGCTTTGTCTGGGTTGAGGAGAAAAGTGGTGGTTCTGACCTCCTCATTCTCTATTTGCTTGAAGAGTGCTTGATTTTGTTCCTCTGTTATCACTGAGGGGATGAAGGCTAGGATTTTGTCTCTTGCTTCCCTTTGGATTGGAGCTTCCCTGTTCAAGATGGCTTCAAAGTAAGAAACTGCTACCTGGTTGACTTTGTTTGTTGAATGGCTCAAGCTGCCATCTTCTTTGTTGATTTCTGTGATTCTGTTCCTACTTCTATTTGCCACTGCAGTCATGTGAAAGAACTTGGTGTTCCTGTCACCTTCCTTTAGCCAAGTTTCTCTGGACTTATGTCTCCAGTAGTTCTCTTCTCTCTTCAGTAGTTCATTCAACTCCTCTTTTAATACTTTTTCTGCTACAAATTCCTCCTCCCTCATCCCATTCTTTATTACCTGCTCATTCAGGAAAGCCAACTCCTGCTCCACCCTAGTTTTTTCTTAAAAAATATTTTTGAAATGTGTCTTATTCCATTCCCTGAGTTTGGATTTCACAAACCCTAGCTTCTTGCTCAGGGTGAAAAGCTTGGATTGGTTTACAATTTTGATTTCATTCCACCAATTGGCTACTAGTTCTGGAAGGGTTTCATCCCTCAGCCACATGCTTTCAAATTTGAAAGGGCATCCCTTGGGGGGTTCTCCTGGCAGGATAGTCAATTGGACCGAGTAGTGGTCCGAGCTCGACAGGGGCAGAATGTCTGCCTCTCCTGTTCCAATCTGTTCTTCCCATTCCCCAACTAACAGGAATCTATCCAATCTTTCAGCTATGTTAGTGAAATCTTTCCTCCTATTCGTCCAAGTGAAGGTACCATTTTTTGTGGGGATGTCTTGGAGCTGATTCCTGTCTATGAAATCCTAGAAATCTCTTTGCACATTTGTTAATCTAGTTAGGCCTCCCCTCTTCTCCTCATTGATGATGGTTGCATTGAAGTCCCCTGCTACAATGCCCTTCTCCTCCCTAAAGAGCCTTAATTTCTCTGATAACTGCTGCCAAACTACATGCTTTCCTGGAGTAGCCATTGGCCCATAGAGATTAATTATGAAGAACCTCTCATTTCTTTGTAGTAGTCTGCCTTTCATAATTATCCACCTTCTGCTTGCCTCTATTAATTCTCCTTCCATGGATAGGGGGTTCCATAGAATGTTCAAACCTCCTAAGGCACCCTCAGCTTCACTAAATAGTCCTTTCCATTGTCTTCAGTTTTTCAATCTCCTCTTGCTTTCCTCCTTGCCTAGCTTAGTTTCCTGTAGAAGGATTAAGTCTGCATTTGTTTGGTCAATTTGGCGTTTGACCAGATGCCACTTGTTAGGGGCACTGATGCCCCTACCATTCCATGTAATCACCTTCATTGCTCCTGGGGAAGGAATACATCCTTCCCCGATCTTAGCTTCATTTGGCCAGCTGCATTAGCTGCTATCTCTAGCTTTGCCCTATTGGATTTGGCCCCCCTTTTCCCTGTTTTCTTGATATTAGGTTTCTTCTTTTTGGATTGAGTTTGCTCCAGCATTCTCTCATCCCAAACTATCTCCTCATCCCCCCCAAATCCCCTATCATCTTCCTCTTCAGATTCATTTTCACTCTCCTCTGCACTGACAGGGGTGCCATTTTGTTCCTCATCTCTATTTTCCTGAGGCCTAACAAGGGAGGATTCTTTTGTTGAGACCTCCCTCTCATTGGAAGTTGGTTGGGCATCCTTTTTGGGTGAAGTATCCTAGGGGTTTTCCTTGCTTTGGGTCCCAACCCCAGTCTGCCCCATTCTCAGGGTTTCATAGATGACCAAGTCCCAAATCTCTATCTTATTACAAATTTCTGAGGGAGTTGGAGAGGTGGTTCCTTTCTCTTGGTCAAGGTTCCCTTTTTCTGCCCCAATGTCCTTTATCAGTCCCTCATCTACCCTATATCCTTCTCCTGGGTTGGTTGTCTAATTAAGGCCAAAGCCCCTTGGTTCCCCAGGAAGAACTTTTGGCTAGATGCCTTTCCAAATGTATCTCTCTTCTTTGTCAACATGTGCCTTATTTTTACACCCCAAGTCCCTGTGATCCCAAGATTTGCAGATTGCACATAGTTTCATTTGATCCTCCCTTAACAAGTCTTGAGTCCATTTTCTCCCATCGACATGGATCTCCAGATTCTTAGCCAGAGGGTGATGGGGTTTTAGCCCTATGCACATCCTCACATATGCGCCCTGGATTCTATCTTTAGTCATTTTGTCAATGGCTAAAAGAGACACTAGTCCCCTCCCTATCTCTTCTAGGGTTTCTTCCCCCAATATTCTGTCGGTAGGTTATACATTTGAACCCAAACTAGCCCCTCCCCTATTTTGTGTTTCCATGGGTCAAAGTTTGGGTACCAATCAATCAGATGCATGCCTGTCCCATCCAGGATATATGGCCCGCCATTTAGGGCTTTCTTCTTTATTATGTTGGAGGGGAATTCTATCAGGCAGAAAGCATTTGGGATTGCTGTAATTTTGGTTTGTTTTCCTCATATTCCCCAACACCAATTTTGAATTCTCTCTATTTCTGTCTAGCCTCCTCCCCATTTGGCCATAACCCCTTGATCTCTAAGTTTTTTAACACAATTCACAAATTGGTTTTTGCTTAGGGTTATCTTAGGTCTATCAAAGTCAAGTTTGTTGACCATACCTTTTGTAGTGTCGGGGGCAATCGGATCATCTACCACTATCTCCTTTGGTTTCCAGGGGCAGCTCGCTCTATTTTAGTGTTTCATTGTGGCGCTAATTTTCTGCCTGTCTGCCTTGAATTTTTTTCCCTGAACCATCCATTATTCCCAGGAGTTGCATTCCTCCACTCGGGCATGTTTCTTCCCTTGCCCTTCCTAAACCTGCCTTGCCCTCAATTTTTTTGGTGCCGCTAGTTCTGTCGTAGATGGTTCCTTGGCTGGATCCAAGGAGGCTCCTTACATGGGCTGCATCTTTGATTCCTACAAAATGCTTCTTGCCACTTTCGATTGGGTGCATTGGCCGCGGGTGGGAAGAAACTCGGCCTGCATTTGTCCACCCATCTTCCTTTTTCAAAAACCCATTGCGGAATATGAACATTTTCCTGAGCTCGCCACTTCGCTCTCACTTCTTCTCTTGCACGCCAGTCGTCTTCAACATCTCCCCAAGCCCTTCCTCCCAAGTCACCTTCTTTTTTTCAGTCTTCCTCCCCCATCGTGAGTTTGATATTTATGACAAAATTGATATTATTATGAGCAATTGACATTTAACGTTAAGAATCTATTATAACACTACAAGTGACTTAATAATAATAATTCGACTATTTTACGATAATAACATCGTAATATTTATGTTAAACATAAATAGTCACAATTCATACACAAACAACATCGTTAATGTTATCAACGACTAAGATGACTTACTATGACTTAAAAAGATTGTATAATATCGACTACCTATCGATTTGGTTCAAAAGTAATACAACAAGACAAGACTTACCTCTAACGACACATTGGTTCACGTTTTCGTTAAACACTTATACTCAATTTAGAAAATAAACCACTCGTCACCTAAGGTCTATATCTCTCTCCTTGAAAGATACTCTTTCTCTCTTCTCTGAGAGTCATCTGAGAATTTGTATTCTTGTTTCAACTTGTAACCAAATAATATATGATCAGTGCATCATTATTCAAATAATTCAAATAATAAATCAAATCTCATAATGCAATTATTTAATTGATAATAATATAATCTTTTCTATAATTTCATAAGTGACATTCACTATAATCCATGTCTTTCCTTGTCATTAATCTAATCATCATAATAAATTTACTTATGTCCAAGTAAAAGTAAAAAGTATAGCAAGGCAAAAATTGGGGATGTAACATATCCTTCCCCTAAAGATTCATCATCCCCGATGATATAAAGTATCAAAAAGTAACTAAAAAGCAAGTTCATTATTTTAAACTGATAACAACATTAAATAAATGAGGAAACTTTTGATAGAATTCATGATAATCCTCCCATGTAGCATTTTCCTTAGCATATTGGTCCCATTGGACCTTGCATTACAAGACCTCCTTGTTACGCAAGCAGAGCTTGCACGTTTCTAACACCTTGAGTGGCTCAATTGTACCACCCCTGGATCCTGCATCTGTAAAGAATTCCAATTCAAAATATGGTTATCACCTGCAACATATTTCTTCAAATAAGACACATGAAAAATATTGTGCATTCAAGACAAGGCCGATGGTAGAGCAATTCTGTAGGCAACCAGATTGACTACTTCAAGCACTTCAAAGGGTCCCACATATCGAGGGGCTAGCTTAGAAGACTTCCCAAACTTAATAGAGCTTTTCTAAGATTTGACCCTCAAAAGAACTTTTTCTCCAACAGAGAATTGCCTTGGAACATGCTTTGCATCCGCATAGCTCTTTTGCCTATCATTAGCTTTTGCCAATCTTTTTCTGATCAGCTTAACTTTCTCTTCCATTTCAGCTAGCATTTCTGGTCCGATGCTAATCCTATCTTCTAGCTTATCCCAGCTTATAGGAGTTCGACATCTTATTCCATACAATGCTTCAAATGGTGCCATCTTAATAGCAGAATGATAGGAATTGTTATAAGCAAATTCCACAAGCGATAAGTATTCGTCCCACTTATATTGCTGATCCATGCAATACATTAGCAACAAGTCTTCCAAGACTTGGTTAACTCTCTCAGTTTTCCCATTGGTTTTAGGATGGTAAGCTATACTCACGTTGAGTTTAGTCCCTAGCGAAGAAAACAAAGTTTGCCAAAACCTTGATGTTACACGCGCATCTCTATCCAAGATAATCTTTTTAGGGAAACCAGGAAATCTAAACACTTCTTGCACAGATTTGTGAGCTAACATAGGTGCTCCATCAGTCAAATTCCCTAGTATAAAATAAGCTACCTTTGTAAGTTTATCAACCACAACTAAAATGGCATCATGTCTATTCCTCGACATAGGAAGACCTTGAACAAAATCCATGCTAATAACTTGCCATTTCCAGTCTGGCACATCATGTGGGTACAACAATCATGCAAGGTGTTGATACTATGCTTTTATCCTCTGACATTCTAAATAGTTTGCCACAAATCTTGCAGCATCATTCTTGATTCCTTTTCAGAAATAAAGAGGTTTAACATCCGCTAGGAGTTTGGTCACTCCTGGATGTCCCGAATATGGTGCAGTATGAACTTCTTTCCATACTAGATCCCTCAAGCCAGCTGAAACAGGAACATACATTCTACCCTTCTACCTCAATAGTCCATCAGACTCTATTAGATAACCATCATATCTTGGATCTCTAGGATTGTATTTTAGAGCCTACTTAACCTGCTCATAATACTCATCACTAGACAAATTTTGTAATACCAAATCCTTGAAATTTCCATGAATAGAAACAATAGAAGCTATATGTCTTATACGACTCAAAGCATCGGCTACTCTATTCTCCTTTCCTTTGATACAGATTATCTCAAAGTCATAGTCAGATGTCAATTCTAACCATCTCCTTTGTCGAGCATTCAAGTGCAGTTGAGAGAAAATATACTTGAGACTTTGATGATCTGACTTAAGTACAAAAGTCTTCCCCAACAAATAGTGTCTCCACATCTGCAAGGCATGAGTTACTGCTGCCAATTCCAGATCATGTGGTGCATAATTCTTCTCATAGGATTTCAATTTCCTTGATTCATATGCTATCACTCTTCCATCTTGCATAAGCACTCCTCCTACTCCTTCTCCCGAGGCATCTGTAATTACCTCAAATTGTCCTTCGGGATCAGGGACTCTCAAAATTGAAGTTGCAGTTAACTTTTGCTTAAAGAGATCAAATGCATCCTGACATTTGTCTATCCATTCAAATCTCTTTCCTTTCCTTTGCAGGGAAGTGATTAGACTAGCAATACTAGATAAATTTAAAACAAACTTCCTATAATAGCCAGCCAGGCCCATGAAACTACACACCTCATGCACATTTGTTGGTATAGGCCAATCCAGAACAGCTATGATTTTTTCAGGATCAATAGATATTCCATCAACAGAAATAATATGACCTAGATATTGAATCTCCTTCTGAAAGAATGTACACTTTGACAGTTTTCCATATAACTTATGTTCTCTTAATCATTGCAGAACTATTTGCAAGTGCCATTGATGTTCTCCTTCATTCTTAGGATAAATGAGTATATCATCTAGAAAGACTAAAACAAACTTGTCCAAACAATCTCTAAATATACTGTTCATGAGATTCATGAATGCAACAGGTGCATTTGTCAAACCAAATGGAAATAACGTGAACTCATAGTGCCCATATCTGGTTCTAAAATCTATCTTATGAATATCTTCATCCTTCAATCTTAACTGATGATATCCTGATCGCAAATCAATCTTTGAAAACACAACAGCTTCATGCATCTAATCAAAAAGATCATCAATACGTGGCAAAGGATATTTGTTCTTTACCGTTGCTTTATTAAGCATACAATAATCTATACACAATCAAAGGGTTCCATCCTTCTTCTTAACGAAAATAACCAGAGCACCCTAAGGTGAAACACTGGGTTTGATCAAACCTTTTGCCAACAATTCTTGTAATTGTGCTTTCAATTCCATTAACTCTGTAGTTGTCATACGGTAGGGTGCTTTTGATATAGGCTCAGATCCTGGTTTAATATCAATTGCAAAATCAAAAACCCTCTTGGGAGGCAATCCTGGAAGTTCTTTAGGGAACACATCCTAAAATTCCCAAAGAAAAGGATACTTTTCTCCAAAAGATGAACTAGGGTTTTCTATCCCTTCCTCCAACTGTTCCATTTTGACTGCAAACAACTGACAACCTTTCCGTCTAACCCTTTTCAATTGCTTGGCAGAAATAGGTCTAATTCTAACTTCTCTTAGAATCCCTTGGAATTGGGTTTGATTTCCCAAATCATCTAAGCATTCAAGTGTTTTTGAAAAATAGTCAACCTTAGCTCTATGCTTCCATAACCAACTCATTCCTAGGATTACATCATAGGAACCTAGGGGAACTACATACAGGTTTACTTCAGTTGAGAAACTAGGGAGGTCAATTTTGGCTTCAAACAAACATTGCTCTACCTAAGCCTTAGATTGGTTAGCATATTCTACTGACCAAGGTTTAGACATGTATCCAGCTTTTCTAGGAAACTTATTCAAAATTCTAGGAGAAACAAATTTTTTAGTGGCTCCTGTATCAATCAAAATAGATATAGGGACTCCAAACAAAGTACCTATCATCTCAATAGGTATGATTTGATACTCTGCTTAACGATTGTCGAGCGTTGCATGTATCCTTTGTTGGAATGCTTCTTGTTGAGTAGGTAGTGCAATACCTCTTTGTTGACAATTTTGATTCTTGTTAGGGCAATGATTTGCATAATGGTCACCCCTACAAGTAAAGCATCCTCCAATGGGTCCTTTCTTGTTTGAAGTCTTCCCATTGTTATCCTCATTTCTTTTATAGTTGCCATTCTTCTTCTCATTACCAAATCCACCCTTGTTCATCTGAGATCCTTTATCCTTCCTATTGTTATCATAGCTCTTTTCATATCTTTTCTTGTATGGTTGATTGTTCAGAGTTCCATTAAACCTTTTGTGGTTTCTATCACGATAAGCTCAGATGGATTTCATCTTTTGCTCTTGCTTGATTGCTTTCTCATACACGATCCATTGTTGTGGGACTATGGACATCTACTTCTCCACGGATTTGAGCATTTAGACCCATGATGAATTTCCTAATCCTGAATCTCTCATCCTTTTGATACTGTGGAACATATTTCAGGAGTCGGGTGAATTTTTCTCCATATTCCACCACTGTCATATCTCCTTGTTGAAGATTATGAAAATCAGTCAGTTTCTGATCAAAATAGAGTTGTGGTAACCATCTCTTGCAAAAGAGTTCCACGAACTCATCCCAAGTTACCCTTAGAGAACTTAAATTCAATTCCATCTTCTTATTCATCCACCAAGTGGATGCTTCTCCTGCCAGTTGGAATGTTCCCCATACCGCCTTGGTCACCTTCGAGTAATTCCTTATCTCGAAGTATTTTTCCATTTCCGTTAACCAAGCTTTTACAGCATCTCTAGTCTCTGTCCCATCAAATTTTGGTGGAGTGACTTTCTTCAAGTCTTTAGAGAGCTCTGAGGTCAGTTTATCTCTTGCCTCTTTATTAGGTTCTATACTCTCACTACACTCTTCATGATTTTCTCCACTTTCACCATGAGAGTTTTCACCTCCTCCCTCAGAATTTCCTTTATCATCCACCTTCTTTTCCAAATCACCCAGTCTTTTCTTGGTTTCCTCAAGCATGATTATGATTTGGTCTAGCTTATTATTTGGTGGGTGGTTTTCCTCTTCACTTTCTCCTTGGTTAGTTCTTGTTCAAACCATGTTTATCGATTTCTCACACCTGAGAATATTGAGTTGTCCATTAGTTCTTGATTATAATGCATCCTATTAAATCAAAACATAATAAACTCAATTTAAACAATAGTTTGACACAAAAACAACTCTTTTTATTTATTTCATTCCAAAAGTAAAGAGTATTCTTCTTTTTTTACAAGAAATGACTTCAAAAGTCATTCTCAAGAGGAGTATATCCTTCAAACTCATTTTCTGATACATAATCTCGAGGTATATAACCCTTTGACTCACTATCGGACCTAACTTCTATGATCTTAATAGTTGGGGGTATGCAGGGATCTCGCCTAACCATAATTGTTTCCTCATCTTTAACTCTTTCCAAGTACTCCCTTCTCACTTGCTTGATTCGAGTTAAGGCAGTCGCTAGAGTTTCCGTATCACTTAACCAAATGTCACTCTCATCATTGGTTCCCTCAAAGGTTTTGATAATGGCCTCACATTCTCTTTTTGCTTTAAGGAAATGTTGACTGGTATTAACAGACTTTCTTGCTGTCTTTTTAAGACATACCATCCTGGCACAGAAATTTTTCAAACATTAGCTAATCGCATAATGTTGGCTACAGACGAGCATAGTGGTCTCATAAGCCCTAGTACTGAACCCGGTAGCTCTGATACTATATGTAACATCCAAGTTATAAAAACATAGTAAAACCAAAAAAATTACCATAGAGTAATTCAACAAGATAAAAATGAGATAGAGAATTTTTTTTTTCTTTTATTTAACTCATAAACAAATATCAATAATTACAAGGTTTTTCCTTTACAAAGAACATTACATCATGAAGTCTTTCTCAAAGACAAAGTTTACAATGTAAATCAATTACATAGACAATTTGGAATAAATACTGTTGCTGAATATCTGACATCTTTATCACAACTCCTGACATATCTTCTGCTTGGAGAGAGAGTATATTTCTAGTGATTTACCTCCATCCATAGATCGGCGGTCTCCCACACATCTTCCACATAGGAAGTGGCCCTACTCTTCATGAGGGATATAGACCAAAGGTGACTAGTGGTAATTTGCCTATCCCAAGTACATAGTGTTGTATCCTACACCTATCCATCAATCATACAACCCTAGATACCCTCTAGCTAAGTATGATTTCCAATAGATTGTGCATTCTAGATATAGTGAATCGACAAAGCATGTAGAAGACACTTGCATTACTTTGGCCAAAGCTTTAATATCAATAACACTCATAACGAACGTGGTCATTGTGTTTACCCACCCCTACTCGACTTGGATACTGTCGTATTCTCACAGTTTATTCATACTGATAATATTTACATAAATAGTCTAATCACCGAGCCATGATATTGGATTCCTTGACAAGGATAAGTTTAAATATCATAACTATTTAGCTGGTTCATAATCGTTCTTAGGGTTAACCTATTACCCTTGGAAAATACAATTTCACTAAATAATCATATAACAACCCTAGGAGATTTAGGTTCTTATTCAACCAATGGTTTAACTCATCCATGGTTAGAAATAATTTAACTCTTGCAAAGATAATAACTCTTATTTCAAGAACATAAATACTATTCAAATCACTTCTAAGTGATGCCATTACCTTCACTTCTCATATACTCATAAAAGGAATTCTATGTAAAGTTTGTAGACATTGTCTTTCAACATAAAAATAGGTATACTATACAACTACACTCGCCAAGATTATTTATATAGATAATATAGAAGATCTTGTGACATTTAGTAAATTTTATAAATTATCCTTACTTAATCGATAACTCAATAGGTTTACCATAATTGACATAAGTCACTTAGACTCTAGTTTCTATTAGTAAGGAATCATTCTTGACCATGTATTTAACCAAGAATGGCTCAAAAGATATTATTTTCTATTTGATATTCAAGACCACACTACTCACAGTTTGGTAAGTTTTCCCTTAATAATTAGCCTCTACTAATTCTTTCGAATTACTTTTCAAGACTAACTTATATATACACAGTCGGTTGTCCTCAAAAAGAGACTCAATCAAGTATGAGATTGATTCACTTGTTTCATAAAACTACATTATTCTTCATGAAATAGATACTAATAGAATCATTTGGTTCCTAAACTCGTATTATGACAAGCATCATAGTTTTATACAAGGCATGGGGTCGGCCTAATTAAATCATTAGATAGATTACATTATGAACATAAGAATCAACCTTACCAGGCTACATCGACTCCCAAGCTTTAAACTAAAATAGAATAATAGTTAAACAATGACTCACTATACCCTCCATATACAGTCAACTCATCTCATCGAACTGCATCGATACTAAGAAGAGAGACACAGTCGACTCATCTTCATCGAAACATTTACAGTATAAACTTGAGGATTATCAAAAGGCAAATGGATGATTGTCCAAGACAAGAATACATTAAATCTTTCATTGTTTTCTACATGCATAGAAATGCAAAAGCATTTACCTGAAGTGGTGCTTTACATAGCAAGGATGGCAGATTGAATACACTTCAATCTTCCTAAGATTCATTCTCCGCTACGCGCAGTCCCTCTTCTATCCTCAGTTACCAGACTCTCCCCTCCAAAAATCCAATGACTATCAAAGTCGTGGTTACTTAAGAGCTCCAAACCGACTCATTAATGAGTTGTGCCACTAAGCGCTCCACTTAGGTCAGTTAGAAACTCATTCATAACAACGGCTTTTAGTCTCCAGTGAAGACTCAACCGCTAGCTATAAAGGTGCAATCGACACCATATGTTGATCTTTGCAAAATTTATTAAGATGAGTGAGTGAATGTGGCTGGTTATACACCACTCCTCATCAATGAGGCTACCAACTCAATAACAAAAAGAGAGCAATTGATTACTCTTAAAGAGTAGTTTGATCCATCATGGTTGAACATTAAAGGCTCCCTTCAAAAGATTCCTATGACTGCATAATTAAAAACCATAGTAATTAATCATGAGGTATTACCTCATTCGACTCATAATCATATTATATTTGATTATATCAAATATTATTTTCATATCATTATCTCTATTTGATTATTATGATATAATCAATAAAAGAATAATACTAAATAAAGGATTACAGAAAATGTGATCGGGTTGAGCTAGTCTCCCCATCACATTCCATTGACAAAAACACATCATCTTAACTTGACGATAAAGTCTTAACGTTAAGAATCTATTATAACACTACAAGTGACTTAATAATAATAAGCCGACTATTTTACGACAATAACGTCATAATATTTACGTTAAACGTAAATAGTCACAATTCATACACAAACAACATCGTTAACATTATCAACGACTAAGATGACTTACTATGACTTAAAAAGATTGTATAATATCGACTACCTATCGATTTGGTTCAAAAGTAATACAAGACAAGACTTACCTCTTATGACACATTGGTTCACGTTTTCGTTAAACACTTATACTTGATTTGGCAAATAAACCACTCATCACCCGAGGTCTATATCTCTCTTCGAAAGATACTCTCTCTCTTCTTTGAGAGTCATCTGAGAATCTATATTCCTGTTTCAACTTGTAACCAAACAATATATGATCAGTGCATCATTATTCAAATAATTCAAATAATAAATCAAATCTCATAATGCAATTATTAAATCGATAATAATATAATCTTTTCTATAATTTCATAAATGATATTCAATGTAATCCATGTCTTTCCTTGTCATTAATCTAATCATCATAATAAATTTACTTATGTCCAAGTAAAAGTAAAAAGTATAGCAAGGCAAAAATTGGGGATGTAACAAAACCAATGAATCAAATAATTTCATATATATATATATATATATATATATATATATATATATATATATATATATATATATATATAACTAATACTTATCCAAGGCAATTTTTAGGCATGACTATTTGCACCCCTAAAAGAATCTAGTAGATAGACCCCTTATGCTAGGACAACAATCTAGGAAGAATTAGTCTCAATAAACACATCCTGTATTCATGCACAACAAAGAAAACTCTCAATACAAAGCCCTAACAAAGACAATCTTGGGTGTACTCTATACCTCGAGTAGGACACAATCTGTGTGCCTCTTCTTTAATGCCCACCACTTGCCTATCCACCATCTTTCATGGGTGACTTGAGTTCACTTCTGGCCTTTTCCAAGCCTCTCATAAATGGATTATATAATATTCTAAGGGGTGGTTTCTAAACCATCACACCCTTTCACATCACAATTATTATTTAGTTAATTTTTTGCCTTACTTTTTATTCAGATTATCCACTCTTTGTTTTACACATGATAATCGTTTATTTCAATACATTTTCCAAAGGTAATTACATAGGAATTCTTTTTATCCTAAATTTAATCCTAGATCTCCCTTTTTTACTAAAAGATCAAATAATAATTTGTATTCCTCTTAATTCCGAAGGATCATTTACATCGGAAAATAATATTCTTCTGCAATTGTGGTGGTAATTTCTTAAATTTCTCTTAACATTTCTCCCTAACAAATTAGTTGTTGTCTTTAGTAGCACAAGGCACGTCTGCATCACAACACGCAAAACACTTGGTCAATAAATAAAGATATTGACTATGAATACATTTGTTCTTTCCTAGTAGCACTCTTAACATTACAAGTCTATTTCATTTCTTGAATTTCTAGATAGATTTTCTGTTGCAAGTATGGGCCTAACCGGTGTTGTCATTGATGTTAACATACTCTTGTTGCATTAATGATAAGGATTGGATGAGATGTGTGCTGAGGATATTGAGAAAATTAGTCCTAATCAGGAACATAGAAGAATAGTGAAAACAGTGAGGTGAAGATCCCAGCTAAGATGAAGATCAGAGGATGCGCTTCAAAGGGTTTGTAGATATGTGTCTTAAGATGATCCAGTAAAGATTTTTAAGGTCCACATGAATATCTAAAGAAGTTATGGCCACTCAAGCAAAAATGGCTCTGGCAGATGTTCAGAGGTGACAGAGTAACACAGATAGGTCCAGTGAGCTTCAGAAACGTAATATCTTATTCTGCGGATTTCGTGGAGTGTTTATGAAGTCAATGTGAATTGACAACTCAATTGGTTCGTGGTCTGGAGGTCTGCAAGCATCTATTCCAATATGACAGTGATGACAGACTGTGCTCTTAAGGTTCCAAATGAAGGAGAGAATGATTTCAGTAAGCAGAAATAGTGTGGATGTTCTTGGTGATTCAGGAAAGCTTGTGGAGATCTTTGGATTGTGTTTAGTTCATGTTGGAGGTCCGCATTGAAGATTGAGCTCGCAATTGAAGAATTACTTCTAGATGATGATGTTCTTCCCAAGTCAGGCCGACCAGATGAGTTACACATCCTGCGGATGATCTTGAAGATGTTCTGTGGAGAATGGCATGTTCCTAAAGGAAGATTGAAGTCTCAGATCTATGTGGCCGACAGTGTGTTGATCCGCATGAAGTCTTTTTGTAATTAGTCATGTTGTATTTATGTGTTTGCTCTGTGATGTAATGCCGACTTGGATGATTATCCCTAAGTCGATGTCTTGTATAAATAAGAAGTTGTAAAGTCATTTCAAATATATATTGAGGAGATGAGAGTGTGGTAAAGAGTAGAGGAACGAAAAGCAGAGCAAAAGTATTGGGCTTAAATGGAACCGACTCAAGCATGGTGAAGATGCTATTCTTCAGTTCAAGTATGTAATACTTATTATTCTATAGATAGTGTGTCTCTTATAGGGAGTGGGCCTCTTGTGAGCAGTGTGCTTGGGCAGTGAGCCCTAATTGGCATGTGCCATTTTGTTCTTTCTATTCTTCTAATAGAGAATACAATCTTGGGTTAGTCACCCCATGGTTTTTCCCTTAACCGGGTTTTCCACGTCAAAAATCTTGGTGTCATATGTGTTAATGTGTTTTTGCTCTTGAATTGCTGCACTATATTTCCATGATTGATTTATTATTATGCTGCTGAATTAAGAAAGGATTTAAGTGATTAATTGGAAGAAAATTTTGGACAACTGATTCACCCCCCCTCTCAGTTGTCTGTCCTAAATCTAACAATTTGTATTAGAGCCAAGTTCCTCTAAAAGGAGCTTAATCGCTTGAGGGAATCCACGATGTCGTCCTACAAGAAGGATAGTCTGAGGTTTGATGGAACCAATTTCACTCGTTGGAAAAGTCACATGGAATGCCACCTGCAATATATGGGAATGTAGTATTGGATTATGGCTTCAAAGAAGTATGATCCCCCATAGAATGGTCAGCGCACCGTAGGTGAAATCAGAGATGCTAAAAATAATCTGCGGGCTAAAGAAGCTCTTCTAAGTGCCTTATCTGATTCGAAGCTGACAAATGTTGTTGATTTAAAACTGCATATGAGATTTGGCAAAAACTGGAACTTCTGCATGAAGGAGACAAGTATGTTAAATGTGCCAAGCTACAGAGTCTGAAAGGAAAATTTGAAAACCTGAAGATGAGAGAAGATAAAAATATTACTACATTTATGCCTAAAGTAAATGAGCTTGTTTGTGGCATTAGATGTGCTGGTGGAGTCTTGGATGAAGATGAGATTGTTGGCAAAGTTCTCAGATCCCTTCCTGATTCTTACAAATACAAGGTTGCTTCCATTGAAGAATTCAGATCCTATTCAGGTATCACAAGAGATCAATTGGTTGGTAAATTGGCTGCATTTGAATTGACCGAGTTTGGAGATGCCCCCCAAGACTGAATCTGCATTCAAAGTTAGTGGCTCTGTAGAAGGTAAAAAAAGGTTTGATTCGAGAGAGAACTCTTCAAGGAAACTATCATGGTATGAAAAAGCAAGAAAAGACCTGGAAGAAGATGAAGCAAAAGCTGCTCAACTTGAAGCCCTTATTGGAAAAAGACTGCCAAGAGGATCCGGTAAGTATGAGGGGAAATTGCCTTTTAAATGCTTTAACTGCAATAAGATTGGTCATTTTGCCTCAAAATGTCCGGAAAGATTTTCAAGGCCAAATCCTAACAGATCAAGGTTTCAAAAGAATTGTTACTATGTCCATGAAGATGATGATGAAGGAGTAACAGATGATGAATCAGATACAGGAAACAAATTTGGAAGTGACTGGGTGTTTATTGCTATCAAGGAAGAAGATCCAATGCTGTCTGAATCTGTCAATCATAAAATTGTAGAAAGAGCTCCGACTGCCCAAGTTGAAGAAAAGGATGATTGGGTCATTGACAGTGGATGCTCCCACCATATGACAAGTGACAAAAATAAGTTCATAGATTTGGAAAGGTATGAAGGAGGAGTGGTAAAATTTGGTGATAATTTTGCTGGCAAAATCAGAGGTAGAGGAACTATTTCTTTTGATGGAAATAACAAAACCGGTAATGTACTGTATGTTGAAGGATTGAAGCACAATCTTCTCAGTGTTGGACAGTTGGTGGACAAAGGCTATGATCTCCGATTCAAAAATGGAAAATGCAAGATCTTTGAAAGTTTCAAAACAGAGATTGCATCCGGTACCCAGACTAAAGGTAACATCTTCCACTTGGTTGGTACTGGTAAAAGTTGTTTATTTGTTCAAATTGATCAGAGTTGGTTGTGGCATAGAAGAATGTGTCATGTGAATTTTGATAATATCATTAAAATAAGAAACACACAGGCTGTGAGAGATCTTCCAAAACTAGTGAAACCTACTAATAGTTTGTGCAAAGAATGCCAGTTGGGTAAGCAGAGAAGAGTCACATTCAGAAGTAAGGAACAATCTTCTACTGGACTATTGGACTTAGTTCATACTAATTTATGTGGTCTGGCAAGAATTAGGAGTGTGCAAGGTAATAGATACTTCATGCTATTAATTGATGACTACTCCCGAATGATGTGGGTAACTTTTTTGAAAGAAAAATCAGAGGCTCTTGAGAAATTCAAAATATTCAAGGCTATGGTAGAAAATGAAACCAGATTAAAATTAAAATGTCTGATGTCTGATAGAGGTGGAGAATTCACATCCGGTGAGTTCATAGAATTTTGTGAGAAACATGGAATAAAATACAGTTGTCTGCTCCTAGGACTCCACAGCAGAATGAATTAGTGGAGAGAAAAAACTGGACCATCCAAGAAGCATCTAGAACCATGATGATGGAAGCAAATGTTCCTCAGATCTATTGAAGAGAAGTTGTAAGCACTGTAGTCTATACTCTCAATCGAGTACGAATCAGAAGCAATACCGGTAAGACTCCTTATGATCTTTAGTTTGGCATCACTCCCACTGTGAGGTATTTCAGAGTCTTTGGTACAAATGTTACATTAAAAGAGATGAAGATCAAGGAAAATTTGATGCTAGAAGTGATGAAGGAATATTCTTGGGTTATTCTACTCAAAGCAAAGCATACCAATGTTATAACAAGAGATTAAGGAAGATTGTGGAAAGTACAAATGTGAAGGTTGATGAAGGTATTGAAAAACCCTCAAGGTTT
This sequence comes from Cunninghamia lanceolata, assembly GCA_027924645.1. Taxonomy (NCBI): domain Eukaryota; kingdom Viridiplantae; phylum Streptophyta; class Pinopsida; order Cupressales; family Cupressaceae; genus Cunninghamia; species Cunninghamia lanceolata. Next base: position 3,599,621 of record BSBN01000286.1, on the reverse strand, counting down.
TATGAATATGATGAAGATGATCAAAATGATGTTTTTGTTCAAGAAGTCCAAGCTCCCTCTGAAATTCAGATTCAGACTGATCCGGTAAATCAGGAAGAAGAGACAAGCTTAAATGAACCTGTTCAAGAATCAGAAGTGCAAGAAACTCCCAAAGTTCCCAGGTATGTAAGACTGAATCACTCTGAAGATCAGATCATAGGTGATAAAAGCAAAGGTGTACAAACAAGAAGAAGGATTGCTCAAGATTCAGAAGAGTATTGTCTGATTTCAAAGATTGAACCTAAGACAATGAATGAAGTTTGCAATGATGAAAACTGGACTAAAGCAATGGAGGAAGAGCTGATGCAAATTGAGAAAAATCACACTTGGGATCTTGTTCCTAGACCTAAAAAGAAGAATGTGATTGGAATAAATGGGTCTTCCGGAATAAACTAAATGAAGATGGTGAAGTAGTCAGAAACAAAGCCAGATTGGTCTGCAAGGGTTACTCTCAAATAGAAGGAGTTGATTTTGAAGAAACTTTTGGTCCGGTGGCCAAAATTGAAGCAGTCAGGTTATTTCTTGCCTTTGCTGACTTCAAGGAATTCAAAATATATCAGATGGATGTCAAGTCTGCCTTCCTGAATGGTGACTTGGAAGAAGAAGTTTATATTGAGCAACCAGATGGATTTCAATTGTTTGATCATGGTGATATGGTCTGCAAGTTGAAGAAAGCATTGTATGGACTCAAGCAAGCCCCAAGAGCCTGGTATGAAATATTGGATAAGCATCTTTTGAAGATTGGTTTCAACAAAGGTACTGCTGATAGTAATTTGTACTTCAAAATTGATCATGAAAATATCTTGATTGTTGAAGTATTTGTTGATGATATCATTTTTGGAGGAAGAGATAGTTTGTGCAAAACTTTTGCAAATCAAATGAAAAGTGAATTTGAGATGTCCATGCTTGGGGAAATGAATTTCTTTTTGGGTCTGCAAATCATTCAAACAAAGAAAGGAATCTTCATTTCTCAGACCAAATATGTGAAAGAATTGTTGAAGAAATTTGGGATGGAAGAATCAAAACCAATGAGTACTCCCATGGCAACCGGATGTAAATTAAGCAAAGATGATGACTCTCCTAAGACTGATCAAAAAAAGTACAGGTCAATGATTGGAGGATTGTTGTATCTCACTCAAACTAGACCTGACATTATGAATGTTGTTGGTCTTGTTGCTAGATTCCAAGCTGATCCTAGAGAACCTCATGTCATGGCAATCAAGAGGATTTTTAGATATCTAAAAGGGACAGTTGAGTATGGTTTGTGGTATCCTAAAGATCATGATTTCTCTCTTCATGCATATACAGATGCGAATTGGGCAGGAGATGTGGATGACTAGAAAAGTACCAGTGGTGGAGCATTCTTTTTGGGGAAGAGATTGGTTTCTTGGCTAAGCAAGAAACAAGAGGCAATATCTCTATCCACAGCTGAAGCAAAATATATTGCAGCAGCATGTAGTTGCACTCAAGTTTTGTGGATGAAGCAAATTCTAAGAGACATCAGAGTGGAGTATGAGGAACCTATCACAATCTTCTGTGATAATTCAAGTGCAATAAATATATCTAAGAATCTGATGTTGCATTCAAAGACTAAACATATATCCATCAAGTTTCATGTTTTGAGAGAGCAAGTGAACAAGAATGAAGTCAGATTGGAGTTTGTGCCTTCCAAGGATCAGATTGTAGATATTTTTACTAAACCTCTTCCTAAGGACTCTTTTGAGTGTCTCAGGGAGAAGTTAGGGGTTATTACCCCTCCAGTTATGAACTAAGGTGCACTGATGTGCATCAGTCCGGTGAATTTCACAGTCATATCTTGTGAACTGGATTGATGTTTGGGAAGCTGCTAGTATGATTCTGAAGTAATGCAAGTATGTGCCCTTTGCCATTGATGTCAAAGGGGGAGAGAAGACATGTGAAAAACAAAGTGGTTGTTGATCAAAGGGGGACTAGTAAAGGAAGAGAAGACATGTGAATGGTTGTTGTTGATAAGGGGGAGTTGTGTCAGTGAGAAGAAGTTCTTGTCTTGATGGTTGAAACAGTTTTTCACATCATATGTTGCCATCAATGACAAAGGGGGAGATTGTTGCAAGTATGGGCCTAACCGGTGTTGTCATTGATGTCAACATACTCCTATTGCATTAATGATAAGGATTGGATGAGCTGTGTGCTTAGGATATTGAGAAAATTAGTCCTAATCAGGAACATAGAAGAACAGTGAAGACAGTGAGGTAAAGATCCCAGCTAAGATGAAGATCAGAGGATGCACTTCAAAGGGTTTGTAGATATGTGTTAAGATGATCCAGTAAATATTTCATGAATATCTAAAGAAGTTATGGCCACTCAAGCAAAACCGGTTATGGCAGATGTTTAGAGGTGACAGAGTAACACAAATAGGTTCGGTGAGCTCCAAAAATGCAATATCTTGTTCTACGGATTTGGTGGCGTGTGTATGAAGTCAATGTGAATTGACAACTCAATTGGTTCATGGTCTAGAGGTCCGCAAGCATCTATTCCAATATGACAGTGATGGCAGACTGTGCTCTTGAGGTTCCAAATGAAGGAGAGAATGATTTCAGTAAGCAGAAATAGTGTGGATGTTCTTGGTGATTCAGGAAAGCTTGTGGAGATCTTTGGATTGTGTTTAGTTCATGTTGGAGGTCCGCATTGAAGATTGAGCTCGCAATTGAAGAATTACTTCTAGATGATGATGTTCTTCCCAAGTCAGGCCGACCAGATGAGTTACACATCCTGCGGATGATCTTGAAGATGTTCTGTGAAGAATGGCGTGTTCCTAAAGGAAGATTGAAGTCTCAGATCTGTGTGGCCGACAGTGTGTTGATCCGCATGAAGTCTTTTTGTAATTAGTCATGTTGTATTTATGTGTTTTCTCTGTAGTGTAATGCGGACTTGGATGATTATCCCTAAGTCAATGTCTTGTATAAATAAGAAGTTGTAAAGTCATTTCAAATATATATTGAGGAGATGAGAGTGTGGTAAAGAGCAGAGGAGCAAAAAGCAGAGCAGAAGTATTGGACTAAAATGGAACTGACTCAAGTATGGTGAAGATGCTATTCTTCAGTTCAAGTATGTAATACTTATTATTCTGTAGACAGTGTGTCTCCTGTAGGCAGTGGGCCTCTTGTGAGCAGTGTGCTCAGGAAGTGAGCCCTAATTGGCATGTGCCATTTTGTTCTTTCTATTCTTCTAATAGAGAATACAATCTTGGGTTAGTCACCCCATGGTTTTTCCCTTAACCAAGTTTTCCACGTCAAAAATCTTGGTGTCATATGTGTTAATGTGTTTTTGTTCTTGAATTGCTGCATTATATTTCCATGATTGATTTATTATTATGTTGTTGAATTAAGAAAGGATTTAAGTGATTAATTGGAAGAAAAGTTTCGACAACTGATTCACCTCCCCCCTCTTAGTTGTCTGTCCTAAATCTAACATTTTCTTGATAATACTATTTGGTTTAATTTTAACTTTGAAATTAGGTCCAACAGAAATACTTTGTTAATCAATACACGATTAGAACTATAGATGCACTTTTTAAGAAAATTAAAAAAAATGTATCTTTTGCAATTGTGGTGGTAATGTAAGTTTTATATGTTAAATCTCCCATCTTTTAGCTTTCTCAATTTGATCATTCATGTACCCCCTTATCTTTAATGTAAACGTTTTATTCTTCTTCAACATAAATTTTATAAAAGTATTATCATATGATTACATAGCGTTTTACTAAGTGAATGACATCATATCTCATATTGTGCGATCACTTACTTTTGACTACCATATAATCTACATACTCAAAATTCATTTCAAAATGATAATCACACGTTTCAAACTACATGACTATCCTCTCTTCTTGTAGTAAGTACAATTTCCTATACTCGCAAGATTATAAATCATGTTCAATAAAAAAGAACATTCTATAGATTCCACAATAACTATATATGATTAGTTATAATTCCATTTGATTTTGATAAAAAAATTCCCTTTTCTAGTGTTAACTAAAATAATTTTAAGAAAATTATAAACATAATCTTAATTATATCGCATATTTAATTATAGTACTATTTTAAACCCAAAATATTTCTTCAAACATTGAGCTTTAACTATAGCTTTTAAATAGGCTTCTATTAGAGGGATAATTCAAATCACATGTCATATTTGACTTAACTAGTTGATAATATTCTCTTTTTAATGCTAATAAGTACACATTTACCCCTAAATAGAGTTCATATTACTTCACATAGTCACCAAGCAAGGCTTTGGGATAAGTTTGAATCTAACAAGGATTTAATATAATCAAAAAGATGTTATTTTCTTACATCAATCAATGATATCAATAGGGTGCTCATAATACCTAAACCTATCACACATAACTCCAACGCATGCCATCTTGTCATAGATTTACAAAGAATCAATGGTATAATATAACATTCGGGTGTGTGCAAGAAGTTGTGTCCACTTATTGGCCAAAAAGTGGAAGTGTTTTCCCTGATTTTTAGAATTTGTCACATTTGACCTAAAAATTTGAAGCACTTAATGGTGGAATCTTGGAAAAAGTCACTAAATATGAAATGTAGTACTCGGAGTCTAGTTTCCCAATATGTAATTTTTTTCAATACCCAGATGATAGAAAGTGATTTTGAATAGGTGTTTCTAAAAACCACTGTTTAAAAGTCACTTTTTTTTTTACTATACCATGTACGTATACGTCATCCATATTTTGACCTAAATAATCATATTTTTCAAAATCCTTTTGGGAAAAGATTTGTAACTCACTGAAGCACGTTTTCCATATTTTTTTGTAATTTTTTATTGAATATATTTTTTTTATTAATTTTTTATTGGCCATTTTTGGTCTTTTAAAAAATCATCGTGTACGTCACGCATAAGATGACCTAAACTTAACATTTTTTGAATTTTTTTTAAATTGAAAAGAATTGTCTAAAGTACGTTTTCCTACAATTTGTTTTACAAAAAAATATGTTAATAAAAAGTTATTAAAATACTAAAAACCCTAATAATTCAAGTTTATGGACCTATTTCATCAGAAATTGATTAAAAAATAGAAAAATTAATCCAATTGTAAAAAAAATTACATATTTAGAATCTACACTGTCTCATCTATAATGGGTTTGAATTTCGTCAAAATATTCTACAAAATAGACCTTCAGATATATGCCCAAAGTCACTATTTTGTTGTGACATTGACAGGACCTTCAAATTGCAGGTCAAACTTGGTCCAGAGGTCAAGTTCGAGTCCCCAAAGCATTTCCCGAACTGGGTTACAAAGCAAAACCCGAGCTTAAAATTCAAATTTTAAATAATGGGATCCCGTTTCATAAAAGGTTAATATTTTAACCTTTATGAAACAGGATCTCGTTTCAAAATGGGATCCCATTTTATAAAGGTTAAAATATTAACCTTTTATGAAACTCAAAACGGGATCCCGTTTCTTGAAAACGGGATCCCGCTTTTGGCTCGAGATCCCGAAGCAAAACGGGATCCTATTTTATAAAAAGCGGGATCCCGTTTTATAAAAAGTGGGATCCCGTTTTATAAAAAGCGGGATCCCGTTTTATAAAAAGCGGGATCCCGTTTTGGTTAACCCGATTTCGGATTTTTTTCTAACTCCGAAACTTCCACCTTAAGTGGACACAACTTCTTGCATTTACCCATTCGAAAGATATTAGTCCTATACAATATTTCACAAAACACATGAATAAGGTTATTGGTTGATTTGGTCCAATAACAAAGTAAAATAAAACAAAGATCGCAAAAAGAATCTCACAAAGCCATCTTAAGCAACAAAACATCATCAAACTATTACCACCCATGAAGCACTTCATAGAGAAATACCAGGTCTAGCATTTCCTTCTTTTAAGTAATTAGGTGAACTGAGTTACAATTTAAGGATGGAGATTGGTTCTAATAGTTCAATCAAATATATAGAAAAAATATCATAAAATTCATGCATAATAGGTTTATATTAATATTAATTCTTGTTAAACTTCCATATCATAAAAAAGTTTGTAATCTAGAAACGGTTAATTTTTAGAGATCCTCTTTCTTGTAAAATTCAACATGTCCCCTTGTCTAAGCCTAAGATAACCAATTTGCTTGCACATCTTATAAAAACATTATGCTATTCTAACCAACTCATTCCAACAACATTATAGTTTTCTTAACTATAACATGTGAAAAATTATCCTAGAAATTGAGGGTTATGGGCCCACAATATAACCTAGGTTATGCTTATGTAACAAATCTAGATGTTCATTTTTCTAACAATGAGCATAATATTATTACCTTACCCAACCAATTAACTGACTTCACATAGATCAAGGAAAACACATGCAACAATAATGTATCATTATATTTCATTCTTCATTTTAACAAGATATTTTATTTATAATTTTTTTCCAAGTCATAATGTTCCACTTATTGGAAATTATTTTATTCATCAATTTCTTAGGTCCCATTTTAACTAAAGATAGCCACAACTAGTTCCCTAGTCCTAATGTTCCTTAAGTACAAATGTGTAGACCTTAGATTATCAAGAAAAATCTTGTTTCCCCAAATATAATTTAATATGGTGTAGATTAATATGTATTTCTATTTCTATCTTATATTCACAACCTATAGGCCTACTAACTTTTAACATGCATTTCTAACCAAAAAAAATATTCACTTGATGGTTTTGAACTTGCGACCTCTTTATATTGAGATTAAAGATTTCACTAACTATGCTATGTTATAGCACATGCGCAAAAGATACTATTAAGTGTTAATATTGTGCAACGTAGAATTAGGAACAATTAGGAACTAAAATAAGGCAAGGATTTTAGAACCAAATTCCTAGAGCCTAGAACACTTTGGATAAGAGCAATAAGGAATTCTAACTACATGATGAAATCAAACGAACTTCATGTGCAAACCTTGGTTAAGTAGATGTGCTCCAATGGATTTGTTGATATTGGTGTGAATGAGGTATATTACCTAACTAGTTCCACATTAGGTCCTATTCACATTTGTTTAGTTAAGTTTACTTAGGGCATACTTAAGGCACACTTAAGATAGTTGTCGATGTGTCTCAAGTCATAAGATTAAGACACTTGTCATAATCTTATGTTGTCCTATGTTTCACCTTGGCCTATATAACCAAGGGATTCTCATTATAAAATCACATTCATGTATATTGATGTACATATTATATGCAAATTTGCATCCTTTGATAGAATAAAATTATTCTTTTATGTTGGGTCTCTCTTGTGCTTTCATTGAAGCTCCTAGATCTTAGGTGGCTACCTCCATAGTCAAATCTTGCATGTTATAGAGCATTCTATACCAAAGTTCTTACATGGTATCAAAGCTTGTAGGATTGGTTCATGTTAGTCTTTTGAGAGATCTAGGTTGCAAATCTTGGTTGCTCTTGAAAAGTTGAGTATGCTCTTCTCTTGCATCAAGTGATGACTTGGAGAATAGAAAAAACTTGATAGAAATGCTAGATTTGGGAGGGTTTCTTCTTTGTGGCATTGTATTGTAGGTTTATTTTGGAGCATGTTGGTACAAATCTGAGCTCACCATTGAGTTCAAGGTGTCCAAGAAAGTTAGTTTTGCCTTTTGATTTGTTCAAATTGGACATTGGAGGCCATATCTACAAGGGTTTGAAGTTGGGAGGTGATTGTTAGATATGAAAAGTAACTACATTTTTGGAGCTCTTTGGGTCAAATCTAACCCTGCCATTGCATTCAAAAGGCCCAAAAAACCTAAGGATCAATAGTCAATTAATCAAAATCAAACATTTTTATCTCAAGCCATCAGAGAAATTTTTTGTCCTCTCAGTCATATAGATTCTATAGTAGAGAATATTCTTTGTGCAGTGAAATATTTGGTAGAATATTCTTCTTGTGTAATGTAGGTGCCATTGGCATCTAGTCATAGGTTCTTTGTCCATTAGATAAAATCTTTCACCGCAAATTAAAATTTTCATTTGCGAGTTAATATAATTTTTTTACAATTTTTGGCATACGCCAATGTAGGCATACTTGCATATGCACGTATCATAGGGTACCTGTAGTACTCCCAGCTAGTGTGGGGGTGACATGTGGCATGGGCCCCCACCTACAGGTCAACCAACCCCAGTTGGCAGTGGATTTGGGAATATTCCCCCTTTTTGTCATGAATTAGTTCTATGGCTTGAAAAACAACTCTATGACGTCAAAAAATGGCTTCTAGTGCTACACGTAGGGTAGATACATTCCTATCTCAGGAGAAGGAAGCAATTCATAAAGTAAATTAGGAAACTGTAAAGGCTACACAAAAATCCTACACCACTTTGCTACAATAGGAGAAAGAAGAACAAATGCAAAAGGAGAAAGAATGACAAATATAGAAGGAGAAAAAACTACAAAAAGAGAAGAGAGGTTGCAGAAAGAAAGAGAGAAGAACCAACAAAAGGAGAAAGACACACAACAACAAAAGAAGGAAGAGAAAGATAAACATTAGAAAGAGAAAGAAAAACAAAAACCATCACAAGAAGAAGAACAAACCGAACAAGAGGTGTCACAACAATTGCCTCCACCACCTCCACCACCTTCTCCATCTCAAGACATGATGAAGCAAATCAGACAGTTCTTGGTAAGGCAAAAGCAACTATAGCCACTTCCACCTCCTCCAATTTTATAGCTTCCAATCACAAATCTAGTGAAATCCCCACCACTGTAGAGATTCTAATTAGGAGACATTGCAATCAACAACAAGAGAGGAACTGCTCAAACAACAAGTGGATATAGTCAACACAATGGAAGATATATTGAGTACACTATAGATAGCATTGCCACAACTTATCAGGGATACCTCAATTACCTTGGGATAACAACTCAAGAAATTCACAGATAATAAGATATAGAGGGTACATAACCAAGAGGATGCAATGAGATATAAACTGATGAAGGAGATCAAGAAGAAATAGATTGAAGAAATGCGGAAGAAGTGTGATACCACACACACCAAATTAGAAATAGAAATAAGGAATATGCGGACAATGTAGTCAAGTGTAAACTCTTTATACCAATTTTGTTTGGGATGGCCTGCTACAAAAAAAACCTTGAAAATTCATCTTGAACATATTGAGAACCAAATAATGCAACAAGCATCCACTTATGATGTTAAAAAAGATCAAGATAGGAGCCAACGAGTATTCATTGAGACCCTTCACAATAGTACCAACAAGCTCAAGATCAAAGGGAAGGACTTAGAGGCCAAATAAAGCAACCTAGGGAAGTAGATAGCCTCTGCCCCGCTCATCTGATAACCCTACTAGCAAAAGCCAATAAAATCACATCACAAATACAAATACTGGAGATAGTAGAAGGAGAGCAAACTTTTCTTGACATCAATGGTCAAATAATGTTGCTATAGCAAGGGATTATATGATGGGAGAATATATATACTCTTCTACAAGGAATATATAAGCATATTCTACCATGAAGTACATAAGTCTTCTATAATTTTGCAATGCAAATTTTTTTCAACTTCAATAGGATAGAGCTAGGGTGTCTTAAGCATAAGACATCATTTCAAAGGGGGGTGATGTTAGCAAGATAGAGCTGACATGGAAGCAAGAATCACCCACCGCAAAAGGATTGCAGTAACAACTCATCCAAAAGACACAAGGAATACAAGGAGACACACCATTTACTTATACTTGAGCATCTGCAAATATAAAATGTAATAGATAGAACATATATAAGTATGAATAAGAGATAGATTGAATAGATAGGAATATGATAGAAGGATAGAATAAAGGAAGAACAAGTAACATGAATGTAACATGGATATAGAAGCAAACTACTATTGTAACATGGTTGTTGATATATATATATATATATATGACACCGCACATTAGTTGGACTCACTTATGATGTCTTATGGTGTATGCTATGGTTGTTAGTAACCTTATTATATTAATTGTACATGTTCTTTCCTACTACAACCTTTTGTAATCCACCACATTCACTCAAACCCTCTTCTTATCCCTAACACTAGGGTATAAATATAACATTTCAAGTACCTAAGCACCTAGCTTTGATCTACACCCATACTTGCCAACAAGGGACATTCTACTGGCTACCTTACCATCTATCTATGATGTTGCATACTTTGACACCATCCTCCTTCATTATGTTTTCCATCCAATCAGGAATGAAGTACCTTACAATCACAACTCAACAAACAAGTGAGTTAGTAACCATCATATAATCAAAGCACATAATTAGTAATAAGGCATTTAACAACTAAATAGAAATCACCACTATATCAAATTAACAAAAGAATATTCAAATCATTATAACTAACATAACTTCATCATAATATATACAAATGTCATAATCACATCAAAATTCCTTTAATCCTATTTATTAATAATAAGTTTTTATTGAGGTACTACACACGAAGCTACTCTATCCTTATGCAACTTTCATTTGGGCCATCTATTTTTTCCATAGTTTCTCTTGTTCATTCTTGAGCAAACTACTAGATTGATCATTCTCATAACTCATCCCAATTCAAATGACATTTTTGAGGTAAAACCAACCCCATAAGATTAACAAGATTTCTCATGCAAAGCAAGCTAATCTTCCAAACAACTTTTAGAATGAGGTAGATTACCAACTCTGTGGTTTGGCTCTTGCATCCACCCCTCTTCCTTTTTTACTTATATTCCTCATTTAGTATGGAAATTCGACTCTTTAGACATTAAAGTACAAAAATACAAGTTTATTGGAAAAGAAGAGGCCAACAAGATCAATAACATAGATGTAATAACCCTAACCAATAAAGCTTCTTTAATCCTAGTTTTCTTTTTGTTTAGTCAAGGCCCTAATATTTATCTTTTGAGTTTAGAAAATATTTCTAAGATGAAGAGTAGCCACCAGACATGCACATGACATGCATCTATCTCCAAAAGAACCTAGTATAAAAAGGTCAAAGATCTTAATTATTTTAAAGGAAAATAAACACCTCAGATAAATATTATAGGTAAATCAATTAATCACCATGATAAACAATATCACCTAGGATAAAGGGTTGAGATTGGTAGATACACTCTCTAAATAAATGCATAGAATTTTAATAAATAGAATAATGGTACTTAGCTCTAGATTTGATGAAGATTTGACTATGACAAGTGTCATCAATTGATTCGCTAATTGTTAGAAAATTAGAACTTGTCAGAAGATTGCCTTAGGACTAATAAGTTTGATGTTTGATGTTCTAGTCCACTTCCTTGCCTGTGGAATTGATCTCCATGTCTATGGATCTAAACCTACAAGTTAAACTAAAGTTTGTTCACAAATCTAAACTACATCAAATAAATGCCAAAGATTTGCTCACCTTGACATCTAGATCCTACATCTGAAAAAGAGTGGTATTGATAGATATCGTTGAGGACCTTGCGAGGCTAGGATAATTCTAATTTGGTTAAACCCCTATTACCGATTCAATGATTTGGTACAATAATCGAAGATAATAGGCAGTCATGCACTATGCCTAAGACATTGATGTCATGTTGATGTCATGCTCTTGTGATGATGTAAAGAGTAACAAAGCTCTCTAATAATTTCTCTTGATGAATTCCTAAATAATCTTGAAATGAATTAGGATTTATCTTGTTATATAACATCCTACCATACGTAACACATTTCCTGCTCAAGTTAACAAGTAATGGCTAATGAAAATATAGTAAAATTCAACCTAAATTAAATATGAAATTTGCAAATTTTAGAATTATTTTTACACCTACAAGTTTATTTCTATACCTACATCTTTAATCTTAATAAAAGAATATATATTATAAAGATGAAATCCCAACTAAAAAAATATATAAAAATAAAATCAATCTGTCAATTTTTACACAACATCATACAACTTTAGAATAAAAATAAAAATAATAAAAAGCCAAAACCAATAATCTCTGGTGCATATGTCAACATGAATTAAGACATTGAAATAAGTATTAGGATTCAATGTATGTCATAACAAACTTGGTCGTATGTGTGTCGGTCGTCTAATGGAGTGAGCGAGTCGGGGTGGACTCTCTTCCTTTGAGTGGTGGCCGTACTTGTTATGCTGAAGGCGTTCCCTCTATGAGGTGAATAGACCTGGCGAGTGGAATCGGCAGTTGAGACTCCTCTTTAGGCAGTGCAAGACAATTGAATAGATCTCATTCATTCATTTTCTTCACCGCTTTTTCACCAGTTTGTTTTCACGGATGTCAATTTGTTCCCTAGTTTTTATGCGTCTGACTTCTCAGCCGTTGCCTGTAATTTCTTCTATTTTCATCGCTCGTAATTAATTATTTATTGGTTGCGTGTTACCCGTAGGGCCGTATTACATCGATTTTTGCCCATCTGTTAATTTAAGTTTCTTCCCCACGCGATTTCATATTATATATTTGTTATTAATTTAAATTGCTCCAACGACATTGCTTTTAAATGTCACTGGAACAAAAGTCTCCCTCATTATTTATTTTTAATTAAATATATAATATCAAATATTTAACATTATAATTTATAATAAAATATTTTATATATAATATTTGATTTTAATATTTATATATATTTGTTATTTAATTGAATATAAATTTTATATTTATTTTTTTTAAAACAAAAGTGGCAAGCCACTATAATTATATATATTAATATTAAAAAGTTACAAAACACTAGTTCAATAGAGCATACCGACAGGAAAAAGCCAGCAAGAAAACCTTCGGTTGTAGCTTGAAATTTACAATTTCCCTTATAGGGATTACAATAACAGGAATGGGGGAAATAGAATAATACAAAAAAGAGTTATAGTCTTTGCCCCCAAAAACTCCTCAAAAAATGAAAAGGATTTGAAAATATCCCGTGGAACAATAGCTGAAAGAGAGCAAAATTGATGTAGCAAACATCTCCACAGAACTATTTAAAGCTTTAGAGGAGAAGCCTTTGCCAAAAAATTTGCAAAACCAGTGACTAAAAACAAGCAAACAATTTAACCATCAACTAGTGCATTAAGATCTTGCAACATTACATTACCCTCGGCAGCATCTGGTTCAACTGGTGACCCAGGAGGAGGAGAAATCTGAGGATGGAACTAAATCAAAAAGAGAAAAGCATGAAACGTCTCTTCCACCTGATTCACCAGTAGTTCACCCAACTCAGTTCTATGAGCATGAAGAGGGATACTCAATAGTTCCTCATTTTTGAGTTGGATGGCCGAACCAAAGGCATTGAAGGTGCAATTGTGAGCAGGAGAATGAAGAATATTGCATTTAGTAAACAAGCCACCAATTAGAGCACCTGACTTAAACAAGTCATAATTCTGGAAAACATCTAGTAACACATCCTCTGAATATAGAAAACGATGAACAAACTTTGCAATTAACTGCCTTACCATAGAGGAATCCTGGACCAAATCCATCACATTAGAAGAAAACATTGATAAAATTTAAGAAGGTTATAGAGAACATGCACAGGAGTCCAACAAATCATTCCCTACCACCTCACCCACCGCTTCTTCAGAATCATGATTGTCAATTGCAAACACAGAAGCTAAACCCTTTGCATTTACATTACCAAAAAAGGTTGTTTCCCATTTCTGCACAGGGAAGTGAAGTCTACGATTCAATTGAATCTCCATCTTTAAGCTTAGAAACAAGGGATGAATAAACCAAACAATGAATGAGGTTAAATAAACTATGGGGCTTCAAATATTAATGCACAACATCATTACAAGTCTTCTCAAGTGATGCCACATTCCAGCCATCTGAAGTGAAGTACTGAAAAATTGGAATTAGTGTAGATTACCCTACTATGAAAGGAGAGCACAAGCAAATGACATCATGAAACAATTAATACACATGAATTAACAACTTTAAAGCCAAGAAAGGATAAGCAGGAGGTATTGAGGGGAGCGTGCTTCTCATGCATTCAAACTATACAAGTACTAGATTCTTTTTCAATTAAACTTAAAATATTAGGGTAACCTCCAATGTTCCCACTGTCCAAAATCAAACGATCTACCTCCAAATCGAATGCTAAATTAAATAAAATAATATTTACATACATTTTAATATATAATATTAGATATTTAATATTATAATTAATAATTAAATATTTTATATATGTGTGTGTGTTTTATTTAATCTCATATATATATAATTTTATAGTAATATGCACTCTTAGGGGTTTTATCTTACAAAATGTTTTGATGTCACCCTTTAATAGATGACTTGACTTAATAGGCTCTCACTTAGATATCAATTTAATATCAGAGAGAGGAGAGATAGAGAAATATATGGAAGGGAGAAATCTCAGAGAGAGAGAGAGAGAGAGAGATCTGGGCAAGGAAATAGAGACAGAGAGGGATAAAAAGAAATAGAGAGCTAGACAAGGAGACAAAGATATATATAGAGACCTAGAGAGAGAGAGAGAGAGAGAGAGAGAGAGAGAGAGTACCTTTCAATTTCAAGTAGAGAATATGACTACAAAGATAGAGAAAGACAAAATGAAACAAAAATAGATATATATATATTGAGAGAGAAAGAGAGATAGCGAGAGAAAGAGAGAAGGGAGAGGTACAAAGATAGAGAAGGATAGAGAGGATAGAGAAATAGAGATCGAGGTATAAAGATAGAGAAGGATAGAGAGAGTTATATAGAGAGAGGTAAAGATATAAAGAGGGGGAGAGATAAAGATAGAGAGTGAAAAGATATATATATATATATATATATATATATATATAGAGAGAGAGAGAGAGAGAGAGAGAGAGAGCCTTTCAATTTCAAGTAGAGAAGGATAGAGAGAGATATAGATAAAGGGATAGGGAGAGAGGTAAAGAGATAAAGAGGGAGAGAGATAGAGATAGAGAGAGGTACAAAGATAGAGAAGGATAGAGATATATATAGAGGGATAGAGAGAGGTAAAGAGATAAAAAGAGAGAGAGAAATAGAGATAGAAAGAGAGTAAAAATAGAGAGATAAAAAGAGACAGAGAGAAAGCCATATATATATATATATATATATAGAGAGAGAGAGAGAGAGAGAGAGAGAGAGATTTGGGCAAGGAAATAGAGACAAAGAGAGATAAAAAGAAATAGAGAGCTAGACAAGGAGACAAAGATATATATAGAGACCTAGAGAGATAAATAGAGAGAGAGAGAGAGTACCTTTCAATTTCAAGTAGAGAATATGACTACAAAGATAGAGGAGAGAGAAATATATATATATAGAGAGAGGTAAATAGATAAAGAGGGAGAGAGATCGAGATAAAGATCGAGGTACAAACATAGAGAAGGATAGAGAGAGTTATAGAGAGGGATAGAGAGGTAAAGATATAAAGAGGGGGAGAGATAAAGATAGAGTGAAAAAGAGAGAGAGAGTACCTTTCAATTTCAAGTAGAGAAGGATAGAGAGAGATATAGATAAAGGGATAGAGAGAGAGGTAAAGAGATAAAGAGGGAGATAGAGATAGAGAGAGGTACAAAGATAGAGAAGGATAGAGATATATATAGAGGGATAGAGAGATGTAAAGAGATAAAAACAGAGAGAGAAATAGAGATAGAAAGAGAGTAAAAATAGAGAGATAAAAAGAGACAGAGAGAGAGCCATATATATATATATATAGAGAGAGAGAGAGAGAGAGAGAGTCTTTCAATTTCAAGTAGAGAACATGGATACATGTATAACCTTCCTATGAATAATTATTTACAGATTTTACCTTTACCACCCATCACAATTAAAGAGACATCTCCTAGAACACAAAATCATTACCCATCATGGGATTACAAAACTAAGCTTAACTGCATAAACATAGTGACAAAAAGTGTTTCGTTGTATGATAGACTTGAGGTTACAGTCAAACATTCCAATGGAAAATCCTACATTAAAGATCAGGCTATGGTACTTTTTTAATGAAAAACTAGAGCTCGGTATGTGTTGGTCTAAATCATCTACTCAAATTTTACTTACCACTATAGAACAACACACATCGTTACATGGTTTCAATGTTCAAATGATGACATGATTAAATAAATCAAAATAGACCCAAAAAATTAATGCAAATATTCTGTACTCTCTTTTTCAGAATACTTATATTACAAACACATAAAAGATTCCTCTTTGCTACTCTTACAAATATGTCTCCCTTATTTATTACTCTTGTCCACTCAATTTTACAAACTATGTATACTTTAAGTTTCCCATATGCAAAATAATGTTTTCTTTTATCCACACAAAACTCATTTCCATATCCATTTTCGGCGTACCCATTGCACACTAAGGTGTGATTGCTAGTTACGCTGAAGGCGTTGCCTTTAGCATACGAGCCCCTGCCTTGGCGGATCGACGGTAGGTGTGGAGCGAGAGGCGTGCAAGACGATTCACTCATTGCCCGCCGTTGGATTTTTCATGCACGTTTTTACAACGTTTCGTCTCATTTTTTTCTCCTCCCCGCTGTCTTTTCTATTCGCGCACGTTTATCGGTCAACAGTTTGGTGTGCTCCTTCACCAGTTTCTGGGCTGTAGTTTTGGCCACACAGAAAGACAAGCAGTTTCCAAAATATGTTGGAGGCAGAGGCGGCTTCAGCCGACCTTTGCAATCAGCTAGCACACCCAAATAAACGGGCTCTTTCTCTGCAATCTCCCGAGCTTTGATTACGCATCTCCAGAACTGTGCAGCCACTGCAACAAACGAAGTAGATGCCCCCGTTCGCTCTTTCAAAGCTGCGATTCTGTCTCCTGTAAAACATAACATTTTGTATACGGTCTCTGTTTTCTGATCCACCAGTTTCCAGATACTATTTTCATGTTTTTGTGTGCTAATGGTATTAATTCCTTTTGTGTGATCTTCCTGCAGGTTGCCTCGCATAAAATTATAAATCTGCGCCCCGTTAATCCCTTGATGGACCTCGTAAGGTATCCTCACCGCTGCCTCGTGTTCTGGTTTGAACATTGTCCTAATGTGGGGGGGGGGGTTTGAAATAGGGAGGTTTCTGCTGTACTCTGCCCACGATTTCATGAAATGCCAAAACGAATTTCTGTCTGCTATAATATGATGAAATGTGATTCCTATGCAAATTCCCCCTCCCTCAAATCCCGTGACCTGTAATTACTTTTGATGATTGATAATTTGATCTGAAAATGAAAAAAAATGAAAGGGTATGAAACATTTAGATCATGACTCACATTTCAACTAAAATTGAAGCTATTTACCTGAATTGAGAGAAGGGGTGTATTGTAATTTTGTTGCTGCTGGGAAGGATTCATGAATACCCATACTAAAGAAGTCACTCAGGGGTACCACAAGGCATCGGGAATTACAAATGCATTGGGCTTCTTTTTCACACTTTTGATCCCTGAGACCAAAGGAAGATCTCTGAAAGACATTACTGGCAAGAACGACGAAATAGATGGAGCCCAACTTCAACGGTCACATCATAGAGCAAACCAGATAGTTTAGTTTCTATTTCCAACAGAAACATATTTGCTTCCGTGCTGTAGTTGTGTTCTTTGAGTTTGAATCGTAGAAAGTTCAGGCATCGGTTGGGAGTCCGAGCCTAAATTTGACAGTTGTATAGCTGTATTTAGGCATTTTTCTTGTAAAATACAATCAAAATTTTAAAAAGACCGTATCATATGAAAGGAGAGATTTTGGACAAACTGTCAAAATAAAATTTATATAAGATTATGTTGATATATATATATATGTATATATATATATGATTTTTATATAATCTATTTATACTAAGGTATGCCATATTTTAAAGGCAACATTGAATAGATAACTGTCATACCCTGGTTGGGATGAGGTTAAACAACCAAGCCAGTACGTTTATTTCCCACTGTAATTGATATAAAATAATTGGGGTGTTTAATTTATCTAAACATGTAATTAGAGCATCTAAAAAGTAGAAGGGAGGTTGCAAGTTCATCTCATAACCATTTTTAGTCCTTGTAAGTTCATGTCTTTTCTTATGATATATTTAGATGTGATAATATAAATACAATTGTGGATGAAGTAGAAAATTTAAAAGAAAAAATTATTATTGCAATTGTTGGGAATTTAGGAAATAGTGGGAAACATTTATTTCATGGACTGTGGAAAACTCATGCCTGCTACAACTTAGGAAATAGTCAAATTCTTATCCTCTTTTTTAAGATAATTTTGCTATTCTCATTTCAAGAATCCTTAACTCTTTTCTCATCAAATTGTCATTTTTTAATAGAAAACAAATTAAAGGAGATACTAATTTTATATAGTTAAATT
Organism: Cunninghamia lanceolata; assembly: GCA_027924645.1. Taxonomy (NCBI): domain Eukaryota; kingdom Viridiplantae; phylum Streptophyta; class Pinopsida; order Cupressales; family Cupressaceae; genus Cunninghamia; species Cunninghamia lanceolata. The sequence continues at coordinate 3,581,262 of BSBN01000286.1, read as the reverse complement.
CTCAATAATAGTGGTTTGTGATATTTTGTCTAGATAAACTCCTTAATTAATAATTTACAAAATTTTATTTTATTGGTATAGATATCTTAAATACATTTATCTAAAAGACATATATTGATTTTTTTTTCACAAGGCTTAAAAGAAAGCACAATATTCATTGACCTTCACTTTAAATTGAACAAGGTGATAATCCGTGCCTCTACTAAAATATTTATCTTCCAAGTAAAAAATTTAAATGGTGGAAAAAAATTTCTTTCCCCTTACTCCAACGTTTAATAGTTTAAATTTGATTCCAAAACTTATAATAAATCTTATTATTATTTCAATTTTACAACCTTTTCAACCCAATGGTCAAAAAGTTAAAAGAGATATTAAAGACTCTTCTTAAAATGTCCATGATAAACTTTTATAGGTCAAATGATTAAAGGGACATTGACTATCTTAGAATTTATCATTTGACATGGCTTTTAAATTATTAAAAAATTTGGAAGTAAAAAATTACTACTTAGAAATAAATTAAATTTAAGAAGAAAGTGTTATAAGATAAAGAGAGATAAATAGATATTTACAATTAGGTGTAGTTAAAGTAAAAAGTGATTTGTTTGATTATGTTTAGTTTTAATGTGTAGGAAAGATTTGAATACATAAAGTCTTTGTTTTTAAAAAACTAAAACTTTCTTTGTTTAATTGAATGATTAGATTGTAATGTCTAATTCTTTTAATCACAATTTTATTATAGGTATTTATTGTTTTAAATAAGTCAAAGGTTATTTTGATGCTTGTAATAAAGTTACTTGTATGAGGTATGTATTTTTTTTTTGCTGCATAATCGGAGTTTATATATATTGATATGAAATAGCAAATTTACAGAGTTAGCTGCATGTCTTGCAAAAAACAAGGTTCATTAGCTAAGAGCCGCTACCATCTACTTGACCACGCAGGGTCTCTTTGAATGAGAAAATGGCCATGCAAGGCCTGAGAACTAACTATACATTTCACCTATAAAGTATCATTATCTATACTTGTAGGGGAGAAGTCAAAAAACCACCTGCTACAACAAACCCTAACCACCATACTGTAATATTTACATAACCATAACACGAAAGGCTTTAAACATGAAAGCCAAGACTGGCCGCCCTTACCTTGAAATTCTCCAGCCAATCGAATGAACCACCGTGAGGATTAATTTGAAGCAACTTGAACAAAAACTCTACTCCTACCACCACTTGTTCCTTGTGAAGAAGAAGCGGCTAGCCTTTGGGGTTGAGCAGAAAAGGGAAGTAGCGAACAACTGCAACCTCATCCTCCATTAGCTGAAAATCCACCAGCCTGGGAATTTTGATTCCTGGTTCCGCTGCCCTCACTATATCCTCCACACCCACCAGCAAGTTGTTGATAAAAAGACGACGCATCAGGAGGAGACATCTATCCTTTGCAGTACCAACATCTAGCAGCAAAGCCAAGAAATGGGAGACAATGGAAGTATCTACTTTATAAAATTCACCCTCTCCCAGAAAGTCTTTACCCAAGATTACCTTAACTGCTAAGAGAATGAGTTCATCATTGTGTCGCAGGATTCTTTTCAACCTCTGATCTGTCACCGGGCCCTTAAAGGCCAATTGTCTTACTACGCTCTCAATCTGGATGGGAGTATCTAGCCCCAAATAGACCACCCCCTCTGTGGAGATACGCATCAGGAAGCCAGACCCACCTGCCATTAATGAAAAGAATAGCAAATAGAAGGAAAAACACACTGCCAAACCCTGCGATCGATTACCCATTAAAAACCACAAAGCCTTCTCAAATCTTCACCTCGGAGCAAAGGAAGTGGAGAGGGAAGCATTCTCCCTAATGATGGTGAGCGTGGGAAATAACTCAAGACAATGTTTTCTCTCAGGAATTGATTTCATAATAATGATGAACCCCGCTCACACTTCTGCCACCCTAGTCCTATCCAGCCACGTCACTTCCAACGCAGTCCAACTCAGCTGACCCCTACCAAGCTCTTAGAGTGTTGCCACTAGACCATCTTATCTGGCAACACATGTCCCAGTCCTTCCATTCTAAGTGAATGGTAGGACGCCCACCTTTCCACCCTCTTGTATGAGGTATGTATTATTATTACATTATATAAACATTTTACCTCCCTTCTAGGTCAATTATTTCTTATGTTTTGAGGTGGATATCTATGTAGTGCCCCTCATCTCGTCGTCCATCAGATTGATGTTTGCTTAGACTTTATGATAGTGTCTTAGACCGTAGATGATGGATCTCTTGTTATCTTGTTACTTCATTATGGACCTAATCAGTATAGTAATGATTGTTGATGTTGGATTCTGTTATTTTATGCTTTAGAATTTGATAAATAAACTAGATGTTACAGATGTTTGATGTTAATTGCGATGTTGGATTGAATGTTTTATGTTGTTGATTAATATCAGATACCTTGTTTAACATAGTTAATTGTTTATTCATAAACGTGAATGGAACAGTGTTGTATTACTCACTCTCGAGTACCCTACACCACTGCGATTTCCATTCACTACAGGACTGCATGTGGATATATATATTTTGTTATGCTTAACCGTGCGTTGTTGCAGGAATGCAGGTACTAGGCATCAACTCCACCTGATTATAGGTCTGAGCGTGCCTTTGCCAATGGATTAGTTGTTTGGAGTTAACGTGAGGTCCCATGACAGTGTGGTCTGGTTGTCAGTTTATCCTTTTGGTCTTTGTCTGTCATTCGATCATGATTTGCAGACAGGTAATATTGCACCTTGGAGTCTAACTAGGTTAGAAAGTGTCTAAGTGTGTAAGGTGTCGTTGTGCTTTTATTAGAATCATATTACGGAAATTATAATGTTGATAATTAAATATATTTATAAAAGATAATATTGAGTCGATAGTTGTTAATTATTGTTGTAAATAAATTATTATTTTATTAGTAGTATAGTTGTTAAATAAAGATTGTAAGAGGTTTTGTATTATTTAATATAATATTATTTGCAATATTTAAATAAATAAAATAATCATAAGTTATGTTGTAATTAGTGATTTACAACTTAATTAATAAAATAAATTAATATATAGTTGTATAATTAAAGATTGTTGTAATGTTATAACTTTATTAAATAAAATATGCTTGGTCGACTATAAAGTAATTAAATGTTGTCAGATTTGTGTGTTAATATTTAAAAAAGAGTAACCACTTGGGATTATTAAATTAAATAAAAGTCTATCTCGAGGAGGGAGAAGCACGGGATCGCGTGCCGAGTTCCTTGGACGATAGAAGGGATTGTGTTATAAAAGAAAAGCTTGTAGCGGCAAAGAGGACAGCATTGCAGGTAGAAGAAGAGAAATGAAGGCGGGGAAAGGAGGCTTGGAACTTCAGCAACTAAAACAAGACTTGTCGACTCGATATCAAAGCCAGGAAACCCAATTGCACCGGAGGTGGATTCATACGGAGTTCGCATTTGCACTTCATGGTTTGAGTTCATAGCTTCATTCAAAAATTAGTTGGAGACCATTGGAGTAGTTTCACCGAAGATTTTTCATAGCATTTGTTGAAGACTTGATCGAAGTGAAGACTTGAAGATCATTGGATATCATTGTTGTTCCTTGCTACTTAGGGAGCCGATTCATGGTAGAAAACACCCGCCATCATTGAAGACAAGTATATATCAGACGGATCCAAGGTGGACTACATTTTGGGACAGCAGAATCACTCTAGAAGATCAACGACCATCATCCAAGGACAACACATCTGTTATTGAAGGAAATCGTGGGGGATTTCACAGGTCGATCAGCATATTGCAGTCCATACTCTCTGATTGTTGTCATAGGGATAACATTGAAGGCAGCCTACCATCAGATCTGAGTATACAGAAGCTAAGGAACAACATGAAAGTGGAGTATAATGGGATTCCTTGTGATGCTGTGGTGCCAACCTGCGGTTCAACATGTGAGAAGATGCTGCGATGTTCTGTTCATAGATGTCCAGATTGATGTCACTCAGGTCCTTGTGTTGATGCTTGCCTAATTTCTACTGTAAGTTCTGTCGATAGAAAAGGTAAGGGGAATCTTTGTTATTTCACTTAAAGTAGTAGCCTGGTTATTTTGGTGAAGGTGCCTGTATAAACTCAAATGGCGACACCAAGAGAGCACATTGAGCAGACACAGAGAAGCAAGTTTTCGATTGGTAGACAAGACAATCCGCTACAGAAGATCTTTATCACATAGTTAAGCATTTATCTACAGAGCTCTACACCAAGATATTCATTTTCTAATAGAACTCATCCAGAATGCCCAAGATAATTCCACGAGCGCCGTTTCAAGGAGTCGTCATAGAAATATTGCTGAGCGTATGGTATTTGTCATCGCGAGATATTATTTGAGCTCCAATTTTGATCGTGGGTCCCAGAAGGATACAAGACAAATAATTCTATGTATTTGGTGTTTGTGTATTGATTGAGGCTTCAAAGAGATTCGTAGACAGCGTCATTGTGAAGCACGGGTTGTAGAGATAAGTGAAACGAGCCTACTGCAGATCCTAGTCGCCACCTTTGTGGAGCATTCTTCATTGCTTAGGGATCGCTCCAACTAGATTGCATTGTGTTTCAATTGAAATCTTTCAATCGTCATTCAAGGAAATCGCCCAGCTAATTGGTAAATTGCATAACAGATCGTATCATCAAATTGAGCTTTATTCATTATCATTGTGGTCGATCAACTCTAGGGAAGGTTTGCTCTCATATCCTTGGTGTTTGCTGGTGAAATAGAAGCCAGTGATCAGTCTGAAGTAAGGGACCAGCACCTTTGAAGTTTCAAAGCAATTATATTCGTTGGCGATAGGGCATGACATAACTTCAAACCCATCTTAGAAGCTGATTGCAAAGATGCCTCCAGACGTTGGTTTTTTTTCAACTCAGGCAGTCACGGGAGAAGATATCCAGTCATACGAAAAGACAGAGGAAAGCTAGTCATCTGTGATCCAAATCCCTACACATACAATTCCCTCGGAGCAAGGAATTATATCTGCTTCGTAAGCGAAGGTAGAGGAAAGCTAGTCATCTTTAATACAGAAGACAGGTCATGGCGTTACTTATCGATGGATAATTATGAAGACAACTGTCTAAGTGGCTTGATGCATATGTCTTTGACCCAAGGCCTCATATATCACTTCAACACTAATTTTGCATTGTGTTGAAGTTAGGTATCTTCACTTTTTGTTTATTAGTTTAGGAGGCTGCTTATGCTTCCCTCAGATGAAATATAAAGAAGCTGTTGGCCAATTTATTCTTCCATCAGTAGTATGAATGCAGAGTAAAAGAATGATGAAATACCGCCTCAGTAACTCACCTTCCCTCACCAAGATAGAAAGGGCAAGCTCGTTGATTGATTCATTAGCAATCAAGTGGTTTGATGATCTTGCTATAAAATTCTTACAGCATTTTTGAATTCCTTAAATCAGTGGTGGATCTCACAGCAGTGCCTGATTTAGATACAAAAGAGAAGCATGCATAATAACTGCGCAGAATCTGGTGCACTTCACTGAGGAGAAGTCACATTTTGGAGGAAGAAACATAGTTTTCTTATTTACTTTCCGTGCATTAAGGTTTATCGTTTCAACTCTAGTCTGCAGAAAACTGTATTGTTAATCCAGGTTAGTTGTGCTTTCTTGTATGCATTTCGTCTGATTGGCTTAGATTAACCCTAAGGAATGTTTATTTACTTTACAATGTGTTTGAATGCATATTAATAGAAGTACTATTAATATCAATGTTGTTATTAGTATCATTATTATAATTATAATTATTATTATTATCATTACTATTATTATTACAATAACAATGATAATAATTATTGTTACTATTATTATTATTTCAAAAGTAAAGTTGATTGTTAAAAGTCAAATAAAATTGGGGATTTAGCATAATGTTGTCATTATTTATTTGATTAAAAGAAAATCGTTGTGATTACATATAGTATGGTTAATGAAATTTAATTTAGATTGACATTGGTTTTAATATGGTTTCTTCATTTTGTTAAGATAATGGATTAATGATTAGGTATATGATTATTGTATTGGTATTAGATAATTAGTTAGTGTGATTTGAAATTGTATGAAATGGTCAAAGTATAAGTTGTCAAGGGTTCATTTCCAGAGGCCAAGGTTGTTGTGTTTTGACTTCATGTAATGTGTTGATTTAAGTGTCCTAAGTTATTGAAGTCATGTCACCTTTTGTTATGTATAAGGAATTTGGTTATGGTGTAGTGGAAGAATGTAGATATTCTGAATGCATCTTGTTGTGTAGAAAGGCTCTTCATGAATGTTGTGATTGATTTATTTGTTTGTTTGGGATGTTGTGTTGGATTAGACAATGGGGAGACGTTGGTATTCATGAAAAAGTATTTTCTTATGAGTTACTTCATTGGAAGCCATGAAAAATGTATTAAGAGTATGTCTTTGTAATTGAGATGATATGCAAGAAGGTAAATGCCTTGCATTATTACATGTATATGTTCATATCAGAATAATGGTTATGCAAGATGGTTAATGCCTTGCATGGTTTATGTATCATCGTCGTCATGATGATGTTTGCTATGTTTGTTGAGTAGGGTCTTCTAGATGCAGGTAGGGGAGTGGCTTTCAACGTGGGGCTGGCACCCAAAGTGGCAGTCAGGATAACCCGTTGGAAGTAGATTAATCAAGTGATAACCTAAATAATGAATTTGGGGGTTGGGTAGTTAAGCACACTAAACAAGATAAGTGGATGACTCACTCATGGCTCAAGTGCTTGTTTAGGCTTGAGATGAGATGAGAAGGCCTGGAATGACAAGATCGACTACCTTGTCCTCATGAAAGGTATGTTGATTCCACATGAGCGTTGTATGGGGGCCGGGAGTCGGGAGAGGCTACCAGGACAACCCAAGATGGGGGCCGGGGCCTAGGAAGGCTTGTCAGGACAACCCATGACAAGCCATGTGATGACACTTCTCCCTACTGCAGCCTAGCACTCCCTAGTTGTACTCTCCCCATTCGTTATGTGTTGCCTCTGGAAGTTCAGTTAAGATAAGTTATGTTGTGTTGTTTATGTTATTGCCATGTGTTGTATTGGAGTTGGGTCATCCTTTGTTCATGCTAGTCTATGTCTACCTGACTGTTATTGTTTGGGACCTCATGTTAACTCCTAGCTCGGGGGGGTGGACCTTAGGGTTCCACATGGTCGAGTGGAAGAGCTATTTTATCCATTGGTTATTCTTCGTCAAGTTCATATGCAGAAAAGATTTAACCTAGTTTTTGGACAATTGTACTTGTACCAGTTGATGAAGATGTATGTGTAATCTTGTACCGGATTTGTGTAACAAAACATTCATTGTGTATGTAATTCTGATGTAGTCTGAAAATGGCAATGTAATGATGTCATGATGTATTTATATGAAAGCATTTCAGTTCTATATCTAATCATGCAGATTCCATTATTTGATAATATGCAATGAGTATGAATAAGTTATTTAATTGTGCTTTGGATTCAGATTAGTTACTGATGAATGTTAAATTATGTTAGTAGGTTTGTAAAGTAATGCAGCCTTGTATCCTTAGAGAATATGTCGTAGTTAGTTATATTAACGTTATTTGTTATCTTAAACATTTAAATTTTTTTTTTCTGTTTTAAATAGCATGAATGTGTATGTCTTTAAGGTGTTCAAGGCGGGCATTACAATCTATCTTGAGAGCTATGGAAAACATTAGGGTCTAAGGATTAGGTGTTATTGGCACAAGTATAGTATACTTTAAAAGTGTCAAGGTAAAAGCTTAGGTGGATATGTTGAACATTATTATTGCAGCGACATCATGTTAATTCAAAGTCATCAAAATTTCAGTTAATAATTGTATTTTTACATCCATAAAGGTAGATAATAATTACATTATATTTATTCTTAATAATATTTAATATATAGAATATAATAGATATAATTAAAAATATACATGTCTTGTATAAAATAATTATATATTTAAATAACAACCATAATTAAATATTAGACATATAATATATATAATATTTTATATAGTATTATACATAAAATTTAATAACAATACTATAGTAATATATATTTTATTAATTCTTATATCTATTTAATAATTTGTTTTGTATAGAATATAATATATAATAATAAGTATAAATATAAATTGTATTATACTAAATCTATTTTATAATAACAAATATAATTATAATATAGATGCGATATATAAATTAAAGATATAATTAAATATATAATTTTTTATATAGATATAGAATTTTATAATTAACTATAATTTTAGAACTATATTTAATAATTTATATAAAATATACTATATAATAATTCTACATTTTCAATATGTCTCCACCTTTGTGTTACTTTTCAAAATAGCACTATTTACAAATGACTAACATATTTAACATAAACTATAATAATTCTACGTTTTTAAAGTGTAACAAAGCTTAACATACTATAACAGAAAGGGTTTTTGGTTCCGTAAACATGCACAATATATTCGAGTGGACCCAAATTCCCATTATACATCAATTATGAAGGGATTATAGCATGCACAATATATTTGAGTGGACCCAAATTCCCATTATACATCAATTATGAAGGGATTATAGCTTTGTGAGATCCTTTGTATTTAACTGAGGCAAGTAGTGGCTGTGTGTGCTTATGTATTTACTTCCAAATTATTTTCACTTGTAATTTTGCTTTTAATTTCTTATTTTCTATGTTTGGTTTTTAATTTCATACCTCATGCCTCATATAAAAAGGTAAGAGGATAGAAGATCTTACATCATATTAAATGCATTATTTCTCCCAAAACAACTTTCTCTCTCGATTGTTGAAGTAGCTATCTGAAATGTGGGATGCAGTACAATTCAAAAAACTTATTAATTAATATAAATCATCACACTAGAGACAAAACATGGAATTTGAAGTGATCAATGGTTCTTCTTCCTCCTTATCATTTGAGCTTCCTTGTGGCACTTGGGATGGACATGGTGAAGGCATAAGAATACTATAAACACATTTTGGAGGAGTTTTCCTTCATTCAAACCTTCATATTTGTTCGATTTATGTCTACTGTAAGTGAGGGAGGAGGTTTTCATGATGCAAAGACATGTAGCAATAAGTTGACGAACAAAGTACACTTATTCAAAGGATGGGTGCAGGTTTCTTTAATGCATTCCCTACTTCGCATTGGATGAACGACACGGGCATTTCTAACTTCCCCTAACGGACTGATGACTTTATAAAAATTATATATATATATATATATATATATATATATATATATATATATATATATATATATATATATATATATATAAATTATACTTAAATAAATATATACTATTTAAATTAAAATTATCAAATCAAATTAGAATCAAATCTCACCTTCATGGCAAAAGACATAACTATCAAGAGCCTTGAGTCAAGAACCTAGAGGTCCTCATGTTAGGAAAAAAAACATAAAACATTTATTCTAAATATAAATAAATAGATATATTAATAGAAATTAAATATATAATATGAAATATATAGAAATAACTTAACAACTTAAAATATTATATTATAAATATAAAATATATTATTATTATTAATTTTTTGGTATTATATTATATTATAATATATTTATTGTTCATTATATTTAATTCATATATAATGTTTAATATAATTATACCTATTATTATATACTATATAAATTAGGTCACACTACCCATCGACATATTCAACTTAGAAGTCATATAGAAGCCACATAGATGTTACTTGGGGGATCTGAACTTTGGATCTTCATTTAAGCACAACCACTTCATGATACTATATAAATTATTAATTATAATTTTAAAATAATATTATATTATAAATCATATATTTATATTACATATATTATATATTGAAGATCTATATATATTTGTTATTAAATTAAAATTTTATTTTATATATAGAATATATATTATAGTTCTATTTATTATTGTATATTATATTCTTTATAATATATGTTATTAAATATAAGTAGAATATAGTATTATATATATATATATATATTAAACCTCATACTATTTAAATAGGTGTAGAGTGAGGAGAGAGAAGAATAGAGAAAGGGAAAAGCAGAGAGAGAGAGAGAGAGAGAGAGAGAGGTTTGGATTCTTGGTCTACAATTACATTGTCACATAACAATTATATAGCAATAAATATTATATATATTTATTAGTTTTAACACTTGACTACATTGATAGCTATGTCTCTGCTTAGAAACCCCAAAGTGTTGAATCAAGGAATAATACTTTGCATCAGTCTTTCCTTCACAACCCTTGCCTTATGGAAACAAGAACTTTACAATACCACTCAACACATGACAATACTTCACAAAAAAATGTTCAAGACTATACGACACTTTACAACATGCATATATAAGAAATTACACTCCTCAAAAAATGTCTATAAGATTGTAAAAGACATAATCAACAAAGAAACATACCTCTACACATCACAAAACTCCTAATCACATCTCAAGCAATATTAAGATCAATTTCCCATCAAGTAGTCTATAACTTACTTGTACAATGAATGAAAACAAACTATAACTACCCACAAATGACCCTACCTCTGAGGTAAAATTAGATTGCAATCCAACAATGGACCATAAGTTTGAATATGAAGATCTTCTAGCACATAGCAATAGATGGACAATGCAAGTCGATGTAAGTGGATGAAAAACCAATATAAAATTGCAACCTATTCCTTGAGACCTTGGTTTTGCAATACATGCAATATGAAAGACATGATCTTTCCCTTGAAAACTCAACTCAACCAAAACAACATTGGTTAGGGATTGTTATAATGATTGACATATCTAAAGCATTTGACAAGTGTGATTCAAACATCCTCCTAAGGACTCTATGAATGTTTAGATTCAACAAACAAATGATTGATTGGATACAATGTTGTATTTGCACCCCCTCATTCTCCATTATGATAAATATCCAAAAGGGTAAATAGTTGTAGAGGCTTAAAGTAAGGAGATAACCTCAATTCCTAACTTCTTATTATCATGAAAAAACACACCTAAAAAGTTTAATTTGTAGATGAACCTGCCCCAAGCATGACAAGTGCTGTGAGGATATTAAATCAATAAATAAATACAATTTTGAAAGCTTCAAATAATCAATTCAGCTAAAAAAAGATTCCTTGTTTGCTAATGTTTTTTATTATTTGTTCTTCCTATAATGTTGCATGAAGCCCACGAATATTAATTATTAATTAAATTCTACTATTTTGTATTTGAGCCCACCAAAGATAATTTTATTTAGGGAAAACTTCTTCCTTCATTATTGAAAGATCACATGTATTAGCGTTTACCATTTGTAGTGTTGGGGGATTCTATCATGTGACTTTTAAGGGTTTCCACGTTAATTCACATAATATCCTTATCACCACACCCAATTTAATTTTTTAATTAAAAAAATATATGGTTTTACTAACAAAAATTAAATTATGTTCATAATCAATAAAATGAATTTAGTTTGAATTAACTTACATAGAATATTTAATATTATATTATTTATTATTGTACTTATCATACTATACTAATTTATTAGCTTAGGTATTATATATTATATTACCTTAGATAAATAAGATTCAAAACAAAAAGATGGTATCCTATAATGAACAAATCAAAGTGATACATTTTTCATCTTCTTCTATTTTTACATCTATGGAACCTAGTTGACTCACTACTACATGAAAAACATTTTAATGAACTTGCCATGACTTTTAAATCTCAATTGTCAAGGTGTTGGTTATGACTTCTGATTTTTAAATATTATTTCAAATCCACATGAATCATTCCAAAAAAAAATAGAAAGCAACATAAGAAATGTATCCCTTCCTTCATGGGATCAATCCAAACAAAGGTTTGATACAAAATTTTTCTTTCACAATGCTTATTCCGAAATTAGGAGAAATGGAAAGTAATAAAATTTGTTAATCTAAAACATATATAACCTTAATTAAACATAGAAGAATAAGTGAAGGAGATAGAGAAGATAAGCCAACATATATACTTATCTTCCTCTCTCTCTCTCTTTGCATGGACATTTACCATTTTATGATTGTTGGCACGAAAAGAATGATTAAAAGTCAGTCTCTATCTCTCTTCCTCTCTCTTTACCTCTCTACCTCTCTCTCTATCTATAAATCACTTTGTCTCCTTTTGTATCTATCCATTTATCTTTATCTCCCTCTATCTCTTTCTCTTTACTCCCCCCTCTTTCTCTTCCTATCTTTGCCCATAGACGTGCCATCTTAGGATTGTCGGCACAAATGATTGAACAAAATTTAGTCTCTATTGTTGGCAAGAGACACTGCTCCAGTATGGACCTGCATGTTGTCATTGATGCCAACAAGACTCAGAGATGCTATCACCATGACAAGAAGAGATATCTTTAAAAGAACATATTGGATCCTAGGTCCAGTTGACAGAAAATGGCTAAGTATGAAAAATATTTTGAGTAGAGAACAGTAAATCTGATAGTATGTCTCTGTGGATGATGATCATTTAATGCGGTTTAGGTATGATGTTCTTAGTTGTCTGATAGTGTTATGGTTCAAAGGTTAAGTCCCGATCTCCTCTGGAAGTCACCTTGAAGAATTGTCTAAGTTCGGATAAGCAAGGTATAGCAGGAATAGTGAACAGGATCTAGTGCAGTGGTCCGTATTCCTCCGCAGATAAGTATTTTGTTATGTGATTTTAAGGTGTTGTAAAAACTTATATGAAGTGTCTAATTCTAGAGTTAGGAGATCCGAAATCCACCAGAAGGTTAGCTACAAGCTGCTAAGTATCGGCATAGTGTTTGACATAATTTGACAGAGACAGAGTCTGAGTTCTGATGGTCCATATTTCTCCGCAATATGATATCATGCCTTGCGGTTCTAAGGGTAAGATTGGAAATGTGTAAAGAGTCAATATTATTTTGAAGGTGTTTTGATATCCTCATTAAAAGTTGTAAGTCAGCAGATGAAGTTATTAAGCGTACTCTTAAGGAAGAGGCCGACAAGTATATTAATCATTGTGTGGAGAAGAGTTAATGTTTGGAGGAGCTATGTAAATAATTGAATGATTAGAGCTAACCTATCTGAACATGTTTGGGAGAAGATTTGGGTCCGCTCGACACATAGTGCATTGGATTGAGTGACAAGGTACATCTTTCTATGCACACGTTTCACTTCTTGGATGCCGACCTAATTATGGATTAAATCATGATACAGATATATAAGAGCGATGAATTTTGGTTGAGTGGGTGTATGGGATAGAGGTGCATGTGTGTGATGCGAGGATGTGAATAGCAGAGCAGAGTTAGAAGATCAGCAATGATGAAGACTTGGGATTCAAAATTTAGTTGCTAAATGACTGCACCCTGGCATAGTGGGAGATGCTTAAACAATATTTAGTTTTCATGTGCAATATGATTAGAAGCAAGCTTTCATCATCAAGGCACCGAGTTGGTAGTGAGCATTCAATAGGGTTTAATATCCCTCAGGGTTTAACATCCCTTATTGTAATCTTGCTAGGTTTAGGGTTGAGGCAGTGAGCCTACTAAATCTAGTTGTATTCATGGCAGTAAGCCAGCATGTTCTAGGCCTGTGGAGTGACCAAGCCTAAACATCATTTTTGTAAATATTGCAATATATATTTGAGAGCTAATCCTCTCCGTGGTTTTTCCCTTTTTGGGTTTTCCACGTAAAATCTTGGTGTTATGTGTCATGCTTTTGTGGATGCTACTCAGTTGTATATTTTTATTCTATTTGATTATTCTTTTGAAATGGTTAAAAGTAAAAGTGCAAGAATAGATTTATAGAACATTGATTCACCCCCCCTCTCATTGTTCCTGACAATCAATAATTGGTATTAGAGCAAGGTTCCTCGGAAAAAGTTTAACAGCTTAAGGAAGATCTGGCATAATATGATCATGGCAAGAAGAAGGTATGGAAATTATGAGAGATACAACCAACTAGAAGTAGCTCTAATGGATCTTGAAAATTCTGAAGCAAAAGTCAGGGATCTAAAGGAAAATCTGAAACAAGCTGATGAATGCATCTTGAAACTAAAAGAGCAAGCCAAGAAATTTAAAGCCAAATACAAAGAAGTCAGTGATCAATTGTTATCAGCAAATGAAGCCCTGAATAATTTGGAAGTAGAAGTTATAGAAAGAACACAAGCAGAAGATGATCTAAATCTGATTATGAAAAATGGATCAGAAGATTGTGCAAAACTTGAAAAAAAGATTATAAGTTTAAAAATAGATCTGGAAAAGGCCAGAAGTTTTGAAGAAAAATTCAAGATAAGCACTGCAAAGTTTGATGAAATGATTGCTAGCCAGAAGAATGCTAACGACAAACATGGTTTAGGATTTGAGAAAGGAGAAAGTTTAAACCCTAGTCAAATGAGCACTGAGTCAAGGGAAAACAAAGGATACTGGTTCATAAATCAAAGAATAAGATCTAGAAGACCTCTGGTCAGACAACTGAATGCACAAAGGTACCCATCTTTAAATGGTTATTGTAATTCATGTAATAGGTATGGTCATAAGGCTACTCAGTGTAGGAGCAAAATCAATCAAAAGATTCCATCATTTTCTGGTCAGTGTTTCAATTGCAAGAAAATTGGTCATAGAGCAAATGAATGTAGAAATCAGATCAAGAAAAGTTTCAACAATGGAAGGAATGAACAATCATTCAAAGGTAAATGCTTCACTTGCAATAGGGTTGGTCATAGAGCTGTTGTATGCAAAAATAAAGTAAGTCAGAATTCTATTAGGTGCAATGCATGCTATAAAATGGGACACAGATCAAATGAATGTAGAAGTTCGGTAAGAACTAACTTTCAAAATACAAGGAATAGTCAATCATTCAATGGAAAGTGTTTTGCATGCAATAGATTTGGACATATGGCTAATCAATGCAGATCAAATTCAATCAATGGAAGGAATCAATGCCAAAAGAATGTGATGTGCTTCAATTGCAACAAATTTGGACATGTTGCAAGATTTTGCAGAAGCAGAAATGTGAAGAGAAATCACTATTCTAAAGAAAGAAAAATAGAGTAGAGAAATGATAAAGGAAAAGAGAAAGTTGATCTGGTTGAAACCAAGAAAGAGATGGACAAGATATGGATCAAGAAAGATGTAATAGAAGTCAAGGATCAATCTGCACTAGTATCCGGTGCAGATACTTCCTCTGAGAAGTAAATTGAGAGCTCTGGCTCAGGGGGAGCAGTATGGAAAATCCAAATCCCCCAGCTAGAAAGTGGGTGCTAGAATCTAGCACGAAGGTGTATGGTGAAATCTGATGTAACACAACTCTTAAAGGAAGAACCGGAAGAAAAAGAGTCAATGCGGCATATTACGGAGCAATCCTAATTGACTATATTCTATAGTAAAGTTTTTTTTAAATGGGCATTTAATGATGACTAGGTCAAATCACGCAGAGGATAAAAAGGAAACTAAATCTCTTTGCATTCAGTGCAACAGTGTATGGATCTGCTCTGTGAACTACAAAATTTTTCAACTTGTGTCATGGAGGTTCTCCTCTTGACTGAGGATAAATGATCCTAATTGGTCATTCTCAAATATAGAAGCCCTTGGAAGGTTGTATTTGTAGTAGTTGTAAATCAAGCAAGGACTATGGCAGATTTTGAGAATTTGCTACTGGAGGCAGCAAGTTGAACTAATGCCCATAATGGAAAGCATAGGAATCAAGCTCCAACAAAGAGGAAGCAATCTGATTCCTTTTTAGATGATGGTAGTGATTCCAATTCTGATAATGGGGATGATTCTGAAGAAGAGATTTGATTCTGGTGAAAAAGATAATGATGATGTGGGCTAGAGAGATAATTCAAACAGTGATGGATTATCATTTGGGAGTGATTTGTACAAAGATGATGAAGATAGGGAATGACCTCGAAATATATCTGAACTAGGCAGGGAGATGATTTTGGCAAAAAAAGTAGAGGCAAGGGATAATTCCTTTTTAGTGCAGAAGAGGGCTGAAGCTCGACAAAATGAGACTAGGAATCAGAAGGGAAAATATGTAGGGCCCCCATCTTCACGGATGCATTCTTTCTGTAAAATCTACTAGGATAGTGAAAGAAAATGCCTTAAATGAATTGGTTACAAGGATACAAAAGGCACAGGATTCAGATGTGCAGACAAAGCGAAGGGACACTGCTGGGTTATCTAAAGGACGGGATTCTTCACCTGATAGATGAAAGTCTCATGCTAGTTCTAGTGTTAGTCCATTATTCTCTAGCAATAGGGATCAGAGTCCAAGTAATCATGGAGATCCAGATGATAGTGATGAAGAAGGTACAAATTTTGATATTCCTTCCCTTGAAGATATTAATAGTATAACAATCCAGAGATCAAAGCTTGCCAAGAGGTTCATGGAGCCATTCTTTGAAAAGAACATTGTGGGCTATTTTGTTAGAATTTAGATTGGTATGTCAAGGTCAGGACATCATATTTACCGTCTTTACATGGGTCAGAAATGTAGACGCAACCAATGCTGACAAGCATTACAAACTTGAGAATAGGATTATCCACAAGTACTTGGATTGTGTTTGGGGAAGTAATGATAGTGCAGATAAATGGCATATGGAGAGGGTGTCTGAATCGCAGCCCCTTGAGAAAGAGTTTAAGGAATGAGAACCAGAAGTAGAAGCATTGAGGGCCAAACTTTTGGTAGAGTTGATGTGGAAGAGAAGAAAAATGCACTAAAGGAAATAAATAATTTTGTCCATTCTGTAGAAACTGTAAAGTAGATGCTACAAGAGAAGAAGATGGCTTCTGCAAATCTTGCTACTGAGAAGGATAGGCTAAGGAAGGAGATGAAGCTTATAGAAATGATACATGATTATTAAGAAGTAGACAAGATCAAAACAAGGTTGAAAGACTTAGAAGTCCTTTCACTTCAGATAAAAGGCAAGAATGCAAAAGCCATAATGCTTGAAGAGATGAACAAGAAAAACAATTTGAAAATTTTAAGAATGCTTCAATGATCAAGCCTACTAACTTTAATCTCAAAGCAGGTGAGACTGGGTATGATCCCTTCTCTCGTCGCTGGACTAGATCACAAAGTTATTACAGTGCAAAGAGTGATGCTACAGAAGCAAACACAGAGGCAATATAGGCAGAACTAAAACAGATCTATCTCCTGAGTATCAAACTAAGGATGTAGAAGATAGGGAACCATTAAGGAGCCCTACACTGGAAAAAAACATAGAACAACAAGAGAATATGGACATAAATCATCCGGAATGAAGTTGAGAAGAAATATCTAAGAAAGCAAGAGACACTGCAGATGTCTCAGCTGGTGCTGGAAGGGAACAAGTTGTAGATGAAGCCATAAAATCCCTTGCACGAATTGACACGCCATCAGATGTACAGAGGGTAGAAAAGCTAGTTTTTCTAAATGGCCATCTCCATATCCCAGAAAGTGCAAGAAACAGATGGAACGAAGAAATAGCTCTGATAAAGACTATCTATAGTGACATTTTGCCTTCAGTCACAAATTAAGATGAAGATTGCATTTGTAAATATGTGACAGGTACACACATTTTTTTTTGGACTACACCCTTGCCATTGATGTCAAAGGGGGAGAAGAAGATCAGTGAAAAATTGATAATCATCTCAGGGGGAGTAGGAAAATAAAGTGTATATAGTAAGGGGGAGCAATCAAGCATTTTTCACTAAGTGTTGCCATCAATGCCAAAGGGGGAGATTGTTGGCAAGAGACACTGCTCTGGTATGGACCTATATGTTGTCATTGATGCCAACAAGGCTCAGAGATCCTATCACCATGACAGGAAGAGATATCTTCGGAAGAACATACTAGATCCCAGGCCCAGTTGACAGAAAATGGCTAAGTATGAAAAGTATTCTAAGTAGAGGATAGTAAGTTGGATAGTATGTCTCCGCAGATGATGATCAGTTAATGTGGTGCAGGTATGATGTTCTCAGTTGTCTGATAGTGTTATGCTTCAAAGGTTAAGTCATGATCTCCTTCGAAAGTCACCTTGAAGAATTGTCTAAGTTCGAGTAAGCAAGGTATAGCAGGAATAGTGAACAGGGTCTAGTGCAGTGGTCCTCATTCCTCCACAGATAAGTATATTGTTATATGGTTTTAAAGTGTTGTAAACACTTATATAAAGTGTCTTATTCTAGAGTTAGGAGATTCAAACTCTAAAATTTTAGCTACAAGTTGCTAAGTATTGGCATAGTGTTTGACAGAGTTTGATAGAGACAGAGTCTGAGTTTTGATGGTCCGCATTTCTCTGCAATATGATATCATGCCTTACGATTCTAAGGGTAAGATTCAGAATGTGTAAAGAGTCATTGATATGATTTTGAAGGTGTTTTGAGATCCTCAATAAAATTTGTAAGTCAGCAGATGAAGTTGTAAGCATACTCTTAAGGAAGAGGCCAACAAGTATATTAATCATTGTGCGGAAAAGATTTAATGTTTGGAGGAGCTATGTAAATAATTGAATGATTAGAGCCAACCTATATGAACATGTTTGAGAGAAGATTTGGGTCCGTGCGACACATAGTGCATTGGATTGAGCGACAAGGTACATTTTTCTATGTACATGTTTCACTTCTTGGATGCCTACCTAATTATGGATTAAATCATGATGCGGATATATAAGAGCGATGAATTTCAGTTGAGTGGGTGTATGAGATAGAGGTGTGTGTGTGTGTGTGTGTGTGTGTGTGTGTGTGTGTGTGTGTGTGTGTGTGTGTGTGTGTGTGTGTGATGCGAGGATGTGAATAGTAGAGCAGAGTTAGAAGATCAACAACGATGAAGACTTGGGATTTAGAATTCAGTTGCTAAATGACTACACCCTGACATAGTGGGAGATGCTTAAGCAATATTCAATTTTCATGTGCAATATGATTGGAAGAAAACTTTTGTCATCAAGGCTATGAGTTGGCAGTGAGCATTCAATAGGTTTTAATAGCCCTCAGGGTTTAACATCCCTTATCGTAATCCTACTAGGTTTAGGGTTGAGGCAGTGAGCCTGCTAAATCTAGTTGTACTTCATGGCAGTAAGCCAGCATGTTCTAGGCCCATGGAGTGACCAAGCCTAAACATCATTTTTGTAAAGATTGCAATATATATTTGAGAGCTAATCCTCTCCATGGTTTTTCCCTTTTTGGGTTTTCCACGTAAAATCTTGGTGTTATGTGTCATGCTTTTGTGGATGTTGCTCAGTTGTATATTTTGCTTCTATTTGATTGTTCTTTTGAAATGGTTAAAAGTAAAAGTGCAAGAAAAGATTTATAGAACATTGATTTACCCCCCTCTCAATGTTCCTGACAATCAACATCTATCTCTCTTCCTCTCCCTCTATCTCTCTACCTCTCTCTCTAAATCTCTTTGTCTCCTTTTTTATCTATATATTTCTCTTTGTCTCCCTCTATCTCTTTCTTTGTACTCCCTCTATCTTTCTCTTCTCATCTTTACCCATAGACATGTGCCATCTTTGGTTTGCCGGCACAAAATGATTGATCAAAAGTTAGACTCCATTGTAACATCAGAAAATGTCCCCTTGGGGGCTTTTCCCTCTTAAGGTTTAGCTCCTTGGGCTTTTGCATGCATTTAGGACATCTTAGTTCATATAATTTGACATCCCAATGGAATGAGCCCTAGGTAACATGACAAATGAGACCTAGGAGGACCCCTTGAGCTCTACCCTACCCAAAATAGGGGGGAAGGACTTGGGAGCCCACGCCCTAGTCCTGCCCTATTTCTAGGTGTTGGTTTATGACCATTATTTGGGTCCTTTGCCGACATGGTAAGTTTGAATTATAAAAATCTTGGTGGGAGTCTTTGTAGTTGCATATAAAAGCATGTTTAGGCATTCATTTGTAAACTAGAATTCAATTAGATGATTACTAGCAAGCTATTGTGTTCTCAAGGTGATTCAACGCTTTCATTGTGTTGCAAGAATAGACTTGTGTGGTTTGTGTGTTTGTATTTGCATATTTGAGCATCCATTTCATCATGGAATGAAGAGCATCTTCCTCCCATGATATCTTCACTACAAGGTGACATTATATTGTGTTTTCATTATCAATTTCTTTGGTTTTTGCCTCTGCCTCACAAGGGTACACACTCTCTATCTAACAACGGTGTTTGGAGACTTAAGTGTCCTCTGGGGATTGACTGAGGCAAGACTCTAAACACAACCCCCTCCCAAAGTCTTGTGATTGCAAGTTACAGGTGTCGCATTTGGGAAAAGTGAAGTTGAAGGAAGGATTGGCAGAAATCAAGGATTTAGGATCCGAAGAGAAGCAAGACACCAGAGCATTTCCAGGACTTGGACGCTTGCTCTAGTGTCCTCCGCAGCTAAATTTCTAGAAACAGGAGTTACAGTGTTGATCAGTGTCGGAAGGAGGTCCAGATCCTGCAAAGAAACTATTACCTTGGACTTGGGAACCCACTCTAGTGTCCCCGACTGTTCTGTCTTGGAACCCTAAAAATAGGTACTTTGTGATTTGCCATTTTACTTCTGTCTGCAAGAGCTTTTTCTGTTATTCGTCAGTTTATTGATGTATTTGCATAATTAGGGTTTTAATAGTCAATTAAGCATAAGAGAAGATAAATTGGTAATTAAATTCCCTAATCCGAGATTCCCTACATCTCACAGCGATCTAGGGTATGATAGTTAATTGCCACTCGACCCTACATCCTTAAATATAAAGTGGAAAGGCGGATTCAAACATCAAAACACTAAAACATTAACAAATCTAATTTTTCACTAAACATTTTGGTGAACCCGTGTTTTTGGACTTAAATTGCAACTTACTGAGTGTGTGTCTTCATATTTGGTTTGATTTCATTCATTCATATAGTCTTTCACTTAATTGCATTGAGAAAAATTTAAAAAAATTGAAAAAATTTAAAAATTCAAAAAAATTGCATAGTTTGGCTTACTAAATCACATCATTTCTTTCTAAATTTTCCTAATTCATCATTTTTACATCAGATCTGATATAAAATATAGAAAAACACAAAAATACAATCATTTGCATTGCATTTATATCATTAATTTGCTAGGATTTTGTACAAATTTTGACAATTTTTATTAAACCTAGTAATTCCAAAATCTAGGGTTAGTAGGCAAAATCTTCTTTCAAATTTTTCTACTAATTTTAGAGGCTCATTAAAATTTTCATTTGTCTATAGTCTTGCATTTTAGTATAAATTTTTATTTAGATTTAAAATATTTGCATTTTTGCATAGAAAATTTCAACAAAAGCTAGCAATTTTTCACACATTTTCATTAGATTTGCATTGGCATTTTGCATATTAGAGCTTGAAAATCATTTTCAGATATGAGATTAATTCATTTTCATCATAAAACAGACTTCAAAACCTTCATATAGCATTTTTTCCCAAGATCTCAAACCTAGGGCTTAAAAAATAATGATTTTCACTAAATTTGGTCTTATCGACTCTATAAACTTGCACCATAGGCGTGTTGTGAAAAGTATTTTTACATTAATTGACTGTTATCAGAGTAATAATTTTCTGCCCCTCATAAAAATCTTCACAACACCCCTTTAACGGGCTCTTGTATAGAAAATTCGGTGAAAAACTACACATTTTGACTATTTTTGCCCTAGAGTTTGACCTAGTTTGCACTCCAAGTGTGTTGTGATCAATTTTATGGATTGAGGTGACTGATATCATTGATATTATTTTCTGTACCTCCTGAGATTCATTACAACACCTCCTTTTCATTACATCACTAGGGTTTTACCTTAAGTGGCACTAAAATCATGTTGTGTTGGGTATTTTGGAACCAAGTGGATGTTATTACTTATATTATTTTCTATCCATCATAATTTTCATCACAACACCCTTTGTTATGCTCTTTTGCATTGAGTTTTGGTGAAAAAAGTGCCTATTTTGACATATTTTCACTATATTTTGACTTGGCATTATCTTGGATTTGCATCAAGAGTGTGTTGAGAGTGATAATATTGTTGTTTTGGATTAATATCAGACATATAATTTGTTTCCCTTGATCAAAATCCTTAAAACATTCTTTATTTCATTCATTTGCATTGAAAAGGTACAAAAAACCAAGCATTTTGTCTGTCAATCATATTCTTCTCCTAGGATTTGTTCTCTTAGTTTGTGTGTTGTTTGTTGTATGCTTTTGTATAAGCTTTATGACACGCTGTCCTAAAAACAATATCCCTTTGAGATGAAGTAAAAGGTTAATGGGATCTAGTGCTCTTGAAAATGACATTCCTACCTCTAATAATCCTTTGTTCACCTTCTTTACAAAGGGAGAAACTCAAATTGTGCAAGTTATTATACATCCTCCAACCACAATGGAAGAACAAACTTTTCATGATGTTGATAATACTATTGAGGCAACATGATATGTATCTGATGAGTAAATAGAAAAATTGGATAAAGAGCTAGTTGAATTTCAATCATTCATGGAAAATGAGAGAATAGCTGAAGAAGTTGTCCCTACAATTCATAATATAAGAGAATTGATAAAAGAGGGACAAGATGGTGTAAATGCAATTTGTGGTCTAGTACATATTCTACAAACCAATATCATGTCGGTGACCAAATGTGCATAAGCGATAAATAACACTTTATCACCATCTCATACTCAAGTATCCATACCTATACCAACTATGGGAATATCGACTTTTACATCAACAATCTTAACAACTGATGCAAATGCTTGTAGTAATGCTACTACTGGTATTGGAGTATATAATGTCACTAATTACAAAGCTGTGGGATTTGATTATCAAAATTTGGTTCCTAAAGGGACTTCCTCTATGCATAATTGTTCTCAACCACCTATCTATTCCACTCATTTCCAACCACCTATTACCTAATCACAACCATCTTCTACCTATCACTACGTCCAACTACCATTAACATATTCTTAGCCTCTGCCTATTGTATCTCAAGCTCATTCACCTCCTCACTTTGGTTCTAATTCCTCACAACAAACCACATCTCCCAATGATGCCATCCTAAACCAACTTTTATAGGGCATGACTGCTTTGCAACAAAAGGTAACAAACTTAACAAATTCTTCATAGCTTAGTCTACCAACATATCATGCTTGTAAACCCCTTTCCTCTGCTATCTTGAGAACTCCTATGCCTGAGAGGTTTGAGACCCTCTGCTTTGAAAAATATGGTGGAAAAGGTGATCCTAATATTCATGTGGCAACATTTACAGCTATGTGTAGTGATTTTTATTTTGAAGAGGATATGTTAGCAAAACTTTTCCCACGATTTCTCAAAGATACTTCTTTAGAATGGTTTTGCTCATTGCCTCCAAATTCAATACACTCCTTTTCACAGTTGATTGATCAACTTTTACAACATTTTCAAGCAAATATCAAACCCCAAGTCACCCTTATTGACTTGGTTCAATGCAAACAAGGTCCCAAAGAAAAGTTGACTGCATTCATTAGTCAGTATCAAGGACTTTATGAACAAATTCAGTATCAGCTGAAAGATGAAGATGTTCAAAAGATATTTATTACAAATTTACAACCTAATATTTGTGATAAAATCCTCTTGATAAAATATAACTCCTTTCAACATTTATGCACCGCTCTTTGTGATTATCAACTTTCATCTAGTCGGTATGAAAATTAAAACTCATCGGCTCAAGTTGGTCAATCCATGGGTGGATCATCACAAAACAATTTTAAGAGGAACAATAATAGGAGTTTCATCAAGATCAATGGACCAAATATGAATGTGTCTGCTATAAATAATCCAAAGAAACCATCATATCAACCAAGAAAGTTTACTCCGATATCTGAGTCCTATCATTCTATCATGAACCAAGCTATGAGTAACAACATTATGAAGCTTCCTTTGATCAAGCCTATTGATCCTAGTAAACAAGGACCTTACTTCGATGCTAACACCTTTTGTCATTACCATCATACACAAGGACATGACACTGAATGATGCATGTGTCTTAAACATGAGATACATGACCTTATTGATTCAAATGTCATCCAGGTATCAGGCATGAATGATAATGGAAATAAGTTGGTTGCTCCGCCGAATTAGAATTTACAAATCTTCACTAATCCTTTCCCTAAACATACTGAAAACAATATGGTGGAACATGGTTTAATAGAAGTAGACAAGGGTGATTACTTGGACTATGATAGTATCGTGGGAATGATTGAAGTGGATAAGAAACAAGTGGATAACCCACCTCATCCACGAAGAAACAAAATTTATGCCGAGGTTCCTCCTCTATTATCCTCATATGGATCAGGAGATAATCAAAATGCATCAAAAAAGCAAGAACAACAACTGCTACAGATGAGTAAGATGGTATAGGATGATTCCCGTTACCGTTCTAGAAAGATTCAACAACAAAAACTTGCTAAAAATTGAAAAAGAGCAAGACGACAATCAACAGTCAGAAATAATAGTGGTTCTCCCCCTCATAAACAACAAAAGGTCTCATTTAAACAAGGATTTAAGGAACAAGCATCATATGATAACAAACAAAACTTTCATAAGAACCACTCAAATTTTGCATTAAACATGATCGAGCACCTCTCAATGAGGTTCGCAAGCTCCAAGATATAATATGAAGACCCTATAGGTAAGTATCTCTAACCCTTTATCTCTCTCATGATGTGCTTCCCTCGTGATGTGTTATATGTTGTTTAGGCCTCCTGGGATGACCTCAAATTCTCTTGTAAGGTCCAAGATACCAGGAGACCGCCTCTATTGTGACCTTCTTCTATTTGTATCATCATTCTTCTATATTGCCTCTCTCTGACTTCATTGTTGTGTATTGTGTCTTACGGACATAGCGTTGCGGTTGGTGACTTTCATTAATTAGTATTTAATGGAATGAGAAATTGTTATAATGGAAGTGAATATTGAAATGGAGATAAGATGGTGCATGTGTATGTTATCTAGAAAAATTAGGAGTTTGTTTAAGTTAATTGTGGAACTAATTAAAAATTACATCATTAAAATAATAATAATAATAAACTTGTTAGTGACATTCAAGGAAGATAGGGGAGAATAAGACCCTCAATCAATTTGCCCATAAAATTGTATCTACTAAATCCAAATCAAATTGTAGATAAAAAATTATTTAATATTTTTGTTTAAAAAATTAGCAAAATTTAATATAACCTATATAAGAAAAATACTCTTGATTAGCTTGTTTAGAAAAAATTAATTACAAGTTAAAGAGTTTTGAACACAATAGTATGTACAAGGCAAGTACAAAAAAAATTTACAAAATCAATTTAATCACTAGTTATGTGATTTTGATCACAAAATTGAAACTTAAATTTTTATTGATATTTAAAATATTAATATTAAAATCAATATACATATAAAACAATAAAAATTAAATAATCATATTAATATTAATATGGAGATTATATTAAATTAATTAAACATAAAAATAATACATTATAATCATAATTCCATTTATTTATATAATCAATAATTTAATATAAATATTGTTATTAATTATATTATTCTATTAATATTTAAAATAAAAATTTAATAATTAATATATACAATGAATAAAAATTAAATATTAATATGAATATTACACAATATAATATATTAATATTTAGATCAATCTAACATTTCAATATTTAATATACTATAACATAACTATAAATACATTATAATGATAATTCTACTAATTTAATATACATTCTATTATTCATGTATAATTAATTATATTATTTCATTCATATTTAAAATATCAAATTTATAAATAATACATATACAATGAACCAAAATTAAATAATCACATTAATTTATGAATATTATATTAATATAAATATTAATTTTTTGTTATAATATTTGTATAGGCTTAAAGAAAAAAATATTATTTGTTTAATAACCAAAATTTAGTGTTTTGATTGGTTTACTGTAGATACATTCTTGACTTATTCAGTCTTTCCCAAGGTAAGTTTAAGTGTAGAATGATAGTACGAGAATTAATTTCAACCACTAGGTTTCCTTAAGTCCATCAACTCCCAATAAGAAAATAGGTTTATATACATGTGTTCACTAACTTAAACAACTTTATGTTTATATAATAGCCTATACTTTATTTTATTACACCGAGAGACGAAGCCTAGAGGTGTTATACAGCCACAGCACAATTGCAAGTTTTATTCTGCCGATTTAAATTGATGTTTAGTCAACTATCAAGGAATCCGTTAAGCTGATAACAATTTTTAGGTGATATAATGCTCCGAGCATGCCAGGGTATTGGAAAATGAGGGAACCCCATTTTAGCTCTATAAGTGCTTTCTTTTGCTATATACCAAGCAATCTCGAAAACTGTCAATAGTTTCCATTCCCGCGTTAAGAAGTAATGCCAATCGAGCTTTAGACTTGGGGAAGAGTTTTAGTAGCCAGTATTAAGGCCTTATTACTTGAAACTTACTACTTGTGGGGGTTTATTATGTGTTGTGTAGGATAAAGAGGGCCGAGTAGCATTGTATTGGGGAAGTGCCTCTAATGGGCCAATGGTTTTCTCAGATGATCCTAATGTGTTGCAGGATGGATGTGATAAATCCTTTGCTCCCTTCCCTCTTGCTAAACTACACATCCTTGTATTTTCTTTTAGCCAAAGGGTTTTATGAGTCAATTGCTTGGAAATGATTGTATTTGTTTTGTTTGCATTTTAGAAGAAAACTACAAATTTTATATTTATGAAAGATCTAATAGTCATAAAACTCGTTGATTTTTTATTGAATTTATTGTTTAGTGATGTTTGCATTGGATTTGTATGTTGCATATTTTGGAACGAAGGGGGTCTGCAAAGTTTCACAAGATGTAGGCGATGGCTAGAGTGGACAGTGAAGAGCAAATGTGTGGAATCTAAGCTTAAGCTTGAGGCTGAATAAAATAAGCTTGGTGCAGCTTTTGCAGTTAGTTGCTACTTGTATATTAAGATATCATGCTTTTATGGAACTGTCATAAAAAATGCAAATCTAATAGTCATAAAACTCGTTGATTTTTTATTGAATTTATTATTTAGTGATGTTTGCATTGGATTTGTAGGTTGCATATTTTGGAATGGTGGGGGTCTGCAAAGCTTTGACCGTCCTCTGTATAAGATGCAGGTGGTGGCCAGAGTGGACAGTGAAGGGAAAATGTGTGGAGCAACATTTAGAGTTGATAAAATGAGTAGAATAAATAATATTTTTAGAGTGGGAAGCTCTTGCAACTGGGCTAACCTTTATTCCTTTGTGCATTACCTATTTATTGAATGACTTAAAAGCATAAGAGTTTTAAGTAGTTGTTTAAATTGAGGCTTTCCCTGGCAATGGAGAAACCAATAAGTTTTCTGGAACTTTTCTAATTTTTTTTGCAGAAGGATGTAGTGTTGTGTCGCAAGCAATCTTTGCAGATGTAATGGTTAATTTTTCATCCTTACATTAACACCTTTTTGTCAATGTATCTAATTCAAGATTTCTGCCTGGAACAAAGAGACGAGTTTTAAATGCTGAAATAATAGTTCTGACAACATTGGGATTTGATGCATGTTGATGTGTATCATCCTTATATAGACTAATTTGGACTGCAATTAAGAAATTTGGTATTGATGAGCAACGTCTTACTCAAGTGGCATGGAATTTTGTGAATTATGGGTATACCACATGTTATGTATTTTCTCTTGTATTTTCTCTTGATTTGATACTGGAGATTTAAGGGATCCCTAATGTGTCTGTATTGCATGAGCAGACTGAGGGAGTCCGCTAGGTTTTGGGACTGTGATACTTAAATGGTATACCATTTCATTTTGGAAAACTGAATGTACTTATCCTTGGTTGGATACAATCCTCTGCTTGAGACATCAATACTATTGTTTCAACCATCTATTGTTATAGAAGATTATGAAAAAATGATTCTATGACTAATTTAAGAGACCTTAGTCCACTGGATAAGATTATTGATCATGTGGCAATGTATAATATTTAATGAATTCAACATTCTTAAATCACTTATTTCATTGAGACATGGCTTCATTTAGGACACTCATTGATACACAGTTGGAATATTGTACGCTTAAGATGAATTGGAAGTTTGTGCTTTTGCTATGCTAGATAGGTTCTTGTAAATGTGATGATATTATGACTCTTTCTATCTTATTCATATCATAGATGTGTACTATGAAGGTCTCAAATTTTACTGATTTTTGTAATGAAGTCCTTACTACGAATTCTTTACTTCTTGTGCATTAGTATTATATGTAACATAGAGGGCTTAGCTGTCTTATACCTCTACTTGAGTGTGATGCGAGTATAGATGAACACTAAGTAACATAACATGGAATCCCATTTTTGATGGCAATAGTCTCACTTTATTGAAAGCTTTGTCTTAATCATTATTAATTTGTGGTGACAGAGATAGATAGATTTCTCTTTATTGGATACTCAATGCTTGCTATTGGCTGTGGCAATTTTTGTGAGACTGAGGTTGTATTTGTAGTCAAGATCTCTATATTTATACCCCAAACTTGTGAGGGTTATATGATCCTTTGTTCATCAAGATAGTATACAAATTGACTATCATGAATTTCCCAGATTTCCTTGAGCTCTAAAGATAGATTTCTCTTTATTGGATACTCAATGCTTCCTGTTGGCTGTGGAAATTTTTGTGAGACTGAGGTTGTATTTGTAGTCAAGATCTCTATATTTATACCCTAGACTTGTGGGTTATATGATCCTTTGTTCATCAAGATAGTATACAAATTGACTATCATTAATTTCCCAAATTTCCTTGACCTCTAAAGATACATCTGTATACATATGTACTGGTGGCACTCAAAAGTGTATTAAGAGACTTAAAATGTTTCCTTTGTTACTTTCATAGTGATCTCCTTTAGGAATTCTAGCCTCATGAAATTGCTGCTGGGACAATCTTCCTGGCAACTAGGTGTAGGCGTGTCAAGCTGCCACTAGCTTGGTGGAAAAATTTTCATGGTTCACTAGGACATTTAGAAGGCTGGTTATTGAGAACCCTTAGTTTCCCTTAAAATTTTCTACAGATTCTTAGTGTCTGTTTTGCTTCTCTATAATTTGGGTGTTTTTTCTTACAAGCAACAGTATTGATTAATGCACTTTTCTTCATGTGTTCTGATATACTATATATGTTCAATTTTTGCTTCCTTGATTATTTATAGACAGGTTTCAGATGAGATATTATTCATTAAGGAATCTGACTGGTAATTCATGAGTGCAGAAGTTAGTGTCCAATTGCTTGAGCTGTATGAGGAAACGTCCAAATCAACCAATCAAATTAGATGACAAGAATTTTGAAATTTTTTAGATTCTAAGCAAATCTGAACCTAACATTGAGTTTACTCCATCTAAAAAAAGTTACTTGCAAGCTCCTCAACTTTATTCACATTTAGAGTTATAATTACAAATTAAATTTTACCAAGAATCGAGTCTCTTCTCTTTAGCTTGTGCATTTTTCTATGTTATTTGCAGTATTATATCTCTGTACTGCTACACTTGAATCCTTTAGCACTAAGAATCTAACATTTAAGTTTACTCACTTTGCTGACTAGAACTTAAAAGTTATCAACAAAAACCCCTTGATAATCAACCTTAGATTTTAAACAAATTTCACATACTACTTTTTGTTTGAAGTTTCCTTAAAAAAATATTGGGCATATCATAAATTTTCTGGCTTCAAGGCTCAATAAATAATCTTCTGTGAGGTAAAAAAATTATTACAGGCACAATATAGGTACGGTGATTACAGTTTCTTTCTACTGTGCTAATTTTATAGGTTTACGGTTATGTATTATAGGTATTAGAGGACTTATTTTTACTGCAGGGAAAGTTCTTTTCCAATGGGAAATGGATATCTTGAGCATGACAGATGAATCCTTTGGAAGGATAAGATTGCAGAATGTAATACACATGTAAGGTGATGCTAATGGTATAGATATAGGTCTTGGTTTTATGGTTAAACCATGACAAGTGCAAAGACCATCATGAAGGTGAAGAAGTCTTCTTCTGCAATTTTCTTGAGCCACCTTAGTTACTAATGCAAGCTGAAAAATACTAGAGGAAGTTAAAGACTCATTAAAAAATAGTTGGCTTATCTAAATTTGTAATCTACATTCTTGAAATTGACAAAAAATATTGGAAAATAATTTGCTTTGTCTTTCTAAATAAACATCCTTTGGAGCCTTATTTTCAGTCAAAAGTCAATTTTGGCCAATCAAATTAGAACAAATATTTACCGCTTTTTGTTGTGGATGAAATGTAAAAATTTTATTGACTGTTTGATCATTGAAATGGATGATATTTAAAAACACTAAAATGAATGATATTTAAGTGGAGTTCATTGTTGCAGGCTGTGGTTGACCACTACATACCGGTTATTATAGTTTATCCTTGTTAAAAATGTTTATCTCTGATAAATTGGGTTTTTCAAAAAGGCTTTAATTAGCCCTTCGATGTCATGTTGCATAGTTATCCTCTATGCTATCATATTCAATTTGTAATAAATTTTATTGATTTTTGGTTGTTTAATAGTGGATCGCTAAAATCTATAGAGAAGTATTAAGTAGTGACAAGGATCTAAGGATCTATGTTGAATTAGATAAAATGTCATTTGGTTTGGTGGCTGCACAATGAGATTTAGTTCACTAAGAATAAGATGGGAGGTGAGTTTGATACTAGATTTAAAAATAAAATAAAATATATCATTCAAATTGGTTGAATCTATAATTTTTTAACTTAACATAGTATGATGACAAAAGTATTAGAGAGCTATTAAGAGAATAAGCTCCAAAATAATTATCATTTTAATATGAAAAAATGAAGTAGCCAATATAAAATAAAAATGTAGAAAAAAGTATATAGATAAAAAAAAATCCATCTAAAGGACAACACTTATTGGAATTGACACATTAAAATCTCTTAATTATAAAATTCCACCACTCAACTATGTGGTAAAGGAAAATGTTTGTTTTAATATACTACAAAGAAGATGTTAGCTTTAGTTTTAATAAATAAAGCAATTTAGTTGAATTGTTAAAATACAAATCAATTTACTAAAAAAAAGGGAAATGGATATTTAACCTATTAACTTAAACTTCTATACTTCAAAAGTAGAATTATAGTTAGTATTAGAATTACGATCTTTTTTAGGATTTGAAATAGAATTAGTGTTACTATTCATCTTTTTTAGGATTTGAAATAGAATTAGTGTTACTATTGGCTTTAGGGTTAGTGTTACTATTTGCGTTAGGGTTAGGGTTAGAATTATGATTACAATTACAACTAGGTTTAGAACTAGGATTAGGATCAACGTTACAAATAGAAATAAAGGTAAGGATGATAATTATACTTAGGGTTAGGGTTAGAATTAGACTTACAATTAGCATTAGAATTAATGTAGGGTAAGAATTAGAATTAGGGTTAGAGTTATAATTATGGTTAGGATTAAAATTAGAATTAGATTTAGGGTGAAGGTTACATTTAGGGTTAAGGTAACTATTAGAATTAGGATTATTGTTAGACTTAAAATTAGGGTTAGTCATATTCAATCAAGGTTATGATTAGAATTAGGGTTAGGGTAAGAGTTAGGATTAGGATTCCTATTAGAATTAGGGTTAGAATTAAGGTGGGTTACTATTAGAATTAGGTTAAGAATTAAAGTTATAGTTAGGGTTAGGGTTCAGATTAGAGTTAGGGTTAGAGTTCAATTAGGGTTAAGGTTAGTATTAAACTTAGGTTTAGGGTTTGAATTATAGTAAGGCTTAAGGTTAGGGTTAGGGTTAAAATTAGGATTAGGGTTAGGTTTAGAATTAGAGTTAACATTACAATTATCAATGTGGTTAGGGTTATAGTTACAATTAGGGTTAATGTTAGAATCAAGTTAGGTTTGTAATTAGGGTTAGGGTTTGAATTGAGATTGGGGTTAGAGTTAGAATTAGGGTTACTAAATTAAGGTAAGCATTAGAGTTACAATTAGGTTTAGGGCTAGAGTTAGGGTTAGAATTCAGGTTAGGCTTGGACTTAAATCATAGTTAGAATTAGGACTAGGGTAAGGGTTAGAATTGGGGTTATTGTTAGATTTAAAATTAGAGTTATAGTTAGGGTAGAATCAGGGTTATGATTAGAATCAAGGTTAGGTTATGGTTAGAGTTAAGATTAGAGTTCCTATTAGATTTACGGTTAGAATTAAGGTGGGTTACTATTAGAATTAGGGTAAGAATTAGAGTTAGGGTAAGCATTAGGGTTAGGGTTAGGGTTAGGGTTAGGGTTAGAGTTAGGGTTAGGAATAGGGTTATAATTTGGGTTAGAGTTAGGGTTAAAAATCATAGTTAGAATTAGGATTAATATGAGTTAGAATTAGGATTAAGATAAGGGTTAGAATTAGGGTTATAGTAGGGTAGAATTAGAGTTATGATTAGAATTAGGGTTAGGGTTAGGGTTAGGATTAGGGTTCTTATAAGATTACACTTATCATTATTTTATAAGCCTCAAACCCCTCAACTTAACAGTATTCATGTCATTAATTTTAGCAATTGAATAATTTTTATGTTATTAAAACTTTACAATAATTTTCATTTCAAATATCTATATATATTTAAATTAATTATTGTCATTAAAAATATATCTAATTATTCTAATTTAATATATTATTTCAATTAAAATTATTAAAGTCTACAATAATTACAATTATAACTTAAAAGAATTTAATTAAATAACCCATTGGATCCATCTCAGCATACTTTAGATATATTTCTTTTAAATATAGCTATACTAGTTTTATTTTTATTATGAATGACACCAAGAGAGAGAGATTATTTCTTTGCTATGAGTTTTTTAAAAAAATTTAAAAAATTGTTTAAAATGTTACTTTAAAACATGACCTTCCCATAATCTTAGATGGGAGTTTCTAGACCATGTATTATTTGTCTATCTTTAAAAAAAATCAATTCATGGGAAAGCTTTAAGGTTAACGGTTTTTAATTAAACCATTTTATTTTAATCTCTTTGTTTGAAGGAAATAGTTAGCCTCTATTATTTTCCATGTAACAAGTTCCTTAATTCTTCTTTGATGTATGGTTATATAGTCTGGAGTATTCATAAAGAAAGTGAAGTTAAAAAATTGGCATTTATGTTATATTGTAATACTTGACATTTTTTATTGAAGCCAAGTGTTTGATGAGGCTCTCCTTCATATTTGTAAGTTTCAAATTCTACACAGTCCTTATTCATTTAGTTTATAAGAAGGAAAATAACAAAGCAACATAATATAAAAATTTCATTGTGTGTTCGTAAGGGCTTCATTTTTCAAGCCTTTGAGTTTGTGTGCTTGGAGAGTTTGTTTTATTCTATCTATGGATTTATCAGAAAGCTCTAATATTGTGGTTAGTGCAAAATTAGATGAAATTAAAAATCATGGATATTAAAAGACAATTGATTCATCTAAAAATGAATGATCACATTGCAAAGTTGAAGAATCTAAGAAATCAACTTAGGTGGAATACGAAGACTCAAAATTATAGATTTTTTGATTGAAAGTCTTCCAAATAAGTATCGTAATTTCATATGCACATTGAAGGTAATTGAAAAAATTGATAATATAAAAATAAAAGTATATGGGGAATTGTTGAATAAAGAGGATAGGCTTAAAAAGTTTATAGGTGAATCTGGCAAGAGTTCATAAGCATTTATGGTGAGAGGCACATGTAAAAATTATTATTAAGATAAATCATACCAAAATCAAAGACAAAAAAAACCAAGGGAATCCACATAAAAATAATCAAAGGTAGTACAATCAACTAAAAGATAATCAACAAAGGCACAATTTAAAAAAAAATAGAATCAAAAGGACAACTCTAGAAAGGAAAAAGTCATCACATGTTACAACTGTGGCTTGAAGAAGAGTATAAAAGTGATCAATGTCCTAGGAAATCACATGTAGGATGGTAAAGAAAGTTTTATCAAAGAAAATAATCAAATTTTGCTTAAAAAGAAGGTGAACATAATAAAATTATATTGATAGCCTCTTTAATTGTTCAAGGTTCAAATAACAAATGGTACATTGATTCAGGGGCTAGCCAACATATGACCTACAATAAGAGATTATTTGGTTCTTTAGAAAAAGTTGAAGGTGCAAGCATATTTTTGGTGATGATAGTTCACATGAAATTGAATAAATGGGTTCAATTCCAATGAAAGGACATGATGGTAAGAATTTAGAAATAATAGATGTGAACCTTATATGTAAGTTATCAAAAAATCTTCTCTTAGTAATTCAAATAAATCAACATGTTTATAAGGTGGAATTCTATTTAGAAAAGTGTATAATAAGGAACATTAATGATGGATTCAAAATTATGGATACATGAGTTGAGAGTGATACCATTTACAATTTTGTGTCCTATGTAGATAAGACAACTTGCATAACTACAAGTTCCTCTATAAGTGAGTTATGGCAGCAAAGATTTGGTCACTTAACTTATGATAGTTTATCTATGCTTTCAAATATGAATATGGTTGGTGGATTTCCTTGGATAAGGGTAAACACAAGTGTGTGTACAAGATGCATGGTTGGCAAACTACATAGGGACAATTTTGAAAAGTCTAAATGGAGGGAAAGTAAATCTTTTGAACTTGTTCATAGTGATTTATGTGGGCCTATGAATCCTCTACCAAGAGGGAGATAGGTACATCTTAACATGCATTGATGATTTTTCAAGGAAGGTTTGGGCATACTTCCTTATGTAAAAGGATGAAGTGTTGGCAAAATTGAAATGTTTAAAGCATTTTTGGAAAATCAAAGTGGGAATAGGATCAAGTTAATAAGAATAGATCTATAATGGTGGAGAATATGTCAATAACATATTCAATGATTTTTGTGATCATCATTGGAGCAAGATAGAAATGTCTAATAGATATACTCCTTAACAAAATGGTGTTGTTGAAAGAAAGAATAGGACCTTAGTGGAAATGGCATGATGCATGTTACAATCTAAGGATCTTCCTTTATTTCTTTGGTTTGAGGTTATTAATATAGAAACTCATGTCTTAAATAGATCTCCTACAACTTGTTTACAAAATACCAAGGAAGCATGGAGAAGTGAAAAACCAAATGTTAAGTATTTTAGGGTATTTTGATAATAAGAGTGTTAATTGTATCTTTGTTGTCTATGATGATTAGAAGAAATCATATAGGTTGTATGATCCTAGTGTGGAGGATGTGTTCACAAGTAGGGATGTCAAGTTTAATCAAGGGTTCAAGGATATGATAAAATCAGCTCCAATTCAGGGACTATCCCACAAGTGGTCACAAATAATGACATATCTTATAGTACCTTTGAAACCAAAAAAAAATTAAAGTCAACTTCCAGTACAACTGAAGAATCTATCCCTCCTCAAAAGACCAAGAGTCCTCAAGAAATTTATCAAAGAACTCAACAAGTTAACTATGCCCTAATGACTACAATAATGAAGACTAATGATCCTCAAACTTATGATGAGGATAAAGGAAAATATGAATGGGAAAAAGCTATGCAAAATGAATATGACTCTTTGATAAAGAATATAAGTTGGGAATTGGTGGACTTACCCAAGGGTAATAATGTGGTAAAAAATAAGTGGGTGTACATATAAAACTAAGTTCAAGTCTAATGGAAGCATTGTAAAATAAAAGGCAAGATTAGTGGCCAAAGGGTACTCACAAAAGGAGGGAATTGATTACACAAAAAAAAATTGGTCTAGTAGCAAAGATTAATATTGTCAAGACTACTATAGTATTGATAGCTCATTTTAAGTGATCTCTTCATCAAATGGATGCTAAGAATGCCTTTTTGAATGGAGAAATTGATGAAGAGATCTTAGTGACCCATCCATAAGGATATTTCAAGGTTTAGGAAAGGAAAACTTATTTTTCAAGTTAAGGAATACTTTCTATGGCTTGAAGCAAGCTTCAACGGATTGGTATGTTAAGATTAATGAGTATTTTAAGACTCAAGGCTTCCATAATAGTCCTCACACCAAACTTGTATGTGAAGGAATTTGATGAAGGTGTAATAGTTATTATTGTGCTTTATGTAAGAGTGTTTCAAATCCACTTACTCTAGGGTTGAAGTTGACTAAGGATATCAAAGGTAAGGATGTTGATCCTACCTTATATAGGTAACTTGTTGCTAGCCTTATGTACTTGACTCACACTCAACCAAATGTCTTTTGTAGTAGGTGTAGTTTCAAGGTTTTTAAGTTCTTTAAGTTTCCACATCAGATGGCAAGAAATAGAAAATTGAGATATGTAAAGGGGACTTTGACTATTAGGAGTTTATTATTTTCTTTTGGAGACCTAATACTTGCAAGATATTCTAATTTAGATTGGGTAGGTTAAGCAGATGATAGAAAATCTACCATAGTTTATGTTTTCTCTCTTAGTTTTGGCCTGATTTCATGGTGTAAACAGTTTCATGGTGTAGTAAGAAGCAATCTACTTTTGTTTTATCAAATATAGAGGCGAAATATATAACTCTCAATGAGACAGCTAAAGAAGTAACTTATTTATGGGCTATTCTTTCAATACATAAACAACATCTAGTACGACCTTCTTTACTCTACTATGACAACCAAAGTTCCATTTTATTGTCCAAAAATCTAGTGTTTCATGCTAGAACAAATAATATAGATGTCTATCACCATTACATCAAGGATCTCATCCATGAAAGAATAATGAAAATAGGAATTTCATCAAATGATGTTGCAAATGCCCTAGTAGACATCTATAAAAATGTGGGATTATTCATGTGGCGCGTAAACTCTTTGATAAAATGCTTCAAATGAAAGTGGTCTCGTGGACTGCAATGATTGTAGTATATATATACACAAAATGATGATCCTAACAAAGCTTTAAACGTTTTGATGAAATGCCTCAAAAGGATGTGGTCTCTTGGAATGCAATAATTGCGGGATATGCACTAAGTGGACTTGTTGAAAAGGCCTGAGAAAATTTTAAGCAAATGCAATTCACAAGTGTAAATCCAGTCTCCACAACTTTTGTTAGCATCCTCGAGGCCATGCCAAAATGGGAGCTTTAGAACAAGGTATGTACATCCACCAAAGCATAATGGAACAACTCAAACTGTCGATCTCCCATGTCGATTCTGTTGCAAGTATGTGCCTAATCAGTGTTGTCATTGATGTCAACATATCTTTTTTGTCATTGGTGTCGACTATATCTTATTCTATTACTTGTTTAGAAGCTTTGTACGTTGAGGATATTCAGAAAATTAGCCTCTCTGGAAGAAACAAGTGAGTTACAGTAAAGTGCAGTACAAATAGTGAGTTGTATGTTCAAGAACAATCCAGTAAACTACTCCGCATTTATTGCTGCTTTAAGATCATGGTCTATGGATTAGAAGTAAGTTAGAGGTATGTCTGAAGATGCTACATTCTAGGTTTGAGCTCTCCGCATGAAGATTTGAGTAAGTTGTGTTCACCAGAGTGAAACTTGCTTTTTTTGTAAGTTCAGATGAGACAGGGAGAAAGTATTTTGCTCCACATTCATCTGCATTAAAGTATTTCACTTTGTGGTTCTAGAGGGAAGTTGAGGATGATGATAAGTGCCTACTATTGCAATGGTTCATGGTTTGGTGGTCCACAAGATATCTTTCTTTCATGATAGTTGAAGACAGTGAAGTTCATGTGTTTCAGTGTGAAGATCCTTATGGGTAAAGTGGTTAAAGATTGTACAGTTGCTCCTGATGATTATAGTGTGCTTGTGGATGTCTCCTGGTCATGTTCCTATCTTGACATTGGTCCGCATTAAGGAATTGAGATTGTGCTTGAAAATTCTTCCCAGATAATGTAGCGTGTAACCAGTCTTAGCTGACTTGGTTAACTCCAATAATTATGGAGATCCCTTGAAGATTATGGAAGCATGTTGAAGCGTGGAAGATCCACATACACTTTTACTTCATCTCCCTTGCATAATGTTGTAATAGGCCAAGACCTATTTTGTAAATGTTTGTAATGTCGACCTTGGAGATTGTTCTAATAGTTGATGATTGTAATGCTGACCTTGATGATCATTCTAAGGTTGTTGAAGTGTATAAATACTTGTAGTTGAGTCATGGAAAAGTTGTCCTTGAGCAGAAATGGAAAGATATTAAGAAAGGTCCAAAAGGTAGAGCAGAGAAGAGGCGGGGGAAAGAAGAGGAAGAACAGAGTAGAGGCAGAGAAAAGGAATTATTGTACTTCAATCATAGATATAAAAAGGTGTTGATCATGGTAGTGAGATGCCAGTAGGGTTTAACAACCCTTATTGTAATCTTGCTAGGTTTAGGGTTGAGGCAGTGAGCCTGCTAGACCTAGTTGTTCTTCATGGCAGTGAGCCAGTATGTTTAGGCCCGTGGAGTGACCAAGCCTAAACATCATTATTTCAAGATTACAATATATATTGAGAGTTAATCCTCTCTGTGGTTTTTCTCCACCTTGGGGTTTTCCACGTAAAATCTGGTGTCTCTTGTGTTTGATGGTGTATCTATGGTTAAGTTTCTGATTTCATGCATTCATTGTTAAATCATAATAATTATGGATAAGTGATTAATATTGCATTGCAGAAAGAGTTTAAGTTTTTGGGACAACTGATTCACCCCCCCTCTCAGTTGTCTGACGCATATCAACAATTGGTATCAGAGCCACATCCCTTTTGGAAAGCGTCTAACAACTTGAGGGAGATCCTAATGGAGTCAAAAGGAAAATAGATACGCTTTGATGCACCTGAATTCTCATCAAGAGATATCAAGAGTAGATTGTCCAAGGATGTCAATCATAAAAGATGCTCTGAAGCTTGCACCAGTGATGAAAAATGTTGGGTTATTGATAGTAGCTGCTCAAACCACATGACTGGTGATAGGAGTAAGTTCATTAGTCTGGAAGAATACAATGAAAGGGCTAGTCAGGTTCAGAGATGACTGCATTGCTGAAGTTTATGGAATAGGATCGACAAATTTTGGCAACAGATAAATTTTTGGAGATGTTCTTTATGTAAAAGGTTTGAAACAAAATTTCTTAAGTGTCAGACATTTATGCAGGAAGGGGTTCAAGTTTGTGTTTGAGAATGATTCTCTTGAAATCAAAGAAAAATATAGATCTACAATAGCAATTGCAAAAAGAACAGAAGAGAATCTCTATCATCTCAGAAAAAGTGGCATTCTTGGATACACATCTCAGACCAATAAAAGCTAGGTTTTGTATAGAAGACTTTGTCATACAAATCTTGATGATTTAACAAGCTCAGTTTAGATTGTGAAGGACCTATCAAAGATTGATTACTCAAGCAACATCAGTTGTAGGAAATGTCAAAGATTGTCAAGAAAAACATGGCAAGATAAAGAAAGATCTTCCACTGAATGATTGGAATTGATTCATACAAACTTTTGTGGTCCTACAAGAATACCAAGCCTCCCTGATCATAGGTACTTTATGTTTTTTATTGTTGACTTTTCTAGAATGACTTGGGTCAAGTTTTTAAAAGACAAATCAGAGATTTTAGAGGCACTCAAAAATTTTAAAGAAACACTTGAAAATGAGCTAAGCATGAACATCAAAGGCCTAAGAATTGGCAAAGAAGAAGAACTTATCTCAAATGATTTCAATATATTTTGTGAAACCTATGGATAGAAAAATAGCTCTCCGCAAAAAATAAGATAATGGAAGAAGAAAGTAGAACTATTTAGAAGACTGGAAACAAGTAGAACTATTTAGGAGACTACAAAATTAATGATGGAAGAAGCAAATTTACCAAATATATTTTGGAAGGAGGCAATTCAAACCACTGTCTATACATTAAACAGAGTTCAAGGTAACAACCAAAGAAGGAAAGACTCCTGCTAAGTCATGGTGTGGATCAATACCCACTGTGAAATATTTTAAAATC
This sequence comes from Cunninghamia lanceolata, assembly GCA_027924645.1. Taxonomy (NCBI): domain Eukaryota; kingdom Viridiplantae; phylum Streptophyta; class Pinopsida; order Cupressales; family Cupressaceae; genus Cunninghamia; species Cunninghamia lanceolata. The sequence continues at coordinate 3,541,216 of BSBN01000286.1, read as the reverse complement.
TTTGGAACCAAATGTCTCATCAGAATGGAAAAGGACAATGCTGAGTATGAGGAAGGCATTTTTCTTGGATACTCATCGTGGACCAAAGCCTACCAGCATTACAACAATAGATTGGGAAGGATTGTTGAAAGTACAAAGGTTAAAGTTATTGAGAACATCCAAGAGAATTCAGTCTCAACCAATAAGGATTTGCAAATTGAAGAAAAATAAGGTTTCTAGACCACCAAATGTGATGTGGAAGGTTACAAAGCTGCTATGAATCAAATGAATATGTGCCTAATTTCTAGTATTGATAGAGATAACTCAAGAACTGTAGATGAAGACATGGACTTGAAAGAAGATTTAAGAAAACAAATCAAGCAGTTACAACAAACTCTAAAAGAGGACAATGAAGAAAAGACAAAAGTTGAGAACTATCTGAAAGACAAAATTAAAGTCTGCATGAAGCTTGAAGAAGAAGTTGAAGACTTGAAAGTTGATCTGAAACATGTGTGTGCTCAAAGAGATCAATTTAGTGTGAGTGCTACAAGATATCATAGGCCAAGGGCAGGACAGAAAATGATGATGACAAAGAAGGCATAAAATTTGGAAAAAACAAAGGATTCAGAGCAAGTCAGGAAGAGGACAAAAGCAGACAGATTCAGAATCAAAGAAGTAGAAGACCATCAATTAGGCAACTAAAGGCTCAAAGGTATTCCTCTTTCAATGGTTACTGCAATTTATGTAACAAGTTCGGTCACAAGGCTAATTGGTGTAGAAACAAGGTGAATCAAAATACCCCATCATTCTCTAGTCAGAATTCTATTAGATGCTATGCTTGCCACAGAATGGGACATAGAGCTAATGAGTGTAGAAGTCAAGTGAGAAAAGGCTATGAGACAAATAGGACAATGGAATCCTTCAGTGGCTATTATTATACATGCAATAAATTTAGGCATAAGGCTAACCTATGCAGGTCAAGGATGAATGGAAGAAACAATTATCAGAAAAATACTATGTGCTTCAATTGCAACAAGTCTGGACACATTGCAAAATACTATAGAAATAAGAAGAAGGATAACCAATCAGAATCAAGAGAACTAGTTGAAAAAGTTGATCCGACACAAATCAAGGTTTGGGTCAGGAAGGAAACAAATGAAGGAAGAGATGAGTCTGCTCCAAGGTCCATAGCAACTACTTCCTCTGGGAAGTAGATTGTGAATTATGGCTTAGGGGGAGCCATATTGAAGATTCTAAATCCCCTAGCTAGATAGTTAGTACTGAGATCCAGCACAAGGATATATGTTATGGTAGTCCGCTCGGAAGGGTCTTGATTCAGAAGCCTAAAGTGACTAAGTATGAACAGTATGCAAGTGAGTAAAGAAGTTTGAGTTTTTATGCCTCTTCAGTTGAAAATCATTATATGTGATTCAAGAATGTTGGTGAATGTACCTTCCAGGAAGTCCCATTGTAAATTGTCCTAAAGTTAAACCAAGAATAGTATACATAGTATCAGAGTAGTAGGGTCTGCATCTCTCCACAGTTGCCTATTCTTTACTACAGTTTTGAAGACATGGTTAAGAAGTCAGTGATGAATGTTGGAACTAAACCCTGGAGTGTCATATGCTTTGCATTAGGAGGCATAATGGGACAGATGAATTAGTCACTCATGCAATTAAGGGATAGGCTGACAGGTAATGAGGAACTGATAGTTACAATTGATGTTGAGGCAAGGCTGCAAGAAAAAAACTTCAGACAGAAGAATGTTGAAGTTATATGTGATGCACTATTTTCATAAGTTGGACCATGATTGATAAAACATGGAAGGTTATGTTCTCTAAGAAGATGAAGGAAAACCTATGCATATGCATTCCTGGGAGGAAGCATTTAGAACTATAAAAGGAAAAGTGTTGCTGACAGAGGAAATAGCGCAACAACAGCAAGATTTGAAGTTGAGGCCTAACAAACCAAGCAGAAGAGAAGCTCATGTAAAGAACCAAAGTTGTAGTTAAAGAAAGAATCAAGAAAGGGGGAGTAGTCAGAGAGTTCAGAAAAGAGATTAGATCAGAGCAGAAGAGTACAAGTATGTGCCCTTTGCCATTGATGTCAAAGGGGGAGAGAAGTCATGTGAAAAACTTAGAGTATAGATGTGAAAAGAGAAAGGGGGAGAATCTTGGGGAAAGAAAGTAAGGTAGATAAAGGGGAGTATCTTGTATTGATGGCTGTTGCAAGTTTTTCACATCATATGTTGCCATCAATGACAAAGGGGGAGATTGTTGCAAGTATGTGCCTAATCGGTGTTGTCATTGATGTCAACATATCTTTGTTGTCGTTGGTGCCAACTTTATCTTATTCTATTACTTGTTTAGAAGATTTGTATGTTGAGGATATTGAGAAAATTAGCCTCTCTGGAAGAAACAAGTGAGTTACAGTAAAGTGCACTATAGACAGTGAGTTGTATGCTGAAGAATGGTTCAGTAAACTGCTCCGCATTTATTGCTGCTTTAAGATCATGGTCTGTGGATTGGAAGTAAATTAGAGGTATGTCTGAGGATGCTACATTCCAGGTTTGAGCTCTCCACATGAAGATCTGAGTAAGTTGTGTTCACCAGAGTGAAACTTACTTATTTTGTAAGTTCAGATGGGACAAGGAGAAAGTATTATGCTCCACATTCCTCCACATTAAAGTATTTCACTCTATGGTTCTAGAGGGAATTCTGGGATGATTACAAGTGCCTACAGTTACAATGGTTCATGGTTTGGTGGTCTACAAGCTATCTTTCTTTCATGACAGTTGAATACAGTGAAGTTCATGTGCTCTCGTGTGAAGATCCTTATGGGTAAAGTGGTTAAAGGTTGTGTGATTTCTCCTTATGATTACAGTGTGCTTGTGGATGTCTCCTAATCATGTTCCTATTTTAACATTGGTCCGTGTTAAGGAATTGAGATTGTGTTTGAAGATTGTTCCCAGATAACGTAGCGTGTAACCAGTCTTAGCCGACTTGGTTAACTCCAGTAATTGTGGAGATCCATTGAAGATTATGGAAGCGTACTGAAGCATGGAAGATCTTGTTAGAGGCCCAGATAAGGTGTAGCATGATCCACATACACTTTTACTTCATCTCCCTTGCATAATGTTGTAATAGGCCAAAACCTATTTTGTAAATGTTTGTAATGCTGACCTTAGAGATTGTTCCAATGGTTGATGATTGTAATGCCGACCTTGATGATCATTCCAAGGTTGTTAAAGTGTATAAGTATTGGTAGTTGAGTCATGGAAAAGTTGTCCTTGAGCAGAAATGGAAAGATATTAAGAAAGGTCTAAAAGGCAGAGCAGAGAAGAGGTAGAGGAAAGAAGAGGAAGAACAGAGCAGAGGCAGAGTAGAGAAGAGGAATTATTGTACTTCAATCATAGATATAGAAAGGTGTTGATCATGGTAGTGAGTCTAGCAGTAACCTTCTAGTAGGGTTTAATAGCCCACAGGATTTAATAGCCCTCAGGGTTTAACAACCCTTATTGTAATCTTGATAGGTTTAGGGTTGAGGCAGTAAGCATGCTAGACCTAGTTGTTCTTCATGGCAGTGAGCCAGTATGTTTAGGCCCGTGGAGTAACCAAGCCTGAACATCATTATTTCAAGATTGCAATATATATTGAGAGTTAATCCTCTCTATGGTTTTTCCCCACCTTGGGGTTTTCCAGGTAAAATCTGGTGTCTCTTGTGTTTGATGGTGTATCTATGGTTAAGTTTATGATTTCATGCATTCATTGTTAAATCATAATAATTGTGGATAAGTGATTAATGTTGAATTGTAGAAAGAGTTTAAGTTTTTGGGACAACTGATTCACCCCCACCCTCTCAGTTGTCCAACGCATATTAATAGGCTCACCTATTTTTAGAGGGGAATGCCTATCACATAATAATAATAATATCTAATAGGCTTCAACCATTCCAAACATTTTAATACCCAATAAACCAACATAATTGAAAAACATTATTACATACTCATATAAAAAACTATAGGTGTCCTCATTTGGAACTTGAAAGTAGTGGGCATTGAATGCTTTAGCTCGGCTAAAGACTCCTTGATCTGCTCCAACATTTCTCCTAAATTTTCCTATCTTAGAGTGCCAAACACTCTCTTTTATTGAGGTCATTGGCTCTTTTGGAGAGCTTGACGGTCTAGATCATCATGTTTCAAGTGACAATTTTGGCGATTGATAACAGTCTAACATAGTGAAAGGAAAGCTGCAATGTCAAAATATATTCATTGTAAATTGGATGGACAAGATTTTTTTGATCGTAGTCCTTTTAATCCTTACCATTCATTTATATAATTCATGTAGTACTTCCCACTAAGGAACGCTTATTAGGTTATGAATTACAATTGAAAATGGTCATTTCTTTCTATTGCTTTAATGTGATATTTTATAACATCATTTTTATGTTTGCATAAGTTGGACATCATTGAAAGAGACATCTTTTTTATTTTTGAAATTCATCTTTGGTTTTGTTGCTAGCTCTAAGGAGTATTTATCTCGTCAAATTAACCCCAGACTTGCACCTAGCCTAGTATGACATACTCAGCATTTTGGATGGGAGTAGTTCACTCAATTCTTAAAAACTTATCACATGTAGGGGAGAAGACCTAGTACTTGAGCACCCTAACTTCACACCTCTCAAAATAATAAGTGGTTAATTTAAAAAATTCCAAAATTTTTACAGTAGCTTACTTGGTAAGGCCTTTGCTTATAACTAAGGTTTTTGGGCCACATCATCAATTATGATGCCACATCAGCATGACCTTTTTGTTGAGGTGTCCAAAAAGACCCCCCAAGAAAGGGTAGACCAATAGTTGTGGATTAAGTCATGTTTTGTTGGTGTGTTAATGTGGCATTACATGATTTATTTCTTTTTAGATCTAAAGAATGCATTTTATTCAATTATAAGTACTTATAGTCAACACTAACAACCTTAAAGTCACAACTACTAGTGCCAAAAATTTTAAAATATTGGGACTTAAATCCACAAATACTATCACAACTATTAGAACATGCTCAACTATTGGGTAATCCAATTGTTTTCTCTCTTGGTTTTGGCCCAATTTCATGGTGTAGTAAGAAGCAATCTACTTTTGTTTTATCAACTATAGATGTAGAATATGTAACACCAAATGAGACAGCTAAAGAAATAATTTATTTATGGACTATTCTTTCAATACTTAAACAACATCAAGTAGGGCCTTCCTTACTCTGCTATGACAACCAAAGTTCCATTTTGTTGTCCAAAAATCTAGCATTTCATGCTAGAACAAGAAATATAGATGTCTATCACCATTACATCAAGGATCTCATCCAACAATAGGTGATTCATCTTGAATATTGTAGGATAAAGGAGCAGATAGTTGATTTTTTCATTGAGGCTTTATGTGAGACTAAGTTTGTTTATCCTAGACCTGTCTTTTAGGACCGAGATAAGTCACATGAATATCTAATGGTTGTCATTTGAGGGGTTATTTTGAATGTCTAAATTGTAATAGTGAATAAGTGTTTGTAAATAGGTACCTAACAAAGCTTTGTGTCAAGATCCATCTTTTCTAGATTATGGGGAAATATTTAGAAGTTATTAGTAAAATAATTTATGGGGTAGTTAGAATATATTAATTTGTAGTTGGTTGGCACAAACCAAGATGACACAAGCACTTACTACCATTTATCACCACAAATTGTTGCTAAATGTCTATGCTTATAAATAATGTTTAACTAATTACTATGAAATATGGACAATGTGAACTATAAATCAATCCATATACTTATCTATAATTAGGAATAGGAGTTCAAATTAGTACACTCCAATCTTGAATTTAAATTATCCATGTAATATGTTTGTGTCTCTATTTCCACTTACGAGCATTTATTTCCACTCATTGTTGCTAAATGTCTATGCTCGTAAATAATGTTTAACTAATTGCTATGAAATGTGAATAATGAGAACTATAAATCAATCCGTATATTTACCTATAAATAGGAATATGAGGAGCTCAAATTAGTAGTGTCCAATCTTTAATTTAAATTAGCCATGTAATATCTTTATGCCTCTATTTTCAAGCAAACTTGAGATGAAAATAAAGATTAGACTATTGGCAAAGGGCACTCAACTATTAAATCTAATTTACTAATAGGTGCTCTACAACTAAACCACCAACATACTTTATGACTTATTTCTCTAACACTAAAAATGACTACTCATGCCATGAAACCAACCAAATAAAATCTATGGAAACTCTCAAAAAAATTACAATATAGTTAATATAAAAAAAATACTCATTAATTTTGTGCTATTTCATTTATGAATAAAATATATGTTGCTAAAATTCTAATTGATTTCAATTAATATTGTTGATATTAATTATTAATTACATAATATTTATTTTTCCTATTTACAACATTTATTTAAAAACATAATTAATATAAATTATAGATTACTATTTAAAATATTATTAGTTAAGACTTTGGATGTTTTGGTATGTTGTTAAAATTGTGTTTGTCCATCCTTATTAGTTATTACTTTTCAATTTAAAAAGTAATATCTACAAAGATTGTTTATTTGTTTATTGAAGCCTTTTGTCTTTCTATCATTTATTTAAAACTAATACCGCGAGTTGTTTATTGCTTCAGGAAGGTTTTGTATGAGTGTCATACGCCATTTAATCTACAGGCACTAATAATTGAAAGTTCTAGGATTTAAATGCATATGAAAAGAATCCTTTCTCATAGCCAAAGGACACCGCATGTATACAATCATATCCACATTGGCAACTGCTTTCGCATCATGCTTTCTATTGGAGACTTGACAATAGATAAAAACAAGAATGCAAAAAAATAAACAATCACATAGATGAAGGAAAGATGCAAGTTTTTAACATGGTTCACCTTATAGGCTACATCCACAAAGAAGCAGGGGAATATCTTTATTTATCTCTATTTTTAAAATCATACATTATGCTACAATTATTACCATCTTTAGTAAAAGTTTTATGAATTACATAGTTCGAATGAAGTCACCAAAAGAGAGAATGTGAAGATAAGGACTCCAACGAGAGAGATTGAAAGGTCAAAGGAATAGACCTAACAATATCCCACTTGAAGACCAACGACTGTTGCAACATATATTAGACATTCCCCTACTTCGATCTTATTGTCACATCTTGACAATGCCGAGAGAAGCTCTACAAAACTCAAACTTCTCCCTTGGTACTACCTTGGTCAATGCATTAGCTGCATTCACTTTCATATCAATTTTCTCCACTTGCAGCTTACCCTCTTCAAGTACATGTCAAATAAAATGATATCATAATTCTATATACTTGGTTCTCTTATGAAAGGTGGAGTTCTTGGCCAAGTGAATAGTGTTGTTGCTATCACAAAATAAAATGAAAACAGATTGCTTACACCATAATTTTCCCAATAACCATTATAACCATATCATCTCCTTTGCTCCTTCGGTGCTCAAGAGCAATATATTCTGCCTCGGTAGAGGAGAGTGCAACCACCTATTGCAACCATGACACCCAACTAATTGCAACCCTGGCAAATGTAAACACATAACCTATTGTACACCTCCGTTTGTCCAAGTCTCTAGCCATCTCAGAGTCAACATAGCCTCATATCTGAGTATCCTATCCTCCAAAACACAAAACATGATTTGAAGTACCTTTTAGGTATTGTAATATCCACTATACCGCCTGCCAATGAGGTTTACCTAGATTGCTCATAAATCTGCTCACAACTCCCACTACATGGGCAATGTCAGGACGAGTACAAACCATGGCATACATGAGACTCCCAACTACTAATGAATAAGGCACTTACTCTTTTGCTTGTGTCCCCTGTTTTAGAAGACCTGGGAACACCTTTTCATTGAAAACATCCCTACTGCGAGTAAACTTTTTGGCAATTGGATCCCAAATATGGAAACCAAATTGTTACTCACCATAACTGATAAATATACACCTTTTTGATTTGGGATCTAACTTCATTCGCTACTCCTTTGGAACATGAACAAATGCTTCGTACCCAAAGACACATAGGTGATTGTAAGAGATTCATTTCTCAAGCCATCTCTCCTCTAGAGTATCAAAATCTAATCGAGATGAAGGAGCTCGATTGATCAAATAGACTATTGTATTACAAGCCTCTGCCCAAAATTCTTTCCCCAATTCGGCATTAGAGAGCATACACCGAGCTCTCTCAAGAATCGTTCTATTCATCCTCTCAGTTGCACCATTCTCTTAAGGGCTGAAAGAAACTATCGTAATCCTATGAATACCATTATCTGCATAAAAGCTATCAAATTCTAAAGAACAAAATTCTCCCCCATTGTCTATTTTTAAACATTTTATTTTGTGTCCAAACTGATTTTCAATAATGGCTTTAAACTTTTAAAATTTTGAAAGCACTTCTAATTTTCTACTCAACATGTAAATCCATATTTTTCTAGTACAATCATCAAGAAAAGTAACAAAATAATTAGATCCTCCAATGGAGGTTACCTCTGTAGGACCGAAAACATCTGAATGCACAAGCTCCAAGGGTGTAGATTTCTTGTCATAACCAGTTGTCAAGATGCTTGTTCAACTTTGTTCACCATAGAGGCAATGCTCACACATTTTCAATTCAATGGACTTCAAACTAGGAAGTTGATCCCTCCTTAACATAACTTCAAGTCCCCTTTTACTCATGTGTCTAAGCTTTTTATGCCAAAGCTCAAAATCACTATCCACAACCACCATTGTAGCTCCCACTTCAGCCTTATTCTCTAGCACATATAGACTGCCTAATTTGTTTCCTTTTGCAATCACCAAGGCTTCCTTGGTTACCTTCCAAGAATCTAATGAGAAATTTATGTTACACCCTTGAGCATAAAGCTAGCTTACGGATATCAAATACTTTTCAGTGTGGGAACATGTCTTACATCCTTCAAAATCTATTTGTTTCCATTTTTCAGTTGCAACATCACATCACCTTTGCCTATTATTTCACATGCTTTATTAGCACCAAGAAAAACTCTTCCAAACTGACCTTCTTGATAGTTTGTGAAAACCTCTTGACATGGAGTAGCATGGAAGAGGCACCAGAATCCAACACCCACACATCCACAGTAATGTCATTTGCTGATAAAACTAGAACGACTTCATCTTTGTCATATGCAGTGTTGACTTCACTGTCATTTACCTTTTCTTGTGCCTTTTTTAATGCCAACAATTCTTTTTTGTGTGACCCACTTTTTCACAGAACCAACAATCACCATTTCTGCCCCTGGACTTTGATCTTCTTGCAAATTTGGACCTTCTTTTGTTATTATTTCTGCCTCTATCTTGAGACCTTCCTCTATTGACAACAGTCAATGCATCACCAAATGTTTTGTTTTGCCCTCTTCTCATATCTTCATTGAGAAGTGTTGCAACAACATCATTATATCTTAACATTGATTCCTTTTTGTTGTCATCGGATCCCCTTCTTCCAGATATCGAATTATTGATTGTCATTATCACAATGTCCCAACTATTAGGAAGAGAGCATAAAAGCAACTTGGCTCTCATTTCTTCTTCAAAGTTGACATCCACATAGGCTAATTGTCTAATCACAACATTGAATTCATTTAAATGGTTTGAGATGATGTTACCTTCTTTCATCTTCAAATTGACCATTTTTTTCAACAAGAAAACTTGATATGTTGCAGAGGCTCTTTCATACATATCACATAGCCTATCCCATATTTGTTTTGTTGTTGTTTCCGTGGAGACATTGAAAAGAACATTGCTAGACATCAAAAGAATGATAGTTATAGCTGTCTTTTGGTCCAAAACATCCCAGTCATCATCTAACATCTTCTTCAACTTCTTAATCTTCCCTTGCAGTGCAATAGTGAGATCCTTATGAATCAACAAAGCATGAATTTGAAGCTTCCACAAATTGAAGTTTTGTCCCGAAAACTTCTCAATTGTCCATTTATCCACTTCCTCCATTATTCTAGAATTTCTTTACCGATTTCCAAAAACAACTTCACCATCGAGTTTCTTCGTCGAGCTTCTTCACCAAGCTCTAATACCAATTGTTGGAGAATCGACAGCAGATAAAAACAACAAGAATGCAAAAAATAAACAATCACGCATATGAAGGAAAGACACAAGTTTTAAACGTGGTTCACCTTATAGGCTACATCCACAAAAAAGCATGGGAATATTTTTATTTCTCTATTTTTATAGTCATACATTATGCTACAACTATTACCATCTTCAGTAGAAGTTTTATCAATTACATAGTTCGAATGAAGTTACCAAAAAAGAGAATGTGAAAAGACAAGGACTCCAACAAGAGAGATTGAAAGGTCAAAGGAATAGAAAGGACAAGATGTCCGTTGGGCTTCATATACTTAACACTTTCTTCCGTTAACACGTGATTAAGACCCTATTCAAATTCGATTGGATTCCGACAAGGTAAGTGACATATTTTGAGAAGGCAAAACGTCAACCTAGAAGTTGTAAAGTAGCAAGTTTGATAACTTATTCTGTGGAAGTATGAAACAGTCATCATCGGAACTTGTGTTTCACATGCGGAAATATCTACAAAGGTAAATGATTGTTCAAGGCAACCGACCAATTAACATGAAACCTTGGCACACACCCGATGTCATTGGGAGGAGGAGATTAAGTCAGTCGTACGTCCGTTAAAGTGAACACGTAGGAAATTGCAAGTTTGAGGTCGGTCATTAACTACATTAAGTTATGATTGAGCAAGTCAAAGTGGACTCTCCTTGCATTGGGCAGTGGTCGTACTTGTTATGTAGGTGGATCAGCCAATAAAAGAAATGGCTGTTGAAATGATTTGAGAAGGAAGCGTGAATTCATGAATTCTTTCCAAGATAAATTTCTTCCATGTGTAACAAAGTGGCGGGCGGAGTAGGAGAACACAAGCAGGAAAAGGGAAATGAAGAGGAAGCAAGAAATTTGGCGGCGTATTACTGTGGGCTATCAATGGAATGGGAAATGTCTGTGATGGTGTCAATGCTCAGCGACGTTGTGGTTGGAATAGCCAGAGTGAAACGGGAACAGGAGGATGACGAGGTGGTGGCTCAGCCCAGTAGCTGCCTTCGCACCACTCCGCCTCTTTCGCTTCCTCCTTCCATGTACTTCAATCTTGAGCCTCAATGGCCTATAAGATTCTCATATCCAACTATGCAACACCAATATGAAGGTGCTCAAATCCCCATGACTGCACCTGCCACCGCCATGTTGCCACTGCCTCTGGCATTTTCAGGTCAGTACCTATCTCTCTTTCTCTCTCTCTTCTAAAATGCACTTTTACATATAGAAATGCTCTTTCTAGTTATTTTCATTTTTATTGAATCTGAATGAATTATGCCAGATGTTTCTACAATGGTAGCAGTAAGAGATTTGTTACTAATAATTAAAAAAATTACTATATAAATTTGACAGTCATCTACATGTAAAACTATCCCTTTTATAATATCTAATGGCCTGAATCTGATTTTATCACAAATCCAATATAAATCTCATTTTTATCTAAAAACAATCACTTTTTTTCTTATTGCAGGGGAAGCTTCTGGGTACCAGCAAGAGTGCACAGGAAGCGAGTCATCGTCGTAGACAAAAAGAGAGACAGAGAAGCAGCGACGCTATAGAGGTGTTCAGCAGAGGCCATGGGGCAAATGGGCGGTGGAGATAAGAGACCCACACAAAGCAGCGTGGGTATGGCTTGGAACCTTCGACACCACTGAGGAAGCCGCACGTGCATATGACGAGGCTGCCTTATGGTTTAGGGGAACCTAGGCCAGCTAAACTTTCCAGAAGATGCACAGCTCAATCCAGCCATTGTCGCCGCCACAACACAACAACAACCCACCGCCATTTCTTCACACGCTGTCCAAGACAGAGTCGCGCCCACCATTTTGGCCTCCAAAGAAAGGATCGAAACCGCACAGGCGTCTCAAATGCCGGTGGAGTATTATGAATATACTCAACTGCTACAAAACCTGGGGCTTCCCGAATAGACTTCCATGTCTCTACTTCAGCAGTACATATCGTCGTAGCGTCATCAGCAGCAACAGCAAAGGCAAGAGCAGGAGCACATGTGGCAACCGGCACTTCACCCACAATTTCCAATATGTGCTCAAACTTCACAGCAAGTGGCTTCCACGTATTATGTGAAAGAAATTAAACAACACTTACACTATATTGAACTGAAATATTAAATCTATCACATTCATATACGGTTGAGCTTAAGCTTAACCAGCCCGCGACCAGCTGGTCGACAAATGTACGACCACCACGTGGCAGCTGACTCTGCACAAAACGATGTCGACTAAGCATTTTTGACCAGCAGGTGAATTTGATACTGTAGAGTTTCATATACTGCTCATTGACAAAAAACACACTGAATTAATAATTCTCAAAATTGAATATGTTGTTCATTACACATTGTTGAAACACCGATCACACTTTTGTAAACTACGAGTTTTCCAGCAGTCTAAAGATAAAAGCAAGCACTGCGGTCAGGGCTTAAATTTGACAGTCAACCTTGATTGTCAAGCAATTTTTTTTTTGGAGATAATTCTAAAATAATATATAATGTAAATTGATATACCGTAATTTGTTATGTATCCGATTATGAAATTACTATGTGTATATATCAATTTACATAGAGTTCAAATGACTCACTCTGTCAAAATTTATATACCTAAACTTATGTATATATATCATGATATAAATAGCTCACTCTTAATATTACTGTCAAAATTTATATACTTGAACTTTTATATATATATATATATATATATATATATATATATATATATATATTCAATGATATATCATTATATATGTATACATCATATGATATATATCATCATGTATATATATCATGTGATATATATATAGAAGTACTATAGTTATTTAAAAATAATGGGTACATTAATTTTTATGTCAAACTCATATCAATGATATACAGACATTCAATGATATATACATGATATATCATGATATATACCATCATATATATATAAGCACTATAAAGTTATTTAAAATTAATACATACATTAATTCTTATGTCAAATTTGTATCAATTCAATATACATACATGAACAATGATATATACATGATATATATGTATATAGTGCTTATATATATCACGATATATATGTACATATATATATATATATATATATATATATATATATATATATATATATATATAAAATCATGTACATATATATCGTGATATATATATATAATGATATATATGTACATGATTTTATATATATATATATATATATATATATATATATATATATATATATATATATATATATATATATAATCATGTACATATATATCGTGATATATAAATACATCTTTATAGAAGCACTATAACTTTATTTAAAAATAATGGGTATATTAGTTTTTATTTCAAACTCATGTATTCAAATTTTAAACATGTTGATGCCAAATTTTGAATGTTGTATGCCAAAAGGTGTACATGAGCAACCATATCTCAATTTTTGTATGATATTGAACTAGAATTTGTGGATTCAAAGTACTTTTTAGTTTCAAGTAGAAAATGTGGCTATGTGCATAACCTTCCTATTTATTTAACAATTTTCAAATCTTACCTTTACCAGGTTCATGACAATTGAATAGGCATTTCTTAAAACAAAAAAGTATTGGCCATCATGGGATAATAAAACTAAGCTTAACTGCATAAACATGGTGGCAACAAGTGTTCTATTAAATGTGATAGACTTAGGGCTATGGTCAAGCGTTCTAATGGAGACCTCCCCAATGAAGATCAGGATATCTAGAAATTTTACAATGTAAAAAGTGGAACTTGGTATGGGTTGGTCTAGATCAGCTGGCTTCGCTGGAGCCTCATGAAATGGAGCTTGTGCTAGGATTTGATGTGGGCCACACATGTGGTGCTTCTACCAAGATAGAGCACATATGTATCCCTTGGAAATGTTTTTCAAGTAGAAACGGTAGGATACCATCTTTCTATTTTGAATCTTATTTATCCAAAGGGTCCATCAATGTCCTTTCTCTAAATTCTTTGTCCAATTGGGGGTGCAAAAGTTACTTTGCATCAAACTTGGGTATTGGTGGTGCCCACCTAAGGTTAGGGTTTCGAGTCGAGTCTGCAAGCCTGTATTTTTATTTCCTCAAACCCTTAGTCCCTTAGGTTTTGTTTTCCCTCGAAATTATGCATTGTATCTTCTATTTTGCCGTTGAATTCTTGTTGTAGGTCATCAATCACTTAAGTTGCATTTTCATTCCTTAGCACTCATAGGGTGACTGGCCCCCTTTGCCTTGTTACCTCCTTTTCCCGTTGCTAAAGTCATATCGCCAAGATAGTGATCATCGGCGGCTTTTTTCATCCTTTCTTCGATGTGCTGATGAAGATCTAAAATGTCGTTGGTGAAACAAAGCCTATCGGCAGCCAAGTCTAACGTCCTGCCGATGGCCGATGCATATACTAGACAGATGATACAAAGTGTGTGTCACCGAGACCTTGCCTATCAGTAGCCAAGTTCAAGGTGTCTCCGACGGGCCGATGAGGATACAAAGATACATCCAAGTTAAGAACCAAGTGGTGGGGTCCACTGTTGTATGCGTCGTTGTATGTATGTGTCTTTGTATGTGATACTCGAGTGAAATTCCAGAGATAAAAAAGGTAGATTCCATGGTGGATTCCTAGAATATTCCATGCTTGTATATAAAGCTTTGTATGTATATGTTGTATATTCGATATACAACGAGTAATATACAAGTGGTAGATCTCAAAAAGGTTCCAATCAGGTTAAAATGGTGGTCGGGCCCACAGGTGTGCAATGAGGATTGTATGTATATACAATGAAATATACAACGCTGAATGTACATTGCAAAGATACAAGCGCACATGCAAAGGAAAAGATGCAAGGGTCTTGTACATTTGCCAGATGCAAGCAAATGATCAACCGGCGGCAACGTACAAAGACAAGATGCAAAGCAAGAGACACAAGGTCTGGGGCATACCAATTGCATGTATAGGCGATTGTATGTTTGCACATACAATTAAACATACAATGCAAAATATACAAGTCCCGGACGTCAAAGTTTATCAAATCGGGCCTGGCGGGGATGGATGCAAAAGTAGAGTTGAAAGGTCAAAGCATTTCCTTGTATGTTGTGTTATATGTATCTCTGATGTACAAGTGAAATGTACAAGCGGATAGATGCAAGGCAGACGTGACCAAGGAGTTAACTGCGTTTGAGAAAAAGATGGAATCCGCGGGTTGTATATTGGGATTACATGTTCCCAATATACATTCAGACATATAATGAAGAGATACAAACAAATGTGCAAGTAGGTCGCGGTCAAAGTCAAAGATGTTCAAATGCATGGTGGGGCCCACATGGTTGTATGTTCTGTGGATTGTATGTATGTGCGACATACAATGCAATATACAAAGGTGCACACATACAACCTAGACGAGAAGAAGGAATGTATTTTGGCGGATAAGTGGTTGGGGTCTAAGGTTGTATATTGCATTGTATATGCAATATACAAGGAGACATACAGAGAAAGAGGATGCAAGCCAGACTCGATTTGAATTTCAATTTGTTTCATAATAATTTGGAGTCTGCACCTTTGTATGTTGGTGATTGTATGCATATACAATCTCAAGTATGCAGCCACAGATGCATGTTGATACAATGGCTCATCGGCGAGACTTCACTTATCGGTGGCCATGTTCAGGGCCTTTCTGACGGCCGATGGAGAGGTAAATGCATAGCGATGGTGATCCAATGGAAGGCTGCCACATGTCCAAAAGCAACTGTATGTATATGCATTTGCATATACAAGGATCTGAAGGCAAAATGGGCAAAAAGATAATGCATATGTTTGCACTGGGAAAAGTCAGCGATGGAAAAGAGAAGCCTACGTGGCATGATTTCATTAGCAGGTGACTTTTCAGCATGTTTTGAGGCCGCAGATCTCGGCGGGAGAAAATTGATCGACGGTCATCATTCAAACTTTTGACAGGAGGAGATTTGTATGTTTTCGTAGTTGCATTTCAAATCGAGAGAGTTCTAGAGCATGCAACTATTGCATTTCTTGAGGTTATGGGTAGGTTGGCCATTAATGGTGAAGTTTGCAAGAGGTATGAATGGACGGGCCAACTACCATATTTGATGAGAAAATCTCCAAGTGGCGGCACATTTCCCCATTTTCTCTTGCTCTTCCTTCTTCTTCTTCCTACTACATTGAATGTTTTGGGCACCATTTCCATGGTGCATTGTATCTGGCAGAATTTTGATTTGACCATTTGTACTTGATTGCTAAGTACACGTTCTGGGTATATCAGAACTGTGTTACTCTTTTTTTTGGTTGGTTGAAAAATTGGACAAGTTTTTTGGGTGGAGTAGTAAGATACAGCTTTGTTGGTGGCTTTGTTTTGGTGTCTTGTGAGTTTATGAATCATATGTTGTATGTTTTATGCATAAGTTTACTGGTTTCATGTTGTTTTCATATGAGAAATTTTTTTTTGCATGTATTTGGTTATTTGTCTCCAAGTTGTGGGCATCTTTTCTTTTGAATCTAAATAGCTAAGGGTTATTTGGGATTCAGGAACACAGATTTTCTGTGTTGAATGTTTAATCTCTTATCTTTGTTCAAGGAACAAATTAAATATTTTAGGTTAACCATTGGGAAAGGTATGTTGCAACATGGATATCATCAAGTATGAATGACTAAATACTCAGCCTTGGGAAGTATCTGTAAGGCAGACACTAAAAATCTCCCCTTGGAACTTAGTTATTGATTCAAGTTTATGGTAATTATTCACATATGTGTGTCTATTGACTTCAAGCCCTGAGATAGGCACCAGTCTGGTCTTGTATTAAGATTACAACCCAAGGTCCTAGTCTTGCATCCAATACAAAATACAAATTCAAACTTCAAATATAAACCTTTAGGACATTAAAAGTAGTTTTAGGACCAAAATCCTCTGCATACAACTGAGCATAGGCCCAAAGCTAGCCCCTTTGCACTTATTTTAAAGTTTTGGTCTGCATAAGAGAGGATTTATCTACTTTGTATCAACATCCTAGTAAGTTCACATGCATACTTTGCAGATGTTGAATAGGGAATACCCCCCTTGGTTTTGCAGATCCTAAAGAAGAAGAGGAGATATTTATAGAGTCTATCTCTTGTACTATTGGCCCCTAGCCCATAAATCCCGTTGATCAATGATGGCTACCTTGTAGGGATAGATGGGAAGCATCTAGTCTAGAAAAATTTCCAACAGATTTGGCGACTCCGCTGGGGAATGCTTTGTGGAAGAACCCTGGTTTAAAAAAGAAATTAATTCCTAGTTGTAGGTGGTGACTCCAAACAAATCTCCCAACTGGTAAAGTGAAATTTGTATGTAAGGGAGAAGATCCCTGCGTAATCCTTTGCTTGAAGAATTACCCAGAAAAATGATGTATAGGAAAAAAGGGAGTGTTCAAGCCAGTCAAGAAGGTTCTCCCAGCCCTAGAAACAATGATATTACCCAAGATAATCCAACATCTCTTGAGCAACAGGCACCTTATTTTTCAAACACAGAGGCTGAAATTCAAGATGTATATGAAAGACAACAAGGTGATAGATTGAGAATGAGATCAGAGGTGTTTTAGGAACGTCCTTTCTTAGATCCTCCTAACAAATTTGATGAAACTAAATCCCTAAGGGATGATGATGATGATGACCAAAATGGAATGGGACCATCCTCTTCTATGCCTAAAGATGAAGAATTAGTTGAAGAAATCAAGAGCCTGAGGGCTGAATTAGAGTATTTGCAGGCCTTGAAGATCAGAGATGATATGAGACAAAGGGTGCAAGATCTGAAGATTGCTCAACAAGATCTAGTTCCCACCCTTGATAATGCAAATGTGCTGAGAAACCAGCAAAGGAATGAAGTCCAGAATCAACAGAATGATCAGAGACAAAATATAAACAATGTTAGGGTACCATTGAACAATATGAGAAATCAGAATGTTAATAGGAATACAAATGTTAATCAGTTGGGTAGACAGCCTATGCAGTTGGATAGATTCAGGCAGCTAGTTTTTAATGGCATTCTTGGTTACCCTAACTCCATTGATAAACATGTAAGGCTTCAGATACCAAATTTTTTAGGAAACAATGTTGTGTCAGGTGAAGATCATTTGAAGGTCTTTCAGACTGTTATGGACAACTTTGAGGTTGAACATGAAGATGTTTTTATGAAATTGTTTATGCAGTCCTTAGTTGATGAAGCTAGAGAGTGGTATAAAAGTCTGCCTGACCAGAGTGTCTCATCGTGGGATGACTTCAAAAGGATTTTTAAAGAACAATATGGTGATAAGACTGATCCAAGTTTTTTTATAAATGAGTTCACTGGTATTACTAAGGGGTCAAATGAGCAGGTTGCAGATTTTAATGCTAGGTTCACTAGAGTGTTGAACAAATTACCTCTTCACATGAGGCCTAATGAACCAATGTGTATGGTACTATACATAAATGCTTTTGATGCTAAAACATCTTATGGGTTAAGAGATAAGGGTCCTACTAGCCTCAGGGATGCTTTCAAAATTGCAACCAACATTGAAAATAATAGGAAAGCGTCTGATAAGACAAATAGAAGGGATGATGTGAAGATTCTGCAAAATTGAAATAATAAGTCGCAAAGTACTCAAGGTAATGCATCTATTTCTGAAGAGAAATTAGATAAATTGACAACTATTGTTAAGGACCTAAGTTATAGACTTGCTAAAAATGAAAAGGGGATATGTCCTAAAAGGCGGGTTTATCAAAGACAAGAGAAGAGACCATCATTGCATGATATGCCATATAACACTAATTGGCATAATGGTAAACCCATTCTCCCAAATAGAAACATTAACCAAAGAGCTTAGAATGTTAAGGAGACTCCTGATCCTTTGAAGAAGGTTGTTAACATTGTTGATGACACCCCATGGTGCATAATCTGTCAGATGCCTCACTCATAATCATAGTGTATGATTGTTCAATCTTTGTATAATAATGTTGTTGCCTGTGATGAATGCAATGAGCCACATTGTATGGAGGATGATAGTGTCAATATGTTGTTCACAAATAGGGAGTATTCTTCTTATGATGCTGATGAAAGAACGAACTATGGGACTCAAATCTGCCAGCAGATTTCCTATGATGAGGATGATGAAGATAATTATGCTTATGCTTAGGACTCGCGCATTTTGCTGAATAACTTGAGAAGGCCTTCTAATGAAGAGATTAGAGCTCTCACAACTGCGGCAGTGGCTCAGGTCAAGAGCAACTATAACCTTAGAGGTAAGGCTCAGGTTGGTGATCCACGTCAACTAGGAGACACCTCTATGAATCAACCATTGCATAATCATAAAGGGACTGAACCACATAAGACACGATGGAACAATAATAAGAAAATTTCTAAGCAAAAACTAAGCCATGATTCTCAGAGACCAGAAAATGAGGTTCCCCAAAATGAGGATCAAAATAAGAATTCCTAGGTCATGGATGACAGTCAGAAGGCCATTAAAGTTAAGGTTGGATCACCTCAAGATAAGAATAAAACCACAGCTCAAGCTACAACTGTTATACAAACTCAGGTTTTATCCCAGATAAAGGTCTCTGTTCCATTGATGGAGATGATGAAAGTTGAAGAATTCAAGAATAAGGCATTATCCCTAATTTCAGGAGTAGCTTGTCAGGCCGAGCAGAATGTTGAGGCTTAGGGTAATAAACAAGCCTTGTGTATTGATGAGGATGAATTTCCTGAGGTCTATCTGGGGGTGATAATGACAAAATGCCCTTCACAGGTTAAACCATTTTATGTCTCCCTTGTTATCAATGGAAAAGTAATCAAGAATTGTATGCTTGACTCAGGAGCATCAACAAATATTATGCCCCAGGCTATCATGCAACAAGCTGGATTGAAAATAGATAAGGCATGTGGAAAATGCTATGCAATGGATGCTAGGGAGGTACCAGTTATAGGAATCATGAAGGATGTGGATTTTATGCTAGCAGCATACCCAGAAAGGACTTACACAATGAACATAACAGTAGTTGACATCAAGCCATAGTATGGTATGCTGTTGTCAAGAAGATGGACGACATTGATTGGAGGAAGTATGCAGTTGGATTTATCCTATGCCATGATCCCAATGAATGGTAGAGATGTCAAACTGGTCAAAGAAGAGAGGTCACCAGAAACAGTTGAAGATCAAGATTCAGAAGAGCATATATGTTTTGTGGATACTAATTGTGAGAATTTTAGAATTGTCTCAAATGATCTAGGAAGCAAAGGGAAAGATTTTTGCATTCAAGAACTTGACCAACAGGGTCTTTGGACTATGTATTTTGATGGAGCTTGTTCAAAGGAGGGTTCTGGTGCTAGAGTTGTGTTTTTGTCTCCGGCAGGTAAGCTTCTGAAATTCTCTTTCCTGTTAAAGTTTGCCTGCACAAATAATATTGCAGAATATGAGGCTCTGCTACTAGGATTAAGTGTTGCTTTGAAGCATGGGATTAAGATGCTAAAAGTGTTTGGAGATTCAGAATTAATTATTTCCCAGGTGAGATATAAATATGCTTCAAAAAATAAAAGGTTAAAACAATATAAGCATGTTGTATGGGATAAAATTGAATTATTTGATACTTTTTCAATAAAATGGATAGAAAGATCAAAGAATGTCATGATAGATTTTTTAGCTAATGTGGCCATAAGGCTGGATGATGTCACTTTGTCTGATGTTACAAATGTTGAAGTTAAAATGAGACCTGCAGTACCAGATAATATATGCAGTTGGAAGGTGTTTGATGATGATAGAGATTTGTTGAGGTTTCTACATTACATAGATGAATATGAGAACCATGAGATTGATTTTCAGAACTTTGTAGAAGTTGTGAATGGAAAAGAAACTCTTTTGGGGAAAGAAGTGATTCAACTTAAAACAAATAAAATCCCCAGGGGGCTAGTTGCTTAAGAAAGAGCATTTGACAATAGAGACCAATTTGTTACAAAGGCATCTCCTACAAACAAGAATGACTTGGAGGAGATAAACTTGGGGACATGCCATGCCCCCAAAAGGGTATATATTGGCAAACAGCTCAAACCACACATCAGGAGTATGTTGATTGCATTATTGAAAAAATATAAGCATATCTTTGCATGGTCATATGAGGACCTAAAATCTTATAGAGAAGACTTATTCCAGCATGAGATTCCTTTGAAGCCTGGAGCTAAGCCATTCAGACAGAAACAAAGACCTATTAACCCAACTTTGGCTCCAAAAATGCAGGAAGAGCTTGTAAAGCTTAGGGAGGCTGGAATAATTGTGCCTATCAAACACTCAACTTGGATGTCCAATCTTGTCCCAGTTAGAAAGAAAAATGGTGATATAAGACTTTGTGTGGACTTTAGAAATTTGAATGTATCTTCTTTAAAGGATAATTATCCACTGCCTAACATGGAGGCTATGTTACAAAAGGTGACTGGTTGTGAGCTTCTATCCATGATGGATGGATTTTCAAGATATAATCAGGTTAAGGTAAAAGAATCTGAACAATACAAGACTGCCTTCACCACTCCATGGGGGACTTATGTATATGTAAGAATGCCATTTGGACTAACAAATGCAAGTACTACATTTCAGAGGGCTATGGATGTTACTTTTGCAGGATTGATTGACTCAATTCTGGCTGTATATCGAGATGATTTAACTGCATATTCAAAAAAGGAAGAGCAATATTGCATGCATCTAGAACAAGTTTTTATTAGGGCATTGGAATATGGAATTTCACTTAACCCAAAGAAATGTACTTTTGGGGTAATAGAAGGAAAACTATTGGGACACATTGTTTCCAAGGATGGAGTCAGGATTGATCCTGAAAGGGTTGCTGCAATTGATAGAATTCAAATTCCTAAAACAGTGAAAGGCATTCAGTCTTTCTTTGGATAGATTAATTTTGTTAGAAGATTCATTCCCAACTTTGTAGAGATTACAAAAGATATTTCTAAAATGTTGAAGAAGGGTGAAACTATCAAATGGGAGAATAAAGCAATTAAATTATTTCAGAACATCAAAGAAGCCATAAAGGTGGCTCCTGTGTTGAAATCTCCTAATTTTTCTAAGCCACTTCAGTTGTTCTCATTTGCTTCTTTTCACACTATTGTTGCATGTTTATTACAGAAAAATGAAGAGGGTTTTGAGTAACCTATTGCTTTCTTTAGCATGTCATTGCAGGCAGCTAAATTGAAATATGATATCATGGAAAAGCAGGCATATGCATTGGTTAAGGCAGTCAAAAGCTTCAGGCCATATTTAGTAGGCTCTCAAATAGTTGCATATGTGCCCCATGTAGCAGTTAAGGACATTTTCACTCAGCAGGAAGTGACAGGAAGAAGATGCAGGTGGATTAACAAGTTACAAGAGTTCAACATTGAGATACAAATTACAAAATTGGTAAGGGGACAGGGTTTGGCTAAGATGATGACACAATCAAATTTGGAGGCATGCTAGGTAAATGTAGTTCAGGATGAAGTTGTTAACATGTCAGAATCTGAATGGTACAAGAATATTGTGTATTATTTGCAGAATTTGAATTGTCCTTCCCATCTCAGTGATAGTCAAAAAAGGACCTTAAAGTTACATGCTACCAAGTACATCATCATTCAAGGAGAATTATATTGGAAGAATCTTGATGGTGTCCTACTTAGATGTGTGGATGAAAATCAAGCTATGGATATTTTAAATGACATGCACAAAGGAGTGTGCGATGGACACTACACTGCCAAAACAATAGCTCATAAAATTCTTAGAGCAGGCTATTGGTGGCCCACCCTCTTCTCAGATGCATAAAAGATGGTAAGAAAATGTGATCCCTGTCAAAGGTTCTCAAGAAAACTTAAGTATGAAGGTGCATTACCCCTTAAAGCTGTAACTGTGGGGGCTCCCTTTCAGCAATGGGGAATTGATTTTATAGGGGAAATTTCAGAAAAGTCAAGTGGAGGACATAGTTGGATTTTGGTTGCTACTAACTATTTTACTAAATGGATTGAAGCCATTCCAACTAAGAAAGTTACAAGCAAGGTGGTGATGGATTTTATTTTGGAACACATTATTATCAGATTTGGAGTGCCAGTCAAAATGGTCACAGACAATGCCATGTGCTTCAGTTCTGGTGAGTTTGTTGATTTTTGCAACAACTATGGGATTGATTTGTCATATGCATCACCATATCATCCACAAGGAAATGGTCAGGCAGAGTCAAGTAACAAAAGCCTTATGAAAATCATCAAAAGGATGGTAGACAAGAACAAAAGGGCATGGGATTCAAAGTTAAAGCTGGCACTATGGGCTGACTAGATAACAGTGAAGAAAGCAATTGGAAGATCACCTTTTGAGCTAGTGTATGGTGCACCAGCTAAATTACCCATGAATAATCTCTTACCAGTTTATAGATTCATACAAGAAAATGATAAAGAGATTGAGGACTCAATGAATGAAAGGATAAATCAACTGGTTGCATTAGATGAGATTAGAAGAGAAGCACATGAGACAAATATCAAGAAACAACAAGAGGTGAAATATTTGTTTGATAAAAGGGCTATAGAAAGGAAGTTTCAAATAAGTGACTTGGTCCTGGTTTGGAATGCAAAAAGTCAGGATAAGGGCAAGCATGGTAAATTTGAGCCCTTATGGATGGGCCCATATCAAATCAGCAATACTCATGGAGAAGATTCCTACTTTCTCCAGGCCCTAAATGGTGAACTACTGGAATTGCCTGTGCACGGTTAGTTCCTAAAACCTTACTTCTCATGAATGAATATCTTGAGTGCACATTGTAAATTAGGTGTGAATAATCTGTATATACCTTGTATAGTTGGTGGTGTTTTGCATTTTGCGTTTGGCCTGGTCTGTCTCGGAGTGGTCTGGTTCTTGCTACAGCCTTGCACCTACACGTCCCTAGTCAGAGCCAATGGTGTTACCCACCTAGGGTTAGGGTTTTGAGTCGAGTCTACAAGCCTGTATTTTTGTTTCCTTAAACCCTTAGTCCCTTAGGTTTTGTTTTCCCTCAAAATTATGCATTGTATCTTCTATTTCGCCATTGACCTCCTGTTGCAGGTCATCAATCACTTATGTTGCATTTTCATGCCTTAGCACTCATAGGGTGACTGGCCCCCTTTGCCTTGTTACCTCCTTTTCCCATTGCTAAAGTCATATCACCAAGACAGTGATCATCGGTGACTTTTTTCATCCTTTCTCTGACGTGCCAATGAAGATCCAAAATGTCATCGGTGAAACAAAGCCTATCGGCAGCCAAGTCTAACGTCCCGCTGATGGCCGATGCATATACTAGACAGATGATACAAAGTGTGTGTCACCGAGACCTTACCTATCGGTAGCCACATTCAAGGTGTCTCTGATGGGCCGATGAGGATACAAAGATACATCCAAGTCAAGAACCAAGCGATGGGGTCCGTTGTTGTATGCGTCGTTGTATGTATGTGTCTTTGTATATGATACTTGGGTGAAACTCCAGAGATAAAAAAGGTAGATTCCATGGTGGATTCTTGGAATATTTTGTGCTTGTATATAAAGATTTGTATGTATATGTTGTATATTCAATATACAATAGCTAATATACAAGTGGCGGATCTCAAAAAGGTTCCAATCAGGTTGAAATGATGGTCAGGCCCACAGGTGTGCAATGAGGATTGTATGTATATATAATGAAATATACAAGGCTGAATGTACATCGCAAAGATACAAGCTTACATGCAAAGGAAAAGATGCAAGGGTCTTGTACATTTGCCACATGCAAGCAAATGATCAATCGGCGGCAACGTACAAAGACAAGATGCAAAGCAAGAGACACAAGGTCTAGGGCCCACTAATTGCATGTATAGGTGATTGTATGTTTGCACACACAATTGAACATACAATGCAAAATATACAAGTGCTGGACGTCAAAGTTTATCAAATCGGGCCTGGCGGGGATGGATGCAAAAGCAGAGTTGAAAGGTCAAAGCATTTCCTTGTATGTTGCGTTGTATGTATCTCCGATGTACAAGTGAAATGTACAAGCGGATAGATGCAAGGCGAACACGACCAAGGAGTTAACTACGTTTGAGAAAAAGATGGAATCCGCGGGTTGTATATTGGGATTGCATGTTCCCAATATAAATTCAAACATGCAATGAAGAGATACAAAGAAATGTGCAAGCAGGTCATGGTCAAAGTCAAAGATGTTCAAATGCATGGTGGGGCCCGCATGGTTGTATGTTCTGTGGGTTGTATGTATGTGCGACAGACAATGCAATATACAAAGGCGCACACATACAACCCGGACATGAAGAAGGAATGTATTTTGGCAGATAAGTGGCTGGGGTCTGAGGTTGTATATTGCATTGTATATGCAATATACAAGGAGACATACAGAGAAAGAGGATGCAAGCCGGACCCGATTTCAGTTTCAATTTGTTTCATAATAATTTGGAGTCCGCGCCTTTGTATGTTGGTGATTGTATGTATATACAATCTCAAGTATGCAGCCACAGATGCATGTTGATACAATGGCTCATCCGCGAGACTTCGCTTATCGGCGGCCAGGTTCAGGGCCTTTTTGATGGCTGATGGAGAGGTAAATGCATAGCGATGGCGATCCAATGGCAGGTTGCCACGTGTCCAAAAGCAACTGTATGTATATGCATTTGCATATACAAGGATCTGAAGGCAAAATGGGCAAAAAGGTAATGCATATGTTTGCACTGGGAAAAGTCAATGATGGAAAATGGGAGCCTACGTGGCGCGATTTCATTAGCAGGTGACTTTTCAGTATGTTTTGAGGCCGTAGATCTCAGCGGGAGAAATTTGATCAACGATCATCATTCAAACTTTTGACAGGAGGAGATTTGTATGTTTTCGTAGTTGCATTTCAAATCGAGAGAGTTCTAGAGCATGCAACTATTGCATTTCTTGAGGCTACGGGTAGGTTGGCCATTAATGGTGAAGTTTGCAAGAGGTATGGGTCGAATGGACGGGCCAACTACCATATTTGATGAGAAAATCTCCAAGCGGCGGCACATTTCCCCATTTTCTCCTGCTCTTCCCTCTTCTTCTGCCTACCGCATTGAATGTTTTAGGCGCCATTTCCATGGTGCATTGTATTTGGTAGAATTTTGATTTGACCATTTGTACTTGATTGTTGAGTACATGTTCTGGGTATATCAGAACTGTGTTACTCATTTTTTTTGGTTGGTTGAAAAACTGGACAAGTTTTTTGGGTGGAGTAATAAGATACAGCTTTGCTGGTGGCTCTATTTTGGTGTCTTGTGAGTTTATGAATCCTATGTTGTATGTTTTATGCATAAGTTTACTGGTTTCATGTTGTTTTCATATGAGAAATACTTTGTTGCATGTATTTGGTTATTTGTCTCCAAGTTGTGGGCATCTTTTCTTTTGAATCTAAATAGCTAAGGGTTATTTGGGATTCAGGAACATGGATTTTCTGTATTGAATGTTTAATCTCTTATCTTTTGTCAAGGAACAAATTAAATATTTTAGGTTAACCATTGGGAAAGGTATGCTGCAACATGGATATCATCAAGTATGAATGACTAAATACTCATTCCTGGGAAGTATCTGTAAGGCAGACACTAAAAATCTCCCCTTGGAACTTAGTTATTGATTCAAGTTATGGTAATTATTCACATATGTATGTCTATTGACTCCAAGCCCTAAGATAGGCACCAGTCTGGTCTTGTATTGAGATTACAACCCAAGGTCCTAGTCTTGCATCCAATACAAAATACAAATTCAAACTTCAAATATAAACCTTTAGGACATTAAAAGTAGTTTTAGGACCAAAATCCTCTATCATACAACTGAGCATAGGCCCAAAGCTAGCCCCTTTACACTTATTTTATATTTTTGGTCTGTATAAGAGAGGATTTATCTACTTTGTATCAACATCCTAGTAAGTTCACATGCATACTTTGCAGATGTTGAATAGCGAATTACCCCCTTGGTTTTGCAGAGCCTAAAGAAGAAGAGGAGATATTTATAGAGTCTATCTCCTATATTATTAGCCCCTAGCCCGGAAATCTTGTTTATCAATGATGGCTACCTTGTAGGGATAGCTAGGAAGCATCCAGTCTGGGAAAATTTCCAACAGGTATAACACTCAATTATGTTGTATCTATAGAGATTTGTAAAAAAAATTGCAGATACAACATAATTGAGTTGTATACCCTAGTTCAATGCAAAGCAACTTTTGTACCCCCAATTCTAGAGAATAGAGAAAGGACATTGATACCCTTTGGATAAATAGGCTTCAAAACAGAAAGATGGTATCCTACCATTAATACTTGAAAAGCATTTCCAAGGGATCACATGCACTCTATCCTGGTAGAAGTGCCACATGTGTGGACCACATCAAATCCTAACACAAGCTCCATTTCATGAGGCTCCAGCGAAGCCAGGTAATCTAGACCAACCCATACCAAGTTCTACTTTTTACATTGTAAAATTCCTAGATATCCTGATCTTCCATGGGGAGCTTTCCATTAGAACGCTTGACCATATCCCTAAGTCTATCACATTTAATGGAACACTTGCTACCACTGTGTTTATGCAATTAAGCTTAGTTTTGTTATCCCATGATGGCCAATACTTTTGTGCTTTAGGAAATGCCTCTTCAATTACCATGGACCTAGTAAAGGTAAAATTTGAAAACGGTTAAATCAATATGAAGGTTATGCACATAGCCACATTTTCTACTTGAAATTGAAAAGTACTTTGAATCCACAAATTATAGTTCAATATCATAAAAAAATCAGGATATGGTTGCCCATGCACCCTTTGGCATACAACATTCAAAATTTGATCATCTAGACATATCCTAATCATTGTCTCATGTATAAGTGGACAATAAACTTGATTAACTTGTCTGGTAGGTACCCCCAAACTAGAATTTCCCAAATTTGATTGTATTGATCCTACCAATTAGATATATTTAAGGTTCTAGACCAATATTCCAAATACATAGTAAATTATATAAAGTTCCCCATGATCAAAATCTCTTTAGTGCTTCTTTCAAAGTAGAAAATGAAGCCATTCAATGGTTAGATATAAAACTCAAGATTCCTTTCTCACATGGGAAAATTTTTGCAATTGGAAGTCCTTAGCTAAAATTCTCTATATCTAGTTATATGTGTTTGATTCAATGTACTGTATTAACATTCATACTCGAGCTCTTTGGATCAATCTAGTTAAGTGCACATTTAATCTATTCATGATTAATTGAAATCCTAAAAATTATCATGTGTTCATTTATGTTCAATCATCATGTTCTAACTCGCTAATTCATTTACTAGTTTAAATGTTGATTTACATGTTTCAATTTGTATTTGTAATTTTTTTAATTATTCTAGATCAACATTAGGTAAAGTTCATTTTTCTTGAGTCATGTGTTCATTCAAATTAAAGGACATAATTGATTTTTGTGCACAACACGTGTGCATCGATATGGATATGCTTTGGACATGTATTGATTCTGAGATTTAGAGATTGAGGCAGATTCTAGATGACCCTTCTACCACTGGGGTCTATAAAAGTACTTGTAGTATGATTTTATAGGGTTTAATCACTATTAGACAGTCATTAGGAGGTCTCCATTCTTATTCTAGAGAGACATTAGCAGTCATCCTTGCCTAGATGAGGGATTAGGTATCAGACGATGTTCCTTTGAGTACAGTCCAGAGTAGAGTGCCAAAGGAAATAATAAAAAATCAATGTTTTCCCCAGTACTCCACTAGATCTCAGGTTAGGCATATCAGGTGACTAGGTGCATATGCCCTAGGATGGCACCTTTGATATATCCATAATTTCTTTCTACTAACGTTTGTTATCTAAACAACAACTAGATTCCATTGTATTTTGCACAGCTATGTGCTGAGGTCCATTTAGGCCTCAACGTTAACTATTTGGATTTACCAGGTCATTTGGGGCAGGGTCATGGTGGGGTTTGTGATAGGGATGCTTATCATCATACAAATAGGTAGCCCATAGATTACAAGATCTTGGTTGGGCAGAGGATGTCTTTCATCTCTCCATCCATTACCCCTATTGTTAATGAGGTTGTCATTGCTTCCCAATGGGATGCAAATGATAGTATTGTTGATATTGTAGTAGAGGCTCAACCCACATCTACAAATCATGTGGGTCAAAAGATGATGTGACAATCACGGATGTTAGCTATTGATTTATATGCATATGATGTGGTAGGTATCTCATCTCTGGATGATATAGATCGCATTGCATAGGATGCCCAGATTTTGAGGGATACCAATTATAGATTGTCTGACAACTTGATGATGGCATATTGTGTGATCTCATCATGATTGGGGATCCCATTAGCAGATGTTGCTTCATTTGTGGCTCAATCTTAGCATTCTGATACGGATCCTATAGTTAGGTCATCTAGAGGGGTACATGAGCCACCTACCTACCACCATTCTACCGATTCATCACAAGTGCATCCATAGGCTGATGCTACTCCAAAGGCCTAGTCATCTACAGTTGCTCCAGGTGCCCAGACATCTGCAACAGCTCTAGGTGCCCAAACATCTGCAGTTGCTCCAAGTTCTCAGACATCTATTGATACACTCAAGTAAGCTGTGAGAGGTCTAGGTTTTATGGAGATGCTCTCTTCAGGGTTGATGCCATCTCACTTGCATAGTCTACTACACATAATTGATAGACCTAGTCCAGGGTAGGACTATAGAGGACCTGGAAGATTATATTATTACAGAAGGCGACATTAAGGATGTAGCTCTGGTGACTCAGGTACATATATATGTACATATAATTTTTAAGTATTTTAAGTTTTAAATTTAAATGCATGTAGTATGTAATTTCATTGGAACCACATACAACACAGTTTTATAAATTAAATATAACTCAATTAATTTTCTTTTTTTTTTATGTATTCATGCATATGTGTGTAGGTGGAAGTAGCACATGTGACTCCTAGTTTGAGAGGAGAGTGCATATGCACACATTCAGATTTGACTAAGCATGTCAATGGACAGGGGAACTTTAATTTTCATCTAAGTTAATACGTATATATGTACATATGTTCACTTGTTCATGTTTGTGTGTTATAGAAATTTAATATAATTTTTAATTGATTACACAAGTTTGTATATGTATGTGTGTATATATATATATATATATGGCTCAATGCATTTATTGGATGCTTAGGATTCACGCTTGGATGGTTGCTTGATTAGGAGCCGACATGATGACCTAGAGACTGGAGATGACCTGCACTAGTTTATACACACATGCACATTTATTACATTTTATTGTTATTACATCAACATTTAATGTCTCTTACATGGGCATTTTATGTTTCTTACATCATGTACATGTTTTATGTTTATTACATGGACATTTTATGTTTCTATTCACTTATATTTCATAGATCTACTCTAGACAGATGATTATATATCGATTCTAGACATTTGAGTTTATGTTTATGTTTTAGATATATTGATGTATATGCACACATGTACACATTTATACATGTTTGAGATATATATATCATAGATGACATTTATAGTGTTTATGACAAGCCTTATGTTTCAGTTCAATATATATTTGTGTTTACATGACTTCTTAAATGATTCAGAGATGTTTATATATGTAAATCCCAAATATTTTGTATCCTTCAGCGACATAATTTATGTTTGTACATGTTCACATGTTTATGAAAGTTTAAACAAAATGAAACAATCGATTTAACTAAATTTAGATATATATGTACATGAAATTTGGAACTAAATATATATGTGCAACTTACTATGAAATTTGGTAAATTATATATATAAACAGAATCTAAAAATTGGCATATCATAATATAAATAGAATCATTAATCAAATTTCTATAAATACATTATAAGATCGAATATGTACATTGATCATCATAAGCATATTGCATCTTTTCCTACACAATTATTGATCTTGGTTCATTAGATCGAGTAAATTCAAATATAAAGATTTTACTTGAGATGCATCCAACCATGTTGTAAAGATCTACCACAAGTTTTAATATAAAATTGAACTAGAATCAATAACATAACACTTGCCATATAATTTATCAGGCTTGTCATTTGTATGCAGCCAACCAAATTGTAAGTTGCTCTACCACTTGATCATTCTAATATAAAATCACTAATCCATTTATAACATATAACATCATAGATTTAATATATAATATAAACTAAACTCATTAAATTCAAATATAAAGATCTTTTACTTGAGATGCATCCAAACATGTTGTACAAATCTCTACCACAAGTTCTAATATAAAATTGAACTAGAAGCAATTTAACATAACACTTGCCATATAATTTATCACTACAACATAAACTAAGCTCATTAATTTAAATATAAAGATTTTACTTAAGATGCATCCAAACATGTTGTAAGGATCTACCACAAGTTCTAATATAAAATTGAACTAGAATCAATAACATAACACTTGTCATATAATTTATCACTTGTCATTTGTATGCACATCCAACCAAATAAATTCATTTTCAGACACATGTCTCACTCATTCCTGTACCACATCCATTGGTTCATCTCGCTCTTCAATAACTTCTAGTATTCTCTGATGATCATCTCTATCTAGTCTCCACTTATGATGTCCATGTGCATGTGGAACTTGATGAAGAGATATGCCAATAGCAATTACTAGGTGGCTATATTGATACACCTTATTTTCAAGATGGTAATCAGTAAAATGAATCCCATTTTGAACAATTTTGACTTGTTTGAGATATGTCCCTTGCACCACAATTGAACCTATGGGAAACAACATTCCATCATTTTTTTATGGTTTTATTAACTTCATCCTCTCCTATATGCAACGTAATAAATAATAACTAACACCTATGTTTCTAGCCTCTGCTATGACTGCAAAAATATCTCCTGTACACATATATATAATGTTCAATTTTAAAAAATTAGAACCAATCTTTAATTGTAGAAAAAAATTAATATTAAACAAACTTTGCAATAATTTATCAATCTAAAGTTACAAACTTTGCAAGAATATGTGTGTGTGTGTGTGCACGTACATTTTTTAATAAATCCTAAAATGTGGTCATAATCAATTGAAATCAAAGGAATTTCTTGAAATCTTTCCTCTTCATATTCATTGTATGTGTCAATAACGACTAGTGGCGCCTGATTCCATTCACTGACATATCCACGTTCTTGGTTGTTGAAATTATCATAATTTCCCAAAATGTAGTCATAACAAAAACAAGAGTAATCCCTAGTCTACAACATCCAAGGGTACCTATATGTACTCATGACACAATGTAAAAATCTTGTTTTATCTACTCTCTTGCATCCATGCATTTTTCTTCTATCTGCACCTACAAATTTTATATATAATTTTTGAAACAAAATAAATATAGATTTCTTAAACTTAATTTTTTAGAAACAAGTGAAAAAAATTTCAAACAGTAAATTACATACCTAATATCTCCCAAAAAACTCTATTAGGACATGGGTTCCTCCTTGAAGATGTGTTGACATCACATGCAAAGTGTTTCAAGTACACCATTCAACAACATCGTGTGCATCATTTATATGATCTACCTCATAATTCATTTGATGTTTTCGTAGAGCACGTTTGATGCAAGCTCTTGTGCCATCATGTTCACCCTTTCCATGCCCACTCTCAAATAATCTCCAAACATGTATATTATCTTGTCAATGATATCTACATAGTGCATAAAATGGCCTTGATGATTTGAATTGTGACATACACCCATCAGAACATACAAAATATTTTTCAATCTTCACATGTCTTCTTGCCAAATCATCTAAAAATATCTTAAAACAATGTTGGACAAAAAGTGTGTCATGCTCTTTATCATCACTAATATAAAAGTGATATTCTTTCTGAATGACTCAATTTTCATATGTACTGTCAACACCATCCAAATCCAATTGTGCATGTTGATAACACACATGCACCATAATAATGACCTACTCTGGATAGTAATATTGTGTTTGAATCTCCTTTTGATGGGTAAAAGAGTAATTTTCTACAAAGTCAACTATTGATAAAACTGTTCCAAGTGGGAAAGTATCTCTTAACAATTGAAATTGTTTTGCTTGCCACCTAGCATAAAATGCATGATGTATGTGAGGTTGTATCAATTTATAAATTTTTTTTCATAAATGTTCCAATAGGTACCTCCTCTTCTACATAATCTAACCTTGTGGATTCTTTCCCGATCTTTGTTTCAAACTTTATGTACTTGTAACTCTTGTAGTATACCATCCTTGTCATGTCACTATCTTCATTTCTCAAAGAAATTTTAGCCAGATTTCCACATGTTTCACAAAGTCCTTTTATGCATTTCATTGGACAATCTTCATCATCATTAGATTTATCACATAAGATGGATGCTATGAATTGACCTACCCATTTAGGAGGTGCATTTTGAGAACCATCACTTTCTTCTCTAATCTTTCGAAACACCTAATAGTAAAGATCAAATTCAATATGATAATGACAACAAATTTCAAAAGCCTTGTTTGCCTTCACATAATGTGGCCTTAACATTCGAACATTATTTGTCCAATCTTTACATGAGGATTTTCATCACAAAACATCACATACATCTCATGTCGTGTTATGTCTAACCAATGTTTTGTATTTAGTTAAAAATTGCCTCTAGGCCTGATCCTGTGTTTTAGAACATCTCTTTTATTTAATGACAACTATGTTCATGCAAAAAACTTGAGATCAAGTTCCTAATACTATCTTCAATCTTGTCAGAATGAGGAGCGCTACACATCAATGCCCAATGTCCTTCTGCAGTAGAATCATCCAAAGCCTTTCTCCTTTTCACATATCTTGTTAGTGTCCTTCTACTTAAGCCAATTTCACTTGACAGTGAAGAGAGTTGACGCTTCCTTAACATTTGTGGACTTACAATAGATGTCAATATCACTCTTCTTGAAATGTTCGTCTTCTAATTGAGATTGTTTCCCAATGGAACCTGTTGGTTATTTTCCCAGACTGGATGCTTGTTCCCAGTAATCCCTACAAGGTAGCCATCATTGATCAA
Source organism: Cunninghamia lanceolata (assembly GCA_027924645.1). NCBI lineage: Eukaryota > Viridiplantae > Streptophyta > Pinopsida > Cupressales > Cupressaceae > Cunninghamia > Cunninghamia lanceolata. Next base: position 3,506,980 of record BSBN01000286.1, on the reverse strand, counting down.
TAGGATTGCCAGGCCAGGGGCCAACAGTATAGGAGATAGACTCTATAAATATCTCCTCTTCTTCTTTAGGCTCTGCAGAACCAAGGGGGGTATTCCCTATTCAACATCTATAAAATGCATCTATGTACTAGCTGGGATGTTGACACAAAGCAGATAAATCCTCTCTTATGCAGACCAAAACTGCAAGATAAGTGCAAAGAAGCTAGCTTTGGGCCAATATTCAGTTATAGACAGTGGATTTCGGTCCTAAAACTACTCCTAATATCTTAAAGGTTTGTATATGAAGTTTGAGTTTGATTTTATGTTTGGATGCAAAACTGAGACCTTGCGTTGTAACCAAAATACAAGACCAGATCGGCGCCTATCTAGGGCTCAGAGTCAATAGACTTATATATGTGAATGTTTATCACAGACCTAAAACAACAATCAAATTTCAAGGGGATTATGCAATGTTTGCCTTACAAACAATACCCACGACAAAGTATTTAGTTATTTCTGCTTACAAACATCCTTACTGCAATGTATTCTTCTCAATACTTAAACCTAGAACATTTAATCCACTCCTTGAGTAGAAGTAAAAGATTAAAGCATTCAATATAGCAAACCCATATTCTAGAATCACTAATACCCCTTAGATATTCAGATTCAGAAGAAGAACACATTCAATTTGGAGACAAATAACAAAATACATGCTATAAAGCATTATTCATTTAAATCAACATGAAACTGATAAATTCTATGTATAAGATATTCAACATACAACTCATATACTCACAAAATACCTAGAAAAGAGCCACCAATGAGATTGTATCCGATTACATCACCAAGAAAAAGTTGTCCAATTTTTTCACCACAACAATGAGTAACACAGTTTGGCTTTTATACCAAGACTGTGTACTCAGCAAAATTAAGTACATGACAAGGTAAAAAATTCTTGCCAGATACACTGCACCAAAAATGGCGCTCAAAATAATAAATGCGGCAGGGGACAAAAAGAGAAGAAGCAAGAGAAGGGCGAGGAGTAGTTGAGCTCGAGCCCTGTGTCGCTGCTAGAAGACTCTCCGTCATAAACCAGGTACTTGGCCGTTCAACCATCGGCCCATGCCTGTCTGCAATCCTGCCATTAATGGCTCAACCACCCATAGCTTCTCTTGGAAATCGTAGCAGTGCACCCATGGAAATTTTTCGCTAAAAAAATGACTCCAGACACAAGGAAAAAACCATCGCTGAAGGTTCAAAACCCGACCATTGATCAAAAACCCATTGCCGAGATCAACGGTCCCAAAACATGCATGAAGAGCTGCCAGCCAATGATATCGTGCCACGTAGGCACCTTGACCCTCTATCGCTGACCTTTTCTCCTTTTATTTCGCCTTTATCGCTTTTGTATATGCAAACCCAAATGCATATACAACATATAAGGCGAACGTCAAATGTCATAGAAGAAACTCGAATTCAATTCGGGTCCGGCTTGTATCTCCATCCTGCATCCATCGCTCTGCATATTTCACACATACAAGCACAAAACACAAGGTGGATTCCACTGCATCTATCCGCCGGATTTGAAAAACTTTCAAGTCCGGGCTTTATATCCTCACGAGTTTGCATATCGGCACATATACAAGTGCAAATATACAAGTGGTGGGCCCGACCCATTTTCCCTTTCCTTTGCACATTTCCTTGCACATCACACATACAAATGCAATGTACAAGCCACGGACACCACACTGCTTTAGAACAAAATGAAATAACCTCGGGTCTGCCTTGCATCTTTGGAATGCACTTTCATTGTATGTTCAAACATACAATCACTTTATACAAGTGGCGGGCCCCATCAAATGCACCCTCTGCTTTTGTACGCTGCGAAATATACAAGGTCTCTGGTATATTTTTCTTGTATCTTCAATTGTATATCACCGAATATACATTTGCCCTTTGCATGCAAACAAGGAATCCTTCCTGGAATATGCGAAATATATTCTCTCTTGTATGTTGAACATGTACAAACCCAATTTGTACATCTGCCGCACTGTTCACTTTGCATATCGCGAGCCTTTGTATATTTTTCAATGTACATTCCCTTGCACATACAAACAAAGAATCTTCCCAAGAATATTCCTGCAATGTATCTTTTCCTTTGTATGTTTCACTTGCATATTCTAAATACAAGCCCGATATACAAGCAGGGCTGATATACAAATGGTGAATATTCCCAGAATCTTACAGAAGATTCCCCCAATGCATATGCAACCTGATATACATTTAGAAATGCATGTAACTCAATTTTTTCACCATTTCTGGAAGACGATTGAGATTTCACAAGCTTGTCAACAAATTTGATTAGTTGCACATACAAAAACATGACAATCTTCCTACACGCGATAGGAGAAGGCAGATTCCACATTGCATTGGGCCGGTGAACCTATAAACATTAAGGCATGGAGATGAAACTTAGTAGCAGGGAACCCGTTACAGGAGACCAACATCAGAATAGACAAAACAATGCAACAGACCAAGGAAGACAGAAACCTCAGGGTTTGAAAGAGAAAACCTACAAACATTCAAGCTTAAAACCCTAAACATAAATGAATACTAAGAGAACCCAAACCTTTTTTAACATTTTCAACAATATCTTTTTCTAGGCGTCTTTTCCTCTTTTTTGTGAAATTTACACCCATCAATTGTAATGGCTCTTTTAGGTCATCATGAAGAAGCAATGTTGATAACAGTTGGGCTTGACCAAGTGTATCATGATTTTTACAATAAGTCTCAATTATTTCCTTTGAAGTTCTTGTCAATGCCCTCTTAGTAGCTTGACTAGGTTGTTCAGCATAAAATTTGAATTTCTCTATATCCATTTGAAGAAAATGATCTATATTTTTGTAAGAAATTTTTCTCTTCACCTCTTTAATTAGATTATTAGATTCATAGTATGAATATCGATAGAAGGAAGTAATCTTGACCCCTGTCTAACATCAAAGTGAGTATGGTCCTCCTCTATAACATCAGTTGTTTGTGCTTGCCCAGTCTCCTCCCTAACATCAACTATGTGCACTTCAACCTCCTCTACTCTAGTAACTAAATTAGGCTGGACCTCTACTCCAGTTTCCATATGTTGAGCCCCTAAGCATATCATATAAAAGAGAAGATTTTAGAATATATATAAAAGTTAGATTATTAAACTACACGGATAAAGCTCATTAAGGTGATTATGAACTTACATAATGAAAAAGTGTTAGGGATGTAGTATTCATCCTTTGAATTTTCTCCAACTTTGAATTACAATTAAACTACCAATCAAGTGCATGCATGTCAAAGAATTGGTTACAAGAAGAGAAAATGAACATGTAAATGGAAATAACATCTAGAATTCTATGTCCATGTATGGATGGTCATGTGTACAAGTTCCATCTAAAGTTAACTTTTCATGTCCTAGATTTATGTTACAATCAAAAAATTCTAGGAGTATCATCTAATCAAAATCTTAAATTAGCTCATTAACAACTACTTGCTAATTTATCAAATTATAATTTATGTCTCTAAGGTCAAGTAAACTTATAGCTACATATTCAATTACTAGGTCATTTAACCACAAAGAGATTCAATGTAATAAAGATTTAAGTGTGTACCTACAAAATTATAGATCAATATATAATTTATAGTAGTAGAGGAGGAGATAATATTACATGTCATGCTAAACAATGTTAACTACATACATCCTATGAATAAATAATCAATCTTAGAACCATGGTTCATGAATGTGGTGCAAAATTCCTAGAGGGCTACAATAATCATATGCACAGGTATATAAAATATTAGTTCAATATATTATATATATGCATGCATGTACATATAAAATATTAGTTTAATATTATTATATTAACACAGATTTAAAACTCAATAATATTTAAGGGATAAATAAGGTTTAGGGTTTAGGAGTCTAGGGTATATAAGAAACTCTCACAAGTCTTTAATTTATAACTATAATAATTTATTTTTAATTATAATATTTAAGGAAATTAGGGGTTAGGGTTTAGGGTTTAAGACTTAGGCAAGTTAGGACTAGGGATGTTTCGAGGATAGTCAAATTGCATGTGTGTCTTCATTGGGGTAGGGTCCTAGATAGGACCTAGGGTTTAGATCATAGATTCACTTGGCAAGTAAGGTACAAAAATATAGTAGAAAGGAATTTGATTAGTTAATTTAGTGGAAGAAAATTTAGCCAAAACATCTAATCATATATTTAGTTCAATAATATTTGGGGTTTCGGATTTAGGGTTTCTAGGGTAAATAGGGTTAAGGGTTAGTTAAGTAGACTTAGGGAACATAGTGGTTTGAGTAGAGGACTTAATAACGGTAATAGAATCTGCAACATTTAAATAAATGAATATATTTAAAACATACTTCAATTGAAAAAATTACTTCAATTGAAAACAATTTGATCTTATTGATCCTAATCTTATCTAGAAGATGATTTAATTGAAAAAAATTCATAATTTATATAAAATATACATACCTTCTCTTTGAGCATAATATCTTTGCATCCTTTCTTCATGCACTTTTTGTTCCCTTTTCGTTGAATGATATCATGTAGTCTTATTTTTCCTTGTCCTTTTATTTCCCATCTTCTTCAAGGATTTGTAAAATATGATCTTGATAATTTTGTTGCCAATTCCACGTTCCAAATTTGTAAAGCACTAGAAAAAATTTGACCTTTCAAATAGGCTTAGCGAATTTTCCTTTATTTTTTGATATTAAAATCACACAATAACCTTGTATATATATATGTAATTCGAATACATACATTTGTTAAATGTTAGCTAAATTAGCCTTCATTTGAAGGTTGGCTACTAAAAATTTGTGGACATATTTTTATTCAATGACCTTCATTCAAAGATATTTAAATATTATTTTCTAGCTTGGTTTTTTGGAATGTACCTTCATTCAAAGGTACCTACAAATAAAGGTAAAATCTTCATTCATAGGTACCTTCATTCGTAGGTGCCTTCGTTCGAAAGACCTTTGAATGAAGGTGCTTACCTAGACACTTTTTGTGTCTGCTTCAAAACTTCCTTAGAAAATCTAGTTTCAAACCTCGGGTTGGACCTTCAAATGTAATTAACTTGACAAGATAATTTGCAAGATCATAGTCCTCGAAATGAGCTTTGCAACAAGTATAATTCTGATATATTTTTATTTTATTATGTATTTATTTTTTAATTTTTACTAAACATAGGTTTTTCATCAAACATCAAGTTCTGCATTACACACAGGTGCAAAAATAGTGAAACATTGAAAAAAAATTCCAAAAATACCTTTGCACTAGGTATTGATGTCCTTGTTTCACCAGAAAAAAATTGAATTTTGATATGTACACAACAAGTCATGCTTGATGACATACACTGATGTCCAAACTATAGTTACCCTGACTTCAAAAATTAATTTAAAAAAATATGTAACAAAAAATTATGAAAAAATATCCATGCACTAGATATTGATGTTAAAAATCTATATTTAAAAAACTAGAATTTTATCCTTTATAGTTCAGAAAAGTTATGCTCGATGACATAAATGTTACTTTCTAAAAATCTTGTTTACTATTAAAAACTAGTTATTAAAGGAGATGTTGAAAGATTCACATTTATTTCAAATATATATATATATATATATATAGAATCTACACCCAAATCTCCACAAATCACTAGTTCGCATCATCTTCAAATTCTTAATGGTTTAGGTGCTATAGGTCTCAAAAAGTGAAGATTTAGCTAAAAATGATGATATCAATGTCCATCTTGTTCAAAAAGTGGGACTCATTATTGTGGGATTACCCTTATCTTTCGGAAGCTGCACTGATTCCCATGTATTATTTTTATCTATTTCTTCCATCTCTTCATTCATAACATTAATCCATACTTTTTATTTTACTGCTTCTTCATACATAGAGGGTTCAACTTGAATTTGACTAAGCAAAACAAAATTAACAATTGGATTTATATTAGTACTCCTCTAATAAATTTCATTTAAACTTCATACCTTTCTTGAAGAACTTGGACTTGATGCTGGACTTGAACTATCACCTAAATTTGTGCTATTAGAAGAAATTGGTGAACCAGAGCTTTGAAAAATTGAACTTGGGCTATTGTTGGAGCTTGCACTTCCACTTGAGCTTGTGGGGAGAGGAGGAACACTTTCATCTTCTATGTTCATAATTATTGGTGTTTTTCTCTTTACACCCTTTTTCCATTGCCATGCTCCCCCTTCATCAAAAACCACATCCTAACTCACAATCCATTGCTTTGTGTTAGGATTATAAAATTTGTAACCTTTAGTTGCATCAGAATATCCCACAAAGATACAAAGTTGGGATTTTGCATCCAACTTCTTCCACTTCTGAACTAGAATATGAACATATGCTAGATATTCAAATACATGGAGATGAGCCACAAAAGGCTTGTGACCACTCCAAGCTTCCTTTGGAGTGATGTTTTGAACTACTTTTGTGGGGCTTCGATTCAAGATGTATATTGTTGTTGCCACTGCTTCTCCCCAATAACAATTAGGAAGGTTTTTTGAATTCAACATTCTTCATGCCATTTCCATAATGGTATGGTTCTTTCTTTCTGCTATACCATTTTGTTGGGGAGTATAAGTTGCAATAAGCTATCTCTTGCTGCCATAATTGTTACAAAAATTAGAAAAATCTTTTGAAGTGAATTCTCCCCCTCTATCTATCTTGAGAATTTTAAGATAATACCCACTTTGATTCTCAACCATAGCCCTACCAAATAACCAAGCCCTACTGAATAACCAAAGATGAAATTAAGGTTGTCACTAGGTTATGTTCCACCAGATCTATACCAGTGATGAAGGCAATCAAGAATGAAAAGTTCATTGAGCTGACTGAAGCAGGGTTTGATAAAAGAACATTGAATGTGAAAGACATCATTGATCCGGGCATTTGATATGCAGCCATGGGAATTGCATATAAAGTTTACTTCACAAATAGAGAAGGTTCTACAACTGGTACTGCTATTCATACGGTGTATCAGATGGTCAAAGAAGGGAAAGATTTTGACCTTTGTGAAGTTATGAGAGAACAAATTATGGAAAATATAAGAAGGACAAAGGAAACCCGTTACATCTTCAAGTATGGCACATTGATCATATGTCTTACTTTCTATTTCTTAAATGAATTACCTGGATTTAGTGGAAAAATATGGCAAGACCACATTCCAGTAGCAACTCAAATTAGGAGTCATGTAAGTGGGTTTAGTGATCCAAATCACTATAAAAAAATATACCGGGGTTTCTTCAAAACCCTTTAGACCAGCATGCATGCTAGAGAAAGAATTGCCTACCACTCTATACAACAATATAGGGAGAAGACTAAATTCTTGGTTGACAAAGATTACACCTACATGGAGGTAGTTGAACCTATAACTACATGGATTCCTAGACTTCCATATGAAGTCTCTGAAAAAGAAATAAAAGTTTATGCTAACATTCTGCTCAGCAGACCCATAGATACCAATGCTAAAAGGTTCAGAACCTATGATGAAATCATGAATAAAATACATAAGAAGGATGCAAAAGAATACCTGGAGAAGAATAAGCCTAAACTGCATGAGATGTGGGGCATCACATCTAGAACCACTTTAGAGGCTCCTGTTGACGAGATTCATCATGTTCCTATTGCTGCATCTACTATACAAAACCTAAGGAGAACTAGCAGCGCTACCTCTACTGCTACAAATGTGTCACTTCCTTCTAGATTAGTACAAAAGGGATCTACTGAAAGAAGAACTGCTTCAGAGACCCAAGCACAGGAAAAAGGTAAAGATAAGAAGCATGCAAGACCTAAAGTGCAAGCCAAGAGGAAGAAGGTAAAGGGTGTTGTGATTGAAGAAGAAGAAGAAGAAGGTGAGGAGGAGACCTATAAGATAATAAGAAAAAGTAAGAACTATAAGCAAAATCCTCTGGTGGCATCCATAGAAGGTCTTCTTCAACTAGAAGCAGTATTCAATGGAATTGAACAACATGGTTTGTTAAAACACACTACTGAGCTATATCTTGATGTTCCTCTTGAGGATCAAAAGACAATTGAAAAGGTAGTGATCAAATATATGCTTAAATATAACTTACCCATGATTGATGTGATTGACAAGGTACCAAAAAAGCCTACCTTAGGCCTTAAGGTAGAAAAGAGAAGAAGCCATTAAAATGAATAATGAGCTGAGACAAAAAAAAACTCTTGAGAAGGCTAGATCATCTATATCACAGGAATAAAAAGACAAGCTGGTCCAAATGCAAGCCCAAGAACTAAGGATAAAACAATGAGTAGATACACTTATGGACATGAAGGAAAGTGATAAAGAGAAAATTCAAAAGGAAACAAAGGTTGTGATAGAGAAAATTGTAAGTGAATTAATAGGAATTGAAAATGTGGAATAATCACAAGTTTCTCCTCCATCACCACCTCATTTGATTGTATCTTCTCTACAAATCACTGAGCATCAAAACTCTCAAGAGGAGAAAGGAGAGCAAGCTACAAAAGATCAAGAACCATAGGATTGTGAAGAATAAAACATTTCTCCAAACCATAATATTGGACTTGTTAATCAACTTCTGGAGAATATAGAGCAGAAAAATAACTCAAAGAAATGAGGAACATACAAATACCGATTCAGAGGAGAATTTAGAAAAGGAACAAGGCATACCATCCTCCTCCTCTCTGGTTGACTCTATCAAGGAGTTTCTTGCTTAGCAAAATATAGATTCAACCAGTGGTTACTCTGTAGCTGCTGCAGTTGCCTATTTTAGATGGACAAGTTAACTTGTCCAGTATATCTCCACTTCACAAGTTACAACTAGGAGATATTCTTCAATCCTCTACTAGACAAGAAATCTTGCAGCAACAAGTTGAAAGGGCTGAAGTGTTAGAAGAGGCAATCAAGATATTGCAAGATAAATTGCATGAGGAAAAGAGAGATCCCACCTTGCCTCCTACTCAGCAGATGAAACACATGTTGGAGTCTTTCAACACTCATTCCTCTTACTTAGAAAAGTAGGTTGAGAAAAGGATAATAGAGCAAATAAATAGAAAAATGATGGCTTAAATGTCTAATAAGTGTGCAAAGGCACACAACAATCTACAAAATGATTTGAAAAATATTCAAAAGAGCATTGAGGAACCCAAAGTCCTGTACCAATTTTGTTTGAATTGTCTCGCAACCACAAAGAACATAAAAAATCAAGATGACTCCATAGAGTCATAGTTAACTCAAGTAGCCAATGCATATGATCCACTAAAGGATAGAGATGGAGCCATTAGGGCTCAAATTGAATATCTACACAGTCAGCTAAGTTAGCTCCTAGAATAGAGAGTGAAAATAATGGGAGAAACAGGTCAGCTGAGAAAGGTTGTGGACATGAAACTAGAATCCTTAACCAGTATCCTGACTGAAGAAAAACAAGTGGCTCAAAAAGCTAAAACATCAGCCACTTTAGAAGATACAGAAGAGTTATATATTCAGTTTAAGAGTCAATCTCACATCATGTCCTCTACAAAGAAGAATTGAGACTCAACCCTTGTCCATTTAAAGGTAATTTACAGAAATATTCTACCTTCCACATGAACAAACTTTTATAAGGTAAGACAAATTTTGAAGTTTGTATATATGTGGTGAATAAAATAAGAATATGCAGTGATATTTTGATATAAGGCACATTGTACATAGAATTTGGAAGAAAAATTTTGCTACACCAGTTTTGAAGATATAAAAACCACCACTCAAGGGGAGTTGATTGATAAAAGGTGATAGGAAATATTCAATTAGGGGGAGCTTACTTGTTTGAAAAAAAAAAGAGACCACTAGTCCTTTGCTATTGATGTCAAAGGGGGAGAAATACATGGATATCAGGTTATCTATTGCTATCAATGACAAAGGGGGAGATTGTTGCATATAGGTTGTCATTGATGTCAACAATGGTATGAAATGTTGTGGCATGAAAGAATGGTACATGAGATGACAAAGATATTGCAACAGTATGATGATCAATGAAGATAGCCAATTATGCATGATGAGATGAATATGTGCAGAGGTACTCAGAAGAGCAAACTAAGAATGATGGTCAGGGAATTTTAAAGGAAATGGATCAACAACATTTATACATTATCATACCTTATGTGTTGAAGCTTATATGTAAGTTAACATTCCTAATAAACTTATGTTTGAAGAGCATGGTTAGTTGTGTTGCTGCATGATGAAAACATGAATTCATAATGATTGACACTTGATGGATAAAGTTGCAAAATTTGAAGAAGAATTGGTAAGTATAATATATGTCAGGAAAGATGTTACAAGATCGAAAGAATGTACCACACTCTACCGCATCTAGAGATATAAGCTTGTGGATAGGAAAGATGGATAAATATTACTTTCAAGTACCAGTGTTTCAAATTTAAGATCACAATTATTACCGCAAAGTGTTTGAGAGATAGAAGAATGAAGATAGTAAAGAAATAGGGCAAGTATAGTCACAAAGGGATAGGAGAATGCTTCGCACTTCTCTATGAATGAAGATGTGGAGTTGTGGCTTGAAGAACAGGTTGATATGAGTAACAAGGATGTATGTTTCAAACTGTTTCAAGAAATAATTTGTATCGCAGATGCTTTTCTAGAGTTAAATGTATGAAGACATGTCTTGGTGTTGAATAGTGCGAATAGAAGAGAGTTAAATGGTACCGCAGTACACCACACAATGAAAATCATCCTTGTTGATTGAATAACAAGTTCTTATGACCAGGAGGTATGTGGTAATCAAGTTTCAAGTGATTGTGTTCACCGCAAGCTTTGGTTTCATTGCCTTATCTTAAGATTAAGAAATCATAAGTTGCTAAGGACATCAACATTAGAAACCTGGTGTCTGCTCTAGAATGAAACATCTTGAGATAACAAGAGAATTATATAGGAATATGTTACAAGTCACATAATGGTTATCAAGTGGTCTGCATGATGTAATTCTATCTTCTTTGGTACCGCATTGGGTCTGGAATCAAATACAAGGATGGGTAGTTGCTGAGGTGTCAACTTGGTACATAATGAAGATTTTGTTGAATGTAACACATGTCCTCCATCTTGGAAGGGTGTGTTGAGGAAGGAAAGGACCTGATTATGCCTTGTGCTTGTACTGCATTGGGAATTTATTTACCACATACATTTCAGAGCTGACTAATATGGCCACTACATGCTTCATGCTACACGCTTCTTTCTATCTGACTAAAGAGAAAGACTTTGAAGTTTTTGAAGGATATATATAAAGAATCAAAGTTGTTGAAAGTGTGTGTGTGTTGAGTTATTTGAATCTATAATCAACTTTGTGTGAATATACTTTCAACAAAAGCATAAATGATGATGAAAAGTGCCAAGGATCAATTCATGGAATATGATACAGATGCAGAAGATGTTGTGATCTCTGCAATGATAAATAATTCCTAAATATGTTTTTGATGTTGTGCAGATTCGTATTGATGTTGTAAGGAAAACATAAATTAGTGCAAAGGCTGAAGTGATCAACACTTTGAGTTACATGAAGAACATGGTAATATGCTTTGTAATTGTGTAAACTAATCAGGGAGTTGTATCTTCCTTTGGGTTGTAGCCTATAAATAATATTGTAATCTTGTTTTATCTTTATTTGTAAGGCTAGATTTGGACAGTAGATTTAAGCATCTTGCTCACCATGGTTTTTCCCTTCTTGGGTTTTACACATGAATCCGGTGGTATGGTTGTGTGTTGTTGTGTTCCTGCATCTCTCATGGTTTGAATAGTCACATTTGTTTGAATGCTGCAGAAAATTAGGTGATCTAATTAAGTATTGATTCATCCCCCCTCTCAATATTGTTGTTTGTTCAACAAATTGGTCCTTGGTGATTTCATGTGCTCCAAAGTTTTCCTCATCTTATGAGGTGGTGACTCTACTATTCTCAACTTAGGTTTCTTGCTATTGGTGCATGCCTTTTAATAGTGCAACAAATCTTTCATGTTGGTGCAACAATAGGACAAAGGTACATGGAAGATTTTTCTTCTTTCTCCACTTGAAGCAAGACTGTCTAAAAAAAAAATTTATGAAGAGGTGTAGTTCCATCTCAACATGTTGTGAAATTTCCAGTCATGGCCTTTAGGTCTAAATATGTTGATAGGGCAACCAGTGCCTATAATCCCTCTTGTTATTCATGCTATAGGCATTGCATGGATGAGTATGACTCAAGTAATTTCAATGATACATCATGTTCCAGCTTTGGTAGTTATACCTCATCTTCAACATATTCTCAAGGTCATGCATCAACACACCATCTAGATGAGTTAGGCAATAAAAAGAAATTGAATAACATATCAAATTGTTGGAGTCTAGTGTATGGTCTGATTTGCATTTTAATCCCTCTCATGCCCCAATAAAATGCATTCCCTCTAAATTGCAAAAAATTAAGCACTCCAATTGTTTGATGGAAAAGGGGGAACCTAGTCAATCATGTGTTAACTAAGTCAGTCCTTTTAATCAAACATTGGAACACAAACTAAGCTTGACTACAGTCTTGAAGGAGAGCCAAGTTGCAGGGATTATGTTCCTTTCTTGTAATTAGAAAGATTGAGATGAAGTGTGCTAGATCTAGGGTTTCTATGATGAAATATGATAAAACAGAAATAACATACCAGATAGAATTGAAAACCCAGAAAATAGGACTTGAAATGAATAGTGTAGGGCTATCAAAAATCTCTGTTGGAAATCAGGGCAGATCTAGGAGGACTATTTCACCCAGGTGCAGGTGTGCTAGGGTTTAGGGCCCTCTAAAGGTGGTTTTTGAGAGTCAAGATCTATATTCATCAATCTTCTTTTCAATTTGTTGTACCTACACAAACACAAGAGGGAAAATAGTTTGGGCCATTTTAGGGGCTTGCCTTAGTCAAACCCCATGAATGGTGTTCCCACCTCCACAACAACCAAGATGATGGTAAGAGAGCGCGTGTCCTTATAGGATAGAGGTAAAATCAATATAATTGAATGTTGTAATAAAGTACCTTCACAACAACACAAACCCTAGTGAGACTTGGTGTCACAACGCAAGATCACCATAAGGATGATGATGGAGGAAGAAGCTTCCTATAGAACCCGCAATAATGTTATAAGTCTACAATAGAGAGATTCATATAAATATGCATAACATTCACAATAGAGATTTGATCACTTGAATATCCCTTGAAGTCCTATTGCTACTTAACCTTATTAATGTGAGAGGTAGACTTGTTTATATATGCATTTCAATTCACTTTTAGGAAAAAATTTTGAGCAAAGATGACAAAGTGTATCACCTGAAGCAACAAGGTCGACATCTAGAGCCACACAAACTCTTATTTTTGGAAATATCAAGGATACTAGCACTTGGGCACTAGTGTCCATGTGTTTAGGGTCCTTTCAGGGCCTGTAGTTAGAGGGTAACACCTAGAGCTAGCATATGCTTTAGAATCTAGTCTTCTTTCAACAGGGGTATGCATATCAGTCCACAAGGGTACTAAATTTAGTGTAAATCATTGGTGTCAACAATTTATGACACTAAACCAATATTCCCACTTGTCATGTGTATGAGAAGTTGGATTTGTTGTGGGTTAAGTATGGTTTTGAATGCACAACAAAAGAAATATATTTACAAATACCCAGGTTTGATGGAATGGATCTTTCTCAAGGGGAATTACATGTCCAAGCATTTGCTAATTTCATGGAAAGATACACTTTTGAGGATGAGGACATGTGGATGAGGTTCTTTGTTAAGCCCCTCAATAAGGATGCAAAGTACTAGTGATTGAGCTTTTTAGACTACTATTTTTCTTCTTGGGACAATTTGATTCATGCCTTTGAGAAATGGTATACACTTGGTGTGGCTCCTTCTTATTCTTGTTATACCCATGAACTTGAAAATTCTAGAAGGCAGGAGGGGAATCTTGTAGGGACTTCAATCACTGGTTTGCAATTGCTTTGGAAAAGATCCCAGATGTTCACAAGCCTTCTATTTCAACCTACATTCATATGTTTTTTGAAGCATATGAGATTGGTTCGAGTGTGGTTTTGGAGGATTTGAGGATTACAACCTTGCTACAGGCTTATCAATGTCTTGAATTTCTTAAAAAAGTGCGAAATAAATATATTGCAAGGTTGTTGTCCCTAAAGGAAAACGTTAGAAGTGAACTAGCCATTGTGGATAAAAACACAATTGATCAGGCTAAGTGTGTAATTGAAAGGGTTGAGTTGTGTGGTGCAACATCATGTGAAAGTTGTGAGGAGAGTGATGATAGTGTGGCCACCTACCTTCATCTAATTCAATCATCCATTAGAGATGGTGATGATGTTGCATTACAATTTAACTCCTAGGTTGAAGTCAACAATAGTGGTGCCATGCTTGCACTTAGTGATAAACAATTTAAGACAAATGTCGATGTAGATAATGGTTTTCATTTTGAGGGCCTTGCCATGGGGGATGATGTTTATATTATGGATAAAGGTAAGGAAAATGAATTACATCAACTTTTTTATACACTGGATGTGCTTCCTTATTTTATTGAATTTTGTTACATCCCCTTTTTAGATTCAATATTACTATTTACTTTTTCTTAAATAGTACAGTTATGTGGATATGTTTTAACATCATAGAAATGATGATATGATTAGAAAAGGTTAATTTTATGAAATTATGGATTTTTACTTGATTATGATCAATTTGATGTTATGAATTAAAATGTCTTTTCGATATGAAAATGAAATGATTTGACCACAAATTCTATGTGAGATTGTCAATGACAGGAATAGATGGAACATGTTCGTCAGGAAGAAAGAAGAAGAGAAAGTATCTTTGAGAAAGAGAGAATAGACTCTGGAATAACCCATGGGTGCTTGCCATTGAAAATGAACATTAGGTAGATAAACCTAGTAGCCTTGAGTTAAGTATTGATTTTGGGCTAAGTCAATTTAGATGAGATGTCAAGGTTTGCAAGAATAGGTCTTTCTTCTTTTTGTAGTTGTCGTAATGAGTATGGGAAATCGATATATGTGCTGTAATACTCGGTATCATGTCATCAAATATGGATGACCAATATATTGTTATATATATATATAAATGTATACACTTGAGAATGAGTTGTATGTCGTGTCTTGTTTAGTGGTTCGGCGAAAAAGTTGAAAGTTGTGCGTAAGTTGACCCCAACCCTTGTTTTGTGTTTACGCTTAATTCGTCGTCATCATCATAAAGTTCTACGAGCGTATGATGTAAACATTTACTTGCAATATTTGATGGATGTAGAATTGTTTCTATTATGGGCTATTATCGTATAATAAAAGGTTTAAATAATGTTTTAAATCTTGAGACCGTTGAGTGTAATACCTTTGGTCATATTGTAATGGAATATACAAAATTATATTAGTTATATTTAAATAGTCGTTTGGGGTAATTCTTTTATTCTTTTATGATGTTAGTAAGCGGGTAGTAACTCAGAGGGCTCACTCAAGTCTTTATTTATGATGTTTTTTATTCCAAAAACAATCTATTTTCTCTTGAGCTTTAAACTTTATGGATGGGTTGTCGGCTTAGCCATTATTTCTAGTTTTGCTTTTGATTTAAACTCATAATCGGTTATGAGTAGTGTGACAGCTTGTCCAAACTGTAAACCGCCACCTCGCGTACTGTTGAGCTCCACTTTGCAGAGTAGTTGTGAATTGAGTGGGAAAACCAAACTATTTTTGGTAGTGGTCATGAAAAGGAGGAGATGGTTAAGCCATGTAGGGTAGTTACCTAGTTGATAGGGCATGGTCTAGAGAGTGGGAAGTTAGTTTTCCTTTGGAGGGAGAACGAGATATAAAGGAAGTAGGGAGTTGGTTTTGGGGGACAGAACGTAGAGAGGAAGCGGAGAGGAGGCCGAACATGAAGTGAATGTGAGCGGGTAAGAAAAGAATGAGCTCTTGGACCAGTTTTCAAGCAGTCATTGGAGATTTTCTTCAGGTTTCTTTTCATATATTTTCTACATAGTAATGGTTATCAGGCATGTTTTAATAGTATTGGCTCTACTTGTAATACGATGGAACTTAGTATTTCATTGAAGATGTAATGTGTGAATTGATTACCAACTTTAAACCTGTGTGTTTTCACTTCCTTCAAAACGTAAACAACGCTATTTGTCCCCTGAACCACACCGCAGTCGAAAAACTCACAGTTGTAATACATTGTTCCTTGAAGCATCTTTGATGGTCGATTTAAATTGTGCAGTTGTTTTGTTTAACTTTAAGAGGTATATGGATATGTGAAGAGCACATAGTAGATGGGGTTTTTGGTCAAAAACTAGCTTTAAAGTTATCACAAGCCGTAGTAGCAAAATCCAGGTCGACGTTGGAAGTGTCCTCAGTTGGCCTGCTGACTATAATTGGTTGGTCCTGTCATATTTAAAGACAAGTAGTTTTATAAAAGACTTGAAGAATGTGTTAACCGTCGGCAGAAGAGAAACAATAGTGTGAAATGTATGTCAATGCATGTAAGACTACTCAGTCCTCCACACGTTCTGAGTTTATAATTGGTTGGCCAACCATAGAGAATATACTTCTCTTACTGCGAATGATAACTAGTTAGAGTCCATTTATTTATTGTATATAAACCTTTTTGCTTTAAAACATTCAAATTGTTGTGTTTTTGAAAGAGGGGGATGGAGTTATTATTGGTTTATACAGTCAAACAAGTTAAATAATGAAGTTTTAGAACAAACATAATGAGTCTATAGTTAAGTATTTAGTCTAACTTGCATGCATTCTTCTTGCAAATAGAAACAATATGATAGGATTACTAAATGCTTGGTATGATAAAAGATTAAGCTTTGTCGAAGATTCAATAGGTTGAAGAATATTCTTAAGAGTATTTAAATTTTAACTCTGGGTCTTCGAATATTTGTATTCTATAAATTGGTTTAATGTTAAACCCCTTTTGAAACAACTTAGTTAAGTTTAGTGTCCACTCTTGGCTGGATAATTTAAAGAAGTGGACTAATTTAGAGATCAAATGTTAAACTTATAGCATAAATCGATTAACCGGTAAGATAGAATCCCATTCTTTTAACATATGGACGGAAATGTCTCCATGAGCTAAAAAGAGAGAAGTAAACCTAACTGCCATGCATTATTGCATGATGAGTTTGGAACACCAAGAGGTTATCATGGCCGTTACATTGAACTTATAAATAGGTAACTATAGGATTGCGATTAATTCAAGTCGAGTTGGGGTGGGTGAACTTACTACTTGCGTTGACACAACGCTAATTATATTCAAATCCTTTGGCCACAGTAGTGCACCTACCTCAAGTGCATTGATAGTTTACCGTGACTAGATGGCGTAGCTTGTGGAGTGGTCATGCTTGACTAGAGGGTATATAGGGGATTGCATGATAACAAGATACGTAGGTCACAACCCCAGTACTCAGATGGCTAACACCATTGATTATCCTAAGTCTATCCTCTTTGAGTGTAGGGTAGGGCCACTTTCAGATAGGAAGGAGTACAAGAGACCAACAGTCTGTGGTTGGAGGTTAAGCTCCTTGAAGATACTTTCTCTTCTATATTCTAGAGGCTTACCGAGACTTGAATTTGGATGCTCGACAATCGAGATGCAATGACTTTGGTAAGTTTCTATTTTGAAAATGTTCTTGGTAACATTATTCATCATATTGTATAAAGTTGTAGATGAATAGATCCCTTTTGTATAACTTATAATTTCATGATTATTGTTAGTCGATGGATGAACTACTTGGTTTTAAAATGAAAAAAAATTATTTTTCTGCTTTAAACTTTCAAAAAAAAAAATTACCTTTGGTTAAACCTAGTTTTTAGGGTGAAAACTAAATTAGGTGTTACATATGGTATCAGAGCTAACCAGGTTCAGCACTAGGGCTGATGAGTCAACTAAGCTGATTAAGAATCAACATTATGCGGGTAGCTAATGATTTGATTTACTGTGCCAGGATGGTACGTGTTGGAGTTTTTCCTGAATCAGTAAAGGGTTTGCTAGTTGCAATGCACATGCAGATTCGGCCAACAAATACAGGAGGTTTCGTGAGCTGCCTCCGCTTCACTTCTGGTTCTGCCACACCAAGGGGGTATCCCTATTGCTAAATATTTAGCTTTGAATCATGTAAAAGAAAGATTTATCTTTACAATAAAGGCAGAATACTCTCATGTTTAGACCAAGATTTGCATGATAATTCATAAGTTTCGCAATGTTCTTGGACATATCTAACTGGTTGAGGATGAGAGTATGCAAGGTTCCTATTTCTAATCCTACAAACTAACATGTTTGAAGTTTTCAAATGATTTGTATTTTATGTTTTGGATGCAATACAGGGATTTTGGATTGTAACCTCAACACAAGAGTAGATCGGTGCCTATCTCAGGGCAAGGAGTCAACTAGACGTATACATGTGAATGATTTGCACAAACTCAATAGAGATTCAAGTTTCAAAGGGTTAGATTGGTGCTTGCCTTACAAACACCACCCAAGAATGAGTATTTAGCAATCTCTACTTACAAATATCCCTGCTACCATACATTCTTCCTCATACTTAACCTAAAATAGCTTAATCCACTCCTTGAATGGAAGTTAGAGATCAAGCATGCAATACATAAATCTATATCCTAGAATCTTAGTAACCCTTAGCAACCAAATTCAAAAGAAGGGATGCATACAGCCATGGAGACAAACAGCTAAACACATGCCATGAAGCATTTTTCATATAAAAATGACATGAAATTGAACATGTATGTAACATGCATTTAGATGCAACTCATAAACTCACAAAGAGATAGAACAGCCCAGAAAAGCTCTATTTTTGTTATTCCTCCCAAAAATTGCCCCAGTCTTCAACAACCAAAAAATTGAGTAACACAGTTCGCTTATATAGCAAGAACGTGTACTTAGCACTAAGTACATAGGTCAACTCAAAATACCACCAGATACAATGCACCATGAAAAATGGCGCCCAAAGCATTAAAAGTAGTAGAGAGAAGAAGAAGGAAATAGTGGTTGAAATCAGGATATGTGCTGCTGCCTAAAGATTTTTGCCTTTAAGAAGGTAGTTGGCCTGTCAATCAGTCGACCATACCTCTGCAACTCCATCATTAAAGCCAACCTACCAATTTATGGAAATGCATAGTTCGCATGTTTTTTGAAGTTTCTTCTATCTGGAATGTAGTTGCGAACACATAAATTCCTCCTTTCATGAAAATTTGAATGATGGTCGTTGATTCTTTCCTCCTCTCCACGATCTATGGTGTCGATTCACGCTAACTAGATCTGAGAATCACCTGCACTTTTTGCCTGTTTCATATTCAATTTTTTGTATATGCAAATGCATTTACATACAACTGCCTTTGGACATGTGTCACCCTGGCATTGGATCACTATCGCTAAGCACTTGCGCCTTCATCACTGATCCATTGTATCTCCTTTTGCACATGTGGTTGTATGTGCAATTGTATATACATACAATCACCACATACAAGGGCGGACCCCAAATCATTATGAATCAATTTGAAATTTCAATTGGGTCCAGGTGTTGTATCTCCTTTCTTGTACATCACCTTGTATATCACATGTACATATGCAATATACATACAACCATGGACTTCATCACTTTTATCAGTCAGATTGGAAAAACATTGAAATCTGGTGTTGTATCGAACTCTTTGTATATTTCATTGTATATCGCACATACATACAATGTGCAATATACAACCCCTGACCTCAACCACTTATCCGCCACAACAAACTCACCTTTCACGTCTGGGATTGTATGTGTGCCCTTATATATTGCATTGTATATAGCACATACATATAATGTGCAATATACAACTGTGCGGGCCCCAACAGGTTCTTGAACACTTTGACTTTGACTGCTCCTGCTTTGTATATTTCTTTGTATCTGCTTGTTGTATATCTGATTGTATATTGGGAACATACAACCCCAATATACAATGGCAGACTTCACCCATTTCACAATTGCAGTTAAATCACTGGCCGCGTCCACTTTTGCACTTGTTCACTTGTATATTTTACCTTGTACATGCGGTTGTATGTATGAAACAATATACAATGGTGGATACACACCTTTGACTTTTTCAACTTTGTTGTTGTATCACCACCTGCCAGGCCCGATTTGAATCTTTTTTGAGATCCACTGTTGTATCTTACCCATTGTATATCAAATATACAACAACATATACATACAATCTCCTGATACAACCGTAGAATATTCTAGGAATCTGTGATGTACAACCATTTTTTCATGCCTGGAATTGTATTTGAAAGACAGATACAACTTGATATGTATGCAAAGATACATACAATGATTTTCTCACTTTTTTGAAGTCGATTTAACATACTTTTTAGGTCCGTCGTTGTATATCAGCATCTGCACATGAGATACAATGGCCATATACAAAGCTATATACATACAATTGTGAAGGCCGAAGGACGTAGAATTTTTTGAAGGTTTACAATGAAAATGCCTGCGGATTTTTAACTCAAAACCTTAGCCCCAGGTGCAGGCACCACCAGTACGTCTCAAGAAAACTGCAAGGAAGTCCTTCGCTGGTAAGGAATGTTATCTGCAAGCTAAGCAGAGACGACTTGCAATGATCAAGACTATTGAGAAAATGAATGACAAAAATGACAATTGGCTAGATGATGTGGTGTCACGACTCAAACGAATAAAAAAGAACTCCTAGAGACATATAGGATGGCAGCTCAAATTATGGTCAATTGCTACCCTATTAGTGTACCAATGATCACTAGGGATTCCCGTATACCACCTAGAGCTAAAATCATTGTACTATCATCCAATAGCGAATCTGAGGGTTATACACCTCATGAATATGTGTCAAACAATGAATCTGAGGGTTACACCCCTCTTGTAAATACTGAGTGAAACATGAAATGTGTCTATCCTTAAAGAATGTATTTACTATTGTGCAAAATATAATAAAGACAAATTTTGGTTTGAGAATAACTATGGTTATGAGCAATTTTTATGTTTTGATAATATTCAAAATGATAAATCATAGAACTGATTAGTACTTGCTAAAGCAGGTGAGAAAACAAATAAACATGGATCAATTGGAGTTTAATGAGAGAGAAGATCAAGAAGGTCACAACTCTCAGGATAACTCCATCAATAAATTAGACAAAATTCTTAATATGCTTACTGAAAATAAGGAAAGGTTGGGCAAATTGGAAAAGAAAGTGAACGAAACTGGGAATATGAAGGGTGAAAATGAGTATTCCAATAATGCAAGTAAAAGTAAGCAACGAGAGCATGGCACGTCAAGTGAGAATCAAGAGAATAGTGAATCTCAGAGGGAGACAAAAGACAAACTTGCACTGGAACTATCTAAGGATATGAAAAGGATTATCCCTCCCAAATTTGATGGAACAGAAACTGGTGATGCAGCAAAAACATGGCTAATAGAAATGGAGAAGTACTTTGAAATCATTAATTATTCTGAGATTACAAAGGCAGTGTGGGGAGCATATCAACTATCTGGAGAAGCATCCACTTGGTGGATGAACAAGAAGATGGAACTGGATTTAAGCCCCTTGAAGGTGACATGGAATGAATTTGTGGAACTTTTTTGAAAAAGGTGGTTACCACAGCTCTATTTTGATCAAAAGCTAACAGATTTCCAAAATCCCAGGCAAGGTGATTTGTCTGTGGTTGAATATGCAGAAAAATTTACTAGATTGTTGAAGTATGTTCCTCAGTATCAAAAGGATGAAAGATTTCAGATAAGAAAATTCATTATGGGACTCAATCCTCATATTGGCAGAGAGGTGGAGGTGCATGGTCTGAACACAATGGACCAGGTGTATGAGAAAGCAATTAAGCAGGAACAGAAGATCAAATCCATTTCTGCTTATCGTGAAAAGAAGTGTAAGAGATTTGATAAGAACTTCAATGATCAGACGTATAAAAGGAAGAATGATAAAGGATATGGAAATAGGAGGTACGATAAAGGAAATAGGAAAAACAAAGGGGGATTTAGTAATGAACGAAGAAATGAAGACTTTAAGAAAAATGACAATTTTAAGAGGAACGATGATGCTTTGAGTAAACCATCCGAGAAGAGAGGACCAATTGGAGGTTGTTTTTCATGTGGTGGAGATCATTATGCCAACCGTTGTCCTAATAAAAAGCAAAATGGACAGCATAGGAACACGGTACTTCCTTTGTAGCAAGAAGCGTTTCAACAAAAGATTCATGCTGCCCTTGACAATCGACAAGCTGAGTATCAGATTACTCCCATTGAGATGACAGGTACTTTATTTGGAGTCCTTGTTTCTATTCTGATTGATACTGGTGCAACAGAAAATTTTGTGCCATCTAGAGTCTTAAGTAAATTTCCTAGAAGAGCTGGTTTTATGTCAAAACCATGGACAGTTGAATATGCTAATCACTCAAAGGCTCAGGTAGAGCAATGTTTGTTCGAAGCTAAGATTGATATTTCAAACTTCTCCACCGAGGTAAATTTATATGTAGCACCTTTAGGGTCCTACGACGTCATTTTAGGAATGAATTGGTTATGGAGACATAGGGCCAAGGTGGATTGTTTTCATAAAACAATTGAGTGTTTGGATGATAAAGGAAACAAAGTTAATTTTTAGGGTATTCAAAGGGAAATAAGGATCAAATTTATTTCTTCAAAACAATTAAAATGGGCTAGGCGTAAGGGATGTCAACTTTTTGCAGTCAAAATGGACCTAGTAGAGGAAGCTTTAGAGAAGCAAACATTTGAGGAAAAATACCCTTACCTTTGCAATTTCAGTGATGTATTTCCTGAGGAACTGCCCGACTTGCCTCCAAAAAGAATCTAACTTTGCCATAGATATTAAACCATGATTCGAGCCAATATCTAAAGCTCCATACCGAATGACCACTACTGAACTTATGGAATTGAAAGCTCAATTGCAGGAGCTATTGACTAAAGGTCTAATTAGGCCAAGTGTATCACCATGGGGAGCTCCGGTTATTTTTGTCAAGAAGAAGGACGGAACCCTTAGACTATGTATAGATTATCAGATGCTAAATAAGGCAATTATAAAGAATAAGTATCCACTACCACGTATTGATGATTTATTTGACCAAATGCGTGGTGCAGCAATATTTTTTAAGATAGATTTGAGATCTGGATACCATCAGTTGAGGTTGAAAGATGTATATATTCACAAGACTACATTTAGAACAAGATATGGTCATTATGAGTTTACTGTGTTGCCATTTGGATTGACTAATGCACCAGTCGCTTTCATGAATCTCATGAATAGTGTTTTCAGAGATTGCCTTGATAAATTTGTCCTAGTTTTCATAGATGATATTATGATATATTCCAAAAATGAGGAGGAGCATAGACAACACCTTCAAATTGTTTTGCAACGATTAAGAGAACACAAATTGTATGTGAAACTCTCAAAATGCAAGTGCAGTATTTGGGACATACTATATCAGCAGAAGGGATATCAATTAACCCAGCTAAAATAAAGGCTATTATGGAATGGCTTGTACCTTCCAATGTTTCAGAAGTATGAAGTTTTATGGGATTGGCTGGATATTACAGGAAATTTGTTCTAAATTTTTCAAGTATTGCTAGTCCAATCACTTCTTTGTAGAGAAAAGGAAAATGGTTTGATTGGTCAGACGAATGTCAAAAGGCATTTGATTTATTAAAAGAAAAGTTAACAACAACACCAATTCTGAAAGTCCCTGATCCTGAAGGGCAATTTGAGGTTATTACCGATGCCTCTGGAGAAGGGTTAGGAGGCGTGCTTATGAAAAATGGGCGTGTAATAGACTATGAATAAAGAAAGTTGAAATACTATGAGCAAAATTATGCTCCTCATGATTTAGAATTGGCAGCAGTGATTCACGCCCTTCAGATGTGGCGACATTATTTGTTGGGAAAGACTTTTATACTAAAAACAGATCATCAAAGTCTTCGTTGCATATTTACACAACCTCATCTCAATGCAAGACAAAGGAGATGGTTAGAACTAATATCAGATTACGACTTTAAGATTGCTTACATCAAAGGTAAAGAAAACTAAGTAGCTAATGCTTTAAGCAGAAGGAGACACATAGCTTCTATAATCTCTATTCATGCTAATTTTAAAGATCTAGTATTGCAAAGTTTATTCAGAGACGAATATTACAAACAGGTGAAGCAAGCTCTGCATATAAATCCCAAAGATCCAAGATATGATGGATTCTATTTTGAGTCAAATGGATTAATGAGATTTAAGGGAAGAATCTATGTTCCTAATTTGTAGAACTAAGAAACCTTGTTTGGAAGGAAGTTCATTGTGCACCTTATTCCAGACACCCTGGAGTAACAAAACTTTTGGCTGATGTCAAACCACTATACTTTTGGAAAGGAATGAAAAGCAACGCTGCAAGGTTTGTAGAAAGTTGCTTGGAATGTCAGAGAGTGAAGGTAGATCACCAGCATCCTACCAGATTGTTATACCCTCATGATATCCCAGAATGGAAATGGCAGGTTGTTAGTATGGATTTTGTTCAAGGGTTACCAATGTCTGAAAATAGACATGATGCAATTTTGGTAGTAGTAGATAAACTAACCAAGGTAGCACATTTTATTCCTAGAAATTTGACAGATGGAGCCCATATTTTGGCTTGGAAGTTTGTACAAGAGATATTTAGATTGCATGGGGTACCTGAAAAGATTATATCTGATAGAGATGCTTGAATAACCTCCCAGTTTTGGCAAACTTTATTTTCAGCACTAGGGACTAAACTCAATGTGAGCACCGCTTACCATCCTGAAACCGATGAACACACAGAAAGGGTTAAACATGTTTTATAGGATCTTTTAAGAATGTATTGCATGGACTAGCAATACAGATGGGAGGAATATTTACCTCTTGTTGAATTTGCCTATAATAATTCCTATCATTCTGCCATTAAGATGGCACCGTTTGAAGCATTATATGGAAGGAAATGCAAAACTCCTATAAGCTGGGACAAGCTGGAAGATAGGATAAGCATTGGACCAGAAATGCTGGCAGATATGGAATAAAAAGTGAAAATGATTAGGAAGAGGTTGGGGGAAGCCAACTACAGGCAAATAAGTTATGCAAATCGCAAATGGGTGCCTAGACAATTCTCTATTGGTGAGAAAGTTCTTTTGCGAGTGAAACCCCCAAAGTTGGCTCCTCGATATGTCGGACCTTTTGAATTCCTTGAGATTATCAATCCAGTGGCCTACAAAATTGCTCTACCTCCAGTCTTGTCCAAAATGCATAATGTTTTTGTAATCTTCCTCTTCTTGTGCTATGTTTGTAATATTTGTTCTCCTTTTCTCTATCTTTTCTCACTATTTGAGTTTCTTTACTTCTCTTATAACATTGTTCTTGTTTCTCTTTATTTGTTTCATTAATTTAATACCATTTGATTTTATTGTCTTCACTATTTTATTTTAATTATTATTATTATTACTATTATTATCTCCATTATTATTATTATTTTATTATTGTGCTATAGTTTAGTAATCCATATCATAAAATAGTGTTTATGTCCATGACAATCTTTTTCCTTTTCTTTTTCTTTTTCTTTTTTCTTTTTTCTTTCTTACTCTTTTTTACTAATTTGTGTAATTTCCTCCAATTATTTACTTGCCTTTTTATTTCTTATTATAGTATGTTATTGTTGCATTGGTGTCTTATTGTGACTGGCTGACTTTTTCTAACTGTTGCAACCTCTTTCAACCTAACCCCCTTCTCTCTCTTTATAAGACAATTCTGCAATCCCATTCTTTAGAATCTTCTTCCTGATGATGGTTCACAGAGTGTGACCCGAAACGTCGACACAAAAGAATACACACAGTCAAATCCAAAAGCAATTTCTTCTTCATTCGATGGACTGCGGAAAGCTCATGCCTACTAATGTTTTTCATGTTTCCTACCTAAAGAAATATTTTGTAGGTAATGACCACATTCTTAAATGGAATTCTTTATGGATACAAGAGCCATGAGTGGTTGTGATCGAGCCACTCAAGGTACTCAAAATGCGTAAACTCCATTTGCGTAATTGAGAGGTTTTGCAAAGCAAAATTCAGTGGGACCAATATGGCGAGGATAGCGCCACTTGGGAAGACTATAATGACATCCATCAAAGATTTCCTTATCTTTTCAAAAACATTAATGTTAAACTATAAAAGTTTGTTTTATGTTAAAATTTTGCTTGATAAACTCAATCGTCGGGGACGATGATTCTATAAGGGAAAGATATGTTACATCCCCTTTTTGGATTCAATATTACTATTTACTTTTTCTTAAATAGTACAGTTATGTGGATATGTTTTAACATCATAGAAATGATGATATGATTAGAAAAGGTTAATTTTATGAAATTATGGATTTTTTACTTGATTATGATCAATTTGATGTTATGAATTAAAATGTCTTTTCGATATGAAAATGAAATGATTTGATGTAAATGTGTTTTGATTAGAACATTGGTACTCTGACCACAAATTCTATGTGAGATTGTCAATGACAGGAATAGATGGAACATGTTTTCCAGGAAGAAAGAAGAAGAGAAAGTATCTTTGAGAAAGAATGGACTTTGGAATAACCCATGGGTTCTTGCCACTGAAAACAAACATCAGGTAGATAAACCTAGTAGCCTTGAGTTAAGTATTGATTTTGGGCTAAGTCAATTTAGATAAGATGTCAAGGTTTGCAATAATAGGTCTTTCTTGTTTCCATAGTTGTCGTAATGAGTATGGGAAATTGACATCTGTGTCATAATACTCAGTATCATGTCATCAAATATGGATGACCAATATATTGTTATATATAAATAAATGTATACACTTGAGAATGAGTTGTATGTCGTGTCTTGTTTAGTGGTTCGGCGAAAAAGTTGAAAGTTGTGCATAAGTCGACCCCAAACCTTGTTTTGTGTTTACACTTAATTCGTCGTCATCGTCATAAAGCTCTACGAGCGTATGATGTAAACGTTTACCTGCGATATTCGACAGATGTAGAATTGTTTCTATTATGGGCTATTATCGTATAATAAAAGGTTTAAATAATGTTTTAAATCTTGAGACCGTTGAGTGTAATACCTTTGGTCGTATTGTAATGGAATATACAAAATTATATTAGTTATATTTAAATAGTCATTTTGGGTAATTCTTTTATTCTTTTATGATGTTAGTAAGCGGGTAGTAACTCGCAGGGCTCACTCAAGTCTTTATTTATGATGTTTTTTATTCCAAAACAATCTATTTTCTCTTAAGCTTTAAACTTTATGGATGGGTTGTCGGCTCAGCCATTATTTCTAGTTTTACTTTTGATTTAAACTCATAATTGGTTATGAGTAGTGTGACAGCTTGTCCAAATTGTAAACTACCACCTCGCGTAGTGTTGAGCTCCACATTGCAGAGTAGTTGCGAATTGAGTGGGAAAACCAAACCATTTCTGGTAGTGGTCACGAAAAGGAGGAGATGGTTAAGCCATGCAGGGTAGTTACCTAGTTGATAGGGCGTGGTCTAGAGAGTGGGAAGTTAGTTTTCCTTCGGAGGGAGAACAGGATATAGAGGAAGTAGGGAGTTGTTTTTGGGGGACGGAACGCATAGAGGAAGCAGAGAGGAGGCCGAGCATGAAGTGAATGTGAGCATGTAAGAAAAGAATGAGCTCTTGGACCAGTTTTCAAGCAGTCACTGAAGATTTTCTTCAGGTTTCTTTTCATCTCTTTTCTATGCAGTAATGGTTATCAGACATGTTTTAATAGTATTGGCTCTACTTGTAATATGATGGAACTTAGTATTTCATTGAAGATGTAATGTGTGAATTGATTACCAACTTTAGACTTGTGTGTTTTCACTTCCTTCAAAATGGAAACAATGCTATTTGTCCCCTGAACCACACCACAGTTGAAAAACTCACAGTTGTAATACATTGTTCCTTGAAGCATCTTCGATGGTTGATTTAAATTGTGTAGTTGTTTTGTTTAACTTTAAGAGGTATATGGATATACAAAGAGCACATAGTAGACTGAGTTTTTGGTCAAAAACTAGCTTTAAATTTATCACAAGCCACAGTATCAAAATCGAGGTTGACGTTGGAAGTGTCCTCACTTAGCCTGCCGACTATAATTGGTTGGTCCTGTCATATTTAAAGACAACTAGTTTTATAAAAGACTTGAAGAATGTGTTAACCATCGGCAGAAGAGAAACAATAGTGTGAAATGTATGTTGATGCATGTAAGACTACTTAGTCCTCCACAAGTTATGAGTTTATAATTGGTTGGCCGACCATAGAGAATATACTTTTCTTGCTGCGAATGATAACTAGTTAGAGTCCATTTATTTATTGTATATAACCCTTTTTGCTTTAAAACATTCAAACTGTTGTGTTTTCGAAAGAGGGGGATGGAGTTATTATTGGTTTATACAGTCAAACAAGTTAAATAATGAAGTTTTAGAACAAACATAATGAATCTATAGTTAAGTGTTTACTCTAACTTGCATGCATTCTTCTTGCAAATAGAAACAATATGATAGGATTACTAAATGCTTGGTATGATAAAAGATTAAGCTTTGTCAAAGATTCAATAGGTCGAAGAAGATTCTTAAGAGTATTTAAATTTTAACTCTGGTTCTTCGAATATTTGTATTCTATAAATTGGTTTAATGTTAAACCCCTTCCGAAACAACTTAGTTAAGTTTAGTGTCCACTATTGGCTGGATAATTAAAGTAGTGGACTAACTTAGAGATCAACTGTTAAACTTATAGCATAAACCAATTAACCTGTAAGCTAGATTCCCATTCTTTTAACATATGGATGGAAATGTCTCCATGAGCTAAAAAGAGAGAAGTAAACCTAACTGCCATGCGTTATTGCATGATGAGTTTGGAGCACCAAGAGGTTATCGTGGTCGTTACATTGAACTTATACATAGGTAACTGTAGGATTGCGATTAATTCAAGTTGAGTTGGGGTGGGTGAACTTACTACTTGCGTTGACACAACGCTAATTATATTCAAACCCTTTGGCCAAGGTAGTACACCTGCCTCAAGTACATTGATAGTTCACCGTGACTGGATGGTGTAGCTTGTGGAGTGGTCATGCTTGACTAGAGGGTATCTAGGGGATTGCATGATAACAAGATACGTAGGTCACAACACCAGTACTCAGATGACTAACACCATTGGTTATCCTAAGTCTATCCTCTTTGAGTAGGGTAGGGCCACTTCCGGATAAGGAGGAGTGCGAGAGACCGACGATCTGTGGTTGGAGGTTAAGCTCCTTGAAGATGCTTTCTCTTCTATATTCCAAAGGCTTGCCGAGACTTGAATTTGGATGGTCGACAATCGAGATGCAGTGACTTTGGTAAGTTTCTATTTTGAAAATGTTCTTGGTAACATTATTCATCATATTGTATAAAGTTGTAGATGAATAGATCCCTTTTGTATAACTTATAATTTCATGATTATTTTTAGTTGATGGATGAACTACTTGGTTTTAAAATGAAAACAAATTATTTTTCTGCTTTAAACTTTCAAAAAAAAAATATTACCTTTGGTTAAACCTAGTTTTAGGGTGAAAACTAAACTAGGTGTTACAAATTTGAAGATGATGCTCATGCCCTTGTTGCAAATGAAAAAGATGAGTGTGAGGGTGTGCATGATCTTGTTTCTATTCCAATGCATGAAATTGTGAACCTTGTAGAATTTTTAAAGCTTGGTTTGGAACAACTATCATATGAAAATGCAGGTTGTGTTGAAGACACCTTTTTAAGCTCATTGGTTGAGAAAATTGATGTAGGGTTGGCGTGTTCACAAAAGAATCAAGTTTCTTGCTTGAATATGGGTGAAGAAGATAATATCATTGAAGAATTTCTTGATAGGAGTTTGTTTGTAATAGGTTGCATTGAAGGAATCAAAATAGTGAAGCAATTTGAAGAGTCCGAGTCTTCATTTGAAGTGCCTAAAATTTATAAATTGTATGTTGATGGTGCTGAAATGGATTTGAAGCAAGTCTTTGATTCAATTATGAAGGAGTATGTCTATATTTGTGGTGAAACTGGGATGCATGGTGAAGTTGAACAATCAAATGACATTGCCCAACTTGGATGTACATATGAATTGGATTCACTTCAACTGGGTTTTGAAGAGGATATTTTTCTTCATGTTGATTTGTATGTGGATCTGGATGTCCGTCATGCTACCCAGGAGAGTGAGTAAGATGTTTTCCATGTGGGCCAACATGGTGGTGACACTTATTTCCTATGGTTATTATGTCTTGATGGTAATCATTTCCTATTCTAGCATATTGGTTTAACAAATTATAGTTTGCATGTGTATGTTGGTGAGATGCTTCGTTGGTTGTAGCTAGGTGAAGGATGCAATTTCAACCTGAGGATATTGAGCTCCTTTTCCAAATTGGTCTTTGATAGAGGGAAGAAGTTTGGAGCAACTTGTCCATGCATGGCCTTATGCCATGGATCCTTGTTGCAGGGTCTGACCTGCACTTGCTTATAATTTTTGTTTCACAACCATCCTTTGTTATCCCTGTGCTTCCATGTCATTGGTTGTGGTTGTTTTGTACATAGCCTTCTTGTGGTTGTTTTCCCCTTTATATATGTTGTTTGTGTGTTTTCCCCTCCTTCCTCGTCCCTTTTACTTTTTGTTCTGCCTAGAGATAATTATATTCTCATTGCGCTTGCAAGAGGCACACATCCCCAACTAGAGCCAATGTTGGCACCTGTCTCAAAATTTGCAAAAAATCCCATATTGTGCCTTTGTTTGCCTTGGCCCATGTGACCCATTATTTATAAATGATCTGAGATATCCTAAATGGGTTCCCAATGTGTTGAAATGTAAGTGAAAATCCAAAATTATCTAAGTCTAGGAGTTTTTCGACATCTTCCTTGTGTTTGATACCTTTGTCGGCCTTTCAGGGTTTCAGGGTTTTCCCATTTCAACATGCCCTCTTTATCGGCCCTGAGCCCCATCTAGGTCCCTTTTTATTTGTTTAAGTATGTTGGGTTCACTGTATCAACTTGGCTCATTTTCCTTTGACACTTAGGCATAAGTGTTGAGACCTTCTTGATCCCTTACACTTCTAAAAAATTGTTGTCATTCGATGTCAGGGTTTCAATTGTTCTTGGTTTCTTCTACATATTTGGTAGATGGTTTGAGGTTAACATCCTGACCCTCGATCTTCAATATTTCACATTTGCTTAAGTGCTTCAAGATCGTAGTTTTGGGAAGGTGTCTGATCATATTCCTTGGCGAGATGGAAATTCAAAGAAGGCCTGATCCCCAAAGCTCGATAACGTTCCTTCTTTGGACTTCAAAGATCAAGGAGGTGCCCGATCAATCTCAAATGTGCAAAATAGTATGGTGGAGGGCTAATCCCCAAAGCTTGATAATTTGGTTCTCTCGATTGGTGCATCCTATGTGTTTGTCAAGGTTCTTGTGTGAATATCCTACAATCATGGCATTCCATGAGACCACATTTCTTTGAGACATCCTATCAAACTGTTTTCTACCTTGTCTATGTTGTCAAACTGTTCACTACATCTAAAAACTCTAGCTCTACATATGCAATTGGAGTTAACATTAATTTTTTTAATTTCTTTTCATTTCCTATATTGTATTATACTGAAATATGGCATCATCAAGTAAAATTATATTTGGAGTGTTGGCAACCATATTACTACTATCTTACAATTTTTTAGAAACCCAAAATTATGTAGATGACGTGGAGGATTTGGCTTCTTGCACAGTGACAATAGGAAGGAATAATACTGTATCCACACCATCTACTAAATGTTGTAATGTCCTCAAATCTACTAGTTCATCCTACATCAGTAATGCAATCATAATAGTCATGACTCTTTGTTCAAAGTGTGGCCTTCCAACTATTACATGTAAATTTAATCACCATACACATATCTATTAGTTTGAAAAAATCATTTATGTTTTTAATATCAATGCTTATTTAGTTGCTAACCATTGTTGATGATTGTTCTTGTTGTCCCTATGATAGCCCCATTTTGAAAATGAAATACACTCTGATTGAATGATAGCTATGTATTAGGGAACCAAAAAACAAGTTTGAAATATAGAGGGGTTATTAATAAATATTGTCTCGCTATCATCTTTTGTATGCATTGAGATCTACAAGTACTTATGATATATAGGTTATGCTTTATTGTCTAATGAGCATGTGTGGTTGGCATTTGCAGGGTTCACTCTAGTATCTGTTTGATTTTCTTTGCTTAATACCACATTTATGACACCATTCAAATCAACTTAATGTAGAATGTCACCAATCAATACAAGTGGCAACTTTTAAATTCTCATCTATAAAATTGGCTTAATTATAAAAAAATATGTGATAATTAGTTATGTTTCATAGTATATTGTCGATATTTCCTTAACTTACAATCAAATAGCAAGCATAAGTATCTAGTCTTGAAGGCTTCAATTATAAGGTTAATAAGTTAGTAACTCAGTATGTGTAAGAGGACACAAACATGCCATCACTCTTTTAACTAAATGTGAGTTAATCTTGGAAAGAATATAGTGTGTAGTGTGCTTTGCTTTCTTAAAATATTAGGTTTTCAACTTTCCTAGATATCTTAGTTATTGGAGCAAGAACTGGAAGTTTTGAATATAAATGCTTGAATCTTACAATTAATTATTGAGTGAAGCTTTTATCTTGTGCTAATACTAGCAATTGTAATTCTCAAAGTAATACACAAACAAGATGAAGATGTTTCCATGGTATAAATGCTAGAGGAGTGTTTAAATGTAGAGCACTAACTGAGTTTTGAGTCCTTTGAGCAAGGCATAGTTGTTCTTATTGAGAAATTGATGTTGGATATAACGCTTAACTAGACAACCCCCATAGTCAAGTACCCTCTTTTCTCTTTTCCAACAATGCTTTATCTCATATCTCTCAAATAATCATGCATATCAATTGCTCCTTTGTTCTCAACCTTTATCAGTAACTTCATTGAAAAATATTAGATACAATAGTGTCTACCATCTTGTACAATGATTTACAAAAATAATCAAAGATGAGTTTTCTTCTCCAATGAAGAAGCAAGCAATGTAAACAAATATTTCTTTTCCCTCATGTTTTGTCATCACTTTACTATCTTGCTCATGCTATGGACCCACTGAATTGCCTAAAGATCTTCCATAGCAGATATTACATTTTGTTAAAAAAAGATTTAGAAGTAGATGAAAGTCTCTTGATTGCCTAAAGATCTTCCATAGAAGATGATTGCATTTTGTAAAAAAAATAGTAGATAAATACTCATGTGCATTTGTCGAAAACCATCACTCATGCACAGGTTGCCATTTCAATTGGACATTTTAGTCTAGACTCATATGATAGCATGTGATAGCCATATAACTTTCTTTCATTCTTTGCATCCCACTTTGTTTTGGATTTTATAAATTTTCTACATCTATTAATTGTCACTACTAACTATCTTGATAGCATTTGGCAGGGACAACTGCACCGCAACCCTTGTCTTTTAACAAAAACAATTCAACTTTGAGACCATTTAATATTTCTTAAAACACAGGTCCATCTTTCATATATTCTTAACATCTATATTTCTTACTATTATTTCTTTGATAAATTATTTTGTAATCTAAATATTAGAAATTAAATAAAAAAGATTGAAATTTGAAATTGCTCTAACCAATAGATTATCTCTTAATTACGCCGAGAGGCGTTCTACACTCACAGCAAGGGCTGAAAGATTCAGATTCTTGTAAACAATTAAGATTCAGATTCCATGTAAACAAAATTCATAAAATGTGTAAATAAATAAATTCGTGGAAGCCAAATGGATAAAAAATAGAAAAACTTGGGCAGTTATGGAGTGAAATCTTTATCACATTAAACAAAAAAAATAAATTCGTGGAAGCCAAATGGATAGAAAAATAGAAAAACTTGGGCAGTTATGAAATGAAATCTTTATTACGTTTGAAGAATATGAAAAGTCTTGCAGCATAGTCTCTTTAAATTAACTCATGTGAGCATATCAAATATTCTAATTGCAAGTAATTTATAAATGCCAACAAATTGGAAGATATCTCTCGACGTATTGTAGATATATTTTTTTAAATATAAATATACTAGTATTGAGCATTTCTTAGTTGCAAAAATGTTTATAATAATGATCGAATGATAAAAATTTCCCTCCAAAACTTATTCTAAAATGGACTCTCAAAATACCTTGTAATAGCCTTTCAAAATAAAATTTCATTTAATCTTTAACATTTATTTCCTTGTTACGCCAAGAGGCGTTCCTACATTCATAGCATGGGTGGAGTTGAAGAGCTCAATGATTCCAATTCCGTGTAATTTTATAAGATTCCAATCTAAAAAAAAAAGACTCCAATATAAAAACAAAATAAAAAAATTAAAACTTGGTTTTTATTTTTTATTTTGTCCAATTTCTTTTTTGGTTCTATACTTTTTGTGATTTTCTTATTTTCAATTTCTTTTTTTTTGTTTTTATTTTTTGTTTTTTCCAATTTCTTTTTTGGTTTTGATTTTTTCCAATTTCTTGTTTAGTTCCATAGTTTTTGTGATTTTCTTATTATCAATTTCTTTTAAATCACCCAAAATGTAGTGCCTCCCTAGTCCTGGCCTAATCGAGGTGACACCAAGGTATGAAATTCAAGCTTTATATGATATTGTGATACTGACATTTTGTTATGTTAGGTTTCATATTGAGATTGGGTATACATGTGGAGAGGAGGACACCTTGATATTGGCATACTATGCGAATGATCACGGATGTTGGGATCCTCCGATGTGGACTATTCTTGCTTCGGCTATTATATGATATGTATATGCAAATGTTATAATGTGTTTTGAGTGGTGCAAGTACCAGGTATCGACTCCACCTGGCTTCACAGGTCTGAGCGTGCCTTATGCCCCAATGGTGGTGACTTGGAGATGACACATTGGCCATATACCCTAGCTTTGTCATCGTCTCTACGTTGAGATGAGTTTTCGATGTCATGTCTTGCCTCGAACACCGTCCAGTACTATCCGATGATCTTACCCTTCTTTGAGTCGGACCCGTATGACTTTTGGTGTCGGGTTTGTTTTGGTGGCATTGTGTTAGCACCTTGACCTTGTGTATTGCCTTCGTGTGTTTGGTTTATTTTATTTCGGCATGGTGTTAGAAAATTGTCCTTGTGCTTAGTTGGGGGTCTTGAAATGGTTATTTTTTTTAATCCTAGGGTCATCTATTTAATATATCAACCCAAAAATAATATTACAATGTGGTGCTCGTTGACTTAAAAAGAAGGAGATAATGATATATCTTCTTGGATTTTTTGTTTTTCCATTCTCATTCTAACCCTAGGGAGGAGACACTGATGCTAGAAAATTTTAGGGAACCATTTCAGAGAATGGTGGCATTTTCCATGAGGAGACTGAAAAGAGTGAAATTGTGAGGGATTTTCACATAAATATATCGGCAGAGTTCCCATTCGGGGAGGGAGAGCCTCCTCTTCCATGGAGTAGAAATGTTTCCTTCTACAAAATATTATTCCTCTTCAAACTTCTGGGTATGTACATTTACCTTGTGAGTCTCAATATTGATTTTCTGTATTACTCTTCCACTCATTTTGTTGCGTTGACAATAGTAAGCGAGTCATTCTTATTTGTTTGAAAATATGAAGAAATAAATGCTTGATTTTCCTATCATGCTCTCCCATTTTAGGCTTAAGCAATTAAATTCTGTTACAGGGTTTTAAAGCTCAAGAACTTGTATTATAAACTGGGAAATTTTACTTATATGCTATCCCTTAAAAACTTGTTACAAGACCACATGTGAGCATACACTAATTGCAAGACTTTTTATAATAGTTAAACATGGCCTTCACCCCCTTATGCTATGTTAGACGCCTCTTTAATGATTATTACTGAACATCCATGTTTAATGAAATATTACATCCTGTGTATGTATACGCTCCTCAAGGCATTTGGTGTCATCTTCGAATGTTTTGTCTCTTGATATCTCTCAAATCTGATATTTGTTGAAATGATTTAGTTTAAGGGCACATTTAGGTTTATAAACAATAAAGTAATTTCCCTCTATTTTATCCAAGAAATTAGTTACCAAGCGGGAAGTTTATGAGAAGGAAATTGATTAATTTACTGCTTGAGGCCGTATTCCTTTGAGGCATTTTGTCAAACAGTTTACGTGCCCTTTTTATGCTTCCACATTATGCATTCATGTCCACCAGAGTCATTGCAACTTCAATATATTTTTTATTTTCCTCGTTCCTTTATGCTTTGTTGGATTTTCCAAATCCTTTTTGAAAGACTCATTTCAGCCCCGACTGGGAGCACACTGGTAAAGGGGAAATGTTAGAATTTATTTGGCATTTTATATTATAAAATGTTTGCTGCTCTAGTTGTCATCTCTAATTTGTTTTTCCATTGATTTTTTTTAAATGATGTATGTAGTGACCTTATAAAGAAATGATTGTGTTGAGCTTATGAAGAAATATGCATAGTGAAAGAAAACTGTTATAGTATTATTTGAAGAGTTACTACTGTCGTGACTAATTTTATTGTTGTTACACTGCTGTCATGATATATCTATTGCTTCCTTCTAATGTTGTTATGTTATATTGCTGTGTCATGATATATTTAATAGTTTTTCTTATACCCATCTAATTGTGCAATATGTTGCAATAGTCTTATGATAATAATAATAGGATGCAGCAATCTCGACTTTTCTGAACATTTTGTTTGGATTGTTTTCAGTAAGAACAACTTTTTTATAATCATTAATCTATCTAAAGTATTTCTGGGTCTTAATCCCCTATGTTTGATCTTTTCGAGACCATTTGATTTTTTAAATTCCATTTAGAAAAGAGAAAGTTATGTCCTTTTTATGACTGCTGGGTAGTTCTGATTTACCCAACAAAGATTTAATTATTTATTATTTATTATTTTTAATTGCCCTTGCAAATGCATATGGTTTTCCATTGTGTAGACATGTATCTTAGGCATGATCATGATGATTAAACTAAAAAAAAAAATGTTGCTTAGGTAGTCATTTAGGTATCTTGGTGTGTTAAGTTATGTGGTTTAAAGCCATATTTGGCTAGTGAATGCCATATTGTTAGTTGAATGAGTTTGATTATAACATTAAGTGTATGTTGCTTAAGATATTAATTATGTCATTTTAATATATATATTCTAATTAATTGTGACTAACGTACCATGTTTCAATGAACATATTGATATATTGGTCAAAATATGCTTAAATATGATCTTCCTTATCATAGTTGATGTTCCTTTGAGAGTGTAAGACTTATACAGGTGTATGGACAATAGAAGATGTATGGAAGAGAACATCATGGTTACATCTTAATCTCACAATTTCACTTATTTGGAGGTTTGAGAACTTTTTGGTGTGTAAATTAACCAATTTTACCTTGTCTCAATGGTCTTGATAGTGACCTTATGGATCTTGTGAGTATGTCTTTCTTGTGAAGTTTTCATGGTGATTAGTTTTCTCATAAATACTTTCTAATCTATATCTATAATTAATGGCTACACATTGCCTTAGTCTAGATAATTTCGTAAGAGAATTCTATGTGATTTCCTTTTAAAGGGGTAGATTAACCTTAGACTTTTATTCCTCAAAGAGTTGAGAGAGTTAGTGAAAGTGTTACCATGTTTGTAAAGAAGTGAGCTTGTCGGTCATGGGTGTAGATGTTATGGTGGGCTGGGAATGTGGCTCTTAACGTGGCATTGAGCAAGAGTGCTCACTAGTTTGACCCATTGGAGGTTATATGAATCATGTGTGCTATGAATGGCATGAGTTTATGAAATGAGTATACATTTGTCTAGTCACTTCTTTACTGCTGCCCCCATCTTCTCACCCCTCCTCCTTGTGTAGTACTTCGTTGGCATGATTGCCACGTGCTTAAGATGTGTTCAAGTGAACTATGTGTCTTTGTGGTATCCCTTGTGGGGTTGTGTATAAGAGTCTTCTTGTCCCTATTGCTCTTTGTTGGTGTTTGGCCATGTGATCATCTCCGAGCACGAGGGGTGGACCTTTGAGGTTCCACATGGTAGGGTGGTGTTGCACCCACCATTGGGGATCCAGATATCGACACCGGTTTTGGCAATGATGTCGGCAAGGGCTGCACCTTCTTCCTCTCTAGTTTTCTAGATATATTTTCTTATGTATTTGTACAACTTGGTGAACCGAGTGATATGTATTGTAATCTTGTAATAATGTAATTTGTTCTTGACATTCCTAATCTGGAGTTCGTTGTAAATAGAGCATATGATGTAACTTTTTGGTAATAGATGTATTGTGATTATCTTCTGCTCATGTTATCTATCTTGGCGACAGGATGATGATGCACTTATTGTTTGAGTCACTTTAGGGTATTGATATATTTATATGTTTACCTTTGTGTTAAAAAAAAAATTGTTGTGCCCTTTTGGGGCTCTTGTTTCTTGGGTGCCCGGTTGGGTTGTTACACAAAATATCAAATGATGGAAGAAAAAAAGTGAGAAAATCAAATAAACTATGGAATACCATTTGAAGTAATTCCTAAATGTCATTCCTTGAGAAAAACAAAAACCATGTACAATGCCATTACCAGTCAGAGCCGAAGAAAAGAGCAACACTTATTACAACATGACTTACATTGGTAAGTATGAAGTTCAGCTTGGTGAAAAATTTTCACTACCATAACCATGCAATATGGTGTGCTTTGGGTTTTAATGAGATTAAAAGCTGCCAGAAGAATGATCTCAGGTGCTTTGGTTTCGCTGCTGTTCAAGAATATTCGAAGATAAATTGGCAAGTAACCAAATAATTCAGGATCAGTTGAGGATGGCTGTCATATGTTTGACAAAATGCCTCGACGAGGATACCATGTATGGCAGACTTACTCAGGTGAGTGCTGATACTTATTCTCGTCTACTACTGGAGTGTGTAAGAAGAAGAGGTCTGAGAGAGGGAAAGACGGTCCATGGCCAAATGATCAAAGTTGGATTCGAACCATATGTCTACGTAGTAAACTGTTTTAATTGACATGCATGCAAAATGTGGAAGAATTGATGATGCATGCCAAGTTTTTGAAAAAATGCTTGTACGAGATGCTTGTTCATGGACCACTGTGCCTTCTAGGTATGCTAATTCTGGCCGTATGGATTATGTAAGGGAACTATTTAACAGAATGCCTCAACGAAATGTGGTTTCCTGGAATGCAATGATTGCAGGGTATGGACGAGATGGGCTTGGTAAGGAGAAGGCATTGAATCTGTACTGCCAAATGCAAAGGATGGGCTTGAAACTGGATGGGTTTACCTTTGCTAGTGTTTTGAGCGTGTGTACAAGTTTGGCGGCTTTGGGGTATGGAGAGGAGATTCATGTTCAGATCATCAAAATTGGTATGAAGTTCAATATGTTTGTGGGACTGCTCTTGTTGATATGTATGCCAAATGTGCAAGTATAGAGATCGCACGCCAAGTCTTTGGCAAAATGCCAGTTTGAAATGTTGTTTCTTGGACTGCAATTTTTACTGGATATGCACAAAATGGGCGACCTGAGGAAGCTGTAAAGTTTTTTCATCAAGTTCATTGTGCAGGTATAAAAGGTCATTTTTATGGGTTATATTTTGCCATAGGACTGGCTAATTTCGGCATAGAAGTCAAGAATTAGGTTACAAAATTAGTATATTTTACAAAGACATCATTTGGAAATTTCTACGTAATGTGTATTTAAGGTTATTACATTTGCCGATTTCTACAAGTATAAACATTAAATCTATTTTTTTCTTCAGATATTAGACTCTAATATTCCTTATTTTTTAAGAAACGGAAAGATTTGCCAACTTTTCTATACTTATAAAACAATTTCTATTCCTTAAAAATTTCCCTATAGGTATGAAACCAAACAAGTTGACGTTTGTTGGTGTTATGAGTGCATGTGCTATTTCAGTGGATTTCAATTTTGGGGTGCAGGTTCTTACACAAGTTGTAAAAAGTGGATTTGAATTGGATGTTTTTTTGTGCAACGCAATTGTCAAAATGTACGCTAAATGTGGGAGAATAAGAGATGCCCAGTACTTGTTTGATAAAAGGCTGGAACGAGACTTAGTTTCATGGAATGCAATGACTGCAGGATATGCCTAGAATGACCACGGTGAGGAGGCCTTAAAGCTTGGGTTCCAAATGCAATGGGTAGATGTGAAGCCGAATCAGTTCACTTATGCTAGCATTCTTAGTGTATGTTCCAGTTTATTGGCCTTTGAGGAAGGCAAACAACTTCATGGTGAAATTACAAAAGTTAGTTTTGAGTCAAATGTCTTTGTTGCAAGTGCTCTTGTTGATTTGTATGGTAAACCTGGGAGCACATATTATGCCCGATGCTTGTTTGAAAAAGGACCTTGACGAGATGCAATCTCCTACAATGTACTGATTGTTGAGTTAATAGACAAATAAACAACAAAACAAAATAGCACATAGAGACAAAAGATTTAACGTGGTTCGCCAATGTGGTTACGTCCACGAGAAAGCAGGGCAATAGTATTATTATTCTTTGCAGCAGCATACATAGAGATTTTCCCTCATATCTATACAACAGTCTTCAAGGAAGATGAAAAGACAAAGAAGGGAATATGAAATGAACAGTCGGACTTCACATCCAACAATCTCCCACTTGAAGTCCAATCCATGGTGCGACTTCACATCTGAACATTCTGCCACTTGAAGTCTGCTTTCCATGGCCTATTGTTTGCATCAACTAATATCCAAAGACAATCACGAAATCCCCTAGTAATAAATAGGCCTCCATAGCTGGAATAGCAACCACAACTAGTTGCGAATCACATCCAACTAACCATACAACATCAGTAAACTCAAGTCAAAAACATATCCAACCCATATTGCAGCTCTTATCCCTGCATAATCCATTGTCCTGCTCAAAACATTGTCATCTTCAAGGATAACAAAACACACCAAAAGCCATTGATGTGCAAAAAATCTGAAGATCCTTATACTGCAGTCCAATGAAAAAACACACATATATCGTAGAACTCATGCTGCATGAGCAATGTCGACCAAAAAACAACTCAAGTCTACCAATCAGTACTTGCATAAAAAGTGTGGCCAATAATCAAAACACAATGATCTGCAAACTGCAACCAACCTGCTGCAAAAATAGAGCATACTTCCACAAACAATTTTTTGCTCACTTCTCTCACCTTTGATCTCACTTCTCCCAAGTCCTCCACACCTCAAATGATATACATTAAAAGACCACATACTGCTGTTAAAAAATAATAAAGTACAACAGCAGTAAATGACCACAAACCAATGATCATACTAGATGAATAAGAGACTCTAGGAAGAAACATAATGTCATAAGAGAAGTTGCAAACCATATCACATTCTTCTACCAACACCATCAAGTGCTAAGCTGTGCCAAGTATGATCTCCTTTACCACCCCAAATAAAAGGCATTAACAACACCCAACCAACATGGATGTAAGCCTCTCTAACCAAGGAAGATCAAACTCAAATCATTCCAAAACTAGGAACCAGCCCAATCAACATCTCTTAAACTCACATGCACAAGGAGGTAATCATGCTAAAATCCCTCAAATGAACCCTCTAGAACCAATAACCATAGCTCAAGGTCCATTAACCATGAGAAGATAAAGCATAAAGAGGAATGCATCTAAAAATAGGATGGGCAATACTTATTTGAAGATAACTTGTTGAGTAGACCAAGAGTGGGGAATGAGAATGCTCCTCCAGGATACACCAAGTACCAATGACTCTCTCCAAGAACAATCTCCTCTAGGTCCATAATGAACTCACGTCCATAACCAAGTGAAGGCTCTTCGGTCTTCTTGCTGAAACCTCCAAAAAGTGAATGTCTCAACAAATGTTCTCTAATCCCAAGAGAACTCAGCCTCACCCAAGGTCTCTAAATATCCAAAAAGTACCTCCATGATCAATCCATGCTAAGCTCCAAAAAACAACATTGCACCATCATGAAGCTCTCCAAGCAAATAATGAAAGTACTCAATACCAAGAGCACCAACAAGACCACTGTCAAAAACTCCCATTGCATGTTTGCATAACCTGGGAACACAACATGACACCGTGATCTAACATCTCCACAAAGGAAGACCACAGGCTCCAAAGAGCATACCTTGTATCAAGAGAACCAATATCATGCCAATACTCTAGTCCATCATGGCACAATAACTAACATCCTGTAAACAAGGACCATCGTCTCCAATCACATGAAGATAACCATCCCCTGACAACAGAATTCTCACTACCAAAAG
The DNA here is from genome assembly GCA_027924645.1 of Cunninghamia lanceolata. Lineage (NCBI taxonomy): Eukaryota > Viridiplantae > Streptophyta > Pinopsida > Cupressales > Cupressaceae > Cunninghamia > Cunninghamia lanceolata. Next base: position 3,464,496 of record BSBN01000286.1, on the reverse strand, counting down.
CTTCCACTGAAACTTGATACAATCTATCCAGGGTATCATGATAAGCATGCTATAAGCCCAGCTAGTCACTCTAATTATCCATCCTATCATCTCAAGGAAGCAAACCAAAAAACTGTATTAACAGTGAAGGATCTCTGGATATAGACAGTCCACATCCGAGTCATCCCACTGCAATCAATGGGTTGCGCATACCCATTAACTACATAACTTGAAGATCAAAAGAAGCATGCAAACTGGGATATCAACGAGGATAATCTATAGACTTAAAGACTCAAACACCAGATCCACCTTAGATCCAATTTGCTAATCTACAACGAGTATCGCATGGACCTCATAAACAAAATCTGTAAAATGATACCATAAGCAAATGCTATAGAAAGATATCAACAACTCCACACCGAGAAGGCTGCAAAATACTTCCTCAAACCATGCACAAAGCATACATGCAAACCTTATGTTCCATTTCAGTCCTCATTACTTTCATGACTCCTTTTGTATCAACTACTTTGCAGCCTGAATCTTGCCCGCAACCTCCGCCGGATTATCGGCCCACAGGTTTATTCTCCATGACAATCTGCACAGGTGCAGGAATGTACTGACATCATATTCAATTGAGTCTGCAATACTTAAATTCCCTAACTGGATGGATGGAATATTAGGCCCTCTGAAAGGCACTAAGATGAGGCACGATCATAAACAGGATTCCCTAGAGAAAATGATTCATTGACTAAAGCATTACTAAAGTTTACAGCTAAGGAACCTGTTCTGAATGTGAATTTCCATTTGAGTGTATGTTGTCATCAGCTGCCCGCGATGGAGCACTATGAATGAGTTTAGAGGAATCGCCCAAAGAAACATCTTCTACTCTGTAAGCATAGCCTGGAACATAGTCATCAGCAACTTTCCCTCTAGTCTTTCTACATACCCTTCTCATACCCCTGCAAATCAAAGCCACTTCAACCAGGGAATATAATCCCCAATATTAATTACTCCTTGAAGCATGAAGGACTCTTTAATCAAACGGGTGACTAGATCTATCAAAAAACCATCTTTTGCCACTCTCTCTGCCTCATACATTTCTTTGAAGACATTTTATCAAACAGTTCATATTCCATTGTTCAGTTCAGCTGCCAAAGCAGCACCTCGTTGAGTTTCCAATTTCTGACACCAATCAACTCCAGAAAACTCAGGATCAAATTCATTCAGTGCATTCAAAATGAAAAACTGTGTATGGCCCCTTAAATCCAAAACACCGTGGACCTCGCACCTTGCAACCAATGATATGCATTCATCCAATTTCCAATGCCTAAAACGATAAGCAACAGATGCAACCTTGACATGCACGATCAACCTGAGATTTTATTGGACACAGATATTAGGGGCCAATTTCATATTCATGAATACAAGTCGGAACTCCATGGAAGTCTGCTGGACAAGCACGACTTCGAAAAGACCAGACCAGAGTTTCTCGTCTTATTGCCAAGGAAGCAAAACGACCAGAAGTGAACAGAGGCAGGGGCAACTCCTGAAACATCATGACCAATGCCAACGAACCTCAATCATGGTGGCAAACTCCATAGGACAAACAAGTAGTCTGGTTGTTAATGAGAAATAGCCAAACTAACCGAATCATCTTGGACAAGAAAAAAAAAATCAGCCTGAAAGCACTTGACTGAGTCCATTTCACCCATTCAGCAATGTCTTGAATCCGAGGGTCATCAGATGACAAACAGTCATGTATAAAATCTTTATAAAATACTGAACGCCATAGCAGAGGAGCAGCATTTGCACCTAATGTGTCTGCCAAATCTCCTAAAACACCAATAGCAGCCTTTGTGACAACTTCATTCCTGTCTTTGTCTTGGTAGATGCTCTCAAGAAATTGCAAAATGTGACCTGCATAATGAATCAGTAACTCTTTTTTTGCGGAGTTTTTGAAACCTTGAAAAATGCCTGAATCTGCTTCTAAGATTCCCTTGCGCAGCTGATTTGTATACTCGATCAATTCATCCTCTTGATCAACAGACTGCACAGACAACTCCACTGCCCTCTGAAGCATAGGCATTGCATAACTAAAATATTTCTCAAAGTGCTCCAAAGTTGTGTGGGTCAATGTATATGTGATCCAGTCTCTGTTATCCCCATTATCAGCGCCTTCTTGTTTTTCTTCAACATCTTCACCATCGGCTTTGCTCTTTGTCCTTTTTCTGTTCTCATATCTTTGTAGTATTTTGACAAACGGTTTGCATGCCTTGTCCAAGCCGCACCTTTGTGTTCTCTTCCTAACACAGTTATATATCAAACCGTATTAAAATTTCAAAGTACTTATGAAATTGCTCACTTCATGTTCAGCTTCATTCAAATTAACTTCCAGCTTCTTCACCGACTTTGTAGAAGCCTATCTTCCTCTTCTGCAGCAGATTTCACAATCTCTTTTTTTTTTTTAAACTGCAGTTATGAAATTGGATAATCTTTCCAATTTTGAAGTCTTCACGGCTGTAGCTTTGTTTCCATTTTATTTTGCATGCTACCTCCTTCTTGGGTACGGATTTTTCTATTCCTGAATAAACATTCCAATACGCAGCCCCTCTTCTTCAGAAACCCTTTTTGATCAGCAAAATTAGAGCCTCCTTTTACTGGATAACTGCGGCTCTATTCACCTTCAATCTGACTCCAATCTAAGACTGCGAACTAGTATCTCCTTCTCTGATACCGTGCAAAACCTTTTCTTCAAACAAAAAATTTCAACCTTGTAAACCCTTTGCCCAACGTGCTCTCCTTGGATCTCACAAGCTCTGATACCAATTGTTGAGTTAATAGACAAATAAACAACAAAACAAAATAGCACACAGAGACAAAAGATTTAACGTGGTTCGCCAATGTGGCTACGTCCACCGGAAAGCAGGGCAATAGTATTATTATTCTTCGCAGCAGCATACACAGAGATTTTCCCTTGTATATATACAACAGTCTTCAAGGAAGATGAAAAGACAAAGAAGGGAATATGAAATGAACAGTCGGACTTCACATCCAACACTGATTGCAGGGTATGTGCAGGGTGGACATGATGAGGAAGCTCTCAAACTGTTTTTCAAAATGCAACAGACTGATTTGGAGCCAGATGAGGCTACTTTTGCAAGTGTTGTTAGTGCATGTGCTAGTCTAGCCATCCTAGAATATGGCAGACGCATAAATTCACACAAAATCAGTATTGGATTCATATCACATATAAATGTGGCCAATTCTCTGGTTGCAATGTATGCCAGATGTGGAAGCATAGAAGATGCATGGCAAGTTTTCAACAACATGTTTGAACATGATCTTATCTCGTGGAATGCAATGATTACTGGTTATTCCCACCATGGGCGTGGCATGGAGTCCCTAAGGCTATTTGAACAAATGTTACTTAAGGGCATGAAGCCAGATGCTGTGACCTTTCTTGGTAGTCATGCAGGTCTAGTGGAAGAAGGAAGTCAATATTTTCATTCCATGAGTCATGAGCATCTCATTATGCCAAGGATGGACCACTGTGCCTGCTTAGTCGTGCCGGCCGTCTAGCTGAGGCCGAGTACTATAATGCCGTTTGAACCTGATGTCAGTATCTGGATGACATTGTTAAGTGCTTGTAGACTTCATGGCAATTTGGTGATTGGAAAGCGTGTTGCAGAATTGCTTTTTACTTTAGAGCCTCAAAATACTTCGTCATATGTGTTGCTATCAAACATTTATTCTGCAGCTGGCAGGTGGAATGATGCAGCCAAGGTGAGAAAAATGATGAAAGATAGAGAAATAAGAAAGAAGCCAGGGTGTAGCTGGATTGAAGTCAAGAACAAAGTGCTGCATTCATGTCAGAGGATAGGTCACACCCACAAACAAAGGAAATCTACGCAGTGCTGAAGACATTGGCTGGGCAGATGGAGGATGCAGGGTATGTTCCAAAAAAAGCTTTGTGCTCCATGATATGAAGGATGAGCTCAAGAAACAAGTTCTATATCACCACAGTGGGAAGCTAGCCATTGCTTATGGACTTATCAGCACCCCTTTGGGGTACACTATTCGTATTATAAAGAACCTCCGTGTCTGTGGTGACTGTCACACTGCTGCTAAGTTTATCTCTAAAATAGTTGGACGTGATATTGTGATAAGGGATGTCATTCGGTTCCACCATTTCAAGGATGGGGTGTGTTCTTGTGAGGATTATTGGTAGGAGAAGCTGTAAGTGTTCTCTGAATGCTTTTGATTTGAAAGTAAGTGGCTCTGACATGGGCAAATCAGGAGATATATCTACACGATAAGAACTCTCCTATTCGAATTATGTGTGTGCAAAGCATACATATTGGAACACTCAGCGTTTCATATAGCCTCTTATGGGAAGGTTTTTACTGCGTTGCGGGCTCACCTTGGTAAGTTGTGTAAAACACCCTGTCCTATTATGGAGATCAATGAATAACAAAGAGGTTCATATATATTACGTTTCTTTTTCCAGTTGAAAGGATTTAATCTTACTGCTTGTAGAATCATATGATATCTTATTTAGGACTCACTTTAGAACTTCTACACAGTACAACATATCTACTCATGGAAACTGTTAAGATTTCCTTTTGGAAGGAGTAACAGCAACGTCATGAGGAAGAATACAAAGAACGAATGTGGAGATGCTCTACAAGATACAGGTAAATATTTTTTAGATGCACATGCTATCAAGATTAATCTATCCACTGTTGAAAACTAACTTATTGAATTTTGTTTGGTTCTTTTGTCAGAAGCAACATAATTATCCTGATCAAGAAATGACCTTGAATTTCTGAATTGTGACAAAATCAATGTCACGGAGATGGCGATCAGATGTAGAGAATTTCAAACTTTATAAGAGCCTGAAGCACTATGTGTAAGTTTCTTGTTCAATGTTTATCGATCCTTCTTTATAAATTTAATGCAAGATAATATCTGCATTGAGTTGGAGGAAGGTTAGTTGAGGTTGAGGGGCTTTGCCGATAGAAAGAGAGGTGAGCAGAAGTAAAAATCTGGTTGATTATAACAAAAGTGATTTGTTGACAATTCCTTCTTGGCCAGACAAGATTGTAGTGATATTCGCTCCTATCAAGTGAAACCATAATATCCTTCAGTAGGAGAGGTATTGCACGAGAGGTTAAGGTGGAAACTTATGATCACTTAATTTTCAAAATGTTTGGCATGGTATGAGATCAGTGATAATTATTATGGCCTGTTTGTATGTAGTTGTTCAGCTAATTTTATTTAGCAGTAGGAGTTATTTTTGGGAGCTAGTCGTTCTATGATTTTTTATTTTTCTGTTTATTTTAAGTAGTTGTTAAATTGTTTATTTATTTTTCACCATTTAAATTTTTAGAAAAAGAAATAATGTGCAAAAAGAGGAAAACAAATATGTAAAAAAAAGGAAGGAAATATATAGTCATGTGGCACATTTTTTATTAAGCAATGGCTGTATAATTTCTGTCATCTATTTATCCACAGTTGAAATTTCAATCTATAAATTATCTTTTATATTTAGTTAAAAATTTAAAATTTACCTGAAATTATATATATAGTTAAAATTTAAGCAACAAATTTAATTAAATAACTACCTAGAACCACTCTTTGACAATCTATTCAGTGACTCTCAAAAAATATCTATGTTTTCTTCCAACCTTTAAAGAAAAAAATCTTTCCTTATTTCTCTATGTAATTCCATTCTCCATAGTTCACCCTTATCCCACCAAACTTGATTCTCACCTTCCCAAACTCTTTTCTATTGGCAATTTTTTATTTTTATTTTTGTCTTTTCAACTTCAATTTGACCCTCGTGCAAGTTAAGGCTCAACTTCTGATTTTCAACAATGGCCCCTACAAATCCAATCATTAGAGATTGAATAATTTGGCATTCAACACATTATAAAGTTAAGTGCAAGTTGTCACTTTAGGACATCAACATTATTTACGATTTCAACTTTTCAATCATTATGATGAACTATTATAATCATAAGAGATGCATTATGTCTAGTTTCTACCGTTGGCTAGTTAGTGTGTTGAGTGGAGATAAAGATTGTATAATTGAAATAGTTTTTGTCAAATAGGAAAATGAAGTTATTGGAAGGTGAGGAGAGTCATTGAATGGTTGATTAGTGAAGTTTGCCAAATGTACAATAAACTCAAATTTTTAAAATATAGATTTCTTATAGAGTTGTGTGTTCATGTGAGCTGTCTCCCATGGCCAAATCTTGATTGAGATCTAATTTCAATACAAGAAATAAATATCTTATTCTGATAATAATTGATGGATTGGACATGCAAACGTAAGACCCCTCATGAAGGAGAAATATGTTACTCAACAATGTTGTTTATATGGAACTAATTACAAATTTTCAAAAAACAATGATCTATGGAAGTGCTCCATATTTAGGATGCAAGCTTGAAACTATTTTCTTCACAACATTGGTGGGTAATATTGGTTATGAATTTTATAATTACGTGTTGAATCTACATAAGTCAATCACATAAGAGTTTATTATAGCTGAATAAAACTCAATGGATGAAGGAGGTAATACAAGACTTATTTTAATACTCAAGGGAGCTAATGGATTCAAAACAATAAGAACAACTACTAGTGAACAATATAAATAAGATAATTAGATATATCACTCTAGATGAGATGAATGAAAGTGTTAGGGTTAGCCGGCAGAAGATATCAATTAAATGCAAATAAAGATTAAACAGAGGAATGAAAAATACACAGAAATAATAATAGTGAGAGATAAATTTTAATGTGGTTCACCCAAACTCGAGTTGCATCCACCAACAAAGAGTCCAGTATTATTATCCAGTAAATCAAATCGATTACAACTAGAAAACCCTGCAACTCAATACCGTTGCAAATGCTACAATACGTCAACAGAAACTCTAACCCTTAGCTGCTTTTATCAAGCCTTATGTCGGTTACAAAAATAGGATTTTACAATGTCATTTTTCTTTTGTCAGTTAACAAATTAACTACTGACCCCTTGATGAGTCAACACAGAAAATCTTTGACGTGTCAACACCTGAAAAACTTTGACGAGTTAACGAAATTTTTTTAACCTCGACAATGATACATTACTAGTGTACAATATTCGCACGATCAGTTGCCACATACTAACAATCTCCCACTTGGAGATTGATCAGGCTCCACACCAAACAATCTCCCACTTGGAGATTGATCCTGGACGACACCGCTACACGTGCGGCTCCCACTGGAAATAAGCACCCTGGACTCTGTTGTTCTGATTTTATTGTTTTTAGTCTTGAAGACCAATTGAAGCTGAAAAGGAGCTCAACTTCTCCTTTGTCACTGCCTTCGTAAACATATCCGCTCGATTTTATCTATATGTATATTTTCCAGCCGTAATTGTCCATCATCCAATACTGATCGAATGAAGTGATACCTCAACTGTATGTGTTTGGTCTTTGAATGCAAGGTAGAATTCTTTGCAAGATGTATGGCACTCTAACTGTCTGTATGCAAAGAACTGTTAGCCTGTTGTTTGCCTAATTCTTCCATAAAAGATTGCAGTCATATCATCTTCTTGTTTGCCTCTGTTGCAGCTACATACTTTGCCTCTGTGGTGGATAAAGCAACCACCTTTTGCAATCGTGAGATCCAACCCACTACTGTCACACCTATAGTAAAGACATAACCTATAGTACTCCGCTTGGTATCAATATCCCCTGCCAAATCTGAGTCTACATAGCCTGCTAAATCAGTATTAGAACCCCCAAAACATACGTGTTTATTGGATGTACCTCTCAAATATCTGAGAATCCATTTTACTGCATTCCAATACTCCAATCCAGGATTACTCATATACCTACTTATGACTCCTACAACATGTGCAATATCTGGTCTCGTGCATACCATGGCATACATTAAATTTCCTACCGCTGAAGCATATGGTACTTTGGACATTTTGTCTTCCTCCTCTTATGTCTTTGGACACATCTCCTTAGTCAGTTTTAAATGACTGAGCAAAGGTGTGCTGACAACTTTTGCATTCTCCATATGAAATCTTTGCAACACCTTTTCAACATAATCAGCCTGAGATAGAGTCAATTTTCTGTTCTTCCTATCTTTGCAAATTTTCATACCAATGATTTGTTTTGTTGCCCCCAAATCCTTCACAGCAAATGATTGTGCTAACTGCTGTTTTAACTCTCTGATATGATCCATGTTAGACCCTGCTACAAGCATGTCATCAACATATAAATATAAAATAATGTACCTGTCATTATCCAACCTCTTTAAATAAACACAATGGTCAGAATTACACCGACTGTAGCCTTGCTTAGCCATAAAACTATCAAATTTTAAATACCATTGCCGAGGTGCTTGTTTCAGGCATACAAATTTTTCTTCAATCTGCACACCAATTTCTCCTTACCTATGACCTCAAATCCCTGTAGTTGTTCCATATATATCTCCTCCAAATCACCATGGAGAAAGACAGTTTTCACATCTAGCTGTTCCAAATGCAAATCTTCAGTAGCCACAATACTTAAAACAGTATGAATAGAAGTCATCTTAACAACCAGAGAAAAAATCTCATCAAAATCAATATCCTTTTTCTGTGCAAATCCTTTTACAACTAACTTGGCTTTAAATATTTTCTTACCTCCAGCTTTCTCTTTCAGCCTATAAATCTATTTGTTTGGTAAAGCCTTTTACCTGTAGACAACTTACATAATTCCCAAGTCTGATTTTTCAGCAAGAAGTCTATTTCTTCTTTCATTGCAAGCTCCCACTGAACCTTTGTATCCACCTGCATAGCTTCATCATACCCTTTTGGTTCACCATCATCTGTTAACAAAATAAAATACAAAGAGGGAGAAAATCTTTCAGGAGGTCTACTTAGCTTTGTTGATCGTCTAACATTCACTGGAGTTTGTGGTATTTCTTGTTGCTATTGTGGAGCATGAGGAACCAATTAAACATCACTATTTGGAGTATCATCAACACCACATAATACTTTTCTTTCTTTTCATACTGCTACAACTGATCTTTGTACAACACCTTCTCATTGAATACAACATCCCTGTTTCTCACAATTTTCTAATTTTCAAAATCCCAAAGCCTATAACAAAATTTATCAATGCCATATCCAACGAAAGTACATTTTTTTGATTTTGCATCCAGCTTAGTTTTATTTTCAGAATCTATATGTGCAAATGCTTCACATTCGAAGGTTTTGAGAAAAAAATAACTCATTTTCTTACATGTCCATGCTTCCTCTGGAATACCACAACTCAAAGGAATTGAAGGACCTCTATTAATTAAATATACAGCAGTGTTGACAGTTTCTGCCCACATGTTTGAAGGCAGCCCAACATGCAATCTCATGGTCCTTGCACGCTTAATTATTGTCATATTCATGCGCTCAGCCACTCCATTTTCTTATGGAATCCTTAGAACTGTTTTCTGCTTACGGATTCCATTAAAAGAACAATAATCCTCAAATTCTTTGCTGCAATACTCACCACCATTATCAGATTTAAGATATTTTAATCTTTTACCCATCTCATTCTCAACCAAGCTTTTCCATTTCTTAAATGTTTCATATACATCAGATTTTTGCCTGAGGAAATAAATATAAACCTTCCTAGTTGCATCATCTATGAATGTAACATAATACCAAGAGCCACCGAGAGAAGATACCTGAGTTGGTCCCCATACATCTGTATGCACAAGCTCCAACTTTTCATTTTTCTTTTGCTTCCCATCCTTGAGAAAACTAACTCTCTTTTGTTTGCCATACAGACAACTTTCACAGAAATCCATATTAATATATTTCAGACATGGTAAAACTTTCTTAGAATGAAGTACTTTCATACCTTTTTCACTCATATGCCCAAGTCTATTATGCCACACTGTTGTCTCAGAACCTGCAGCAACTGTTCCTGAATCTGTTTGTTTTTTCTCTGCAACAGCTAAAGTAGAAGGAACAATATGACCTGTACAAAGATATAAGGTGCTTACTTTCACACCTTTTGCTACTACTAAGACACCTTTTGAAACCTTCCAATTTTTATCAGTAAATGTAACAACACAACCTTCATCAGCTCGCTGCTCTGCTGAAATTAAATTCCTACTCAGCTTTGGAACACGCCTTACTTTTTGTAGTAGCCAATGATTCCCATTCTGTAACTTAATCTTGATTCTTCCCTTTCCAACAATCTGACAAGGTTTATTATATCCCAAATAAACTAGCCCAAAATCCCCTTGGACATAATCAAGAAAATAAATTCTATGGGGCATAGCATGAAATGAGGTCCCTGAATCTAAAACCTATGAATCATCAACATTATCTAGGGAAAGAATCAAAGCATCATCTTTAGATTTATTACTTACCACATTTGCCTCTTTATTGCCTTCTTGTTTGTCTCCTTTATTCTTCCAAGAACAACAATTTTTCTTCAGATGACCTGGTTTCCCACAATACCAGCAATCCTTATGTCCTCTGGATTGGGATATCTTATCCTTTGATTTTCCTCATGACTTCCCATGACCTCCAGAACCTTTTCCTCTCTCCTTTGATTTGCCCCTATTTTCTGCATTCAAAACACTACCTGATGTGGACCCTCATGAGCTTTTCCATCACATTTCCTTGCTAAGGATAACACCAATAATATCATTAAATTTCAAAGTGTTTGAACCAGAGACAGAGTTACTTACAACCATTACCAAGCTAATCCAACTTTTTGGCAAAGAACATAAAACTAAGAGAGCCCTTATCTCTTCATCAAATTTTTCTTTTACAGAAGTTAGCTAACTGATAATTGTATTAAACTCATTTAAATGATCTATGACAGATCCACCTTCAACTAATTTCAAATTAAACAAATGCTTCATGAAAAATACCTTATTTGAGGATGAGGGTTTTTCATACAATTTAGCCAAAGCTTTCATCAGTTCACTTCTTGTCGTCGCTTCTATTATATTGAACACCACAGATGGTGCTAGGCACAACCTAATGGTTCCCAATGCCTTTCTATCCAGAAGATCCCAATCCTCATCTATCATTCCTGCCGGTTTCTTGGATACTCCTTCCAACGGCCTCCATAAATCCTTCTAATAGAGATCATCCTCCATTTGCATCTTCCATAATTGATAGTTCTGCCCATTGAATTTATCAACTTTCAATTTACCCTCGTTCGCCATTGGTCCCACTCAACTGTGAGACCTTTCCTGCAGACAATAATCAAACACAACCCACTCTAATACCACTTGTTAGGGTTAGCTGACAGAAGATATCAATTAAATGCAAATAAAGATTAAACAGAAGAATGAAAAATACACATAAATAATAATAGCGAGACAAGTTTTAACGTGGTTCACCCAAACTCGGGCTACATCCACCAATAGAGAGTCCAGTATTATTATCCAGTAAATCAAACTGATTACAACCAGCAAACCCTGCAACTCAATACCATTGCAAATGCTACAATACGTCAATAGAAACCCTAACTCTTAGCCACTTTTATCAAGCCTTATGTTGGTTACAAAAATAGGGTTTTACAATGTCATTTTTCTTTTGTCGGTTAACAAATTAACTACCGATCCCTTGACAAGTCAACACAAAAAATCCTTAACGTGTCAACACCCGAAAAACCTTGATGAGTTAACGAAAAAATTTTAGTGTATAATACTAGGAATCATTACTAGTGTACAGTACTTGCATGATCAGTTGCCACATACTAACAGAAAATGTTTCTAGACCAAAAGATAAATGTATTTTATATTAGAGAAAAAAATGGAATTTGTTCAAAAGGTCAGTAGATCCACAATGCCCCTTAAAATTAGACACTAACTTTTGGGCAGAGGATTGCTTTTCCATTAAATTTTGATTGAATTTTTTCACAACATTTTTTGACACTAGACTCTATTCCATGAACTTTTTATAGGCTTTCAACAACACTTAAACTAATAATAGACATAAATATGTAACAAAATTTGTATAGGCTTTCTACAAAACTTTCTAACAATAGACACAATTTGTGGCTGGAAAAATTGTGCGCACATACAAAAACAAAAGCTTCTAAATTGAAAGTTAGAAATGTATTTTATATTATAGAATAAATGGTTGAAATTTGATCAATTGGCAACTTGACCCGTTATGTTCTCTTCCCTCTTCAAATTAGAACATAATTACACACTATGGCAGGCCAATAGACTCATTGACAACCATTGAGTGCTTGCTAGTTAGAGGTCAATGGTCAAATCTTGTGCTCTCGAGGGTCTCCCTCACTTTGGTTGGACTTTATTGAGAAGAGGCAAATTTATAGTGGTTGCTAACTAGAAGTAGAAACCTAGTAAGTTTGCATGTTGACAAATGAAGAATTGAAGGTGATATATATTAGAGTTGAACTCTTGACCTAGGTGGAGATAACGAAGGGTTGTAACTAATTTCCAAGTTCACCAAAAAAAAAATAGAGCTATAAATTACTAAGTAGAGAGCATTGCTTGCTCGTAATTTTTTTATTGTAGTGACACTTTCTGATAATAGACAATATATTATATAGAACAAATTCCTACTAACTTTATTACCCAATTATTGAATACACGTTAAATAGGGCATTGTACCTATACTAACCATTTCCCTACTCAACAAAATAGAACATAACCCAATGCTCTACTTTGCCAAATGCTTTCAATAAGCTTCTAGAACCATTTTCTAACAATAGACATGTTAAGCTACAAAGAAAAAATCTCAACACTTGTATGCAAAAGGAAGAGACATCCATATCAAAAGTTATGCATATTTAAATAAGAGGATTAAAAAATGAAACTCTACTTAATTAGCAAGATTGGTTCATAATACCCCAAACTCAAAGTTGGATATCTTACATTATAGAAACAATGAATAGGATTTGGTCAATTGAGCACACTTGGCTTGTAATGCCTCAATCAAACACTATTTGTATTTTACATTACAAAATTAGAGATTAGAATGCAGACAATTGGGCACACTCAAATTGTAAGGGCTTGCAAAATTATACCACAAAAAATATAAATTAAGAGAAACATATATATTAAACATTACAAAACTAAAGAATGGATTTGAATCTTCAATTTGGGACTTGACCTGCAACACACTCCTCACTGGTGAAGTTAGAGGAACAAATTCCAACCAAGTTTCTAACCATTCTAACCCAAGATTAGGGAGGCACAATGCACTATCTTTATATTTACAATAGTTGAAAACTTTCCACTATCCAACACTAAATTTTTTTTAAAAAAAAGTAAACCACATTGTTACTTGTAACCTTTGATGGGCCAATTCTAAAAAAAAAACTATATAGTCTTGTATATATCAAAAAGGTTTAGGATTCATTTCTACACTTTACAAATTTAATATTTAATGAAATTTAATAGCATTACAATAAATATATTGAATTACTAGAAACCAATGAATCAAATAATTTCATATATATATATATTCAAATAACAATAGAACTAATACTTGTCCAAGACAATTTTTCAGAATGACTATTTGCACTCCTAGAAGAATCTAGTGGAAAGACCCCTTAGGCTAGGACAACAATCTAGGAAGAATTAGTCTCAATAAACACATCATGTATTCATGCACAACAAAGAAAACACTCAACACAAAGCCCTGACAGAAACAATATTTGGTGTACTCTATACCACGAGTAGGACACACTCTGTTGAATGCACAAGACAGCTTAGGGGGGGTGAATCAGATGTAACTTATAATTCCAAAACCCTCACACACTTTTAGATCCACATTAATCCAATTAACTCTTAAACTGTTATGATGATTAAGCATGAAAAACAAATAACAGAAACTGAATCACAACACCATGCACAAGAGAACACCAGATTTTACATGGAAAACCCAATAAGGGAAAAACCACAGTGAGGATTAGCTCACAATATAAAGTAGTATCAACACTGAATTACAAAAGGCTCACTACCAGAGGGCTCATTGCCTAAAAGATTAGCTCACTGCCAAAGAGCTCACTGCCCAAAAAAGAGAAGGCTCACTGCCAGAACAAAGAAGATAGAGAAGAAAGTTACAATGAGAAGAACATCTCAAAGCAATGGAGAAATCCACCACAACATCAACACTCTTGCAGCCTCACTAAAGAATTGTAGACACCTTCTACTCACTGCATATGGTAGCCTAGCACATGAAAGCTCAAACTGCACTACCCAACAACTCACTTCATACACATCACGCACAACTCTATCATCTATCTTATCATCCTTCAACACTTCATCACTCATTTATATTATATTCAACCTCGAAAACATTCTTCAAGGTTGGCAAAGCACCTAAACCCAGAGAATTTAAATTAGGTCTGGACCTAAACATTCCTGCGGTGGAAAGGAATGAATGTGGACCATAGTACACCTTAGATCAAACTTGAATCTACTCTTACATGTTACTCCATGCTTCCACAGTCACCGAAGCACAACCACAAATAGTGGAAACTCACAAGGTCAACCAAACCTGTGTTAACACCATAAACTTTTAAGTACACGCTTCCTTAAGGTAAACACAACTCGTGGACCACACAGAATGCTTAAACATACTCTAGAATATTCCACAAACATCTTGAAACAACCTGAAAGCCAACAAATTCCTTTGCTACAACTTTCACCTAAAGAAAGTTCTCACCCAGTTAACTCAGACAACACTGCCAAACATTGTTACTCAAAAAATCAATTTCCAGAGCATCAAACCACAAACCACTTCAACTAAAGATAGATATGGATCTTATACGCACACCTCCAGAACTGCAACACCTAAAACCCATCTGCGGAGAAATGCAAAGCAAAACACTTTCTCCCAGACACTCTGCAAAACACTGTTCACAAACTGGTGAACACAACTTCTTTTGCACAATGATCCATAATGCTAAATTCTGAATTAAGCATCTCTAAACACCTTTGAGAAACATAACCAAACCAAACAAGTAGATCTTCAACATAGAAGAAATGCAGAGAAAACTCGAACACAACTCTGTAAGCCACAACACATCTTCAACACATTGTTTCCATTATTAATCAAATTTTCTCAAAAACACTTGGAAACCCAACACCAAAAACATATCAACAACATCATCAACACTTCCTCAACCATCAGCAATAGCTCAAACTCAGATTATTGCAATAAACTCACCTCTGCTCAACCAGTTGACACTAATGGCAACACCAAGCAATCATGTTGACATCAATGACAACACGGACTGTATATACTCGCAACAATCTCCCCCTTTGTCATTGATGGCAACACATGATGTGAAAAACCATAAAGACAAAATTTTGCAACAATTTTTTCTTCTCTCTTACTCTCCCCCTTTCTTTTGCACATGTTGCTTTCTTCCTCAAAACATCTTTTTCACATCGCTTTCTCTCCCCCTTTGACATCAATGGAAAAGAGCAACACACCATTTCTTTCACTCTTACTAGGTCACATCATCTTTTCTTTCACTGGTATGAATACTGCCCCTTAGGACTACACACCAAACTGTATCAACTCTTACTCCCCCTGTCTGCAACAGTTAGCAAAGCCACTACCTACTCCCCCTAAGAGGTAGTCTCCAACATCAATCCAAAATTTAAGAATGAATCTTGAAATCCACTGGATTGATGCATCTCCTTATGCATCTAGTTCAAAGGAGGGGCAATAACCACTAACTTCCCCTGGAGATACTCAAATGTATCCTTAGGAAGAGCCTTAGTAAATATATCAACAATTTGATCCTTTGTAGGCACATACTCAAGCTTCACTTCATTCTCTGCAACCTTTTCTCTCAGAAAATGATACCAAATTGAGATATGTTTTATCCTTGAGTGCATCACTAGATTCTTTGAAATGTTAACAGCATTGGTGTTATCACAGAAGATAGGAATTGGTTCATTATATACAACTCTGATATCTTTCAAGGTTTGCTTCATCCACAACACTTGTGTGCAACAAGATGTTGCAATGTATTCTACCTCTACAGTAGATAAAGACACCGAATATTGCTTCTTACTTAACCATGACACCACTTTGTCTCCAAGAAAGAATGCACCACCACTTGTACTTTTCCTTTCATCTACACAACCAACCCAATCTGCATCTGTATAGGCACTTAGAGAACAGTCAGTACCCTTTAGATACCACAATCCATGATCCAGAGTGCCCTTTAAATATCTGAATATTCTCTTCACTACTACAACATGTGAGTCTCTAGGATCTTCTTGAAATCTAGCCACAAGACAAACTACATGCATAATATCTGGTCTAGTAGCAGTTAGATATAGCAATCCTCCAATCATTGATCTATATCTACTTTGATCAGCCTTAGGAGATTCATCATTCTTTCTCAGCTTGCAACCATTAGTCATAGGGATACATACTGGTTTAGAATCTTCCATTCCAAACTTCTTTTACGTTTATTGTAAAATGAAAATACCTTTATCTGTTTGATTGATCTATAGCCTAAGGAAGAAGTTCATTTCTCAACACATTGACATCTCAAATTCTTTCTACATCTCATCTGCAAAGCTCTTACATATACCTTCATTTCCTCCAAAGATTATGTCATCCACATATACTTCCACAATTAGAATTTGATCTTCTCCTATTTTGATATATAGATTGCTATCTACAAAACCTTTGTTAAATCTTTGCTGTATTAAGTACTTGTCTAACCTTTCATACCAAGCTCTGGGAGCTTGCTTCAAACCATATAGAGCCTTCTTCAATCTGCAAACCATATCCAGTTTATCTAATAACTGAAATCCATTTGGTTGTTCTATGTATACTTCTTCCTATTCATCATTCAAGAAAGTAGACTTCACATCCATTTGATATACTTTGAAATCCTTGTGTGCTGCAAAAGACAAAAACATTCTAATGGCCTCCATTCTTGCCACCGAAGCATATCTTTCCTCATAGTCTATTCTTTTACTTGTGAGTAGCCTTTACACACAAGTCTTGCCTTGTTTCTTACTACTTCTCCACTCTCATTCAATTTGTTTTAGAAGACCCACTTAGTTCTAATCACATTTTTGTTTGTTGGTCTTGGAACAAATTCCCAAGTCTCATTCTTTTCAATCTACATTAGTTCTTCTTCCATAGCTTTGATCCAATACTCATCCTTGCATGCTTCAATCACTATTTTAGGTTCAAATTTAGAAAGTAAACATAGATTTACTTGTTCTTCAGCAGCTCCTCTTCTTGTCAGCACACCTTTGCTCTTGTCACCAATGATCTGTTCTTTAGAATGATGCCTCTGAACATAACTAGGAAGTCTAGAAATCCTTTCCGAAGCTTCTTCCTCTTCAATATAAACTTCCTTTTCTTTAGCTTTTTTGTTTTTCACTACATGAAACCTCATCTAATTCATATCCATTCACTTCTGAATTCATTTGCAGGTCTTCTTCAGCCTTGACATTTGAACTCTCAACAATTTTCCTTAGCCTCTTGTTGTAGCACTAGTAAGCTTTGCTCTTATTTGAATATCTAAGGAAGATACCTTCATTAGATCTAGAATCAAACTTTCCTAAGTTTTCTTCATCTCTTTTGATGTAACATTTGCTTATAAGAACTCTAAAATACTTGACAGTAGGAATCCTTCCATACCATAACTCATAAGGGGTCTTTGTACTGTTTGCTCTAGCTTGCACTCTATTTTGTATATAGAGAGTAGTATGAATTGCTTCTCTCCAGTAGACTTTCGGTAGATTTGCTTCTTTTATCATTATCCTTGTAGCTTCTTGAACATTCCTATTCTTTCTTTCAACCACTCCATTCTATTGAGGAGTTATAGGGGCAAATAAGTGCCTCTTTATTCCATGATTCTCACAAAACATGTTAAACTCATTAGAAGTAAATTCTCCACCTCTATCAGACCTCAAAAATTTAATTTTCAAATCCATTTCCTTCTCAACCATTGCCTTGAATGCTTTAAACTTATCTAGGGCTTCTAATTTTTCTTTGAGAAACGTAACCCAAGTCATTCTAGAATAATAATAAATCAATAGCATGAAATACATGTCACCTTGAAAACTCCTTACCTTGGTAGGACCACAAAGATCTATATGCACCAATTCCAACAATTTGGTAGAGGATTGATCCTTGACTTTGAAGCTTCTACTTGCTTTCCAACTTGACATTCCTTAGAAACAACATTGATAGGCTTTGTAATCTTTGACAAATCTCTCACAACTTAAACTAAACTTATTCTCACTAGGCTATCAAAATTGATGTGACATAGTCTTCTATGCCATAGCCAACTCTCATTGATTTGAGTCATGAAGCAATAACCATCACCACCTTTTAGCCGATAAACATTTCCATCTATCCTCTTTCCATCATCTATCATAGTTATGGAGTCTTTTCTAATCTCACAGCTACCATCCTGAAAAACAAGATTGTATCCCTTGCTACACATTTGTCCAACACTCAAGAGGTTATGTTTTAAGCCCTTGACATAAAGAACATCATCAGTATCATGCTTGCCATCAAAATTGATTGAACCTCTTCCACATATCTTAGCAGATGTATCATCACCAAATCTAACTAGTCATCCATCATATTTTTCAACTTTAACAAACTTACTCTTATCACCAGTCATATGATTTGAGAATCCACTATCAATGACCCAGTAGTTCTTTTCTTGTCTAGTATGAAAAGAAGACATCAAAGTGCTTTTAGCATCAATGCTTACTTTCGGAGCCTTTTCCTTCACACATTCCTTAGAGTTAGTGGCAACAGTAACATCTCTTAAAGCTATGAACAGAAATTCAATATCCTCATCATTCTCATAATCAGGTTCATCATTAGATATACTTGCATCTTCTCTAACATAATAGCTTTTCTTAGGCACTCTACTTTTGTTCTCCCTATTTTTGCTTCTCAAAATTCTTTCTGGACATCTTGAAATATAATGACCTATCTTGCCACAACTAAAACACTTGAAAGGCAACTTACCATTGTACTTACTAGTACCCAATTTCATTTTTCTTGCAAAATTAGCTTCCAAGTCATCAGAATCCTCCTAATCTGACTCCACAGTCTTCTCTAATTTACCAGCCTTAAAGGCAGTCTCAACCTTTGCACTACTTGTACCAAATTCTCTCATTTCAAATGTAGTTAAAGTTCCATATAATTGATCTTTGGTAAATTTATCCAAATCTTACATAATTCTTCAATAGAAGCAACTTTATGACTGTAAGATTTAGGAAGAGTTCTAAGTACCTTCAATACCACTTCTTTTTCTTCCAGTTCTCCACCAAGATCTCTAATGATATTGACAACTTCATCCACCTTCTGCAAGTAGCTAGTGATGTTTTTATCTTTAGACATTCTCATGGTTTCAAACATGGTCTTTAGATTCTACATTTTAGCTTGCTTGACCTTAACATCTCCTTCATAGATGATCTTTAAGTTTTCCCAAATTTCATTAGCAATGTTCATATGCATAACCTTTACCAATTTAGAGTTAGTAAGTCCACTTAAAAGAGTATACCTTGCTTTACCATTGGTTTCATAGGCCTTGATCTCATTTGTAGTACTAAGACCATTTTCATGTATTGTATATGCAGTCATTGCAGACTTCCAAATATCGTATCCAAGAGAAATAAGATAACATTTCATCCTCATTTTCCAAAATGCATAGTTAGATCCATCAAACTGGGGAACATCCTTGTTGTGCACCATCCTAGATCTACCTTAAGAGGTTAAGCTCTCTTCCAAGGAACCTTGCTCTAATACCAATTGTTGAATACATAAGACAATTGAGAGGGGGGTGAATCAGTTGTAACTTATAAATCCAAAACCCTCACACACATTCAAATCCACATTAATCCAATTAACCATTAAACTATTATGATGATTAAGCATGAAAAACAAATAACATAAACTAAATCACAACAACACCATACACAAGAGAACACCTGATTTTAAGTGGAAAACCTAATAAGGGAAAAACCACAATGAGGTTTAGCTCACAATATAAAGTAGTATCAACACTGATTACAAAAGGCTCACTGTCAGAGGGCTCATTGTCCAAAAGATAGGCTTACTACCAAAGGGCTCACTACCCAAAAGAAAGAAGGCTCATTGCTAGAACAAAGAAGATAGAGAAGAAAGTTACAATGAGAAGAACATCTCAAAGCAACAGAGAAATCCACCATAGCATCAACACTCTCGTAGCCTCACTAAAGAATTGTAGAGACCTTCTGCTCATTGCATCCTATAGTCTAGCACATGAAAGCTTAAAATGCACTACCCAAACAACTCACTTCATACATATCATGCATGACTCTCTCATCTATCTTATCATTCTTTATAACTTCAGTACTCATTTATACTATCTTCAACCTTGAAAACATTCTTCAAGATCGACAAAGCACCTAAACCCAGAGAATTCAAATTAGGTCTGGACCTAAACATTCTTGTGGTGGAAAGGAATGAATGTGGACTACACCACACCTTAGCTCATACCTAAATCCACTCTTACATGTTACTCCATGCTTCCACAATCACCGAAGCACAACCACAAATAGTGAAAACACACAAGGTTGGCCAAACCTGTGTTAACACCATAAACTTTTAAGTACACACTTCCTCGAGGATAAACACAACTCGTGGACCACACACAATGCTTAAACATACTCTATAATCTTCCACAAACATCTTAAAACAACCTAAAAAATAACAAACTCCTCTGCAACAACTTTCACCTAAAGAAAATTCTCATCAAGTTAACTCAAACAACACTGCCAAACACTATTACTCAAGAAATTAGCTTCCAGAGCATCAAACCATGAACCACTTCAATTGAAGATAGCTATGGATCTTATACACACACCTCTAGAACTACAACACCTAAAACCCATTTGTGGAGAAATACGAAGCAAAACACTTTGTCTTAGACACTTTGCAAAACACTATTCACAAACTGGTGAACACCACTTCTTCTGCACAACGATCTATAATGTCAGATTTTGAATTAAGAATCTATAAACACCTCTGAACAACATATCCAAACCACACAAGTAGATCTCCAACATAGAATAAATGCAGAGCAAAACTCGAACACAACTCTGTAATCCAAAACACATCTTTAGCACACTGTTTCCATTATTAATCAAATTTTTTTAAAAGCACTTGGAAACCCAACACCAAAAACATATCAACATCATAAAAAATTCCTCAACCATCACCAACATCTCAAACTCACATTCTTTCAATAACTTCACTTTTGTTCAACCAGTTGACACTAATGGCAACACCAAGCAATCATGTTGACATCAATGACAACACCGACTGCACATACTTGCAACACACTCTGTGTGCCTCTTCTTTAATGCCCACCACTTGCCTATCCACCATCTTTCATGGGTGACTTGAGTTCACTTCTACTCTTTTCCAAGCCTCTCATAAATGGATTATATAATATTCTAAGGGGTGGTTTCTGAACCATCACACCCTTTCACATCACAATTATTATTTAGTTAAATTTTTACCTTTATTATATTGAGATTATCCATTCTTTGTTTTTCACATGATAATCATTTATTTCAATACCATTTCCAAAGGTAATTACATATGAATTAATTTTACCCTTCATTTAATCCTAAATCTCCCTTTTTTACTAAAAGGTCAAATAATAACTTTTGTTCCTCTTTTAATTCCAAAGGATCATTTACATGGGAAAATAGTGTTCCTTTTCACTTTGAGGAAAAAGTCTCTTAACATTTCTCCCTAATAAATTAGTTGTTGTCTTTAGTAGCACAATGCACATTTTCATCATAACTCACAAAACACTTGGTCAATAAATAAAAATATCGACTATGAATACATTTGTTCTTTTCCTAGCAGTAGTATTAAAATTACAATGAGTCCATTCCATTTCTTAAATTTCTAGATCTTCTCTTGATAATACTCTTTGGTTTAATTTTAAATTTGAAGTTAGGTCCAACATAAATACTTTTTTAATCAATACATGATTAGAACTATATATGCACTTTTTAAGAGAATTTAAAAAAATATATCTTTTGCAATTGTGGTGGTAATGCAAAACCACTCCTCAACTAAATGTATCAATCAAGGGAGTTTTTCACTAATATTAGACTTAAGTTTATGTTTAAAACCTATTCTAGGTCTACAGAACCACTAAACTAGATGTTTTGCAAGAAGGAAAGAAAAAAACAAAATGCTAGAAAATGAACAACTATGAATATAATTTTGAGGAATGAAATATAGAAATGAAAGGACAAGAGATAAAGGAATCTAGAACCTAAAAATGAAGCTCACTACCTTGGACGATAGCATGCCATAGGGACATTTGAACTAAGCATTGGTATCCTAAAAGTCACAAAAATAAAAATCTCTAGATTTGTAAAGACACCTGTACAACACAACAACAGACAAGACAAATACCCAATAGTCTCTAGGTGATACATGTTTCAAAGTAAAGCTAAATAAGCTATTGAAAATGAAATAAAATTGAAATGGAAATGAAATAAAGAAGAAATAATGAAACCTTCGTGTCTTAGAAATGCTTTCACTTAAGAGCACCTACAAAGAATAGAGGAAAAATAGTTGCATTGCTAATGAGCTTGCCTCAGTCAAGCCCCAGCTTTGGTCTTTCGACCTAGACACGAGCAACAAGGATAAAAATATAGAATTTGAAAAATAAGCGTGTGCATCTATTCCTTAAATGTGACTAAGAAACAAGTAGCAGTGAAAAATTAAAACAATAAGTAGCTTCCCTGGTCTATAGGGAAGAATACCTCTGTGAATGTAAAGGAAACAAAATGGTGGTCTACACCATGAGAATACAAAAATATATAAACTAAGAAATATGCAATAATACTTTGAAAAATAATACAATACTTATCAATATAAAAATGATGTTACCAACTAAAATAACAAGGAGGAGGCTGCGGCTCCTTGAGGGAAGAAATATAGTGCAAACAACTCCAAAATCCCAAAGGAGAGCCTTCACAAATGGTCGAGCTACAAGAAAAAATATCCAAGAACTAACAAGGATAATGGTTCAATCCTAAGAGCATAAAAGTCCTCAATAGTTTCTATAGAAAAGAATACCAAGAGTGTTCACAAGGTTTCTCAAAAGTTACAGAAGAGAATGAGAGCTAGAAAAATTCTAAGTGAATGAGAATAGATTATTCAAAATCAACCCACAAGAGAAAAAAACCAAAAATAGAAACCAAAGAGTTGTTATAAGTCGTGGAAGGGGATTACAAGAAAGTCTCATCATCACTGGAGGTGTCTAGTAACACCCAAAAACGGTCACCTAGTGCCAAACAGATGCAAGACACTGACATGTCGTGTAGACTTCCACGCATAGAGTTCACATCAAGGCAACTTCAGTTCTTGGTCACACGAAATGCCTTAGGATAATGTGACAAACAAAGAACTAAAATGATTTTTCATGAAAATCAACATAAAAACACTTATAAGCAATGCCAAGGGAATGAAACTTAAAGTCGTTGCAAAAACGTAGCATGAAATTGCAATATATGCAATTTTTGATGTTACATTTAGCCCTCACTTTAGCAGGCTTATAACAATACATGCATACACAAGCTAAAGTTGAAAATAAATAACATCACCAAATTTACCTCACAAAAGGATACTATAGAGAATGGAAATAATTCTTCAAGGAGAGGAATGAAGCCCCCAAGATGAGAATTTGCAATCCATAGTATTAGACAACAAAACCTATACAAGAGGCAATGTCATAACCATATATATATATATAATCACACTAAAAGGATTTTATTGGATATGGTTTTCCCAAACATCAAGATTAGAAAACCATATGATCTAATGCACAACTACTACTATCTAAAACAAACCAACACACAACACAAGAAAAAAAAAGCAAGAGGGGTATTTCTAGTACACTACAAGAGATAGAAGGATGCCAAATATGGTTCTAGGGCTAGCACACTACAAAAGCTAGGAACCATGATACTAAACTCTTGTGGGCCACTAGGACTAACAAATTGTGTTGTTAGGTGACTTACAAAGAGTGCCAAAAGAGTAGTTGAAAAGTGTGGTCAGGCCAAGGACGTGTATCTACTTAGGACCACAAGCTACAAATGTTGCCAGAGTGTACCATCAAATTTGGTGTGTGCAAAAGTGTAAAGAAGAAAAATATGCCCCCACCTTAAAATAATTGCATAAAGCATCGATATGCAATTGATTTTAAGGTTGACCAATGGAAGAGAGCATGGAAAAACATAGATAAGAAACTATGTTCTCAAAGATGCATCTCACAAAAGAAAAGAGAACTAAATGCTCCCAAAGGAAGGCAAGAAAGGTGATGTTGGTAGCATGATACACATAGAGCTTATGTAAGCATGGTATGACACCGAGAAATGCTAACACATGTCACAGGACAACAAGAAATACCATGAAAAATACTAAGGGATCATATGCTTTGGGGTTAGTATGCATTAGGAAGGGTAATCAATAAGGGACAAATAAATGAATTTTCATCATCCCCCAAGCACGTATAACTACGAGTACAATGGAATAATGGCACAAGAAATCAAGTAAAAGGAAAGTTTTTGGGTCAACATGGAAGGTAGATAAATCTTCGAATGCTTTGCATCATCCCCAAAATGTCACAATAAACAAAAAGACAACATATAAAAGAATTTAGGGATGAATAGAAGAATGACACAACATTTTCATTTTGCATGTATCCACATGTCTACAAGGGCATCATGGGTCCTCTAGGAAGAACTAACAAACATAAATATACGTTCACATGGAAAACATTACAATCAAGAAAAAAACACACAAAACACATGAAATGAAGGTACAACCCTCAATGGTTAAGCGTTATCAAATCATCCTAGTCCCAATCTTGACAAGCATAAAGGGATAGAGGAAGAGTTGACAACAACAACACACTAAGAGAGGTACACGTAGACTCTCCTAGAACCAAGTGCAGAGGGTCACTAGCAGGAATAGGATCCTCCGGAGCATTAGGAACAACAATTGTCAACGATCATGTGAAGATTGTGGATATTGAGGAGATGTCTAGGATAGACTTAATGATCCTCTCTACAGGAGAGGAATCAAGAGAGTCACTATTTGAATAGTGCACTAACTATGGTTCATTAGTTCTATTAGCCCCAATGTAAGAACTATAAGTCACGGATGGAGGAACATCCTCCACAGTTGGAAAAGATGATGAAGAAAGGCTTAGAGGTAGTGGGGACGGTGGCATGTGCTTGGGCTTGCAAAAAAATTGGGTGGGGTAGTGCTTTGGTTTACGCTTAGGGCAGTGGGCGAGGAATATCTATATCAATGGTGGTGAGGTGGAGGATATCAAGAAAAACTACTTGACGAGTACATTGGAAAGGCACAAGAGTGGTGACGATGGCACTAGGGATGACATTGAAGTTAGACATATCTAGGGGCTCTGGAAAGGGTGGCATGTCAGGAATGGATGAAAGGATGGGATCCTCCATGGAAGGATCCAAGACTTCTTGTACCCATGAGGTGGCATTCATCTAGATCTAACTATGGAGGAGGAGGGGTCAAGGTAGGAAGAGAAACAAGCTCAAAAACAAAAGGCTAAAGTGTTGAAGAAGAAGAAGGATCAGAGGCCAATTACATTAGAGAAAGATGTTCTAAGGGAGGTTGCACATCAACAACACACTTATGGGCTGCAACATGCCGATGACACTTGTGATCTCTCCCAAGATGATTTTGCCTAGTGTAGGATGAGGACTCTACTGATGGAGCTGGGGGATCTTCCAACATGGGCTCCATTTCATCCACTACCATAGGGACATGTGGAGAAACTAAAAGAACCTTTGAAGGTTGGGAAACCATGGAGGAAGGGGAGGATCCTGCAACATGTGTTGTTCTCCTCGTGCCACCAAATAGACAGGAGGAATAAAAGCAACCATCAAAGGGCGAGGAGCTACAGGAGGAGGGGGAAGAGAACTTAGCACTGGTTGCTTTCCTCGTGATGCCAAGGAGGCAAGAGGAACAAAAGTAACCATCAAAGGCCGAGAGATCTTGGAAGTGCACAATGCACAAGATTGTATTGTAGGTGGATTGTGAGGCCTCGAATAGGAAGCTAGAGGTGGAACCATGGAGTAGCATGATAACAGGGAGGTGTAATTTAAACAAGTTTCTTTCCTTGGACTACTAGAGGGGTAGAAGAAGGAACAAGAGCAACCTTCAATGGAAAAGACACTGAAGGGGAGGCAGCCACAAAAGATGGGAAGAGGGGCCAGTAGACAATTACACTATATGACTTTGTTTGAAATTCTAATATGAGATAAACAAGAAGTCATTGTGGGGCTGAAGCAGCTCGGTTGAGGCTGGCCAGAAGTAGTCCAAGGAAGAGTTTCCATACATTGAGAGGCATAAATCCGATATGGTGGACTGTATGCACTACTCCATCATGGGGAAACTTCATGCATCTATGAACTACTGAGGGGACAACTATCATAGAGGTTAGCCATGGCTAACCCAACCTTAAATGAAAATGATCTAAAGTGGGAATGATATAAAAAGAAACATCTAGGGTTTTGGGTCCCACCTAGAAAACTAGGGTAATAGAACCTAGAGTAGGTCTAGAGATCCTATCATGACATCATATAAACATATTTGATTGCTCATATACATCCTTATACAGTTCATGAACATAAAGAAACTCCTCTATAACTATATTTATTAGGCATGTGGGGTCAATTAAATCAACCTTAATGGGTTTACCATTGACCTGTATGGAAATATAGAGAGGACCATCATATGTGCCGATAGGGATATTGGAAGAAGAGAAATAGATGATGGGCTCAAGCAAAGGATGCTCTCAAGTGGGGCGAGAGTGAACATCCACCATACCTACAATACTAGCATAGGAAGGAGAAGGGAAAATGTTAGAGGTTGAAGCTAGCACCATGGAAGATAGAGCAAGATCAACAAAAATGGAGTTATGACATGACATGTGATCAATGTAGATATGCAAATGCTCGTTAGGCAGAGCCATTGACTTATTACCTCTATCATTTGCATCAGATACTTGGATGATATTTTTGTCGATAAGGTCTTGTGTAGTGTGCTTAAGACACAAATATTGTTCTGTATCATGCTTGGGTACTCTGTGGAATTGATAGAAAGCCTTCAGGTCATTATTTTCTGACTTCACAGTAGAGAGGGCTAAAGTAGCCTGGTAAGGTGCTTCAACCACTATAGTACTAAGTACCATTGAAGAATTATTTTTATAAAAGTTTTTGTTCTTTTTGTAGTTTGAAAATGAAGAGGATGCACTAGATTGAACAACAAGAGATAGTGAGGGAGACGCCTTGAACTAGCTAAGTGACTGCTAATAATCATGAAGTACAGTGTACAAGTGTGTGAAAGATGAATATTTCATCAATAAAATCCTATTTTAGATATGTGGCTACATTTTTCCTATAAAAACCTATTGCACATTAGAGGCAACTAGGGCATAGGGGATATGTGAGAAAAAGACTGATAACAACAAATAAAATCAATTAATATCTCATTAGGTCCCTGCTAATAGTGGATGAAATCAGTGAACATGACCTACGACTCAATGTTGGCCTAGAAATATTGTAGAGACTAATTGACCAATTGATCAAAAGAAATAATAGAGTGGTTAGGAAGTGAACAAAACTTGTCCAACACAGTGTCCTTCAAGGACCGTGGGAATAGTTTTGCTAATAGGGCATCTTGAAAGATGAAATCATTGTATAAAGTAGTGAAAGATGATATATGTGTCTGTGGGTCTCCTTTGCTAGTATATTTCTCAAACTTGGGTGCCTTAAAGCCTTGTGGGAAGGGTGTAGTGAGACTAGTGAGTGAAAGTAGGCTACACCAGCAATAAGCGGGGACAAGCGATTATGCAAATGAAGTGGAAAGAGAAGCAAGTTGCTATTGAATGGAACCAATATTCTAAAGTAGTTGATTGATGACATGATCGATGGTGTGAGCAGGCGTAGTAGGAGTGGAAACAAGTAGTAAAGACAACTAATGATTAACTCTGAGGGCACCAGGAGTAGAAGTAAACTGTAAGGTCTTGGAGGTTGGAATAAACCCATACTAGTGGATGGGGTTCATGGAACCTCCAAACAAACTAGTACCTATGCTACCATGTTGTGAAGCACTAGTAGCCATTTGTGAAGATGTAAAAGTATGGATTCCTGATATAGGAAGAGGAAAGAATAAATGATTACCAGTTCTGTTCGATTGAGAGGCTTGAGGGTATATAACCTAGCTCACCAAAGGTGGCATATCACTATGCACTATGTGTGTGATGCCATGCAAAAAGTCAAGACCCTTACTATGACTGGTTAGCATATAATGGAGAGCATCAACCAAAGCAATTACAACTTTAGTTATGTCCTTATGACTCAAAAAATTCTAGTAATTCACCAAATGATGATTTAACTCTTGAATCTTCTAAGGTGGGACAAACCTAAGACATCCTCATGATCAAAGGCTTCATCCACATCATGATAAGTAGTCATAAGAACTATTTTGGAAGAAGGATAAGAAATAGTTGGTGTAACTTGTTCTGAAGAGAAGTTTATAAAATCTGGACTTGAGTGGATTGGAGCCCTAAGAGAACCAAATTAAGCCATTATGGAGAGATGGTGTAAACTTCTTTGAACAATGTAATGTGAATCAAAGGACTAGGTTGCAAAACTCATAAAAAGAGTTTCAAATTTACATCTCATAGTACCATGTGATGAGCAATAAATGAAGAAGGTTTTTGTTTAGAGAATGTCAAATTCATCAAGATGTAGCGTAGGAAAAACTACTCCTCAACTGAATGTATCAATCAAGGGAGCTTTTCACTAACATTACACTCATGTTTTTGTTATCTAATAAATGTTAAAACCTATTTTAGGTCTACAGAACCACTTTATACAATAATAGATATGAAACCACTAAACTAGATGTTTTACAAGAAGGAAATAAAAAGAAAAATGCTGGAAAATGAACAACTATGAGCAAAATATTGAGAAATGAAATACGAAAATGAAAAGACAAGAGATAAAGGAATCTTAAACCTAAAAATGAAGCTCACTACCTTATACGACATGTCATAGGGACATCTATGCTAAGCACTAACATCCCAAAAGTCACAAAAATAAAAATATCTAGATTCATACGGACCTAGGACACCTGCATAACATAGAAACAGACAAGGCAAATACCTAGCAGTCTCTAGGTGATACAAATTTAAAAATAAAGCTAAAGAAGCTATTGAAAATGAAATAAAATTGAAATTTAAATGAAAGAAAGAATAAATAACAAAGCCTCTATGCATTCAAAATGCTTTCACTCAAGAGCACCTACAAAGAACAGAGGAAAAATGGTTGCGCTGCTAAGGAGCTTGCCTTAGTCAAGCCCTAGGTTTGGTCTTTCGACCTCCATGAGCAACAAGGATAAAAATATGGAATTTGAAAAAGAAGTGTGTGTGTCTATTCCTTAAATGTGACTAAGCAGCAAGCAATAGTGACAAAATAAAACAAGTAGCTTCCCTAGTCTACGGGGAATAATGCCTCCATGAATGCAAAGGAAACAAAATGGTGGTTTATACCATGAGATTGCAAAAATAAGTAAACAGAGCAATATGCAATATAACTTTGAAAAATAACATAAAAATTATCAGTATAAAAATGATGCTACCAACTCAAGTAACAAGGAGGAGGCTACAACTCCTTAAGGGAATAAATCTAGTGCAAACAACTCCAGAACCCCAAAGGAGAGCCATCACAAATGGTCAAGTTGCAAGATAAAATCTCCATGAATTAACAAGGATAATGGTTTAATCCTAAGAGTATAAAAATCCTCAATAGTTGTTGTAGAGAAGAATACCAAGAGTGTTCACAAGGTTTCTTAAAAGTCACAGAAGAGAATGAGAGCTAGAAAAATTCCAATTGAATGAGAATAGATTATTCAAGATCAACCCACAAGAGGGAAAAACCTAAAATAGCAACCAAGGATACATTTTGAGCTATGGAAGGTCATTACAAGAAAGTCTCATCATCACTGGAGGCATCTAGTAATTCCTAGAAATAGTCACCTAGGGACAAATGGATGTGGGATGCTAGCGTGTCACACATGCGTCCACATGTAGTGTTCGTGTCTAGGCAACTTTAGTTCTTGGTCACACATAACACCTTAGGATGATGTGACAAACAAAGCACTATAACAAATTTACACAAAAATCAACATAAAAACACTTATAGTCAATGCCAAGAGAACATACACTAAAGTGGTCCGAAAAATGTAGCGTGAAATTGTAAGGGTATGCAATTTTTGACATTATAGTTAAATCTACCATATTTTAACTTTCTCAATTTGATCATTCATGTACCCCCTTATCTTTAATGTAAATGGTTTATTCTTCTTCAACATAAACTGTATAAAAGTATTATCATATGATTGCATAGCATTTTACTTAGTGAATGACATGCATATCTCATACTATGTTATCACTTACTTTTGACTATCATATAATCTACATACTCAAAATTCATTTCAAAATGATAATCACACATTCTAGACTACATGACTATCCTCTCTTCCTTAGTAAGTACAATTTTCTACACTTGTAAGATTATAAATGTTGTTCAATAAAAAAGAACATTCTATAGATTCCACAATAATGATATTATAGGATTAGTTATAATTCCATTTGATTTTGACAAAAAAAATTCCCTTTTCTAGTGTTGACTAAAATAATTTTAATAAAAATCATAATCATAATCTTAATTATATCTCATATTTAATTATAATACTACTTTAAACCCAAAATGTTTCTTCAAACATTGACCTTTAACTATAGCTTTTAAATAGGCTTCTATTAGAGGGATAATTCAAATCACATGTCATATTTGACTTAACTAGTTGATAATATTCTCTTTTGAATGGTAACAAGTACACAATTACCCCTAAATAGAGTTCATATTACTTCACATAGTCACTCAAGCAAGGCTTTCTAGATAAGTCTGAATCCAACACATATTCAATATAATAAAAAAAGATGTTATTTTCTTACATAAATTCAATGATATCAATGGGTGCTCATTATAACTAAACCTATCACACAAAACTCCAACACATGTCACCTCGTCATAGACTCACAAAGAATCAATGGTATAATATAATATTTGAAGGATATTAGTCCTATACAATATTTGACAAAACACATGAACAAGGTTATTGGGTTGATTTGGTCTAATAACAAAGTAAAATAAAACTATTACCACCCATGAAGCACTTCATTGAGAAATACTAGCTCTAGCATTTCCTTCTTTTAAGTAATTAGGTTAACTGAGTTATAATTTAAGGATGGAGATTGGTTCTAATAGTTAAATCAAATCTTTAGAAAAGAAATCATTAAATTCATGCATAATAGGTTTATACTAATATTAATTCTTATTAAACTTCCATATCAAAAAGAAGAATGTAATCTAGAAATGGTTAATTTTTAGAGATCCTCTCTATTGTAAAATTTGACATGTCCCTTTGTCTAAGCCTAAGAGAACCAATTTGGTTGCACATCTTATAAAAACATTATGTTATTCTAACCAACTCATTCCAATAGCATTATAGTTTTCGGATAAATGCACAAAGTTGAGTCCACTTAAGGAGGAAGTTTCAGACTTAGGCAAAAACCCAAAATTAGGCAAAGCAAAATGGGATCACTTTTTATGAAACGGGATCCCATTTCATAAAAACCTTTATGAAATGGGATCCCATTTCTTAAAATTTGAATTTCTAGCCCAATTTTTATGCTCTGTTAACTAGTATGGGAAAAGGGTTGGGGAAACCTATGTTGCAAATATGTGCCTAATCGGTGTTGTCATTGATGTCAACATATCATTGTTGTCATTGGTGTTAACTATATCCTATTCTATTATATGTTTAGAAAACTGGTATGTTGAGGATATTGAGAAAATTAGTCTCTCCAGAAGAATCAAGTAAATTACATATCTCTTTGTCAGAAATAGTGAAGACAGTGCAGTTCAGTGAAGTAGATTGCTCCGCATTTCCAGTGAAATGAAGATCAGAGTCTGCAAACTAAAGGGTTGGTAGAGGATTGTTTGAAGTTGCTCTAGTTAAGATTTGAGAAGTCTGCATGAAGAATTTGTGAAGTTATGGCCATTTGAGTAGAATAGGGTTTTGTTGTTGTTCAGAGGTAACAAAGTAACATGAATTTGGTCTGGATTGCTCTGCATTGGATTATTATGGTCTGCGGTTCTAGAGGCATGTTTGGGATGTTGATTTGTATCCTCAACTCAAGTGGTTCGTGGTTTGGAGGTCCAAAAGCAATCTTTCTAGTGTGACAGTCATGACAGTTGGTGTTCTTAAGTTCTGGTATGAAGATGCAAGTGATTCTGTTGATTTGAGGTGGTGCGGTTGTTCTTGTTGATTTCATTGTGCTTGTGGTGGTCTCTAGATCGTGTGCCTATTGTGTTGGTGGTTCACATTGATGATCAAGCTTAGAGTTGAAGATTTCTCCTTGGATGTTGTTGTTATTTCTAGTCTTGGCCAACCAGATGTTTCAGGTGTGTTGCGGATGATTGAAGAGAAGTTCTATGAGGCGTGGCTTGTTGCTTAAGGAAGATTTGAGTCCCAATTATGTTTGGATGACAGTGTAGTGATCCACATGTAGTACTTTGTACTAAGTCAAGTCTTTTTGTAAATGTTTGTAATGCCGACCTTGGAGATTGTTCCAATGGTTGATGAATGTAATGCCGACCTTGATGATTCATTCCAAGGTTGATGTAGCATATAAGTACTTGTAGTTGAATCGTGAAGAAGGTGTCCTTGAGCAAAAATGATAAGATTCTAAGAAAAGGCAGAGAAAAGAAAAGGAAGATCAGAAGAGGAAGAAGGTGATGATGCGAAGGTAGCAAAGAATAATATAAGAGTAGGGTAGAAGTGTTGAGAGCTTCAATGGAACTGAATCTTGGCATAGTGAAGATGTTGCTTCTTAGTTCATCCATTCTATAATAACCATTCATATATCATTGTAGATAGTGAGTCTCTGTGAGAAGTGTGCTTTGGGCAGTGTGTCCTAAGGCAAGTGCCTTCCATTTTTCTATTCATTTAATAGAGAATAAATCTTGTGGGTTAACCCCCACCATGGTTTTCCCTTAATCGGGTTTCCACATAAAAATCTTGGTGTTATGTGTGCTGATTATGTTTCTGCTCATGTGTTGTTGATTCATACTTTCATTGTTATATCATTGATCTGTTGATAAGCTATAAAAGAGGATTAAGTGTAGCAAAAGATAAAGTTTATAGACAACTGATTCACCCCCCCTCTCAATTGCCTGCCCTCATTTCAACAATTGGTATCAAAGAATGTTCCTCTAAAAGAAGCTTGACTACTAGAGGAGATCTAGGATGATGACATAAAAAAAGGACAGTCCGAGATTTGATGGAACAAATTACTCCCTTTGGAAAAGTCGGATGGAGTGTCACTTGCAATGCATGGGTGATTAGTATTGGTCAATAACAAATAATG
Source organism: Cunninghamia lanceolata (assembly GCA_027924645.1). Classification (NCBI taxonomy): domain Eukaryota; kingdom Viridiplantae; phylum Streptophyta; class Pinopsida; order Cupressales; family Cupressaceae; genus Cunninghamia; species Cunninghamia lanceolata. The sequence goes on along the minus strand of BSBN01000286.1, from coordinate 3,430,914 downwards.
AGTACAATCCTCCATAGAATGGTCCTACAACTGTAGATCAGATTTGATGTAGAGGCAAATTGGATAGGAAAGGATAGACAAACTAGGCAAGGTTCTACTTCACCTACAAGCCCAAAAATGAAGATCTTTATGAAAAAGTGGGAACAATAGAAATAAACTCTAGTATCATCATGGAAATGTTGGTTTGGGATGTTAGGGGACCCATTCCATCCATTGGCCAAGGTAGATTGGACTTTGGGTTGGTACTTCCTTCACAAACCACCCAAAATGGCTTGTAGCCCTTCAAAAAGACAACAGACCTAATAACTTTTGACTCAGACCTCCAAACCTAGATCTTAGACAATCAGTAGATACCCATTATGGCCCTCTATCACATATCCCAAACTTAGCATAGGTTGTTTTGGACGGAATATCTCAACCAATAACCCCTGTTAGTGGCCTAGTGCGCCAATTAGGCCAAATTTACAAAGAGACTACCAAAGAATGCAAGCCCAGAACATAACCAAGGGTTTGGACACTTAGAATGCATGCTAAAACAAAGGATTTTGTGGGTTTTAGGCTCCTACTAACTGTTGTTCCCAAAAACACACCTTTGGTTCCTTCAATGTGCCTTAAAACTACACCTAACACATGGTCTTGTTAGGTTCTTCAATGAAATAAAAACAAACCACCTTCTCTGCCAAAAATCTTAATTAAATGCATTGAAACTACACTACAACAATCCATTCCACTGATCTATGGGGTCTTACATTAGTGGAATGGAAGAGAATTCATGAGTTGTAATCAAAATCCTTGTTAGATTTGAAATGGACTGTTTTTAAGCAAGACATTATATCTCCCTTATAATGTAACTTCAAAACATCAAATCACTTTAAAATAATGAGTATCTCCCTATACTAGTTGATCAAAACATGAAAGATGAATGACAGTGCTGTACCTTCTCTGTGTACGGCCTGTAGGAGTGCACTTTCCAGAAAGATTAGAATTCTTCTTGAAGAACAGTCTATAATCAATGAGTTGTAGTTTGCTTCACCTCCAATGTCATAGCCCAAACTGATGCAAGGTGGAAGTCACTTCAACATACTTTATTACCAACCATCCTAAGTCTCATGACAATGCCGTACAATATAATGGTACGGACTATTGCAACACTTTCTTCAATGAAAATAGAGAATTTAGAAAAAATAGTCTAATATCAAGTGATTATAACTTCTTCCTAACCCAAAGTCATGGCTCCAAAACACATTTGAATGGAAGTTGACTCAATATACTTTACTTCCCAAAAGCATAGAAGACACAACAATTCTATACAAAAGAGGAGTACGGCCTGTTCCTATAGGAAATTCAGAAAACAATAAAAGACAATAGAAAAACTGATTTGCATTGCTTATAAACTTCTCCTCTCCATACAATAATCATGTCCAAGGTATATATATACTTTCTCACCTCTTGGAAAACTTCCATTGAAGTAGTTTTGGTCAATGGGGAAGGTTTGTAACCACTTCTTCCATCGAACTTCCTGAACTGTTTTTGATTCTTCAACTTTACAACTATTAACTAGTTTTGTCTTCATGTGTTTAGGACTGTTTTAGTCTTTACAAGTGCCTTCAAACAAGTGGCAAAGATATGAAGACTTTGACATCCTTCCTAGCATGCCTTTACAAGGCTTACAACATGAATATATATGACTATCCTAAATGCCTTAACAAAGGCTTACAAACATGATTATTGTCTCTACATGCCTTAGGACAACAATAGACATTTGGACATAGTCCTTATTACATGAATGGTCTTCTAGGACCTTATTCGAGACAAAAATGAACATCAAAACAAAACATGAAATTAAATGCCTCATGGAGGCCACCATGTGCTAGGTGCTCCTACACCATACACCCCACCTAGAAAAGAACTCATGCCACATGAGTTGATTCTTTGTCTTGCTCCACCTTTGTCCGTGGTTGCCTCATGTCTTCCCCATGATCTTTGGACTACAACTTTCTTCCATGGAATCAAAAACTCATGCCTAGCATTGTAGGCTCTACTCACACCTTGCCATGAGTGAATACTTGCAACCAAACTTGGATGTTGCATGCCATGATTGCTTACTGTCATATCTCCCTGAACACCTACAATCAAAACTGTGGTTGGTCCTTCTTGTACTACTACTATGGCAGAATGTGATGGTCTTTCAACTCTTATTGGCTCTAGAGGACCAACAATGGTCCTTATTATGAGAACATCTTCTTCTCTCCAACCACCTTGTGGCTGCTTATAGACTTGCTCCTTGACCTTCTGCTAATCCATCACCATTTGATCTCCATCATTCAAAATTGAAACCACCTTCAAACTTTGGTCTTTGACAACCCCACTCCTTGAGGTATCCTCAACTTTCCTTGTCTCTTCTTCATTGATCTTCACAAACTCTTTCTTACCCACCAAAATGACCTTGGCTGCCTTCTTTGCTTCAGCATCCTCCTGCAATGGTGTCATCAAAAAAGTCTTCCCATCCTTCTTGATGGTGTATGTGTTAGCATATCCATCATATAATGCTTGCCTATCAAATCGCCATGGCCTACCTAAAAGTAGGTGACAACATTCCATGGGCAAAATGTCACATAAAACCCTATCCTTATATTCTCCAATCTAAAAATCAACATATGCTTGTTCATCTACCAAAAGTGATTGACTATCACTTACCCAAGATGCTTTGTAAGGAGTTTGATGAGGAATCCTTTCTATGTTCAATTTATCCACCATTTCCCTAGACACCATATTATCTGTTGAACCAAAATCTATTACTACCTTGCATATTTTACCTTTGCTTTTGCAATTGGTCCTGAAAAGTGCTCTCCTTTGTATCATCTCCTTGGATGTCTTCAAGAGTGTTCTCCTTAGCATCAATGCTTCTCCATCTTGAACTAGGGCTGCACTCCCAATTGGAGAGTTGACACTTTCATCTTCCTCCTCTTCTTGCACATATTGAACCCTCTTTTCATTCCTCCTTTCACTATCACCGAATGTAGAACTTTGGTTCATTGGACACTTGTATGCTGTATGACCAGTCTCATTGCAATGATAACATCTCCCAGTGAAAACATTAGAACCTCTACCTCCACCTCTTGTGCCTCTAAATCCCCCTCTAAAATCATAAACTTGGCCCTTACCTCTACTTGTGTCTCCTTGGTCTTCTTGGGACTAATTTTTGTCTTCAAAACTATCTCTACCTCTGAAATTTCTGCCACGTCTTCCTCTATTTTGCTGCTCACCTTCCTCTTCAACTTCTCTTCAGCCCTTAGTGCCACTTGAAAGCACTTCTCCATGGTTTCAGGAGTCAATAAACTAATTTTATATTGGATATTGAACCTCAAACCATTTAGATACCTTTCCACCTTAGCTTTTTCATCCTCCATGTACCCACAACGAAGAGTGTATTTGTGAAACTCCTCGGTGTAAGTGGCCACATCCAAATCTCTTTGCTTGAGATTTTGCATCTTCTTGTAGATCTGCACCTCATAGTCTGATGGAAGGAATTGGGACTTGATCCTCTGCAACATTCTGCTCCATGAAGAGATCATGCTCTTCCCATTCTTCACCCTCTCTCCTTAGGTGTAATTCCACCATGTAAGGGCGGCACCTTTGAGTTTAGTTTTTGCAAACTTAACCCTCTTACTTTCAGAAACTTCCTTGTACTCAAAATAGTTGTTTAGAGCCTCAATCCACTCCATGAATTCATCAGCATTCATCTTCCCACTAAACATATGAATCTCTATCTTAGCCTTTGAAGAATCCTTGCCAATTTCCTTGATGGCTTCAAGGAAATGTCTTTGATCAGCCAGTAACTCTACCTCTTCTTGATCTTCTTCTTCTTCCCCTTTTTCTTCCTCTTCATCTGAACCTTCATCTATCCTCTTCCCTATCCTCAATGCCTTCAACTCTGCTTGGAGTGCTTCCTTGACTCCACTCTTGATCTTCTCTTCCATCTCCTTGAACTTCTTAACCACTTCGATGGTCATCCCCTTTGGAGGCATATTGCTAGCCTCTCCTTCACTCTCCTCTACTGACATATACCAGGCCAAAAATAGAACCTTTTATGGCTCTAATACCACTATGATGTAGAGGCAAACTGGATGGGAAAGGATAGACAAACTAGACAAGGTTCTACTTCACCTACAAGCCCAAAAACAAAGATCTTTATACAAAAGTGGGAATAGCTGAAAGAAACTCTAGTATCATCATGGAAATGTTGGTTTGGGATGTCAAGGGACCCATTCCATCCATTGGCCAAGGTAGATTGGACTTCAGGTTGGTACTTCCTTCACAAACCACCCAAAATGGCTTGTAGCCCTTCAAAAAGACAACAAACCTAATAACTTTTGACTCAGACCTCCAAACCTAGATCTTAGACAATCAGTAGATACCCATTATGGCCCTCTATCACATATCCCAAACTTAGCATAGGTTGTTTTCGATGGAATATCTCAACCAATAACCCCTATCAGTGGCCTAGTGCGCCAATTAGGCCAAATTTACAAAGAGACTACCAAAGAATGCAAGCCCAGAACATAACCAAGGGTTTGGACACTTAGAATGCATGCTAAAACAAAGGAGTTTGTGGGTTTTTGGTTCCTACTAACTACTGTTCCCAAAAACACACCTTTGGTTCCTTCAATGTGCCTTAAAACTACACCTAACACATGGTCTTGTTAGGTTCTTCAATGAAATGACAACAAACCACATTCTATGCCAAAAATCTTAATGAAATGCATTGAAACTACACTATAACAATCCATTCCACTGATCTATGGGGTCTTACATCAGTGGAATGGAAGAGAATTCATGAGTTGTAATCAAAATCCTTGTTAGATTTGAAATGGACTGTTTTTAAGAAAGACCTTATATCTCCCTTATAATATAACTTCAAAACATCAAATCACTTTCAAATGATGAGTATCTCCCTATACTAGTTGATCAAAACATGAAAGATGAATGGCAGTGTTGTACCTTCACTTTCCAGAAAGATTAGAATTCTTCTTGAAGAACAGTCTATAATCAATGAGTTGTAGTTTGCTTCACCTCCAATGTCATAGCCCAAACTAATGCAAGGTGGAAATCACTTCAACATACTTTATTACCAACCATCCTAAGTCTCATGACAATGCCGTACAATATAATGGTACGGACTGTTGCAACACTTTCTTCAATGAAAATAGAGAATTAAAAAAAAATAGTCTAATATCAAGTGATTATAACTTCTTCCTAACCCAAAGTCATGGCTCCAAAACACATTTGAATGGAATTTGACTCAATATAATTTACTTCCCAAAATCATAGAAGACACAACAATTCCGTACAAAAGAGGAGTACGGCCTGTTCCTATAGGAAATTCAGAAAACAATAAAAGACAACAGAAAAACTGATTTGCATTGCTTATAAACTTCTCCTCTCCATACAATAATCATGTCCAAGGTATATATATACTTTCTCACCTCTTGACAAACTTCCATTGAAGTAGTTTTTGTTGATGGGGAAGGTTTGTAACCACTTCTTCCATCGAACTTCCTGAATTGTTTTTTGATTCTTCAACTTTACAACTATTAACTAGTTTTGTCTTCATGTGTTTAGGACTGTTTTAGTCTTTACAAGTGCCTTCAAACAAGTGGCAAAGATATGAAGACTTTGACATCCTTCCTAGCATGCCTTTACAAGGCTTACAACATGAATATATATGTCTGTCCTAAATGCCTTAACAAAGGCTTACAAACATGATTATTGTCTCTACATGCCTTAGGACAACAATAGACATTTGGACATAGTCCTTATTACATGAATGGTCTTCTAGGACCTTATTGGAGACAAAAATGAACATCAAAACAAAATATGAAGTTAAATGCCTCATGGAGGCCACCTTGTGCTAGGTGCTCCTGCACCAAGATCAGAGATGCTAAAAAAACTATTTAGGCTAAAGAAGCTTTGTTGAGTGCCTTGATTGATATAGAAATGACAAATGTCTTGGAATTGAAAACTGCTCATGAAATCTAGAAGAAATTGGAAAATCTATATGAAGGTGATGGATATGTCAAATGTGCTAAGTTACAAAGTCTAAGAGGTAGATATGAAAGTTTAAGGATGAGTGCAGATGAAAACATCACTTCCTACATGCAGAAGGTAAATGAACTTGTGTGGTATCAGGTGTGCTGGTGGAAAATTGGAAGAATCAAAGATTGTTGCAAAAGTGCTTAGATCCTTACTTGATTCATACAACATAAGGTTTCTGCTATTGAGGAGATCAAGACTATCACAAAAGTTACAAGAGATTAGTTGGTTGGCAAGATTTCAGCATTTGAAATGAGTGAGTTTGGTGATTCTCTTCCTAAATCAGAATTTGCAATCAAGGCTAGTGTTTTTGGAAAACAAAGATTTGATCCAGGTGAAAGCTCTTTAAGATCAATCAGATATGAAAAGGCAAGAAAGGAACTTGAAGAAGATGAATCTGGGCTTGAACAACATGAAGCCCTTATTGCCAAAAGATTACCAAGAGGATTCGGTAAGTATGAAGGAATGTTGCCTTTCAAATGTTTTGCTTGCAATAAGATTGGTCATTTTGCTTCAAGATGTCTGGAGAGGGTTTCAAAACCAAACCCTAACAGACCCAGGGGTTAGAAGAAATGCTACTATGTCCAAGAAGCTGAAGGAGTCACAGATGATGAATCTGATAAAGGAGGTACCTCTGAAAATGATTGGGTGTTCATTGCTATCAAGGAAGAAGATCTGGTGCCTACTAAATCTGCTAGCTGTATAAGTGTGGAAAAAGCCTTGGCTGCTCAGGTTGAAGAAAAGTATGAATGGGTGATTGACAGTGGATGTTCTCATCATATGAATGGTGATAACAGTAAGTTTGTAATTTTGGAAAGATATGAAGGTGGAATTGTGAAGTTTGGAGACAACTCAGCTGGTAGAATTTGTGGGAAAGGATCCATCTCTTTTGATGGTAAGAATAACACTAATGGTGTTTTATATGTGGAAGGGTTGAAACATAATCTTCTCAGTGTTGGACAGTTGGTTGATAAAGGGTATGATCTCCGATTCAAGGAGGGGAAATGCAGAATTTTTGAAAGCTCCGGAACTGAGATTGCATCTGGTACACAAACTAGAGGTAATATCTTCCATTTAAATGGTACTGGTAAAAGTTGCTTGATTGCTCAAATTGATCAGAGCTAGTTATGGCATAGGAGAATGTGTCATGTAAACTTTGATAACATTGTCAAAATAAGCACTACTCAGGCTGTAAGAGATCTTCCAAAGCCTGTGAAACCTACTAATAACACGTGTAAGGAATGTCTATTGGGAAAACATAGCAGAACTACATTCAAGAGTAAAGAACAAAATTCAAGTGGATTGTTGGAACTTGTGCACACTGATTTGTGTGGTCCTGCCAGAGTTAGGAGTTTACAAGGAGACAAATATTTTATGTTGGTGATTGATGATTACTCCCAGATGATGTGGGTCACCTTCTTAAGAGAGAAATTAGAGGCTCTTGACAAATTCAAAGTGTTCAAGGCTATGGTGGAGAATGGGAATGGAATGAAGATAAAGTGTCTAAGATCTGACATAGGTGGAGAATTCACCTCCGGTGAGTTTAATGCATTATGTGAAAAGCATGGAATAAGAAGACAGTTATCTACTCCTAGAACTCCTCAGCAGAATGGAGTTGTGGAAAGGAAGAACCAGACTATTCAAAAGGCTGCTCGAGCAATGATGATGGAGGCAAATGTTCCATATGCCTATTGGAGAGAAGCTGTGAGTACTGCTGTCTACACTCTTAACTGAGTACACATCAAATGTAATACTGGTAAAACACCTTATGAACTGTGGTTTGGTCATACTCCTAGAGTAAAACATTTCAGAGTCTTTGGTAGCAAATGCTATATAAAGAGAGATGAAGATCTAGGCAAGTTTAATCCAAGATGTGATGAAAGAATATTTCTTGGTTATTCTAATCAAAGCAAGGCATACTAGTGCTTTAACAAAACATTAAAGAAGATTGTTGAAAGTGCTAATGTCAAGGTTGATGAAAGCAAGGAGGGACCTTCTAGGTTCTGTGGATATGATTCAGATAATGAAAGTTCAAATAATGGAAAACAAGTTCAAACTCAAACTCAGACTCAGACTGCTCTGAAAAATCTAGAAATTCAAGAAGCTAGTGCAGATGATGAGGAACAAGTTCAAGAATCAGAAATTAAAGAAAATCCCAAAACCCCTAGGTATGTAAGGTTGAATCATTCTAAAGATCAGATAATAGAAAACAAAAATAAAGGTGTTCAAACTAGAAGAAAAATTACAGAAGAACAAATGGAGTATTGTTTGATTTCAAAAGTTGAACCAAAATCAGTAAATGAATCTTGTAATGATGAAAATTGGGTAAAAACAATGGAAGAAGAGTTAATGCAAATTGAAAAGAATCATACTTGGGAATTGTTCCTAGACCTGAAGACAAGAATGTAATTGGAACTAGATGGGTCTTCCGGAACAAATTGAATGAAGATGGTGAAGTTGTGAGAAACAAAGCAAGATTGATGTGCAAAGGATATTCTCAGGTTGAGGGAATTGACTTTGAAAAAACTTTTGCTTTGGTGGCAAGAATAGAAGGAATCAGATTATTTCTTGCCTTTGCTACTTACTAAGATTTCAAAGTTTAACAGATGGATGTCAAGTCAACATTCTTGAATGGAGAGTTGGAAGAAGAAGTCGACATTGAGCAACCAGAAGGATTCTAGTTGTCTGACAAGGGAGAGATGGTCTGGAGATTGAGGAAAGCATTATATGGACTTAAACAAGCCCCAAGAGCTTGGTATGCAAGATTAGATAAGTATCTGATAAATCTAGGTTTTAGCAAAGGCACAACTGATAGTAATCTTTATTTCAAAATTGATCATGGACATATTTTGATTATTGAGGTATTTTTTGATGATATCATCTTTGGTGGGAATGAGAGCATGTGCAAAAATTTTGCTGATCAGATGCAAAGTGAATTTGAGATGTCTATGTTTGGTGAAATAAATTTCTTCTTAGGTCTGCAAATCATTCAGTCAGATAAAGGCATCTTTATATCTTAGTCTAAGTACATGAAGGAGTTACTAAAGAAGTTTGGAATGGAGGATTCAAAACTAGTGAGTACTCCTATGGTAACTGGATGCAAGTTGAGTAAGGATGATGATTCCCCTAAGGCAGATCAAAAAAGGTATAGATCAATGATTGGAGGACTACTTTATCTGACCCAAACCAGACCTAATATTATGAATACAATCGTAGTGCTTTTGGGCAAAACTGTGTATGCTTTTTTGAGTAAAAAAAGCATACACAGTTTTGCCTAGAAGCACTATGATTATCATTATGGACTGTGGAAATATCATGTCTACAATTATGAATACAGTTAGCCTTGTTGCTAGATTTCAAGATGATCCCAAAGAATCTCATGTTATAGCAGTCAAAAGAATTTTTAGATATCTAAAAGGGACAACTAATTATGGCTTATGGTATCCTAAGGATAATGATTTCACTCTTCATGCATATACAGATGCTGATTGGATAGGAGATATGGATGACATGAAAAGTACTAGTGGTGGTGCATTTTTCTTAGGAAAGAGATTGGTTTCTTGGTTGACCAAAAAGCAGGAGGCAATATCTCTGTCTACTGCAAAGGTAGAGTACATAGCAAAAGAAAGTAATTGTACTCAAGTTCTATGGATGAAGCAAATGCTAAAGGATATTAGAATTGTGTTTGAAGAGCCTTTTACAATCTTCTATGATAATTCAAGTGCAATAAACATCTCAAAGAATCTGGTGTTATATTCAAAGACAAAGCACATATCCATCAAGTTTCACTTTTTGAGAGAGAAGGTAAATGAGAATGAAGTCAGATTGGAGTTTGTCTCTTGAAAGGATCAGATTGCAGATATCTTCACTAAGCCTTTACCCAAGGATACTTTTGAGTATCTTAGAGAGATGCTAGGGGTTATTACCCCTCCTATTCAGAACTGAGATGCACTAGTGTGCATCAGCCAGTGGAACTCACAGTTATATCTTCTGATTTAAATTGATGATGAGGGGATGCTATTCAAGAGGGGTAGTCAGTATGATAATTCTGGAGTTGAATTTGTCAAAAAGAAGAAAGAAGATTGCAAATATGTGCCCTTTGCCATTAATGTTAAAGGGGGAGAGAAGTCATGTGAAAAAATTGGAAGTAAGTAGTTGTTGGTGAAAGGGGGAGCTGTGAAGAAAGTGGTTGCAAGTGTGATAAGAGAAAGGGGGAGAAGTCCTTGTCTTGATGGTTGAATCGGTTTTTCACATCATATGTTGCCATCAATGACAAAGGGGGAGATTGTTGCAAATATGTGCCTAATTGGTGTTGTCATTGATGTCAACATATCCTTGTTGTCATTGGTGTCAACTATATCTATTCTATTATTTGTTTAGAAGACTGGTATGTTGAGGATATTGAGAAAATTAGTCTCTCTGGAAGAATCAAGTAAGTTACATATCTCTTTGTTAGAAATAGTGAAGACAGTGCAGTTCAGTGAAGTAGATTGCTCTACATTTCTAGTGAAATGAAGATCACAGTCTGTGGACTAAAGGGTTGGTAGAGGATTGTCTGAATTTACTCTAGTTAAGATTTGAGAGGTCCGCATGAAGAATTTGTGAAGTTATGGCCATCTGAGTAGAATAGGGTTTTACTATTGTTTAGAGGTAACAGAGTAACATGAATTTGGTTCGGATTGCTCCGCATTGGAATATTATGGTCTGCGGTTCTAGAGGCATGTTTGGGATGTTGATGTGTATCCTCAACTCAAGTGGTTCATGGTTTGGAGGTCTGCAAGCAATCTTTCTAGTGTGACAGTCATGACAGTTGGTGTTCTTAAGTTCCGGTATGAAGATTCAAGTGATTCTGCTGATTTGAGGTGGTGCAGTTGTTCTTGTTGATTTCATTGTGATTGTGGTGGTCTTTGGATTGTGTGCCTATTGTGTTGGTGGTTTGCATTAATGATCAAACTCAGAGTTGAAGATTTCTCCTTGGATGTTGTTTTTCTTTCCAGTCTTGGACGACTGGATGTTTCATGCGTGTTGCAGATAATCGAAGAGAAGTTCTATGAGGCATGGCTTGTTGTTCGAGGAAGATTTGAGTCCTAGTTATGTTTGGCTGACAGTGTAGTGATCCGCATGTAGTACTTTGTATTAAGTCAAGTCTTTTTGTAAATGTTTGTAATATCGACCTTGGAGATTATTCCAATGGTTGATGAATGTAATATTGACCTTGATGATTCATTCCAAGGTTGATGTTGCGTATAAGTACTTGTAGTTGAGTCGTGAAAAAAGTGTCCTTGAGTGAAAATGATAAGATTCTAAGAAAAGGCAGAGCAGAGAAAAGGAAGAGCAGAAGAGGAAGAAGGTGATGATGCGAAGGTAGCAAAGAAGAATATAAGAGTAGGGTAGAGGTGTTGAGAGATTCAATGGAATTGAATCCTGGCATAGTGAAGATGTTGTTTCTTAGTTCATCCATTTGTAATAACCATTCATATATCTTTGTAGACAGTGAGTCTCTGTGAGTAGTGTGCTCTGGGCAGTGCACCCTAAGGCAAGTGCCTTCCATTTTTCTATTCTTTTAATAGAAAATAAATCTTGTGGGTTAACCCCCACCATGGTTTTCCCTTAACCGGGTTTCCATGTAAAAATCTTGGTGTTATGTGTGTTGATTATGTTTCTACTCATGTGTTGTTGATTCATGCTTTCATTGTTATATCATTGATCTATTGATAAGTTATAAAAAAGGATTAAGTGTAGAAAAATATAAAGTTTTCAAACAACTGATTCACCCCCCCTCTCAGTTGTCTGCCCTCATTTCAACAACCTAGGCTTTGGACCTAGTTTGACCTACAAGTTGAAGGTCCTATCAATGTCATAACAAAATAGTGACTTTGGGCATATGTCTGAAGACCTTTTTTGTAGAATTTTTTGACGAAATTAAAACCATTATAGATGAGATAGTGTAGATTCCAAATATGTAATTTTTTTTACAATTGGCTAATTTTTCTATTTTTCAATTAATTTCTGACGAAATAGGTCCATAAACTTGAATTATCAGGGTTTTTTAGTATTTTAATAGCTTTTTATTAAAATAATTTTTTGAAAAACAAATTGTACAAAAATGTACTTCAGACAATTCTTTTCAATTTGAAAAACAAATCAAGAAATGATAAGTTTAGGTCATCTTATGCATGATGTACATGACGATTTTTTAAAACACCAAATATGGCCAATAAAAAATTAACAAAAAAAGTATTCAATAAAAAATTATAAAAAAATATGGAAAACGTGCTTCAGTGAGTTACAAATCTTTTCCCAAAAGAATTTAGAAAAATATGATTATTTAGGTCAAAATATGGATGGCGTACACGTGCATGATATAGTAAAAAAAGTGACTTTTAAATAGTAGTTTTTAGAAACACCTATTGAAAATCAATTTGTATTATCTGGGTATTCAAATAAATTACATATTTGGAAACTAGACTCCAAGTACTACATTTTATGATTTGTGACTTTTTTCAACATTCCATCTCTAAGTGCTTCAAATTTTAAGATCAAATGTGACAAATTCTGAAAATCAAGGAAAACACTTCCACCTTTTGGCCAAAAAGTGGACTCAACTTCTTACACACACCCTTTCTAATTATAAGATGTGAAAAATGATCTTAATACTTGAGGGTTATGGGCCCACAATATAACCTAGGTTATGATTATGTAACCAATTTAAATGTTCATTTTTCTATCAATGAGCATAGTATTATTACCTTATCCAACCAATTAGTTGACTTCACATAGAGCAAGGAAAACACATGCGACAATAATGTACGATTATATTTCATTCTTCATTTTAACAAAAAAAATTATTTATAATTTTTTTCCAAGTCATAATGCTCCACCTATTCCAAATTATTTTATTCATCAATTTCTTAGGTCTCATTTTAACTAGAGATATCCACAACTGGCTCTCTAGTCCTAATGTACCTTAAGTACAAATGTGTAGGTTAGATTATATCAAGAAAAATAATCTTGTTTCCCAAAATATTGTTGGCAACATAGTCAAGAGACACTACTGATATGATGTTGTCATTGATGGTAACAACCTAACATGTTTAGAGACAACTCCTGAGACAAAGTTGCATACAATGTTTTGGTCTGATAAGATTAACTTAGCCAAATTGACTAAGTATTGACAACACATTGAGACAGTGATAGTAATTCAGTTGGTACTCCTCCGCAATTGAAGATCAAGGCATGCGGTTTTGGTATGTTGTAATCAACCCCTTGGTGATGTTATGTTCTAGTGTTCAAGTTCTAACTTCCTTCAGAAGTCATATGGTGAAATGCCTGAGTCTAGGTGAACAGAGTTAAGCCATAAACAGTGAAGAACACCTAAATATTTCGGTCCGCATTCCTCCGGTATTGATTGTTTCGATGTGCGGTTTGGAGGTGTTGTAAACACATATGAGAAGTATCTAATTCTGGACTTTTAGATTCTGAAGTTCACCAGAAGATCGTCTACAAGCTTCCAAGTATCAGTATTCAGTTTGACAGTGTTTCACAAAGACAGAGTCATCAGTTCAGAGATCGGCATCTTGTCACATAAGAATATTATGATCTGCCATTATAGAGGTATGATTGGTGATGTCTAATGAATGTTTGATATGAATTTTTGGAGTCCAGTCTGGTCCGCATTACAAGTTGTGTTATGACAATCAACAAGGTTAAGAGTATACTCAAGAATGAAGCCGACACTTAGTTGGATCATTGTGCGGTAAAGATATACTACTTGAATCATTATTCTAAGTGGTTCTAAAATAGGTCTACACCTATATGAAGATTCTTGAAGGTTTGCATTGGTCTGCATAACTTCATGTAAAGAATTCAAGCCGATAGAGTATAGCTTTTTGTGTACACGTTTCATCACTGGCAAGCTGACCTAGTTTTTGAGTTAAATCTTGTTGCAAATATATATACTTGATAGATTTTGACATTGGAAGATGTGATAGGCATGCATAGAATGCAAATTCAAATTGTATGCAATCCAAGATAGTCTTGTGACCAGATAAGAATAGTAAAGGCAAAAGAATAGAATATATGTGAAAAAGAGCAGAAAAGGCAGGGCAAACATTATGAAGACATTTGAGTCTGTATACTGAGCTATAATTGGAACTGCACTTCATCATTCTGTAGATGCACTTATAGCAGTCTTCTCCTAGTAGTGAGCTGACAGTGAGCCATTCCTTCTATCTTCTCATCTCCTTCTTCAGGTAGTGAGCCTCTTGTGAGTAGTGAGCTCAAGGAAGTGATCCCTAAGGTAGTGAGCCTCTTGTAATTTGGTATTGCTATCACTAATAAATTTTTGTGGGTTAACCCGCACCATGATTTTTCCTATTTTAGGTTTTCCACGTAAAAATACTGGTGTTCATGTGTTCTGACTTTGTGGTTGCTCTTCTTATGCTTACTTTGCTTTCATGTTATTGAAATTGGTAAATGGATTAATGAATGTGTGAAAGAAAAGTTTTATAGAATACTGATTCAGCCCCCCTCTCAGTATTCTTTGTATTCAACAATTGGTATCAGAGCAAGGTTCCTTGGAAGAAGCCTAACAACTTGAGGAAGATCTAGGAAGGTTTACTCATGGCATCACAAGGGTATCTCACTTATCCTAAAGTGGATCCTCCTGGCAGTATTAAGATTGGTAATCAAGTATATATTAATAATGAACAATTTGAAGCAGCTCTAGAAGATCTTGACAACTCCAAAGATGATATTAATGGTTTAGAAGAGAGTATCAAAGAAGTTGATGTTTGCATTCTAAAATTAAGAGAACAGATCAGTAAATCTTAGGAAAGAAGGAATTATGTGAGCAACTAAAACAAGCAAATGAATCTACAAAGAGTCTTCTCAGGGTGATTGAAGAAAAAACCAAGAATGAAGAATATCTGAATCAAGTTGTGAAGGACAAGTCAGAGGAATATGAAAAACTAGGGAAAGAAGTTCTGCTCTTAAAATTTGATATAGAAGCAGCAAATAACTATGAAGAAAAATTCAAAATAAGCTCAGCAAAACTTGATAAGTTGCTAGCTAGTCAAAATATCCAGATGATAAACAAGGCTTGGGATTTGAAAAGGGAGAAAGTTTAAATTTAGGACAAGACAAATCTAAAGAAGGAAGACGCAAAGACCATCTGGTAAGGAATCAAAGAAGAAGACCTAAAGGACCTCTGGTCAGGCAACCAAATGCTCAAAGGTACCCATATTTCAATGGTTACTGTTTTAAATGCAATAAGTATGGTCATAGGGCTATTCAGTGTAGGAGCAAAATGAATCAAAATGTTCCATCCTTCTCCAGTCAATGTTTCAACTGCAAGAAAATAGGTCATAAAGCAATTGAGTGCAGAAGTGTGTTAAGAAGGTATCCAAACAATTCAAGGATTAGTCAATCTTTCAATGGATAGTGTTTTGCATGTAATAGATTTGGGCATATGGCTAATCAATGCAGATCAAGGCCAATTCCAAATTATAGAAGGAATCAAGGCAAGAAAAATGTTGTTTTCTTCAATTGCAACAAGTCTGGACACTTTGCCAAATTCTGCAGAAGCATAAATGTAACAAGAAACCATCCTGCAGAAAAAGGGAAAATAGGGTAGAAAGATGTCAAGGGAAAGAACAAGGTTGATCTGGTAGATACTAAGAATGAGATGAGCAAGATCTGGATTAGGAAAGATGCTAATGAAGTCAAGAATGGATCCATACTAGTCTCTAGTGCAGATACTTCCTCCAGGAAGTAAATTGAGAGCTCTGGCTTAGGGGGAGCAATGTTAAAGATCTAAATCCCCCAACCAGAAAGTTGGTGTTGGAATCCAACACGAAGATATGTGGTAGAATCTGACATGACAAATCCTTTGAAAGAAATTCTAGAAGAAAAAGTTCTAATGCAGAGTATTGCGGAGCAATCCTAATCGACTGTATTCTACAGTGAAGAGTTTGACAACTTGTTGTGAACAACATTTATGACAACTTAGGTTTTCACAACAAAGGTTAAAAAGGAGCTCATTCGACATACAATTCACTTTGCATTCAAGCCATCAAGTATCTAAGAGAAACTAAAGGTGAATTCCAAGTGATTTCAATGATCTCCAAAGATTTCAAAGCGACACAGAGTGATTCAAGCAAACCTTAGCTCAACCAAAAATAGGTATTTCTAGTTGAAACCCTATAGTGAATTTGTTTAAATCTTTGCAAAAATGGCAGCCCCACAAGTTGTTGATATCATTGAGTGAGTTCAGTCAAAATTCAAGCAACACCCCTACAAATCAACATAAGTCGATCCAATGGGTGTATTTTTGGTTATACCACATAGTGTGATGCATGCGGAGGATGTTAGGGCTTACATTCATGTTTCCCTAGAAGAACATGATGATAGTAAAATCATAGATTTATACCTAAATCATCTAAGTGGTGACCAATTTGAGTTGAAGCAAGAATACAAGGCATTGGAAGTAAAGAAATTCATTCAGTACAAAGATTTCCCTACTTTTGCAGAAGATGAATGGGTCTGATATATGTTGAGTAGGATCCATGATGAGTTCATGTGGCTTGAAAAGCCCTTCAAGATCACCAAGGATGCGATTAGGGCTGTGACAAGATTGAACTCTACTGGTAGTGTGCCCCTGTTAAAAGTTGTGAACAATAACACTATGATAGAAGCAACTGAAGCCCAATTCGACAAGAGGGCATTAACTGTAAATGATATTACAGATCATGCAGTAAGATTTACATCAATGGTGATTGGATATAAGGTCTATTTCTCCAGCCGAGAGAACTCTGTCTCTGGTACTGCTATATACACTACCTATCAAATGAATAAGGAGAATGCAGTCTATGACCTCTATGAATTACTGCAAC
Source organism: Cunninghamia lanceolata (assembly GCA_027924645.1). Classification (NCBI taxonomy): domain Eukaryota; kingdom Viridiplantae; phylum Streptophyta; class Pinopsida; order Cupressales; family Cupressaceae; genus Cunninghamia; species Cunninghamia lanceolata. Next base: position 3,413,929 of record BSBN01000286.1, on the reverse strand, counting down.
AACAACTAATGGAAAACCTAAAGAAGACAAAGGAAATAAAATACCCCTTCAAATTTGGTAAGTTGATCATCTTCCTATTCTTCTACTTCATGCAAGATATATTTGGAATGAAAAAATTGTTCTGGTTAAACAATCAACTAGTGGCAGTGCAAATTAGGGATCATTTAAGTAGTATAGGAAGCCATGAGGATCAAACCACAGCCCTATGGGGCTATTTCAAGAATTTTCAAAGAATTATGCAGTCTAGGGAAAGGATTCCTAAGTGAATTGTTGACAAATACAAAAATGACATTTTCTTTAATGTAACTAAAGACCAATGCATGATGGAGGCTATTGAGCCGAGGACAGTTTGGATCATGCCCATGGGATATGAAGTGGATGGTCAAGTATTAGACAACTATGCCAAACACATGCTGAGAAAACCTAGGGACCTTAAAGAAGAGAGATTTGGAACCTATGAAGAGTTGTCAACAAAAGTCTTTGTTGAGCAAAGAATGCTAGAAATATCAAAGAAAGCTAAGAAGATGGCAGAAGATTATGCCCTGAAAAAGGGTTTTACCAAAGAGCACATCAGAGAAACAAGGGCAAGGGTAGAAGCTGAAAGGACAACTAAAGAAAAACAAGATGAACTTATGGAGGCTCCAAAAGAGCCTAAGATGAAATCAAAAGAGCCTACAGTTATTAAGAAAAGAACAAGAGCTTCTACTTCACAAACTACATCTGGTACTGTACCTAAATCCTCTGGTCCCACACCTTCTGCAAGTGTGGAAGCCCCTACATCAAGACACAAAAGAATGAAGACAAAAGAAAAAAGAATGCATGTAATTATAGGAGTTGATGAGAAGGAAACATAGTCTAATGGAGAGATTAAAAAGATGAAGGTTAGAACAATAGAAGCCTCTAGTACTGGTCAAGGCAAGTCCTCTGGTAAGGGGAAATGAAGGAAGAAAGAGAAGAAGGTAGAGTTTGTGAAAGTACAAGCTACAATAACCTTAGAGGATGTATTGAAGGCCATTACAGTTATGGCAATCTAAAACCTATTTCCCAATTGTATGATGACTATGATGATGCAGACAAAAGTATCATCGAGACTGCTGTTGTCAAATACTTGGACATATACAACAAAGCTCTTATTGAGATAATTTATGATCTTCCAAACAACTTGGCAAGTATAATAACTGCAAGAAAAGAAGCTTCTATGGCCAAGGACATTGAGCTTAGAGAGCATACACTAATAAAGCTATGTCCTGAAATCACCTCTAAAGAAAAAGCAAAAATCTCCAAAGTGCTTCATAAAGAATTTAGAAAAAAGAGGAGAATAAACACTCTAATGACAGACGACATTGAGAAAGTAGTCAAAGAGACTGAGGAGATCACCTTAAGAGTATTGAAGGAATTTCATCTCCCAACCATATATGATAATGAAGAAACAAGTGTTGGAGATGACACATCTATTTCAGAAGTTAGCATGGATCAAGGCTTGGAGCAAACTAATACAAATCCTCCGGTAAAAGATGGAGTAATAGAAGAGCAAGAGGAAGAGAAAAGTCTTGATAAAACTAAGGAAGACCTTGAGGAAGTAGACTCAGAAAAGGAAGAATTTGATCAAACCCCTGTTGCTAATGATCAAGACACTGCTGAAAAGGATCAAACTGAAACAAGTCCTCCTCCAAGACAACAGACTGATGATCTAGAAAATAAAGAGGGAATTGATGAGAAGATCAAAGCTAATAATCAAGAACTTGATCAAGCTGAGGAGAGCCCTCCACTAGAGAAAAATCAAGAAGAAGAAGTGTCTGAAGAAGTGACAAGAGACACTGCTGCTGCCCCAGTTGATTCTACCAGGGAACTTTTTGAGAGACAACAAGATTTCGATGAGTCTAAGCTCCTACAAGGACCAATAAATTTGGCCTCAATGTATCTTGTGCAAAAATTCAAAGTAGTGTCAATTGTTCAAGCAAAGGCACAGTAAGAGATACTAAGGTCACACATGCAGGACAATGAACTCATTGGTGAAGCATCCGACATCCTAGAGAAGTTAATGCCTTCATACCAAAAGGACACATCTCTGCCACCAATGGATCAGCTCAAATGCCTAATCAAATCTGTAAGTTCTCATTTAGAGTCATTTGAAAAGTTTGGAGAAATGAAAGTTAGAAAAGAATATAATGAGAAAAGGTTAGTTGAATTGAAGACCTTGGTCGATAACGATTAAATTTTGCTAGACATTAGAATAAAAAACATAGAGAAGGCTATTAAGTAATCATACAATATATACAAATTTTGCTTATCATGGCTGGATGTTACCAAGGAGATAGAAGAAAAAATCAAGGATCTAGAACTCCAATTGTCAAATATTTCTAAGTCATATGATCCGACAGTTGAATCAATAAACAGTAAAGAGATACAAGTTGTAAATATCCACAATGATTTGAGCAATCAGATGTGTAACGTTCAAAAATGTCCCCTTGGGGGATTTTCCCTCATAGGTTTAGCTACCAGGTCTTTATTGTGCATTTAGGACATCTTACACCATAATTTAACATCTCGATGGAATGAGCCCTGGGTTTCATGTCAAATGGGACCTAGGGGGACCCCTTGAACCTAACCCTACCCAAAATAGGGGGGAGGACTTGGGTACCCACACCCTAGTCCTGCGCTATTTTGGGTCAGTCCCAAATTTTAAATGTCAGCTTGTGACTGTTAATTAGGTCCTATGCCGACATGACAAATTTGCATTACAAAATTCTTGGCGGGAGTGTTTGTAGTTGCATATAAAAGCATGTTTAGGAATTCATTTGTAAACTAGATGATTAAGTTAGCAAGTTATTGTGTTCTAAAGGTGATTCAAGGCTTTCATTATGTTGCAAGAGTAGATTTATGTTGTCTATGTGTTTGTATTTGCAAATCTGAGCAATCATCTCCTCATGGCATGAAAATCATCTTCCTCCCATGAGATCTTCACTACAAGGTGATGTCTATTATGTTTTGAACATTTATCATTTGGTTTTTGTCTCTTCCTCCCAAGGGCATGCACTCTCTATCTGACAACGGTGTTCAGAAGACTTGAATGTCTCTTTGGGGCTTGACTGAGGCAAGCCTCTAAACACCACAATCCCCTCCCAAAATTTTCATGATTGTAGGTTATAGGTCGAGGATACAGACAAAGTGAAGTTATAGGAGGGTATATTAGAGTGTAAGAATTACAGATCAGAGAAGAAAATAGTTCCCTGGACTAGGGCGCCCTCTGATTAGTCCTCTAAGTTCCATGACGGAAAAACCTTTGGTGCAGTAGGAACAAGCTGCAGATCTTGTTCACAGATCCCGACAAAAAGCAAGACCTTGGACTTGGGTGCCCACTCATTAGTTCTTGAATTTTCTGTCTCCAAACTCTGAAAATAGGTGCACTTGTATTTGTCATTTTACATCTCTCTGTAGCGGGATTCTGAATAATTCATTTGTTTACTGTTGTATTTGCATAATTAGGGTTTTAAGGTATAATTGAGCATAAGAGAACATAATTGGAAATCTAATCATACAAATCCAATCTTCCCTACATCTCACAATGACTTAGGGTATGATAGTGCATTGCCACTTGACCCTAGGTCCTTGAATGTAATTGGTGAAAGGAGGATAGACACTTAACAAAACCATCTAATCAACCCTATCCAAAATTTACCCATTACATTTTGGTGAACCCGTGTTGTTGGACTTGTTTGCACCTTCCTGAATGTTTTTATTTAGATTTTCATTGATTTCATTCATTCATATAGTCTTTCATATTATTGCATTGGAAAAACTTACAAAAAAATTGCAAAATTGGAAAAATTGGAAAAACAATTGCATTCTAGGCTTCTATTTTGCATCAATTAATTTCAATTTCATCAAATTTCTAATTTTTTCATTAGATCTGAAATAAATTGTGGAAAATTACAAAAATTCATTAGTTTGCATTGCATTTTCATCATAAATTGCTAGGGTTTTGTTGAAAATCGTGAATTTTGCATATAACCTAGTAATTCCAAAATCTAGGGTTTGTAGGTAAAATCTTGTTTCAAATTTTTCTACTAATTTTAGAGACTTATTCAAATTTTCATTTGGATGCAATATTGCATTTTAGTACAAATTTGCATTTTTGCATAGAAAATTTCAACAAAAAACTAGCATTTTCACTCATTTTTCATTAGATTTGCACTTGCATTTTGCATGTTAGGGCTTGGAAATTATTTTCATATCTAAGATAATTTAATTTTCATCATACATCAACTTTCAAAACATTCATATAGCTTTTTTACATCAAGATCTCAAACCTAGGGCTTGAAAAACATTGATTTTCACTAGATTTGGCCTTATCGACTCTCTAAATTTGCACTATAGGCGTGTTGTAAAGAATATTTTTGCATTAATTGATTTATATCAGGGGTATTATCTGCTACCCCTCCTAAAATTCTTTACAACACCTTGTCATTGGCCTCTTGTATTGAAAATTTGGTGAAAAATTGCATATTTTTGCTATTTTTGCCCTAGGGTTTGGCCTAGTTTGCACCCTAAGCATGTTGTAATAGATTTTATGCTTCTAGGTGACTGATATTATTGGTATTATTTTCTTCACCTCATAAAATTCATTACAACACCTTTGTCATTAGGCCTTGGGATAAAAAAACTATGAAAAATTGCATTTTTTTGGTATTTTCACTAGCTTTTGACTAGTTATCATCCTAGATTTGCATGAAAAGTGTGTTGTAAAGGATGTTATTACTGTATTGGACTAATATAAGACATATTATTTTCTTCCCCTGATCAAAATCCTTACAACACCTTTTATTTCATTCATTTGCATTGAAAAAAGTACAAAAAAATCAAGCATTTAGGTCAATTTTGCATATAGTTTTGCACTTGTCTTTTGCATACTTTTGGGAAAAATTTTAAAATCTAATTTTTTATTAATTTGAGCATATACACATGACTTATAATCGCAACAAAAATAGTAGGTTCCCTCCTAGGCCTTACATGAAGTGAAAGGTCCCTGGACCTGAAATTGTGTTTACACCTCATGATAGAACAATCGAAGACACTGAAGGACCTCTTGACATCACTGTGAAAATAATGGGAAACCCTATGGATGGAACCCTCATTGATCCTAATTTCATGACTAATGTCACCATGGAAGAGTTCCTCTTTGCACATCAATTAATGCAAGGATCTTATGACCCTTCAGACATGATGATTAAAACACATAAGGGAATCTTTATAAACACTTCTGGGAAGATATCATTGTTGGTCACTATATTTGAGAAACATGTAGAACAATGGTTTGATGTTGTCCCCATTTCTAACCTCTTTTTAATTAAATTGGGACACCCATGGTTAAAATAAATGAAAGCCATCCCTTCAACAATTCATAATTGTCTAAAATTTCCTTTTGATGGACATGTGATTACTATCCCTCGCAATAAGTATAAACCTTTGGTTGTAAGAAAACATTGAACACTGGATTACTTTTGGGACAAAATTGAAGAGAAACTAGAGCCACAAACAGACTTTAACTTCTTGAGCTATAGAAATTACAAAGCAAAACTATTACATCTAATGGCCGGTCCCTCTATGCAAGAAATAACAAAAGACAAGCAACCCGCATTTGAAGAGAACCCTAAACTGAAAGGACAAGGTCCCTATGCTGAGGTTCCTCCCCCAACATCCTTACAAGGATCAAGAGGTCATTGTTGACAATAAAACATTCCACCTAGACAAATGAAATTTGATCCTGGTGCTTCCTCTTCTAAATTGTAAAAACCTATGAAAGAGCAAAGTCCTATCTTACAAGAGATAAGTGGAAAGAGAAAGAGAAATAGAAAAGCAAGAGAAAGAAGATGAAGAAGACAATCTTATGCCATAAACCTTGCCTCTCAACAAGAAAACATTGATCCAAACATTGAACAAAATAAAGATGACCCTAACAATGAACAACCTTGGGTTATGGTACCTTATGCCCCACTTTCCTCTAACATTAGGGAGTGGGAGGATGATGATGAGTTACTTGATGATGAGACCTAGCACAACAATCCTATAGGTAAGTATCTCTAACCCTTTATCTCTCTCATGGTGTGCTTCCCCTGTGATGTGTTATGTGTTGTTTAGGCCTCCTGGGATGACCCCTGATTCTCTCATAAGGTTCAGGGTACCAGGAGACCGCCTCTGTTGTGACCTTCTATTTGTATCATCATTCTTCTATATTGCCTCTCTCTCTGGTTTCATCATTGTGTGTTGTGTCTTATGGACATAGCATTTTGGTTGGTGACTTGGGGGCACCCTCCTACATGACTGTCCCTAAGACACTTATTTCTCCTCTCTTATTTATTATTTCCCTTCCTCTAGTGTTTCTATCTAGCGGGTGGATGACGAAAAACATTTATACTGATGTGGACCTAGCATCCCTTTAACAGGAAATCAAAAATTGGACTTAGTTCCTAATATGACAATGGGGTTGTAATAAATTATCTGACGCTTAGCTAGTAGAAGCACTCGTGCTTTGTGTAGTGATTTTGATGATGTTCTGTCTCATTTACAAACCTTAACAATACTGTTGCTCTATGCACTTTGTTTGTCTTTGAATATAGACTTGGTGGTACTCAATTCAGAGATCTTCGTGATATAGCCCCACAGTTATCCTCGAACTCCAAATTCATCATATAACCTTAGCTCTTCAAGTGTGGATAATAGTATGCATTGATGTTGTTGTTTATCATGATTTTGTAGACACTAACATGTTTCTTGCAGGGATGTGTTTGTGGGAACATTTGGTGATCGTAAAGTACATGTCACCTCAGGGGGGCATGGGCTTTGTGAAAGTCTATGTCCCTTGTGTGTTTCTTCCTACCTTAACATGCTTGATATTGATACCTAATATCAACCACCTTAAGGTGGGGGCATATATAAGGTAAGTTATCTGTTGTAGGTGTTAGCAATGTGCTTGTCCTCAGGTATAGTTTAAAGACCAGTGCGATGAGTACTTCCTGCACTTTGAGTTTGCTTCCAACCAATCAATCAATCAATCATTTAAGCCCTCTGTAGAGGTGGGATATCACGTATATCCTTTTTATCTTAATCCCTTTGTGGAGACGGGGATGGTGTATTTCTCAGAGCAGATTGCACATCTTGTCATTTTCAAAAGTTCTCATTGGGAGGTGGGGAGCAGTTTTGTGACTAACTCAACCCTTAAGCGTGTCTTTGGTGATTGTTGTGGTGAAGCCCAATCGTCGCTGTGTGCCTGTAATGTGCTTGAGATGGTGTTGAGCCTAGAAATAGGAACACTCCATCGCTTGTCTACCGTGTTTTCTTCATGTCTTCAAAGTGTGTGTGTTTGGCATGCTTGCTTTGTGTGACGTGTCTATTTCCCCATATGCAATTTAAAGACTTGTACGATGAGTGCATCCTACATTATGGGAGGTTTGGTGTGTCTTGTGTGTGTGTTGCCCCATATGCAGTTTAAAGACTTGCACGATGAGTGCATCCTATTGGCAAGAGACACTGCTAGGCATGTCAGGTGTTGTCATTGATGGCAACTAAATCTATCTTACACATCCACATTGCATCTTTTGATCATACCGGAAGTTAGAGTGCAGATTTGTCTAAGTCCAGATAGACAGGAACAGAACATTTGACAGGGTTCAGCACTTTGGTCTGTATTTCTCCACAGGTAATCATATTGTGCTGCGGATTTGAGGGAATGTTAAGGGATTTCAGGACTACCTATATCCAAATTTTTAGCCTCTGATGATGAAGGGATTGAAAGTTACAAGCATCTGAGTATCAAGTTTTGGTTAGACAGTTCAATCCAGTGAAGAACAAGCTAACTTGGTGTTTGATCTTTGTACAGATTAGGAGAAGTTGTTGGTTGAGTAATTTGGGAGATTTAGTGGTATTGGCTAACATGTTAGGTGACTTGAATACACAAGTTTTGGTCCGCATTGATGTTTGTGAATGGATTTAGTCGACAAAATAGTTATCTTGAAAAAGTTTATAAGTTTTCTTGAGGCTGACTATAGTTGATGAAATCTCATGTTGCGGACATATATAGTCGATGGGTTCGAGCATTTTGAGGTGTGAATGTGTGAATATGATCTAAGAGGTGTGAAGTGTGGCAGTAACAAATGCAAAGCAAAGAAATTTAAGGTTCAAATCATGACAGAATAGTGAAATAGGGCAGAGAGAGATGAAGTGTGTGAAGTTAGTATATTGAGGCTAATCAAAACTATAATCTTGCATTGTTAGATGCTATTCTTCAGTTTAAATATTTTAATAAACTATTGTAATTGATCTTGTAGGCAGTGAGCCTCCTTTGAGTAGTGAGCTCTAGTTAGTGTGCCTTCCCATTTGTAATACTTTTAATAGAGTATAAAATCTTGTGGGTTAACCCTCATCATGGTTTTTCCCTTAACTGGGTTTCCACGTAAAAATCCTGGTGTTCATATGTGATGACCTTGTTGTTGTTGTTCTTATGTTCATATTTCTTTCTTTTGAATGTATGTGGTAAATTTATAAAGGAATATAATAATAAGTTTTGTAGAACACTGATTCACCCCCCTCTCAGTGTTCCTTAATTTCAACAATTGGTATCAGAGTTTGCTTCCTTGGAAGAAGTTTAACAGTTTGAGGAAGATTTGGGAAGGTATTTCAATGGGTTCACTTAGGTATTTTGATGGCATCAATGAACAACTTTAAGTTTCTTTAGAAGATCTTGATCAGTCTAGAGCAGAAATCAAATAATTGGAAGAGAACCTTAAAGATGCTGAGGATTTCATTCAAACCTCAAAAGAGCAACTGAGCAAATCTATGGAAAAGAGGAAGGAGCTACTTCAATGGGTAGCAAACTAGAATGAAGATAATGACATAGATGAGGCTCTAAAGGAGAATACAAAGGAATGTGAGAAGCTAGCAAAAGAAATTGTTGTCCTAAAACATGAGATGGAATCCAAAGTGATGAGACTAACCAAGGAAATTGAGGAAAGGAAGAAGATTGAGGAAACCCTAAATCAGTCACTGAAAGAAAGAACATAAGAGTGCTGTAGATTAGACAAAATAATTGGCCATCTAGAGTCTGATCTACAAGAAACCAGGTATAATGAGGAACAACTTGAAAGGCAAATTATCATTCTCAAACATGACCTTGAAGCTGCAAATGAATACAAAGAGAAGTTCAAGATAAGCTCAGCTAAACTTGAGGTGCTGCTTGATAGTCAGAAGAAGGCATATGATAAGCATGGTCTGGGATATGAGAAAGGTGAAAGCTTTGGATCCAATCAAAGAAATTTTGAAGCAAGAAATCAAAGAAGGGATCCTAAAAGGCCACCGGTAAGCAACCTAATGCTCAAAGATATCCATCTTTCAATGGAAATTGTTTCAATTGCAATAAATTTGGTCATAGAGCTACTCAATGTAGAAGTAGAGTGAATCCAAGTGGTCCATCCTTCTCTGGTCAATGCTTCAATTGTAAAAGGTATGGTCATAGATCCAATTAATGCAGAAGTATGGTGACGAATAACTCTAACTATAGAGGCAATGTCAATTCTTTCAATGGCAAATGTTTTGCATGCAATAAATTTGGACACATGGCAAATTAGTGTAGATCAAGAGGAAACCAAGTAAATGAGCAAAGGAATGTTGTGTGCTTTAATTGCAACAGATCCGGTCATATTGCAAGGTTCTGCAGAAGAAGGAATGATGATAGAAAAGGTCCAGTGAATAGAAACTAGAATATGCAGAAATATGATAAAGGCAAGGGCAAAGTAGATGTGAATGAGATCCAAAATGAAATGAACAAGACATGGGTGAAGAAAGGTGAGATGAATAATGGTGATGGGTTCACACTAGAATCCAGTGCTGATAATTCCTCTGGGAATTGAAATTGGAGCTCTGGCTCTGGGGGAGCTGCATTGAAAAATTAATTCCCCCTACAAGTAAGTGGGTTCCTGGATCCAGCACGATGAATGAAGGTAAAGAAGCCTATTGCAGATCTGTTGAAGCAAATTCTAGAAGAAAAGAAGCTAGTACGATTGATTACAGAGTAATTGAAGATTGACTATATTCAGAAACAATGTATCCAGAAGAGTTAGGATAAAGCATTTATTACAATGATGAATTAGGTTTTGCGGAGTGTTGGTCATGATGTTAGTCATAAACAAGCATAGAATAAAAGTACACATTAACCTTTATTCATCTTGAAAGATATGATGAATTCAGAGAATTCATGATCCCAAGTCTCCGGTGATTAGGTCTTAATCTTCTGACGTTACTCAGAGGTTGATGTGTGTTGCTGTTTCCATTTTGGGGCCTTACATGAAGTTCATCATCATGACATTGTTTCTGTAAAGATTCTTCATAGAGGGGTCATTTTATACAATTATTTGATTAAATGATGCAGTTATATTCAAATCTTTGCATGATATTTTTAATTATACATGCTTGAGCTTCAAATATGCTAAATATTTTCAATTATCTACGAGATGTCAGCATATTTTGTGTTATTTTCTTAAGATTATCAGTTATTTGCAATTGTGATAGTGAAATGTTCTAAAATTTAAAAAGAATTGAAAGAAATACTTCAAATTAATGTTGAACCTTTAGCTTTTGAACCACATGCACATCAGATACAGTCATGAAGGGAAGAAAACCAAACCATATGTTCACCAGGACATTCCACAGCTAGATACAGTTGATGCTAACTTCAAAGGAATTTGTATGCAAGCAACATATGCAAGTAGACATGCACTCCAAGGGATGCAACAAATCACAGCATATATCTAGAATTCACACACTAATTACTCAAGATTTACTATGAATTGTAATCGAACAAGTCTTCTCATTCATTAAGTATGCAAAGATATAGATGTATACAAAAAGCTTTGAAATGAGCCTTGAATACTTCAGCAGATAGATTTCAATTAAGTTTCGAATAATAGAAAAGAGGCATTCCACCACCTTTTATAGAACAAGGTGAGGAATTCATTACAAAAGATCAACGATCTTGATTTGTCTATGAATATCTATGGTCAAGATTTCCCCTTGACTATGTCAACCTTATCAAAATGGCACAAGTTGCCAGCTGGCAACTATCTAAAAATACTTATTTTCACCAAGTATCTGATGCTGATATTTACTTTATGCTGCATCATCATCTACCTTATTTGATTCATGTGCATCATCATCATGTGTATCACTCCCTGAACTTTCATCATCCTAATGATGATGACTTCGCATATGAGGTTGCATGCTGCTCCAGATCTGCTCATATAATTACACAATTCTATCTATTTCTCCACCATCCTGAGTCTTTGCTTTGATGATGGCGTGCTTGTGTGCCTCGTACTTATGTCTACTGCTGTCCAGTTTGTCTTTCTTGTTTTGTAGCGTCTCATTGTAATTTTCCATCTTGACTTTGACTCTCATTATTTTATCTATGACTTCTTCTATCAAGTGGACAAGTGGATCATCAGCTACTGATTGGAAGTTGCTGTGTAAAGCTTTGATGGCAAACTCTTCATCTTGATTTTCTACTTTCCCTTCCACTTTTCCTTCCAATGTTTCCAACATTTCTGCCTCAATAGACATTAAATCATGCAACTTCATGCTGATATCTCTCAGTTTATTATTGCATCTTCTAAGTACTCCACATTCAAATTGAATGTCCTTATACCATATATCAACCAACAAGGCAGTATTACTGTTCAATACCTGCTTGTTGATAAGCAACTGAAGATTTATCCTCCTTATTTCTCCCAGGATGTCTAATATCTTTTCCAATCTGTAAGACCTTTTGCCTGTCTGCATCTGTAATTTATCTACCTTTGACCTGGAGTCACTGAGAGTATTCCACCTCTTCAAAGAGGCCTTTACCATTTCCTCTGCATTATCTAATGTGGATAACATCGATTTCCTTAGTACAGATGCCTCATGTTTCATGAGATCTAATTTATTCACCTCCTCTTGAGAAATAACAGTCAATGGGACTACATGTTCAGTCGAAGTATCTTTAGTATTAGTCAGCCTTCCTATGTAGGCATGCAATTGAGCAATGTGCTCTTTGTGTCACTTATTTTTCTCCTTCTCTCTTTTCACCTTCTTTATTAAAGAATCAATAATATCTTTGCCCTCTTGACCCTCTTTGTCTTCATTGGCAAATCCTAAGTCCACTGTGCTGATCTGAAACTCATGCAAGGTAATCTTACCCTTTTCTTTCTCTACAGCAGGCACTACAATCTATGCAGTCCTTCTCCCAGTTGTTAGATCTCTTTTGATGGCCGAAGTCATTCTGGCCTTCCTCTTAGGTTTTATTATATTCTCAGAAAATAAGGTAGATACATCAAATTCTTGAATTTCAAACTCTACCTCTGTATTTACCTCTTTCTCCAAACATGGAGGTACCTGATCATGTTTCTCCACATCATCATGATGTTCACCTGTATCTCCTGTTTCTATCAGCAGATATGATGGAGAAGGTGATTTCCTTAGTTCTTCATGATGCTTGCTTTGCTGTTGATCTTGTGGCACATCCTCCTGTTGAGGAACTTCTTTCTCTGGAGGAGCATCTTCCTGAGGTGGAGGATCTTGTGATGTATCTATGTGTTGATCATGATCCTTTTCTGTCATTACCTCATCCTCCTTTGGCTTTTCTTTCTACTGAGGAACATTCTCAGTCGTGGATACTTGGGAAGTCTCCTTAGGTGCTGGTGCTAGTTCTGAAACCGCAATTTGTTCTACACCTGTGCTACTTATTTCTTGAACCTTGGTGGCAAGATCTTCTACCACATCTTTCTCATCAACTTTCTTTTCTTGAACCTCTACTATAGTAGGCTCTGCTGACGTACCCTGTTGGCTTTGCTAGCTCAGTTATGAAGTATGGCCCTCTACTTCTGCCATCTTTACTTCTTCTGCAGCGTGCCCTTTGTCAGGTGATCCTGCTGGATGTTCAGGATTCACATCCTATTTTTATGTTATGTCTATCACCGCAGGATTTGTCACCTCTGCAATCAGTGTATCTAACCCCATTTCTTGGGCTATCTACTCTGGGCTCTTTTCTTTCTCAGTTTCCACTTGCTTTATCTCCTCCAGTACAGTTTGAACTGGTGAAGTCTTGTGATGGGTCATGTGTGTACCTGCAGCAAGGGTTTCCATCTTTTGTGAAGCCACATCCTGCACAACTTCATCATCAGACAAATTTATTGTCTCATCTAGTGAGATGTGACCTTCTGCATGTGTCTAGGAGGTTTCTTTCATCTGCTCTTCTGCGAGCTCGGTCTTAAACTTGACGATGGTAGGAAGTGGAACATTGTGCTGAAGTTCCCTATGCACTTCACTACCTGCCCCTTGTAACAATGTAGGGGGTTGTTTTATTTCACCTCTCATGGAGGTTCTTTTTTTCTTAGGTGGGGTAGATACCACCACCTGTGGATCTCTCCTCTTCCTTTTGAATAATAAAGGAGCCTCTTCTTCCTCAGGCTCCTCCTCCATGAGAATATCCTCTTCATCTGGTTTCTTTGAGGATTGACCCTCTTCTTGGGTCTCCGTAATTCGAGCCTCTGCTATCTTTCTTTTCTTGGACTTTCTTTTGCTTGTCCGTGGAGGTGATGCGGATCCTGATCCTGATGCTGCTGCCTCTTCAGCTATGAACACTGCCTGTTCAATGATAACCCCTTTGGGTTCATTATCTATTTTCTTGCCCCTTGGGGGTCTTTGGCTCTGTTGTTGTTGTGGAGGGAGCCTATCTCCCTTAGACTTCCTCTTCTCATTTATGAAGTCATCATATTCTTCCCCAGGAGTATCCTGCCCCTTCTTCTTGTTGTCCACCGTAATAGCAACACCTTTCTTCTTCAAAGCCTCTATCTGTTCATCAACCCAGGCTTGGGTTAGCTATAGGGTCCTGGCGATGAAGGGGTCCAAGGATATGTCCTCTTGTATGGTGAGGTCAGGTGCAGAGATGGTATCATTATATATCTTCTTCTCCTCATACTCGTCTATAATTATCCTGCCGTCATCTTTCTTCAATTGTTGAGGGATGGGAATGCAATCAAAGGTTCTAATTTGATTCAGTGTTAGCCTTTGATATCTTCTTCTTCTTGCTTCTGCTTCATCTTCACAGTCAGCCCAGAAGTCCTCTAGGTGCCTTTGGTGAATAGGCTTTCCTATTATTTTCTGCATCCTGCCATAAGGATCATATGGTCTTATTAGTGGAAAAGGCTGCAACTTCATTTTATTCAAGGTGACCATCACCTTCTTTATGTTCTCTAAATCTAGGCACATGTACCAGCCAATGGTGACTGGAAACAAAATTGGTGGCAACTTCTTTGCATCCTTGTATGTTTTCAACATTGTGGAACTTTGCCTTATGAACTCCATAAGTACCATTGCATCAGTGGGATACCTTGGCAGCATGAGGGGAGGTCCTTCAAAATCCTCAATCCTCATGTAGGAAAATGTGGGAAATTGTATATACCAGGCTCCATGCCTGTAGATTATCTCTTGAGCCTCCATGCTCAATCGTTTTGTTCTGTCCTCCTCCATGGTTCTGACCAGATGCATAGAGAATGCATCATTTACCAGTTTGTAATCTTGGAGGTAATTGGCTCTTTGCAGCTGGGGATGATGATCCCAAATATGTACAGGATTGACTATGCCTGTAAGCTTTCCATCTGTAACTAATGCACCAAACGTGCCTTTATAAGCACAGGAGTAGACAATGTATGACATCATATAGAAAGCACAATCTGGACCTCCTAGGTTCATCAGCTGCTCATACAGAGCATCACTTATTAGTTAGCCCCACAATGGCTTGATATCTAAATATATGCACATCATGATCACACCATACATTCAATCCTTAAAACTACTAGCATCAGGCTGGTCTGTGACTCTACTCAATAGTGCAATCATGTACTGGTACTCCTCACTAAAATCATATTTGAATAACTGTACAAGAAGTTTGGCAGTTGCAGGATATGTGCTGTTCTCAGCCCTCCATTGGTACATGTTTTTCCTGGCTTGTTTCTTGTTGTTTTCATATTCTTTCTCTAATTTCTTCAGGTTCACACTATTGACCTTCCTGCCCAATGGCAGTTCAAATGTCTGGGAGAGACCCTTGATGGATAGGTTTGCATATATCCTCCAATGCTTCATCACCTGCCTAGTCTCTGGATTGTAGTTCTTGGCACACTCGATGACCAGCTCTGGAGACTCCATGGAGTACGGGAAACCAGTGGCATTCCACATCCCGGATACAAAAACTACATCCAGCATAGGACTTATGTTCTTCTCATCATTCAGCTTAGCTGACCAGGCTTCCAAATTACTATTCCCTTGATGGGTATCTGTAATTGTGCCATATTTGAACAGGACGTCCCTCTGAGATAAAAACATAGGCTTACTGAATTCAGCCTCACATTTAGCCAACCTCTTATCAGCCATGGATGCCTGCAATTAATAAAATTTTGTCTTACAATGGGTTCTCACATGCATGCATATAGCAATTTATCTTTAATATTCATCATGCCTACTACATTTATTCAGCATAAGCCCATCATGGGGGTGCATAAACCAGAACCTACAACATCATACCTGAGTGTGCGAAAGCAATAGGATGAGGGTTTCAATTACTTACCTGGTTATGTAGATTTCTTTTATACCAGTGAATTCTCAGAAAATGCTCTTAATTCGGCTGATAATTGCACACTTCTTACTGCCTGCAAACTCCGTTCGTCGTTGTATCGCTTGTTTGAGGATATGGAAGCTGGTGCTTTGTAACAATAATTTTTTCGCAAGGTAAATGTAAAAATGATGTTAGATTTACCTTTTAACCTTGCAATTAGGGTAAAATTAGTGCAAGGGTCTGATAGATTAGATTTTATTCGCTGATCCTTAGCACGAAAACTCAGGATTTCACCAGGTGTTTCATCGGGTTTAATGATCAGCGGGAAATACCTACCACCTCGGTGTGCATTTAATGTTAATGATGGCAATGGGAGCGGGGTGATATTTAATTGGCAGGATGATATTTGAAAATATCGGGTGATGTTTAGATATCGGGTGATGTTCGCGCCATTAGGTCTTGCTTTAAACGTCAGGAGGATATTTGAAAATATCGGGTGATGTTTAGATATCAGGTGATGTTTATATAATGATGACCAAAGTCATTCTTTCTTCCTCTCGAGATATGGGGATGACGTCATCCAGATATTTGTTTATTATATTGCTAAGGCATGATGACATCATCATCATTTTATGCGAATAGGATCATGTTTATGAAATATCCTGCCGAGAGATAAATGTGATGATGTGTCATCGTCATATCATTTCTTCGTTTATCAGACTTGAATGACATCATCAGGATATTGGCTTAGGGGGATATTTCGCAGCAGGAGGATAGTAGGAAATATCGGGTTACATTGAAAAATATGATCCTCACGAAATGCATAAGGCTATTGACGGGTAAAGGCCACTGTCGCCTAAAATTGACGTCCGGATATTTGGACCGCATGATTTATCAGGTGATTAATTAAATCAGGGTGATCTTTTGAAATATGACTGATGTTATGAAATATGATCCTCCCCTTATAAATATCAGGTTTGACTCAAACTTTGACCATTCATAACTTTCACATCCTAATGAATATCAGGGTGATGTAAAAGGCAAACCTACACGAAATTTGATGCTCTTTCTGAATATGAGGTTATTGGATTGAAATATAAATTTTGACAAACTGACCTCATGATGATGACCTACCTAGCCTTTCTTGCATGATGATCTGTATGACTTACTTTTACCAAACCGCTAGAGAGCACAGAACAAGCCAAACAAAAAGTTGGGTCCCTGTTTTGCCAAGTCAAAATGGGGCATGTTGTGTAACCACACAACAACTTGCCACCAAAGAAAACAAACAAATTCCAATGATTCAGGTGACGTGATCATATTTATTCATAGTATTCTAATTCTTTCTAAGCATAAGCATCATGATCTTCTGAATGATAAAATTTCATCATTTTAACAATGCTAACAAAGGATCATGTGTGTGCAAATGATTAATTATCCTCATCTTGAAAGCAAGTTGAAAACATAAGTAACTAGTGTTAAACTACATAGTTGGAGATGATCCCTCATAGCCAACCTGGATAGAGCCTTGCTGCCAGCAGGCGTCTATAGCCCCAGCAAGGTTATCTATACAATCTCCCTAAGTAGAGCCCCACTGCCAACAGGCGTCTATAGCCCTGGTAGAGTTACTTAGATGGCCTAATTTTATTTCTTTTTGGATTTTCTCTTTAAAATTTGTATCAGATATCATTATGTCAGCTCATTTGTACAAGGTATAGTCACTTGCAGCTTTAGGTTGGAGATTGTATTAGTAGCAAGGGAGTCCCTTTAGATTTTTCACTTAACACCTATACTTGTGTGTTCAACAAACCCAAGGTTGTTAGGTGTTTCATTGTGATTGATTCACTTTGATCAAGAAAAGGCACCCTGATGAAAGGATACCACAGACCTGATCATGAATACTTCTTAGGCTGAATTACAACCTATGTCTAAATCTGATCTCATCACTTGAATCTTAACAATTTAGTTATTTTCTGTGGTGATGAGGTGCATCATCTTGACTAACTAAAACAGAAGCTCAACCAAAACAAAACAAAACAAGACAAACACAACTGTACAAACAACTATACAAATGTACAATATGATACACATGACTGTCATGAAGTCACTTAGGCCTGAAAATAATGTTTGAGGAATTGTCCATTGACTGGCAATGGGACATCCTCACCTGTCAGGTTCTTAAGCCTATAAGTGCTGTCTCGTAGTATCTCAGAAATTTGAAAGGGACCTATCCATAATCTGTCAAATTTGCAATGGTCACCTTTCCTCTCATGGGCTTTATCCCACATCAGGACTAAGTCAGATATCCTGAAGGCTTTGATTTTGGCTCTCTTGTCAAACCAGCGTTTGACAACAGCCTGATGTTTTGCAAATTGGTCAATTGCTTGACTCCTTTTCTCTTCCAGGTGCATCAGCTGAAGCAACCTGACTTCTTGTCTATTATCAATGCCTAGGTACTCTTGGGCAAACTGTAAAGTAGGAATTTTCAAGTTTACTAATGCAGTTTTCATTCTAGTTCTGTCTACCCATAAGGCATATTTCAAAAATGAGTTCCATTCCCTAGGGTTCTTCTCTATTAATTTTCTTATGATATTCAACAAATTCTTGTTGGTGGATTCTGCTAATCCATTCCCTTGGGGATAGTAGTTGGATGAAAACTTAAGTATGATCCCATGATCAAAAGCCCAACTTGACAATTTAGTTGAAGTGAAGGTAGAACCATTATCACTTACCAAAGCATAAGGAGTTCCATACCTGGTAACAATGTTGCTCTCCAAAAATTTAATGACATCATCTGTAGTACAAGTTTTGCTACTAACAGCCTCAGTCCATCTGGTACAATAGTCAGTAATTGTTAAGACATACCTATGGCCTGAGGAGGATGGAGGATTGATTGGTCCTATGAAGTCCATGCCCCATTGTGCAAATGGGGCACTCTTCCATCATTGGCTGCAAGGGTTGTGCAGCATATTTCTCTCTGTTGGTAGCAACCTGACATACATGACAACATTTAACATGATCAACTGTGTCTTTAAAAATTGTGGGCCAATAATATCCTGCTCTGAGGATTGCATTGTGGCTAAGGCTGATCCATGTGCAGTTCCAAACTTGTCATGTAGTTCTGACAAAACCTTATTTGCTTCTAGCTTTTCTAGGCATCTTAGGTATATTCCTTCATAATTCTTCTTGAATAGGTTTCCTCCCTTCATCATATATCTTTGTGACCTTATCTTCAAGGCTCTTCTCTGTGAAGCTTGCAATCTTGGAGGACATCTTCCAGTAATCAGGATGTGCCTGATATCTGAATACCACTCTTTATTGTCCTTGTCATTGATAACATACTGCTGACTTGTGATGTTTGGGTCAATTTCAGATATCATCTGGCTCAAAGCCTATCCTCTTACCAGCTTCATTGGTGTAATTTTCATGTCATACTCTTGTAATACAGTAATCCACTTGGCTCTTTTCTCACCAGACTCACTCTGCATGAGCAGCATTTTCACTATTGCATCAGGCACTACTGCAATCACCTTGCTTCTCAGTATATAATGCCTAAATTTCTTTATTACCCTGACCAATGCAAGTGCTTGTCTTTCAACATCTACATATCTTAGTTCAGCATCCTTGAAAGGACAGCTCATGAAGGCTATTGGTTTCTCTTCTTTTTCCTCATTCCTTTGAGTCAACACTGCTGCAGAGGTATTTTTTGAGGCAAATGAATAAATGTAGAAGTCTTTTGTGTAGTCTGGACTGATGAGGATAGGAGCATCTGATATGGATTTCTTTATGTCTTCAAAAGCAGCTTTAGCTTCTGCTGTCCACTCAATCTTGGCATCTTTTTTCAACATAGCATTTAGTGGTCTGACTATTTTTGCAAAACCAGTGATGAACTTCCTCACAAAGTTTATCTTCCCAAAGTAAGACTTAAGTTCTTTCTTGCTCCCTGGAAGTTGTAACTTCATGATAGACTCCACCCTGTCAGGATCAATGATGATTCCATCTTCTGTGATCAGGTGGCCTGGTAACTTTCCTGTTGTCACCCCAAATATGCATTTCTTGGGGTTCAGTGATATTCCATACTCTTCACATTTCTTTAGCACATTTTTGAGATCTGCTACATGGTTTCCCCTTTCTTTGGAGAATACTGTCAAGTCATCCATGTAGATGATTATACATTTTCCTATTAAGCCTCTGAAGGCTATGTCCATTGCTCGCTGGAATGTTGCTCCAGCATTTATAAGTCCGAATGGCATACGTCTATATGCAAATATCCCCCACTTGGTGGTGAAGGCAGTCTTTAGCCTATCAATCTTATCAACCATCACTTGGTTGTATCCTGAAAAGCCATCCAGGAAGGACATCATTTTGGCTCCATTTACAATCTACAGAACTTCATCTAATGAGGGTAAAGGATAATTATCCTTCTCTGATGCTCTGTTCAGATTCCTGAAATCTACACATAGCCTGATGTCTCCATTCTTCTTTCTGACTGGAACTAGATTAGCCACCCAAGTGGAGTGCCTCACAGGAAAAATTATCCTGGCATTTAACAGCTTCTTGACTTCTTCAAAAATTATTGGTTCAAGCATAGCATTGATGGGCCTTTGCTTCTGTTTGAAAGGTTTGGCCTCTGGCTTGAGAGGTATAGTATGAGTTATGACAGATGTATCATAGGTCTTCAGCTCATCATAAGTCCATGCAATTACATGGATGTAGTCCTTAAGGGCCTGAGTTATTCCTTCTAACTCTTCTGGTGTGCAAACCTTACCTATCAAGACATTTCTCTTGTCATCATCCTGTCCAATATTCACTTGTGAATATTGACCTCCATCAGCCTTGGGAAGATCCTTCTGTTTCAGCATATTATCCAAATCAAAGGCTCTTTCTAATTCAATCATACATTTGGGGATCCTATTGCTAGGCAACTCTAATATTTCATCTTCTTCCCAAACATGCTCTTCCACACTGTTCTCATCTATGATCTGAGCATCAAATATATCCTTATTAGAGATGAAATCAAGGATGTGCTGGTCATCATCAAAGACCTGAAGATTGGTAATGTTATCAGGTACTGATGGTACAGATACCAGCTCTACTGAAAATCTCTTCAAACCTGATATAGATATTGGCTCCAGTGTACTGGCAGCCTGGGCAAGTGCATCTGCCCTATGATTCTGTTCTCTAGGGACGTGGGTGATGTTAAATGCATCAAAGTCCTCAATCAAATCCCACACTCTGTGTCTATAATTTGACAATCTTTTATGATTGCAAGAGTATATTCCTCTTACCTGTCTAACAACTAATTCTGAGTCTCCAAAGACATGCAGAATTTTCACTTTCTTTTTGAGAGCAAACAATATCCATTGAATCAGAGCTTTATACTTTGTCACATTATTAGTATAGGGGAACTGTAATCTGTAGGCAGCTAAGTAGGATTTTCTTGATGGATCAATGAGATCAATCCCCACTCCAGCTCCTTGTTTGGATTTGGATCCATCAAATCTAAGGATCCAAGACTTATCCTCAGCATGAGGTCTAGCTAAACCCTCCTTTTTCTTTGCAGCTCTAGCAGCTGCTCCACCTGATATCCATTTTAACTTAGGAATGTCAGCTTTCTCAGACTTCATCTTTTCTTCCTTTTGAGAAGCTGATTTTTCTTCTTGTTTTCCATCATTAGGAGAATGATCTTTTGGATCAGGCTCTGTATGTTTATTCAAAATATGCAGACACAACGAACAGGTGGTCTCCGAATGAGGTGCCTCTTGCAGCCTACACCAACCTTCAGTTAGTGCATCTTGTGGATGTTTCTTTTTTCTTATCATCTTCTTAATTTCTCCTGATAAGAACTCTTCACACCTGGTCAGATTACTGCCTCTGTCTTCATCAGACAGTTCATAGTCTGACTCCATCAGACAATCACTTCTAGGGGTGATCTTTTCTTTTTTGCTAACATTTATCTGATTGTACACCAGAATTTCTTCTATTTTCTATACATGACCTTCATCATGATCTATCACTTTTTCTGTGGTTCTTGTAGAGGACAAAAAAGAATCAGTATCATCATCATCACCAGACGTAGAGCTTACCTCAAAATATGATGATGATGCCTCACTGCATGTCTTCTCCAGCATCATCATGTCTAAGCATGTTTCACATGTCTTTTTTGAATGTGCTTCGTCATTTAATCTGCACCATCCATCAATCAAAATATCATTAGCAGGTATATTTAACAATTGACAACGCTTTACCTGTTTGGACAAATGCATCTCAAAGTCTCTGAAGCGATCTATTTCATTTTCATTCTCAAAATTAGTATCGGGTTTTACAACTGGCACATCCTCCTGATGATCATGATGATGATGATGATGATGAAAGTCAAGCATCAGGATCTCCTCTATCCTGATAGTCTGTGGTCTAATGGCATAAACTCCCGATTCAATGTTTACATACATGATCTCATTCATTTTGTTATATTCAGTTATCATGTGCTTCATCCTGGGTTTAGCATCTATTCTTATCTGGTTTGGTATGCCTTTCCAAGGTAACCACATGTGACTGAAGTCAGTGGAGATATATCCATTCAAAGTCTTTGACCAGTCCCTGCTAAGCAGCATCTCATATGTATCAAGTATGTCAACTACCTGGATATCAATGTAATACTGGATCCTGGGATCAGATGCTAGCTGCATGTGTATGTGAGTCAGTTCTCCTACTACACTCACCTTTGTCTTTTCTAACTATGTCACCTTCTTTAGGGATTTAGCAGGATGTAGTCCTAAAGCGTTGCATATGGACAAGGGCATCACATTGGTAGAGGCACCTGAATCTACTAAACAGTTGTGTAAATTCTTTCCAAACATCCTTATGGTAAGCAGGAAAGGTGTTGACTCACTCTTATCTCTGTATAATGTCATATGTGAGGTTTCTACAGCTTGGACAGTAGCTGGCACCTTAGGCTTGATATTATTATCTCTAGCAGCATGATCTTTATTGCTAAGATGACTTGGAGAAGGACTATCCTCTTTAGGAGCAGGATCATCTAGTGACTTCATAAAAGCTTTCTTAATTGCAGGAGTTTTTAACAATTCTAACAGAGATAGGCTGATCTTTATCTTTTTCATTTCATCTACCAAGTATGTAACAAGTTTATCAGACTCCTGAGGTAAGGCAACGGCTTTTGATGCTGTATTCTGTGGTGACAGATATTGAGCATTTACCTTGGGGAACCCAGGGTTATTACTAGCTTTGGGGTCAGGAGGTGTGTTGAAATTGTTTGGAGGTAGAGATGATGTCAATGGACTAGTAGGTCTATTGGAACTACTTCTCAAATTATAATTATGCTTGCTATGATATTGCTGCTGGTATGCATGCACCTCCTCATGTTCAGTGGAAGGCTCATTCTCATCTTCAAAAGGGAAGACATAGTTTGATTCAAAGGCTAAAGCAAATTCTTCATATGCATGAGAATAATTTTGATGATCAGTATAACTCTCTAGTACTAGGGCTGAATCATATCCACAAGGAACTATTTCATTAGATTCCACCTGAAGTGGATTTCCAGCAGTATTAGACACTTCTATTTGGAAAATGTTAGCAGCAATTTGAAATTATGGACAATCTAACTCTGCATGAGCATTTGTGTTGTGTATCCTGCACCAGTTGGTGAGGGCTACTTCAGCAAGATTGACTCTAGTAGTCTGTTTGGCTTCACCAAGTGGCTAATTATCTAAAGGTGATGGTAATGAACCATTATTTGGCCTGGAGTTCCATACTCTAGGCTGTCTATGAGGATTATTGTTATTTCCACCACTATTATTGAAATTATTGTTGTTATTGTATCCTCTGTCAGGATAATTTGGTCTATCATTGGAATAATTTCTATTCTGATTTGATTGGGAATAGAAACTTTGATTTCTCAAATGTGTCACTTCTATGGTGAGTTTTCTTAGCTGAGCAGAAATTTCTTTAATTTCCTCCTTCTCTTTTTGAGCTTTGGCTACTACATTCTCACTTTGAGGCTTGAAGAAAGAGGATCCATGGTTATTGTTAGATAGGTCAGCACCCTGAGGTGTCTGAATTTGTGCAGGATATTGTGGCGTCTGGCCATTCCCATTAGGAGGTGGCATGATACTTAATGGAGGCACTTGCAAAGGTGCAGGCATGACTAGTGGAGGTATCATAGCTCCATTAGGATATTGTGCAGGATATGATGCAGGATATTGTGGATACATGCCAGGCAGTGTAGGGAATGCAATATTTGGAGTTGGAGCAGGAACTAACTGCTGATTTACTTTGATAGCTTCTTGAAAGGCTCCTGTCAAGGTAGTGATTTCAGGATGTGTTCTCCTGATGAACATAAAAGACAATGGATCCAGGGCTGAATAATAGATACTCCTAGCAGAAGCATCTGCCACTACATATGGAGCAACTAACTTGGATAGCATTTTCTGGGACCTAGCATTAAAATTGGCAATAGGTTCATTCTTGAATCTTTTGATTGTAGCAAACATGTGGTAATTCATAGATGGATCAATAGGAACCTTGAACCTATCAAGAAAGGCTTTCTCTAGGATAGCCCATGAACCAACAGAAGCCTGACCAAGATTAATAAACTAATTATAAGCCTCTTCCCTTAAGGAAAAAAGAAATAATCTGCTTACAACATCTTGATGTTCTATCCTGGCTCTGCAACAATCTTTTTTAAATGTCCTGATATGATCATCAGCATCCTGATAAGGATGATACTTTGGACAAAGTTTATCTAGATTCTTTGGCAACTCGTGATATGCAGTGAAGGTCAAAGGTGACTCTGCTGTAAAGAAAGACATTGTGACTGGAGGAGGTTGAGCTTGTGGTACAGCTAGCTGAGGTTGGACCCAGGGTTGAGGTTGAATAGGAGGTGTCACAGATATCCCAGAAGGTATTTGCAAACCAATAGGAGTTATAGGAGGAGGTTCTGGTGAAGCTCCTGATGCACTGGACCTGGGAGTATGATGGATGTCTACAGTTCTAGGTCTGAAACCTCTAACAAGCAATTCTTCAAAGATTCCACTAGATCTAGACCTAGTATTTATCCCGTGAGCCAGGATTTCTCAGTTTGGAGGGAAACTAACCGAATGATCGTAAATATTGAATGAATTTCACCGGTTGAGGTAATATTTATGATCGAATGACTGATCTGAATGGATATTTGCAAAATATTTGTAAAGATAGTGCAAATATGAGAGGATATTTGAGGTATAATGACTCTTAGCACAAGATATCAAGTTTCTAAGGCCAAAATTCTTCAAAGCTTGGGCAAAATTATGTAGCTCTGGCTGATATTTGTAAATTCATGATGATCTACTATAAAGCTTGCAATATTTATGACTAATTTCAGGAACTTTACACAGAATGAACATCTACAAGCTTGCTACAGTAAATATTTGAGCAATATTTAAAATTCACGAATGCACTAGGGTTACCTTACTCTCTGCATAATCAAACCTGAAAATAATGATGATGAGCATCCACTTTTAGATAAAGGCCCTCCTTCTAGTGCCAATTTATGTTGCGTTAGGAGCGAGGAGCCTGCACTCAACGAATGATGACTAAAGCTATATGTTCTTTCCAGTTCACCCTCCTTCTAGCACCAATTTATGTTGGTCATGATGTTAGTCATAAACAAGCATAGAATAAAAGTACACATTAACCTTTATTCATCTTGAAAGATACGATGAATTCAGAGAATTCATGATCCCAAGTCTCCGGTGATTAGGTCTTAATCTTCTAACGTTACTCAGAGGTTGATGTGTGTTGCTGTTTCCATTTTGGGGCCTTACATGAAGTTCATCATCATGACATTGTTTCTGCAAAGATTCTTCACAGAGGGGTCATTTTATACAATTATTTGATTAAATGATGTAGTTGTATTCAAATCTTTGCATGATATTTTCAATTATACATGATTGAGCTTCAAATATGCTAAATATTTTCAATTATCTATGAGATGTCAGCATATTTTGTGTTATTTGCTTAAGATTATCAGTTATTTGCAATTGTGATAGTGAAATGTTCTAAAATTTAAAAAGAATTGAAAGAAATACTTCAAATTAATGTTGAACCTTTAGCTTTTGAACCACATGCACATCAGATACAGTCATGAAGGGAAGAAAACCAAACCATATGTTCACCAGGACATTCCACAGCTAGATACAGTTGATGCTAACTTCAAAGGAATTTATATGCAAGCAACATATGCAAGTAGACATGCACTCCACGGGACGCAGCAAATCACAGCATATATCCAGAATTCACACACTGATTACTCAAGATTTACTATGAATTGTAATTGAACAAGTCTTCTCATTCATTAAGTATGCAAAGATATAGATGTATACAAAAAGCTTTGAAATGAGCCCTGAATACTTCAGCAGACGGATTTCAATTAAGTTTCGAATAATAGAAAAGAGGCATTCCACCACCTTTTATAGAACAAGGTGAGGAATCCATTACAAAAGATCAACGATCTTGATTTGTCTATGAATATCTATGGTCAAGATTTCCCCTTGACTATGTCAACCTTATCAAAATGGCACAAGTTGCCAGCTGGCAACTATCTAAAAATACTTATTTTCACCAAGTATCTAATGCTGATATTTACTTTATGCTGCATCATCATCTACCTTATCTGATTCATGTGCATCATCATCATGTGTATCACTCCCCGAACTTTCATCATCCTGATGATGATGACTTCGCATATGAGGCTGCATGCTGCTCTAGATCTACTCATATAACTACACAATTCTATCTATTTCTCCACCATCCTGAGTCTTTGCTTTGATGATGGCGTGCTTGTGTGCCTCGTACTTATGTCTACTGCTGTCTAGTTTGTCTTTCCTGTTTTGCAGCATCTCATTGTAATTTTCCATCTTGACTTTGATTCTCATTATTTTATCTATGACTTCTTCTATCAAGTGGACAAGTGGATCATCAGCTACTGATTGGAAGTTGTCGTGTAAAGCTTTGATGGCAAACTCTTCATCTTGATTTTCTACTTTCCCTTCCACTTTTCCTTCCAGTGTTTCCAACATTTCTGCCTCAACAGACATTAAATCATGCAACTTCATGTTGATATCTCTCAGTTTATTATTGCATCTTCTAAGTACTCCACATTCAAATTGAATGTCCTTATACCATATATCAACCAACAAGGCAGTATTATTATTCAATACCTGCTTGTTGATAAGCAACTGAGGATTTATCCTCCTTGTTTCTCCCAGGATGTCTAATATCTTTTCCAATCTGTAAGACCTTTTGCCTGTCTACATCTATAATTTATCTACCTTTGACCTGGAGTCACTGAGAGTATTCCACCTCTTCAAAGAGGCCTTTACCATTTCCTCTGCATTATCCAATGTGGATAACATCCATTTCCTTAGTACAGATGCCTCATGTTTCATGAGATCTAATTTATTCACCTCCTCCTGAGAAATAACAGTCAATGGGACTGCATGTTTAGTCGAAGTATCTTCAGTATTAGTTAGCGTTCCTATGTAGGCATGCAATTGAGCAATGTGCTCTTTGTGTCACTTATTTTTCTCCTTCTCTCTTTTCACCTTCTGAATTAAAGAATCAATAATATCTTTGCCCTCTTGACCCTCTTGGTCTTTATTGGCAAATGCTAAGTCCACTGTGCTGATCTGAAACTCATCCAAGGTAATCTTACCCTTTTCTTTCTCTACAGTAGGCACTGCAATCTGTGTAGTCCTTCTCCCAGTTGTTGGATCTCTTTTGATGGCTGAAGTAATTCTAGTCTTCCTCTTAGGTTTTATTATATTCTCAAAAAATAAGGTAGATACATCAAATTCTTGAATTTCAAACTCTACCTCTGTATTTACCTCTTTCTCCAACCACGGAGGTACTTGATCATGTTTCTCCACATCATCATGATGTTCACCTGTATCTCCTATTTCTATCAGCAGATATTATGGAGAAGGTGATTTCCTTAGTTCTTCTTCATGATGCTCGCTTTGTTGTTGATCTTGTGGCACATCCTCCTGTTGAGGAACTTCTTTCTCCGGAGGAGCATCTTCCTGAGGTGGAGGATCTTGTGATGTATCTATATGTTGATCATGATGATCATGATCCTTTTCTGTCATTACCTCATCCTCCTTTGGCTTTTCTTTCTACTAAGGAATATTCTTAGTCGTGGATACTTGGGAAGTCTCCTTAGGTGTTGGTGCTAGTTCTGAAACCGCAATTTGTTCTACACCTGTGCTACTTATTTCTTGAACCTTGGTGGCAAGATCTTCTACCACATCTTTCTCATCAGCTTTCTTTTCTTGAACCTCTACTATAGTAGGCTCTGTTGACGTACCCTGTTGGCTTTGCTGGCTCAATTCTGAAGTATGGCCCTCTGCTTCTGCCATCTTTACTTCTTCTGCAGGGTGCCCTTTGTCAGGTGATCCTGCTCGATGTTCAGGATTCACATCCTATTTTTATGTTATGTCTATCACCGCAGGATTTGTCACCTCTGCAATCAGTGTATCTAACCCTATTTCTTGGGCTATCTACTCTGGGCTCTTTTCTTTCTCAATTTCCACTTGCTTTATCTCCTCCAGTACAGTTTGAACTGGTGAAGTCTTGTGATGGGTCATGTGTGTACCTACAGCAAGGGTTTCCATCTTTTGTGAAGCCACATCCTGCACAACTTCATCATCAGACAAATTTATTGTCTCGTCTAGTGAGATGTGACCTTCTGCATGTGTCTAGGAGGTTTCTTTCATCTGCTCTTCTGCGAGCTCAGTCTTAAACTTGATGATGGTAGGAAGTGGAACATTGTGCTGAAGTTCCCTATGCACTTCACTACCTGCCCCTTGTAACAATGTAGGGGGTTGTTTTATTTCACCTCTCATGGAGGTTCTTTGTTTCTTAGGTGGGGTAGATACCACCACCTGTGGATCTCTCCTATTCCTTTTGAATAATAAAGGAGCCTCTTCTTCCTCAGGCTCCTCCTCCATGAGAATATCCTCTTCATCTAGTTTCTTTGAGGATTGACCCTCTTCTTGGGTCTCCGTAATTCGAGCCTCTTTTGTCTTTCTTTTCTTGGACTTTCTTTTGCTTGTCCGTGGAGGTGATGCGGATCCTGATCCTGATGCTGCTGCCTCTTCAGCTATGAACACTGCCTGTTCAATGATAACCCCTTTGGGTTCATTATCTATTTTCTTGCCCCTTGGGGGTCTTTGGCTCTGTTGTTGTTGTGGAGGGAGCCTATCTCCCTTAGACTTCCTCTTCTCATTTATGAAGTCATCATATTCTTCTCCAGGAGTATCCTGCCCCTTCTTCTTGTTGTCCACCATAATAGCAACACCTTTCTTCTTCAAAGCCTCTATCTGTTCATCAACCCAGGCTTGGGTTAGCTATAGGGTCCTGGCGATGAAGGGGTCCAAGGATATGTCCTCTTGTATGGTGAGGTCAGGTGCAGAGATGGTATCATTATATATCTTCTTCTCCTCATACTCGTCTATAATTATCCTGCCGTCATCTTTCTTCAATTGTTGAGGGATGGGAATGCAATCAAAGGTTCTAATTTGATTCAGTGTTAGCCTTTGATATCTTCTTCTTCTTGCTTCTGCTTCATCTTCACAGTCAGCCCAGAAGTCCTCTAGGTGCCTTTGGTGAATAGGCTTTCCTATTATTTTCTGCATCCTGCCATAAGGATCATATGGTCTTATTAGTGGAAAAGGCTGCAACTTCATTTTATTCAAGGTGACCATCACCTTCTTTATGTTCTCTAAATCTAGGCACATGTACTAGCCAATGGTGACTGGAAACAAAATTGGTGGCAACTTCTTTGCATCCTTGTATGTTTTCAACATTGTGGAACTCTACCTTATGAACTCCATAAGTATCACTGCATCAGTAGGATACCTTGGCAGCATGAGGGGTGGTCCTTCAAAACCCTCAATCCTCATGTAGGAAAATGTGGCAAATTGTATATACCAGGCTCCATGCCTGTAGATTATCTCTTGAGCCTCCATGCTTAATCGTTTTGTTGTGTCCTCCTCCATGGTTCTGACCAGATGCATAGAGAATGCATCATTTACCAGTTTGTAATCTTGGAGGTAATTGGCTCTTTGCAGCTGGGGATGATGATCTCAAATATGTACATCATTGACTATGCCTGTAAGCTTTCCATCTGTAACTAATGCACCAAACGTGTGTTTATAAGCACAGGAGTAGACAATGTATGACGTCATATAGAAAGCACAATCTGGACCTCCTAGGTTCATCAGCTACTCATGCAGAGCATCACTTATTAGTTGGCCCCACAATGGCTTGATATCTGAATATATGCACATCATGATCATACCATACATCCAATCCTTAAAACTACTAGCATTAGGCTAGCCTGTGACTCTACTCAATAGTGCAATCATGTACTGGTACTCCTCACTAAAATCTTATTTGAATAAGTGTACAGGAAGTTTGGCGGCTGCAGGATATGTGTTGTTCTCAGCCCTCCATTGGTACATGTTTTTCCTGGCTTGTTTCTTGTTGTTTTCATATTCTTTCTCTGATTTCTTCAGGTCCACACTGTTGACCTTCTTGCCCAATGGCAGTCCAGATGTCTGGGAGAGACCCTTGATGGATAGGTCTACATATATCCTCCCATGCTTCGTCACCTACTTGGTCTCTGGATTGTAGTTCCTGGCACACTCGATGACCAACTCCGGAGACTCCATGGAGTATGGGAAACCGGCGGCATTCCACATCCGGATATGAAAACTGCATCCAACACAGGACTTCTGTTCTTCTCATCATTCAGCTTAGCTGACCAGGCTTCAAAATTAGTATTCCCTTGATGGGTATCTGTAATTGCACCATATTTGAACAGGACGCCCCTCTGAGATGAAAACATAGGCTTACTGAATTCAGCCTCACACTTAGCCAACCTCTTATCAACCATGGATGCTTGCAATTAACAAAATTTTATCTTACAATGGGTTCTCACATGCATGCATATAGCAATTTATCTTTAATATTCATCATGCCTACTACATTTATTCAGCATAAGCCCATCATGGGGGTGCATAAACCAGAACCTACAACATCAGACCTGAGTGTGCAAAAGCAATAGGATGAGGGTTTCAATTACTTACCCAGTTATGCAGATTTCTTTAATACCAGTGAATTTCCAGAAAATGCTCTTAATTCGGCTGATAATTGCACACTTCTTACTGCCTGCAAACTCCATTTGTCGTTGTATCACCTGTTTGAGGATATGGAAGCTAGTGCTCTGTAACAGTAATTTCTTCGCAAGGTAAATGTAAAAATGACGTTAGATTTACCTTTTAACCTTGCAATTAGGGTAAAATTAGGGCAAGGGTCTGGTAGATTAGATTTTATTCGCTGATCCTTAGCACAGAAACTTAGGATTTCGCCAGGTGTTTCATCGGGTTTAATGATCGGTGGGAAATACCTACCACCTCGACGTGCATTTAATGTTAATGGCGGCAACAGGAGTGGGGTGATATCTAAATGGTAGGATGATATTTGAAAATATCAGGTGATGTTTAGATATCGGGTGATGTTCGCGCCATTAGGTCGTGCTTTAAACGTCAGGAGGATATTTGAAAATACTGGGTGATGTTTAGATATCGGGTGATGTTTAGATAATGATGAGCAAAGTCATTCTTTCTTCTTCTCGAGATATCAGGATGATGTCATCCAGATATTCGTTTATTATATCGCTAAGGTATGATGACGTCATCGTCATGTTTTGCGAACAGGATCATGTTTATGAAATATCCTGTCGAGAGATAAATGTGATGATGATGTCATCATCATATCGTTTCTTCATTTATCAGACTTGAATGACATCATCAGGATATTGGCTTAGGGGGATATTTCACGGTAGGAGGATATTAGGAAATATCGGGTTACATTGAAAAATATGATCCTCGCGAAATGCATAAGGCTATTGACGGGTAAAGGCCACTGTCACCTAAAATTGACGTTCGGATATTTGGACCGCATGATTTATCAGGTGATAAATTAGATCAGGGTGATCTTTTGAAATATGACTGATGTTATGAAATATGATCCTCCCCTTAGAAATATCAGGTTTGACTCAAACTTTGACCATTCATAACTTTCACATCCTAATGAATATCAGGGTGATGTAAAAGGCAAACCTGCACGAAATTTGATGCTCTTTCTGAATATGAGGTTATTGGACTGAAATATGAATTTTGACAAACTAACCTCATGATGTTGACCTACCTAGCCTTTCTTGCATGATGATCTGCATGACTTACTTTTACCAAACTGCCAGAGAGCACAGAACAAGCCAAACAAAAAGTTGGGTCCCTGTTTTGCCAAGTCAAAATGGGGCGTGTTGTTTAACCACACAACACAGAGCATAAAAGGTCATTCACTTAATATTTGAATCACATTGCATTGGAAGAGAACAAGGAGAAGAGCATTTGAGTTGAGATTTCAAAGATTTGGAGTACGAAAAGTGAATTCAATAGCTAACCCTAATCCTGTGAAGAAAAAGGTATTTTTCTGCAAAGCTTTGAGCTTGTGATCTTTTGAAATGGCTACTCTGTTGGTTGTTGATATCACCGAAAGGCCCTGACCTAAATTCAAAAGGCACCCACATAAATTTGTAGAGGTCGATCCGTTAGGTGCCTTCTCAAATGTTTTGCATGGAGTGTTACACGTTGAAGATATTAGGGCTTACATTCATGCTAGCATAGATGAATTGGGGATTCAAAGATACTGGATTTGTTTAAGAATCACCTGAGGGGTGAAATTTATGGTTTTAAACCTAAGTATAAAGCACTGCAAGATAAACATTTCATTTAGATTATAGGTTTTCCATCCTTCAATGTGGATGAGTGGGTCTGGTATGTATTGAGATGAAAGCATGATGAATTTACGTGGTTGAAGAAACCTTTTAAGATCACAAAGGATGTCATTAAGGCCGTGACAGGATTGAACTCATTTGGTGGATTGCCAATTCTTAAATTAGTGAAGAACCAAATTGTAACTAAAGCTACTGATTCAAAGTTTGATAAGAAGGCAATGACAATAGATGATATAATTGATCTGGATGTCAAATTTGCATCTATGGTGATTGGGTATAAGATATACCACTCAAGCAGAGAAAACTCAATGTCTAGTATAGCTGTTTATGCTACCTATCAAATGTTAAGAGAAAATGCTGACTATGATCTGTGTGAGCTTTTGAAGAACCAGGTAATGGAAAACTTAAACAAGATAAAAAAGGATAAGAAGAACACATTTAAGTATGGTACATTGGTCTTGTGTTTATTCTTTTTTTTCATGAATGAGTTGCCCGGGATGAATAGTCTGTGTTGGACCAGTGACAAACCTATTGCCATCAAAATAAGAGAGCACCTGCACAATATTGGTGACTCCAATGCCCAAAGGACTTCTCTTTGGGGATATTTCAAGAATTTCTAGAGTATGATGTAATCAAGGGAAAGAATCCCTAGGTTAGTAGTAGAAAAGTACAAAGACACAATTTATTTTATGCTGGAAATAGATCAATGCTTGATGGAAGCAGTTGAACTAAGGACTGTATAGATCATGCCCATGGGTAGGAAGTTGATGAATGAATACTGGACATGTATGCTCAACACCTTCTGAGAAAACCAAAAGACACCTCTGTTGAAAGATTTGGCACATATGGTGAGCTCAACTTGAAACTGCATGTTGAGCTTTGGAGACCTGAATCCAAGAGAAAGATCCAAAGGCAAGTGGAAATGTATGCAGAAAGTATTGGAATAACAAAATAAGTTGTGAGACAAAATAGGGAAAGGATAGAGAAAGTTGAGAAGGATAAGTAGGATAGAGAACATGGAAGTGATCCGGTAGAATCCCCCTCTAAATCAAGAACTACAAGGAGTTCTGGTATAACCTCCGGTGCATCACCTTCTCCTATTGCAGAGAAACTCAAAGAAAAACCTACCGGTAAGGAAGGAAGAAGAATAAAAGTAATGGCCAAATGGTCATATGTCAGTGTGGAGAAGGAAGATGAAGAAAAGACCAATTCAGATGATGAGGTTAAAGAGTTGAAGGCCTCAGGCACCAAGGCTACTAAAGTGTCAAACGAAAAGCCCTCTGGAAGCATAAAGGAAGCAGAAGCATCAAGGACTGGCCAAGACAAGCCCTTCAAAAGTGTAAGGGCAAGCAAAAGGCAAAAGATTGAAACACATGTTGAAAAATCTACCTTGTGAATTGAAGACATTGTGAATGTAGTAACTGTTCATGGGAATTTGAAGCCCATAATATAATATTATGACAGCTTTGATGATGCTAACAAGAAATCTTGGAGGATGCTACTATTAAATACCTGAATATATTCAAAAGAGCACTTGTGGAAATTTTGTTAGATATCCCTAAGAGTTTAAGTGACATCTTGGAGATGAGAAAAGAAGTTGGTAAAGCAAAGGATTTGGAGTTAAGGGAACATGTGTTGTCTAGTTTGTGTCCAGTCATCTCTAGAAAGGAAGCAGATAAAATTTTCAAAGAAGTTAAAAATGAATTTAGAAGCAAACTTAGGATGAATAAGCTGATGATTGGAGACATTGAGGAAGTTGTTAAAGAAACAGAACAAATTCTAAGGAAAGCCCTAGACAAAAATAAGTTTTATGTGGTCACTGAGGAACCTGATGCTGATGATACATCCCTTCCAAATGAAGATGAGTTGAAGGAATATGAGTAACAAGATGAGGTAGATGATTTCTCTATTCCGGAAGAAGAAACATTGAATAAAGGAGATGAAAAGATGATGAAGGAAGTTAATATTGAGTGCTCAGAAGATACTCAAATTCCTCTGGACCAATTAGGTAAAGAAAATATGGAGATAAATGCTCCTACTGAAGGTTATTCTGAGAAGAATAAAGAGCAAAAAGTAGAAGTTCAGAACAAGGAAGATCAAGAAAAAGAAACTGATGATGGAATTGATTCCTCTATTCTGGATGTTGAGGAATTTGATAATGCTGCTACTGAGGATACACAAAATCCTCTGGAAAAGAATGCAAAAGACATTTTTGATGAAAGGAAGGATGCCTCTTATGATAATTCTGAGAGAACAGAAGCAGAGAAAAAGAGTGAAAGTGATAAGAAAGACAATGTGATTGACTTCGGAAAGGGAAAAGATGCAGACCCTGAAGAGCATAAATTTGAAACACCATATTGGGAAAGAGACACTGCAGAAGCAGTGAAAGAAATATTGGAGAAAGATAAACAAGTTGCAGAAGATTCAGAGATAATACAAGGTCCAATCAATTTGGATACTCTCACCGGTACAGAAGATAAAGTTAGCTTATCTTGCACAAGGTAAGGCTAGAGAGGATATCTTGAAGTCCCATATAAAAAACAGTGAGTTGCTTGGTCTTGCATCTGGGATTTTGGAGAAAATCATGCCTACATTTCAAAAGGACTCATCAACATCCCCCTCCGGTCACTTGAAGAGTTTGATAAACTCTCTAAGTACTCATTTTGAAACTTTTGAGAAGTCAGCAAAAGTTTAAATCCAAAATGAATTTAATGAGAAGAGATTTACTGAAATAAAGAGAATAATAAGTTATGATAGATCAGTGCTTGATACTAGTGTAAAGAGTATTCAAAATGCCCTCTCTAAAAGTGTAGAGATCTATAAGTTTTGCCTAACCCAGTCTAAAGTTGTTGAAGATATTGAGAAGAAGATTAAAGACTTAGAGATTAAATTGTCTAACATCTCTCAGCCCTATAGTCCCTTAACTGAGTTTGTAATAACTAAAAGATGTCAAGTAGTGAGTTTGCTTGATGAAATGAGCAATTTGGAGAAAGAAAAGGATAAAGTTTTGGGTAAATTGGATGAACTCTGGGGATTGATTTCTCCCAAGTTAGAAACAATGTTCAATGCACTGGCAGAAGCTTAAGCTACTGCTCTGACAAGTGATCCCACTAACCTATAAAAGGAAGAATCACAGGCATTTCTATTCAGTGGTCATATTTTAGTTTTGGATAACATGAAGAAAAGTTGTGTCAGTGAATTGGCACTATTGAAAAACATTTTTGGTGATGTGCTTAAGTTGATGTAGACAAAACATAAGGATTATTTGTATATATACGCCCATGTACATAGAATTTTTGCATAAATTTTGGTATGCGGATCTCAGCCTTTGCCATTGATGTCAAAGGGGGAGAGGAAAGCAGTGAAAAATGAAGAATTTTGTTAGAAATGAAAGCAATACTACTTCAATGGAAATCTGATTCAATATAAATTTCTGCAATCTTTAACTGTGTTATTAATGGAGATTGTAACACAGAAACAAAACTATAATTCACAAAAATGCAAAATTAGAAATATGAACACATAACACAATGTTTAACATGGAGAAAACCCTTTCAAGTAAAAAACTCCACTTAGGAAAGAGGCCGAATGTTTGTATTAATCTGAAAATGATTTACAATACAACAACACTTCAACTCTCTCCACCAGTCTTTAATCTAACAACATTATGATAGTACCCAAGTACCTAAAATCTGTATTGCATCAACTAATACATGGAAAATACTTATAGAAACATTTTCTAACTCATCTTAGGTGTTCACCTTCTCTCTCCTAAGATTCTTCAACCTATAAACATTAATTACCATCTTACAAGCATCTTACACTTGTCCAAAAACAACCATGCAAAGGTTGGGCTCCCAAGACTAAATCTGGCCTCTTACATCATCTTATGATGCGTCATAACTGTCATAGATTCCAGAAAAAGAGTATCTTTCCAAGATAGGAAGCTTGGGCTAAATATAGCAAATATACAACTAACATATCCGTCATATGCATCATAGAATCTTAGAATCTTATGACAACTTGCAGCTATCATAGATTCACTCACCAAACATTATGATAGTTGTCATACATGCCAAAAATAGTATATTCCTCAAGGGAGCATGCCTACCCTCATTTCATTTGAGTTTTTACATTTGCCAACAGTAAAAGTCACTCCGTAACTGCCGCCGGTAACTCCAAAATTACAACTGTCAATGAGACTACCTCATTCCCTTATGGGTAATTACAAATAACAAATAATAAATGGAATAAAATATAATATTGGAATTTACAAGGTTAATGGCACCTTATTCCAACATTCTCCCACTTGACATTATACATTGTAAATCAACCCATAGGAAAACAAATGAAAAATAATCAAGCACTAGAAACAAGGCCCATGGCCTGTCTACACCATACAAACTTCTCTATGCTCACAGGCTTGGTCAATGAATCTACAACATTCTCCTGAGTGTCTATCTTCTTTAGCTCAATCTCTCCATTTGCAATCAACTCTCAAACAAAGTGATACTGAACATCAACATGCTTAATTCAAGCATGATACATGGGATTATTAGCCAAACAGATAGCACTCTGGCTATCACAACCAATCTGAATGATCTTGCAATCAAAACCAATACCTATACATAGTCTCCTCCTTAGAGACATGAGTAGCAGCCATATACTCTGCTTCTGTAGCAGACAAAGCAACTGTGGGATGCATCTTACTCATCCAACTCACTGCACCTCCAAACAGAGTAAACACATAGCCACTAGTGGACCTTCCACTATCCAAGTCACCTGCCCAATCTGCATCACCAAAACCCTGTATGTCCAAAGATTTATCAACACTATCAGTACCAGAATAAACCAAACAATGATCAGGAGTACCTGCAAGATATTTAAACACCCTCTTCGCATAGTTCCAATGCTGTCTACCAGGGTTAGACATAAATCTTCTCAAAACTCCCACTGCTTGGGCAATATCTGGTCTAGTGCAAACCATTGCATACATCAAACTCCCTATAGCACTAGCATATGGCACATTAGACATATCCTCAAGATCATCCTCAGTCTTTGGACACATATCTAATGAAAGCTTAGTACCAATGGGTAAAGGAACTCTAACTGGGTTACAGTCCTGCAAACTAAACCTCTGCACAATAGTATTCACATACTTACTTTGTGACAACCAAAGCTTTCTATTATCTTTATCCCTCCTGATCTCCATTCCCAAAATATACCTTGCAGCACCAAGATCCTTCATCTCAAATGCACCTAAAAGTTGGGTTTTAAGCTCACTAAACATACCCTTAGTATTGCTGAAAAACAACATGTCATCAACATACAAAGCAATAACCAGTATAGAATCATCAACACAATGAATGTAAACATAATGATCCTCCTCACTTCTAACAAAACTCAATTTCAAAACAAATGAATTAAACTTTTGATACCACATTCTGGGGGACTGTTTTAGACCATAAAGAGACCTCTTTAACCTGCAAACCCAATGTTCTTTTCCTTTTATGTCAAAACATGTAGGCTGTTGCATATAAATTTCTTCTTCAAGATCTCCATGGAAGAACGCAGTCTTAACATCCATTTGCTCAATCTCCCAATCATAAGCTGCAGCAATGGATAAGATAAATATAATAGAAGTCAATTTAACAACAGGAGAGAATATCTTACCAAAATCAACTCCCTCTCTGGGAGTAGCCCTTGGCTACTAGTCTAGCCTTGTACTTCTCCAATAACCCGTCTACTCCAAACTTCTTCTTGAAGACCCACTTACATCCTATGGCCTTTCTTCCTTTGGGCAAATGAACAAGATCCCAGGTGTTATTAGAGTCTAAAGCCATCATCTCCTCCTGCATAGCTACCTACCAAGACTCACTATCATCTACAGAAATAGCTTCCCTGTAGGATCTAGGTTCATCGTTAGTACTCAATAAAGCATATACACAACAGAAATCTGGTGGGCTATACCTGTCAATTAGATTCTATTGTCTTGTGGATCTCCTTAAGGGTGGAGTAAGAGACTCTACTCATTCTTCTGCATGATCATCTGTACCAACTTCTTCTATCACAACAGATTCATCTTCATCAGAACTACTCGAATCTTCTTCTTCTTCTTCACCCCCTAATCCATCATTCTGTTCTTCCTGATGTGCATCTTGCTACTCTAAATCAAAGTGCACCTTCTTTACCTTTTCATCTTTTTATTTTGGCTGCTCAAGTTCAGAAATAGCTCTAAGTTCCCTGAAAATAGCATCTCTAGAAAAGATAATCCTGTGGGGTTAGTGGATTCTAAAGCTTATAACCTTTCACATTATCACCATATCTAATGAATGTACACTTTTCAGCCTTTGGATCCAACTTAGATCACTTTTCCTTAGGCACATGAACAAAAGCCTCACAACCAAAAACCCTTAAATGTGAAACTGAAGGTTTCTTACCTATCCACACTTCATAAGGTGTTGAATCAAGAGCCTTACAAGGAGATTTATTTATCAAGTAGCAAGCAGTACACAGCCTCTGCCTAAAAGCATTTATCCAACTATGCATCACTAAGCATACTTATGGCCCTTTCCATAATTGTTTGGTTCATCATTTCTACAACACCATTCTGTTGTGGTGTATATGGAGTTGTCTTTTGTTTGATTATACCTACATGATTGCAAAACTTATCAAATTCATTAGAACAATATTCCCCTCCATTGTCAGATCTTAATATTTTTATCTTTAAACCTAATTGGTTCTCTACTAAGACTTTGATTTCCTTAAACTTAGTGAGAACTTCAGATTTATGTTTTATAAAATAAATCCATGTAAATTTGGATACATCATCAATGAAGGTTACAAAATAATAAGATTTTTTGATAGATTCATTATCCACATGTCCAAACACATCCGTATGAATAATTTTTAACTTCTCTTTTGCTCTATTGCTTCTTGAAGGAAATGACTTTCTATTTTGTTTACCAAACACACAATGCTCACATAAATCAAAGTGCTCATTAGAA
The DNA here is from genome assembly GCA_027924645.1 of Cunninghamia lanceolata. NCBI lineage: Eukaryota > Viridiplantae > Streptophyta > Pinopsida > Cupressales > Cupressaceae > Cunninghamia > Cunninghamia lanceolata. The sequence continues at coordinate 3,374,427 of BSBN01000286.1, read as the reverse complement.
TAAGAGAAACCATCCAACAAATTTTTATTCTTAATAGTTTTTAATACATTATTGCTTGTGTGGCCCAATCTACAGTGCCATAACATACAAGTGTTTTCAGAAGCCTCAGATACATCAGAGGCATTATAAACTGTAGTGGCTTCAAGCTTGAACATGCTTCTGAATCTCTTCCCCTTCGCTACCACCAAGTTCCCTTTCACTAATCTGCAGCCATGCTTGTCAAATGTCACATGCATTCCCAAATCATTCAACTTTGAAATTGAAATCAGATTTCTAGCTAATCCAGGAACATGCAAAACACCAAGGAGGGTTTTAATCTTCCCATCACTAAAACACAACAACACCTTTCCTTTCCCAACAATCGAATATGTAGAGTTGTCACCAAGGTAGATATTACCTCCATCATATTCTTCATATGTGGAGAACCATTCCTTATGCGGGGTCATATGAAATGAGCATCCTGAGTCAACCAACCAATTTTTATTAGAAACAAAAATACATGCAAAAAGTAAAACTTCTTCACCTGCATTCGAGCACTTATCTGAAGCACTCTCCCATTACTTCTTGGGGTTTCTGCACTCCTTCACATGTCCCCTTTTACCGTAGTTCCAACACTTAACTCTATTCTTTTTATGAGGAGTCTTAGACTGGCCCTTGAACTTGTCCTTAGTCTCTTTCTGATCTCCTTTTGGTCCCCTTTCCTTAGACCTTCCCCTGACACTGAGAACATCCCCTAAACTATCTGAACTCTTCTTCCTCAATTCCTGTGACAGTAGCACTAAAACAAGAGCATCCAACTTCAGATCCGCAAGGTTAGCAGTGATATCAAGGATAACATTCTCCCAAGACTCAGGTAAAGAACAAAGAAGTAAGATACATTTATCTTCTTCACTAACCTCAACATCTACTGAATCAAGTTGACTCACTAACAAATTAAAAGAACTTAAATGCTCTACAACTGATTCACCTTCTCGCATTTTTGTGGAAAATAATTTTATTTTTAAATAAAGTTTATTTACCATACTCTTAGCTTGATAGATCTCACCCAGCCATTTCCACAACTTGTATGCAATCTCTTCCTTTGCGACATTCAACAGGACAGAGTCTAAAAGACCAACCAGATGGTTCCCCGTGCCTCCTTATCCAATCTATCCCACTCATCTTGAGATACATCATCAGGTTTCTTCTCTTTTTGGACAGCCAACCATTGGTTTCTTTCTTCCAACAAATCTTTCATTATCAGCTTCCACAACTCATACCCCATTTCGTTGAACTTCTCAATGTCCAATCGAGAGGTTGATGCAATGGTGGATGCAGCCATAATAACAACACAAGATCTACAAAACAAACACAACCAAATCCCCCACTACAGCTATAGCTTCCACACTACCACCCAAGAGTCAAAGTTGGCTAGGCTCTGATACTAAATGTTAGAAATGAAAGCAACACTACTTCACTGGAAATCTGATTCAATATAAATTTCTGCAATCTTTAACTGTGTGTTATTAATGGAGATTGTAACACAGAAACAAAACTATGCTTCACAGAAATACAAAATCAGAAACATGAACACATAACACAATGTTTAATGTGGAGAAAACTATTTCAGGTAAAAAACTCCACACAAGAAAGAGGCCCAATGTTTGTATTAATCTGAAAATAATTTACAATACAACACTTCAACTCTCTCCACCAGTCTTCAATCTGACAGCATTCTGGCAGCACTCGAGTACCTAAAAACTATATTGTAGCAACTAATACATGGAAAATACTTATAGAAACATTTTCTAACTCATCTTAGGCATTCACCTTCTCTCTCCTAAGATTCTCCAACCTGTAAACATTAATTACCATCTTACAAGCATCTTACACTTGTCCAAAAACAACCATGCAAAGGTTGGGCTCCCAAGACTAAATTTGGCCTCTTACAGCATCTTATGATGCGTCATAACTGTCATAGATTCTAGAAAAAGAGTATCTTTCCAAGATAGGAAGCTTGGGCTAAATATAGCAAATATATAACTAACATATCCGTCATAGAATCTCAGAATCTTATGACAACTTGCAGCTATCATAGATTCACTCACCAAACATTATGACAGTTGTAATACATGCAAAAAATAGTATATTCCTCAAGGGAGCATGCCTACCCTCATTTACTTTGAGTTTTTACATTTGCCAACAGTAAAAGTCACTCCGTAACTGCCGCCAGTAACTCTGAAATTACAACTGTTAGTGAGACTACCTCATTCCCTTATGGGTAATTACAAATAACAAATAATAAATGGAATAAAATACAATATTAGAATTTACAAGGTTAATGGCACCTTATTCCAACAAATTCATCTAAGGGGGAGCATTGCAAATCATAAGTGTACATAGTAAGGGGGAGCTGTTCTAACACTTAGTCATTTTTCACTAAGTGTTGCCATTAATACCAAAGGGGGAGATTGTTGGCAAGAGACACTTCTAGGCATGTCAGGTGTTGTCATTGATGGAAACTAAATCTATCTTACACATCTGCATTGCATCTTTTGATCATATCAAAAGTTAGAGTGCAGATTTGTCTAAGTCCGGATAGACAGGAACAGAGCATTTGACAGGGTTCAATACTTTAGTCTGCATTTCTCCACATGTAATCATATTGTGCTATGGATATGAGGGAATGTTAAGGGATGTCAGGACTACCTAAATCCAAATTTTTAGCCTTTGGTGATGAAGAGATTAAAATTTACAAGCATATGAGTATCAGGTTTTGGCTAGACTGTTCAGTCCAGTGAAGAATAGGTCGACTTGGTGTTTGATCCTTGTGTGGATTAGGAGAAGTTGTTGGTTGAGTAATTTAGGAGATTCAGTGGTATTGGTCGACATGTTAGGTGACTTGAATACACAGGTTTTGGTTTGCATTGATGTTTGTGCATGGATTTAGTTGATAGAACAGTGATCTTGAAAAAGTTTGTAAGTTTTCTTGAGGCCGACTGCAGTTGATGAAATCTCATGTTGCGGATATATATAGTCAATGGGTTTAAGCATTTTGAGGTGTGAATGTGCAAATATGATGTAAGAGGTGTGAAGTGTGGTAGTAACAAGTGCAAAGCAAAGAAATCTAAGGTTTGGATCATGGCAGAATAGTGAAACAGGGCAGAGAGAGATGAAGTGTGTAAAGTCAGTATATTGAGCCTAACCGGAACTATAATCTTGCATTGTTAGATGCTATTCTTTAGTTCAAATATTTTAGTGAACTCTTGTAATTGATCTTGTAGGTAGTGAGCCTCCTTTGAGCAGTGAGCTCTGGGTAGTGTGCCCAAAGGCATGTGCCTTCCCATTTGTAATACTTTTAACATAGTATAAAATCTTGTGGGTTAACCCCCACCATGGTTTTTCCCTTAATTGGGTTTCCACATAAAAATCCTAGTGTTCATATGTGATGATCTTGTTGTTGCTGTTCTTATGTTCTCTTTTCTTTATTTTGAATGTATGTGGTAAATTTATAAAGGAACATAATAATAAGTTTTGTAGAACACGGATTCACCCCCTCTCAATGTTCCTTAATTTCAACACATTTTGCATTATGGGAGGTGTGTTTACTTTCCTGTACTTGCATCTGCATCTCATATACCTAAGAAAAAGAAAAGAAAAGAAATCATTCCTATCTTTTATGCATTAATGTGTCTTCTATACATTTACTGTATTCACCATGTTTTGCGTGATTGCAACTCTCTTCTCCGTGTTTTGCATGCCTGCCATTGTCTTCAATGTGTCTGGCATGTCTTCTCCATGCTTGGCATGTTTGCTGTGTTTGTTGACCATACTTTAATGCATGTATTGGCCTCACCTTTATACATACATTAAAGTGGGGGCTAAATATAACGTCGAAAAATGTCCCCTTGGGGGCTTTTCCCTCATAAGGTTTAGCTCCCAAGTCTTTAGTGTGCATTTAGGACATCTTACACCATAATTTAACATCTCGATGGAATGAGCCCTGGGTTTCATGTCAAATGGGACCTAGGGGGACCCCTTGAACCTAACCCTACCCAAAATAGGGGGGAGGACTTGGGTGCCTGCACCCTAGTCCTGCCCTATTTTGTGTCAGTCCCAAATTTTAAATGTCAGCTTGTGACCATTAATTAGGTCCTATGCCAACATGGCAAGTTTACATTATGAAATTCTTGGTGGGAGTGTTTGTAGTTGCATATGACAGCATGTTTAGGCATTCATTTGTAAACTAGATGATTGCTAGAAATTTATTGTGTTTTAAAGGTGATTCAAGGCTTTCATTGTGTTGCAAGAGTAGATTTATGTTGTCTATGTGTTTGTATTTGTAGATTTGAGCAATCATCTCCTCATGACATGAAGAGCTTCTTCCTCCCATGAGATCTTCACTACAAGGTGACATCTATTGTTTTTTGAGCATTTATCATTTAGTTTTTGCCTCTATCTCCCAAGGGCACACACTCTCGATCTGACAACGGTGTTCAGAAGACTTGAATGTCTCTCCGAGGCTTGACTGAGGCAAGCCTCTAAACACTACAACCCCCTCCCAAAGTTTTCATGCTTGCAGGTTATAGGTCGATGATACATACAAAGTGAAGTTGCAAGAGGGTATCTCAGAGTGTCAGAATGCAGATCAGAGAAGAAAATAGCTCCTTGGACTAGGGCACCCGCTCATTAGTCCTCAAAGTTCTGTGACGGAAAAACCTTTGGTGTAGCAGGAACAGGCTGCAGATATTATTTGCAAATCCTGAAAAAAGTAGGGCTTTGGACTTGGGCACCCGCTCATTAGTCCCTGACTTTTTCACCTCTGAACTCTGAAAATAGGTGCACTTCTATTTGTCATTTTACATCTCTCTATAGCGGGATTCTGAATAATTCATCTGTTTACTGCCATATTTGCATAATTAGGGTTTTATGGTATAATTGAGCATAAGAGAATATAATTAGAAATCAAATCATACAAATCCAATCTTCCCTACATCTCACAGTGGCTTAGGGTATGATAGTGCATTGCCACTCGACCCTAGGTCATTGAATGTAATTGGTGAAAGGAGGATAGACACTTAACAAAACCATCTAATCAACCCTATCCAAATTTTACCCATTACATGATGAAAAAGAGGGAAGAAGTTAAAAACAGGTTGTGTCAGCTGAGAGGGATGATAAGTCCTAAAATAGATTCAATGACCAATCTTGCAGAAGAAGCTTTGAAGACAAAAGCAATAATTGATACACCCTCAAATCTGCAGAAGGCAGAAAAATTAGTCTTTTTGATAAATGGTCACATTCAAATTTTGGAAAGTGCAAAGAATAGATAAGATGGAGAGTTAACTCTAATAAAGACCATTTATAGTGATATTCTACCTCCTACAACTAACCAATCAATCTAAGGATTGTACCTATACATATGCGGCAGAACATGGCATTTTTGAAGTTTTGACACAATTTTACTATGTGTACATACACCTTTGCCATTGATGTCAAAGGGGGAGAAGAAGATCTAGTGAAAAATGGCTGAACATATCAAGGGAGGAAGAAAAATAGAGTGTATATAGTAAGGGGGAGTAGATAAACATTTTTCACTAAGTGTTGCCATCAATGCCAAAGGGGGAGATTGTTGGCAACGTAGTCAAGAGACACTACTAATATGATGTTGTCATTGATGGCAACAACCTAACATGTTTAGAGACAACTCCTAAGACAAAGATGTATATAGTGTTTTGGTCTGGTAAGATTAACTTAGCCGAATTGACTAAGTACTGATAACACATTGAGATAGTGACGGTAATTCAGTTGGTACTCAGCCGCAGTTGAAGATCAAGGTATGTGGTTCTAGTATGTTGTAATCAACCCCTTGGTGATGTTATGTTCCAGTGTTCAAGTTCTAACTTCCTCTAGGAGTCATATGGTGAAATGCCTAAGTCCAGGTGAACAAAATTAAGCCATAAACAATGAAGAACACCTGAATATTTCAGTCTGCATTCCTCCAGTATTGATTGTTTTGATGTGTGGTTTGGAGGTGTTGTAAGCACATATGAGAAGTATCTAATTCCAGACTTTTAGATTCTAAAGTTCACTGGAAGATCATCTACAAGCTTCCAAATATCAGTATTTAGTTTGACAGTGTTTCACAAAGATAGAGTCATCAGTTTAGAGATCCACATCTTATCACATAAGAATATTATGATCTATTGTTACAAAGGTATGATTGGTGATGTCTAATGAATGTTTGATATATGAATTTTTGGAGTCCAGTCTGGTCCACATTACAAGTTGTGTTATGATAGTCAACAAGGTTAAGAGTGTACTCAAGAATGAAGCCGACACTCAGTTGGATCATTGTGTAGTAAAGATATACTACTTGAATCATTATTCTAAGTGGTTCTAAAATAGGTCCACACCTATATGAAGATTCTTGAAGGTTCGCATTGGTCTGCATAACTTCGTGTAAAGAATTCAAGTCAACGGAGTATAGCTTTTTGTGTACATGTTTCATCACTGGAAAGCTGACCTAGTTTTTGAGTTAAATCTTGTTGTGAATATATAATATTTGATAGATTTCGGCATTGGAAGATGTGATAGGCATGCATAGAGTATGAATTCAAAGTGTGTGCAATCCAAGATAGTCTTGTGACTAGAAAAGAATAGTAAAGGTAGAAGAATAGAATATATGTGAGATAGAGCAGAAGAGGTAGGGTAGACATTATGAAGACATTTGAGTCTATATATTGAGCTATAATTGAAACTACACTTCAACATTTTGTAGATGCACTTATAGCAGTCTTCTCCCAACAGTGAGCCATTCCTTCTATCTTCTCATCTCCTTCTTTAGGTAGTGATCCTCTTGTGAGCAGTGAGCTCAGGGAAGTGAGCCCTAAGGTAGTGAGCCTCTTGTGATTTGGTATTGCTATCACTAATAAATTTCTGTGGGTTAACCCCCACTGTGTTTTTTCCCTTTTTGGGTTTTCCACGTAAAAACACTGGTGTTCATGTGTTATGACTTTGTGGTTGCTCTTCTTATGCTTACTTTACTTTCATGTTATTGATATTGGTAAATGGATTAATGAATGTGTGAAAGAAAAGTATTACAGAATACTGATTCACCACCCTCTTAGTATTCTTTGTATTCAACAAATATAATTTAATAAGGTGTAGATTAATATGTGTTTTTATTTCTATCTTATATTCACCACCTATAGGCCTACTAACTTTTAACATGCAGTTCTAGCAAAAAGTTATATTCACTTGTTGGTTTTGAACTTGCAACCTCTTTATATTGAGATTAAAGATTTCACCAACTATGCTATGTTATAGAACATGAGCAAAAGATAATATAAATTGTTAATATTGTGTAACATAGAATTAGGAACAATTAGGAACTAAAATAATGCAAGGATTTTAGAACCAAATTCCTATCCTAGAACACTTTAGATAAGAGCAATAAGGAATGCTACCTACATGATGGAATCAAATGAGCTTAATGTGCAAACCTTGGGTATGTAGATGTGCTCCAAATGATTAGTTGATATTGGTGTGAATGGGGTACATTACCTAATTGGTTCCACATTAGGTCCTATTCACACCTGTCTAGTTAAGTTTACTTAGTTTATACTTAGGGCACACTTAAGATAGTTGTTATTGTGTCTCAAGTCATAATATTAAGACACTTGCCATAATATTATGTTGTCCTATGTTTCACCTTGGCCTATATAACCAAGGTATTCTTATTCTAAAATCATATTCATGTATATTGATGTACATATTATATGCATATTTACATCCTTTGATATAATAGAACTATTCTTTCATGTTGGGTCTCTCTTGTGCTTTCATTAAAGCTCCTAGAACTTAGGTGGCTACCTTCATAGTCATATCTTGCATTGTATAGGGCACTCTATACTAACTCTTTCATGGTATTAAATATTGTAGGATTGTTTCATGTTAGTCTTTTGATAGATCTGGGTTACTAATCTTGGTTGCTCTTGCATCAAATGATGTCCTAGAGAATCAAAGAAACTTGATAGAAATACTAGATTTGGGAGGGTTTCTTCTTTGTGGCATTGTATTGTAGGTTCATTTTGGAGCATGTTGGTGCAAATTCGAGCTCACAATTAAGTTTAGGGTTTCCAATAAAGTTAGTTTTGCCTTTTGATTTGTCTAAATTGGACATTTCAGGCCATATCTACAAAGGTTTGAAGTTGGGAGGTAATTGTTAGATCTAGAAAGTAACTACATTTTCGGAGCATTTTGGGTCAAATCTAACCCTGCTATCGCACCTAGAAGGCCCAAGAACCTAAGGATCAATAGTCAATTAATCAAAATTAGACATTTTAATCCTCTCAATCATATAGATTGTATAGTAGACAATATTCTCTGTGCGGCAAAATATTTGGTAGAATATTCTTCCTGTGTAATGCAGATGTCTATTGGATACAATCTTTGATCCCAGGTTAAAAATTTCATTTGCAGGTTTCTATAATTGTTTTACAATTTTTTGGCATACATTAATGTAGGTACTTTAGGGTACTCGTAGTACCCCCAACTAGTGTGGGGCTAACATATGGCATGGGCCCCCCACCTGCAAGTCAACCAACCCTGATTAGTGGTGGAATCTAGGGAATATTTAACCTATCTATTGTGAATTAGTTATGTGGCATAAAAAACAACTCTGTGATGCCAAAAAATGGTGTAGTACTACACCTAGGGTAGATACATTCCTATCTCAAGAGAATGAAACAATTCAAAAAGTAAATCAAGAAAATATGAAGGCTACACAAAAATCCTACACCACTTTCCTATAATAGGAGAAAGAAAAACAAATGAAAAGGAGAAATAATAACAAATATAGAAGGAAAAACAAATACAGAAAGAGAAAAGAAGTTGTAGAAAGAGAGGGAAGAGAATTTATGGAAAGAAAGAGAGAAGAAACAACAAAAGGATACATATGAGCAAGATAAACATCAGAAAGAGCAAGAAGAACAAAAACCATTGAGCATGAAGAAGAATAAGTTGAACAAGAGGTGTCACAAAAATTGCCTCCACCACCTTCTCCATCTAAATACATGATGAAGCAAATCAAATAGTTCTTGGCAAGGCAAAAAAAAACTATAGCCACTTCCATATCCTCTAATCTTATAGCTTCTAATCACAAATCTAGTGAAAATCTCACTATTGTAGAGATTTTAATTAGGAGACATGTTGCAATCAATAATAAGAGAGGAACTTCTCAAACAACAAGTGTATATAGTCAACACAATGGAAGATATATTGAACACACTACAAATAGCATTACCACAACCTATTAGGGATACCTCAACTACCTTGGGACAACAAATCAATCAATTCATGGATAATATGGTACAAAGGGTACATAACCAAGAGGTGCAATGAGAGATAAATTGATGGAGGAGATCAAGAATAAATAGATTAAATAAATGTGGAAGAAGTGTGCTACTGCACACACCAAATTAGAAGTAGAAATAAGGAATATGCAGACAATGTAGTCAAGTGTAAAATCTTTATCCCAATTTTGTTTGGGATGGCCTTCTACAACAAAATCCTTGAAAATGCATCTTGAACATATTGATAACCAAATAATGTAGCAAGAATCCACCTATTATGTTCAAAAAGATCAAGATAAGAGCCAATGAGTATTCATTGAGACCCTTCACAACAGTACCAACAAGTTAAAGATCAAAGGGAATGACTTAGAGGCCAAATAAAGCAACCTAGGGAAGTAGTTCTAGCCTATTCCTTGCTCATCTAACAACCCTACTAGTAGAAGGCAACAAAATCACAGCACAAATACAAATACTAGAGACAGGAGGAGAGAAAACTTTACTTAACATCAATGGTCAAATAATTCCACTATAGAAAGGGATTACATAATGGAAGAATATATATACTCTACTACAAGGAATATATAAGCATATTCTACCATGAAGTACATATGTCTTCTATAACTTTACAGTACAAAATTTTGTCAACTTTAGTAGGATAGAGTTAGGATGTCTTAAGGATAAGACATCATTTCAAAGGGGGGATGATGTTAGTAAGATAGAGCCGACATGGAAGAAAGAATCACCCACTACAAAAGGATTGCATCCTCATCCAAAAGGCACAAAGAATACAATGAGACACACCCTTTACTTATACTTGAGCATCTACAAATATAAAATGTAATAGATAGAACATATATAAGTATGAATAGGAGATAGAATAGATAGGAATATGATAGAAGGATAGAAGGAAGGAACAACAACTAACATTAATGTAACATGGTTGTTGATATATATATATATATATATATATATGACACCGCATATTAGATGGACTTACTTATGATGTATTATGGTGTATACTATGGTTGTTAGTAACCTTATTGGGTAAACCCACAATACCGAGTCCCAAGCTTGGGACATCCTAATTTTTGTCTGAAATCACATATTTTTTAGAAAAATTAATAATTTAAGCCTTGAGGGGTTCCATCTAAAGGGTTTTAATTGAAGGGGGTTAGATAAAACCCCGTTGGAAATAACCCCTAGTCTTAAATCAAACCATCGATGGAGTCTCCTTTGCACCTATCAAAATGCTGACAAAAAGCTAATTTTGCTTCACCTTTTGGGAGATCAAATGAAGTCATTTAGAAATTCTATTTTGTAAGTATGTAGACCTTAGTATAAGCTTTCCAAAAAAATTATTTTGTATATATTTTATTTGATCATTATATTTATTTTCTATTTTCTAGTTAACATAGGTTTTTCACCGAACGTCAACGTCTCTATCCCACACATGCAAAAAAGTAAAAAATAGAGAAAATGTTTTTAAAAAATATATGCATGCTAGGTATTGATGTCCTTGTTTAAAAAAAAAAAGAAGTTAATTTGGATACATATAGAAAAAGTTATTATTATCCTATTTTTCCCCCTTGGCCAAATAGTCTAAGATCCATGGGATCTTGTTGTATCCCCTTCTGAGGATGCAAGGAAAAACATCAAAAAATGGTCAAGTCCCAGAAAATTTAGAGTTTTCCTTGTGTTTTTCTACCTTGTCAGTATGTTAGAGTTTGGGCTTAACCTCTTCATCATGCCAAAGCCCAAAGTCCCAAGCTCTGATCCTTTCCTCTACAAATCTAGCTAACTATTTCGTTGTCAAAATTCAAAGTTTTTCTCTTTTGCCTTCCCTTTTGGAAGGTTGAACACTGAATGTTTGCTTGTTGAGGTCCACCAAGTAAAGCTTTATGTATCACCAGAGGTCAGAATTTGGTCTTCTCACCTTCCGTCTTCTTCATAAAAGGCATAAGGTGGAAGGCCCAATGACCAACTCCTAATGGGCCACATGGCATGTTTCCACCATTTCATGGAGGATATTTTATTAAGGAAAAAGTGATGGCAGTGTTAGGACAGTAACAATTTTAAATTTTTACTATCTTCTCACTCCATATTTGAACAAATCCTAAAAAACATCCCAAAAAAACCATAGTAAAAATTTAATGTATCTCACAGGATGTCTATAGATGAGCAGTACTAAACTACTTAAAAGTTAATCTATCGGCAAGATGTCATATTGCTTACATCGATACATGAGGAACCATTTGAAAATAACCATCGGTGTGAGAATAGAGATCGGAAAGAAACTTATAGAAGTCACCGATGGAATAAGTAATACTGATGACCTTTCATCGGCAAGAGAACCAAGTAGTCATACCGATCGGTATGACTAAAAAGCATCGGAGGATCCTTCAAAAGCTACCCCGACGGTATATATCATACCGATGAAGTATTTCGGCAAGAGTTTCACCGAACATCCTGCGGGGGCAATGAAGCAAATAGCCATCGGCAAGAAATGAATTATCGGGACGAGAAACAAATAAGTCTCCGATACTCAATGTCTTGGCGAAAAGAGAGCTTTCGGTAAGACTCATAGCGATACAGATATCTATCGAGATGACTCAACATATTGGGAGAAAGGAATTAGGTCTTGCCGACTCACAAGTCACGGTGATCAAAAGGTGTCGGTGACACTTTAATAAACTCTATCCGTAAAGAATATAAAAGTGGCCATCGGGGAGATGATTTGGATTGGGTTATCTTTTAAAAGCTATCCCGATAGTATATTTAATTACGATGGGAATAAATTCATACCTGTTGATATTATAATGGAAAGACATTAATAGAGTCATTCCGATCCAAAGTAAAGATGACTATCAGCGAGATGACAAAGCTCGGGGAAACATAAATATGTTATCCCGATAGTATTGATCACCCCGATAAACAAATTATTATCGGTGAGACTCTTACCGATAGTTATATCGGTAAGACTCATTATGTCAGAGGGAAATCTCAATCACACAGCGATGAAACAAGTCCTACCGATGGTCACGCCGATTGATTGTTCGTGCCACAAGAAGTATTAAAGTCGCCCAGACATTTTAAAAAATCATGCCGATGAGAAGAGTTATGGCGATGTGACATTTCATAGTGATGAACATTGAATTGATCAGACAATTAAATACAAATGGCTACGAAATCCTTTACGATCATTGTAATCACAAGGTCATTTGAGAGGAGAATACGGAGGAACTCTTGAAGCAAGAATAGAGGATTTCAATTACAGCCATTGAATGTTAGGTACAATCATACAAACCATTGTATAGCTTGTGTTTGAATTTTCTGCCAAAGTTTAAAAATGGAGACTCCGGGAAAGGGGAAAGGAAGAAAATCACAAGGGGAACCAGTAAATCTAAAAAACAAAAAACTGAACAAACCCCTGAGGAAAAAGTAAAAGACAGAAAACTAAATCAGGACTTAATTGACCAATTACCTGGGTCAACTCCCAAGGCCAGAAGGTCTGCTCAACTCAGGGTAGAAGTTGAAAAATTAGAAGATAAACATAAGCACCTGGGAGATATCTAGACCCCAATCAGGGGATATGAGCTTTTTAGATTCCATTATAATAGAAGGTTTAGGAATGCTCCTGTGTCAAACCCATGGCACTTGAATTTGGGAAAACTGGTTATGCCTAATGTATTCCTGAATGCAGAACTCCTCCAACTGCTTTCCAAATATTACAATTCAAGCTTGAAAGCCCTCTGCAACCCACAAGGAGAACCAATTCTACATATTTCAAAGAATGCTATTTGTGAAGTGTTTGATCTAGATGATTTATGCACTGTCCCTATTATTTATGAAGATCTTGAGAAAGAATATTGGAGAATGGATACAACTTACAATGGATGGAGGTTGCCCATTCATAGGCCCAGGATTGAGGGAGAAGTGATGCCCTTAACTGAAAATGATGGTCCTCCCTTTCATGTAGCCATATTTGAACCATATATAAAGTATACCTATTATTCTGTGGGCCAAGTCCTTGGTTCAGAGGTCCCCGAGTTCATGACTATCCCTCTAATGGTCATAGCCTCTGACATTCAGTGTCATAATGCGAGGCAGTTTAATTATGCTTCCTATATTGCTAATAGAATGGATTCTGGCTTATCTCCAATAAGAAACAGTGCCCCAGCATGCTCTTTTGAGCATTATTCAATGCTTATGCACATGGTGTTGTATTTCGGCCAGGAAGTAGGGTTATGGCCAAGTGAGCTTAAAGTTGTCACTGCAGATAAGAAAGGGGAAAAGATACCCATACAAATGTGGACCAGAATATGGGATAGTAGATATGCCCACTCTAGCTATACCCAATTTGAAGAACACTATGTAAAAGTTTTGTACAGGTATTTTAACCACCCTTGTGAATATTCAATCTCTACTGAAATAAAAAGATTCCTCAGTCCAAAAGATTTTGGTGGCCCCCCTACTGTCACTCATAATTGGGGAGACTGGTATTGCTTTGAGGATGCGACTATGATCAGGGTTTATGGTTTTGAGGATACTCCATTCATATTGCCCAAGACTATTCCTGACAGGCTTGCATACTTAGAAATATTCAGGCAAATGCATTGCTCAAATGTAATGCATCTAAGTTCACATGATAAACAATCATTTATGCCCAGCAATTTATGTTTTGGAGATTTTATTGTGGTTTCAAAAGAAGGTTACAATCTCATTTTGGATAAATTAATGCACTATAATATGAGGAGTGCTGAGGCTAGGAAAGGGTTTGACCCTGAAGGTTTTATTGACTATGCACGCAGGAAACAAAATCTTAGTGGATACATGCACATACATTATCCACATGACGATGTTATTAGAAACTTAGAAGAGGCTGAAGTTGAGTTGGTGATAGAAAAATATAACAGGGAGTTAGGTGAAAAGAAAAAGCAATTAGCAGAGATTGAAGTTATATCCTCTGAGAATGAAGAAATGGCAGATCAAGAACAGCCACAGGACAAAACAAGAAAAATGTCCAAAAGGAAAATGCTACAATATCAGCCTCCTGTTGTGCTACATGATGAGGAGGGAACTGCTGATGAGGATCCATGCCAAACAACTTATGATTCTTTCATCTCTGATGATAAATTTATTCAGTCGAAAGAATTTAAGTCATTCTTGTACAAATACAAAGGGAAAGAGATCAGAGAGTCAGTAGATGATGTTTCCGCTGATAATGAAACACAATTGTTAGATATGTTGAAGGTAATAGTATATAAAGAGATGCAGGACATGACACCTAGCAGGGGTAGATAGTTGCTTAAGGATGCGGGGGTTATGATTTTTCCTGGCCTTGATTTAAATTCTGCTTTGGTTTTTGACAGTTTTTTGAATAGTTCAAATGATAAGTATAAACTTACTCCAGAAGGAGTTAATGAAGTATATATGGGAACAAGATACAATAATGATGAAAATTCTATAATGATATGGGTGTTATATCCTCCCCATCAGAAAACAGCCATCATAGATACTGAAAAGACTTTTAGCCATGTCATGACTTTGAAAGCAGGGGGAATTGATCGTCTGATTACTGCAGACATTGGTATCAATGTTGCAAAATTGAACAAGGCACAAGCTCAAATGTTGATCAAAGAGAGAGATGCATACAGATTGAGCTGTGAAAGATTGACAAGAAGGATGCCGTTAAGAGTACTTTTGGCCAATCCACAAAAAGAATAACTCAAGGTGAGAGCTCACAAGGCATTCAAGCACTATCCCCAGACTAGGCAACACAAATTCAGATAAATGCATTTGTTACAATACTGCAGAGCAGGTATGCAAACATGGTCCGGTGGTTAATCCTATTTTGGGATAACTACTTAGAAAATCACAAAGCAATTAAAGAACATGAAAGACTTGAACAGAGAATACAGGAAAAATTGATTGAGATACAAAGCAAAAGTGCTACTGATAGCACAGATATCTCTGATGTAGGAGCATTGCTCAAACAGCACCAAAAATACTATGACAAACTTAAAGCTGATGCTAAGGAAGGTACTGATGCTTCAAATGCAGGAGTGCCCGTGTTATTTAAACACAATGGAGAGGTAAAGAGTAAAGAAGAATGGATTGTTGATTGTCAAGTCATATTACACGAGGCCACAAGAGCTCTCAAAGACAAAATTTCTGCATCTGGAGAAGCTTACAGACACCTGGAAAGAATGGTCACACTTGATGTGATTACTAGAGATGCTATTGAGCTTACTGATTCTCACCATGATTAGGAGTATTTAGATCACTTGGCTAAAGTTTATCTATGGCTGAATAAAGCCTAATCATGTAATAGTTGTTAATGTTTGTTAATTTCCCAAAAGACTTATTGAAGAGTTATGTCTCTTCATAGAAACATCTATATAGGTTCAAACAATTGGTGCTGAAATGTCATCAGCAGTAGAATATAAACATATACATAAAATACAATGTCTCATAATGGCCGTGCTGTATATTTTATTTGAAGAAGAAGTTGAAGTTCTCTGATTCAGTGGTTTTATTTTGGCATCAGTTGTTTGTTAAATTTACTCAGTTGTATGGTTGTCTCCATTTCTGCATTTCCTTGTTATTTAGATTAAGCATACCAAGTATATATTTGATCTGTCAATACACATTTGCTGTATCTATGTGATTAAATAGGTTGGTGTCCATTTGAGGAATTAAACCCTTCCGACTTAGTCATAGTAGCATAGAAAGGTTAAGTTTGGATTACTAAGTAGAGCCATATAATTAGGATTGCCATTCTGTCTCCATATTGATATTATCAGTTATCCATTGCGTATTTCACTCAATTGGTTCCTTCAAGAAAGGATTAAATTGCCTTCTAGTGAATAACAAGGAATTAGATCATATTGATTGGATCATTTAAGAAGAGCCTGTCAATCATCTCCCTGCACGTTTATACAAGTTATAAACTAGAATTGTGCCGAACAATTAGAATTATTACCATTAGGAAACCACTAGTCCTGGTCCTTCAATTGACTCTACTACCCAATAAGGCACGGGTCCTATTTAACTCATTATTTAAATCCTTTTACCTTGATATTGCTTATACAATTTCTACCAATTACTTATTAATCAGTTAAGCAAGCTTTTTATCTATCCTACATCCTTTGCCATTGTAGATAGATTTAATTAGTACACACATTCACATTTAGTCTGCTTTAATTTTCCAAGGTTCACCTGCCTAGGTGTAGCAGGACCTAAAGCGTAGGAAATCATCAAACCTTGAAGGTTGATTTCGTCAAGTTAGTTCAAAAACGTTGCAAATCTAAACATAGAGCTTGGCATCCTCTTAGGATTGCCAACCTGCATTTTTGAGACCTAACAAATTGGTGACTCTACTGGGGACTTAGTAAAAGACCTTAGAAATTAATCCTTTCTTCCATAGAGTCATTTCAGAAAATTTAATCTGGTAACTCTGCTGGTGACAAGAACCTTACAAATAAAATATAAACTTTTCCTATTTAATAAATAGGTGGCGACTCTAGTTACAATTATAACAAAGAATTCAATATCAAATGGATGGTAGGAGATCCAAGATGGAAGGTAAAAAATTGCAGTCCTCTCCACCACTTAGAAACATTTCCAAAAGAAATGGAAATTCAAATTATTCTCACCAAGATAATAATCTGGATATCCAAGAGAATGATTCAGAGCAAAATATTTCAATTCACAACAAATTCACACCTCTGCATGATTCAAACGAGAACCTCAGTGGAGCAACTGATGATATTTTGGCAAGGTACAGACCCACTCCTCAAGAACAGCGTGATTATAATGCAAAGATCATGAGGGAGATTGATCAAAACCAAGCTGAAAATGACTTCAAGATGTCATTACATCAGGGAGAAGAGATGGGATATGGATTTTCAAATCAGGGAATGAATGATAATCCAGAACGTCAGGAAATAAATAACAATGCAGAGAATTTAAACGACATGAGTGAAGAGCAACAGGAAATACTCATGCTCTGGGAAGAACTCAAAAAGTACAAGATATTGGGAGAGAAAGGGTTGTTGAAGCAAGAAATTCAATAGAACAGAAATAAAGCTGAAACAGTCCCCCCATAATATGTGCCTCCATATAGAGGAAACAATTCAAGAATGCCACAACAAAATACAGGTGGAATTTCAAATTCACATGCATCTAGAAATCATCAAAATACCGTACCCTGAAACCCTAGACCACCTCCTATACGTAATGCATCTCAACATATGGAAAATACTTACCCACCCCCTGGTCAACAATATTATAGACCACAAAATAATTACACAAATCCCCACATGAACCAACATCAACAATATGCATATCATCAGCCACCAGGTGGATATAATTACTATCCCAACCCACCACCTTTGAACTTCCCACCTCAAAACCTTGCAAATATATGTAGTCAATTTGACTTAACTAGATATCAGTTGTATCCATATCCTATGGATAGTACTTGGAGAAATATGGTTCCCAAGTTTACTGGAAATAATGCAATATCTGCGGAAGATCATATCAGAAGTTTTAATGCTTTTGTACAGGATATTGGTATGGATTGGGAAGACATTAGAATGAGGTTATTCATGATGTCCCTCACTAAAGATGCCAGAGATTGGTTTAACAGCTTGCCTGATGCCTCAATCAATTCAATAACTGACTTCCATAACCAGTTTAAGGATCAGTATGGCAACCAATATGCTCCTGAGTTTGCAGTACATGAATTGATAAGTATACAGAAGTATCAAAACGAGTCAGTATTTGATTTCAACTTGAAATTTTCCAAGTTACATAATAAGATACCACATGGAGCCAAGTTATCTGACCCAGCAGCACTGAGTATCTATATGAAAGCATTTGACCCCAAAATAGGGTACGAGCTTAGAAACAGGTGTCCTGCAACCTTGGCCGAGGCACAGAAAGTGGCCCTAACTATTGAAAACAATAGGAAGGCTGCAGGAATGGTCAGTAAGAGGGACAATCATAGAAATCTTCAGAATCCAAATGTTCAACAGACTAAACCAGAGGGTCAGCATAGGCCTGAAAGACCTAGGTTGCATGATATGCCCTACAATACAAATTGGAAGGATGGAAGACCCATCGATAACAGTAGAAAGCAACCATATGGAAAGGATACTCCTGATCCCCTGAAAAGAAACATGGCACATATGGCAGAAAATAAACCTTGGTGTTTTGTGTGTAATTTACCACATTTACCTAAATACTGTGAGGTAGCTAAATCAATACAGCAAGAGGAAATGCTATACAGCTATAATAGAGATAATCACACCATAAATATGATGCAAGATACACCATGTGTGGTCATAGAGAAGAACAAGGATATGAGTATGATGTAGGGAACCAAAGGCATCATATCAACATGGGAGAACAAGAAGTATTCTCAGACCAGGACAATAGTAGTGAGCAACCTATTTGTTATAACAACCAGTCATATGGTCAATGGAGAAAGCCTACTGAGGATGAAAGAGAAGCTCTCACAGTGGCTGTAGTGGATCAAGCTCGAAACACTTACAACTTAAGGAATAGAACAACAAATGTTGGGCAAGGAACTCATGGGAGTGTATTTATAAAAGACTAGAATAACAAAGGGAATAATACAAAATCACTATCCAAAGAACTAGAAAAGGGGGATAAAAATAAAATGAAAGAAAATCAAGAAAAGGAGAACACAAAAATAGAAAAGAATGACCAGACCATGGCCCATTCTTTTGACATTGCTCATGCAGTGTCTCAGGTGAAGATATCAATTCCACTCCTAGAGATGATGAAAATAGATAAATATAGGAGTACAGTTGTCAAGATGATTTCTGATACACCAAATCCGAAACATAAAGGGTTTGAAAAAACAACAAATAATGTGCATCAAGAAAATTTCAAAATGCCTGAGATATACCTTGGTGACACACTTACAAAAAATCCATCACAGGTAGACCCATTCTATACTACACTAGTAATCAAGAACAGGATAGTCAGGAATTGCATGATTGATTCAGGTGCTGCCATGAATATCATGCCTATAGCAGTTATGAAAGAATTGGGAATGTGGGTTGATACTACATACGGCCAGTGTTATGCAATGGATAACAGATCCATTCCAGTAGTTGGTATTATGAAGAATGTAGAGATAAAACTTGCCTCACACCCTGAAGCAACTTATAACATTGATATTACTGTAGTTGATATCCCACCATATTATAGAATGCTTCTATCAAGGCAATGGGCTGCAATGGCAGGAGGCAATGTTCAGTTAGATTTATCATATGCCACCATACCAGTGGGTGGCAAGGAAATCAAGCTGTGCAGAGAGCCAAGGTATGACAATATTATAGAAAGAATGGATCGGCATCAGATAAATTTCTTTTGTGATACATATTTAGGAGTTTTCAAAGTTGGAGAAACTACACCAGAATTGCATAACACTGATCCAATACACGCTGAATCTATGAAAGAAGAAAATGATCTGTGGAAAATGTATTTTGATGGTGCATGCAGCAAAATAGGAAATGGGGCTAGAGTAATTTTCATTTCACCAGGAGGTAAAACTTTCAAATACTCTTTCCTATTGACATTTGAATGCACAAATAATGTAGCTGAGTATGAAGCCTTGCTCATTGGCCTAAACATAGCCACTAAACACAAAATAAAAAAGTTAGCTGTCTATGGTGACTCTGAATTGGTCATATCCCAAGTAAGAGAAAAATACTTATCAAAAAATAAAAGATTAAGATAGTACAGGAATGCAGTTTGGGATGATATTGAATTGTTTGATGCCTTTTCAATCAACTGGGTTGATAGGTCTAAAAACATTATGGCAGACCTTTTAGCAAACATAGCATTAAAGAGAGATGATGTCACACTAGGAGGGATTACGGAAGTTGAATTTAAAACTAGACCTACTATCCCTGATAATATATAGAACTGGCAAGTGTTTGATAGCGATGCTGATATAATCAATTTCTTACATTGTGCTGACTATTATGAAAATCAAGAAATTGATTTTAATGCATTTGTAGAGGAACATGATGGGAAGGAAACCCTTTTTGGCCAAGAGGTGGTTCAGTTGAAAACGAACAGAAACCCAAGGTACTTATTGCATTAGAAAAGGCATTTGATGGCCACGACAGATATAAAAAGAAAGACACACCAATGATACCTAATGACCTTGAAGAAATCAATTTAGGGACATAAACAACTCCAAAGAATGTGTATATTGGAAGAAATCTTGACCAAAAAATTAGGAGCAGACTCATCAACCTGCTCAGAAAATACAGGCATGTGTTTGCTTGGTCATATGATGATTTAAAGGCATATAGAGAGGATTTATTTCAACATGAGATACCATTGAAGCCAGATGCTAAACCATTCAAACAGAAATAGAGGCTGATCAATCCTACATTGGCCCCTAAGATGCTAGAGGAACTTACAAAGTTAAGGGATGGAGCTATAATCAAACCTATTAGACATTCTTCCTGGGTTTCAAATTTAGTACCTGTCAGGAAAAAGAATGGTGACATTAGACTGTGTGTGGATTTCAGAAACTTGAATAAATCTTCTCTCAAAGATAATTATCCTCTCCCCAATATGGAGGCTATATTGCAGAAAGTCACTGGATGTGAATTGTTATCAATGATGGATGGTTTCTCTGGTTACAATCAGGTAAAAGTCAAGGAGTCAGAACAATTTAAGACTGCATTCATCACTCCGTGGGGAACATATGTGTATTTGAGAATGCCATTCGGATTAACTAATGCTGGAGCAACATTCCAAAGAGCAATGGATGTGGCTTTTGCTGAATTGATCAATAAGATTATGATAGTATATCAAGATGACTTGATAGCATATTCAAAAAGGGCTGAAGATCATTACACACACTTAGAACAAATATTTATCAAAGCCCTAGAATATGGCATATCATTGAACCCTAAAAAATGCCATTTTGCAGTAACAGAAGGAAAGTTGCTTGGCCATATAGTCTCGAAGGAAGGAGTTAAAATAGATCCTGAAAGGGTAAAAGCAATTGATCAAGTCCCTATTCCAAAAAATGTAAAAGCTATACAATCATTTTTTGGTCAGATAAATTTTGTCAGAAGATTTATACCAAATTTTGCAGAAATTGTTTGTCCTATATCAAAAATGCTAAAGAAGAACTCAGAAATGAAGTGGACAACAGAAACAATAGAAGCATTTGCTAATATTAAGAGGGAAATCAAGCAAGCCCCAGTTTTAGTATCCCCTGACTTCAGTAAATCATTCCAACTATTTTCATTTGCTTCCTCTCATACAGTTGCAGCAGTGTTATTACAGAAAAAACAATGATGGATATGAACAGCCTATCTCTTTCTTTAGCAAGTCCCTTCAGAATGTAGAGTTAAAGTATGACATTATTGAAAAACAAGCATATGCATTGGTAAAAGCAGTAAAAAATTTTAGACCATATTTGGTGGGGGCTAAAATCACAGCATGTGTTCCTAATGCTGCAGTGAAGGATGTATTGGTCCAAACTGAAGTCACTGGTAGGCGATGTAGGTGGATCAATAGGATTTAGGAATTCAATATTGAAATCCAAATCACTAAACTAGTGAGGGGACAGGGTCTTGCCAAATTGATGGCTAAAGTAATCTTGAAGCCTCTCAGATATGTAATGTTGATGCAAGTACTAGTATTGAACATACTACATGGTATACTGATATAATATATTATCTAAAACATATGAAGTGTCCTGAAGGGTATGATGATAACAAAAGGAGGACACTCAAACTACAAGCTTCAAAATATGTACTCATCAGTGGGGATCTTTATTGGAAAATAGAGATGGGATTCTACTATTATGCTTGGATGAATACCAGTCAAAACATATTATGAAAGAGTTGCATGAAGGCATGTGCGAAGGTCATTTCTTAGCAAAGACTACAGCCCATAAAATCCTGAGGGCAGGATAGTATTGGCCTAAAGTTTTTAATGATTCATACCATTACACTAGAAAGTGTGAAGCATGCCAAAAGTTCTGAGGGAAATTAAAATATCAGGGAGCACTACCCTTAAAACCTATGCAGGTTGAGGCTCCATTTTATCAGTGGGGTATTGATTTTATAGGTGAAATCTTAGAGAAATCAAGTGGGGGGCACAAATGGATTTTAGTGGCTATTGATTACTTTACAAAATGGGTAGAAGCGATCCCAACTAAACAGGCGACAAGTAAAGTTGTGATTAAATTTCTAATGGAGAATATTATATGCAGATTTGGTACTCCAGTAAGATTGATTACAGATAATGGGATGCGTTTTAGATCTGATGAATTCAAAGGATTTTGCAGTACACATGGTATCCCTATTTCTTATGCTGCTCCCTACCATCCACAAGCCAATGGACAAGCAGAATCAAGTAACAAGAGCCTCTTGAAAATCATAAAAAGAATGTTGGATAGAAACAAGAAAGCTTGGGATTCAAAATTAAGAATGGCAGTATGGGCTGATAGGATTACTGTAAAAAGAGCAATTGGGAGATCTCCTTATGAGTTGGTGTATGGAACACAAGCAAGATTACCACTGGAAAATCTTATACCAGTATACAAATTCATTCTCCAGGAAGATTTGAATATTCCTGAACCAATTGAGGAAAGGTTGGAACAACTGGCAGAGCTTGATGAAACAAGAAGAATAGCTCAGAGGCAGAATGTTAAATTAAAATCACAAGTAAAATATCTCTTTGACAAGAAGGCCAAAGACAGAAAGTTTGAAATAAATGATCTAGTACTGATGTGGAATGCAAGGTGTCAGGACAAAGGAAAACATGGAAAATTTGAAGCCCTGTGGTTGGGTCCTTTCGTTATCACTGGCAAGGGAGGTGATGACTCTTACTACGTATAGAATATATCAGGAGAGGAACAGGAATTGCCTGTACATGGGCAATACTTGAAGCAGTTCTTTTCATAAACATGTACAAAGAGAATTGAGCGTTGCCAGTGCATGGACAACCCTCAAATAATTCTCAAAATATTTTTATTCCATGCACAGTAGTCTAGGAATCATTCTCGTTCCCCATCATTTGTTACTTTCTTTTTCCCATCTTCATAAAAACATCACCCCAAAATAAATAAAATATGTGGTCTACTTGCCCAAGAGATCTGGATCCTTGTCATACTCATAGGGAGTATACATCCCAGACAGAGCCACTGTTAGGACAGTAAAATTTTTAAATTTTTACTATCTTCTCACTCCACCATATTTGAACAAATCCTAAAAAACATCCCAAAAAAACCATAGTAAAAATTTAATGTATCTCACAGGATGTCTATAGATGAGCAGTACTAAACTACTTAAAAGTCAATCTATCAGCAAGATGTCGTATTGCTTACACCGATACATGAGGAACCATTTGAAAATAACCATTGGTGTGAGAATAGAGATCGGAAAGAAACTTATAGAAGTCACTGATGGAATAAGTAATACCGATGACCTTTCATCGGCAAGAGAACCAAGTAGTCATACTGATCGGTATGACTAATAATCATCGGAGGATCCTTCAAAAGCTACCCCGACGGTATATATCATACCGATGAAGTATTTCGGCAAGAGTTTCACCGAACATCCTGCGGGGGCAATGAAGCAAATAGCCATCGGCAAGAAATGAATTATCGGGACGAGAAACAAATAAGTCTCTGATACTCAATGTCTTGGCAAAAAGAGAGCTTTCGGTAAGACTCACAGTGATACAGATATCTATCGGGATGACTCAACATATTAGGACAAAGGAATTAGGTCTTGCCGACTCACAAGTCACGGCGATCAAAAGGTGTTGGTGACAATTTAATAAACTCTATTCGATAAAGAATATAAAAGTGGCCATTGGGGAGATGATTTGGATCGGGTTATCTTTTAAAAGCTATCCCGATAGTATATTTCATTCCGATGGGAATAAATTCATACTTGTTGATATTATAACGGCGAGACATTAACAGAGTCATTCTGATCCAAAGTAAAGATGACTATCGGCGAGACGACAAAGCTCGGGGAAACATAAATATGTTATCCCGATAGTATTGATCACCCCGATAAACAAATTATTATCGGTGAGACTCTTACCGATAGTTATATCGGTAAGACTCATTATGTCAGAGGGAAATCTCAATCACATGGCGATGAAACAAGTCCTGCCGATGGTCACGCCGATTGATTGTTTGCGCCACAAGAAGTATTAAAGTCGCCCAGACATTTTAAAAAATCACGCCAATGAGAAGAGTTATGGCGATGTGACATTTCACAGCGATGAACATTGAATTGATCAGACAATTAAATACAAACGGCTACGAAATCCTTTACGATCAGTGTAATCACAAGGTCGTTTGAGAGGAGAATACGGAGGAACTCTTGAAGCAAGAACAGAGGATTTCAATTACAGCCATCGAACTACAGGTACAATCATACAAACCATTGTATAGCTTGTGTTTGAATTTTCTGCCAAAGTTTAAAAATGGAGACTCCGGGAAAGGGGAAAGGAAGAAAATCACAAGGGGAAACTAGTATATCTAAAAAACAAAAAACTGAACAAACCCCTGAGGAAAAAGTAAAAGACAGAAAACTAAATCAGGACTTAATTGACCAATTGCCTAGGTCAACTCCCAAGGCCAGAAGGTCTGCTCAACTCAGGGTAGAAGTTGAAAAATTAGAAGATAAACATAAGCGCCTGGGAGATATCTGGACCCTAATCAAGGGATATGAGCTTTTTAGATTCCATTATAATAGAAGGTTTAGGAATGCTCCTATGTTAAACCCATGGCACTTGAATTTGGTAAAACTGGTTATGCCTAATGTATTCCTGAATGTGGAACTCCTCTAACTGCTTGCCAAATATTACAATTCAAGCCTGAAAGCCCTTTGCAACCCACAAGGAGAACCAATTGTACATTTGTCAAAGAATGCTATTTGTGAAGTGTTCGATCTAGATGATTTATGCACTGTCCCTATTATTTATGAAGATCTTGAGAAAGAATATTGGAGAATGGATACAACTTACAATGGATGGAGTTGCCCATTCATAGGCCCAAGATTGAGGGAGAAGTGATGCCCTTAATTGAAAATGATGGTCCTCCCTTTCATGTAGCCATATTTGAACCATATATACAGTATACCTATTATTCTGTGGGCCAAGTCCTTGGTTCAGAGGTCCCCGAGTTCATGACTATCCCTCTAATGGTCATAGCCTCTGACATTCAGTGTCATAATGCGAGGCAGTTTGATTATGCTTCCTATATTGCTAATAGAATGGATTCTGGCTTATCTGCAATAAGAAATAGTGCCCCAGCATGCTCTTTTGAGATTTATTCAATGCTTATGCACATGGTGTTGTATTTTGGCCAGGAAGTAGGGTTATGGCCAAGTGAGCTTAAAGTTGTCACTGCAGATAAGAAAGGGGAAAAGATACCCATACAAATGTGGACCAGAATATGGGATAGTAGATATGCCCACTCAAGCTATACCCAATTTGAAGAACACTGTGTAAACGTTTTGTACAGGTCTTTTAACCACCCTTGTGAATATTCAATCTCTACTAAAATAAAAAGATTCCTTAGGCCAAAAGATTTTGGTGGCCCCCTACTGTCACTCATAATTGGGGAGACTGGTATTGCTTTGAGGGTGCGACTATGATTAGGGTTTATGGTTTTGAGGATACTCCATTCATATTGCCCAAGACTGTTCCTGACAGGCTTGCATACTTAGAAATAATCAGGCAAATGCATTGCTCAAATGTAATGCATCTAAGTTCACATGATAAACAATCATTTATGCCCAGCACTTTATGTTTTGGAGATTTTACTGTGGTTTCAAAAGAAGGTTACAATCTCATTTTGGATAAATTAATGCACTATAATATGAGGAGTGCTGAGGCCAGGAAAGGGTTTGACCTTGAAGGTTTTATTGACTATGCACGCAGGAAACAAAATCTTAGTGGATACATGCACATACATTATCCACATGACGATGTTATTAGAAACTTAGAAGAGGCTGAAGTTGAGTTGGTGATAGAAAAATATAACAGGGAGTTAGGTGAAAAGAAAAAGCAATTAGCAGAGATTGAAGTTACATCCTTTGAGAATGAAGAAATGGTAGATCAAGAACATCCATAGGACAAAACAACAAAAATGTCCGAAAGGAAAATGCTACAATATCAGCCTCCTGTTGTGCTACATGATGAGGAGGGAACTGCTGATGAGGATCCATGCCAAACAACTTATGATTCTTTCATCTCTGATGATAAATTTATTCAGTCGAAAGAATTTAAGTCATTCTTGTACAAATACAAAGGGAAAGAGATCAGAGAGTTAGTAGATGATGTTTCAGCTGATAATGAAACACAATTGTTAGATATGTTGAAGGTAACAATAGATAAAGAGATGCAGGACATGACACCTAGCAGGGGTAGACAGTTGCTTAAGGATGCGGGGGTTATGATTTTTCCTAGCCTTGATTTAAATTCTGCTTTGGTTTTTGATAGTTTTTTGAATAGTTCAAATGATAAGTATAAACTTACTCCAGAAGGAGTTAATGAAGTATATATGGGAACAAGATACAATAATGATGAAAATTCTTTAATGATATGGGTGTTATATCCTCCCCATCAGAAAATGGCCATCATAGATACTGAAAAGACTTTTGGCCATGTCATGAATTTGAAAGCAGGGGAAACTGACCCTTTGATTACTACAGACATTGGTATCAATGTTGCAAAATTGAACAAGGCACAAGCTCAAATGTTGATCAAAGAGAGAGATGCATATAGATTTAGTTGTGAAAGATTGACAAAAGAAAATGATTATTTGAAGGATGTTGTTAAGAGTACTTTTGGCCAATCCACAAAAAGAATAACTCAAGGTGAGAGCTCACAAGGCATTCAAGCATTATCCCCAGACCAGGCAACACAAATTCAGATAAATGCATTTGTTACAATACTGTAGAGCACGTATGCAAACATGGTCCGGTGGTTAAACCTGTTTTGGGATAACTACTCAGAAAATCACAAAGCAATTAAAGAACATGAAAGACTTGAACAGAGAATACAGGAAAAATTGATTGAGATACAAAGCAAAAGTGCTACTGATAGCACAGATATCTCCGATGCAGGAGCATTGCTCAAATAGCACCAAAAATACTATGACAAACTTAAAGCTGATGCTAAGGAAGGTACCGATGCTTCAAATGCAGGAGTGCCCGTGTTATTTAAAGACAATGGAGAGGTAAAGAGCAAAGAAGAATGGATTGTTGATTGTCAAGTCATATTACACGAGGCCACAGGAGCTCTCAAAGACAAAATTTTTGCATTTGGAGAAGCTTGCAGACACCTGGAAAGAATGGTCACACTTGATGTGATTACTAGAGATGCTATTGAGCTTACTGATTCTCACCATGATCAGGAGTATTTAGATCACTTGGCTAAAGTTTATCTATGGCTGAATAAAGCCTAATCATGTAATAGTTGTTAATGTTTGTTAATTTCCCAAAAGACTTATTGAAGAGTTATGTCTCTTCATAGAAACATCTATATAGGTTCAAACAATTGGTGCTGAAATGTCATCAGCAGTAGAATATAAACATATACATAAAATACAATGTCTCATAATGGCCATGCTGTATATTTTATTTGAAGAAGAAGTTGAAGTTCTCTGATTCAGTGGTTTTATTTTGGCATCAGTTGTTTGTTAAATTTACTCAGTTGTATGGTTGTCTCCATTTCTGCATTTCCTTGTTATTTAGATTAAGCATATCAAGTATATATTTGATCTGTCAATACACATTTGCTGTATCTGTGTGATTAAATAGGTTGGTGTCCATTTGAGGAATTAAACCCTTCCAACTTAGTCACAGTAGCATAGAAAGGTTAAGTTTGGATTACTAAGTAGAGCCATATAATTAGGATTGCCATTCTGTCTCCATATTGATATTATCAGTTATCCATTGCGTATTTCACTCAATTGGTTCCTTCAAGAAAAGATTAAATTGCCTTCTGGTGAATAACAAGGAATTAGATCATATTGATTGGATCATTTAAGAAGAGTCTGTCAATCATCTCCCTGCACGTTTATACAAGTTATAAACTAGAATTGTGCCAAACAATTAGAATTAGTACCATTACGAAACCACTAGTCCTGGTCCTTCAATTGACTCTGTTACCCAATAAGGCACGAGTCCTATTTAACTCATTATTTAAATCCTTTTACCTTGATATTACTTATACAATTTCTACCAATTACTTATTAATCAGTTAAGTAAGCTTTTTATCTATCCTACATCCTTTGCCATTGTAGATAGATTTAATTAGTACACACATTCACATTTAGTCTGCTTTAATTTTCCAAGGTTCACCCACCTAGGTGTAGCAGGACCTAAAGCGTAGGAAATCATCAAACCTTGAAGGTTGATTTCGTCACGTTAGTTCAAAAACATTGCAAATCTAAACATAGAGCTTGGCATCCTCTTAGGATTGGCAACCTGCATTTTTGAGACCTAACAGGCAGAACCATAGAATGAGGATAGGTGGTGGTGACGTCATCCAGGAGGAAAGGTTCGGGGGTCTAAGTTCCACTCTTTTTCATTACAGATGTTTCTAAGTGTTTTAGAGTTTTGGACTTCAGGGTTTTCATATTCCCTCTTCCTTTCTTCAGAAGGTGGAAGGCTGAAGGCTTAAACTCTAAACTCCGTCGCTCTCAAAAGGTTCTAAGGCTTTCCACCATTCTGTGGGGATTATTTTATCAAGGAAAAAGGTTACAACGAAATCACATAAAGATGACATGTGGTGCCCTAGAGGCCAGAAAATGTGATGCAGGAGCATCCAGTGGTGTAAGGGCAATCTTGCATCACTCAAAAAGATGTTAATTCAAAATCATTGTAGTTGTTTTCATTTATTTCCATAATTAGTGTTTCTGGTTCCATAATATCTAGAATAATGATGTAGGACTTTCAGTTTTTCCAAAACTACTAAAAATAGCAACCTGCCTGTTTTGGAAAGTCTACCTGCTATTTTTGGAAAGTTTGCAGTTGTGTACAGATTGAAGCAAAAACTTGAAAAAAGTTACTAAATGGAAATATAAGACCTTTGGCGAAGGAATTAGGCAAAGATCATTTGTGAGTTGAAAGATATTAAAGTTTTTGTTTTCTAAAAAGCCCCTAAAAATTTCTGAAACGAGATATGAGGCACTAAAACTTCCCTAAACATCCCAAAAAGTTGATGGAAATCCATTTATAGATTTTTGGCATGATATTTTACATCGCGAGCTTTCCGATGCATAAAACGGTTCGTCAATCAGACACCCAGATCAAAAGTTATGCTTCCCGGAAGTTTACCTACTTTTATAGGGAGTTGTAAATTTTGAAATTTAGCTAGATGCCACTAAAAAGTGTTATTTATGGCTATTTTGGGGACCCTGGGTAGTAGTAGAGTTAAGGGGGCAAGTGTAGAGTCAAGAATAGGTGGGAAAATAGAAACCCTAGCTGATTTGGGGGTTACAGAAGGCGAAAGATTCCAGAGCCTGGTGATGGTAGCTGTAGTGTGTTGCAGCCTGTGGAGGACTGATTCCTCTGATTGTAATTAAGCTTCTGTAATGTAATAAGTTTCCCAGATCAATAAAAGAAAGTTCTATTCTCTGTATTCAATTTCTATTATTGTGTGTTTTATGATTTACCTCCTTCATCAAGTGGTATTAGAGAAAGGGTTCCTGAGTGTGTAGACAGATTGCCGACCATGAGGCAGTTTGCACCAGGACCTGAGGTTGTGGGTTTGCTGTGGAGATCAAGATGCCTCCATGAAGAAATTGTGTTGGGAGGAATGCTCTGACGGAAGAGGGTTTTAGAGCCCTACAAAGGCAAATCGATGCATTGCAAGAGGAGCTGTGAAGAGGGTTTGATTCGAGAACAAGAGAAGAAAGCGAAGATGAAGCTAAAGAAGAGCTATCTGAGGAAGAGCAAGAAGCTGCAGGAGATACTACAGAAGTTAGGTTGTTGAGGGCCATTTCGAAGATTGGAAAGAGGCCCAAAATCAAAGTTTCTACATATTCTAGAGATTTGAATCCGGAACAGCTTATTGATTGGTTCAATGACATGGAGTATTTCGAGTATGAAGATGTGGAGGACCCATATCGGGTCAAGTTTGCAAAAATAAAGTTGAAGGGCCATGCCAGTATTTGATGGAAGGAGGTCCAATTAGTGAGGAATAGAAGAGGAAAAGGAAAGATCACCAGATGGGATCGGATGGTGGAGAAACTGAAGAAGCAGTTCATTCTCGTGGACTATGAGATGGAGTTGTTGAAGAAGCTGCAAGGACTAAAGCAAGGTAACAAGTCTGTCAAGGAGTATACAGAAGAGTTTTATAAGATTACTATCAGGACAGGCCATGCAGAGCCCAACAAGGAGAAGGTAGCCTGTTACATTAATGGGTTGAGGCTGAGTATTCAAGAGGAGTTGAGCCTGGTCAGAATGACCACCATAGAAGATGCGTACCAGTTTTCCCTTAAGGTGGAGGA
The DNA here is from genome assembly GCA_027924645.1 of Cunninghamia lanceolata. Taxonomy (NCBI): domain Eukaryota; kingdom Viridiplantae; phylum Streptophyta; class Pinopsida; order Cupressales; family Cupressaceae; genus Cunninghamia; species Cunninghamia lanceolata. Next base: position 3,343,539 of record BSBN01000286.1, on the reverse strand, counting down.
GAAGCTGAACAAAAGATTTGATAGTAAGCAAAGGGGAAGAGGTCAAGGTGGAAGGACTGGTGGAAGACCCTATGGAGGCCGTAATGAAGATCAAAAGAAAAGTGAAGAAGCAGGCACCAGTCAAAATCAAAGAGGGGATAATACCTACCGCCCTCGTGACCAGAACAATGGTGAGCAAAGAGGAAGAGGAAGAGGTAGACCTGGGCAAGGACCTGGAAGAGGAGGTTTCAGAGGAACTGTTTCCAATGTGGAGAAGAAGGGCATCGAGCATATGAGTGTCTGCGACATCAAGGAAGGACAAATAGAAGACTTGAAGGTAATGCTCAAGTTGCACATGTAGATGAAGATGCACATTCTGAGCATTCTAAAGATGCTGAAAGGGGAGAAACCCTAGTTGTCAGAAGAACCTTGTTGAATGAGGAGAAAGAACCCAATTAGAGGAAGAGTTTATTCTGCACAAGGTGCAAATGTGAAGGTAAGTGTTGTGATATTATTATTGACAGTGGAAGCACTGATAATCTTGTTTCAGAGGAGTTGGTTGACAAGTTGAAGTTGACAAGAAGAAAGCATCCACATCCATATCGGATTGCATGGTTGTAGAAGGACCACCGAGCTTTGGTCAATGAGCAATGTTTAGTGAAGTTTAAGATTAGGGACTACCATGATGAGGTGCTGTGTGATATCATACTGATGGATGCATGTCATATGCTGTTGGGGAGGCCGTGGCAGTATGATAGGAGCGCTGTCCATGATGGCTGTGCAAACACATATTCTCTAACAAAGGATGGAGTTCATCATAAGTTGAAGCCCTTGAAGGAGGTGGAAGAAAAGGTATGTAGTACTACCAGAATTTGCTTGGTAGATGGTAGGAAATTTTTGGAGGGTGTGAAGCATGAGCGTCATTGCTTTGCATTGATTCCTAAGATTAGTCAAGAGAACTGTGAAGATGTACCAGTAGTAGTTTCATATATGTTGGAAGAGTTCTAGGACATTATCTTTGATAATGTACCAGAAGGTTTGCCACCAGTAAGGAAGATAAGTCATCAAATGGATTTGATACCAGGAGCCAGTTTGCCAAACAAGGCAGCCCACAGAATGACCCCTGCAGAGAATGAAGAGCTGAATAGACAAGTTCAGGAGTTGTTAAGGAAGGGACTGATAAGGGAGAGCCTAAGTCCATGTGCGGTACCTGCAGTACTAGCACCAAAGAAGGATGGAGAATGGAGGATGTGTACAGACTCTCGAGCCATCAATAAGATAACTATCAAGTATAGATTTCCATTGCCAAGAATGGATGACATTATGGATTGTTTGAGTGGAGCCAAGTACTTCACAAAAATGGACCTGAAGAGTGGGTATCACCAGATCCATATCAGAGAAGGGGATGAATGGAAGACAGCCTTCAAGACAAAGGAAGGTTTGTATGAGTGGTTAGTCATGCCATTTGGGCTAACTAATGCACCGAGCACATTCATGCGGCTCATGAACGAGGTATTGAAAGAATTTTTGGGAAGTTTTGTTATTGTTTATTTGGATGATATTTTAATTTTTAGTAAGACTTGGGATGATCATCTGATGCATATCTGAAGAGTTCTAGAGAAGCTTAGGGAGGAGAAGTTGCTGATTAATCTAAAGGAATGTAGTTTTGCAAAGAAGGAGTTGGTATACCTGGGATTTGTAGTCTCAGAAGAAGGTCTTAAGATGGACCCAGAAAAAGTAAGGGCTATCATTGAATGGCCTATGCCAAGGAGTACAACGGAGGTAAGATCCTTTCATGGTTTGGCAAGTTTATATAGAAAGTTTATCAGGAATTTTAGTAGCATTTGTGCACCCCTAACTGAGACAATGAGAGGGGATAGAAAAGAGTTTAGATGGACTAAAGGAGTAGACAAGAGCTTTGATACATTAAAGTAGAAAGTCGTAGAACAACTTGTTTTGGCACTTCCAGATTTTAATAAGGTATTTCAAGTAGATTGTGATGCTAGTGGTAGTGGTATAGGAGCTGTTTTGAGCCAAGAATGTAAACCCATTGCCTATTTTAGTGAAAAGCTTAATGATGCCAAGAAAAAGTATTCTGTTTATGATCAGGAGTTTTATGCAATAGTTCAGGCTTTGAAGAAATGGAGACATTATTTGTTGCCAAAAGAGTTTGTTTTATATACTGATCATCAGGCTTTGCAGTATCTTAATAGTCAAGGAAAGTTAAACCAAAGGCACTTAAAATGGGTTGAGTTTTTGCAGAGATATACTTTTGTTTTGAAGCACAGGAGTGGGAAGTCCAACAGAGTTGCAGATGCCTTGAGTAGAAGGCAAATTTTGTTGACAGGAATGAAGATAGAGGTTGTTGGATTCGATGAGCTCAAAAGTTTGTATCCTAAAGATCCAGATTTTGTAGAGGCTTGGAAAGCTTGTTTGGAACCTATTACTTTGGACAGGACAAAATGGTTGGATTTCATAATCCAAGATGGCATGTTATTTAGAGGAAGCCAGTTGTGCATTCCAAGGAGTTCCATGAGAGAGAACCTGATTAAGGAGAAGCATAGCGGAGGATTGGCTGGACATTTTGGTCGAGAAAAGACCATTGCTATTGTTGGTAAAAATTATTATTGGCCACAGTTGCAGCAGGATGTGTGGAAATTTGTGCAAAGTTGCAGAGTGTGTCAGATGGCAAAAGGAACAAGTCAGAATACAGGGTTGTATCAACCATTACCTGTACTAGAGAAGCCATGGGATGATATCAGTATGGATTTTGTTCTTGGTTTACCAAGGACACAGAGAAGACATGATTCCATTTTTGTAGTGGTGGACAGATTCTCGAAGATGGCACATTTTATTCCATGTAAGAAGACTAATGATGCTATTCATATTGCATAGTTATTTTTCAGGGAAGTGGTGAGACTACATGGTCTACCAAAGATCTAGAAGAAGTTGAAGACAGATTTGAAGTTCAGTTCTGCACACCATCCACAAACTGATGGACAAACCGAAGTGGTGAATAGGACTTTGGGTAACCTGCTACGGTGCTTAGTAGGGGATAAGCCCAAGGGATGGGATTTAATTTTACCACAGGTAGAATTTGCTTACAGCAATTCTGTCAATAGGAGTACTAGTAAATCACCATTCCAGATTGTATATGGCAATAGCTGAAGAAATGCTTCTGAGTTAAGGAAGCTGGACAACGAAGAAAAGACAAGTGCCAAAGCTGAAGACTTTGCAGAACACATGAAGAATTTACATGAAGAGGTGAGAAAGCACATTAATAAGATGAATATTTAGTACAAGGCTAAGGCAGATCAAAAGAGGAGATATAAGGAGTTCCAGGTAGGAGATGAAGTCATGGTTCACCTGAGAAAAGAAAGGTTCCCAATTGGAACATACAATAAGTTGAAAATGAAGAAATTTGGACCATGTAGAATCTTGAAGAAGCATGATTCAGGAAATGCATATGAGGCAGAGCTGCCGAGTGGGATCAATATTTCCCCTATTTTCAACATTACTGATTTATCAGAATATCATGAAGGTGTGACAGAGGATGGACCAACAGAGGAACAGTGGAGTATTCTGGCATCTACTTCAACAGAGGAGATAGAAGAGATCTTGGATAGCCATGTGGGAAGGAGCACTCGGAATAGGCAATACGAAGACTATCTAGTGAAATGGAAAGGAAGGCCTATTGAAGATTCTTCTTGGTTGTCTAAGGCAGAGGTTGACCATTTGGGTTTTCCTCACACAAACATCTGAGACGTGACAGGGTCACTTCTCAAATTACCCTGGGTGTCTGATGTAGGAGCATCCAGTGGTGTAAGGGCAATCCTGCATCACCCAAAAAGAAGTTAATTCAAAATCATTGTAGTTGTTTTCATTTCTTTCCATAATTAGTGTTTCTGGTTCCATAATATCTAGAATAATGATGTAGGACTTTCAGTTTTTCTAAAACTGCTAAAAATAGCAACCTGCCTGTTTTGGAAAGTCTACCTGCTATTTTTGGAAAGTTTGCAGTTGGGTACGGATTGAAGCAAAAACTTGCAGAAAGTTACTAAATGGAAATATAAGACCTTTGGCGAAGGAATTAGGCAAAGATCATTTGTGAGCTGAAAGATTATAAAGTTTTTGTTTTCTAAAAAGCCCCTAAAAATTTTTGAAAAGAGATATGAGGTACTAAAACTTCCCTAAACGTCCTGAAAAGTTGACAAAAATCTATTTATGGATTTTCTGTGTGATAGTTCACATCGTGAGCTTTCTGACGCATAAAACGGTTCATTAATCGGACACCTGGATCAAAAGTTATGCTTCCCAGAAGTTTACCTACTTTTATAGGGAGTTGTAAATTTTGAAATTTAGCTAGATGCCACCAAAAAGTGTTATTTATGGTTATTTTGGGGACCCTGGGCAGTAGTAGAGTTAAGGGGGAAAGTGTAGAGTCAAGAATAGGTGGGAAAATAGAAACCCTAGCTGATTTGGTGGTTACAGAAGGCGAAAGATTCTAGAGCCTGGTGATGCTAGCTGTAGTGTGTTGCAGCCTGTGGAGGACTAATTCCTCTGATTGTAATTAAGCTTCTGTAATGTAATAAGTTGCCTAGATCAATAAAAGAAAGTTCTATTTTCTGTATTCAATTTCTGTTATTGTGTGTTTTATGATTTACCTCCTTCATCAAAATGGAAGCTCTGAGGCCCAATCTCTGCTAAGGTAAAATCTTCTAAGTGTAAATGGTAGAGCTCGTGGTTTTCACCTTCCACCTCCTTCCTTCTTCAAGCAATAGGGTAGAGGGCTGAAGGTCTGAACTATGAAACTCTAACAGCTTATTTCCTCATAGAGGAAACATGATTTGACTGGATAGCAACCCTCCTAGTCACCATTAAAGATTCGTAAGGGCTTGTTTTCATGCAGTAGATGGTATTCTTGCCTCCTCATGCCACTGTTCCTTATCTACATTGAATTTCTTATACCCATGGTATGGGGGAACCTCATGTTTCAACATATTTCCTCAGCAAAGCCATGTGGTCATGCTCCAAGGATGCTAGTTCAAGTTAATGTAGCATGGTCGACATCCCTTCTTGTTGACTTCTCCTTTTCCACACCATTGCTGCTACAATGAAGATGAAATGTTATATATGCATGTGTAAAAGATGTATTTTAGGTTGTTGTTAGTTGTTTTTTGGGCTGTTATGCTGGGCAAATTCCTCTGTTACATCTAGACCTTGTAATGTGCTTACAAAATAGCTAGATTTGATGTATTGTGCTCATTTTTGAGCCTTTGATGTCTCTAGTCCATTGTTCAACCATGAATGTATGTGATTATTTTGTGTCTATTACTTTATAATGGGTTATTTACTCTTTGTAATGGTCATTTGACCTTCATGATCAATAAATCTCTAATATTTCACCTCTCTTACACTTTGTCTCTGTGTTTCATTTGAAGTTGTGATCTACTTTGTGAGTATAATGGCTCCTTCATAGATTATAGTCTTCTATATGAATCCTCTATCAAGGTTTTAGGTCTGTGTGAGTTCTTTTAGGGAGTGAGATCATTGTTGTGTTAGTTTAGTTCAACTAATATAGTTTATGACTCTAGTGCATCACCTTTTCCTTTTTGTATTCCTTCTATCCTTTTCCCCTAGCAAGTGTAGCATTAGGGTTTAATAGTTTTCTCTTAACCTTAAGCTCAGAAAGAGGAACCAACCTTCTCTAGAGATCTGATCTCATCTATAAGGTCCCACACCTTGAGATCATTCCCATTGTTTTATTAGAATGCTTGGACAGTCTCCAAGCATCATGCAATTCTAAGTGATAACAATTTCTGGCATGCTCGGTGGGACCCTCTGCTCTAAGTGAGAGTTGGACTAAGAATTTAGTGCCATTCTTGGTTCATTTGCTACTGTGAAAGCATTCAACAAGCACCTGGTAACTTTGCTAATCTAGTTCCTACATAATAATTCAACATTTCATGCCTGGAGTGTAGACAAGGTCTTCTTCTATAGGTAATTTCCAATTTATAGAGCTCTCATTTACATAAAGAAGAAGAACTAGACTATTGATAAAAAAAAAAAAGAACTAGACTGTCTAGGTCCTCCATGAGGGAAAATAGGAGTAGTAATTCATCCCCTTTAAGAGCTCAGTCAACTCCCCCTCTAGATAATTTCCAAGTTAGGTTTCAGTATTCAGGAAGAACCCTATGCATACCCATAATTAACCTAAATATCCCTAACATGGAAAGAAACCTTCCATTCGTTGCATTCCATGGGGACAATCCTCTAGACCTAGTGTAGTATGATGATATCCCCACTTCAGCCTTAAAGGCTATCCCATTTTTCACTGGTGAGAACTCCACTACCCCTACTAAACACATTCAAGACATTGCTAGTGTTTGTTCAGTCCACCATGTCACTGCTGATAACATGGTTGTGAGATTACTAGCCTCTTCATTCAAAGGAAAAGCCTTGTAGTGGTATAGAAGCCTCCAAGACAATTCCATCCACAACTGCGATGATTTAGGAACTAAATAGTGCCAACACTTTGAAGACAAGAGTGACCACTTGTCACTAATGGAGCAATTAGCTACAATTAAGAGAACCCCTCATGAATACATGGTAGACTTCAACTACCAATTCTAAAAAATATGGGATAGAATTCCCTTGCTGGTAAAGCCCTCTCCAAACACAACATTCATCTATTATTTAAGGTCTTTGAATCTAGATATTACTATCATGATTTAGTTTATGGGAGGGACTATATTGCTTGATGCCTGTGACACAACAATAAGGGTAGAAAATTACCTAATTCAAGCAGGAAAGATTGCTCCAAGGCCACCGATGCCTTTATTTCCAGAGGCCCCTGTTGTGCAACCTATTGCGGTTCCAATTGTTAGAAATAAAATAGAAATCAATGCAGAATAATTTCTTAGAATCAGAGCAACAAGAATTATGAAGAGAGATAAATTAAGAATGGAAATAAAAATTGCACAATATGAAGATAGGATTTAATGTGGTTCACCCAATGTGGGCTACGTCCATCAAGAAACACTTGCTCAGATTAGTCTTCTCACAATTACAATGCACAAATATTGTTTGGAGATATACTCAACAAACTCTCCCAAATTCACAATTGAATTCACACACTCTATTCACCTTCTCAATTCTTCTTATATTTACCTACTGTATGTTCATCTATTTATAATTACATCAATAGGTAACCGACTTAGCGGTTTTACAAAATAATGGGTACCAAACCATGGGCCAAGTTAACCCATAACAGTTCCCATTAATTATGGGTGATGACTCCACCCATATACAAGTATAAATAAAACACATAACTATACTCGCGGAAAAAGGGGGATCCGCACATATATACTATACCCATAGAAAAAAGGCAATCCTAAAATGGGGGAACCCTGGTGAGGATATGTTAAGAGTGTATAGTATTTGAAATACATTATTTGAAATACATTGTAATATGGAAATAGGATCCATAAAATAATAATCTCCCACTTGGAGACTGATTTTCTCTGAGAAAGCTTCTCAACCATTCACTATCATTTCTGAAGGGCAACCAAAGCTAAATATAGCTTCAGTTTCTCCCTTGTGACCACCTTGGTCACCATGTCTGCAAGATTCTGAATGGTGTGAATCTTCTATAGCTTCAACTTTGACTCTTCCTCCAAAGTTGTCCTGATGAAATGGTACCTCAACTATATATGCTTCATCCTAGAGTGGAAGGTGGAGTTCTTTGCTAGGTGTATAACACTCTAACTATCACTATACAACTTCCCTTCCTCCTGCTTATGCCCCAACTCTTCAAGAAAATGTTATAACCAAATCATCTCTTTGCTTGCCTCTGTGGCAGCAACATACTCAGCCTCTATGGTTGACAAAGCCACAAGTTTTTGTAGTCATGAAATCTAGCTCACCACTATGTCACCTACAATAAATATATAACCTGTCGTACTCCACCTGCTATCCAAATCTCCAGCCATGTATGAATCTACATAACCATGCAAAGTGGTGTCCAACCCACTGTAGCATATAAATGTCTCCATGGCCCCTCTCAAATACTAAAGAATCCACTTCACTTCCTGCCAATGCTCTCTACTAGGATCACTCCTATACCTACTCACTACTCCCACTGCATAAGCAATATCCGGCCTAGTGAACACCATCGCATACATCAAGCTGCAAACTACTGATGAGTAAGGTACCTTCAACATCTAGATTTTCTACTCCTCTATCTTGGGACACTGCTCCTTTGATAACTTGAAATGGCTTGCCAAAGGAGTCCCAACTAGTTTAGCATCCTACATACTAAACCTCTCCAAGACCTTCTTAATGTACTCTTCCTAAGATAAAGAAAGATGTCTTTCCTTCCTATCCCAAGATATTCTCATTCCAAGGATTTGTTTTTCTCCCCCAAAATCCTTCATAGCAAAGGAATTACTAAGTTGTTCCTTGAGTACCTTTATTTTCTACATGTTCTTACCTACAACCAACATGCCATCCACATATAGACACATAATAATATAACTACCATCATCAAATTTCTTGATATACATGTAATGGTCTAAATGACACCTAGAATATCTCTGCTCCATCATAAAACTGTCAAATTTTCTCGTACCACTATTGTGGAGCTTGTTTCAGGCCATACAAGCTCTTCTTTAGTTTGCACACCATGTTCTCCTTCCCTATGACCTCATATCCTTGTGGCTGCTCCATAAGTCCTCCAAATCACCATAAAGGAATGGAGTCTTCACATCTAGTTTCTCTAAGTGCAAATCTCCCGCTGCCATTATCCCAAGAACAATCCTAATAGAAGTCATTTTAACCACTAGAGAAAAAATCTCATTGAAATTGATAGCTTTTTTCTGTGCAAACCCCTTGACCGCCAACCGGGATTTGTACCTTTTTCTACCTCCATCCTCCTCTTTGACTCTGTACACCCACTTGTTCTACAATGCTCTCTTACCTTTAGGTGGGTTTACCAAACCCCAAGTCTAATTTTCCATGAGAGATTGATGCTCCTCATCCATGGCTTTTTCCCACTTCTTCCTAACATCTACCCCCATTGCTTCCTCAAAGCACTCTGGCTCTTCATTGTCAGCGAGTAATAAATGATTAAGAGATGGATAAAAATGTTCAGGTTCCAATCTTACCCTAGAAGATCTCCTAACCTTAGGAGTTTGGGATTCCTGTGGAATAGGTGCCTGAACTATTTGCTTGGACACTTTACTATCTGCAATGTCCTCCAACATTGTGTACTCTTTTCTAGGTTCCTCTCTCTAATCCTGCAACTGTTGTTTGTACATGAATTTTTTATTAAAGACCACATCCCTAGAACAAATGATTTTCTTGTCCTTAAAACTCCAAACACGAAAACCAAAATCATCCTCACCATAACCAATAAAGGTGCATTTTTCAGTTTTAGCCTCTAACTTGGTCCTATCATCTTTATCAATATGAATAAGGCTTCACAACCAAATACTCTAAGAAATGAATAATTACCCTTCTTACTAGACCAAGCTTCCTTAGGTATGCCTCCATCCAAGGTTGTTGAAGGTCCTCTATTGATCAAATATATTGCAGTGTTCATTGCTTCTGCCTAAAACTCAAAAGGCAGTCCTGCATGTGACCTCATCCTCCTACCATGCTCCATGATAGTCTTGTTCATTCTTTCTGACACTCCATTTTTTCATGGAGTTCCTAGAACTGTCATTTGTCTATAAATTCCATTCCTAGAATAGTAATAAAAAAATTCATTGCTGCAATATTCTCCACCAATATCTAACCTGAGACATTTTAACTTGAGACCTGTTTCATTCTCAACCAAGGCTTTCCATCTTTTAAATGTATCAAGCACATCAGATTTCTCCTAATGTCATACACCCACACTTTCCTAGTTGTATCATTAATAAATGTTACATGATAAGATGAACCACCAATAGAAGATACTTGAGCCAACCCCCATACATCTGAATGAACTAGCTCCAACTTATTCTCCTTTCTCTGTGGTCCAACTTTGAGAAACTTTACCCTTTTTTGTTTTCCATACACACAGTGTTCACAGAAATCTTAATCAACTTATTTCAATACAGGCATTCTATCTTTCAAAATATTCATGCCCTTTTGGCTCATGTGATGAAGCCTATAGTGCCACAAAGTTGCATCTGCTTCTACAACAACTAAATTAACATAATCGACATTACTAGATAAATAAAAGGTACCAACCTTCTTACCTCTTACTACCACAAGAACACCCTTGGTCACCTTCCAAGAATCTGTTGTAAAAGTCACCATACAACCTTCACTACCTAGTTGCCCCACAGATACCAAATTCCATCTCAACTTGGGCACATGTCTGACATCCTTCAGTAGCCAAGTGTTCCCATTTTTGCATCTTGACCTGATCACATCCTTTTCCTACTATGCTACAAGGCTTATCATCACCAAGATAAACATGTTCAAAATTGCCTTGAACATAATCAATAAAATAATGCCTATGTGGTGTAGCATGAAAAGAAGCCCCTAAATCTAAAACCCAAAACTCAACAATATTATCCATGGAGTGAATTAATGCATCCTGAAAAACATTACCTACTACCACATTTACCTCCTTGGTGTCTTCCTAATTGTTCTTCTTTCCCTGAAGAGCCCAACAATATTTCTTCGCATGCCTAATCTTTCCACAGTGCCAGCATTCCATCTTGATCTTTGATTTTGATGTTCCAGGACCATTTGACTTTCCATGGTTTCCTTTTCCTCTATATTTTTGTCTCCCTCTACTCTCCACCACCAAAGCATTCCCTAAAGTAGAAGACTCTCCAAAGCTTTTCTGTCGCATTTCCTCATTAAGGATTACTCCTAAAACATCCTCAAACTTCAACTTGGCATTGTTAGAGACTGAGTTGCTTACAACCATCACTAGGTTGTTCCAACTCTCTGGTAAGGAGCAAAAAATAAGTAGATCCCTAACTTCATCATCAAAGTCAATTTTTACAGAGTTCAACATACTCACAACCATATTAAATCCATTTAAATGATTAGTAATTGAAGCATTTTCAAACGTCTTCATATTAAATAATTTTTTCATCAGAAATATTTTATTAGAAGTAGAGGGTTTCTCATATAACTTCCCTAAAGTATTCATGAGATCTTCCATAGTTTTCTTTTGTGATATATTAAACATGATTGAAGATGCAAGGCATAACTAGATGGACCCAAGTGCTTTCCTATCAAGCAGCTCCTAATCCTCATCTGACATACTCACTGGTTTGTTTCCTTTTCCTACTAGTAGGGCATGGAGGTCCTTCTAATAGAGGTAATCCTCCATCTGCATCTTCTATAGACCAAAGTTCTTCCCATTGAAATTTTCAACCTTTGATCTACTATCATTAGTCGTAGCTCCCACTCAAGCTAATATCCCTTTATGTGATTCAACACTTTAGGAAATCCAACCTGAAGCTCTGATACCAGTTGTTAGAAATAAAACAGAAATCAATACAGAATAATTTCTTAGAATTGCAGTAACAAGAATTTTGAAGAGAGATAAATAAATAACAAAAATAAAAATTACACAATATGAAGACAAGATTTAATGTGGTTCACCCAATGTGGGCTACGTCCACCAAGAAATACTTGCTCAGATTAGTCTTCTCACAATTACAATGCACAAATATTGTTTGGAGATGTGGTCAACAAACTCTCCTGAATTCACACACTCTATTCACCTTCTCAATTCTTCATGTATTTTACCTACTGCATGTCCGTCTATTTATAATTACATCAATAGGTAACCAACATAGCGGTTTTACAAAACAATGGGTACCAAACCATGGGCCAAGTCAACCCATAATAGTTCCCATTAATCATGGGTGATGACTCCACCCATATACAAGTATAAATAAAACACATAACTATACTTGTGAAAAAGGGGGATCCACACATATCTATACCCACGGAAAAAAGGTGGATCCTAGAAATTTTTTAAAATGGGGAACACTGGAAAGGATACATTAAGAGTGGACAATATTTGAAATACATTAAATATTATTTGAAATACATTGTAATATGGAAATAGGCTCCATAACATAACACCAATCCTACAACAGTCATCCCTGTTGCTCCTTTAATTACACCTTTAATTGAGCAACCAGAGGATAAAGATGCCAAGATAAGAATGTTGACCAACCGAGTGATGCTATCAGAGAGGTAGCAAGCACAACCCAACAGACCATATCAGCCATTCAATCAGACATACCAGCAAAACAAACCTCCATACCAAGGTAATATGCAAAGGCAAGGGTAGCCTAGTTATATCAGACCATTAAATATCGTTAACCCTAATTTAGCAAGCTCCTCTAGACCCTTGTGCCAATTCAAAACAACTTGGCCCAAGACAGTGACTGGTGTTATCCTTGCAATCAACCACATGACCAAAATTTGTGCCAAACTAGATAGTTTAGTCATGCTTTGATAGTGCAAGAACAACCAACGAATTGAGAACAATAAGTTAATATCAATTAGGGAATGGTTGGAGGCTAAGAACAAATACAAACTAATTCTACCTTGATGAATTGGACCCCTGATGATTATTGTGGTTTTAATCAAGGTGCTAGTCCAATAACATTCAATACATTGGAAAAGAGAAGAGCTACCGAAGATACATCAAGTCTTGCAGTTGGCCATACGCCTATTCCTAATGTGTCTCCAATAGTTACCACAAAAGAGAAAGTGCCTAAGACTCCTTCAAGGCTGGCAGATCAAACTGTTGGCAGGGCAAATTCAGTACCAACAACGCAACTCCAATCCAATCAGCAGCCAAAAAGTGATCCAATTGTCACTAAAACATCACAAAAGGGTAGTCAAATACCCTTTGGCATAGTTTATTAGATGAAGAAGACAAATCTAATTGTCACTATGTGGGATGCATTATTAATCCTAGCTCAAGGAGATTTACTTCAGGAAGCTCTAACAAGCTTTAGTCAACCTGCTATGGAGACAACAAAAGAAAAGACAACCACCCCAGCAAACCTATGCCAACCCAAAGAGGAGGCAAACACAAGAAAAACTAGTAAGCCCCCTCCATTTTATGTTTCCTTAATCATAGGTGATAAATTGTTACATAATTGTATGATAGATTCTAGGGTGGGTACCTCTGTCATGCCTAAAAATATCGCTAATAGGTTGCGCATAGAATATGAGCCTGTGAATAAGGGGGTAGTTAAATTAGATGGTCTTGATGTTAAGACAGTAGGTGTTATTAAAGGTTTGGAACTCACTCTGCATGCATGCCCTATTGGAATTAGCCCGGACAACTAAGACGGGGGGGGGGTGAATCAGTTGTCCCCAAAATTAAACTTTTCTTTTCTTTTAATCTTCTTTCACAATTGGCAAATTGATTAGTGATGCAAACATTAAAGCATATAACATCAACACATAAGTAGAACACATTTGACACTATTGCCCCAATTTTTGAACATGAGAAATTTTAAACTTTTCCTATGTTTTGAGTTATCATATATCGTCAAATCATTCCCACACTTATTAGTTATCCTCCCATCTGTTTGGTTAAGTTCTCATTGTTACGACTCTAGCCCTGATTTCAAAATAATGACTTCTTTGAGTTATCCTCTGCATATATTCAAAAAGAAAATATGAACTCATTTATCAATGTGTCCCATAGTAAAAATTGTCTAAGCTTGGTGTTCATTTTAGTGATCCAAGTCAGGGAAGTGCTGGCATTTGTGGTCTATGTGAAGAAGAAAATTATGTGGTCACAAATTACAGCTAGTTGCTTTTCTCAGCCAAACTGTGAGTTTCTTCCTTAGTCAAGAAATGGAGATATTTAGTCAAGGCATTTTTCAAAGTTCCCTTGGCTTGGATAAGAAGAAGAAGAAAATTCCCCATCTTTCGATTAGGGATAGAGCAGCCAATGAGGGTGACAGAGCTAGATTTTATCGAAGGAACTATGTATTCCAAATATTGCCTTTGCTACGGTGAATAATATCTTCAGCAAAGAGGCCTGCATGATTTCATTGGCAAGGGACTCATAATGGCTAATGGGAAAGCTTGGGCTCACCAAAGGGTGCTTGTAGCACCCACTTTCAGATCAAGATCCAAGAGTTGGCTGATAGATGGAAAGGAATTGTTGATAGAGTTGAAGGATCGACCGAGGCAGAGGTGAAATGCCAAGTCCTTACCACCTTGTTTCCAGACTATACCGGAGTGGGAAATCTTTATATTTGGTCAGTATTGATGGGAGATCTTCAGGCTTCATATGCTATATAATTGTTTGTTCTCTAGGATGTCAAGAGGTGCCTTTTATTACAATGTGAAGATAAGGCTTCAGTATAGCTATCAAGAATGTTTTCAATTGTCAAATGCTAGCTCCTTGTCACTGAATTGAAATTAATGGACGTGGCTTGCCTTAGAGGAGTGATTTCATAATTTTCAAATGGTAAAGGGCAGGTTTGCTGGCGCCATCAAATAGATAACTATCATAAGAAAATTGCTTGACAAGGAAGGTCAACTGTCGAGTTTAAGCCCTGACTAGATTCCATGCCTCTACCAGTGGACCCCAACATGGAAACGGTAGGAGGAAAAGAAAAAGGCTGCCGCTCGCTATGCACAAAATGGATTTGTTAAGCTGGCATTAGAAACTTTCATGCAAATGCTTATGACAAATATTAAAGATAACTCGCATAAAATGACATAATGGGAGTGCCATCATGGACATGTGTGTCAGCAATGAGGCCGTGGCTTTTCTAGAACACATACCAAATCTGTTAAAAGGATTGCAAAGACAACGGGATATGCACAGGATGGATTTGTCAAAGATAGTTTTAGAAACTATCAAGCTAATGAAAATACCAGTTGTAAAGTCAGTTCTAAGATAGAGACAATCTTCTAGTTCCTCATAGAATTCAATGACCGCAAGATATGTGCAATATGAATCCGTTGTAATGGCTTTAGAAACTATCCAGCAAAAGTTATCGACAGATGTAAAGTCTAATTTGGCAATCCCTAATTGACTTCCTTCCAGACTCCACTTGCCCACATCAAGCTGTGAACCGCAAATTTTTGTCAGATACTAAAGTTGGAAATACCAAACATCAAGGGATATACACAAAATGGAGCCGTTAAATGATTCAGAAACATCATAAATGCCAGCACACTGCCAACCTCAAATAGAAATAGCATAATGAAATGTTCTTGTAGATATACATTCGAATGTGGAAACATAAACAAGGTCGTGGCATCTTAGAATTAGAAACATCATCCATACTGAGGTTGTAGGATATATAACGGTTTGTTATTGATTCTCTTTGAAATGTTCAAATGAATGCCAGTGATATGTGTAACACCAAAACCCATCCTTTTTTGCCAACATATTCAGAATGGAAGATGCTAATTATGGTTAGATATTTTAGTTGGGAAATGCTTTGGAGACGTGCATGCAAAGTAGCAAAGCACAAAAGACCATGGCCCTTCCAAAACTAGAGGTAATATAAATCATTACAGACATGCACGAATGGATCTGTTGAAAAAGCTTTAGAAAATGCAATTGGTTGATTCGATGCTAGCACAATAGTGCATATGTTCTCATTCAATTCTCATACAGATGCAAAGCTGGCCATTGCTTATATTTAGAAATGTTATCTAACCAAGTGTAAAAGGCCGCAGGATCTTCACGTTATAGTTAAAACGCTGGCAGGCCGATTGCATAATTATAAAGGATGAATTTATGATAAGATGTAAATATTTTGTTAAAAACAAGAGCTCAAAGATCGTCCCTGAAATTGGTGCTAATAGAGGATAAAAAAGAAGTCATGCCTGTGATGAATTTTTAGCCGTAATGAATCAAGAGATGCAAATGCCTATTCACATCATTATTGCACTATCTTTGCTTCTTTAATAAAGGTGGTTGTTGAGAGGCAACCTGAAGGCATTATAGGCGACATTAAGAACATGGTTTGGTCTTATATTGAGAAGCCAATTGCTGCAGATGTCAGAGGACAATTATATGGAGATTTGTCGTGCCTTCTAGCAGATATTTAGAGAGCATCTTGATGGAGTAGGTACAAAGGGATAACATATGGAGAGGCTCTCACTGCACGATGTGCATTAGGTTATGGTCTAATGTATCATAGCATTCCATAAGGATCTTGCATTGGAATTTATCAACAAACTTGAGTGGATAGTTGTAGACAATGCTTGCTTTTCATATTCTTACATCTCAGTCCCTCTATATGACACTCTAGAGCCTGATGATGTACAGTGCATTTTAAACCATGATAGCAGCTGTGTTTTGTTTACAAGAAGACTTGAAAATACTGCTAAGATTTCGTTAGAGCCACCCTCTTGATGGTTTAAATGCTTTACCATGGAGGACTCAACATGTTTACCTAACCTCATTACCAGGTTAGAAAGAAAATATTCAAAAGGTTCACTATTCTGTCTGTGTGAGAACATATGAGAATCTTGGTCAACAAATATATCATATCAAGTCACTAGGGTTAGCTTTCCTTGGTGGGAGGAAACCAAGAAAATAGAGTTGTGTTGAAGTTGTTCAAGCAATTGATGTGGACCGAAATAGGGAAGAGATGACTTTTGAGATGATGGAAAGTCATAGACATGCAATACCTATGAATCAAAGTGGTTGTTTCGTTGAGCCTAAATCAACAGGTACTAAGACATTAATAGAGTAGGCTCAAGACCAATTCTAAAATTCCTCATCAGTCACACTTGCGGTGCATGGAAAGGAGAACAGAATTGTGTGTTTGAGAATGGACCTTAAGAAGGTTATTTTTTTCAACAAATGTAGTAGAGATGTCTCTAACGATTTTCAGTGTTAAATTGGTGGTGGACTCTGGCAGGGTGAAACAGAGCAGATTTGGTCCCAAAACTGGTATGAATGTATTGAGTATGTGCAGAATAACTCAAAGGAGGTAGCTTTTGGATCACTTAAAGCATCTGGAGTGGAATGTGAAGAGTCACTTATGACACTTTATTTTCCATTATTTTGTAATTTCTTTTGGTGAACGGATGCCTTTTGGTTTTCCTATCTCAGGAAGTTTCTATATAACTAGTGGTAAATGTCTTTGAAAGGATCTTTTGGCTATTCAACTGGGATCTCCTATGAGAAATGTGGGTAGAATAGTGAATAGATGCATATTTCTATTTTTTGTATTTTTAGCTGACCAGATCCCTAAGCCCCCTTGAACTTTGGTGCATGAGTGAGACTCGATCAGTCTGGGAGGTGTCTTATTATCTCATTTTCCTCTAGGGTTGAGAGTTTTGTAAGGAGCAATAAGGAGGATTTGTACTTCTTTCATTTGGAAGTATTGGACAATTGTTGTTCTTATGTCTGCAATTTCTTCTCATGGGCTAGTTATTCCTATGTTTAATTTGTTCCCTTTCATGATTATATGCTCTTTACTCAGTTCTTGATTTGCAGGTGTTATTGGAGGCCTTTGTGTCTCTTGTTGTTAGTGTTTTACTTTTTTTGTTGTGAGAAATTTGTGTTGTGTGTCTATGCTCACATGCAGATTTCTCTTTCTTTTCTGTTCATCTTTCTCTCTTCCTTTCCATTGCCTTTTTGTACCTTCTGGTTAAAGGTACTCTAAAATATAAAAACCAACATCATACGAGGGAGCTGCCCCTCTCAAACATAGAGGATAATTGTTGCCCCTCTCAAACGTAGAGGATAATTGTTGCCCCTCTCAAATGCAGAGGATAATTGTTGCATCCGCAACGATTACTCCATTTGTTGGTTGCTTTTGTTGCTGTTTGTTGGGTGAATAAGAATATGTTTTGCTGTTTGTTGGGTGAATAAGAATATGTTTTTGCAGTGACAAAACTGTTAACCAACAGACACCAAGATTTTTGACGTGGAAACCCGATTAAGGGAAAAACCATGGTGGGTGTTAGCCCACAAGATTTGTACCCTGTTAAAAGTACTTAAAAGAATGGGAAGGCACTTGCCTTTGGGCTCACTGCTCAAAAGAGATGCTCACTACCTACATGAAATTTGAGTTTAACATAGAAAGAACTAACTGATAATTAGTATCTTTTCATGCCTGGTTCAGTTTCAGTTAATGCTCACAAAAAAACCTCTACTTCTATCTCCAAGTTCTTCTCCTCTGACTCTTCACTCTATACTACTTTCGCTTCTCTTCTTCTATGCTCCTCTTCTTCTATGCTCTGCTTTTGATCCTTTATTTGGATTTAATTCATTTCACACAAGGATGATTCTCAACAACTCTTCAACAAGTATTTATACGCTTCATCAACCTTGGAATGATTAACAAGGTCAGCTAAAATTAACGTGGATCTTTATACTATTGGCCAAACATAATTGAGACTTGAATCTTCCTCTACTAACATGCCACACTTCATAAAATGCTCTTTAGATCATCCGCAACATGCTAGGAACATCCGGTCAGCCAAGACTGAGAAGAACATCAACCTCAATGAAGAAATCTTCAATCAACAAGCTCAAACTTCAATGCAGACCTCCAACATAGTAGTCACATGATCCAGAGACCTCCACAAGCACATTGAATTCACCAATAACATTCACTCTAAACCAAATTACCAGAATCATTTGTATCTTCCTCCATAACCTCAAGAACACTATCTGCCATGACTGTCAAACTAGAAAGATAGCTTGCAGACCTCCAAATCATGAATCCCTGGAGTTGATGATACACACTGACTTCCCAAACATGCCTTCAGATCCGCAGACCATAATATTTCACTATGGAGCAATCTGGACCAACTTACTGACACACAGTCTCTTCTGAATACTGCAAAATCTAGTTCTACTCAGATGGCCATAACTTCTTCAAATCTTTATGCAGACTTCTCAATTCTTAACTGGAGCAACCTCTGACAATCCTCTACATAGCCATATGGTCTGCATGCATTGATTGTCATTAATTTTCTCAATATACTCAACAATTCGGTCTTCTATATATACAACAATATAGGATACAGTTGACACCAATGGCAAGAAGGATATGTTGACATCAATGACAACACCACTTAGGTACATATTTGCAAAAATCTCCCCCTTTGTCATTGATGGCAACATATGATGTGAAAAACTGAATTCAACCATCAAGACAAGAACTTCTCCCCCTTTCTCTTATCACACCTGCAACCATTTTCTTCAATGTTCTCCCTTTCATCAGCAACTATTCACTTCCAATTTTTTCACATGACTTCTCTCCCCCTTTGATGTTAATGGCAAAGGGCACATATTTGCTATCTTTTCTCCCCCTTTTTATTTCAGACCGATCTCCAACATTTGCATACTGACTACTCCTTAGAGTAGTATCTTCTCAACATCAATCCAGATCTCAAGAGATGTCTAAGAATTCCACCGGACTGATGCACATAAGTGCATCTTAGTTCTGATTAGGAGGGGTAATAACCCCTAACTTCTCTCTGAGATACTTAAAAGTACCCTTGGGAAGAGGCTTAGTGAAGATATCTGTGATCTGATCTTTGGAAGGCATAAACTCCAACTTGACTTTATTCTCATTTACCTTCTCTCTCAAGAAATGAAACTTGATAGATATATGTTTTTTCTTTGAATGCAATACCGGATTATTTGAGATGCTTATTGCACTAGAATTATCACAGAAAATTGTGATTGGCTCCTCAAACACAATTCTGATGTCCTTCAACATTTGCTTCATCCACAGAACCTGAGTACAATTATTTGCTGCTGCTATATACTCTACCTCTGCAGTAGACAGAGACATTGCCTCTTTCTTTTTTCTTATCCAAGAGACCAATCATCTCCCCAAAAATAATGCACCACCACTAGTACTTTTTCTGTCATCCACATCTCCTATCTAATCGGCATCTGTATATGCATGAAGAGTGAAGTCATTGTCCTTTGGATACCATAGTCCATAATCAATTGTCTCCTTGAGATATCTAAAAATTCTTTTGACTGCCATAACATGGGATTATTTTGGATCATCTTGAAATCTGGCAACAAGTCCAACTACATTCATGATGTCAGGTCTAGTCTGAGTTAGACAGAGCAATCCTCCAATCATTGATCTATACCTTTTCTGATTTGCCTTGGGGGAGTCATCATCTTTGCTTAGCTTGCATCCGGTTACCATAGGTGTGCCTATTGGCTTTGAATCTTCCATTCCAAACTTCTTCAACAATTCTTTCACATACTTGGACTAAGATATGAAGATACCTTTATCTGAATGAACAATTTGTAGACCTAGGAAAAAATTCATCTCACCAAACATTGACATCTCAAATTCCTTTTCATCTGATCAACAAATGGTTTGCACAAACATTCATTTCCACCAAAAATGATATCATCAACAAAGACCTCAATAATTAAAATGTCCTCATGATTAATCTTGAAGTACAGATTACTATCAACAATACCTTTGCTAAATCCTAGCTTAAGCAAATGCTTATCCCATCTAGCATACCAAGATCTTGGAGCTTGCTTCAGTCCATACAAGGCTTTTCTCAGTCTACAAACAATATCTCCCCAATCAGACAACTAAAATCCTTCTGGTTGCTCAATGTAGACTTCTTCCTCCAAATCTCCATTCAGAAATGCTAATTTGACATCCATCTGATATACTTTAAAATATCTAAAGGCAACAAATGCAAGAAACAATCTAACTGCCTCTATCCTTTCCACTAGACCAAAAGTTTCTTCAAAATAAATTCCTTCCACTTAAGAGTAGCCTTTACATACCAACCTTTCCTTATTTCTTACAACCTCACCATCTTCATTTAGTTTATTCCGGAAGACCCATTTGGTTCCAATAACATTTTTGTCCTCAAGTCTAGGAACAAGGTCCCAAGTGTGATTCTTTTCTATTTGCATCAATTCTTCTTCCATTGCCTTAGCCCAGTTTTCATCTTTGCAGGCTTCACTCACTGATTTAGGTTCAATCTTTGAAATCAAACAAATCTCTTCTTGATCTTCAACAACTCTTCTCCTAGTTTGAACACCTTTATTTCTATCTCCTATGATTTGATGTTCAGGATGATTCATTCTTACATACCTGGGGGTTTTGGGAATTGTTTGAAATTTTGTCTCTTGGACTTGTTCCTCATCATCTACACTAACCTCTTGAATTACTAGAGTTATCGGATTAATCTGGATCTGAGTCTAGATTTGAACTTACCTTCCTTGACTTTGACTTTCATCTTGATCATTTGAATCATATCCGTAGTACCTAGTGATGGGCTGTAGAATTGGTCTCTTTTATGTTTCTTTTTATACTTCAAAGACTTCTTTCATAGCATCCTTTAAGAGATTTATCCATGTTTGCACTATGATATGTTGACCTTCTTTATACTTTCAAGACCTAAACTTATAATATTAATATGGAATGTGATGATCATATTATCTAATGAATGAATTAGATGTAGATATGTATAAAAGTATAAATAAGATGTTTTTGTGGTTAGTCATGAAGAATGCTTGTGGTATATGCCTTTGGGAACTAATTCTATGTGCATAATTGGACATGTCACGATGAGATCGAGCATTTGTAGCAGGTTGCAGACAAAGGAGTTAATAGAAGAATGAGTTTCAATGCTAAGAATGCAAAGACAACTGGAGACAATTATGGAACATCATGGATAATAATAAGTTAAGGAGTGGATATTGTTTCAAATATGGTTATGGATGTTGTTCATGCATCAGACTTCTAATTTGATTTGAATTCTTCTTCTTATAGTCAGTTAGAATAAGAATGTGATCTTGACTCCACAACCTAGTATCTAGGTGTGGTAAATGGTCGAAGTCAGTTAATTAATAAATAAGCCTCTCTCTCCATTTTGTATAGTAAAGGGAAGATGAGATACATAAGGTAGTAGAGTTCAGTTTAGTTCAATTAAGTTATCATTTCCTTTTCTATGTGCAAAGACTCAAGTATGTTACATTTATGGAATACAATCTGGATATGACAAAAGATTTCGTTGTTGAACATTTTGATATGAGTTGATTTTGTGTATGGAATAAGTTAAGCTTTGATATGTGTTACAAAGATACGCAGAATCTAGATTAGATTTGGTTTCAGTTAAGGAAGACAGTCTCTTGAGATGGCCACTCAAGGTACTGATTCTCTCCTTGTTTATTTCATTTCAGTTAATGTTGGTTTATTAGTTTTCTGTAAAACATAATCTGAGTTCAAGTTAGTATTATGTTTTGATTAAATAGATTGCATATTAGTGTATTTACAAATCCTCCAGAGGTCAGCAGATAGTCATTTCATTCTTGACAATTCAATCAAGTTAATTCTATAGTTTCCCTGTCGTAATAGTTATCTATAGATCTTGTTGTAGGTACCCGTAGCAACTAGGATTTATAGCTATTTTCATTGTTTTCTAATTCTGTCAATTCTAGCAAGATAGATTTGTTTGTTTAAAGTCAAGATAGAATAGTTTGGGAACCATATGATCCTTGAAGGCATATACTTTGCAAGTACCATCATAAGCTTACGCTCCCTGGTCGATAATTCAATGTAGAAATACATAGTGATAGAGTGGACTGTTCAGACAGGTTTTCCCCTAAATTAGTTAAGTATACAACACATTAGTTTTCCTCTACATTTTTGGCACCGTTGCCGGGGATGGTTCTAACTTCTTAGGTACATTTTTGGTTTTTCTTTACATGTTTTCCTAGTTTAAATGTTTTCATGTTTTCTAGTATTAGAGCTAATCAAAACACCTTTCAGAAAACACCAGGCATTCTATTAACATTGGGCAGGACTGCTGAAACATAAAGCTCAATATATTGTATGCGGAGCAGAAAGACGTTCGAAGAAGGTTCCTCCCATCAACTTCTTAGAACAATCAGGGTATAGCTGATTTTAACAACTACACAATAGGAAGTGCTGAAGGAGAGTTTCCTTTTACATCTTCATCAACACCCCCTACATCTCCATCATCTTCCTCTACTACCACAGAGGGAACTTTTAGAACAATGGTAGAAGCCGTAGAGGATCCTCCAGGACAAGCTACATTTGGATTCCCTATACTAGACCTAGCACGAGCAACCACCTTGAAAAATATACCACCTTCTGCTTTGCCTGTTTTCTATGGTTTGGTGACTGAAGATCTTGACACTTTCATGTTCGAGTTTGACGTTCTATGTAGGAGTTATGATTACACCACTATTCTTTATAAGCTCAAGTTGTTCCCTACTACCCTAAAAGATGCCATCCCAGACTGGGATACCATGAAGACAAAGTTCCTGACAAAATACAAGGACTACTGTAGAGGACATGACAGGAGGAGAGATGACATTTTTAGGATGTCACAAAAGGAGGAGGAGCCATTGGAAGACTATGTGGAAAGATTCCAGTTTGCCCTAAAGAAAAACCCTCAGAATACGCTGTCTGAAGAATCATTGAAGCTGGTCTTTTTAAGAGGGGTCAATGATGATTGCATGGATGCACTAAATCTCATTGGAACAGGGGGTATCTCCCAATTACCCTTTGAAGATATTTGTACAGCTTGCAGAAACTACTCCAAGACTTTTTCTAGAAAACCCAGAGGAGAAAGAGTAGCTATTACAAGCAAGTCTATTAATCGAGTTTCTCGACTAAAAAATTAGTAACCTGCTGACCAATATGAAAGAAGATATCATTAGCCATATGGACACTCAGTTGGACACCCTCCATATTAAAAAGAAACAAGAAGAGGCAGATGCAATGGTCACTGGATACTGCCCAAGCTATAGACAATGGAAGGCCAACTGTAAATGCAAAAGGGTTTCTAGTATCCACTAGGAGAAGATTAAAAGACTAGAACTTCAACCATTCAAAGGTGATGATGGGAAACTATTCTTTATTTCTCAAAGGAGACTGTGGCAACAAAGGCAAGGTATGCCCCATGATCCACTTAATTATAATTCATCCTTTCCTACTGCCAATCAAATTTTTTTTTCTTGGAATAGCCAGCCCTGCCCTGCTAACCCAAATGCTTGGCAAAGCCCACCATGGTCTACTCCACAGGCAGGGTGGAACCAACAACAATAATGGCCTCAACAGACTTTCCAAGGCCCTACCTATAACCCCCAGTGGCCTACTCAACAACAACAATGACAACCTTAATGGAACAAGGGCCAACCATGTTAGCCAAACTCCCAATATCAGGAACCCTTGCTTCCACCTCAGCCACAGTCATAGCAACAAGCCATCATGCCTCCACCAGCACCTCCAAATCAACCTCCTAGACCTTCCCAAATTCCTGCCCAACCTACACCTAACCCTAACAACAAGCCTATTCAACAGGCTTATACTAATGAAGTGATGCAATACCCCACCTATGGAGTTGAGGTAAGTAATGTTCACCTTAGATCAGGGAAACACCTTGTAGGTCCTTCATCTCCCCAAATCATAGAGCTGGGGGATGGCGAACCCATGGAGGAAGCCTTAGATGAATCACCCTTGGAACCTAAACTAATTTAGGAACCTCAACCTATATCAAACCCTAAGCCTCCTTTCCTTGAGTGCTTGGTTATCCAAAAATAGCCAGAACAACCTCCCAATGACCTTATAGGATAGTTGCAAGATATAAATATAAAGATACCCTTGATTTAGGCCATCAAAGATATTCCTATCTACACTAAGACAATCAGGGATCTATGTATCAAGAAACTAGGGAGAAAAAGAATAGACCCAAAAATAATCCATGTATTAGGTAACCTTGCCGACATCATGTTGGAAAATATCACTGTTCCTAAGTATACCGATCCAGGAAGTCCAGTGGTCGATGTCAAGATCAATGGAACCCTAATCAAGAATACCTTAATAGACTTGGGTGCAGCAATCAATGTCATGACTAAGGACACAATGCAAATGTTGCAATCAACCAATCTTTGACCTACTCAGACTGTCCTGCAATTGGCTAATAGGTCAACAGTAAAACTTGAAGGTGTCATTGAAGACTTAGTAGATTCCTAGGAATATCCTACTAACTTCATTGTATTGCAACCTAAAGTCAATCTTGTTGGTTACCCTCTTATCCTAGGCAGACCATAGCTTGCTACAGCTAATGCATTTATAGGTTGCTGGTTAGGAAACATGATTATATCCAATGGAACCATTACCAAGAAATTGGTGTTGTATCAACCAGCCCAACTGTACCATGAATTGGAGAAAACTACTTGGCCTTCTCTAGAAGAAGAGGACAGTTATTTGTTGTAAACCCTGATGACCATTGAATGTAGTCCTTTGTTGGATATCCAGGATGAAGATGAGTTACTAGCACACATTCTCCAAAATGACTATGGGAGGCACCCACAACAGCAAGACTACTTTTCCTATTTACAGGATCCACTAAGCAGTATACTACCTAACAGCTCCACAGAAGAAATTTCTCAATTATTT
The DNA here is from genome assembly GCA_027924645.1 of Cunninghamia lanceolata. NCBI lineage: Eukaryota > Viridiplantae > Streptophyta > Pinopsida > Cupressales > Cupressaceae > Cunninghamia > Cunninghamia lanceolata. The sequence continues at coordinate 3,318,154 of BSBN01000286.1, read as the reverse complement.
CATGCCTGACTACCCCAACAACATCTACCAGTCTTTCCAATCCTTGATGTGTCTTCCATCCAACCAATGACTAAACCATTAGAGATACAGCCTGGAAAGATGTTGACTATCAATAATGCCTTGACTAAAGAACAGGAGCAATCCCTTCAAAATGTCCTATAGTCCAATTCAACAACTTTTGCATGGGATTATAGTGATATGAAAGGCATTGACCCAAATCTATGCATGCACAAGATCTATATTGATGATAATGTTTGACCTATCAGACAACAATAAAGACGTATGAACCCTGCTCTAAGGGATATAGTCAAGGCTAAACTTCAAAAACTTCTGGCTGCAGGTTTTATTTACCCCATTTCAGACAGTGAATGGGTTTCACCATTGGTGATAGTTCCTAAAAAGGGTGGCAAGTGGAGAGTTTGTGTTGACTACAGAGAACTCAACACTGCCACTAGAAAAGATCACTTTCCATTGCCCTTTATTGACCAAGTCCTAGATTCCTTGGCAGGAAAGAAGTACTTCTCATTTCTTGATGGCTTTAGCAGATATAATTAGATAAAGATTGCTCCAGAGGATCAGGATAAAACCACATTTACCTGCCCCTAGGGGACCTATGCATACTCTGTTTTGCCATTTGGACTGTGCAATGCTCTAGCTACTTTTCAAAGAGCAGTCCTTAGTATTTTTTCTAATTTTGCTCATGATAGCATGGAGATTTATATGGATGACTTCACTACATATGGTGAAGCATTTGATGAGGCTTTGCAGAATCTTGAAAAAGTTTTGAAAAGATGCACAGAGCACAATTTGTCCTTAAGTAATGAAAAGTGTTTTATGATGATGATTGAAGGAGTGGTGTTGGGACATTTCATTTCATCTACAAGTATCCAGGTCAACCCAAAGAAGATCGAAATAATCTCTACTTTGCCTATTCCACAAAAATTGAAGGATGTTAGAAGTTTCCTTGGGCATGCAGGTCATTATAGAAGGTTTATTCAAGATTTTAGTAAGATTGTTGCTCCCTTGTTTGTACTTCTCTATAAGGATATTGAATTTGCTTGGACACTTGAATGTCAGCATTCTTTTGAAAAATTGAAAGTAGCCCTGACACAAGCCCTAGTCTTGAGAGGTCCAGATTGGAAATTGCCCTTTCGTATTCACACTAATGCCTTAGACTTTGCCATTGGGGCAGTGTTAGGCTAGCAAGAAGGCAACAAGGAATATGCAATTTACTACAATAAAAACTTGCAAGGGGCTGAGCTAAACTACACAGTGACAGAGAAAGAAATGTTGGCAGTTGTTTATGCCATCAACAAGTTCAGACACTACATAACTAGCTACAAAGTATTCATTCATACTAATCACACCACCATTAGATATCTGATGAACAAACCAATAGTGGGTGGCAGGCTGGTCAGATGGTTATTATTATTTCAAGAATTTGATATCACAATTGTTGACAAGCCCGGTAAGGCTAATGTAGTTGCTAACTTTTTATCTAGATTGCCCACTCAATCCTCAGATGGTGTGGTTGATGATTCTTTTCCTGATGAGCATCTATTTTCTCTCACTATACACACACCATGGTATGCAGACATAGCAAATTACTTGGTTACAGGGAAGATTCCAGGATATTTTTCACAAAGGGAACGGAGACAACTTGTTCACAAATGCTTTCCCTACTCCTAGATTTCAGGTTTTCTCTTCTATACTAGACCAAGCAACATCATGAGAAGATGCATCAGAGAAGATGAAGTGTTTGATATCATGAAGGCTTGTCATGATGAACCATGTGGGGGACACTTTGCAACAAAAAGAACAGCTTTTAAAATCTTGACAATAGGGTATTATTGGCCAACACTTCACAAGGATGCTATCAAATATACAAGAGGCTATGATAGGTGTCAAAGAATGGGTAGACCAACTAAAAGTGATGAAATGCCATTACAACCACAACTTTCATTAGCTCCTTTTGAAAGTGGGGACTAGGTTTTGTTGGTCCTATTTCTCTAGCCTCCAACAATAAGGAGTATATTCTGGTATGTACTGATTACCTTACAAAATCAATTGAGGTCAAAGCACTATAGTTTGCAAGAGATGGTAATGTAGCTAAACTCTTATATGAGGACATTTTCACAAGATATGGTGTGCCAAGGGAAATAGTAACAAATCAAGGTCCTTAGTTTACATCTGATCTCAGCACCAAGTTAGTGGAGGAATATCAAATCCGGCATAAAAGTTCTACCCCTTATCATCCTCAAGCCAATGGACAGGTTAAGGTAACCAACAGAGAACTGGAAAGGATCTTGACCAAAATAGTATAACTCCATAGGTGAGACTAGGTTACTAGGTTACCAGAGGCTGTTTGGGCCTATAGAACCACCTGGAAAACTACCACAAGGTTTACCCCATATGAATTGGTTTATGGAAAAACAATAGTCCTCCCAATTGAATTTGAACATAAAACATTAAGGATAACTGTTGAGCTTGGGATGGATTTGATGGCAACACAACAAGATAGGATTCAACATCTTAATGCTCTGGATGAAATAAAGTTAGAGGCACTCCACCATACTGAAGTTATCCGGAAACAGAGGGTCAAATGGCATGAAAGTCATATCAAGAACAAAGCATTTACAGCTAGTGATTGGGCACTTTTATATGACTCCAGGTATAAAGAATTCAAGGGCAAGCTCCAATCCAGGTGGCTTGGACCTTATGAAATCATGCAAGTTTTCCCAAATGGAGCTGTTCAGTTGCAAACTATAGATGAGGTCTGATTTTCACTCTTGGTCAATGGACATAGACTAAAGTTGTATAAGAGGCCATTGCAGAAGGAAGACTTCATTGTTTCCTTAGCTACTACATATGGTGCCTCTGGCACTCTTGATGAGGATAATATGACACCAGTTGATGTAGCGTCAGAGGATGACCTACATGGCTTGACTAGTGATGATGCAGGAGTTGAGTTGGAATACTCAACCCCTGTAGATGAGGCATAATCTCTTTTGCTTTCAAAACACATGCACACATAGCACCACATGCACACATGACACCTTTACCATGATGTTTACATTTACATATTTCAGCTTGGATTTGTCTACAAATTTCAGCTGGGACCTATTTACATATTTCAGCTTGGATTTGTCTACAAATTTCAGCTGGGACCTATTTACATATTTCAGCTCGGACTTGTCTACAAATTTCAGCTAGGACTTGTCTACAAATTTCTGCTGGGACTTGTTCCTTCTACACCTGTTCTGATCACTTTCCAAATCTGCATTTTGGAACAATGCTACAAGTACCTATACAAATTGTAGATGTATTCCATGCAATGCACCTCCAATCCACTCAATCCATACACTACGCCTTGCTTCATCACAATGCCTACACCTCACGTGCCAAATTTTGAGTAATTCCATCAAATCACACATGCTGACGTGCCACCTCACGATTCATCCACATGCATGACTTTATAGTTTCGGTGGATTAATTGCATCATACACAATATCTCCTGTCGAAGAGTGCTCCCACATTTCTTTCTGCGACATTGTTACCAAGGTACCCTTTCATGATTGCCATTAAATTTCTTTTTATGCATTTATCCTTATCCTTATTTACTTCATGCATGTGATAATATTTCATACATTCCAATTAATAATTACAACTTCCTACCACTTCCTTTGCCATGTGCATGAGGTCACTTCATATTCAGTTGGGGGGAAAGGTTGTCATTCTTGAGTCATTTCTCATTCTTGATTTTTCAACTGGTTTTCAAATGAGTTTTCATCCCTGTGTACTATGTAAATAACTAGTGAGAGTTACCTTCCTAATATCTTTTCTTAAGTGAATCTGAGTTAACCCTAAGCAGTACGAGGAATTGCAAAGAAGATAAAGAATAGGGGTTAACTCTAACAAGGTGGCAAAGTGGAATTATACAAAGGATTATAGACATGGGAGGTGACTTAGTAAGGAGAGAGCCATCTGTGCACAAGGAGATTCTTGAAGATGTGCTAGTTTTACTGCTCTTCACCAGAGTAGGATGGCTCGAATACTTCTTAAAATTGACAGAGTATGACAATGATATGGCCGTAGAATTTGTAGTTACATTGCAAAGTGACGAAGCAGTAGTGAAAGGGTTAATGGTTGATGCTTCTGAGGTAGCTATTGCCCAAGTGACTAGACTGCCATGCACCGAGTCAGAATATCCAGCTCAAGTTGATGCAGCCACTGCTAGAGAGGAATTCTACGAGAAAGGCGAGCATTTAGACTCAACAACTCAAGGTACAAAATGCCTATCTCTACCATTTTTCTAGGGCAAATGTGCTACCTACATTATCAGGTATTTCATTTGTGATGGGAGGTATAATATGTTGTACACTGTGCATTTGAAATTGTTGAACCATCTTCGTCATGAGAAATTGGTGAATGTCCTGAACTACCTCTATAACTTCCTAAAGAGAATGGCTTTAGAATACCAAAGAAAGCCAGCAGATACTTCAGTGTCTCATCATTGATTGTACTACTGGTTAAGAGGAGTTTGTAGATACAATACCCAAAGATTGATTGGGAGGCCTTTAAGGATTGTGTTGATATTTCCACCTTGTTGAAGAAACCTCATGAGGAGGAAGAGGAACCCCCATACAATGTTGAACCTGAAGATGGACCTATTCATGAAGAACCACAAGAGGAAAATGCCCTTGAAAATAGACCTAAAGAAGCAAGGGAACCTTCATTTTCTCCTCTTGAACATGTGACTCCAAAACCTATAAGCAAGAAAGGAAAGAAGAAGAAGGAAGGAGAAGATGTCAGCAAAGAAAAGACAAAGGAAAAAGAAGAAGGAAACTGTCAATACAGGGGAAGCAAAGGAGAGACAGAAGAGGAAAGGTAAAAAGAAGATGAAAAGGGTTTTTGAACAAGAAACCACTACCTTGAGGAGATCAGGTAGATTGAGGAAACAAATGGCTGAAGAAAAGATTGAAGAACAGAGACAAGATTCTGAGGAAAGGGGAAATGCTCCTGGGAATGTTCCTATTGATATACTTGAAGATGATATCTTTGCAAATAAGGATAATGAGAATGTTTCTTCAAAGAAGAAAAGGTATGTTTCTTCTTCTAGCTTTGATTTAGAGGACCCATTTATTGCCAAAAAGATGAGAAAAGCAACCCTAGTAGTCCTGTTAAAGAAAATTTTAATGCTTCTGATAACAATGATAGTGGTAATGTAAATTTTGAGCAAAGGAATGAATTGTTAGAAGAAAGAGACCTCTAGAAAGAACTTCAAGAGGCATTCGATAGAATCAAAACCCTAGAGGATCAGGTAAAGAGGTATGAAGAGAAGGAGACAAAAAAAAAAAAGAGGATACAAGAATTAGAGGAGAGGATTCAGACACAAAATCAAGGGTCTAAATTGGATTTGTTAGAACAATTGGCTGTTAGCAATATCATCTCAAATGAGGAGAAGGAACCCCCTCCATCATTTCCTAAGGTAAGAACTCCAACATGCCATACTACTGTTTCATTGGGTTTTGAGTTGCTGAAAGTTACTAGTAGGTCCAAACAAGATACAAAAATTGGGATAAAGAAAGGAAATTTTTTAATGAAATAATTAAGAATCAAAATATTGAAATTAAGAAGTTAGAAGCAAAAATGGCTGATATAATTGACAGGGCCATGGAAATCATTGAATGCAGACCACCTTCAAGGGTTTATGCATTATTTTTAAAGGAGAAATTTCTTAGTTTTGAATTCAATAGATTTGTTAATGACCAACCAGATCTATAGTCTAGACATAGTTTCTTCAGTTATTTTTAGAAGGTCAGTATGGAACAACAAGATCAATTATGAGAGTTCTGTCTATACAATTACCTATTAGAGGAAGATACAGAATGGAATCCCTCTATAAATGTTGGAGATTTGTAGCTGAGAGCAATAATATCATACATAAATAATGAAAAATTGAGAGGAGAATTGATGGATAGGTATGAAGAATATGAGAAGAAGGTATCAGTACCAATCAGACAAGAGGCACTTAATCCTAAAGATGTCCTCATAAAATGGTACATACTTCTCTCTCATAAGGGCCCAGGCAAAATCATTATGGACCTAAGAATAAGGGATCATAGAAGGGTACAGAGAATGATGGGATCGATGTTACACGATTGTGTTAGATATGTGCAAAGCAGATGGCTCAGTTTGACACCTACTCTTCAATGGAAAGAACCTCATTCCTTGCATAAATTTATGAACATGTTTGAAAGATTGCATAGGTACATTCAAATTTTAGAGAACCAAGGTGTGGCATGGTGACCTCTTACCTACCATCCACCTCTACTCTTATATCTAGTTCCACACTGGACAGGAGAAAAGGGAGAGGAATGCAGGATTGCAGAAGCTATCAAACTACAAAGGCTTTCATGCTACAATGGGTTCTATCTGAAATAGGGTGAGGGTGTCAGGGTAGTTATGGACTTGAGACAAATAGTTTTACATTATAATTCATTTCCCTAGGTATTTGTTTGAGGGCAAGCAAAAGGTTAGTTGGGGGAAATGATGGGTTGCAGAATTAGTCTCTTTTATGTTGCTTTTATACTTCAAAGACTTCTTTCATAGCATCCTTTAAGACATTTATCCATGTTTGCACTATGATATGTTGACCTTCTTTATACTTCCAAGACCTAAACTTATAATATTAATATGGAATGTGATGATCGTATTATCTAATGAATGAATTAGATGTAGATATTTATAAAAGTATAAATAAGATGTTTTTGTGGTTAGTCATGAAGAATGCTTGTGGTATATGCCTTTGGGAACTAATTCTATGTGCAGAATTGGATGTGTCACAATGAGATCAAGCATTTGTAGCAGGTTGCAGACAAAGGAGTTAATAGAAGAATGAGTTTCAATGCTAAGAATGCAGAGACAGCTGGAGACAATTATGGAACATCATGGATAATAATAAGTTAAGGAGTGGATATTGTTTCAAATATGGTTATGGATGTTGTTCATACATCAAACTTCTAATTTGATTTGAATTCTTCTTCTTATAGTCAGTTAGAATAAGAATGTGATCTTGACTCCACAACCTAGTATCTAGGCATGGTAAATGGTTAGAGTTAGTTAATTAGTAAATAATGCTCTCTCTCCATTTTGTATAGTAAGGGGAAGATGTGATATATAAGGTAGCAGAGTTTAGTTCAATTCAATTAAGTTATCATTTCCTTTTCTATGTGCAAAGACTCAAGTATGTTACATTTATGGAATACAATCTGGATATGACAAAAGATTTTATTATTGAACAATTTGATATGAGTTGATTCTGTGTATGGAATCAGTTAACCTTTGATATGTGTTACAAAGATACATAGAATCTAGATTAGATTTGTTTTAGTTAAGGAAGACAGTCTCTTGAGATGGCCACTCAAGGTACTGATTCTCTCCTTGTTTATTTCATTTCAGTTAATGTTGGTTTATTAGTTTTCTGTAAAACGTAATCTGAGTTCAAGTTAGTATTATGTTTTGATTAAATAGATTGCATATTAGTGTATTTACAAATCCTCTAGAGGTCAGAAGTTAGTCATTTCATTCTTGACAATTCAATAAAGTTAATTCTACAGTTTCCCTGTCGTAATAGTTATCTACAAATCTTGCTGTAGGTAGCTGTAGCAACTAGGATTTATAGTTGTTTTCATTGTTTTCTAATTTTGTCAATTCCAGGAAGATAGATTTGTTTGTTTAAAGTCAAGATAGAATAGTTTGGGAACCATATGAGCCTTGAAGGCATATACTTTGCAAGTACCATCATAAGCTTACGCTCCCTGGTCGATAATTCAATGTAGGAATGCATCGTGGCAGAGTGGACTGTTCAGATAGGTTTTCCCTTGAATTAGTTAAGTCTACAACACATTAGTTTTCCTCTACACCTGGAATGTCCTTCTTTGCTTTCATCAACTTTAACATTAGCACTTTCAACAATCTTTTTCAACCTTTTGTTGAAGCACCGGTAAGCCTTACTTTGAGTTGAGTATCCCAAAAATGTTCCTTCATCACTTCTTGCCTCAAACTTGCCTAAATCCTCATCTCTTTTGATATATAGCATTTACTACCAAAAACTTTGAAATATCTCATAGTAGGAGGATGACCAAACCATAGTTCATAAGGATTCTTACTAGAATTTCCTTTGATCTGTACCCGGTTAAGAGTGTAGACAATAGTACTCACAACTTCCCTCCAATAAACTTGAGGAACATTTGTTTCCATCTTCATGGTCCTGGCAGCTTCTTGAATGATCTAGTTCTTCCTTTCCACAACTCTATTTTGTTGAGGAGTCCTAGGAGCAGATAACTATCTTTTTATTCCATGCTTTTCATAGAAAGCATCAAACTCTTCAGAAGTGAATTCTCCACCTCTGTCAGATCTCAGACACTTCAATTTCCCACCAATCTCATTTTCAACCATCATCTTGAACACCTTAAACTTATCAAAACCTTCTGATTTTTCTTTCAGGAAAGTTACCCACATCATCTGGGAGCAATCATCAATCAGCAACGTGAAATATATGTCTCCTTGCACACTCCTAATTCTAGCAGGACCACAAAGACCAGTATGTACCAATTCCAATCTCCTACTTGAACCTTATTCCTTACTTTTGAATGAAATTTTGTTCTGTTTACCCAATTGACATTCTCTACATATGCTATCAGGTTTCACAAGTCTTGGAAGATCTCTTACAGCTTGAGTGGAACTTATTTTGACAATGTTATCAAAATTCACATGACACATCCTCCTATGCCATAACCAACTTTAATCTGTTTGAGAAATCAAACAACTTTTGCCTGAACTACTTAAGTGAAAGATGTTACCTCTAGTTTGAGTACCAGATGCAATTTCAGTTCTAGAACTTTCCAAGATTCTGCATTTTCCATCCTTGAATTAAAGATCATAACCCTTGTCAACCAACTGTCCAACACTGAGAAGATTATGTTTTAGTCCTTCCACATACAGAACATCATTGGTGTTGTTCTTACCATCAAAAGAGATGGATCCTCTGCCATGAATTCTACCAGATGAGTTGTCTCCAAATTTCACAAGTCCTCCTTCATAATTTTCAAAACTCACAAACTAACTCTTGTTACTAGTCATATGATGAGAACATCCAGTATCAATCACCCATTCATCTTTTTCAATAACCTGAGCAGCCAAGGCACTTTCCACATTTGCACAGCTAGCAGATTCAGTAGACACCGGATCTTCTTCTTTGATAGTAATGAACACCCAATCATTTTCAGAGGAACCTCCATGATCTGATTCATCATCTGTGACCCCTTCTTCTCCATCTTCTTAGACATAGTAACATTTCATCTGACCCTCGTACCTATTAGGGTTTAGTTTTGAAAACCTCTCCAGACATCTTGAGGCAAAATGACCAATCTTATTACAAGCAAAACATTTGAGTGGTAATTTTCCTTCATACTTACTGGATCCTCTTGGCATTCTTCTAGTAATAAGAGCTTCAAGATCTGCAGTTTCTATTTCAACATATTCAATATCCTTTCTTATCTTCACAAATCTATTTGATCTTGCAAAAGAGCTTTCACCCAGATCATATCTTTGTTTTCCATATACACTGGCTTTGAATGCAGATTCAGACTTAGGAAGAGAATCACCAAATTCACTCAATTCAAAAGATAAAATTTTGCCAACCAGGTGATCTCTTGTAACATCTGAGATACTCTTGATCTCCTCTATAGCAACAACCTTATGCTTGTATGAATTAGGTAAAGATCTGAACACTTTTGCCAAAATCTCTGATTCTTCCAAAGTTCCACCAGCACACCTGATCCCACACACAAGTTTTTTTTATCTTTTGCATGTAGATTGTGATGTTTTCATCTTCACTCATCCTCAGATTTTCAAAATTTCCTCTTAGACTTTGTAGTTTGGCACATTTGACATATGTATCTCCTTCATACAGATTCTCCAACTTCTCCCTAATTTCATGAGTAGTTTTCAGTCCAAAAACATTTGTCATTTTTGAATCAGTCAGGGCACTCAACAAGGCTTCTTTAGCTTGAAGGTTATTTTCAGCATCCTTGAGTTGATCTAGAGTTGAAGGACCTTTCTTTGGATGTTCATACTTATCTTTGGTTATTAACCAATAAGCATCACCCATGCATTGTAAATGGCATTCCATGCGACTCTTCCAAATAGAGTAATTTGTTCCATCGAATCTTAGACTATCCTTCTTGTAAGTCGACATCTTGGATCTCCTCGGGCGGTTAAGCTCATTTTAGAGGAACTTGGCTCTGATACCAATTGTTTGAATTAGCCTGGACAACTGAGAGGCGGGGGCTGAATCAGTTGTCCCCAAGATTAAACTTTTATTTTCTTTTAATCTTCTTTCACAATTGGCAAATTGATTAATGATGCAAACATTAAAGCATATAACATCAACACATAAGCAAAAACATAATCAACACATTTGACACCAAGATTTTTGACGTGGAAACCCGATTAAGGGAAAAACCATGGTGGGTGTTAGCCCACAAGATTCGTACCCTATTAAAAGTACTTAAAAGAATGGGAAGGCACTAGCCTTCAAGCTCACTGCTCAAAAGAGAGGCTCACTGCCTACAAGAAATTTGAGTTTAACATAGAAAGAACTAACTAATAATTAGCATATTTTCATGCCTGGCTTAGTTTCAGTTAATGCTCACAAAAAAACCTCTACTTCTATCTCCAATTTCTTCTCTTCTGACTCTTCACTCTATACTGCTTTCTCTCCTTTCTTCTCTACTCTGCTTTTGATCCTGTCTCTGGATTTAATTCATTTCGCACAAGGATGATTCTCAACAACTCTTCAACAAGTATTTATACACTTCATCAACCTTGGAATGATTAACAAGGTCGGCTAAACTTAATGCAGATCTTTATACTATCGGCCAAACATAACTAAGACTTGAATCTTCCTCTACTAACACACTACACTTCATAAAATGCTCTTTAGATCATCTGCAACATGCTAGGAACATCTGGTCGGCCAAGACTGAGAAGAACATCAACCTCAAAGAAGAAATCTTCAATAAACAATCTCAAAATTCAATGTGGACCTCCAACACAGTAGTCACACAATCTAGAGACCTCCACAAGCACATTGAATTCACCAATAACATTCACTCTAAACCAAATTACCAAAATCATTTGAATCTTCCTCCGAAACCTCAAGAACACTATCTACCATGATTGTCAAACTAGAAAGATAGCTTGCGGACCTCCAAATCATGAATCACTGGAGTTGATGATACACACTGACTTCCCAAACATGCCTTTAGATCCGCAGACCATAATATTTCACTGCGGAGCAATTCGGACCAACTTACTGACACACAGTCTCTTCTGAATACTACAAAATCTAGTTCTACTCAGATGGCCATAACTTCTTCAAATCTTCATGCAAACTTCTCAATTCTTAACTGGAGAAACCTTTGACAATCCTCTACATAGCCATATGGTCCACATGTATTGATTGTCATTAATTTTCTCAATATCCTCAACAATCCAGTCTTCTATACCGGCAACAATATAGGATACAATTGACACTAATGGAAATAAGGATATGTTGACATCAATGACAACACCACTTAGGCACATATTTGCAAAAATCTCCCCCTTTGTCATTGATGGAAACATATGATATGGAGGAAATAACTGATATACTGCTCGACAAATTGGGCTAATTGTTTTCAGTTTGATACCCTTGACCACATAGAGAATACAGGATTGGGTACTTATTGTATCCACGAAGAAGATGCCACCATCCCTAATCTTGAAAAGGCAACATCAAATCCAAAAGGGATATGGTAGATGCATTTTGATGGCTCTAGAAAAAAATGGAGCTAGTGCTGGGGTGGTATTGATTTCACCTCGAAAGGAAAATTATTTCTCTTCATTCAAATTGTAGTTCAGCTATACTAACAATGTAGTTGAATATGAAGCTTTGATTTAGGGCATAAAACTGGCATGCAAGAGAGGAATAAAGATTTTACAAGCATTTGGTGATAGTGAACTTGTTGTCCACCAAATCAGATCACAAAGTACTTCAATAAATGACTTGCTCAAGTCATATAAGCATAGAGTCTAGGACTTGATTGAAGACTTTGATGCCTTCAATATTCAGATATTGCCCAGACAAAACAACAAAGATGCTGATAGGTTAGCTATAACTAGTGCTCAATTTGACATTCCCAAGAATGTCAAATAAAACTTATATTAGCATGTGAGGATTGTTGTTAGGCATGTTGTGCCTGATAACATCATAAGTTGGTAGGTATTTGAAAATGACCAGCAAATTGTGAATTTTTTGCAAGATGAGGCAGAGTTTGCTACCAAAAATAAGTTAGTATTACAAGAGCAATATGGTGACTAGGTGATCTAGCTAAAGACCACTAAGTTGCCTAGGGGATTGATCACCTTAGAGAGAATATTTGTAGTTGATGATCAACCTAAGAAAGAGAAAATGAACATGACAGTAAAAAAAGAGGACTATGAAGAAGTGGAGATTGTATAGGGCATATTTCTAAAACATGGCAAGGTATGTGATCAAGCTGAAAGGCAAGGTTTTATCAAACTTTGTAATGAATTTGATGATTTAATAGCTTGGGATTACATGGATTTGAAATTCTTTGACCCTAGATTAATCCAACATACCATTGATTTAGACCCTAATGCAAAGCCTGTCTGCCAAAAGCAAAGGCCAGTCAACCCCAAAATTGAGCCATTAATGAGAAAGGATCTATCCAAGCTTATAGAAGATAGAATCATTTATCCCATCAAACATTCCTCTTGGGTGGCTAACTTAGTTCCAGTTAGGAAGAAAAATAGGGAAATCTGATTATGTGTGGACTTTAGAGACTTGAATATGGCCTCCCTTAAAGGCCACTATCCACTCCCTTCCATGGAACAAATCCTACAAACAGTAGCAAGAGCGGAAAGGTTTTCACTCCTAGATGGCTACTTCAGCTATAATAAGATTCTTGTAAAAGAATCAGACCAATACAAGACAACCTTTACCACCAAGTGGGGTACCTTGGCTTACCAAAAGATGTCTTTTAGGTTGACAAATACTCAGGCAACCTTTAAAAGAGCAATAGACTTGGCCTTCAAAGGCCTAATCAATGATATTATTTTAGTGTATCTTGATGATCTGACTATGTATTCCAAGCATGCATTTGACCATTTGGGTCATTTGAGAAAAGTCTTTGAAAGATGCAGGGAGTATGGCATATCATTGAATCTAAAAAAATGTGTATTTGTTGTCCTAGAAGGCAAACTTCTAGGACATGTGGTTTCCAAGGATGGGTTGGCCATTGATCCTAAAAGAACAAGTGCCATTTTAGCTCCTCCTCTCCCTAGTCATAAGAAAGGTTTGCATAGATTTATGGGAATGATCAACTTTGTGAGGAGGTTCATACCTAATTTTGCTTCAATAGCAAAACCTCTCACATCTATGCTTAAGAAGAATGTTGCTTTCACATGGTCTAAAGAAGGTAGGGACAATTTTGAAGTTGTCAAGCAAGCCATTACACAAGCTCCTACACTAATAAACCCTGTTTGTGAGAAGGATTTTATCCTTTATGCCTTTGGAGGAAAAGAGGGTATATCAGTTGTCTTGATGCAACAGAATGAAGAAAAATTGGAATAGCCAATTGCTTTCTTCAGCCAGCCTCTCAAAGAATATGAGGTGAAATATGATTTTGTCAAGAAGTAGGTGTTTGTTGTGGTGAAAGCACTAAAAAAGTTTAGGCATATACTTTCAAACAGAAAAATATAGTTGATGGTGAACCACCCTTGCATGAAAGAGTTCCTCTTGAGTAGAGATATCAATGAAAAGAGAGCTGGGTAGATCACAAAAGTAATGGAGTATGATGTCAACATCAACATTACCAAGTTGGTGTGTGACAAATGCCTATTTGAGTAGATGGATACAGATATAGAAATCATAAGTGATGCTATATGCATCTAAGGGTAGGCACAACCAGTTGATTCCCACACTCCAACTGACTAATATCATGACATGGACACATTTCTACAGTAAGGAAGATGCCCAAACAACTTGGATCAGGCCAAAAGAAGGTACTTCAGGCTCCAATCCATTCCTTACATTCTTATTGATGGTTTCTTATTTAGAAAAGACATCAATGGAGTTCTTCTTAGGTGTATTACTCAAGATCAAACCTCTAGGGTCTTAGAGGAATTTCATAATGGTCCTATTGGTGGCCATATTCTCCAAGGACAACTATAATCAAGATCATGAGAACTAGTTATTACTGGCCTAGTTTATTTAGTGATGCACATAGATGGATAAGGAAATGTAAAGAGTGTATATTGTTTACTAGAAAGCAAAGGTTGGTAGCTCTTCCTCTTCATCTAATTCAAACAGATTAACCTTTTGTTCAATGGAGTTTAGACTTAATTGGAGTAATCAATCCACATTCTAGTGTTGGCCATAAGTGGATTCTAACAACCACTAATTGCTTTACTAGGTGGACAGAGGCAGTTGCATTGATGGATGCCACAACGGCATCCATTGTAGACTTCTTTGAGGGTATAGCTACAAGATTTGGTGTGCCATCCACCATCATTTTTGATAATGCCAAGGCCTTTGTAGGCACAATAGTCAGTGAATGGGCACTGAACTATGGGGTTTACTTGAATACCTCATCCAATTACTATCCTCAGGGAAATGGATTGGTTGAGTCCACCAATAAAAATATGATCAAAATTATTAAGAGGATGGTGGAAGATAACTAGAGAACCTGACACTCCAGGTTGAAATCTATTCTTTGGACTAATAGAATTACTCCCAAGAGAGACATAGGTAACTCCCCTTTCATGCTTGTGTATGGAAGGGAAGCAAGGGTTCCATTATCATTGGAATTGCCTTGTCTTGAGTTAGCACAATAGCTGGAATTAATGGAAAATGATGCCATGACAATTAGACTTGCAGAGTTGTTGGAACTTGAAGAGAAAAGGGATGCTTCTATGAAGACCCTTGAAGCCCACCTAGATCAAGTCAAGATGACCTTTGATATAAAATCCACTGGCATAACATTCAGTGAGGGAGATATAGTGTTGAAATGGGATGCAGATAGGGCTAAAGCTGGAAGACATTCAAAGTTTGATGCCATGTGGAGTGTATCTTACATTATTACCAATTGCAAGAAGGCCAACACATTTCAACTTTCCAGGCTGAATGGAGAGGTTATGCCCATCCTAGTCAATGGGATTCATCTCAAACCTTGCTTTTAACATGGTTGTGAGAGTTTGTAAATAGGTTAGATGTTTGCTTTCAATAAGTGCCCAACTCTATTGCATTCTCATTAGGAGAATGCATGCTTGGTTTGTTTATTTTGTTCCTAGAGGCATGTTCAGTTTATATTGACCAACACTGTTCTTATTGCTGGCCCTTTGACTCTGTGCACAATGGATTAGATAAGCCTCTAGATCCTAGTGTTTAGGTAGGCAAAAACCCCTACATAGTCACCAAAATGTTATCCTATTTTTCCCCCTTGGCCAAATAGTCTAAGATCCATGGGATCCTATTATTTCCCCTTTTGAGGATGCCCAAAGCTCACTGCTCCAAGAGACTCACTGTCTACAAAACATTCGCAAGATTAACACAAAAAGTTTGAACTAGGAAACAACATCTTTTCCATGCCAGGGTTCAGTTCTATTGAAGCTCACAATACCTCTACTCTTCTCTCAAAACACTTCTTCACTACCTCTGCATCATCACTGCTTTTACTCTTTTGCTCTTCCTCTTCTCTGCTCTGCCTTTTTACCTTAGAATTTTATCATTTTTTCTCAAGGACAAGTTTTCCATGACTCAACTACAAGTACTTATACACTGTACATCAACCTTGGAATGAATCATCAAGGTCAACATTACATTCATGAACCATTAGAACAATCTCCAAGGTCGACATTACAAACATTTACAAAAAGAATTGACTCAATACAAAATACTACATGTGGAGCACTACACTATCGGCCAAACATAACTAGGACTCAAATCTTCCTCAAACAACATGTCACACTTCATACAACTTCTCTTAGATCATCCGCAACACGCATGAAACATCCAGTCGGCCAAGACTAGAAAGAACAACAACACCCAAGGAGAAATCTTCAACTACAAGATCAATATTCAATGTGGACTATCAATACAATAGGCACATGATCCAGAGTCCTCCACAAACACAATGAAATCAACAAGAACAACCACACCACCTCAAATCACCAGAATCACTTGCATCTTCACATAGGAACTTAAGAGCACTAACTGTCATGACTGTCATGCTAGAAAGATTACTTGCGGACCTCCAAACCATGAACCACTTGAGTTGAGGATACACACCAACATCCCAAACATACCTCTAGAACCACAGACCATAATATTTCAATGCAGAGCAATCCGGACCAAATTCCTATCACTCTATTACCTCTGAACAACAACAAAAACCTAGTTCTACTCATATGGCCATAACTTCACCAATATTTCATGCGAACCTCTCAAATCTTGACTGGAGCAACTTCAGACAATCCTCTACAAACCCTTTAGTCCAAAGACTCTAATCTTCATTTCACTAGAAATGTAGAGCAATCTACTTTACTGATCTGCGTTGTCTTCACTGTCTTTAACAAGGAGATATGTTGACATCAATGACAACACATCATAGGCACACATTTGCAACAATCTCCCCCTTTGTCATTGATGGCAACATATGATGTGAAAAACTAATTCAACCATCAAGACAAGGACTTCTCCCTCTTTCTCTTATCACACCCACAACCACTTTTCTTCACTGCTACCCCTTTCACCAACAACTGCTTACTTCCAAGTTTTTCAAACGACTTTTCTCCCCCTTTGACATCAATGGCAAAGGGCACATACTTGAAATCATCTCTCTCCCCTTTTGTTTCTTAGATACAACTAAATTGAACTCTAGAATTAACATACTGACTACTCCCCTTGAGTAGCATCCCCTTCACATCAATCTGGATCACAAGATATGACTATGTGTTCCATTGGACTCATGCACACTAGTTCACCTTAGTTTTGAATAGGAGGGGTAATAACCCCTAGCATCTCTCTCAGATACTCAAAGGTGTCTTTAGGTAGAGGCTTAGTGAAGATATCCGCAATCTAATCCTTTGAAGAAACAAACTCCAATATGACTTCATTCTCATTTACCTTCTCTCTCAAAAAGTTGAACTTGATGGATATGTGCTTTGTATTTGAATGCAACACTGGATTCTTTGAAATGTTTATTGCACTTGAATTATCACAGAAGATTGTAACAGGTTATTCAAACATAATTCTGATATCCTTCAATATCTGCTTCATCCACAAAACTTGAGTACAATTACTTGCTGCTACTATATACTCTGTCTTAGCAGTAGATAGAGATATTGCCTCCTACTTTTTGCTGAACAAAGAAACCAATCTTTTTCCTAAGAAAAATGCTCCACCACTAGTACTCTTTTGTCATCCACATATCCTACCCAATTAGCATCTATATATGCATGCAGAGTGAAATCATCATCTTTAGGATACCATAAGCCATAATCAGATGTTCCCTTCAGATATCTGAAGATTCTTTTCAATTCTACAACATGAGATTCTCTATGATCAGCTTGAAATCTAGCAACAAGGCCAATAGCATTCATAATATTAGGTCTGGTATGAGTCAACTAAAGTAGTCCTCCAATCATTGATCTATACCTTTTCTGATCTTCCTTAGGGGAGTCATCATCTTTACTCAACTTGCATCTAGTTATCATAGGAGTACTCACTGGTTTTGAATCCTCCATTCTAAACTTTTTCAACAACTCTTTCATGTACTTAGACTGAGATATGAATATGCCCTTATGTGACTGAATGATTTGTAGACCTAAGAAGAAATTCATTTCTCCAAGCATGGACATCTCAAATTCACTTTGCATCTGATCAACAAATTTTTTACAGATGCTCTCATTTCCACCAAAAATGATACCATCAACAAATACCTCAACAATCAAGATGTATTCATGATCAATTTTGAAGTAAAGATTATTGTCAGTTGTGCCTTTGCTAAAACCTAACTTTAGTAGATACTTATCTAATCTTGCATACTAGCCTCTTGGGGCTTGTTTAAGTCCATATAATGCTTTCGTCAATCTACAGACCATATATCCTTGATCAGACAACTGGAATCCTTCCGATTGCTCAATGTAGACTTCTTCTTCCAAATCTCCATTCAAAAATGCTCTTGACATCCATCTGGTAAACTTTGAAATCTTTGTAAGCAGCAAAGGTAAGAAATAGTCTGATTACTTCTATTCTTGCCACTGGAGAAAAAGTTTCTTTAAAGTCAATTCCCTCTGCCTGAGAGTATCCTTTGCACACCAATCTTGCTTTGTTTCTCACAACTTCACCATCTTCATTCAATTTATTCCGAAAGACCCATTTAGTTCCAATTAAATTTTTGTTTTCAGGTCTAGGAACAAGATCCCAAGTATGTTTCTTTTCAATTTACATTAATTCTTCTTCCATTGCTTTTACCCAACTTTCATCATCACAAGCTTCATTCACTGATTTTGGTTCAATCTTTGAAATCAAACAATACTCCACTTGTTCTTCAACAATTTTTCTTCTAGTTTGAACACCTTTATTTCTATCTCCTATGATCTTATCTTCTGAATGATTCAACCTTACATACCTGAGAGTTTTGGGATTTTCTTGAACTTCTAATTCTTGAACTTGTTCCTCAACATTTGTACTGACTTCTTGAGTTACTAGTTTCTTCGGAGCACTCTGAATCTGAGTTTGAGTTTGAGCTTGCTTTCCTTCATTTGGATCTTCATTTTGATCATCTAAATCATATCCACAAGACCTGGAAGGTCTTTCCTTGCTTTCATCAACCTTGACATTAACACTTTCAACAATCCTTTTCAATCTCTTGTTGAAGCACCGGTATGCCTTCCTTTGGTTAGAATAACCCAGAAATATTCCTTCATCACATCTTGCATCAAACTTTCCTAATTCTTCATCTCTTTTGATATAGCATTTACTACCAAAAACTCTAAAGTATTTGACAGTAGGAGTATTACCAAACCACATTTCATAAGGTGTTTTACCAGTATTACCTTTGATATGCACCCAGTCAAGAGTGTAGACAACAATACTCAAAGATTCTCTCCAATAAGCATATGGAACATTTGCCTCCATCATCATGGTTCTAGCAGCCTCTTGAATAGTTCAATTCTTCCTTTCCACAACTCCATTTTGCTAAGGAGTCCTAGGAGTAGATAATTGTCTTCTTATTCCATGCTTTTCACAAAATTAATTGAACTCATCGGAGGTAAAATTCCCCACCTCTATCAGATCTTAAACACTTTATCTTCACACCAATCTCATTCTCCACCTTAGCCTTGAACACCTTGAATCTATCAAGAGCCTCTAATTTATCTTTCAATAAAGTGACCCACATCATCTGGGAGTAATCATCAATCAACAACATAAAGTATCTGTCTCCTTGCAAACTCCAAACTTAGGCAGGACCACACAAATCAGTGTGCACAATTTCCAATAATCCACTTGAAAATTGTTCTTTACTTTTGAATGTAGCTCTACTCTATTTCCCAACTGAAATTCCTTACACATGCTATTAGCAGGTTTTACAAGTTTGGAAGATCTCTCATAGCCTGAGTAGTGCTTATCTTGACAATGTTGTCAAAGTTTACATGACACATTCTCCTATGCCATAACCAACTCTGATCAATTTGAGCAATGAAACAACTTGTACCAGCACTACTTAAATGAAAGATATTACCTGTAGTCTATGTGCCAAATGCAATCTCAGTTCTGGAGCTTTCCAAAATTCTACATTTTCCATCCTTGAATTAGAGATTATAGTCTTTGTCAACCAACTGTCCAACACTGACAAGATTATGCTTCAATCCTTCTACATATAGAACATCATTAGTATTGTTCTTACCATCAAGAGAGATGGATCCTCTGCCTTGGATTCTACCAGCTGAATTGTCTCCAAACTTTACAATTCCACCTTCATATTTTTCAAAACTTATAAACTTACTTTTATCACCAGTCATATGATGAGAACATCCACTATCAATCACCCACTCATCCTTTTCTTCAACCTAAGCAACCAAGGTACTTTCCACATTCACATAGCTAGTATATCTAGTAGGCACCCAATCTTCTCCTTGGATGGCAATGAACACCCAATCATTTCTAGAGGTACTTCCCATATCAGATTCAACATCTGTGACTCCTTCATCAGCAACTTCTTAGATATAGTAGCATTTCTTCTGAACCCTAGGTCTGTTAGGGTTTGGCTTTGAAACCCTCTCTAGACATCTTGAAGCAAAATGACCAATCTTATTGCAAGAAAAACATTTGAAAGGCAACTTTCCTTCATACTTATTGGATCCTCTTGGTAATCTTTTGGTAATAAGGGCTTCAAGTTGTTCAAGCTTAGATTCATCTTCTTTAAATTCCTTCCTTGTCTTTTCATGTCTGGTTGATCTTATTGAATAGATTTCACCTGGATCAAATCTTTGCTTTCTGAAAAGACTGGCCTTAAATGCAAATTCTGATTTAGGAAGAGAATCACCAAACTCACTCATTTCAAATGCTAAAATCTTGCCAACCAACTGATCTCTTGTAACCATTGTCACAGTCCTAATCTCCTAATGCAGAGGAAACTAAACAAAGACCACAAAGGATCACAACCAACAACATAAGAGGAAGAGGATACAAGGTATGGCAAGGCAAACAACTCATCTAGGCCTCAGTGGACCAAACAATAACACTTGTCTTCAATTTGGACTTGACTATCCACTCACATTCCATGACTTCAACACAACACGATATCACCATTTATAGGTTCAAACATATGGGGACCTTCACAAACCTTCTAGGGACCCTAGACTAACTAGGTTTGACTGTCCCAAGCTCACAAAACTCACAAAATGCACTGAGGGTACCTCCTTGTACCACTTCCTTCACAAACCCACTCACTTCCTTGTAGCCCTCTTTTTAGGACTGTCATGCAATAACTTTAGTTTCAGACCTCTTCTCCAAACTTTCATGGGCTTTTTAACTACCCATTACCTTGTTCTTGAACATAAACATATTAAACATGCAACATAGGTTTGTTTGGAACACTATACCCAAAACTTGACTATACCCTGTTGTCCCAAGGGCTAATTAGGCCTCCTAGACATGACAAATGGCTATAAAACTTGTTTCACAATACCCAAACCCACTCCAAGGCATCAAATAGATCATATAAGGTCTAAGTACATTGATTTCAAGGTTCTTGGATTCTCTCAACTCTCCCATGCATCAATTCACTTCTCTGTGCAAGTCACCAATCCTAGTACATGAAAACATTAGGTGCCACAGCTGCAACAGTCACTCTTACTCTTATCCTCTGCCATGATCATGAAAACCCATTCGTTAGACATAAAACAATAGCTTAATACATTCATTTCCATCTATGGAGGAAGTGTGGAAACTCCTAAATCCATCGATTTCATGAAAAAACACTAAAACCCTACTACAGACCCACTTGCACAAAAATAGTCATAAAATGCTGCTTTTACAAGGACATTGGCTCCAACCAAGTTTAAATGGAAGGTGACTCAATGCTTTACACATCCATATACATTTGTACCCTTGACAACATTGTACGGTCAAGTACAGGCATGAGGAACAACAATAAAAATAGTCATAAACTATGAAAAAAGAGCAGTCCCAAAGAAAACGTTGGGAAAGTGCTCAAAGCTCCATCAAATATCCTCCAACCTGGATTAAAACAAATATGAGACCATAAAATACAACATTGCAAGCATGAGAATTCTTGCATTAGTACTATATGGCCAAGAAAAACGAGAGGGAACAACAATTTTCAGAAAAACTGTGAAAATGGGACAACAAACAGTCATATTCTTTCTTTTTTTTATTCAAACTCCATCTCCATCACAATATTCGACCACCACTGCCTTTTACAATGCCTTTTACATGTTTTTATCCCCCTACAATATTCCCATCATGGGAAAAGGCTTAGAAATAGCCTAAACTTCTAATTTTTTTCACTAAAAACTACTTTTTCTAAATATAGACTGTCATACTTTTTATGACTGCAGACCCACTAAACTATTTTAAAACTCCACTAACATAAAATGAATAAAATCATCCTCCACTTACTAACATATGCCTTTTTAAGGCTCTATTACATTTATTTTTGAAACTCCATTTAGTTTTTAACACTAACATTTTAAATAAAAGACATAAAATGTCCTAGGTGCACTGCACCATCTCCTCAATAACAATAGCTTTATGCTTGTATGCAGCAGGTAAGGATTTGAGTACCTTGGCAACAATCTCTAATTCTTCTAGTGCTCCACCAGCACTCTTGATACTACTCACAAGTTCATTCACCTTCTGCATATAGGAAGTGATGTTTTCATCTTCACTCATCCTTAAACTTTTGTATCTACCCTTCAGGCTTTGTAGCTTAGCACATTTGACATATGCATCGCCTTCATACAGAGTTTACAACTTCTTCTAGATTTCATGAGCAGTTTTCAATTCTAAGACATTTGTCATTCCTATATCAGTCAGGGCACTCAACAATGCTTCTTTAGCTCAAATGTTGTATTCAACTTCTTTGAGTTCATCTGGAGTTAAAGGGACTTTCTCTGGAGGCTTATACTCATCCTTAGTTATCAACCAATAAGGATCACCCATGCATTGCAAATGACACTCCATCTATTTCTTCCAAAGAGAGTAAATTGTTCCATCAAATCTTAGGTTGTCCTTGTATGTTGACATCTTGGATCTCCTCAAGCGGTCAAGCTTCTTTTAGAGGAACCAGCTCTGATACCAATTGTTGAAATTAGGATAGACAACTAAGAGGGGGGGTGAATCAGTTGTCTCAAAACTTTAACCTTTGTTCTATTTAATCTTCTTTACCACTTATTAACAGATTAATGATATAACTATGAAAGCATGAATCAATAACATATGAGTAGAAACATAACCAAAAAACATAACACCAAAGTTTTTATGTGGAAACCTGGTTAAGGGAAAACCAAGGTGGGGGTTAACCCACAAGATTTCTTCTTTGTTAAAAGAATAAGAAAATGGGAATGCACTTGCCTTCGGGTGCATTGCCCAGAGCTCACCACTCCAAGAGACTCACTATCTACAAAACATTCACAATATTAACACAGAAAGTTTAAACTAAGAAACAACATCTTTTCCATGCTAGGATTCAGTTCCATTGAATCTCACAATACCTCTGCTCTGCTCTCAAAACACTTCTTCACTACCTCTGCATCATCACTGCTTTTACTCTTTTTCTCTTCCTCTCCTCTGCTTTACCTTTTTACCTTCCTTAGAATTTTATCATTTTCACTCAAGGACAAGTTTTCCATGATTCAACTACAAGTACTTATACACTACATCAACCTTGGAATGAATCATCAAGGTCGGCATTATATTCATCAACCACTGGAACAATCTCTAAGGTTGGCATTACAAACATTTACAAAAAGACTTGACTCAATACAAAATACTACATACAAATCACTACACTATTAGCCAAACATAACTGGGACTCAAATCTTCATCAAACAACACACCACGCTTCATAGAACTTCTCTTAGATCATCCACAACATGCATGAAACATCTGGTCGGCCAAGACTGGAAAGAACAACAACACCCAAGGAGAAATCTTCAACTACAAGCTCAATCTTAAATGTAGACCATCAACATAATAGGCACATGATCCAGAGAACTCCACAAGCATAATGAAATCAACAAGAACAATCGCACCACCTCAAATCACCAGAATCATTTGCATCTTCACACAGGAACTTAAGAGCACTAACTGTCATGACTGCCACGCTAGAAAGATTGCTTGCGAACCTCCAAACCATGAATCACTTGAGTTGAGGATACACACCAACATCCCAAACATACCTCTAGAACCGTAGACCATAATATTTCAATGCAGAGCAATCCAGACCAAATTCCTATCACTCTATTACCTCTGAACAACAACAAAAACCCAGTTCTACTCAGATGACCATAACTTCACCAATACTTCATGCAGACCTCTCAAATCTTGACTGGAGCAACTTCAGACAATCCTCTACAAACCCTTTAGTCCACAGACTCTGATCTTCATTTCACTGGAAATGTAGAGCAATTTACTTTATTGATGTACAATGTCTTCACTGTCTCTGACAAGGAGATATGTTGACATCAATGACAACACATCATAGGCACACATTTGCAATAGGTTATGGCATAGAAGGTTGTGTCACATAAATTTTGATAATATTATGAAGATAAGTATTGCATAGCCTATTAGAGATCTGCCTAAGCTTGTGAAGCCTGCTAATCCTATTTGTAAGGAGTGTCAATTTGGGAAACAAACAAGAACAAGTTTCAAAAGCAAGGACTAATCAGTCCGAGGATTACTTGAGCTAGTGCATATATATTTGTGTGGACTTACCAGAGTAAAAAGTTTGCAAGGAGACATGTATTTCATGTTGTTTATTGATGATTATTCTAGAATGACTTGGGTCACCTTTTTGAGAGAAAATGCTGAAGCTCTAGACAAGTTCAAGGCATTTAAGGCAATGGTTGAAAATGAGATGGATTTGAAAATCAAATGCTTGAGTTCTGATAGAGGAGGAGATTTCACATCAAATGAATTCAGTTTATTTTGTGAAGAACATGGAATAAAGAGGTAGCTATCTGCACCTAGAACTCCACATCAAAATGGAGTTGTTGAAAGGAAAAACAAAACAGTTCAAGAAGCTGCTAGAACCATGATGAAGGAAGTTGGTCTTCCGAAAGCTTATTGGAGAGAGGCAATTCACACTGCTGTATACATTCTAGACAGAAGCCAAGTAAAAGGTAACAGTTCTAAGACTCCTTATGAGTTGTGGCATGGTAAAGTTCCTACTATGAAATATTTCAAAGTTTTTGGTAGCAAATGTTATATCAAAAGAGAAGAAGATTTAGGCAAGTTTGATGCTAGATGTGATGAAGGGATCTTTCTTAGTTACTCCATTAAGAGAAAGGCCTACCGATGCTACAATAGAGGTTGCATAAGATCATTGAAAGTACAAATGTTAAAGTTGATGAATGTAATGAAAGATCTTCATAATTAAGTGGATATGAATCAGATGATCAAGATGTCTCAGTAGTGGTGCAGTATGAAGACAACTTAGATGAAGAAGAGAAAGCCCTAGTAAGTGCTACTAAAACTCCTAGGTATGTAAGACTCAGTCATTCTAAATATCAAATCATAGGAGATAAGAGCAAAGGGATTTTAACTAGAAGAAAGGTATAGAGGAACAAGTGAATTTTTGTCTGATTTCTAAGATTGAACCTAATACTGTGGATGAGGCTTGTAAAGATGAGAATTGGGCAAAGGCTATGGAAGATGAATTGATGCAGATAGAGAAGAATCAGACTTGGGATCTTGTTCCTAGACCAGCAGATAAGAATGTAATTGGCAAAAAGTGGGTCTTCAGAAATAAGATGAATGAGAATGGTGAAGTGGTAAGAAACAAAGCAAGATTGGTATGCAAAGGATATGCTCAAGTTGAGGGAATAGACTTTGAAGAAACTTTTGCTCTAGTGGCAAGGATTAAAGTAATAAGGATGTTTTTGGCTTTTGTAGCATACAAAGATTTCAAGGTTTACCAAATGGATGTAAAGTCTTCTTTCTTAAATGGAGAGTTAGAAGAAGTCTATATTGAACAAACAAAATGATTTCATTCATCAGATCAAGGTGACATGGTATGCAGATTGAAGAAAGCTTTGTATGGATTAAAACAAGCCCCCAAGGCATGGTATGCATGGCTGGACAGGTATCTAATACAGATAGGGTTCAGTAAAGGTACTACAGACAGTAATCTCTACTTCAAGATCAATGATGAACAAATCCTAATTGTTTTTCTGTCTTTGTTGATGATATTATTTTTGGAGGCAATGAAGGTATGTGCTTAGTTTTGGCTAGAGAAATGCAAAGTGAATTTGAACTGTCCATGTTTGGAGAGATGAACTTCTTTTTAGGTCTGCAAATAAGTCAATCAGATAAAGGTATCTTCATTTCTCAGTCTAAGTATGTGAAAGAGTTGTTAAAGAAATTTGGGATGGAAGACTCTAAACCAGTTTGCACACCTATGATAACTGGTTGTAAGTTGAGTAAAGATGATAACTCACCTGTGGTAGACCAGAAAAGGCATAGATCTATGATTGTAGGATTACTTTATCGGACTCAAACTAGACCTGACATAATGCATAGAGTATGTCTTGTGGCAAGATTTCAAGCAAAGCCCAAGGAATCACATGTGATTGTAGTCAAGAGAATTATGAGATATTTAAAAGGTACAATGGACTATGGTTTGTGGTACCCTAAGGACAGTGACTTTACTCTTAGTGCATATACTGATGCAGATTGGGCCAGAGATGTGGATGATAAAAAAAGTACAAGTGGAGGTGCATTCTTCTTGGGAAAAAAGTTAGTATCTTGGTTGAGCACGAAACATGATTCAATATCCCTATCTACTATAGAAGAAGAATACATTGCAGCATCATGCAGTTGCACTCAAGTGTTATGGATGAAGCAGACTTTGAAGGACATCAAAGTTGTGTATGAGGATCCAATTGCAATCTTTTGTGATAACACAAGTGCCATAAACATATCAAAGAATCTAGTGATGCATTCAAGGACAAAGCACATATCCATTAGGTATCATCTTCTGAGAGAAAGGTTGATAGAGAATGAAGTCAAGTTGGAGTATGTATCTACAAAAGATCAGATTGCATACATTTTCACCAAGCCTCTACCTAAGGATACTTTTGAGTATCTCAGAGAAAAGTTAGAGGTTATCACCCCTCCTACTCTAAACTAAGATGCACAATAGTGCATCAGTCCAGAGGTGCTTAGAGATCTGGATTGATGCTTTTCAAGGCTACTTCTTAGGGGGAGTAGTCAGAGAGTTCAGAAAAGAGATTGGACAAGAGCAGAAGAGTGCAAGTATGTGCCCTTTGCCATTGATGTCAAAGGGGGAGAGAAGTCATGTGAAAAAATTAGATAGACAAAGAGTACAGATGTGTAAAGAGAAAGGGGGAGAATCTTGGAGAAAGAAATAGTGCAGGTGTGTAAAGAGAAAGGGGGAGTATCTTGTCTTGATGGTTGTTGCAAGTTTTTCACATCGTATGTTGCCATCAATGACAAAAGGGGAGATTATTGCAAGTATGTGCCTAATCAGTGTTGTCATTGATGTCAACATATCTTTGTTGGCATTGGTGTCAACTATATCTTATTCTATTACTTCTTTAGAAGCTTTGTATGTTGAGAATATTGAAAAAATTAGCCTCTCCAGAAGAAACAAGTGAGTTACAGTGAAGTGCAGTACAGATAGAGAGTTGTATGCTGAAGAATAGTCTGGTAAACTGCTCAGTATTTATTGCTGCTTGAAGATCATGGTATATGGATTGGAAGTAAGTTAGAGGTATGTCTGAGGATGCTACATTCTAGGTTTGAGCCCTCCGCATGAAGATCTGAGTGAGTTGTGTTCACCAGAGTGAAACCTACTTTTTTTGTAAGTTTAGATGGGACAAGGAGAAAGTATTCTACCCCGCATTCCTCCACATTAAATTATTTTGCTTTGCAGTTCTAGAGGGAAGTCTGGGATGATGATAAGTGCCTACAGTTGCAATGGTTCATGGTTTGGTGGTTTGCAAGCTATCTTTCTTTCATGACAGTTGAAAATAGTGAAGTTCATGTGTTCCGGTGTGAAGATTTTTATGGGTAAAGTGGTTAAAGGTTGTGATGTTGCTACTGATGATTACAATGTGCTTGTGGATGTCTCCTGATCATGTTCCTATCTTGACTTTGGTCTGCGTTAAGGAATTAAGATTGTGTTGGAAGATTGTTCCTAGATAATGCAGCATGTAACCAGTTTTATCCGACTTGGTTAACTCCAGTAATTACAAAGATCCCTTGAAGATCATGGAAGCATGTTGAAGCACAAAAGATCATGTTTGAGTCCTAGCTAAGGTGTGGCATGATCCACATACACTTTTACTTCATCCCCTTTGCATAATGTTGTAATAGGTCAAGACCCATTTTGTAAATGTTTGTAATGCCGACCTTGGAGATTGTTCCAATGGTTGATGATTGTAATGCCAACCTTGATGATCATTCCAAGTTTGTTGAAGTGTATAAATACTTGTAGTTGAGTCATGGAAAAGGTGTCCTTGAGCGAAGATGGAAAAATAATAAGAAAGGTCCAAAGGCATAGCAGAGAAGAGGTAGGGTGGAGAAGAGGAAGAGCAGAGCAGAGGCAGAGCATAGCAGGTGAATTATTATACTTCAATCACAGACATAAAAAGGTGTTGATTGTACCAGTGACCTTGGTAGTGAGCTGCCAGTAGGGTTTAACAACCCTTATTGTAATCTTGCTAGGTTTAGGGTTGAGGCAATGAGCTTGCTAGACCTAGTTGTTCTTCATGGAAGTGAGCTAGTATGTTTAGGCCCATGGAGTGACCAAGCTTGAAAATCATTATTTCAAGATTGTAATATATATTGAGAGCTAATTCTCTCCATGGTTTTTCCCCACCTTGAGGTTTTCCATGTAAAATTTGGTGTCTCTTGTGTTTGATGGTGTATGTGTGGTTAAGTTTTTGATTTCATGCATTCATTGTTAAATCATAATAATTGTGGATAAGTGATTAATGTTTAATTGTAATTAATGTTTAATTTTTTGAGATAACTCATTCACCCCCCTCTCATTTGTCTAGTGCATATCAACAATAGTGAGAACCCTCTTGTAGTGCCTTCTTGTCTCTAGTATGGGAGAGTGCATGGGATGCTTAGGTGTTTGAGTTAGTGATGCGAGAAGATAGTTGGACTGTCAACTCTTCTATCTTGAGTCATTAAGTTGTTAAATTTTGGTAATTCTTGAGGTGAGTCCCTTGTGCAATAGATTGCATGATCCCATGAAGATGACACTAATGTATAGAAAGATATTATTTTATCGAATGCAATAATTCTAGGTGTTGAATTGTTTAAAGATTCACCCACCTTGCTATAGGGTAATGAAGGTGATTAGTCACTTGATTGGTTATGTTTGAAGTGTTTGGGATTGTAAGGGTGTGTTGGGAAGTTGAGTTCATTTTGTGAGTAATAGTACAATGGTAATGATACCTTTTGGTTGTTTGTGGTTAAGTGTTGTGATCGATGTGTGTGATTGACATAGATGTTTCTGCTAGGTCATTTTTAGGCATTATTAAGGCCTTGGCTACGAACTTGAGTATAGTTAGTGAATGCCTTGGTTGGGGTTCTCCAACCCTTTTGCACCAAAATTTGTGCTAGGATAGTTGACGTGCTATTAGTCACGACTAGGGTTGCTTTGGCTTAGCCCCCACTCTAGTAACTTGGTACCTTGAGCAAGGTTATTGTTGAATTTATGAATTGCCTAGCGTGATTATAAATATATGGAAGTAAGTTAGTGTTTTTCAGTTGGCTTTGGTAGTATCCATGGAGATGTTGGTATGCATTCCTTCTGGGAAGTATGTAAGGCCCCACTTCGAAGGTGACTCGTAGGATAACTGACTTTTGGAAATCCTTTTTAGGCATGCCCTAGATTGCCTAGAAGTTATGGGCATACGTGTTGTTGGGGTGTTTCATGACCTTAGTTGTGAATGTGACAACTATCCCTCTCCTTTCCTTTGTAACTATATTATATACATATCATGTTGTAATGTGCAATTTTGCTTAAATTGTTGAAGATAATTATCTGCTTATTGATGAAATTTTATTGTTTTCAAAATGTGCAGTATTGAGTTTCTTTACATGGGCTACTTAGCTGACTTATTTCTTATAGTCCTCTTACCTCAAGGACTTGTTTAATCATATTTTGATTTAAAATTTGAATGTTGAATTTGGCACCACTTTTGAAACTTGACTTAACTTTTTGAAATTTGAATTATCCTTTGAAATTTACCTTCTAAATTTTAATCCTTTTAAAATTTTATTAGTTAAATTTGATTTAAAGAGATTATCTTTAACAAGCTTGTTATTTTGAGGATTTCCTTATTATTTCTACTATTGGCACATGTGTAGTGTTGTGACTTATTTAACCTACCCTACCCATAAGGGGTACAGTTTGGTGAGAGGGAGATAGGAATA
Source organism: Cunninghamia lanceolata (assembly GCA_027924645.1). Taxonomy (NCBI): domain Eukaryota; kingdom Viridiplantae; phylum Streptophyta; class Pinopsida; order Cupressales; family Cupressaceae; genus Cunninghamia; species Cunninghamia lanceolata. The sequence goes on along the minus strand of BSBN01000286.1, from coordinate 3,287,859 downwards.
GTCAGTCTTGGTTTGATGTCATAAGTTTGAGGTTTATTGAGCGGATCGACAATGGCAGTTCAAAATTCCTTGTTGACAGTCTGTCGTGTTGAGTAATACTTTGTTGCTTTCTCCTTTTGGGAGGCTAAATCTTTAAGTGGAAAGAGATGAATGCTTGAGGGGTTCGAAGGAGTAGACAGGTTGGAAAACCTTGAGATCCTCCTATTGATGTGTGGGACCACTATCCTCATGATATGGGTTTCCTTGTTTAAAGAGGCTTTATGTTTACTCTAATTCATTAGAAGATGACCCCCCTAAGTCTTGTAGTGGCATAGGTGTTTAGTTTTCATTCCTTGATGCTAGGGGCAAATAGACGTGTTTGGTTCCTACCTATTTTGTAAGTTTGGCCTTGCCAGTCTAGTAAGGACATGTTGATAGATGAGGCAGTTGTGACTTGTGAGTCTCATGCATTTTTCTTGGAGTCTTTAGTGTTTTAGCTTAGCATCAATGGTGTGATGAGTGAGATGTATGTTTGGGGCTATGATCGGTATGATAATGATGACTAATTGGTTTTCCCAAACCTCCTATTGGTTGCTTTATGTTATTTAAGTTATTTTGGATGGCTAAGAGAGGTTAGTATAATGTTTTAGGTAGTTATTGTTAAGAAAGGCCTCTCATAGTGCTAACCTTCTTGGTGTGACCCCATCTTTCTTAACCTTGAATTCTGGGTGGCCTATCTTAGGGCATCTAATGCCCTTGTGTCTTTTAATGCTTGTAAATTTTGTGGAGTATGTATTGCTTTTAGATTCTTGACTCCTCCTAGTTAGAGGGTAACATCTAGGTTACTGCTATTCGATTACTTATTAGTTCCTAATTGTTTCCTGACTTTTTAAAAAAATCATTGTTAGTGCACTGCCATGTTGGAATGGCTTGTTGGTGGGTTACCCTACCTTACCTTCATGTTAACTTCTAGGAAGAAGTTTAGCTCTAGGGGAGGAGGATGTGAGACCCAGCCATGTGTGACTAGATTAGTTGCACAATTATACCACGTTATTTTCCTTCACCCTAGCTAAGGGTTCAATTTATGGAGTTGTGACCGTATCTTTGAGACAATGTAGTGTTGTTGACAATCTTTTGTGTAAGGTGGTTGTGTTTAATTGTGGGTGCATAGGTGATGCACATCCTAGTTAGGATTGATTGGAATATCACATGTTTGTGCTTGACCTGGATACTTTGGTGTTGTAGTGCGAGGCTAACTTATGTTGCACTTCTTGTTTGTTATGAGACTTGTTGTTTGGGTTATATTTGACACATGGTCATATTGAGGAATATTGATCCCTTCTATTTGGACATTTGATAGTTTTATCTTGTGCTTGATTAGTTAGATTAGTTATTGTAGGATGATGCTATATATTACATGCTTGATTTTACTATGAATTATGTGATGTTGAATGTGTTATTATAATTGATGCAATTGAAATGGTTTAGTTAGATGATCACATTGATGAAATACTAGGTGATTTATGATCCTGATTGTGTGATTTGAAATATGATTGATTTTAGAATCAAGTGAATGATATCATGTGATATTTATGAGTGTATGATGTGTGTGCTTTCCTATTTCTTGTTGCTTCAGCTATCTGGATATATATACTGCATTTGGGTACTAATGTGTGTTGTAGTGTGCAGACTAATTCCATTGCCAATGGAAATCGGAGGTCCATGACTCTACCCATGTTTAAAACCAGTGATGCTTGTTATTTTGAGGATTTCCTTATTATTGCTACTATTGGCACATGTGTAGTGTTGTGACTTATTTAACCTACCCTACCCATAAGGGGTACAGTTTGGTGAGAGGGAGATAGGAATAGTCAGTCTTGGTTTGATGTCATAAGTTTGAGGTTTATTGAGTGGATCGACAATGGCGGTTCAGAATTCCTTGTTGACCTTTTGTCATGTTGAGTAATACTTTGTTGCTTTCCCCTTTTGGGAGGCTAAATCTTTAAGTGGAAAGAGATGAATGTTTGAGGGGTTTGAAGGAGTAGACAGGTTGGAAAACCTTGAGATCCTCCTGTTGATGTGTGGGACCACTATCCTCATGATATGGGTTTCCTTGGTTAAAGAGGCTTTATGTTTACTCCAATTGATTAGAAGACGACCCCCCTAAGTCTTGTAGTGGCATAGGTGTTTAGTTTTCATTCCTTGACGCTTGGGGCAAATGGACGTGTTTGGTTCCTACCTATTTTGTAAGTTTGGCCTTGGCAGTCTAGTAAGGACATGTTGATAGATGAGGCAGTCGTGACTTGTGAGTCTCATGCATTTTTCTTGGAGTCTTAAGTGTTTTAGCTTAGAATTAGTGGTGTGATGAGTGAGATGTATGTTTGGGGCTATGATCGGTATGATAATGATGACTAATTAGTTTTCCCAAACCTCCTCTTGGTTGCTTTATGTTATTTAAGTTATTTTGGATGGCTAAGAGAGGTTAGTATAATGTTTTAGTTAGTTAGTGTTAAGAAAGGCCTCTCATAGTGCTAACCTTCTTGGTGTGACCCCATCTTTCTTAACCTTGAATTCTGGGTGGCCTATCTTAGGGCACCTAATGCCCTTGTGTCGTTTAATGCTTGTAAATTTTGTGGAGTATGTGTTGCTTTTAGATTCTTGACTCCTCCATTTAGAGGGTAACATCTGTTAGTTTCCATTGCACCAAAAGATCAACCTGTTAACACCCAATACAACCACTTGACTTAAAAACCACGGGAGGCGGTTAAGCCCTTGTCAAAAACCACCGTAGCGCAGCACTGAACAAGAAGACCAAGGGTCACACCTTGCAATAATCCCATCCCAGCGCAAGCGTGGGGTTTGAACCCGTGACCTCGGCTCTGATACCAACTGTTAGTTGCCATTACATGAAAAGATCGACCTGTTAATGCCAATACAACCACTTGACTTAACAAGCATGGGAGGCGGTTAAGCCCTTGTCACAAACCACCGCAGCGTAGCTCTGAACAAGAAGACCAAGGGTCACACCTTGCAACAACATCTAGGTTACTGCTATGTGATTACTTATTAGTTCCTAATTGTTTCCTCACTTTTTTAAAAAATCATTGTTAGTGCACCACCGTGTTTGAATGGCTTGTTGGTGGGTTGCCCTACCTTACCTCCATGTTAACTTCTAGGAAGAAGTCTAGCTCTAGGGGTGGAGGATGTGAGGCCCACCCTTGTACAACTAGATTAGTTGCACAATAATACCATGTTATTTTCCTTCACCCTAGCTAAGGGTTCAATTTATGGAGTTGTGACCCTATCTTTGAGACAATGTAGTGTTGTTGACAATATTTTGTGTAAGGTGGTTGTGTTTAATTGTGGGTGCATAGGTGATGCACATCCTAGTTAGGATTGACTGGAATATCACATGTTTGTGCTTGACCTGGATCCTTTGGTGTTGTAGTGCGAGGCTAACTTATGTTGCACTTCTTGTTTGTTATGACACTTGTTGTTTGGGTTATATTTGACACATGGTCATATTGAGGAATATTGATCCCTTCTATTTGGACATTTGATAGTTTTATCTTGTGCTTGATTAGATAGATTAGTTATTGTAGGATGATGCTATATATTACATGCTTGATTTTACTATGAATTCTGTGATGTTGAATGTGTTATTATAATTGATGCAATTGAAATGGTTTAGTTAGATGATCGCATTGATGAAATACTAGGTGATTTATGATCCTGATTGTGTGATTTGAAATATGATTGATTTGAGAATCAAGTGAATGATATCATGTGATATTTATGAGTGTATGATGTGTGTGCTTTCCTATTTCTTGTTGCTTTGGCTATCTGGATATATATACTGCATGTGGGCACTAATGTGTGTTGTAGTGTGCAGACTAATTCCATTGCCAATGGAAATTGGAGGTCCATGACTCTACCCATGTTTAAAACCAGTGACGCTTGTTATTTTGAGGATTTCCTTATTATTGCTACTATTGGCACATGTGTAGTGTTGTGACTTATTTAACCTACCCTACCCATAAGGGGTACAGTTTGGTGAGAGGGAGATAGTAATAGTCAGTCTTGGTTTGATGTCATAAGTTTGAGGTTTATTTAGCGGATCGACAATGGCAGTTCAGAATTCCTTGTTGACCTTCTGTGGTGTTGAGTAATACTTTGTTGCTTTCCCCTTTTGGGAGGTTAAATCTTTAAGTGGAAAGAGATGAATGCTTGAGGGGTTCTAAGGAGTAGACATGTTGGAAAACCTTGAGATCCTCCTGTTGATGTGTGGGACCACTATCCTCATGATATGGGTTTCCTCGTTTAAAGAGGCTTTATGTTTACTCCAATTGATTAGAAGATGACCCCCCTAAGTCTTGTAGTGGCATAGGTGTTTAGTTTTCATTCCTTGATGCTAGGGGCAAATGGACGTGTTTGGTTCCTACCTATTTTGTAAGTTTGGCCTTGGCAGTCTAGTAAGGACATGTTGATAGATGAGGCAGTCGTGACTTGTGAGTCTCATGCATTTTTCTCGGAGTCGTAAGTGTTTTAGCTTAGCATCAGTGGTGTGATGAGTGAGATGTATGTTTGGGGCTATGATCGGTATGATAATGATGACTAATTGGTTTTCCCAAACCTCCTCTTGTTTGCTTTATGTTATTTAAGTTATTTTGGATGGCTAAGAGAGGTTAGTATAATGTTTTAGTTAGTTAGTGTTACGAAATGCCTCTCATAGTGCTAACCTTCTTGGTGTGACCCCATCTTTCTTAACCTTGAATTCTGGGTGGCCTATCTTAGGGCATCTAATGCCCTTGTGTCTTTTAATGCTTGTAAATTTTGTGGAGTATGTGTTGCTTTTAGATTCCTGACTCCTCCTAGTTAGAGGGTAACATCTAGGTTACTGCTATGCGATTACTTATTAGTTCCTAATTGTTTCCTCACTTTTTTAAAAAATCATTGTTAGTGCACCGCCGTGTTGGAATGGCTTGTTGGTGGGTTGCCCTACCTTACCTCCGTGTTAACTTCTAGGAAGAAGTTTAGCCCTAGGGGAGGAGGATGTGAGGCCCACCCTTGTGCGACTAGATTAGTTGCACAATTATACCATCTTATTTTCCTTCACCCTAGCTAAGGGTTCAATTTATGGAGTTGTGACCCTATCTTTGAGACAATGTAGTGTTGTTGACAATCTTTTGTGTAAGGTGGTTGTGTTTAATTGTGGGTGCATAGGTTATGCACATCCTAGTTAGGATTGATTCGAATATCACATGTTTGTTCTTGACCTAGATCCTTTGGTGTTGTAGTGCGAGGCTAACTTATGTTGCACTTCTTGTTTGTTATGAGACTTGTTGTTTGGGTTATATTTGACACATGGTTATATTGAGGAATATTGATCCCTTCTATTTGGACATTTGATAGTTTTATCTTGTGCTTGATTAGATAGATTAGTTATTGTAGGATGATGCTATATATTACATGCTTGATTTTACTATGAATTATGTGATGTTGAATGTGTTATTATAATTGATGCAATTGAAATGGTTTAGTTAGATGATCGCATTGATGAAATACTAGGTGATTTATGATCCTGATTGTGTGATTTGAAATATGATTGATTTGAGAATCAAGTGAACGATATGATGTGATATTTATGAGTGTATGATGTGTGTGCTTTCCTATTTCTTGTTGCTTTGGCTATCTGGATATATATACTGCATGTGGGTACTAATGTGTGTTGTAGTGTGCAGACTAATTCCATTGCCAATGGAAATCAGAGGTCCATGACTCTACCCATGTTTAAAACCAGTGATGCTTGTTATTTTGAGGATTTCCTTATTATTGCTACTATTGGCACATCTGTAGTGTTGTGACTTATTTAACCTACCCTACCAATAAGGGGTACAGTTTGGTGAGAGGGAGATAGGAATAGTCAGTCTTGGTTTGATGTCATAATTTTGAGGTTTATTGAGCGGATCGACAATGGTAGTTCAGAATTCCTTGTTGACCTTCTGTGGTGTTGAGTAATACTTTTTTGCTTTCCCCTTTCGGGAGGCTAAATCCTTAAGTGGAAAGAGATGAATGCTTGAGGGGTTTGAAGGAGTAGATAGGTTGGAAAACCTTGAGATCCTCCTGTTGATGTGTGGGACCACTATCCTCATGATATGGGTTTCCTTGTTTAAAGAGGCTTTATGTTTACTCCAATTGATTAGAAGATGACCCCCCTAAGTCTTGCAGTGGCATAGGTGTTTAGTTTTCATTCCTTGACTCTAGGGGCAAATGGATGTGTTTGGTTCCTACCTATTTTGTAAGTTTGGCCTTGGCAATCTAGTAAGGACATGTTGATAGATGAGGCAGTCATGACTTGTGAGTCTCATGCATTTTCTTGGAGTCTTAAGTGTTTTAGCTTAGCATCAGTGGTGTGATGAGTGAGATGTATGTTAGGGGCTATGATCGGTATGATAATGATGACTAATTGGTTTTCCCAAACCTCCCCTTGGTTGCTTTTTGTTATTTAAGTTATTTTGGATGGCTAAGAGAGGTTAGTATAATGTTTTAGTTAGTTAGTGTTAAGAAAGGCCTCTCATAGTGCTAACCTTCTTGGTGTGACCCCATCTTTCTTAACCTTGAATTCTGGGTGGCCTATCTTAGGGCATCTAATGCCCTTGTGTCTTTTAATGCTTATAAATTTTGTGGAGTATGTGTTGCTTTTAGATTCTTGACTCTTCCTAGTTAGAGGGTAACATCTAGGTTACCGCTATGCGATTACTTATTTGTTCCTAATTGTTTCCTCACTTTTAAAAAAATTATTGTTAGTGCACCGCCGTGTTGGAATGGCTTGTTGGTGGGTTGCCCTACCTTACCTCCATGTTAACTTCTAGGAAGAAGTTTAGCTCTAGGGGAGGAGGATGTGAGCCCCACCCTTGTGCGACTAGATTAGTTGCACAATTATACCATGTTATTTTCCTTCACCCTAGCTAAGGGTTCAATTTATGGAGTTGTGACCCTATCTTTTAGACAATGTACTGTTGTTGACAATCTTTTGTGTAAGGTGGTTGTGTTTAATTGTGGGTGCATAGGTGATGCACATCCTAGTTAGGATTGATTGGAATATCACATGTTTTTGCTTGACCTGGATCCTTTATTGTTGTAGTGCGAGGCTAACTTATGTTGCACTTCTTGTTTGTTATGAGACTTGTTGTTTGGGTTATATTTGACACATGGTAATATTGAGGAATATTGATCCATTCTATTTGGACATTTGATAGTTTTATCTTGTGCTTGATTAGATAGACTAGTTATTGTAGGATGATGCTATATATTACATGTTTGATTTTACTATGAATTCTATGATGTTGAATGTGTTATTATAATTGATGCAATTAAAATGGTTTAGTTAGATGATCACATTGATGAAATACTAGGTGATTTATGATCCTGATTGTGTGATTTGAAATATGATTGATTTGAGCATCAAGTGAAAGATATCATGTGATATTTATAAGTGTATGATGTGTGTGCTTTCCTATTTCTTATTGCTTCGACTATCTGGATATATATACTGCATGTTGGTACTAATGTGTGTTGTAGTGTGCAGACTAATTCCATTGCCAATGGAAATCGGAGGGCCATGACTTTACCCATGTTTAAAACTGGTGATGCTTGTTATTTTGAGGATTTCCTTATTATTGCTACTATTGGCACATGTGTAGTGTTGTGACTTATTTAACCTACCCTACCCATAAGGGGTACAGTTTGGTGAGAGGGAGATAGGAATAGTCAGTCTTGGTTTGATGTCATATGTTTGAGGTTTATTGAGCGGATTGACAATGGCAGTTCAGAATTCCTTGTTGACCTTCTGTCATGTTGAATAATACTTTGTTGCTTTCCCCTTTTGGGAGGCTAAATCTTTAAGTGGAAAGAGATGAATGCTTGAGGGGTTCGAAGGAATAGACAGGTTGGAAAACCTTGAGATCCTCTTGTTGATGTGTGGGACCACTATCCTCATGATATGGGTTTCCTCATTTAAAGAGGCTTTATGTTTACTCTAATTGATTATAAGATGACCCCCTTAAGTCTTGTAGCGGCATAGGTGTTTAGTTTTCATTCCTTGATGCTAGGGGCAAATGGACGTGTTTGGTTCCTACCTATTTTGTAAGTTTGGCCTTAGTAGTCTAGTAAGGACATGTTGATAGATGAGGCAGTTGTGACTTGTGAGTCTCATGCATTTTTCTTGGAGTCTTAAGTGTTTTATCTTAGCATCAGTGGTGTGATGAGTGAGATGTATGTTTGGGGCTATGATCGGTATGATAATGATGACTAATTGGTTTTCCCAAACCTCCTCTTGGTTGCTTTATGTTATTTAAGTTATTTTGGATGGCTAAGAGAGGTTAGTATAATGTTTTAGTTAGTTAGTGTTAAGAAAGGCCTCTCATAGTGCCAACCTTCTTGGTGTGACCCCATCTTTCTTAACCTTGAATTCTGGGTGGCCTATCTTAAGGCATCTAATGCCCTTGTCTCTTTTAATGCTTGTAAATTTTATGAAGTATGTGTTGCTTTTAGATTCTTGACTCCTCCTAGTTAGAGGGTAACATCTAGGTTACTACTATGTGATTACTTATTAGTTCCTAATTGTTTCCTCACTTTTTTAAAAAATCATTGTTAGTGCACTGCCGTGTTGTAATGGCTTGTTGGTGGGTTGCCCTACCTTACCTCTGTGTTAACTTCTAGGAAGAAGTTTAGCTCTAGGGGAGGAGGATGTGAGGTGCACCCTTGTACGACTAGATTAGTTGCACAATTATACCATGTTATTTTCCTTCACCCTAGCTAAGGGTTCAATTTATGGATTTGTGAACCTATCTTTGAGACAATGTAGTGTTGTTGACAATCTTTTGTGTAAGGTGGTTGTGTTTAATTGTGGGTGCATAGGTGATGCACATCCTAGTTAGGATTGATTGGAATATCACATGTTTGTGCTTGACTTGGATCCTTTGGTGTTGTAGTGCGAGGCTAACTTATGTTGCACTTCTTGTTTGTTATGAGACTTGTTGTTTGGGTTATATTTGACACATGGTCATATTGAGGAATATTGATCCCTTCTATTTGGACATTTGATAGTTTTATCTTGTGCTTGATTAGATAGATTAGTTATTGTAGGATGATGCTATATATTACATGCTTGATTTTACTGTGAATTATGTGATGTTGAATGTGTTATTATAATTGATACAATTGAAATGGTTTAGTTAGATGATCGCATTGATGAAATACTAGGTGATTTATGATCCTGATTGTGTGATTTGAAATATGATTGATTTGAGAATCAAGTGAATGATATCATGTGATATTTATGAGTGTATGATGTGTGTGCTTTCCTATTTCTTGTTGCTTCGGCTATCTAGATATATATACTGTATGTGGGCACTAATGTGTGTTGTAGTGTGCAGACTATTTCCATTGCCAATGGAAATCGGAGGTCCATGACTCTACCCATGTTTAAAACTAGTGATGCTTGTTATTTTGAGGATTTCCTTGTTATTGCTACTATTGGCACATGTGTAGTGTTGTGACTTATTTAACCTACCCTACCCATAAGGGGTACAGTTTGGTGAGAGGGAGATAGGAATAGTCAGTCTTGGTTTGATGTCATAAGTTTGAGGTTTATTGAGCAGATCGACAATGGCAGTTCAGAATTCCTTGTTGACCTTCTGTGGTGTTGAGTAATACTTTGTTGCTTTCCCCTTTTGGGAGGCTAAATCCTTAAGTGGAAAGAGATGAATGCTTGAGGGGTTCGAAGGAGTAGATAGGTTGGAAAACCTTGAGATCCTCCTATTGATGTATGGGACCACTATCCTCATGATATCAGTTTCCTTGTTTAAAGAGGTTTGATGTTTACTCCAATTGATTAGAAGATGACCCCCCTAAGTCTTGTAGTGGCATAGGTGTTTAGTTTTCATTCCTTGACACTAGGGGCAAATGGATGTGTTTGGTTCCTACCTATTTTGTAAGTTTGGCCTTGGTAGTCTAGTAAGGACATGTTGATAGATGAGGCAGTCGTGACTTGTGAGTCTCATGCATTTTTCTTGGAGTCTTAAGTGTTTTATCTTAGCATCAGTGGTGTGATGAGTGAGATGTATGTTTGGGGCTATGATCAGTATGATAATGATGACTAATTGGTTTTCCCAAACCTCCTCTTGGTTGCTTTATGTTATTTAAGTTATTTTGGATGGCTAAGAGAGATTAGTATAATGTTTTAGTTAGTTAGTGTTAAGAAAGGCCTCTCATAGTGCTAACCTTCTTGGTGTGACCCCATCTTTCTTAACCTTGAATTCTGGGTGGCTTATCTTAGGGCATCTAATGCCCTTGTGTCTTTTAATGCTTGTAAATTTTGTGGAGTATGTGTTGCTTTTAGATTCTTGACTCCTCCTAGTTAGAGCGTAACATCTGTTAGTTGCCATTGCACCAAAAGATCAACCTGTTAATGCCTAATACAACCACTTGACTTAACAAGCATGAGAGGCGGTTAAGCCCTTGTCACAAACCACGGCAGTGCAGCTCTGAACAAGAAGACCAAGGGTCACACCTTGCAACAATCCCCCCCATCGCAAGCGTGGGGTTTGAACCCATGACCTTAGCTCTGATACCAACTGTTAGTTGCCATTGCACCAAAAGATCAACCTGTTAATGCTCAATACAACCACTTGACTTAACAAGCACAGGAGGTAGTTAAGCCCTTGTCACAAATCACCGAAGCGCAGTGCTGAATAAGAATACCAAGGGTCACACCTTGCAACAACATCTAGGTTACTACTATGCGATTACTTATTAGTTCCTAATTGTTTCCTCACTTTTTTAAAAAATCATTGTTAGTGCACCGACGTGTTGGAATGGCTTGTTGGTCGGTCGCCCTACCTTACCTCCGTGTTAACTTCTAGGAAGAAGTTTAGCTCTAGGGGAGGAGGATGTGAGGCCCACCCTTGTGCGACTAAATTAGTTGCAGAATTATACCACGTTATTTTCCTTCACCCTAGCTTATGGTTCAATTTATGGAGTTGTGACCCTATCTTTGAGACAATGTAGTGTTGTTGACAATCTTTTGTGTAAGGTGGTTGTGTTTAATTGTGGGTGCATAGGTGATGCACATCCTAGTTAGGATTGATTGGAATATCACATGTTTGTACTTGACCTGGATCCTTTGGTGTTGTAGTGCGAGGCTAACTTACGTTGCACTTCTTGTTTGTTATGAGACTTGTTGTTTGGGTTATATTTGACACATGGTCATATTGAGGACTATTGATCCCTTCTATTTGGACATTTGATAGTTTTATCTTGTGCTTGATTAGATAGATTAGTTATTGTATGATGATGCTATATATTACATGGTTGATTTTACTATGAATTCTGTGATGTTGATTGTGTTATTATAATTGATGCAATTGAAATGGTTTAGTTAGATGATCGCATTGATGAAATACTAGGTGATTTATGATCCTGATTGTGTGATTTGAAATATGATTGATTTGAGAATCAAGTGAATGATATCATGTGATATTTATGAGTGTATGATGTGTGTGCTTTCCTATTTGTTGTTGCTTCAGCTATCTGGATATATATACTGCATGTGGGTACTAATGTGTGTTGTAGTGTGCAGACTAATTTCATTGCCAATTGAAATCGGAGGTCCATGACTCTACCCATGTTTAAAACCAGTGATGCTTGTTATTTTGAGGATTTCCTTATTATTGCTACTATTGGCACATGTGTAGTGTTGTGACTTATTTAACCTACCCTACCCATAAGGGGTACAGTTTGGTGAGAGGGAGATAGGAATAGTCAGTCTTGGTTTGATGTCGTAAGTTTGAGGTTTATTGAGTGGATCGACAATGGCAGTTCAGAATTCCTTGTTGACCTTCTATGGTGTTGAGTAATACTTTGTTGCTTTCCCCTTTTGGGAGGCTAAATCTTTAAGTGGAAGGAGATGTATGCTTGAGGGGTTCGAAGGAGTAGACAGGTTGGAAAACCTTGAGATCCTCCTGTTGATGTGTGGGACCACTATCCTCATGATATGGGTTTCCTTGTTTAAAGAGGCTTGATGTATACTCCAATTAATTAGAAGATGACCCCCCTAAGTCTTGTAGTGGCATAGATGTTTAGTTTTCATTCCTTGATGCTAGGGGCAAATGGACGTGTTTGGTTCCTACCTATTTTGTAAGTTTGGCCTTGGCAGTCTAGTAAGGACATGTTGATAGATGAGGCAGTCGTGACTTGTGAGTCTCATGCATTTTTCTTGGAGTCTTAAGTGTTTTAGCTTAGCATCAGTGGTGTGATGAGTGAGATGTATGTTTGGGGCTATGATCAGTATGATAATGATGACTAATTGGTTTTCCCAAACCTCCTCTTGGTTTCTTTATGTTATTTAAGTTATTTTGGATGGCTAAGAGAGGTAAGTATAATGTTTTAGTTAGTTAGTGTTAAGAAACACCTCTCTTAGTGCTAACCTTCTTGGTGTGACCCCATCTTTCTTAACCTTGAATTCTGGGTGGCCTATCTTAGGGCATCTAATGCCCTTGTGTCTTTTGATGCTTGTAAATTTTGTGGAGTATGTGTTGCTTTTAGATTCTTGACTCCTCCTAGTTAGAGGGTAACATCTAGGTTACTGCTATGCGATTACTTATTAGTTCCTAATTGTTTCCTCACTTTTTTAAAAAATCATTGTTAGTGCACCGCCGTGTTGGTTTGTTGCCCTACCTTACCTCTGTGTTAACTTCTAGGAAGAAGTTTAGCTCTAGGGGAGGAGGATGTGGGGCCCACCCTTGTGCGACTAGATTAGTTGCATAATTATACCATGTTATTTTCCTTCACCCTAGCTAAGGGTTCAATTTATGGAGTTGTGACCCTATCTTTGAGACAATGTAGTGTTGTTGACAATCTTTTGTGTAAGGTGGTTGTGTTTAATTGTGGGTGCATAGGTGATGCACATCCTAGTTAGGATTGAGTGGAATATCACATGTTTGTGCTTGACTTGGATCCTTTGGTGTTGTAGTGCGAGGCTAACTTACGTTGCACTTCTTGTTTGTTATGAGACTTGTTGTTTGGGTTATATTTGACACATGGTCATATTGAGGAATATTGATCCCTTCTATTTGGACATTTGATAGTTTTATCTTGTGCTTGATTAGATAGATTAGTTATTGTAGGATGATGCTATATATTACATGTTTGATTTTACTATGAATTATGTGATGTTGAATGTGTTATTATAATTGATGCAATTGAAATGGTTTAGTTAGATGATCGCATTGATGAAATACTAGGTGATTTATGATCCTGATTGTGTGATTTGAAATATGATTGATTTGAGAATCAAGTGAATGATATCATGTGATATTTATGAGTGTATGATGTGTTTGCTTTCCTATTTCTTGTTGCTTCGGCTATCTGGATATATATACTGCATGTGGGTACTAATGTGTGTTGTAGTGTGCAGACTAATTCCATTGCCAATGGAATCGGAGGTCCATGACTCTACCCATGTTTAAAACTAGTGATGCTTGTTATTTTGAGGATTTCCTTATTATTGCTACTATTGGCACATGTGTAGTGTTGTGACTTATTTAACCTACCCTACCCATAAGGGGTACAGTTTGGTGAGAGGGAGATAGGAATAGTCAGTCTTGGTTTGATGTCGTAAGTTTGAGGTTTATTGAGCGGATCGACAATGGCAGTTTAGAATTCCTTGTTGACCTTCTGTGGTGTTGAGTAATACTTTGTTGCTTTCCCCTTTTGGGAGGCTAAATCTTTAAGTGGAAAGAGATGAATGCTTGAGGGGTTTGAAGGAGTAGATAGTTTGGAAAACCTTGAGATCCTCCTGTTGATGTGTGGGACCACTATCCTCATGATATGGGTTTCCTTGTTTAGAGAGGCTTTATGTTTACTCCAATTGATTAGAAGATGACCCCCTAAGTCTTGTAGTGGCATAGGTGTTTAGTTTTCATTCCTTGACGCTAGGGGCAAATGGACGTGTTTGGTTCCTACCTATTTTGTAAGTTTGGCCTTGGCAGTCTAGTAAGGACATGTTGATAGATGAGGCAGTCGTGACTTGTGAGTCTCATGCATTTTTCTTGAAGTCTTAAGTGTTTTAGCTTAGCATCAGTGGTGTGATGAGTGAGATGTATGTTTGGGGCTATGATCAGTATGATAATGATGACTAATTGGTTTTCCCAAACTTCCTCTTGTTTGCTTTATATTATTTAAGTTATTTTGGATGGCTAAGAGAGGTTAGTATAATGTTTTAGTTAGTTAGTGTTAGGAAAGGCCTCTCATAGTGCTAACCTTCTTGGTGTGACCCCATCTTTCTTAACCTTGAATTCTGGGTGGCCTATCTTAGGGCATCTAATGCCCTTGTGTCTTTTAATGCTTGTAAATTTTGTGGAGTATGTGTTGCTTTTAGATTCTTGACTCCTCCTAGTTAGAGGGTAACATCTAGGTTACTACTATGCGATTACTTATTAGTTCCTAATTGTTTCCTCACTTTTTTAAAAAATCATTGTTAGTGCACCGCCGTGTTGGAATGGCTTGTTGCTGGGTTGCCCTACCTTACCTCCGTGTTAACTTCTAGGAAGAAGTTTAGCTCTAGGGGAGGAGGATGTGAGGTCCACCCTTGTGCGACTAGATTAGTTGCATAATTATACCATGTTATTTTCCGTCACCCTAGCTAAGGGTTCAATTTATGGAGTTGTGACCCTATCTTTGAGACAATGTAGTGTTGTTGACAATCTTTTGTGTAAGGTGGTTGTGTTTAATTGTGGGTGCATAGGTGATGCACATCCTAGTTAGGATTGATTGGAATATCACATGTTTGTTCTTGACCTGGATCCTTTGGTGTTGTAGTGCGAGGCTAACTTATGTTGCACTTCTTGTTTGTTATGAGACTTGTTGTTTGGGTTATATTTGACACATGGTCATATTGAGGAATATTGATCCCTTCTATTTGGACATTTGATAGTTTTATCTTGTGCTTGATTAGATAGATTAGTTATTGTTGGATGATGCTATATATTACATGCTTGATTTTACTATGAATTGTATGATGTCGAATGTGTTATTATAATTGATGCAATTGAAATGGTTTAGTTAGATGATCGCATTGATGAAATACTAGGTGATTTATGATCCTGATTGTGTGATTTGAAATATGATTGATTTTAGAATCAAGTGAATGATATCATGTGATATTTATGAGTGTATGATGTGTTTGCTTTCCTATTTCTTGTTGCTTGAACTATCTGGATATATATACTGCATGTGGGTACTAATGTGTGTTGTAGTGTGCAGACTAATTCCATTGCCAATGGAAATCAGAGGTCCATGACTCTACCCATGTTTAAAACCAGTGATGCTCAGCCAAGTCCCTTCCAGGGACTATAGTGTTATTTTATTTTATTTGCATGATTAAATTGATGAAATTTTTGTAAGGTTTCACCTTATTGTTGATCACCTTGAAAGTTTGAAATGTTGTATTATTTTGGTTTGCACAAATTTTGTGCTAAATTATTATGAACCTTTTTAAGTGGATTTATGAGCCCCCTTGAGTTAATTATGGTTAATTAATGACCCTAGGTCATACCCCTAGGGTCTAGGGCCATTTTTAGCATGTTAACTCTTAGTGTAACCCTTGTATGGTCACCTTAACTTACCCATAGAGTAAAGTGGCGAGTTTGGGAGATGTGAAATGTCAATGGCAAGTCACCATCCCACCTTAACTAACCCCACTCACCTAGGGTAAGGTTACCCTTGTCTTTGAGTTCTTTGGAAGCTTCCAAATCCTTCACATGTGTGAGACCTCTTCCCTATGCTCTCACACATGTGTGAGAGTATTTGTGGGAGAGTGTGTAGCATAGTTGAATGAGAAGGTGGTAAGTGTCACCTCCTCATTCTTGTGGGGTCTCACATGTGTGATCCCCTCTCCCAATGCTCTCACACATGTGTGAGAGCATTTGTGGGAGAGTGTGTAGCATAGTTGAATGGGAAGGTGACAAGTGTCACCTTATCATTCTTGTGGGGTTGTGAGAGGATTGTACGGATGAAGGAGAAGGTGACAAGTGTCACCTTCTCATTCATCAAGGCTTGTGGGAAAAGCCTTTTTAACTCCCTCTTGATGAAGGGAGAAGGGTTCTTTGTTTTTGCATTTTTCTTTCTTTTCTTGTTGGGAGAGTTTTCTTTGGATTTTGGACTTGGAAGAAGAGTAGAACCTTGGAGATAGAGGCTATTGTGGTGATCTTCTTCAAACCTTCATACTTGGAGAGCTTGAGAGCTAATCTCTAAAGAGTCTTCAAGCCTTTGGATAACTTTCTATTTGCTTATGTAATGCATGTTTTAGTATGCTATTGTTGGTTTTGATTATTGTTTTTGTGTTAATGTTTTGGGATGGGTTGTTTATGGAAAATGCTCACCACTTGTGTGGAAGAAGGTTTCCTTGAATTGGGGTTTGGAGAGAGGTGAGAACCTCCTTGGGAAAGATCACTCCTTGAGAGGAGTTGTTTGGGCTTGAGGCTTTATTTTGAGGTTATGGTTATGTAAGAGAGGCAAGAGTGCCCTCCTTGTGAATATGGAAATGATAAAATGGTTAAGTTCATAACATGAGTTCATATTGAGGAGAAAATGGTAAAATGGAGTTATGAGGAAGTAGTGTTGAAAGGAGTAAGTTGTGTTTGAAGTCTTTCCCTTGAGGAGAGTAGTCCACTCTCTCCCCTTTGTTTCAAATCCATGGTTATAGATTTTTTGTTGTGGTATCCCTTGGGTCGGTGTTGGTGTGTTATTGATGAGTGCTTTGCTTGTGGTGTTTGTGTGAAACCTTGGTAGCCTAGTGGGCCTCCTGGCTTTGGGGTGGCTTGCTAGCAAGCCTAGGATGGGAGGTGAGAAATTCCTTGGCACTTGGAATGTTTTTGTGTGTTTTGTAGGTTTAACCCTTGGAAGAGAGTTTGGTTTGGCATCATGAAGTGAAAAAAGAGTGTTCCAAGATCTCTATGTTGTAAAGTTTAAGGCAATGTAAATGCCTTGGCTCCTTGGAGCCTTGTAAGGGATGGGGCATGAGAGAGTAACTCTCTCCTTGAAATTTTCTTATAGTTGTATCGATCTCCTTGTAAATGCATTTAATTCTCCTTATCAATAAAAACTATGGCATTCTAGTTTACTACTTGTTTTCTTGGAGAATAAAAATCTCTTTCTCCCCCTATTGATTTTTTTTATATTAAATGTGTATTTAAGTTGCTTAAAAAGAAAATAAATATATATTATGCTTTTATTATTGAAATGACTAAGAGGAGTAAATGATTTAAATGTTTAGCAAAATAATATTGCAAGAAAAGAAAAGATTATTTTATTCCTCTTTTAGTGTTAGTTCCTTTGTGGTCTATATATATATATAAACACAAATGTTTTTAATTGTCATTTTTCTTTTATTATTCATTGTGGGTTTAAAAAAATTAGGGATGATTATA
Organism: Cunninghamia lanceolata; assembly: GCA_027924645.1. Lineage (NCBI taxonomy): Eukaryota > Viridiplantae > Streptophyta > Pinopsida > Cupressales > Cupressaceae > Cunninghamia > Cunninghamia lanceolata. The sequence continues at coordinate 3,270,391 of BSBN01000286.1, read as the reverse complement.
TATATATATATATATTAGTGTTATATTATGCAAATATTAATATATTGTCATATTGTAATCTTTATACATATCACAAAGTGGTATGAAATCGAATGACAAAATTGGTGTTTAGGTTCAAGTTTTTTTTTGTTTGAAGAATTGTAAGTAAAGAAAAAATAGTAGTCATGGTGGGGAGGGTGTCCCACCACCCCTCCCCCCCAGCTGTCCTGGGTAGTGGCAGTAGGGGAAGAGCCCCCCCATAGCTCCACCCAAGGGCAACATTGTGGGGAAGGCTCAACCCTCCCCCACTCCACAGGGTCACGACTTGTGTGTCGTAGGCCTGTGAAGGCCATAGACACATAGGTTCACCGCCCCCCCTCTCTTGGTCCTTCATTTAAAAAAAATAAAAAATAGAATCCACTGCTGTTGCTATACAACCTCTGCTACTACATTTAAAACCCTTGATTTCTTTTTAACACCTGATATAATGTATGAATCTCTCTATGATTTTTAACACTACCTGTAATTTAATACATCTTGGCCCTCCCTAACTTGACAACCCTGTTTCATTTAAAATCACCTCTATGGCACAAAAAAAAAGAAACCTCTTTCAATATTCATCAACAATAAACTCTGTATTTTATGTTTTGGCTCTACAACATGTTGGATCTCCACCCTAATATATATATATATATATATATATATATATATATATATATATATATATATATATATATATATATATATATACATATGTATACATATATATATGTATACGTATATATATGTATACGTATATACATGTATACGTATATATATGTATACGTATATACATATATATGTATACGTATATATATATGTATACATATATATATATATGTATATAGATATATATATATATATATACATATATATATATATATGTATACATATATATATATATATATGTATATATATATATATACATATATATATATATGTATACATATATATATATATATGTATACATATATATATATATGTATACATATATATATATATATATATATATATATATATATATATATATATATATATATATATAGTCTAATATTTAACCCTCTGTGGTGCATTTTAGTGCTATATGCACACACACTCAGGCACTCTGTTATCATTCTTTGTCACATCAACTTTTATATATATAGTTGAATGTATTTCTCTGTGTAAACCAGAGAATAAGATATTCTTTTTGAAAACAAATAAATGTTATTGGAGAACTAATTGATTTCATGATTAACTAACCCCACAACTTTTGAAAACATAAAAAAATGAGAGTTAACTTTTATTTGAGAGCAATATCTTAAACCTTTTTGAGAACTATTTGATTCTTGATAACTTAAACAATGACTTTTGAAAACATGGAATTTATAAAATATTGAAAACCTAGATATGGAAAACAAAGTAAACCTATAGGAAAACAAAAATGGAGAAAGAAAAAGGGATGCATGGAAAAATTTAAATCAAATGTTAGCATCTTTTTGGGGAAAATGCCTTCCCACTTGGGGAAGGGATTTTCCCTCCCTTTGCAACTTGTAACCTGCATCAAATCAAATAGGCTTGTGTGTGTCAAATGGCAATTTGGTGTACCTTTATAACTAAAATTAGGGTTGGTTGTGATGCTCTAATAATTAGGGTGTCTTAATAAGTTTTTAAACCTTGGTTGCTCCCCCTAAGCCCAATTAAGTGGAATATTTTAATCTATTGATGGTCCTATAGTGGTTGTTGAGGTTATTAGATTGATTTAATTTATCTTATCATAGTTGTATAGTTCAAGTGTGATATTTAAATTGATTTAGTTGTCATAATCCTTTAGTGAAATATTATTGAATTTAATCAATTTTCTTAAATTATTTTATTTTGTAATAGTTCTATAGTTGGACATTCATTTAGTTTTAATTTAATCCCTCTTATAGTTAGTACGGTAGTGTTATGATCCAGAAAATTTAGGTGAATCTAATCCCCTAGTAGTGACATGCTATTGAGATTTTTTGGTATTGAGGACATGATTATTTAATTAGTTATTTCACTTCTTATAGACTTTCATGTTAGTGGCTTATTTTTTATGTTGTTTTATAGTTGATAGTTTACATAGGGTTAGGTTTTGACTTAGGTCAAAACCATATCTCTTTTACTTAGGAAACCCTAGCGACAGTTTCAGGATGGAAACCACCCCTCTTAGTGATGCTTCTAGAGACACACACCCCCTTAGTGGCTATCGTTATCGTAGGGATTGTGAAAAGAGTTTCACACCATCCCACATTGTGTATGACTACCTCACCTTGTGTGACGTGCCTATGTGTGTTATGAATACAACCACGTTACGTGCATGTGTCACTAAGCAAGCATGTTGCACATGAGGGGGTTTTAGAGACAGGTGGACAAATTTTTTGGTGTTTTGTGTCATGACCACATGACAAATGTGGACATGACATGTGGTTTTCATGTCATGACCACATGGAAAATGTGGGCATGACAGTTATTTAGTTTAAATTGTTGATATCTAGTTAAGTTTTAGTATGTACTGATTCACCCCCCTCTTAGCACCTCATTATGTTCAACAATTGGTATTAGAGCTAAATCCCTTTGAAAATCCTAATAGCTAAGGTAGATCCTACACTTGAGCACATGGAATCCAAAGTTATGAACAATGACATATTTATACCAGAACCAGACCTTGAAGCAATGGAACCTGAAGGTTGGGATCTTGAAGGGAGTGAAGTAGACCTTGAGGAAGAAGTCAAGTCATCCCTTAATGAACTAGAAGACGTCAGAGGACTAAATGTTGAATATGAAGACATCCTTGAATTAGCAAAAGAGACAATTGACAAATTGAAGACAAAGGCCAAAGAATCAAAAGAAGAAATTAGCAAGTTGAAAACTCTATTAGAAGAAGATAAAGGGGGCAACACAAACTCAAGGAGGCTGAAGATATGATCTCAAATCTAAAAGTCATGGTTGAAGAAGAAAAGAGGATTGAAGACTGCTTAAACATGAAACTCAATGAGTAATCAAAATGTTCAAAAATTGAGGAAGAAGTTGTCATTCTAAGTAAAGAACTGGAAAAGGCAAAAGAGCGTATTGACAAAGGACTAAATCTAAAAGGAGGAACTAAAATTCTTGATGAGATAATTAGCTCTCAAAAGCTAGCAAAAGAAAAATCAAGTCTTGGTTTTGAAAAGGGAAAGAGTCCTATGATCAGTTCCTCTATAAATTTATATGATAACTTTCATTTAGGAGGAAATTCTAAAACTAAGAATGATGAAACCTACAGTGAAGATCATAAGAAGAAAGATTACAGAGTTACAAGAGAAGATGAATTTACTCCCATCCAAAGACAAAGGAAGAATGTGAAGAATAATTTTGAAAATCTTCATCCCACAAGGCAACTAGCTCACAACAGGTATTTTCAAGGTTTCAATGGCAATTGTTTTACTTGAAATAAGTTTGGTCACAAAGCTAAGGATTGTAAAAGAAAGATAAATCAAAATGCTCTAGATGTTACACTTGCAATAAAGTTGGTCATAAAGCTACTGAATGTAGAAATAAGACAAATTAGAACTCAATTAGGTGTTATGTCTGCAATAAGATGGGACATAAGGCTAATGAATGTAGAAGTAAAATGCCAAGGTATAACAGGGATAATGCTCAATCTTTTTATGGATACGGTTATACTTGTAATAAGTTTTTCCATAAAGTAGCTAATTGTAGATCAAAGACAAGAAGAAATGGAAATTCTCAACAAACAAAGTGTACCTCTCATGAGTGCAATCAAACAAGGCACTATGGAAAGAATGTGAGGCCTATTTCCCAAAAGAAATTTAATATTGCTCAGTAAAGGATGGAAATGAACAAAGTATGGAAGAAGAAGGAAGTCTGTGATATTTTCAGACCTCTGTCTAGTATAGATGGATCCTCCAATAATTAAAAGATGAAGTATTGGTTCAAGGGGAGTTACAATAGTAAAAATTTTAAACCCTGAATATGCAAGATGTTGAATATCTCAGCATTTTCACTGGTGCTATTTTTTGCATATTGAAAAAAGGAATTAAAGAAGTCTAATCACGATTATAGAGAAAAATCTCTAAATGCAGTAGACTGTGGAAGTCTCTAAGATTTATAGTGATAAGGACTTCTTCCAAAATGATACATGGACTCAGGGGGAGTTGTTGCTGAAAATCCTTCACCTTCTCTTCATGATGCTGAAAGAATTCAACATGAAGATGAGCTTGTATAAATCTTGGAGCAAATGATTGACTTGCAGAGAATTACTAAAGATTTATAAGGATTCTGCATATGAAAAGGGAAAATTAGGTTGAAACAGAGAATGCAATTAATGTAGAGTAAAATTGTTTAGTGAAATGGCTATATGATGACTAATCATTATTGATCACATTTGATTGAAGAGCTAAAGGAGAGCTAAAGACATCTAACATTTCAACAAAATAAACCCTACTCTCCACATCTACAAGTTTTTTTTATTGCTATGGTTAAAACCCTAATTTTTGAAGGTAGTGTAATGGTGACACAGGTTGTGATTGATATGGTTGAGAGGCCAAGGTCAAGATTCATGAAACATCCCTTCAAATCCCCTATAACTAATGAATTTGAGGTATTCTCACATGTTCTTGCAAATGTTTTACATATAGAAGATGTTTGAATCTACATTCACTTACCAATTTATGAGTTTGATCATCTGAAACTTTGAACAATTCAGAAATGAACATTTGTTGGGAGATGATTTCCAGTAAAAACCAAAATTTGCAAACATCGCTGCCAAAAAATTAGACATCTGGAAGGGTTTTATGAACTTCTAATATGAAGATGCTTGGGTAAGAATTTCTCTAAGTTGAATTCATGAAGCTATCTTCTACTGAAACCGCTCTCACATAATCTCTAAGGATGCTATAAAGGTGGTGACTAGTTTATGCTCCTTTGAACTAGTGCCTATTCTGAAGTCTGTAAAGAATGAAGAAGTAATGAGGCTCACCAAAGCTAAATTTGATAAGAGAACTTTGACAATAGATGATATTAAAGACTTGGGGGTTTGGTATGCAACCATGGGCATTGCATGCAAAATCTACTTTACAAACAGGGATAACTTTGCCTCTGCAATAGCTATCTACAAAACATATTAGATGGTTAAAGAGGGAAATTTTTTTTATCTTTGTGAGCTCCTATGGAAATAACTAATAAACAACCTAAAAAGGACAAAAGAAACCAAATACAGATTTTGGTATGAGTCTTTAATCATATGCCTCATGCTTTACTTTTTAAATAAACTGCCTTCAAAAAAATTAATGGTGTGGAATCCAAATAACCCTATTGCCCATCAAATCAAGGATTACATGAAAAATTTCCCTGATCATAAGCACTGTGATACTTTATTTTGGGGGTTCTTCAAGACTTTTCAGAATGCTATATAATCCAAAGAAAGGATACCTGCCAAGGTTGTAGAGAAATACAAAAATGATATCACATTTATGGTTGATAAAGACAATTGTTATATGGAGGCTATTGAGACAAGGAAATTCTGGATTACAACTTTGCCCTATGAGGTTTCAAAGTTTGATTTGGTAGGGTATGCTGACATGCTTCTCAATAAGCCAAAAGATCTCTCTACTGAGAGGTTCAACACATATGATGAAATCATGTGCAAACATGTCAAAGAGGATACAAAGGAAACAAAAGAGACAAAAAAACTAAGAAAATGAAAACAAATTTAGAGGAGTTATTCAAGACTCCTAAAGGTTCCTTAGGAGAGGCACAAACAATTCTCTTTTCACTTCTACTGTAACCACTTCCTCTATTGCCTTTGGGTCATCACTACCTACCAAAAGAACTAGTTTTGATATCCCAGTACAATCTATTTAGAAGAAGACTAAGAAAAAGAGTAAGGAAAAAAGAGACAAGGATGTTGAAGATATTGATAAAGAAGAAGAAGTAGAAGCCCTGGTGAGGAAAAAGAAAAGAATAAGTGAAGAAGTTGAAGTTGAAGAAAAGATAAATCTAGTGAATACTAAAGATGATGAATAATATGAAGAGGAAATAAAGAAAGAATTCATCTTGAAGGAAAGAACAAGAGAAGAAGGTGAGACCTCAAAGAATAAAAGTAAAGCAAAAATAAAGAAGGTCAAAGGATTTAATTATGTTCCTCTGCAACTGGAAGAAACAGTGAGTGCAATCACTGAACATGGTGCCCTAAAAGAAGTTACATCACTTTATGATGAAAGGCCTGTAAATGACAAATCTACCATTGAAAAAGCAATAATAAGGTACATGAAAACCTACAATGTGGTCCTAATTGAGATCATAGATCAACTACCTAAAAGCCTTGGTGATGTTCTCACTAAAAGGAGAATTGAAGCTTTGAAGAGAGAAGCTGAAGTGAAAAATTAGGCAGCTGAAAAGATTTGTCCTTCCATCTCTAAGGAAGAGAAAGGTAAAGTGGTCAAAGTTCTAGCAAAAGAATTTAGAACTAAAAAGAGATTGAATATTCTATTGTCCAATGATGAAGAAGAAATAAAAGGATTGGAGAAGGAAACTCTAAAGAAAACTACTGAAATCCTTAAGGAGATGAAAATTGAAGTGGGAATCATTAAAGATACATCTAAACAATATGTCTCTAAAGAAGAAGGCAATAACATGCCTAAAAAGAAAGAGGAACAAGATAAAATAGAACTACCCCCTCCAGATATTCCTGCAGAACAAAGCTATTTTACTCCAGAGACCACTGAGACACAAAATAGTGAAGGTCAGGATAAAGTCAGTGTTGCACCTCCTCCAGAGAATACAAGAAATGAAAAAGAGAAGGAAGAAGATAAATCCAAGAAGAATTAAGAAGAAAAGGAGAATGAAGTAGAACATAAGGATGAGATAGAGAAGGGAGAGAAATCAAAAGGAGTGAAGGAGATAGGTCAAAATGTATTAGAGACAGTGTCTCTCAAAGACCTATTAGGCATGTAGTTGTAGTTTCAACATGTGGTCATCCCTCAACTACTACAAGTTTCAACCAATGAAGGACAAATAGACTTAGCAAGCATCTCCCCTTTTCACAAATTACATCTTAGAGATATACTGCATGTAGCTGCTAGGAAAGAGTTCTTACAAGAAAGTTTGAAGAAAATAAGTGTAGTAGAAGACGCAGTAAAGGTAATTTTCTTGAAGGCACAAGACAACTAAGAGGGGGAGGTGAATCATTTGTATCAAAAACTTTAAGTTCTCTTAAACAAAATCACATTCACATTCACTTACTTTAACCCCTTAATCTATTATGAAGAATAAACATGAAATGCAGAAACAAAACTTAAACACATCAATACCATACATACATGAACACTAGATTTTTACATGGAAACCCCTAAAAGGGAAAAACCATGGTGAGTGTTAGCTCACAATATAGTTTAGTAACAATACTGAATTACAGAAGACTCATTGCCAGAGGGCTCACCGCCCAAGGACTCACTGTCTAAAGAAGGCTCATTGCCAAGAAGGGCTCATTGCCAAGAAGGGGTCACTGCCAAGAGGGGCTTACTACCAATAAGGGCTCACTACCAAGAGGGGCTCACTACCAATAAGGGCTCACTACCAAGAAGGAAAGGCTCACTACCATGAACTAATATGATAGCATCTATCACATGCTTAGGTTCAGTTCCACTGAAGTGAAATAATCATCACCTTCACAACTACATTGTCATATTGCCTTTGATTCACATTCGCATCAAAGATATCATCATTCACACACTGTACACTACACATGAATCCTTTACACTTATTTATATCACCATCAACCTTGAAACATTCATCAAGGTCAACAAGCTACATTACAATCCTTCAAACAATCTCCAAAGTTAGAAAACATGCATAATTTGAATTAGGTCTGGACCTAAACATCTCGCAGCACAAAGGAATGAAGGAGAACCATTTTACATCTTAGCTTAGACCTAAATCTATCCATGCATGCTACACAACACTTACATAATCATCAAAACATCTCCTTAATCACCGTAATCATCCAAGGTCGGCCAAGCAACACAAACACAGGAACTTCTTGATCACACACTTCCACGATCACATCCATAACTTGTATACCTTATAAAATTATTTTACACAATCTTAAAACATCCATGTACAACATAAATTAATTTGAGAATTGACAAATTTAGGTACAACAAATCTCACTTGAAGACAGTTCATAGACTGCTCACAAACAATATTGTCAAGCTCTGCTACTTAAGAAAACAACTTTCTAGAGCACCAAATCATAAATCCTTTGAATAGAAGATAGATGTATACCTTATGAACACTCATCCATAACCGCAAGGCCTAAAACTAAATTATGGAGAAATGTAGAGCAAAATACTTTCTCCCAATCACATTGCAAACCCTGTCAGACATAGTCTTCAAACTGGTGAACATAACTTTCACACTAGATTGTTTTAGAGCACCAAACTCTACATACAACATCTAAAATTGATTCTCTAAAAAATATCCAAATCTCATCCTCTAGTCTTCAGTATAGAAGAAATGCAGAGAAAAAACTCAGACAGTATCTTGTAATCCAGAATACTTCTTCACAACTCTATCTTCAGTATGGACCAAATTTTCTCAAAAGCACTTTGAAACTCAATATTAGGAACATATTCTTATCATCTTCAAAACTTATACAATGCAATACAAAGAAACTAACTCATCACAATAAAGTAACAAAACAAGAGCATAGTTGACACTAATGATAACACAAACATGTTGACATCAATGACAACACCGATTAGCACATACTTGCAACAATCTCCCCCTTTGTCATTGATGGCAACATATGATGTGAAAAACTGAACAAAATGTTCCACCATCAAGACACAACTTTGCATTAGAACTCCCCCTTTCTCTATACACATATAAACTCTCTTTGATTACTAAATTATTTCTTTTTCTTAGAGTTTTTCACATGAACTCTCTCCCTCTTTGACATCAATGGCAAGGGGAAACACATCTCTTTCCACTGCACATACTTGTACTTGTTCTTGACTATGAATGCTTCCTTTAGACTGTACCTCTCTAGTGTTACTACCTGCCCCCCTAAGAGGTAGCCTCCATCATCAATCCAGAAAAGAATAACTCCTGAACCACACTGGACTGATGCACTTCCTTATGCATCTAATTCAACAAAGGAGGGGTAATAACCCCTAAATTTTCCTAAAGATACTCAAATGTGTCCTTAGGAAGAGCTTTGGTGAATATATCAACAATCTAATCTTTTGTAGGCACCTACTCAAGCTTCACTTCTTTCTCTACAACCTTCTCTCTTAGAAAGTGATATCTGATAGAAATATGCTTTGTCCTTGAATGCATCACTGGGTTTTTTGAAATATTAATGGCACTGGTGTTATCACATAAAATAGGAATTGGATCCTCATACTCAACTTTGATATCCCTTAAAGTTTGTCTCATCCATAGCACTTGTGTGCAACATGATGCTACTATAATGTACTCTACCTCAGTAGTAGATAAGGATACTAAATCATGCTTCTTTCTTTGCCATGACATAGCTCTATCTCCAAGAAAGAACACACCACCACTTGTACTTTTCTTGTCATCTACACATCCGGCCCAATCTACATCTATGTATGCAATTAGGTTGAATTCATTATTCTTGGGATACCACAAACCATAATCAGAAGTGCCTTTCTGGTACCTAAAAATCTTCTTTATTACCATAACATGTGACTCTTTAGGATCTGCTTGAAATCTAACCACAAGAAAAACTGCATGCATGATATTAGGTCTGGTAGCAGTTAGGTATAGCAATCCTCCAATCATAGACCTATACTTGCTCTAATCAGACTTAGAGGATTCATCATCTTTACTCAGCTTACAACTAGTTGTCATGGGAGTATAGACTAGTTTAGATTCTTCCATTCCAAACTTTTTTAACAACTCCTTGACATACTTTGATTGTGAAATGAAAATACCTTTATCTATTTGATTAATTTGTAGCCCAAGGAAAAAGTTCATCTCACCACACATTGACATCTTAAATTCTTTTTGGTATCTCATCAGCAAAGTTCTTACACATACCTTCATTTCCACCAAATATTATATCATCCACATAGACCTCAGCAATTACAATTTGATCTTTTCTTACCTTGATATACAAATTTTACTATCTGTAGACCCTTGACTGAATCCCTACTACAACAAATACATGTCCAATCTTGCATACTGATCTCTAGGAGCTTGCTTCAGTCCATACAATGCCTTCTTCAATCTGCATAACATGTCTAGTTTGTCTGATAAATGAAATCCATTTGGATGCTCTATATATACTTCCTCTTCCAACTCACCATTCAGAAAAGCAAACTTCACATCCATTTGATATACTTTGAAATCTTTATGTGCTGCATAGGCTAGAAATTGTTGAAATGAACTAGACAACTGAGAGGGGGATGGTGAATCAGTTGTCTCAAATCTTTAACTAATTCTACACCTTAAAACATTAAACACTTGTCAACTATTTGTTATGATTAAATCATGAAAGCATAAAATTAGAAACATAAACACAATTGTAAGATCATACACAAGAGACACCAGATTTTTACGTGGAAAACCATGTTAAGGGAAAAACCATGGTGGATGTTAGTCCACGAGAAATATATGTTATAACAATACCAAAAATTAGAGGCTCACTGCCAAAGGTTTTGAACTGAGATAATAGTATCTACTCCATGCCTGAATTCAGTTCCATTGAAGTGTAATACTCTTCCGCTGCTCTGCTCTGCCTTCACTTAACTTCACATCTTCACACAAGGACATGTTTTCCACAACCAAATTACAAGTATATATATCATTCATCAACCTTGGAATGTACATTATGGTCGCCATTACATTCATCAACCGTTGGAACAGTCTCCAAGGTTGGCATTACAAACATTTACAAAATAGGTCTTGACCTAATACAAATTTATGCTAAGGAAATGTAGTAAAGGTGTATGCAGATCACTCCACACCTTATCTAGGACTCAAATATGATCTTCCATGCCATGACACACTTCTACAATCTTTAATAGATCTTCGTAATCATTGGAATTAACCAAGTCAGCTAAGACTTGTTACACGCTACGTTATTTGGGAATAATCTTCAAACACAATCTCAATTCCTTAACACAGACCAATGTAAAGGTAGGAACATGATTAGGAGGCATCCACAAGCATGTTGTAATTACTAGGAGCAACCACACAAAATCTAACCACTTTATCCATCATATTCTTCATACCAAAGCACATGAACTTCACTGTCTTCAACTGTCAAGAAAGAAAGATAGCTTGCAGACCGCCAAATCATGAACCAATGTAGTTGTAAGCACTTATCATCATCCCAGACTTCCCTCTAGAACCACAGAACAAAATACTTCAATGCAGAGGAATGCAGAGCAAAATACTTTCTCCCTATCACCAATGAATAATTAGAAAAAGTAGGTTTTACTCTGGTGAATGTAACTCACTCAATTCTTCATACCGGAGGCTTAAACTTAGGATTTAGCATCTTAAGACAAGCCTCTAAATAAATTTTAACCCATAGACCAAGATCTTCAATCTATAAGAAATGCAGAGCAATCTTCTGGATTGTTCTTTAGTATGCAACTCACTGTCTTCACTGTGATTCACTGTTTCCTTTCTGATTCTTTCAGAGGGGCTAATTTTCTCAATGTCCTCAACATACAACGCTTCTAATCAATCAAAATATAAGGATACAGTTGACACCAATGACAACATAGATATGTTGACATCAATGACAACACCGATTAGGCATATACTTGCAACAATCTCCCCCTTTATTATTAATGGCAACATATAATGTGAAAAACTATAACTACCATCAAGATAAGATTTTTCCCCTTACTCTTCACACATTTGCATTCTTTCTAACCTGATTTTTTCACATGAATTCTCTCCCCCTTTGACATCAATGACAAAGGGCACATACTTGCATTCTGCTGATTTGATAGAACCAAACTTTTCTCTGACCTTTCTTTTCTTTATTACTCCCCCTATCAACAATATTGCAATACTTACTAATCTCATTAGCTACTCCCCCTGAGATGTAGCTACCAAATCATCAATCTGGTTTAAAGAATGAGACTACAAGCACCACCGGATTGATGCACTTCTATGCACCTTAGTTCAGAGCAGGAGGGGTGATGACCCCTAATGTTTCTCTGAGATACACAAAAGTATCCTTAGGTAGAGGCTTAGTAAAGATGTCTACAATCTGATCTTTTGTAGATACATACTCCAACTTGACTTCACTCTCTGTCACCTTTTTTGCTCAAAAAATTATATCTTATTGATATGTGTTTTGTCCTTGAGTGCATCATTGGATTCTTGGATATGTTTATGGCACTTGTATTGTCACAAAATATTGCAATTGGATCTTCATACACAACTCTGATGTCTTTTAATGTTTGCTTCATCCATAACACTTGAGTGCAATTACATGCTACTACAATGTACTATACTTTTGTAGTGGACAAGGAGATTGAGTCTTTCTTCTTGCTCAACCATGAAACCAATCTACTTCCCAAGAAGAATGCACCTCCACTAGTACTTTTCTTGTCTGTTGGGAATTAAGGTGTCTCAACCTTGGTAATTCTCTACATTTGTAATGTTTGTATTTATTATTTAATTGCCTATGTTGTAAATATTTGGAAAATCCATATTGTCATATTGTGGGATGTGGCACGGTGATGTGTCAATCCTACATGGATTATGACAACTTGTATTTTTGTCCTCACATGAGGAGATAGGTGTCCCACTTAGTGATAGGAATATTCTGCCATGTGTCATCATCTTCTATGTTGTGTAAGGAATGTTTGACCAAAATGGTTATGATGGATTCTTATGACGAATCTATGACATGTAAGAGTCGAGAATAGAAGGTTGTAAGACAGGTGATGACATGTGTCATAAAGCATCTTTAAAGAAGGCATATTTGGGTGCCCCAAGGTGGAATATGACATGTTGTAAGAGAATATGCTATTTATAGAATGTGTATGACAGATTCTCTTATAGTTGTAAGTTGTAACCGCTATGATAGATTCTATGATGGTCGTAAGTGTCATAAGAGCATCTGTCATAGCCCATTTTCGAAATAGGCGACCTCTTTGGGATGGGAGCTATGGACAAGTGTCAAGCACATTCTACAATGTTGACCAAGTGTCATTGGGTGTGGGCTTTGGTCCAAGATGCCATGTTGGACGCCCATTCCAAGAAAGGTCCAATATTGCCTTATATTTCCTATTTATATAGGTGCTTGGAGATGGAGTTTGTATCACAGGTTTATAGGTACTATTATGCTGCTGGATTGACTCCAGAAATGAGTGTCGAAGACCATTGAAGTTTGCATTGCAAGTGTATTGTAAACATTCTTTTAGATTTGTTAATACATTGTGCAAGTTTCTGAGTGTGGGGTTTTTCACCCAATAAGGGTTTTCCCCACCGTAAATCTTTGTCTCTCTTTTTCTGTCTTCTTTCTAGCTCTTGTGTTTTTCTACTATATCTCATGTTAATGGTTTAACATCACTGTAATAGTTAGGATAAATTTGAATTTTCATAGCCCTCTCCTCAATAGATTAGTGTAGGAAGCGTTTTCCGCACACCTAGCTTCCTTTCACTGTCATCCATATCTCTAGCCCAATCAACATCTGTGTATGCTCTGAGGGTGAAATCATTATCCTTTGGATACCACAAGCCATGCTTTGGTGTGCCCTTCAAATATCTCAATATCCTCTTGACTGCCATCACATGTGACTCTTTAGGCTCTGCTTGAAATCTTGCCACAAGACAAACTACATGCATTATGTCAGGTCTGGTTTGAGTCAAATAAAACAATCCTCCAATCATGGATCTATACTTTTTTTGATCTTCCAGAGGTGAATCATCATTTTTTCTTAGTTTGCAACCAGCCACCATGGGAGTGCTTAGCAGTTTGGAGTCCTCCATCCCAAACTTCTTCAACAATTTTTTCAAATACTTAGATTAAGAAATGAAGATACCTTTATCTGATTGATTGATTTGTAGACCTAAGAAGAAATTCATCTCACCAAACATAGACATTTCAAATTCACTTTACATATCACCAGCAAACTTCATGCACATACCTTCATTGCCTCCAAAGATAATGTCATCAACAACGACTTCAATAATTAGGATTTGCTCATCATTGATTTTGAAATAAAGATTTCTATCTGCAGTACCTTTGCTGAACCTCATTTGTAACAAATACTTATCTAACCATGCATACCAGGCTTTGGGAGCTTGTTTCAATTCATACAATGCTTTCTTCAATCTGCACACCATGCCACCCTGATCTGATGATTGAAATCCTTCCGGTTGTTCAATGTAAACCTCTTCATCCAATTCTCTATTCAAGAATACTGACTTGACATCCATCTGATATACCTTGAAATCCTTGTAAGTTGCAAATGCTAGAAACATTCTTACCGCTTCAATCCTTGCCACAGGTGCAAAAGTTTCCTCAAAGTCTATACCTTCAACCTAAGAGTATCCCTTGCATACCAACCTTGCTTTGTTTCTTACCACTTCACCTTTCTCATTCATTTTGTTGCTAAGGACCCATTTGGTAACAATCACATTCTTGTCAACTGGTCTAGCTAGACAAGATCCCAAGATTGATTCTTTTCTATCTACATCAATTCTTCTTTCATAGCATTTACCTAGTTTTCATCACTACATGATTCATTTACATTTTTTAGGTTCCACTTGAGAAATCAAACAATAATTAACCTATTCTTCAACAACTCTTCTTCTAGTCTGAACTCCTTTACTCTTATCTCCTATAATTTGATCTTTAGAGTGATTTAACTTCACATACTTGGGTGTCTTAGTAATAATTTTTGGAGCTTGTTCTTCTTCTTCCTCTAAGTTTTCTTCTTTCTGCACTAATACTTTGCTTACAGGGACATCCGGTTCGTCAGATTCATATCCACTTGATACCTTTTCCTTGCTTTCATCAACTTTGACATTTGCACTCTCAATGATCTTCTTCAACCTATTATTGTAGCACCTATAGGCCTTTGTCTTGGTAGAGTATCCAAGGAAGATACCTTCATCACATCTTGCATCAAACTTACCTAGATCTTCATCTCTTCTGATACAACACTTACTACTAAAAACTTTGAAATATTTTATAGTAGGAACTTTACCATACCACAATTCATAAGGAGTCTTTAAACTATTACCTTTGACTTGGACTCTATTTAGGATGTATATAGTAGTGTGAATTGCCTCTCTCCAATATACTTTCGATTGGTCAGCCTCCTTCATCATTGTTCTAGCAGCCTCTTAAACTGTCTTGTTCTTCCTTTCAACTGCTCCATTTTGTTGTGGAGTCCTAGGTGTAGATAAATGTCTCTTTATCCCTTGTTCCTCACAGAAGAAGTTAAACTCATTTGACGTAACTCCACCTCTATCAAACCTCAAGCACTTGATCTTCAAATCTAGCTCATTCTCAACCATTGCCTTGAATGCTTTGAACTTTTCTAGGGCTTCTACTTTTTCTTTTAAAAAGGTAACCCAAGTCATTCTAGAATGATCATCAATTAACAACATGAAATATCTATCTCCTTACAGACTTCTTAATCTAGTAGGTCCACATAGATCTATATGCACTAATTCCAGTAGCCCATCAACATATTGGTCCTTGCTCTTGAAACTTGTTCTTGTCTATTTTCCAAATTGGTACTCCTTGCATAATGTATCAGTAGGCTTTAGAAGCTTGGGCAAATCTCTTACAGCTTGAGTGGAACTTATCTTCACAATGTTGTCAAAATTGATATGACACAACCTTCTATGCCACAACCAACTTTCATCATTCTGAGCCAACAAACAATATTCATTAGTCCCTTTCAAATGATAAATGTTACCTCTTGTCTTCTTACCAATTACAATCACTATTCCAGAGCTTTCCAAGATCTTACATCCATTGTCCTTGAATCTGAGATCATAACCTTTTCCACACATCTAGCCAACACTCAAAAGATTGTGCTTTAATCCCTTCACATATAAGACATCATCAGTGTTATGCTTGCCATCAAAAGAAATAGATCCTTTTCCACAAATCTTACCAACTGTATCATCACCAAACCTATCGAGTCCTCCATCATATCTTTCCAAACTTATGAACTTACTTTTGTCACCAGTCATGTGATGAGAGCATCCACTATCAATAATCCATTCATGTTTGTCTTGCACAACCTGAATAGCCAAGGCACTTTCCTCCACTGGTTTTTCTTCCTTCACACAACTATTAGGATTAGTAGACACAAGTTCTTCTTTAATAGAAATGAACAAGCATTCATTTCCAGTAGTACTACCATTATCTGATTCATCATTTGTTACTCCTTCATCATTAAAATCTTTAACATAATAACATTTCTTTGAAATCCTAGGTCTATTCTCTGATCTTTTTGGAACTCTCTTAGGATATCTAGAGGCATAATGACCAATTTTACCACAAGTAAAACATTTGAAAGGTAATTTGCCTTTGAACTTACCAGTACCTCTGGGCAGAGTGATGACAAAATTTGCCTCCATTTAGATTCAAGCTCATAATCTGGTTCTACCTTGTACTTATCAAGTCTGGAAGGCCTTTGTAAAGTGCTAGCCTTGAAAGCAATCTCTATCTTAGGAAGTGAATCACTAATTTCCCTCATCTCAAAAGCTATTAGCTTCCCAAGCAACTAATCTTTTGTAATTTTTGTTACTGTCATTATTTTTTCAATTGCAGCTACCTTATGACAATAGGATTTAGGCAATGATCTCATAATTTTATTCACAATTTCAAGTTCTTTAATCTCACCTCCCACACTTTTGATACCACTTACAAGCTCATCAATCTTTTGCATATAGGATGAAATGTTCTCATCTTGACTCATCTTCAAACTTTCATATTTCACCTTCAAGCTTTACAACTTGGCACTTTTCATAGATTCATCTCCTTCATATAGGTTCTTCAACTTCTCCTAGATTTCATGAGTAATATCTAGCTCAATGATCTTTGTCATGTCTGTGTCAGATAGGGCATTCAACAAGGCATCTTTATCTTTGATATTCAACTCATACTCCTTGATCTCATCTTCAGATTTAGGACCATCCTTTGGTACTTCATACTTTGATTGGGTTATTTTCCATACATCAAAACCTAAGAAGATGAGATGGGTTTGCATGTGAATCTTCCAGATGGAATAATTTGTTCCATCAAACTGTGGACTTTCCTTCTTGCCAGACATCCTAGATTTGCCTCAAGAAGTTAAGCTTGCCTATGAGGAACCTTGCTTTAATACCAATTGTGAAAATGAACCAGACAACTGGGAGGGGGCTGAATCAGTTGTCTCAAATCTTTAACCAATTATTCACCTTAAAACATTAAACACTTGTCCATTGTTTGTTATGATTAAATCATGAAAGCATAAACTTAGAAACATAAACATAATTGCAAGATCATACATAAGAGACACCAGATTTTTACATGGAAAACCCTATTAAGGGAAAAACCATGATGGATGTTAGTCCACAAGATATATAAGTTATAATAATACTGAAAATCAGAGGCTCATTGCCCAGAAAAAGGCTCACTACCAAGAGGTGGCTCACTGCCAAAGGTTTTGAACTAAGATAATAGCATCTACTCCATGCCTGAATTTAGTTGCATTGAAGCACAATACTCTTCCTCTACTCTGCTCTACCTTCTTCACTTAACTTTGCATATTCACACAAGGACATATTTTCCATGACCAAATTACAAGTATATATATCATTCATATCCCTTGGAATGTACATCAAGGTTGGTATTACATTCATCAACTGTTGGAACAATCTCCAAGGTCGGCATTACAAACATTTACGAAATAGGTCTTGACCTAATACAAATTTATGCTAAGGAAATGTAGTAAAGGTGTATGTGGATCACTCCACACCTTAGTTGGGACTCAAACATGATCTTCCATGCCACGACACACTTCTACAATCTTTAATAGATCTCTGTAATCATTGGAATTAACCAAGTTAGCTAAGATTGGTTACACACTATGTTATCTGGGAATAATCTTAAAAAATGATCTCAATTCCTTAATGCAGACCAATGTAAAGGTAGGAACATGATCAAGAGGCATCCACAAAAATGTTGTAATCATTAGGAGCAATCGTACAAACTCTAACCACTTTATCCATAAGATTCTTCATATCGGAGCACATGAACTTCATTGTCTTCAACTGTCAATAAAGAAAGATAACTTGCAGACTACCAAATCATGAACCATTGTAGTTGTAGGTACTTATCATCATCCCAGACTTCCCTCTAGAACTGCAGAGAAAAATACTTCAATGCAGAGGAATGCAGAGAAAAATACTTTCTCCATGTCACTAGTGAATAATTAGGAAAAGCAGGTTTTACTCTGGTAAATGTAACTCACTCAATTCTTCATACTGGAGGCTCAAACTTAGGATTTAGTATCTTTAGACAAGCCTCTAAATAAATTTCAATCCACAGACTGAGATCTTTAATCTATAAGAAATGTGGAGCAATCTTCTATACTATTCTTCAGTATGCAACTCACTGTCTTCACTATGATTCACTGTTTCCTTTCTGATTCTTCCGGAGAGGTTGATTTTCTCAATGTCCTCAACATACAAGGCTTCTAATCAATCAAAAGATAAGGATACAATTGACACCAATGACAACACCGATTGGGCACATACTTGCAATAGAAACAATCTAATAGCTTATTGTCTTTCCACCGGAGAAAAAGTTTCTTCATAATCTATTCCTTCCACTTGTGAGTAGTCTTTGCATACAAGTCTAGTTTTGTTTCTTACCATTTCTCCAATCTCATTCAACTTATTCCTAAAAACCCACTTTGTTCCAATCACATTCTTATGTGTAGGCCTAGGGACAAGTTCCCAAGTCTTCTTCATTTCAATTTGCATCAATTCTTCTTCCATTGCCTTGACCCAATGTTCATCTTTACATGATTTAGAAACTATCTTAGGTTCAACCTTTGAAATCAGATAGAAATTTGCCTATTCTTTTGCAACTCCTTTTCTTGTCAATACTCCTTTCCTCTTGTCAACAATGATTTGAGTTTTAGAATGAATTCTTTGCACACACCTGGGGGTTTTAAGAATTCTTTCTGGGGCTTCTTGTTCTTCAACTTGAGATTCTTCTTCTACAACAACTTGCACTTAAATCTGAACTTCCTTGTCTTTTTCTTCTGTATCAACAGATCCATTTGACTTGTATCCATTCAGTTCTGATATTTTCTAAATATCTTCATCTATCTTCACATTTCCACTTTCAATAATCTTCCTCAATCTTTTGTTATAACATCGGTAAGATTTGCTTTTAGTAGAGTACCCAAGAAATATGCCCTCATCACATCTAGCAAATCAAATTTTCCTAACTTCTCATCTCTTCTGATATAGCATTTACTTCCGAAAACTTTGAAATATTTGATAGTAGGAGTTCTTCCATACCACAACTCATAAGGTGTCTTCCTTCCATTTGCTCTGACTTGCACTCTGATTTGAATATAGATAGCAGTATGAATAGCTTCTTTCCAATATACTTCTGGAAGGTCAACTTCTTTGATCATTATTCTAGTAGCTTCCTATACTATTCTATTCTTTCTTTCAACTACTCCATTTTGCTGAGGAGTTCTAGGGGCAAACAATTGTCTCTTTATCTCATGTTCTTCACAAAAAGCATTGAATTTATTTGAAGTAAACTCACCACCTCTGTTAGACCTCAAACACTTCATTCTCATATCTATTTCATTTCCAACCATTGCTTTAATAATGCTTTGTTAAGCACCTTATCTGACACTGATATGACAAAGGTCATGGAGCTAGAAACTACTTTTAAAATTTGGGAGAAGCTGAGCAATATGTATGAAGGGGATGAATCTATGAAGAGCGCTAAATTACAGAGTTTGAAAGTGAAATATGAAGGTTTGAAGATGAGTGAAGATGACAATATAACATCCTTCATGCAAAAGGTTGATGAACTTATGAGTTTCACAACATTATTGAGCAATCTACATTCATACAAAGAGAACTATAGAATCTAGGTGAAGGCTTTCTTGTTTTAATTTGATTTATTCATTGATATTGGCTTTTTACTTAGATCAATCTCTTTATGTTATGGGTAATTGAGTTGTTATTATCATTTGCTTTATGATCTTATCATTCAACCTCTCAATTTTTCTAATACACATTTTGGTACGCCTGGTGGGACCCACTAATCTCTTTTTTTCTTTAGAAAAGTTATTTTTTTGAAGTACAGTACGGAAACGCGCAGATGAACATAGAACCGCACTTTTGCAATGTTGTAAAGTGCCTTTGGTTAGTAGTTCAGTGCCTTTGGGCAAAACATAGTGCTTTTACCATAGCGTAGTAAAGCACTTTGGTAGCACAGTACCACGCTTCTGGTACCACAGTACAACATCTCTGGATACATAGGGTTTTTTGTGATTTTTCTGATTTACAAGGTCTCTATTATCATATTTTCATCATTCCAGATAGATCTAACCTTTATTCACCATTCTACAATCAGAAAATCATTTGTTAAGTTTGCTTTTTTAACAAAATTGTGAGTTTGTTGCATCCAGGACAGTAGCACGCTTTTGGTATAACAGTGCCGCGCTTTTGGTCAGCATTGTAGCACCTCTGGTACTGCAGTTCAACGCCTTTGTTTGACATCATCGCGCCTTCGGTAGTATAGTTCAGCACCTTCAAAAAATAGGTTAGCGGCTTTGGTATGACAGTAAAGTGCTTTTGGTCATTTTTTATTGGTTTTTGCTAACTATTGAGTTTGTGTGGAACTAATCAAGTTTTTCGCAATAGCTTATCACTCAAACAGAGCAAATAGGTTTTCTAACATGTTCATGTAGGACAAGTTTTGAGGAAATTTCCAAATCTATCAAATCTAGGTGTTATAAAACATATTGCTTTCTTAAGGGACAATTGACATCATCTTTTTGCAATCAAAGTCTTAGGAACATATTGTTTTCTTAAGGGACAATTGGACAATCATCTTTTTTGCAATCTAAGTCTCAGGAACATATTGCTTTCTTAAGAGACAATGGACATGCATGCAAAAACACTTCAATTTCTTAAGGGACAATGGACATGAATGCAAAACACTTCAAATTCTTAAGGGACAATTGACAACTACAAATTGTGTGTGTGCCTAGTCTAGTTGCACCTTATTTTTCTTATAACAGGACAAATGAACCTTTGTTTGACATGCTTGATCTTACATTTCAGTTATTCCTTTAGAAGGGCTTGCTTTTGGACTGTACTTCATCCAAAAGGGATGACCCTAACCAGAGTTTTCCCTTGAACCACTCTATAAAAGAGATAAGGCGAAAGCCAAGTCGTAACTGACGTCAGCCTTACCTTGTGTGCCAAATCGAAAAGAGGTGTACTAGCTCTTTGTGGAAATGATTTTCACATTGGGAGAAGTGTTTGATACTCTTAATAAGATTGGTCAAAGATTTTAGTAGCTTGTCACATTGCTCGTAAGGCATTGGTCTCTCAAAGAAACTAAGAACCATCTAGATAGAGACTACCCGATCCACCTCTGAATGTTGCGGTAATCATCAGTGCAAGGGGAATCGGTACAAGCCCCCAAGATACTCACCATTGCCTCCCTTGAGAAGAGATAGTATTCCCTCAGCCATAAATCTCTTGTGACCTACTTGAGCTTTCTAAGGGGAGGGTGAGAGATCCCTACCTATTTTCTCTCGCAAAGATACAAATGTATGACACCTATATGGAATGACATTTGATCGATGGAGAATTAAGTTGTGAGTTGATCTACCGCAATGAAACCATGTCTCTAGGGATAAAGAGTGCTTGATATTGATTGAATTATCTTATACCCATGGAAACATTGGGGTTTTTCATGAGCTTTGAACATACACTATCTGTTGTGTCAGTTCTCTTTTGGTACTTTGTTTGATGTGTTTTCTCTTGCCAAAGCAAATCCAAACCAAATCTAAATCCAAAACTATCAAAATTTGCCTTTTAAAACATCACTGAAACAATTACAGCGCCTTTGGTATAGCAGTCCAACGCTTTTGCAACACAGTCTAGTGCTTTTGGTAGCGTAGTGAAGTGCCTTTAGCATTACATCTCAGCACTTGTGGTACTATAGTACCACACATTTGCCATAGCAGTATCGCGCCTTTGCAGCACAGTACAACACCTCTGATCAGAAAATTGTTTTTTCAAAACTGTCCCAGCAAAACTTAGCAAAAATCTCAAGAGCACATTGTCCTAGTGTATCCCATGGTAACCAATAGACTCCAGAAAACTATGAAGTCTAAGCAAGTTGGCCCAAGGAAGCGCAAATTGCCTCCTCATACACCTCAACCAAGCTAATCCAACATGCCTCCAAAGGGTACTCCAAAAACACCAATGACTAGGCTAACCAATGTTCAAACAAG
Source organism: Cunninghamia lanceolata (assembly GCA_027924645.1). NCBI lineage: Eukaryota > Viridiplantae > Streptophyta > Pinopsida > Cupressales > Cupressaceae > Cunninghamia > Cunninghamia lanceolata. The sequence goes on along the minus strand of BSBN01000286.1, from coordinate 3,247,853 downwards.
ACCAACCAAACCAACCTCAAGAGACTAATGGCCCCTTGGTAGATGTAACTCAATTCACTAGCGGCATGCCTCATGATTTTGCTACACTTGGTTATACCACAGTTCAAGTCCCATCTCAAGAAGAGCGACACTTTGAATAACGTCAATCCTCTCAAGTAGATAGACAAGACCTTGAGGTAATCATGCAAGATCCTAGATCCATAGCCACATTTGATAAAATCCTTAGTGAGAACCAAGATCATTTTTTCTGTTTGTTAGCCGAACAAGGAGCCAAATTACCCCAAGGTTTCGATCTATCAAATCTTAGAGAGCCTAACAAAACCCATGACAGTATAACTGTGGTCCAAACCATGTCAACAGTGACCACACCTATACCTAAACAAAGATCACAAGGGAGAATAAATAAGTCTTTTGCCACTCAATATGAGAATCCTCTTTATCAAAATCTAATAGTAGAAAGACCCATATCACCCCTCATGACTCCTATGGAGATCTATACACACCAACAAGAGACTCTACAATGTTAAAACGAACTAGAGAAACAAGCCGCTCTAGCTAGACCAAACACACAAAATCTCCTATCATAGCTCAAACACCCCCATCGAACGTAAATGAAACATTGGCAAACCCAACACGAGACGGTTTCCCACCAAACTACAATCTTGGAAACAATTATGTCACCATGCAACAAGGGTCACAACCAAGACCTCCCCCAACATCATCAACCCTCCGTATTGTTAACCCAAACAATGTCATGCAACCACAACATTCTTCCACACTCAACCTAACCTATCCCTATCTTAGTCAACTGCAACCATCACAAAACACATCTACCTATGTACCTCTGCCACAACGATCCTCAACACTAACCTTTTTCAACACATTTCTCAGTCAACCTCAACCAAAAACACATCTACTTATGTCCCTCCACCAACATGATCATCCACACTCAACCTAACCAAGACTTATCAAAACCCTCAACACTCCCAAATTCAAAACAACTATGTTCCACCACCACAACCAAACCCAATAAACTTTATCTTTCATCCACCAAATCCTTTCTTCGCACCACCTCCACAATACCAATGATAGGACTCTTTACAACAACCATAACAAAGCCTACATACTTACCTAGCACCACCCCCACCTCCCCAAAATCAATACAACCAATCATACGACCCTTAAAACACCAATGCCTATGACTTCCACTATGATCTCCCATATAGGCAACAACAACAACCTATAGTACAACAAGAGATGTTTCCAACACCTCCAACAACTATGGAGTTACAACTTGCTGAGGTTAAACAACAACTAGCTGATCTAACATTTGGTCACACCAAGAAAACCTTCTCTTTAGAAGATGTTTGTCCTTACCCATTTGATCGGTCATTACCCATGATCCCTTTTCCTCACAATTTCACTATTCCCAAGTTTGATAAATACAAAGGAAAAGGTGACCCAAAAGACCATATTAGAGAATTCTATCTCACTTGCTTTGAGGTCTCACATAACGACACATATCTTATGCGCCTCTTTCCTCATAGTCTTGGAGGTCAAGCCATAGAATGGTTCTCGCACCTACCCACGGGTATCAAATCCTTTAACGAGCTTGCTGAAAAATTTGCCACTCATTTCTCATACAACACAGAACATGAAGTCTCTATGACTGACCTATGCAACAATAAATAGAAAAATGGGGAAACTTGTTGGCAAGAGACACTATATGGATTCATGGTTGTTGTCATTGATGGCAACAAAGGTCATTCCACATATCCGCAAGTCATGGTGTGTCTCTACCGGAAGTCAGAATGAAGATTGTTGTGATCCAGTGAACAAGAACAGAGCATGTGGCAAGGTCCGACAGATTGGTCTGGATCTCTCAGAGGAAGTATCTTGGTGCTATGCGGATTTGGGGAAGTTAAGAGGACTACCTTGAGTGGTATATTCCAAGGATTTAGCCTCCGGTGATGGACAAGGAAAAAGATATGAATAGTTGAGTACCGGATTTCTGAGTGATAGTGAGAACAGAGGAAGAACTGACTGACAGAACATCAGACTATTTTCTGGATGTGTTACTGTTGATGGTAAAGGTTGTGAAGGCATGAATCATGTTTGGCCGACATGATTAATGATATCTACAAGTATATGCTTGATCCGCATTACTTGATGTGCAAGGATTCAGCCGACAGAACAGAGTTTGTGAGAAAATAGACTGTTCCGGATGTTGACTAGAAAGGTGATGAAATTACTTGTGTGGATATATATGCATGATGGATTTAGTTGTGAGAAGGAATGCAGCGATGATGATATATGTGAATAAGTGCAGAGTAGAGCAGAAGTAGTAGAAAAGATCCGGTATGTGAAAGGAAAGCAGAATAAAGAGAAGAGGAAAGATGAAGTGCAGCAGATCAGTGTACTGAGCCTAACCGGAACTGAACTCCAACGTATGTGGATGCTTCCAATCAGTTCAAGTATTGTATAACATTGTTTTGTAGACAGTGTGTCTCCTTGTAGGCAGTGTGCCTCTTTGTGAGCAGTGTGCTGAGGCAGTGAGCCCTAATTGGCAAGTGCCATTTTGTTATTCGTTATTGTTCTAACAGAGAATAATCTTTGGGTTAATCACCCCGTGGTTTTCTCCCTTAACAGGGTTTCCATGTCAAAAATATTGTGTCATGTGTTTCTCATTTCATGGTAATGTTTGTTTATTTGATTCAATGCTGCATTGATTAATAAGAAAGTTTAAAAGAAGAAATAATTAGGATAACTAATTCACCCCCCCTCTCAGTTATCAACAATTGGTATCAGAGCTAAGTTCCTCCTAATAGAGCCTAACAGCTTGAGGAAGATCTGGGAGTTCAAATGGATGCATATGGTTTAAGGGAGCAACTCAAGACTGCCCTTGAGGATCTTGAGCAGTCAAACTCTGAAGTCAATGAATTAAAGGAAAGACTCAAACAGGCTGATGAATTCATGAAAGAACTAAAGGACAAATTAAGTCTCTCTATGAAAAAGAGAAAGGAGCTACTCCAACAATTGGCAAGACAAAGTGAATAAAGTAATACAAATGAAGAATTAACTGAGAAAACCAAGTTATGAGAAAAGTTATCAAAAGAAGTCATTATGGTAAGACATGAAATGGAATCAGGAGTTATAAAGTTTACTCAAGAGATTGAAGAGAAAAGAGAAGCTGAAGACAATCTAAGACAATCTCTTAAAGAGAAATCAGAAGATTGCCACCAGATGGACAGGATTATCAGACATCTTGAATCTGATCTTGAAGATGCCAAAGATAATGAAGAAAAACTTGAGGATCAAATTGTCTCTCTCAAAAGAGATCTTCAAACAACAAATGAATATGAAGAGAAATTCAAGATAAGTTCTGCTCAACTTGAAGTTCTTCTTGGAAGTCAAAAGAGGGCAGATGACAAGTATGGTTTGGGATATGAGAAAGGAGAAAGCTCCAGATTTGGTCAAAAGAATTTTGGATCAGAAAATACAAGGAATAGGCCTAGAAGACCTCCGGTAAGACAGCCCAATGCTCAAAGATATCCATCCTTCAATGGATACTACCACAGCTGCAATCACTTTGGTCACAAAGCTAATCAGTGCAGAAAGAGAATGAATCAGACTAATTCATCCTTCTCCGGACAGTGCTTTAACTGCAAAAGGTATGGACACAAGTCTCATGAATGCAGAAATATGCAAATAAACAAATCATTCAATGGTAGATGCTTTGTATGCAATAAAGTAGGTCATATGGCTAATCAATGCAGATCAAGAGGTTATCAGTCAAATATGCAAGGAAATGTTATTTGCCAAATCTGTAATAGGTCCAGTCATAATGCAAAAGTCTGCAGAAGCAAGAATCAGGACAAAAGACGTCCGGTGTATAATCAGAATTAAGACAAGGGTAAACAAAAGATGAATGCGGATGAAGTTAGGAATCAGATGAACAAGATTTGGGTGAAGAAAAGTTCAGAGAATGTAGAGGTTGGATCCGCACCAGACTCTGGTGCTGATATTCCTTCCAAAAATTAAAAGGTGAGCTCTGGCTCAGGGGGAGACACAAAGAAAATCCTATTCCCCCAGCCAATCAAGTGGTGCCAGACGTGGCACAAGATGCGGAGTAAAGGGTTTGTAGATATAAGTCTTGAGATGATTCAGATAAGATTTCTGAGGTCCGCATGAAGATGTGAAGAAGTTGTGATCGATCAAGTAGGACCTATTCCGGGAGATGCTCCGGAATGACAGAGGATTACAAAAAAGGTCCGGAGAGATCTGGAAGTGCATTGTCTTATTCTGCGGATTGGATAGAGTGTTTGGGATGTCCTTGTGATGTGTCATCTTGATTTGTTCATGGTTGGAAGATCCGCATGATGTTCATAGATCAGGACTAATCCGGTTCTTCAAGATATCCGAATAAGGCAAATCAGAATAATGTAGGTCAAGCATTTATTGCCATCAGATATTAGGGTTTGCAGAGCAATATAAGGGATTTCTCATAAATCACTTGCTCATTCTGCACTCAAGAAGAAGCGCAAAGTGGAGCTCTGCAACAAGATTCATCAAGATCACCAAAGATCTCTTGCCGAAGTCATTACATACAGAAATCAATCCAACCACTCCGTGTAACCGAACGCGCATAAGGTATTTTCCATTTTTGATATCTTACTACAAATCTTTTGAGAAATGGCTACTCTGAATATAGTAAAGATCTCAGATAGGCCCCGACCTGAATTTAAGAAACACCCATACAAGTCATTGGAGGTAGATCCCTTAGGAGCATTCTCTAGTGTTCCTCATGGCATTTTACACACATAAGACATTAGGGTTTACATACATGCAAGTATTGAGGAATTTGGGGAATTCAAATTGAGAGATTTCTATCACAAACAACTGATAGACAATGCTTTTGAGCTTAAACCAGAGTATAAGGGTATCCAGAAGAAACAGTTTGATCAATTCATCCATTTCCCTTGCTTTGAAGAAGATGAATGGGTCCGGTATGTATTGAGTAGGATGCATGACAACTTCCTATGGCTGGATAGACCCTGCAAGATCACAAAAGAGGCAATTAGGGCAGTGACTGGTCTATACTCTTCCGGAGGGATACCTATCCTCAAATCCGTCAAAAATAACATTGTAACTAAGGCCACCGGATCAAAATTTGATAAGAGGGCAATGACCATTGAAGATATCTCTAACCCGGATATCAAGTTTGCATCCATGATAATAGGATACAAGATTTATCACTCTAGTAGGGAGAATTCTGTATCCAGAACTGCAGTATATACTGCCTATGAAATGCTGAGAAAGAATGCAGATTATGATCTCTGTGAACTTCTCTTAAGCCAATTAATGGAAAATATACAGAAGATCAAAAAGGACAAAAAGAATTCTTTTAAGTATGGTATTCTTATATTATGTCTATTTTTCTACTTCATGAATGAGCTGCCCGGATCAAGTGGATGGGTATGGCAGAATGACAAACCTGTTGCAGTCCAGATTAGAGATTATTTACATGGGCTTGGGGATGCCAAAGCAAGAAATACAGCCCTGTGGGGATACTTTAAAAACTTCCAGAGCATGATGCAAGCAAGAGAAAGAATTCCCCAGTCCGTTGTTGAAAAATACAAAGACTCAGTTTGCTTTATGGTGGATATTGATCAGTGCCTAATGGAGGTAGTGGAGCCAAGGACAGTTTGGATCATGCCCATGGGGTATGAGGTTGATGAATAGATTGTGGAACTGCATGTTCAACACATGCTTAGTCAGCCCAAAGATCCAAAGGTAGAAAGGTTTGGAACCTTTGAGGAGCTGAGTGTGAAGATCCATGTGGAACTCAGAGAACCTGAGATAAAGAGGAAGGTGAGAAAAGAAGTAGAGCACATTGCTCAAGGCCTAGGCATCCCAAAGGAGGCACTTGATGCCAACTAGGAAAAGAGGAGAAAGGCCGAGGAAGAAAAGAAAGAGGTAGAAAAGAAAAGCAAGAAAAGTGCTCCGGTGGAAACCTCAACCTGGACCAGATCATCAAAAGGATCTACACCTGTTAGAACCAAAAGCTCAAAAATATCTAAACTGGAAGGTCAGACATCCGGTAAAGGAGAGAAAAGGTCTAAGATAAAAGCCACAAGGGCTTATACAAGTCAGAAAGATGAAGAAGAAATGGAATCAGATGAGAGGGTAAAAGAAATAAAGAAGCAGAAGAAGAAAGGATCCAGTAAACCCTCCACAGGCCAAGACAAGGAAGAAATGGCAGAGAAATTGGTTGAAAAGCCCACCCTGTCTCTAGATAGTGTAATCAAATCAATCACTGTGGATGGAAACCTTCGACCAATGGCCGAATTCTATGATGAATACAATGAGGCTGATCAAAAGATCCTGCAGGAAGCAACAATCAGGTATCTGAACATCTATAACAAAGCCTTCATTAAAATTATCTCCCTTATTCCTAAGAGTCTAGAGAAGGAATTGGAAATGAGAAAGGCAAATCCCATGGCAAAAGACCTTGAGATCAGGGAACAGATAGCTATTCAGCTATGTCCTTCAATTGATCACAAAACAATGAACATGGTATTCAAAGACTGCAAGGATGAATTTAGAAGCAAAGCAAGGATGAATCAGCTTATGCTTGGTGAGACCGACAAGGTAGCCAAGGACACTGAAGAGATCCTCCGGAATACATTCAAAAGCTTCAACATTCCTACTATAGAGGACTTGGGTGCAGAAACAGTTGTGGACTTGGAATCCTTTGCTCCGGGAGAAGTGGCCCTTGAACAGACTAGCATCTCTCCTCCAGTTTCCCCTATAGTCTCCGGATCCCAAGAAGAAGAGAAATTACAGGAGAAAGAAGCAGCGGTAAAAGAAAAAGAGGTTGACAGTACCAAGGGTGCAAAGAAAGAGAAGACTGACAGTGGTAAGAATGTGGAAGGAGAGAAAATTCCAAAGGACAGCTCCAAGACTGCAGAAGAGAAGAAACATCTGTCTCCGGCAAGAGACACTGCACAAACTGTTCAAAAATTTCTGAGCCAAGAAACAATAGAGATTGATGAACTGGAGCTTCTAAAAGGTCCATTCAACTTTGATTCCCTCTCTCCAGTATAGACAATGAAGATAGCTTCATTTGCAAATGCTAAGGCAAATGAAAAACTCCTAAAGTCTCATATGGAAGACTGTGAGTTGATAGAGGCTGCTTCCGGAGTGCTTGAAAAAATTATGCCATCGGTCAAGATAGATCCAACAGCCTCCTCTTCCAGTAATCTCAAAACCTTAGTCAGCAGTGTTGGTACACATTTTGATTCTCTAGAAAAATTAGCTGAAGAAAAGGTCCGGAAGGAGTTTTTGGATAAGAGATTTTCAAAAGTACTAGGATTAATCTCTAATGATAGGAGAAATATGAGTATTGGAATAAAGAGCTTAGAAAATGCTCTTAAGGATGGCGGTGACATTTACAAATTTTGTATCTCCTGGTCAAAGGCAACAGTAGAAATTGATAAGAAAATAAAAGAGGAATAGGACAAACTACATAGTTTGTCTCAAAGTTTTGATCCTCTCTCTTCCTCCATAGTAAATCAAGAATGTCAAACTATTGCAATCACAAATGCAATCAAGAATTTTGAAAAGGAAAGGAAGAATATAATTAACCGGATGGGAGAACTTAGAAGGATTATAATCCCTAAGTTAGAAACTATGCATGAGGCCATAAGTGATGCTCAGACTACCACCCAAACCAATGATCTGACAGATCTCAAGAGGGCAGAGGCTTTTGCATTTTTGTTGAGTGGTCACATTTCAATTTTGGATAGAATGAAGCAAAGTTGGGCTACAGAACTGGTCCAATTGAAGACATCCTTTGCAGACACTCTTCAGTTTATGTGAGTATGTAATATGCGGCTAAGTACAGTAAAATTTTTGAAAATTTTGGTGTACGGACCCTACCCTTTGCCATTGATGTCAAAGGGGGAGTGAGGAGCAGTGAAAAATGAGGAATCCAACTAAGGAGGAGTTCCAGAAATTGTATATAAAGATAGAACATCAGCCAAGGGGGAGCATAATGTAAACACTTAGTCATTTTTCACTAAGTGTTGCCATCAATGCCAAAGGGGGAGATTGTTGGCAAGAGACACTATATGGATTCATGGTTGTTGTCATTGATGGCAACAAAGGTCATTCCACATATCTGCAAGTCATGGTGTGTCTCTACCGGAAGTCAGAATGAAGATTGTTGTGATCCGGTGAACAAGAACAGAGCATGTGGCAAGGTCCGACAGATTGGTCCGGATCTCTCAGAGGAAGTATCTTGGTGCTGTGCGGATTTGGGGAAGTCAAGAGGACTACCTTGAGTGGTATATTCCAAGGATTTAGCCTCCGGTGATGGACAAGGAAAAAGATATGAATAGTTGAGTACCAGATTTCTGAGTGATAGTGAGAACAGAGGAAGAACTGACTAACAGAACATCAGACTATTTTCCGGATGTGTTACTGTTGATGGTAAAGGTTGTGAAGGCATGAATCATGTTTGGCCAACATGATTAATGATATCTACAAGTATATGCTTGATCCACATTACTTGATGTGCAAGGATTTAGTCGACAGAACAGAGTTTGTGAGAAAATAGACTGTTCCAGATGTCGACTAGAAAGGTGATGAAATTACTTGTGCAGATATATATGCACGATGGATTTAGTTGTGAGAAGGAATGCAGCGATGATGATATATGTGAATAAGTGCAAAGTAGAGCAGAAGTAGTAGAAAAGATCCGGTATGTGAAAGGAAAGCAGAATAAAGAGAAGAGGAAAGATGAAGTGCAGCAGATTAGTGTACTGAGCCTAACCGGAACTAAACTCCAGCATATGTGGATGCTTCTAATCAGTTCAAGTATTGTATAACATTGTTTTGTAGACAGTGTGTCTCCTTGTAGGCAGTGTGCCTCTTTGTGAGCAGTGTGCTCGGGCAGTGAGCCCTAATTGGCAAGTGCCATTTTGTAATTCCTTATTCTTCTAACAGAGAATAATCTTTGGGTTAATCACCCCGTGGTTTTCTCCCTTAACATGGTTTCCATGTCAAAAATACTATGTCATGTGTTTCTCATTTCATGGTAATGTTTGTTTGTTTGATTCAATGTTGCGTTGATTAATAAGAAAGTTCAAAAGAAGAAATAATTAGGATAACTGATTCACCCCCCCTCTTAGTTATCAACAAAACTCTCATCTCCTTCCTTTAAAGATGGAGACAAATGGCTAGCAAATTCCCATTCAAGATACCCAAAAAATAACTAGTGAGTATGTTTGTGCAAAACCTCAATCAAGAATTAGGTTTCATTTGTAAATACTTAGTGCTACAACCTTCGACAAAATTAACTATAAGGGCATCAACATTGAAAAGGCACTCATTGCTAAAAGAATGATCAAAATCTTCAAGGAAACTAAAGACAATGCTCCTCAACAATAAACAAACGATAAACCCAAGTTTTGGAACAAGAACAAAAATGTGGTCAATGATGGTGTGGTGGATTCCAAGCATGTCCAAACACTACAAACACCCCTCCAACTTTCATCGAAACCAAGTCAACCTCTGCCTAAACCAAACCAACAACAAAGATAACCAAACCAACGACGACGACAACAAGAGCGACCTCCAAAAGATTACCCTCAACGTCAATTCACTCCCTTGGGAAAGCCTATAGAGACTGTTCTACAAAAAATTATCAACAATGGACTCCTCATGTTACCAGATCCTCCCGCATATGGGGAACCTATTTACAAAACTGTACGGTACAAATAAAATGAATTTTGTGAGTACCATAGATCTAAAGGACACTGAACCATAGGGTGCATGAAACTCAAACACCTGATCGAAAACTTTATTAATAGAGGACAAATCACATTTGGTGATCCCCCTAATCAAAACAAAAATAAGGATCTCAACATGTACAAGGAACCAATCCCTAACCATGGTCAAGGTCCACCTCCGGATAAAGGTAAAGGTGTTAACAAAGCTTCAACTTCCTATGACTCTATTGTAGGTCATTTTGAAGAGAGTCAAGTGTCTACCCTCACAATCAAAGGCAAATCCACAGATTGAGTTGTTACAACTCATCATGGTCATGTCACTATTTGTGGTCCCACACCGAGTCTCACACTTCAATCTGATTACAACCTTGTTGAACATCTAGGGAAAACCCCTACATAGATCTCCATCTTGGACCTCCTACGGTCATCACCTGCACATAAATTTGTGCTTGAAAAAGCCCTACAAGAGTCTTCGGTTCCTAACAACATAGCGGTCATAGATTTCCAAGCTAGAATAGGTAACATTGCCTCACCCTACAACATGGTCTTCTTTGAAAAGGACCTCCCATCTCATGATCCATGTCACAATGATGCCCTTTACATTGAGATTGTCATCCATAACCACATGATTAAACTCATACTTATAGATGGTGGTGTTGGTCTTAATATCTATTCTCTAAAGTTACTCAAACAATTGGGATACTCTGAGGATCAAGTCAACAGTGATCAAGGTATTACAATCGAAGGGTATGATGATGTTGAACGCTGGTCAGAAGGTGTTATCCACTTGCCTATACAAGTCAGCCCTGTCATGCTAGAAACTAAGTGCCAAGTCCTTGACATTGAGCTACCCTACAACATTATCCTTGGACGCACATGGATAAATGCCATGAAAGTTGTTCCTTCAATGTACCATCAGTCTCTCAAGTTCCCCTTTAATGGTATAGAGATAACTATCTCTAGAGATCCTAATCCCTTCGAATTCTATCATGTCTTGCAAGGAAGTTATAAGAATTGCAACCAAGTGCCCAATAATGACAAAGCCCATGCATCCCCATTATATGTTGATTCTAAAAATCTGACAAAAACCTCTGCAGCTGAACCCAAACCTATTCCTATTTTTGAAATCAAAGCTAACATCCGTGATATAGGCTTTGAAGAATATGATATCTCTAAATCTTCTTGTGTAGGGCGGATGCCCCTATCTCCTAAATCCTATGGCCAACCACCCATAGCCAAAGCAACTAAGAAAGCAGCTATTCCTCCCCTAGTGTCCCTAACTAAATTCCAAGAGGGAAAATTATTGGTAGAGGAAACTATTAAAGATATCTCTTCTTGGCTCTATAAGGAGAAGGAACTTGTCACAATACCAGTCAAGCAATATGGCAATGGCCTAAGAATTGTCAAAAACATGGGCTATAAAGGCAAAGGTGGCCTTGGGAAACATCATCAAGGAACAATGGAATCTATTGTTTTGCTAAAGAAGCTAGACAAAAGGGGTTAGGTTATGGTAGGAAGGTACCACATGCCTTGGACATTGAGGGTATTCTCGACAAGGTGGCACAAACTTCTCTCACCGATTCGATGTATAAAGAGGATATCATCGATGACTCTTCCCTCCATATGACTGACCTATTGAAATAATCCTCCATATTCATGCTATCATCTATATCCTTCACATCCAACACAAACACCCAGAGTGTAACACTTGTCTACCCTCAACTTATCAATTGGGACCAACAAGGGGCCCCCATTCTAGATGTATTTCAGAATGACGAAGCTATAGCTGAGTTCATGGGACTCTGAGATGGTATCCCTCTTGGCAATCACAAAGCTAGTTTTGTAATGGAACTAGAGCAAACTACTTATTTTGGTGAGAATGCCAAATCCTCCAGTCGCAAAAATAAAAATAAAGAAAGATCTCTAGGTGAAAACCACGCTGTGGCACCTCCCGATCACAAAATAGTAAAAACAAAGGATGTGTCCAATGGTGAAAACCCAATTGTGGCACATGAGGATGGAGGATTTGAGCTTCCCCTACCATCTAAGTATCAAGAGAAATCTGTTCTCCTAGTGGAAGAATCTACAGAGATAAATCTGGGCACAGAACAAAATCCTAGAACAACATTCCTAGCAGCATCACTATCAGAGAAAGAACACAAGGATCTTACCAACTTCTTCTTGTAGCGCACCATCAACTTTGTGTGGACTTATGCTGATATTCCAGGGTTAGACCCTAAGCTAGTAGTTCACTATCTCACAGTTGATCCAACAGTTATGTTGTTATATGGAGCCTAATCAGACTTAGAGGTTAAATTTTCCCCACTTTTATCATCGCGGTTTCCCCCCAAATTATTTTTGTAACTGACAAAATGCTTGATAAAAGCAGCTAAGGGTTAGGGTTTTAGTTAATATTGTATTGTAGCATTTTGTAGCAGTATTGAGTTGCAGGGATTGTTGGTTGTAATCGGTTTGATTTACTAGATAATAATATTGGACTCTCTGTTTGGTGGATGTAGCCCGAGTTTGGATGAACCACGTTAAAACCTGTCTCTCACTATTATTATTTCTGTGTATTTCCATTCCTCTGTTTAATCTTTATTTGCATTTAATTGATATCTTTTGCTGACTAACCCTAACAAGTGGTATCAGAGCAGGTTGTGTTCGATTATCGTCTGCAGGAAGGTCTCATGGTTGAGTGGGAGTCTCACAGTTGAGTGGGAGCAATGGTGGATGAGGGTAAATTGAAGGTTGATAAATTCAATGGGTAGAACTATTAGTTATGGAAGATGCAGATGGAGGATTACCTCTATCAAAAGGATTTATGGATGTCATTGGAAGGAGTAGCCAAGAAACCAACAACAATGTCTAATGAGGATTGGAATCTTCTTGACATAAAGGCACTGGGAACCATTCGGTTGTGCCTGGCACCATCGGTGGCATTCAATATAACGGAAGTGAAGACAATAGATGGTTTGATGAAAGCTTTGGCTAAATTGTATGAAAAACCCTTAGCCTCAAATAAGGTATTTCTCATGAAGCGTTTGTTTAATCTAAAAATGGTTGAAGGTGCATCTGTGACAGATCATTTAAATGAATTTAATACGATTGTCAGTCAATTGACTTTTGTAAATGTAAAATTTGACGAAGAAGTTAGAGCTCTCTTGATATTATGTTCATTGCCTGAAAGTTAGAATAGTTTGGTAATGGCGGTTAGTAACTCTGTTTCTGGTTCAAATACCCTAAAATTTGATGATGTTGTTGGTGTTATTCTGAGTGAGGAAATTCATAGGAAAAGCTCAAGTGGATCCACATTAGGCAGTGTTTTGAATGTAGAAAGTAGGGGCATATCAAAGGAGAGAGGAAAAGGTTCTGGAGATCATGGGAAGTCATGAGGAAAACCAAAGGACAAGAGATCCCAAACCAAAGCGCAAAAAGATTGTTGGTACTGTGGGAAACTAGGTCATCTGAAGAAAGATTGTTGGTCTCAAAAAAATAAAGGAGACAAATAAGAAGGCAATAAGGAGGCAAATGTGGTAAGCAATAAGTCTAAAGATGATGCTTTGATTCTTTCCCTAGATAATGCTGATGATTCATGGGTTTTAGATTCAGGGGCCTCATTTCATGCTACACCCCATAGAAGTTATTTTCTTGATTATGTCCAAGGGGATTTTGGGCTGGTTTATTTGGGAGATAACGAACCCTGCCAGATTGTTGGAAAGGGAAGAATCAAGATTAAGTTGCAGAATTAGAATCATTGGCTACTACAAGAGGTAAGGCACATTCCAAGGCTCAGTAGGAATTTAATTTTAGCAGGGCAGCTAGTTGAAGAAGCTTGCATTGTTACATTTACTAATAAAAATTGGAAGGTTTCAAAAGGTGCCTTAATAGTAGCAAAAGGTGTGAAAGTAGGCACCTTATATCTTTGTATAGGTCATATTGTTCCTTCTACTTTAGCTGTTATAGAGAAGAAATAAGTAGGTTCAAGAATAGTTGCTACAGGTTCGCAGGAAGAGACTGAAACAGTTGCTGCAGGTTCTGAGACAATACTGTGGCATCACAGACTTGGGCATATGAGTGAAAAAGGTATGAAGGTAATTCATTCTAAGAAATTTTTACCAGGTCTAAAATGTATTAATATGAATTTCTGTGAAAGTTGTGTGTATGGCAAACAAAAGAGAGTCAGTTTTCTCAAGGATGGGAAGCAAAAGAAAGATGAAAAGTTGGAGCTTGTGCATACAGATGTATGGGGACCAGCTCAGGTATCTTCTCTCAGTGGCTCTCGGTATTATGTTACATTCATAGATGATGTAACTAAGAAGGTATGGATTTATTTCTTTAGATAGAAATTTGATGTATTTAAAACATTTAAGAAATGGAGAAGCTTGGTTAAGAATGAGATGGGTAAAAGATTAAAATGTCTCAGATCTGATAATGGTGGTGAGTATTGCAGCAAAGAATTTAAAGATTATTATTCCTTTAATGGAATTCGTAGGCAGAAAATAGTCCCAGGGACTCCACAGGAGAATGGAGTGGTTGAACGCATGAATAGGATAATAATGGAGAGTGCAAGGACCATGAGATTGCATGCTGGGCTGCCTTTAAACATGTGGCCAGAGGCTGTCAACACTGCTGTATATTTAATTAATAGGGGTCCTTTAGTTCCTTTAGGCTATGGCATTCTAGAGGAAGCATGGATAGGTAAGAAGGTGAGTTATTCTTTTCTCAAAACCTTCGGATGTGAAGCATTTGCACATGTAGATTCTGAAAATAGAACCAAGCTGGATGCAAAATAAAAAAAAGTGTACCTTCATTGGATATGGCATTGATGAATTTGGTTATAGGCTTTGGGATTTTGAAAATTAAAAAATTGTGAGAAGCAGGGATGTTGTATTCAATGAGAAGGTGTTGTACAAAGATCAGTTGCAATAGCCTTTGAAGAAAGAAAAGGATTGTGTGGTGCTGGATGATACTCCAAATAGTGATGTTCCAGTGGTTCCTCATGCTCCGCAATAGCAACCAGAAATACCACAAACTTCAGTGAATGTTAGACGGTCAACAAGGCTAAGTAGACCTCCTGAAAGGTTCTCTCCCTCTTTGTATTCTATTTTGTTAACAGATGCTGGTGAACCAGAAGGGTATGATGAAGCTATGCAGGTGGATACACAGGTTCAGTGGGAGCTTGCTATGAAAGAAGAAATGGATTCCTTGCTAAAAAATTAGACTTGGGAATTATGTAAGTTACCTGCAGGTAAAAAAGCTTTACCAAAAAAATGGGTTTACAGGCTGAAAGAGGAAGATGGAGGTAAGAAAAAATTTAAAGCCAGGTTAGTTGTAAAAGGATTTGCATAGAAAAAGGGCATTAATTTTGATGAGATATTTTCTCCGGTTGTCAAGATGACTTCTATTTGTATTATTTTAAATATTTTGGTTGCTGAAGATTTGCATTTGGAACAGCTAAATGTGAAAACTGCCTTTCTCCATGGTGATTTGGAGGAGGAGATATATATGGAATAGTCCCAAGGATTTGAGGTCAAAGGTAAGGAGAAACTAGTGTGCAGATTGAAGAAGAGCTTGTATGGCTTGAAATAAGCACCTCGGCAATGGTATCTAAAATTTGATAGTTTTATGGCTGAGCAAGGCTGCAGTCGGTGTAATTTTGACCATTGTGTTTATTTTAAGAGGTTGGATAATGATAGATACATTATTTTATGTTTATATGTTGATGACATGCTTGTAGCAGGGTCTAACATTGATCACATAAGAGAGTTAAAATAGTAGTTAGCACAGTCATTTGCTATGAAGGATTTGGGGGCAGCAAAACAAATCCTTGGTATAAAAATTTGCAAAGATAGGATGAATAGAAAATTGACTCTATCTCAAGCTGATTATGTGGAAAAGGTGTTGCAGAGATTCCATATGGAGAATGTAAAAGCTGTCAGCACACCTTTACCTAGTCATTTGAAATTGACTAAGTAGATGTGTCCTATGACACAAGAGGAGGTAGAGAAAATATCCAAGGTACCATATGCTTTAGCTGTAGGAAGTTTAATATATGCCATGGTATGCACGAGACTGGATATTGCACATGCTGTAGGAGTCGTAAGTAGGTATATGAGTCATCCCAGATTGGAGAATTAGAGTGTGGTAAAATGGATTCTCAGATATTTGAGAGGTACATCTAATAAACACTTATGTTTTGGGGGCTCTAATATAGATTTAGCAGGTTATGTAGACTCAGATTTGGCAGGAGATATTGATACTAGGCAGAGTACTACAGGTTATGTCTTTACTGTAGGTGGGACAGCGGTGAGTTGGATTTCTAGGTTACAAAAGGTGGTTTCTTTATCCACCACAGAGGCAGAGTATGTAGCTGCAACAGAGGCAAGCAAGGAGATGATATGGCTGCAATCTTTCATGGAAGAATTGGGCAAACAATAGGCTAACAGTTCTTTGTATACGGATAGTCAGAGTGTCATACATCTTGCAAAGAATTCTACCTTGCATTCAAAGACTAAACACATATAGTTGAGGTATCACTTTATTTGGTCGGTGTTGGATAATGGACAGTTAAGGCTAGAAAAGATACGTACAGATGAAAATCTAGCAGATATGTTTACAAAGGCAGTGACAAGGGAGAAGCTGAGCTCCTCTTCAGCTTCGGTTGGTCTTCTAGACTGAAAACAACAAAAATAGAATAGCAGAGTCTAGGGTGCTTATTTCTAGTGGGAGCTACAGGTTCAGCGGTGTTATGATCAGTCTCCAAGTGGGAGATGATATGGTGTGGAGTCTGATCAGGCTCCAAGTGGGAGATTGTTATTATATGGAGCCTAATCAGACTCGGAGGTTCAATTTTCCCCACTTTTATCGGCATGGTTTCCCCCAAAATTATTTAACGGGGGAGTGTAGGGGGGAAGAGCCCCTCCTGTGGGGCTCGGGGGGCTTTCCCCCCGGTGGGGGCTCGAGGGAAGAGCCCACAGTGGAGGTTTGGGGGCAACACCCCCAGCGGGGATTACTGGGGGTAGCACCCCCAAAGCAAAAATTCCCTATTATTTTATAAAGGCGTCGGGTGTTATTTCTCTATTGACCAACATAAAAAAACCCTATTTTGTAACCGACAAAAAGCTTGATAAAAGCATCTAAGGATTAGGGTTTCAGTTAATATTGTATTGTAGTATTTTGCAGCAGTATTGAGTTGTAGGGATTGTTGGTTGTAATCGGTTTCATTTACTGGATAATAATATTGGACTCTCTATTTGGTGGATGTAGCCTAAGTTTGGGTGAACCACGTTAAAGCTTGTCTCTCGCTGTTATTATTTCTGTGTATTTCCATTCCTCTGTTTAATCTTTATTTGCATTTAATTGATATCTTCTGCTAGCTAACCCTAACAAGTTAAACCAGTCAAGCAAAAGCTAAGGAAGATGCATCCACATATAGCTCTCTTGGTGAAAGTGGAAATACAAAAGTTGTTAGATGCCAAATTCATCAAGCCTATTGATTATCCGAAATGGGTATCAAACATTGTACCTATATCTAAACCGAATGGGGGCATCCGCATGTGTTCTAATTTTAGAGATCTTAACAAAGCATGTCCCAAAGATGACTTCCCATTACCGAACATTAATATTATAGTAGACTTGATAGCTGGTCATGAAATGCTTTCTCTCATGGATGGATTCTTTGGCTACAATTAGATAATGATAGCAGAAGAAGATCAACATAAAACAACTTTCACTTGTTCTTGGGGTACTTATTGTTGGTGCGTCATGCCGTTTGGTCTAAAGAATGTAGGGGCAACTTATCAAAGAGCAATGACAGTGATATTCTATGACCTCTTTCATCACATCATGTAGGACTATGTGGACAACATACTAGCAAAATCTTCTCAGGTAGACCACATACAAGTTCTAGGGTAGATTTTTGATAAGCTAGAAAAATACCAAGTGTGACTCAATCCAAAGAATTGTGTCTTCGGGTTGACATCAGGAAAACCATTGGGATACATTGTATCTTGTAGAGGCATCAAAGTAGATCCCGAAAAAGTCAAAGCTATAGTGGAGATGCCTCCACCAAAGAACCTCAAAGCATTAAGGAGCATTCAAGGAAGGTTACAGTCTAGTAGGCATTTCATCTCATAGCTAGCAGATAAATGTCAACCATTTCAACACTTTCTCTAAAAGGATGTCTCATTTTGATGGGATGATAAGTGTCAAGTAGCATTTGCTCAACTCAAAGAGTATCTAGCTACACCTCTAGTCTTGGTACCACTAGTTGCCAATAAACCTTTGATATTATACATCTCAACTACAATAGCAGCCCTAGGAGCCCTTCTAGCACAACATGATGAGTCAGGAAAAGAGCATGCAATCTACTATATCAGTCAAACCTTGGTGGATTATGAACTCAATTATTCACCTATGGAGAGAGCTTGTTTAGCATTAGTGTTCACTTCTGAAAAGTTACGGCATTACATGTTAAATCAACATACAAATCTCATAGAAAAAAATGACCCATTGAAGTATCTTCTAGTAAAAGTAGCTCTCACAGGTAGACTAGCTAAATGGGTCATAATCCTTAGCAAATTTGACATTGAGGATGTGGATTGAAAAGAAATTAAGGGACAAGCTCTCATGGATCAACTTGTAGAGGCACCTATGATAGATGTACATCCTATGGTCTCCAACTTTTCGGACGAGAATCTATTCACTCTTTCTACCTCAATAATGTGGAAATTGTATTTTGATGGTTCCTACACATAGCATGGATTAAGGGCTGGCATCTTATTCATCACGCCTCAAAATGACTATATTCCAAAGTCTTATTAGCTTGCATTTCCTTGCACCAATAACATAGCCAAATATGAAGATCTCCTCAAAGGTCTCAACACAGCAATTCAATGGGACATCAAAGAACTACAAGTGTATGGAGACTCACAACTAGTCATTCAACAAGTCATAGATGAGTACCAAACCAAGGATGAAAAGTTAGTCCCTTACAAGCAACTAGTGGATGCCTACAAACTGTACTTTTCTAGCATTACTTTTGAGTAGATTCCTAGAGAACACAACAAAGCTACAGATTCTATGGCTTATGTAGGGTCACTTATAGATATGCCTACCAACACACATAAATGTGAGTTCTTGATTGAATAATTGTTGATACCAGCCGTCGATGTTCCAACTACTAAAATCATCTACGAACTTGTTGGTCCCAATTCCCCTTGGTACGAAGATATCTACAACTACCTCAAACACGGTACCTTTCCCATTGACCTATCCACAAACCACCGCAAAACCCTTATCTGTCAATCCTCCTATTACACCATTCCAGGTGATACACTATATCATCAGAGTCTTGATGGTATCCTCTTACGATGTCTTAACACGGAAGAACTTGATGCCACCTTACGAGACATACATGAAAGTGTCTGTGGCACACATTCTATCAGACCTAATCTAGCTAAGAAGATACTCTGCATAGGGTATTACTGGCCTACAATAGAACAAGATGCTTTACAGTTTGCTAAGAAGTGTCTACAATGCCAGCAGTATGAAGATTTGATTCACGCACCAGCTCATGAATTACAACCTATGACAACTCCATGGCCATTTTCACAATGGGGTCTCGACCTCGTAGGACAAATCCACCCATCATCATCCAATGGCCATAAATTCATTATTACTGCCACTGAGTACTTCACGAAGTGGGTTGAAGCCATTCCCATGACCTATATCACTAGTAAGTAAATAGCCAAGTTTATCCTTAACTACCTCATTTGCCGGTATGGTATCCCCGAAGTCATTGTCACTGATAATGGGAGACCATTCAAGAACCAAGATGTCCATGCCTTATGCACTCAATACAATATCCAACATCGCTTTTCCACTCCCTATTATCCGCAGAGTAATGGCCAAGCTGAGGCTTCCAACAAAACCATTCTCAAAATCCTCAAGAAAACTATCAATGAAGTTGGTTGTGATTAGCACTTACAACTCAATCTCGTCCTATGGGCCTACCGCACTAGTATCAGAACACCAATTGGTACCACACCCTATGCCTTGGTCTATGGCTCTGAAGCCATCCTACCTATAGAGGTCAAGATCCCATCCCTCAAAGTATCCATGCAGAACCTGATTGATGGAGAGGAGTATCTCACTTCTAGATTAGTTGAGATAGAACTGCTAGATGAGAGGTGCATTGCCGCACTTAATCATCTTCATGTCTATCAAAACCACCTCTGGTACAACTACAACATAAAGATCAAAGAATGACAGTTTCAAGTTGGTGATCTTGTCTTAAAAGAAAATCAGAGAAATCAAACAGATCAAGAAAAGAAGGGCAAGTTTGAGCCTAATTGGTTAGTGATGCAGGGACTTCCGGAGGTCATAACTTTTGACTCGGATGTGGGTTTTCTATGAAATTTTACAGGTGGATGCATTATGAGGTGGATGATGGTTTCCCAACCCATCCTAGTTGGTTGAACCTTGTCTTGGCACTTTTTCGGGGCTTGAAACTTTCATCTTGGCCCTCAAAATGGCAATTTAGTGTTTTTTCTAGTTTTTTAAAAGTTACTTTTTTAAATAACTTGAAACTCATGTTTCAAATTTAGGATGTTAGTTGGCTTTTTCATCCTACCTTAGCTTTAGGAAGTTTTTGGGAAAAAATTGGATTCTCAAGATATGATTGTAAAATTACCTAAAATGGCAAAATCTGACAATTGTCCAAATCTGCCAAAAAAGGTAATTTTTTTATTTTTTTGTTTTCTTGGATATAAGAGAGTTTTCTCTCATTGTAGCAGCAGAGTTGGTGAATAGAAGTTTTTTTCTAGTGTTACAAATCTTTGGCTCTCACATGATTAATGGCACAATTTTATTGAGTGTATGTTGTTGGCTACATCATCTGGTATTAGAGCAGGAAGATGGCTAGGAGAGGAAGAGGAAGAGGCGGTCTTGCCCAGATGCATAGAGAAATGTAAAATCTACAAAGGCAAATAGTAGAACTTACAACATGGATGGAAAACTAAAGACTAGGTAGAGGAGGAGACGAATCTGATGAAGAGATAGGTCGAGGAGGTGCAAATCAAGATACAGAACATGAAGAAGAAGAATTAGAAGGAATGAGTTTTGAAGAGAGGATGCTCAGGGCCTTAGAGGGAAAAAATGAAGGGATCAAGGTAGATGTTTCAGATTATGTAGGTAGTCTTAAACCAAAGGATTTGATAGACTGGTTGAATGACATGAGAAATTTTTTGAATGGAAATCCATCACAGAGGAAAAGAAGGTGAAATTCACATGCACCAAATTAAAGGGTCATGTAATGATTTGGTGGGATCATCTTCAAAAGGAACAAACAAGGAAAGGAAAGGATAAGATCAGGACATGGAATAAAATGGAGAAAAAGTTGAGAGAAATTTTTTTGCCCATAGATTATGCGCAAACCCTTTTTCATAGGTTTCAAAATTTAAAGCAGAACCTCTCTTCTGTGCAAGATTATACAAATGAGTTTTATATGCTGTCTATACTTATACAGCATCAAGAAACTGATGAACAGATGGCTGCTAGATATGTGAATGGCCTGAAATTCGCTATTCAAGATGAATTGAGAATGCATTGACTCAACAATATGGAAGAGGCTTACTAATTGGCTCTAAAGGCTGAAGAAAAACAAATAGACAGTACCATCAGAGGAATAGAGGAGGAAGAAGGGGTACATCAACCCCATTTCGAGGAGGTTCAAATTATGGTAGGGGAGAGTCATCCCATGGATTGGAAAAATAAGTAGACACTTGACAAGATCCTCTGAATCAAGAACAAGGAAGGGGATTTCAAAGAGGTAGAGGTTATGGTAGCAATAGAGGATGGGAAAACCAGAGAAGGCCCTTCACTTGTTTCAGATGTGGAGAAGAAGGTCATAGGGCATTTGAATGCTCAAATTATAACATACAAAAAAGAAATCAAGGAGGACAACCTAGGGTAAACCTGATTCAAATGCAACATGAAGTGGAAGGGATGGAACTAGAGGTTCCACCAGATGTGGGAGAAAGTCTCATGATGAGAAGAGCAATGGTGATTCCAGAGATGGAGAAAACACAAGCCAAAAGCTCTGATGATTCATGGCTTCAAACCAATATATTTAGAACCAGATGCACTTCGGGTGGCAAGGTATGTCAAGTTATTGTTGATGGAGGTAGTTGTGAAAATATGGTTTCTAAAGAAATGGTAGAAAAATTAAATTTACACTGTGAAAAATATCCTCATCCGTACCGCATTGCATGGTTTAAAAAGGGAAATGAAGTCACTATTGATAAAAGATGCCTAATTAAGGTTTAGCATAGGGAAGATCTATCAGGATGAGATATGGTGTGATGTCCCAATGGATGCTTGTCATGTGTTATTGGGAAGGCCATGGTAGTATGATAGAAAAGTTATGCATGATGGAGAGAAAAACACACACCTTTTAGAAAGATGGCTCTAAGGTGATTTTATTGCCTCTCAAGGATGAAGGAAAAGGTGACACCATGTTATCTGAAAGAGATCTTGTTAAAGAAATGAAGGTGACAGGGTGTTGCTACGCATTAGTAGTGAAAAAGGTGAAGAGGAAGACATTTCAGTTCCCCCAGAAGTAGCAAAGCTATTGAAAGAATTTGTTGATGTTTTTCATGATGAATTACCTGATGGTCTATCGCCAAAGAGAGATATTCAGCATCATATTGATTTGATTCTAGGAGCAACTCTACCCAACCAAGCAGCTTATAGGATGAATCCAACACAACATGCAGAGATGAATAAGCAAGTGACAGAACTCATAAGTAAAGGTGTGGTGAGAGAGAGCATGAGCTCATGTATTGTACCTGCATTGTTGACCCCAAAAAAGATGGAACATGGAGGATGTGCATTGATAGCAGAGCAATTAATAAGATTACCATCAAGAATCATTTTCCTATACCTCGTATGGAGGACATGATAGATGTCCTTGCAAGGGCCAAATATTTCAGCAAGATCGACCTACAAAGTGGCTACCATCAAATCTGGATCCGAGAAGGGGATGAGTGGAAGACAACCTTTAAGACTGGAGACGAATTATATGAGTGGATGGTTATGCCATTCAGGTTATCAAATGCACCTAGCACATTTATGAGATTGATGAACACTATACTACGACCTTACATTGGTAAGTTTGTGGTAGTTTATTTTGATGATATTTTGGTATTTAGTAACAGCAAAGAAGAGCACCTACAACACTTGAGGATCATCTTTGGTGTGTTAAGGAAGGAGAAGCTCTATACCAATTTGAAGAAGTGTAGGTTCATGCAGGACAGTTTGGTTTTTTTAGGCTTTGTCATTTCTAAAGATGGTGTTAGAATGGATCCAGAAAAGGTCAAGGTAATTCTAGAATGGCCTAGTCCATTAGCATCATAGAGGTAAAACGTTTGCATGGCTTGGCCACTTTCTATCGAAAGTTCATTCAAAATTTTAGTAGTATTGTAGCTCCTATAATAGATTGCACCAAAGGAAGGGAGTTTGTATGGACCAAGGATGCTGAGGAGAGCTTTACGTACTTGAAGCAAAAGGTAACAGAAGCACCTATACTTGCATTGCCAAATTTTGATAAGGTATTTGAAGTAGAATGTTATGCCTCCCATGTGGGAATAGGTGTTGTGCTTAGCCAAGTTAGAAAACCTATATCTTTCTTTAGTGAAAAGCTGAATGAAGTGAGAAAGAATTATTCTACTTATGATTTGGAATTTTATGCAATTGTTCAAGCATTGAGGCATTGGAGACATTATCTAGTTCCCTAAGAGTTTGTATTGTTTACAGAACATATTGCACTGAGATACTTGAACACACAGAAAAATTTGAATAGTAGGCATGCCAAGTGGGTCTCTTTCTTGCAGGGTTACAATTTTGTGTTGAAGCATAAGTCTGGAAAACAAAATTAG
Organism: Cunninghamia lanceolata; assembly: GCA_027924645.1. Taxonomy (NCBI): domain Eukaryota; kingdom Viridiplantae; phylum Streptophyta; class Pinopsida; order Cupressales; family Cupressaceae; genus Cunninghamia; species Cunninghamia lanceolata. Next base: position 3,224,119 of record BSBN01000286.1, on the reverse strand, counting down.
GTTGCAGATGCGTTAAGTAGGCGTGTTGCACTTTTGACCACAATGGAAACTGAGGTGATTGGTTTTGATGCCATCAAAAATTTGTATGAGTTTGATGATGATTTTTGGGAGATTGTGGAACAATTGAAGGCACTAGTATCTGGTAACTTGGATCACTTTAGGGGTGAATATTTTATGCAAGATGGGTATCTATTTAAAGGAAAACAACTATGCATACTAGCTAGCTCAGCTGGCTCTATGAGGGAAAACATTATCAGAGAATTTCATAGTAGTGGGTTGGCTAGACATTTTGGCATGGACAAGACAATAGCCTTGATAGAAGATAAATATTACTGGCCAAAGATGAAAAGGGATATAACTAAGTATGTAATAAGGTGTAGAATCTTGCAAGTGGCTAAGGGACATTCACAGAATACAGGGTTGTATATGCCATTACCAGTACCAACTGCACCATGGACAAATTTGAGCATGGACTTTGTGTTGGGACTTCCACATACTCAATGAGGTAATGACTCCATTTTTGTAATTGTTGATAGGTTCTCCAAGATGGTTCATTTTATTGCCTGTAAGAAAACTAATGATGCAATGAGGGTAGCAGAGTTATTTTTTTTAGAAGTTGTTCGACTACATGGTGTTCCAAAGACTATTACCTCTGATAGGGATACCAAATTCCTCAGTCATTTCTGGAGGACTTTATGGAAGAAGATGGGGACTAAGTTACAGTTTAGTAGTGCTTATCATCCTCAAATGGATGGGCAAACAGAGGTAGTCAATCAGAGTCTGGGCAATTTGTTGAGGTGTATTGTTGGAGAAAAGCCAAAACAATGGGATGTGGCATTATCCCAGGCCGAATTTGTGTATAATAGTTCTATTAACAGATCAACGGGAAAGTCCCCTTTCCATATTATGTATGGCAAGAATCCTCAGGGTGTTCTAGATTTGATACAACTACCAATGAAAGATAGGGTCAGTGATGATGGGGAAGCATTTGCAGAACACCTTCAATAGTTGCAGAAAGAAGTGAGATAGAAGTTGCAGGACAGTAATGAGAGGTACAAGAATGCAATGGATACTAGTAGGTAACATCAGACATTCAATGAAGGTGACTTAGTGATGGTATATTTGAGAAAAGAGCAGTTTTCTACTAGAACATACCACAAGTTGAAGTACAGGAAAATTGGTCCTTGCAAAATTACAAAGAAGATCAATGATAATGCATATGAGGTCAGTTTACCAGATGATCTCGATATTTCTCCTATCTTTAATATTTTTGATTTATATGCATCCCATGGTGAGGATGATGCTGAAGATAGTCAACCAGAAGTGGCATGGCACCACCACATTCCCCATAAGAAGGAAAAGATTGCACAGATTCTTGATAAGAAAACTATCTACACTCGGCAAGGGCATTACAACAAGTATTTAGTACAGTGGGAAGGATTGCCACCAATAGATAGCACGTGGATTATAGAGTGGGAAGTGCAGAAGTTAGATCCAGTCAAATGGCAGCAGTTTGAAGACACTCACTCGTAGGAGTTGCATTCTTTTCAACAAGAGGAGAATGATGCAAGGACTTCCAGAGGTCATAACTTTTGACTCGGATGTGGGTTTTCTATGAAATTTTATAGGTGGATGTGTTATGAGGTGGATGGTGGTTTTCCAACCCACCCTAGTCAATTGGACCTCATCTTGGCACTTTTTTGGGGCTTGAAACTTTCATCTTGGCCCTCAAAATGGCAATTTAGTGTTTTTTTCTAGTTTTTTAAAAGTCACTTTTTTTAATAACTTGAAACTCATGTTTCAAATTTAGGATGTTAGTTAGCTTTTTTTTCCTACCTTAGCTTTAGGAAGTTTTTGGGAAAAAACTGAATTCTCAAGATATGATTGTAAAATTACCTAAAATGGCAAAATCTGACAATTGTCAAAATCTGCCAAAAAGGGTAATTTTTTAATTTTTTTGTTTTCTTGGATATAAGAGAGTTTTCTCTCATTGTAGCAGCAGAGTTGGTGAATATAAGTTTTTTTTCTAGTGTTCCAAATCTTTGACTCTCACATGATTAATTTCACAATTTTATTGAGTGTATGTTGTTGGCTACATCAGTTAGGTCCCTTTGTTATCACAGCAGCATGTGGATCAGGAGCTTATGCTTTAGCTACACCTGACAACATTCCTCTAGATGAGCCACTTAACAGTGTTCATCTCAAGAAGTTATTTGCCTGATCCTAAGAGTATTAAAAAAAAACAAAAAAAAACACAAAAACAAAAACAAAAATAATCCATCCTATGGTGAAAACTTGGTAAACAGGCGCCATGGATAATTACCATGGTGAAAACCTAGCAAACAGGCACTATGTGTAGAGTCAGCATCCATCACCTATTGAGTCTTGTTCATTCCATGTCCATTTCACAACCTTCATGCATCCATCCATAATAAAACCATTGACCTTGTTTGCATTTCCATCTCCCTATCTAGAATAGCTTGGAAATTTGTCAATGTACATCAGCTAATCTATGACAGTCATCCATTGTAACACCTCTACTAGATTGGGGGCACCTCTTTCCTTAACCTAGGTCTAGGAATGGATCCTTGTTCATGGTTCACAAACACTTCAAACCTTCAAATACAAACAAAAACAACAATAAACAAAAACACAAACACTTCAAAACACTTCAAACCTTCAAATGCAAACAACCAAAATGAAAGCACAAACACCTCAAACAAATGCATCCTTACATTATTCTTTCAGTAGATAACACCCTTTAATAGACACATCGTTCCTACAATAAGGTTGTTATCTACCCAACACTATCCTACATCATCACTCAAGCCAGAACTACATATCATCTCCTTTCAAATCTTAAGGTACCTTGATCCCGTGGATATAGGTATGTAGGTAGTCTGGAATACGAAGGATGTACCCAGTACTCAGGTACATGAGATGCCATCATTTTACCAACCCAAGCTCAAACACCTTGACCCACTCATCACTCTACCTAGAACTACATATTATCATTTCATCTTTCATCGTGATGTGCCTTGATCCCATGGACACAGGGTATGTAGGCAGTCTGGAATATAAAGGATGTATCCAGTACTCATGCACATACGATTCATCATTCTTCACCCAACTCAATCCATTGACGCTCCATCTTTCTAGTCTTCCATTTATCAAAGTCCATTCACCTTGACTTGACTAACTCAAGCAGCAAAACAACAAATAAATGCATCCTTACAAAGCGAAAGGCCTTAACAAACTTGAATCAAATAAACCTACTTGCAGAGCTATATGTTGTCCTACATATCGATTGCCAACATCTGCTACGTCAATCAAACTTCAACCAAGCAACAAATCAACAAACTTGTCTTAGACAGGATGTTCCATGATCGAATTCAGACTAGACGTCTTATACAACATGTTTTCATTCCCTGAAACCAGACATTATCCTCTTAATAGATAACACCCTTTAATGGACACATCATTCCTACAATAAGGTTGTTATCTATCTTATCCAATCTATCCTGAGCAACCTCTTTGGCAAGAGAATATGTTGACTATATGTTTACTTTGTAAGTCAGTCAATTTGCTTTTTGGTTTATCTTTTTTGTTCCTTTTTCCATTACCTATTCAAGACTACCTTGATTTATCTATAATCTTGGTATGTTGTGATGCAGTACGGAATGGGGGCATAGTCATTGCTTTTGTGTGTCGTGTTTGAGAAGTGATCTTTAGCATCTTTCTTAGTAGCATATTTATCTTGTGTGTGTTACTTACATATTAATATTCTTCTTGCATTTTTTGTATGGAAGTTTATTTTAAGACTATGGCTCATTCACATGTCAAACAAGGTTATATGATGTCTAAGGGATCTAAGTTCAAACTGCTTGCTTGCAGAGTCAATGTACACGCAATCGGATATCACAGCACCTTGGTCATTTATACCTTGGTGGCAAACTATCCATGTGCTATATCAAAAATAAGGATTGCTCTTTATAAACATTTATGAAACCGTTGCAACAAGCTCAACCATTTACCCATCCATGGCCTCATTTACATTTCAAGCAAAGATTGATCAACAATCCCTTTTATCATTCTTCTCTTCTATCTCCAGTCTTCTATCTCTCATCACCATCTGATGTATATGTGCAAAACCACAGGTTAGATATCACATGTCATACATCTATAAGCACCAAATCCTACGTTTCCGCATGTCTGCAAAACTTTTTCTTCATCAATCAACTGTCTTTTCTATCTAGCCTCATCTTTATCAATACAATCTTCTAGTCGAGCATCAACCTAGTTTTCCTATCGCTTCCCTATCTTTCCTCTCGAGGTGGCATCCTATGCCAGCTACACTAGGGCATCAAAAATTGTTTCATGTCTTCAACAATCATTTTTTTTGAAGCAACACTATAAACTTCATTGCATCAAAGAGGGGCAAAATGTAGACACCCTAAAATGACTAGGTCTTTGAATCACTTGCATTTCGTCTAATCTGTCTAGTCACCTGCATTTCAATGTTAATTAAATAATCTAATTATTTAATTAATTTCATCAAAATATCAAATTCTTCCAAAACTCCAAAATTCAACATTAATTGAATAAATTGTATTTATTTAATTAATTTCAGCAAAATCAACCTTATTCTTCCAAAATTAAATAATTTTAATTATTTAATTAAATCAAAATCATCTTCCAAATTTCAAGTCTACTTCAATCAAATAAATTAATTATTTAATTAATTTATCATTTAAAATATTCTTATCTAAGTCCCACGAGGCGTGCCAAAATGTGTATAGGAAAAATTGAGAGGTTGAATGATAAGATCATAAAGCAAATGATAATAACAACTCAATTACCCATAACATAAAGAGATCGATCTAAGTAAAAAGTCAATATCAATGAATAAATCAAATTAAAACAAGAAAGCCTTCACCTAGATTGTATAGTTCTCTTTGTATGAATGTGGATTGCTCAATAACGTTGAGAAACCATGTTTGCAACAAGCAGATGTAAGTGTATTCGTGGTCAAAAGTTCAATGTGCTCAACGATGCGATGTATGCTCAATTCATTGTCAAGGAATGCCTGAGAATAAATGATCGAAGAGGATTTGTGAAGTGGATGAGGGGGGTTTATATAGGTTTCAATGAAGATCGATCAACGGTCCAAAAAATTCAATAGAATTAATGGAGGAGATAAATCTAAAATTCATGATGAATGGACACTTGACATGTGTCACACAAAAGGATATTTTTATTTGAGTTAATTGTTTTTTGATAAAGATAGGATTTGATTTCATAAATTAGAATATTTTTTTCTAAATTAAGAGTTGGTGATAAAAACAAGATTGATTAAGTCAATTAACTCAACTTGTAATTTGCTTTTGCATGATTTGAGATAAATTAAATAATAAATTATTTAATTTTGTATGTATGATGAACAAGATTTATTTTTAGAGGAATTGGAAGATTTTTGAGGAAATTAAATAAATAAATTTATTTAATTGTTTGTGCAAGATTAAAGGAATAAATAAAATATTTGATTATATTTAATTTTTAGAGATTGAGATAATTTACATAAATTTGCATGATTTATTTAAAAGTTGGAAGAATAATTGAGTTAATTAAATAATTAAAATTATTTAATTGTAGATAAGAATATTTTAAATGATAAATTAATTAAATAATTAATTTATTTGATTGAAGTAGACTTGAAATTTGGAAGACAATTTTGATTTAATTAAATAATTAAAGTTATTTAATTTTGGAAGAATAAGGTTGATTTTGCTGAAATTAATTAAATAAATACAATTTATTCAATTAATGTTAAATTTTGGAGTTTTGGAAAAATTTGATGAATTTGATGAAATTACTTAAATAATTAGATTATTTAATTAACATTGAAATGCAGGTGATTAGACAGATTAGATGAAATGCAAGTGATTCGAAGACCTGGTCATTTTAGGATGTCTACAAGAGGAACCATTGATGAAACTAAAGTTGTGAATAAAATTATTAGATCATTACCTAAATCATACTATCATAAGGTAGCTGCAATTGAATAAATAATGATGGTGAAAAAGGTTACAAAAGATCAGTTTCTTGGGAAGCTAACAACTTTTGAAATGAGAGAGCTTAGTGATACACTTCCAAAAATAGAGTCTGCTTTCAAAGCTAGCACTTTAGAGAAGACCTCTAGAGCTGAGAAATATAAGGTAGAACCTGGTTATGAACTTGACGATATTGAAGCCAATTTTGTTGGCAATCTTCCTAGAGGTACCGGTAAGTTCAAAGGCAAATTACCTTTCAAATGTTTTACTTGTGGTAAATTTGGTCACTATGCTTCTAGATGCCCTATGAGAGTTCCAAATAAATTTGAAAACAAACTTAGGATTCCAAAGAAATGTTATTATGTTAGAGATATTGATGATGAAGGAGTAACATATGATGCATTTGATGATGCTAGTACTACTGGTAATGAGTGCTTGTTCATTACTATTAAAGAAGAACCTATGTCTACTAATCCTGCTAGCTGTGTGAAGGAAGAAAAACCAGTGGAGGAAAGTGCCTTGGTTGTTCAAGTTGAGAAAGACAAAGATGAATGGGTTATTGATAGTGCTCACATCACATGACTGGTGACAAAAGTAAGTTTGTAAGTTTGGAAAGGTATGATCTTGGATTGGTCAGGTTTGGAGATGATATAACTAGTAACATCCATGGAAGAGGATCTATTTCTTTTGATGGCAAGCACAATACTAATGATGTCTTATATGTGAAAGGATTAAAGCATAATCTTTTGAGTGTTGGTCAGATGTGTGACAAAAGTTATGATCTGAGATTCAAGGATAATGAATGCAAGATCATGGAAAGCTCCATAACAGTGATTGCAACTGGCAAGAAAACCAGAGGTAATGTTTATCATTTGAAAGGAACTAATGATTATTGTTTGTTGGCTCAGACTGATGAGAGTTGGCTATGGCATAGAAGAATGTGTCATATCAATTTTGACAACATTGTGAAGATAAGTTCTACCTAGGCTATAAGAGATCTACCCAAGCTTGTGAAGCCCACTAATACTATATGTAAAGAGTGCCAATTTGGGAAGCAAACAAGAACAAGTTTCAAGAGCAAAGACCGATTTGTTGATGGATTGCCAGAATTAGTACATACAGATCTATGTGGACCTACAATAATAAGAAGTCTTCAAGGATATAGGTATTTTATGTTTCTTATTGATGATTATTCTAGAATGACTTGGGTTACCTTTTTAAGAGAGAAATCAGAAGCTCTAGATAAGTTCAAGGCATTCAAGGCAATGGTAGAGAATGAGCTAGATTTGAGGATCAAATATTTGAGATTTGATAGAGGAGGTGAGTTCACATCAAATGAATTCAATATTTTCTATGAAGAACAAGGGATAAAGAGATAGTTATTTGTGCCTAGGACTCCTTGGAAAAATGGAGTTGTTGAGAGGAAGAACAGAATAGTTCAAGAGGCTGCTAGAATAATGATGGAGACTGACCTATTGGAAGTGTACTATGGAGAAGCTATACATACTGTTGTATACATCCTAAATATAGTTCAAATCAAAGGTAACAGTACCAAAACTCCTTATGAATTATGGTATGGAAAAGTTCCTATAGTAAAATACTTCAAGGTTTTTGGTAGCAAATGTTATATCAAAAGAGAAGAAGATCTAGGCAAATTTGATGCTAGGTGTGATGAAGGAATCTTTCTTGGATACTCCACTAAGAGCAAGGCCTGCTAGTGCTACAATAAGAGATTGAAGAAGATCATTGAGAGTGTAAATGTCAAGGTTGATGAAAACAAGGAAAGGATATCAAACCTAAGTGGATATGAATCAGATGAACCGGTTGTTATAACAAGTAAAGAAGTGGTGCAACAAGAAGATAGTTTAAATGAAGAAGAAATGGCTCCAAAAATCATGACTAAGACTCTCAGGTATGTAAAATTGAATTATTCTGAAGATCAAATTATATGTGATAAGAGCAAAGGGGTACAGACCAAAAAAAGAGCTACAGAAGAACAGGTAAATTACTATCTGATTTCTAAAGTTGAACCTAAAACAGTGAATGGAGCATGCAATGATGAAAATTGGATAAAGGATATGAAAGAAGAACTCATGCAAATAGAAAAGAATCAAACTTGGGATCTTGTTCCTAGACCAGTAGATAAGACTGTAATTGGCACCAAATGGGTCTTCAGAAACAAGATGAATGAGAATGGAGAAGTAATAAGGAATAAAGCAAGATTGGTATGTAAAGGTTACTCTCAAGTAAAAGGAATAGATTTTGAGGAAACTTATACACCTGTGGCAAGAATTGAAGCAATAAGAATGTTTTTGGCATTTGCAGCCCACAAAGATTTCAAAGTATATCAAATGGATGTGAAGTCTACATTTCTGAATGGAGAATTAGAAGAAGAGGTTTATATTGAACAACCAAAAGGATTTTAATTATCAGATCAGGGTGACATGGTGTGCAAATTGAAGAAAGCATTGTATGGACTAAAACAAGCCCCCAGAGCCTGGTATGCAAGGGTAGATAAGTATTTGTTACAATTAAGGTTTAGTAAAGGCACTGCTGATAGCAATCTCTACTTCAAGATCAATGATGAGAAAATCCTAATTGTTATAGTCTTTGTTGATGACATTATCTTTGGAGGCAATGAAGGTATGTGCATGAATTTTGCTGGGGAAATGCAAAAAGAATTTGAAATGTCCATGTTTGGTGAGATGAATTTCTTTCTAGGTCTGCAAATTACTCAATCAGATAAAGGTATCTTCTTTTCTCAATCTAAGTATGTGAAAGAGTTGTTGAAGAAGTTTGGGATGGAAGACTCTAAATCAATATGTACTCCCATGGTGATTTGTTTCAAATTGAGAAAAATTGATGATTCATCTAAGGCTAATAAAAAAATGTTCAGATCTATGATTGGAGGATTACTTTATCTAACTCAAACTAGACCTGACATAATGTATGCAATTTATCTTGTGGCAAGATTTCAAGCAGATCCTAAAGAGTCACATGTGATGGTAGTCAAGAGAATCCTAAGGTATTTGAAGGCACATCAGATTATGGTTTGTAGGACAATGAGTTCACCCTCAATGCATATATAGATGTTGATTGGGCCAGAGATATGGATGACAGGAAAAGTACAAGTGGAGGTACATTCATCTTGGGTAAAAGATTGGTTTCATGGTTGAGTAAGAAGCAAGACTCAATTTCTTTGTCTACTACAGAAGCAAAATACATTGCAGTAGCATGTTGTTGCACTCAAGTATTATGGATGAAGCAGACATTGAAGGATATCAGAATTGTGTATGAAGATCCAATTGCAATCTTTTGTGACAATACAAGTGCTATAAACATTTCAAAGAATCTAGTGATGCACTCAAGGACAAAGCACATATCTATAAGGTATCACTTTCTAAGAGAAAAGGTGACAGAGAATGAAGTAAAGTTGTAAAGTATGTATCAACAAAATATCAGATTGCATATATTCTCACTAAGCCTTTGTCTAAGGATACTTTTGAGTATCTTAGAGAAAAGTTAGGGGTTATCACCCCTCCTATGCTAAACTAATATGCATAGGAATGCATCAATCCAGTGGTGCTTACAGTTCCACTCTTTGAATCAGATTGATGTTTTAAGGGCTACCTCTTAGGGGGAGTAGTCAGTCACTGATAGAGAAAGTACAGATGAAAGTTTAGTTCAATTAGAGAAGCAGAGTGCAAGTATGTGCCCTTTGCCATTGATGTCAAAAGGGGGGAGAAATCATGTGAAAAAATCAAGGGGAGAAAGAATGCAGATGTGTAAAGAGAAAGGGGGAGAATCTTGTCTTGATGGTCTTTATAGTTTTTCACATCATATGTTGCAATCAATGACAAAGCGGGAGATTGTTGCAAGTATGTGCCTAATCGGTGTTGTCATTGATGTCAACATATCTTTGTTGGCATTGGTGTCAACTGTGCTCTTATCTTGTTGATGGTTTAGTTTCTTTGTATTTGCCTATGTAATTGATTCTAATGTTGAGGATATTGAGAAAGTTAGCCCCTCCAGTAGAAATAGTGAGTTGCAGTAGAAACAGTGTGTTGCATACAAAAAAATAGTCTAGAAGAATGTTCTGCATTTCTTGTAGAATGGATATCTTTGTTTGTAGCTTGGGAATTACTTAGAAACATGTTTGAAGATGCTACATTCTGTGTTTGTGCCTCCGATATGAAGAAGTGAGTGAGTTATGTTCACCAGAGTAAAAGCTGCTCTTTCTGAATATTCACTAGTGACAGGGAGAATGTTTTATGCTCTGCATTCCTCTGCAATGAAGTATTTTGGTCCGTAGTTATAGAGTTAAGTTTAAGACGATGATATGTGCCTTCAACTCCAATGGTTCATGATTTGGTAGTCTGCAAGCAATCTTTCTTTTATGACAGTAGATGACAGTTAAGTTCAAGTTCTCCAGAATGAAGAATCTTATGGGTAAAGTGGTTAGAGGTTGTGTGGATGTTCCTGGTGATTACAATGTGCTTATGGATGTCTCCTAATCATGTTCCTACCTTTGGATTGGTCCATAGAAAGAAATTTGGATCGTGATTGAAGACTATTCCCAGATGACCTAGTGTAAACACCAATCTTGGCTGACTTGGTTATTTCCACTAATTGTAGAGATACATTGAAGATTGTACAAGTGTATCGTGGTGTGGAAGATGGCATTTAAGTCCCAGCTAAGGTGTGGTATGATCCACATACATCTTTACATCATTTCCTTAGCTAAATTTATATTAGGTCGAGACCTATTTTATTTATGTTTGTAATGCCGACCTTGGAGATTGTTCCAATGGTTGATGAATGTAACGCCAACCTTAATGTACATTCTAAGATTGATGAATGATATATATACTTTTAATGAAGTCGTGAAAAAGATGTTCGGTGGTGAAGTTGCAGTGATAAGTGAAGAAGAGTAAGAAGAGCAGAGCAAAGGAGTTATACAATGCTTCAATTGAACTAAACTCAAGCATGGAGTAGATGCTACTATATCAGTTCACAAACACCTAGCAATGAGCCACCCCTTGGCAGTGAGCCTAAACATTTGGGCAGTAAGCCCTAAGGTAGTGAGCCTCTGATTTTCAGTATTGTTATAACTCATTTATCTTGTGGGATAACACCCACCATGTGGTTTTTCCCTTATAGGGTTTTTCACGTAAAAAATCTAGTGTATCTTGTGTTGATCATGCAATTGTGATTAAGTTTTTGTTTTCATGCTTTCATGGTTTAATCCTAATAATAGTATTAAAGTGTAGAAGTAGTTAAAGTTTTGAGACAACTGATTCACCCCCCCTCTTAGTTGTCTTGTACATTTCAACACCCCACATCCCATTTTGGCATATAGGCAAGGAAGATGTTGGATAAGGTTGTGCAATTTGGTTTTAGACATGCCAATTGCATTTGGTTTAAAGTTTCTTTTGTACATTTGGTTGAAAGTTTCTAAAGCCTTATGAAAAATCCATTCTGTGCATATCTTGCAATCATTGCATTCCATGAGACAACATTTCTTTGAGGCGTCATGTCAAACATTTCACGTTCCTTGTAAATGCTTCAACACTTTGCATACATGTCTCACAAGGTAGTTGCAACTACAACATTTGATAAAGTTCCTATATCCTTTATGCTTTGATGGATGTCTATACTATGTTCCAAAGATACCATTTCTAAGGTTTTGGAATTTGGCTTTACACCCACCAATTGAATTTTATTAAAAGTTTCTAAAGCCTTACAAAAAAATTAATTTTGTTCATTTACAATCATTGCATTCCATGAGATTACATTTCGTTTAGGCATCATACCAAATAGTTCATGTGCCTTGTCTATGCTTCCACACTTTGCATACATGTCTCTGAGGGCAGTTGCAACTACAACATCTAACAAAATTCACATATAAAGATGCTTTGATGGATGTCCATACCATGTTCCAAAGATCCAATTTTGGCATAGGCAAGGAGGATACTGGCAAAGGTTGTGGAATTTGGCTTTACACCTGCCAATTGTATTTTCTTGAAAGTTTATAAAGCATTATCAAAAAAATCCATTTTTGCATATCTTGTAATCATTGCATTCCACGAAATGGTATTTCATTGAGGCATCATGTCAAACAGTTCACGTACCTTGTCTATGCTTCCACACTTTGCATACATGTCCACTAGGGTAGTTGCAACTACAAGATCTGACAAAATTCCCATATCCTTTTTGCTTTGATGAATGTGCATACCATGTTCCAAAGATCCCATTTTGGCATATGAAGGGAGGATGTTGGCTAAGGTTGTGGAATTTGGATTTACACCTGCTAATTTCATTTGCTTGAAAGTTTCTAAAGCCTTATCAAAAAATTTATTTTGTTCATATCTTGAAATCATTGCATTTCATGAGATGACATTTCTTTGAGGCATCATGCCAAACAGTTCATGTGCCTTGTCTATGCTTCCACACTTTGCATACATGTCTCCGAGGGCAGTTGCAACTACAAAATCTAACAAAATTTCCATATTTTTTATCCTTTGATGGATGTCCTTACCGTGTTCCAAAGATCCCATTTTAGGATAGGCAAGGAGGATACTGGCTAAGGTTGTGGAATTTGGTTTTACACCGGCCAATTCTATTTTCTTGAAAGTTTATAAAGCCTTATCAAAAAAATCCATTTTTTTCATATCTTGCAGTCATTGCAATCCATGAGATGGTATTTCATTGAGGCATCATGTCAAACAGTTCACATATCTTGTCTATGCTTCCACACTTTGCATACATGTCTACTAGGGAAATTGCAACTACAAGATCTAACAAAATTCCCATAACCTTTATGCTTTGATGGATGTTTATACCATGTTCCAAAGATCCCATTTTGGCATATGAAGGGAGGATGTTGGTTAAGGTTGTGGGATTTGGCTTCACACCTCTCAATTGCATTTGCTTGAAAGTTTCTAAAGCCTTATTAAGAAATCCATTTTGTGTTATCTTGCAATTATTGGATTCCATGAGATGGCATCTCTTTGAGGTGTTCTGTCAAACAATTCATGTGCATTGTATATGCTTCCACACTTTGCATACATGTCTACTAGGGTAGTTTCAACTACAACAGATCTGACAAAATTCCCATATAGCTTATATGCTTTGATGGATGTGCATACCATGTTACAAACTTCCTATTTTGGCATAGGTAGGGAGGATGTTGGCTAAGGTTGTGGAATTTGGCTTTACACCCACCAATTGCATTTTCTTGAAAGTTTCTAAAGCCTTATGAACAAATCAATTTTGTGCATATCTTACAATTATTGCATTGGACACGAGATGACATCTCTTTGAGGTGTTCTATCAAATAGTTCACATGCCTTGTCTATGCTTCCACACTTTGCATACGTGTCTACTAGGGTAGTTGCAACTATAAAATATTTGACAAAATTCCCATATCCTTTATGCTTTGATGGTTGTCCATACTATGTTACAAAGATCCCATTTTGGCATAGGTAGGGAGGATGTTGGTTAAGGTTGTGGAATTTGGATTTACACCTGCCAATCACATTTTCTTAAAAGTTTCTAAATCCTTATCAACAAATCTATTTTGTGCATATCTTGTAATTATTGCAACATATATACTTTGAGCTTAATTATTGTAAAAATATACACAATAACAATTCCATAAATAAGGGTTTCCTTAAAAATCATTTTAGAGTTACAATAAATTCATATCCATGGTCCCATAGGTCTATCCTATAGCCTTTGCAAATATTTCAAATTGTTTTAAGGTAACATTTTTCTCATATGCACATACATAATTGCTATCCACATATTCAATCAAAGTAAAGAATTGTTACTTTGTTCTTAAGGGCTAATAACAATACATCTTATCAATGAGACTGTATACACATGGAACTAACAACCACAACAATATTCAAGAGAAAAGACAAGAATGCTGATTAGTCTGAGATAGAAAGGGGTAGTTTTGTGGTCTAAGATAGAATGTTGATTGGTTTGAGATAGAAAGGGGTAGTTTTGTAGTCTAAGATAGAATGTGGATTGGTCTGAGATAAACTAGAAAATGACATCTGACAAAATTCCTATATCCTTTATGCTTTGATGGCTATCCATACCCTGTTTGCAATATTGGTTGTCCATACCCTGTGCAAGACTAGTGATAAAGTCCTTTTGCAAACTTGAGTTCAATGGAGGAGTTTTGATCAATAGTTTAAGCCTTATGATGTATGACATCAAAAATATCTCTTGCGGCATGGTCACATTTTTGGCACTACAACATGTCCTTGTTTTAGGTATGCATAACTAAAGATATCCTATATCTACATATGATACCATCTTGATGAGGGTTTTGAACAAGAAATGACTCCATAACTACCCCTAAAACTATGGTAGTCCTTGACTATCCTCCTATGACTATCATAATAAGCATAATAAGCCTCTCCATGACAAATCCTCAAAAAGACAATAAAAGACAATCTCAAACTTGCATAATAAGCCTCTCCATAATTGTACCAAACCCTCATACACTACCAAAACCTCACTTTTGAAATAAATCTTTCATAAAACTCTAGAATTTATTGATGCTAGGTTTGAAGTGATACCAAAATTAGTAAAAATTGATATTATCACTCCCTATTATGGAATCTAGGTGAAGGGAAAACTAAGGCATGCTTGCTATAAGATGAAAATGCTTAAGAAAATCTAGAAAACCCTAACTTTTACCAAGAAATGGATGAAATATGTGTCCTCAACACCTTGTCAGAACATGTGTATTGAAGTTTCATTACAAAAAAAATTATGGTGTTTGTAATCTTAACAAGAAGTTTGTGATGTTGGTGAGGAGTTAATGTAAATAAGAGTGACTATCATATTTTTGATAAGTGAGAATCTATGTTGTCTTACATATCTGCCTTATAAATATTTTTTATCAAATTTGTGTGGTTGAGCAAGTTCTAATAGCTGTGATAGTATTTGTGGATTTAAGGTCTAATATTTTTAAAAGTTTAACACTACTAGTTGTGACTTTAAGGTTGTTAGTATTGACTATAAGTACTTACAATTGAATGAAATGTGCTCTTTAGATCTAAAAAGCAACCAATCATGTAATGCCACATAATCGCACTAACAAAACATGACTTAATGCACAACTATTTGAGGTGTGAAGTTAGGATGCTCAAATATTAGGTCCACTCCCCTATGTTTTTTGATAACTTTCAACAATAATATTGTGTCGTAGCGTTGATCTCTTATCAAAGGGTAGCATAAGGGAAAGAGTGGTGAGGTTAATGTGTGGTAGTATTTGTGGATAGTGTGTTTATCCCTACTTGTGGCAGTATTTGTGGATTTCTTCTCATTTGGCACTAAAGTCCAATGATCTAGAACTCTGAGAAGATAGATGTTCTCTCACTATGCTTGTAAGATTGGGATTTGATTTCTTGTATTATATAGGGGATTTGGTGGTATACTTGTGGATAAGTACCATCATGATTCACAAATATAGTGAAACTATAGTAGATCAACAACAACCAAACCAAAAGGTCAAAACACAAGAGACAAAAGGGGAACCAACTTTTAGTTTAGTTTCATATACTAGAAAGGTGCCAAGAGTAAAATTTTTCATTCCATACATTGAACGCAAACAATCTCTCAAATTTTTTAGTTTCATGCAATGGAAAGGTGCTAGGAGTGACATTTTTCATTCCATAGCTTGTGGAGCTGAACTGACTATGCTAACACATCAATATGGGTGGGTAAATGCCAAGGGAGGTCTCTTTTCATGTGCCAAGCATCCTAGTCATTCTGGGCAATAGGCTACCGACAAAGTCCCTTAAGATCTCTTAGAGCAAAAAACTACCAAACTATGATGGATTAGTTATCAAAATTCATGGCAAATGGGAACATTCTGTTTGGACCTATAAGTGCACATGGGGTCTATCCACAATAACCTCTATCAATTTTGGTCAACTCTAGTCCATTTGACCGTGTCAAAATCAAATGCACTCTTACAAAATGCTTTAGTTTCATTCAGTGGAAAGGTGCTAGCAGCGAGGTTTTGCATTTGACAACTTGTGGGGCCAAATTGATAGTGCCAATGCATCAGGGTAGGTGGGTAAATGATAGGGGAGGTCTTGTTTTGTGCACCTAGTGTCCTAGTCATTTGAGGCAGCAGGCTACCAACAAAGTCACTTAAGATCTTAAGAGTAAAAAATTCCAAATTTTGATAGAGCAGTTCTCAGAATTCGTGGTAGTTGGGAATGTTCTATTTGGACCTAGAAGTGCACATGGGGTCTGTCCACAATAACCTCTCTTAGTTTTGGTCAACTCAAATCCATTTGATCATGCGGAAATTAAATGCATTCTTGCAAAATGCTTCAGTTTCATGCAGCACAACCTTGCCAAGTGCCATATTTTTTTGTTCTGCTCATCATGGGGCCAAAACAATTATGCCAATGTGTCGGGTAGGTAGGTAAATGTGAAGGGAGGTATTATTTCATGTGTCAAGTATCCCAGTCATTCCAGGCTATAAGCTACCAGCAAAGTCAAAAGGTGTTAGGACTAAAATTTTGCATTCCACAAGTCATGGGGTTGAATTGACTATGCCAACATGTCCGAGTTGGTGGGTAAATGCTGCTAATAACTTATAGCTCGAAACAACTAAGATGCTTGGCACATGAAACGAGACCTCCTCTAGCATTTACTTGCCCACCCAATGCGTTGGCATAGTCAGTTCGGCCCCACAAGCTATGGAATGCAAAATCTCACTCCTAGCACCTTTCCACTTTATTAGTTACTTGGAGCCTAGAATGAGTGAGATAGTTGGTGCATGAAGCAAGACCTCTGCTTGCATTTACCCACCCACTCAAATGTGTTAGCGCATTTGGTTCAACCCCACAACCTGTGGAATGCAAAATTTTAGTCCTAGCACCTTTTGACTTTGCTGGTAGCTTTCATCTCGGAATGACTGAGATGCTTAGCACATGAAATGAGACCCCCCTAGCATTTACCTACCCACCTTGACATGTTAGCATGGTCGGTTTATCCCCAAAATGAGTAGAACAAAAAATATGGCACTTGGCAAGGTTGTGTTGCATGAAACTAAAACATTTTACAAGAATGCATTTGATTTTGACACGGTCAAATGGATTTGAGTTGACCAAAACCAAGAGAGATTATTGTGGATAGACCTCACATGCACTTGTAGGTCTAAATAGAACATACCTAGCTGCCATGAATTTTGAGAACTGCTCTATCAAAGTTTGGCAATTTTTGCTCTTAGGATCTTAAGTGACTTTGTCAATAGCCTACTACATTGAATGACTGAGACACTTGGTGCATGAAATGAGACCTCCCCTAGCATTTACCCAGCCACCCTGATGTGTTGGCATAGTCAGTTTGGCCCCATGAGCCGTGAAATGCAAAATCTCACTCCTACCATCTTTCTACTACATCAAGCTTAAGCATTTTGCAAGAATGCATTTGATTTTGGCATGGTCAAACAAACTGGAGTTAACCAAAACTGAGAGAGGTTATTGTGGATGGACCCCATGTATACCTATAGGTCTAAACAAAATGTTCCTAGCTTCCATGAATTTTGAGAACTGCTGCGTCATAGTTTGGTAGTTTTCTACTCTTAGGGATCTTAAGGGACTTTGTTGGTACCCTGCTGCCCTGAACAACTAGGACAGTTAGTGCATGAAATGAGACCTCCCCTAGAATTTACCTACCCACCTCAATGCATTGGCATAGTCAGTTCAGCCCCATGAGTTGTGGAATGCAAAATCTCATTCCTAGAACCTTTCAACTTTGCCAATAGCTTGCAACCCAGAATGACTAAGACACTTAGCCCATGAAATGAGACCTCCCCTAGCATTTACCAACCCACACGAACTTGTTGGCATAGTTAGTTTAACCCCATGACTTGTGGAGTGCAAAATTTTAGTCCTAGCACCTTTTGACTTTGCCATTAGCTTACAACCCAGAATTATTGGGACACTTGGCACACAAAATGAGACCTCCCCTAGCATTTAACTACCCACTTTGATGCATTGGTGCAGTCAGTTTGGCCCCATGACAAGAAAAACAAATAATATGGCACCTAGCAAGGTTGTGCTACATGAAACTAAAGCATTTTGCAAAAATGCATTTGATTTTAGCATGGTCAAAAAGATTTGAGTTGACCAAAACCAAGAGGGGTTATTGTGGATGAACCCCATGTGCACCTATAGGTCTAAATGAAACATTCCCAGCTGCCATGAATTTTGAGAATTACTCCATCAAAGTTTAGTAGTTTTTCTCTTAGGATCTTAAGTGAGTTTGTTGATAGCCTACTGCCTTGAACAACTAGGACACTAGGTGCATGAAACAAAACCTCCCCTAGTATTTACTTTCCCACCTTGATGCATTGATGCGGTCAGTTCAGGCCCATGAGCTGTGGATTGCAAAACCTCACTCCTAGCACCTTTCCACTACATGAAACTGAAGCATTTTGCAAGAATGCATTTGATTTTAACATGGTCAAACAGATTAGAGTTGACCAAAATCAAGAGAGATGTTATTTTGGATGGACCCCACATGCACCTGTAGGTCTAAACAAAACATTCCAGTTGCCACAAATTTTGATAACTACTCCATCATAGTTTGGTAGTTTTTTGCTCTTAGGGATCTTAAGGGACTTTGCCAATAGCCTATTACCCCAAATGACTGGGACGCCTGGCACATGAAATGAGACATCCTCTAGCATTTACTTGCCCACCCCGATGCATTAGCGCAATTGGTTTTGTAAGCATAAAAATGACGCATAGCCTCTACGAGGACCACTATGATGACTTCAAATCCTTGTCACATACATGTAAGCATGAAATAATGTCCTCTATGTAGCAAACCTCTTGATGACATGTCTTCTTTCTTGTCTCTTGTTGTTTCCTCTCTCTCTCTCTCTGTTTCGATGCTTTTTGAGACTTTTGTGACACTTTTTAATTTGCATTTTCTGAGCTTTTGACCTTGCTCCTAAGCCTTGTAAGCATCTTGTAGGTGAGTTTTCACCTTTCCCCTATGTTTTGCATCCTTTACACCCCCTAGAAGCCTTCTAGAGGTCCCCCTATCCATCTCCAACTTTTGGTTTTTAGTTTTACTCAACCAATCCAAATCTCCCCTATTATTTCTAGATCTCCCCTGGGAGATCCTATGGTACAAGTGGAGATTAGGATTCTTACACATGATTGACATATTTCCAGAGGTACAACTCCTCCTTTTCCTCTTCTCTACCATATCCCATCATGCTTTTCCTCCAAAACAAGACCTCCCCTAGCATTTACCTACCCACCTTGACATGTTAGCATAGTCGATTCATCCCCAAAATGAGTAGAACAAAAAATATGGCACCGAACAAGGTTGTGCTGCATGAAACTTAAGCATTTTGCAAGAATGCATTTGAATTCTGAGAACTACTCCATCAAAGTTTGGTAGTTTTTGCTCTTAGGATCTTAAGTGACTTTTTCAGTAGCCTGTTGCCTCGAATGACTGAGACACTTGGCGCATGAAATGAGACCTCCCCTAGCATTTACCCATCCATCCTGACATTTTGGCATAGTTAGTTTGGCCCCATGAGTTGTGGAATGTAAAATCGCGCTCCTACCACCTTTCCACTACATGAAACTCAATCATTTTGCAAGAATGTATTTAATTTTGGCATGGTCAAACAAACTATATTTAACCAAAACTAAGAGAAGCTATTGTGGATGGACCCCATGTGCACCTATAGGTCCAAACAAAACATTCCTAGCTGCCATGAATTCTAAGAACTACTCTGTCATAGTTTGGTAGTTTTCTACTCTTAGGGATCTTAAGGGACTTTGTCGGTAGCCTGCTACCTCAAATAATTGGGACACTTAGTGCATGAAACAAGACCTCCCCTAGAATTTTCTTTCCCTCCTCGATGTGTTGGTGCAGTCGGTTCGGCCCCACGAGTTGTGGAATGCAAAATCTCATTCCTACAACCTTTCAACTTTGTCGGTAGCTTGCAACCTAAAATGATTGAGACACTTGGCCCATGAAATGAGACCTCTCATAGCATTTACCAACCCACACAGACTTGTTGGTATAGTCAGTTCGACCCCATGAATCATGGAATGCAAAATTTTAGTCCTAGCACCTTTTGACTTTGCCAGTAACTTACAACCCAGAATGACTGGGATGCTTGGCACATGAAATGAGACCTCCCCAAGCATTTACCCATCCACTCTGATGCATTGGTGCAGTCGATTTGGCCCCATGACAAGTAAAAAAAAAATATGGCACCTAGCAAGGTTGTGCTGCATGAAACTGAAGCATTTTGCAAGAATGCATTTGATTTCAACATGGTCAAATAGATTTAAGTTGACCAAAATGGAGAGAGGTTATTATGGACGGACCCCATGTGCACCTATAGGTCTAAATGAAACATTCCCAGCTGCCATGAATTTTGAGAAATAATGTCCTCTAAGCAGCAAACCTCTTGATGACATGTCTTCTTTCTTGTCTTCTGTTGTTTCATCTTTGTCATTCTCTCTCTCTCTCTCTATTTTGATGTTTTTTGATACTTTTACGACACTTGTCGATTTTCATTTTTTGAGCTTTTGACCTTGCTCCTAAGCCTTGTAAGCATCTTGTAGGTGAGTTTTCACCTTTCCCCTATTTTTTTCATCCTCTGTACCCCCTCTAAGCCTTCTAGAGGTCCCCCTATCCACATCCAACTTTTAGTTTTCAATTTCACTCAACCAATCCAAATCTCCCCTATTATTTCTAGATCTCCCCCAAGAGATCCTATGGTGCAAGTGGAGATTTGGATTCTTGCACATGATTGACCTATTTTCAAAGGCAAAACTCCTCCTTTTCCTCTTCTCTACCATCTCCCATCATGTTTTTCCTTTGAAACCCTTTCTGTTCAGATCTCCCTTAGGCGACCCTAAAAAACTACAGGATCTCTCCTAGGTGACCTAGGGTCACCCAGGGGTGACTCTACTAGCAAAAGGGGCGACCTTGTCACATTTCCAGCCATGGAAAAACTTGAGTTTCTCACTCAAAAAAGCTCTTTTTTTGCCTGTTTTTCTTCCAGTTCGCATGGTTTTTGATGCCTAATATGGAGTTGACTATTTCATGCACCCACACATGCATAATTAACTCTATTTAATCTAAAATTAACAACTCAATCAATCTCATGCATCCTTCCAACTCCAATCCTTCTTCACTGATAAGCTATTATTGATTTATCACTCCCTAGTTACCTGAGTTCACTAGGTAATCAACCTGGTTCACTCCCTAATCAATCATTGCTAACTCATCAATCAATTGAGTTAACTCATCAATCAATCCCTTCTTCTAACTTATAAATAGCCCCTCCCTCAAGCACAAAGGGAGGCAAATTCATTATGCACACAACTCTTGCTAAGTTTTTGCTCTCCAAATTATAATTCTAATGCTCTCACAGAATGAAGGTGTCTTTTATTTTGTTCATTGTTCAAACAAGTATCATTATGTTGCTTTAATCAATGTCATTGTGCTCATCAAAAGCTCTCATTGAGATCTTTCAAGCTTTAACAAGCTTATTTTGCTTCTTTGTGTTGTCTTGTCGCCAAGAGGTCTTCTTGCTGCTTCAAGAGGATTCGATGTTGCCAACATCAAGGATTTCTAAGGGTAGTGGAGTCACACAAATCTTCATTCTTTTAGGTTCCTCAATTACTTTATTCAACTGGTAGTAATTAAAAAATTAAAATTGCTCTTGGGAATAGTAATTCATTGCCTTTTCCTTGATAGATCTAGCATCTTAGAAGTAATTTGCATTCTTACATTAGATTTGTTTATTCACAATTTTCCTTTTCTAGATTAGTTGTTTCAAAACATACAAAATCCCAAAAACATAGTGTAATTGCATTAGGTTAATATCATTCTAGTTGCATTCATATTTCCTTTCATAGATTAAAAAGCACTTTTCAATTCCAAAATACTAAGAAAAGCACAAAAACAAGTTTGCATTTTATTTAGCCTTGCATGCATATAAAACCCTAGAAAAGATCAAAAACATAGATAACTTGCAAACCCTTGATACTATCACGAGGTAAACCATGATTAACAATTTAGCCAAACCCTTGATCACATCACAAGGTAAACACAAGTCAAAGCATAACCAAACCCTAGGTCAATCAAACCATAGGTCAAAACCCTAAGTCTAGTTAAGGTTAGTTAACACGTACTTATCTCTTATCTTGTCTCACGAATGTGCCTTGAAGTAAGAGGTGAGTGGGTGAGGGCTATCCTTGATGAGATTGAGGAGATCAATCCATGACCACAACAGGAGATGTTTGCTCTACCTCAGCAAGATCCATTTGTTCTCCTATTGATAGAAGAACGTAGACAACTTCAAGCACAATGAGAACTCATGCAATGAATTGAAAGACAAGAGGATGTAAACTAAAGTAACCGCTTACCCACACAGAGGTGGAATAGCAAAAATCCCAATAGGAGAAGAGAAACTAGTGACCCTTCTGGTCATAGGGGTATCTTCACAACAATAGTTATCAAATGAAACATTCAACATAGCACACAACGACAAAGGCCACAGAACTTGTTGACCCCTCTCCATGAAGTCTAGCACTCCAATGAGTTAGACCCCTATCGTGTCTCACCTCCTCCCAACTAACTACTTCCATGAGAGCAAGAGTGATGTGGTGGATCACCACGTGGAAAGGAGGGAAGGGTTTGTGTGCATGTCGAAATCCAACTCAACAGCCCCAGGCAATCGGAGTCACAATTTTAAGCGTACATATTTTGGTGAACCTGACATGAAATTACAAATCCTTCTAGGATGAGTAGTTTTGCTCTCCAACTTCATATATTCATTCATTGCTATTATCACATACATCGTTAGCTTCACCTCATATTTTGGTGAACCTGACGTGAACTACAAAACCTTTTTAGTTAGGTTGTTCAGATCCTTGCAAAACAAAAACATTCTCATGCTATTCTTCATAGTCACTTCTACTTTCATTACCTTTGCTATCTCTAACTCCATTTATTCTGTGGTGTCTATGGTACCCCCAAATATGATAGAGCCCAATCTAAACCAAGGGAACATCCCTTCCAGGGAACCATAAACTCCCTCTTTTGAAAGATACGTGCCTCCCCATCTAGATGCACCTATCACAAACTATTATGACTACGAAGATTCTAATTACGAACAAGATCAAAGAGACGTACAAGAATCTAGGCATTCTCTATCTTTTAACAACCCAGCATGGGAACACAATCCAACCATACCTAATGCTCCTCATAAATCTAGGAGAATTAGGTTAGAGATTCATAAAAATGATCAACCTTCAACTAGCACCTCGAGTACTCATCTTGAAGAGGAAGTAAAAAGACTAGAAAAACACTTGCAAGAGGTGAAAGACGTACAAGAAGCTTTAAGAATCAGCTTGCAAGAAGAAAAAAAAGAGAATGTTGTGTGAGAGGAAGCACAACATTGAAGAGACAATCCAAGGAATGAGGAAAGACCTAAAGCTGCCACACTAACATATTTAATCACAACTCTAGTGTAAAGGATTAGAATGCTAGAAGCAAAACAAATAGCTCCTGAAAGAAGGCAAAAGTCCCATGATGACATTTGAATTGAACAAGACTAGGGGACATCTCAACACCCCCTATCTCAACTATTATTCTAGAAATGCTAGTAACAACATATGCCAAAATAGGAATCCTCCCACTCAAAACATTCAAAACATGCTACAAAATCCTACAAACCAAATAGTAGGGTATCAACACCCTCCAACAGGGTTGTTGTTAACTACTACTCAATCACAAAGCACCTTCCTTAGAACATATCTCGAATACTTGAAGGAACCTCTTGATCAAAACATAAGAAATGTATAGTTACCTCAACCACTACCAAATCTCTTGAAGTTCAAAGGAGAAGGAGATCCAAACTCCCACATTAAAGCCTACACCACAGCAATAAGAGAACTCCTCCCTTGGGATGGGGTTGTCACCAAAATCTTTCCAAAAACTCTTGAAGGCATAGCTCTAGATTAGTACTATTGCTTACCATAAGCTTCAATACACTCATTCAGACAACTAATCGGAGAGTTTGTCATGGCATTAGACATGAATAAACTCATCAAAATAGGGATAAGAGAATTCCTCACAATGAAACAAGAGCCAAATGAATCTGTAGCCCACTTTGTCACTCGATGGAGACAAGTCCTTTACTCCTCAACTAGTGCCCCAAACATGGATCATGTGACCTTTTCTTACATGCCTTAAACAAAGACATGAGAGAAGACGTTCAAAAATTGCCATAACAAATCCTATGAAGAAGCATTGGAAAGTGCTTTGAGGATTGACCAAGCTGCTATTGATAGTGGCTAAAAGTTCTATGGGTCAAATGGAAAGTTGACGAAGACACAAGGAACAACGCCTCTGTAATCAAAATCCTAAAAACAATAGGAATGTAACCATAAATGGGGTTACTGATAAACCCCCTATCAGAAAAATAAAAGATGACTACAATGGGAGAGATTATTATCCTCCTAATGTTAATGCCATAGATCAACCTAGAAACAATGGGTACTACCATAGGGACAACTACCAAAATTGGAACCACAATGTGAATGGAAATGGAAATGATGGAAGATACAAGAGACCCCGATATGAGTTCAATTAGTTTTGTTCTTTTCGTGGAACAAGGGGGCACAATACAGAACCTTGTAGAGAATATAATAGATTCATCACAAGGTTATTGAAAGACCAACAATGTTTGTTCATAGAGATGTTCTTGAACCCACAAGAGGTCACATCGGATAACAAAGACACAAGACAAAACCAAGCTCTAATAGCTCCTCAAAATGCAAACATGAGAATCTATCAGGACCCATTTCCCACACATAAAGATAGAAATAACAAACCAAAACAAAGTAGCTCAAGGTAGTAACTCTAACATCCCACCACAATTAGGACAAAAAGGAGAAGCTAGGATGATGGGATTAGTCAAGATTATGCACAATGAAGAAGAAGAGGAAGACCATGGGGATGAAAATGAACAAATAGAAACATATGAAAGTATCATTTTAGAGGTGGAACTGATACCAACGCAAATTGGAACTTATGAGCTTATAGAAGATTTAAAGAAAACATATGCTCACATCTCATTCATTCACTTACTTAAGAACTCCCCTTCACACTGCCCAGTGTTACTAAAAGCAATAGGATTGAAATATCTTGACCAAATTACACCACCACCTAGTGAGCAAATCAATCACGTGGACTACAACATTAGTCCACCAAATTCAGAAATCAAATATCTAGGGTTCTTCTTTGACTTACAACAGCTGCCTTCCGAGGTAGAGCTAACCAAAAAAGGAGACCCTGCACTATATCTTCAAGTTTGGATCTATGACACTTGCATCATGTGGACCTTAATCGATGATGGGGCAGCAGTTAACATAGTTCCTTTCTCCCTATTAGAGAGTGTTACATCCCCAACTTACAACTAGACTTAATCATTAACTTAGTATGATAATCAAGAGGATTAGACATAGTTAATTGATTCGATATTGTGGAAATATCTTATTTAACTCTTGATTATGAAAAAGTTATTGATGATGATTTGCATTATAAATTGGTTAAATTAAGTTATGAAATATGATGATGATACATTGATCATGATCTTGTGGTCCTAAGTGTGAACAGGAAAATGAACGTCCTTCGAAGAAGGAAGGAGAGTATCATCCTGGAGGAATGGTTAGCCATTGTGAAAGAAAAGGGTCGAATAGCCATCTGAGTATCGACTTTTATGTCCTTCTTCTCCATTTGTAGTTGACACTGTCATGCATCTTTTCTTAGTTCTCATGTATTCTTAAAGTTGTTGTCTTTGATGCCATTTAGACTAGTCGCGAAGACCATTCGATGTTCTAGAAGCATCATCTCTTGTTGAGGGGACAATAATGTAGAGAGAGATGGAAGTCTCTCGTAATCTTTTGTTCTCAAGGATAATGTTCCTTAGTCTCTCGACTAAGGATGAAATTCAAATTCAATGGAGAATATCTCGATTAACATTTGATGATCTTGATGTGTTCTTTTGTGCTTCCTAGTATTCAATTTTAAATCCTAATAGTAAGGATTACAAACCCTTTTATAAGTTAAATTGCCATGATAATAATAATATTATTATCTCTTTTGTCATTTTATTCGATCTTAGTCGAATGCTTTTAATCTATTATTGGTTGGTTTAGTGAAGTGATGGAGAGCTTTAAGCTCATCCACCTTTAAGCATGATGCCAGATTGTAGCCACCTTATGAGGAATTGATCGGGTGGGGAAAGGTAGTTACCTTTCTTTTTGGCATGTGAAGAGTCGAAAAAAGTTAGAGATCTAGAAGTGAATGCTTTGGAAGAAGGCAGTTTTTAGTTTTTGGCTTTTGGTTTTTGGCCTTTTGTTAGAGAAAATAGTAGAGGGTGTGGACTAGTTTTAGAGCTTAGTGAGGTTGTAAGAGTCTCGAACTGGTACAATGACTCATTTGTTATCATTATTCAAGTATTACAAGAATGTAATCCTACTCTTGATTATCGATTTAAACGTTTAAACAAAGAACTATGTTTATAAAGATGAAGTTAATGTTTTCAACTCAGAGGCACGAGGCCAGTGAGGTTGTGCCAATATGTATAAAAATATTTATCTTTCTATAGCTTGAAGTTGTTACAGCCAGACATTTTGGTTTCTAAGTGTTATCATCCATAGTGGCTCTAGGCCTTAAGGCTGAGCATACCAAATTTATCCTTATAACATGAATGAGCTCGTAGCCTCAATAGCTGAGCTATCATCACTAGTTTAACATCAGTTGTTGAGCTAAGTTTTGAACCTATAGAAATTTTTATATACTTCTGTAGGCTGTAAGGCCAATTATTTGTCATTGAAACTTTTTTTAAGACTGCATTCCTATATGTATGGCCAAAGCAGTGAAATGTCATATTACTATCGATGGGTAGGCTCAAGGCTTGAAGCTGAGCTATGATAGTCTTCTGTAAAGACTGTGTTTCATACTCAAGACCGTAAGGCCAAGTCATTTGAAAATATTGTGTTTCATACTCAAGGCCGTAAGGCTGAGTTATTTGAAAAGCCTATGTTTCATACTCAAGGCCGCAAGGCTGAGTTATTTGAGAAGACTACATTCTTGATCAAGGCCGTATGGTTGAGCCTTTGATAAGGAATTCTTTCTGTGTTGGTGCTAGGGTTGTACGACCCGATTGTGATGCTTTTACATCTTATATTTTGTAAAGAATAAATAGAGCCCGAGCCGTATCGGATGGGTTGTTGTAAGAAAAGATAACTCACATCATTTATTGACTTGGATAGAGTATAAACCTCTTGAGTGGAGAAAGAAATAACTCCATATCAATTATTATCATAAGATATTGATACAGTCTTGTGACTGTGGTTTCATCCATGAAGGCATTATCAATTCATGATATAGTCACCTGACTGTGATGATAGTCTGGGAGACATTTGAATAATAGTGTGTTTACAACACCACAATTAACACCAATCGAGCTTATATGAGAAGTTGATTGTTAAACAATTTATAAGTTACCTTAATTATCACAATTATATACTTATATACTCAAGTATAGAGGAGGAAGAACCATTGTGAAGATGGTCTCATTATGAAATCATTGAAATGAATTTATATAAGAATATTTATATAATCGTTATGAGTCTGCATTTAAGATTTTTTGTTAATGATATGAGTTATGAATATTATGCTTTTACTATATCAAGGGTAGGGTATGCCATGAGTACATGCATACAATTTCATCATATGAGATGACTTGTTTCCAAAAATGTGAACCATATGTGGCCTAGGGGTCAAATGGTCAAACTGATGTGAAATAAATTAAACCATGTGACGAGGAGTCACTAGAATCTTGTAACCAACCTATGGAGGGAGTCAAATGTCCAAGCATGGATAATGATTCGAATTGATCCCACTCACACAAGACCTAAAGAATTGGGTCATTAAGAACATACTGTAGGACATGACAACTCATAAGTCAAGTTAGGGTGGTGGACATACAATGGCATTCATTGTGTAATGTATTTGTATGAGAAAATTTGGCCAAAGTAATGCATCCATCTCTACATGCATTGTTGGTCCATAGTGTTCCAAATGGCCTAGTGTCTCCAGTAGTGTCATACAAGTTAGAGGGTTTCTATAGTGTGTGACGATGAGACATTAGGAAGGACACAACACCAGATACTCAGACGGCTAACCTATTGGGTTCTACTGTCTAATCTTTCCATGAAGGGTAGGGCCTCTTCCAGTTAGGAAGATAAACAAGGGACCACAGGTTCGTGGTTGAAGGAAAAGTACCAGGATGATGCTCTCCTTCCCAAGAATGAGACAAGCTAAGGCTTATGGAGACAGATGTAATTGGCTCCAGATACAGTAATTGCATTTTGTGACCAAATGGTCTATTGCGATGTAAAAACTTGATTAAGATGCCTAGAGCATATATTGTATTTGATTAGTGATGGTTACTCACTAAAGATTGTAATGGTTTACTAGATTGTAAGTTATGTTATATCTTGATTTGATTAACATGCTTAATTGATGGAAAATATTATGTTTCTTTTGGTTCAAATTTTGATTATCTCTATCAATTCTTAATTAATGACTTGATTAAGTTACATGTTTTAAGTTAAATCTTGAGCATTATGGAAAGTGATGTTACATATGGTACCAGAGATACTAGGTTCAACACATGGACCTAATGGGCTCACTACTTAATGATTAATGTATCCAACATTAATTATGCTAATGTTTGGATGTTCTATGCCAGAATGGTAAAAATTAGAACCACGCCTCGCAAGAAGGTAATGGAACATGGGAGTTACCTCTGCTAACAAAAGATTTTGAAGGCATGAGCCTCTATGAATGAGAAACTTGAATATAGTGCATGCTTGATAGGTACATGGTTATTTGATGAGGAAAATTTTGTTGATGCCATGAAACGCATCAAGCAGGAGTTAAGGAAAGCTAAATGGATGGCTGCCCCTAATTCTAATGGAGCATCAATGACACCCTCTGTCCCTAAAGCACCAGTTGAGAGAAATATCCCTAAGGACTGTAATGTATTTAAGGAGGATGTGAAGGAATACCAGTGTGTATCCTCACCTCTTGAGACTGAAAGGAAAACATGTTTATGGGAAGCTATCCCACATTGTAAATGATTTGCAGGAGCAAAATGTAAACAAAATTTTGTAATTTTGTGGATTATATGTAATCCAATGGAAATGGTAATGCAATGACAAATTTTGGCAATCTTTCCTTTCTTGTTAAAGATTACATGAATGTGAATAGATTTGTAAATGAACAAATTGCATAGCATGGAAAACTAAACTATGATTAATCTATAAACATTAGGAAGAAGTAGATTGCAGTAAAGGTTCAAGTTGGAACTAGAATGGAGGATAGCCAAGATGAAGGAGCACCTTTAGGGAAATCTGAGTCTAAATTACACCAAATCTTGACCTTGTTGAGAGAAACAAGGGAGAGGGTGGAAACTCTTGAACACAAAGTGGGAAGCCAGTCAGAAGATAAGCAAGATAATTATGATGGGGGTGATGGCGAGGAATGCCATAATGACACCATCCAAAGCTAGCATGGAGAAAATAACTCCATGGCTAGACAAGATGGGGATAAGAGAAGCCTTATGGCTATGGAACTATCTCATGACATGAAAAAGGTCATGCCACCTAAATTTGATGGATACATAAGTAGAGATGCCACAGAGGCATGGCTTATGGAGATGGAGAAGTATTTTGAAATTAGAAATTATAATGAGGTTACCAAAGCTATATGGGGAGTATTTCAGCTAGCGGGTGAAGCATCCACATGGTGGATGAATAAAAAGATGGAGCTAGGCTTGAGGTCTACAAGCCTTACTTGAGACAAGTTTGTAGAACTATTTAGGCAAATATGGTTGCCTCAAATATTCTAAGATCAGAAACTCATAGACGTCCATAACTTGAAACAGGAAGATATGATTGTAAATGAGTATTGGGAAAAATTCACCTGACTATAGAAATATGTGCCACAGTATCAACATGATGAGAAATTCTATGTCTGAAAGTTTATCATGGGGTGGAACACCCAGATTGGGGGTGAGGTTAACATTCATGGTCCTACAACCATGGAATAGGTTTACGAGAAGGTCGTTAGGCAAGAACAGAACCTGAAGACTATGTCAGCCTATAGGGAAAGAAATAGAAAGAGATATAACTAGTCTCAATCTTCTCAACCCTCAAAGAAAAAGGGGAAGAAAAATGATTATACTAAGAAGGGGCCAAAAATAAACAAAATGAGTCCAAGGGAGAGAAAAATGGGAACAACCACTCCAAGAAGAATGGGAACAATTCTAACAAACCTTAGGAGAGGTGAGGACCAGTTGGGGGATGTTTCACTTGTGGTAGAGATCACTATGCCAATCAGTGTCCCAACAAATCACAGGGAGTGCAACCAAGAGAGAATCCTCTACCTTCCCAGCAAGTGGTGTTTTAGCAACGTATCCATGCGGCCTTGGACAACCGCCAAGATGGGTATCAAATAACTCAAGTAGAAACAAAAGAGTATGTAAATCACACCAAGGCTTAGGTAGAGCAATGCCTATTTGAAGCTTGGGTTGACCTTCCAAACTTTTCCATAGAAGTAAATCTATATGTAGCCCCACTTGGCTCATATGATGTTATCCTAGGAATAAATTGGCTATGGAGACATCGAGCCAAAGTATATTGTTATGCCAAGATAGTAGATTGTTTGGATGATCTAGGAAACCAAGTCCATATTCAAGGGAAACAAATGAAAAGGGCACAGAGAAAAGGATGCCAAATTTTGCTGTCAAGATGGATAAAATAGATGAAACAAAGGAAACCTACTTCCAAGATGACTTGATGTTTTATGAATCCCCAAAACTTAATGAAGTAGGGATGGAGTCCATAGGTTGAGAAAGACTAGATATGGACAAGTATCCCCTCCTCAGAGATTTTGAGGATGTATTTCTGGATGATCTTCTAGGGTTACCCCCTAAGAGAGCTTTTGATTTTTCTATTGATATTATACCTGGGTCAGAACCTATTTCTAAAGCCCCTTATAGGATGACCACAATGGAACTAATGGAGTTAAAGGCTCAACTACAAGAGCTGCTGGATAAAGGGTTGTTTAGACCCTGTGTGTCACCCTGGGCAGCGCCTATCATTTTTGTGAAAAAGAAAGATGGCACTTTATGGTTGTGTATAGATTACCACATGTTAAACAAAGCAACCATCAAGAACAAGTATCCTCTACCCCGCATCAATGATCTTTTTGATCAAATGAGAGGTACAATAGTATTTTCCAAGATTGATCTTCAACCAAGATATCACCAATTGAGGGTGAAGGATGAAGACATGCATAAGATAGCCTTTAGAACCATATATGGACACTATGAATTCATTGTTCTACCTTTGGGGTTGACAAATGCACCTGTAACATTTATGAATCTTATGAATAGTGTGTTCAAAGACACCCTAGACAAGTTTATTTTGGTATTTCTTGATGACATTTTAATCTACTCTAAGAATGCAAAGGAACATATGCAACATTTGAGAATTGTTCTCAAGAGATTAAGAGAGCATAATTTTTATGGCAAGCTCTCTAAGTGTACCTTCTTTTAGAAATAAGTACAATATTTGGGTAATATAATTTCAGCTAAGGGAATAGCTATGGACCCAACTAAGATTAAGGCTATTTCTGAATGGCCTGAACCAAGAAATGTTCATGAGGTCCGAAGCTTTATGGGCCTTGTTGGTTATTACAGGAAGTTTGTGAAAAACTTCTCTAAAATTGCACATCTTATAACTTCCTTGCAAAGAAAGGGCAAGAAGTTTGAATGGTCAGGAAAGTGCCAGGAGGCCTTTGACCTACTGAAGGAAAAATTGACTTCACCTTTAATTTTGAAAGTGCCTGACCTGGAAGGTCAATTTGTTGTCATTACCGATGCCTCAGGGGAAGGCTTAGGTGGTGTATTAGTCTAAGATGGACATGTTATTGCATATGAATCATGCAAACTAAAAAACTATGAACAAAACTATGCCCCACATGATTTAGAACTAGCAGTAGTCATGCACGCACTCTAAATATTGAGACATTATCTTCTTGGAAAACCTTTTGAGTTGAAAATAGATCACCAAGGACTTAAATATCTGTTCACTCAACCCCATCTTAATGCTCATCAAAGAAGATGGTTAGAATATATCTTAGATTATGATTTTGAGATTAAATATATTTAGGGAAAATAAAATCAAGTGGCAGATGTTTTAAGTAGGAGAAGGCATATCTCCTCTATGATCTCTATACATTCTGATTTTAGAAATCAGGCATTACAACAATCTAAGGGAGATGAGTTTTATGAGCAGGTAAAACAAGCCCTTGAGAAAGATCCACAAAATAAAAAATATGAAGGATTCAACCCTGAACCAGATGGGTTATTAAGGTTGAAAGGAAGGATGTATGTACCTAGCTCAACAGAGTTAAGGAATATGGTTTGGAAAGAGGTTCATTCTGCACCATATTCTAGGCATCCTTGAGTAACCAAGTTACTCGCTGATGTGAAACCTTTATACTTTTGGAAAGGAATGAAAAGGGATGCTGAAAATTTTGTAGCTACTTGTTTTGGATGCCAAAGGGTGAAGGTGGAACACCAACACCCAGCGAGATTATTATACCCTCATAAAATTCATGAGTGGAAATGGCAGATTATAAGCATGGACTTTGTGCAAGGGCTTCCTATGTCAAGGAATAGGCGAAATGCTATTTCGGTTGTGGTGGACAGAATCACCAAAGCAGCCCATTTTATTCTGGGAAACTTGATAGATGGGTCACCCATCATTGCTTGAAAATTTGATCAAGAGATTTTTAGACTCCATGACATTCCTGAGAAGATTATCTCAGATAGGGATACTTAGATGAAATCTAGGTTTTGGCAAACCCTGTTCTCTTCACTTGGAACACAATTAAACATAAGCTCTACTTATCATCCTAAAATGGATGGACAAACTGAAAGGGTGAACCAAGCATTGGAGGATTTATTAAGGATGTATTTCATGGATCACTAGGAGGATTATCTTCCTCTAGTGGAATTTACCTACAATAACTCTTACCATTTATCTATTAAGATGGCACCATTTGAGGCATTGTATGGATGAAAGTGTCGAACCCTTATAAGCTAGGATAAGCTTGAAGATAGGGTTAGCCTTGGTCCTGAAATGCTATCTGAAATGGAAGAACAAGTCCATTTGATTAAAATAGGCTAGCAGAAGCCAATGATAGACAAAAGCATTACGCAGATGCTAAGCATGTTGAAAGGCATTTCACTATGGGAGATAAAGTTCTCCTAAGGGTAAAACCCTAGAAAAGTTCCATCAAATTTAGAAAAATGTCCAAACTAGCACCAAGATATGTGGGTCCATTTGAAGTTCTAGAAGAAGTCAACCCAGTGGCATACAAAATTGCTCTACCACTAGCACTTGCCATGATGCATAATGTGTTTCATGTTTCTTATTTGAAAAAGTTTAATTCTATTGATAATCAAATTCCTATGCTTGATTGGAACCTTCTATAGGTGAAAGACCCAGGAGTGGTGATAATTGAGCCCATTAAGGTGCTCGAAATGTGTAAGCTACACTTATGTAATAAGGAAATAACATAGTGCAAGGTCTAGTGGGACCAATATTCAGTGGAAAATGCCACCTGAGAAAATTATGATGACTTCCATGCTAGATTTCCTCATCTTTTCTAAGAAATTTGTTATTATGCTTTTGGAAACATTTTCATGTTATGTTGGTTTATTTAAAGACAATTGATCATCGGGGATGATTCTTATGGGGGGAGATATGTTACATCCCCAACTTACAACTAGACTTAATCATTAACTTAGTATGATAATCAAGAGGATTAGACATAGTTAATTGATTTGATATTGTGGAAATATCTGATTTAACTTTTGATTATGAAAAAGTTATTGATGATGATTTGTGTTATAAATTGATTAAATTAAGTTATAAAACATGATGATGATACACTGAATCATGATTTTATGGTCCTGAGTGTGAACATGAAAATGAACATCCTTCAAAGAAGGAACGAGAGTATCATCCTGGAGGAATGGTTAGATGTTGTGAAAACAAAGGGTCGAATAGCCATCTGAGTATCAAATTTTATGTCCTTCTTCTCCATTTGTAAGTTGACATGTGTCATGCCTCTTTCCTTAGTTCTCATGTCCTCTAAAAGTTGTTGTCTTTGATACCATTTAGACTAGTCACGAAGACAAGTCGATGTTCTTGAAGCATCATCTCTTGTCGAGGGGACAATCATGTAGAGAGAGATGGAAGTCTCTCGTAATCTTTTGTTCTCAAGGATAATGTTCCTTAGTCTCTCGACTAAAGATGAAAGTCAAATTTGGAGGAGAATCTCTGGACTAACATTCAACGATCTTGATGTGTTCTTTTGTGCTTCCTAGTATTCAATTTTAAATCCTAATAGTAAGGATTGCAAACCCTTTTATAGGTTAAAATGCCATGATAATAATATTATTATTATCTCTTTTGTCATTTTATTCGATCTTAGTCAAATGCTTTTAATCTGTTACATTGGTTGGTTTAGTGAAGTGATGGAGAGCTTTAAGCTCATCCACCTTCAAGCATGATGCCAGATTGTAGCCACCTTATGAGGAACCTATCGGGGGAAATGTAGTTACCTTTCTTTTTGGCATGCGAAGAGTCAAAAAAAGTTAAAGATCTAGAAGTGAATGCTTTGGAAAAAGGCAGATTTTAGTTTTTGGCTTTTGGTTTTTGGCCTTTTGGTAGAGAAAATAGTAGAGGGTGTGGACTAGTTTGAGAGCCGAGTGCGGTTGGAGGAGTCTCGAACTAGTATGATGACTCATTTGTTATCATTATTCAGGTATTACAAGGATGTAATCCTACTCCTCATTATCGATTTACATGTTTAAACAAAGAACTGTGTTTATAAAGATGAAGTTAATGTTTTTAACTCAAAGGCATGAGGCCAGTGAGGCTGTGCCAATACTATATAAAAATATTTATCTAGCTGTAGCTCAAGGCCATTACAACCGAGCATTTTGGTTTCTAAGTGTTATCATCCACAGTGGCTCTAGGCCTTAAGGCCGAGCATACCAAATTTATCCTTATAACATGAATGAGATCATAGCCTCAATGGCTGAGCTATCATTACCAACTTAAGATTGAGTATTCAGCCAAGAATTGAACCTATAAAAATATTTATATACTTCTGTAGGCCGTAAGGCCGATTATTTGTCATTGAAATTCTTTTTAAGATTGCATTCCTAGCCATATGGCTGAAGTAGTGAAATGTCATATTACTATCAATGGGTAGGCTTGAGGGTTGAAGCCAAGCTACGACAGTCTTCTGTAAAGACTAAGTTTCATACTCAAGGCCGTAAGGCTGAGTCATTTGAAAAGACTGTGTTTCATACTCAAGGTCGTAAGGCCGAGTTATTTGAAAAGACTGTGTTGCATACTCAAGGCTGCAAGGCCAAGTTATTTGAGAAGACTATGTTCTTGCTCAAGGCCGTATGGCCAAGCCTTTGATAAGGAATTCTTTCTGTGTCAGTGTTGGGGTCATACAACCTGACTGTGATGCTTTTACATCTTATATTTTGTAAAGAATAACTAGAGCCCGAGTAGTATTGGCTGGGTTGTTGTAAGAAATGATAACTCACATCATTTATTGACTTAGATAGAGTATAAAACTCTCGAGTGGAGCAGGAAATAACTCCATATTGATTATTATCATAAGATATTGATACATTCATGTGACTGTGGTTTCAGCCGCGAAGGCATTATCAATTCATGATATAGTCACCCGACTGTGATGATAGTCGAGGAGACATTCGAATAATAGTGTGTTTACAACACCACAATTAACACCAATTGAGATTATATGAGAAGCCCATTGTGAAACACTTTCTGAGTTACCTTAATTATCAAAATTATATACTTATATCCTCAAGTATAGAGGAGGAAGACCCATTGTGAAGATGGTCTCATTATGAAATCATTAAAATGAATTTATATAAGAATATTTATATAATCATTATGAGTCTACATTTAAGATTTTTTGTTAATGATACGAGTTATGAATATTATGCTTTTACTCTATCAAAGGTAGAGTATTCCTTGAGTGCATGATTACAATTTCATCATATGAGATGACTTTGTTGTAAATATGTGCCTATGATGTGTTGTCATTGATGTCAACATATCTCTTTGTTAGAGACAGTGAAGATAGTGCAGTTCAATAAAGTAGATTGCTTTGCATTTCCAGTGAAATAAGGATCAAAGTCTATGGATTAAACAATTTGTAGAGGATTGTCTAAAGTTGCTCTAGTTAAGATTTGAGAGGTCTGCATGGAGGATTGGTGAAGTTATTGCCATTTGAGTAGAACCAGGTTTTCAGTTGTTCAAAGGTAACAGAGTGATAGGAATTTGGTCTAGATTACTCCACATTGGAATATTATGGTCTATGGTTCTAGAGGTATGTTTCGGATGTTGGTGTGTATCCTCAACTCAAGTGGTTCATGGTTTGGAGGTCTGCAAGCAATCTTTATAGCATGACAGTCATGATAGTTAGTGTTCTTAAGTTCCTGTATGAAGATGCAAGTGATTCTGATGATTTGAGGTGGTGTGGTTGTTCTTGTTGATTTCATTATTCTTGTGGAGCTCTCTAGATCTTGTGCCTATCGTGTTGGTGGTCTGCATTAAAGATTGAGCTCGTAGTTGAAGATTTCTCCTTGGGTGTTGTTGTTCTTTCCAGTCTTGGCCGACCGGATGCTTTGTGCATGTTCCAGATAATCTAAGAGAAGTTCTATGGAATATGGCATGTTTGTCGAGGAAGATTTGAGTCCTAACTATGTTTAGCCAACAATGTAGTGGTCTGCATGTAGTATTTTGTATTAAGTCAATTCTTTTTGTAAATGTTTGTAATGCTAACCTTGGAGATTGTTCCAATAGTTGATGATTGTATTGCCGACCTTGATGTTCATTCCAAGGTTGATGTACCGTATAAATACTCGTATTTGAGTCATGGAAAAAGTGTCCTTGAGTGAAAATGATAAAATTCTAAGCAAGGTAAAAAGGCAAAGTAGAAGAGGAAGAGCAGTGATGATGTAGAGGTAGCGAAGAAGTGTTTGAGGGTAGAGCAGAGGTGTTGTGAGCTTCAATGGAATTAAACCCTAGCATGGAGAAGATGTTGTTTCTCAGTTCAACCTTTCTATATTAATCATGCAAATGTTTTTGTAGATAGTGAGTCTCTTGGAGTAGTGAGCTCTGGGCAGTACGCCTGAAGGCAAGTGCCTTCCTATTTTTCTATTCTTTTAACAGAGAATAAATCTTGTGGGTTAACCCCCACCGTGGTTTTTCCCTTAACCAAGTTTCCATGTAAAAAGCCTTGTGTTATGTGTGTTGATTGTATTTTTGCTCATGTGTTGTTGATTCATGCTTTCATGGTTATATCATTAATCTGTTAATAAGTGGTTAAGAAGATTAAATGTAGAAGATAAAGTTTTGAGACAACTGATTCACCCCCCCTCTCAGTTGTCTGCCCTAATTTCAACAATTGGTATTGGAGCCAGTTCCTCTAAAAGAAGCCTAATTTCTTGAGGAGATCCAGGATGTCAACATACAAGAAGGACAGTCTAAGATTTGATGGAACAAATTACTCTCTTTGGAAGAATCGCATGGAGTGTCATTTGCAATGCATGGGCGATCCTTATTGGTTGATAACTAAGAATAAGTATACTCCTCCAGAGAAAGGTCATTCAACTCCAGATGAAGTCAAAGAAGTTGAATACAACATTCAAGCTAAAGAAGCATTGTTGAGTGCCCTGACTGATACAGAAATGACAAATGTCTAGGAATTGAAAACCACTCATGAAATCTGGGAGAAGTTGGAAACTCTATATGAAGGTGATGCATATGTCAAATGTGCTAAATTGTAGAGCCTGAAGGGTAGATATGAATGTTTGAGGATGAGTGAAGATGAAAACATCACTTCCCACATGCAGAAGGTGAATGAACTTGTGTGTAGCATCAGGTGTGCTGGGGGAAAACTGGAAGAATCAGAGATTGTTGGCAAAGTACTCAGATCCTTACATGCTTCATACAAGCATAGAGTTGCTACTATTGAGGAGATTAGGACTGTGACATATGTTACAAGGGATCAATTGATTGGAAAGCTTTCAACATTTGAAATGAGTGAATCTGGTGATTCTCTTCCAAAATTAGAATCTACATTTAAGGCAATCATTTTCGGAAAGCAAAGATTTGATCCAGGTGAAAGCTCTTCAAGAAGAGCAACTAGATATGAGAAGGCAAGGAAGGAACTTGAAGAAGATGAATCTGAGCTTGAACAACTTGAAGCCCTTATTGCCAAAAGATTACCAAGAGGATCTAGTAAGTATGAAGGAAAGTTGCCTTTCAAATGTTTTGCTTACAATAAAATTGGTCATTTTTCTTCAAGATGTCTAGAGAGGGTTTCAAAGCCAAACCCTAACAGACCTAGGGTTCAGAAGAAAAGCTACTATGCCAAGAAGCTATTGAAGAAGGAGTCATAGATGATGAATATGATATGGGAAGTATCTCTAGAAATGAATGGGTGTTCATTGCTATCCAAGAAGAAGATCTGGTGCCTACTAAATCTGCTAGTTGTGTGAATGTGGAAAGTGCCTTGGCTACTTAGGTTGAAGAAAAGGATGAATGGGTGATTGACAGTGGTTGTTCTCATCATATGACTGGTGATAAAAGTAAGTTTGTAAGTTTGGAAAGATATGAAGGTGGAATTGTGAAGTTTGGAGACAATTCAGCTGGTAGAATCCGTGGCAGAGGATCCATCTCTCTTGATGGTAGGAATAACACTAATGATGTTTTGTATGTAGAGGGGTTGAAGCATAATCTTCTTAGTTTTGGATAGTTGGTTGACAAAGGGTATGATCTCCAATTCAAGAATGGAAAATGCAATATTTTGGGAATCTCTAGAACTGAGATTGCATCTGGGACATAGACTAGAGGTAATATCTTTCATTTAAGTAGTATTAGTAAAAGTTGTTTGATTGCTCAGATTGATCAGAGTTGGTTATGGCATAGGATAATGTGTCATGTAAACTTTGATAACATTGTCAAGATAAGTACTACTCAGGCTGTGAGAGATCTTTCAAAGCTCATGAAACCTGCTAATAGCATGTGTAAGGAATGTTAGTTGGGCAAATAGAACAGAACTACATTCAAAAGTAATGAACAATTTTCAAGTGGATTATTGGAACTTGTGCACACTGATTTGTGTGGTCCTGCCAAAGTTAGGAATTTGCAAGGAGACAAATATTTTATGTTGCTGATTGATGGTTACTCCCAAATGATATGGGTCACTTTCTTGAGAGAGAAATCAGAGCCTCTTGACATATTCAAAAGTGTTCAAGGCTAAAGTGGAGAATGAGATTGGTGTGAAGACAAAGTGTCTGAGGTCTGATAGAGGTGGAGAGTTTACCTCTTGTGAGTTTAATGCATTTTGTGAAGAGCATGAACTAAGAAGACAGTTATCTACTCCTAGGACTCCTTAGTAGAATGGAGTTGTGGAAAGGAAGAACTAAACTTTCAAGAGGTTGCTAGAACCATGATCATGGAGGCAAATGTTCCACATTTATATTGGAGAGAAGCTATGAGTACTGATGTCTACACTCTTAACTGGGTGTAGATCAAAGGTAATACTGGTAAAACACCTTATGAATTGTGGTTTGGTAATGCTCCTACTATGAAATACTTCAGAGTTTTCGGTAGTAAATGCTATATCAAGAGAGATGAAGAACTAGCCAAGTTCTTCAACAAGAGATTGAAAAATATTGTTGAAAGTGCTAATGTCAAGGTTGATGAAAGGAAGGACATACCTTCCAAGTCTTGTGGATATGAATCAGATGATCAAAATGAAGATCCAAATGAAGGAAAGCAAGCTTAAACTCAAACTCAGATTTAGATTGCTCTGGAGAATCCAGTAACTCAAGAAGTTAGTGCAAATGTTGAGGAACAAGTTCAAGAATCAGAAGTTCAAGAAAATCCTAAAACTCCTAGGTATGTAAGGTTGAATCATTCTAAAGATCAAATCATACGAGATAGAAATAAAGGTGTTAAAACTAGAAGAGAAATTGCGGAAGAACAAGTGGAGTATTGTTTGATTTCAAAGATTGAACCAAAATCAGTGAATGAAGCTTGTAATGATGAAAGTTGGGTAAAAGAAATTGAAGAAGAATTAATGTAAATTGAAAAGAATCATACTTGGGATCTTGTTCCTAGACCTAAAAACAAAAATGTAATTGGAACTAAATGGGTCTTCCGGAATAAATTGAATGAAGATGGTGAAGTTGTGAGAAACAAAGAAAGATTGGTGTGCAAAGGATATTCTCAGGTAGAGGGAATTGATTTTGAAGAAACTTTTTCTCTGATGGAAAGAATCGAAGCAGTCAGATTATTTCTTTCCTTTATTGCTTACAAAGATTTCAAAGTCTACTAGATGGATGTCAAGTCAGAATTCCTAAATGGAGAGTTGGAAGAAGAAGTCTACATTGAGCAACTGGAAGGATTCCAGTTGTTTAATCAAGGAGATATGCTCTGTAGATTGAGGAAAACATTGTATGGACTTAAACAAGCCCCAAGAGCCTGGTATGCAAGATTAGATAAGTATCTGCTAAAGTTAGGTTTTAGCAAAGGCACAGCTGACAGTAATATTTACTTCAAAATTGATCATGAACACATCTTAATTGTTGAGGTATTTGTTGATGATATCATCTCTAGTGGAAATGAGGGCATGTGTAAAAAAATTGTTCATCAGATGCAAAGTGAATTTGAGATGTCCATTCTTGGTGAAATGAATTTCTTCTTAGGTCTGCAAATCATTTAGTCAGATAAGGGCATCTTCATATCTCAGTCTAAGTATGTGAAAGAGTTGTTGAAAAAGTTTGGAATGGAGGATTCAAAACCAGTGAGTACTCCTATGATAACTGGGTGCAAGTTGACTAAAGATGATGATTCCCCTAAGGTAGATCAGAGAAGGTATAGATCAATGATTGGAGGACTGCTTTATTTGACTCATACCAGACCTGATATTATGAATGTAGTTGGCCTTGTTGCTAGATTTCAAGATGATCCTAGAGAATCTCATGTTGTAGCAGTCAAAAGAATTTTTAGATATCTGAAGGGGACATCTGATTATGGCTTATGGTATCCTAAGGATGATGATTTCACTCTTCATGCATATATAGATGTTGATTGTGCAGGAGATGTGGATGACAGGAAGAGTACTAGTGGTGGTGCATTTTTCTTGGGAAAGAGATTGGTTTCTTGGTTGAGCAAAAAATAGGAGGCAATATCTCTATCTATTGCTGAGGCAGAGTATATGGTAGCATCAAGTAATTGTACTCAAGTTTTGTGGATGAAGCAAATGTTGAAGGATATCATAATTGTGTTTGAAGAGCCTGTTACAATCTTCTGTGATAATTCAAGTGTAATAAACATTTCAAAGAATCCGGTGTTGCATTCAAAGACAAAGCACATATCCATCAAGTTTCACTTTTTGAGAGAGAAAGTAAATAAGAATGAAGTTAGATTGGAGTTTGTTTCTTCAAAGGATCAAATTGTAAATATCTTCACTAAGCCTTTATCTAAAGATACTTTTGTGTATCTTAGAGTGAAGCTAGGGGTTATTACCCCTCCTGCTCAGAACTAAGGTGCACTGGTGTGCATCAGTCCGGTGGAACTCACAGTCATATCTTGTGATCCGGATTGATGTTAAGTGGATGCTACTTAGGGGGAGTAATCAGTATGTTATTTCTGGAAGAAATAAAAGAGAGAAAGATGATTGCAAATATGTGCCATTTGCCATTGATGTCAAATGGGGAGAGAAGTCATGTGAAAAACTTAGAAGTAAGTAGTTGCTGGTGAAAGGGGGAGTAGTGAAGAAAAGTGGTTGCAGGTGTGAGAAGAGAAAGGGGGAGAAGTCCTTGTCTTGATGGATGAATCATTTTTTCACATCATATGTTGCCATCAATGACAAAGGGGGAGATTGTTGCAAATATGTGCCTATGATGTGTTGTCATTGATGTCAACATATCTCTTTGTCAAAGACAGTGAAGACAGTGCAGTTCAATAAAGTAGATTGCTCTGCATTTCTAGTGAAATGAAGATTAGAGTCTGCAGATTAAAGGATTTGTAGAGGATTGTCTAAAGTTACTCTAGTTAAGATTTGAGAGGTCCACATGGAGGATTGGTGAAGTTATAGCCATCTAAGTAGAACTAGGTTTTTTAGTTGTTTAGAGGTAACAAAGTGATAGGAATTTGGTCCAGATTGCTCCGCATTGGAATATTATGGTCTGTGGTTCTAGAGGTATGTTTGGTATGTTACTGTGTATCCTCAACTCAAGTGGTTCATGGTTTGGAGGTCTACAAGCAATCTTTCTAGCATGACAATCATGACAGTTAGTGTTCTTAAGTTCCTGTATGAAGATGCAAGTGACTCTGGTGATTTGAGGTGGTGCGGTTGTTCTTTTTGAATTCATTGTGCTTGTGGAGGTCTCTGGATTGTGTGCCTATTGTGTTGGTGGTCTGCATTAAAGATTGAGCTTGTAGTTGAAGATTTCTCCTTGGGTGTTGTTGTTCTTTCTAGTCTTGGCCGACTAGATGCTTCGTAAATGTTGCAGATAATCTAAGAGAAATTCTATGGAGCATGGCATGTTGTTTGAGGAAGATTTGAGTCCCAGCGATGTTTGGCTAATAGTGTAGTGGTCTGCATGTAGTATTTTGTATTAATTCAAGTCTTTTTGTAAATGTTTGTAATGTCAACCTTGGAGATTGTTCCAATGGATGATGATTGTAATGCCGACCTTGATGTTCATTCCAAGGTTGATGTAGCATATAAATACTTGTAGTTGAGTCATGGAAAAGGTGTCCTTGAGTGAAAATGATAAAATTCTAAGCAAGGTAAAAAGGCAGAGCAAAGAAGAGGAAGAGCAGAAGAGGGAGAGTAGTGATGATGTAGAGGTAGCGAAGAAGTGTTTGAGGGCAGAGTAGAGGTGTTGTGAGCTTCAATGGAAAAGAACCCTGACATGGAGAGGATGTTTCTCAGTTCAACCTTTCTATGTTAATCATGCGAATGTTTTTGTAGACAGTGAGTCACTTGGAGGAGTGAGCTCTGGGCAATACACCCAAAGGCAAGTGCCTTCCCATTTTTCTATTCTTTTAATAGAGAATAAATCTTGTGGGCTAACCCCTACCGTGGTTTTTCCCTTAACTAGGTTTCCACATAAAAATCCTTGTGTTATGTGTGTTGATTGTATTTCTTCTCGTGTGTTGTTGATTCATGCTTTCATGGTTATATCATTAATCTGTTAATAAGTGGTTAAGAAGATTAAATGCAGAAGATGAAGTTTTGAGACAACTAATTCACCCCCCCTCTCAGTTGTCTATCCTAATTTCAATAGACTTATTTCTAAAAATGTGAACCATATGTGGCCTAGGGGTCAAATGGTCAAACTAATGTGAAATGAATCAAACCGTGTGACGAGGAGTCACTAGAATCTTGTAACCAACCTATGGAGGGAGACAAATGTCCAAGCATGGATAATGATTTGAATTGATCCTACTCACACAAGACCAAAATAATTAGGTCGTTAAGAACATATTGTAGGACATAACAACTCATAAGTCAAGTTAGGATGGTGGACATACGACCACGTTCATTGTGTAACATATTTGTATGAAAAACTTTGGCCAAAGTAATGCATCCATCTCTACATGCATTATCAGTCCACAGTGTTCCAAATGACCTAGTGTCTCTAGTAGTGTCATACAAGTTAGAGGGGATCTATAGTGTGTGACTGTGAGATATTAGGAAGGACACAACACCAGATAATCAGATGGCTAACCTATTGGGTTCTAATGTCTATCCTTTCCGTGAAGGGTAGGGCCCCTTCTAGTTAGGAAGATGAGTAGGGATCCGCAAGTCTGTGGTTGGAGGAAAAGCACCAGGATGATGCTCTTCTTC
Organism: Cunninghamia lanceolata; assembly: GCA_027924645.1. Lineage (NCBI taxonomy): Eukaryota > Viridiplantae > Streptophyta > Pinopsida > Cupressales > Cupressaceae > Cunninghamia > Cunninghamia lanceolata. The sequence continues at coordinate 3,179,900 of BSBN01000286.1, read as the reverse complement.
CCAAGCATGAGACAAGCCAAGGATTATGGAGACAGATGTCATTGGTTCTAGATACAATAATTGCATTTTGTGACCAATTGGTTTATTGTGATGTAAAAACTTGATTAAGATGCCCAGACCATATATTGTATTTGATTAGTGATGGTTGTTACTCACTAAAGATTGTAATGGTTTACTGGATTATAAGTTATGTTATATCTTGATTTGATTAACATGCTTAATTAATGGAAAATATTATGTTTCTTTTGGTTCAAAATTTTGATTATCTCTATCAATTCTTAATTAATGACTTGATTAAGTTACATGTTTTAAGTTAAATCTTGAGCATTATGGAAAGTGATGTTACAAAGAGGATGGGCTATGGACACACTAATATCACCACCTCATGAGATACTCTAAGTGAGTACAATAATCTAAAGGTTGCCACAATAGGTAAGATTACCCTTCCAGTGACTTTGGGGCCTAAAACCATTCCTACCACATTCTATATCATAGACAAAGACACAGGATATAATTTTCTCTTTAGAAGACTGTGGATACATAGGATGAAAGTTGTGTCATCCACATTATTTTAAGAGGCTTGATTCTTACATTTGGGGAAGGTGTACATCATGAAAGGAGACCTAGAACCCTTCAGCGTGTTGAAGTCAAACACCCCAAACAAGCATATAGGCATCCCCATAGACTATGAGCTCCCTACCAACAAGTTGGATGTCCCTAATCCTACGCCTCAATCGATATGCATTAAACAAATGGAAATCCTAGAAAAGACCATAAATACCACATATATCAAAACCATAGAAAATGAGACATTGCCAAAACAAAAGGAAACGGTTCCCAAAGAAAAGATGGTTAAGATCATGGAATGGATAGAGTGAGATGGACCACTCCAATTCCCCTTAGAAGTACTCATGATCAATATCCAACTGGCCTACAAACACAATCCTTGCATAGGAGAGAAACCACACTAAATAGAAGGTCCAGTGTTTCAAGACAGCCACTCTAGATCTAAGATACGTCGATCCATATGATTTCATAGATCCAAAGGAAGACATGACAGAAAATTACTCCTTTGTCCCTCTTAAGTGAATCATGTGTCCCTAACACACTGAAAGAAATAGAATCATATGAGCCTCTCACACCAGTAGAAGACTCATATGGACCTCTGACACCCATGGAAGATTCCCATTCTATCGACAATGAATCAACTAACATCATATGAATGCTCCCAAAGATGCTCATAGTGTCCCAACCACAAGAGCAGCCAACCACTTCTACCTCAGTGCAGTCAAATGAACTAGGTGAGTGGGAAGCACCTTTGGTTCAAATTGAAATGGTTGAAAGACTTCTAGATGAAGATGAGAAAAGTGAAGGTACATTCCAAAAAGAATAGAAAATGAGAGTGTCACTCGGCACTGATGATCCTACCATTTTTGAGTTACCAAGGAGTTACATAAGATATTCCATGGACCTAAGACTAGAACCCAATGGAAGGACAAGTATAAGCTTTGTCCTTCCTAATGAACAAAGGGAGCCACAAACTCCCCTTGAGTTGTTCCAATTTTTGCAAAATATTCAAGAGAGACAAGATGTGAAGATCTACATGCAAGAGCAGTTTGACCTATTAGCAAAGTTATTAAGATTCGATGGGGTCATGTACTAGACTTCTTCCCATCAACAATCCTTTGAAGACTTGATTCATCTCACATTACCAAGGGAAAATACTGAATTGGAAACACTAGAATCAAATGATAAACCCTACAGAATAGGAGAACTTGTCCTGAGAAGAGGTAGCACAAAGAATAAAAAGAGAAGGCAAAAAAGAGCTTTCACAGAGGACTCGAAAGGTCCTTATATGGTCAAAGAAGACATTGGAAATGGTGCCTATCTCTTGTGCACAATGGAGGGAGAGGAATTTGGTGAAACAGTCAATGCCTTTTACCTCTATTGGCCCCATTCTACTATCCAAATTTTAAACTTTTCGCATATCAAAACCCCTGTGCCAAGTCATCCTTTTGGTTACAATTTGCTGATGTCATGCTTTTTATGTCAATCATGTCGATAACTTGTTAACAAGACATCATACTTTGTCTTGTTCATTCTCTCTCTCTCCATTGAAGCTTTGTGTAGCAATATTATTCCAAGTCAAAATTTAAATTGAATTGGCTTAGAAACATTATTTTTGCGCTAACTTTCATTTTTTGCTAAGCTTGCACCGATTCTAATTTTTCCGCAAACCTCACATCAACTTCTGAATTCCACTAACTTTGCGTCAGCTTTCATTTTTTGCAAACATCGCGTCAACTTTCACATCTTGCAAAGTTTGTGTTAACTTTCAAATTCAGCTAAGTTCGTGTGCACTTTTACTTTTGGCTAAGTTGATGTCCACTTTCACATTCAGCAAAGTTTGAGTCAACTTGCACTTTTGAAGGTGTGGGTTTTAGTTTTTAATAACTCCTCCGAAGTTACACTTTTTCAAAGTAAAGTTGTGGTTTTTAATAAGTTGAAGTACATCTCCAAAGTCGGTGACCAAAATGAAAAGTAGTTACCCTAACTACCAAAGCAAACTAAAGAAGTAATTATTTTCAAACTTGCTTTGGAGAAGTTAAAAGGTTATAAAACTTGTATAAGTTACCAATGGAGGTTTTGAAATGATGTAAAAGGGCCGATGAATGAAACAAGAATTAGTTATTATAACTACCCGAACTTCATGCAAATGCATTCTTTGAAGCATGAAGACAAATTGTGTCATCTTTACCAGCATTCTCCTTCTGTGCATTTGATTAAGAGCCATAGAACAAGTGTATGGAAGGCGCAAAACTATTTAATAGTCTGCCTCAAAGATTTATTATGATCTTCATCGCCACTGATTCCTCATACAAAGTAGAGCTTTGATTGCACCTTCGCAAAGACCATTTTATTGTTTGGACAACAAACTTCCCTTTGGTCTTCTCCAACAAATCTGTGCAAAAAGACTCAAAAAGATTTGCCATGAACAAATAATATGCCATAGATGTTGAAGCATTGTGCAGGGGATACTTTCAGAGTTTGGTGTTAATGCTAAAATCAAAGCCTCTGTTATTAAGAGCCTCAATTGATGATTGCAGAATTTGTACAAAATAGTTCTTTGAAAGTCTATAGAAACTTATCAACAAGTGCAAATAGTGGGTGTAAATCCAAATACCACAGCCTTCACTTAAGACGCAACACATGAAATATATGACAGCAATGCCTCAAGAAGATGTTATCTCATGCTATGCAATGATCGTAGGGTACATACAAACTGTGTTTATTAAAAAGGCATTAAAAATATTCAAACAAATGCAACTTATAGGTGTGAAACCATCAATGAGCTAAATGAGCTTTTGATCGTGGGGTATCAGCATACCTCAAAGCATAAAGGATAGAGGAATTTTGTTAAATATTATGCTTATAGCTACCATAGTAGACATCGATGCAAAATGGATTTGCTGTAAAGGTTTTGTTTACTATCTCTGGCACAAATTTTAACCATAGATAAAAATGCTCTTGTATACATGCATGCAAAATGTGAAACCACAAACAAGGCTCATTGAACTGTTCGACAGAATGCCTTGATGGATTACAATGATTGCATGGTATGCACAAAATGGATTTGCTGAAGAATCTTTAGGAGCTATAAAGTAATACAATCGGCTATTGTAAAGCCATGGTACACAACCTTTCCAAGCATTCTCTTTGTCTATGCTTGAGCTAGATCTTTAGAACAGGGTATGCACGTCTGGCAAGACAGAGTGGAACGAGGATTTTGTCAGCTATTATAGTTACAATCACTCTGGTAAACCTATATACATGCACAATGTGAAAGCATAGACTGTGCACATGAACTCTAGTAAGTCACCTCAAATAATGTGGTCTCATGGAATGTGATGGCCGTAGGAAATACACAAAATTGTTATATGGAAATGACTTTAGAAGTTGTAAAATTTTATGTCAAAACCTTTGTAAGCATCCTCCCGTTCTATGCCAAAATGGTAGCCTTCAAAAATGCCTTATGCCTTCATCAAAGCGTAATGAAGATGGGGATTCTTTAAAGATATTATATTTGTAGATGCTAATGTAAACATGTATGAAAAATAGGGAAGCTAGATGTGAATGTAGTTTCTTATAATGATGTCTCACTGAGATCCCCAAATGAGTATGCCAATGAAAAGATAGGTCACTCCATGGTAAACTCTTCAGAAATAAATGTACCATGTTCATTACCAATGGAGAATCAATCCTTTAATACTTGTGAAAGGGTTTATATGGTAGGGAACATACCATCTCATACAAACTATTGGAATGGATCTTCTCTCCCACACCAAATATGACTTGCACTACCCTGATCTCAAGTATTATGGAAGGGTGCTTTCAAAGCTATTGATATTGCATGGTGGCCATGAAAAGGGTCTCCCCTTCAAACATTCAAGGTCACAAGGAGTTTTATAATGAAATGATCATTCTTAGTAAATTACATCACTGTTGTCTTATGAGGCTTGAATGATTCTGTGAGGAAAGTGAGGAGCATATTGGTGTACAAGTTAAAAAAAAATAAGATTGGAATCCGAACAATTTGATATCAATCAAACAAATACAAGAGATTTTTCCTAACTTTGTTCTTAAAGTTACAATTGAACTTAAAGCAAGAGTTGATCCTTTTTTTCATTTCTCGAGGGATAAAGAGGACAACCAAACCATTATAGAAGGAAAGGGGGAGTTCCATGTGACAATCATTATTGATCGTCTACAAGAAAGAATTCAAGGTTGAGGCTAATATGGGTATACCTGAATTGAACTATCGAGAAAGTATCTCAAAGACAACATAAGTTTAATACGTGCACAAGAAATAATTACCTCAAAGTCAATTCACAGACATAATTATAAGATTTGAGCTTATTGAAGCGGGCAGTGAGTACGAATTTGAGAATGCAATTAAAGGTGGAATTGTACCTAAGGAGAATATACCAGGTGTAATGAAGAGGTTGGAAGAGTGTATGAGAAATGGTGCTCTAAAAAGGCTTCCCTATTGATGATGTGCAGACTATCCTTATAGATGGATCATATCATGATGTGGACTCTAGCTTACTGGCATCCTATCTTGCAACTCATGGTGCTTTTAGGGAAGGAATGACAAAGGTAAGTCCAAAGTTGTTGGAACCTATAACAAAAGTGGAAGTTATGACACTCGAGGAGCATTTAGGAGATGTTTTTGGCAATCTCAATTCAAGGCATGGTAAGATCCACAACTTTGGTGATAAGCTAGGGGGACTAAAAGTCTGGTAGAAACAAAAGATGTATTTCTTAGATACAAAGATCAAGCATTGGGGAATGACTACAGTGCCATTTATCCTTCTAAAGGAGTCTATGATTCAGGTATTCAGAGGGTTTGTCTAGATCTAGCCAAGTTGATTATCAAAAAGGAGTGGATGAAGATGGAAAGGACTTAACGAAATCCACAACTCGAAACTTGCAAGTCCTAGTTACCCTTTTGTGAAAGTGACTTAAGTCACTCTTGTAATGTAAAGTTAGAAAATGAACTTTATTTTCAGAAAAGTGATGAAAAATATAACCAAAAATAAGGTTTATTATTGTATTGTATTTCAAAAAGTTAGTTATGAGGTAGTTACTTGAAGTGGTTAGGAAGTAGTTACAAGTTGGTTATTAGGTGGTTATGATGAAAAGTCTATAAATACATGGCTATTTCATATGTAAAGAGGGGGAACTCTTTAGAGAGAACTTTTGCAGAGGGGGACTCTGGAAAAGGGGAAACTTTGGAGAAATTTTTAGAGATATTTTGAAAAGTTTTTATGTTTACACTATGTACAAAAATGATTTTGGAATTGTATAATTTCAAAGATAATAAAGAATGCATTTTAGTTTATGTGCTCTAAATGTGTTCTTATGTTATCATTTCTAATTTCTCATATGTTGAATTGGTAATCCTTTTATGCACATGTGCAATACATTGATTATTTGTGTGATTGATGTGATGAAACACACCCATCTCTTGGTATCTTGTTTTGGATGTGCCTATATGACCTATCTCTTCTTATGTTGAGGTTTATTGTACTTCTTTCTTCATCGTTGCACATTTCAACCTATTTGATAACAACCCCTTTTGTATCGTTATTAGTTGTGGAATCTCAATTGGTTTTCGTATGTCTACTGTTGGGGTTTCTGTTAGTCATCTTTTCCTAGTTTTGTGTTTTCTCCTTTATGTACTTTCAGGTTAAAAGTACACAAAAATACCAAAAACCTAATCATATGAGGGAGCTACCCCTCTCAAACGTAGAGGAAAGCTGATAATTCAATGACAGCTTCTCCAACTGTTGGGACAATTTAGTCACCGCTCTAAGGGCAATGAGTCATTTTCAAAGGTTATTTCATGGTGACAAATATGTTTACCAACAGATTTTTGGTGACTCTGTTGGGGATCGAACTGAAGTCTTGGTGCATTTTGTTTCCTCAAAAATCTAAGGATGCCTCCCTTGCAATGGAGGTTGGTGACTCTGCAGAAGTGAGATACCCACTGCCATTACTTTCAGACTTGAACCATGGCGTCAAATCCATCTCAGCCATGGGGAACTCACATTGGTCCATTAGCCTTGGCTCAATACACACCTTTACCTACAGGATCACATAAACACTTTCCAAAGTTCACTGGAGAGAACTCACAAAATCCTGAAAATCATATTATAGCCTTCACAGTTGCTTGCAAAATTTTGGGAGTTAATGAAGAAGATGTCTTTGTGTGGTTGTTTGTTGAAAGCCTCGTTGGACCTACCACAGAATGGTTTCAACATTTGAAAGATGGATGCATTAAAAATTGGGACAACTTGAAGGAAAAGTTTCTTGCAAGATTCAAAATTATAGTTGATGTAAGTGAGCTTTTATCTTAGTTTTTCCAGATCCAGAAGAGAGGACGAACCTATAAGGGATTTTGAAAATCCCTCAAGAAAATTGACCAAGTGAAGACAATCAATTGTGTATCTTCATCAGTTCATTGCACCCCGAAGTCAAATTCATCTTGAAGCAAGATAAGGTACAAAATATGGAAATTGCACAAACATAAGCTATTGAGATTGAAGATGACTTGATTATGTCTGGATTATTGAAAGAAAAAGATATTAAAAGATGTATTCGAGAGGTTTCAAGAAATAAGTCAACAAAGAGGTCTTGCATGGAAAACCATAATTATCAACCTGAAGAGCATGCCTATACATAGTTTAATCTCAATACAAAAAGAGTAAAGTTAATGCCTCCTTTAGGTGGTTGTATGAATCTTACGGTGTTAGGTGAAAAAGACTTGCTTGAAGATGAGTTGATTCCCTCAGCAACAAAACCTTATGTTACACAAAATGCTGGAGTGTACCATTTATCTGTTGAGGATAGTGATGATGATTCAGAAATTTCTCATGAAGATCAACGAGTTAATACGTTTTTTGTCCCTTGGGGTAATGTTAGTAATCACTACACTTAGTCAGAAAATGTAGTAACTAATTCAACTTCGGTGACAATGACTATTGAACCATTACTCACCAACTCAAGTGATAAAGAAGCAAGCAAAAATGATCACCTATTAGTATCTTTTTCTTCTCCAGAGACTGAAGCATTTACCTTTGAAGGCACCGAAAAAGATTCAATAAACATTTCAGTGGATGCAGAGATTGAAGGCCAACTTATAGATGGAGAAAAAAAAAATGCATCACCAAGCAATATTTTTGAAACTTACATGCAACCTGATTTTGAAAGATTCAAATTTTGTGAAGAACCTAACAGAGAAGAATCACTGCAACAAAAGCATATCAAAATCCAGAAAGATATCAGTGAACAATTTGAGGATAAAAGGTACAAAGATGAACCAATGAGCATCCTCATTCCAACACATGTGCAATCTGAGTTTTATGGAGCATTCAAGGTTTGGAGTAATCCTCTATTTGAATCTTCTGGTCATGTAGACGCCTCTGTATTAGATATAGCAGGTTCATTTTTTATTCCTTCCAATACTAATGTTGAAGAAGAAGAATATATACATACATCTGGTAATTGTTCTGATTCCAAGCAAATGGAAAGGACATAAGACAATCTTGGGAATTATACTAGAAGTAATATGAGTAGTCATGAAGGGATTAGGAATAATCAGATTAATAATGATGCTCAGTTCCATAATGTTTTCATCCCAAGTTGGTGCTTAGAAATGTCTGATGATGATTTCTTATGTGGAGAAGGAGTCGTCATTTCCCCTTTGCAATTTAATGAAGAGTATACTCCAGAAGATAGAGAATTGTCGTTAGTAGACCATGAAATGCCTAAGTCAACCATTGCCAATAAAGATGGTGTTATTTTACCTAAGGATGATTCAGTGTTCGTTGAGGTTGTTGTCTATAAGTTTGTTTCAATGGATGTTGATTTTGATCAGGATTTGCAAGAAGCGCATATAGCCCAAGATTGGTCCTTCTTTGATTCTAATGGTCATGAGTACACTCAAAGTTTGAATATTCATGCATTTGATGCAATACAAGAAGATATAGTTGATGACATGCAAGGTGATGTGATCCAACAGGCTTCAAAGGTTTATAATGAGGAATGGCTATTTGGGTGTAATGTATTACTCAGAGAGTTTTTGAATGCTATTAATTTTAGATCTCTCATCACAGTAATTGCAAGTTGGTGGTTGATTTTACAAGTGCTCCTCACTCACCATCCACTTTTCTGCATAGGTACCTATTTTTCTCAGCCCGTTAATGGTTTTACATGATCATCTTGAAGCAGTTTGAGGTAGGAGTCACCTACCATGTACATAGGTTAATTAGGAATTTTTGTTGTGTCTGTCTTATTTCAGTTCCTTTGTGTCTTTGTCGAGCCTCATTGTTCTCCTCGTACATTATGTTATATCCTGACTCTATTTGACCAATGGATAAGGCACTGTTCATTTCCAGAGATTCTAGGTTCATCCTACATTCACAAGGTCCTTGTCCCCAGTTAGAGCCAGTTGTTGGCCCCGTTCTACTATACAAATTTTAAACTTATTGCATATCAAAACCCCTGTGCCAAGTCATCCTTTTAGTTACAATTTGTCGATGTCATGCTTTTTATGTCAATCATGTCGATAACTTGTTAACAAGACGTCATACTTTGTCTTGTTTATTCTCTCTCTCTCCATTGAAGCTTTGTACAACAATATTATTCCAAGTCAAAATTTAAATTGAATCAGCTTAGAAACATTATTTTTGTGCTTTCTTTCATTTTTCACTTAGCTTGCGCCGATTCTAATTTTTCCACAAACCTCGCATCAACTTTCAAATTCTGCTAACTTTGCGTCAGCTTTCACTTTTTGCAAACCTCGCGTCAACTTTCACATCTTGCAAAGTTTGTGTTAACTTTCAAATTCGGCTAAGTTCATGTGCACTTTTACTTTTGGCTAAGTTGACGTCCACTTTCACATTTGGCAAAGTTTGCGTCAACTTGCACTTTTGGATAACTAAAATGAAGGTGTGGGTTTTAGTTTTTAATAACTCCTCCAAAGTTACACTTTTTCAAAGTACAAGTTGTGGTTTTTAATAAGTTGAAGCACATCTCCAAAGTCAGTGACCAAAATGAAAAGTAGTTACTCTAACTACCAAAGCAAACTAAAGAAGTAATTGTTTTCAAACTTGCTTTGGAGAAGCTAAAAGGTTATAAAACTTGTATAAGTTACCGATGGAGGTTCTGAAATGATGTAAAAGGGGCAATGAATGAAACAAGAATTAGTTATTATAACTACCCAAACTTCATGCAAATACATTCTTTGAAGCATGAAGACAAATTATGTCATCTTTACCAGCATTCTCCTTGTGTGCATTTGATTAAGAGCCATAGAACAAGTGTATGGAAGGTGTAAAACTATTTAATAGTCTGCCTCAAAGATTTGTTATGATCTTCATCGCCACCGATTCCTCATACAAAATAGAGCTTTGATTGCACCTTCGCAAAGACCATTTTATCATTTGGCCAACAAATTTCCTTTTGGTCTTCTCCAACAAATCTGTGTAGAAAGACTCAAAAAGATTTGCCATGAACAAATAATATGCCATATATGTTGAAGCAGCTACATTGTGCAGGGGATACTTTCAGAGTTTAGTGTTAATGCTGAAATCAAAGCCTCTGTTGTTGAGAGCCTCAATTGATGATTGTAGAATCTATACAAAATGGTTCTTTGAAAGTTTATAGAAACTTATCAACAAGTGCAAATAGTGGGTGTAAATCCAAATACCACAACCTTCGCTTAAGATGCAGCACATGAAATATATGACAACAATGCCTCAAGAAGATGTTATCTCATGCTATGCAATGATCGCAGGATACATACAAACTGTGTTTATTAAAAAGGCGTTAAAAAATCCAAACAAATGCAACTTATAGGTGTGAAACCATCAATGAGCTAAATGAGCTTTTGATCGTGGGGTATCGGCATACCTCAAAGCATAAAGGATAGAGGAATTTTGTTAAATATTACGCTTACAACTACCATAGTAGACATCGATGCAAAATGGATTTGCTGTAAAGGTTTTATTTACTATCTCTGGCACAAATTTTAACCACAAATAAAAATGCTCTGGTATACATGCATGCAAAATGTGACACCACAAACAAGGTGCATTAAACTATTCGATAGAATGCCTTGATGGAATACAATGATTGCATGGTATGCACAAAATGGATTTGCTGAAGAATCTTTAGGAGCTATAAAGTAATACAATCGACTATTGTAAAGCCATGGTACACAACCTTTCCCAGCATTCTCTTCGTCTATGATTGAGCTAGATCTTTAGAATAGGGTATGCACATCTGGCAAGACATAGTGGAATGAGGATTTTGTCAACTATTATAGTTACAATCGCTCTGGTAAACCTATATACATGCACAATGTGAAAGCATAGACTGTGCACATGAACTCTGGCAAGTCACCTCAAACGATGTGGTCTAATAGAATGTGATGGCCACAGGAAATACACAAAATTGTTATATGGAAATGACTTTAGAAGTTGTTGTAAAATCAGTGTCAAAACCTTTGTAAGCATCCTCCCGTTCTATGCCAAAATGGTAGCCTTCAAAAATGCCCTATGCCTTCATCAAAGTGTAATGAAGATGGGGATTCTTTAAAGATATTATATTTGTAGATGCTAATGTAAACATGTATGAAAAATAGGGAAGCTAGATGTGAATACAGTTTCTTAGAATGATGTCTCACTGAGATCCCCAAATGAGTATGCCAATGAAAAGATAGGTCACTCCGTGGTAAACTCTTCAGAAATAAATGTACCATGTTCATTACCAATGGAGAATCAATCCTTTAATACTTGTGAAAAGGGTTATATGGTAGGGAACATACCATCTCATACAAACTATTGGAATGGATCTTTGCTCCCACACCGAATATGACTTGTACTACCCCAATCTCAAGTATTATGGAAGGGTGCTTACAAAGCTGTTGATATTGCATGGTGGCCATGAAAAGGGTGTCCCCTTCAAACATTCAAGGTCACAAGGAGTTTAATAATGAAATAGTCATTCTTAGTATATTACATCACCGTTGTCTTATGAGGCTTGAATGATTCTATGAGGAAAGTGAGGAGCATATTTTGGTGTACAAGTTCAAAAAAAAAAGATTGGAATCCGAACAATTTGATATCAATCAAACAAATACAAGAGAGTTTTCCTAACTCTGTTCTTAAAGTTACAATTGAACTTAAAACAAGAGTTGATCCTTTTTTTCATTTCTCGAGGGATAAAGAGGACAACCAAACCATTATAGAAGGAAAGGGGGAGTTCCATGTGACAATCATTGTTGATCATCTACAAGAAAGAATTCAAGGTTGAGGCTAATATGGGTACACCTGAATTGAACTATCGAGAAAGTATCTCAAAGACAACATAAGTTTTATATGTGCACAAGAAACAATCACCTCAAAGTCAATTCACAGAAATAATTATAAGATTTGAGCTTATTGAAGCTGGCAGTGGGTACGAATTCAAGAATGCAATTAAAGGTGGAATTGTACCTAAGGAGAATATACTAGGTGTAATGAAGAGGTTGGAAGAGCATATGAGAAATGGTGCTCTAAAAAGGCTTCCCTATTGATGATGCGCAGAATATCCTTATAGATGGATCATATCATGATGTGGACTCTAGCTTACTAGCATCCTACCTTGCAACTCGTGGTGCTTTTAGGGAAGGAATGACAAAGGTAAGTCCAAAGTTGTTGGAACCTATAACGAAAGTGGAAGTTATGACACTCGAGCAGCATTTAGGAGATGTTATTGGCAATCTCAATTTAAGGCATGGTCAGATCCACAACTTTGGTGATAAGCTAGGGGGACTAAAAGTCTGGTAGAAATAAAAGATGTATTTCTTAGATATGAAGATCAAGCATTGGGGAATGACTACAGTGCCATTTATCCTTCTAATTTAGGTATTCAGAGGGTTTGTCCAGATCTAGCCAAGTTGATTGTCAAAAAGGAGCGGATGAAGATGGAAAGGGCTTAGTGAAATCCACAACTCAAAACTTGCAAGTCCTAGTTACCTTTTTTGTGAAAGTGACTTAAGTCACTCTTGTAATATAAAGTTAGAAAATGAACTTTATTTTTAGAAAAGTTATAAAAATATGACCAAAAATAAGGTTTATTATTCTATTGTATTTCAAAAAGGTAGTTATGAGGTAGTTACTTGAAGTGGTTAGGAAGTAGTTACAAGTTGGTTATTAGGTGGTTATGATGAAAAGTCTATAAATACAAGGCTATTTCATATGTAAAGAGGGGGAACTCTTTAGAGAGAACTTTTACAGGGGGGGCCTCTGGAAAAGGGGAAACTTTGGAGAAATTTTCAGAGATATTTTGAAATTTTTTTATGTTTACACTATGTACAAAAAAGATTTTGGAATTGTATAATTTCAAAGATAATGAAGAATGCAGTTTAGTTCATGTGCTCTAAATGTGTTCTTATGTTATCATTACTAATTTCTCGTATGTTGAATTGGTAATCCTTTTATGCACATGTGTAATACATTGATTATCTGTGTGATTGATGTGATGAAACACACCCATCTCCTGGTATCTTGTTTTGGATGTGTCTGTATGACCTATCTCTTCTTATGTTGAGGTTTATTGTACTCCTTTCATCATCATTGCATGTTTCAACCTATTTGGTAATAACCCCTTTTGTAATCATTATTAGTTGTGGAATCTCAATTGGTTTTCGTATGTCTACTGTTGGGGTTTCTATTAGTCATCTTTTCCTAGTTTTGTGTTTTCTCCTTTATGTACTTTTAGGTTAAAAGTACACAAAAATACCAGAAACGTAATCATACGAGGGAGCTGCCCCTCTCAAATGCAGAGGAAAGCTGATAATTCAATGACAACTTCTCCAACTGTTGGGACAATTTAGTCACCGCTCTAAGGGCAACGAGTCATTTTCAAAGGTTATTTCATGGTGACAAATCTGTTTACCAACAACCTCAAAAAGTACCATGTCTAAAAAACCAAAAAAATCATAAAAACATAAAAAATGCTAAATTTTTTTAAAAAAAGCAAAATGTCAAAAAGAATTTGTTTCTTGCATTTCAGTTTGATTCTATTCATCTTGCATTATAGTGAATGACTCACTCTTGTATGATTGTCATTTCAGTAAGGGGTCTAAGGTTGCCTAAATATACATCATCCTTTCAGGACCTAGAGATTCCCCATTTTTTCACAATTGTCATTATCCCCTTTTTATTCCCACTAATTCTAATCAAAAGCCTAGCTCTTAGCTTTACACTGATCCCAATCTTAATGAGTCAAGATGTTAGGTCCAAATAAAGTCAATATTCAAACCTACAGTTTTCAAAGGAAGCTTGCAAGTAGACTTTTCCAATTCTTCCCTAGTAGAAGAGAAGTCCAAAATAGATTACAAAAACTTATGGTGGTGCTCAGTCGCTTATCTTTCCTAGCCAAAAATGTTAGGAGGATCCAAACTCTGAAGGAATCAATCTAAAATCCAAGTGAATAAAAAAATGAGTGATCAAAATAAGAGCTTTAAGAGATCAAAATTGTTGCACATCAAAAACATTCATTTCTTGAAAAGTCAAAATCCAAAAAAATGAGAGAAAAATCAAGTAAGGCATTATGAAAAATACAAAAAAAGGTGAAAAAGAAAAACAAAAGATACAAAAAAAGAGTGAAAGAGAGAAGATTGTTGAATGTCCATACTCTTAGGTGGAGATCAGTCTAAGCTCAAAGCCTCAAGAGTGACATTCTAAATAGAGAAAATAAAAAGAAAGGTACAAAGCACGCACACACACACACACTAGTTGAGCAAAGCCAAGAGTCTAGTAGTCTCTAGGATCAACTGATATCTAGGGACCCTTGTTCTTTCCTATTCATCCTTTACCCCAGGTCTACCTTGCTTTCCATCTATGATCTAAGTCTAGTGAACACCAATAAAATTTGTTACTTGTCTAAAGTTGAAAGCTTGTCAAATTGTCTTATCTAGATAAGGATCAGTGTTTAGCCTTTAGTGAAGCCAAAATCAGAAGCACTTCATTTTCACTCTCGCTCCCCATTTGAGTTCTAAATCCTATCTCACAACCTTGAATAAGTCTCTTATATCAGGACAACTCACAATCCCTTGGATTGAAAACCATACTCAAGAGTAGTCATTTTGTTTGTTCCATAATGCATTCATACCAAAATTAGAAAAATAGTCTCAAAGCAATAAAGTTAGTGTCATAACTCGTGGCATTCTGTAGAAGTAAAAGTTTCATTTCAGCATCCTTGTGTTCTTGCATTTGCATATCATAAACTGCATCTCATATATATGTCAAAAAATTACAAAAACATGTCATCGTTATCATACTTGCATGGTTAAAAGAGTTGAAAGGTCAAAACATAATCAACAAGTTCTTAGACTTTCAAAAAATCCACAAGAGATGGGTACAAATCTGATAGATGAATACCATAAATGAAACTTTCATAGATATATCTAAAGTTTACATACACAAAAGAGTACTAAAGAGCTAAGACAAAATGCTCTCAAAGGGAAATAGAGGCTCCCCATGCAAGGGGGCACAGTTTCGAATAGAAGAAAGAAAAGCAAAGAGATATCAAGGTCAGTTCCCTCCAATGAAACCCTCAGAACTTTGACTCCTCTGTCTATGAGTACCACTCGTCGCTCCATGAGACCTATGGGAGAAAGGTACCCTACTGTGAGAATGTGACTATGAAGGCCCCACCATACTATCATCTCATCATCTAAAACTAAGATGAGCCATCTCTTAGAGCACCTATTTCTCACCCTTAAGGGTGTGAATCTCAGCCTTCAAGTCTACATTCTCTCGACATCCGTGGTAGACAGGAGCAAAAATGTTTGTGTGTCGCCCAACAACAGGGGCCACACCAGGATCATCTAAAAGATAGTCTTCAGTCATCCAAGTGAAGGGAGATGCCAAGCCAATATTAATCTCATGAACAAAATCCCTCCACTCTTTGGCATTACCTGAGAAGTGAATTGAAAGAGAAAGACGTGTTAGTTCCTCATAAAAAAGGACAAAAGTGCGAAAATGATTAAATAAAAATAGACTCACGTGGATCACCCGGTTGCCAATTAGGGTCAAGCTGTCACATGACCTCATCCAAATGAGGAGGTCAAGGAACCATAGGAGGACCCTCAGGAATGTCAGGTGCATCATCTATGTCATCGGTATCATTAAGAACCTCATCCTGCTCATCCTCGTGCAAGCCCTCATCTGATGAATCATCACCATTAGGTATATAGTCCTCATCAATAGACTCTGAATCCATAGCTATAATGAGAGATCGGGAAGGAGTCCCTCTCCCTCCTCTCTATCCTCCTCTAGAAACTCTGGTAATGAAGACTCTAGGAGTCAAAGGAGTCCAAACAATTAACCTCTAACCTATCTCGCCCATCTCATGAACAAACCTGTAACAAGTGGACACTGGGGGCAAATCCTCAGGAAAGTCCTCACCGAATTGTTGTAATACATGCTCAACATGATGGGCCTCAACTAGACCATTACGGTCTGAAACCTTGGATACTCCATGACAGTACTCTCTGATCTCACCATCATGAGCCTAAGATCCATCCATGTCAAAATAAGGATCAAAGATCATATCCTCACCCATAAGAGTAGCAACAGTGGGTAAAAAAGCATCAAAGTGACCCACATGCATCCATCTAGTTACTCTTGGTAAATGTCTATCTAGAATTGCAACAAGCTTTTGATAAGGCCTGATGTGCTCAAAAATCCATCTCATAACCAAAGAAGAGTGGCTAAAAGCAATATACCCTCGCCATGCAATGTGATAGAAGTCCCTGTAGACCATGGCCAAAATATTTGGCCCCCGAGAATAGACCATACCCTCCTCAATACCATGAATGATGGGTGCCCAACACCATATCAAATGAGTTGAGGCCTTGTCTCTAGAGAGCCTTGATGCAATCAAACTAATCAAGAATCTCCTTAGAAGTGGGATGTGAAGTCGAGGAATGGAAGTGAGCTAGACTCTTGTATGATCCCTGAGATGACTAAGCCCCATGAACTCTACACAATATGCCTTGTCCTCAAAGGACTCGCTAGCTAGAAGGACAAGAGGATGTCCTCTCATAGGAACTCCAAGAATATGGTAAACATCAAAAAGAGTGATAGTCCACTCTCTAGAGACCTGTGGGAACCTGAAAGTGTTCCTATCGCAACATATGTAGGACACAGGGTGAATAAAAGGCACGTGACAAACTCTAGCCATACCTGCTCTTCTTAAGATAACATAGTCCTCATGACTCAGAGAAGAAAAAATCCCTAAAATCCATCTCTACTCTTAGTAGGTATTCCATCAAATGCGCATCTCCTACAAGTCAAAAAGAGCTTTAGATTAGATCTCATAAACTCATAAAAATCCTAAAAATTGTAAAAACTTGCAGAATATCACAAAAAAAACATATAACCCCTCAAAATTGCAATAAACAAGAAAACAAAGTAGTCAAAACAAGTCAGATCAGGGAGAAACGAATGTCAAAAAACATAAAATTTTAGTAGAATCAACCCAACAAGATCTCCCCTGGGGTGACCCAGATGACTACAAGAGCTCCCCCAGGCGACCCTGCTGTTAGACATGATCTCCCCTGGGTGACCCTATTTTCTGTAGGATCTCCCCTGGGTGACTTGCCTGAGAAAATGGCAAACCCTAGAGGGAGATCCCTCAAACTAAAACAGCTCTAAAAACTTCATTTTTCAACCAATTTCAGAAAATAAAAGACCGATCCCACTCTAAACGATAAAACATAGACAATGCAACAAGAAGAATTGAAAAAATAGACAATTTCAAGAGATTTTTCATAAAATTTAACCTAGGGTTTAGAGAAGGGTTTTTCACTCTTTACATACCCAATTCTCTGTGGCTAAAGAAGAGGTGGCCATCTTTGCGATCTCCTTGACGATATCTACTCAACGACTACTCACACGATCAATTTGATCACCAATTCGCTCTGATCTCATAATTTGACTTGCTTTGTTTGCCCTTAGATTAGTTTCATTTATGCATGTTTAGTTTAGTTCTTTTCTTTTATGCATCTATTTCATGCATCATTTTATGTGCACTCATTCCTACAAGTCTCACCGACAAAGGCAAACAACTAGTCAAACTTGAACGATCAATGGTAAGTTTGTCATTTCAGTTTTCATTATCCGTTTTGATGTATTCAAATGCCAGAGTAATACTAGTTATTATAGGTACAATTGTGGAAAAATTGACAACAGGTAAGGCCTAGTTTGAGAATGGTACCTACCCTTAATGTAGACTACCATCCCCGAGGGGGCAAATATGTAAGCACAAAAATCATGCACAGCCTCCATGAGGACCCCTATGATGATTTTAAATCCTTGTCATGTACATGTAAGTGTGAAATAATGTCCTCTAAGTAGAAAACCTCTTGATGATGTGTCTTCTTTCTTGTCTTATGTTGTTTCCTCTTTGTTATTTTCTCTCTCTCTCTTTGTTTTGATGCTTTTCGACACTTTTGCGACACATGTCAATTTGCATTTTCTAAGCTTTCGACCTTGCTCCTAAGCCTTGTAAGTGCCTTGTAGGTGAGTTTTCACCTTTCCCCTACGTTTTTCATCCGCTACACCCCCTAGAAACCTTCTAGAGGTCCCCCCATCCATCTCCAACTTTTAGTTTTTAATTTCACTCAACCAATCCAAATCTCCCCTAATATTTCTAGATCTCCCCTAGGAGATCCTACGATGCAAGTGGAGATTTGGATTCTTGCACATGATTGACTTGTTTCTGGAGGTAGAACTCCTCCTTTTCCTCTTCTCTACCATCTCCCATCATGCTTTTCCTCTGAAACCCCTTTTTGTCTGGATCTCCCTCGAGCGACCCTAAAAAACTGCAAGATCTCCCCTGGGTGACCTAGGGTCACTCAAGGGTGACCCTACTGGCAAAAGGGGAAACCCTGTCTCATTTCAAGACACAAAAAAACTTGAGTTTCTCACTCAAAAAAAGTTCTATTTTCGCCCATTTTTCTTCCAGTTCACATGGTTTTTGATGCCTTATATGGAGTTGACTATTTCAAACACCCACACATGCATAATTAACTCCATTTGATCTAAAATTAACAACTCAATCAATCTCATGCATCCTCCCAACTCCAATCCTTCTTCAGTGATAAGCTATTATTGATTTATCACACCCTAGTTAGCTAAGTTCACTGAGTAATCAACCTAGTTCACTCCCTAATCAATCTTTGTTAATTCATCAATCAATTTAGTTAACTCCTCAATCTACCCCCTTCTTCTAACCTATAAATACCCCCCTCTCTCAAGCACAAAGGGAGGCAAATTCATTATGCACACAACTCCTGCTAAGTTTTTACTCTCCAAATCAGCATTCTAATGCTCTCACGGGATGAAGGTCCCTTTTATTTTGTTCATTGTTCAAACAAGAATCATTATGCTACTTCAATCAATGCCATTGTACTCATCAAAAGCTCTCATTGAGCTCTTTCAAGCTTCTTTTGCTTCTTTGTGTTGCATTGTCATCAAGAGGTCTTCTTTCTACTTCAAGAGGATTCGAGGTTGCCAACATCAAGGATTTATGAGGGTAGTGGACTCACACAAATCTTCATTCTTTCAAGTTCCTCTATTGCTTTATTCAATTGGTAGTAATTAGAAAATCAAAATTGCTCTTGGGAATAGTAATTCATTGTTTTTTCCTTGATAGATCTAGCATCTTAGAAGTAATTTGTATTCTTAGATTAGATTTGTTTATTCTCAATTTTCCTTTTCTAGATTAGTTGTTTCAAAACATACAAAATCCCAAAAACATAGTGTAATTGCATTAGGTTAATATCATTCTATTTGCATTCATATTTCCTTTCATAGATTACAAAGCACTTTTTAATTCCAAAATACTGAAAAAAAGCACAAAAACAAGTTTGCATTATCCTTGCATGCATATACAACGCTAGAAATGATCAAAAACATAGATAACTTGCAAACCCTTGATACCATCACGAAGTAAGCCACAATTAACAATTTAGCCAAACCCTTGATCACATCACAACGTAAACACAAGTCAAAGCATAACCAAACCCTAGGTCAAAACCTTGAGTCTAGTTAAGGTTAGTTAACGTGTACTTATCTCTTGTCTTGATTCATGACTGTTCCTAGGAGTAAGAGGTGAGTGGGTGAGAGCTATCCTTGACGAGACTGAGGAGATCAATCCATGACCACAACAGGAGACATTTGCTCTACCTCAACAAGATCCATTTGTCCTCCTATTGATAGAATAACATAGACAACTTTGAACACAATGAGAACTCATTCAATGAATTAAAAGACAAGAAGACATAAATGAAAGTAACCACTTACCCACATAGAGGTGGAATAGCAGAAATCCCAACAAGAGAAGAGAAACTAGTGACCCTTTGGGTCATAGGGTTATCTTCACAACAATAGTTATCAAATGAAACATTCAACTTAGCACACAACAACAAAGGCCACAGAACTTGCCGACCCTCTCTGCAAAGTCCAGCTCTCTAACGAGCTAGACCCCACCGTGTCTCGCCTCCTCTCGACTGGCTACTTCCACAAGAGCAAGAGTGACATGGCGGATCACCTCATGGAAAGGAGGGAAGGGTCCATGTGCATGCAAAATCTGACTTGACAGCCCCAGGCAAACACTCATGATTTTGAGCATACAGGTTCATCCCCACAAGCTATGGAATGCAAAATCTCATTCCTAGCACCATTCCACTGCATGAAATTGAAGCATTTTGCAAGAATGCACTTGAATTCAGCATGGTCAAACATATTTGAGTTGGCCAAAACTAAGAGAGGTTATTGTGGACGGACCCCACATGTACCTATAGGTCTAAATGAAGCATTCCCATCTACCATGAATTCAAAGAACTGCTACATCAAAGTTTGGCAATTTTTGCTCTTAGGATCTTAATTGAGTGTGTCGGTAGCCAACTGGCTTGAATGATTGGTACACTTGGCACATGAAACAAGACCTCCCGTAGCATTTACCTACCCACTCTGATGTGTTGGCACAGTCAGTTCGGCCCCACGAGCTATAGAATGCAAAATGTCACTCCTAACACCTTTCCACTACATAAAATTGAAGCATTTTGGAACAATGCATTCCTTGCCACCATAGGCAAAAACAATTGATTTAAAAAAAATTGAGGTAGGTATTTGTAAGTGGATCTGACATCCACCTATACATGCAAAGAAGATGTTCTTAGGTGTTATAGTGTGATGGAACAGTCAGTCCAAAGTTTGATACCTTTTTTGTCTTAGGGCTCATAAGAGATTGTCTGTGTTCGATATAGCCGAGAATGACTATTTGGCTTTGCCATCAAAAATACATCTCTCCTAGTGTTTACCCACCCACCTAGATGCGTTGGCACCATTCAGTTGGCCCCAAGAGATGTTGAATGTAAAAATTCAGCCATAATACCTTTCTAGTAGATGAAAATTCAATGTTATAAAGGTGTTCTCACTTCATCCAATGTCTTGTAGGGCATCAATTGAGCCTTCCCTTACAGCTTCTATCAATTGTTAGCACCAAATGAGAAGAAACAAATGAGGGTTTGTTATTAAAACTCATTAAAACTCATAGTAACATCATTAAAAAGAATTAAAAATCATAGTAACATCATTAAAAATCATTATAAAATAGTAAGTAAAGGACATATCATCATGAAATAATCATGAAAATATACCTTACTTTCCTTCCAAAGGAAACTTCATAAGGATTATGCCTATGTCCATCATACTAAAATCTTGCAC
Source organism: Cunninghamia lanceolata (assembly GCA_027924645.1). NCBI lineage: Eukaryota > Viridiplantae > Streptophyta > Pinopsida > Cupressales > Cupressaceae > Cunninghamia > Cunninghamia lanceolata. Next base: position 3,158,550 of record BSBN01000286.1, on the reverse strand, counting down.
GCAAATGCAATTGCACTATTTAGCTAAAATGAGTAGCAAAAATATAGAAGGTGAAATGAGGATAGAAAAGAAAAATAACATACCTTTCTATCATTCCACTAATTCAATCCAATGAACCATTCAAGTTTGCTATACTCTTTATTGTGTCGAGTATTGCCTTGTGGTCAGACTCACAAACCTTCAACAAGGTCTTGTTCAATGGTCTACCCCCATATTTGATCAAATGAATGTTTGATGCCACAACAAGGTTAGAATAATGAAGAATCTTCATTTGTGTGTCAAAGAACTTGAACAACCACACATCAAACTTCTTCATTAGGTACCTTCTAAGCCATGTTCCAGTAACAACCATTGATCCTATAGGGTACTCGATGTTTTCTTCATCTATAAGAGGGGAATATAATTTCTTTTTGTCTCAACATAATGACACAAATAATAATCCATTCCTTCTTCATTGTCTTTAGCTGCAATAACTACTTAAACATGTCATGCATTGATACGTGCATATAGTTCGATGAATATAGTCAACAATACAAGAAAAACTACAAAATAAGATGGAATATTGAATTTTATTAAATTTGAATGTTGATAATACCTTGTGTTATGTCAAAAAATGTCCCCTTGGGGGATTTTCCCTCTTAAGGTTTAGCTCCCGGGCCCTTAAAGTGCATTTAGAGCATCTTGCATGTTAATTTGGACTCCCAATGAGAAAACCCTTGGGTCTTGTGACAAATAGGACCTAGGGGTGCTATTTTAATGATGCCTGGATAGAAATGAGGGGGTGGACTTGGGCGCTAGTGCCCTAGTCCTACCCTAATTTGGGTCTACCCTAAATTTAAATGTCAGTTTAGTGACTGTTATTTAGGTTCTATACCGACATATCAAGTTTGAATTACGAAATTCTTAGCAGGAATCTTTGTAGTTGCATATATAAGCATGTTTAGTGTTTCATTTGTAAACTAGAGGATGTTTATGATTGTGAACTTTATGCATACTTGTGATTTTCATGATATTCATTGTGTGGTAGAGTACAACATTGTTGTTGTGTTTGTACTTGTAGGTTTGATTACATCTTCTCCTCATGGCTTGTGAGAGCATCTTCCTTCCATGAGAGCTTCATCATCAAGGTGTAATCTATTGTGTTTGTTTATCATCTATCATTGTGTTTTTGCCTCTATCCCACAGGGATATGCACTCTTATATGATAATGGTGTTCAAAAGACTTGAATGTCTCTCTAGAGCTTGATTGAGGCAAGCCTCTAAACACCACAACCCCCTTCCACACTCCTTGTGATTGCAGGTTACAAGTGTCACATTTGGAAGGAGTGGAGTTGCAAAGGAGGTTGGAAGACATCAAGGATTCTAGATCTAGAAGATAGAGGACACTATTCAATAGTTCAAGACAAGGGCGCTAGTGGCAATGTTCTCCATAGTTGATTGAGCAGAAACATAAGTTACAGTGAAGATCAATACTGGAAGGAGATCAAGATTCCATGAAGAAAAAGGTACCTTGGACTTGGGCGCTAGTGGAGGTGTCCCCAACTTTTTTGCCTTCCGAACATCAAAAAATAGTGAGTTAATATTCTCTATCCTTCACCTTGTCTTAAGAGGATTTGTCATAATTTGTCAATTTGCTTACTATATTGCTTAATTAGGGTTTTGAAAGCATTAAAGCATTAGATAGAGACATTGTTTGATAACATCTAAATTTCTGCAAAATCCCAAGCGGAAGCCCAATCTGTTAGGTGAATCCTCTTGCACAAATTGGAGGTTCAACTCAATTGATATGCCATTGGAATGTTTGGTGTGAAAGGAGGATCTAACACAAACCCTTAAACTCAAAACCCTCCTTTTAACCCCTAAACATTTTGGTGAACCTGTGTTTTTAAATTTTTAGCACCTTTTTGAGTGTTGTGTGGTAGATATACATTCATTCATCTTATTGCATTTGAAAAATTACAAAAAAAATTGAAAAGTTTGAATTTTTTTAAAAAATTGGCATCTTAGGCTTGCATTTTGGCATAATTGGGATTAATTGGCATTTATTTTCAATTAATTTTTGTTATTTTCCTTAGATCTGAGTGAAATTACAGAAATTCATCATGTAGTATTCATTGGCATTGCATTTTCATGTTCAAATTATCAAAAATTGCTTGAAATGGTGCATTTTTCATGAAAACCTAGTTTTGCATTAATTAGGGTTTGTAGTTAAAATCTTGTTTCATATTTTACTACCCTCTTAAAACACTCATTAGGACTTATTTCTAATTGTAGTGTTGCATCATAGTGGCCTTCTGAAATTTCATGTCTAGGGATTGAAAAACTTGCATTTTCACTAGATTTGGCCTTATCATCTTGTTAGATTTGCACTCCAAGCATGTTGTGAGGGATTTTTCTGCACTAATTGACTTATATCAGTGTTATTATCTACTCCCCCTTCTCAAATTCCTTACAACACCCTTTCTTCTAAGCCTTTGCATTCAAATTTCATGAAAATTTGTGTATTTTAGCTATATTTTCACTAGGGTTTGACTTAGATTGGCACTATAGGCATGTTGTGATGGATTTTTCAGCATTAATTGACTGATATTACTGATATCATTTTATTTCCATCATAATTTTCCTCACAACACCCTTTCTCCTACTCATTTGCATCGAGAATTGGTGAAAAATCGCATATTTTGGCATATTTTCACTAGGTTTTGACTTATCGACTCTCTAGGGTTGCATCAAAAACATGTTGTGAAAGCTATTTTCACATAATTGGACTGTTATCAGACATAAAATTTTCTTTCATCCTTGAAATTCTTCACAACACCTCTTCTTTCATTTGTTTGCATTGGAAAAAGTTGAAAAATCAAGCATGTTAGAGCATTTTTACATAACTTTTGCACTTGTTTCTTGCATAAGTTTTGAAAATTTTTGAAATTTAATTTAGCACTCATTTGGAAGATTACACATGGCTTCTCAATACAATAATAATGCTAGTTTTGTTCCTAGGCATCATTTGAAAAGAAGAGCCCCTGAACTTGAAATAACATTTACACATCATGACAAAGAAATGGCAGATACTGAAGGACCTCTTTGTACATTACAGTGAAAATAATGGAACGACCTATGCATGGAACACTCATAGATACTAATTGCATGACTAATGTGGTTATGAAAGATTTCCTTCTTAAACATGACTTGGTGCAAGAATCTTATGAGCCATTGGATTTGAGAATTAAAACACATAATGGAGCTTTGATGAATACATTTGGCAAGAGAACCCTAATGGTCTCAATTTATGATAAAGTCGTGGATCAGTTATTTGATTTTATCCCCTTATCTGACCTCTTCCATGTAAAACTTGGACATCCATGGCTTAAGGCTATCAATGTTGTCCCTTCCACTATTCACAAATGTTTAAAGTTTCCATTGCATGGAGAGATCCATACTATCCGTCGTAATGCTTATCGACCTTCAACTAAGGACAAGAATTTCACTCGATTATTTTTGGCCATAACCTGATAGAGACCCTGATCCACAAAGAGATCACTCTTTCCTAGAATATATAAAATACAAAGCAAAACAACTAGCTAGAGTAGCCAGGCCTCCTTTGTGTTATGTCTGAAAAATGCACTCTTGGGGGCTTTTTCCTAAAGGTTTAGCTCCCAGGTCTTTAGATTTGCATTTAGAGCATTTTGCATGTTAAATAAGACTCTCGATGAGAAAACCCATGGGTCTTGTGGCAAATAGGACCTAAGGGGGACTATGTTGATCATTGAGCAAAGACAAGGGGTGGACAAGGGTGCTAGCACCCTAGTCCAGCCCTATTTTGGGTCTGCCCTAATTTGAAATGTCAGTTTTGTGACCATTATTTAGTCTCCAAGCCGACATCATAAGTTTCAAATTTGAAATTCTTGGTGCGAACCTTGATAGTTACATATATAAGCATGTTTAGGTTATTATTTGCAAACTAGAGGATTACTAGATGGAAATTTTGTTTTCATGAGCTATTGGCATACTTGTGATTATCATTGTGTTGCAGAGCATAGCATTATTATTGTGTTTGTTTGCAGGTTGGATTACATCTTCTCCTCATGGCATTGAAGAGCTTCTTCCTTCCATGAGAGCTTCATCATCAAGGTATCATTTATTGTGCTTTATCAATCATTATCATTTGGTTTTTACCTCTACCTCCCAAGGGCACGCACTCTCTCTCTGACAATGGTGTTCGGAAGACTTGAATGTCTCTCGAGGGCTTGACCGAGGCAACCCTCTAAACACCACAACCCCCTCCCACACTCCTTATGATTATAGGTTATAGGTGTTGGATCCAGAGAAAGTAGAGTTGCAGAGTAGGAAGGTAGACATTGAAGATTCCAAATCTAGAAAGAAGCAAACACTACTCAACTTTTCGGGACAAGGGTGCCATCAACCTTGTCCTCAAATTTTAGATCATGGGAAACAAAAGACATAGTAGAGATTAGTGCCAAAAGGAGATTAGGACTTTGTAGAAAAAGTTTTGGACTAGGGTGCTATCACCATTGTCCCTAACTTTTCCATTTTTTGGACTACAAAAAATAGCAAGTTAAGGTTCTCTTCCCTTTGCTTATTTCCTGTAGCATTTATCATAATTTGTAGATTTGATTACTATTTTGCTTAAATTAGGGTTTCAAGGATAGAAAATCATTAATTTGCAAACTTGTGTGATCACATCTGAATTTCCTCGTATAAAACCAAGTGGCAACTCAAATCTGATAGCTGACTCTCCTCTTGATAGGAGAAGCACTCGATTGAAAAGCCCTTGGAATGTTTTGTGGAAAGGAGGATTCAAACTAAAACAACAAACCCCATCATCCCCATTTCCATATAAAACATTTTGATGAACTTGTGTTATTGGACATTTTGGCACCTTGTTGAGTGTTTTTTGATAAATTTACATTCATTCATTCTATTGCATTGGAAAATTTACAAAAAAATTGATATATTTGGAAAAATTGAAAAAAATTGCATTCTAGGGTTTGATTTTTGACATAGTTTGCATTCATTCAATTAAATTTAATAAATTATTTGATTTTTACATTAGATCTGAAATTCATCATCATTCAATTCATTATTTTCAATATTGCATTCGAAAAAAATACAAAAATTTGGAAAATTTGCAAAAATTAGCATATTAGGCTTGCATTTTTGTGAAATTTGAATTAATTGGCATCTAATTTAAATTAATTTCCATCATTTGCATTAGATCTGATCCAAAATACATAAATTTATCATTTACAATTCATTTGCATTTCATTTGCATGCTTGATTTGTCGAAATTTGCTTGAAATCTTGCATTTTTTTGTGAAAACCTAGTTTTGCATGAGCTAGGGTCAAAATCTTGTCTCAGATTTTACTACCTTGTCAAAACAATCATTAGGTCTACTCTCTGATTATAGTGTTGCATCATAGTGGCCTCTTTGTGAAATTTCATGCCTAGGGTTTGAAAACTTGCATTTTTCACTAGATTTGAGCCTATCATCTTCCTAGATTTGTAATCCAAGTGTGTTGTAAGGGATTTTATTGCACTAATTGGTTGTTATTAGCCTTATCATTCACTTCCCCTTCTTAATTTCCTTACAACACCCTTTATTTTGAACCTTTGCATTGAAATTTTGGAGAAATCAACATATTTTTGCTATCTTTGCATTAGGGTTTGGTCTAAAGATGCACTATAGGCATGTTGTAACATTTTTTTTGGCATTAGGTGGCTGTTAGTACTGTTATAAGTTTATTTCCATCATCATTTTCCTTACAAAACCCACTGCCCTAGCCTTTTGCATTAAGATTTGGTGAAAAATTGCATATTTTGGCCTATTTTCACTAGGTTTTGGCTTATCGACTTTCTGGAGTTGCTTCAAAAGCATGTTGTGAAAAGTATTCTTGCATTAGTGGATTGTTTTTAGGCTTATGATTTTCTATCCCTCTTGAAAATATTTAGAACACCTCTTCTTTTAGTTGTTTGCATTGAGAAAAGTTGAAAATATCAAGCATTTTTGCCTTTAAATATATCAAGCTCCTAAGGTTTATTCTATTAGTTTGTGCATATTGTTGTCTGAGTATCATAACTTGCTGCCCTGATAGAAATATTCCTGTAAGAAGAAGTATAAGACACATGGGATCCAGTGTTCTTGAAGAAGTTGGTACATTGAACACTTTCTTTACAAAAGGAGAGACACAAATGTTGCAAGATACTATACCTATCACAAGCACAATGGAAGAGCAAACTTTTCATGATGTTGATCATACTATAAAGGTGATAGGACATGTATCTGATGAGCAAATAGATAAACTAGATAAAGAGTTAGCGAATTTTTAAGTATTTATGGAAAATGAGAGGATAGCTGAAGAAGTTATTCCTGCAATTCATAAAATAAGAGAACTGGTCAAAGAAGGACAAGATGGTGTTAATGCAATCCATGGTTTAGTACATGTTGTACAAACTAACATTATGCCAATGACTGAATGTGCAAAAGTGATAAATAACACTTTGTCACCATCTCATACGCAAGTATTGGTACCTATACCGATCGCGGGAATATCTACATTTACATCAAATATTTTGACAACTAATGCAAATGCTTGTAGTAATGTCACCACTGGTATTGGAGTATCTAATGACACTAATTCACAAATTTACAGAGCTATTGAATTCAACTATCAAGACCTTGCCCCTAAGGTGTCTTCCTATAACTCTCAACCATACATTCAATCCACTTATTCTCAACCATTTTCCACTTATCGATATGTTCAACCACCTAATTATTCACAACCTCCGCTTGTCACTACCCATGCTCCATCTCCTCCACACTTTGGTTCCAATTCCTCACCACAAACTACATCTCCTAATGACACCATTCTAAATCAACTTTTGCAAGGTATGACCTCTTTCCAACAAAAGGTGACAAGCCTGTCAAATTCTTCACAACCTAATATACCAACTTACCATGCCCGTAATCCCTTATCTTATGCAATCTTGAGAACTCCTATGCCTGATAAGTTTGAAACTCCACGCTTTGAAAAATATGGTGGAAAAGGCGATCCTAATACTCACGTGGTGGTGTTCACAACTATGTGTACTAATTTTTACTTTGAAGAGGATTTGTTAGTAAAACTTTCCTGCGATCTCTCAAAGATACTACTTTGGAATGGTTTTGCTCTTTGCCTCCGAATTCAATAGATTCTTTTTCGTAGTTAATTGATCAATTTCTACAACACTTCCAAGCAAACATCAGACCCCAAGTCTCTCTAATTGATTTGGTTCATTGCAAGCAAGGTCTGAAAGAAAAAGTTGACTGAGTTTATTAGCCGATATCAAGGACTTTATCCACAAATTCAAAACTAGAAGAAAGATGACGATGTTTAGAAGATATTTATAACAAATTTGCAACATAACATTCGTGATAAGATCCTCTTGATGAAGTATAACTCTTTTCAACACCTATGCACTACCCTTCGTGACTACCAACTTTCATCAAGCCAGTATGAAAATCAAAACTCATTAGCTCAAGTTGGCCAATCCAAGAGTGGTTCATCACAAAATAACTTTAAAAGGAACAATAACAAGATTTTTATCAAGGTTAATGGGCTGAATAACTTTTCTCAAGTGTCTATTATCACTAATCTAAAGAAGGCACCATAGCAAAGAAAGTTCACTCCAATATCTGAGTCCTATCATTCTATCATGAATCAAGCTCTGAGTAATAATCTCTTGAAGCTTCCCCCAATTAAACCAATGGATCCTAATAGAATACAATGACCTTATTTTGATGCTAATGCCTTGTGTCACTATCATCAGATATAGGGACATGATACTGAACTATGTATGCATCTTAAATATGAAATACAAGACCTCATCGACTTGAATTTTATATAGGTATCTGGTGTGAATGATAATGGGAATAAGTCGGTTGCTCCACCGAATCAGAATTTACAGATCTTCACTATTCCTTTCCCTAAGCATATGAATAGAAATTTGATGGAACAAAATATACTACAGGTAGAAGAGGATTATTTAGATTATTGTGAAATAATTGCTACAATTGAAGTGGATAAGGAAAATACTCAAGTATCCCCTCATCCACGAGGAAGAGTTATCTACTCTAAAGTTCCTCCTCCGTTATCCCTTCATGGATCGGGGGATGATCAACACATACCAAAAAGACAAATGGAAAAACCAAAGCAAAAGATTATGATAATAGAAAAGGTTGATGAAGTACAAGTCAGTCCTTGTCATTATGATAGATAGAACCAATAGAAAAAGAGAAATAAAAATTGGAAACAAGCCAGAAGATTATCATCAGTTAGAAATAACAGTGGTTCTCCTCCTCACAAGCAACAAAAGATTTCACATAAACAAGAAAGTGTTGAGAAAGTACCGCATGGACTCTCTGATAACAAGCAATAGCCTAATCAGAACCACTTGAGCTTCTCATAAAACTTGATTGAGTACCTCTCTAAGAGGTTTGCAAGTTCTCAAATTTAGCGTGATTTCATTGACAGGTATGTATCTCTAACCCTTTATCTCTCGTGATGTGCTTCCCCCATGATGTACTATGTGTTGTTAGGACTCCTAGGATAACCCTTGATTCTCTTGTAAGGTCAAGGATACTAGGAGACTGCCTCTGTTGTGACCTTTTATTTGTATCATCATTCTTCTATATCTCCTCTCCTCTGATTTCATTGTTGTGTGTTGTGTCTTACAGACATAACATTGTGGTTGGTGAATTGGGGGCACCCTCCTATGTGACTGTCCCTAAGACACTTGTTCTCCTCTCTGATTTATTGTTTACCATCCTCTAGTGTTTCCATCTAGTAGGCGGATGACCAAAAACATGTATACTGATGTAGACCTAGTGTCCCTTTTGAGAGAAATAAAAAAATGGACTTAGTTCCTATATGACGACGGGGTTGTAACAAATTATCCGACGCTTGGCTAGTGGAATCACTCCGTGATTTCTCTATCTTGATGTTGATGTTGATGTTACCTTATCTTGCTAACAAACATTTTAGCAATATTGTTGCTCTATGCACTTTGCTTATCATGAATATCGCCTTGCTTGGCTTTTTCATGTAGTTGATCATATGCATTATTGTTTATCATGATTATGTGGACACTAACACTTTTCTTGCAGGGATGTGTTTGTGGGAACATTCGACGATCATAAAGTACATGTCACCTCTAGGGGGCATGGGCTTTGTGATAGCTCGTGTTCCCTTGTGTATTTTCTTCTTACTTTCACATGCTTGATATCAATACATGATATCAACCACCTTAAGGTGGGGGCATATATAAGGTAATTTGTCTTCTTTAGATCATAGTAAAGCATGTTTGAACAATATGAAAATCAAATCAATCATTTAAGCCCTCTGTGGAGGTGGGATATCAAGCATATCCTTTTTCTCTAAAGCCCTCATCACAAGGTAGAGATGGTGTACTTCTCAGAGAGATTGCATCATCCTGTCATTTTCTAAAGTCCTCATCGCGAGGTGGGGGGTGGTTCTGTGACTAACTCAACCCTTAAGAATGTTTTCGGTGGTTGTTGTGGCAAAGCCCAATCATCAATATGTGCCTGTAATGTGCTTGAGATGGTGATGAGCCTAGCAATAGGAACACTCCGTCACTTGTCTGCCATGTTTTCTCTGTGTCTTCAACATGTGTGTGTATGGCTTGCTTGTTCTCAAAGTGCAAGACCGCTGGTGATGAGCTCCTCTACACTTTGGGATTTGTTTGGCATGTTTTTTCTCAAGGTGCAAGACCGGTGGTGAACAACTCCTCTACACCTTAGGATTTTGTTTAGCGTGTCTATTCTCAAAAAGTGCAAGACCGGTGGTGAACAACTCCTCTACACTTTTTGGGATTTGTTTATTTACTTTCATTATACCTGCATTATGCATTTCATATGGGAAAATCAAAAAGAAAATAATCACTGCATTCATTGTATTCTTTGTGCTCTACATGTCTTCAATGATGTCTTCTCCATTTTTTGTGTGCCTGTAACTATCTTCTCCATGTTTTGTGTGCCTATCATTGTCTTCAATGTGTTTGGCATGTCTTCTCCATGCTTGGCATGTTTGTTGTGTTTGTTGACCTACTTTAATGCATGTATTGGGCTAGCGTTTAATGCATACATTAAAATGGGGGCTAAATGTTATGTCAGAAAAAAGGCACCCTTGGAGACTTTTTCCTAAAGGTTTAGCTCCCAGGTCTTTAGATTTGTATTTAGAGCATTTTGCATGTTAAATCAGACTCCCGATGAGAAAACCCATGGGTCTTGTGGCAAATAGGACCTAAGGGGGACTATGTTGATGATCATTGAGCAAAGACAGGGGGTGGACAAGGACGCTAGTGCCCTAGTCCAGCCCTATTTTAGGTCTGTCCTAATTTGAAATGTCAGTTTTATGACCATTATTTGGTCTCCAGGCCGACATCATAAGTTTCAAATTTGAAATTCTTGGCAAGAACCTTAATAGTTTCATATATAAGCATGTTTAGGTTATCATTTGCAAACTAGAGGATTACTAGATGGTAATTTTGTTTTCATGAGCTATTGGCATACTTGTGATTATCATTGTGTTGTAGAGCATAGCATTGTTATTGTGTTTGTTTGCAGGTTGGATTACATCTTCTCCTCATGGCATTGAAGAGCTTCTTCCTTCCATGAGAGCTTCATCATCAAGGTATCATTTATTGTGCTTTATCAATTATTATCATTTGGTTTTTGCCTCTACCTCCCAAGGGCACGCACTCTCTCTCTCTGACAAAGGTGTTCGGAAGACTTGAATGTCTCTCTAGGACTTGACCGAGGCAAGCCTCTAAACACCACAACCCCCTCCCACACTCGTTTTGATTGTAGGTTACAGCTGTCAGATCTAGAGAAAGTAGAGTTGCAAAGCAAGAAGGCAGACATTGAAGATTCTAGATCTAAAAAGAAGCGGACACTGTTCAACTTTTGCAGGACAAGGGCACCATCAACCTTGTCCTCAAATTTCAAATCACGGGAAATAGAAGACATAGTAGAGATCAGTGCCAAAAGGAGATCGAGACTTTGCGGTAAAAGAAGCACATTGGACTAGGGCACCATCACCATTGTCCCTGACTTTTCCATTTTTTGGACTACAAAAAATAGTGAGTTAAGGTTCTCTTCCCTTTGCTTATTTCCTGTAGCATTTGTCGTAATTTGTAGATTTTATTACTGTTTTTCTTAAATTAGGGTTTCAAAGACATAAAAATATTAATTGGCAAACTTGTGTGATCACATCTAAATTTTCTAGCAGAAAACCAAGTGGCAACTCAAATTTGATAGCTGACTCTCCTCTTGATAGGAGAAGCACTCGGTTGAAAAGCCCTTGGAATGTTTTGTGGAAAGGATGATTCAAACTAAAACAACAAGCCCCATCATCCCCATTTCCATATAAAACACTTTGTAACCAATAAGAGAAGAACAATATGGAAAAGGAAAAGACAAGATGAAACAAGAGAAAAACAAGATTATTATGGTTATGATAAAATAATTGCCATGATAGATGTGGATAAGGAAAAGTTTCATAACTCACCTCGTCCATCGAGAGATGGTATTTATGTTGAGGTTCCTCCTTCATCATCCTTACAACGATCGAGAGGTTTTCATTGGCCACAAAATATTCCACCAAGACCAATGAGATTTGAGCATGGTGCTTCCTCCTCTAATGTGCAAACTATGGAAAAACATAAAAATGAAGAAATAAACACTAAAACAAGAAGGAATAGACATGCAAGAGAAAGGAGGAAGAGAAGACATGCCTTTTCCCAACAGATTGCAACTAAACAAGAGAACATTCAACCTAACATTAAAAAAATCAAGAAGAGCTTAAAGATAAACAACTTGAAAATAAGAATAAAAGTTGGGCTTTGGTATCTTATACACCTCTTTCATCTAGCATTCAAGATTGGGAGGATGATGACCTCCTTAATGATAACCTCTAGCATGAATCTCTCTATAGGTAAGTGTTTCTAACCCTTTACCTCCATGTTGTGTTTCCCTTGTGATGTGCTATGTGTTGTTTAGGCCTCCTAGGATGACCCTTGATTCTCTTATAAGGTCAAGGATACTAGGAGACTGCCTCTATTGTGACCTTCTATTTGTATTATCATTCTTCTATATTTCCTCTCCTCTATTTTCATTCTTGTGTGTTGTGTCTTATAGACATAGTGTTGCGGTTGGTGATTTGGGGGCACCTTCCTACATGACTGTCCTTAAGGCACTTGTTCTCCTCTCTTGATTTATTGTTTCCCTTCTTCTAGTGGTTCTATCTACCAGGTGGATGATGAAAAACATATTAAACTGATATGGACCAAGTGTTTCTTCAGCGAGAAATAAAAAAATGGACCTAGTTCATACATGACGACGGGGTTGATATATATTATTTGATGCTTGGCTAGTAGAATCACTCCATGTGATAGCTATATCTTGATGTTGATGTTGATGTTATCTTATCTTGGTAACAAACCATAACAATATTGTTTCTCCGTACACTTTGTTTATCTTGGATATCGCCTTGCTTGGTTATTTGTGTAGATGATCATATACATTGTTGTTTATCATGATTATATGGATATTAACACCTTTTCTTGCAGGAAATTATGTGTTTGTGGGAACATTTGGTGATTGTAAAGTACATGTCACCTCTGGGGGCATGGGATTTATGAAAGCTCATATTCCCTTGTGTGTTTTCTTCCTACCTTAATGTGCTTGATATCAGTACACGATATCAACCACCTTAAGGTGGGGACATATATAAGGTAAGTTGTCTAATTTAGATGATAGTAAATGTGTGTTTAAACATCTTGAAATCTATTGTGTATACCTCCTTTTCACTATAAGGTGTCTCCGTGATGCGGGTGGCATTGTATACTTTGAGCTCATGCTTCCTTTTCACTGTAAGGCATCTTCGTGATGCAGGTGGGGTTGCATTTTCAAAAGTCCTTCGAGTAGGTGGGGAGTGGATCTGTAACTATCCAAACCCTTAAGCATGTTTTTGGTGATTGTTGTGGCAAAGACCAATCGTTAGTGTATGCATGTAATGTTCCTGAGATGGTGATGAACCTAGCAATAGGCTCACTCCATCACTTTTTTGCCGTGTTTTCTCCATGTCTTCCATGTGTGTGTGTATTGTGTTTGTTCCCAAGCATAGTTTCAAGACCGGTTGTGATGAGTTCCTCCTATGCTTTGGGATTTGTTTTATGTGTTTGTTCTCAAGTGTAGTTTCAAGACTGGTGGTGATGAGCTCCTCCTACACTTTGAGAGTTTTTTAGAATCTATGTTGCCCCTTATGCAGTTTCAAGATTGGTGGTGAAGAGCTCCTCTTGCATTTGGGTTGTGTGTTTACTTTCCTTATACTTGCATTTGCATTTCATATGGGAAAAATAAAAAAGAAAATAATCACTCCATTCACTGTATTCTTTATGTTTTGCATGTCTTCAATGTTGTCTTCCCCATGTTTTGTGTGATTGTAACTGTCTTCTCCATGTTTTTCATGCCTGATTCTGTCTTCACTATGTTTGGCGTGTCTTCTCCATGCTTGGTGTGTTAACTGTGTTTGTTGACCTTACTTTAATGCATGTATTCGCCTTGTGTTTATACATACATTAAAGTGGGGGCTAAATGTTATGTCAGAAAATGTCCCCTTAGGGGCTTTTCCCTCTTAAGGTTTAGCTCCCAGGTCCTTAAAGTGCATTTGGAGCATCTTGCATGTTAATTTGGACTCTCGATGAGAAAACCCTTGGGTCTTGTGACAAATAGGACCTAGGGGGTGCTATTTTAATGATCCATGGACAAAAATGAGGGGGTGGACTTAGGCACTAGTGCCCTATTCTTGCCCTATTTTGGGTCTACCTTGTTAGTGTAGGTTTTTATTTCCTAGTTGGGTTATTCATTTTTTTCCTATATTCCTAGGTTTTTCCTACACTTCTATTAATCTCGCTTAGGTTTATTTCCTAGTTGGGTTATTCATTTTTTCCCTATATTCCTAGGTTTTTGCGACACTTCTATTAATCTTGCTTAGGTTAATAAAGCATGTCTTATTGTTAGTGTGAAAAGGGTTACTTTGCTATCTAGCTATTTCTTAGCTTGATCTCCACCTTAGCTCTTTTCACACTAGGTTAAGCTTACTTAGGGACCTTTTCACTTTATCCCACATTGGTTGTGTATTGAGTCTCTTGGGTGGAATATCATATATATACCCACCTCTTGCTCTCATATGAGCATCCCATTCTATTGTAATGCTTTACATTCTCTTGAGTTGAATATAGTTTATTTAGCTCATATCTGATTTCTATTTTGCTTTCTCTCAATCACTTGCATGCTTGGGTAGAAATCTAACATGGTATCAGAGCAGTTGTGAGTTGTGGGTTAGCATTTTTTTTAGAAATCTGAAAGTGTAGAGTTGTTTTTTGAAACACATGAGTATGCTCTTCTCTTGCATCTTCAGACGATCTAGAGAAACAGAAAAGTGTGGAGAAAACTCTAGTTTGTGAGTTGTGGGTTTTGAAGCACATGAGTATGCTCTTCTCTTGCATCTTCTAATGATCTGGAGAAACAGAAAAGTGTGGAGAAAACTCTAGTTTCTGGGGGCTTAATATTTTTACTTGCCAATTGCAAGTTTTTTTTTCATAGCTTCCTCAAGACTCTTTGAGCTAAAATCTAACAATCGGCTTGCATTTTATTTATTCTGATCAATCTTGCAGGTTGTAGCATGCCTTTGTTTGTCTTATGTAGTTGATTCAGTCTTTGCATGCTATTTTTTGGTGCTAAACATATTTTTTTTTCATTAGAGTCACATTTTCTGTAGATCACAGAGAAAAACACCTTCTGGGTTTTGTTCGCAGCACTGAAAAACTATTTGGGTATCTATTAGTTTTTGCATACAACTTATATATTTTGTAGAAATGACATCAAAAAACTACAGCAAAACCCCTCTCCATTGGCGTTTTGAAAATTGCAGTTCAACTTCCAAACGCTGTAACTCGGGCTCCCGACCTCCGATTTGCGAGCTTCTTTTTTTGATTTTGGCTATTTTTTCATGCTCTATGCACTAGTGCAGTCATTTTTTGATTTTGATGTAGAAATTTTTTAGAAATTGTAGATTCTCAGTCGTGACATTGCACAGTTCTCATGTTTGGGAACTTTGGAGGATCATAACATTCACATACGACCTCGTATCGAGGTGATTCTTTTTTTGAAAATGCATAATTTTTTAGTAGATCACAGTGGTACTGTTTATTTATCTAAGTATTGTGCCAAAGTTGTATTTTTAGCATATGCTCTTTGTGAGGGTTTTGCAATGCATTGAAATCAAGACCACTTAGTATTTCTTGCTAGTGGCAGCTATAAATACACTAAATATAAAGTGCCAAATCAAATTTTCCTGGGGGGGTTCTTTGATTGAGTGGAAAGGGGGGGTGTCTTGTGAGTTCTTGCATCTTTTCTTTCCTCACAACAATAATCTAATTCTGCATTAAAATGGATCAATTAATAGTGCCTGTTCTAACACCCTACAACTACTATGAGTGGAAGTCCAAGATGACTATCCAACTTAAGAAGTTAGGACTATATAGAGTAACAATAGGTCTAGAAACTGAACCAACCTTACTTTCAGAAAGGCCTAAATTTCACAACAGACTAGATGAAGCTTTTGGAACTCTATGCATGTATGTATCTCCTGATCTTCTTTTTCATGTTGAATCTACTACAACACCAAATGATGTATGGACTACTTTAGAAAATATCTTTGGTAAACAAGATGAATTAAGGGGACATCAATTGGAGAATGAGCTAATAGGGTTAAATCCATGTAATTTTGATACAGTACAAGACTCTTCACAAAGCTAAAGGCCATTAGATTACAGTTGAAGCAATGTGGGATTGACAAGAAAGACCCACAATTGATCTTAAGTATTCTTTCTAAGCTTGGTCCTAACTACTCAGTGTTTGTTTCTACATTTTATGCCACCAAAAGTGCTCTTGGGACTACCTACAAAATGTCTTCTTTAGATGAATTTGCTACTGAACTCACTAAAGAATAGGATAAATTAGTTCACATGGGCACTATTAAGCCTTCTAAGTCTCATGCCTTGGCTGCAAATCAGGGCACTAAAGATCAGAAAGGCAATGGAAAGCAACATAAGAAACAAAAGGATCAAGGAGAGGAGAAACAAGGTCTAAAACAAGCTGCAAATAATGCAGCTCCTGAGTCTTCCTCTAAAGACAACATGTCTAAAAAGGAGAAGACAAAATGTGCCTTTTGTAAGAAATCTGGTCACGATGAGCATAAGTGTTTGAAAAAGCAAATAGCTCATCTCACTTATCTTCTTGAGAAGAATAATATCAAAGTGCCAGATTCAGCTAAGGAAGATTCTTCACAATCTTCAAAGGACACAAAAAATAGTAAGGGGAAGGGCAAGGCCCTTGTTGTAGTTGCTACACTACCAGATAGTTGGGTAATAGACTCAGGTGCTTCTCACCACATGGCCAATACAAAGGAAAGTTTCTCATCCTTAGAGTCATGTTCTGTGCCTAATATTCTTATGGGTAATGATACACCAGAGGAAGTTCTTGGGAGAGGGTTTGTTGACATTGGTGATGGGACATTCCATGATGTTCTTTGTGTGCCTTCTTTGTCAACTAATCTCCTATCTGTCTACCAGATCACCCATACAGGTTCCGGCAAGAGAGTTGAATTTACACCTGACTCAGTGGTTATCAGTGATCTGCATAGTGGGTCTACAGTTGCTGTAGGAAAAGTTGATAACCATTCTCAGCTCTATCACTTTTCTCATTTTGTTCCTGATTCTCCTTCACTTGCATTGCTCACTCACTCAGATGAGGTGAGCTGTTTGTGGCATCAGCGGTTTGGCCACTTGAACTATCGCTACTTGCAGCAGCTCAGTCAACATGACATGGTTACAGGGTTGCCTTCTATTCGATTCTCTGATGGAGTTTGTCAAGGTTGCATTCTTGGCAAGCATCCTGAAGAAAAATTTGACAAAGGCAAAGCACGGAGAGCCACACAGCTCTTGGAGTTAGTACACAGTGATTTGGCTGGTCCATTTCAACATCTTTCATTCAGCAGAGCTAGATATGTATTGACCTTCATTGATGATCTTTCTCGATACACCTTTGTATACTTTCTCAAACAAAAGTCTGAAGTCTTTGAGTCTTTTCAGGACTTTAAAGCTTTTGTAGAGAAACAATCTGGGAAGGCTGTCAAGATTCTGTGCACCGATAATGGTGGGGAATATGTCAACCAAAGGTTTGAGCAGTTTTGTGCCTCAGAAGGCATTGATCTTCAGCACACAGTTCCCTACAGTCCACAACAAAATGGAGTTGCAGAACGAAAGAATCGGTCATTAAAGGAAATGGCAAATTGCATGATTCACTCCAAATCATTGGCACCTCAGTATTGGGCATAGGCCATCAACTGTGCATGTTATATCTAGAACTGGGTTCCTCACCGAGATATGAAGGGGGTAACTCCTTTTCAAGCTTGGACCGGTCAGAAACCCACAGTCAAGCACTTCCGCGTGTTTGGGTCTCCTGCATGGGCCCACATTCCAGCAGAGAAATGCAAGGCTATGGATCCACAGAGTAGGCCTTGCATATTTGTTGGCTATCCAGATGGTGTCAAAGGCTATAGGCTACTCCACCCTACCACACATGAGCTCTTTATGGAGAGGAGTGTTCGGTTTGAGGAGGATACTTCTTCTACCACTTCTCCATCTTTCATTCCCATGGAGACACTGCGATTTCATGATGATAGTTCTTCTGAGGACCTTAATCCTCCTAAGGAGTCTTCTTCCTCCATTTTAGATGGTGATGATGAGGGTTCATCTTCCTCCTCTCTTAGTCCTCATTCAGAGGATGTTGATTCTCCTCCAGATTCTCCTACCACTGGGCCTCTTTGGGCTCGTCAGACTTTGGAGTCAGCAGGTGATTGGGTTGGTGATCCTTCAGATGTGAGAAGAACAAGGTCACAATTTGAGCAGGCTCCTCATCTCTTCTTTGCTTCAACTTCTGATCCACATTCCTTCAGGGAAGCTTCTAGTGTCCCCGAGTGGGATGTTGCTATGCAGGAAGAGTTTAGTTCCTTGGAAAGGAACCATACATGGGATTTAGTCCCACTTCCTAAGTGAAAAAAACTTGTTCGATGTAAGTGGGTCTATCGAACAAAATTTGCTGTAGATGGGTCAGTTGATAAACATAAGGCTCGCTTGGTCGTAAAAGGATTCTCCCAAGTTCCTGGGATTGACTACTCTGAGACTTTTGCACCAGTTGCCAAGATGAATTCAATCCGACTTGTTCTTGCCATTGCTGTAGCCCATCGCTAGGAAGTTCATCAGATCGATGTGAAGAGTGCTTTTCTTCATGGTGATCTTTAGGAGGAGATATATATGGAGCAGTCACAGGGGTTCGTCCAAGATCCTTCACTTGTCTGCCGACTTCGAAAGTCTCTCTATGGCCTTAAACAGGCCCCTCGAGCCTGGTATGCCAAGATGGACTCCTTCCTTCTATCAGTTGGGTTCACTCGATGCCATTCTATCCGAACGTCTACATTTTATAGCAGGATGATACTCTCACTTTCCTTGTTCTCTATGTTGATGACTTGTTGATTACAGGGAGTTCCTCATCCACCATCAAGGTAGTGAAAACTGCCCTTCATGATCATTTTCTGATGTCTGACTTGGGTCTTCTTCACTATTTCTTAGGCATTGAGATTACACAGTCTTCGGCTGGTATCTTTCTTTCTCAGCCCAAGTATGCTCTTGATATGCTCTCCATATTTTGCATGGCTAACTGTAAGCCTATGCCAACTCCCTTTCTATCAGGAGTCAAACTTGAGGCTTCTTGTTCTTCACCTTTGGTAGATGCTACCTTGTATTGCCAACTAGTTGGGAGTCTCATATACTTGACTCACATGAGGCCTGATATTTCATATGCCGTGGGCCTGGTCTCCAGGTTCATGCAGGAGCCACATGAGCTGCATTGGAAAGTAGCTAAGCGGATTCTTCACTATGTACAGGGCACTCACAGTTATGGGATTCATTATGCAGCAGGCGTGGATAGTGACTTGGTGGGATACATAGATTCAGATTGGGCAGGTGATTCTCAGGATCGCAAGTCTACTTTAGGGTATTGCTTCTCTCTTGGTTCTGGTCCGATTTCTTGGTCGAGCAAGAAGCAGTCTGCTATTGCTCTTTCATCTACAGAGGCCGAGTATCAAGGAGCAGTTAATGCTGCTACTGAAGCCATTTGGCTTCAACACATTCTCACTGATTTTGGTATTTCCTTCAGGAAGCCTACGGTCATGTTTTATGACAACCAGAGTGCTATTCAGATCTCTTGCAATCCAGTCCATCATCAGCAGACCAAACACATTGAGATTCACATGCACTACATTCGAGAGCTGATTCATGAGCAGGTTCTTGATCTTCAGTATTGTTTGACATCAGATCAAATAGCTGACATCTTCACCAAACCCTTCACTGAGAGCAAGTTCATTCATTTGCAAGCTTTTCTTGGGGTGCGGCAGGTGTCCTCCATTTAGGGGGCTTCTTAGCTCCTTCTTTCTCTCTCTATTCTGGGGGGTGTACTCTCTTTTGTGAGGGGGGCTACTTCTCTTTTGGGGGGAACTCATTGTACATGGGTACCTCATCAGGCTTGATTTGCCGGGACCCATTTCTACATCCACCTAAGCTTCGCTTATGGGGGGTGTTAGTGTAGGTTTTAATTTCCTAGTTGGGTTATTCATTTTTTCCCTATATTCCTAGGTTTTTCCTACACTTCTATTAATCTCGTTTAGGTTAATAAAGCATGTCTTATTGTTAGTGTGAAAAGGGTAACTTTGCTATCTAGCTATTTCTTAGCTTGATCTCCACCTTAGCTCTTTTCACACTAGATTAAGCTTACTTAGGGACTTTTTCACTTTATCCCACATTGGTTGTGTATTGAGTCTCTTGGGTGGAATATCATATATATACCCACCTCTTGCTCTCATACGAGCATCCCATTCTATTGTAATGCTTTGCATTCTCTTGAGTTAAATATAGTTTATTTAGCTCATATCTGATTTCTATTTTTCTTTCTCTTAATCACTTGCATACTTGGGTAGAAATCTAACATACCCTAAATTTAAATTTCGATTTAGTGACCGTTATTTAGGTCCTATGCCGACATATCAAGTTTGAATTAACAAATTCTTAGTGGGAATCTTTGTAGTTTCATATATAGCATGTTTAGGGTTTCATTTGTAAACTAGAGGATGTTTATGATAGTGAACTTTATGCATACTTGTGATTTTCATGATATTCATTGTGTGGTAGAGCAGAGCATCATTGTTGTGTTTGAACTTGCAAGTTTGATTGCATCTTTTCCTCATGGCTTGTGAGAGCATCTTCCTTCCATGAGAGCTTCATCATCAAGGTGACATCTATTGTGTTTGTTTATCATCTATCATTGTGTTTTTGCCTCTATCCCGCAGGGATACACACTCTTATCTGAAAATAGTGTTTGGAAGACTTGAATGTTTCTCCGGGGCTTGACCAAGGCAAGCCTCTAAACACCACAACCCCCTCCCACACTCCTTTTGATTGCAAGTTACAGGTGTCGTATCGGGAAGGAGTGGATTTGTAGAGGAGGTTGGAAGACATCAAGGATTCCGATCTGGAAGATAGAGGACATTGTTCAATAGTTTGGGACAAGGACGCTAGTGGCAATGTCCTTTACAATTTATTGAGAAGAAACATAAGTTATAGTGAAGATCAGTACCGGAAGGAGATCAAGATTCCATGAAGAAAAAGGTACCTTAGACTTGGGTGCTAGTGGAGGTGAACCTAACTTTTTGCCTTCTGAACTTCAAAAAATAGTGAGTTAATATTCTCTATCCTTCACCTTGTCTTAAGAGGATTTGTTGTAATTCGTCAATTTGCTTATTGTATTGCTTAATTAGGGTTTTGAAAGCATTAAAGCATTAGATAGAGATATTGTTTGATAACATCTAAATTTCCACAAAATCCCATGTGGTAGCCCAATCTGTTAGGTGAATCCTCTTGCACAAATTGAAGGTTCAACTCAATTGATATGCCCTTGGAATGTTTGGTGTGAAAGGAGGATCTAACACAAACCCTTAAACTCAAACCCTCCTTTTAACCCCTAAACACTTTGTTGAACTAGATTTGAAACATGGTCAAAGTTAATCGATGATTCAATCTCTATGATTTGTAGTGTTGTCGGTAGTCGATACATGTCAATCAGGCTTAGGCTTCTTGTACACCAATCATCAACCCACTCTTTTGACTCACAATCATACCAAGATTCATCTGTACATGAAGAACAAAAGCATACCATCCACTACATATGTATACTTCATGAACCTGCATTAGAGATTCTAAAAGAGTGTATCTCACTCGATCCTATCAATGTACAATAGTCCTCATATTTTGCAATTTATTAGTATCATCAACCAACCAAAAATATCTATGAATTGTAGACTTACCTTCATTACCTAGAACCATTGTAGCATTACGCCATTCAATAATAGATCTCACATCTATCAACTTTCTATTGTCTTTGTACTTCAACTCTTCTCGTGCCAATGCTCTTTTGATAGATGCTCCTGCACCATCATGCTCCCCCTTTCCATGCCCGGCCTCACAAAAATTTCACATATGTTAAACACCATTCATCTTATGCTTCCTGCTCAACCAATAGAACATCCATGAGTTCTTGAATTATGATGCACAATTATCTGACCATATGATATGCTGAGGAAATGATATGCTCCTGCTAGCCAAATCACGATAGAACATATGAAAGCAACCTTGCATGAACTCTGTAGAATGTGAGCGATAATCACTAATATAAAATGATATTCCCTCAAGATCTTCCTGTCGTCCTCTATACTATCTTCTGCATGAATGAATGTTATTTGCACAAATATAACAACTTGCATAGAGTTGTAATACTGTGATTACACCTCATTTTGTGGCTGTATTGTGTAGTTCTCTGCAAAGTCAATAATAGAAATGATGGCACTAAGTGGAAAAAAGTCCTTGCATAAATTGAATTACAAGTCCAACCATCAAGCTCTATAGTTATGCCTTATATACTCATAAACTATATTATCATGGAAAATAGAGATAAACTAATACACTAGAATCTTTTGAATGATCAATTCACACATTTTTGTTTCTTTGCCATCTTTTAGACTATATGCCATTGTCTTGTATTTTCTAAAACTTACTAGCTCATTTCCAATTGCATGTGTGTTCTCCATATGTTGACAAATTGGCAAATGTTGCAACCCACCACAATAATCACATATGCCATCCAAGCATAATCTATTGTGGAATAATTGACCATCCACTCTCTAGCATAAGATGCTCGATATGAAATCTCTTGAAGATCTAGGTGGACACTTTATATTACACTCCTACAAAACATCGTTAGTATGCAAATCTACACATATATATCTATAAACATTATAATAATTAGAAAACTCAATATGTACTCTACAACAAAAAGTTGTGTCTGTGATTTATTTTGACATAAAAAGGCTTTATCATTTCAAAATACCTTTGACTAATTTTGACTTGAGGATACATCTCTTGAAATTTCGTGAAAAATTATGTTTGAGTCATATCTAAAAAATGCTTTGGATGTGGCTCACGATTTCAACAACCAATTCTCCTTCTTACATCTCTTGCATTAGGAGATACTCTTGTGTTATTTTTCCAAAATTCTTCGATGAGGGATCTCAAGGCTTCAACAACAACTTTGTCTTTCTGTGGGAGTCCCCTAGAGAATACCCACAATTCATTGGTATTTGGATCCTCAACTCTTTCACATCTTCCAATAGCTCTCATTAGAGTTTTTCTACTTATTTTAATGCTTGACTTGTCTTTCTAATGAGGCGAGCTTTCTTTGTTTGTTGGATTACTATTGTTGATGTAATGACATGTCGTGTGATATTACTATCCTTGGTGCATGAGGTGGAACCCACACTCTCATATGCACTCATTAGATTCTTTACAATTGATTTTTCACTTGAGGCATCCGATGTTCTTAGGCTCAGAATCTCCATAATGGGCCTAAATTTTAGATTTCTCATCAATTCAACAAATAGTTGGCATCTTCCGGTTTTATTTAAGTTCTCAAAGAATTATTTCCATATCTTATTGGCATAGCTTTGGCAAGCACACTTGGGAATCTTATCTTGCATGGGCTTCAAAACATTCTCATTGATATCAATTAGAAACTTAGGCTTTCTATGCAAAATTCTGGGAGGCATTTTCATTGGTAGCATTGACTCAACATTAAGAATTTCTTAAATATTTACTTGAGATGAGATAGATGGCATACCTTCAATTGGAGATGGACAAGATGAAAAGGCTTGAAATTGAGATGGAGAATATAGTGTACCTTCAACTTGACATGTGAATGATGGTGTGACTCCAACTTGAGAAGAGAATGAAGATGTACCTTTAACTTCACTTGTGAAAGATGGAGTGCCTCCAATTTGAGAAGAGAATGATGGTGTTCCTTCAACTTGACCTGTGAACGATGGAGTGCCTCCAACTTTGAGATTCAATTTCCTTGTTGAATAGAGGTTTTGCATTCATTCCCTTTGTGTTTCCAATTCCATCTCTCTCTTAGCTTGATTAGATGTGACATGTTCCTCTTTAATTGGCAATGGTGGCATGTCTTCTTGTATGGTTGACAATTTTCTACTTTCAAGAATTTACCTTATTCTTTCTCTTTTCCTTTCATTCTCAGCTTCCCACTCTTTTGGTGTTAGATTCTTTGCTCATTTCCTCAGCATGATCATGATTTCTATATGCATCATGAATAAGACATGGATAAATTAGTCCATCTTGGTACAATAAAATAAAGTAATCTCATACACAAATCTCAAAATATATAATCATATATACTTAAAGTGAATTTCACATTTTCTTAACATATCTTCTCAAACACGCTTTTCACAATCTCTAGGTTAATTTCACATTTTCTTAACATATCTTCTCAAACACACTTTCTTAACCTCCCATGGATACACCTACTCAAGACAAGACACAAGAAGTCACTAGCGCTAAGGAGAGTTATGACAAGCACATTGTGATGGACCAACCATTCCAAATGGAGACTCACAAGGTAAAACTAGACCTACTTGCATGTTAAAGGACAACCCAATTCTTATATTGTAGGTGGTGAATTAGTTAGAGTAGCTCATGAAGACAAGTATGAAGTCATCTCAAATCATCAATCTTTTGTCAATTAAGGTCAAGGGAGTAATGATCTCAAAGGTAATTCAGAAAAAACCAATGGATTTCATGACAAGGAACACAATGAGGATGTTAGAAGCATTATGAATAATCAACATGATGATTGTTATGACAAACAAGCTAAGTATAGTGTACCCTTGTAAGGACTTAAAGTGTTGAATTATCACAATCAAGGAATACAAATTAGTTAATTGGAAGTAAAGAAGACATTGAGTATGATGACACACCTAGTCCTAATGATGAGCATGAGTTGAATGGTTTATATGTCACTATTGAGAGTGGAAATGAAGAGAGATTTTATGATTATTTTTGTCTAATAAATGACTCCAAACTTGTTGATTTTGGAATGATTAGATTAGAACTTTAAATGTGTAATGACAGTCTAGGCCTAGATGTTCTTGATGACATACATGAGTACATGTTGATTGTTGATATCATATTCTACCATGATCAAAATCTTAAAGTTTCATCTCTTTTGTGTAATCCTAACTATGGTGCAGTCTTTAAAAGTTAGGAGAATGTCCTTGGTTTGACTAGCAATGATTTGACAATTGGTCTAAGTGGTAAGACACTAATCAAGAGTCCTTGCCTTCAATAGATATGTTTGAAATGTTAAGAGACAAAATACTAACATTAGAAACTAGCTTTATGATGCAAGACTTGAAGAAAATCATGGTGAACATGTAAAGAGCATCAATTATAGTTTGAATTAGCTATCCAAGATAGCCAAGGGGTGAAATCATCAAGAAAGGAGTAATTTTAAGGCTAATTATGATGACAGAGTTGTTGGTGATCTTTTGACTAAGATTTATTATGACAAAAAGACTAAAATATAGAGTTTACTGCAGCCTAACCAGTTTGATTTCTTGGAGAAACCTAGAGATGGCAGTCCAAAAATTTTAGAGCGTACTTGAAAACAATAAAGAACTTATCTAGTATAGGTCCAATAAACAAAACTCAAACTAATTTTTTAGAGGTAAATGGCCAAGAGAATTATAGTGACAACTCATTACTATATGAGAACTAAATATATTAGATTTGTAGCATCAATAGCACTATATTTTAAACATTGATACAATTAGTTACATTAGAGAGAAGGATGATAATACTTTGTTGTATCAATGACATACTTCAAATTGAGAGAGTACAAAAGAGTCTTGAATGTCATGATGTTGTTTCTTAAATTCATGGTTCACTTCCACATTGAAAAGAAGAAGAATCAGGGATGTGTACTTACAATTTTGACAATGTTTACAATTCTTTAGGGTTAACTAATCCAGATACAACAAATTTATGTATATATCATATTTTAATGATTCTAATTCTATTAATGCACATAATGATGACTTTTTTAACTTAGATAGTTCCATTTTTAGTGATTGTGAGTGTTCTAAAGAACATAAAGTGAAGTAAACGAATACATAAAGAACATACCTTAGAATTCAAGATTCGAGTTGACCAATCCTCCAAAATTTGGCTTCAAAATTCTCAAAAATTTGATCTTTTTGGCAAGTTCCTTCATATTCAATATTGAATTCTATATAACTCTAATAGGATTAGTGAAATTTATGAAAAAACAAACATATATCATCAAATTCAGTCTAAATACATGAAAATTAGCTTTGAAACAATATGAAGCATGAAAATTTTAGTTTAAATAATCAAATTTTGTCCAAAAACATGTAAAAACAATTCTTCTACATTGAAAAAACAAAAAAAGGTGGTGGATTGATCAAACAATGATTTTTAAAATGTCAAACACCATGAAAAAGCATTTTCTTATCAAATAGCATGCATGAAAAGTAGGGAATAACAGACATGTGGGGTTTGAATCACAAATCCCACATGATTTTTCCCCCTTTTTTGCTTCCCAAAATGCACTAGCGTTATAACACATGTTATAATTCGAGCACATTTTGAAAAGCATGGAAACTTTATGTGCTTTCATGCATGGAGACTTATAAGTGTTTTAAGTGTTTAAAGAGGGGAGGGAGAGAGATCAAGATAGAGAGACTACTTTTGACATGTGACTCTAAACCCTAAACCCGAGCAACCCTATGTCCCTAAACCCTAAACCCAAGCAACCCTAAACCTCTATCTCCCTATATCTACCTAATATCCATATCTCTATCATATCTCTATCTCTCAATCTCTCTCCCTATGTCTTTGGCCATGTCCCTCACTCTCTATCTTCTTATCTCTCCCCTCAGTCTCCTCTATATCTCCCTATAGGTCCTCTCTCTCTCTAAACCCAAAACCCAAAACCTCTAAACCTTAACCCCAAACCCCTAACCCCTAAACCCCAAACCCCAAAACCCTAAACCCCAAACCCTTAAACGCTAAACCCAAGCAACCCTAAACCTCTATCTCCATATCTCTCCCCTATCTCCATGTCTCTATAATCCCTCTCTCTCTCATTCTCTCTCCCTATGTCTCTGGCCATGTCCATCACTCTCAATCCCCTATCTCTCCCCTCAGTCTCCTCTATATCTCCCTATTGGTCCTCTCTCTCTCTATAAACCCTAAACCTCTAAGCTTTAATCCTAACTCCTAAACCCTAAACCTTAAACCCTAAACCCTAAATAATGCTCCTAAACCCTAAACCCTAAACCCTAACCCTAAGCAACCCTAAAACCCTAAATCCTAAACCCCAAACCCCTAAACCCTAAACCCAAGAAACCCTAAACCTTAATCCCTAACCCCTAAACCATAAACCCTAAATAATGCCCCTAAACCTTAACCCCTAACCCCTAAACCCTAAACCTGAGCAACCCTAAACCCCTAAACGCTAAACCACAAACCCCTAAATCCTAAACCCAAGCAACCCTAAACCTCTTTCTCCCTATCTCTCCACTATCTCCCTATCTCTATCATCCCTCTACCTCTAAATCTCTCTCCCTATCTCTTTGGTCATGTCCCTCACTCTCTATCTCTCCATCTCTCCCCTCTCTCTCTCTCGCTCTCTAAACCCTAAACCCTAAACCTCTTAATCTTAACCCCTAACCCCTAAACCATAAAAACCAAACCCTCAATAATGCCCCTAAATTCTAACCCATAACCCCTAAACCCTAAACCCTAAACCCATAAACCCTAAACCATAAGACCAAGCAATCCTAATACTCTATCTTCCTATCTCTTCCCTATCTCCCTATCTCTATTATCCCTCTACCTCTCAATCTCTCTCCCTATGTCTCTGGACATGTCCCTCACTCTCTACCTCCCTATCTCTCCCCTTGGTCTCCTCTATATATCCCTATTGGTCCTCTCTCTCTCTCTCTAAACCCTAAACCCTAAACCTCTAAACCTTAACCCCTATACCATAAACCTTAAATAATGTCCTTAACCCCTAAACTCCAAATCCCTAAACCCTAAACCCAAGAAACACTAAACCTCTATCTCCCTATCTCTCTCCTATCTCCCTACCTCTATCATCCCTCTACCTCTCAATCTCTCTCCTTATGTCTCTAGCCATGTCCCTCACTCTCTATATCTCTAGCTCTCCCCTCGGTCTCCTCTATATCTCCCTATTAGTCCTCTCTCTAAACCCTAAAACCTAAACCTCTAAACCTTAATCCTAACCCCTAAAACATAAACCCTAAACCCTAAATAATACCCCTAAACCTTAAACCCTTATCTCCCTTCTTCCTTATCTCCCTATCTCTATCATCCCTCTACCTCTCAATCTCTCTCCCTAGTTCCCCTAACCCCTAAACCCTAAATTGGAGCGACCCTAAACTCCTAAACCCTAAACCCCAAACCCCTAAACCCTAAATCCAACCAACCCTAAACCTCTATCTCCCTATCTCTATCTTCCCTCTAGCTCTCAATCTCTCTCCCTATGTCTTTAGACATGTCCCTCAATCTCTATCTCCCTATATCTCCCCTCTATCTCCTCTATATCTCTCCCATTCTCTATCATTCCCTCTCTCTAGCTCTCTCTAAACCCTAAAACCTAAACCCCTAACCCCTAAACCCTAAACCTAAGCAATGATATACCCCTAAACCCTAACCCCTAAACCCTAGACCCGAGACCCGAGCAACCCTACACCCCTAAACCCTAAATATTTCACCTAAACCCTAGCCCCTAAACTCTAAGCCCTAAACTTAAGCAACCCTAAACTCATAAACCCTAAATAATGCCCCTAAATGCTGACCCCTAAACCCTAAACCTGAGCAACCATAAATCCCTAATTTACCCTAAATAATTCCCCTAAACCCTAACCCCTAAAACCTAAACTTGAGCAACCTTAAACTGACAAACCCTAAATAATCCCCCTAAACCCTAAAGCTGAGAAATCCTAAAGCTCTATCTCTCTCTCCCTCAAAACCCCAAAACCCTAACACCTAAACCTCTATCTAGATCCCTATCTCTATTGTCCTTCTACCTCTCAAATTCTCTCCCTATCTCTCTGGACATCTCACTCACTCTCTATCTCCCTATCTCTCCCCTCTATCTCTCCCTATTTGTCTCCTCTCTCTCTCAACCTGTCTATCTCTCCCTATCTCCCTATCTCTTTCCTCTCTCTGCCCTATCATTCCTCTATCTCCCTATCTCTCCCCTCTATCTCTCCCTCTCTCTTATCGATGAAGGATATGAAAAAAAGAAAATTAAGACTCTCTTTCTATCTCTCTCCCCCCCCCCTCTCTCTCTCTCCCTATCACCCTATCTCTCCCCTCTCTCACCTCCATCTCCACCCTCTCTCCCTCTTCTTCCCTCTCCCTCTCCCTTACTGACAAAGAACATGGAAACAAGAAAACTAGGACATGCAAAGAGGGATGAGGATATAAATTGGGGGGATGAAATAGAAATAAGATATAATGAAAGTTCATTGAATGGGAAGAATGATGAGAGGAGAGTTGGAAAATAGTAAAATAGGGAAAATTTGGTGGGATCTAAAGGGAATTTAGAAAGGAAAAGGAAAACTAGGAAAGCTAGGAAAAGGGATCTAAAGTGACATGTTTTATCAAAGCATAATGCGAGTGCATTATAATGTGCTCACATTATGCTTTGCCTTGGTAATTTCCAAGCCTTTGGCTTGGATTTGCCTTGGGATTCCAACCCAAAGGCTTGGACTATGTTTAGGTCATCCAAGGACGTGTTTTCCTAAATTCTAACAAATTTCACATAATATGGAGCGTGCTCTCCATCAAGATTGCACTTTTTTCAATGAAAAATTAAAAAAATACCACCATAATCTTAAGCTCTCTATTAGCTATATAACCATATATTTTGTTTCACATTTTGAGTATGTTAAAGATTTCAACTTCAATTTCTTTTGTTAGTGTATCTATTTTTTGTCAAAAACCAGTGTATGGTATTTTTGACTTTTTTTAACCGTTCATTGAAATTTCAAATAAATTACATTTTTAGAAACTAGACTCCATTCTACACATATTCAAAAGGATTTTAATTTTTGATTAGTTTTCAAAAAAATTAGGGGGGAGCATGCTCAATTTTCTATTTTTCAAGATGTGTCCACTTTAAAAATTAGTAAAAAATCAATTATTCATGAAAAATTTATAAAAAAAAATCAGGGATAAACTACATTGCGTTAGCTAATTTCTCACCAAAGCAATTTTTGAAATACTAAAAAAAAGTTAACACTTTAGGGGGAGCACACCAGATGCTATGTTATGTTTTTTGAGAAAAATAGAACCAATTTATGTGCTCCCCTTTTTCAACCCCTTAATCTCAACCATTTTTGAAAAAAATAGTAGTTTAGAAACTAGATTCAGAGCACTACAACTCTTGTTTTTGTTATATCTTTAAATTTTGAGTGTAACTATCTTCAATTTCTCATCCAACATCAGTCTTTCTGGCTTTCAAAAAAAAGTGGCATCTTAAGACCCCCTTTTGGTCTCTCATCTTTATACACTTACCCATCAAAATTCCTTTAATCCTATATATTAATAATAATTTTTATTGAGGTACTAAATAGGAAGCTACTCTATCCTTATGCAACTTTCATTTGGGCCATCTATTTTTTCCATAGTTTCTCTCACTAATTCTTGAGAAAACTACTAGCTTGATCATTCTCATATCCCATCTCAATTCAAATGACATTTTTGAGATAAAATCAACCCCATAAGATTACCAAGATTCCTCATGCAAAGAAAACTAAGCTTCATGTTATGTCGTAAAATGTTCCCTTAGGACTTTTACCTCCTAAGTTTAGCTCCCAGGTCCCTTAAATATAATCATGTGTGTTAAAAATGAATCCTGGAGCAAAATCCCCCAAAACCTATGTCAAATGGGACTAAGGGGACCCTCTTGAGCTTAATCAAGCCCTAAAATAGGTGTCAAGACAAGGGTGCCCACACCATTGTCTTGCCCTATTTTTTCAGGGCCCAAATCTTAGATGTCGACAAAGTGACCTTTAAAAGGTCTCCCTTTGATGACCTATTCAATTTGAATTATGAATGTTTAGTGGGAATGAATATATAATCATGTTTAGGATTTCATTTTAACTAGAGATGGATAATGCGAACTTGTGATCTTGTACTAAAGATATTCAAGGCTTTCATTGTGTTACAAAGCAGTATTGTGTTGTGTTTATTCATGTTTGTGCCAGATTTGTCTTTATCAATCCATCTCCTCATGGTGTGAAAGCTCTTCATCTCCTTGTGAGAACTCACACCTACTAAGGTGATATCTACTTTGTGTTCCAATCAATATATCATATCATTTGCTTTTGCCTATGTTTTGCAAGGTCATGCACTCTCTAACAATGGTGTTGGAAGGCTTGAATGCCATTCTGGGGCTTGACCGAGGCAAGCTCCTAAACACCACAACCCTCAACCCCTCTCTTATGATTGTAGGTGATAGGTGTCAGATCTTGCAGAGAGGAGTTGCAGGAGATCAGAAAAGAACATAAGGATTCAAGATCTGAAGAAAATGACAAAAAAATCCCTAAAAGGTCAAGGGTGCCTGCTCTTTTGACCTCCAGTTTTGTAGTGTCAGGAATCTTGGAGCAGGTTACAGTATGAATCACATTTCATCTCGAAGACCTTAGAAAAAACACTATATTGGTCAAGGGCGCCTGCTCTTTTGACCCTGAAGTTTCTGCCTTCCGAAATCCAAAATTTGGTATGTTTCTAATCTACATAAATTAGTGGTTTCCTATGTGAGCATTTGTCGTGTTTTGTCTGTTTGCTTATAATTTTGCATAATTAGGGTTTTAGGCTTAATCAGAATAAGACTTAACAAATTAATCAACAAATTCTAAATTTCCTTATCATTCCAAGTGACACAAAACCTATAGCTGAGTCCTCTTGCAAAAGTTGTGATTCAACTTGGTTTAGTGTCCTTGAATGTATGTAGTGAAAGGAGGATCTAATTAAACTATCAATCTCATCCACAAAACCCTCTTTTTCTACATAACACTTCCAAACAACTTTTAGAATGAGGTAGATTACCAACTTTGTGGTTTGGCTCTTGCATCCACCCCTCTTCCTTTTTTACTCATATCTTCCTCATCTAGTATGCCAATTTGACTCTTTAGACATTAAAGTATAAAAACACAAGTTTATTGGAAAAGAGGAGGCCAACACGATCAACAACACAGACAATAACCCTAACCAGTAAAGCTTCTTTGATTAAATTATTTTTCTTTTTGTTTAGTCAAGGCCCTAATATTTATCTTTGAGTTTATAAAATATTTTAAAGATGAAGAGTAGCCACCAAACATTCACATGACATGCATCTATCTCCAAAAGCACCTAGTATAAAAATGTCAAAGATCTTAATTCTTTTAAAAGAAAATAAACACCTTAGATAAATATTATAGGTAAATCAATTGATCACCATGATAAACAATATCACCTAGGATATTTAGGGTTGAGATTGGTAGATACACTCTCTAAATAAATGCATACAATTTTAATAAATAAAATAATGGTACTTAGCTCTAGATTTGATGAAGACTTGACTATCATAGGTGTCATCAATTGATTCGCTAATTGTTCGAAAATTAGAACTTTAAGACAACCACCTTAGGACTACTAAGTTTAATGTTTGATGTTCTAGTTCACTTCCTTGCCTATGGAATGGATCTCCATGCCTTGGATCTAAACCTACAAGTAAAACTAAAGTTTGTTCAATTGAATCTAAACTACATCAAAATAAATGTGAAAGATTTGCTTACCTTGACATCTAGATCCTACATCTGAAAAAGAGTGGTATTAATTGACATCGTTGAGGAGCTTGCTAGATTAGGATCATTCTAATTTGGTCAAATCCCTATTACCGATTCAATGATTTGGTAAAATAATCAAAGATAATAGGCAGTCCTACACTATGCCTAATACATTGATGTCATGCTTTGTGATGATGTAAAGAGTAACGAAGCTCTCTAATGATTTCTCTTGATGAATTCCTAAATAAAATTCAGATGAATTAGGGTTAATTCCTAAATAATCTTTAGATGAATTAGGGTATATAAAAAATATATAACATCCTAGCATACAAACTAACACACTTCTTACTCAAGTTAGCAACTAATGGCTAGTGGAAGTAGAGTCAATTCCAACCCAAATTAAATATGAAATTTGCAAATTATTTTTACACCTACAAATTTGAATGATTTATTTATATTACTTTTCTTATAGTACATATTCGAACTGGACACTAATTATACCACCGACTTCTCAAATCTACTTCCAAAAGTCATATATTTGGAAGGCAACTTTTGCCCTTTTTATCCCTTACATGATTCCAAAGTTGTTAGCAATTTGCAGTAACAACCATATTCTCTTAGGGAATAAAATGGATGATTTCAAATGCACTCGAGAGGAGAGGGCCCCCATCCACATCCCCATCCCCATCTAATCTGACATTAGGGTAAGGGGTCAATAAATTTGTTAAAGGCGTGGACCAATAAAACATATGGATGAAAGACTCCGACACTCCCCCTTTCCATGTGTCCTCCTTTGTCCGGCATAGAATCAAATTTCCTAGATTTGCCCTAAAAAATACAAATTGCCCCAATTTTCAACATTTTCAGCTGGGCACTTTCGAAGAAGAAACCCTTTGTCGGATTACGTGTCATAATTTTATTTATTAGAATTTTTTAAAAAAGTTGTGGCGGTGGGACCCTCTTAATTTCAATACCCCGTTGGGCATGTGGAAAAGACTTTAAAGCAGCATTGTCCACATCTAATTTTTTCACTCGGCTTAGAAAATCTAAGCAGAAAAATAGGTTTTGAATATTATTTTTGTGTCAACGCCAACCTGGAATGATTTATTCAACGACAGAGTTGGCGTTGGGACCCCATTTTCTTGGTTGCTGTCATTTTCTGAATGAGCTGGAGGAGAAAACGTTCCCATCTACCCTACCATGTTTCCAATTTCCGTCCGTTTCTAAGTTTTATACGTCTTCTGAAATTTCGAAAGGAGTTGTTTTTTTGCATAATGCCACAAAAGGGAAACATTCTTATATACCCGGGACAAGGTAACCGATTGTTGAAGGCAACCGACCAATTAACAAGAAACCTCGGCACACATCGGATTTGATTGTGAGAAGGCGATTAAGTCTAAATAAGACACGGGTCTACTTAATATAAATAAGGCGAGAGAGAAAACAAGGGTGAGAACCAAGGCAAGGTCCTAAAGCACCTTCCCTACTGTGGATATTATGGATCTGAAGGCGGCATCTGTTCTGGCAAAAAATGTGTTCAAGGAAAGATGGTTTGTGGTATTTATATGTTTTCTGATCATGTCCCTTGCAGGAGGGACTTACATATTTGGTATATATTCAGACAGTGGTATCAACCAATATGCTACAGCGAATTGGAGTTCAGAAACACTTGTTCATTCAAGTCATGCTACCAGCGTCTATCATGTAGAAAAATATGGCGCAGAAGGCGATGGAGAGCATGATCCTACTGAGGTCATTTATCATTTCAATTTTTTTTTTTTCCTTACTGTAAATTAGTAGCAACAGGAAAGATTTTATGTATAGAAAGATCTTCCGTGCAAAAAAACCCCTTTTTTTCTTTTTCTTTAAAGACGAATTCCTTTTTATCTCTATTTCATTAGATGCAGGAATAATTCCCTGGCTTCATTTATAAGGTCTATAATTTAAAAAGAGATAGCTTATTCTACCTGTAGTAACTGGTTTTATTTTATATATGTTTATTAACTAAATGATTTATTTGCATTTGCAGGTAGATGGGATGATAGATCCGCCCCAAAATTCAGAGAGCAGGAAGAATACTAACAAATGGCTGCAATTTACTAAATTGGAAAGATTTACTCTGAGGGGCAGAGTTCTAATTGATGAACAGGGAGAAAAGTTGTGGGCTGAACAATATAAGTGGGTCAACCAACAAGTAAGTAACAAACTTTTAGTCAGAAATAGTCTTTTAATTTTCATATATATATACATAATGTATATATGTGAATATATATAATGTGTTTATACACTGTGTATATATACACATTGTGTTATACAGTGTGTATATACATTATGTATCACACATACACATACACATGTGTATATATACAGTGTATAAACACATGTATATAATGATTGTGTTTATACAATGTGTATAAAAGCAATGTATGTATATACACACGTGTACATGTGTATATACTGTGTATACATATACAGTATATATACACGTGTATAATATTTCTACAGGGAACGAAAACAATATCAGTCAAAACATATATATATATATATATATATATATATATATATATATATATAGTGTATCACACTCACATACACATGCACACATGTATACATTGTATATACACATGTCGTTTCACTGCAGAAATATTGTAACAAACCGTAGAAGACCAACGGTAAATGTCTATTTACCATTTGTTACATTGTTGACAGTGATTTGTATGTGTTGAATAGTTATGAAAATTATGTGCATAAAGAGACACCCCTTTTAATGTTTTTATCTGTTTTATGCAGAGAAGTGTCGCTGCTATTGAGGGTCGCATACTTGTCGAACCCCCTGAACCTAAGGGTCATACAGGACACGGTTCACATCATCATTAACCTATATATTTTGTCATGGGTTTATTTTAAGTTATTGTACTCAAATATGGAATCATGAACTCTCCGAATGGTTTACGAATACCATGGCTTATGGTATAAAGATCTTGCTTATGTGATAGTCTTTTTGTTGACATTAAACACGAGAGACGGTTGCGTAGATCAGAAGGAAGGTATAGCCAAGGCTATAAACAGTCACACTCCACTCCAAATCCAATATTTCAAAAAATTGAAATAACTGTCATGTGAAGTGACGGTTGTATGAGAAAATGTATGGCAGAGGGCGCAGTGAGGGCCCCTTTTGCTTCCTATAATAGATGCTCCTATAAAATCTGTATTGCTGTCACATTACTTTCCTTTTATTTCGAAACAAAACAACTAAGAGTGATATATGACACTTCTGGCATTCTGTCGCCATTTTGGACTCTCCAGCGCTTTTTTGCCTTATCTCATTTCATTCTCTTGGTTTACCAGACTGCAGTACTAAGATCTGCCGGTTCTGCAGAGAATATCCTCCTAACTGTAGACCGATTATTATTAATTTTTTTTAACAACGTGAAGCTTAGAATAAGAGACTAAAGCCAAACACATTGTTAATAATTTATTTTTTAATATTTTTAGTTAAAAAAATTTATCTTTAACTTTACAAAAGATAAATATTTATTTTAATTAACTAATATATTTATCTTTAAGAAAATTTATGTAAAAGATGTCCACATAATGATTTCTTCCAGGGGCCTATTCCCACTTTAATCACAAATTTAGTCAAGAATAGGCGCTTGGAGAATGATAACTCTTGACGTCTTTTACATAGATTTTTTTAAAGATATGTATACGAGTTTATTTTACTTTAAAACTATTTTCTTTATCAAATATATACAATGCACACATGACAACCCTAAACTTTTTTTTTTTTTCTTTTGTTTTCACCTCATTCTATATTATATTCATTGCTTTTCCTCTCCATGTGAATGGGCCACAACATGGTGAATCAAAGTAAATATGAGCAAGCAATAGCAAATTTTATTTATGTATTTATCTTCTTCTATATTCTTTTCATTGTTTTTCCCTCTACCAAGGTTATTAAAAAAAAAAACTTCTAATTGTAAAAAAAATACTATCATTTTGCCCACAACAACCTTAAATCTTTTTCTTACTTTTTCCACCCCACTTTATATTCTTTTCATCCTTTATAAATATATAATTAATAAAATAATAAAATAATCAAACTACTAAATTAATAAAATTTAAAAATATAAATATAATTAATAAAATCAATAAGAACTATTATTATTTAATTAAGACTTATTTTATTTATTAAAAGTTATTTTATTTTATTTACTTTGTGTTATTTTAATTTAAAACTATTTAAGAAATATTGTTACTTAAGACTTAAATTTTATTTTATTTACTTTATGTTATTTTACTTTAGGATTATTATAGTTTTAGTTTTTTTAAACATATGGGATATAATTTTGTTTTTGTTAAGATAGTATTTGTTAACATGCTCACACCATTACACTCCACCCCTTGCTCTATTAAAAATAAATATAGTTTATGATATGTTAATAGATACAACTAATAATAATTAATTAAGAAATACTAATTACACTAGTATTTGTCAAAGACAATACAAACAAGTGTCACATAGTGGTTAGTACCTCCTTTTATAGTATTTTAATAATAAAACTTGTCTTGTAATTAGAAAATAATGTAAGTTTAGAACAATTCTAATTGCATCAAATAAGTCTAAATCTTATTATTTAATCGGGTCTTAAATTTCATTGTTGACCTTCCCTTCAAGCAATTTTTAGTTTCTGCCAAGAAAACTATAGGCGAGGCCTGTTGTTAACTAGTTATTAATAATTCTTTAGCTATTGCAATTGTATAGATGCAAATATTTTAACAAAACATATTTGAAAAATGATTTTTCTTCAATCTAATTGACAGAAAACTTTCACCCGATAAGCGATTATTGCGGATAATAAGGTTTATATTATAAAGTTTTGTGATAGATAATATCCTTACTCTATGATAATAATATACTAATACTTAAAACTATTAAGTTTCTAGTTTCAGACTTTATGGGTAAAATATTAGGCAGTAAAGTTTTTTTAGCATCTCACCTATTAACCGATTTAAATATATTATAACTAAAATAATATATTATAACTAAAATAAAAATAAAAATATTAAGAAACATGTATTTAAATTCATATTAATATTAATATTGATAATATTATTAGACAATAAAAATATTATAGTTATATAAGATTCCTATTACTAATCAATATTAATACTAATAGGAATTTAAATACAAATATAATTTATAAGTTTATCCCAAATTTATATATATGTCTTTAATAATAATAATAATAATAATAATAATAATATATCATTTACATAGATAATATCCTTAATCTATGATAATAATATACTAATACATCAAAATTTTAAAATATATATTAATGCATAGATAGGAAAAATTGACCTGTGATCAATTCCATAAGTCCTCCCTTCACATGAAATTTAATTAATTTTAATTAATTAATTAAATTTCCCTTAATCCCTCATCTACCTTTAATCATAAGATTTAATTAATTTTAATTAATTAATTAAATCTTTCCTCTGTAAATAAAAATTAAAATTAAGAAATTTAATTTATTATTTGCAAACCTAAAAACCTAAATCAAAACCTATTCGTAACAAATTAAAAATATTAAAAACCCGTGCAGTTCACCTAACTATTACAGTTCAACTACCCAAACCATGTTTAAGCCAAAATTTTATAAATAGCCTACATTTCCTAAATCAAATTTATGATAGGACAATCTACCGAGTTATGCAACTTTTGGTACATTTCTGGAGATATCTTAGTTTCAAGGTATTGCAAGACTGGAAAAATTTAAATTGTTTTTTAGTTCACAGGCTTCAATTAATTTGGGTTCTTGCAGTAGTTGTTATTTTTGTCATTGGCTCAACAGTTTCTTTCATTATCTGATCTAAAATTGAGGGAAGATATTGCTATCAACTATCACATTCTAATATCTTCTTTGCTGAGTCATCTTCATATTTTGAGTTGCATAAAACTATTTGTATTTTGTAGTCTCATCATTTAATATGTGAATGATATGGATGTGCATTGTCTTGGAACGTGTGGAAAATTTTCTAAACTATTTGGTTCCTATCAACATATTCCCTGAATTTCATGTCGTAAACAACATTCACACTCGAAGATCTGCTAGACTCGTTTGCTATTCCAAACAAGGTATTCCATGATCCTCTTATTGGTGCAAGTGCTAGTTATATGGTAGAACTAATTTTAGGGTTTCACTTGTCCCTCACTATAAGCTATAACTTCAAATCTTTAAAATAATGATGTTAAGTGATTTTTATAGCACTAACAACTCTTTGTATTCATGATGTTAAGTAATTTTTATAGCACTAACAACTCTTTGTATTGCAACTTAAGTGCAAACTGTTGAAGGCTAGTGCATTTATGGCCTTCTATATTTGCCTCTTGTCACACCGTCAAGAACCAAGTTTTAATTGCCAGGGTGCCCATTTCTAGCCTTAGGAGGCTGTATCAATCAAATAATCCATTTTGTCAAGTTCACCATAAATCTTGAAGTATAATCATAAATCTTCAGGTATAATAAAAAATCACTTACTTTGCAACTTCCATTTTATGCAATCTAATTATTAAATGTAGAATCTCAAAATTCTTCAATTTTCAACATTCATTGTAAATATTACAAAACTGTCAACTCTAACTTAAACCAAAAAATTCACAAATTTCAAGATTATTATAAAGTTATTATATTATCAACATTATTGCTAAAACTAAACAAACACAACAAATTAAAACAAAACAAGACTATTCATGAGCATTTTGGCAGAAACTTGGCTGCTTTGCAGCTCTTGTTTAATGATGGTTATCTATTCAAAGGTACCCTTAAATACTAATGATAAACCTTAGTATAAGTAAAATTATATATAAACCAAATATATATATCATCATAATTCTATATAAATTTTTAATAGTTAAGTTGTTTAAATATTTAATTAAATTTATATATAAGTATATTTATGTTTATACATATGTTAGGAAATATTTTAAAAATGATGTTTAAATGGTGGAGTTAAATTCATTAATTAGTATTTAAGGGAATGCAAAATTCTCATAATAAAAGTGAATATTGAAATGGAGATAAGATGGTGTATGTGTATGTAAAAATTATGAGTTTGTTTAAGTTAATTGTGGAACTAATTAACAATTACATCATTAAAATAATAATAATAAACCTCTAAGTGGAAGTAAATACAAACTAATGAAAAATAAAAAAATTTCCTAGGAATGGAGGAGACATTAAGACCCTAAATCAATTAGCCAATAGAATTGTATCTCCTTAATCCAAAGCAAATTGTAGATTAATTTTTTTTAATATTTTTATTTAAAATTTTTGCATTTTTAGCAAAATTTAATATAAAGTTATATAAGAAAAAAAATGCTCTTCATTAGTTTGTTTAACAAAAAATAATTATTGTTAGTGTTAAAGTTTGCTTTGATGGCTTCTTCCATGTGGAGCCTTTCACACCTCCTGATTACCCTAGTGCATCCCTCAGATCTTCGTTTCGCTTGGAAATGCACTGCTACGACTGACATTGGTAACTCTGGCTCCAATATTGCTATAGACAAAGTTTTTTTTCGGCACTCAAAGGAAGATTTCAATGCTGCCGGTTGTCCTAACCCAAGGATTTCTGCATAGAAAAACACCTTTTCAAAATTAGGATAGGGCTCCAAGGAATATGGCTCACTTCCTTCGATGGGTGATGTTTCGAATTCTGTGGTTGGTGGGAAGAATAGACCCCTGGCCTGCTCCACTGTCTCCCCCATTCTAGAGTTTGAAGATGCCCTAAGAAATGAAATAATTGAGGGTGAAGCCTATTTCGCTACTCAGGGATTGATTGGTTGTTTCACTGGACTATGGCCGACCCTTCCAGCATTACACAAATGGGTCTTCGATGTCTGGAAGCCATCTTTGAAAGGTAATCTTGGAATTTATCCATGTGCTCGGGGTTATTTTATTGTTGTTTTTGACTTAGTGTAGGACCGCGATTCGATCCTTTTTGAGAAATATTGGACATGGGGTCAGAATGTGCTCATGCTCAAACCTTGGCATCCCAATTTCAACCCTTGCATAGAGTCTTTCAATGTAAAGCTTGTTTGGATTCATCTCCCAAACTTACCACTCCAATTTTGGTTTGTTGCTTGCTTTGAGGCTATAGGCAACACTCTTGGTAGTTTTTTAGCGGTTGATCTTGATACTACAATTTTCACACACACAACCTATGCACATATCCTTGTGGATTTGGATACTTCTAAGGCCTTGCCTGCAGACATTAATTTTAAAATCTTTGACTGGATTTGGTCTCAGACGTTAGATTATGAAGGGTTTCTCTTTAGGTACAGAAGGTTCTACGCTACTAACCACACCGCCGTGGACTACCACATCTCAAAGTCTCATTCAGGAAAACTTGCTACTTGGTGGGAAGACACCCATCCACAACATTTCACTATGGAGAGTCCTTCCAAGGTCACTCCCCCCTCCTCAGATTATGAGAATAAAATTGAAGGCAATTAACCCTCTGCAACTACAAAGGCTCCGTCAAATCCACCTTATGAAGCAGGCACACCTAAAAGTAGGAGCACAAAAAGGAGTGATTCAAACCCTATGATGGTTAGAGGGACAACAAATGATACACAGGTTTCACATCCTCACTCTTTCTCAGACAGTCTAGGAGGTGTCAATAAATTAACCAATGATGCTAAAGCTTCAACAAATCTAGAGAAGATTACTTTGGCTTCCAATGGGGATAACAGTCATTCTCAGCTCTCACGGTTAGAGGATTCTTGTGAGTCCTCAGGGGAAGGAATCGTGGATGGAAAGTGGACAGTGGTTCAAAAGAAAAAGAAGGACTTGATAGATCTTGCAGATATTCGTAAGTGTCTTATGGCAATTCAATCCCATAATCAGCTGGGGATGAAGAGATTGCAAGTCTAAATTTTAGTTTAGGTTTTTGTAGGCTTTGGAAAAGCTAGTAGACACTAAATTTGTTAGATTTGCTGGCACCCCTGTTAGAGGGCATGCTTTTCATTATTATTTTGGATCATTTTTAGTTTAGAGGGACCAATCCCCTTGACCGCAGCTTACTGATAAAAAAAAAATTTACAAGTTCAAGAGTTTTGAACACAAGACAAGTACTAATAAAAGAATAAAATTAAATAATCATATTAATATTAATAGAGATTATATTAAATTAAATAAACATATTTAATGGTCTAGTGGCTTTAGACTGGAGTACTCTAATAA
The DNA here is from genome assembly GCA_027924645.1 of Cunninghamia lanceolata. NCBI lineage: Eukaryota > Viridiplantae > Streptophyta > Pinopsida > Cupressales > Cupressaceae > Cunninghamia > Cunninghamia lanceolata. The sequence continues at coordinate 3,116,821 of BSBN01000286.1, read as the reverse complement.
CAATATTTGTTTTCTAATTGAAAAATTAATGAACATGTGAATGAACAATATTTGTTTTGTATGTGTAGCTACGATGGAGAGACTGCTTAAGGGTCGCATACTTCTTGAACCTCGTAAACTTAAGCATGATATACGACATGGTCCACAACATCATTAACCAATATATTTTGTCACTATATAGTATGGTCTAGTATGGAATTATGAACTCTATATATTTTATGAATACAGTTTGGAAGTCTTAGATTCTTGGGGTCAAGTGTTTTAGGTTAGATATTTGGGGGCCCATGGCTTATGGAATCAAAGATTTTGCTTATGTGATAATGTTTAGCACTAGAGAAGGTTGCGTAGATCAGAAGGAACATATAGCAAAGCCTTATATGCAAGGCTATAAAAAGTCACACTCCACTCTAAATCCAGTATTTAAAAAATTTGACATAATTGTCATGTGAAGTAACAGTTGTATGAGACAATGTATGGTAGATGCTTCCTATAATAGATGCTTCTATAAAATCTATATTGCTATCACATTTACTTTCTTTTTATTTCAAAAACCAAAAAAAGAGTGAATGAATGAACAAAGAATTTTAATGAAGTCCACAAGGCCACAACAACCTTTGGGACCCATACACCTCATGCAATCCCACCAAAGATGGAACAACGAAATAATCACCCCTTAAGATGCTTGTAAATATTTCTTGAGATCCTCCCTTCTGCTATGCAAATTGATCAAGAGGTTCGTTGTTTTGCACACCCTTGCCTCTTCAAACAAGGTACTTAGGTTGGTAATATTCAAAGTGTCATCATAACTGGAATGAATGTCAATATATGACTCACATGCCAAGGGGAAGTGTCGCTTCGTTTCCACCACACCTTTGTTGCAAAAAAGGCATATTCTTTGTTCCCACTCCTCTTTAGGAATCTGCCATCTACCTATTTCACATCTAAGATGGTACGAGCTCATCCTAAGTTGAGCTATCAGCATTTTCTCTTTCCACTTAATATTCAAGCTCTGATATAGACTTTTTCTTCATGATCCCCCATGGAGTTAAATTCTTTGATATAGTACTCCTTTTTACGTCCCATTTGTTTTGTCCACATGACGTACCTAATTTTTTCTTGTATATATATTTTTATTTCTTCACTAGCATTTGAGCAATCTTGCTTACTAATGTCCCACTTCTTTATCCATTTGTCATTTTACTTCCTATTTTGGGGGGAAAATGGGGATTAATGGTTTGATGGGGTTTGTTGTTTTAGTTTGAATCCTCCTTTCCACAAAACATTCCAAGGGCTTTTGAATCGAGTGCTTCTCCTATCAAGAGGAGAGTCAGCTATCAGATTTGAGTTGCCAATTGGTTTTCTACTGGGAAGTTTAGATGTGATCACACAAGTTTGCCAATTAATGCTTTTATGTCCTTGAAACCCTAATTTAAGTAAAACTATAATGAAATTTGTGAATTACGACAAATGCTACAGGAAATAGACAAAGTGTAGAGAACCTTAACTCACTATTTTCACAGATAGAAAATAGAAAAATCCCAGACAACAGTGATGGCACTCTAGTCCAATGTGTCACTTTCTCCGCACAGTTCCAATCTCCTTCCACCATTGATCTCTACTATGTCTTCTGTTTTCTATGACCAGAAATTTGAGGACAAGGTTGATGATGCCCTTGTCTCAAAATGTTGAACAGTGTCCGCTTCCTTTTAGATCCAGAATCTTCAATGTCTGCCTTCCTACAACTACACTTTCTCCAGATCTGACACCTGTACCTGTAATCACAAGGAGTGTGGGAGGGGGTTTTGGTGTTTAAAGGCTGCCTCGATCAAGCCCCAGAGAGACATTCAAGTCTTCCTAACACCATTGTCAAAGAGAGTGAGTGCCCTTAGGAGGTAGAGGCAAAAAACCAAATGATAATGATTGATAAAGCACAATAAATGATACCTTGATGATGAATCTCTCATGGAAGGAAGAAGCTCTTCAATTCCATGAGGAGAAGATGTAATCCAACCTACAAATAAACACAATAACAATGCTTTTCTCTGCAACACAATGATAATCACAACTATGCCAATAGCTCACAATCATAAAACTTGCTAATGATCTTCTTCTAGTTTACAAATGATAACCTAAACATGCTTACATATGCAACCACTAAGATTCCTACCAAGAAGTTCATATTTGAAACTTATGATGTCGGCGTAGAGACCAAATAATGGTCACAAACTTGACATTTCAAATTAGGGTAGACCCAAAATAGGGCTAGACTAGGGCACTAGTGTCCTTGTCCACCCCCTGTCTTTGCTCAATGATCATTAACATAGTCCCCCTTAGGTCCAAATTGCCACAAGACCCATGGGTTTTCTCATCGGGAGTTTGATTTAACATGCAAAATGCTCTAAATGCAAATCTAAAGACCTAGGAGCTAAACCTTTAGGAAAAAGCCCCCAAGGGTGCATTTTTTCGACATAACATTTAGCGCCCACTTTAATGTATGCATTAAACGCAAGGCCAATACATGCATTAAAGTAGGTCAACAAACACAACAAACACGCTAGAAGCAGGAAGAAGACACGCCAAACACATTGAAGAGAATGACATGCACGCAAAACACGGAGAAGACAATTACAGGCATGCAAAACATGGAGAATACAACATTGAAGACACGTAGAGCACAAAGAATACAATGAATGCAGTGATTATTTTCTTTTTGATTTTCCCATATGAAATGCATAATGCAAGTACAAGGAAAGTAAACAAACAAATCCCAAAAGAGTGTAGAGGAGCTCATCGCCACTGGTCTTGCACTTTTTGAAATAGACACGCCAAACAAAATCCCAAGGTGTAGAGGAGTTCTTCACCACCGGTCTTGCACCTTGAGAACAAACACGCCAAAAAAATCCCAAAGTGTAGAGGATCTAATCGCCATTGGTCTTGCACTTTGAGAACAAGCACGCCATACACACATATGCTGAAGACATGGAGAAAATGCGGCAGACAAGCGATGGAGTGTTCCTATTGCTAGGCTCATCACCATTTTAGGCACATTACAGGTACACACCAGCGATTGGGCTTCACCACAACAACCGCTAAAAACACGCTTAAGGGTTCAGTTAGTCACAAAACCGCTCCCTGCCTCGCGATGAGGACTTTTGAAAATGGCAGGATAATGCAATCTTCTCTGAGAAATACACCATCCCTACCTCATGATGAGGGCTTAAGAGAAAAGGATATGCTCAATATCCTGCCTCCATAGAGGTCTTAGATGATTGATCTTTGATTTTTAGATTGTTCAAACATGCTTTAATATGATCTAAAGAAAACAACTTACCTTATATATGCCCCCATCTTAAGGTGGTTGATATCACGTACTGATATCAAGCACATTAAGGTAGGAAGAAAACACACAAGGGAACATGAACTCTTGCAAGGCCGATGCCCCCCAGACACATCCCTACAAGAAAAGTGTTAGTGTCCAAATAATCATGATAAACAACAATGCATATGATCAACTACATGAAAAAGCCAAGCAAGGTGATATTCGTGATAAGCAAAGTACCTAGAGCAACAGTATTGTTAAAGTGTTGTTAGCAAGATAAGATAACATCGACATCAACATCAAGATAGAGAAATCACGGAGTGATTCCACTAGCCAAGTGTTAGATAATTTGTTTCAACCTCATCATCATAAATGGACTAGGTCCATTTTTTGATTACTCGTGAAAGGGACACTAGGCCCACATCAGTATAAATATTTTTCGTCATTCGTCCGCTAGATGGAAACACTAGAGGAAGGTAAACAATAAATCAGAGAGGAGAACAAGTGTCTTAGGGACAATCATGTAGGAGGGTTACCCCAATTCACCAACCGTAATGCTATGTCTGTAAGACACAACACCCAACAATGAAATCAGAGGAGAGGAGATATAGAAGAATGATGATACAAATAGAAGAAGGTCACAAAAGAGGTTGTCTCTTAGTATCCTTGACCTTATAGGAGAATCTAGGGTCATCCTAGGAGGCCTAACAACACATAACACATCATAGGGGAAGCACATCATGAAGAGATAAAGGGTTAGAGATACTTACATGTAGTACTATCGTATTAGATTTTGGAGCTTGCAAACCGATTGGAGAGGTATTCGACCAAGTTTTGTGAGAAGCTTGAGTGATTCTTATTAGCTTGTTGCTTGTTATCAGAGAGTCCATGCAATACTTTCTCAACACTTGCTTTTTTATGTGAAGTCTTTTATTGCTTGTGAGGAGGAGAACCACTATCATTTCTAACTGATGATAATCGTCTGGCTCGTTTCCAATTTTTATTTCTCTTGTTCTATTGGTTTTATCTATCATAACAACAAGGACTGACTTGTACTACTTCAACCTTTTCTATGTTCATAATCTCTTGCTTCGGTTTTCCCATTTGTCTTTTTGGTATATGTTGATCATCTCCCAATCCCAGAAGGGATAACAAAGGAGGAACTTCTGAGTAGATACCTCTTTCTCATGGATGAGGTGATACTTGAGTATTTTCCTTATCCATTTCAATTGTAGCAATTATCTTATCATAATCTGGATAATCCTCTTCTACCCGTAGTGTATTTTGTTCCATCAAATTATTGTCTAGATCGTATAGAGGCATAAGATTAGTTTGGATTATGTGTGCTAAACCTCTAATTACATTAATACCATCTTGTCCTTCTTTTATCAATTCTCTTATATTATGAATAACAAGTGTAGCTTCTTCTGCTATCCATTTATTTTCCACAAATGCTTGAAATTCAACTAACTATTTATCAAGTTTGTCTTTTTTCTCATTAGTTACATATGTGATCTCACCAATAGAGTCCTCAACATCATGAAATATTTTCTCTTCTATTGTAGTTGTAGGAGGCATGATGTCTTGCAAAAGTTACGTCTCTCCTGTTGTAGGGAGAGTGTCATTAATTGCATCATTTTGTACTAGCACATCCTCATGGGAAGAATCATTTTTGAAAGAATGACCAGAGGACAAGTTTATGTCATCATCACATGAAGTGGGTATTGAATGCATAGGAGAAGTACTATCACCTTCATCTTTTGCATTTCTACTCATGGAGAAGAATTTAGTTAAGCTTTCTAATATCGTAGGATGCTCACTCATGAGAGTTAAAAATTGGTCAAAATCAAGATCTTTGACAAATGCATGCAAAGATACCATAGAAAAATGACATGAAGTTTCCATGTGTGAGGTTGCAAAGGAGTGTCAAATCAGATTTTCAATATCTTTCAATTTAACTTATGCAACAACAAATGCAAAAGTGATGTCAAATATGCTCTAAAATGCTTGATTTTTTAACTTTTCTCAATGCAAACAAGTGAAAGAAGAGGTGTTGTAGAGATTTTTGAGAGGGAAAGAAAATTATGTGCCTAAAAATAGTCCACCAATGCAAGAATATCTTTCACAACATGCTTTTGAAGCAACTCTAGAGAGTCGATAAGCCAAAACCTAGTGAAAATAGGCCAAAATATGTAATTTTTCACCAAATCTTAATGCAAAAGGCTAGGGAAGTGGGTGTTGTAAGGAAAATGATGATGAATATAAAATTATAATAGTTCTAATAGCCACCTAATGTAAAAAAACCTATTACAACACGCTTCTAGTGCCTCTCTAGACCAAACCTTAGTGCAAAGATAGTAAAAATATGTTGATTTCTCCAAAATTTCAATGCAAAGACTCAGAATAAAGGGTGTTGTAAGGAAATTGAGAAGGGGAAGAAAATAATAAGACTAATAACAACCAATTAGTTCAATAAAATCCCTTACAACATGCTTGGAGTTCAAACCTAGGAAGAGGATAGGCTCAAATCTAGTGAAAAATGCAAATTTTTAAACCCTAGGCATGTAATTTCACAAGGAGGCCACTGTGGTGAAACACTAAAATAAGAAATCAGACCTATTGAGTGTTTCTGACAAGGTAGTAAATATGAAACAAGATTTTGACTACAACCCTAGCTCATGCAAAACTAGGTTTTCACAAAAAATGCAAGATTTCAAGAAAATTTTGACAAATCAAGCATGCAAATGAATTGTAAATGATGAATTTCTGTATTTTGTATCAGATCTAATGCAAATGATAGGAATTAAATTAGATTCCAATTAATTCAAATTTCACAAAAATGCAAGCTTAATATGCCAATTTTTGCAAATTTTTATTTGTATTTTTTCGAATGAAATATTGAAAATAATGAATTTAATGATGATGAATTTCATATCTGATGTAAAAATTAGAGAATTAATTAAATACAATTGAATGAATGCAAACTATGTTAAAAATCAAACCCTAGAATGTAATTTTTTCAATGTTTCCAAATATATCATTTTTTTTGTAAATTTTCCAATGCAATGGAATGAATGAATGCAAATTTGTCAAACAACACTCAACAAGGTGCCAAAAAGTTCAAAACATGGGTTCACCAAAATATTTTGGGGGGAAAATGGGGATTGATGGTTTGATGGGGTTTGATGTTTTAGTTTGAATCCTCCTTTCCACAAAACATTCCAAGGGCTTTTCAACTGAGTGCTTCTCCTATCAAGAGGAGAGTTAGCTATCAGAATTGAGTTGCCACTTGGTTTTGTTATCACTCAGTTTTGCACCCTTGCATACAACCGTGAAGCCTCTGCAAACTAGAGTAACATGGGATGATCTCTAAGTGTGGGACTTTGCTAAGTGAGATCAGACCTCCGGAGAAGGCCGACTTCCTTGTCTAGTTATCACCTAAAACTACTGAATTTTGAGGGGAAAAGGGAGAGAGAAAGCTTGTAATGGAAACAAAATAAAAGCTTGAAAACATAAAAGGGTGATACACCAGACAGATTTAAAGAAACTTCCACAACACTGAGAAGATGCACAATGTAATCAAATACAGCAAGTAGGTATACACAGGTTAGATGACTCTAGCAGAGGTGAGAAGCAATATGATTGAGAGGAATGAAACATTCATAGACAAACCATATGTAGATTCACACAGAACTAGAAAAATCAGTAAAGAGGTCAAATTAACTTGCATATATTCAATGGAAAGGCACAGTTACAACATATGAAAACCCTATTTGGAAACAGAAAACCTTTAATGACAAAAAATTTCCAACCCTATTTACAACATTTGAATGCATATATATAGCATTCCAAAACTATCCTAAGTCGGTTACAAAAATCTACTCAAAGAACTGTCATTGAAAATATCTCCCTCGATGACTGTCCAGTTGCATCAGTTATGGCGTCGAAATCTAGAATTGGGTGGATGGGGAGATATTTAGAGTCTTTATTGCAGCTGCTTACTCATCGTCAATTTGGAGATGAAAAGGTGGAAAGATATTCTTTGTCGTTAATGCGAGCTTCTTATTCTGTCTGCTGCAATGAATGCCCAAAAATATCTCCATCTACTAAAAGTTGTCTCTGAAATGTTCATCGCTCACAAATATGCATCTCCAGATCTAAAATTTGAAAAGTGACAAAACTCCTGAAAACCTACTCAAATGAAAGAGGAGGCAAAAACATGCACTTTTGCCTCTTGGAGCATGTCGAAATTCGCCAAAATGGAGGAGATACAGGTGGTCAAACTTTCGGTCAACTACCTGTATATATTGCTTTTACATTTCTGTGTATATCGCTGCATCTTGGCACCTGAATCGGCATTCAAAAACTCATCCTGCAACTCCTTTTGCACATACATGGCACTTTGCATATCGGACCTTGTACATCCCTTTGTATTTCAAAAATTGCATATACATACAATTTCCCCTTATATATGCGCGGGCCCACCTCTTGTATGTTGGCTTGTATCTTGACCTTGTATATCACAATATACAAGCAAAAAAATATGCACAAGTGCTTGTACCTTGGTGGACCCCACCATTTGTATATCTCCTTCTGCATATGCAATCATACTAGCTACGGACCCCAAATAACCTTTAGCTACTTTTCATTGTTATACCAGGTCCGGCTTGTATATTTTCTCCTTGTACATTTCCATGTATATGCAAGATATACAAATGCCTTTTCATACAAATTGGACCTGAAAGCCTTATGTGCCGAAACTGATCCTTGATTCCAATTCGCCTTGTATATCGTAATGCATCTTTGACTTGTATATCGCAATATACAAGCGCCATATACATACAAGTCGGACACCAAATGACCTTTAAGTATATTTGATTACCTGTCGGGTCTGGCTTGCATCTGCACTCTTTGTATTTTTTCTTGTATATCGCAATATACAAATGGCCTCATACATACAAAATGGACCCGGAGCCTAAATGAGGCAGAAATGATATCCATTTGAAATCCGGCTTGCATATCGGCTTGTATATTTGCTTGTATATGTGAACATACAAGGGCCATATACATACAAGTCAGACCCCAAATGACCATTAAGTATATTTGATTGCCCTGTCGGGTCCGGCCTGTATCACTTCCTTTTGTATATTCCTTTGTATATGTGCAATATACAAGCCACTGTTCACGAGATCCTTTGTATGTCGAAACATACAATCCTCCTTGTATATGCGCGGGACCCGCCTCTTGCATGTCCTTCCGGCACTATAGCAAATGTACATTTGCACCCTTGTATATGCAAATATACAAACTCCCTTACATACAAATAGGGAATCTTTATGGAATATGCCCGCAATGTATCTTTCAGTTTGTATGTTTCCTTGCATGTACGAAATATACAAACACCTATATATACAAGGCAGACCTGAAAGCTTTATAGAACCAATTGAAACCTATATTCAGGTCCGGATTGTATATTGGCTTTGTATATTGGTTTGTATGTGCGAACATACAAGCCGATATACAAAGCACTATTCATGTGATCCTTTGTATCTCCACTCTTGTACTGTATCAAATGTATATTTTGGCCTTGTACATTTCGGCGAATGTACATTTACTGTAGTAGATGTATGTCCGCCGGCCTTGTATATTGCATTGCACACTTCTTTGTATCTCCATTTGTATATCTGAATATACAAGCCCCTATATACATGCAGACCCGATATACATTTAGCGAATATTCCAAGAATCTGCGAAAGATTCCCTAAATGTATATGCATTTCCTTGACCTGATATACATTCAGAAAATGTATGTAACTCAAATTTTTTCATATTTTCTAAGGCCGATATAGATTTGCAAGCCCGCCAAATGTATATTTGAACTGTATGTTGACCAAAGCTTTGACCATCAATAACTTCTTTATTTGGCCAAATTTCAAGGTGATGTAAAAAGAAAACTTGCCTATTTTTTCGTCCTCTTTCCAATGGTAGGGTTTCTTAGGCAAGGCTCTTTGGGAAATTTGGTACTTTAAGCTTTATAGGAGCATTTAAAGAGGGATTTTCAAGGAAAATACCAAGTTAACTATTTTAGCTCTAGGCAGAGGAAAATAGGATAACAGGTTTTCGACTGGGAAGTTTAGATGTGATCACACAAGTTTGCCAATTAATGCTTTTATGTCCTTGAAATCCTAATTTAAGCAAAATTGTAATCAAATCTATGAATTACGACAAATGCTATAGGAAATAGACAGAGTGCAGAGAACCTTAACTCACTATTTTTCAGAGATAGAAAATGGAAAAATATTGGACAACAGTAATGGCACCCTAGTCCAATATGTCACTTTCTTCACACAGTCTTGATCTCCTTCTGGCACTAATCTCTGCTATGTCTTTTATTTCTTGTGACCAAAAATTTGAGGACAAGGTTGATGGCGCCCTTGTCCCAAAATGTTGAACAGTGTCTGCTTCTTTTTAGCTACAGAATCTTTAATGTCTACCTTCCTACTCTGCAACTCCACTTTTTCTAGATCTAACACCTATACCTGCAATCACAAGGAGTGTGGGAGGGGGTTGTGGTGTTTAGAGGCTTGCCTTGGTCAAGCCTTAGAGAGACATTCAAGTCTTTCAAACACCATTGTTAGAGAGAGTGTGTGCCCTTGGGAGGTAGAGGCAGAAAACCAAATGATAATGTTTGATAAAGCACAATAAATGATACCTTGATGATGAAGCTCTCATGGAAGGAAGAAGCTCTTCAATGCCATGAGGAGAAGATGTAATCCAATCTACAAACAAACACAATAACAATGCTATGCTCTGCAACACAATGATAATCACAAGTATGCCAATAGCTCACAATCATAAAACTTAGTAATGATCTTCTTCTAGTTTGCAAATGATAACCTAAACATGCTTACATATGTAACGGTTAGATTCAAAGATAAACAAAGGTGCACGGAGCAGTAGTATTGTTAAGGTTTGTAAATGTGATAAAAACATCATTAATATTCACTACGCGGAAAGCACGAGTGCTTCCACTATCCAAGTGTTGGATACGATATACAACCCCATCGTCATATTAGGAACTAAATCCAATTTTTTATTACTCGCGAAAGGGACACTAGGTCCACATTAGTATAAATGTTTGTCGTCATCTACCCACTAGATGGAAACACTAGAGGAAGGGAAACAATAAATAAGAGAGGAGAAACAAGTGTCTTAGGGACAGTCACGTAGGAAGGTGCCCCCAGTATCACCAACTGTGATGCTATGTTTGTAAGACACAACACACAACAATGAAATCAGAGAGGCAATATAGAAGAATGATGATACAAATAGAAGAGGATCACAACAAAGGTGGTCTTCTGGTATCCCAAACCTTACGAGAGAATCAAGGGTCATCCCAAGAGGCCTAAACAACATATAACACATCACGGGGAAACACATCACGAGAGAAATAAAGGGTTAGAGATACTTACCTGTAGGGCCCTTGCTGGGCTAGAAGTTGTCTATAAGAAAATCATCATCGTCATCTTCCCACTCCCTAATGTTGGAGGACAGTGGGACATATGGTATCATAGCCAAATTTATATCTTGCTCATCAGGTTGTTTGTTGTTAGGATCATTATTGTTTGGTTGAATGTTAGGATCGATGTTTCCTTGTTGAGAGGCAAGGTTTATAGCATAAGCTTGTCTTCTTTTCCTTCTTTCTCTTGCTTTTCTATTTCGTTTTCTTTTACCACTTATCTCTTGTAAGATAGGGCTATCCTCTTTCATAGGCTTGTGCCATTTGGAAGATGAAGCACCGGGATCAAACCTCATTTGTCATGGTGAAGCATTTTGTTGTTGACAATGACCTCCCAATCCTTGTAAGGATTTTAGGGGAGGAACCTTAGCATATATACCTTGTCCTTTCGGTCCAAAGTTCTCTTCACATGCGGGTTATTGATCTTTTGTCGTTTCTTGTATGGAAGGGCTAGGTATTTCAGTTTTATCCCAAAAACAATTCAATCTGTAATGCTTTTTCTTAACCAAAGGTTTATATTTGTTGTGAGGGATGGTTATCATATGTCCATCCAAAGGGAATTTAAGACAATGATGTATTGTTGAAGGGATAGCTTTCATTTATTTTAGCCAAGGGTGTCCCAATTTAATTCGAAAGAGGTCAGAAATAGGGACAACATCAATCCATTATTCAACATGTTTTCTAGATAGTGTTACCAACAATGATATCTTACCCAAAGGCTTGATAAAGGTTCCCTTATGTGTCTTCATCATCATGCTTGAGAGGTCATAAGAACCTTGCATTAATTGATGTGAAAAGAGGAACTCTTCAGTGGAATAATTAGTCATGCAATTAGGATCAACAAGAGTTACATTCATGGGGTTTCCCATTATTTTCACAGTGATGTAAAGAGGTCCATCAGAGTCTTCGTTTGTTCTATCATGAGGTGTAAAGATAATTTCGGGTTCAGGTGCTTTTCTTTTCATGTAAGGTATAAGAGGGAACCTATTATTGTTGTTGTGATTAGAGGCCATATTTTTATGGTCAAATCAGATTTTAGAGTTTCTCCAAAAATATATCAAAGGTAAGTACAAAGTGATATACCCCAAAATAGCCTCAAATGCTTGATTTTTGTACTCTTTTCAATGCAAATGAATGAAATAAAGGATGTTGTAAGGATTTTAGTTAAGAGAAGAAAATTATATGTTTGATATTAGTCCAAAACCACAATATGATCACTCTCAACACACTCTTGATGCAAATCCAAGATAATGCCAAGTCAAAATATAGTGAAAATATGTCAAAATAGGCACTTTTTTCACCAAAACTCAATGCAAAAGAGCATAACAAAGGGTATTCTGAGGAAAATGTTGATGGAAAGAAAATAATATCAGTAATAACAACTATTTGGTACCAAAATACCCAACACAACACGCTTATAGTGCCACTTAAGGTAAAACCCTAGTGAAAATATAGCAAAATACGCAATTTTTCATGGTTTTTCAACTCCAAGACCTAGCAAAAGAGGTGTTGTCATGAATCTATTAGGATTAGCCAATAGAAGATATCAATTAAATGCAAATAAAGATTAAACAAAGGAATAAAAATACACAAAAATAAAAACAGTGAGAGACAAGTTTTAACGTGGTTCACCCAAACTCAAGCTACATCCACCAACAGAGAGTCCAATATTATTATCCAGTAAATCAAACTAATTACAACCAACAATCATTGCAACTCAATACCACTATAAAATGCTACAATACATCAATAGAAACCCTAACCCTTAGCCGATTTTATCAAGCCTTATGTCGGTTACAAAAATAGGGTTTTTTTATGTCAGCCAATAGAAAATAATCTAGTAAATCAAACTAATTACAACCAACAATCCTTGCAACTCAATACCACTGCAAAATGCTACAATACATCAATGGAAACCCTAACCCTTAGCCATTTTTATGATGACTTTTGTCAGTTACAAAATAGGGTTTTTTATGTCGGCCAATGAAAAATAACTCCCAACACCTTAATAAAATAATAAAAAATCGTTAGCACTGCCCTTGGACCCCGCAAGGGGCACTTCCTCTTGACCCCATCTTGGAGGTGCTACCCCCAAACCCCTGCAACGGGCACTACCCCTTGACCCCATAGGAATTTGGGGGGGAAACCACGCTGATAAAAGTGGGGTAAAATTAACCTCCGAGTCTGATTAGGCTCCATATAACAACAATCTCCCACTTGGAGACTGATCAGACTCCACACCATATCATCTCCCACTTGGAGATTGATCATAACACCGTTGACCCTATAGCTCCCACTAGAAGTAAGCACTCTGGACTCTGCTATTCTAATTTTGTTTTCAGTCTTGAAGACCAACTGAAGTTGAAGAGGAGCTCAGCTTCTCCCTTGTCACTACCTTTGTAAACATATCCACTGGATTTTCATCTGTATGTATCTTTTCCAGCCTTAATTATCCATCATCCAACACTGACCAAATGAAGTGATACCTCAACTATATGTGTTTGGTCTTTGAATGCAAGGTAGAATTTTTTACAAGATGTATGGCACTCTGGCTATCCATAAACAAATAACTGTTAGCCTATTGTTTGCCCAATTCTTCCATGAAAGATTGCGGCCATATCATCTCCTTGCTTGCCTCTGTTGCATCTACATACTTTGCCTCCGTGGTGGAAAAAGCAACTACTTTTTGCAACCATGAGATCCAACTCACTGCTGTCCCACCTACAGTAAAGACATAACCTGTAGTACTCCACCCGGTATCAATATCCCCTGCCAAATCTGAGTCTACATAACCTACTAAATCAGTATTAGAGCCCCCAAAACATAAGTGTTTATTGGATGTACCTCTCAAATATATGAGAATCTATTTTACTACATTCCAATGCTCCAATCCGAGATGACTTATATACCTGTTTATGACTCTTACAACATGTGCAATATCTGATCTCGTGCATACCATGGCGTACATTAAACTTCCTACAGCTAAAGCATAAGGTACCTTGGACATTTTTTCCTCCTCCTCTGGTGTCTTAGGACACATCTCCTTAGTCAATTTCAAATGACTAGGCAAAGGTGTGCTGATAGCTTTTGCATTCTCCATATGGAATCTCTGCAACATCTTTTCAACATAATCAGCCTGAGATAGAGTCAATTTTTTGTTCTTCCTATCTCTACAAATTTTCATACCAAGGATTTGTTTTGCTGCCCCCAAATCCCTCATAACAAATGACCGTGCTAACTGCTGTTTTAACTCTCTTATGTGATCCATGTTAGACCCAGCTACAAGCATGTCATCAACATATAAACATAAAATAATGTAGATGTCATTATCCAACCTCTTAAAATAAACACAATGGTCAAAATTACACTGGCTGTAGCCTTGCTCAGCCATAAAACTATCAAATTTCAAGTACCATTGCCGAGGTACTTGTTTCAGGCCATACAAACTCTTCTTCAATCTGCACACCAGTTTCTCCTTACCTTTGACCTCAAATCCTTAGGGTTGTTCCATGTATATCTCCTCCTCCAAATCACCATGGAGAAAGATAGTTTTCACATCTAGCTTTTCCAAATGCAAATCTTCAGTAGCCACAATACTTAAAATTGTGAGAATAGAAGTCATCTTGACAAGCGAAGAAAATATCTCATCAAAATCAATACTTTTTTTCTATGCAAATCTTTTTACATCTAACCTAGCTTTAAATCTTTTCTTACCTCCATCTTCCTCTTTCAGCCTATAAACCCATTTGTTTGGTAAAGCCTTTTTACCTGCAAGTAACTTACATAATTCCCAAGTCTGATTTTTCAGTAAGGAGCCCATTTCTTCTTTCATTGTAAGCTCCCATTGAACCTATGTATCCACCTGCATAGCTTCATCATACCCTTCTGGTTCACCAGTATCTATTAACAAAATAGAATACAAAGAGAGAAAAAACCTTTTAGGAGGTCTACTTAGCCTTGTGGATCATCTAACATTCACTGGAGTTTGTGATATTTCTTGCTGTTGTTGCAGAGCATGAGGAACCACTGGAACATCACTATTTGGAGTATCATCTAGCACCACATAATCCTTTTCTTTTTTCTCATGCTACTGCAATTGATCTTTGTACAACACCTTCTCATTGAATACAACATCCCTACTTCTCATAATTTTCTAATTTTCAAAATCCCAAAGCCTATAACCTAATTCATCAATGCCATATCCAATGAAGGTACACCTTTTTGATTTTGCATCCAACTTGGTTCTATTTTTAGAATCTACATGTGCAAATGCTTTACATCTGAAGGTTCTGAGAAAATAATAACTCACCTTCTTACCTGTCCATGCTTTCTCTAGAATACCATAGCCTAAAGGAATTGAAGGACCTCTATTAATTAAATATACAACAGTGTTGACAGCCTCTGCCCACATGTTTAAATGCAGCCCAACATGCAATCTCATGGTCCTTGCATGCTCTATTATTGTCCTATTCATGCGTTTAGCCACTCCATTTTCCTGTGGAGTCCATGGAACCATTTTTTGCCTATGAATTCCATTAAAGGAACAATAATCCTCAAATTCTTTGCTGCAATACTCACCACCATTATTAGATCTGAGACATTTTAATCTTTTACCTGTCTCATTCTCAACCAAGCTTCTCCATTTCTTAAATGTTTCAAATACATCAAATTTATGCCTAAGGAAATAATCCAAACCTTCCTAGTTGCATCATCTATGAATGTAACATAATACTGAGAGCCACTAAGAGAAGATACCTGAGCTAGTCCCCATACATTTATATGCACAAGCTCTAACTTTTCATCTTTCTTTTGCTTCCCATCCTTGAGAAAACTGACTCTCTTTTATTTTTCATACACACAATTTTCACAGAAATCCATATTAATACATTTCAGACCTGGTAAAACTTTCTTAGAATGAAGTACCTTCATACCTTTTCACTCATATGCCCAAGTCTTGTCTCAGAACCTACAACAACTATTTCAGTCACTTCCTGCGAACCTGTAGCAACTGTTCCTGAACCTGTTTGATTTTTCTCTACAACAGCTAAAGTAGAAGGAACACTATGGCCTATACGAAGATATAAGGTGCCTACTTTCACATCTTTTGCTACTATTAAGGCACCTTTTGAAACCTTCCAATTTTTATTAGTAAATGTAACAATGCAACCTTCATCAGCTAGCTGCCCTGCTAAAATTAAATTCCTACTCAGCTTTGGAACATGCATTACCTCTTGTAGTAGCCAATGATTCCCATTCTGTAACTTAATCTTAATTCTTACCTTTCCAACAATCTGACAAGGTTCATTATCTCCCAAATAAACTAGCCCAAAATCCCCTTGGACACAATCAAGAAAATAACTTCTATGGGGTGTAGCATGAAATGAGGCCCCTGAATCTAAAACCTATGAATGATCAACATTATCTAGGGAAAGAATCAAAGAATCATCTTTAGATTTATTACTTACCACATTTGCCTCCTTATTGCCTTCTTGTTTGTCTCCTTCTTTATTCTTCTGAGACCAATAATATTTCTTCAAATGACCTAGTTTCCCATAGTACCAACAATCCTCATGTCCTCTAGATTGGGATCTCTTGTCCTTTGATTTTCCTTGTGACTTCCCATGACCTCCAAAACTTTTCCTCTCTCCTTTGATCTACCCCTGCTTTCTGCATTCAAAACACTACCTAATGTGGACCCTCCTAAGCTTTTCCATTGCATTTCCTCGCTAAGGATAACACTAACAACATCATCAAATTTCAAAGTATTTGAACCAGAGATAGAGTTACTTACAGCCATTACCAAGCTATTCTAGCTTTCTGGCAAAGAACATAATATTAAGAGAGCCCTCACCTCTTCATCAAAACTTACTTTTACAAAAGTTAACTGACTGATAATCATATTAAACTCATCTAAATGATCTGTCACGGATCCACCTTCAATCATTTTCAGATTAAACAAAAACTTCATGAGAAATACTTTATTTGAGGCTGAGGGTTTTTCATACAATTTAGCCAAAGCTTTTCATCCGACCATTTGTTGTCTTTGCTTCCGTTATATTGAATGCCATCGATGGTGCCAGGCACAACCGAATGGTTCCCAGTGCCTTTATGTCCAGAAGATTCCACTCCTTATTAGTCATTGTTGCCAATTTCTTGCCTACTCCTTCCAACGGCCTCCATAAATCCTTTTGATAGAGATAATGCTCCATCTGCATCTTCCATAACTGATAGTTCTACTCATTAAATTTGTCTACCTTCAATTTACCCTCGTCCTCCATTGCTCCCACTCAACCATGAGACCTTCCTGCAGACGATAATCAAACACAACGCGCTCTGATACCACTTGTTAGGGTTAGCCGACAGAAGATATCAATTAAATGCAAATACAGATTAAACAGAGGAATGAAAATACACAGAAATAATAACAGCGAGAGACAAGTTTTAACGTGGTTCACCCAAACTTGGGCCACATCCACCAACAAAGAGTCCAATATTATTATCCAGTAAATCAAACCAATTACAACTAGCAATCCTTGCAACTCAATATTGCTGCAAAAATGCTAAAATACATCAATGGAAACCCTAACCCTTAGCCATTTTTATCGCGACTTTTGTCGGTTACAAAATAGGGTTTTTTATGTCGGCCAATGAAAAATAACTCTCGATGCCTTAATAAAATAATAAAAAATTGTTGGCACTGCCCTTAGACCCCCGTCTTGGGGGCGCTGCCCCCAAACCCCCCAAGGGGCGCTGCCCCCTTGATCCCGTAGGAATTTGGGGGGAAACTACTCTGATAAAATTGGGGTAAATTTAACCTCTGAGTCTGATTAGGCTCCATATAACAACAGAATCTCAAGAGGTACACCAAATAATATCAATGATGCCAGTCACCTCAATCTATAAATTTAGTCACAACATGCTTGGAGTACAAACTAGGTCAAACCCTAGGGCAAAATAGTCAAAATGTGTAGTTTTTCGCCAAATTTTCACTACAAAAGCCTGTTAAAAAGGTGTTGTGAAGATTTTTACAAGGGGCAGCAAATGATTGCCCTAATAATAGCTAATTAATTCAAAATACTTTTCACAACACTTCTATGGTGCAATTTTATAGAGTCGATAAGGCCAAATTTAGTGAAAATCATTATTTTTGAAGCCCTAGGTTTGAGATCTTGGGACAAAATGTTATGTGAATATTTTAAAGTCTGATTTATGATGTGTAGACACCCAAAATTGACCTAATTATCATTAGCATTCAAATATCACATTATTTATCAGCTGCATTTGTCTAATACACTTGAGCAATTTCCCTATCACTTATTTCTTCTATTAATTAAATAAATTTATATTTATTTAATTAATTTATTATCTATTTCTTCTATTTCCTCTAAGCTATAATTAAATAATCTTTAATTATTTAATTATTTCATTTCTATCTATTTTTAATTAAATAAAATTTATTTATTTAATTAAAATTCCATTCACAAAACCCACTTTCCAATTAATTAAATAAATTTTATTTATTTAATTATGTTTTCTTATATTTATCTCAAATGAACGGACATGTGTGCCTCTTTCATTTAAAAAAGATAAGTGGTACTACATCTTTTATTTAATATCTTTCACATGTAGTACTTTTTATGTACACGGTCACACATAAGCCTTATCTTCCTTCCACTTGTTTTATCTTCCTTCCACTTGTCATCTACATATTCATCTATAATCATCCTTTAATCTTAGCCATTCACATAGCCACCAAATCTCCACCGTTGATTGATTTTGGTTGAGGTCTATATAATCACCCTCTCATTCCATACTACATCTATCCAGCATTCTCATAGCGTCTACATTATCATCTTGAGCATATTGAGCATTTTAACATCCATCTAGCATATTAGCATTATCATCCATCCATCATGACAGCTTTTATCTTCATAATTGTTCATTGTTGAGAAGCAATCCACATCATAAATAAGGAATCATACAATCTAGGTGATATTGTTCTTGAATTGCATGCTTTTGATTTCATTTGGATTAGATTCTTTGATGATGGTAGGGTTAGGTTTTCATGGCTATGCTTGATCTTATTAACTTGAATAAGATCATCTCGCAAACACAGCATACAAAAGCAATATGACCATGCCCCATTCCGTACTTCATTGCAACGTACCAATATATGATAGGTCGAGGTAGTCTTGATTAGGCCTAGGAAAGGGACAAAAGATAAATTAAAAGATACTGTCATCATGTTCTCTTGCCAAATTTAAGTGCTCTTGGATAGATTTAAGTTGGCACCTTGTTGAGAGGAAAGTTGCATCCTATTGAAGGCTAAAGATGTTGATAAAATACTATAGCAAATGTTGGTTTAAGGCATGCAGACAAAATAGCTTTTGACTTATCCCTAATTTGTTAGAGTGCTTTGAGCTTCACTGATACATATAGTCTGCTTCCTGCTTGAGTTGGTCAAAGAGAAGAAGATGGAAGATGAAAGAAGATGAGGAAGAAGGGGTGAATCATTTGTGCTTGAGTACTGGAAACTTTGTTTGTATTCCAGACTGCCTACGTACCCTGTGTCCACAAGATCAAAGCACATTTACGATGGTGATGAGACATGATGAATATGTAGTTCTGGGTTTATTGATGATGTAAGTGATGAAAGATAGAAGAAAGTGAGATGAAAGATCAAAGGATGATGATTAGAAGAATGATGAAAGATGGATGATGACAAGAGGGCTATCACTTTTCCCTGAATCAGAGTGCTTCCTTCGCATCTCAGATTGCCTACATACCCTGTATCCATGGGATCAAGGCTTTAATGATAGAGCTGGCAATATAGTTCTTGCTTATTGTGTGGAAGGTTGATGTCAAAGGATCAACTTTATTGCTTGAAGTTTTTAGATATTTTGATTTTTTTGGAGTTTGATATGTTTTGATGTTTTCAATGTTTTCGATGATGTTTGAGCTTGGATTGATTGCTAAGATGTTATTCCTAGTTCTAAATGTTTGCCATGTTTGAAGCTGGATGCGTGCTGTGTTTGAAGTTAAAGTTGAAAGTTTCCTATGTTATGAGCTTGGATGTTCACTGTGTTATGAGATTGGATGTTTATTGTGTTATGAGCTAGAGCTATAGGTATCCACTTCCAAATAAGGCTCAACAAGTGCCCCTAGTGTGGGATGAGGTTTTTTATGGAGAAGTGGTGATGGATGTGTGCGTGGAACCGAGATGCTAAGGTGCCAAATGATATAATTACCCCAATGAAATCCAAACTACGAAGGCTAGGATGGCAGAGGTGAGGATGGAAAGACTTATTATGGATAAGAAGACAACGATGTTTGTACAAGGTGAAATGTGGATTATGATATGGATTATCTAGGTAAGATGGTGAAGTATGCTTGTGAAAAGCTGTGATCAAACAAACTAAGCAGATGATGGGAGCTAGTCGCTACACATAGCGTTTGTTTGCCAGGTTTTCACTATGGTACTTATCCAAGGCAGCTGTTTACCAAGTTTTCAGCAGAGGACAAATTATTTATCTTGTACTTTTTTTTTGTTAGCCAAAGTGCCACAAAGTGGTTTTCACTGTTGGATGGATTTTTTTTTGAATAGCTGAGATTCATAGATAGAACTTCTTGAGATGGATGTTGTTGACTGGTTCATCCAAGGGAATGCCTTTAGGTGTTGAGAGAGTGTATGTACCTAATCCATAGACTGATGTAATGACAATAGGACCAAGACAATTAGGTTCAAACTTGCCCTATTTCTCATGATGTTGCTGATTCCTTTGATTTTCTTTAAGGACAAGATCTCTAACTTGAAATATGCGTTCTCTAATTTTTTTATTGTAGCTGCAGCGTAGACGATTTTGATAGACTTGGAGATGGTTGAGTGCTATAAGACGCCATTCATCTAGTAGCTCAAGATCATGGAGTCTAGATACTCGATATTCTTCATCTGAGATAGTATGCTGTAGAGATACTCGCAGTGAGGGGATCTCAACCTCAATAGGTAGGATAGATTTAGTGCCATACACAAGAGTAGAGGGTGTAGCTCTAGTGGGAGTTCTGATACTTGTTCTATATGCCCATAACTTAGGATTAAGTTGTAGATGCCAATCATGACCAACTTCATTGACTGTCTTTTTGAGGATCTTGATAATTGTTTTGTTAGAAGCTTTAGCTTGGTCATTGCTATGAGGATAGTAAGGTGTAGATAATCTATGTTGGATATGAAACTTGTTACAAAGATCTCTAACCTCTTAGTTCTTGAAAGGACAACCATTATCAATGAAAATAGCTTTAGGCACTCCATAACGACCAATGATATAGTGTAGGATGAACTTGGATATTTGCTTGCTAGTAATATAAGTCATTGGTATGGCTTCCACCCACTTTGTGAAGTACTCAGTGGCGGTTATGATAAACTTATGACCATTTGATGAAGTAGGATGGATTTTACCTATGAGATCAAGTCCCCACTGTGAGAAGGGCCATGGAGTAGTGATAGGCTGAAGTTCATGTGCTAGTGCATGTATTAGATCCCCATGTTTCTGACATTGTAGACATCTCTTTGCAAATTGCTGTGCATCTTTCTCCATAGTTGGTCAATAGTATCCAGCTGATAAAAGTTTATTAACAAGACCAGGGCCAGTGGAATGTGATCTGCAGTCAGCTTCATGTACTTCATGTAAGGCAACTTTTGTTTCCTTAGAATCAAGACATCTAAGAAGGACACCATCAAGACTCTGGCGATAAAGGGTGTCTCCTAAGATAGTGTAATGAGAGGCTCGATGGATAAAGGTTTTTCATTGGGTGTTAGATAGTTGGAATGGAAATGTTTGATCACAAAGATACTCATATATGTCCTTGTACCATGGCAAATTGGGACCAACAATCTCACATATAAGCTCAGTCTACGGTACTTCAAATGCAGGAATCAGAAGCTTTTCAACTAGAAACTCACATTTGTGTGTATTGGATGACATGTCTAGAAGAGATCCAATCATAGCCATGGCATCTGCTACCTTGTTTTGTAACCTTGGGATTTGTTCAAAGGTGATATTGTCAAAGTGCTTTTTAAAATCATCAACCATTACCTTGTATAGAAGAAGATTCTCATCTTTTGTTTGATATTCATCTAAGACTTATTTGATAACAAATTGAGAGTCACCAAAGACTTGTTGTTTGATAGCCCATTGTAGTGCCATGCGTAATTCTGTGATTAAAGCTTCATACTCTGCTATATTATTGGTACATGGACATGCAATTCTATATGATTTCAGGATACAATCTCCTTGAGGAGTAACAAACAATATCCCCTCTCCTAATCCATGTTGTGTGTAAGATCAATAAAAATATAGTTGACACAATGTTGGTGAAGTCAGATTGAACAATCCTTCATCAGGGAATTTTGGACGTATTGGATGAATATCTATGATGGGTGCTACAGCTAACTGATCAGTGATAACTTGTCCTTTTATGGCCTTTTGATCCACATATTGTATGTCAAATTCACTTAAGATCATAACCCATTTTACTAATCTTCCCGTAAGGATTGCTTTGGAGAGAAGATATTTGAGTGGGTCAACATTAGATACGAGCTTTGTTGTTTGGTTCAACATATAATGTCACAACTTTTGGGAAGCAAGCACCAATGCTAAACATGCTTTTTCCATAGATGAATAATTAAGTTCATATCTCACAAGAGTTCTACTGATATAGTAAATGGCTTGCTCTTTCCCTGAATTATCATGTTGAGCTAGAAGGGCACCCAATGCTGTTGTTGTTGAAGAGATGTAAAGCAATAATGGGCGATCAAGTACAGGAGGTACTAACATAGGAGGTGTTGCCAGGTATATTTTTATTTTGTCTAAGGCTTGTTGACACTTTCATCCCACTTAAAAAGTTCACCCTTCCAAAGAAGATGTTGGAAAGGATGACATTTGTCTGCTAGTTGTGAGATAAATCCACGGATGGACTGTAACCTTCCTTGTAGACTATGAAGCTGCTTGAGATTTGCTGGCAGAGGCATTTCCATGATAGCTTTTACTTTGGTAGGGTCCATTTCTATTCCTCATCAAGATACAATGTATCCCAACAGTTTTCTAGATGTTACAACAAATACACATTTCTGTGGGTTTAGTCTGACTTGATATTTCTCTAGTCGATCAAAGATTTTTGCTAATACTTATAGATGTCCTTCTCTTGTCTTGGATTTCCCTAGAATATCATCAACATAGTCTTCCAGGATAGTGTGAAAAAGGTCACGGAAGATGACTGTCATGGCTTGTTGATAAGTAGCTCTAGCGTTCTTGAGACCAAAAGGCATTACAACCCAACAATATGTACCCCATGGACAAATGAATGATGTTTTGTCATGATCTTCCTCTGCTATTCTAATTTGGCTATATCCTAAGAATCTATCCATCAAAGATAGCATTTCATGTCTAGCTGTGAGATCTACAATGTTGTCTATGCTTGGTAGTGGAAAGTCATCTTTAGGGCATGCTTTATTAAGATCTCTAAATCTGTGCAACATCGAACTTGTCCATCAGGTTTTTCCATAGGTACCAAGTTTGAAACCCATTCAGGATAATCAATAGGCTTTATGAACTTTGCTTCTAGCAGCTTCTGAATCTCTACCTTAACCAATAAAGCTACTTGCAAATGCATTTTGTGCAATTTTTGTTTGATAGGTTTTGCACTAGGAGATACTGCTAAATGATGTATCACAAGTGATGGATCTAGACCTAGCATGTTAGCATAAGTCCATGCAAAATTGATAGCTCTTTTTATGAAAAATGCTATGAAGTCTCTTCTTTCCTGCTCTAATAGTGATGTTGCCAAAAAAGTGATCTTTGGATTCTGCTATGTGCCCAAGTTCATGTCTTGTGATTTTTCAATTAGCACTGTTGATTTCTCATGATAGTCAGTGGGGACAGGAAGATAAAATCCCCCATCCTCAGGTGCCTCAGAGAGGTTTTCACCTTTGGATACATCCTTTATTTTTAATTTTTCACGGTCAAGGGGCACCTTTCAGTTTTCACCTAGTGATCTATCTTTTTTGATTTTATTTATTTCACTTTTGCGACTGACGAATTTGATACTTCCACCAAAATATGCTAGTTTCGGTAGATCTATCATGAAACCTGCTTTATGATCACACAATGGAATGCCTTGTCGTAATCCCATGAATTCAGCAATAGCTTCGTCATTTTCAAATGTATCCAATATCGGTGCCCCCTGTTGGTCCCAATTGATGAGATCAGGATATATGAGTGAAAGGGTAACGGACGAATGCTTATGGCTAGAGGAAGTTGTGGAAATCATGAAGATAGAGGTTTCTTGAAAAAGGTCAGTAATATAAAGGGAGGAGTCATCAATGGTATCTGAACTAGAAGTCTCTCCTACCGAGGAAGGTCTAGCTTCCATATCAGAAATACACTTAATGTCTTTGGAACGCGGTATCTCCAGCTGATAGCCAAGGCCTTGCTTATTAAACTTCTTAGACACAATAATGGGTTCAATAGGTCCTTGTTCTTGTGATCCCAATCCACCATGTCCTTTGTAGCCCATGTTCTTAATGATGTGGAACCCATTGTTATATCTCTCCACTTCAAGTTGGACTTGGTTGTTCTCATCAAAGAATATCCAAGAGTTGATGTCATTGATGTCTTCATCATCCAAGAATCCACCTTTAATGAATATTGTGGGTGGGGCTTTTATGACAACTGCGGATGAAGATGGCTTGGATGTAGAAGGTTTGCCATGAGATTTGGGAGACAAGGGAAGAGTTCCAACACAACAAGATTCTTGCAATGTGTACTCACCTGGGCCATGTTTGGTGTACTTGATACGGAGATTGGAAGCGGCTTTGCTAGATGATGGCTTGAGTAGGGTAGATGAATCTATGTATGATGAAGATGGAAATGCTTTGGTGTTGATAGGAATGTGGTTAGGGATTTGATACTTAGCTTGAAAAGCACGACATAATTCAAATGGATTGGGATCAGCATGAATAGTAATCTCAACACCATTATGTGGAAATTTAAGACATTGATGGTATGTAGAAGGAACCGCCTTGAGGGCATGGATCCATGGACGACCAAGGATGATGTTATAAGGAAGCTCAATATCAAGGAATTGACAATGGGTGTCAGTAGTGACCGGCCCAACTTGGATAGGCAAGTGAATAATCCCTTCAGTATCTCTCTTAGCATCATCATATGCTTTGATAGTAATGACCTTGGAAGTGTCAACATCTTTCTCAGAATATCCCAATTGTTTGATTAATTTTAAGGAACATATATTAAGACCAACTCCACCATCTACTAAAATTTGTTTGATATGGTGTTGGTTAACAAAGACTTCAATGTGGAGGGATTCATTATTTGACGGATGAATGGAGGGATGAAAATCTTTGTCAGAAAAGGTGAGATGACAAGGGGCTGCAATGCTAGCTACCATAGATTGGAACTGTGTGATATTGATATCGTTGGGCACCGAAGATTCTTGTAAGGCTTTGTTAAGGATGGCTTTGTGGGCAGGGGATATGTGAAGCAACTCAAGAATGGAAATATGTGCATGTGTTTTGCCAAGGTGATCAAGGATATTATAGCTAGAGGATAGTTGAGGAGAATGGACAGGTGCTCCTTGAATGGTAACATGACCTCTTTGAGTAGTTATAGTGCAGTCAGGTGCTTTGCCTTGGATAGTAATGGTAGAAATGTGAGCATGGTCAATGCTGCCAATAGTAGATGATTCATAGTTATACTAAATGGCATTCCCAGCATGAGGGTTACTTGGTTTGTCATGAGATGGAAATGGATTCTTGAAAGCATCTAGATCATAGTTCGATGTCGATTGTTATGTAGGTTGCGATGTTGGAGGTGTGATTTTAATTAAACCTTGATCGATGCAATCTTGAATAACATGCTTTAAGCGCATACAACCATTTGTTTTGTGTCCTTTGACTCTATGGTAATTGTAATACTCATTCTCTTTGTACCAAGGAACTTTGAAGAGCAGTTCACCGTTAGGTGGTGCATCCGGTAACATGATATCTCCCACTTGGAGAAGCTTTTGAAAGACAACTTCCATGGTTCCACTAATGGTGTGGACTATTAGTGAGGATTTGAAGTTTGTTGTTGTCGAGTTTTTGAAAAGGTTGAGTTGTTGAGGTAGCTTGAATGTTGATAGGATCTTTCATTGTGTATGTTCTTTGCGTCTACAACACCATCATTGACAACATTCTTGTTCTTGTTCCAAAAGTGAGATTTATCACTGGAATTTTGAGAATAGTCTTTGTTATCTCAAAAAATCTTGATAGTACCCTTAGCAATTAAAGCGTGTTCAATGATGGTTCCTTTGGAAACAAGTTCATCAAAGGTGCTAGCACTTTGCAATTGTAATTGGAATGAAAGCTCAGGATGAAGATTTTGGACAAAGATATCGAGCTGTTGTTTCTTAGGTATTTCCCATGATAGTTTGCTAGCCATATTACATCATCATTGAGTAAATGAAGAGAAAGCTTCACCATTGTGTTGTTTATTGTTGACAAGGTCGCTCATGTTCACTTCATGTTCAATGTTAAAAATGAAGTGTGATCAAAATTTGTTTGCTAATTCCACAAACGATTTAATGCCTGGAGGTAAATGAGAGAACCATTCAAGAGCATGTCCTGCTAAGCTTCGGGGAAATAGTCTCAGAAGACATGTATCGTCTTGAGCAACATTGAGACATGCCACAAGGAACACTCTAAGATGGTCTTCCAGATTTCTTTTTCCTTTGTATTTATCAAATTGTGGAATTTCAAAGTGTGGCAGAAAAGGTGTCATATGAAGCAACTTGTCAAATGGATAAGCGCATATGTCTTCTAAGGAAAATGTCTTCTTGCTTTGTCCTACCACTTTGTTAATCATTTATTGAACATCCACTAGAGATAATTGCTATTGTTGCAAAAGGGCTTGTTGGTTGGGAGGTGAAGTGTAATATGATGTATATTGAGGTTGTTGTTGTGGGATATATGAAGCCATGACCATTTGTTGAGGTTGTGTACTCACAATCTATGTCAAAGGATTAGTATGTGACACATATGTGTTTGAGGATTGCTGTCCTTGAGACATAAGCAATGGTTGGGTATATGAATTAGCACCAAGGTTTTGCATCACATGGGAAGTGGAGGATGGATTAGCATTGGTCAATGGTTGTGAATTCAGAATTGGATTTGTAATATGGTAAGTGACGGAAGGATTGGTAGATGCAGAGGAAGGATGGACATTTGGGTTTGTATTTTAGACAACATGAGGATTGGTATATGTCATGTGTTAGGTGATGATGGGTAATCCTTGAGTAGTATAAGATGGATTGATAGTTTGTGAAGGATTATAGGGAGATGGTGGGATTGATGTAAGCTGATCAACATAAGAGACTGCAGTGCTAGGATTAGCTGTGAAACAATAGACAGGTCACTCATGTCAATGAGACTAACATTGGGATTGTATGATGTGTTGGATGGGTCTATGGAAATCGTGGAGACCATATTAGTAGTGGTAGGAATATGGGATGTGGTGTCCACATGTGATGTAATGGGAGTAGCAGATTGTAATGGTTGTGAAGCTTTGACAGTTTATGTTGTTTGGATAGCTTGGGAAACTTGCAAAGTATGGGATATGGGGATAGTGTGTGATGTTTGAGGAGTTTGCACTTGGGCAACATGGACAGCTTGTGTCACTTGAGGCACATATACGGTCATGGTAGGAAAAGGAGAATATTGGGAAACATGGAAAGGTGGAATGTTCAGATTTTACGAAAGGAAAGGGAGTACATTAGTTGGAGTTATCAAAGGTTCTAAAGTGTACTCTGAGTGTGGTCAAACCCTAACAATGCACAATGAAGCACAAGACAACATGAAAATAAAAATAACAAATGTAAATGCAAACCGATCTCCATGCTATGCACAATTTATCTTAATTGCTCTTCTCCACCTCGCATGAGCATGCAAGATTTTGAAGGATGATTGTTGGAGGAATGTTGGGTGCTCACTTCTATAGCGTAATGATAAGATAAAGATGATAAATGAATGATTGATAGATGGAAGATGATGATAATGGATGATAGATGCAAAGGCTCTAATGTGATTTCTTACTTACCCTATGCGCACGATTGTTGACTGCAAGCAACCTCAAACACTACATGTACGTGTTGTCTACCTATAAGAGACCTATTTGCTATATGCATCCACCCGTTCCTCATAAGTGAGCTATATCTATATAAGTGTCTACTTTTCCTCTAGCAGCGACCTATTCTAGCCATATGTGCATTCAACCCACCTATTTCTTCTAGCTAACCACAAGCGACTCACTTTTTCCATAAGAGACCAAGCCACACCCATATGTGACCTAAACTACCTTAAGCAACTGCTTTTAGTCTGCAAGTGACCTAAATTGCCTAGCCTCTAACCTAGTTGCTTCTGGTGATGTGTGTGCATTTATGATGCTTCTAGCCTATCAAAATTATGCTTTTAGAAATTTTTTTGATACATACTGGTACGCCTGTTCCCTCTAGTCGCCCATGTGTCCTCACTCGCTCAGCATGATGATCACTGCGTGGAATCACCATCCTGATAGCTCTACAACTCTCGCCGCACAACACCTCTAAGGAGCTCTGGATTTCTCTAGATTTCTGAACACAAATGAGCACAAATGAGCCTATTTTCCCTTGAGGGACCTACTTATAGCCCCTATCCAAACCCTAATTCTTCGATACTATCCCATTTTTTTCCAACCCAACCCCTATTTTCTTTGTGTCAGCCTTGTTTCTAGCCTTTCATCTTATCGCGAGCCAACCCAGCCCTTCCTAGTTAGTTTGGTTAACCTCTTGAGGGGGCATCACTTACCAGTTACATTGGGGCATCACCTTGTTTATCAAGTGAATTATCATATCTTCTTTGATACAATGCTCTAACAAACATTGTATCAAATAAGGGCAAAATGTAGACACCCAAAATTGACCTAATTATCATTAGCATTCAAATATCACATTATTTACCATCTGCATTTGTCTAACACACTTGAGCAATTTCCCTATCACTTCTTTCTTCTATTAATTAAATAAATTTATATTTATTTAATTAATTTATTATCTATTTCTTCTATTTCCTCTAACCTATAATTAAATAATCTTTAATTATTTAATTATTTTATTTCTATCTATTTTTAACTAAGTAAAATTTATTTATTTAATTAAAATTTGATTCACAAAACCCACTTTCCAATTAAATAAATAAATTTTCTTATCATTTATCTCAAATGAGCCGACATGTGTGCCTCTTTCATTTAAAAAAGATAAGTGGTACTACATCTTTTATTTAATATCTTTCACATGTAATACTTTTTATGTACACGGTCACACATAAGCCTTATCTTCCTTCCACTTGTCATCTACACATTCATCTATGATCATCCTTTAATCTTAGCCATTCACATAGCCACCAAATCTCCACCGTTGATTGATTTTGGTTGAGGTCTATATAAACACCCTCTCATTCCATACTACATCTATCCAGCATTCTCATAGTATCTACATTATCATCTTAAGCATATTGAGCATTTAGCATCCATCTAGCATATTAGCATTATCATCCACCCATCATGGCAGCTTTTATCTTCATAATTGTTTATTGTTGAGAAGCGATCCACATCATAAATAAGGAATCATACAATGTAATGTGCCGTACCTGTTTGTATTTTTTTAAAATCTTAATTGTGTGATTTTTATTAGATTTTTGTGTGTTCTTTCAGATAGACAGAAGATGCAGAAGGGGGTTTTATGTTTTCCTGCAGATGTAGTGCCGGAGCACACAATATATAGCATAGAACCTAAACCTAGAAAATATACAATGAATCTGAAGAAACTAAAGACAACCCAGATAGTAAAATAGCCAAGAAATAATTACTATCACATACCCATATGAAAATATGCAACTTGGTACAGCCACTGGAAATGGACCAGCAAGTGGGTATGGCTGGAAATGCATCAAATCTCCATAGAATGTCACAAATGACTCATACAAAATATAAGAGCAACAACTGAAGCACTAAACACCTCCCAAAGACCATGAATGAGGAGTAGAAGCAAAGAGAAAAGCTTCCCTACAATACTCCAAACTCCTCTTTATGCAGTACGGCCAAGCTTGGATAGTACGACCAGCAATGGAAAGGTACATCAACAAGGAACTACTTCAAACACTCTGATTTCTTCCTTCTATACCATCCATTATCAACTTATAATAGCAATAGAAAAAGATCTTTCACTCAGCACAAGAAACAACCTCAAATGTCTCCATTTCAGCACATGTGAATGTCGAATACATTCACCATCAATGGCACCGTTGGGTGGTCTTTCACACCTGTGGGTGGTGCAGGAGCACCAAGGGCTTGGAGCCCATGTGTATATAGTTTGCATTTTGTTGTGATGTTTTGAATTTTCCAAATAGGGTAGAGCGGGAAGAAGTTTATACATGTGCAAAGTAAACCCATCGGAGTGAGTATTGATATCGGCGTAGCTGGAAGATGTATTCCCGATACTTCATGTTATACCAATGGAGGGCTAGCTATTGGCTTGAGGTTTACTATCGACAGGAGTTCGGTGTCTTGTGCCGATCTCCAAGGTCTTACCGATGTGTGATGTCCATCGGCATGAGGGTGGTCATCAGCAGAGCCTGTGGTTGTGTCTCCGATCGCTTGGTGTTACCCCGATGGAGTGGTAAAGGTTGGTGAAGGCCATCGGCATGAGCATCACTATCGGTGAAGGATGTGGGTGTCACTCTGATATTAATTGTCTGTCTAATGAGGTGTTGCCGAGGCTTGTCATCGGTATGAGGTTTGCTATCGGCGATGGCTGTGAAAGTCACTCCGACAGCTATGTGTTTCTCTGATGGAGTTGGACGTTGGTGCAAGGACTTCTATCGGCGTAGCTTTAAGGCTTTAGACCGATGCACAATGGTCACGCCGACGGAGGGTGAAGACTTGGTATCGGTGAGACAAGGGACTATCGGAGTTCATGGTTGAATGTTGGCTGATAGTTTGGGTTGTGCCGATGGGGGTAGACAGGGGTCGTCGACAGCAAAAGTGCCGACAATAGTTTACTAAGCCGTCGGATATATAAACCGCAGTGGCCGACTTGAACGGGTGCATGTGGGACTAAAAAGTTCTCATGAATGCAAAAGTCAATAGAATGCATATCGACAGGGGAAGAATATGATTGGTGCGACAAAGAATCTGTCTTGCCAATGGGAAAGCATAAGTATGTTTCAATGAGACATCTATGTTATCGTGCCGATAGCACAAAAGCTGAACCAACAGTTGGAATACCAACCGTTTTGGAATTGGAACTGTCCTATAACGGACATGGAATACTTATAAAATGCAGCATTCTTTCTGTAGGAGGTGTTGAGCAGAAGAAACAAGAAAAAGATTTTGATTTGAGAAGCATTCTAATGTAAAGGCAATTTTTGAATAAAAATCAAATTCAATAGTTCGATCATTTGTGTATTTCTATTCTGTTTCCATTTTCAGTTGATCATTCTGAAGTAGATTAGTCTTTTCTGTTTCTGCTATTTTGTTTTCTTTTGCCAACCATGACTCTATTTGATGATTCTTCAAATCCCATTGTACAGTATGGAGGTCATCAAATAGAGCCATGCTCTTTGTTTGTTTTTCTTTTGTGGGGTGGTCGGATTGCCAGTTAGAGGCAATGCATGCTTGTTCTAGGCGAGCTCAGTGAGGAGCCCGGCTAGATAAACAAGTAGGAAAAATAGATTTGCAGGGGTGGAAAAATAGAGGGAAGGAAAGTGAGCACCAAGCAGTCCAGACCCTTGAACAGAGTGAGAAGGGTGGGCAACAGGCTCAGAAAGTTATGTGCCATTTAGGCAGTATCTTGGAAGCAGTGAGGACAAGGTATGTGTCCCACACCAAGTAGAAAAGTAGAGTTTTCCATCTTTGCAAAGAGTGTGTCTTTTAGCACTTTGAATTGGTAGGAAGGCTAGTGTTGTCAAACAGTCTTGTACACCTACAGGATGCAGAGCAGGCAGCCTAAAGTCCTCCCTATCAAATTGGTATCAGAGCGGTAAGATTTGGGTTATTCTTAGGTAGGAATAGAAGAGTTGTATGTCATCACCGAGTTCCAGTGAGTCTGTAGGTTCATCCAAGAAAATGGTGACTAATGCAGAGTTAGCAAAGAAAGTTGAAGATCAAGAGGAGGAGAATAGACTCCTACAAGAAAGACTAGCAGAAATGGAGAGTAAGCTAGGCTTAATGTTGCAAAAGACTGAAGAAGTCAGCCAGAGAGTTAAATATTCTGACGATAAGGGAAAAGGTGTGTCTATAGAAGATGAAGAGCCCACACCTGATCCTAAGTTGGAAGAAGAACCATTCTTGAAAGCTTTGAAAGCAATGAGTGGTAAAACATTGGAAGGAGTACCACTTTTCAGTGGGAAAATGGACCCGGATTTGGTCATGGAGTGGATAGAAGGACTTGAAAATCACTTTGAATGTGATGGTGTAAGCGAGGCACAGAAAGTAAAGGTGGCCAAATCCAGACTCAGGGGAGCTGCCTTAACCTAGTGGAAATTTGTGCAGACTGAAAGAGCAAAAGAAGAAGAAGCCCATAGCTACTTGGAAGGGAATGGTAGCTAAAATCAAAGAAGTATATATGCCAGAAGATTATGAAATACAGCTGCACAGGAAGAGACAGAATCTGAGACAGAAGGAATTAGATGTCAGTGCATACACTGAAGAATTCCAAAAGCTATGCTTAAGGTCCAAAGTAATGGAGGATGAAAGCATAAAGGTAGCAAGGTACCTTAATTGTCTGAAGTGGAATATACAAGAGGAAATCAGTTTGCTGTGCCCTACCACAGTACAAAAATGCTATCAGCTGGCACTGAAAGTGGAGGAAAAGAACAAGAGGAAACAAGACTCAAATAGCAGAGGAAGAGGAAGAGGCAGAGATAACAGAGGACATGGAGGAGGTTTTGGTGGAAGGAATGCTGACAATAGATCCCAAGCAGAATCCAAACTCACAGAGCAGAGTGGGGAGTCAAGTGGTAGAGGAAACCACAGAGGAAGAGGATCTAATAGAGGAAGGTCAGGAGGATTAGGAAGAGGATCCTATTTCACCAACATGAAGTGTTACAATTGTGGCAATCTAGGTCATCCAGCATATAGGTGCCCAGAAAAGGCCACATCCTCTTCTCAAGGAGGTGATAAGAGGAATCACTATGTCCAAGACAATGCATCCAGCAGCTAGTTACCTGAGGTCAATCTGAACTCAGAAGATGGAGAGAACCTGATGATAAGGAGAACCTTGATGAAGGAACTAGTAAAGTCTGAACCAAGCCAGAGGAGAGCACTATTTAGAATCAAGTGCAAGATTTTGAATAAGGTATGTAAAATTATCATAGACTCAGGATCTACTGATAATATTATTTCTGATGAAGCAGTCAAGAAACTGAATTTGAAAAGAATTACTCATGCAAACCCATATAGAGTCACATGGTTGAATAAGGGTCAACATGTGGTAGTGAATGAACAAAGTTGGGTAGAGTTTAGTATAGGTGGCTATAAGGATAAGGTATTATGTGATATACTACCCATGGACGCATGCCATCTCTTATTGGGCAGACCATGGCAGTATGACCGAAAAGCAGTACATGATGGTGAGAAGAATGCCTATTCTTTTTAGAAGGATGGTGTCACCTATAAAATTCAGTCATTGGAAGATGAAGATGCAGTTCAGACAAAGAGTCCTAATATCTTGGTTGTGAGTGGAAAAGAGTTTCTGAATACTCTTAAGGAGGATGGTATTGGTTATGCCATCATAGTAAAACCAAAAGAAGGACAGCAGGATAAGAAGACAGAGATTCCCAAAGAAATGCAGCCTATACTAGAGAAGTATAAAGGCATAATTAGTGATGGTACACCAGCTACATTGCCTCCATAGAGAGCAATAAGCCATCAGATGGACCTGATTCCAGGGGCATCTTTGCCAAACAAGGCACCTTACAAGATGACTCCAGATCAGCACAAAGAGATTTCCAGGCAAGTGCAGGAGTTGCTAGATCAAGGATTGATCAGGAAGAGTATTAGTCCTTGTGCAGTGCCCACAGTGTTGGCACCCAAGAAAGAAGGATCATGGAGATTATGCACAGATGCCAGAGCCATAAACAAGATAACTATAAGGTAAAGATTCCCAATTCCCAGAATTGAAGATCTCATGGACTGTATTGGAAAAGCAAAGTATTTCACCAAGATAGACCTGAAGAGTGGTTACCACCAAATAAGAATCAAGGAAGGTGACAAGTGGAAGACATCCTTCAAGACCATAGAGGGACTGTATGAGTGGCTTGTTATGCCATTTGGTCTATCAAATGCACCCAGTACCTTTATGAGACTCATGAATGAAGTCCTAAAGGATTACATTGGTAAATTTGTTGTTGTTTTTCTAGATGATATTCTAATTTTTAGTCAGACCAAGGAAGAACATCTAGAACATGTAAATACTGTTTTACAAAAATTACATGATGAACAACTAACCATAAATCTGGAGAAGTGTGAATTCATGAAGCAGGAATTGGTATACCTTGGTTTTGTGGTGTCCCAGGGAGAGTTGAAGATGGACAAGTCCAAAGTAGAAGCCATATTGAGTTGGCCTACTCCCAGAGCAGCCACAAAGGTGAGAAGTTTTCATGGCTTAGCCTAGTTTTACAGAAAATTTATCAGAAATTTTAGTGGAATATGTGCACCCATGTTGGATACAATTAAGGGTGGAATGAAAGCAAAATTCAGATGGACACTAGCTGCAGATAGAAGTTTTGAAAGGTTGAAGAAAGAGGTAGCAACACAACCTGTTTTATTGCTGCCCAGTTTTGATAAGCTATTTACTATTGAGTGTGATGCAAGTAATATAGCTGTAGGAGCAGTGCTAAATTAGGAAAACAGACCTGTAGCCTTTTTCAGTGAGAGGCTGAATGAAGCAAAGAGTAAGTACTCTTCGTATGACTTAGAGTTGTATGCTCTAGTCCAAGCATTGAGGAAGTGGAGACATTATCTCCTGCCTAAAGAATTTGTTGTCTACACAGATAACCAAGCTCTGAGTTTTCTAAACTCATAGGATAAGTTAAGCAGCAGGCATATCAAATGGATGGAGTACCTGCAATCTTATACCTTTACAATTAAGCATAAGAAGGGGTAGCTGAACAGAGTTGCAGATGCTTTGAGCAGAAGATTGCTCACAGTGCAGGAAGTGCAGTTGAAGAGCATTGGAATTGAAGATTTCAAGAATCTCTGTATAGATGATGAAGATTTTGCTGAGGCATACAAGGTATGTCAAGATTTTGAGAATCACTTTCATAGTGAGTTTGCAAATTTCACCTTATAGTAGGGATTGCTATTCAAAGGTGGACAATTATGTGTGCCAAGAGGATCTATGAGAGAAAATCTCATACAGGAGAAGCACAATGGTAGTCTGAGTGGCCATTTTGGTCTGAATAAGACACTAGAGCTAGTCCAAAGGTTCTATTATTGGCCAAGGATGCACAGAGACATCAAAAGGTATGTAGAGCAGTGTATCGTATGTCAGAAGGCCAAGGGAACCACTTCAAATGCAGGACTGTACCAACCCTTACCCATTCCTTCCAGGCCATGGGAATGTGTAAGTATAGATTTTGTAGTTGGTTTGCCTAAGACTAAGACTGGTTATGACAGCATATATGTAGTTGTGGACAGGTTTAGCAAGATGAGTCATTTCATTCCCTGCAAAGTGACTCATGATGCCAGTCATATAGCACACTTGTTTTTCAGAGAAGTGATCAGAATTCATGGACTTCCAGCAAGCATTGTGTCTGACAGAGATGCTAAATTCATGGGGCATTTTTGGAAAACATTGTGGCAGAGATTAGGGACAAATTTGTCATTCAGTTCAGCATATCACCCACAGACAGATGGTCAGACAGAGGTGGTAAACAGGACATTGGGCAACCTGTTAAGGTGTATAACCAAAGAATATGGATAGAGTTGGGATCTTGTCATTCATTAGGCAGAATTTGCCTATAATGACAGTGTGAATAGGACTACTGGTAAGAGTCCATTCAAAATAGTCTATGGAATGCATCCCAGAGGTATATGTGAGCTCAGAAATATGGGAAACATAAAGAACAGAAGTGGACATGCAGAGGATTTTGCACAATCCATGAAAGAAGTGCATGAGCAGGTGAAGAAAACCTTGACAGAGAACACACAGAAGATCAAAGACAGAGTAGATGCCCACAGAAGGGATATTTAGTTTGAGGTTGGTGATCTGGTTATGGTACACTTGAACAAAGCCAGAATGCAGAAAGGCACGCCAACCAAACTACAGATGAGGAGAATTGGTCCTTGCAGAATTCTAAACAAGTATGGCAACAATGCCTATAGGATTGATTTGCCAGCAGACTTGGCAATTTCCCCAGTGTTCAATGTTCAGGACTTTGTGCCATATAAAGGTCCTCATTCAGCAGCAGGGGAATCTAATGCAGAAGCTACACAGACAGTGAATGATGTCACCTTGCCTCCAAAAATCACACCACAGGCTGAGAGAATTCTAGATTCTCGTGTGCAGAAACAGACCAGACATGGTGTGTACATGGAGCACCTGATCAAGTGGAAATAGTTGCCTGAAGCAGAGGCTACCTGGATTGCAGAGTCAGAGTTCAAGAAATGGGGCATTGATTTTGCCTTGTTGTCCCCGGAGGTGACTTGACTTCTTCTGCACAGGGGGAGTATGGTGCAGGAGCACCAAGGGCTTGGAGCCCATGTGTATATAGTTTGCATTTTGTTGTGATGTTTTGAATTTTCCAAATAGGGTAGAGCGGGAAGAAGTTTATACATGTGCAAAGTAAACCCATCGGAGTGAGTATTGATATCGGCGTAGCTAGAAGATGTATTCCCGATACTTCATGTTATACCGATGGAGGGCTAGCTATCGGTAGGAGTTCGGTGTCTTGTGCCGATCTCCAAGGTCTTACCGATGTGTGATGTCCATCAGCATGAGGGTGGTCATCGGCGGAGCTTGTGGTTGTGTCTCTGATCGCTTGGTGTTACCCTGATGGAGTGGTAAAGGTTGGTGAAGGCCATCGGCATGAGAATCACTATCGGTGAAGGATGTGGGTGTCACTTTGATATTAATTGTCTGTCTGATGAAGTGTTACCGAGGCTTGTCATCGGTATGAGGCTTGCTATTGGCGATGGCTGTGAAAGTCACTCTGACAGCTATGTGTTTCTTCGATGGAGTTGGACGTCGGTGCAAGGACTTATATCGGTGTAACTTTAAGGCTTTAGACCGATGCACAGTGGTCACGCCGACGGAGGGTGAAGCCTTGGTATCGGTGAGACAAGGGACTATCGGAGTTCATGGTTGAATGTTGGCCGATAGTTTGGGTTGTGCCGATGGGGGTAGATAGGGGTCGTCGGCGACAAAAGTGCCAACAATAGTTTACTAAGCCGTCGGATATATAAACCACAGTGGTCAACTTGAACGGGTGCATGTGGGACTAAAAAGTTCTCATGAATGCGAAAGTCAATAGAATGCATATCGACAGGGGAAGAATATGATCGGTGTGACAAAGAATCTGTCTTGCCGATGGGAAAGCATAAGTATGTTTCGATGAGACATCTATGTTATCATGCCGATAGCACAAAAGTTGAATCAACAGTTGGAATACCAACCGTTCTGGAATTGGAACCGTCCTGTAATGGACATGGAATACTTATAAAATCTAGCATTCTTTCTATAGGAGGTGTTGAGCAGAAGAAACAAGAAAAAGATTTTGATTTGAGAAGCATTCTGATGTAAAGGCAATTTTTGAATAAAAATCAAATTCAGTAGTTTGATCATTTGTGTATTTCTATTCTGTTTCCATTTTCAGTTGATCATTCTGAAGTAGATTAGTCTTTTCTGTTTCTGCTATTATGTTTTCTTTTGCCAGCCATGACTCTGTTTTGATGATTCTTCAAATCCCATTGTACAGTATGGAGGTCATCAAACAGAGCCATGCTCTTTGTTTGTTTTTCTTTTGTGGGGTGGTCGGATTGCCAGTTAGAGGCAATGCATGCTTGTTCTAGGTGAGCTCAGTGAGGAGCCCAGCTAGATAAACAAGTAGGAAAAATAGATTTGCAGGGGTGGAAAAATAGAGGGAAGGAAAGTGAGCACCAAGCAGTCCAGACCCTTGAACAGAGTGAGAAGGGTGGGCAACGGGCTTAGAAAGTTATGTGCCATTTAGGCAGTATCTTGGAAGCAGTGAGGACAAGGTATGTGTCCCACACCAAGCAGAAAAGTAGAGTTTTCCATCTCTGCAAAGAGTGTGTCTTTTAGCACTTTGAATTGGTAGGAAGGCTAGTGTTGTCAAATAGTCTTGTACACCTAAAGGATGCAGAGCAGGCAGCCTAGAGTCCTCCCTATCAGTGGGATACCATCAGTAATGGAGGTTTCCGTCTCCAATAACCTGATGCAAATTCTCAAACTCTAGAAACCCTAGCAGAGCTCTCACAAGCAAATATCAAAAAACATAGCATAAAACCAAATGAGCTCCAAATGACCTTTTTATCTTCCTCCAAGATAGGCGTTTGGCAATTCGAAGGGAAAATAACAATTAATTTCACTTTATGTCTCCTAGGGATGGAGAATAACAATTTACTTTCACTTTATGTCTCCATTTCATTAATTTCATTTTTTCCAGCAAAATATAAAAAAGTCCATGTTAATATAAATTAATAGATCTTCAGACTTAAAAATAAGTATGAAAATGGTGTCAGAATTTGTTGATCTTTAGCTCACTGGAAAGGTCTCGATGAAACACACCTAATCCAACTCTGAAAATCTTGAACCAACACAGTACCTGAACTTACTAAAAATAGTAAGTAACGACCAAGAGCCCACTGAACCAACCACGAGGGTGCCCACTAGATCCTTTGAATGTGAACCAACTCACCCACTAACAAGGATCTCTAGAGCCAACTAACCATAGTTCCCTAACCAAATTGTTAGCCCACAAGAACTCCATGATGGACTAACCACATGTCGAGAAGGGCACATTATAGTCCACCCTCCCTAAGATTGCTTGCCTCAAGCAATCTCAGCTCAAGATGCTCTAGAATCCACTCGTTCTCCCACATAGCATCCTCAACTGGCAGATTTTTCCATTTGACCAGGTACTCTTTGATAATCCTCCTCCTCAAATTGCAATCCCTAGTGTCAATGATTGCCTCAGGTACCAATATCAACTTCCCCTCTTCATCAAGAGGAGGCAACTCCATTGAAGGTGTCACATTGTGCCCCAGTGCCTTCTTGAGGCGAGAAACAAGGAACACATTATGTACCCTACTCCCTGCTGGTAACTCTAACTCATAAGCCACCTCACCAATCCTCTTGGAGACCCTAAAAGGTCCATAGTACCATGGCTTCAACTTCTCCACTCCACTCTTCTTAAGAGTAGATTGCCTATAAGGCTGCAGCATGAGGTAAACCATGTCACCAACCTCAAATGATCACTCAGTTCTCTGCTGATCTGCATACTGCTTCTGTTGATTCTGAGCCTTTTGTATGTTTTCCTTCAATGCCCTCATGATATCCTGACTCTCCTAAAGGAAGTATTTGGCCTTCGGTACCCTGCTGTCACCAAACAGTAAATCAACAAAGCTCGGTGCCTCAAAACCATATAATGCCATGAAGGGTGACATCTAAATGGAAATGTGGTAAGTGGAATTGTAGCAATACTCTCCCATGTGAAGCCACTTAACCCATGCCTTTTGCTGCCCTGAAACATAGTTTTGGAGGTATCCTTCCACCCACTTATTCACTATCTTTGTCTGACCATCAGTTTGGGGGTGATAACTTGTACTGGGTGTGAGCTCTGTCCCTGACAACCTGAAGAGCTCTTGCCAAAAATTACTGAGGAACCTGCTGTCCCTGTCGCTGACAATACTCCTAGGCAATCCATGAAGTCAAAATACCTCACAAAAGAACAACTCTGCAACCTGAGCTGCAGTGTGAGTGGTAGGAATAGCAAAGAAGTGTGCATACTTCGTTAATCTGTCCACCACCACATAAATGCAATCCCTACCTTGGACTCTAGGTAACCCTGTGATAAAGTCCATAGAAATGCTGTCCCACTTCCTATCAGGAATGGGTAGGGGCTGCAATAAACCTCCTGGAAGTGAGTGCTCTTGCTTGTTCTGCTGACATATTAGGCACTCTCTGACATATTGCATAACCTCGGTCTTGAGGCCCTTCCAGGTGAACCTTTCTCTGACCTGTCTATAAGTTTTGAAGTATCCTAGATGTCCTGCCATAGGCATGTCATGAAATGCCCTCAAAACTTTTTGCTTCATCTATGAACCCGACACCAAGAAGATCATGTCCTTGTAAATGATCAAGTCATTTACCACCGTGTACCTGTCATCTTTGATGGTGCCATCAATCACTCCAGTAGCCCACTCATCCTTGACATACTCCACTGAAATCAACTCTCTCCAATCATCAGCTATAGCACCTAGTGCACATAGATGAGGTCTCCTGGATAATGCATTGGCAACAACATTATTCTTTCCCTTGACATAAATAATGTCAAAGTTGTAGGCCTGTAACTTGCTGACCCACTTCTGTTGCCTCTCATTTAAATCCTTCTGCGCAAGGAAATGCTTCAGATTGTTTTGATCCATCTTAACCACAAATTTGCTGCCCACCAGATACTGTATGAACTTAACCAATGCATGCATGATGGCTAACATCTCCTTATCATAAATGCTGTAACTCCTCTCCACACCCCTCAACTTCCTACTCTCAAACGCAATGGGGTGCTTACCCTGCATGATTACCACACCAATGCCTACACCTGATTCATCACACTATAGCTCGAAGGGCTTGCTAAAATTTGGAATAGCTAACACAGGGCAAGTACTCATGATCTGTTTGACCCTATCAAAACACTCCTGTGCCTTATCTAACCAACTGAAAGCATCCTTATGAGTCAAATTAGTAAGGGGAGTAGCTGATTGAGAGAACTCCTTCACAAACCTGTGGTAATATCCATAGAGGCCAATAAATCCCTTAAGATATGAGAGATTTTTTGGTGGTGGCCAATCCACAATTGCCTGAATCTTTTCCAGGTCTACCTTCACACTACCAACACTGATGATATGACCCAAGTATAGCAACTCAGACATCCCAAACTCACACTTTGACATTTTGGCATACAACAACTCACTCTCTAAGATGCTCAACACAATGTCAATCTA
Source organism: Cunninghamia lanceolata (assembly GCA_027924645.1). Classification (NCBI taxonomy): domain Eukaryota; kingdom Viridiplantae; phylum Streptophyta; class Pinopsida; order Cupressales; family Cupressaceae; genus Cunninghamia; species Cunninghamia lanceolata. Next base: position 3,075,660 of record BSBN01000286.1, on the reverse strand, counting down.
TTTCAAATGCTCTTCCCATGTCCTGCTGTAAATTAGTATATCATCAAAGAAAATTAGCACAAATCTCCTCAACTACTCTTTGAACACCTTGTTCATACAGGACTGGAAGGTAGCTGGAGCATTGGTCAAACCAAATGGCATGACCAGGAAATCAAAGTGCCCATAATGACACCTGAATGATGTCTTCTCCACATCCTCATCTCTGACCCGTATCTGATGGTAACTGGATCTCAAATCAATCTTGGAGAAGTAACAAGCTTCGTGCAACTCATCAATCAGCTCATCGATTCTGGGAATCAGGTACCTATTCTTGATTGTTTTCTTATTAAGTTCCCTGTAATCGATACACATTCTGAGAGTCCCATCCTTCTTCTTTACCAATACCACAGATGATGCAAACAGACTCTTACTAGGCTTGATGTGACCCATCTCGAGAAGCTCTTTGATAGCCTTCTCGATCTCATCCTTATACCTCTTTGGGTGCCTGTAAGGTGTCATGATTAATAGCTTAGCACCCTCCTCCAACTCGATCACATGCTCAAAACCTCTATCAGGAGGTTTCCCTGGTGGAATATCACTAAACACTTTGGTGTGTTTAGTAAGTATAGACTGTATGTCAGGAGGATACACATGCTTCTGCTGATCTACTGTTGGCATCACCATAACCTCCGCTGCCCACTCCACCTGATCATGTCGAATTAATCACTCCATCTGCTTGAGAGAGACAACTCTCAACTCACCATCTGAAATGCCTCTGAGCACATGTCTAAATCCATCCACCTCAAACTTCATTTCCATCATGTGCAAGTTGAGAGTGAACTCCTCAATATCATTCAACCACTTCATACCCAAAACAACATCCATCTCACCCATGCCGACAACATAAAACTCCAATTGGCAAGTGTACCTGCTTAGCTGGATTGATAGATTGGGTATCCTCCTAGTGCAGGTGAGTACAAAACCATCTGCAACCTTCACCTTAAAGCCCTCAAATTTCTCAATTTTTAGCCCTCTCTTGGTGACCAAGCCCTCGTCTATGAAGTTATGAGTGGCACCTGTGTCAAGTAAAGCAATACATCGCTACCCGCTCAGTACTCCTCATATTCTGAATGACCCTTCCTTTTGGATACTCGTGATATGTGCTATAGGTAGAGCTAGATCATCCTCTCTATCTGATGCTTCCCTTGAGCCCTCTGATTCTGCACCATCTACTTTTAAATTGTAATCTGAGTGGGGCCCCCCATCAACAGACTCATCGGCTGAAAAGTACTCTAACTGTTTGGCTTTTCCTTGGGCAACACACTTGTGCGAAGGATCCCAAGGCTCTCGACACTGAAAATAGAGCTTCTTCCTCCTCAAGTCATTCAACTGATCACTGTCCAATCTAGAAGAACCCTTATGCTGTTGTCATGCATCTCTCTGAAATGGTCTCCTATCCCTCTCCTTAACTTTCCTTGGTGGAAATCCTTTGGATTAAAACTTATTCCTCCATACTGATGACTCCATGTCCCGGGCCTTCTTCATGGCCTCTTGGAGTGTAGTAGGTCAAAACCCTTCACCCATCCGTGAAGTTGATCAGACAATCCGTTAATGAAAAGAACAACCAATCTGTGCTCAGTAATATCTGGAACCATAATAGATATGTTGGATCTAGGGCATACAACTGAGAGGGGGGGGGTGAATCAGTTGTATAAAACTTCTTCTCATTCAAACACTTAACTCATTGTTGTTAGTTAGCAGCATATCAAATAATCATCTATGGAAGCATAATACATAAACACAAGAGCAGATAAGCATCAACACATTGAACACCAAGATTTTGACGTGGAAAACCCGGTTAAGGGAAAAACCACGGGGTGATTAACCCAAGAATTATTCTCTGTTAGAAGAATAAGGAAAAATAAATGGCACATGCCAATAAGGGCTCACTGCCCGAGCACACTGCTCACAAAGAGGCCCACTGCCTACAAGGAGACACACTGTCTACAAAGTGATGAAAATCACAGTCTTGAACTGGAGAATGACATCTCTACCATGTCCGGATCAGTTCCAATTAAGCCCAACAATCTCTGCTCTGCCTTTCGCACGTTTCTTCGCTATATCATGCTCATCCTCACACCACACACTGAAATGAATTCACAAATCATTATTTATACAAGACATCGACTTAGGAACAAGCATCTAAGTCGGCAAACAACCATAGGAGTATCCGCAAGATGAATAACACATCCGGTCGGCCATCACAAGAACATTCGCAGGATGAACAACTCATCCGGTCGGCTAAACAGAGCAATAACTTCATCCGGAAGAATAACTTCAATTCCGGGCTCTACCATCAATGCGGACCAACAACACAACCTAAACATGATCCAAGAACCTTCACAAGCCTGTCTGAATGTCCGGATACATCCACACTTCCTCTGCTTACTGGGATCTCTTGTCTTCCTCATCCGGAACTTCAAGAACACAGTCTGTCGCCACTGTCATAATGCAAGAGGTACTTCCGGACCTCCAAATCACACACAAATCAGGATGACACATCACAAGGACATCTCAAACACTCCTTCCAATCCGCAGATTATGATAATACAATTCCGGACCTCACCGGACCTTTTTGTGATCCTCTGTCACCTCCGGATACTTGCCGGACCCGGTTCTATACCGGCAGCCACAACTCCTTCCGATCTTCATGTGGACCTCTGAAATCTTAACTGTAACATCTCAAGACTCATATCTACCAACCCTTTAATCCACATCCTCCGGTTCTCAACCTATACAGTACATTTACCTTCTTCTCATCACTGTTCTTCACTGTTCCTGACTGAGGCTAATTTTCTTAATATCCTCAGCACAAAGCTCATCAAATCCTTCTTGTCAATGCAGTATGAGTATGTTGACATCAATGACAACACTGGCTCACCTCATACTTGCAACAATCTCCCCCTTTGTCATTGATGGCAACATATGATGTGAAAAACCATCAAGACAAGAACTTCTCTTTTCTGTCACAGCTCCCCCTATCAACAACAACTCTTCACATGTCTTCCTTTGCTGCTCCCCCTTTGATCATCAACCACTTGTTTTTCACATGTCTTCTCTCCCCCTTTGACATCAATGGCAAAGGGCTCATACTTGCAATTCTCATGCATCAGAATCATACCAGCTGCTCCCCCTTAGTTGCAGCTCCCCATTAGTCCGGATCACAAGATATGACTGTGATAGCCACCGGACTGATGCACATCAGTGCATCTTAGTTCATCACCGGAGGGGCCATGACCCCTAACTTCTCCCGGAGATATTCAAAAGAGTCCTTGGGAAGAGGTTTTGTAAAGATATCTGCAATCTGATCCTTGGAGGGAACATACTCCAATCTGACTTCTTCCTTGTTTACTTGTTCTCTCAAAAAGTGAAATTTGATAGATATGTGCTTAGTCTTAGAATGCAATACCGGATTCTTGGAAATATTAATTGCACTTGAATTATCACAGAAAATTGTGATAGGCTCCTCATATTCAACTTTGATGTCTCTTAGCATCTGCTTCATCCATAAGATTTGAGTGCAACTACCTGCTGCTGCAATGTATTCTGCTTCAGTTGTAGACAGAGATATTGCATCTTGTTTCTTGCTTAGCCAAGAAACCAATCTCTTCCCCAAAAAGAATGCTCCACCACTAGTGCTCTTCCGGTCATCCACATCTCCTGCCCAATCTGCATCTGTGTAAGCATGAAGAGAGAAATCTGGACCTCTAGGATACCATAGACCATACTCAACTGTCCCTTTCAAGTATCTAAAAATTCTTTTGATTGCCATAACATGAGATTCTCTAGGATCAGCCTGGAATCTTGCCACAAGACCAACAGCTTGCATTATATCTGGTCTAGTTTGAGTGAGATACAACAATCCACCAATCATTGATCTATACTTTGTCTGATCTGCCTTTGGAGAATCATCATCTTTGCTTAACTTACATCCGGTTGCCATAGGAGTGTTCATAGGCTTTGAGTCTTCCATACCAAATTTCTTTAACAATTCTTTCGCATATTTGGTCTGAGAAATGAAGATCCCTTCTTTTGTTTGAGTAATTTGCAGACCCAAGAAGAATTTCATTTCACCAAGCATAGACATTTCAAACTCACTTTTCATCTGATTTGCAAAAGTTTTACACATACTATCTCTTCCTCCAAAAATGATATCATCCACAAACACTTCAACAATCAGAATGTTCTCATGATCAATTTTTGAAATATAAGTTGCTGTCAGCAGTACCTTTGTTGAATCCAATCTGCACAAGATGCTTATCCAACCTTTCATACCATGCTCTTGGGGCTTGCTTCAATCCATACAAGGCTTTCTTCAACTTGCAAACCATATCATTATTATCAGACAATTGAAATCCATCCGGTTGTTCAATGTAGACTTCTTCTTCCAGATCACCATTTAGGAAGGCAGACTTGACATCCATCTGATATACCTTGAAGTCTTTGAAGGCAGCAAATGCAAGAAGTAATCTGACTGCTTCAATTCTTGCTACCGGAGCAAAAGTCTCTTCAAAGTCAATTCCTTCTATTTGAGAGTAGCCTTTACAGACCAATCTAGCTTTGTTTCTGATTACTTCACCAGCTTCATTTAGTTTGTTCCGGAAGACCCACTTGGTTCCAATTACATTCCTGTCTCTAGGTCTGGGAACAAGATCCCAAGTATGATTTTTCTCAATTTGCATCAGTTCATCTTCCATTGCTTTGGTCCAGTTTTCATCATTGCAGGCTTCATTTATTGTTTTAGGTTCAATCTTTGAAATCAGACAACATTCATTCTGATCTTGAGCAATATTCCTTCTAGTTTGTACACCTTTGCTTCTGTCACCTATGATCTGATCTTCAGAGTGATTCAGTCTTACATACCTAGGAATTTTGGGAGTATCCAGCACTGCTGTTTCTTGATCAGCCTCATTCAAATCTAACTCTTCTTCCTGATTTACCGGATCAGGCTGACTCTGTCTCACCGGAGAGGATTGAGGTCCTTGAACACTGTCTTGGTCATCTTCATCAAACTCATAAAATCTTGAAGGTTTCTCAATTCCTTCATCAACCTTCACATTGGTGCTTTCTATCATCTTCCTCAATCTCTTGTTGTAACACCGGTATGCTTTGCTTTGAGTGGAGTAGCCCAAGAAAATTCCTTCATCACTTCTAGCATCAAACTTTCCTAGATCTTCATCTCTTTTAATATAACACTTGCTACCAAATACTCTGAAATATTTCACAGTAGGAGTGATGCCAAACCAGAGTTCATAGGGGGTCTTACCGGTGTTGTTTCTGATTTGAACTCGATTGAGAGTGTAGACTGCAGTGCTGATAGCTTCTTTCCAAAACATTTGAGGAACATTTGCTTCCAACATCATTGTCCTAGCAGCTTCCTGGATGGTCCGGTTCTTTCTCTCAACTACTCCATTCTGCTGTGGAGTCTTAGGAGCAGACAACTGTCTCCTTATACCCTGTTTCTCACAAAAGTCAATGAATTCACCAGATGTAAATTCTCCACCTCTATCAGACCTTAGACACTTTAGTTTCAATCCGGTTTGATTCTCCACCATAGCTTTGAAGATTTTGAACTTCTCAAAAGCTTCTGATTTTTCTTTTAGAAAGGTGACCCACATCATCCGGGAATGATCATCAATTAATAACATGAAATATCTATCACCTTGCAGACTCTTGATTCTTGTCGGACCACATAGATCAGTATGTACTAATTCCAATAATCCGGTAGAAGACTGATCTTTGCTTTTAAAAGAGACTCTGCTTTGTTTGCCTAACTGACATTCTTTACACACACTATTTGTAGGTTTTATCAATTTTGGAAGATCTCTCACAGCCTGAGTATTGCTTATTTTGATAATGTTATCAAAATTTACATGACACATTCTTCTATGCCATAACCAACTCTGATCAATTTGAACAAATAAACAACTTTTATTTGAACCAACCAGATGAAAGATGTTACCTCTTGTCTGAGTACCGGATGCAATTTCAGTTCCGGAGCTTGTAAAGATTCTGCATTTTCCATTCTTGAACCGGAGATCATAGCCTTTGTCCACTAACTGACCAACACTGAGAAGATTGTGCTTCAATCCTTCAACATACAGTACATTTCCTGTTTTGCTCTTACCATCAAAAGAAATAGTTCCCCTACCTCTGATTCTGCCAGCAGAATTGTCACCAAACTTTACCATTCCTCCTTCATATCTTTCCAAGTCTAAGAACTTATTCTTGTCACCAGTCATATGGTGAGAACATCCACTGTCAATAACCCAATCATCCTTTTCTTCCACTTGAGCAGCCAAGGCTTTTTCAACAACTTTGTGATTGACAGATTCGGAGAGCAAGGAATCTTCTTCCTTGATGGCTATAAACACCCACTCATTTCCGGATTTGCCTCCTGGTTCTGATTCATCATCTGTTACTCCTTCATTGTCATCTTCTTCATGAACATAATAGAAATTCTTTTGAAACCTTTGTCTGTGAGTATTAGATCTTGCAGATCTCTCCGGACATCTTGAGGCAAAATGACCAATCTTATTGCAGTTGAAACACTTAAAGGGTAGTTTTCCTTCATACTTACCAGATCCTCTTGGCAGTCTTTTTGCCATGAGGGCTTCAAGTTGAGCTGTTTCTGCTTCTTCTTCTTCCATGTCTCTTCTTGCTTGATCATACCATGACATTTTCCTTGATGAGTTTTCACCCGGATCAAATCTCTGTTTGCCTTTCACATAGGCACTGGCTTTGAAAGCAGATTCAGTCTTGGGAGGATCATCTCCAAACTCAGTCATTTCAAATGCAGCTAGTTTGCCAGCCAGTTGTTCTCTTGTGACAGTTGTGTGGGCTCTGAATTCATCAATGGCAGCAACTTTGATTTTGTAGGCAGCAGGAAGGGATCTTAGGATTTTGCAGACAATCTCATTTTCATCTAAAGTTCCACCAGCATTTCTGATTCCACATACCAGCTCATTTACTCTTGGCATAAAGGTAGTGATGTTTTCATCATCTCTCATTTTCAATCTTTCAAATTTCCCTTTCAGACTTTGCAATCTTGCACTTTTGACAAACTCATCTCCTTCATACAGAAGTTCCAGTTTAGTTAGGATCTCATATGCAGTGGGTAGGTCAATGACATTCGAGAGATCTGAGTCATTCAATGCGCTTAGAAGAGCTTCCTTGGTCCGCAGATTGTTTTCAGCTTCTGTGATTTCATTCAGAGTAGTCGGACCACCTTGTGGAGGTACATATGGTTTTGAAATCATACCCAGGTATGCTTTTCCCATGCATTCCAAGTGACACTTCATGCGACCTTTCCAGAGAGTGAAGTTGGTTCCATCAAACTTCGGACTATCCTTCTTGTATGACGACATCCTGGATCTCCTCAAGCGGTTAAGCTCTTGTCAGAGGAACTTGGCTCTGATACCAATTGTTGGATCTAGGGCATACAACTGAGAGGGGGGGGTGAATCAGTTGTATAAAACTTCTTCTCATTCAAACACTTAACTCACTGTTGTTAGTTAGCAGCATATCAAATAATCATCTATGGAAGCATAATACATAAACACAAGAGCAGATAAGCATCAACACATTGAACACCAAGATTTTGACGCGGAAAACCCGGTTAAGGGAAAAACCACGGGGTGATTAACCCAAGAATTATTCTCTGTTAGAAGAATAAGGAAAAATAAATGGCACATGCCAATAAGGGCTCACTGCCCGAGCACACTGCTCACAAAGAGGCCCACTGCCTACAAGGAGACACACTGTCTACAAAGTGATGAAAATCACAGTCTTGAACTGGAGAATGACATCTCTACCATGTCCGGATCAATTCCAATTAAGCCCAACAATCTCTGCTCTGCCTTTCGCACGTTTCTTCGCTATATCATGCTCATCCTCACACCACACACTGAAATGAATTCACAAATCATTATTTATACAAGACATCGACTTAGGAACAAGCATCTAAGTCGGCAAACAACCATAGGAGTATCCGCAAGATGAATAACACATCCGGTCGGCCATCACAAGAACATTCGCAGGATGAACAACTCATCCGGTCGGCTAAACAGAGCAATAACTTCATCCGGAAGAATAACTTCAATTCTGGGCTCTACCATCAATGCGGACCAACAACACAACCTAAACATGATCCAAGAACCTTCACAAGCCTGTCTGAATGTCCGGATACATCCGCACTTCCTCTGCTTACTGGGATCTCTTGTCTTCCTCATCCGGAACTTCAAGAACACAGTCTGTCGCCACTGTCATAATGCAAGAGGTACTTTCGGACCTCCAAATCACACACAAATCAGGATGACACATCACAAGGACATCTCAAACACTCCTTCCAATCCGCAGATTATGATAATACAATTCCGGACCTCACCGGACCTTTTTGTGATCCTCTGTCACCTCCGGATACTTGCCGGACCCGGTTCTATACCGGCAGCCACAACTCCTTCCGATCTTCATGCGGACCTCTGAAATCTTAACTGTAACATCTCAAGACTCATATCTACCAACCCTTTAATCCGCATCCTCCGGTTCTCAACCTATACAGTACATTTACCTTCTTCTCATCACTGTTCTTCACTGTTCCTGACTGAGGCTAATTTTCTTAATATCCTCAGCACAAAGCTCATCAAATCCTTCTTGTCAATGTAGTATGAGTATGTTGACATCAATGACAACACTGGCTCACCTCATACTTGCAACAAGATATATCCTGGAAATCAGCAATGTAGGAGTCTACTGATCCACTCTGTCTCAACTGAGTCAACTCCTTGAACTGTAACTTTGGGTCCTTTTTATCGAACCGGTCGATCAGTCTAGCTGTAAACTCCACATATGAAGTGACCTGAGCATGACCCAATGTAACCTTCCCGTTACTCCACCATTTGTGAGCAGTCCCCTCCAAGTGTAGAGCTGCATAAGTAATAGCGTCCTCTTCTGGCATGGGACTAATTTGCAAGTAGCTGTCCAATTTCTAGACCCAAGCTCTTGCGATGGTCTTACCCGATCCGTCGAAGTAAGGAAGTGTCATCTTACTTACTTTCCTCTACAGTTCTTGGTTCTGTGATCTACCTCCCCTCTGAGGTCTACACCTAGTCCTCATTTTAGAATATTCAGCAAATGTCATCTCATTTCTAAAACCCTCATTGGATGATCTCCAGTCCCTCAAAATCTTCTCTTAGAACTCTGCCTGAGTAGGATCTTGTTCAGGAACTTGATTCATGGGAGCAAATATCAAAATACCAGGTCTATCTCCTACAGTGAACTACGAAGCCCTACGGGGGTTAACCGAAGCCTCATCATCATCATCTATATCCCTATGTCTGTCATCATGATACCTATCCCCATTATTCTATTCTTCCCGGTTCCTATCACTGTTATGCCTATCATTCCCATCATTCCTGTTCCTTTCTCCCCCGTCATGTCTGTTTCTATCACCGTCCTGGTACCTGTTCCTATCACCACTGTTGTATCTATTTCTATCACCTCCTTGGTACCTGTTCTTGTCACCTCCATTGTATCTGTTCCTGTCACGGTGATTGTTTAAGTCATTACCCATTCGTTCGATGGCATGTGCTAACTCTGCTTGTGCCTCTACCATCTCACGTCAAGACTCTCTCATCTCTTGGGTGAGTGCGATCAAAATGTCACACGCACTAAGTTCTGGTTCTTCCCTGTAGGTCCTGTAACTGGTGGAAGCTCCCCAGAGAATGGGTTTGTCCGCGATACCTGAGAATCATCCTCAGTAGCTGCTACTACTATCTCAGTTTCTGGCTCAAAAGGATCTATTATAGGTACTGGATTGTCTGGAATAACTGACTGTGGAACCTATGTTACTTGCCTTGCCCTTGTACTTCTAAAAGGATATCTATCTGTAGATCGTATGTCTCATTTTTACTTTTGTATGTCAATACTGAACTCACAGGATGACAAGATCTTTAGCTCTGATACCACTATAATGTGCCATACCTGTTTGTATTTTTTTAAAATCTTAATTGTGTGTTTTTTATTAGATTTTTGTGTGTTCTTTTAGATAAACAGAAGATGCAGAAGGGGGTTTTATGTTTTCTTGCAGATGTAGTGTTGGAGCACATAATATATAGCATATAACCTAAACCTAGAAAATATACAATGAATCTGAAGAAACTAAAGACAACCCAGATAGTAAAATAGCCAAGAAACAATTACTATCACATACCCATATAAAAATATGCAACTTGGTACAGCCGCCGGAAATGGACCAGCAAATGGGTATGGCTGAAAATGCATCAAATCTCTATAGAATGTCACAAATGACTCATACAAAATATAAGAGAAACAACTGAAGCACTAAACACCTCCCAAAGACCATGAATGAGTAGTAGAAGCAAAGAGAAAAGCTTCCCTACAATACTCCAAACTCCTCTTTATGTAGTACGGCCAATCTTGGATATTACGACCAGCAATGGAAAGGTACAGCAACGAGGAACTACTTCAAACACTCTGATTTCTGCCTTCTATACCATCCATTATCAACTTATAACAACAATAGAAAAAGATCTTTCACTCAGCACAAGAAACAACCTCAAATGTCTCCATTTCAGCACATATGTGAATGCCGAGTACATCCACCATCAATGGCACCGTTGGGTGGTCTTTCACACTTGTGGGATACCGTCACTAATGGAGGTTTCTGTCTCCAATAGCCTGATGCAAATTCTCAAACTCTAGAAACCCTAGCAGAGCTCTCACAAGCAAATATCAAAAAACATAGCATAAAACCAAATGAGCTCCAAATGACCTTTTTATCTTCCTCCAAGATAGGCGTTGGGCAATTCAGAGGGAAAATAACAATTAATTTCACTCCTAGGGATGGAGAATAACAATTTACTTTCACTTTATGTCTCCATTTCATTAATTTCACTTTTTCCGGCAAAATATAATAAAGTCCATGTTAATATAAATTAATAGATCTTCGGACTTTAAAATAAGTATGAAGACGGTGTTAGAATTCACTGATCTTTAGCTCACTGGAAAGGTCTCGATGAAACACACCTAATCCAACTGTAAAAATCCTGAACTGACATACTACCCAAACTTACTAAAAATAGTAACGACCAAGAGCCCACTGAACCAAGCACGAGGGTGCCCACTGGATCCTCTGAATGCAAACCAACTCACCCACTGACAAGGATCTCCAGAGCCAACTAACCATAGTTCTCTAACCAAACTCTTAGCCCATGGGAACTCCATGATAGACTAACCATGTGTCGAGAAGGGGACATTACATACAATCTAGGTGATATTGTTCTTGAATTGCATGCTTTTGATTTCATTTGGATTAGATTCTTTAATGATGGTAGGGTTAGTTTTTCATGGCTATGCTTGATCTTATTAAGCTGATTTTTACCTATCACATGATGAAAATAATTTACTCTCAGATTTGAAAATGATTTCCAAGCCTTAATATGCAAAATGCCAATGCAAATCTAATGAAAATGCATGAAAATTGCTAGTTTTTGTTGAAATTTTCTATGCAAAAATGCAAATATTTTAAATCTAAATACAAATTTACACTAAAAAGCAAGACTACAACCAAATTCTCATTTGAATGAGCCTCTAAAATTAGTAGAAAAATCTGAAAGAAGATTTTGCCTACTAACCCTAGATTTTGGAATTACTAGGTTTAATGAAAATTGTCAAAATTTCTACAAAAGCCTAGCAAATTAATGATGAAAATGCAATGCAAATTTTTGAAATTTTTTTTTTCTATAGTTTATATTAGATCTAATACAAAAATCGTGAATTAGGAAAATTTAGAAAGAATTGATGCAATTTAGTAAGCTAAACAATGCATTTTTAAATTTTTTTTGGAATTTTTCTTAATGCAATAAAATGAATGACTATATGAATGAATGAAATCAATCCAAATATGAAGACAAACACTCAACAAGTTGTAATTTAAGTCTAAAAACACGGGTTCACCAAAATGTTTAGTGGAAAATTGGATTTGTTGATGTTTTAGTGTGTCGATGTTTAAATCCTCCTTTGTACTTTACATTCAAGGATCTAGGGTCGAGTGGAAATTCACTATCATACCCTAGATCACTGTGAGATGTAGGGAATCTTGGATTAGGGAATTTAATTACCAATTTCTCTTCTCTTATGCTCAATTAACCATTAAAACCCTAATTATGCAAATACGGCAATAAACTGATGAATAACGCAAAAAGATCTTACAAATAGAAGTAAAATAACAAATCACAGAGTACCTATTTTTGTGGTTTTGAGGTGGAATAGTCAGGGAGATTGGTGCGGGCGCCCTAGTCCAATAGTGCGAGTGCCCAAGTCCCGGAAATGCTCTGGTGTCCTGCTTTACTTCAGATCCTGAATCCTTGATGTATGCCAATCCTTCCTGCAACTCCACTTTTCCCAAATGTGACACCTGTAACCTGCAATCACAAGACTTTGGCAGGGGGTTATGGTGTTTAGAGGCTTGCCTCAGTCAAGCCCCAAAGGACACTTAAGTCTCTGAACACCATTGTCAGATAGAGAGTTCATGCCCTTGTGAGGCAGGGGCAAAAACCAAAGGAATTGATAATGAAAACATAATATAATGTCACCTTGTAGTGAAGATATCATGGGAGGAATATGCTCTTCATTCCATGATGAAATGGATGCTCAAATCTACAAATACAAACACATAAACCACATAAGTCTGCTCTTGCAACACAATGAAAGCCTTGAATCACTTTGAGAACACCATAGCTTGCTAGTAATCATCTAGTTTACAAATGAATGTGTAAACATGTTTTTATATGCAACTACAAACACTCCCACCAAGATTTTCATAATTCAAACTTACCGTGTTTGCAAAGGACCCAAATAACAGTCATAAACTGACACCTAGAAATTGGGGCTGCCCTAAAATAGGGTAGGACTAGGGCATGGGTACCCAAGTCCTCCCCCCTATTTTGGGCAGGGTACAACTCAAGGGGTCCTCCTAGGTCCCATTTGGCATGTTATCTAGGGCTCATTCCATCGGGATGCCAAATTATGAACTAAGATGTCCTAAATGCATGCAAAACACCCAAGAGCTAAACCTTAAGAGGGAAAAGCCCCCAAGGGGACATTTTCTGACGTTACAACTTGCGGAGCATTCCTTGACTTATGGAGCCTAATGACACATCATTCAATGATCTATGGTTTGTGGCTGACCTTCCCTGAGATCCACACATCATTCCATTCATTTGCAGAGGAGTTCTATTCATTTAGGTCTAACCTATCCGTGTACACACATTACAACACTTCATTAGAGTTTGTGATATTCCTTAGTTGATGCAGAGGAATCTTTTGTACCAGTTATGATATATATGGGTGTAATAGATGTCTAGGAAAGTAGTTTAGGATATAGAGATAACTGATAATTTAGATTTTGTGCGACAGAGCTTCAAAGCTATATCTTGTGCATACTCTGGTATTCTATAATTAGGCTTGTGAGCTGAATTGTAAGCCCACCTGTTGCTGGCCAATTTGTATTTGAATTATATGATATACTGAATGATTAAATTTGCATTTGCTTCATATCTTTGAGTTGTTTCCATTGTCTTTACTCTTGTTGCATGGTTTGGATAGTTCATTCTGTGAACCCTCCTACCATGACTGCACCAATCAGTTCTTCTTCCATGGTTTTTACCTAATTTTCATCATTACAAGCTTCATTCACAGTTTTTGGTTCAACCTTTGAAAGAAAACAATTATTTACTTGTTCTTCTACAGCTATTTTCCTTGTCAAGACACCTTTGTTTTTGTCACCTATAATCTGATCTTCAAAATGATTAATCATTACATACTTGGGAGTCTTAACAACACTTTTTGGAGCCTCTTCTTCATCCTAACTGTCTTCTTGCTCAAATTTTTCTTAATTCACTAAAGTCACAAGTTCATTTGATTCATAGCAACTCAGGTCTGATATTCTTTCCTTACCTTCATCCACTTTCACATTAGCACTCTCAACAATCTTTTCTAGTCTCTTATTGTAGCACCGATAGGCCTTACCCTTGGTAGAGTAGCCAAGAAAAATTCCTTCATCACATCTAGCATCAAACTTGCCTAGTTCTTCATCTCTTATGATATAACATTTGCTTCCAAAAAATTTGAAATGCTTCACTGTAGGAACTCTTCCATACCATAATTCAAAAGGAGTTTTAGAGTTGCTACCTTTGACTTGAACTCTATTTAGGATGTACACAATAGTATGTATGGCTTCTCTCCAATATACTTTCTGTAGGTCAACTTCCTTTAACATAGTCGTGGCAGCCTCTTGAACTATCTTTTTCTTTCTTTCAACAACTCCATTCTGTTGAGGAGTCCTAGGTGTAGACAACTATCTCTTTATCCCTTGTTCTTCATAGAAAATATTGAATTCATTGATGTGAACTCACCTCCTCTATCAAACCTTAAGCATTTTATCCTCAATTCTAACCATTCTCAACCATTGCCTTGAAAAATTTGAACTTGTCTAGGGCTTCAGATTTTTCTTTTAGAAAAGTGACCCAAGTCATTCTAGAATAATCATCAATAAGTAACATAAAATACATGTCACCTTGCAAACTTCTTGTCCTTGTGGGACTAGACAAATATGTATGTACTAGCTCCAGCAATCCAACATAAAATTGTTCTTTTCTTTTGAAACTTGTTCTTGTTTGTTTGCCAAATTGACACTCCTTGCAAATGGTGTTGGCAGGCTTCACAAGTTTAGGCAAATCTCTTACAACTTGTATAGAACTTATCTTCACCAAATTGTCAAAATTGATATGACACATACTTCTATGCCACAACCAACTCTCATCAGTTTAAACCAACAAACAGTAATCATTAGTTCCTTTCAATTGGTAAATGTTACCTCTATTCTTCTTACCAGTAGCAATCACTATTCCAGAGCTTTCCATTATCTTGTACCCATTATCTTTGAATCTCTGATCATAACCTTTATCACACATATGACCAACACTCAAAAGATTATGCTTTAAACCCTTCACATATAGGACATCATTAGTGTTATGCTTTCTATCAAAAGAAATAGATCCTTTTCTAGAAATCTTACCAGCTGCATTATCTCTAAACCTAACAAGTCCATCATACTTTTCCAAACTCACAAACTTATGTTTGTCCCCGATCATGTGATGTGAGCATCCACTATCAATAATCCATTCATCGTTATCTTTCTCAACTTGAATAGCCAAAGCACTTTCTTCCACTAGTTTTTCTTCCTTCACATAGCTAGTATGATTAGTAGACACAGGGTCTTCTTTAATTGCAATAAACAAGCATTCATTTGCACTAGTACTAGCATCATCAGATTCATCATTTGTCACACCTTCATCATCAAGATCTCTAACATAGTAGTATTTCTTTGGAACCCTAGGTCTATTCTCAAATCTTTTTCTATTCCTTTCAATTCTCTCAAGACATCTAGAATCATAGTGACCAACCTTACCACATGTAAAACATTTGAAAGGTAATTTTCCTTTGAACTTACTGGTACCTCTTTGTAGTCTATTGACAATGTTGGCTTCAATTTCATTAAGTTCATCATCAGGTTCCACTTTTTACTTCTCAGCTCTGGAGATCTTCTTTGAAGTATTGGCTTTGAAATCAGTCTCAACCTTCGACAGGGCATCACCAAACTCTCTCATCTCAAAGAATGTAAGCTTTCCAAGAAATTAATCCTTGCTGACATCTTTTACAGTCATTACTTCTTCAATTGCATCTACCTTGTGACTATAGGACTTAGGTAACAACCTAAGAATTTTCATCACAACATCCTTTTCATATAGTTCCTCCCATACCTTTTATTCTATTGACAAATTCATCAACTTTTTGCATGTAGGCTTTTATGTTTTCATCTTCACTCATCGTTAAACCCTCATATTTCACTTTTAGGCCCTGCAATTTGGCTCTTTTTATAGAATTGTCTCCTTCATACAAATTTTTCATCTTATCCCAAACTTCATTCACAGAATCTAAATCCATGACCTTTATCAACTCACTATCAGATAAGGCACTTAACAAAGCATCTCTAGCTTTTATATTCAACTCATATTCTTTGATTTCACCTTTAGTTTGCAAACCATTCTAAGGTAGGGTATACTTTGTCTCTATCGCTTTCCACACTCTATAACCAAGACTATGGAGATGGCTTTTCATTCATATCTTCCATAAAGCATAATTCATTCCATCAAAATGTGGAGCTTCCTTCCTATAAGACATCCTAGATCTTCTTCAAGCAGTTAGGCTTTTTTCTAAAGAACCTGCTCTGATACCAATTATTGAAATTCACAGAACAACTAAGACGGGGGTTGAATTAGTTGTCACAAAACTTTAACCACTTTTGAATATCAACACATCAAATTCTTAATCACTATTATTAAGATTAACCATGAAAGCATGAAACAAGAAGCTCAACACAATAACACATGAGACACTAGAATATTTACATTGAAAACCCTATAAGGGAAAAACCATAGTGGGTGTTAGCCCATAGAAATAAATAAGTTATAGCAATACCGAAAATCAAAGGCTCACTACCTTAGGGCTCACTACCAAAAATGCTCACTGCCAAGATCGACTCACTGCCAAGGATTGGTGAACTAATTTGATAGTATCTACTCTATGCCTGGGTTCATTTCCATTGAAGTACGATATAACTCCTTTGTTTTTCTCTTCTTACACCTTCGTACTTATCTTTTCATTTTTTTCCAAGGACATTATTTTTCACAACTTCATTACATGTTTTTATACAACTCATCAACCTTGGAATGTACATGAAGGTCAGCATTTCATTCATCAACCATTAGAACAATATCCAAGATTGGAATTACAAACATACATAGAAATAGGTCTAGACCTAAACAAGATTAGCTAAGAGAAAGATGTATGTGGATCATGTTACACCTTAGCTGGGACTTAGATGCAATCTTCCACGCCACAACACGCTTCCACAATCTTCAATGCATCTCTGCAAGTAGTGAAAATGACCAGGTCAGCTAAGACTGATGTTAACACTAGTCTTCTAAGAACAGTCTTCATCTACAATCCATATTTCTCTTTATAGACCAATCCAAATGTAGGAGCACAATTAAGAGACATCCATGAGCACATTGTAATCACCAAGAACAACCACACAATCTCTAGCCACTTTGTCAAGAAGATTCTTCAAATTGGAGCTCATAAACAACACTGTTAGCTACTGTCATAAGGAAAAGATTGCTTGTGGACCACCAAATCATGAACCATTTGAGTTGAAGGAACTTATCATCATTACAAACTTGAATCCAGAATTGTAGACTAAAATACTTAACTATGGAGGAATGCGGAGCATAATACATTCTCCCTGTCACCACCAAATATACAAAAGAAGAAATTTTTACTCTCGTGAACATAACTCACTCAAATATTCATATCGGCGGCTCAAACTTGGAATATAGCATCTTTAGACATGCATCTAAATAATTTCAAATCTGCAAACAAAGATATTCATTCTACAAGAAATGCGGACATCAATGACAACAAGAGTACAGTCAAGACACCAATGACAACACAGATATGTTGACATCAATGACAAGACCGGTTAGGCACATACTTGCAATAGGATTTGGGAAGGGGTAACTTAGAAGGGAGTAGTATATGATGAAGATATCCATCATAAATATTTTTATTATAGGTCTGATGATGATTGAACATCAAAAAAAGAATTGAGGCTTAGAGGTTGAAGAGTCTCTATAGATGCATTGTTGTTGCAATGATGCATAGTGTGTTGATAACTGAGAGGGGGGGTGAATCAGTTATCCTAATTATTTCTTCTTTCTGAACTTTCTTATTAATCAATGCAACATTAATTCAAATAAGAAAACATTACCATGAAAAGGAAAAACACATGACACAGTATTTTTGACGTGGAAACCCTGTTAAGGGAGAAAACCACGGGGTGATTAACCCAAAGATTATTCTCTGTTAGAAGAATAAGGAAATATAAAATGACACTTGCCAATTAGGGCTCACTGCCCGAGCACACTGCTCACAAAGGAGGCACACTGCCTACAAGGAGACACATTGTCTACAAAAGAATGTTAAACAATACTTGAACTGATTGGAAGCATCCACATATGCTGGAGTTCAATTCCGGTTAGGCTCAGTACACTGATCTGCTGCACTTCATCTTTCCTCTTCTCTTATGCTGCTTTCCTTTCACATACCGGACCTTCCTTACTACTTTTGCTCTGCTCTGCTTTTATTCGTATACCACATATCACAACAACACTTCTCACAACTAAATCCATCCTTTATATATATCCGCACAAGTGATTTCATTATCTTTCTAGTCGGCACCCGGAATAGTCAATCTTCTCACAAACTCTGTTCTGTCGGCTGAATCCTTACACATCAAGCAATGCGGATCAAGCATATACTTGTAGAAATCATTAATCATGTCGGCCAAACATGATTCATGCCTTCATAACCTTTAACACCATCAGTAACACATCTGGAAAGTAGTCTGATGTTCTGTCAGTCAGTTCTTCCTCTGTTCACATTGTCACTCAGGAGCTTGGTACTCAAGTATTCATATCTTTTGCCTCATCTATCACCGGAGGCTAAAACCTTGGAATCTATCACTCAAGGTAGTACTCTTTACTTCCCCAAATCTGTACTTTACCAAGATACTTCCTCTGAGAGATCCGGACCTGTCTGTCGGACCTTGCCATATGCTTTGTTCTTGTTTACCGGACCACAACATTCTTCACTTTGACTTCCGGTAGAGACACACCATGTCCTGCGGATGTGTGGAATGAACTTCGTTACCATCAATGACAACAATCATGAATCCATATAGTGTCTCTTGCCAACAATCTCCCCCTTTGGCATTGATGGAAACACTTAGTGAAAAATGACTAAGTGTTTATACTAGGCTCCCCCTTGGCTGATGCTCTGTCTTTATATATATTTTTCGGAGCTCCCCCTTAGTTGGATTCCTCATTTTTCACTGCTCTTCACTCCCCCTTTGACATCAATGGCAAAGGGTAGGGTCCGCACACCAAAATTTCCAAAAATTTTACTATACTTAGCCGCATAAGTATATATATACAAGTTGTACTTACATATACTTAAGTATGTCTACAAAAGTGTTCTTCAACTGTACAACTTCTATCACCCAACTCTGCTTCATCCTGTCCAAAATTGAGATATGCCCACTCAACAGGAATGCAAATGCATCTGCCCTTTTTAGATCTGTTGGATCATTTGTCTGGGCTGTGATTTGAGCTTCACTTATGGCCTCTAACTTAGGGACAATGATCCTCCTAAGTTCACCCATCCGGCTGATCATGTTCTTCCTTTCCTTCTCAAAATTCTTTATTGTATTTGTGATTGCAATAGTTTGACACTCTTGATTTACTATGGAGGAAGAGAGAGGATCAAAACTTTGAGACAAACTTAGTAGTTTATCCTCTTGCTCTTTTATTTTCTTCTCAATCTCTACTGTTACTTTGGACCAGGAGATACAAAATTTGTATATTTCACTGCCATCCTTAAAAGCATTTTCTAAGCTCTTTATCCCAATACTCATATTTCTCCTATCATTAGTGATTAATCCTTGTACCTCTGAGAATCTCTTATCCAAAAACTCCTTCCGGACCTTTTCTTTAGCTGATTTTTCTAGAGAATCAAAATATGTACTAACACCGCTCATTAAGGTTTTGAGATTACCGAAAGAGGAGGCTATGGGATCCTTCTGGAAAGATGGCATGATCTTTTCCAACACTCCAGATGCAACTTCTATCAGCTCACAGTCTTCCATATGAGACTTTAGGAGTTTCTCATTGGCCTTAGCATTTGCAAATGAAGCTATCTTCATTGTTTGTACCAGAGAAAGAGAATCAAAATTGAATGGACCTTGAAGAAGCTCCAATTCATCAATCTCCATTGTTTCTTTGTCCAGGAATTCTTGGACAGTTTGTGCAGTGTCTCTTGCCAGAGAAAAATGTTTCTTCTCTTCTGCAGTCTTGGAGCTGTCCTTAGGAGTTTTCTCTCCTTCACCACTAGCAGTTGTGGTTTTCTCTACTGAAGTCTTCTCTCCTTCTACAACCTTAGCACTGTCATCTTCTTTTTCCTTCACCTCTGCTTCTTTCTCTTATGATTTTTCTTCTCCTTTAGATTCGGAGACTGTAGGGGAAACCGGAGGGGAAATGTTAGTCTGTTCAGGGCCCACCTCTTCTGACATTTTCTCAGGAGTTTCTTCTGCAACATTTGTAGGATCAGTACCCAAGTCCTCTATGATAGGAAGATTAAATCTTTTGAAGGTTTTCCAAAGAATTTCATTATCTTGGGATCAATTGAAGAATATAGTTGAATAGCTATCTGTTCCCAGATCTCAAGGTCTTTTGCCATGGCATTGGTCTTTCTCATTTCCAACTCCTTCTCTAGACTCTTAGGAATTAGAGAGATAATTTCAATAAAAGATTTATTGTAAATGTTCAGATACCTAATTGTAGCTTCCTGCAGGATCTTTTGGTCGGCCTCATTGTAATCATCATAGAATTCAGCCATTGGTTGAAGGTTTCCATCCACAGTGACTGATTTGATTACACTTTCTAGGGACAGGGTGGGCTTTTCAACAAATTCCTCTACTATTTCTTCCTTGTCTTGGCATGTGGAGGGCTGACCGGATCCTTTCTTCTTCTGCTTCTTTATTTCCTTTACCCCCTCATCTGATTCAGTTTCTTCTTCATCTCTTTGACTTGCATAAGCCCTTGTGGCTTTTGTCTTTGACCTTTTCTCTCCTTTGCCGGATGCTTGGACTTCCAGTTTTGAGCTTTTAGCTGGGACAGGTGCTGGTCTCTTTGAAGATCTGGTTCGGGTGGAAGTTTCTACCGGAGCACTTTTCTTGCTTCCTTTTTCTGCCTCTTTCTTCCCTTCATCAGCTTTTTGTCTCTTTTCCTGGTTGGCATCAAGTGCCTCCTTTGAGATCCCAAGGCCTTGTGCAATATGTTCTACTTCTTTTCTCACCTTCCTTTTCATCTCTGGTTCTTTGAGTTCCACATGGATCTTTACACTCAACTCCTCAAAGGTTCCAAACCTTTCTGCCTTTGGATCTTTAGGCTGACTCAGCATGTGTTGAACATGCAGCTCCATAATCTATTCATCAACTTCATACCCCATGGGCATGATCCAGATTGTCCTTGGTTCTACTGCCTCCATTAGGCACTGATCAGTCTCTACCATAAAGTAGACTATGTCCTTGTATTTCTCAACAAGAGACTGGGGAATCCTTTCTCTTGATTGCATCATGTTCTGAAAGTTTTTGAAGTATCCCCACATGGCTGTATTTCTTGCTTTAGCATCCCCAAGCCCATACAAATAGTCTCTGATTTGAACTGCTACCGGTTTGTCATTTTTCCATACTCATCCATTTGATCTGGGCAACTCATTCATGAAGTAGAAAAATATACATACTATTAGTGCACCATATTCGAAAGAGTTTTTCTTGTCCTTTTTGATCTTTTGTATGTTTTCCATTAACTGGCTCAAAAGAAGTTCACAGAGATCATATTCTACATTTTTTCTTAGCATCTCATAGGCCGTGTATACTGCAGTTTCAGATACTGAATTCGCCCTACTGGAATGATATATCTTGTATCCTTTTATCATAGATGCATACTTGATATCCGAGTCAGTAATATCTTCAATGGTCATTGCCCTCTTATCAAATTTTGATCTGGTGGCCTCTGTGACAATGTTGTTTTTGACAGATTTGAGGACAGGAATTCCTCTGGAGGAATGTAAACCAGTTACTACCCTAATTGCTTCCTTGGTGATCTTGCAAGGTCTATTCAACCATAGGAAGTTAGCATGCACCCTACTTAAAACATACTGGACCCATTCATCTTCTTCAAAGTAGGGGAAATGAATGAACTGATCAAAATGCTTTTCCTGGATGCCCTTATACTGAGGTTTGATCTCAAAGGAATCATCTATTAACTGCTTGTGGTATATGTCTCTTAGTTTGAATTCCCCAAACTCTTCAATGTTTGCATGTATATAAACCCTAATATCTTCAGTGTGCAAGACGCCATGCGGAACACTAGAAAATGCAACTAGGGGGTCTACCTCCAAGGATTTGTATGGATGTTTCTTAAATGTAGGGTGAGGTCTATCAAAGATCTTTACTATATTCGGAGTAGCCATCATCAAACAATCTTACTGAAGGATATCAAGAATGATAAATACCTTTTACGTAGGTTAGGGCACATGAAGAAATCCGTATAGAGCTGTATGAAGAGTCACCTTGATCTTTTGGGAGAAGTTGTTTGTAGAGCTCCTTTTCTATCTTCTTCGCATGTGAGTGTACAAGTGTGTAAATGACAGAAAATTGAACTCTTTTATTCCAAGAAGCCCTAATTTTTACCCTGCAATAAATGCACAACCTAATTCATTCCGGTTTGCCTAGTTTTCCTTGTTCAAGGAGGAAGAAACTCATCTGGATCATTATGATTCCCTTGTGATCAATGTTAGTGATGAATCATCATATCCACTTGTCCTTCTGATCATCTTATGTATCTGCAGATCAAGCTGTATCAATTTGGATTCATACCGGGCCAATCTTGTGAGAAACTTGTTTTACCGGAAGACTTGCTTAATCGGACCAATTCTGAAGGAATTAAACCTTTTAAATTTTCTTTTGGATCTCTTAGATCTTTACCTGACCTTGTTTACATGTTTCTCTAGAAACCCTTTGATCCGTAGCTTCTCATGTGCCAATTTCAGGCACCACTTAACTGGTTGGGGGAACAAGGTTTTCTTGTGTCTCCCCCTGAGCCAGAGCTCACCTTTTAGTTTCTGGAAGGAATATTAGCACCAGAGTCTGGTGCGGATCCAACCTCTACATTCTCTAAACTTTTCTTCACCCAAATCTTGTTCATCTCATTCCTAACTTCATCCGCATTCACCTTTTGTTTACCCTTATCTTGATTCTGATTATGATATACCGGACCTCTTTTCTCCTGATTCTTGCTTCTACAGAATTTTGCATTATGACCAGACCTATTACAGATTTGGCAAACAACATTTCTTTGCATATTTGACTAATATCCTCTTGATCTGCATTGATTAGCCATATGACCTACTCTATTGCATGCAAAGCATCTACCATTGAATGATTTGTTCATTTGCATATTTCTGCATTCATGAGACTTGTGACCATACCTTTTGCAGTTCAAACACTATTCGAAGAAGGATGAATTAGTCTAATTCATTCTCTTTCTGCATTGATTAGCTTTGTGACCAAAGTGATTATAGCTGTGGCAGTATCCATTGAAGGATGGATATCTTTGAGCATTGGGTTGTCTTACCGGAGGTCTTCTAGGCCTGTTCCTTGGATTTTCTAATCCAAAATTCTTCTGACTGGATCTGGAGCTTTCTCCTTTCTCATATCCCAAACCACATTTGTCATCTACCTTCTTTTGACTTCCAAGAAGAACTTCAAGTTGAGCAGAACTTATCTTGAATTTCTCTTTATACTCATTTGTTGTTTGAAGATCCCTTTTTAGAGAGACAATTTGATCCTCAAGTTTTTCTTCATTATCTTTAGCATCTTCAAGATCAGATTCAAGATGTCTGATAATTCTATCCATCTGGTGGCAATCTTCTGATTTCTTCTTGAGAGATTGTCTTAGATTATCTTCAGTTTTTCTTTTCTCTTCAATTTCTTGGGTAAACTTTATAACTCCTGATTCCATTTCATGTCTTACCATAATGATTTCTTTTGATAACTTTTCACATAACTTGGTTTTCTTAGTCAGTTCTTCATTTGCATTATTTTCTTCACCTTGTCTTGCCAATTGCTGAAGTAGCTCCTTTCTCTTTTTCATAGAGAGACTTAATTTGTCTTTTAGTTCTCTCATGAAATCATTAGCCTATTTGAGTCTTTCCTTTAATTCATTGACTTCAGAGTTTGACTGTTCAAAATCCTCAAGGGTAGTCTTGAGTTTCTCCCTTAAACCATATGCATCCATTTGGACTCCCAGATCTTCCTCGAGTTGTTAGACTCTGTTAGGAGGAACTTAGCTCTAATACCAATTATTGATAACTGAGAGGGGGGGTGAATCAGTTATCCTAATTATTTCTTCTTTCTGAACTTTCTTATTAATCAATGCAACATTAATTCAAATAAGCAAACATTACCATGAAAAGGAAAAACACATGACACAGTATTTTTGACATGGAAACCCTGTTAAGGGAAAAAACCACAGGGTGATTAACCCAAAGATTATTCTCTGTTAGAAGAATAAGGAAATACAAAATGGCACTTGCTAATTAGGGCTCACTGCCTGAGCACACTGCTCACAAAGGAGGCACACTGCCTACATGGAGACACACTGTCTACAAAAGAATGTTAAACAATACTTGAACTGATTGGAAGCATCCACATATGCTGGAGTTCAGTTCTGGTTAGGCTCAGTACACTGATCTACTGCACTTCATCTTTCCTCTTCTCTTATGTTGCTTTCCTTTCACATACCAGACCTTCCTTACTACTTCTGCTCTGCTCTACTTTTATTCACATACCACATATCACAACAACACTTCTTACAACTAAATCCATCCTTTATATATATCCGCACAAGTGATTTCATTATCTTTCTAGTCGGCACCCAGAATAGTCAATCTTCTCACAAACTCTGTTTTGTTGGCTGAATCCTTACACATCAAGCAATACGGATCAAGCATATACTTGTAGAAATCATTAATCATGTCAGCCAAACATGATTCATGCCTTCATAACCTTTAACACCATCAGTAACACATCCGGAAAGTAGTCTGATGTTCTGTCAGTCAGTTCTTCCTCTGTTCACACTGTCACTCAGGAGCCCGGTACTCAAGTATTCATATCTTTTGCCTCATCTATCACCGGAGGCTAAAACCTTGGAATCTATCACTCAAGGTAGTACTCTTTACTTCCTCAAATCCACACTTTACCAAGATACTTCCTCTGAGAGATTCGGACCTGTCTGTCAGACCTTGCCATATGCTCTATTCTTGTTTATTGGACCACAACATTCTTTACTCTGACTTCTGTAGAGACACACCATGTCCTACGGATGTGTGGAATGAACTTTGTTGCCATCAATGACAACAATCATGAATCCATATAGTGTCTCTTGCCAACATAGTGGTGTTTGTAGTTTTGGAGGAGTACTAGCCTTGGATGTAGCAAGTGAGAAGGAAGTGAATTTGCATATTTTTTGTAGGTTTGAAGGTTGTTTTGCATCAACAACCAAGTGATATTTTAGTCGTCTTCACTTGAAGATTTTGGAGTAAATTTTGTAGGTAGTTGGCCGATTGCAGATTGAAGAAGGAAGGAAGAAGTTTGCATATTGTTGTGCTATTTGAAATCTAATTTGTGGTGACTTTGAGTAGACTATATGGATGTAGTATGTTCATAATTTCATAGCTTATCATCTTTAAAATATTGTAGTTTGATTGTACACTTGAAAGAAGATTGTTCAATGAATTTGTGAGACAATTTATGCTTCCATTCTCTCTGTTCTTTTAAAACTTTCTTGCTGATTTGTATGTGAGTTTGTAGAAATAGCTTGGTCTATTCCTTTTTGTTGCATAAGTGGTTCAGGAGTTTGTAGCAGTTAGAAGGTTGTGCCCTTCCTACCTGCATCAGTGGTATCAGAGCAGGAGTTCCTGAGTGTGCACGCAGACCACCGAATGTGAGGTAGTTTGCACCAGGACTTGAGGGTTGGATTGTGTGAGAGATTTATTACATGTGTATATGTAACTTGTAAGAAAAACTATTTAGAGGGTATTGAAAACCTATGTTTTGAGGCTTTTTGAATCCTTGAGTATGGAAAAGAGAATGAGAAAAAGGACTTTTATTATTGGATGGATTCTGACAATTCCTAGACATGAGCAAATCAAAGAAAGACTTAGGAAGGATAGGGTGAGAGAATTTAGGGAATTGAAGCAACAAGTGGAAGAAATTATAGCAGAGTTGGAAAGGATAAGATTACTTCATCAGAAAAGAGGTGATAATTTTATTTATCTTTCTAATGATATTTTGAATGCAGGAAAGAAAGAAAATGAAGCAGAGTGTCTTGCATGTGACAATAAGGAAGAAGAAGAAGAAGATGAGTGGGAAGAATTTTTTGAATCTGAAGCTAAGGCATGTCTTTTGGAAGGCATGGAAGAGGTGGTGATGAAGGTTGTAGTAGTTAAAGAGGATAAAGATGTTGCAACTGAGAATGAAGATAAGAATGGAGATGAAGAGAAAGAGGCAATAAATTTGAGTATTATTGATTTGAATAGTGCAGAAGAAGTTGAGATGATGGAATTTGAGGGTCCTATATTTGATGAAGAATTTGGTGAAGATGAAGAAGATCTCATACTCAAAGAGGAGATGAGAAAGATTGATATCTGATTTGAAGGGAAAGAGCCAGATGAATGTGATAAGGAGCTAGAGAAGATGTAGATGGGAGAAGAAAGGTCCAATGATTATGCTAACATTGTTTTGTTTACAAGTAAAAAAGAAGGTGTAGCAGAATTTCAAGTATGTGACATTGAAGATGATATCCTCACGTAAGAGGATGAGGTAAAAAGAAAAGATTGTAGCAGTTGAAAAAAAATGTCTTGCATTGACTGCAGATGGAGGTGAAAAGGAAGTTGTAGCAGATGAGGTAATATCTTATTTTCTTGAATTTTATGAAGATTAAAGTAATGTTGATTTGAATGTTGTAGAGATGAATGAGATGTATGAAGATGAAGAGGTGAATGCATATTTGTGGAGGTGGTCAAATTTCTATATTGGGTTCAATCCCACAAGGATGAAGGAGAGAAGAAGATACATTAGGTGGAGGATGCAGAGTGTTCTAGGTAGATGCTGGAAGAAGAGATGAAAGAAAGAATGATACAAACTTGTTACACTCATGGAGTTTGTTGTAGGTTGTTTACAACTTGAAAGGGTAGTCTTACTACTCAACTCCATTTTGCGAGTCATACTCACAAAATCTAATTTACCCAGTGTGTCTAATGTAGGAGCATCCAGGTCCATAGGTGATCAGCATCACCAAAAATATTTATCATTCAGTTTATTTTAACTTTTGAATTTCCTTAGGTTGTTTGGTTAGGTTTTGGTAAATATAATAAAAGGACAAATTGTTCTAAATAATTATTGGCCTCTATTTTGTAATTTTTTGCTGTAATAGCTAGTCTAGGTGGCATCTTCATCCTTGTCATTTTATGACAAGTCATTATTGGACAAATCAAGGCATTGGATTTTGGGAGATAAAGTCATAGAAAATATTCCTATCCCTAAAATGAAGGCATGAAAATCTTGGGCAGAAAAATATAGGCATGCAAATATTGGGTGCCACATTTCAAGTGGGAGTTACATTTGATTCCTATTTTCTAGGAGAGGAATCTTGCAAGTTTGTAATTTTTGGTAAATTATTGGAGGTGGATTTTAAGATACTTTTGGAGCATTTAATATTTTATTTTAAACCTTTTTATAATATTTTTCATCATGTTGGAACGTTTCAAATAGAAGCTACATCAAAAAATAGAGATTTAGCATAAAAGGGCGATTTGACAATTTTTGGAGCTAGTCACTCAGCAGGAATCGTGAGAGAAGTTGATTTCTGTAGGGATTTGGGGAGTGAGTCAGAAGGGAGTAGTATGTGATGAATATGTCCATCATAAATGTTTTATTGCAGGTTTGATGATGATTGAACATTAGCAAAATAATTGAGGCTCAGAGGTTGAAGAGTCTCTACAGATGCATTGTTGTTGCAATGATGCATAGTGAATTTTGTAGGTAGTTGGCAGATCGTAGATTGAAGAAGGAAGAAGTTTGCAAATTGTTGTACTCTTTGAAATATGATTTGTGGTGACTTTGACTAGACCATATGGCTGTAGTATGTTTGTAATTTCAAAGGTTCTCATCTTTAGAATATTGTAGTTTGATTGTACACTTGAAAGAAGATTGTTCAATGAATTTGTGAGATAGTTTATGCTTCCATTCTCTCTGTTCTTTTACAACTTTCTTGCTGATTTGTATGTGAGTTTGCAACAATAGCTTGGTCTATTCCTTTCTATTGCAT
Organism: Cunninghamia lanceolata; assembly: GCA_027924645.1. NCBI lineage: Eukaryota > Viridiplantae > Streptophyta > Pinopsida > Cupressales > Cupressaceae > Cunninghamia > Cunninghamia lanceolata. The sequence goes on along the minus strand of BSBN01000286.1, from coordinate 3,047,470 downwards.
AAGTGGTTTAAGAGTTTGTAGTAGTTAGAAGATTGTACCCTTTCTGCCTGCATCACTTAGTCTATCAATATATTTGTCATGCCCACATTTCCCATGTGGTTACGATACACAGTACACATGTCATGTACACATTTATCATGTGGTCATGACACGAAATATCAAAAAAAATTTGCACTTGACTCTAAAACCCCCTCACGCACAACATGCACGCTCGGTGGCATATGTGCAAAGACACAAAATGTCAACCAAACGTCGGGGTAATGTGAACACCTTTCACAACCCCTACAAAATGCAAGCCTACTAAGGGGGTTGTGTGATGTGAGGAGCATCACTAAGAGGGTGGATTCCAAAATAGGAACTAACCAAAGGTTTCTTAGATGAGGTGATGTGATTTCAATAAGTATTGAAATCCAACCCTAAGAAACTATATTAAGATTAATTAATTCCATCTAAGACTTAATTAAAACAAATAATTGATCCTAATAATTGCGATAAAGTAAAGACATGAAATAAAATACATAGTTTTCCCTTTCACTAATCTAGGGAAAATCCGGCATCATAACACCACCTCATTAATAATGGGAAAATAATTTAACAATACAATCCCCTCTAAAAGCCTTTTCAACATATAATTTAAAACTAAATACACCCAATAATCTAAATTTACTTCACCATTTACTTATTTTCCCAAGGCAATATAATTAATAAATTTAATCACATTAACCAAAGAAAGCAATAAATTAAAAATCACTTTTAAAATATGCACTAGTTAAAATAAATTTAAAAGGGTTAAAAAGATTAATTTTATATAAAACAAATAATTCCTCACACCAAAATCTTATTAAAACAACCCACTAAATTAAATTAAAATCCTAGGGTTAAATTAAATCCTCTAAACTCTTTTTACGTCACACTAACCCTAAATAGTTTTAAAAGGCAAATAAAAAAATAAATTAAAAGTTAAAAAATATCTAAAAGCTAAATGCTTTTCATTTGCCTCCAAGTTTCAAGGAGGAGAATAGGAAATGAAAAGTCACGTTTAAAAAGGGAAACTATTTTTTTTCTTTTTTTTCCATTAGCCTCCTACAAGCCATTTTATTTATTCATTTCTCTAACCCTAAATTTATCTCCTCTTCTCCTCCATTTTACCTCTTCTTGCGACCCTAAGTTTTATTTTATTTTTTGTCTCTAACTCCTCTCTCTGTTTTTTTTTACAGGTTTCAAGATTTGGCATGGAGGTTATCTAGGTTTTCTTTTTTTTTTTAACTTATCTTGCACAGGGTTTCACACAGGTTTACTCTAGAAGGGTTTCAAGATTTTCCCCATGAGAGCTCTCTCTATTTTTTTTTTGTCAAATGATTTTCTTGTGCAGGGTTATGATTTTTCCAGCAGTATATATATATATATATATACATTTATATATACTATTATTATCTACAAACAGGGTATATATATATATACCCAAATGGAGGAGGGTTTCATGTAAGAATAGAGAACGACCGAAGGAAAGAACGCTAGGCAAGTCTGAGCACCAGTGGAATAAGGGATATACAGCCCCAAAGAGCCACGACAGAGCCTGCAACATATGATGGGGGCGGCACCCCCTGCCCCCCCTCTATACTGCTCTACTCATTGCCGCTGCCCCATGTTTCTCAATTTTTTTTGCTTAAAAAAACTTCAACAAAAAAAATGTCTATTGTGCCCTAGTTTCCAATCTGGGCATCCATGATAAATTTGCTATGCTTTTCTTAACATAAAATAATGCATCTTCTATTATATATATATATATTTCTATCTGCTGGTACGAAATTTTCCTAAGCAATTTAATTTTACAAAAAAATAGTAAACTCAACATTATATATACACAGAAATATTATTCTCTGTATTTTTTTGTCTAAACCAGTGAACCATATAATTTAAATAGCAATGATTTTATATATATATGATCACCACATGGTATACTATCACAAATATTTTCCCTTTCAAATAAGTCTAACTGCACTTTTGTTTATTTCTTTCAATTAAAGTAAGTTGTAATAAAAAATATATTCTCCTTTCCTTTCAACAAACAATATATTCATTTAAATGGTATGGGAAGAGAGGTAAGATAGAGTTTTCTTTATTCATTCATAAATAATCTTTCACAAAACCATGTATAGAAATAAAACAACCAAGTCTTCATTTAAAATAAATGGAATACATATATTTCCTTTTTTAAAAATTTTCAAAGAGATACACAACAAGAGATATACTCCCACAAAACTTACAATCACTTTTACAAGGCCACAAGGGCCATGGCTACCAAAATGCCATACATTAACAAAAACCCATAAAACCCAAATTTATTCAAGTCCACCAAACACTTCAAGACCACCAAAACCTACAAGAACCACAAGAAGGTTTCCAAATGCCCGTAGGAGGTCACCTCCCAACCATAGACTTGAACACAAGTCACCCCCAAGCTTGGAGGTCACCCATATAACTAGGTTCAAACCACACCAAGAATTTAACAACAAAATCACTCACACAAAACATAAATACACCCTCCCAAAGATTGCAGATAACTAATCCATATAACTTGGATTTTGGGGGTAGGAGAGTGGACTACTCTCAACTCAAGGGAGAAAACCCAAATCACCAAAACACAATAATGCTCAAGAATCACAAGGCCTCTTGCCTTAATATCAAAAAATATCAAAAAATCTCAAGGCACTCTTGCCTTCACCAAATATCTCAAAAGTCACAAAAATCTCAAGGCACTCTTTCCTTCACAAATAATCTCAAATTCTTCACAATGCACTGCCATGGCCAACCACACCTCAAAATAGTGAGGTTACCCCTGAGGAGGTTCACTCCTCTCCCACCCCAAACAAGATAATATCTTCTCAATGGAGAGTATCATAAAACACCCAAAAGAAAACTCACACAACACACACCAAAACTCCAAAAAATACACAAGCAATCATCACATAAATGAAAGTAAATACATAAGGAAGGCATATAGCCTTGGGTGCTTACTTTATAAGCCCAAATTTGGCAAGAGTTCGATGGAGAGCTCTCGAGTCTCCTTCCAATCTCCTTACAACCAAAATCCTCCAACTCTAGCTATCTCCCCAAATCAATGATTACAAAATAAAACAAAAAAATGAAGAACCCTCTCCATCTCTCAAAGATGGAATTTAATATGCTACACTAAAGAGCCTTGAGGAATGAGAAGGTGACACATGTCACCTTCCCCTTCCTCCTCACAACCCACTCACAACACCCTAAGGGATGAGAAGGTGACACATGTCACACTCCCATCCCACAAAGCATCACACTCTCCCACAAATGCTATCACACATATGTGAGTGCATAGTGGAGAGGGGAATCCCACATGGAAGACTCCATAAGGATAAGGATAACACACGTCATTCTCCTATCCAACAAGGCAAATCCATTCCTTTAAGGATACTCTCACACATGTGTGAGAGTATAGGAATGGGGTCTCTCACACTTGAGGCCTTCGAAGTTTCCCAAGTCTTCAAGATAAGGCAGACCTTATGCTAGGGAAGTAGAGTTGGTCATGGTGAACTCTTGACTTGTCCACCACCTCACCCAACTTCAAATTTCGTCACTTAACTTCAGGGTCAAGTTAATGTGACCAAAAGAAGGTTAAACTAAGGTTTCACATGTCCAAATTGGTCCTAGACCCTAGGGGTATGACCTAGGGTCATTATTTGACCAAAATAAACACCAAGGGGTCCATAAATTCACATAAAAAGGCCCAATAAAACAAATGGCATGAAAATAGTGCAACTCAAACATTACACTTACAACACATCAATAAATCAAATAAAAAAGGTGAACCCTAATCAAAATAAACATCAATTAAAGGGTGTGTGCAAGAAGCTGAGTCCACTTTTTGGCCAAAAAGTGGAAGTGTTTTCCCTAATTTTCAGAATTTGTCACATTTGACCTTAAAATTTGAAGCACTTAGAGATGGAATCTTGAAAAAAGTCACTAATAATAAAATGTAGTACTTAGAGTCTAGTTTCGAAATATGTAATTTATTTGAATACCCAGATGATACAAATTGATTTTCAGTAAGCCTTTCTAAAAACCACTGTTTAAAAGTCACTTTTTTTTTACTGTACCATGCACGTGTACATCATCCATATTTTGACCTAAATAATCATATTTTTCTAAATCCTTTTGGGAAAAGATTTGTAACTCACTAAAGCACGTTTTACATATTTTTTTGTAATTTTTTATTGAATATTTTTTTTGGTAATTTTTTATTGGCCACATTTTAAGTGTTTTAAAAAATCGTCATGTATGTCATGCATAAGATGACCTAAATTTATCATTTTTTGAATTTATTTTTCAAATTGAAAAAAATTGTCTAAACTACCTTTTCGTACAATTTTTTTTTAAAAAAATTATTTTAATAAAAAGTTATTTAAATACTAAAAAACCCTGATAATTCAAGTTTATGGACCTGTTTCATCAGAAATTAATTGAAAAATAAAAAAAATAATCTAATTGTAAAAAAATACATATTTGGAATCTACACTGTCTCATTATAATGGGTTTTAATTTTGTCAAAAAATTTTGCAAAAAAAGTCTGCAGACATATGCCCAAAGTCACTATTTTGTTGTGACATTGATAGGACCTTCAACTCGTAGGTTAAACCAGGTCCAAAGCCTAGGTTCAAGTCCCCAGGTCTTTTTTTCGACCCAAAACCCATATCAAAAATTGGGTTGAAAATTTAAATTTTAAGAAACGAGATCTCATTCTAGAAACGGTATCTCGTTTATTTTTTTTTAATATTTTAACCTTTTGAGAAACGGGATCCTGTTTTTGGCTCAGGATCCTGATGCGATCTATACAAAACAGGATCCTGTTTTGCTTTTCCCGATTTCAAGTTTTTTCTAAGTCTGAAACTTCCACCTTAAGTGGACTCAACTTTGTGCATTTACCGTAAAGACATTACAAATCATCATGCTCCATCACAATTGACCTTGGTCCCTCTTGGAACTAGGTCAGTTAAACATAGATATCACATAGGGTTACTAGGACGACCTCCAATTTTCCATGGGCATGGAAAATTACCTGCACACTTCCACAAATGGACCAATAGCACATGTTCATCATAGCCAAAGAAAAAGAAAATGCACGCACACACATGGAGTCGCATAATCACCTATATCCTCAATTATACACATGCTATCATTTACATGATTCATAATTCATTTGCATTTCAAATCACTCGCATTTCACATAATCAAATCAGGATCATATACTACATCATACCTCATCAATGTACTCATCAATTAACATTTTAATTGCCTCAAAATTAACCTTGTATTAAACATCATAGAACAATTGTAATCTAACATGCATAGCTATAACATCATCACACATAATCCATAAATCCATCAAGGTGTGAGGTAAGTCAATGAATCTTTGTATCTACGGGGGTCAACAACCCCAAAATAAAGTCCACATGGCAAATATAATTTAAATAATAAGTTTCATAAGCAAAGACATAAGTGCAACACATGGTAGCCTTGCACTACAACACTAAAGGTTCTAGATCAAGCACAAATAGGTGATATTCCAACAATCCCAGTTAGGGTGTGCATCACTTACACATACCCAAACTAACACAACCACCTTAAATAAAAGATCCAAAACAACACTACACTGTCTCAAAGATAGGGTCACACTCCGATAGATCAAACCCTTAACTAGGTGAAGCAAAACAACATGGTCTAAAGGTGTAACTGTGACATTCACACAAGGGTGGGCCTCACAATATTTGACTAACTTCCTATCAATATAATATTTTTCTATATAAAAATGACTATAATATTTCCATTGTGAGGTAAAAACAATTTACGATAACTATTGACCCATCTTGGCCAAAATCAAAGATTTGTTTCCTCTTTAACCAAAATATAGGCAGTATATGAGAACTTTCAGTTGCTCAAAAAAACCAAAATGATAATGCTAATATTATATACCTCTACAACATAAGTTAAATAGATTATTTTACATGATTATCTGAACAAGAGGTCTATTCCTCTATAGTCCTTTATTCAAGTCATTGATCTTTCATAAGCTATGAGCTTTTATAATTGATAAGAGTGATGATTCCTCCCTACTTTGATCTATTACAGCTCCTTTAGGATAATACTATGATAATATAACTCTATTATACTTCAGTCTTTACTAGACATAAAGCAATGTGTGTATTCTTAGTCTGCTATCAACTTAACTGGTAAGTTTATATCATAGACAACTAGATATATGTTAACATTCTTAAATCAACCTCTCATAGTCGATGACCACTGAATATTCGGCCTTTACTGGCTTTCTATTCAAGGTATTCTCTACATATATTCTTGAGGTAAATCCTCATACATGATACATTCCTATAAGAATACAATATTATCATAGGTTTATAGACTGGCCAATATATAACATTCAGCCTTTACATAGGTCTAGATTTCATTTAAACCTTCTTTTTAAAAAATAATATATGTTAATATGAGAACCTATCAGCTTCATAGCATTGTCATCTCGATCATACTATAGATTGAGTTCTATTTGATATGAGTGATATCTATTATCATTGTAATATGCCTAGAACAGTAACTACGGTTTTCTAAAGGCATATAACTCAATACTACATTGATATAGAATGTCATTCTTATGAGTAGCTGCGTATATAAACCTCTGTCAAAGGATACATTTATATACATGGAAGCTTTATTTGGTACAGAAAAAATTTAAAACATTTAAGCTTGCAACCTCCTAAGGCTTGCCAATAATAACAATGACTTCATACATATCTAGTTTAATTCTATAATGTCAATAGTTTTCTATTGTTTCTTGGCATACCTGAATATTGTAGTCAACAATCCCTTATTGAGCTTCCTCTGTCTGTTCTAATCTTTCAATCCAAGAGACATATCCTTTTCTCTCCCTCGATTGAGATCACTCAATGCTCTAACATCCACTCCTTGTCAGTTATAAAGAAATTCATGCATAGTTATTTCCCCCCATTTCTCTCAACCAACCGTAGTTTAGAGAGCTTAGAAATAGGAAATATGGAACTTTTGCTCCTTCCACTCTTCCAAGCATCTAGGTTTAAAGACTCTACTTCTTTTTACCACAAGCTAGATATTTTAATTTAGCCATAATTAAGTTATAAAATAATTAAAAATATTAACAATAGTACACATATTTATTAGATGTCACTAATGCAATCTTTTGAATGCTTTTATTATGCTATTTACGAGCACAACTATCGACAATGAAGTCTAGTAAAGTTGACATAGACCTCTAAGATAAGATTAGACTTATTTGGCTGATTAATCACGTTGAATTGACATTCATAGTTGTACACAACCTTACTGATTGTTGACGTAAAAGTCTAAGCCATTAGCATGATGACAACAATATTAAACAAATATGAAATGATCACAACATTAAAAATATTACTTAATCTGATATTGACTTAACCTCTAATGTGAGTGTGTATTGGTATTCCCAAATAGCATAATGATCATTATATTCATGCAATCTAACACCCTCTCCACAATGATACTCTCTCTCTCTCTCCTCATCTTGGAGGGGGAAAACATTGTTCCTACATCCACGTCAGTCGCACAATGGTACTTAGTCCACTTTATTTAACCATGTGCATATTAATAATGTCATAGACAATTATTCTTTACATATAAAATAATATAAATCAAATGCATTCTCTATTCTAACATAACATTACTTTCCTCATATTAATTTCACTGACTAACTATCTATCTACTTGAAATAAAATGATAAGTATGTTTGTTTAAAAGTGGGGCGTGACATAAGATGTCAATTCCTGCAATAATTTGACTATTAAATTAAATGCTTTAAAATTAATTAATAATATTAATTTAATCTTCCACAAATAAAAATTAGTTCCTTGTGCATTTTAAAATCTACAATGCTAAAATCAAGGGAAGATCTATTTCAAATTTTTCTACAGCTTTATTTCTCACATTATTATTTTGTATAAGCATATATTCTTTATTATATTATTTTTTAATTACTATTCCCCTAAATTTTGATTATTTATTAGGAGCCCATAATATTAAAACAAAGTCACATGTTTTATTTATTCCACACCATATGATCAAACTGTATCAATAGATCATGGGGCTCCAAGCATAAAATAAAGATAGTCAGAGCAAGAGGCCACACCATTGGCCGAAAATAGCAATGTAGCAATTGGTTGTGCCTATAGTAGTTTTAATTTAATCTAAATGATTAAATTAATAATTCAATTCCTCACATGGCGATTACATATTATAGTATTATTGTCTTTCAAGACCTTCTTGATTTTCTATATTATTTCATACATGTGTCATTGTCTTCTCTTTCAATATAAGTAACTTTCAATTTTCTTCATTTCATTGAGTAGTGATTCACATATGCATAACATAAATATTTTAAATTTGCAACTTTGAGAACACTACTTTAACACTGTCAAAGGAAGATGTCATCCTCAAATCCAAAAAAATCAAAGACTGATGGGAGCCCCACTAAAGAGAAAGAAAGCCACCATAAATTCCTATTTTAATAAAAAACAATGATATTCTATAGTGGGTGACAATCCATCAAGAATAAATAACCAGGAAAATTTACCTGAGATTGAGGAATTCTATTAGAATGACCTTAAGAATGAGGAGGCAAAAAATAAAAATCTTGAACTTGAGGTTGGCATGATGTGGTTCAATTTGGTAGTGCAAGCATGAATAATGAGATCACATAGGGGAAAATATCCATGCTATTAGTGGTGGTGAACCTGACTCTAAAATTTTGTCGAACAAACGTAAAGCGCACCAGTGGGACAAGTCAAGAATTTTTAGCTTGAATAGGTTTCTAAGTATCCATTCATATAACCTATAAACAATTAGTATGGAGAGGGTGTGCTAAAACTATGTCATTGTAAGATTTGCAACTAAAAATTAAAGAAAGACAAGATGTTGCAACTAAAATTAAACACTGTTGAGAAGCATGTAGGTAAATTTTATGAAAAACTAAATTTAAATGGAGAGTTAAAGTTAGTAATGTACTAGAAAATAAAAGATGAATGTGCTCATGCTTAGAATGCAGCTGAGTACAAAGAATATATGCCATCATAGGTATGACTTGTCATTGTTGGAGGTTCCATATCTGCTCTATTTGGAAAGGTCATGAAAGTTCATCATTTATCCAAAACTGTAAAACTTACAATTATATTCCATATATTAAATAGAGGTCAATCATTGAAACACTTTATTAAATAGAGGTCAATCATTGGAATATAAGAATTTAAGGCAATTTATTGGAGTTCCCAACTTTCCACTCTCACATTGGTCTATCAATAGTGATTGGGAATGGGTTTAGTGTCTAGCTATGGTGGAGAAGAAGGATATAAAAGAGAAATTGAATTGGGTGACTTTATTTTCCTTGTCTCTAGATGAGGTGATGACCATTGCAATACTTCTTGGGTTTGTATACACATTTATATTGTAGAAAATCATATTCACCATCCTCATCTACTTGCAATTCATAAAATGAAAGAAAATTCTACCTCTGTTAACCTTATGGAAATTATCAAAACTAGTTTGATGGATATTGGAGGCTTGGATGATTCAGGGATCACAAGGAATCTAGTGTATTGGTGTGGATGGGGCATCAGTCATGCAAGGTCGTAGAAATGGGCTTATTATTAATTTATAAGCATCATGTTCACTATACATGACTGAACTTCATTGCATGACCCATATAATGAATTTGGATTTTAAAATTTGTGAGCTAGTTTTAATCTATTTCTAAAGTTCAAGATCTTATGTGTGAGGTGTATACATCTTTGTAGAAGTCCAAAAATATTTTTAGAGTATTAAAGATTTGTTGAAGGACTTAGTCTAAGTAACAAGATACTTAAGGATGTGGACACCAAGTGGATATCATTACATGGATGTCATGCCCACATTTCCCATGCGGTCACAACATGCATCACACATGTCATGTCTACATGCACCATGTGGTCATGACACGAAATACCAAAAATTTTCCCACTCTTCCCTAGAAATCCCCTCACACGCGTAGGTGTGCTCGGCGGCGTACGCTTAAGGCGAAAACAATACAGTTGTCGGCGGCATACCAAATACATGTACGCACACCCTACGCAAGGAAACGCGTGGTTTCCTGACTTAAGTTAATCTCACAAATTATATTTGAACAACAATTGTTTTAGGTGATAGATCATTATTCAGCAAAGTACGATCATCTGATTCTTCTTTCCATTTTCTGGAATTTAATATTAATTTGTCCTCCTTCAAACTTAGCATTTTCAACCAAGCCTGTTCATTTGCCCTCTCTTCCTTTTCTTAGAATTTAGTTTTGATTGTATTTCTATCATGTTCATTTTACCGTTTCTCTGAAATTTAATTTTGATTGTATTTCTATCTCATTTCCCTTCCCGTTGTGCAAGATCTTCTTATGTTATCCTTTTTTTTTTCTTCACGTTCTTTATCGAACAACAATAATACTACATCCTTTACATTATTCCTAATTTCTTGGTAAACCAGATCACTTACACAGGGTTGGTTAACTTCACTTGACTTAGTCCCCCTAGGGTTCCGCTCTAGGTTTTAGTTCAACATTTGAATTAATTTTAATAATCAACCTGTTCCTAAACAGGATTAATGGTAGGTTAAAGTTAATTAGTTCTCTTAGCCCTGTTCGGAAATGTCGTGCATTTTCTCCTCTTTGTTTTCCAAGGTTAGTTGTTCTTTCTCTTTCTCTCTCTTTTTTTTTAATTGGTCGTTTATTCTCTAAATCTACAGTTGAGTTTAAAATGGCCACTCATGGAATCCCTGTGATGGCTTGTTTACGTTTATTTTTAGTGTCCTTTGTAAATGAAGGGATCATACTTTCCTCTTCATTTTCCTGTCATTTAATTTAGGATAATTGTTAAAACTTCTGAGAAACTCTTAAAATTAAAATATATTTATCTATGCTCTTTTTAAATTGTAATTGTATAAATAATGTATTTCTGAATTACAACTCTAAGTTTAAACATCTATTCAATTCATATTATACATTATGCATAAATAAATCCCACTTTCCTCGATTAAAATTTTTATTTCAAGTCAAATGTTTTAAACTACATATAGTTTGCCTTCAATGAATAGTGAAAAGTGAATAGTAAAAGTAAATAGGGAATAGTAACAATGAATAGTGATTAGTGGAAAGTGAATAGTAAATAGTGAAAAGTGAATAGTAAAATGGTCCCCATCCTAGGAAGAGACCCTCAAGGTGGCGGAAATTTCAAAAGCAATACTGCAACCCAAATTTTATTTCTTTCATGGTAGCAAAATTATAACTTGACTTATAACAAAATTTAAAACTAATATTTCTACTAAGCTTGCATAGAAATAATATTTTTACAAACTTAATTAAAACATCAACTAACCCACAACTTTGCAAGTAGAAGAAGAAGGAACTAGACAAGTCTAATATCCTTTTAAAAACAAATTTTCTCTTCCTTTCCTCATTACAAAATGGTAACACTTAATGAACAATAGAAATACAAACATCAACCCAAAAATAGAGGATTTCTTCCCAACTTCAAAATACCAATTTATACAACAATAGGGAGATAACTTTCTCCTTTTGACGAATCAACCAGGATGCAGTCACTAATATGACCAGGCTCTCTTATAGAGCCTTAAGAGTAAAGGAAAATAAAATATTTTCCCAACACAAGAAACTTCTCCAAACTTCACAAATAGCTCCAAGAATACCTACATAACACACAAGGGAAGAAACACCACACAAGCTGCTCTCCTCCCTACCGTAGACCCGCAAGAAGGTCACCCCCGAGCTAGGGAGATCATCCACACACCTAGGGAATCCAAATCCACTTCACAACAGGTAAAAACAACACATCGACACACACGTACATCCATGGATATTTACACAACACAAAAACTCAACAAAGGTGAGTTTATAGAGGGGTAAGAGAGTGGACACACTCAACTCTAGAGTACCACCCTTCACAATAATTCAACACAATTTTTTTCTCATGGCCTCAAGCCAAACAAGATCATCAGATTTCAAGGAATATCATATTTGGCTCTCAAGCCATATAACCAATTTTCTCAAATTCACACAAATGCCCTCAAGGCTTTCAACATCTCAAAAGAAACAAGGCATGCACTCAAGGAGGATCACTCCTCCCTTACCCCACACTTGATGAGCATTTCTCCCAAGTGGAAGATGCTCTGTCAACACCCCACAGTTGATGAGCATTTCTCCCAAGTGGAAGAAGCTCTGTCAACATCCCAATAAAATTTCCCACAATAACAAAATTTACAACACAAGCAAAATAAATAATTTTCACACATCCTTCATCCAACAAATAAATAATTTTCACACATCTTTCATAAAACAAATAGAAATACAAAGGAAAAGCCATGAAATCCAACCTTAAAAAGCCCTTTAATGGATGAAGTTGATGAAAAGCTCCACACTTAGTCTCTTCTCCCAATCTCTCCTAAAAAAAAAACAATCTCTCTATGATCACAAGCAAGGGATAATGAATGGAGGATATAGGATGGCTAGAATAATTTCGGCATTATGAGGCTATGAAGAGGAGAATAGAGAAGGAATTGGGCATTATGAGGATGCCAGAAGAAGACTTCCTAGATGAGATTAGGCATGATAAGAATGCAAGAATGAAGTCCCCCTGCAAGAATAAAGTTCCCCTGCAAGAATCAAGTTCCCCTACAAAAATTCAGTCTTTTCCTAATTTCTTAGAGAAGGGTCTTATTTATAGATTTTCTGAAAAGGGAATGGAAGGTGAGGATCAAGAGTTGAGATCAAGGGCTCACATTATTTGAGAATTTTAAATTCATAGTGGATGAATTAAAAATTCATTTTTTTGGGAAGAGTGGATTATGACATCAAGGGCTCACATTATTTGTGAATTTTAAATTCATAGTGGATGAATTAAAAATTTATTTTTTTGGGAAGAGTGGATGATGACATCAAGGGCTCACATTATTTGTGAATTTTAAATTCATAGTGGATGAATTAAAAATTTATTTTTTTGGGAAGAGTGGATGATGACATCAAGGGCTCACATTATTTGTGAATTTTAAATTCACATGTGAGGACAAAAATAAATTAAAGATTGTAATATTTATGAATTTTTTAAGATTGTAATATTTAAATAACGCCACTCCTTTTTCCACTATCCCAAGTGGAATTAAAAAAAAAATCCCCACTATCCCAAGTGGAATTAAAAAAAATCCCCACCCATGAAGGACTACACCACTTCATGGGGACTCTCACCAAAAGTGAGGGAACAAGAAGATAAGCCCCTCCATTATTGGTGGACCATGGAGTCATTTCAAGCCTTGGAAATAGAGAAAGGATGGGCTTGAGTGTTGATCCCACTCATCCTATCCTTCCCATGCCTCCAAATTCGTCACTTAACTTCACTGTGAAGTTAAGGTGACCATATGGGGGTTAACTAAGGGTTACCCAAGTCAAAAGTGACCCTAGACCCATGGGGTATAACCCAGGGTCAATTTAAACTTAGTTAGGACACCTAGGGTCAAGTTAAGACACAAGAAAAGGGTCTCAAAAATTTAAATTAAAAAAAAATGAAATTCAAATACAATTCTTATAACACAAATCATAATTCAATTTTACAAAAGGGTAGACCTAACCCATTCAACCTCATGCAAGACAATATTACAACATTACAACATTGCACCAAACACAGAGTTAATCTTGGTTCCTCATGGAACTAGATCGGCTTCACAAGGGATTACGACATAAGGTGTGGAATAATCTCCTGTATCTGTGGTTTTGTTAGAAATACCTGCACACTCAATCTCAAAGTTAATTCCACATATACATATCATAGCCGAAGCAAATTTAATACATGCATTTCTAAAGCATACCACAGTTCTTATAAACATAATGAAATCACATGACAATTTTCTATCTAACCTCACCCAATTAGTTTTCCTGTAATGTAAAAATTAATCAGACATCACCCAATTATTTTTCCTAATAGAATAAACATCTGTATAACATCACCCAATTTGTTTTCTCTTAAAGCAAACATCTAACTAACATCACCCAATTAGTTTTCCTTTAACATAATAAGGTTTAATAGTTTGAAAATCCGGGAACAATAGTCCCATAAATATAAAAATACCAACAACAGTAAGCTAAATAGTCACATGTATGGAAATGAAAAAGTGTAGGCCTCACAATGGACTGGAAAATAGATTGTTCTAAGAGTACTGGTAATCATGGGCATGTTCTACAAAAACTATGCAGATCAAGAAAATATGTTGGCACTAATCACTGATGTTGAGACACTATTGACTCTATTTCCAATTCTTCCCTTATTGGAAGAAATTAATGTTCTATCACAAGACATAAAAATATACATTGCAGAATAATCAAAGCTACAAAAAATGGTATGTGTTACTCTAGACAATCTATATATCAATCAATCTAAAGCATTTACAAGTCTAAATTTTGTATGCTAGCAAGTAATGATGGATATTGAACACCTGAATAACTTTCTGGAGTATAATGATGTAGGTGATTTATGCACATAAGTGAGTGGATATATGATAGAATTACACTACTTTAGTAAAGTTGGATGGAGCTCTTGGGTTAGACAAAAAGGTGTTACTGTAGAGCAATTTTTGCTCTACATTTTATTTGTTTCAGAGGCACCTTAGCATTGGCATTGCATGCATATGTGACCTCATTTTGAATCACAATTGAGTCAATTCATTTTGATCCTTTACCAAGTTTAGATTGTGTTATGACAGGCCATCAAATTTGGAGCAACTTCTTGCTATGTGGAGGCTTTTCATAGCCTTAAGAAGTTGCTACTTCTAACACATATAGAAGAATCATTAGTTTGCCAAGTGTCCTAGGTGGATTCTGGTAAGCTCGAGTCTTAAAAGGTTCAAGGTAGGGAAGGATGTCACAGATGTGGCCAAGTGTCACCTCAGTGCAAGCTGAAAGGAAAGATGACTCGACAATGTCTTCTTGTTGCGTCGAGGTGCTAAGTGTCCTGACTCGCCAAAGGCAGGCCTAGGTCTAAAAGGATATAGCTAAATTCAAGGAAGTAGTGAATGCTACCACTTGGCATCATGGTGCAAGCTTGAGACCTTAGCATAATTGATGCTCTTTTGAGAAGTGCCATTTTGCCAAGTGTCACTCAATCAGAATGTGGTGGCCCTGATATCTTCAACAAGACATACTGGCGAGAAGGTTTTTGATGCATCCACTTGGCACTGTCTCACATTCCCAAGAGGCACCCAAGCCAACACACTCAAGACAAAACATCAAGGGGCCAAGTGTCATGTTGTGACCCAAAGGTGGGCCCAACCTATTCAAGAGAAAGAGCCATGTGGAGACATGACATCTGGCATGCCCAGACACAGTTTCAAGCTTTTAGACCTGACACATAAAGAAGAAGTTCTATGTTGCCATCTAAAAATGGGACCTGTTGGATTGTTTAAAGAAAGAGGATCCTTTTAGAGTTGTCGATCATGAGCACATGGGATCCAATGGTCAAGAGATTATGAAGGACCTTTCAAGATAGGGAAAGATGCTAATACACTGACAATAGATGGAAGTGAATTAGCAGGCCCCAATGCTTGCAATAAGGACACATAAGCATCTCCTGACCAGAACGAATGACTTGATAGCTTGGTGATTCATAAATGAAGTGGTTGGGCATCCATGTTTAGAACCATTGAAGACTCACCAAGAAATCATGCCTTTGAGATTTTGGCATACATAGTTCTTGGTGAGTCTTCAATGTTTAGGACCACATCCCAGACACTATATTGATGGCAAGCTACAGAGAAGCGACAAAGTTAGGGAAATTAAAGTCCATGATGCCAGAAGTAGTTGTAGTAGATATTTTCTACATGATGTAGCATTTTGAGGTGGTCAAATTGCTATTTATAGTGCCATGAGCCAATAGAATAGGGGTTGGGTAATGTTCATTCATTAAGCTAATATAGAACTATGAGAGAAGAGTTAATAGACTTTCAAGCCTTTGTGGGTGCTCTTTAGAGCTGATTGAATGCTTTGTAACTATGCCACTATGCCTTTTGCAATGTATTCTCAACTCATCAATGAATAAGGGTGACATCATGTGTGTATCCTTTGTTTATTGAGTCTTCTTTTGAGTTATATGTATTGATGTGTGCCTTTGTTTTAGTTTCAATGAAAGATGTTAGTGAATGGTCTGAAATCATGCCTTTGAGCTCTTAGCATCCATGAGTTAATGTTGTAAGTTAAATAAAGAAACATTGTGTCATTTCTACATCAATTGAAATATTATCTTCCAATGTATCACCTTAGATTAGTTTCCTTCATTTAAGTTTCTCTATTCTCTTTCATACCCCCACACTTTCAAAGGAATTAATGAGAATCTTAAGAACAGTCAACTTTAAACTCCCAGAGGTTATCTTATGATTTACAAGAGATCCACGCTCATGGGATTTCTGATAACTTTGGTGTCTTGTTAGTATCTGGGAGATATTCTAAGTGCTTAACATGAAAAGCCATCAATAGTTTTTCTGGCACATCCAGTGGGACATGAACCCACAATTGCCTAATTAGAAGTCAAGATACATGAGTAAAAGGCATGTAACAAGATCATTTGTTGCATTCCATCTAGGTCTTTTAGTTCCTCCACTTGTGATAGTCCATATAAGAATAATAGTGCACCCAAACCCACCACCTGTTCAAATGAATCTACTAGGTATTCCTAGGAACTTTGTAAATTAGAATAGTGGTAGTCCACTAACTCCACCAGTCCCACCAATAATATGGGACCCTATCAAGGCACTACCCAAATACATAGGGGAAGACTTAAGGACTCTTGCAGAACATCTTCAAGATGTAGCAGATATTTGTACGATTCACTATGTGACAAAGCAAAACATCACCTTGAGACTACTTGCAACATCATTTAAAGGCAAGGCACTTGACTAGTATAGGTCTCTTCCATTGAACTCAATAGGCTCATAGGACTAGTTTGGAGACTTATTCTTTAAAAGATTCAGTGAGAAGGGAGACATATCTTCACTATTTTAGCAACTCATAACCATAAGCGTGCACCACAAGAAGTAGTTATGAACTTCAATACTAGATTCCACAAGCCCTGGCAAAGGATCCTGGTGATGATATGGCCACCCCCATGTATGGCTATTGTCTATTATCTCAAGGCTTTCAATTTGGACATAGCTATTATGATCCATTCCTTAGGAGGAAAGACGCTCCCAAACACCTATAATTTGGCATTAAGGGTTGAAAATAACTGAATAGATGATGAAAATCTCTTCCTATGCCTCCCATGCCAGTGTTTCCTGAGGTATCATTACAAGAAGAGCCACCTAAGGTTGAACCTCTTGTACCCAATGCAAACTGAGTTTCTCCTATGTATGCATACCCTTCTCCTAAAGTACTAGTAGCTACCACTCAAGCCCCCCAAATAGCCTCAGAGATAGATGATATGAAAAGTATGTTGCAGATTTTTCAAATGAAATTATTGTAGATACCTAAAATTGACTATCGTATTTTCAAGTCATTACACTTCATCTACATCATTTTCCTAATCCTCTAGTCATATTAATTAAATATTTTTTAATTATTTAATTAATCAAACTAACATTTCTTCCGTGAATTGTATTAAATAAATTAAATCACAGTTTATCTAATCAAAATCATTTTCTATTTTCTCATCATAAGTAAATAAAATTAATATTTTATTTACTTTCCAAATTATCCATTAGCCATTATCCATGAATTTAATTTCTCTAATTTCCTCCATTAATCACTCTTCAATCAAAAGAGATAACTATTCAATAAAAAATAGTTAATTATAAAATCAATTTAGTTGACTAATTAATCAAATGACAAACTCATCAATAACATTTGTTAACCCCCTCATCAAATCTTCTCAATCAATTCTAGCCATTGATCTTCTATGTTATTCTCCACCGTTGATTGTCATTTGATAAAATCTAGAAATTGATCTTCATGCAAGCCATGAAGGGATGCCACATACACATTTTCTACAATTATACTCTGTCAATTTATCATCATAAATCCATTATCATATTAAAGTTATGCTGAATTGTTGTGCAATCTACATATAATCTTCAAGAGAAACATGTCATCTACGCAAGCAAGAATCATTGTAGTAATATTGTTTTATCATTTGCATTTGATTTCTATTATCTTTTGATCATTCTTGAGGTTGTGTAGGAGATGGAATAGGTCCTTGCATGCATTGTTCCTTTATTTTGAATTCCAGATTTTGGATATACATTTGGCACACCCGATGGGACCCACATCCCTTGATCTAGCTTATTTTTTTGTAAGTTTCTGCTCTTTTTAGAGAGATTTAAAGATTTCCTCATATCTTTCAAATGACTGGGAATTTTTATACAATTTTTTAAATAAAGTTTGTTGATCATCTTAGGAAGCTACAATAGAAAAATCAAGTTTATACGATAAATATTGCGTGAGTTATGATGATTTTATGATTTTTCATAAATCTATGTTCTAGAGCGCAAATCAGTGAATTTATTAGATATTTTTATATTTCTAGAAATCTCTCAAAAATTTAGTAGGGGTTTGTTTTTTGCATTTTTAATTTTGAGGTAAAAACGATACAAAATAATCAAATCTATGTCGACTATGGATTTTTCATAAATCTACATTTTACGGCATAAATTAATGAATTTTTTAGATATTTTTACATTTTTGGAAATCTCTCAAAAATTTAGTAGGGGTTTGTTCTTTTCACTTTTAATTTTGAGGTAAAAAATGTTACAAAATAATCAGGTTTAGCTTAACTATATAAAAGATCCAAAAAACCATAAAATAACAAAAAAATTTAAAAAAAAACATAAAACAAACAACAACAAAAACAACAAAAGAAAAATAAAAATTTCCATCATTACTTTGTTCTACAATCTGTAGTGTAGTTTTTTGCAAAGTCTTTGATTTTGAAGTTTTATAACTAATATTTGTTTGATTTTTGAACTAATCAATTAGTGTAGCCTCTTAGTCGCAAGTAAAAGAATAAAAACTTGAAACTACTAATGTATTGGCTTGCAAATTTATATGTCAATGACTCATTTTTCCACTCTTCTAGGCACATTAAGGTTAACTAATATGGTTAATGAACTCTATATGTTATGTATGTGGAAAGGTGTAGATGTATGCTCTCTCCATGCACCTAGCGTGATCTTAGAGATTATAAATCTCACTTTTCCTTTGTTTTCTAGATTAGATCCTAAGGTTGAATTAGTGTTTGTATTATCTCCCCTTGCACCTCATGAAAGCCTAGGAATAAAAAACACCTATTATCAATCTTTCCCTTTAGGAGGTCTGCTTGGGGATTTCATCACCCCAAGGGACGACCTCAACCATGTGTTTCGACATGGTCAATCAAAGGGGGAGGACAAAATTTGTACCCCAATTTAGTTACGTCATCATTGGCATAGCTTTGATGCCTTAGGTGATTCTAGACACAAGATGAAGAGATCATTCAAGATTTTTCTTTGGTCTCATGCCTTTGATGGATTAGTGTTCACAAACTTGAGCCCCTTGTACATCATCTATATTGGAGATGCCCCTAGAAAGCTAGCATGAACCTAGCTAAGACCTCTCAAGCAATCTTTTAGTGTGGTGCAAGGGTCAGCATTAGCCCTGGAGTTACTCACCATGTACCTCCTTGAGCTGAGATATAAGCTTCCTTTGGGTAAGGCATCAAGGCCTTTAAGGAAAGGGATAGGGTGAACACTCGCCACTCACTCCCTAGCTATTTGCTCTTGAAAGGTATTGAGTGTGGGCCCACACTAGAAGTCAAATCCACTTGAATAATTCTAGGAATGTGCTAAAGTGATTGGCGTGTTTTCTATGTATGAAACTAGTAAATGCTACTTAGCCTAATCTTCTTGACATTCAAAGTGGCCATTGTGTTTTTGTGTTTGTTCATTTCTTGTTAAAATTCATCCAAAACTGTCAAAATCTATAAAACACCACTTTTAAACTACCTCTTGTTGCATTTGTTTGAAACAAGTCAGCTTTGCATGAAAACAAGTTGCCTTTGTATGAAATTAGGTCGTTTTTACATCAAACCAGGTCGCTTTTGCCTATAAGAAGCCACTTTTTCCTGCAACTCAACCAACATTCAAATTTTGAGAAAATTCTTGTCACATTGCTCTTGTTGTCAAAGGTTGATTCATTTAAGATACAAATCAATAGTTCAATCTACATCTATTTTCCCTCTTTTGCATCCACATCATCTACCTTATCCCCAAATCATGTCCCATCATCCATAGACTTTGAATTGAGATTTACCCATTGTTCAAGACCCTCATCTTTCAATCATCTTTTAATCCTTTAATCTTAATCAATCCTTGTGTTGTTCTTGGAATATAGTATTCCCACAACACCATCCTCATCCATCAAATAAAATCTAATTTAGTTTTGTATCTTGGCATCATCCTTATAGTCTAATCAAACCATCACTAATCACCTTCTAATAATTCTTACTTATCCCTAATCCAAATCCAAATTGCCCTTCTCTTCCTAATCCAATTCATCATGGTTGTGATAATTAAAAATCCTATGTCAAATCTTATCATTGGAGGTTCTCAAGACCATTCTTATAATCCTATCATATCAGCAACACAATCTCATGTGTCATCTTTGCCTACCTCTTACCAACCTTCACCCTCTTATAAGGATAGGTCATCTCAACCAATTTATACACCATCTTAATCTACTACCACCCCATCATATACCACTTACCACTACAATACCATGACTTCATCCCCATCTACCATATCTTCATTCATGACACCTCAACCCAAAATCACCATCCTAGAAGGTCCCCAATTTTCTACTAATGAGCATGAAGACCTTATTGATCATGATGCATATTTTGAACATCAGGACATTATAGATCATGATACATATTTTGAACATGAAGACCTTATAGATAATGATGCATATTTTGATGAACTTGAACATTGTGGTAATGTGAATTCCTGTAGCCATCAAGATTCCTTTTACCAAGATCATGCTAGCACTAGCCATCCTATAGGCTCACATCAAACATCCCTCAACCATCATTATGGTACCAATCTTGACAAGGGAAATCCATCATCGTCTTATCAACCAAACTCACCATCCTATTATCTACCATCGCCTCCATCGAATCCACCATCAACTCCTCCTACTACATCTACCCCAAATCTCTTTGCTACACTCTACTGACTCTATAAACAACAATGCAAAAGTGAAGCTGTGGAGTTATCCAATCCTACCCATCCAATGTCATACTTCTCTAGCACAAGCACTCCAATTCCTAATCCATTCTGTCCTATTATCCATTCACTTTATCCCAATCCTGATCCTACAATCTTCACCCTTATTGTCCATCCATTATATTGCCCATCAACCCATACAGTTATGAAGGATGTGATCTAATGGTTGTTAGCAAAGAATCAAACACCATTATGCAATCCAATTCCTATCCTTAAACCTATCAAAGAGCCTTCAAGAACCATGTCTATCTCTCAAATACCATCATCTAGTCCATTGCCCATCGATCCTATTGAATATCCTCCTACCATAAGCTCAAGTCAAGATCCATCAGGTAGCTATGTTGTAGACCATCAAGAGATTATTACTCCCATTCACAAAACTCCCATTTCCATCCAAACTCAAGAGCTATATCAAGAGTCAAATCCAAAGCATGATCAACCTTGTCCGTCACCAAGTCAAGATAAAACTATTGAAATTCCTCAAGATCAAGATCCTATTTATGATCAAGATCCTATCCATGAGCAAGCAATTCAAATTCATCTTATCCATCATCCCACTAGTCTTGTCCAACATCCAATAATATCCACTTTCCAAGATGAGACATTTGGACCCCAAGAAAACATAGACAATTGAATAAATAATTGGATCATATCACATTGCATCTTAATGCACATAATGTTAATCAAGATCCAAGCATCCCAAATCTATCATCCTACTACATTGGAAAATGTTCCCTTGGGGCATTTTCCCTCTTGAGGTTTAGCTCCCAGGTCCTTTAGAATGCATTTAGGTCATCTTGCATGTTAATGGTGACTCTTGATGAGAAAATCCTAAAGTTTCATGGCAAATGGGACCTAAGGGGTGTTCTTAGCATGAAACCTACTTGAAATAGTGGGGAGGACTTGGGCACATGTGCCCTAGTCATGCCTTATTTTAGGTCAGGACCTATTTTTGGGTGTCAGTTTTATGACCATTATTAGGTCCTATGCCAACATCTCAAGTTTGAATTATTAAATTCTTAGCTGGAATGTTTGTAGTTGCATATATAAGCATGATTAGTGATTCATTTGAAAACTAGAGATGGACATTGTGAACTTGTGGCTTATGTGAAATTGATTCAAGGCATTTATTGTGTTGTAGACCAGTATTTTGTGTTGTTATTATGTTTGTGATTGTAGATTTGACTCCATCTCCTCATGGCAAGGAAGAGCATCTTCCTTCCATGAGATCTACACTACAAGGTGATATCAATTGTGTTTTCTATCATTTATCATTTGGATTTTGCCTCTATCCCACAGGGATACACACTATTTATCTGACAACAGTGTTCAGAAGAGTTGAATGTCTCTCCAAGGCTTGACCGAGGCAAGCCTCTAAACACCACAACCGCCAACCTAATTTATTGTGATCACAGGTTATAGGTTTTGGAAGAAAAAGAAGTGGAGTTGTAGGAGAGCAGTGTAGACTAACAAAATTATAGATCTGAGAAGAAAACTAGGGCTTGGACTTGGGCACCAACTCATTAGTCCTCCAGATCCTAAAGCAGTAAAACCTCTATGACAATGGGAATAGGTTGCAGTCATTCTTCAGAGATCCTGATAAAAGCATGTACAGTGGACTAGGGTGCCTGCTCATTAGTCCCTAACTTTTCTACACACTAAACTTTGAAATCTAGTATGTATTTGATTTTCATTTGATATCTCTGTGTGTGATCATTTTGCATAATTTGTCCGTTTGTTTATGATTTTATGAAATTAGGGTTTTGAGCATAATTGAGCTTAATTTAACAACAAATTCATACAATTCCAATCTTCCCCTATGTTCCAAGTGATAGGAGATCTGTAGTAAAGTTCTCTACTCTATTGCATGTCCTTGAATGTTTAGTGATGAAAGGAGGATCAATACAAACCCTTAAAATCAATCCTCTTTATTTTTTACTATTAAACACATCCTATCCCCTTGGTCCTGCTACCTTCATCGGTGGTGGTTCTCTCATAAGAGAGGAACAAATTCTATCCACCACCCAACCTCCCCCATCTAATAATGGACTCATGTCTTGCTTTCCATAACAATAATCATCCCATCACACATCGTATGCTCAAAAACATGAACTGCCAAAGCAAAGGCTTAGGCCTTCACGAACAAGGTATTTTGGAGCTCATTCATGTCAAAATCCCTCCACGATCACATGGCCTTGGCTATATATCCCAAGGAAAACATTCCAAAGATATTGGTACCACCTTCACGCCTTTAATCCACTTCTTCCCATACCAAACTTGGTACACCTTATTGCACCTACAAATCATATGTTGTCATCCCTCCTCCATCACCATACCATTCTCAAAAGCATGTGACCATACACCTCCCTAAATCCACTCTTCCTCCACTTCTCCCAACGCCTTATTTTCCCATCCTTAAATATCCTCATCCCTTCATCCACAAGTCTACTAGTCCCTCCATCCACACATCTCGTTCCCTAAAATCTCCTCCAATCCCTAATCATGGTCAACAGATGCACACATCGACTAAACATGAAGCTATTACAAAACCCATGGGATTCCAAAATAAAAATTTGGATGCCTCCTCACATAAAGAGAAAAATCTACAAAATCATCAATCTTCTCATGCCATAACACATTGAAACACAAAACAAAATAAAAAATCCAAAAGGCCGCAAAATCCTCAAGATTCTCAAATCCTAAATCAAGAATCCAAAATGTTACAAAAGCCCACCCCTCCAAAAGAAAATTCCAAAACAAAAATGGTGTGGGTACCTAAGAAAAAAAATGAATCCAAATGTCAATCCATGCTCAAATCCCCAAAATCTCACTCCCCATTAAAAAATCCTAAAAATCCTAAATCCATTTGTGTCCGTCCCTAAATCCCTAAATCAGAAATCCAAAAATCCCCCATCCCGATCCCATAATAAAAAATCCCCATTACTCCCAAAACCTCATAAAAATCAAAATATTCAAAATCCAATACGGTGTATGCAAATGTTGGTATTGGTTCCCCTTGACTCCATGGCATTCTCGCATACTCCTGTCCCTCCATCATATATCTACTACCCCACATGTCTCCCCCATCATATCCGTATGGTCCATGCTTTTGCATAATTCTTTCATCCACTATCTATTTATCCCTCTATCCTCCATCATCCATTTATCAATCCATCTCCATCCATAATCCACATCATAATCCACCATCTATTCCATCCATTTCATTTTCCTACATCTAGCAACATTAATGCGCATAATGACACTCAACATGGTCCATGTATGACAAAATATCCAAAATGGGACACCAAGTTACTTTTCTATGGAAATAGATGCTCAAGTCCTCTCTCTCTCTCAATCCCTTCATCCAACCCTCCTATTCCCCCAAAAAATGAAAATAGTAAAGAAAAAATCATTCATCCAATGGTGAAAACCACCTCGGTGGCACCTTGGATAAGTACCATGATGAAAACCTGGAAAACATGTGTCATGTGTAGATCAGTTGCCTATGTACCTTACACTTGGGGCAATTTGTATCATCTATTCCCTCCTATCATTTCTCTCCTATCACTTTCATCCTATCATCCTACCCATCCATTATATCAGCATACCTATCCCTATGGAACAATCCATCCTCCCCTCCTTTTGATCTTAGTAAGGACAGGAGAAAAAATGTTGAAAAAATCTTTGGACATTTCTTGATATATCCAACCTTTTCCAAACAATCCTATCACCCTATCCTCCTATGCATTGTAACAAAAAATCTTGAGTATAATACCTAGAGTAGGGCATGTTATTCCTATGCAACATAGCCCTTGGAGTTCATATCTAGAATCTCTCCTTCCATCCCTCATGTATCCTCTCATCCCTCCCATCCTTTATTGCCAATCCTTTTATTCATCCATCCAATCCTTCTTTCATCCTTGCCTTTTGGCTTGGTGTTCCCTTGTCATTGGTATCCAACAATGAGGCTATCCACTGCACTCCAATACAACCATCTCCTCAATAAATACAACCATCCCATTCCAAACATAAAATCCAAAAAAATCAAAACATCCAAAAATCTAAGCAATAAATCTAAATGCAAGTCATCCTTAATCGATGCCAAACTAATCGAGCAATCTAGCCAATCATTCAACAAGCATATCTTGGTTTTGTTCCAACCTTTCTGTCAACCTAATCAATTAATCAAACATCATCATCATCAATGGGATACATTGTTCCCTCATTCTTGTGTTGTTCTTGGGATATATCATTCCCACAACACTATCCTTATCTAATCAATCCAATCAATCAATTATTTGTTTTCAGCTTGACAAGTGAAATAACCTTGTTTGTTTTTGAATCAATTATGCATGCTTGCTTTCTTTCTTATGTGTGTTTTCATTTTACTTGCCTTTGCATCAGTCCAAGTAGCCTATCTTCAAAAAATGGTATCATGGTCTTCCAGATCATGGTGCTACACAGTATAGGCTTGCTTGTGAACTTTTATCTTTTTTTGTGTCAGTTCTACACATTGGATACATTGTGACCTTGGTCTTATATACCTAGTCCATAACATCCATTGATGTATTAAATAAAGGATTACTCAACGCAAGTCAACATAACTAATCATCATCATAAATCCATTGTTCTTGTTTCATCCATACTCATCTTTCTTCATGCATCTTTTTGTTTTCTCCATTTTTCTCTTTTTTTTCCATCATTTTTCTATCTTTCATCTAACCTTTTCTTCTTCTTCATCTAAATATACATACCTACTCACACTCGCCTCTCCATTCATTTCAAGAGTACACCCATGTTCTTAAATCCACCTATCCTCTCGAAGGGGCATCATTCATCCCACTGATTACTCTTACCATTTATTCTTCTACTTGGCTAGGGCATCACCATCTCTAGTCCAATCATATTCTTCTAAACAAAAGTCTTCTTCTATCCAACTATTTTCTTCCAAATAAAAATCAAGCATATGTTTTAAACTTCTTTGAAATGTTGTTGCTTCGCAACAACATCTCAAAGAGGGGTAAAATGTAGATACCTAAAACTGACTATCATACTTTTGAGTCATTACACTTCATCTACATCATTTTCCTAATCCTTTATCCATATTAATTAAATAAATTTTAATTAATCAAACTAACATTTCTTCCATGAATTGTATTAAATAAATTAATACAATTTATCTAATCAAAATCAATTTTTATTTTCTCATCACAAGTAAATAAAATTTATAATTAATTTACTTTCCAAATTATCCATTATCGATGAATTTAATTTCTCTCGTTTCCTCCATTAATCGCTCCCCTAATTTCCTCCATTAATGAATCACCTAATTTCCTCCACTAATCACTCTTCAATCAAAAGAGTTAATTATTCAATAAAAAACAATTAACTATAAAATCAATTTAGTTGACTAATTAATCAAATGACAAACTCATCAATAAAAAATGTTAACTCTCCCATCAAATCTTCTCGATCAATTCTAACGATGTTGATCTTCTATGTCATTCTCCATCATTGATTGTCATTTGAGAAAATCTAGAAATTGATCTTCATGCAAGCCATGAAGGGATGATGAATATACATTTTCTATAATTATTCTCTATTAATTTATCATCATAAATCCATTATCATACCAAAGTTATGCGAAATTGTTGAGCAATCTACATACAATCTTCAAGAGCAACATATCGTTTGAGCAAGCAAGAATCATTGTGGTAATATTGTTTTATCATTTGAATTTGATTTCCATTATCTTTTGATCATTCCTGAGGTTGTGTAGGAGATGGAATAGGTACTTGTATGTATTGTTCCTTTGTTTTGAATTCCATATTTTGCATATACAATTATTAACCTTAAAAGATAGCAAGCTTCATATCCAAGACCCTCTTAACAAAACTACCAAGCTCATAGGCCCCAGTATTAGCCAACACGTACCAAAATTCTGAAGGAGCAGGTCCTTACTAGCAACAACTTCTTCTGGTTCCTACTTTATTACAACAGAGTCCTCCTAACCCAGTGTGAGACTTAGTTCTAGGCAAGAACAACATTGTAGATGACTCAAATGCATGGTGTTTCCCTTGTAATGGTGATCATCCACCCAAATCCTATCCATGACAGAACTTGTAGTAGATAGTAGTAGAATAAAGGTGTAACAAGGTTTCCAAAGGGAAAACTAAACCAGACAATATTCATGTCACTCACCAAGGTTACAAAATGTCATCCTGATGGCTCAGATGCAGGGGATGTCAATGCAACAGG
Organism: Cunninghamia lanceolata; assembly: GCA_027924645.1. Taxonomy (NCBI): domain Eukaryota; kingdom Viridiplantae; phylum Streptophyta; class Pinopsida; order Cupressales; family Cupressaceae; genus Cunninghamia; species Cunninghamia lanceolata. The sequence continues at coordinate 3,019,780 of BSBN01000286.1, read as the reverse complement.
AAGAAGAGATTGCTCCTAACCACGCATTGTTTCCTTGGATGGAATAAGAAACTATTTTTGTGAATGATCCCTCTACTTATAGGGCTCCATAGGTGTAATCTGACTATTTCACTCACTCCAAAAGGTGAATGCTAGGTAGTCCAGAAGTAGTTATTTATCCTGAGGTAGTCCCTTAGAAGAATCTGATTGGTTCTGTTGTTGAAGCTCTCAATCACATAATACCAATGCAAAATCAAATGATGCAAAAATAGAATAATGAATTGCTAAATATCCTAGCTGAGAGACCAAAGTATTCAACATACATTCCCAAACCTCTGGTAGTTGGACCACTGAATGTGGTGGAGAAATTGAAAAAGATGCTAGCCAACATTTCATTATGGGATGTCTTGTCCATCCAAGAGCAGAAGACATTACTTCAAGAGGTCCTTCAAAAGAAAAAGAGCATGCCTACAACAAATCAAGTGACTATTGGTGATGAAGAGGAAGCTGTTGGCACTTGCCTCAAAATTTGTATAAAATCCCATATTATGCCTTGTTTGCGTTGGCCTATGACCCATTAATTTTACCCAATCTAAGATATCCTAAATGGGTTCCTAGTGTGTTGAAATGTAAGTGAAAATCTAAAATTATCTAAGTCTAGGAGTTTTTGGGCATCTTCCTTGTGTTTTATGCCTTTTTCAGCCTTTTGGGGTTTCCTATGTCAGCATGTCATCTTTATTGGCCCCGAGCCCCACCTAGGTCCCTTTTTATTTGTTTAAGTATGCCAAGTTCGTTGTATCATCCTGGATCATTTCCCTTTAACACTTAGGCGTAAGTGTTGAGACCTTCCCGATCCCTGATCCCTAACTCTTCCAAGAAATTGTTGCCTTTTGGTGTCGCGGTTTCGATTGATCTTGGTTTCTTCTACATATTTGGTAGATGGTTTGAGGTTGTCCTGACCTTTGATCCCTGAAATTTCACATTTGCTTAAGTGATTTTGGATTGTAGTGTCAGGAATACTTGCTTGATCATATTCCTTGGAAAGATGGCAATTCAAAGAAGGCCTAATCCTCAAAGCCCAATAATGTTCCTTCTTCAAACTTCAGAGATTGGGGAGGTGCCTGATCACTCTCAAATGTGCAAGATAGTAAGGTGGAGGGTCGTTCCATGAAGCCTGATAATTTGGCTCTCTTGGTTGGTGCATCTTGCGTGTTTGTTTGGGTTACAGAGAGTCTAATACCCTCAATAAGGAGAAGAGAGACATTTGGTTGAAGCCTAAATTGTTAGGGCTTGACATTTTTGCCTTCTCGACCAATTCATAGTTCAACTCGTGATGAGACATTCCAGTGACCCTCTAGACTACCATTAATCACTATTTCAAAGCTTGATGATGTGGTTAGTGAGCTCCATTGGCCCCAGGACTACTATGGACCCTTCCATAATAATTTTTGTGTACCTGGGCATGGGAAAACACTCCAAATTCACATGTTTTTTTAATACAACATTCATGGATGTGATGCAATCAGTAGGGTTGCCCTACCAAACATGTTGACCAATCAAACACTCATGACCATGAGAAAAGAAAAAATGTTATGCTATATACATGTTTGTAATATGTGTTTGGGGTTGGTCGTTGAACCAATTTCATGACTGTAAATGCCTCTATGGTATTCTAGGGCATCAAACGATGCAATCTTGTTTGTAATGGGTGAAAATGCATTTTGTGAAGCATAGGACAGTTGATTAAAGACAAATGCATGTAATAGATGTCTCCAAGTAGTTTTTAAATATTTAGGAGGGTGTTTGAACCTAGTTACTCATCCTTTCTTGCCACATTTGTTAGTATGAATGTAAGAGAGATTAGAGAAATATGTGACACTATTTCAATACATTGCAATAATTTGTGATGCTCTTTCTTTGGATTACATGTGGGTATTGTAGTTCTATTTGGATTACTAAGAGTGTATGTTGCATGAGATGAGATATATGCATTGTATAAAGATGCACATAAGTTTCCACTTATGTTTTCACTACTGCACCTTTTCCCTCTTTACAAATTTGTGACTTTGTTGCCCAATGGAATAGGTATCACTCTGATTGGTGAAGGGCCATTATTTTTTTAATTATTGAATTTCTCTCTCTCTCCTAAATCATGCATATTAATTTATTTCTTCCTCTTACCCCTATGTATGCAATGTTAAGTGAATTTATCTGCTACGGAAATATAGTATAGCTGTCATCTTTCAGTGTAGGGTAAGAGTGAATTTTCATCTTCTTATTTGAGGTATTAATGGTTTGTATGTAGTTAGTGTTGGCATGAACTTAGTGATAGTCATAGGGGTTCATAGCACATTGGGTATGACTACTTAAGGGCCTTGAGCTGAATTGTTTTATTTCTCTTTAATTGTCATGTGTTTGAGACCTCAAGGAACACCCGCTTGGCTTAGCAGAGCCTAAAGATGAAGGTGAGTTTACCCACTCATAGCAAGTTGGTCATTCATGCCACTATCTGATCATAAGTCTTAACCATTGTGTAAGCATGATATATCCTTGGCCTTAGGTTTTGGTATATTGGTGGAACTACATGTCTGAGGACTAACAAAAATGGTGTCATTATCAAGGATGAATTAAAAGGTCAAATAATTTGAAGACTCTACTGGTGACTAACCCAAAAAAATTGGTCCTTGGTGATTTCATGTGCTCCAAGGTTTTCCTCATCTTATGAGGTGGTGACACTGTTGTTTTCAACTTAGGTTTCTTGCTACTAGTGCATGCCTTTTAATGGTGCAACAAATCTTTCATGCCGATGCAACAATAGGACAAAGGTACATGGAAGATTTTTCTTGTTTCTCTATTTGAAGCAAAACTATTTATAAAATAATTATTTTATGAAGAGGTGTAGTTTTGTCTCAGCATGTTGTGAAATTTTCAGTCGTCGCATTTAGGTCTAAATATGTTGATAGGGCATCCCGTGCCTATAACCCCTCTTGTTATTCATTCCCTAGGCATTGTATGGATGAGCATGAATCAAGTTATTTCAGTGATACATCATGTTCCAGCTCTAGTAGTTATACCTCATCTTCAACATATTCTCAAGGTCATGCATCAACACACCATCTGGATGAATTAATTAGGCAACAAAAAGAAATTGAAGAGAAAATCAAATTGTTGGAGTCTAGTGTGTGGTCTAATCTACATTTTAATCCCCCTCATGCACCAATAAAATGCATTCCCTCTAAATCAAAAAAATTAAGCACTCTGATATTCCCACTTGTGATGTGTATGAGAAGTTGGATTTGTCATGCATTAAGAATGGCTCTAAATGCAAAACAAAAGAAATATATTTATAGATACAAAGGTTTAATGGAATGGATCTTTCTCAAGGGGAATTACATGTCCAAGAAATTCCTAATTTCATGGAAAGATACAATTTTAAGGACGAGGACATGTGGATGAGGTTCTTTGCTAAGTCCTTAGATAAGGATGCAAAGCACTTGTTATTGAGATTTTTAGACTATCATTTTTCTTCTTGGGATGATTTGATTCATTCCTTTAAGGAATAGTATACACGTAGTGTGGTTCCTTCTTATTCTGATTATGCCCATGAAATTTAAAATGTTAGAAGGTAGGAGGGGGAATCTTGTAGGGACCTCAATCACTAGTTTGCAGTTGCTTTGGCATAGATCCCAAATGTTTTCAAGCCTTCTATTTCAACCTGCATTCATATGTTTTTAAAGTGCATATGAGATTGGTTCGAGTGTGGTGTTGGAGGATTTGAGGATTACAACCTTGCTATAGGCTTATCAATGTCTTGAATTTCTTGAAAAAGTGAGAAATGAATATATTGCAAGGTTGTTGTCCCAAAAGGAAAACATTAGAAGTAAACTAGTCACTATGGATAACAATATGGTTGATTAGGCTAAGTGTGTAATTGAAAGGGTTGAGTTGTGTAGTGCGGAATCATGTAAAATTTGTGAGGAGAGTGATGATAGTGTGGCCACCTATCTTTATTTGAGTCAATCATTTATTGCAGATGGTGATGATGTTCCATTGCAATTTAACTCTTAGATTGAAGTCAACAATAGTGGTTCCATGTGATGAGTTCATCATAGTGCATTTAATTCACCATCATTTAATTTTATCAATCTGAAGGTGTCTGAAGTGGTCTGTGGTAAGGCTTACTTGTTTGGGAGGTTTCAGTATGGATCTGAATCCTTGTAGACCGAAAGGATAAATGTAGGAAATCAACTATTCTAATTGCTGAAAGAAACACATATACTAGAATTCAAACTATTCTAATTACTCAAAATGAACACACATGCTAGAATTGAAAATGTTTAAACTACTTTGCAGGAAGTAAAATATGTTAATCTAATTGAATTGCTAAAGAATTGGAAACTATCCTATCACACAACTGAAATGAACTACTCAAGTAAATAACTAGAAAATCAAACTATTCAACGTCTATTTCCATAATACCAATTCAACAGAATAAACCAGTTTTATTTCACAAGGTGAAATATTTAAGAACATAACTCTTTTTTCTATTTTCTAAATTAAAGAACAACCTGCAAGTATTTAAATACTAAAACACTCACATAAAAAACACATTAACTAACACTAACACACATAAGAAGATAACAAAAGAAAAATAGAAATTAGGTGTACCAAGAGATCTCCTCCATTGGGGAAGTGAGCCCTATTTTCCCTATAGGAAGGATCCTCCTTTGCTAAAACAGTTTCAACATAATTTCCTCTTTATTTGTATTGAATCAAAATCCAAATGGGCATGGATACATGATGAAAAATATAAAAATCTCCTTTTAGAAAAATAGTGATTTAGACTTTAAAAAAATTGGAACTAGCACTAGGATTCTACTAGGCTCCTACTTATACAATTGAGCCTTTATTTATTGAAATAACTACATGAAACTTAGCTACAATGAAACTTAGACTTATATAGTTGCTCATTCATATTTTGAGAGTTCCGTTAATTTGAAGTTGCAGATGAGATTTAGAATTCAGCATGATTGATGACAATCAGAAATGTTTTAGATGGTGCAATCTTGAACTAGGAAGTCACTTTTAGTTATCTTAAACAAAAATCACTTTGAACTAGAGTTTCAAATTTGTCAAGGGATTGTAGCATTGGAATGGACAGCTGGATTTGTTCGCTAGTGTCATTATTGGGGTTCAAAATAAACCTAGATTTTGCTTCAATAATTGTTGACTAAAGGGGAGGATGATTCCTTTGCACTACTATAAGAATCTAGAGCCATCTGGAGTTTGGGATCTTCATTAGAAGAGCATCTTCAGAGGGGTCCAGAGGCTTCTAGAAAGATTCGTGCTATAATCCTTATGAAATCAACATATAGCTTGACAAGAACTCGTTATGACACAAACTTTAAAGAAAAATTCACAGTAATTGTCAAGATTTTGTCAAAAAGAAATAAGAACTAAGCATGCATATCCATTCATTCAAAAGATAACTATAATCATAATATTATTATATATATGCCATATCATAGTATCAAAGTTTTTGGAAAGACTTATGCAGAGATTAAAATAGTCATTAATTTGCCTCAGTATGCCCCTCATGTTGAATCCCAGTTATGTCCTCATGGCGATAGATGAACAATATCTTCATCAGTGACATTTTTCTCCTCCAAGATTCGGCTACAATCATAGTCAGTTGTTTTTTAGTTGAAAAGTTGTCACCCTTTAGCTGCAAAACCATCATTCTCTGTGACCCTTGCATACCACTTTTTTGCTTTCTACTATTGCATTGGTCCATGTACACTTAGGAGGGGAGCTAGAATCAGCAAGAATGGTGGATGGAATCTCATTCCAATCCAATTCTTCTTTTGTTCCTGGATGAGAGTAACCAATTTCTCTGCTCTCACAAATATCCATCTAAGATTAAGTGGGAAGATTAGCTCCTGACTGTGGATAGGTAAAATTCAGGTCAATAAGATCAAGCATGTAAATCAAAACCTAATCCTACCACCATCGAAGAATCGAATCCAAGTGAAACCAAAAAGCTTACAATTCAAGAACAAGATCACCTAGATTGTATGATTCCTTGTTTGCAATGTGGATTGCTTCTCAAAATTGAACAATTATGAAGATCAAAGTTGCCATGATGGATAGATGGTAGTGATAATATGATCAATGGATTCTCAAATTCTCAATATGCTCAGGATGATAATATAGATGCTATGATAATGGTGAATTATAAGTATGGAATAAAAGGGTGTATATATAGGCCTCAACCAAAATCAATTAATGGTAGAGATAATAAGATAGAATGGAGGGATGAGATTAAAAGATGACATAGATGAATGTGTACAAGCCATGTGTCCATAGGTAAGACCTATTTTAAATGATTGTAGTTGGGTTGTTATTGATGATAAGATATGTTTACTTAAAATAGGGAGAGGTTCTATTTTAAGGATTTGATGATGAGTATAGTCATTTTTAGAACTAATTGGAATTTCAATCTAGATCATTCCAATGAACAAGGCCAACTTGTACACATAGAAGAAAGTAATAAGATAAGGGATGATTTTAAATGAGAGAGGAAATAAATTAAATAAATTAAAGATTTATTTAATTTATAGAGGTGATGATAAGATACATAAATAAAATATTGATTTTATTTATTTACTATGGAGGAAACCAATTAAATAAATTAAGAAATTTATTTAATTGTTTGGAAGAAAATATAAGAAATAATTAAATAATAAAAATTATTTAATTATGAGAAATAGAAAAAATTAGATGAAAATTTAGAGGGAAATTAACTAAATAAATATGATTTATTTAATTAATTAGAAAGATGGGTGATTAGATGTTTTCAAGACAAGTGTGCTAGGATAAAGTTACCTAAATGCCAATGCGAATGGTGAAAATGCAATAAATTGATAAATAATGAAAGGAGTCAATTTTGGGTGTCTACATTTTCCCCCTTTTTGAGACAATGTTCGTTAGAACGTTGTGTCAAAGAAGATACGATGATTCGTTCGATAAGCAAGGTTATGCCCAAGTGTAATTGGCAGGTGATGCCCCCTCGAGAGGTAAGCCAGGCTAACCAGGAAGGGCTAGGTTGGCTCAGGATAAGATAAAAGGCAAGAAACAAGGTTGACACAAAGAAAACAAGGGTTGGATGGGAGAAATTGGGATAGTTTAGAAGAAAATAGACTTTGGTATAGAAGAATTAGGGTTTTGGTAGATGCATAATGGTGATATGTTCCTATGTATGCCTAACACACTTGTTTTGTAGGATGAAGATAGGAGAAATGGAGAAAGAGGAATGAAGAATGAAGATGAAGAGAATGATCGATCTTGGTTGAGGACTACATAGAATTATGATAGAATGGATAGGTGATAAGACAAGCTTTAAAATAATTGCTCATATAAGTAGAGAAATGCAATCCTTATGTTTGATATAGTATATGGATATTATGCACCAGGGTATAAAAGACCAAGGTGTCGAGGTATCCAATGCATAACTAGCATACTACAATCTTGTCTAGACGTATGAGGTCAAAATGTTGAACCAACATACACAAGATATGAATAGTAGCTAGTGTTCCTGAGATGGACTTTGACTCTTCAAGTAAAGGTTTGGGCTTATCTCCACTACACATAATGACATCATGCTGGTTATATGTATGAAAATAGTCTTAGCATAGAATAGTCTTGATACATAAGAGACTATTTAGATTCTCAGATGAAAATGATATTGATATGCAAGATGCTAATCCCAACACGTACAAGATACCAATACGCATAGGAAGAGAATAAGATCATCCCATAGACACAACATACAAAAGCAATATGACCATGCCCCATTCTGTACTTCATTGCAACATACCAAGATATAGATAAATCAAGGCAGTCTTGATTAGGCATACAAAAGGGACAAAAGATAAATCAAATGATAAAATAAAAGATACTGTCATCATGTTCTCTTGACAAATTTAAATGCTCTTAGATGGATTGGATAGCGCCTTGTTGAGAGGAAAGATATATCCTGTTGAAGGCTAAAAATGACAAAATGGTATAGCAATTGTTGGCTTGAGGCATATGGACAAATAGCTTTCGGCTTATCCATGATTTGTTGGGTGCCTGAGCTTTCACTAATACGCATAGTCTACTTCTTTCTTGAGCTAGTCAAAGAGAATAATATAGAAAATGAAAGAAGATGGAATGAGGTAAATCATCTGTGCTTGTGTACTAGATACTTCCTTCGTATTCTAGACTGCCTACATACCCTGTATCCATGGGATCAAAGCACATTACGATGGTGATGAGACATGATTATATGTAGTTCTAGGCTTATTGATAATGTAAGTGATGAAAGATAGAAGAAAATGAGATGAATGATTTGAGGCTGATTAGAAGAAAGATGAAAGATGGATGATAAGAAAGGTCTATCACCTATGCCTGAATCATAGTGCTTCCTTCGCATCTTCGATTGCCTACATACCCTGTATCCATGGGATCAAGGCTTTGAACGATAGAGATGAGATGTAGTTCTTATTTATTGTGTTGGTGGTTGATGACAAAGGACCAACTTTATTGCTTGGATTTTTGTGATGTTTTGATTTTTTTTGGATTTTGCTATGTTTTGATTTTTTTTTGGATTTTGGTATGTTTTGATGGATGAGATGATATGAGCTAGAGCTTTAGATATCCACTTCCAAATAAGGCGTGACAAGTGCCCCCAGTGTGGGATGGAGCTTATTAGGGAGATGTTGCGATGGATGTGTTTATGCGGATAGTATGCTAAGGTGCCAAATGATATCTTAACCCCAACAAAGTCCAAACTATGACAACTAGCATGACAAAGGTAAGGACGAAAAAGGCTTTATTATGGATGGATAAGGGATTATGGATTACAATGTTAAATAGGAAAGATAGCGGATTATGATATGGATTATGGAGGCAAGATAGTGGATGATGTTATGGAAAGCAGTGATCAAACAAACTAGGTAAATGATGGAGGCTGATCTCTACACATAACGCTTGTTTGCCAGATTTTCACTATGGTAATTATCCAAGGCACCTGTTTACCAGGTTTTCACGAGAGGATGAATTATTTATCTTTTACTATTTTTTTTTGTCATCCAAAGTGCCACAAAGTGGTTTTCACTATTGGATGTGTTTTTTTTTTTAGGAATATGCTGAGAATCATGGATAGAACTTATTTAGATGAATGTTGTTGACAGGTTCATCCAAGGGAATGCCCTTAGGTATTGAGAGAGTATATGTGCCTGATCCGTAGACTAATGTGATGACAAAAGGACCAAGCCAATTAGGTTCAAACTTGCCCTATTTCTCACGATGTTGTTGATTCCTTTGATTCTCTTAAGGACAAGATCTCCAACTTGAAACCTTCATTCTCTAATCTTTTTGTTATAGCTGCGGCATAGACAATTTTGATAAACTTGGAGATGATTAAGTGCTGCAATACGTCATTCATCCAATAGCTCAAGGTCATTTAGTCTAGATACCCTATATTCTTCATCTGAAATAGTATGCTGTATAGATACTCGCAGTGAGGGAATCTCAACCTCAATAGGTAGAATAGCTTTGGTGCCATACACAAGGGCATAAGGTGTAGTACTAGTGGGAGTTCAGACACTTGTTCTATAGGCCCATAGTGCAGGATTGAGTTGTAAATGCCAATCATGATCAGCTTCATTAATTGTGTTTTTAAGAATTTTGATGATTATTTTGTTGGAAGCCTCAGCTTGGTCGTTACTTTGAGGATAGTAAGGTGTAGAAAACTTGTGTTGGATATGGAACTTATTGCAAAGATCTCTAACCTCTTGGTTCTTGAAGGGACGACCATTATCAGTGACAATGGCTTGAGGGACTCCATATCAGCAAATGATATAGTGTAAGATGAACTTGGATATTTGCTTGCTAGTGATGTAAGTCATTGGTATTTCTTCCACCCATTTTGTGAAATACTTAGTGGTTATAATGATGAACTTATGACCATTTGATGAGGTAGGATGGATTTTACCTATGAGGTCAATTCCCCACTGCGAGAAGGGCCAAGGAGTGGTGATATGGTGAAGTTCATGTGCTGGTGCATGTATCAGATCCCCATGTTTATAACATTGTAGACATCTCTTTGCAAGCTATTGTGCATCTTTCCCCATAGTTGGCCAATAGTATCCAGAGCTCGTAGAAGTTTCTTAACAAGACCAGGGCCAACAGAATGTTATCCATAGACACCTTCATGTATCTCATGTAAGGCAACCTTTGCTTCCTTAGAATCAAGACATCTAAGAAGGATACCATCAAGACTCCCATGATATAGGGTGTCTCCTAGGATGGTGTATTGAGAATCTTGATGGATAAAGGTTTTACGTTGGGTATTAGATAGTTGAAATGGTAAGGTTTGATTGTGGAGATACTTGTATATGTCCTCATACCAAGGAGAATTGGGACCAACAATCTCACATATAAGCTCAAATTGTGGTACTTCAAATGCTAGGATCAAGAGTTGTTCAACTAAAAACTCAAACTTATGTGCATTGGAAGGCATGTCTAGAAGAGATCCTATCATAGCCATGGCATCTGCTACTTTGTTTTGAATCCTTGGAATTTGCTCAAAGGTGATATTGTCAAAGTATTTATTGAAATCGTCAACCATTACCTTGTATGGAAGGAGCTTCTCATCTTTTGTTTGATACTCATCTAAGACTTGTTTGATAACTAATTGAGAATTACCAAAGACCTATAGCTGTTTAATAGCCCATTGCACTGCCATGCATAATCCTATGATTAAAGCTTCATTATCTGCTATGTTGTTGGTACAAGGAAATGCAATCTTGTATGACTTTGGGATACAATCTCCTTGAGGTGTGACAAACAATATCCCTGCTCCTAATCCATGTTGTGTATAGGATCCATCAAAGTATAGTTGCCACAATGTTGGAGAAGTTAGATTGAACAATTCTTCATCAGGGAACTCTGGATATATTAGATGAATGTTAGTGATGGGTGGTACAGCTAACTGATTAGAGATAACCTGTCCCTTTATGGCCTTTCAATCTACATATTGCATGTTGAATTCACTTAAGATCATAACCCATTTTTCTAGTCTTCCTGTAAGGATTGCTTTGGATAGAAGATACTTGAGTGGATAAAAATTAGAAATGAGGATTATTGTTTGGTTCAGCATGTAATGTCACAACTTTTGGGAAGAAAACACTACTGCTAAACATGCTTTTTCCATAGATGAATAGTTAAGTTCATAGCCAACAAGAGTTCTGCTGATGTAGTAAATGGCTTGTTCCTTTCCTGAATCATCATGCTGAGCTAAGAGGGCACCCAACGCTGTTGTTGTTGAAGATATGTAAAGTAATAGTGGTTGATTAGGTATAGGAGGTACCAACATAGGAGGTGTTACTAGATATTCCTTTATTTTTTCAAAGGCCTATTGACATTTTTCATCCCATTTGAAAGGTTCACCCTTGCAAAGGAGATGTTGAAAAGGATGACACTTATCTGCTAGTTGTGAGATAAACCTATGAATGGATTGTAACCTTCCTTATAGACTATAAAGCTTCTTCAGATTTGACAGTGGAGACATTTCCATGATGGCTTTTACTTTATCAAGATCCACTTCTATTCCTCGTCGAGACACAATATATCCCAACAATTTTCTAGATGTTACACAGAATACGCATTTCTTTGGATTTAGCCTGACTTGATACTTCTCTAATCAATCAAAGATTTATGCTAGTACTTGTAGATGTCCTTCTCTTGTTTTGGATTTCCCTAGAATATCATCAACATAGTCTTCCATGATAGTGTGGAAAAGGTCATGGAAAATAACTGTCATGGCTTGTTGATAAGTGGCTACAACGTTCTTAAGACCAAAAGGCATTACAACTCAGAAGTACATACCCCATGGACAAATGAATGATGTTTTATCTTAGTCTTCCTCTACTATTCTAATTTGGTTATACCCTACGAATCTGTCCATCAAGGATAGCATTTCATGTCCAGCTATAAGATCTACAATGTTGTCTATGCTTGGTAGTGGGAAATCATCTTTAGGGCATGCTTTGTTGAGATCTCTGAAATTAGCGCAGCAGTGAACTCATCCATTAGGTTTTGACATGGGTACTAAGCTTGAAACCCATTCTGGATAATCAATAGGCTTTATGAACTTTGCTTCTAACAATTTCTGAATCTCTGCCTTAACCAAAAGAGCTATTTGCAGGTGCATTTTATGCAACTTTTGTTTGACTAGTTTTGCATTAGGAGATACTGCTAGGTGATGTACCACAAGTGTTGGATCTAGACCCAACATGTCTACGTAAGTCCATGCAAAATTAATGGCTCTTTTCATGAAGAATGCTTTGAATTCTCTTCTTTCTTGCTCTGATAGTGATGCTGCCAAAAATGTGATCTTCGAATTCTACTTTGTACCTAGGTTCATTTCTTGAGATTTCTCAACTAGCACTGTTGATTTTTCATGATAATCAGTGATCACAGGAAGATCAAATCCCTCATCCTCGGGTGCCTCAAAGAGGTTTTCACCCTCAGACACGTCCTTTATTTTTACTTTTTTATGGTCAAGAGGCACCTTTCAGTTTTCACCTAGTGACCTATCTTTTTTTATTTTATTTATTTCACTTTTGCGACTGAAGGATTTGATGCTTCCGGTAAAATATGCTAGTTTAGGGAGGTCCATCATGAATCCTTCTTTGTGATCACCCAATGGAATGCCTTGTCGTAAACTCATGAAGTCAGAAATAGCTTCATTATTTTCAAATGTGTCCAATATCGGTGCCCCCTATTCGTCCCAATCGGTGAGGTCGGGATAGACGAGTGAAAGGGTAATGGATGAAGGGTTATAGGTAGATGAGGTGGTAGAAATCATGAAGATGCAGGTTTCCTAGAAAAGGTTGGTGATATGAAGGGGGAGTCGTCGATGGTATCTGAATTAGAAGTCTCTCCTACCGAAGAAGGTTCAACTTCCATATCAGAAATACACTTGATGTCTTTAGAAGGCGGTACCTCCAGCTGATAGCCAATGCCTTTCTTATTAAACTTCTTATACACAATAATGGGTTCAAGAGGTCCTTGTTCCTACGATCCCAATCTGCCATGTCCTTTGTAACCCATGTTCTTGATGCGGAACCCATTGTTATATCTTTCCACTTCAAGTTGAACTTGGTCATTCTCATCATAGAATATCCAAGAGTTAATGTAGTCGATGTATTCATCATCAAGGAATCCTCCTTTGATGAATATTATTGGTAGAGCTTTAATAACGGCTGTGGATGAAGATGCCTTGGATGTAGAAGGTTTTCCATGGGATTTGGGAGATAAGGGGAGAATTCCAACACAACAAGATTCTTGCAATGTGTATTCACCCAGACCTTGTTCAGTGTACTTGATATGGAGATTTGGAGTGTCTTTGCTAGATGATGGCTTGAGTAAGGTGGATGGGTCAACATAGGATGAAGATTGATAAGCTTTAGTGTTGATGGGGATATAGTTAGGATTTTGATATTTGTCTTGAAAGGCACTTCAAAACTCAAATGGATTGGGATTGGCATAGATGGTGAATTCAACACTATTATATGGAAACTTGAGACATTGATGGTATGTGGAAGGAATGGCTTTAAGGGGATGGATCCATGGATGGCCAAGGATTATGTTATAGGGAAGCTCATTATCAAGAACTTGACAATGGGTGTTAGTAGTGACAGGACCAACTTAGATAGGCAAATGGATGATTCCTTTAGTATCTCTCTCAGCATCATCATATGCTTTGATGGTAATGATCTTGGAAGTATCAATGTTCTTCTCAAAATATCCCAACTGTTTGATTAGTTTTAGAGAGCATATATTGAGACCAACTCCACCATCCACTAGTATTCATTTGATACGATGTTGGTTTACAAATATTTCTATGTGGAGGGCTCCATTATGTGATGGGTTAATGGATGGTTGAAGATCTTTATTAGAGAAAGTGAGATGGAAAGGGGCTGAAATGCTAGCTATTATAGATTGAAATTGTGTGTTATCGATATCATTAGGCATTGAAGACTCTTGCAATGCTTTATCAAGGATAACGTTATGAGCAGGGTATATGCGTAGTAGCTCTAGGATGGAGATGTGTGTGGGAGTTTTGCTAAGGTGAACAAGGATATTATAACTAGGAGGCAGTCGAAGAGGATTGATAGGTGCTCCTTGAATGGTAACATGACCTCTTCTAGTAGTTACAACACAATCGGGTGCTTTACTTTGGATAGTCATGGTAGAAATGCGAGCATGGTCAATGTGGCCAATCATAGATGACTCATAGTTGTAATGGATAGCAATATTCCTAGTATTAGGGTTACTTTCTTTGTCATGAAGTGGAAGTGGATTTTTGAAAGAATCTAGATCATAGTTTGATGTTGGTTGATGTGTCGGTTGTGATGTTGATGTTGTGATTTTAGCAAGACCTTGATCGATATAATCTTGAATGACATGTTTTAAATGCGTGCAACCATTTGTGCTATGTCCTTTGACTCTGTGGTATTCAAAATATTTAATCTCTTTGTACCAAGGAGCTTTGAAGACAGGTTCTGCGTTTGGTCTAGCCTCAGGTAATGTGATGTCTCCCGCTTGAATTACCTTTTGAAGAATTACCTCAATAGGTTATCCCAAAGGAGTGAATTGTTGTCTAGGTGTTGGATTAGCTATAGATGCAGCTTGAATATTGATCGGAGATTTCACTTTTTGTATGTTCCTTGCATCTACAATGCCGTCATTAAAAACATTTTTGTTTTTGTTCCAAAAGTAGGATTTTCCATTTGAAGATTGAGGATTGTCCTTGTTATCTTTGAAAATTTTGATGGTGCCCTTAGCAATTAAAGCTCACTCAATGATGGTTCCTTTGGAGATGAGTTTGTCAAAGGTGCTAGTACTTTGCAATTGCAATTGGAATGAGAGCTTGGGATGAAGATTTTGGACAAAGATGTCAAGTTGCTGTTTCTTGGGTATTTGCCATGATAATTTGCTAGCCATGTTACACCACCATTGGGTAAATGATGAGAAAGTTTCTCCATTTCATTGTTTATTATTGACAAGATCATTCATATTCACCTCATGTTTAATGTTGAAAGAGAAATGGGATCAAAATTTGTCTGCTAATTCCTCAAAAGTCTTGATTCCTAGAGGTAGGTGAGAGAACCATTCAAGAGCTTGTCGCACTAAGCTTCGAGGGAATAGTCTCAAGAGATATGTATCATCATATGCAACATTGAGACATGCAACATAGAATGCTCTAAGATGGTCATCTAGATTGTTGTTCCCTTTGTATTTGTCAAATTGTGGCATTTCAAAATGAGGGGGAAAAGGTTGCATGTGAAGTGATCTGTCAAATGGATAAGGGCATATTTCTCCCAAGGAAAATGTCTTCTTGTTTTTTCCCACTACCTTGTGAACCATTTGTTCAATATCTGCTTGAGATAGTTTCTATTGTTGCAAATGGTGTTGATGGGCTGGAGGTGGAATGTAGTATGATGTATATTGTTGCTGTGGTGGAATGTATGACAGTATGACCATATGTTGAGGTTGAGTGCTCACATTATATGCCGAAGGATTGGTATGCGACACGTATGTGCTTGATGATTGTTGTCCTTGAGACACAAGTGGTGGTTGGGTGTATTGTGATGGATTGATTCCAAGATTTTGCACCACATGGGAACTAGAGGATGGATTGATGTTGATTGATGGGTATGGATTGGAGGTTGGATTTGCATTAAGATTTGAAGTGGCAACATTATGATAACTAATAGCAGGAATGGTGGATGAAGAAAGATGGACATTTGGGTTTATATTTTGGGCAACATGAGTACCTTGAGATGGATTAGTATATGTCATATGTTGGGTGACAATGGTTAATGCTTGGGTTGCATAAGACGGATTGGCATTTTGTGAAGGATTATATGGACATGGAGTAAGTGATGCAAGTTGATCAATATAAGGGATAGTGGTATTAGGATTGGCTTGTGATACAATAGGCTGGTCACTCATGTCAATGAGATTGGCATTGGGATTATATGGTCTATTAGATGCATTCATGGAAATCATGGAGACCATATTAGAGGTGATAGGGATATTAGTTTGGGGTGTGGATTCCACATGTGATGCAATAGGAGTAAAAACTTGTAATGGTTGTGAGACTTGTGTGGCTTGTGATAGTTGGATAGCTTGTGAAACTTGTGGAGTTTGTACTTGTGAAACATGGACAACTTGTGATACTTGAGGAGTTTGTGATACTTGAGGAGTTTGTGATACTTGAGGCATGGATATGGTCATGGTAGGAGCGAGGGTATGTTGTGAGATAGGGAAAGGTGGAAAGCTCAAATTTTGTGAAAGGTAAGGAAATACCTTGGTTGGAGTTATCAAATGTTCTAGAGTATACTTCATACGTGGTGGACTTGATGGTGTAGCAATAGGCAATGAAGGAGATGGATTGGCAGATGGTGTGGGTATGGTGGATGGTCCCTTTGCAACAACAGGAGTGTTTGGATCTTTTTTACGAATGGTAGATATGTCAAAGTTGCTTGATAACTTGGCTCCCATATGAGCTAATTGCAAGAAATAGTGATCTTGATCATATAAAATAAGCTTATCAACTTGGTCCCATATGTGTGGCTCTTGAAATTTAGATAACTCATCTTGGGATGGCTTATGATAGGTTGTTGTAAATGGATGATGTTGCACTTGTTGTGAAGATGATGGTCCAACAGTGTATCCTTTAGGTACAAACATGTGAGGAGGCATACCAGTTGTGAATTTAGTTGCATCTTTGAGGGGAGTTGATTGAGATTATCGCAATTTAGCTTCCATTTCAGCTCACAATTTAGCTTCCATTTTAGCTCTATATTTGCTCCTACTTATTGTTTGGTTGTTGGTTGGGTCACTTGGATTGTTGAGATTGTTGTTTGATAGGATTGCTTTTTTGGTTGATTGACTGGATAAACTTCCCTAGAGAATAGATCATAAACTCAAGGGAAAATGTAATTGATGATGATGTTTGCTGATGTTACTAAGGCTAAATAAAGCCAAAGGGATGATGTTTTCTATTGCTTGGTTGATTGTTTTGATGATTGCTTGCTGGTTGGGGGTCTCAAGAGGATGGAAAGCTCAAAACGTCCAATGATTTTGTATGCTCAAAATAGGAGATGATGTTTAGATGGCTGTAGATGGTTAGAAGAATGTTTGGAAGTTGATGACAGAGCTAAGCAATCTGAAAGTGCAATAGATTGGGTTGGGTTGATGCGGATTGATGATGTTTAACCAGAAGTGACAAGTAATAGCTCAAATACGACTCAGGAAAAGCCAAAAGTGAGGACTAATAGATCAAAAGAGATCTGGGTAGTTTTAGGTGATAGAGTGTAGTGCTAACCAGAAGTGATCACATTTACCATATGCGAGTAGTTTCAATGCAAAAGCAATTTTCTGTTGTTTAAAAGCGATGCAGTCTAGCCAGAAGCGAGCAATTTTAGTTCAGAAGTGATTTAGGTCTGACAGAGGGTGTGTTTTGGTGAATTTTGGCAAGAAAACAATGATTTCAGTTACTCACATACACAACATTCACAAACATGTACAATCTGATGCAGAGGCATCCACACTAAAACCTTGACATACAGCATGTATGTCTACAACCCATCATCATCATATTTTCTGTTAACATTGTCAGCATCATCATATTTTCTCTTGCCGACCGATATCCTCCTGCAGACAAACCTTCGACCTTTCACCTGTCAGCAGCATCATCATATCCGGCTATCGGCAGCATCATCACATTCGGCAAGCGCAAACATCCTCCTGATGTTCACTGTTCATCTTACCGCCAACCTCTATCTGCAGCATCATGATGTTCGACATCATCTTCATCAGCAGGATATAAAATATCCTGCTCCCTCCATATATCCTGATGACGACACTTCACGCACCTTTCCTTCGATGCTTACATCACCCTGATATCCGACTACTTAAACAACAGCATCAGGATATGACTTATCTGGTCATATTGAAACATCTTGATGATGATACTCAACTTTATACTGATGACGAATATTCTGCCGAATATCCTCCTCCCGATCCACTTAACTTCTCAATGCCTTATGCCGATACCAAGACACTTATGGTCAGCAGGATAAACCTTTACCGGGTGATATTTCGGAATGTCCTGATGACGATTATCCTGATGACGATGACGTCATATGCAGCTCCTTCAATATCCTGCTGTTGGCCAAACTTAACATTATCGGCCCGCGATGGTTTTATCAACCCGATCTTCTAACTTATGCCGATATACTCTTCCTCGGCAACACCTGATGATGATCACCCCGATGCACATTCACTTTATGCAATCGACTGCATCATGTTCATCTCCACCTACTCGGATGACGCCCGAAGTAACTGCAGGATATACCCAGAAATATCTTGATGATGCCGTTGCGATGGATTTTCCAACCTTAGCGAATTTTGATCCACCGAACCTCCTGAGGTGACCCGATATGCTATCAGGGCGATCTTCCAGACTCTAACAACCAGCACGACCTAGCACATGCCCATGCTAGGGTTCTCAGCACATCTAGACTGCGATCCTGCAAACATGCATGTGAACAAACAGAAAATGCAAACTAAATCCTAAACTACTGTACATAGCCATTCCACCGATTTGATGAATCAACCGGTGGAATGGATCAGCGAATCCATGTAACCACCAAAACAACAGATAGATTACACAGTGGAATCCAAACAGAAAATTGACACAAACAGGATCTCTTTATTGATTTCAAAAGATGCAAATACAGTACTCTGTCTCACTCTGCAATCTAACTCCTCAATCTGTATCTATATCTCAATCTGTATCTCTGTCTAAAACCAACCGATCCTAATATATAAATAGGATCTTCTTGCGAGTACTACCACTCGATTCCCAGCGGCTGGGAGCTTCCAAGCGGCTGGGAGGAGATCCAACCGAACTAACAACCTAAACAGCTGTCCAAACTATCTAAAACTAGTAAAGTATGGTCAACATGACCTTATTACATGCATTGGTCTTATAAGACCTTCTTGGAAACATTAACCAGACCTATAACAAACTAACTACCTCATGGAGGCCAGCTATCAGGTAGGTGCTCCTGCACCACAATCCTAGGCTGGAAAAGGATTGTATTTGTTGAATCCCCTTGCCATGCTTATTCAAAGCGGATAGCTTCAAGATCTTGGTAGCACTAGCTCCCCTCCACGGTACTCACATCTCACAGATACCAAGTTCTAAGTTTCCCAAGGCTCGCAAACCTTAAGATTATCTTTTCTATCTCTACTAAGAACCATGAGAGTTGAGGCGGCTAAAAAGGCTTAACCTTCTGCATCAACAAATAGAGGGATTTGGGCCACTACATAAAGGTTGCTAGTATGGGCATCCATTCAGGTGGCTACACATGCGGTGATTCACTTCATTAATGGAGGTTTCTTGAGCCCAAAGAGGTTACACTTGATGGGGTTTGGGGGAAACATTCATTGGTGTAACACAACTGCACCCATTGTTTGTGGCTTTTGACACAAACACTTTTATTATAGTGGCTTGGAAGAGCTTGGCTTTAGCCTATTACCGCTTGGGTCGTACCCCTTCTCACACTAGGAAGGCAGGCCCTCTAAAGATAATAACAAGTTCTCATGCACCCAAGATCTATTTGATAGGCAAGGGGAGAGGATACTTTTGTTATTAAATTTGGGTTACACACATACACAACAAGCAATTCAAGAAAGATAAAACAAGCACGGAGCAAACAATGGTTCCTTTTAAGCACCAAATCCAAATGTTCCTAGATTAGTGACAAAAATGACATGTCTTTGACTGATCAAAGCTGCAACAGATATGTTAGTAGTTTTAAAGCCTCCTTTTCTTGGACAAATAATAAGATGTTGTACAAATAGATGATTAGTAGCCAAGAAAGCCAAACTATAAATGACAAAACCAAAAGTGACACACAGTTACTAGAAGTGATTAACTATTGATCATAAGCGATGTGATTTATGCCAGATGTGACTGGTTGTTAGTTAAAGGTGATGCAGAAATACCAGATATGACTTGTTACTGCTCAAAAGTGATCTAAATCTGCAGGATGCATAAAAATCCTTGTTCATGCACAATTAGGGTTAGGATCATGAAAGAAATGATTATTAAAGATTACAAAACCTTGAAATATGAGGTCTAGTAGATGAAATATGATCAGATGGATACCCTGCAACCACAGATTGATGAATTGAAAACCCTAGAATAATAAATTGATGAGATCTTGCAAAATCAAGGATGTTAGCTCAATAAAATCAAAAAACCTAATCAATTGATTGGCAAATGATAATATGATGATCAGGATCATGTAAAACATAGAGTAGAACCCTTGATTGATTAATAAAAATCTAACATAGCAACCTACAAAATCAAATGTTAATAGAAAACCCTAGATTGCTGAAAGCAACTAAAACAGCCAGATGCGAGCAGTTTTCAATCAAAAGTGATGCACTGTCAACCATAAGCAATAATTTTTTTTAACGTTAAGTGACACAGAAATACCAAAAGTGACAAGTTTTTGCTCAGATGAGACTGCAAGTTACCGTAAGCACTCTGAAAAACTTGAACTTCATGAAACAACTTCAAAATGCAAAGTTAATCAAGGACGTGAGTCCCACCAGGCGTGCCAGAATGTGGATAGGTAAAAGTCAGGTCAATAAGATCAAGCATGTAAATCAAAACCTAATCCTACCACCATCAAATAATCAAATCCAAGTGAAACCAAAAAGCATGCAATTCAAGAACAAGATCACATAGATTGTATGATTCCTTGTTTGTGATGTGGATTACTTCTCAACAATGAACAATTATGAAGATCAAAGCTGCCATGATGGATAGATGATAGTGATAATATGATCAATGGATACTCAAATGCTCAATATGCTCAGGATGATAATATAGACG
This sequence comes from Cunninghamia lanceolata, assembly GCA_027924645.1. Classification (NCBI taxonomy): domain Eukaryota; kingdom Viridiplantae; phylum Streptophyta; class Pinopsida; order Cupressales; family Cupressaceae; genus Cunninghamia; species Cunninghamia lanceolata. The sequence goes on along the minus strand of BSBN01000286.1, from coordinate 2,998,770 downwards.
CTATGATAACAGTGAATTATAAGTATGGAATAAAAGGGTGTATATATAGTCCTCAACCAAAATCAATCAATGGTAGAGATGATAAGATAGAATGGAGGGATGAGATTAAAAGATGACATAGATGAATGTATACAAGCCATGTGTCCATAGGTAAGACCTATTTTAAATGATTGTAGTTGGGTTGTTATTGATGATAAGATAAGTTTACTTAAAATAGAGAGAGGTTCTATTTTAAGGATTTGATGATGAGGCTAGTCATTTTGAGAACCAATTAGAATTTCAATCTAGATCATTCCAATGAACAAGGCCAACTTGTACACATAGAAGAAAGTGATAAGATAAGGGATGATTTTAAATGAGAGAGGAAATAAATTAAATAAAGTGAAGATTTTTTTAATTTATAGAGCTGATGATAAGATAAATAAATAAAATATTGATTTTATTTATTTACTATGGAGGAAACCAATTAAATAAATTAAGAAATTTATTTAATTGTTTGGAAAAAAATATAAGAAATAATTAAATAATAAAAATTATTTAATTATGAGAAATAAAAGAAATTAGATGAAAATTTAGAGGGAAATTAACTAAATAAATATGATTTATTTAATTAATTAGAAAGATGGGTGATTAGATGTTTTCAAGACAAGTGTGCTAGGACAAAGTTACCTAAATGCTGATGCAAATGGTGAAAATGTAATAAATTGATAAATAATGAAATGAGTCAATTTTGGTTGTCTACACCGACATTTGAAGCAATTAGGCAAATCCTCATAATGGAAAATATAACTCCAAGAAGATACATTGGGAAGAAATTTGGCAACTTCTTGAAAGTCTACAATGCAGAAGTTTAAATTTTCCAAATATTGGTCCTTTATACCCTGCCTATAAACTTGAGATTTGAAGACCTTGCTATACCATGTGGTTTTAGGGCATTCATGCCTCATCAATAGACCAACATTTCCAACTTTTGTGTTGTACTCTTCCATTTTTCTTCCCATTCCTTATTATTTCTTAAAAGAAAAAGATAGCTCCAGAGTTGGAGTTCCCCCACATATAAGTTTAGCATGGAAGTATTAACATGCCTCATGGTAATGCCCGTGCTGAAAGAACACAAATAGAAAATTTTGCTATTCTTTAGGGTTTTGCATGTAGGTTTCCATGAATTCTTTGTCATTTTCAAAATAAAAGGGCAAATTGCAGCTAATGCGTAACAACTTCCATCACAAAAATTATTCCCTTAAGAATAATGCATACACACCTAAGGGTTGCCATTGTACTGAAAGGGTCTCCTCTATTTCGCAAGCAAGGGCAATTCTTTCTTCAGTTGTTGTCTTTTCTTCCTGAAGGTTCTCCAAATCTCTCTAGAGCTGTGTGTTCTCCTTTCTAAGCTTGGTATTATCCTTAGATAGTTGCATATTGACTTCATAAATTTGTAATGTTGCTAGTGTAGGGGTAGGTTGTCCTGGTCGTTGAGAAAGAGTAGCAATCTGGGTGTCTCTTTGTATAATTTGGGCTTTCTACTCTTCAAGGTCTTTCTGTGGTTTGGAGACTATTTTGTCTCTTTCTTCTTTTTCTCAACAAACTTTTTGTTGATTCTTCTCTTACTCCACATCCCTAGTTTTTAGCAACTGAGACAGGGTGTCCAATTATTTTTGGAATTCCCTCAAATCATGCTTGAACTTTGAAAGGGCCAAGACATGGAGGGTTTGTTCTTCCTCCTCACCCTCATTGGCAATATCAACTTGATGTTCCTTTCCTTTCCTTCGAAGAGGTTCAGAGGCTTCCTCTTCACCTTCACTAGCAATATCAACCTGTGATTCCTTTTCTTTCCTTCGGAGAGGTTCAAAGTCTTCCATTTCTTTTTGTGCCTTAGGGGTGGAGAGACTTCCTGAAATGGTGGCCGCATCTTTCCCTACTTCAGTCCTTTCTTTGACAAAAGTTCTGGTATGGCATGTTGGTGCAGTGGCGGAGGCAACACTTTCTTCTCCTTTTTCCTTTTATGTAGATTTCTCCGCAACCCTCTGTAGTTGTTTGAGATGGTGTGCTATTATCTCTATAGAAATCCTCCCATTTTTCTTGACCATTTTCCTATTGGGTGGAGTGGTGTTTGATAATCAAGTAAATCATATCATGATGGCTTATTTGTCCATTAGTATTTTTCACTTTAGCTATCATGTTCTATAGACATGTGTGTAGGTAAGCAGGAAGATTTTTTAGACACTTAGGTTAGCTTACCCCATGTTGTAAGTGGATCAAAATGGGCATCCCAAGGCCCAAGATAGCCCCATACTATCTTTTAGAAGTGAATAGCTTCATGACCCACATGACCATAGTCCTCCATGGTTCTTAGAGGCTAGTCCTTTCAATCCCTTTAGTTGCCCCCTTGCTAACAATATATTGTGGCAAAGGCTCTAGAGTAACATGGAAGATTTGAATTAACTCTTTGTATGAGGGCTTAGTTTGAAACAAATCTGCTCCTACTTCTGGAATTTCTAAAATTTGGCTAATAACAGTAGAGTTCACAGGAATCCTTACCCCTTTCACTGTAGAGAAGCTCCAGTGGAAGTTAGTGAAGAACTCCTCCACCAATTCTTTTTCATAACCTTCAAATTTGCACAGAAATCCTAGCAAACCTACTTTTTGAAGAATATCAATACTTGCTTGATCCATGATTGCATTCTCTAGTTTTTCCTTCCATTTGTTTCCGATTGCTATATCTGTTACTCACTGAATGTCTTTCAATTGATTCCAAACATGGCAGAGAGGAGAAGCAGTTGTGTCTATGAATGAGGAAAAATGGATTTAACAGGTTTCCAAACTGTTTTTCCCAATTTATGATGACATCAACACATGGAGTGTAGGAGAACCCTATAATTAACTTCATCATTATTTCGGGAGTAATGGTGTACAAAGTGGAACTATTCGGCCTATAATTCAAACACCTTGATCTTAAGTTGCTACATGCAGGAGGTCTTGTTGAGCCACCATCTTTAATGCTATGTCTATTCAAATATGGAGTTGATTAAAGCTATCGCTCGCCCAAGATTCTTGTAATTATGAACCATAATCAAGGGTCATTTATTATGCAATTTAATCATGATTACCATTTAAACATATTAATTTTCATTTATGGCATGTTGATAAAAATATGACATCATGATTAGATGGTACATGCCCCTACCATTTGTCCTTGGGGACTCTCTTGTGCCACGTGCCCTCTTTCAAATGATTGCATTGGTTTACCATGCCACATTGATCTATGTGCTTGCTAAAAGGAAGTATGTGCTAGGAATGCAAGGGGAGTATGTGACACATATATACATTAAAATGATTAATTATTTTAAGAAAGAAAATATATTTATGCAAAGTACTTACTTCCCGAGACAACATCATTTCAACTTTTACCAAACTCGCTTTTCAAGTGGAGACATGACTTGGTGTGCATATTTATCATCATGGTAATATCTATTTCTATTTGGAGTCATCTGGAGCCATCTAGATGTTTGTAGTACATGATTCAAAACTTGCAAAAACTTCAAAAGGAGTCTTATTTTAATAAAGAGGAAAATTCCTAGGAAAGACTGCCATTTCTGGTTTTCAATCTTCCCTACTAGGCAAAGCTGCCATTTTTGGTTTTCAACCTTGTCCCCCTTTTTTTGATAGAAAAGGCCTCCATTTTTGGTTTTGAACATTCCTATTTTATTTGGCTACAATTTATTTTTGAGGGATTAGAGCATAAACCCCATGAAAGAGAGGTCCTCCATAGTGAAGTACTTAATCTAAGATTGCAATTATGTAGAGAACTCTTCTTTAGATGCTAACCTATGATATAACTTGAATCTATGTCCATTCACTAGAAGAACTCGTCGATCTCCATCAATAGGTGATAGTTGCACAACACCATTGTTGAAAGTCTCCTTTATTTCATATGGTCCCAGCCATCGAGTATGCAATTTACCTTTGAGATCTTGGTATTTTGAATCATAAAGTAAAGCCCAATCCCCTTTCTTGAATTTCTTGGTGATGATGTGTTTATCAAGCCATTCTTTCCTTTCTTGTTCAATCAACTCTATATGATGCAGTACTTCCATTCTCATTTCCTCCATTCTATCTAGATGCATGATCCTATGTTGTTGGGCTTCTGTTAAGTCAATACCTACTTCAAGTGTTGTTCTCAAGGTTTCCACTTCATATTCAATAGGGAGCACCGACTATTTCCCATAAACTAACTCATAGGGAGTGAAGCTAGTAGTGGTTCTCCATGTGGTGTTATAGGCCCAAACAACTTCTGTCATTCTTTCTACCCAATCGGTCCTCTTTTCTGAAATTATTTTTGTAAGGATATTCTCCAATTCCCTATTTGTTACTTCTACTTGACCATTACTTTGAGGATGATACGAGGGATGTTTTTGATGACTGATTTGATACCTACCAGGAATGCTTTGATCATGGAAGACATGAACTATGGTCCTTGATCAAAGACAAGGACCCTTGGAGCTCCAAACCTTTGCAAAATGTGCTTGTACAAGAAATTTGCTACTTTTTCTTCTTTTACAACTAGTAGAGCTTTGGATTCAACCCATTTGGTGGCATAATCTGTACAGACCAGGATGTAATGCTTACCTCTGCAAGGTGGGTCAATAGGTCCCTCAAAATTAATTCCCCATTTCTTAAATGGTTCTAGGACCACTTGAGGATGGAGGGACATTTCTCCTGTTGGTGTAGGTGATCATATTGTTTGACATACTAATGAATGTGCTTTGTCATTGTTGGCCAGGTATATCTAACTCCCAAGATCCCGTGCCTAGTTTAAAGAGATGAAAAATGTCCTATTGAGGGTTCATCATGGCAAGCTCAAATGATGTCATAGACTTCTGTTAAATAGAATACCATTTACCCATTTATACCTAGAACTATCTCCTTTTAATCAGCTTATCTCCTTCTAGTTGAAATGTGGTGGACATTTTCTCATAGCCAAGTAATTAGAAAAATCAGCAAACCAAGGAGATTGTATGGAAATAGAAAAAAGATGTTCATCTAGAAATGCATCATCAACTATTTCATTGTTCCCCTGCATAGTTAATCTAGACAAAAAGTTAGCAACCACAATATCCTTTCCTGGTTTATCAATAATAGTTATATCAAATTCTTGTAATAGTAATAACCATCTAATGATTCTACCACCAACTACGGCTTTACTCATGAGCTATCTGATAGCAACATGGTCTGTGTGAACAAAGACCTTATATCTTGTAATGTAGTGGAAAAATTTGTTAATGGCATATACTACTGCTAGAAATTCTTTTTTTGTGGTTGTGTAATTCTTTTCTGTAGGATTTAGATTTTTACTGATGTAATGTATGGCATGCATTCCTCCAGATTCACTTACTTGTCCTAAGACAACTCCAATAGAATGGTTAGAAGCGTCACCATGGATATTAAAAGGTTCCTCCTAGTTTGGTCATTTGATAACAGGTGTAGTTATCATGGATTTTTATAGCCTCAAATGATTCTTGGCTTTGTGTGGTCCAGTTGAATTCAAAGTCTTTCTTGAGGAGGGTAAGCAAGGGGTTGGCTATTCTGCTAAAATTTTCAATAAATCTCCTATAGTAACTAGCATGTCCCAAAAATATTCTTACTTCTGTTTGAGTATGAGGTACATGAATCTGCACTATGATTGCAATCTTTTTAGGATCCACTTTCATACCTATCTAAGAAATGTGATGACCCAGAACTATCCCTTATGTCATCATGAGAAGAAATTGTTGGCAAGAGACACTATATGGATTCATGGTTGTTGTCATTGATGGCAACAAAGGTCATCCCACATATCCGCAAGTCATGATGTGTCTCTACCGGAAGTCAGAATAAAGAATGTTGTGGTCCGGTGAAGAAGAACAGAGCATGTGGCAAGGTCCGACAGATTGGTCCGGACCTCTCAGTGGAAGTGTCTTGGTACAGTACAGATTTGGGAAAGTCAAAAGGACTACCCTGAGTGGTATATTCCAAGGATTTAGCCTCCGGTGATGAACAAAGAAAAAGATATGAATGGTTGAGTACCGGATTCCTGAGAGACAGTGAAAATAGAGGAAGAACAGACTGGCAGAGTATCAGACTGCTTTCCGGATGGGTTACTGATGATGACAGAAGTTGTGAAGGCATGAATCATGTTTGGCCGACATGATTAATGATATCTACAAGTATATGCTTGATCCGCATTGCTTGGTGAGGAAGGATTCAGCCGACAGAATGAAAGTTTATAAGAAACTAGACTGTTCCGGATGCCGACTAGAAAGGTGATGAAATTACTTGTGCGGATATATATAGAGGATGGATTTAGTTGTGAAGTGTGTGGTGACGTAGAGAGATATGCGAATAAGTCCAGAGAAAGAGCAGAGGTAGCAAAAAGGATCCGGTATGTGAAAGATAGCAGAATAAAGAACAGAGGAAAGATGAAGTGCAGCAGATCAGTGTACTGAGCCTAACCGGAACTGAACTCCAGCATATGCAGATGCTTCCAATCAGTTCAAGACTGTGATTCTCATCACTTTGTAGACAGTGTGTCTTTTTGTAGGCAGTGGGCCTCTTGTGAGCAGTGTGCTCGGGCAGTGAGCCCTAATTGGCAAGTGCCATTTTTGTAATTTCCTATTCTTCTAACAGAGAATAATTCTTGGGTTAATCACCCCGTGGTTTTCTCCCTTAACAGGGTTTCCACGTCAAAAATACTGTGTCATGTGTTTCTTATTTCATGGTTAATTTTTTTGTGTTTGATTTTATGCTACATCAATTAAAAGAAAAGTTCAATAAGGGAAATAATTAGGATAACTGATTCACCCCCCCCTCTCAGTTATCAACAATTGGTATCAGAGCTAAGTTCCTCCTAATAGAGCCTAACAGCTTGAGGAAGATCTGGGATTTCAAATGGATGCATATGGTTTAAGGGAGCAACTCAAGACTGCCCTTGAGGATCTTGAACAGTCAAATTCTGAAGTCAGTGAATTAAAGGAAAGACTCAAACAGGCTGATGAATTCATGAGAGAATTAAAAGACAAATTAAGTCTCTCTATGAAAAAGAGAAAGGAGCTGCTTCAATAGTTGGCAAGACAAAGTGAAGAAAGCAATACAAATGAAGAATTGACTGAGCAAACCAAGTTAAGTGAAAAGTTATCAAAAGAAGTCATTATGTTAAGACATGAAATGGAATCAGGAACTATAAAGTTTACTCAAGAGATTGAAGAAAAAAGAAAGGCTGAAGACAATCTAAGACAATCTCTTAAAGAAAAATCAGAAGAATGCCACCAGATGGACAGGATTATCAGACATCTTGAATCTGATCTTGAAGATGCCAAAGATAATGAAGGAAAACTTGAGGATCAAATTACCTCTCTCAAAAGAGACCTTCAAACAGCAAATGAATATAAAGAGAAATTCAAGATAAGTTCTGCTCAACTTGAAGTTCTTCTTGGAAGTCAAAAGAGGACAGATGACAAGTATGGCTTGGGATATGAGAAAGGAGAAAGCTCCGGATCCGGTCAGAAGAATCTTGGATCAGAAAATCCAAGGAGCAGGCCTAGAAGACCTCCGGTAAGACAGCCAAATGCTCAAAGATATCCATCCTTCAATGGATACTGCCACAGCTGCAACCACTTTGGTCACAAAGCTAATCAGTGCAGAATGAGAATGAATCAGAATAATTCATCCTTCTCCGGACAGTGCTTCAACTGCAAAAGGTATGGACACAAATCCCATGAATGTAGAATTATGCAAGTAAACAAATCATTCAAAGGTAGATGCTTCACATGCAATAGAATAGGTCATAGGGCTAATCAATGCAGATCAAGAGGATATCAGTCAAATATGCAAAGGAATGTTATTTGCCAAATCTGCAATAGGTCCGGTCATAATGCTAAAGTCTGCAGAAACAAGAATCAGGACAAGAGAGGTCCGGTGTATAATCAGAATCAAGACAAGGGTAAACAAAAGATGAATGCGGATGAGGTTAGGAATCAGATGAGCAAGATTTGGGTGAAGAAAAGTTCAGAGAATGTAGAGGTTGGATCCGCACCAGACTCTGGTGCTGATATTTCTTCCGGAAATTAAAAAGTGAGCTCAGGCTCAGGGGGAGACTCAAAGAAAATCTTGTTCCCCCAGCCAAACAAGTGGTGCCGGATGTGGCACAAGATGCGGATCAAAGGGTTTGTAGATATGAGTCTTGAGATACTTCAGTCAAGTTTTCAGAGGTCCGCATGGAGTTATGAAGAAGCTGTGATCGATCAAATAAGATCTGTTCAGGGAGATGCTCCGGTATGATAAAGAATTACAAAAAGGTCCGGAAAGATCCGGAAATGCACTATCTTGTTCTGCGGATTGGACAGAGTGTTTGGGATGTTCTTGTAGTATGTTACCTCGATTTATTCATGATTGAAAGATCCGGATGATATCCACAGATCAGGACTAATCCGGGATACTCCAAGCTATCCAGACAAGGCAAACCGGAATGATGTAGGTGAAGCATTTATTGCAGACAGATATTAGGGTTCGCGGAGCAATTTAAGGGATTTCTCAAAGGACATTTGCTCATTCTACACTCGAGAAGAAGCGAAAAGTGGAGCTCTGCAACAAGGTTCTTCAAGCACACCAAGGATCTCCTGCCAAAGCTATTGGATAAAGAAATCAATCCAACCACTCCGTGCAAACCGAAGGTGCATAAGGTATTCTCCGTTTTTCATTACCTCACTGCAAATCTTTGAAGAATGGCTACTCCAAACATAGTTAAGATCTCTGATAGACCTCGCCCCTCATTCAAGAAACATCCCTACAAATCATTGGAGGTAGACCCACTAGGAGCCTTCTCTTGTGTTCCTCACGGAGTTCTACACACCGAAGACATTAGGGTTTACATACATGCAAACATTGAGGAATTTGGGGAATTCAAATTAAGAGACCTCTATCACAAGCAGCTGATTGACAATGCTTTTGAGCTTAAACCAGAGTATAAGGATATTCAGAAGAAACAATTTGAGCAATTTATTCATTTCCCCTGTTTTGAAGAGGATGAATGGGTCCGGTATGTACTGAGCAGGATGCATGACAACTTTCTATGGCTAGATAGACCCTGCAAGATCACAAAAGAGGCAATTAGAGCAGTAACTGGCCTATACTCTTCCGGAGGAGTACCTATCCTCAAATCTGTCAAGAACAACATTGTAACTGAGGCCACCGGATCAAAATTTGACAAAAGGGCAATGACCATTGAAGACATCTCCGATCCGGATATCAAATATGCATCAATGATAATAGGATACAAGATCTATCACTCCAGCAGGGAGAATTCTGTATCCGGAACGGCAATATACACTGCTTATGAAATGTTAAGAAAGAATGCAGAATATGATCTCTGCGAACTACTACTAAGCCAATTAATGGAAAACATACAGAAAATCAAGAAGGATAAGAAGAATTCCTTTAAGTATGGTACTCTTATTGTATGTCTATTCTTCTATTTCATGAATGAGCTACCCGGAACAAGTGGATGGGTATGGCAGAATGACAAACCTGTTGCAGTCCAGATAAGAGACTACTTGCATGGACTTGGGGATGCAAAAGCGAGAAATTCAGCTCTATGGGGATACTTCAAAAACTTTCAGAGCATGATGCAAGCAAGAGAGAGAATTCCCCAGTCTCTCATTGAGAAATACAAGGACTCAGTGTGCTTTATGGTTGACACTGATCAGTGCCTAATGGAGGCAGTGGAGCCAAGGACTGTCTGGATCATGCCCATGGGGTATGAAGTTGATGAACAGATAGTGGAGCTGCATGTTCAACACATGCTAAGTCAGCCCAAAGATCCTAAGGCAGAAAGGTTTGGAACCTTTGAGGAGCTGAGTGTAAAAATACATGTAGAACTCAGGGAACCTAAGATTAAAAGAAAGGTAAGAAAAGAAGTAGAGCACATTGCTCAAGGCCTAGGTATCTCAAAGGAGGCACTTGATGCCAGCCGGGAAAAGAGGAGGAAGGCCGAGGAAGAAGAGAAAAGCAAAGAAAGTGCTCCGGTTGGAGCTCCCACCCGGACCAGATCAACAAAGAGATCTGCACCTCCCTCAACCAAAAGTTCAAAACCGGAAGTCCAGGCATCCGATAAGAGATCCAAGACAAAAGCCACAAGGGCTTATGGAAGCCAAAAGGATGAAGAGGAAACAGAATCAGATGAGGGAGTAAGAGAAGCAAAGAAACAGAAGAAGAAAGGATCCGGTAAGCCCTCCACAGGCCAAGACAAGGATGAAATGGCAGAGGTAACTGTTGAAAAGCCCACTCTGTCACTAGAGAGCATAATCAAGTCGGTCACGGTGGATGGAAACCTTCAACCAATGACTGAATCCTATGATGACTTCAGTGAGGCAGACCAAAAGACTCTGCAGGAAGCCACAGTTAAATATCTGAACATATACAATAAGGCTTTCATTGAGATCATATCTCTCATTCCTAAAAGCCTAGAGAAGGAAATGGAAGTAAGAAAGAATAATGCTCATGCCAAAGATCTTGAGATCCGGGAGCAGATAGCTATTCAGCTATATCCTCAAATTGATCCCAAGACAATGAACATTATCTTCAAGGACTGCAAAGATGAGTTCAGAAGCAAAGCCAGGATGAATCAACTCATGCTTGGTGAGACTGACAAAGTGGCCCACGAAACAGAAGAGATCCTCCGGAAGGCCTTCAAAAGGTTCAATCTTCCTGTTGTAGAGGACTTAGGTGCAGAAACAGCTGCTGATTTGGAATCTTCTGTTCCGGAAGAAGTGAGCCCTGAACAGACAAGTGAGGACTTGGGACCCTCTGCTCCAGAAGAAGTGGCCCATGAACAAGTTAGCATCTCTCCTCCGGTTTCCCCTACAGTCTCCGGATCCAAAGAAGAAGAGCAATTACAGGAGAAGGAAGCAGTGGTGAAAGACAAAGAGGTTGACAGTTCTAAGACTGCAGAAGAGAAGAAACATCTGTCTCCGGCAAGAGACACTGCACAAACTGTTCAACAATTTTTGAGCAAAGAAACTCTAGAGATTGATGAACCGGAGCTTCTAAAAGGCCCATTTGATTTTGACTCTCTCTCTCCGGTACAAACAATGAAGATAGCTTCATTTGCAAATACCAAGGCAAATGAAAAGCTCCTGAAGTCTCATATGGAAGACTGTGAGTTGATAGAGGCTGCCTCCGGAGTACTTGTGAAGATCATGCCATCAATCCAAATAGATCCGACAGCCTCCACTTCTGGTAATCTAAAAACCTTAGTCAGCAGTGTTGATACACATTTTGATTCTCTAGAAAAATCAGCTGAAGAAAAGGTCCGGAAAGAATTTTTGGATAAGAAATTTTCAGAGATATTAGAATTAATTTCTAAAGATAGGAAGATTGTAAGCATTGGAATAAAGAGCTTAGAGAATGCTCTTAAGGATGGCGGTGATATCTATAAATTTTGTATATCCTGGTCAAAGGCAACAGCCACATTTGACAAGAAAATAAAAGAGGAACAGGATAAGCTACAAAGCTTATCTCAAAGTTTTGATCCTCTCTCTTCCTCTATAATAAATCAAGAATGTCAGACTATTGCAGTCCTGAACGAAATAAAGAATCTTGAGAAGGAAAGGAAGAACATCACCAACCGGATGGGAGAACTTAGAAGGATTATAATCCCTAAGTTGGAAACCATGCATGAGGCCATCAGTGATGCTAGGACCACCGCCCAAACAAAAGATCCGACAGATCTCAAGCGGGCAGAAGCGTTTGCATTTTTGTTAAGTGGTCACATTTCAATTTTGGACAGAATGAAGCAAAGTTGGGCTACCGAAATGATTCAATTACAGACATCCTTTGCAGACATTCTTCAATATATGTGAGTATGTAAATATGCGGCTAAGTATAAGAAATTTTTGAAAATTTTGATATGCGGACCCTACCCTTTGCCATTGATGTCAAAGGGGGAGTGAGGAGCAGTGAAAAATGAGGGATCCAACTAAGGGGGAGTTCCGGAAATTGTATATAAAGACAGAGCATCAGCAAAGGGGGAGCATAGTGAAAACACTTAGTCATTTTTCACTAAGTGTTGCCATCAATGCCAAAGGGGGAGATTGTTGGCAAGAGACACTATATGGATTCATGGTTGTTGTCATTGATGGCAACAAAGGTCATCCCACATATCCGCAAGTCATGATGTGTCTCTACCGGAAGTCAGAATAAAGAATGTTGTGGTCCGGTGAAGAAGAACAGAGCATGTGGCAAGGTCCGATAGATTGGTCCGGACCTCTCAGTGGAAGTGTCTTGGTACAGTGCGGATTTGGGAAAGTCAAAAGGACTACCCTGAGTGGTATATTCCAAGGATTTAGCCTCCGGTGATGAACAAAGAAAAAGATATGAATGGTTGAGTACCGGATTCCTGAGAGACAGTGAAAACAGAGGAAGAACAGACTGGCAGAGTATCAGACTGCTTTCCGGATGGGTTACTGATGATGACAGAAGTTGTGAAGGCATGAATCATGTTTGGCCGACATGATTAATGATATCTACAAGTATATGCTTGATCCGCATTGCTTGGTGAGGAAGGATTCAGCCGACAGAATGAAAGTTTATAAGAAACTAGACTGTTCCGGATGCCGACTAGAAAGGTGATGAAATTACTTGTGCGGATATATATAGAGGATGGATTTAGTTGTGAAGTGTGTGGTGACGTAGAGAGATATGCGAATAAGTCCAGAGAAAGAGCAGAGGTAGCAAAAAGGATCCGGTATGTGAAAGATAGCAGAATAAAGAACAGAGGAAAGATGAAGTGCAGCAGATCAGTGTACTGAGCCTAACCGGAACTGAACTCCAGCATATGCAGATGCTTCCAATCAGTTCAAGACTGTGATTCTCATCACTTTGTAGACAGTGTGTCTTTTTGTAGGCAGTGGGCCTCTTGTGAGCAGTGTGCTCGGGCAGTGAGCCCTAATTGGCAAGTGCCATTTTTGTAATTTCCTATTCTTCTAACAGAGAATAATTCTTGGGTTAATCACCCCGTGGTTTTCTCCCTTAACAGGGTTTCCACGTCAAAAATACTGTGTCATGTGTTTCTTATTTCATGGTTAATGTTTTTGTGTTTGATTTTATGCTACATCAATTAAAAGAAAAGTTCAATAAGGGAAATAATTAGGATAACTAATTCACCCCCCCCTCTCAGTTATCAACAGAAATTTCTCATGATTCAAAGATAACTAATGCTCCACACACCACTCAAGTACATTGTTAAGACTCTTCAGGGCTTTGTTGAAAGTCTTTCCCTAAACAATGAAATCATCCATGTATACTTCAATGCATGTGTTGGCTAGATCAACAAAAACTACCAAGACAACTCTTTGAAATATGGTTGGTGCATTGCACAACCTAAAAGGTAAAACCCTATAAGAAAATGTTCCCCAAGGGCATGTAAATGTGGTTTTGTCTTAATCCATCGGAACCACCTAGATCTAGTTGTAGCCACTGAACCCATCTAAAAAGAAGTACTGGCTACTAGCCAAATTATCCAATACTTGATCAATAAAAGGTAGGGGGAAGTAGTCCTTTTTGGTTGCTTTATTCAACTCCCTATAGCTGATACAAGTATGCCATTTCCCATGTTTTTGGGTACAATCACTAGTGATGAAACCCGCTAACTATCAGAAGTGGGATAAATGAAGCCTACCTGCAACAACTTCTTTATCTCTTCTTTTACTTTTTCTCTTAGTGCAAGATTAATTCTCCTTTGGGGTTGTCTTACAAGACAAACATCCTCTATGTAAATATGGTGTGTACACACACTAGGATGGATTCCCATGCAAAAGCTTGTGTATGGTTTTGCAGTAGGTTTATTAATCTTACTTCTTCAATTTCTATCAACTAGCTATTTATGGAGAGTTGTTTGTTTAGATGGATAGTTATTTGCTTGGTACTAGAATGAATTCCCTTGTAAGGACTAATTAACATATTTAAGGGACAACAATGAGGCATGATTTGGTGTAATGTTTTTGCTTGTTGATAGTTTAGATTAGAGGCAACTTGTTTAGAATATGAGTAGTTAAATGCTCTCAGGGAGTCTCTCAGAGTTCTTTGGAGCCATCTAGAGACCTCATGTTGCATGACATAGTGGGAGGATGATTCATCATTTTCCTCCAATTCATTATATTCTTCAAAATATTCTACAATTCTCACCATAGCCAGCAAGGAGGCATCTTCTTCATCCGAATCCATAAGATCATCTATCCATGGTTTACTTTCATATTGCATAAATAGTTTAGCAGGTGGGTGGATTGAGAGTTCTTTTAATCTTTGTCCATTAGAGATAGTCATGTTTCCCGATCGACAATCAATGAGGGCTTCTGTAGTAGCCAGCCATGACCTACCCAATATTATGGGATACCTTGATCGCTTCTTTCTTATTTAGAGGATAAGGAAATATACTGAATAATCCCAAGTATCTAGTGTGACTATAACATCTTCTAAAACTCCCTCAAGTTTAGTGATGGATAGATCTGCAAGTTACCAAACTGTGGATGTAGTCTGCATGTGAGTTAATGACAATGCTTCTACAATATTTGCAACCATTATGTTGATGGAAACACCTAAATCAATCAACACATTTGAAACTAATGTTCCTTTTATCATTATTGAGATAATGGGGCTTTCAAGGTCTCCATACTTTTAAGGAATTAGTTTGCCTAACAAGACATCAACAAGTTTTCTTTCCACCTGAATAGTGTTTGGTAATTTTTGTTTTCTCCTAGGAAAGTTTAAGTATAAGATTTTGATTGTTTAGTTTATTTCAAGGATGCCTTTAATTTCTTGCAATAGAGGAACTTCTATGTTTATTTTCCTAAGTTCCTTAATCATTCAAGAGTCATCTTGAGTAGTTTGGAGCTCTCTGAATCTTTCCGGAGTAGACTATCTCAGTCATTCTAGGAATGGAATAGGAATATATTTGGGGATCTCTTAGAGATTCTCTGTCTTGGTTTCCTTATCCTAGGGTTGCTCTTCTTTTCAAGTTTTGAACACATTCTTGTCCTCCTTAGGAACTTTCTCAAAAGGAGATTATATGGGGACGTTTCGAGAACATAGTTGAATGTCATTGATCTCTACTACATTCAAGGTTGTTGTATTAGGATCAACCTTATAAACTTGTTGCTAAGGTTGATTATTCTTGGGGTTTGGCATAGGTTGAGTTGGCAACTAAGGTTGATTTACCTGATCATTTTAATTTTGGGTCATAGGTTATGATGGTCCAAGGAGTAAGGCTTGTAGTTGGTTTCCATAATGTCTTAGTCCTTGGTTATATTGGGGTACCTAGGGCTATTGATATTGATTCTGATTTTTCCACTGGGGGTAACCGAAGACTAGTTCATCCACTTAAGTTGAGGCATTGGTGGTCCCCATTGAGGTGGCATTTGCATTTTTGGAGGTGGGCTTCCCCAAGTTCCATTCCATGAGCCTGTATCCCAACTAGAAGGGCCTCTTAGAGCATATTGTCTTGCAAACTAGTTAAACCCATACTTTGATTGCTTCTAGCCTATAAAATTTAGCTCTTCTTCCATTGGTGATACCTTTTCTTGCCAATTTTTAATTTTAGGAAGTAATCCACATTCATTTGTGGGGTGATTTTTCTTATAGATCCCACATAACTCTATTCGATTCAATGGACACTCCCTAAGTGAATGCTTTTCTCTATAGTGAGGGCAATAGATGGACAAAGTTTCAATAGTCTTTTTAATTGCTTGAATACCATCAAGAGTGGTGTTTAAATGGAGCAGGGTGTCATTTTTTAGGTTCGCAAGTTCTTCTGTTACTTTAGTGACATTGCTACCACTACTTTTCCCTTTCTTTTGTGTTTTTTTACTAGCTCATGTTCAAGCATAATTTCTACTGAATTCCACAATTTATGTGAAGCTCAATTTGTTGATGTTTCCTTTACCCATAAGATTTAAGACTTCTCTTATTTCATCATCAATTTCTCTTAGAAAATGGTTTTGCTAAGTTCTTCATCCATATTGCTGCCACATCTTCTATGGACAAATAAAAATCAATCCATATATTCTTCCAAATTTTTGTCCTCCATTTGTTTCATTTTGAAAAGCTCATCTTTTCTATCTCAAACTCTACAATAGTATTGGTATTTATCAACGAAGGTACACTCCATTTGATCCCAAGAAGTTATAGAATCCATTGTTAAGCCCATGAACCATTGTAAGGTCAATTCCTTTAGAGTAGAGGGAAAAAGCTTCAACTTTTGATTATTTTTTCCATAATCATAAGTCTAGAAAAGAACCTTAAATTCAAATAAAATTTGATCCATGTCTTCCAAGGCTTTCCCTCTAAAAGTTGGGAAGAATGCAGGTGATATATTCTTCATTGGTGGCTTATTCTTTTTGAGAGTTATGGTGATTAGATAGGAAAATGTTCTATTAACTGATTCACCACCACCAAAAAGATTATCTCCCATAGTGACAATAGGTTCAGGAACAATGGGGGATTCTGGGGATGATGGAGATCCCTAATTAGATAGATGGTTCAAATGTTCTTTTAGGTTGGACTCCAATGGTGTACTAACTGAGGTTTTCTTTATGAACTGACCTAAGGCGTCCCTAGTCCTACTCATAAACTAGTGGATTCAGAATGCGCTTGCTTAAAAACTTTACCAACATCTTAACCTACAAAAGTTTGTAGATTATCCTTGGTAATGGCACTAAAAATGATGAGGTCATCATAGTTATTTTAATTCATCATCATTCAATTTTATCAATCAAGAGGTGTCTAGAGAGATCTGTGGTAAGGTTTACTTAATTGTGGGGTTTGAGTATGGATCTGAATCTAGGTAGACCAAAAGGATAAATGCGAGAAATCAACTATTCTAATTGCTGAAAGAAACACACATGCTTAAATTCAAACTATTCTAATTTCTCAAAACAATTAACACACTATGCTGGAATTAAAAATGTCTAAACTAATTTGGAGGAAGCAAACTATGTTAAATGAATTGAACTGCTAAAGCATTGGAAATTATCTTATCACACAACTGAAATGAACTGCTGAAGTAAATAACTAGAAAATTAAACTATTTAGCCTTTGTTTCCATAATACCAATTCAACATAATAAACTAGTACTATTTCACAAGGTGAAATATTTAAGAACATAACTCTTTTTGGTGCTTTTTAAATTAAAGAACAATCTGCATGTACTTAAATACTAAAACACTCATACACAGAAAACACATTAACTAACTCTAACACACATAAGCTGAGGATGTTGAGCTCCTTTTTCAAATTGGTCTTTGATAGAGGGAAGAAGTTTGGAGCATATTGTCCATGGCCTTATTGTTGATAACTGAGAGGGGGGGTGAATCAGTTATCTTAATTAATTTATCTTTTTGTTCTTCTTAATAGCTAGTGCAGCATCAAAACAAATAAGCATCCATAACCATGAAAGTAGAAACAAAATCAATACACATAACATAATGATTTTGACATGGAAAACCCTGTTAATGGAAAAACCACGGGGTGACTAACCCAAGATTGTATTCTCTGTTAGAAGAATAGAAGGAACAAAATGGCACATGCCAATTAGGGCTCATTACCTGAGCACACTACTCACAAGAGGCTCACTGCCTACAATAGTTTATAATAGGAAAACCAAGTACTTGAACTGATGAGGAGCATCCACATATGCTAAGGTTCAGTTCTGGTTAGGCTCAATATACTGATCTGTTGCACTTCATTCTTCCTCTATTCTAATGCTGCTGTTCTGTTACATTCCGGACCTGTATAGCTGCTTCCACACTACTCTTCTACTTTTCTTCGCACTTCACAATACACCTCACACACCTTCTCATCGAAATCTATCTGGTATATATATCCGCACAAAGGATTTCAACATCTTTCTAGTTAGCATCTGGAATGCTCAATATTTTCCCAAACTCTGGTTTGTCGGCTGAATCCTTGCTTACCAAGTGATGCATATCAAAGAGATGCTTATAGAAGTCATCAATCATGTTGGCCAACTATGAATGATCCCTCAAGAAACTTGATCACCATCAATAACTCATCCGGAAAAAGGTCTGATGCTCTACCGGTCAGTTCTTCCTCAGTCTACTCTGCCAAATAGGAACCCAACACTTAGGTGTTCATATCTTCTCACTCTTTCATCACCGAAGGCTCAATCTCTAGAATGTGTTAGTCATGGTACTCCTATTGACTTCTGCAAGTCCACGCTTTACTGAGATACTTCTTCTGAGAAATCTGGACCTGACTGTCAGACCTTGCTACATGCTCTGCTCTTTCTTACTGAACCAAGATACACTTCAATCTGTCTTCTGGTATAGTCATACCATGTCCTGCAGATGTGTGGGATGGACTTTGTTGCCATCAATGACAACACTCATGAAGCCACAACGTGTCTCTTGCCAACAATCTCCCCCTTTGGCATTGATGGCAACACTTAGTGAAAAATGACTAAGTGTTATAGCATACTCCCCCTTGGCTGATGCTCTGTTCTTATGTACACTTTTCCGGAGCTCCCCCTTAGCTAGATTCCACATTTTCACTGCTACTTACTCCCCCTTTGACATCAATGGCAAAGGGTAGAATCTACACACCAAATTCTCAAAAATCCAACTATACTTAGCTGCATAAGTATATATAAATGTTATACTTACATAAACTGAAGTATATCTGCAAAAGTTGTCTTCAACTGGATAAATTCTATTGCCCAACTCTGCTTCATCCTATCTAAAATTGAGATGTGACCACTCAATAGGAATGCAAAAGCTTCTGCCCTCTTTAGATCTGTCAGATCACTGGTCCGGGCTGTGGTCTGAGCATCAGTTCTCATGCATGGCCTCTAACTTAGGGATAATTATCCCTCTAAGTTCACTTAACTTGCTTATTCTATTTTTCTTCTCCTTCTCAAGGTTCTTTATTTTATTTATGATTGCAATAGTCTGACACTCTTGATTTATTATGGAAGAGGTGAGAGGATCAAAATTCTGAGATAAACTTGACAGTTTATCCTCTTATTCTTTCACTTTCTTCTCAATATCCTTTGTCACTTTAGACCAAGATAAACAAAATTTATATATTTCTCTGCCATCTTTAAGAGCATTTTCTAAGCTCTTTATCCCAATATCCATATTTCTCCTATCATTAGATATTAGCCCTTGTACTTCAGAGAATCTCTTTCCCAAAAATTCTTTTTGAACTTTCTCTTCTGCTACTTTCTCTAAAGAGTCAAAATGTGTATTAATAGGATTAACAAGAGACTTTAGATTACCGGATGTGGAGGCCAAAGGATCCTTTTGGAAGGATGGAATGATTTTCTCTAGCACACCGGATGCAATTTCTATTAGCTCACAGTCTTCCATGTGAGACTTCAGAAGTTTTTCTTTTGCCTTTGCTTGAGAAAAGGATGCTATCTTCATAGTTTGAACCGAGGAGAGGGAATCAAAATTGAATGGTCCTTGAAGTAGCTCTAGTTCATCCAATTCCATCATTTCTTTTGTTAGGAAGTCCTTAATAGCTTCTGCAGTGTCTCTTGCCGGACACATAGTTTCCTTTCCTTCTGTGGCCTCAGCACTGTCACTTGTGCTCTTCTCTATTTGACCTTCTTCTCTTCCCTTCACTTCTTCTTGATTGATGCTCTCTTCTTTTCTATCTTTTTCTTCAATTCTAAAGTCTGTAGGGGGATCCGGAAGAGAGGTGTCTGCTTCTTCATGAATTTCCTCTTCTAGAATAGAGGAATCTAAGTCCTTAGCTTTCTCTTTACTTGTCTCCTTTGTCTCTTCTGCAACTATCTCAGTAGATTCTCCTTTGTCATCCATGGTAGAGGACTCATCACCTAAGTCCTCTATAATAGGAATATTGAATCTTTTATAGGCATTTCGGAGGATCGCTTTAGTCTCTTTAGCCACCTGATCAATCTCTTTGAGCATAAGCTTATTCATTCTGGCTTTGCTCTGGAACTCATCCTTGCAATCTTTGAAGATCATGTTTATTTGATTTGGAGTGATGGAGGGATAGAGTTGGATAACAATCTGCTCCCAGATTTCTAAGTCTTTTGCCATGGCATTGTTCTTTCTTATTTCAAGTTCCTTTTCCAGACTTTTAGGAATTAGAGATATAATTTCAATGAATGCTTTGTTGTAGATGTTTAAATACCTAACTATAGCTTCTTATAGGACTTCTGATCAACTTCACTATAATCATCATAAAATTTAGTCATTGGTTTCAAGTTGCCATCCACAGTGACTGATTTGATGATATCATCAATGCAAAGAGTAGGCCTTTCAATGAATTCTTCTACCTCTTCTTCCTTGTTATGACCAGTAGAGGGTTCACCGGATGCTTTCTTCTTCTTCTTCATTTTCTTGACCTCCTCATTTGACTCAGTCTCTTCATCATCCTTTTGACTGGTGTAAGACCTTGTGGCCTTTGTCTTAGTTCTTTTCTCTCCCTTTTTGGATGTTCTGACTTCCAGTTTTGATGCTTTCTAGCTCTTAGAGGTGGTAGGTGCAGAGCTCTGGGAGGATCTGGTTTGGGAGGGGGCTTGCACCGGAGCACTTTCTTTCTCAGTATCTTGTTTCTCTTTTCCTACCTTTTCTAGTTTTTCTCTATTTGCATCAAGTGCTTCTTTTGAAGTGCCATACCTTTTGGCAATATCCTCTACTTATTTTCTCACTTTTCTTTTCATCTCTGGTTGTCTTAGCTCTACATGAATCTTTACACTCAACTCTTCAAAGTTTCCAAACCTTTCTGCTTTAAGGTCCTTGGGCTGACTTAGCAGGTGTTGAATATGCAACTCTAGATTTTTCTCATCAACTTCATACCCCATTGGCATGATCCAGACTACCCTTGGCTCCACTGCCTCCATTAGGCATTGAACAGTTTCTACCATAAAGCATACTATATCCTTATACTTTTCAATTAGAGATTTGGGGATTCTCTCTCTGGCTTGCATCATACTCTGAAATTTCTTGAAGTAGCCCCAGAGTGTTGTATTCTGTGCCTTGGCATCACCAATTCCATGCAAATAATCTCTGATTTGTATGGCTACTGGTCTGTCATTTTGCCATATCCAACCACTGGATCTGGGCAGCTCATTCATAAAGTAAAAGAATAAACACAATATCAAACCACCATATTTAAATGAGTTTTTCTTGTCCTTCTTGATCTTTTGTAAGTTTTCTAACAGTTGGCTCAGAAGAAGCTCACAGAGATCATAGTCAGCATTTTTCCTTAGCATTTCATAAGTAGTATATACATCAGTTCTGGATACTGAATTCTCCCTACTGGAGTGATATATCTTGTAGCCAATTATCAGAGATGCAAACTTGATATCTGGATCAGTGATATCTTCTATAGTCATTGCTCTCTTGTCAAATTTTAATCCGATTGCCTCACTCACTGTCTGATTCTTGATGAATTTGAGAGCAGGTAACCCACCGGATGAGTGCAATCTGGTAACTGTCCTAATTACATCCTTGGTTATCTTAAATGGCCTCATTAACCACATAAAATTATCATGCAATCTGCTCAGAACATACCAGACCCATTCATCTTCTGCAAAATAGGGGAAATGGATGCAATGTCCAAAATGTTTGTCCCAGATAGCCTTGTACTGAGGTTTGAGTTCAAATGAATCATCTATTAACTAATTTTGATAGATATCCATTATCTTGGATTCCCCAAATTCCTCAATGTTTGCATGAATGTATGCCCTAACATCCTCTACATGCAAAACCCCATACGGAATGCTTGAAAAGGCACCTAATGGGTCCACTTCTAGAGATTTATAGGGATGTTTTTTGAATTTAGGGCATGGCCTATCAGTGATCTTCACAAAATTTAGAGTAGCCATCTTTCAAAAGATTCAGAGAGAGTTTTATGAAGAGCGGAAAATACCTTTTATGCTTCTAGGGTTCACGCTATGAGCCGGATCAGATTGTAGGATGCATCAACTTCTATGGTTGATCTTTGAGAGGTTTGAGACAATTTAGTTGCAGAGCTCCTTCTCTCTTCTTCTCAAATGCAAATGTGCAAATGATGAACAAAAGAACCCTTATATTTCTGCGCAAACCTTAATTTCACATTGTAATAAATGCACAACTTAAGTTATTCTGTTGCTTTGTTCTCCTTGTCTTGAGAGATCTTTCCGGATCACTGAGATGTACTTAGAGTTATTCTTGGTGAATATTGGCAATCTATCTACCTTTCTCCAATTATTCCATTTATCCACAGATCAAGATACCTCAAATTTGAATCATACCAGATTTAACTGTGAAAATCCTATTCTTACCGGATGACTGTTAAACCAGATCAATCTTGGTAGATTAACCTCTTCTAAATTTCTTGCAGATCTTCCATATCTTTATCAAGGCTTATTTAGATGTTTTTCTGAGAACCCTTTTATCTGTAACTTTCCATGTGCCAATGTCAGGCACCAATTGACTGGCTGGGGGAACTTGTTTTCTTTTGTGACTCCCCTCGAGCTAGAGCTCATTTATTTAGTTTCCAGAAGGAATATCAACACCAGATTCTGGTGCGAATCCATCCTCAACATTTTTTGTACTCCTCTTCACCCAAATCTTGTTCATCTCCCTTTGAATTTTATCTATATTTACTTTTCCTTTTCCTTTGTCTTGGTTCTGATTATGATGCACCGGACCCTTTTTATCCTGATTCTTACTTCTACAGAATTTGACAATATGATCGGATCTATTGCAATTGTAGCAAACAACATTTCTTTGCATATTTGACTGGAATCCTCTTGATCTACATTCATTAGCCATATGTCCCATTCTATTTCATGCAAAGCATCTACCATTGAATGAATTATTTATTTGCAAATTTCTACATTCATGAGATTTGTGACCATACCTTTTGCAGTTAAAACACTGTCTGGAGAAGGAAGGGTTAGTCTGATTCATTCTTCTTCTGCACTGATTTGCTTTATGACCAAAGTTATTACAATTGTGGCAGTATCCATTGAAGGATAGATATCTTTGAGCATTTGGTTGCCTTACCAGAGGTCTTCTAGGCCTGTTCCTTAGATTTCTTGATCCAGAGTTCTTCTGACTGGATCCAGAGCTTTCACCTTTCTCATACCCCAAGCCTTGCTTGTCATCTACCCTCTTTTGGCTTTGAAGAAGGACTTCAAGTTGAGCAGAGCTTATCTTGAATTTTTTTTATATTCATTTGCAGTTTGAAGATCTCTTTTAAGAGTGTCAATATGATTCTCAAGTTGTTCTTCATTATCTCTAGCTTCTTCAAGATTAGATTCTAGATGCCTGATTATTCTATCCATTTTGTGGCAGTCTTCAGACTTTTCTTTGAGAGATTGTTTTAGATCATCTTCAATTTTTCTTTTCTTTTCAATTTCTTGGGTGAATTTCATAACCCTTGATTCCATCTCATGTCTTACCATAATGACCTCTTTTGATAGCTTCTCACATAACTTGTTCTTCTCATTTAGATCTTCATCAGTATTATTGACTTCACTTTGACTTGCTAATTATTAAAGTAGTTCCTTTCTCTTTTTCATAGAGATACTCAGTTTCTCTTTTAGTTCATTTATGAAATCATCAGCTTGTTTGAGTCTTTCCTTCAAGTTATTGACTTCAGAGTGAGACTATTCAAGATCATCTAAGGTAGACTAAAGTTGCTCCCTTGTACCATACATATCCATTGAGATTCCAAGATCTTCCTCAAGTTGTTAGGCTCTGTTTGGTGGAAATTGGCTCTGATACCAATTGTTGATAACTGAGAGGGGGGGTGAATCAGTTATCTTAATTAATTTATCTTTTTGTTCTTCTTAATATCTAGTGCAACATCAAAACAAATAAGCATCCATAACCATGAAAGCAGAAACAAAATCAATACACATAAAACAATGATTTTGACGTGGAAAACCCTGTTAAGGGAAAAACCACGGGGTGACTAACCCAAGATTGTATTCTCTATTAGAAGAATAGAAGGAACAAAATGGCACATGCCAATTATGGTTCACTGCTCTAGCACACTGCTCACAAGAGGCTCACTGCCTACAATAGTTTATAAAAGGAAAACCAAGTACTTGAACTGATGAGGAGCATCCACATATGCTGAGGTTTAGTTCTGGTTAGGCTCAATATACTGATCTGCTGCACTTCATTCTTCCTCTGTTCTAATGCTTCTATTCTGTTACATTTCAGACCTATATAGCTGCTTCCACACTGCTCTTCTTCTTTTCTTCACACTTCACAATACACCTCACACACCTTCTCATAGAAATCTATCTTGTATATATATCCGCACAAAGGATTTCAACATCTTTCTAGTCGGCATCTAGAATACTCAATATTTTCTCAAACTCTGGTCTGTTGGCTGAATCCTTGCTTCCCAAGTGATGTGTATCAAAGAGATGCTTATAGAAGTGATCAATCATGTTGGCCAACCATGAATGATCCCTCAAGAAACTTGATCACCATCAATAACTCATCTGGAAAAAGGTCTGATGCTCTGTCGGTCAGTTCTTCCTCAGTCTACTCTACTAAACAGGAACCCAACACTTAGGTGTTCATATCTTCTCACTCTTTCATCACCAGAGGCTCAATCTCTGGAATGTGTTAGTCATGGTACTCCTCTTGACTTCCCCAAGTCTACGCTTTACTAAGATACTTCCTCTGAGAGATCCAGACCTGACTGTTGGACCTTGCTACATGCTTTGTTCTTGCTTACCGGACCAAGATACACTTCAGTTTGTCTTTCGGTATAGTCATACTATGTCCTGCAGATGTGTCGGATGGACTTTTTTGCCATCAATGACAACACTCATAAAGCCACAACGTGTCTCTTGCCAACACTTATGCCATAGATCCTTGTTGTAGGGTGTAACCTGCACTTGCTTGTAAGTTTTGTTTCATAGCCAGCTTCCATGTCATTGGTTGTGGTTGTTTTGTACATAGTCTTCTTCTGGTTGTTTTTCCCTATATGAAAAACATTTGTGCACTAGGTATTGATGTCCTTGTTTCAACAAAAAAAGAATAAGTTAATTTGGATACATGTAGAAAAACTTATGTTGTATGGTATGTCTAAATTATAATTAATCTCACTTCAAAAATTAATAAAAAAAATGCAACAAAAAATTATGAAAAAATATCTACGCATTAGATATTGGTGTTATAAATCCATATTTAAAAATTTATAATTTTATCCTTTCTATAAAAAAATTATGTTGTACAGTATGAACGTCACTGTCTAAAAATGTTGTTAATTATTAAAAATAAGTTATTAAAAGTTACGTAAAAAAATTCACAAATTATTTCTTAAATTTTTTTAAATACATTAAGAATCTAC
This sequence comes from Cunninghamia lanceolata, assembly GCA_027924645.1. Lineage (NCBI taxonomy): Eukaryota > Viridiplantae > Streptophyta > Pinopsida > Cupressales > Cupressaceae > Cunninghamia > Cunninghamia lanceolata. The sequence continues at coordinate 2,973,393 of BSBN01000286.1, read as the reverse complement.
ACATGAAATCTCAAAAGTCACTAGTTTACATCATCTTCAAATTCTCAACAATTTAGTTGCTATAGGTGTTAGAAAGTGAAATTTAGTTAAAAATGTTGATTTTAATGTCCCACTTTGGCCAAAAAGTGGGACACGGTATTGTGGGATCACCCATAGTCTTCTTGTGGTTGTTTTCCCCTATATATATGTTGTTTGTGTGTTTTCCCCTCCCTCCTTGTCCCTTTTACTTTTTGGTCAACATGGAGATAATTGGATTCTCATTGTGCCTGCAAGAGGCACATGTCCCCAATTAGAGCCAATGTTGGCACCTGCATCAAAATTTGTAGAAGATCCCATATTGTGCCTTTGTTTGCCTTGGCTCATGTGACCCATTATTTATAACTAATCTGAGATATCCTAAATGGGTTCCCAACATGTTGAAATGTAAGTGAAAATCTAAAATTATCTAAGTTTGGGAGCTTTTAGGCATCTTCCTTATGTTTTATGTCTGTGTTGGCCTTTTAGGGTTTTGGGGTTTTCTTGTGTTAGCATGCCCTCTTTATTGGCCCCAAGCCCCACCTAGGTCCCTTTTTATTTGTTTAAGTATGTCGAGGTCACTGTATTGGCCTGGCTCATTTTCCTTTGACACTTAGGCATAAGTGCTAAGACCTTCCCGATCCCTGACACTTCTGAAAAAGTGTTATCTTTTGATGTCAGTGTTTCAGTTGTTCTTGGTTTCTTCTACATATTTGGTAGATGGTTTGAGGTTATCCTAACCCCCAATCCTTGACATTTCATATTTGTTTAAGTGCTTCAGGATCACAATGTTAGGAGGGTGCTTGATCATATTCCTTGGTGAGATGGCAATTCAAAGAAGGCTTGATCCTCAAAGCTTGATAGTGTTCCTTCTTTGAACTTCAGAGATCAAGGAGGTACCCAATCACTCTCAAATGTGCAAGATAGTATGGTGGAGAGTCAATCTCCAAAGGCTGATAATTCAGCTCTCTCGGTTGGTGCATCCTATGTGTTTGTTGGGGTTATGGGGAGTCTTGTGTGAATATCATGCAATCATGGCATTCCATGAGACATCCTATCAATTAGCTTGCTACCTTGTCTATGTTGTCAACCTGTTCACTACATCTAAAAACTCTAGCTCTGCATATGCAATTGGCGTTAACATTAATTTTTTTAATTTTATTTCTTTGAATATTTTTCAGTGTGAATATTCCTTCGAGACATCCTATCAAATAAATTGCTATCTTGTCTATGTTGTCAACCTATTCACTACATCTAAAAACTCTAGCTCTGCATATGCAATTGGAGTTAACATTATTTTTTTTAATTTTATTTCATTTCCTAGATTGTATTATAGTGAAAGATGGCATCATCAAGAAAAATTATATTGGGAGTGTTGGCAACCATATTACTGCTATCTTACAATTTTTTAGAAACCCAAAATTATGTGGATGATGCAGAGGATTTGACTTCTTGTACCTTAACAATAGGAAGGAATAGTACTGTATCCACACCATGTTATATCTCAAACTATTATGCTTTCTGAACTTGACTATATTTAGAAATGTTGAATGCCTAGTTATGATTATGTTATGGATAAAAGTGGATGATTATTAATTCTTTTTAAATTTAAATATACAATTAGAAAATAATCAATGCTTTAGCTACGGATTGGTCACTAACTTATTAAAGGAGATTTGAGTTTAATAATGGCAGGTTGTCGAAGACAAGGGTGTGGTTAAGGTAGAGGTGATTATCTACCTGGCAAGGATATGATGGAGAGACTCTAATTTGCACACACAAACACTTAGTTTTCAGTGCATTTGCATTCTATCATTGCCTGAATGATCTCATGTCGATAATGTTGGAAACAAGGTGGATAACTGAGAGGGGGGGTGAATTAGTTATCTTAAATATTTAACTTTCTTTTCTTCTTTAACAATTAGTGCAACATCAAAACATATAAGCATTCATAATCATGAGAGCAGAAAAGAAATCAACACACATAACATAAGGATTTTTACGTGGAAAACCCTGTTAAGGGAAAAACCACAGGGTGACTAACCTAAGATTGTATTCTCTGTTAAAAGAATAAGAAGTACAAAATGGCACTTGCCAATTAGGGCTCACTGCCCGAGCACACTGCTCACAAGAGGCACACTACCTACAAGAGACTCACTGTCTACAAGGTTATAGAAAGTAACCAGATGCTTGAACTGAAGAGAGGCATCCACATATGCTGAGGTTCAATTCCGGTTAGGCTCAATATACTGATCTACTACACTTCATACTTCGTCTATTTTAGTGCTGCTATTCTGTCACATATCGGACTTGTATTGCTGCTTCCATACTTCTCTCTACCTTTTGTCGCACACTATTCCATCTCCCACACCTTCATACCAAAATCAATCTGGTATATATATCCTCACCAAGGATTTCAACATCTTTCTAGTCGACAACCGGAATACTCAAGATATTTACTAAATACTGGTCTGTCGGCTGAATCCATGCTTAATATGTGATGCATATCAAAAATGTAGATATAGAAGTCATCAATCATGTCGGCCAACCATGAATGATCCCTCAAAAAGCTTGATCACCATCAATTTCTCATCCGGATTAAAGTCTGATGCTCTGCTGGTTAGTTCTTCCTCAGTCTACTCTGCTTGTCAGGAACCCAACACTTAGATGCTCATATCTTTTCACTCTTTCATCACCGAAGGCTCAATCTGTGGAATTTAGTAGTCATGGTACTCCTCTTGACTTCCCCAAGTTTGCACTTTGCTGAGATACATCCTCTGAGAGATCCGGACCTGATTGTCAGACCTTGTTGCATGCTCTGTTCTTGCTCACTGGACTAAAACACTCTTCAATCTGACTTCCGGTAAAGACATACTATGAGCTGCAGATGTGTGGGATAAACTTTGTTGCCTTCAATGACAACAATAATGAAGCCACACAATGTCTCTTGCCAACAGATAAATTGATCAATTGCACACATTAACTATCTTCGTTATGTTTTCATAGTTGCCAAATTAAATAAATTGTTTTAAAATTTAAATGTGCTCTTATTGCAATAAAATAGAATTATAAGTTATACTTTCTTCTATTAAATTATAGGTGAAAAAAATGAATTTTGCTTTTTAAATAAATTATTATTTATTTTCTTCTATGATGAATTTGAAACAGTGGTAAATTGGAATTGATTATATATATATATATATGTGTGTGTGTGTGTGTGTGTGTGTTGTAGTTATAAAATTTATAATTTTTGAAAGATAAAACTCTTTATTCTTCTTGATAATGATAAAGATAAGAAATAGAAAAAGGACACAAATAAGAATAAAACAAAAAGAATAGAAATAAAACATAAATCATTAAAAAGATAGAAAGAAAACACCATAAAAAGAAACAAAAATAACGCAAAAAGATGGAAGTAAAATAACATTAAAAAGAGAAGAATCAGATAGGAAAGACTGAGAGAAAAAGAAAGGAAATGGGCATGAAGAAGGTAATATAAAGGAAGCAGAGGAATTCGAAAGAGGAGAGAAATTTGTCCTGTAACAGAAGGATGAGGACAACCGGGGAGAATAGGGAGATCTAAGAAGGTGAACTTCGACCCGGTTGACCAAATTCAGCGTGGGATTACAGGTATTCTACTGTGTCTTTTAGTTGATAAAATAATTCAAATGATGATAATTATACATTCTATCCATAATATTTTTCCCCAATCTTTAAGTATGGAGTTATTTATATGGGTCAGGTAGTTTCATTTTCCCTTGATTGGTAATGATATCTATTCCCTGGTACCACGACTCTCTATTCTGTTATGCTCAGCAAACTTTACTGGGGGCGCACCTATCCATTCTTGCAAACCATTGATTATTCAATATAGCTGCTAATAAATATTTTAGCCAAAATAAGCATGGTGTCTATAGGTTGGATCATGCTAGCGATCATGATAGGCATAATGTAGTAGAATCTTTAGTAAGGGTGGTACATTTCGTTTGTTTCAAAGTGAATATGGGAAAGGCATGATATTTCCCCACAGCGTTCTTTCTGGTAAAGCAAATTTCTTCTCTGCATATCCTTACAGCCTTCCCGCATCATGCTTGATTGGCCTCCAAAATAGTTTTGTTGCTGTCCTTTGGACCCCTGATATATTTTCATCAGCCTGAATCAATCGTTGTTCTCAAAATTTTGATTTTTAATTCTTTGCAAAACGATGATCGATGTTCTTAAACTAATGCTTTTTCACTATCTTACCTTACTATCATTTTAGCGAAGTAATTATTGATTATGTTCTTAAACCAATGCTTTTCACTATCTTACCTTACTATCATTTCAACGAAGTAAAATTATTGATTTCGGCTTGTATTCAATCTCTTTTGGTTGTATTTGTTTGGCAATCTGAGTGGAATTTTATGAATTCCATCTTTCATTTTATTCTGGCTAAGTTATTTTATCTTCATCACTTATTTTGTTTATAGTAAGAAGCCTCGGTTAAAGCATGATAAATTCCTTCACTCGTATCATCAACACTTATCTAGAGTTCGATCCGATATCCTTTGTTACCCACCGTTGTGTTGTATTTTCCTCATATTCGACTTCTTCCCTTTAAAATCTTGAGGCCTGAGATAAATAAGATTCGGCCATATATGAGTATATTCATTGTTTAGAAGCATGATTATATGGCTATTTTTTTTATTCTTTACGAATCGCTGTCTACATCTATTCCTAAAACCTTTGTACAGGATTCTAATCACTGTTGTCAAGCCTTGTGCGAATGGATGATTCGCCTCTGTATATATACATATGGTTGCCTAGGATGAATGATGATTTTTGTGCTTAACTTGTTTCCTTTAAAATCTTAATCGCCTCTTCTCTACTAGGATTGACCTCATAATAACTTAGCAAACTTAAATTTATTTCAACTGTGAATTGCTTTTCTTAACCAATGCTTATAAAGTGTGTATTGAATCAAAGATTAGAAATGACTGTATTTCATTAACTAATCGGGTGTTGATATTTATTAGAAAATAAATTATTTTATCACAGTAAAATCAGAACATGTTACCTACGACAATTAAATGCTTGATTCAGTCTTCGAAACATTTTTATGTAAGCAATTTTTTTATAATAGATCTATAACAACAAATTAAAGGATAAACCTTAGATTACAATCAGGTAAAACACAACTTCCACTTTTAGGTAGAATTGTCATAACAAGAAATTAGCAACCTTCAACAAGATCAATTATGTATGATTATTTTTGTAAGTTGTCGTTAACAAATAGGTTCATATAGGAAAACAATTGATTTCTAGAAGTCAGTCTCAAGTGTAACCATATAACTTCCTCAATGTTAATTGATAGAGTATCTTTTTCACTTATTGTCACTATGTTAGCCATGGAGCATTTGATTATGAATTATGGTGAAATATCGTTGAATAATGCATGAATGAACAACTGTGGAGTCAAATGTTATAGTTTCTTGAAATAGACCAATGTATGTATTATCTGGCAGTAGAGTTAGCTATATTTTTTTTATGCATCTTTCAGGACATGATGCCGAGTGTGGATATATAGAGATGATAAACTTCTTTTTCAAAGTTTTACTAGTTTATGTTATTGCTTTGGCCAAAGATAGATGTACCATTGAAATAGATGGATGTTAAAAGCTTAGTTGTATTTATCTATTTATCTTTGCCACATCCTGCATGCAAGACATATGTGCATTCTAGTTTAGAGTGCATATAGGCATCATGCTTGCATCAAGAGTTTCCCTCCTGCCCATCCATTCCAGGTTGCTAGGCTCCTCATGCAGGGTCAGGGATTTCTTCAAGTTAGGAAGAAACCTGTGGAAGTGTAGCGCTTCATGGTTGGGTGGAGAAAGCACCTTAACCATGCTCTTGGCTTCGACTTGCGGAAGATTAGTGGGTCATGGCGGCTAAAGACAGATCTTATATGTTATGTAACTCAAAATGGATATATATATATATATTGTATTGATCATTGTATGGCTTGTTAGCCCCAAAATTGTAATTATACTCTCATTGATATAATTTTGATGTATCATGAATGTACTTGGAACACTTAAAAAGATGTAATATTATTTACTTCTTGTGCTTGTAGATGCACTTCACTTTTAATGGAAACTTGTAAAATGTTATACATTTATGGATATCCCACTTAATGAAATGATTCTCTTCTATTTTTGGATTGATTTGCTTTTTGTTGGTTATTTTTAGTAAGTAATATTTTCGGACTTTACACACCATCTACTCAATGTTGTAATGCCCTCAAATCTACTAGTTCATCCTACATCTGTAATACAATCAGAATAGTCAGACTCTTCCTTCAAAGTGTGGCCTTAAAGTTATTACATGCAAATTTAATCACCATACACATATCTATTAGTTTGAAAAAATCATTTATGTTTTTATCAATGCTTATTTAGTTTCTAACCATTGTTGATGATTGTTCTTGTTGTCCCTATGATAGTCCCATTTTGAAAATGAAATACACTCTGATTGAATGATAGATATGTATTAGGGAACCAAAAAATAAGTTTAACATATACAGGGGCTATTAATAAATATTGTCTCGCTATCATCTTTTGTATGGATTGAGCTCTATAAGTACTTATGATATATAGGTTATGCTTTATTGTCTAATGAGCATGTGTGGTTGGAATTTGTAGGGTTCACCCTAGTGTCTGTTTGATATGCTTTGCTTAATACCACATCCATGACACCATTCAAATTGGCTTAATGTAGAAGGTCACCAATCAATACAAGTGGCAACTTTTAAATTCTCATCTATAAAATTGGCTTAGTTATGAAAAATATGTGATAAAGTTTCATAGTATATTGTTGATTTTTCCTTAACTTCAATCAAATAGAAAGCATACGTATCTAGTCTTGAAGGCTTCAATTATAAGGTTAATAAGTTAGTAACTTAGTATGTGTAAGAGGACACAAACATGCCATCACTGTTTTAACTAAATGTGAGTTAATCTTGGAAAGAATAAGATTAGGGTTATTATTCTCAAAGAATAGTGTGTAGTGTGCTTTGCTTACTTAAAATATTAGTTTTTCAACTTTCTTAGATATCTTGGTTGTTGGAGCAGCAACTGGAAGTTTTGAATATAAATGCTTGAATCTTCAATTAATTATTGAGTGAAGCTTCTATCATGTGATAATACTAGCAATTGTAATTCTCAAAGCAATCTACAAACAAGGTGAAGATGTTTCCATGGTATAAATGTTAGAGGAGCATTTACATGTAGAGCACTAACCGAGATTTGAGTCCTTTGAGCAAGGCATAGTTGTTCTTGTTGAGAAATTGATGTTGGATACAATGCCTAACTAGACAACCCCCATAGTCAAGTACCCTCTTTTCTCTTTTCCAACAATGCTTTGTATCATATCTCTCAAATAATCATGCATATCAATTACTCCTTTGTTCTCAACCTTTATCAGTAACTTCATTGAAAAATATTAGATACAATAGTGTCTACCATCTTGTACAAGGATTTCCAAAAATAATCAAAGATGATTTTTCTTCTCCAATGAAGAACCAAGCAACATAAACAAATATTTCTTTTCCCTCATGTTTTGTCATCGCTTTACTATCTTGCTCATGCCATGGACCCACATAATTGCCTAAAAATTTTCCATAGGGGACGATTACATTTTGTTAAAAAAAGATTTAGAAGTAGATGAAAGTCTTTTCATTGCCTAAGGATCTTCCATAGAGGATGATTGCATTTTGCCAAAAAAAAAGTAGATGAAATTCTTCTATGCTCATGTGCATTTGTCGAAAACCAACACTCATGCATGAGTTGTCATTTCAATTAGACATTTTAGTCAAGACTCATATGTTAGCATGTGATAGCCATATACCTTTCTTCCATTCTTTGCATCCCACTTTGTTTTGGATTTTATAAATTTTCTACACCTATTAGTTGTCACTATAAACTATCTTGATAGCATTTGGTAGGGACAACTGCATTGCAACCCTTATCTTTTAATAAAAACAATTCAACTTTAAGACCATTTCACATTTCTTAAAACATAGGCCCATCTTTCATATATTCTTAACATCTATATTTCTTACTATTATTTCCTTGATAAAATTATTTTGTAATCTAAATATTAGAAATTAAATAAAGAAGATTGAAATTTGAAGTTGCTCCAACCAATATATTATCTTTGTATTAAGCATTTCTTACAACATGACTTACATTGGCAAGTATGAAGTTCAGTCTGGTAAAAAAATTTCACTACCATAACCATCTTTGCTTTGGGTTTTAATGAGATTTATGGCTTCCAGAAGAACAATCTCAGGTGCTTCGATTTCGCTTCTCTTCAAGACATATTCGAAGATAAATTGGCAAGTAACCAAATAATTCAAGATCAGTTGAGGACGCCTGTCATATGTTTGACAAAATGCATCGACAAGGATACCGTGTATGGCAGACTTACTCAGATGAGTGCTAATACTTTTTCTCATCTACTACTGGAGTGTGTAAGAAGAAGAGGCATGATAGAGGGAAAGATGGTCCATGGTCAAATGATCAAAGTTGGATTCGAACCATATGTCTACGTAGTAAACTGTTTAATTGACATGTATGCAAAATGTGGAAGAATTGATGATGCACGCCAAGTTTTTGAAAAAATGCTTGTACGAGATGGTTTTTCATGGACCACTGTGCTTACTGGGTATGCTAATTCTGGGCAGAACTGTTTAACAGAATGCCTCAATGAAATGTAGTTTCCTGGAATGTAATGATTATATCGTATGGGCGAGATGGGCTTGATAAAGAGAAGGCATTGAATCTGTACTGCCAAATGCAAAGGATGGGCTTGAAACTAGACGGGTTTACCTTTGCTAGTGTTTTTGACGGAACGTCTTAACCAGCCGGTATGTTGTAACTGACTGGCTGGTCGATATTCGTACAACCCTTTCCAAACAGTTGAAACTATAGTACGGACAGTCGAAAATGGGACAAGGTTGAAATTGTTGATAATTGAGAGGGGGGCTGAATTAGTTATCCTTAATTCGCTTCTAGTTCAAACACTTAAATCCACTTTTGTTAATCAATAGCATAGCAATTAATCATTCATGAAAGCATAAGACATAAACACCAGAGCAGATACACATCAACACATGAAACATCAAGATTTTGACGTGGAAAACCCGGTTAAGGGAAAAAACCACGGAGTGATTAACCTAAGGATTATTCTCTATTAGAAGAATAAGAAAAATAGATGGCACATGCCAATTAGAGCTCACTGCCCAAGCACACTGCTCACAAGAGGCACACTGCCTACAAGAGACACACTGTCTACAAGATAACAAGTATTACAAACTTGAACTAGAGATTGACATCTTTACCATGCCTGGATTAGTTCCATTTAAGCCCAAAAAACTCATGCTCTGCCTTTCACACTTCTCTTTGCTATATCATGCTCATCACCACGACACTCACTCAAATGAATTCACACACCCTTATTTATACAAGGCATCGACTTAGGAACAATCATCTAAGTCGGTAAACACCTACAAGATCATTCACAAGATGTGTAATACATCCGGTTAGCCTGTCTCAGGAAGAACACCAATATCAGTGGTTATTCTTCAAATGCAAACTCTAACTTCAATGCAGACCACCAATAAGAATTGTACACAATCCAAAGATTACCAAAACCTTTCTTGAGTCATCAAGAACATCTGCACTTTATCAGCTTACTAGAATTCTTCTGTTCTTCATCCGGAACTTCAAGAACACAGTCTTTCCTTACTGTCATAATGAAAAAGGTTCTTCTGGACCTCCAAATCATTCACAAATCTAGTTGTCACTTCACACTGACTTCTTCAACACTCCTTCTAATCCGCAGGATGAGATAATGTAATTCTGGATCTTACCGGACCAAACTGTGACACTCTATCTCCACTGAACACCTGCCAGAACTGGTTCTACACAAGCAGCCATAACTTCTTCAGATCTTTATGCGGACCTTTGAAATCTTAATTGGAACATCTCAAGACTCATATCTACAAACCCTTTAAACCACATTCTTTAATCCTCAACCTATTGAGTACTTTTGCGTTCTTCTCATCATTGTTCTTCACTGTTTCTGATGGAGACTAATTTTCTCAATATCCTCAACACACAACTCATCCAATCCTTCTTATTAATGTAATATGAGTATGTTGACATTAATGACAACACTGGTTAACCTCATACTTGCAACAATCTCCCCCTTTGTCATTGATGGCAACATATGATGTGGAAAACCATCAAGACAAGAACTTCTCCTTTCTATCACAGCTCCCCCTATTAGTAACAACTCTTCACATGTCTTCTCTTCCTTTACTGCTCCCCCTTTGATCATCAACCACTTGTTTTTCACATGTCTTCTCTCCCCCTTTGACATCAATGGCAAAGGGCTCATACTTTCAATTCTGACACATCAGAATCATGCCAGCTGCTCCCCCTCAGTAGCAGCTCCCCATCATCAATCTAGATCACAAGATATGACTGTGATATCCACCGAACTGATGCACATCAGTGCATCCTAGTTCATCACCGGAGGGGCCATGACCCCTAACTTCTCCCTGAGATACTCAAAAGAGTCCTTGGGAAGAGGTTTAGTAAAAATAACTGCAAGCTGATCCTTGGAGGGCACATACTCCAATCTGACTTCACCCTTGTTCACTTGTTCTCTTAAAAAGTGAAATTTGATATATATATGCTTGGTCTTAGAATGCAATACTAGATTTTTAGAAATATTTATTGCACTTGAATTATCACAGAAAATTGTGATATGCTCCTCATATTCTACTTGAATATCTCTTAGCATTTGCTTCATCCACAAAAGTTGAGTGCAACTACCTGCTGCTGCAATGTATTCTATTTCTGTTGTAGATAGGGATATTGCTTCTTGTTTCTTGCTTAGCCAAGAAACCAACCTTTTTCTCAAAAAGAATGCTCCGCCACTTGTACTCTTCCTATCATCCACATCTCCTGCCCAATCTGCATCTGTATATGCATGAAGAGAAAAGTCATGATCTCTGGGATACCATAAGCCATACTCAACTGTTCCTTTCAAGTACCTGAAAATTCTTTTGATTGCCATGACATGAGATTCTCTGGGATCAGCCTGGAATCTCGCCACAAGACCAACAACCTGCATTATATCTGGTCTAGTCTAAGTGAGATATAGTAATCCACCAATCATTGATCTATACTTTGTCTGATCTGTCTTAGGAGAGTCATCATCTTTGCTCAACTTACATCCGGTAGCCATGGGAGTGTTCATTGGCTTTGAATCTTCCATTCCAAATTTCTTCAATAGTTCTTTCACATATTTGGTTTGAGAGATAAAGATTCCTTTCTCTGTCTGAGTAATATGCAGACCCAAGAAGAAATTCATTTCACCGAGCATTGACATTTCAAACTCACTTTTCATTTGGTTTGCAAAGGTTTTACACATACTGTCTCTTCCTCCAAAAATGATATCATCAACAAATACTTCAACAATCAAGATGTTTTCATGATCAATTTGGAAATATAGGTTACTATCAGCAGTACCTTTGTTGAAACCAATCTTCAAAAGATGTTTGTCCAGCCTCTCATATCATGCTCTTAGGGCTTGCTTTAGACCATACAGTGCCTTCTTTAATTTGCAGACCATATCACCATGCTCAGATAACTGAAACCCATCCGGTTGTTCAATGTACACCTCTTCTTCTAGGTCACCATTCAGGAAAGCAAATTTGACATCCATCTGATACACTTTGAAATCTTTGAAGGCAGCAAATGCAAGAAATAGTCTGACTGCTTCAATTCTTGCCACTGGAGTGAAGGTTTCCTCAAAATCAATCCCTTCTATTTGAGAGTAGCCTTTGCAAATTAATCTGGCCTTATTTCTGATTACTTCACCAACTTCATTTAGTTTGTTCCAGAAGACCCATTTGGTTCCAATCACATTCTTGTTTCTAGGTCTAGAAACAAGATCCCAAGTGTGATTTTTCTCAATTTGCATTAATTCTTCTTCCATTGCTTTGGTCCAATTTTCATCATTGCATGCTTCATTTATTGTCTTAGGTTCAATCTTTGAAATCAGACAACATTCATCTGAATTTTGAGCAACATTCCTTCTAGTTTGCACACCTTTGCTTTTGTCACCTATGATCTGATCTTCAGAGTGGTTCAGTCTTACATACCTTGGAGTTTTGGGAGTTTCTTGCACTTCTACTTCTTGATCATGCTCATTCAGACCTGTCTCTTCTTCCTAATTTATCGGATCAGTCTGAATCTGACTTTCAGGAGAGGATGTAGCTCCTTGAACCAGAACATCATTCTGATCATCTTCATCATACTCATAAAATCTTGAGGGCTTCTCAATACCTTCATCAACCTTCACATTTGTACTTTCTATCATCTTTCTCAGTCTTTTATTGTAGCATCAGAATGCTTTGCTTTGAGTGGAGTAACCCAAGAAGATTCCTTCATCACTTCTAGCATCAAACTTTCCTAGATCTTAATCTCTTTTAATGTAACACTTGCTACCAAATACTCTGAAATATCTCACAGTAGGAGTGATGCCAAACCAAATTTCATAGGGAGTCTTACCGGTATTGCTTCTGATTTGAACTTGATTGAGAGTGTAGACTGCAGTGCTAACAACTTCTTTCCAAAACATTTGGGGAACATTTGCTTCCATCATCATTGTCCTGGATGCTTCCTGGATGGTCCGGTTCTTTCTCTCAACTATTCCATTCTGTTGTGGAGTCCTAGGAGCAGACAACTATCTCTTTATATCATGCTTCTCACAAAAGTCTATGAATTCCCCGAATGTGAATTCACCACCTCTATCAGACCTTAGACATTTCAGTTTCAATCTGGTTTGATTCTCTACCATAGCCTTGAAGATTTTGAACTTCTCAAAAGCTTCTGATTTCTCTTTCAGAAAGGTAACCCACATCATCCGGGAATGGTCATCAATTAGTAACATGAAATATCTATCACCTTGCATACTCTTGATTCTTGTCGGACCACATAGATCAGTATGAACTAACTCCAATAAACCAGTAGAGGACTGATCCTTGCTTTTGAATGAAACTCTGCTCTGTTTACCTAGCTGACATTCTTTGCACATACTATTTGTAGGTTTTACCAACTTTGGAAGATCTCTTACAGCTTGAGTATTGCTTATCTTGATGATGTTATCAAAATTTACATGACACATTCTTCTATGCCATAACCAACTCTGATCAACTTGAACAAACAGACAACTTTTATTAGTACGAACTAGATGGAAGATATTACCTTTTGTTTGAGTACCGGATGCAATCTCAGTTCCAGAGGTTTCAAAGATCCTGCATCTTCCATTCTTGAACCGGAGATCATAGCCTTTGTCTACCAACTGACCAACACTGAGAAAATTGTGCTTCAATCCTTCAACATATAGTACATTATTAGTTTTGTTCTTCCCATCAAAAGAGATAGTTCCCCTACCTCTGATTCTACCAGCAGAATTGTCACCAAACTTTACCATTCCTCCTTCATACCTTTCCAAATCTAAGAACTTATTTTTGTCACCTGTCATATGGTGAGAGCATCCACTGTCAATAACCCAATCATCTTTTTCTTCAACTTGGGCAGCCAAAGCTTTCTCTACAACCTTATGATTGGTAGATATTGGATCTTCTTCCTTGATGGCAATAAACACCCATTCATTTCTGGATTTGTCTCCTATCTCTGATTCATCATCTGTTACTCCTTCATTATCAGCTTCTTCATGAACATAATAACAATTCTTTTGGAACCTTTGTCTGTTAGAATTTGATCTTGTGGATCTTTCCGGATATCTTGAGGCAAAGTGACCAATCTTATTACAGTTGAAGCACTTAAAGGGTAATTTTCCTTCATACTTACTGGATCCCCTTGGCAGTCTTTTTGCAATGAGGGCTTCAAGTTGAGCTATTTCTGCTTCTTCCTCTTCCATGTCTTTTCTTGCTTGATCATACCAAGACAGCTTCCTTGAAGAATTTTCTTTCGGATCAAATCTTTTTTTGCCTTTCACATAGGCACTGGCTTTGAATGCAGATTCAGTCTTGGGGGGATCATCTCCAAACTCAGTCATTTCAAATGTAGCCAGTTTGCCAGCCAATTGCTCTCTTGTGACAATTGTATGGGCTCTAAATTCATCAATGGCAGCAACCTTGATTTTGTAGGCATCTGGAAGGGATCTAAGAATTTTGCAAACAATCTCATTTTCATCCAAAACTCCACCAGCATTCCTAATTCCACACACCAGCTCATTTACTCTTGGCATAATGATGCAGAGGATAAAGAACAACACAACTCCTTATAGTATATTTCATATCAAAGGGTTTCAATCAACTCACTTTACAAGTTTATCACTCTTTGAGGCAACTCTTCCTTCATAAATCCCAAGACGGACTAGTAACCTACAAACGGAGAACAGTCCCAATAACTTTCTGTATAAACATCCAAATGAAAATCTCAGACATGAATTGGATACCCATTATGCCTTCCCACAACATACTCTAAGATGGGTATAGGTTACTTTGGAAAATGTGCTCTAAAAATGGACTGGTAATGCTGCTACAAGGGTTCAAACTCAGAAATGTCACTGTGAAATGCCACGAACAGTCATACATAACTTCCACAAAAAAACAAAATGAGCTTGATCGCTTTAGTCAGATTGTAGATAACATAGTTACAGACATTTTCCCCAAGTTACATAAAGATCCAACAGTGGAAACAAAAGTTATGGCGTTTTTCCCAACACAGGTTACCCTAAATCAGGGTTTTGACAGTTTTTACAAGAATTGACATATCTTACACAAAACAACACGAAAATGCATGCAACAAAAAGGAAATGGAGGGTGACTGATAGGACTATCACTTACAACTAATTTGGCGCCATTCATTGTCCGTACAGGTCTGTACAACTACAGAAAATAGTCAATTTCTGAAGAAATACACAATAAATAGTGTCTTTATTTATTCAAACTCCAAACCTACAATCACCCACGCCATCTCCAAAGATTACAAAGCCTTTTAAAGGCATTTCATGCTTGACTCCTCAGTTTCCAACTTCTTTCAATGAAGGAAACTAACCTATGACCTTTGATATTCCCAAAACTGTCTTTTTTAGCAACATGACTGTTTTTTCCAAATTTGTATTGACAATCTTTACATTCTTGACACAAAACATTAAATGTTGTCCTCCTAATGACCTTGACACATGAACAATTAATCAATATAACCTTGATACAATGTTGAAGCATACAATTTAATCAAAACCAAGGTGCTCCTGCACCACATAAAGGTAGTGATATTTTCATCATCTCTCATCTTTAATCTTTCAAATTCCCCTTTGAGACTCTGCAACCTTGGACTCTTAACAAACTCATCTCCTTCATGTAGAAGTTCCAGTTTAATCTAGATCTCATAGGCAGTTGGTAGGTCAATAACATTTGAGAGCTCTGAGTCAGTTAATGCACTTAGAAGAGCCTCTTTAGTCCGTAGATTGTTTTCAGCATCTGTGATTTCATTTAGAGTTGTCAAACCACCCTGTGGAGGTGTATATACTTTTGTGACCATGGACAAGTACGCCTTTCCCATACACTCCAAGTGACATTTCATGCGGCCTTTCCAAAAAGTGAAGTTGGTCCCATCAAACTTCAGACTGTCCTTCTTGTATGACGACATCCTAGATCTCCTCAAGCGGTTAAGCTCTTTTTAGAGGAACCTTGCTCTGATACCAATTGTTGATAACTGAGAGGGGGTGAATCAGTTATCCTTAATTCACTTCAAGTTTAAACACTTAAATCCACTTTTGTTAATCAATAGCATAGCAATTAATCATTCATGAAAGCATAAGACATAAACACCAGAGCAGATACACATCAACACATGAAACACCAAGATTTTGACGTGGAAAACCTGTTTAAGGGAAAAAACCACAGGGTGATTAACCCAAGGATTATTCTCTATTCGAAGAATAAGAAAAATAGATGGCACATGCCAATTAGGGCTCACTGCCTAAGCACACTGCTCATAAGAGGCACACTGCCTACAAGAGACACACTGTCTACAAGATAACAAGTATTACAAACTTGAACTGGAGATTGACATCTTTACCATGCCTGGATCAATTCCATTTAAGCCCAAAAAACTCCTACACTACCTTTCACACTTCTCTTCGCTATATCACACTCATCACCACGACACTCACTCAAATGAATTCACGCACCCTTATTTATACAAGGCATCGACTTAGGAACAATCATCTAAGTCGGCAAACACCTACAAGATCATTCGCAAGACATGTAATACATCCGGCCGGCCTATCTCAGGAAGAACACCAATATCAGTGGTTATTCTTCAAATACAAACTCTAACTTCAATGCGGACTGCCAATAAGAATTGTACATGATCCAAAGATCACCAATACCTTTCCTGAGTCATCAAGAACATCCGCACTTTATCAGCTTACTGGAATTCTTCTGTTCTTCATCCAGAACTTCAAGAACACAGTCTTTCCTTACTGTCATAATGAAAAAGGTTCTTCTGGACCTCCAAATCATTCACAAATCTAGTTGTCATTTCACACTGACTTCTTCAACACTCCTTCCAATCCACAGAATGAGATAATGTAATTCTGGATCTTACCGGACCAAACTGTGACACTCTGTCTCCACTGAACACTTGCCGGAACCGGTTCTACACAAGCAGCCATAACTTCTTCAGATCTTTATGCGGACCTCTGAAATCTTAACTGGAACATTTCAAGACCCATATCTACAAATCCTTTAAACCGCATCCTCTGATCCTCAACCTATTGAGTACTTTTGCCTTCTTCTCATCACTATTCTTCACTGTTCCTGATGGAGACTAATTTTCTCAATATCCTCAGCACACAGCTCATCCAATCCTTCCTATTAATGCAATATGAGTATGTTGACATCAATGACAACACTGGTTAAGCTCATACTTGCAACAGAAATTTGCAGTCAAATCAGGTATTAGATTTTGTCGATTGAATCTCCTAGTTGACCATCTGTATAGCCGGTGAGTTACAACTCACCGGCTGTTTACGTGAGGTAGTTTTTTTGTGCATGTGCAAGTTTGGGGAAGTTGGGGTACGGAGAGGAGATTCATGTTCAGATCATCAAAATTGGTATGAAGTTTAATGTGTTTGTGGGCACTGCTCTTGTTGATATGTATGCCAAATGTGGGAGTATCAAGATTGCATGCCAAGTGTTTGACAAAATGTTGTTTCTTGAACTCCAATGATTACTGGATATACACAAAATGGGCGACCTGAGGTAGCTATAAAGTTTTTTCATCAAGTTCATTGTTTAGCTATAAAAGGTTATTTTTATGGGTTATATTTTGCCATAAGGCTGGCTAATTTTAGCATAAAAGTCAAGAATTAGGTTACAAAATTAGTATTTTTTTCAAAGACTTCATTTGGAAAATTCTACGTAATGTGTATTTAAGGTTATTACATTTGCCGATTTCTACAAGTATAAGCATTAAATCTATTTCTTTCTTTAGATATTAGACTCTAATATTCCTTAGTTGGAAAGATTTGCCAACTTTTCTATACTTGTAAAATAATTTTTATTCCTTAAAAATTTCCCTGTAGGTATGAAAGCAAATAGGTTGACGTTTGTTGGTGTTATGAGTGCATGTGCTATTTCAGTGGATTTGGATTTTGGGGTACAGGTTCTTACACAAGTTGTAAAAAGTGGATTTGAATTGGATGTTTCTGTGTGCAATGCAATTGTCATGATGCATGCTAAATGTGGGAGAATAAGAGATGCGCAGTACTTGTTTGATAAGATGCTAGAATGAGACTTAGTTTCATGCAATGCAATGATTGCAGGATATGCCCATGTATGTTAAATGTGGGAGCATAAGAGATGCATAGTACTTGTTTGATAAAAGGCTGGAACGAGACTTAGTTTCATGGAATGTAATGATTGTAGGATATGCCCAGAATGACCATGGTGAGGAGGCCTTAAAGCTTGGGTTCCAAATGCAATTGGTAGGTCTGAAGCTGAATCAGTTCACTTATGCCAGCATTCTCAGTGTATGTTCCAGTTTACTGGCCTTTGAGGAAGGCAAACAACTTCATGCTGAAATTACAAAAGTTGGTTTTGAGTCAAATGTCTTTGTTACAAGTGCTCTTGTTGATTTGTATGGTAAATCTGGGAACACAGATTATGCCTAATGCTTATTTGAAGAAGCACCTTGACGAGATGCAATCTCCTACAATGCACTGATTGCAGGGTATGTGCAAGGTGGACATGATGAGGAGGCTCTCAAACTATTTTTCAAAATGCAACAGACCAATTTGGAGCTAGATGAGGCTACTTTTGCAAGTGTTGTTAGTGCATGTGCTAGTCTAGCCATCCTATAATATGGTAGACACATCCATTCACACATAATCAGTATTGGTATAACATCCAAGTTCTGAAAAACAGAGAAAAATTAGAAATTTATCATAGAGTAAATCAATAAGGTAAAAATGAGATAGAGAAATTTTTTCTTTTATTCAAGATATAATCAAGTAACTACAATTACAAGATTTCTCTTTACAAAATACAATAAACCATATTGTCTTTCTCAATTACAATCTTTACAAATGTAAAATTATTACATAAACAAATTTTGGAATAACCACTGCATCTGAATATCTGACATTTTTATCACAAATCCTGGCATGTTTCCTGCTTGGAGAGAGAGTATCTTTCTAGTGATTTACCTCCATCCACAGACTAGCGGTCTCCCACACATCTTCCACATAGGAAGTGACCCTACCTTTCATAAGGAATATAGACTTTAGGTGCCAAGTGGTAATTTGCCTTTCCCGAGTACATAGTGTTGTATCCTACTCAACTCTATCAGCCATACAACCCTCGATACCCTCTAGCCAAGTATGATTTCTGATAGGATGAGAAATCCGGATACAGCGAACTGAAAAATGCATGCAGAAAACAAATACATTACTTTGGCAAAAGTTTTAATAACAATATCGTTCATAATTGTTACCTCCTTTTCTTTCTTTGTTTCTAGGATTTGCTTACCTTGGCATTCATTTTTCTATGGCCCATCAAACTTCTGCCTAAAAATTCCTAAAGATTGTATTTACCTTTGTTGCCTTGGAAAAATTATTGAAGTCGCTGATTTTCTAAAAATCCTAACCTAGTCGCTAGGTTCTTAAGTTTTAGAACCTTGTGACTATGCGACTTCTCACTCTTTTAATTATACCTTGCGGACCATGTGTTTTCCGTTGATGTCACTAGATCGCCAGTTTTCAAAACTCCACAACCTCTGATAGAAGGTTCTAAAGTTTCTGTTTCCTGCGACTCAGCGACAACTAAGCCATAGACTAGATATCGAGGTAATTAATGACCATTTAATGCAGCATATGATACAACCGACGAATGTCCTTTGGGAATTTTTGAAAAATGAGCCAATCTTTAGGATATGTTTCCAAGGCACATAATTTGTACCACGTCAGCCTAGCCTTTAAAAGCATGTCCTACTGCCATAACTACATGATCATTCACATTTGGTGCGAAATTTTTTCTAAGTATTCTATTTTCTCTCCTTACTATTTTCACAGTGCTCTGTCATTGCTCCTAGTATTTAGCAGCTGTAATGAAATTCAAATTTCAAGGTGCACCTCCTCACTCTGATATTGAAAGTAACTGGTCCAATGTGAAGGATACAGAGCTTGGGCATATTGACTTAGTGGAATTCTGGTCCCGTCTTCAGCAAGAAGATAGGTCATCCTTCGTGGAGAAAATTCTACAAAGCGGCGTTGCACAAGCTACTGGTTTTTCCACTTCTGTGCAGTGTGTAGACTTGGTTGTTGCATGGAGACTCACAAGATTAAAACAAAAGATGGGTTGGTCATTGCAAAGATTGATTCAGGAGCCATCTCTTGGGCATTGAGAATTCCAGGAAGGGAGAATTTCAAAGACATGTTTGTAGCTATTGCCGCGGAGTTTTTCAAAGAAAAGGACTAGTGCAAAAATGCCATTGCATGAAACTGGCTAAAATTAGAGAAATGAGGTAAGTGACAATTATCCTCTACACTTAAAAAATCTCACTTTAAAGATGAAATCTCAGACATCATTACCTTGCTACACCGAATTGTTGATAGTAAAGATGCAGGCTCTTTTGAGTTTTGGATGTGTCACTTCAATTTGTTAATATGCAGTGAGCGTCAATTTATTAACTGGGAAGAAATGATAAGTTATCATCTAAATGAGCAATTGGTTAGATTTCATGAGACTTCTACATTCCACATGTGTTCATTTTTAATATACCTTCTAGCCAATCGAGAGGTTGTCTGGGCTGGGTTGAGGTCACATGGGTCTTTAAGCCTAGACACACCTATGTATGCCTATTTTCCTTAGTTAACAAAGGATGTTGGAATGAAAGACTATTGTTGGGTCAATGATGCCTTTTTGATGTTTTAGTAAGGAAGTTGAATGGTAATCTTGAATTGAGAATTTCTCTTGATGCTGCCTCTTTGATTATGAAATTTGGAAGCTTTTATATCTAGTTTGATAGATTCAGCTACCTAAGGTTAGGAGGTTATGAATTGGCTCTGGCCAAGTTGCCCTGGTATGCTAGTGATTATATGATCTTCTTAGAAGTTGTAAACAGATGGCTACCGTGAATGTCAAGTATCAGAATATGAGAAAAAGAGGATATACCTTTCTGTTGTTTCTATCTGGTTATTTTTGTAAAACTAAGGATGCTGCTAAAAGTGCCAAATATGTGTTGGGAAGGTTTAATTTTCACTCTTTGTCACTGTTGGTGCTTGCACATGGAGTTCTGGTTTCAAGCAAAAGTTGTGTTAAGTCAAAATTTCAATCAGACCTAATATTCTTTGGGGGGTCATATTTTCAAATATCAGTCATCTTATGAATATCACCCTCATCGTAGAATATCACCCTACGCCAATATGACAGTGACGTCATCTAGGTCCGATGGGATGCACCATATGGTCTTCAGCATGATAGTTATTATTGGTAGCTATACTAGAGGTCCCTATGATTGCTGATGAGGACATGAATATGTGCAGGAAGATCTTCCTCTGATGCAGCAGGAGGTGCGCTAATAAGGGTGATATTTTCCATCTGGGTGATATTTCTCATCGGGGTGATATTTCCCATGAGGGTGATATTTCACATCAGGGTGATGTGAAATATCAGGTGAGCAAGCAGGAGGTTCACCGATATAAGGGGTCTAACCAACGGGGTATCGTACAGGAGGATCATCGGTATGACAAGCAATATCGGTGTGGGTGAGGAGTGTTCCTTCGACAGCATGAGCTACCCCGACCAAACTGGCATCATCGGGAGCAAAATCACTGACTATTGTCTTTTGGTGTGGTCCTGCTTATAAATTATTGGAGAGGTCACTGCAGGGCGAATGTGGGATAATTAGATCTGGTGCAGGAGCACCCCTACAAGATAGGATATAGGTTAATTGTCCGCATGACAGGACATTAGTCTATTTTTAGTATGTTTGACTTCATAATGTAATAAGGTCCATTGGACCAATGCATATGTATTAGATCAGCCTAGGAGAGTGTGCAGGCAGTTAGAGTTCGTGATCAGGTTGTCTAAGCTGTCCTCTCCCAGCCGCTTGGAAGCTCCCAGCCGCTTGGAAGCTCCCAGCCGCTGGGAATCGAGTTGGTAGTACTCGTAGGATATTGCTATAAATAACTCAGATTAGTTAGGGTTTGATATCATAGATCATATCAAGGAGAGTAGTAGTTGTGTTATGTTGTACTGGTGATTGAGTAAGATCCAGAGATCAGTCCAGACATTGTGAAACATTGTTGTAGAAACAGGACATTTGTGTTTCATCTAAATAAGATCTCAGCAACTGCATTATCTGGTTTATCAGTTGTTTATGTTTTGATTTCTGTTCTGATTACAAGTTGATGGATTCTTTCAACCCTTCCACCGGTTGATTCTGTGAATCGGTGGAATGGTCATGTATGATAGTTTAGTTTGCATTTTAGTTTTCTGCATTTCATTGTTTGAGAGATCAGTTGGTAGCATGCTATGAATCAACCTAGCATCCTCATGTGCTAGGGTTTAGGAAGATAAACTGTTAAGTTTTGATCTGAAGGTGATCCGGCCCGATCGTCATATTTTCTTTGTGAAATTGTGCGGTTCTGTGAGTTTGCATGCAGCTGACGGATATACAGGAGTCTGCATGTGCTTTTCCAGTCGGAGTGAATCGCATCGACATCTGTGACTATATCGCTATTTGGATCAGGTTATGAAGCTGACGAAGATTGTATGTTTCGAGTGCATCAGGATGATATAGGTTCGATATATACTCAGTGTGTATATCGTCGTCAGGATCATCTTTCGGGTGTACCCATCATCCGCATATCGCTATCGCATGCAGGAGTGAAAGTTCATTTTTTTGGCTAAGTACCGGAAAGGTCATCATCAGGATATTGAAAAGAGCACCGGATATTCATTATCATGTTGCGGAGGATATAAGTGTTTTATATCCTGTTGACATCATCATCAGGTGCATGTGACGTCATCGTCATCAGGATATTGCGAATATCACCCTAAGCAAGTTTATCCTGCTATCGCTAAGTGTTTTGGCATCGGCGTAAGTCATCAGCATAAAGTTTGGTTAACATCATCAGGATGTTTCAATATGACCAGGTAAGTCATATCATGATGCTGTTCTTTGAGTAGTCGGATATCGGGGTGACGTAAGCATCGAAGGAAAGGTGCTTGAAGTTGTCATCATCAAGATATATCGGAGGAACCGGATATTTTATATCCTACTGATGAAGATGATGCTGAACATCATGATGATGAAGATAGAGTTTGGCAGTAAGATGAATAGTGAACATCAGGAGGATGTTTGCGCTTGTCGATTATGATGATGCTGCTGACAGGCGAAAGATGAAAGGCGATAAGAAAGTGAACAGTAGTTAACAGGAGGATATTTCATGCCTCTTCGAAATATGATGATGCTGATAAGCTGATAGGTATTATAACATGTTGGTTGTGTTAGTGACTCCTCCTTCCCATTTGTAAGCTCCCGTTGCGTTTTACCTCTACATCATAGTGGTATCAGAGCAAAGGAAGGATCTTCTGGAAAAGATCAGGATATAGCAGGATGTCAGGTGACGAAGGAACATCTGAGATTTCGGCAAGGATGACCAACATTGAGTTGGCAGTTCTGGTAAAGAAACAGATTGTAGAGAGCAAGGCCGTGAAGGCTCAGAATCAGGAATTGAAGGATGAGATAGAGAAGTTGAGGAACAGAGTAGGTTCTGGTAGAGAAGAAGATAGGGAAGAAGAAGAGATCCCTAGTTAGAGCGAGGAGGTCGTTCCTGCAGACCAGAGACCACTGTTGAACGCCCTCAAGGCCATGGAGAGGAGAACCATGGATGTGAAACTGGATTTGCCAGTGTTCACAGGAAAGATGGAACCTGATTCAGTGATGGAGTGGATAGACTCCTTGAACAATTTCTTTGAAACAGAGGAGATACCAGAACAACAGAGGGTGAAGATAGCCCAGTCAAAGATGAAAGAAGCTGCCTTGACATGGTGGAATTTCATCCAAGATGATAGAGTACAGGAAGGAAAGCGTAGAGTCGCTACATGGAAGAAGATGATGGCATTAGTAAAGGAAGCTTATGTCCCATTGGATTACAGTATCCAATTACACAAGAGGAAGCAAAACCTGAAGTAGAAGGAGCTAGATGTCAGCTCATATACAAAAGAATTCATGAAACTTTGTATGAAAACAAAGGTAAAGGAAAGTGAAGAAGAGAAGGTAGCCAGATACCTTAATGGATTGAGGTTCAACATTCAGGAAGATTTAAGTCTGCATAATCCAGATACAGTTCAGAAATGCTTTCAGTTGGCATTGAAAGTGGAAGAGAAGTTAAAGAGAAAACAAGAACAACACAATAGAGGAAGAGGAAGACAACAAAGAGGTGGAAGAGGTCCTTTTAGAGGCAGAGGACATGGACATGGATATCAAGGAGAATCCAGTCATGACAATAGTAAGGGAAACAATAGTCAGAACCAGAGGGAAAATTATAGTCAGCAAGGAAACTTCAAAGGTAGAAGACCTTTCAGAGGGAGATCCCAGGGCAGAGGATCCATCAGATGTTATAACTGTAACAAAGAAGGCCATATAGCCAGCAGATGTCCAGAAAAGGCCACAAGCTCAACAGGAGAAAGGAGAACAAATCTGATCCAAGAACCTGATAATCAAAGTATGACAGGCTCTACTTCTTTTCAGAGTGTGAATGCTCCTGATAATTATGGATACCCAGAAAGTGGAGAGTCTCTAATGATGAGAAGAACAGTGACTACCATGAAGGTACCTGACAAAGAATCCCCTCAAAGAAAGTCTCTTTTCAGGACTATTTGCAAAGCAGGAGGTAAGGCATGTAAAGTTTTGATTGATTCTGGTTCTACTGAAAATTTTGTGTCTGAAGAAATGGTGACAAAGCTTAAGCTTAGGAGATTGCCTCACCCATCCCCATATAAAGTCTCATGGCTTACCCAAGGTTAGCAGACAATTGTAGAAGAGCAGGCTTGGGTAGAATTCCAGATTGGAGCATATAAGGATAAGTTGTTGTTTGACATTACCAAGATGGATGCTTGCAATCTTTTATTTGGTAGACCATGGCAGTATGATTTGAAGGCACAACATGATGGTGTTAGAAACATCTATACAATCACTAAAGATGGTAAGGTTATAACGTTACTACCATTGACGGAAAAAGAGGAGAAATCTAAAGGCAAAGAGGTGAAGGTAATGCTGATGGAAGGTAAATAGTTCATGAAAGAAGTAGCAGCAGAAGGTGCAGTTGCATATGCCCTAATCCCATGTATGAGGGTGAATAAAGAACAGCAGCAAGAAGTCAAGGAAGAGAAGAAGCAAAGGCTCATAGACCCAGCTATCCAAGAGCTATTGGATAAGTACAAAGGTATCATCTCAGAAGGAATGCCAAGATCCCTACCACCTGTCAGGGATATTAGTCACTGCATAGACTTAATTCTAGGATCAACACTTCCAAACAAAGCAGCCTATAAGCTAACTCTAGAACAGAATGCAGAAGTAGCCAGACAAATTGAAGAATTATTGGATTCAGGTCTGATTGGGAAAAGTTTAAGTCCATGTGCAGTACCAGCTGTACTAGCACCAAAGAAGGAAGGTACTTGGAGGCTTTGCACAGATTCCAGAGCTATTAACAAGATCACAATCAGGTATAGGTTTCCAATCCCTAGGATAGAGGATTTACTTGACTGTTTGGGAGGTGCTAAGTATTTTACAAAAATAGATTTGAAGAGTGGATATCATCAGATCAGGATTAGACCAGGAGATGAATGGAAAACAGCATTCAAAACTAATGAAGGGTTATATGAGTGGAAGGTTATGCCTTTTGGTTTATCTAATGCACCTAGTACTTTTATGAGGTTGATGAATGAGGTTTTGCAAGAGTTCATTGGTAAGTTTGTCATAGTATATCTAGATGACATTCTGATTTTCAGCAACACAAAAGAAGAACATCTCAGACACATAGATTTGGTTCTTAAGAGGTTACATGACGAGCAGCTGATGATAAATTTAGACAAGTGTTTGTTCATGCAAGAGGAGATCACATATTTGGGTTTTGTCATTTCACAAGGAAAGTTACAAATGGATAAGGAGAAGGTAAGTGCCATATTGTCTTGGCCAACCCCAAAGACTATGAATGATGTCAGAAGTTTCCATGGGTTAGCAACCTTCTACAGGAAGTTTATAAGAGGGTTTAGTCATATTTGTGCACCCATGCTTGATACCATCAAAGGAGGATAGAAGTGTAGATTTGTTTGGACTCAAAGAGCAGATGATTCTTTTGAAACATTGAAGAAGAAGGTGGCACAACAGCCAGTCCTTGCACTTCCAGACTTTAACAAAATCTTTCAGGTGGAATGTGATGCTAGTCACATGGCCATTGGAGCAGTACTCAGCCAAGAAGGTAGACCTATTGCATTTTTCAGTGAGAAGCTCAATGATGCTAAGAAGAGGTATTCCTCATATGATTTGGAAATGTATGCTTTAGTCCAGTCACTCAAGAAATGGAGGCATTACTTGATGCCAAAGGAATTCATAGTATTCACAGATAACCAGGCTCTAAGTTTCATAAACAGCCAGGAAAAGCTGAACCACAGACACATGAAATGGGTAGAAACCTTACAAGCTTTTACTTTTACATTGAAGCATAAGAAAGGAGTCAAGAATAAAGTTGCAGATGCTTTGAGCAGGAGAGTTCTAACAGTCAACCAGATTCAGTTAGAAAGTGTTGGCATTGATTCACTAAAGACCATGTATGAGACTGATGAAGATTTTGGGGAGATATATCATGTATGTACTTCTTTTGGAGAGAAATATCATGCTGAATTCTCTGAATTTTTGATTCAGGATGGATTGTTGTTCAAAGGTGGACAGTTATGTATTCCAAGGTGTTCTATGAGGTTAAACATCATTAAGGAGAAACATTGTGGAGCTATGGTAGGTCATTTTGGTCTAGATAAGACTCTTGATCTGGTCTGAAGACATTACTTTTGGCCTAAGTTACAATCAGATGTCCGAAAGTTTGTAGAGACATGTGTGATATGTCAGAAAGCTAAAGGCAGGTCGACTAATGCAGGTTTATATCAGCCCTTACCCATTCCTTCCAGACCATGGGAAAGCATAAGTATGGATTTTGTCTTGGGTTTACCAAGGACAAGGAAAGGATTTGACAGTGTTTTTGTTGTAGTGGATAGATTCAGCAAAATGGCACATTTCTTGCCATGCAAAACCACTACTGATGCTTCATACATTGCAGATTTATTTTTCAGGGAGATTGTCAGAATCCATGGATTGCCATTGAGTATAGTGTCAGATAGGGATGTGAAATTTATTGGTCACTTCTAGAGAACTCTTTGGAGGAAACTTGGAACAAATTTGTCTTTTTCATCTGCATATCATCCTCAAACGGATGGACAGACTGAAGTAGTGAACCGTTCCTTAGGGAATTTGCTTTGATGTTTGACAAAACAACATGGAGAGAAGTGGGATAATATTCTATCTCAAGCTGAATTTTCCTATAATGATACTGTCAATAGGAGCACAGGGAAATCACCTTTTTAGATAGTTTATGGTATGCATCCAAGAGGAATTTTGGAATTGAGAGATCTACCTACAGTAGACCCTGTTAGTGCAGAAGGAGAAGCTTTTGCAGAAGCCATAAAAGAGGTTCATGATCAAGTCAAGACCCAACTGCAGCAAACCACCTTGAAGTATAAGGAATATGCTGATAAAAAGAAGAAGGATGTTTAGTTTGATGTTGGAGATTTGGTATGGGTTCATTTGAAGAAGGACAGACTTCCTAAGGGAAAATATACTAAACTCATGCAGAGAAAAGTTGGACCATGTCAGATTTTGCACAAGCATGGACAGAATGCTTATGAGATACAACTCCCACCTGATCTTGGTTTGTCCCCTATATTCAATGTATGTGATTTAACTCCATACAAGTCTTATCCAGATGCAGATCAGGAACTCCTACAGGATACAGTCCATGATAACATTCCCAAGCATGATCCTTCACAGTTGCAGAAGGTTTTGGACACCAGAGTGGTCAAACAGACCCGGAACAAACAGTACTTGGAGTATCTAGTCTCTTGGAAGGGAAAACCTAATTCTGAAGCAGTATGGATGACTGAAGAGCAGATCCAGAAACATGGTGTAGATCTTCATACTCTCATCTCAAGTGGACTTGAGATTTCTTCATCTGGGGAGTATGGTGCAGGAGCACCCCTACAAGACAGGATATAGGTTAATTGTCCGCATGACAGGACATTAGTCTATTTTTAGTATGTTTGACTTCATAATGTAATAAGGTCCATTGGACCAATGCATATGTATTAGATCAGCCTAGGAGAGTGTGCAGGCAGTTAGAGTTCATGATCAGGTTGTCTGAGCTGTCCTCTCCCAGCCGCTTGGAAGCTCCCAGCCGCTGGGAATTGAGTTGGTAGTACTCGTAGGATATTGCTATAAATAACTCAGATCAGTTAGGGTTTGATATCATAGATCATATCAAGGAGAGTAGTAGTTGTGTTATGTTGTACTGGTGATTGAGTAAGATCCAGAGATCAGTCCAGACATTGTGAAACATTGTTGTAGAAACAGGACATTTGTGTTTCATCTAAATAAGATCTCAGCAATTGCATTATCTGGTTTATCAGTTGTTTATGTTTTGATTTCTGTTCTGATTACAAGTTGATGGATTCTTTCAACCCTTCCACCGGTTGATTCTGTGAATCGGTGGAATGGTCATGTATGATAGTTTAGTTTGCATTTTAGTTTTCTGCATTTCATTGTTTGAGAGATCAGTTGGTAGCATGCTATGAATCAACCTAGCATCCTCATGTGCTAGGGTTTAGGAAGATAAACTGTTAAGTTTTGATCTGAAGGTGATCCGGCCCGATCGTCATATTTTCTTTGTGAAATTGTGTGGTTCTGTTAGTTTGCATGCAGCTGACGGATATACAGGAGTTTGCATGTGCTTTTCCAGTCGGAGTGAATCGCATCGACATCTGTGAGTATATCGCTATCTAGATCGGGTTATGAAGCTGATGAAGATTGTATGTTTCGAGTGCATCAGGATGATATAGGTTGGATATATACTCAGTGTGTATATCGTCGTCAGGATCATCTTTCGGGTGCACCCATCATCCGCATATCGCTATCACATGCAGGAGTGAAAGTTCATTTTTTTGGCTAAGTACTGGAAAGGTCATCATCAGGATATTGAAAAGAGCACCGGATATTCATTATCATGTTGCGGAGGATATAAGTGTTTTATATCCTGTTGACATCATCATCAGGTGCATGTGACGTCATCGTCATCAGGATATTGCGAATATCACCCTAAGCAAGTTTATCCTGCTGTCGCTAAGTGTTTTGGCATCGGCGTAAGTCATCGGCATAAAGTTTGGTTAACATCATCAGGATATCGGGGTGACGTAAGCATCGAAGGAAAGGTGCTTGAAGTTGTCGTCATCAGGATATATCGGAGGAACTGGATATTTTATATCCTGCTGATGAAGATGATGCTGAACATCATGATGATGAAGATAGAGTTTGGCAATAAGATGAACAGTGAACATCAGGAGGATGTTTGCGCTTGTCGATTATAATGATGCTGCTGACAGGCGAAAGATGAAAGGCGATAAGAAAGTTTACAGTAGTTAGCAGGAGGATATTTCATGCCTCTTCGAAATATGATGATGCTGATAAGCCGATAGGTATTATAACATGTTGGTTGTGTTAGTGACTCCTCCTTCCCATTTGTAAGCTCCTATTGCGTTTTACCTCTACATCAAGATCTCACAAATTTCAAAGATTGCAACCGTTAATCTTGCTTGTATGGAGCCCGATCTTGCGGTTGAGGATAAACATTTCAAATGAACTGTTTGTTGGAGCCTTTTTGCACGCTCTTTCCAGAAGTCAACTATCATGTTGTACGGTGATTAAAAAACATCACATCTATTTATGAGCTCGAGGTCCAGGTTGCTTGCGCCGCTGGCCTTTATGGTGAATTTGACTGCTTCAACAACTGGAATTGATGAGGATCCATTTGTTTCTTTAAAAATCTAGAGGGATTGATCCTGGAATTTATGAGGTTGGTCAGTGTGTAGGTGGCCGGAAGCTTGTGTGCTCCTTAAGAAGGAATCCATGGCCATTCTACAGGGCGATGTTTTTTGGGTTTTCTGCTCTGACTCTGAACACAATGTGTTCACATTTTGAAAGGCATTTTATTGTTGCAGATTTGGTCCTTGGTTTGGTGTATCAGTCTTTCTTGTTTTGTATGTGATAAATTCTTGGAGGGAGTGATCCTAGCATTTATGAGGTTGGTTAGTGTGTAGGTGGCCGGAAGCTTGTGTGCTCCTTAAGAAGGAATCCATGGCCATTCTACAGGGGCGATGTTTTTTGGGTTTTTTGCTCTGACTCTGAACACAATGTGTTCACATTTTGAAAGGCATTTCATTGTTGCAGATTTGGTCCTTGGTCTGGTGTATCTGTCTTTCTTGTTTTGTATATGATAAATTCTTGTATGATGATCTCCTATGCAGATTGAATTTAAATGAAAAACACCTAGTGTGTGTATCGTTTATGATTGTCTCCTGTGTGTTGTGTATTCTTGTTTCAACCAAGGTTGTCAAGGGCTTCCAAGTTTTTTAGTATATACTTGCTGTACTATGTGTCTAGTTCTGGCATCTGCTCAAGGGGTGGATTAAATAGGCTTTTGATTAGATACAAAGGGAAATGGATTGCATCATAGGATTGCTAAGTATGATCATAGGTAATACCTTTTCTTGGATATATTGTTGTTAGGCAGTAATATTTTATCTAAGTCCTCTGGATATGAATTCATGTTGTCATAGGGAAACATTTACATTCATGGATTTAACTCTGCTACCCAGATAAGGCACTAGTCTGGGAATCTGTCTATTCAAAGGGTCTAGGAAAATCCCATAACTCCAAACATAAAAAAACAAATCTTTTCATAATTCCAATCTGTTAGTTTGTAGGAGTAGGATTAGGACCCCTGCATACTCTCATCCTCAACCAGTTAAATATGCCCAAGAAGGTTGCCAAACTTGTGATGTATCATGCATATCTTGGTCTAAACATGAGAGTATTCTGCCTGTTATTGTAAAGATAAATTTTCTTGTCATTAGGTGAGTCAAATGTTACATCTTTAGCTATAGGGATACCCCCCTTGGTGTGGCAGAACCAGAAGTGAAGGGGAGGCAACTCAAGCAACCTCCTATATTAGTTGGCTAGATTTGCTTGTGCATTGGAACTTGCAAACCCTCTACTGATTCAGAAGGAAAAAACCCCAACAAAATGACAACTCTACTGGGGAACAAAAGTCAAATAGTGTGAAATCATTGTTGTTTATCTAGTTCTTTCATGTGAATATGGTGCTCTACTAGTGGAATGAACTCATAAAGATATTTGATGAGCTTTCAGTTGTTTGAAAATTTTATCCTCTTTGGAGAGGTGGCGACTTTGCAAAAAATTTTCAGTGCACATGAAAGGTTGATGTATGTTGTTGTGATAAAAGAATGTTCTGTTCAAAATTACAGTGTCTAGATGAGAAAAGGTACTTGGTTTCCTCCCACTTGCATTTGTTGTTTTATTGCATGAGTTAGATGCCAGGGGGAAGCCTTAGGTCTTAGGCAGACATAGGATGTCTAAGATTGAAAGTGGGATTTATATGAATCCAAATATGTATTCACCCATACTCAACCAAGAGGGGGATGAAGTGTTGTGTAAAAAAATTGAAGAGATAAACAATAGGTTGATATCTTTAGAGGCTCAATAGGCTCAATTAAATAGTAATAGTAACCTTGTTGTGTCTGCTAGTTAGAATGCTAAACTTCTTGTCAGCTCTTTTGATCCTTTGTATGACCAACTAGATTTGTCATGGGTTGATTATCAAATTGAAAGTATGCCTGCTAAAATTTACAATCAGATACCTAGATTTAGTGGACATAGTGTATGTGATGGAGGTGCACATATCCAAAACTTTCACAGCTTTATGGAGAAAAATTCATTTAGAGATGAGGATCTATGTGGATGAGGTTTTTTGTTCGATCCTTTGGTGCTAGAGCTAGAGATTGGTATTTGATCTTTCCAAAGAGATCCTTTGCCTGTTGGGATGAACTTGTAGACTATTTTAGAAAAGAATTTGCAAGGGAACCTGCTGATCTTGTTGCAAGATTGATGGAAACTAGAAGACAAGATGAAGAGCCTATTATTGATTTCAGTCATAGATTTGCAGTTGCCCTTTCACAAATCCCTGAAGACTTCAGACTTGATACTTCAGCCTACATTGGCATATATTTTGAAGCTTTTGAAGAGGGCTCTAGTACAAATTTTTAGAAAGTTAAGAAAAAATGAGAAAAGAGCACATGCAGAATTCTCTATCCATAGGTTTTGGCATGAATAGAAATTGTGTAGCTGCAAATGACCAAATGATTAAGGCATCATGTGAAGATAAAAATGAAAATGAAAATATAACAGTTGAGAATGCTATGTTTGAACATAATGCTGATAACAATGCTCAACTAGGTTGTTCACCAGTTAAGGATGCCAATGTAAGGATCAATGATGACTCCCATGTTAGCGTTGAGGTATCTGGTTATGAAAACAATGATGGGGTTATGGACGGCAATGAACACTTGTTTAAATGGGTTTGTGGAGATGATTGTGAGTATTGTACACAAGATAGAGAAGAAATAAGAAAACAGAGGGGCAGTTCCATGTTTGAACCATTGCCTTTTATTCAGACACATGGAGATGATGAAGAGCAATCAGAGATTGAAACAAGTAGTAGTGTTGATTATGATTGTTCTTCATTTGATTATAGTTTTGTTTATGACACACAGGTTGATGCTCCTCCACACAAAACATTCATTGGTAATGAAACTGCATGTTCTGCTACCCATGAACTAGTAGCATACTATAATGAAACTAAAACACTTGGACAAATTTTCTTTGACACATATAGCAACGAGGATCTGTTTGAGTATGGTGGGAATCTAAGCACTGTTGTTGATATGGATTCTGATTTTTATCCTGATGAAAGAGAAACTAACATATATCATGAGAGTTATTGCAGAGAGGTGCCTGAATCTAATCCTTTCCTGTCTGATGCAACTGAAGATTGTGTGCATGAAGTGGACAATTGTGGATTTGAGAGCTTTATCTTTGATATGCCAGGTTATGGTAAAATGAGGCCTGATGCTCCTAGCTTGGTGGTGGACTTTGAGTGCTTTTAGTTTTCAATCTAGCTAGGAGATCATTTTGTAATGCATATTGTTGATACAGATGATAACATGTGTTATATTTCATTTGAATATGCATTGTTTGATAATTACAACATTCACATGTTGCTTGATGCCGAAGGTTGTTTGCATAAGGTTGACAGTGACAAGCTAAATAAGATGGTTGAATATGAAAATGACAAGGGTTGTTTGTGGGTAAATCATGGCAGCATCTTCAAGCTTGACCTAGTGATATCAGATGAAAATAAGGTATTTGACAAGGGGAAATACTGGTTTTTCCTTTTTGGTGGCCCTGGGCCACCAAGTAAAATTTTAACTAAATGTGATCTGTGATGCAAGTCAGTGCAGCTTCATTTCTCTATGCCCAATGGATAAGGGACTGGTCTGCATCCCATAAATCTATGGTTCTCGCCATGCCTGCAAGAGGCATGTGTCCTCAGACAGAGCCAATGTTAATGCTTGCACATGGAGTTCTCGTTTCAAGCAAAAGTTGTGTTAAGTCAAAATTTCAATCAAACCTGATATTCTGAGGGGGGGTCATATTTTCAAATATTAGTCATCTTATGAATATCACCCTCGTCGCAGAATATCACCCTACGCCAATATGATAGTGACATCATCTAGGCATGACACTTATTATTAGCAGCTATACTAGAGGTCCCATTGATCGCTGATGAGGACATGAATATGTGCAGGAGGATCTTCCTCGGATGCAGCAGGAGGTGCACCGATAAGGGTGATATTTTCCATCTGGGTGATATTTCTCATCGGGGTGATATTTCCCATGAGGCTGATATTTCGCATCAGGGTGATGTGAAATATTAGGGTGATATTTCATATCGGGTGAGAAAGTAGGAGATTCACCGATATAAGGGGTCTAGCCAACGGGGTATCGTACAAGAGGATCATCGGTATGACAAGCAATATCGATGCGGGTGAGGAGTGTTTCTCTGATAGCATGAGCTACCCTAATGGGGTCCAAACTGGTGTTGTCAGGAGAAAATCACTGACTATTGTCTTTCGGTGTGGTCCTGCTTATTAAGTATTGGAGAGGTCACTGCAGGGCAAATGTGGGATAATTAGATCTCACAAATTTGAAAGATTGCAACCGTCGATCTTGCTTGTATGGAGCCCAATCCTATGGCTGAGGATAAACATGTCAAATGAAATGTCTGTTGGCACCTTTTTGCATGCTCTTTCCACAAGTCAACTACCATGCTGCATGATGATAAAAAAAACATCACATTTGTTTATGAGCTAGAGGTCCAGGTTGCTTGCGCCGCTGGCCTTTATGGTGAATTTGACTGCTTTAGCAACTGGAATTGATGAGGATCCGTTTGTTTCTTTGAAAATCTAGAGTGAGTGATCCTGGCATTTATGAGGTTGGTTAGTGTGTAGGTGGTCGGAAGCTTGTGTGCTCCTTAAAAAGGAATCCATGGCCATTCTATAGGGGGGATGTTTTTTGGGTTTTCTACTTTGACTCTGAACACAATGTGTTCACATTTTGAAAGGCATTTTATTGTTGCAGATTTGGTCCTTGGTCTGGTGTATTAGTCTTTCTTGTTT
Source organism: Cunninghamia lanceolata (assembly GCA_027924645.1). Classification (NCBI taxonomy): domain Eukaryota; kingdom Viridiplantae; phylum Streptophyta; class Pinopsida; order Cupressales; family Cupressaceae; genus Cunninghamia; species Cunninghamia lanceolata. Next base: position 2,938,865 of record BSBN01000286.1, on the reverse strand, counting down.
TGTATATGATAAATTCTTGTATGATGATATTCTATGTAGATTGAATTTAAATGGAAAACACCTGGTGTGTTTATCATTTATGATTGTCTCCTGTGTGTTGTGTATTCTCCTTTCAAACAAGGTTGTTAAGGGCTTCCATGTTTTTCAGTATATACTTGCTGTACTATGTGTCTAGTTCTGGTATCTGCTCAAGGGGTGGATTTAATAGGCTTTTGATCAGGTACAAAGGGAAATGGATTGCATCATAGGATTGCTAAGTATGATCATAGGTAATACCTTTTCTTGGATATATTACTGTTAGGCAGTAACATTTTATCTAAGTCCTCTCGATATGAATTCATGTTGTCATGGGGAAACATTTACATTCATAGATTTAACTCTGCTACCCAGATAAGGTACTGGTCTGGGAATCTGTCTGTTCAAAGGGTCTACGAAATTCCCATAACTCCAAACATAAAAAACAAATCTTTTCATAATTCCAATCTGTTAGTTTTTAGGAGTAGGATTAGGACCCCTGCATACTCTCATCCTCAACCAATTAAATATGCCCAAGAAGGTTGCCAAACTTGTGACGTATCATGCATATCTTGGTCTAAACATGAGAGTATTATGCTTGTTATTGTAAAGATAAATTTTCCTGTCATTAGGTGAGTCAAATGTTACATCTTTAGCTATATGGATACCCCGCTTGGTGCAGCAGAACTAGAAGTGAAGGGGAGGCAACTCAAGCAACCTCCTATATTAGTTGGCTGAATCTGCTTGTGCATTGGAACTGGCAAACCCTCTACTGATTCAGAAGGAAAAAACCCCAATAGTTACTAAGGCCAAACTTCGATAGAAAAAATTATGTGAAACAAAACTTCTATGGCTCTGTCTCATACGAGCATCATTCTAGTTTGAAAGACTGTATAGATGATCAAGAAGTTCAGAGAAAAAATTGCATGAGGCTTACTCTAAGCCAAATTCAGGCTTTTGATCTATCCATTTATATTCCAGGAAAAGCTGAGGAGGATTCTGAAATAATTGATGTAGAATATCAAAACCTACTTTTAAAACCCCTTCCACAAATTAATTGGTCTGAGAACGAGGTTGTGGATCTGAGAGTTCGCTCTACTTCTATGATAAAAAGAATAGAGGATTGGTTAGCTGGAAAATGGTATGGACACACTGCAGGTTCACCTCATGAACAGAGAAGCTCAAGAGCCATTGGATCAAAGATTGTAAAAAAATTTTCTATACAAAGATCTTTAGGAAGATATGATGCATCACAGTCTATTTCAAGTTCACAATCAGGAGGTGACAGTGAGATGCCTGATAATGCTCTCAAGTTGAAGTCAACCTATGAGTCAAACAGTCTTCCCTTAGCTGCAGTGGGAAAGAAAAGTGTTTAAACTAAAACGATGCCTGTGAATCCTAACCCCATTTTTGGACAAGTTGTTAATGATGGTTCTTTTCCCACTTTCTTTGCAATTCTCTCTTCTCCAGCTGATGAGGAGGTACCTACTCCTGTTTCAATTGAAAATCAAAATAAAACCATGTCTAGCAATGTGGACACAAGTGTTGTTACTTCTTCTCCCAGTTGGCTAAAAAAGGTAATAGAGAAAAAGAGGAAAAATGTACTCGCAATAGTGAAGGAGATAGATACAATTGCTATGCTCTTGTAAGGTACTTCAAAGCCTAAGAAAGCAAGGAGGATGTTAAGAATGGTAAATGATGCCACTTCTGTTCACCAGGTGTTGGAAATTGTTGACCTGATAAAGGACTTGGATGAAAATGACATAACTGAAGCTGACTATAAGATAACTCACATTGACTTGGGCCCTTCTACTCTTGAAGGAGATTCATATCATGCAAATAATTCTATGAATGCCCTAATTAAAAGAGCTAAGGAAGAAAGAAAACAAAATTTAAAGCTTCAATCTCAAGTTTTGTCTTTAAGTAAATTCATTCAATCCATGGTAACACCTTCATCACAAGAGGCATCCATCTCAAAAGTTATTGGAAATGATGCCAACACCATTCAACAAACTAAAAAGAATCAAAATTTTGCTAAAGCTATTACTGAATGGGTTGAAAAGCTATCTTGTGATATGTTGTTCTTCTTGACCAAAAAGACACATAATTATTCTCAGATACATAACAAAAGAAAGGAGTTGATCATCGAACTTTAGTAGATAAGAAAGGAACAAGGTAGTACCTATGTGTTCTCTAAAGAAATCACCGAGATGATGGCCTTAGACTCTATGATGCTCATGAGGGAAAATTTTGCTAACGATCCTTGTGAAATTGACCCATCCTAGGTTGACTCATGAGACTGGAAACTGAATATGTATGATAACCTTATTAATCAAATTAACCAGGCTTTGCAGGACTATATGGATTTAATGATCAGTATTCAAATGGATTTCCATACACTGGAGGTGAACATTCTGGATGAATTTGGGGAGAATCTGCATGATCCTAAAGAAATTAGCAAGGAAGCCAAGGAGATGCTCTATAATGAACTCGCTGATCCTGACGTTGTTTTTGGAGAATCTCTAGGTAAAATGGGCCTGATACAAGTCTATCTTAATGGTTTTAGGAACAAAGATGAAATAATTTAGGAAACTACAGTTGGGATAACTGAAACCTTGGCCAAGTTCAGAACCAAAATGTAGATCACTACCGTTCCAGGGACAAAAGGGATTACTGCCATTATAATCAAGTACCAAGAGTATAAATTGAAGATCAAGGTGCGAGAAAAGATGGCGAAAGATCAAGCTGTGGAAAGCATTGAAGACCCCAAAGAAGGCAAAGGGGTGGTGAATTAAGTTTCATTTCTTTATGCATTTCTTGTTGTTTGGCTCTAAAAACTTTTAAAGACTTGGTTATTATTTTGAAACGGTTGTCCCCAAGAAACCGTTCTTTTTCAAAGAGACAATTATTATGTGAAACTTATAAATATTTTGTGGGCGATATAGTATGGATCTTTTCTTTTTGGGCAAACTTTGATTTTCTCAATTAAGTTAGATACTTGTTTCATTTTTATCTCTTTCAATATAGAAAAGATATACTATTGAATAGTTCAAACATATATAGTCTTTGTGCTATGGTGTTTTGGATCATCATTCTTCTTACGTTGGATGTTATATTAGTAGTTTTATTTCTTTATATTGGAAGTTTTCAGTTGGTGATCTTATTACTATGAATATCTATCTTTGAATAAATATGTCATGGTGATAAGAGTTTAAATTCTTTGTTTGAGCTGATGTTCGAAGCCTTTGAGCTTGTTATAATTATTCAAATTCATATGTAAGTGTGGAATTTCCTTTCAAAGCTTTCTGGTTAAAATCATCACCTTTTCTTTCTTTCTGGTTAAAAGCAACATAGAATTTAATTGAATTCATTATATATCATTTTAAGGTAGCTGCCACCTTATAATATAAGTAGAGAGTTAGTTATAAAACACCATTGTAATTGACTCAACTACCGTTACATTTGTCATTGTTTGGGCGAGAGAATATAGAGTTGAATGACAAATTTGTAAACCAATAGATTTTTGGTGACTCTACTAGGGACTTTGTCAGATATGTGTTTTGAGTTTCTTTAATGGTTCTTCAAAGGCGTAATGCCCTAATCCTTCAACCTAATGTGGATTGGCTCATAGGTGACTGGGAAGATATTATTACTGGCCTAAGATTACTTGCCTGGCAACATAGAAGAACCAACCTGCAATATCATCAAGTTAATGAGGTACTGGAAGAAGAAGAAGAACTTGGTGAAATTATAAGGGACAATACTACGCATTTTGAGAACATCCAAGAACTCATTTTATTGAAGCCGTAGTACCTGTACAGTGAAGAGAAAGAGTTTCTCCTATCCAAGCGCTTCCAAATAATAGGCGCAGAAATCGAGCAACCAACCAAAGAAACTAGTTGAACAATCAGTAAAATCTTCCACGAGCTAATCAGTAAGTGAAGTTGGCGACTTTGTAATCTTAAGTTTCATTTTTTAAATCTAGCTTCTAAAAGATATACTAGGGGAGATAGAAGAAAGGGAATCTTTGATGAAGATCTTGCTTTATTAGAGTCTATTAAATTCTCCTCTTTCCCACAAATTGAAAGGTTAGGTCTGTTAGTAGACCTTCCTCCCCTCCGCCCAGACAAAGCTCTCTAAGTACCTCATCCATATTTTGCCAAGCTCTCCTTTTACACGAAGTTGCCCTCCCTTTGCAAGTATATTTTCCTGTTTAGAACTCTCTCATTATGGTTTAGCCTCCACCTATTCCATGGGGAGCCACCATAGGCCCACTCAATCTTGGAGCTCAATTGCATGATTTTCCTAAAGGGTCAAGGAAGATTATACCTAAGTTTAAAGGAGATGGAGAAGTAACTCCAAAAGAACATATGTAAGCCTTTTTCGCTGCCTCTTCTAGTCTTGTTGTATAACATGAAGATGTCACCGTAAGACTTTCTGTAGAATCCCTAACTGATGTTGCCACTGATTGGTTTTATCACCTTCCCAATGGTTCTATCAATGGTTGGGGTATTCTGAAAACAAAGTTTGAAAGTAGATTCAAAACTACTGAGAATAAATAGACTCTTGTCACCCAATTGGCTATAATGCAGAAAGAAATACACGAGCCAATGAAAGAATTTGTTGCCAAATTTAATAAACTGTACAATAGAATACTTGAGAATATGAGGCCTGGAGAGGAATTGTTGAAATGTTTCTTTATTAATACTCTTCCACTAGATGTTAGTTTTACCATCAAAAGAGAGGGGGTAGCTGATGTAAATGCAGCTCAAGAGAGAGCTATATCAATAGAAGATGATTTAATCATAGCAGGGAAATGGAAGAAGGAGTTATAGACTGGCAAACCCTCTAGTGTAAATTTTACTGATCCAGTTATACAAAGATTAGTCAATAATATAATCACCCTAAAAAGGCAAATACCAAAAGGATAGTTCTAGTCACCATACCAAGATATATCAAGGAAGGATTATGGCACTCAAGGTGGCTACAACAAGACTTTGCCTTTAACTGGGCCTGCTCAGAGTTTGGCTATTGAAAATGGTCCTTCTACCAGTAAGAGTAATATGATGTGCAACTTCCATTTGACTTCAGATCATGATGGGTCCACTTGCCCTAAAATGGTTCAATTTATACAAATGCTTTCTACTAATGAACATGCTGATGTGCCATATGTAGAAGAACCTAGCCCATCTCATGATGCAAATGTTAACTTCATTGAGTATGAGTCAGATGCTGAAGTAGGAGAAGATGTTTTTACAGAAATTGATCCTAATTGTACAGTCTTCACAAGGGGATAGCAAGCCCAGAAAGGAGTAGATCCTAATGGGCAGACAAATGCTTCATCTTTCACTCTAAAGTATATTTTATCTAGGCAAGCTACTTCTAGTTCCCAAAAATCTAAAAGTACTGTCTCCAAGAACGTATCTGTATAGGTACCATCTGTTTCTTCTTCTGATACTATTGTTACTAGTTCATTTGATATAATTGAGTCATGCAAGAATACCAAGATTTAGATCTCCTAAGCCGAATACCTTTGACTCAACCCATCTAAATTAGACTGATTAGTAAATTACATCAGACATGAAACTTCCCCATCTCAAAGTAATGCCCAAGTATCTAGTGATGTCAAGACACTTGTTAATGAGCAGGTTTGCCCTAATTTACATGAAAATGACTTAGGCCAGTGGAATCCTTTTTCTAAACCAGAGCCATTTTATGTATCTCTTCATATAGCTGGCTTTAGATTGAGCAATTGTGTCATTGACTCTAGTGCTTCTGATAATGTAATGCCTGCTCAAGTGGCTAGAGATTTAGGGTTATCCTATACTCCTTTGCATGGCAAATGCTTCTCAATGGATGGTTTAGAAGTTCCAATTTTAGGTCAAATAAAATATGCTCAAGTTGCTTTAGCTGCTTTCCCAAAAAAGAGAAATAAATTAGCTATCCTTGTTGCTGATATTCCTACTAGTTATGGCATGCTTCTAAGTAGGAGTTTTTGTAGATACTTGGGCAGGGAGATACAAATGGATTGGTCTCATGCTTTAATACCACTAGATGAAAAGAAAGTACGTCTTAATCCAGAGTCTAAGGCCAAGTTCACAATATTGAAATCTGGGGATCCAAGGGGAAATATTCTATTTGTTGAAATCAGACCAGACACTTACATGTGTACCTCCTCAGAGGAAGAGTGTTCAAACTTTGTTAGTCCTGATTTACTGAACGAGTTGTGGACATTAGAGTTTGATGGAAGTTATTCTAATGCTGGCTCTGGGGTAGGAATTGTTTTGATTTCTCTAGATGGCTATAGTTTTCCCTATCCTTACAAACTAGAATTTGAGAATACCAACAATACTACAAAATATGAATCTCTGCTACTCGGCCTAACCCTAGCTAAGGAAAAGGGTATAAAATAATTGAGGGCCAAAGGAGATGGAAAATTGATTGTTAGGCAGGTCAGGAAATAATACACTGTGAAAAATAGCAAGCTGAGGCATATTAGGAATAGAGTCTAGGATTGTGTTGAAGATCTTGATGCTTTTTCTATTGAAGCAATGCCTAGAGATCTTAATACTAGAGCAGATTCATTAGCAGTTTTTGCATCCTTGTTATTACCTCATCCAGATTTTAAGGATAAACCCTATAGAATTGAAGTAGTGTATCGTCCCAGTGTTCCTAATAATGTAAATCACTGGTAAATATTCAATAATGACAAGTAGATTATTTCATTTCTAGAAAAGGGTGAAGCATTTTCTAATATTTTCTTTGAAGGAAGTGATGAAATGAGTAATGATGTTCTAGAAGGACATAACAGTAACCATGATGGGGAGAAGTCTAAAATGATTCAATTGAAAGGAAACACAATACCTAAGGGTTTGTTCTCTCTAGAAAATTTGTTCAATAGACATGACCAATACTTGAAACAAAAGAATAAGGTCAGTATTGAATCAACGGTTGACTATAATCATGTTAATATTAGCACTGAGGAAGATTCGAAGATCATGTGTATAGGAAAATGTTGCTCCCCTTAGGAAAGAGAGAGATTGATTTCTTTGCTCATAAGATATAAGGATGTTTTTGCATGGTGCTATGTAAATTTAAAGAAGTTTAGAAACAGAGAACTACAACATAAGATACCATTGAAACTTGGCACTACACCTTACAGACAGAAGCAATGAACATATAATCCAAAGGTAGCAGTAGCTATTTTTAATGGGATAGATAAAATGCTTAAGGCTAAGATTATCTATCCCATTCATCATTCTACATGGGTAGCGAACATTGTTCCTATTCAGAAGAAAAATGGAGAAATAAGGATTTGTGTTGATTTCAGAAATTTAAATCAAGCCTCACTAAAGATAACTACCCATTACCTGTTATGGATCATATCATATAGACTGTTGCTGGTTCCGAGATGATGTCAATGTTAGATGGATTCTCAGGTTATAATCAAATTGAAGTAGCCCCAGAGGATCAGCATATGTATTTGCCTACAACAGAATGCCATTTGGCCTCATTAATGCAGGTGCTACTTTTTAGAGGGCTATAGATCTTTCATTTGGTGATCTGAAAAATAAAATCATTATGGTATATTTAGATGATTTAACATTATTTTCAAAAATAAGGCCTAATCATATTCATGACCTAGAAATTTTACTTCAATGTTGCAGAGAGCAAGGAATCTCATTAAATCCCAAGAAGTCTATTTTTGTTGTTATGGAAGAGAAGCTTTTGGGACATATCGTCTCAAAGAATGACATTGAGGTGGATCCTGAAAGGGTGAAAGCCATTATGCAATTGGGATTACCTACCAATAAAGATGGCACTAGGTCATTTTTTGGCCAAGTGAATTTTCTGAGGAGATTTGTCCCTGAGTTTGTTGAGTTAACAAGACCCATAGCTGATATGATAAAGAATCACCTGATCTTCAAATGGAGTAATGAAGGGAAAAAGGCTTTCTAAGAAATAAAGGTTGCTATTGCCAATGCACCCACTCTGGTATGCCATGATTTCAGTAATCATTTTATTATATATTGCTATGCATTGGAACATACTTTATCAGCCATACAAATGCAAAAAATGAGCAAGGTATAGAAGCCCCTGTTTCCTTCATGAGTACTCTTCTCAAGAATTATGAACTCAAGTATTCCCCACTTGAAAAACATGCTTATGTTGTTGTTAGAGATTTAAAAAGTTTTAGGTTCTATATTTTGCATTCACATACCATTGTCTTTGTCCTTCAAAGTGTTGTCAAGAGTATCCTCACACAACAAGAGGATGGGTACAATAAATAGTGATCTCGGATAGCAAAAGTGTAGGAGTATGATGTAGATATCAGACTTAACAATTTGGTTAGGGGTAAGGGTTTGTGTAGGCTGATTGTAGAAAACAAAATTAATGAAGAATAGTTGCCTTAGCCCTCTTTACCAGCACAACTGATGAGTGGTTTTCAGATATCACATATTTCTTAACCTATGGTGACTGCCCTGCACACTTGTCGACTAAAGGAAGAAGGAATTTAAAACTTAAGGAAAGTAAGTATGTTCTTTGGGAGGGAAACTTATATAAAAAAGGAATAGATGGAACCTTTCTCAGGTGTGTTGACAAGGAACAACAAAGAAGATTGTTAAAAGCCTTCCATGATGAAGCATGCGGAGGACATTTCTCTGCCTCTGTGACAACCTTTAAAATCTTGTGCCAATGTTTATATTGGCCTAGCATGTTTAAAGATGCTCATGAGTGGGTATCAAAATGTGAAAAGTGTTTGAAATTCATGGGTAGACCTCATCTTCTAGCTTTGCCTTTGAAACTAGTGGTAATCGATGAACCCTTTCAACAGTGGGGGTTAGATTTTATTGGTCCTATTAATCCTAGTTCAAGTGCTAGCCATACCCACATCCTTACTACTACTGATTACTTCACTAAGTGGGTAGAGGCTATTCCGGTAAGGCAGACTACATTAGAAGTTGTATGCAATTTCTTGAAAGAGAACATTATAGTAAGATTTGGTGTCCCAAAGAAAATAGTCACTGATAATGCTAGCTCTTTTTCATCCTCTGAAATTACTCTTTTCTACTACGAGTGTGGCATTAGTTTGGGGCATTCTTTTGATTATTATCATCAAGGTAATGGGCAAGCCGAGTCCAACAATAAAAATTTGATTTCCATTATTAAGAAATTGATAGATGACAATCAGAAAAGATGGCATAAAATATTGTATGATGCTTTGTGGGTAGACAAGATCACTTCTAAAAGAGCCATAGGTATGTCACCTTTTCAATTAGTGTATGGGATTGATAGCACTATTCCTATTTCTTTAGAGCTGTTAGCTTTGAATTTACATAAGTCTATAGAAAATGAAGATGTCCAATCTGCAATTGAAAAGAGGGTCATGTATCTAAATAAACTGGAAGAGGAGAGAGAAGTAGTTGTTGATAGAATAGCCAAGCATCAACAAATGGTTAAAAGTATTTTTGATAAGAAAGCTAGACAAAGAACTTTCACTATTGGAGACTCAGTACTTCTTTGGGACTGGAGACGAGAACCAAAGGGAGCACACAAAAAGTTTGATTGTTTGTGGAGAGGGCCTTTCCTGATCCAACAGGTTATTGGCGATAATTCTTTCCTACTAGCTTATCTAGATGGTACTCCTCTGCCTATAATGGGCAAGATCTCAAAATGTTCAATTGGTAATGGTCTCAGGTCCTCCCCTTCATATCATAGTTTCTTTCTATTTCTATTTTTTTTGCATTCTCTTTCCCTCTATTTGCCCAATGAATAAGGCTTCGTGCCATTGTCAAGATTCTCAGTGTTCCTACTGTCCTTGTCCCCATTCAGAGCCAGTTGTTACCCCATTTTCTTTCTTTGTTTCTAGGATTTGCTTGCCTTGCCATTCATTTTTCTATGGCCCATCAAACTTCGGCCTAAAAATTCCTAAAGATTGTATTTTCCTTTGTTGCCTTGGAAAAATGATTGAAGTCGCTAATTTTCTAAAAATCCTAACCTAGTTGCTAGGTTCTTAAGTTTTAGAACCTTGTGACCCCATGACTTCTCACTCTTTTCATTATACCTTGTAGACCATGTATTTTCCTTTGATGTCTCTAGATTGCTAGTTTTCAAAACTCTACAACCTCTGATACAAGGTTCTAAAGTTCTTGTTTCCTGCGACTCAGCGACAACTAAGCCATAGACTAGATATCGAGGTAATTAATGACCATTTAATGTAGCATACGATACAAGCAGTGAATGTCCTTTGGGAATTTTTGAAAAATGAGCCAATCTTCAGGATATGTTTCCAAGGCACATAATTTATACCATGTCACCCTAGCCTTTAAAAGCATGTCCTACCACCATAACTACATGATCATTCACATTTGGTGGCAAATTTTTTTCTAAGTGTTCTATTTTCTCTCCTTACTATTTTCACAGTGCTCTGCCATTGCTCCTAGTATTTACCAGCTATAATGAAATTCAAATTTCAAGGTGCACCAACTCACTATGATATTGAAAGTAACTGGTCCAATGTGAAGGATACAGAGCTTGGGCATATTGACTTAGCAGAATTCTAGTCCTATCTGCAGCAGGACAATAGGTCACCCTTCACAGAGAAAATTCTACCAAGCAGCTTAGCACAAGCTACTGGTTTTCCCACTTCTGTGCAGTGTGTACACTTGGTTGTTACATGTGTGGAAAGGTATGACCCTGAAACTCATGAGATTAAAAGAAAAGATGGGTTGGTCATTACGAAGATTGATTCAAGAGCCATCTCTCGGGCATTGAGAATTATAGGAAGGGAGAATTTCAAAGACATGTCTGTAGCTATTGCCGTAGAGTTTTTCAAAGAAAATGAGGACTAGAGCAAAAATTCCATTGCACGAAACTGGCTAAAATCAGAGAAATGAGGTAAGTCACAATTACCCTCTACATTTAAAAGAGCTCACTTTAAAGATGAAATCTTAGACATCATTACCTTGCTTCACCAAATTGTTGGTAGTAAAGATGCAGGCTCTTTTGAGTTTTGGATGTGTCACTTCATTTTGTTAATATGTAGTGAGGGTCAGTTTATTAATTGGGAAGAAATGATAAGTTATCATCTAAATGAGAAATTGGTTAGATTTCATGAGACTTCTGCATTCCACATGTGTTCATATTTAATATACCTTATAGCCAGTCAAGAGGTTGTCTGGGCAAGGTTGAGGCCACATGGGTCTTTAACCCCAAACACACCTGTGTATGCCTATTTTCCTCAGTTCACAAAGGATGTTGGAATGAAAGACTATCGTCGGGTCAATGATGCCTTTTTGATGTTTTTAGTAAGGAAGTTGAATGGTAATCTTGAATTGAAAATTTCTCTTGATGCTGCTTCTTTGATTATGCAATTTGGAAGCTTTTATATCCAGTTTGATAGATTCACCTACCTAAGGTTAGGAGGTTATGAATTGGCTCCGACCAAGTTGCCCCGGTATGCTAGTGATTATATGATCTTCTTATAAGTTTGTAAACAGATGGCTACTGTGAATGTCAAATATCAGAATAGGAGAAAAAGAGGATATACCTTTCTATTGTCTCTATCTGGCTATTGTTGTAAATGATGTAGGAGCATCCAGAGGTGTAAGGGCAATCTTGCATCACCCAAAAAGAAGTTAATTCAAAACCATTGTAGTTGTTCTCATTTCTTCCCATGATTAGCGTTTTTGGTTCCATAATATCCAGAATAATAATGTAGGACTTTCAGTTTTTCCAAAACTGCTAAAAATAGCGACCTACCTATTTAGGAAAGTGTACCTGCTATTTTTAGAAAGTTTGCATTTGGGCACGTAATGAAGCAAAAACTTCCAGAAAGTTACATAATGGAAATATAAGACCTTTGGAGAAGGAATCAGGCAAAGATCATTTGTGAGCTAAAAGATATTAAATTTTTTGTTTTCCAAAAAGCCCCTAAAAATTTTCAGAACGAGATATGAGGCACTAAAAATTTCCCATAATGTCCCAAAAAGTTGACAAAAATCCATTTACAAATTTTTGGCGTTATAGTTCACATCGCGAGCTTTCCAGTGCTTAAAACGGTTCGTCAATCGGACACCTGGATCAAAAGTTATGCTTCCCGGAAGTTGACCTACTTTTGGAGGGAGTTGCAAATTTTGAAATTTGGCTGGAGGCCGCCAAAAAGTGCTATTTATGACTATTTTAGGAACCCTGGGCAGTGGTAGAGTTAAGGGGGCCAGTGTAGAGTCAAGAATAGGTGGGAAAACAAAAACCCTAGCTGATTTGGGGTTACAAAAGGCATAAGATTCTAGAGTATTGAGGTTGGGAAAGCTGTAATGTGTTGCAGCCAGTAGAGGATTCATCCTTTGATTGTAATTGAGCTTCTGTAATGTAATGAGTTGCCCAGTTCAATAAAAGAAAGTTCTATTTGCTGTGTTCAATATCTGTTATTGAGTGTTTTGTGATTTACCCCCTTCATCAAGTGGTATCAGAGTGAGGGTTCTTGAGTGTGTAGATAGATCGCCGACCATGAGACAGTTTGCACCAGGACCTGAGGTTGTGGGTTTGCTGCGGAGACCAAGATGCCTCCATGAAGAAATCATGTTGGGAGGAATGCTTTGACAGAAGAGGCAAATTGATGCATTGCAAGAGGAGCTACGAAGAGGGTTTGAGTTGAGGACAAGAGAAGAAAGTGAAGATGAAGTTGAAGAAGAGCTATTTGAGGAAGAACAAGAAGCTGCCAAAGATGCTGCAGAAGTAAGGTTGTTGAGGGTCATTTCAAAGATCAGAAAGAGGCCCAGGATTGAAGTTTCTACATATTCTGGAGATTTGAATCTAGAATAGCTTATTGATTGGATCAATGACATGGAGGAGTATTTTGAGTATGAAGATGTGGAGGACCCAGATCGGGTTAAGTTTGCAAAAACAAAGTTGAAGGGCCACGCCAATATTTGGTGGAAGGAGGTCCAATTAGAGAGGAACAAAAGAGGAAAAACAAAGATTACCAGATGGGATCAGATGGTGGAGAAACTGAAGAAGCAGTTCATTCCTGTGGACTATGAGATGGAGTTGCTGAAGAAGCTGCAAGGACTAAAGCAAGGTAACAAGTCTGTTAAGGAGTATACAGAAGAGTTTTATAAAATTACTATCAGGACAGGCCATGCAGAGCCCAACAAGGAGAAGGTAGCCTGTTACATTAATGGGTTGAGGCCGAGTATTCAAGAGGAGTTGAGCCTGGTCAGAATGAACACCATAGAAGATGCATACCAGTTTTCCCTGAAGGTGGAAGAGAAGTTGAACAAAAGATTTGATAGCAAGCAAAGGGGAAGAGGTCAAGGTGGAAGGACTGGTGGAAGACCCTATGGAGGCCGTAATGAAGATCAAAAGATAAGTGAAGAAGTAGGCACTAGTCGAAATAAAAAAGGGGATAATACCTACTACCCTCGTGACTAGAACAATGGTCAGCAAAGAGGAACAGGAAGAGGCAAACCTGGGCAAGGACCTGGAAGAGGATGTTTCAGAGGAACTTGTTTCCAATGTGGAGAAGAAGGGCATCGATCATATGAGTGTCTGCAACATCAAGGAAGGACAAATAGAAGACCTGAAGGTAATGCACGAGTTGCACATGTAGATGAAGATGCACATTCTGAGAATTCTGAAGATGTTGAAAGGGGAGAAACCCTAGTTGTTAGAAGAACCTTGCTGAATGAGGAGAAAGAACCCAATCAGAGGAAGAGTTTATTCCGCACAAGGTGCAAATGTGAGGGTAAGTGTTGTGATATTATTATTGACAGTGGAAGCACTGATAATCTTGTTTCAGAGGAGATGGTTGACAAGTTGAAGTTGGCAAGAAGAAAGCATCCACATCCATATCAGATTGCATGGTTGCAGAAGGACCATAGAGCTTTGGCCAATGAATAGTGTTTAGTGAAGTTCAAGATTGGTGACTACCATGATGAGGTGCTATGTGATATCATACCAATGGATGCATGTCATATGCTGTTAGGGAGGCTGTGGCAGTATGATAGGAGCACTGTCCATGATGGCCGTGCAAACACATATTCCCTAACAAAGGATGGAGTTCGTCATAAGTTGAAGCCCTTGAAGGAGGTGGAAGAAAAGGTATGTAGTACTACCAAAATTTGTTTGGTAGATGGTAGGAAATTTTTGGAGGGTATGAAGCATGAGCGTCATTGCTTTGCATTGATTCCTACGATTAGTCAAGAGAAATGTGAAGATGTACCTGTAGAAGTTTCAGGTATGTTGGAAGAGTTCCAGGACATTATCTCTGATAATGTACCACAAGGTTTACCACCAGTAAGGAAGATAAGTCATCAAATGGATTTGATACTAGGAGCCAGTTTGCCAAACAAGGCAGCCCATAGAATGACCCCTACAGAGAATGAAGAACTAAACAGACAAGTTCAAGAGTTGCTGAGGAAGGGACTGATAAGGGAGAGCCTAAGTCCATGTGCGGTACCTGCAGTATTAGCACCAAAGAAGGATGGAGAATGGAGGATGTGTACAGACTCTTGAGCCATCAATAAGATAACGATCACGTATAGATTTCCATTGCCAAGAATGGATGACATCATGGATTGTTTGAGTGGAGCTAAGTACTTCACAAAAATTGACCTGAAGAGTGGGTATCACCAAATCCATATCAGAGAAGGGGATGAATGGAAGATAGCTTTCAAGACAAAGGAAGGTTTGTATGAGTGGTTAGTCATGCCATTTGGGCTAACCAATGCACCGAGCACATTCATGCGGCTCATGAATGAGGTACTGAAAGAATTTTTGGGTAGTTTTGTTCTTGTTTATTTGGATGATATTTTGATTTTTAGTAAGACTTGGGATGAGCATTTGATGCATATCAGAAGAGTTCTAGAGAAGTTGAGGGGGGAGAAGTTGCTGATTAATTTGAAGAAATGTAGTTTTGCAAAGAAGGAGTTGGTATACCTGGGATTTGTTGTCTCAGAGGAAGGTCTTAAGATGGACCCAGAAAAAGTAAGGGCTATCATTGAGTGGCCTACACCAAAGAGTGCAACAGAGGTGAGATCTTTTCATGGTTTGGCAAGTTTTTATAGAAAGTTTATTAGGAACTTTAGTAGCATTTGTGCACCCCTAACTGAGACAATGAGAGGGGATAGAAAAGAGTTTAGATGGACTAAAGGAGCTGACAAGAGCTTTGATACATTGAAGCTAGATTTCAATAAAGGTATTTCAGGTAGATTGTGATGCTAGTGGTAGCGGTATAGGATCCAAGAAGGTAAGCCCATTGCCTATTTTAGTGAGAAGCTTAATGATGCCAAGAAAAAGTATTCTGTTTATGATCAGGAATTTTATGCAATAGTTTAGGCTTTGAAGAAATGGAGACATTATTTTTTGCCAAAAGAGTTTGTTTTATATACTGATCATTAGGCTTTGTAGTATATTAATAGTCAAGGGAAGTTGAACCAAAGGCACTTAAAATGGGTTGAGGTTTTGCAGAGTTATACCTTTGTTTTGAAGCACAGGAGTGGGAAGTCCAACAGAGTTGCAGATGCCTTGAGCAAAAGGCAAAATTTGTTGACAGAAATGAAGATAGAGGTTGTTGGGTTCGATGAGCTCAAAAGTTTGTACCCTGAAGATCCAGATTTTGCAGAGGCTTGGAAAGCTTGTCTGGAGCCTGTTACTTTGGATAGGACAAAATGGTTGGATTTCATAATCCAAGATGGCATGTTGTTTAGAGGAAGCCAGTTGTGCATTTCAAGGAGTTCCATGAGAGAGAACCTGATTAAAGAGAAGCATAGTGGAGGACTGGCTGGACACTTTAGTCGAGATAAGACCATTTCTATTGTTGGTGAAAATTATTATTGGCCATAGCTGCAACAAGATGTGAGGAAGTTTGTGCAGAGTTGCAGAGTATGTCAGATGGCAAAAGGAACAAGTCAAACTACAGGATTGTATCAACAATTACCTGTACCAGAGAAGCCATGGGATGATATTAGTATGGATTTTGTTCTTGGTTTACCAAGGACACAGAGAGGGCATGATTCTATTTTTTTGGTGGTGGACAGATTCTCAAAGATGGCACATTTTATTCCTTGTAAGAAGACTAATGATGAGGTTCATATTGTAGAGTTATTTTTCAAGGAAGTGGTGAGACTACATGGTCTACCAAAAAGCATAGTTTCAGATCGAGATACCAAGTTTGTTGGTTATTTTTGGAGGACATTGTGGAAGAAGTTGAAGACAGATTTGAAGTTTAGTTCTGCACACCATCCACAGACTGATGGACAAACTGAAGTGGTGAATAGGAGTTTGGGTAACCTACTACGATGCTTAGTAGGAGATAAGCCCAAGGGATGGGATTTAATTTTACCATAGGCATAATTTGCTTACAACAATTTTGTCAATAGGAGTACTGGTAAATCACCATTCTAGATTGTATATGGCAATAGCCCAAGAAATGCTTCTGAGTTAAGGAAGCTGGACAACGGAGAAAAGACAAGTGCTGAAGCTGAAGACTTTGCAGAACATCTGAAGAATTTGCATGAAGAGGTGAGAAAGCACATTAATAAAATGAATATTTAGTACAGGGCTAAGGTAGATTAGAAGAGGAGATATAAGGAATTCTAGGTAGGAGATGAAGTCATGGTTCACTTGAGAAAAGAAAGGTTCCCAATTGGAACATACAATAAGTTAAAAATGAAGAAATTTGGACCATGCAAAATTTTGAAGAAACATGATTCAGGAAATGCATATGAGATAGAGCTGCCGAGTGGGATCAATATTTCCCCTATTTTCAACATTGCTGATTTATTAGAATATCATGAAGGTGGAACAGAGGATGGATCAATAGAAGAATAGTGGAGTATTCTGGCATCTACTTCAACAGAGGAGATAGAAGAGATCTTGGATAGCCGTGTGGGAAGAAGTACTCGGAACAAGCAATATAAAGAATATCTGGTAAAATGGAAAGGAAGGCCTGTTGAAGATTCTTCTTGGTTGTCTAAGGTAGAGGTTGATCGTTTGGATTTTCCTCACACAAACACATGAGATGTGATAGGGTCACTTCTCAAATTACCCTGGGTGTCTAATATAGGAGCATCCAAAAGTGTAAGGGCAATCTTGCATCACCCAAAAAGAAGTTAATTCAAAACCATTGTAGTTGTTCTCATTTCTTCCCATAATTAGTGTTTTTGGTTCCATAATATCTAGAATAATAATGTAGGACTTTCAGTTTTTCCAAAACTGCTAAAAATAGCGACTGGCGATTTAGGAAAGTGTACCTACTATTTTTAGAAAGTTTGCATTTGGGCACGTAATGAAGCAAAAACTTCTATAAAGTTACATAACAGAAATATAAGACCTTTGGCGAAGGAATCAGGCAAAGATCATTTGTGAGCTGAAAGATATTAAAGTTTTTGTTTTCTGAAAAGCCCCTAAAAATTTTTGGAACGAGATATGAAGCACTAAAACTTCCTATAACGTCCCAAAAAGTTCACAAAAATCCATTTACAAATTTTTAGAGTGATAGTTCACATCGCGAGCTTTCCGGCGCTTAAAACGGTTCGTCAATTGGACACCCAGATCAAAAGTTATGCTTTCCGGAAGTTGACCTACTTTTGGAGGGAGTTGCAAATTTCAAAATTTGGTTGGAGGCTGCCAAAAAGTGCTATTTATGACTATTTTAGGAACCCTGGGCAGTGGTAGAGTTAAGGGGGCTAGTGTAGAGTCAAGAATAGGTGGGAAAACAGAAACCCTAGCTGATTTGGGGTTACAGAAGGCTGAAGATTCTAGAGTCTTGAGGTTGGGAAAGCTGTAATGTGTTGCAGCCAGTAGATGATTCATCCTCTGATTGTAATTGAGCTTCTGTATTGTAATGAGTTGCCCAGTTCAATAAAAGAAATTTCTATTTGCTGTGTTCAATATCTGTTATTGAGTGTTTTGTGATTTACCCCCTTCATCAGTAAAACTAAGGATGCTGCTAAAAGTGCCGACCGAATATGTGTTGGGAAGGTTTAATTTTCACTCTTTGTCACTAAGGCCAAACTTCGATAGAAAAAATTATGTGAAACAAAACTTCTATGGCTCTAGCTCATACAAGCATCATTCTAGTCTAGAAGACTTCTAGGGAGAATGTATAGATGCTTGAGAAGTTCAGAGAAGAAATTGCATGAGGCTTACTCTAAGCCAAATTCAAGCTTTTGGTCTATCCATTTATATTCCAGGAAAAGCTGAGGAGGATTCTGAAATAATTGATGTAGAATATCAAAACCTACTTTTAAAACCCCTTCCTCAAATTAATTGGTCTGAGAACGAGGTTGTGGATCTGAGAGTTTGCTCTATTGCTGTGATAAAAAGAAGAGAGGATTGGCTAGCTATAAAATGGCATGGACACGCTAGTTCACATCATGAATAGAGAAGCTCAAGAGCCACTGGACCAAAGACTGTACAAAGTTCTGCTACACAAATCTCTTTGGGAAGATATGATACATCATAGTCTATTTCAAGTTCACAATCAAGAGGTGATGGTAAGAAGCGTGATGATGCTCTCAAGTTGAAGTCAACCTGTGAGTTAGACAGTCTTCCCTTATCTACAGTGGGAAAGAAAAGTGTTCAAGCTAAAACAATGCATGTGAATCCTGACCCCATTTTTGAACAAATTGTTAATGACGGTTCTTTTTCCACTTTCTTTGAAATTCCCTCTTCTCCAGCTGATGTGGAAGTACCTGCTTCTGTTTCAATTGAGAATCAAAATAAGACTGTGTTTAGCAATGTGGATACAAGTGTTGTGACTTCTCCCAATTGGCTAAAAAAGGTAGTAGAGAAAAAGAGGAAAAATGTACCCACAATAGTGAAGGTGATAGATATAGTTTCTATGCTCTTGCAAGGTACTTCAAAGCCTAAGAAAGTAAGGAGGATGTCAAGAATGGTAAATGATGCCACTTCTGGTCACCACGTGTTGGAAATTACTGACCCGATAAATGACTTGGATGAAAATGACATAACTGAAGTTGACTATAAGATAATTCACATTGACTTGGGTCCTTCTACTCCTGAAGGAGATTCATATCATGCAAATTTTTCTGTGAATACCCTAATTGAAAGAGCTAAGGAAGAAAAAAAACATAATTTAAAGCTTCAATGTCAAGTTTTGTCTTTAAGTAAATTCATTCAGTCCATGGTAACACCTTCATCCCAAGAGGCATGCATCTCAGAAGTTATTGCAATTGATGCCAACACCATTCAACAGATTAAAAAGAATCAAAATTTGGCTAAAGCTATTACTAAATGGGTTGAAAAGCTATCTTGTGATCTGTTGTTCTTCTTGACCAAAATGACACATAATTATTCTTAGATACATAACAAAAGAAAGGAATTGATCAGTGAACTTTAGTAGATAAGAAAGGAACAAGGTAGCTCCTATGCGCTCTCAAAGGAAATCACTGAGTTGATGGCCTTAGACTCTATGACGCTCATGAGGGAAAATTTGGCTAACAATCCTCGTGAAATTGACCCATGCTGGGCTGACTCATTAGACTAGAAACTAAATATGTATGATAACATTTTTGATCAAATTAAGAAGGCTTTGCAGGACTATCTGGATTTAATGATCAGTATTGATAGGGATTGCCATACACTGGAGGTGAACATTCTGGATGAATTTGGGGAGAATCTACGTGATCCTAAAGAAATCAGCAAGGAAGCCAAGGAGATGCTCTATAATGAACTCACTGATCCTGATGCTATTTCTAGAAAATCTCTGGGTAAAATAGGCCTGATACAAGTCTATCTTAATGGTTTTAGGAACAAAGATGAAATAATTCAGGAAACTACAGTTGGGATAGCTAAACCTTGGCCAAGTTCAGAACCAAAATGCAGATCACTACCATTCCAGGGAAAGGGATTACTACCATTATAACCAAGTACCGGGAGTATAAACTGAAGATCAAGGTGTCAGAAAAGATGGCGGAAGATCAAGTCATGGAAAGTGTTGAAGACCCCAAAAAGGTGAATGGGTGGAAAATTAAGTTTCATTTCTTTATGCATTTCTTATTATTTGGCTCTAAAAACTTTTAAAGACTTGGTTATTATTTTGAACCGGTTGTCCCCAGGAAACCATTCTTTTTCAAAGAGACAGTTATTATGTGAAACTTATAAATATGTCATGGGCGATATAGTATGGATCTTTTCTTTTTGGTAAAACTTTGATTTTCTCAATTAAGTTAGATATTTGTTTCATTTTTATCTCTTTCAATATAGAAAAGATATATTGTTGAATGGTTCGAATATATATAGTCTTTGTGCTGTGGTGTTTTGGATCATCATTCTTCTTATGTTGGATGTTATATTAGTGGTTTTCTTTCTTTATATTGGAAGTTTTTAGTTGGTGATCTTATTACTATGGATATCTATCTTTGAATAAATATGTCATAGTGATAAGAGTTTAAATTCTTTGTTTGAGCTGATGTTCGAAGCCTTTGAGCTTGTTATAATTATTCAAATTCATTTGTAAGTGTGGAATTTCCTTTCAAATCTTTTTGGTTAAAAGCATAACCTTTTCTTGCTTTCTGGTTAAAAGCAACATAGAATTTAATTCAATTCATTGTATATCATTTGAAAGTAGTTATCACCTTCTAAAATAAGTAGAGAGTTAGTTATAAAACACCATTATAACTGAATCAACTGTAGTTACATTTGTCATTGTTTGGGTGAGAGAATATAAAGTTGAATGACAAATCTGTAAACCAACAATAATGAACATAGTCATTGTGTTCAGCCACCCCTACTCGACTTGGATACTATCGTACTCTTGCAGATATTCCCACCGACTATATTTACGTAATGTTTTAGTCATCTTGCCATGATAAAAGTTTTCTTGAATTAGATAAGTCTAAAAGATGTAACCAATCTTTGGGTTCAGAATTGACTCTAGGGTTTTATAACAACCCATTGGATATTAGGATATTTCCTATAAGACTAGGTTCATAATCGACCTTTGGTTTATCTCTTTCATGGCTAAGAATACTATAATTCTTGTGAAGATATTAACTTCTATTCAAAGGAATATGATTACCTTTCAAATTACCTCTATGTGATTTCATTAACCATCACTACATATACATACTCATATCTGATTTTATTCAAGGTTGTTTCTATATAGACTTAGTCTATTTCCCGTAATGGTTTACTATAGCTAAACTAATCAAGATTACAAGTATAGACATTAATAAGACCTTTGGACATTTATCCCGTTTATCCACTAATCCTGGTTCTTCTACTATTCAATAGATTATACCAAAATTACCATAGAACACTAAGAATCTAAGTTTCTTGGGATAAGATATCATTTTCAACATGTATAGAAACTTAACAAGGAAATGTTTTTGAAATAATATTACCTCGACTAAGGGTCTAAACTATAAGACTCAAGGTTATGAATATAACTATTCAAGTTTAATCAATACTAATAAAATTCAAGAGTCTAAAATATGATTATCTCATGAACATATCATTAGTTTCTATAGACTTATTCAATAAGTAAACTATTTTTCAAAACAAACATCAACTAAGACAACCTCCTACTATGATGATCATTTATCCTCCATACTCTGATTTGATATGATTATCTTTTAGATATCTATAAGAAAATAGTCGATTCAAAATACTATAACATAGTGTTCACTTGTATTACCAAGTATCAGCCATATAAAATGCATTTGATACCTAATCATTTCAAAAATAGATCCAAATGGTTTACTAATAATGCTATCTGCATTATTCCATGATCGACACTAATATCTTTTAACAGTAAACACAATGAATACCAGAGGATATACCTCACTGGCATTCTCATATGACTGTGCAAAAAAAAAAACACAACAATGGACATCCTAAAAGAATTATACGATCTCCTCATTGTTATTAACATATAGAACTAAGGAATACCTATTAGTCAATGATCTTAGAGTTGGCAATACTTGCTGATAGAACTTCATAGTTGACGTCTCTAGTTGTGTATCTCCTCTTAGCCACGATTTCTCCTCTGCGTATCCCTAAACTTCACACAAGTTTTTCCTTATTCCTCTCTATTGCCTTATGGCTCAACTGAGTCATTTAATAAAGGCTCAGGGATGACTCCTATAGAGTCGCCTTACTCTTCACTTCATCTCATTTCAATTGCAACTTAAGTGAATGCATAACAGTCCATGTTTGATTTGGTTCTAAGTGAAGCCAAGTTTAATGCAAAGTTTACACATGTCGATGGGAGATAACAGTCCCATGGGCTCGTCGATGATGGTAGTTAATACCACAATCCTTCTCTTTTGGATGAGGCCAACACATCGATTAAACTCTATTGATCAATAAATGATCACTAATAAGTGATTCGACTCACTACGACTATTATTCAAGGCTCTCCTATTTGCAAGCTCGTATAACAATATTGAATTATTAGGAGGTATTATCGTCATTCAACACAGAAGCATATTCTTATTTAATTATGTCAAATATGATTCACATAACATCACCTCAATTAGATAGTTATGGTTTAATTGAATACAAAGATAATATTACGACAAAGGATTACAGATAATTGTGATTGGGTTGAGCTTGTCTCCCCATCACAATCTATCAACAATATTCATGCCTTCTTAACTTGACGAAAATGTCTTAACATTAAGAATCGCTTATAACACCTCAAGGGGACTTAATAATAAGAGAACCATTTTATGACATTAACATCGTAATATTTACGTTAAACGTAAATAGTCACAAATCACACTTCAAATGACGTCGTTAATGTTATTAACAACTAAGATGATTTAGTATGACTTAGAAAGATTTCTAAATAATATCGACTACTTGTTGATTAGGTTCAGAAGTAAACTAACAAGACAAGACTTACCTCTTACGACACATTAGTTCACATTTTCGTTAAACACTTATACTTGTTTTGGCAAATAAACTACTCATAACCTGAGGTCTATATCTCTCTCTTGGAAAGATACTCTCTCTCTTCTCTCTGAGAGTCATCTGATAACCTGTAATCCTGTATCAAACTCATTACCAAACAAATTATGATTAGTGCATCATTATTCAAATAATAGATCAAATCTCATAATGCAAATATTAAATCAATAATAACATAATCATTTCCATAATTTCATAAATGACATTCAATATAATCCATTTCTTTGCTTGTCATTAATCTAAACATCATAATAAATTTACTTATGTCCGACTAAAAAGTAAAAGTATAGCAAGACAAAACTTGGGGATGTAACATATCCTCCCCCTAAAGATTCATCATCCTCACTGATATAAAGTATTAAAAAGTAACTAAAAAGCAAGTTCATTATTTTCAACTGGTAACATCATTAAATAAATGAGGAAACTTTTGATTAAATTTATGGTAATCCTCCCATGTAGCATTTTCTTCAGCATATTGGTCCCATTGGACCTTGCATTACAAGACCTCTCTGTTATGCAAGCGAAGCTGGCACATTTCTAACACCTTGAGTGGCTCGATCGTGACCACCCCTAGGTCTTGCATTTGTAAAGAATTCGAAGTCAAAATATGATTATTACCTACAATATATTTCTATTGGAAACAAGCAGATCACTGAGAGGGGAGGGGGTGAATCAGTTATCTTAAATTTCTTTACTTTCTTTTCTTCTTTAACAATAGAGTAGTATCAAAACATATAAGCATAAATGAACATGAGAGCAGAAATGAAATCAACACACATAACACAAGGATTTTTATGTGGAAAACCCTGTTAAGGGAAAAACCATGGGGTGACTAACCCAAGACTGTATTCTCTATTAAAAGAATAGAAGTACAAAACGACACTTGCCAATTAGGGCTCACTGCCTGAGCACACTGCTCACAAGAGGCTCATTGCCTATAAGAGACTCACTGTCTACAAGGTATATAGAAAGTAACCAGGTGTTTGAACTGATCAGAGGCATCCACATATGCTGAGGTTCAGTTCTGGTTAGGCTCAATATACTGATCTGTTGCACTTCATTCTTCCTCTGCTTAGTGTTGTTGTTTGTCACATACCTGATTTGTATAGCTGCTTCCACACTACTCTCTACTTTTCTTCACACACACTATTACACCACACACACCTTCACATCGAAATCCATCTGATATATATATCCACACCAAGGATTTCAACATCTTTCTAGTCGGCATCCGGAATACTCAAGATTTTCCCAAACTCTAGTCTGTCGGCTGAATCCTTGCTTACTAAGTGATGTGTATCAAAGAGATAGTTATAGAAGTAATCAATCATGTTAGCCAACCATGAATGATCCCTCAAGAAACTTGATCACCATCAATTTCTCATCCGGATTAAGGTCTGATGCTTTGCCGATTAGTTCTTCCTCAGTCTACTTTGCCAAATAGGAACCCAACACTTAGGTGCTCATATCTTTTCACTCTTTCATCACCAGAGGCTCAATCTCTAGAATGTAGCAGTCATGGTACTCCTCTTGACTTCCCCAAGTCCGCACTTTGCTGAGATACTTCCTCTGAGAGATCCAGACCTGATTGTCAAACCTTGCTGCATGCTCTATTCTTGCTCACCAGACCAAAACACTCTTCAGCCTGACTTCCGGTAAAGACCTATTATGTGTTGCAGATGTGTGGGATAAAATTTGTTGCCATCAATGACAACACTCATGAAGCCATATAGTGTCTCTTGCCAACAATCTCCCCCTTTGGCATTAATGGCAACACTTAGTGAAAAATGACTAAGTGTCATAATAAACTCCCCCTTGGCTGATGCTCTGTCTTATGTACACTTTTACTGGAGCTCCCCCTTAGCTGGATTCCACATTTTTCACTACTCCTCACTCCCCCTTTGACATCAATGGAAAAGGGTAAAATCCACACATCAAAATTTGCAAAAAGTAGCCTATACATAGATGCATATATACAAGTTATACTTACATAAACTTAAGTATATCCGCAAAAGTATTCTTCAACTGTACAACTTCTATCACCCAACTCTGCTTCATCCTATCCAAAATTGATATGTGGCCACTTAACAAAAATGTAAAAGCTTTTGCCCTTTTTAAGTCTGACGGATCACTGGTCCGGGCTGTGGTCTGAGCATCAGTTAGGGCCTCATGCATTCCCTCTAACTTAGGGATAATTATCCCTCTTAGTTCACTTAGCTTGCTTACTCTATTCTGCTTCTCCTTTTCAAGCCTCTTTAATTTATTAATAGTGGTAATAGTCTGACACTCTTGATTTATTATGGAAGAGGTGAGAGGATCAAATTTTGAGATAGACTTGATAGTTTATTCTGTTGTTCTTCCACCTTCTTGGCAATGTCTACTATCATTGTGGACCAAGACAGACAAAATTTGTATAAATCTCCACCATCTTTAAGAGCATTTTATAGGCTCTTTATCCCAATATCCAAATTTCTCCTATCATTTCCTATAAGTCCCTGTACTTCAGAGAGTCTCTTTCCCAAAAACTGTTTCCAGACTTTCTCTTCTGCTGACTTCTCCAAAGAATCAAAATGTGTGTTAATAGAATTAACAAGAGATTTCAAGTTACCGGATGAAGAGGCCAAAAGATCCTTCTAGAAGGATGGCATGATCTTCTCCAACACACCGGATGCAATCTCTATCAGCTCATAGTCTTCTATGTGAGACTTCAGAAGCTTTTCTTTTGCTTTGGCTTGAGCAAAAGATGCTACCTTCATTGTCTGGACTGGAGAGAGAGAGTCAAAATTGAGTGGTCCTTGAAATAGCTCTGGCTCATCTAATTCCATCATTTTCTTGGTCAGGAAGTCTTTAACTACTTCTGCAGTGTCTCTTGCCAGAGATAGAGTCTTCTTTTCTTTTCCCACTTTAGAACTATCATCTAGGATCTTATCTGTTTGATCTTCTTCTCTTCCCTTTACCTCTTCTCCTTGACTAATTTTCTCTTCTTTTCTTTCTTCTCCTTTAGTTTCGGAGTCTGCTGGGGGATTCGGAAGAGAGATGTTTACTTCTTCATGGACTTCCTCTTCTGGAACAGAGGAATCCAAGTCCTTAGTCTTCTCCTCACCTATCTCCTTTGACTCTTCTGCAATTTTCTCAGTAGAATCTTCCTTTGATGCACTTGATCCTTCGACATCTATGGCAGAAGGTTCATCACTTATGTCCTCTATAATAGGAAGATTGAAACTTTTATATGCATTGCGGAGGATGTCTTCAATCTCTTTTGCCACCTGATCAGTCTCTCCGAACATAAGATTGTTCATTCTGGCTTTGCTCCAGAACTCATCCTTGCAATCTTTGAAGATCATGTTCATTTGTTTTGGAGTGATGGAAGGATAGAGCTAAATAGCTATCTGTTCCTGGATCTCTAGGTCCTTTGCCTTAGCAGTGTTCTTTCTCATTTCAAGTTCCTTCTCTAAGCTTTTAGGAATTAGAGATATGATTTCAATGAATGCTTTATTATAGATGTTTAGATACATGACTATAGCATCTTACAAGATCTTCTGGTCAGCTTCACTACATTCATCATAGAATTCTATCATTGGTTGCAGATTTCCATCCACAGTGACTGCCTTGATGACATCATCAATGGAGAGAGTAGGCCTTTCAACAAATTCTTCTACTTTTCTTTTGTATGTTTACCGACAAAGGATTCCATGGATGTTTTCTTTGTCTTCTTCATTTTCTTGACCTCCTCATTAGTCTATGTCTCTTCATCATCCTTTTGACTTATGTATGACCTTGTGGCCTTTGTCTTTGTTCTCTTTTCTCCTTTTCGAGATGTCTTTGCTTCTAGTTTTGAGGCTTTTAGACTCTTAGTAGTGGCAGGTGTAGAGCTCTTTGAGGATCTAGTCCGGGAGGGGGCTTAGATCGGAGCACTTTCTTTTTCTGCTTCTTGCCTTTCTTTCTCTGCCCTTTCTACCTTCTCTCTGTTGGCATCAACTGCCTCCTTTGATATCCCATATCTCTTGGCAACTTCTTCTACTTCCCTTCTCACTTTTCTCTTGATCTCAGGTTGTCTTAGTTCAACATGAACTTTTACACTCAACTCTTGGAAGGTTCCAAACCTTTCTGCCTTAGGGTCCTTTGGTTGACTTAGCAGGTATTGAACATGTAGCTCCAAAAGTTTCTTATCTACCTCATAGCCCATTGGCATAATCCAGACTGTTCTGGGTTCCACTGCCTCCATTAGGTATTGATCAGTGTCTACCATGAAGCACAATGTATCCTTGTATTTTTCAACTAGAGATTGGGGGATTCTCTCTCTAGCCTACATCATGCCTTGAAAGTTTTTGAAGTAACCTCAAAGTGCTGTACTTTGTGCCTTGGCATCACCAAGCCCATACATATAATCTCTGATTTGTATGGCAATCAGTTTGTCATTTTGCTATACCCAACCACTTGATCCAGGTAGCTCATTCATAAAGTAAAAGAATAAACACAGTATTAGCCCACCATACTTGAATGAGTTCTTCTTGTCCTTCTTGATCTTTTGTAGTTTTCTAGTAGTTGGCTCAGGAGAAGCTCGCATAGATCATAGTCTGTATTTTCCCTTAGCATCTGATATGCAGTGTATATAGCAGTTCTAGATAATGAATTCTCCCTACTGGAGTGGTATATTTTGTAGCCAATGATCATAGAGGCAAATTTGATATCTGGATCTAAGATATCTTCTATTGTCATTTCTCTCTTGTCAAACTTTGATTTGGTAGCCTCACTTATTGTCTGATTCTTGACAAATTTGAGAGCAGGCAACCCACTGGATGAGTGCAATCCGGTTACTGTGCTGATTGCATCCTTGGTTATATTGAAGGGCTTCAACAACCATATAAAGTTATCATGTATTCTACTAAGAACATACCAGACCCATTCATCTTCTGCAAAATAGGGGAAATGGATGCACTGTCCAACATGCTTATCCCGGATGGCCTTGTATTGAGGTTTAAGTTCAAATGTTTTGTCTACTAATTGCTTGTGATAGATATCCATCATCTTGGATTCCCCAAATTCCTCAATGTTGGCGTGAATGTATACCCTAACATCTTCTACGTGCAGAACCCCATGCGGAATGCTAGAGAATATGCCTAGGGGATCAACTTCTAGGGATTTGTAAGGATGTTTCTTGAACTTAGGGCATATTCTATTAGTGATTTTAACAACATTTGGAGTAGCCATCTTTCAAAGGATTTAGAGAGAGATATTCAAGAGTGGAAATACCTTTTACACTTCTAGGGTTCTCGATAAGAGCTGAAAAGATCAATGGTTGAATCGAATTATGCGGTTGATCCTTGAGAGGGTTGAAGCAATCTTGTTGCAGAGCTATTTCTTTCTTCTTCTTGAATGCAAATGTGCAAATGATGAACAAAAGAACCCTTTTATTTCTACGCAAACCCTAATTCCATTTTGCAATAAATGCACAACTTAAGTCATTCTGGTTGCCTTGTTCTCCTTGTCCTGAGAGAGATCTTTCTGGATCATTGAGATGCACGTAGAGTTATTCTTGGTGATTATTGACAATCTATCTTCCTTTCTCCAATCATTCCATTTATCCACAGATCAAGATATTTCAATTTTTGAATCATACCGGATCTAACTTTGAAAATCCTACTTTTACCGGATGACTGTTAAATTGGATCAATCTTGGATGATTAACCTCTTCAAAACTCCTTGCAGATCTTTTATATTTTTACCAAGGGTTATTTAGATATCTCTTTGAGAACTCTTCAATCCGCAACACTCCATGTGCCAATTTTAGGCACCAATTGACTGGCTGGGGGAATTTATTTTCCTTTGTGACTCCCCCTGAGCCAGAGCTCCTCTAATTTAGTTTTCGGAAGGAATATCAACACTAGATTCTGGTGCGGATCCATCCCCAACATTTTATGTATTTCTGCTCACCCAAATCTTGTTCATCTCCCTTTGAATTTCATCTGCATTCACTTTTCCTTTTCCTTTGTCTTGGTTTTGATTATGATGCACCGGACCCTTTTGTCCTAATTCTTACTTCTACAAAATTTGGAAATATGACCGGATCTATTTGAATTGTAGCAAACAACATTTCTTTGCATATTTGACTGGTATCCTCTTGATCTACATTGATTAGCCATATGTCCCATTCTATTGCATGCAAAGCATCTACCATTGAATGAATTGTTTATTTACAAATTTTTACATTCATGAGATTTGTGACCATACCTTTTGCAGTTAAAACACTGTCCAGAGAAGGATGGGTTACTCTGATTCATTCTTCTTTTGCACTAATTTGCTTTATGACTAAAGCTATTGCAATTGTGGTAGTATCCATTGAAGGATGGATATCTTTGAGCATTTGGTTGCCTTACCAGAGGTCTTCTAGGCCTGTTCCTTGGATATCCTGATCTAGAGTTCTTCTGACTGGATCCAGAGCTTTCACCTTTCTCATAACCCAAGCCTTGCTTGTCATCTACCCTCTTTTGGCTTTCAAGAAGAACTTCAAGTTGAGTAGAGCTTATCTTGAATTTCTCTTTGTATTCATTTGTTGTTTGAAGATCCCTTTTAAGCGTGTCAATCTAATTCTCAAGTTGTTCTTCATTATCTCTAGCTTCTTCAAGATCAAATTCCAGATGCCTGATTATTCTATCCATTTTGTGGCAGTCTTCTGACTTCTCCTTGAGAGATTGTTTTAGATTATCTTCAATTTTTCTCTTCTCTTCAATTTCTTGGGTGAATTTCATAACCCCTGATTCCATTTCATGTCTTACTATAATGACCTCTTTTGATAGCTTCTCACATAACTTGTTCTTCTCATTCAGATCTTCATTACTATCATTGGCTTCACTTTGACTTGCTAATTGTTGAAGTAGTTCCTTTCTCTTTTTCACAGAGATACTCAGTTTCTCTTTTAGTTCATTTATGAAATCATCATCTTGTTTGAGTCTTTCCCTCATGTTATTGACTTCAGAGTGAGATTGCTCAAGATCATCTAGGGCAGACTGAAGTTGTTCCCTCATACCATACATATCCATTGAGATTCCCAGATCTTCCTCAAGCTATTAGGCTATGTTAGGAGGAACTTAGCTCTGATACCAATTGTTGGAAACAAGCAGATAACTGAGAGGGGGGGTGAATTAGTTATCTTAAATTTCTTTACTTTCTTTTCTTCTTTAACAATAGTGCAGTATCAAAACATATAAGCATAAATGAACATGAGAGTAGAAATGAAATCAACACACATAACACAAGGATTTTTACATGGAAAACCCTGTTAAGGAAAAAACCATGGGGTGACTAATCCAAGATTGTATTCTATGTTAAAAGAATAGAAGTACAATATGGTACTTGCCAATCAGGGCTCACTGCCCGAGCACACTACTCACAAGAGGCTTATTGCCTACAAGAGACTCACTGTCTACAAGGTATATAGAAAGTAACTAGGTGTTTGAATTGATCAGAGGCATCCACATATGTTGAGGTTCAGTTCTAGTTAGGCTTAATATACTGATCTGCTGCACTTCATTCTTCCTCTACTTAGTGCTTTTGTTCTGTCACATACCGGATTTGTATAGCTGCTTCCACACTACTATCTGCTTTTCTTCACACACACTATTACACCACACACACCTTCACATCAAAATCCATCTAGTATATATATCTACACCATGATTTTCAACATCTTTCTAGTCGGCATCCAAAATACTCAAGATTTTCCCAAAGTCTAGTCTGTCAGCTGAATCCTTACTTACTAATTGATGCGTATTAAAGAGATAGTTATATAAGTCATCAATCATGTCGGGCAACCATGAATGATCCCTCAAGAAACTTGATCACCATCAATTTCTCATCCGGATTAAGGTCTGATGCTCTACCAGTCAGTTCTTCCTCAGTCTACTCTGCCAAACAGGCACCTAACACTTAGGTGCTCATATCTTTTCACTCTTTCATCACCGGAGGCTCAATCTCTGGAATGTAGTAGTCATGGTACTCCTCTTGACTTCCCCAAGTCTGTACTTTGCTAAGATACTTCCTCTGAGAGATTCGGACCTGATTGTTAGACCTTGTTACATGCTCTATTCTTGCTCACCAGACCAAAACACTCTTCAGTTCGACTTCTGGTAAAGACCTATTATGTGTTGCAGATGTGTGGGATAAACTTTGTTGCCATCAATGACAACACTCATGAAGACACATAGTGTCTCTTGCCAACAATTTCTTCAAATAAGACACATGAAAAACATTGTGCATTCTAGATAAGGCTGGTGGTAGAGCAATTCTGTAGGCAACCGAATTGACTACTTTAAGCACTTCAAAGGGTCCCACATATCGAGGGGCTAGCTTACAAGACTTCCCAAAGGTAATTAAACTTTTCTGAGGTTTGACCCTCAAAAGAACTTTTTCTCCAAGAGAGAATTGCCTCAGAACACGCTTTGCATCTACATAGCTCTTTTGCCTATCATTGGCTTCTGCCAATCTTTTTTTGATCAGCTTAACTTTCTCTTCCATTTTAGCTAGCATTTCTGGTCTGATGCTAATCCTATCTTCTAGCTTATCCCATCTTATAGGAGTTTGATATCTTCTTCCATATAATGCTTCAAATGGCACCATCTTAATAGAAGAATGATAGGAATTGTTGTAAGCAAATTCCACAAGTGGTAAGTATTTTTCCCATTTATATTGATGATCCATGCGATACATTCACAACAAGTCTTCCAAGACTTGGTTAACTCTCTTAGTTCTCCCATCAGTTTCAAGATGGTAAGCTGTACTCATGTTGAGTTTACTCCCTAGTGTAGAAAATAGAGTTTGCCAAAATATTGATGTTACACGCACATCTCTATCCGAGATAATCTTTTCAGGGAAGCCATGCAATCTAAACACCTCTTGCACAAATTTGTGAGCTAACACATGTGCTTCATCAGTCAAGTTCCCTAGTATGAAATGTGCTACCTTTGTGAGTTTATCAACCACCACTAAAATGACATCATGTTTATTCCTTGACATAGGAAGACCTTGAACAAAATCCATGCTAATAACTTGCCATTTCCACTCTGGCACATCATGTGGGTACAACAATCCTACGGGGTGTTGATGCTCTGCTTTTACATTTTGACATTCTAAACAGCTTGCTACAAATCTTACATCATCATTCTTCATTCCTTTCCAGAAATAAAGAGGTTTAACATCTGCTAGAAGCTTGGTTACTCTTAGATGTCTAGAATATGGTGCAGTATGAACTTCTTTCCATACTAAATCCCTCAATCTAGTTGAATCAGTAACATAAATTCTATCTTTATACCTTAATAGTCCATCTGAATCAAACAAAAAAACCATCATACCTTGGATCTCTAGGATTATTTTTTAGAGCCTGCTTAATCTACTCATAAAACTCATCACTAGATAAATTTTGCAACACCAAATCCTTGAAATTTCCACGAATAGAAACAATAGAAGCTATATGTCTTCTACGACTCAAAGCATCAGCTACTCTATTCTCTTTTCCTTTGATGTAGTTTATCTCAAAGTCATAGTCAGATATCAGTTCTAACCATCTCCTTTGTCTAGCATTCAAATGTGGTTGAGAGAAAATATACTTAAGACTTTGATGGTCTGATTTAAGTACAAAGTCTTCCCCAACAAATAATGTCTCCACATTTACAAGGCATGAGTTACTGCTGCCAATTCCAGATCATGCAGTGCATAATTTTTCTCATAGGATTTCAATTTTCTTGACTCATATGCTATAACTCTTCCATCTTGCATAAGCACTCCTCCTAATCCTTCTCCCGAGGCATATGTAATTACCTCAAATTGTCCTTCGGGGTCAGGAACTTTCAAGATTGGAGATGTAGTTAACTTTTCCTTTAAGAGATCAAATGCATCCTGACATTTGTCTGTCCATTCAAATCTTTTTCCTTTCCTCTGTAGGGAAGTGATTAGACTAGGAATACTAGAGAAATTTAGAACAAACTTTCTATAATAGCCTGCTAGGCCCATGAAACTATGCACCTCATGCACATTTGTTGGTACAGGCCAATCCAGAATAGTTGTGATTTTTGCAAGATCAACAGATATTCTATTAGCTGATATAATATGCCCTAGGTATTGAATCTCCTTCTGGAAGAATGTACACTTTGACAGTTTCCCATATAACTTATGTTCTCTTAACCTTTGCAGAACTATTTGTAGGTGTCATTGATGTTCTTCTTCATTCTTAGAATAAATGAGTATATCATCCAGGAAGACTAAAAAAAACTTGTCCAAACAATCTCTGAATATTGTTACAGCCCATGTGTTTCTATCTACTTACTATTTACCTAGTTTGGTTAATTTGTTTGGAAAGTGAGTGATTATGGATTTCTGCATCTATATATGTGTTTTTATCCATTTACTATAGATTGGATATTTTGTGAAAATTGAAGTATTTATGAATCTTTGCATCTATGTGTGTTATATATCTTGAATGTAATATGGTGATAAAAAAAGAACAATGCAATGTCTTGTATTAAATGTGTTATTGTTAATTAATGATTATGTTTTGATCAGTTAACTACTCTTGTGATGATCTAAGTGGATGCAGGAACAGGTTGTCCCTCCAGAAAAGAGGGGAGGTATCACTCAGGAGAACGACTTGGTCTGGTAAACATAAAAGAGAAGCCTAAACTGAGCAGCACACACACATCCTAATTTGACCTAGATTGAGTTGAGTCGAGTCAGTGTGGGTAGTAGTAAGTGATCTGAGTTATGTATCTTGAGTCTTGATTGGATGTTCGAACCTGCATGTTGTTATGTGTTTGGTTTCTTTGAGTTTATCAATGCTCGTGCAAGTCCACGATACATTCTTATACGTGAGTCGATATGAGCATGAACATTTGTAGGTAGACGTACCTACGTATATTCTTAAGCATATTACTCATAGATATGGAGATGTCTTTTGGCTTATGCTTGAATTTTCATCTCTTTTGTGATAAGTCTATGAAGATTTTATGACTTTATATGCATTTCTTGATTATGAGTTATATTTGATTTTTTAATGATAAATTTATACATATGCGAATATATATATATAAATGTATATTTATCGTCTCTCTATAAATGTATTTAATATAAATATTATTATTATTTTCTCTTAATTGTGAAAATATAATATTATTATTTTGCAGAATTTGATTTTTGTAAATATTATTTTTTTCATAAGTAAAACAATAAGATTTTATATATAATAGATTTAAAATATATATATAATAATAAAAGATTAGTTTTATATAAAGTAATAATAATAAAAATAATAAAATAAATAATAATAATTATTAAAGTTTAAGGTGATAATATTATTATTAAAATCTAAGCTTTTAATTTCTTTTTAGAAAAGGGATATGTATTTTTTTAGAGAAATGGTATTTTAGATTATTAGGTGTTTTTACGTTTAAAACGAATGGGGATGTTTTAATTCTTAAGGCACGTGAGCCCCTCTTTAAACCTTTTTAAATTTCTTTTAATTTATAAATCTTTTTAACCATTTTGGCATGTGGGCCCCTTAAACCTTGTAAATTGTTAATAATTTTATATTTTATTTTTATTTATATTTATATCGAACTCTATTTTTAAAAGGTTCTTTGGTTTTTAAGAACTAATTTTAGTTTTTGATAACTATGTCTTCATAGTGTCAACATTATTGAGTTGGTTAAGCATGCCGACATTATGTCAACATTTTTGAATTGGTTGCAGTATAAAAGGGGATACTCTCCCTCATTTTTTTTAATGGCACCATTTTCTAATCAAAAACCTTCTCATTTCAAATTTAAGTTTGTGTTAGTGTCGAAAATTTGTCATTTTTTTTTATAAGTTGTTGTATTTGGAAGAGCGATCTAGAGTATTGGAAGGTTGTTAGCAAAAGAGTATCTAATCCATTTGGAGCTATATTCTCAGGCATGGGATTTATTTCTCCTTCTATATGTTTTTCCTGTTTTCAAAATATTATGTGATGTATTATTGTTAAGTGATTGCAATATTGAATTATCGTTGTTAATGTCTTTTGATTGTATAATAGTTTATATATATATATATATATATATATATATATATATATATATATATATATATATATATATATATATATATACATATATCTAGTTAGCAAAATTGTATTGTGAATGTGAGATTGTGTCTATGGTTTGGTTTTTACCTAGATGGA
Organism: Cunninghamia lanceolata; assembly: GCA_027924645.1. Taxonomy (NCBI): domain Eukaryota; kingdom Viridiplantae; phylum Streptophyta; class Pinopsida; order Cupressales; family Cupressaceae; genus Cunninghamia; species Cunninghamia lanceolata. The sequence continues at coordinate 2,903,707 of BSBN01000286.1, read as the reverse complement.
ATCATGAACCAATCATTGATTGGTATTTATATAGGAAAGTTGTACAAAGGGAAAGATAGTGAGAATAGGATTCAAGTGGTGTTACTTCGATATATGTATCCTAGTAAAGCATGTAATAGGTTAACCTTGGGATATGTGATCCATGGAAGAGGGGGGAATAACCTAGAATAGAGTTTGATGTAATTGTTTAGCGGAGATATTCTTGGGATTTGTTGATCCATGGGAAAGGGAATATCCTATGTGTAGAGAATGATACATTTGTTAAGTGGGGTTATTCCTGGGATTTGTTGATCCATGGGTAAGGGAATAACTTTTGTATAGAGATTGTTGTCTTTCCCAATCGAGATAGAAGGGTGGGTGAATATGAGACAAGAAAACTTTGGCCAAAGTGGTGTAAATTGCCAACGTTTACACTGTCTAAGTTCACTGTGATCCAGGTTTGCATTTCTAGTAGGGATTTCATATTTTTATGGTTGTAGCCATAGTATGATAGTACTAGTTAATATAGGACACAACACCTTGCTCAAATTAGGCCTATTTTATTTGGGGTTACCATACCAATCCCTTCGTCAAAGGGTAGGCCCGTTTACCAGTTTGGTAAATGTGTGGGGGACCGCAGTTAGTTCGTGGTTGGAGGAAAATCACCTGAGTGATGCTTCCCCTCATGTAGTTGGTGTCTGGGAGTATTGAAGATAGAAAAGTATACAAACATATGATTCTATTTATCAGTTAAGCTCTTGAAGCTTCTATGTAATTTATGAAAAAGTTGTAAAAGATCAATATTCAAATTATTTTTATTGAGAAAATGTAATTTGGTAATGCATTAGAATTTTGAAATATGTTTCAAATGTGCATTATATCAAATGTTTAGAGGAAAATTTTTATTATTCCTGTTATGAATTCACAACTTTATTTACTTTCAAGGTAAAATTGGTAAATCTTAGTTGGTAGAACAAGTGGCATGTTTCACGTGGTATCAGAGCTAACCAGGTTCATCTCTGGAACCTATGTGCTCACTATGCTATGAGAGTCCAAAATTGAAATTGGTTTTATGTGAGAATGGCATGGTAGACTAACCAAGAAAATTATCAGAAGGACAATTATCCAACACCTATCAAGTTAGTGGTTAAGAGTAAACCAACTAAGGAATTAAGGAATCCATGAGTCAATTTAACTCTATTGAGGATGCATAACAAAATTTTTTTGAGAATTGGATTAAAAAGATAAAACCTTGATCAAATGTTATTAGACTAAGAGCTCAGGAAGAGCATTGTCTATATAAATTTGAGATCACTTTTTTTTTATATCAAGAACTTAAGGATGGGAAGATCCAGAAGAAATCAATCAGGTGTAGAAGCAACTGAGTAGTGAATATTTAAGAAATTGTATCAAAGATACACAGATAATTAGGGTTCTTGTCTAAAACCTAATGAATTAGAATGAGTCAAAAGAGATAAAAGGATCAATAAAGGACAAGTAGTGATGTATTGGCATAAAATGCTTGGAAAAATAGTACAGGACTTGGAAATACTTTTTGATTACTAAAGATTCATGAGAAAACAAAATTGCCATATTCAAAGAATCGTGCATAATTGAAGGAGAATAAGAGTTCCCTTATTAACTCATGAAGCATATATGTAGTTGAGGACGTAAATGATAAAGATCCTCTTGGGAAATATTTTGATGAAAAGATTGGGATTGGTATCATTCTTTTGTTAAGAGACTGCATGAAGTTGCAAGATAATTCCTAACAGTTGCAAAGAGAAGTTATTAGTTTTTTTTCGTAGCATTTTTGGACAAAAGTTGAGAGCTATGTATTTGTCTCTTGATGGATATAGAAAGAATAATTACAATGAAGAATGAGATCATCACCTAGATATTTAGACAAGTTTGTTTAACTAAACTATTCCAGGAGGTAGGGAATAGAGTTTTGTAAACAAAGGGAAGAAGTGTGTGTTCCAACTGAAGTTCATGTGTGTCATTGTATTGCCATCTTTGAATTTCATCTATGTGCTGAACGATAAATTTTCCATGATGTAAGGGTGGATGTGTTTTAATCTTTTGATTTTTGGAGTATAGTGAAAGTCTTAAAGGAGTTATTTATTTATTGTGCTAGTAGCATGGTCTCTAAACCACTGTAAGTTTTTGGAAAAATTGAGTGTAATACAACAATCTACTCCCTTGACAGTGACTCAGATAGTCACATAGTGCATAGTCAGTGTATCTTTTGACTTTTGACTTTTGACACTTCTTGAATTTTTGGTGGAATTCCTTTTTAATACTTGCAAGAATTTTTTTCCCTATTTTATTCCTTAATTCTAGAATGGTCTAGCCACCAAATTTTGAAGGTTATTTATTTATGACCAGTTGGTCAAAATTTGATTTATTGAGTTCAATCTTTTGACCTATTGTTGAAAATGAAATTGCTTATACTTTGATATTGACTTAAATTATTTTGGTGGCTATACTAGAAATTTTTTGGGTTGTTCACTATGTTTTTTTTGTACAAATGTTCACCTCTATCATGTCCTAGATGGGCCTTTGATGGATTGTATAAGGGAGCAAATTGTAGAAAATATACTTAGTATATTCCTAACTTTATGGATTTTAGAAACCTTGTGAGGTAAGAAATTCTTTTTAAATCATAATCAGGTCATCTAGGAGTAACTAAATTCCTAGTCGATGTGAAATCTCTTTATTTTTGAAGAGAATGAAGAGTGATAGCAAGTTGTTTAGAATGTGAGAGAATCAAGGATGATTAAAAGCACTCTATAGGGAATTGGTATCTATACGATATTCCAAGATTGGAAGTGGTGGATCATTAGCCTGAACTTTGTAAAGTCTTTAGCACTAGAAGCTTAGCTTTTTATAACTCGGCTTATCACTCTGAGAAAGATTGCCAACTTTAAACTATTTGCTTTTGGTCTCTCCAACCAAATTAGAAGCCTTACCACTTTCTAAGGACATGTTCTCAGAGTATAGTGTGAGCTCTACCATGTTGTTTAGGAATCTTTATGTTCCTCCTTTGGTAGAAGAAAGTGTAATTTCTTTAAGTGATAAAATGGAGGAATATGTTCCCTAAAATTTTGTATCTGAGGATAAAGTTGAGGGTTATTACCCATTCGAGGATAATCATGGACAAGAATCTGAGGGATATACTCCACTCAGTTGTAGATGAGAGGGTATTCAAATCCTTTTGATATAAAGGGAAGAAAAGTGTTTTATCAAAAGCTTATGTATATGAAATCTTTCTTGGGAATTTTTTTGAATAAACAATGGGAGATTCTATTTGGAAATGCTAAATGTTTTTTTTAGAACATGGATAACATTCATAGAATTTAAATCTTTATGGAAACCCACAAGGTGAACTATCTTGTTAAGATGGTTAGAACAAGAATTAACTTTGTGGGGAAGTAAAGAAGTATGATAAGGAGTTGAGAGTATGGGTACTAAGTTTGATCAAATCCTTGCAACGTTCATAGAAACAAGAGAGAAAGTTGGAGTATTAGAGCAAGGAAAGGTTAAAGCAAAAAAAGAACTGCCTAACAAGGAAAAGTTTCCCGTAATGAATAAAGGAGAAAATTCTCAAGCTACTGAACATGGGGAATGAAGGATATCAATCTCAATTAGGTTCTGAAAAGCTTAAGAAGAGAATGAAGGATATCAATCTCAATCAGGTTCTAAAAAGATTAAGAAGAGAAGGATGGCAAAAGAGTTATTCGAGGAAATGAAAAATTTACTCCTCTGAAGTTCGAAGGTAATACCAGATGCCTCAGGTGAAGGTTTGGGTGGAGTGTTAAATTAGAAAGGGAGAGTCATAGCCTATGAATTAAGGAAGTAAAAATCTTATGAATAAGATTATGCTTTATATGATTTGCAGTTAGAAGCAGTTGCTCATGTATTACAGATGTGGAGACACTATCTATTGGAAAAACCTTTTGAATTGAAAACAGACCATCATGGTTTAAACTATTTATTTATTCAACCTAATCTAGATGTGAGGCAAAGGAGGTGGTTAGAACTGATATCGAATTAAGATTTCAACATTAATTATGTCAAGGGAAACAAGAATAGAGTTGCTAATGCTTTAAGTTGAGGAAGGAATATATCTTCATTAGTAACTATCCAAACTGACTTTAGAAGCTAAGTATTGAAAGGATCCAGGAGTGATGAATTCTATAAACAAGTTAAGCAAGTACTCATGGATAATTTGCAAGATAAGAGGTATGAAGGTTTTTTTAACCCAATGGGTTATTGAGGAATAAAGGAAGAATTTATGTACCTAATTATGGTGAATTAAGGAATTGGATATGGAAGGAAGTTCATAATACACCATATCTCAGGACATCCTGGTGTCTCTAAGATGTTAGCAGATGTTAAGCCATTATATTTTTGAAAGAAAATGAAAAGGATGCCACAAGATTTTTGGCGAGTTGTTTAGAATGATAAAGAATAAAGGTAACACCTTTTATACTAGAGAATTCATCTAGTGGAGTACAGTGTTAGCCCGCAAAATTGTACAGGAACTGTTTAGATTACACAGAGTTCTTGAGGAGAATATCTCGGATAGAGATGCACATGTGCCAACAAGGTTTGGGTAACTTAATGTAAGTATAACTTATCATTTTGAGAATAGATGGTTAAACTATGAGAGTTAACCAGGGTTTGGAAGAATTGTTTGAATATATTGTATGGATCAACATTATAAGTGGAAAGAATATCCACCACTGGTGTGTTTTTGATTAGAAAAATTCCTATCTTTCTGCTTGAAACATTGAACATAAGAAGATGCTGAATTCCTATAAGCTGAGTAAGCTAGAAGATAGGATTAGCATTAGTCCAGAAATGTTGTTAGAAATGGATGAACAGATCATGCTGATTAGAAAAGATTAGTAGAAAACTATTATGGAATAGAGAAGTTACGCTAATGCTAAGTATATATAAAGACAATTCTCAAGTAGAGAGTAAAAGTTCTATTGAGGGTCCAACCCTAGAAAAAGTTTCTTTATGTATGGAATATATTCAAACCAGCTCCTAGATTTAAAGAGATCTTCGAAGTTCTCAAAGTTAACAAATCAATTGATTGTAGAATCATTCTGATAATAGCTATTTCTAGGAGGCACAATGCTCTTAATGATTCAAATTTGATATATTTATATATTTAACTGATGATTATTATACTCATAGAATGTATACAAGTATAGAAACCAGGTATGGTTTTCATCAAGCATTTGAAATGATTGAAGTTCACAAGCTCTACTTGCATAAATAGAAAGGTTATGTAGTGCAAGGTCCAATTGGATCTGTATGCAGAAGGTTCTGCCACTTGGAAAGATTATGCCGAGATGAAGCAAAAGTTTCCATAAGTTAATATGAATTATGAAAGCTCTTAATATCAATATGTTTTGTAGTATGATAATTTTTATGACTTATGTATGCGGTGATAATACTTGATACTTAAAAAAAAATCATCGGGGACGATGATTCACTAGGGGGGAAGTATGTTACAGCCCATGTGTTTCTATCTACTTACTATTTACCTAGTTTGGTTAATTTGTTTGGAAAGTGAGTGATTATGGATTTCTGCATCTATATATGTGTTTTAATCCATTTACTATAGATTGGATATTTTGTGAAAATTGAAGTATTTATGAATCTTTGCATCTATATGTGTTATCTATCTTGAATGCAATATGGTGATAAAAAAGAATAATGCAATGTCTTGTATTAAATGTGTTATTGTTAATTAATGATTATGTTTTGATCAGTTAACTACTCTTGTGATGATCTAAGTGGATGCAGGAACAGGTTGTCCCTCCAGAAAAGAGGGGAGGTATCACTCAAGAGAACAACTTGGTATGGTAAACATAAAAGAGAAGCCTAAACTGAGCAGCACACACACATCCTAATTTGACCTAGGTTGAGTTGAGTCGAGTCAGTGTGGGTAGTGGTAAGTGATCTGAGTTATGTATCTTGAGTCTTGATTGGATGTTCGAACCTGCATGTTGTTATGTGTTTGGTTTCTTTGAGTTTATTAATGCTCGTGCAAGTCCACGATACATTCTTATACGTGAGTCGATATGAGCATGAACATTTGTAGGTAGACGTACCTACGTATATTCTTGAGCATATTACTCATAGATATGGAGATGTCGTTTGTCTTATGCTTGAATTATCGTCTCTTTTGTGATAAGTCTATGAAGATTTTACGACTTTATATGTATTTCTCAATTATGAGTTATATATAATTTTTCAATGATAAATTTATACATATGCGAATATATATATATATATATATATATATATATATAAATGTATATTTATCATCTCTTTATATATGTATTTAATATAAATATTATTATTATTTTGCGGAATTTGATTTTCATAAATATTATTTTTTTGGTAAGTAAAACAATAAGATTATATATATAATAGATTTAAAGATATATATATGATAATAAAAGATTAGTTTTATATAAAGTAATAATAATAAAAATAATAAAATAAATAATAATAATTATTAAAATTTAAGGTGATAATATTATTATTAAAATCTAAGCTTTTAATTTCTTTTTAGAAAAGGGATACATATTTTTTTAGAGAAATGGTATTTTAGATTATTAAGTGTTTTTATGTTTAAAACGAATGGGGATGTTTTAATTCTTAAGGCACATAGGCCCCTCTTTAAACCTTTTTAAATTTCTTTTAATTTATAAATCTTTTTAACCATTTTGGCATGTGGGCCCCTTAAACCTTGTAAATTGTTAATAATTTTATATTTTATTAATATTTATATTTATATCTAACTCTATTTTTAGAAGGTTCTTTGGTTTTTAAGAACTAATTTTAGTTTTTGATAACTATGTCTTCATAGTGTCAACATTATTGAGTTGGTTAAGCATGTCAACATTATATCGACATTATGTCAACATTTTTGAATTGGTTACGGTATAAAAGGGGATACTCTCCCTCATTTTTTTTAATCGCACCATTTTCTAATCAAGAACTTTCTCATTTCAAATTTAAGTTTGCGTTAGTGTCAAAAATTTGTTGTTTTGTTTTTATAAGTTGTTGTATTTGGAAGAGCGATCTAGAGCATTGGAAGGTCATTAGCAAAAGAGTATCTAATCCATTTAGAGCTATATTCTCAGGCATGGGATTTATTTCTCCTTCTATATGTTTTTCCTGTTTTCAAAATATTATGTGATGCATTATTGTTAAGTGATTGCAATATTGAATTATTGTTGTTAATATCTTTTGATTGTATAATAGTTTATATATATATGGATATATATATATATATACATATATCTAGTTAGGAAAATTGTATTGTGAATGTGAGATTGTGTCTATGGTTTGGTTTTTACCTAGATGGATATATGAACCAATCATTGATTGGTATTTATATAGGAAAGTTGTACAAAGGGAAAGATAGTGAGAATAGGATTCAAGTGGTATTACTTCGATATATGTATCCTAGTAAAGCATGTAATAGGTTAACCTTGGGATATGTGATCCATGGAAGAGGGGGGAATAACCTAGAATAGAGTTTGATGTAATTGTTAAGCGGATATATTCCTGGGATTTGTTGATCCATGGGAAAGGGAATATCCTATGTGTAGAGAATGATACATTTGTTAAGTGGGGTTATTCCTGGGATTTGTTGATCCATGGGTAAGGGAATAACTTTTGTATAGAGATTGTTGTCTTTCCCAATCGAGATAGAAGGGTGGGTGAATATGAGACAAGAAAACCTTGGCCAAAGTGGTGTAAATTGCCAACATTTACACTGTCTAGGTTCACTGTGATCCAGGTTTGCATTTCTAGTAGGGATTTCATATTTTGATGGTTGTAGCCATAGTATGATAGTACTAGTTAATGTAGGACACAACACCTTGCTCAAATTAGGCCTATTTTATTTGGGGTTACCATACCAATCCCTTCGTTGAAGGGTAGGGCCGTTTACCAATTTGGTAAATGTGTGGGGGACTGCAGTTAGTCCATGGTTGGAGGTAAATCACTTGAGTGATGCTTCCCCTCATGCAGTTGGTGGCTAGGAGTATTGAAGACAGACAAGTATACAAACATGTGATTCTATTTATCAGTTAAGCTCTTGAAGCTTCTATGTAATTTATGAAAAAGTTGTAAAAGAGGAATATTCAAATTATTTTTATTGAGAAAATGTAATTTGGTTATGCAATAGAAGTTTGAAATATATTTCAAATGTGCATTATATCAAATTTTTAGAGGAAAAATTTTATTATTCCTGTTATGAATTCACAACTTTATTTACTTTCAAGGTAAAATTGGTAAATCTTAGTTGGTAGAACAAGTGGCATGTTTCAAATATACTATTCATGATATTCATGAATGTAGCAGGTGCATTCGTCAAACCAAATGGCAACACTGTGAACTCATAGTGTCCATATCTGGTTCTAAAAGCAGTCTTATGAATATTTTCATCCTTCAGTCTTAACTGATGCTATCCTGATCGTAAATCAATCTTTGAAAACACATCAGCTTCACGCATCTAATCGAGAAGATCATCAATATGTGGCAAAGGATATTTATTCTTTACCGTTTCTTTATTAAGCATACGATAATCTATACCCAATCAAAGGGTTCCATCCTTCTTAACAAAAATAATTGGAGCACCCCTAGGTGAAACACTAGGTTTGATCAAACCTTTTGCCAATAATTCTTGCAATTGTGCTTTCAATTCCATTAACTCTGTAGTTGTCATACGGTAGGGTGCTTTTGATATGGGCTCAGATCCTGATTTAATATCAATTGTAAAATCAAAAACCCTCTTGGGAGGCAATCCTGGAAGTTCTTCTGGAAACACATCCTGAAATTTATGAAGAAAAGGATACTTTTCTCCAAAAGATGAACTAGGGTTTTCTATCCATTCCTCCACTTGTTCCATTTTGACTGCAAACAACTGGTAACCTTTCCTTCTAGCCCTTTTCAATTGCTTGACAGAGATAGGTCTGATTTTAACTTCTCTTTGAATCCCTTGGAATTGGGTCTGATTTCTCAAATCATCTAAGCATTCAACTTTTTTTGAAAAATAGTCTACCTTAGCTCTATGCTTTCATAACCAACTCATTCCTAGGATTAAATCATAAGAACCTAGGGGAGCTACATACAGGTTTACTTCAGTTGAGAAACTAGGGAGATCAATCTTGGCTTCAAACAAATATTTCTCTACCTGAGCCTTAGATTGGTTAGCATATTCTACTGACCAAGGTTTAGACATGTACCTAGCTTTTCTAGGAAATTTATTCAAAATCTAGGAGAAACAAAGTTTTTAGTGGCTCCTGTATCAATCAAAATAGATATAGGGACTCCAAACAAAGTACCTGACATCTCAATGGGTTTGATTTGATACTCTGCTTGATGATTGTCGAGAGCTACATGAATCCTTTGCTAGAATTCTTCTTGCTGAGTAGGTAGTGCAATACCTCTTCATTGTCCATTTTGATTCTTGTTAGGGCAATGATTTGCATAATGGTCACCCCACAAGTAAAGCATCCTTCAATGGGTCCTTTCTTATCTAAAGTCTTCCCATTGTTATCCTCATTTCTTTTGTAGTTGCCATTCTTCTTCTCATTACCAGATCCACCCTTGTTCTTTTGAGGTCCTTTATCTTTTCTCTTGTTATCGTAGCTCTTTTCATATCTTTTCTTGTATGGTTGATTGTTAGGAGTTCCATTATACCTCTTGCGGCTTCTATCACGATAAGCTGAGATGGATTTTAGCTTTTTCTCTTGCTTGATTGCCTTCTTGTACACTTGATCCATTGTTGTGGGACCATGCATGTCCACTTCACCACCAATTTGAGCATTTAAGCCGATGATAAATTTTTTGATCCTAAACTTCTCATCCTTTTGATACTATGGAACATATTTCAGGAGTTGAGTGAATTTTTCTCCATATTCCACCACTGTCATATCTCCTTGTCGAGGATTTTAAAAATCAATCAGTTTCTGATCAAAATAGAGTTGTGGTAACCATCTCTTGTGAAAGAGTTTCATGAACTCATCCCAAGATACCCTTAGAGAGCTTAAATTCAATTCCATCTTCTTATTCATCCACCAAGTGGATGCTTCTCCTACCAGTTGGAATGCTCCCCATACTACCTTGGTCACCTCCGAGTAATTTCTTATCTCGAAATATTTTTCCATCTCTGTTCACCAAGCTTCTGTAGCATCTCCGATCTCTGTCCCATCAAATTTTGGTGGAGTAACCTTCTTCATATCCTTTGAGAGCTCCAAGGTCAATCTATCCCTTGCCTCTTTATGAGGTTCCACACTCTTACTTTGATCTTCATGACTTTCTCTGCTTTCACCATGATAGTTTTCACCTCCTCAGTATTCCCTTTATCATCCACCTTCTTTTCCAAATCACCCAATCTTTTCTTGGTTTCCTCAAGCATGGTTATGTTTTGGTCTAGCCTATTATTTGGTGGGTGGTTTTCCTCTTCACTTTCTCCTTGGTTAGTTCTTGTTTGAACCATGTTTATTGATTTCTCACACCTGAGAATATTTAGTTGTCCATTAGTTCAAGATTATAATGCATACCATTAAATCTAAACATAATAAACTCAATTTAAACAATAGTTTGGCACAAAAACAACTTTTTTTTTTCATTTCAAAAGTAAAGAGTATTCTTCATTTATATAAGAAATGACTTCAAAAGTCATGCTCAAGAGGAGTATATCCTTCAGACTCATTTTTAGATACATAATATCAAGGTATATAACCCTCTGACTCACTATCGGACCTAACTTCTATGATCTCAACAGTTGGGGGTATGTAGGGATCTCGCCTAACCAAAGTTGTTTCCTCATCTGACATATACTCTATGATTTTGGTAGTGATCTCAACTCTTTCCATGTTTTCCCTTCTCACCCGCTTGATTTGAGTTAAGGCAGTCGCTAGAGTTTTAGTATCACTTAACCAAATGTCACTCTCATCATTGGTTCCCTCAAAGGTTTTTATAATGGCCTCACATTCTCTTTTTGCTTTAAGGAAACGTTGACTCGAATTAATAGACTTTCTTGTTGTTTTCTTAAGATGTACCATCCTGGCACATAAATTTTCAAACATTAGCTAACCTTATAATGTTGACTATAGACAATCATAGTGGTCTCATAAGCCCTAGTACTGAACCTGGTAGCTCTGATACTATATGTAACATCAAAGTTCTAAAAAACATAGAAAAACTAGAAATTTACCATAGAGTATATCAACAAGGTAAAAATGAGATAGAGAAAAATTTTCTTTTATTCAACATATAATCAAGTAACCACAATTAAAGATTTCTCTTTACAAAATACAATAAACCATATTGTCTTTCTCAATTACAATCTTTACAAATGTAAAAATATTACATAAACAAATTTTGGAATAAACACTGCATCTAAATATCTGACATCTTTATCACATGTCCTAGCATGTTTCCTACTTGGAGAGAGAGAGTATCTTTCCAGTGATTTACCTCCATCCACAGACCGGCAGTCTCCCACACATCTTCCACATAGGAAGTGGCCTTACACTTCACAAGGAATATAGACCTTAGGTGACCAATGGTAATTTGCCTTTCCCGAGTACATAGTGTTGTATCCTACTCAACTCTATCAACCATACAACCGTAGATACCCTCTAGCTAAGTATGATTTTTGATAGGATGAGCAATCCGGATATAGTGAACCGACAATGCATGTAAAAAACAAATGCATTACTTTGGCCAAAGTTTTTAATAACAATATCATTCATAATGAACGTAGTCGTTGTGTTCACCCACCCCTACTCGACTTGGATACTATCGTATTCTTGTAGATATTCCCACCGACTATATTTACGTAATGTTTTAATCATCTTGCCATGATAAAAGTTTTCTTGAATTAGATAAGTCTAAAAGACATAACCAATCTTTGGGTTCATAATCGACTCTAGGGTTTTTATAACAACCCATTGGATATTATGATATTTCAATATATATATATATCTCATTCCTGTAAGACTAGGTTCATAATCGACCTTTGGTTTATCTCTTTCATGGCTAAGAATAGTATAATTCTTGTGAAGATATTAACTTGTATTCAAAGGAATGTGATTACCATTCAAATTACCTCTATGCGATGTCATTAACCATTACTACATATATACTCATATATGATTTTATTCAAGGTTGTTTCTATATAGACTTAGTCTATTTCCCGTAATGGTTTACTATAGCTAAACTCATCAAGATCTTTAGACATTTATCCCGTTTATCCACTAATCTTGGTTCTTCTACCAATCAGTAGATTATACCAAAATTACCATAGAACACTAAGAATCTAAGTTTCTTAGGATAAGATATCATTTTCAACAGGTATAGAAACTTAAAAAGGAAATGTTTTTGAAATAATATTACCCTTACTCAAGTTCTAAACTATACGACTCAAGGCTATGAATATAACTATTCAAGTTTAATCAATGCTAATAAAATTCAAGAGTCTAATATATGATTATCTCATGAACATATCATTGGTTTCTACAGAGTTATTCAATAAGTAAACTATTTTTCAAAACAAACATCAACAAAGACAACCTCCTACTATGATGATCATTTATCCTCCATACTATGATTTGATATGATTATCTTTTAGATATGTATAAGAAAATAGTCAATTCAGAATACTATAACATAGTGTTCACTTGTATTACCAAGTTGCGGCCATATAAAATGCATTTGATACCTAATCATTTTAGAAATAGATCAAAATGGTTTACTAATAATGTTATCTACATTATTCCATGATCGACACTAATATCTTTTAACAGTAAACACATTAAATACTGGAGGATATACCTCATTGGCATTCTCATATGACTATCCAAAAAAAACACAACGATGGACATCCTAAAAGAATCATACGATCTCCTCATTATTAATAACATATAGAACTAAGGAATACCTATTAGTTGATGGTCTTAGAGTTGGCAATACTTGCTAATAGAACTCCACAGTCAATGCCTTTGGCTGTGTATCTCCTCTTAGCCACGATTTCTCCTCTGCGTATCCCTAAACTTCACACAAGTTTTTCCTTATTCCTCTCTGCTGCCTCACGGCTCAACTGAGTCATTTAATAAAGGCTTGGGCGTGACTCCTATAGAGTCTCCTTACTCCTCACTTCCACTTGTTTCAGTTGCAACTTAATTGAATACATAACAGTCCATGTTCAATTTGGTTCTAATTGAAGCCAAGTTTAATGCAAAGTTTACACATGTCGATGGGAGATAACCGTCCCATGGGCTTGTCGATGGTGGTAGTTAATACCTCAGTCCTTCTCTTTTGAATGAGGCCAACACATCATTTAAACTATGTTGATCATTAAATGATCACTAATAAGTGATTCAACATACTACTACTATTATTGAAGGCTCTCCTATTTGCAAGCTAGTATAACAATATTGACTTATTATGAGGTATTATCCTCATTTGACACATAAGCATATTCTTATTTAATTATATCAAATATGATTCACATAACATCACCTCAGTTAGATAGTTATGGTTTAATCGAATAAAAAGATAATATTACGACAAAGGATTACAGATAATTGTGATTGGGTTGAGCTTGTCTCCCCATCACAATCCGTCGATAATATTCACGTCTTCTTAATTCGACAAAAATGTCTTAACGTTAAGAATCATTTATAACACCTCAAGGGGACTTAATAATAATAAGACAACCATTTTATGACATTAACATTGTAATATTTATGTTAAATGTAAATAGTCACAAATCACACTTCAAATGACATCATTAACGTTATTAACGACTAAGACAACTTACTATGACTTAGAAAGATTTGTAAATAATATTAACTACCTATCGATTAGGTTCAGAACTAAACTGACAAGACAAGACTTACCTGTTACGACACATTGGTTCACATTTTCATTAAACACTTATACTCGATTTGGCAAATAAACCACTCGTAACCCGAGGTCTATATCTCTCTCTTAGAAAGATACTCTCTCTCTCTCTTTTCCAAGAGTTATTTGATAACCTGTAATCCTGTATCAAACTCGTTAACAAACAAATTATGATTAGTGCATCATTATTTAAATAATGGATCAAATCTCATAATGCAAATATTAAATCGATAATAACATAATAATTTCCATAATTTCCTAAATGACATTCAATATAATCCATTGCTTTCCTTGTCATTAATCTAAACATCATAATAAATTTACTTATGTCCAAGTAAAAAGTAAAAGTATAGCAAGATAAAAATTGGAGATGTAACAATTAGATTCATATCACATATAAATGTGGCCAATTCCCTGGTTGCAATGTATGCCAGATGTGGAAGCATAGAAGATGCATGGCAAGTTTTCAAACATGTTTTAACATGATCTTATCTCATGGAATGCAATGATTACTAGTTATTCCCAACATGGGCATGGCATGGAGTCCCTAAGGCTATTTGAACAAATGTTACTTAAGGGCATGAAGCCAGATGATGTGACCTTTCTTGGTGTTCTCACTGCTTGTAGCCATGCAGGCCTAGTGGATGAAGGAAGTCAATATTTTCATTCCATGAGTCATGAGCATCACATTATGCCAAGGATGGACCATTGTGCCTGCATGATTGACCTGGTTGGTCGTGCCGGCCATCTAGCTGAGGCAGAGGACTATATTAATAAAATGCCGTTTGAACCTGATGTCAGTATCTGGATGACATTGTTAAGTGCTTGTAGGCTTCATGGCAATTTGGTGATTGGAAAGCGTGTTGCAGAATTGTTTTTTACTTTAGAGCCTCAAAATACTTCATTATATGTGCTGCTATCAAACATCTATTCTGCAGCTGGCAGGTGGAATGATGCAGCCAGGGTGAGAAAAATGATGAAAGATAGAGAAATAAGAAAGAAGCCAGGGTATAGCTGGATTGAAGTCAAGAACAGAGTGCATGCATTCATGTCAGAGGATAGGTCACACCCACAAACAACAGAATTCTACGCAGTGCTGAAGACATTGGCTGGGCAGATGGAGGATGCAGGGTATGTTCCAAACACAAGCTTTGTGCTCCATGATATGAAGGATGATCTCAATAAACAGTTCTGTATCACCACAGTGAGAAGCTAGCCATTGCGTATGGACTTATCAGCACCCCTTCGGGTTACACTATCCGTATTATAAAGAACCTCAGTGTATGTGGTGACTGTCACACTGCTCCTAAGTTTATCTCTAAAATAGTTGGACATAATATTGTGATAAGGGATGTCATTCGGTTCCACCATTTCCAGGATGGGGTGTGTTCTTGTGGGGATTATTGGCAGGAGAAGCTGTCATTGTAAGCATTTTTTGGGAAGCAAGTGTATTGTTCTCTGAATGCTTTTGATTTGAATGGAAGTGGCTCTGACATGGGGAAATCAAGAGATATATCTACACGATAAGAACTCTCCTACTCGAATTATGTGTATGGAAAGCATACATATTGGAACACCCAGTGTTTCATATAGCCTCTTATGGAAAAATTTTTACTGCATTGTGGGCTCACCTTGGTAAGTTGTGTACACCACCCTGTCCTATTATGGAGATCAATGAATAACAAAGAGTTCATATATATTATGTTTTCTTTTTCCAGTTGAAAGGATTTAATCTTACTACGTGTAGAATCATATGATATCTTTCACAGGACTCACTTTAGAATTTCTGCACTATACAACATATCTACTCATGGAAACTGTTAAGATTTCCTTTTGGAAGGAGTAACAGCAACATTATGAGGAAAGATACAAACAACGAGAGTGGAGATGCTCAACAAGATACAAGTAAATGTTTTTCAGATGCATGCTATCAAGATTAATCTATCCACTGTTGAAAACTAAGCAACTTATTGAATTTTGTTTGCTTCTTTTGTCAGAAGCAACATAATTATCCTGATCAAGAAATGGCCTTGAATTTTTGAATTTTGACAAAATCAATGTCACGGAGATGGCGATCGGATGTAGAGAATTTCAAACTTTATAAGAGCCTGAAGCACTATGTGTAAGTTTCTTGTTCAATGTTTATCGATCCTTCTTTATAAATTTAATGCAACATAATATCTGCGTTGAGTTGGAGGAAGGTTAGTTGAGGTTGTGGGGCTTTGCCGATAGGGAGAGAGGTAAGCAGAAGTAAAAATCTGGGTTGATTATAACAAAAGTGATTTGTTGACAATTCCTTCTTGGCCAGATGAGATTGCAGTGATATTCGCTCCTATCAAGTGAAACAATAATATCCTTTAGTAGAAGAGGTATTGCACGACAGGTTAAGGTGGAAACTTATGATCACTTAATTTTCAAAATATTTGGCATAGTATGAGATCAGTGATAATTATTATGGAGTGTCTCTATGTAGTTATTCAGCTAATTTTATTTAGCAGTCACTATTCAAATTTGTTAAGAGTTTTTTTTGGGATCTAGTTGTTTTATGATTTTTTATTTTTCTGTTTATTTTAAGTAATTGTCATATTGTTTATTTATTTTTATCAATTAAATTTTAGAAAAACAAATAATGTGCAAAAAAGGAGGAAAACAAATATGTAAAAAAAGAGGAAGAAAATATATAGTCATGTGGCACATTTTTTATTAAGCAATGACTGTATAATTTCAGTCCTCCATTTATCCACAGTTAAAATTTCAATCTTTAAACTATAGCAACTCCACTTTTATAAGAGAAATTTTCAAAGTATCTTTTGTATTTAGTTCAAAATTTATGTGAAATTATATATATTGTTAAAATTTAAGCAACAAATTTAATTAAATAGCTACCTAGAACTACTCTTTGACAATCTATTCAGGACTCTCAAAAAATATCTATGTTTTCTTCCAACCTTTAAAAAAAATCTTTCCTTATTTCCATATATAATTCCATTCTCCATTGTTCACCCTTATCCCACCAATCTTGATTCTCACCTTACCAAACTCTTTTCAATTCGCAATTTCTTTTTTTCCTCTTTTCAACTTCAATTTGGCCCTCATGCAAGTTAAGGCTCAACTTGTGATTTACGACAATGGCCCATAAATCCAATAACTAGTTCTTGCAGCCATTTGTGGTTCAAGGAATATGCCGATATCATCATGATTATTTTTTTTAATGGTGTGAGACAATTCCAAGCACCATAATGCTCACATATAAAAGCCTATCGACTAAAAATGATAAGAGTAGAACATTGCTACAATGAAACCTCATGTGGTCAATGATTTAACACAACATATAAATCAGTCAAAAGGGCACAACTTTCAATAGGGAAGGTAAATCTAACCATTAACTTCCAAGTACCAAGATATGGCCTTGTGGGCCTTCAAAGTGTTTTACCACCGCTTGAATCACCAAACGAGTTCAATCTCCTAATTTACATAACATAAAGCAAAAAGGAAAATAATAAGATTTCTTTCACCACCAAACAACATAAGAATTATGTAGTTTTTCAATTTTTTTAAAAATAACATCCTAAAATTCTAATCTTGTATGTTTTCTGTGTAGAAGGGAAGAGAGAAGTGAAAATTTTCCACATAATCAAATTACCATGACCTAAAAAGTATGTTGAAGAGGAACCAATGAATACCAATAGATTGGGAGTATGCACTAAGCTGAAGAAGAACCAGTGAATACCAATAGATTGAGTTGTTCCCTAATTCAAAAAAAAAGTTCTAAACAATTTCCCTCAATTTAAATTACTAAACATATGAAAAATAAATTTTAATTACAAAAACATGAAAAGAACAATTAGGTTAAATTGAAAACATGGAAACAAAAAAGCATAAAATATCAGCATTCCAACCTATACTACCTCATTAATAATAGCACAATTAGTGAGATTTTGTGAAGATTTGGAATTGTAACGTATTTTAAAATTTTCTTTCACATGCAAAGACATATAGAACTAAATTTTAAAACACTCAGCTACATAGAATATTATTATATACTCATTTGTAGTTATTCTACAAAAGGAAATAAAATTCCATACTTTCTCACCTTCAGGGAAATTTCAGTGTGCCTGAAGGTATGAAGACTTGTGTAGTTGGAGGAATTAGGAAAAAAAATAGACAAAGAGCGAGTTACCTGGACAAGATAACTAATAAGATTTCAGTTTAATGGATATATACAACATAACCCATCAGAATGATAAGACACAAAAGTGTCAACCAATTTGTAATTACTATAGAAATATGTTAAGACAAAAAGACATACTGGACATTGAAGATGGTGACAGATAGGGAATTATGAAGTGGCATTTTGTAGGGATGTAAAAACAAATTTGGAGGTTGTGGAGGGGTCGGTATTGAAGAAGTCATAATGCATGAACAGATGTGCCAGAAGTAGCCATGATATCATCACCATGAAGTAGGTTCAACTCTTGCATTCCTAGGTTGGCATGCCTTGGATCTGCAGGATCTCTATTCAGCATTGACCTGCACAGAAAATTAATACACATTTGCAAATTCTCACTATTAAATTTAGTCTACTAGACTTTACAAATTGTTTTTCAAGCTTAGCCCACTGCTCCCCTGTGGCCTGCTCGAATTCTGGAAACCATTTGGTTGCATTGGTCTTGAGTACATGGAAGCAAAATTTTTTGAGCTTGGTGTGATTTTCTTCAGAAGGGCCCAAATACGAGAGCACCCAGTAGCCTCCCATAAAGTCTGTGCTGGGCATGTAGACACTAGTGAAGACATTCTTCTTTTCCACTTTGTTCACATCAAAGAGTATGGGAAAGCTCTTAGCATCCAACTAAATTATGACACGAGGACAAGAAACAAAGGTGGTCCAGGTAGCATATTCACTCTAAATATAGTGCTCTTATATTTCTCAATGCGATTTTTGAGAAAGCCTTTGTCCCTTCCACCATGAGGTAGTTGAAGTGATCCTCAATGGCTTAGGTGATGGGCAAGCCATAGCTTCTAGGGACCTCTTGTATTCCTTTAGAATTTCAAAGAGTGTAGGTAGAAAAATGTTTTACAGAGTCAGTACCCATGATAGAATTTATAGATTTTGATGAAAGATATTTTTTAGAATCAGATCAGATCAGATAGGCAGGATTTTTTATTTCAAATTAATCTCTACAATTGTGACCCATTGCATTCAAATCACAAATAATTTTGATAGTTCTTAAAAAATCTAACAAAATTAAAGAATCCGGCATGTCTTGGCATTGATGTTTCACTATTTTGAGATTTTTCTGGTGTGAGACAATTTCTCGAGCATCAAATACTCACATATAAAAGCCCATCGATAATACGTCGATAGGAACAACCAACACTTTAGAAATTTTTTCGGCATGAATTTTTTTTATGGCGTGAGACAATTCTAAGCACTATAATGCTCACATATAAAAGCCTATCGGCTAATTAGAGCTTGAATAATTAGGCATTCAATGCTTTATAAAGTTAAGTGCAAGTTAAAAATTTAGAAGGATGTTAACATTATTTATGATTTCAACTTTACAATCATTTTTATTATAATCATAAGAGATGCATTGTGTCTAGTTCCTATTGTTGGCTAGTTTGTGTGTTGAGTGGAAATAAAGATTGTATAATTGAAAAAGTTTTTGTCAAATAGGCCAATGAAGTTCTTGGAAGGTGAGGAGAGTCATTGAATGATTGGTTATTGAAGTCTACCAAATGTGCAATAAAGTTGATATTTTAAAATGTAGATTTTTACAAAGTTGGTTGTTCATGTGAGTTGACTCCCATGGCCAAATCTTGGCTGAGATCTAATTTCAATATAAGAAATACATATCTTATTCTCACAATAATTGATGGATTGGACATGCAAAAGTAAGACCCCTCATGAAGGAGAAATATGTGACTCAACAATGTTGTTTATATGGAACTAATTACAAATTTTTAGAAACAACGATCTATGGAAGTGCTCCATATTTAGGGTGTAAGCTTGAAACTATTTTCCTCATTGGTGAGTAATTATTGTTATGAATATTATAATTACATGAAGAATCTACATAGGTCAATCACATAAGAGTTTATTATAGTCGAGTAAAACTCAATGGATGAAGAGGGTAAGGCAAGACTTATTTAATACTCAAGGGAGCTAATGCATTCTCAACAATAAGAACAACTACTAGTGAACAATATAAATAAGATTATTAGATATATCACTCTAGATGAGATGAATGAAAATGCTTCTAGACCAAAAGATAAATCTATTTTATATCAGAGAAAAAAATGGAATTTGTTCAAAAGGATATTAAATCTACTATGCCCCTTTCTATATTCAAAATAGAATAAAATTGGACACTAACCTTTGGACAAAGAGGATTTCTTTTCCATTAAATTTTGATCAATTTTTTCACATCATTTTTGGACACTAGACTCCATTCTATGAACTTTTTATAGTCTTTCAACAACACTTAAACTAATAATAGACATAAATATGTAACAAAATTGGTATAGGCTTTCTACAACACTTTCTAATAATAGACACAATATGTAGCGGGAAAAATTATGCAGACATACAAAAATAAAAGCTTCCAAATTCAAAGTTAGAAATGTATTTTATATTATAGAATAAATTGTTGAAATTTGTTCATTTCACAACTTGACCCATTATGTTCCCTTCCCTCTTCAAATTAGAACATAATTACACACTATGGCATGACGAGTAGACTCATTGACAACCACTAAGTGCTTGCTAGTTAGTGGTCAATGGTCAAATCTTATGCTCTCGAGAGTCTCCCTCACTCTAGTTGGACTTTGTTGAGAAGAGGCAAGTTTATAGTGGCTGCTAACTAGAAGTAAAAACCTAGTAAGATGAAATGTTGACAAATGAAGAAACGAAAGTGATATTATTTGGAGTTGAACTCTTGACCTAGGTGGAGATATCAATGGTGTGAGATAATTCATAGTTAGCTTCTCTTTTAGTTGATCAAATGCCTCCTGCCACTTTTCTGACTAATCAAATATTTTTCCTTTCCTTTGTAGAGAAGTGATGGGATAGGCAATTTTTGAAAAGTTAGCCACAAATTTCCTGTAATATCTTGCTAGGCCCATAAAACTACTGACTTCATGCACATTTTTCAGTGCAAGCCACTCCAGAATGGCTTTGATCTTTATTAGATCCACTACAATTCCCTCAGCTGAAATTACATGACCTAGGTACTGTACCTTTTTTTTGGAAGAGAGTACACTTTGAGAGCTTGCCATAAAGTTTATGCTCTGTCAAATGCTAAAGAACGATCCACAAATGCTAGAGATGTTCTTCCTCATTTTTGGAATAAATCAAAATATCATCTAGGAAAACAAGGACAAACTTATCTAGACAATCTCTGAACACACTGTTCATTAAGTTCATGAATTTGGCAGGTGCATTCGTCAGTCCAAAGGGTAGGACAGTGAATTCATAGTGTCCATACCTCATTTTAAGTTGTCTTATGGATATCTTCATCTTTCAGCCTTAACTGATGGTATCCTGATTGTAGATCGATCTTTGAAAACATAGTTGCCCCATGCATTTGATCGAAGAGATCATCGATATGGGGCAATGGATACTTGTTTTTATTGTTTCTTTTTTTAGCAAATGATAATATATACATAGGTGTAGTGTGCCATCTTTCTTTTTAACAAAAATCACTGGCACTCCTCAGGGTGAAACACTAGGTCTTATCAATTCCTTTTCTAGCAATTCATGTAGCTGAGCCTTTAGCTCCATCAACTCTGTTGTAGTCATTCGATAAGGAGCTTTGGATATAGGTTCTGATCCTAGAATTATATCTATTGAAATGTCAAAATCTTTCTTAGGAGGTAGTCCAGGTAATTTATCTGGAAATACATCCTCAAAATCTCGAAGAAAGGGATATTTCTCCATGTTTGATCTCTCTCGATCTAGAGATTCTTTTTCATCCACTCCTTCAAGTTTTTGTGATTTATAATACATTAAATCATCTTGAAAAATAGACTCTTTGAGATCATCTATTTTCTCCATTTTGTTTGCAAAGGGTTGACACCCTTTTCATTGGGTTCTCTTCAATTGTAAGGTAGATATTTGCCTCAACTTGACCTCTCTAGTAGTACCTTGTAGAAAAACTCTATTCCCAAGGTCATCTAGGCATTCTATTGTTTTAGCAAAACAATCTACCTTAGCCCTATGCCTACATAACCAATTTATTCCAAGGATGACATCATATGATTTTAAGGGGTCTACATAAAGGTTTACTTAAGTTGAGAAGCTCAGGAGTTCAACCTTAGCTTCGACAAACATTGCTCTACCTGAGCCCTTGTCTGGTTAGCATACTCTACTGCCCATTATTTTTCCATGTAACCAGCTCTTCTAGATATCTTATTTAAAACTTTTGGAGAGATAAAGCATTCAGTGGCACCAGTATCTATTAAAACTAAAATTGCAATACCAAACAAAGTACCTGTGGTTTCAATTGGAGTAATCTGGTACTCTACCAGTTGGTTATCTAGTGCTGCATGGATTCACTATTGAAAGGTTGCCTATTGTGATGGTAAGGGATTGCCTCGTGGTTGAGTCCCTTGTGCCTTATTAGGACACTAATTAGCATAGTGGTCACCACCACATGAAAAATACCCTCCCGAGGGTCCTCACCTTTCAAAAGGCTTTCCTAAGTTATGTCCATTCTTCTTGGAGTTATTGTTGTCATTTTTCTTATCACCCCTAGACTCATTTTGATTGTCCCTAAAGCCTTTATCACCTTTCCTTTTGAAGTTATGGTTGTTGCCCTTTTTCTTGAATGATTGGGAGAATTGTGACCAATTGAAATTTTTACAGTTCTTTTCCCAATATGCAAATATGGATTTTAGTTTTTGCTCCTATTTAATAGCTTTCTCAGGGTAAAAGTACAAAGTTGTGTCACTTTTATAAAGGAAATAGCCAACATTGATCTAACTTTTAAACTTGAATCACTAGAAACTGGCATATATGTTTTAAATTTTTAAATAATGTAAACTAATAAAATGTGTATGTTTATTATATTTTATGTTTGTATTTTTTTGACACTATTAAAAAATTATTTGCATATAGCTTTTTAGAAATGAACACTATAATTTAGTTGCTGATAAAATGCTAAAAAATGATGTTACATGAGACGTCAAGCTTTATATAGTAAATTTTCTTTTTTTCCTTCGATTTTTTTTGTGTATATTTATAACTTGAAACTTTAGGGCATGGATATATTTTTCTGCAATTTTAATAAATATATATTTTTAAATAAATATTTAAATGTGCGTGTATTAAAACACGGTTGTTTCCAATCGATGTCAACTTTTGTATTAAATATTTATCTAAAATATAAAATAAATTATACTATCTTAATCTAGATTCTTTTATCTAGGGCATCATATTTTTTAAAAAAAATTTAATAAGTTTTAGTATTTTTCTTGACATGGTAATCAACCTAATATTTTTGTGCTCATAACCTACTTTTAGTAAAAAATAAAAATAAAATATAAATAATAATTGAACTATTAAAATAAATATATATTTGAAAACTACACTTATGGATCTACAAAAGGGTATTTTTACATTTTAAAAAAAAATGTTATTTATATGAGTAGGAGTTGTTAAAACATTAAATTTTTATTTTATTTTACATAATAAAATATTTAAACATGATGCACCACAATTAAATATTTATTTTACATAATAAAATAATACCAATGTTATGCAAGGTGTAGAACACACATACTCCAGCATTCTCCCACTTGTTGTATACATTGCATAAGGGATCAACATGTACACTCAAAACATGAAGGGAAACCATCATGTGTGCCCAACATGTACCATATAACCATCCATGTGCTCCAAGATACCTGCAACAATAATCAAGGTGTCTACCATCTCAAACAAGAATCTCATCATCCTCCATCTGGCCTCATGAAGAATAAGATCATCAACAAAAGATGCCACACTAAACTATCGCATAGAAGAAAGAAACCTGCATCAATTGATATCCAAACACAAACATGAAATCCAATGGTAACAAATAGGCTCAAGTAGCTAACAAGAATCTGTTAGATTTAGGGCAGACAACTGAGGGGGGTGAATCAGTTGTACAAAACTTTCTTCCAATTAAACACTTAAATCTAATTTGTAATTCAGCAGCATAATAATAAATCAATCATGAAAACATAATGCATTCAATCAAGAGCAGAAACACATTAACACTCAAGACACCAAGATTTTGACATGGAAAACCCGGTTAAGGGAAAAACCACGAGGTGATTAACCCAAGATTGTATTCTCTGTTAGAAGAATAGAAAGAACAAATGGCACATGCCAATTAGGGCTCACTGCCGAAGCACACTGCTCACAAGAGGCCCACTGCCTACAAGAGACACACTGTCTACAAAATAATAAGTATATCACATACTTGAACTAGAGAATAGCATCTTCACCATACTTGAATTAGTTCCATTTAAGCCCAATACTTCTACTCTACCTTTCGCTCTCCTCCTCGCTACCACACTGTCATCACTACAATATACATTTGAAATCACTTTACAATCCCTTATTTATACAAGACATTGACTTAGGAATAATCATCTAAGTCAGAAAACATCTACAAGATCATCCGTAGGATGTGTAACTCATCCGGTCGGCCAGACTTAGGAAGAACACCATCATCCGGAAGTAATTCTTCAATTACGAGCTCAAACTCACATGCGGACCACCAATACGAACTGGACATGATCCAAAGACCTCCACAAGCTTTCCTGAATCACCAAGAACATCCACACTACATCTTCTTACTAAAATCCTTCTCTCCTTCATCCAGAACCTCAAGAACACAGTTTGTCATAACTGTCACAATGGAATAGATTCTTGCAGACCTCCAAATAATGAACCATTTGAGTTCTCACTCCACATGGACTTCCTAAACACTCCACCAAATCCACAGCACAAGATAAAGCATTTTTGGATCTCACCGGACCTTTTTGTATCACTCTGTCACCTCTGAACACCTGCCGGAACCGGTTTTACTTGAGCGGCCACAACTTCTTCAGATCTTCATGCAGACCTCTAAAATCTTTACTAGATCACCTTAAGACACATATCTACAAACCCTTTGATGCGTATCCTCTAATCTTCATCTTATCTAGGATCTTTAGCTGATTGTCTTCACTGTTCTTCTCTATTCCTGATTAGGACCAATTTTCTCAATATCCTCAGCAAACAGTTCATCCAATCCTTATCATTAATGTAACCGGAGTATGTTGACATCAATGACAACACTGGTTAGGCCCATACTTGCAATAGAATCAATCATAGTTGAAATAGCAACCACAGCTAGTTGTTAATGCATCAACTAACCATACCTCCAAACCAAGGTATACAAATGATAACAAGTAGACCTTATGCCATCAACATATCCAACTCAAATCACAATGATAACAAGTCCTTGTATATACTCAATCCTGCATAAAGAAGTCCTCCAATGTAACAACACAAAGCATGTGATAACAAACCTCAAGACCCTCCATACCACAACATAATGAGAACATCCAACAAAGAAATCATATACATCCTGAATCTCCCACTACATGAGTAAATGTCAAATATGAAAATGGATCAAGACATCCAAAGATCCACTAATAGCTCACGTACATAGAAGATGTGGCTGAATCCTCTATCACATAATGTCAAATAACACACACATAGATATGCAAAATATGCAAACTAAAATAGCTACAACATAACTCTCTTCAAGTCCATATCTCTCCCAAATCCTCCACATCATAATGGAAAGAATTCAAAGAGACTCAAAATCTCCATACACATCTCAACTCCAATGTCATGTGAACACAAATATCTAGGAAGAAGCATAAGACCAATCAAGAGAGATCTTGCAAATCATAACCATGTCCTTCTATCCACACTAATGTGCTATAGCTGTGAAAAGTATGATCTCCTCTACAACCCAAAAAAATAAGCCTCCACAACATCTAATAACAAGATGCAAGCCTCTCAAACCAAAAGGTAGATCAAACTCATAACCATCTCAAAGAATAGGAATAAGCCCAAATCCACTAACCATCTCCATTACATACAATGATCTCATAAGAACTCAAGATCAAACATAATGAGATAACTAATCATATCGATGCATCTACTCCTCAAACAAGTCCTTACAACCATAATCCATAGCTCAAGACTCAACCATGAGAAGATAAGACACAAATGAAGAATGCATTTGAAAATTAGGTGGGCATCCCTATCAAATCATTCACTGCTGAGTGGACCAAGAGTGGGAATGAGATTGCTCCTCCAAGATGCACCAAACCTCAAAGGCTCTCTCCAAGAACAATCTCCTCAACATGTCCATGTTGGACACATGTCCAACCAAGGAGTAGGCTCCTCGGTCTTGCTTCTGAAATCCTCATCAAAGAGTAACCATCTCAACACATGTCTCTAATCCAAGAGAACTGAAGCCTCACCTAAGTCTCCAAGTATCCATGAGTACCTCCATGATCAATCCATGTTAAACTCCAAGTGCAAAACTGCACCATCATGAAGCTCCCAAGAACATGACCAATGTACCCAATACCAAGAGAACCATCAAGATCATAGTCAAAGCTCCCACTGTATGTATGCATAACCTAGGAACATATCATGATATCACGATCTAATCATCTCCTTAAAGGAAGATCACATGCACTAATGCACACATCCTATCTCAAGAGAACCTGTATCATGTCAACACTCTAAACTGGTATCAAGAGTAAACCATGACACAATACCGACCATCCTGTAAGCAAGGATCATCTGTCAAAACTAACAAACCATAACCAACACCTCAATAAAAGACTCCAAGAGTCCTCCATGGTACCAAGATGTCAACATCTCCAAATCACATGAAGGTAACCATATACTGCCAAATCTCCTATTGAAGTGTGATACCAAGATAAACATGGCAACATCATAAACATCAAACCCATCACTGTAACAAGCTCCTATTGAAACATGTAATCAAGCTATCCATGACATCGTGATAACCATCTCCTAAATGAAGATCATCCATGAACCCAACACAATCAGAGAATCCACTGTAAATGACATAGCTCCCAAAAGGTCGAGTAAACCATAATCTCCAAAACCAAGAAGATGAACAAAACCTGTAAAACTAAACATCAATCCACCACCACCAAACCTACACCTGTAAAACAATCATGTCATGCCAAAGTCCCAACCAAACAAGGAACATCCATGACACCATGATCAACACCTAATGTACCTGTACCAAACTCCCATCAAGTCTCACACAATTGTACCATATAGTCAACAAACATAGGTCCCATATCATGACTGTATCAAGTAATACCATCTCTCCCTATATCTCAAATGACAAGAAAACCAATGTTACATGTGACTAACCCAAGACACAAATCAGAATCTGCATCAACACTGAAACATCTATGGGCATAGATAACCCACATCCAAGTCATTAATGCAACCTATAAGCATAGACAACCTACAACACTGCACAACCTGTAGATCTCACAATGCAACATGCACATTCAACAATACATGTATGATTTTATCTGAAGGGTTGAATTATTGACTTCTTTTTATGTTGTTTTTATATTTTTTTAAAACCTTTTCATATGATCCTGCAAATTCTTTACAAACATCACCATTACTATATGTTGTTTCTCATATACTTTTCAAAGACTTTAAACCTATATTATTAATATGGAATATGGTGGTGATATTATCAAGTGAATGACTTAAAATATAAGTATGCATGCAATATAAATATCAAAGTTATTTTGTGTGCATATGTTTGGAGAATTAACCCTGTGCAACAAGGACGTGGCATCAAGGAAAGAGCAATTGTAGTGATTTGTAGGATAGGGGAATTAAGTGAAGTATAATTTGAATACCAAAAGTGAAGATAGATGGAGGATGAATTTGTACCATCATGGATTAGAATAAATGCAGAAAAGAAGACTTGGTCTAAATACAGTCTATGAGTAGTTTTTCATACAAACTGTTTCATGAGAGTTCTTGTTTGAACATGACTTTTCTTCTTTGATCAGTTAGATTAATAAATCAATCATGAAACCTATATCCTAGTATCTAGGGTTTTATTGATTGAAGATTAGTTAGTAGTTGCATAAAACTCTCCCATTTTTGTATAAGTTAGAGGGATGAGTTTGTTGCTAAGTTAGTTGTTTTTACTTTCCAGTTATTCAGTCGTTACTCTATTTTTCAACAGTTATCCAAACATGTTTTGATTTGAATAAAATCTAAAGAAGATTCTATTTATGATATGGAATGAATAGAACTACATGTTATGAAGATGCATGAGTATCTGTAATTGATTTGATTTGATTTCAAGTTAAGTGAGTTAGTCTCCTAAGTTAGCCACTCAAGGTACTGATCCTCACTTCATTTATTTCCTCATTTCTTTTATACATTCTTGTTAATCAGTTTTTCATTTATGTATAAATGCAGTGTGAGTTAATTAGAATATGTTAATTGTTAAAATATATAGTAGTATGATCTATGAGCGAATGCATGCTGTGTCTACTTGAAGTCCTCTAGAGGTTAGCACTAGTTATTTTATCACTTAGAATGTCTTGAGTTAATTCTATAATTTCCTATTATTAATAGTCATCTACAACTTATGCTGAAGGTACCTATAGAAACTAGATTTTAAACTATTTTTGCTATTCTTATAGTTTTATGAATTTTAGTAGACTAGTCTAATCAGAATAAGTTTGAATGGGATAGTTAGGAGGATTTGAGCCCATAAAGGCACATACAACATAGTACCATCATAAGCTTATGCTCCTTGGTTGATGCTTTAATGTAGGAAGTACAATGATAGAGTGGACTATTCAGATACCTGTTCTCCCCTGAATTATGTTAAGTCTACAATGCATTAGTTTTTCCTCTACATTTTTGGTGCCATTGCCAGGGATAGTGCTACCTTTATAGGCTCAGTTGTCAAATTTCCATAGTTTAAAATAACTTCACAATACACAAACATCCAAAATCAAACTAACATTGTGTAGGACTGTCGGTATACAAAAGCTAAAACTTCTATATGCGGAGGCAGAGAGAAAACCAAGGCAAATTTCTTCCTTCAAATTATCAAGTGGGACTTGTTGCAGGTGAAGGATTTGTTCCTCCATCTTCATCAACATCCTAAACATCTTCATCATCTTCTTCTACAGCTATAGAAGGGACCTTTAGAACCATGGTAGAAGTAGTGGTGGATGATCCACCACTAGAGCAGGCAACATTTGAGTTCCCCATCATTGATTAGGAGAGGCTTGTAGTGCTGAAAAACATTTCACCTTCAGCATTACCAATTTTCTATGCCTTAGTGACAGAGGACCCAGACATGTTTCTATTTGAGTTTGATATCTTGTGCAGAAGCTATGACTACACTACAGATGATCACAAGTTTAAATTCTTTCCTACCACTCTCAAGGATGCAACCCTGAGATGGTTTATGGGTCTAGGAAGAGATGTTATCCTAGATTGGGATACAATGAAGGAGAAATTCTTGGAAAAATAGCAAGATTACTACCAAGGACATGATAGGAGGAGAGGTGACATCTTTAGGATGAAACAGAAAGAGGAAGAACCACTAGAGGATTATGTTGAAAGGTTTCAATTTTCCTTGAAAAAGAACCCTTAAAATAGATTGTCTGAAGAATCACTGAAACTGGTATTTTTAAGAGGAGTTAAAGATGATTGTATGGATGCCCTGAATCTCATTTGGCAAGGTGATATCTCTCAGTTACCTTTTGAAGCAATTTGCAAAATTTGTAGAAACTATTCATGAACTTTTGCCAAAAGACCAAGGGGAGATAGAAGATCCATCACAAACAAGGCAACCAGTGGAGTTTCTAGAGTTGAAATTAGCAACTTGCTATCCAACATGAAGGAAGATATCATTAGTCATATGGCTACATAGTTGGACACTCTTCACATTAAGAAGAAACATGAGGAGGCAGAAGCTATGCTCACTAAATATTGCCCCAGTTGTAGACAAAGGAAGGCTAACTGTAAATGCAAGAGGGTGGCTAGTATCTAGCAAGAAAAGATTGAAAGGCCAAAATTTCAATCATTTGAAGGAGAGGATGGGCAATTGTTCTTCATTTCTCAAAGGAGACCTTGGCAGCAAAGACAAGGTATGCCATCTGACCCACTCAATTACAATTCACCTTTTCCTACTCCAAACCAAAATTTTCCTGCATGGAACCAACAATGGCCTTATCCTCAAAATCAATGGCAAACCACAATGGCTTGCTCCACAACTAGGTTGGAATCAATAGAAGCCAAACTTATGGCCCCAACAAAGTTTCCAAGGTTCCAACTATAACCCCCAGTGGCCCACATAACAACATCAATGGCAACCCTAATGGAATAAAGGCCAACAGTGGCAACAAAATACAAATTACTAGAAACCTATGATTCCACCTTAGCCTCAGCAACCAGTAATAATGCCGCCTCCTTCCACTCCTCAAGCTCCACCTCCTAGACCTACCCAAATCCCTACCCAACCTACACCTAACCTTAACAACAAGCCTGTCCAACAGGCTTATACTAACGAGGTAATGTAATACCCCACTTATGGGGTAGAGGTGAGTAATGTTCACCTCAGATCAGGGAAACAACTTACAAGGCCTTCATCTCCACAAATCACATAACTTAATGATGAAGAACCCATAGAGGAAGCCTCAGATAAACCACCTTTGGAACTTGATTCAACCCAAGATGCCCAGACTACCTTACATCAGAAGTCTCCTCCTTTTCCTGAGTGCTTGGCCATGTAAAAACAAATAGCCCAACTAGATACTGTCCTTCTCAGCCAGTTAAAAGATATAAGAATAAAGATTCCCTTAATCCAAGCCATCAAGGATATTCCTATCTACACAGACTATTAGGGATCTTTACATTAAGATTCTAGGAAGGAAGAGAGTAGACCCTCAGATAGTCCATTTTTCGGGCAATCTTGCTGATATCATGTTGGGTAATATAACTGTTCCCAAATATATAGATCTAGGAAGTATAGTAGTAGATGTGAAAATCAATGGGACCTTGATTAAGAATACTCTGATAGATTTTAGTCCTACAATTAATATAATGACTAAGGAGACAATGCAGACACTCTAGTTCAATAACCTCAGACCTACTCAAACAGTCTTACAATTAGCTGATAGGTCCACAGTTAAGCCTGAAGGTGTCATTGAGGACTTGGTCATTGCATTAGATTCTTGGGAATATCCTATTGATTTTATAGTACTCCAACCCAAATTTAACCTTGTTGGTTATCATCTTATACTAGGCAGACCATGGCTTGCCACAATAGATGCATTTATAGGTTGTAGGTTAGGTAACATGATCATATCTAATGGAACTGTCACCAAGAAATTAGTTTTACACCCACCAGCCCAACCATATCATGAGCTTGAGGAAACCATTTGGCCTACCCTAGAAGATGAAGATAGCTATTCCCTGCAAACCTTGATGACTATTGAATGCAGCCCCTTATTGGATATTCAAGATGAAGATGAGTTGATTGCTCATATCATCCAAAATGATTGTGGGAGGCATCCTCAGTAGTATGATTGTTTATCTTGCCTACAAGATCCCTTAAGAAGCATATCACCTAGTAGTTCCTCAGAGGAGGGATCTCAAATATTTCATACTTTGTTACCCCAACAATGCTTTCTAGTAATACCTAACCTTGACCTGTCATGTGTTCAAGAGATGTCTAAACAGTTGGAAATCATACTAGGGAAGATGTTGACTATTAATAAGGCATTGACTGATGAGCAACAACAATCCTTGCACACGATATTGCAAACACATGCATCAACCTTTGCATGGGACTATATTGATATGAAAGGCATTGATCCTGCCTTATGCATGCATAAGATTTACATTGATGATAGCCATAGACCTATCAGGTAGTAGCAAAGATGGATGAACCCTACTCTAAGAGACATAGTGAAAGTTGAACTCCAAAAGTTGTTAGATGCAGGATTCATATACCCCATTTCAGATAATGAATGGGTTTCACCATTGATAATAGTTCCCAAAAAAGGTGGTAAATGGAGGGTTTATGTGGATTATAGAGAACTAAATGTTGTAACTAGAAAATATCACTTTCCATTGCCCTTTATTGATCAAGTTCTTGACTCTTTGGCAGGGAAGAAATATTTCTCATTTCTTGATGGTTTTAGTGGCTATAACCAAATCAAGATTGCACCAGAGGATCAATATAAGACAACATTTACCCGCCCTTGGGGGACCTACACATATTTTGTCTTGCCTTTTGGTTTGTGCAATGCTCCAACAACTTTTTAAAGAGCATTCCTCAATATTTTCTCTGATTTTGCCCATGATAGTATGGAGATTTACATGAATGACTTCACCACATATGGTGAAAAAAATGATGAAGCTTTACACAACATGGAGAAAGTTTTAAAGAGATGCACAAAGCACAATCTATCTCTAAGTAATGAAAAATGTTTTATGATGATGACACAGGGAATAGTCTTGGGATATTTCATCTCAAGTGTAGGAATCCAAGTTGACCCAAAGAAGATTGAAATCATATCTACCCTACCTATTCCACAAAGATAGAAGGATGTGATGAGTTTCCTTGGACATGTAGGTTACTACAGGCAGTTTATCCAAGATTTTAGCAAGATTGCTACACCTTTGTTCACTCTATTGACAAAAGACATTGAATTTGAGTGGATTGCAGACTGTCAGGACTTATTTGAAAAGTTGAAAGCATCATTGACACAAGCACCAGTTCTTAGAGGTCCAAATTGGACATTGCCTTTTCATATCCATACAGATGCATCAGATTTTGCCATTGGAGTAGTCCTAGACCAACAAGAAGGAAACAAAGAGTATGCAATATACTATGTAAGTAAAAACCTACATGGAGTTGAGTTGAACTATACTGTGACAGAAAAAGAAATGGTATCTATTGATTATGCAATTAACAAATTCAGGCACTACATAACTAGTTACAAAGTATTCATACATATAGATCATGTAGCCATCAGATATTTGATGAATAAGCTAATAGTGGGTGGAAGATTTGTAAGATGGTTATTGTTGTTATAGAAATTTGATCTTACAATTGTTGACAAACCAAGCAAGGCTAATGTAGTTGCTGATTTTCTATCTAGACTACCTACACAATCCTCAGAAGGACTGGTTGATGATTCTTTTCCTAATGAACATCTATTTGCTCTAACTATACACACTCCATGGTATGCAGATATAGCCAATTATTTGGTTACAAGATAGATTCCAAGTTACTTCTGTCCAAGGGAGAAGAGGCAGCTAGTTCACAAATGTTTACCTTACTCTTGGATTTTTGGACTCCTATTTTACATTGGCCCAGACAATATTATGAGAAGATGTATCAAAGAGGATGAAGTGTTTGATATAATGAAGGCATGTCATGATGATCCCTGTGGTGGACATTTAGGCTACTAAGAGGACAACCTTCAAAATATTAGCAACAAGATATTACTGGCCAACACTTCACAAAGATGCTATCAAGTACACTAGAAGCTGTGATAGATGTCAAAGGATGGGCCAACCTACAAGAAGTGATGAAATGTCTTTACAACCACAAATAACATTGGCTCCTTTTGATAAGTGGGGACTGGATTTTGTTGGTCCTATTTCTCCTACTTCAAACAACAAGAAATATATACTGGTATGTACCGATTACTTAACCAAATGGGTGGAAGTTAAAGCTTTGTAGTTTGCTAGAGATGGCAATGTGGCAAAATTTTTGTATGAGGAAATATTCACTAGATATGGTGTACCAAGGGCCACAATTTACATCAGATTTAATCACAAAGCTGGTAGAAGAGTATGAGATTAGACATAAAAATTCCACTCCCTACCATCCTCAAGGTAAGTGCACAAAGATGAGGGAGCAAAATGGGGTCTTAAGTTGCCACTTTTTTTTCTGAAATCAGGAAACATTGATGTTGGATGAGAAATTGAAGATAGCTACACTAAAAATTTGAAGATGGAACAAAAACAAGAGTTTTAGTGCTCTGAATCTAGTTTCTAAACTACTATTTTTTTCTAAAAATGGTTGAGATTAAGGAGTTCAAAAAGGGGGAGCACACAAATTGGTCCTATTTTTCTCAAAAAAACATAACATAGCATCTGGTGTGCTCCCCCTAAAATGTTAACTTTTTTTTAGTATTTCAATAATCACTCCAGTGAGAAATTAGGTAACACCATGTAGTTTATCCCTAATTTTCTTGATAATTTTTTAATGAATAATTGATTTTTTAGTAATTTTTAAAGTGGACACATCCTAAAAAATAGAAATTTGAGCATGCTCCCCCCTAATATGTTTGAAAACTAATTAAAAATTGCTTTTTTTTTTGAATCCTTGTAGAATAGAGTCTAGTTTCTAAAAATATAACTTATTTAAATTTTTTATGACTGATTAAAAAAAAGTCAAAAATACTAGACACTCATTTTTGATAAAAACAGGACACAAAAGAAATTCAAGATGAAACACTAAATGTACTTAAAATGTGAAAAAAATTATATGGTTAGATAGCTAATAGAAAGATTAAGATTATGGTGGTATTTTTTTTCATTTTTCATTGAAAAAAGTGTCATCCTGATGGGGAGCACACTCTAGATTATCTCTAGATTTTCCTAAAAATTGATAAAAACATGTCAAACAAAGCTGACAATAACGCGAGCCCATTATAACGTGCTCGCATTATGATGAGCATAACTAACAATACACATGCCAATTGCATTTGCTTGAAAGTTTCTAAATCCTTTTCAACAAATCCATTTTTCGCATATCTTGCAATCATTGCATTCCATTATAGAACATCTCTTTGAGGTGTTACACCATACAATTGACATGCCTTGTTTATGCTTCCACACTTTACATACATGTCTACAAGGGCAGCTACACTTCCTATCGTCTCTCTCACTCTATTTCTCTCCCCTCTCTAGATCCTACCCTTTCTCCGAGTGTCTTCTTCCCTCCCCTCTCTACCTTCCACCTTCTCTCTCACTCTCTTCTTCTCTCTGCTATCTACCTTCTACCCTTTCTCTCTCACTCTCTACTTCCCTCCCCTATCTACCTTCTACCCTCCTTCTGAATCTTTGTTTCCCTCACCTCTCTACCTCCTACCTTCTCTCTCACTCTCTTCTCCCCCCTACCTCTCTACCTCTTACCCTCTCTCTCACTTTCTACTTCCCTCCCTTGTCTACCTCCTAACCTCTCTCTCAATCTCTACTTCCCTCCCCTGTCTACCTCCTACAGTCCTCTCCCACTCTCTACTTCCCTCCTATTTCTACCTCCTATCCTCTCTCTCACTCTCCACTTGCCTCCCCTCTCTACCTCTCCTCCTCATTCTTCCCATCTAATGAAATTTCATAAATTATCTTGTTTCCATTTCATCATCCCAATTTATATCTTCATCCATCTTTACATGTCCTATTTTTCTTGTTTCCATGTTCTTTGTCAACAAGGGAGAGTGAAAGGGAGGAAAAGGGAGGGAGGATGGAGATGGAGGGGAGAGAAAGGGAAGAGATACCTGGTGATAGGGAGAGAGAGATAGAGAGTCCTAGTTTTCTTGTTTTGGAGAGAGAGAGAGAGGGTGGGTCATGTTTATGAGTTTAGGGTTGCTTAAGTTTAGGGATTAGGAGAATTATTTAGTGTTTAGGGGTTTAGGGCTGCTCAGGTTTATGGTTTATGGTTTAAGGGTTAGGATTTAGGGGTATTATTTAGGGTTTAGGGATTTTAGGAGAGAGAGATGTTTAGAGTTGCCCAGGTTTAGGGTCATTATTTAGGGTTTATGAGCTTTAGGTTGTTTAGACCTTTAGGGGCATTATTTATGGTTTATGAGTTTAGGGTTGCTCAAGTTTAGGGTTTAGGGTTAGGGTTTAGGGGAATTATTTAGGGTTTAGGGGTTTACGATTGCTCAAGTTTATGGTTTAGGGTTTAGAGGTTAGGGATTTAAGGTTGCTTGGGTTTAGGGTTTAGGGGTTAGGGTTTAGAGAGAGAGAGAGGGGATCGATAGATATTGGGAGAGATAGGGAGATAGAGGTTTAGAGTTGCTTCCAAGGTTTATGGTTTAGAGGTTTGGGGTTTAGGGAACTACTCAATTTTAGGGTTTAGGATAACTTGAGGTTTATGTTTTAGGGGTTAGGAGTTAAGGTTTAGAGGTTTAGGTTAGGGTTTAGAGAGAGAGAGGACCGATAGGGAGATATAGAGGAGACTGAGGGGAGACATAGGGAGATAGAGGGTGAGGGACATGGCCAGAGACATAGGCAGAGATTGAGAGGTAGAGGGATGATAGAGACAAGGAGATAGGGTTTAGGATTGATTGGATTTAGGATTGATCGAGTTTAGGGTTTAGCTCAGTTAGGAGTTTAGAGAGGGAGAGATATGGAGATAGAGGGTGAGGGACTTGGCCAGAGACATAGCTAGAGAGATTGCGAGGTAGAAAGATGATAGAGACAAGGAGATAGGGGTTTAGGGTTGATCAGGTTTAGAGTTTAGGGGTTAGGAGTTTAGAGAGGAAGAGATAGGGAGATAGAGGGTGACGAACATGGCCAAAGACATAGGTAGAGAGATTGAGAGGTAGAGAGATGATAGAGACAAGGAGATAACAGTTTAGGGTTGATCTGTTAGGGTTAGAGCAGATCAAAGCAATAAACACTAACAATTATATGCAGATTAAATAACCCAAGTATAAAAAAGAGGAATAACACGAAAGAGATCAACATAGAAATTTAACATTGTTCACCCAATATGAGCTACATCCACAGAAACTCAGCCATCCAATGATTTTATTAACTAGTACATAACATATTACAATCTCACGAATACATCACTGTACCATACATCTCAGCTACTTATAACACTTTCTTTTTGGAAGATTCTAGAATTAGGGTTTTGCAATGTCATTTTTCTTTTATTGGTTAACAAAAATTAACAACTGACTTTGATCGTGCAAAAAAAGACAGAATTTTTTTTGGGGGGATGCGCCCTCGAACCCCAGCGAGGATACATATCTTATGTTAAGTACTTGCATGATTAGTCACCACATACCAACAATCTCCCACTTGGAGACTGATTAGGCTCCACACGAAACTATCTCCCACTTGGAGACTGATCCTAGACGACACCGCTGTGCTTGCAGCTCCCACTGGATTACAGGCCTCGATGGTTTCTTATATCCACCATTATCAGTCGTGAAGGCCAATAGAAACTGATGAGGAAATTAGTTTCTCCTGTGTAACTTCCTTTGTAAACATATCTGCAGGATTCTAACTTCTGTGAATTTTCTCTAGCTTCAACTACCCATCCTCCAAAACTGACTGGATGAAGTGTTATCTGAGTTGTATATGCTTAGTTTTTGAATGCAAAGCTGAGTTCTTTGCATGATGAATGGCACTCTATCTATCAGTGTACAAAGGGCTATCTTCTTATTGTTTCATCAAAATCTATACCTTTTTTTCTATGCAAAACCTTTTACCACGAGTCTGCCTTTATATCTTTTCTTGCTTCAATCTTCTTCCTTCAACCTGTAAACCCATTTATTTGGCAATGCTCTTTTTCTTGCAGGAAATTTAACTAAGTCCCAAGTCTGATTCTGTAGCAAGGAATCCACTTCTTCTTTCATGCCTAGCTCCCACTGCTTTTTGGTATCTACCTGCATTGCTTCTTCAAAACTTTCAGGTTCACTACAATCAGTTAATAATATAGAATATAATGATGGAGAAAATATTTCTAGAGGTTTCCTTATCCTTGTAGAGAATCTAACACTTGCAGGAGTATGTGGGATAACTTGTTGTTGCTGATCATCAAGTACCACTGGCATTTTATTTTTTGGAATCTCATCTAGCACCACATATTCCTTTTTGGCCTGTTCATGCTTCTTTTCCTATAGTTGATTCTTATACATGACCTTCTCATTGAATATAACATCTCTACTCCTAATGATTTTATGATTTTCATAATCCCATAACTGATGAAGGTACATCTACTCCATATCCAATGAAGGTACATTGTTTAGACTTAGCCTCAAGCTTGATTCTATTTTCAATATCAACATGGACAAAAGATTCATAGCCAAAGGTTTTCATAAATGAATAGTGTACCTTTTTACCCATCCATGCCTCCTCTAGAATGACACCATCCAAAGGATTTGAAGGTCACTTGTTTATTAAATAAACAACAGTATGTACAACATCTGCACAAAAGTGTAAGGGTAGTCCAACATGCAATCTCATGCTCCTTGCATGCTCCATAATGGTCCTATTCATCCTCTCAGACACACTGTTTTCTTGTGGGGTTCTAGGAACCATTTTCTTCCTGTGGATTCCATTATATGAACAATAATTCTCAATATCTCTGCTGTAATACTCACCTCCATTATCAAATCTGAGACACTTCAACTTTTTTCCTGTCTCATTCTCAACCAAAACTTTCCACTTTTTAAAAGTTTCAAATACTTCTGATTTTTATTTTAGGAAATACACCCATGTTTTCCTAGTTGCATCATCAATAAAAGTAACATAATAGAAAAATCCTCCAAGAGAAGATACTTGAGCTGGTCCCTATACATCTCAATGCACAAGCTCTAATTTCTCACTCTTCTTTTCTTTCCCAACTTTGAGAAATCAGACTCTTTTCTGTTTTCCATAAACACAATTTTCGTAGAACTCCAAGTCAATCTTCTTCAGACCTGGTAGCAACATTTTGGAGTGAAGAATTTTCATTCCTTTCTCACTCATGTGCCCAAGTCTATGGTGCCACAATTTTGTTTCTGTCCCTGCAGCAAGTTTTATAACTATCTCAGTAGCAACTGTTTCTGTAGCAGCTAAGGTAGAATAAGTATTACCAGTACACAAATACAATGTGCCTACCTTTTCACCTTTAGCTACTACTAAAGCACCTTTAGTGACCTTCTAGACTTTGTCTAAAAAGGTAACTATACAACCTTCACTACCTAATTGTCCTATAGAAATTAAATTCCTTCTCAAATTTGGAATATGCCTTGCCTCCTATAGCAATCATTAATTTCCATTTTGCAACTTGATTTTTATATTTTCTTTTCCAACAATCTGACAAGGTTCATCATCACCCAAATATACCTATCCAAAATCACCTTGAACATAATCTACAAAATATTTCCTATGGGGTGTGGCATGAAATGAGGCTCGTGAATCTATTACCCAAGAATCATTGGCATTATCTAAACATAGAATTAAAGCATCCTGTAATTTATTACTTACAACATTAGCTTCCTCACTATCATCATGTTGTCTGTCTCCTTGTTTTCCCTTTCGAGACCAAGAATCCTTCTTCAAGTGTCCTATATTTCCACAGTGCCAGCAATCCATTCTTCCTCTGGATTTAGATCTACCTTTCTTCGACTTCGCTTGTGACTTCACATGATTTGTAGGGATTTTTCGTCTTTCCTTTGTTCTTCCCCTATTCTCTTCAGTCAAAGCATTACCAGATGCTAAAGTCACACCTATGCTTTTCCATCGCATTTTCTCACTAAGGATAACACCAACAACATCATCAAATTTCAAAGTATTTGAACCAGAGACAGATTTACTTACAACCATTACCAAGCTATTCTAGCTTTTTGACAAAGAACATAAAACCAAGAGAGCCCTCACCTCTTCATCAAATTTTACTTTTATAGAAGTTAACTAACTTGTAATCATATTAAACTCATTTAAATGATCTGACACAGATCCACCTTCAATCATTTTCAAATTAAACAAACACTTCATGAGAAATACCTTATTAGAGACTGAGGGTTTTTCATACAATTTGGCAAAATCTTTCATTAGTTCACTTGTTGTCTTCTCTTCTGTTATATTGAATGGTAGAGATGGTGCCAGGTACAATCGAATGGTTCCCAGTGCCTTTCTATCCAGAAGTTCCCAATCCTCATCAATCATTGTTGCTGGTTTCTTGGCTACTCCTTCCAATGGCCTCCATAAATCTTTCTAATAGAGATAATCCTCCATCTGCATCTTCCATAATTGCTAGTTCTTCCCATTGAATTTATCTACCTTCAATTCACCCTCATCTGCCATTGCTCCCACTTATCTGTGAGACTCCCACTCAACTGTGAGACCTTCCTACAAATGATAATCAAGCACAACTCGCTCTAATACTAGTTTTTAGGGTTAGGGTAGATCAAAGAAATAAATACTAACAATTATATGTAGATTAAATAACTCAAATATAACAATGAGAAATAACACGAAAGAGATCAACACAAAAATTTAACATGGTTCACCCATATGGGCTACATCCATGGAAACTCAGCCGTCCAATGATTTTATTAACCAATGCAGAACATATTACAATCTTGCGAATACATCACTGTACCATACATCTCAGCCACTTATAACAATCTTTTTGGAAGATTCTAGAATTAGGGTTTTGGAATGTCATTTTTCTTTTGTCGGTTAACAAAAATTAACAACTGACTCTGATTGTGCAAAAAAGGAGAGATTTTTTTTTTCGGGGGCTACGCCACCAAACCCTCGCAAGGATGCATAACTTGTGCACAATACTTGCATGATCAGTCGCCACATACCAACAATCTCCCACTTGGAGACTAATCCTAGACAACACCATTGCGCTTGCAGTTCCCACTGGATTACAAGCCTGGCTAGTTTCTTATATACACCATTATCAGTCGTGAAGGCTAACGAAAACTGATGAGAAAATTAGTTTCTCCCATGTAACTACCTTTGTGAACATATCTACAGGATTTTGACATGTGTGAATTTTCTCTAGCTTCAACTGCCCATCCTCAAAAATTAAACGGATGAAATGGTATCTGAGCTGTATATGCTTAGTTTTTGAATACAGAGCTGAGTTATTAGCAAGATGAATGGCACTCTGGCTATCAGTGTACAAAGGGATATCTTCTTGTTGTTGCCCCAATTCCTCCAGAAAATATTGTAACTAAATCATCTCCTTGCTAGCTTCTGTACTAGGAACATACTCAACTTCAGTGGTTGAAAGCGCAACAACCTTTTACAGTCTTGAAATCCAACTAACTGCAGTACCTCCTAGAGTAAAAACATACCCTATAGTACTCCTCCTACTATGAAGATCACCTGCTAGATCAGAGTCAACATATCCTTTTAGAGAAGAATTTGTTCCTCTAAAACAAAATTTCTTTGAAGTAGTACCTCCTAAATATCGAAGAACCTATTTTACAACATTCCAATGTTCCATTCTCAGATTGCTCATATGCCTACTCACAACTCCCACTGCATGTCCAATATTTGGCCTTGTACATACCATTGCATACATCAAGCTGCCAACTACTAATGCATATGGTATCTTAGACATTTTGTCTTCCTTCTCTTGTGTCTTTGGACACATCTCCTTAGTCAACTTAAAGTGACTAGGCAAAGGTGTACTAACTACTTTTGCATTCTGCATGTTAAACCTTTTCAAACACCTTCTCTACATACTCACTTTGAGACAAAAATAATTTTTTGTTTGTCCTATCTTGTGTGATCCTCATACCAAGGATTTGTTTTGTTGCACCTAAATCCTTCATAGAAAATGAATTTACTAATTTCTTCTTAAGTTCATTAATATGTTATATGTTAGACCTGACAACAACCATGTCATCAACATAAAGCAACATGATAATATAGCTACCATTACCCAATTTCTTGAAATAAACGCAATAATCAAAATGACATCTTTTGTAACCTTGTTTATCCATAAAACTATCAAATTTCAAATACCATTGCCGAGGTGCTTTCTTCAGGCCATACAAACTCTTCTTTAACCTACACACAAAATCCTCCTTACCCTTGACCTCATATCCCTGTGGTTGCTACATGTATATTTCCTCTTCCAGATGCCCATGCAGAAAAGTTGTTTTCACATCTAGCTGTTCAAGATACAAGTCTTCTGCAGCCACAAGACTTAGAATTGTTCTAATAGAAGTCATCGTTACAACCGGAGAAAATATTTCATCAAAATCTATACTTTTTTTTTGTGCAAAACCTTTTACCACGAGTTTGGCCTTATATCTTTTCTTGCCTCCATCTTCTTCCTTCAACCTATAAACCCATTTATTTGGCAATGCTCTTTTTCCTATAGGCAATTTGACTAAGTTCCAAGTCTAATTTTGCAGCAAGGAATCCATTTCTTCTTTCATGCCTAGCTCCCACAGCTTTTTGGTATCTACCTGCATTGCTTCTTCATAATTTTCATGTTCACAGAATCAGTTAATAATATAGAATATAATGATGGAGAAAATCTTTCTGGAGGTCTTCTTATCCTTGTAGAATGGCAAACACTTGCAAGAGTCTGTGGGATAACTTGTTGTTGCTGAGCATCAGGTACCATTGGCATTTTATTTTCTAGAATCTCATCTAGCACCACATATTCCTTTTTGGCTTGTTCATGCTTCTTTCCCTACAGCTGATCCTTATACATGACCTTCTCATTGAATATAACATCTCTGCTCCTAATGAGTTTATGATTTTCTTAATTCCATAACCAATAACCAAATTCATCTACTCCATATCTAATGAACGTATATTTTTTAGACTTAGCCTCAAGCTTGGTTCTATTTTCAATATCAACATGGACAAAAACTTCATA
Organism: Cunninghamia lanceolata; assembly: GCA_027924645.1. Classification (NCBI taxonomy): domain Eukaryota; kingdom Viridiplantae; phylum Streptophyta; class Pinopsida; order Cupressales; family Cupressaceae; genus Cunninghamia; species Cunninghamia lanceolata. The sequence goes on along the minus strand of BSBN01000286.1, from coordinate 2,861,024 downwards.
GCCAAAGGTTATCAAAAATGAATAGTTTACCTTTTTACCTATCCATGCCTCCTCCAAAATGCCACCATCGAAAGAATTTGAAGGTCCCCTGTTTATTAAATAAACAACAGTATGTACAACATCTATACAAAAGTGTAAGGGTAGTCCAGCATGCAATCTCATGCTCCTTGTATGCTCCATAATGGTTCTATTCATCCTCTCAAACACACCATTTTTTTTGTGGGGTTCTAGGAACTGTTTTCTGCCTCTAGATTCCATTATATGAACAGTAATTCTCAAATTCTTTGCTGCAATACTAACGTCCATTATCATATCTGAGTCACTTCAACTTTTTTTCTGTCTCATTCTCAACCAAAACTTTCCACTTTTTAAAACTTTCAAATAGTTCTAATTTTTGTTTTAGGAAATACACCCATGTTTTCCTAGTTGCATCATCAATAAAAGTAACATAATAGCAAGAGCCTCCAAGAGAAGATACCTGAGTTGGTTCCCATACATCTGAATGCACAAGCTCTAATTTCTCACTCTTCTTCTCTTTCCCAACTTTGAGAAATTAGACTCTTTTCTGTTTTCCATAAACACAATTTTCACATAACTCCAAGTCAACCTTCTTTAGACCTAGTAGCAACTTTATGGAGTGAAGTATTTTCATCCCTTTCTCACTCATGTGCCCAAGTCTATGGTGCCACAATTCTGTTTCTATCCCTACAGCAAGTGTTATAATTGTCTCATTAGCAACTGTTTCTGTAGCAGCTTAGGTAGAATAAGTATTACCAGTACACAAATACAATGTTCCTACATTTTCACCTTTAGCTACTACTAAAGCACCTTTAGTGACCTTCCAGACTTTGTCTAGAAAGTTAACTATACAACCTTCACTACCCAATTGTCCTGCAGAAATTAAATTCCTTCTCAAATTTGGAACATGCCTTACCTCCTATAGCAACAAGTCATTTCCATTCTGCAACTTGATTTTTATCTTTCCTTTTCCAACAATGTGATAGAATTCATCATCACCCAAATATACCTATCCAAAATCACCTTGAACATAATCTACAAAATATTTCCTATGGGGTGTGGCATGAAATGAAGCCCTTGAATCTATTACCCAGGAATCATTGGCATTATCTAAACACAGAATTAAAGCATCCTATAATTTATTACTTGCAACATTAGCTTCTTTACTATCATCATGTTGTCTGTCTCTGTGTTTTCCCTTTCGAGACCAACAATCCTTCTTCAAGTGTCCTAGCTTTCCACAATGCCAGCAATCCATTCTTCCTCTAGATTTAGATATGTCTTTCTTTGACTTCCCTTGTGACTTCCCATGATTTGTAATGCTTTTTCATCTTTCCTTTGTTTTTCCCCTGTTCTCTACAGTCAAAGCATTAGTAGATGTTGAATTCTCACCTATGCTTTTTTGTCACATTTTCTCGCTAAGGATAACACCAACAACATCATCAAATTTTAAAGTATTTGAACCAGAGATGGAGTTACTTACAGCCATTACCAAGCTATTCTATCTTTTTGGCAAAGAACATAAAACCAAGAGAACCCTCACCTCTTCATCAAATTTCACTTTTACAGAAGTTAACTGACTAGTAATCGTATTAAACTCATTTAAATGATTTGACACAGATCCACCTTCAATCATTTTTAGATTAAACAAATGCTTCATGAGAAATACCTTATTAGAGGTTGATGGTTTTTCATACAATTTGGCCAAATCTTTCATTAGTTCACTTGTTATCTTCACTTCTGTTACATTGAATGCCATAGATGGTGCTAGGCACAATCGAATGGTTCCCAATGCCTTTCTATCCAGAAGTTCCCAATCTTCATCTGTCATTATTGTTGGTTTCTTGGCTACTCCTTCCAATGGCTTCCATAAATCTGTTTGATAGAGATAATCCTCCATCTGCATCCTCCATAATTGAGAGTTCTACCGATTGAATTTATCTACCTTCAATTTACCCTCGTCTGCCATTGCTCCCACTTATCTATGAGACTCCCACTCAACCGTGAGACCTTCCTGCAGATGATAATCAAACACAACCTGCTCTGATACCAGTTATTAGGGATAGGGTAGATCAAAGCAATAAACACTAACAATTATATCCATATTAAATAACCCAAATATAACAATGAGGAATAACACAAAAGAGATCAACACAAAAATTTAAAGTTGTTCACCCAATATGGGCTACATCCACAGAAACTCAGCCATCTAATGATTTTATTAACTAGTGCAGAACATATTACAATCTTACGAATACATTGATGTACCATACATCTCATCCGCTTATAACAAGCTTTTTGGAAGCTTCTAGACTTAGGGTTTTGCAATGTCATTTTTATTTTGTCAGTTAACAAAAATTAACAACTAACTCCAATCGTGCAAAAAAGGAGGGAAATTTTTTTTTCGGGGGCTATGCCCCTGAACCCCAAAGAGGATACATAACTTGTGTATAGTACTTGCATGATCAGTCACCACATACCAACAATCTCCCACTTAGAGACTGATCAGGCTCCACACCAAACAATCTCCCACTTGGAGACTACTCTTGGACAACACCGCTGCGCTTACAGCTCCCACTGGATTACAGGCCTGGCTGGTTTCTTTTATACACCATTATTAGTCATGAAAGCCAATAGAAACTGATGAGGAAATTAGTTTCTCCCGTGTAACTGCCTTTGTGAACATATCTGCAGGATTCTGACTTGTGTCAATTTTCTCTAGCTTCAACTGCCCATCCTCCAAAACTGACCGGATGAAGTGGTATCTGAGTTGTATATGCTTAGTTTTTTAATGCAGAGCTAAGTACTTAGCAAGATGAATGGCACTCTGGCTATCAGTGTACAAAGGGCTATCTTGTTATTGTTGCCCCAATTCCTCTAGAAAATCTTGTAACCAAATCATCTCCTTGCTAGCTTCTATAGCAGCAACATACTCAGCTTCAGTGGTTGAAAGCGTAACAACCTTTTGCAGCCTTGAAATCCAACTAACTATAGTACCTCCTATAGTGAAAACAAACCCTATAGTACTCTTCCTGCTATCAATATCACCCGCTAGATTAGAGTCAACATATTCTTTTAGAGCAGAATTTGTTCCTCCAAAACATAATTTCTTTGAAGTAGTACCTCCTAAATATCGAAGAACCTATTTTACAACATTCCAATGTTCCATTCACGAATTGCTCATATGCCTGCTCACAACTCCCACTACATGTGCAATATCTAGCCTTGTACATACCATTGCATACATCAGTCTTCCAATTGTTGATGCATATGGTATCTTAGACATTTTGTCTTCTTTCTCTTATGTCTTTGGACACATCTTCTTAGTCAACTTAAAGTGACTAGTAGACAAAGGTGTACTAACTACTTTTGCATTTTGCATGTTAAACCTTTTCAACACCTTCTCTACATACTCACTTTGAGAGAAAAATAATTTTTTGTTTGTCCTGTCCCGTGTGATCCTCATACTAAGGATTTGTTTTGTTGCACCCAAATCCTTCATAGCAAATGAATTTGCTAATTTCTTCTGAAGTTCATTAATATGTTGCATGCTAGACCCAGCAATAACCATGTCATCAACATAAAACAATAGGATAATATAGTTGCCATTACCCAATTTCTTGAAATAAACACAATAATTAGAATGACATCTTTTGTAACAATAGTAGAGCTTCTGGTTCCACTGCGTGTTGCTTTATTTTGCATCAATGTTTTAGATCACACTCCATGATCCATCATCAGGATGAGAAGAAGAGAATGATGGATCATGGAGTGTGATCTAAAATGTTGATGCAAAATAAAGCAACACACAGTGGAACCAGAAGCTCTACTATTATATCATGGACTGTGGAAATATCATGTCTACAATCTTTTGTAACCTTGTTTAGCCATAAAACTATCAAATTTCAAATACCATTGCTGAGGTGCTTGCTTTAGGCCATACAAATTCTTGTTTAACCTACACACAAAATCCTCCTTACCCTTGACCTCATATCCCTGTGGTTGCTACATGTATATTTCCTCTTCCAAATCCCCATGTAGAAAAGTAGTTTTCACATCTAGTTGTTCAAGATGCAAGTCTTCTATAGCCACAAGACTTAGAATTTTTCTAATAAAAGTCATCTTTACAACCGAAGAAAATATTTCATCAAAATCTATACCTTTTTTCCGTACAAAACCTTTTACCATGAGTCTGGCCTTATATATTTTCTTGCCTCCATCTTCTTCCTTCAACCTATAAACCCATTTATTTGGAAATGCTCTTTTTCCTATATGCAATTTGACTAAGTCCCAAGTCTGATTTTGCAGCAAGGAATCCATTTCTTATTTCATTTCTAGCTCCCACTACTTTTTGGTATCTACTTGCATTGCTTCTTCATAACTTTTACGTTCAGCAGAATCAGTGTTAATAATATAGAATATAATGATGGAGAAAATCTTTCTAGAAGTCTTCTTATCCTTGTAGAATGTCTAACACATGCAGGAGTTTGTGGGATAACTTGTTGCTGAGCATCAGGTACCATTGCCATTTTATTTTCTAGAATGTCATCCAACACCACATATTCCTTTTTGGCCTGTTCATGCTTCTTTCCCTGTAGCCAATCCTTATACATGACCTTCTCATTGAATATAGCATCTCTACTCCTAACAATTTTATGATTTTCATAATCCCATAACTGATAACCAAATTCATCTACTCGATATCCAATGAAGGTACATTTTTTAGACTTAGCCTCAAGCTTGGTTCTATTTTCAATATCAACATTGACAAAAGCTTCATAGCCAAAAGTTTTCATAAATGAATAGTTTACCTATTTACCTGTCCATGCCTCCTCTGGAATGCCACCATCCAAAGGATTTGAAGGTCCCCTATTTATTAAATAAATTGCAGTATGTATAGCATCTGCCCAAAAGTGTAAGGGTAGTCCAGCATGCAATCTTATACTCCTTGCACACTCCATAATGGTCCTATTCATCATATCAGACACACTATTTTCTTGTGGGGTTCTAGTAACTATTTTATGCCTGCAGATTCCATTATATGAAGAATAATTCTCAAATTCTCTGCTGCAATTTCACCTCCATTATCAGATCTGAGACACTTCAACTTTTTTCCTGTCTCATTCTCAACCAGAGATTTTCACTTTTTAAAAGTTTCAAATACTTCTAATTTTTGTTTTAGGAAATACACCCATGTTTTCCTAGTTGCATCATCAATAAAAGTAACATAATAGAAAGAGCCTCCAAGAGAAGATACCTGAGCTGGTCCCCATACATCTGAATGCACAAGCTCTAATTTCTCACTCTTCTTCTCTTTCCCAACTTTGAGAAATCAGACTCTTTTATGTTTTGAACCATAAACACAATTTTTGCAGAACTCCAAGTCAATCTTCTTCAGACTTGGTAGCAACTTTCTGGAGTGAACAATTTTCATCCCTTTCTCACTCATGTGCCCAAGTCTATGGTGCCACAATTCTATTTCTATCCTTGTAGCAAGTGTTATAACTATCTCAGTAGCAACTGTTTCTGTAGCAGCTAAGGTAGAATAAGTATTACCAATACACAAATACAATGTGCCTACGTTTTCACCTTTAGCTACTACTAAAGCACCTTTAGTGACCTTCCATACTTTGTCTGAAAAGGTAACTATATAGCCTTCACTACCTAGTTGTCTTGTAGAAAATAAATTCCTTCTTAAATTTGGAACATGCCTTACCTCTTGTAGTAACCATTCATTTCCATTCTATAACTTGATTTTTATCTTTCCTTTTCCAACAATTTGACAAGGTTCATCATCACCCAAATATATCTATCCAAAATCACCTTGAACATAATCTACAAAACATTTCCTATGGGGTGTGGCATGAAATGAAGCCCCTAAATCTATTACCCATGAATCATTGGCATTATCTAAACACAGAATTAAAGCATTCTATAATTTATTACTTGCAACATTAGCTTCCTTACTGTCATCATGTTGTATGTCTCCTTGTTTGCCCTTTCAATACCAACAATCCTTCTTCAACTGTCCTAGCTTTCCACAGTGCCAGCAATCCATTCTTCCTCTAGATTTAGATATGCCTTTCTTCAACTTCCCTTGTGACTTCCCACGATTTGTAGGGCTTTTTCCTGTTTCCTTTGTTCTTCCCCTGTTCAATATAGTCAAAGCATTACCAGATGTTGAAGTCTCACCTATACTTTTCTCTCACATTTTCTCACTAAGGATAACACCAACATCATCAACTTTGAAAGTATTTGAACTAGAGACATAGTTACTTACAGCCATTAGCAAGTTATTCCATCTTTTTGGCAAAGAACATAAAACCAAGAGAGCCCTCACCTCTTCATCAAATTTCACTTTTACAGAAGTTAGTTGACTGGTAATCATATAAAACTCCTTTAAATGATCTGACATAGATCCACCTTCAATCATTTTCAGATTAAACAATCGCTTCATGAGAAATACCTTATTAGAGGCTAAGGGTTTTCATACAATTTGGCCAAAGCTTTCATTAGTTCACTTGTTGTCTTTGCTTCTATTATATTGAATGCTAGAGATGGTGTCAGGCACAATCGAATGGTTCCCGGTGCCTTTCTGTCCAGAAGTTCCCAATCCTCATTAGTCATTGTTGCCAGTTTCTTGGCTACTCCTTGCAATGGCCTCCATAAATCCTTCTAATAAAGATAATCCTTCATTTGCATCTTCCATAATTGATAGTTCTGCCCATTGAATTTATCTACCTTCAATTTATCCTCGTCTGCCATTGCTCCCACTTATCTATGAGACTCCCACTCAACCATGAGACCTTCCTGTAGACGATAATCAAATACAACCCGCTCTGATACCTGTTGTTAGGGTTAGGGCAGATCAAAGCAATAAATACTAACAATTATATGCAGATTAAATAACCCAAATATAACAATGAGGAATAACACAAAAGAGATCAACACAGAAATTTAACGTGGTTCACCCAATATGGGCTACATCCACAAAAACTCAGCCATCCAATGATTTTATTAACTAGTACAGAACATATTACAATCTCGTGAATACATCAATGTACCACACATCTTAGCCACTTCTAACAAGCTTTTTGGAAGCTTCTAGAATTAGGGTTTTACAATGTCATTTTTCTTTTGTCGGTTAACAAAAATTAACAACTAACTCTGATAGTGCAAAAAAGGAGGGAAAAAGAATTTTTCAGGGGCTGCGCCCCTAAATCCCAGCGAGGATACATAACTTGTGTACAGTACTTGCATGATCAGTCGCCACATACCAACAATCTCCCACTTGGAGACTGATTAGGGTCCACACCAAACATGATTAGGCTTAGAGTTGATCAGGTTTAGGGTTTATGGTTGGTATATATGATGTATAGAATGGTTTAAATGACTAACATATTGGGACTTATGATGTTCTTGATGGCTCATGTGGTTGGTAGAGGGTAGAATGACACCTGTGAATGGCTAGGTGTATAATGATGTTTGTAATTGATAGATAGGTGCTACTAAGGAGCATATTGGCACATATGATATACAAAATGGTGCAAATGACTAATAGATTGGCACTATGATCTTCTAATGGCTCCTGGTGATGTATTTGTTTGATTTTGATTATTTTTGGGATCGTTTGAGATGGAGTTGGGATGAAATGGATTTGTTTAGGGATGTTGAGATGTGAAAAGGCCTAGATTAGGAATGATTTGGGAATGATTAGAATGGTTTTAGGGATGGTTTGAAGTGGTTTAGTGCTAATTAGGGAATGATTAGAATGATTTAGGAATAGTTTAGGGATGGTATTTGAGATGAAATCCAGGTTGATTTGAAAATGATTAGGGATGAAGTTAAATTGATTTGGATGTGATTTGGGATGGTGTGAAGTGGTTTTAGGGCTGATTAGAAGTGGTTTAGAGATGATTAGAGATGAAATTGAATGGATTAGCAATGATTTGGGATTGATTAGGAATGAACTTGGTTGGAATGAAAGCTTAATGTTTTCATGAACTTTCATGTTATAAAGATTGGGAGAGATAGGGAGATAGAGGTTTAGGATTTCTTCCAAGTTTTATGGTTTAGGGGTTAAGGGTTTAGCCTGTTGCTCATTTTTAGGGTTTAGGGGTTATGGGTTAGGGTTTATGGTTAAGGATTTAGGGGTTAAGGTTTAGAGGTTTAGGCTTATGGTTTAGGAAGAGAGGAGAATAGAGAGATACAAAGGAGACTGAACGTAGGAGAGATATCTCTATCTCCTCTATCCCTCTCTCTAACTATACCTACCTCTCTATCTCTCTCTCTCTCCCTGTCTCTCTATCTTGCTAGATTGCTTTCGATCCCCTCTCTCTAACTCTACGTTTGTATCTCTCCCTCCCTCACTATTTCAGGTTTGCATGAGTTTAGGGTTGCTCAAGTAAAAATGGTTTAGGGGAATTATTTAGGCTTTAGGGGTTTAGGGTAGGTAGGGGTTAGGGTTTAGGGTTTATGAGTTAGGGGTTTAGGGTTGCTTGAGTTTAGGGTTTAGGGTTAAGGGTTTAGGGGTTGTGGGGATTAGGGTTGCTTGATTTTAGGGTTTAGGGGTTAGGGGTTAGAGTTTAGGGGCATTATTTAGGGTTCAAGTTTTATGGTTTAGAAGTTTAGGTTTATGGTTTAGGTAGAGGGGAGAATAGGGATCCCTATCTCTTAATCTATCCCTCGCTACCTCTCTCTCCTCCTCTTTATCTCTCTCCCCATCCCTCTACCTCTTGAAATCTCTCTCCCTATGTCTCTAGATATCTCTTGATCTCTTTCCCTATCGAGCTATCTATCCTCATAACCTCATCTCTTAATAAACCCCTCTCTACCTCTCTCTTTGTATTTCCCTATCTATCTCTCCCTTGCTAGATCTATCTCCCTATATCTCCCCTCTCTCTATATATGTATTTCTATCTTTCTCCCTCTATAGACCCCTTTCTCTATCTCAATCCCCATCTCTCCCTCTTCCTCTCTTTATCTCACCTATTCTCTCTATCTCCATGTCCCTCTCTATCTCTCTATGTCTCTCGATCCCTCTCTATATATAGGATAGAGAAATGAAGAGAGAGAGAGAGAAAGAGTCTCCCATGTAGATACAAGGTTACTTATCATGCTTCCTAGAACACACTCTTGTTATAACGCAAGCACGTTATAACGCAATCACATTCTAGGAAGCATGGAAAATGGTAAAAAAGCATGTGGGATCCGTGTTTCAGACCCCACATGACTGTTATTCCTTCTTTTCATAAGTATATTAGACAAAAGAATGCTTTTCATGTTCTTTGACTAATTGAGAATCATTTTTATATGAATCCACCACCTTTTTTGTTTTTTCAATGTAGAAGAAGTGATTTTTCATGTTTTTGGAGAAAATTTGATTATTTAAACTGAAAGTTTCATGTTTCATGTGTGATTTTGTCTCAAAGCTAATTACCATTGATATATAGATTGAATTTGATGATACATGTTTGTTTTTTACGTAAATTTTACTAATCCTATTCTAGAATTATATAGAATTCATAATCAAACTTGCAAAAAACAAGAATTTGAAGATTTTGAAGCCATCTTTTGGAGAATTGGTCAACTGCAATAATAAATTCTAAGGTATGTTTAATTTAAATGTCCATTTTAATTTACATATATATGTTCTTAAGTTCTTTATGTCTTTAAATGTCTTTATATCTTTATGTTTTTTATATTCTTTATGTTCTAAGATATATTTTGTTACAACTCACTTTGATACCACTCAATCCTTAAAAAATATGATGGAGATTATGTATTTACTTTATCAACATATCAAAATTTTAGAGAAGAGAGTTATATACAAATATGTACGGACATACAAGCGTCATGACACAAGATGATACAAAGGGAGTTACAAGGAGATAAAACACTAAAAATGAGATTTTCATGACTATAGGACAGTCACAAGTCTATATAACTATCCACTATCATAGTCATGACCATCATGAAGTTGTTTTTAATTTATGCATTACTTAAGATGTCTTTGATCTTTTGTCACGAGTAACCAAAAGGTTATCTTCAATGGTTAATGTTCTTTTGACTATCACAAAGTTTTTGGACTGGTTTAAGACTATTAGGATAGTCAATTTATGTTGATTATAGTCCCCTTCGATGGAATTCATTTTGTCATCCTTCAAAATCACTTGGACATACAACTCATATATGTAAAAAATTAACCATACGATTCATGATTTCCAAACCTAAAATAGTGATTTAATACTCATATAAAAGTCCAAACAATGGCCTTCAAGGGGCAAGATAGTCACGAGTAGTCAAGGTGATGTTCTTAAGAGTTGATAGGATCAAAGGGAGGCTTAGTATTAGAGATATACCTTTACATAGCATGATCTCTCAACACCTTATGGTCTCCACAAACTCTCGCAACAAAAAAGTTTCATAAACAACTTGATTTGTACAAAGTTTCACAAACTTGTGTTGTAGATTGGCTTCACAAACTCTCACAATGACCCTTCAATGAATTAGCTCTCCAAGGTCTACAACTTGCACTCAAGGATTCAGACCTTCACATGGGCTTGATGAGGCATCTAACAAGATTAAGTTCACCAACCAAATACAACCAAACCTAATTTCCTTATATGGTTTCAAACCCAAAACTTAATCAATGTTTTGAACACCCATTATCAAGTTACATCACATATTTCAAACTCATCCTTGATTTCTTTGGATTGTGTGCCTTAAAAATGACCTTGTTTCACTGTCCTAAACGTGCTAATTAGGCCTATATTACAAAGGAACTAGCCTTTAAACTTTCCACAAACCCCTAAACTTGTTGGGGTAGCATTCATGTGTCCAAACCCTCAAAAACATAATTTGTTTCAGGAGAAACATTCAGCTACATACCAAACCACAAAACCCTTAGTTTGGGCAAAATTAAGGAGGGTTTATTGAAAATGATGGTTCTTAACACTTTCTCCTTAGACTACTACTTCAAGCACCTTAGACTACACCTGCACATGCTCACAAAATGATTAAACAAACATTTTTTTTCAATATTTTGTCAAATACCCTCTTTGGTTCCTCTTTCCCACATGAAAACACTCTTTAAAACCCTAGGGCATCACACTAAAACCACACCAACTGATCTTCTCTGCCTACCAAATCATGATAACACTTAGATTACTCTTTGAAGAGTCATTCCACTAAGATACAAATCATGACAGTAGGTGGAATGACTAAAACATTGTTTAAACCCCAACCAGGGCCCTCACTGCCCTTATATAGGTAGTTTCAGAAATTTGGTTAAATCTCCCTCTAAACCTAATGAAAACCTCTCAAACTTGAATCAAAAGAAAGTTAACACAGACCCCTAACACATCAAATGAATTTTAAGTCTAGACAGTACCATACAAGGCTGTAGTACGGTATGAAACAGAGAAAATGTAGAGAAAAACATGGTTACAACAGAAAAATAGAGTAAATGTTGTTCTTTCTTCATCAAAATTCATGTCTTCTTCCTTGTGTCTTCATTTGGAGACTTATTACATCATTTGTTGACTATTTTTCAACTGATCCAACCACATTTTTGGAGGATATGACTATTGGATTTGTTTTAAAATGGACAAAACATGTAATTTGCATAAGCAATATTATAACACTTGACAAAACTTAACTATTTGACCCCCCTAAAGGACTCTAATACATACAAATGGTCTTTTATAGACCTTATTACATCAACATAGGATTCCACACAAGGAAAGAAACATTTGAACTCATTTACATTGCATTTTCCATAATTGGCCTTAAGGGACTAGGTGCTCCTACACCATTTATGAATTTGTATGTTCAAGTGTATACTACATGACTTATATGTGTGTTCAAATGCATACTCCATGACTTATGTATGTTCAAGTTATCTTGATATGAGGTGTCTTATTCAGAAGTTTGTAAAACCTTGTTATTCATTTTGACTGTGCTATTCATTGTCATTATAAAATTTCTAATTATCATTGCCTTATTCTTCATGCTTGTAGAAATCATCATCATGCCAAGGAAATGAGAAAAGACTCTAACACCAAAAGAGCGTGAAGTTGAGAATGAGAGGAAAAGAGAAAGAATGAGGTGAATTCAGGAAAGTAGGAAATTCTCAACCATACAAGAGGACATTCCACCATTGCCAATTGAAGAGGAACGTCACACATCTAATGAAGCTAAGAGAGATGGAATTGGCAGCACAAAGGGAATGAATGCAAAACCTCCATGCAATGAGGAAAGTGAATCTCCAAATTCGAGGCACTCTATCATCCATAGGTCAAGTTGAAGGAACACCATCATTAGCTTCTCGAATTGGAGACACTCCATCTTTCATAGGTGAACTAGAAGATACATCTGTATTTTCTTCTCAAGTTGATGACGTGCCATCATTCACACCTCAAGTTGAAGGTACATCATTTTCAACCTTTTCACCTCCAATTGAAGGTATGCCATCTATCCCATCTCAAGTAAATATTGAAGAAATTCCTAGGTAATGTTCAGTCTACTTTACCAAATAAAATGCCTCCTAGAATTTTACATAGGAGGCCTAAGTTTCTAATTGATATTGATGAGAATGTATTGGATCCCATGCAGGATAAGATTCCCATGCGCACTTGCCAAAGATATGCAAATAAGATATGGAAATTATTTTTTGAGAATTTAAATGAAACCGGAAGATGTCAACTCTTTATTGAACTGATGAGAAATCTGAAATTTAGGCCCACTATGAAGATTCTTGGCCTAAGAACATCAAATGCATCAAGTAAAAAATTAATTGTCAAGAATCTAATGAGTGCGTACAAGAGTGTGGGTTCCACCTCATGTATCAAGGATAGTAATGTCACATGCCATTTCATTACATCAACAATTGTAAGCCAACAAACAAAAAAAGCTCGCCTCATTAGAAAGACAAGTCAAGGATTGAAAATAAATAGAAAAACTCTAATGAGAGCCATTGGAAGACGTCAAAGAGTTGAGGATCCAAATACTAATGAATTGTGGGCATTCTCTGGGAGACTCCCATGGAAAGACAAAGTTGTTGTGAAAGCTTTGAGATCACTAATTGAAGACTTTTGGAAGAATTACACAAGGGTATCTCCGAATCAAAGGGATGTGCTAAGAAGGAGAATCAGTAGTTGAAACCGTGAGCCACATCCAAAGCATTTTTGGATATGACTCAAACACAGTTTTTTGGTAAATTTCTAGAGAAGTATCCTCAAATTAAAATTTCTCAAAGATATTTTGAAATGCTAAAACCTTTCTTTGTCAAAATAAATCACACATGCACTACTTGTTGTTGTAGATTACATATTGAATTTTCTAACAATTTTGATGTTTATCGGTTTATACGTTTAGATTTACATACTAACAATGTTTTTTAGGATTGTGGCATACATGCCCTACCAACTACCTCAAGAGACTTCATATCAATGATTTTATGTTATAGAGAGGAAGGTCAAATATTCTACAGAAAATTATGCTTGGATGGCACATGTCAGCATTGTGGTGGCTTGCAATGTATGCCCGTATGTGAGCATATGGAAAGAACACATGCAGTTGGAAATAAACTAGTAGAGTTTAGTAAGTATAAAACAGTGGCATACAATACAAGAGATGGTAAAGAAGAAAAGATGTGTGAATATGTTATTAAGAAAATTCTAGTGTATCAGTTTATGCCTATATTTTGTGACAACATAGTGTATGAGTATGTAAGACATGCCCATACAGATCGATGGTTGAACTTGCAATTCAAGTTATGCGAGGACACATTTCCAGTTGGTAGCATTGTTTTAGTTGTTGACTTTGCAGAGAACTACAGTCTACAGCAATAGTGTGAGGTGCAATCTCAATATTATAACTTGACACAGGTTTCTATATTTGTACACATCTTATTCATTAATGCAAATGATAGTACAGAGGATGATAGAAAGATCATAAGGGAGTATACTTTTTATACAAGCGATAATCGCACGCATTCCATGGAGTTTGTGCAAGGTTATTTTGAGGCGTTCTACAATGATCTTGCTAGAAGGGGTATATCATTTAGTCAGCATATCATATGGTCAGATAACTGTGCATCACAATTGAAGAACTCATAGAATTTATATTGGCTGAGTAGGAGGCATAATATTATAGGTGTTCAGCATATGTGGAACTTTTGTGAGGTCGGGCATGGAAAGGGGGAGCATGATGGTGCATGAGTGTGTATCAAAAGAGCCATGGCACGAGAATAGTTAAAGTATAAAGACAATGCAAAGTTGACAGATGCAAAATCAATCGTTGAGTTGTATAATTCTTCGATGGGTCCAGGTAATTAAGGTAAGTCTTCAGTTCATAGATTTTTTTGGTTGATAGATGATACTAACATTGCACCATATGAGGACTATTGTACACTGATAGGATCAAGTGAGCTACACTCTATTAGAAGCTCAATTGCAAGTTCATGGAGTATACATACATGGAAGATAGTGTGCTTTTGTTCTCCATGTACAATTCAATCCTAGAATGAGTGCAAGTCACATGAGTGGGTTGACGAATGGAAGTTCAGTTATCTTATCCCACTTGACACATATTGACCCCGATAGTACTAGAATTGATAGAGATGGAATCATCAGTTGACTTTGACCACATATTAGATCTAGTTCAACCAGGTAATATATCTACTTGCATAGTTAAATTTGAAATTCTTAATGTTATCTTAAACTTTGTAGTATTTTTGTAATGTTGACTAATTTCATCTAATTTTTTGCACATATCATTGTAGGGCATGTTTATGCAGTTATTGCAAATGAAGATAATGAAGAGGGAACATATTATTACTTGTGTCATTATGTTAAGGAAAAAAAGAAATTGGAGGCCCCAGTTACAGATGGAGAAACATCAAATACCCTACAGTCTCAGTGGTTGTTACTGGAACATGTCTTAGAAGGTACCCACAAAAGAGTGTTAATGTTTGGCTATTTGAGGACTTTGACATGGATCGAAAGATTCTTCATTACTCCAACCTTGTCATGGAAACCAATGTTCATTTGATACAATATCGAGGTACACCTTTGAACAAGACCTTGCAGAAGGTGCATGACTCTGACCATGAGGCAATACTTGACACAATAAAGAGTAGAGAAGACCCAGCTGATTTGTTGGATTAATTTGTAAGTATGCATAAAACTTTCCTAGATGGTTATTTGTACTTTGTTTTGTATATAAATAGTAGTATGAATTGCTTCCCTCTAGTATATTTATGTTTAGTCAATTTTGCTTTTTGATGCTTCTCACAGGAGGTCACAACTCCAGTCCGTCCAACTACAAACAAAGAAGCTAGAGAAAAGATGATGGAGAGTAATCATCAGATGGCGGTAAGTGATTGATGACATAAGTGATGTTATATATTTAATGTACATTTTGTTATAGTAATGTGCATATTGTTTGATTGTATTAACAGGTGGAGCTACATGATCTTGAACTGTCGAAGAGGTCTACTTGATGACAGAGAGAGGATGAGTCAGGTATATTTTTGTATATATGCCTATATTGCTTTGATTGGACATGCCTATATGGTTTTGTATTTAAACTAGATGTTATGTTCATGACATTATGTATGTCAAACTCCATCTCCTACTTCCCTGACTTCATGGGCATCTAAAAGGTGCTAGAAGTGACATTTTGCATTCCATAGCTCATGGGCCCTAATAGAATTTTCCAACACATCAGGATGGGTAGGTAAATGCCAAGGGAGGTCTTGTTTCATGTGCCAAGTGCCGCAGTCATTCAGGGAAGCAGGCTACCAGCAAAGTCCCTTAAGTTCCCTAAGACAAAAAAACTACCAAACTTTGATTAGACAGTTCTCAGAATTCATAGAAGCTAGGAACATTCCATTTGGGCCAACATGTATAGGTGGGGACCATCCACAACAACCTCTCTTGGTTTCATTCAAATCCTGTCTGTTTGACCGTGCCAGAATCAAACGCATTCTTGCAAAATGCTTTAGTTTCATACAATGGAAAGGTTCTAGGAGTCACATTTTGCATTCCATAGCTCATGGGGCTGAATGGAATTCACCAATGCATTGGGATGGGTGAGTAAATGCCATGGGAGGTCTCATTTCATGTGCCAAGCATCGTAGTCATTCGGGGCAGCAGGCTATCGACATAGTCCCTTTAGCTCCCTAAGATGAAAAAACTGTCAAACTTTAACGGGATAGTTCTCAGAAAATTTTTGTGGTAGCTAAGAATGTTCTGTTTGGACCTAAAAATGCATGTGGAGTCCGTCTACAATAACCTCTTAGTTTCATTCAAATCCTATCCATTTGACCGTGTCAGAATCAAACACATTCTTGCAAAATGCTTCAGATTCATGCAATGGAAAGGTTGCTAGGTGCCATATTTTTTGTTCTGCTCATCGTGGGGCTAAACAGACTATGCCAACACATCAGGGTGGGTGGGTAAATGATAGGGAAGGTCTCATTTCATGTGACAAGTGTCCCAGTCGTTCTGGCTTGCAAGCTACCGAAACCTAGTACTTTTCGAGTTTGCCAGTAGCTTGTAGCTCGGAATGACTAAGACACTTGGTGTACGAAAGGAGACCTCCCCTAGCATTTACCAACCCACCCCAATGTGTTGGCACAGTCCATTCAGCCCCACGATGAGTAGAACAAAAAATATGGCACTTGGCAACCTTTCCATTGCATGAAACTAAAGCATTTTGCAAGAATGTGTTTGATTTTAGCACAATGAAACGGATAGAAGTTGAACAAAACTGAGAGATGTTATTGTAGAAGGACTCCACATGTACCTATAGGTCTAAAAAAACATTCCCAGCTGCCACAAATTTTGAGAACTATCCCATCAAAGTTTGGCAGTTTTTTCGTCTTAGGGAGCTTAAGGGACTTTGTTGGTAGCCTGCTGCCCCAAACAACTACGATGCTTGGCACATGAAATGAGACTTCACTTGGCATTTACCCACCCACCTCGACGCGTTGGCTAAGTCTGTTAAGCCCCACGAGCTATGGAATGCAAAATGTCACTCCTAGCACCTTTCCACTGCATGAAACTGAAGCATTTTGCAAGAATGTGTTTGATTTTGGCACGGTCAAATGGACAGGAGTTGAACGAAACTGAGAGAGGTTATTGTGGATGGACCCCACTTGCACCTATAGGTCCAAATGAAACATTCCTAGCTACCATGAATTCCAATAACTATCCTGTCAAAGTTTGGCAGTTTTTTCATCTTAGGGATCTTAAGGAACTTTGCTAGTAGCCTACTGCCCCGAAGGACTGCGACGCTTGGCACATGAAATGAGGCTTCCCCTGGTATTTACCCACCTACCCTGATGTGTTGGCAAAGTCTATTCGGTCCCACAAGCTATGGAATGCAAAATGTCACTCCTAGCACCTTTCCACTGCATGAAACTGAAGTATTTTGGAAGAATGCATTTGATTATGGCACGGTCAAATGGACAGGAGTTGAATGAAACTAATAGAGGTCATTGTGGACAGACCCCACCTACACCTGTAGGTCTAAATGAAACATTCCCATTTGCCACGAATTCTGAGAAATGTCTTGTCAAAGTTTGGTAGTTTTTTCGTCTTAAGGAGCTTAAGAGACTTTGCCGGTAGCCTGCTGCCCTGAACAACTACAATACTTGGTACATGAAATGAGACCTCCCCTGGTATATACCCATCCACCCCGACATGTTGGTGAAGTTTGTTCAGCCCCACGAGCTATGGAATGCAAAATGTCACTCCTAGCACCTTTCCACTACATGAAACTGAAGCATTTTGTAAGAATGTGTTTGATTTTGGCACAGTCAAATAGACTAGAGTTGACCAAAACTGAGAGAGATTATTGTGGATGGACCCCACATGCACTTGTACATCCAAATGAAATGTTCCCAAATGCCATGAATTCCAAGAATTGCTCCATCAAAGTTTGGCAGTTTTTCATTTTGGGGATATTAAGGGACTTTGCTGGTAGCTTGCTGTCCTGAATGACTACGGTACTTGGCACATGAAATGAGACCTCCCATGACATTTACCCACCCATCCCGATGTCTTGGCAAAGTCCGTTCAGCCTCACAAGCTATGGAATGCAAAATGTCACTCCTAGTACCTTTCCACTATATACATGTTGACAACTTTTGTAAAATGAACTCAAAATGACTCTATTGACCTTTTACATGGTGTATTATGACCTTATTAGACCCAAACAAACTCAATCACATGTGAATCAAACAACCTTCAAAGTGCCTAGTCTCAACCTTCGTACTTTTCATGTTTCAATCAGGCCTAATCTAGTAGGACAGTAGACCCTGTTTTGGGAGTTTTTCTTTCAAACTTTCTAAAAGACCTCCCAAAATAAATAAATATTTAGATACTCATTTCCAAGTTACATAACATATCTCAAAACCAATAGTGACTCCTTTGGACCATGTACCTCAAAAATGACATTTTTCACTGTATAAAATAGGCTAATTAGGCCTAGTTTGTGAAGAAACATACCTCTAAACATCCAACAACCCCCTAGACTTGATGGGGTAGAATCTCCCATGTGTTCAAACTCTCAAAACCACAATTAGTTTCAGGAGAAACCCTCACTAACATACCAAACCCCCAAAATCCTTAATCTAGGCCAATTTGAGGAGGGTTTATTGAAACTCTACCTTCCACACACTCTCAGACTTTTCCAACACTTGGAACACTTTGAAAATGGCCTAAATATGCTTTAGGAACCATCTCCTATACTTTCCAACATTCTTTTAACAAACTCTAGCCTAAAACCACCCTTTCTTGCTTGGAAACAAGACAAAACTTGCCTGGGACAACACCATAGTTTTGTCAAACTCCATCTCCTGCTTCCCTGAATTCATGGCCATCTAAAACACATCCAAACCAAACCATTCCACTAAGTTATAGGGTTATATAACAAGTGGAATTGTCTGAAACATCCCTTTACACACTCAAACCCTTGTCTTGAGGGTTACACAAGCAGTTTCAGAAAAAATGAAGATATCTCACTCAAAACTCAATAGTCTCTCCTGAAACCAAGTGTATTTGAAAGTTAAGACATACCACTACCATTTCCAATAGATTTTAGCACATGGTTGGGCTGTACAGGGTTGTGGTATAGCTTGGAACAATGTTTTTGTAGAAAAAATAAAAAAAATTGAATTTTTATTCAAATTTTGTAATACAAAACTCATCTCCCTTCTCTCCTTGGGGTATACGAGGGCTTTAATACATATTTTAAGTAGTTTAAAATGACCTACAACTGCCACAACCAACCACATGGTCATTTTCCAACTCTCTAACTCTCCAATACATGTATACATTGTATTTTCAAAACAACCCTTAGAAACCTTTGCATTACATGACTTTTATTTGACTAAACATGACTCAACATGACTCCAAAACATAGAAAATTGGTCATATTGACCTTATTACATGTATTATGGTCTACAATGACCTTATTTGATGCAAAAAGACTCAAATTACTTCAAAACATCCTAGACTCAACCTGTCAAGACCTTCAAATGACCTAATTTTGCAAAAGATGGTGTTGGTGCTCTAGCACCAAAAGACAAATTCCAAAACCTTTGAAATGGTATCTTTGGAACACAGTATAGACATCCATCAAATGTTAGGAAAAGTAGTAGAAAACTTAGTTTTATTCAACTTCACCCTTCAAAACCTTCTTCACCAACCCCTCCTCGGTGTGTGTGAAGGTTTTTATACATGTTCAGAACAGTTCCAATTGATCATAACTGACTTTCAACCTATTTGATCATTGGGTAACCTCCTTATTACATGATTTGTTTAGTTGACAAAGCAACTTCTTACCACTACTTGCATTATTAGACTTTTTGTTTGACAACATAAAACATGACTCCAAACACAAATGACATTGGTCATTTGACCTTATTACATGCAAAATGATGACACAAGACCATCAACTTGTCCTATGATGTCCTAGGACTTTGTTATAACATTATCCTAGCCAATACTAGCTATGGCTAAGGTGCTCCTGCACTATGAAATATGTTTCCATGGTGTTGAGTTGTCCTCCTTACCTACTATATCACCCTTGTAGACATGTATGCAAAGTGTGGAGCATAGACAAGGCACATGAACTCTTTGGCATGATGCACCAAAGAAATGTCACCTCATTGAATACAATGATTGCAAGATATGAACATAATGGATTTTTTTATAAGGGATTAGAAACTTTCAAGCAAATGTGATTGGCAGGTGTAAAGCAAAATTCCACAACCTTAGCCAATATCCTCCTTGCCTATGCCAAAATGGACATCCATCAAAAGGATAAAACATATGGGAATTTTGTTAGATGTTGTAGTTGCCATTGCCCTCAGAGACATGTATGCAAAGTGGGGAAGCATAGACAAGGCATGTGAATTGTTTGGCATGATGCCTCAAAGAAATGTCACCTCATGGAATACAATGATTGCAAGATATGAACAAAATGGATTTACTGATAAGCCTTTAGAAAGTTCCAAGAAAATGCAATTGGCAAGTGTAAAGACAAATTCCAAAACCTTAGAAATGGTATGTTTGGAGCATAGTATAAACATCCATCAAAGCATAAAGGATATAGGAATTTTGTCAAATGTCGTAGTTGTACTTGTACCCCACAAGACATGTATGCAACTTGTGTGGAAGCATATATAATGAACATGAATTGTTTCACATGATGCCTCAAAGAAATGTTGTCTCATGGAATGCAATGATTGCAAGATATGCACGAAATGGATTTTTCATAAGGCTTTAAAAACTCTCAAGTAAATGCACATAAATAAATTTCAACCATTTTTGCAAATTTTGGCACATCTAAAACTAAATTGCACAACATTAACGAACTTCCTTCTTGCCTATGCTATAATGGGATCTAAAGAACATGGTGTGGACAACCATCAAAGCATAAATGATATAAGAATTTTGTCACATGTATTGTATTTGCAAAGTTGCCCTTGTAGACATGTATGGAAAGTATGGAAGCATAGACAAGGCACATGAACTATTTGAAATGACGCTTCAAAGAAATGCACAGTCCCACAGAATTCAATGATTGCAAGATATGCACAAAATGGATTATTTGAAAATGATTTATAAACTTTCAAGCAAATGCGATTGGCACTTGTAAAACCAAATTCCTGTAACAATAATTGATTATCATATTAAATATTTAATATAAACTGTCATATACATAATGTCATGAACATAACATCTAGTTTATATAAAAAGCCATATAGGTGTGTCCAAACAAAGCCATACAGGCAAATATACAAAAATATACATCAGATTAACATACAAAAGTATGTATACAAAGCCATCTAGGCATACAAAAAAGTTCCCAAAAACTAGTTTCATATGGACTTTTAGGAAATAATCGGCGGCCCTTCTTTGACTGTGAAGTGGAGAGCTAGTTAGTGACACATCCTCTCTCTATCGTCGAGTAGACCTCTTTGAATAAAGTTCATCCAACTGTAACTATTAATACAAACAAACAATATGCGCATTAGTATAGAAAATGTATGAAATATATAACATCACATATGTAATTGATCACTTATCACCAACTAGTGATCACTCTCCATCATCTTGTCTCTGTCTTCATCCATAGTTGGATAGACTAGAGTTGTGACCTCCTGTGAGAAGCATCAAGAAGTAAAATTGACTAAACATAAATATCATTTATGTAGATCAAATGACATGAGATAAAAAAAAAGAATTACAAAATAATGATATTTTCATGTTATTGGCTCATACCTCAGTCAAAGGATTTGCAGACATCATGGCTGCATCAATGCCTATCTACGCTGACTCACAAAGATGAGGAGAAGTCTCCACTATATTCACCATCTGAAAATTAAGTTCAAGATTATTCAAACAAAATAAATACATAACATTATTTTAAAAATGCATAATGATTAGAAATGGTTAAATTTACCTCTGTAAAAGTGGTGGTTTGGCATCCAGGGGACCAAAGAAACCCTGGAGGTGCTGGTGACTGTTGAAATCATCAAATTGTCACAAAATAATATTACCATAAACATATCTACAATAATTATGAATATGTGATAAATTACATACCTGCTGACTTGACCTCCTCTCATAACCCGCTAATGGACAGCTAACGGAGGCAGGATGAAGACTCAGACCCTGGAATTTCATTGCATAAATAATTAAATACATTATTTTTGACTTATAATATAGATAATAATATAAAATTAATTACAAATTTTAAATAACAATATACTAAATCAAGATGAAACTTGTAACAAATTACCTAAGAGTCAATACCAAATGTATGCTGTAAGAGATCATCACTGAGAACAAGATCATCCAATATGTCCTACCCCTATGTCGCATCATGTTACCCCTATGGCGCAACATGTTGCCCCTATGTCGCAGAGTCCTGTCGTGCCTTCTGCATCCCATATTCACATAGGTTCCCATATGTACTGCACAAATATGGGGACACATGATGCTTACTACTCTCACCCTCATCGCCTTGGGTAAAATCATCTGCATGTTGTGATAGAGTTTGGGTGAGAATAGTCAGTGAATGTAAAGTCTCCAACTCAACACTCTCCTTCAAAGCCAAAGGGAGTGACCTATGTTCTGGCCTCGCTTGGGGTATAGGCACATGATGTTCATCTCACTGAGCCCTGGGTCTATCTTGAGTAGAGCCACCACCTCTATCCTTGAACTTACAAATGTCAAAATAATTTAGAATCTTGTTGAGGATGAACTCACAATAGAGTTTCCTCAAAAAATATTGTGGTACCTCATCATTGTTGCATGGACGCTCATCGAAGACCATGTACCATCTATCACAAAATTTTTAGGATATGTCTTCATTCCTACACCAATGTATAGGAAATCGTTTACAACTTTCCTCTAATGTTTGGCTGGTTTTGGGATTAATAAATTGTGCACATAATTAAGATTTTGTATTTTTTTCCTTCTTGACTTGTTCATATGACAACTTGTTGGCATAATATTGCTGACTCCTCTCCCTATAGTCTTGCAATTTGGTGATTTGTTTCGTCACCAAATCCATGTGGGAAAAAATCTCTTGTAGTGATTTTGCAAGTGCCCTCCTATGCTTAGTGGTTCCACTTGGATTGTTTAGGGTTTGAATAATAGTTTCAAGATGTTTCTTATTTTCTTCTATTATCCCTACGTAGTGTTCTTGATTATCCCTTACATGATAAGGAGGTGAAGGTGGGTTTTGAGGGTTTGGAGGGTTTTGGGGGTTGTTTTCACCCTCCTCAACTAGATTTATATTTTTTGCTTCTCCAATAACTGTAAATGCAATATAAAAACAAATCAAACATTGCAAAACTAAAAAATTATTCTAAAACTAACAAAATCAGACAAACCCTACCTTCTTCCTGCGTTGGAGCCTCCCAATTTGCACGATGATGTCTTTGGCAATGAGGTGGCATTGTAAATTTCTTCTTTTCTCAGGTGCACTTGATTCAATGTCCTCTTTTCAACGTGATTGCATTTTTGCTTAGTTTCTTTGCTGCTGAGAGGAGAAAAGCCGTGCGGTGAATGATTAGAAAATAGTTTTTTTTTTCTTTTATTAAAAGAAAAATACAAGCGCATTATAATGCGCTCGCATTTTGTTTTAATTTTGGAGATGGTGGCAATGTTTTGGTCCCCCATCTCCTTACCTTTACCCCTTAGGCAAATGGTCAGGTTGAAGTTACAAACAGGGAGCTTGAGAATATATTAACCAAAACAATTTAGCTTCACAGAAGAGATTGGGTTTCTAGGATCCCAGAAGTTGTTTGAGCATATAGAACTACCTAGAAGACAACTACAGGGTTTACACCTTATGAGCTAGTCTATGGCAAGACAACAATCCTACCTATAAAATTTGAATACAAAACCCTAAGGACAACAGTGGAATTAGGGATGGATTTGACTATGACTCAGCATGACAGACTACAACATTTGAATTCCCTAGATGAAATTTGGTTAGAAGCCATCCATCACACAGAAGTCATACAGAAATAAAGAGCTAAATGGCAAGATAAGCACATCAAGACTAAAGAATTCACAACTGGTGATTGAGCACTCCTCTATGATTCAAGATACAAGGACTTCAAGGGCAAGCTTCAGTCTCACTAGTTGGGACCCTATGAGATTAAAAAAGTATTTCCTAATGGTGCAGTCCAATTACAAACCATTGATGAGGTTTGGTTTTCATTGCTAGTAAATGGACATAGGTTGAAACTTTATAAGAAGCCACTTCAGAAGGATAACTTTCTTATTTCTCTAGCTGATCATTATGGTACTCATGGCACTCCTGATGAAGGATCTATGACACACACTGATCCAATCACTGAAGATGATCCACTTAATGAGTCTAGTGATGTAGAGGTTGAGTTACACGACTCAATCCCTGTCATTGAGACTTAATTTTCCTTGCTTTAAAATCACATGCACACATGGCACAATATCCATGGTTACCATAATTACTTCCACTGGACCTGTTTATCACTCTCATATAGGGACCTGATATATTACATCTGTAATTACACAGTCGAGACCTGTGCTGGCAGCACCCATAGCAACTTCTATATGCAGCCTTCTTCTACAGTTTGGTGAATAATACCTAATTTTTCCCGCCCATTCGACATGGCACATTCATTTCAAAATTACTCTACTCTATTGTCATAAGTGTTAACTCACATTCATGAGTTGTTCATTTTTCTTCACCTGTATGTGCCATCACATCATATTTCTACCGCAGTACCAGCCACCTTACCGTATGCCGCATGCATATCAACTCAAATCATTAGTATATGTTCACAAATTCCAAGTTGTGTTAATTATTTCTTTCCATTCCATATTTACATTACGTAGCTTTCAATCATTAAAACTAGCTTTCTTTTTATATTAATAATTACTTATAGTTTATTTCATCCACGTGAGAATATTATCCACCATTCCATTTAATCAATACTCCTCATTCCGTATTAATTGACATGTGAAGTGAGGTCACTTCAAACTTAAGTTGGGGGAAGGGGTTTATTTTTTTATTTTTTCTATTCACCATCTTTTTCCTTTTAGTAAAAACTAGATAAAACCTCCTACATCATTAACTTACCCTATTTTTCCAATGAGTGAACCTATTACCCAAAGGAAGTTACAGTGGAGAAGAAAGGAGAGGCAAAAATTGTAAGTTGGTTCTTTTTGAGGTGGTGAATTTAAGCAGCAGAAATTGACATTGTAGAGATTGCAATTGCAATTTATAGAAATCATGGGAGGGGATGCAATCAGAAGAGAACCCTCTACACATAAATAAATACTAGAAGATGTAATGGTTCTTCCACTCTTTACAAGAGTGGGGTGGTTAGATTACTTTCTGAAACTGATAGAATATGATGATGAGATGGCAAAAGAATTTGCATTCACATTACAGTATGATGAAGCAATGGTGAAAGGATTGACTGTAGATGCTTCCAAAATAGCTATTGCTTAGGTCACAGGGTTGCCACAAACATGGTCTGAATACCCAACTAGAGCTGATGCAGTCATGGTGAGGGAGGAATTCTGTGAGAGAGGTGAACACTTGGACTTCACCACACAAGGTATGAAGCAATTATCTCTTCCCTTCTTTTGGTGGAAATGTGCTTCATACATCATCAAATATATTACATGTGATGGTCAATATAACATGTTATATATTGTATATTTCAAATTGTTCAATCATCTACGGCATGAAAAATTGGTCAATGTCCCAAATTTTCTGTATAGTATGTTGAAAAGAATGTCTTCTGAATACTAGAAACAACAGTCAGACACTACTCTATCCCATCATTGTTTAATAGCCCTGTTAATAAAGAGAAGTTTGAGAATAAGTACTCACAGGTTGAGTGGGAAGCTTTTAAGCAATGTGTGGAAATTTCAACACTATTAGAGGCACCTCAAGCAGAACCTGAGCCTCCATATGAAACTGAGCATGAAGAGCCAAAAGATGAAAATCCTCTAGAATTTAGGCCTGTAGCAGTAGAAGAACCGTCATCATCCACCCCTAAAGCTAAAAGAAGCACTCCTTTAGCATCTGGTAAAGAAAAGAAGAATAGGAAGGCTGTGAAGAAGCACAAGAGCACAATGGAAGAAGAAAATATAGGGGAAAGAAGGAAGAAGAGGAGGAAAAAGGAAGATAAGCCGGAGGCTGTCACTCCTAAATACTCAGGTAGGCTAAAGAGGCAAAGTGCCAAGGAAAAAGTTGTTGAGGAATAGAAATTAGAGGAAAAAGATAAAGGCCAGCAAGATAGTGATCCAATTCCACTGAATTTAGATTCAGACAGAGGAGAAATTCCTCCTGAGGATGTCTCTACTGATGCTTGTGATAATGTCAATGTGTCTACCAAGAAAAGAAGGTATGTTTCTTCTTCTAATTCTAAGTCAGAGGATTTGTTTACTGCAAAGAAAATGGGGAAGTCTGTACCTGATAATTCTACTCAAGAAGTTTTTGATATTCCTAGAGAAGGTGACGATGAAAATCTAAATTTTGAAAAAGAAAAAGAATTGCTGGAGGAAAAAAATATTAGAAAAGAACTTCAAGAGGCTTTAGATAGAATAACACAACTAGGAGAACAGGTGAAGGGGTATGAGGAGAAAGATAAAGAAAAATAGAAATGATTCAAGAGTTGGAAGAGAAAATTCAAACTTATGGCCATGGTTCCAATCTAGATTTATTAGCACAACTGGCTGTAATTAAAACAAAAATTGAAGAGGATAAAGTGCTCACTCTCCAACCTCCTGTGATAAAAAACCCCAGGGTACCATACCACTCTATCTCTAGGCTTTAAATTAATGAAACTAACTCATAAAACCAAGCAGGAAAAGGAGAATTGGGAAAAAGAGAAACAAAGTCTTAATGCATCAATTGAGGAAAAGGATTTGGTAATCAAAAGGTTGGAAGGGAAGTTGATAGAGGTAATTGATAGAGCAATTCAAGTCATTGAATGCAAACCTCCACCAAGAGTTTATGCATTATTTCTCAAGGAAAAGTTTCTCAGTTTTCAATTTAATAGATTCATTAATGATCAGTCCATTTCTATCTATTCAAGGCAAGATTTTTTCTAGTTATTTCAAGAAGTCAGTTTTGAAGAAAAAGATCAGTTGTGTGAATACTGTTTGCACAATTATTTGATGGAAGAAGATACAGAGTGAAACCCCTTGATCTATGCTGGTGATTTTCAAGTTAGGACACTGATATCTTACTTCAGAAATGAGCATCTTAAAAGGGAGCTAATGGATAAGTATAAGGAACAAGAAAAGAAGGTACCGCTGTAGATTAGGAAAGAATCCTTAAATCCTGATGTGATCCTAAACTAATGGTTCTCACTCCTCTCTCATAAGGGTCCAGGTAAGGTAACTATGGATTTAAGACTCAGGGATTATAGAAGGATACAACGGTTAGCAGTGTCTATCATTCGGAACTGCCAGAGGTATGTGCAAAACAGATGGGATAGTCTAACTCCAGAATTGCAGAGGAAAGAGCCCCACTCCTTCCACAATTTCATGAACATGTTTGAGAGGCTATGCAGGCATATCAGGATTTCAGAGTAGACAGGAGTAGCATGGCTACCACTCACATTTCACCCTCCTATTCTTCTTTACCTAGTACCATACTAGATAGGAGAAAAGAGTGATAAATGTAGGAATGTAGAATTGGTCAAGATGAATAGGCTTGCCTGCTACAATGGTTTTTATCTCAAACAGGGACAAGGAGTCAGAGAAGTCATAGACCTCAGATGAATCACTTTGCATTATAATCTTCTTCCCTAGATGTTTATTTCCTTGATTTTGCTTGAGGACAAGCAAAAGAGTAGTTGGGGGGAGATGATGGGTTGAATTATTGACTTATTTTTATGTTGTTTTTATATTTTTTAAAACCTTTTCATATGATCCTATAGATACTTTACAAACATCACCATTTCTAGATTTTGTTTCTCATATACTTTTCAAAGACTTTAAACCTATATTGTTAATATGAAATATGGTAGTGATATTATCAAGTGAATGAATTAAAATATAAGTATGCATGCAATGTAGATAGAATCCTATGGTTTAAATATGAAAGTTATTTTGTGTGCATATGTTTGTCCAGAATTAACCCTTTGCAGCAAGGACATGGCATCAAGGAAAGAGCAATTGTAGCAAGTTGCAGGATAGGGGAATTAAGTGAAGTGCAGTTTGAATGCCAAAAGTGAAGACAGATGGAGGATGAATCTGTACCATCATGGATTGGAATAAATGTAGAAAAGAAGACTTGTTCTAAATGTAGTTTATGAGTGGTTTTTCACACAAACTGTTTCATGAGAGCTTATGTTTGAACATGACTTTTCTTCTTTTGCTTAGTTAGATTAATAAATCAATCATGAAACTTGTATCCTAGTATCTAGGGTTGGATTGATTGAAGATTAGTTAGTAGTTGCATAAAACTCTCCCATTTTTGTATAAGT
The DNA here is from genome assembly GCA_027924645.1 of Cunninghamia lanceolata. Lineage (NCBI taxonomy): Eukaryota > Viridiplantae > Streptophyta > Pinopsida > Cupressales > Cupressaceae > Cunninghamia > Cunninghamia lanceolata. The sequence continues at coordinate 2,832,478 of BSBN01000286.1, read as the reverse complement.
TAGAGGGATGAGTTCATTGCTAAGTTAGTTGTTTTTACTTTCTAGTTACTTAGCCGTTACTCCATTTTTCAAATATCAATTATCTAGACATGTTTTGATTTGAATAAAATCTGAAGAAGATTTTGTTTATGATATGGAATGAATAGAACTACATGTTACGAAGATGCATGAGTATCTGTAATTGACTTGATTTGATTTCAAGTTAAGTGAGTTAGTCCCCTAAGCCGGCCACTCAAGGTACTGATCCTCACTTCATTTATTTCCTCATTTATTTTATGCATTCTTGTTAATCAGTTTTTCATTTATGTATAAATGCAGTGTGAGTTAATTAGAATATGTTAATTGTTAAAATATAGTAGTATGATTTATGAGCAAATGCATGCTGTGTCTATTTGAAGTCCTCTGGAGGTTAGCACTAGTTCTTTTATCACTTAGAATGTTTTGAGTTAATTTTGTAATTTCCCGTTATTAATAGTCATCTACAACTTATGTTGAAGGTACTTGTAGCAACAAGATTTTAAATTGTTTTTTTTGTTCATATAGTTTTGTGAATTTCAACAGACTAGGCTAATCAGAATAAGTTTGAATGGGATAGTTAGGAGGATTTGAGACCATAAAGGCACATACAGTGCAGTACCATCATAAGCTTACGCTCCTTGGTTGATGATTTAATGTAGGAAGTACAATGATAGAGTGGACTATTCAGATAGGTTCTCCCCTGAATTATGTTAAGTCTAAAATACATTAGTTTTTCCTCTACACTATCAACCAAGGATAATTAGAGATAAACATGTAAGTCTGCAATGACTCAAACACCAAATCATCCTAGATTCAATTTGCCATCAATTCACAAAATCACCAAAAATCAAAGGGATCAAAAGTACTTCAAACTAATATAATCTAAAAAAACTCATAGTATCATCTCCAAACCTGCTCCACTGCATATATCTCGGAAATACCTTCCCAATGCCTATAAGAAGTCTGAAATTTGACTCCGTATGCATATGCTATGCCCGGTCAAAGCTTGAAACAAGCATCTGGCTTCCAACTGGTCAGAATGGCAAAATTTGGAAAAATCTCTACCACCACTACGTAGTACACAGAAAGAGATTTTTGTCGACTATAAGAAGTCAAAAAACTAACATTGTGGGAAAAAGTTATGTCCCCTGGAAAAAATCTACCCTCTTGGGCTCATAGAGCAAAACTGAGGTGGCTCTCCAGTGGCCCTATGGTGGTGCACTGGTGGCCCACCAGTGGGCAGTGGTGACGTGTTGACAGTGCTTGGGTGGAGCAACTAGTGGCCGAATTGAACTCAGATTTAAAAAGGTTTAAATTGTTGGTTTTGAATTTTGTTTGAAGGTTTTTTATTTTAATAATTTTTTATTGAATGTGGGGGGTGTTGTGGGCCCTACCCCCCACCTAAGTCCCCTGTCCGCTTAGCCTAAGGCCCAGTCGGCCTGGCTGCCGATTGCTGGCCTTTGCTTCCGTTTCCAGCACCTACAAGCAGACATGATAGGGCCGACCCTGCCATGCCTATTAGCGCAGGCCTGTCGCAAGGGGGGTACAACCCCCCCAAATTTTATTAATGTTTTTTTTAAATAAAAACTTTTGCAAATGGGATATATATATTAAAAAATTCATGCAAACTGTACCTATGACTATACAGGTCCCGCGTCAGATGACGGTACCACTGAAAGATTCCATGCAGATTCCTCTAGGGCATAAAAAATGGCAAAAAAAAATTGTCTCTAAATATGGTGAATTATATGTTTTTCTTTGCCTGCAGCACCTCCTAAATCCAATTGTACGGTCAGTTTTTTCTCAAGAGGCTTCCTACAAAAGCTGACTCTAAAACCCTCCATAGAAAGAGCCCAAATTGAAAACCCACATGCCAAATGTCCATGAAACCCTAGATCTACAACAACCCAAGTCTGCAAACAACCTTGTAACCATGAAAATGCCTTCATTTATTCCATGCAAAGCCATGGATTCCACTATGCACAAAAAATCTACTAATAGCTAGGGTTATCAAACAAGGATTTCCTCCTAGATCATGGCAACCAAGCTCTGATACCAAATGTTGGAAATATGTAGCCATAGAGACAAATTCCTCATAACCCAATAAGAGATTTAATATGCAGCGAACTAGAAATCCACATGCAAAAGAAATAGACAATCATACCATCAATGGTGACACAAGATATACCCTGGGAAAACCCTCATAGAGGGAAAAACCCATCCTCCAAAAGTATGCATCTCTCATGTATTATTTAGTAATAATCATCAAATAAATATGCAGAGATAATCTCTGAAACATAAAGCTCTCTCTACCTACAATCCATGTGAACAAGCATGTAAGCATAGATCCCATGCCATGCTTCAAACCCTCACACAACCAACCTACAAGAGAAGCTACAAACCCAGCCAAAGGCAATAAGCCTTCACTCTTACTTTTTCAACAATAGCTACCTATGTGTTTTCTTTTATAGACATAAGCTCACACAAATACAACATGTGGTATTGTAATACCATTTTCTCCAAAACTATGTGCCTATAAAACCATTGACCCCACATTTTATTATTGGTACTAAGTTTTCCCAATCAATCAAATAATTACAAATAAAGTAATTAACCCAATGTTACATACAACAATTACAAGTGGTGTCTAAATAAATATATATTGTGGCTAAACACATCACATGATGCACTACAATTAAGTATTTATTTTACATAATAAAATAATACCAATGTTATGCAAGGTGTACGACACACCTACTCCAACAATCGACCTATTCTGTCCATATGACAAACTCTATATAGAATGCATGTTTCATATTGGTATCGGCCTACTGTAGCCATATGACAAAGTCTACATAGAATACATGTATTACAATGATATTGGCCTATTGTAACCACATGGTAACATTTATAGAGAAATAAAAACAAACAATGATAGCAAAAGTAATATGTTTTATATTATGCATAGCCTCGGCTATAGCAAAGGTTACTTATTCAAATTTGTTTAGACACAGTCTTTCCTTTTGGACTGCAACTTCCTCACTGTGTTTCTTCTCCATTCCCTTGTTCCCCATCTAGTTTAGAAGTTTAATTGTTTTCTTTTCCAATAATGCTACCCAAAATGAATAACTATCATACCAAGCATCCCCTAGGGTTCTCTCTACCCATGGGATAACAATAAAACTCCCTAAGAATCCTCCATCCCGAAGCATGCAATGCTACATGTGTTTTCCATAAGCAAGAAAATCTCAAAAATAGTAGTGGCTTATTCTCCACTTACTCCACAATAACATGGATTATAGGGTGCATGCCCCACTACGTAAACATAGTGGTTTGCATACCATAGCAAGCTTATCACAAAAGACAAATGTTTATAACTTAATAAACATGTTTTCTTTAACACTATGATAATATACCAATAAATAAATACAACATATCAACATGATAGTAGAAATACCATCTCTACGAATGTTGATATTAATCATTAGGCAAGTTCTGAGAATAGGGTTGAGGTCTTCTCCCCCGTTGCAACCTTATGTTGACGTCAACATCAGTAATCATGTAAAACAAAGAAATATGTTAGAAAATTTCCTAACAAAGGAAAATGGTTGAACTCTAACTTCACAAATATTTCCAGAATATCTCTCAACCAATTCAAACAAAGTCTTGACATTGGAAACCTTTCCTTAATGACAAATTAGCAATGGTTGAATTGAGGTGGACTCAACAAGGAGGGTTAACTATTACATACCTTGTCTCAGGAAGGTTCACTAAATATACAAATTGGAACTCGAATGGAAAAACTTGTCTCTTCCCAAACATCTATTCCCTTCTCTTCGATGATGCTCGCCTTTTCTTGGAGGTGGAAACCTATTTCCTGGTTATAACTCATAGTCACAAAAACTATGATTAGTGTATCATCAGTAAATCTTTAGACATCATAATTAAATAATCTTAATATCATTTGATATCATGTCAAATTCTATGCATTAATCATAAATCATAAAATCAATGATCTTGACATTTTCCTAAATGTCAAATCATTAATCCATGATAATTTTATCCACTAATCACATGAAGGTAAAAGTAAAGCATAGTCAAAGATTGGGGATGTAACATCCTTGCTCTCTCTAAAAGAGTCTTGTTCATGGGTTCACTAACACCATTTTGCTGAGGAGTGTAAACTATGGTTTTGTCTTTTGATCTCAGCTTCCTTGTAATAAATTTCAAATTCCAAAGATGTGAACTTGCCCCCATTAGTACTCTTTTCAATCAAAGCTCTTAACTATTTAAATACACTAAACACATCAAGTTTCCTTTTAAGAATACAAACTCACACTTTTCTAGAGTAATCATCTATAAATGTCACAAAATATGATGATCCTCCAAATGAAATAGTAGCGGATGGTCCCCAAACATCTAAATAAATATAATCTAGGATACCCTTACTTGTATGACTACCTATTTTAACTTTTGTCTATATTGCTTCCCAAAGAGACAATACTTTTAGAAATTCAAATTCAAAGAGTTTAGATTTGAAGGTAGCTTATGGTTGAACAGTACCTTTTTCTCTTTCTCTCTTATATGGCCCAGTTGTTGATGCCATAAATGAGTATAATCATTTACATTTTTAGATACCACTATTGTTTCACTTATTTCAGTACTCTCATGTAACTTGTAAAGGTTATTAATCCTTGTATCCTTCATTACCACCATAATGCCCTTGGACACTTTTAGTGCTCCACCTTGACAAGTAAATTTATAACCTCCAGAATCCAAAGATCCCAAGGAAATTAAATTATTTTTGAGTTGTGGTACATGTCTTACCTTTGTCAATCTCCTCACAATACCATCAAACATTTTAATCTTAATGCTCCCAATCTCAATAGTCTTACAAGAAACATCGTTTCTCATAAGAACAATATTGTCATCAATAGTTTGGTAAAATAAAACCAACTCCTATGTGGACACATGTGATGCGAAGCAGCAGAATCTAATAACCATTCCTCATGATATTGTTAGATATTACAAATAGATAGTACTTCATCAACCATACATGAACTTGTTTCAACTGGATTTCCTTTCTTTTTGGAGTCATCATTGTCTTCTTTCCTCTTCCAACAATCTTACTTGAGATGCCCAGATTTGTTGTAGTACCAACATTTTCCCTTTCCCTTTTTACCTTTTGACTTAGATCTTGATGTACCTCTCAAATTCTCCCCCTTTCTATGGATTGACCCCTAGCCACCATTGCTTCTAGTGTAGAGGTTTCTAAATTAGATTTCCTCCACACCTCCCTAGACAACAAAACTCCCACAAAAAAATCAAATTCAAGGGTATTAGTTGTGCTAAAGCTAATGGAAGTGACTAAGTGATTCTAGGATTCAGACAATGAATACAATAATGTGACCGCCTTGCCTTCATCTTTAATTTTTACATCCATACTAGTTAATTGGCACATAAGGGTATTGAAAATATTTAAATGATAAAAAATGTTGGTACCTTCCTCCATTCACAAACTATACAACTACCTCTTCAAGTAGATTCAATTTGTCAAAGATTTTGTCATGTAAAGACTCTTCATTCTACTCCATAAGCCTGCTATTGTTTTCTCTCCAAAACATATTGAAAAGAACATCATCTACCAAACACAAATGAATTTTGCTAAGAGCTCTTGTATCCAAATCTTCCCAATCTTCATCAGTCATATTCGCAGGTTTCTTTGACTTGCCTACCAATGCCTTTTGTAGTCCTTGTTGCAACAACAGATCATGCATCTTGAGCTTCCATAGTTCAAAGTTATTCTTCCCATTGAATTTTTCCACCTCAAATCTTGCATTTGAAACCTTGGCCATTTGATGTTGCAGGACAAAACACCAAATCCTAATGCAATCGCTACAAAATAAAATCTCTAATACCACTTGTTGAAAAACCTTTGGATTTAACAATAAATTTAAAACTCTAGAATCATATAATATTGTAGCACAAATTAGTTACAAAAAAATTAGAGATAACAATAGAATAATAAAATTAACAAAATAGGTGATCACATAAAAATAACAAGAGGATTTACAAGGTAAAACTCCAACAATATACGAGAGAAACATCCACGGGGTAGAGGAAAATTACAATTTTCACGTAGCTACAATTACAATTAATTTGTCTTAGAAGGCTGCAAAGATATGTAATAGCTTCAACATAATGGCCACCATCAAATTTAGAAAAAAAAAATATTTCTCTTTAGGAAAAAATATAGATTTAAAACAAAAGGTAAGATTTTTAATCTTTCTTTGTAACTTTCTAAAATAAAATTTTTACTTTCTTTCTTTGTTGTCACAAATCCAACAAGCCTGAGCTGATTGATCTGTCCAACAGAACCGAAGCGTCGCAGCACTATGTAACACCTTTCAACATTAATATCAACATTTAACAACAACCCATCAAACAAATAAATTACTTAAAATCCAACTTGAACAAAATAGTCATGACAACAAAGATGTAGCAATCCGGTGGCCTGTGTAATATCCTCCTTTAAATAAAAGTTGATCCATTTCTTGACAATGGATTCTAGTTTGGGATAGGGATGGTCTACATTTGAAGAGAAAACATTTTCTACTCTAGCACAAGCAACAGAAACAGAGAGAGCAAAGCACAAACAAAACATAGGAACCTTCTCCATTGGAAACAATACACAACTTAGATTTCCCTAGGAAGAAGAGGGCCATGTGTATTTATTAACAATACACAACTTAGATTTCAAGAGTTGAGGGTGGGTTAAATTTGGGTTTGGGTTTGGTGGGATCAACATGACAGCGGGCCCGATGCCTTTCTGCTCTCTTGGGCTTACATTCACATCTCTTAAATAAAAAATAGAACAATTGCATTCCTCATAGATTCAAAAAATAAAGATTACAATTTATAGAGATTACAAACCCATAACAAAGTCCTACAAAAGTGAATCTACACTTGACACCTAACTAAACAATTGACAACACACTAACAACTATTGACACAACTACAACATCTAATTGCTCATACACCTACATCTAACAAATTGTTAACATCACATATAGGCAAGTTGTCTACATGCACAACAACTCACTGTTACATTTATTAATGTTGAAGCATGTATATTCCAACACCCCCTCTTAATGCTACAATATTAAACTGACTAATAACATAAAACAATAGGAAATACATTATGCAGAAGTTGTTCTTTGAAAATAGTTCTGGGACCAATAAGACTTCTTCAAGCTACTCTGGGTATAGTCTCCTAGTTGTAATCCAAGTTCCCAACATCATTGAACACCATTTGCACATGAAGTGTCTCATTACCCTCGTAAAGGTATGATGCTGAACTTCCAAATTTCTGGATCTCCCCTGAACAATTGGACATCAATCCTCACATGCATGTCTCGTAACTCCAATGAGGTATAGTTTCTTCGATCCACAAGCACATCAGACTATTGAGCATCTATCTATCATCTACAGCATCCTTCCTTGCAAAACATCTTTAAAAAATCTAGGCATCCACACACCACTCACAGCACTCTCATTTACCTGGGCATTCCCATGAGGGAGTTGTGCCCAGTCTAGCTCTGATACCAAAATAGAAAATAGAATAACTGCATTCCTCATAGATTCAACAAATAAAGGTTACAATTTATAGAGATTACAATTTATAATAGTAAACTAACTAAACAACTTCTTATAAATCTGCTATCCAACTTGACAACAAACTGAATATTCTAAAGACACCTCTACAATGGTTTGTGACATTACTACAATTTTGTTACCACATCTATAATTCAGTTATAGTTACGCTAACACTCCCCCTCAACGGATAACTAAATTTTCATGAACTCCTCACATATTTGTGAGCTGACTACAACAGAACATATTGTTGTTGCATTTATTTATGTTGGAGCATATGTTCCAACACCCCTACACCACTAAACTAACTAACAACATAAAAACAACTATTGACACAGTTACAACATCTAATTGCTCATACACCTACATCTAACAAATTGTTAACAACACATATAGGCAAGTTGTCTACATGCACAATAGCTCACTGTTACATTTATTAATGTTGGAGCATATATTCCAACAAATTTGATGGACCACAATTGTCGTTTGACCAAAACCCACAGGCATTAATCTCCACTACAATAGCTAGAGTTAAGATCCACAAGAGGCAGTTAGTCTATGTCACGAAACATCACGAGGAGTGTTGGATGCACATGCTAACAATCTCCCCCCAGTGTTACTCGAGGAGTTTCAAAATTGAGACCTTTGGCTCTGATACCAATTTGATGGACCACAATTGTCGTTAGACCAAAACCCATAGACATTAATCTCTATTACAATCGCTAGAGTTAAGATTCACAAGAGGCAATTAGTCCATGTCACGAAACATCACGGGGAGTGCTAGACACACATGCCAACAATCTCCCCCCCCCCCCCGCCATCGTTAACCAGGGAGTTTCAAACTTGAGACCTTTGACTTTGATACCAATTTGATGGACCACAATTTCGTCAGACCAAAACCCGCAGGCATTAATCTCCGCTACAATCCCCTGAGTTAAGAGCCACAAGAGGCAGCTAGTCCATGTCACGAAACATCACAGGGAGTGTTGAACGCACATGCCAACAATCTCCCCCCCAGCGTTACTCAGGGAGTTTCGAACTTGAGACCTTTGGCTCTGATACCAATTTGATGGACCACAATTGCTGTTAGACCAAAACCCGTAGGCATTAATCTCCACTACAATCGCCAAAGTTAAGATCCACAAGAGACGGTTAGTCCATGTTATGAAACATTACAGAAAACATTGGACGCACATGCCAACAATCTTCCCTTCTCCTTTCAATTTTTGTTTCCTTGCTGGAATTACTTACATGAGGTAATTTCTTTTACGTCTTATCACGTAAAAGTCATGTCGGCTGGACTAGAGAAATCATTTATAAATAATACTACACGAAGCATGACTAAATAATTCTGCTACAGTAGCAGAAGCCAAGTGGGATCAGAGTAGGAATATGATTATCATGATTAAGATCCCCTAAGAGCATTGGATGAATTGTGGAGAGGACTTATTTGTAGTGGGAGATGGATTTCGGCGCCTGTGTAAGCAATTTGTCTCTATATTTCAGATGTCGGACCCAACGCCATCATTTCTCCTCATGCTGGTCTGCTCTTCTGTAACATATGAGGATTCACCAAGATAAAGTCACTTAGAATCAAAGTACATTGTTTTAAGTCTGCAGATCTGTTTTGAAAAATGTACTGTCAAATATCCTTGTCCCGTCCAGTCTTTGTGGAAAATGGGATCCGAGTGGTGCAAGTCTAAATGATCCGAGTGGTGCGTGGCCTATGATAATCATTTAGACTTGCAGATGCTTACCCATGGCCTGCTACATTTAGACTTGCTTTCATGCATCTGCATATGATTGTTTTGTTTTTAGTCTCGTCTTGGGTAGTAAAGTGGGTTTGTATATTGGTAAAATTCCAGATGTTTACCTATGGCCTGCTACATTTAAACTTGCTTTCATGCTTATTACTTTTAGATCTACAAACACTTGCTTATCCATGGCCCGCTACATTTAGACTTGCTTTCATGCATCTGCATATCATTGTTTCGTTCTTAGTTTTGTCTTCGGTAGTAAAGTGGGTTTGTATATTAGTCAAATTCCAGATGCTTACCCATAGCCCGCTACATTTAAACTTGCTTTCATGCTTATCACTTGTAGATCTGCAAACACTTGCTTATCCATGGCCCGCTACATTTAGACTTGCTTTCATGCATCTGCATATCATTGTTTTGTTCTTAGTTTTGTCTTGGGTAGTAAAGTGGGTTTGTATATTGGTAAAATTCCAGATGCTTACCCATGGCCCGCTACATTTAAACTTGCTTTCATGCTTATCACTTCTAGATCTGCAAACACTTGCTTATCCATGGCCCGCTACATTTAGACTTGCTTTCATGCATCTGCATATCATTGTTTTGTTCTTAGTTTTGTCTTGGGTAGTAAAGTGGGTTTGTATATTGGTCAAATTCCAGATGCTTACCCATGGCCCGCTACATTTAAACTTGCTTTCATGCTTATCACTTTTAGATCTGCAAACACTTGCTTATCCATGGCCCGTACGTTTAGACTTGCTTTCATGCATCTGCATATCATTGTTTTGTTTTTAGTCTTGTCTTGGGTAGTAAAGTCAGTTTGTATATTGGTAAAATTCCATATTCTTGCCCATGACCCGCTACATTTAAACTTGCTTTCATGCTTATCACTTTTAGATCTGCAAACACTTGCTTATCCATGGCCCATACGTTTAGACTTGCTTTCATGCATCTGCATATCATTGTTTTCTTCTTAGTCTTGTCTTGGGTAGTAAAGTGGGTTTGTATATTGGTAAAATTCCAGATGCTTACTCATGGCCCGCTACATTTAGACTAAGATCAAAACAGTGATATGCAGATGCATGAAAGCAAGTCTAAAGGTAGCGGGCCATAGGTAAACAAGTGTTTGCAGATCTAAAAGTGATAAGCATGAAAGCAAGTTTAAATGTAGCGGGCCATGGATAAACATCTGAAATTTTACCAATATACAAACCCACTTTACTACCCAAAACAACACTATGAACAAAACAATGATAATGATATGCAGATGCATGAAAGCAAGTCTAAATTGTTATGCCGATCCCTGGTCCCACCAAACCCAAACCCGAATTTAACCCACCCCTAACTCCTGAAATCTAAGCTGTGTATTGTTAATAAATACAGACGGCCCGCTTCTTCCCTGGGAAATCTAAGCTGTGTATTGTTTCCAATGGGGAAGGTTCCTCTGTTCTGTTTGTTCTTCGCTCTCTCTGTTTCTGTTGCTTGCGCTGGAGTAGAGAATGTTTTCTGTTCAAATGATAAGCCCTGCCATGTCACCGTCTCCTGCGCAGATGTTACTGCTCTGGCAGCTCGCAAGTCCTTTGCAGGGGTAAATGCTATTACTATTTTATGTAATTTAAACATATTTTGATCTACTTCTAGTTTTCCAATATTTTTGTAAGTTTCAATGTAAATGTAAATTTGTTGGATATGGTTTTATTTTTTATTTTTCTTACTTACTGTTAATTATAGCAACAGGGAACATTTTGTTTATACAAAGATTTTCTGTGCAAAAAATGAATGTCTTTTATTTCTATTTCATTTACATGTTTTTTTAGAGTTCACTAGTTCAAATCTTTCAGGGATAGGATATGTATGCCTCATATTAGAATCACCGTTAGGTGCCTCCTATATATTGGGAGTATGAGGTAGTCTCATATGTTATAAGCCACTTGTAGACCCAAAATCAGGTTGCCCGCTATAAAAAGATCCATTTCCATTTCCATCCAGGAATAATTCATTTATGTGGAGGCTTTGAAACAATAAGAATTTGTTCATTTTCAATTCATTATGTTATGGAAAAAAATGATTTCAAACAATTTTATATTTTCTGGCAGGCATTTGTAAGAGTATGGTACACAGCATGCAGAAAGCCATCAGCAGTCTTGTTAGTGCCAGTCAACAAGAAATTTGTGGTAGACAATTCAGTTTTTCAAGGGTCCTGTCAACCTAGCTTCATTTTTAAGGTCTATAATTTAAAAAGACAAATGCTTGCTTTACTTGTAGTGACTGATTTTATTTTATATATATTTATTTACATAAATGATTTATTTACATTTGTAGGTAGATGGAATGATAGATCCACCACAAAATTCAGAAAGTAGGAAGAATACTGATAAATGGTTGCAATTTGTTAAACTGGAAAGCTTTATTTTGAGGGGCAGAGGTCTAATTGATGGACAGGGAGAAAATTTATGTGCTGGCCAATATAATAGTTTCAATCAACGAGTAACTAACAACCTTTTATTCAGAAATAGTCTTTTAATTTTCATTCATATATATACATTGTGTATACACACACTATATATAGTATATATATATGATATATATAGGGTGTGTGAATATATTATGTATATACACAATATATATGTGAGAGATACACTCTGTATATATACATGTGTGTATGTTTATGGGTGGTACACACTATATATATATGCTTTGATTGATATTGTATTTGATATTATATTTCAAGGTTTAACTGCGTAGTTTTTGAGTCAAACACATGACCTATATTTCATAAGTAGTGGTTCAGATGAACCCATCTCTCATGTTAATGAATGGTCCACTTAGCACTCATTGCATCTAGGTGATGCACACGGGGGTGAAGCATTGAGACTTCCCGGGAGGTCACCCATCCCAGTACTACTCCGACTCAAGCGCACTTAACCATGGAGTTTCCCCCAAGATCAAGCCCACTTAGCTTGCTACCCCATTTGCAAAACCTTCAGCAAGTGTTGTGCCTTATGAACCATTCATTATAGAGCCCCTTTAGCTCATCAATTGATAAGTAGGAGGTATTTTTCGCAGCATGTCAAATTATGATATTATATTTCAAGGTTTAACTGCGTAGTTTTTGAGTCAAACTTCTGCAGAAATATTGTAACAAATGTAGAAGACCAACGGTAAATGTCTATTTACCATGTTACATTGTTGATAGTGATTTGTATGTGCTAAATAGTTATGACAATTATGTGCAGGCCATTAGAATTGAAAAAGATAATTGCAGAGGATGTTAAAGCACTCGTTTCGCAAGAATAAAGAGACCCCTTTTAATGTTTTATCTCTTTTATGCAGAGAAGTGTAGCTGCGGTGAAGAGGTTGCGTAAGGGCCGCATACTTGTTGAACCCTCTGAACCTAAGGGTCATACAGGAAAATGGTCCACATCATCATTAACTAATATAGTATGGAATCATGAACTCTCCAAATGGTTGTCAAAATATAATATGGTTTATTTTAAGTTATTGTAATTGGAGTATGGAATCATGAACTCTCCATAGTTTGGAAGTCTCAGATTGTTCAGGTCAAGTTTCTTAGGTTAGATAATTGTGGGGCCATGGCTTATGGTATCAAAAATCAAAGATTTTTGTTGACATGAAGTACGAGAGAAGGTTAAAGTGTTGATGATGGTCACTTTTTGGAGAGCACTTGAAGCCATTAATAGACAATACTAGTTGGCTTTTATGTTTTAAAGCATTGATGTAGACATTTTTTTAAAATAATTTTAGTTTCTACCACTCCTTCCAAATATCTAGGAGTTACGTCTAAACACTATTTTGGGCTCTCCAAAAAGAAGCAATGATTTAAGAAAGAGATGTCAATGTCAAATGAATGGAAAATTTAGTTGCCTTTGCTAACAATCATCCTTCAAGTTTTTTTGTGGTACATGGGCATCTAATAATGGGAAGTACAATAGTTACAATGACTAGACAATAGCAGTCAGCATTACTTCCCATCACTAGTAATGTCCATATGTATGATGTATTGAGAACTTAAGAAATGATCAAGATTTGGGATGCAATGCCTCTTAGAAATGTTTTCTTTTTTTAAATAATTTTTCTATAAAACAAGTGAAGATAAAAAAATTATATGATAACAAATAAAAATAATAATGTAAATTATTTCAAGTTGATAACATCTTCCCTTGATTATCACATTTAATTGCATTGCAAATTCTTCTAAGCTAATATTTCAAAAATATATAATTAATTGTAGCCTAAAAAACAACACAAATTAGAAATTGTGTTCCTGCATAATTCTAGACAAAAATACTAAAAATGAAATTAACTTTTGTAGAGTAATTACAATAACAATAAATTTTTGGAGTATCTATAATTATATGAAAAATTCAGCTTAAATATGCAATTCTCATTCTTTGAGGCCAAGTATTTTTGAGTTGTTTATATTAAAATACAAAATTGTAATATGCTTGTAGGAATTCAAGCTATTTCTTAGGCAATAACTACAAGCATATTAAAATAAAAGTATCAATATTCTTGCAAATGTGATAAGTTGAAGGAATCGAGATAATGAATTACATTACAAAATCACCATTAATTTTTTGGTTATACCATCAAAATTTTGATTATATCCACATTCTACTTGGTGAAATACAAAATTTTCAATGTTTTTATTAGTTTAATGTAGATTAAAATAAAAGTAACAATATTCTTGTAGATGCGATAAGTTCAAGGAATTGAGATGAAGAACTACATTACAAAATCACTATTAAATTTTTGGTCATATGACAAAATTTTGGGTATATCCATTCTACTTGGTGAAATATAAAATTTTCAATGTTTTTATTAGATTAATGTAGGTTCAAATAAAAGTATCAATATTCATGTAGATGCAATAAGTTGAAGGAATTGAGATGAAGAATTACATTACAAAACCACCATTAAAATTTTGGGTATATCCATTGTACTTGGTGAAATATAAATTGATCAATTAGTTTAATGTTTCTATTGCTCATTTTACTAACAATGGCTTCAAGAGCAATTGACAAGTAGATTTATTGGAAATAATCTATCAAGTCACAAATTTAATCTATTTAAGCAATACATAATGGAATTGAGCATGTATGTCATGCTTGCACCTAGAAATGCAATGTTAAAAGTTTTTTATTAAAGGGTAAAAAGGTTTTGAAAGAATCTTAAACCTTAAACACAAACATAAAAAACTACAACATAATATTAGTATAACAACAATAAAACTACAACCAAGTTTCCCATAAACTATTTAGAGAAAGTCTTACAATCATAAGTCTAGAAACATATAATAGAGATATATTAAAAGAAAATAGACATCCACCCAAGAGATCCACTACAAATGGTGTAGAACCTTAGCCACATCAAGATCCTCCTAATAAAATTATGCATACTGACTGATGAACTCCTCCAACCCACTTTTATCTTGGTTCTTTTTGACCTATTTCTTTTGGTCCACAAGCTAGGGCCTGCTATATCAATCTTCATATCACTTTTAGCTTATGGATGCCAAATATCCTAAGAGAACTTCATTAGTTTTTTGTTGAGAATTTTAATCCCTAAAGCACTATTTTTAATAGTTCTTTTACTCACCTCTGCCACTCTACACAAATTCTCTTTGATGTCTTACAAATGTTTTTCCATGACATTTATTATTTGTACCTCAAAGTCTACTAATTTCTAACATTTTTTCCTGTTTCTTGAAGATTAATATCTCTTCTTCAATGGGAACAAGGATCTACCCATCATATTTTTATCTAGCATAGAAGTTTTGATATTAAGATGGCTTATTTCTAGAAAGAACCAATTAGAAAGGTTATGGTGAATGGTTGATTATTCATGAAGGCCAAAAATCTTGTCAAGAATCTGATTAACTATCTCCATAATAGATTCCATATAGGTAGAAGAATAGTGAGAAAGGTTGTGGTCATGAGAGGGACTCGGATAGGGACCATCAAATTACAATAATGAGGCACCAATAGTAGGTTCAAGAAATTCTTTTACATTTCCTTTCCCTCTATCCTCATATACCTTCCTCTACTTTATCTCCTTCATGCCATTGTCCTTAATCTTACCAAGCCTACTATCCCCTACTTATCCACACCATCACCTCTCTGTTTAATAACCACCTCAAACTTAGAATCATACAACTAGGTCTCAACACCCTCCTCCCACTCCTCATTTCCCTCATAATCTAGATCAAAAAACTATTATTCCGCCTCTCAGGCACCCTAACACTATCCTCAAGGGAGGAATCAATAACCATTCTAGAACTTCTAGGTATTTTCCTAGGAGGTAGGGAATAAGGATTAACCACAATGTTACGAGCTCTAATGAAAATAATGATGAGAAAAATCAAACCTTTATGCAACGAAGTAGGGCTTGAGACCCTCTTCAAATCCAGAATCAAGATTTCTAGAGTTAATTACATAGAAAAGCGCTCTACAGTTGCAGCGGGGCTGGAGATGAGAGGGCTCATTTTTTCCATGTAAATAAAAACCAAAAAAACCAAAAAAAATAAAAAACTAAAATAAATAAAAAAAAATCAAAAAATATAAAAGGAATCTAGCCGCTTGGTTGTCTTTAATTTGTATTTAGAATTTGTTCATGAGAAAGATGTTACAAAATTTTAAATAGTTTTCTTATATTTATATTATTTTATATTAACAAATGTTTAGTGTCATTCATTATTAAATTGCTTTTCTTATTTTAAAATGATTAAAAATATTTTAAGAAATTATAAATGAAACTAATTAGAAATGTTTTTTAAAAACTTTCAATATTCATATTTTTTTCAATATTTTTTTTATATTTATAAAAATTATTTAAACTTCATATTTTTAACAATTTTTTAATATTTAAAACATAATAAGTTCTTTAATAAAAAATCTTAAATATCATTCAATATTTTATATTAAAAATAATTTTAAGTGGAATGTATAATTAAAATTTAATATATTAATTGATATTTATGTGTTTTCTTATATTTAGGAGATTTGCATGTTTATAGTTTGTTGTGCATGCAAAATGCGATTCGCATAGACAAAATACTTGAACTGTTTGACAAAATGCCTCAAAGAAATGTGGTTTCATGGAAGGCTATTGTTGCAAGATAAACACAAAATTGGATTTGTTTATTATTATTTTTATGTATTTATTTATTTTTGTTTTTATATCTAAATATATATTCTCTTATTAAAAAAACTTAGAACCCAAAGTGAGGTTCATTTTGGAGGGGTTTGGAAGGCACTAAGTAGTGATTCACTACTTGATACCGCATGTTCAGTTCGGATGACTTTTTTTGGCAATTTATTCAATTTTCAATATAGTCATTACAATGATCAGAATAAAAATATAAAGGAAATTCCCAAAATCGAGATTCATGATTCTTATTATACAAGATTGTTCCACGATTTGAGTGGAAGACCCTATTATTGAATATTTCCATTTGCATAATTGAATGTCTATTGTTATATGATTTTCCTACTTTAAGTTTGGTGTTTGTCTTTATCTTCAAGAATTCCTCTTATAATAAATTCATAAATGGGGTAGAATAATATTTTTACCATGTATAAGTGGAATAGGCATCCTAAGAAGGATATCTCTTAGCATACTTTAGATATATATTTTAAAATATAAATATTCTACATAAAATAAGGAGACCAACATATGATTATGAAAGTGGTTGAGTAGAATGAAGTGGTAAGAGTAAAGGGCTTTGAAATGGCCCTAAGGAGTAACATACCTCATTATGCACAAGGCTTCCTCATCCCAAAGCTTCTTTAATGAACTACTAGCATGGCTCGACTATAATTTCTTGAGTGCAATGATAGTAGTTAGTTTTAATATCTACTTTCTATTTTTTCTTGTCATTTTCAACTCCTAAAAATGTATCCAACATTATGTTAGAGTTGGCTATGATTGGAGCCACCTAGGACCTAGGACTTCATGAAAGCACAAGAGAGATCAAATGAGAGAATAATTCTATTATATCAATGAATACAAAAGATTGTTATTAGATAGTTGCAATGTACATGATATGCCTTGCTTATAAAGACAAGGATGAAATGTCGAATGTTGTAGTCATGTGACAATTGTCTTAATCCTATGACATATGACAACTATAGGATAAGATGAAAACTATCAACAACTAGACACAACTAGAAACATCTAGTCAACTCGCTAAGTCAACTTAACATGTGAATTATGTGTGATGTGTGAATATTATTTAACTAATAAATAGTTAAATAATATGAATTACTCACACAAGGGTAAACCGGATAGGTGATAACCCTATTCATACTAGAACCCCCCTGTTAAGTGTAACTTAGGGAGTAGCTTACTAAAGAAAGATGCAATAAAGATGATGGGTCCTAGATACTAGGCCATGTTACGTACCTATGTAAAACAAATTTGAAATGAAGAAAAGGAGAAAACCTCATGGGACAAAACTCCTCTCCAAAAGTGAGAATGCATAAAACAATGAAAGTGAAAGAAGTGATAGTAGGAGGACTCAACATGACCCCCCAAGGGCAACTGCTATGATAAATGTACAATCAAATACCCCCCATAGGAGAGCAAGAGTGAGACTATAGGTCCCCCAACAATGAAGTATCTCTTGTGTCAATGGTGAATGCCTGAAGAAGAATGTTGAAGAGTGTCATATACCTACAAACAACATTTCTCCCATTAGGAAGAAACCAATCCAAAGGATGATGTAGAAGAAACTCCATATCCAAGAACGGATATGAGGGAAGAAGTCTCATGATGGGTGTCTTGGAAAACTGCTCAAATGTCCACATGTTAGAATCAAAGAATGGAACTATGCAATGAGGTGTGATCGATCCAAAATCCTAGGTAGACTCATGAAGAACAACCTTCAAAGACCTACAAAAAAGGTTTTATTGGATGGAGGCTGGAGCGGCAACTGGAGTTGGAGTGGGAAATGCTAGTTCAAATTCTAGCAATGGAAAATGTGCAGACAATTTGCAAGTTATGGGTGGAAGTCTAGCTATAGGGGAGGGTAACATGGAGGGCCCAACTAATGATGGGACTTCTGATGCCTCTGACACCAGTACTATTTTTAAATCATTGATAGGCGGGATTAGATCTGTAACCCTGGAGGTACCTCAGAAGGTGAGGCCCCTCCATTGATAGGCCTGGTTGACAAGTAGGATGTAGTCAACAAACTGGAGGCCATCTTGGTGCTAAAGAATCCATGGGTGTCACTTTTTGGGACAAAAACAAAAGGGAAGAGCTCTCTTCCTCCTTTATTTTTCTCTCTAGAACCTAGCATTGGTGAGTTTTCTTTGTCTATCCTTGACTGTATTGTTGATAAAGGTATATCCTGTATGGATATGTCCTTGGGTGGTAATTCTTAGGCCCTAAAACTAATATAGAAGTTTTTAGATCTTGGGCCTGAAGGAAATGGGGAATCAAAGGGTAGGTAGATATTGTTGCATTGAAGAAGGTGATTTTCTCCTTCACATTTTCATGTGAAGAAGATCTATTGGGTACTTTGTCTGGCATGCCTTGGGTTATTGGTAACACTACCTTAGCCCTGAGGAAATGGGAACATGGATTTGATGCCTCAAAGAATTCTTTCAATGTTACCCTATTATGGGTTAGATTACCTAGGTTACGTATGGAATTCTAGGATGAGGAGGCTTTTAAGGGCCTGGAAAGTGCTTTTGGCCAGTTGCTAACAGTTGATCCCATAACGATGTCTAGGAAATGCCTAGTTTTTACCAAGATCTGTACGATAGTGAATCAATCGACTAATCTACCTATGTCGATCAAGATTAAATCTAAACTTGGTGTGTGGGACCAGGCTATTGAGTTTGAATTGATCTCCTTTGCATGTTTCATCTGTAAGAAGGAAGGACACTAGGCTAAGAATTTCCCATCCAAGAAGCCCAAGCCCAAATAGAAGATCTGGAAAAAAAATGGGGTCAAGGATATGGGGGATACCCAAAAATTAGATTCAGGTATAGGATCGGAAGGAGTTTTGAAAGAAGAAACAAAGAAAAGTGGTGAGATCTTCTAAGGCCAAGAACATGTGGTGCCAGTGGTTATGGATGCTCAGATGAACAAGGAACTAGTTGGTTCTTTAGATATTCAGTTCCTAGAGGTGGATTTTGAGACTCCCCTTGAAAATGCTTAGGTGGATGTCAGGAATTCTAATTCAGGTGAAGTTGAGGTTATCCCAAACACTCAAGTTGATGATGATACCACATCAGAAGAACCCCATATGCCCCTCCAATCCTCGGTAGTTGGATAAGGTGCTGAAAAGTTTCAAGAAGAGGTGCCCTTTGTGGAAGTGAGGGGTAGGAAAAAGAAAAAGTAGCAAAGCCCTCCCATCTCTGGGGGAGTGGCAACTAGAAGGAATGCTAAAGTGGATTTTGGGTTTGACAAAAGAGGGCTTTGGAGACCTTCTACTCTAGCTACTAGGGAAAGGGATAGAAAGAAGGATACCATAGAAGGGATGCAAAAAACCCTCATAGACTTGTGCTCTAGGAGTACAAATTCAAAGAAATCATGAAGGCATTTTCATGGAATATCAAAGGGTTAAATAATAGCCACAAACATGACCTCCTGTCTAATTTAATCTGGGATCATAAACCAGATATAGTGCTGATCCAGGAAACCAAAATGTAGATGGATAGATTGTTAAAGATTACAAATAGGTTTTTTTATGGATCGTGGTCTACATGGTTGTAAATTTGAGGGTGCTTCGGGTGGTGTGGTTACTTTGTGGAACCCAAGAAGTGTGAGTGGAGTCCCCATTTTGGGGGACTCTAATCATGTGGCTACTAAGTTTTTGCATATTAGGGAGGATACTTCATGGATTATATCCAATATATATGCTCCCAATGCTAAGAATGCTAGGAAGAAACTGTGGAATAAGTTGGGTATTTTTAGAGGCTTGTACCAAGATAGTAAGTCGCTGGTCTTGGGGAATTTTCATTCCACTCTTAAGGAAGATGAGAAGAGAGGGGGTCTCAAGTTCCCTTAGATAGAAGATATGATTTGATGGAATTTGTGAATGATGAAGCTCTTTTTGACTTGGAGCTTCAGGGAGTCATGTATACATGGTCTAACCAGAGAACTGGGGAGAATCTTATTCAAGTCAAACTTGATCATGCTCTAATCTACATGGACTAGTTTTTGACCTACTCATGTTCCCTCTCTACTCTAACCAGACTTGGGTTTGATCACTTCCCTATTGTTCTTTTTGCTAACAAATTAGGAAGAAGTAAAAGGTTCCCTTTCCTATTTGAAAAGATGTGGCTTCGCCATCTAGAGCTAAAGGACAAAATTAGGGAGTGGTGGGATATCTCTATGGACAGAACTACCATGTACAGAATAACTAAAAAACTCCTCAACATTAAGTCCAAGGTTTAGAAATGGAACAAGTCTTCCTTTGGGCAAATCTTTAAGGAAAAAAAAAATACCTAATCTGATCTAGATGAGATTCAAAAGGAAATTTAGAATGTGGGTTTGAGAAGATTTCTAGAAGCAGATATTGAGAAATGTTTGGCTAAAAAGTGGAGATCATAGCTCCAAATTCTTTCATATGATGACTATGAAGAATCAGGCTGCCAATAGGATTAAGGAGATCTCCAATAACAATTGGACTGTCTTGAAGGAAGAGGAGATTCATAAAGAGGTGGTGGAATTATTCTCTAACTTGCTGAGCGTTGAGACCCCTCTCAATCAAATCATGGAGGATTAGATTTTGGAGGTTATCCCAAAGGTGGTGATTGAGGAGGATAACAACATGCTAATAAAGATCTCCTTGGAAGAGGAGATTAAATTGGTTGTCTTCTCTTTTGAAGGCAATAAGGCCTCGGGTCCTGATGGTTTCCCCCACTTCTTCTTTCAAACTTTATGGGATATTGTGGCTAAAGATGTTTGTGATGCTACAAAGGAATTCTTTAGTAGTAGGAACCTACTTAAAGAGTTAAACTCCACCTTCCTAGTCCTCATCCCTAAGAAAAATGGGGCTAAGTCTTTTACAGACTTCAGGCCCATAAGATTGTGTAATTCCTTTTATAAGATTATCTCCAAGGTTTTGGCCTTAAGGCTTTAGATGTTCCTTCCTGACATCATTTCTATTCAGTAAAGTGGCTTCATCCTAGGCAGGTAGATCCTTGATTCAATTATCATTATGCAAGAGAACATCCACTCTTTGGCTGCTAACAAGGAGGGTTTTCTTCTTAAGCTTGATCTTATGAAATCATATGATCTAGTGGATTGGAACTTTTTGATTAAAGTGATGAGCAGGTTTGCGTTTAACAAGAAGGTCCTTGGCATCATTTCTCAACTAGTTTCGTATCATAAGTTTTTAGTTATTATTAACAGGCCCCCTTCTAGTTTCTTCAAAAGCTCTACGTGTTTGAGACAAGAAGACCTGATCTCTCCTTTCCTCTTTATTGTTATGGTGGAGGCACTCAGGAGTAATATTTAGAAAGTGGAGGCCAATGGTCAGCTTAAGGGGATTCACCCTTCATCCTTAGGCCCTTCTTGTTCTCATCAATAATTCGTTGATGATACCATCATCATGGGTGAGTCATTGGTTAGGGAAGCTAGAACTTTGAAGATTATTTTGCAAAATTATGAAATGGTCTCTGGACAAAAATTAGCCTGCCTAAGAGTACAATTTTCTTCCTTAATATGCCTTTGTTGAGACAACAGAAGATTGCCCGTATCCTTTAATGCAATGTTGGAAACTTTCCCTCAGTTTATTTGGGGATGCCTCTCTATGATAAAAGAATTCTTGACTCCTTTTGGTCAGGAATTTTGGATAGATTTCAATCCAAATTAGCAAGTTGGAAGGGGGTTGTTTTGAGTCAGGCTGGCAAAATTCAATTGATCAAAGCTACCCTCCAAAATATGTCTATCTATGCTATGTCTTTATTTAAGATTCCTACTAAATTTAGAGAAAAGATTGATCAAATTCAAAAGAGGTTCCTATGGGTGGGAACTGAGGAAAGAAAGAGAATCCCCCTGCTTGCTTGGGACTTAGTGTGCAGACCCAAAATGATGGGCAGTCTGGTAATAAAGAAATTAAAAGAATTTAATTTTGCTCTCTTGGCTAAGAATGTGTGACACCTCATGAATGAGAAGAAATAATGGATAGAGATCTTAAAGAATAAATACTTAGCTAGCTTTAACAACTTTAGGGAGGCTTTGGATAGAAATGTTCTACCAGATGGGTCTGAAATATGGAGGAACATAACTGAGACTAGATGCATTATCAATCAAGGGACTAAATGGAAAATTGGGAATGGTCTAATGGTTGATTTTTGGGAGGATTTGTGGTAACTAGTAATACCCCGTTGAGTCAGGAGGGTTGGGCTAGCCCCTTTAAGGAAGTCTACTTGAGATTTGTTAGTAGTCAAGTTGCTGATTATATTGATGATGGTAGGTGGAAGAATCTCTTGGAGGTGGATCTGCTGACGGGTGACTTTCAAGCGAGGTTAAACTTATTTCATATTTTCTCCTTCCCCAAGGAGGACCAACTCATTTGGCAGGAGACCCCTTTTGGTGAGTACTCTGTCGCTTCTAGTTTTAAAATGTTGCTTCAATCCCAAGAAGATCCTCCCTTTTAGGCCAAACTCTAGAATCCCAAGTTGATTCCCAAGATTAACATCTTCTTCTAGCTGTTTGTCCAAAACAAGGTGCTAACAATTGATAATATTTGCAAAAGAGGCTTTTCATTGCCTAACAGATGCCCATTGTGCCTTAAGGATTCTAAAGATTCTACCCACGTTCTTCTCAAATGCCCTTTCTCTATGGCAATTTGGGGGAAGGTTCTGTCTTTGTGGAACCTTAGTTGGGTTTTTCCTAACTCTTTCCAGGATCTGATTGCTCAATGGTCTTGCCCTTCTTCCAATGTCCCTTAGATTTTTATGGTCTCTATTGATCCCCCACATGGCTTGGAGCCTAAGGAAGGAGAGGAACAACAAAATTTTCAAGGAGGATAGTGTGGATTCTGAGGGTATGTATTACAAGATGGTGAGATGTATCAAGGAAAACTTTTCTATGTGGATTGAAGAACAACTCTCTCAAGGGACCAAGTTGGGGGTTTCTCCTATGGATTTGGAGGTCTCTAAGAATTGGAACCTTCCTTGTGATACTTATATACTACTAAAAAAGATGAAGCAACCTAGAGGTGATGTCATATGGAAAATTCCTCCTATGGGATGGATTAAAATTAATTTTGATGGGGCATCTAAGGGGAATCTTGGAGCTGCTCGTAGTGGGTGAGTGATGCGAGATGATTCTAGTAGGTTTTTATTAGCTGTGGTACTCCCTCTGGGTACCCAAACAAACCATTATGCTGAAGCTGTGGTGGCGAACCATGATATAAAACTTGTTCACTCTAGGGATTTTAAGAAGGTCTCGATGGAAGGGGATCCTAGAAACATTATTAATTGTTTAAAGAAAGTCCAACATCCTAGTTGGACTATTGTCACCTTCATCAAAGAGGCTCTTAAGCTTATGTAAACCTTTGAGGATGTGATTATCACCCATATATTTCGTGAAGGGAATAAAGTGGCTGATGTGTTTGCCAATGTTGGCATCACTAGCCAGACTTTGCTCACTTGGGATGTCTTGGCTATGATTCCAATAGAGACTCAAAATTTGATTAACTATGAGTGCCAGCATAGAAGCTAGCTCAAGGGAGATTAATTCTTTTATGATGAAGATGCATCTAGTGACTATCTAGGTAATGATGAAGACCCAGGTTACACATTTTATGCGTAATGTTAGAGGCCCTGTCAAGCCAAATTGCTATCATTTTCACTACTCGAGTTTCTTGTTTTCTACCTGGTGTAATTGTTATTCAAGTGCTAAGATGAGTGGGGAAAGAAACTGGGTGGAACCCTCATCCTGCGATGGGGTTCACAATAATAGTAGAGTGTGAAAGATTGTGGAGGAGGGGGTTTGATGCCATAGATGGAGATTATGCATGGCTATGATCCCATGGCTATGTCGATGCTAGCCAAGAATTGGAAAAATCACACGGTGACTACTTATGGTTGGAAGCTCAACATCACGGATGACCTAATTGTTGAGATTACTGGTCTTTCTGTCAACGAAAAGAAGCTTTTCAAGGAGAGGAAGGCTAGTGAGGAGGCCATGGTACATTTATTCAAAGGTAATGAAAGGAGCAAGTTGGTCAAGCTTCAGTCGGGGGGCTATAATCAGATGTCCATCAAGGCCATTTGGGTCGAGGTGGATGAGGTTATAATGAGGTATATAATTGTAGATTTTAGGATCATTGCAATCTATGGCTATCATTTCAATAGGATGAACCATTTTCATCATATAATGTTGGTTTCTTTCATGTTCTACATTTTGTCTTTGTTGGAATTTTCAATTAAGGAGAATATTAGAAATCCCAAACTGCCAGTGCTCCATGAAGGGTTAATCCTTCTCATCATGGAGTATATGAAAGATAATACCCCCAAGATTGGGGTTAAGAGTAAATCCTCTTTGAAAATGAAGGTGCTCTCAGTTTCCAGTGACTTAGAGATCTAGACAAGGGATGAGGAGTGGGTTGAGGAAGATGATTTGGAGGAAGGGGCTGAGACATCTGGTAGGAAAGGTAAGAGACAGAATAGGAGGGATATCCAAATCTCTTGGTCAGAGGGTTCCCAAATAGGAGATGAAGTAGAGCTAGATGGTAGAAAGGAGAGAGTGGGTGGCAAGAAAAGGAAAGCCTTTGAGAAAGGAAAAAGCCATGTGTCTATGAAACAAACTAGTTGGGGAGAATAAAATTAGCCTCAATGCGGAGTTGGGTGCTGACCTTAGGAAGAGGGTGTCGGTGGTTGAGCCTAGTACTAGTAAAGGTAGATGTTTGTCTATTGAGGATTCAAACGTTGGTATTCCATTCCCATATATCCCTAGTCCCTCCCCAAATCTCCCAAATGACTTTGAGGTTTTGGTGGCTAGGTCTACGGATAGGGATGAGTTAGTCATGGCCCTTGGTATGGTGAGAGAAGCAGTTAATGGCCAACATAAGATGACTAAATGGTTCTTCATGGAGATCAATAGAATTAATATTAAGTTGAAGACCCTATAGGAGAGATTGGACCAGAAGGGGGAGACCACTGTTGATCGGGACAAAGAGATTTTCTAGGGTTGGGATGCAATTCCTAGAATGGAGGAAATGGAATGTGAACTCTTCAAGTTGAAGGAGTATGGTAGAAGGATCAAGAGTTTGGAGGAGAAGCTTGTTGGGATTAAGGAGAACCTTGAGAGGGTTGTGAAAATAAGCCAGTGCATGATCCAAAATAGTCTTCAGGGGATGTGCCTCCTTACTGATAAGTTGAAGGAGCTCTGTAAAGACTAGGTCGGGGATCCTAGTGTTGAGTATAGTCCAATGTTGAAGGATAATGTGATTGCTAGTAAGAAGCAGGGTGACAAAGAAAAGGGTAAACATGTTCTACAAGATGATAAAGGTGGCTCATCGACGCGTACCAGGGGTAGCAAGAAGAAGCAGTTCGAGGATGAAAAGAAGGAATTGGTGCGTTTTGCCAAGCTGCACGAAAGTTTTTATGAACATGACTTAAAAGCAACTGATACTTTGAAGAAGTTGCAGTAGTTGGTTGTGTGGCTATGGGTCCTTTTTGTTACCTTTAACTTTGCTATTATGTTTTTTAAGTATTGGTTGGCTATTAGTTGGCTTTCTTATCTTTTGTAGTTGCTTTTTGTAAAGTGTTCTGGGGTCGCTTCAAAACTTGTTTTACCCTATAATCAAAAACAACTTTCAAAGATAAAGTAGATGGGATAACAGTTGTGTTGTAACTATCATCAAAGAGGAGAGATATCCTCTCAAGTGTGTCCTCCAAATCTACAATATGAGACTCACAAAACAAGTTTGATATCCTGCCAAGAAAGTATCCCAAAAAGTTGTGCCTGAAATACCTAAATGATCCTGCTCAACTAAACAAGAAACCATGTCAGTGTCTATCTCTAAAGAAGCAGAAGGTTGATGTGATGGAATCATAGTACTAGTCTCAAGAACTGAAGTAGATGAAAGAACACCAAGGTTCAAGTGAGCAAAATTCTCCTTAGAAACATGTTTCACAATTGATGCATGAGTGTGAATATCAATCAATGGCTCTACATCATCAGAAGAAGCAAAATGAGAGAATGTATACAAGTGAGATGCCTGATCAGCCATCCCAACAACAATGATATCTCTACTCTCCAATTCTCATATGATCACTGAATTAGGAGTGAACTCAATTGTCTTCCCTACACCACATTGAGTAATCTAGTAGATGGAAAGGAGATTGGTTGACAAGGAAGGTATACACAATACATTATTGAAGGTACCCTCACCAATATCAATAGTTCCTTTTCTAGTTGCATGCAAGTATGTATTGTTACCCATCAAAATAGGTGGCAATGTACATGACTCAAATGAAGATAACATCCCTTGTGAAGATGCCATATGATGAGAAGCTCTAGAATTAAGAAGCCATCTCTCTAACTGAAGACTTGTAGAAGCAAAGAGTGCTTGTCCTTTGTTTGTCCCATTAGCAATGCATGCTATCCCTGTTTGTGTAGATGATGATGGTGTCAAAGAAGAGGATGTACTAGGTGATGATGTTGGCATGTTGATATTGTGTTTTGAATAATGTGAGTCAACTCATCATTTTTCTTCCCATAACACTTATGCTCATCATGTCCTAGTTTCTTGCAATATGCACACTTTGGTCTCTTCTTCTTAGATGATTCCTCCTTGGGAGAGGATGAGGACCTAGGTGAATTGGTTGACTCTTTTGCTTGCTCATTGTTCTTGAAATCCTTATTTTTCTATTTCTTTCCTTTGCTAGGTGAAGCCTTTGGGTCAGTGCAAGAAGATGAGTATAGATTTCATGGAAGTCTTCTACAGATGGAAAATGCCGATTCGAATGGTACCCATTTTTAAAATAATGGGTGCCCATTTAGGAATGGGAGCCTAAGTTGAAACAGATGCCCATTAATAAATGGGCTCCCATTTAGTATTGGGCACTTGAAGCAAAACGGGTACCCATTTTTAAACAGTATTTTTTTTTTGAAACATGCCTATGGCTAATTTTTTATTTTTTAGAAATGGGTACCCATTTCCTAAAAGTTTGAAATTGTAAACCCATGGATTTGCATTGGGTTTAGGCTTGGAAACTCAAGCCTTAGCTTTGGACCTACAACTAGGAGACCATGAAAACAACAAGAGAAGAAACTAGTTTCACGACTATGGCTAACGAATTTTCTTTCAAAATCTTTTAACGAGATTAAAACCCATTGTAGATCTGAAAGTCTAGTTTTCAAATATGTAATTTTTTATACTATTAGACATAATTTCTATTTATTAATTATTTTTTAAACAAAGAGACTCAAAAACTTGAAATAACATACGTTACTATTTTTTTAATAACTTTTTATTTTGAAAGTTTCTTCAAAAAAATTATCTGACCAATCTAGATATCATTCTCTACATGATGGAAAAAAATAGTGAATTGATTAGTTTAGCTCAAATTATGTTGGGCATACACGAGGGGTTTTAAAAAACACTAATTAGGGCAATTAAAAAATTATTAAAAATATATATATCAAAAAATTACAAAAAAATATCATGACCAAAATTCAACATCCTGTACATCTTTCCACAAAAGGAATTAGAAAAATACCTTCATTTAGGTCAAATTATGGTTGTCATACACATGCATGTTTTGGCAAAAAATAGGGGACTTTTAAAAAACCACTTTTTGTACATCCAATAAAAACCAACTTTCATCATCTGGGTATTAGAAAAAAATTACATATTTGAAAACTAGAAACAAAACCCTATATTTTTTTTATAAAAAAAGAGGGTAAAAACTTTATTAATAAAAGAGAGCAGTACAGAGCATAAAAGTATCAAGAGGCCCAAACGGGCCCAGAAACATCGAACAAGCAATCAAGAAGTGGTCATGTAACATCTCACATCCTCCGTAACTAAATCCTCCAAATCCTGAGCAAGATCCCCAGGTAAACTATCCCAATCATCCACCAACTAGGTCCCATTCTTCTCAGAAGCTCATTTGGCCAACCCATCAGCCACCTTATTCCATTCTTGAGGGATATGGGAGAAGGTGATAGAATCAAGTAATTCTCTAAGACTAGTGATTTGCTTAGCCACCACCACAAGTTGCCAACTAACACCATCAAATTGCCTTCTTTTTATCAAGTCTATCACCACTTAAGAATTTGACTCACGGATAATCTTTTTCCAGCCAAGGGCATATGCCATCTTCAAAGCCAAAATAATAGCCAAGGCCTCCATAAGATTATTAGAGTGTTGCCTCCTATATTCTAAGAAGAAAAACACAACCACCCCAAAACTATCTCTGCCCACCCCACCAACACTAACGTGCCTAGGATTACCCCTTGCAGACCTGTCAGTATTGATTTTTAAGACTCCAGTGGGAGGGGGCAGCCAATGACTTACCCTAAAGACCTTCCCTCTAGAACACCTGCTCCACCCAATATTGGGCCTTCCGATACCCCCAATAGGAATCACCAGATTACATATCACTCTAGTATCACTAGGATCCATTAGGGCTGATAGATCACATTTAGCATATAAGATCTCCTGTAAGGGCCCAAGAATGCAAGACCAAACTTGACCCACTAGCAACTTTTTATCCAAAAAGACCCTGTGGTTGCACTCCAACCAGATGTGTCATATAAGCAGACTAGGGCCAATTGACCACACTATGTGTAGAAACGAAGTCCTCACCAGAATAGGCCCAATGTTCTGCCAAAACTCCTCCAGAGAAGAAGGGTGCCTGCACTACAAATTCTAGGCCCCCCACCAAAAATTCCAAATAGTCCTGGCAAATGGGCAATGAAAGAAAAGATGTGAAACAGTCTCAACATCTTTTAGGCATAAGAAACATAATGAAGGACCTTGGAAGCCTCACTTATAGAGGTTATCCCAAGTCAAACACCTACCATAAACCACCAACCAAGAAAAGAAATTGTATTTTGGCCAAGAGAATTTATTCCAAATATTTTTCCACCATGGAATCTCCGCACTACCCTAGGCCTATCTATCCAGAACACGATACCCTGAAGCAACAGTGAACTTTCCTTTAGGATCCAAACCCCAAGCCAGCACATCCCACTTCGGAAGAGAACAACAGACTCTATCAGCCAAAATAGAGGACAACTCCCTCCTATCCTCCAAAAATCCACCCATGGGCCATTTCTGCATATCCTTCCACTGATAAACAATGGTCTGTCCCAAAGCCTAAGGGGCTTTGAAATCCATCACTCCACTCCAACCAGCCTGAACAAAAATCCTACATAAGTCCCCCAAGTGAGGATGAGAGGAGAGGATAGGCGGGAAGCCATCCCAAGAGTCATGTCAAAAAAGAGCATCAGAGCCTTTATTGCAGATCCAAAAAAGGCCTTGTTTAACTAGTGTAGTCCCCCTCTTGAGAGTATCCCAGATCATAGAACCTTTCCCTGAAAGACTAAATCGAGGAACCTCAATGCCATCCACCTCCCCAAGGTACTTGAGGGTAAGGATCTTGGCCCAATAATGATGCTAATAAAAACACCATCTCCAATACAGCTTAGCAGCCAAAGCCTACCCATTCCAATCTGTCCTGCACAAGCCCAATCCACCATCCTGCTTTGGCTAGAAAATAGCTTCCCACTTAATTAAGTGCCACTTCTTCGAAAGGAGATTACCTAACCAAAGAAACTATCGACAAAGGGCCTCAAAATCTTTGATGAAGCTTGAGGGAGTAGTCAACATAAAGCACCTGTATAAAGGAAGGGCCTACACCATGGACTTCAACAGAGTAACTCTGCCAGCCGTGGATAACCATCTACTGGTCCAATGACAAACTAGCCCTCAAAATTTATCAATCACATCCTAACAAGGACACTTAGGAAGTGGGCAAACATCCAGAGGGATGCCAAGGTATATAAAGGGAAGTTTCCCCACCTGAAACCTTAAGATCCTCACAATACACTGCTGAATAAGCATGGGCGTATTAAAGAAATAAATGCAAGACTTACTTTCATTAATGCTTTGACCTGAGGCAGCGAGGTAACAATCCAAAATCTGACGCAAAGCAACTACTTCAGCCACCTTAGCAGCACCCATCAAAGTCGTATCATCCACAAACTAAATATGAGTTTGAGGAGGTAGAGAATTGCTCCATTTCCAACCTTGAATGAGCCCATCCATAACATGGGACTTAATGAATCTCCCCAAGCCTCCAGCCATCAAGATGAACAAATATGGGGATAAGGGGTCCCCCTGCCAAAGACCTCTAGAGGCCCCAAACAGATCCGAAGACTCCCCATTTATGAGAATGGAAAAGGAGGAAGTCTTCACACAGCTCATGACCCAATCAATCCACTCACCATTGAACCCAATGGCTCTAAGAATTTTGGTCAAAAGACACATTTAACTCTGTCATAAGCATTATCCATGTCCAACTTTATAAACATAGCCTTTTCCTTAGAAGAGGCCATGGAGTGAATAGTCTCAGCCGCAATAACTACTCCGTCCAAAATCTGTCTACCCACAAGAAAGCCTCCTTGTTCCTCTAAGATCAACTTATCCATCCATGGCTTCAAATGCTCAGCAATTAGCTTTGTAATGATTTTATACACCACATTGCACAAAGCAATTGGTCTAAAAAGATCCTGAGAATCAGCACCCTCACATTTTGGGATAGAGCAAGAAACGTGGCATTCATGGCTCACAACATTTTCTTATTCCTTAAAGACTCCTGCACCACCTCCAAAAGATCAAGGTTAATAACTTCCCAAAATTCCTGAAAGAACTCAACTGGGAACCCATCAGGACTAGGAACCTTCCCTTTTTTCAACTGAAACACTACATCCTCTAACTCCTTCAAAGAAATAGGTTTAAGAAGAGAAGCATTCATATCCATAGTCACCAAAGGAGGAATACCAACAAGGATAGAAGCTTCCTCCTCACTAGTAGGAGGGGTATCTTTAGAAAAGAGAGCAGAGAAAAAATGAACTACCTCATTAGAGATCCTCAAAGAGGAAGAAAGAATAGAGCCCTCAGGAGAGTGAAGAGAAGAAATAAAGTTACCTTGTCTTCGACCCCTCACCAAATTATGAAAGAAGGAAGTATTCCTATCCCTTCTTGAAGCCAATCAACACGAGCCTTCTATTTCCAAAAAATTTCCTCATGAAGCTCCCATTCCTCAAGGTCTTTAACTGCACTATCCTCTAGCCTAGTTAAATTTGCATCAAGACCCTGATCCTGAATCTGCCTGGTAATAGAATCCAAGTGCTCCTCGACAACCCTTTTTCTTTGAAACACATTGCGAAACTAAAACTTATTCCAATGTTTCAATTTATACTTCATATATTGAGGCCTCTTCACAAATGAGTACATAGCCATACCAAAAGCAGGTCGTCCTTTAGTCCACCATCTAGAAACCAAGTCAAGAAGACTCTCCTCCCTGAGCCACATAAGCTGAAACCTAAAAGTCTATTTCTTAGGACCACCAACCAAATAGGCAGAGAATTTGATCAGCCAATGGTCTGATCCTCGCCAATCTAAAACTTCTGAACTTGACAGCCACTTGTCACCTACCCAAAAACTAGAAATAAGAAACCTGTCTAACCTTTCAGAAATGGCATCATCCCCAAGCCTCCTATTATTCCAAGTAAACATGCCATTTGAAGGTTTGATATCCACAAGATGAAGTTGAACCAAATTATCCCTTAGGAGATCAGAGGAGGGGTCTAAACAAGGCACACCCCCCCTTTCTCCTCCAGAGAGGCAATTGCATTGAAGTTACCTGCCATAATCCAGGGAAGGAAGGGATCCAAAGATCTCAAAAAATTGATATGAGACCACAGGAGACACTTACCAGGAACATCCGTCGGAGCATAAATGTTAGAAAGAAGAATTCTTTCCCCCATCTCCAAACTAATTGCAACCAAAGAAATGGAGAATCTGTTGGAGAGCCACCAAATAGGAGAAATTCGTTGAGGATCCCAGAGGCAAGCAAGACCCCCAGAGCTACCCTGAGCATCCACACACTGGTAAAACCCTCTATTCCAAATCTTAGACACACACTACATCATACCATCCACAGATAACTTTGTCTCCTAGAGGAAAACCACATCTGGAGAATGAGCACTAACCAAGTCCCAAATAGCCTTTTGTCTAGGGATGCTATTCATACCCCTTACATTACATGATAACACAATCATTGCGAAGGGTGAGAGAAGTGAGTATCCAATGTCTTCACTGACCCAGATTCCACTAATGTCTCCCCAGCCATCTTAACTTTCTCCTGATCCTTCTTCCTCCCCACCTTTTAGGGCTTATCAGGAGCACTCTTTTTCATAGGTTTTTGTTGTAAACCCAAAATAGGAGTAGAGAGGGCTTTATTCATACTAGTCTTCCAAACCTGGTCCACTCGCTAAACTCATCCTTTTAGCCAAAGAGGCCATAGGGGTTTCCACCAAGTCACAAGAGTCACCAATCCCAGCATCAGGGGGAGGAGCAACCATATCCATAACCACCCCAAAAGCCACCACAAGAACTAGGGCTGAGGTAATGATAGGGAAAGATTTAGGATTATGATCAACTAAAGGAGAAGCTTCAACATGCATGTCAGAGGAAACCCCCTCCTCATGGATTAACTCATCCAAAGCCTCAAACTTGTTAAAAGTCTCCTCCTCTTGACAATCCCAAAGAGTCCTCTTCTGACCCTGATTCTTGTTTCATGACTTAATTGGCACAAATCCATCTTTATCTGGTACCACCCCCTGCATGGGTGCTTTACCCTTTCTGCCCTTGGATTAGATGGATCCTTCAAATTATCTAAACCACCAGCACTTGAGCCATGAAGGCACCTCCTTTGAAGATGACCATACTCATGGCACAACCAGCACCTGAAGGGTAAAGTCTCATAGTCTAACTGCTGAGTCCAGGAGCTAGACCCAGCAGTCAGATCAATAGAATCTGGTAGAGGCTAGCTCAGATCAATCTCCACACATACTCGGGCATAGGAAAAAATCTACTTCTCCAGAGTTTGTTGAGACGGGCCAATAGGCTTCCCCAACAGTAATGCAATTGATTGCAGAATATCATGTCTCCAACATTCCAACGGCAATCAAGGAAAATGAACCCACACCGGCATCTTCAAGGGTAGCTCCTCAGCTGAGTTAAAGCCTGCATGCCAAGGCTTCATGAATAGGCCAACTTGATTATAAAAGTAGGGCCCTCCCTCAAACACCTTATTACGATCAAAGATACATGAAAAAACCACCAGAAAAAAGTTATTCACTGCTAGCAAGATGTCAAAATCACCTTTTGGATTCCATGACTTATGAATCCAGGGTTCCAGGAAAGGCATCAAAACCCTCAAACCCATAAATTTGCAGATTAAAACATTTTTTCTATAATACTCCAAGTCCTTGGCAACTGCCTCTGTTTGAATCACCAACTTCGTACGAGCCTGAGCTCTCACCAAGCATCCGCTTATCTTTTGCAATTTCAAAGAACCAATGCTGAAAACCCCAACATCAAGGATGGGATGGATGAGGAAACTTGTCACCAACTTTTCCACAGCAGCATCCCCCAACATCTCACCCAAAGGCATAGACCCTACCATTAAAAAAACCCTTCAAGCCCTCGCACCCCACACCTACACTGAACAATGCACACACTTGAGAAAAAAGACCCCCCCAAAAGCTAAAAAACCCCTCCCCTCACTGGAAACCAACAAAACCCTACATTTATTATATTTACATCATCTTAATATTTTATGTGGAAGTGTTTCAAATTGTCACTCCAGTTATGACAAAATTTGAAAAACAGGAAAAATACTTCCACTTTTTAGGCAAAAAGTGTACTCATCTTCTTACACTTACCCCTTTTGATCCTTTGTACCTTGATTAGCAAGAAGAGATTTAGGTCTAGGACACTTCAATGTGCCCATGTGTACTAACTTAGCTTGCTCCCTTGTGAGTGATGTGGCAAACTCATCAAGTGAATGCATTGTGAAAGATTTCCCAAGTGCATCCATACTAGCATACAAGGTAGAAATAAAAACTGAATAGTCAAGACCAACCTTGGCAAGGATTGAAAGAATCAATTGAGTGTCCTCTTTCTCAATTCTACATTGTTTGAGCTCCAATCTAAGTGACTTTAGCTTTGTGAAAAAGTCTTGGATTCTTGCAAAGTCAATTGGATTCAAACCAATTAGTTCATTATCCAATTTGAAACCTCTCATAGTATCTTGCTTACCAAAGAGATTCTCTAAGGTAATCCACACTTCATTAGGTGTTCTACAAGATTCATTATGAAAAATAAGATCATGAGAAATAGACTAGCATAGTGTTCCATAGGCTTGATCACATCTATTGTACCACTTTCTCTTTTCTATAGCTGTTGTTGGTTCAATTTCTGTACCCATTGTTACTCTATGAATTTTCAAACTTCTGAAATGAATCTCCATTTTAGTTTTCCACTCATGATAGTTATATGGTGTGAGTAGAGGAAGTTTGTTTGGATCCATGATACAAGAGTACAAAAAAGAACATAAGTATAACCCCCTATTACTCAATCAATGAGATTACCCCAAGAAAAAAATGATTGTGGGACTTTATATTCATTCCAATTACAATTGCCACAAGCCAAAACAACAAAGTGGTCTTTGATTTTGGTACGATGCAAAAGCCAATATTAGGCTAGAGCTAAAAGTACAATTTCTGAGTAAACTTGGATCAAACTAATAGTAGATCTAGAAATAACTCAAAAAATCATGCACTTTCAAAAAAGAATTCACCAAAAATGTTACCATATGAGCCTGAATGAAGCCTTTGAAGTTCTGAAAATGGGAATTGTTTAGGTATAAGTGAGAAAAACTATAATTTATTAAAAACCAGGTACCAAAACCAAAATTTGATTCCACCACTATGAAGCTTGCAAAATTCTAGCCCAAATAAAAAAAATTGCACCAAAAATGGAGCAAAATTGAGCAAGATATGAGCCTTCAAAGTTGGATTGCAAAAACAATAACTCCAATGAGAGGGGGGCCCAATTAGGGCCAAGTATAATGATTTCAATGCCTTGAATGTTTACATTAGGAAAGATTTCAACGAAATATTCTTTGAATTTCTAAAATATTCTAGTATGGTTGCTAGAATGATGACGTCACCTCACTGGATTATGACGTCATGTTGACATCAGCTGACAACATTTTTTTTGTTTGTACTAGATTATGTCAGAATATTCCTATTTCGCCATCAAATTTTAAAAACCTCCTTCGTGACTACTAAAATCATCATGGTTTTTAGTGGAAACCACTTTTGGTACTACACAAAACTGCTTTTCTCAAGTTGTCGGTGGTTTTGTGATGGTTGGGTTGTTTGTTGAGCGGTGTTGAAATAGGGGTAGTTTTAATGCCACCGATGGGTAGTTTCAAGACTGTCGGGAGGTTTCAGCACATGTGGGTGGTTTTTAGATAACTGTCAAGAATTAGTGTTGTCTGTGGACTGCCGATAACGGTTAGGAAATGACCGCTGGTGGCGGTTTGTTTGCCGACATGAGTTACGATGCCTACGATGGCCATTTGGAGACCATAAGGGACAGTGAAGTTTCTACCGAAGGGTATTCTGTTCGCCGATAGATTTTAAAAATCTGTTGGATGAAGTTTGTAATCCCGCCAATTGTGATGTTTGAAAGCACCTACTGGGTGATTAACAATGCCGCTGGATTTAGAATGTGGTTGCCTACCAAGGCTGTTAAATGGCTTGTAGGATGTGTTATATGGCCAAAGATTATGTGAAATAGTCAAACCACACTAGTGATAAAATGCTGTCAAAGATGATATTGGCTACTGCTGATGTGAGTTTGTATATCGCCTGCCGATGTTTTATAACTACTAGGACCTATGGGAGATTAGGTGTGGGGGGCTCACACCATGTGGCATCCCCACACTAGATACTATTCTATTGCGGGTATAGGGTACCTTCTCCTATGCAGGGTTATACCCTACAGCAAATAAAAAATGCGGATTCCACAAAAAAATGTTTAAATACACAGAAAAAAGACTTTAACCAGTGTATAATTAAATTACCTGATGCAGATTTGTTGTTGACGCCTACGCAGAGCCAATGCAGTCAAAGATTTCGCTCTGAGTTTATTCTCAAGAATACTCCACCTAGGATTTTGTATGATGGAATCAAGTAAAAAAGAAATTGCCTTTTCCTACAACTTTGTCTGATTTTAATGAATTAACAGTCAATCTTGGGGATTTTGGGCCTCATGAGCACAATGGTAGGGTCAGATTTGACCCAAAGTGCTCTGCAATACCAAGCACTTGTTGGATCAGGCATGCACCTCCCAACTTCAAACCCTCATAGATTTGGCCTCCGGTGTCTAGTCTGGATGAAACAAAAGGCAATCTTGACTATCTCAGGCCTCCTGAACACAATGGTGTGCTTAGATTTGCAGCAACATGCTACAAAATGAACCTACAATACAAGGCCACAATGAAACCCTCACAAATGTAGTATTTCCATCAAGTCTTTCTGATTCTCTAGGTCATCATTCGATGGAAGAGAAGAGCATACTCAACTATCAAGATCCATCATGAATTGCACTCAAGATCTCTCAAAAAATGACTAACACAAAGTGATTCTTCCTAGAGCTCTGATACCATGTTAGAGTTGGCTATGATTAGAGCCACCCAAGATCTAGGACTTCATGAAAGCACACTCAAGATCAAATGAGAGAATAATTTTATTCTATCAATGAATGCAAAAGATTGTTATTAGATTGTTGCAATGTACGTGATATGCCTTGCTTATAAAGACAAGGATGAAATGTAGAATCTTGTAGTCATGTGACAAATGTCTTAATCCTATGACATATGACAACTATAGGATAAGATGACAACTATCAATAATTAGACACAACTAGAAACATCTAGTAGACTCGCTATGTCAACTTAACATGCACGAATTATGTGTGATGTGTGAATATTATTTAACTAATAAATAGTTAAATAATATGAATTACTCACACAAGGGTAAACCAGATAGGTGATAACCCTGTTCACACCAACACATTATACATGCTATTTTGAAAGAAGTAATTTTTTTAATCTTTCAAAGCATCAAGAATATAATAATCATTGAAATTATGATGTTTTAGAGTGGCAAAAATATAATTATCAACAATAGCTATATTTTTTTATAAAAAGTTCATCTCCTAAGTCCTCTTTGCACATTACGTTGCTAAAGCACATCAATTTTCTAGTGAGAGAATATTAGTAACATTTTTTCCCAAATGAACATGAAATTAAAAAGTACAATGTCCATTGCTCATAGTAACTAACTCATGGCCACCAAATTTTTCTCTTTAATTTTCCCATTTTCATTAAGTTTATGAAATGATCATTGTCCAAATTGTAAATTTGAAAATAATTTATTTTGAGACAAACAATCAACTATAAAAAATAATTTTACTTGTAAAACATCATTGTTATAAGATTAATTATGAATTACATTGGTATATATGTCTAAATTAATATGTTCTTTCTCACACAAATCTTATACAATGAGTGTTGAGTGGGTCATTCATGCTTAGGAGAGATGAGTTCTTATTAAATACTACTTGGGTATGAAATCGACCCCTCTTTATTATGTTTTATGATTGGTTTGGTGGTACCTATGATTGAGTTTGTTTGTTTTAGTGGATTGGAGGTGTACTTGTCATGTTTGAGGAGTTCTTGATGATCTTGTATGCCGACTTGAGGTTTAACAGTGCTACATTTTTTATATTAGAATATTGAACTCAGTATTATCAGTGCTTTTAGTGTGCTTACAATGTGTTTGATACATACATCTTCATCTCCAACATCAGAGCTTCAAAGGGTATGATTTTAATATTGATTTGAATGATTTTCAATGCCTCATTATCTTGATAATTTATTGGAGTAGTCTTGATCAGTCTAAATCGGATTAAATAAGATTATTATTGCAGTCATTTATTCATTGTAATATTTTAATTATCTGTAATATTCATATCTTGTAATACCCAGTCTTGGTTAACAGATTTGTCACTTCTAGTTTATACTCCCTCGCCCATACAAATGACAAATGAACCAATAGTTGAGGGTAAATGCAAGAAGTTGTGTCCACTTAAGGTGGAAGTTTCGGAGTTAGAAAAAAATCCGAAATCGGATAACTAAAAATGGGATCTCGCTTTTTATGAAACAGGATCCCATTTTGCCTCGGAATCCCGAGCCAAAAGCGGGATCCCGTTTTCTAGAAACAGGATCCTATTTTCTAGCTGTTTTGAGTTTCATAAAAGGTTAATACTTTAACCTTTAGGAAATGGGATCACAAATGAACCAATAGTTGAGGGTAAATGCAAGAAGTTGTGTCCACTTAAAGTGGAAGTTTCAGAGTTAGAAAAAAATCCGAAATCGGGTAACTAAAAATGGGATCCCACTTTTTATGAAACGGGATCCCGTTTTGCTTCAGAATCCTGAGCCAAAAGCAGGATCCCATTTTCTAGAAACGGGATCCCATTTTGAGTTTCATAAAAGGTTAATATTTTAACCTTTATGAAATGGGATCCCGTTTCATAAAAGATTAAAATATTAACCTTTTATGAAACGGGATCTCGTTTCTAGAACAGGATCCCGTTTTATAAATTTTAAATTTCTGATCCACTTTTTGCTATGGGTTTTGGGTCAAAAAAAGGCTTGGGAACCCGACCCTTGGCTTTGGACCTGGTTTGACCTGCAAGTTGAAGGTCCTGTCAATGTCACAACAAACTAGTGACTTTGGGCATATGTTTGAAGGCCTTTTTTGTAGAATTTTTTGACGAAATTAAAACCCATTATAGATAAGACAGCGTAGATTTCAAATATGTAATTTTTTTTACAATTGGATTATTTTTTCTATTTTTCAATTAATTTCTAATGAAACAGGTCCATAAACTTGAATTATCAGGGTCTTTTAGTATTTTAATAACTTTTTATTAAAAAAATTGTAAAAAAAATTATACAAAAATATACTTCAAACAATTCTTTCTAATTTGAAATTTTTTTTTAAAAAAATGATAAGTTTAGGTCATCTTATGCGTGATGTACACGACAATTTTTTAAAACACAAAAAATGGCCAATAAAAAATTACAAAAATATATGAAAAACGTGCTTCAGTGAGTTAGAAATCTTTTCCCAAAAGGATTTAGAAAAATATGATTATTTAGGTCAAAATATGGATGACGTACACGTGCATGGTATAGTAAAAAAAAAGTGACTTTTAAACAGTGGTTTTAAAAAATGCCTATTAAAAATTAATTTGTATCATCTGGGTATTAAAAAAAATTACATATTTAGAAACTAGACTCCGAGTACTACATTTTATATTTAGTGACTTTTTCCAAGATTCCACCTTTAAGTGCTTCAAATTTTTAGGTCAAATGTGACAAATTCTGAAAATCAGGGAAAACACTTCCACTTTTTGGCCAATAAGTGGACACAACTTCTTGCACACACCCTTGAGTCACTTGCAATGGTATTCACAAGTGCTCTTTGCTTATTTTACAAGGCGTAGCTACCTTCGAATGATTTACAAGGAATGAAAAATAGGATATGCTTTTGACCGGAAAGCATAAAAAGAAAACTAACACCCACTCATAGCCATGAAAGTGAATGCAAAAGATTAATTTAGAAAGAAATGAGTGCAGGTAAATGATACACAGTCCACCTATTCCACACCCACAAATAGTAACAGATTGACGGAAAGAAACAACTATATTTCTCTCAATACATACCAACATAACAGGGACAATATTGAAGACATATTATGAATTGACACAAGAACAATTGCAATCATAGAAGATATTTGAAGACACAAAGTTCTAAAAATAATCCTTCATATCTTCAACATGACAAAACTCCAAGTTTCTGAAAATGCTTTTGTACATAAACTGAGTTAAGAAAAACATAACTAGAAATACAGAACATAATAAACTTGCTCCCCTTCCCTTGTTCACAACCAACCAGAAAGAGCTCCCCTCTCTCCTTCCAAAAGTGCTTCCTTTATAGTTTTTCAAAACCCAAAAATATATCTAAATGTAACTGTCCATCACGGTCCTCTAAGTAACCACTATCAAGAAAGTGACCTCAAAATGGAAATAGTTACATTACATCAAAAGTTTGGTTATCACCGCTAATTACAAAAAGATTTCATGCATGCCAAACAAGTGGTGTTAGACTACCCTAGGTACAGGGGTGATTCCTAATTCTAGTTGTATTTCCATAAAAAGATTATGCAATTCAACATGTTCTTCCTCTTCTTCCAGAACGAAGATTACCCTACGATATTCAGCATAGCTAGTCTTCTCTTTCCACGTGACTATGTGCAACCGGGGGATGATATACATCTATTCTTCTTTGGGCTAGTTCAAATTAGGTTGTAGGACAGGCATGCGTTCACCATCCCAAGTCTCATTACTCACAAGAAGTCCCATTTTGAAAATGTCTTGGTTGATAAAAACTGAACTTAGAGGTATCGCCACCTTTCTCTGTAGACAAGCTGATTCAATTACGCTAGTAGGTAATGATGACTTTTAACTTGTTGATGTCATGCTACCACCTCAGTGAGCTCCATTACATTTGCCATTTAAGAGGTAATTAATGCATCATTAATTTTGTACCTTGAGAAATGAGTCTTAAGATTGAGTTTGCATTTCATAATTTTTGAAAAGACATTCTCATGATATGTGATATAGATAATCAAATGAGCTGGCAACACTTAGAAAACAAGGAATTTGTTAGAGAGTCACGGAGTCGCAGAAAAGCAAAACCATTAAACCACATATCGAGAGTTCTGGGGTTTCAGAAACCTCTGACAATGAATGAAGTCGGGCCATCGGAGCTCTTGCAAACTTTCAAACCATTAGACTAATGTTCAAAAACTTTTAACTTCCCCGACAATAAGAGGAGTTGAGAAGTCGACCATTTCATTGACTTAAGAACATAAGTCAGGGGAACAAGGGATTCATGAACTTGAATAATGATTGACAACAAAGAATGAAGTGTTGATAAATTCTATAATGTCTTTGAGTTACACATGAGTATTGGACTTTTATAAAATAGACTTTTTAAAAATGTCCCCATGACTTGATTTGTGAATCATAAATGAGAAAAAACTAAGACTAAAATTTCACAAGAGGTAAGATATTTGGGCACAAAAAATGACTAGATTGGGGCAAGGCAATGTTATGATTATACCTTCAAGAGGATTTTGCATTAGCTCCTATGGGTTTTCAAATTTAATTGTTTGTTTTTGGATTGGTAGGATGAGGGGCGTATAGAAGAATACATTAAAATTTTGAAAAAATTTAAGTTCAAAATTTGGGGCAACAACAGGCTCTGATTGGGGACGAGGACTGAGAAGGACAAAGCAAGGGACCTAGAATCTCAAGAATGAACCAGTGCATAAATCCATTGGGCAATAGAGTCAGAGAGCATAGGGGACAAAGGAGCCAAGGCAAACCAAAAATGGGACAAAATAGG
The DNA here is from genome assembly GCA_027924645.1 of Cunninghamia lanceolata. NCBI lineage: Eukaryota > Viridiplantae > Streptophyta > Pinopsida > Cupressales > Cupressaceae > Cunninghamia > Cunninghamia lanceolata. Next base: position 2,790,425 of record BSBN01000286.1, on the reverse strand, counting down.
AAAGGAAACAAACACTAGGACAACAAAAACTCATAATATGTACATGGTTAGGAGACCCTACCTCAGATGACTCTTGAATGATCATGCAAATCCATTAACAGGCTAGGAGAAATAGCAGCCTCTACAAAATAATGCTTGATGAATGAAGAGCCCACAAACAGCCAGCTGCCAACTTGTGACCATCATGATAAAAAAGATAAGAATGGCATCATATAACAACTCTCTGGATATGATTTGATACTCAAAAAGCCACTCTCCATTGTACACTTCTGCAATTAGACAACTCATATCAACATTAACCATCATATGATTACCAGCATCTGTCTAAATGACATCATGATACACTTGACTTGGCCAGCCAGGAGAAACCAACCCTTGAATCGGACATCCCACACACAAATCATGAGATAAAGACTCTTCACCGATGCTGTTCGTGGAAGTGACCACATTTTTAAAAAAAATTGAATCTTGATTTGCAAAATATGCCTCACCATGTTCCGGCATACAATCACCTCTTTCAGCAGCAGAAAAAGTAATATCCCATGTGTGAAAAGAATCATTTGAATCATCAGAAGACCAATCATCAACCCTATGCAAAAATGGAAGTGGGTTGAAAGCTAAAAATCTACATTGCAAACAATATTTTTATGTGGCTAAAAATCATTCCCAACTGAATCAATCTCCTCTTTTTCTATAGGACCAAATTCAGCAATTTCATGACTCACCAAATCACATTCATTCACAATTTGCAAATCAGACATGGTGACCTCTTCTCCACATAAAAACTTATCCTCAGATGCATTAAGACACCAATTTGGAATGTAAACAACGTGATGCTCATCACATTTGTCTATTTGAACTCTTTCATCAAAACTATCATGGCTATCCACAACATCATCTTTCATTTCTTGTTTAAAAATTTTGGCATCCAAATTTTTAAAATGAAAAGATTCAAATGAAAGATCATTCTTGACCTCTTCTTGCAGTCGTACTTCTATATCATCTTACTCAGAAAAAGTGAAGGCTTCATATTCAACTTCCATGCACTCCAGAGAAAAAGTATTCAATACCTCATCCTTATGCTATGTAGCCTCAAGTTGCTCCTCATCATTGGGGAAAGTAAATGATTCCATTTCTGTAGAAAACAAGGAAGCCAAAACATTACCATTCGCACTATCATTTTTGCAATTTGTGCCATGGGAGGATTATTTATCTTCTACATCACATGGGGAACCTATGAATTCAACATTATCCTCTTCATACTGGAAATAGAAAGCCTCCATTCTTCTATTCATCTGAGGCTTTATTTCTACATTATTTACCTCTTTTCTACAAAACTGCTTTGAATAAAAAATAGAGAGGTTAAGATATTCGACAAAAGGATGCCATGCTTTTGGAAAACCTACAGGCTGAAAGCTTTGTTTGTGCATGATAGATTTCTTTACAGGTTTACTACCTAAATAATTCATAGCCTAATGTGCTTTCCATAACCCACTTAATATCAAATCATCTTCTATTTTCACAGCCTCTTGTTGAGCAATTTCAATATCATTCACTTTACTCCTTTTCAACTCAAATTGAACATCAGGATGCAAAGAGCAAATAAAAATACAAAGCTAGAGTTACTCACTTGGTTGAATAGGAGCTGGGATCTTTTTGAGTAGTTGGTTAAATCTGTCCACAAAATCTCTGATGAATTCACCTCCTTACTTTTGAATGTTGAAGAATTGACATGGTAGAGCAGCTTCATCAATAGGGCCCTTATATCTTGCCAAGAATTTAGTCTTCAATGAATCCCAATCAGTAATAAATTTAACTTCTAAATGATGAAACCAATCTATTGTAGGTCCAACCAGAGATTCAATAAATAACCGAACAAAAACATCTTCTTCACTTACACCCAAAAATTTGCTTGCAACCGTGAACGCCAGAATGTGTTCTTCAGCATCTTGAGAGTCTTCTCCACTTTACTTCGGGAAGTGCTTTCTTGATCCTTTAGGCAAAGGTGAAAATTGAGACAAAAAGAGAGGTCCAAAATGATTTCCCCATGGCTGAGGAGAAACCAATGTCATATTGCAAATCTGAAAAATAAATCAGTAGGGGTCTTTATTGGAACCAATTGCTTTTGAATACATTCCACTTCATAGAGCCGCTAGCCTCTGTCCTCGGGGAGGCACCTTTAAATTTCTGGGAAAACAATAGCACTGATCTTTCAATTTCAAATCCCTAGTAGAGTCACCAAAAATCTATTGGTTAATAGATTTGTCACTTCTAGTTTATACTCCCTCACCCATACAAATGACAAATGAACCAACAGTTGAGTCACTTGCAATGGTATTCGCAAGTTCTCTCTACTTATTTTACAAGGCCCAGCTACCATTGAATGATTTACAAGGAAAGAAAACTAGGGTATGCTTTTGACTGAAAAGCAGAGAAGGCAAACTAACACCCACTCATGTATCCATGAAAGTGAATGCAAAAGATTAATTTAGAAAGAAATGAGTGCAGATAAATGATACACAATCCACCTATTCCAAACCCACAAATAGTAACAGATTGACAAAAAGAAACAACTATATTTCTCTCAACACATACCAATATAACAAGGACAATATTTAAGATAGATTAGGAATTGACACAAGAACAATTGCAATCATAGAATATATTTGAAGACACAAAGTTTTGAAAATAATCCTTCATTTCTTTAACATGACAAAACTCCAAGTTTTTGAAAATGCTTCTATACACAAGCTGAGTTATGAAAAAGATAATTGGAAATACCAAATAGAATAAACTTACTCCCCTTCCCCTGTTCACAGCAAGCCAGAAAGAGCTCCCCTCTCTCCTTCTAAAACTCCCTCCTTTACAGTTTTTCAAAACCCAAAAATATATCTAAATGTAACTGTCCATAATGGTCGTCTAAGTAACCACTATCAAGAAAGTGACCTCAAAATAGAAAAAGTTGCGTTAAAATCAAAATTTTGGTTACCACTGTTAATTACAAAAAAATTTCATGCATGCCAAACAAGTGGCATTAGACTGCCCCAGGTACGGGGGCGATTCCTAATTCTAGTCGTATTTCCATGAAATGATTATGAAATTTAGGACGTTCTTCCTCTTTTTCTAGAACGAAGATTACCCTGCGATATTCAGCATAGCTGGTCTTCTCTTTCCACATGATTGTGCGCAACTGGGAGATGATATCAATATGTTCTTCTTTAGACCAATTCAAATCGGGTTGCAGGACAGGCATGGGTTCACCATCCCAAGTCTCATTACTCACAGGAAGTCCCATTTTGAAAATGTTTTGTTTGATAAAAACTAAACTCAGAGGTACCGCCACCTTTCTCTGTAGACAAGCTAATTCAATTACACCAGTAGGTAATGATGAGTTTTAACTTGTTGATGTCATGCTACCACCTTAGTGAGCTCTATTACATTTACCATTTAAGAGGTAATTAATGCATCATTGATTTTGTACCTTGAGAAATGAGTCTTAAGATTGAGTTCGCATTTCATAATTTCTGAAAAGACATTCTCATGATATGCCGTATGAAAAATCAAATGAGCTAGCGACGCTTAGAAAACTGGGAATCTGCTAGAGAGTCGCAGAGTCACAAAAAAATAGAAGCATTGAACCACATATCAAGAGTTCCAGGGTTTCAAAAACCTCTGACAATGAATGAAGTCGGGCCATTAGAGCTCTTGCAAATTTTTGAACCATTAGAGTGATGTTCAAAAATTTTCAACTTCCTCGACAATAAGAGGAGTTGAGAAGTCGGCCATTTCATGGACTTAAGAACATAAGTCGGCGGAACAAGGGATTCATGAACTTGCAAAATGCTCGACAACAAAGAATGAAGTGTTGATAAAGTCTATAAAATCTTTGAGTTACATATGAGTATTGGACTTTTATAAAATAGACTTTTTAAAAATGTCCCCATGACTTGATTTGTGAATCATGAAAGAGAAAAAGCTAAGACTAAAATTTCACAAGAGGTAAGATATTTGGTCACGGAAAATGACCAGATTGGGGCAAGGCAATGTTATGATTATGCCTTCAAGAGGATTTTGCATCAACTCCTACAGGTTTTCAAATTTAATTGTTTTTGTGGTTTGGCAGGATCAGGGGTGTATAGGAGAATGCATTAAAATTTTGAAAAATTTTAAGTTCAAAATTTGGGGCAACACCCAGGATGGTATACTTATCGCCAGTGGATTCACATTTGTATTTCAATTTAATTGCATATTTCATTGAATAAGCATAGATAAGAATGGCTTGCCGCATTGTGTGCCTATTTTATAGTTTGTTGTAATTGCACACTCCACTGAATAAGCATAGAGTTGGTTGGTTCTATCGTCTAGTGTGTTTCTTCTAGTTTCTTGCATCAAACACACTCCACTGGAGAAGTGTAGACTTGGTTGGCTCTATCACCTTGTGTTCTTTATTTGATTAGATCACTTCTTGTAGCTGCATTCTTTAATATATTTGGGTGTGTTCCTATGCACGACATGCTCTCACCTTGCCCACACTAGGATCTGTGTGGTCAGAAGGTGTTAAGGATGTGGCATTGTAAGTTTATTTCAATTAAAATTTTCAAAAAAGTTGGGGTGGTTCATTACAGAATGATAGATGGATTAGATCATGGAGAGGAAGAAGATGGTTCAAATGAGAGTTTAGATGACTATGTGTAGGATGAACATACAAAACAAATAGGTAGAGCCAATATAAGTGGGTCCACAAATAAGTAACAACCTTTTATATAAAAATAATATATATATATATATATATATATATATATATATATATATATATATATATATATATATATATATATATATCTTTGTGTGTGTAATTATATAATTATAATATAACAATGTGTATATATATACATATTATACATAGTGTATATATACATTATGTATATATATAGTATAGGTAACTAACAACATTTTATTTAGAATTAGTTACCAGAGAAAAAGACCAAGTTGAAACAATTATAGTAGGAGGGATTGAGAACAAAACATAGGATAGATACACTCCTATCTCAAGAGAAGGAAGCAATACAAAAAGTAAAATAGGAAACTATGAAGGCTACACAAAAAGCCTACATCACTTTGCTACAAAAGGAGAGAGAAGAACAAATGCAAAAGCAGAAAGAAGAACAAATGCAAAAGGACAAAGAAGACAAAAATAGAAGGAGAAACAACTATGAAAAGGGAAGAGAAGTTGAAAAAAGAGAAGGAAGAGAAGTTGTTAAAAGAAAGGGAGAAGAAATGATAAAAGGAGAAAGAGACACAATAACAAAAGGAGAAGGAAGAGCAAGAAGAACAAAAAAAACCATCATAAGAAGAAGAACAAGTTGAACAAGAGGTGTCACAACAATTGCCTCCATCACCTCCACTGCCTTCTCCATCTTAGGACATGATGAAGCAAATCAAATAGTTCTTAGTAGAACAAAAGTAACTGTAGCCACTACCACCTCCTCCAATCCTATACCTTCCAATCATGAATGTAGTACAAATCTCACCACTATAGACATTCCAATTAGGAGACAAGTTTCAATCAACAGTAAGAGAGGAACTACTCAAACAATAAGTGGATATAGTCGACACAATGGAAGATATATTGAGCACAATACAAAAAACATCGTTGTAACTTATAAGGGATACCTCAGCTACCTTGGGACAATAGCTCAAGCAATTCACAAATAATATGGTATAGAAGGTTTAGAACCAAGAGGATGCAATGGGAGATAAATTGATGGAGGAAAACAAGAAGAAATAGATTAAAGAAATGTAGAAGAAGTGTGCTACTACACACACCAAATTAGAAGTAGAAATAAGGAATATGTAGACAAGGTACTCGGGTGCAAACTCTTTATACCAATTTTGTTTGGGATGGCCTGCTACAACAAAATACTTGAAAATGAAACTTGAACATATTTAGAACCAAATAATGCAACAAGAATCCACCTATGATGTTCAAAAAGATCAAGATAGGATCCATCGAGTATTCCTTGAGACCCTTCACAATCAGTACCAACAAGTTCAAGATCAAAGGGAAGGACTTAGAGGCCAAATAAAGCAACTTAGGGGACTAGTTAACCTCCACCTTGCTCATCTAATAGCTCTACTAGCAAAATCCAACAAAATCACAACACATTTACAAATACTAGAGATAGTATAAGAAGGAGAGAAAACTTTACTTAAAATCAATGATCAAATAATGTTGCTACAGTAAGGGATTATCCAATGGGAGAATATATATAGTCATCTACAAGGTATATATAAGCATTCTACCATGAAGTATAGAAGTCTCCTACAATTTTGTCAACTTTAGTAGGATAGAGCTAGGATGAGGACAAGACATAATTCTAAAGGGGGGATGATGTTATCAAGATAGAGTTGACATGGAAGCAAGAATCACCCACCACAAAAGGATCATGGTAGCAACTCATCCAAAATACACAAGGGGTCACACCCTTTACTTATACTTTGTATAAGTAAAGGTTCTATAAATATTAAATGTAATAGATAGAGCATATATGAGTATGGTTAGGAGATAGATATGAATATGATAGAAGGATAGAAGGAAGGAACAACAAGTAACATGGTTGTTGATATATATATATATATATATATTGGACTCACATACGATGTGTTATGATGTATGTATTTGTATTATGTTCTTTCCTAGTGCAATCTTCTATAATTTATCACTTTCACTCTAACCCTTTTCTTATCCCCAACACTAGGGTATAAATATAACATTTCTAGTACCTAAGTGTTAGCCCTCAAATTTGATAATCCTGGGCAACCATTTCAGTGACACTCTGCAAATAATAGGAGTATAGTTGTGATCAAGGCAAGACCAATTAATCACATACAGGTTTATAAAAGTACAAAGAGACAAACCTCCATGGGACTTTATGTAGCCATATTAAATTTGTTCACATTGATAAGTTAATTTGCACTAACATGTCTATTTAATTCTTTTAAAGAATTAAATATTATTCTATTATGCTAGAGTAATTAAATTTGCACCATAGCCATGTAAAATGAAATTGCATGTGCTTAGGTGAATTCTCTATGTAAGGGAAATTAATTCTTTAAGAGAATTAATTAACATTGTGAAAATGCAAAGGGTAATTGCAGGTGAAAATTATATGTTGGAGGAGATGTATAAATTATTGTCAAGAGGAAAGTAATTAAGGTTGGGTTAGTTATACTTGAGATAAATTAATTCTTTAAAGAATTAATTTGGAATTGGAAATTCCTGAGGAAAAAGTGAATAAGTATTTCAAGGAGTTAAGTTACAGGTAGTTAACCAACTACTTGGGCATGGGTAAATTGTATAAAAGGGGGTAGTTCCATTTTACGAGGGCTCTCTCTCTCTCCTCTCTTGGGAGATATGTTGCATGTAATATTTTGCAAATATTATTGAAGTTATGTGAAATTTGATGAGGTGAAGATAAACAATTTTCTTGCTTCATGAATTAAATTTTCTGGGAGACCTTGTGCTACCAAAAATAAAAGTGGGCTTTGTATCACAGATTTGGAGAAATGTTGATAAATTGTGTGCTATCAATGTTTAAGAGTTGTTTATTTGCAAATTTAGAAGAATATTAACTGACTTTGTGTTGTTAATGTTTTGAGATATTTCTCATCAAATATTTGTTTCATTATTTTTTATATTACCTAATCTCAGCAAGTATTAATGGACTGTGTGCCGTTAATATTTCATTTTTCATTTTAGTCAAAAGTTCACATAGTATTGAGGAGAGGAGAAATTATTTAAAAATATAAAATAATACATTCATACGAAGTGAGCTATACCTTCTAACAACTTTAAAGAGCGATTGTAAAAATCTATTTTACAGTTCGTTCAACTGTTAGTGCAATTGTCATCTTAAGATTGGGCAAAATATACAAAGGAATTTCGAGTGACAAATCTATTTACTAACACTAAGTATAGATCTTTGATCTGCACAAATACTTGCCAATAGGGGACATTGCACTAGCTAACTTACCATCTATCTATAATGCTACATACTCTTGGAACCATCCTCCTCCATGATGCTTTCTCTCCAATCATAAATTTGAAGTATCTTGCAATCACAACTCAACAAACAAATGGGTTAGTAACTATCATATAATCAAAGTACATAATTGGTAATAAGGCATTTAACAACTAAATAGAAATCAACACTATATCAAATTAACAAAAATATATTCAAATCATTATACCATATAAATTCCATCTCAATAAATTCTAACACAATTTCAACATAATACATACAAATGTCATAATCATATCAAAATTCCTTTGATCCTAATTATTAATAATAAGTTTTATTGAGGTGCTACATAGGAAGCAACTCCATCCTTATGCAATTTTCATTTGGGCCATTTATTTTTTCCATAGTTTTCACTCATTCTTGAGCAAACTACTAGCTTGGTCATTCTCATATCCCATGTCAATTCAAATGACATTTTTGTGAGGTAGATTACTAGTTCTCTATGGGTTAGCTCTTGTATCCACCACTCTTCCTCATTTAGTATGTCAATTTGACTCTTTAGACATTAAAGTACAAAAATACAAGTTTATTGGAAAAGAAGAGACCAACAAGATCAACAACATAGACAATAACCCTAACCAATAAAGCTTCTTTGATCCTATTTTTCATTTTGTTTAGTCAAGGCCCTAATATCATGCATCTATCTCCAAAAGCACCAAGTATAAAAAGGTCAAAGATCATAATTCTTGTAAAGAAAAATAAACACCTCACATAAATATTATAGGTAAATCAATTAATCACCATGATACACAACATCACCTAGGATAAAGAGTTGAGACTGGTAGATACACTCTCTAATTAAATGCATAGAATTCAAATAAATAGAATGATGGTACTTAGCTCTAAATTTAATGAAGATTTGACTATGACGGATGTTGTCAATTGGTTTGCTAATTGTTAGAAAATTCGAACTTGTCATACAATTACCTCAGGACTAATAAGTTTGATGTTTGATGTTCTTGTTCACTTTCCCACTTGTTGAATTGATCTCCATGTCTATGGGTCTAAACCTACAAGTAAAACTAAAGTTTGTTCACATATATAAACTACATTGAAATAAATGCCAAAGATTTGCTCACCTTGGCATTTGGATCCTATTTATGAAAAAAGAGTGGTGTTGATAGACATCATTAAGGAGCTTGCTAGGCTAAGATCATTCTAAATTAGTCAAACCCTATTACCGATTCAATGATTTGGTACAACGATCAAAGATAGTATGCAATCATGCACTATGCCTAAGATGTTGATGTCATGCTCTTGTGATGATGTAAAGAGTAATGAAGCTCTCTAATGATTTCTCTTGACAAATTCCTAAATAATCTTTGAATGAATTAGAATTTTATTAACACATTTCCACTTAAATTAGCAACTAATGACTGATGGAAATAGAGTCAACTTGAACCTAAATTAAATACTAAATTTACAAATTAGTTTCCACACCTACAAATTTAAACCAAATTTATTTCTATACCTATAACTTTAATTCAAATGAAAAAATAGATAACATAAAAATCAAATCCTAACCAAAAACATATATATAAAAATAAGGTCAAACTAAGTTCATATTAATTATCAACTTTTGCACAAAATTGTACTATAAAATAAACAACAAAATAATAAAATGCCAAAACCAATAATCTTGGCGCATATGTCAACATGAATTAATACATCGAAATAATTTTTAGAATTCAATGTATGCCAAAAACAAATTTGGAGAAATATGGTCTTTTACTTTAAGTTGAAAGACTTTGGGATTTTGATTTGAAAAATATTTTGGCCAAATGTATGGGATATAACGTTTTATTGGCCCAAATTGCCCACCCGTCGTTTTTGTCTCATTTTGCCTTCTGACTTGGTTTTCATTCTCTTTGTAAGTCAAGTAAATAAATGCAGCCTAGATTATATTTTAACTGTTCTATTAAGAACTATTGTTAAATTTGTTGTTGAGGGTGTAGTGTATTAGTTGTGGATGGCATTGTTATCGTGCTTATTGAGTTTGCAGATTTGTAAGTTTTTGTTGGATTATTGTATTTGCAGTTTAGTTTGTTGCTTATTAGGATGGTGTCTTCATATTTGGTTTTATTGACTAGTTAATTTAAATTTATTAGTTGGGTTGAGATTCTTAGTTGTTGTTAACAGACCCATGTTTATGGTCTCATTAGCTTCGCCTAATTAATGCTCAAAATTAAAATTTCATATTTTTTTATAATTTTTAACTTAAGTTTGGAGATTTGAATCATTAATTGTTAGAAATGCGGCCCTCCATTTATAGTCTCACCAACTATAGAATTGAAGTAGAATGTCTGTAGAAACCCTCCAGTTAAACTTTTAGGTTTAGACTATTATTGTTGGAGAAGGGCCCTCCTTTTATGTACTACCAACTAAACCAAATTAATACTCAAAATTAAAGTCTAATATCAGTTGAAACCCTTAATTTAGGAATAAAAAATAATTTGCATTATTAATTTTATTCTTTAAATGGTTCTTATTTGTAAAGTTGTCATCACGCTTCATCTAGCTTTAAAATTCTCTCCTTCAAAATGTAATTTGGTTATCTTCTCAAAAGACTAAATTTGATGATTGTATGATTCTAAAATTTCTGAAGGCGTTGTTCAACAATTTTTTTGGGCATCATACCACAAAAGCAGAAACATTCTTTATCTACTTTTTCTTTGACTCCATTGTCCTAAATTAGTCTATTAAAATTTTATCAATAGAACCTTTTCCAGATTGAAGGGGTCAAAATCATTCAATTTTCAATGTAAATTTGTTGGATACAATCCTGCTCGCGATTTTCAATGTAAATTTGTTGGATATAATCCTACTGGCTTGGAACAAACAAACAAGTAATTTAAAGCTCTAGAACAAGCATTGATCCATAATATTCTTAAACATCATCCACTTCAACACCAATAAAAATAGGACAACTATTTCACTCTACTAAAATATCATCCATTTCAATAACTATCAATATTAATTTTACACCTCGATATTTAAGAATAGTCCAAATATTTACTATTTTTTGTTGTCGACAAGATGTAAAATTGGTATTGACTGTTCAATCATTAAATTGGATGATATTTAAATGGTTCTAGTGTAGAAGACCCAGTAGTTGAGCACTCTAACTTCACGCCTCTCAAAATCATATGTGGCAATTTCGAATCACTCCAAAAAAATTTCAGTAGCTTTCTTGGCAATGCCCCTACTTATAACTAAGGTTTCAGGGCCACATCATCAAATATGATGCCACATCAGCATGTTTCTTGTTGAGGTGTCAAATAGTTCCCCCCAAAAAAGGGTGGACCAATAGGTGTGCATTAAGTCATGTTTTATTGGTGGGCTGATGTGGCATCACATGATTGGTTGCTTTTTAAATCTAAAGGGCACAGAAGGTGGTGAAGAAAGATGTGTTTATTGCTAGACAACTTCAACATATAAAGCTTCAAATATCACAACTACAAAAAGACAAGACTGGCTGATGGCTTCTTATCCAGGCAGCTGATTGTTTTGAAGTTTATTATGCCAGATTTATACATTGTAAGGTGACAGGGTTGTGATTGCTGGTTGTTACAGCTTGCAGCTATTTGTTTTAGTTGGACTGGTTTTCAGCTTTGTACTCTTTTTTTAGATGCTTGGCTGTAGACAGCTCTCAGTCATTGGTTCTATTTGAAGTTTTATGTGCTGTTCTTTATGGCTGTAATTGGTTTTCTGTATTTGGAACATAGATCTTTGTTTACAGTCTATTGTGGACTGTTCTTTTTTGTATAATTGCATTCATTCAATATAAAAAAAACACTAACAACTTTAAAGTCACAACTACTAGTGCTAAACTTTTAAAAATATTGGACCTTAAATGCACATATACTATCTCAGACATTGGAACTATCTCACCTATTAGGTCTTTTCCCCTGGACTTCCTCAATTGGTCAGTGCGTCTTTACATAGATTTAATGGACCCCACGTGTATATGATGGTCAGAGCGTCTTTCGAAGCAGAACTTTCTTCCTCAAACATGTGATCAGGGCTTAAATTTGATAGTTGTATAGCTGTATTTAGACATTTTTTCTGTAAAATACATTCAAAATTTAAAAAAGGAGAGATTTAGGACAAACTTGCAAAATTTACATAAAATTATGATTATATATATATATATATATATATATATATATATATATATATATATATATATATATATATATATATTTGATTTTTATATGATTTATTTATACTAAGACATGTCATAGTATTTGAAGGGCACCTTTGAATAGATAACTGTCATAAAAAAACTTGCTTGACAGTCAAGGTTGACTGTCAAATTTAAGCCTGGCACGTGATTAAGACTGCGTTCAAATTCCATTGGTTTCCAAGAAGGTAAGTTGCATGACTTAAGAAGCAAAACGTGTCGTAGAAGCAACTTCGATAACTTATTCTCTGAATGTTCGAAACAGTCATCGTCGTAACTTGTATTTCACACGCAGAAATATGTACAAGGTAACCGATTGTTGAAGGCAACCGACTAATTAACCTGAAACGCGCTTTGATTGGAAAGAGTAGATTAAGTCGGTCGTAGATTATTTCCAAGTGAAGACGTAGGAAATTGCTTTAAACATTCGTCTAAGGTGGTCTTATTTGTTGTGTAGGTGGATCTATTAGCTCTATAGATAGCAGCAGTAGAAACTCAATCTGCCCAAACAATTTCAGACAGCGATATCAACCAAAATGTTACAGCGAATTGTTCATTCGGGTCATGCTGCTGCCAGCATGTTCAATGTAGAAAAATATGGTGCGGTAGGCGATAGAAAGCATGATTCTACTGAGGTCATTCATCATTTTTAATATTTTTTTTCCCTTACTGTGAATTAGTAGCAACAGGGAACATTCTGTGTATACAAAGATCTTCCGTGCAAAAACCATTTTTTTTTTTTTCTTTTTATTTAAAGATGAATGGCTTTTATTTCGAACAAATATTGGTTTATGTCTAGGCCTTGAAACAATAAGAATTTATTCATTTTCAACTCATTGTGTTATGGAAAAAAATGAATTCAAACATTTTTTTATTTTTCTGCAGGCATGGTACACAGCTTGCAGAAAGTCACCAGCAATCTTGTTAGTGCCAGCCAACAAGAAATTTGTTGTAAACAATCTGCTTTTCCAAGGGCCCTGTCAACCTGGCTTCATTTTTAAGGTCTATAATTTAAAAAGAGAAATGCTTATTCTACTTGTAGGAACTGACTTTATTTTATGTATATTTATTAACTAAATAATTTATTTGAATTTCTAGGTAGATGGGATGATAGATCCACCCCAAAATTCAGGGATGAGCTTAACCAGTCGGTGCGTTGTAAACGACTGGCTGGTCGAAAACAATACGGACTGACAATGGCGATCAAAAATAGGTCGATAAGTAGTACGGAGGAATGGTCGAAAGAAAATGAATCTATTTGGTCGTTAGCTGGAGCCGACTGGATGATTGGTCAAAAAATCTGTATAGCCAGTCGTTTACAAGGCACCAACTATTTATGATGGGCAAAAATTCAGAAAGCAGGAAGAATACTAATAAATGGTTGCAATTTGTTAAACTGTAAAGATTTACTCTGATGGGCACAGATCTAATTAACAGACAGGGAGAAAAATTGCGGGCTTCCCAATATAAATGGGTCAACAAACAAGTAAGTAACAACCTTTTATAAGAAATAGTCTTTTAATTTTCATATATTTATATACACACAATACACAATGTATATAGTGTATGTAAATAACAACCTTTTATTCAGATATACTTTTAATTTTCATATATATATACACAATGTATATATACATGTTATATAGTGTATATACACAATGTATACACACATACACTGTGTATATACATACAATTGGGGGACAGAGAAAAATTGTGAGTTGGCCAATATAAGTGGGTCAAAAATAAATAAGTATCAACATTTTATTCAGAAATAATCTTTTAACACACACACACACACACACACACACACACACACACACACACATATATATATATATTGTGTGATATACATAGTATGTATTAGTGTACATATATACATAGTGTGTATGTGTATGTATGATACAGTGTATATATATGTTGTATCTCATACACATGCACTGTATATATATGACAAAATATATATATGCAGTGTATCACACACATACACTTTGTATATACATATACACAGTGTTTATGTATATACAGAGTGTATGTGTGCAATGTTGAAGGTCTATAATTGAAAAAGATAATTGGAGAGGTTGCTAAAGCAATTGTTTCATAGGAATAAAGAGACACCACTTTTAATGTTTTTATCTTTTTTATGCAGAGTGTTAAAATTGAAAGTGCAAACCACACAACAGAAATCTGATTCAAAACTTATTTATGTGCTTTAAATAATGTAGAATCAATGGAGATTGCAACAGAAATAAAAAACCCATTACATAGAAATAACATACATCAAGAACCGAACACATAACACAGTATGTAATGTGGAGAAAACCCTTTTGGGTAAAAAACTCCACCAAGAAAAATGGCTCCAAATTGTATTATCTTCAAATATGAGATTACAATACATGCACTTGCTCTCCTCTCTAGTCTTCAATCCAGCGCTACATGTTACTCTCAACTCTAATAAAAACGTAGTACAAATATCCTTATAAAAGGGGATTGCCTTTTAGGGCAAGATAATCGACATAATATCAACCATCGAATCTATGACCTAATGACGAACGATCTAGATTTACAATGATAAAATATAAAATAAAATGTGGTTTCGAGGGCATTACCCTTGAACCCCCAATGGGGCGTGCGGTCCTTGGACCCCCCGCCGAGGGGACGATCCCTCCGGACCCCTCACATGGGGAATCCCCCCTGCGACCCCCCATCATAGGTGAGTTAGCATCGAGGAATCGATATAAACATCTAGCTGAAACAAGACCACTACTGGTGAAACCTTTCATCTCTTATAGGTGGTTTACAAACAATACTAGGAGTAATTAATTACATAGGATTTACAATGTTGATGGCACCTTAATCCTAACACAGAGAAGTGTATCTATGATGGAGAGACTATGTAAGGATCACATACTTTTCAGACCTTCTAATCCTAAGCATGATATAGGAAACATGACACAACATCATTAACGGATATATTTTGTCACTTTAAGTTATTGTAGTTAAGTATGGAATTAAAAATTCTTTTGAATATTATTCATTTTAGTGTTTTAACATTCAATAGCAATTTTACATTTCATTTGTAAGAAAAAGTGGTAAATATTTATCTTATTTTTATTGGTCAAAATTTACCTTTGACTGTTAAAGTGGATAATGTTTAAGAATAGTCATTTAGATGAATACTATTTGGAAGTTTCAAATTGTTAGGGTCAAGTTTTTTAGATTTGATATTTGAGGGCCCATGGCTAATGTTATGCAATCAAATGTTTTGCTTAATGTGATAGTGTCTTTTTGTTGGCATAAAGCACCACAAAAGGTTGTGTAGATCAAAAGGAAGATATAGCAAAGCCTTATATGGAAGGCTATACATAGTCACACTCTACTCTAAATCCAATATTTAAAAAAATTGAAATCACTGTCATGTGAACTAACAATTATATGAGACAATGTAGGGTAGAGGGTGTAATGAGGACTGTATGGGAGGACCCTTTTTCTTCCTATAATATGTTCTTCTAAAATTTGTATTATTGTCACAATTACTTTCTTTTTATTTAAAAAAAAAAGATATATGAGACTTTCAAATCACACACCAAGATCCATCATCTAAAAAAATTTCTCCTCTTCCCATTGATGGATCCTAGAGAGTGATCTAAAATGTTGATGTAAAAAACTTAACATAGTTTTCTCTTAGAATCATTACAACTTAGTTCATAATAGAAGAATTCAAATGTAGTATTTACTATAAATAAAAGTTTATTTTGTGAAACATCATTGTTAGAGGAATAATTATTTATCTCATTTGTATATTTATCTAAATTAATGGATTTGTCATCACATAGTTTATAAAAAAACATTCTAATTTATCATGAAGACTATTGAAATATTATGGTTGCAATAGATTTGTGATGGTTTAATAGTTTATTGAAAATAATGCAAAGAGATAGGCTAGCTAAAATGTGAATTAAATTGAAATATATTAACTAACAATGGTATCAAGAACAATAGAAAATGAATGAGTTAAATCCTAGTATATAATTGCAACTATTGAGCACAAAATAAAATAGCATTTTAATAATTATCAAAAAATTCAACAAAAAGTTTCAGTTACCTTGTAGAGTTTTATTGAATTTTGAAACATAGAGCTTTGCATAATTGAAATTTATTAATTGAAGAAAATTTGAAAGTAAACATCTATTAAACAATTTGTCATCAAAATCTAGCTACCCAAAAGTTTTTATGACAATCTAATTCTTGAAATATCAATACACATACACTTTTGTATTGAATCATTGACAATAATAGTATTGAGATTGATGTATGATGCATGCTACACCCTTAATATTATAGTGTGCATAGGGATAAAAGTAGTCAATTTGTGGCTAACATAACTCTTTATTAAGTTATATGATCATTAAAATAGTCTTAGATAGGTAGTTAAGTCAACTTGAGTGGCATTCGGCATAAGTATGGTATATATAAGAGATAAAGGATATCTTATTATTGGTGAACACACCAGGATACTGAGAGGGGGGGTGAATCAGTATCTAAACAAACTTCAAATCCTTCGAAGCAAATTAAAACTTAAACATTACAGTATCAACATAAGCATGAAAGATCAACGCAATACACATCAACATATAACACCAGATATAAGTGGAAAACCCAAGAAGGGAAAAACCATGGTGAGGATTAACTCACAATATATGAAGCTCAAAATTACAACTTTGTTTTAGGGTCACTCCCAAGGAAGCTACTACTCCCTCCAAACTTTGTTTTAGGGTCACACTGAAGGAAGAAACTACTCCTTGAATTGAGAGCACACTTAGAAATGAATACAATATGATAGTCCTTCTACTACTTGACACTTGACATTGAATCTCACACCTTTGATGATTTCACTTCTACTTCTTCTGATGATTGGGTCAATTAGGCACGCTCTTTACTTCCCTCCTATCACAAAAATTTCTTCAAGATAAATCAGGATAGCCTCTAACACTTTTGCTCTTTCTCCTTCAGTTACACATCACAATGCATATGATATTCGTACTCTACTCTTTACACTTTCATATTTTTTATTTTCACAATCATACCTTCACCTAGACCAGCTAGGTTTACAATATATACATGACATTACATTGATTCCATTACAAGTCAGCCAATACAACATGAATATTACATTTTATAAGTTAGCCAGAGATCACAACAAGAAACATGCATAGGGCAAGCCCTATCATGAACAACATACTACTCTAGAAGGAACCACATGCCTTGTGTATCCCAATTCATGCTTAGTCTAGTCTTAAATAGTCTTCACAACATCATTCTTCAAGGAATAACATCCACATCCTTCACAAATCTAAATTAGGTCGCCCTTAAGCAATAACACATGAAGTTTGTAGCACAAAAATCATTTCAACTTGGTGGTACTCATGAGTGATTGAACATTTCTTGTTCTTCTCCCAGATGAGTAGGACCTATACAACATCTCCAAACATTCCTTGAACTCTACACAGCAACAACATGGTGGCGTATACCTAAAACATTCCTCAGTCAGCCAAACAAAGGCATAACCTAGAAAAATCATCATGCCAGACGACAACTAGTTTGGGAGAGAGAAGAAAAACACCTTGCAGAACAATTGGAGAAAACACAAGAACATTTAGACCATCTTCCATCAGTCTATGTACCATTTCATGCCACAACAAGTTGGTGCACATTATCTACATATGTCTTGAAAACAACTAGGCATCCAGAACTGTCTGTCTCACTACTATCATTTGAAAACTAAGCTTGCGGACCTCTAAAATACTTGAAACTCATGTGGATGCACTAATAAACTATTGTTCAAACATATCCTCAAAACTGCATAGCCATATGTATCATTGTGGAGGAATGTAGAGTATTTCAAATAGTCTTCTTCATCACTTATTTTTAACAGAGCAGAGACCAGAACTCTATCTCTCATAACTTTCACTGCGGAGAGAAAAATGATCTAAAACATTGGATTTAGAACCTTTACATCATATTGAACTTAACTTCTAAACCGCATGGCCATATCTTCAAATGTATAGGAATGTAGAGGAATGTAGAGGAATGCAGAGCATTTTACCAGATAGTTTTCCAGGCAACTCTTTGTGGTAGAAACCTTCACCAACTTCCAGAGACCAAAGCCTTCATGTAACAACACATGCATCCTTAGAAATAATAGGAAGGATCATACAACATTCCACAGGCCATTAGTAACATCTTCTCATCCTCAGCATAGCTTAATGCATCATCATTCATCTTAGTGCTTCTAATTCCCATCTTAATATTTCATCATTCATCTTAGTGCTTTTGATTCCCATCTTAATATTTCATCATTCATCTTAGTGTTTCTAATTCCCATCTTAATATTTCATCATGAAAACATTAACAACTTGACTTGACATTAATTAGGGCATGACATCCAACCATGAAAATCAAGAACATTACTGCATCTCACTACTTTGTTGACCTCAAACATGCTCAAAACAACTTGTCTTGACATTGATCAGGACATGACATCCAGCCATGAACATCAGCAACCCACTATGAACATCAGGAACATCACCAATATATCTCAATGCATCTCTATTATATCATCATCACAAACTGAGTGTTGACCTCACTCTAAGTGTTAACATCAATGACAACACAATGACAACACATATTGCCAACAAACTCCCCCTTTGTCATTGATGGCAACACATACTCCCCCTTAGATGTAGATTTCTCTCTCCCCCTTTGACATCAAGGACAAAGGGCAATTTTTCCTTTTTCTTAGGGTACAAACTTGTCTCCTTAAGATGTGCATTTTCTTAACTTTCTCCTCCTTTGATGTTCATACATTCTTTCTTGAAACAACTTAGGGTTCTCCCTGTCAGCAACAACCACTACCTACTCCCCCTGAGAGGTAGCCATCATTAGTCTAGGAAAATGGATATAGCATGAACTCCCCCTAGATAGATGCACCACTATTCATCTAGCAAGAAGGAGAGGCTATTACCCAAAACCTCTACTAGAGATCTTCAAAAGTATTATTTGCAAGAGCGTTTGTGAAAATATCTACAATTTGATCCTTTGTTGGAGCATATTCCAACTTTACTTCCTTATCTGCAACCTTCTCTATCAAAAAGTGATACTTGATTGCTATATGCTTGGTTCTAAAATGCATCACTAGATTCTTGGAAATATTGATAGCACTTGTATTATCACACAAAATAGGAATAGGCTCATCATACAATACCTTAATGTCTTTCAGGGTTTGCTTCATCCACAACACTTGTGTATAGAAAGATGTTGCTACAATATACTCTGCCTCTATAGTTTATAAGGACACTGAATCTTGCTTCTTGCTCTACCACGAAACCAATCTACTTCCTAAAAAGAGAGCACCACCACTTGTGCTTCTATCTCCAACACAACCAACCCAATCAACATCAGTGTAGGCACTCATATCAAAGTCATTACTTCTTGGATATCATAAACCATAGTCTGAAGTCCCCTTTGAAATTATCCAAATATTCTTTTCACTACCTTCTCATGTGTTTGCTTGGGATTAGCTTGATATCTGGCAACCACACATACTACATGCATAATATCAAGTCTAGAAGTGGTCAAGTACAACAATCCTCTTATCTTAGATCTATAGGAAGTCTGATCAACCTCCAAAGATTCATCATCTTTTCTCAAGTGACAACTAGTAACCATAGGAGTACTTACTGGTTTAGAGTCCTCCATGCCAAATTTCGTCAACATCTCTTTAACATACTTAGCTTAAGAAATAAACATACCATCATCTAGCTGAGCAATTTGAAGTCCAAGGAAGAAACACATCTCACTAATCATAGACATCTCAAACTCTTTTTGCATCTCCTATGCAAACATTTTACACATATCATCATCTTCACCAAAGATGATGTCATCAACATACACTGCAACTATCAATATCATATCTCCTTCTTTCGTGATGTGAAGATTACTATCTATAGTACCTTTCTTGAAGCCTTGCTAAAGTAAGTATTTATCCAACCTAGCATACCAAGCTCTAGGTGCTTGCTTGAGACCATACAAAGCTTTCTTGAGTCTACACACCATGTCTATATTTTTTTATAGTTGGAAACCATCTAGTTACTCAATGTAGACTTTTTCCTCAACTAGATCACCATTAAAAATGTTGACTTGACATCCATTTAATAGACCTCAAAGTTCTTATGAGCAATAAGGACAAGAAACATCCTAATTGCCTCCATCCTAGCTACCAAAGCATATGTCTCCTCAAAATCAATGCCTTTAACTTAAGAAAAGCCCTTACACACCAATATTGCTTTATTCTTCACAACTTCACCATATTCATTCAACTTGTTCAGAAATACCCACTTTGTTCCTATGAAATTCTTGTTGGCTGGTCTTAGAACCAATTATCATGTCTGATTCTTCTCTATCTGATCTAATTCTTCTTCCATTACCTTTATCCATCCATCTTCTTTTCTAGCATTAGCAAAGGTTTTAGTTTCTACCTTTGATAATAAACACAAGTTTACTTGCTCATGTGCCTTAGCAAACCTTCTCCTGGTCTATACACCTTCATTCTTATCTCTAATGATCTGATCTGTTGAATGGTTCTTTTGAACATACTTTGTTGGAGTCTTAGGTATCTACTTTGGTTCTTGTTCCTTTTCTTCTTTCTCTTCTTCTTCTTCATCTTCAATGCATGGAAAGATATCAAATCTAGAGTCCTCTAATTCTTGTGAGATCTGATACAAACATTCATATACTTTGACATTAGAGTTTTCAATCATCTTTCCCAATCTCTTGTTGTAGCATCTATAGGCCTTGCTTCTAGTTGAGTAACCAAGAAAGATCCCTTCATCACTTCTTGAATCAAACTTTCTTAGGTCTTCTTTATCTCTTCTGATGTAGTATTTGCTACCAAAGATCCTGAAGTATCTGATAGTGGGAGGTTTTCCATACCATAGCTCATAAGGGGTCTTAATGTTGTTGAACCTCAATTGCACTCTATTAATTAGATAAACAGCAATGTAAACTACTTCCTTCTAGTACATGTCAGGAAGATTTGCATCTTTCAACATTGCCCTAGCCATCTCCTGCACAGTCCTATTCTTCCTTGCCACTACGTCATTTTGTTGAGGGGTCCTAGGAACTAACAGATGTCTCCTAATACCATGATCTTCACAAAACTTTTCAAATTCATTTGAAGTAAACTCACCTCGTCTATCAGACCTTAAACATTTGATCTTAGTATCCATTTCATTCTTAACCATAGCTTTGAAAACATTAAACTTATCAAGGGTATTTGATTTTTCTCTTAAGAAAGTAACCCAATTCATTATAGAATAATCATAAATAAGTAGCATGAAATACCTTTCACCTTGCTGACTCTTTACTCTTGTAGGCCCACATAGGTCAATGTGAATCAATTCTAATGGCCTTGAAGAAGAGTATTCATTGCTCATGAAATTTGTCTTTGTCTGCTTTTCGTTTTAACATTCCTTGCATAATGTATTTGCATGCTTGGTTATCTTGGGCATGTATCTCACCACATGAATAGAGCCAATCTTTACCATATTGTTAAAATTGGTGTCCCATTCGCTTGTACCATAGCCAACACTTAGTGGATTGAGCCAATAAGCATGTTCTTCCATTTACCTCCTTTAGATGGTAGATATCACCATATGACTTGATGCCTTCTACAACTAGTTTTCCAGACCCTACCTTCTTGATTTAACAACCTTTAGCATGAAAGGGAAGATTGTATCCTTTACTGCACATCTGACTAACACTGAGAAGATTGTACTTTAGCCCTTTGACATAGAAAACATCCTCAATCCTGTTCTTCCCATTAATAGTTATGGTACCCTTTCCATAGATTTGTGCTGACTCATCACCACCAAACTTAATAGCTCCACCATTCTCAAGGTTTATAAACTTCTCCTTGTCACCAATCATATGATTGGAGTAATCATTGTCAATTACCTAAACTGTGGCTTCTTCTCTTGCATGAAAGGCAGTTCGTACAACTATTGATCTATCATTGTTTTGCTCAACTTGCAAAGAATCAGTCTTTTCATATTTTCCAACATCATCCTTTTTGTCACCAACATTTAAGGCCATGAAAAGCATTTCATCATTTGAATCATCATGATCCTTATCTTCTGAAGAACAAATGCTCTCTATGCAATATAGGCTTCTTTTGAACTTGTCCTTTTTCTTACCACCCCTTGATTCTTTAAAAGGACATTTAGAAGAAAAATGACTAATATTTCCACAATTGAAACATTTGAAAGGTAACTTACCTATGTATTTGCTTGTGCCTTTCTTCAAGGTTCTTACAAAGTTTGCAACTACTTCATCAAGGTCATCATCTTGATCAGTTGCTTCATCTTTTATCTTCTTGCTTTGAATGTTGCTTCCTTCTTTGGAGCACCTTTGTCAAATTCCCTCATTTCAAAGGTTGTGAGTGAGCCAAACAATTGATCTACTATATAATTATCCAAATCTTGAGTTTCCTCAATAGCATAAACCTTATGACTGTAAGATTTAGGAAGATATCTTAGAACCTTCTTCACAATCTCATCTTCTTTCACTTCTCCACCAAGACTTCTGATGCCATTAACTATTTCATCCAACCAGAGCATGTAACTGACAATGTCTTCTTCTTCTGACATCCTCAGTGTCTCATATTTGCTCTTGAAGATTTGCATCTTGGCTTGTTTCACCTTACTGTCTCCTTCATAAATTCTTTCAAGTTTTACCTAGACATCCTTAGCTGATTTGTACCTCATTATCTTTGTAAGTTCTGAACCAGCTAGCCCACTCATGATGGCACTTTTTGCCATGGCATTGTTCTCATAGAACTTAATCTCATTGCACTTTTTGGGCAAGTACCGTGATGAAAACTTGCTTGCAGGCATCATGTGTGGAATCCAAACTCATATCCTTCAGGATATCTTTCCCCTAGCCATTCCATCATCCAAATCCACACCACCTTCCATAACTACTACCTAAGAATATAGAGTAGAAATGCCCAAACAAACTTGTAGAGTCATGCTATCCCACTTCTCTCATCACACATATCAAATAAAGGCATTCACATCCCATCTCCACCTTACCCTTACCAGGCCTTTCAAGAGGTTAGTTTATAGTAAAGATCATCATTCACCACCCTTCTACCATACCCTCACACCATTCACCAACCCAACTCTGCCAATCCAACAGTGCCCAATGGTTCTAGTTATATCCCTAGTTAGGGATAACTTTAAGGAACCCCCCCTAAAAAAACTTATAAAATCCTGGTGAATCTTTCCTTTTTTTGAAAGAACTATTAATTTTCCTTGCAAATTTATGCACATTATTTAAAAATTTGTAAAATTGTGGTGAATCCTAGTGAAAAATCACTAAAAAAATAAAATCAATGGTGAATCTTAGCAAATAATCACTAAAGAAATTAATTATAATGGCGAATCCTTGCTTTAAAAAAATGTATATTTGGTCAATGCAATGCCCCATATACTCTTTTATTTTTTTTAAAAAAATTTGAAGCAGGGGCCTAGGGGCGGTAGCCACTGGTAGGGTCAAGGGGCAACACCCCTTGTGGGGGTCAAGGGGGCAGCACCCCCTCGTGGAGTCCGGGGATAGTAGTGCACTATCCAAAATGCATTGGATTAATTATCTTTTAAATATTTCACTTTAAAAGCAAACTAAAATAAAACTAAATTCTCACCATTGATTAACATTTTGATCAGATGGATGTTATTGAATTTCATGGTCCTCTTAACATGTGCCTTTTAAAAGGCTTGTTGGGGCCCAAAATTTGTTTTGGGCCACACGATGATAATCTAATCGTGTGGCCCAAAACAAATTTTGAGCACCAACAAGCCTTTTAAAAGGCACATACTAAAAGGGCCGTGAAATTCAACCACAACCATTTGATTAAAATGATAATCAACGGTAATGAGTCAAAGGCATATATGATCGTGTGGCCCAAAACAAATTTCAGGCACCAACAAGCCTTTTAAAAGGCACATACTGAAAGGGCCACGGAATTCAACCACAACTGTTTGATTAAAATGATAATCAACGATAATGAGTCAAAGGCATATTCAAAGTGAAATTAGCCGTAAAGTAAATAGGATAATTATTAATAATGGTGATATTACCCCAAAAGTAGTGAGAAGAATATTATATTAATGGCGAATCTGATTAAGATTTATAATTATATTAAAAACTATGGCGAATCAGCTCTAATGACGCATAATTTACTTGGCAAAACAATTTAATTTATTGGTTTAAAAAATAATTCTCTGACAATTTAACCAAGAATTTTTTTTTGGTCAAAATCAGGCCATTTAGCCCCTCACTGGTTGCAATATATTCACCAAATTTGAATTTCTAGATTTTAACTATTCACCAATTTGTAATGATTTGCCACTAAAAAAATCCTGGTCCCTAGTTGATCATATCAACTATTGATAGTTATCCCAACACTTTGAGATTTTGACACACAACATCACTTCCCCCTTAGATTAAATGGTTATATACATGTTTGTGCATCTATGTTTACCATGACATCGGATATGAACAAGGAGCTTTTAATACCATGCAAGATCTAGCCAACTCATCATCCCATCTTCCCCATAATACTTTTTTTTATTACTCTTGCATTCATTTCACAGTCTCTAGCTCCCTCCATGGATGCCTATAAACAACATGCACACTCTCCCCACACTTAAATTTTTTTCAATCATTATGTGTTGAGGAGTGAAGATTTTATTGTGTTCAAGTACATGTCTGCATGCTTCATGACACACAAAGTTGAAAACATTTTTTCCCTCACCAGATATGTAGTTTAAGACAACCAATGGGTAGTAAGAAGCTGGTTGATTTAGTTTCTGATACAAAAGTACAAGATAAGTCAAGGCGTCCTTTCATATCAGATAAACCAAGTTTTACTTCTTTTGCATAACACCCAATAATCTAAGGTGTGACAAATGTCCTCTTCAATTACTAAGTAAAACCATCCCCATAATAATATCAAGAAGAAGACATCTGAATCCACTCCTACCCATAGTTTAGGGGCAACAAATTGTATGATTATTTCCATCATTTCCCCCAACCTAGTCCCATGATTCCACAATTCCAAACATCAACCATCCCTCCCACTCTTGATAGGTGTTCTTGATAAAAGAACCTTTCTCTGCAACTTTCCAATCACATTCGTATCCCCCAAATGTTTTATATAGAAAATTGTAATAACTTACCCCTTGGTCCTCCAGGTCCACAAGAGGCAGTCCGCCTAGTACTATCACCTTCTACCCATAAACCAAACACTGCACCATCAAATCAAATTTCCCCTCTCAACAGGTACCTCAAGAAAATCTACCCCCTAAGCATAGTGATTTTCATACATTCTATGATTTTAGGAACTACACCATTTCCCTTGCCAAACAACATTAGCTCCAGACACACCAAACAAAGGAGTTTTTTAGAGTCTGTAGTAAGAAATGTTGCTAGCTAGGGTGGACAACTGTAGCTTATTCCTCTTGCATTCATTCATGCCCCTACATGACAAAGGACCGACATATGGTGTTCCACGCTTCCCCCCTTAGCCTACCCACCACTGCATAATTTGGTTTCTAGTAAGCTAAATATTCTGTAGCATGACCACAGACCTCGAACTACCTAGATCATGATGTCTTGCAAGTTGCTTTTCAACTAAATCCCAATTATCACCATCTCTCTCGAGGAAACAACTTGTATAATTATCATCATGATTTCACTCCTACTATCCTATCCATCATTTATTATCCATGCCACATATTTAGTTTTCCTTCAATTTGTGACTGACACAACTCATTTATTTTCATGTGGTCATACTATAGCCATTATGTTGCATGACATCATGCCCACTCTTATCACCTACTCTAGCTAATGATTTTATTCATATGATTATAGTTTGTATCATCTCCTTGCCTTAAGATAAAGGTTTCTTCCCTCCATCAAGTCACTCCACTTCACTCTCTACACTATCCACCCTCCTTACCCACCTAGCCTACTCCTTATGTAATATTATTTAGAGAAGATAGCATGTTTCAAAAGGCACCACTTACTTTGTACAAATATTGAACGAAGACCATCCTCAAGCAATCCTACTCACAAACATTTGTCACTTCCTTTAGGAATTTATCTATCTCACACATCCTCTTTCACGAGATATATTTTTCCCCATATCAAGCATCATACATTCATCCCTTGGAAAAAAGGGTTGATTATGATTGTGCTTTGATTGTTTATTTTTCATCTTGGTTATCTTATCTTATCTCTTTTTCAAAATTCCCTATTCTACCCCCAAGCTCATTGATCCTTCATATCTTGGTGTGCTTCTAGTGGTTTGTAACAAGGGCATGATGTCTTTGATTTCTAACTGTTCTATCTTCATGGCTACCCTAGTATTAGGATATCCTTCTTTCTAGTTTTAGGATATCCTTCTTTCTGCTGGTTGTTTCATAATGACATGTACAATGATAGTCATAGGTCTCGTCTCCTCGTGCATCAACCTCTTGTCTGTTTCTTTTTTGAGTTAGTCCTATGCATGGGATACACTATCACCTTGGTTCCTTATACCCTGGTGCATAACATCTCACACTCTATAAAAATAAATACTCACTACATTGTAGTTTATTTAAGGCATTCAAAGACATCCCTCATCATTCCTTTCCTCATCCACCTAGAGACTCTTCAAAGAATTTATGTACAAGGTATTTCTAAGAGGGTTTGGATTGACATACTACATCTTGTTACAAGTATGGATCTAATTGGTCTTGTCATTAATGTCAACATACTCATGTTGCATTAATGAGGAGGATTGGATGAACTGTGTGCTAAGGATATTGAGAAAATTAGTCTCAATCAGGAACAATGAAGAACAATGATGACAACAAGGTAAAAGTCCAAGATAGGTTCAGGATAAGAGGATGCGGTTTAAAGGGTTTGTAGATATAAGTTGCGAGATGCTCCAGTCAAGGTTTCAGAGGTCCGCATGAAGATCTAAAGAAGTTATGGTTGCTCAAGTAGAACCGGCTCCGGAAGGTGTCCAGAGGTGACAAAGTGACACAGATAGGTCCGGTGAGGTCCGGTAATGCATTATCCCATTCTACGGATTGGAGGAAGTGTTGGGGACGTCCTTGTGAAGTGTCAAGTATCTTGGCTCATGGTTTGAAGGTCTGGAAGAACCTATTCCTTTGTGATAGTGATGACAGACTATGTTCTTGAGGTTTCGGATGAAGGAGAAAAAGATTCCAGTAAGCAGATGAAGTGCGGATGTTGTTGGTGATTTAGGAAAGCCTGTGGTGATCTGTGGATTGGTTCCAGTTCATGTTGATGGTCTGCATTGAAGTTAAAGGTCGTATTTGAAGAATAATCACTAGATGTGATGTTCTTCACGAGACTGGCGGACTGGATGGATTACACATCTTGTGGATGCTTTTGTAGGTGGTTGCCAACTTAGATGATTGTTCCTAAGTTGATGTCATGTATAAATAAGAGATTGTGAAGTCATTTCAAAGTGTGTCTTGTGGTGATGAGGGTTTGGTAGCGAGGAGAACTGCGAAAGGTAGAGTAGAAGTATTGGGCTTAAATGGAACTGACTCAAGCATGGTGAAGATGCTATTCTCTAGTTCATGAAGGTGATACTTATTTCTTTGTAGATAGTGTGTCTCTTGTAGGCAGTGAGTCTCTTGTGAGTAGTGTGCTTGGGCAGTGAGCCCTAATTGGCATGTGCCATTTTGTTCTTTCTATTCTTTTAATAGAGAATATATTCTTGGGTT
Organism: Cunninghamia lanceolata; assembly: GCA_027924645.1. Classification (NCBI taxonomy): domain Eukaryota; kingdom Viridiplantae; phylum Streptophyta; class Pinopsida; order Cupressales; family Cupressaceae; genus Cunninghamia; species Cunninghamia lanceolata. The sequence continues at coordinate 2,762,301 of BSBN01000286.1, read as the reverse complement.
AATCACCCCATGGTTTTTCCCTTAACCGAGTTTTCCATGTCAAAATCTTGGTGTCTTATGTGTTGATGAGTTTCTGCTTTTGATTTGAATGCATTATGTTTCATGTTTAATATACTGCAAATCACCAAGAAGATTTAAGTGTGGAAATTGGAGAAAGTTTTGGCACAACTGATTCAGTCCCCCCTCTTAGTTGTGTGCCCTAAGTATAACAATTGGTATCACAGCTAAGTTCCTCTAAAAGGAGCTTAACTGCTTGATGAGATCCAGGATGTCATCTTACAAGAAGGATAGTCTAAAGTTTGATGGAACCAACTTTGGTCTTTGGAAAGGTCGCATGAAATGTCACTTGCAGTGTATGGGATTTACATATTGGTCCATGGTTACAAAAACATATGTACCTCCACAGGGTGATCCAACAACCCTAAATGAAATCACAGATGTTGAAAACAATCTACGGACCAAAGAAGCTCTTTTAAGCACATTATCTGACTCAGAACTCTCAAATGTTATTGACCTGCCAATTGCCTTTGAGATTTGGAATAAACTAGAACTATTGCATGAAGGAGACCAGTATGTTAAATGTGCAAGGTTACAGAGTCTAAAAGAGAAATTTGAAAAACTAAAGATGAGAGATGATGAAAATATTACCACTTTTATGCCTAGAGTGAATGAGCTGGTTTGTGGAATTAGAAATGCTGGTGGTGTCTTGGATGAAAATGAGATTGTTGGTAAAATTCTCAGATCCCTCCCTGCTTCTTACAAAATCAAGGCTGCTGCCATTGAAGAATTCAGAGCTCATACAACTATCACAAGAGATCAATTGGCTGAGAAATTGGCTACATTTGAAATGACAGAGTTTGTAGATGACCCCCCCAAGACTGAATCTGCATTCAAATCCAGTGCCTCTATCAAAGGTAAACAAAGGCTTGATCCGGGAGATAATTCTTCAAAGAAATTGTCTTGGTATGAAAAAGCAAGAAAAGATTTGGAAGAAGAAGTAGAAACTGCTCAACTTGAAGCCCTTATTGCAAGGAGGCTGCCAAGAGGATCTGGTAAGTATGAAGGAAAATTACCTTTTAAGTGTTTCAACTGCAATAAGATTGGTCATTTTGCCTCAAGGTGTCTGGAAAGATTTTCAAGGCAAAATCTTAACAAGCTGAGGTTCCAAAAGAACTATTACTATGTACATGAAGATGATGATAATGAAGGAGTAACAGATGATGAATCAGAGATAGGAAACAAATCTGGAAATGAATGGGTGTTCATTGCCATCAAGGAAGAAGATCCATTGTCCTCTATATCTGTCAATCTTAAGACTGTGGAAAGAGCTCCGGCCCAAATTGAAGAGAAGGCTGATTGGGTCATTGATAGTGGTTGCTCTCGCCATATGACAGGTGACAAAAATAAGTTTGTAGATTTGGAAAGATATGAAGGAGGAGTGGTAAAGTCTGGTGACAATTCTGCTAGTAGAATCAGAGGAAGAGGAACTATTTCTTTTGATGGAAGAAACAAAACTGGTAATGTACTGTATGTTGAAGGTTTGAAGCACAATCTTCTCAGTGTTGGACAGTTGGTAGACAAAGGCTATGATCTCTGATTCAAGGATGGAAAATGCAAAATCTTTGAAAGTTCTGGAATAGAGATTGCATCTGGTACTCAAACTAAAGGTAATATCTTCCATTTGGTTGGTATTGGTAAAAGTTGTTTATTTGTTCAAGTTGATCAGAGTCGGTTATGGCATAGAAGGATGTGTCATGTGAATTTTGATAATATCATCAATATAAGCAATACTCAGGCTATAAGAGATCTTCCAAAATTGGTGAAACCTACTAACAGCTTGTGCAAGGAATGTCAGTTGGGTAAGATGAGCAGAGTCACTTTCAAAAGCAAGGAACTGTCTTCTACCGGATTATTGGACATAGTTCACACTGATCTTTGTGGTTTGGCAAGAACCAGGAGTATTTAAGGTGATAGATACTTCATGCTGCTAATTGATGACTATTCCCGGATGATGTGGGTAAGCTTTCTAAAGGAGAAATCAGAAGCTTTTGAAAAATTCAAGATATTCAAGGCTATGGTGGAGAATGAAACATGAGTAAAGTTGAAATGTCTAAGGTCTGATAGGGGTGGAGAATTCACATCCGATGAGTTCATAGAGTTCTGTGAGAAACATGGGATTAGGAGACAGCTGTCTGCTCCTAGGATGCCTCAGCAGAATGGAGTAGTGGAGAGGAAGAACTGGACCATCCAGGAAGCATCTAGGACCATGATGATGGAAGAAAATGTTCCTCAGATCTATTGGAGAGAAGCTGTCAGTACTGCAGTCTATACTCTCAATCAAGTTCAAATCAGAAGCAATACCGGTAAGACCCCTTATGAACTCTGGTTTGGCATTCCTCCTACTATAAGATATTTCAAAGTCTTTGGTAGCAAATGTTACATCAAAAGAGATGAAGATCTAGGAAAGTTTGATGCTAGAAGTGATGAAGGGATATTCTTGGGTTACTCTACTCAAAGCAAAGCATACTGGTGTTATAACAAGAGACTGAGAAAGATGGTAGAAAGTGCAAATGTGAAGGTTGATGAGGGAATAGAGAAACCCTCAAGGTTTTATGAATATGATGAAGACATGATCAGAATGGTGTTCTGGTTCAAGGAGTTCAATCCTCTTCTGAAAGTCAGATTCAAATTGATCTGGTAAATCAGGAAGAAGAGACAAGTCTGAATGAGCTTGATCAAGAAGTAGAAGTGCAAGAAACTCCCAAAGTTCCAAGGTATGTAAGATTGAACCACTCTGAAGATCAGATCATTGGTGACAAAAGCAAAGGTGTACAAACTAGAAGGAAAATTGCTCAAAATTTAGATAAATATTGTCTAATTTCAAAGATTGAACCTAAGATAATAAATGAAGCCTGCAATGATGAAAACTGGACCAAAGCAATGGAGGAAGAGTTGATGCAAATTGAGAAAAATTACACTTGGGATCTTGTTCCCAGACCTAGAAACAAAAATGTGATTGGAACCAAATGGGTCTTCCGGAACAAACTAAATGAAGTTGGTGAAGTAATTAGAAATAAAGCTATATTGGTCTACAAGGGCTACTCCTAAATAGAAGGAATTGATTTTGAAGAAACCTTTGCTCCGGTGGCAAGAATTGAAGTAGTCAGATTATTTCTTGCATTTGTTGCCTTCAAGGATTTCAAGGTGTACCAGATGGATGTCAAGTCTGCTTTCCTAAATGGTGACTTAGAAGAAGAAGTGTACATTGAACAACCGGATGGATTTAAATTATCTGAGCATGGTGATATGGTTTGCAAGTTGAAGAAGGCACTGTATGGACTAAAGCAAGCCCCAAGAGCATGGTATGAAAGATTGGACAAACATCTTTTGAAGATTGGCTTCAACAAAGGTACTGCTGACAGTAACTTATATTTCAAAATTGATCATGAAAACATCTTGATTGTTGAAGTATTTGTTGATGATATCATCTTTGGAGGAAGAGACAGTATGTGTAAAACCTTTGCAAATCAAATGAAAAGTGAGTTTGAGATGTCAATGCTTGGTGAAATAAATTTCTTCTTGGGTCTGCAAATTACTCAAAGAAAGGAATCTTTATTTCCCAGACCAAATATGTGAAAGAATTGTTGAGGAAATTTGGAATGGAAGATTCAAAGCCAATGCATACTCCCATGGCAACTGGATGTAAGTTAAGCAAAGATGATGATTCTCCTAAGGTAGATCAGACAAAGTACAGATCAATGATTGGAGGATTACTGTGTCTCACTCAAACTAGACCAGATATAATGTAGGCTGTTGGTCTTGTTGTGAGATTCCAGGCTGATCCTAGAGAATCTCATGTCATGGCAATCAAAAGGATTTTTAGGTATCTAAAAGGAATAGTTGAGTATGGTCTATGGTATCCTAGAGATCATGATTTCTCTCTTCATGCATATATAGATGCAGATTGGGCAGGAGATGTGGATGACCGGAAGAGTACCAGTGGTGGAGCATTCTTTTCGGGAAAAGGATTGGTTTCTTGGTTAAGCAAGAAACAAGAGGCAATATCTCTATCTACAACTGAAGCAGAATACATTGCAGCAGTAGGTAGTTGCACTCAAGTTTTGTGGATGAAGCAGATGCTAAGAGATATTAAAGTAGAATATGAGGAGGCTATCACAATTTTCTGTGATAATTCAAGTGTAATAAATATTTCTAAGAATCCGGTGTTGCATTCTAAGACTAAGCATATATCTATCAAGTTTCACTTTCTGAGAGAGCAAGTGAACAAGGATGAAGTCAAACTGGAGTATGTGCCCTCCAAGGATCAGATTGCAGATATCTTTACTAAACCTCTTCCTAAGGACTCTTTTGAGTATCTCAAGGAGAATTTAGGGGTTATTGCCCCTCCGGTGATGAACTAGGATGCATTGATGTGCATCAATCCGGTGGATATCATAGTCATATCTTGTGATCCAGATTGATGATGGGGAGCTGCTACTTAGGGGGAGCAGCAGGTGTGATTCTGAAGTTGCAAGTATGAGCCCTTTGCCATTGATGTCAAAGGGGGAGAGAAGACATGTGAAAAACAAGTGGTTGATGATCAAAGGGAGAGCAGTAAAAGAAGAGAAGACATGTGAATAGTTGATGTTGATAGGGGGAGTTGTGACAGTAAGGAGAAGTTCTTGTCTTGATGGTTTTTCACATCATATGTTGCCATCAATGACAAAGGGGGAGATTGTTGAAAGTATGGGTCTAACCGGTCTTGTCATTGATGTCAACATACTAATGTTGCATTAATGAGGAGGATTGGATGAACTATGTGCTGAGGATATTGAGAAAATTAGTCTCAATCAGGAACAGTGAAGAACAGTGATGACAAGGTAAAAGTCCAAGATAGGTTCAGGATAAGAGGATACGGTTTAAAGGGTTTGTAGATATAAGTCGTGAGATGCTCCAGTCAAGGTTTCAGAGGTCTGCATGAAGATCTGAAGAAGTTATGGTTGCTCAAGTAGAACCGGCTCCGGCAGGTGTCCAGAGGTGACAAAGTGACACAGATAGGTCCGGTGAGGTCCGGTAATGCATTATCCCATTCTGTGGATTGGAGGAAGTGTTGGGGACGTCCTTGTGTAGTGTCAATTAGATTGGCTCGTGGTTTGAAGGTCCGGAAGAACCTATTCCTTTGTGACAGTGATGATAGACTATGTTCTTGAGGTTCCAGATGAAGGAGAAAGGGATTCTGGTAAGCAGATGAAGTGCGGATGTTGTTGGTGATTCAGGAAAGCCTGTGGTGATCTGTGGATCAGTTCCAATTAATGTTGATGGTCCGCATTGAAGTTAAAGTTCATATTTGAAGAATAATCACCAGATGTGATGCTCTTCATGAGACTGGTTGACTGGATGGATTACACATCTTGTGGATGCTTTTGTAGGTGGTTGCCGACTTAGATGATTGTTTCTAAGTTGATGTCGTGTATAAATAAGAGATTGTGAAGTCATTTCAAAGTGTGTCTTATGGTGATGAGGGTGTGGTAGCAAGGAGAAGTGGGAAAGGCAGAGCAGAAGTATTGGGCTTAAATGGAATTGACTCAAGCATGGTGAAGATGCTATTCTCCAGTTCATGAAGGTGATACTTATTTCTTTGTAGATAGTGTGTCTCTTGTAGGCAGTGAGCCTCTTGTGAGCAGTGTGCTCAGGCAGTGAACCCTAATTGGCATGTGCCATTTTGTTCTTTCTATTCTTCTAACAGAGAATATATTCTTGGGTTAATCACCCCATGGTTTTTTCCTTAACCGGGTTTTCCACGTCAAAATCTTGGTGTCTTATGTGTTGATGAGTTTCTACTTTTGATTTGAATGCATTATGTTTCATGTTTAATATACTGCTAATCACCAAGAAGATTTAAGTGTGGAAATTAGAGAAAGTTTTGGCACAACTGATTCACCCCCCCCCGCTCTCAGTTGTGTTCCCTAAGTATAACACATCCTTCATTGAGAGTTCATGTCTAGTATCTTTTCTAGAGTTTGGATACCATCCTTTATCATGTCTCCACTTTTTGACTCCATGATTCAAGCATTCACCGCATCCTAGTCCCCTTGTCCAGAGAAGTATTACTTACATACCAAGGTGATCAGCTTGTGTTTCAAACCCCAAATCAATTATTGAAGGTACATGTTGTGGTACTTCTCTCTTTCTCTGTATAACCATTATCTTTCCTCCTTGATCGGATTACCTTCTTGTGCCTAGTTTGAGTTTAAACTCTACATCCCTATTGGAATCTTTTTCAGAAAGGTTTGAGCTAAACCTCTCCATCACTTGTCCCCTTTCATATCTCGTTATCATTCTTTAGCTCTTATTTAATCCATGTACACAAATCATTCCCCCTTCTTAATCCTCCACATTCACATTCTTCTCTTGATATGATTATGTCTTGACAGCTGCATCCATTCCACATATGTTAGTATTGTCCATCACATTGCATTCATATAGCATTCATTATCATCATATATTTATTATTAATCTAAGAATTTCCATTTCTTTATCCATGAAATTCCATACATCAAAACATATCCACAACCCATAAACAAATTTATTCATACATCCACATATATCCATCTATACTAGGCCATGCATATAAATACAATCACATATGTCTACATAATCATAAATATCCATCCATATGTATAAGAAATCAAACACACAAATAAACCATAAAACATCATTGCATCCATCACATACATACATGTGAATAACACTCACACATATAAGCACCCATCAATATATACAATCAAATGAGTCCAAAATCATCCATATATATATATATATATATATATATATATATATATATATATATATATATATATATATATATATATATATACGTATCAAATGTCAAGGGACAATAATATATCAAATACATCGTGCCTCTAAGGCATACATCAAACATCATTGCATCCATCAATATATACAATCAAATGGGTCCAAAATCACACACACACACACACACACACACACACACACACACACACACACACACATATATATATATATATCAAATGCCAAGGTACAACAATATATCAAATACATCGTGCCTCTAAGGCATACAACAAATCCATCCACAAAACATCCAAGCTAGTTGTGACTAACCCCCTCTAATGACCCAAGTGATAGTGGTCATACTGGTGGTAGTGGTGCTCCGCGTGGTGGTCCCATGGTTACAAAAGCCCTTAATCACACTAATCCTGACCATCCTGACCATGATGGCTCTACAAAAATTGGTACCCTCTGGTCTATTGGCACTACTCACTCATAATGGGTCCTGTAGTTAGTTACCTCCCTCGATGCCCACATCAACTCCCTCTACACTTTGGTGACCTCAAAATCCCATGTCATACCCTAAGGCCCTAGAAGTAGCCTGGCCGCATCCCTCTCCTACCATATCCTCACCAAGTCTGCGTGTGCTCCCTATAAATGAGCGTCCACCCCTGTAGTCTACTTTGTAACCCATCTCTCTCTATAATCACACTATCCCGCTCACCCTTTAATACATTCACTACAAAATAAAAGCTCTAATACCACTTGTTGAAAAACCTTCTGATTTAACAATAAACTTAAAACTCTAGAATCATATAATTATTCTTCCCATTGAATTTCTCCACCTTGAATCTTGCATTCGAAACTTTGGCCATTTGATGTTGCAGGACAAAACACTAAATCCTAATACTATCGTTACAAAATAAAAGCTCTAATACCACTTGTTGAAAAACCTTTTAATTTAACAATAAACTTAAAAACTCTAGAATCATATAATATTGTAGCACAAACTAGTTACAAAGAAATTAGAGGTAACAACAGAACAATAAACTTAACAGAATAAGCGATCACATAAAAATAACAAAAAGATTTACATGGTAAAACTCCAACAAATAAACAACCACATAAAAATAACAAGAAGATTTACATGGTAAAACTCCAACAATATACTAGAGAAACCATGAGGCAAACAACAGAAACGGAGAGAGTGAAGAACAAACAAACACAGGAACCTTTCCATTGGAAACAATACACAGCTTAGATTTCCCACGGAAGAAGCGGGCCGTGGGTAAATATCAACGGTGACCATGTGGGTTTGTAGATTGGAATAAGAAAATTGAAAAGTAGTTATCTGACGTAGCAAACATGAAGCCGGCCGTGGGTAGTAAAGTGGGTTTGTATATTGGTAAAATTCCAGATGTGGAATCAACACACTTTTCTGGTAGCTAACACAAACCCCGTCAAACCGCACCGTTTGTTCATTGGAAATGAAAGGAAAGAGGAATTAAAAAAAAGGAAGTTTATTATTAATTACATTACACAGCTACACAGCTTCCAGTCTGCAACGTCCAAGACACCTACACAGCTTCCAGTCTGCAACGTCGAAGTTAAATGCCGCTTTCTTGGCATTTAACTTCGGACGCGGCAAATGGATTGATATTTATATTCAACAATCTTTTTAGTTTCTCAGAATTAACTTTTTTCCTCATATGCTCTTAAAAGAAGGAAAGAATTAGCAGATACATAGTTTTCTAAGAAAAGGAGAGATTCAGAGGGAGCAAATTAAGAGCTTTAGTTCTATTTACATATAGTTTTCTAAGCTGTGTATTGTTTCCAATGGAGAAGGTTCCTCTGGTCTGTTTGTTCTTCGCTCTCTCCGTTTCTGTTGCTTGCGCTGGAGTAGAGACTCTTTTCTCTTCAAATGCAGATCCTCCCTGTTCCAAACTGGAATCCATTGCCAGCGGGCCGAGCGAGCGAGAAGCCCCTCCAAATTTATCGTTGCGGGCAAAAACTTTTGAAATAAAAATCGACATAAAAGAGCGTGTGGACAAGCCCTGCCATGTCGCCGTCTCCTGCGCATATGTTACTGCTCTGGCACCTCGCGACCCCTCTGCAGGGGTAAATGTTATTACTATTTTATGTAATTTCAACATATTTTGATCTACTTCTAGTTTTCCAATATTTTTTTAAGTTTCAATGTAAATTTGTTGGATATGGTTTTATTCTATTTTTTTTTCCTTACTGGAACATTTTGTATATACAAAGATCTTCCTTGGAAAAAAACTTTTCTCTTTTTTTTTTTTTAAAAAACAAATACTTTTTATTTCTATTTGATTTATATGTTTACATGTCTTCTTAAAAGAGAGGTCACGAGTTCAAATCTTGTAGGGGTAGGGTATGTATGTCTCGTATTAGAAGCACAGTTAGGTGCATCCTGCATACCTGTCTCATATTAGAAGTACAATTAGGTGCCTCCTACATACTAGGAGTATGAGATAGTGTCATATGTTATAAGCCACCTAGATTATAAAAGAATCCATTTCCATTTCCATGCAGGAATAATTAATTTATGTGAAAGCTTTGAAACAATAAGAATTTATTCATTTTCAATTCATTGTTCTGAAAAAAAATGATTTCAAACAATTTTGTATTTTCTGACAGGCATTTTTTAGAGCATGGTGCGCAGCATGCAGAAAGCCATCAGCCATCTTGTTAGTGCCAGCCAACAAGAAATTTATTGTAAACAATTTGGTTTTTCAAGGATCCTGTCAACCTGGCTTCATTCTTAAGGTTTATAATTTAAAAAGACAAATGCTTACTCTACTTGTAGTGACTGATTTTATCTTATATATGTTTATTTACTAAATGATTTATTTACATTTGTAGGTAGATAGAATGATAGATCCACCACAAAATTCAGAAAGCAGGAAGAATACTAATAAATTGTTGCAATTTGCTAAACTGGAAAGACTTAGTCTGAGGGGCAGAGGTCTAATTGATGGACAGGGAGAAAATTTGTGGACTGGCCAACAAGTAACTAACAACCTTTTATTCAGAAATAGTCTTTTAATTTTCATTCATATATATACATTGTGCAGGCCGTTAGAATTGAAAAAGATAATTGCAGAGGTTGTTGTTAAAGCAGTTGTTTCACAGGAATAAAGAGAGATCCTTTTTAATGTTTTAATCTTTTTAATGCAGAGAAGTGTAGCTGCGAGTGAGAGGCTGCGTAAGGGTCGCATACTTGTCGAACCCTCTGAACCTAAGGGCCACACAGGACAGGGTCCACATCATCATTAACTACTAGCAGTTGCACGTATTTAGTGTAAAATATTAAATATTAGGTTTGTGTAGGTAATCATAATGTGATTGAAATTGTAAACATTTATTTATTTATTAATTTTTATCCCATGTTGGCCTGTATTGTTGATTTGTGTTTTGAATTTGTCTTGGAAGCTTTTGAAATAAATAACAGTATGTTGTCCTAATAATGAATCTGCCAAAATACCAATGAACATGTCCATTAAAAAAATTCAAACATAATCATTTTGATTGAAAACTCTATATTAATATTTTATTTGCACTAAGAAATAATTAATTTACTATATTATCAAGTCTTCAAAAACTCTATATTAATATTTTATTTGCACTAAGAAATAATTAATTTACTATATTATCAAGTCTTCAAATCTGCCAATATGACTATTACCTTCATTTTGAGGTAAAGAAATTTTGTGAAGCTTTTTAAACATAAATTTATCTACATTTGAATTCAATTTTTTTGATATATTGGGAATATGATATAAAAAAACCAGAAAAAAACCAAAAATATACTGCAGAGATTCCAGACCAAAGAAGGACGGTTCCAATCTTTGGCTCCAAAATTCGCGGTTCAGTCACTTGCCTTGAAAGAGGGTGCAATAAATAAATTAATAACAAATTATAAATACCTCCGCAAACACTGTAATGTAGTGTTTTGGTGTGAATACAGAATATGTATTTACAAATAAATTGTAATTTTTATATTTTTAATCTTTAAGAAATTTTAAATTTTCGTGTGCCACATCCATTTAACTTGCAGTTCTAAAATATATCTATCAATTTTATAAATAATCTATATAAATATATGGAAAAAGGACAAAACAGCTGCCACTCAAAAATTGGTTGACAGAGAGAGCAAACGATACGCCATTTTTAGCCGATAAAGTGACAAACTAAAAGTTTTTCTAACGCCAATATTTACACGGACCACAGATCAAGTTGCCGCGTATACTTAAAGATATCAATGTCTGGAAACCTGAATGAACGGTAAAAGGGAAAAACAGTAATCTGATCACCGCATTATCGAACAAATTTCATTTCCGCTATATATAGTCTATCGGCTAATAACTAGCAGTTGCACGGTTTTGACTTGCAACGAATTCGCCGATAGGGTATTCTATTTTATTATAGTTTCAATGTTAAAAGTGTTACTGAGTACATGACATGACATTCTAATTGCACAAGACTCCTTATAATAATGAATAGAATCAAAGATTTGTCATCCCATCTATTTCTTCTTATTACTCCTCATATGCAGAAGGTTGTCTTCTTTTTCAAGATGCCTATGCAATAAATGACAGTAAAATATGGCATTTGTAGACATGATATTTCCACAGTCCATAATGATAATCGTAGTGCTTTGGGAAACACTGTGTATTCTTTTTTGACTCAACGTTTCAGATCATACTCCATGATCCATCATCAGGAGGAAAGTGAGAGAATACAACTGAGTATGAATTGCAGAAAGAATTTCTTAAAAAGATATAGAGAGGGTGGACACGGATAACAATAAGTCAAGGGAGAACCAAGAGGGATAGGGAAAGACAAGAGAGGAGGAAATATAAATAAAAATATCAATAAATAAGAATAAATATAACTAAAGAGAGAGGGAGATCTATAAATGTAAACAAGAACTGCAAAAATAAAACTAAAAATAAGCTAACAGAAGGGGGTGGAGAGGGGAATGGACAAAGTACCAACAGACGGAAAGAAATTGGAAAAGCCACAGATATAAAACAAAAAATAAACCAAAAAATCCAAAAAATATAAATATAAAGAGAGTGGAAAGATCAACAAAGATGAAGAGAATACAAGAGATGGGAGAAAAGATTGAAAATAAAATAACCATAAATATATATTAACCTATTTATAAGATTAGGATGTATATAAAAAATATGCTCATATCAATATGTAAAAGTATATGTATAAAAATTAAGAAAGCCAAATAGATAACTAACTATGAGAATACAATTAACAATTACAAAGAGGTAAGAACAATAAATATATAGAAGTAGTATGCATGAATAAATATATACTTAACTTATCTATATGAATCTAAATATATATATAATGATATATTAAAAAGAAATCTAAATATACCAAAATTATATTACGATAAAAAAGGGATACTTATATATAAAAATCTTGTATATCAAGATGCTAATTTATAAGGAATGTAAATAGGGATCTCATTGTATAAAGATAGAAAGTATAGTAAGAAAATTAGGTTAAAAAATATATGTTAAAAAAAGACTAAGCAATAAGAAAATATAAATAGAAAGATACATATATATAAAAGCAATCAAATATATATATATGAATCTCAAAATATTACATTCTATATAATATTGAAATAAAAAAGAGACTCTATATATAGAGATTAAAACTATATATAAGTAAAATTATATATATATATATATATATATATATATATATATATATATATATATATATATATATATATATAAATTAAATAGAAGAAGAGAGATTATGATTATATAAAAGAGTATAGGTTATATATATATGAGTGTATATAACAAAAGGATTATGACTAAATACAAGAATATATATATATATATATATATGCATGAACTATGTATATATGTAAAAAACTCATAACAAAAAATATAAAAATAAGAAAAGATAAAAATAGATATGTAAACAAAAGAAGAAAAATTAGAAATTAATGTAGAAAAGAAGACTAAATAAAAGGTCTGGACCAAAAGGTCAAAATAGTTAGAGAGGAGAAAATCAAGGTAAACAAATAAACCTAAAAAATTGCAAATCATAAAGAGGGGGTAGAAGAGACGGGAAGAGAAACAAAAGAGAGAAAGGGAGAAAAGAAAGAGGGAAGGGGAGAGAAGGGCTGAAGGTAAGGGGAGGATGGGGTGGAATGGCGAGGTGAGCGATGGGGGAGAGAGGTATGGCTAGGAACTAGAGTGAGGTCTCCCGTAGAGGAGGGGGGGTGCAGAGCAAGGTAGGAGAGGGAGGGTACTGGAGGCGAAGGATGGAAAGATGAGGAAGGGGGGGGGAAGACAGAGACTCAGAGGAGGCAAGAAGAGGACGAGGTATCTCATGGGGGTGGAAGGTGATGATTAAGGGAGTTTAAGAGAGGATCCCAAGTGTGGCTTACATTCCACCCATCATCTCTGTTAAGGTTGTTGGGGTTTCTTCTGATGAAAATTGTCTCTTTTAGTTTTCTCTTGAAGAAATTATCTTCCTTGGCAAGGACACGAGTATCCTCAAGGCAAAAATGGTGCTTGGTGCTCAATGAGTGGTCAGCAAGAGCTAATTTTGTGACTCTTTCGTGTCTAATATTGGCACCATGTTCTTTGATTCTCGTGTCGATAGATCTCCCAGTCTCACCAATGTATGGGATGCCATAAGAGCAATTTGTTTTATAGATGCCTGAGTTTGAGAGAATATTCAAGGGGTCTTTGGTGGACGGGACAAGGTTTCTAATGGTAGAGATGGGTTTGAAGGCACAATTGAGACCTTTCCTGCTGAGGATTTTTGCTATTTTATTAGAGATACCCTCGATGAAAGGAAGTGTGGCATTAAAAGTTCTTCTAGAATCTTCCAAGTTAGGTTTAGCATTAAGTTGGGCTCGGGCTTGTTTAAAATCTCTCTTAATGCATTTGTTGTGGTACCCGTTAAGTTTGAAAACTCTAGTAAGGTGGGACAACTCATGGATGATGTGATCATTATCACAAATGCGGAAGGCCCTTGTTGCAAGGGTTTTGAGGACACTAGATTTGTGGAAGGGGTGGTGGTGTGAGGAAGCCAGAAGATAAAGGTCGGTGTGAGTAGATTTCCTAAAGATGCAACGGCCAAGGTAGCCATCTCCTTTTCTAATGAGGAGGATGTTAAGGAAAGGGAGTTGGTCATTGGTTTCAAGTTCCTTGGTAAACTTGATGCAAGGGACAATGTTGTTAAGGTGATTGTGGAAGTTTTTGAGTTGTTTGGGGCCATGTGGCCAACATATATTGGTATCATCCACATAGCGCTTCCACCAAGTCGGTTTAAGATGGAACGACTTCAGGGCAAGTTCTTCGAAATGTTCCATGTAAAGGTTGGTAATGATCGGGGATAAGGGAGATCACATGGCGACTCCATCCGATTGCTCATAGACCACATCTTAGAAGGTGAAGAACGTGGACTTTAAGCATAATTTGACCAGAGATGCTATTTCCTCGTTGGTTTTCTGCTTGACCAACAAAATGGAGTCTCAGAGAGGGACATTGGTAAAGAGGGAAGCAACATCAAAGATGACAAGAATATCATCATCGTTAACCTTCTTATCTTTGATGAAGTCTGCAAAGTGGGTCGTCTTTGATGAAGGAGGAGGACTTGCCAATGAGGGGAGAGACTAACTTGGCTAGAAAGGCAACTAGTTTATAAGTAGGGGAATAGGTGGTGTCGATAATAGGTCTCAAGGGAATATTGGATTTGTGAATTTTGGGAACTCCGTAGATTCGAGGAGTAACCTCTTTGTTAGGCAAAAGACACTTTTTTGTGCAATCATCAAAGGAGGAATTAGCGATGGCACTTTTTACTTGTTTAAAGATTTTGGAAATAGGATTTTTAGGAAGGATAATATAGCTCCTACTATTGTTCAGATGGTCCAACATTTAAGCAATGTAGTCTTGTTTGTTCATGATGACTGTGGTGTTACCCTTATCTACTTTGACAATCACAATCTCTTGGTTATTGACAAGCTTCTTGAAAGCTAAAAGCTCGTCTCTAGGGACATTGCACTTGGGAAGCTTAACATGTCTCAGAGTGACTGCGTAATCTTGTCTAATTTCCTCTGCGACATCAATGGGTAAAGAATGGATGACATTCTCGATTTCGATTAGAAAATCCAAATTAGGAATGGTTGACGGGGTGATGGTAAAACCCATGCCTCTTCTTAGAAACTTGAGAGCAAGTGGGTCGAGAAGTTGGTTCGAGAGGTTAAGGACAAGTTTCTCTTCCCAATCAAGAATGTTAGTTGAAGGTTGACACATGTGAGAGGTTGGAGGTAAGAGTTTTCTGAGGTCATCGTGATGGGTAGAAATGTCTAGGAGGTTACTTGGTTGAGTGTCTAAATGGCGGGGGGGATATGGGACAGGATGCACGTTGATCAAGAAATCAGGTGAAAGATTAAATTGGTAGGCAGTAGAAGGGGAAAGATGGTTGTCGGTCAAAGGATGGGGAAAGGAAGTGCAGCCTAGAGAGGAGAAGTCACACCAAGAAGTAAAGGCACTATTTTGAGAGGACAAGGCAACAAGATGGTGTGGATAGTCATGAGTTTTAAGGGATGGGGAGACATTGAGGAGAGGGGCTCAAGGTTGGGTGGTACTAACCTTTGCTAAGGGTTCTCTACATGAGGAAGAGGTCAAAAATAGGTGAGTGCACGTAGATCCCAATAGGTGATTCATAGTATCCAAATCATAAATGACATCACCATTTGGTAAGGTCTGAGAAGAATGAAGATTAGAAGCAACATCAACAAAAATGTCAGAGCTGAATGACGATGAGAGGACAGGTCGAGGCATACCTAGATCTGAGGAGAGAGGGTGATGGAGGGCCAAAATCAGAGAACAAACCATTTCCATAGAAGGAGTTCTGGAGCCTGGAAAGAAAATTGAGCCTTTCGAAGAGGAAAAAGAATGCAGGGAGAGCGGTAAAAAACCTGAGCTTGAGGGGCAAGCATGACCAAAAGACGAAGGAGCTGAAGGAACTTGGGATCCATTGGAGAAAGACTATAAGATATCCTCTATTACTTCAGCTTAGTGAAGGCATCAAACTTGATAGCACCAACTAGCAAAAAAGAAAGTTTTCCAGACTTTATAGGCAAAAACACTACTCCTTTTAACACACCAACACTATAAAGGAGCATCAATCAATGGTTTTTGGCATTAATCTGACTCACCCAATGCATTCACCAGTTGGACTCACCCAACCTTCTTCCAGCAGTCACTGCAGTTCCTACATTCCTCTAGCTTTGAGGTTTATCAATAGCTCAGTTCCTCTAGTTTTACCATAGACCCTCCAGTTGGTTTCTTCGTCGACCAGCTTGCAACTCTCCACTGACTACACTTCAATTGGGGAGCATCCTATTGGCAACGTCATTCAGGCTCACCCAGCTGAAGTAACAAAGGATATCTTATAGTCTTTCTCCAATGGATCCCAGGTTCCTTTAGCTCCTTCGTCTTTTGGTCGTGCTTGCCCCTCAAGCTCAGGCTTTTTACCGCTCTCCCTGCATTCTTTTTCCTCTTCGAAAGGCTCATTTTTCTCTCCAAGATCTAGAACTCCTTCTATGGCAACGGTTTGCTCTCTGAACCTGGCCCTCCATTGCCCTCTCTCCTCTGATCCAGGCATGACTTGACCTATCCTCTCATCCTCATTCATCTCTGACATTTTTGTTGACGTTGCTTCTAATCTTCATTCTTCTCAGACCTTACCAAAAGGTAATCTCATTTATGATTTGGATAGTATGAATCACCAATCAGGATCTGCGTCCACTCACCTCTTTTTGACCTCTTCCTCATGCAGAGAACCCTCATCAAAGGTTGACACCACCCAACCTCGAGCCCCTCTCCTCAACATCTCCCCATCCCTTGAAACTCATGACTGTCCACACCATCTTGTTGCCTCGTCCTCTCAAAATAGTGCCTTTACTTCTCGGTGTGACTTCTCCTCTCTAGGCCGCACTTCCTTTCCCCATCCTTTGAGTGACGACCGTCTTTCCCCTTCTAATGCCTACCAATTTAATCCTTCACCCAATTTCTTGATCAACGTGCATCCTGCCCCGTATCCCCCCCGCCATTCAGACACTCAACCAAGTAACCTCCCAGACATTTCTACCCATCATGACGACCTCAGTAAACTCTTACCTCCAACCTCTCACATGTGTCAACCTTCAACCGACATTCTTTATTGGGAAGAGAAACTTGTCCTTAACCTCTCAAACCAACTTCTTGACCCACTTGCTCTCAAGTTTCTAAGAAGAGGCATGGGTTTTTCCATCACCCCATCAACCATTCCTAATTTGGATTGTCTCATTGAAATCGAGAATGTCATCCATTCTTTACCCATTGATGTCATAGAGGAAATTAGATAAGATTGCGTAGTTGCTCTGAGACATGCTAAGCTTCCCAAGCGCAATGTCCCCAGAGACAAGCTTTTAGCTTTCAAGAAGCTTGTCAATAACCAAGAGATTGTGATTGTGCAAGCAGATAAGGGTAACGCCATGGTCATCATGAAAAAACAAGACTACATTGCTAAAATGTTGGAGCATCTGAACAATAGTGGGAGCTATACTATCCTTCCTAAAAATCATGTTTCCAAAATATTTAAATAAGTAAAAAGTGCCATCGCTAATTCCTCCTTTGATGATTGCATAAAAAAGCATCTTTTGCCTAACAAAGAGGTTACTCCTCGAATCTACGGAGTTCCCAAAATTCACAAATCCAATATTCCCTTGAGACCTATTGTCGACACCACCCATTCCCCTACTTATAAACTTGCTGCCTTTCTAGCCAAGTTAGTCTCTCCCCTCGTTGGCAAGTCCTCCTCCTTCATCAAAGACTTGACCCACTTTTTAGACTTCGTCAAAGATAAGAAGGTCAACGATGATGATATTCTTGTCAGCTTTGATGTTGTTTCCCTCTTTACCAATGTCCCTCTCTAAGACTCTATTTTGTTGGTCAAGCAGAAGACCAACGAGGAAATAGCTTCCTTGGTTGAATTATGCTTAAAGTCCACGTTCTTCACCTTCTAAGATGTGGTCTATGAGCAATCGGATGGAGTCGCCATGGGATCTCCCTTATCCCCAGTCATTGCCAACCTTTACATGGAACATTTTGAAGAACTTGTCCTTAACTCATTCCATCTTAAACTGACTAGGTGGAAGTGCTATGTGGACGATACCAATATATGTTGGCCACATGGCCACAAACAACTCAAAAACTTCCACAATCACCTTAACAGCATTGTCCCTTGCATCAAGTTTACCAAGGAACTTGAAACCAATGGCCAACTCCCTTTCCTTGACATCCTCCTCATTAGAAAAGGAGATGGCTCCCTTGGCTGCCGTGTCTTTAGGAAATCTACCCACACTGACCTTTATCTTCTGGCTTCCTCACACCACCACCCCTTCCACAAATCTAGTATCCTCAAAACCCTTGCAACGAGGGCCTTCCGCATTTGTGATAATGATCACATCATCCATGAGTTATCCCACCTTACTAGAGTTTTCAAACTTAACGAGTACTGTAGAAAATGCATTAAAAGAGATTTTAAACAAGGCTGAGCCCAACTTAATGCTAAACCTAACTTTGAAGATTCTAGTAGAACTTTTAATGCCACACTTCCTTTCATCAAGGGTATCTCTAATAAAATAGCAAAAATCCTCAGCAGGAAAGGTCTCAATTGTGCCTTCAAACCCATCTCTACCATTAGAAACCTTGTCCTGTCCACCAAAGATCCCTTGAATATTCTTCCAAACTCAGGTGTCTATAAAATAGATTGCTCCTGTGGTACCCCATACATTGGTGAGACTAGGAGATCTATCGACACGAGAATCAAAGAATACGGTGCCGATATTAGACACGAAAGAGTCACAAAATTGGCTCTTTCTGACCACTCATCGAGCACCAAGCACCATATTTTCCTTGAGGATACTCGCGTCCTTGCCAAGGAAGATAATTACTTCAAGAGAAAACTAAAAGAGGCAATTTTCATCAGAAGAAACCCCAACAACCTTACAGAGATGACAGGTGGAGCTTAAGCCACACTTGGGATCCTCTCTTAAACTCCCTTAATCATCACCATCCACCCCCATGAGATACCTCAGCCTCTTCTTGCCTCCTCTGAGTCTCTGTCTTTCCCCCCCTTCCTCATCTTTACATCCTTCCCCTCCAGTACCCTCCCTCTCCTACCTTGCTCTGCACCCCCCCTCTCCTCTACGGGAGACCTCACTTTGGTTCCTAGCCATACCTCTCTCCCCCATCGCTCACCTCACCATTCCACCCCATCCTCCCCTTACCTTCACCCCTTCTCTCCCCTTCCCTCTTTCTTTTCTCCCTTTCTCTCTTTTGTTTCTCTTCCCGTCTCTTCTGCCCCCACTCTATGGTTTGGAATTTTTTAGGTTTATTTGTTTACCTTTCTTTTCTCCTCTCTTGTTTGTTCACTAAATTTTTTGACCTCTTGGTCTAGACCTTTTATTTAGTCTTCTTTTCTACGTTAATTTATGATTTTTCTTCTTTTGTTTACATATCTATTTTTATCTTTTCTTATTTTTTATATTTTTTGTTATTAGTTTTTTACATATATACATAGTTCATGCATATATATATATTCTTCTATTTAGTCATAATCCTTTTGTTATATATACTCTTATATATATATAACCTATACTCTTTTATATAATCACAATCTCTGTTCTTCTATTTAATTTATATATATATATTTATAGTTTTAATCTCTATATATAGAGTCTCTTTTTTATTTCAATATTATATAGAATGTAATATTTTGAGATTCTTATATATATATATTTGATCCCTTTTATATATATGTATCTTTCTATTTATATTTTCTTATTGCTTAGTCTTATTTTTACATATATTTTTTAACCTAATTTTCTTACTATACTTTCTATCTTTATACAATGAGATCCCTATTTACATTCCTTATAAATTAGCATCTTGATATACAAGATTTTTATATATAAGTATCCCTTTTTTATCGTTATATAATTTTGGTATATTTAGATTTCTTTTTAATATATTATTATATATATATTTAGATTCATATAGATAAGTTAAGTATATATTTATTCACGCATACTACTTCTATATATTTATTGTTCTTACCTCTTTATAATTGTTAATTGTATTCTCATAGTTAGTTATCTATTTGGCTTTCTTAATTTTTATATACATCCTAATCTTATAAATAGGTTAATATATATTTATGGTTATTTTATTTTCAATCTTTTCTCCCTTCTCTTGTATTCTCTTCATCTTTGTTGATCTTCCCACTCTCTTTATATTTATATTTTTTGGATTTTTTGGTTTATTTTTTGTTTTATATTTGTGGCTTTTCTAATTTCTTTCCGTGCTCTCCACCCCTTCTGTTGTTCTTTACCCTTAGCTTATTTTTTAGTTTTATTTTTGCAGTTCTTGTTTACATTTATAGATCCTCCCTCTCTCTTTAGTTATATTTATACTTATTTATTGATATTTTTCTTTATATTTCCTCCTCTCTTTTCTTTCCCTATCCCTCTTGGTTCTCCCTTGACTTATTGTTATCCGTGCCCACCCTCTCTATATCTTTTTAAGAAACTCTTTCTGCAATTCATACTCAGTTGTATTCTCTCACTTTCCTCCTGATGATGGATCATGGAGTATGATCCGAAACGTTGAGTCAAGAAAGCATACACAGTTTTTCCCAGAAGCACGATGATTAAAATATGGCATACTAAATTCAAGAAACATACAAAAATAGAGCCACCAAATGGTTATGGAGACAAAAACAAAAACAGATGCATAAATACACCTCACTTTATTTTTATGCATGTGTCATTTTGTATATGTATCATACAATAGCAATTTTCTCTTGCAACATCAGGGTTATTATAACTTTTGTCTTGTTGCAATAGAGGTTACAAGATCAATTTGATGTGATATGGTGATTAAAACCATGTTGTGAACACACATGTGCATGCACATACATATATTAAATGAAGATGTCTACCGATGGGTGTACATTGGACTGACAAATTAGACTGATTTCCAAATGATCTACATCAACTTAAAGCCATAAATTCTAAATTGCATAGAAGTAGTATCTTACAAATCATTTATCTCAGTCTAGTTTTCAATGAAATTAGGTATTGCATGTGTAAATAGATTATTAGATGCCCAACTACAAGCGAAAAACAAAAATAAGGATATCTACCCTCCAAACAGATGGAACATATTATGAAGTCTGTAAGTTTAACAAGAAGATTTATAGTAGAATCTCACAGTCTTCAATTTCTGTAGATTTCTAAAAGTGCTCGGAATCTATCCAGTTACTCTAGAAAACGTGACAAATGATAAGAAATGTTAAATATTGTAATTGTTTTGTAACATTCTATTTTATTTGGTTGAAGCACATATACATATTCCATTCTACAATAATATGTACATAATATGAATCAATTACATTGATAAGCATACTAATTGGAGGCCAAGATATTAAGAGTGCCGTATTGAGCATTTGGTTGATTCACAAAAATAAAACACATTTTACTTTGGACATTACTACATTTGTAGAAAACTATTGAATCTTGCACTACACAATTACTGAGTGTAGAGCTTTGTTTTCCAAATGGTGCTTGCTCTCTGTTCTGTATTTAACAACACAAGATTTATGAGTTTAATTAATATTATTGTGAGAAATTTATAAAAAACCAAAAACAAATGTGTAATACCTGAATGTGTTAAGAGGATAGCAGTTGTAGGTGAAGCTTTTATGTATTACTTTCCAAATGGTGCTTGCTTTGTTTTTTGTATTCCTACATAAAAATTAACAGTCTAGGTAATAGTGTATTGAGGATGTCATATTGATTTTCTTAGAAAAACAAAAGTAAATGTCTATACATGAATGCATTAAGAGGATAGTAGTTGTAGGCGAGCCTCTTCTTTCTTTCTAATGATGGTGTAAGGATTGTTTTGCATTTTAGAGTAACGTTCAAAACTAAAAGCAGGTTCTATGTGAATACTTTTTAAGGATTTGACTCTAGATATAGCTATAAATGTTAGGCCTTGTCTTTCATTTTCTCCTATGCTTATTGTAGCCTAGTTCAATATGAGGCCTTGAGATTTGTGGATTGATATTGCCCATGCCATTGTTAGGGGTATTTGTCCTTGATAACGATGCAGTATAGGTATCACAGGTATGTTCTTTGGTCTTTCCTTGTCCCATGTTGAGCCATTATAGGTATCAAATTGAACCATGAATTACATTGGCAAGTCCAGAGGTTTGGAGTTGACATTGTAAACAATATCTTTGACCTCCCAATGATCCATTTACAAGGCCAACTTCAATCCATAAGTTTGTTGTTAACATGACTCTTTCGCCTATGCATAGGAGCACCTCTTGCTGGAGTTGGTCATCTTCAGTATCATTGTTCAATTTTTGATGGGTATTCTCTACTATATAGAGTGCCACAACAACATTTAGTAGCTTCAACATCTTTCTATTATGTAGCATGACAAAGTTGTTGGTGGCAAATAAATGCATGGAGAGGCTAAATTCTTCTTGTTCTATTAGACTTAGTGATTTGTTTGTATGGTTCATTAGTGTTTCCCAATCATGTTGCACATGTTTTGCCTCATGTATGTTTTGTAAAATGAAACAAAACTTTTTTTGGGCTTGACTATCACCTCCTTGACAAAATATTGTGTCCAATGTGATAATTGTGGTAAATGTTTCCTATAGCATCCTCACAGTTTAGTGTGATTCATAAATAGGTTTATCCATGATAGGTGGTAGTTGTGCAAGGTCACCAATAAGGATAATGGAAACACCACCAAAGCATTGGTGTTTGTTGTGGGGAAATGCCTCACATAGATGGTTGTCTATTTTTGTAAATAACTTTGGGCCTATGAAACTAATCTCGTCTATGAGGATGTATTCAATGTTACACATTTCTTCTTGGAATGGTGTAAGAGCTTGTCCTTGTAATGGTCTCATTTCTTTTATTGGAATACTAAGTCCTGCATGGATTGTGGAGGCACATATGTTGTAAGAAGCTAATCCTGTAGGGGCAAGCGTGAGAAGTGGGCTTTTCTTTTCTAGGTTAAAATTGTTTAGTGTCTCCATGATGCAATCGATTAAGTATGATTTGTGAGTCCTTGCTATTCCTTGAATGATCATACACAAAGGATGTTTCAAGCATGGATCTCTATAGTGTTGCATAATGGTGTTTAGTGCAAGTTCTTGCTTTGGTGCTAGTTGGTAGTTTGGTTTAGTGAATGATGAGGGCAAGTAGGCATGTTGCACGCATGACTTAATTGTGGTTATGAATTCAAGGGCATTATCATGTAAATTTGAGGGAACATTGTGTTCATTTCGTGCATTGTTGTTGTCAAAGACCCATCTTCCAAGCATTTCTAGCTCATTTATATTGATATTAGATGCTAGACCCATTTGTGATAGTAATTCCTAGTCATACAGGATGTTGGTTTCTTTAGCCAATGTTTCATCAACATCACTATCATTTTCTTCATTGACATCCTCTACGTGTGTTATGTGGTCAATAGGCCAAGGATAATATTTTTTTGCATCCATGTGTCTCCAATTTGCTATGATTTCCTATTGCGAAAGACCTATGTCTGTTTCTATATATTGAAAAGGCGTGTATAAGAGGAGCTCACTCCAAAAAAGGTTTCAAAATGCTCTGAGATTTCCATTGGAATACTATAGAAGCAAGGGAATACACTGAGAATTGCATTTTGTTTCCTCTTCTGCCATTTGCTTCCTTTGTGATGAGGACAAAATGAGAACATTTGTGCTGATTCTATCAGTGAAACACTTTTTGACTCAATAGGTCATCATGTATAGGAGTTTATGTAATTAGTTGGCAATTTAGATTCATCCACCTTTCTTGTTATACATTGTAGTACTTTCCTACCAACATTTAAAGATACGAGTAAATGCAAGAAGTTGTGTCCACTTAAGGTGGAAGTTTCGGAGTTAGAAAAAAATTTGAAATCGGGTAACTAAAAATGGGATCCCGTTTCTACAAACCGGGATCCCGTTTTAATCAGGATCTCAAGCCTAAAATCTAGAATGGGATCCCGAACCTAGAACCAAAAAATGGGACCCTGTTTCACAAAATGTGATCCCATTTTTTGAAAGTATTAATTTTAAAAAAAAAATGGCTGCAACCCCATTTTTTCCAGTGATAGGTGACAGTTGAGAACGGGATCTCAAGTTGAGGAAGACGATTTTCACCATCAAAACATCAGGTAAGTGGATTTTTCCACTTTTACAATTTGCCAATGAATCTTTTGAAGTTTTCCTTTCTTTTTTGGTGTAAAATACAATGAAAATTTAAAATGTAGACTATTATTTAGGGTTTCTATTTATGAATTCAATAGCTATATTTTGAAATTTTTGTTGTAAAATAGAATTGAAATTTTGAAAGACTGTATCATATAAAAGGATAGAATTTGAACAAACTATTAAAATTTTGTTTAAATTTGAGAATTGAATAGTTGTATTTAGACATTTTAGCCATAAAATACAATTGGAAATTTGAAAATATTGTATCATATGAAAGGAGAGATTTTGAATAAAATGTTAAAATTTGATTTCAATTTGAGTGTTGAATAGCTGTATTTAGACATTTTAGCTGTAAAATACAATTGAAATTTTGAAACGACTACATCATATGAAAGGATAAATTTTGAACAAACTGTCAAAATTTATATAGCATTGGGATGATATATATATTTGGTTTTTATAAAATTTACTTATATCAATGTATGTCATTGTATTTTAAAGGCATTATTTAATAGGTAACTACCATGTAAAAAATTACAACAAACCATAATAAAACCTTTAGAGACAACCAACTAATCAAGAATTGAGAAGATTTTACAGTTTTTGTGATAGCCAACTAATCAAGAATGAAATCAAGCCAACAAATGTAACTTTAGCAACACTTGTAGCTATCCTCACTAGCTAGGTTATGCCCCTGGGATGTACATCATGATGTTAATTGTGATACGAGCCTGACCTCATTGGTAATGGTTCCCTTGATCTTAATGACATTGATGTAGGCCCCACTCACGATCCTTACGAAGATCTTACCAGCACTAACCTCTTTCATGATACCACTATCCTCACCATCTCCTTAGACCGATAATACCTTGGGCTTATCGATTGGGACCAACATGACCCTTTATGATTTGATGTTTTCCAAAATGATGAAGCCATCATGAAACTTATGAAGTGTCAAGACCACATCCCCATGGTAATCATAAGAAAGACTTTTCCACCATACTTAACACCTATTCTTATTTTGGAGAGAAAGAAGAACCCTTCAGTCCTAAGGCACCCTAGTAGGTAGAATAGAAACAAGATATAAGAAGAAACTTGTGATAGATTAAAATGATACAATAAAAATGGACACTTTCCAAGAGCTCCTCAATGACAAACTTCACCTTCCATTAGATACCACTCAGATAGAAGATGACTCCCCTCTCCTTGTTGAGGATGCTATAGACATCAACCTGTGAATATAAGAGGACCCTAAACTCTCTAAGATAGTAGCTTCACTGGACCTTGACATCAAAGAAGGCATAACCATCACCCTTAAAGATTACGTTGATTTCTTTATGTGGTCTTATGGTGATATGACAAGACTCCATATTTAGTCATGCATCATCTTGTGGTTCACCTCAATGCCAAACCTATTCAATAAAAGCTACGCAAAATGCACCCCCAAGTAGACCTCTTGGTCAAAGAAGAATTGTAGAAACTCTTGGTGTGGGGTTCATTTAGACTATTACTTATCCTAGTTTGTCTTAGTTGGCAAAAAAACCAAGGGAATTCATGTTTGCACTAACTTTTGAGACATCAAAAAAGGATACCCTAAAGATAACTTTTCTCTACCAAACATTGATATGATCGTGGATCTCATAGCCATGTATAAAATGTTATCATTAATCCATATAATATCCCTTGAAACATTTGAGTTAGACATAGAGACACCTAGATTATGGAGAGGTCTATGTAAGAAAACACCTCCTATAGACTCAACACAAACTTATCCCTCAACCCTCTAAATTGTGACTTACATCATTTGATTACCCTGGAACACACTATAGACAACTCTATACAAATTTGGCAAAAGATATTTTCTCCTAACAGAAAGTTGTATATGTAGAAGTAGACTACTACATAAGATCCTCTAGGATAATAACACTTGTTGTGATCTCCAACACTATGATCCATATGTACTCTTGAATTTGTTGATACTTGACTCTTGATGAAAATGCATTGAATTAACTTCAAAATTTTGTGCATATAATTAGATTTGATATACTTCTTAAGGAAAGAGTTGGGACTAACAACTAAATAGAAAACAATAATTTTGCAAATAGGAAATAGGAAATAGGAAACAAAATCAAGCTAGAACCATCTTGACTAATATCTTTTTCTAGCTAGATTGAATCCCTACAATCACAAGTTAAAAACAAAGCATCAAATTCTTCATTAAATTTAAATCACAAATCATCAGAATATATTCATCTTCATACTTAGATTAGTCGGGTAGGTAACTAGTAGTCAATCCTATCTCCATTATCAAAATTGGTTGCCATAGGCAACTTCACCAATTTTAGGTTTTCAGATCATGTGGCATGCACAAGATATCCACCTCAAGGTAGTTTTCCAAGTCTAGTTATAGTCTTGCAGATGTTCATTATGATTCTACCTAGGTGGTATGATAGTCCATTGGTTTCTATGACATCATTCAATAGCATAGATGCATCTGAACATTCACCCTTAATTGAGATATATATTGATAGTAAAATACAGTTTTAAATTGTTCTTAAGGTTAAGGACAATCATAGTGTTAAGATAGTGCAAATTTTAAGACTATTTACACTAATTAAATGGGCTTAGTTTGAAGCTAAATAACACACATAAGAGTTGGGACTAACAACTAAATAGAAAACAATAATTTTGCAAATACGAAATAGGAAACAAAATCAAGCTAGAACCATCAACTAATATCTTTTTCTAGCTAGATTGAATCCCTATAATCACAAGTTAATCAAAGCATCAAATTATTCATTAAATTTAAATCACAAATCATCATAATATATTCATCTTCATACTCAGATTAGTCCTAGGCAACTAGTAGTCAATCCTAGATCTCCATTATCAAATTTGGTTGCCATAGGGAACTTCACCAAATTTAGGTTTTCAGATCATGTGGCATGCACAAGATATCCACCTTAAGGTAGTTTTCCAAGTCTAGTTATAGTCTTGCAGATGTTCACTATGATTCTACCTAGGTGGTATGATAGTCCACTAGTTTCTATGACATCATTCAATAGCATAGATGCATCTGAACATTCACCCTTCATTGAGATGTATTGATAGTAAAATAGAGTTTTAAATTGTTCTTAAGGTTTGGGACAATCATAGTGTTAAGATAGTACAAATTTTAAGACTATTTCGACTAATTAAATGGGCTTAGTCTAAAGCTAAATAACACACATAAGAGTTGGGACTAACAACTAAATAGAAAACAATAATTTTGCAAATACGAAATAGGAAACAAAATCAAGCTAGAACCATCAACTAATATCTTTTTCTATCTAGAGTGAATCCCTACAATCACAAGTTAATCAAAGCATCAAATTCTTCATTAAATTTAAATCACAAATCATTAGAATATATTCATCTTCATACTCAGATTAGTCCTAGGCAACTAGTAGTCAATCCTAGATCTCCATTATCAAATTTGGTTGCCATAGGCAACTTCACCAAATTTAGGTTTTAAGATAATGTGGCATGCACAAGATATCCACCTTAAGGTAGTTTTCATAGTCTAGTTATAGTCTTACAGATGTTCATTATGATTCTACCTAGGTGGTATGATAGTCCACTAGTTTCTATGACATCATTCAATAGCATAGATGCATCTGAACATTCACCCTTCATTGATATATATTGATAGTAAAATAGAGTTTTAAATTGTTCTTAAGGTTGGGGACAATCATCTAGTGTTAAGATAGTGCAAATTAAGACTATTTAGACTAATTAAATGGGCTTATTCTAAAGCTAAATAACACACATAAGAGTCATGTGACTAACAACTAAATAGAAAACAATAATTGCAAATAGGAAATAGGAAACAAAATCAAGCTAGTTCACCATCAACTAATATCTTTTTTCTAGCTAGATCATCCCTACAATCACAAGTTAAACAAAGCATCAAATTCTTCATTAAATTTAAATCACAAATCATCAAAATATATTCATGTTCATACTCAGATTAGTCCTAGGCAACTAGTAGTCAATCCTATCTCCATTATCAAATTTGGTTTCCAGAGGCAACTTCACCAAATTTAGAATTTCAAAACATGTGGCATGCACAAGATATCCACCTCAAGGTAGTTTTCCAAGTCTAGTTATAGTCTTACAGATGTTCATTATGATTCTACCTAGGTGATATGATAGTCCATTAGTTTCTATGACATCATTCAATAGCATAGATGCATCTGAACATTCACCCTTCATTGATATATATTGATAGTAAAATAGAGTTTTAAATTGTTCTTAAGGTTTGGGACAATCATCTAGTGTTAAGATAGTGCAAATTAAGACTATTTAGACAAATTAAATGGGATTATTCTGAAGCTAAATAACACACATAAGAGTCACATGACTAACAACTAAATAGAAAACAAGAATTGCAAATAGGAAATAGGAAACAAAATCAAGCTAGTTCACCATCAACTAATATCCTTTTTCTAGCTAGACCATCCCTACAATCACAAGTTAAACAAAGCATCAAATTCTTCATTAAATTTAAATCACAAATCATCAAAATATATTCATCTTCATACTCAGATTAGTCCTAGGCAACTAGTATTCAACCCTATCTCCATTATCAAATTTGGTTGCCATAGGCAACTTCACCAAATTTAGGTTTTCAGATCATGTGGCATGCACAAGATATCCACCTCAAGGTAGTTTTCCAAGTCTAGTTATAGTCTTGCAGCTGTTCATTATGATTCTACCTAGGTGGTATGATAGTCCATTAGTTTTTAGGACATCATTCAATAGCATAGATGCATCTGAACATTCACCCTTCATTGATATACATTGATAGTAAAATAGAGTTTTAAATTGTTCTTAAGGTTTGGGACAATCATCTAGTGTTAAGATAGTGCAAATTAAGACTATTTAGACTAATTAAATGGGCTTAGTCTAAAGCTAAATGACACACATAAGAGTCAAGTGACTAACAACTAAATAGAAAACAACAATTGTAAATAGGAAATAGGAAACAAAATCAAGCTAGTTCACCATCAACTAATATCTTTTTTCTAGCTAGATCATCCCTACAATCACAAGTTAAACAAAGCATCCTAACCTTCTTACCTCATCATCTATCTTAAAAGTGGAAGATGTAATCATTACCACATGGTTATGTCTCTTTGATTATCTAGATAATGCAATTGAATCTCTAGAGGAGTCTTACATCTTAACAACAATTTCATTGTCCCTATGTAGTTCATTGTCCCTCATGACAAGTCTGTTATTGGTTTAAGGCTATCTTAAAGGTCCATATAATAATCTAGGAATTTAATAACAATTAATGTTTAGTCCTTAATGGTCATGACAACATTATACAAGATACTAAAGTTCACATGATGATTTCCTCTTTCCTATCAAATGGTAAGGATTCACTTAAATTTTCACATACTCAAACACATATCCAATTTATGAATTCATGATTGATCCAATGCTCAAACCAATGCAAGCATGACTATTGTTTGTTGACCAAGCTTATTAGTCATATTTAGTTAGAGAAATTCATCCAAAACCATTACAAACTATTTGTAGCTTTGCCATAGGAAATGTTGGATCTCCTAGAATGAGTACTTAACATCAAACCAATAGCCAACTCCATAGAAAAATTAACAAAATTGAAACCTTGGACATAACATATGATAACAAACCTTGAGAACAAATTCATTATGGTAGTCCCAATAGCCCTACTACTATGTACACTAACTACTATGACAATATGTAATGCTTGGCTAGAATGATCTCTCTAAGTCCTTAAGAGGCATCTTTTGATATGACAGTCCTGCATATTGAAATAGAATCTTGATACCAAACACCCTATGATCAAACACCATAATGATAGTCGTATATAACAAAATCAATTATAGGGTCCAGTCCTATTGAGAGGGTTGTGATGTAAGATGAATGAGAGGATATCTCATAAGCATAACATGTGACCTTGATAATTTATATATGCATGCAAATCCTTTTTTACAAACCTCTAGTCTTGAAACAAAGATGCCCAAGTTTATGCCCATGACTGTTGTAATACACCGTCGTGCAACCCTAGAGTGAAAGATAAACCAGAACTATTTTTTTTTTTTTAAACGATAATGTACTATGCCGTGACAAAGATAATAAGAAACATGTAAAATAATAATGTGTCCATCTAACCACTCTAAGGCAACATAACGGCATTAGGAAATTAAATAAAACCATAAGAGTGATAATCATCAATCTTAGATAACTACCACAACATCAGAATGATTTGAATTACATAGCCTCAAATTCAATTTACAAGATTATAAGATTACAAGGTGATAAGAATACAAGATTGCAAAAGTACAAGATTTCAAACTACAAGGTTGCAAGATTACATGATCGAGCTCGTCAATTTACAAAGTAGTACAAGGAAGATATACAACACTGTTGCCAAAAGGGAACCATCCGAAACTAGAATTTCTCCGCACACAAGCAACAGAATCTCCGGAACACCAACGGATAGCTCTACCTCCCAACCATGTGGAACCCTGAGGTCCACCCCACCGAGCTAGGAGATAACAGGAGGATTACCACTAGGACAAGGCTGCAACACAAACCACAAATCCAAAAAAAAACCAGACTCCATGAAACAACCATGTTGAAAGACTGCACAGAACCGACAATACCCGAACAGACGGATCACTAACATCAGACCAAATTAAATATGGAAACACGACCACACTCCTGAGGTACCAACTAAGAAAGAAAACATAACAGAGCCGCATAAGGAGAGTGTCATCGCATGGCCCTAGCATGGGTTACCCAGGCTATCTCTCACCAGAAGCCGGCCCCCATCTATGGTTACCCTGGCATCCTCTCTCTAGGTGCCAGCCCCATAGGGTGACACATGCGGAGCCAACATGTCCTCTCGTTTAGACGAGGAGTTCGGCCTTGCCAACCAGGCCTTCTCATCCCACCCTTGGCCTATGAGAGCGCTCAAGGTGTGGGTGAGGTTACATTGATTATCTTGTTTAGTGTGTTACTACCCAACCCTCCTAGGTACATTATTAGATTTTCACTTGCTTACCACTTCCATGGGGTTACCCAGGTGACCTCTCACTAAGTGCCGGCCCCACCATGGAAGCCACTCCCTTAGCATTTTCTGTCCAACCAGCCAATCCACAACATGCAAGGATATAGGTTACCAAGAAAATCCTATCTCATGACAAGAGCCATTCACATGACCATAATGTTACAGTTCCCATTACCCACCTCAATTCAACAACTTCAAGTGACCAATGACCCAAACACCAAGAGTGAGGATAAAAAAAATCATACCTCTAGAGTCATGACAGGATTCCTTACCATGTTGCAAGGACTAGGTTTTTAAAGACCATGGCACTTAGAAAAGAAATTGTCACGGAGGTACTTAACATCCAACATTCAAACTCTAAGATAGTAACAAAATCAAATTGGAACTCAAAGATGGCTTCACACCAAGGTTTGCAAAGAAGGGAATATTAACATCAAGAGGTAGATACTAAGACACAATCTTCTTAAAACTAACTTTAATCCTTCAACTAAACCTTAACACAACTCATACTATATCACAATATAATCAGTAACTATCTACTTAGTAAAATCTCCCTTATTACGATGGACAATGACATAGTGATTACTATTGTTCTACCCAACCTCATTACATTCTAATGCCCAGAGAAAGAAAATATACAAGAGACTTAAAGGAAAAAGGTACTACAATTATGAACTGGGTTAAACACTTACAACAATTACCTTGATTAAAATGACAACCTTATAACAACAAGAATGTATCTTATGCCTACCTAAAATGGTATCTTCCAACTAAAATAATAATGGAAAACAAGACCCCAATAATGAATTCTCAAGACTAAACTTCTATAGCACAAGTTATATTTTATCTAATGACTAACTTTTCATTATTATAAATAAATCAAGAAACGTTATAATCATAACAAATATTTACACAAATATTGCTACTAATAACTCAAGGCTTAACTGTATTCACGGTCTCAATATCCTTACCTAAAGCATCTAACTATAAAGAAATATTTATTACTACATTCATGATTTACTCATAAGCAATGCTACCCAAAATTATATCATTCCCAAGAAAATTCAATTCACAACACAAACATAATAAACTTTTGTCTGAAACAGGACATCAAAGTTGTCCTAGGGCATCGAGCATTTTTGATATAGGCTCTATGGAGTTCTGCTAGATTGGCACGACTATTCTATTGCAGTTACCTGGCATAGAATATGGTTATCTAATTCCCTAGTTAGCAAGTACCAAGACTATAAATTCTGCAATTAGTATATTTACAACACTAAAGAATTCCGTAATTTTAATAAGCCTCTACTAAGGTTCCAAGGTAGACGCAGACTCCGGATTAAGATTGAAGGCATGCTTTGGATTCATTCTGCACAAATGTTCTCTGCTGCGAACTGATCATTAATTGTCGAGGCACCAACAAGAATATATAAGGAAGTTTCAGGGCGACCTATCTAAGATCTTAAAACACAATCAGAGCAACAAAAGAACTAAGGACAAGAAGGAGCTAACTCTACTGAGTTCGATCAGATAGGTTAGAGGGTGGCAAATCTGGAGTATCTTAAGTTGCTTATTGTCTCTCCAGTTTAGCTGACGAATAGCTGACGGACTGCTGAGTAACTGCCAAGTTTCTATAAATTGGAAAACTCCTAAGGAAAGCTTGTTATTAGAAAGTTTTGTTTCTATAAGGGTGGCGATGACCTGTTTGTTTCCCATCTTGAATAACCAAAAGCTTGCACTTTGTTATTCAAGCGCTGCCAATAGTCCATTCAAGAAAGCTTTGATTGCCATCCCTAGTTATGATGAAGCCTTCATTAGGAATGGCGAACGGATTTTACAATAGACTGCAAGGTTACCAGGCGCATACAGACGTGTAATCTGCAGACATGCAGAGATGATTATATCCATCATAGCTGCGCCCAATTGTAGGACGATTCCAGTACGTCTCTTCCTTGCCAAGGAACGTTCCTTTGCTATGATGTTAAGAATTTTACACAGGTTAGAATGGTAAGGAATCATCATTGCAGCTGAGGCGTGATACAAAGAATAAGCTAGGGCAACCAAATTTCCAACCACCGGCGCACCGTCAGAGGCTAAAGCTCAAGGAAATGAGGTTTCAAGGAGTACGAAGGGTTGAGAGGCGTGACGTCAGATATCCATGCTTGCCCATCCTTCATATAAAATCACATCTGGCGATCCACAGGGTAGAAGTTAGGAGCGGTCTACGGTCAGGATTAAAGCTTCACGGAAAAGATAGAGGATACAAAGTTTTAAGGCTCAACACCACGAGACACCCATCCTCAGTGCAGGGCGCACTCATGGTAGGCAAGAAAAGAAAGAAAAAATAGTAGCGAGTCTAACCAGATACGGCCGTGCTGCGATAGCCGAGAGGGCTGCTCAACTACACACACATCTTGGTATCTATTCCCAATCTAAACTGTATTACAGTGCCAAGACCAGAGATGTTAGCCCTACAATCAACAACAAAATAAGGAGTATGATATTGTCTAACACGAGTCGACCCATCGACAGAGGATGACAAGGTAATAACCAGACAGAGGTCACCATATTCAAGATTCCATTGAGCTATATTTCAAAAGTGATAGGCAAGAGATTACATTCCAATAACGAGGAAACAGTGACAAAAAGGGTTTGAGTAGAATAATAATTAGTAGTTTGCTGCTAAATTTTATTTGCAGAGATTACAATTGGAATGACAAGGCTGAGAGAATACTAGTTTTTTTTTTTTTTCCTCAAACAAAGAAAAACACAAGCTACCAAGGAATCAAAACAGGAACACACAGGAATAAGGATGTTGGTTCCAAACCCAAGATGCTTCCAAGTACTTAAAATTACTAAAATGAGTTGATGCAGAGAGACACAAAATATACATAAATATATAAAATAGACATACTCGAGAGTTCGACACCAGGCTACCTCCAATCTTTCCTCGATCCCCTTTTTTTTTGTATATCCCGTACCTCAACCAAAACCACCATAAGAAAAAAAATACCCCCAACAAGCTTCCCGAGACCAGAGAAATAGCCCATCCATTAATTCCCGTAACTCCCAAAATAACTCCACAATCCAACTCCCTGAGGAAATTTGAAATATTTTTCCCCTCATAGGGATTCTCAGATCTTCCCAGAATAACCGACAACTCTCAAAATTAAATTATGCACCCACAACAAACTTTAAAATGGCTATGCATTAATTACCTTCCTACGAAATCAACATTACTTAAATTATTCCCAGAATAAAATAATAAGTTGACTATAAGCCAGATACCTCTCAACAACTTAAAATCATATACATTAAAACCTCACAATACCCATCATACCAAAAAGACTATTCAAAAGAACAATAACCAAATCATATGACTATGCCAAAACTATGAGATCATAAAGATACCAGGGATGCATAGACAAGAGTAAGCAACATAGTAACACTCCACAACCCGCGACGATCAACAACAAAAAAAAACCAAGGAACAATGTCGCATCACATCACAAGACCAGGGTTAGTATCCAAGATAACGACCAGAACACAAGACCACGACACAGACTGAACTGACCTAATGGTAAGGTCCTCATATTATCTCCATCACCTTATCCATGGTATAGGGCCCGCTCAAACCTGCTAAATCAGGTGGAGTTGAGGCCCGGTACCTGCAACCTGCGTGAAAATCAATGGGTTATATATGATCAACTGTAACTATATAAATATATCACATACACCGAGATAGAGAATCGCGGCGTAGTAGGGTGCTCGATCCAAGCAGTACTGCACCGTCCCTGCTCCAACACAAGACTATAATCAGAAACATAAACAAGATATTCTCTAACCATCATAAAACATATCCATCTCATCATAACTGAACTAATCGTAATGTCATCAATACATCCATCAAATATAGTCCATCAAGATTAATGAGAGCATAAACCAATACTCACTAGTCCAAATGTCTCGACTGAAATTATGAAATAACAACTATCAACTGTTCTCGAACTAACAAAAAGTAATGATAGAAATAACATCTAACACAAGCCAAAAAGTGAGGGCATTACATCCTCCCCCCTAGATCTAGGCTTGCTCCTGGAAGCCTGCAAATAAATAAGGATATAACTCCCTCATCCTGGTAACATCCTCCCAAGTAGCAGAGGTCTCATCATTAGGGTCCCACTGGACCCTGACCTGCTCCACGTCTCTGCCCCTGAGAGCAAGTCTCCTGTGCTGAAGAATGCCTACAGGCTCCAAGACCAGCTGCCCATCCTCTACCTGTAGAGCAGTCCAATCAAGAACATGAGCAACATCCGGAAAGTAAGGTCTAAGCACTGAAACATGAAACACATCATGGATGCGTGAAAGGCTAGGCGGCAAAGCAAGGTGATAAGCAACAGGACCGATCCTCTCCAACACCTCAAAAGTTCCTACAAAGCGTGGTGCTAGCTTAGAACCATTTCCATAGCGGATTGGACTCTTTCGCGGTCGCACACGCAAGAACACCCGATTCCCAACCGAAAACTGACGATCAATCCTATGAGCATCGGCATACTTCTTTTGTCTGTCCTGAGCTGCCACCAAATGCTCCCTAATCCTCTCAACTTGCTGCTCCATATCTCTAAGCATATCAGGACCCAGCAAAACTCTATCCTCTAGACGATCCCAACTCAAAGGGGTCCTACAAGGACGACCATATAAGGCCTGGAATAGAGACATGCCGATAGAACTATGATATCCATTATTATAGGCAAACTCCACCAGATACAGGTAATCCTCCCAACGGCTCTACCGATCCATCACATACATCCTCAACATATCCTCGAGACCTTGATTAACCCTTTCGGTCTGACCATCAGTCTCAGGGTGATAAGCTGAACTAAAGTTCAGATGTGTCCCCAAGGCATGCTGCAAGGAGGTCCAAAGGGCGGAAGTGAACACTGGATCCCTGTCAGAGATGATCCTGCGAGGAATCCCATGAAGCCTGACAATGTCCTCCATGAACACTCTGGCCACCGTAGAAGAATTGTAAGATGCACGGACAGGAGAAAAATGAGCTACCTTCATCAACCTATCCACAGTGACCATAATAGCATCGTGTTGACGAGCGGACATCAGCAAACCGACAATGAAGTCTATCGAAATGATGTCCCACTTCCATTCCGGAACCAGATGAGGCTGCAAAAGACCTGTAGGGTGCTGATGCTCCGCCTTCACCCTCTGACACTCAAGACATCTTGACACAAAATCAGTAATATCCCACTTCATGCCACTCCAAAACTACAGCTGACGCAGATCTGCATACATCTTCTTGACACCCGGATGAGCTGAGTAGGGTGCCCGATGTGCCTCAGACAAAACTAGAGTACGAAGACCCTCCGAACTAGGAACATAGATACGGCCCAAATGTTGCAAAAGACCATCTGACTCAAACGAGTAACCAGAGAATCTACCCTCTAAAGGTCTACCAGACTCAATCTCAGATCTCACCTCCTGACACCAACTGTCCGTAGATAGAGCAGCGAGGATCTGACCCCTCAAATCAACTGTAAGAGAAACTGCTGAGATCTCGTGCCTCCAACGACTAAGAACATCTGCTACCACATTCTCCTTGCCCTGAATGTATCTAACCTCGAATTCATACTCGCACAGAAACTCCATCCAATGCCTCTGCCTCGCATTTAAGTTTGGCTGCGTGAAAATATACTGTAAACTACGATGATCGCTGTGCAGCTCAAACCGATGCCCTAACAGAAAGTGCCTCCATCTCACCAAGGCATGCACAACTGCTGCTAACTCCAGGTCATGAGTAGGATAGTTCAATTCGTGATCCTTGAGTTTGCGAGACTCATAGGCAATCATGCGACCATCCTGCATCAGAACTGCTCCCAAGCCTTCCAAGGAAGCATCAGTACAAACAACAAAGTCTCTATCAGGATCAGGAACTGCTAATATCGGTGCACTGGTCAACTGCTCCTTAAGAGTCTAAAAAGCTGCCTGACACTGCTCTGACCAAACAAACTTCCTTCCTTTCCTCTGAAGAGAAGTTATAGGATGTGCAATCCTCGAAAACCCCATAACAAAACGACGATAATAACCTGCCAGTCCCATAAAGCTACGAACCTCAGAAACATTAGTGGGTGTAGGCCAATCCATAATAGCTTGGATCTTCGAGGGATCCACTGCAATACCCTCTCCAGAGATGACATGACCCAAATACTTAATCTCTGACTGAAAGAACTCACACTTCGACAAATTTGCATAGAGCTGATTTTCTCTCAGACACTGCAACACCTGCCGCAAATGTTCCTCATGCTCCTCCATAGTTTTAGAATAAATCAGTATATCATCAAGAAACACAAGGACAAAGCGGTCAAGATAAGTACGGAAAACACCATTCATCAAGCTCATGAAGACTGAAGGTGCATTCGTCAACCCGAATGGTACCACGGTGAACTCATAATGTCCATAACGGGTATGAAATGCTGTTTTGTGAATATCTGCCTCAAATATCTACAACTGATGATATCCTGACTTAAGGTCAATCTTAGAGAATACCTTTGGTCCCTTAATCTGATCAAACAAATCATCGATCTGAGGCAAGGGATACCTATTCCTCACAGTTACTTTATTGAGCTGTCGGTAATCGATACATAGCCGCAGGGATCCATCCTTCTTTTTGACGAAGATCACAGGTGCTCCCCAAGGGGAAACACTAGGTCGTATGAACCCTTTGGCTAATAGCTCCTCCAACTGTAGTTGAAGCTCCTTGAGCTCCTGGGTGGTCATCCTGTATGGAGCTCAGGAGATAGGCTCTGCGCCGGGAACCAGATCAATCTGAAAATCAATGTCACGCTTAGGTGGCATCCCTGGAATATCAGAAGGAAACACATCTGCAAACTCCCTCAAGAGTGGGTGATCGTCAAGAGATGCCTCTCGACTCTCCTCTATCTCCAAATCACTGACCGTCACTGCAAAAAGCTAGCATCCCTGACGTATGCATCTCTTAAGTTGCATAGCAGAGATCATATGTAGGGAGATGGGTCTCTTAACTCCTACCACCTCGACCTCAGCACCAGAATCATCCACACATCTAACGGACTTATGCCGGCAATCTATCACTGCCTGATGGGCCTCCAACCAATCCATCCCCAAAACTATGTCATATGAACCCAGGGGTAGAATGCGAAGGTCCACAGAAGTAGATAAAGAGCCAATCATCAATTCACACCCTAAAACTAGAGACGCAACTACTATCTTAGCTCTGGAAGCCAACTCAACCCGCCACCTTTCATCCTGCTTTGCTACCACTAAGCCACAACGCTCCACAAGAGAAGGAGATATAAACGAATCAGATGCATCGGAATCAAATAAAACAGAAAAGTCAATACCTCGCATATGACCGGAAGACTCCACCATGGTGCCCTGATGCTCTGCCTGCCGGTCATCTACTGCTGCAAAGACTCAGTGTGACCTGCCTGCATCACCAACGGTCGGCTCAGATGCCACCGGTCGATGCCCAAAACCTGAGGCACCCTTCTGCAGGCAGTGCCTAGCAATATGGCCCTGCTGGCCACAGGAGAAACACCCGGTGCCTCTACTAAAACCACCATCACCCTTGAAAGCA
This sequence comes from Cunninghamia lanceolata, assembly GCA_027924645.1. NCBI lineage: Eukaryota > Viridiplantae > Streptophyta > Pinopsida > Cupressales > Cupressaceae > Cunninghamia > Cunninghamia lanceolata. The sequence continues at coordinate 2,723,392 of BSBN01000286.1, read as the reverse complement.
CTAGACTACTGGACGCTGCCTCTGATCAAAACGGTTCCGCTTATTGCGCTGCCAAGACCGATCTTTCATTTTCTGAAATCTATTTCCTTATTGATGATGAGAACTCTTCGGCTTAGCCTGCGAAAACTGCTATCGACCACCCTTTGCGGGTGCATGGGAACCTGATGCCTGAGTGTGACCACCTCGAGAACCATATCCTGAAGATGGTGCACTGCCAATGTGCACACCTGTATGCCCACCAAGTGCCATGGCTAGATTCTCCTCCACTATTCGAGCTTTCTCCACAGCAACCTCCATAGTCTTAGGTTTGAATACCTGAACTCCTCCACTAATCCGGGCATTCAAGCCCCTGATGAAGTGCTGCACCAACATGGACTCGTCATATCCAATACCTGCATACTGTTTGCGCTCGTAAAATCTGCGCTCATACTGCTCAACGGTCATGGCCAACTGCCTCAACTCGTGGAACTCATTGGCTCGACGCTGCCTCCAATGGTCAGAAAGAAAACAGGCTCTGAATCTCTCTAAGAATAGCTCCCAAGACACAGTACTAATATCCAAATGTAACTTCTGCTCCTCTAGCCGCCACCAGGTCGAAGCGAACCCTCAAAGATGCAGAATAGCGCATCTGGCTTTGGTGTTGCTGCCATATGGGTGCATGGCGAAACACCTGCCTAGGTCCAAAAGCCAAGTCTCTGCCTCTAGTCCGCTACCAGCTCCATCAAATATGGGAGGGTGTGCTCTCAGTAAATCCCTCATGTGGCTGGCTAGGGTGGCCTCCTGCTCAGCTGATAACTCTCTAGGTCTAGGAGACCTCTCTCTCTTTCTAGGACCCCGTTGGTCAACCTCCTAATCTCCTCGGGTCTGCCTGCCCTCCTGCCCAGGGCCTAAATGGGCAAGGGCCTCCTCCAAAATCTGTCTCAACTGAGCTCCGTCAGGCTAACCCTGACCCTCCATGTTCTGACCTCCGCCTTCATGGGCACTCGACTGAGGAGAACTGGGAGGAGGTGCATCGCCACCACCTCTCCCACGACCCCTACCTCTGCCCCGACCTCGGCCCCTACCTCTAGGCATCTACCTACAACACCAAAGGCATTAATTATATCAAAAGATTCATCATAAGAATAAAGTTATTCCATAGAGTTCGAGCACAAGGTTACATAATAGGCTCAATAATAACCAGGGTACCCAAAGTTTGAACCTGGCTCTGATAACAAATGTAATACACCGTCGTGCAACCCTAGAGTGAAAGATAAACCAGAACTATTTTTTTTTAAACGATAATGTACTATGCCGTGACAAAGATAATAAGAAACATGTAAAATAATACTGTGTCCATCTAACCACTCTAGGGAAACATAATGGCATTAGGAAATTAAATAAAACCATAAGAGTGATAATCATCAATCTCAGATAACTACCACAACATCAGAATGATTTGATTTACATAGCCTCAAATTCAATTTACAAGATTACAAGATTACAAGGTGATAAGAATACAAGATTGCAAAAGTACAAGATTTCAAACTACAAGGTTACAAGATTACATGATCAAGCTCGTTGATTTACAAAGTAGTACAAGGAAGATATACAACACTGTTGCCAAAAGGGAACCGTCTGAAACTGGAACTTCTCCGCACGCAAGCAACAGAATCTCTGGAACACCAACAGATAGCTCTACCTCCCAACCATGTGGAACCCTGAGGTCCACCCCACCGAGCTAGGAGATAACAGGAGGATTACCACTAGGACAAGGCTGCAACACAAACCACAAATCCAAAAAAAAACTAGACTCCATGAAACAACCATGTTGAAAGACTGCACAGAACCGACAATACCCGAACAGACGGATCACTAACATCAGACCAAATCAAATATGGAAACACGACCACACTCCTGAGGTACCAACTAAGAAAGAAAACATAACAGAGCCGCATAAGGAGAGTGTCATCGCATGGCCCTAGCATGGGTTACCTAGGCTATCTCTCACCAGAAGCCGGCCCCCATCTATGGTTACCCTGGAATCCTCTCTCTAGGTGCCGGCCCCATAGGGTGACACATGCGGAGCCAACATGTCCTCTCGTGTAGACGAGGAGTTCGGCCTTGCCAACCAGGCCTTCTCATCCCACCCTTGGCCTATGAGAGCGCTCAAGGTGTGGGCGAGGTTACATTGATTATCTTGTTTAGTCTGTTACTACCCAACCCTCCTAGGTACATTATTAGATTTTCACTTGCTTACCACTTCCATGGGGTTACCCAGGCGACCTCTCACTAAGCGCCGGCCCCACCATGGAAGCCACTCCCTTAGCATTTTCTGTCCAACTAGCCAATCCACAACATGCAAGGATATAGGTTACCAAGAAAATCCTATCTCATGACAAGAGCCATTCACATGACCATAATGTTACAGTTCCCATTACCCACCTCAATTCAACAACTTCAAGTGACCAATGACCCAAACACCAAGAGTGAGGATAAAAAAAATCATACCTCTAGAGTCATGACAGGATTCCTTACCATGTTGCAAGGACTAGGTTTTTAAAGACCATGGCACTTAGAAAAGAAATTGTCACGGAGGTACTTAACATCCAACATTCAAACTCTAAGATAGTAACAAAATCAAATTGGAACTCAAAGATGGCTTCACACCAAGGTTTGCAAAGAAGGGAATATTAACATCAAGAGGTAGATACTAAGACACAATCTTCTTAAAACTAACTTTAATCCTTCAACTAAACCTTAACACAACTCATACTATATCACAATATAATCAGTAACTATCTACTTAGTAAAATCTCCCTTATTACGATGGACAATGACATAGTGATTACTATTGTTCTACCCAACCTCATTACATTCTAATGCCCAGAGAAAGAAAATATACAAGAGACTTAAAGGAAAAAGGTACTACAATTATGAACTGGGTTAAACACTTACAACAATTACCTTGATTAAAATGACAACCTTATAACAACAAGAATGTATCTTATGCCTACCTAAAATGGTATCTTCCAACTAAAATAATAATGGAAAACAAGATCCCAATAATGAATTCTCAAGACTAAACTTCTATAGCACAAGTTATATTTTATCTAATGACTAACTTTTCATTATTATAAATAAATCAAGAAACGTTATAATCATAACAAATATTTACACAAATATTGCTACTAATAACTCAAGGCTTAACTGTATTCACGGTCTCAATATCCTTACCTAAAGCATCTAACTATAAAGAAATATTTATTACTACATTCATGATTTACTCATAAGCAATGCTACCCAAAATTATATCATTCCCAAGAAAATTCAATTCACAACACAAACATAATAAACTTTTGTCTCAAACAGGACATCAAAGTTGTCCTAGGGCATTGAGCATTTTTGATATAGGCTCTATGGAGTTCCGCTAGATTGGCACGACTATTCTATTGCAGTTACCTGGCATAGAATATGGTTATCTAATTCCCTAGTTAGCAAGTACCAAGACTATAAATTCTGCAATTAGTATATTTACAACACTAAAGAATTCCGTAATTTTAATAAGCCTCTACTAAGGTTCCAAGGTAGACGCAGACTCCGGATTAAGATTGAAGGCATGCTTTGGATTCATTCTGCACAAATGTTCTCTGCTGCGAACTGATCATTAACTGTCGAGGCACCAACAAGAATATATAAGGAAGTTTCAGGGCGACCTATCTAAGATCTTAAAACACAATCAGAGCAACAAAAGAACTAAGGACAAGAAGGAGCTAACTCTACTGAGTTCGATCAGATAGGTTAGAGGGTGGCAAATCTGGAGTATCTTAAGTTGCTTATTGTCTCTCCAGTTTAGCTGACGAATAGCTGACGGACTGCTGAGTAACTGCCAAGTTTCTATAAATTGGAAAACTCCTAAGGAAAGCTTGTTATTAGAAAGTTTTGTTTCTATAAGGGTGGCGATGACCTGTTTGTTTCCCATCTTGAATAACCAAAAGCTTGCACTTTGTTATTCAAGCGCTGCCAATAGTCCATTCAAGAAATCTTTGATTGCCATCCCTAGTTATGATGAAGCCTTCATTAGGAATGGTGAACGGATTTTACAATAGACTGCAAGGTTACCAGGCGCATACAGACGTGTAATCTGCAGACATGCAGAGATGATTATATCCATCATAGCTGCGCCCAATTGTAGGACGATTCCAGTACGTCTCTTCCTTGCCAAGGAATGTTCCTTTGCTATGATGTTAAGAATTTTACACAGGTTAGAATGGTAAGGAATCATCATTGCAGCTGAGGCGTGATACAAAGAATAAGCTAGGGCAACCAAATTTCCAACCACCGGCGCACCGTCAGAGGCTAAAGCTCAAGGAAATGAGGTTTCAAGGAGTACGAAGGGTTGAGAGGCGTGACGTCAGATATCCATGCTTGCCCATCCTTCATATAAAATCACATCTGGCGATCCACAGGGTAGAAGTTAGGAGCAGTCTACGGTCAGGATTAAAGCTTCACGGAAAAGATAGAGGATACAAAGTTTTAAGGCTCAACACCACGAGACACCCATCCTCAGTGCAGGGCGCACTCATGGTAGGCAAGAAAAGAAAGAAAAAATAGCAGCGAGTCTAACCAGATACGGCCGTGCTGCGATAGCCGAGAGGGCTGCTCAACTACACACACATCTTGGTATCTATTCCCAATCTAAACTGTATTACAGTGCCAAGACCAGAGATGTTAGCCCTACAATCAACAACAAAATAAGGAGTATGATCTCGTCTAACACGAGTCGACGCATCGACAGAGGATGACAAGGTAATAACCAGACAGAGGTCACCATATTCAAGATTCCATTGAGCTATATTTCAAAAGTGATAGGCAAGAGATTACATTCCAATAACGAGGAAACAGTGACAAAAAGGGTTTGAGTAGAATAATAATTAGTAGTTTGCTGCTAAATTTTATTTGCAGAGATTACAATTGGAATGACAAGGCTGAGAGAATACTAGTTTTTTTTTTTTCCTCAAACAAAGAAAAACACAAGCTACCAAGGAATCAAAACAGGAACACACAGGAATAAGGATGTTGGTTCCAAACCCAAGATGCTTCCAAGTACTTAAAATTACTAAACTGAGTTGATGCAGAGAGACACAAAATATACATAAATATATAAAATAGACATACTCGAGAGTTCGACACCAGGCTACCTCAAATCTTTCCTTGATCCCCTTTTTTTTTGTATATCCCGTACCTCAACCAGAACCACCATAAGAAAAAAAATACCCCCAACAAGCTTCCCGAGACCAGAGAAATAGCCCATCCATTAATTCCTGTAACTCCCAAAATAACTCCACAATCCAACTCCCTGAGGAAATTTGAAATATTTTTCCCCTCATAGGGATTCTCAGATCTTCCCAGAATAACCGACAACTCTCAAAATTAAATTATGCACCCACAACAAACTTTAAAATGGCTATGCATTAATTACCTTCCTACGAAATCAACATTACTTAAATTATTCCCAGAATAAAATAATAAGTTGACTATAAGCCAGATACCTCTCAACAACTTAAAATCATATACATTAAAACCTCACAATACCCATCATACCAAAAAGACTATTCAAAAGAACAATAACCAAATCATATGACTATGCCAAAACTATGAGATCATAAAGATACCAGGGATGCATAGACAAGAGTAAGCAACATAGTAACACTCCACAACCCGCGACGATCAACAACAAAAAAAACCAAGGAACAATGTCGCATCACATCACAAGACCAGGGTTAGTATCCAAGATAACGACCAGAACACAAGACCACGACACAGACTGAACTGACCTAATGGTAAGGTCCTCATATTATCTCCATCACCTTATCCATGGTATAGGGCCCGCTCAAACCTGCTAAATCAGGTGGAGTTGAGGCCCGGTACCTGCAACCTGCGTGAAAATCAATGGGTTATATATGATCAACTGTAACTATATAAATATATCACATACACCGAGACAGAGAATCGCGGCGTAGTAGGGTGCTCGATCCAAGCAGTACTGCACCGTCCCTGCTCCAACACAAGACTATAATCAGAAACATAAACAAGATATTCTCTAACCATCATAAAACATATCCATCTCATCATAACTGAACTAATCGTAATGTCATCAATACATCCATCAAATATAGTCCATCAAGATTAATGAGAGCATAAACCAATACTCACTAGTCCAAATGTCTCGACTGAAATTATGAAATAACAACTATCAACTGTTCTCGAACTAACAAAAAGTAATGATAGAAATAACATCTAACACAAGCCAAAAAGTGAGGGCATTACATCCTCCCCCCTAGATCTAGGCTTGCTCCTGGAAGCCTGCAAATAAATAAGGATATAACTCCCTCATCCTGGTAACATCCTCCCAAGTAGCAGAGGTCTCATCATTAGGGTCCCACTGGACCCTGACCTGCTCCACGTCTCTGCCCCTGAGAGCAAGTCTCCTGTGCTGAAGAATGCCTACAGGCTCCAAGGCCAGCTGCCCGTCCTCTCCCTGTAGAGCAGTCCAATCAAGAACATGAGCAACATCCGGAAAGTAAGGTCTAAGCACTGAAACATGAAACACATCATGGATGCGTGAAAGGCTAGGCGGCAAAGCAAGGTGATAAGCAACAGGACCGATCCTCTCCAACACCTCAAAAGGTCCTACAAAGCGTGGTGCTAGCTTAGAACCCTTTCCATAGCGGATTGGACTCTTTCGCGGTCGCACACGCAAGAACACCCGATTCCCAACCGAAAACTGACGATCGATCCTATGAGCATCGGCATACTTCTTTTGTCTGTCCTGAGCTGCCACCAAATGCTCCCTAATCCTCTCAACTTGCTACTCCATATCTCTAAGCATATCAGGACCCAGCAGAACTCTATCCTCTAGACGATCCCAACTCAAAGGGGTCCTACAAGGACGACCATATAAGGCCTGGAATAGAGACATGCCAATAGAACTATGATATCCATTATTATAGGCAAACTCCACCAGATACAGGTAATCCTCCCAACGGCTCTACCGATCCATCACATACATCCTCAACATATCCTCGAGACCTTGATTAACCCTTTCGGTCTGACCATCAGTCTCAGGGTGATAAGCTGAACTAAAGTTCAGATGTGTCCCCAAGCATGCTGCAAGGAGGTCCAAAGGGCGGAAGTGAACACTGGATCCCTGTCAGAGATGATCCTGCGAGGAATCCCATGAAGCCTAACAATGTCCTCCATGAACACTCTGGCCACCAAAGAAGAATTGTAAGATGCACGGACAAGAGAAAAATGAGCTACCTTCATCAACCTATCCACAGTGACCATAATAGCATCGTGTTGACGAGCGGACATCGGCAAACCGACAATGAAGTCTATCGAAATGATGTCCCACTTCCATTCCGGAACCAGATGAGGCTGCAAAAGACCTGTAGGGTGCTGATGCTCCGCCTTCACCCTCTGACACTCAAGACATCTTGACACAAAATCAGTAATATCCCACTTCATGCCACTCCAAAAGTACAGCTGACGCAGATCTGCATACATCTTCTTGACACCCGGATGAGCTGAGTAGGGTGCCTGATGTGCCTCAGACAAAACTAGAGTACGAAGACCCTCCGAACTAGGAACATAGATACGGCCCAAATGTTGCAAAAGACCATCTGACTCAAACGAGTAACCAGAGAATCTACCCTCTAAAGGTCTACCAGACTCAATCTCAGATCTCACCTCCTGACACCAACTGTCCGTAGATAGAGCAGCGAGGATCTGACCCCTCAAATCAACTGTAAGAGAAACTGCTGAGATCTCGTGCCTCCAACGACTAAGAACATCTGCTACCACATTCTCCTTGCCCTGAATGTATCTAACCTCGAATTCATACTCGCACAGAAACTCCATCCAACGCCTCTGCCTCGCATTTAAGTTTGGCTGCGTGAAAATATACTGTAAACTACGATGATCGCTGTGCAGCTCAAACCGATGCCCTAACAGAAAGTGCCTCCATCTCACCAAGGCATGCACAACTGCTGCTAACTCCAGGTCATGAGTAGGATAGTTCAATTCGTGATCCTTGAGTTTGCGAGACTCATAGGCAATCACGCGACCATACTGCATCAGAACTGCTCCCAAGCCTTCCAAGGAAGCATCAGTACAAACAACAAAGTCTCTATCAGGATCAGGAACTGCTAATATCGGTGCACTGGTCAACTGCTCCTTAAGAGTCTGAAAAGCTGCCTGACACTGCTCTGACCAAACAAACTTCCTTCCTTTCCTCTGAAGAGAAGTTATAGGATGTGCAATCCTCGAAAACCCCATAACAAAACGACGATAATAACCTGCCAGTCCCATAAAGCTACGAACCTCAGAAACATTAGTGGGTGCAGGCCAATCCATAATAGCTTGGATCTTCGAGGGATCCACCGCAATACCCTCTCTAGAGATGACATGACCCAAATACTTAATCTCTGACTGAAAGAACTCACACTTCGACAAATTTGCATAGAGCTGATTTTCTCTCAGACACTGCAACACCTGCCGCAAATGTTCCTCATGCTCCTCCATAGTTTTAGAATAAATCAGTATATCATCAAGAAACACAAGGACAAAGCGGTCAAGATAAGTACGGAAAACACCATTCATCAAGCTCATGAAGACTGAAGGTGCATTCGTCAACCCGAATGGTACCACGGTGAACTCATAATGTCCATAACGGGTATGAAATGCTGTTTTGTGAATATCTGCCTCAAATATCTACAACTGATGATATCCTGACTTAAGGTCAATCTTAGAGAATACCTTTGGTCCCTTAATCTGATCAAACAAATCATCGATCTGAGGCAAGGGATACCTATTCCTCACAGTTACTTTATTGAGCTGTCGGTAATCGATACATAGCCGCAGGGATCCATCCTTCTTTTTGACGAAGATCACAGGTGCTCCCCAAGGGGAAACACTAGGTCGTATGAACCCTTTGGCTAATAGCTCCTCCAACTGCAGTCGAAGCTCCTTGAGCTCCTGGGTGGTCATCCTGTATGGAGCTCAGGAGATAGGCTCTGCGCCGGGAACCAGATCAATCCGAAAATTGATGTCACGCTTAGGTGGCATCCCTGGAATATCAGAAGGAAACACATCTGCAAACTCCCTCAAGAGTGGGTGATCGTCAAGAGATGCCTCTCGACTCTCCTCTATCTCCAAATCACTGACCGTCACTGCAAAAAGCTGGCATCCCTGACGTATGCATCTCTTAAGTTGCATAGCAGAGATCATACGTAGGGAGATGGGTCTCTTAACTCCTACCACCTCGACCTCAGCACCAGAATCATCCACACATCTAACGGACTTATGCCGGCAATCTATCACTGCCTGATGGGCCTCCAACCAATCCATCCCCAAAACTATGTCATATGAACCCAGGGGTAGAATGCGAAGGTCCACAGAAGTAGATAAAGAGCCAATCATCAATTCACACCCTGAAACTAGAGACGCAACTACTATCTTAGCTCTGGAAGCCAACTCAACCCACCACCTTTCATCCTGCTTTGCTACCACTAAGCCACAACGCTCCACAAGAGAAGGAGATATAAACGAATCAGATGCATCGGAATCAAATAAAATAGAAAAGTCAATACCTCGCATATGACCGGAAGACTCCACCATGGTGCCCTGATGCTCTGCCTGCCGGTCGTCTACCGCTGCAAAGACTCAGTGTGACCTGCCTGCATCACCAACGGTCGGCTCAGATGCCACCGGTTGATGCCCAAAACCTGAGGCGCCCTTCTGCGGGCAGTGCCTAGCAATATGGCCCTGCTGGCCACAGGAGAAACACCCGGTGCCTCTACTAAAACCACCATCACCCCTGAAAGTACTAGACTACTGGACGCTGCCTCTGATCAAAACGGTTCCGCTTATTGCGCTGCCAAGACTGATCTTTCATTTTCTGAAATCTATTTCCTTGTTGATGATGAGAACTCTTCGGCTTAGCCTGCGAAAACTGCTATCGACCACCCTTTGCGGGTGCATGGGAACCTGATGCCTGAGTGTGACCACCTCGAGAACCATATCCTAAAGATGGTGCACTGCCAATGTGCACACCTGTATGCCCACCAAGTGCCATGGCTAGATTCTCCTCCACTATTCGAGCTTTCTCCACAGCAACCTCCATAGTCTTAGGTTCGAATACCTGAACTCCTCCACTAATCCGGGCATTCAAGCCCCTGATGAAGTGCTGCACCAACATGGACTCGTCATCTCCAATACCTGCATACTGTTTGCGCTCGTAAAATCTGCGCTCATACTGCTCAACGGTCATGGCCAACTGCCTCAACTCGTGGAACTCATTGGCTCGACGCTGCCTCCAATGGTCAAAAAGAAAACGGGCTCTGAATCTCTCTAAGAATAGCTCCCAAGACACAGTACTAATATCCAAATGCAACTTCTGCTCCTCTAGCCGCCACCAGGTCGAAGCGAACCCTCAAAGATGCAGAATAGCGCATCTGGCTTTGGTGTTGCTGCCATATGGGTGCATGGCGAAACACCTGCCTAGGTCCAAAAGCCAAGTCTCTGCCTCTAGTCCACTACCAGCTCCATCAAATATGGGAGGGTGTGCTCTCAGTAAATCCCTCATGTGGCTGGCTAGGGTGGCCTCCTGCTCAGCTGATAACTCTCTAGGTCTAGGAGACCTCTCTCTCTTTCTAGGACCCCGTTGGTCAACCTCCTAATCTCCTCGGGTCTGCCTGCCCTCCTGCCCAGGGCCTAAATGGGCAAGGGCCTCCTCCAAAATCTGTCTCAACTGAGCTCCGTCAGGCTAACCCTGACCCTCCATGTTCTGACCTCTGCCTTCATGGGCACTCGACTGAGGAGAACTGGGAGGAGGTGCATCGCCACCACCTCTCCCACGACCCCTACCTTTGCCCCGACCTCGGCCCCTACCTCTAGGCATCTACCTACAACACCAAAAGCATTAATTATATCAAAAGATTCATCATAAGAATAAAGTTATTCCATAGAGTTCGAGCACAAGGTTACATAATAGGCTCAATAATAACCAGGGTACCCAAAGTTTGAACCTGGCTCTGATAACAAATGTAATACACCGTCGTGCAACCCTAGAGTGAAAGATAAACCAGAACTATTTTTTTTTTAAACGATAATGTACTATGCCGTGACAAAGATAATAAGAAACATGTAAAATAATAATGTGTCCATCTAACCACTCTAGGGAAACATAACGGCATTAGGAAATTAAATAAAACCATAAGAGTGATAATCATCAATCTCAGATAACTACCACAACATCAGAATGATTTGAATTACATAGCCTCAAATTCAATTTACAAGATTACAAGATTACAAGGTGATAAGAATACAAGATTGCAAAAGTACAAGATTTCAAACTACAAGGTTACAAGATTACATGATCAAGCTCATTGATTTACAAAGTAGTACAAGGAAAATATACAACACTGTTGCCAAAAGGGAACCGTCTGAAACTGGAACTTCTCCGTACGCAAGCAACAGAATCTCTGGAACACCAACAGATAGCTCTACCTCCCAACCATGTGGAACCCTGAGGTCCACCCCACCGAGCTAGGAGATAACAGGAGGATTACCACTAGGACAAGGCTGCAACACAAACCACAAATCCAAAAAAAAACCAGACTCCATGAAACAACCATGTTGAAAGACTGCACAGAACCGACAATACCCGAACAGACGGATCACTAACATCAGACCAAATCAAATATGGAAACACGACCACACTCCTGAGGTACCAACTAAGAAAGAAAACATAACAGAGCCGCATAAGGAGAGTGTCATCGCATGGCCCTAGCATGGGTTACCCAGGCTATCTCTCACCAGAAGCCGGCCCCCATCTATGGTTACCCTGGCATCCTCTCTCTAGGTGCCGGCCCCATAGGGTGACACATGCGGAGCCAACATGTCCTCTCGTGTAGACGAGGAGTTCGGCCTTGCCAACCAGGCCTTCTCATCCCACCCTTGGCCTATGAGAGCGCTCAAGGTGTGGGCGAGGTTACATTGATTATCTTGTTTAGTGTGTTACTACCCAACCCTCCTAGGTACATTATTAGATTTTCACTTGCTTACCACTTCCATGGGGTTACCCAGGCGACCTCTCACTAAGCGCTGGCCCCACCATGGAAGCCACTCCCTTAGCATTTTCTGTCCAACCAGCCAATCCACAACATGCAAGGATATAGGTTACCAAGAAAATCCTATCTCATGACAAGAGCCATTCACATGACCATAATGTTACAGTTCCCATTACCCACCTCAATTCAACAACTTCAAGTGACCAATGACCCAAACACCAAGAGTGAGGATAAAAAAAATCATACCTCTAGAGTCATGACAGGATTCCTTACCATGTTGCAAGGACTAGGTTTTTAAAGACCATGGCACTTAGAAAAGAAATTGTCACGGAGGTACTTAACATCCAACATTCAAACTCTAAGATAGTAACAAAATCAAATTGGAACTCAAAGATGGCTTCACACCAAGGTTTGCAAAGAAGGGAATATTAACATCAAGAGGTAGTACTAAGACACAATCTTCTTAAAACTAACTTTAATCCTTCAACTAAACCTTAACACAACTCATACTATATCACAATATAATCAGTAACTATCTACTTAGTAAAATCTCCCTTATTACGATGGACAATGACATAGTGATTACTATTGTTCTACCCAACCTCATTACATTCTAATGCCCAGAGAAAGAAAATATACAAGAGACTTAAAGGAAAAAGGTACTACAATTATGAACTGGGTTAAACACTTACAACAATTACCTTGATTAAAATGACAACCTTATAACAACAAGAATGTATCTTATGCCTACCTAAAATGGTATCTTCCAACTAAAATAATAATGGAAAACAAGATCCCAATAATGAATTCTCAAGACTAAACTTCTATAGCACAAGTTATATTTTATCTAATGACTAACTTTTCATTATTATAAATAAATCAAGAAACGTTATAATCATAACAAATATTTACACAAATATTGCTACTAATAACTCAAGGCTTAACTGTATTCACGGTCTCAATATCCTTACCTAAAGCATCTAACTATAAAGAAATATTTATTACTACATTCATGATTTACTCATAAGCAATGCTACCCAAAATTATATCATTCCCAAGAAAATTCAATTCACAACACAAACATAATAAACTTTTGTCTCAAACAGGACATCAAAGTTGTCCTAGGGCATCGAGCATTTTTGATATAGGCTCTATGGAGTTCCGCTAGATTGGCACGACTATTCTATTGCAGTTACCTAGCATAGAATATGGTTATCTAATTCCCTAGTTAGCAAGTACCAAGACTATAAATTCTGCAATTAGTATATTTACAACACTAAAGAATTCCGTAATTTTAATAAGCCTCTACTAAGGTTCCAAGGTAGACGCAAACTCCGGATTAAGATTGAAGGCATGCTTTGGATTCATTCTGCACAAATGTTCTCTGCTGCGAACTGATCATTAACTGTCGAGGCACCAACAAGAATATATAAGGAAGTTTCAGGGCGACCTATCTAAGATCTTAAAACACAATCAGAGCAACAAAAGAACTAAGGACAAGAAGGAGCTAACTCTACTGAGTTCGATCAGATAGGTTAGAGGGTAGCAAATCTGGAGTATCTTAAGTTGCTTATTGTCTCTCCAGTTTAGCTGACGGATAGCTGACGGACTGCTGAGTAACTACCAAGTTTCTATAAATTGGAAAACTCCTAAGGAAAGCTTGTTATTAGAAAGTTCTATTTCTATAAGGGTGGCGATGACCTATTTGTTTCCCATCTTGAATAACCAAAAGCTTGCACTTTGTTATTCAAGCGCTGCCAATAGTCCATTCAAGAAAGCTTTGATTGCCATCCCTAGTTATGATGAAGCCTTCATTAGGAATGGCGAACGGATTTTACAATAGACTGCAAGGTTACCAGGCGCATACAGACGTGTAATCTGCAGACATGCAGAGATGATTATATCCATCATAGCTGCGCCCAATTGTAGGATGATTCTAGTACGTCTCTTCCTTGCCAAGGAATGTTCCTTTGCTATGATGTTAAGAATTTTACACAGGTTAGAATGGTAAGGAATCATCATTGCAGCTGAGGTGTGATACAAAGAATAAGCTAGGGCAACCAAATTTCCAACCATCGGCGCACCGCCAGAGGCTAAAGCTCAAGGAAATGAGGTTTCAAGGAGTACGAAGGGTTGAGAGGCGTGACGTCAGATATCCATGCTTACCCATCCTTCGTATAAAATCACATCTGGCGATCCACAGGGTAGAAGTTAGGAGCAGTCTACGGTCAGGATTAAAGCTTCATGGAAAAGATAGAGGACACAAAGTTTTAAGTCTCAACACCACGAGACACCCATCCTCAGCGCAGGGCACACTCATGGTAGGCAAGAAAAGAAAGAAAAAATAGCAGTGAGTCTAACCAGATACGGCCGTGCTGCGATAGCCGAGAGGGCTGCTCAACTACACACACATCTTGGTATCTATTCCCAATCTAAACTGTATTACAGTGCCAAGACCAGAGATGTTAGCCCTACAATCAACAACAAAATAAGGAGTATGATCTTATCTAAGATGAGTCGACCCATCGACAGAGGATGACAAGGTAATAACCAGACAGAGGTCACCATATTCAAGATTCCATTGAGCTATATTTCAAAAGTGATAGGCAAGAGATTACATTCCAATAACGAGGAAACAGTGACAAAAAGGGTTTGAGTAGAATAATAATTAGTAGTTTGCTGCTAAATTTTATTTGCAGAGATTACAATTGGAATGACAAGGCTGAGAGAATACTAGTTTTTTTTTTTTCCTCTAACAAAGAAAAACACAAGCTATCAAGGAATCAAAACAGGAACACACAGGAATAAGGATGTTGGTTCCAAACCCAAGATGCTTTCAAGTACTTAAAATTACTGAACTGAGTTGATGCAGAGAGACACAAAATATACATAAATATATAAAATAGACATACCCGAGAGTTCGACACCAGGCTACCTCCAATCTTTCCTCGATCCCCTTTTTTTTTGTATATCCCGTACCTCAACCAGAACCACCATAAGAAAAAAAATACCCCCAACAAGCTTCCTGAGACCAGAAAAATAGCCCATCCATTAATTCCCGTAACTCCCAAAATAACTCCACAATCCCACTCCCTGAGGAAATTTGAAATATTTTTCCCCTCATAGGGATTCTCAGATCTTCCCAGAATAACCGACAACTCTCAAAATTAAATTATGCACCCACAACAAACTTTAAAATGGCTATGCATTAATTACCTTCCTACGAAATCAACATTACTTAAATTATTCCTAGAATAAAATAATAAGTTGACTATAAGCCAGATACCTCTCAACAACTTAATATCATATACATTAAAACCTCACAATACCCATCATACCAAAAAGACTATTCAAAAGAACAATAACCAAATCATATGACTATGCCAAAACTATGAGATCATAAAGATACTAGGGATGCATAGACAAGAGTAAGCAACATAGTAACACTCCACAACCCGCGACGATCAACAACAAAAAAAAACCAAGGAACAACGTCGCATCACATCACAAGACCAGGGTTAGTATCCAAGATAACGACCAGAACACAAGACCACGACACAGACTGAACTGACCTAATGGTAAGGTCCTCATATTATCTCCATCACCTTATCCATGGTATAGGGCCCGCTCAAACCTGCTAAATCAGGTGGAGTCGAGGCCCGGTACCTGCAACCTGTGTGAAAATCAATGGGTTATATATGATCAACTGTAACTATATAAATATATCACATACACCGAGACAGAGAATCGCGGCGTAGTAGGGTGCTCAATCTGAGCAGTACTGCACCGTCCCCGCTCCAACACAAGACTATAATCAGAAACATAAACAAGATATTCTCTAACCATCATAAAACATATCCATCTCATCATAACTAAACTAATCGTAATGTCATCAATACATCCATCAAATATAGTCCATCAAGATTAATGAGAGCATAAACCAATACACACTAGTCCAAATGTCTCGACTGAAATTATGAAATAACAACTATCAACTGTTCTCGAACTGACAAAAAGTAATGATAGAAATAACATCTAACACAAGCCAAAAAGCGAGGGCATTACAACTGTCCTAATATTTGATTGAACATTTAACATGATTGTCTGTATAGTATTAAATTGATCTTTCTTGTCTCCCTCACTAGAAGAATCAAAATTTAGGTCTCGAATGAAAATCCCTTGATTTCAATTTGAAAATTACATCTAGTTCACTATAATAGATCTTACATTTTGAAATTTGTACATGCACATGTATCTGTATGTTTAATTTAAATTTATTTCAAGTGTAATTTCTTGAAACATACATATAATTTATCTAGTTTAAATTTATAATTCATAATTTTTGAACATGTACATTATATGTTTATATATATATATTCTTGATTTAATTTTAAATTTGTACTCAAGTTTGTATGTTTGTATGTATATGTGCAGGTTCATATAGTTTTTATATATATCATGAATCTGGATGATATTCACTTTGATGTTGAGGACTTCCTCAATGCACAAGATGATCAGGCACCAACCCCACCCCCACCCCTAGCTCCAGATGCGCCAGCTCCAGATGGCCCACCTAGACCCCCACCTGGAACTGACCAGGCTCGCTTACGAGCCATAATTAATGAAAATGTGGATTCCATACAAGAAAAATTGAATTCCATTCACAATGAACCATTCATGCCACCTCACGTGGTACGTTTTGTAGCTTTGATGCAAAACATTGTAGATTCTGTGAGGTCTATTGACTCAGACTTTGATGGATTCCAAAAATGGAGAGAGGAGAGGCGCCAATTTTAGGCTGATGGCCTCTCCTATAAGGATATTTTGGATCTTAAAATCACAAAAGGTCATTTAGTGCAATATTTTACACATCCCATTACAAATGAACCTATTCCTACAAATAAGAAAAGAATATCAATCAGGTGGTATAGGCATGAAGGAATGTCTACCAATTTTTGGGACAGATGGTGGATGGTGTTTGATTATCCACCTCATGCTAATTGTGAGGTTCCTTTATACTTTTTGAGAAAATTATATGCAGAGTTTGTTATGAATAAGAAACCCAACTACTTTGATTTTAGATCATTCTAGGGTATTGGTGGTGGCATGCCACAACAGAGGTTGGGGGCACGGGTTGATCCCCAATGACCCATGCCTATTCAACCTCTTATTGACCCTCATGTTGCTGTCATTCCTTCGCCCTTCCATCATCATGCAGTGGTATCCACACTAGGCACATTGAGTGCACTCTTAGGTAGCCTAGATGAGCAGACTTCTACGATGGTAGCTCAGGTTAGAGACCATGGAGGAGTTGATGATGGAAGTGGTCCTAGTACCACTCCACATGTGTCGATGCCTCATACATGTACGAGTTGCAATCAGTTATGTTATGGACCTTATTAGGTAGCTACACCCACTTCAGCTACACATGCATCATCTGATAATATGGGCGAATCATTTGTTGATTATCTATTTGTTGAGGATCGTCCCATTGATCATTCGACATAGGTATATATAGGTTACACACATGTTGAATTTATAACAATTTTAAGCATGCATTTTTAATCAACATATAGATCAATTAAATTGTAATATTTTAACAATTGAATTGTTTGGTGTAGATGATGGCACTAGGGACCATTGATCGATTTAATTTTTCATCGACACCTATTCATCTTAGGCACCCATTTGGGGTACATTTTGAATGATTTATATTTTAAATAATTTTATTTACTTTATTTTAATTTGTAATTCAGTCTTGAACATGTACATTAAATATTTATGAACTGGTTCAAGGTTCTTCCACATTGAATCCTCCATCTGAGGGTGTCTTGAGCACTCCTCCATCATTGGGCATCTCACATAACATTTTTATAGTATGTATATTATTTTAAAAAACTATATATACTTAGATTTTTCTATTTTGATTTCACTATATCTGAAAATGTGCATGTACTATTAATATATATTAAAAATATATGTCTATGCAGGTTGACACAACAATGAGGATGGGCATTGCAGCACACTTGGATAATCCAAGTTTATATCAGGGGTCGATTGCATTTCAGGTTGTTCAAAAACGTATATCTATGTCTACGTGTAATATATGTACAAGTCTTTTAAATAGATTAAAACAAAAACTGAGTACCTATATGTATAAAAGTCAATATATATATATATATATGTTTTAACCTAATTTGTACACACATGTGCTAAGTTATAAATGACCTTGTAGGAGCTTGTCAGTGACACGTTTCATCAACACACAACACATGCAGAGCAGGATGACAAAGGAGATGGGCAGCCTAATACGATATAATTTAAAATTTAGATTATATTTAAAGTCAATTAAAATATACATTATGAACTTAAAGTAAATTTCTTAATAGATATATATGTTGACATGTGTTCAAAATTCTTTTTCTTTTATAGCTTGAGACATGTCATGTAGCTAAGCCTATAGAGACAGGGCCTAGAATAGAGGATGCACAACAAGTTCCTCTTACGATATAATAATTTTTAAATATGATAAACTATAAATTAAATTGAATTAAATAATTTTTAAAATTGTCTTACCTCTAATTTCAAATTGAACTTTCTCTTGTATTAAATAGATTGATTCAAAGCATGTAGAGACAGGTCCAGGTGCACTAGAGCATGGCTCTTAGCCTCACATGGTAATTTAATTTTATGATATATTATAAATTTGAAAATTGTCATTAAATCATTTTTAATCATCTTACATCTGATTTCATCTAAATATTTCTCTTCTACAGAGTGATTTAGGTCATCTAAGTAGTTCGCATGCTGTGAAGAGGACTCTTGATTACAGAGATAGTATGTGATAGGTTATTTCATGGGCTACATAATTTGACTATTTCATGGACTATGTTATATACTATTTGTCATGGACTTTACACACACACACACACACACACACACACACACACACACACACACACACACACACACACACATATCGTTGAACATGGACTTTATATTTTGAACATGGGACTTTATATATTTTTTGAACATTGACAGACTTTATTTCATTTCACTATTTTATGGTCTCTAGAATAAAAAACTTTATTTCATTGTTGTATCTGTTTTACACTTCAAACATGCAAGTACTTTAACTATATAAAAATGCACAACATGACTTTGAACTTATATATTCCACTAGTATTAAAAATGTGCTAAAATGGTAATAGCAAGCTCTAAATTTAAAATTAACAAGGTTAAAACACTATAACTCAAAAGTTACTTTAATAGTGAGATTCATAATAATATTTTTTTGTCAAGAGTCAGTTGGTCTATTGGTGAAGTTACTAGGTTCACAAAAAAAGATATTAGAAATCAATTTTTGTTGAATACAAGGCCCAACACCCTAAGAGTTAAGTTTGGGGTTGACTCCCAATGAATAGTCTATGAAAGCTTTACATATTTGACAAAAAAATATAATATCATGTCAGTCTTCAACTAATATTAGTACATGGATTAGTAAAGCTTTGAAAAAATACAATTGATTGATATTATCAAAATCACTTTTACAAAAAAAAATGTTTGATATTATTAGGATCATAATAATCATACATAAAGGGTTTATCAAATGATAAAGATAGTTAATGTACTCTGCTCATAAAAGGCCATGCATAGCATTAAATGACATATTGTAATGCCCCGTCATGCAACCCTAGAGAGAGTTAGACTACAAGAGTAAAATTCTAGAAATAATTTTTTTTTGAAGCAAGTAAATGCAATAACAATAACCAAGATATCATAATACTCAACATAAAGAAAAGTACACTTCCAACTCCTCTAGGGAAACATAACTGCATCAATGAATAGAAAAGTAAAACCACACAAGTGATATACATTATACTGCTACTACAGATAAGATCAACTTTTACATTAGCAAGATAGATAATATACAAGTTACAATACAAGATTATAGGACCAATCACGTCAGTTTACAAAAGAATGCATAAGAAAGTATACAATGCCACCGAAGGTGGGAAGTAGTCTAGAACTAGAACACCTCTGCACAAGACTCGAACTGAATCTCCAAAAAAGCCAATGGATAGCTCTGCCACCCAACCATGTGGAACCCTGAGGTCCACCCCTCTGAGCTAGGAGATAACAACAAGGATTCCACTAAGCAAAAGTAACAACATCTAACATAACCAAATGACAACAGATTTGACACAACCGACCATATCAACAAGGCTGCAAGGACAAGACATCACTCCAGAGGCACAACCAATAAGAAACAACTGAACTGCATAAGGAGAGTGTCATCGCATGGTCCTAGCATGGGTTACCTAGTCTATCTATCACCAGAAGCTGGCCCCCATCTATGGTTACCCTAGCAGCCTCTCTCTAGGCACCGGCCCCATAGGGTGACACATATGGAGCCGACAGGTCCTCTCATGGAGACAAGGAGGTCAGCTTTGCCGACTAAGCCTTCTCATCCCATCCTTAGCCTGTGAGAGCACTCAAGGCATGGGTGAGGCATCTTACTTATCTTGTTAAGTGTTTTAATACCCCAACCCTCTTGATTAAGTTATTAAGTTTCCACTTGCTTACAACTTCCATGGGGTTACCCAGGCTGCCTCTCACTAGGCACCGGCCCCACCATGAAAGCCACTCCCTTAGCATTCTCTAATCAACATACATACCGCAACATACAAGTATAAAAGTCACAAATCAGTTTCAGCCCATAACTTATGCCATTCACTAGGCCACAGCAAGCAGTCCTCAGATTCCCTTCAAAAATTTGAAGCAATACAATCTAGAAACCAAGTACTATATCCAAGAGACCATTTCCCCATTCATTACAAGACATGAAAAAGCCAAATATCCCATTACATTGACATGCCACTATCTGAACCAAAGATTAAGACACCACACCTCTGGAGTTAGGTACAAACCAATGATAAAGTAACCATTATTTGATAAGAACATGCTTCCGCATTTGACACCAAGTGGTCATGACATCTCACAAGACTCCCACTTCACAATATACCAAAACATAGACATAAACTCAAATCAAGGTGGACACAAGGATCCATTTCAAGCATAAAGGTATGACCAGGATGGTAATAAGAAAATGAGATTCAAAAAGCTCTTCTTTAAAAGCAAGATTACATATAAGGTTTCACTTTCTCAAAAGGAATATTCTTGTTTATGAAAGTAACAATTTCTAACAACACAAGTCATAAATTCCTACCTGTTAATTTATTAACTACCAAGCCAAAAGATAACAACCATAATAAATTTGATAATCAAGAATTTCCAATTAAGGTTACTAGCTATATCCCCTAATATGAACAACTATTACAAAACAAACTATGTACAATCTTGCTAAGATACCAAACTTTCTGTCGATCACCCAACTAAAACAATTTTCTTTAAAACAACTTTAATTACAAATATATTTCCTATGATCATATGATATCATCTAGCATTTAACCAACTACAAAATTAGTCTAACAACCATAAATATATAAACTCTTTCAAAAAAATTCCATTCATTATTTATTTCATATATCTCTAGTCCTATATACCGAAAAGAGACTAAAAAAGAGAGTAATAATATGATTTACAACGATTTAAAACAATGACTAGTATTACACCCATTATGTTATGACCCAAGAACGATATATTTCAAGGACCTAGCAAACATTGAATACCAGGAATAATACTATAGGTATCTATGATTCTCTTTAGAAGCAGATAAATTATTAATAGACATCTACAATTTCTAGTAAGACATCTATAAGCAAATACATTCCCCTTAAACCATTTCCTAACAATTACCAATTGCAAAAACAACCACTATTCTTGTATACACATAATTTCCAACATATTACAAATTTCAAACAAGCATCATAACATTAAATACTTTCCTATACACTTAACTTGCTATCTAACATTTGCCACTAACATAAACATATACACTCATATGAACTTACCAACATTTCTTATCCTCTAACATCTTACCTATTTGCAAATTCGGATGGATACCACTATATGACTAGGAGGGAAAATGAGCAAATGAGATTCAATAATTCATAACTTGAAACATGGGAAAACATATTAGGTTATAACTTCTTCTAAAAACACTACTAACATGGAGAAACTTTATCCTCATACAACTGGAGTGACTAGAACATCTCCTAATCTCAAGACCACACTAGTGGATCTACTAAGAATCCTCTAGAGATATCAAGTGTGAACAACTCTCCTAGACAATCATCATAATTGTTAAATGAAATACCATGGAAAAAGATTTGACATTAATGGGAAATAACAACTTACAACACAATCTCACTTCCACCCTACTAACTAACTCACTAGATTAACTTCATTATCAATATAACAACACAATTTAACTAAAACATATTTCTTTAAAAGAAACAATATAATTTTAACTAATACACATCTAGAAATACAAACCGCTACGTACAATATGACTCTAACCCTATGTTCAAGACATTCCACGATTCTAAGAACTAATAACCTGAATCATTAATGTAAACTAGGATTAAGAGGATCTGATGCTTATATACAGATTTCACTTTAATAACTATGTTAGATACTAAGCTACCATATTTGACTAAAGTCTATTTTATATACAAATAGAGATCTCAAATTACACTTTCAAAAGATAGCTGCACTTTAAAAGAACGTACTTTACAATGATACTACTCCTATCATATATTTGTTTAAAACCAAATCTACATTTTACCAATCATCTAAACAAATGGACTTATAATATTTATACCACTTTCCATAACTAAAACAAACTACTCATTCATGCAACGTGATACCAAAACTAACATTAATTAATAAACATGAGCCTTAAATGTGTTATTACAACTTCTCCTAGAAATCATGAAAGGATGCTAATCTAGATAGACGACTATTCCTAAGGATTTCTAAATAAAATTCCTGAAGAACTGCATAAGCTAAATGTGTTTCTGTTATTAACTAATTCCCAAAATAACCTACCGATACCATATTACTAATACCAAGTGATCAGTAATCAAGAAACTTTCTTTTCATAGCTGGCTGACCTCTAGGTAAGAACGATTTTCTAGCAGCAACTATTTTCTAAAAATGAAACTTCCCAAAGGACGGATATCTATGACCAAAGGAAGTTGATCTCCCAAAATAAAATGAGGATTCTGGCATTTAAGATTATGTTTCTGCATCATGCACTGCCAGTAATGAAGGTTAAGTGTTTTAGCGAAGGAAACCGGCATACCCTACCAGCGACTTCAAATAATGCATCAATGGATTGATAGGAGAATGCAGGAATAGGGTTCGACGATGCCTAAGGAAGGAAACTCTATACAAAAAGAAATGGAAATGAATCCATGAAACTATCTATAGCATCAGGCGGAACGACAAATGGCTTAGATGCCTTAATATACACAACAACAAGAATATGTCCTACGTTATCAAGTGTTCGCCCTAGAACATAGCTTAATTAACCTTTTAAGATTTAGTAGGGAGTGCAATGGTATTAACTCTCTCTAGATAGGGTGCCAAGATGTCGATTCGAAGAACACATGGATTGCCATGAATGCCTCAGAGGATCGCTTGATGAATAGCACTGATGAAAATAAAGAATTTAAGAACTCTCTAAGTGGTCAATGATTAACATTGTAGATAAGGATGAGATGCTATAACTAAGGAGGAACTAACCACCAGAAGAAAATATAGTAGATTTAATAGTAGGTCTCACACCAAAAATTACTTGGGGAGCCCATTGCTGCTAGATGATAATGGTACAGGACAAGTTCAACAGATAGGCAGTAAAGCATGCCAAGGCAACTGTTACCATTAATTTTTGAAAGAAATCTTCTGAAGAGAATACTAAATGATGATTTGGGATAGCATAATCTTATAAAGAAAATAGCTAAAATGCCATGGGACTCAGCTTGAACACACCCAAATCTACCTTCTAGAAGAGATGCCCTCTAGGAGACCACGATTTAGTGGTTGCAGGGACAAATTTCCTAATGGTTCATCAGCAGCGTGTTAGGATGATATGGAAGGATAATTTTTTTTCAAACAAACATGATTCAAGTTCAGAAACTCATCTATTACAGACAACATTCAATCCAAAATACATACCCAAAATTTTGTGTTGATCCTCGAGTTTGTTGAATCCTCTCCTAATTTCTTCTTCCGCTTCACTTCCCTCTTCCTTTCCTCCTCCATTCCTCAGTTTTTTAAAAAATCCCCCCTCAAAATGGTTCAACTCCCAAAATTAATGCAGACATGCATCCGTTACCCAACAACCCACTCCTCGAGAAATTTAAAATTTTGCTATAAAAAGAGATCCCAAATCTACCAATTCTGAAATTGCCAACTCAAGGCATTTATTTCACATATCAAAATTATTCTAAAGCAAATAAATACTAATTACCTATAACACCAATTTATGACATAAATATCCTTGGGTAGGAGATAATTAATTCTAGACTATTATAAAATTTAACCAAGGTGTCATTCAAAGTTTTAAGTTAAACCAAATATTACCTAATAATCATAATAGAAGCATCCTTAATTAATAATAAATCATTAAAGTATCTTCCAACCACACATGAACATAATTAAGCATTATAAAATACAACTCGACTATACACCACAACACAAGATTACCAACATAACAAGGCAAAGACCAAGTGTCACAACACGAATCAAGACCACAACAAAAGACAAGGACCGACCTAGTGGAATGGATCTTGCGTTATCTCCCATCACTAATACCCATTGGTGCAAGAGCCCACTCAAACCTGCTATATCAAGTGGAGTCAAGGCTTGGTAACTACAGCCTGCATCCAAACAATTGATTGAATACATTTATGTCAACATACATAGAGAGTCAGAGAATCGTGGTGTAGTAGGGTACTTGAAGCGAGTAATACTACACCGTCTCTGCTCTTGAAACAATATCATCACAACTTTTATCTAAATTCAAATACCAACAAATCAAATGAAACATGATAATATTAACTTGCATCATAACTAAAATAATAGTAATGCAGAGCTACCACTATCACAAGCCAAAAACGAGGGGCACTACACATATTAGTAGTCCTATACTTCATGGTCTAGTGGAAAATTTAACATTTTTGTTAGGTTTATTCAAATGAAATAAATTATCTTCCTATATGATCCCCCACTATTAGACAAAACATTCCTTAACTAATTCATATGCATAAATCATTATATGACATGGGAAAACTAGTATGAGGATAATATATTACATTTTAATCAAGATGACAAAGAATGAATCCAAAAACCCTTTCTTTGCGAACCACACTTAGAAAATAAAATGTCTATTAATTTTAAATGGATGATGTTACAATTTTCTTTGATGTTACAATTCTATGGTAGGACATTTAATGGAAACAAATTTATGAGTAACTATTGAGATAAGTGATACTTAGCATACAACTTGCCTTGAAAGTTGATCATTGCACAACACAATAATATAATTTAGCAAGACCCAGTTCCTTTGACATGCTTTCATTAAGTTTATCTTTAAATTTTCTATTTTTAGTTTGTGTAGATAAGATTTGCTTAGGCTTGGGAATCAATCTCACAACCTTCACTAGAGCACTTGTAGATGCCTTTGTTCAGATCCACAGTCACAGAGCTAATCAAGATTAGGTCCACACTTGTGTGTTTGACCTAAAGAGGGAATTTATAAACTATTTATGGAATGGAGTAAAATCTTGAGATGTGTGATCATGATGTTTTTTTAGGAATGTTTTAAAGACTTGATCACACTATATAAATTATAGTCCTTTTGAGCTCTCATTCATAAAAGAGTTTGAACCCTAGGCCTAAAATATAAGGTAAAATGACATAGGTATGTATAGTTTTCCTTGTTACAATGTTATAATTAAAATATATCAAGTATTATTGTGAAAGCATTACCCTTCCACAAGAAAGAGTGAACTTGGAGAGTGTTAATTTCCATCACTATATCACTAGGCAAGCACTTAATATCCTAAAGGGATGCCTCACTTTGATTTCAGAAAGGCTCATGAAGTGTAGGGTAGATGGGTCAAAGGATCTAGACTGAGGAGTGATACTAACACCCTCAACATCATGTTAAACCCTAGCATAAATCATAGATCTACCCAAAGATTCAACCAATATAATGAAACTTTGGAATCTATTAACTAAACATCTAGACCAATCATTTATTCTTAATCTATATGAAACCATTGTTATATCCTAGGTTTGTAGCTACCCATGATCATTATCCAAATAAAAACCAAATCTCAAATGTGTAATTTGAATCCCAACAAAATCTGTATGTCAAGGTGCACTTGGGTCTCAACATAAATTTAATGTATATTTACCAAGCCATGTGGGAAAAGTGCATGGTAGGGTATATGTGATAGAGACACATATGATCATCTTGAGGATGATATT
This sequence comes from Cunninghamia lanceolata, assembly GCA_027924645.1. Classification (NCBI taxonomy): domain Eukaryota; kingdom Viridiplantae; phylum Streptophyta; class Pinopsida; order Cupressales; family Cupressaceae; genus Cunninghamia; species Cunninghamia lanceolata. The sequence continues at coordinate 2,696,816 of BSBN01000286.1, read as the reverse complement.
TTCCTCAACCTAGATATTTTATTGGTCAAAGGATGCATACATTTACCCTAGGTTTTAAGTATATTGGTGACATTGTGGTTAAATTTCTTACCAAAGGAAAGCAATTGAGGACCGATACTAATCAATTACATCATTCTAGATATGGTGTATATTATTAGACTTGATGAAGGTATATTAGGTGATATCCATGTAGTTTTGAGTCCCTCTCTTAGATGTAGTGACATATGTTAATTTCATATCATTGCTAACATAGAGAGGACATACACATGCATGATTCACATCATGGTAGTGATCAGGTGATAATTTATGTATATTGTTACATTAGATTAACTATGTGTTCTAATTTTATTATAATGCTCATGTTCTAATGTATGTGTATATTTTTGTAGGGATCCATTCATCACTCTTAGCACAATAGTTGTCACTTTGAGGGTCACTTAGCAAGGAGATAGGTTTCACCCATATTATGATGTATTTTGAGTAGTTCATGTACTTTGATAGATAGGACATTTGTATACATGTTTTAGAACCATGGTATTTATATACTTTAATCTACCTCACATTTGCATACTTTAATTAGATACATTATATTTAATTAATTAATTAGGATTAGCCTTTTACATGCCTTCCATCATCAAATTAATTAAATAAATTGAATATTTATTTAATTAAACTAATTTCCTACACCTTCCCCACTAATTAATTGAATAATCTTAATATTTGATTAATTAACTTCTAATCTCCACTAATAAAATAAATCAATCTTAAATCATGTCTTGAACTCATAAAAAAATTAATTCAAAAACTCACATGACTAGCTAAAAGGAAAAATTCAAACTAATTTTACATCTCCACCATACATTTCCATAGTTTTAGATAAAGCAAGATTCCAGGCCTCGTTGATGCAAACCCATTCAATAGCTCTAAAACATCCACACAATGAACCATTAACTAGAATCTAGAAGGGAGAAATTACAAATTCCAAAGAGATAACATTAAGGCATGGAGTTGTATCTATGTATTGAAAATTACTAACCTAATCTATAATGCTAAGTACTAGTTCATCTTCATTATTGAGCATGTAAAATAAAGAAGAAATTTTAAGGATAGAATGAAGATGATAGTGTAATGGTTGGATTGAGAGATATATGGTTATTGAAGCATAGAAGTAACATAACTGTGTAGGATACTGTGGTCCATTAACAACTTCAAATTGGCCATTAATTAACCTACAACGATGCTAACTTTTTGGATGTCTTAAGGGGTCCTAATACGATGTCTTAAGGGGAGATCTTAAGTTCTCAAAATTTGGTGAAGTTTCCCAAGGCAACCAAATTTAACAATATTATAAAATCAAATTTAAAGTAAATTCAAAGTAGAAAAACATGCGCATTTAACAAATAAAATATATAGAATAATAATTTTGATATATAAAACTGTAGAGTATAATTGTGTACATACACATGTATACAAATTTGTGTACAAAATGTGCAATAATGTAATTGTGTATGTACATATATGCCAACTCAAAATAATTTTTACAAAATGTGGTTATGTCATCTCAAGAAAATCCAAAACTTGTGGGGAATGTAGCAGGTCTTCACTCCACTTGATATAAAAATAATACAAGCAATTTATCAATATATCATCAAAACATGTATTTTAATTTATATAAAACTATCTAGATATACACAATTTGTACTTGTATTTACAAGTGCCTCACACATGTGTAGATATAGGTTTAATCTGCATTGTCTCAAGTTTTTGTTTCAAAGTATGTGATAAATTTGTGATGATGACCTAAAGATATAAAAGGATAATTTAAATCAATTTCAACTAAGAACGCACAAGAAATATCAAAACATGTATTTAATGTATTTAAAAGAACAATATAAAACTATTTAACTATATTTACCTGTATTTACTTATTCCATTGTGCCATCTCCATCCTCTCCTTTTTCCAACACATCAATGATTGTCTCATGGTCTTCCATAGAAATTATCCATAGCTCTTTATTTGCAGGTTTTCCACGATACCTCTCCAGTTTTATATCTGTTGCCAACACCAAATGTGAGTAGTGTATAATCTTCTTATGTGTTTCATAATCTTTGAATGCAGGAAAACTATTCTTCCTTATTAGGTATTTCTGTATCCAAGTGCCAACAACCACCACCGAACCTATTGGATAATGATAGCCATCATCAAATAAATTCTTAAAATTTTCTTAAGGGGATCAAGGAAGTTCTTAAAATTTGCTTAAGGGGATCAAAGACTTGTTATCAAAATTTGCTTAAGGGGATGTCTTAAGGGGATCACCAAACCTGTTCGATAAGGAAAGCCATCATCATCTTCTTGAGGTACTGTTACCTTATGTTTAGTCTCCACACAACGAGCCAACAAATATTTTGTTTCCTCTTCATTCTTCTTTGGTGCAAAAACATCATACACATGTCTTGCAAACAAATTTTGATTCAATAACTTGCACATGTCCATAAAATTTGACCAATCAACCTACATGCATTCATATGTACACATATAAATAAATAAAAGCACTACAAATTAATAATGAAGTGAAATAAAATGAAATAATTTAAATTAAATTACCTTCTTGTACAAGGTCTGAAACATGGTCATAATCATCTGATGCAAACAGTTGATCATTGTCTTCAATTGTTGTTTCACTTTGATCATGTGCTTGTGCAAGTGTCAATGGTCTTTGCTTCCACACTTCAACCCGTTCTGTATTCTCACATGCTTCCCAATCTCCTGAAATATAAAATTGACAAAAACATGCAAGCTCCCTTGTCCAGATAGTCCATGTACTTGCATTCGAACTCCTAAATGAATGCGATTTAGTAGATCCACTGATTGTCTAGAAATCAAGTCTAGGTAGAATGTTTTCTTCTTCAACCAACCAAAAGAATCAATGAACTGTAGAGTAATCGCTTGATCTAGGTGTACATAATCTTGTATTGCACCAATCTACAATCCCATGTGCATCTTTAAATTTTACTGCATCCTCAAATTTCAATTGTTGTCTAGCAAGAATTCTTTTAACACACGCACCAGCTCCATCATGTTCTCCTTTACCATATCTAGCTTCAAAAAAATTCCACATATGTTGGACATTATTCTCCTTGTGAACCCTACTTAACCAACAGAACATTCAAGCATTCTTGAACTGCCCCATACAATTATCTAACCATATAAGATGTTCAGTCATCTGGATTCCTCTTTCTCTTAAATTTGTATAAAATATATTGAAACAATATTGAACAAACTCTATAAGTGTAATTGGTTGTCACTCAAATAGAAATGATACTCTCTCAAAACTTTTCTATCATTCTCTGTGCTATCATCTACATGTTTATAAACAATATGAACAAACATAGCAACCTGCACTGAATTGTAATATTGTGATTGAATTTCCTCTTGCGGAGCTAAAGTATAGTTTTTTGCAAAATCAACCACTAATAGTATAGTACCAACTGGAAATGTGTTTCTACATTCATGAAATTGTCAATCAAGCTATCGAGCTTGTTGAGAGTGCTTGACATATTTTGGTACAATTTTACTCTTAAATTCTGATATGAATGCATGCACACTAACCTTTTCTGTAATTAAATCACAACGCTTTCCAAATTTTCCATCTTTTAAAGAATATTCAACATTCTTAAATCTTTTAACATCCACTAATTATTGTCCAAAATCATTTTCAACACTTTCGTGCATACAAACTCTTAACAAAGAAAGATTGCCACAACTAGTGCATTGTCCAGAAATACATGAACTTAAATAAAATGATTTTTCATTAGATCTTTCATAGAACAAACTTGATATAAACTCTTTTATTGCTTGAGGTGGCATATTAATAGCACATTCTTGTATAATCATGTTACTATGTAAAGTACAACGTATATATCGAAACACATCATAATAATAATGAAATTGAACATGCATTTTACAACAACAAGATATTCATTGCTTATTAATCTTTACACACCATCGTTTGCATTTTTCAAAAGATCTTTGACTTATTTTAATATTACCAGGTAACACTAATTCATCACAAATTTTTCTATAAAATTTAGTTTGTGTTGTATCTAATAGGTTTTTTGGATGAGGATCGCGAACTTTGGACCCCACTTTTAATTTTAAAACATCTCTAGCATTAGATGATACCTTAGTATTATCATGGCAATATTTTTCGATCAAAGATTTGATTTCAACATTTAGTTTCATGTCAGATCTCAGGAGTCAACCACTAAAACTCCAACATTGGTTAATGGGATCATTTTCTATACTTTCTCTTCTTTTGCCGCTCTTACCAATGTTTTAGGATGTATTTTTAGAATTCCACTAATATTGCTTACCATTCTTCTATTCAAAGTTGTTTTACTCACTATAGTAGTTGTTATAGCTCGTCTTGCTAGATTCTTATCTTTGGATCAGCTGTTATTTCCAATAGACTCAATGGCACTAGCAACAGTAGACATAGCATGTTTTAGTGATTGATCTTTTCTTGGTTTAACAAAAATGCCTAACATTTTCATTACTTTTCTCATTTTCCACGTTCTCATTAATTGCATCATTAGTTGACAATGAAATGATAGTTTGTTACGATAAAAAATTCCTTGTATAATCTATTGGCATGTGTTCTTATTTGTCTCCAAGAAATTTTACGAGGAAGATTATCCAAAACATCTCTTTCAATTTTGAAAAAAAAAATCTCATTTTCAACATCACATCCTGGATTTTTATTTTCATTTTCAACTTCAAAATGATTTTCATTTTCAACAACAAAACGGTTTTCATTTTCATTTTCAACAAAAGGATTTTCATTTTCATTTTCAGCAACAAAATGGTTTTCATTTTCATTTTCAACAAAAGGATTTTCATTTTCATTTTCAACAACAAAACAATTTTTATTTTCATTTTCAACAAAAGGATATTTTTATTTTCAACAACAATTTGTTTCAAATTTTGATCTCTACAAATATTATCAATCTCAACATTGTTATATCCAGCTTGTTTTAAATCTCCTATCAATACCATTTCCATTTAATTCAAAGGTGGATTTGAAGAAGTACCTGGATTTGTGCCTATTGAAACATTCTCCATAGCATTGACAGAGGGATTTGAAGACATACCATGAGTAGTTTGTATAATCGTATTAGTTTCCACATTCACCTCTTGCAAATTTGCATCGTCTACATCCATGGTCTCCTCAATGTTTTTATCTTTAATAGTTGTGGAATTGGATACTTCAGCATTATTCATTGATTGAATCTTTATTCTTCTATCTCTTTATCTTTTTGCATCATCTCTCTTTGCTTCAATTTCTTCAGGGGTTAATAGCTTCCTATCTTTCCCCTTATTACGACTTTGTGATCCCATGATTAAAAAATTTATGAAGCATGTAAAAATGAATGTCAAAAACTTGAAATCCTTCCTTCTTTGTTCAAGTCCTTCAAACAAGTAGCAAGTCAACAAAATTTCACTCAAACAGTGTCTCAATGATGGATTCTATCAAAATTCAAACAATATTCCAAGTTGATGGACCTGCAGAAGAAAAAAGATGGTAGAGAATGATGTAAATGTCGTTGTTGGCCGTACTGTAGAGCAAGTTGCATGGCGACAGTCACAGTCACAGTCTTATTAAAAAAGTAGACAAATACTAAACGGGATCCCGTTTTATTTTGCACCGATAGAGTAAGAAACAGGATCCCGTTATTTAAATTTTGAATTTTAAGCTTAGGTTTTGCTTTGTAACCTGGTTCGGGAAATGCTTTGGGGACCCGAACCTGACCTCTGGACCTGGTTTGACCTACAACTTGAAGGTCCTGTCAATGTCACAAAAAAATAGTGACTTTGGGCATATATCTAAAGCTCTATTTTGTAGAATATTTTTATGAAATTAAAACCCATTATAGATGAGACAGTGTAGATTCCAAATATGTAATTTTTTTTTACAATTGGATTATTTTTTCTATTTTTTAATCAATTTATAATGAAATAGGTCCATAAACTTGAATTATCATGGTTTTTTAGTATTCTAATTACTTTTTATTAAAATATTTTTTTGTAAAAAAAATTGTACGAAAATGTACTTTAGACAATTCTTTTCAATTTAAATTTAATTTTTTTCAAAAAATGTTAAGTTTAGGTCATCTTATGCATGACGTACATGATGATTTTTTAAAAGACCAAAAGTGGCCAATAAAAAATTAATAAAAAAAATATATTCAATAAAAAATTATAAAAAATATGGAAAACATGCTTCAGTGAGTTACAAATATTTTCCCAAAAGGATTTAGAAAAATATGGTTATTTAGGTCAAAATATGGATGACATACACATACATGGTATAGTAAAAAAAAAGTGACTTTTAAACAGTGGTTTTTAGAAACGCCTATTCAAAATCAATTTCTATCATCTGAGTATTGTAAAAAATTACATATTTAGAAACTAGACTCCGAGTACTACATTTCATATTTAGTGACTTTTTCCACGATTCCACCTTTAAGTGCTTTAAAGTTTTAGGTCAAATGTGACAAATTCTAAAAAATCAGGGAAAACACTTCCACTTTTTGGCCAAAAATTGGACTCAACTTCTTGCACACACCCATATGTATGTATATATGTATGCTTGTATGTATGTGTGTAAGGGTTTGGGGTTTAGGGTATATAAGGACCTGAGCCCGTAGAGTTTTTAGGGTTGAGAGTTGAGGGATTAGGGATTAAGTAATAGGTTGAGGGTAGAGGGTAGAGGGTTGAGGGTTGAGGTTTAAGGGTTGAGGGTTGAGGATTTAGGGATAAGGGTTAAGGGATTAGGGTTTAAGGCATCGTGTCAAGGGTAGAGGAGGGTAGAGATGGGGGTGAGGCAACTAGGGGAGGAGAGGGGTGGATAAGGGTTGAGGATTTAAGGGTTTAGGGTTTAAGGGTCAAGGGTTTGGGGTTTAAGGGTTGAGGGTTTAAGGTTGAGGGATTAGGGTTTAGGGTTGAGGGTTGAGAGTTTAGGGATAAGGTTTAGAGTTTCGGTATAAGGGATTAGGGTTTAGGACCTGGAGGGATTAGGGTTTAGGGTTGAGGCTTTATGGATAGTGTTTAGGGTTGAGAGATTAGGGTTGAGGGTTGAGGGATTAGCGTTAAGGTAGAGTGTTGAGGGTAGAGGGATTAGGGATAGGGTTTAGGGTTGAGGGATTAGGGTTTAGGGTTTAGGGATAAGAAATGAGGGATTAGGGTTTAAGGTATAGTGTCAAGGGTTGAGGGTTTTAGGAATAGGGATAGCATTTAGGGTTTAGGGTTGAGGGATTAGGGTTTAGGGATAAGCAATTAGTGTTGATGGTTGAGGGATTAAGGTTTAGGGTTGAGGGATTAAGGTTTAAGGCTGAGGGTTGAGGGTTTAGGGTTTAGGGATAGGGTTTAGAGTTTAGGAATAAGGGATTAGGGTTTAGGACCTTGAGGGATTAGGGTTTAGGGTTGAGGCTTTAGGGATAGTGTTTAGGGTTGAGGGTCAATGGATTAGGGTTAAGGTAGAGTGTTGAGGGTAGAGGGATTAGGGATAGGGTTGAGGGATTAGGGTTTTGGGTTTAGGGATAAGGAATTAGGGTTGATGGTTGAGGGATTAAGGTTTAGGGTCTTAGGGATTAAGGTTTAAGGTTGGGGGTTGAGGGTTTAGGGTTTAGGGATAAGGTTTAGAGTTTAGCGATAAGGAATTAGGGTTTAGGGTTGAGGCTTTAGGGATAGTGTTTAAGGTTGAGGGATTAGCGTTGAGGGTTTAGTGATAGGGAGTAGGGTTTAGTTGAGGGTTAAGTGTTGAGGGATTAGGGTTTAAGGTATAGTGTTGAGGGCTTAGGGTTTAGGGATAGGGATTAGGGTTTAAGGTTTAGGGATTAGGTTTTAAGGTATAGTGTTGAGGGTTGAGGGTTTAGGGATAGGGTTTAGGGTTAAGGGATTAGGGTTGAGGGATAGGGTTGAGGGTCAAGGGATTAGGGTTAAGGTAGAGTGTTGAGGGTAGAGGGATTAAGAATATGGTTTAGGGTTGAAGGTTTAAGGATTGAGGGTTGAGGCTTAAGGGCTGAGGGTTAAGGGATTAGGGTTTAAGATATAGTGTCGAGGGTTTAGGGATCAGTTTTAGGGTTTAACATTTAAGGGTTAAGGGAATAGGGTTTAAGGTATAGTGTTGAGGGTTGAGGGTTTAGGAATAGGGATAGTGTTTAGGGTTTAGGGATGAGGGATTAGGGTTGAGGGTTGAGGGATTAGGGTTTAAGGTATAGTGTTGAGGGTTGAGGGTTTAGGGACAGTGTTTAGGGTTTAGGGTTTAGGGATTAGGGTTTAGGGTTTAGGGTTGAGGGATTAGGGTTTAATGTATAGTGTTGAGGGTTGACGGTTTAGGGATAGGGTCTAGGGTTGACAAATTGGGGTTTAGGGTTAATGGATTAGGGTTTAAGGTTGAGGGTTGAGGGTTGAGGGATAGGGTTGAGGCTCGATGGATTAGGGTTAAGGTAGAGTGTTGAGGGTAAAGGGATTAGGGTTTAAGGCTTAAGGGTTAAGGGTTGAGGGATAGGGTTTAGGGTTTAGGGATTTAAGGGATTAGGGTTTCACTTGTAAGGTTTAGGGTTGAGGGATTAAAGTTTAAGGTTGAGGGTTTAGGGATAGGGTTTAGAGTTTAGGGATAAGGGATTAGGGTTTAGGAGATTAAGGGATTAGGGTTTAGGCTTTAGGATTTACGGATAGCGTTTAGGGTTGAGGGTTGAGGGATTAGAGTTAAGGTAGAGTGTCAAGGGTAGAGGGATTATAGATAGGGTTTAGGGTTGAAGGTTTAAGGATTGAGGGTTGAGGCTTTAGGATGAGGGTTAAGGGATTATGGTTTAAGATATAGTGTCAAGGTTTGAGGGTTTAGGGATAGGTTTTAGGGTTCAAGGTTAAGGGTTAAGGGTTGAGGGATAGGGTTTAGGGATAAGGGATTAGGGTTTAACCTGTAAGGTTTAGGGTTGAGGGATTAAGGTTTAAGGTTGAGGATTGAGGGTTGAGGTTTTAGGGATAGGGTTTAGAGTTTAGGAATAAGGGATTAGGGTTTAGGACCTTGAGGGATTAGGGTTTAGGGTTGAGGCTTTAGGGATAGCGTTTAGGGTTGAGGGTTTAGTGATAGGGTGTAGGGTTTAGTTGAGGGTTGAGGGATGAGGGATTAGGGTTTAAGGTATAGTGTTGAGGGTTTAGGATTGAAGGATTAGGGTTTAGGGTTGAGAGATTAGGGTTTAGGGTTGAGGGTTGAGGGATTAGGGATATGGTTTAGGGTTGATGGATTAGGGTTTAAGGTTCAGGGTTGAGAGTTGAGGGTTGATGGTTTAGGGATAGGCTTTAGAGTTTAGGGATAAGGGATTAGGGTTTAGGGTTGAGACTTTAGGGAAAACATTTAGGGTTGAGGGTTTAGTGATAGGGTGTAGGGTTTAGTTAAGGGTTGAGGGTTGAGGGATTAGGGTTTAAGGTATAGTGTTGAGGGTTGAGGGTTTAGGGATATGGTTTAGGGTTTAGGTTTGAGGGATTAGGATTTAGGGTTGAGGGATTAGGGTTTAGGGTTGAGGGAATAGGGTTTAAGGTAAAGTGTTGAAGGTTTAGGTCCATAGGGTTTAGGATTTAATGTTTAAGGGTTGAGGGTTGAGGCTTTAGGGTTTAGGGTTAAGTGAGACCTAGATGGCTAAGGATAGATGGAGAGGTAGACAAGGAGCGACTGAGATACGTAGAGAGGGGAGAGGTAGAGAGGTGTGGGTGAGAGATAAGTGAGATATAGAGGTGAGAGATAGAACATGAGCTAATGGAACTAGAGGTGAGAGATATTGCAAAGGTGCTATCAAAGGTGAGAGAGACACAAATATTTATAGGCATTCCTTTCTATCATATTTTGCAATATATCTCACCTCTATTTACTTGGCACTTCTTTGCCATGATGACTCTTTGGCATATTATAAAGAGACTACATTTAGTTAATTCACTTCATAAGTTTGAAAATAAAATACCTAGACCACTACAAAAAGAAGGATGATGATCCCTTGAATTATGCACATGCCAATCCCTCCACTTCTGAAGCATCAATCTACTGGTATTTGGATCAAGGAACCCTCAGTAACACATGAACTCTCTGAACTCCTTTCTGCTTTAGACACATATTTTGCTATGGATCAATCTATAGAAGGATAAAAGGTGGTTGTGTTATAACATGCTCACATTTTGTCTTGCTATAGAAATGGTAAAAAGGCCTGGACCCCCATGATCCAGGCCCACATACTTTGTTTTCTTCTATTTATGCACATGTTCTAACAAAAAAAAGTGTTTTCATGTTGTTGTGAAGTTCACATGCACATTTGGCACATTCTACCACCTTTGCATGAACTTTCCACCACCTTTTTCTACTTTTCCAACTTAAGGAGGAAATAACATAGTTTTCGCATCGAGTTTGATATATATCAATTAAAGTTTCAATTTTTGTAGTGTTACAATGTTAATTGTGATTGAATTGTAGGAATTTAACATTATAGATTGGTTAATACTATTGTTGTTACTAATTCTATTTGAGTGTTATTCAATTTAATGTTGAAAAGGAAGCAAGTGGTGAAATACTCAAATTGTTGAGAAGTTTGATGCAATGAAAAAAAACACTACATAATTGGGTACTCTCTCCATTCGAATCTCCATTTTTTAGGTATGTCAAGTCTTTACATGCATGTTCTTTACATTTTCCTTAATTCTATTTGAATTACTTTATCATGCTTTATCATACATGTTTATATCACTTGTATGGTTTACATATTTTGTGTTTATATCAGTCTTGCTTTTTTGATTTTATAGTTCATCTGCCTTGTCTATGCTTCCACATTTTGCATGCATGTCTTACATTTTGCATACATGTCTTACATTTTGCATTTATAGTTCATCATAATTCTTACTACCCAAAGAGCTTAGTCATCACACACAAATGTCCTTATAATAGACTATGTTTTAAATTAGGTCATGGTATGCATAATAAAAGATATCTCAACTTAGGTCAACATTAAATAAAATAGACACAATCATGATATCATTGTTAAGTCCCTTTGCATAATGAACCTTATAATACAAGCTCATTAATGTCTATCTAATGAGATTCAACCTAAAGGACCTCATGCAAAAATTCCATCATGTGTGTTTCCTTTAAACCTACATAGATAGCCTTAAGTTAAATCTCTAGATTTTATTACTCAAGAATCCATAAGGTTAGCCTCAATCTCACATGGTGCCATGTATATTTTCTACACTTGGGCTCTTTAATAAGTATGTGCAATAATGAATTAAACAGACCTTAACATACCGTGATGTCAAATTATACAAGAATAAATCCTTACAACATATAAATATACAATCCCTTAAGCATAATGAAATACTATTATCTTGTCATAACAAGTTAAAATACAAATGAATAGGTACCAAGATCATACAAGTAAATCCCAATAGGCTTAATCCAATCACGATCCATGCTATGCTACATTATTCTTCATGTTGATAGTTCATACAGACCTTGTATACCAAATGTTTCCATTCCCATATCTATAACAATGTACCAAGTTAAATACTACAAATCAATCACATTGCCATGGAATTGATATAGGGTCTCAAGATAGTTCAGTCACAACAAAGTGAAAAGTTCAACACGAGTGTCTCCATGAAAATCATAAGCCTTAAGGCTGATCCTCTTGGTTGTCATAACATGATAATGTGAAGATAAGGGACTACCCTACCTCATGCCCTAGTGTGATGTCTCCCACGATCTCAATCATATTCAACCTTGTAGTCAACATGAAGTCCCATGTACTCTTCACTTGTAGCTTCAATAGGTAATCTCCTCTATCCTTATCCTCATAGGACTGAAGTGAACTTTGTACCATAATGCTTTGTATGGCTACAATAATGCTTTGAACCTAGTCTCTTAGCATAGCTTCGGGGGGAGTCTTCCCAACAAAGTATCTAATAAGAGTATGTTGTTCTAACCATAAACAAGCAGAATCAAATTCCTACGTGGGTAAAATCACATCAGCAGGAGAATCAGAGGGCTTACCTTGTGAAAGACCTTCGGAACAAACTTTCGGGGACGCTTGGTCAGTGGAGGAGCCATTGTGCAGAGCCATCGAACTGCCAACACTAGCAAAAGTTGCTGGGTCAGAACCGGTAGGAGGCATTTAAAAGGCCAAAAAATCGTAATACATGTGGACGTACAGAAGAGAAGGCTATAATTCCTGCGGCTAGAGTGTGTTATGACAAGGATGGAAACAATGGAGACCAACTATAGATGAAACCCTAGTAGATCCATATTTCACAAACTCAATCCACTTAAAATCTGAAGTACAACTTTGAATGAGTAGCTGTCATAGAAAATTTACCGGGTTGCCCATCAAACTTAGAACCTAAGATTCACCCCCTTCTTAGATGACTGAGGGATATAAATCTTTAAGCTAATTCTGTGAGCATATTCGTTTGCTGTAAAGTCTTATTTGGAAATTACTGTGCCAACATGAAATGATTTATGAGCTTTTATTTAACGACAAGACACCAGTTTCTAAGTTGCAGTCGTTCATGCATATCATTTTCTAAAATGAGATGGAGGACAAAAGTTCTCATCTACCCTACCATGTTTCCATTTTCCATCCATTTCTAAATTTTGTACGTCTTCTAAAATTTGTAAAGGCATTGTTCAACAATTTTTTTGTGCATCATACCACAAAAGGGGAAACATTCTTTATCTACTTTTTCTTTGACTCCATTGGATGATAAACTTTAAACAAATGTCTTAAAATAGTCTGGTGGTTAAAATTTTATCAATAGATCCTTTTATTGAAATTTTATAACAAACAACAAGCTCAATAAAGTCAGAGAGATCCATTGAACAGGTCGGTGAGAAAAGTCCAAATTGAAGGGGTCAAAATCATTCAATTTTCAATGTAAATTTGTTGGATACAGTTTTGTTCACAACCCTAACAATGAATTTTGAACCCTGCTGGCTTGGAACAAATAAACAAGTAATTTAAAGCTTTAGAACAAGCAATAATCCATAATATCCTTAAACATCATCCACTTCAACTCCAATTAAAATAGGACAAATATTTCACTCTATTAAAATATCATCCATTTCAATGGTCAAACTGTCAACAATAAAAAGTGATAAATATTTGTTCTATTTTAATTGGGCAAAATTGAACTTTGACTATTGAAATGGATGATATTTAAGAATAAGCCCAAATTTTTATTACTTTTTATTGTTGATGAGGTATAAATTTGATATTGATTATTTAATTATTGAAATGGACTATATTTAAGTAAAGTGTAGTTGGGGGCCCCGTTTTAGGTTGCTCTAACCTTCCTCTAAACTTCCTCGATTGGTCAGCGTGTCTTTACAGAGATTTGGTGGACACCGCGTGTATATGACAGACTGCTTTCAAACTCTTCTGAGAAGGTAAGTTGCATAAGGAAAAACGTGTCGTAGAAGCAACTTCGATAATTCTCTGTACGTTCGAAACAGCCATTGTCGTAACTTGTATTTCACACGCAGAAATATGTACAAGGTAACCGATTGTTGAAGGCAACCGACTAATTAACATGAAACGCGCTTTGATTGGGAAGAGTAGATTAAGTCGGTCGTAGATTATTTCCAAGTGAAGACGTAGGAAATTGCTTTACATATTCGTCTAAGGTGGTCTTATTTGTTGTGTAGGTGGATCTATTAGCTCTATAGATAACAGCAGTAGAAACTCAATCTGCCCAAACAATTTCAGACAGCGATATCAACTAAAATGATACAGCGAATTGTTCATTCGGGTCATGCAGCTGCGAGCGTGTTCAATGTAGAAAAATATGGCGCAGTAGGCGATGGAAAGCATGATTCTACTGAGGTCATTCATCATTTTTAATTTTTTTTTTCCTTACTGTGAATTAGTAGCAACAGGGAACATTCTGTATATACAAAGATCTTCCGCGCAAAAACCATTTTTTTTGGTTCTTTTTATTTAAAGATGAATGGCTTTTATTTCTATTTCATTTACATGCAGGAACAAATATTCGTTTATGTCTAGGCCTTGAACCAATAAGAATTTATTCATTTTAACTCATTCTGTTATGGAAAAAGATGAATTCAAACATTTTTTATTTTTCTGCAGGCATTTGTAAGAGCATGGTACACAGCTTGCAGAGAAAGTCATCAGCGATCTTGTTAGTGCCAGCCAACAAGAAATTTGTTGTAAACAATCTGCTTTTCCAAGGGCCCTGTCAACCTGTCTTCATTTTTAAGGTCTATACTTTAAAAAGAGAAATGTGTATTCTACTTGTAGGAACTGATTTTATTTTATGGATATTTATTAACTAAATGATATATTTGAATTTGTGGGTAGATGGGACGATAGCTCCACCCCAAAATTCAGAAAGCAGGAAGAATACTAATAAATGGTTGGAATTTGTTAAACTGGAAAGATTTACTCTGATGGGCACAGGTCTAATTAACGGACAGGGAGAAAAATTGTGGGCTGCCCAATATAAATGGGTCAACAAACAAGTAACAACATTTTATTCATAAACAGTCTTTTTAATAAAAGGTTGTTACTTACTTGTTTGTTGACCCATTTATATTGGCCAGCCCACAATTTTTCTCCCTGTCGGTTAATTAGACCTCTGCCCATCAGAGTAAATCTTTCTAGTTTAACAAATTGCAACCATTTATTAGTATTCTTCCTGCTTTCTGAATTTTGGGGTGGAGCTATCATCCCATCTACCTACAAATTCAAATAAATTATTTAATTAATAAATATATATATAATAAAATCAGTTCCTACAAGTTGAATAAGCATTTCTCTTTTTAAATTATAAACCTTAACTGTTAAATTATTGTGAAGTAACAGTTATATGAGACAATGTATGGTAGAGAGCGTAATGAGGACTGTATGGGAGGGCCTCTTTTGCTTACCATAATATATGCTTCTAAAATCTGTATTATTGTCAAATTTATTTTCTTTTTATTTCGAAAAGAAAAATTATATATGACACTTTCAAATCCCATACCAATATTCATCATCTAAAAAATTTTCTCCTCTTCGGTTGATGGATCATAGATAGTGATCTAAAATGTTGATGTAAAAAACTTAACATAGTTTTTTCTTATAAGCATTACACCTTAGTTTATAATAGAAACATTCAAATGTGGTATTTACTATAAATAAAAGTTTATTTTGTGAAACATCATTGTTAAAGGAATAATTATTCATCTCATTTGTATATTTATCTTAATTAATAGATTTGTCATCACATAGTTTATACCAAAAACATTCTAATTTATCATGAAGACTATGGAAATATTATGGCTGCAATGGTTTTGTGTTGGTTTAATAGTTTATTGAAAATAATGCAAAGAGATGGGCTAGTTAAATTGTGAATTAAATTGAAATATATTAACTACCAATGGCTTCAAGAACAATAGAAAATGAATGAGTTAAATCCCAGTACATAATTGCAACTATTGAGCATAGAATAAAATAGCATTATAATAATTATTAAAAAATTCAACAAAAAGTTTCAATTACCTTGTAGAGTTTTATTGAGTTTTGAAACATAGAGCTTTATATAATTGAAATTTATCAATCAAAGGAAGTGTAAAAGTAAACATCTATTAAACCATTTGTCATCATCTAGCTACCTAAAAGTTTTTGTAACAATCTAATTCTCAATGTCAACATACACTTTTCTATTGAATCATTGACAATAATGGTATTGAGATTGATGTATGTTGCCTGCTACACCCTTAATCTTATAGTGTGCATATGGATACGATTAGTCAACTGGTGGCTAACATAACTCTTTATTAAGTTATATGATCATTAAAATAGTCTTAGATAGGTAGTTAATGTTGCGCGATAAGTTACCATTAACTTGCAATCCTAACCAATTCATGTATCTCCAAAGTTCTTGGAATGTGTTCCCCAACACATAAGAACTTTAAGAGATTAATTATTTATTAATTATATCACTTTTACTTATTGCAATTAATTCCTATTGGATAAGGTCAAACTTGGGTGCCCACTTTGAGGTGGGAGCCATGAAGACTTTGTTGACTTCTCTTAAGTCTATTTTGAGGGTTTGATAACTCCTAGTGAGTGAGAGTTAAACTTAGGCATCTCCTTTTGATGGGGACTTATATTTAGACTTGGAGTTATGTTTTCTTATGTACATGAGTGGATAATGTTGAGATACCTTGCATGGATATAATGTTGGAGTTAACTAAAGTGCCAGAGATGCATGAATTGGATATTACTTACATGAGGTCAGAATAGCATGCATATTTTTGCATGTTACTTTCATGTATTTGCATGTTGTTGCATGTTACATGCATGTGCTTGCATGTTGTTGCATGTTAATTAGATGTATTTGCATGTTGTTGCATGTCACTTGCATGTGATTGCATGTCACTTCTATGGACTTGTATGACCTTGTCTGTTGTTGTATGTCAGTTATATGATCTTGCATATTGTTGCATGTTAGTTTTGAGATATTACTTATAGAACACTCTAACTCTAGAAACTTGCAGGATGGTACATCTCAGTGTTTCAGATAATGGGTATTAGTTGCATGTAAAAAACAAGGTAATTCAGAATAACTTTGGGGACATCAATCTTGCATGTTGTTTGCATGAGATTGGTGTGTGTTGATCACTTAAGTGATTGAGCAAACATGGACGCCCAATTTGAGGACTTTCTATTGTTGCTTTTATTTAGAAATGTATTTGATGTTAGCAAAGTTAACTTGGGCTAACTTGGGTGCCCACATCAAGGATAGGTAGTTAACAGAAGGCTTGACTTTGTTTGACTTTAGTCTTCTCTATTTGGAGCACTTAAGAAGCTCTTGAATTAATTAAGAGCACCATACATTTTCTAAAGAGTTGAATTGTGAAAAAGACTTAGAAGGAAAAAGCAAGAAGCTTTTGTTTTTCAAAGTGCATCAAGGACTTAGAGAAATTTTAGTATTGAATGTAATCTTTTACAAAGAGATTTAATACCAATAGGAAACATCTTTGAGTGTGGATATTTTTCCTAAAAGGGTTTCTCCATGTAAATACTTGTCTTCATTCTTGCAAGCTTCTCTCTTCTATTCTCTTCTCTTCTACATTGGATTGAAAGTGCAAAACCACTTGTTCATTAATTGTTATAGATTAATCTTATTTCCAGCTTTGCATACACATAATTTTAAAGTTTATAGCAATAGTTCTACCTTCATTTTCAATAGTAAAGTCAACCTAAGTGGCATTCATGGCATGAGTATGGTATATATAGGAGATAGAAGACATCTTATTATCATCACATTATGAATTGTGTTCTTATTAGATATTTTTGGAAGTTTGCCCCTCAAAGTGGCTTATTATCTTTAAGCATTATCAAGTATTTGCAACATATTTCCTATTATATTATTCTCTTGTACAAGTTATTTCATTACAGATGGTATTAGAGCATGATCTTGGCATTTGGTAGGTAAGAATTAGGAGGTCAAATTGTGAAATGCATATGTTTCTCAATTCAACATGGTGATTTTTTTCTAAATTTTAGAGGGTTGATCAAGGACATATTGAAGCTACCATATTCTATATTTGAGGTTATTTGGAGTAGATTTAAGGGAGTTGTTGTGAAATTAGGGTTTTCGCAAGCTTTGCTTCCAAGGCTATAAAACAAGGAATTGTTTTTTTAAATTCTAGAGGGTTGATCAAAGCGAATAGTCCAAATTTGAGGTCCTTTGGAGTAGAATTGAAGAAGTGATTATGAAATTGGGCTTTTCACCAATTTCACTCCTAAGGATACAAATTAGTGAATTTCTTAAAGTTTTTTCTAACAAGTGAGATCTAGGCCGTAGTAAGTTATAGTAAAATTTTTATATTTTAGCAGCATCATGGTGAAGGC
Source organism: Cunninghamia lanceolata (assembly GCA_027924645.1). Taxonomy (NCBI): domain Eukaryota; kingdom Viridiplantae; phylum Streptophyta; class Pinopsida; order Cupressales; family Cupressaceae; genus Cunninghamia; species Cunninghamia lanceolata. The sequence continues at coordinate 2,678,858 of BSBN01000286.1, read as the reverse complement.
TTCAAGAAGAGACAAAGGAAGGAATCCAATCACTCCCAAAAAGACTCCTAACAAAGATGATCCATTAGTAAAGGCAAGGGCTTTCATAACCATTGAAAATATAATCTAGAAGAAACCAACAAGATGAAGGATGAAATCTTGTAATGGGTGGAAGTTAAGATAGGTGATATTTTGACAATGTTCAAATGAGTAACTTCTTACCAAGGTTCTAGAGATTCCCAACCAACATAGTCACACCACAAGACTTGCAGAGAAATTGTTTCTTCTAAGGAATATGATGCTTTTGGGTTTAACTCAAATCTAAATATGGAGTATCTAATTCTTTCCCCTTAAAACCATTTATAGACAACTCTTTCCTTCAATCTCCCTCTCACCCTATCTAAATGTTAAATGGAACTACAAATTCAGTTAGGCAAAGTGGAATAAACTATGTTTGCAAATTTGGAAGTCTGTACAATTGATGCTCAATCCAATTGATAGCGTAAAATGTTATTCACATGTGGGGTCTGAATCATGGATCCCACATGGTTTTTCCCCATTTTTTTGCTTCCCATAACATGAATGTGTTTTGGGAAGCATGAAAACAAGTAAATTTTATGTTTTCTCTCTATGTATAAGTATTTATCTATAAGAGATATATCATCCCTCTACCTCTCAATCTCTCTGCCTATGTCTATGGCCAAGTCCCTCACCCTCTATCTCCCTATCTCTCCCTCTCTAAACTCCTAACCCCTAAACCCTAAACCTGATCAGCCTTAAACCCCTATCTCATTGTCTCTATCATCCCTCTACCTCTCAATCTCTTTGCCTATGTCTCTGGCCATGTTCCTTACCTTCTATCTTCCTATCTCTCCCTCTCTATACTCCTAACCCCTAAACCCTAAACCTGATCAGCCCTAAAACCCTATCTCCTTGTCTCTATCATCCCTCTACCTCTTAGTCTCTCTACCTATGTATCTAGCCATGTCCCTCACCCTCTATCTCCCACTACTACATAAAAGGGTTGTTTTAAGACAATATATTTTTAATTTTGAAATTGTCTTAAATTAAGACAATATTAAAAAAACTTTTTCTATTTTATTTCCCTCCCTCAACATGCATTTTCATTTTCCCTCCAAGTAAACTTCTAAAGGATTAGAAGAGCCATATTTTCTATTCATCTCTCTAGGAAGGTTGAACATTTCTTGACATGCCTGATCTGCTTTGAGGAGAATATCAAGTGAGATTCCATGGTTTATAATTTGAAAGTAGCTGAGTTGTTGGCAAGCTTCTCTCAACATCTATAAACATTTCTCCTCTCCACAGCAAGAGAGATAAACCTTTGCTTTGTGTTAGGTCTCAAAAATGCAGGTTGCAAATCCTAAGAGGATGCCAAACTCTATGATCAGATTGGCAATGTTTTTGAACTAACTTGACGGAGTTAACTTATAGGTTCATGACTCCCTGCATTTTAGGCACTGCTATACCTAGCTGGGTGGACCTTGAAAGTTGAATAATATTAGATGAGTGTAAGTTCTTTGACAAAGTTAATAGATCTACCCACAGTGGCAAATGGTGTGGAATAGATGAAAGATTGCTAATTAGTTCTATTTCTAATATCTAAAACATGATTGGTATAAATTGTATAAGCAATATCAAGGTAAATTTTATAACTATGCTTACTAATGGATGGGTTTTGGATAAAACTAAATGATGAGTCAAGATAAGACCAATGCCTTGTTAGGTAAACAAAGTCAAATGAAAATCTAAGACCAATGGCTTTTATTGGGCAATAACTCTAACTGTTTGGCACAATACTTTGGTTTATAACTTGTATAAACATGCAGGGAAATGATTGATAGACTCTTCTTAAAATCCAACTGACACAATCAAGTTTGTTGTTATTCACCAGAAGGAAATTTAATCCTTTCTTGAAGGAACCAATTAAATGAACTATACAAGAACAACAAATAATATCAACTTGGAGATAGAATGACAATCCTCATTATATGGTTCTTCTTGGTGATCCAAATCAACACTTCCAGATTACTATGACTGACCAGAAGGATTTTAATTCCTTTTAAGGAAACCAATTAATCAAATCACACAAGTACATCAAATGTGCATTGACAAAATCAATATATACTTGATATATGAATTTGAATAATAAGGAAATACTAAACTAGAGACAACCAAATAACTGAATAATTTCAACAAATAATTGATGCCAGTATAAAACCACAGAATCAGAGATCTTCTATTAACTTCTTTAATATAATACTTGCAACATGGTCTTTTAAAATATTATGAACTTCTTCTATTATCTCCTATTGCTGATGATGATTGATCATCATATGTCCAACTTATATAGAAATATTTATAAAGAGACATAAGTCTTCAAAATGTCTTTTGAGAATTAAAAGGATTAACATAACAACAACAAAGATAATGACCCTAAGCCCTGCTAAGCCACAGGTATATCTGAGCAACATGATCTAGGTACTCTTGGCTTCAATGTGTATCATAAAATTCAATAGCATTTCTTGTAATCACATCCATTGTCACTATCTTCTCCAAATGCTTGCAGGCCTCCCCAAATGTCGAGTGTTTATCCTTGAGAGCTTCTAAAGCCTCATGTAATATCACCTGGCATTCTTTAATCCATTCATCTCTACTCCTTAACTCCTTGTCATTTCTGAACAACATGGGTATACCTGTCTTTGAAGCCTCAACACATTCCCTGGCATCATTTTGAAGCTAGTCATGATATTTTTGATATTGTTTGATCAAGTCTTTGACACTAGAGGTACCTATAGTGTCAAGAGCATCCCTACTCTTTATCTCATGGAGTTTCTCTTGAAGCCTGTTATTTAACCTTTCATGTTCTTGGATTACCTTATGGTTCCTAGAATAGACATCCCAAAATTTATTCATCCAATGCATCTTATTGATATGCCTATTCTGTAGTACTACTGTAAGTGTGTCAATTTGAACCTAGGTTATTTGATCAATAGATGGTGATTGGGCAATTTGTGAACTCTCTCCTTGGGTTAATCTTTTAACTGATCCTCCGAAGGCATTCTTGATAGTATCATTTAGGAAATCATTTTCTTTTGTCAATCTTTCACAACTCAGCTTATATGCATCTTGTTCCTTGATCAGCATTTGAGCCTCCACTTTATTTAGTTTTGCAACATTTATACCAATGTTTGTAGTAATCAAAGGATCTGTTTCTCCTGCTTTCAAAGTCATAACATGCCCAAAGGTTTTTTCAGTATCTATAATGGTAGTCTTCTTCTGAGGAGGGTATAACGCACATATCATGAGTGAGTTTTCATCATTGTTATACTTGGTACCCATGTATACCTCTGTTATACCCTCAGGAGTGAGCTTGTACTTATTATCAGTATTGTGCAAGAAACTATCAAACACCAACACAGAATTTATGTCAAGTCCAGGAAATATCATGACACCTGCTCCATTGAGAAACTGTCTACCTCTATTAGGAGTCATAGCCCCCAATTCATTGTCAACTGTTGCCTTTAACATATCCATCAATTGTTTTTCACTATCATCTGTGACATCTTCAACTGATTTCATGAGTTCTTTTCCCTTGCATTTATACCAAAATGATTTAAATTCTTGAGAATGAATAAATTGATCATCTGCAATGAAAGAATCATATGCTAACTATCTAGGATCCTCATCACTAGGCCCCTCTTCTTCCTACTCTGTGTTAGGAAATTGATAACATTCCATTTTTCATTTAGAGATTCTAGTTGCCTGTTAATGTAGCTCCTCTTCTCCTACAGATTCCTCATCACTAGAAGACAACAACTCTATTTTTGCAAGCTATTTTCTCTTCTCATCTAGTTCTCTATTATACTTCTCAATTATGAGTTCAACTTTGGCTTCTTCCATGTTCCTCATAATATCATCATGTGGATACGGAATATGTGTATATCCACTAAGATTTTGTTTTCTTCTAGCAAAATCAATGAAACCCTCAGGATCAAATCTTTTTCTTGCCTCTGCACATCTCATGTTGTAATGCATTAATTTGTCCCTGATGAGACCATAACCCTCCTTAGACACCACAGTAAAATCCCTGAAGCATAAAGTACTAGGCATGAAGGATTATTTGTCATAGGCACTTAAGTTCATCACATTGGAACAGTTCATTTGCCTGACTATCTCTAGGTAAGCAATCCTATCAAGAACTGTCTTGGGCAATATAAATGGGGTATTTTCAAAACCATAAACTTTGACCATGGTTGAATCCTCAAAGCAATAAAAATCTCCCCAGTTGTGGGTGACAGTTGGGGGACCACCAAAATCTTTTGGTTTGAGAAACCTTTTTATTTCATCTAATAGTGAATATTCACAAGGATGGTTAAAATATCTATACAACACTTTTACACAATATTCTTCAAAATGAATGTAACTGGAGTGGGCAAACCTACTATCCCATACCCTTTTCCACATTTGCATAGGCGACTTTTGTCCCCTCTTGTCTACTTGAGAAATTCTGAGTTCACTTGGCCATATTCCCATTTCCTGGCCATAGTATAATACCATGTGCATGAGAAGCGAATAGTGCTCAAAAGAGACTGTTGGGGCATTGTTCTTAATTGCAATTAAACTAGAATCAATCTTTCTGAAAATATAAGCAACATAGTCAAACTGCCTAGCATTATGACACTAGATATCTATTGCTATCACCATTAATGGAATTGTCATAAAATCAAGAACCTCTAACCGTAGGACTTGGCCAATGGAATAATATGTGTATTGCATATATGGTTCAAACAAGGACACATGGAATGGAGGTCCATCATTGTCATCAAAAGATACTATTTTTCCCTCTGTCCTAGGCCTATGGAGAAGCAATCTTCATGCATTGTACGTGGTGTCCATCCTCCAGTATTCTTTGTCCAAATCTTCATATACTATGGGAAGTCTACATAAGTCATCCAAATCAAATACTTCACAAATAGCATTTTTGGATAAGTGTATAATAGGCTCTCCTTGTGGATTGCATATGGCTTTCAGGCTAGGATTGTAATATTTAGCCAAATAGGAGTTCCACATTCACAAACACATTAGGGATGACCAATTTGCCCAAATTCAAATGCCATGGATTAGACACTAGGACATTCCTAAATCTTCTATCGTAATGGAATTTGAACAATTCATAGCCTATGATTGGTGTCCATACATTTCCCAAGTATTTACATTTGTCTTCTAACTTCTCTACCTCCACCTTGAGTTGTGCAAACCTTTAGGCTTTAGGGGTAGACCCAGGCAATTGGTCTATCAAATCTTGATTTGGTTTTCTCTCTTTTACCTTTTCACTAGGGCTTTCATCAATTTTTTGTTTCTTAGGTTTACTAGTTTCACCTTGTTGTTTTCTACCCTTGTCCTTTACTGGTGTCTCCATTGTAATTCTGAATAGTAAATTCAAATTGTAATCCACCACATAGAGGTTTTGATGTATGTACTTGTTATCTGAGACGATCACCGAACTTCCTTGTTCTCTCCTCCAAGATCTTACTTATGTGCTCTTCTCAGAGAATTCTTTTGAACCCAATTGCAATGATTTAGAATGACTCTTCAGTGGATTTCTTCTCAGCCTGTAATTAATACTTCCAATGCATTAATTTTCACAATCGTTGTGAGATGTCACATCGTCATAATGTCCTTCATTAGTAGGACTTTTGTAATATTAGGGCGATCTAATAGCTTCTTATGGTGTGAATATTTGCAGATGACTCAATCGCTATGACCCTTCATTTTGTCTCCTCGATGTCACCTTTTATGAAAACATATATATGTCTGTATCGGCAAGACATTTCAAGGTTTATCCGATATAAAAATTAGCACAGGGGCTGTTGTTGGCCTGACTTATATTATCATCATGAGAACAACATCCTACTCCAATACTTCAAATACCTCTGATATTAGTATCGGCATGAGTCTTGTCGAAATGTTTATCAGCGTCTCTTTATAGGGCAGGTTAGTGAAATCAGTAAGACCCAAGAAATCGATACTATATTGCTTGTCTTTATGACCTATTGGAAAGAGTCTTATCGATGTGTGTGGTCACTATCTTCATCAGAACAACATATGATATCGGGATGACTTTATTCGAATTATCCAATCCTGATTGTTTCCCCGATGCCTTCCTTTCTATTCTTCATCAGACTGATCATAATCACATGTCACCAAAATCCTTCGTCATTGTCACTATAGATTCGGAAGGACTTGTAAATTATACTCCGATCTATTCCCTTTTGCTGATGAGTCATATCTTCCATATATATCGGTGTGACTTTGGCCAAAAATGCCTTATGGTTGCTAAGACATTATAAGATCAGAGATACATTAATCTCTTATTCTGATGTACATTTCTTCCTGATGAGTCATTTGTTCCACCCGTTCCATGGGTTGTTCGGCAAGACTCTTATCGAATTCTCTCATTAGTGTGATCTATGTTGTCGGGGGAATGTTTAGAGTATTCTCTGATAATGTTTTCTCATCCTGATGGCTCTCATATTTGATTAATTCAGCATGACTGGGGGCTCTTTCTCCGGTGAGGGGTCATCAGCATTACTTCTTTCATCAGAGATTTCTGAAACTTTCATTCTAACCATACTCCTCATGCCGATACACATCTAGCTCGCTTCAAATCGAACATGGATAGGTATAAAAAAATAAGTTCTTGCCAAAATCAAAGAACTGAGGCCCTTTTTTAGACTACGGTTTGAGAGGTGAGGCAAAGATTTGTGGTAAAAATCATGTTATGTTTATGGAATTTATCAGCTGTTATTACAATTTTGGGCGTATGATGTTCTGATTTGGTTGGACATGGGGTGGATAGGAATAAAGGAAAATTTTGAAATATTCCTGTCCCAATAGTGGCTCTATCTGGGATGTATACCCCTTGCGGGTATTACAAGAATTTAGATGTCTTGGGAGAGTAGACCATGTATTTTATTTATTGGGGATGATAGCTTTACACAATTTTAGGAGTATATATATGGATGAAAAGAGAATGGGAGCTAGAAGTGATAATGATGTAGAATGGGGATGATCCTATACTACTATACATGGAAAATATTTTTTTGTTATTGTTGAGAGATTCATAGGACTGTCCATGTACTGGCAGATCCTAATCTCTCTTGATTACCCTAAACTACTCTGCATGGAATAAGAGTACTTTGAGAATTATTTAAGAGTTCTCCATGCACTGACAACACTTATTTCTCTTTGTGCATGATCTTGATGCTTTCATGAAAAGAAAGGTTTCAGAAACTGTCCATGCATTGACAGTTCTTGCTCTTCTCTAGACATATTTTGTAGATAGTAGGAATCTTCTCCTCTTTTGCCAATGACAACAAAAGGACCCAATCACAAGGCTTCAAACTTTCCATGCTTTCCTTCCTCTTGACATCTGGCATTCCACATCAATACCCAATCATCGATCTCAAATTTTCTATCCTTGGCCCTTTTGTCAAAAAGGTATTTTACTTGTCATTACAATTTGATGTTCTGCTTTTGAGCCATTCTCCTTGTCTCATCAAGTTCTGCAATATGTTCTATTGTTTCCTCCATTGGTTGGGGAATATTTAAATTCTCTTGAAGAACAAATTTATAAACTGGTAGAAGATTTTCTAATGGCATCCTTGCTTGTGTTCCATACACCAATTCAAAAGGAGATCTTCCAATTGCTCTCTTCATAGTAATCCTATCAGCCCACATAGCTATTCTCAACTTTGAATCCCATGCCTTTTTGTTTCCCTCCAACATTCTTTTTATAATTTTCAAAAGATGTTTATTACTAGATTCTACCTACCCATTTGCTTGTGGGTGATAAGGCGTAGCATAAGACATAGTGGTGCCATATATATTACATAAATTTTTGAACTCATCAGACCTAAAGCACATTCTGTTGTCTGTAATCAACCTCACTGGTGTGCCAAATCTAAACATAATGTTTTTCATTAAAAAATTGATAACCACTTTTCTTGTTGCTTCTTTCGTTGGGATTGCTTCCATCCATTTTGTGAAGTAATTTGTTGCCACTAAAATCCATTTGTGTCCTCCACTTGACTTTTCTGCAATCTCTCCTATAAAGTCAATTCCCCATTGATAGAATGGAGCTTCCACCTGCATAGGTTTCAAGGGAAGTGCTCCCTAATATTTTAATTTTCCTAAAAATTTCTGGCATGCCTCACATTTTCTTGTATAATGATATGAATCATTGAAAACTTTAGGCCAAGAGTATCTAGTCCTCAGGATTTTGTGAGCTATAGTTTTTGCTGAGAAGTGCCCTCTATATACTCCTTCATGTAATTCTCTCATGACACATTTTGACTGATGTTCATCTAGGCATAGCAGCAGAATACCATCCCTATTCTTCCAATAAAGATCTCCATCGATAAATACATATTTTGAAGCCTGTAATTTAAGTGTCCTTTTCTTGTTATCATCATATCCTTCAGGACATTTCATATGTTTCAGATAATATATGACGTCAGTATACCATGAAGTATGCTCAATGCTAGAACTCATGTTATTAACATCATCAGTATTACATATCTGAGAAGCCTCAAGATTATTTTCGGCCATTAGTCTAGCAAGACCCTGTCCTCTCACTAGTTTGGTGATTTGGATTTCAATATTAAACTCCTGAATTTTATTAATCCATCTGCATCTTCTGCCTGTGACCTCAGTTTGGACTAATATATCTTTCACTATAGCATTAGGCATGTATGCTATTATTTCATCTCCCACCAAGTATGGTCTAAAAGCTTTGACTGCTTTCACTAATGCATACACTTGTTTCTCAACTATGTCATATTTTAATTCTGTATTTTGAAGATATTTGTTAAAAAATGAAATGGGTTGTTCATATCCCTCATCATTTTTTTACAACATTACTGCTGCAACTGTATGATATGAGGTAAATGAGAACAGATGAAATGGCTTACTGAAATTAGGAGATACCAGAACTAGGGCTTCCTTGATTGCCTTCTTAATGGTGGAAAATGCCTCTAATGTTTCTGCTATCCAGTTCACTTCTAAATTCTTCTTTAACATTCTTGGTATGGGACTAACAATCTTTACAAAATTTGATATGAATCTCCTGACAAAGTTGATCTGGCCAAAGAATGATTGTATAGATTTTACATTCTTAGGAATGGGAACTTGGTCAATGGCTCTTACTCTTTCTGGATCTATTCTTACTCCATCTTTTGAGACTATGTGACCAAGCAGCTTGCCCTCTATTACTGCGAAATGACACTTCTTAGGATTCAATGAAATTCCATATTCTAAGGCTTTAATAAAAATTTGCTCTAAATGTGTACAATGATCTTCAGCCTTTTTGGAATATGTTGTCATGTCATCCTGATATACTACCATGATTTTGTTGATCAGTTTTGCAAAGGCCACATCCATCACTCTTTGGAATGTTGCTCTAGCATTTGTGAGTCCAAATGGCATTCTTAAATATACATACATTCCCCATGGTGTGGTGAATGCAGTCTTATATTGTTCTGATTCTTTGACTTTCACTTGATTATATCCTGAGAAACCATCCATCGTTGACAATAGTTCACACCTTGTAACCTTTTGCAGTACTGCTTCCATGTTAGGAAGGGGCTAGTTGTCCTTAAGGGAGGATTTATTTAGATTCCTAAAGTCCACACATAATCTAATATCACCATTTTTCTTTCTAACAAGAACCAAATTAGAAACCCAAGAAGAATGTCTAATGGGTTTGATAATAGCTCCATCTCTTAGGCCAGTGTGGGATTAATAGGCCTCTACTTTTGCCTGAATGGTTTAGCATCTGGCTTTAATGGTATTTCATGCTGAAAAAGATCCTCCCTATATGCTTTCAAGTCATCATATGACCATACAAATACATGTCTATACTTCCTGAGTAAGTTGATGAGCATGCTTCTGATTTTGGGATTCAGCTTCTTTCCAATGTATACATTCTTTGGGGCCGCTTGCATCCCCAAATTAATTTCTTCAAGATCATTTTGTATTATGGGTGTGTCTTTCATTTTGAATCTGTCACATCCATCAAACACTTTCTCCAATGCTATGAATCCCTTAGGTATTTTGTTTGTTTTTCGCTGAACTATTTCTTGACCAAAAAGAGTTTCTTTTCCATCATGTTCCTCCACAAACATATTGAAATCAATGTCTTGGTCTTCATAGTGATCGACACAATGTAAGAATTTGATTATATCGATATCATTATTAAACACTTTCCAATTATGGACATTATCTGGAATAGCGGGTGTGGTTTTGAATTCAATTTGTATAATACCCCCCAATGTGATATCATCCCTTTTTAATGCAATATTCGTTAGAAAATCTCCTGTAATATTTTTTGATCTATCAATTCAATTGATTGAGAAGGCATCAAACAATTCAACATCATCCCAGATAGCATTTCTATATTGCTTCAACCTCTTGTTTTTGGATAAGTATTTCCCTCTTACTTGAGAAGTAACTAATTTTGAATCCCTGTATACAGCCAACTTTCTTATCTTATGCTTGATGGAAATATTTAAACCAATGAGCAAAGCCTCATATTCCACTACATTGTTTGTGCATGCAAATGTAAATAAGAATGAGTATTTGAAAGTTTTACCTATTGGTGAAATAAATAATACTCCTGCCCCATTTCCCATTTTTCTACATGCACCATTAAAATACATTTTCCACACATCATTCTCCTCTTTTTTAGATTCTATATACATTGGATCAGTATTTTGCAATTCTAGATAACTTGTTTCAATCTTGAAGGCTACCAAATCTATTTCACAGAATAGATTTATTTGATTTTGATCTAAGCATTCTATGATGTTCTCATATCTTGGATCCCTACACAGCTTGATCTCTTTGCCTCCCACTGGTATTGTGGCATATGATAAATGTAATTGGACATTCCCTCCTGCCATTGCAGCCCATTGTCTTGATAAGAGCATTCCATAATATGGTGGAATATCAACCACAGTGATATCAATATTATGGGTTGCTTCAGGGTATGAAGCTAGTTTTATTTCCACATCCTTCATAATGCCCACAACTGGGATAGACCTATTGTCCATCGCATAACACTTACCAAATGTAGTGTTAACACACAGTCCTAGTTCTTTCATGACTGCTACTGGCATGACATTAATGGTTGTGCCTAAATCAATCATGCAGTTCCTCACTAGCCTCTTTCTAATTAATAAGGTGGTGTAGAAAGGGTCCACTTGTGAGGGATTCTTTTTTAGGGTATCACCTAGATATACCTCAAGAATTTGAATTGTTTCTTGCTGAACATTGTTTGTTCTATTCTCTGACTCCTTATATTTTTGATTTGGTATATCTGAAATCAGTTTAACCACTGTATTTCTATATTTATCTATCTTCATCATTTCCAAAAGTGGTACTGATATCTTCACCTAGGATATTGCATGAGCAATGTCAAATGAATGGGCTATAGTCTGATCATTCCTTTCTATCTTTATATGTTCTTTTTCTTGAATTGGTGATTTATCTTTTGCTTTATTTTGCTCAATTTTTTCTGGTTCTTTAAATGAGGACTTTGCATTATTCCTTTTATAATTTCAATCTTTTATAAAGACACTCCCAAGTATTCCCTATTCTAAATTCACTGTCTTGTTCCTTAGATTATAGGCAATTTTATCTTGGGCAACTACAACTGTTGTAAGAACTTCTATCTCCTTTTCAGTGGGTTTTCTCCATTGATCATATGGTGATTTGTTATGACAACAAGTAGGTCCCTCGTAGTTGTCCTCCTGATCTGAGAATACTTCTTGTTTTCCCATGTTGATATGATGTTTCTGGTTCCCCACATCATATTCATATCCCTCTTCTTCTGTAGAAGAATAGTCTTCATTCAGCAAGTATGGTGTATCTTGCATCATGTTTATTGTGTGATTATCTCTGTTATAGTTGTACAATGCTTCTTCCTATTGTACTGTTTTAGCCACTACACAATATTCAGGTGAGTGTGGTAAATTGCACATCAAACATCAAGGTTTACTTCTACCATATGTGCCCCATTTCTCTTTAGAGGATCAGGAGTATCTTTGCCATAATGTTTATTTCTATTTCTTTCAATAGGTCTCCCATCCTTCTAATTTGTATTATATGGCATATCATGCAACCTAGGTCTTTCATTTCTATGCTGACCTTCTTGTTTATTCTATTGAATATTAGGGCTTTGAGGAATTCTAGGATTATCTCTTTTGCTAACCATACATGTAGCTTTTCTATTGTTTTCAATAGTCAACGCCACTTTCTGTGCTTTAACTAGGGTCATAGGGCACCGATTTCTAAGTTCGTACCCTGTCTTAGGATCAAATGCTTTCAGATAAATACTTAATGTTGCTGGATCGGTCAATTTAGATCCATGTGGTCTTTTGTTGTGCAATTTAGAAAAGCTCAGATTGAAATCATATACTGACTCATTTTGGTATTTTTGGATGCTTATCAATTCGTGCAATGCAAACTCAGGGGCATACTGATTGCCGTATTGCTCCTTAAATTGACTATGGAAATCTATTAGGGAACTGATTGAGCCATTTAGTAAGATTTTGAACTAGTCTCTTGCATCTTCAGTCAGATACATCATGAATAATCTCATTTTAACATCTTCATAATCCATACTAATATCTTGTATGAAAGCATTGAAGCTTCTAATATGATCCTCAGCTAATACTGCATTGTTTCTAGTGAACTTGGAAACTATATTCCTCCAACTACTATCAATGGGGTATGGATACAATTGATATCTAGTCAGATCAAATTGCCCGCATATGTTTGTGAGGTTTTGGGGTAGAACATTCATGGGTGGTGGGTTAGGGTAGTAATTGTATCCGCCTGGAGGCTGATGATAAATATATTGCTGTTGTGGGTTTATGTGGGGGTTCATATGAGTATATTGTGGTCTACAATACTGTTGGCCAGGGGGTGGGTATGGATTAGCCATATGTTGAGAGGTGTTATGTATGAGAGTTGGTCTAAGATTATTCAGGAGGGTATTTTGATGAACATGACTTCCGAATGCTTGTAGATTGGAGACACCATTTGTATTTTGGTGCAAGTTTTGCTGTGGGTTTCTCAAAGTATTTCCTCTATGTGGAGGTATATATTTTGGGGCAGTTATTTTAGTCTTATTCCTTATCTGTTGAATTTCTTGTTTTAACAGCATCTCAGTTTCCTATATCTTGATCATTTCAAATTCTTCCTGGAGCTTAAGCACATTCTGCTTCACTTCATTTATATTCCTTGGACTTTTATTCACCTCTTGATTCGTGAATCCATATTTTACCCCCTTTCCCTGCTGTAGTGACATTTTGTAATCATATTCAGCCTACCTCTGATCAATTTCCTTTATGGCCCGAGCTTCAGACTCAAGTTGTTCTTGAGGATCAGGTCTATACTTTGCCAATATATCATCAGTTACTCCGTTGATTTGAGACAAATTCTCATTTGATTCATGCAGAGGGGTAAGACTATTGTGAGTTATGATAGTTTGTTTTGTATTATCGTTTTGAGCTTCCTGATTATTATTCTGATGAAAATAATTTGATGCTCCGTCTTTCTTGGGAATGGCTCTAATTGGTGGGGATGATTGTAACTTCTTCCCTTCCATCTTGGATCTTTTACCATCCATTTGGTACTAACTTTCCGTTATAACAGATTCTAGAGTCACCACCTATTTTTGTAAATAGGAAAAGTTTATAATTTATCTTTCCGGATTCTTCTTGCCAGCAGAGTTACCAATTTGTATTCTCAAAATTTCTGACTCTATAAAAGAATGGTCTCTTACTAAGGTCCTTTGTATTTGGTTCCCCAGTAGAGTCGCCAATTTGTTAGGTCTCAAAAATGCAAGTTACAAATCCTAAGAGGATGCCAGACTCTATGATCAGATTGGCAACAGTTTTGAACTAACTTGACAGAGTTAAACTATAAGGTTGATGACTCCCTGCACTTTAGGCACTTCTATACCTAGGCGGGTGGACCTTGAAACTTGAAGCAGATTAGATGAGTGTAAGTCCTTTGACTAAGTTAATGGATCTACCCATAGTGGCAAATGGTGTGGAATAGATGAAAGCTTGCTAATTAGTTCTATTTCTAATATCTGAAAAATGATTGGTATAAATTGTATAAGCAATATGAAGGTAAATTTTATAACTATGCTTAACTAATGGATGGGTTTTGGATAAAACTGAATGATGAGTCGAGATAAGACTAGTGCCTTGTTGGGTAAACAGAGTCAAATGAAAATCTAAGACCAATGGCTTATATTGGGCAATAACTTTAACTATTTGGTACAATACTTTGGTTTACAACATGTATAAATGTGCAAGGAAATGATTGACAGAATCTTCTTAATATCCAACTGACACAATCAGGTTTCTTGTTATTTACTCGAAGGAAATTTAATCCTTTCTTAAAGGAACCAATTAAATGAACTATACAAGAACAACAGATAATATCAACTTGGAGACAGAATGACAATCCTAATTATATGGTTCTTCTTAGTGATCCAAATCAACACTTCTAGATTATTGTGACTAACCAGAAGGATTTTAATTCCTTTTAAGGAAACCAATTAATCAAATCACACAAGTACAGCAAATGAGCATTGATAAATTAAATATATACTTCATATATCAATTTAAATAATAAGGAAATACTGAACTGGAGACAACCAAATAACTGAATAATTTCAAAAAACAATTGATGCCAGTATAAAACCACATCTAATTAGAGATCTTGTATTAACTTCTTTAATATAATACTTGTAACATGGTCTTTTAAAATATTATGAACTTCTTCTATTATCTCCTATTGCTGATGATGATTGATCATCATATGTCCAACTTATATAGAAATATTTATGAAGAGACATGACTCTTCAAAATGTCTTTTGAGAATTAAAAGGATTAACAAAACAATAGCAAAGATAACGACCCTAAGCCCTGCTAAGCCATAGGTATATCTAAGCAACATGATCTAGGTACTCTTGGCTTTGATGTGTATCAGCAAATTCAATAGCATTTCTTGTAATCACATCCATTGTCACCATCTTCTCTAGATAATTGCAGGCCTCCCCACATGTCGAGTCTTTATCCTTGAGAGCTTCTAAAGCCTCATGTAATATCACCTGGCATTCTTTAATCCATTCATCTCTGCTTTTCAACTCCTTGTCATTTCTGAACAACATGGGTATACCTGCCTTTGAAGCCTCAACACGTTCCCTGGCATCATTTTGAAGCTGGTCATGATATTTTTGATGTTGTTTGATCAAGTCTTTAGTACTGGAGGTACTTGTAGTGTCAGGACCATCCCTACTCTGTATCTCATGGAGTTTCTCTTAAAGCTTGTTGTTTAACCTTTCATGTTGTTGGATTACCTTATGGTTCTTAGAATAGACATCCCAAAATTTATTCATCCAATGCATCATATTGATATGCCTATTCTGTAGTACTACTACAAGTGTGTCAATTTGAACCTGGGCTATTTGATCAATAGATGGTGATTGGGTAATTTGTGAACTCTCTCCTTGGGTTAATCTTTTAACTGATCCTCTGAAGGCATTCTTGATAGTATCATTTAGGAAATCATTTTCTTTTGTCAATCTTTCACAACTCAGCTTATATGCATCTTGTTCCTTGATCAACATTTGAGCCTCTACTTTATTTAGTTTTGCAACATTTATACCAATGTTTGCAGTAATCAAAGGATCAGTTTCTCTTGCTTTCAAAGTCATAACATGCCCAAAGGTTTTTTCAGTATCTATAATGGTAGTCTTTTTATGAGGAGGGTATAAGGCCCATATCATGAGTGAGTTTTCATCATTGTTATACTTGGTACCCATGTATACCTATGTTACACTCTCTAGAGTGAGCTTGTACTTGTCATCAGTATTGTGCAAGAAACTATCAAACACCAAGGCAGAATTTATGTCAAGTCCTAGAAATATCATGACACTTGATTCTCTGAGCAACTGTCTACCTCTATTAGGAGTCATAGCCCCCAATTCATTGTCTACTGTTGCCTTTAACATATCCATCAATTGTTTTTCATTATCAGTTGTGATATCTTCAACTGATTCCTTGAGTTCTTTTCCCTTGCATTTATACAAAAATGATTTAAATTCTTGAGAATGAATAAATTGATCATCTGCAATGAAATAATCATATGCTAACTATCTAGGATCCTCATCACCAGGCCCCTCTTCTTCCTTCTCTCTATTAGGAAATTGATAACATTCCATTTTTCATTTAGAGATTCTAGTTGCCTATTCATGTAGCTCCTTTTCTCCTGCAGATTCCTCATCACCAGAAGACAACAACTCTATTTCTGCAAGCTGTTTTCTCTTCTCATCTAGTTCTCTATTATACTTCTCAATTACCAGTTCAACTTTGGCTTCTTCCATGTTCCTAGTAATATCATCATGTGGATATGGAATATGTGTATATCCACTGAGATTTTGTTTTCTTCTAGCAAAATCAATGAAACCCTTGGGATCAAATCCTTTTCTTGCGTCTGCACACCTCATGTTGTAATGCATTAATTTGTCCTTGATGAGACCATAACCCTCCTTAGACACCAGAGTAAATTACCTGAAGCCCAAAGTACTAGGCATGAAGGATTGTTTGTCATAGGCACTTAAGTTTATCACATTAGAACAATTCATTTGCCTGACTATCTCTAGGTAAGAAATCCTATCAGGAAGTGTCTTGGGCAATATAAATGGGGTATCTTCAAGACCATAAACTTTGACCATGGTTGAATCCTCAAAGCAATACCAATCTCGCCAGTTGTGGGTGACAGTTGGGGGACCACCAAAATCTTTTGGTCTAAGAAACCTTTTTAGTTCATCTCATAGTGAATATTCACAAGGATGGTTAAAATATCTATACAACACTTTTACACAATATTCTTCAAAATGAATGTAACTGGAGTGGGAAAACCTACTATCCCATACCCTTGTCCACATTTGCATAGGTTACTTTTGTCCCCTCTTGTCTACTTGAGCAATTTTGAGTTCACTTGGGGGGCCAAAAAGGGGTCTTAAGTGGCCACTTTTTTTCTGAAATCAGGAAATACTAGCCTTGGATGAGAAATTGAGCATAGTTACACTCAAAATTTGGAGATGCAACCAAAACAATGTTCATAGTGCTTCGAGTCTACTTTCTAAACTACTATTTTTTTTTAAAATGGCATAGATTAAGGGGTTCAAAAGAGGGAGCCATCGAAATTGGTGTTGTTTCTGTCAAAAAAACATAACATAGCATGTTTTGTGGCTCCCTCACAAGGTCAACTTTTTTTTGGTATTTTTAAAATTGCTTCTGTGAGAAATTAGCTAATCGCATGTAGTTTATGCCTGATTTTTCTGATAATTCTTTGATGAATATTTGATTTTTTACTAATTTTCAAAGTGGACACATCCTAAAAAATAAAATTTTGGCTGTGCTACCCCTATAAATTTTGAAAACTAATTGAAAATTATTTTTTTCTTTTTTTAATATTTGTAGAATGGAGTGTAGTTTCTAAATATGTAATTTTTTAGAAATTTCAATGTATAGTTAATTTACAATGAAAAAAAGACCAAACAGTGGTTTTTGCCCAAAAATGGACACACAAACAAAAGAAATTAAAGATGAAAGGCTTAACATTGTTAAAATGTGAAAAAAATCACATCATTAAATAGCTAAGAGAAAGCCTAACATTACCCAGGTGTTTGATTTGTTTGACATTGAAACACTTGCAAATCTAAGGGTTAGCACGAACGAAATTATGTGAAATCTTGAAGAATATGGAAAAACACGTCTATGACTGTTCAAAAGGCACTCCAAGCCTTTGGGTTGGAAATCCAAAGTAAATCCCAAGCCCAAGGCTTGGGATTCCCAAAGCAAGACATAACGCGAGCGCATTATAACACATTTGCATTATGGTTTGCTTTGCATTTTTCCTTTTCCGCGAAAGTCTATTGTTTGTCATGTTTGACATAAACGCACTCGCGTTATGTTCCCCTTAAATTTTTTTATGTTCAAGGCTATTAATCATGTATGTATGTATGTATGCCTATATGTATGTATGTATGTATGTATGTATCTATGTATGCCTATAGGTATGTATGTATGTATGTATCTATGTATGCCTATATGTATGTATGTATCTATGTATCTATGTATGCCTATATGTATGTATGTATAGTGTCAAGGGTAGAGGAGGGTAGAGTGTCAAGGGTAGAGGAGGGTAGAGATGGGAGTGAGCTAGATAGGGGAGGAGAGGGGTGGATAAGGATTGAGTGATTAAGGTTTAAGGTTGAGGGTTGAGCATTTAGGGATAGGATTTAGAGTTTAGGGATAAGGGATTAGAGTTTAGGAACTTGAGGGATTAGGGTTTAGGGTTGAGGCTTTAGGGATAGCGTTTAGGGTTAAGGGTCGAGGGATTAGGTTTAAGGTAGAGTGTTGAGGGTAGAGGGATTAGGGATAGGGTTTAGGGTTGAAAGTTTAGGGTTGAGGGATTAGGGTTTAAGGTATAGTTTAGTACTTTTTGTGGATAGAGCTAGTTAACAATGGGAGATTATTTGCCTATTTCATAACAATATACCTTCCCTAAGTGTGGGGTGGACAACAAGAAACATAGATGTGCCCCAATGCAAATCTTTTCTCATAATGATCATCTTTCTAATTTCAACTGTTAATTACTCACTATGGATGTACCCTACGCAAAACTTTTCTCATAGGGTTTAAGGTATAGTGTCGAGGGTTGAGGGTTTATTGATAGTGTTTAGGGTTGAGGGTTGAGGGATTAGGTTTTAGGGTTGATCGATTAGGGTTTAAGGTATAGTGTTGAGGGTTGAGGGTTTAGGGTTGACGGATTAGGGTTTAGAGTTGACGGATTAGCATTTAATGTCAAGGTTAGGGTTAGAGTGTCGACGGTAGAGGGATTAGGGATAGGGTTTAGGGTTGAAGGTTTAAGGATTGAGGGTTGAACCTTTAGGGATGAGGGTTTAAGGCTTAAGATATAGTGTCAAGTGTTGAGGAAGTAGGGATAGGGTTTAAGTTTTAAGGGTTAAGGGTTGAGGGATAGGGATTAGGGTTTAAGGTATAGTGTTGAGGGTTGATGGTTTAGGGATAGGGTTTAGGTTTGAGGGATTAGGGTTTAGTGTTGATGAATTAGGGTTTAATGTTGAGAGTTGAGGGTTGAGGGTTGAGGCTGAGGGATAGGGTTAATGGTCAAGGGATTAGGGTTAAATAAGAGTGTCGAGGGTAGAGGGATTAGGGATAGGGTTTAGGGTTGAGGCTTTAGGGATGAGGGTTAAGGGATTAGGGTTTAAGATATAGTGTCGAGTGTCGAGCATGTAGGGATAGGTTTTAGGGTTCAAGTTTTAAGGGTTAAGGGTCGAGGGATCAGAGTTAAGGGTTGAGGGATTAGGGTTTAACGTTGAGGGTTGAGTACATTGAGGTTTGAGGGTTAAGGGTTTCAGGATAGGCTTGAGGGTCGAGGGATTAGGGTAAAGGGATAGGGTTGGAGGGTTTAGGGATAAGCGATTACGGTTTAAGGTATAGTATCTAGCCCGTTGAGGGTCTAGGAATAGGGATAGCATTCATGGTTTAGGGATGAGGGATTAGAGTTGAGGGATGACGGATTAGGGTTGAGGGTTGAGGGATTAGGGTTTAGGTATAAGGTTTAGGGTTGAGGGTTGAGGGATTAGGATTTGACATTGAGGGTTGTGGGTTGAGGGTTTAGGGTTTAGGGATAGGGTTGAGGGTCAAGGGATTAGAGTTAAGGGTTGAGGGATTAGGGTTTGACGTTGAGGGTTGAGGGTTGGTTTGAGGGTCAAGGGTTTAGGGATAGGGTTGAGGGTTGAGGGATTAGGGTTAAAGTAGAGTGTGGAGGGTATAAGGATTAGGGATAGGGTTGTAGGGTTTAGGGATAAGGGATTAGGGTTTAAGGTATAGTATCAAGTATGTTGAGGATTTAGGAATAGGGATAGCATTTAGGGTTTAGGGATGAGGGATTAGAGTTAAGGGATGACAAATTAGGGTTGAGGGTTGAGGGTTTAGGGTTAAGGGATTAGAGTGAAGGGTTGAGGGATTAGGATCTGATGTTGAGGGTTGAGGGTTTAGGGTTTAGGGTTTAGGGGTAGGGTTGAGGGTCGAGGGATCAGAGTTAAGGGTTGAGGGATTAGGGTTTGACGTTGAGGGTTGAGGGTTGAGGTTTAAGGGTCAAGGGTTTAGGGATAGGGTTAAGGGTCAAGGGATTAGGGTTAAAGTAGAGTGTGGAGGGTATAAGGATTAGGGATAGGGTTGGAGGGTTTAGGGATAAGTGATTAGGGTTTAAGGTATAGTATCGAGTTTGTTGAGGGTTTATGAATAGGGATAGCATTTAGGGTTTAGGGATGAGGGATTAGAGTTGAGGGATAACATATTAGGGTTGAGGGTTGAGGGTTTAAGGTTTAGGGATAAGGTTTAGGGTTGAGGGTTGAGGGATTAGGATTTAAGGTATAGTGTTGAGGGTTTAGGGATAGGGTTTAGGGTTGAGGGATTAGAATGAAGGGTTGAGGGATTAGGATTTGATGTTGAGGGTTGAGGGTTTAGGGTTTAGGGTTGAGGGATAGGGTTGAGGGTCGACAGATCAGAGTTAAGGGTTGAGGGATTAGGGTTTGATGATGAGGGTTGAGGTTTGAGGTTCGAGGGTCAAATATTTAGGGATAGGGTTGAGGGTTGAGGGATTAGGGTTAAAGTAGAGTGTGGAGGGTATAAGGATTACGGATAGGGTTGGAGGGTTTAGGGATAAGGGATTAGGGTTTAAGGTATAGTATCGAGTCTATTGAGGGTATAGGAATAGGGATAGCATTTAGGGTTTAGGGATGAGGGATTAGAGTTGAGGGATGACGAATTAGGGTTGAGGGTTGAGGGTTTAGGGTTTAGGGATAAGGTTTAGGGTTAAGGGTTGAGAGATTAGGGTTTAAGTTATAGTATTGAGGGTTTATGGTTGAGGGATTAGGATTTGATGTTGACGATTAATGGTTTAGGGTTTAGGGTTTTGGGGTAGGGTTGACGGTCGAGGGATCAGAGTTAAGGGTTGAGGGATTAGGGTTTGATGTTGAGGGTTGAGGTTTGAGGGTTAAGGGTTTAGTGATAGGGTTGAGGGTCGAGATTAGGGTTAAAGTAGAGTGTGGAGGGTATAAGGATTAGGGATAGGGTTGAAGGGTTTAGGGATAAGGGATTAGGGTTTAAGGTATAGTATCAAGACTGTTGAGGGTTTAGGAATAGGGATAGCATTTAGGGTTTAGGGATGAGGGATTAGAGATGAGAGATGATGGATTAGGGTTGAGGGTTGGGGGTTTAGGGTTTAGGAATAAGGTTTAGGGTTGAGGGTTGAGGGATTAGTGTTTAAGGTATAGTGTTGAGGATTTAAGGTTGAGGGATTAGAGTGAAGGGTTGAGGGTTTAGGGTTTAGGGTTTAGGGATAGAGTTGAGGGTCGAGGGATCAAAGTTAAGGGTTAACGGATTAGGGTTTGACGTTTAGGGTTGAGGGTTGAGGTTCGAGGGTCAAGGGTTTAGGGATAGGGTCAAGGGTCGACGGATTAGGGTTAAAGTAGAGTGTGGAGGGTATAAGGATTAGGGATAGGGTTGGAGGGTTTAGGGATAAGGGATTAGGGTTTAAGGTATAGTATCGAGTCTGTTGAGGGTTTAGGGATAGGGATAGCATTTAGGGTTTAGGGATGAGGGATTAGAGTTGAGGGATGATGGATTAGGGTTGAGGGTTAAGGGTTTAGGGTTTAGGGATAAGGTTTAGGGTATAGTGTTGAGGGATTAGGGTTTAAGGTATAGTGTTAAGGGTTTAGGGTTGAGGGATTAGAGTGAAGGGTTGAGGGATTAGGATTTGACATTGAGGGTTGAGGGTTTAGGGTTTAGGGTTTAGGGATAGGGTTGAGGGATTAGGGTTTGATGATGAGGGTTGAGGGTTGAGGTTCGAGGGTCAAGGGTTTATGGATAGGGTTCAGGGTTGAGGGATTAGGGTTAAAGTAGAGTGTGGAGGGTATAAGGATTAGGGATAGGGTTGGAGGGTTTAGGGATAAGGGCTTAGGGTTTAAGGTATAGTATCGAGTCTGTTGAGCGTTTAGGAATAGGGATAGCATTTAGGGTTTAGGGATGAGGGATTAGAGTTGAGGGATGATGGATTAGGGTTGAGGGTTTAGGGTTTAGGGATAAGGTTTAGGGTTGAGGGTTAAGGGATTAGGGTTTAAGGTATAGTGTTAAGGGTTTAGGGTTTAGGGATTTTAGTGAAGGGTTGAGGGATTATGATTTGACATTGAGGGTTGAGGGTTTAGGATTTTGGGTTTAGGGATAGGGTTGAGGGTCGAGGGATCAGAGTTAAGGGTTGAGGGATTAGGGTTTGACGTTGAGGGTTGAGGGTTGAGGGTTGAGGTTCGAGGGTCAAGGGTTTAGGGATAGGGTTGAAGGTTGAGGGATTAGGGTTAAAGTAGAGTGTGAAGGTTATAAGGATTAGGATAAGGTTGGATGGTTTAGGGATAAGGGATTAGGGTTTAAGGTATAGTATCGAGTCTATTGAGGGTTTAGGAATAGGGATATCATTTAGGGTTTAGGGATGATGGATTAGAGTTGAGGGATGATGGATTAGAGTTGAGGGATGATAGATTAGGGTTGAGGGTTGAGGGTTGAGGGATTAGGGTTTAAGGTATAGTGTTGAGGGTATAGGGATAGGGTTTAGCGTTGAGGGATTAGAGTGAAGGGTTGAGGAATTAGGATTTGACGTTGAGGGTTAACGGATTATGGTTTAGGGTTTAGGGATAGGGTTGAGGGTTGAGGGATCAAAGTCAAGGTTTGTGGGATTAGGGTTTGACGTTGAGGGTTGAGGTTAGAGGGTCAAGGGTTTAGGGATAGGGTTGAGGGTCGAGGGATTACGGTTAAAGTAGAGTGTGGAGGGTAGAAGGATTAGGGATAGGGTTGGAGGGTTTAGGGATAAGGGATTAGGGTTTAAGGTATAGTATCGAGTCTGTTGAGGGTTTAGGAATAAGGATAGTATTTAGGGTTTAGGGATGAGGGATTAGAGTTGAGGGATGACGGATTAGGGTTGAGGGTTGAGGGATTAGGGTTTAGGGATAAGGTTTAGGGTTGAGGGTTGAGTGATTAGGGTTTAAGGTATAGTGTTGAGGGTTTAGGGATAGGGTTTAGGGTTGAGGAATTAGAGTGAAGGGTCAAGGGATTAGCATTTGATGTTGAGGGTTGAGGGTTGAGGCTTTAGGGTTTAGGGTTTAGGGGTAGGATTGAGGGTCAAGGGATCATCGTTAAGGGTTAAGGGATTAGGGTTTGACATTGATGGTTGAGGGTTGAGGTTCGAGGATCAAGGGTTTAGAGATAGGGTTGAGGGTCAAGGGATTAGGGTTAAAGTAGAGTGTGGAGGGTATAAAGATTAGGGATACGGGATTAGGGTTTAAGGTATAGTATCAAGTCTGTTGAGGGTTTAGGAATAGGCATAGCATTTAGAGTTTAGGGATGAGGGATTAGAGTTGAGGGATGACGGATTAGGGTTAAGGGTTGAGGGATTAGGGTTTAGGGATAAGGTTTAGGGTTAAGGATTGAGGGATTAGGGTTTAAGGTATAGTGTTGAGGGTTTAGGGATAGGGTTTAGGGTTGAGGGATTAGAGTGAAAGGTTGAGGGATTAGTATTTGACGTTGAGGGTCAAGGGATCATAGTTAAGGATTGAGAGATTAGGGTTTGACGTTGAGGGTTAAGGGTTGAGGTTCGAGGGTCAAGGGTTTAGGGATAGGGTTGAGCGTCAAGGGATTAGGGTTAAAGTAGAGTGTGGAGGGTCTAAGGATTAGGGATAAGGTTAGAGGGTTTAGGGATAAGGGATTAGGGTTTAAGGTAAAGTATCGAGTCTGTTGAGGGTTTAGGAATAGGGATAGAATTTAGGGTTTAGGGATGAGGGATTAGAGTTGAGGGATGATAGATTAGGGTTGAGGGTTGAGGGATTAGGGTTTAGGGATAAGGTTTAGGGTTGAGGGTTGAGGGATTAGGGTTTAAGGTATAGTGTTGAGGGTTTAGGGATAGGGTTTAGGGTTGAGGGATTAGAGTGAAGGGTCAAGGGATTAGGATTTGACATTAAGGTTTGATGGTTGAGGCTTTAGGGTTTAGGGTTTAGGGATAGGGTTGAGGGTCAAGGGCAATCGCTTGATAGAATCCCTGCTTTTTATGCTTGGATAAGGATTTGTCACAAACTAGAACTTCTGCTTCCAAAGAAGATCTGTCTTTCTTCCTCAATGGGCATTTTCTATTAGGAACTTGATTATGAGTGCTTGCCCCTTCATTGTTATGCCTATCATATGGCTGAGCATCTGCCAGGCTCTTGCATGAAATAGGAAAAGTTCTCCCTCAAAAACCTTGTGGTAATTCAAGTCTGAAGGGGAAGGTTTGGAAAGAGAAATGGATCACCAAAGAGATGAAGAATTTCTTATTTCTCAGACACCATCAGTGGTTTTTCTCTGATGCAGAGGACCTACCAAGATGGAAAGCATTTAAAGGTTATATCATCTCCAAAGGAAAATATCCTAATTCTCCTAGAATGTCATCCTTCAACAAGGCGGGACGAAGTGACTTAGCTCTTCTAGTCATGGATCCTCCTGTATTTAAGAGGAATTGTAAGGCTTGGAAGTGTCAGTTGATGAAGCACAGGATGTGGTCATCCCTGCTTGTGTTACGGAAGATAATACACAGGATGTGATCAATCTATAGCAAGACAAAACGCGAGCACGTTATAATGCGCTCATGTTTTGTCTTGCTATAGAAATGGTAAAAAAGTGTTGACCCTCATGATCTAGGCCCACATGCTCTATTTTCATATTGATTCTACGTGTGCTCCGACAAAAAATAAGTGCTTCATGATGTTGGGAAGTTCACATGCACATTTGACACATTGTACCACCTTCACATGATCTTTCCACCACCTTTTTTTCTTTGCCAACTTGAGACAGAGGAAATAACATAGTTTTCACACCAAGTTTGATATATATCTATTCAAGTTTCAATTTTTGTAGTGTTGCAATGTTAATTGTGATAGCATTTTAGGAATTTAACATTATAGATTGGTCAATAGTATTGTTGTTAGTAATTATATTTGAGTGTTATTCAATTTAACATTGAAAAGGAAGCAAGTGGTGAAAAACTCAAATTGTTGAGGAGTTTGATGCATGAAGAAAAAAACACTACATAATTGGGTACTCTCTCCATTCGAATCTTCATTTTTTAGGTATGTCAAGTCTTTACATGCATGTTCTTTACATTTTCCTTAATTTAGATTGAATTACTTTATCATGCTTTATCATACATGTTTAAAATAGACACATTCCCAATCAAGAAATCAGCCTACAATCTCACATGATGCCATGTATATTTTCTACACTTGGGCTCTTTAATAATTATGTGTAATAAATAGACCTTAACATACCATGATGTCAAATTGTACAAGAATAAATCCTTACAACATAATAAAAATACAATCCCACTATTATCTTGTATTCATTTCTTAGGAAGTAATATTGGTCTCTTTATCATGCTACAGACAAATTCTCCATCATGCCGAGGAAACTATCAAGAATTAAACCAACACAGGAAGAGATAGAAGCTAAGAATGCAAAGAAAGCAGTGGCTATGAGGGAACTTCGTGAGAAGAGGAAATTAGACACGATAAATGAAGACATACCATTTGAAGAGGAACCACAACCATCACAAAGAGATATGGTATTGGTGGCACAAAGAGAATGAATGCAAAAACTTTGTGCTATGAGAGATTTGAATACCATAGTTGGAGACATGTCGTCTATTGCAAGTCAACATGTAGGGACACCATCTACCACATCTCAAGTTGAGAGTACATCATCACTCACATGTGATGAAGGAGGTACGCCATCGTTCCCACCTCAACCTCAAGGTATGTCATCTATTCCATCTTCGATCGAAGGTAAGCCATGTAGCCCATCTCATTTAAATATTGATGAAATTCCTAATGTTGAGATGAATTTACCTAACTTAACACCACCTAGAATTTTGCATAGAAAGCCAAAGTATTTGATTGAAATTGATGAGAATATTTTGTAGCCAATGGAAGGTAAGATTCCAAAATGCACTTGTAGAAGATATGCTCATAAGATTTGGAGATTGTTATTTGAAAAGTTAAATGAGACTGCAAGATGTCAACTATTCATTGAAATGATACAAAGTATAAAGTATAGGTCCATCATGAAGATTCTTGGGTTGAGAACATCAGAGGCTTCAAATAAAAAATCTATTGTCAAGAATCTAATGAGTGCGTATGAGAGTGTGGGTAACACCTCACGGACAAAAGATAGTAATGCAACACGGCGTGTGATTACATCGACTATAGTAAGTATTCAAACGAGGAAAGCTCATCTCATTAGAAAGACGAGTCAAGAATTGAGAATTAATAGGAAAACTTTATCAAGAGTAGTTGGAAGATGCCAAAGAATTGAGGACACTAATGCCAATGAATTATGGGCATTCTCGGGGAGACTACCATGAAAAGTAAACCAATTGTTGAAGCATTGAGATCACTAATTGAAGACTTTTGGAAGAATTACACAAGGGTATCTCTGAATCAAAGGGATGTGGTAAGAAGGAGAATCGGTAATCAGAACCATGAGCCACATCCAAAGTATTTTTTGGATGAGACTCAAACACAGTTTTATGGTAAATTTCTAGAGAAGTATTCTCAAATTAAAATTTGTCAAAGATATTTTGAAATGCTAAAACCTTTCTATGTCAAGATAAATCACACACGCACTACTTGTTGTTGTAGATTACATATTAAATTTTCTAACCATTTTGATGCTTATAGGTCTATATGTTTAGATATGCATACTAACAATGTTTTGTAGGGTTGTGCCATATGTGCCCCACCAACATCTTCTAGATACTTCATATCAAGAATTTTCTATGAGAGAGAGGAAGGTCAAATATTCTACTAGAAATTATGCTTGGATGGTACATGTCATCATTGCGGTGGCTTGCAACATTTGCCAATATGTGAACATATGGAAAGAACACATGCAATTGGAAACGAACTAGTAGAGTTTGGCAAGTATAAAACAATGGCATACAATACAAAAGATGGTAAATAAGCAAAGAGGTGTGAATTGGTTATTGAAAAGATTCCAGTGTATCAATTTATGCCTATATTTCGTGATAGCATAGTGTATGAGTATGCAAGACATGCCCATAGAGCTTGATGGTTGGACTTGCAATTCAAGTTATGCAAGGAGACATTTCTGGTTGGTAGCATTGTTGCAGTCGTTGACTTTATAGAGAACTACAGTCTACAGCCACAGCGTGACGTGCAATCACAATATTACAACTCCACACAGGTTTCTATATTTGTGCACATCGCATTCATTCATGCGAATGATAGTACAGAGGATGACAGAAAGATCATAAGGGAGTATAATTTCTATATTAGTAATGATCGCACGCATTCTACAGAGTTCATGCAAGGTTGCTTTCAAGTGTTCTACAATGATTTGGCTAGAAGGGGCATATCATTCAGTCAGCATATCATATGGTCAGATAATTGTGCATCACAATTCAAGAACTCACAGAATTCCTATTAGCTGAGTAGGAGGCATAATTTTACAGGTATTCAGCATATGTGGAACTTTTGTGAGGCCGGGCATGGAAAGGGGGAGCATGATGGTGCAAGAGCATGTATCAAAAGAGCCATAGCACGAGAAGAGTTAAAGTATAAAGATAATGCAAAGTTGACAGATGCAAAATTGATTGTCGAGTGGTGTAATGCTTCCATGGATCTAGGTAATGAAGGTAAGTCTTCAGTTCGTAGATTTTTTTGGTTGATAGATGATACTAACATTGCACCATATGAGGACTGTTGTACACTGACAGGATCAAATGAGATGCACTCTTTCAGAAGCTCAATTGCAGGTTCATGGAGTATCCATACGTGAAAGATGTCATGCTTTTGTTCTTCCTATACAATTCAAGTCTGGGATGAGTGCGAATCAAAGGAGTGGGTTGACGAATGGCAGTTAAGTTATCTTAGCCCACTTGACATGTATCAACCCTCGATAGCACTGAAACTAACACAGATGGAATCATCAGTTAACTTTGACCACATATCAGATTTAGTTCAACCAGGTAATATAGGGCACATATATGCATCTAATTTCATCTAGTTCAACCAGGCAATTGCGTCTTACTTTGCAGTGTTTTTGTAATGTTGACTAATTTCATCTAATTTGCTACACATATTAATGTAGGGCACGTATATGCAGTTATTGCAGATGAAGATAATGAAGAGGGAATAGATTATTACTTATGTCATTGTGTTGAGGCCAAAAAGAAATTGGAGGCCCCTGTTACAGATGGAGAAAACATAAAATACCCTACAGGCTCAGTGATTATTACTGGAACATGGCTTAGAAGGTACCCACATAAGAGTGCTAATGTTTGGCTATTTTAGGACTTTGACACGCATCGGAAGATTCTTCATTATTCGAACCTTGTCATGGCATCCAATGTTCATGTGATAAAGTATCAGGGTAGACCTTTGAACAAAATCTTGTGGAAGGTGTGTGAGTCTGACCATGAAGCAATACTTGACACAATAAAGAGTAGAGCAGACCCAGATGGTACATTGGATTAATTTGTAAGTATTCACATTGATTTTGTAAAGTCATGTTACATTGAGTTGTAAGTATGCACATTAATTTGTAAGGTTTGTCTTTTTTTATTTCCTCCTACATTTTTACACATATACACATTTTTACATTATCATGTTATGCATTTTTGGTGTCCTACTCTTGATGCAACCAAACTCATAACTCACCCTACTTCCTCTAGACACTATTTGATGATCTCTCCAACACTCTGGATCCAAGGTGGCCAATCATGATGATGACCTATATACCATTCTCCCAAGGCGCTCATAATGAATGAAAAGAAGACCAAGGGCGCCCAAGCTTAATAGACTTATTTCTTTCAAGTTTGATGATCCAAACTCTTGCAAAATGACATCCACTTTCATGCCTTTAGATCTTCCTTCACATACAAGGTGCCAAATCAAGTTGAAAAATCTACATAAGGGTGCCAAAATGGATGAAAGGAGACATGAAATGTGCCTTAGGACTCCATGCTAAGGTTTGAGCCATTAAAGTCTCTTAATATTAGGCGCTCATGATGATGAAACTTAAAATTTTTTCCTTTCCTAGGCACTCATCTAAGATGTTTGAATGATAAGGAGCACCTAGAACTCTATAATGTACATTGGGCACTAAAATCAAGGTGATTTTAAGTCACTTTGAGTCATTCGGGGTCAGTTTGAGTCTTTGAGTCATGTTGCAAAAAAGTGTCAAGTTGTCAAGTTGCACAAAGTAACTTTTGTATTTTTGGTGTCCTGCTCCTGATGTGACCAGAATGATAGTTCCAACGCATCCAGATGGGTACGTTTAGGCTAGGCATGGTTCTGTTTTTCACCCAAACATGTCGAAACAGTCCGAGCTACATTGTGCCGACGATATCCTTGAAAAGTCCAAAGTGCAAAAAGGTAGCAATCTTTGACGAGATGTTACTTGAAAACCATGTCACTTAGAAACATCCCATCTAAGGCAACATGATCATGTAGAGTGCCTCTACAATAACCTTTCTCAGT
This sequence comes from Cunninghamia lanceolata, assembly GCA_027924645.1. Lineage (NCBI taxonomy): Eukaryota > Viridiplantae > Streptophyta > Pinopsida > Cupressales > Cupressaceae > Cunninghamia > Cunninghamia lanceolata. The sequence continues at coordinate 2,649,109 of BSBN01000286.1, read as the reverse complement.
TTTTTATACCTTTGAGGTATTTGCCCATCGTGAAAGGTTTTCTTCTACCCCAAAAATCATCAGAAGGAGGAAGAGTAAAGTTGCAAAGGGGTGTAACTTTCATCCTGTTCCTGATGCGACCAAACTAACTATTCCAACGTGTCTGGATGGGTACATTTATGCTAGGTATGGTCCTATTTTTCACCCAAACATGTTGAAACAGTCTGAGCTACATTGTACCGACGATATCCCTGAAGAGTCCAAAGTGCAAAAAAGTAGCAATCTTTGACGAGATGTTACTCAAAAACTGTGTCACTTAGAAACATTTTGTCTAAGGCAACGTGATCATGTAGAGTGCCTCTACAATAACCTTTTTCATTTTTTTATGTCTCTGAGGCATTTGCCCGTGGTGAAAGTTTTTCTGCTACCCCAAAAATTGTTAGAAGGAGGCATTATAAAGTTGCAAAGGGGTGTAACTTTCGTCCTACTCCTGATGCAACCAAACTAACTATTCCAACACATCTAGATGGGTACATTTACAGTAGGCATGGTTTTGTTTTTCACCCAAACATGTTGAAACAGTCCGAGCTACATTGTACCGACGATATCCCTGAAGACTCCAAAGTGCAAAAAGGCAGCAATCTTTGACAAGATGTTACTCAAAAACTATGTGACTTAGAAACATTCCATCTAAGGAAACATGATCATGTAGAGTGCCTCTACAATAACCTCTCTTAGTTTTTTATATCTCTGAGACATTTGCCCATGGTCAAAGGTTTTTTGCTGCCCCAAAAATTGTCAGAAGGAGGCAGTGTAAAGTTGCAAAGGGGTGTAACTTTCATCCTGCTCCTGATGCAACCAAACTAACTATTCCAACACATCTAGATGGGTACATTTATACTAGGTATGGTCCTATTTTTCACCCAAACATGTCAAAACAGTCCGAGCTACATTGTATCGACGATATCCCTAAAGAGTCCAAAGTGCAAAAAGGCAGCAATCTTTGATGAGATGTTACTCAAAAACCGTGTCACTTAGAAACATTTCGTTTGAGGTAACGCGATCACGTAGAGTGCCTCTACAATAACCTCTCTCAGGTTTTTATATATCTGAGGTGTTTGCCCGTGGTGAAAGGTTTTCTGCTACCCCAAAAATCGTCAGAAGGAGGCAGTGTAAAGCTGCAAAGCATTACTAAGAAATCTTCAATACTCAAACACTCCAATGAACTGAAGCAACTTCTTCTTAGGTGCAAATGTAAGGGTACACAAGGGGAAAATGGCACCTAGATGACTTAGTGCATTTCTATGACTTCATTCACATGTTTAAATGTTTGAGAAACTCTCCTTTACTAAGCGCTTGTCCTCATGTCAATGTTAAGCTTTATACCTCCTAGGTGCTCAATTAGGTGATGTCATTAGATACAACTTACCCTTAGGTGCCAATGTAGCTTCTTCAATCCATCACACTTCTAGGCACTCAAATTTGAGGTCTTGGACTTGTATCTTATTCCTAGGCACAATTGGATGATCTTCCTAGATCTAGGCACTCATGATGGTGGGAAATTACATGAAGGGGTGCCTAAGTCCAATTTGACTTTGTATTTGATATTTTATGACTTCAATTGACTAGAAATGGCTCAATTTCTAAAGTGCTGACTCAATAATGTAAGTTTAAGGTCTTTTCCTCCTAGGCACCAATTAATGAGTTCACTAGATGCAATTTCTCCTGGACTTGAAGACTGTGAAAGAACTTGAAGCTTGGATGGATGTCTTCAAATGTTCAATGAAGAACTGTTCCAACTTGAAAGGTCCTTTGAAGTGTAGATATTGATGATAACACTTTCCCTTATATGTGAAGTAGATGACTTCTCAAGGAGGCTTGAATGTATTAGATGGACTTGAAATTGAATGGATGTCTTTGGAATGCTTGATGATGATGAGAAGTTCCTTTGAAGTGGGTACATGCTGATCTTGAAGCAATGATTGATGAAGAATCTAGTTGATTCTTGAAGATGAATGGAACTTGAAGTGATAGATGGAGGTCTTCGAACATGATGCAACTGGTGATGACGTTGATGAAGAAGACTTGAAATATATCTTGTTGTGACCTCTTGGAGCAGCTACCTCTTGAAGTGGTGTTTCCTTGGCAGTGATTACTTCCATCTTAACTCTCTGGCATGAATGAATGTGAAAGGCTCCTTTGGAGCAGCTACATGATGACTCTAGGTGACTCCAAGCTCTTGCTCCTACCTTTTCCTTCAATCTTCCTACAATACAAACCAATAAACACATCAATCCTCATGATAAACATTTTATAACACAAAGGAATCCTCTTTAAACATGGAATAATATTACTACAAATCTAGGCACATATATAGGTAAAAAGAAGAGCAAAGGGCGCCTAACACAAGTTGGTCCATATTTATCACTTTAAATGATTTCAAACAATTGTAATGGCTTAAAGAGGTCAATCTTCCTTAAGAGATTCATTCAAAAGGTGTCTTTCAATGCAATTTCTCCCTTAGGTGCCAGAATGGGTTTGTACTGATGGAGAGTGCGCCTAGGTTTAAATGTCTTTATACTTGCAATTTTGCAATTCTAAATGATGAGACATGTCTTAGAATGAATTCTATCTTTCAAGCGCTCACTCCAAAAGGTCATCTCATGTAATTTCACACAAGGCACTCATTGAGGTGTCCTCAGAGGCTAAAGTGCGCCTAACTCAATTGCCTTTATCTTTATCATTTTTGTTCTTCTAACAATTGAAAATGACCTAGAGTGATCCTTTCTCTCAAGGCACTCACCTATTGATATGAAATCAAGGTATTTCCCTTAGGCACAATTTTAGGCTTGTATGGGTGAAAAGTGCACCTTACATCCTTAGGTGGTTCTTTCTAATTCTCAATTTTTTGAATCAAATGCCAAGTGTCTAAGGAAGCTTTTGTCTTGAGATGATTAAATTTTGAGGTTCAAATCCCTTCCTTAATCAAGGCACAATCTGAGGGTTGTACAGATGAAAGTTGACTTCAACTTGGGTGCTCATTTGAGTTGGGAGGAGCTAGAATTTGCGCCTAGATTGGAGATAGATATTTTGGCTTATTTGATGATGGTCTCAAGTCTCTCTACCAAGGCACATTTTGATGATGTTCTTATTTAAACTCTTATGAAGACTATCTCATCCTTAAGCGCTCATCCTCATGATTTTCATGCACTTAGACTTCAAGGCGCCAAAAATAGTAGGAAAATTCACAATGAGCACCTTTGCTTTGGAAAAATTTCTTATTGATCATTAGGCACACTTTGGAGTTGATATGTACTTCCTTTACTTCCATGTACTCAATTCATCATAATTATTGTCAAAGGCTTCTCCAAGTTGATTGATAACATGCTTCTTGATGTTAAGATCCTTCATTCACTCCTTCTTAGATCTAGGCGCTCATGATGGTGGGAAATTACATGAAGGGCGCCTAAGGTTCAAGATAGGTTCATTCCACTCATCTTAACTTTCAATCATTGTAGTTAATCTCAAAAGACATCATCCAAAATGAGAAACCTCCAAGACTTGTCATTGTAAGTTGATTTCCTCCAAGGTGCCAATACAAGGTTCTTTTAAAGGCAAAGGGTGCCTAGGCTTATGGGGCTCAATTTGATGTATTTATTGAAAGCTCAAGGTGAATAGATGCTTATTAAAAATACCACTTAGTCCTTCATTTGCATTATAGGCACCATTTCCTATTGACTTATACACTCCTCCTCATGCTAGGGTGCCATAATGAAGTGGTTTAGACAATAGGTGTGCTTCACTTACTAAAGGCTTGTTCTCCTTCCACCTTAGGCACAGTTTTATGGTGGAACAGGTGTCAATGGGCACCTTGTCTTAAATTAATGCTCTCTCCAAGTTGGGCACCCTTTTGAGACTTTATGAGTTGCAAATTGCACCTTAACCCTTCATGCTTGTTGCTCAATATTTGAATGTTTAAGAAAGTCTCCTTTAGGTGCTCATCTTAATGACTTTTTCTCAAGGTGCAATCATCCTAATGACTTGGATATTCATCCTAGTGTTTCAGGATATCAGGCTACCAGACTTAGTCATTTTCAGGATCTCAAACATAAAGAATAACATGATGATTCATTTTTTTGTATTGCATATAGTTGACATTGTATGCTACTCATAAATAATATTAATATTTTTTGTTCAACATGATGATTCATTTGTTTTTTAAATACAACTTTAATCTTTTAGTTCCAAAATGAAGTTTAGGTGATACTTGAATAACAATAGCTAGCTTATTGGATCAACAAACATCCTATATAATACAATTGGACTTTAAATATTTGAAGTAGCCATCTACAATTATCCATTCAAATGTGGATTTATAATGCAAGTATGGACGCAATCAATAAAAAAGATTTGTATTAACCAAATATCCATATAGGCATACATCAATATATGTCGATATAAGTATAACATATATACAAAATAGCCATATAGGCTTACAAGAATGCCATATAGGCATACAATGTCAACTATATACAATACAAAATATATGTCCACAAATGCCATATAGGCATACAACAAAGGAACACAATAAAAAGTCATTCCCCTCTGGTTGGTGAAGAGAATAGATCACAAGTAGCCTTTGATCTTCTAGGGGATGGAGACGCGCATGTGGGTGGTCTACTATGAACCTGAGGGCTGTTCCTTCTATTTAGTTCTTCCTGCATCTTTAGCTGCTACAATAAAAAGTATAGACATTAATATATAGAAATTACATGTCATAAAAAATGAAACATTTAACAAAATAATCACTTATCACTACCATATAATCTGTCTCCTCACTTGCCTCAGTAGCAGGAATAGGCCGTGGTGATGTCATGTCCTATAGAAACCATCCAGATAGAAATTAAACTTCAAATCAATAATCTTTTGATTTTTCAAAAATAGACAACTATAACAATGAATGTAAATTGAAATTTACTAATCTGCCTCATACCCCTGTCAATGCCATGGAGCTATGAATCGCAGAGGCCACACCATGCTCGATTGCCCTATGACCATGGGGAGGTGTCTCCATAGCCTGCATCATCTAGAAATAAAAAAACATTATTTAATTACAAAAACTATAATAGTGGTGCAAATCATGGCTCCTAACATAGACACATGTTCATCTAAACATGGAAGTACACACAATAAAGCACACAAGTCACATACAAAAATCTAGTAAGTACAATTCATTCATTAAACTATTTATTTTATTACCTCAGTAAAGCTTTGAAGTCCACCACTGCTAGCAGGTGTTGCCATGAAATCTACAATATTAACCTATTCAACACCCAAAATTAGATATTAGAATACCATTCATATAATGATGCTATTCACATGTCGTATTTATAACTATTTACTAGTTACATACCCCGACAATAGATGATCTAGTGTAAAATGCAGGTGGAGAACCACTGAAAACTGCATCGACACTATGACCCTGAAATTTCATTAAAATCATCAATTTAAATTAGTTAATCTTGCATTTGAAAAATAAAATTTAATAAATTAAATTCAATAAACTTTTTAATATTTACCTAAGTATCAAGGCTGAAAGTCTCACTCAGGAGGGTATTTGTCATCACCATCTACTCAGCTGCAGATGTAGCCTATGCACCTGCGTCCTGACTATCCATGGGGTCATAACCATAGGTTGACCTGCAAGCCTGACAAGCATGGGGTGGGACCCTACTCCTCACACTATCTCTCAACTCACTCTGTGCTGCAAGACTGGCATGCTCTATGATGCTCTGGGTCAAGGCACTAATGGACTAAAGTGTATCGACCTCAACACTCTCCTTCACAATGGAAGGGATAGAAACATGCTCATGGGCTGGTCTACTGATTACTCGTCTCACTACCTGCTGTGGGTCAAGACGTGCCCCTAGTCTATCTTGTCGTGACCCCCTACCTCTACCTTGGAAGTCCTGCATATCAAAATAGTTTGGCAATTTATTGAGGACAAACTCGCAGTAGAGTTTCCTCAAAAAGTATTGCAGGACCTCATTATTATTGCATGGAGGATGGTCAAAAACCATCCACCACCTCTACCCAAAATTGTCACTTATTGCTTGGTTGTTGCACCAATGGATAGGGAACCTCTTGCATATAATGGGTGGAGGTTGATTTGTTTGTGGGTTTGTGAAAATCGAACACAAGTCTAATTTTGTGATTTGTAATTTTTTCACATCTTGGTATGACATCTTGTTTGCATAATAATCTCTAAACTCTCTCCTCTTATCCATCCAACTAGTTATTTTCTAGCTAATTGAATCTACATTTGATAGCGTAGATTTAAGAGATTCAACAAGCGTGGACCTATGCAAGGTTGAAGTGGAAGGATCTTTCAACCTTGCAATTATATCTTCAATTTCTTTTTTGTTGTTTTCAATTTGCCCCATTATATTTTCTTGTGTTCCAGAGGCATGTCACAGAATGGATGGAGGAGGTTGTTGTTCTGCAGGATTTTGAGGAGAAGGAGGAGGTGCATTAACATTTCCTGACAATTAACAAAATATACATAAAAAAACAACTCAAACCTACCTATTTATAAGAAAATTCAAACAAAAAAACAAATAAAACTCACTCCTTTGGTGTGCTAGATGTCGTGGCAAAATTTTGGTGATGAATCAACAAGATTTTATTGTTGAATTGTCTTTTCTAAAATGCAAGTGTGCTTCTTAGGGTTTGCAAGCTGCGGGGATAGAGGAGAAAAATAGAAATGAAATGAAATGACAAGCCTTTTTTAATTTATAGTAGTTCATAATGCGCTTGCGTTATAACACGAGCGCATTATGGTTTGGTTTTGACGAGCCCTAGGCTCATCATTACCAACCCATAACACGAGCGCATTATAACGCGCTCACGTTATGTATTTTTTTTTAAAACTATTTGGCCACTTTTTGGCCCCCCATCTTTTTGCACTTACCCTTTGCCATATTCCCATTTCCTGGCCATAGTATAATACCATGTGCATGAGGAGTGAATAGTGCTCAAAAGAGACTGTTGGGGTGTTGTTCTTAATTGCAATTAAACTAGAATTGATCTTTCTGAAAATATAAGAAGCATCGTCAAACTACCTAGCATTATGACACTAGATATCTGTTGCTATCACCATTAATGGAATTGTCATAAAATTAGGAACCTCTAACCCTAGGACTTGGCCAATGGAATAATATGTGTATTGCATATACGGTTGAAACAAGGACACATGGAATGGAGATCCATCATTGTCATCAAAAGGTATTGTTTTTCCCTCTATCCTAGGCCTGTGTAGAAGCAATCTCCATCCATTGTACGTGGTGTCCATCCTCCAGTATTCTTTGTCCAAATCTTCAAATACTATGGGAAGTGTACATAAGTCATCCAAATAAAATACTTCACAAATGGCATTTTTGGATAAGTGTATAATAGGTTCTCCTTGTGGATTGCATATGGATTTCAGGCTAGGATTGCAATATTTAGCCAAAAGTTTTAGGAGTTCCACATTCACAAACACATCAGGGATGACCAATTTGCCCAAATTCAAATGCCATGGATTAGACACTGGGACATTCCTAAATCTTTTATCATAATGGAATTTGAACAATTCATATCCTCTGATTGATGTCCATACATTTCCCAGGTATTTACATTTGTCTTCTAACTTCTCTATCTCCACCCTGAGTTGTGCAGACCTTCGGGCTTTAGAGGTAGACCCAGACAATTGGTCTATCAAATCTTGATTTAGTTTTCTCTCTTTTATCTTTTCATCAGGGCTTTTATCAATTTTCTATTTCTTAGGTTTACTAGTTTCACCTTGTTGTTTTCTACCCTTGACCTTTACTAGTGTCTCCATTGTAATTCTTAATAGCAAATTCAAATTGTAATCCACCACACAGAGGTTTTTTATGTATGTACCTATTGTCTGAGATGATCACCGAACTTCTTTGTTCTCTCCTCCAAGATCTCGCTTATGTGCTCTTCTCAGACAATTCTTTTGAACCCAATTGTAATGATTTAGAAAGCCTCTTCAAGGGATTTCTTCTTGGCCTATAATTAATACTTCCAATGTATTAATTTTTATAATCATTGTAAGATGTCACATTGTCATAACATCCTTCATCGGTAAGACTTTTGTAATATTAGGGCGATCTAATAGCTTCTTATGGCTCAAACATTTGTAGATGACTCAATTGCTATGACCCTTCGTTTTGTCTCCTCGATGTCACCTTTTATGAAAACATATATATGTCTGTATCGGCTAGACATTTCAAGGTTTATCAGATATAAAAATGAGCATAGGAGCTATTGTCGACTTGACTTATATTATTGTTGTGAGAACAAAATCCTACTCTGATACTTCAAATACCTCTTATATTAATATCGGCATGAGTCTTGTCAAAATGTTTATCGGCTTCTCTTTATAGGGCAGGTTAGTGAAATCGGTAAGACCCAAGAAATTGATACTGATATTGCTTGTCTTTATGACCTATTAGAAAGAGTCTCATCGATGTGTGTGGTCACTATCTTCATCAGGACAACATATGATATCAGGATGAATTTATTCAAATTATCTGATCTTGATTGTTTCTTTGATGCCTTCCTTTCTATTCTTCATTGGAATGATCACAATCACATGTAACCAAAATCCTTCATCATTGTGACTATAGATTCGGAAGGACTTGTAAATTATACTTTGATCTGTTCCCTTTTGTTGATGAGTCATATCTTCCATATATATCAGTGTGACTTTGGTCGAAAATACCTTATGGTCACTGAGACATCATAAGATCAGAGACAAATTAATCTCTTACTCCAATGTGCATTTCTTCTCGATGAGTCACTAGTTCCACCCATTCCATGGGTTGTTTGGTAGGACTCTTATCAAATTCTCTCGTCGATATGATCTATGCTGTCAGGGGAATGTTTGGAGTATTCTCTGATAATGTTTTCTCATCCCGATGGCCCTGATATTTAATTAATTCAGCATGACTGGGGACTCTCTCTCCGATGAGGAGTCATCAGTGTTACTTATTTCATCAGAGATTTCTGAAACTTTCATTCCGACCATACTCCTTATGCCGATACACATCTAGCTCGCTTCAAATGGAACATGGATCGGTATAAAAAAATAAGTTCTTGCCGAAATCAAAGAACTGAGGCCCTTTTTTAGACTATGGTTTGAGAGGTGAGACAAATATTTGTGGTAAAAATCATGTTATGTTTATGGAATTTCTTGGCTGTTATTACGATTTTGGGTGTATGATGTTCGGATTTGGTTGGACATGGGGTGGATAGGAATAAAGGAAAATTTTGAAATTTTCCTGTCCCAACACTTTGCACTCATAAGTTTCACCCATTGCAAGAGTCAGGGCGTGCACTGGTTTTTAGTATAGAGCGGCCTACATGGCAAAACATTGAACTTGGTTAGGTTAGTGGAGGAATTGTGTGGGAGACAAGGTGAGGGTTTGAAGTTTTGAGCCATTGTTCTTTAGCATTGTTGGCAATTATGAGGAAAATTTTCAAGATTTGGCTGCAGTTTTTGGTGGTTTCGCCATGACTGTGTAATGCTGTAAGTTTTTTGATAATATTTTTCAGATATACATCAGCTTATTGAATGTGCTCCCTTAAACGAAATTATTAGGATGCTCGATTTGTTGCCTCTCTTAGGGTGAAATTGAATATCTAGGGCAGTTTTTCCTAGGGTTTGGTTTCAAGAACCATAATCCTGTATAATATATTTTAAGACTTACAATTGTATACATTTTTTATATATGGTTCCTCATAATCAATTGTAATCCTACCAGTTATACCATGCTCTGCAAATCTCCATCATAAAATTCATGACCTTATGATTTAATGAAACCCTTATATTTATTGAGTTATATGGGACTGGATATGTTTGACATTTCACCACATAATTTTTTAAAAATCTAGACTTGATTGCAGACTATTTCATGGATGTTTTCTCACACTTCTGTAGCAGAGGCCTAAATTTAATTTATTTGTTAGATTGAAATTATGTAGCCGAGGGTTTCTTAGTTCGCCATATTTCTAGAAGTCATTTAGTCTGTTGACATCAAATTAACAAATTTATATTTTTGGAGAGCATATGTTTTTTTCCTGTAAATTGCTGAGATAAAACCTAAAGCTTGGATTGTCTTGATTTGTTAGGGTAAAATTGAATTTTTCCCATTAGAGGAAATTTGCAAAAAAATTGTTATTTTAGGTTACCCAATGGGGGTTGGATAATTTTAAGGATTCATAGATTGGGGCAATGCTTCAGATTATAAGGTTTGAGGTTTTTAATGTTTGTAATGATGAAATCTATTTCAGTGCTAGACCATTAAAATAAAGATTTGGGTTTCCTATGGTGTGTATTTGTTATTAAATGTTGCAATGACTGAATCATTGGTTGTACTCATTTAGCCAACTTTTTGCCTAAATGAAATTGTTGCTAATGATCACATTGCCCATTGCCTTGACTAGGTACTAGAGTATACAAAAATGAACAAATCAAAATACTAGTGAGCTTTAAAAATGACCATACAAAAACAAAAGTTTCTACTTATTTGAACTTAAAAACACAACATTCTCATAAAATTCCAATAAACCCATAATAAAAAATATTATTATGGGCATGGTCACTTGGGTTGTGGTCTAGTAGGAAGATGAGTTACTTATTACAAGAATAACCAGGTTCAAAAACAATTGGATATTGGATTCATATTAAATTGGTCACCTGTTAATGCAACTTGATGAATGTGGTAAAGAAGTTAGCTTTTAAGGAAGTTGATTTTTAAACATCATCCATTTCAGTAGTCAAAAGTCAATTTTGATGAATAAAAATAGGACAAATATTTAACATTTTTTTGCTATGGATGAGGTGTAAAATTGCTATTGACTGCTTGAACATTGAAGTGGATGATGTTTAAGTAGAGCCATGGTGGTATGATCAGCTAACATTGTACTATGATAAATTATAAGATATAGTGGAGATGATCTATAAAACAAATTTAAAAAACCTTAAACATGAGGGGATTATGATTCTGAATTGTTGTAATGCATGCAGAGTCAGTCATGTTTCATTGCAGTTACACACCATAGCTTAAAAATTCTAGACAATCTCTTATTTTGATTGGTTGGCTTCAGTCTATTAGCATCTCTTGCAACTTGCAGGATGGAAACTTTGTCACCAAAACTAACGTTGGCTTTTCCAATGAATCATTTTACTTAATCATTGCACATTTTAAATTAAGAAATTCTCAACATATTAATAATTCAAGGAGCACTATAAATGGAGATCACTGAAAATCAGCACCCATAACTAGAGCACATCACACCACAAAAGAGTGTGAGGATTCGGTTAACATGCCAAGATGCCATAAACATTGACCAACTTTGTAATTGATAAAGCCTGAATTAATAATAACTTAACTAAAACGAGAAGTCCTGTAATTGAAAGGCTTTATTACAAGCAATTTATATGATATGCTTTGCAGCTCAAGTCACCCAATTGGCTTGAGGTCACAGTGAGTGTTTAGAGGAATTGTGGCTGAAAATACTTGCAACTGAGAATTTCTTTTGCTATATAAAAATTTGCAGCTTCAGTGTTGTGAATTCCATCCCAGCTCACATAACTTGAAGGATCAGAGAAAACTAGAGCTGTGGCAATTGTACCGTTTATTTCCTGCTTTTTGCTGCAAAAAAGTTGTGGACTAAAGTTGTAATCCCCTCTAGTGCCACAACATGCCTCAGTTCCATAAATAAAGCCTGCAAATCATGTAATTTGAAAATGATCAATGTAGCAACCCTCCCTGTCAGTTCTTGACAGGACGTGGGAGGATAAGATAAGTGGATGTATGAGTAAATGCAGCCACGACATTATTTGGAGGGTAGATAGATGAGGGTGTAGGAGTTAGAGAGGTGGCAGAGTATGTTTAATGCTGGAAAATATCTCTAAGAGGGAAATGAAAAGAGGACTCTCATTGTTTTTGAGTCACACCATGATTTTGAAAAAAAGGAAACTCAATCTCTCTCTGTTTTGAGAGATAAAAACATAGAAGAAAAGGGTAGTATTGTTCATGGTAGTGGGTCTTGAGCTTCATGTGGGAGTTTCGGTAAATAGTTGGTGACTGAATTAAGGATCTAAGCATAAGTTTTGAAGTAGCGAATGTCTTATAAGGTCAAGTCAATGTATCAGTTTGTCGAGTTAAGCATGGGATGTTTTAGTAGGATGAAATTGTAGCTTCCTTTTGATGTAATCGAGTCTGAAAATCAAGTCTTAGTTCAAGTCTCTTTTGAAAGAGTCAAGATCTCATAAGTGGCTTTGAATAGCATTATTTAGGGTCATCTATTTGGAGTCCAATTGTAGTTCTTGTTTTCAAACTGATTCAAGAGTCTTATTTTTGCTTTTCTGGGTGGCTATGTTGAAATTTGTCCGTAAGGAGCTTCTAAATATCAAGACATTGTTTATCATTGTTGAAGTACATGTATTAAATATTGTTGGTGATAAATTGTCGCTAAAAATTAGTAACTGTGAGGTGAGCTGTACAAGGGTCTGAACAGGGGAGAGGCAGAGTGAACACCTCATTTGGTAGGAGCCCTTAAAAAAAAGAATACAGAGTGGAAATAGAGGGAAAGGGCACAGAAAATAGGGGAAAGCGAACATCTCAGGAAGCATATCATCTTGCAAGATTAGAGGTGCGCTAAAGTGGAGGGCAACTATGCATCTGTAGTGATTGGACTAGAGATATTTACCTCAGTTCTTTGTCTTTCCAGCACAAAACTAAACATGTCTGTTGCAAATTTATTTACCACACAAAAATTGAAACCCCTTATTGCTATTTTAAATAATATGCCAAGATTTATTTCAATGCAAGATTTTTACATTGCCTCTTTCATGAAATTTATTTTAAAACTGCAGAGCTATTTTATTATGTCTTTAGACAAAAAAGGTCTTCAAAACACTAGGGGACTTCTAATTTGTAGTTGTTACGCAAATCAAGGGATTCGATTTATTTTAGGAAAAATAAATAGGGGGTTTGATTCTATAGAGAATTTAATGAAGGCAACCATATCTCAGTCCCATGAAACCTCTTCATAAATGATGTCTTCTCTAATATATTTTCATTTCGACTCTCCTTAAAGAAAATGGGGTAGCTTTTGTTTTTGTCAATACAGTCTATTTTTCTGTTAAATCACCAGCCTCGAGGAAACCATCTTTGAGTTAAAGAATGAAATGACACTAAAATACCTTAGGAACATCTACCTTTGTTGTGCATTAGAATTGGTCACATAAACTCTATTTGGAAAGAAAATCTCTCACTCAACCCAAGGATCTAAGGGAACTACTATAGGAGGGAAAATTAGGAATTCAATTTTGCAAGTCTTTTGAACATTTTATTTTGCTATGCTAAATATGGTAGACAATATGCAAAAATTAGGTTGTGAGAAGGCTTGAAATGCCATTTGCCATATTTTTATTTATCCGTGCATACCTTTTGTTAATCATGACCAAATTGGGGCCATGGGAGTGATTACACAATTGATCTAACTGGCAAACGGCCGTTTTCAACATATTACACTACCCACAAGAGTTTGGGTCTTGTAGATCATATTTTTCATCTTTACTAGTTTAAATTTATGACTCAGTGTTTTTAGTCATTTTGGATTCCTCGTTGGTTATACGATATAAACTAGGTCTAGGAATTAGAGTGGTCATCTGGAGTGGCTCTCTATGGGCCCAGGGCCCGTGAGCGGCTGCCAGGGGAACTAGTAGTAGAGTTACAGTAACAAGTGATAACTAAAACTAAAACATTGGTGTAAAAACACTAATAAGATAATTAGACCTCGTGCATGGCCTTGAGCTCTTGTAAAGGCTAAGGATGTAATGAGAAGGCCTATCCATCTATGGGGCATTGAGTCATCCATCTACGGGGCGTGGATTTAGGTACGATTGAGTCTCCTCATCTGTATGAGAGGTACTTGGTTCCATGTGTTGTCATCCCTTTGAGCACACATGATGACACTCCATATGATTACACTCTAGTATCTAGCACCTTAGTGGTCGTGAGTAGTACCTGACTTATGACTTAGATGAGTACACCTATATTATGACTTTGACTGTAAGCACTATTCTGCATGTTTGCTCTGTGTCTGATGTGAGTGCTGGCCATCTTGTATCCCCTTGTTGTTGTTCATTCGTTTGAGCCTTGTGACCATCTCCGAGCATGGTGGGGTGGTCTCTTAGGAGTCCACATGGTTGGGGGCATTGCCACCACCATCAAGGATTGGCGAACAGGTTTTGGAGCACCAGTTTGAGATGATCTCTCTTTCCATTACTTCATTAAACTATTGTAACAAATCAGCCCTTGTATCATACTCAAGACTATGTTATTTTACTTGTATCATATTCTAGAATATATCATTGTAATTGTATATGGAGTTACGTAATTGAACTCTCTTAGGAGAGAAGTTGTAATCATTTTATTTAATGAGAAGAAATGTGATGTTCCTTTATTGCTTTACAGATTCTGGTGTGGGTATCAGATCTGCTTGTATTTTATATAGATTCATGTTTTTATCAGATGGGATTAGTAACATTTTCTTTGGTGTTTAAAATGAATGCTATCAATGTATCGAATTGGCAACCGACTCTGTGCATGTGGTATACTTATATAAAAAAAAAATTATCTTGTTCCCTTTTGGCTCTTACCCTTTGGGGTGACGTGGCGGGATGTTACATCTTGTATCAAAGCCTATGTTCACACACTGGGAGCTTTGGCATACTTGAGCCTTCTATGTTTTACTATGTTTGGCGTGTGTGGTGTGAACTTGTTTTATGGTTCTATAGTCATGTTGTTATGCTTTCATGCCTTAGTATGGTTTATAGGTCATCCTTGTGATGATCTATTTTGACATGTCCTTTGTTCCTTTATGATGCCTCCTAGGGGTAGGACCAGAGGAAAAACTAGAGGTATAGCCACTATTCTTCGACGTAGCACCCAACATGATGCCAATCAAGGCAATCAGGGCAATCAAGCCAATCAGGGAAATTAGGGTGAGCATCAAGAGGAACCACGTATTGAGAATCAAGCTGAAGGTCTTGGGGGTGCTCAGGTTTTAGCTCTTTTACATCAGATTATGGATTGATTAGGACCTCGTCAGGAGGTATCTCATGAGGCAGAGTCACACCTTTCTTGTCAGAATGGTCAGGATGCTAGAGCTGAGCGTGAGCGTTCTCGTAGTCCAGATCATTCGAGAGTAGTTTTTGTGAGGGATAGGGTGGATGGAGACAGTGTTACTATAGGTCACATGAGGGATCTTCTTAGGGCTCATCCCCCTACTTTTGATGGTTCTGGTATAGGTACCAAGGCAGAGACTTGGTTGATCGATCTCGATTGATGCTTTGCTATGCATCCTTATAGTAGCAATACTAGAGCTCGATGTACCATTATGCATCTTAGAGGTTTTGCATCTACATAGTGGAGAGTAGAGGAGCAAAAGCTTCACCTAGATATTGCTTCCGTGTCATCGGGACTATTCTTAGAGAGGTTCTGTGCATGATTTCTTTTAGACTACTATCAACAGAGATGTGCTGATGAGTTCCATGAACTTCGTTAGTTGACTATGATAGTAGATCAGTATGAGCACCGCTTCTTTGACCTAAAGCAATATGCTAGCATTTATGACAATGAGCTGATGTTAGTACAACATTTCATCAAGGGCTTGAATGCCCGTATTAGTGGTGGTGTCTGTGTGTTTGAGCTGAAGACCTTAGAGGTTGCCATGGAGAAGGTGAGGTTGATAGAGGAGAATTTGACTAGGGGTTTTCGTGGTCAGGCAGGTGTTTAGATTGGTAGTGCCCCTCCTTCAAGATCAGTTGCTTGAGGTACACACTCTCAAAGAACTGGACCATCTAGATCTCATGCTACACCTCCTAGACACGATCAATGATAGAGGCATAGGCATGCTTAGTCTCAGTAGAGTGGGCAAAATCCTGGTACTCCATTTGCTAGAGATCGTTCACGTCATCGCTCTCAGAGTAGGAAACAGAGTGGTCTGACACAGAGTTTTCAAAGTGTATAATAGAGTTCTAGGGGTGGTGGATCCCATCAGTCACATGCACCATTTTTGGGCTGAGGTTTTGGCAGGGGTGGTTGTTATACTTGTGGGTAGCATGGTCATGTAGCTGCTTAGTGTCCTCAGAGATCAATGGTTGGAGGTAGTCAGAGACAAGCTACTTCAGAGCCTACAGTAGGTGATGCTGTCAGATCACATAGAGTTTTTGCGGCGATTGATAACCGTCAGGCTGAACATCAGGGCACCATGGTCGAGTATTCAGGTGTGTTATGTGGGATTACCACATCTATCTTGTTTGATTCAAGATCTTCAGATTCTTTCATTTCTCCTTCTCTTGTGGAGCGTTGTGGACTCATGGTGGCAAGACAAGATGTTGGTTGGCAGGTTGAGTTAGGTACTAGATCCAAGGTGGCTATAGACTCCCTTATTCATGGTTGTGTGTTGGATTTGGGCACCTTCACTACCACAGTGGACTTCCGTGTGTTGCCTTTGGGGTCCTACGGGATTGTTTTAGGCATGGATTGGTTGGAGACCCACCTAGCCAGTATAGATTGTTGGTGTAAGTCAGTTTAGTGTGTTGACAATGTTGGGGAGTGTGTTGAGTTAGTTGGGGTTCAGAGACCCATTTCTCTCCGTGTGATTTCAGCTATGTAGCTGAAGCGCGCCATGTGGAAAGGTTGTCAAATGTTTGGTATTTCAGTTGGTGATCTTGTTGAGGGTGGGATTCAGGAGGTATCTCTTGATCATCATCCTATTATTTAGGAGTTTGTAGATGTCTTTCTGAGTGATATTCCAGGTATGCCGCCTAAGTGCGACATAGACTTCCGTATCGATCTCATTCCTAGGGCAGAGCCTATTTCTTGGGCACTGTATCGCATGACTACTCAAGAGTTGGGTGAATTGTGGTTGTAGTTAGAGGAGTTACTAGAGAAGGGTTTCATTCATCCTAGTGTATCCCCTTAGGGAGCACCTGTCATCTTCGTGAAGAAGAAAGATGGATTTCTTCGCTTGTGCATTGATTATCACCAATTAAACAAAGTGACGGTGAAGAATTGATACTCGTTGCCTCAGATAGATGATTTGTTAGATCAGATGAGGGGAACTAAGGTGTTCTCCAAGATAGATCTAAAGACAGAATACCATCAGCTTCATATTCATGAGGCAAACATTCATTGGACAACATTTCGTACACGCTATGGGCATTATGAGTTCACAGTTGTCCCTTTTAGGTTGACCAAAGATCCATTAGTTTTCATGAGTTTGATGAATGGGGTTTTTTGTACCTATCTTCACCAGTTTGTTCTCATGTTCCTTGATGATATTTTGATTTATTCAAGGACTATGAAGGAGCATGAAGGCCATTTGCAGCAAGTGTTGTAGTGCTTGCAAGATAATCAGTTGTTTGGCAATTTGGCCAAGTGTGAGTTATTCTAGACTGAGGTGAGATATTTGGGCCACATCATCTCAGGAGAGAGTATCTCAGTGGATCCTTCTAAGATTCAGGCTATTGTGGGTTGTCCAGTACCAACGAATGTGGCTGAGGTTTGCAGTTTCAGGGGATTGGTAGGTTACTATCACCGATTTGTGAGAGATTTCTCTCAGGTTGCCCATCCCATCACTTCTCTTCAGTGGAAAGGGAAGATGTTTGTGTGGTTAGATCAGTGTGAGTCAGCATTTTAGGCTCTTAAGGAGCGGCTGACTAGTGCACCTATCCTGGTAGTGCTAGATCCTACAGGTGATTTTTTAGTGTGCACCGATGCTTCATTAGACAGTGTGGGGGTAGTTCTCATGCAGGAGGGACAAGTGATTGCATATGAGTCCCATAAGCTCAAGGATTATGAGTTGAACTACCCCACCCATGATTTAGAGTTAGCAGTTGTGGTCCATGTGCTTGTGCATTGGAGACATTTCCTTTTGGCACATTGGTTTAAGTTGCATAGTGATCATCACAATTTGTAGTATATCTTCACTCAACTGAATTTGAATGCTTAGCAACACCGTTGGATGGAGTTCCTCTGTGAGTATGAATTTGAGGTTCACTACATTCAGGGTAAGGAGAATGTTGTTGCGAATGCCTTGAGTAGGAGGAGACATGAGATTTCATTTTTGTCTCATGGAGTGGATTTGCGAAGCCATATTTTGGAGTTACTTCCTAGTGATACTTGGTATCAGGAGGTGAGAGCAGAGATTAAGTCTGGGAGAGTCCTTGAGGGTAGGTTTACAGCTTTCTCACTCAACCCTGATGGACTTTTACGACATCTTGGTCGTATTTATGTTCCAGATTCTGGTGATCTTTGTTCCTTTGTTTTTCCAGAAGCCCATCATGCACCCTATTCAACTCATCTAGGTGTCACGAAGATGCATGCCAATCTTTGACAATTGTATTACTGGGCAGGTTTGTGATGAGATATTGCCAATTTTGTGGCTCGATGTCTTGAGTGCCAGCAGGTGAAGGCAGAGCATCAGCACCCAACAAGATTGTTGTAGCCTCATTCCATCCCTGGATGGAAGTGGGATATGATATCTCTAGATTTTATAGTGGGGCTACCTATGTCTTCATGTCATCATGATGCTATTATGGTGACAGTGGACAAGTTGTCCAAGGTGGCACACTTCTCACCCATGAGATCTTCCTACACTGCAACATCTGTAGCTCGAGTGTTTATGGAGGATATTGTGCGTCTACATGGTATTCCTTGTAGGATCATTTCTGATCATGATCCAATGTTCACTTCAACTTTGTGGACTTCTCTTCAACATGCTTTGGGAGCCCAGCTTAATTTCAACTCTACATACCATCCCAAGATTGACTGACTGGCAGAGCGGGTTAATCAGGTCTTAGAAGATATGCTTCAGATGTATGTTATGGATCAATAGTCTTGTTGGGAGGACTATTTGTACCTAGTTGATTTTTCTTATAACAATGGGTATCACAATTCTCTCGGTATGTCTCCCTTCCAAGCCTTGTATGGCAGGCCATGTCACACTCCGTTGAGTTGGGATCGCTTAGAGGACCAAGTTCTTTTGGGTCCAGAGATGCTTTAGGATATGGAGTAGTAGGTAGTGTGGATCAGAGAGTAGTTAGCTACAGCTCAGGATCGGTAGAGGAAGTATGTCGATGCTCATAGGTTAGATCACCATTTCTCGGTGGGTGACCATGTGTTTCTAAGAGTTCATCTATGGAAGAGCCCCATCCACTAAGGGAAAGGCTCAAAGTTGGCACCTCATTTTGTTGGACCTTTTGAGATCCTTGAGAGGATTGGTCTTGTTGCCTATTGCCTTGCATTACCACCGAGTCTATCACACATCCACAATGTGTTCCATGTTTCAGTTCTTAGATAGTATATTCTTGATGTGACCCATGTTCTTGATTGGACTACTTTACAGGTCGAGGTGGATGGATAGCTTTCTTTGGAGCCCGTACGCATCCTTTAGCATCGGAGGTTGACCCTCAGGGGTTGGGACATAGAGCAGGTAAGGGTCCAGTGGGATCTTGATGGTGAGTCCTAAGCATCTTAGGAAGATGTGGTGAGGATGAGAGACCTTTATCCATATCTTTTTGTAGACTTCTAGGGGATGTAATGACCCCTGTGTTCATCTTATGTTTTTCTTATCTTGATGGAATTGGATGACTATATACTTTATTTTGGATTATGCATCTTGTTATTATTTTGTATTGGCACTGGTGATGTGCAATCTCAATACTATTATCATGTGGACATTATTATTACTTATGATGGATTTTATGCTTACATCATTGATGTTGCTTCGGCTATATGATGTATATATATGCACACGTACCTTGACATGTGCTTGGAGTGTTGCAAGTATTGAGTATCCACTTCGCCTAGATTCACAGGCCTAAGCATACTCTTATTATCCCTGATGGTGGTTATTGGAGATAGTCACAGGCCCTATTACCTATTCCCTACCCTAGCCCACTACACCCGATTAGTGTAGTGTTCTTGTGTTGTGGTCTTACTGTCTAGATTACCTTTTGGTCATGTGTAGTTTGCCAGTCCATTTGTTGAGACTTTTCTCCTTGGCTTCCCTTGACTGTATCGAGTTCCAAGGACTAGTGTGTGCTTTGGCTGCATCTTAGCATTTGTAGGCTTCCAGGAGTAAGCCTAGTCCTAGGGGGTAGGATGTAGCAACCCTCCCTATTGGTTCTTGATAGGACGTGGGAGGATAAGATAAGTGGATGTATGAGTAAATGCAAGAAAGAAATTATCTGGAGGGTAGATAGATGAGGGCATAGGAGTTAGAGAGGTGGTAGAGTATGTTTAATGCTAGAAAATATCTCTGAGAGGTAGATGAAAAGAGGACTCTCACTGTTTTTGAATCACATCATGATTTTGAAAAAAAAAGAAACTCAAACTCTCTCTGTTTTGAGAGATAAAAACATAGAAGAAAAGGGTAGTATTGTTCATGGTAGTGGGTCTTGACTTTCATGTGGGAGTTTTGGTAAATAGTTGGCAACTAAATTAAGGATCTGAGCATAAGTTTTGAAGTACCGGATGTCTTATAAGGATTCGATGTATTAGTTTGTAGAGTTAAGCATGGGATGTTTTAGTAGGATGAAATTGTAGCTTCCTTTTGATGTAATCAAGTCTAAAAATCAAGTCTTAGTTCAAGTCTCTTTTGAAAGAGTCAAGATCTCATAAGTGCTGTGAATAGCATTATTTAGGGTCATCTATTTGGACTCCAATTGTAGTTCTTATTTTTGAACTAATTTAGGAGTCTTATTTTTGCTTTTCTGGGTAGTTATGTTGAAATTTGTCCATAAGGAGCTTCTAAATATCAAGACATTATTTTTCATTGTTGAGGTACATGTACTAAATACTATTGGTGATAAATTATTGCTAAAAATGAGTAACTCTGAGGTAAGTTGTACAAGGGTTTGAACAGGGGAGAGGCAGAGTGAACACCTCATTTGGTAGGAGCTCTTAAAGAAAAATACAAAGTGGAAACAGAGGGAAAAGGCATAGAAAATATGGGAAAACGAACATCTCAGGAAGCATATCATCTTGCAAGATCAAAGGTGCGCTGAAGTAGAGGGCGACCAGGCATCTGTAGTGATTGCACTAGAGGTATTTACCTTAGTTCTTTGTCTTTCTAGTACAAAACTAAACATGTCTGCTGCAAATTTATTTACCACACAAAAATTGAAACACCTTACTGTTGTTTTAAATAATATGCCAAGATTTATTTCAATGCAAGATTTTTACACTGCCTCTTTCATGAAATTTATTTTAAAACTACAAAACTATTTTATTATGTCTTTAGACAAAAAGGGTCTTCAAAAGATTAGGGGACTTCTAATTTGTAGTTATTAGGTAAATCAGGGGATTCAATTTATTTTAGGGAAAATAAACAAGGGGTTTGATTCTATAGAGAATTTAATGAAGGCAACGATATCTCAGTCCCTTGAAACCTCTTCATAAACAATGTCTTCTCTAATATATTTTCATTTCGACTCTCCTTAAAGAAAATGGGGTAGCTTTTGTTTTGGTCAATACAGTCTATTTTTCTGTTAAATCACCAGCCTCAAGGAAACCATCTTTGAGTTAAAGATTGAAATGGCACTAAAATACCTTAGGAACATCTACCTATGTTGTCCATTAAAATTTGTCACATAAACTCTATTTGGAAATAAAATCTCTCACTCAACTTAAAGATCTAAGGGAACTACTGTAGGAAGGAAAATTAGGAATTCAATTTCGCAAGTCTTTTGAACATTTTATTTTGCTATGCAAAATATGGTAGACAATATGCAAAAATTAGGTTGTGAGAAGGCTTGCAATGCCATTTGCCATATTTTTATTTTATCTATGCATACCTTTTGATAATCATGACCAAATTGGGGCCACAGGAGTGATTACACAACTGATCTAACTGGCAAAAGGTTGTTTTCAACATATTACACTGCCCATGAGAGTTTAGGTCATGTAGATCATATTTTTCATCTTTACTAGTTTAAATTTATGACTCCATGTTTTTAGTCATTTTGGATTCCTCATTGGTTAGATGAGATGAACTAGGTCTAGGCATTAGAGTGGTCATCTGGAGTGGCTCTCTACGGGCATGGGGCCCGTAAATGGCTGGCAGGGGAACTAGTAGTAGAGTTATAGTAACAAGTGATAACTAAAACTAAAACATTGGAGTAAAAACACTAATAAGATAATTAGACCTCGTGCATGACCTTGAGCGCTTGTAAAGGATAAGGATGCAACAAGAAGGCCTATCCATCTACGGGGCATGGATTTAGGCACGATTGAGTCTCCTCATCTATATGAGAGGTACTTGGTTCCATGTGGTGCCATCCCTTTGAGCATGCATGATGACACTCCATATGATTACACTCTAGTATCTAGCACCTTAGAGGTTGTGAGTAGTACCTAACTTATGACTTATATGAGTACACCATTATTATGACTTTGACTATAAGCACTGTTCTCATGTTTGCTCTATGTCTAATGTGAGTGCTGGCCATCTTGTATGCTCTTGTTGTTGTTCATCCATTTGGGCCTTGTGACTATCTCCGAGCATGGTGGGGTGGTCTCTTAGGATTCCACATGGTTGGGAGGCATTGCCACCACCATTGGGGACCGACGAACAGGTTTTGGAGCACCAGTTTGAGATGATCTCTCTTTCCATTACTTCATTAAACTATTGTAACAAATCAGTCCTTATATCATACTCAAGACTATGTTATTGCACTTGTATCATATTCTGGAATATATTATTGTAATTGTATATGTAGTTACGTAATTGAACTCTCTTAGGAGAGAAGTTGTAACCATTGTATTTAATGAGAAGAAATGTGATGTTCCTTTATTGTTTTATGGATTCTGGTGTGGGTATCGGATCCACCTATATTTTATATGGATTCATGTTTTTATCAGATGGGATTAGGAACATTTTCTTTGGTGTTTAAAACGAATGCTATCAATGTATCGAATTGGCAACCGAATCTGTGTATGTGGTCTACTTATGTCAAAAAAAAAGTTATCTTGTTCCCTTTTGGCTCTTACCCTTCGGGGTGATGTGGTGGGATGTTACAATCAATCTCTATCTAGAAATCAAGAAAGAGAGGAAAATGAAAATAAAGAAAGGTCATGAACGCTATAACTTTTTGTGTTTATTTTGAATTTGTGATATTGTATTTTGTATTCAAGGACATGCCTTGCCAAAAGAAGATTGTCATAGTAAGTATTAACATAATCTCTAATTCCTTAACATGAGCTAGTTCAACTTGGCTTAATAAATCTAATAAATCTATTTAGTTTGATAAACATGTAAATCAAGGTTATTTAGAAGCCTATATTTTTGCATAGATTGTAACTTTAATGTAACTGTGTCGTTTTAGCATGAAGGAGCTTAGAAGACAATAGAAAAATACAAGAAAATTACAGATCTTGTAAGATAATTAGTGGTCGCATTAAAGAAATGGTTATTTATTTATTTTGCAGCTTGTAACTATAACAAAACTGTGTAGTCTTAGAATGAAAGACATACAAAGGCATTACAAAAGTGAAAGGTAAAAACATGTTAGATGTTCCTGGATGACCACAATAGCAATATGAAATATTTACAAAAAAAATCATGGACAGTCAAGGGATGCATTAAGCTATGGAAAATTAGAAAAGCTATGGATACAAATAGTACCTCAAAAGATGTCCCAGAGAAATTTTTGAAAAGATGACAGGGTTTGGTATATATATGGTGTTTGGTATGGATATTAGTAATTATTGATTTTAAAAACTCTAGGATACAAATTCAGCTAGGATACCCACACCAGAATCTGTAAAGCAATAATGGTAGAGTTAAAAGATGAAATGCAAGGATAATGGTAGAGTGAGCAAGAGAAAAAGGCATTGCAAAAAAATACTATGGTGTTCCTACATGTCTAATTTAACTTCAATATTGTAGAAATACAAATAATATAACAATCATGATAAATGTTTCAGCCTGGGAATCACAAGATACAACCTAATCATAGTACTAAATTATGCCAACTTAATGTACAATAGACAAATAAGAGAAAACTGAGGACTTTTTCTGATTTTCTCTTTGAAGATTGACAATCAAACATCTATATTTAATTTAAATTACTATGATAAATGTTGAGAATGCCACTACAACAATATTTTGAGCACTTAATGTATAATGGACAAATAAGAGAAAACTGAGAACTTTTTTAATTTCCTATGTCTCTTGTCAAACTAGAAAACTATTGAATCGCAGTCTATTTTACATGGCAGTCCCCATAGATTGAGTGCGTACATGCAATGAGTGTAAATCCATATGCTCTGAAAGTATAGGTAGAGATATATTTTGTAATGAAAAGAGCTCTATTCTTTGAATAAGTACTTTCAATTTATAAGCTTCAAGGTTGAATGGAAACAAGTGATAAATGCATCATTTAGTAGAAAATAATGTGATTCTAGACTTATTTTTTATGCCTTTGTGTTATTGGGATAATGCTTTATGAAAATGCAGTTGAGAAATATTATTGTATATCTTTTGGTTCCCTATCTTCATTGGAGGTGCT
Source organism: Cunninghamia lanceolata (assembly GCA_027924645.1). NCBI lineage: Eukaryota > Viridiplantae > Streptophyta > Pinopsida > Cupressales > Cupressaceae > Cunninghamia > Cunninghamia lanceolata. The sequence continues at coordinate 2,624,469 of BSBN01000286.1, read as the reverse complement.
AAATTGCTAATGATTGTTATGGAACAAAAGGAGTATTTAAAATCTCGCCTATGAAATCTAGTTTTGGGAGCTTTTCTAGTACCATTAACCAAAATTTCATGTGTACTTATAGGTTGGTGCCTATCTACTTGGAGAGTACAGTCATCTTTTGGCTAGAAGGCTTGGTTGTAGCCCAAAGGAAATATTTGTTGTCATTCATGAGAAACTCCCTACTATGTCATAAGATATTTTGAGCATATTTACGTGATTATTTAAATTTGTTTTTAAGCACCAAAAACATGTATTGATCTTGGGCTTCTAACATTTAGAATGGTGGCTATAGAATTGCGATTGTTTCTCTTCTTTTGAACACCTATGCAAAGATACTGATGCACACTCAACCTCCAGATCAAGAATTACAAGGACATATCTATGCATTTTTTAGCAAGTAAATAAAACTTTATTTTCAAACAATTTTCAGCTCAATTTTGTTTTTAATTTTTATTAAGTTATAATAATCTCAGTTTTTTGCTAGGAATACAACTAGAAACTCTTCTCTATTTAAAGCAATTTGTCAGTGTTGTAAGAGTTAATTTAGATAGTGCTGACATAAACAAGGGTGCAGGTATGAAAGCTACATTGATTTAGAAATACAACAATGTCTAATAGAATATTTTGCATTGAGTCAGAAAGGGGCAGTTCTAATGGACATATTGGCTAAAATGCCTAAATTTCCTGAACCTCAGGTGTGATGGTTGAGATAATGAGATGTGACACTATGCAATGAGCTAATAGAATGAGTTCCTAAATACATTTGAAAGTCCTTAAAATTACAATTGGGGTCATCTGTACTTGCTTATGAATTTTACTACATTTATATCAGTCTGCATTATTGAGGAGAGCAGAAGATGCAGAGGTAGATACAACTGAGCTGAGTGCTACAAAATTATGAGTGCAAAAATAGATGTCAAGTGCTATATAGTTGTATCAAATCATCGTCCTTCTAATGGATCTCTACCTACTGGGTAGATAAAGATGCTTGTAAGACTTGTAATGCTGACAAGATATTATCCATTTAATGCTCATGTTGTACTCTCTCTTTTGTGATTATATTGGGACCATTCTCCAAGGTGTAATTATGCACAATATCATATCTATAAATGCTACAAGATGTTGCCAAAGTTGAACAAGGACTGCACCAAGCTAATGGAGCTCTTTCCAAGCAAGATGCACAAATTGCACCACCGACACCTGATCTATTAGGGGAACTTTTGAGCCCACTCATTATTGAAGGTCCTCCTAGTCTAGTTGTCTCAAGTTTAACCCCTCCAAGATCATTATTATCTTTAGAAGGTCCTCTTGAGGATTCAGATCCATTAGCCCTAGCAATTCTTGGGGAACAGTCAACTTCAATACACGTAAATATGCTAGAAATTATGTGCATTGATGAACATGGATGTAGATGATGAGTAAATCTAGATTTTCTTCTTTGGGATCCCTCCCTTTGCTTGGCTATTTATGTTTGTATTTGTATGTAATGGCTAGGCTTTTACCTCCTTTTTGGTGCTTTTGTTGTTTTATTGATTTATTTAGATCTTAGTCACCTTTTCAACCTGTTATTTCCTACCTTGGTCTGCATGTATGAATTTATTTTTGATTTTGTATGTTCCTATATAAATTTTGGTTATTTTGATCTTTGATATTTTCCCATAATAACTTGTGATTGTATATTGTGACATTGACTGTGCTTACAGTAGTGTACTTAAGAAGACAAATCTAGAAAATCAAGATCAACTTCTCATAATAAAAATAGACTCAGATGGTTTATATTGCCAAAAAGGGAGATGTTTGGATTTATAATGGATAAAGGATTCATAAGTAAAAGTTATAGTCAGGATTGATAAGAGCAATAGGAGAGAAATAATAAATTCTTAAAATAAATAGGAGTTAAAATATAGATCAAAATTTTTTACCATCACAAAGTTTGAAGAAATATGTTGAGTGCTCTCGCCTGTAAAATTTCTGTGGCTTAAATAATACCGTTTAATTAAGCAAGTTAAAGTCTGGTGTCAAAAATTATGTGAAAATAATTTCTTCAAGGCATTTATAGTTGTACAAATGTTATAATAAAAGTTAAACAAATAAGGTAAAATCTGGCCTCAAAAATTGCGTGAATAGAAACACTTCAATACACAAGTTGTGTGAATGCTATAAGCTCAATGCTTAAAACGTACATAGGCCCACAAGAAGATAAATAATTAAAGATATGATTAGTGTAGTGTTTTACTCTTGTTTACAACTTTTAAGGATATAGCATTTATGGTCCCTTAAAATAAGTTTCTCCCAAGCACAGTGGACAATGTAATGTGAAAATGGGGGAACAAGTTTTTGGGATGCCTTACTTCCCTTCCAAAAACAAATTCTAGGGTTTGGCACAAGAAACTTCTATACAAAAACACATTTGATTATAATTTATCATGTATCAACTCAATAGAAATGCCAAATGGACAAAAATAATAATTCAACATATAGCGTGATGAAACAAGAATGGCTAGGGGACAGTTGTCTTGTTGGTACTTGTTACAGGTCAAGGGAATGGCCAAGGGACATTTTCTAGTCATTTTTTCATCCCTGTTTCTTGTGAGAACAAGGAGATGTGCCCCCAGTCTCTAACTTTTCCAAAGAATTTTGTTTCAAAATGTAGAAACCTTTCAAGTCCAATGAAATTGTTTCATATGGATCTATGGATCAGGCATGCTGAGTATCTTTTTGCTAACACTTTCAAACATTAAGTAAGTTCCTAAATCATGAAAATGTGAATAATGTAGCCAATTGGAAATGTTATTGAGTGTTTTCAAGCATTATGCCTTAAAGATAGTGGAGTTCTCTATGAAGATCCTTTTATTCAGGTATGTCTTCTAATAGTTGCTCCTTTGCACATATAGTCTAGATACTCTAGTATGCATGTTGGACCATGTGAGTTATCTGTTGATATCCAAGGTTGAACTGATCTAATATGCGAAATTGTATTCATCTTCTCTAGAAATGCTAATGTTTTTCATTCTTAGTAGGATGCTGTTAAAATTGGAACTTAAGGTTAAAATAGTTTTTGGAACCTCTTCAATTACCACTTTTGTATTAGGATCACTTTTTTCATCCATGTTTAGGATCACACTCAGCGATCTATCATTAGGAAGAGGAATATAATGGATCACTGAGTGTGATCTAAAACATCGATGAAAAAAGATAAACAGTTAAATCCAAAAGCACTCATACATAACTTCATAGACTGTGGAAAGCTCATGCCAACTATTATTTTGATTTTTTTATTTTTTTCTATATAGGGTGTTCTAATACATGGTATGTGATTGCAGAGCAAGGGTCAAGGAAGAATATCATTGATGTCAATAAGTTGCCTCTTGTAACTTCTTGTTCTACTTCTAAGCAACATCATGATATTATTGGAGAAGGTAGCTATGGCATAGGCATGAAGAGAGAGCATGATGGGCTTACAGAGGATTTTGAGGTGGAGAAAGGTGGTTGTAGAGTTAGTGATGAAGAAGCAGAGAGTGGTGGTACAAGGAAGAAGCTCAGACTCTCAAAAGATCAATCAGCACTTTTGGAAGAGAGCTTCAGAGAGAACATTATTCTTAATACTATAAGTGTACCTAATTTCTTACATGAAGATTGTTTCTCAATATTAATTTGTCTTAGATAGTAGTATATAATGTTTCTGTCTGGGTGCTGCCACAATAATGGGATACACTTTTTGGGACACCCTATTTTTTGTTGAAATCACATATTTTTAGAAAATATAATAATTTAAGCCTTGAAAGGTTCCATTTAAAGGATTTTAATTAAAGATGGTTTGATCAAACCCCCTTAGATTCAAACCCCCTTGGATAGAACCCCACTAGTTTTAAACCATACCTATAATGGAGTCTCCTCTACACCTATCAAAATGCTGATAAAAAACCACTTTTGATTTACTTTTTGGGGGATCAAATGAATTAATTTAAAATTTATGTTTTGTAAGTATTTAGTCCTTATTATAAGCTTTCCAAAACGTATAATTTTAAATATATTTAATTTGATTATTTCTTGTGAATTTAGGTTTTTCACCGAACATCAAGTTCTCTGTGCTACACACATGGAAAATTAGTAAATTAGTGAAAGAAATTCTGAAAAATATATGTCATAGGTATTGATGTCCTTATTTCAACAAAAAAAGAAAAATTGAATTTCGATACATACATAAAAAGTTATGTTTTACGGAATACGCCTGTCTAAATTATAATTGGTTTGACTTCAAAACTTAATTAAAAAAATATTCAACAAAACATTATGAAACCAAATGCATGCCCTATATATCAGGTTACCAATATAAATTCAAAAGAATCAAAATTTTATCCTTTGTAGAAAAAAAGTTATGTGCTACAGGATACACGTCACTTTAAAAAAATGTTGTTTACTATTAAAAACTAGTTATCAAGGGAGACTAAATTTTTTTTACAATTTAACTCCAATTTTTTTAAAAAAAATATATATAGAATCTACAAACAAAATCTCACAAATCACTAGTTCGCATCATCTTCAAATTCCTAACGTTTTAACGGCTATAAGTGTCATAAAGTGAAGATTTAGTTCAAAATGTTGATTTCAATATCAAGTTTTGCCAAAAAGTGTAACCCATTATTGTGGGATGACCCATCTATGTTTGTGTGTAGAAGAAAAAAAAAAGCCCTGGCCAAACAGCTGAATCTCTGCCCTAGACAAGTTGAAGTCTAGTTCCAAAACAAGAGGGCAAAGTAGTAATCATCCTGAGCCCATTCTACTTGAATATTATCAATTTCAATGGTTAAATAGTCAATAGCAATTTTACATCACATTCACACCAAATAGTGGTAAATAATTGTCCTTGGCCAAAATTGACCTTTGGCAATTGAAGTGGATGATATTTAAGAATAGCTGAGCCTCTGAACCATGCTCTTTGTTTGTATGCAAACAATTGGTTTGACAAAACAAAAATATGACAACCCAAATGCTTGAAACTAAATTTATTTCTTAAATTTTGCAGAAGGAAGCTTAAGCAAACAGAAGTGGACTGTGAATTCTTAAAGAAGTGCTATGAATCTTTGACAAGGGAAAATAAAAGACTATAGAAAGAGTTAGCACAACAGAGATCTGTGAAAATGGCAGTTGTAGCAGTAGCAGTCTCTCTCTCGTATATGCAGTTGCCTCACACAACTATAAGCATGTGTCCTTCATGTTAGAGAGTTGTAACCTTTGATAGCACTAGGCCTTCTACTCCTTTGGCAAAACAAGACTTATATACCTCTTATATGCATTCTTTTGTAGCCTACTGAATACATTCTTATATGTAAACTCATTTCATATGATTTATCTCCACTAAGGCCACCTCCATATTTATTTAGGAGCTATTGTGCACTCTGAATGTAAACTAATTATATATATGGAATTCTCGTATATCTTCTTGACAAATTCTAGAGAATGAATGTTTGGTTGAGGCAACTGAATGGATTGATTTACTGTAGTTTTCAAATGTATAAAACTATGTGGGGTGTTGGATGTTTTATGTCAACAAATATGTGCAATTCTATCATGAGTGGTATAGAACTAAGATAAATAGAGTCATGAACACATATATGTATGCATATGGTTTATATCTTGGAAAAACTACTTGGTAGTAAACTGATTCAGTGTTTAGTATAAATGAGGGTAGAATACACATGAGAATGATTTTTCAGTAAATAGATCAAATTTCCACCATGTTTGGAAAAATAAAAATACAAATTCCAGTAAACAGGAGGATGATGAGAATCTAGAAACATTGAATGTTGAAAACCACATTAAAAAAATATTTGAAATAATTTGTTTATTTTTTTAATACATTTTTTCATATTGTCTCTAGTGTGACAATAGTTAGGATTAAAGACATATTGTCTCTAGAGAGACAATATGTCTTTAATCTTAACTATTGTCTTTAAAGAGACAAAAGTGAAATTGTCTCTAAAAAATAAAAATACTTTTGTTTCATATTGTCTTTATAGAGACAATTTTTTAAGACAATAATTTGAGACTCTCGCTTAAAGATAATATTTAAGACAATACACAAGTTTCTTTTATCTCAACTAAGATAATTTACTCAAAAATTGTTTTAAAAATTGTCTTAAACCCCCCTTTATGTAGTAGTGTCCCTATCTCTCCCTCTCTAAAATCATAACCCCTAAACCCTAAACTCGATCAACCCTAAACCCCTATCTCCTTGTCTCTATCATCCCTCTACCTCTCAATCTCTCTGCATATGTCTCTGGCAATGTCCCTCACCCTCTATCTCCCTATCTCTCCCTCTCTAAACTCCTAACCGCTCAACCCTAAACCAAATAAACCCTAAACTTGATCAACCCTAAACCCCTATCTCCTTGTCTATATCATCCCTATACCTCTCAATCTCTCTACCTATGTCTCTGGCCATGTTCCTCACCCTCTGTATCCCTATCTCTCCCTCTCTAAACTCCTAACCCATAAACCCTAAACCCGATCAATCCTTAACCCTATCTCCTTGTCTCTATCATACCTCTAGATCTCAATCTCTCTACCTATGTCTCTAGCCCTATCCCTCACCCTCTATCTCCCAATCTCTCCCCTCAAACTCCTCTATATCTCCCTACTGGTCCTCTCTCTCTAAACCCTAACCTAAACCTCTAAACCTTAACCCCTAAGGTACCATCAACCCTAATTTACCCTAAATAATACCCCTAAACCCTAACACCTAACCACTAAACCCTAAAACTAAGAAACCCTAAACCCCTAAACCCCAAACCCCTAAACCTCTATATCCCTATGTCTCCCAATATCTATCAGTCCCTTCATTCTATCTCTCTTTAAACCCCATGGGTAAGTGCAAGAAGTTGGGTCCACACAAAGGGGAAGTCATGAGAAAAAAAAATCTTTATAGAAACAGGTACCCATTTAGGAACGAGTGCCTGAGCCTAAGCAGGTACCGGTTTAGGAATGGGTAATTGTTTCTATATAACTATTTGAATTTGAAAAAAACCCTGTGCACTTTTTTCCCACACAAAAGGAATGGGTACCCATTCCTAAAAGCTTAGGCTTGGGAAAGGCATGGTAAGCCAACCCCTTGCCTTGGACAGGTGCAAGTACAAGTCCATGTTCAAATCAAGAGAAAAGACCAACTTTACCAATATGGCTAATATATTTTTTTCTGGATTTTTTTACAAAATTAAAACCTATTACAGATGATGATGTGTAGTTTTCAAATATGTAGTTTTTTTATTTGACTTGTTTTTCTATTTATTAATTAATTTATGAGCAAACTAGTCCAAAAACTTGAAATGACAGGTGTTTGTATTTTTTAATAACTTTTAATTTTTAAAGTTTTTCAAAAAAAAATTATATGTCATCAGTCTAGCCATCATTCTCTACACAATGAAAAAAAAAATCATTTTATGATTAGTTTTGCTCAAATTATGTTGGTCGTACATGAGGGGTTTTCAAAAGTAACAATTAAGGCCAATAAAAAATTAATAAAAAAATATTTGGAAAAAAATTATAAAAAATATTGTAATCAAACTTCACTATACTACACATCCTTCCCCAAAAGGATTCATAAAAATACTTTAATTTAGGTCAAACTATGTTGGTCGTACATGTGCATGGTATGGTAAATAAAAGTGACTTTTAAACAGTGGTTTTTAGACATGCCTACTGAATATCAACTTGTATCATTTGAGTATTAAAATAAATTATATATTTGGAAACTAGACTCCAAGTAATACATTTCATATTAGTAACTTTTTTTAAGATTCAATTTTTAAATGCTTCAAATTTTTAGGTGAAATGTGACAATTTCTGAAAATCAGGGAAAACACTTCAACTTTTTGGCCAAAAAGTGGACCCAACTTCTTGCAATGACCCCTAAACCCTAACCCCTAACCCCTAACCCCTAAACCCTAAATAATTCCCCTAAACCCTAAACTTGAGCAACCCTAAACTCATAAACCTCAAATAATGCCCCTGACCCCTAAACCCTAAACTCGAGCAACCATGCTAAACCCCCAAACCATAAATAATTCCTCTTTAACCTTAACCCCTAAACCCTAAACTTGAGCAACCCTAAACTCATAAACCCTAAATAATGGCCCTAAAGGTCTGAGCAACCCTAAACTCATAAACCCTAAATAATGCCCCTAAACCTGAGCAACCCTAAACCTCTCTCTCTCTCTCTCTCTCTCTCTCTCTCTCTCTCTCTCTCTCTCTCTCTCTCCCTCCCAAAACCCCTAAATACTAAATAATGCCCCTAAATCCTAACCCCTAAACCATAAACCTAAGAAACCCTAAACCCCTAAACCCTAAATAATTCCCATAAACCCTAAATTCAAACCTAACCAACCCTCTCTCTCTCTCTCCCTATCACCCTATCTCTCATCTCTCTCTCTCTCTCCCCTCCATCTCCATCCTCTCTCCCTCTTACTCCCTCTCCCTCTCCCTTGTCAACAAATAACATGGAAACAAGAAAACTAGGACATGCAAAGAGGGATGAGGATATAATTGGGATGATGAAATGGAAACAAGATAATTTATGAAATTTCATTGGATGGGAAGAATGATGAGGAAAGGTAGAGAGGGGATGGAAATAGAGAGTGAGAGAGAGAGAGGGTAGGAGGTAGATAGGGGAAGGAAGAAGAGAGTGGGAGAGAGTGTAGGAGGTAGACAGGGGAGGGAAATAGAGAGTGGGAAAGGGTATGAGGTATAGATGGGAGGGAAGTAGAGAGTGGGAGAGAGGGTAGGAGATAGAGATGGGAGGATATAAGAGAGTGAGAGAGAGGGTAGAAGGTAGAGAGGGTGATGCAAACAAAAAGAACTCACACTTGCTTACAACACATAGCCACAAGATTTCAACAAACTAAACTCCATTCGATAAATCATCTCACAACATAACTAGGAAACAATGTTATTTTCTATTCTTCAATAGAAAAGATTACAAGATCTTTGTTTTTGTTTATTTTTGCTCTAGCAACCAACCTCATCCCTAACCATTGACTTCTCTTCCTCATAGTGCTTTCTTATTAGCCATCTTCTATGCTAATTCTCTCCTTTGCCTTCACTCCAAACACCTTCTCTTTCTACCTCTTCACAGATCACTTAAATTTGATTTCTTTTTTTTCATTATAGTAGTACCTAACTCCTCTCCCTTTTCATTTGATGGCTATATAACTATATCATTTCTTCCCCACAATGTATCATTTATCCATCTATTGTTGCATCCCTTCCTTACCTGTGGTGCTTTATTTCTTAAGAATGCCCCATTAAAATAGGGCATCACCCCTTTTTAGTTCTCCCTCATTTTTTTTTTTTAGTTCATGGCATTTGAACTACTTGAATAGGTGTCACAGTGAAGGTATTTGACTTTCATGTTATGATAAATTTCTACCATTGTTCTTATGCAATCAAATCCTTTTCATGTTGCCTTTCGTAAAGTTTCATTGACATTTTTTCCAGTTTTTATATTGATCCGCACCTCTAATTTGTGATCTTTCTCCTTTTAACTCAATTATTATTATTCATTCCTTTGGGATAAGAAGTGACATCATTTAGAAGGAAGTTAAAACTATTGTTCATTTAGTAAAATTAAGATCACATCAATCTGCCAACCAAAAGGTAAAACCACCAAGGCACATTCTTGATCTTATGTGGGTAACAAGACATCAATGTGAGGGTTGTTAGACACTGTGTAGGTCCCTTATGCCAACTCCAGCCTAGTGAGGCATTTTGACAATTATCCATTATGCATAGCTAGGTACAGATGTCAATAAATTCAACCATGGTACCAAGTAATAATTTTCTTCATAAACTGTGATAAATACATCATGATGCCTTGAAATAGACACATGAAATTGAAATCCAAATTTTGTGATAAATCCTCGCCATGTGCTTGGAATCCCATGAAAATTGATAGGGGTGTTCATCTTAGTATTCTTCAGACCTCCACCAAACCATTTTGTACAAAACCTCATGAAACTCAAGATTTTGAAGTTTCCCAAATTTACTAGTACAAGTCATAAAATAATTATTTCTCTAAAACTAGAAGGAATCAAATTATTAAATCTTCAGCATCAATTTTGAAATGTCTTCTACAATCTACCTGTAGAAGGGTTTACAACCAAACCTCTGAGATTCAACAGAACAATTATTTTTGTGAAATCATCTTATTACGCTCTAATTCTGACAATCAGCGAAAACTCCATTTTGTCCAATCTGGTTAGTCCACCTATACTCCAAGGCTGAGGAATACCATCAAAGTCATATGCAAACCAAAAGTGAATAAAACAAACTAATTTTTTTTTGGTTGATGCAAGATAGCTAGTTCGCCCAGGATGCTTCTGCATTAGACACCCTAGGTAGAAAATTTGTGAGAATTGGCTCACAAAGCGGAGTTGAGTAGTCAAACTACCATTTCAAGTTATAGACAACCTACAATGAACTCCATCACTAATTTAGGCATAGAAAACTTCTTTTACCTCTTCCAACACTTAGTTGGGAAAAGTACCATCATCCACCACAAATTGTATACGGGCTTTATTTTCCCACCATCATCTGTCCTCCTCTACCAAAGAATCATTCTCATCCTCCAAATCTTCACTCCTATCTTCTCCTCCTCCACCTTTGTGGAACTTATCCCACCGCAGACCAACCACCTCCACCAAAACCCTGCAGCATCTTTGACAAGCTCTATGCACAAACTTGTAGCATCTAAACACAAATCTTTTTCTACAACAATCTCCATTTTTTCTGCATAATTTCTTTCTTTTATCATCATATTTGAAAACAAAGCAATATCATTGTCAAACAAATTTACCTTACCTCCTTCATGGCTGGAATACATATTTTTGTGGTGATATTTCTCATATCATCCTTAGCTCCAACATTTTGTTCTGCATCCTTCACTACAACTGCAAACTTCACATTCCATTCTTCTTCAATTGCCAATAACCTCATCGCCAAATCATCATCATCTTCATTATCTTTGTGATCTGCTACAAACTCTTCGTATTCCACTGCTACGATCATATCCTCTTCATCATCTTTCTTCTCTTTCACTGCTATCTCATTACCTGCACACTGCATAGCCTCTATTCAATCCATCCTCGCATGTATATCTACCACCATTTCTAAAATCTTCCTCTCTTCATACTTCCTCTATACATCCCATAGGAAGGGCTTTCCTACATAAATCATCATCTCTCTCACTGCTACAATCTTTGACAACTTCACCAACACATAATTATTCACAAAACTTTTCAAAGCCAACCAAACTCATAGCAATCACACGTACTCCCTACAACGAAACACTTTTCCTACTACTCTCTACCCAAGAGGACTTCTGGAAGATGCTTCCTCAACCCACTCTCTGTCTCTCTCTCAATGGTAGAACTCAACCTTTTCTACCTAGCTTTAGCCTTCATTGGAGAATAGCCCACTTTGGTCTTGGTGCATACACTACACTCTCAGGATCACCTCACTCTGAAACCATTTGACACAAACAAAAAGAACTCACACTTGCTTACAACACGTAGCCACAAGATTGCAACAAACTAAACTCCATTCGATAAATCATCTCACAACATAACTAGGAAACAATGTTATTTTTTATTCTTCAATACAAAAGATTACAAGATTTTTGTTTTTGTTTATTTCTGCTCTGGTAGCCAACCTCATCCCTAACCATTGACTTCTCTTCCTCATGTAGTGCTTTTATATTAGCCATCTTCTATGCTAATTCTCTCCTTTGCCTTCACTCCAAACACCTTCTCTTTCTACCTCTTCACAAATCACTTAAATTCAATTTCCTTTTCTTCATTATAGCAGTGCCTAACTCCTCTCCCTTTTCATTCAATGGCTATATAACTATATTATTTGTTCCCCATAGTGTATCTTTTATCCATTTGTTGTCTTGTCCCTTCCTTACCTGTGGTGCTTTATTTCTAAGGAATACCCCACTAAAATAAGGCATCGCCACTTTTTAGTTCACCCTCATTTTTTTTTTTTGAGTTCATGGCATTTCAACTGCCTGAATAGGCATCCTAGCGAAGGTATTCCACTTTCATGTTATAATAAATTTCTACCATTGTTCTTATGCAATCGAAGCCCTTTCATGTTGCCTTTTGAAAAGTTTCATTGACATGTTTTCTGGTTTTTATGTTGATCTGTGCCTCTAAGTTTTGATCTTTCTCCTTTTAACTTAGTTATTGTTATCCATTCCTTTGGAATGTGAAGTGACATCCTTTAGAAGGAAGTTAAAACTATTGTTCATTTAGTAAAATTAAGACCACAACAATCTACCAACCAAAAGGTAAAACCATTGTGGCACATTTTTGATCTTACATGGATAACAAGACATCAATGTGAGGCTAGATTACAAAGCACAATAGATATTTGTTAGGACACTTTTGTCATATGCTTTGTAGGTCCCTTATGCCAACCGCAGCCTAGTGAGGAATTTTGACAATTATCCATTATGCATGACTGGGTACGGATGTCAATAACTTCAACCATGGTACCAAGTAATAATTTTCTTCATAGACTGTGATAAATACATCATGTTGCCTTGAAATAGACACATGAAACTGAAATCCAAATTTTGCGATAACTCCTTAGCATGTGCTTGGAATCCCATGAAAATTGATAACTTCTTCAGACCTCCACCAAACCATTATGTACAAAACCTCACGAAACTCAAGATTTTAAAGTTTTACCAATTTCCTAGTGCAAATCGCAAAACAATTGTTTCTCTAAAACCAGAAAGAATTGAATCATAGAATCTTTGGCATCAATTTTGAAATGTCTTCTACAATCTACCTGTAGGAGGGTTTGCAACCAAACATTAGAATTGAAGTGTGAGTTAACAAGTGCAACAATATGATTCTAAACCAGTACCTAGCCTACAAAATAGATCAAGAGAGTTCCTACAAAAGAGATGTCAACGTTAGCAAAAATTTCAAGGAAACCCTAAAATCACTGCCTAGATTAGATGCACAGCTTCAGAGACTAAATGCGCAGAAACAGAGCTCAGAAGAACTGTAGTACATATGGGCTAAGACAGAGGTCAAAAGTGTAGGAAAATAGTGTATATGCGTCAATCTGATAGATGCGTCGTATCAGAGGATAAATGCGTTAGAACAGAGTTTGTATGCACCAAAAGGACGTATGCACCAGAATAGACAGTATATGCGTCAGATCAAAGACTGTATGCACCAAAGGAATGTATGTGCCATAACAGATATTAGATGCGTGTTAGGATGTGTCAGATGTGCTATCTCCTCCTATGTATAGCTTTCTAAAACACAAAAACTTAGTTTTGGGGTTAAATTTGGGGCTAGGCCCCACGGTGGGCACCAAAAATGTTAAGGGAAAATTGGATTCAAATGAATAATCAATATATCAATATCAAAATACCCAAAACTCAACAAAATATAGAAACAAAGAGATCAATCAAACAAAAGAACTTTAAAAACCCTTTGGAAACCTCAAAGCTTCATAGCTTCCATTGGTTGCCTATCTCAATCGATCTTGCATGTATTAATAAGGCCCTCAGAGAGTGCACTTCCTTGCTATGATTCCAAGATGTCAATTGGGAATGGCTATGATAGTTTCTCCATGAAGATGAGCTTCACAACAATGATAGTAGTATGTAGTAACGAGTGTGATCACAAGCAATGAAGGAATTGGTGCCAAAGGTGTGCTGTAATTCCTACAGAGTAATGATACTTAAAGTTTGGATGAATGAAATGGAAGAATTGGGTTCAATTTATAGACTTGAGAAAGAGAAGATCAATGGTATGGAAAGAACAAGAAGATCAATGGTATAGAAAGGTTAAGAAATGTGTGCGAATAAGAAGAAGACATGTGTCTTCCTATATTTTGCATGAGAGGAATTAAAGAAATAGAAGAATGAGTTAACTGAAGAGATTAAATCAATTAAAAAAATAGATCAATTAGTTAAGAGAATAGAACTAGAGAATGGAAATTGCATGAGGATGAGAAGATATTTTAGCTCAATTAACTATTTAGAATATTCAATTACATGTGCACATTTGATTGAATTATATTTAGAGATAACTCAAATTAGAAGAAATAGACAACTTAAATAAATATTTGATTTATTTAAATTTAGAGAAGATATTATTGGAAGAAATGATTAAATAATTAGAATTATTTAATTTACAATGATTTTGGAAGAATAAATAAAATATTTGATTATATTTTATTTTTAGAGATTGAGAGGATTTAAATAAATTTGATTTGATTTATTCAAATTTGGAAGAATGATTTGATTTAATTAAATAGTTAAGAATTATTTAATTGTTTGGAAGAATTTAATTAAATAAAGGATTTTATTTAATTTTGACTTTAGAGGAGGTAATTAAATATTTTAATATTTAATTAATTTAGAAGAATGTGAATCAAATACATAAATTGATTTATTTATTTATTTTTAGAGGAATTAGAATCGAATAAATATTAAGAATATTTATTTAGACCGAATCGTGTCATTTTTAGGCGTATACAATTATAACGTGAACTTTATGAGGAAAGGTAAAAATTTTCCGAAAAGTGAAAGGTGCACATTCAATCCAAAGAGCTAGGAGTGTATATTTGATAGGAAATTGCCCCAAACTTCCATTTCTTTTGCCCTAAAATTAGTGCCCAATCATGGTGAATAGGGTTTTACAAAAGTTAATATAAATTTAAAACATCTCTATTTCATCTAAGGTGTTTCATGATTAGGATGAATAAGCCAAGTCTTAGACGTAATAGAAATAAAAGCATCAACAGCATCAAAAAACCACAAAACCCTATCATGTAACATACAAAAAAAAGCACTACAAAACATAACTTAAAGCTGACAAAAACAAATCATTTCAAAGATAAAATCGATGCTAGAAAGAATGTGGAATGAAGATCTTACCCGGGGTCCGATAGCGATTTATAGGCCCAGTCATCAGTCGACCAGTCTTCAATCGCAACAAATTCGGCCGAATATGCAAAATACTTGCACCCATTTTATTTTCTTTTTGTTTTTATATTTAAGGTATTCAATTGAAACTCACTCACTTGAAACTTACTTGACCAAATATTTGTGGCCACATCAGAGCCAAGTAGCTGCCACATGGTTTCGATCAAAACTTACTCGGCCAGAACCAACTCAGTCAAAACTCACTTGGCCTAAACTATTTAGTTGGCCCAAAGTGTGACATAGGTTTGTATATTAACCCAACAAACACCATTGAACACCAGTTTTGACATTTGGAATCTTTTGAATCTCTGTAATACAAAGTTAAAGAAATAAATATCCTTAAGAATTGAATTAGACATTCCGCCACAAATTTAAAGAAATACAGAACCATCATGATTACAAAGAGATACAAAACAAAACAACCTTCCATTAACAACCACAAACAGCAAAAAATGGAAGAAAACCATTGCAAACGAAAAAAAACAATCAATAGACATGGATAAAGAATAACCCTATTTGAATACATAACCCTTATGACTAATCTAAAAACTAAAAGAACCTTCCATTTATGACTATAGACAACAACAGATATAAAAAATCCCATTATAAACAAAAATAAAATAAAATAATTGAATACCCATAGATAAACAATAACCCCATTTTAATATCAAACCCTCATGATTACAAACAGTGAGAAAACCATAAGAACCTTCCATTTATGATTATAGACAGCAATACATGAAAAAAATCCCATTTCAAACAAAAAAATATAAAACAATTGAATACCGATGTATAAACAATAACCCATTTTAATACAGAACCATCATGATTTCAAACAATGAGAAAACCATAAGAAACTTTCATTTATGATTATAGACATCAATAGATGGAAAAAATCCCATTGTAAATAAAAAAATATAAAATAATTGATACCCATGGATAAAAAATAACCCCACTTTAATACCCAACCCTCATGATTACAAATAGTGAGAAAACCATAAGAAGCTTCCATCTATGATTACAGATAGCAATAGATGGAAATAATCTCATTGCAAAAAAAATAAATAATAATTGAATACCCATGGATAAATAATAACCCCATTTTAATACTGAACCATCATGATTACAAACAATGAGAAAACCATAAGAAGCTTCCATTTATGATTACAAACAGCAATAGATGGGAAAAAAATCCCATTGCAAACAAAAAAAATAAATTAATTGAATATCCGTGGATAACAAATTACCCCATTTAATACCAAACCCTCATGATTACAAACAGTGATTACAAAAAGTCAAAAACCCATAAGAACCTTTTGTTTATGATTAGAGACAATAAAAATCATAATACCCATAGACAAACAATAACCCCAGTTAAACACGGAACCCTAATGATTACAACCAAACAGAAAATGAAAAGAACCTTCCATTAAAACTCAATACCCATGCATAAACAATAAACTTGTTTTAATACCAAAGCCTAACAAATAGGAAACGAAAAAAGCCAAGATATTGCATGCATAAACCATACGACAAAAAAAAAGAAAAAAACCAAATAAATCCTCTTTTTTTTTAGCTAGAAAGATCATTGCCTTATCAAGGTCGAAGGATAAACAAGTGAAGCCATGAGTCGACGGAGAAACCAGTGGAGTTTTTGCCAAGTTGAAGCATTTCAATCCCTAAACGAAATACCCATGAACAAACAATAACCCCTTTTCAACACCGAACCATCATGACTACAGCCAAATAGAAAATGAAAGGAACCAAACAAAAAATTAAAATAACTAGATAGAAAACTAAAATAACCTTATGACCCCAAACAACAATGAATGGAATAAACCCATTTTGAAACATTGAATGAAGACTTAATACCCGTGCATAAACAGTAAACCCATTTGAATACTGAAACCTAATTGTTACAAGAAGATGGAAAATAAAAAGAACATTTAATTTACGAGCATGGAAAGAAACGAAAATAGAAAAAAAAAGCAAATAAATCCTTTTTTTTCAAGCTAGAAAGATCATTGCCTTAGTAGGATAAAATATCCTTACCAGGGTCAAAGGAAAAACAAGCGAAGCCACAAGCGAAAGGAGAAACCAGTGGAGCTGTCACCAAAACTGAGTTCTTTGGAGCACCAAGGTGACCCACTTTCAGTCCCATCTACAATGACCAAACGCAGAGAGTAGAGTCAGTAATGGTGTGAAAGGGTTTGTTGAGTGTGAAGGACGAGAGCATTGAATGCTCCATAGCTACGAAAATGTAGAGGGAAGTGGAGTAAATGCATTTGTAAGGAAGTAATTGCAGGAGTTTTGGTGTGTAAATGCAAGAGTGTGATGAAAAGGTGGCAAGTTACTCGCATGACACACAACATGCCGAGCACAACTCACGATGCCACTTCCCACCACTGAGGTAAGTTGTGTCTGGTCATCGGTTAGTGGTAAAAAACAAAAAAATGACCCTGCCAAACACACATGTCATGCACATGGCAAATCAAATTTCCATGTTGCAAAACAAAACATTTAGAGAGTCCATGTCATTATCTACGTGGTATAGGCAATTTTTTTTATTTTAGATGACATGGTGCACTAGGTGGAAGGGTGAAGTTAAGGTAACTCACTATGGGTCCCTCTACCCTACCGACATCAGTAACCGCTTTTGAAGCAAAACTTTCTTCCTCAAACACGTGATTAAGATTGTGTTCAAACTCCATTGGTTTCCGAGAAGGTAAGTTGCATAATTTAAGAAAGCAAAATGTGTCGTAGAAGTTGTGAAGTTGCAAATTTGATAACTTATTCTCTAGATATTCGAAACAACCATCGTCGTAACTTGTATTTCACACGAAGAAATATGTACAAGGTAACCGATTGTTGAAGGCAACTGACTAATTACATGAAACACACTTTGATTGGGAAGAGTATATTAAGTCGGTCGTAGATTATTTCGAAGTGAAGATGTAGAAATTGCTTTACACATTCATCTGAGGTGCTCTTATTTTTTTGTGTAGATGGATCTATTAGCTCTATAGATAGTTGCATCGTCTTACAGACTATATGAAGTGTTACTCATGCCTGTGAAACTCTATTCAATCAAAGGAAAATGTTTCTTTAGCGATGAAATCCATGACTCGGATGGTTAGTGTGGCCTTGCAATTCATTACAATAGCAGCACTAGCAGAAGAAACTCAATCTACCCAAACAATTTCAGACAGCGATATCAACCAAAATGTTAAAGCAAATTGGACTTCAGAAACAGTTGTTCATTCAGGTCATGTTGCTGCCAGGGTCTTCAACGTAGAAAAATATGGTGCAGTAGGCGATGGAAAGCATGATTCTACTAAGGTCATTCATGATTTTTTAATTTTGTTTTCCTTACTGTGGATTAGTAGCAACAGGGAACATTCCGTGTATATAAAGATCTTCCATACAAAAACCATTTTTGGTTCTTTTTCTTTAAAGATAAATGGCTTTTATTTCTTGTCTACCTATGAAAATGACATCTACAATGGATGCAAATTGCACCTAAAATGTACCCAATCTCAAGTCCAAGGGACCTCAAAATTGGACTAAACTACTAACAAGATAAACTATCTAATTGCACCCTAAAATAAGTCTATTAGTAGTGATATGTCCTAAATGGATAATAGACTAATCTAAGCTAGTTGAATTGCACTAATAGCTATGGATGTGAGCACTCAAATTGACAAAATAACTTTACATAAAATGACTTGTTCCAAATGGGAGGTGGAGGCCTCAATTTATAGATTTTTGGAGATTGGATTGGAGGGCTTGGATCAATTTGAAAGATCAATTGTGGAGATTGCTTGAGGATCCTCAAGCAAGGAGAATTGGACAAATGGCATGATTGGATTGGATGTAAAAGTTGCCCCAAGATTCAAGGGATGATCAATGGATGAGAATGCAAGTTTGAATGAATGGATGGTTAGGATTGAGTAGGTGTATGCCATGTAAGGACTCATTTATGAAAAGGTAAGGCTTGGATTTTGTGGATAATTTTAAATTCCATGGGGAGGACAAGTGGAATTTAAAATTAGAAGAATAGTGTTTAAATAGTACCACATGGAATTTTAAATTGAGATGAATAGTGACACATGGAGTGGGGTGGAAGAAAGAGGATAAATGTACTCAATTTGGAAGATCTGCCAGTGCTTCCGAAGTACCACTTGTCATGACAAGTGGACTTCTAGAAACGTGGGCATTTGTGATGATGAATTGATTAAAATTAATTCATGTGCACATGGATTAGAAGAAAATAATTATGATTACAAAAAGTAATCAAAAGTGCACAAAATAGGGAATTAAATAAATATGATAATTTATTTAAATTTTTTGGGATGAACTATAGTAAAAAATATTTAATTTTCAAACTATAGTAGAAGAATTGATTTTTATGACATGATAAAGGTGCGAAATAAATTAATTAAATAATTAAAAATTATTTTATTAATAATCAGATTGGACGCAGTGATGTGAGTGGATGAAGTTGGTTGTGACCATTTTTAGGTGACTACATTTTGTCCCTCTTTGATATGGCGTCACGGCTGTCACGGTTAGTGGGTTGATGGGATATCAAAGAATGTAGAATTTTTTTATAAATATGCCCCGGTGAGTGAAAAGGAGTTGAAAGGGTGGTGAGGTGATGCCCCCTCGAGCAGAAAAAATAATGTTTTGGTGATTTCTCAAAAAAGGGTGAAAAATGATGGAAGAGGGTAAAAACGGTGATCCCAAGACTGAAGAATGGGGATGCAATGATGGAAATGGTGAAAAAATAGAAAAAAATGAGGTGGAGATGGAAGAAAGTGGAGGACAGAGGTGGATGGAGGAAAAAAAAAGGGGAACAAATGATAAAAAGTGGGATGAGAAAGATAAAAAAAGAAGTGAGAAAAAGATAAAAGAAGTGAAAAAAGGGAAAGTTGAGTGGGTTAAAAAGTAAAAAAGAGAGCTAAAAAGCTCATTTTACTTTTTGTGATTGTGGAGGTGGAAAAGAAGAGAGGAAGAGAAGTGATGGCGAGGATTCCTCTAGAGGAGCACCGAGCAGAGCGGGTGCGGGAGTACTTGCGACCAGTTGCGGCAGGTGAGCCAGTGAGTGGTTTTACCTTGCCTTGTGATTTTGGTTTTGATTTGATTGAATGATAGCTGTGTTAGGGGGAAAATGGGTGGCTTAAGGAAAATGGGTTGGGGGGTAAAGGGTGTGGTTGTATAGGATTTGCTACGGAAAATGTGGGGTTACACTAGAATCATTAAATGAGTTGACTTTATTTTTGAAAAAAAATTATGGGTTTTTTATGATTTTTTTGAAAATTAATTAATATTTTGATTTGTTTTTGAAAAAAATTTATAGGTTTTTTATTTAATTTTATTATTATTATTTATTATGGTTTTTTTTATTTGTTATGATTTTGATTTTATTTAGTTGTTTAGGATTTTTATTATTATTATTGTTGTTGTTGTTTGAGTGGAAGGGGCATGGGGTGGCACCTAACGGGCGCTAGGGGAGAAGAGCGATGGGGACTGCATGCTAGGTAGGGGAAGAGCTACAGGAGGGGCACCCAAGGGGCGTGGCAGGGTGAGTCTTAGTGCCGAACGGGCACTAGGCTAAGGGACAGGGCGTGGGGAGGGGTAGTTAGGAGGGTGGGGTAATGAGGGATGAGGAGGGGTAAAAGGAGCGGGGGGGGCTTTTATTGGGAGGGGAGTTTAGAGTGTAGGGGGAGTGGGGGAGCACTAGGTGAGCGGTAGGGGATATGGGTAGCACCTAGAGGGCATGGGTGTAGAGTGTGGCGCCCACTGGGCACCGTTTATTTTATTTTTAATTAATATTTAATAGTTGATTTTTAATTTTTGATTTTTGAATTTCAATTTTTATTTTTGTAATATTTTTTATTTTTGGATTTTTGATTTTCAATTTTTATTTTTGATTTTTGATTTTATTTTTTTTATTTTTGATTTTCAATTTTTATTTTTTTGAATTTGAATTTTTATTTTGTAATTTTTTTTTTTTTTTTTTATTTTTGATTTTTGATTTTCATTTTGTTGAATTTTGATTTTTATTTTGTAATTTTTTATTTTATTTTTTGATTGTTAATGTTTGATTTTTGATTTTTGATTTTTGATTTTTGATAGTTAACTTTTTTATTTTTGATAAGGTTTTTTAATATTTTTTATTTTGTTGATATGTTTGGGGCGATGAGAGAGGGGGAGACGAGGCATGAGGAGCGGGGGGGATTTGTGGCCGATGTGGGTTGTGAGGGTGGGAGGGTGTTTAATCTAGATAGGGGAGGAGTTTGCTCTAGGGGGTTTGCTCGACTTAGGATGCGAGGTCATAGGAGGAGCGACTTATAAAATGCGACAAGGGGGAGTAGGCATGCAATGATGACATGAACTGACACGATGATGTGTTTGGGGGGATGCAAGAAGACAAGGGTGTTCTTTAGTCTCAAGAGAGGCAACCACCAACATTCAGGCTCTAGGAGGAGCTAGACCGGGCCTATAGGTTTGTGTTAGGGGTGTTAGGACTAGAGCATGTATTGAATATGCCACGAATTCGTGCAGATAGTGCCATGATGACATCAGTGGTGGATCATTTTCAGCTAGAGCATGGCACCTTCTTGTTTCTAATAGGGGAGGCGACTATCACTTTAGAGGATGTGCGGAGGATTCGCCAGGTCTCCCTTCATGGAGAGAGAGTGGTTTATCGGCATGGATGTGGGAGAGAGTATTTGGACTAGGTGTTTGCCCTGAGGACGTGTCATACTCAACAGACATGACAGAGATGGTATATCAGACAGCGATGGAGAGAGAGCTAGATTCATTGGCTTTATTTTTGGTTGGGATGATAGCAGGGACATTGGTTTTGGACAGGAGGAATCACAGATTCCCTGTGGGTTGGGGGGAGGTATTACATCAGATGCTAACTGATGGAGTGGTGTACGCATGGGGCCCATGTATACTAGCCCATTTGTATCATGACATATATTCTATGGTATACAGGGGCAGGGAGCCTAGGTTGCAGAGTGACATTATTGCATATCTAGGCCTGGGAGCATATCCCAGTGATACGATCTCTGATAGTGAGAGATAGACCATGACATAAGCCATTTGTTTATACATACAGAGGGCATTAGATGCGATGACAGTTGGGAAACATGGGATATTTGAGGCGGGTGATAGATGAGATGGTGGAGTTCATGTGGTGACCTTGGAGGGATGTGGAGAGGTGGTTAGATGACGATGATCAGCTAGGTTATGCGATGTAGTCACAGTACCTGATGGGGCGGACAGAGCTGATCATAGAGAGATACCTAACAGAGCGGGTGTAGCAACAGTTTGGGTTAGTACAAGAGGTGCCACAGGTGGAGGCCAGGTTTGCACAGATACGAGATGAGTAGCAGTAGTGGGGGCTAGTGCCTGATGCAGAAATGGTCATAGCAGAGTTTGAGGGGCTTTTGACATAGGCATTGGATGATAGACGGGATGTAGTGGATGCAGGTACCACAACAGCATATGATGAGTGGTGGGGTCAATAAAGGCCAGTGAGACTCATAGTACCCATAGAGTTTGTAGTGCCAGCAGAGGCAGCGGGAGGGGAGGAGGATGGCGATGATGAGGATGGGGATGAGGGTGATGAGGAGGATGACGATGAGGATGATGATGAGGATGACGGTGATGATGATGATGATGAGGCATAGGAAGAGGGGATGGATGAGGAGAAGGATGAGGATGAGGATGAGGATGATGAGGAGGACGTATAGGTAGCTAGGATGGATATATATTGGAGTTAATGGCGGAGGTGATGCAACTAGTGGTGATGATGCAGATGGATTGGAGTTAGCCCAAGCATGAGAGCAGATAGCTGAGTTATAGGTGCAGATAGCCTAGAGAGAGGGGCAAGTAGTGTAGCTAGAGGGATTGGTGGCCCAGGTATGGGGACAGATCAGGGATGTGGCAGATATGTCAGGATTACAATATTTGATGTAGCAGTAAGATGCTCAGATACTCCAGTTACAGGAAGAGTTATCACAGATAGGTGCTGCACAGGCACAAATTATGGGATTGCAGGCACAGGTGACACAGTTGCAGGGGTTAGCACAACAGTATGCATAGGAGAGAGATCAGGCACATTAGGCATTGGGTTTAGGGATGAGAGAGATGATGGAGATGATGCAGCAGGGGATAAAGGAGGTCACTAGAGAGGCGTAGCAGTACAAATCAGTATATGAGGCTATAATACCTGCAGGACAGAGAGCCAGTTACCGTAGTAGATCTAAGGCTTCAAGTTCCAGGAGGATGGGATGGTTGGAGAGGTTAGTTCGGCAGCCCTCTCCATCACAGGTGTTAGCAGCAACACAGATGCCACCTCCACCAGCACTAGGATAGGTAGATCAGTAGGATATAGGGGGCCACGTTAGACGGATTGGGGACCAGCTGAGTCAGGCAGGGACAGCTCTGCCTAGGGGCATGATGTATACATGTACTATTTTTTGATTGGTCCGAGGACCACATTTTGTATCATGATCACATTTTGATATATATATATATATGAGATGAACTATTCGAGTGATGGACTACATTTATGTATATATGCATTGATTTATGCTATGGTATTTGTGATGGGATGCATTTATGGATATGTTTATATGATGGATGCATGGATGTATGATGATCGATTATATGCTAGTGATGTTATTTGATATGTATATGTTTATGATGATGGAGATATGACTTGACATGTGTTTGGATGCAGGATGGAGCATATGCACATTTATGATAGGTAAATTTAAATATTATGTATGATGTGATCATGTGCATATAATGTTAGGATAGATGAATTTATGTATGATGCAGACATATGCGTATATGTTATGTGATGATATATGCTAACATATTTGTAATGCAGGATGACAGGTGATCATGACACACTAATGGAACCCTGAAAATGGTCACAAAATGATGGGAAATGAGTGGATGGTAGAAAATAGGGGGAATGGGAATGCAAATGTTAATGAATCTTGAGACAACAAGAGAGTGATAGGGTGATGAGGGTAGATGCAAGGAACAAAATCATATTGAAATATTCTACCAACAATAATAATAATTGAGTGTCACTGTTGATATAGCATGTGATGTTATGTACCAGGGTATGTGTAACCAAGGTGACAAGGCATCCATGCATAAGACTTGACTCTATAAATAATAGGATGAACCCATACATACCCATAATGGTACAACCTTGTCTAGATGAGGGAAGGGGACTCATAGCATAAGTCCTTAATACACCAAAGGTATGAAGAACCATAGATGCAGAAGGGGAACAATATACTAGAACCGACCCTGCTATCTATAAGGTATGAATACCTATACGGAGTGATGAGAACCTCCCACAAGCATGACATATGAAAGCAATGACCATGCCCCATTCTGGATTGTTCGTCACTTGCCATGATATAATGAGATCAAGGCAATTTTGACATAGTCCAAGAATGATGCGTAAGATAAAAAATCAAAGACCAAAAGATTGACTAACCCAAAACACACAGCCATTGTATCTCTTGCCAAAGGATGGATGGAGGATTTAACGATTTTGTCCATTGTAGGAAGGATGCATCCTAGGACAAGAATCAATGACAGATTAAACTAAACTAAAGATAGGCAGAGGGATACATGTTGCGGGTTATGGAAAAGCCAATATGTTGGTGAAAGAATTTTTGTGAGAGTTCTATGCTTTAATAATATGCCCAGCAAGTATATTGATCAAAAGTCAAGTATAATCTGTTGCAAGTATGGCCCTAAATGGTGTTGTCATTGATGTCAACATACTCCTATTGTATTGATGTCAAGAATTGGATGAGTTATGTGCTGAGGATATTGAGAAAATTAGCCCCATCAAAAATAGAGAAGAACAGTGAAGACAATGAAGTTCTATGAAGCAAAGATCCCAGATAGTTGAAGATCAGAGTATGCGCATCAAAGGGTTTGTAGATATGTGTCTGAAGGTTCTCCAATCAAGATTTCAGAGGTCTGCATGAAGATTTGAAGAAGTTATGGCCATATGAGTAAAACTTGTTCTAGCAACTATTCAATGGTGACAGAGTCGCACAAATAGGTCCAGTGAGATCCAGAAATGCAATATCATGCTCTGTGAATCTAGTGGCATGTTTGGGAAGCTAATTTGAATCAACAACTTGATTGTCTCTTGGTTTGGAGGTCTACAAGTGATCCTTCTAGTGTGACAATGATGACCGGCTGTGTTCTTGAGGTTCCAGATGAAGATGCAAATGATTTCAATAAGCAGAAGTGGTGCAGATGTTCTTGATGATTCAAGCGAGCTTGTGGAGGTCTCTAGTTTGTGTCCAGTTTGTGTTGTTGGTCCGCATTGAAGATTGAGCTTTTAATTGAAGATTTACCCTTGGGTAATGGTGTTCTTCCCAGTCCTGGCCAACTGGATGATTTGCACATGTTGCGGATAATCTTGAAGATGTTTTGCGAAGCATGGTGTGTTCCTCGAAGAAGATTAAAGTTCCAGCTATGCATGGCCAACAGAATAGTAATGCACAAGAAGTGTTTGTAACAAGTCAAGTTGTATTTTTGTAAATGCTCTGTAATAAAATGAGTGTATGTTGTGCCAACTTTGTTGATCATTCCAAAGTCAATGTCATGTATAAATAAGAGTTACGAAGTTGTTTCAAGTTGTATCCTATGTGGTCATGATTAGAAGGTGGTAAGGGAGAGGAGCGAAAAGTAGAGCAGAGGTGTTGATCTTTAATGGAACTAACTCAAGCATAGTGAAGATGCTAACTTCTAGTTCAAGTTTGTAATATTTATTCTCTTTTGTAGACAGTGTGTCTCATGTAGGCAGTGCGCCTCTTGTGACCAGTGTGCTCGGGCAGTGAGCCCTAATTGGTAGGTGCCATTTTATTCATCATATTATTTTAACAGAGAATATAATATTGGGTTAGTCACCCTATAGTTTTTCCCTTAACCGAGTTTTCCACGTTAAAATTTTGGTGTTATTTGTGTTAAGTTTGTTTCTACTCTTGAATTATTGCATTATGCTTCCATGATTGAATCTTTGATATGTTGTTGATATACAAGAAGGTTTTAAGTGAATAAGGAACATAATTTTTGTGACAACTGATTCACCCCCCCTCTCAGTTGTCTATCCTTAAATCAACAATTGGTATCAAAGCAGGTTCCTCTAGAAGAAGCTTAACTGCTTGAGGAGATCTAGGATGTCATCCTACAAGAAGAATAGTCCAATGTTTGATGGAACAAACTACACTCTTTGGAAAAGCCGCATGGAATGTCACTTGCAATGCATGGGAGAGCTATATTGGAACATGACTACAATTGAGTATATTCCTCCAAAGAATTGTCTGACAACTCTAGATGAAATTAGAAATGCTGAAAATAATCATCGAGCTAAAGAAGCCCTACTAAGTGCCTTGTTTTATACAAAACTGACAAATGTTATGGGATTGAAAACTACTTATGAAATTTGGATAAAGTTGGAGATTCTACATGAAGGAGACAAATATGTTAAATGTGCAAAGTTACAGAGTCTAAAATGAAAGTTTGAAAGCCTGAAGATGAGTGAAGATGAAAATATCACTACATTTATGCCAAGAGTAAATGAGCTTGTCTGTGACATTAGATGTGCTGGTGGAACATTGGATGAAGATGAGATTGTTAGCAAAGTTCTCAGATCCTTACCTCTTACAAACACAAGGTTGCTGCTATTGAGGAATTCAGATCATTATCAAACATTACTAGGGATCAATTGGTTGGAAAGTTAGCTGCATTTGAATTGGCTGAGTTTGGATATGCACCTCCATAGACTGAAGCTGCATTCAAAGCTAGTGTGTCTGCAAAAGGCAAACAAAGATATGATCCAAGAGAAAACTTCTGAAAGAAATCAACATGGTATGATAAAGCAAGAAAGGATCTGGAAGAAGATGAGTCAGAAGCTGCACAACTTGAAGCCCTTATTACCAAAAGATTTCCAAGAGGATCCGATAAGTATGAATGAAAATTGCCTTTCAAATGTTTCAATTGCAACAAGATTGGTCATTTTGCCTCAAGGTGTTCGGAAAGATTTTCAAGGCCTAACCCTAATAGATCAAGATTTCAAAAGAAGTGTTACTATGTGTAGACACCTAAAATTGGATTGCTTTGCAAAGCAATTTTTCGTACCTCTGCACTAATCCACTCTCCCCATCTGCATGTCCCTGGTGATCAATTAATTCACCTAATTAATCTATTTAACCTTACAACCCTATCCTATCAATTGAATGAATATTCCTAATATTTATTTAGTTGATTTATTCATTTCCCTAATCCCTGTTAATTAGATAAATCATGCTTATCTGATTAACCTAGGCTTAAGTTAATTAAGATAACACTTAATTAACCCTGCTTACCTCATCATCCACTCATTGAATTTAAAATTCAGTTGTCTCCCACTATCCTCCACTAAACTGAATTTAAAATTTAGTTGTCCCCCACAATCCTCCAATCACTGAATTTAAAATTCAGTTGTCTCCCACTATCCTCCACTCACTGAATTAAAAATTCAGTTTTCCCCCATTATCCTCCACTCTTCCCAAAATGAGAATTCTTAATTCATCCACTAGGAATAAAAGATTCACTTTTATTCCTAGCCCTTGATCTCATCAAATGAATCCTCACCCTCCATCCTCATCTCCAAAATTCTATAAATGGGACCCCTCTCTAAGCCATTAAGGAGGACTCCTTCATGCATCAAACCTCTGCCAAAATCATTTCACAATCCCCTAATCATTCCCCATCTCCATCCAAATCAGGCATCAAACCACTTGTCTCTCATCTTACATTGTGTTGAGCACTTGAGCAATCCACATACATTCCAATTATCATGGGTAAAATCTAAGGAGCTCTATTAGGGAAATGAATTCCAAGTTTGGGGATAATTGGTAACGGTGATGCCCCCTCGAGAGGATAGGTGGGTTGCAAGAACACGGTTGTGCTCTCGAAATGGATGGGACAGATTGGTAGATGTGGGCAGAGGATAAGTGGTGGGATGAAAGGATGATGATGTTCGGAGATGTTTGGTGGATGATCATTGTGCTGAAACTAATTTAGAGCAATCCTAGGTTTGATATAGCAAAGTGGTTATGTTCACCAAGGTATAGAAGACCAGGGTGATGATGTTTATCCAACATTTGCATGGACTAGACACAAACAAAGGGATGATCTCATGCATGCCCAAGATAGTACAACCTTGCCAAGATGAGGGAATGGGACTCATAGCATAAGCCCTTAGTACAAAAAAGGTATGATGAACCTTAGATGCATAAGGAGATCAATATGCTAGAACCGACCCTATGATCAACAAGATATGAATACTAGCTTGGAGTAATGAGACCAAACCCACAAGCACAACATACAAAAGCAAGACTATGCCCCATTCTAAATGTTTTCACCACATACCATGATATAATAAGATCAAGGTAGCTTTGATGTGATCTTCGAATAGGACAAAAGATAAAAAAATCAAAAACCAAAAGACCAACGAACCAAACAAGTAACCATTGTATCTTTTGCCAAAATGGATGATGATGTGATAGATGCTACCTATCGTAGGAAAGATATATCCTAAGGCAGGGATTGATAGATGATTTGATGATATTGTGATGATTGGATAGATTTTGCCTATCGTAGGAATGACATATCCTAAGGCAAGAATCGATTGATGATTGGATCATGTTTTTTTGATGTAAGATTGGCTCAAGATATGATGGTGACAAGTTATGGTTATGCTAATTTGATAGTTGATGATTTTTGATAAGGGATGATGCTTTGATAGGTGATGCGATGCTTGGATCTAGTGTAAGCTTATTGAGGATATATGTGATGATGATGTGGGATAGGTGTGATGATGATGAGAGTGTGATGGAGCAAGTTTGATATTTTGTGATGGATAGATTGTTTTTGGAATTTTGTGTTTTCTATTGTTTTTGTATTTTTGATGATATTTGTGATGTTTTTAGATTTTTTGATTTTGTGATGTTTTTGGATTTTTTGATTTTGTGGAAAAGGAATGGTTTATTATGATGGTGTCATTGGATTCCATTTGGATAGCCGTTGTGCTAAATACCAATGACAAGGGAACACCAAGTCTAGAGGTGAAGGTGATGGGGTGGGATAGGGGGATTGGCGATGAAAGGATAATGGATAGGAGATTTGATAGATGAATGGACAAGTGATAGGGATGCATGTTAGATATATGGAAGATTGGGATGAGGGATATGATAGGTATGTATGATATATGGATGGGAGATGGGGATAAGGATTTTCTCCAAGGGCTAGGTTGCAAGGAATCATATGCCCCAATGCCTAAAGAATTTTGCATGATGGGCTCATGTTTGAATGGGTGGACTTTGCATTAGATGGATGGAGGATATACTTTAAAAGGGAGTATGCCAAGAGGTTTCCAAAGCATGTTGTTAATATTTTGCCCCTTGTCTTTATCAAGATCTAAGGTGGGAGATATAGTGGATAAGAATATGATAGGATAAGGATAAGATAGTGGATAAGATGTGCAAGGATATTATGGATGTGGATGAAGGATACGGTTTTTCCCCCAAGTGTAGGGATACAAAATGAATGGAGAAGGGATTACGCATGACGCCCACAAGGGGTTTTCATCATGGTACTTGCCCAAAGCACCACAAGGAGTGGTTTTCACCATTGGACGTATTTTTTCTCTTTACTATTTTCTTGATTTTTTGATTTTTTTGCTTTTTTTCTTTTATGCTTTTTTTATGGAAGGGGGACTCTAGCGTTTGTTTCCATAGCAAGGAGAAGATGGTCCCATGTTGGATAGCATTATGGATTATGATTGCATGGATTGTTGGAAGATAGGAGAAGATGGAATGGATGGTGGATAATGGATTATGATGTGGATTATGTGGATAATGATGTGGATTATGCAAAAGCATGGACCATAGGAATGTGATGGGGAAGATATGTAGGATAGTGAATGAAAGATGGAGAGATGGGGGTATGTGGGAATGTTAAGTGGTGGAGGGGAACCAAGACCAGCGGCTGCACACACCGTGATGTATTTGGAAGCTTGTATTTTGGATGTGGAGTTGGGAGTAATGGGGATCAGGATGGGGGATTTTTGGATGGTCAATTTGGGGTTTTAGGGACCCAAATAGACTTAGGAATTATGGGATTTTTAGATGGGGAGTGGGATGTTTGGGAGTTTGCGATAGATTGGGAGGTGGATGCCTCATTAGATTTGAGTGATCTTTGTTTGGGGACCCACACCATTTTTGTTTTTGCTTTTTCTTGTGATGGTGTGGGCTTTGATAGCCTTCGAGATTTTTCATTTTGATTGGAAGGGATAATATCCTTAGGCTTTTGTGCTTTATGAGTTGAGGCATTCAAATTTTTGAATCCCATGGATTTGGGGGAAGCTTCATGTTTGAAAGATGTGTGCTTTTGTTGGTCTTGATTGGGAATTTTAGGGGGTTTTTGGATAAATGGATGAGGAGATTTGAGGATGGGGAAATTAGGAGTTGGGAGGATGGGAGGATAAGAGGATTTGTGGATAGGGATGTTGGGAGTTGGTAGGATAGGAGGTAAATTTGATGGAGGGAGATGGATGGTCACATGCTTTTGCAAATGATAGGATGATGGAGGAGGGATGGCGACATATGTTTTGGAAATGCGATGAGATGCACCATGCTTGGGATTGAATGAATGGAATTTGGAAGGTGGGTGGATGGTATCAACATGTTTAGGTTGTTTGCCTTGGGATGCATAGCCAAGGCCATGTGAAGATGGATGGAATGTGGTGTGGATGGGCTCCAAGATGCCTTGTTCATGAAGGCCTAAGCCTTTGCCTTGATAATTCATAAGTTGGAGCATGCGACATGCAATGGGATGTTTGGTGCTTTGGAAACAAGATGTGAGTCCCTTATTTGTTGGAGAAAGATAGGTGATAGATGGAAGTTGTTCACCGCCTATGAGGGAGTCACCACAGATGAAAGTGCTTGTTCCAAGTGAATAGGAGGATGGATTTGGGATGGGATTGGTAGATGGAGCTAAAGGATTCATGGGGGATGGTAAAGGGGTGGTAGAGGTTGATGTGGGATGAATAAGGTGATCAATAGATGGTAGGGGATCAGGGATGGGATTAGATGGGATGATTAGATCTTGATTAGGAGAAGGGGTTGATGTTTCAACATGCTTTGGAATTGATTCTTGACATAGGTCATGTGTTTGAATGGAAGTGGGAGTGATTTGGATAGATGTGGTGGGTGCTTGGATGGATGTGATAGGTGTTTGACTTATGGGTTCTTGAACATGACTACATGATGGTTCTTGACTTATGATAGGGGGTTGTTCAAGAGATTTGGTGGATGTTGGATTGCATGAGGGTGTTTGATTCCTTTCTAATAGCCAATGGATGACATCCTTCATGAGTGTATGGGTGGAAGAACAATATAATGGATGGATAATGATGGTGGATGGTGTGGGATTAGGATTGGAATTGGATAGGTGGGTGATAGGATTAGGTAATGATGGTTCTTGGATGGGTTCAAGGATAGGTATTGGACTAGATGATGGTGTTGGAGGGGTGGGGGATTCTTTTGCTTTGCTTGGTGATGTTCATTGGAGGAAATCCCACAAGGATTCATTGGATGTGATAGTGTTGGGACTTGGAAGATTTGATGGTGGATTAGATGGTGGATGGGTGATAGGGGTTGGTGGATTGGGAGATACATAAGGTGATGTATTAAGGTTGATAAGGTTGGAGGGATATTGTGATGGGGGGATTAGAGGATGGGGATTTGGTTGTTGATATGAGGTTTGGATTTCAGATATAAGGTGTGCTAGATTGGTGTTCCCTTGATCAAAGTTAGCATGACAAAGGTTGGGGGATTGATAAGGTGGAGGTAGTGGTTGATTGGATAAGTATGATGGCATGGATGTGTAAGGGGATGGTGAATGATATGAGGGTAAAGATTGATATGATGAAGGTTGATATGAGGATGATGGAGGTTGATATGATGGAAGTTGATATGAGGTTGAAGGTTGATGGGAGGTTGATGGTGTGGATATGTATGAGGTAGGTTGGTATGAAGGTTGAAAGAATGACGATTGATATGATGTGGATGGGGATGAGGTGTAGGGTGTTTGTTGATATAATGAAGGTTGGTATGATGTTAATGGTGTGGATATGTAAGATGTTGAAGGTTGATATGATGAGGGTTGATATGATGAAGATGGGGTAGGGGTTTGGGATTCTCCAATGATGAGGTGTGCTAAGGGTATATCTTTAATGTCATTTTTGAATTGTTCCTTAGCATTAGGATCCATGTTCTCATAGACTTTTCTAAGTCTTTGTATTTGTTGTATTGCTTCATAAACATCCATTCTGTGGGAGATAGTATGGGATGATGGATGATTGTGATGTTGGGAATCAAAAATTCAAGACCTTAAGATGATTTGGTTTGTTTTGATTGGATGGATGAGTGATGATCCTATTATGCTTAAGGTAGACTAATGACACTTAAGCAATAGGGTTAACTGGTTCTCTATGCTTTTGATAGACTAATGATCTTAAGCAAGAGGGTTGATGTTATCAACTAAGGTCTTGATTTGTTTGATTGGGGTTTTAAGATTTGGATTTTGATAAGGATGTTGGGAGACTTGGATAATGATTGGGATCAATGTTGATGTGATGTGTTAATGACTTGGATATGGTTAGGATTTGGGGTGGAGTGATTAGGGATGATTAGGATAATGGTTAGGAGGATGTTGATAGAATGAGGATGAATGATGGAGATGTGACTAGGATGTGCTTAGGGATGATTGGGATGGATGTTGATTGGAGAAGGATGGAGAGAATGATGTTGTGTAATGATTAGAATGATGTTGTTTGGATAATGATTTAGATAGAGTGGTGATGATTTGATGATGTAGGGTGACAAGGATGTGAGTAGGATTGATTATGGATGACTTGGATGTGATTAGGACTGAGGTGGTTAAGAATGGGTGATTAGGATGAGTGTGATTGTATTTGAATGTGATGAATAACTTGTCTTATGTGTTTGATGTTTTAGTTTGATTTGGTAATGTTTAGCAAATGATCACACATATACAATCATGAATCACTCACACAAGACACAAGCAATTTTGAATTTTGAATTTGAAGAATATGATAATGATTAAACAAGCATACTTGCAAAACAAATCAACATGCCCTAATGTCTAGTTTGATGTAAGGTATGGCCAATTAGGTTTGGGCAATGTTTACACGAGGATGACTAAGAATTGAAAGTGAAATCCTGTCACACAGCTGGGAGAAGGGGGTAACCCACCCTTCACCTTCACTTCCCAAAGGTAGAAAGTTCTTTGGGGCTTAGCCAAGAGTGACAAGATTCTAATTTCAAAGAGGGTGTCTTTCGATTCAGCCTCAGATGAGGTCATCCCTATGGGTGATGAAATCCCCTAACAGGCCTCCTAGGAAAGGGGTTGACAAAAGTGAATCAAATGAGGTGTTTTTGATCTCCAAGGTCACCTTGCGGTGCGAGGAGAGAGCATACACACACCCACTTGACTCACAGTCTCACTTGTAAATTATCCCTTAGAAAAATGAAATGTGATGAAGACAAGTCAAGTAATGGTTCTTTTTAAATCCCAATTTAAAGATGTGATTGAAGACATGGATTTGTTTTAAGCCTGATTTCAATGTGTGATGATCAACCAATGTTCGTTTTAGAAACCTAAACCGAAATGTGTTTGTAAGCAAGATTGAGAGATAAAGGATGAAACGAATGCACCTAATTAACTTGCTGTCCAAATTGATGTAGATGCTACACCTAATGTTGTTCCAGCCCCGAATGATCACTTGCAAGTCACAAGAATGAAAATGGAGCAAGTAGACTAGCCAAAGAGATTGGTATGTGAAAATTGATAATCTAATAAAATTTGATGAAAAAGGAACTGATACAGGAAAACAGATTGTAAGAACAGAAAATTTAGGAAATTCTATGTGATTTGGAAAAAAAATTCGTTGAAAAATGATCAAATTTGCACAAGTTGTGATGATTTGAAGATTTTAAGCATGTTTGACTTTGACTAATGAAAAAGGTGGGAAAAAGGTACAGTCACCTAATAAAATCCTCACAACTGCGTAGTTCACTAAGTCCTCTTTCCAACTACTATTCATTTGTTTGATTTCTCCATTGTATGCGAAAGTTGTGGAAATTTGAAAAAAATGCCTCCTTCGGCTTATAGGAGACACAAAGGGCTAACTGACTGTCATATATAACCGCTAATGGTTAGCTGTAAGGTGATCATATGTCGCTGTCAGGCCAAACTAGTAGTTAAGGCAATAAGCGGTTAAGTTTGGGTTTTGGCCCTTGGTCAGTCATATGACCAAGGGCGAAACGGAGGCAAAAATTTAAAAAAAAATAAAAATAAAAAGAGAAGCCTAGGCTCGCTAGTCTGTGACCCCCTGGTCATGGATGTGACCATGGTCAAAGGGTAAGTGGATAGGGTTTTAGAAACCACCAATACTCATCTAATATTAAATGTGCCTGTCGTGGTTTAAGGATGGTTACTATGGGTGCTAAACTCCTACCGAAGATGGTTAGGGTTTGTTGTGGTGCTGCGATGTGGCGTGAATAGGCCAGTCAATGGGGGGTCAAAGTTTTAAAGGGCCAAGGAAGGTTTGACCAATGGTGGCGACCTGGGGGAGGTTGGTTGGTAAAGCGGTGTTGACAGGTATGTGGTGGTGGTGGGGTTAATGTGCAGAGAGCAGAGAGGACGAGGTAAGGGGTCGGTAGAGGATGGAGCTTGGGCGGTGGTGGTTTAGGGTTTTGGATGGATTGGCGGGGGATGGAGGGTGCTACGGGGGTGGAGAGGAGGTGTGGGCGGGGGACGGGGGAGGGCTGAGGATGGCCGCGGGGTGGTGCACAGGGAGATGGTCTAGGGAGCGCAGACGGGTGTTTGGATGGTGGTGGCCAGGAGGGGTGGCGCGACAGAGGGGGCAGTCGAAGGGAGGCTGAACCGGTGGCGGACTGGGTGTTTCAAAACCAAACCAATGTGATTTAACCTGCCCATGACACCAAAACCTACAAAACTTGAAAACCCACAATCACAGCAGACAAACAAAGCACAGATTAGTGCCTGAGGGGTACGGTTCCGTAGGGTACAGATCTGTATGGTACGAATCCATACGGTACGGACTGTACCCTAAAAAAATTTCAATTTTTTTCAAAAAAAATTTCACAGAACCTAGGCAAGTTTACTATGAAAATTCACAGAAATAGTGACCTGATCACCATAATGCAGTCCTTTCTACCCAAGATGAAACTTGCAATACTTTACTCCAAAACTTGACAAAAATGGTTAGAAAAATGAAGATTTTGACAAGAAACCTTCACAAAATGATGATGAGATCTGCAACCGGGCATGCCAATGTAATCGATGAGATCAAAATGAAAGGTTGATATGTAAATCAAAAGCAAAATAACATGATTATACCTTCATTTTGACTCACAGATCCATGCGGGAAGGAGATGCACCCGATAGAGCTCCTCAGATTTTACCCATGATAACTGGAATGTATGTGGATTGCTCAAGTGCTCAACACAATGTAAGATGAGAGAAAGTGGTTTGATGCCTAATTTGGATGGAGATGGGGAATGATTAGGGGATTGTGAAATGATTTTGGCAGAGGTTTGATGCATGAAGGAGTCCTCCTTAATGGCTTAGAGAGGGGTCCAATTTATAGAATTTTGGAGATGAGGATGGAGGGTGAGGATTCATTTGATGAGATCAAGGGCTAGGAATAAAAGTGAATCTTTTATTCCTAGTGGATGAATTTGTTGCAAGTATGAGGTTAACCAGTGTTGTCATTGATGTCAACATACTCATATTGCATTGATGAGAAAGATTGGATGAGCTGTGTGCCGAGGATATTGAGAAAATTAGTCTCAATCTAGAACAGTGAAGAACAGTGATAAGAAGAAGGCAAAAGTACTGAATGAGCTAAGGATCAGAGGATGTGGATTAAAGATTTTGTAGATATGAGTCCTAAGATTCTCTAGTTAAGATTTCAGAGGTCCACATGAAGATATGAAGAAGTTGTGGTCAGTCAAGTAGAACTAGTTTCGAGAGATGCTCCGAAGTGACAGAAGGTTACAAAAGGGTCTGGTGAGATCCAGAAGTGTATTATCAGACTCTGTAGATTGGAAGGAGTGTTTGGGATGTCCTTGTGATGTGTCATCTTAGTTTGTACATAGTTTGGAGGTCTGGAAGCACCTGTTGCAATTTGACAGTGGCGACAGAATGTGTTCTTGAAGTTTCAGATGAAGAGGAGAAGAGATTCCAGTGAGTAGAGGAAGTGCGGATGTACCTGGTCATTCAGGCAAGCTTGTGAAGGTTCTTGGATCATGTTGAGGATGTGTTGTCGATCCGCATTAGTGTTAGAGCCTGGAATTGAAGATATACTTCCGATGAAGATGTTCTTGTTCAGGCTAGCCGACTGGATGAGTTATTCCTCTTGCAAATGCTCTTGTGGTTGATTACTGACTTGCGGATGTTCTTGTGGATGATTGCTGACTTAGATAATTGTTCCCAAGTCGATGCCTTGTATAAATAGAGGTTTGTGAGTTCATTTCAAAGTGTGTGTAGTGGATGAGAGTGATATAGCGAAAGAACAAAAGGCAGAGCAGGTGTGTCTTGAGCTTAAATGGAACTGATCCAGACATGGTGAAGATGTCATTCTCCAGTTCAAGTTTGTAATACTTATGATTTCGTAGATAGTGTGTCTCTTGTAGGTAGTGTGCCTCTTTGTGAGCAGTGTGCTTAGGCAGTGAGCCTTGACTGGCATGTGCCATCTATTTTTCTTATTCTTCTAACAAAGAATAATCCTTGGGTTAATCACCCTGTGGTTTTTCCCTTAACCAGGTTTTCCACGTCAAAAATCTTGGTGTCTAATGTGTTGATGTTTATCTACTCCGGTGTTTATGCTTTCTTCTTTCATGAATGGTTAATTAATATGCTATTAACTAACAAAGAAGAATCAAGTGTTTGAAGTAGAAGCAAGTTTTTGTACAACTGATTCACCCCCCCTCTTAGTTGTGTGCCCTAGATCTAACAATTGGTATCAAAGCCAAGTTCCTCTGAAAGGAGCTTAACTGCTTGAGGAGATCCAGGATGTCGTCATACAAGAAGGATAGTTCTAAGTTCAATGGAACCAATTTCTCACTCTGGAAAGGTCACATGAAATGTCACTTGGAGTGTATGGGAAAAACATACTTGGCCATGGTCTCAAAGCCATATGTACCTCCACAAGGTGGTCCGACAACTCTAAATGAAATCACAGATGCAAAAAACAATCTACGGACCAAAGAAACTCTTCTAAGCGCATTGACTGACTCAGAACTCTCAAATGGTATTGACCTACCAACTACACATGAGATCTGGGTTAAACTGGAACTTCTACATGAAGGAGATGAGTTTGTTAAGAGTGCAAGATTGCAAAGTCTAAAAGGGAAGTTTGAAAGATTGAAGATGAGAGATGATGAAAATATCACTACCTTTATGCCAAGGGTAAATGAGCTGGTGTGTGGAATGAGGAATGCTGGTGGAGTTCTGGATGAAAATGAGATTGTTTGTAAAATTCTCAGATCCCTTCCTGCTACCTACAAAATCAAGGTTGCTGCCATTGATGAATTCAGAGCCCATACAACTATCACAAGAGAGCAATTGGCTAGCAAACTGGCTGCATTTGAAATGACCAAGTTTGGAGATGATCCCCCCAAGATTGAATCTGCATTCAAAGCTAGTGCCTATGTGAAAGGAAAACAAAGATTTGATCCGGGAGAAAACTCTTCAAGGAAGCTATCATGGTATGATCAAGCAAGGAAAGACATGGAAGAGGAAGAAGCAGAAACAACTCATCTTGAAGCCCTCATTACAAAAAGATTGCCAAGAGGATTTGGTAAGTATGAAGGAAAGTTACCTTTTAAATGCTTCAACTATAATAAGATTGGTCATTTTTCTTCAAGATGTCTGGAAAGATCTACAAGGTCAAATTCTAACAGACAAAGGTTCCAAAAGAACTGTTATTATGTTCATGAGGAAGATGACAATGAAGGAGTAACGGATGATGAATCAAAAATAGGAAACAAATCCGGAAATGAATGGGTGTTTATTGCCATCAAGGAAGAAGATCCAATGTCCTCTGAATCTATCAATCATAAGGCTGTAGAAAGAACTTTGGCTACCCAAATTGAAGAAAAGGATGATTAGGTTATTTACAGTGGATGCTCTCACCATATGACAGGTGACAAGAACAAGTTCTTAGATTTGGAAAGGTATGAAGGAGGAATGGTAAAGTTTGGTGACAATTCTGCTGGTAGAATTAGAGGTAGGGGAACTATTTCTTTTGATGGAAAGAGCAAAACCGGTAATGTACTATATGTTGAAGGATTGAAACACAATCTTCTCAGTGTTGGTCAGTTGGTGGACAAAGGTTATGACCTCCGGTTCAAGAATGGAAGATGCAGGATCTTTGAAAGCTCCAGAACTGAGATTGCATCCGATACTCAAACAAAAGGTAATATCTTCCATCTAATTGGTTCTAATAAAAGTTGTTTGTTTGTTCAAGTTGATCAGAGTTGGTTATGGCATAGAAGGATGTGTCATGTTAA
Source organism: Cunninghamia lanceolata (assembly GCA_027924645.1). NCBI lineage: Eukaryota > Viridiplantae > Streptophyta > Pinopsida > Cupressales > Cupressaceae > Cunninghamia > Cunninghamia lanceolata. The sequence continues at coordinate 2,585,700 of BSBN01000286.1, read as the reverse complement.
TTTTGATAACATTATCAAGATAAACAATACTCAGGCTGTGAGAGTTCTTCCAAAGTTGGTGAAACCTACAAATAGTTTGTGTAAAGAATGTCAGCTAGGTAAACAGAGCAGAGTCTCTTTCAAAAGCAAGGATCAGTCCTCTACCGGATTATCGGAACTAGTTCATACTGATCTATGTGGTCCGACAAGAATCAAGAGTATGCAAGGTGATAGATATTTCATGTTACTGATTGATGACCATTCCCGGATGATGTGGGTTACCTTCCTAAAAGAGAAATTAGAAGCATTTGAGAAGTTCAAAATCTTCAAGGCTATGGTAGAGAATCAAACCAGATTGAAACTGAAATGTCTGAGGTCTAATAGAGGTGGTGAATTCACATCCGGTGAATTCATAGACTTTTGTGAGAAGCATGGTATAAAGAGACAGTTGTCTGCTCTTAGGACTCCACAACAGAATGGAGTAGTTGAGAGAAAGAACCAGACCATCCAAGAAGCATCTAGGACAATGATGATGGAAGCAAATGTGCCTCAGATGTTTTGGAGAGAAGTTGTCAGTACTGCAATCTACACTCTCAATCGAGTTCAAATCAGAAGCAATACTGGTAAGACTCCCTATGAACTGTGGTTTGGTATAACTCCTACTATGAGATATTTTAGAGTATTTGGTAGCAAGTGTTACATCAAAAGAGATGAAGATCTAGGAAAGTTTGATGCTAGAAGTGATGAAGGAATTTTCTTGGGTTACTCCACTCAAAGCAAAGCATACCGGTGTTATAATAAGAGATTGAGAAAGATAATAGAAAGTACAAATGTGAAGGTTGATGAAGGAATTGAGAAGCCCTTAAGGTTTTATGAATATGATGAAGATGATCAGAATGATTCTCTGATGCAAGGAGCTCAATCTTCCTCTGAGATTCAGATTCAGACTGATCCGGTAAATCAGGAAGAAGAGGTTTGTCTGAATGAGCCTGATCGAGAAACTGTAGTGCAAGAAACTCCCAAAGTTCCAAGGTATGTAACTCTAAACCACTCCGAAGATCAGATCATAGGTGACAAAAGCCAAGGGGTTCAAACAAGAAGAAGAATTGCTCAAAATTCAAATGAATACTATCTGATTTCAAAGATTGAACCTAAGACAATTAATGAAGCTTGCAATGATGAAAATTGGACCAAAGCAATGGAGGAAGAGTTGATGCAAATTGAGAAAAATCATACTTGGGATCTTGTTCCCAGACCTAGAAACAAGAATGTGATTGGAACCAAATGGGTCTTCCGGAACAAACTAAATGAAGTTGGTGAAGTCATCAGAAACAAAGCCAGATTGGTCTGCAAAGGCTACTCTCAAATAGAAGGAATTGATTTTGAAGAAACCTTTGCTCCAGTAGCAAGAATTGAAGCAGTCAAATTATTTCTTGCATATGCTTCCTTCAAAGACCTCAAGGTATATCAGATGGATGTCAAGTCTACCTTCCTAAATGGAGATTTGGAAGAAGAAGTATACATTGAACAACCGGATGGATTTTAATTGTCTGATTATGATAATATGGTCTGCAAGTTGAAAAAAGCATTGTATGGTTTGAAATAAGCCCCTAGAGCATGGTATGAAAGGTTGGATAAGCATCTTATGCAGATTGGTTTCAACAAAGGTACTACTGATAGTAATCTCTATTTCCAAATAGATAAAGAAAACATCTTGATTGTTGAAGTATTTGTTGATGATATCATCTTTGGAAGAAGAGACAATTTGTGTAAAACTTTTGCAAATCAAATGAAAAGTGAGTTTGAAATGTCAATGCTTGGTGAAATAAATTTCTTCTTGGGTCTACAAATTACTCAGACAAAGAAAGGCATCTTTATCTCTCAGACCAAGTATGTGAAAGAATTGTTGAGAAAATTCGGAATGGAAGATTCAAAGCTAATGAATACTCCTATGGCAATTGGATGTAAGTTGAACAAAGATGATGACTCTCCTAAGATAGATCAGACCAAGTACAGATCAATGATTGGAGGATTATTCTATCTCACTCAGACTAGACCAGATATAATGCAGGCTATTGGTCTTGTGGCAAGATTTCAGGCTAATCCCAGAGAATCTCATGTCATGGCAATCAAAAGAATTTTTAGGTACTTGAAAGGAACAGTTGAGTATGGTCTATGGTATCCTAAAGATCCAGATTTCTCTCTTCATACATATACAGATGCAGATTGGGAAAAAGATGTGGATGACCGGAAGAGCACCAGTGGTGGAGCATTCTTTTTGGGAAAAAGATTGGTTTCATGGCTAAGTAAGAAATAAGAGGCAATATCTCTGTCTACAACTAAAGCAGAATATATTGCAGCAGTAAGTAGTTGCACTCAAATCTTATGGATGAAGCAGATGTTAAGAGACATGAAAGTAGAATATGAGGAGCCTATCACAATTTTCTGTGATAATTCAAGTGCAATAAATATTTCTAAGAATCCGGTGTTGCATTCTAAGACCAAGCACTTATCTATCAAGTTTCACTTTTTGAGAGAGCAAGTGAACAAAGGTGAAGTTAGATTGGAGTATGTACCCTCTGAGGATCAAATTGCAGATATATTTACTAAACCTCTTCCCAAGGACTCTTTTGAGTATCTCAGGGAGAAGTTAGGGGTCATGGCCCCTCCGGTGATGAACTAGGATGCACTGATGTGCATCAGTCTGGTGAATATCACAGTCATATCTTATGATCCAGATTTGTGATGGGGAGCTGCTACTAAGGGGGGGCAGCTAGTATGATTCTGATGTGTTAGAATTGCAAGTATGAGCCCTTTGCCATTGATGTCAAAGGGGGAGAGAAGACATGTGAAAAATAAGTGGTTGATGATCAAAGGGGGAGCAATAAAGGAAGAGAAGACATGTGAAGAGTTGGTGCTGATAGGGGGAGCTATGACAGAAAGGAGTTCTTGTCTTGATGGTTTTTCACATCATATGTTGCCATCAATGACAAAGGGGGAGATTGTTGCAAGTATGAGGTTAACCAGTGTTGTCATTGATGTCAACATACTCATATTGCATTGATAAGAAAGATTGGATGAGCTGTGTGCCGAGGACATTGAGAAAATTAGTCTTAATCTGGTACAGTGAAGAACAATGATAAGAAGAAGGCAAAAGTACTGAATGAGCTGAGGATCAGAGGATGCGGATTAAAGGGTTTGTAGATATGAGTCCTGAGATTCTCCAGTTAAGATTTCAGAGGTCCGCATGAAGATATGAAGAAGTTGTGATCGGTCAAGTAGAATCGGTTCCGGGAGATGCTCCGGTGTGACAGAAGGTTACAAAAGGGTCCGGTGAGATCCAGAAGTGCATTATCAGACTCTGCAGATTGGAAGGAGTGTTTGGGATGTCCTCGTGATGTGTCATCTCAATTTGTACATAGTTTTGAGGTCTGGAAGCACCTGTTACAGTTTGACAGTGGCGACAGAATGTGTTCTTGAAGTTTTGGATGAAGAGGAGAAGAGATTCCATTGAGTAGAGGAAGTGCGGATGTACTTGGTCATTCAGGCAAGCTTGTGAAGGTTCTTGGATCATGTTGAGGATGTGTTGTTGATCCGCATCAGTGTTAGAGCCCAGAATTGAAGATATACTTCTGATGAAGATGTTCTTGTTCAGGCTAGCCGACCGGATGAGTTATTCCTCTTGCGAATGCTCTTGTGGTTGATTGCCGACTTAGATAATTGTTCCTAAGTCGATGCCTTGTATAAATAGAGGTTTGTGAGTTCATTTCAAAGTGTGTGTAGTGGATTAGAGTGATATAGCGAAAGAACGAAAGGCAGAGCAGGTGTGTCTTGAGCTTAAATGGAACTGATCCAGACATGGAGAAGATGTCATTCTCTAGTTCAAGTTTGTAATACTTATTATTTTGTAGACAGTGTGTCTCTTGTAGACAGTGTGCCTCTTTGTGAGCAGTGTGCTTGGGCAGTGAGCCCTAACTAGCATGTGCCATCTATTTTTCTTATTCTTCTAACAGAGAATAATCCTTGGGTTAATCACCCCGTGGTTTTTCCCTTAACTGGGTTTTCCACGTCAAAAATCTTGGTGTCTAATGTGTTGATGTTTATCTACTCCGGTGTGTATGCTTTCTGCTTTCATGAATGGTTAATTAATATGTTGTTAACTAATAAAGAAGAATCAAGTGTTTGAAGTAGAAGCAAGTTTTTGTACAACTGATTCACCCCCCTCTCAGTTGTGTGCCCTAGATCTAACAGAATTAAGAATTCTCATTTTGGGAAGAGTGGATGATAATGGGGGACAACTAAATTTTAAATTTAGTGAGTGGAGGATAGTGGGAGACAACTAAATTTTAAATTCAGTGATTGGAGGATTGTGGGGGACAACTGAATTTTAAATTCAGTTTAGTGGAGGATAGTGGGAGACAACTGAATTTTAAATTTAGTGAGTGGATGATGAGGTAAGCAGGGTTAATTAAGTGTTATCTTAATTAACTTAAGCCTAGGTTAATCAGATAAGCAGAATTTATCTAATTAACAGGGATTAGGGAAATGAATAAATCAACTAAATAAATATTAGGACTATTCATTCAATTGATAGGATAGGGTTGTAAGGTTAAGTAGATTAATTAGGTGAATTAATTGATCACCAGGGATATGCAGATGAGGAGAGTGGATTAGTGCAGAGGTACGAAAAATTGGTTTGTAGAGCAATCCAATTTTAGGTGTCTACACTATGTTCAAGAAGATGATGATGAAGGAGTGATAGATGATGAATCTGAGATAGGAACCAAATTTGGAAGTGACTGGGTGTTTATTACCATCAATGAAGAAGATCCAATGCCTATTGAATCTACCAATCATAAGATAGAAAGGACTTTGGCTACTCAGGTTGAAGAAAAGGATGAATGGGTCATTGACAGTGTATGCTCTCACCATATGACTAGCGATAAGAATAAGTTCATAAACCTAGAAAGATATGAAGGTGGAGTTGTAAAATTTGGAGATAATTCTGATGGTAGAATTAAAGGCAGAGGAACCATTTCTTTTGATGGAAAGAACAAAACTAGTGATGATCTATATGTTGAAGGTTTAAAGAATAATCTTCTCAGTGTTGGGTAGCTGGTAGACAAAGGTTATGATCTTTGGTTCAAAAATGGAAAATGCAAGATATTTGAAAGCTCCGGAACTGAGATTGCATCTGGTACTCAGTCAAAAGGTAACATATTTCACTTGGTTGGTACTAGAAAAAGTTACTTATTTGTTCAAATTGATCAGAGTTGGTTGTGGTCTAGGAGAATGAGTCATGTGAATTTTGATAATATCATTAAGATAAGCAACACCCAGGCTGTAAGAGATCTTCCAAGATTGGTGAAACCTACTAATAGCTTGTATAAGGAATGTTAGTTAGGTAAGCAGAATAGAGTCTCATTCAAAAGTAAGAAACATTCTTTAACCAAATTGCTAGACTTGGTGCACACTAATCTATGTGGTCTGGCAAGAATCAGGAGTCTACAAGGAGATAGATATTTCATGTTGTTGATTGATGACCACTCCCAGATGATGTGGGTGACTTTCTTGAAAGAGAAATCTGAAGCACTTGAGAAATTCAAAATATTCAAGGCTATGGTAGAAAATGAAACTGGCATAAACATAAAATGCCTCAAATCTGACAGAGGTGGAGAATTCACATCTAGAGAGTTCATTGAATTCTATGAGAAACATGGGATAAAAAGATAGTTATCTGCTCCAAGGACTCCATAGCAGAATAGAGTAGTGGAGAGAAAGAACCGGACCATCCAGGAAGCTTCTATGACCATGATGATGGAAACAAATGTTCCTTAGATCTATTGGAGAGAAGCTGTGAGCACTGCTATTTATACTCTTAACTGGGTACAAATCAGAGGCAAGACTGGTAAGACTCCTTATGAACTTTGGTTTGGCATCACTCCTACTGTGAAGTATTTCAGAGTCTTTGGTAGCAAATGCTATATCAAAAGAGATGAAGACCTTGGCAAGTTTGATGCTAGAAGTGATGAAGGAATATTCTTGGGTTATTCTACACAGAGCAAAGCTTATCAGTGTTATAACAAGAGATTAAGAAAGATTGTGGAAAGTACAAATGTGAAAGTTGATAAAGGCATGGAAAATCCCTCAAGGTACTATGAGTATGAAGCTAATGATCAAAATGATATCTCAGACCAAGAAGAAAAAGTCCAAACTCCAGTCCAAATTCAGATTGATCTGGAGAATCTAGAAACACAAGAAGAAGAGACAAGCTTGAATGAACCTGTCCAAGATTTAGAAGTGCAATTGATTCCCAAAACTCCCAAGTATGTAAGACTGAATCATTCTAAAGACTAGATCATAGGAGATAGAAGCAAAGATGTTCAAACAAGAAGAAATATTTCTCAAGACTCAATGAAGTATTGTCTGATTTCAAAATTTGAACCAAAAATAGTAAGTGAAGCATGCAATGATGAAAGTTGGGTTAAAGCAATGAAGGAGGAATTGATGCAGATTGAAAAGAATCACACTTGGGATCTTTTTCCTAGATCTAAGGACAAAAATGTGATTGGGACTAAGTGGGTCTTCCAGAACAAACTAAATGAAGATGGTGAGGTAATAAGAAACAAAGCCAGATTGGTTTGTAAAGGTTATTCTCAAGTAGGAGTTGAATTTGAAGAGACTTTTGCTCCGATGGCAAGGATTGAAGCAGTCAAACAATTTCTTGCCTTTTCTGCCTTCAAAGATTTCAAGGTATATCAAATGGATGTCAAGTCTACTTTCCTAGATGGTGATTTAGAATAAGTATACATTGAGCAACCAGATGGATTTCAACTATCTGATAATGGAGAGATGGTCTGCCAATTAAAGAAGGCATTGTATGGACTCAAACAAGCCCCAAGAGCCTGGTATGAAAGGTTGGACAAAAATCTTCTAAAAATTGGTTTCAACAAAGGTATTGCTGACAGTAATCTATATTTTAAGATTGATCATGAAAATATCATGATTGTTGAAGTATTTTTTGATGATATTATTTTTGGAGGGAAGGATAGTATGTGCGAAACTTTTGCAAATCAAATGAAAAGTGAATTTGAGATGTCTATGTTTGGTGAAATGAATTTCTTCTTGGGTCTACAAATCACTTAAACAAAGAAAGGAATCTTCATATCTCAGACCAAATATGTGAAAGAATTATTGAAAAAAATTGGGATGGAGGATTCAAAGGCAGTGAATACTCCCATGGTTACTAGATGTAAGTTGAGTAAAGATTTTGAATCTCCTAAAGCTAATCAAAAAACATATAGGTCTATGATTAGAGGATTGCTCTACCTCACTCAAACTAGACCTGACATTATGAATGATGTTGGTCTTGTTGCCATATTTCAAGATGATCCTAAAGAATCTCATGTCATAGAAATCAAGAGAATTCTCAGATATTTGAAGGGAACAGTTGAGTATGGATTGTCGTATCCCAAGGATCACGATTTCTCTCTTCATGCTTATACTGATGCTAATTGGGCAGGTGATGTGGATGACTGGAAGAGTACCAATGGTGGTGCATTCTTTTTAGGGAAAAGATTGGTTTCTTGGCTAAGCAAGAAACAAGAGGCAATATCTCTATCTACTGTAGAAGTAGAGTATATTCCAGCAGCGAGTAGTTGTACTCAAGTATTGTGGATGAAGCAAATGTTAAGAGACATCAGAGTGGAGGATGAAGAACCTATCACAATCTTCTATGATAACTCAAGTGCAATAAACATATCAAAAAATCTAGTGTTGCATTAAAAGACAAAACATATATCCATCAAGTTCCACTTTTTAAGAGAGAAGGTGAACAAGAATGAAGTCAGATTGGAGTTAGTAGCCTCAAAGGATCAGATTGCAGACATTTTTACCAAACCTCTACCTAAGGACACTTTTAAGTATCTCAAGAAGAAGTTAGGGGTTATTACCCCTCCAATTCTAAATTAAGGTGCACTAATGTGCATCTATCCGGTGGATTTCACAATCATATGTTATGATCCAGATTGATGCTAGGAGGCTTCTACTTAGGGGGGGTAGACAGTATGATTCTGAAGCATGAGAAGTGGTTATAGGTATGCACCCTTTGCCATTGATGTCAAAGGGGGAGAGAAGACATGTGAAAAACAAAAAAGTGGTTGCTGATCAAAGGGGGAGCAGTAGAGGAAGAAAATACATGTGAATGATTGCTGGTGATAAGGGAAGCTATGTCAGTCAGTAAGGAGAAGTTCTTGTCTTAATGGTTAAAATAGTTTTTCACATCATATGTTGCCATCAATGACAAAGGGGGAGATTGTTGCAAGTATGGACCTAAACAGTGTTGTCATTGATGTCAATATACTCCTATTGCATTAATGTCAAAAATTGGATGAGTTATGTGCTGAGGATATTAAGAAAATTAGCCCCATCAAAAATAGAGAAGAACAGTGAAGACAGTGAAGTTCTATGAAGCAAAGATACCAGACAATTGAAGATCAGAGTATATGCATCAAAGGGTTTGTAGATATATGTCTGAAGGTTCTCCAATCAAGATTTCAGAGGTCCGCATGAAGATTTGAAGAAGTTATGGCCATATGAGTAAAACTTGTTCTGACAGTTGTTCAATGGTGACAGAGTGGCACAAATAGGTCCGGTGAGATCCAGAAATGTAATATCCTGCTTTACGAATCTGGTACCATGTTTAGGAAGCTAATTCGAATTAACAACTCGATTGTCTCATGGTTTGGAGGTTCACAAGTGATCCTTCTAGTGTGACAGTGATGACCGGTTGTGTTCTTGAGGTTCCAGATGAAGATGCAAATGATTTTAGTAAGCAGAAGTGGTGTGGATGTTCTTGGTGATTCAAACAAGCTTGTGGAGGTCTCCAGTTTGTGTCAAGTTCATATTGTTGGTCCACATTGAAGATTGAGCTTGTAATTGAAGATTTACCCTTGGGTAATGGTGTTCTTCCCAGTCCTGGCCGACTGGATGATTTGCATATGTTGCGGATAATCTTGAAGATGTTTTGTGAAGCATGGCATGTTCCTCAAAGAAGATTGAAGTTCCAGCTATGCATGGCCGATAATATAGTAATGCGCAAGAAGTTTTGTAACAAGTCAAGTTGTATTTTTGTAAATGCTCTGTAATAAAATGAGTGTATGTTGTGCCAACTTTGTTGATCATTCCAAAGTTGATGTCATCTATAAATAAGAGTTGTAAAGTCATTTCAAGTTGTATCATGTGTGGTCATGATAAGAAGGTGGTAAGGGAGAGGAGAAAAAAGCAGAGCAGAGGTGTTGAACTTTAATGGAACCGACTCAAGCATAGTGAAGATGTTAACTTCCAATTCAAGTTTGTAATATTTATTCTCTGTTGTAGAGAGTGTGTCTCCTATAGGTAGTGGGCCTCTTGTGAGCAATGTGCTTGGGCAGTGAGACCTAATTAGCAGGTGCCATTTTAGTCTTCATATTCTTTTAATAGAGAATATAATCTTGGGTTAGTCACCCCATAGTTTTTCCCTTAATCGGGTTTTCCACGTTAAAATTTTGGTGTTATTTGTGTTAAGTTTGTTTTTGCTCTTGAATTATTGCATTATGCTTCCATGATTGAATCTTTGATATGCTGTTGAAATACAAGAAGGTTTTAAGTAAATAAGGAACATAATTTTTGTGACAACTAATTCACCCCCCTCTCAGTTGTCTATCCTTAAATCAACATAATCAATAAGCTCAGAAACGTGGGACCATCCAAGCAGGTTGGATGGGTCCATAGTATGTACCTACATACTGGATACTTCCTTCATATTCTAGACTGCCTACATACCCTGTATCAATAGGATCAAGGTACATTACAATGCAGGTGATGATGATATGTAGTTCTGGGAGACTTGATGATGTAACGATAGGGGTTGGTTCATGTGGGATGATGAGATATGGTTTAGTGGTTGTGGATGTCAATTTTTGATGGGTAGGGGATGGTGTTGGTGTAGAAAAGGTTGTGAAAATGCTAAAGGGACCAAGGTTATGGATGGATAGGAAGGTCAAGTGAATGACATAACGGTGACATGGAAACATGGAGACTAAATATTGGGAGACGAGGGATATTTTGGGAATGATGAACAAGATCAATGGATCCGGATTGAACCTACACATGACGCCTGCAAGTAGGTTTTCATCATGGTACTTATCCAAGGCGCCACGAAGAGTGATTTTCACCACAGGATGGATTATTTCTCTTTACTATTTTTTTTGGAATTTATATAATTTTTTGATTTTTTTGTATTTTTGACATGGGGTATTCAGCAAACCAACTGTGGAACCATTTCAAGTGAATGATATTCATGGGCTCATCTAGTTCTTCTCCTTCAAGGGTGGAGAGGTGATATGCTCTAGAGCCATACTTTGCAATGACAATGTAGGGTCCTAGCCAATTAGGCTCAGATTTCCCTTTCTTTTCTCGCTCAGATAGATTCTTTTGATTTTCCTTCAGGACCAGATCTCCTACTACAAATTCCCTAGCATGGATCTTCTTGTTATAGGATTTGTGAAGCCAATCTTGGTACACTTAGAGGTGATTAAGGGCGTTCAGGTGTCGTTGATCCAACAGCTTGAGCTCTTGGAGGCATGCAACACGATATTCTTCATCAGTGATGACATTACGCAAGGAGATGTGCAAGGAGGGCAATTTGATCTTGATTGGCAGGATGGCTTCTACTCCAAAGACAAGGGAATATGGTGTAGCTCCTATGGGTGTGTGGATACAAGTGCAATAGGCCCAGAGGGCAAGGTGGATATGGAGATGCCAGTCACAGCCAATTTCATTGACAACTTTCTTGAGGATTTTGAGTAGAGTTTTATTAGTTGCCTCAGCCTGCCCGTTACCTTGTGGGTAATATGGAGTGGACCAATGATGTTGAATGTGGAATTGTTCACAAAGGTCCCAAACATCATGGTTTTTGAAATGTTTACCATTGCCAGTGATAATGGTAGATGGGATACCATAACGACAGATGATATAGTAGAGGATGAACTTAACGATTTGGTTTCCTGTGGTGAAAGTGAGAGGGATGGCTTCGACCCACTTAGTGAAGTATTCTATGGCAGTGATAATGAATTTGTGTCTATCAGAGGATTATGGGTGGATTTTGCCAACAAGATCTAGGCCCCACTGAAAAAAAGGCCATGGTTTAGTAATAGGTTGCAATGCCTAAGAAGGAGCGTGAATGAGATCTCCATGCTACTAACAGGGCTTGCACTTTTCCACGTACTCACATGCATCATGTTTCATAGTAGGCCAGTAATATCCAGTACACAAGAACTTCTTAGCTAGGACAATTCCACTTGTGTGTGCTCCATAGATACATGCATGGACCTCATGTAAGGCAAGGGAAGCTTCTTCTGTGTTTAAGCATCAAAGAAGAGTTCCATCATAGCTTCGGTGATAGAGGGTGTCGGCAAGGATAGTGTAGCAAGTGGCTTGGTGAATGAGGGATTGTTGTTATTTGCGGGTGGATTCAGGAGGGAAAGTGTGATGTTGGAGGTAGGTGTAAATGTCATGGTACCAGGGATTTTTCAGACCAACAATCTCACAAATGAATTCTAACTCGATGACACAATATGCTTGCATCAGGAGTTACTCCACAAGAAACTCACATTGGTGGCTGTCAAGAGGCATGTCCAGAAATGAACTGATAGTAGACATGGCATCAGCTGCTTTGTTCTGAAGGAAAGGTACCTGCTCAAACTGTATGTAGGTGAAGAATAGTTTGTATTCATCAACCATTTTATTATAGGGCACTAGCTTATCATCCTTTGTGGTAAACTCGTCATTCACTTGTTTAATGACCAACTGAGTATCTCCATAGACTTGTAGTTGTGAGATATTCCATTGCATGGCTATTTTGAGACCAATGATCAGAGCTTCATATTCAGCTACATTTTTTGTATAGGGGAAAGCAAGTCTGTAAGCTTTGAGGATGTAATCACCTTGCAGGGTCACCAGTAATATTCCTACCCCTGAACCATGATTAGTGACGGATCCATCAAAGTATAGTTTCCAATTTGTTGATTCTATCATGGTGAGGATGGACTCATCTGGGAAGTCTATGGACAACGGTTGATAATCTAAGGGGCACTTTGGCCAGCTAGTCTACTACAACTTGTCCTTTGATTGCTTTCCTGTCAACATACTCAATATCAAATTCACTCAACAACATGACCCATTTTGCCATTCTTCCTGTGAGTGCGGTCTTGGAAATGAGGTATTTAAGAGGGTCAACCTTAGATATGAGCTTGATAGAATGACTTAGCATGTATTGTCCTAACTTTTAAGAGTAGAAAATGATAGCTAGACATGTGCGTTCCATGGGGGTGTAATTAAGTTCATAGCCAACTAAAGTCTTGCTGATGTAATATATAGCTTTCTCATAACCAATATCATCCTGTTGTGCTAAAAGTGCCCCCAATGCTACTAAAGTTGCTAATATATATAATAACAGGGGCTTTCTATAGATAGGCACCATTAGGACCAGTGGTGAAGCAAGATACTCCTTGATGCGGTCGAATGCTTGTTGACAGTTCTGATCCCATTTAAAGTGTGCATTTTTGTGAAGTAAATGGGCAAAAGGGTGGCATTTGTCTGCGAGTTGAGAAATGAACCTTCATATAGCCTGTAGTTTGCCTTGGAGACTTTGGAGCTATTTGAGTGTCTTTGGAGAAGGCATTTTTGTTATGGTTGTGACTTTAGCAGGATCTACCTTGATGCCCCTATGGGAGATAATGAACCCCAAGAGTTTACTTGATATTATGCCAAAGATGCATTTCTTGGGATTGAGGTGAAGCTTGTATTCTCTGAGTCATGCAAAGATCTATCGTAGGATGTTCTTCCCTTGTTCTAGATTTCCCTAGAAGATCATCTACATAGTCTTCCATTATCTTATGTATCATATCATGGAAGATTGTAGTCATTGCACGTTGATAGGTTACCCCCACATTCTTGAGACCAAAGGGCATGACTTGCCAGCAGTATGTGCCCCAAGGACAGGTAAAAGTTGTTTTATGTTGATCTTCAGGGGCAATTTTGATTTGGTTATATCTAGAGAATCCATCCATGAGGGAGAGCATCTCGTGTCCTGCTATGAGATCTATAATCATGTCAATGTTGGGAAGTGGAAAATCATCTTTCGAGCAGGCTTTGTTAAGGTTTCAGAAGTCTGTACAATAACGGATGCCCCCAGGTTTTTTAGCAACTGGCACAATATTGGAGACCCACTCTGGATAATCAATAGGGTGGATAAAGCTAACATCTAACAACTTTTGTAGCTCTTCTTTAATGAGCAAGGTGACTTGATGGTGCATCTTGCGGAGTTTTTTCTTAACAGGTTTTGCGTCAGGATGTACCAAAAGATGGTGAACAACCAAAGACAGATCCAATCCTGGCATGTCAGCGTAAGACCAAGCGAACACATCTAGTGTTTCATGAAGGACTATGGAGATGTTGGATTTTTCTTCTATACTGAGACTTTTTGCTAGATGTGTGAGCTTGGGTGATTCTTGTGTGCCAAGGTTAATTTCTAGTGTGCCTTTGATCAAAATGTTGGAATGCTCTTGCTAGTGAGATGGTATAGGGGGAAGATTGAGATCCTCATCTTCTAGGGCCTCAGAGAGGTTTCCACCAGGAGATACATCTTTATTTTTCTCTTTTGTGTCCAAAAGTGCCTCAGAGAGGTTTTCACTAGGGGACGATTTTCTATTTTTTGATTTTTTCTTTTTTTGGACTAAGGATCTCTTCTTCCCCAAAATAGGCATCAGCGTGCAAGCATATGTCATATTGTGAGGTGTCGTGGAGTTCCAAGAATGTGGAGAGAGCCTCATCATTTGGAAATACGTCGAGAGGCAGGGGTCCTTGATAATCCCAATCAATGAGTACAGGATGAATTAGGGGGAGGTCAATAACGAAGATGGCATTGTCAGGGAAGATGCAAGAAAGGTCTAGATCTTCACATGAAGCTATGATGACACTCGGTGTGATGTTTTAAATACTAGAAGAGGATTCCATTACCTGTACCAAGGTTTTAGTGGGTCCCTGGATTGTCACAATCGGTGGAGCATATCCTAAACTGAAGTATTGAGCATATTTCTTGGGACATGTAGGATCAACTGATATGGGTTTTGTAACACCTTGTTCATCAACACCAAGTCCTATTCCACGGTAAGGCATTTTGGTACAAATTTGAAAAGGTACAGGATATTTTTCTTTGAAGTATTCTAGATTGATAGGTTCTAAGGTAGTTTCATCATGATATAGCCAATCACTTAGAGTTGTTTCTTCAACTTCTTCCTCTCTAGAGACCTGTGCTGGTACAAAAGGAATTTTATAATTGATCATGCACTGCTATTCTTTTTCCTTCTTCAGAAGATGACGACCATGAGAGCAAGGGAACAATGGTAATTGTCCCACATGGAAGGCATTGTGAAGCTCATACTCACCACACCCTTTGTCTATGATGTTAACCTTTTGAGGGGTATGGGTGGAAGATGAAGTGGAGGCTTGTGATTGTTCAATGGTGACTTGCGGTGTGAATGACTATGTGGATGGAGTGGATGAGGGATCTTTGACATGGTCCCCATAGGTGCTCAAACAATGGAATTGTTGATCATAGACAACCTCTAATGCCTTGCAGTATTCAAAAGGTTGTTGATCGATGGGGATAGTGACTTCCACAGCATTATGAGGGAACTTGACGCATTGATGATAGATGGAGGGAATAGCTTGCATGGCATGCAACCATGGTCGGCCTAGGAGGAGATTATATGGAAGGTCAAGATCAATCACATGACATATAGTGGGCATGGTGAGTGGGCCTACCTTGATAGGGAGGCATATAGTGCCTTCAGATTCTCTCTGTGTGTTGTCATATGCCTTGATGGAGATAACCAAAGATTCTGAGTCAGCTGCTGAATACCTAAGGAGTTTTATGAATTTTAATGTACATATGTTCAAGCCAGATCCATTATCCAAGAGAGCCCTCTTGACTCTATGGTTGGCGATTTGAACTTCAATATGAAGGGATTTATTATGTGTGGGGTCAATAGGTGGCATGTTGGCATGGCTAAAGGTGAGATGACAGGATGATGATAATTAAGTGACCAAGTTTTGGAATTGGGTGGGAGGTATGTCAGTAGGAGCATGAGACTCTTGGAGAGCCTTGTCAAGTATTTCCCATTGTATGGCAAATGTCCTAAGGAGTTCCAAGATGGAGATTTGAGCAGGAGTCTTTCCAAGATGATCAAGGAAGTTGTATTGCGAAGTGGTGGTAGTGGAGGGTGGGGATGGTCCCTTCATAGTTATATGCCCATGGCGGGTGGTGATAGCACATTCGAAGGTAGTATTTTTGACTTTGATGGTGGCAACACAAGTAGAATTAAAATCAATTCTACCTACTATATTATCGTAGGGCGGAAGAATGTTGTTGTACTTGATATTGTTGGTTTGGTTTTTAGGATTGGCGTTGGAGGAGGATGGTTGAAAAAGGTTTGATTATTGTTGTGGTGGGGAAGAGGGTCTTGGTAGACTCCTAGGCCATCATTGGGTGATGTATTATCGTGGTCTTCCATTTGGATTCCACCGCATTCAACAAGGTCTTGGACATAGTTTTTTAATTTCATGCATTTGTTTGTGGTGTGGCCCTTGATGCAATGGCAGTCACAATATCCATTCTCTTTGTACCACATGGGCTTAGGTTTGTTTTTATCAAATGGTTTTGTTATGGGGAGTTCAACCATGTTGGTGCGGAGTAGCTTTTGGAATACAACCTCGAGTGGCTCACCCAAGGCAGTATATTTGCACTTTAGATTGTTAGGAGGATTTCTCTTTGGAGGAGTGGGCAGGACTGATACATTGTTAGAAACATTTTGGACTATGTTTGTCTCTTTTGGTTGAGGAGAGGTGATTTGGATGTACTTGGAATCGGTAGCACTATCTCCTACAGTGTTCTTGTTTTTAGCCCAAATTTAGGTTTGTCATTGGAGGTTTTGTCATTGTCATTTCTATTGTAGATTTTGACTAGACCCTTTGCAATAAGGGCTTTTTCAATAGTGACTCCTTTCTCTATGATTTCATTGAATGTTGATGCACAATGTACTTACAAATGGAAGGTCATTTCTTGGTTGAGGTTTTGGATGAAAATATGGACAAGTTGTTTTTTGGAGGTTGTCCAAGGTAGCCTACTAGCAAGGGCTCTCCATCTTTATAGATAAGCAGTGAAACTCTCACCACTTCATTGTTTGGTGTTGCAATGGTCAAGCATAGTGATCTCATGTTCTACATTGTATGAGAAGTGGGCGACGAATTTCTCTGAAAGATTGGCAAAATTGGATATGGATCCATAACATAAGTGCATGAACCATTCTAGGGCTTGTCCTCCTAGGCTTCGCGGAAAAAGACAAAGGAGGAATTGGTCATCATAGGTAACTTCTTGGCATGTCATGAAGAACTCCTTGATGTGGTCACAAGGGTCTCCTTTTCCTTTGTATTTAATAAATTTTGGCATTTCAAAGTGTTGAGGAAAAGGTGTGATGGCAATGTTTCTGTTGAACAGGTAGGGACATAAGTCTTCAAACTTATAGTGTTTCTTTTGGGCCCCTAGTTGGATGTTTTTACGGGTGTTTTTCATCTCTTTCTATTCTTGGTCGAAGGGGTTAACAAGAGGTGGTTGTGATATTTGGTGGAGTGGAGGTTGTTGTATTGATGATTGTTGGTATTGAGGGTGGACATATTATTGTTCTTGTTGGGAGTGGGCGTATTGCTGTTGTGCGTGAGGTGGAAGACCTATGGTTTCTGTGTAGATGTGAGAGCCCTGTGTTTATTGTTGTGGGATGACTTGTTGAGTTCGGGGTTGTGGTTATTGTTGGGTGCCGTAAGGAGGATGCATTAATGATCCATGGTGAGGTTGTTGATGCATGGAAGATTGGTATGAGTGCACTGGATTGGTATAATTTATCGACGAGTTTTGAGGTTGGTTGAGTGGATTTTCAATGGGTATTTGAGTCATGGGTGGCGCTACCATTTGCATGACAACCGATCTTGGTGGAATGTTTAGTGGTGGAAGATGTTGTGGTATAATCGTAGGGGCTTCTTCTTGATTATTTGGTGGGGGTGGTATGGCAGTGATGGTGAAATGAGAAGGTACCCTGGAAGTGGGCACATCGATGGGTAGCATGTCATATGGTAATCCAATGGGGGGATCGGATGCTTGTGGTTGTTGGACATTTCTAGCCCTCATGTTTTGGCCCAAGATGTGGATGGTGGTGGTGTTGGTGGCATAGCTAGCCCAAGGATTATTGTGAATGGTTTTGTTAGGATTAGGGACACGTCTTCATGGTTGATCGTGGATGGGTGTTGGTGGTTTATCATGAAAAATGGTTTTGAGCTTGTCATGGTCATATGAATATGGAAGGCGCGTTCCATGCTCAATGAGATGTTGAATAAATCCATCCTTATGGTTGTTAATTAATTGGTCAAACTTGTCATGTAACCCCTTTTCCCTAAGGAAATTGACAAAGGTGGGGGAATAAGTTGGATGATGATGAGTGGATGATTCACCCATTTCAAGTTGGTTGACATATTCCTCCATGTTACTCATGGTTGAGCCAGTAGGAGAGAGGGGGTGGTAATGAGCATCCATTTTCTTATCTTATGATCGCGTAATGGGAGGCATACAAGGTGAATTTGAGGTGGGTTTGTATGACAAGGTGCCAATGATGATGGTAGGTGCAAAATCTAGATCAAGATGATTGGAGGTCGATTGTTATCCTATGTACTTAGGGTAGACAAAGAGTCTAAGCAAAGGGATGATGTGATTGTTTTACTTGGGGTAGGTGAGACGCACCAAGCAAAATGAGATTTTTTAGAGTTTACTAACTTAGGATTTATCAAGATTCCCAAGCCAATTTATCCAAGAGGGTCGATGACAAAAGGATAATTTTGATCTAGAGTTTAACCTTAGGATGTGGATGTGATATTTGAATTGATTTTTCGATTGGGTTTTGATGAAATGTTTGATCTTAATTGATTAAAGGTAATGATTGATTATGGATTGGTTAAGGATGATAAGATTTGTTTTAGGATGGTAAATCTAGTGATAGGTGACAAGCAAGGTTTCAGCTAGAGATGTTTGGATGTTAGTGAGAATGATGACAAGGATATTGATCAATGATGGAGGCAGATCACAAGCTACTAGTGATAAATGGACAAGGTTATGGAGTGAAGTAGCATGTAATGTCAGAGGATGATATGGAACGGAGGTTTTTGACAACCACAAGGACAAAAATTTGATGTAATGATGGATTTTTAGGATGGGCGCTGATACAAAAAACTAGGCACTGATATGAAGGAATGGGCACTGATGTGAGGTAACGGGCACTAATATAGAGGATTAGGCACTGATGTGGAGGTCTAGGCACTGATGTGGAGGTCTGGACGCTAATGTAGAGGTCTAGGTGCTGATTGAGATGATTAGGCACTAATACATAGGTTTAGGCATTGATACAGAGGTTTAGGTGCTGATGAAGAGGACAGGGTGCTCATGAAGAGGATTGGGCGTTGGTGAAGAGGATTAGGTGCTAATATGGAGGGTTAGGCACTGATGTGGGACAATGATGGTTTTGTGTGATTTTTAAGGTGATGAGTTAGATTTTTGACAAATTTTGGGCTTGGGATGTGATGTTTTTGGAGTTTGGAGATTTAAATGTGTCAATAGTTTGCTCTTTCAAATGGCTCCAATGATGTTTGGGTGATGTCAATGAGAGTCTTCTTTAACAAGTGATACAAGCATGTTCAAACAAGTTCATACAATGTCCAAAGGTTTTGTTGTGAAATTAAACAATCATACACAACCTAAGGTGAAGATAGGACAATATTTGTTGGATCCCCTAGTCATGCCTATTCAAAGTGGATAGCTCTAGGATCTTGGTAGCACTGGCTCCTCTCCACGGCACTCACTTATCATGCATACCAAGTTCCAGGTTTCCCAAGGCTCATACCCCCACCAAACCTTAGGATTGTCCCTGTTATCTCTTCTATGAACCACAAGAATCAGAACGGCTTTGAAGGTCCCACCTTCTACGCCAACAAATAGAGGGATTTGGGCTACTAAAACAATGGTTTGTAGTAAGTGTTTTCGTTTAGGTGGCCATACGTGCAGCAGCGCTACTCTCCGTTATGAAGTCTCCAAGCCTTCAAGGGTTACGCCTTGAAGGGTTTTGGGGGAGGTTAGTTGTCTGTATGACACAACAACATCTGTTGTTTTTGACTTTCGTCACAAACACATTATTTTATATAGCAGATCAAAAGAGCTTGGCTTTAGCTTGTTACCGCTTGGGTCATTCCCACCTTTCAAAGCAGGGTGGTAGGCCCTCTAAAGGTCCAACAAAAGCAACACAAGTGCAAAAATAGTTTTGATCCCCAAGTTCATACGAAGATGCGAGGGGAGAGCATACATATTTTTGGGCTTGGGTCACACTAAACAAGGTTCTTTTTTAGCTCTTGAATTATGTTGGGGGTGATTTATGAAAGTGTTGCGTGAAGTTTTTGATTCCCAAGATCACCAAGTGGTGTGAGGAAAGAGCATACACTTATACAACACTTAACAAAACCACAAAACACTTCCCACAACGTTATAAATTTTCTTGTTTAGATGAGTGAGAATGCAACTTTATGGTTCTTTTTAACTCAATGAGTGAGGATGCAGGTTGTTGCTCATTTTAAACCAATGAGTTATGATACAATTTGTTGTTCATTTTAGACCAATGAGTTATGATACAATTTTTTGTTCATTTTAACCTTATGAGTGATGATGCAATTTATTATTCATTTTAGACCTTATGTGTGATGATGCAATTTGTTGTTCGTTTAGACCTTATGAGTGAATATGCCTAAAATTTAGACAAATAAACTCATACAAAAGGCATCAAAATTAAATGCTTCAAACTAGTAAAACCCTGCAAGAAAGGAGTCAATAGTTTGATATGAGCCTTCGACGGTTGAACAAGGCTGCAAAACCAAATGTTAGACCAAAAAAAACACAACTTTTGGTTAGCTACTAATCTGGGAGATCAGGCACTAATGCACTATATAGGTGCTGATGCAGAGGTCTAGGCACTGATCCAAGACAGGCAGCACCTCCCCCTTGTAAATTTTATTTTTCCTACAAAATAGAGAGCTTGTTCCCAAAATGGGTACTGATCTGTAGACTGGGCGCTAATGTGCCAGATAGGCACTGATGTGCTAGATAGGTGCTAATGAGCCAGATAGACACTAATTTGCAGAAATAGGCACTGATCTGACCTGTCACAAGAAAAGAAACACAAAACATGCAAATTTGTTAGCTAAAAGGTGGTGGGGGTCCCACCGGGCATGCCAATATGTCTACCTATGAAAATGAGATCTACAATGGATGCAAATTACACCTAAAATGCACCCAATCTCAAGGCCAAGGGACCTCAAAATTGGACTAAACTACTAACAAGCTAAACTATCTAATTGCACCATAAAATAAGCCTATTAGTAGTGATATGTCCTAAATGGATAATAGACTAATCTATGCTAGTTGAATTGCACTAATAGCTATGGATGTGAGCACTCAAATTGAGAGAATAACTTTGCATTGTTGTTATATGGAGCCTAATCAGACTTGGAAGTTAAATTATCCCCACTTTATCGGTGCGGTTTCCCCCCAAATTCCTACAGGATCAAGGGGTAGTGCCCCTTGTGGGGGTTTGGGGGTAGCGCCCCCAAGATGGGGTCAAGGGGCAGCACCCCTTGCGGGTTCCAAGGGCAACACCCTTGGCGTGCTCCCTGTCATGATATAGGGTGAGGTTGAGGGGCAGTGCCCCCGTGGGGGCTCGGAGGCAACGCCCCCGAAACCTCACATAGTTTTTTATTATTTTATTAAGGCATCAGAAGTTATTTTTCATTGGCCGACATAAAAAAATCCTATTCTGTAACTGACAAAAGTTGTGATAAAAATGGCTAAGGGTTAGAGTTTTCATTGATGTATTGTAGCATTTGCAGCGGTATTGAGTTGCATGGATTGTTGGTTGTAATCTGTTTGATTTACTGGATAATAATATTGGACTCTCTGTTTGGTGGATGTAGCCTGAGTTTGGGTGAACCACATTAAAACTTGTCTCTCTTTGTTATTATTTCTATGTATTTCCATTCCTCTGTTTAATCTTTATTTGCATTTAATTGATATCTTCTATCGACTAAACCTAACATGCATAAAATGACTTGTTCCAAATAGGAGGTGGAGGCCTCAATTTATAGATTTTTGGAGATTAGATTCGAGGGCTAGGATCAATTTGAAAGATTAATGGTGGAGATTGCTTGAGGATCCTCAAGCAAGGAGAATTGGACAAATGGCATGATTGGATTAGATGTGGAAGTTGCCCCAAGATTCAACGGATGATCAATGGATGAGAATGCAAGTTTGAATGAATGGATGGCTAGAATTGAGTAGGTGTATGACATGTAAGGACTCATTTATGAAAATGCAAGGCTTAGATTTTGTGGATAATTTTTAATTCCATCAGGAGGACAAGTGGAATTTAAAATTAGAAGAATAGTGTTCAAATAGTGCCACATAGAATTTTAAATTAAGGTGAATAGTGACACATGGAGTGGGGTGGAAGAAAGAGGACAAATGTACTCAATTTGGAAGATCTGCCAATGCTTCCGAAGTACCACTTGTCATGACAAGTGGACTTCTAGAAACATGGGGGTTTGTAATGATGAATTAATTAAAATTAATTCATGTGCACATGGATTAGAAGAAAATAATTATGATTACAAAAAGTAATCAAAAGTGCACAAAATAGGGAATTAAATAAATATGATAATTTATTTAATTTTTTGGGATGAACTATAGTAAAAAATATTTAATTTTCAAACTATAGTAGAAGAATTGATTTTTATGACAGGATAAAGGTGCAGAATAAATTAATTAAATAATTAAAAATTATTTAATTAATAATCGGATTGGATGAAGTGATGCGAGTGGATTAGAGTTGAATGTGACCATTTTTAGGTGTCTACATTTCTATTTCGTTTACATGCAGGAACAATTTGTTTATGTGTAGGCTTTGAAATAATAAGAATTTATTGATTTTCAATTTATTGTGTTATGGAAAAAATGATTTCAAACAATTTTGTACTTATTGGGTAGGGATTTGTAAGAGCATGGTACATAGCTTGCAGAAAGTCATCAGCAATCTTGTTAGTGCCAGCCAATAAGAAATTTGTTGTAAACAATTTGCTTTTCCAAGGGCCCTGCCAACCTTGCTTCATTATTAAGGTATATAAGTTAAAAAGAGAAATGCTTATTCTACTTGTAGGAACTGATTTTATTTTATGTATATTTATTAACAAAATGATTTATTTGAATTTTTAGGTAGATGGGATGATAGCTCCACCCCAAAAATCAGAAACCAAGAATACTAATAAATGGTTGCAATTTGTTAAACTGGAAAGATTTACTCTGATGGGTACAGGTCTAATTAATGGACAGCGAGAAAAATTGTGGGCTTCCCAATATAAATGGGTCAACAAACAAGTAACAACCGTTTATTCAAAAATAGTCTTTTAATTTTCATATATTTATATACACACAATACACTATATATATGTAAGTAACAATTTTTTATTCAAAAATACTTTTAATTTTTATATATATACACATTGTATATATACATGTTATACAGTGTATATACATAATATATACACACATACACTATGTATATACATACAATTGGGAGACAGAGAAAATTTGTGAGTTGGCCAACATAAGTGGGTCAAAATCAAATAAGTATCAACATGTTATTTAGAAATAATCTATTAATATATATACACACTCATATATATAATGTGATATACACAGTATGTATTAGTGTATGTATATACACAGTGTGTATGTGTATTGTTAGGGTTAGCCGACAGAAGATATCAATTAAATGCAAATAAAGATTAAACAGAGAAATGGAAATACACAGAATTAATAATAGCGAGAGACAAGTTTTAACGTGGTTCACCCAAACTCGGGCTACATCCACCAAACAGAGAGTCCAATATTATTATCCAGTAAATCAAACCGATTACAACCAGCAATCCGTTGCAACTCAATACTGCTGTAAATGCTACAATACGATATCAAAGCCCTAACCCTTAGCCACTTTTATTAAGCCTTTATTGTCGGTTACAAAAATTAGGGTTTTCTTATGTCAGTCATAAAAAAAATAGGATTTTTTAAGTCAGCCCTAAAAAGAAATTTCTTAGGGGTTGCCATCCCCGAACCCCCACTCGGGGTCCAGCCCAGCCTCGAACCTCGGTGAGGATACATGGCTAGTGTACAGTACTTTCCTGATTAGTCGCCACCTACCAACAATCTCCCACTTGGAGATTGATCAGGCTCCACACCAAACAATCTCCCACTTGGAGACTGAGCCTGGACGACACCGCTGTGCATGCAGCTCCCACTGGAAATAAGCACCCTGGACTCTACTATTCTATTTTTATTATTTTTAGTCTAGAAGACCAATCGAAGCTGAAGAGGAGCTCAGCTTCTCCCTTGTCACTGCCTTTGTAAACATATCCGCTGGATTTTCATCTGTATGTATCTTTTCCAGCCTTAACTGTCCATTATCCAACACTGACCGAATAAAGTGATACCTCAACTGTATGTGTTTGGTCTTTGAATGCAAGGTAGAATTCTTTGCAAGATGTATGGCACTCTGACTGTCTGTATACAAAGAACTATTACCCTGTTGTTTACCCAATTCTTCCATGAAAGATTGCAGCCATATCATCTCCTTGCTTGCCTCTGTTGCAGCTACATATCCTGCCTCTGTGGTGGATAAAGCAACCACCTTTTGCAACCAGGAAATCCAACTCACCGATGTTCCACCTACAGTAAAGACATAACCTGTAGTACTCCGCCTGGTATCAATATCCCCTACCAAATATGAGTCTACATAACCTGCTAAATCAGTATTAGAGCCCCCAAAACATAAGTGTTGATTAGATGTACCTCTCAAATATCTGAGAATCCATTTGACCGCATTCCAATGCTCAAATCCGGGATGACTCATATACCTGCTAACGACTCCGACAGCATGTGCAATATCCGGTCTCGTGCATACCATGGAATACATTAAACTTCCTACAGCTGAAGCATATGGTACCTTGGACATTTTTTCTTCCTCCTCTTGTGTCTTTGGACACATCTCCTTAGTCAATTTCAAATGACCAGGCAAAGGTGTGCTGACAGCTTTTGCATTCTCCATATGGAATCTCTGCAACACCTTTTCAACATAAGCAGCCTGAGATAGAGTCAATTTTCTATGCTTCCTATCTCTACAAATTTTCATACCAAGGATTTGTTTTGCTACCCCCAAATATTTCATATCAAATGACTGTGCTAACTGATGTTTTAACTCTCTGATGTGATCCATGTTAGACCCAGCTACAAGCATATCATCAACATATAAACATAAAATAATGTAGCTGTCATTATCCAGCCTCTTAAAATAAACACAATAGTCAGAATTACACCTACTGTAGCCTTGCTCATCCATAAAACTATCAAATTTCAAATACCATTGCCAAGGTGCTTATTTTAGGCCATACAAACTCTTCTTCAATATGCACACTTGTTTCTCCTTACCTTTGACCTCAAATCCCTATGGTTGTGCCATGTATATCTCCTCCTCCAAATCACCATGGATAAAGGTAGTTTTCATATCTAGCTATTCCAAATCTAGATCTTCAGCAACCACAATACTTAAAATAGTACGAATAGAAGTCATCTTGACAACCGAAGAAAATATCTTATCAAAATCAATGCCCTTTTTCTGTGCAAATCCTTTTACAACTAACCTGGCCTTAAATCTTTTCTTACCTCCATCTTCCTCTTTCAACCTGTAAACCCATTTATTTGGTAAAACCTTGTTACCTGCAGGTAACTTACATAATTCCCAAGTCTGATTTTTCAGCAAGGAGTCCATTTCTTCTTTCATAGCATGCTCCCACTGAACCTTTGTATCCACCTGCATAGCTTCATCATACCCTTCTGGTTCACCAACATCTGTTAACAAAATAGAATACAAAGAGGGAGAAAACCTTTCAAAAGGTCTACTTAGCCTTGTTGACCATCTAACATTCACTAAAATTTGTGGTATTTCTGGTTGCTGTTGCGGAGCATGAGGAACCACTGGAACATCACTATTTGGAGTATCATCCAGCACCACATAATCTTTTGCTTTCTTCTCATGCTGCTGCAACTGATCTTTGTACAACACCTTCTCATTAAATATGACATCCCTGCTTCTCACAATTTTTTGATTTTCAAAATCTCAAAGCCTATAACCAAATTCATCAATGCCATATCCAACAAAGGTACACCTTTTTAATTTTGCATCCAGCTTGGTTCTATTTTCAGAATCTATATGTGCAAAAGCTTCATAGCCGAAGGTTTTTAGAAAAGAATAACTCACCTTCTTACCTGTCCATGCTTCCTCTGGAATACCACAGCCCAAAGGAACTGAAGGACCTCTGTTAATTAAATATATAGCAGTGTTGACAGCCTCTACCCACATATTTAAGGGCAGCCCAGCATGCAATCTCATGGTCCTTGCACGCTCCATTATTGTCCTAATCATGCGTTCAGCCACTCCATTTTCCTGTGGAGTTCCTAGAACCATTTTTTTCCTATGAATTCCATTAAAGGAACAATAATCCTCAAATTCTTTGCTGCAATACTCACCACCGTTATCAAATCTAAGACATTTTAATCTTTTACCTGTCTCATTCTCAACCAAGCTTCTCCATTTCTTAAATGTTTCAAATACATCAGATTTCTATCTAAGGAAATAAATCCATACCTTCCTAGTTGCATCATCTATGAATGTAACATAATATCAAGAGCCACCAAGAGAATATACCTGAGCTGGTCCCCATACATCGGTATGCACAAGCTCCAACTTTTCATTTTTCTTTTGCTTCCCATCCTTGAGAAAACTGACTCTCTTTTATTTTCCATACACACAACTTTCACATAAATCCATATTAATACATTTCAGACCTGGTAAAACTTTCTTAGAATGAAGTGCCTTCATACCTTTTTCACTCATATGCCCAAGTCTGTTATGCCATAGTGTTGTTTCAGAACCTGCAGCAACTTTTCCAATCTCTTCCTGCAAACCTGCAGCAACTATTCCTGAACCCATTTGTTTTTCCTCTATAACATCTAAAGTAGAAGGAACAGTATGACCTGTACAAAGATATAAGGTGCCTACTTTCACACCTTTTTCTACTACTAAGGCATCTTTTGAAACCTTCCAATTTTTATCAGTAAATGTAACAGTGCAACCTTGTTCAGTTAGCTGCCCTGTTGAAATTAAATTCCTACTAAGCCTTGGAACATGCCTTACCTCTTGTAGTAGCCAATGATTCCTATTCTGCAACTTAATCTTGATTCTTCCCTTTCCAACAATCTGACAGGGTTCGTTATCTCCCAAATAAACCAACCCAAAATCCCCTTGGACATAATCAAGAAAATAACTTCTATGGGGCGTAGCATGAAATGAGGCCCTTGAATCTAAAACCCATGAATCATTAGCATTATTTAGGGAAAGAATCAAAGCATCATCTTCAGATTTATTACTTACCACATTTGCTTACTTATTGCCTTCTTGTTTGTCTCCTTCTTTATTTTTCTGAGACCAACAATCTTTTTTCAGATGACCTGGTTTTCCACAGTACCAGCAATCCTTTTGTCCTCTGGTTTGGGATCTTTTGTCCTTTGATTTTTCTCATGACTTCCCAAGACCTCCAGAATCTTTTCCTCTCTCCTTTGATCTGCCCCTACTTTCTGCATTCAAAACACTGCCTGATTTGGATCCACCTGAGCTTTTTTTACGAATTTCCTCACTCAGAATAACACCAACAACATCATCAAATTTTAGGGTATTTGAACCAGAAACAAAGTTACTAAGCGCCATTACCAAACTATCCCAGCTTTCAAGCAATGAACATAATATCAAGAGAGCTCTAACTTCTTCATCAAATTTTACATTTACAGAAGTCAATTGACTGATAATCGTATTAAATTCATTTAAATGATCTATCACAGATCCACCATCAACCATTTTCAGATTAAACAAATGCTTCATAAGAAATACCTTATTTGAGGCTGAGGGTTTTTCATACAATTTAGCCAAAGCTTTCATCAGACCATCTGTTGTCTTCGCTTCCATTATATTGAATGCCACCGACGGTGCCAGGCACAACCGAATGGTTCCCAGTGCTTTTCTGTCAAGAAGATTCCAATCCTCATTAGACATTGTTGCCAGTTTCTTGTCTACTCCTTCCAACAACCTCCATAAATCCTTTTGATAGAGGTAATCCTCCATCTGTATCTTCCATAACTGATAGTTCTACCCATTGAATTTATCAACCTTCAATTTACCCTCGTCTGCCATTGCTCCCACTCAACCGTGAGACTTTCCTGCAGATGATAATCGAACACAACCCACTCTGATACCACTTGTTAGGGTTAGCCGACAGAAGATATCAATTAAATGCAAATAAAGATTAAACAGAGAAATAGAAATACACAGAATTAATAACATCGAGAGACAAGTTTTAACGTGGTTCACCCAAACTTGGGCTACATCCACCAAATAGAGAGTCCAATATTATTATCTAGTAAATCAAACCAATTACAAGCAGCAATCCCTGCAACTCAATACCGCTGCAAATGCTACAATACGATAGCAAAGCCCTAACCCTTAGCTGCTTTTATCAAGCCTTTTTTGTCGGTTACAAAAATTAGGGTTTTCTTATGTCAGTCATAAAAAAATAGGATTTTTTAAGTCGACCCTAGGATTTTTTAAGTTGGCCCTAAAAAAATTTTCTCGGGGGCTGCTGCCTCTGAACCCCGACGAGGATACATGGCTAGTGTACAGTACTTTCCTGATCAGTCGCCACCTACCAACGTGTATGTGTGATAGAATGTATATATCTATTGTATCTCATACACATGTATTGTATATATGGTGACAAAATATATATACATAGTGTATCTCACACACATACACTCTGTATATACATATACACAATGTTTATGTATATACAGAGCATATATGTGCAATGTATATTTGTGCAGTGTTTAAGGTCTATAATTGAAAAAGATAATTGCAGAGGTTGTTAAAGATGTTGTTTCACAAGAATAAAGAGACACCCCTTTTAATGTTATGTAGAGAAGTGTAGCTGCGATGGAGAGACTACATAAGGAGGCCTCACATAAATAGTCGCCATGTTGTTGTGTCATCTATTTACATAATTTTTGACCCAACTGAATTTTGACTTGTTTGTTCGACATTTTCAACCTGTTATGATTGACTATATGATTTACACTATTTTTAGGTATGGTCGATGTTTCTCAACCAGTCTGTAAAAAAATTGATAACTGGTGCATTTACAATGCACCAGCTGTTTAAGATTTACTGCGTAAGGATCACATACTTTTCAGACCTTCTAAGCCTAACCGTGATACAGGACACACAGTACAACATCATTAACTAATATATTTTTGCCACTTTAAGTTATTGTATTAAGTATGGAATTAAAAATTCTTTTGAATATTATTCATTTCAGTGGTTTAACATTCATAGCAATTTTACACTTCATTTGTAAGAAAAAATGGTAAATATTTATTTTATTTTTATTGGTGAAAATTTAGCTTTGACTATTAAAGTGGATAATGTTTAAGAATAGTCATTTAGATGAATACTATTTGGAAGTTTCAAATTGTTAGGGTCAAGTTTTTTAGATTAGATATTTGAGGGCCGATGGCTTATGTTATGGAATCAAATGTTTTGCTTATGTGATAGTGTCTTTTTGTTGGCATAAAGCACTACAAAAGGTTGTCTAGATCAAAACGAAGATATAGCAAAGCCTTATATGCAAGACTATACATAGTCACACTCTACTCGAATCTAATATTTCAAAAATTTGAAATCACTGTCATGTAAAGTAAGAGTTATATGAGACAATGTATGGTAGAGGGTGTAACGAGGACTGTATGGGAAGGACCCTTTTGCTTCCTATAATATGTGCTTCTAAAATTTGTATTATTTACACATTTACTTTCTTTTTATTAAAAAAAATGATATATGACACTTTCAAATCACACACCAAGATAAATCATCTAAAAAATTTTCTCCTCTTCTCGTTGATGGCTCATGGAGAGTGATCTAAAATATTGATGTAAATAACTTAACATAGTTTTCTCTTAGAAGCATTACAACTTAGTTTATAATAGAAGCATTCAAATGTAGTATTTACTATAAATAAAAGTTTATTTTGTGAAACATCATTGTTAGAGGAATAATTATTTATCTCATTTGTATATTTATCTAAATTAATGGATTTGTCATCACATAGTTTACTAAAAAAAACATTCTAATATCATGAAGACTATGAAAATATTATGGTTGCAATAGATTTGTGTTGGTTTAATAGTTTATTGAAAATAATGCAAAGAGATGGACTAGCTAAAATGTGAATTAAATTTAAACATATTAACTAACAATGGCATCAAGAATAAGAGAAAATGAATGAGTTAAATCCTAGTAAATAATTGCAACTATTGAGCATAGAATAAAATAGCATTTTAATAATTATCAAAAAATTCAACAAAAAAATTCAGTTACC
Organism: Cunninghamia lanceolata; assembly: GCA_027924645.1. Classification (NCBI taxonomy): domain Eukaryota; kingdom Viridiplantae; phylum Streptophyta; class Pinopsida; order Cupressales; family Cupressaceae; genus Cunninghamia; species Cunninghamia lanceolata. Next base: position 2,555,955 of record BSBN01000286.1, on the reverse strand, counting down.
TTGGAGAATTTTACTGAATTTTGAAACATAGAGCTTTACATAATTGAAATTTATTAATTGAAGCAATTTGAAAGTTTTTATTAAACCATTTGTCATTAGAATCTAGCTACCCAAAAAAATTTATGACAATCTAATTCTTGAAATATCAACAGACATACACTTTTCTATTGAATAATTGACAATAATAGTATTGAGATTGATGTATGATGCATGCTACACCCTTAATATTATAGTGTGCATAGGGATACAAGTAGTTATTTTGTGGCTAACATAACTCTTTATTAAGTTATATGATCATTAAAATAGTCTTAGATAGGTAGTTAAGTCAACTTGAGTGGCATTCATGGCATAAGTATGGTATATATAAGAGATAAAGGATATCTTATTATTGTTGAACACACCAGGATAGTGAGAGAGAAGGTGAATCGGTATCTAAATAAACTTCAAATCCTCTGGAGCAGATTAAAACTTAAACATTATAGCATCAACATAAGCATGAAAGGTCAACACAATGCACATGAGCACATAACACCAGATATACGTGGAAAACCCAAGAAGGGAAAAACCATGGTGAGGATTAACTCACAATAAATGAAGCTCAAAATTACAACTTTGTTTTAGGGCTACAACCAAGGAAGCTACTACTTCTTGCTAAATTTGTTTTAGAGCTACAACCCAAGGAAGCAACTACTCCCTAAAAACTTTATTTTAGGGTCACTCCGAAGGAAACTACTACTCCCTGCCAAGGAAGAAACTACTCTCTGAATTGAGAACACACTAAAAAATGAATATAGTATGAAAATCCTTCTACTACCTAAAACCTGACTTTGAAGCTCACACCTTTGATGACTACACTTCTACTTCTACTGATGATTGGATCCATTAGGCACACTCTTTACTTTCCTCCTATCGCAAAATGTCTTCAAGATAAATCACAATAGCCTCTAACAATTCTACTTTTTCTCCTTCAGTCACACATCACAATGCATATGATATTCATACTCTGCTTTTTATAGTTTCATATTTTCATTTTCACAATCATACCTTCACCTAGACCAACTAGTTTTTGTTAGTGTTAAACTTTATTGTATATTAATTATTCTAAGTAATATAATTAGCACATGGATTTAAGCCACCTTAGGTGGCTAGGTGTCAACTTGGAGAGTTTGACACATTTCTCCAAGCTATGTGTCGACACTCATTTGACACTTGGTGAATGGAGTGTCGAAGTCGACTCCTAAGTCAACTCAACATCTTCACCTCTCTCACCTATATGTACACATCTTGTTAATTGTTTATCTATTTCAATCCAATTACTTTCACTCCATTTTTATATTTCAATCTAATTGCTTTCACTCCATTTTTGATATTAACATTTTGGCTTAGTCAATTCATGGTTCTAGCAAGGTATCAGAGCTAAACTAAGTTGTTAGCTAGTTTGTTTTGGAGGCATAAATTAGGTTTGTGTTTTGTAGAAATTGTGAGACTTGTTTGTTTGCTGATGTTTGTTCATGAGGAACACATCATCCTCTATTACCTAGCATTATGTGAGGGTTCAAACTACATTCCAGGCTTGAGGAAGGGTGTCTCAAACCCTGAAGGTGTTTGAAGGTAGTGTGGTAGCGTGACTCTTTCAAACTGCCCATGGGCCTTGCACACAGCATGCAGAGGTCGTGTTCGAGCTCACAACAAGGGGAAAACCCTTGTATTTGGGGTGGAGTCAATAGAGGCCCACATGGGAGCTCTCCACAAAAGGTCGATGCAGGTAGAAGGAAGGCCAACATAGGCAGAAAGGTTGTGGGCCTATTAAAAAGGCACAGACCTTTGTAAAACCTACATCGCCTCAGCAAAGGCTGCAAGCCTATAGCAAGAAGTTGCAGGCTCTTTTTAACTCCTCTATAGCCTGTGAGCACATTGCAAAGTTTTTGACATGTACAATGGCTTTGAGAACTCTGCAGATCATGAGTGGAAGGGAGAGGATGGGTCAAACCTGGCTGATAGGCGATAGCAGGGGCAAAGATCCCTGCATGGGATGCTCAACCCATGCACTTCAGCTCATGCATCACGCCCCAGCTCCCAGAGCACTACACAGACAGGCGTATACATTCTCAATGGATGACCAACAACCATCAAATTGAAACTATTTAATTTGGCAAATGCCCATATGAAGAGTGTCGATCTGAAGATTGATTTGGAAGGTGCTTTTTTTGTTGGTCCACACTCTGCAAAGAGAGGCCACTGACAACTAGCATCCTTGTAAGCATGGCCGCTGCTACCATCCCCTGCAATATTCCCTTTCATTCTTTTGTTTTGGTTGCCCTAACTCCCCTTCTTATAAATTTCCCTAAATTTTGTTTTCTTGAATGCATATAAAAGTATGTTTTCAATTTTTTTAAACACAATAGAGCATTTTATTTCCAAAATCATTAAAAAATATGCTTTGTTAGTGTTAGAATAGGCATTTCACATTATGTTACTAGCACTAAGGAAATAAAATACAATTTTTGGGGGGTCTTCAACAATTTGAGGGAAAATTTAGACTTTGGATAGGTTCCTTTGAACATTGTAAAGTGCATTTTTTGGTTCCAAATTTGGATAGTCCATATTTATGCACTAAATTATAAATTGCAAAAAAGTAGTGGGGATCAAATTTAGGTGGTGTCATTGAGTTTTTTTCTTTCCGTACTTCTAAGTTTGCAAAAACATCTCATCTAGATGGTTTAATAAGTTTGATCAAGTCTAACTCTAAAGTACTTCTATTCATATTGGGACCCTAAAAACACCCAATGGGAAGGTCAATGAACAAAGAAGTCTCGAACTAAAGACCTCATAAGTATAAGTCCAAGAGACTCTAATACTATAGAGGATTATGTCACCTAATTTAACTCAATGAGATTGCAAACTAAAAGAAGGTGGGATTGAGAAATGGGTGGATCAAATGATCCTTCAAACATTTTTTGAGAGCCTAGAGTAAATGATCCATAGTCTTGCAACAGATTCACATCGGTTCATATCTCACATCGAGAGTCTATGTTAAATGAACCTGAATCTTGCATCAGATCATATCTCAAATTTGATTAGTGTTCCTGAATCCTCATGATACTAGCTTTTATGGAGTCATCAATCATAGTTCAGCATCGACATCGATACACAAGCAGCTTCCAGATTCATGTATCTTTCCTCTCTTTTGAAGAGGAGTTTTATTTCTGATGAAGGGGGTTAATCACAAAACACACAACAACAAAAATTGCATACAAAAAATAGAACTTTCTTTTATTGATTTGGACAGCTCATTACATTACTCTGCCTTAGACAACCAAGAAGAGTCTTCAAAATGCATTCCTTTCCATTTCACCAGATATTCTTCATATTGCCTATTCCGACTACTTCCCACACGGCTATCCAAGATCTCTTCTATCTCCCCGATTGAAGTAGATGCCAGAATACTCCACTGTTCTTCTATTATTCCATCCTCTATGCCACCCTCATGATATTCTATTAAATTAGTAATGTTGAACATAGGGGAAATATTAATCCCACTCGGTAGCTCTACCTCATATGCATTTCCTCAATCATTCTTCTTCAAGATTTTAAATGGTCCAAATTTCTTCATTTTCAACTTATTGTATGTTCCAATTGGGAACCTTTCTTTTTTCAAGTGAACCATGACTTCATCTCCTACCTGGAACTCCTTATACCTCCTCTTCTGATCTTCCTTAGCCTTGTACTAAATATTAATCTTATTAATGTGCTTTCTCACCTCTTCATGCAAATTCTTCATGTGTTCTGCAAAGTCTTCAGCTTCAGCACTTGTCTTTTCTCCTTTGTCTAGCTTCCTTAACTTAGAATCATTTCTTGAGCTAATGACATATACAATCTGGAATGGCGATTTACTAGTACTCCTATTGATAGAATTGTTGTAAGCAAATTCTGCCTGTGGTAAAATCAAATCCCATCCCTTGGGATTATCTCCTACTAAGCATCGTAGCAGGTTACCCAAACTCCTATTCACCACTTCCATCTGTCCATCAGTCTGTGGATGGTGTGCAGAACTGAACTTCAAATCTGTCTTCAACTTCTTCCATAATGTCCTCTAGAAATAACCAACAAACTTGGTATCTCGATCTGAAACTATACTCTTTGGTAGACCGTGTAATCTCACGACCTCCCTAAAAAATAACTCAGCAATATGAATGACATCATTAGTCTTCTTGCAAGGAATAAAATGTGTCATCTTTGAGAATTTGTCCACCACCACAAAAATGGAATCATGCCCTCTCTATGTCCTTGGTAAACCAAGAACAAAATCCATACTGATATCATCCCATGGCTTCTCTAGTACAAGTAATGGCTGATATAGCCCTGTATTCTGACTTGTTCCTTTTACCATTTGACATACTCTGCAACTCTACACAAATTTCCTCACATCCTGTTGCAACTGTGGCCAATAGTAATTTTCACCAACAATAGCAATGGTCTTATCTTGACCAAAGTGTCCAGCCAATCCTCCACTATGCTTCTCCTTAATCAGGTTCTCTCTCATGGAACTCCTTGGAATGCACAACTGGCTTCCTCTAAATAACATGCCATCTTGGATTATGAAATTCAACCATTTTGTCATGTCCAAAGTAATAGGTTCTAAACAAGCTTTCTAGGCCTATGCAAAATCTGGATCTTCAGGATACAAACTTTTGAGGTCATCGAACCCAACAACCTCTATCTTCATTTCTATCAACAAATTTTGCCTTCTGCTCAAGGCATCTACAACTATGTTGGACTTCCCACTCATGAGCTTTAAAACAAAAGTATAGCTTTGCAAAAACTCAACCCATTTGATTTAACTTTCCTTGACTATTAAGATACTACAAAGCCTGATGATCAGTAAATAAAACAAACTCCTTTGGCAACAAATAATGTCTCCATTTTTTCAAAGCCTGAACTATTGTATAAAACTCCTGATCATAAATAGAATACTTATTCTTGGCATCATTAAGCTTCTCACTAAAATAGGCAATGGGCTTACCTTCTTGACTCAAAATAGCTCCTATAACACTACCACTAGCATCACAATCTACCTGATATACCTTATTGAAATCTGGAAGTGCCAAAATAGGTTGTATTGTGATGCTCACAACACGCCCCATTTTACCTCTTAGCAAAATGAGGACCCTTGCTGTGGCTTGTGCTTGGGTGTGGGTCTGCTTGGTGATAAAAGGGAAAAGGAGGTAAATGTTACAAACCTTGTTGAAAATTGAAAGAAATTAGCATTAAGTGCCAGAGTAGAATAGGGGTGAATTCTTTGCAAGATACGCGTGTTTTGGTAAAATGCATTATAAGAAGGTTGTATGTTGCAGGTACAAGGTCGTTTGTATGTGGAGTCATTGTATTAACCGCATAGAGTTGTTGGGTTTATGAACCATTATATATGTATAGAAATTGTTAATGTTTTATTCTTTACATATAAGTCGGACCCAACAAGATTCAGAAGTAAAATGGATAATTGGTTAAGTCCACAGTTTGTATCTCAGGTGGTATGTTTGGTGAAAAGAAAGATACAAGGTGATACAACACAATATACATATCACGGACCCGAGGAGAATATGAAATTTGGTTTTATTAAAGTATGTTTCACGATTTGTATGTTGCATGCTTCAGGTTTATACCTTTCGATATACATATAGCACGGAAGTCAAAGAGAATTAAAATCTGATATACCTTAATATATATGGAAAGATGCATTCACTTTATATACATGTATGGAGCCGAAAGGTTATGCAATATGGTTTGAAAAAGATGAGGAGTCCAGGATGATTCTACAAAGGAGTTTGCATGTATCGAAGCTTGTATCTAAGAGTAGTTACAAGTATTGTTGTATCATTGAAATACAAGTGGGAATGTAAAGTGGGTCCCACAACTTGTATCTCAAGATTGTATATTGTATCAACAAATGAATATACAAGCCGACATACAAGCAAAGATACAAACAAAAGATGCAAGATAGATTCGAAAAGAAGTTAAATAAAAGAAAGGTTTCGTATGTTTGGGGCAATTGTATGTTAGCAATGTACAATCCCGATATACAAAAGAATAAAAGACATTGCCAAAAAGATAAAAGGTAAAAAGGGGCTTGTATGGGTTGTTCGTATGTACGCTTGTATCTATTGCACATACATTCTGATATACAAACCAAGGATACAAGCATGGATATAAAGGAAAAGGAGTTAACATTGTTTATAGCTCATTGCATATAAGCTTGTATATTGAAAAGCTGCAAAGGAGACATACAAAGAACAATATACAAAGAAAGATACAAGAAAACATGATGTATGCAGAAATAAGCTAACGGATTGAAGGTTTAAAATAAAATGATGAAATAAGAAGCTTGACCCATAGGTGCATTAATTGTTGTAATTAATGCCAATCTAACAATGAAAAGAGTAAAATTCAATGGGTTAGGGTAAATTAGAAGCTATTTGTCTTTCAAATTTGCATTGTCAAAATTAAAATTGTAGAAAGAAGAGTTGCTACAGAAATTGACCAAAATTCATCGTGGGACAGAATTCCAGAAGCTGGAACAGAGTAAAAAAGGGTAAAGTAAGTCAACGATGTAAGGTTGAGCTATCAAAAGAAACAGGTATTTATCTTAAACACCATTACAGTTTAGCTAAGTTAAAAGTGCAACTAAATTTCAATAATTTCATTTTGAAATGTAAGCATCCATTAAATTACTGTGTTTAATTGTTAATTAGTTGGGTTGGGTTAAACAAGGTGAAACTCAAAATGAGAAAAGACAAATGGGGGTTAGGGTAAAATGTAAAAAAATAGAAAAGTTGTAGTAAAACCCTAGGTAAGAAGGTAAAACAGAAAGTAAAAAAAATAATTTTTTTTACAGGATGGCCCCAAAGCAGAAAAAGGTAGATATAGGAGGTGAAGTTAAAAAAGAAAGCAAGTCACACAAAGAAATAGAAAAGGAGGAGTTGCCACTACATAGAGGGTACCCTTCATTGATCAGTACCAGTGGAGTAGTGACAGACACTAACATAGGGAGTTATGATGCGAATGATGTTTTGCAGAAGATTGCAGTAGCAGATACTACACCTGACATGAGGTGTATATGGGAGAGTGGATTGTATAGGGCTGTGGGTTTTTTGTTAGCTATGGAAGCTAAGCATTTATGTCTAGATTGCATATACTTGTATGACCCAGCTACCATGAAAATAATGTTCCACGACAGACTCATTGCAAGAACATTCGGTCTGGAAATACATGAGAAAATGGTGGATATTGATATAGATCAATACAATGAAGATTTTAATAACAATGAAAGGGACTGTAGAAGTAAGATCTTCTACAGTTGGTACAGTACTGAAAACAAACCCAAGGCTATCGCAAGAGTGCACAAGAATCTGTAGAGAATATACTTTAAAGAAGAAATATACTTGATGATTACAATGTTAAGTAGATTAGTGGGATTGAGAGATGCTACTAAATGTGAGCGTTGGATGTTTACTATCATCCAATTCATGAGGGAAGCGAAAAAGGAACAAGGACAAATTCACTGGGCTAAGGCTATAAGCACAGCTATATGGAAACAGGCAATGCTAAGGAAGAAAAAGATGATGCCTTTCTATTTGTCCTCATACATATTATATTCATGTGCATCAGAGGATCAACCATTCATACATGGGATAGATAGGGTTGGAACCTTAGGAAATGGTCTAGATCAGAAGCTGGTATATGAACATTACCCTAATTTATAGGAAGAAAATGCATTGAGAAAGTATGATCTAGTAAATGATGTGTTCTATACATATATGGTTAGAATTTTAAGGGAAGAGCCAAATAAGAGATTATCTAAAGATGTAGAGGATACAATTGGTCTACACAGTTCCTGGTATATTCAATTTCAGCATTTTACTTATATCAGAACCGAAGGATTCGAGGGAAAACCTTTCATGCTACCCAGGTATCCTTCCAATAAATTGATTGTTCTTGAGTTCTCAAGGTAGAATTTGAATGCCTTTAAAATGTACAAGAAGAGGTTTAATAGATGAAATCTTAAGTTACCTTGGGCAGTTGGTAGATACTCATGCTATAGTGAAGAGGTTACTGGTTATTTAGAAAAAGAGTTGAGGTATTATGGATTTGAGGAGTTTGAGTTGGCCCGAATGTTTGATCCCTTTCATAGAATCCAAAATACTATTGATTCTAAATTCAAACATCAAATACATATTGAAGATTTTTGGTCAGACTGTAAGAATGATAAAGACGTAAGAAAGAGAGCTCATAAAAGATTAACAGTAGATCAAATGAGGTCTATGGGAGATATCTATGTTCCCCCAGAGGTTAAAGAAGATGATAAATTGTTGCACCATAGTTATGAAAGTGCCAGGCTTGCTCCTATTAGAGAGCCTAATTGGTCACAACCATGGAGCACATCTTTGGACACATTGTCCAAACCAATCATCTTGTTTTCAAAAACATGGTTGAAAGATAGAATTGAAGAGCTTAAAGCTGAAGGAGTGGAGATCACATATCCAAAGAAAGGGAAAAAGAGAGTAAGGAAGCATAGTGATGATCTCCAATGCTTCTATGAAAAGAAAAGAAAGATTGTGGAAGCTAAAATTGTGGAGAAGGACAAAAATGCTACTTTGATGGATCCTTATGCATTAGGAGTGACAGTAGCAGTGTCATCGGGTACATTTGTGGAGGCAAAGTCATTAAGCCAAGATATTAGTACAGAAGAAGCATAGGCCTCCAAAGAGATAACAGAATAGAAGGTCAGGAAAGCAATACCAATGAGCATATCAAAAGGAGAGACTTCAAAAAAGAGTGAAGTCATAGGAGCATAGCAGGTAGGTGCTAAGTTGAGTGATATACCTGGTGCATCCTCCTCAGCAGAAAAAAGACAGAAATATGCTTAGGTAAAGACAAAATTGGCTGAAGAAATGCTGCAAGAGTCAAAAGTGCATAAATCCAAACAAGTCACTGAAACTGTCCACATTGAGGATGACAGTAGTGAAAGTGGAGAGAGAGAAATGGATTCGGGAAAAGAAGTTGGAATGGAAGAGGAAGAATCCAGTGAATTTTTAAGTGAAGAAGAGGAGCAAGACACCCAAACTAAAATGGAAATTGAACAGGGTTCAGTGTCTGTAAAGGAAATGGTACAAGAAGAATCAAGAACAATAGATCCTTTTGGTACCTTGGTGTCTCCTGAAATAAAAAAGGATGTGCAAGATATAGCACATAAAATTGAAGAATCTGAAAAGGAAGATGCACCTGAGGAGACAATAAAGGAAACACCTGCTCAAGCTAAAGAATGTATTAAACATTCTAAACATGTATGGTGAACAAAGTGAAGAAGAGAACAATATAGAAAGTAGAAAGGAACAAGGATAAGAGACAAAAGAAGCTGATACAGTGGTAAGTTCACCCTCACATATAGAGTAAGTATAAAAGGAAGGTGAAACTGTAGTAGATGAAGCAAATAACGCTGAAGGTGAAGAAAATACAGAAAATATTGATGAAGATAAATCTAAAAAGCAAGCAGAAGATATAAACATGACAAATGTAGAACAAGAAAATAAAGAAGAAGAGCAAGAAAAATAATCATCGAGGAAAGAAGGTCCAGAAGAAGAGGATGAAGAAGGAGGAGATACAAAAATTGAGGAAGAAGATAATGAGGGTGAATCTACACAATAGAATGATCCAATGATACAAGAACCAGCCCCTCAATAACAGCCTCCTCCACCATAGCAACAGGAACAACAACACCAACACCAAGAGTACGGATAAGTAAAAAGGCCTCAAGAAGAGGTAATCAATGAAGAAAAGACTGTTGGAGGCACAAAAGAAGTTCCAACCTGGTTAGGTGCAGAGGTAAGAAAAGAAAAGTTGGAGGTACAATTAGTACCTATAGACATCAAAAGTCTATTGGGCGATACAATGCCAAGGAAAGAAAGGAGAAAGGCCAGAACCATGTCAGCAATACAAAGAGGTCCATATGGATCCAGGACACTGAACTTGGCCATACCACAAAAAGAGAAGGCAAAAGGAGAAATAACACTAGATGAATATAAAATACTCAATTTTGACCTAGGGCATACAAACAAGGGAACACCACATAAGTGAATGGGAGGATATGTACCAGGCTACAACATAAATGTTAAAGAAGGATAAAGATAAACAAGAATATTTGAAAGGACACATTGTCCAATTGTAACAATTCATTAGGGGGATATTTGAGTCTAGTACAACAATACCAGAATTGCCTAGTGAAATACCAGTTCTGTTAAAGGATGAAATAAAACATATGGAAAATAAGAGGTTTAAAGCTAATGTTTTTGAAGAGTGGTTCAAGGACTTCATGCAAGAAGGAGAAGAGGTAATTAAATAAGTAGTGAAAAGATGGGAATTGGCTGCAATAGAAAAGAATAAATGCAGTATACTTCAATATAATGGTCAATTTAGAAGAGAAGAGTGCAAATTTGAATTGGAACAGTTAGAGGAAATTGAAGAGAGAGTAGAAGAATTAATATATGAAGGAGTAATTACCCCTTCAATGGCAAATCAAGTGCCACAGGCAAGGTTGGAATTAAAATTTGAAGAGGATAATCTCAGAAGGTGCATAACAGCCACTCAAGACTTAGAAGAAAAGGTAAATAACATGATTAGAATGCATAAAAGGATAGTTGAAGGGCTCTTAAATCACGAGTGCATGGATACACTAGCTTATGAACTTCAAAGAGCATTAATAGAATTTAAAGCCATTTTTACACCATGTATGGAGAATCCGGAGGCATATCTAAGTAAACAAATGATTGATTCATTGATGGAGGAAAGTGCCAAGATGAAGAAATACAAGAAGAAGAGTGAGCGTTTAGATAAAGAAGAAAAGAAACTACAAGAGGAAGTCACAATGCAGGAATATGTATGGACAAAGAGACCAGGGGGAGATCACACCTTTATAGAAGGTGTAATAAATAACTTCAAAGCATATTTGAAAGAGTAAGAAAATGTAAAAGGAGCAAACAAAACTAATAAAGGGATCAATCAAGTAAGGGGTATATGCGGGCAAAGTCTACAGGAAAGCAGAAGTCAAAGAAAAGGGAATCTTATTTGAAAAGATTCTAATGGCATCCTTTGAGGCAAAAAAGATACCATAAGGATATTTTGAAGAAACGGTTAGAGACAAATGTACACCCTTGATTAAGAATAGATGAATACTGACCATAGATTGGATTTTATAGCAATAGCAGTATGAAGCATTGAATTCTATATAAGAAGCTCTACTACTTGTATATTAATCACACAGGGGTTTTTTAGATAGAGCATGCACTTGTAATTTGTTTGAACATTTGATTAGAGAGTATTTTAGTTTAGACAAGGAGGTCGCCTGTGTCTACACTAAGGAATGTGCGGAGTGTCTAGCTTCCTTATTGTATCTGTAAGGCATTTGTAAGTTTTCTGTTGATTTGATTAATGAAGCAAAAAGGTCATTCATACATTGTAAACCATATATGACTGTGTACTTTAAATACAAGTAAATTTGGGATTCTAATTTTTAGAGTGTTTTTTGACTCTTACTTGTATCTGAAGTACTACCTCTTTAAAAGCTTGCAATCTTGGATGTGTGTTCATGAAAATACTCAGGGCTTCACATTTGGAGATTTAGTCTATTGATTTGATCAAGTTTGATGTATTTCCTACAACGTGAATAACAAAGCATTTAGATCCTATAGTAAAGTGATATTCAATTTGAATTTCTCTAACTTTTCCCCCAAACATTTGAAATAATTAGCTCAAATGCAGAGATTTTAAGGAAATTGTCTTACATTCGAAAGAAACATGAAGAATTGTGTTAATATTTGACAATTTTCATATCAATTTGAAAGGAAAAGCTTGTTTCATTGTAAATCATACAAAGCTTTGTGATACAATAGTGAATTTATGCAAAGAAATGAATAATTTGTTTGTTTTTTACAACAATTTACATAATTCGAGTTCAGTGAGTCAAAAATCGCCTTAAATCAAGTAAGGCCTCTTGAATATTATAAGTTCACATTAACCTATTGAATTGTCCACAAGGTCAAGACCTGACCATACAAAAACTTGGGATTAAGAACTCTTAGTTGATTTCTTCATATCTTTCAAGATAGTTTAGGTTCATTTTGTGAATTTTAACTTTTGTTATGAATACGTCAAAACAATCATCAACAGTTTTTGGCACTAGAAGGAGGGCCTGATTGGAGTTAAGTTAGGATTTGAGTAAAGCTGGCTCATAACACTGGTAGGGTGACCAGGTCTAGATCCAATTCAAAAGTATCTTTGTGTAATTGGATGATAAAAGGTAGAGTAAAGGTCCTTTGATTTGGAATCCTAGAATATCACATGTAGGAGGCTCATTTGGAATGCCTCCTGGATCACCTTTTAACATCCATAACATAGTGAGTCCTGACAGTTCTTCATTTAGATCTTTGAATCTTGGTTTAAGTCCTCCTAGAGGTCCTAGTCCACCTAAAAATCCAGGTACTCCTAGAGGTCTAGGCACACCACAAGGACCTACAATGGCTTATTTCAATGTCAACTCTCCTATAACATTCAATGATTATCATGAGATGCCAAAAAATTCTAAAAAGATATGTCCTAAATATCAATTGCATCAGGATCTAGAGGATCATATTAGAATATTCAAGGAGGCATGATTTAGGGCCAGGTTAGAATATGAAGATGTTGTGTGTAGGTTGTTTCCTTACACTTTTAATGAGCAGGCTTCTAATTGGTATGTTAACTTGCCTATTGGTTATATTTCTTCTTGGGCACTTATGGAAGAGGCATTTTTGTCTAGGTTTAGGGGACCAGTTGATCCTTCCACCTTATATCATAAATTTGCTGCAATTAAAAGAGGTGAAGGAGAGTTGATTGATAACTTTAATGATAGGTTTCAAAAGGCTTATTCTAGGTTAGTGGCCCCTTGCATAGTGCTTGCATATGCGTTACTAGCCATGTATTATGTTGCCCTAGACCCACTAATTGCCATGTTTGTCAAAAAAAAGGTTGATATAGATACAATATCCAAAGCTTATAAGAAAGCAGCCTCAGTAAACTAGAAAATGAGACAAACAACTTATAACCCATTTCTTAATGGAGGAAACCCTAGGATGCAAAGTCAAACACAACCTTGGAATGGAGTTCCTATGCCTAATACTCCATTATTGAACTCAATTCCTACATACACACCTATGTATAATCCTTCCCGAATCTAGGCTATAGTCCCCTATACTGGTAATAGTACCAATAATAATCAGAATAATGGTCAGTCTTTTTTCCAGCCCCCTTAGGATACATTTGTGGCAAAGGCACAAGAGGATAGGGAAGAAATCAAAGAAATTACTGCACATTTGAGAAGATTGACTACTGGAATGACACAACTAAGAAATGAAAAATTCTATCGTAGAAATTATCAAGGATACAGTTAGAATCATAACCAAAATTTTAACCAGGGTCAGTGTTCCAACCAAGGCCAAAATTATAGTTAGAGTCAAAATCATAATCAGGGACAAGCAATGCAGAATAGAGGACCTGTTGTAGATAACAAGACCTAGGGTAATAACAATGGAAATCAGAATCAGCCAAGGCCACCTAGGACATGGAACACAGGGCCAAATAATGGCACTCTATCTTCTCCATTTGAGAATTTGGATAATCAGGAGACAAAACAAATAGCTAGAATTCAAATGGCTAATGTAGCATTAAAAAATTGGTGCAGGATTCATAATACCAGTGCACATGCTAAATTAGATTGTCCTCAATTTCATCTGGCAGCAAGTATTTTTAATGTAGATGTACAGGCTCCCACCTTTGAGTTTCTCATTCCCAAAGGTAATGAAATAGTGCCCTCAGGATTTGAGACTGCTTTAGTCTTAGAAACTTTTACCTTTGCAACTAGGGAGGAAGAAGATCAGCTGTTAGAAGATGAGCCTTACTTTTGTGAGAACCTATACCCTGAATCAGCCTTAGTATTGAATGCATTTTAGTTGCCCTTTGAAACTGAAAATGAAGTGTTATATGAAACAGAGGAGGTACAGGCTTTTCAACAGTCTAACAAAAATCATACCTACAATTTGAGAAATAACACTAGGCCAGGAGGTCCTTTCACTACTTCCACTCCTCCCAACAATTTCAATACTCCTCCAGATCAACATGCTAGTAATAATCCTGCTATACTAAAGGCTAATCATCATGTGAATAGTGGGACAGTAGCATCAAAAGTCCAAACAGGAAAAATAGAGAAAGTGGAAACAATGTGGCCAATGAGTTACTTGACTAAAGAGATAAAAAAATCAAGGTCAGTATACCTTTATGTGAATTGTTGAAAAGCCCAGGGGTCAGAAATGCTTTCGTAAAGTCTTTGGATACATCTGGGATGGGCGAGGTATCCATTGATATGAATGTTCCTAGTAAAGATACACATCCCAAAGAAAAGAATAAGAAAGCTAAATAGCCTTCCAACACTAATGTGGTCTATACAAATAACAGGGAAGCCCCTCCTTTCTTGTTAACCATTAGGATGTTGGGAAATAACATACATAATTGCATGGTTGATTCTAGTGCATCAGCCAATGTAATGCCTTTAGGGATATGCCAGACTTTAGGGCTGACTCCTACCAAATCTACCAAGGTTGTTACACAATTAGACAAAACTGAGGTCAACATGATAGGAGAATTAATGCATATTCAAATGCAGTTAGCCTCAAATCCTAGGGTGAGTCAGTTTATTGATATTTAGGTAGTAGATATACCTATGAGTTATGGGATGTTGTTCAGTAGAGATTGGTCCAAAACATTAAATGGATATACGGCCGCTGATTTTTCACACGTGGTTACCTTGGAGAGGTGTTCCAAATCAAATCAGGATAGAAGCTGAACCCAGAATGAAACACATGATTATAGAATACAACAAAACTAATGAGATATTGTATGCTTCTATTGAACCTGGTGTTTATAGAGTCACTAATAAAGGAGTACAAATTGAAGAAATCCTGATGCTAAATTTTAAAGAAAAACCTGTCAGTAAAGAAATAGTAGTGTTCATTGAGTCTGATGAAAATTCTTCTGATGAGGAAGACAATGCAATAAATAGTTTTGGTTAGATCATTAGCCAGGAAATAGAAAAGTGCATTGAACAAAAGATTCTAGTTCAGTGCAAGTTATATAAAAGCATGTGCAGATTTCATAATAAGCCTCATTCTGAAGAGAATTGTGGAATGTGTAGAGACATTATAGAATATCAATACATAAGGTACAGAAAAGGGATGAATTGCAAGAAGGAAAGGTTAATCCTAAGCAACCAAAGATATACTTTCAAGACAACATCGATGTATTAATTCCAGATTTAGAGAAAGGAACAAAGGATAAGAGTGTCTGTCATTTTGATTTACAAATTGAGAATATAAATATGCAAGTAGGTCAAAATGAATTACCCATGAAGAAATAAGATAGTATAGCGCATGTAATAAAAAAGGAAAGACATGCCAAAATAAAGGGTCAAAAGAATAAAGAGGGCATGTGGACACTGAAATGTGATGGATCTAAATCTAAACAAGGTACAGATGCAGGTGTTGAACTTATAGATCCTAATGGTAAGGCATTTTTAGCAGCATATAGGCTACAATTCCCTTGTACTAATAATGTAGCAGAATATGAAGCTTTGATTTATGGACTTGTTATGGCTATCAAGAAAAGGGTGAAAATTATCAGAGTGTTCTCAAATTCTGAGTTAGTGGTCAGACAAGTAAGAAAGCTATATGCATGCAATTATAAGAAGATGGTTTGTTATAGGCATAGGGTGTGGGATTTGATAGATTCATTTGATGCCTTTAGCATAGAACATATCCCTAGGGAATTGAATCATAGACCAGATGCATTAGCAGTGGCTGCTAGCACTTTGGAACTCTTAACATTGTCAGGTTTAAAATGATTTGTTGTTGAATTAGTAAATGCTCCAAGCATACCAGATAATGTTACTCATTTTCAGGTATTTGAAGGAGATCAGCAAATTGTGGATTTTCTCACTTGTAATGAAGTGTTTGAAGCTCAAATCACTGATGAACAAGAAAGGCCTGATGTGTCTTGGGATGAAGAAGACATAATAAACTTGAAAAGTAATTTCTTACCTAAGGGGGTAATTGAGTTAGAAAAGATTTTTGACTTTGATGGGGTAGTTAGGCAGAAAGATTTGCCCAAAACTAAAGGGGGTAAACATGATCCCTATAACCTGGGAATAGAGAAAAGTCCACAGAATGTATTGATTGGAAAGGCTTTCTCCGAGAAGTTAAGAAAAGAAATTGTAGATGTTCTGAAAGAATACAAACATGTAATAGCATGGACATATGAAGATTTGAAGACATATAATACGTCCATCATAACTCATTTGATACCCTTGAAGCCAGAAGTTAAACCAATTAGATAGAAACAAAGGCCTGTGAATGCTATTTTAGAACCTTTAATCTTTGAGGAAGTGAAAATATTGTTGTCTGCCAGGATAATCTTCCTAGTAAGACATTAAACCTAGGTAGCTAATTTGGTACCTATGAGAAAGAAAAGTGGAGACATTAGGTTATGTGTTGACTTTAGAAATTTGAACAAAGCTTCTGAAAAAGATAATTATCCCTTGCCTCCAATAGATGAAGTACTGCAAGCAGTAAATGGGGCTAAGATGATGTCTTTCTTAGATAGATTTTTTGGATATAACCAGGTCCTAGTGGATAAAGAATATAGGTTGAAGACTACTTTTATTTCCAAGTGGGGTAATTATGCATATAGGAGAATGCCTTTTGGTTTAATAAATGCAGGTGTCACTTTTCAGCGAGCCATGGACATTGTGTTTCATGGATTATCAAGTAAATGCATTATTATTTATATGGATAATTTAACTGTGTACTCTAAAGATGCATCCACTCATGCAGAAGATTTGAAAAGGGTACTTAAAAGATGTGAAAGGTACAGGATTTCTCTTAACCCAAAGAAATGTTCATTTAGTGTAACTAAAGGAAAATTGTTAGGACATGTCATTTTTGAAAATGGGATATCCATTGATCCCGATAGAGTAGAAGGAATAAGAAAATTACAATTACCTTATAGTAAGAAGGAATTAAAGTCCTTTTTTGGTAAGATTAACTTTGTCAGGAAATTTATTACAGGATTTGCAGAAATTGTGCAACCATTAAACGCCATGCTCAAGAAAGATGCAAAGATAGAATGGATAGCAGTAGCCAAAGCTGCATTCAAAGATATTAAGGAGGCTATTTCTGATGCTCTTGTGTTAGCAGGTCCAGAATATACCAAACCATTTTACATATATTCTTTTGCATCTACACATTCAGTTGCAACTGCCTTGACACAAAAAGGAGAAGATAATGAAGAAAAGCCCATAGCTTTCATGAACGAACCTCTGAAAGATGCACAACTGAAGTATCTAGACACAAAGAGACAAGCATTTACACTAGTAAGGGCAGCTAAAATTTTAGACATTACATCTTACAAAGTCAAGTCAAGGCCATAGTACCAGATGCAGCAGTAAAAATGTTACTAATGCAAAATGAACCTGGAGAGAAAAGGGCTAAATGGATTACAATATTGCAAGAATTTGATATGGAGATTATTCCAATGAATCCGGTTTGAGGACAAGCATTAGTACAGACCATAGCAAACATAGATCCAAATTTGGTGAAGCAGCAGTATGTACTAAATTATAATGATGCATCAGACTGGTATGATGATTTGAATACCTTTCTGATATCAGGTAAATATCCAAGTAAAATGAAGTCTTCTCAGAGGAGAGCTTTAAAGATTAAAGCATAGAGGTACATAGTACAAGGTGGTCTTCTATTCAAGAAGAACCATGAAGGTATATATTTAAGATGTTTAAACAAAATTGAAGCTGATAAGGTATTGTCAAAGTTGCATGATAAGTATGGAACTTCTCATGGTTCTCATTTGGCTACTACGCATAAGATATGAAGAGCAGGATACTATTGGCCAACAATGTGTAAAGATACAGAGAGTCATAATCGAAGTTGTCACACTTGTCAAATTACAGTAGACAAAGGAAGGAATCAGGCTAATCCATTACAGCCAGTTATTGAGTCTGGGCCATTTGCATAGTGGGGCTTAGATTTCATTGGAGTTATAAATCCTCCATCATCTGCAGGACATAAGTTTATATTGACAGTAACTGACTATTGTACAAGGTGGACTGAAGCCACATGTTGCAATTTTTCTACTGTTGAGGTGGTTATCAAATTTGAGCTCCATATTCGCTGGTATGTGATAATGGCCCTACATTTTCTTCTCTAAAATTTTCTAAATGGGCATTTGACTATGGGATAGTTTTAAAATTTTCTTCAAATTATTATCCTCAGGGGAATGGTTTAGCTGAGTCCACAAACAAGATTTTATTAGATATAATCAAGAAAATAATTGTAAAAAGTCCTAGAGAATGGAATACATTGTTAAAATATGCGCTGTGGGTGGATAGGACTAAGGTTAAGTTAGCCTTAGGCAATGCACCTTATCACCTAGTTTATGGGACTAATCCCATACTTCCAATGAATTTAAGAATACCTATCTAGAAGTTTGCTAATGAGTATTTAGGATTTGATGATCACAGGGAAGCCAGGATAATCCAAATGTTACAATTGGATGAGAAGAGGGATCAAGCCATTGAAAGGTTTGCCAAACATCAAGCAGTGGTCAAAAGATGGTTTGACAAAAGAGAAAGAGTCAAAACATTTAGAATATCAGGCTTAGTATTGTGTTGGGATAAAGCACATGAAGAGAAAGGAAATCATGGAAAGTTTGACAAATTATGGTTAGGTCCATTACAAGTTACAGAGATAATAGGAGATAATACGTTCAGGCTTAAGACCTTGACTGGGGAAGATGTGCCATTACCTGTTAATGGCCAACATTTGAAACATTACTTTCAGGCTTGAGGTGAAAGTAGTTGGTATGTTGTGTATCATAGTGTAAATAGTGTACAGTTGTCTTGTTTTGTTTTTGTTTTGTTTTTGTTTTATTTTGTTGTGTTGGTCTGGATGTTGTGTTACCTTGGTAGGGATGTTTGTTTTGTTTTGAAGTATACATGAGCAGATTAACCACCACTAAAAACAATAGGAAATTCAGAACATTTAGGTTAATTATTTGAAACTTATGCATAATTTGTTGTGACTGTCATAAATGTAGAAAATAGTTTGGCTTGTGAAATTTTGTATTCAATAACTGTGAGTTGAGTATTCAAGGGAAGTTTCTCACAATGACACACCTAAAATCCTTAGATTCATTGAACATACCAGTGTAGGTGTTAAATGAAAAATCATAGGTCACCCTTGCTACCATTACAATTCTCAACTTAATTTTAGCAAGTGATCACACCTTGCATCATGAAGTTACAATAAGTAATATCTTATAAGTCTCTATCTTACACAAAATATAAAAAATAAGTAAATAAATAAAATAGATTTTACTGAAAATCTAGATTAAGCCATCTAAGTAACTCTACCAGGGCTATAGACGCTTACTAGCAATGGGGCTCTACTTAGGAGAATTGTAACGATAACCTTGTCGGGGTTATAGACACCTACTAGCAGCAAGGCTCTATTTGGTTGCCTATGAGAGAATGACATCAACTATGTAATTTAATATCAGTCATTGGTTTATTCAACTTATTTTCAAGATGAGGATTATTAATCATGTGCACCCACTTAGACTCAACTGAGAGATTCATGCACCTTATTGAATACATTAGGTCTCAAGCTAAGTAATGATCTACAGAAAAGAAAGTTGGAGGTTATGAATTTATTTCATTTAGTTTTCTTTAATGGTTTTAATTTGATTTTTTTGTTTGGTTGCTAGTTGTTGTGATACTCACAACATGCCCCATTTTACCTCTTAACAAAATGAGGACCCTTGCTATGGCTTTTGCTTGGGTGTGGGTCTACTTGGTGATAAAAGGGAAAAGGAGGTAAATGTTACAAACCTTGTTGAAAATTGAAAGAAATTAGCATTAAGTGCCAGAGTAGAATAGGGGTGAATTCTTTGTCAAAAATGAATGAGGGTTGCTTTTTCAGCCATTTCAAAATTCCCAATATTTTACAAGATATGCGTGTTTTGGTAAAATACATTATAAGAAGGTTGTATGTTGCAGGTACAAGGTCATTTGTATGTGGAGTTGTTGTATTAACCGCATAGAGTTGTCAGGTTTATGAATCATTATACTTGTATAGAAATTGTTAATGTTTTATTCTTTACATACAAGTCAGACCCAACAATATTCAAAAGTAAAATGGATAATTGGTTAAGTCCACGGTTTGTATCTCGGGTGGTATGTTTGGCGAAAAGAAAGATACAAGGTGAAATACAACACGATATACATATCACAGACCCAAGGAGAATATGAAATTTGGTTTTATTAAAGTATGTTTCACAATTTGTATGTTGCATGCTTTAGGTTTATACCTTTCAATATACATACAGCGTGGAAGTCAAAGAGAATTAAAATCTGATATAAGGGGTGCATCGTACCTTAATCTATATGGAAAGATGCATTCACTTTATATACATGTATGGAGCCGAAAGGTTATGCAATATGGTTTGTAAAAGATGAGGAGTCTGAGATGATTATACAAAGGAGTTTGCATGTATCAAGGCTTGTATCTAAGAGTAGATATAAGTATTGTTGTATTGTTGAAATACAAGTGGGAAAGTAAAGTGGGTCCCACAGCTTGTATCTCAAGATTGTATATTGTATCAACAAACGAATATACAAGCCAACATATAAGCAAAGATACAAACAAAAGATGCAAGACAGATTTGAAAAGAAGTTAAATAAAGGAAAGGTTTCATATGTTTGGGGCAATTGTATGTTAGCAATGTACAATCTCGATATACAAAGGAATAAAAGACATTGCCAGAAAGATAAAAGGTAAAAAGGGGCTTGTATGGGTTGTTCGTATGTGCACTTGTATCTATGTCACATACATTGCGATATACAAACCAAGGATACAAGCACGGATATAAAGGAAAAGGAGTTAACATTGTTTATAGCTTGTTGCATATAAGCTTGTATATTGAAAAGATGCAAAGGAGACATACAAAGAAAGATACAAGAAAACACGATGTATGCAGAAAATAAGCTAACGGATAGAAGGTTTAAAATAAAATAATGAAATAAGAAATTGGAGCCATAGGTGCATTAATTGTTGTAATTAATGCCGATCTAACATTGAAAAGAGTAAAATTCAACAGGTTAGGGTAAATTAGAAGCTATTTTTCTTTCAAATTTGCATTGTCAAAATTAAAATTGTAGAAAGAAGAGTTGCTATAGAAATTGAACAAAATTCATCATCGGATGGAATTCCAGAAGCTAGAACAAAGTAAAAAATGGTAAAGTAAGTCAACAACGTAAGGTTGAGCTATCGAAAGAAACAGGTATTTATCTTAAACGTTGTTACAGTTCAGCTAAGTTAAAAGTGCAAGTAAATTTCAATAATTTCATTTTGAAATGTAATCATCCATTAAATTACTGTGTTTAATTGTTAATTAGCTCGGTTGCGTTAAACAAGGTGAAAGTCAAAATGAGAAAAGACAAACGGGGGTTAGGTTAAAATGTAAAAAAATAGAAAAGTCGTAGTAAAACCCTAGGTAAGAAAGTAAAACAGAAAATAAAAAAAATGTATTTTTTAGAGGATGGCCCTAAAGTAGAAAAAGGTAGATACAGGAGGTGAAGTTAAAAAAGAAAGGAAGCCATGCAAATAAATAGAAAAGGAGGAGTTGCCACTACATAGAGGGTACCCTTTATTGATCAGTACCAATGGAGTAGGGACAGAAACTAACATAGGGAGTTATGATGTGAATGGTGTTTTGAAAAAGATCACAACTTACACTACACCTGGCATGAGGTGTATATGAGAGAGTGGATTGTACAGGGCTGTAGGTTTTTCATTAGCTATGGAAGCTAAGGATTTGTGTCTAGATTGCATATACTTGTATGACCCAGCTACCATGAAAATAATGTTCCATGACAGACTCATTGCAGACTTATCCATAGAAGGGATTGCAAGAACATTTGGTCTAGAAATACATGAGAAAATGGTGGATATTGATATAGATCAATGGAATGAAGATTTCAATAACAATGAAAGGGACTGTAGAAGTAAGATCTTCTACAGTTGGTACAGTGCTGAAAACAAACCCAAGGCTGTGGCAAGAGTACACAAGAATCTGCAGAGAATATACTTTAAAGAAGAAATATACTTGATGATTACAATGTTAACCAGATTAGTGGGATTGAGAGATGGTACTAAATGTGAGCCTTGGATGTTTACTGTCATCTAATTCATGAGGGAAGCGAAAAAGGAATAGGGACAAATTCATTGGGCTAAGGCTATAAGCACAGCTATATGGAAACAGGCAATGCTAAGGAAGCAAAAGATGATGCATTTCTATTTGTCCTCATACATATTATATTCATGTGCAGCAGAGGTTCAACCATTCATACATGGGTAGACAGGGTTGGAACCTTAGGAAATGGTCCAAATCAGAAGCTGGTATATGAACATTACCTTGATTTACAGGAAGAAAATGCATTGAGGAAGTATGCTCTAGTAAATGATGTGTTCTATACATATATGGTTAGAATGTTAAGGGAAGAGCTAGATAAGAGATTATCTAAAGATCCAGAGGATACAATTGGCTTGTACAGTTCTTGGTATATTCAATTTTAGAATTTTACTTATATCAGAACTAAAGGATTTGAGGGAAAACCTTCATGCTGCCCAGGTATCCTTCCAATAAATTGATTGTTCTGGAGTTCTCAAGGCAGAATTTGAATGCCTTTAAAATGTACAAGAAGAGGTTTAATAGAGAAATCTTAAGTTTCCTTGGGCAATTGGTATATACTCATGCTACAGTGAAGAGGTTGCTGGTTATTCAAAAAAAGAGTTGAGGTATTATGGATTTGACGAGTTTGAGTTGGCCCAAAGGTTTGATCCCTTTCATAGAATCCAAAATACAATTGATTCTAAATTCAAACATCAAATACATATCGAAGATTTTTGGTCAAACTATAAGAATAATAAAGAGATAAGAAAGAGAGCTCATAAAAGATTAATAGTAGATCAAATGAGGTCTATGGGAGATATCTATGTTCCCCCGAAGGTTAAAGAAGATGATAAATTGTTGCACCATAGTCATGAAAGTTCCAGGCTTGTTCCTATTGGAGAACCTGATTGGTCACAACCATGGAACACATCTTTGGACACATTGTCCAAACCAGTCATCTTGTTTTCAAAAACATGTTGAAAGACAAAATTGAAGAGCTTAAAGTTGAAGGAGTGGAGATAACATATCCAAAGAAAGGGAAAAAGAGAGTAAGGAAGCATAGTGATGATCTCCAATGCTTCTGTGAAAAGAAAAGAAAGATTGTGGAAGCTAAAATTGTGGAGAAGGACAAAAATGCAACTCTGATGGATCCTTATGCATTGGGAGTGAGAGTAGCAGTGTCATCTGGTACATTTGTGGAGGCTAAGTCATTAAGCCAAGACATTAGTATAGAAGAAGCACAGGCCTCCAAAGAGATAACAGGATAGAAGGTCAGAAAAGCAATACCAGTGAGCATATCAAAAAGAGAGACTTCAAAAAAGAGTGAAGTTATAGGAGCACAACAGGTAGGTGCTAAGTTGAGTGATATACCTGGTGCATCCACCTTAGTAGAAAAAAGACAAGCATATGCTCAGGTAAAGATAGAATTGGCTGAAGAAATGCTACAAGAGTCAAAAGTGCATAAAGCCAAACAAGTCACTGAAACTATCCATATTGAGGATGATAGTAGTGAAAGTGGAGAGAGAGAAATGGATTCAGGAAAAGTTGGAATGGAAGAGGAAGAGTCCAGTGAATTTTTAAGTGAAGAAGAGGAGCAAGACACCCAAGCTGAAATGGAAATTGAATAGGGTTCAGTGTCTGAAAAGGAAATGGTAAAAGAAGACTCAAATAATACAGATCCTTTTGGTACCTTGGTGTCTCCTAAAATAATAAAGGATGTGCAAGATGTAGCACATAAAATTGAAGAATTTGAAAAGGAAGATGCACCTGAGGAGACAGTAAAGGAAACACCTGCTCAAGCCAAAGAAGAAATGGGAGCTGGTACCTCTAGTGTAGATGTATTAAACATTCTAAACATGTATGGTGAATAAAGTGAAGAAGAGAAGAATATAGAAAATAGAAAGGAACAATGGAAAGAGACAAAAAAAGCTGATACAATGGTAAGTTCACCCTCACATATAGAGCAAGTACAAAAGGAAGGTGAAACTATAGTAGATGAAGTAAATAAACCTGAAGATGAAGAAAGTACATAAAATATTGATGAAGATAAATCTAAAAAGCAAGCAGAAGATATAAACGTGACAAATGTAGAACAAGCAAATAAAGAACACAAAGAAAAAGAATCATCGAGGAAAGAAGGTCTAGAAGAAGAGGATGAGAAAGGAGGAGATATAGAAATTAAGGAAGAAGATAATGAGGGTGAATCTGCACAACAGAATGATCTAGTGATACAAGAACCAGCCCCTCAACAGTAGTCTCCTCCACCACAACAATAGGAACAACAACACCAACAACAAGACCAGGGAGAAGTAGAAAGGCCTCAGGAAGAGGTAATCAATGAAGAAAAGACTACTAGAGGCACAAAAGAAGTTCCAACCTGGTTAGGTGCAGAGGTAAGGAAAGAAAAGGTGGAGGTACAATTAGTACCTATAGACATCAAAATTCTATTGGGTGATACAACGCCAATGAAAGAAAGGAGAAAGGCCAGAACCATGTCATCAATACAAAGAGGTCCAAATGGATCCAGGACACTGAACTTGGCCATACCACAAAAAGAGAAGGCAAAAGGAGAAATAACACTAGATGAATATAAAATACTCAATTTTGATCTAGAGCATACAACAAGGGAACAACACATAAGTGAATGGGAGGATATGCACTAGGCTATGATAGAAATATTAAGGAAGGATAAAGATAAACAAGAATATTTGAAAGGACACATTGTCCAATTGCAACAATTCATTAGGGGGATATTTGATTCCAGTACAACAATACCAGAATTGCCTAGTGAAATAGCAGTTTTGTCAAAGGATGAAATAAAAGATATGGAAAATAAGAGGCTTAAAGCTAATGTTTTTGAAGAGTGGTTTAAGGACTTCATGCAAGAAGGAGAAGAGGTAATTAAACAAGCAGTGAAAGGATGGGAATTGGCTGCAATAAAAAAGAATAAATGCAGTATACTTGTATATAATGGTCAATTTAGAAGAGAAGAGGGCCAATTTGAATTGGAATAGTTAGAGGAAATTGAAGAGAGAGAAGAAGAATTAATAAATGAAGGAGTAATTACCCCTTCAATGGCAAATCAAGTACAACAGGCAAGGTTGGAATTAAAATTTGAAGAGGATAATCTCAGAAGGTGCATAACAGCCACTCAGGACATAGAAGAAAAGGTAGATAACATGATCAGAATGCATAAAAGGATAGTGGAAGGGCTCTTAGATCACGAGTGCATGGGTACACCAGCATATGAACTTCAAAGAGCATTAACAGAATTTAAAGCCATTTTTACACCATGTATGGAGAATCCGGACGCATATCTAAGTAAACAAATGATTGATTCATTGATGGAGGAAAGTGCTAAGATGAAGAAATACAAGAAGAGTGAGGGTTCAGATAAAGAAGAAAAGAAACTATAAGAGGGAGTCACAATGCAGGAATATGTATGGACAAAGAGTCCAGGGGGAGATCGCACCTTTATAGAAGGTGTAATAAATAACTTCAAAGCATATTTGAAAGAGTAAGAAAATGTAAAAGGAGCAAACAAAACTAATAAAGGGATCAAGTAAGGGGTATCTGCGAGCAAAGTCTACAGGAAAGCAGAAGTCAAAGAAAAGGGAATCTTCTTTTGAAAAGATTCCAATGGCATCCTTTGAGGTAGAAAAGACACCATAAGGATATTTTGAAGAAACAGTTAGAAACAAATGTACACCCTTGATTAAGAATAGATGAATACTGACCGTAGATTGGATTTTGTAGCCGTAGCAGTATGAAGCTTTGAATTCTATATAAGATGCTCTACCACATAGGGATTTTTGAGTTAGAGCATGCACTTGTAATTTATTTGAACATTTGATTAGAAAGTATTTTAGTTTAGAGGAGGAGGTCCCCTGTGTCTACACTAAGGAATGCGCAGAATGTTTAGCTTCCTTATTGTATCTGTAAGGCATTTATAAGTTTTCTGTTGATTTGATTAATGAAGTAAAAAGGTCATTCATACATTGTAAACCATAAATGATTGTGTACTTTAAATACAAGTAAATTTGGGATTCTACGTCTATTTTTAGAGTGTTTTCTAACTCTTACTTGTATCTGAAGTACTACCTCTTTAAAAGCTTGCAATCTTGGATGTGTGTTCATGAAAATACTCAGGGCTTCACATTTAGAGATTTAGTCTGTTGATTTGATCAAGTTTGATGTATTTCTTACAACATGAATAATAGAGCATTTAGATCCTATAGTAAAGTGATATTCAATTTGAATTTCTCTAACTTTTCCCCCAAACATTTGAAATAAGTAGCTCAAACATAGAGATTTTAAGGAAATTGTCTTACATTTGAAAGAAACATGAAGAATTGTGTTAATATTTGACAATTTTCATATCAATTTGAAAGGAAAAGGTTGTTTCATTGTAAATCATCAAAACTTTGTGATACAGTAGTGAATTTATGCAAAGAAATGAATAATTTGTTTGTTTTTTACAACAATTTGCATAATTCTAGTCCAGTGAGTCACAGATCACCTTAAATCAAGTAAGGCCCCTTGAATATTATAGTTTCACATTAACCTACTGAATTGTCCACAAGGTCAAGACCTGACCATACAGAAACTTGGGATTAAGAACTCTTAATCAATTTCTTCATATCTTTCAAGGCAGTTTAGGTTCATTTTGTGAATTTTAACTTTTGTTACGAATGCGTAAAAACAATAATCAATAGGTTGCTCTGTAACTTTCTGCTTCAATGTATCAAAGATTTTGTCTGCTCCTTTAGTCCATCTAAACTCTTTTCTATCCCCTCTCATTGTCTCAGTCAGGGGTGCATAAATGCTACTAAAATTCCTGATAAACTTTCTGTAAAAACTAGCCAAACCATGAAAAGATCTTACCTCGGAAGCACTCCTTGGGGTAGGCCATTCAATGATAGCCCTCACCTTCTCTAGGCCCATCTTAAGACCTTCCTCTGAGACAACAAATCCCAAGTATGCCAACTCTTTCTTTGCAAAACTGCATTTCTTTAGATTAATCAACAACTTCTCTTCTCTTAGCTTCTCTAAAACTCTTATGATATGCATCAAATGCTCATCCCAAGTCTTACTAAAAATCAAAATATCATCCAAATAAACAATAACAAAACTTCCTAAAAATTCTTTCAATACCTCATTCATGAGCCACATGAATGTGCTCGGTGCATTGGTTAGCCCAAATGGCATGACTAACCACTCATACAAACCTTCTTTGGTTTTAAAGGTTGTCTTCCACTCATCTCCTTCTTTGATACAAATCTGGTGATACCCAGTCTTCAAGTCAATCTTCGTGAAGTACTTGGCTCCACTCAAATAGTCCATTATGTCATCCATTCTGGGCAATGGGAATCTATACTTGATCGTGATCTTATTGACAGCTCGAGAATCTGTACACATTCTCCATTCTCCATCTTTCTTTGGTGCTAGTACTATAGGTACTGCACATGGACTTAGGCTCTCCCTTATCAGTCCCTTCCTTAACATCTCTTAAACTTGCCTATTCAGCTCTTCATTCTCTACAAGAGTTATTCTGTGGGCTACCATATTCGGCAAACTAGCTCCTGGTATCAAATCTATTTGGTGACTTATCTTCCTCACCGGTGGTAAACCTTCTGGTACATTATCAGAGATAATATACTAAAATTCTTCTAACATATCTAAGACTTCTGTTGGTACATCTTCACATTTCTCTTAACTAATCTTAGGAATCAATACAAAGCAATAACGCTCGTGCTTCATACCCTCCAAAAATTTCCTACCATCTACCAAGCAAATTCTGGCAGTACTACATATCTTTTCTTCCACCTCCTTCAAGGGCTTTAACTTATGACAAACTCCATCCTTTGTTAGGGAATATGTGTTTGCACGGCCATCAAGGACAGTGCTCCTATCATACTGTCGCAGCCTCCCCAACAGCATATGACATGCGTCCATTGGTATGATATCACACAACACCTCATTATGATAGTCTCCAATCTTGAACTTCACTAAACACTGCTTATTGACCAAAGCTCTATGGTGCTTCTGCAACCATGCAATCTGATATGGATGTGGATTCTTTCTTCTTGTCAACTTCAACTTGTTAACCATCTCCTCTGAAACAAGATTATCAGTACTCCCACTATCAATAATAATATCACAACACTTACCTTCACATTTGCACCTTGTGCAAAATAAACTCTTCCTCTGATTGGGTTCTTTCTCCTCATTCAACAAAGTTCTTCTGACAACTAGGGTTTCTCCCCTTTCAGCATCTTCAGAACGCTCAGACTGTGCATCTTCATCTGCATGTGTAACTCGTGTATTATCTTCAAGTCTTCTATTTGTCCTTCCTTGATGTTGCAGACACGCGTATGCTTGATGCCCTTCTTCTCCACATTGGAAATAGGTTCCTCTGAAATCTCCTCTTCTGGGTCCTTTCCCAGGTCTGCCTCTTCCTCTTCCTCTTTGCTCACCATTGTTCTAGTCACGAGGGCGGTAGGTATTATCTCCTCTCTAATTTTGACTAGTGCCTGCTTCTTCACTTTTCTTTGAATCTTCATTTCAGCCCCCATAGGGTCTTCCACCAGTCCTTCTGCCTTGACCTCTTCCCCTTTGCTTGCTGTCAAATCTTTTATTCAGCTTCTCTTGCACCTTTAGTGAAAACTGGTATGCATCTTCTATGGTGGTCATTCTGACCAGGCTCAGCTCCTCTTGAATACTCAGCCTCAACCCATTAATGTAATGGGCTACTTCTCCTTCTTGGGCTCTGCATGGCCTATCCTAATAGTAATTTTATAAAACTCTTCTGTATACTCCTTAATAGACTTGTTACCTTGCTCCAGTCCTTGCAGCTTCTTCAATAGCTCCATCTCATAGTCCATAGGAATGAATTGCTTCTTTAGTTTCTCCACCATCTAGTCCCATCTAGTGATCTTTCCTTTTCCTCTTCTATTCCTCTCTAATTGGACCTCCTTCAACCAAATATTGGTGTGGCCCTTCAACTTTGTTTTTGCAAACTTGACCGGATCTGGGTCCTCTACATCTTCATACTCAAAATATTCCTCCATGTCATTGATCCAATCAATAAGCTATTTCGGATTCAAATCTCTAGAATATGTAGAAAGTTCGATCCTGGGCCTCTTTCTGATCTTCAAAATGGCCCTCAATAACCTAACTTCTGCAGTATCTCATATAGCTTCTTGTTCTTCCTCAGATAGCTCTTCTTCAACTTCATCTTCACTTTCTTCTCTTGTTCTCAGCTCAAACCCTCTTCATAGCTCCTCTTGCAATGCATCGATTTGCCTTTACAGGGCTCTAAAACCCTCTTCCACCAAAGCATTCCTTCCAATAGGATTTCTTCGTGGAGGTATTTTGATCTCTGCAGCAAACCCACAAGCTCAGGTCCTAGTGCAAACTGCCTCACAGTTGGCGATCTATCTACACATTCAAGAACTTGGCTTTGATACCACTTGATGAAAGGGGTAAATCATAAAACACACAACAAAAAAAATTGCATACAGAAAATAAAACGTTCTTTTATTGATTTAGAAAACTCATTACATTACAAAAGCTCAATTACAATCAGAGGAATCAATCCCCCATAGGCTGCATCACACTACAGCTACACAACACTAGGCTCTGGAATTTTTTGCCTTTTGTAACCCCAAATTAGCTAGGGTTTCTATTTTCCCACCTATTCTTGACTCTACACTTTGCCCCTTAACTCTACTACAGCCCTGAGTTCCCAAAATAGTCATAAATAGTACTTTTTGGCGGCCTTCAGCTAAATTTTGGAATTTGCAACTCCCTCCAAAAGTAGGTCAACTTCTGGGAAGCATAACTTTTAATCTGGGTGTTTGATTGACGAACCGTTTTAAGTGCCGGAAAGCTCGCGATGTGAGCTATCATGCCAAAAATTTGTAAATAGATTTCCATCAACTTTTTGAGATGTTATGGGATGTTTCAGTGCCTCATATGTCATTCAAGAAATTTTTAGGGGCTTTTTAGAAAATAAAAACTTTAATATCTTTCAGCTCACAAATGATCTTTCTCTAATTCCTTCACCAAAGGTCTTATATTTCTATTATGTCACTTTCTGTAATTTTTCTCTTCAATCCGTGTCCAAATGCAAACTTCCAAAAATAGCAGGTTAAACTTTCCAAAATATGTAGTTTGCTATTTTTAGCAGTTTTAGAAAAACTGAAAGTCCTACATCATTATTTAGGAGATTATGGAACCAAAAACACTAATTATGGAAAGAAATGAAAACATTTGCAGTGATTTTGAATTAACTTATTTTTGATTGATGCAAGATTGCCCTTACACCACTGGATGCTCCTGCATCAATTTCCCACTGGGTTTTGTCCTTTTCTTTGTTTATGAGAGATTTTTTTTTAAATGGGTACCTCACCAGGCCTAGTAGTTGGGACCCATCTCTTCTTATACCCACCTAATCTATGCTTAAGGGGGGTGTTAGAGCTAAACTTTATGGTATATTACTTATTCTAAGTAATATAATTAGCACATGGCTTTAAACCACCTAAGGTGGCTAGGTGTCAACTTGGGGAGTTTGATACAACTCTCCAAGCTATGTGTCGAAACTCACTTGACACTTGGTGAATGGAGTGTTGAAGTTGACTCCTAAGTCAACTCAACCTCTTCACCTCTCTCACTTATATCTACACCTCTTGTTCATTGTTTATCTATTGCAATCTAATTTCTTTCACTCCATTTTTTATGTCAACATTTTGGATTAGTGGATTTGTGGTTCTTTCAAGTTTATAATATATACATAACATTACATTGATTCTATTACAAGTCGGCCAATACAATATGAATATTACATTTTACAAGTCAGCCAGAGATCAGAACAAGAAACATGCATAGGGCAAGCCCTATCATGAACAACACTCTACTCTAGAAGGAACCACATGCCTTACAAATGCCAATTCCTACTTAGTCTAGTCCTAAATAGTCTTCAAAGCATCATTCTTCAAGGAATAATATCTGTACACTTCACAAATTTGAATTAGGTCACCCTTAAGCAAGAACACATGAAGCTTGTAGCACAATAGTCATTTCAACTTGGCAGTACTCATGAGTGATTGAACATTGCTTGTTCTTCTTCCAAATGAGTTGGTAGGACCTATACAACATCTTCAAACATTCCTTGAGCTTTGCACAACAACAACATGGTGGCATATACCTTCAACATTCTCCAGTCGGCCAGACAGAGGCATAGCCTAGAAAAATCATGTTGGACCTCAACTAGTTTTAGAGAGAGCATAAAAACACCTTGCAAAGTAATTAGAGACAACACAAGAACATCAAGACCATCTTCCATTAGTCTATGTACCATTTCATGCCACACCAAGTTGGCACACATTATCAGCATATGCCCTGAGAACAACTAGGCATCTAGAATTGTTTGTATCACTACTATCATTTGAAAAATAAGCTTGTAGACCTCTAAAACACTTGAAACTCATATGGATGCACTCATACGCTATTGTGAACATATCCTCAAAACTATATAGCCATATGTATCATTACGGAGGAATGCAGAGTATTCCAAACACTCTTTTTCATCACTTATTTTTGCCTCTAAGCAAAGACTAGAACTCTGTCTCTCATAACTTTCATTGCGAAGGGAAAAATGATCTAAAACTTTGGATTTAGCACCTTTACATCATATTGAACTTAACTTATGAACCACATGACCATATCTTTAAATGCAAAAGAATGCAGAGCATTTTACCAGATAATCTTCTAGGCAACTCTCTATGGTAGAAACCTGCACCAACTTCCAGAGATCGGAGCCTTCATATAACAACACATGCATCCATATAAACAATAGGAAGGATCATACAGCATGCCATAGGCCATTAGAAACATATTCTCATCCTCAGCATAGCTTAATGCATCATCATTCATCTTAGTGCTTCTAATTCCCATCTTAATATTTCATCATTCATCTTAGTGCTTCTAATTCCCATCTTAATATTTCATCATTCATCTTAGTGCTTCTAATTCTCATCTTAATATTTCATCATGAAAACATCAACTTGACTTGATGATGAAAGGGGTAAATCATAAAACACACAACAATAGAAATGGAACATAGAAAATAGAATATTTCTTTATTAATCTAGGCAACTCATTACATTATAGAAGCTCAATTACAATCAAAGGAATCAATCCTCTATAGGCTACAACACACTACAACTACCCCTCACCAGGCCCTGGAATCTTCTACCTTTTGTAACCCCAAATCAGCTAGGGTTTCTATTTTCCTGCCTATTCTTGACTCTACACTTTCCCCCTTAACTCTACTACTTCCCAGGGTTCCCAAAATGGTCATAAATAGCACTTTTTGGCAGCCTCTAGCTAAATTTTGAAATTTGCAACTCCCTCCAAAAGTAGGTCAACTTCTAGGAAGCATAACTTTTGATCCGAGTGTCTAATTGACGAACTGTTTTAAGCGTCAGAAAGCTCGCAATGTGAACTATCACGCTTGAAATCCATAAATGGATTTCCATCAGCTTTTAGGGATGTTATGGGATGTTTTAATGCCTCATATCTCATTTCAAAAAATTTTAGGAGCTTTTCAGAAAACAAAAACTTTAATATCTTTCAATTCACAAATAATCTTTGCCTAATTCCTTCACCAAAGGTCTTATATTTTAGTTATGAAGCTTTCTATAAATTGTCACTTCATTTTGTGCCTAAATGCAAACTTTCCTAAAATGGTAGTTAAAACTTTCCAAAACAGACAGTTTGCTATTTTTAGCAGTTTTAGAAAAACTAAAAGTCCTACATCATTATTCAAGAGATTATGGAACCAAAAACACTAATTATGGAAAGAAATGAAAACAACTGCAGTGATTTTGAATTAATTTCTTTTTTGGTGATGCAAGATTACCCTTACACCACTAGATGCTCCTGCATCAGACACCTAGGGTAATTTAAGAAGTGACCCTGTCACGTCTCACTTGTTTGTGTGAGGAAAACCCAAACGGTCAACCTCTACCTTAGACAACCAAGAAGAATCTTCAACAGGCCTTCCTTTCCATTTGACCAGATATTCTTCATATTGCCTATTTCGAGTACTTCTTCCCACACGGCTATCCAAGATCTCTTCTATCTCCTCCATTGAAGTAGATACCAGAATACTCCACTATTCTTGTGTCGGTCCATCCTCTGTGCCACCTTCATGATATTCTGTTAAATTAGCAATGTTGAACACAGGGGAAATATTGATCTCACTCAACAGCTCTACCTCATATGTATTTCCTAAATCATGCTTCTTCAGGATTCTAAATGGTCCAAATTTCTTCATTTTCAACTTATTGTATGTTCCAATTGGGAACCTCTCTTTTCTCATGTGAACCATGACTTCATCTCCTACCTGGAACTCCTCATATCTCCTCTTCTGATCTGCCTTAGCCTTGTACTAAATATTCATCTTATTAATGTTCTTTTTCACATCTTCATGCAAATTCTTTAGGTGTTTTGCAAAGTCTTCAGCTTCAACACTTGTCTTTTCTCCTTTGTCCAGCTTCCTTAACTCAAAAGCATTTCTTGGGCTATTGCCATATACAATCTGGAATAGTGATTTACTAGTACTCCTATTGACAGAATTGTTGTAAGCAAATTTTTCTTGCGGTAAAATCAAATCCCATCCCTTGGGCTATCTCCTACTAAGCATCGTAGTAGGTTACCCAAACTCCTATTCACCACTTCTGTCTATCCATTAGTCTATGGATGGTGTGTAGAACTAAACTTCAAATCTATTTTCAACTTCTTCCACAATGTCCTCTAGAAATAACTAACAAACTTGGTATCTTGATCTGAAACTATGCTCTTAGGTAGACCATGTAGTCTCACCACTTCCCTGAAAAATAACTCTGTAATATGAATAGCATCAATAGTCTTCTTACAAGGAATAATATGTGTCATCTTCGAGAATCTATCTACCACCACAAAAATAGAATCATGTCCTCACTATGTCCTTGGTAAACCAAGAACAAAATCCATACTAATATCATCCCATGGCTTCTCTGGTACAGGTAATGGCTGATATAGCCCTATATTATAACTTGTTCCTTTTTCCATCTGACACACTCTGCAACTCTGCACTAATTTCCTCACATCCTACTGTAACTGTGGCCAATAATAATTTTCACCAACAATAGCAATGGTCTTATCTTGACCAAAGTGTCCAGCCGATCCTCCACTATGCTTCTCCTTAATCAGGTTCTCTCTCATGCAATTCCTTGGAATGCACAACTGGCTTCCTCTAAACAACATGCCATCTTGGATTATGAAATCCAACCATTTTGTCTTGTCCAAAGTAACAGGTTCCAAACAAGCTTTCCAGGCCTCTACAAAATCTAGATCTTCTAGATACAAACTTTTGACCTCATCAAACCCAACAACCTCTACCTTCATTTCTGTCAATAATTTTTGCCTTATGTTCAAGGCATCTGCAACTCTATTGGACTTCCCACTCCTGTGCTTCAAAACAAAAGTATAACTCTGCAAAAACTCAACTTATTTTAAATGCCTTTGGTTCAACTTTCCTTGACTATTAAGATACTGCAAAGCCTAAAGATTAGTATATAAAACAAACTCCTTTGGCAAGAAATAATGTCTCCATTTCTTCAAAGCATGAACTATTGCATAAAATTTTTGATCATAAAAAGAATACTTTTTCTTGGCATCATTAAGCTTCTCACTAAAATAGACAATGGGCTTACCTTCTTGACTTAAAACAACTCCTATAGCACTACCACTAGCATCACAATCTACTTGAAATACCTTATTGAAATCTGGAAGTGCCAAAACAGGTTGCTCTGTGACTTTTTGCTTCAACGTATCAAAGCTTTTGTCTGCTTCTTTAGTCCATCTAAACTCTTTTCTGTCCCCTCTCATTGTCTCAATTAGGGGTGCACAAATGCTACTAAAATTCATGATAAACTTCTTGTAAAAACTTGCCAAACCATGAAAAGATCTTACCTCGGAAGCACTTCTTGGCGTAGGCCATTCAATGATAGCCCTCACCTTCTCTGGGTCCATCTTAAGACCTTCCTCTAAGACAACAAATCCCAAATATACCAACTCCTTCTTTACAAAGCTACATTTCTTCAAATTGATTAACAACTTCCCCTCCCTCAGCTTCTCCAAAACTCTTTTGATATGCATCATATGTTCTTCCCAAGTCTTACTAAAAATCAAAATATCATCTAAATAAACAATAACAAAACTTCCCAAAAATTCTTGCAATACCTCATTCATGAGCCGCATGAATGTGCTCGGTGCATTGGTTAGCCCAAATGGCATGACTAACCACTCATACAAACCTTCCTTTGTCTTGAAGGTTGTCTTCCTTTCATCCCCTTCCCTGATACAGATCTAGTGATACCCACTCTTTAGGTCAATTTTCGTGAAGTTCTTGGCTCCACTCAAACAGTCCATTATGTCATCTGTTCTTGGCAATGGAAACCTGTACTTGATTGTGATCTTATTAATGGCCCGAGAATCTATACACATTCTCCATTCTCCATCTTTCTTTGGTGCTAGTACTGTAGGTACCGCACATGGACTTAGGCTCTCCCTTATCAATCCCTTCCTTAATAGCTCTTGAACTTGTCTGTTCAGCTCTTCACTCTCTGCAGGAGTCATTCTGTGGGCTGCCTTATTCGGTAAACTAGCTCCTAGTATCAAATCCATTTGATGACTTATCTTCCTCACCGATGGTATACCTTTCGGTACATTATCAGAGACTATGTCCTAAAATTCTACCTACATATCTGAAACTTCTGTTGGTACATCTTCACATTTCTCTTGACTAATCTTAGGAATCAATGCAAAGCAGTGACACTTATGCTTCATACCCTCCAGAAATTTCCTACCATCTACCAAGTAAATTCTGGCAGTACTACATAGCTTTTCTTCCACCTCCTTCAAGCTCTTTACCTTATGACGAACTCCATCCTTTGTTAGGGAATATGTGTTTGAACAGCCATCATGGATAGTGCTCCTATCATACTGCCACGGCCTCCCTAAGAGCATATGACATGCATCCATCGGTCTGATATCATACATCACCTCATCATGGTAGTCGCCAGTTTTGAACTTCACTAAACATTGCTCATTGACCAAAGCTCTATGGTCATTCTACAACCGTGCAATCCGATATGGATGTGGATGCTTTCTTCTTGTCAACTTCAACTTGTCAACCATTTCCTCTAAAACAAGTTTGTCAGTGCTTCCATTGTCAATAATAATATCACAACACTTACCTTCACATTTGCACCTTGTGAGGAATAAATTCTTCCTCTAATTGGGTTCTTTCTCCTCATTCAACAAAGTTCTTCTGACAACTAGGGTTTCTCCCCTTTCAACATCTTCAAAATGCTTAGACTGTACATCTTCATCTACATGTGCAACTCGTGCATTACGTTCAGGTCTTCTATTTATCATTCCTTGATGTTGCGGACACTTGTATGCTCGATGCCCTTCTTCTCCACATTGGAAACAGGTTCCTCTGAAACCTCCTCTTCCGGGTCCTTCCCTAGGTCGACCCCTTCCTCTTCCTCTTTGCTCACCATTGTTCTGGTCACGAGGCCGATAGGCATTATCCCCTCTCTAATTTTGACCGGTGCTAGCTTCTTCACTTTTCTTTTGATCTTCATTACAGCTTCCATAGGGTCTTCCACCAGTCCTTCCACCTTGACCTCTTCCCCTTCACTTGCTATCAAATCTTTTATTCAGCTTCTCTTCCACCTTTAGGGAAAACTGGTACGCATCTTCTATGGTAGTCATTCTGACTAGGCTCAGCTCCTCTTGAATACTTGGCCTCAACCTATTAATGTAATGGGCTACCTTCTCCTTCTTGGCCTCTACATGGCTTGTCCTAATAGTAATCTTATAAAACTCTTCTGTATACTCCTTAACAAACTTGTTACCTTGCTTTAGTCCTTGCATCTTCTTTAGCAACTCCATCTCATAGTCCACAGGAATGAACTTCTTCTTCAGTTTCTCCAACATCCAATCCCATCTGGTAATCTTTCATTTTCCTCTTCTATTCCTCTCTAATTGGACCTCCTTCCAGCAAATACTGGCGTGGCCCTTCAACTTTGTTTTTGCAAACTTGACTTGATCTGGGTCCTCCACATCTTCATACTTGAAATACTCCTCCATGTCATCGATCCAATCAATAAGTTGTTTCGTATTCAAATCTCTAGAATATGTAGAAACTTCGGTCCTGGGTCTCTTTCTGATCTTTGAAATGGCCCTCAACAACCTAACTTCTACAAGATCTCCTGCAGCTTCGTGCTCTTCCTCAGATAGCTCTTCTTCAACTTCATCTTCACTTTCTTCTCTTGTTCTCGGCTCAAACCCTCTTCGTAGCTCCTCTTGCAATGCATCGATTTGCCTTTGCAGGGCTCTAAAACCCTCTTCTGTTAAAGCATTCCTCCCAATACAATTTCTTCATAGAGGCATCTTGATCTCTGCAGCAAACCCACAACCTTAGGTCCTAGTGCAAACTACCTCATGATCGGCGATCTGTCTACACACTCAGGAACCCTTGCTCTAATACCACTTGATGAAGGGGGTAAATCATAAAACACACAACAACAGAAATGGAACACATAAAATAGAATATTTATTTATTGATCTAGGTAACTCATTACATTACAGAAGCTCAATTACAATAAGAGGAATCAATCCTCCATAGGCTGCAACACACTACAACTACCCCTCACTAGGCTTTGGAATCTTTTGCCTTCTATAACCCCAAATCAGCTAGGGTTTCTATTTTCCCACCTATTCTTGACTCTACACTTGCCCCCTTAACTCTACTACTGCCTAGGATTCCCAAAATGGTCATAAATAGCACTTTTTGGTAGCCTCCAGCTAAATTTCAAAATTTACAACTCCCTCTAAAAGTAGGTCAACTTCTGGGAAGCATAACTTTTGATCTGGGTGTTCGATTGATGAACCGTTTTAAGCGCCGACAAGCTCACGACGTGAAATATCATGTCAAAAATCTATAAACAGATTTCTATCAACTTTTAGGTATGTTATGGGATGTTTTAGTGCCTCATATCTCATTTCAAAAAAATTCAGGGGCTTTTCAGAAAATAAAACTTTAATATCTTTCAGCTCACAAATGATCTTTGCCTGATTCCTTCACCAAAGGTCTTATATTTCAATTATGAAGCTTTTTGTAACTTTTTACCTCATTCCATGCCTAAATGAAAACTTTCCTAAAATAGCAATTAAAACTTTTCAAAACAGGCAGTTTGCTATTTTTAGCAATTTGGGAAAAACTAAAAGTCCTACATCATTATTCAGGAGATTATGGAACCAAAAACACTAATTATGGAAAGAAATGAAAACAATTGCAATGATTTTGATTTAAATTCTTTTTGGGTGATGCAAGATTTCCCTTACACCACTAGATGCTCCTGCATCACTTGACACTGATCGGGGCATGACATCCAACCATGAACATCAGGAACATTACTGCATCTCACTACTTTGTTGACCACAAGAATTCTCAAAACAACTTGTCTTGACATTGATTGGGACATGACATCCAACCATGAACATCAGTAACCCACTATTAACATCAGGAAGATCACCACTATATCTCAATGCATCTCTATTATATCATCATCACAAACTAAGTGCTAACCTCACTCTAAGTGTTGACATCAATGACAATACATATTGCCAACAATTTGTGCCTTTGTCATTGATGGCAACTCATACTCCCCCTTAGATGTACATTTCTCTCTCCCCATTTGACATCAAGGACAAAGGGCAATTACTCTTTTTCCTTAGAGTACAAACTTTTCTCCTTAAGATGCACATTTTCTTAACTTTCTCCTCCTTTAATGTTCATACATTCTTTCTTGAAACAACTTAAGGATCTCCATATCAGCAACAACCACTACCTGCTCCCCCTGAGAGGTAGCCATCATCAGTCTAGGAAAAAGGATATTGCATGAACTCCCCTTAGATAGATGCATCATTATGCATCTAACAAGGAGTAATTACCCTTAACCTCTACCGGAGATCTTCAAAATTATCCTTTGCAAGAGCCTTTGTGAAAATATCTACAATTTGATCCTTTGTTGGAACATATTCCAACTTTACTTCCTTATCCACAACCTTCTCTCTCAAAAAGTGATACCTGATTGCTATATGCTTGGTTCTAGAATGCATCACTAGATTCTTGGAAATATTGATAGCAGTGTCTGTATTATCACACAAACTAGGAATAGGTTCATCATACAATACCTTAATGTCCTTTAGGGTTTGCTTCATCCACAACACTTGTGTACAGCAGGATGCTGCTACAATATACGCTGTCTCTACAGTTGATAAGGACACTGAATCTTGCTTCTTTCTCTTCCATGAAACTAATTTGCTTCCTAAAAAGAAAGCACCACCACTTGTACTTCTTCTATCATCAACACAACCAACCCAATCAGCATCAATGAGTGTAGGCACTCAGATCAAAGTCATTACCTCTTGGATACCATAATCCATAGTCTGAAGTCCACTTCAAGTATCAGAATATTCTTTTCACTACCTTCTCATGTGTTTTCTTGGGATTAGCTTGATATCTGGCAACTACACATACTACATGCATAATATCAGGTCTAGAAGCAGTCAAGTATAGAAATCGTCCAATCATAGATCTATAGGAAGTCTAATCCACCTCTAGAGACTCATCATCTTTGCTCAAGTGACAACCAGTAACCATAGGAGTACTTATTGGTTTAGAGTCCTCCATGCCAAATTTCTTTAACATCTCTTTGATCTCTTTGACATACTTAGCTTTAGAAATAAAGATACCATCATCTAACTGAGAAATTTTAAGTCCAAGGAAGAAATACATCTCACTAATCATAGACATCTCAAACTCTTTTTGCATCTCCTCTACAAATCTTTTACACATATCATCATCTCCACCAAAGATGATGTCATTAACATACACTGCAACTATCAAAATCATATCTCCTTCTTCCTTAATGTAAAAATTGTTATCTGTAGTACCTTTCTTGAAGCCTTGCTAAAGTAAGTATTTATCCAACCTAGAATACGAAGCTCTAGGTGCTTGCTTGAGACCATACAAATCTTTCTTGAGTCTGCACACCATGTCCAGATTTTTTTATATCTGGAAACCATCTGGTTGCTCAATGTACACTTCTTCCTCTAGATCACCATTAAAAAATGTTGACTTGGCATCCATCTGATAGATCTTGAAGTTCTTATGAGTAGCAAGGTCAAGAAACATCCTAATTGCCTCCATCCTGGCTACCGAAGCATATGTCTCCTTAAAATCAATGCCTTCAACTTGAGAATAGCCCTTACACACCAATCTTTCTTTGTTCCTCACAACTTCACCATCTTCATTCAACTTATTCCAGAATACCCACTTTGTTCCTATGACATTATTTTTGAATGGTCTGGGAACCAATTCCCATGTCTTATTTTTCTCTATCTAATCAAATTCTTCTTCCATTGCCTTTATCCATCCATCATCTTTGCTAGCATCACCAAAGGTTTTGGTTTCTACCTTTGATAATAAACACAAGTTTACTTGCTCATGTGCCTTAGAAAACCTTCTCCTCGGCTACACACCTTCATTCTTATCTCTAATGATCTGATCTACTGAATGGTTCTTTTGAACATACTTTGTTTTAGTCTTAGGTATCTACTCTGGTTCTTGTTCCTTTTCTTCTTTATCTTCTTCTTCTTCATCTTCAATGCATGGAAAGATATCAGATCTGGAGTCCTCTCATTCTTGTGAGATTTGATACAAATCATCATCTACTTTGATATTTGTGTTTTCAATTATCTTTCCCAATTTCTTGTTGTAGCATCTATAGGCCTTACTTCTAGGTGAGTAACCAAGAAAGATCCCTTCATCACTTCTTGAATCAAACTTTCCTAGGTCTTCTTCATCTCTTCTGATGTAGTATTTTTCTACCAAAGATGCTGAAGTATCTGATAGTGGGAGGTCTTCCATACCATAGCTCATAAGGGGTCTTAGTGTTGTTGACCCTCAGATGCACTATGTTAATTAGATAGACAACAGTGTGAATTGCTTCCTTCTAGTACATGTGAGGCAGATCTGCATCTTTCAACATTGCCCTAGCCATATCTTCCATAGTCCTATTCTTCCTTTCCACTACTCCATTTTACTGAGGGGTCCTAGGAACTAACAAATGTCTCCAAATACCATGATCATCACAAAACTTTTCAAATTCATTTGAAGTAAACTCACCTCCTCTATCAGACCTTAAACATTTGATCTTAGTATCCATTTGATTCTCAATGAAAGCTTTGAAAACCTTAAACTTATCAAGGGCATATGATTGTTCTCTTAAGAAAGTAACCCAAGTCATTCTAGAATAATCATCAATAAGTAGCATGAAATACCTTTCACCTTGTTGACTCTTTACTCTTGTAGGCCCACATAGGTCAATATGAATCACTTCCAATGGCCTTGAAGAAGAGTATTCCTTGCTCTTGAAATTTGTCTTTGTCTACTTTCCCATTTGACATTCCTTGCATAATGTGTTTACAAGCTTGGTTATCATGGGCATATCTCTCACCATATGAATAGAGTTGATCTTTACCATATTGTCAAAGTTGGTGTGTCCCATTTGCTTGTACCATAGTCAACACTCATTGGATTGAGCCAATAAGCTTGTTCTTCCATGTACCTCCTTCATATGTTAGACATCACCATATGACTTGATGCCTTCTACAACTAATTTTCTAGACCCTACCTTCTTGATTTCACAACCTTTGGCATGAAAAGTAAGATTGTATCCTTTACTGCACATCTAACTGACACTAAGAAGATTGTGTTTTAGCCCTTTGACATAGAGGACATCCTCAATCATGTTCTTCCCATCAATAGTTATGGCATCGTTTCCATAGATTTGTGCTAACTCATCACCACCAAACTTAATAGCTCCACCATTCCACTTCTCAAGGCTAATAAATTTCTCCTCATCACCAGTCATATGATTAGAGAAACCATTATCAATTACCCAAACCTTGGCTTCTTCTCTTGCATGAAAGGCAGTCCATACAACCATTGATCTATCATTGTTTTGGTAAGCTTTCAAGACATCAGTCTTTCCACATTTTCCAACATCATCCTTTTTGTCACCAACATTTAAGGCCATGAAAAGTGTTTCATGTCATTTGAATCATCATGATCCTCATCTTATGAAGAACAACTGCGCTCTATGGAATAGAAGCTTCTTTTGAACTTGTCTTTTTTGTTACCACCCCTTGATTCTTTAAAAGGACATTTAGAAGAAAAATGACTAATCTTTCCACAATTAAGACATTTGAAAGGTAATTTTCCTCTATATTTGCCTGTGCCTTTCTTCAAGGTTCTTACAAAGTTTGCTTCTACTTCATCAAGGTCACCATCTTGATCAACTGCTTCATCTTCTATCTTCTTACTTGCTTTGAATGTTGCTTCCTTCTTTGGAGCACATTTGTCAAATTGCCTCATTTCAAAGGTTGTGAGTGACCCAAACAATTGATCTATCATATATTTATCCATATATCAATTTTCCTCAATAGCAGAAACCTTATAACTGTAAGATTTAAGAAGATATCTCAGAACCTTTTTCACA
Source organism: Cunninghamia lanceolata (assembly GCA_027924645.1). Lineage (NCBI taxonomy): Eukaryota > Viridiplantae > Streptophyta > Pinopsida > Cupressales > Cupressaceae > Cunninghamia > Cunninghamia lanceolata. The sequence goes on along the minus strand of BSBN01000286.1, from coordinate 2,512,888 downwards.
ATCTCATCTTATTTCACTTCTCCACCAAGACCTCTGGTGCCATTAACTATTTCATCCACCCAGAGCATGTAATTGGCAATGTTTTCTTTTGACATCCTCAGTGTCTTAAATTTTCTCTTGAAGATTTCCATCTTGGCTTGTTTCACCTTACTGTCTCCTTAATAAATGCTTGAACAAGTTTTTCCTAGACATCCTTAGTTGATTTGAAACCCATTATCTTCACAAGTTCTGAATCAGCTAGTCCTCTCATGATCTAGCACTTTTATCCATGGTATTGTTCTCTTACAACTTAATCTCATGACATTTTTTGGGCAAGTACCATGATGAAAACCTGCTTGCAGGCATCATGTGTAGAAGCCAAACTCATTATCCTTCAGGATATCTTTCCCCTATCCATTCCATCATCCAAATCCACACCACCTCCCATAACTCCTAGCTAAAAATGTAGAGTAGAAATGTCCAAACAAACTTATAGAATCATGCAATCCCACTTCTCCCATCACACATATCAAATAAAGGCATTCACACCCCATCCCCACCTTACCCTTACTAGGCCTTTCAGGAGTTTAGCTTATAGTAAATATTATCATTCATCATCCTTCTACCATACTCTCACACCATTCACTAGCCTAACTCTTCCAATCCAGTAGTACCCAGTGGTTTTGGTTATATCCCTAGTTGATCATATCAACTGTCGGCAGTTAGGCCCAACACTTTAAGATTTTGACACACAACATCACTTCCCCCTTAGATTAAATGGTTATATACATGTTTGTGCATCTAAAAACTTACCATGACATCAGACATGAACAAGGAGATTTTTATACCATGCAAGATCTAGCCAACTCATCATCCCAACTCCCCCATAAGACTTTTTTATTACTCTTATGTTCATTTCACAGTCTCTAGCTCCTTTCATGGACACCTATAAACAACATGCACACTCTCCCCACACTTGAATTCTTTTCAATCAATTGTGCCGAAGATTGAAGATTTTATTGTGCTCAAGTACATGCTTGTATGCTTCATGACACACAAAGTTGAAAACATTTTTCCTTAAGACAACCAATGGGTAGTAAGAAGCTGATTGATTTGGTTTCTGATATAGCAGCACAAGATAATTTCGGGCATCCTTTCAAACCATATAAACCTTTTACTTCTTTTACATAACACCTAATAATCTAAGGTGTGACAAATGTCCTCTTCAATTACTAAGTAAAACTATCCCCATAATAATATCAAGGAAGAAGACATCTGCATCCACTCCTATCCATAGTTTAGGGGCAATAAATTGTATGATTATTGCCATCATTTCCCCCAACCTAGTCCCATGATTCCACAATTTGAAACATCAACCATCCCTCCCACCCTTGACGGGTGTTCTTCATAAAAAAAACATTTCTCTCAACTGTCCAACAACATTCATATCCCCCAAATGTTTTATATATAAAATTTTAATAACGTTCTGTAAGAGGCAGTCTGGCCAATGCTATCACCTTCTACCCATAAATCAAACATTACACCATCAAATCAACTTTCCCCTCTCCACGGGTACCTCAAGAAAATCTACCCCCTAAGCATAGTGATTTTCATACATTCTATGATTGCAGGCTGCACCATTTCCCTTGCCAAACTACATTAGCTCCAGACACACCAAACAAGGGAGATTTTTAGAGTATGTAGTAAGCTAAATATTCCACAGCATGATTTGGTTTTTGGTAAGCTAAATATTCCATAACATGACCACAAACCTTGAACTACCTAGATTATGATGTCTTGCAAATTACTTTCCAACTTTCCTGATTATCACCATCTCTCTCAAGGAAACAACTTGTATAATTATCATCATGATTTCACTACTACTATCCTATCTATCATTCATTATCCATGCCACATATATTTAGTTTTCCTTCGATCTGTGACTAACACAACTCATTTCGTTCAATGTGTTCATATTACAACCATTATGTTGCATGACATCGTGCCCACTCTTATCACCTACCCCAACCAATGATTTTATTCATATGATTGCAGGTTGCACCATCTCCTTGCCTTAAGAGAAAGGTTTCTTTCCTCCATCAAGTCACCCCACTTCACTCTCTACACTATCCACCCTCCTTACCCACCTAGCATACTCCTTACATAAGATTATTTAGAGAAGATAGCATGTTTCAAAAGGCACCACTCACTTTGTGCAAGTATTGAACCAAGACCATCCTCAAGCAATCCTATTCACAAACATTTGTCACTTCCTTTTGGAATTTATCTATCCCACCCATCCTCCTTCACAAGATATATTTTTCCCCATATCAAGCATCATCCATTCATCCCTTGGAAAAAGGATTGATTATGATTGTGCTTTGATTGTTTATTTTTCATCTTGGTTATCTTATCTTATCTCTTTTTCAGAATCCCCTATTCTACCCACAAGGTTGCAATGATCCTTCATATCTTGGTGTGCTTCTGGTCGTTTGTATCAGGAGCATGATCTCTTTGATTTCTAAGTGTTGTGTCTTCATGGCTACCCTAGTATCAGGACCACTAAGGATATCACATGCCTTGGGTAGTGCTAGGATATCCTTATATCTGCTGGTTGTTTCATAATGACATGTACAATGATAGTCATATGTCCTATCTCGTGGTGCACCAACCTCTTGTATGTTTCTTTTTTGAGTCAGTCATATGGATGGGATACACTATCACCTTGGTTCCTTATACCTTGGTGCATAACATCTCACGCTATATAAAAATAAATATTTACTACATTGCAATTTATTTAAGGCATTCAAAGACATCCCTCATCTTTTCTTTCCTCATCCTCGTAGAGACTCTTCTTAGAGAATTTATGTACAAGATATTTCCAAGAGGGTTTGGATTGACACACTACATCCTTCATCGAGAGTTCATGTCTAGTATCTTTTCCAAAGTTTGGCTACCATCCTTTATCATGTCTCCTCTTTTTTACTCTATGATTCAAGCATTCACCCCATCCTAGTCCCCTTGTCCAGAGAAGTATTACTTACATACCAAGGTGACCAGCTTGTGCTTCAAACCCCAAATTAATTGTTGATGGTACATGTTGTGGTACTTCTCTCTTTCTCTGTATAACCATTATTTGTCCTCCTTGATCAAACTACCTTCTTGTGGGGTTTGAGTTGAAACTGTACATCCCTATTGGAAGCTTTTCAAAAAGGTTTGGGCTGAATCTCTCCATCACTTGTCCCCTTTCATATCTCGTTATCCTTCTTTAGCTCTTATTTAATCCATGTGCAAAACTCATCCCCCCTTCTTCATCCTCCACATTCACATTCTTATCTTGATATGATTATGCCCTAACAACTGCATCCATTCCACATACGTTAGTATTGTCCATCACATTACATATATCATATAGGATTCATTATCATCATTTATTTATTATTAGTCTAAGAATTTCCATTTCTTTATCCATGAAATTCCATACATCAAAACATATCCACAACCCATAAACAAATTTATCCATACATCCACATATATCCATCTATATTAGGCCATGCATATAAATACAATCACATATGTCTACATAATCATAAACATCCATCTAAACCCTACATCCATCCATATGTATAAGAATTCAAACACACATATAAACCATAAAACATCATTGCATCCATCACATACATACATATGAATAACACTCGCACATATAGGCATCCATCAATATATACAATCAAATGAGTCCAAAATCATCCATATATATATGTATATATATACGTATCAAATGTTGGGGTACAATAATATATCAAATACATCATGCCTCTAAGGCATACATCAAAATCCATGAACAAAACATCCAAGCTAGTTGTGACTAGCCCCCTTTAATGACCCAGGTGACAATGATCGTACTGGTGGTGGTGGTGCCCTGCATGGTGGCCCCATGGTTACAAAATCCCCTGATCATACTGAACTTGACCATCTTGACTTTGATGGCTCTACAAAATCTGGTACCCTCTAGTCTATTAGCACTACTTGCTCATAATGGGTCCTCCAATTAGTTACCTCCCTCAATGCACACATCAACTCCCTCTACTTTTTGGTGACCTCCGCAAAAGCCCATGTCATACCTGAGGCCCTAGAAGTAGATCGTCTGCATCCCTCTCCTACCATATCCTCACCAAGTCTGCATATGCTCCATATAACTGAGCCTCCACCCCTGTAGTCTACTTTGTAACCCATCTATCTCTATAATCACACTATCCCACTCACCTTGCATGGTGCCTCTCTTCTCTTGTATATGGTCCCTCTTGATGATCACTACATCTTGAGTGCTAAGAGTTGTGGCTAATTGGGTCTCCAAGTCCACTATCCTGTCATCCCTATCTCCTCCCACCTGTCTCTATGAAGATCCCTCCTCTCTCTCCTCCTCACCCCACTATGCTCTTAGTGAACCCTATACTCATGAACCTCACCTTGCATCCTCTATCCTCTCCTCAACCTCCTCCTCCACTACCTCCTTCACCACCACCTCTCGTAGGCCTCATCGACCTTGACCTCTCCTCCTCCTCTGCCATCCTCCATTAGCTCCTCCTCCTAGTGCTACAACTATACTCCCTCCTTTTCCTGCTACTGCTCCCTCTCCCTCTCCCTCATCGTCGCTACAGGTAATCTTTCTTGAGATGCCCAGATTTGTTGTAGTACCAACATTTCCCGTTACCCTTTTTGCCTTTTGACTTAGATCTTGATGTACCTCTCAAATTCTCCCCCTTTTCTATGGATCAACCCCTAGCCACCATTGCTTCTGGTGTAGAGGTTTTTGAATTAGATTTCCTCCACACCTCCTTAGACAACAAAGCTCCCACAAAAAAATCAAATTCAAGGGTGTTAGTTGTGCTAAAGCTAATGCAAGTGACTAAGTGATTCCAGGATTTAGGCAATGAATACAATAATGTGACTGCCTTGCCTTCATCTTCGATTTTTACATCCATACTAGTTAATTGGCACATAAGAGTATTGAAAACATTTAAATGATCAACAATTTTGGTACCTTTGTTCATTCACAAACTATACAACTACCTCTTCAAGTAGATTTGATTTGTCAAAGATTTTGTCATGTAAAGACTCCCCATTCTACTACATAAGCCTGCTATTGTTTTCTCTCCAACAATATTGAAAAGAACATCATCTACCAAACACAACTGAATTGTGCTAAGAGCTCTTTTATCCAAATGTTCCCAGTTTTCATGAGTCATATTTGTAGGATTCTTTGACTTGCCTACCAATGCCTTTTGTAGTCCATGTTGCAGCAACAGATCGTGCATCTTGAGCTTCCATAGCTCAAAGTTATTCTTCCCATTGAATTTCTCCACCTCAAATCTTGCATTCGAAACCTTGGCCATTTGATGTTGCAAGACAAAACACCAAATCCTAATATAGTCGCTACAAAATAAAAGCTCTAATACCACTTGTTGAAAAACTTTCAGATTTAATGATAAACTTAAAACTCTAGAATCATATAATATTGTAGTACAAATTAGTTACGAAGAAATTAGAGATAAGAAGAACAGAATAAGCTATCATATAAAAATAACAAGAGGAATTACATGGTAAAACTCCAACAATATGCGAAAGAAACATCTACAGGGCAAAGTATCGGCATTCTTATTGTTCAAAGGAAAAATTACAAATTTCTAGTAGTTGCAATTACAATTAATTTGTTTTAGAAAGCTACAAAGATATATAATATCTTCAACATAATGACCACCATCAAATTTTTTTAAAAAAAAAAATATTCTCTTTTAAGAAAAAAAATAGATTTAAAACACAGGACAAGATTTTTCTTTCTCTGTAATTTTGTCAGAAATCCAACAGGCCCGCTGACTGATCCGTCCAACAGCACCGAATCGTGAAAGCCCTGTGCAACAGCTTTCAACATTAACATCAACATTTAACAGCAACCCATCAAACAAATAAATTACTTAAAATCCAACCTGAACAAAAAAGTCATGACAGCGAAGACGTGGAAACCCGGCGGCCTATGTAATATCCTCATTTAAATAAAAGTTGATCCCTACTAACGAAAATTCCAAGAAAATTCCCACCCACACGTTACATCCAGTCTAACGTGTGGGTGGGAATTTTCTTGGTACTTTAAAGGCCAAGAAAATTCCACGCTGGTTCCTAAGCAAGTGACTGAACCGCTGAAAATTCCATCTATCTCTGTAATTTATAATTTGTTATTAATTTATTTATTGCACCCTCTTTCAAGGCAAGTGACTGAACCGCAAATTTTGGAGCCAAAGATTGGAACCGTCCTTTGGTCTTGAATCTCTGCAGTATATTTCTAGTATTATTATTATTATTTTTTTTTGGCTTTTATCTATCATACTAGGGACATATCAAAAAATGGAATTCAAATGCAGATAAATGTATGTTTAAAAAGTTTCACAATTTTTTTTTATATTTAAAAATGAAGGTAATGGTCATAGTCAGATTTGAAGACTTGATAATATAGCAAATTATCAACCAAGTTTAATAACCAAATTATCTACCCTATTTTTCTCCTATATTTTAGTGTACAATGATAGTACCATAATTTTGACCACTAGGTTTCCTTAAGTCCATGACTCCTAATAAAGAAATAGGTTTATATACATGTGCTCACTAACTTAAACAACTTTATGTTTATATAATAGCCTACATTTTATTTTATTTTATTTTTATTATGACACACAAAAAGAGCTATTATATCTTTGCTATGAGTTTGAAAATAATTTTTAAAAAAATTGTTCAAAATGTTACTTTAAAACATGACCTTCCCATAATCTTAGATGGGAGTTTCTAGACCATGTACTATTTGTCCATCTTTGAAAAAATCAATTCATGGGAAAGCTTTAAGGTTAATGGTTTTTAATTAAACTATTTTATTTTAATCTCTTTGTTTGAAGGAACTAGTTAGCCTCCATTATTTTCCATGTGACAAGTTCCTTAATTCTTCTATGATATATGGTTATATAGTCTGGAGTGTTCATAAAGAAAGTGAAGTTAAAAAATTGGCAATTATGTTATATTGTAATATTTGACATTTTTTATTGAAGCCAAGTGTTTGATGAGGCTCTCCTTCATATTTGTAAGTTACAAATTTTACACAGTCCTTATTCATTTAGTTTATAAGAAGGAAAATAGTAAAGCAACATAATATACAAATTTCATAATGTGTTCGTAGGGGCTTCATTTTTCAAGCCTTTGAGTTTGTGTGCTTGAAGACTTTATTTTATTCTATCTATGGCTTTATCTAAAAGCTCTAATATTGTGGTTAGTGCAAAATTAGATGATATTGAAAATTATGGATATTAAAAGACAATTGATTCATCTAAAAATGAATGATCACATTACAAAGTTGAAGAATCTAAGAAATCAACTTAGGTGGAATACGAAGACTCAAAATTATATATTTTTTGATTGAAATTCTTCCAAATAAGTATCGTAATTTCATATGCACATTGAAGCTAACTGAAAAAATTGACACTATAAAAATAAAAGTATATGGAGAATTGTTGAATAAAGAGGATAGGCTTAAAAAGTTCATAGGTGAATCTGGCAAGAGTTCATAAGCACTTATGGTGAGAGGCACATATAAAAATTATAATTAAGATAAATCATACCAAAAACAAAGACAAAAAAACCAAGGGAATCCACATACAAATAATCAAAAGCAGTGCAATCAACTAAAGGATAATCAACAAAGGCACAATTTTTAAAAAATGGTAGAATCAAAATGAAAACTCTAGAAGCGAAAAAGTCATCACATGTTACAACTATGGCTCGAAGAACCTGGCATAAAATTGATCAATGTCCTAGGAGATCACATGTAGGATGGTAAAGAAAGTTTTATCAAAGAAAATAATCAAATTTTGCTTAAAAAGAAGGTGAACATAATAAAAATATATTGATAGCCTCTTTAATTGTTCAAGGTTCAAATAACACACGGCACATTGATTTAAGGGCTAGCCAACATATGACCTACACTAATAGATTATTTGGTTCTTTACAAAAAGCTGAAGGTGTAAGCATATTTTTGGTGATGATAGTTCACATGAAATTTGAATAAATGGGTTCAATTCTAATAAAATGGCATGATGGTAAGAATTTAGAAAAAATAGATGTGAACCTTATACCTAAGCTATCAAAAAATCTTCTCTTGGTAATTCAAATAACTCAACATGGTTATAAGGTGGAATTCTATTTAGATAAGTGTATAATAAGGAACATTAATGATGGATGTAAAATTATGGCTACATGAGTTGAGAGTGTCGATACCATTTACAATTTTTTGTCCTATGTAGATAAGACAACTTACATAACTACAAGTTCCTCTACAAGTGAGTTATGGTAGAAAATATTTGGTCACTTAAATTATGATAGTTTATCTATGCTTTCAAAGATGAATATGGTTGGTGGACTTCCTTGGATAAGGGTAAACACAAGTGTGTGTAACAAGATGCATGGTTGGCAAACTACATAGAGACAATTTTGAAAAGTCTAAATGTAGGGAAAGTAAATCTTTTGAACTTGTTCATAGTGATTTATGTGGGCCTATGAATCCTCTACCAAGAGGGAGATAGGTGTACATCTTAATATGCATTGATGATTTTTTGAGGAAGGTTTAGGCATACTTCCTTATGTAAAAGGATGAAGTGTTTGGCAAATTTGAAATGTTTAAAGCATTTGTGGAAAATCAAAGTGGGAATAGAATCAAGCTAATAAGAATAGATAATGGTGGAGAATATATCAATAACATATTCAATGATTTTTGTGAACGTCATTCGATCAAGATAGAAATGTCTAATAGATATACTCCTTAACAAAATGATGTTGTTGAAAGAAAGAACAGGACCTTAGTGGAAATGGCATGATGCATATTACAATATAAGGATCTTCCTTTGTTTCTTTAGTTTGAGGTTGTTAAAATAGCAACCCATGTCTTGAATAGATCTCCTACAACTTGTTTACAAAATATCAAGGAAGAATGGAGAAGTGAGAAACCAAATGTTAAGTATTTTAGGGTATTTTGATAATAAGAGTGTTAATTGTATCTTTGTTGTCTATGATGATTAGAAGAAATGATATAGGTTGTATGATACTAGTGTGGAGGATGTGTTCACAAGTAGGGATGTCAAGTTTAATCAAGGGTTCAAGGATATGACAAAATCAGCTCCAATTCCTATCCCACAAGTGGTCACAAATAATGACATATCCTATAGTACTTTTGAAACCAACAGAAGTTTGAAGTCAACTTCTAGTACAATTGAAGAATCTATCCCTCCTCAGAAGAACAAGAGTCCTCAAGAAATTTATCAAAGAACTCAACAAGTTAACTATACCCTAATGACCACAATAATGAAGACTAATGATCCTCAAACTTATGATGAGGATAAGGGAAAATATGAATGGGAACAAGCTATGCAAAATGAATATGACTCTTTGATAAAGAATATAAGTTGGGAATTGGTGGACTTACCCAAGGGTAAGAATGCGGTACAAAATAAGTGGCTGTAAAAAACTAAGTTCAAGTCTAATGGAAGCATTGAAAAGCAAAAGGCAAGATTAGTGGCCAAAGGGTACTCACAAAAGGAGTGAATTGATTACACAAAAAAATTTGGTCTAGTAGCAAAGATTAATATTGTCAAGACTACTATAGTATTGATAGCTCATTTCAAGTGATCTCTTCATCAAATGGATGCTAAGAATGCCTTTTTGAATGGAGAAATTGATTAAGAGATCTTAATGACCCATCCTTAAGGAAATTTCAAGGTTCAAGAAAGGAACAATTATTTTGCAAGTTAAGGAAGTATTTCTATGGCTTGAAGCAAGCTTCAAGGGATTGGTATGTTAATATTAATGAGTATTTTAAGACTCAAGGATTCCATAATAGTCCTCACACCAAACTTGTATGTGAAGGAATTTGATGAAGGTGGCATAGTTATTATTGTGCTTTATGTAAGAGTGTTTCAAATCCACTTACTCTAGAGTTGAAGTTGACTACTTGGATATCAAAGGTGAGGATGTTGATCCTACCTTATATAGGTAACTTGTTGCTAGCCTTATGTACTTGACTCACACTCAACCAAATATGTCTTTTGTAGTAGGTATGGTTTCAAGGTTTTTGAGTTCTTTAAGGTTCCACATTGGATGGCAAGAAATAGAATATTGAGATATGTAAAGGGGTCTTTGACTATTGGGAGTTTATTATTTTTCTCTTGGAGACCTAATACTTGCAAGATATTCTAATTTAGATTGGGTAGGTTGTGCAAATGATAGAAAATCTACCATAGGTTATGTTTTCTCTCTTGGTTTTGGCCCAATTTCATGGTGTAGTGAGAAGCAATCTACTTTTGTTTTATCAACTATAGAGGCAAAATATGTAACACCAAATGAGAGAGATAAAGAAATAACTTGTTTATGGGCTATTCTTTCAATACTTAAACAACATCTAGTATGGCCTTCTTTACTTTGCTATGACAACCAAAGTTCCATTTTGGTGTCCAAAAATCTAGCGTTTCATGCTATAACAAAGAGTATAGATGTCTATCACCATTACATCAAGGATCTCATCCATGAAAGCATAACAGAAATAGGAATTTCATCAGATGATGTTGCAAATGTCATGGTAGACATGTATAAAAATGTGGGATTTTTCATGTGGTACATAAACTGTTTGATAAAATGCTTCAAATGAACGTGGTCTTGTGGATTGCAGTGATTTTAGGATATATACACAAAATAGTGATCCTAACGAAGATTTAAAATTTTTTGATGAAATGCCTCAAAAGGATGTGGTCTCATGGAATGCAATAATTACAAGATATGCACTGAGTGGACTTGTTGAAATGGCTTGGGAAACTTTTAAGAAAATGCAATTTGTAGGTATAAAGCCAGTCTCCACAACTTTTTTCAACATCCTCTAGGGCATACCAAAATGGGAGCTTTAGAATAGGTTATGTACATCCACTAGAGCATAATGGAACAACTCAAACCGTCAATCTCCCATGTTGGCTCACTTGTTTTCAAAGGGGAATGCCTATCATGTAATAATAATATCTAATAGGCTTCATCCATTCAAAAAATTTTAATACCCAATAAACTAGCATAATTGAATAACATTATTACATACTCATATCACAAAACTATAGATGTCCTCATTTGGAGTTTGAAAGTAGTGGGCATCAAATGCTTTAGCTCGGCCAAAGACTCCCTGATCTACTGCTACATTTCACCTAAATTTTCCAGTCTTAGAGTGCCGCACACTCTCTTTTACTAAGGTCATTGGCTCTTCTGGAGAGCTTGATGGTCTAGATCATCATGTTTCAAGTGACAAGTTTGGCAACTGATAACACTCTGACATAGTGAAAGGAAAGCTCTAACATCACAATTTATTCATTGTAAATTGGATGGACAAGATTTTTTTGATTGTAGTCCTTTTAATTCCTACCATTCATTTATATAATTCATGTAGTGCTTCCCACTAAGGAATGCTTATTAGGTTATGAATTACAATTGAAAATGGTCATTTCTTTCTATTGCTTTAATGTGATATTTTATAACATCATTTTTATGTTTGCATAGGTTGGACATCATTGAGAGAGACATCTTTTTGATTTTTGAAATTCATCTTTGGTTTTGTTGCTAGCTCTAAGGAGTATTTATCTCGTCAAATTAACCCTAGACTTGCACTTGGCCTAGTATGATATACTTAGCATTTTGGATGGGAGTAGTTCATCCAATTCTTAAAAACTTAAAAACTTATCATGTGTAGGGGAGAAACCCAGTACTTGAGCACCCTAACTTCATACCTCTCAAAATCATATGTGGTAATTTCAAATCATTCCAAAATTTTTACAGTAGCTTACTTGGTAAGGCCTCTACTTATAACTAAGGTTTTAGGGCCACATCATCAATTATGATGCCACATTAGCATGAACCTTTTGTTGAGGTGTCCAAAAAGACCCCCTAAGAAAGGGTAGACCAATAGTTGTGGATGAAGTCATGTTTTGTTGGTGTGTTAATGTCGCATTACATGATTTGTTTCTTTTGAGATCTAAAGAACACATTTCATTCAATTATAAGTACTTATAGTCAACACTAACAACCTTAAATTCACAACTACTAGTGCCAAACTTTTTAAAATATTGGGCCTTAAATCGACAAATACTATCATGGTGCAAATATTGGAACATGCTCAACTATTGAGTAATCCAATTGATTTAGCTCTTGGTTTTGGCCCAGTTTCATGGTGTAGTAAGAAGAAATATACTTTTATTTTATCAACTATAGATGCAGAATATGTAACACCAAATGAGATAGCTAAAGATATAACTTATTTATGGACTATTCTTTCAATACTTAAACAACATCAAGTAGGTCCTTCTTTACTCTGCTATGACAACCAAAGTTCCATTTTGTTGTCCAAAAATCTAGCATTTCATGCTAGAACAAGGACTATAGATATCTATCATCATTACATCAAGGATCTCATCCAACAATAAATGATTCATCTTGAATATTATAGGATAAATGAGCAGATAGTTGATTTTTTCATCGAGGCTTTATGTGAGACTAAGTTTGTTTATCTTAGACCCATCTTTTAGGATTGAGATAAGTCAGATGACTATCTAATGGTTGTCATTTGAGGGGTTATTTTGAATGTCTACATTGTAATAGTGAACAAGTGATTGTAAATAGGTACCTAACAAAGCTTTGTTTGAAGATCCATCTTTTCTAGATTATGGGGAGATATTTAGAAGTTATTAGTAAAATAATTAATGGGGTACTATTAGAATATATTAATTTGTAGTTGGTTGGGATAAACCTAGATGACAAGCCCTTACTACCATTTATCACCACACATTGCTACTAAATGTCTACGCTCATAAACAATGTTTAACTAATTTCTATGAAATGTGGACAATGTGAACTATAAATCAATCCATATATTTATCTATAAATAGGAATAGGAGCTCAAATCAATACGCTCCAATCTTCAATTTAAATTAGCCATGTAATCTATTTGTGTCTCTATTTCCACTTACTACCATTTATTGCCACTCATTATTGCTAAATGTCTATGCTCATAAATAGTGTTCAACTAATTGCTATGAAATGTGGATAATGAGAACTATAAATCAATCCATATATTTACCTATAAATATGAATATGAGGAGCTCAAATTAGTAGGGTCCAATCTTCATTTAAATTAGACATGTAATCTCTTTATGTCTCTATTTTCAAGCAAACTTGAGATGAAAATAAAGATTAGACTATCGGCAAAGGGCACTCAACTATTAAATCTAATTTACTAATAGGTGCTCTACAACTAAACCACCAACATACTTTATGACTTATTTCTCCACTATAAATGACTACTCATACCATGAAACCAACCAAATAAAATCTATGGAAACTCTCAAAAAAATTATAGTATAATTAATATAAAAAAATACTCATTAATTTTGTGCTATTTCATTTATGAAGAAAATATATGTTGCTAAAATTTTAATTGATTTCAATTAATATTGTTGATATTATTTATTAATTACATAATATTTATTTTTCCTATTTAAAATATTTATTTAAAAACATAATTAATATAAATTATAGATTACTATTTAAAATATTATTAGTTAAGACTTTGGACGTTTTGGTATGTTGTCAAAAGTGTGTTTGTTCATCCTTATTAGTTATTACTTTTCAGTTTAAAAAGCAATATTTGCAAAGATTGTTTATTTTTTTATTGAAGCTTTTTGTCTTTCTATCATTTATTTAAAACTAGTACCACGTAGGCTTGGAATTTGACGGTCACCCCTGACTGTTATATAAAATTTTTATGACGGTTTGGTCATTTAACTACCTTTCAATTGATATTTGAAGAAAACTATAAGTTGTCTTTTTTTATATTGAAAGAATGCAAGTTACAAAAAGAAAAGTCTAAAACTATGAAAAAGAGCAGCAATTAACAACACAATCACAAACAAAACTACAAACAACAAGACAAACAACTCCTAACCATTTCAACAATTGAAAAGATGAAAGTGCCATAAAAAAGTTATGACCACCTACTGTCATTTCAAGGTAGAATGTCTATTTTTTTGTGGACATTGAATGCTATCAAAAGGGACATAAAGACATAAATTCATTTCTATTGTATAAATTGAAGTCCTAAAAAAATGAGTAATTATTAATTGAAAAGAAACAGAGAAGGTTCATTTTTTCTTGAACCAAACAGTCCAATATGATTCCCACTTGCAAATTGCAATCATTCAAACGAAATTTCAAAAAGATAAAAAGCAATAAGTTTTACAAAATACTGGCTATAGCTTAAGAGCAACCTATCCACTCCACAAATCAAGTTGACCTCCTTTTGAACTCTGAGAGAACTTTCAATTGCCACACTATGCTTAGGAGTTGACTTGTCCAATTGTATCACTACTGAGAACATTTCCAATTTGGCTCTAACGTAGGCATCTTGGTGCACTAATAGAAAGGCGACCTTGGCGAATTGAATGACAAATGAGGAAGTAGAAGCAATTATTTTTTATCCCTCTAATTGTAAATCAGCTCATAATTACAACTCTTCTTAATCTCTTTAATTGTAATTTGCAAAGTTGTACTTATTCCATATATAATAAATAATTAATAACATATTAACAAGTATAGACAAAGAAAATATTTGTTTCTAAATTGATTTTTAAAAATAAAAAAACAATAAATAACAAGTATAGACAATTGTGATAGTGCTTCTGGATTAAACTGTGTATGTTTTTGCTTCAATGTTTCGGATCACACTTAGTGATCCATCATCAGGGAGAGGATGATTTATTTATAAATTGATTTTTAAAAATAAAGAACAATAAAACAAAGCAAAGATTTGTTTCTAAATTGATTTTTAAATTTTATTGAAGATAAACATTGTAAAAGAAAACATCGTTTATATTTCTAAAACAAATTATTATAAAATAATATATATTATAAATAAGAATATTATATTATATTACCTTATAATAAAATTGTATGGTTAACAAATAATTTAAAGTGTTAGATATAGGGTTATGTAAAAATTTAGCAAGTCAAGTTATAAGCTCTAATAAATTTTAAAGTTGTAAAATACAGTCCAAAAACGGTCAAATAGACCATCAAATTCCAGGCCTATTACTGCGGGTTGTTTATTGTTTCAAGAAGGTTTTGTACGAGTGTCGTGCACCATTTAATTTGCAGGCGCTAGTAACTGAAAGTTCCACAGGGATTTAAATGCATCTGAAAAGAATCCTTTCTCGTAGCCAAAGGACACCACTGCCACGTGTATATGATCATATCCACATTGGCAACTTTTTTTGTGGCAAAGCTTTATTCCTTTAACACATGATTAAGACCCTGTTCAAACTTGATTGGTTTTTGACAAGGTAAGTGCCATATTTTGAGAAGGCAAAACGTCGATGTAGAAGATGTAAAGTAGCAAGTTCGATAACTTATTCTGTGGCAGAACTTGTGTTTAACACACTCTACTTAAACTTCATCTACTTCAATGGTCAAACAGTCAATAGTAATTTTAGACCTCATCCACAACAAAAAGTGTTAAATATTTATCCTATTTTTATTGGTCAAAATTAACTTTTAATTGTTGAAGTGGATGATGTTTCAGAATAGCGGCATGCTGAAATATCTACAAAGGTAACTGATTGTAAGGGAACCGACCAATTAACATGAAACCTCGGCACACACCGGATTTCATTGGGAGGAGGAGATTAAGTCGGTCGTACGTCGGTCAAAATGAAACACGCATGAAATTGCGACTCTAAGGTCGGTCGTTTAATGAATTAAGTTAATGGAGTGTGCACGTCGGAGTGGACTCTTCTTGCTTTGGACGGCGGTCGTACATGATGTGTAGGTGGATCTGCCAATAAAAGAGGTGCCTGTTGAAATGATTTGAGAAAGGAAACCTGAATTCGTGAATTGTTTCCAAGATAAATTTCTTCAATGTGTAACAAAATGGCGGACAGAGGAGGAGAACACGAGCAGGAAAAGGGAAATGAAGAGAAAGCAGGAAATTTGGCGGCGTATTATAGTGGGCTATCGAGGGAATGGGAAATGTCTGTGATGGTGTCGGCGCTGAGCGATGTGGTGGCTGGAACAGCGGGAGTTAAGCGGGAGCCCGAGCCAAGCTAAACTTTCCAGAAGATAAGAGACCCATGGGGCAAATGGGCGGCGGAGATAAGAGACCCACACAAAGCGGCACGTGTATGGCTCGGAACCTTCGACACAGCTGAAGAAGCCGCACGTGCATACGACGAGGCCGCCTTACGCTTCAGGGGAGCCCGAGCCAAGCTAAACTTTCCAGAAGATGCACAGCTCAATCCAGCAATTGTCGCCGCCACAACACAACAACAACCCGCCGCCATTTCTTCACGCGCCGCCCATGACAGAGCCGCGTCCACCATTTCGGCCTCCACAGAAAGGATCGAAACCGCGCAGGCGTCTCAAATGCCGGCGGAGTATTATGAATATGCTCAACTGCTACAAAACTCGGGTCTTCCCGAACAGACTTCAATGTCTCTCCTTCAGCAATACATAACGTCGCAACGTCATCAGCAACAACAGCAAAGACAAGATCAGCAGGAGCACACGTGGCAACCGACACTTCAGCCACAATTTCCCATCCGTGCTCCAATTTCACAGCAAGTGGCTTCCACTTATTATGTGTAAGAAATTAAACAACACTTACACTATACTGAACTGAAATATTAAATCTATCACAATCATATACTGCTCATTGACAAAAAAAAGAAAAAAGCACACTGAATTAATAATTCTCAAAGTTGAATATGGTGTTCATTACACATTGTTAAAACACCGATCACACTTCTGTAAACTACGAGTTTTTCAGCAGTCTAAAGCTTAAAACAAGCACTGCGGTTAAAGCAGTTAAAAAAAAAAAATCTAAAAATAAAACTATTAAAGAAAACTGCGTATACATGCACTTCCATGTATTACATGCAAATTAATAAAAAGTAAAAATAAAAACAGAAAAATAGAAAAACAAAGCTGGCTGTTGATCATGCACACCTTCCATGCTTTCAATCTCTTCCTAGATGATCAATGGGGATGATGTTTAACTGGTCTCTTAAAATGACAAAAGTAGCAGCAGGAAGAGCTTTCATGAAGATATCAGCAATTTGTTCAGATGTGGGATAAAACTGTAATTCTACTTGTACAAAATCTCGGATAAAATGATGTCGGATCTCTATGTGGATTTTTTGTCATTGCAATGGTGCTAAGTTATTATTAAAAAAAAGAGTTGTTGGATGTTCTTGTATGAAGTGTAGATCCTTCAAAATCTGTCTAATTCAAATTGCTTGACAACCTGTTGTTGCGGCAGCAATATATTCTGCTTCAATTGAAGAAAAAACATGGTTGCCTACTTCTTACTACTCCAAGATACAACTCTAGAACCAAATGACAAAACATAACTAAATGTTGATTTTCTATCATCCACTTAACCACCCTAATCAGAATCTGTGTAACCAACTAGTTCAAATTTTTCAGTGGAAGAATAATGGATGCCAAAATTGTGAGTTCCACTCACATACTTCAATATTCTTTTTGTAGCATACCAATGAGACTCATGTGGATCCTGCATGAACCGAGAGATGAGGATCACAACATACATAATATTGGGTCTAGTTGTAGTGAGATACATAAGACTCCCAACCAAGGTATTGTACAAAGTGGCATCTACTTTGAAACTTGCATCTTCCTTGGTTAATTTCTCACCAAGGGTTAAAGAAGTTGCAATTGTTGTACATGAAGTCCTTCTAAACTTTTTCAATAAATCAACAACATATTTGGTTTGAGAGATAAAGATACATTCTTTGTTGTTGCACTTCCACACCAAGAAAACAATATAATATAATATTATTGTAAAAATATATTAAATAACTAACATTATATTAATATAATTAAATTATAAATAAATATAAATATATAATATATAATATGTTTAATTTAAATCTTTAATAAATATATAATATAATAGTTAGTAATGAAAATGTGTAAAGAGGGGACCCCTACCATGGTATAGTCACAATTATTAAAAAGAATTAAATCAGAGAATTCTTTGAGCTAGCCGACACAAGTCTATTTAAGGTTATCCCTTCAATTTTATAGGGAATCCAAGGTGTCTACAATTCTTGTTTTTAAGGAGATAGGGTCCCACATTCCTTGACCTCGCTAACTTTTACAATAAATACAAATTGTAATTAATAAATATAATTTTAACTTTAGAACATAGAATATTTCAATGTGAGAAATCCATAAATCATTGTTTAAAAAATAAAATGAAATTCAAAAGCTTCATCGCATCTAGGAGTTGTGATAGATTTCTCGTGAAAAACACCGGTAAAAATAGTGCAAATGAAAAACGCATGACACAGACGGTAAAAAGAGTGCAAAGAAAAAGACGACGATATGAAAATGGAAAAAAGTGACGCAAAATCGAACAGCGAGAGACAACTCAATAATCTTGCACGCCTTTTGCTCAATGCTAGCCATGGATCTCCCATGTTAGGTATTTGTTTGACAAAGGGAATGCCTTCGGCGTAATTAAATGGCTTGTGCATTTCTCATCACCACCAATTTTTATTTTAGCTATAACATTCATTTGACCTAAGTCTCTTTGAAAAGAAAAAAGAAGCAATTTAACTTTACCTTTGAAGGTAGCCCATTGGAGATAGTTGAGGAGTACAAGTACCTCGGACTTGATTTTCACTACAAGTTCACCTGGGAAACTTGTAGAGAAAAAAGAATTCAAGGAGGATGGAAAACATTGTACCCTCTTCAAAATAGGTGCAGGATTGTGGAGTTATGGGATTGGAAGACCAAGAGAACACTCTTTAGTTTGATGGTTACCTCAGTGATTCAATACGGGTGTGAAATTTGGAGCAGCAGTATGTCAGATCAGAAATGGAAGCAGAGAGAGAATTCAAAAGCACTTCATTATCAGCAGTCTCAAAGTCAAGAATTTAGTGTCGTAAGAGATCTTACTAGCTAAAATGGGGTCCTTCCCTTTGGAGGCATCAGCGATGGATGATTATTAAGCTAACTCAAGAAGATTCAAAATATGAAGAGCCACATGTGGCCTAGACTAATTATGGAAGAAGATTTAACTAGAAGAAAGAACACTTGGAGGAAGCAAAATGACAAATAGATAAAGAGGTGGGATATTAGCATGCAAGAGTGCCCAAATACTAATGATGAAATAAAAAAATATGTAAGAAGAAAATTCAAGTGCATCATGTGGACAAAACAAATGGGCCATAAAAAGGAATACTACATCAAAGAATTCAACCCCATGGGGGATCATGAAGAAAAAGCCTATATAGGAGCAGACATTAAGTGGAAAGAAAAAATGTTGATTGCTCAACTTAGGATGAAATCACATCATCTTGGGTATTAAACAGGTAGATGGCTAATTCCTAAAGAGGAATGGGATGAGAGACTATGCCTTTTTTGCAACAAAGGTGTGGTGGAAATGGAACAACATTTTGTCTTGGAGTGCGAGGCATACAATGACATCTAATACAGTTATTGTGACGATTTGAAAATCACCAAACTTGGCACCCTGTTTGAAGAGGCAAGGCTGTGTAGTATTGTAAACCTCGTGATCAAGCTTCATAGTAGAAGGGAGGACCTCAAGAAAGAGGTTCAGGTGACCTAGGGGGTGTTTGGTGTTTGCTATTCTATTTTTGACAGGGTTGTGTGCGACTGCTGGGTCCCATAGGCTACTGCGGCCTCATGGACATTATTAAAATTCTTCATTCATTCATTCATTTGTCCACCGCTGGGGTCCCATGCCCTATATCTATTCAAATATTCATTATGAAAACACTCTACTCCAGCAAAAAGAAAACATTGGTATGCATGAAATTTTTGTATAGTGTGAGGGGCATTGTGTGGAATAAAATGGTTGGTCAACTATATAGAAATAGATATATTAGAATGAATACAAATAGAAATTATAACATGAATGAAACTAAATACTAGAATATAACATTTCTTAAGCTATTACTACACTTAAAATATTCCAATAAAATAAACATAAAACCAATTACAAATTAATGTATGTATATATATAAATAATTTACTAAAAACTATTAATAAAATAGTGTAAATATTTTAAATACATCAATCTTAAAGTTACTACATATGAAATATCAATTTCTAACAATTCTAGATTAAATTTGAAACATAAGGTAAATACATGCCTTGAAATATCTTAGGCATTATTATTATTTTTTTTTAAACAAAAGGGATGAGACCCCAGACTGATATATATTAATATATATAAGTTTAAATACACAAGGAAGGGGGATCAATATTTTGACACCCCTTTAAACGGTTAATAGAGGAAAAAATGCTTAGAACTACCTAAGAGATGATGTAAACAACATACTAAACAAAAAACCATCAACTTAGTACACCACCCAACCACCACCTTGACCTCGAAATAGAGAGAGCACTATTAGTCATCCACACCAGCCACTGCACCCAGGACCCTGCTTTCCACTGCAGCCATTTCTTCATCCTCCATCTAGTCCAGGGGATCCTCCACCTCTGCCTTTGAGTCATCTTCCACCTCTTCAAAGAGCCTATGATGATGTAGCACTAGGTCCCCTGCGTGGAACCTCAGAAAACGAATTGCAATGAAAAGATCTTTGCACCTCAACTAAACTAACTTTGGAAGTGAATGCACATGCCCTTTGAGGGCTCTTTTAAGAAGACATATGCACCCACAGCTCAGACCGTGTGACATTTTTCTGTAAATGCATTCATAAGCCCTCTTGGTGCAGAGCTTGTTAGATGGAAAGAGACCTCCAACCCAAGCTTCCCCAACCATAATGTCGTAGTTGGCCAGTGCATGGAAAGAGACCTCCAACCCAAGCTTCCCCAACCATAATGTCGTAGTTGGCTAGTGCTTCATTCAATCTCTCTACATTGAAGAGGTGGCGGTTAATGACCCCCATTGCAATTGGGAGGATGAAATGAGAGTCCTACACTATGTCGATTAGGTTGGAGAGAAACACTGAGACCACCTTTAACCCCTTTATCTCATGTTCTAGGGTGCCTTACAACCATTTCTAGTTGCACACCATCTGGACTATGAACTGGGCTAAGGTGCAGTCAAGGTTGAAGATGTTGTTCAGCTCTACTATGCCCACACTACCTCTTATGTTCGGCTCCCATTGAAGAGGGGGAAAAAAGACCCTCAAATTGTGACGCGGTGGCTCTTTTATAAGAGGAGCATCTCTGTTAATTAATGCATGAAATGAAAGGTAGTAAATAGGCCTCAATTGAATGATGCCATCCATATCTGAAGAAATAAAACCAAGCTGCCATCTCCAAAAAACTCTCTGTGAAATGAGTGTCGTACTATGTGAAAGGCAGCAAAATCTACAACCCAAGGTGAGAATGGATAGCAAAGGACAACAAAAGAGGATGAAATGATGGTTGTGCATGGGATGGGTTTGAGCTAGCAAGTAGGATAGAGGGTAATAAAGAGGATGGACAAACGGTAGTGAGGAGGGAAGATCTCAGGCAAATCTGCCAAGTGAAGTGATTAAATGCCGCATTAACTCCTCTTCGTGTCGTTTGAAGATAGGTAACTTTGGAAGATGGGCTAGGTTGCCAATTGTTTAGGAGAAAATGCATTAGATGGTGAATAAATATTGCCTGATTAAAGACACCTGGCCGAGGATACACATGGGCAAAAAGTCCTAGTGCCATAAGCTAAGCCACCCACCCACCCAGCCCAATCCATGACAGCCAAAACTTATTGAGATCTTCAGATCATGTCACCATTAGCATCCATGGTGAGGACCCTTTGAAGAAGTTGAATCATACAACACTAGAGGCTTGAGAATTTTCGGCCAATTTCGGTGATCAGGTTCAAAGGAAATTTCTTTGATATTCTAGTCTAAGGAAAAATTCACCAACCAGTCACTACTTTATTCCCTTCCCTATAGCAGTGATCTATTTCAAAGAAGTCAAATGATTTCAACATACCCTTTGTCTGCTCAAGAATATAGTGAATCATCCAATTTTCACTTTTCTCTTATTTCAAAGCTAAGATGGTTACCTAAGAATCACCTTTGATAAAGACCTTCTTAAAGCCCTTCTCTTGATCTAGTTGTAAGGCATTGAGTAGAGCCAAAAATTATGCTCTATTATTTGTGCCCTCTGCAAGCTTCATTGCTCTGGCTGCAAGGAGTCTGCCTTCACTATTTCTGATGACACAACCCGAGGCCAAGGGCCCAGGATTACCTCTGCTTGTGCCATCAAAGTTAACTTTCACAAGAGGTGGGTAGGGAAAGACCATTTCACTATAAATCTATCCACTCTTGGGGAGAGTTCAACAATGCCCCATTGATTGAAAGTTGTTGAAGAACTTTTCAATTATTTATCATAGTAGCATCCCAGGTAGTCCATTTTGAATATTTAAATTGGGTGCGCATTAATTTTGCCAAAATTGTTTCAAAGATTAGAGATTCAATCTCACTACAAACCTCTATGACTGATCTCACCAAGTTCCTAAAGATCCTAAAGTTTCTCTCTTTCCAAATTGACCAGAGAATAATAGAGGGAGACATTACCCAAAGATCATGAAGGTGGGCATCTTTGTTTAGGACGAGCCAACCACTCAGCCAATCCTTCAATTTGCAGTGGATATGAGCTGACCAATTCAACAGCTATAAAATGTACTTCCAACATTCTTGACTGAAACTACAACAAACTAATAGGTGGTTTGTGGATTCATGTTCTTCTTGACATAACACATAGCTAAAACCAGATCCTAACTTGAGTTTTTCAATCCTGTCTGCTAAAAGGATCCTATTATTCAGGGCTAACCATGTGAAAGTACCTGCTTTGGGTAAGATAGGGTTTACCCAACAAAGGTTGATGGGCCAATCTACTTTCACTTTTGTTGAGAGGAATTGATAACGAAATTGAACTTTGTATCTAAATGAACTATCTCCCAACCAAATGAGTTCATCCTCTATTGGAGAGAAGAAAAGAAAATGATCCTCTAGGATCTTTCTAAGGGAAACCTTTTGATCAGGAAGGAAATTACATTGGTCGAAGCTCTTCCATCTGACTTTAAAAGGTACTGAATTTGTGTCCACTGAGAAATAGGAACATACCTTTTCAAATAAGCTTCTGCTTCCTTAAAATTGCCCAAGGAGGAGATTTTGGCCATCCATTCCATTGATCATCCCAGAAGGATGCTTTTTTCCCGTTATGGATAATCTAAGAGAGTTTAGGAAGAATTATCTAGTGACTTTTTACAATAAAATTCCAAATAGAAGAACCCTTCGGAGGGTTGGCGCCCGTAAAAATTCTCTCGGGTGCCTTGCTATCCAGGTATTTTTTTGGTAAGATTTTGACCCATTTGGTATGTGGATGTTTGTACATTTTCCATGTCAGTTTCATGCCTAGAGCCAAGTTCTACAATTCCAAGTTGATAACCCTTGCTCCCCCATGGTATTTGGGAGAACATACTTTATCCTAGGCAATAAGATGGATCTTCCGTGTGTCTGAAGTACCTTGCCATAAGAATTTTTTACAAATCTTCCTTAGAAGTCATTCAAATATCCTTTAGGGATTTTCAGTGATGACATCATATAGACCGGTATTGCTAAAAGAATTGGTTTTAGAAGAGTGAGTCTGCCAGCTGGAGATAACCAACCACTTTTCCAAGCTTCTACTTTGTGATGTAGATTATCTACAACCCCATTCCAAAGAAGCTTTGTATGACATCCATTAAAGAGAGGAACCCCTAAGAATTTTCCTGGCAAGGATTCCATCTTGAAGTTGAAAAGCCTAAAAATCCTTGATTGAACTATGTGCGAGGAATTGATTAGATAGATTTTAGATTTTAGAGCATTAATCAACTGTCCAGAAGCTTCACAATACAATGACAACATCCTTCTGATAGCTAAGGCTTCTCTCTTGCTATCTTTTCCAAAAAGGATTGTGTCATCTGTGAAGAGGGCATGGGTGAAGGACTCATTATAAAATCGCAATTTTATACCTCTCCAGATTTTGTTTTCTCTGGCCTGTCTTATTAGCCATGTGAGCGCTTTTGTCATTAGAACATGAAAAGATAAGGGGAGATGGGATCCCCTTGCCTGAGGCCCCTTAAGGGTTCAAAATGTGGAGATTCTCTGCCATTGATTAAGACTGAACATCTAACTCCTCTGAGACCCAAAAAGATCCATTTTTGCCAATGATAAGAGAAACCAAGGGAAGAGAGTACAAATTGTAGAAAATCCCACTCAACTTTGTCATAAGCCTTGGACATATCAAGCTTTAGAACCATGCTAGAAGATCTCTCCTTATTGATAGAGTGCAAAACTTCATGAGTGGGAATATCTCCTTTAGCCATTTCCTTTCTAGGCACAAAGCTACCCTGCTCCTCTAAGATAAGATGTGGAAGTAATGGAGCTAATCTAGATGTAGTCGCCTTGAAAATAACTTTGTAGATGAAATTACAAAGGGAGATAGGTCTGTGTTCTTCAAAGCAAGATGGTGACCGAACTTTTGGAATCAAGACAATGCTAGTTCTATTGAACTCTTTTAGAACATTAGTAAACTTCCTAGATTCTTCAACAACCAAAAAAACATCTCTCCTGACTATATCCCAACATCTTTGAAAGAACATACTTGTCCAACCATCCTGCCCTAGTGCTTTATCCTTGGTCAAAGAAAAAACTATTGATTTAATTTCTTCTTTTGTGAATTCTTTAAGAAGATCCTTATTATTTTCCTCTAATAATTTTTTAGGAAGTTTGAAACTACTGAAGTCTGACATGGAAGAACCTCTTTCTGAAGAAAGCAAGTGATTGAAGAAGGATTGAGCCTCTTTTTTAATATCATCCATGTTCTATAGAAATGTACCATCTTTTTTCTTAATACAAAGGATCCTGGAGCTCTGTATGCAAGCTTTAGTTGAGAAATGAAAAAAGGAGGTGTTTCAATCACCATCTCTTGACCAAGTTTCTCTCAATTTTTGGCACCAGCACACTTCTCTTTTAAGGACTTCTTCTAGCTGAGATCGAAGACTTTTTTCTAAGGAAAAGGTCTACTGGTTCATACCTCTTCTGAAGATCTCTTCTTCTACAAGGGACAGATCTCTTAGAACTCTTTTCTTTTCAAAGCAGATATTCTTAAAGTGAGTTCTATTCCATTCTGAAATCTTGTCCCTAACAAATTCTAGCTTTTTAGTTATCTAGAACATTCTGAAGCCTTTGACGAAAGGAGCTGAGTGCCACCAAGTCTGAACATTGGGAAGGAAATTTGGATCTCTTAGCCACATCTCTTGGAATTTAAAAGGATTGCCTAAACACTTCTGAGCTCCCCCTAAAAATAAGCAAATTGAGAAGTGATCCGAACTCGTGAAGGGTAAGATTGTTGAGGAGAAATTAAGATTACCTAATATGCACTATGGGGATAATAGGAATCTGTCCAATCTTTATGCCACTCTTGAACTATCATTCATCCTATTAGACCACGTGAAGATCCTGTTTGAAGGCCTGCAATCCTATAAACTATTTGAGTCCACAAAATCTTTGAAGTACTGCATCAATTGTGAGGGAACCTGGGAGCCACCCAATTTCTCAAAGCCATCTAGAAGGGCATTGAAGTCTCCTCCCACTATGATCAATTCTTCTTTGAGCATATACAACAGCTTTGACAAATGCATCCAAAGTTGCAGCTTCTGGAGTACTCCTGAAGGGCCATAGACATTTTAAATCCACATATCCTTTCCAAAGAGCACTGTTGGAAAATTTCCAAGAATCCAGTGGTCTCTATTGTCTATAACCTCTAATTTGGGAAGGTTCTTTTTCCATAAAATAGATAGACCTCCTGAAGTACTACTGGTCGGGTGTGATTCCACTTCCCATTCCTTCCATTTTAGAAAACAAAATGCCCCAACATCCTGATCTAATTTGGTTTCTTAAAGTATCAAAAATATCTGCTCTTGTCTCATCAAGTTGAGACTTGACGAGACGTCTCTTGTTAGGGGCATTTAGGCCCCTAGCATTCCACGAAATGACCTTCATTGCTCCTGAAGAGAGCTATCTACTCCCCTCTTTTTGGATGTTTTGGGTGTTCCCTTTTCTGAATCCTCCATGTTCTCAGAAGAGACTTTGCTTTTCTTCTGTCATGCACTTCTCCTGGAGGGTGTTAGCTTTGAATTCTTAGAAACCATGAAGGTTTGTTGAATGCCTACAGAAGATGCATCAAGTAGCGGGTCTTCCTCTTGAAGGACCTCATCTGCCATTTCTTCAAACGTGGCGTTTGTAACTTTCATGATCACTTCCTCATAAAGGTCTTGCAGTTTTATGTCTAAACTTTCAGAACATTCTTCTTTGTCTGAATATTGTCTAGGCTTCCCCGCAAGCGATTTTGCATTTGTTGGAGTAAGAATTCCTTCTTCCTCAGGAGCATTCTGCGTCACACATGGAGTGACCTGCTCTATTTCAGCAGAAGTAGACTGAAGTTTTGCAACCTCCGTTTGCCATTGAACCTTTAGAAGGTTGTTTTCCTACAAGTCCAAGCCTTCCAGAGCTCTTATCGGGATTTGCAGAGAAAAATCTTCTTCATGAAGGATTTGGGTATCTGTTCTCTCCACCCTTGAAGCTTCTTCCTCCTGAGGAATGTTTAGACCTTGTCTGAGAGCTTGGAGATCCTCATTTTTATTTACTTCACCCCTTGAGAGATTTTGAAAAGCTTCAGCCATATCCTCTGGGACTTCTATCAAGATCTCCTGTTCCCATAGCCCTTCAGAGCTTTCAATGTTGACTTTTCTAGGGAGTTCTTTATCTAGCCACATTAAAACTCTTATTCTTACCTCTAAGGTCCAACTAGGTTCTTTATTAATCTCAATCTCTTGACATTCTCCCATTGAGTCTCCTATAATTTTTAAAATTTCAGTAGTCCTATATTCAGCTGGCAGATTTGAGATTTGGACCCACAAGGGTAAAAAAGGAACCCTCTCAGATTCAGTAGAGAAGTTGGATTTCCAAGATTGACAATAAACAAAGCTATCCCCAAATTTCCATAGAGTTTTGTTTAGAATCTTATCCCTATGTAGATGGTCGGGACAAATGAAGGCATAAAAACCGTTACCCAGATAGATGACTTCTTCCATCTGGCCCCAGGAACTTTTTACCCATGCAAGAAAATCATCAGACGAATAATGGGAACTCAACCACAAGGTACCCACGTATCACTGTCTTTCTTTCTCCACGAGGTCGACATTTTGAAATCTCGGAGTAGTCTTCAATCCTGAGAATGTCTGTAACTTGCAAGAGGAGAATTCAATAAGAAATTCAAATCTTCAGGCATTATTTAGATAGATGTATTTCAGATACGTGTTCTATATAGAGACGGTCAACAGTCATTATTTAGGTCGATGTATTTCAGATGTGTGTTCTATCAAAAGACGGTCAACAGTTGTATATTAAATTTGAAACATAAGTTAAATAGATGTCATTTAGATAGATGTATCTCATATACGTGTTCTATGTAGAGACGGTCAAGCTGAAGATAAACGAATAGCCGAAAGGTAATGTGTAGAGTGCATTTCCAGAGAGCTTGGATTTCATGTAGACCGTTCCATAAAATATCTCTGACTGGGATTTGAGCCACTCTGTAATTCTAATGCCGATAACTCTTACAATTTAGAAAGACTAGAGGCTGTCGTAGGATACACGGTTTTTGAAGCCGGGTCCGTGCTTCTTTGCTTCCTCCATAACTGGCACAACTCTCTTCTCTATATAAACCCCCCTCCTATACTAAATGTATCCATCTTTATTCAATCTTTGTTGCAAGTCATACAAATATACGGTATAATGGCAACAGTATCGGATCTTGCACTTGTTCTCCTGGCTGGACTGGCCATATCTTTATATATGCAAGGTAAGTTGTATTGGTAGCATGAGTTGTAGGCAAAGGAAAGTTGTGTAGGCAAACAAAAAAAAAGTGATATATGACAATTTTGGAATTCTGTCGCAATTAATTAAGAAATACTAATCACAATAGTATTTGCCAAAGGTAATATTAGTAAGTTGCATTTATATGTATCTTTTAAAAGTTTATTATAAATAGACAGTTAATATGTTAAATTAATATTCGGAAAGGTCACTTAATATTTATTAAGCAATATTTTCAAGTAATCTTTAATTTATTTTAATTTTAGAGGTTATTTATCATTTGGTTGTTTCACAATATTTCTATCCATCAATATGGATCAATAGAATGTAGACAAAAGTGTTATTGAGATAGGAAAAAGTATTAGAACCATTTATTTATAAGTAGCAATTTCTTAAGAAAGAGTGACTTTGTGTTTCCTTGTTATTCATCAATTGCATGCTTCATCCAATTATCTAAATTAAGAAATTAAAAATGATTAATCAATAATATCC
Organism: Cunninghamia lanceolata; assembly: GCA_027924645.1. Lineage (NCBI taxonomy): Eukaryota > Viridiplantae > Streptophyta > Pinopsida > Cupressales > Cupressaceae > Cunninghamia > Cunninghamia lanceolata. The sequence goes on along the minus strand of BSBN01000286.1, from coordinate 2,484,377 downwards.
TGTCAAAATAGATTATTTTTTGTTTAGGACTTGACTCATTTATATAAAATAGTACCATCTTATTTAGATTCAATAAATTTTAAACAAAATAATTTAAACTCATAAGTTCATACAACTTGAAAAATTTTCAATATTTCATACAAATATGAAATGGGTTTAAAACTTGGTTAATCATTTTCTTTGAAATAATTATTGACATTATTCATAATGAAGACAAATATAAAACTTCTATTGAAATAAACAATATTGAATATGTAACAATAATTAACACTCTTTTTAAAACATATTGAAGTTATTCAATATAAAAATTTGGGATAAATTTCATTTTATAATGCTAAATTTACATCAAATTGCATAAAGGCTTAAAAATTTACAAGTTTAAACACTTATGCCCTCTAAAGATTATAGTATCTAGAAATACATTTGAGCTTCTCATATAAACATTCTTCAATTATATTTCTAATCAAAGGGCATGTAATAATGGGAAGCATAATGGTTGCCCGTTTATCTACATACCCATTTTTTAGGAGAGCACTTCATGTCATTAATAGACAGTAACAATTCACCTATGTATGTTAAAGTGTTAATGATGGTCATTTTTTGGAGAGCACTTGAAGCCATCAATAGACAATACTAGTTGGTCTTTATGTCTTAAAACATTGACTTGACATCTTTTTTTTTAATAATTTTAGTTTCTAAAAACTAAAAAATAGTGCTAATACAACTACTTCTTCCAAATATCTAGGAGTCATATCTAAACACTATTTTGGGCTCTCCAAAAAGAAGCATTGATTTAAGAAAGAGATGCCAATGTCAAATGAATTGAAAATTTAGTTGTCTTTTCTAACAATCATCCTTCAAGTTTCTTTGCGGTACATGGACATCTAATAATGGGAAGCACAATAGTTATAATGACTAAAGAATATAGTGGTCAGCATTACTTCCAATCACTAGTAATGTCCATATGTATGATGTATTGAGAACTTAAGAAACGATCAAGATTTGGGATGCAATGTCTGTTAGAAATGTTTTATTTTTTCAAATAATTTTTCTATAAAACAAGTGAAGATATTATATTATATGATAACAAATATAAATAATAATGTGAATTATTTCAAGTTGATAATGTCTTCTCTTGATTATCACATTTAATTGCATTACAAATTCTCCTAAGCTAATATTTCAAAAAAATATTTAATTGTAGCCTGAAAAAACAACACAAATTAGAAATTGTGTTACTGAACATAATTCTAGATAAGAAATACTAAAAATGAAATTAACTTTTGTATAGTATCATCACTTGTAGATTAATGACAATAACAATAAATTTTTGAAGTATCTACAATTATAAGAAAAAGTCATCTGATATGCAATTCTCATTCTGTGAGGCCAAGTTTTTCTAGTTGTTTATAGTAAAATACAAATTATAATATGCTTGTGGAAATTCAAACTATTGCTCAAGAAATAACTATAAGCATATTAAAAGAGAAATATCAATATTCTCATAGATGCGATAAGTTGAAGGAATTGAGATGAAGAATTACATTACAATTTATCACCATTAAAATTTAGGTATATCCATGATTGTACTTGGTGAAATATAAAATTTCAATGTTTTTATTAGTTTAATGTAGATATTATATGCAATGTTCATTTTATTAACAATGGCTTCAAGAGCAATTGACAAGTAGAGATATTTGAAATAATCTATCAAGTCACGAATTTAATCTATTTAAATAATACATAATAGAATTGAGCATGTATGTAATTCTTGCACCTAGAAATGCAATAATAAAAGTTTTTTATTAAAAGGTAAAAAGGTTTTGAAAGCACCTTAGACACAAACATAAAAAGATGCAACATAATATCAGCATAACAACAACAAAACTATAGACAAGTTGCCCATAAACTACAAGTGGAGAAAGTATTACAATCATATAAGTCTAGAAACATATAACATAGATATTAAATTAAACAAGTTACATCCACCCAAGAGATCCACTATGTATGGTGCAAAGCCTCAGTCGCATCAAGATCCTCCTGATAAAATTGTGCATGCTAACTAATGAACTTCTCCAACCCACTTTTATCTTGGTTCTTTTTTACTTGTTTCTTTTGGTCCACGAGCTAGGGCCTACTATATCAATCTTCATATCACTTTTAGCTTGTGGATGCCCAATATGCTAAGAGGACTTCTTTATTTTTTCATTGAGAATTTTAATCCCTAAATAACTATTTTTAATAGTTCTTTTACTCACCTCCACCACTTTGCACATATTCTCTTTGATGTCGTGGAGATATTTCTCCATCACATTTATTATTTCTGCCTATTTGGAGTTTTCAACTCAAATTCTACTAATTTCTATCATTTTTTCCCACTACTTGAAGATTAATTTCTCTTCTCATCATATTTTTTATCTAGCATAGAAGTTTGATATTAAGATAGTTTATTTCTAGAAAGTTTGACTTAGAAAGGTTAGTTTATTTCTAGAAAGAACCACTTCGAAAGGTTATGGTGAATGATTGATTCTTCATGAAGGCCAAAAAACTTGTCAACAATTTGACTATCTCCATAAAAGATTCCATAGAGGTAGAAGAATAGTGAGAAAAGTCATGGTCCTGAGAGGGACTCAGATAGGGACCATCAACTTCTAGGAATGATGCTCCAATAGTAGGCTCAAGTAACCCTTTTACATTTCCTTTCCTTTTACCATCATATACCTTCCTCTAATTCATCTCCTTCATGCCACTATCCTTAATCTTACCAAGCCTAGCCTCCTCAACCACTATCGCCTACTTATCCACATCTCCTTTGTTTAATAACCTCCTCAAACTTAAAATCATACAACTACATCTCAAGACCCTCCTCCCACTCCTCATTTACCTCATAATCTATATCAAAAGACTATTATTCCCCCTCTGAGGCACCCCAACACTATCCTTAGCAAAGGACTCAATAACCATTCTAGAACTTCTAGGTCTTTTCCTAAGAGGTAGTGAATGAGGATTAATTATAGTATTAAGGGTTCTAATGAAAATAAGGATGAGAAAAATCAAACCCTTATGCAATAAGGTAGGGCCCAACACCCTCTTAAACTCTAGAATCAAAATTTCTAAATAAGTTAATAGATAAAACAAGGAAACCAACATATGATATTACAAAAATGGTTGAGTAGATTGAAGTGGTAAGAGTATAGAGCTTTGAATTGGCCCTCAAGAGTAGAATACCTCATAATGCAAAAGGAAACCTCATCCCAAGGATTCTTCAATGAACTCCTGGCATGGCTCGACTACAATTTCTTAAGTGTAATTCAATAGAAGTTAGTTTTTGCATCCATCTCTATTTTTCTTTCCATTTTCAACTCCTAAAACTATATCCAACATTATACATGCTATTTTGAAAGCATTGAATTTTTTATCTTTCAAAGCATCAAGAATAAAGCAATCATTGAAATTATGATATTTTAGAGTAACAAAAACACAACTATCAACAAGAGCTATATTTTTTTATAGAGATTTCATCTCTTAAGCCCCCTTTGCACATTACATTGTTGAAGTGCATCAATTTTCTAGTGAGAGAGTATTAGTAACTTTTTCCCCAAATGAACATGAAATCAAAAGGTACAATGTCCATTGCTCATAATAACTATCAGGAATGATTATCTCTTATAGTTGACTAGATGCCAACATATGTAAAAGAAGAAAAAGAGATCTTTAAAAAATATTTTGCATGTTCTTGAAAGAGATGTCACATATCATCTATAACATATGCTAGCTATTTTTCATTCCTCCAAATTTGAGTTCTTTTTCCTGTGAAACAAATATCAATTTACCTAAAGAGCCAATAGTTTTTTTTTTTGTTAAAGCCCGTTCTACAAAATTTTCTACAATATATCAAACACAACAAAGTTATAACTAAATCATGACCACCATTTTTTTCTCTTTAATTTTATCATTTTCATTAATTTTATGAAATGATCAATGTCCAAATTGTAAATTTCAAAATAATTTATTTTGAGAGGAAAAATCAACTATAAACAATAATTTTACTTGTAAAACATCAATGTTATAGGATTAATTAGGAATCACATTGGTATATATGTCTAATTTAATATGTTTTCTCTCACTTAAATCTAATACAATGAGTGTTGAGAGGGCAACTTTTAATTCGGGTCCAATCACTTGTCATGTGATGAGGCAACTTCTAATTTAGGTTTCAATTTCCTGCCTTTTTACATAAATTACAGGCATACGGTGGTATGACCACCAATGAAATTATAGGCAATTATGGAACATGAGGCATGATCGTCGATGAAATTATAATCAATTAAGGGAAAATGGTGGTGCAATCATTAATGAAATTATAGTGAATTTAGGGTGATATTAGGGAAAACATGTAATATCATCATGCAATGATAGGGATATTTTGGAAAAATATTTGTTATAGCCATTGAATTATATGAGTTTCTAAGAAAGTGTGGTCCACTACCTTGGAATTATAGGTCTTTTAGGGTTAATGTGTTTAATTGCCCATACAAAATGTAGTATGACTAAGTAGTATGGACTAGTATTTATGCAAAACAATACTCCATTCACTCTTTAGGCATTCAATTTTGGATTTACCCATTTTCTACATTGTGAATTTGTAATTTCTAGTCTGGAATTTGATCAATCCACTATGAGCTACCAACTATGAGATAGAAGGGTACATTCTCAAAAGTTGGGGAATAAACATAGGCTACAAATCTACTTCAATCTTCCAATCCTAGTGAGTAACAAAGGCATAATTTTCAATTTACATTAGATTTTGTACTGTATATTGTATAATTAATCTTTATAACAATAGTTCTCATGTGCAACTGTAGTCCTGTATATTTGTCATGTGTTGATATTGATTTAAATATTTATTTTTTGTACTAGTTCTATATTATATATTGTATGATTAATATCTATAATAGTAGTTCTATATTTCTTTTTATGTAGACTATATCAATGGTCCCCAATGTATTTCCTTCCAAATAAATTTATGTCAATGGTTTTACCTTGGTGTCCCATGCCTCATTTCCATAGACATGTGAAAGGCACATATTTTAGTTAACCTACACAATTAGATCAAACCAAATCAACAACTTGTATGGTTCCAATGAGATAATAAAGATGAAAAGATAAGGAGGCAGTGCCATTGGTCAAAAAATCTTATGTGTCATTTGGGGGGCACACAACCATTTTATTTTAATGTGCATGATATAGGTTCACAAAATTGAATGCATTACTGCGGTCTAGTTGTATAAATTTATTAAGAGCATGTAGTACTAAACAAACATGTTTTATTTATTCCATGCTATTATATCGAACTACATCAATGTTTATCAAGACTCAAAGTCAGAAATAAATATTATCCAAGCAAGATACAACACCATTGGCTAGAAAAGGTAATGCGTTATTTATCAGGCCCCACACTATTAGGTGTATTGGTCATAGCTATAGGTGTATAGGTCTTAGCTACTAGAGCCCACTTATATAAATTTATTGAGCCCGTAGTAATAAACAAACATCATTTATTTATTTTAGGTTGTTAGATCGAACTGCATCAATGCTTAGTAAGGCTCAAATGTGAAAATAAAGATTATGTAAGTGATAGAAAGCACCATTAGCTAGAAAAGGTGATGTGTTAGTTTTTGGGTCCTATAATATTAGGTATATAGGTTATAGCTACTTGGGTCCACTTGAAATGATTTATTTATCTCGATCATGTATAATCTTATTACAATCATGTATTAATAAACTAAAGCCACATATTTTATTTATTCTGAACCATGGGATCAAATTGTATCAACAACTCATGGGACTCCAAGGATAATATAAAGATGGTCAAAGTGGGGGAAGGCACCATTCATTAGAAAAAAGTGATGTGTAATATGTCAAGTCCCGCAATAATTTGAATATTAAATTAAATGATTAAAAATAATTAATAATATTAATTTAATCTTCCACAAATAAAAATTAGTTCCCTATGCATTTTAAAATCTATAATGTTAAAATCAAGGGAAGATTTATTTCAAAATTTTCTAGAGTTTTATTTCTCACATTATTATTTTATATAAGCATATATTCTTTATTATATTATTCCTTTAATTATTGCTCCCCTAAATTTTGATTATTTATTAGGAGCCCATAGTATTAAAATAAAGTCACATGTTTTATTTATTCTACACCATGTGATTAAACTATATTTGCTGAACACCCAAAATACTGAGAGAGGGGTGAATCAGTATTCTCTGAAACCACTTAAGCATTCATTCATTTCACATAGCATATTTAATTTGCAGTAAGAAAGAAAAGCATGAAAGCAACCATCAAAACATATAACACATGAACACCAGAGTTTTACGTGGAAAACCCAAAAAGGGAAAAACCACAATGAAGATTAGCTCACAATATATTATAATGCAACTGGTTACAAAAGGTGGACTCATTGTCCAAAAGGGAAGTGCTCACTATCCTAAATAGAAAGAGATAGAAGAAGGGATGGCTCACTGCCAGATATGAACTACTAGTAATACATCTGACTTATGTTGAAGATACAGTTCCATTGAAGCTCAGAATACTAACTTAACACACTTCATCTTCATCACAATCTTATCCTATCCTTCTTTGCATCAGATTTCACTCACTCACTCACACACACACACATAGATATATACTGCATTCAAGAGAAACATCAACCAGGCTGACATGATAGATGTACTATGTAACTCCTTGACCTGTTAGCCACAAACTCAACCCTATACACTCTACGAAGAGAACCAAAGCATGTAACACATTCAGATAGGTCAGGATAGCCTATATTTACTCCCATGACTTTGTTCCATACATGACTTAACTCCGCACAACCTTGGCACCTTTAGGTCAGCTCTATTGGTGAAGTAACAATAACATGAACTAACAGTTTTCTCACAACTCAACATGTGGACTACCAAAATATTTCCACTTGGAGACTACATATTTCTAACATCTATAAACGTATCCTCAAAAATGCATAGCAAAATATTCATCTGTGGTGGAATGTAAAGAATTCTAATAGACCACTAATATTGTCATTACAGAGCCCAATACTCTATCAACCCTATCTTTCACTGTGGAGGGCTTTAAGATCTAAAATTTTGGATTTAGACTCCTTTAGTATGCACCAAAAATACCTTACCACCATATAACAAGATTCTTCATAGCGGAGCAATGTAGACTAAAATACTGTGGTCCTATCTTAGGTTCTATACTACAAATGCCTTAGGAAAAACTTCAGCAATTTGTGTCTGAGTGCGGAACACCAAAATGGAAGAATATTAATGTAGTCATATAGGGATTCCACAATGCACGTAGATATATCATGCTTAGTTGTATTCTCCTCCACATCACACTTAGCAACTTCTTCAAACCAACACAACTATATCTTTATACTTTGTTTCCATCAATGACAACACTACTCATTGTCATGCTCACCGGTCACTTCATCATCATGCTTATGTTACCAACAATCTCCCCCTTTTCATTGATGGCAACATACGCCAAAACTTCTCCCCCTTTGTCATCAATGGCAAAGGGACCACTTATATATCTATAGATCAAAACTTCTACCCCTATCTCAAAACTGATCTTGTTTTTCTATGTACATACTCCCCCTTATTGTTTTACTCCTATACTTTAATATGTAAATAAAAATATTATACTATTTTCTTCTATCTTTCTACATATGTACAAGAGATCAGGATATGAACCTTGTTATTTGGTAGGAAGAATCTTCTTGTATATATTCTTCAGATCTAACACTGTAGAGTCCTAATGCTTCTTGGCAGAGTTGAGTATTTGTATCTACTCAGTAATCTGCAAAAACAATTCTTCTGCTTCTTCAACTAATGAAGGTGCAGTTGTCATCTGAACAACCTTGTCATCTTCTTTCAACATCCTTTTTAGCGCTGCTATCTTGAAACTGACAATCTCCCTCAACTGACTCATCTGATCCTTAATCAGTTCTCTTTTATTCTTGTTTAGGATGAAAAATGATGTTAAGATTAAGAGGATTTGCTTTGATTGTTTATTTTGACCCTCCTTTCACCAATAAACATTCAAGGACATTCAACTAAGTAGGGAACTCTACTATAGATTTCCTATCACTTGGAACATAGGGGAAGATTATAATTGTATGATTTTGTTGTTCAATTAAGCTTAATTATGCTCAAAACCCTAATTTCATGAATTCGTAAACAAACAGAAAAATTATAAAAAATAATTGCACATAGAGATATCAAATGACAATCAAATGCATACCAGATTTTGAAGTTTAGAATATGGAAAAGATAGGGACTAATGAGTGGGTGCCCTAGTCAAATGCTACAATTTTTGTCAAGATCTGGAAATGTTGTCTAAAACATGTTCTTGCCCTTTCTGAGACTTTTCTGTTGTGAGATCTAGAGGACTAATGAGTGGGCACCCAAGTCCAGGTCCCTATTTTATTCTTTGATCTGCAATTCTGACAATCTGTACTACTCTCCTGTAACTCCACTTCTTCTACTTTCACAACCTGTAACCTACAATCACATAAAAATGGGTTGGGGGTTGTGGTATTTAGAGGCTTGCCTTAGTCAAGCCTTGGAGAGACATTCAAGTCTTCTGAACACCGTTGTCAGATAAAGAGTGTGTATCCCTATGGGATATGGGAAAAATACAAATGATAGAAAACACAATTGATATTGCCTTGTAGTGAAGATCTCATGGAAGGAAGATGCTCTTCATGCCATGAGGAGATGGATGCCAAATCTACAAATATAAACACAAGAACAACATAAATTCTGCTCTACAACATAATGAATGCCTTTGAATCACTTTAACACAAGCTCATGAATAAAAAAATGCCATCTAGTTTACAAATTATAACCTAATCATGCTTATATGTGCAACTACAAACATTGCTGCTAAGAATTTCGTAATTCAAACTTACCATGTCAGCATAGGACCTAAATAATGGTCATAAACTAACACTTTGAAATTGGTCCTAACCTAACATAGGGCAGGACTAGGGTACGGGTACCCTGTTGGCAAGAGACACTACATGGATTCATGGTTGTTGTCATTGATGGCAACAAAGGTCATCCCACATATCCGCAAGTCATGGTGTGTCTCTACCAGAAGTCAGAATGAAGATTGTTGAGGTCCGGTGAACAAGAACAAAGCATGTGGCAAGGTCCAACAGATTGGTCCGGATCTCTCAGAGGAAGTGTCTTGGTGCAGTGCGGATTTGGGAAAGTCAAGAGGACTACCTTGAGTAGTATATTCCAAGGATTTAGCCTTCGGTGATGGACAAGGAAAAAGATATGAATAGTTGAGTACCGGATTCCTGAGAGATAGTGAGAATAGAGGAAGAACTGACTGACAGAGCATCAGACTATTTTCCGGATGTGTTACTGTTGATGGTAAAGGTTGTGAAGGCATGAATCATGTTTGGCCAACATGATTAATGATATCTACAAGTATATGCTTGATCCGCATTGCTTGGTGGGCAAGGATTCAGCCGACAGAACAGAGTTTGTAAGAAAATAGACTGTTTCGGATGCCGACTAGAAAGGTGATGAAATTACTTATGCGGATATATATATATAGAGGATGGATTTAGTAGTGATGTGTGTGATTGTATGATGGTGTATGCGAATAAGTGCAGAACAGAGCAGAAGTAGTAAGAAAGATTCAGTATGTGAAAGGAAAGCAGAATAAAGAGCAGAGGGAAGATGAAGTGCAGCAGATCAGTATACTGAGCCTAACCGGAACTAAACTTCAGCATATGTAGATGCTTCCAATCAGTTCAAGTATTGTATAAACATTCTTTTTGTAGACAGTGTGTCTCCTTGTAGGCAGTGTGCCTCTTTGTGAGCAATGTGCTCGGGCAGTGAGCCCTGATTGGCAAGTGCCATTTTTGTAATTCCTTATTCTTCTAACAGAAAATAATCTTTGGGTTAATCACCCCGTGGTTTTCTCCCTTAACCAGGTTTCCACGTCAAAAATACTGTGTCATGTGTTTCTCATTTCATGGTAATGTTTGTTTGTTTGATTCAATGATGCTTTGATTAATAAGAAAGCTCAAAAGAAGAAATAATTAGGATAACTGATTCAACCCCCCTCTCAGTTATCAACAATTGGTATCAGAGCTAAGTTCCTCCTAATAGAGCCTAACAGCTTGAGGAAGATCTGGGAGTTCAAATGGATGCATATGGTTTAAGGGAGCAACTCAAGACTGCCCTTGAGGATCTTGAATAGTCAAACTCTGAAGTCAATGAATTAAAGGAAAGACTTAAACAGGCTGATGAATTCATGAGAGAACTAAAGGACAAATTAAGTCTCTCTATGAAAAAGAGAAAGGAGCTGCTCCAACAATTGGCAAGACAAAGTGAAGAAAGCAATACAAATGAAGAATTGACTGAGAAAACCAAGTTATGTGAAAAGTTATCAAAAGAAGTCATTATGTTAAGACATGAAATGGAATCAGGAACTATAAAGTTTACTCAAGAGATTGAAGAAAAAAGAAAAGCTGAAGACAATCTAAGACAATCTCTTAAAGAGAAATCAGAAGAATGCCACCAAATGGACAGGATTATCAGACATCTTGAATCTGATCTTGAAGATGCCAAAGATAATGAAGAAAAACTTGAGGATCAAATTGTCTCTCTCAAAAGAGATCTTCAAACAACAAAAGAATATAAAGAAAAATTCAAGATAAGTTCTGCCCAACTTGAAGTACTTCTTGGAAGTCAAAAGAGGACAGATGACAAGTATGGTTTGGGATATGAGAAAGGAGAAATCTCTGGATCCGGTCAAAAGAATTTTGGATCAGAAAATCCAAGGAATAGGCCTAGAAGACCTCCGGTAAGACGGCCCAATGCTCAAAGATATCCATCCTTCAATGGATACTGCCACAGCTACAATCACTTTGGTCACAAAGCTAATCAGTGTAGGAAGAGAATGAATCAGATTAATTCATCCTTCTCCGGACAGTGCTTTAACTGCAAAAGGTATGGACACAAGTCTCATGAATGTAGAAATATGCAAATAAACAAATCATTCAATGGTAGATGCTTTGCATGCAATAGAGTAGGTCATATGGCTAATCAATGCAGATCAAGAGGTTATCAGTCAAATATGCAAAGAAATGTTATTTGCTAAATATGTAATAGGTCCGGTCATAATGCAAAAGTCTGCAGAAGCAAGAATCAGGACAAAAGAGGTCCGGTATATAATCAGAATCAAGACAAGGGTAAACAAAAGATGAATGTGGATGAAGTTAGGAATTAGATGAACAAGATTTGGGTGAAGAAAAGTTCAGAGAATGTAGAGGTTGGATCCGCACCAGATTCTGGTGCTGATATTTCTTCCGAAAATTAAAAAGTGAGCTCTAGCTCAGGGGGAGACTCAAAGAAAATCTTGTTCCCCCAGCTAATCAAGTGGTGCTGGATGTGGCACAAGATGCGGAGTAAAGGGTTTAAAGAGATATGTCTTGAGATGATCCAGATAAGATTTTAGAGGTTCGCATGAAGATGTAAAGAAGTTGTGATCGATCAAGTAAGACCTGTTCTGAGAGATGCTCCGGAATGACAGATGATTACAAAACAGTCCGGAGAGATCCAGAAGTGCATTGTCTTATTCTGCGGATTGGACAGAGTGTTTGGGATATTCTTGTAATGTGTCATCTTGATTTGTTCATGATTGGAAGATCCGCATGATGTTCATAGATCAGGACTGATCCGGTACTCCAAGCTATCCGGATAAGGTAAACCAGAATAATGTAGGTCGAGCATTTATTGCCGTCAGATATTAGGGTTTGCAGAGCAATATAAGGGATTTCTCATAAAATCACTTGCTCATTCTGCACTCAAGAAGAAGTGAAAAGTGGAGCTCTGCAAGAAGATTCATCAAGCTCACCAAAGATCTCCTGCCGAAGTCATTACATATAGAAATCAATCCAACCACTCCATGTAACCAAAGACGCATAAGGTATTTTCCATTTTCAATATCTTGCTACAAATCTTTTGAGAAATGGCTACTCCAAATATAGTAAAAATCTCAGATAGGCCCCGACCTGAATTTAAGAAACATCCATACAAGTCATTGGAGGTAGATCCCTTAGGAGCATTCTCTAGTGTTCCTCATGGCATTTTACACACAAAAGACGTTAGGGTTTACATACATGCAAGCATTGAGGAATTCGGGGAATTCAAATTGAGAGATCTCTATCACAAACAACTGATAGACAATGCTTTTGAGCTTAAACCAGAGTATAAGGGTATCCAGAAGAAACAGTTTGATCAATTCATTCATTTCCCCTGCTTTGAAGAAGATGAATGGGTCCGGTATGTATTGAGCAGGATGCATGACAACTTCTTATGGCTGGATAGACCTTGCAAGATCACAAAAGAGGCAATTAGGGCAGTAACTAGTCTATACTCTTCCGAAGGGATACCTATCCTCAAATATGTCAAAAATAACATTGTAACTGAGGCCACTGGATCAAAATTTGATAAGAGGGCAATGACCATTGAAGATATTTCTAATCTGGATATCAAGTATGCATCCATGATAATAGGATACAAGATCTATCACTCCAGCAGGGAGAATTCTGTATCCGGAACTGCAGTATATACTGCCTATGAAATGCTAAGGAAGAATGCAGATTATGATCTCTGTGAACTTCTCTTAAGCCAATTAATGGAAAATATATAGAAAATCAAGAAGGACAAAAAGAATTCTTTTAAGTATGGTACTCTTATATTATGTCTATTTTTCTACTTCATGAATGAGCTGCCCAGATCAAGTGGATGGGCATGGCAGAATGACAAACCTGTTGCAGTCCAGATAAGAGATTATTTACATGGGCTTGGGGATGCCAAAGCAAGAAATACAGCCCTATGGGGATACTTCAAAAACTTCCAGAGCACGATGCAAGCAAGAGAAAGAATTCCCCAGTCTCATGTTGAAAAATACAAAGACTCAGTTTGCTTTATGGTGGATACTGATCAGTGCCTAATGGAGGCAGTGGAGCCAAGGACTGTCTGGATCATGCCCATGGGGTATGAGGTTGATGAACAGATTATAGAACTGCATGTTCAACACATGCTTAGTCAGCCCAAAGATCCAAAGGTAGAAAGGTTCGGAACCTTTGAGGAGCTGAGTGTGAAGATCCATGTGGAACTCAGGGAACCTGAGATAAAGAGGAAAGTGAGAAAAGAAGTAGAGCATATTGCTCAAGGCCTAGGCATCCCAAAGGAGGCACTTGATGCCAACCGGGAAAAGAGAAGAAAGGCTGAGGAAGAAAAGAAAGAGGCAGAAAGGAAAAGCAAGAAAAGTGCTCCGGTGGAAACCTCAACCTGGACTAGATCATCAAAAGGATCTACACCTGTCAGAACCAAAAGCTCAAAACCAAAAGTCCAGGCATCCGGTAAAAGATCTAAGACAAAAGCCTCAAGGGCTTATGAAAGCCAAAAGGATGAAGAGGAAACTAAGTCAGATGAGGGAGTAAAAGAAATAAAGAAGCAGAAGAAGAAAGGATCCGGTAAACCCTCCACAAGCCAAGACAAGGAAGAAATGGCAGAGGTATTTGTTGAAAAGCCCACCCTGTCTCTAGAGAGTGTAATCAAGTCAGTCACAGTGGATGGAAACCTTCAACCAATGACTGAATTCTATGATGACTATAATGAGGCTGACCAAAAGATTCTGCAGGAAGCCACAGTCAAGTATATGAACATATACAATAAGGCTTCCATTGAGATCATATCTCTAATTCCTAAAAGCCTAGAAAAGGAATTAGAGATAAGAAAGAATAATGCTCAGGCAAAAGATCTTGAGATCCGGGAGCAAATAGCTATTCAGCTATATCCTCAAATTGATCCCAAGACAATGAACATAATATTCAAAGACTGCAAAGATGAGTTCAGGAGTAAAGCAAGAATGAATCAACTCATGCTTGGTGAGACTGACAAGGTGGCCATAGAGACAGAAGAGATCCTCCAGAAGGCCTTCAAAAGGTTTAATCTTCCTGTTGTAGAGGACTTAGGTGCAGAAACAGCTGTGGACTTGGAATCATCTGCTCCAGAAGAAGTGCCCCTTGAACAGACTAATATCTCTCCTCTGGCTTCTCCTACAGTCTCCGGATCCCAAGAAGAAGAGAAATTATAGGAGAAAGAAGCAGCAGTAAAAGAAAAAGAGGTTGACAGCACCAAGGATGCAGAGAAAGAGAAGATTCCAACAGAGAAAACCACAACTGAAAGTGGAAAGAATGTGGAAGGAGAAAAGACTCCAAAGGACAAAACTGCAGAAGAGAAGAAACATCTGTCTCCGGCAAGAGACACTGCACAAACTGTTCAAAAGTTTCTGAGTCAAGAAACAATAGAGATTGATGAACCGGAGCTTCTAAAAGGCCCATTCGACTTTGACTCTCTCTCCGATACAGACGATGAAGATAGCTTCATTTGCAAATGCTAAGGCAAATGAAAAACTCCTAAAGTCTCATATGGAAGACTGTGAGTTGATAAAGGCTGCTTCCAGAGTGCTTGAAAAGATTATGCCATCAGTCTAGATAGATCTGATAGCCTCCTCTTCCGGTAATCTCAAAACCTTAGTCAGCAGTGTTGATACACATTTTGATTCTCTAGAAAAATCAGCTGAAGAAAAGGTCCAGAAGGAATTTTTTGGATAAGAGATTTTCAGAAGTACTAGGATTAATCTCTAATGATAGAAGAAATATGAGTATTGGAATAAAGAGCTTAGAAAATGCTCTTAAGGATGGCGGTGACATCTACAAATTTTGTATCTCCTGGTCAAAGGCAACAGTAGAAATTGATAAGAAAATAAAAGAGGAACAGGACAAACTACAAAGTTTATCTAAAAGTTTTGATCCTCTCTCTTCCTCCATAGTAAATCAAGAATGTCAAACTATTGCAATCACAAATGCAATAAAGAACTTTGAGAAGGAAAGGAAGAATATAACTAATCGGATGGGAGAACTTAGAAGGATTATAATCCCTAAGTTAGAAACTATGCATGAAGCCATCAATGATGCTCAGACTACCGCCCAAACAAATGATCCGACAGATCTCAAAAGGGCAGAAGCTTTTGCATTTTTGTTAAGTGGTCACATTTCAATTTTGGACAGAATGAAGCAAAGCTGGGCTACAGAACTGGTCCAATTGAAGACATCCTTTGCAGACATTCTTCAGTTTATGTGAGTATGTAAATATGCGGCTATGTATAGTAAATTTTTAAAAAATTTGGTGTGCGGACCCCACCCTTTGCCATTGATGTCAAAGGGGGAGTGAGGAGCAGTGAAAAATGAGGAATCCAACTAAGGGGGAGTTCCAGAAATTGTATATAAAGTTAGAGCATCAGCCAAGGGGGAGCATAGTGTAAACACTTAGTCATTTTTCACTAAGTGTTGCCATCAATGCCAAAGGGGGAGATTGTTGGCAAGAGACACTACATGGATTCATGGTTGTTGTCATTGATGGCAACAAAGGTCATCCCACATATCCGCAAGTCATGGTGTGTCTCTACCGGAAGTCAGAATGAAGATTATTGTGGTCCGGTGAACAAGAACAGAGCATGTGGCAAGGTCTGACAGATTGGTCCGGATCTCTCAGAGGAAGTGTCTTGGTGCAGTGCGGATTTGCCTTGAGTAGTATATTCCAAGGATTTAGCCTCCGGTGATGGACAAGGAAAAAGATATGAATAGTTGAGTACCGGATTCCTGAGAGACAGTGAGAACAGAGGAAGAACTGACTGACAGAGCATTAGACTATTTTTTGGATGTGTTACTGTTGATGGTAAAGGTTATGAAGGCATGAATCATGTTTGGCCGACATGATTAATGATATCTACAAGTATATGCTTGATCCGCATTGCTTGGTGAGCAAGGATTCAGCCGATAGAACAGAGTTTGTAAGAAAATAGACTATTCCGGATGCCAACTAGAAAGGTGATGAAATTACTTGTGCGGATATATATATATAGAGGATGGATTTAGTAGTGATGTGTGTGATTGTATGATGGTGTATGCGAATAAGTGCAGAACAGAGCAAAAGTAGTAAGAAAGATTCGGTATGTGAAAGGAAAGCAGAATAAAGAGCAGAGGGAAGATGAAGTGCAGCAGATCAGTATACTGAGCCTAACCGGAACTGAACTTCAGCATATGTAGATGCTTCCAATCTGTTCAAGTATTGTATAAACATTCTTTTTGTAGACAGTGTGTCTCCTTGTAGGTAGTGTGCCTTTTTGTGAGCAGTGTGCTCAGGCAGTGAGCCCTGATTGGCAAGTGCCATTTTTGTAATTCCTTATTCTTCTAACAGAGAATAATCTTTGGGTTAATCACCTCGTGGTTTTCTCCCTTAACCGGGTTTCCACATCAAAAATACTGTGTCATGTGTTTCTCATTTCATGGTAATGTTTGTTTGTTTGATTCAATGATACTTTGATTAATAAGAAAGCTCAAAAGAAGAAATAATTAGGATAACTGATTCACCCCCCCCTTAGTTATCAACATGCCCAAGTCCTCCCCCCTATTTTAGGTAGGATTTATGTTAAGTGCATCCCTTAGGTCCCATTTGCCATGAAACTTCAGGGTTTTCTCATTAGAAGTCATCAAAATAATGCAAGTTGCTCTAAATGCATTCTAAAGGACCTAAAAGCTAAACCTTAAGAGGAAAAGGCCCCAAAGGTTACCTTTACCAACATAACATTTAGCCCTCACTTTAATGTATGTATACATGCATTAAAGTATGGTCAACAAACACACCACGTATGGATTAAACACACCAATCATAATGAAGACATTAACAAGCACGTAAAACATGAAGAAGATAGTTACAGTCACGCAAGACATGGAGAATATAGTATTGAAGACACACAAAACACAGTGAATATAGTGAATGTACTGAAGACTATGATGGTTTTATTTTTCTTTTTCTCATATATAAGATGCAGATGCAAGTACAAGGAAAGTAAATACACCACCCATAATGCAGGAGGGACTCATCGCCACCAGTCTTTAGACTACATATGGGGTAGCATGTTGATAACTGAGAGGGGGGGTGAATCAGTTATCCTAATTATTTCTTCTTTCTGAACTTTCTTATTAATCAATGCAGCATTAATTCAAACAAGCAAACATAATCATGAAATGGAGATACACATGACACAATATTTTTGACGTGGAAACTCTATTAAGGGAGAAAACCATGGGGTGATTAACCCAAAGATTATTCTTTGTTAGAAGAATAAGGAAATACAAAATGGCACTTGCCAATTAGGGCTCACTGCCCGAGCACACTGCTCACAAGAGGCACACTGCCTACAAGAGACTCACTGTCTACAAAAAGAATGTTATACAATACTTGAACTGATTGGGAGCATCTACAAATGCTGGAGTTCAGTTTCGGTTAGGCTCAGTACACTAATCTGCTGCACTTCATCTTTCCTCTTCTCTTTTGCTGCTTTCCTTTCACATATCGGACCTTCCTTACTGCTTCTGCTCTGCTCTTCTACTTTTATTCGCACATCACTCATGACAACAACACCCCTCACAACTAAATCCATTGTGCATATATATCCACACAAGTGATTTCATCACCTTTCAAGTCGGCACCCGGAATAGTCAATTCTTTTCACAAACTCTGATCTATTGACTGAATCCATGCACACCAAGTAATGCGGATCAAGTATATGCTTGTAGAAATCATTAATTATG
Source organism: Cunninghamia lanceolata (assembly GCA_027924645.1). Classification (NCBI taxonomy): domain Eukaryota; kingdom Viridiplantae; phylum Streptophyta; class Pinopsida; order Cupressales; family Cupressaceae; genus Cunninghamia; species Cunninghamia lanceolata. Next base: position 2,466,601 of record BSBN01000286.1, on the reverse strand, counting down.
TCGGCCAAACATGATTCATGCCTTCATAACCTTTACCACCATTAGTAGCACATCTGAAAAGTAGTCTGATGTTCTATCAGTAAGTTCTTCCTCTGTTCACACTGTCACTCAGGAAACTGGTACTCAACTATTCATATCTTTTTCCTCATCTATCACCGAAGGCTAAATCCTTGGAATATACTACTCAAGGTAGTCCTCTTGATTTCCCCAAATCCGTACTTCACCAAGATACTTCCTCTGAGAGATCCGAACCTGTCTGTCGGACCTTGCCACATGCTCTGTTCTTGTTTACCGGACCACAACAATCTTCATTCTGACTTCTGGTAGAGACACACCATGTCCTGTAGATGTGTGGGATGAACTTTGTTGCCATCAATGACAACAATCATGAATCCATATAGTGTCTCTTGCCAACAATCTTCCCCTTTGGCATTGATGGCAACACTTAGTGAAAAATGACTAAGTGTTTACACTATGCCCCCCCTTGGCTGATGCTCTATTTTTATATACATTTTCTGGAGCTCCACCTTAGTTGGATTCCTCATTTTTCATTGCTCCTCACTCCCCCTTTGACATCAATGGCAAAGGGTAGGGTCCGTACACCAAAATTTTCAAAAAATTTACTATACTTAGCCGCATAAGTATATACATGTGGAGTACTTACATAAACTGCAGTATGTCTACAAAAGTTGTTTTCAGTTGGATGAGTTCTACAGCCCAGCTTTGCTTCATTCTATCCAAAATTGAGATGTGACCACTCAACAAAAACACAAAAGCTTCTGCCCTCTTAAGATCTGTCAGATCATTGGTCCGGGCGGTAGTCTGAGCATCATTTATGGCCTCATGCATGGCCTCTAACTTAGGAATAATAATCCTTCTAAGTTCACCCATCCAGTTAATTATGTTCTTCCTTTCCTTCTCAAAATTCTTTCTTGCATTTGTGATTGCAATAGTCTGACACTCTTGATTTACTATGGAGGATGAGAGAGGATCAAAACTTTGAGACAAGCTTAGTAGTTTGTCCTCTTGCTCTTTTATTTTCTTCTCAATTTCTACTGTTGCTTTGGACCAGGAAATACAAAATTTGTATACTTCACCGCCATCCTTAAGAGCATTTTCTAAGCTCTTTATCCCAATATGCATGTTTCTCCTATCATTAATGATCAAACATTGTACCTCAGAGAATCTTTTATCCAAAAACTCCTTCCGGACCTTTTCTTCAGCTGACTTCTCTAGAGAATCAAAATGTGTATTAACACTGTTGACTAGAGTTTTGAGATTACCAGATGAGGAGGCTATGGGATCTTTTTGAAATGATGGCATAATCTTTTCTAGCACTCCGGAAGCAGCTTCTATCAACTCACAGTCTTCCATATGAGACTTTAGGAGTTTTTCTTTAGCCTTAGCATTAGCAAATGAAGCTATCTTCATTGTCTGTACTGGAGAAAGAGAATCAAAATTGAATGGACCTTGTAGAAGCTCTGGTTCATCAATCTCCATTGTTTCTTTGTTTAGGAATTCTTGGATAGTTTGTGCAGTGTCTCTTGCCAGAGATAGATGTTTCTTTTCTTCTGCAAACTTGGAGCTATCCTTTGGAGCTTTCTCTCCTTCTACATTCTCACCACTAGTAGTTGTGGTCTTCTCTGTTGAAGTCTTCTCTCCTTCTGCAACCTTAGCACTGTCATCTTCTTTTTCCTTCACCTCTGCTTCTTTCTCTTGTAATTTTTCTTCTCCTTTAGATCCAGAGACTGTAGGGGAAACCTGAGGAGAAATGTTACTCTGTTCAGGGCCCACCTCTTCTGTCATTTTCTCAGTAGTTTCTTCTGCAACACTCAAGTCCTCTATAATAGGAAGATTAAATCTTTTGAGGGCTTTCCGAAGAATCTCTTTTGTGTCCTTGGCTACCTTGTCAGTCTCACCAAGCATAAGCTGATTCATCCTTGCTTTGCTCCTGAATTCATCCTTGTAGTCTTTGAATACCATGTTCATTGTCTTGGGATCAATTGAAGGATATAGCTGAATAGCTATCTATTCCCAGATCTCAAGGTCTTTTGCCATGGCATTTGTCTTTCTCATTTCCAACTCCTTTTCTAGGCTCTTGGGAATAAGAGATATAATTTCAATGAAGGCCTTATTATATATGTTCAGGTACTTGACTGTAGCTTCTTGCAGGATCTTTTGGTCAGCCTCATTGTAATCATCATAAAATTCGGCCATTGGTTGAAGGTTTCCATCCACAGTGACTGATTTTAATACACTTTCTAAAGACAGGGTGGGATTTTCAACAAATTCATCTGCCATTTCTTCCTTGTCTTGTCCTATGGTAGGTTTACCAGATCCTTTCTTCTTCTACTTCTTTATTTCCTTTACCCCCTCATCTGATTTTGTTTCCTTTTCATCTCTTTGACTTGCATAAGCCCTTGTGGCTTTTGTCTTTGACCTTTTCTCTCCTTTACTGGATGCTTGGACTTCTGGTTTTGAGCTTTTAGCAAGGACAGGTGCTGATCTCTTTGATGATCTAGTCCAGGTTGAGGTTTCTACTGGAGCACTTTTCTTGCTTCCCTTTTCTACCTCTTTCTTCTCTTCCTCAGCCCTTTGCCTCTTTTCCCTATTGGCATCAAGTGCTTCCTTTGAGATGCCAAAATGTTTTGCAACTTCCTCAACTTCTTTTCTTACCTTTCTTTTGATTTCTGGCTGCCTTAGCTCAGTGTAAATTTTCACACTTAGTTCTTCAAAGGTTCCAAATCTTTCTACTTTTGGGTCCTTTGGTTGACTGAGCATGTGTTGAACATGCAATTCTACAATTTGTTCATCAATTTCATACCCCATAGGCATGATCTAGACTGTCCTTGGCTCTACTACCTCCATTAGGCATTGATCAGTGTCTATCATGAAGCACACTATATCCTTGTATTTCTCAACTACTAATTTGGGGATTCTTTCTCTGATTTGCATTGTATTTTGAAAGTGTTTGAAGTAACCCCATAGAGCTGTATTCCTTGCCTTAGCATCCCCAAGTTCATGCAAGTAATCTCTGATCTAGACTGCTACCGGTTTGTCATTCTGCCATACCCATCCATTTGATCCAGGCAGCTCATTCATGAAGTAGAAAAATAGACATAATATTAGTGCACCATATTTGAAAGAGTTCTTCTTGTCCTTTTTGATCTTTTGTATGTTTTCCATTAATTGGCTTAAAAGAAGTTCACAGAGATCATATTCTGCATTCTTTCTCAGCATCTCATAGGCAGTATATACTACAGTTCTGGATACTGAATTCTCCCTACTGGAGTGATATATCTTGTATCCTATAATCATAGATGCAAACTTGATATCCGGGTCAGTAATATCTTCAATGGTCATTGCCCTCTTATCAAATTTTGATCCGGTGGCCTCAATTACAATATTATTTTTGACAGATTTGAGGACAGGCATCCCTCCGGAAGAGTATAGACCAGTTACTGCCCTAATTGCCTCCTTTGTGATCTTGTAAGGTCTATTCAGCCATAGGAAGTTATCATGCACCCTACTCAATACGTACCAGACCCATTCATCTTCTTCAAAGTAGGGGAAATGAATGAATTGATCAAAATGTTTCTCCTGGATACCCTTATATTCTGGTTTAAGCTCAAAAGCATCATCTATTAGTTGTTTGTGATAGATATCTCTTAGTTTGAATTCCCCAAACTCCTCAATATTTGCATGTATGTAAACCCTAATGTCTTTTGTGTGCAAAACGCCATGCAGAACACTAGAGAATGCTCCTAAGGGATCTACCTCCAATGATTTGTATGGATGTTTCTTAAATTCAGGTCGGGGCCTATCAGAAATCTTTACTATATTTGGAGTAGCCATCATCAAAAGATTTGCAGTGAGATATTAAAAATAGAAAATACCTTTTGCGCCTTTCAGTTTCACGGAGTTGGTCGGATTGATTTCTGGATGTAATGACTTCTGCAAATGATCTTCGATGAACTTGAGGAATTTTGTTGCAGAGCTCCACTTTTCATTTCTTCTTGAATGCAAAATGAATAAGTGGTTAATGAGAGAACCCTTATATTGCTCCACAAACCCTAATATCAGGTTGCAATAAATGCTCGACCTACATTATTCCAGTTTTGTCTTATCCAGATGACTTGAAGAACCAGATCAATCCTAATCTTTAAACAACTTGTGGATCTTCCAAATCTTAACCATAGTTTGTTTGAATGTTTCCCTTATGAACCCTTCAATCCACAACTCTTCTTGTGCCAGTTCCAGCACCAATTGACTGGCTGGGGGAACAAGGTTTTCTTTGTGTCTCCCCCTGAGCCAGAGCTCACTTTTTAATTTCTGGAAGGAATATCAGCACTAGAATCTGGTGTGGATCCAACCTCTACATTCTCTGTACTTTTCTTTACCCAAATCTTATTCATCTCACTTTTAACTTCATCCACATTCACTTTTTGTTTCCCCTTATCTTGATTCTGATTATGATATACTAAACCTCTTTTGTCCTGATTCTTGCTTCTACAGAATCTTGCAATATGACTGGATCTATTGCAAATTTGGCAAATAACATTTCTCTACATATTTGATTGATATCCTCTTGATCTGCATTGATTAGCCATATGACCTATTCTATTGCATGCAAAGCATCTACCATTGAATGATTTGTTCATTTGCATATTTTTGCATTCATGAGATTTGTGACCATACCTTTTGCAGTTAAAACACTGTCCGGAGAAGGATGAATTAGTCTAATTCATTCTCTTTCTACACTGATTAGCTTTGTGACCAAAGTGATTACAGTTGTGGCAGTATCCATTGAAGGATGGATATCTTTAAGCATTGGGCTGTCTTACCAGAGGTCTTCTAGGCCTGTTTCTTGGATTTTTTGATCCAAAATTCTTTTGACTAGATTCAGAGCTTTCTCCTTTCTCATATCCCAAACCACACTTGTCATCTGCCCTCTTTTGACTTCCAAGAAGAACTTCAAGTTGAGCATAACTTATCTTGAATTTCTCTTTATATTCATTTACTGATTGAAGATACCTTTTGAGAGAGACAATTTGATCCTCAAGTTTTTCTTCATTTTCTTTAGCATCTTCAAGATCAGATTCAAGATGTCTGATAATTCTATCCATTTGGTGGCAATCTTCTGATTTCTCCTTGAGAGATTGTCTTAGATTATCTTCAGTTTTTCTTTTCTCTTCAATCTCTTGGGTAAACTTTATAACTCCTGATTCCATTTCATGTCTTACCATAATGACTTCTTTTGATAACTTTTCACATAACTTGGTTTTTTCAGTCAGCGCTTCATTTGCAGCATTAGCTTCACCTTGTCTTGCCAATTGCTGAAGCAACTCCTTTCTCTTTTTCATAGAGAGACTTAATTTGTCTTTTAGTTCTCTCATGAAATCATCAGCATGTTTGAGTTTTTCCTTTAATTCATTGACTTCAGAGTTTGACTGTTCAAGATCCTCAAGGGCAGTCTTGAGTTGCTCCTTTAAACCATATGCATCCATTTGGATTCCCAGATCTTTCCTCAAGTTGTTAGACTCTGTTAGGAGGAACTTAGCTCTGATACCAATTGTTGATAACTGAGAAGGGGGTGAATCAGTTATCCTAATGATTTCATCTTTCTGAATTTTCTTATTAATCAATGCATCATTAATTCAAACAAGCAAACATAATCATGAAATGGAGATACACATGACACAATATTTTTGACGTGGAAACCCTGTTAAGGGAGAAAACCACGGGGTGATTAACCCCAAGATTATTCTCTATTAGAAGAATAAGGAAATACAAAATGGCACTTGCCAATTAGGGCTCACTGCCCGAGCACACTGCTCACAAGAGGCACACTACCTACAAGAGACTCACTGTCTACAAAAAGAATGTTATACAATACTTGAACTGGTTGGGAGCATCTACAAATGCTGGAGTTCAGTTCTGGTTAGGCTCAGTACACTGATCTGTTGCACTTCATCTTTCCTCTTCTCTTTTGTTGCTTTCCTTTCACATACCGGACCTTCCTTACTACTTCTGCTCTGCTCTTCTACTTTTATTCGTACAACACTCACGACAACAACACCCCTCACAACTAAATCCATCGTGTATATATATCCACACAAGTGATTTCATCACCTTTCAAGTCGGCACCTAGAATAGTCAATTCTTTTCACAAACTCTGATCTGTTGGCTGAATCCATGCACACCAAGTAATTTGGATCAAGTATATGCTTGTAGAAATCATTAATTATGTCAGCCAAACATGATTCATGCCTTCATAACCTTTACCACCATCAGTAGCACATATGAAAAGTAGTCTGATGTTCTGTCAGTAAGTTCTTCCTCTGTTCACACTGTCACTCAGGAATCCGGTACTCAACTATTCATATCTTTTTCCTCATCTATCATCGGAGGCTAAATCCTTGGAATATACTACTCAAGGTAGTCCTCTTGATTTTCCCAAATCTGTACTTCACCAAGATACTTCCTCTGAGAGATCCGGACCTGTCTGTCGGACCTTACCACTTGCTCTATTCTTGTTTACCGGACCACAACAATCTTCATTCTGACTTCCGGTAGAGACACACCATGTCCTGCGGATGTGTGGGATGAACTTTGTTGCCATCAATGACAACGATCATGAATCCATATAGTGTCTCTTGCCAACATAGCACATGTGCCAAACAAATCAAGCATGCCATACAAATCCTAATGCATAGGAGGGACTCATCACCACCGGTCTTTAGACTATGCTAGGGAACAAACATGCCATACACACACACTTGGAAGACACAGAGAAAACACGACAGACAAGAGATGGAGTGTTCCCATTTCTAGGTTCATCACCATCTCAGGCACATTAGAGGCACACACTAACAATTGGGCTTCACCACAACAATTGTTGAAGACATGCTTAAGGGTTGAGTTAGTCATAGAACCACTCCCTGCCTTCGTAGAGGACTTTTGAAAATGACAGGATGTACACTCTCCATGAGAAATACACCATCCCCACCTCCATAGAGGGATTAAGATAAAAAAGGATATATGTGATATCCCACCTTCGTAGAGGGCTTAAATAATTGTAAGTTGATTTCAAACAAATCTCAAAGTGTAGGAGGGACTCATCGCCACTAGTCTTTAAGACTACACCTAAGAACAAACACACTGTGCTAGCATCCCAAATAGACAGCTTACTTTATATATGCCCCCACCTTAAGGTGGTTGATATCATGTACTGATATCAAGTACGTTAATGTAGAAATAAAACACATAAGGGAACATGGACTCTCGCAAAGCCCATGCCCCTAGAGGTGACATGTACTTTATGATCGCCAAATGTTCCCACAAACACATTCTTGCAAGAAAAGTGTTAGCATCCATATAATCATGATAAACAACAATGCATGTGATGATTCACATCAAGAGAGCTGAGGTTATACTACGGATTTGGAGATCGAGTATAACCATGGGGCTATACAACAGAAATCTCAAAACTATGTGTAACCATTGCGAGATTCAAAGATAAACAAAGTGCACATAACAGCAGCATTGTTATAATTTGTAAGTGTGATAAGAGAACATCAAGATCACATGAAGTGAGTCTATTAGCCAAGCGTCGGATAATATATCAACCTCGTCATCGTGCATGGAATTGGTCCATTTATTGATTTATCGCTAAAGGTACCCTAGGTCTGTATAGTATAATATGTTTTTCATCATTCGCCTGGTAGATAGAAACATTAGAGGAACAGAAACAATAAATCAAGAGAGGAGAAACAAGGACCTTAGAGATAGTCATGTAGGAGGGTATGTTGCAAGTATGTGCCTAACCGGTGTTGTCATTGATGTCAAAATATATGTCTTGTCGTTGGTGTCAACTATACTCTTGATTTTGATGTTTGTTAGTGTTGGATAATGAGTAAATGATCTTGATATTGATTTCCAAGTGCTTTTGAGAAAATTTGTTCCTCCGGTGGAAATAGTATGTTGTAGAGTATTTCTATTTACTCAAGAAGAGTCCAATAGATTGCTCTGCATTTCCTAAAGAATGAATATCTGTGTCTGTGGATTGAAATTTATTTAGAGGCATGTTTGAAGATGCTATATCTCAAGTTTGAGCCTCTGATATGAAGATTTAAGTGAGTTATGTTCACCAGAGTGAAAACTACTTTTTCTATGTATTCAATGGTGATAGGGAGAAACTATTTTGCTCCGCATTTCTCTACATTGAAGTTTATCATTCTAAGGTTCTAGAATTAAGTTTTTATTGATGATAAGTTTTTAACTCCAATGGTTCATGATTTGGTGGTCCGCAAGCAATGTTTTGTTTATGACAGTGGCTAACAGTGTTGTTTAAGTGCTTCGGTTTGAAGAATCCTTTTCACAAATTAGTTAGAGGTTGTGCGGATGTTCTTGGTGATTACAATGTGCTTGTGGATGTCTCCTAATCGTGTTCCTACCTTTGAATTGGTCCATAAAGAGAAATTGGGATCATGGAAGAAGATTTTTCTTAGAAGACTTAGTGCTAACACCAGTCTTAGCTGACTTGGTTGTTTCCACTACTTGCGGAGATGTATCAAAGATTGTGGAAGCATGTCATGGCATGGAAGAAAGCATGTGAGTCCCAACTAAGGCATAACATAATCCACATACATCTTTTCCTTAGTTAGTTTTGTTTATGTCTAGACCTATTCCTATGTATGTTTGTAATGTCAACCTTGGTGAATGTTCCAAAGGTTGATGAATGTAATGCCGAACTTGATGTACTTTCCAAGGTTGATGAATTTTATAAAAGCATGTAATGTAGTTGCAAAAAAGATGTCAAAGTGTGAGAAATGAAAAGATAAGTGCAAAGATGTAAGAAAATTTACAAAGCAGAGGTGATTTATTGTGCTTCAATGGAACTAAACCCAAGCATGAAGTAGATGCTATCAATCAATTCACAAACCCCTTGGTAGTGAGCCACCCCTTGGCAGTGAGCCTCAACTTTTGTAGTGAGCCTCTATTTTTTGGTATTGCTATAACATATATATCTCTATGGGCTAACACCCACCATGGTTTTTCCCTTATAGGGTTTTCCACATAAAAAATTTGGTGTTTCATGTGTTTCATGTGTCATTGTGTTGAGATTCTTATTCCATGGTTTCATGGTTAAATCTGAATAATAGTAAAAAAGGTGTTTGATGTGTTGATGTTTATAAGTGTTCAAAGTTTTAGGGACAAATGATTCACGCCCCCTCTCAATTGTCTAGTGCATTTCAAAAATTGGTATCAGAGCAAGGTTCCTTGGGAGTAAGCCTAACAGTTTGAGGAAGATCCAGGATGTCTTACAAGAAAGAAGATCCATAGTTTGATTTAACAAGTTATGCTTTTTGGAAGGTGCGAATGAAAATTCATCTCCTTTGCCTTAGATATAGAGTATGGAAAGCGCCAGAGACAAAGTATACTATGCCTCAGAATGGTTTGACAACTGAAGATGAAATCAAAGAATATGAGTTGAACATAAAAGCCAGAGATGCTTTGGTAAGTGCCCTGTCTAACATTGAATTGATAAAGGTCACGGATTTGGAAACTACTCATGAAGTATAGGAGAAGATGAAAAATCTATATGGAGATACGTATGTAAAAAGTGCCAAATTGTAGGGTTTGAAAGAAGAATATGAGATTTTGAAGATGAGTGAAGATGAGAACATAATAGCCTACATGTAAAGAGTTGATGAAATTGTCAATGGAATAAAAGGAATGGGAGGAACTATTGATGAGAAGGAAGTTGTAATGAAAATTCTTAGGTCATTACCTAAGTCCTACAATCACAAGGTAGCTGCAATTGAAGAAGTAATGACCCTGAAGGATGTCTCTAAGGACCAGGTACTTGGAAAGCTTACAACTTTTGAAATGAGAGAATTTGATGATGCTTTGCCAAAGGTTGAAACTACTTTCAAAGCCAACACTTCAAATAAGACTTCTAGAGCTGTAAAGTACAAAGTGGAATCTGATGATGAGCTTGATGAAATTGAAGCCAACTTTATTGATAGACTACAAAGAGGCTCTGATAAGTATAAAGGCAAATTACCTTTCAATTGTTTTTCATGTGGTAAGGTTGGTCACTATGCTTCTAGATGTCTTTAAAGAATTGAAAGGAATAGAAAAAGATTTGAGAGCAAACCTAGAGTTCCAACGAAATGCTACTATGTTAGAGACATTCATGATGAAGGTATAACAGATGATGAATCTGATATGCTAATACTAGTGCAAATAAATGCTTGTTTATTTCTATTAAAGAAGAACCCGAGAATACTAATCTTACTAGCTATGTGAAGGAGGAAAAACTAGTGGAGGAAAGTGCTTTGGCTGATCAAGTGGAGAAAGATAAGGATGAATGGATTATTGATAGTGGGTGTTAACATCATATGATTGCTGAAAAAAGTAAGTTTGTGAGTTTGGAAAAGTATGATGGAGGGTTGGTTAGGTTTGGAGATAATGCAATTGGTAAGATTTGTGGGAAAGGATCTATTTCTTTTGATGGAAAGCACAACATTGATAATGTCTTATATACATGAAGGGTTTAAAGCATAATATTTTGAGTGTTGGTCAAATGTGTGACAAAAGATATGATCTGAGATTCAAAGATAATAGGTGCAAGATCATGGAAAGCTCTAGAATAGTGATTGCTACTAGTAAGAAGACTAGAGGTAGCATTTATTAATTAAGAGGAACTAATGATTACTATTTATTGGCTTAGGTAGATGAGAGTTAGATGTGGCATAGAAGGATGTATCATATAAACTTTGATAATTTGGTGAAGATAAGTTTAGGACAGGCTATGAGAGATTTACCAAAGCTTTTGAAACCCACCAACACCATTTGTAAGGAATTTCAGTTGGGGAAGCAGACAAGAACCAGTTTCAAGAGCAAAGAGCAATTTTCTATCAGCTTGTTGGATCTAGTGTATACATATCTCTGTGGTCCTACAAGGGTGAGAAGTCTACAAGGTGATAGGTAGTTCATGTTTCTTATTGATGATTATTCTAGAATGACTTGAGTTACTTTTCTAAGAGACGAGTCAGAAGCCCTAGAGAAGTTCAAATCTTTCAAGGCAATGGTTGAGAATGAAATAGAACTAAAAATCAAATGCTTGAGGTCTGATAGAGGAGGTGAATTCACATCAAATGAATTCAACATTTTCTGTGAAGAACAAGGGATAAAGAGACAGTTGTCTGCACCTAGAACTCCTCACCAAAATGGAGTTGTGGAAAGAAAAAATAGGACAATTCAAGAGGCTGCTAGGACAATGATGAAGGAAGCAGATATGCCAAAAGTTTTCTAGAAAGAAGCTATACATACTACTATTTACATTCAAAACAGAGTTCAAGTGAAAGGTAATGGTACTAAAACTCCTTATGAATTATGGTATGGAAGATTTCCTACAATAAAATATTTCAAATCTTTTGGAAGAAAATGCTATATCAGAAGAGAAGAAGATCTAGGGAAGTTTGATGCAAGCTATGATGAAGGAATCTTCCTTGGATACTCTACCAAGAGTAAGGCCTACTGGTGCTACAACAAAAGGCTCAAAAAGATTGTTGAGAGTGCAAATGTGAAGGTGGATGAAGATAAAAGAAGAACATTAGATCTGAATGGCTATGAATTAGATGAACCTGTTTCCACAGTAAATGAGAAGAAAGAGGAGCGGGAAGATAGTCAAGATGAAGAAGAGATGGCTACAAAAACTACAATTAAGACTCCCAAGTATGTAAGGATCAATCATTTAGAAGATAAATTATTGGAGACAAAAGAAAATGAGTAATGACAAGGAAAAGAGTTGTAGAAGAATAAGTGAATTATTGTTTTCTTTCTAAAATTGAACCAAAAATTGTGAATGAAGCCTGCAATGATGAAAATTGGGTGAAAGCCATGAAGGAAGAACTAATGCAGATAGAGAAGAATGAAACTTAGGAATTAGTTCCTAAACCTACTAATAAAAATATTATTGGAACTAAATAGGTTTTTAGGAACAAGCTAAATGAAAATGGAGAAGTTGTAAGGAATAAAGCAAGGCTTGTATGCAAAGAATATTCTCAAATTGAAGGAATAGATTTTGAAGAGACTTTTTCTCCAGTGGCTCAAATTGAAGCAATCAAAATATTTCTGTCATTTGTAGGTCACAAAGATTTTAAAGTGTATCATATGGATGTGAAGTCTACATTTTTCAATGGTGATTTTGAAGAGGAAGTTTACATTGAGCAACCGGAAGGATTTTAGTTATCAAACCAAGGTGATACAATGTGCAGGTTGAAGAAATATTTGTATAGACTCAAGCAAGCTCCTAGAGCCTGGTATGCAAGGTTGGATAAGTACTTATTGCAATTAGGGTTCAACAAAGGTACTGCTGACAGTAATCTCTATTTCAAGATTAATTGTGATCAAATTTTGATTCTTGAAGTCTTTATTGATGGCATTGTCTTTGGAGGCAATGAAGGTATGTGCATGGAATTTGTTGGTGAAATGCAAAAAGAGTTTGAGATGTGGTGAGATGAATTTCTTTTTAGGTTTGCAAGTTACTCAATCAGATAAAGGAATCTTCATATCCCAATCTAAATATGTGAAAGAGTTGTTGAAGAAGTTTAGAATGGAGGACTCTAAACTAGTATGTACTCCCATGGTGACTGTTGCAAGTTGAGTAAAAATGATGAATCACCTAAGACTGATCAGAAAAGGTACTAATCCATGATTGGATGATTACTTTATCTAACTCAATCTAGACTTGATATAATGCATGCAATATGTCTTGTGACAAGATTTCAAGAAGATCCTAGAGAATCACATGTGATAGCAGTCAAGAGAATTTTGAGATATTTGAAAGGCACATTAGATCATGGCTTATGGTATCCAAAGGACAATGACTTCACTCTTAGTGCTTATATAGATGTAGATTGGGCTAAAGATGTTGATGACAGAAAGAGTACAAGTGGAAGTGCTTTCTTCTTGGGAAATAGATTAGTTTCATGGCTGAGAAAAAAGAAAGACTCAATCTCCTTGTCTACTGTAGAAGAAGAGTATATTGTAGTAGCATGTTGTTACACTCAAGTGTTATGGATGAAGTAGAATTTGAAGGACATAAGAGTTATATATGAAGATCCAATTGCAATCTTTTGTGACAATATAAGTGCCATAAACATTTCAAAGAATCTAGTGATGCAGTCAAGAACAAAGCACATATCAATAAGGTATCACTTTTTGAGAGAAAAGGTGATAGAGAATGAAGTAAAGATGGAATATGTGTCCACAAAAGATTAGATTGCAGATATTTTCACTAAGCCTTTGCCTAAAGATACCTTTGAGTATCTCAGAAAAAAGTTAGGGGTTAATTCCATTCTTTCTCTGAACTAAGATGCATTGGAATGCATTAATCCAGTCGTGCTCAAAGTCTCATTCTTTGATCTGGATTGATTTTTTGAGGGCCACCTCTTAGGTGGAGTAGCTAGATGTTTCTAATAAAGAAAGTGTTAATAACAGAAAAAATTCAATGGATCAGAGTAGTGACATGTAAGTATGTTCCCTTTGCCATTGATGTCAAAGGGGGAGAGAAATCATGTGAAAAACTCAGGGGGAGAAATAGTGCAGATGTTTAAAAAGAAAGGGGGAGTATCTTGTCTTGATGGTCATCACAATTTTTCACATCATATGTTGCCATCAATGACAAAGGGGGAGATTGTTGCAAGTATGTGCCTAACCAGTGTTGTCATTGATGTCAACATATCTATGTTGTCATTGGTGTCAACAATACTCTTGATTTTGATGTTTGTTAGTATTGGAGATAATGAGTAAATTATCTTGATATTGAGTTTCCAAGTGCTTTTGAGAAAATTTGTTCCTCCAGTGGAAACAATGTGTTGTAGAGTATTTCTGTTTACTAAAGAACAATCTAGTAGATTACTCTGTATTTCTTGAAGAATGAATATCTTTGTCTGTGGATTGGAAGTTATTTAGAGGCATGTTTGAAGATACTATATCTCAAGTTTGAGCCTCCGATATGAAGATTTTTTTGTGAGTTATGTTCACTAGAGTGAAAACTATTTTTTTGTGTTTTTAGTGGTGACAGGGAGAAAGTATTTTTCTCTGCATTTCTTTGCATTGAGGTTTCTCATTCTGTGGTTCTGGAATTAAGTTTGTAGTGATGATAAGTGCCTTCAACTCAAATGGTTCAGGATTTGGTGGTCTACAAGTAATATTTTCTTTATGACAGTGGCTGATAGTGTTGTTTAAGTGCTTTGGTTCAAAGAATCCTTTTGAAAAATTAGTTAGAGGTTGTGTGGATGTTCATGGTGATTACAATGTGCTTGTGGATGTCTCTTGATCGTGTTCCTACCTTTGGATTGGTCCGTAAAGAGAAATTGGGATTGTGGATGAAGATTTTTCTTAGAATACTTAGTGCTAACACCAGTCTTAGCTGACTTGGCTATTTCCACTACTTGCGCAGATGCATCAAAGATTTTGGAAGCATGTCATGGCATGGAAGAATGCATGTGAGTCCTAGCTAAGACATAACATGATCCGCATACATCTTTTCCTTATCTAGTTCTGTTTAGGTCCAGACCTATTCCTATGAATGTTTGTAATGACGACCTTGGAGAATCTTCCAAAGGTTGATGAATGTAATGTTGACCTTGATGTACATTCCAAGGTTGATGAATTGTATAAAAGCTTGTAATGTAGTTGCAAAAAAGATGTCCAAGTGTGAGAAATGAAAAGATAAGTGCAAAGATGTAAGAAGAGTAGAGCAGAGGTGATTTATTGTGCTTCAATAGAACTTAACCCAGGCATGAAGTAGATATTATCAATCAGTTCATAAACCCCTTGGCAGTGAGCCATTTTTGGTAGTGAGCCTCAACTTTTGCAGTGAGCATTTTGGGCAGTGAGTCCTAAGGTAGTGAGCCTCTATTTTTTGGTATTGCTATAACATATATATCTTTGTGGGCTAACACCCACCATGGTTTTTCCCTTATAGGGTTTTCCATATAAAAATTTGGTGTTCCATGTTTTTCATGTGTTATTGTGTTGAGCTTCTTATTCCTTGCTTTCATGGTTAAATCTGAATAACAGTAAATAAGTGTTTGATGTGTTGTTTATAATTTAAAGTTTTGGGGACAACTAATTCACCCCCCTCTTAGTTGTCCAGTGCATTTCAAAAGGGTGCCCCCATGTCACCAACCGCAACACTATGTCCATAAGACACAACACACAATAGTGAAAAATAGAGGAGAAACAATAAAGAAGAATGATGATACAAATAGAAGAAGGTCACAACAAAGGCGGTCTCCTGGTATCTTAGACCTTACAAGAGAATCAAGGGTCATCCCAAGAGGCCTAAACAACACATAAGACATCACAGGGGAAACACAATGGGAGAGGGGAGGTCAATTACATGAGCCGATCATGCTAACCATATAAGTGACCACTAGGGTTAGAGATACTTACCTGTTAAGAAAAGCTAGTTTAGAATTTGGAACTTGAGAGCATCTTGGAGAAATGCTCTATCAAGTTTTGTGCAAAGCTTGAGTGGTTCTTATGAGAGTCTTGTTTGTTCTTAGAAAGTCCATGCAATGCTTTTTTCTTAGATTCTTGTGTACGTGATACCTTTTGTTTCTTATGAGGAGGAGAGACACTATTATTTTCAACTGATGACAATCTTTGTACTCCTTTTTTATTTTAGCTAGCTTTCTTTGTTTAGTTTGTCTATCACAGTAACAAGGACCATCTTGTATTATTTTAATAATTGCGTGTGTTATAGTCTCTTGTTTCAATTGTTCTATTTGTCTTTCTAATGCATTTTGGTTTTCTTCTGATCCTTGTAAAGATAATGAAGGAGTAACCTCAACATAAATTCCTTTTCCTCATGGACGAGGTGGGTTATCCAACTTTTCCTTATCCACTTCTATTATACCCACGATGTTATCATATTGCAAATAATCATCGTAGCCTACTTCCACTATGATTTGTTCCATCATATTGTTATTAGTATGCCTAGGGAAACGATTAGTAAAGATTTGTAAATTTTGATTCAGCAGAGCAACTGACTTATTTCCATTGCCATTCACACCTGATACATGTATAACATTCAAGTCAATGAGGTCTTGTATTTCATGTTTAAGATGCATACATCATTCATTATCATGTCTTTGTTGTCGATGAAAATGACAAAAGGAATTAGCATCAAAATAAGGTCCTTGCATTTTATTAGGATCCAAAGGTTTAATTAGGGGAAGCTTCATAAGATGGTGTAGGAGCACCTAGACATATTATGGAAATTTTCTTTTTTTGTTTTGTTTTTCATAGCTCAAATATTGAGCCTAGAGTTATTTTTGGTTTGAAATATGTTGTAATAAGCCCACTAAGGGCATGTCTAAGTAGTGGGAAGACTGGAAATATGATTTTGCCTAGTTTTTAGGCATGACTTTTATTACTGCAATCATATTAGGCTAATTTTAGCCATCTTTATGCTTTTTCCATGATGGAAAAGAGAAGTTTAAGGAGTTTTATTGTTTGAGGAGACGCACGAAAATGTATTGAGGAGAACATTGGGGAGAAAAGAAATAAGAAAAAAAGTTCACTATTTTTTGTTTTTTCTGATTTTTCACTATTTTATGATTGTTGCAACACCTAGTACATAGTCGTACAGTCTTGGCATGGTTTCTAATTAGAAAAAAATGTTAGAGCATTGAATAACCTATCATTTGTAGGTGGTAGGAGGAGTTTTCATACTGTTGAAGCATTTTATCACCATTTTTGTAAAAGCGGTCCTAAAACCCTTATTTTTGAGGGTTTAAGAGCTTTGATGGGTTTGGACCCATTCCTTTTGATCCATTGACATAGAATGAATGGAATGGGTCTGTTTTTTCTTATTTTCAATTGGGTTTTCATAGTGGAGGCATGTGATAGTGGTTTAGTAGCCATTTGCACAAATTAGGCCTAACGTCTTCATGTGTTAGGTATGATTGCATAACTAGAGTATAGGATTGATGCATGAGAGTTGTAAGGTAGCCTAAGAACCCCAAAATCAATGTTATACACCTATTTTAAACTTTTTTGAGTCATTAGATCAGATTGGGAGAGTTGGGAAGGTGTATTTTGCATTGTTGCTTCATAAAGGAGGCCTAATTAGGCCTAGGACAATATGGTGCAGTTAATTTTATAGGCATATGTTCCAAATAAACCTTGGGTTCATGTTAGATATGTTGTGTATGAGCCAAATGGGTATCTAAAAAGACATTTCTTTTATGGGTTTGAGTTGTTTTCAAAAAGTTATGTCAAAATTTCTACTTCACCTGTCCTAATTAGGCCTAGAACAACAGGTATAATAAATTTTAGGGGCATTTGGTTCAAAAAAACCATCCTTGCATGTTAGATATGTTGTGTAAGAGCCAAATGGGTATCCAAAACACAAATTTTTTTGTGGGTTTATCATGTTTTCTGCAAGTTATGAATGAAAAACCCTATTTGGAGGGCTACAAGGGAGTAGGGCTAGTTGTGAGGGAAAGGCTATAAGGATTTGCATCCATAGCATTTGGGTGGTTTTCATAGCATTGAGCAGTCAAACATAGGTGTTCTATGGTACCTAGGAGGTTTTGGAAAGAGCCCATGTGTACAAACTTATTGGGGGTGTTGTGAACTAGTGTTGGAGCCATGGACAAAGAGAGGATAGTCATGTCCATCAAGGAAACCAATGGAGTAGCTAGGTCCACAAGGACCTAAAGTTCTATTTTGCCTTTCCATCCCCTACATCCTCTTCCCCTAAGTGGTTAGTTGGGTCCCCTTAGTGGTGGTAGCTCTGCATCAAATTGGTATCAGAGCACAGTTAGTAGATCTGTTGTGGTTGAGAAGTGGTAGGTTGAGAAAAGAAATGTGGTAAGTTTGTCAAGATGCCTCCAAGAGGGAAAAACATGGCTCAAGAGATGAGTGAGCTAAAGGAGAAACATG
The DNA here is from genome assembly GCA_027924645.1 of Cunninghamia lanceolata. Taxonomy (NCBI): domain Eukaryota; kingdom Viridiplantae; phylum Streptophyta; class Pinopsida; order Cupressales; family Cupressaceae; genus Cunninghamia; species Cunninghamia lanceolata. The sequence goes on along the minus strand of BSBN01000286.1, from coordinate 2,448,628 downwards.
CTAGAGAGTTGAGAGAGTTGAAGGAAAGGCTGGCTACTCTAGAACAAATCAAAAAAGAGGAATGACTCTAGGTGATTAGAATGAATCTGAGGAAGAAGAGGAAGTAGAGTATGAAGATGTGGAAGAAGAGTTGGACCCTGAGGATCAAAGGATGGAAAAGTTGCTAAGGGTAGTAAAAGAAGACAAGCACAAGATGAAGATAGATGTGCCAAAGTATGGAGCAAGCCTTAATGATGAAGAGTTGCTTGATTGGGTTGCAGCATTAGACAATCACTTTGAGTGTGATGAAGTTCTTGAGGAGTAGAAAGTGAAGATTACAAAGACCAAGTTGACAGGTCATGCTTTATTATGGTGGGATTATCAGCAATCAGAGAGGAGAAAGCAATGAAAGACAAAGATTGTTTCATGAGACAAGATGGTAGCTAAGATCAAAGGTAACTTCTTACCTAAAGATTATGAAGTTGAAATGTTTAAAAAGCATCAAGGTTTAAGACAAAAGGAAATGGATGTTAAGTCATATACTAAAGAGTTTTATAAGCTAAGCATAAGGTCTGGTCACAATGAAAGTGAAGTGCAAAAGGTATAGTGGTGCTTTGAGGTTTAACATGTAGGATGAACTAGTTTTGGCAAATCCAAGGAGTGTTCAAGACTATTATCAAATGGCAGTTAGAGTGGAAGAAAAACTAAAAAGGAGACATGATAAGATAGCTAGAGGCAGAGGCAATACCTCTAGAAGTAGAGGATCTTTTACAAATGCAAAACAAGTCAATGGGAGTCAAGAAGAGGTAAGCAAAGGACAAGGACAAAGTGCAAATTTCAGAGGCAGAGGTACTAGAGGTAGATTTAGTGGTGGAAGAATTGCAAACACCTTTGTAGGTAAGTGTTAAAATTGCCAAGAGTTTGGGCACCCAACATACAAGTGTCCTGAGAGGCAAGGTTTTACAAGTGATGGTGAAAGGAAGAATGAGAGGAAGACTCAATTAGTCCAAGAAGAAGAATGTGGTGGTTCTACTCCCACTAGTTGTCTTGGTGAGGTAGGAGAAACGTTGATGCTGAGAGAAAGAGCACTATTGAAGACCTCCAAGGAGAAGGAGCTAATTCAAAGGAGAGCACTATTTAGGATAGCTTGCAAATGCAAAGACAAGGTATGTAAAGTGATAGTAGACTCAGGATGTATTGATAACATGGTATCTAGTGAAATGGTACACAAACTGAAATTGGAAAGAGTACTTAGGCACACACCTTACAAAGTCTCTTGAGTAAGTTATAATCAGTCCATTTTGGTGACTAAACAAGCATTAGTTGAGTTTAAGATTGGAGGATATGAGGACAAGGTCCTATGTGACATTTTACTTATGGATTGTTGTCATATGATACTTGGAAGACCCTGACAATTTAATAGGTCTACAATTTATGATGGAAGAGATAACACCTACACCATTAGGAAGGATGAGAAGACTTTTGTGTTGATTCCAATGCAGGAAGAAGCCAAGGAGCAGACAAGGACAACAAAGATGATAATGTTTGGTAGGAGAGAGCTAATGAGGCTTGAAGAGAGTGTAGCCAAGGAGTATGCAGCCTTTTCAAGGCATAGAGTTGTTGAGACAATAGATAGGAGGTAGAAGGAAGATGGAGAGATAGTAAGTTTGAAGTGTAATCTAATTTTGCAAAGCAGAGAAGGCAAGAAGATGACTAGTATAGTCCAAGAGAGAGCAGAGGATGAATTGTTTGAGAAGACACAAATTTGGCATGACCATATCATCACTGGGTCAATTCTATGTCCACTAAGAACAATAGGATTGAAGGGACGTTCTGAGAGTGTGAAGAAGGAAGGATTTAGAACTGATAAGACAAAGATGAGGACAGTTAGTAAAGTGGCAGTAAAGGCAAGTGATCTACATAACATAATGGAGGTATAAAATGTAGTAGACAGAGGTTTGCAACATAGTTTGACAAAGTTTAAGCAAGAAATCAAGATGGAACAAAGGCTGAGTGCAAGGACAACTGAACAAGGCAAAGGTACAGCTACTAGGACAGCTACAACACCAACTCATGAAAGTGACAAAGTCAAGAGACAAGGAGTAGGATAGTTTATAAGAAGATATGGATCAAGACACAAACAAGTACACCAAGAAAGGTATGAAACATGAAGGAAGCCATTGCACTCTAGGGAGGAGATACACAATCAAGGAGCATGTCAAAGACAAGGTGCAGCTAAGAAGAGCATAACGATAAACACTCATGAGACATGAGTTTCTTTTTAGTCCGGTTGTATGGTGTAGGAGCACCTAGACATATTACGAAATTTTTCTCCTTTTTTTGTTTTTCCTAGCTCAAATATTGAGCCTAGAGTTATTTTTGGTTTGAAATATGTTGTAATAAGCCTACTAAGGGCATGTCCAAGTAGTGGAAAGAGTTGAAATATGATTTTACCTAGTTTTTAGGCATGACTTTTATTGTTGCAGTCATATTAGGCTAATTTAAGCCATCTTTATGCTTTTTCCATGATGGAAAAGAGAAGTTTAAGGAGTTTTTATGTTTGAAAATGCATTATTGATAGAGAGACACGAAAATGTATTGAGGAGAATGTTGGGGAGAGAATAAATAAGAAAAAGAGTTCATTGTTTTTTTATTTTTTCTGATTTTTCACTATTTTATGACTATTGCAGCAGCTAGTACAGAGCCGTACAATCTTGACATGGTTTCTAATGAGAAAAATTTGTTAAAGCACTGAATAACCTTTCATTTGTAGGTGGTAGGAGGAGTTTTCATCACTGTTGAAGCATTTTATCACCATTTTTTGTGAAAGCAGTCCTAAAACCCTTATTTTTGAGGGTTTAATAGCTTTGATGGGTTTAGACCCATTCCTTCGGATCCACTGACATCAAATGGATTGAATGGGTCTTCTTTTTCTTATTTTCAATTGGATTTTCATGGTGGAGGCAAGGGATAGTGTTTTAGTAGCCATTTGCACAAATTAGGCCTAATGTCTTCATGTGTTAGGCATGATTGCATAGCTAGAGTATAGGATTGATACATGAGAGTTGCATAGTATCCCAAGAACCCCAAAATAAGTGTTATCCACATATTTTAAATTTTTTTGAGTCATTAGATCAAATTGGGAGAGTTGGGAAGGTGTATTTTGTATTGTTACTACACAAAGGAGATCTAATTAGGCTTAGGACAGTAGGGTGCAGTCAATTTTAGAGGCATATGTTCCAAAGAAACCTTGGGTACATGTTATATATGTTGTGTATGAGCCAAATGGGTATCTAAAAATCCATTTCTTTGTGGGTTTGAGTCATTTTCAGAAAGTTATGTCATAATTTCTACTTCACCTGTCCTAATTAGGCCTACAACAACAGGTACAGTCAATTTTAAGGGCATTTGATCCAAAACAAACACCCCTACATGTTAGATATATTGTGTAAGAGCCAAAAATGTATCTAAAACACCAATTTTTTTGTGGGTTTTCCATTTTTTCTACAAGTTATGAATGAAAAACCCTGTTTGGAGGGCTTCAAGGAAGTAGGGCTAGTTGTGAGGGAAAGGCTACAAGGAGTTGTATCCAGAGCATTTGGGTGGTTTTGATAGCATTGACCAATCAAACATAGGTGTTCTATGGTACCTAGGAGGTTTGGGAAAGATCCCATGTGTACAAACTTATTGGAGGTGTTGTTAACTAGTGTTGGAGTCATGGACAAAGAGAGGACAGTCATGTCCATCAAGGAGACCAATGGAGCAGCTAGGTCCACAAGGACCTAAAGTCCTATTTTGCCTTACCATACCCTACATCCTCTTCCCCTTAGTGGTGGTAGCTCTAAATCATAAGATTATTACTCACAGCTTGATTCATGATAAAATGATAGGACTCAGATATTGGAGTAAACTTTCTTTGCTGATATGGTTCCTTCTTCGGATTAGGGATAGCATACACTTGAGAAAAGTTATTTGAATTCCATCCATTAATTTATTATTTGTCTTAAATTTGTTTTGTGATGGTCCACCCATGGATTGACCAACTTGAGTTGATGAGTTTTGGTCTTCATACTGACTAGATGAAAGTTGATAATCATGAAGGGTGGTACATAAATGTTGAAAAGAGTTATACTTCATCAAGAGAATCTTATCATGGATGTTAGGCTGTAGATTTGTAATAAACACCTTCTGAACATCCTCATCCTTCATTTGATATTGAATTTGTGCATAGAGAGCTTGATATCGACTAATAAACTCAATTAATTTCTCTTTCAAACCTTACTTGCAATGAACTAAATTGATCAAAGAAACTTGAGGTCCAATGTTTGCTTGAAAATGTTGTAAAAATTGATCAACTAATTGCAAAAAGGAGTGTATTGCATTCAAAGGTAAAGAGGAAAACCATTCGAAAGCAAATCTTTGAGAGATCGTAGGGAACATTTTGCTAACAAGTCCTCTTCAAAGTAAAAATCACTACACATAGCTATGAATGTTACCACATCAGTATTAGGATCACCTTTTCCACCATATTTTTCAAAGCAAGGAGTCTCAAACCTCTTGGTCATAGGAGTTCTCAAGATTACATAAGATAAGGGATTATAGGCATGATACATTGGTATATTAGGTTGCAAAGAATTTGTCAAATTTGTCACTTTTTGTTGTAAAGAACCCATGCCTTACAAAAGTTGGTTTAAGATGGCATCATTGGGAGATGCAGTTTGTTGTGAGGAATTAGAACCAAAGTGAAGGGTGATTGAGTCTGAGTTGTGATAAGCGGAGGCTGTGAATAGTTCTTGAATGGTAGTTGGACATAGTGATAGGTGGAAGGTGGTTGTGAATAGCTATATGTAATAGGTGGCTGAGAATAAGTAGGATGGATAGGTGGTTGAGAGCAAGTATTCATAGAAGAGGTCCCCTTAGAAACCAAGTTTTGATAATAAAATCCCATAGCTTTGCAATTTTGTGAACTAGTTCCATTAGATACTCCAATACCAGTGGTAGCATTACTACAAGCATTTGCATTAGTTGTTAAATTTTTGATGTAAATGTAGACATTCCAGTGGTCAGTATAGGTGTCGATACTTGCGTATGAGATGGTGGTGACATGTTTTTGATAGGTCATTTGCACATTTAGTCACCATCATGACATTATTGTGTACAATATGCGTTAAACATCAAATAACATTAATACCATCTTGTCCTTCTTTTATCAATTCTCTTATGTGGTGGATCATAGGGACAACTTCTTCCGCTATCCTTTCATTTCCAACAAATTCTTGAAAATCGGCTAAGTCTTTATCAAGTTTGTTTATTTTCTCATTAGGTACATGTGTGGCCACCTCAATAGTTTCCTCAACATCATGAATACTTGATCATCCATAGTGGTTGTATGAGGTACATAATATCTTGCAAAATTTGTGTCTCCTTTTGTAAAGAACATATTCAATGGATTTTCAAAGGTGGGAATGTCGAATTCTTCAAAAGCACTAGATCCCATGAGTCTTATACTTCTTATTAAAGGGATATTTCTATTAGGGTAGTGAGTTATAATACTCATACAAAAGCATGCAGCGCTCAATGCACAAACTAATAGAATAAACCCTAGGAGTTTAAGATCCAAAATGCTTGATTTTCAAGTTTTTTCAATACAAATAAGTGAAAGAAAAGGTGTTTTAAAGAAATTGATGAAGTGAAGAAAATAATATGTCTGACATTAGTCCAATAAAATAATAATATCCTTCACAACACGCTGGAGTGCAAATCTAAGTCAAATCCTAGGGAAAACATAACCAAAATATGCAAGTTTTCACCAAATTTCAATGCAAAGGCCCAATAAAAAGGGTGTTGTAAAGAATTTTAGGAGACGTAGAAGATAATAACCTTGATAATAGCCAATTAGTGTAGAAAAATCCCTTACAACACACCTATGGTGCAAATCTAGAGAGACGATAAGGCCAAAATCTAGTGAAGAAGCAAGGTTTTCAAACCCTAGGCATGAAATTTTGCAAGCAAACCACTATGATGCAACACTACAATTAGAAATTAGTCCTAATGAGTGTTTTAAAAGGGCAGTAAAATTTGAAACAAGATTTTGACTACAAACCCTAACTAATGCAAAACTAGGTTATATGGAAAAATGCACAATTTCAAGCAATTTTTAACAATTTAAGCATGCAAATGCAATCTAAATAAATGATGACTGAAAACTTTCTGTATTTTGAATCAGATCTGATGATAATGCCAGAAATTTATTGACATTCAATGCCAATTAAGCTAAATTATTTCAAAATATAAGTTAAAAATGCCATTTTTTTCAAAAAATTTCAAATTTTCAAATATTTTTGTAATTTTTCAAATCCATTAAGATGAACAATGATATGAATGAATGAAATGAATGTAAATATAAAGCACAACACTCAGAAAGGTACAAAAAGTCCAAAAACATGGGTTCACCAAAATGTTTAGGATGAAAAATGATGTTAAGATTAAGAGGATTTGGTTTGATTGTTTATTTTGATCCCCCTTTCACCGCTAAACATTCAAGGACATTCAACTGAATAGAGAACTCTACTACATATTTATTGTCACTTGAAACATAGGGGAAGATTGGAATTATGTGATTTTATTGTTTAATTAAGCGTAATTATGCTTAAAATTCTAATTTCATGAATTCATAAACAAACAGACAATTATAGAAAATGATCTGGTGCAGTCATGGTAGGAGGGTTCACATAATGAACTGTCCACACCATGCAACATGAGTAAACACAATGGAAACAACTCAAAGTAAATACAAATTCAGTCATTCAATACATCATAGAAATCAAATTCAGATCGGCCGACAACATGCAGGCTTACAATTGGGCACATAGGCCTGATTATTGAATATCAGAATATACACAAGATATAGCTTTGAAGCTCCTTCATCTAGAATCCAAACTAAGAATTATGAATCAATTGCTAACTACTGAATGCTACCTTCCTAAGGATCAATTACATTAATATATATCATATCTGGAACATAAGATTCCTCTGCATCGGCCAAGGAAGATCACAAACTCCAATGAAGAGTTGTAATGTGTGTACACAAATAGGTCAGACCTAAACATGAAGAATTCCTCCGCAAATGAATGGAATGATGTATAGATCTTGGGGAAGGTTGGCCATGAACCAAACAATCTGGAATGATGTGTCATTAATCTCTACAAGCCAGAAAATACTTTGCAGGTCTTCTCCTTTAGCTAATTGTCTGAGACTGTCAGGATGCTCTGCTATGAGAAAATAGTTGATCTTTTGATAGCGATATCATTCTAATAACTAATCCAAATGCTCTAAATTTTTGATATGATGTAGATGAACATGTCTAAATGCTAAGTCCAGCTCTGCAATGTCTGAAATACAACTGTGGCAGATTGTGGACCAAAATATAGAAACTACTATTGACTAAATTGCATGAACTGAATTGAAAAGTGAAAGAAATAAAATGAACTGCAAACAAACTGAAATGCAAATGTTTTTGGTTGATGCAAGATTTCTCTTGAACCAAGGATGCTCCTGCATCAGTCATCCGGGGTTATTGAAAAAGTGAGTCCCTCACTTTGTTGGGGCTAGAGGAAAACCAAGACGGTCCACCTCAGCCTGAGAAATCCAAGATGAATCTTCTATCAGTCTACCTTTCCACTTCACAAGATATTCTTTCTATTGTCTTCCTCTAGTGCTACATACAACTCTGCTATCCAAAATGTCTTCAATCTACTCTGGTGCTTATTGTGGTAACTAATTCTTCAAGTCTTCTTCAATGTTGTCATTGAACTCTACTTCATGGTACTGATATAGGTTTGTGATGTTGAAAATAGGTGATATACCCAATGTCTCTGGTAATTCCACTTCATATGCATTTTCTGAATCAAATTTCCTAAGTATCTTACAAGGTCCAAACTTCTCAATCTTTAACCTATTATATGTTCCAAATGCAAATCTTTCTTTTCTCAAGTATACCATCACTTCATCTCCAACTACAAATTATGTATGTCTTCTCCTCTCATCTGCCTTTTCCTTATACTTACTATTCATTTCCTCTAAATGCTTCTTAACTTGATCATGCACTGTCTTCATGTGATCTACAAATTCTTCTACTTCTACACTTCTCTTTTCTTCCAAATTGATATCTCTCAATTCTGTAACTCCTCTAGGGTTTGTTCTGGTAACAATTTCAAAATGTGTTCTTCCAGTACTTCTGTTCACTAAATTATTGTATGTAAACTCTACTTGTGAAAGAACCAAATCCCAATTTCCTACCTTCTCTCCAACCAAACATCTCAACAAGTTTCCCAAACTCCTATTCACTACCTCTGTCTGTCCATCAATCTATTGATGAAATGTTGAACTAAACTTCATATATGTCTTCATCTTCTTCCAAAGTGTCTTCCAAAAGTAACCAAGAAATCTTGTATCTCTATTTGGAATGATGTTCTTGGGTAATCCATGCAATCTCACAATATCCTTGAAAAATAGGTCAGCTACATGTACTGCATCAGTTGTCTTCTTACAAGGTATGAAATGTGCCATCTTTGAAAATCTATCCACCACTACAAATATTGAATCATGTTCTCTCTATTTCTTAGGAAATCCCATCAAAAAATCCATGCTTATGTCTTCCCAAGGTCTCTCTAGTACTGTCAAAGGTTGATACAATCTAGTGTTCTAACTACTTCCTTTTGCAACTTGACAAACTCTGTAACTTTACACAAATTTCCTAACATCCTTATGTATCTAAGGCCAAAAGTAATTTTTAGTTACCAAGGCCATTGTCTTATCAATGCCAAAATGTCCTACCAATCCACCACTATGTTTCTCCTTGATCAAATTATCTCTCATGGAACTTCTGGGTATTCATAACTGATTTCCTCTTAACAACATATCTTCCTAAATGAAATAGTCCAACCACTTACTTCTATCTATCACATGTTCCTTACATACTTTCCAAGGTTATGCAAAATCAATGTCTCCCTCATACATGTTATTCAATTCATCAAATCCCATTACTTCTACTCTCATTTCTGTCAACAAGTTTCTTCTCCTGCTCAAGGCATCAACAACTTTGCTTGGTTTTCCACTCCTATGTTTCAACACAAAACTGTAACTTTGCATGAACTCTACCATCTCATATGTCATTGATTCAAATTACCTTGAATGTTCAAATATTGCAAAGCTTGATGATCTGTATACAACACAAACTCCTTAGGCAACAGGTAATGTCTCCACTTCTTCAAGGCTTGAATAATGGCATAGAACTCTTGATCATAAACTGAATATATTCTCCTTGCATCATTCAACTTCTCACTGAAATATGCTATAGGTCTACCTTATTGACTTAATACTACTCCTATTTCATTCCCATTTGCATCACAATTAACTTGAAATACCTTATTGAAATCCGATAATGCCAAAACAGGTTGCTTTGTCACTTTTTTCTTCAACAACTCAAAACTCTTATCTACTCCTGATGTCCACTTGAAATCTTTTCTGTCACCTCTCATTGTCTCTGTCATAGGGTTACATACTCAACTAAAATTCATGATGAACTTCCAGTAGAAACTAGCTAATCCATGGAATGATCTGACTTCTCCAATGCTCTTTGGTGTAGGCCATTCAACAATTGCTCTTACTTTCTTAGGGTCCATCTTCAATCCTTCCACAAAAATCATAAATCCCAAATATACAAATTCTTCCTTCATAAAACTACATTTCTTGATGTTTATCAACAATTTCTCCTCTCTCAGTCTCAGCAAAACTTGTCTAAGGTACTACAAATGTTCCTCTTTTGTCTTACTGAAAATCAAAATGTCATCCAAATACACAATAACAAACTTACCCAAGAATTTCTTCAGAACTTCATTCATCAATCTCATGAAAGTACTAGGTGCATTTGTCAATCCAAAAGGCATCACTAACCACTCATACAATCCTTCATTTGTCTTAAAAGAAGTCTTCCATTCATCACCTTGTCTAATTTTGATCTGATGGTATCTACTCTTCAAATCTATCTTCGTGAAATATCTTGATCCGCTCAAACAATCCATGATATCATCTATCCTAGGTAAAGGAAATATATACTTAACTGTGATCTTGTTGATTGCTCTAGAGTCAGTACACATTCTCCATTCTCCATCTTTCTTTAGTACTAACACTACTGGTACTATATAGGGACTCAAACTTTCTTTGATCAAACCTTTCCTCAACAACTCTTATATCTACCTATTCAGTTCTTCATTCTCTGCTAGTGTCATTCTATGTGCTACTTTGTAAGGCAAACTTGTTCCCAGTATAAGATCCATGTGATGACTGATACTTCTGATTGGTGGTAATCCTTCAGGTACATTATCTAATATGATGTCTTCATAATCTATCAGTAACTCCTTTATCTTTTTTGGTTGTGAGTCTTTAGTCTTCTTCTTCAATGTTTCAGGCTTCTTAGAAATCAAGGCATAACACATATTCTCATGTCTCAAACCATCTAGAAATTTTCTTCCATCTACCAAACAGATTCTAGCATTCCCACATACTTCACTCTTAGGGTCATCTTCCAAAGGAATCAAACTAATTCTCTTTCCATTTGCTATTATAGTATATGTATTCTTTCTCCCATCATGTATAGCTTTTCTATCATACTACCAAGGTCTTCCCAACAAAATGTGACAAATATCCATAGGCATAATATCACATAATACTTCATCATGATAAGATCCAATATGAAATTTTACCAAGAATTGTTCACTCACCAATACCTTATGATCATCCTAAATCCATGCTATCTAATAGGGCTTAAGGTGTTTCAATCTTTCCAACTTCAGCTTAGTCACCATCTCCTCTAAAACTAAATTATCAGAACTACCACTATCAATAACAACTTTGCAACATTTACCTCTAGATTTGTATTTGGTTCTGAACAAACTCTTTCTCTGCAGTGGTTCCTCATTTGTCTCTGTTTGAAAAATTTCTCTCCTCATCACAAGTTATTCTCCTTTCTTAGGTTTAGCAACCAAATTCGGTGATCCAATAGGTTCTTCTTCCACATAGGCTGCTCTTCCACTATTCTCGGTCTTCTTACTTGTACTCCCTTGATTACATTCAAATGCTCTATGTCCTTCACCTCCACACTTGAAACAAGTGCCTCTGAATGTTCTCCTATCAAATCCTCTTTCTTCTTTGTATCCTTCATCCTGGTATGAATTATAATTACCTATGTGATGAAAATTTATGTTATTGCTTTGGTAGGCATTTCTATGTCTGTCCTCCTTCTTGAATGGGTTGTTAGGATTGTTCTACTCCATATGTGATTTATCTCCTTCGAGAAATGTTCTACCTCTCTAAAATTTACCTCCTCTACCTCTTTGTATCTGATCATGCCTTTTGTTCAACTTTTCTTCAACTTTCAGGGAAAATTGATATGCTTCCTCAAAAGATGTCATCCTTACCAAGCTTAGTTCTTCTTGAATGTTTAATCTTAGTCCATTGATGTATCTGGCCACTTTCATCTTGCTTGCTTCACTATGTCCTATCCTTATGATCATCTTATAAAATTCTTCAGTATACTCCTTCACAGATTTCTCCTTTTGCCTCAGATTTTGCAATCTCTTCAATAACTCCAACTCATAGTCAGTAGGTATAAACTGTTTCTTCAATTTTGTCACCATTCTATCCCACTTTGCAATCTTTTCTTTTCCTCTTCTGTTTATATCCAACTGAACTTCTTTCCACCATATAGCAGCATGTCCTTTCAACTTTGTCTTTGCAAATTTCACCTTCTCTCTATCTTCAACTTCTTCATATTCAAAGTATTCTTCCATGTCGTTTATCCAATCAATCAACTCCTCTAGCACTACAACAAATCCATATGATTAGCTCCCTTTTTGCTCTATTTTTTACTTCCACCCACTATTTTAATGTATTTTTCTCTAATTTTTTGAAAAAGTTGGTGCTATTTATCAGGATGGCACTACTTTTGGCATTTTTTGCACCGATCAGAACAAGTATGCACTAAATTAGGCACAAATTAGCACCAACTTTTAACCCTAAATGTAATCTCTTTAGGGCGCAAAATGTGGTGCAAAGTGCACCTAATTTAACACCTATCTGTGTTAGATAAATGTCGCATGGTGGAGGATGGTGTTAGGATGAGTTATGATTGTTGTGCTAATGTTATGGTCAAATGTGTTAAGAAAATGAGGTGGCATGGGTAGTGGGCTATCAATGTTGGGAAAGGGTTAGGGAGGATGTAATGGAGGAAGGGACGTGTGTCATGGTATGATGTCTTAAGGAATGGGAAGAAACAATGGTGATTCATAAGATAATATGAAGAATGATGGTAGAGTGAATTGGCATTATGGTAATTGTAGCATGTCATGGGATGAATCATACATTAATACAAGTTGTGGAGTGAGAAATAGGTGGTATGGATATGGTTGAATAGAGTAATGAGGTGATATAATTGGTGATGACCTAGGTGAACTGATGGATAAGGTGTCATATGTGAGATTACTAGAAAGTGTGATTGGTAATGGTGGGGATAGCTAAATGTCATCTTCTAAGGGTTCAAAGGTGATGAAAGTGTAAGATGGGGATATGGGATAATCCATTGTTTAATGATTATTCAAGGGAGACTCCTTAAAATGATTATCAATGATGGTGTCGATACTGGGAATGGAGTCTATGAATGTAGGTGTGGGAATGTGAGATATGACATTAGGATTGTATTGGATGAATAATGGAAAGTAGGGGCACCTGTCTGGTTATGGAAGGAGCCACATGATCAAATGATGTTTGGGGAAGGGCTTTTCTTAGGAAAGTAAGGATTTGGGTGAGGGTCTAGGGTTTGGTGGAGAAGAATTTGGCTCAGTCATTAAAATTGACATGAATAGAAGAAGTAAAAGACATGATGGTAGGCTCAAAATAGGATAACTACGACTATGATGATGAACATGGAAAGAAAAGTTAGCAACAATAGTATGATATAGGGATAGGATTAGAAAATAAGAGTAATACAACTAGCAAGAGGAAAGTGAGGACATAATGCAAAGTTAACATGGCATGAACTCTCTTGGAAGGCTAAGCATGGACTATAAGAAGATTGAACTAGTTGGATCTATTAGGCTTGCTAAATGAAAGAACCTTAAAGGTTAACCTTAATTAGGTAAGGTTATTTTTGAGTGTGGTTGTTTGTGCAACAATGTGTAAATTAATGTTACCTAAGGATAAATCTAACTAAACTAATATTTTAATAACCATGAGAGCTAAGACTAACAATTAGACTAAAAATTTTACATACAATACAAATTGGACACATGTAGGACTTGGAAAATGGAAAATAATTAGTATTAAATGTGGAAAAAAAATGAAAAAAGTGGGATTAGTTGCACCTATGTAGAGAAGTGGTCTTTATGAAAGATGCTTAGAATTATGCTCTATGTCTATTTGTGAAGTTTCAAGGTGATTGGACCTAAAGGATATGACCACCATATGCAAAATAGCCTACCTAAGGGGTATGTGCATGGAGAGAGAGAGATGGATATATATAACATTGGAAAATGTCCCATTGGGGGATTTTCCCTCCTATGGTTTAGCTCTCGGGTCTTTTATCAACATTTAGGACATCTTGCATCATATTTTGATATCCTGATGAAATGAATGCTGGGTTTTATGACAAATGGGACCTAGCAGGATCCCTTGAAGCTAATCCATGACCAAAATAGGGGGGAGGACTTGGGTGCCCATGGCCTAGTCCTACCCTATTTTGGGTTAGGCCCAAATTTTAAATGTTAGCTTGTGATTGTTAATTAGGTCCTGTGCCGACATGGTAAGTTTGCATTACAAAATTCTTGGCGGGAAAGTTTGTAGTTGCATATAAAAGCATGTTTAGGCATTCATTTGAAAACTAGATTTCAATTAGATGATTATTGTGATCTTTATGCATTCTAAAGGTGATTCAAGGCTTTCATTGTGTTGCAAGAGCAGATTTGTGTTGTTTTATGTGTTTGTGTTTACATATTTGAGCAATCATCTCCTCATGGCATGAAGAGCTTCCTTCTCCCATGAGATCTTCACTACAAGGTGACATCTATTGTGTTTTTGAGAATTTATCTTTTAGGTTTTGCCTCTACCTCCTAAGGGTACACACTCTCTATCTGACAATGGTGTTTGGAAGACTTAAATGTCTCTCTGGGGCTTGACTGAGGAAAGCCTCTAAACCCACAACCCGCTCCCAAAGTTTTTGTGATTACAGGTTACAGGTTGAAGATGCATGAAAAGTGAAGTTGCAGGAGGGTATCATAGAGTGTCAGATTTGTAGATCAGAGATAAAAATAGCTCCCTGGACTAGGGTACCTGCTCATTAGTTCTCAAATTTTTGTGACAAGAAAATCTCTGGTATAGCAGGGACATGTTGCAGATCTTGTTTCTAGATCCTGACAAAAACCTGCGCATTGGACTTGGGCACCTGCTTATTAGTCCCCAACTGTTCTGCTTCCCAAACTTTGAAAACAGGTGCACTTTCATATATCATTTTACATCTCTCTGTAGTAGCATTCTAAATAATTTTTCTATTTGCTGTTGTATTTTTATAATTAGGGTTTTGATGTATAATTAAGCATAATTAAGGATAATTGGCAAGCAAACTAGCCTAATCCAATCTTCCCTACATTTCTAAGTGACCAAGGACCTGATAGTGCATTGTCACTCGATCCAAGGTCCTTGAATGTAATTGGTGAAAGGAGGATAAACATTAAACACCAACAAATCAACTATCCAAATTTTAACCTTTACAATATATATATATATATGGAGAGAGAGAGAGAGATTAGGAGGGGGATATTGAGAGATATAGATAGAAAGACAGAGATAGAGAGAGAGAGAGATAGACAACAATAGAGAGAAAGAGAGGGAGAGAGGTAGAGGTAGAGATAGAGATAGAGATAGACATAGAGATAGAGATAGAGAGGGGTAGAGATAGAGAGAGGATATAGAGATGGAGAGATATACATATAGAGAGGTAGAGATAGAAAGAGAGGATTAAGAGAGAGGGAGTCCTAGTTTTCTTGTTTTCATTTCCTTCATCGATAAGGGAGAGGGAGAGATAGAGGCAAGAGATAGGGAGATATAGGAATGATAGGGGGAGGGAGGCAAGAGAGAGAGATAGGGAGAGATAGCTAGGTAGAGAGAGATAGAGGGGAGACAGATATAGAGAGATAGAGGAGACAAAGGGGAGAGATAGGGAGATAGAGAGTGAGTGAGATGTCCAGAGAGATAGGGAGATAGAGCAATGAAAGAATCAATAGTTAGTAGAAGGCAACCACAACACCCTACCTCTTAATCCCCGGTGGTAGTAAGGGACAATCAGGGCCCCTAGAATTGCATGAGCTAATCATTTGTTTAATAAGGTCCAATTGTTGTCATATCTTTTCTTAGAGAGTACCTCTTTCTTTGATTATTTTAATATGTCTTGTGTTTGTCTACTAATGTTCCTAGATGAAAGTGGTTTATTTGTCCTTCTCACAGGTAGGTCCATGTAATGTAGGTTGAGGTAATCCTACCACAAGCATTGGAATGTTCATGGGTGAGGATTGGTTGTGCGTTGAAGGGAGGGTTGATTTATCTTTTTGTTTAGCACCCCTCTGCCCATCATTTTCAATTTATTTCTCTAACCCTTATCTCTCTTTCTAAACCTTAGTCTCCTACTATTCCTTTTCTTAGCATGCATTAATTTAGTTTTAGTTTAGATACAAAATCAACCTTCTCTAAAGGTTTCTCTCACATTTGAAAGATGTGTGTGAGCATCCATGACTGCATTATCGCCCAAATTGGCATCTTAGGCCCTTCCTAAGTCTTAAGTTGTCAATTTGGAGCAACTAACATAACTTCTAACTATTTAAATATAATCTAACTATGTTCAATCACCATTGATTAATAGACATGATTTAGGATTATCTAACATACTATAAGAAACAATAATTGTCTATAACCTATAAGAAACCCTTATATTTTGTAACATCTATTTTAACTATTCATTCATAATATCAAAATAAATAAATAAGATTTTTTGAGAAAATGCCAAAGTTGAAATTGACTTGTGAATTCACTAACAAAATACTAGTTCTAGAATCCCTAAGAAAGTGATGGACCAAAGGTTTGAATCACACAAATCATCCAGCCAAATCTTGCAGTGAATAATGTTTTTCACTTGATGAGTTGTGTCAACACTATATAACTACTTATCTCTACATTCAAACACCATGTGCCACTATCTCCACTATAGTCCTTCACACATTGACTCTCTATGGCACATGCCTAATGTTTGAGTATCTCACCCATCATAGTCTAAAACATGTATTAATTCCCCAACAACATTAACAAGTATCTCAAAATAGTGTACTACCTACCCTATTGTGAACAAATGCAAACAACTCAGATGACCCTAGTATGAAAAGGGTCTTCAATTATAGAACCTACAATATCCAACTTTAATCCAACTCATTATCATTATCTAACCGCTTATCAATATAGGTCATCAAATGGATCACCAAGCAACCTAAATATAAATCTCATGAGATAAACTTATAAAAAGAATAACCTAGTTGAAAAACTTGACAAGCTCAAAACTCTATAGGTAAAAACCTACACAACCCAAAAAATTGTCACACCATCTTCCTCCTATTTGATGAGAGCTACAAAAGAGTTGGGAAGTCCATGTAACATTCATGTCACTCGTAAATCTTTACTTAATCTAGATATTGTACACCTTAGTTTTTGCACATAATTTGATATGTTTTTAGCAAATTTTCAAATTTAAGATAATTTTGGATTATCTTTCTTGTTTAATTTTTTAGATGAGTTCTAAAGTATCTTCAAAAAGATGCTCATGTTAATAAATAAAATAAAATTGGATCCATAATTTATTTTCTTATTAATAATCATATTGTATTTATCTTCATTCTTATTAGAGGTGGATGCAAGAAGATGAAAGTTAAAAAGAGTTAGTATTGTAGTGTTGAAAATATACCCAAGCTTCAACACCGAACTCTTGACACTCAAGGAAGATATATTTGATCAAGCTTGACACCTAAGCCTTGCCAAATAGTTTGTAGCCCAAGATATCCAAATGGACTGGAAATGTTGTCTCAACAGACAAGATGCTAGTTAGTATTGAGAACTTCACTTTAATTGATATGGTTGATGATTTTATATTGCTAATTTTTTAATGAAATTAATGGGTTTTATAGAGGAAAATGTCTACTTCCAAATATATAAAAAATTCAAATTCAAACTTTAAACCTAATTTATACTTGTTTTGAATTTTCTAAACATATTTCTTTGATAAAATTAAAAAAGTGTACTTGCTTGTCTTTTTAGTAGGATTTGATTGGTGAATCTATTTGAAAAAAAAACTAAATGAGCCCAACCTAAACATCATTCTCTACATGTTCAAAAAAAGAAAATTAACTTTAAAATTATTTTTTGTCAAGGTCGATGTACATGAGGAGCTTCAAATTTCTACCTTAATCCTATTAAACAATTAATAATAAAAATAAATTGATAGAAAAATATCTATCTCAAACCTCAATATCAATTACATTTGTCCACAAAAAAAAAATGAAAAATACTTTCATTTACTAGTTCATAGGCCTAGCATACATGTGCATATTTTTGCTTATGTCAAACTTGGATAGAATTTCACTTTTGTGCATCATTTACTTAGCCAACTTTTATCATCCAAGTATTAGGAAAAAATATATTTTTAAAACTAGAAACAAAATCCTATATTTTATATTTTACACCATATTAATATTCTATATAAAAGTGCTTTGAATCATTACTCCAGCTATAACTAACTTTAATTTTGAAAGAAAAAATATCATTACCTTATACTCACCCTTAATTACATTCTTATTTAAATTAAATTAAAGGAACAAAAAAAGTGTAACTTTGTGACTTTTTCTTTCTTTATAACCATATCTACTTTCTTTAAAAAAATATTCATAAAATAAAATAAAAAGATTAGCCAAATTCCTTAGGACCCCTATTTCCAATTCTTGTTTGATTCATATTTTATTATAGAGCACCTCGTAAAGACCATGTGAACAATACTTGGTCATCATCAATTATTCTAATGCAATAATCAATACTTGTGTACTTCTATTATTATCTATGCATATTTATTCATCCAACCACCCCAAAATTTTAAAAAAATTAAAAATAAATAAATAAAACACAACTATACCTAGGCACGAGCTTAATCAATAGTTGACTTAGCTAGCCAATATTTACCTAACCTTACTTTACTTTTAACTATGCTTAGCACCATTAATCAATGAGTGGCTTAAATGTCACACATATTCTAGTGTAATAAATGAATACTTGTCTACAACCATGCCTTACTTTTATTAATTATTAATTTATTAAGTAATGGACAATTTAAAGGTTAGTGCAATAAAAAATCTCTTGTAATTTATAAATAATTTTATATTTTAATAAATAATTTAAAGATTTTATGAGCATTTTTAAATGAGATTTTGAATTTCTCTAGAGTTTAACTTAATTTATTTAAAAACTATCTTAATTGATAGTTATTATATTAATGATATTTTTCTATGTATTTTGCACAAAAATCAATAAAGAAGTTCTATTTTTCTGCATTTCTGAACATTATTTTGCTCTTTCATCTAGGATAACAAGGGACCATGGAAGGGATGTTCAGCTAAAATTATTAGTAATAGGTTTTATTTGTAGTCATCTTGTAAATAAATGTCTTTTTGATGTGAATTTGTAGTCATCTTGTAATCATAAGATTTGAGCTCTAGTTGTCAAGATTTCACGTGTAAACTTTTTGTGAAGAGAAAAATGTTGCAATGTCCTATTTTGTTTTCATAGTGCATATTAATGAAAAGTGAGCGTATTAACAAGATAATTTCAACAATATTCTCTTGGTGCATAGTTGTTATGTGACTATTGTCATTGTTGTGTATTACAGTTCCAGAGGAGGCCATGGAGAGAGGACGTGGACAGTGTAGAACTACTAAATCGTAGAGAGGAAAGTGGGTGGAAATAGATATGACAATGGAATCTACAGATACAATAGAGGTAAGAAGAGAAAGAAAACTCAACCAAAGGAGGAAGGTGTTTATTAATTCACAAATGCTACAACATAGAGGAGATATAGTCATTTTTTTGTCCATAAGGCCTCTAAGGTCAAACTTATTGGTTGAAAATGCATAGGAATGGTGATTAAATGTGATTCTATGATCAAGGGAAAAGTTTGAAAATTAGGATAGCCAAAACATGATATCAATATGTCAAATATATGACTAAAGTGAGGTTTTGTGTTGGATAGCATATTCATTGAAATGATATAATCGGTGTACTAAACATTATTTACCATGTTGTGTATTATAGGGGCCAAATGAGGCCATGGAAATAGATCATACCATATCAAATGATGACACAATCGATGAAGCGTGACATCAGAGACTCAAATTTTGACTTAACTTAGGAAAAAATGATCTAATGGCATTTTGTTATACGTCCATCTTTTTTCATAGTATTATTGAAATTTACAATGTATTATCCAATCTTGACATAAATTGATGCATGTTGTTGATTATTTTAGATGGAGATTGGAGCAAATGCAGAGCCTAAGCATTCAACTAGAAAAAAAAAGATATATACGTGGACGTGGACCTAAAACTATTAAATCACATAGAGGACAGTGGGTGGAAAAGGATATGACAATGGATCCTGCAAACACAACAAATTATTGCACTGAATAAGAGATTGGTCAAGACTATAGTACATGGGATGAACAAGGTCTCCCTAAGGATGTTTTTAAGGGTAGAAAACCAAAGAATAATTAATGAGTGTGGACTGATGTTTTATAAACTATGTTGTCAAAATTGTGTTTTATTTAAATTATTATATAAAAAGGTAGTCTATAAAATAATGTTCCATTATTTAATTGTTGTAAATATGTTCATACAATTTTTTTTTTTATTTTTTAAGCTATTTTTTATTATATTTCTTTGAAATTGATACATTTATGATTTATCCAATTGTTGCCAAACATTAAATAATGCTTGTGTTTGTTGATAGGTAGAAGATGTTGATGAAACACATACTAATACCCAAGATCCAACTGGGTTATTAAGATTTGGACAGGATGATCCAAACCATCCTTTAAAAAATACCAAGGTAAAAAGAGAAACATTGAAGAGAATACTACTAGCTGATAAATTTGAAGAGCTGATGAGGTCCACATACACTGATGACATGCCACCTAGCCTTAATGATGATGATCATGATAGTGAAAATGCAATGCATGAAGAAGGATTGAATGAAATGCTTATAGGTTTCTTTGGGGATGGAAACAATGATGACAATAATGATCATACAATTGACAATAATGATGATAGCAAGGGTAATTACCACCAACATAATGTTGATGATAACAACCTGAAAGACTCCATCAAGCAAGCAGCGAAGACACCCGTGTTCAAATTAGGTGCAAGTAGAACCTCAAAACTGGCATGCACATTAATATTATTAGAAATCAAGTCGCTATTTGGTTGGTCAGATAAAGGATTCACTACCCTATTGAAGTGAGTTGAAATCTATTTCTTACTTTGCATTGTCAATTGGTGTACATAATTCATAAACATTCATCAACTTCATTTGCATTTCTTTAAGGGGATTTTAAAACCATATATTGTATATAAATAGTCCTAGTATAGATTGGCATATCAAACATGTTCATCATAAGTCAAACATTCAATTGATTTAATCTCTGGCAATCTTGCCAGGCACTAAAAACTAAAATATTCCCTGAAGAGAATGTGTTGGCATCAACTTGCAGAGAGGCATGTCTATTGTTGGTTGAGTTGGGAATTGAATATAAGAAAATTCATTCATGTAAAAATGATTGCATTTTATATAGAGATGAATATCAAAACAAGGTAGAGTGCCCTGTATGCAAAGAGAAGAGATATCGTACAGATGTACAAGGTCCTATAGTTCCAAAGATGGTTTTATGTCACAAGCCAATTATACCTAGACTTCAACGAATGTTTCGTTGGAAGTCACTTACAAAATTGATGGATTGGCATGCAAAGAATAGGAGTAAAGATGGATTCATGTGAATTCTAGCTGACTCCAAAGCAATGAAACATAGAGGAAAAATGGCCAAGAAAATTCAAAGATGAACCCCATAGTATTAGGTTTGGTCTTGCAATTGATGGAGTGTGCCCATTCTCTTTCTTGAGATAAAATTATAGTGTTGGCCAGTCAGATTGATAGTATACAATATTCCCCTATGGATGAGTGTTAGAAAGGAGCACCTTATGTTGACTCTCATTGTTCTAGGGAAACATCAAGTTAAAAACATGGATGCTTATCTTGTGCCTTTTATTGATGAGATGCAACTATTATGGAAAGGAATAAGAATGTATGACATATCACATCCTTCATCAAATAGGTCATTCATGTTGTATGGTGTGCTATGTTGGACTATTCATGATTTCCCAGGACTTGGTGTTTGTTTTGGTAAGATAAAATATTTACGTATTTACACTCATAATTTATTTTCATCCCAACTTTCATACTTAGTTTTATACTATTTTTTTACGTTATTAACATTACTTATTGAATTGCAGGGCTTCAAACAAAGGGGATATTTGCATGTCCAAGATGTGCAAAACAATTTCAAGGGAGGTATTCTAAAGATCTACATAAATTTATTTACGCAAACAACAAGGTCTCTCTCTCTCTCTCTCTCTCTCTCTCTCTCTCTCTCTCTCTCTCTCTCTCTCTCTCTCTCTCTCTCTCTCCATGCACATACCCATTAGGTGGGCTATTTTGCATATGGTGGTCATATCCTTTAGGTCCAATCACCTCCACAATTCACAAATAGGCATAGAGCATAATTCTGAAAATCTTTCATAAAGACCACTTCTCTACATAGGTGCAACTAATACCACTTTTTTCATTTTTTTTCCACATTTGATACTAATTCTTTTCCATTTTCCAAGTCCTACATGTGTCCAAGTTGTATTGTTTGTCAAGTTTTTAGTCTAATTGTTAGTTCTAGCTCTCATGGTTATTAAAATGTTAGTATAGTTAGATTTATCCTTAGGTAACATTAATTTACACATTGTTGCACAAACAACTACACTCAAAAATAACCTTACCTAGTTAAGGTTAACCTTTAAGGTTCTTTCATTTGGTGATCCTACCAGATCCAACTAGTTCAATCTTCTTATAGTCCATGCATAGCCTTCCAAGAGAGTTCATGTCATGTTAACTTTGAATTATGTCCTCACTTTCCTCTTGCTAGTTGTAGTACTCTTATTTTCTAATCCTATCCCTATATCATACTATTATTGTTGAATTTTATTTCCATCTTCATCACCATAGTCCTAGTTATCCTATTTTGAGCCTACCATTTATCGTGTCTTGTACTTCTTCTATTCATGTCAATTTTAATGACAGACAAATTTTCCATAAATTCTTCTCCACCAAACCCTAAACCCTCACCCAAATCCTTACTTTCCTAAGAAAATCCCTTCCCCAAACATCATTTGATCATGTGGCTCCTTCCATCACTAGACAGGTGCCCCTACTTTCCATTATTCATCCAATACAATCCTAATGTTATAGCTCACATTCCCACACCTACATTCATAGACTCCATTCCCCCTATAGACACAATCATTGATAATCATTTTAAGGAGTCTCCCTTGAATAATCATTAAACCATGGATTATTCCATATCCTCATCTTACACTTTCCTCACCTTTGAACCCTTAGAAGATGACATTTAGCTATCCCCACCATTACCAATCACACTTTCTAGCAATCCCACATAAGACACCTTACCCATCAGTTCACCTAGGTCATCACCAATTATATCTCCTCATTACTCCATTCAACCATGCCCATACCACCTATCTCTCACTCCACAACCTGTATTAATGCATGATTCACCCCATGACATGCTACAGTTACCACAATGCCAATTCACTCTACCATCATTCTTCATATTATCTTATGAATCACCATCCTTTATTCCCATTCGTTAAGACATCATACCATGACACACATCCCTTCCTCCATTGCATCCTCTCTAACCCTTTCCCAACATTGATAGCGCACTACCCATGCCACCTCATTTTCATAACACATTTGACCATAATATTGCCACAACAATCATCACTCATCCCAACACCATCCTCCACCATGTGACATTTATCTAACACATATAGGCATTAAATTACGCACACTTTCCACTGCCTTTTGTACCCCAAAAAGATTACTTTTAGCATTAAAAGCCAGTGCTAAAGTCAGCGCTAACTGTGTTGACTATAGCACCAACTAATGAATAAAAAAAAAAACCCTGCCTACATTAAAAAATACCACAAAATTAAAAAAAAAACACAAAGCAAAACTTTATTGATTTTTGGTGTTCATTTTGTGTTTGTTGGAGATCAAGCATTTGGTGTGCAGAAATCTCTTCATTTCAACCCTTATTTTGGAGATTGAACATTTGGCATGCAGAGATCAAGCGTTTAGGTTTTTTGTGTTTGCCCTTATTTTGGGCAGATCCTTGGCAATGGTGGGACTTGTATTCCAACCCCAAGTTCCTTTCCATTCTTAAAGTGCATACTCACTTTCTTACATCTCAAAAGTCCTAGGTTCGAGCCATGACAGCCTTTGCTTCTAGATATCTCAACCTTTCAATTCATGTTGCTCTTCTTCTATTCATACAAGGTAAGGGCATGGCCTCTCTTTCATCTACTCTTTTTTCCCGTCAGATGTTGGATTCATTTGGACAAATGAGAGTCTTGTAATATTCATAGGGCATCTATTGAAGATAATTCCAAGCAAGGCTTTTCATAATAGACAACAAATTTCCATAGTCCATAATATTATAAATGTGTGCTTCAGGATTAAATTGTGTGAATCAGATATCCCAACCTTTGCTTAAAGTAAATTGTTGTCTATCTTGATATGGATGAAATAACATTTTGCCACTAGTTGACAAAATTTCTCTCTAGCTTTATTTCAATTGATGTATAAGCTTACTTTATTGTAACAAACTTACAGAGGAAAACAAATTCATGATTTGCTCTACAAAGTAAAGGTCAAAAACCTTAAGAAATACCAAAAAACTGGACGAAAACTTGCATACCTAGTAGTGTGTAGTTCATTTGCCTCCACAGACTGGATGAAAATAATTTGCCCTAGGTTGCCTCAAAATGTCAAGCAATAGAGGGAAGTGAGCAAAGGGAGAAGATTATGGCCACAATGAGGTAATGCATTAGCAATTTATAGATTTGTAAATCTTTCCATTATTTCTTTGATTTTTAGTTTTTACTTTTTTATTTCTAAATTTAAAAGAAGAAATTATATATATATATATATGGAGATGAGACTGACAAAGATAAAGAGGCATTGGCTTCCATATTGGGGGTAGAGGTAGTGAACAAATTGGATGGTGTAGACTTGACAATGCTTGCCAGATACATAGAAAAATGATCTAGGAAAGCCCCTGAAACATTGCAACCACATCAACTGTGTCAAAGGGAATCAATTGATTCCCCAACTAGTCCTGGATTGAGCAAAAGATCCAAGAGGAAATCAATAACAATAAACTCTAAGAATTTGGAACAGGAAGCAGAGACTTCCAGTGTCCCAGCCACTCCTGGGACATAGACTTCTTCCACCACACCATATTTTACATCTTGCATTGGTAGCTACAATACCAAGATAGAATACGATGTGGTTTCAGGGGAAGTTTGAATGACAGATGCTAGAAAAATGTTTGTGAATAGGTTGAAGGAATCATGCCTTCAATGGTTCAAAGACCATCTACATTTTCCATTCTCAAAGATACCTATGCACCTACAAAAAGCTGTTATCCATAACATGGAGACTAAATTTGGCATAGGTTGGTTTGTAAAGAAGATAAAGCTATAATGTCTCAAAACTACAAGAGATTTCAGTGCAACCAAACAAAGAAGATAAAAAAATTCCCTCCCGAGCTAAGGCTCAAAAAACGGCCAATTGATGTAAGTGTGAAAGTATGGAAAGAGCTTGTAAAAGCATATGAGAAGTCTGATGCACGGAGGAAGTCCGGTGAGGAGATTACGTAGGTATTTGAATTTGCTCATAAGATTATATCAAATTTATTAAAAAAAAATTAAATTTTACTTGTGCATAGTTAAATTGAATTAGTATAAGTTTCAGGACAAGGCCACACATCACAGTGGCCAGAAAGGTTTACAGGTCTTGATCTGTACATTTGTAAGTATATTTAATATGTTAAATGAATTTTTTTTTAATTTCCTAGGAAAATGTAAATGATTGCATATTAATTAGTTTAACTAGTCCATGTGCCATGTTTTGACAGGAGGAGAAATATGGATGGCATCCAATGCAATTTGAAAAGGAAATGTCACAAAGCAAAAAGTGGACTAATTTTGAAATTTGGATGGAGAATGAGGTATCAATAGTTGACTTTCAATAACTTACTTGGATATTATTGTGTTAATATGTCAATTTGCATTTCTTGTGTTAAGTTTCAATAATCTTTGAAGAGGTTATAGAGTGATACTTGAGACAAACAATTACAGTTGTACTCTATTTGTTCTATTTGGTTTCTATTGGTCTTCTTGTCTTTTTGACTCAAGTGCATTGTTATTCATAGGTCGCTTGTCATTCTTGTTGATCATGTGGATGCAGTTATCATTGAGTTTTCAGTGGTCTCCTAAGTGAACAGACCAAAGGGTTTATCTCAAGTCTTTGTTTCCTGACCTTTTATTATAAGACTTAAAGGGGGGCATGCATTAAAGTTACGTTGTTGACCTTATATTTTAAACATTTGAAATATAATAGTGGACATTTAAATTTTAATATGCACATTTTTTTTGTTGAGGAGCCATCATTGGAAATAGGCATTAACTCTCCTCTGCCATAAAAACTTTGGGAAGTACTAAATTCCTTAGATGTAACCTTGTATTGTTATAATGGATGTGGCAGTACAGTAGTGTATATGTTCTTTGTAGTGTTTTGATCAAGTATGAATCTGTTGTATATGGTTTGAATAGTCTTGATAGTTAATTTGATTATGAACACTTGCTAAAAGATGTGTAAATCATTGTAGCAATCAAGCTAACAAGAGTGAACTTTATGATATAACATAAAGAGTGAATAAGACCTTGTCTTTACTTTGAGACATAAAGTTAGAGATTGATTTGATAAACCCGAGTTTAAATACTTTGGGATTCAAGCTCTTATAACAATAAGATCTTGAATCGCCTTTAATGGTCACCAAATATTGATATTGTTAGTCCAAGTAGTTAATCAAAATATCCCTTAAAATAATTTGATCTAAATGGTTTTAAAAACTCAAACCATAGGTTACTACATCTTAAATCAAATGTACATAAATCTAACTTTTGTGAAAGATACACTATTTTTGCAATAGGGGCAGATTGATGAATCATAATTGGATAGGCAGTTGGAAGAAAGGCATGACTTGAAGTGTTGGGGATTTAAGTTTGTTGGAGTAACAATTGAAACAAAGCAAAGAATCCAAGGTTGTATGAAGGGTCAAGACATGACCTATAGTAGCTGAACTTCCATAATTGATCAAGTAACACTTGATGCAATACGAAGGAACTACCAATGTATGGAAGGCATGGCATGACTTCATACAACAAGAAGTTCAATTTTGATCAAGTAACACTTGATGTAGTGGAAAAAACATGTGGGTATCATCAAGACATAACATGTCTTATTACTACATAAACTTCATACTTATTAACACTTGAAGGGCTCATGATCTTGACTTTCTTCTTGGTATACCTAAAGTTTCTAATCTCTTTGTTAATGAGATAGATGTCAATTTGAACCAAGGATGTGTTTCCAACATTTGTAATGATGTTTGCATTCATGAGGATGATAAGCTTAGCCCTCAAGATTTTCTTGAGCTTGGTATGAGCATGTTGTAGTTTGAGAATGTTAGTCATTATAAAAGATCTAATTTTGATTCATGTGAGGAATGCTTTGCACTTGAGAATGTTTTCTTTGATTGAGAATTGAGTGAAGCTTTACAATAAAGTGAGGAAGAGAAATAATTTTAGTGTTCTTATTTGTAGCATTGGTTATCACTCAATAGAGGGTGATGAAGATTGTTCAATTGAGGGGCAAGTAGAAGAAATTTGTTCTTCTTTTGATTTGTCTCACGTTCTGTATTCTTGTGCAAATGTTTTGAACTAGTATTTGGATTAGGGTTTTCCTTCTTTTCCATATGAGTTTTAGGCCTTTGTTTTTGGTCTTGACTCATATGGAGATGTAGGTACTCAATATGACATTGTGGACATAAGGTTCCAAGATTTTGTCTTTCTATGAGCCTTGCTTTGTTTGTTGATTTAGCTAATCGATATGTACATGGTTCTACATATGTGTTCAAGACAAATCTAATAGTAAGGTGGAGCAGGCATATTGTTCACATTTCTCATGGCTATATAGTTATAGTTATTCTCATGTGTTATTGTAGGATCATATTATCTACTATGTTTTATAGCTACTCTTGGATCACATTACTAGTTTATTCATGTGCAATTCATTTGAAAACTTTGTCTTTGATAGAGGGAAGTTATGGATCAATTTTCCTTGTGATCATGGGCCATGAGTTGGTATGCAATCCTTGTCTTGCATTGATTTTCTATAATGGCACAATTTATGTAGTTTCTCTTTGCTATATGTCTATGTTGCATGCGATTTTCCCTTCTTTATTTTGTCATTATGTATCTATGTTTTATTCATGTGTATACTTTCATATGCATTTTTTTGTTTTACTATGGTCATTCCCCACTCCTTTTATTTTTTTATCTGTGATGCAGAGCAGGGTGGAGGTTAATAACACAAATTCAATTTAACAAACTTTTCAACTTTGGAACCCTAACTTGGTGGGTTTCTCACAAACTCTTCAATTTCCCCTAGTAGTACTCCAAATAGGGGTTTTTTGCCATAAATTTTAGAGAAGGCCTCAAAACTAGAAACAAAACACCATTCAAGATACCTTTTATACCATTTGAAGACATATCAAATTTGTAGATATGTTTGTTTTGTAACAACACCCTCTAATTTGGACTGCTACGCTCTAATTAGGCCTAATTAGCCTTGTTTTGCAAGGCAACTTTGAGCCTATCTACAATCTCCAACCTTCAATTATTCATTCTACAACCTTTAAAATGTCACATGGGGTCTGTACATGCTAATTTCATCAACTAGAACAATCACCAATTCACCTTTCAACAAAACCCTACCTCTACATAATCACCTAAGCCTAATACATGGTGATATTAGGCTAGGGCAACATCAAAATTTCCCCTAACTCCATCCCCTACTCTTGCAAACACCAAAAACATTAAAGTCATCCTAACTATCTCCATTCCACCTATTATCAATTTTTTCCATGAGTGGAATGGGTCAAAAACTCATTTTCTTCAATCAAACCCTCACTAACTAGGATTTCCTGGCAATTTACGGCAAATTGGCTCTAACTCAATCCAAATCTGATGAAAATAGATCAAATCAAAATCAAATGATAGTTAATTCATTCCTTTATCAATTCCAATCGAATTTAGTTCATTTCTAGGTCATACTGGGTCGTACCATTCACTATAACAACAAGAAATCAATGTAAAATACATAAAAATAGAGTTTATCTTATTGCTTGAACATCCAAAACATCACCAAAACATTTCCTTGAACAAAACAAGCCATATTCAACCACTTCCAACCATGTCTGATCATTTCTAGCTGAATTTTGAACTCCCAATGGTTCATCTTCCACAAAAGACCAAAAATACAAAAGTTGCTTGAGCAACTTTACAACTTTTTGCAAAATTTTACATTTTTTCCCAAAACTGACCCCACATGACTTAAAACATCACACATGGTCTAAATAGACCTTATTACAACCAAAAACATGAGTCAAGCACAAAAACCCAACATTTACCCCTCTTTTACATTATGAGGACTAGGTGCCCCTGCACCAATCTATTGATAACTGAGAGGGGGGGTGAATCAGTTATCCTACTATTTCAACTTTTAGTGCTTCCTTAATAGTTAATGCAACACTAGATCAAATAAGCAATCATAATCATAAAGGGAAATAACACAAATACACATGACACAATGATTTTGACGTGGAAACCCTGTTAAGGGAAAAAACCATGGGGTGATTAACCCAAGATAATAGTCTTTGTTAGAAGAATAGAAGATACAAAATGGCACTTGCCAATTAGGGCTCACTACCCAAGCACACTGCTCACAAGAGACTCACTATCTACAAGAAAGGAAAGTAACTCAATGCTTGAACTGATGAGAAGTATCCACACATGCTGAGGTTTAGTTCCGGTTTAGCTCAATAGACTGATCTACTGCACTTCATTCTTACTCTCTCTTGATGCAGCTATACTTTCACATTCTGGACCTCTTCTACTATTTTCACTCTGCTCTTCTACTTTTATTTGCACCACACAACACAACACACATACCTTCACATCTAAATCAATCATGTATATATATCCGCATAAGTAATTTCATCATCTTTCTAATCAACATCCGAAGTAGTCAATAATTTCCTCAAACTCTGATTTGTCAGCTGAATCCTTGCATACAAAGTAATGCGGATCAAGCATATACTTGTAGAAGTCATCAATCATGTCGGCCAAACATAAATTATGCCTTAAGAACCTTTTCCATCATCAGTAACACATCCAGAATAATGTCTGATGTTCTGCTAGTCAGTTCTTCCTTTGTTCATACTGTCACTTGGGAACCTGACACTCAAGTATTCATATCTCTTTATCCTTTCCACACCGGAGGCTCAAACCCTAGAATCTATCAGTCAAGATACTCCTCTTGACTTCCCCAAATCTACACTTCATTGAGATACTTCTGCTGAGAGATCCAGACCTGTCTATCGGACCTTACTGACTGCTCTGTTCTTGCTTACCGGACCTTAACACTTCTTCAATCTGACTTCTGGTGAGGGCACACCATGTCCTGCGAATGTATGGAATGATCTTTGTTGCCATTAATGACAACAATCATGAAGCCACATAGTGTCTCTTGCCAACAATCTCCCCCTTTGGTATTGATGGCAACACTTAGTGAAAAATGACTAAGTGTGATACTACACTCCCCCTTGGTTGATGCTCTATTCTATTGTACATTTTACTGGAGCCCCCCCTTGGCTGAAGTCCACATTTTTCATTGCTTCTCACTCCCCCTTTGACATCAATGGAAAAGGGTGGGGTCCACACACCAAAATTCTCAAAAATTCAACTATACTTAGTCACATAGGTTATACTTTACATAAACTTTAGCATATCTGCAAAAGTATTTGTCAATTGTACAACTTTTGTCACCCAACTCACCTTCATCCTGTCCAAAATTGAGATGTGACCACTCAACAAGAACGCAAAAGCTTCTGCCCTCTTAAGATCTGTCAGATCATTGGTTCGGGCGGTAGTCTGAGCATCACTTATGGCCTCATGCATGGCCTCTAACTTAGGGATAATGATCCCTCTAAGTTCACCCATCCAGCTAATTATGTTCTTCCTTTTCTTCTCAAATTTATTTATTGCATTTGTGATTGCAATAGTCTGACACTCTTGATTTACTATGGAGGATGAGAAAGGATCAAAACTTTGAGACAAACTTAGTAGTTTATCCTCTTGCTCTTTTACTTTCTTCTTAATATCTTTGGTCACTGTGGGCCAAGATAGGCAAAATTTATACATATTTCTACCATCTTTAAGAGCATTTTCCAAGCTCTTTATCCCAATATCCATAACTCTCCTATCATTTGTTATCAGACCCTGTACTTCGGAGAATCTCTTATCCAAAAACTCCTTCTGGACCTTTTCTTCAGTTGACTTCTCTAGAGAATCAAAATGTGTGCTAACACTATTGACTAGAGTTTTGAGATTACCGGAAGAGGAGGCTGTGGGATCCTTCTGAAAAGATGGCATGATCTTTTCCAACACTCTAGATGCTACCTCTATAAGCTCACAGTCTTCCATGTGAGATTTTAGTAGTTTCTCTTTGTCCTTCGTATTTGCAAATGAAGCTATCTTCATTGTTTGTACCGGAGATAGAAAGTCAAAATCTAATGGCCCTTTTAGTAATTCTGGTTCATCCATCTCATTAGTTTCTTTTGTCAAGAAGTCCTTGATAGATTCTGCAGTGTCTCTTGCCAGACACAGATTCTTCTTCTCTTCTACAGTGTCACTTATGTTCTTTTTAGCTTGACTTCCTTCTTTACTTTTCACCTCTTTTTCTTTCTCCTTTATTATTTCTTCTTCTTTAGATCCAGAGTCATCAGGGGAAACTGGAGGAGAAATGTTAGTCTATTCATAGGCCACCTCTTCTGGAGCAGAGGATTCCAAGTCCTTAGCTATTTCTGCACTGGTATTCATTACCTCTTCTGTCATTTTCTCAGTAGACTCTTCCGCAACACTTGAAGTCAAGGGATCAGTACCCAAGTCCTCTATAATTGGAATGTTGAATCTTTTGAATGCATTCCAGAGGATCTCTTCTGTCTCTTTTGTAACTTTGTCAGTCTCTCCAAGCATAAGTTGATTCATCCTTGCTTTGCTCCTAAACTCATCTTTACAATCTTTGAAGATCATATTCATTTTCTTGGGATCGATTGAAGGATGTAGCTGAATTGCTATCTATTCCCAGATTTCTAGATCTTTGGCTTGGGCATTATTCTTTCTTATTTCAAGTTCGTTCTCCAAGCTTTTGGGGATCATAGATATAATTTCAATAAATGCTTTGTTGTAGATATTTAGGTACCTAGTTGTGGTATCTTGCAATATCTTCTGATCTGCTTCACCATAATCATCATAGAATTCAACCATTGGCTGAAGATTTCCATCCACTGCCACCGATTTGATTATGTCATTGATGTGAAGAGTGGGTTTTTCAACATATTCCTCTATCTTTTCTTCTTCCTCCTATCTGAGAGAGGGTTCACTGGATGTTTTCTTCTTTTTCTTCATTTTCCTGATTTCTTCATCAGATTCAGTCTTCTCTTCATCCCTTTGACTAGCATAAGCCCTTGTGGCTTTTGTCATTGTTCTTTTCTCTCCTTTGCCAGATGATTGTGCTTCCGGTTTTGATGTCCTTGAGCTTTTGGCAGTGGTAGGTGTAGATCTCTTTGATGATCCGGTCTGGGTGGAAGACTTTGCTGGAACACTTTCCTCACTTTTCTTTTCTGCCTTTTTCTTTTCTTCCTCAACCCTTTCCATCTTTTCCCTGTTGGCATCAAGTTACTCCTTTGAGATGCCAAATCCTTTGGCAACATCTTCATCTTCTTTTCTCACCTTCCTCTTGATCTCTGGTTGTCCAAGTTCCACATGAATCTTTACACTTAGCTCCTCAAAGGTTCCAAACTTTTTTGCCTTGGGATCTTTGGGCTGACTTAGCATGTGTTCAACATGCAGTTCAACAATTTTCTCATCAACTTCATACCCCATAGGCATGATCCAAACTGTCCTTGGTTCCACTGCCTCCATTAGGCATTGATCAATCTCTACCATAAAACAAACAGTATCTTTATATTTCTCAACCAATGATTTTGGAATTCTTTCTCTAATTTGCATAGTATTTTGGAAGTTCTTAAAGTACCCCCACAGAGTTGTATTCCTTGCCTTGGCATCCCCAAGTTCATGCAAGTAATCTCTGATTTGAATTGCTACCAGTTTGTTATTTTGCCATACCCATCCATTGGATCCGAGTAGTTCATTCATGAAGTAGAAAAATAAGCACAATAATAGTCCACCATATTTAAAGGAGTTCTTCTTGTCCTTTTTGATTTTCTGTATGTTTTCCATCAATTGACTCAGAAGGAGTTCACAGAGATCATACTCTGCATTCTTTCTTAGCATCTCATAGGCAGTATATACTGCAGTTTCGGATACTAAATTCTCCCTACTAGAGTGATATATCTTATATCCTATTATCATAGATACATACTTGATATCCGGGTCAGTAATATCTTCAATGGTCATTGCCCTCTTATCAAATTTTGACCTGGTGGCCTTAGTTACAATGTTGTTTTTGATAGATTTGAGGACATGTATCCCTCCAGAGGAGTGTAAACCAGTTACTATCCTAATTGCCTCCTTAGTGATTTTGCAAGGTCTGTTCAGTCATAGGAAGTTATCATGCACCCTACTCAATACATACCGGACCCATTCATCTTCTTCAAAGTAGGGAAAATGAATGAACTGATCAAAATGTATCTCCTGGATGCTCTTATATTTTGGTTTAAGCTCAAAAGCATCATCTATCAATTGTTTGTGATAGATGTCTCTTAGTTTGAATTCCCCAAACTCTTCAATATTTGCATGTATATAAACCCTAATGTCTTCTATGTGCAAAACACGATGCAGAACACTGGAAAAAGCTCCTAGGGGATCTATTTCCAAAGATTTGTATGGATGTTTCTTGAATTTGGGGTGAGGCCTATCAGTGATCTTCACTATATTCAGAGTAGACATCTTTTAAAGAGATTTGTAGAGAGATATTTTAAGAACGAAAAATACCTTTTGCATCTTTCAGTTTCATGGAGTTAGCCAGATCAATTTCTGGATGAAATGACTTCTGCAAATGATCTTCGATGAGCTTGAGGAATTTTGTTGCAGAGATTCTCTTTTCATTTCTTCTTGAATGCAGAATGAACAAATGCTTAATGATAAAATCCTTATATTGCTCCACAAACCCTAATGTCAAGTTGCAATAAATGCTTGACCTAAGTTATTTCAGTTTGCCTTATTCGGATGACTTGAAGAACCAGATCAATCTTGGTCTTAAACATCTTGCGGATCTTCCAAATCTTAATCATAGTTTATTTGGATGTTTCTATTATGAACCCTTTAATCCGCAACTCTTCTTGTGCTAGTTCCGACACCAATTGACTGGCTGGGGGAACAAGGTTTTCTTTGTGTCTCCCCCTAAGCCAGAGCTCACTTTTTAATTTCTGGAAGGAATATCAGTACCAGAATCTGGTACAGATCCATCCCCTACATTCTCTGTACTTTTCTTCACCCAAATCTTGTTCATCTCACTTTGAACTTCATCCGCATTCACTTTTTGTTTTCCCTTATCTTGATTCTAATTATGATGTACCAGACCTCTTTTGTCCTGATTCTTGCTTCTACAGAATTTTGCAATATGACCGGATCTATTGAAAATTTGGCAAACAACATTTCTTTGCATATTTGATTGATATCCTCTTGATCTGCATTGATTAGCCATGTGACCCATTCTATTGCATGCAAAGCATCTACCATTGAATGAATTGTTCATTTGCATATTTCTGCATTCATGAGATTTGTGACCATACCTTTTATAGTTGAAACACTATCTGGAGAGGGATGTATTAGTTTGATTCATTCTCTTTCTGCACTGATTAGCTCTATGACCAAAGTTATTGCAATTGTGGTAGTATCCATTGAAGGATGGATATCTTTGAGCATTAGGCTGTCTTACCAGAGGTCTTCTAGGCCTGTTCCTTGGATTTTCTAATCCAAAATTCTTCTGACCAGATCTGGAGCTTTCTCCTTTCTCATATCCCAAACCACACTTGTCATCTACCCTCTTTTGACTTTCAAGAAGAACTTCAAGTTGAGCAGAACTTATCTTGAATTTTTCTTTATATTCATTTGTTGTTTGAAGATCCCTTTTAAGAGAGACAATTTGATCCTCAAGTTTTTCTTCATTATCTTTAGCATCTTCAAGATCAGATTCAAGGTGTCTGATTATTCTATCCATCTTGTGGCAGTCTTCTAATTTCTCCTTGAGAGATTGTCTTAGATCATCTTCAATTTTTCTTTTCTCTTCAATTTCTTGGGTAAACTTCATAACTCCTGATTCCATCTCATGTCTTACCATAATGATCTCTTTTGATCTAACTTTTCACACAACTTGGTTTTCTCCTTTAGATTTTCATTTATATCATGGGCTTCACCTTGACTTGCCAGTTGCTAAATGTGCTCTTTTCTCTTTTTCATAGAGAGACTCAGTTTCTCTTTTAGTTCATTTATGAAATCATCAGCCTATTTGAGTCTTTCCTTCAATTCATTGACTTTAGAATTTGACTGCTCAAGATCATCTAGGGCAGACTTAAGTTGCTCCCTCATACCATACATATCCATTTGAATTCCCAGATCTTCCTCAAGTTGTTAGGCTCTGTTGGGAGGAACTTGGCTCTGATACCAATTGTTGATAACTGAGAGGGGGGGTGAATCAGTTATCCTACTATTTCAACTTTCAGTGCTTCCTTAATAGTTAATGCAACACCAGATCAAATAAGCAATCATAATCATAAAGGGAAATAACACAAATACACATGACATAATGATTTTGACATGGAAACCCTATTAAGGGAAAAAACCACAGGGTGATTAACCCAAGATAATATTCTCTGTTAGAAGAATAGAAGATACAAAATGGCACTTGCCAATTAGGGCTCACTGCCCAAGCACACTGCTCACAAGAGACTCACTGTCTACAAGAAAGGAAAGTAACTCAATGCTTGAACTGATGAGAAGCATCCACACATGCTGAGGTTCAGTTCCAGTTTAGCTCAATAGATTAATCTGCTGCACTTCATTCTTACTCTCTCTTGATGCAGCTGTACTTTCACATTTCAGACCTCTTCTACTATTTTCACTCCACTCTTCTACTTTTATTCGCACCACACAACACAACACACATACCTTCACATCTAAATCAATCATGTATATATATCCGCATAAGTGATTTCATCATCTTTCTAGTCGGCATCCGGAGCAGTCAATAATTTCCTCAAACTCTGATCTGTCGGCTGAATCCTTGCATACAAAGTAATGCGGATCAAGCATATACTTGTAGAAGTCATCAATCATGTCGGCCAAACATAAATTATGCCTTAAGAATCTTTTCCATCATCAGTAACACATTCAGAATAATGTCTGATGTTTTGCCAGTCAGTTCTTCCTCTGTTCACACTGTCACTTGAGAACCTGACACTCAAGTATTCATATCTCTTTATCCTTTCCACACCAGAGGCTCAAACCCTGGATTCTATCAGTCAAGATACTTCTCTTGACTTCCCCAAATCCATACTTCACTGAGATACTTCTACTAAGAGATCCGGACCTGTCTGTCAAACCTTACTAACTACTCTGTTCTTGCTTACCGAACCTTAACACTTCTTCAATCTGACTTCTGGTGACGACACACCATGTCTTGCGGATGTGTGGAATAATCTTTGTTACCATCAATGACAATAATCATGAAGCCACACAGTGTCTCTTGCCAACACAATCTGCCACCTAGAGTTCATGAATTTTTGTAGTGTCAACAAGTGATCCTCCTCCCCAACTAGAGCCTATGTTGGCACTATCTTTATTTAGCCATGTCATGCAAACTTAAATTTGTATGATTGTTTTCCACTTGTCACCAAATGGCAATGGTAGACCCAATCTTCTATCTGTATGGCAATGTGCTTCTTATAGTGGCCTATTGACAAGTTTCATGTGGCACTTGTTTGAAGAACATGGTGGTTCCTAGGCATGTGTGGCCCAATGGTGCATGGCACCATAGGTCTTATTGAAGAAAATTGCTAAGTGATAGTATTTTGGTAGGATGAAGTCATGTGTTTGTTTGTAATAAGGTCCTTGAGACCATTTCTCATGTTGTTAGTAGTTTGGAGTCATTTTGAAGTCAATTTTGTAAATGTTGCAAAAGTTGTCCAAACAACATTGCATTTTTTCATTTTGAGGAAGTTGAACGGTTGGTATTTCAAAAGTCAGTTGTGGTTAGTTGGATATGGTTGGTAAATGTTAAATATGCTTTGTAATGGCAAAGACAAGGTTCAGGTGTGTATATTAAAGATTGAGCATTAATAAAATATTGTTTTCTACTTTTTTCCATGTGTTTTTGCTACTACAGGAGATAGTACAGCCTTGTATAGCCTGTAAGTGGTCTAAACTTCATTGGAGTTGATGTGGAATTGAATCTACTCTCTGAAAAACTTGGTTTCATTTAATTTCATTCCAATTTGAGCATTTTAGAGGCAAATTATTCCAGACTATTCTGAAACCCTAGGTTTTAGTGTTTTGAGTGAAGAAAATGAGTTTTTGAACCATTCCAACAATGAAAAATCCTAAGAACTAGTGAAATGGAAGTAGTTAGGTTGTGTTTTGTGTTCATTTTGTTTACAAGAGTAGGGGAGGGAGATTGATGATAATTTGTTGATGCCCTAGGCTGAAAAGTCATGTTTTTAGGTAATTAAGTTGCATAAGGGTTACGATTTGCAGAGAAACTCTTTGGAAGGTGTTTGTAATACTTGAAAAGGTTGAGGTAGACCCAATTTGACATGTTTGGAGTCTTGGTTTGAATATTAGAATCTTGGAGATCAAAAACCCTGTAGTGACCTATTTGCACAAGCCTAATTAGTGCTCTTATCAAGTGGGACAATCAATTTTAAGGTCTTGTGTTACAAAACTACCACCCTTAAATTTTGGATATGTTTCAAAACTCCCAAAAGGGTATCCTAAATAGATTTTGGATTGTGGGTTGGAGTTGTTTACTGTAAGATATACCACAAAAACCCTATTTGTTGGCCTATAAGGGAAATATGAGATTGTGAAGGTAATCACTAAGTTGGAACTCTAGAATTTGGAAATTTGGTTATTTTAGTGTTTGTAGAAGTTCTCCACCCTACTCTACATCACCCAATCAGTATGTGACACATTACCCTTGGTGGGACCTAATGTCTTGGTATCCTCCCTTGACTATTCAACATATATCCTCTAAGCTTCTTGTGTATGTGTGGCTTCTTCTAAGTTTTTAATTCATAGTGCATCACTCCAACATGATCTAAACTGTTGGTTCAAAACCAAACTTATATGGTTTAACTCAATGTGCCTACACAATACATTTTCAAGTACCTATGCAAAAAATTTGGCTCTTCATAGATGGTTTTCAAAGGTGATGGGGGATTTTAATCACAAAAGTGGCCACAATTGGTGGGTGATTTCAATATGCTCCTTGTGTGATGGTCCAAGGACTCATTTTGGTTTTCTATTATATGTAGTGGAGTGTTGCAATGGCCATTCCTTGCTAACTATGCTTGGTGCTGGTTGTAGAGAGATTAATGCCCAATATAGCTGTTATGGTTGTCTTTGCTCATGTCTTGACCTTTATTATGTGGTTCCACTCTAGATATTAATATTTACTAAGATCCCAATGTGAGAGTATGGTGTGCAAGTCCTTTGAACTTGTTCATGAGGGCATTCTTGCCCTTTTTTTGTTAGAGTCAACTATTTCAGGGATTCCCTTTGGATTGTGTTGTCATATGTAATTCTTTCCAATTTTGATTTTGAATTGGTATTGTAAATGCTTTGGTGTTCCAAATGTTGACACTTGGATTGATCTCTTAGCCTTAGAGCTACCCTTAGTGGCATATATGTATAAATTTGCTATACTAAGGGGGTTGGTTAGTTTTGGGCTATGCCTTGTTGTAGAGTTGTTCTCCATTTTGATCATGCATGTTCTAGAGCATCAACTAATGTAGATCAAGCCTAGTTTCTTCATGTCAACATATGCTACAGGTCAAGGGAAGATCCCATATTATAGAGTCTCTTAATAACACAAGTGTCTTCATGTGTGTCTAGGTGAATTTAGGGCATTGGTATGTCGTACTTGTTCCTAAGGCAATATTTTCTTGCTTGGTGTTGTATTAGTTAGTTGATGCATGCAATAATTGCAAAACATTATCAAAGTGTATTTGATTTTAATCTTTCTAATGCAATATATGGACTCACTTTGTTTATTCATGGATTACTAAAGTAGGCTTTGCTATGTATGCTTTTGGTTATATAAATGAATATTTTTATTCAATCATTGGCCCTAGATTATGATTGATGAATGCATTTCTAGTTCCTATATTCTATCCTGTAAATGTGTTTATATGTGAGGCTTGATACTTCACTCAGTTATCCAACTAATCAAGGCATCAGTCTACTACTACTTGTCCACCACCACCACATTTAAACAACAAAAAACATATTTTCACTTATGTTCTAGTGCACTTGCAAGTATAAATAATTTACAAAAGAAATAAGTGTCCAAATGGGATTATTAAATGGAAAGAATTCAAAGAAGAAGCATTGAAGACATTCATAAGGTAAGAGCAAGGAAACAAGTCTGGAAAAGTAAATATGTTGTCTGGTAAACCTGCAATTTTACCAAACCAAGATATTAATGGAACTTCTGAAAAGGCTATCTCTACGCCTTCTGGATCTTGCAATGTGCCCGGAACAATCCCTCCTTTTAAGGATTTCATGCTTAAAGATTTATCCGGTCATTATCAAGCTGACTTTTGGCCTCTACAAGTTACCCCTATAGGAGAAGTCCAGGGATCCAGTTAGTCTAAACTGTTGAATTGGACCAACTTGTGTATCCGTAAAACTCTTCTGTTTATCCATGATAGAAAAACCCAGGAAGAAATCTGAGCTCTTCAACAAGACAACACAATTGTTATCTCTTCAAGCTAATATGCATGCAGTCGTCACTTCTCTTGAATGACTGGAAAAGGATATCTTAGAAGCAATGAAAGATGAGATTCTTGAGCTGAAGAATGCCTATCTCCATTTCAAAACGCATGCTGAAGCGTGGTGGACCGCTCAACAACGCGCAGCTGATGCACACAAAGAAAAGCTGCAGCAAGTTAGAGCTGAAAGTCATATGGATTATGAAGTGTTAAGCTCGTAGTTAAGTAACTGCAGAATTCAGTTAAAGCACACAGAAGACAAGATTGATCTTGTCAGAAATGAAGTTCAACATGTCAATGAAAATACTGTACAAGTAAAAGATTCTGTTGTTCAAGAATCTTCTTCCATCCAAACACTGGTTACTGCCATTCAGGTACAGTCTCAAACTCAATAAAGAAAATTGTTGAATTTCCCATCTAGTGCCCAAGGATATTTACAGGCCCAGTATGAAGGTCCAAAGATGAAGATTCACCCTAAGCAGCCTGTAATTGAAAAAATATTTGATCCCTCAACTAGAAAATTAAGAGAAACCACTGAGTCTGAACAAGCAGCTGGTAAGTTCCAGATGGCACGTGGTAATGGAACTAATCCAAACGGTTCCAATCTAATTGACCCATTTAAGAATATCCAGTCTTATAAGTCAAATACTCCTCCCTTAGTAAATTTTGATAGTTTTGAGGAGGTAGAGAATATGAGAGGCATTGATGCCATGCGTGCTTGGATCACTAACTATATGTCTACCAATGCTAGAGCTGATGAAGCTCAAGTGATCAAGCAAGCTCTCAATTCCATAACTGGAATAGCCAGAAATGTGTGGGATCGTCTTGAGAATGGGTATAGAGAAAACCTGATAAACAAAGGAACAGATTAGGTGTGTGCACAATTGACTCATCTATTTGTAGGAAAAATAGACACAAGGGAAAGACTTGCCTACAGTAAGTTTATGCGAGGCAAGTGTAAAGATTTAACATGTTTTAAAGAATATTGTGAAGACCAGTACAAAAACTTGTATATATCTGGGCATGAACAAAATCAGGATTTAATGTTTACCAGTTTCTTGAAAAGTTTTGGTCCTAATTTGGGTGACTTTTATCATAAGAAAGTTTTAGAAAACATAGTTCATGAAGGTACAGAATTAAAAGAACTAACTTTTCCACATCTAGTTCAGTTCTTGGTCAAAATTAATGAAGATATATGTCAAGAAACACAAAAAAGAAAAGAGATAAAAAAGGTGAAGCCAATAATCTCTTCTTCTATTTGTTATCAGCTTCTACCTTCTTCCCAGTATGATAAGAGTAAAGCCTGTCAGTCACATTCTTCTTCTAAAAAGAAATACTTTGATAAAGATAAAGATAAGTACTACAAGAAGAAGAAAAAGAAACAGTTTAGTAAATACCCCCACAAGAAGGGATATTTCAGGAAGAAGGACAAGAAAGGCTCTGGTAAAAAATGGGAACCTACTTGTTACATCTATAAAGGTAAACATTATGCAAACAAATGCCCAGATAGAAACAAGAAGAAAAACAAAGGAAAGGTTCGTGCAGCCAGAGAAGCTGGACTTTACAACAATGAATATGAATTCATCCATGAATATCCCTCTGATTTTGATGACATCATTCTTTCTGATTTATCAGAAATAGAATCAGAAGAGGCTGAGTTTTTGTCTGCTCCTGAGTAGGCTAATGTAAATCTAATCACTGGTCATCCCCAGGATTCTGATTCCAGTGATTCTGAAAATTCTTTTTTTGTATGATGCTTCGTAGGAATACAAGAGTAGAATTGGACAAGACAATTGAAGAAATTGTCCAGCTTGAAAGCAAGCTCTATGAGATGAATATGGGACCTGAAACATGGAGAAAACTGAATAATAAGTTAGAGCAGCTTAAGTCAAAAAAGTATTTTTTGTTGAAAGAAAATGAACCTCCTAGCTCAGTAATCTGAAGAACTCCTGTGCTTAATTATACTCCTAGGCCAGCCTCACCAGTTGAATCAACTCTGCCTATAGCACAGTGTAGTATTGATATTGCTCCCTCTGCAGGAAGCATGGCTAGAAGGCTGTGGAGAAGATAGCAAAAGATTTTTCTGGAAAAAGTTATTTAGCAGGCCTATTCTGAAATAACAGAGATAGAAGAAGAAGAAAATCTTAATCTAGTTGTAGAAATGGAAAAATCTCCTGAGCTAGATAGATATATAAATCAATATAATTCTTCTTCAAATATTCAGTTGCCTACAGAAGTGACTCCTCAGGAAGAACAATTGTTCCAATATAATTCTCTTGTAAAGGAAGTCCCTCCTCCAGAGGAACCATGGCTATGTGAAGAACAGTCCTTCACTCCACAAAGACCAGAACCTACCTCCAGTCCTGGTCTGATTCAAAAGACAGTCCCATATATAGAAGAGGGCAGTAGCAGTTCCTTTAGAACAACTCAAATAGTATATACAACAACCTGCCCAGGTGTGATTCTCAATATTCACCCTATAGGTATCAAGATGTATCCCCTAGCATTTTTATGGGATACAGGTGCTGATATTAATTTGGCCAGATATCAGTGTTTTCCTGCCGATCTTTGGATAAAAGGCACAACAGAAATTGAATTTGGAAAAGGCAAATTTGTGTCACAATTGATTTGTAAAGTTCCTATCCAATTAGGAAAAGACTTCTCTGATGAACTCATTTTTGTTCATTATGAAGTAAATAATTATGATGGTGTCATTGGTAGTAGAACTATGCAAAGCTGGAAACCCATTATTATGGATTCCATGTTCATAACTCTGCTGGGTACTTTCCAAATGCCCCGTCTCTATCAGAATGTTGCCTTCACCAAACAAATTATCATAGAGAAAAAGAAGAAAAGGACAAATTCCATCTGGTTAACACAACAGATTGAAGCAACAGCTACAGATTTGGAACAACTGAAAGTAGTTTATTCTCAGACTGTAATGACCAAGGACCTGAAGAAATAGAAGAGATCACTCACATGCTCCCTTCCTCTTAAAAAGGATGCTTCAAGTAATGATATTGTTCCTAAGGCCAAAGCTAACTATTTCTTGATGAGTATGGCAGAAGTTAAGCTTTGTCGTAAAGAAATCACTGAATTATTGTCCTTAGACCTTATTCAAAGATCTAGCTCTCCGTTCTCTTGTCATGCCATGTATGTACCTAAATTTGATGAGCATGGTATTGAACTCACAGAGAAAAGACTTGTAGTAAATTACATGCCACTCAATGAATGCCTTGTTGACAACCAGCATCCACTTCCAAGTAAAGACCATATATGGCAAGCTATTCAGGGCAGTCATATTTATTCCAAATTTGATTTA
The DNA here is from genome assembly GCA_027924645.1 of Cunninghamia lanceolata. NCBI lineage: Eukaryota > Viridiplantae > Streptophyta > Pinopsida > Cupressales > Cupressaceae > Cunninghamia > Cunninghamia lanceolata. Next base: position 2,405,660 of record BSBN01000286.1, on the reverse strand, counting down.
ACTAAAGGTTTTTGGCAGATAAAGATGGATTCTGCTGACATCTACAAAACAACCTTCTCCGTACCTCAAGGACTGTTTGAATGGAAAATTCTACCATTTGGGATCAAAACTGCTCCTTCTATATTCCAACAAGCTATGGATAAAATGTTTTATCAATTTGCTAAATTTATCCAGCCATATATTGATGATATCCTTGTTTTTAGCCAGGATATGAAGAAGCATATGGAACATCTACATGTTTTCCTGCAACTTTGTCAACAACATGGTTTGGCCATTAATCCTACCAAATCTCACTTTGCTTAGTCTGAGATTATTTTTATTGGCACTAAGCTTCTCCCAAGGGGGAAAATGGAAGCACAACCCCATATTTTGACCAAGATTCAGAATCTTCAGGTAACCACTATCAAAGAGCTTCAACACTTTCTTGGTCTTGTAAATTATATTGCTGGATTCTATAGCAAACTAGCAGAAGATAGACAAGAGTTAAATGCATTTCTAGGAAAGAATCCACCACCATGGTCTACTAAGCATAATGCCCTAATCAAAAGAATTAAACAGAAATGTTCTGAGTTACCGCCTCTAAGGCTTCCAAGTCCAGGGTTTAAAATCATTGAAACAGATGCTAGTGAGCATGCATGGGCGGGAGTTCTTAAAGAACAGATAAATAATGGGAAGGAAGAAATTGTTAGATACATCTCTGGCAGCTTTAAAAATAGTGAATTGAATTATCACAACACACATAAAGAAATACTAGCAGTTATCAATACTTTAAAAGCATTTCAAATGTTTGTTGTTGATAAGAAGTTTCTAATCCAAAGTGACTTGCAGAATCTGAAAGGGTTCTTTAAGAAGGAATCCAAGGATAAGGTAGTTTGAGGAAGATTATTAAGATGGGCTCAATTCCTGAATACATTTGACTTTGATATTGCTCATCTTCCTGGTTCTTCTAATATCTTTGCTGATTTTCTATCCAGAGAAGGACATAAAGCCATCCCAGTAGAACATGATGTTCTTGTTGCTCCACCACCTATTAAGGGACAAGTCAATGAAGTCCTTGTTCTTGCTAAAGGAAGAGTTCATGTTGTTCGTGTTCGTGAACATCGGTGGTATGAATCCAGTTGCATGGAATGGAGTACAAATCCCCTTGCCATGAGGGATCGGCACAATTTTATATGGCTAATGACTTTTTACATGACAGGTTTAGATGTCTTGTAGCAGCCCAATAGTTGACTCAGAGCGGATTATGGACAAATCATCCGTTCTTTGAAATGTCAGCCTTATCAGAAGATATTGACCCTGAGATCAAAGTGGTAATGCAACATTGGTGTGATGATAATAAACAACTTCCCATTCAGTTTTGTAACCTGATAATCATCAGACCAGATCGATGGTTGGATCATGAAGGTGGAAAGAATCTCATTCAAGATCTTTTTCAAGGACCAAATGCTGCAGTAGCAGAAATGGATTTTTAAGGAACATCCTCTTATTCTGGATGCCTATTTAAATTAACATTTGCATCTTACACTGAAAATCTAATAATCAGACATATGATGCAAACTTATGGTCCTTCTAGTTTTGGTTCACGATTCCAATATTGGAATATTCCCAGTAAACTGCAACATCTTTATGTGACCAAAATGCCCTTATGGATTCATACTAAAACCTACCACATAGACCAAGCCAATACCACTTCAATTAGCCATGGAATGTATGGAGCCCATACGCTCAAAGTGCTAAGCATAATGTGGAAAGAAGAACCTAAGATTCCCACAACACCTATTGATCCTACTCAACCTTCAGGCTCTCAATCCCATTGGGGAATCTTACCTGGTTGTACTCCTCATCCTATTTGGGAACAATGTGACCATTGCAGATACTATGAAGAACACGTAGGAGAACATTCAGATGATACTGGACCATCTCGCAAAGGAAAAAAGAAAGATCATCATGCACCTGGCTGTACTCATGATTTACAACAGTTTTGTGAATGGTGTGTTAATTTCTCACCTATGAAATCCAGCGACACAAGCACGAGCTAGTGGACTAGGCTTGTTGGCCACTGAAGGAATCTATCCCTTCATGACAAAAGATAGACGTGGGCCACACCATGGTAAAAGGGGAAAGTACATGGGCCTTAACATGTACACGGATTAACCTTCCCGTACCTAAAAAGATGCTTTGTACAAAGTGGTTGTCTTTGTTTGTCCTCTTTTATCTTGTTCACGGATTATTTGGTCCCACCTTGAGAAATCTTATCCTCTCATGGGTAATCCTTTGGATAAGGTTTTGCACGTGTCCGTCTCTAGTTGATGGATTTCAAAGCCGGATTTAAGAAGTTGGTTAAAGATCCGCCTCTCGCAAGAACCTATAAATGCACGAGAGGCCGCCTCATTTCTTTAAGTCTTGGTTATGAAAGTCATTGAGTCTAAGAAGTCTTAGAAATCTTGGAGTACCATTATCTCTGGTTTGCTCCCCTAGGTTTTTTAATTTCATTAAGTTATGTTGTAATGCTCTTACAGCACGTAATGTATAAGAGAATCTGATATAATACAATATCTGTGGAATTTCCGTCTGCTCCATTTTTCTGTTGCAGCTGTGTCAAAATATTGAACTAAAGCATGGGAACTGGTAATGCCTAGAAGAACCAAATAAAGCATTAGTAGATTAGTGGATGAGAGCTGTAAATACTTCAATCACATTTGTAACCCTTATTGTATTACACCTACAGTTGATCATTATGTGTGCATGGTTGACCTCCCTGCTCATGCTAGCTATCTTGAAGACACCCTAAACTTTATCATTGATATACCTACTAAATCTGTTGAAAAGGCATGTGAACTGTTTGACAAAATCCCTGAAAGAAATGTGGTCTAATAGACTGCAATGATTGCATGATATGCACAAAATGGATTTGTTGAAAAGGCATTGCAATGACTCTCTCAAAATCTTTGAATTAATTAAGCACTTTGGAATATATCCTAACATTATAAGCTTTGCTTGTATTCTAGGTGCATTCATCCATGTAGGTTTTAGTGGATGAGAGTTGTACATACTTCAATCACATTTGTAACCCTTATTGCATTACACCTATAGTTGATCATTATCTGTGCATGATTGACCTGCTTGTTTGTGCTGGCTATCTTGAAGACACCCTAAACTTTATCATTGAGATACCTATTAAATCTGTTCAAAAGGCATGTGAACTATTTGACAAAATCCGTGAAAGAAATGTGGTCTAATAGACTGCAATGATTGCATGATATGCACACAATGGATTTGTTGAAAAGGCTTTAGAAATTTTAAAGCAAATGCAATTGGCTGGTGTAAAGCCAAATTCCAAAACCTTTGCTAGCATCCTCCTTGCCTATGTCAAAATGGGAGCTTTGGAATAGGGTATGGACATCCATCAAAACATAAAGGATAGAGGAATTTTGTCAAAAGTTGTAGTTGCATCTGCCCTATTAGACATGTATGCAAAATGTGGAAGCATAGACAATGCATGTGAACTGTTTGACAGAATGCCTCAAAGAAATGTGGTCTCATGAACTGCAATGATTGTAGGATATGCACAAAATGGATTTGTTGAAAAGGCTTTATAAATTTTAAAGCAAATGCAATTGGCTGGTGTAAAGCCAAATTCCACAACCTTTGCCAGCATCCTCCCTGCCTATGTCAAAATGGGAGCTTTGGAATAGGGTATGGACATCCATCAATACATAAAGGATAGAGGAATTTTGTCAGATGTTGCAGTTACAACTACCCTGTTAAATATGTATGCAAAATGTGGAAGCATAGACAAGGCACATGAAATTTTTGACAGAATGCCTCAAAGAAATGTGGTCTCATGGACTACAATGATTGCAGGATATGCACAAAATGGATTTGTTGAAAAGGATTTAGAAATTTTAAAGAAAATGCAATTAGCTAGTGTAATGCCAAATTCCACAACCTTTACCAGCATCCTCCTTGCCTATGTCTAATGGGAGCTTTGGAATAGGGTATGGACATCCATCAAACATAAAGGATAGAGGAATTTTGTTAGATGTTGTAGTTGCAACTACCTTGTTAGACATGTATGCAAAATGTGGAAGAATAGACAAGGCATGTGAACTGTTTGACAGAATACCTCAAAGAAATGTGATCTCATGGACTGCAATAATTGTAGGATATGCACAAAATGGATTTGTTGAAAAGGCTTTAGAAATTTTAAAGCAAATGCAATTAGCTGGTGTACAACTAGAAACATGAAAGAAAATAAATACACAGTCTTTCCTATTTTAACTGGTGGCATCATGGTAGGGGGATTCTTGTGAGATATTATAGTTTGAAATGCTCTCATAGAAATGTATGCAAAATATGGAATCATAGACAAAAAAACATGAATTGTTTGACACAATTCCTCAAAGAGATGTCATCTCATGGAATGCAATGATTGCAGGATATGTACAAAATGGATTCTGCAAGGATGCTCTCAAAATCTTTGAATTAATTAAGCACTCTAGAACATATCCTAACATTGTAAGTTTTGCTTGTATTCTAGGTGCATGCAGCCATGCAGGTTTAGTGGATGAGAGCTATACATACTTCAATCACATTTGTAACCCTTATTGCATTACACCTATAGTTGATCATTATGTGTGCATGGTTGACCTCCTTGCCCATGTTGGCTATCTTGAAGACACCCTAAACTTTATCATTGAGATAGCTGTTAAATATATGCTGGTTTTATGGATGTGTTTTCTTAGTGCCTGTAGATCACTTATGAATATAGGCTTAGGAGTATTTATAACAACACTGCTTTTTGATTCAGATCCTAAAAATGTTGCACAACTTATGTTCTTATCTCAAACATCTATCTAGAGGTGGGCAGGTGTGGTGAGGTAAGGAGATTGATGAAAGATAAAGGAATTAAAAAAATCCCTAGATGTAATTGGATTGAAGAGCATAAAATGGTACATGTTTTTTGTGTAGGCATCCATAGACAAAGGAGACCTATGCAAAGTTGGAGAGATTGGCTTGGAAGATGAAGGTGGCAAGCTATTTTCTAGATTCAAGAATTTACTTAATGTTGTGGAAGGATGGGAAATAGAATTATTTCTCTACCACGATGGTGAAAAGTTGGCAATTGCATTTGGTTTGTTAAACATACCCCATGGAACAACTATTAGAGTTGTTAAGAGCCATCGAGTATGTGCTAATTGCCACACTGCAACAAAATTTATCTCCAAGATTGTCACAAGAGAAATTGTTGTGAGATGTGAACCCTTTCCATCATTTTAAATATGGACAATGTTCTTGTGGAGATTATTGATGATTCTAAATGAAACAATATGAAAAATGGGCTTACCCTATAATAATGTGCACCATGTCAGATTTCCAACTGGGAGGTGTAAAGCCCAACTCCTCAACCTTTGCCAGCATCATCCTTGCCTATGCACAAATTGAAGCTTTGGATGAGGATATGGACATCCATCAAAGCATAATTGGAAGTGGATTTTTTTTAGATGTTTAGTTGCAAGTGCCACTTCCAATCATGAAAGCCTTCACAAAGACTTATGCACAAAATTCAATAAAGAAAAATAGAATTTATGCACAAATTCTCTCATGAATGATTTCAAATTATAATCAATTTCTTTGTATCTTATAATGTGTGGATAAGAATTGACATTCCTTGTAGTTCCTATGCCATTAATTAAAAGGAATGTAGATCTACACATTCATCTTAGATGCATTTGCACAGTTAAAGCCTGTTGTTTTAAATCCTTTACACAAGTTTTCCACGGGTTAACCTACGATAACATGTCTCCTAGCAACATAATGGCAATCCTCTCAAGGGGTTCTTAAATACCACCAATCTAGGTTAATTTATGCTAAGTTGTGTGCATAAAATAGATTACATTCCTCAAAGAAATGTGCTCTCATGGACTACAGCGATTGCATGATATGCACGAAATGGATTTGTTGCTAAGGCATTAAAAACTTTCAAGCAAATGCAATTAAATATACATATACACAGAGAGAGAGAGAGATGTATGTGGAAGCATAGACAAGGCATGTGAACTATTTGACAAAATCCCTTAAAGAAATGTGGTCTAATAGACTGCAATGATTGCATGATATGCACAAAATGGATTTGTTGAAAAGGCTTTAGAAACTTTCATGCAAATAAAATTGGTAGGTGTAAAGCTAGATTCCACAACCTTTTATAGCATCCTCTCTGCTTGTATCAAAATGGTAAGCTTTGGAACAGGGTATGGATATTCATCAAGGAATAATAGAAGGCAGATTTTTGTCAGATATTATAGTTGGAAATGTTTTAATAGACATATATAAAAAATGTGGAAGCATAGACAAGGAGCACAAACTATTTGACAGAATGCCTCAAAGAGATGTCATCTCATGGAATGAAATGATTGCAGGATTGCACAAAATGGATTTGTTGAATAGGCTTTAGAAACTTTCAAGCAAATGCAATTGTCAGCTATAAATCCAAATTTCGCAACCTTTGCCAGCATCCTCCTTGCCTGTGCTAAAATGGGAACTTTGGAATAGGGTATGGTCATCCTTCAAAGCATAACAGTAGGGGGATTCTTGTGAGATATTATAGTTTGAAATTCTCTCATAGACATGTATGCAAAATATGGAATCATAGACAAAAAATGTAAACTATTTGATAAAATTCATCAAAGAGATGTCATCTCATGGAATGCAGTGATTGCAAGATATGCACAAAATGGATTTTGCAAGGATTCTCTCAAAATCTTTGAATTAATTAAGCACTCTAGAACATATCCTAACATTGTAAGCTTTTCTTGTATTCTAGGTGCATGCAGCCATGCAGGTTTAGTGGATGAGAGTTGTACATACTTCAATCACACTTGTAACCCTTATTGCATTACAACTATAGTTGATCATTATGTGTGCATGGTTGACCTCCTTGCCCATGCTGTCTATCTTGAAGACACCCTAAAATTTATCTTTCTTTCTAAATCCCCAAATTTTCCCTATTCCCACTCACATTGAAGACCTGTGAGCGGGAATAGGGCTAACATTTTTTCTTTCTAAAATTAGCTAGATAAAGCCATATTGCTAAATTCATTTTTTTTCAAACAAAATAGACCTTTACCTTAAGGTTACTCATAAACCTTAAGATAAATAATTATTGAAAAAAATTGTGCATTCCTTAATGACATGTAAGAGAATTTAATCAATTGCTACTTAAAAACTCTTTAATGTTTATGTCTAATGTAGGTTATTAGATTAATAGTGAAAAGAACATACATGGACCAAGCAATTTGTGGCACTTAAGGTTATGTAATAGAATTTACAGTTGATAGTTAAATTGTATAACAAATTTTTTAATGATCTTTACTAACGTTTATTAGAATTGTTGCATGTTTTACATTAGTGGAATGACATATTAGATGTAACTTTTTTGAAATTTTATAATGTATGTGCACTTTGATATGATGTAATATGATTATGGTTTCGTTTCATATGTTGTAATATTAGATATATAATAGAAAAATAAATTATTGCATGAAATAAATGAATAACTTTTCATTTTAATTTTTTTTTTTGCAGAGCATGAGTCTTCCAGAAGATCAAGATGATCCTCATAATATAGATCTAGAATATGTTGGTTCTGGTATAGATCACATGGCAGAGGATGATGATGATCAGATATAGAAGACACTGAGGCCAATGATGATGATGATGATGACGACAACGATCATGATGATGATGATGATCATGATGGTGATGATGATGATGATGATGAGTTAGTTACTGGTAGTAGCCAGTGACATTCATGATCATATAGACTGCATCATAGATCATTGCTGATATATCATTATGATGCCTCTTTTCATGGTTACTATCATATGTATCATTTTCATGGCCTGCAGTACCATATTATTGAGTTGTATCATTTGGACAAGTATCATTTTGACTAATATCATTTGGACATGTATCATCTTGACTTGTATCATTTTGAGTTACATAATTTATCATTTTTAATTATATCATTTGTACATGTATCATTTTGACTTATGTCGATTGTTGGACATGTATCATTTTGACATGTTATTGATCTACTTGCATATTTGACTTTCACTTGTTTTAGTTATATATGATGATGATCTTATTAGTATTGACTTGTCAATTTATATATATTGAAAGTGGTCGATGATTTTTGGATGGATATTTATTACGTATGATGATTTTAATTTACTGCTCAGGATGGATGTTGTCAAATTCAATTAAATTATAAATATATGACTCACTTGTTTTAATTATAGATGATGATCATGTTATAATAACTATCATTGTTATTTCATATATACTGAATATTGTTGTAGATTTTATTTTGATGGAGATATAATAAGTATAATGATGTTGTTAATTTGTATGGATGTCTATTTCCCTAAAAATTCTTTATAAATGTTATCCTATAAAATATTTCAAATGCTTTAGGGGTCTTCAGGTAGATGGAGAGTAGATCAGTGAGTTAGAGAGTATTATGTCAAATAGGTCTTTGAGCTGGTCTCACAAAGAGGATAGCATAAGATGGAGCTACTCAAAAACTAGGGAGTATCAGGTTAAGCTAGGCTATAAGGTGAAAGATGGGGCGGTTAGAAAGCAAGATTGGCCCACTCACCTTTTTTGGAACAAAGACACAAAAATGGAAGCAAAGCTAGATGAGACGAGCGATGTTATATCGAAAGAAAAATTGGAAGCAAATCTGGAAGCAAAATTGGAAGCAAAACTAGAAGCAAAAATGGAAGCAAAATTAGAAGCAAAACTGGAAGCAAACCTGGAAGTAAAACTAGAAGCAAACCTGAAAGCAACACAAGAAGAAAAACTAGAAGCAACAAAGGATGTCATAATGGGAGAAAAACTTGGCGTCAATTAGGAAGCCAAAAAAGAGCTATTTTCGATGTCATACTAGAAGAAAAATAGGAAGCATGATTGGGAGAAAAACTAGAAGCAAAAATGGGAGCGGACATAGGAGCAAAACTAGAAGCCAAATTAGGCGCTATTTCCTAGGTACTATTCCTAGCACTATTCTTGGTGCTAAAGGAGGCACTAACTTTTTCAGCACTAAATTTGGTGCAAAATTTGACACAAAATCTAGTGCCAAAGTGAACATGTAGTTTGACATTAATTTTTGCACTAGTAAAAGAGTCCAATTCATGAACTCAAAATGCACTAAATTCTGGTGGTATTTTAGGTGCTAATTTCCTATTTTGTTGTAGTGCGGATTCAAATTGCCAGTGTAATTTGGTACATCAACTCTAGGTTATTTCCTAATATTTGGAATGGCTTGCAACATCTTTACTTGATCTGATTCTTCTTCGTCATCACCTCCTAGGGTTTTGCCAATTTGATCAATAGATTAAAATTCCTCATCATCATCACTTCAATATTAGGTCTTGGTGTCAATCCTCTTCGCCTATCTTCCTGAATAGTATCTATTTGAATTCTCATGGTTTTCATCATTTCCATCATCTCATCCATTGTTCCAATAGTGACAACTCTCCTCGGTGGAATCTTCCTAGGATCAAGTGTAAACTGCCTCAAGCTCAGCGATCAGGCTACAAGGTGACAACTGCCTCATAATGAGCAATCAATTGCGACACAAGTAATCTACCTTAGTTCAGTAATTTATCCACAACAAGATCTTATATAATTCCTCCACCAACTTCTCTCAGTTTGCTCCCAAAGATTCAAACGTTCACTCTGATACCACTTGGTGCAGTCATGGTAGGAGGGTTCACAGAATGAACTGTCCACACCGTACAACAAGAGTAAACACAATGAAAACAACTCAAAGATATGAAGTAAATGTAGATTCAGTCATTCAATACATCATTGAAATCAAATTCAGATCAGCTGGCAACATGTGGGCTTACAATTGGGTACACATGCCTGATTACAGAATATCAGAATATACATAAGATAGAGCTTTGAAGCTCCTTCATCTAGAATCCAAACTAAGAATTATGAATCAATCAATAACTACTGAATGCTACCTTCCTAAGGATCAATTACATCAATATATATCATATCTAGAACATAAGATTCCTCCACATAGGCCAAGGAAGATCACAAACTTCAATGAAGAGTTGTAATGTGTGTACACAAATAAGTTAGACCTAAACATGAAGAATTCCTTTGCAAATGAATGGAATGATGTGCAGATCTCAAGGAAGGTTGGCCATGAACCAAACAACATGGAATGATGTGTCATTAAGCTCCACAAGCTAGAAAATGCTCTATAGGTCTTCTCTTTTAGCTAATTATCTGAGACTGTCAGGATGCTCTACTCTGAGAAAATAGTTGATCTTCTGATAGTGATATCTTTCCAGTAACTGATCCGAATGCTCTAAATTTATGATATGATGTAGATGAACATGTCTAGATGCTATGTCCAGCTCCACAAGGCCTAAAATGCAATTGTGGTAGAATGCAGACCAAAATACAAAAATGGCTACTGACTGAACTACCTGAACTAAACTAAAAAATGAAAGAGGCAAACTAAACCACAAACAAACTGAAATGTAAATGTTTTTGGTTGATGCAAGATTGCTCTTGAACCAAGGATGCTCCTACATCATGATAAAACATTGAGATATCAAATGAAAATCAAATGCCTACCAGATTTCAAAGTTTAGAGTATGGAAAAGTCAGGGACTAATGAGCAGGTGCCCTAATACAGTGCCACAATTTTTGTCAAGATCTGGAAATGTTGTCTGAAACCTGTTCCTGCTATTTCAAAGATTTTTCTGTTGCAAGATCCAAAGGACTAATGAGCAGGCACTCGAGTCCAGGTCCCTATTATTGCAAATATGTGCCTATGATGTGTTGTCATTGATGTCAACATATCCCTTTGTCAAAAACATGGGAAATAGTGTATATCAGTGAAGTAGATTGCTCTACATTTCCAGAGGAATGAAGATCAAAGTACACAGACCATATGACTATTTAGAGGATTGTCTGAAGTAGCTCTAGTTAAGATTTGAGAGGTCTACATGAAGATTTGAAGAACCTATGGCCATCTGAGTAGAATTGGGTTTTGCAGTGTTTAGATGAGACAGAGTGAAAGGAAAATCGTCTGGATCACTCCGTAATGAAAACTTATGATATGCGGATCTAGAGGCATGTTTGGGAAGTTAGTGTGTATCCTCAACTCAAGTGGTTCATGGTTTGGAGGTCTGCAAGAAATCTTTCTAGTGTGACAGTCATGGTAGACAATGTTTTTGAGGTACAGAATGAAGATGCAAGTGATTCTGATGATTTGGAGTAGTGCAAATGTTATTGTTAAATTTAATGTGCTTATGTAGGTCTCTGGATTGTGTGCCTGTTGTGTTGGAGGTCCACATTAAAGATTGAGCTCATTGTTGAAGATTTCTTACTTTGTGTTACTATTCTTCCCAGTCTTGGCCAACTAGATGTTTGAAGAGTGTTGCGGATGATCTAAGATCAATTCTCTAGAGTGTAGCATGTTGATCAAAGAAGATTCAAGTTACAGCTATGTTTGGGTGATAGTATAAGTGATTCACATTAAGTCAAGCCAACCTTGATGTTCATTCCAAGGTTGATGAAGCATATAAATACTTGTGGATGAGTTGTGGAAAGTTGTCCTTGTGCAAAAATGATAAAATCCTAAGAAAGGTATAGAGGCAGAGCAGAGAAGAGAAGCAGAGGAACAAGAGCAATAAGGTATAAAGAGAGTGAAGAAGTGTTTGGGGGTAGAGCAGAAGTTTTGTAAGCTTTCAATGGGATTGAACCAGGCATGAAGAAGATGCTATTTCTCAGTTCATTCTTTCTGTACTAAACATAAAATCTTATAGGCAGTGAGCCTCCTGTAGGTAGTGAGCCTCTTTGAGCAGTGAGCTCTGGGTAGTGAGCCTGAAGGCAAGTGCCTTCCCATTTCTTTTAAGTACTTTTAACAAGGTACAAATCTTGTGGGTTAACCCCCACCATGGTTTTCCCTTAACTAGGCTTTGTTGTTATATGGAGCCTAATCAGACTCGGAGGTTAAATTTACCCCACTTTTATCGGCACGGTTTCCCCCCAAATTCCTACAGGGTCAAGGGGCAGCACCCCTTGCGGGGTCCAGGGAGTTATTTTATAAAGGCACTGAGAGTTATTTTTCATTGACCGACATAAAAAAACCCTATTTTGTAACTGACAAAAAGGCTTGATAAAAGTGGCTAAGGTTAGGGTTTTGATATATTGTATTGTAGCATTTTGCAGCGGTATTGAGTTACAAGGATTACTGATTGTAATCAATTTGATTTACTGGATAATAATATTGGACTCTCTGTTTGGTGGATGTAGCCTGAGTTTGGGTGAACCACGTTAAAACTTGTCTCTCACTGTTATTATTTCTATGTATTTCCATTCCTCTGTTCAATCTTTATTTGCATTTAATTGATATCTTTTGCTGGCTAACCCTAACAGGTTTTCACGTAAAAATTCTGGTGTTATATGTGTTCATTTTGTTTCTACTCATGTGTTGTTAATTCATGCTTTAATGTTTACATCATTAATCTATTTGTAAGTTGTGAAATAAGATTAAAAGTAGAAAAAGTTAAAATTGTTGACAACTAATTCACCCCCCTCTTAGTTGTCCAACCTAATTCCAACAATTGGTATTAGAGTCGGTTCCTCCAAAAGAAGCTTGACTGCTTGAGGAGATCTAGGATGTTGACTTACAAGAAGGAAAGTCTGATATTTGATGGAACAAATTACTCCCTTTGGAAGGTGCACATGCAGTGTCATCTGCAATGTATGGGTGATGCCTTTTGGTTGATAACTAAGGATGAGTATAAGACTCCGGAGAAAGGCCCTTCAACTCTAGACGAACTCAAGGAAGATAAATACAATATTTGAGCTAAAGAAGCATTGTTGAGTGCCTTGACTAATACAAAAATGACTAATGTCCTGGAATTGAAAACTACTCATGAAATCTGGAAAAAGTTGGAAACTCTGTATGAAGGTGATAAATATGTCAAATGTGCTAAGATACAGAGCCTGAAGGGTAAATACGAAAGGTTGATGATGAGTGAAGATGGAAACATTACTTCCTACATGCAGAAGGTGAATGAACTTATGATCGATATCAGAAGTGCTGGTGGAATATTGGAAGAATCAGAGATTGTTGCCAAAGTGCTCATATCCTTACCTACGGCATACAAGCATAACGTTGCCACCATTGAAGAGATTAGGACTATGACAACTGTTACAAGGGATTAGTTGGTTGGTAAGCTTTCAACATTTGAAATGAGTGAGTTTGGTAATTCTCTTCCTAAGTCTAAATCTGCATTGAAGGCCAATGTTTATGGAAAAAAAAGATATGATCTGGGTGAAAGCTCTTCATGAAGATCAAATAAATTTGAGAAGGCAAGGAAGGATCTTGAAGATGATGAAATTGAGGCTGCAAAACTTGAAGCCCTTATTAACAAAAGATTGCCAAGAGGATCTGGTAAGTTTGAAGGAAAGTTGCCTTTCAAATGTTTTGCATGTAATAAGATTGGTCATTTTACCTCAAGGTGTCTAGAGAGGGTTTCAAAGCCAAACCCTAATTACCCTAACAAATCAAGGGCTCAGAAGAAATGTTACTATGTCAAAGAAGCTGATGAAGGAGTCACATATGATGAATCTGATATGGGAAGTAACTTAGGAAATGAATGGGTGTTCATTGCCATGAAATAAGAAGATCTAGTGTCTACTGAATCTCTAGTTGTGTGAATGTGGAAAGTGCCTTGGCTATTTAGATTGAAGAAAAGGATGAATGGGTGATTGATAGTGGATGTTCTCATCATATGACTGGTGATAAAAGTAAGTTCATAAGTTTGGAAAGATATGAAGGTGGAATCAAAAAGTTTGGAGACAATTCAACTGGTAGAATTTGTGGCAGAGGATCCATCTCTTTTGATGGTAAGAATAACACTAATGACGTTCTGTATGTAGAATAATTGAAGCATAATCTTCTCAGTGTTGGACAGTTGGTTGACAAAGGGTATGATCTCTAATTTAATGATGGAAAATGTAAAATCTTAGCAAGCTCTGGAATTGTGATTGCATCAGGTACACAAACTAAAGGTAACATCTTTTAACTAAGTGGTACTAGAAAAAGTTGTTTGATTGCTCAGATTGATCAGAGTTGGTTATGGAATAGGAGAATGTGTCATGTGAATTTTTATAATATTGTCAAGATAAGTTCTACTCAAGCTATGACAGATCTTCCAAAACTTGTGAAACCTGCTGATAGCATGTGTAGAGAATGTCAATTGGGTAAATAGAATAGAACTTCATTCAAGAGTAAAGAACAATTTTCAAGTGGACTCTTGGAACTTGTGCATACTAATCTATGTGGTCCTGCTAAAATTAGAAGTGTGCAAGGAGATAGATATTTTATGTTGTTGATTGATGATTACTCCTAGATGATGTGGGTAACTTTCTTGAAAGAAAAATTAGAAGCTCTTGACAAATTCAAGGTGTTCAAGGTTATGGTGGAGAATGAAATTGGTATGAAGATAAAATGTCTCAGGTCTGAAAGAGGTGGAGAGTTTATCTCTAGTGAGTTTGATACATTCTATGAAAAGCATGAATAAAAAGACAGTTATCTGCTCCTAAAACTCCTCAGTAGAATGGAGTTGTAGAAAGAAAGAACCAAACCATTCAAGAAGTTGCTAGGACCATGATGATGGAAGAAAATTTTCCACAAGTCTATTAGAGAGAAGCTATGAGTACTGTTGTCTACACTCTTAACCAGGTACAGATCAAAGGCATTTCTGGTAAGACACCTTATGAACTATGGTTTGGTCATCCTCCTACTATGAAATATTTCAGATTTTTTGGTAGTAAATGCTATATCAAAAGAGATGAGGATCTAGGCAATTTTGATGCAAGAAATGATGAAGGAATATTTATGGGTTACTCTACTCAAAGCAAGGCATACCGATGCTTCAACAAGAGATTGAAAAAGATTGTTGAAAGTGCTAATGTCAAGGTTGATGAGAGAAAAGAAAGACCTTCCAAGCCTTGTGGATATGATTCAAATGATCAAGATGAAAATCAAAGTCAAGGAAAGCAAGTTCAAACCTAGATTTAGATATAGATTCATCTAGAAAATCTAGTGACTCAAGAAGTTAGTGCAAATGTTGAGGAACAAGCTCAAGAATTAGAAATTCAAGAAACTCCCAAACCCCCCAGGTATGTAAGGTTGAATCATTCTGAAGATCAAATCATAGGAGACAAGAATAAAGGTTTCCAAACTAGAAGAAGAATTGTTGAAGATCAAGTAGAGTATTGTTTGATTTCAAAGATTGAACCAAAAATAATGAATGAGGCTTGTAATGATGAAAATTGGCTAAAAGCAATGGAAGAAGAATTAATGCAAATTGAAAAGAATCATACTTGGAATCTTGTTCCTAGACCTGAAAACAAAAATATAATTGGAACCAAATGGGTCTTCTGGAATAAACTGAATGAAGATGGTGAAGTTGTGAGAAACAAAGAAAGATTGGTATGTAAAGGATATTCAAAGACAAAGCACATATCCATCAAGTTTCACTTCTTGAGAGAGAAGGTAAGTGAGAATGAAGTCAGATTGGAGTTTGTTTCTTCAAAGGATTAGATTGCAAATATATTCACCAAGCCTTTGCCTAAAGATACTTTTGAGTATCTCATAGGGAAGCTACAAGTTATTACCCCTCCTATTAAGAACTAAGATGCAATAGTGTGCATCAATTTGGTGGAATTCACAATCATATCTTGTGATCCAGATTGATGTTAAGGAGATACTACTCAAGGGGAGTAGTCAGTATGTAAATTTTAGAGATCAATCTAAAACAAAAAGGGGGAGAAAAGATTGCAAATATGTCCCCTTTGCCATTGATGTCAAAGGGGGAGAGAAGTCATGTGAAAAACTAGTTGCTGATGAAAGGGGAGCAGTGAAGAAAGTGGTTGTAGAAGTGATAAGAGAAAGGGGGAGAAATCCTTGTCTTGATGGTTGAATCAATTTTTCACATCATATGTTTCCATCAATGACAAAGGCGAAGATTATTTTAAATATGTGCCTATGATGTGTTGTCATTGATGTCAACATATCACTTTGTTAGAAATAGGTGAAATAGTGCACATCAGTGAAGTAGATTGCTCTGCATTTCTCAAGGAATGAAGATCAAAGTGCACAAACCATATGGTTATGTAGAGGATTGTCTGAAGTAGCTCCAGTTAATATTTGAGAGGTCCACATGAAGATTTGAAGATGCTATGGCCATCTGAGTAGAATTGGGTGTTGCAGTGTTCAGAAGAGATAGAGTGATAGGAAATTGGTCTGGATTACTCTGCAATGAAAACTTATGATTTACAAATCTAGAGGCATGTTTGGGAAGTCAGTGTGTACCCTCAACTCAAATGGTTCATGGTTTGGAGGTCTACAAGCAATCTTTCTAGTGTGACAATCATGGTAGACAGTGTTCTTGAGGTACCAGATGAAGATGCAAGTGATTCTAATGATTTGGAGTAGTGCGGATGTTATTGTTAAATTTAATGTGCTTGTGGAGGTCTTTGGATCGTGTGCCTACTATATTAGAGGTCCACATTGAAGATTGACCTCGTTGTTGAAGATTTCTTCCTTTGTGTTTCTATTATTCCCAGTCTTGGCTGACTAGATGTTTCAAGCATGTTACGGATGATCTAAGAGCAATTCTTTGGAGTGGAGCATGTTGATTGAAGAAGATTCAAGTTCCAGCTATGTTTGGCTGATAGTATATGTGATTTGCATTAAGTCAATCCGACCTTAATGTTCATTCGAAGGTTGATGAAGTGTATAAATACTTGTGGATGAGTTATGGAAAGTTGTCCTTGTGTGAAATTGATAAAATCCTAAGAAAAGTACAAAGGCAGAGCAGAGAAGAGGAGGAGCAGAGGAACAAGAGCAGTAAGGTATGAAGAGATAGTGAAGAAGTGTTTGGGGGTAGAGCAGAAGTTTTGTGAGCTTTCAATGGGACTGAACCAGGCATGAAGAAGATGTTGTTTCTTAGTTCATTCTTTTTGTACTAAACATAAAATCTTGTAGGCAATGAGCCTCCTTTAGGCAGTGAGCCTCTTTGAGTAATGAGCTCTGGGCAATGCGCCCAAAGGCAAGTGCCTTCCCATTTATTTTAAGTACTTTTAATAGGATACAAATCTTGTGGGTTAACTCCCATCATGATTTTCCCTTAACCAGGTTTCCACGTAAAAATTCAAGTGTTATGTGTGTTCATTTTGTTTCTGCTCATGTGTTGTTAATTCATGCTTTAATTTATACATCATTAATCTATTTGTAAGTTGTGAAAAAAGATTAAAAGAAGAAAAGGTTGAAATTGTTGATAATTGATTCACCCCCTCTCAGTTGTCTGACCTAATTCCAACACCTATTTTCTTCTCTGATCTGTAATTCTGATAGTTTGCACTTTTTCTCCAACTCCACTTCTTCCACTTTTGCAACCTATAACCTGCAATCATAGAAAAATGGGTTGGGGGTTGTGGTGTCTAGAGGCTTGCCTCAGTCAAGCCTCAGAGAGACATTCAAGTCTTTCAAACACTGTTTTCATATAAAGAGTGCATATCCTTGTGGGATAGAGGCAAAATCCAAATGATAAATGATAGAAAACACAATTGTTATCACCTTGTAGTGAAGATCTCATGGAAGGAAGATGCTCTTCATGCCATGAGGAGATGGATGCTAAATCTACAAATACAAACACAAGAACAACACAAATTCTACTTTGCAACACAATGAATGCCTTTGAATCACTTTAACACAAGATCATGAATCCAAAATACCATCTAGTTTACAAATGATAACTTAATCATGCTTATATATGCAACTAAAAACATTCTCGCTAAGAATTTTGTAATTCAAACTTACTGTGTCAGCATAGGACCTAAATAACAGTCATAAACTGACACTTTGAAATTGGTCCTAACCTAAAATAGGGCAGGACTAGGGTGCGGGTGCCCAAGTCCTCCCTGTATTTCAAACAGGATTTATGTTAAGAGCATCCCTTAGGTCCCATTTTCCATGAAACTTTAGGGTTTTCTCATCGAGAGTCATCAAAATCATGCAAGATGCTCTAAATGTATTCTAAAGGACCCAAGAGATAAACCTTAAGAGGAAAAAGCCCCGAGGGTTTCTTTTTCAGACATAACAATTCAAAAGTTTGTTGATGATTACATGAGTCTTTTCAAATTCAGCCCTCAAATCTCCATTGTTATCCTTTAAAGGCTCATATGTTCTAGAGATATTAGCTATCTGCATTTCAAGGCCATCAATCTTGTCTTTTATATCTTTTGTAGTTATAGGCCATGATAAGAAAAATTGATACATTACCTTAGCTTCACCTAGGGCATTTTGAATACTCTTTACACTAATACCCAATAGATTGTGTGCCTTGTAACACTGTTTTGATAGATCTATTAGTCTCTTATTGTCAATCTATTCCATTTCTTTCTTCTCAACTTCCTTCTCTAAAGATGTAGAATGACTGTTAAAGGACTCTAGTAGTTGCTTCATTTATTTTATAGGATTTAGAGAGGTATCCCTCTTAGTGTCTGGTAACTCCTTTTCAAAACCCTTTATTGCTTCCTCTAGAAGCTCATTTCCTTCTACTTGTGATTGTAATATTTCTTCTTGGGCAGTAGCCTAAAAAATGATTCCTAGTTGCAATTTCTTCAGTGGGGGGATATTGGACAAATTGATTTGTCCATCCATAGATGACAATTGAAATAGTTGTGGAGATACAATAGACTGAATTTGTCCCTATTGAGCCAATAAGTGTCTGATGGAGTCAATTGGAGAGACTCCAGAACTCCCACCCTATGTATTTTTCTTCTCCTGTTTAGAAATAGTGATCATGTGTGAACATGAGATATCTGAAGGATAATTTTCTTCATGTATCCCTTCACCTTCTTTGTTCTTAGCCTGATACCTAGAGGTTTCTAGAGGAACAGAAGCATTGTCTACATTGCTTTCTACCATCTCACTCTATTCTTGGGTATGTACAGGATCATGATGGACCAAACTATACCTCTAAGTGGCAATGAAAATACTAAAAATTAGACTTAATCAAGTTCATGTGAAAATTTGAATGGATTATATAAATAATTTTTAAAATATGTAAGAACGAACTTTGTAGAGAATTGAATCTAGTTTATGGGCTACTATTGTTTTTTTTTAAACTAAATTTACTTAATGAAAAATGAATATTTCAATGACCAACTATTATATTTTTTAGAAAAAAATAAAAAGTGGGTCTCATTCCAGCCAACCTAACTATGAGCAATTTTTTTTTTTAATCTTTCAAAATAAATAGAGGACTCATGCCCAAATGTGACATATTTTTTTTGAAATTTTTCCCAATAAAATAATTAGTTATAATTTTTTTACTGTGAATTTTTTTAAAAACTAAAAAGTAATTTTCTAGCCAACCTAACTTGATTAAAACAAATTGGAATTCAAATTGTTTTCAAACCTATAGCCAGAAAAGCATAGTGTGACGCAACTTTAGGATCTAAAAAAGGTGAAATAGTTTGAAAGTTATGGATTTTTTCAATTAGTTTGTCCTTCAAGATTTCAAACACACACTATATAGAAAATTATTAATAATTATTTAATAAAATGATAGCCAAGAAAATCTTATATTTCTAGAAAGCTAACAATTTCTTCAATAAACCCTTTCATTTTATCAATTTTGCATAAAAAATTTGTCAGCACGAAGGGTGAAGTTTGAAGAAGAGAGTGAAACCTACAAAAATGTTAGAATTCAAGGAAAGTCAACTATGACAGTCCTGTTAGGTCTCAAAAATGCATGTTGTACATTCTAAGAGGATGCCAGGCTCTATGATCAAATCTATAATGTTTCTCAACCAATTAACGAAGTTAACCCTAATAGATGATTACTCCCTGCACTTCAGGCTCCGTTAAACCTAGGCATGTGAACCTTTGATTAATAAAATAGATTAAATGAATGTGTAACTTTGATTAATGCTAATTTATTTATTCACAGTGGCATAAAATATGAAATAGATGAGAAATTACAAACTACTTCTATAAAGCAAATAAATTGGTATAAACTATAATGTTAAAGGAAATTAAATATTTACTAATGAATAAATGAAATAATTTTTTTTAGGCTAGTGCCTCATTGGGTAACAGAGTCAAAAGAGATTCAGAAACAAATAACTTATGCTCAGCAATAACTCAAATTGTTTGGCACAGAGAAATGTTTTACAACTTGTGTAACCGTGCAAGGAAATAATTGTTAATCCATACTTAATTATCCAAAGGACAAAATCAGATTAATTGCAAAATATTCAAAAGGATTTAATCCTTCCTTGAAGGAACCAATTGAAAATTATGCATAAATAACAGATTGCATCAACTTTGGAGACAGAATAATAATTCTAGTTAAATGATTCTACTTATAAATCCAAACAACATTTCAAAATTATTGTGATTAATCAAAAGGATTTAATTCTTTTCAAAGAAACCAGTTAATCTAATCACACAGATATAGCAAATTTGTTATGACAAAATGAATATATGCTTGATATATCAAATTGAATAACTAGAAAATACTAAAATGGAGACAATCAGATAACTGAAATAAATCAACAAATAACTGATACCGTCATGAAATCACCGAATCTGAAATCTTCCACTGACTGCTTCAAGAAATTATATGCAACATAGTCATTCTGGAGATGAAGATGGATATTCTATTCACCTGTGTATAATGTTCTAATTGAAACCTAAAAAGTGTTTTTCTCTAACCTAAAGTTGTCTCTAAAATTTATTCTCTTTTCAATCCTTATTCGAGTCGTGGTCATCTCTTATAAAGAGGGGCAAACAAGCTTCAAACCCATTACAAAATTTGTGACAGTTGATAACTGATTGGACCTAACTATGAGCAATTACCTTATTTATTACATAAATTAAATAATTTGATTTGAAACATTAACGATCATTTAAGGTTGGAATAAAGTATTTGATCTTCCGATATGATGAAATAATTTAACCGCCAGTTGAGAACTGCTTCATTGCACTCAATGTAACCATAATCCTGCAAAGAAAACAAATCATCATCAGATAAATAATATATAAACATATATGCTTTGCATTAATGGGAACCTTAGGACCTATGTTGTGAGGTATCGTTTCCTTATTTCCATCGTATATTTTCTCACTAACGTGTATTTAGGGTTTTTATCACCATGACAATGTATTTCATTTTATCTTAATTAATTGCCCTAAAAAATAATTAAATATTTAGTCTGGCTTCTGATTTTCTCATAATAAAGTATTCTCAATACTTTAATTTTCATTTATTTCCTGATTACATTTATGTGTGCGTTTTCACCTTTGATTGGAAAAAGTGTACATTTTGGTGAAAATAATCAACCTTTCTTTATCTCCTTCGATATTTTATTGGAATTCATGTACACTTTGTATATTTTAGCTAAAAATATTCACCCATTTGGTTAATTTCTTGGAAAATATTTCACCCTGTCATTGAAAAATATATACTTTGTAGATTCATTATGCCCCTCGGTAAGAATATTTTATTTCTTTTCATTAAAATAATATTTCTCCCTTCTTGAATTTACTCTTTAAAATAATAATCATGCCCTTTAATAATGATTTTTATCTCGAAGATTATATAGTTAGTATGCCTTTTATGTTTCAGAGAACTTGAAAGTATTCATACTGACATAAAACTTCTCTAGATATAATTCTTTCAATACTCGCTCACCATTTTGATCTTCATAACATATAGCCTTGGGACCCGTCTCATTCAACATATCAAGGGAACTCAAGAAATCCTCTTACCGATAAGTTAAAGTTCCACCAATATTAGGGTTTGCATATGCTCCAAGGATTCTGGCGAGGGTTGTGGATAGTTTTCATTTTCTTGTTTGAAAGCTCCTACTCCAACACGTGCTATGTGTATTTGCTTAAGAGATTCTTGTTCATACTCTCTTATTTCCTAGAGCCTGCATTTTTTCTCCATCTCCATTGGCATCTGCATCCTATTCTTTAGGGCTATAATTTGGAAAGCTTTAACAATTACCAAGCTTACATCTAAATAGGCGATTCGTGAATCTCATTACTAGTTCAAAAAATTGGAACATTTTTTATGACAAATCTGGATAGGTCTCTGGAATGTTCTGGCAAATTCTCAAAGTCAAATTACATCCACTGCCATCGCCATTCCTCAGTTTGGGATGTTGTTTCCCAAGATTTGAATGAAGATTCTTATCGATGCGTCTTTGGCACTCCTATCCCAGCTGCTGCTTCACAAATTTCTTTATTTCATGATAGTTAGTATCTGGCAAGGACAATGGCAGTTGAACTATTTTGCTTAGATAGTTCTCTGCCAAATCTTCATCACTTTTGTTGTCTTTAAGCTCATTTCCTATGTCTTTAATAATCATTGTCATGTCCATTCCAAGAATCACGTTGATTTCACAGGCTACTAACACGAAATTAACTGTTGACAATACCCTCAAGATAACTTTATCTTAGCACCTATCCAAGTCATCAACAAAGACAATTATGCGAATATCATCCTCGCAAGGTGGAGGTGACTTAGGAATGGAGGTACACTCAATGTTGTCAGGATGGAAGCAACAAAAGCTCCATAACTAGGTAATAAATTTCCATAAGAGAGAAGGCTTTTTTCGAATTTCCTTTTCTAAAAAATTGATATCATAAATCACTTGATGTTGGTAGCCCATATTTATTCTATGGTTTGGTACATGCAGATGGCTGTTCTTAAATATCATCCATTTCAATGGCTTGTATTATCTCTTAAAACACAGATGCTACTATGTCAAATGAAGTCATATTATTCCAAAACATAGTGATATTATCTCAAAATGCAGTTATATTGTTTCGAGTTGCAATGATACTCATTCCAAACACATTGATATTATGCCAAATGAAGTGGAATTAGTCCAGAATGTAGTAATATTACTTCATGGAATGTTTGTAAACACTTTCAAAATGCATGTAAATATTTTCAAAATGCAATGTAACTATTCTTGAACCCCATGTAAATATTCTTCAAAGGCAGGTAAAATATACTTTCAAAGGCGTATATATTATTCCAGATGCTATGTAAATATATAGTGAAAATGCCTATATATTGCAACACAAATGTAAATATTAAAACTCAGATATGAGTTATTAAAATGCCGATACAAATGTCAAAACTAAAATATGAGTTATTAAAATGCAGATATGAATATTGGAATGCTTTAGGTGAGGGAATGTAACCCTAAATTGAAACTTAGCATATTTTTGCAAAATATTGAAAATTATCCCAAAATTTAAAAGAAAGTGCAATATGTTTGTGAAAATTTTTAGTTACCAAAAATTCCAACCCACCAGGAATGTTTAGACCCTACGTAAACACTACAAGAATCTTGAAAATGATTGAATCAGAAGGATTGAACTAGAAGGTTGCATGTTCAATTCACATCAGGTTCACCAGTGTATGCAATGATATAAATTTTAATAGAAGATTTGACAAAGACCCTAAATTTATATCAACTGCACCAATAAAAGATCATAGAAAAAACTATTCCAATAAACAAATGTTACTAAAATATATTTAATTGTGGTTGCTCAAATGTTTTCGTATAACTCCAAGAGTAAATTTTTTAGTGGCTCTACTCTTTACAATATGTGAATTTATAAGATAAAGCCTAAGTGCATTAGTTTCATAATCATCAACCACTTTTATTGGTGAGGGATAATTATTAAGTCATTTGCTCATTTTCTTTTCACCCTTAGCTAGAACAAGGCCATTATAAATTAGATTCTTAAATGGTGGTTTATCAAACAAAGCTATTGATAATGCCATCAGTGTATAAAACCATCCACGGGTCTGATCAAAGCCTTCTGCAGGATTTTTTGTTGATGAGATCAAAAGGTCAGGCACTAGACAGAGAAATGCAATCCCTAACTATCCCAGAAATTTTGCATTTAGTTGGGTAAACTGATCTTGAAGTGCATACAAAGTTAAGTATTTTTTTAAAAAATTGACTGGAGATGTCCAGTTCCAACAAGTCCCAAGCCTAAATTATAAGGAAAAACTAAAGCAAAATAGATATTTGTCACTAATGGATATCGTTAATAATAGATATCCTTTATTAACATAATGGATATCCATTTTGGGTAGCTAGAAATGGATATCTATTTCTAGATGCCCAAAACCTTGTGGTATGTGTGTTTATGCTTCATGCTTTATGTACATTCATGTATATGCTTCTTGTCTTACGTGCATTCAAGTGTATACCTCATGAATTGTAGTGTATTCATGTGTATACTTCATGATTGATGTGTATTCAAGTGTCTACTTCATGGCTTACGTGTATTCATGTGTATACTTCATGACTTATGTATATTAATGTGTATGCTTTATGACTTACGTGTATCCATGTGCATATAACTTCATGTATATTACATGTATTTATGTGTATTCTTCATGCCTTACATACATTTATGTATATGCTTCATGTCTTACGTTATTGAACTCTATCATGCTACTTACCTCCTCCCTATCATGAATCCCATGCACTCCTTATCTCTCTCTTTCCATGATAAGTTCTTTAACGTACTGATGCTAGACTTAGATTTTCAAGCCACCAACAGTCCACTATGTTATTATTACATTTACTATTAGCTTATCTACACTTACCTTATGTTATCTATCCTTTCTATGATTAGGTTCATGTATTCTTGTTTCCCCATTCTACCTTCCCAATATATGACCTCACTAGTTATTCCTAGAGGCGCATAGGTGTATCACCCTTCTTCTAGAAAATCAATTTTGGAGTTCTCAAATTAATGGGATAAATTTTTTATATTCAGCCCCAAAAACCCATAATAGAAAACAAATTCAGAGAGAATTCAAAATGGGTGACAGAAAACACAAGACAAATCCTTCACAATGACAGGAAACTATAAACAAGAGTGACAGGAAGTAATGAAAAAGAGATTTTCTTTACTATTGAATATTGTTGTTCATTACAAATCATATGTCGACTCTACACAGTCAGCCTCATTAAACTACAGCTATTCAAAATTTTAGAGAGAAATAAACTCTCAACTTTTCTCTTCGGTGATACTCCAGACTATTCAACTATCGGCCCCTCTACAGACAATCAACCTCTCAGACTATTGACCTCCTTCCCTTATCTTAGTCATCCACTTTCCCATGTCTGTCGATTCTCTTTATGTAGTAAATTGATTCTCTTGAACTAACGGCTTCTCAGCTAGTCGGCCTTCTCCTCTTTAAGTTGTGATTCCTCTTCTCTAAACCATCGACCTCTACTTGCCTTTACACCCAGCCTCCCCCTTCTCAGACTATTTCCTTACCTCAATATATATCAATTGACCTCCCTCTATAGCTCCACGTTCTTCCAATCTACAACAAATAATTAAAAGATTTATGACTGTCATAGTCACGACACCAAGATTGGGAGGATTAAACCATTATGCAGAAAATAAATAATGGAACCATTGATGCCCCACTACCAATGGCACATGAAGATGACTAATGCAAAGATTCAGCGTCCATCAAGTAACATGAGGATTATAAAAGTATTTAAGGCATAATGACTGTAGTTGTTAATTTTGGATGCACAACATGAGGCATTTTAGACCTCCTCGCCTTAGTGATGACAAAAATAAAACAACACATTGCTATCTTTTGCTAGCTAATAAAAAATGCTAGCCATGATTTCTTTAGAAATATGCTAAATACAAGTTTAGAAATGAACGTCAGATATAAAATAGAATATTCTATCACTCAAGTGACAGGAGGCTGCACAACAAAACCCAAAAACTAAAAAAATACAATCCAAAATTGGAGGAAACGGGATGTCACTACATCAGACTCCCTAGGTAGAAAATTCATGAGCTCCTTCTCATGAGGTCCATGATTCCACTTTTTTTTCCCTCACTTTCCAGTTTCTCAATTCTGCACTTCTATACTTGCATTGTTGCCTTTGAAGTTTCGTTGTCTCAATTTGTCAGCTTCTTGCTCTCTGTGCATACTTCCACCTTCAATTCTCCTTATCAACTCCAAATTTCCACGATTCTAACTTATCATCATAGTCTTCCATTAGTATCATCTCAAATGAAAAGAAAACCTTATCCTTACTTTGTGTAAAAGAAATTACCTCTGGAATCTTCATTTCTGCAACCAATAAATCATTTAAATCTTCTCCATCTATTGGTCTGTCTGCTTCAGTGTTTTCTTTCTCTACTGTAATCACCTTTACACTTCCACCTTCCAAATTTGCCTTTGAACTATCTGACACTTCTAGTTGTTTATCCTCATTTGCAAATATGATTTTATTTTCATCTTCATTATATTTATCATATTTAGAAATAAAAGCATGAACTATAGCATCGAACTCAGAATTACCTTGAACATCAACATGATCAATTTCAAACCTCTAAAAATCTAAACTTTTGTCATTTCTTGTCATTGGATAACCTTCTTCCTTATCAAACTCTTCGTAGACCTCATCAGCATCATCTACATTCTTGTTGTCAACTTCTTTTATGTTTGTTGCTGGCTTGTGATCTTTTGCTTCCTTCTTTCCATCAGTATTGGGAAAATAATATTTTTCTAATGCATCCATTCTTGAAAAATTTTGTAAATTCTCATTGAACTTTCTCTTTTCCACACCATCTCAATATCTATCCCACGATGGTATAACAACGGGTCTTGTAACTACAATCTTCATCCTCTACACTGCTACAATATTTTGCCAACTTGCACTTAGCAACCAATCTTCCATACCTCCTTCTCTACCCTCTGTAGTTATAGGTCTCCTCTCTCCTGCAACAAATTCTCCTAGGGTTTATTTGAGACACAACTGCCTAACACTTTTCCATACCCACTAATCGTGGCATAGGTTGCCTCATTGTCGATGCTCTACCCATGCACTCAGAACCACCACACTCTAATACCACATGATGGGAGAAATTTTTTATATTCAGCCCCAAAAATCTGTAATAGAAAACAAATTCAGAGAGAATTCAAGATGGGTGACAGAAAACACAAGACAAATCTTTCACAATGACAAGAAACTCTAAACAAGAGTGACAAGAAGTAATGAAAAAGAGATTTTACTTACTATTAAATATTGTTGTTCATTACAAATCATATGTCAACTCTACACAGTCGGCCTCATAAAACTACAGATATTTAAAATTTCAGAGAGACATAAACTCTCAACTCTTCTCTTCGGCAATACTCTAGACTATTCAACTATCGACCCCTCTAGAGACAACTGACCTCTCAGACTATCAACCTCCTTCCCTTATCTCAGCCATCCAGTTTCCCATGTCTGTTGATTCTCTTGAACTAATGGCCTCTTAGCTAGTCAACCTTCTCCTCTTTAAGCTGTGATTCCTCTTCTCTAAACCATCAGCCTCTACTTGCCTTCACACACGACCTCCCCTTTCTCAGACTATCGCCTTACCTCAATATATATCAATTGACCTCCCTCTATAGACCCACGTTCTTCCAATCCGTAGCGAATAATTAAAAGATTTATGACTATCATAGTCACCACACCAAGATTGGGAGGATTAAACTGTTATGCAGAAAATAAATAATGGAACCGTCGATGCCCAACTACCAATGGCACATGCAGATGATTAATGCAAAGATTTGGTAGCCATCAAGTAATATGAGGATTATAAAAGTATTTAAGGCATAATGACTATAGTTTCCAATTTTGGATGCATGACTTGAGGCATTTTAGACCTCCTCGCCTTAGTAATGACAAAAATAAAACAATGCATTGCTATCTTTTGCCAACTAATCAAAACTGCCAGCCATGATTTCTTTAGAAATATACCGAATACAAGTTTAGAAATGGATGTCAAAGATAAAATAGAATATTTTTTCACTCAAGTAATAGGAGGTTGAACAACAAAACCAAAAAACTGAAAAAAATGCAATCCAAAATTGGAGGAAACGGGATGCCACTGCATCACAAATAAATCAATCTTTTATTTGCATGCACAATAAAATGATGTCTGTACTCATTGTGTCTAGCCTTTGGTGATGAACGCATCCTCCTATTTTTATGGGGTTAGGCTATGGGAGTGACATCCCTTCTAGAAAAGATAGAAAAATAAATGAAAATAAAAAGAAAAAACATGTGCTAATCAAAGCAATTCAAATCCATATCTCAAAAAATAAAGCAAGTCAAAGCATACCAAGTCAAAGAAAAATACTCCACTTGATCAAGTAGTCCCACTTCTCTAATTCTTTTTATATTGAATCAACCTATAAGCTATCCTTCAATTTATGTCTAGGATTGAAATCTTGAGTTACAAATGTTTTCTTTTCCCTTTCTTATGGTCTACATGACCTAAAATTGGATCCCTACTTTATCATATCACTTCACTTCCTTCATCCACAATCCCCTTATACACTTGCCTTTCCTCATTCTCCTAAAACCCAAGATTACACATTGACTAGTCCCTTGAATGATTCATGCAAAGCTCTATGCTACTCCCTTGTCTTTTCACATTATATCCTATATCCTATATTTCACATACTTACACTATACACTTCCACTTTTCCATATACATGGTGCACTTCTATTTTATAGTTGAAATAAATTTTCTTACTATCTTGGTGTATAAGATTAGGATGGCATCATGAAATTCACTTGAATATGTTGTGACTCTGTGTGCCTCTATTAGGGCTTAAATTTGATAGTTGTATAGCTGTATTAAGGCATTTTTGCTGTAAAATACAACCAAAATTTTAAAAAGACTATATTATATGATAAGAGAGATTTTGAACAAACTGTCAAAATTTATATATAATTATGCTGATATATATATATATATATATATATATATATATATATATATATATATATATATATATATATATATATATATATATATATATATATATATATATATATATTTGGTTTTTATATAATTTACTTATACTAAGATGTTTCATAATATTTGAAAGGCAACCTTGAATAGATAACTGTCATAAAAAATTGCTTGATAGGCAAGGTTGACTTTCAAATTTAAGCCCTGGCCTCTATACCTTAATTTCCTACAACCTATTCTGCATATTATCCTTCTAAATCATTTC
Source organism: Cunninghamia lanceolata (assembly GCA_027924645.1). Classification (NCBI taxonomy): domain Eukaryota; kingdom Viridiplantae; phylum Streptophyta; class Pinopsida; order Cupressales; family Cupressaceae; genus Cunninghamia; species Cunninghamia lanceolata. The sequence continues at coordinate 2,376,447 of BSBN01000286.1, read as the reverse complement.
ACTTATCACTTACAATCACATTTTCTATTGTTACTTTCTAATATTTGATCTTTTATAAACTTTATTTGAAACTTCACCTTCTCATTCATCTCATTTACCACTATATTATCACACCAACCATTACACTCTTCAGGGCATAGTCTTACTTATTTGGATCCTATTTTTATATTAGTTTATTTTCATTATCTTTTTCACTTTATCATCTCTTTGGGACATTTCTCTCTTTTTCCCCTTGGGGAATCTACATTGACATTACAACCATCTTATTACTCCACACCTACTTGCTCCCTTCTCCTTGATTATTTTCCTCTATCATCCACACTTCCTATTGTAATAGGGGGAAATTGATTTTATTTATTTCAACCTTATAATTTCTTGTAGATAGAGATCTTAAAACATTAAACTATAGTTTTTGATATACAATCTAACATAGTTATTTAAATGCATCTAAATGTATTTCACCTAATCAAAACTATGCTCATTCCCTAGACAAAGTACTATGGTTTTTTTTCTTTTCCACTAAGAGAAAATAGAAAAACTAAGAATATAGTAATAAAATCTAGAAAGTGGATATATAAATAGAAACCTAGAATAAGATGGAATCTAGAGAAGGTCTTAGAAATCATATGCAATACAAATTGTAGTGCACTTCATAGATGCAACACAAATAGGCTCACATCCAAATGTTTTGTAGTCGTTTATACCAAAAATCATAAAACTTACATAAGAAATGAAGGACTTGGGTGGCAAGGACACAATACAAGTACCTAGTACATTTTGTAAGTTGTATATGATGACATAGTATGATATAGCTGGTTAAGTACTTCGGTGTGAAATTTCTTCAGGTGAAAAATGTCATAAAGGAATCTGTTGGTTTTTAGGTGCTTGTGAATGTTTCTAGATCATGTTCAAGCTTGGTACATGGTCCACATGTTGTTGTGTGGTTTTGAGGAAACATGCATTTAAAAGTTCATGGTGTTAACACAAGGATGGCAAACTTCATTGATTACACTATTTGTAGTTGTGCTTTGGTGAAAGTGAAAGCGTGATGAAGAATGTAAGAGTAGATTTAGGTCCATGCAAAGGCATGGTGTGGTTTGCATTCATTCCTTTCCTCCACAAGAATGTTTAGGTCCAGACCTAATTTGAATTTTATGGGTTAAGATGTGTTGCCGACCTAGGAGAATGTTTTCATGAATGGTGATTGTATAAATAAGTGTCAAGGAGTCATGGATGTGTGTGTGCATGAGGGAGATGATGTTTGTGATGTGAATTTGATTAGGGAAGTGAGAGATTTAATGTGTTAGGCTACTGGATGTAGTGAGCAGAAGGTGTTTAGTATTTTCAGTGATGCTGTGAAGAGGTTGTTTTTGTTGTGATGGATATTGAGCTTCATTAGAACTGAACTCCATGCATAGGTTAGATGCAACTATATCGATTGAAATCCTAGCTATGAGCCATTCTTCTCTTCTTTCTTTCTTTCTTTCTCAGTGGGAAGTGAGTCCACCTACAGTGAGCATTCTCTCTTTTGGGCAGTGAGCCCTCAGGCAATAAGCCTTTTTAATTCAGTATTGCTACTACATTATATTGTGAGCTAATCCTCACTGTGGTTTTTCCCTTTTAGGGTTTTCCACATAAAAATCCTAGTGTTCATGTGTTGTGGTTTGTGGTTATATGTTCTATGCTTAATTGGTGCAGGAGCACCATTTCTTTTCAAATAAGTTTGGTCTAGTTTAAAACCATAAGGTTAGTAAGATCATTTTGTGATGTATTAGAGGTCAATAGGAGATTAGAAGGTTCAACTATGCAAAATATTGCATACAATGTAAAGGTTGCTAATGTAAAATTGAAAAAAAGATACAAACTTGGAAGTTGAAGGGTCATTTGGCTCTTAGTTCATTCCAAGGAAGTTAGAAAGTGAAAGTTCATGTTGTAATGTCTTTAAAAGGCCTTGTAACCTTCATAGAATTCATGGGTAGTTGATTAGAAGGCTCTGACCAATAAAAGAAGACTATTTTTTATGTATTTCTACATAAATCTATTATTTTTCTGATACTGTATGGCCCTGTACAGGCAAGGATGCATGCTAAATTAATTGTAAGTGGTAGCCTGATCAATCACCTTCCATTTGACATTTATCTCATGCATTTTGGTTTTGTATTGAGTTAGTTGTTGTGATTTCTCTGAAAGTGGTTAAAACCCTGATCTAGGGTAACAGTCAGCAGTTTGAATGAAGTTTCTTTGATATTTATTGGAGTAAAGAGTCCATACATAAATGCAATGATGTGAAACAAACCATATCCTTCTTATGACCTGTGTTTAGACCAAATGGTCAAGGTTTATATCAAATTTGATAATTTTCTAGGACTGTTCAGCTCTGTTTCAGACTGGTAGAGGGCAGTCTTGAGAGTTACAATCTAGGTTTTCTTAAAATATCTGATTAAAGGTACTTTTGATGATTCAATGAGCATTTGCAGACCTTTTGTGAAGTGTTCCAAGCATTGGCAAGGTGTGGAGAGTTGTGGAGTGTCCATTTTCAATAAACCCTTGTGGAGATCAAGCCTATTAGGCCTAGTTAGCACGCTAACAGTCCTAATTTGAGGCATTCTTTTCAAAATGACCAATGGTGATTTCTAGATATGTTTTAAAGTGCCTTAATGGGTACTCAAAAATCCCATTACAGTCTTGAGAAGGATTCTATAGCAAAAGTTATGTCTGACAGTTCTTTAAAGAAGGGCTACTAGCAATGAAATGGGTTAATGAAGGATTGGTAACAAGATGGAAGGGCAGACCTCAATGGTTGATTGTTTTGGTTAACTAAATGTTCCTAAGTGATGAAAAAACACAGTTGTGGCCTTGATTAAGTCAGAGAAGGTGAAACCTCAATTTTGTGCTATATTGAGGTTTGTATGTTAAAGTCCTTTTGGTAACTTAAAGATTTGGATTCATGGAATGGGTAGACTTGGTAAATGTGTTTAAGTATCTAAGGAGGTTGAAAGTCTTAGATAAACCTTGTTTGGGTCAAAGTTGTAGAAAAACTTAATATATGCCATTGTTCTATGGATATTTCTTGTGAAGACTTATGAGGTTGTGGGATTGAAACCCCTTGTTGTAAAACATGGTAACACTTGTTTGAGATTCTTATAGTGCTCTGCATCAAATTGGTATCAGAGCTAGCAAAAGCTCTAGGAGGAGATGTTATGTATTTGATTTCTGAGATGGAGAGTTGAAACAATATGTTTGGTTGGTGACCATTATTTTGTGTTGCTAAGTTGTTTGGTTGTAGGTGCTTGGTCCATCTAGCTGCAGAAGGATGTTTCCTGAGGTTGTGTGTGTGGGCAAACAAGCTGAGGTCTATCATGACTATTCTCCAATAGAGATTAGGCTAGATAAGGGTGCAAAGAGAAACCATTGAGGAGAGAGTGGTAGGTGCATCACCAGGATCTGTTGTTGGGTGAGATGAATGGTTTGGTGAGTTGGTGTTGTGAAGCAGTAGAGAGATGGATACCTGACTAAAGAAGCACTTGGGGTTGCAGCCTAAAGAGTACTCCACTGATGGGAGTAGAAGAAGCCTGAAGATGCTCTGTGAAGAGAGTAGTTTTATTTGTTGGTTGGTTGGTCATCATTTCTATTAATCTAAAGATTGAAGATAAAGATAGAGGAGATGCAAAAAAAGATTTTTGTTACAGGTACATTTCCAAGGGACTTGGAAATCTTTGTTGGTTGGTTGTATGGTGCAGAAGCACCATTTCTTTTCAAATAAGTTTGGTCTAGTTTAAAACCATAAGGTCAATAAGATCATTTTGTAATGTATTAGAGGTCACTAGGAGATTAGAAGGTTTAAATATGCAAAATATTGCATACAATGTAAAGGTTGCTAATGTAAAATTGAAAAAAAGATACAAACTTGGAAGTTGTAGGGTCATTTGGCTCTTAGTTTGTTCCAAGGAAGTTAGAAACTAAAAGGTCATGTTGTAATGCCTTTAAAAGGCCTTGTAACCTTCAAAGAATTCATGGGTGGTTGATTAGAAGGCTCTGACCAATAAAAGAAGACTATTTTTTATGTATTTCTACAGAAATCTATTGTTTTTCTGATATTGTACGGCCCTATACGGGCAAGGATGCATGCTAAATTGATTGTAAGTGGTAGCCTGATCAATCACCTTCCATTTGACGTTTATCTCATGCATTTTGGTTTTGTATTGAGTTAGTTGTGATTTCTCTGAAAGTGGTTAAAACCCTGATCTAGGGTAACAGTCAGCAGTTTGAATGAAGTTTCTTTGATATTTATTGGAGTAAAGAGTCCATACATGAATGCAATGATGTGAAACAAACCATATCCTTCTTATGACCTATGTTTAGACTAGATGGCCAAGGTTTATATCAAATTTGATAATGTTCTAGGATTGTTCAGCTCTATTTCAGACTGGTAGAGGGTAGTCTTGAGAGTTACAATCTAGGTTTTCTTAAAATATCTAATTAAAGGTACTTTTGATGATTTAATGAGCATTTGCAGACCTTTTGTGAAGTGTTCCAAGCGTTGGCAAGGTGTGGAGAGTTGTGGAGTGTCCATTTTCAATAAACCCTTGTGGAGATCAAGCCTATTAGGCCTAGTTAGCATGCTGGCAGTCCTAATTTGAGGCATTCTTTTCAAAATGACCGATGGTCATTTCTAGATATGTTTTAAAGTGTCTTAATGGGTACTCAAAATCCCATTATAGTCTTGAGAAGGATTCTGTAGCAAAAGTTATGTCTGACAATTCTTTAAAGAGGGGCTACTAGTAATGCAATGGGTTAATGAAGGATTGGTAACAAGATGAAAGGGCAGACCTCAATGGTTGATTGTTTTGGTTAATTGAATGTTCCTAAGTGATGAAAAAACACAGTTGTGGCCTTGATTGAGTCAGAGAAGGTGAAACCCCAATTTTGTGCTATATTGAGGTTTGTATGTTAAAGTCCTTTTGGTAACTTAAAGATTTGGATTCATGGAATGGGTAGACTTGGTAAATGTGTTTAAGTATCTAAGGAGGTTGAAAGTCTTAGGTAAACCTTGTTTGGGTTAGAGTTGTGGAAAAACTTAATCTATGCCATTGTTCTATGGATATTTCTTGTGAAGACTTATGAGGTTGTGGGATTGAAACCCATTGTTGTGAAACATGATAACACTTGTTTGAGATTCTTATAGTGCTTTGCATCATTAATCTACTTTAATGTTATTGAATCTGGTAAAAGGATTAAATGTGTATTGTGTGAAGGGCTTAAAAGAATACTGATTCACCTCCCTCTCAGTATTTTGGGTTTTCAATAATTGGTATTAGAGCCAAGTCCTTTGGAAGAAGCCTAACCACTCAAGGAATATCTTGGAGATTGAACACATGGGAGCTAAAAGGTTTCCTACTCCTCTGGAAGAGATTCTTATTGTTGAATTCTCAGAAGATGAATGCATGTCTACCAATAGTGAAGAACTCAAGGTTGCTCTTGAAGACTTAGAGAGGACCGAAGAAGAAATCAGAGATCTAAAGGAGAATGTCAAACAAGTGGATGGATGTATCAAGAAGTTAAGAGAGCAAGTCAAGAAATTCAAGGAAAAACATAAGGAGGTTAGTGAACAATTAAGGTTAGAAAATCAATCCATGATTGGTCTGAAAGTGCAAGTTAAATAAAAAGCAAGAATTGAGGAATATCTGAACTCAATGATGAGAGGCAAATCTAAAAAATGTACAAGGCTTAAACAAGAAGTTGTGAAGCTGAAATCAGGTCTAGAAAAGGCAAGGAGTTATGAAGAAAAATTCAAGATAAGTTCTACAAGGCTTGATGAGATGATTTCAAGCTAGAAAGATCCCAAAGATAAAGAAGGCTTGGGGTTTGAAAAAGGTGAAAGTTCAAAATCAAGTCAAGCATCAAAAGTTGTAAACAAGAAGAACAATGGCAAGAAGATCTAGAATAAAAAGAAAGAAGCTAGAAGACTAATGTAGAGAAGGGTGTAGTAATCAAATCATTCACAATTCATCCAACATTTCAATTTGGAACCCTTAACTGGATGTCTTTTTCTCAATTTCTTCAATCCTACTTGTAGCCCTCCAAACAATAAAAATTCAACATATCTTTTGGAGAAAGCCTCAAACCCATGAATTGGTTACCATTTGGAATACCCTTTATTCTCTTCATTAACATATCAAATTTGTGCATAGGCTTGTTTCAAAACCCCACCCTCTAAAATTGACTGTCCTACTGCAATTAGGCCAAATTAGGCCACTTTTCCAAAGCAAGTGTGTGAAATTCTTGCTCCAAATTTTCAATTCCCACTCCAAGGGCTCTAACACATCACATAGGGTCTGTTTATGTAGTTTTCATCACCAAAATTCATCACAACTTCATTATTTCACAAGTTTTCTAACCTACCTAGTCTCCTAAGCCTAATACATGAGGATATTAGGCTAGGGCTTGCTCAAATTCGCCCAAAACTTCATTCCCTATACTACCTAACTTAAAAATCTTAAAAAATATACTAAAATCCTCCATTCCACTCATTTTTACAAATTTTTAATTGTGGAATGGGCCCCAAAACATAATTTTTCCTTTTAAACCCTCAAACCTAGGGTTTCCAGACTATTTTTAGGAAAACACTTCTAACTCCCTTAAATTTCAATGAAATTCAATGAAACCAATTCCAAATTAAATCTAATTCATGAACCAACTAATTCCAATGCATTTTAGATCACAGTCTCTTAGTATGGAGCCATACAGAATGCTGCAACAGCAAATTTACACATAAAACTATAGGAAAAACATAACACTTCTTATTGAAATCACTTCAAAAACTCTTCAGACCCTGCCTCAAAGTTTATGATGTATATTTAAACTTGTTCAACCACCAAACAATGGTTCATAACCACTTTTTGAAACAATGACTATTTGAAACTTCCCAAAACAAGCCAAAATTGTAAAGTTGTATAGCAATATTTACAAAAACTTGACAACCTAATGTAAATCTGACTCCACATGACTCATTACATCGAAAAATGGTCTAAATAGACCTTATTATACCACACAAAACTAAAATCATCCAAAAATCTAACATTTGGCCATATTTACAAAAATTGACTAGGTGCTCCTTTACCAAAGACCACCGATCAGATAGCCTAATGCTCAAATGTACCCATCCTTCAATGGTTTTTGTTATTTTTGCAATAAATTTGGACATAAGGCTACACAATATGGGATCAGAATGAATCAAAATGTTCCATCTTTCTTTGGTTAATGTTTTTAATGCAAGAAAGTTGGTCATAAAGCTAATGAGTGTAGAAGTCAAAGGATGAATGGCTATAACAATGGTAGGATGATTCAATCATTTAATGGCAACTGTTTTACATTCAATAGATTTGGGCACAAAGCTAACCAATGCAAATCAAGGATGAATGGAAGGAATAATAGTTAGAGGAATCTTGTGTCCTAGAATTGTAATAAGCATGGACACATTTCAAAGTTTTGCAAAAGCATAAGCATGAAGAAGGACATTCCTATAGAGAAGAACAAACTAGTACAAAAGGTTGATCCAATAGAGACTAAGAAGCAAATGAATAAGATTTGGATAAAAGTAACAAAATTTAATGATGAACCTATACCAGCATCTGGTGTAGACATTTGCTCTCAAAACTGAGATGAGAGCCTTGGCTCAGGGGGAGCTTTAATGGAAATCTTTCACTTGTTGAATGAAACAAGACAATTAAGAGGGGGGTGAATAAGTTGTATCAAAACTTAAACTTATTTAAACCACAATCAATTTCACACCCACTTAACTTATTTCCTTATTCTATTATGAGCATTAAACATAAATAATAGAATCAAAATATGAACACATCAACACCACATACACATGAACAACATATTTTTACATGGAAAACCCTAAATGGGGAAAAACCACAATGAGTGTTAGCTCACAATATAAATGTAGTAACAATACCGAATATCAAATGGTGGCTCACTACCCAAAAGGATGGCTCATTACTAAGGGTGGCTCACTATCTATGGTTGGCTCACTGCCAGGGGTGGCTCACTACCAAGGGTTGAACTGATTAAGTAGCATCTACACCATGCCCGAGTTTAGTTCCCTTGAAGCACAATAAAACTCCTTTGCTCTGCTCTACTTTTACACTTCACACTTATCTTCACATCTTTGCACAATCACTCCTCAAACACAAATTCATTACATGTATTTATACAATTCATCAACCTTGGAATGTACATCAAGGTCAAAATTACAATCATCAACCATTAGAACAATCTCCAAGGTCGGTATACACACATACATCAAATTAGGACTAGACCTAAACAAACTTGCAAACTAAATGAATAAAGGAGGAACACATCATGCCTTAGCATGAACTCAATTACATCTTCACATGCTACCACATGCTTCTACAATTCAGGAACTTCATCTATAAAGAGTGTTAATCATCCATGTCAGTCAGATAGGTACAATCATCAAGAACACATAAACACATGCTTCCAAGATCTTCATTACATATTGCGGATCAAGCACATGCCTTTAATGCATTTAGGGGACATCCATGAACATCATAGAATCATTTGGATACTAGCAAAATCAACCACAACAAATCTCAACTTATTTCACTTGAAGATGGATCACACACTGTTCTCAATCAGACACTGTTAAACTCTGCTAATTAGAAACTTGTTTTTCAGAGCTTCAAATCTCATATCCTTTGGAATGAAGATGACTAAGGACCTTATAATCTTAAGTCCAGAACCACAAAGCCAAACTTCAATCTGTAGAGAAATTTAGAGAAAAACACTTTCTCTCTATCACACAACAAACCTTGCCAAGCACAATCTTCATACAGGTGAATAGAAATTTTTCTATACAACAATCCGAACCACCAAATTATGGATTTACCATCTTCAAACACTTCTCTAAATCATATCCAAAGATCATACTCTGGTATTCAATAGAGGAAATATTTAGAGCAAAATACTCAAAGTGTTCTTTAATCAATCAACAAACAACAATGCCAGAAGATATAATTGACACAAATGACAACATAAACATGTTGACATCAATGACAACACCAATTAGCACATACTTGCAACAATTTCCCCCTTTTTCATTGATGGCAACATATGATGTGAGAATCATGTTCTACCATCAATACAAATTCTGCATCAGAACTCCCCCTTTCCTTTTATACTTTTGTACTTTTACTCCCCCTAAGTTTTTCACATGATTTATCTCCCCCTTTGACATCAATGGCAAAGGGCATCATGAAAGGAAGCTAGGTATGTGGAAATCACTTCCTACACTAATCTAATGAGGAGAGATGAGTGCAAATTTATTTTAATCTTTATAGTTACAACAATGTTAACCCACTAATAGAGATATCGCAGCAAACATATACACAAGAATATAAGACAAAAGAAGAGAGACAAGATATACGTGGGGAAACCCCTTACGGGTGAAAAACCCCACACTCTAAAACATAGCTCAAATGTATTCCGTAAACAATGAAGGTTACAATACAGTTACAGAGCCAATGCTCTTGCAGGAGTCTTTGACACTCATATCTAGAGACAATCCGACAATATAACAGTACATGTGAATCACATAATACATCTTCTCTCCAAAACACCTGTTTATAAAGAAAATACAAGGAAAAAATGCCTCTATCTTGGGATGGGCATCCAACATGGCCTCATGGCCCAAAACCCAAGCCTATGGACATTTGTCCAACACTGTAAGATGTTTCTGACACTTGTCAAGTCACCCCATCCCAAAGAGGTCGGCTATTCCCAAGTTGGGCAATGATAGATACTCTTACGACACTTATGACCGTCATAGAATCTGTCATAGTTGTCATATCTTACATATGTAAGATAATCTGTCATACATAGACTATAAATAGCATATTCTCTTACAACATGTCATAACCCTCCTTGGGGCACCCAAAGATGCCTTTTTCAAAGATTTTTCTCAACATGTCTTCACCTATCATAGAATCTTCCATTTCTGACTCTTACATGTCATAGATTTGTCATAGGAATATGTCATAACCGTTTCGGTCAATATTTCCTTACACACATTCCAAGATGCTAACACATGGCAAAATATTCATACCATTAAGCGGGGCACCTATCTCCTCATGTGAGGACAATTTTACAACTTGTCATCTTCCATGTAGGATGACACATAACCGTGCCAACTCCCATAAGATGACAACATAGGATTTGTATCCTAATTACACAATAGGCAATAAATAAATAACTACAATGAAATAATACAAGGAATTACCAAGGTTGATACACCTTAATTCCCAACATTCTCCCACTTGTTCAACACCTTGTAAGAGCTAATGGAATTAATAGGATTTAACTGCTATAGGTCGAGAGGCCCATAGACTCCAAACACCATCTGAACTTCTCTGTGCCTACTCATTTCATCAATGAATTTGCAACATTCTTCAAAGTGTCTACCTTCTCCAAATTCACCTTCCCATCCTCTACCATGTCTTGCACGAAGTGAAACTGTACATCAATATGCTTTGTTCTAGCATGGAAAGTCAGATTCTTTGCTAGGTAAATTGTACTTTGACTATCGCAACAAATCATAATCTATCCTGCATCAACACCAATATCCAAACACAATCTCTTAAGCCAAATGGCTTCCTTGAAAGCATGACTTTCTACCATATACTCAGGTTCTGTTGTGGACAAAGCAACCACAGGTTGTTGCTTACTCATCTGACTAATTGCACCACCAAACCTTGTGAACACATATGCACTGGTGGATCTCCTACTGTCAATGTCACCTGTCCAATTAGAATCCACAAATACAAATTAAATGCGGAGGTCCTGTAACATTATCGTGATAGCATATGGAATACTCAGAAGCACCCCTCAAATATTTGAACACTCACTTAATTGCATCCCAATGTACCCATCCAAGATTAGCCATAAGTTGACTAAGGTCTCCTACTACTTGGGCAATGTCTGGTCTTGTGCAGACCATATCATACATCAAACTACCAATAGCACTAGCATAAGGCACTCTGCTCATGTCCTCCACCTCACTAGGAGATCTTGGACAAACATTAACAGACAACTTTGTCCCCAAAGAAATAGGAACACACAATGGTCTACAATCTACCATGCTGAACCTATCCAACACGGTCTTCACATACTTACTCTGGCTTAACCAAAGTTTTTTGTTATCTTTGTCTCTTATGATTTCCATTCCTAGAATGTACCTAGCTACCCCTATAATTTTCATCTCAAACTATACTGACAACTGAGACTTCAAATCAGAAATCATATTCTTACCATTCCCAATCAACAACATATCATCAACATAGAATTCAATAATGAGAATGCGATCATTGTCAAACTTGTAATACATACAATGATCTGATTTCGATCTCAGATATCCAATCAACAACACAAAGGCATCAAACTTCAAGTACCACATCCTAGGACACTACTTCAAACCATACAAAGACTTTTTCAACTTGCAAACCAAATTTTCTTTACCTTTCTCTATGTAATGCTCTAGCTGTGACATGTAAATCTCTTCCTCCAAATCACCATGAAGGAATGTTGTCTTCACATCCATCTTCTCTACCTCTAAGTCATAAGCTGTTGCAAGAGATAAAAGGAATTGAATAGATGTCATCTTTGCAACAGGAGAGAAAATTTCACCATAATCAATTCCCTCCACTTGTGAGTACCCCTTCACAACCAGTCTAGCCTTGTACTTTTCAACACTGCCATCTACACTGAATTTCTTCTTGAACACCCATTTGCATCCAATAGGTTTCTATCCTTTAAGAAAAGGCACCAAGTCCCATGTTTTATTATTTTCCAAAGAAGCCATCTCATCTTCCATGGCCTCCTTCCAAGAACCTGCATCTTTCATGCCTATAGGGGTAAGTGCAAGAAGATGGGGGGCCAAAAAGGGGTCTTAAGTGGCCATTTTTTTTCTGAAATCAGGAAATACTGGCCTTGGATGAGAAATTGAGCATAGTTACACTCAAAATTTGGAGATGCAACCAAAACAATGTTCGTAGTGCTTCGAGTCTACTTTCTAAACTACTATTTTTTTTTAAATGGCATAGATTAAGGGGTTCAAAAGAGGGAGCCATAGAAATTGGTGTTGTTTCTGTCAAGAAAACATAACATAGCATGTTTTGTGGCTCCCTCAAAAGGTCAACTTTTTTTTGGTATTTTTAAAATCGCTTTGGTGAGAAATTAGCTAATAGCATGTAGTTTATGCCTGATTTTTCTGATAATTTTTTAACGAATATTTGATTTTTTACTAATTTTCAAAGTGGACACATCCTAAAAAATAGAATTTTGGCTATGCTACCCTATAAATTTTGAAAACTAATTGAAAATCATTTTTTATTTTTTTAATATTTGTAGAATGGAGTCTAGTTTCTAAATATGTAATTTTTTTGAAATTTCAATGAATAGTTAATTTACAATGAAAAAAAGACCAAATAGTGGTTTTTGCCCAAAACCAGATACACAAACAAAAGAATGAAAGATGAAAGCCTTAACATTGTTAAAATGTGAAAAAAATCACATCATCAAACAGCTAATGGAAAGCCTAACATTACCCAGGTGTTCGATTTGTTTGACCTTGAAATACGTGCAAATCTAAGGGTTAGCACGAACGAAATTATGTGAAATCTTGAAGAATATGGAAAAACACATCTGTGACTGTTCAAAAGGCACTCCAAGCCTTTGGGTTGGAAATCTAAAGCAAATCCCAAGCCCAAGGCTTGGGATTCCCAAAGCAAGACATAACGCGAGCATGTTATAACGCACTCGCGTTATGTTTTGCTTTGCATTTTTCCTTTTCCGTAAGTCTGTTGTTTGCCATGTTTGACATAATGCGAGTGCGTTATAATGTGCTTGCGTTATGTTCCCCTTAATTTTTTTTTTGTTCAAGTCTATTAATCATGTATGTATGTATGTATGCCTATATGTATGTATGTATATATGTATCTGTGTATGCCTATATCTATGTATCTATGTATCTATGTATGCCTATATTTATGTATGTATAGTGTCGAGGGTAGAGGAGGGTAGAGATGGGAGTGATCCAGATAGGGGAGGAGAGGGGTGGATAAGGATTGAGTGATTAAGGTTTAAGGTTGAGGGTTGAGCGTTTAGGGATAGGATTTAGAGTTTAGGGATAAGCGATTAGAGTTTAGGACCTTGAGGGATTAGGGTTTAGGGTTGAGGCTTTAGGGATAGCATTTAGGGTTAAGGGTAGAGGGATTAGATTTAAGGTAGAGTGTTGAGGGTAGAGGGATTAGGGATAGGATTTAGGGTTGAAAGTTTAGGGTTGAGTGATTAGGGTTTAAGGTATAGTTTAGTAGTTCTTGTGATAGAGCCAGTAAACAATGGGAGATTATTTGTCTGTTTCATAACAATATACCTTCCCTAAGTGCGGGGTGGAGAGCAAGAAACATAGATGTACCCCAATGTAAATCTTTTCTCATAATGATCATCCTTTTGATTTCAACAGTTAATTACTCACTGTGGATGTACCATACGCAAAGCTTTTCTCATAGGGTTTAAGGTATAGTGTCGAGGGTTGAGGGTTTATTGATAGTGTTTAGGGTTGAGGGATTAGGTTTTAGGGTTGATGGATTAGGGTTTAAGGTATAGTGCTGAGGGTTGAGGGTTTAGGGTTGACGGATTAGGGTTTAGGGTTGACGGATTAGCATTTAATGTTGAGGTTAGGGTTAGAGTGTCAAGGGTAGAGGGATTAGGTATAGGGTTTAGGGTTGAAGGTTTAAGGATTGAGGGTTGAGGCTTTCGGGATGAGGGTATAAGGCTTAAGATATAGTGTCAAGTGTTGAGGGTGTAGGGATAGGGTTTAAGTTTTAAGGGTTAAGGGTTGAGGGATAGGGATTAGGGTTTAAGGTATAGTGTTGAAGGTTGATGGTTTAGGGATAGGGTTTAGGTTTGAGGGATTAGGGTTTAGGGTTGATGAATTAGGGTTTAATGTTGAGAGTTGAGGGTTGAGGGTTGAGGGTTGAGGTTGAGGGATAGGGTTAATGGTCAAGGGATTAGGGTTCAATAAGAGTGTCGAGGGTAGAGGGATTAGGGATAGGGTTTAGGGTTGAAGGTTTAATGATTTACGGTTGAGGTTTTAGGGATGAGGGTTAAGGGATTAGGGTTTAAGATATAGTGTCGAGTGTCGAGCATGTAGGGATAGGTTTTAGGGTTCAAGTTTTAAGGGTTAAGGGTCGAGGGATCAGACTTAAGGGTTGAGGGATTAGGGTTTGATGTTGAGGGTTGAGTACATTGAGGTTCGAGGGTTAAGGATTTCAGGATAGGATTGAGGGTCGAGGGATTAGGGTTAAGGGATAGGGTTGGAGGGTTTAGGGATAAGGGATTAGGGTTTAAGGTATAGTATCAGGCCCGTTGAAGGTCCAGGAATAGGGATAGAGAGTAGGGTTTAGGAATCGGGATAGCATTTAGGGTTTAGGGATGAGGGATTAGAGTTGAGGGATGATGGATTAGGGTTGAGGGTTGAGGGATTAGGGTTTAGGGATAAGGTTTAGGGTTGAGGGTTGAGGGATTAGGGTTTAAGGTATAGTGTTGAGGGTTTAGGGATAGGGTTTAGGGTTGAGGGATTAGAGTGAGGGGTTGAGGGATTAGGATTTGATGTTGAGGGTTAAGGGTTTAGGGTTTAGGGATAGGGTTGAGGGTCGAGGGATCAGAGTTAAGGGTTGACAGATTAGGGTTTGACATTAAGGGTTGAGGGTTGAGGTTCGAGGGTCAAGGGTTTAGGGATAGGGTTGAGGGATTAGGGTTTGATGTAGAGGGTTGAGTACATTGAGGTTCGAGGGTTAAGGATTTCAGGATAGGGTTGAGGGTCGAGGGATTAGGGTTAAGGGATAGGGTTGGAGGGTTTAGGGATAAGGGATTAGGGTTTAAGGTATAGTATCAGGCCCGTTGAAGGTCTAGGAATAGGGATAGAGATTAGGGTTTAGGAATCGGGATAGCATTTAGGGTTTAGGGATGAGGGATTAGAGTTGAGGGATGACGGATTAGGGTTGAGGGTTGAGGGATTAGGGTTTAGGGATAAAGTTTAGGGTTGAGGGTTGAGGGATTAGGGTTTAAGGTATAGTGTTGAGGGTTTAGGGATAGGGTTTAGGGTTGAGGGATTAGAGTGAGGGGTTGAGGGATTAGGATTTGACGTTGAGGGTTAAGGGTTTAGGGTTTAGGGATAGGGTTGAGGGTCGAGGGATTAGAGTTAAGGGTTGACAGATTAGGGTTTGACATTGAGGGTTGAGGGTTGAGGTTCGAGGGTCAAGGGTTTAGGGATAGGGTTGAGGGTCAAGGGATTAGGGTTAAAGTAGAGTGTGGAGGGTATAAGGATTAGGGATAGGGTTGGAGGGTGTAGGGATAAGGGATTAGGATTTAAGGTATAGTATCGAGTCTATTGAAGGTTTAGGAATAGGGATAGCATTTAGGGTTTAGGGTTGAGGGATTAGAGTTAAGGGATGATGGATTAGGGTTGAGCTTGAAAGAATAGGGTTTAAGGTATAGTGTTGAGAGTTTAGGGATAAGGTTTAGGGTTGAGGGATTAGAGTGAAGCGTTGAGGGATTAGGATTTAATGTTGAGGGTTAAGGATTTAGGGTTTAGGGTTTAGGGATAGGGTTGAGGGTCGAGGGATCAGAGTTAAGGTTTGAGGGATTAGGGTTTGACATTGAGGGTTGAGGGTTGAGGTTCGAGGGACAAGGATTTAGGGATAGGGTTGAGGGTTGAGGGATTAGGGTTAAAGTAGAGTGTGGAGGGTATAAGGATTAGGGATAGGGTCTGAGGGTTTAGCAATAAGGGATTAGGGTTTGAGGTATAGTATCGAGTCTATTGAAGGTTTAGGAATAGGGATACCATTTAGGGTTTAGGGATGAGGGATTAGAGTTGAGGGATGACGGATTAGGGTTGAGGGTTAAGGGATTAGGGTTTAGGGATAAGGTTTAGGGTTGAGGGTTGAGGGATTAGGGTTTAAGGTATAGTGTTGAGGGTTTAGGGATAGGGTTTAGGGTTGAGGGTTTAGAGTGAAGGGTCGAGGGATTAGGATTTGACATTGAGGGTTGAGGGTTAAGGGTTTAGGGTTAAGGGTTTAGGGATAGGGTTGAGTGTTGTGGGTGTTGGATCTAGGGCATACAACTGAGAGGGGGGGGGTGAATCAGTTGTATAGAGCTTGTTCTCTTTCAAACACTTAATTCTCTGTTGTTAGTTAGCAGCATATCAAATAATCATTCATGGAAGCACAATACATAAACACAAGAGCAGATAAGCATCAACACATTGAACACCAAGATTTTGACGTGGAAAACCCGGTTAAGGGAAAAACCACGGGGTGATCAACCCAAGAATTATTCTCTGTTAGAAGAATAAGGAAAAATGAATGGCACATGCCAATAAGGGCTCACTGCCCGAGCACACTGCTCACAAAGAGGCCCACTGCCTACAAGGAGACACACTGTCTACAGAGTGATAAAAATCACAGTCTTGAACTGGAGAATGACATCTCTACCATGTCCGGATCAGTTCCAATTAAGCCCAACAATCTCTGCTCTGCCTTTCGCACCTTTCTTCGCTACACCATGCTCATCCACATGCCACACCTTGAAATGAATTCACAAATCATTATTTATACAAGACATCGACTTAGGAACAAGCATCTAAGTCGGCAAACAACCATAGGAGTATCCGCAAGATGAATAACACATCCGGTCGGCTATTACAAGAACATTCGCAGGATGAACAACTCATCCGGTCGGCTAAACAGAGCAATAACTTCATCCGGAAGAATAACTTCAATTCCGGGCTCTACCATCAATGCGGACCAACAACACAACCTAATCATGATTCAAGAACCTTCACAAGTCTGTTTGAGTGTCCGGATACATCCGCACTTCCTCTGCTTACTGGGATCTCTTGTCTTCCTCATCCGGAACTTCAAGAACACAGTCTGTCGCCACTGTCATAATGCAAGAGGTACTTCCGGACCTCCAAATCACACACAAATCAGGATGACACATCACAAGGACATCTCAAACACTCCTTACAATCCGCAGATTATGATAATACAATTCCGGACCTCACCGGACCTTTTTGTGATCCTCTGTCACCTCCGGATACTTGCCGGACCCGGTTCTATACCGGCAGCCATAACTCCTTCAGATCTTCATGCGGACCTCTGAAATCTTAACTGTAGCATCTCAAGACTCATATCTACTAACCCTTTAATCCGCATCCTCCGGTTCTCATCCTATACAGTATATTTACCTTCTTCTCATCACTGTTCTTCACTGTTCCTGACTGAGGCTAATTTTCTCAATATCCTCAGCACAAAGCTCATCAAATCCTTCTTGTCAATGCAGTATGAGTATGTTGACATCAATGACAACAATGGCTCACCTCATACTTGCAACAATCTCCCCCTTTGTCATTGATGGCAACATATGATGTGAAAAACCATCAAGACAAGAACTTCTCTTTTCTGTCACAGCTCCCCCTATCAACAACAACTCTTCACATGTCTTCCTTTGCTGCTCCCCCTTTGATCATCAACCACTTGTTTTTCACATGTCTTCTCTCCCCCTTTGACATCAATGGCAAAGGGCTCATACTTGCAACTCTCATGCATCAGAATAATACCAGCTGCTCCCCCTTAGTTGCAGCTCCCCATTAGTCCGGATCACAAGATATGATTGTGATAGCCACCGGACTGATGCACATCAGTGCATCTTAGTTCATCACCGGAGGGGCCATGACCCCTAACTTCTCCCGGAGATATTCAAAAGAGTCCTTGGGAAGAGGTTTTGTAAAGATATCTGCAATCTGATCCTTGGAGGGAACATACTCCAATCTGACTTCTTCCTTGTTTACTTGTTCTCTCAAAAAGTGAAATTTGATAGATATGTGCTTAGTCTTAGAATGCAATACCGGATTCTTGGAAATATTAATTGCACTTGAATTATCACAGAAAATTGTGATAGGCTCCTCATATTCAACTTTGATGTCTCTTAGCATCTGCTTCATCCACAAGATTTGAGTGCAACTACCTGCTGCTGCAATGTATTCTGCTTCAGTTGTAGACAGAGATATTGCATCTTGTTTCTTGCTTAGCCAAGAAACCAATCTCTTCCCCAAAAAGAATGCTCCACCACTAGTGCTCTTCCGGTCATCCACATCTCCTGCCCAATCTGCATCTGTGTAAGCATGAAGAGAAAAATCCAGATCTCTAGGATACCATAGACCATACTCAACTGTCCCTTTCAAGTATCTAAAAATTCTTTTGATTGCCATAACATGAGATTCTCTAGGATCAGCCTAGAATCTTGCCACAAGACCAACAGCTTGCATTATATCTGGTCTAGTTTGAGTGAGATACAACAATCCACCAATCATTGATCTATACTTTGTCTGATCTGCCTTTGGAGAATCATCATCTTTGCTTAACTTACATCCGGTTGCCATAGGAGTGTTCATAGGCTTTGAGTCTTCCATACCAAATTTCTTTAACAATTCTTTCACATATTTGGTCTGAGAAATGAAGATCCCTTCTTTTGTTTGAGTAATTTGCAGACCCAAGAAGAAATTCATTTCACCAAGCATAGACATTTCAAACTCACTTTTCATCTGATTTGCAAAAGTTTTACACATACTATCTCTTCCTCCAAAAATGATATCATCCACAAACACTTCAACAATCAGAATGTTTTCATGATCAATTTTGAAATATAAGTTGCTGTCAGCAGTACCTTTGTTGAATCCAATCTGCACAAGATGCTTATCCAACCTTTCATACCATGCTCTTGGGGCTTGCTTCAATCCATACAAAGCTTTCTTCAACTTGCAGACCATATTATTATCAGACAATTGAAATCCATCCGGTTGTTCAATGTAGACTTCTTCTTCCAGATCACCATTTAGGAAGGCAGACTTGACATCCATCTGATATACCTTGAAATCTTTGAAGGCAGCAAATGCAAGAAGTAATCTGACTGCTTCAATTCTTGCTACCGGAGCAAAAGTCTCTTCAAAGTCAATTCCTTCTATTTGAGAGTAGCCTTTGCAGACCAATCTAGCTTTGTTTCTGATTACTTCACCAGCTTCATTTAGTTTGTTCCGGAAGACCCACTTGGTTCCAATTACATTCCTGTCTCTAGGTCTGGGAACAAGATCCCAAGTATGATTTTTCTCAATTTGCATCAGTTCATCTTCCATCGCTTTGGTCCAATTTTCATCATTGCAGGCTTCATTCATTGTTTTAGGTTCAATCTTTGAAATCAGACAACATTCATTCTGATCTTGAGCAATATTCCTTCTAGTTTGTACACCTTTGCTTCTGTCACCTATGATCTGATCTTCAGAGTGATTCAGTTTTACATACCTTGGAATTTTGGGAGTATCCAGTACTGCTGTTTCTTGATCAGGCTCATTCAAACCTAACTCTTCTTCCTGATTTACCGGATCAGGCTAACTCTGTTTCACCGGAGAGGATTGAGTTCCTTGAACACTATCTTGGTCATCTTCATCAAATTCATAAAATCTTGAAGGCTTCTCAATTCCTTCATCAACCTTTACATTGGTACTTTCTATCATTTTCCTCAATCTCTTATTGTAACACCGGTATGCTTTGCTTTGAGTGGAGTAGCCCAAGAAAATTCCTTCATCACTTCTAGCATCAAACTTTCCTAGATCTTCATCTCTTTTAATATAACACTTGCTACCAAATACCCTAAAATATTTCACAGTAGGAGTGATGCCAAACCAAAGTTCATAGGGGGTCTTACCGGTGTTGTTTCTGATTTGAACTCGATTGAGAGTGTAGACTGCAGTGCTGATAGCTTCTTTCCAAAACATTTGAGGAACATTTGCTTCCAACATCATTGTCCTAGCAGCTTCCTGGATGGTCCGGTTCTTTCTCTCAACTACTCCATTCTGCTGTGGAGTCTTAGGAGCAGACAACTGTCTCCTTATACCCTGTTTCTCACAAAAGTCAATGAATTCACCAGATGTAAATTCACCACCTCTATCAGACCTTAGACACTTTAGTTTCAATCCGGTTTGATTCTCCACCATAGCTTTGAAGATTTTGAACTTCTCAAAAGCTTCTGATTTTTCTTTTAGAAAGGTAACCCACATCATCCAGGAATGATCATCAATTAACAACATGAAATATCTATCTCCTTGCAGACTCTTGATTCTTGTCGGACCACATAGATCAGTATGTACTAATTCCAACAATCCGGTAGAAGACTGATCTTTGCTTTTAAAAGAGACTCTGCTTTGTTTGCCTAACTGACATTCTTTACACACACTGTTTGTAGGTTTTATCAACTTTGGAAGATCTCTCACAGCCTGAGTATTGCTTATTTTGATGATGTTATCAAAATTTACATGACACATTCTTCTATGCCATAACCAACTCTGATCAATTTGAACAAACAAACAACTTTTATTTGAACCAACCAGATGAAAGATGTTACCTCTTGTCTGAGTACCGGATGCAATTTCAGTTCCGGAGCTTGTAAAGATTCTGCATTTTCCATTCTTGAACCGGAGATCATAGCCTTTGTCCACTAACTGACCAACACTGAGAAGATTGTGCTTCAATCCTTCAACATATAGTACATTACCTGTTTTGCTCTTACCATCAAAGGAAATAGTTCCCCTACCTCTGATTCTGCCAGCAGAATTGTCACCAAACTTTACCATTCCTCCTTCATATCTTTCCAAGTCTAAGAACTTATTCTTGTCACCAGTCATATGGTGAGAGCATCCACTGTCAATAACCCAATCATCCTTTTCTTCCACTTGAGCAGCCAAGGCTTTTTCAACAACTTTGTGATTGACAGATTCAGAGAGCAAGGAATCTTCTTCCTTGATGGCTATAAACACCCACTCATTTCCAGATTTGCTTCCTGGATCTGATTCATCATCTGTTACTCCTTCATTGTCATCTTCTTCATGAACATAATAGCAATTCTTTTGAAACCTTTGTCTGTGAGTATTAGATCTTGCAGATCTCTCCGGACATCTTGAGGCAAAATGACCAATCTTATTGCAGTTAAAACACTTAAAGGGTAGTTTTCCTTCATACTTACCGGATCCTCTTGGCAGTCTCTTTGCAATGAGGGCTTCAAGTTGAGCTGTTTCTGCTTCTTCTTCTTCCATGTCTCTTCTTGCTTGATCATACCATGACATTTTCCTTGATGAGTTTTCACCCGGATCAAATCTCTGTTTGCCTTTCACATAGGCACTGGCTTTAAAAGCAGACTCAGTCTTGGGTGGATCATCTCCAAACTCGGTCATTTCAAATGCAGCTAGTTTGCCAGCCAATTGTTCTCTTGTGACAGTTGTGTGGGCTCTGAATTCATCAATGGCAGCAACTTTGATTTTGTAGGCAGCAGGAAGGGATCTTAGGATTTTGCAGACAATCTCATTTTCATCTAGAGTTCCACCAGCATTTCTGATTCCACATACCAGCTCATTTACTCTTGGCATAAAGGTAGTAATGTTTTCATCATCTCTCATTTTCAATCTTTCAAATTTCCCTTTCAGACTTTGCAACCTTGCACTTTTGACAAACTCATCTCCTTCATACAGAAGTTCCAGTTTAGTTAGGATCTCATATGCAGTTGGTAGGTCAATGACATTCGAGAGATCTGAGTCATTCAATGCGCTTAGAAGAGCTTCCTTGGTCCGCAGATTGTTTTCAGCTTCTGTGGTTTCATCAGGAGTTGTCGGACCACCTTGTGGGGGTATATATGGTTTTGAAATCATAGCCAAGTATGCTTTTCCCATACATTCCAAATGACACTTCATGCGACCTTTCCAAAGAGTGAAGTTGGTTCCATCGAACTTCGGACTATCCTTCTTGTATGATGACATCCTGGATCACCTCAAGCGGTTAAGCTCCTATCAGAGGAACTCAGCTCTGATACCAATTGTTGGATCTAGGGCATACAACTGAGAGGGGGGGGGTGAATCAGTTGTATAGAGCTTGTTCTCTTTCAAACACTTAATTCTCTGTTGTTAGTTAGCAGCATATCAAATAATCATTCATGGAAGCACAATACATAAACACAAGAGCAGATAAGCATCAACACATTGAACACCAAGATTTTGACGTGGAAAACCCGGTTAAGGGAAAAACCACGGGGTGATTAACCCAAGAATTATTCTCTGTTAGAAGAATAAGGAAAAATGAATGGCACATGCCAATAAGGGCTCACTGCCCGAGCACACTGCTCACAAAGAGGCCCACTGCCTACAAGGAGACACACTGTCTACAGAGTGATAAAAATCACAGTCTTGAACTGGAGAATGACATCTCTACCATGTCCGGATCAGTTCCAATTAAGCCCAACAATCTCTGCTCTGCCTTTCGCACCTTTCTTCGCTACACCATGCTCATCCACATGCCACACCTTGAAATGAATTCACAAATCATTATTTATACAAGACATCGACTTAGGAACAAGCATCTAAGTCGGCAAACAACCATAGGAGTATCCGCAAGATGAATAACACATCCGGTCGGCTATTACAAGAACATTCGCAGGATGAACAACTCATCCGGTCGGCTAAACAGAGCAATAACTTCATCCGGAAGAATAACTTCAATTCCGGGCTCTACCATCAATGCGGACCAACAACACAACCTAATCATGATTCAAGAACCTTCACAAGTCTGTCTGAGTGTCCGGATACATCCGCACTTCCTCTGCTTACTGGGATCTCTTGTCTTCCTCATCCGGAACTTCAAGAACACAGTCTGTCGCCACTGTCATAATGCAAGAGGTACTTCCGGACCTCCAAATCACACACAAATCAGGATGACACATCACAAGGACATCTCAAACACTCCTTACAATCCGCAGATTATGATAATACAATTCCGGACCTCACCGGACCTTTTTGTGATCCTCTGTCACCTCCGGATACTTGCCGGACCCGGTTCTATACCGGCAGCCATAACTCCTTCAGATCTTCATGCGGACCTCTGAAATCTTAACTGTAGCATCTCAAGACTCATATCTACTAACCCTTTAATCCGCATCCTCCGGTTCTCATCCTATACAGTATATTTACCTTCTTCTCATCACTGTTCTTCACTGTTCCTGACTGAGGCTAATTTTCTCAATATCCTCAGCACAAAGCTCATCAAATCCTTCTTGTCAATGCAGTATGAGTATGTTGACATCAATGACAACAATGGCTCACCTCATACTTGCAACAGTGGGATCATAGTTAAGGGCTGAGGGTCAAGGGATTAGGGTTAAAGTAGAGTGTGGAGGGTATAAGGATTAGGGATAGGGTTGGAGGGTTTAGGGATAAGGGATTAGGGTTTAAGGTATAGTATCGAGTCAGTTGAGGGTTTAGGAATAGGGATAGAATTTAGGGTTTAGGGATGAGGGATTAGAGTTGAGGGATGATGGATTAAGGGTTGAGGATTGAGGGATTAGGGTTTAGGGATAAGGTTTAGGGTTGAGGGTTGAGGGTTTAGGGTTTAAGGTATAGTGTTGAAGGTTTAGGGATAGAGATTAGTATTTGACGTTGAGGGTTGAGGGTTTAGGGTTTCAGGTTTAGGGATAGGGTTGAGGGTCGAGGGATCAGAGTTAAGGGTTGAGGGATTAGGGTTTGACATTGAGGGTTGAGGGTTGAGGTTCGAGGGTCAAGGGTTTAGGGATAGGGTTGAGAGTCGAGGAATTAGGGTTAAAGTATAGTGCCGAGGGTATAAGGATTAGGGATAGGGTTGGAGGGTTTAGGGATAATGGATTAGGGTTTAAGGTATGGTATCGAGTCTGTTGAAGGTTTAGGAATAGGGATAGCATTTAGGGCTTAGGGACGAGGGATTAGAGTTGAGGAATGACAGATTAGGGTTGAGGGTTGAGGGATTAGGGTTTAGGGATAAGGTTTAGGGTTGAGGGTTGAGGGATTAGGGTTTAAGGTATAGTGTTGAGGGTTTAGGGATAGGGTTTAGCGTTGAGGAATTAGAGTGAAGGGTTGAGGGGTTAGGATTTGACATTAAGGGTTGAGGCTTTAAGGTTTAGGGTTTAGGGATAGGGTTGAGGGTTGAGGGATCAGAGTTAAGGGTTGAGGGATTAGGCTTTGACATTGAGGGTTGAGGGTTGAGGTTCAAGGGTCAAGGGTTTAGGGATAGGGTTGAGGGTCGAGGGATTAGGGTTCAAGTAGAGAGTGGAGGGTATAAGGATTAGGGATAGGGTTGGAGGGTATAGGGATAAGGTATTAGGGTTTAAGGTATAGTATCGAGTCTGATGAAGGTTTAGGAATAGGGATAGCATTTAGGGTTTAGGGATGAGGGATTAGAGTTGAGGGATGACGGATTAGGGATGAGGGTTGAGGGATTACGGTTTAGGGATAAGGTTTAGGGTTGAGGGTTGAGGGATTAGGGCTTAAGATATAGTGTTGAGGGTTTAGGGATAGGGTTAAGGGTTAAGGGATTAGAGTGAAGGGTCGAGGGATTAGGATTTGACGTTGAGGGTTGAGGGTTGAGGGTTTACGGTTTACGGTTTAGGGATAGGGTTGAGGGATTAGGGTTTGACGTTGAGCGTTGAGGGTCAAGGGATTAGGGTTAAAGTAGAGTGTGGAGGGTATAAGGATTAGGGATAGGGTTGGAGGGTTTAAGGATAAGGGATTAGGGTTTAAGCTATAGTATCGAGTCGGTTGAAGGTTTAGGAATAGGGATAGCATTTAGGGTTTAGGGATGGGGGATTAGAGTTGAGCGATGATGGATTAGGGTTGAGGGTTGAGGGATTAGGGTTTAGCAATAAGGTTTAGGGTTGAGGGTTCAGGGATTAGATTGAAGGGTTGAGGGATTAGGAATTGGCATTAAGGGTTGAGGCTTTAGGGTTTAGTGTTTAGGGATAGGGTTGAGGGTCAAGGGATCAGGGTTAAGGGTTGAGGGATTAGGGTTTGACGTTGAGGGTTGAGGTTTGAGGTTTGAGGGTCAAGGGTTTAGGGATAGGGTTGAGGGTTGAGGGATTAGGGTTAAAGTAGAGTGTGGAGGGTATAAAGATTAGGGATAGGGTTGGAGGGTATAGGGATAAGGGATTACCATTTAAGGTATAGTATCGAGTCTGTTGAAGTTTTAGGAATAGGGATAGTATTTAGGGTTTAGGGATGAGGTATTAGAGTTGAGGGATGCGGATTAGGGTTAAGGGTTGAGGGATTAGGGTTTAGGGATAAGGTTTAGTGTTGAGGGTTGAGGGATTAGGGTTTAAGGTATAGTGTTGAGGGTTTAGGGATAGGGTTTAGGGTTGAGGGATTAGAGTGAAGGGTTGAGGGATTAGGATTTGTCGTTGAGGGTTGAGGCTTTAGAGTTTAGGGTTTAGGGATAGGGTTGAGGGTCGAGGGATCAGAGTTAAGGGTTGAGGGATTAGGGTTTGACATTGAGGGTTAAGGGTTGAGGTTCGAGGGTCAAGGGTTTAGGGATAGGGTTGAGAGTCGAGGGATTAGGGTTAAAGTAGAGTGTGGAGGGTATAAGGATTAGGGATAGGGTTGGAGGGTTTAGGGATAAGGGATTAGGGTTTAAGGTATAGTATCGAGTCTGTTGAAGGTTTAGGAATAGGGATAGCATTTAGGGCTTAGGGATGAGGGATTAGAGTTGAGGGATGACGGATTAGGGTTGAGGGTTGAGGGATTAGGGTTGGGATAAGGTTTAGGGTTGAGGCTTTAGGGATTAGGGTTTAAGGTATAGTGTTGAGGGTTTAGGGATAGGGTTTAGGGTTGAGGAATTAGAGCGAAGGGTTGAGGGATTAGGATTTGACTTCTAGGGTTGAGGCTTTAGGGTTTAGGGTTTAGGGATAGGGTTGAGGGTCAAGGGATCAGAGTTAAGGGTTGAGGGATTAGGTTTTGACATTGAGGGTTGAGAGTTGAGGTTCGAGGGTCAAGGGTTTAGGGATAGGGTTGGGGTCGAGGGATTAGGGTTAAAGTAGAGTGTGGAGGGTATAAGGATTAGGGATAGGGTTGGAGTGTATAGGGATAAGGGATTAGCATTTAAGGTATAGTATCGAGTCTGTTGAAGGTTTAGGAATAGGGATAGCATTTAGGGTTTAGGGATGAGGGATTAGAGTTGAGGGATGATCGATTAGGGTTGAGGATTGAGGGATTAGGGTTTAGGGATAAGGTTTAGGGTTGAGGGTTGAGGGATTAGGGCTTAAAATATAGTGTTGAGAGTTTAGGGATAGGGTTTAGTGTTAAGGGATTAGAGTGAAGGGTCGAGGGATTAGGATTTGATGTTGAGGGTTGAGGGTTGAGGGTTTAGGGTTTACGATTTAGGGATAGGATCGAGGGAGTAGGGTTTGACATTGTGCATTGAGGGTCAAGGGATTAGGGTTAAAGTAGAGTGTGGAGCGTATAAGGATTAGGGATAGCATTGGAGGGTTTAGGGATAAGGGATTAGGGTTTAAGGTATAGTATCGAGTCAGTTGAGGGTTTAGGAATAGGGATAGCATTTAGGGTTTAGGGATGAGGGATTAGAGTTGAGGGATGATGGATTAGGGTTGAGAGTTGAGGGATTAGGGTTTAGGGATAAGGTTTAGGGTTTAGGGTTGAGGAATTAGAGTGAAGGGTTCAGGGTTTGTTGTTTAGGATTTAGGGATATGGTTTAGCGTTAAGGGATTAGAGTGAAGGGTCGAGGGATTAGGATTTGATGTTGAGGGTTGAGTGTTGAAGGTTTAGGGTTTACGATTTAGGGATAGGGTTGAGGGATTAGGGTTTGACGTTGAGTGTTGAGGGTCAAGGGATTAGGGTTAAAGTAGAGTGTCGAGCGTATAAGGATTAGGGATAGGGTTGGAGGGTTTAGGGATAAGGGATTAGGGTTTAAGGTATAGTATCGAGTCGATTGAGGGTTTAGGAATAGGGATAGCATTTGGGGTTTAGGGATGAGGGATTAGAGTTGAGGGATGATGAATTAGGGTTGAGGGTTGAGGGATTAGGGTTTAGGGATAAGGTTTAGGGTTGACGGTTGAGGGATTAGAGTGAAGGGTTGAGGGTTTATTGTTTAGGGTTTAGGGTTATGGTTGAGGGTCGAGGGATCAGAGTTAAGGGTTGAGGGATTAGGGTTTGATGTTGAGGGTTGAGGGTTCAGGTTTGAGGGTCAAGGGTTTAGGGATAGGGTTGAGGGTCGAGGGATTAGGGTTAAAGTAGAGTGTGGACGGTATAAGGATTAGGGATAGGGTTGGAGGGTTTAGGGATAAGGGATTAGGGTTTAAGGTATAGTATCAAGTCTATTGAAGGTTTAGGAATAGGGATAGCATTTAGGGTTTAGGGATGAGGGCGTAGAGTTGAGGGATGACGGATTAGGGTTGAGGTTTGAGGGAGTAGTGTTTAGGAATAAGGTTTAGGGTTGAGGGTTGAGGGATTAGGGTTTAAGGTATAGTGTTGAGGGATTAGGGATAGGGTTTACGGTTGAGGGATTAGAGTGAAGGGTCGAGGGATTAGGATTTGACGTTGAGGGTTGAGGATTGAGGGTTTAGGGTTTACGGTTTAGGGATAGGGTTGAGGGATTAGGATTTGATGTTGAGGGTTGACGATCGAGGGACTAGGGTTAAAGTAGAGTGTGGAGGGTATAAGGATTAGGGATAGGGTTGCAAGGTTTAGGGATTAGGGTTTAGGGTTTAAGGTATAGTATCGAGTTGGTTGAGGTTTTAGAAATTAGGATAGCATTTAGGGTCTAGGGATGAGGGATTAGAGGTTAGGGATGATGGAGTAGGGTTGAAGGTTGAGGGATTAGGGTTGAGCGTTGAGGAATTAGAGTGAAGGGTTGAGGGTTTAGGGTTTAGGGATAGGGTTGAGGGTCAAGGGATCAGAGTTAAGGGTTGAGGGATTAGGGTTTGACATTGAGGGTTGAGGGTTGAGGTTTGAGGATCAAGGGTTTAGGGATAGGGTTGAGAGTCGAGGGATTAGGGTTAAAGTAGAGTGTGGAGGGTATAAGGATTAGGGATAGGGTTGGAGGGTTTAGGGATAAGGGATTAGGATTTAAGGTATAGTATCGAGTCGGTTGAAGGTTTAGAAATAGGGATAGCATTTAGGGTTTAGGGATGAGGGATTAGAGTTGAGGGATAATGGATTAGGGTTGAGGGTTGAGGGATTAGGGTTTAGGGATAAGGTTTAGGGTTGAGGGTTGAGGGATTAGGGTTTAAGGTATAGTGTTGAGGGTTTAGGAATAGGGTTTAGGGTTGAGGGATTAGAGTGAAGGGTTGAGGGATTAGGATTTGGCGTTGAGGGTTAAGGCTTTAGGGTTTAGGGTTTAGGGATAGGGTTAAGGGTCGAGGGATCAGAGTTAAGGGTTGAGGGATTAGGGTTTGACATTGAGGGTTGAGGGTTGAGGTTTGAGGATCAAGGGTTTATGGATAGGGTTGAGGGTTGAGGGATTAAGGATAAAGTAGAGTGTGGGGGGTATAAAGATTAGGGATAGGGTTGGAGGGTATAGGGATAAGGGATTAGCATTTAAGGTATAGTATCGAGTCTGTTGAAGGTTTAGGGATGACGGATTAGAGTCGAGGGATGATGGATTAGGGTTGAGGGTTGAGGGATTAGGGTTTAGGGATAAGGTTTAGGGTTAAGGGTTGAGAGATTAGGGTTTAAGGTATAGTGTTGAGGGTTTAGGGATAGGGTTTAGGGTTGACGGATTAGACTGAAGGGTTGAAGGATTAGGATTTGGCATTGAGGGTTGAGGCTTTAGGCTTTAGGGTTTAGGGATAGGGTTGAGGGTCGAGGGATCAGAGTTAAGGGTTGAGGTTTGAGGATCAAGGGTTGAGGGATAGGGTTGACAGTCGAGGGATTAGGGTTAATGTAGAGTGTGGAGGGTATAAGGATTAGGGATAGGGTTGGAGGGTTTAGGGATAAGGGATTAGGGTTTAAGGTATAGTATCAAGTATGTTGAAGGTTTAGGAATAGGGATAGCATTTAGGGCTTAGGGATGAGGGATTAGAGTTGAGGGATGATGGATTAGTTTTGAGCATTGAGGGATTAGGGTTTAGGGATAAGGTTTAGGGTTGAGGGTTGGGGGATTAGGGTTTAAGGTATAGTGTTGAGGGTTTAGGGATAGGGTTTAGGGTTCAGGAATTAGAGTGAAGGGTTGAGGGATTAGGATTTGATGTTGAGGGTGGAGGCTTTAGGGTTTAGGGTTTAGGGATAGGGTTGAAGGTCGAGGGTTCAGAGTTAAGGGTTGAGGGATTAGGGTTTGACATTGAGGGTTGAGGGTTGAGGTTTGAGCGTCAAGGGTTTAGGGATAGGGTTGAGGGTCGAGGGATTAGGGTTAAAGTAGAGTGTGAAGGGTATAAGGATTAGGGATAGGGTTGGAGGGTTTAGGGATAAGGGATTAGGGTTTAAGGTATAGTATCGAGTCTGTTGAAGGTTTAGGAATAGGGATAGCATTTAGGGTTTAGGGATGAGGGATTAGAGTTGAGGGATGATGGATTAGGGTTGAGGGTTGAGGGATTAGGGTTCATGAATAAGGTTTAGGGTTGAGGGTTAAGGGATTAGGGCTTAAAATATAGTGTTGAGGGTTTAGGGATAGGGTTTAGGGTTAAGGGATTAGAGTGAAGGGTCGAGGGATTAGGATTTGACGTTGGGGGTTGAGGGTTGAGGGTTTAGGATTTACGGTTTAGGGATAGGATTGAGGGATTAGGGTTTGATGTTGAGCGTTGAGGGTCGAGGGATTAGGGTCAAAGTAGAGTGTGGAGCATATAAAGATTAGGGATAGGGTTGGAGGGTTTAGGGATAAGGTATTAGTGTTTAATCTATAGTATCGAGTCGGTTGAGGGTTTAGGAGTAGGGATAGCATTTAGGGATTAGGGATGAGGGATTAGAGTTGAGGGATGATGGATTAGGGTTGAGGGTTGAGAAATTAGGGTTTAGGGATAAGGTTTAGGTTTGAGGGTTGAGGGTTTAGGGATAGGGTTGAGGGTCGAGGGATCAGAGTTAAGGGTTGAGGGATTACGGTTTGATATTGAGGGTTGATGGTTGAGGTTCGAGGTTCTAGGGTTTAGCTATAGGGTTGAGGGTCGAGGGATTAGAGTTAAAGTAGAGTGTGGAGGGTATAAGGATTAGGGATAGGGTTGGAGGGTTTAGGGATAAGGGATTAGGGTTTAAGGTATAGAATCAAGTTGGTTGAAGGTTTAGGAATAGGGATACCATTTAGGGTTTAGGGATGAGGGATTAGAGTTGAAGGATGACAGATTAGGGTTGAGGGTTGAGGAATTAGTGTTTAGGGATAAGGTTTAGGGTTGAGAGTTGAGGGATTAGGGTTTAAGGTATAGTATTGAGGGTTTAGGGATAGGGTTTAGGGTTGAGGGATTAGAGTGAAGGGTTGATGGATTAGGATTTGACGTTTAGGGTTGACGCTTTAGGGTTTAGGGTTTAC
Source organism: Cunninghamia lanceolata (assembly GCA_027924645.1). Lineage (NCBI taxonomy): Eukaryota > Viridiplantae > Streptophyta > Pinopsida > Cupressales > Cupressaceae > Cunninghamia > Cunninghamia lanceolata. The sequence continues at coordinate 2,345,998 of BSBN01000286.1, read as the reverse complement.
GGATAGGGTTGAGGGTCGAGGGATCAGAGTTAAGGGTTGAGGGATTAGTGTTTGACGTTGAGGGTTGAGGGTTGAGGTTCGAGGGTCAAAGGTTTAGGGATAGGGTTGAGCATCGAGGGATTAGGGTTAAAGTAGAGTGTGGAGGGTATAAGGATTAGGGATAGGGTTGGAGGGCATAAGGATAACGGATTAGGGTTTAAGGTATAGTATCAAGTCTGTTGAAGGTTTAGGAGTAGGGATAGCATTTAGGGTTTAGGGATGAGGGATTAGAGTTGAGGGATGACAGATTAGGGTTGAGGGTTGAGGGATTAGGCTTTAGGGATAAGGTTTAGGGTTGATGGTTGAGGGATTAGGGTTTAAGGTATAGTGTTGAGGGTTTAGGGATATGGTTTAGGGTTGAGGGATTAGAGTGAATGGTTAAGGGATTAGGATTTGGCATTGAGGGTTGAGTGTTGAGGGTTTAGGGTTTACAGTTTACAGATAGGGTTGAGGGATTAGGGTTTGATGTTGAGGGTTGAGGGTCGAGGGATTAGGGTTAAAGTAGAGTGTGGAGGGTATAAGGATTAGGGATAGGGTTGGAGGGTTTAGGGATAAGGGATTAGGGTTTAAGGTATAGTATCGAGTTGGTTGAGGGTTTAGGAATAGGGATAGCATTTAGGGTTTAGGGATTAGGGATTAGAATTGAGGGAGGATGGATTAGGGGGTTGATGGATTAGGGTTTAGGGATAAGGTTTAGGGTTGAGGGTTGAGGGATTAGAGGGAAGGGTTGAGGGTTTAGGTTTTAGGGTTTAGGGATAGGGTTGAGGGTTGAGGGGTCAAAGTTAAGGGTTGAGGGATTAGGGTTTGAAGTTGAGGGTTGAGGGTTGAGGTTTGAGGGTCAAGGGTTTAGGGATAGGGTTGAGGGTCAAGGGATTAGGGTTAAAGTAGAGTGTGGAAGGTATAAGGTTTAGGGATAGGGTTGGAGGGTTTAGGGATAAGGGATTAGGGTTTAAGGTGTAATATCGAGTCGGTTGAAGGTTTAGGAATAGGGATAGCATTTAGAGTTCAGGGATGAGGGATTAGAGTTGAGGGATGAGGGATTAGGGTTGAGGGTTGAGGGATTAGGGTTGAGGGTTGAGGGTTGAGGGATTAGGGTTTAAGGTATAGTGTTGAGGGTTTAGGGATAGGGTTTAGGGTTGAGGAATTAGAGTAAAGGGTTGAGAGATTAGGATTTGGCATTGAGGGTTGAGGCTTTAGGGGTTAGGGTTTAGGGATAGGGTAGAGGGTCGAGGGATCAGAGTTAAGGTTTGAGGGGTTAGGGTTTGTACGTTGAGGGTTGAGGGTTGAGGTTTGAGGGTCAAGGGTTTAGGGATAGAGTTGAGGGTTGAGGGATTAGGGTTAAAGTAGAGTGTCAAGGGTATAAAGATTAGGGATAGGGTTGGAGGGTATAGGGATAAGGGATTAGCGTTTAAGGTATAGTATCATGTCTGTTGAAGGTTTAGGAATAGGGATAGCATTGAGGGTTTAGGGATGAGGGATTAGAGCTGAGGGATGACGGATTAGGGTTGAGGGTTGAGGGATTAGGGTTTAGGGATAAGGTTTAGGGTTGATGGTTGAGGGATTAGTGTTTAAGGTATAGTGTTGAGGGTTTAGGGATAGGGTTTAGGGTTGAGGGATTAGAGTGAAGGGTTGAGGGATTAGGATTTGGCATTGAGGGTTGAGGCTTTAGGGTTGAGGGTTTAGGGATACGGTTGATGGTCGAGGGATCAGAGTTAAGGGTTGAGGGATTAGGGTTTGACATTGAGGGTAGAGGGTTGAGGTTCGAGGGTCAAGGGTTTAGGGATAGGGTTGAGAGTCGAGGGATTAGGGTTAAAGTAGAGTGTGGAGGGTATAAGGATTAGGGATAGGGTTGGAGGGTTTAGGGATAAGGGATTAGGGTTTAAGGTATAGTATCAAGTCTATTGAAGGTTTAGGAATAGGGATAGCATATAGGGCTTAGGGATGACAGATTAGAGTTGAGGGATGACGGATTAGGGTTGAGGGTTGAGGGATTAAGGTTTAGGGATAAGGTTTAGGGTTGAGGGTTGAGGGATTAGGGTTTAAGGTATAGTGTTGAGGGTTTAGGGATAGAGTTTAGGGTTCAGGAATTAGAGTGAAGGGTTGAGGGATTAGGATTTGGTGTTGAGGGTTGAGGCTTTAGGGATAGGGTTGAGGGTGGAGGGATCAGAGTTAAGGGTTGAGGGATTAGGGTTTGACAATGAGGGTTAAGGGTTGAGCTTTGAGGGTCAAAGGTTTAGGGATAGGGTTGAGGGTCAAGGGATTAGGGTTAAAGTAGAGTGTGGAGGGTATAAGGATTAGGGATAGGGTTGGAGGGTATAGGGTTTAAGGTATAGTATCGAGTCTGTTGAAGGTTTAGGAATAGGGATAGCATTTAGGGTTTAGGGATGAGGGATTAGAGTTGAGCGATGACAGATTAGGGTTGAGGGTTGAGGGATTAGGGTTTAGGGATTAGGTTTAGGGTTGAGGGTTGAGGGATTAGGGCTTAAGATATAGTGTTGAGGGTTTAGGGATAGGGTTTAGGGTTAAAGGATTAGAGTGAAGGGTCAAGGGATTAGGATTTGACGTTGAGGGTTGAGGGTTGAGGGTTTAGGGTTTACGGTTTAGGGATAGGGTTGAGGAATTAGGGTTTGACATTGAGTGTTGAGGGTCGAGGGATTAGGGTTAAAGTAGAGTGTGGAGCGTATAAGGATTAGGGATAGCGTTGGAGGGTTTAGGGATAAGGGATTAGGGTTTAAGGTATAGTATCGAGTCGATTGAGGGTTTAGGAATAGGGATAGCATTTAGGGTTTAGGGATGAGGGATTAGAGTTGAGGCATGATGGATTAGGGTTGAGGGTTGAGGGATTATGGTTTAGGGATAAGGTTGAGGGTTGAGGGTTGAGGGATTAGAGTGAAGGGTTGAGGGTTTAGGGTTTAGGGTTGAGAGATAGGGTTGAGGGTTGAGGGATCAGAGTTAAGGGTTAAGGGATTAGGGTTTGATGTTGAGGGTTGAGGTTCGAGGGTCAAGGGTTTAGGGATAGGGTTGAGGGTTGAGGGATTAGGGTTAAAGTAGAGTGTGGAGGGTATAAGGATTAGGGATAGTGTTGGTGGGCTTAGGGATAAGGGTTGAGAGTTTCAGGTATAGTATTGAGTCAGTTGAAGGTTTAGGAATAGGGATAGCATTTAGGGTTTAGGGATGACGGATTAGAGTTGAGGGGTGACGGATTAGGATTGAGAGTTGAGGAATTAGTGTTTAGGGATAAGGTTTAGGGTTGAGGGTTGAGGGATTAGGGTTTAAGGTATAGTATTAAGGGTTTAGGGATATGGTTTAGGGTTGAGGGATTAGGATTTGACGTTGAGGGTTGAGGCTTTAGGGTTTAGGGTTTAGGGATAGGGTTGAGGATCAAGGCATCAGAGTTAAGGGTTGAGGGATTAGGGTTTGACGTTGAGGGTTGAGGGTTGATGTTTGAGGGTCAAAGGTTTAGGGATAGGGTTGAGCATCGAGGGATTAGGGTTAAAGTAGAGTTTGGAGGGTATAAGGATTAGAGATAGGGTTGGAGGGTATAGGGATAAGGGATTGGGGTTTAAGGTATAGTATCGAGTCTATTGAAGGTTTAGGAATAGGGATAGCATTTAGGGTTGATAGATGAGGGATTAGAGTTGAGGGATGACGGATTAGGGTTGAGGGTTGAGGGATTAGGGTTTAGGGATAAGGTTTAGGGTTGAGGGTTGAGGGATTAGGGTTTAAGGTATAGTGTTGAGGGTTTAGTGATAGGGTTTAGGGTTGAGGGATTAGAGTGAAGGGTCGAGGGATTAGGATTTGACATTGAGGGTTGAGGGTTGAGGGTTTGGGGTTTACGGTTTAAGGATAGGGTTGAGGGATTAGGGTTTGATGTTGAGGGTTGAGGGTTGAGGGATTAGGGTTAAAGTAGAGTGTTGAGGGTATAAGGATTAGGGATAGGGTTGGAGGGTTTAGGGATAAGGGATTAGGGTTTAAGGTATAGTATCGAGTTCGTTGAGGGTTTAGGAAGAGGGATAGCATTTAGGGTTTAGGGATGAGGGATTAGAGTTGAGGGATGATGGATTAGGGTTGAGGGTTGAGGGATTAGGGTTTGGGGATAAGGTTTAGGGTTGAGGGTTGGGGGATTAGAGTGAACGGTTGAGGGTTTAGGGTTTAGGGTTTAGGGATAGGGTTGACGGTTGAGGGATCAAAGTTAAGGGTTGAGGGATAAGGGTTTGATGTTGAGGGTTGAGGGTTGATGTTCAATGCTCAAGGGTTTAGGGATAGGGTTGAGCATTGAGGGATTAGGGTTAAAGTAGAGTGTGGAGGGTATAAGGATTAGGGATAGGGTTGGAGGGTTTAGGGATAAGGGATTAGGGTTTAAGGTATAGTATCGAGTCGGTTGAAGGTTTAGGAATAGGGATAGCATTTAGGGTTTAAGGATGAGGGATTAGAGTTGAGGGATGACGGATTAGGGTTGAGGGTTGAGGGATTAGGGTGTAGGGATAAGGTTTAGGGTTGAGGGTTGAGGGATTAGGGTTTAAGGTATAGTGTTGAGGGTTTAGGGATAGGGTTTAGGGTTGAGGGATTAGAGTGAAGGGTTGAGGGATTAGGATTTGGCATTGAGGGTTGAGGTTTTAGGGATAGGGTTGAGGGTCGAGGGATTAGAGTTAAGGTTTGAGGGATTAGGGTTTGACATTGAGGGTTGAGGGTTGATGTTCAAGGGTCAAGGGTTTAGGGATAGGGTTGAGGGTCGAAGGATTAGGGTTAAAGTAGAGTGTGGAGGGTATAGGGATAAGGGATTAGCGTTTAAGGTATAGTATCGAGTCTGTTAAAGGTTTAGGAATAGGGATAACATTTAGGGTTTAGGGATGAGGGATTAGAGTTGAGGGATGATAGATTAGGGTTGAGGGTTGAGGGATTAGTGTTTAGGGATAAGGTTTAGGGTTGAGGGTTGAGGGATTAGGGTGTAAGGTATAGTGTTGAGGGTTTAGGAATAGGGTTTAGGGTTGAGGGATTAGAGTGAAGGGTTAAGGGATTAGGATTTGGCGTTGAGGGTTGAGGCTTTAGGGTTTAGGGTTTAGGGATAGGGTTGAGGGTCGAGGGATCAGAGTTAAGGGTTGAGGGATTAGGGTTTGACATTGAGGGTTGAGGGTTGAGGTTCGAGGGTCAAGGGTTTAGGGATAGGGTTGAGAGTTGAGGGATTAGGGTTAAATTAGAGTGTGGAGGGTATAAGTATTAGGGATAGGGTTGGAGGGTTTAGGGATAAGGGATTAGGGTTTAAGGTATAGTATCAAGTCTGTTAAAGGTTTAGGAATAGGGATAGCATTTAGGGCTTAGGGATGACAGATTAGAGTTGAGGGATGACGGATTAGGGTTGAGGGTTGAGGGATTAGGGTTTAGGAATAGGGTTTAGGGTTGACAGTTGAGGGATTAGGGTTTAAGGTATAGTGTTGAGGGTTTAGGGATAGGGTTTAGGGTTGAGGAATTAGAGTGAAGGGTTGAGGGATTAGGATTTGACATTTAGGGTTGAGGCTTTAGGGTTTAGGGTTTAGGGATAAGGTTGAGGGTCGAGGGATCAGAGTTAAGGTGTGAGGGATTAGGGTTTGACATTAAGGGTTGAGGGATGAGGTTCAAGGGTTAAGGGTTTAGGGATAGGGTTGAGGGTCGAGGGATTAGGGTTAAAGTAGAGCGTGCAGGGTATAAGGATTAGGGATTAGGGTTTAAGGTATAGTATCGAGTCTGTTGAAGGTTTAGGAATAGGGATAGCATTTAGGGTTTAGGGATGAGGGATTAGAGTTGAGGGATGATGGATTAGGGTTGAGGGTTGAGGGATTAGGGTTTAGGGATAAGGTTTAGGGTTGAGGGTTGAGGGATTAGGGTTTAGGGATAAGGTTTAGGGTTGAGGGTTGAGGGATTAGGGCTTAAGATATAGTGTTGAGGGTTTAGGGATAGGGTTTAGGGTTAAGGGATTAGAGTGAAGGGTCGAGGGATTAGGATTTGATGTTGAGGTTTGAGGGTTGACGGATTAGAGTTTGACGTTGAGCATTGAGGGTTGAGGGATTAGGGTTAAAGTAGAGTGTGGAGCGTATAAGTATTAGGGATAGGGTTGGAGGGTTTAGGGATAAGGGATTAGGGTTTAAGTTATAGTATCGAGTCGGTTAAGGGTTTAGGAATAGGGATAGCATTTAGGGTTTAGGGATGAGGGATTAGAGTTGAGGGATTATGGATTAGGGTTGAGGGTTGAGGGATTAAGGTTTAGGGATAAGGTTTAGGGTTGAGGGTTGAGGGATTAGAGTGAAGGGTTGAGGGTTTAGGGTTTAAGGTTTAGGGATAGGGTTGCGGGTCGAGGGATCAAAGTTAAGGGTTGAGGCATTAGGGTTTGATGTTGAGGGTTGAGGGTTGAGGTTCGAGGGTCAAGGGTTTAGGGATGGGGTTGAGGGTCAAGGGATTAGGGTTAAAGTAGAGTGTGGAGGGTATAAGGATTAGGGATAGGGTTGGAGGGTTTAGGGATAAGGGATTAGGGTTTCAGATATAGTATCGAGTCAGTTGAAGGTTTAGGGATAGGGATAGCATTTAGGGTTTAGGGATGAGGTATTAGAGTTGAGGGATGACGGATTAGGGTTGAGGGTTGAGGAATTAGTATTTAGGGATAAGGTTTAGGGTTAAGGGTTGAGGGATTAGGGTTTAAGGTATAGTATTGAGGGTTTAGGGTTGAGGGATTAGAGTGAAGGGTTGACGAATTAGGATTTGACGTTGAGGGTTGAGGCTTTAGGGTTTAGGGTTTAGAGATAGGGTTGAGGGTCGAGGGATCAGAGTTAAGGGTTGAGGGATTAGGGTTAAGGTTCGAGGGATTAGGGTTAAACTAGAGTGTGGAGGGTATAAGGATTAGGGAGAGGGTTGGAGGGTATAGGGATAAGGGATTAGGGTTTAAGGTATAGTATCGAGTCTGTTGAAGGTTTAGGAATAGGGATAGCATTTAGGGTTTAGGGATGAGGGATTAGAGTTGAGGGATGACAGATTAGGGTTGAGGGTTGAGGGATTAGGGTTTAGGGATAAGGTTTAGGGTTGAGGCTTGAGGGATTAGGGTTTAAGGTATAGTGTTGAGGGTTTAGAGATAGGGTTCAAGGTTGAGGGATTAGAGTAAAGGGTCGAGGGATTAGGATTTGACGTTGAGGGTTGAGGGTTGAGGGTTTAGGGTTTACGATTTAGGGATAGGGTTGAGGGATTAGGGTTTGATGTTGAGGGTTGAGGGTCGAGGGATTAGGGTTAAAGTAGAGTGTGGAGGGTATAAGGATTAGGGATAGTGTTGGAGGGTTTAGGGATAAGGGATTTGGGTTTAAGGTATAGTATCGAGCTGGTTGAGGGTTTAGGAATAGGGATAGAATTTAGGGTTTAGGGATGAGGGATTAGATTTGAGGGATGATGGATTAGGGTTGAGGGTTGAGGGATTAGGGTTTAGGGATAATATTTAGGGTTGAGGGTTCACAGATTAGAGTGAAGGGTTGATGGTTTAGGGTTTAGGGATAGGGTTGAGGGTTGAGGGATCAAAGTTAAGGGTTGAGGGATTAGTGTTTGACGTTGAGGGTTGAGGGTTGAGGTTCGAGGGTCAAGGGTTTAGGGATAGGGTTAAGGGTCAAAGGATTAGGGTTAATGTAGAGTGTGGAGGGTATAAGGATTAGGGATAGGGTTGGAGGGTTTAGGGATAAGGGATTAGGGTTTAAGGTATAGTATCGAGTCGGTTGAAGGTTTAGGAATAGGGATAGCATTTAGGGTTTAGGGATGAGGGATTAGAGTTAAGGGACAACGGATTAGGGTTGAGGGTTGAGGGATTAGGGTTTAGGGATAAGGTTTAGGGTTGATGGTTGAGGGATTAGGGTTTAAGGTATAGTGTTGAGGGTTTAGGGATAGGGTTTAGGGTTGAGGGATTAGAGTGAAAGGTTGAGGGATTAGGATTTCGCATTGAGGGTTGAGGCTTGAGGGTTTAGGGTTTAGGGATAGGGTTGAGGGTCGAGGGATTAGGGTTAAAGTAGAGTGTGGAGGGTATAAAGATTAGGGATAGGGTTGGAGGGTATATGGATAAGGGATTAGCATTTAAGGTATAGTATCGAGTCTGTTGAAGGTTTAGGAATAGGGATAGCATTTAGGGTTTAGGGATGAGGGATTAGAGTTGAGGGATGACGGATTAGGGTTAAGGGATGAGCGATTACGGTTTAGGGATAAGGTTTAGGGTTAAGGGTAGAGGGATTAGGGTTTAAGGTATAGTGTTGATGGTTTAGGTATAGGGTTTAGGGTTGAGGGATTAGAGTGAAGGGTCGAGGGATTAGAATTTGACGTTGAGGGTTGAGGGTTTACGGTTTACGGTTTAGGGATAGGGTTGAGGGATTAGGGTTTGACATTGAGGGTTGAGGGTCGAGGGATTAGTGTTAAAGTAGAGTGTGGAGGGTATAAGGATTAGGGATAGGGTTGGAGGGTTTAGGGATAAGGTATTAGGGTTTAAGGTATAGTATCGAGTCGGTTGAGGATTTAGTAATAGGGATAGCATTTAGGGTTTAGGGATGAGGGATTAGAGTTGAGGGATGATGGATTAGGTTTGAGGGTTGAGGGTTGAGGGATTAGAGTGAAGGGTTGAGGGTTTAGGGTTTAGGGATAGGGTTGAGGGTCGAGGGATTAGTGTTTGACGTTGAGGTTCGAGGGTCAAGGGTTTAGGGATAGGGTTGAGGGTCAAGGGATTAGGGTTAAAGTAGAGTGTGGAGGGTATATGGATTAGGGATAGGGTTGGAGGGTTTAGGTGTAAGGGATTAGGGTTTAAGTTATAGTATCGAGTCTGTTGAAGGTTTAGGAATATGGATAGCATTTAGGGTTTAGGGATGAGGGGTTAGAGTTGAGGGATGACAGATTAGGGTTGAGGGTTGAGGGATTAGGGTTTATGGATAAGGTTTAGGGTTGAGGGTTGAGGGATTAGGGTTTAAGGTATAGTGTTGAGAGTTTCTGGATAGGGTTTAGGGTTGATGGATTAGAGTGAAGGGTTGAGGGATTAAGATTTGATGTTGAGGGTTGAGTATTTAGGTTTTAGGGTTTAGGGATAGCTTTGAGGGTCGAGGGATCAGAGTTAAGGGTTGAGGGATTAGGGTTTGACATTGAGGGTTGAAGGTTGAGGTTTGAGGGTCAAGGGTTTAGGGGTAGGGTTGAGGGTTGAGGGATTAGGGTTAAAGTAGAGTGTGGAGGGTATAAGGATTAGGGATATGGTCTGAGGGTTTAGGGATAAGGGATTAGGGTTTAAGGTATAGTATTGAGTCTATTGAAGGTTTAGGAATAGGGATAGCATTTAGGGTTTAGGGATGAGGGATTAGGGTTGAGGGATGATGGATTAGGGTTGAGGGTTGAGGGATTAGGGTTTAGGGATAAGGTTTAGGGTTGAGGGTTGAGGGATTAGGTTTTAAGGTATAGTGTTGAGGGTTTTTGATGTCAAATGTAGATTTATGGGTTTGATTATATTGATTGTCTCTCTAGTTTTGGGGTGTGGATGTTTTGGAATCAATTAGGAATTCTTCAAGAGACTTTGTGGAAGTGGATTGGCAATCGCTTGATAGAACCCCTTCTATTTATGCTTGGATAAGGATTTGTCACAAACTAGAACTTCTGCTTTCAAAGAAGATCTGTCTTTCTTCCTCAATGGGTATTTTCTATCAAGAACTTGATTATGAGGGCTTGCCCCTCCATTGTTATGCCTATCATATGGTGGAGCATATGGCAAGCTCTTGCACGAAATAGGAAAAGTTATCCCTCAAAAACCTTGTGATCATTCAAGTCTGAAGGGGAATGTTTGGAAAGAGAAATGCACAAGATGTGATCAATCTATAGTAGGACAAAACGTGAGTGCGTTATAACGTGCTCGCATTTTGTCTTGCTATAGAAATGGTAAAAAGGTGTTGACCCCCGTGATCCAAGCCCACATGCTCTGTTTTCATACTGATTCTGCGCGTGCTCCGACAAAAAAGAAGTGCTTTCTTGCTGTTGGAAAGTTCACATGCACATTTGACACATTGTACCACCTTTGTATGATCTTTCCACCACCTTTTCTGCTTTTCCAACTTGAGGAGTAAATAACATAGTTTTCACACCAAGTTTGATATATATCTATTCAAGTTTCAATTTTTGTAGTGTTGCAATGTTAATTATGATTCAATTTTAGGAATTTAACATTATAGATTGGTTAATAGTATTGTTGTTAGTAATTATATTTGAGTGTTATTCAATTTAATATTGAAAAGGAAGCAAGTGGTGAAAAACTCAAATTGTTGAGGAGTTTGATGCAAGAAGAAAAAAACACTACATAATTAGCTACTCTCTCCATTCGAATCTTCATTTTTTAGGTATGCCAAGTCTTTACATGCATGTTCTTTACATTTTCCTTAATTTAGATTGAATTACTTTATGATGCTTTATCATACATGTTTAAAATAGACACATTCCCAATCAAGAAAGCAGCCTACAATCTCACATGATGCCATGTATATTTTCTACACTTGGGCTCTTTAATAATTATGTGTAATAAACAGACCTTAACATACCATGATGTCAAACTATACAAGAATAAATCCTTACAACATAATAAAAATACAATCCCATGATGCAAAGCATCTAGGACAGCAGTCTCATGTTCATAACTTCACATGCAATAACCTTCAATTTCACTATTTTCTCTAGAGGTTCACTCTCTTACCCATGAAGGGCTCCAACACAACCACTACCTTGTTCTTGACATGCAATATGAGGGAGGACTCCAAGACACCTTCCAAGATGCCCAACTCCATCGAACATCACTTCAACTCCTCTACACAGGACTGCAGGACAGCAATCTTCACTATGTTCTTCATAGACTTTCATAATCTCACTGCTTCATTAGGGAGACAGTCACAACATCCTTCTATTATGATCTCTCTTAGGACAAACCCAAACTCATTCAATCATCCAACCCAACAAAATGGAACTCACATCTAATGCCTTCATTGGCAAATCAAAAATATGATGAACAAAAACTATTACCTTCTTGTTGTTGTCCTTCTCTAGTCTGCTAACACAAGACTTCTGAAGAGTCCTTCACATGGAGTCCTCAATACCAACTGTCCTCCTACCTCAAAGTTCTGTACCAGGCCAAGGACCAACTATCTACCATCCATTCCATTGATCAGTAACAGAAAGGATCAATGGAATGGGAAAAATACCATCGGGTTGCTCAGAAGAACCCTAACCTAGTCTTTTGGACAGTCAAGAGCAAACTAAGGATTTCTTCCTCCTCCCTTACTGTCAAGTCCTCTAAATAGAATCAAATCAAAGATGCTTCGGTCCTCTAACTATTCAATGCAAACATAGACTATGACAAATCCGTATAGGTATAGAATTCTCAAGAAAATAGCAAATTATTAAAGAGACAGAAGGTTTTTGGACAGTCTGTAGAAGGATCACGATTTCTGTCACCAAGATCAATGATAGGAGCTCAAACAAGATTCAATACAAATCTGATTCAGTACTCTATCCATCCATTATGCCCTTGTGCCATGAAAATTTTGTACAGGCATGAGTACGACTTGATAATAGCAGAGAAAAACTCAGAAAAGCAGGAAAAGCAGAAAAAATAGTGTTTCTTTTTATATCTTCCAAAATCTTCGAATGAAATATATAAAATGAATCCCTCCTCCTTAAAGAAGGCCTCCTACATGCAATCTGTAAATTGGAAAGGTTGGGGGGGTTGATACAACTGCCCAACCATCGGGCTTCTCCATGCTTTGTAACTGTAGTCTTTTAAACTGTTTTGGAAACTGTCCAATCTTGGACTGCAATTACTATTTTTTTTATGTTTAAATGATGCACTCTCACTTTGGTAACCTTTGGATAAGGTTCAAACCTTGCTCTTAAACCTTGACATGCCTTTATAGGCTACAAACATTTAAATGACTCCACTAACAAACATTAAAACTTAAATGACTATTGCATCTACCTATGACAACAAGACTGTCCTAACTAGGACTACAACAAGAAAACTAGATTCATTTAGACATTTGGACTAAGTCCTATTACAAACATGGCAATAAGCCTTATGACAACATTTAATGGTCTCAAAGACCTTATTTAACCAACCAAACTACTTGCAAATTAACCAAAACCTAAACATCTAGGTGCTCCTGCACCATCCCACTATTATCTTGTATTCATTTCTTAGGAAGTAATATTGGTCTCTTTATCATGCTACAGAAAAATTCTCTGTCATGCCAAGGAAATGATCAAGAATTAAACCAACACATGAAGAGATAGAAGCTAAGAATGCAAAGAAAGCAGTGGCTATGAGGGAACTTCGTGAGAAGAGGAAATTGGACATGATAAATGAAGACATACCAATTGAAGAGGAACCACAACCATCACAAAGAGATATGGTATTGGTGGCACAAAGAGAACAAATGCAAAAACTTCATGCTACTAGAAATTTGAATACCATAGTTGGAGACACGTCCTCTACTGCAAGTCAACATGTAGGGACACCATCTACCACATCTCAAGTTGATAGTACATCATCACTCACATGTGATGAAGGAGGTACGCCATCATTCCCACCTCAACCTCAAGGTATGTCATCTATTCCATCTTCGATCGAAGGTATGCCATCTAGCCCATCTCATTTAAATATTGACGAAATTCCTAATGTTGAGATGAATTTACCTAACTTAACACCACCTAGAATTTTGCATAGAAAGCCAAAGTATTTGATTGAAATTGATGAGAATATTTTGCAGCCAATGGAAGGTAAGATTCCAAAACACACTTGTAGAAGATATGCTCATAAGATTTGGAGATTATTCTTTGAAAAGTTAAATGAGACTGCAAGATGTCAACTATTCATTGAAATGATGTGAAGTATAAAGTATAGGTCCATCATGAAGATTCTTGGGTTGAGAACATCAGAGGCTTCAAGTGAAAAATCTATTGTCAAGAATCTAATGAGTGCATATGAGAGTGTGGGTAACACCTCATGCACAAAAGATAGTAATGCAACACGGTGTGTGATTACATCGACTATAGTAAGTAGTCAAACGAGGAAAGCTTGTCTCATTAGAAAGACGAGTCAAGAATTGAGAATTAATAGGAAAACTTCATCAAGAGCTGTTGGAAGACACCAAAGAATTGAGGACACTAATGCCAATGAATTATGGGCGTTCTTGGGGAGACTACCATGAAAAGATAAACCAATTGTTGAAGCATTGAGATCACTAATTGAAGACTTTTCGAAGAATTACACAAGGGTATCTCCAAATAAAAGGGATGTGGTAAGAAGAAGAATTAGTAGTCAGAACCGTGAACCACATCCAAAGCATTTTTTGGATGAGACTCAAACATAGTTTTATGGTAAATTTCTAGAGAAGTATCCTCAAATTAAAATTTGTCAAAGATATTTTGAAATGCTAAAACCTTTCTATGTCAAGATAAATCACACACGCACTACTTGTTGTTGTAGATTACATATTGAATTTTCTAACCATTTTGATGCTTATAGGTCTATATGTTTAGATATGCATACTAACAATGTTTTGCAGGGTTGTGCCATATGTGCCCCACCAACATCTTCAAGAGACTTCATATCAAGAATTTTATGTGAAAGAGAGGAAGGTCAAATATTCTACAAGAAATTATGCTTGGATGGCACATGTCATCGTTGCGGTGTCTTGCAACATTTGCCAATATGTGAACATATGGAAAGAACACATGCGGTTGGAAACGAACTAGTAGAGTTTGGCAAGTATAAAATAGTGGCATACAATACAAAAGATGGTAAAGAATCAAAGAGGTGTGAATTAGTTATTGAAAAGATTCCAGTGTATCAGTTTATGCCTATATTTCGTGACAGCATATTGTATGAGTATGCAAGACATGCCCATAGAGCTCGATGGTTGGACTTGCAATTCAAGTTATGCAATGACACATTTTCGGTTGGTAGCATTGTTTCAGTCATCGACTTTGCGGAGAACTACAGTCTACAGCCACAGCATGAGGTGCAATCACAATATTACAACTCCACACAGGTTTCTATATTTATGCACATCGCATTCATTCATGTGAATAATAGTACAGAGGATGACAGAAAGATAATAAGGGAGTATAATTTCTATATTAGTGATGATCGCAAGCATTCTACGGAGTTCATGCAAGGTTGATTTCAGGTGTTCTACAATGATTTGGCTAGAAGGGGCATATTGTTTAGTCAACATATCATATGGTCAGATAACTATGTGTCACAATTCAAGAACTCACAAAATTTCTATTGGCTGAGTAGGAGGCATAATTTTATAGGTATTTAGCATATGTGGAACTTTTGTGAGGCCGAGCATGGAAAGGGGGAGCGTGATGGTGCAGGAGCATGTATCAAAAGAGCCATAGCACGAGAAGAGTTAAAGTATAAAGACAATGCAAAGTTGACAGATGCAAAATTGATTGTTGAGTGGTGTAATGCATCTATGGGTATAGGTAATGAAGGTAAGTCTTCAGTTAGTAGATTTTTTTGGTTGATAGATGATACTAACATTTCACCAAATGAGGACTGTTGTACACTGACAAGATCAAATGAGATGCACTCTTTCAGAAGCTCAATTGCAGGTTCTTGGAGTATCCATACGTGAAAGATGTCATGCTTTTGTTCTTCCTGTACAATTCAAGTCTGGGATGAGTGCGAGTCAAAGGAGTGGGTTGACGAATGGCAGTTAAGCTATCTTAGCCCACTTGACACGTATCAACCCCCAACGGCACTGGAACTAACACAGATGGAATCAATAGTTGACTTTGACCACATATCAGATTTAGTTCAACCAGGTAATATAGGGCATGTATATGCATCTAATTTCATCCAGTTCAACCAGGTAATGCAATCTTACTTTGTAGTGTTTTTGTAATGCTGACTAATTTCATCTAATTTTCTACACATATCAATGTAGGGCACGTATATGTAGTTATTGCAGATGAAGATAATGAAGAGGGAATAGATTATTACTTATGTCATTCTGTTGAGGCCAAAAATAAATTGGAGGCCCCTGTTGCAGATGGAGAAAACATTGAATACCCTACAGGCTCAGTGGTTATTACTGGAACATGGCTTAGAAGGTACCCACACAAGAGTGTTAATATTTGGCTATTTTAGGACTTTGACATGCATCAGAAGATTCTTCATTACTCAAACCTTGTCGTGGCATCCAATGTTCATTTGCTAAAGTATCAGAGTAGACCTTTGAACAAAATCTTGTCGAAGGTGCTTGAGTCTGACCATGAAGCAATACTTGACACAATAAAAAGTAGAGCAGACCTGGATGGTTCATTGGATTAATTTTTAAGTATTCACATTGATTTTTTAAAGTCATGTTACATTGAGTTGTAAGTATGCACATTAATTTGTAAGGTTTGTCTTTTTTTAATTTCCTGCTACATTTATACACATATACACATTTTTACATCATCATGTTATGCATTTTTGGTGTCCTTCTCCTGATGCGACCAAACTAACTATTCCAACACGTCTGTATGGGTACATTTATGCTAGGCATGGTCCTATTTTTCACCCAAACATATCGAAACAGTCCGAGCTACATTGTACTAACGATATCCCTGAAGAGTCCAAAGTGCAAAAAGGCAGCAATCTTTGACGAGATCTTACTCAAAAATTGTGTCACTTAGAAACATTCCATCTAAGGTAACGTAATCACGTAGAGTGCCTCTACAATAACCTCTCTCAGTTTTTTATATCTCTGAGGCATTTGCCTGTGGTGAAAGGTTTTCTGCTGCCCCAAAAATCATTAGAAGGAGGCAGTGTAAGGTTGCAAAGGGTTGTAACTTTCGTCCTGCTCCTGATGTGACCAAACTGACTATTCTAACGCATCTAGATAGGTACATTTACACTAGGCATGGTCCTTTTTTTCACCCAAACATGTCGAAACAGTCTGAGCTACATTGTACCAATGATATCCCTAAAGAGTCCAAAGTGCAAAAAGGCAAAAATCTTTGATGAGATATTACTCAAAAACTGTGTCACTTAGAAACATTCTGTCCTCTACAATAACCTCTCTTAGTTTTTTATATCTCTGAGGCATTTGCCTGTGGTGAAAGGTTTTTTGCTAGCCCAAAAACTGTCAGAAGGAGGCAGTGTAAAGTTGCAAAGGGGTGTAACTTTCGTCCTAAACTAACTATTCCAACATGTCCGGATGGGTACATTTATGCTAGGCATGGTCATGTTTTTCACCCAAACATGTCGAAACAGTCTGAGCTACATTGTACCGACGATATCCCTAAAGAGTCCAAAGTGTAAAAAGGCAGCAATCTTTGACGAGATGTTACTTGAAAACTGTGTCACTTAGAAACATTCCATCTAAGGCAACGCGATCATGTAGAGTGCCTCTACAATAACCTCTCTCAATTTTTATATCTCTGAGGCATTTGCCTGTGGTGAAAGGTTTTCTACTGCCCCAAAAATTGTTGAAAGGAGGCAGTGTAAAGTTGCAAAGGGGTGTAACTTTCGTCCTGCTCCTGATGTGACCAAAATGACTATTCCAATGCATCTGGATGGGTACATTTACGCTAGGCATGGTCCTATTTTTCACCCAAACATGTCGAAACAGTCCGAGCTACATTGTACCGACGATATCCCTGAAGAGTCTAAAGTGCAAAAAGGCAGCAATATTTGATGAGATGTTACTCGAAAACTATGTCACTTAGAAACATTCTGTCTAAGGCAATGTGATCATGTAGAGTGCCTCTACAATAACCTCTCTTAGTTTTTTATATCTCTAAGGTATTTGCCTATGGTGAAAGGTTTTTTGCTGCCCCAAAAATCATCAGAAGGAGGCAGTGTAAAGTTGCAAAGGGGTGTAACTTTCGTCTTGCTCCTGATGTGACCAAACTGACTATTCCAACATGTCTGGATGGGTACATTTACACTAGGCATGGTCCTTTTTTTCACCCAAACATGTCGAAACAGTCCAAGCTACATTGTACCGACGATATCCCTGAAGAGTCCAAAGTGCAAAAAGGCAACAATCTTTGATGAGATGTTACTTGAAAACTATGTCACTTAGAAACATTCTATCTAAGGCAATGCAATCATGTAGAGTGCTTCTAAAATAACCTCTCTCATTTTTTTATATCTCTGAGACATTTGCCCGTGGTGAAAGGTTTTCTGCTGCCCCAAAAATTGTCAGAAGGAGGCAGTGTATTAAGTCAGAATGAAAGATTATTCACTCTAGGTGCCAATCTCAAGTTGCACAATCATGAATGGGCGCCTAGAGCAATAAGGTACTACATCATGGTTCCAGGACCTTGAAATGGCGCCCAAGCATGTAGGAGGAATTTTCAAGGAGCTAGAACATTTTTGAAACTCTAAGGAACTAGTCGAAAGACTCTATGGTGCCATCTTGATACCATTGAGTCAACTTTGGAACTCAAACATATTGAAACAAGGTCTAGGAAGCTAGGTGCCATCTCTTGCCAATTCAACCTCTCAAATGTGCCAACATTGGAAAGACTCTTAATGAGCGCCTAAGTTTGAATTGATCTTGTGATTGAAAGTTTGGTGATGTATTGGTGCAAGATGATCTTCAGTTGAAGCAATGTAAGTTCCAGAAAGGGTTTAGAAGTTATCAACCTCTTCACTAAGTTAGGTGCACTTTACAAGCTTTCATACCCAAGAGTTGCACATCATTAAGACAAGGTGCATCTTAACCTCCCAGACTTTTCCAAAGAAGCGCTTCAGTTTATTAGCACCTTTGGACCTTGTTTTGCATTCTAAAAGAGAAGGTGCACTTTGGAGGCATTTCGAACCCAAATTGATGCCTAGGTATAATCATCTCTCTAGAGCATTACAATGTGTTTTAAAAAGAAGGAGGACATTTCATAAGTTGGGGAATTGATCACTGAAGACCTTGGAGTGTTTGAATTACTCTAAGCAAGAAGTCGCATTTCCATGGAGTAGCATACTCTAGATAGTGCCTAATGCCATCAAGGTGCAATTTCACCCTCACTTTGGTGCCTATCATCAAGAAGGGGCATTGGGCATTCCTTGAACAGTTCTAAGCATTTGAAGTTTGTGAAATCACCAAGGAATGTTGGGCGCCATGTGTATCCTCAACAAGCTTGAGTTTGCACCTAGACAAGTTGGCGCTTTTTCATGTTTTAACTTCCCTCTTGAAGTGCCTAACTTGGGAAAAAGTTATCTTGTTGTTAGTCAAGTGTTTGATGTGTTTTAGAGACTCCAAAAGACTTCCTCTTGCTAGGCGCTCTTCTCTGCAACTACAACCTTCAACTGGCACCTAGATCCTGAAGAAAAACACTTGCAAGTGTGGGTGCACTTTCCTTGTGATGGAGCATCAAATTGGCACCTAGAAATCATAATGCATGAACTGAGCACCTAGGATCCTATTGGTCCAATAGGTGGTTTTGGGATCTATGTCAAGTCATTGGATTAGGTTGCCAACTCAGAATGATTTTCATGCACTTAGACTTCAAGGCGCCAAAACTAGTAGGAAAATATTTAGGAGGAAACCACGCTGATAAAAGTTGGGTAAATTTAACCTCCGAGTCTGATTAGGCTCCATATAACAACAATATTTATATCATGTCCCTTTACTTTATGAAACAAGCAATATGTGTCAAGTCATAGGGATAACACTATGGTCCTTAGAAATTTCTTTATGACTTTTGATAAGATTATCTACTATTATGTGGATGCTTGATAGTATTAAAATTATTGGGCATTAAGTTGAGGTGACCATTCTTGTTATGATCATCACTTTTCACAAGGGGTATGTCAGTTATCCCATATATCATTACATTATGATTATTTTTCAATATCCTGATGGTGGAAGGATTGTTTTCAATATTATCTCTAGCTTGGGAAGTCATCAACCATCCATTTATTTTGTAAACCCTTTACCCACTACTAATTGTGGCTTGATCAATTCTTAATGCACTTTCTAAAGATTCCTCATAAGACTTATAAGGTAACTTCTAAACCTCCTCCCTTGTATCCCTATTTACAAAATGCAAAAGGAGGTTATAGATTTCTCTATGGGCCATATTTAGGGCACTAGTTGACAAATAAAGGACTTGCCTCCGACTTCTAAAAATGTACCAATAACTAAACATTTTATTTCATACTTAGGAACTCTCAAATTCTTGCCTTGACCAATTTGTTCATATTGAAAGGTATCACAAAATCACCAATGGGTTGTATGAAGAAATGTATAGAGACCTTTGAAAGGTAATAGTACCAATTTAACATGATTCCTTCAAGGGTCTTGGGAAATATCCTAGCCACAACTATGTCCCAAGGGAAGATCTCTCTTACAGTCATCATATATGCCTTGATGTGGGAATTTGGATTCCCTTCCCCTTTGAATTTTGGTAGATCTGGGAGGGGATGTAATAATAACATATTATGAATTTTTAAGTCAAGAGGTTCTTTTAAACAGTCTAAGTAGGTTCCTGAAAAGGAATCTTCAGAAGTTGGAGTTCTTATGAACATGAGACCCATGGATGGGGCTTGTGTACTAAGTTGATTTTTCATTTACACATTTGTTTGATATCCTAGATACATTGGTTGGACAGTGATGGGATGATACACAATGGGAGTCACATGATTTTGTGGCGCATAAGCTCCACTAGGTTGTTGAAGATGTGGGAAAGTGTCATTACTAGTTTTTTGAAAAAAAAAAATTAGATAGGGATGATTGAGTTGCCCCCTAGTTTTTCTCAACCCTAGTGTTGAATGGATTCCTTTGAACTTTTGGTCTTTCTATAGTTTTGTCCTTTAGAGGTTTCTTAACACCTCTAGCCTTTAGCATCCTAATCCATTGGACTAGTGTGCCTATGAGGTTGGAAAGTGTTGCAACCTCCATCCTTTAAACTTCTCCACCTTGTTATGGGTTGTTTTGAGTATTTTCACTTGCTTTCTCTTTGAGAATATTTTCTAATGATACATGATGTGTCATAGATCATTCAACTTGATAAACAACATGGAGGGATTCTCATGCCTCCTATACTTCTTGCAAGTTTCTTTATAGATAGCTCACATCATTGTCCATCTAGGTGGTCATTTCCCTAAATATTATGATATGATAATCATGTTAATGAACTTTGGATTGAATGAGAATCACCATGCTTTGTCTTGACTAGAATAGTTGGGATGGATAAAAATCTATTGATTCTAGGTTGGATTGTTAAAGGTCATTTCCCTAAATATTATGATAAGATAATCATGTTAATGAACTTTGGATTGAATGAGAATCACCATGCTTTGTCTTGACTAGAATAGATGGGATGGACAAAAATCTATTGATTCTAGGTTGGTGTCTAATGCCCTCTAAATCTAAATATTCAAAATCATAGTGGTTCAATAAGTTACAACAAACAATCAGGTAGACAATAGACTATAAGGAACAAGGACTACACATGAATCCAAAACAACACTAGTCAATAAGGACATCACAAGTAACTCAATATTACTTCCAGAGGCATTCACAAAAACAAAGGGGAGAACACAACTAGAGAATGCTAGACTGTAGTAGGGATGAGTGTCTGATGTAGAGCACATAGTGGAAGCATAAAATTATCAACTTTTGAACCTTCAAACTCACTATTGGCAAGACAACATACCATCGGTGAGCTTAAAATTTCATCATCCGATAGGCCGATGCCACCATGACTCCGTTTGATTTCACTTCTAAAAAACATCCCATCATTGACTCTTGTCAATCAGACAGACCGCTATCAGTGACTTTATATCCTTTCACATCGATGTCTTTGTCACTCTGATACGAAACTCTAAGTCCCTCACCTATCGGTAGGACTTAATACCATCGGCACACTCAAAAACTCTTTTGTCGACACACTGATCTCACCAATGACAACCTTTGGACAACACCCGTCGGTGAGACTCCAAACATCGGTGAACTCTAATCTCATTGGGCTAATACACAGATGGATTTTGACTGTCAGTGTGACCCCTTTCATCGGCGAAGCTCTCAACTACTCTTCTGATGCGTTGATGGGATTATCTTCTGATACACTGATGTCTTCGACTTCAAACCACACTCGTCAGCAAGATAGATCACTATCAGCAAAGCCTAAACAAGGTCTGCCGATACACCGATACGACCAACTCTTGACGTCGATACAAGGTTCTTTTGAAGGCAAAGGGTGCCTAGGCTTATGGGGCTCAATTTGATGTATTTATTGAAACCTCAAGGTGAATTGATGCTTATTGAAAATGCCACTTAATCCTTCATTTGTATTCTAGGCACCATTTCCTATTGACTTATATACTCCTCCTCATGCTAGGGTGCCATAATGAAGTGGTTTAGACAATAGGTGTAGTTCACTTACTAGAGGCTTGTACTCCTTCCACCTTAGGCGCACTTTTATGGTGTAACAGGTGTCAATGGGCGCCTTGTCTTAAATGAATGCTCTCTCTAAGTTGGGCGCCCTTTTGAGGCTTTATGAGTTGCAAATTGTGCCTTAACCCTTCATGCTTGTTGCTTAATGTTTAAATGTTTAAGAAAGTCTCCTTTAGGTGCTCATCTTAATGACTTTTTCTCAAGGCGCAATCATCCTAATGACTTGGATATTCATCTTAGTGTTTTAGGATATAAGGCTACCAGACTTAGTCATTTTCAGGATCTCAAACATAAAGAATAACATGATGATTCATTTTTTTGTATTGCATATAGTTGACATTCTATGCTACTCATAAAGAATATTAATATTTTCTGTTCAACATGATGATTCATTTTTTTTTTAAATACAACTTTTATCTTTTAGTTCCAAAATGAGGTTTAGCTGATACTTGAATAACAATAGCTAGCTTATTGGATCAACAAACATCCTATGTAATACAATTGGACTTTAAATATTTGATGTAGCCATCTACAAATATCCATTCAAACGTGGATTTATAATGTAAGTATGGACGCCATCAATAAAAAAGATTTGTATTAACCAAGTATCCATATAGGCATACATCAATATCTGTCGATATAAATATAACATATATATAAAATAGCCATATAGGCTTACAAGAATGCCATATAGGCATACAATGTCAACTATATACAATACAAAATATATGTCCACAAATGCCATATAGGCATACAACAAAGGAACACAATAAAAAGTCATTCCCCTTTGGCTGGTGAAGAGAATAGATCATGGGTAGCCTTTGATCTTCTAGGGGATGGAGATGCGCATGTGGGTGGTCTACTATGAACCTGAGGGCTACTCCTCCTATTTAGTTCTTCCTGCATCTTTAGCTGTTACAATAAAAAGTATAGACATTAATATATAGAAATTACATGTTATAAAAAATGAAACATTTAACAAAATAATCACTTACCGCTAACATATAATCTATCTCCTCACTTGCCTCAGTAGCAAGAATAGGCCCTAGTGATGTCATGTCCTATAGAAACCATCCAGATAGAAATTAAACTTCAAATCAATAGTCTTTTGATTTTTCAAAAATAGACAACTATAATAATGAATGTAAATTAAAATTTACTAATTTGCCTCATACCCCTGTCAATGATGTGGAGCTATGAATCGCAGAGGCCACACCATGCTCCATTGCCCTCTGAACATGGGGAGGTGTCTCCATAGCCTACATCATCTGGAAATAAAACAACATTATTCAATTACGAAAACTATAATAGTGATGCAAATCATGGCTCCTAACATACAGACATGTTCATCTAAACATGGAAGTACACACAATAAAGTACACAAGTCACATACAAAAATCTAGTAAGTATAATTCATTCATTAAACTATTTATTTTATTACCTCCGCAAAGCTTTGAAGTCCACCACCGCTAGCAGGTGTTGCCATGAAATCTACAATATTAACCTATTCAACATCCAAAATCAGATATTAGAATACCATTCATATAATGATGCTATTCACATGTAATATTTATAATTGTTTACTAGTTACATACCCCAACAGTAGATGATCTAGTGTAAAATGCAAGTGGCGAACCACTGAAAACTGCATTGATGCTATGACCCTGAAATTTTATTAAAATCATCAATTTAAATTAGTTAATCTTGCATTTCAAAAATGAAATTTAATAAATTAAATTCAATAAACTTGCTAATATTTACCTGAGTATCAAGGCCAAAAGTCTCACTCAAGAGGGTATTTGTCATCACCATCTGCTCCGCTATAGATATAGCCTGTACACTTGCATCCTCACTATCCATGGGTTCATAACCACAGGTTGACCCGCAAGCCTGACAAGCATGGGGTGGGACCCTACTCCTCACGCTATCTCCCAACCCACTCTGTGCTGCAGGACTAGCATGCTCTATGATGCTCTGGGTCAAGGCACTAATAGACTGAAATGTATCGACCTCAACACTCTCCTTCACAATGGAAGGGATAGAAACATGCTCGTGGGCTGGTTTGCTAATTACTTGTCTCACTACCCGCTGTGGGTCAAGACGTGCCCCTGGTCTATCTTGTGCTGACCCCCCACCTCTACCCTGGAAGTCTCACATATCAAAATAGTTTGGCACTTTATTAAGGACAAACTCGCAATAGAGTTTCCTTAAAAAGTATTGCGGGACCTCATTATTATTGCATGGAGGATGGTCAAAAACCATCCACCACCTCTGCCCAAAATTGTCCCTTATCGCTTGGTTGTTGCACCAATGGATAGGGAACCTCTTGCATGTAATGGGTGGAGGTTGATTTGTTTGTGGGTTTGTAAAAATCGAACACAAGTCTAATTTTGTGATTTGTAATTTTTTCACATCTTGGTATGATAGCTTGTCTGCATAATAATCTCTAAACTCTCTCCTCTTAACTGTACAACTAGTTATTTGCTTGCTAATTGAATCTACATTTGATAACATAGATTTAAGAGATTCAGCAAGCAAGGACCTATGCAAGGTTGAAGTGGAAGGATCTTTCAACCTTGCAATTATATCTTCAATTTCTTTTTTGGTGTTTTCAATTAACCCCATTATATTTTCTTGTGTTCCAGGGGCATGTCGAGGAATGGATGGAGGAGGTTGTTGTTCTGTAGGATTTTGTGGATTTTGAGGAGGAGGAGGAGGTGCATTAATATTTCCTGACAATTAACAAAATATACATCAAAAAACAACTCAAACCTACCTATTTAGAAGAAAATTCAAACAAAAAAACAAATAAAACTCACTCCTTTGGCATGCTCGACGTTGTGGCGGCATTTTGGCAATAAATAGCAAGATTTTGGTGTTGAATTGGCTTTTCCAAAATGCGAGCATGCTTCCTAGGGTTTGCAAGCCGCGGGGATAGAGGAGAAAAAAAGAAATGAAATGAAATGACAAGCCTTTTTTATTTATTTATAGTGGTTCATAATGCGCTCGCATTATAACACGGGCGCATTATGGTTTGGTAATGACGAGCCTTAGGTTCGTCATTACCAACCCATAATGTGAGCACGTTATAACGCGCTCGTGTTATGTATTATTTTTTTAAAAAACCATTTGGCCACTTTTTGGCCCCCTATCTTTTCGCACTTACCCATAGCGTGTTTCACAGTTCTAGACTCATCAGTGTTAGTAAGCAAGGAAAAAACACAACTAGAATCAAGAAATGAATAACCAAACCTATTAGGTTGCTTCCTTGTTCGTGTAGACCTCCTCAATGGCTAAGGTTGAGGTTCTGCTTCTTCTTCTGAGCTTTCAGAGTTGCTTGAGCTCTCCTCATCATCAGGTCTCATAGGGTCTATCAGTTTAGTCTTCTCAGGGGTAGAAGGAAACTAAACCACATCCTCTTTCTTTTTTGTTTATTCTGGCTGCAAAACAATGGAAGAAGGTGTTAGCTCTCTAAAGATAACACTTCTGCTATACAACACATTTTTAGCCACGGGATCCCAAAGCTTGTATCCTTTCACACCGACACCATAGCCAATGAAGATACACTTAACAACCTTTTTTTCTAATTTAGAACTTTTCTCCCTAGGCACATGTGCATATGCCTCACAACCAAAAACATGAAGATGTCTAACTAAAGGCTTCTTACAAGACCACACCTCCATAGGTGTCTTACCAACAAGAACTGATGTAGGAGATCTATTTACCAGATAGCAAGTAGTGGCTACAGCTTCAACCCAAAACTTTTGTTCAAGGCTTTCTCCACTAAGCATACTCCTAGCCCTCTCCATCAGTGTCTTGTTCATCCTCTTTGCAACTCCATTTTGCTGTGGGGTGTATGGATTTGTCTTATGTCTTTCAATCCCTTGCTCTTTACAGAACTTATTGAACTTTGTCAAACAAAACTCACCACTGTTATCAGTTCTTAAACACTTAATCTTTTTACTAGTCTAATTTTTAGTAAAATCTTTAAACTCTTTAAACTGACTAAAGACTTCTGTCTTGCTTCTGATAAAATAAACCCATGTCCTTCTACTATAATCATCTATGAAAGATACAACGTATACATATTTGGAAATCGAAAGAACATTAATATGACCAAACACATCAGAATGAATAAGATCCAATACACCAAAAGACTTGTGAGAACTAGAGTAAAATTGAACATGGTTTTGCTTTCCATATACACAATGTTCACAAAAGTCAAACTCGAGATTACAGTCATTTAACCCCTCAATGAGGTTTTTATTTTTCAAGGTTCATAGACCCTTCTCACCAATGTGGCCATATCTCAAATGCCATAACATTGTCTTTTCAGTAGGAAGTTTAACTTCCAAAGCATGTGCACTACCATCAGAATGTGTTACAATAGATTTCTTCACTGCTCATTCAGATGGTGGGGATGAAGTGACTTCAACTCTTTTCTTTGAGTCAAAAGAACTATTGCACTATGAAGTGCATGCCTCTAGCTGAAACAAAGTACCTCTCTAAGTACTCGTCGCAAGCACCATAGATCCTCTAATCATCTTGCATCCATCCTTAAAAAAGACAACCTACACACCTACATCATTCAACATACTTATAGAAAGTAGGTTCCATGCCAAGCCTGGGATGTGCGTAAACCCAGTGATCCCCTTCACTCATCCATTAGGAAATTGGATTGAGACTCTTCCACGACCAACAATCTTTAGATGAGAATCGTCACCTAGGTACACTCTTCCACCATCGAACTCTTCATACTTCATGAACCAGCTTTGATGTGAGGTTATGTGGAATGATGCACTAGAATCAATCAACCACACATCATCAGATGCATGGGTGGCCAAGGCTATGATGAAAGCATCACCGTCATCTTGAGATTTGTCAGAATCTGAATCTGGGACATTCTTCTTCTTTTTCTTTTCTTCCTTGCACTCCTTTCAAAAATACCCAGTTTTGTCACAGTTCCAATAGAGAGCCTTGGACTTTCCAGGAGATTTGGATCTCCCACGGGATTTGGATCTACCCTTCTCAGCTTTCTTCTCCTTCTTTTTCCCTTTCTCCTTGGGTCTTCCACAAACTGCAAGAGCCTCTTTGGCTACCTTAGAAGACTTTCTCCACATCTCTTCAAATAACAATGAAGATACCATGTCATCCATTTTGAATGTGGATGTGTGCTTCCAATAGCCATAACAAGATGGTCCCATGAGTCCAGAAAAGAAAAAAGCAAGGTCATACAACAATCCTCCTCCTCCATCTTCACACCAATGGATGTCAATTGTGCAACTAACATGTTGAAAGCATTCAGGTGATCTACAATTGATCCTCCATCCTCCATCCTCAAAGAATACAACTTCTTTCTTAGAAAAAGTTTGTTCACCAGGGATTTGGCCTGATAAACATCACCCAACTTCTTCCAAAGGTCTTTTGTGCTCTTCTCCTCATGGACATTTAACAGGACATAATCAGCTAAACTGAGTCTTATAAGACCCTTAGCCTTCTGATCTTTGAGATCCCAATCTGCTTGTGCCATTATGGTTGGTTTTACACTGGATACGGTTTCCCATAGGTCATGATCAACAAGCATGTCTTCCATCTTAAGTTTCCATAACTCAAAATTAGTGCCATTAAATTTCTCCACCTCTAATCTTCTGGATGTGCCTGCCATCTCTTTCCTGCAACAAGATTTCAGAATGCTCTGGACAAATCTCCCACTCAACCTAAGATTAGCTCAAAGAACCCCTACCCAACAACTAGGACCAAAGGTGAGCAAGCTCTGATACCAAATAAAAGGAAGCTAGGTGTGCAAAAATTGCTTCCTAAACTAATCTAATGAGGAGAGATGAGTGCAAATTCATTTTAATCTTTATAGTTACAACAATGTTAACCCACTAACAGAGATATTGCAGTAAACACATACACAAGAATGTAAGATAGAAGAAGAGAGACAAGATATACGTGGGGAAAACCATTATGGGTGAAAAACCCCACACTCTAAAACACAAGTCAAATGTATTCCATAAACAATGAAGGTTACAATATAGTTATAGAGCCAATGCTCTTGTAGGAGTCTACAACACTCATATCTAGAGACAATCTGGCAGCATAACAGTACCTGTCAATCACATAATACATCTTCTCTCCAAAGCACTTGTTTATAAAGAAAATACAAGGTAAAAATGCCTCTATCTTGGGATGGGCGTCCAACATGACCTCATGGCCCAAAACCCACACCTATGGACACTTGTCTAACATTGTAAGATGTTCTTGACACTTGTCAAGTCACCCCATCCCAAAGAGGTCACCTATTCCCAAGTTAGGCAATGATAGATACTCTTATGACACTTATGACTGTCATAGAATCCATCATAGCTATCATATCTTACAGCTGTAAGAGAATCTATCATTCACAGGCTATATATAGAATATTCTCTTACAACATGTCATAACCCTCCTTGGGGCACCCAAAGATGACTTTTTCAAAAATGCTTCTCGACACATGTCTTCACCTGTCATAGAATATTCCATTTCTGACTCTTACATGTCATAGATTTGTCATACGAATATGTCATAACCATTTTGGTCAATATTCCCTTACACACATTCCAAGATACTGACACATGGAAAAACATTCATATCACTAAGTGGGACTCCTATCTCCTCATGTGAGGACAAATTTACAACTTGTCATCTTCTATGTAGGATGACACATCACCGTGCCAACTCCCACAAGATGACAACATAAGATTTGCATCCTAATTACACAATAGGCAATAAATAAATAAATACAATGAAATAATACAATGAATTACCAAGGTTGAGACACCTTAATTCCCAACACATCATATCTCTTCTACTACACATACTTGCATAACAGTGCTTTGATCTGTCTGAAATTGTTCTTTACTCC
Source organism: Cunninghamia lanceolata (assembly GCA_027924645.1). Lineage (NCBI taxonomy): Eukaryota > Viridiplantae > Streptophyta > Pinopsida > Cupressales > Cupressaceae > Cunninghamia > Cunninghamia lanceolata. Next base: position 2,317,651 of record BSBN01000286.1, on the reverse strand, counting down.
CCATGAATGCAACAATCTTCTCAAACTACTACTTGCTCCCCCTAAGAGGTAGCCTCCAACATCAGTCCAAAAGAAAAAATGTACTCTGAAGCACATTGGACTGATGCACTTCCTTATGCGTCTAATTCAAGGAAGGAGGGGAAATAACCCCTAATTTCTCCTAGAGATACTGAAATGTGTCTTTTGGAAGAGCCTTAGTGAATATATCAACAACTTGATCTTTTGTGGGAACATACTCAAGCTTTGCCTCATTCTCTGCAACTTTCTCCCTCAAGAAGTGATACTTTGTTGAAATGTACTTTGTCTTTGAGTGCATCGCTGGATTCTTTGAAATGTTTATAGCACTTGTGTTATCACAAAGAATAGGAACCGGTCCATCAAAATCAACTTTGATACCCTTTAAGGTTTGCTTCATCCAGAGCACGAGTGCAACATGATACTGCAACAATATATTTTACTTCTACAGTAGACAAGGAAACTAATTATTGTTTCTTGTTATGCCAAGACACTACTCTATCTCCAAGGAAGAATGCACCTCCACTTATGCTTTTCCTATCATCAACACATCCAGCCCAATTTGCATCTGTATAGGCACTCAAAGAAAAATCACTATTCTTACAATACCATAATCCATGGTCAGCAGTTCCCTTCAAGTACCTAAATATCCTTTTAACTGCCATCACATGGGATTCTCTAGGATCTAATTGAAATATGGCCACAAGATAGACTGCATGCATAATATTTGGTCTAGTAGTAGTTAGGTAAAGCAGGCCTCCAATCATTAATCTGTACTTGCTTTGATCAGCCTTGGTAGATTCATCATTCTTGCTCAGTTTACAACTGGTAACCATAGGAGTACATACCAATTTGGAGTCCTCATTCTAAACTTCTTCAACAATTTCCTAACAAATTTTGATTGAGAAATGAAAATACCTTTGTCTGTCTGATTGATTTGCAATCCAAGGAGGAAATTCATTTCACCACACATAGACATCTCAAATTCTTGTTGCATCTCATTTGCAAAATTCTTGCACATCTCTTCATTTCCTCCTATAATGTCATAAAATATCCCCTTGGGGGCTTTTCCCTCATAAGGTTTAGCTCCCAGGTCTTTAGTATGCATTTAGGGCATTTTAGTTCATATTTTGACACCCTGATGGAATGAGACATAGGTTCCATGGCAAATTGGACCTAGGTGGACCCCTTGAGTTGTACCCTGTCCAAAATAGGGGGGAGGACTTGGGTGCCCGCACCCTAGTCCTACCCTATTTTGGGGCAGCCCCAATTTTTGGGTGTTGGTTAGTGACCATTATTATGTCCCTTTGCCAACACGGTAAGTTTGAATTTCAAATATCTTGGCAGGAGTGCTTGTAGTTGCATATATAAGCATGTGTAGGCATTCATTTGTAAACTAGAGATGATCAAGAGATTTCAATGAGATAGTAATTGTGATTCAAGGCTTCTATTGTGTTGCAAGAGCAAACTTGTATGTTTTGTGTGTTGATATCTTTAGATTTCAGCATCAATCTCCTCAAGGCATGAAGAGCATCTTCCTCCATGAGAGCTTCACTACAAGGTGACATATCATTGTGTTTTTATCATTAATTCCTTTGGTTTGTGGCCTCTGCCTCACAAGGGCATGCCCTCTTTATCTAACAATGGTGTTCGGAGACTTAAGTGTCCTCTGGGGTTTGACTAAGGCAAGCCTCTAAACACCACAACCCTGAAACCAAGTCTTGTGATTGTAGGTTACAGGTGTTGCATCCAAAAAAGTGGAGTTGTAGGAAGGCTTTGCAGGCATCAGGGATTTAGGATCTAAATAAAATTCAAACAAAGGAGCACTTCCAATACTTGGGCGCTTGCTCTAGTGTCCTCTGTAGACAGATCTCAGAAAATGGAAGTTATAGGGCTGATCAGTGTCGAAAGGAGGTCCAGATTCCCTGAAAAAGTAGGTACCTTGGACTTGGGTGCCCGCTCTAGTGTCCCTAACTGTTCTGCTTTGGAACCCCAAAAATAGGTACTCTGTGATTCAGTATTTTACTCGTCTACAAGAGCTTTTTTCGTAATTCATTAATTTGTTGTCGTATTTGCATGATTAGGGTTTTAATGGTCAATTGAGCATAGGAGAAGGAAAATTTGATAATTAATTCCCTAAGCCAAGTTTCCCTACATCTAAAAGTGACCTAGGGTATGATATTGCTCACCACTCGACCCTAGATCCTTCAATGTTTAGCGGAAAGGCAAATTGAAACATCTAAAAGAGTAAAACATTAATGAATCCAATTTTCCCCTAAACACCTCCAAATATGATATCATCTATATAAACTTCAATAATCAAGATTTGATCATTACTTACCTTGATATACAAATTGCTATCTGTAGACCCTTTACTGAAACCTTGCTGCAATAGATACTTATCCAGTCTTGCATACCAAGCTCTAGGAGTTTTCTTTAATCCATACAAGGCCTTCTTCAATTTGTACACCATATCTGGTTTATCTAATAACTCAAACCCATCTAGTTTCTCTATGTAGACCTCTTCTTCTATCTCACCATTTAGGAAAGTAGATTCCACATCCATCTAATACACTTTGAAATCTTTGTGTGCTGCAAATGCCAAAAAATAGTCTAATAGCCTCCATTCTTTCCACCAGATCGTAGGTTTCTTCATAATCAATTCCTTCAACTTGGGAGTAGCCTTTGCATAGAAGTCTTGCCTTATTTCTCACAACTTCTCCAAATTCATTCAATTTTTTTCAGAAAACCCATTTTGTTCTAATCACATTCTTGTTTGCTGGTTTGGGGACAATTTCCCAAGTCTTGTTCTTCTCAATCTATTGTAGTCCTTCATTCATTATCTTGACCCAATGCTCATAATTGCATGCTTCATTTATAGTTTTAGGTTCCACCTTAGATAGCAGACAAAGATTTACATGTTCCTCTACAATCCTACTTCTTATCATCACACCTTTCCTTTTGTCACCAATAATCTAATCTTCAAAATGATCTCTTTGTACATACCATGGAGTTTTAGGAGTTCTTATTGGAGCCTCAGCTTGAGTTTCTTCTTCTTCTTCTAGAGCTTGTTCTTTAGTCTGAACTTCCTTTTTTTTTCCTTTTCCAATGTTTTCTATATCAGCAGGTTCATCTAACTCATATCCATCTAGTTAGAAGTCTTAATCTACCTTCACACTCACACTTTCAATGATATTTCTTCATCTTTTGTTATAGCACCAGTAAGCTTTGCTCTTAGTGGAGTACCGAGGGAAAATTCCTTCATCACATATGGGATCAAACTTCCCTAATTCTGCATCTCTTTTGGTGTAACACTTGCTTCAAAAAACTTTGAAGTATTTGATAGTAGGGGCTCTACCATACCACAATTTATAAGGCATCTTTGTTTCTTCTTCTCTGACTTGCACTCTATTCTAAATGTAGACAACAGTATGTATTGCTTCTTTCTAGTAGACTTCTCGTAGGTCTGCTTCCTTGATCATTACTCTGGTAGCTTCTTGAACATCTCTATTCTTCCTTTCAACCACTCCATTTTGTTGAGGAGTCTGGGGAGCAGACAAATGTCTTTTTATCCCATGTTCTTCACAAAAAGCATTGAACTCATTTGAGGTGAACTCACCACCTTTGTTAGACCTTAAGTATTTGATTCTCAAATCCAATTCATTTTCAATCATAGCTTTGAATACCTTGAACTTATCTAAAGCTTATGTCTTTTCTCTAAGGAAATTAACCCAAGTCATTCTTGAAAAATCATCAATAAGGAGCACAAAATACCTTTCACCTTGCAGACTTCTTGTTCTTGTGGGACCACATAGGTCTGTATGCACCAGCTCCAACAAACTAATTTTTCTTGAATTTTTACTTTCAACCATTTCAAAAGAATAATCAAACAGAAGCAAAATATACAACTAAACAGCATCCACAAAAGCATGACACATAACACCAAGATTTTACATGGAAAACTCAAAAAGGGAAAAACAATGGAGAGAATTAGATCTCATAAATATATTTCAATCTTTACAAATTGATGTTTAGGCTTGGTCACTCCACAGGGCTAGAACATGTTGGCTTACAGCCATGAAGTACAACTAAGTTTAGCAGGCTCATTTCCTCAACCCTAAACCTAGCAAGATTACAATAAGGGCTGTTAAACCCTGAGGGCTATTAAACCCTACTAGAGGCTCACTGTTGGCTTACTACCTTGATAACAAAACCTTTCTTCCAAATAGATCACACATGATATCTGATATTGCTTTAGCATCTGCCACTATGCCAGGGTGTAGTCATTCAACAATTGTATTCAGAATCCCAAGTCTTCATCACTGCTGATTCTCTAACTCTACTCCACTATTCACATCTTCACATCACACACACTTCACACACAACTTAACCAAATTCCATTGCCTTTATATATCCACATCATGATTTATTTCATAATCAGGTCGGCATCCAAGAAGTCAAACGTGTACATAAAAAGATGTAGCTTATCGCTTACTCCAATGCACTATGTGTCGTGTAGACCCAAATCTTCTCTCAAGTGTGTTCATATAGGTTGGATCTAATCTTTCAATTGCTTACATGAATCCTCCAATCATTAACTCTTTTCTGCACAATAATTTATCTCACCAATCAGCCTGTTCCTCAAGAACATGCTTAACAACTTCATCTGCTATCTTACAACTTCTACTACTAATTCCAAAACACTTCCAAAATCATGTCAAGGACTCTTTACACATTCTGAATCTTACCCTTGGAACCACAAGGCATCATATCATCTTGCAGAGAGATGCGGACCATCAGAAGTTAGACTCTGTCTCTATCAAACTCTGTCAAACACTATGCCGGTACTTAGCAGCTTGTAGCTATCCTTCTAGTCAACTTAAGATATCCTAACTCTGGAATAAGAAACTTCATATAAGTGTTTACAACACCTCAAAACCGCATAACAAAATACTTGTCTGCAGAGGAATGTGGACCACTGTGCTAGACCCTGTTCACTATTCCTGCTATACCTTTGCTTGCCCAGACTTAGACATTTCTTCAAGATGACTTCCGAAGAGGATTAGGACTTAATCTCTGAGGCATAACATTATCAATCACCAACTGACATCATACCTAAACTGCATTACCAGATCATTATCTGTAGAGGCATACTATCTAGCTTACTGTCCTCTACTCTACATGCTTTCCATAGCTATTTCTAGTCAATCGGACCTAGAATCTCATATGTTCTTCTAGAGATATCTCTTCCTGTCATGGAGATAGGATCTCTGAGCCTTGTTGCCATCAATGACAACATACAAATCCATACCAGAGTAGTGTCTCTTGCCAACAATCTCCCCCTTTAGCATTAATGACAACACTTAGTGAAAAATACCTGACTGCTCCCCCTTACTATACACACTGTACTTTCTTGCTCCCCCTAAGATGATTATCAATTTTTCACTGATTTACTTCTCCTCCTTTGACATCAATGGCAAAGGGTGTGATCTAGACTTCATAAATTTGTCAAAATTTCAAAATTGATGTATGCAATCTACCTCTCTGTATTACATGTATTTGAGAATGTCATTGAATAAGTTCTTGATCTGTGCCCCCTCATTTTCCCAACCTCTCTAAGCATTATCTAAAATATGAATGTGTCCACTGTAGAGAAAGGATAAAGCCTCTGTCTTGTTGCGATCAGAAGGTGTGCCTGTTTGTGCAACTACCCTAGCTTCTGCAGTAAGATTTGTCATTGAGTCTAGTTTGGGGCAGACTAGTCTCCTTAGTTGTCCCATTCTTCTTTTTATTTGATATTTTTGATTTAATAACTCAGTTAGATCATTGTGGATGAGGATGTCTTCTGCTTCCTTATTTCTAACTGATTCTATTGTTGGATCAAATTTGTTAGAGATGTCCATCATTCTCTGTTCTATCTCTTTGATCTTTTCTTCAATCTCCTGAGTAGCTTTTGGCCAAGATAGGCAAAATTTGTACACATCTCTAGCTTCTTTCACAGCTCTTTGAATGTTGGATAATGAGTTATCTAACAAAATCTTATTCTTGGCTATTATTGTCTTTAATTCTTCCAGTCTTTTTCCTTCAAATTCCTGCCTTACTTTTGTTTCTACAGATTTCTCAAAAGATTCAAAATGATTTAATCCCTTCAAATGACTTGATGGGGGTATGGATGAATCCCTCTTGTGGGTAGGTTGCAGCTTCTCCAAGATCCCAGATGCTTCATCAATTAGGTTACTATCCTCAATAAGTGATTTCAACAACTCTTCTTGAGCCTTTTCTTGAACAATTGAAGCCCACTTAAATTTCTATGTCGTAGACATTATATCCATATTTATTTGGTCTTGTAGTAATTCTGGTTCATCCCAATCTTGTTTCTCCTTTTCGAGCACTTCTTTTGATGAAGCAACAGTGTCTTATGTCACCTTATGTTTACAAAGTGAGACTTTCTTTTATTTTTCTTCTTCAATTGTTGCTTTTGTAATGGATGAGATCGTTATTCTTTTGCTAGGACTAGATGTTGGTCTCTCCTCTTCAAATCTCTTGTCTTTCCTTTTTGGAGTGCTTGTGAACTTGGATCCTCCTGATTTGGTTTCTACCTTAATTAATTGTTCATCTAATATTCTTTCTAACTATTTAGAGTCCATCAGCATTTTGGAAGATAATTATGAGAAAGTCCTGAATCTATCTTCTTTGGGATCAATAGGATTACTTAGTAGTGTATCAGCTAACTCAATCAAGACATCTTCTGCAACTTCATATCCTAGGGTAGGGACCCATACAGTTCTTGGTTCCATAGCTTCCATAAAGCATTTATCTTTATCCACCATGAATACAATGTCCTTTTCATACTTTGTCACCACCTTTTTAGGTATCTGGAACCTTCTTACCATTTTCTGTTGAAAATCTCTAAAATAATTCCACGGGATTTTATTTTGCATATCTGCATTACCCAAACTCTATAAATGATTTCTTATTTGAGAAGCTATAGGAATGTGGTCGAGCCAGATAACATTTCCTAGACTAGGTAGCTCTTTTAGCAAGTAAAAGAGTAAACATGTAATCAGAGTTCCAAATTTGAATGGATAATTAGTTTCTTTTTCCCTTTTCAAATTCTCCATGAGTTCATTTCGAAGAAATTCACAAAGATCATAATCAGTATCATTTTTTATCATGTCATACGTTGTGTATATGACTGATGCAAACATAGAATTTTCTTTGGTGGAGAAGTATATTTTGTATCCTATAATCATTGATGCAAATCTGATAGCCAGATCCCTGATGTCATCTACTATAAGGCCATTCTTCTCACATTAGGCTCATGCTAGAGCTCATATCGGTTACTTCTTTAATGGCTTATTTGGTTATAAATACGATTCATCAAGTCATAAAAATTCATCATGAATTATGCTTAGAACAAGCTTGACCCATGCATCAATAAGAATTGTAGGAAAGTCCAACTAGGAATCAAATTTATTTTCTCCTAGGACTTTCTAATCATCTTTCAACACAATGTCCACAGTAGTTAGTTCATCCAAATACATTTTTCCTAGCTTCATATGGTCATATTCTTCTAATCTGGTATGAATGTATGCCCTAATATCTTCCATATGCAAGACCCTATGTGGAGTAATTGAGAATGCCCCTGACAGATCATTTTTCAGTAATTTGAAGAATTGTTTCTTAAACTTGGGGCGAGACATTTTCCTATCTTGATTACATGTGGAGTAAGCATTTTTCCAAAATAGTTTAATTTTCACAGTAGGGTTTCAAGTTGCAAATACCTCTTTTTCCATAGTACGGTTTCCTTGATCCAAAATTCTCCAAACTCTTCAAATCTTGGTTATTGTGGCTCAAAGTCTATTCTAATCTCTCTGATAGCTTTGAGTGTAAAGTGATTTGAGATTAAATAAATTCCCTTTTATCCTCCACACGATGCGACCTAGGTGTCATTAAATGCTTATTTCCAAAAAGTTGTTAAAACCCTTTGCTATAGAATACAGTTGATTAGGATTGCTCTGCAATATACTGCATTGACTCCTTTTCTTCTGATTCTTCTTCTAATAGGTGTGCCGCGTTAGATTCCATGATACGTCCTTGTGTTAGATTTTGGCACCCAATTTTTGGCTGGGGGATTTGAATTATACACTACTCCCCTGAGCCAGAGTTCTTAATTTACTTCCCAAAGGGGGTATCTACACCGGATACTGGTGCGGATTGATCTTTGACTTCAATTAGTCCTTTCTTGATCCATACCTTGTTCATTTCTTTCTTGGTTTCAACCAGATCAACCTTTTCTTTTCCCTTGTCATTTCTCTACTCTATTTTTCTTTTTTCAAAATAGTGATTTCTCTTCTCATTCCTGCTTTTGCAAAACCTTGCAACATGTGCAAATTTTTTGCAATTGTAGCACACCACATTCTTTTGACCTTGATTCCTTTCATTGATTGAATTCAATCTGCATTGATTAGCCATATGTCCAAATCTATTGCATGCAGATCACTTTCCATTTAATGATTGATTGTTCCTTGTATTTTGAAAGTTAGTTCTCGCCGAGCTTCTGCATTCATTTGATCTATGTCCAAATTTATGGCATGTATTACACCTAATAGAATTTTGACTTACTTTACTTCTGCATACAACTTTATGACCAATCCTATTGCAAGTGAAGCATTTTCCTTTGAATGACTGATCATTCCTTCCATTGTTGAGACTTTTCTTGAACTGATATCTACACTCATTTGCTTTATGACCAATTATCTTGCAATTGAAACATTAACCACAGAATAATGGAGTCTTTTGATTTAATCTACTTCTACACTAAGTAGCCTTATGACCAAACTTGTTGCATGAATTACAATAACCATTGAAAGATGGGTACCTTTGAGCATTTGGTTGTCTAACCTGAGGTCTTCTTCCTTGATTTCTGAATAGGTATCCTTTATTTTGCCTTGGCTCAGTGCTTATTTTCCCAGAGTTTGATTTTTCCTAGACCATGTTTGTCATCAGCATTCCTCTAGCTAGCAATCATTTCATCAATATTTGTAGTACTTATCTTGAATTTTTCTTCAAAACTTCTATCCTTTTCCAGATCTATTTTTAAACTTATGATTTCTTTTTCAAGTTTTGCACAATCTTCTGATCTATTTTTCACAATCAAGTTTAGATCATCTTCTACTTTTGTTCTTTCTGTGACTTCTGCTTCCAAATTATTTAGAGCTTCATTTGCTGATAGAAGTTAGTCACTGACCTCCTTATATTTGTCTTTCAATTTCTTGACTTACTCTTTTAGCTTTAAGATGCATTCATCTACCTATTGCAGGTTTTCTTTCAGATCCCTAATTTTTGCTTTAGAGTTTTCAAGATCCATAAGAGCTGCTTCTAGTTGGTTGTATCTCTCATAATTTCCATACCTTCTTGCTACCATGATTACACTATCCTAGATCTTCCTCAAGCTGTCAAACTTCTTCCAAGGAACCTTGCTCTAATACCAATTGTTGATTGTTAGGAACACTGAGAGGGGGGGAGGGTGAATCAGTGTTCTATAAATCTTTTCTTGAATTTTTATTTTCAACCATTTCAAAAGAATAATCAAATAGAAGCAAAATATACAACTGAACATCATCCACAAAAGCATGACACATAACACCAAGATTTTACGTGGAAAATCCAAAAAGGGAAAAACCATAGAGAGGATTAGCTCTCATAAATATATTGCAACCTTTACAAATTGATGTTCAGGCTTGGTCACTCCACGGGCCTAGAACATGCTGGCTTACAGCCATGAAGTACAACTAAGTTTAGCAGGCTCATTGCCTCAACCCTAAACCTAGCATGATTACAATAAGGGTTGTTAAACCTTGATGGCTATTAAACCCTACTGGAGGCTCACTGTCGACTTACCACCTTGATAAAAAAACTTACTTCCAAACAAATCACACATGACATCTGAATACTGCTTCAGCATCTGCCACTATGCTAGGGTGCAGTCATTCAGTAATTATATTCAGAATCCCAAGTCTTCATCGCTGTTAATTATTTAACTTTGCTCCACTGTTCACATCTTCGCATCACACATAGTTCACACACAACTTAACCAAATTTCATCACCTTCATATATCTGCATCATGATTTATTTCATAATTAGGTCAGCATCCAAGAAGTGAAACGTGTACATAAAAAGATGTACCTTGTCACTCAATCCAATGAACTATGTGTTGCCCGAACCCAAATTTTCTCCCAAGTGTGTTCATATAGTTTAGCTCTAATCTTTCAATTGCTTACATGAATCCTCCAATCATTAACTATTCTCCACACAATGATTTATCTCACCAGTCAATTTGTTCCTCAAGAACATGCTTAACAACTTCATCTGCTATCTTACAACTTCTACTGTTGATCATAAAACACTTCCAAAATCATGTCAAGGACTCTTTACACATTCCTAATCTTACCCTTGAAACTGCAAGGCATCATATCATCTTGCGAAGAGATGCAAACCATTAGAAGTCAGACTCTGCCTCTGTCAAACTCTATCAAACACTATGCCGGTACTTAGCAGCTTGTAGCTATCCTTCTGGTAAACTTCAGATCTCCTAACTCTGGAATAAGACACTTCATATAAGTGTTTACAACACCTCAAAACCGCATAATGAAATACTTGTTTGTGGAGGAATGCAGACCACTGCGCTAGACCCTGTTCACTGTTCTTGCTATACCTTTGCTTGCCCGGACTTATACATTTCTTCAAGATGACTTACAGAGAGGATTAGGACTTAATCTCTGAGTCATAACATTATCAATCACCAACTGGCATCATACCTGAACCGTATTATCAGATCATTATCTATAGAGGCATACTATCCATCTTCTTGATTTATTATTTCCTTTATCAATGTTTCACCTTATCAGTGAACTTTCTTATCAAAAAACCTTAAGGTTAGCAAACCTCCACTTTTGCCTATGAAGCCACTCCTTTTTCTTCCTTTGCCATTTTCTTTTTTTTTTTTGTAGAAGCCCTTTCCTCGCCCTTTGGTCACTTTATTGGTGAATCAATGAAACTATGAACCCACGAACTTAGTTAGCAAGTTCGGCATTTTGTCAACTTGCTAATTTGGCAACAAAGCCTTTAGCTCCCCTTAAAACTTTCCCTTAGAAACTTTTCCAATTTCCTTATCTTGTCATCCTACTTCTCCATCAGAGCCTCCCTTAGTCAGAAAAAATTCGTCAGTGAAACCTCCATTGGAGAATTTGGGGATTCACGAACCTCCAAATTCATCGACAAACACTTGGATTTTCTTTCTTAGAAAATTTTTCCTTCACCTTCATCACTTTTGTTGCCTTATCGGTAAATCATCAAAACTATGAACAAATGAACTTGGTCAGTGAAATCATTAGTTCATAACTTTGTTGATTCACCGATAAACACTTTAACTTGAACAATTTTACCGAAGAATACATCACCATTCTTTCAAAATTCTCTTTTTCCATCTTTCTCAATAAATCAGAAAATCGGTGGAAAACATAACTCAAGAACTAAAGATTGATGGAGTTAAGTTCATGAAAAAATAGAGAAAGCTGATAAAGAAGACCTTGACAAAAGGCTAAGGACCGCCGTTGAGGTATCGGGGAATCGATAACTTGGGGAATTGACAAATCAGGGAATCAAGAAAATCCACAACTCAGGAACCAAAACTTAGTTCGTGAAAGATAAAGAAAGTCGATGGATGAAAAGGTGGTAGACAAACGACAAGACACATTCTAATGAAAAGTTGTCAGGAAAGTTGGGTGTTCGTGAACTCAAAGTTTTGCTGACATGATTCATAGACAAGATTTTACCAACAAGGTTTGCTGATAGAGAACTTTCCCAACAAAGGAGAAAATGAGTCAAGTTTAGAGAAACTCAAAATTGTTGACAATAGGAATTTTAGGAAAGGAAACTCCAAACCTCAAGTTCAGGAAAAGAGGAATTAGTCGATAGAAGAAAAGGGTCAAGACCAGGATTTGGAAACACTATACAAGGACAAGAAGAAAACCAAAATGAGCCAACATTTCAATTTATGGGAAACACAAGTGGTGCTCTACAAAGATACTAGAGTCTCGCAAATACTAATCAACTAAAAATGAGGGGTGATTTGTCTAATACTTCACTGAAACTAAGAAGCATTAATAGAACTATGTGATACCCCCCATAATGTTGTTAATAAGAGGTATTGGTAGATTAATTTAAATGTGTGAAAGTAGATGGAGATGCAACATCAAGTCCAATATGATGTACAAGCAACTAGAAAAGGGTGTAAAAACAAGGCACACTCGCATGAGTCTAGAATGAGATTCATTGTTATCATGGAGGTATGCTCACTAGACAAGATTGTGATGGAAAATAATGAGGCACTAACACAACCCCCCATGACACTTTATAAATTAGTGCATGTATAAAGGAGGCACTAGAGATGTGCAAATAATCCCCCCAAAAAGGAACATAAAATTGGTTTTTGGTACTTTATATTAGTGCATTTAAAAACAAATGTGCTTTTCGAGTTTGTACAAGTGTCCAAAAAAAGATGAAATGAGTTAATGTCATGAGGTGGACAATAAAGACATAGACTAGGCACGCCTTAAAAACCCCAAATAGATGACAAAAATTACAAAAAGTTAACCCCCCATAACAAATAATGTTGTAAAAGATACCCTTTATTAAAAATTACAAGATTGAGTATAGTTTTGATAAATTGGAAACCTAAATTGATCATTTATAGCACACGGTAATTTTACAATTTTTTAGGAAAATAGGCATTCCAAAGAAAAACTACATGTACCAATGGATTCCTTGCATTTTCTAATAAGTTTCAAAAAAAGTTTGCTCAATTTTGACATCATGGGCAAAAGTTATGTCTTGCCAAAAAATGTCAAAAAAATAGAGATAAACAAACTTTTAGAGGCAAATCCTAAAAAATACAATTTGGGATAAAAATTGTATGATAAGAAACTAAACAGAATCATATTTTAGTCAACTATAAGAAGTCAAAAATATTATTCCTCAGTTGCAAGTTATGGTAAAAAGGAAAAAATACCCTCCTATAGGCAAGTAGAAGGGGCTTGGTGGCTAGTGAGTGGTTCCCTAGTGGTGGCTTGGCAAAGCCCAAACTGCGTCATTGTGGCTAAATTTTGGGGTTGAATGGGGTGCAGGGATTGGTCAACTCAGACAAAGAGTCTGACTAGGTCTCCTGGGAAAACGAGTAGGGCCATATGGGGGGTTGGCTGCATGAGAACTAAGACTAGGATTCGAATGTTGGAAAGGATCTGAAATAGGGGTGTTCATGGAGCACTGATGTAGAGGGTGATTGAAATGGGTTGAACAGAGCCAAAACATGCAGATGGGGCTGAGGTGCCTGAAACTAGAGTAGAGAGTGGGCTGAAACATCAAATAGGGTCCAAACAAGGGTAAAACATGAGCCTAACAGGGCCAGGAGAATGTTTAAGGGGCCAAGCTTGGCCAGAACAAGGAGCCCTCAATGGAGTCTATGGGAAAGGCCAAGGAATTTGAACACATGAGCTAAGGTGTGTAGGCTGGTGAGAACCAAATGAGGTCTTTCAACCCAAAAGGAACATAGGTCGATCAAGGACAAAGGGTAGTCTAGGTAGCCCAAAAATAGGGCCAAGCTAAACCAAAAAAATAGGCCTACAAGGCTGATCCAAAACTAGGTTTATGGGCCAAAAAATAGGGCATGTTCTTGCAATAAAACACAAAAATTTGATGAAGAATTACAACAACTAGTGGCAAAGCCAAGGCCCCCTCTATTAATTTTTTTTCTTTTTGTTCCAAAAATTGACATGGTATGGATTTACGGTCATATGGTTGTGCAATGTAAGTATAGGCCCAAAAAACTAGAAAATTTTCCTATGTCCAAAATTGAATTTTGGACAGTCAATATTTAAAGATTTGGGCCTTTCAAACTCAACGGTGAGGTTCATTTAGCTCCACGATGCACCATTGATAGGGCTAGGTGTTGGATTCAACCAAAACTGAGAAGGGGCTTGCAAGCTTTGCTTTGATACCATGTTGGAGTAGCCAAGATCACTTGTAAGGAACCAAGAACATCCACAAAGATGAATTACACAAATAACAAGCCAAATAACTATCATATAATGATCAAAATGTGGAGCATACAAAAGTACAATAGAGATCTTACATATACAGGCAATAATGAGGAGGTGATATGGTAAGACTGAAAGTCTGACTACCCCTCTAAAGATGTCACATGTTGACTCACTTGAGACAAGTGTGAGGACACATGTTTTGTGCATATGAGGTGAGACAAAGTCTAGAAATGACATCTAAGTGAGATTAAGTGTAGTGTGAATAGCACCTATTCAATCTAGATAGGTAAAAACACTTTTCACATTAACATCTACTATTGTAACTTCATCTAAAGATAATGCAATAAAAGTTCACTCTTTCATTGTTTCCTTATACAATGTTTTTCAACCTTAGCAAGACAACTTGCCCATTCTCATCCATTGTTTATAATTGACCAAAGTGTGTTAGGAAAGTTAGGAACGTCTATAAAAGACAAAAATAATTATACTCTGGGTAATCTATCATAGGATTCCCTCTAGTCAAAATATGAAAAACAACACTCAACTAGATAGTTTTTTTCCATTTGTGTTTCTCATATCATCTTTCCAAATTGAGCTTCAATTGAACCTCCATATGTAATAAGATTTGTCTTTCTTTCCATATGTGCATCATATTCCAAGGCATGCTTAACATGATGCCATTCTTCCTTTATTTTCCAACTTATCACTAATTTTTGTTTTACATCTATGATTTGTTTTTCATGAATTTTACCAACATGTTTTTCTATGGTGTCAAATTTTAGCTACAACTTCTTGTCCCTACCATATTTCCAACTATAAATATTACACCTACATTCTATGGGAGATTCATCTTTGTTTACACTCTCCATTGATTCAATGAATGGGTACTTTGACACCCAATCAATGTAAAAATTTCTTGTTAGATCCCACTCATGCCCTATTTTTTATTTTTCTTTTCTTTTCCCCTTCTATGTAAGACCTAAATTTTTGTTATCACTTGTTGAGGTCAATTCTTAATATTGTCATTTCCTCTACCTTGGGACTCCTTTGTAACATCATCTATAGCATTGTCATCAAACTCATTCTAATTTTCCTCTAAGGTATCGCCCTGTTCATTAATAGATGGTGCAAATCCTATTGTTGTAGCTTGATATGATGGACCATAAACATTGCCACAGTACAACAATATGTTTCTACATTTTGATGAGTTCCCCTTACCACTTTCAAGAAACATGTTCCTACTCAACATATCTCATAAATTAAAAGCTAAAAAAATGTATTTTATTTAATCTCACAACTCACCATCAAAGACTCAACACCAATAGTTTTTGGTATAGTTTGTATTATGTAACAATGAAAGTAAAAAGTTAACAAAAAAAATCAACAAGAATGAATCATAGAATATAGATCTCTGGGACCTAGATGTCTCCCTACTTAATATCATCTATAACAATGAAACCAAATTGGCAAACAGATAAATAAATAAATAGGAGGAATCTTATATTATAAAATAATAAAGAAATTTTATCACTTACCTTTCACTAACTTGCTAATGCTTCTCATTGTAACTTGTCTATGATCTGAATCAAGAGTAGAACAAAATGTATAAAAGATTAATTTAGAGTTTCAATTCTATTTATATGAATTCATATTTGGTGAATCTTGCAAGATTGTTAAATGGTGGAGTAAATATTTGATGAATCCCCACCATTGTAAAATGGTCCATATAAATGTTGGGTGAATCAAACCATGATAAAATATATATGTTGTAATTGGGTGAATCCATAGTAGTGTGTCCCACTTGTGGGATGGAGCCAAAAAATGAGCCCAAGGCACCAAAAATGCAAACCATCGTCAAATGAAGGTCCCTTTTTTATTATTTTTTAATGTTTCGTGTTCACAAAGGCAAGACACCTTCATTTGAATGTACCTTCAAATGAAGGTATGAATGCACCTTCAATGAAGGTGCTTGAGATGCCATTCCTAGTCAATTATTTCTTTGAAGAAATTTTAGTTTCAAAGCATGGGTTTTACCATCAAATTGAATCACTACCTGACATGAGATTTTTTAGGATCATAGCCCTTAGAATAAGCTTTCCAAAATGTTTAATTTTGAATATATTTAATTTTATTATTATATTTATTTTCTATTTTTTAGTGAACATAGATCTTACACAAATTATTAAGGTCTATGTTCCACACACATGGAAAAATAGAAAAATAGAGAAACAAATCCTTAAAAATATCTACACACTATGTATTTATGTCCTTGTTTCAACAAAAATAAAAATTTAATAAAGGTATATACAGAAAAAGTTGTGTTATGGAATAAAACTATGCCTAAATTATAATTAATCTCACATCAAAAATTAATAATAAATAAAATATGCAACAAAAAATAACAACAAAATATGTGTTCTCTAGATATTTTTGTTACTAATCTATGTTTAAGAATTTAGAATTTAATCCTTTTTGTTAAAAAAGTTATGCATTATGGAATAACTAGCACTGTTTAAAATATTGTTAACTACAAAAAATAAGTTACTAAAAAGTACTTCAAAAAATTTCACACATTATTTTTTAAAACTTTAAAAAATTTATATTTAGAATCTACACAAAAAATATCAAAAATCACTAGTTCACATCATCTTCAACTTCGTAATAGTTTAGTTGCTATAGGTGATAAAAAGTAAAAATTTGGTTTAAAATGTTGGTTTCAATGTCCCACTTTAGCCAAAAAGTGAGACACAATATTGTGCCCGATCACCCAATTTTCAAGGTGATTATGGCCATATGATTACCATGTTGTTATAATGGTATTGGTGAAATTATTCCTTATACATAATAAACTTTTAATGTTATTGCCAAATATGTCAATATATTAAAACATGCCTCCAAGATTCTAGGTGATTCCCTGTTACAAATGCATAGGTTATTGTGGTAAAAATATTAATTATAAATTCCTCATAAATAAATTGGTGGATATTTAACATGCATTTGGTCAATAAATCATAAAATCTTAACAATCTGCTCCATGACGGATTCAATATATTCACCAAATTTGAATTGGTAGATATGAACTATTCACCACTAAAAAAATCATTAATTAGGATGCAATTTTAAGGTAAGAGTAAAGTCGTGAAACATTAAAAAAATATTTGTGACATGGCCTTATAATAAAAATAAACAAATTAGTTTTTAATTTGTTTTATTTATTTCTAGTAAATATGAGTTAGGCACTCAAGAGCCACAAAAAAATGGAGCAATGAAGTTTAGATTTTGGTACCAATGAAATCATTGGATCTTATCCAAACTAAACTTATCTATCTCAATCTTATTAACTAGGAAACTACAAAGAAGCCATAATTTTTTGGGCATAAACCCCTTCACATGTATAAGGCTAATTTACCTAGAGTAACCATTACTGGATACCAACAAACATAAATGAGAAAACCATGTGCATGGATCCAAATCAAGAGGAAATAAACTTTGCATTGGGTGAAGCATATGTAATATAATTATCCCCAATCAAAGAGAGCCATATGGATTCTTCATCCAAAACAATACCAAAGCCCAACTTGAATCCAAACAAGAGCACATAGAAGCCATAGAGCATAACATAACTATATGCCATTCTATTTATAGAGTGTACCTTATGTCATGACCATTATCAATAAACTTCCTTTGTAGTGATTATCATACTATCCCAACTCAAAAAAAGACTTGGACTACCTCATCATAAACCCTAACCAACATATTATCTTAATATTAAACAAGGGGGGAAAATTATTGTGGCCCACCCACCATAGTAGTTACAGAAGCATTATCTAGTGATGAAAAAGTAGGCAATGTGGTGGCAGCTTAAATTACATAGGCACTGTCAAGTCCCCATGGCCTCCTTTACATTTAATGCATTGTTCAAACTTAGCAGGGGTGAACTTCAAACAAATACTTCATGTCTTCATCCTCAAAAAAAAAAATTATCTGCTCTGACATCAAGAGAAAGCTTAACCTTGAGTACCTTGATAATATCCTCCAAGCCTCTATGCATGAATCTTATCATTCCTTTAGAACATGAAAATTCTAAGGTAATAGTTGAAGAAAACTTTGGCTTGATGTTCTACACTCTTAAATTCATTATGGAGCAGATTGGTGCTTGTTGCATTCGATAGCAAGGTGGCACAACTTAGTGATTGGGCTACATCAAAGACATTCCTTCTTCCTAGTGATTGGTCTAGATCCAAGAGAAATTTGGTTAGAGCCTCCCTTATCCCCACACAAGGCACCCCATCAATCTCTTTGGCCAAATCCCAAATTCTTCAAATCTAGGAGCATAAGTCTGTTTGATAGCTCCTTCTCTAGATATGAAATGGAACTATCAACCATTGTGGTGCCATTCACCCACTCCTTCATCCTTTGGTCCTCTCCCATCGGAGTCATCTCCTTTCAATCCTGGCACCACCTCTTCTCTCTTTGAGTTGCTAACAAAGAAGCCATGGAAGTAAGTGCTAGAACTAGCAATGAGAAATCCAAAGCAAAATTTTGATACACAAAAGTTGTCCTAGCCAACCTATCAAGATCTTTGAAGCCAAAATAAATATTGTCTTACACAACATTAATAAGGCTCCCATTGCCTATACACCTAGGCATTGCCCCTTATAGCCTCATGATTCCTTGCCAAACGAGTCACATAGCACAAAGAGAAATAATTTCACCTTACAATTATACTTGTGATATAAATTTTCAGCCACTACCTCATCACAATAAATCTTACTACCCTCTTAAATCCGTATCAAACACTTTAATTTATGTTTTTAGTAATATACAGTTAAGTATATTTGAGAGGCATTTTATAGTGGCAACAAGGGAGTGTCATATCATGACCATGTACATAAAAACTAAAACAGTATTGACATATATTTAAAAAAAATAAAACTATAGAAAAACTTTTAAGTAAATCAAAATAGCTCTTCAAATAAAAATAAAGTAAGCAATTCAAATAAAAATAAGATAATTCTTAATACTTCTAAAGTAAAATAAAATCTCTATTTAAGTAAATAAAATAACTCTTTAAGTAGCTCTTCAAATTTAAAAAGAAAAAAAAAACAATGTAAATAAAGTAAAATAATTCTTAAATAATTGTAATGTAAAATAAAATATTTTTTAGAGAGATGTATTTAAAATATCTATACTAATATAATTTTTTGGGGGCAGAATATGAACTTAAATTTTCACAATAAAAAATCAACATTTAAACAATTAAATTCAATCTCTTAAACTTTTAAAAGTCTATTAAAAGGTTGTGCTTAAATATTTTAACCCTAATTGAATGGGGTCATGCTCTTCCAAAGGAGTGAGTTTGTTTATTTGGGGCCGTTACAAAAGCCAAATGCTAGATGCAACAAATGTTAGGTACAAGTGCTTCTCTAAAATAAAATTTCAACATTTAAATAATGGATTTGGACGGCGCAAGGTAAGCCGTCCATTTAGTTATTTGACAATGATGGTCCACCATTTTTCAATTCAAAGATTTCAAGAAGAAGAAGATAAGTCATTCTAAATAGAATCCTTGTAAACATGCCTGCCTTGTTTTCTGCACTTCAAATTTGTGTGCGCAACAACTTTCACGTGCAAAAGGGCTAAATATGTTTTAGTAAAAATAAATAAATTGTAGATAGCCTAGTGTGGTAGTATATTTTGGAAGTGTCATTGGTAGCAACAGTTTAGCACGTTTATTTATAAGAGATAGCGGTATAAAGAGTAATTATATTAATAGTTCTTAGGTGTTCGAGGTAAGATTCTAGAAGGGGTTGGGACATGGGTTTAAAAGACACGAAGTTAGTTGAAAAAACTTAAATATAATTTTTTTTTATATTTCTTTTGGTTTTCATAAAGTCACAAAGAGAAAATGATTATATTATTTATATATGTTGGTATAATTAATTATTATTGCATCTTGTATATATTTATTTGAATAATTATTATTTATTTATTTAGGTAAATTAGGAAATAGGAGCACATATCCTCTCCTTGATTAATGGGAGTACATGTCACCTTTACCTCATTCAATTCCTTGATTGATGGGCAATTAGGTGCCACATCTCCTTCATCAAGATGAGTTGTCTTGAGACCACTATTACATGTTGAGTCAATCTTTGTGACTTTATAAGAGATAGTGGTATAAAGAGTAATCATATTTATAGTTCCTAGGTATTGGAGATAAGATTCTAGAAGGGGTGGGAGTTGGGTTTAAAAGATAGGAAGTTGGTTGAAAATATTTAAATATAAATTTGTTTTATATTTCTTTTGGTTTTCATAAAGTCACAAAGAGAAAATGATTATATTATTTATATATGTTGGTATAATTAATTTTTATTGCACCTTGTATATATTTATTTGAATAATTATTATTTATTTATTTAGGTAAATTAGGAAATAGGAGCACATATCCTCTCCTTGATTAATGGAAGTACATGTCACCTTTACGTCATTCAATTCCTTGATTGATGGCAATTAGGTGCCACATCTCCTTCATCAAGATGAGTTGTCTTGACACCACTATTACATATTGAGGTTTGTTGGTGTGAACAAAGTTATTTCCCTAGCTAATTTCACTCTTGGGTAATTTTCACACCTTGTCATGTAAGCTTACATGGGGCTTTATTAGGGCATTTTCACTTTATGTCTCATGTCATAAGATTAAGACACTTGTCATGATCTTATGATGTCATATGTCTCACCTTGATCTATATAACCAAGTGTTTCTCATTGTATCTCATACATTTTATTTACATTCTTTGATAGGAATACAATTTATTCCTGTCATATTGATCTTTTAATTTCTTTGTGCTTTCTATCAAGCCTCTAAATCTTGGGTGGCTATCTCCATAGTCAAATCTTACTTGGTATCAAAACTTGTAGGATTGCTTTATGTTAGCCTTTTTTGAGAGATCTAGGTTATAAATCTTTGTTGATCTTGAAAAATTAAGTTCGTTCTTCTCTTGCATCATATGATGACCTAGAGAATCAAAAAGGTGTGAAAGAAATACTAGATTCTAGGGGGTTTTATTAGGGCTTTGTATTGTAGGTACATTTGAGAGATTGTTGGAGCAAATATGAGCTCACCATTATGTCCAAAGTGTTTGAGAAAGTCAAATTTACCTTTTTTGCATCTTAGTTAGATATTTGTGGCCAAAGCTACAAAGGTTTAAAATTGGGAGGTGGTTGTCAAATCTATAAGGTAGCTACAGTTTTGGAGCATTTTGGGTAAATCTGACTTCTTCACCACATTCAGAAGGCCCAAGAACATAAGGATTAACTATCAATTCATTATTTTGGAGGACTTTACCTCAAGCCTTCAGAAAAAATATCCCTTTATCACCATACATAATCAAAATATTCTACAAAATATTCCCTCATGAGAATACCCTATGCAAGTACTCTTTTATTCTGTGAATCAAAAAGTTAATAGATTTTTTAAATTTTTTTCTAAAACTTTATTTAAGAAATTAAATTGGTACAAGGGTATCAATAGGCCTACAAAGGCCCTGTCAACCTTCAGACCCATGTTTATGGGCCCATTCAACCTTTTAAAAAATAAATTTTTTCATACAAAAATCTACCCTAGACATATGACCCTTAGCCTACTTGATATGTCACATTTGCCAGTTGTTCTAGTAGTTCCACCATATTTGGTAGTCATCTTACCTCTTCTACCGTTAGTAGTGCCTCAGCCAAAACTAACGAAGGTTACAAATTTAGAAGACCTTCCTAGTCTAGCTAGAGGATTTTTGAAAGTTGGCATACCTCCAGATTTGGCAACAAGTTTCCCAAATTTAGTGGAGGTGAATTTTCAATTTTGGCCTCCCTCTCCATTGACAGTTTTGAATTTACAGTTCAACTTTGGAGGCTTATATCTTGGGCTTATGACCTCCTTTTTCTGAGCAATTTTTTATTTGGGCTAATTTTTCATGCTTTATGTGCTAGTGCAAACAATATATAATTTTGACATGCATGGATTTTCTATAATTTGTAATTTTTCATAGGTGTTATTGTACAGTCCTCATTTATGAGAACTTTTGGGTCTCCGTTTAGGCTCATACGAACTCTTTGTCTAGTGCAATTTTTTAAAGTGCATAATTTTGTATGTACTTCACAGTGGTGCTATAGATCGTACTCATTGTAATAAAAAAATATACATTCAACACAATACTTTATTTGGGCAAGTTGTAAAGCATTGAAGTCAAGACAACTTTACATTTTCAACAAGTGGCAATCGTAACTACACTAAGTATAAAGTGTCAAATCATATTTTCTTTGGGGGGTTCTTTGATTGACTAATTTTTGAGGGGGGTGTTGACTGGTTGTGTTTATTTTCTCTTTGAATTATCATTTGTGCTTTGTCATGGATTATTCTAAGGTTCCTCACTTAACTCCACACAACTATGCTACATGGAAACAAAATGCTTGGAATGCCTTAATGTAAGAAGGATATACTTGTAGACACCTAAAAATGACCTTTGCATATTCACCTTGCATACATCATATTCTTCTAAATCACTTTGTATCCAATATTAATTAAATAATCTAATTATTTAATTAATTTCATCAATTTCTTCTAATTCTTCTAAATCCAATATTAATTGAATAAATTCTATTTATTTAGTTAATTTCACTTTATTCTTCTAAATTAAGTAATTTTAATTATTTAATCAAATTATCCTCATTCAATCTTCAAATCCACATTAATTAAATAAATCTAATTATTTAATTAATTCATCACTCAAATTTCACTTATCCATGTAATTGAATAATTTTAATTATTTAATTAGCTAATTATTCTTCTAAATTTAAAGAAATTGTTCAAATTTATTTAAGTTGACTTTATCTTCTAAAAATAAATAAAATTAATATTTTATTTATATCCTCTTATTCTTCCATCATGCACAATAAATTAAATAAATTTATTTATTTATTTTCTAATTATCTTCAAATCTTCTAAAATAATCTTTTTTATCCATGCACACAAATTAAATAATTTATTATTTAATTTTATTCAAATCATGTCAAAAAGAAAATCTAAAGCTGAGTTAATTGGCTTTAATCTTATTTTTTTATCAATCAACATATAAATTAGAAAAAAAAATCTAAATTTATGAAATCAATCCTATTTTTATCATAGAAAGCAATTAACTCAATCAAGAACCTTTTTGCATGGACACGTCGTGTGCACATTTCTTCATGATCTCTTGATTTATCTCAATCGTTGATATCATTGATTTATCTCCACCGTTGATCGATCTTTCCCTGAAACCTATAAATATGTTCATTCACCTCTTCACAAATCATCTTCAATCATTTGAGCTTTGGGCTTTCATACAACACTTTGAGCATACTATGCATCATTGAGCACACTTATTGAACCTTTGAGCACATCATCTACATCCGCTTGTTGCAACCATGGTTATGCAATTTGAAGAGAAATCCACAAAAAACTAAGGAATTAATAAAATATAAGTGATTTCATTCTTTGTTTTGTTTGCATTGAATTTAGGTTATTGATTGGATCAATTTCTTAAAGGTTGTAGGGGTGAGTTTTTCATTCTTGATCTATCAAACTTGATTTTCCTCATACACATTTTGGCACACCTAGTGGGGCCCACAAACCTGATTTAACTTTACTTTTTTTGAGAAAAAATTATTTTTTTAGGCACAGGTACGGAACCGCACATTCGTAATGCAAAAACTCTTATTTAAAGCACATAAACACACCTCTAGTAGGGAAAATGTAGCTTTGGTCGACAGAAGTGTGCTTCTGGTTGACAAAACCCCACCTTTAGGTAGTTTTGAACCTTTGGTTCTTAACAACTCACCTTTGGTTTTTGGGTTTTTCTAATTTATCTTGATTATTACAGGGCTTTCTGACATTATTTTGGTCTCATTATGTGTTTGTATGTTTTTTTTATTTGCTAACACATTCATATTGTACCCTCAAGCTGATTTAAATATGGGTACCTTCTTGCTTTTTTGCTAATCAATCAATTAACATGGTTTTCTATATGATTTGTGTGCAGGGTTATAGATCCACCTCTCCATCCAACCCCCTGGCCCATCAAGAATCTATCTACTTATCAATCGATTGCACGTTTGACTTGACCTTTTGATTTTTTGTAGGACTGTCATAGAAACTCACCTTTGCAGCACAAAAGCTTGCCTTTGTAGTACAGAAGCTCACCTTTGCACAACAAAAATGTGCCTTTGTTTTGTAAAATCTCACCTTTGCACAGTCGAAAGGCACCTTTGGTTTGTAAAAGCTCTCCTTTGCACTCTGTTTCTACGCCTTTAGTCTGATAAATTGCTTTCCCTAATCTTTTTTTTTTTGGAACTAATTGCAACTTGTGTAGCATCTTATCATCAAGCAAGGAATCAAAGAGTGATATTCTAACATATTTGGGTAGGACATTTGTGAAAGAATCTAATTTTTTTGCACTAAGTCTTAGAAAGACTTTGATTTTATAAAGGGAATTAACAATTGCATACATTGCCTTGAATACCTTAGTATGTATGCTCTTTCCTCGCACTCAAAAGTGACCTTGGAAATTAGAAATACTTAGGCTATTCACTTACTTGCTTTCTTTGCTTTACTCCTGAGGACTCAAGAATCATACATATGCTCTTCTCTCGTGTCAAAAGGCAATCTTGAGAATCAAAAGTACTTAATATCCTTTCTAGGGGGCCTACTAGAGGATTTCATCACCTCTAGGGATGACCTCAACCACATGTTTTGGTGTGGTATATAAACATTGTGAGAATCAAAAGACTCACTTTAAAGGAAAGACCCTTTCACCTCCAAGAAAAAAATCTCTAAGATATTTGGTCTTCCAAAGTCTCATGTGGTTAAGTGTTAGTTGATTGGGACACCCCCATTCATAGATTTGTGTCCCCCCGTACCTGGCGTATATTGGGGAACTCCATAGCTACCTTGTGATCCTAGTTTAAGACCTTTCATCGTCATATCCTTCGATGCATCGCAACTGCATAGAGGAGAAAAGCTCACACTTGTACCTTTATTGATTAGAGATAGAATACACTTTTGGATAGACTTCAGTGTCTCCAAGAGTAAGGGGTGTAAGGTGGTCCAGGATCTTACATACCCTACCCATCCTAGCAATAATAAGATGGTATTAAGGGGGTGGAAATAACCATTATCTAATAGTAGGGATTGAAGCTGCACCTAAGTGAGTCCTCAAGATATGACACTCCTACTTGATTAATATAGGTTGTTGTACAAGTGTTTGATGTGTATTCATGTTATCTACCAATAATCACCATTTGTTTATCCACAGAGGTTAATAACCTTGCACAACCAACTCCTAGAGTCAGTTCATAGCCACTTTTTCTACTATGTTTTCTCTTGCCAAAATAAAATTTTGAAAATCTTATCTCAAAAAACATATTGTTCCAAAAACCTACTTTTGAACCACAGAAATGTGCCTTTAAACTATACTGATGCACATTTGACCAATAGTTATGCGCCTTTGGCCTATAGAAACTCACCTTTGGCACACAAAAGCTTGCCTTTGGTACACAGAATCCCACCTCTGGTGCACAGAAACCTGTTGCTGGTCTAGTATAATTATTCATAGTTTCCCAGAAAATTTGCCTTTGAGTTATTTTGATACACCTCTGAACAACAAAAACTTGCCTTTGGCCAATATTGTTGTGCCTTTGTTCCATAGAATGATGCCTTTGAGCTATTGCGTCATCACCTTTGAGCGACAAAAACCTTCCTTTGGCATACAACCTTTTGCCTTTGGTCTTTGTCCGTCAACAACCATCATTTTAGCCCAGAATCAAGAAACCCTCATTTCTGTTAAATTTTACCAACTGAGCTATTATCCTATAGTCCATCCAGACCCAATCTATCCATCATCAGATCATTCCCATCAATCTTCATATAAAAAACTTGTATTTTAGAGCTATTATCCTCTTGAGACTATAAACAATCAACATCATCACCAAACAAGCCCAAATTTTATCCAAGCTTTCATAGTTTTCAAATTGGCTTCTATGCTAGGATCTAGATCACATTTCCTAGTTTTCTTTGATTTGAGAAAGCTTGCCTCTCTTAGATCCTTGAAAATAAATTAGTATCCTTTAGTGATTTTCATTAGCTTAGAGAGTAGCTTCTCCTAAGCTGGTCATTAAAACATATCTGTCTTTCTTGGTGTCATTAGTCTACCACATTGAAGATCATCTAAATCACAAACAATAATTGATCTAGGTTCTACCAATCTTCCACTAAACAACCAATCAAACACATCATCTTAGTAGTCTCAACTCAATCACAAAAGTCCAAAATCACTCCATCCATCCCTCAATCTTTGTCATAGAAAATTTGAGTAATCATATGCCTGTGACTAGAAACCAACATCATTTAGCCATGGAGGCTAATCAAAACAACCCCCAAAAAAATCCCCAAAACAAACTTCAAAGCAATATCCCAAATGACTCTCAAGAGCTCAACACTTCATTGATAGATCCTACCCAATTTACCATGGGATTGTCCCCTCATGAGTTCCTTTCAAAAGGATATACCATAGGTCAATTCTCATCTCATCAAAATAGATAATATCGAAAGGGTCAAACATCTCAAGAAGTGTCCCAAGACCTTGATGAAAACTTGCAAGACCCCAAAATCTTAGATGCTCTAGATAGGATCCTGAACTCTAATCAAAACCACTTCTTTCATCTACTTGATAAAAAAGGAGCCAAGTTGCCTAAATATTTTGATACATATACACTAAATGAGCAAGATCCTAGTCATGATTCTATTACAGCTATGGGTATACCACAAATTAATTCTGTCCAAACCATGTCCACTGTATCATCTCTCATCCCTGATTCACCCTCACATGAGGTGCCTTTGAATTTCTTCACTTACAAGTACATCAACCCTCTTTATCAAACCCCCATGGGTGACACACCACTCAAACCTCTTATTGTCCCCATGGAGATTTATCAAGCACAACAAGCCAACCTAGCACAACAAGGAAATCTAGAAAACCAAGAAAACCAAACAAATCCCTTCTTCACCACATCTATACCTACACCCCTTCAAAATCTTCCATGAGTATCACAAGCTCACACATCTATATCCAATCTTCCTTATGCCACTCCACCATGGATGTCACAAGTTAAAACTTTCATATCAAACCTTTCTTATGTCACTCCTCCATAAGTTTCACAAGCCCAAACACCACCCACTCAACAAAACACTTATATCACTCCACCTCAACATTCTCAAAGTTAACACTCCTATATCACTCCACCTCAACATCCCCAAAGTCAACACTCCTATATCACTCCACCTCAACATTCCCAAAATCAAAACACATATATCATTCCACCTGAACAATACCAAAATCAACATTCTTTCACCAACCCCCCTCAACACTCTCAAAACCAACATTCCTACATAATTCCTCCACCAAATACACAAGCCCCAATTTTCTCCATGAATTAACTATTGAAATTAAGGAACACTGAGAGGGGGGTGAATAAGTGTTCTTCAAAACTTATTACTTTTTTCCTTTATTAATTTACCACATACATCGAAAAGAAAGAAGCATAAATACAAGAATAGAAACAACAAGATCACAACACATGAACACTAGGATTTTTACGTGGAAACTTGGTTAAGGGAAAAACCACGGTGGGGGTTAACCCACAAGAAATTTATACTCTATTAAAAGTATTACAAATGGGAAGACACGCTACCTAGAGCTCACTGCCTACAAATCAATTACAAAAGTTCACTAGAATGTTTGAACTAAGAAATAGCATCCAATAATGCAAGATTACAGTTATGGTTGAGCTCAATACACTGACTTTGCACACTTCATCTCTCTCTACCCTACTTCACTAATTTGCCATGATCTAGAGCTTAGATCTCTTCACTTTGCACTTGCTTCTACTATACTTTGCGCTTAGTCCTTCATATTTACAACTACTCATCTTGAAATGCTTAAATTCATCAATTATATAGATCTGCTACATGAAACTGCATCAACTACAGTCGACCTTAAGAAAAACTTAGACATTTAAAGAGCACTATTTTGTCGGTTGAATCCGTGCACAAATACCAATGCAGAATAGAACTTATGTATCTAGGTCACCTCACATGTCATCCAATACCACTGGATCTCATAAATTACTTGACCAATCACTTCTCTTCATCCACACAAAGATTGAACACTTAATTGGCCTGTTCTTCACAGGACTGAACTGTCTAACCAAAACTTGATACTCAGATGCTTGTAACTTACATTCTTTTCATCACAAGAGGCTAAAATATTGGATTTAGGTAGCCCTAACATCCCTTAACATTCCCTTAGATTTGCAGCACAATATGATTTCCTGTAGAGAAATGCAAACCAAAATGTTGAACCCTATCATATGCCTTGTTCCTGTCTATTTGGACTTAGACAAATCTGCAATCTAACTTCTGGTATGATCCATTGATGAAATACGGATGTGTAAGATAGATTTAGTTTCCATCAATGACAACACCTAACATGCCTAGCAGTGTCTCTTGCCAACAATCTCCCCCTTTGGCATTGATGGCAACACTTAGTGAAAAATGACTAAGTGTTAGAACAGCTCCCCCTTACTATATACACTTGTGATTTCCAATGCTCCCCCTTAGATTAATTCTTCATTTTTCTCTACTTTTCCTCTCCCCCTTTGACATCAATGGCAAAGGCTAGGATCTGTATATCAAAATTCATGTAAAAATCTTATGTACATGGGTAAAAACTTTAAGTATAAACTTCTGCATATGAACACACAGTCCTTAAGCCTTGTTTATCAACAAAAAGATATCACCAAAAATGTTTTTCAACCATGGCAATTCACTATCCTAGTTCTTCTTTATGCTCCCCAAAACGGATATATGCCCACTGAATAAAAATTCCTATGATTCTCCCTTTTGAAGATCAGTAGGATCACTAGTAGTAGCAACAACTTGGGATTCTGCCAATAGATCATAAATAGTTTCTAACTTGGGGGAAATCAGTCCCTGGAGCTCATCCAATCTGCCCAAAACTTTGACCTTTTCCTTCTCCAAATTACTTAATTCATTTCACAAACTTACTATTTGACATTCTTTGGTTGCTACAGACTCAATTAAAGAATTATAGGACAGAAATATTAGACAATTTGAGCACTATGTCCTTAATCTTCTTCTCAATATCTTCAATAGCTTTAGACTGATTTAGACAAAACTTATAGATCTCTGTACCTTTAGAGAGAGCATTTTGAATACTCTTTATACTGATATCAAGCATTGATCTATCATAGCTAATTATTTTCCTTATTTCAACAAATGTCTTCTCATCATTTTTGACTTTAACTTCTACTGACTTCTCAAAAGTTTCAAAATGAGTACTTACAGAGTGTATCAGACTCTTCAACTAACCAGAGGGAGAATTGGATGAATCCTTTTGAAAGGTTGGCATAATCTTTTCCAGAATTCTAGAGGCAAGACCAAGCAACTCACTATCCTCAATGTGTTTTTTCAAAATCTCCTCTCTTGCTTTTGTTTGTGCCTCAGATGCTAACTTCATCTTTTACAGAGGGGAAAGAGTGTCAAAATTGATAGGTCCTTGAATCAGCTCTGGTTCATCAATCTCAAGCTTGTCTTTCTCAAGTAATTTCTTTACTGTGTCTGTAGTGTCTCTTTCCAAAAATGTAGCTCCATCTTTCAGATCCTTGCTGGTACTGTCATCTTGCTTTTGCTCTTTAATATTCTCTGATGTTTCTCCTTCTTGTTCATTCTTGTCCTTAACCTCTTTTGCTTCTTGCTCTTTATTCTTCACAAAGTCATCTTCACCAGGAGCATCTATTTTTGTATTCATCTCTATATATTCTCTAGTAGATTTGTCCTGAGGAATTTGAGTGTCCTCTGCACCATCAAAATTAACTTCTACCATCTCTTCATCTCCTTTATTTAGTATTTCATCTTTTGGAGCAAAGATGTCAACTTGTTGTTCACTTTCTTTCAACTCCTCAACATTTGGAATGGAGCAATCAATTTCATTATCAGTTTCTTCTTCAACAGTGGGAAGATTATGCCTTTTCAATGCATTCAGAAGAATCTCTTGAGTTTCTTCAACTATCTTATCAATCTCTCCTAGCATGAGCATATTCATTATAATCTTACTCCTGAAGTCCTCTTTCACTTCTTTGAAGATCAGGTTCTTTTAATCTAGAGTAATTTGAGGACACAATTTTATTAGCACATGCTCCCGAAGCTCAAATTCTTTAGCTTTTGCATTCTCTTTTCTTATTTCTAGAATTTTTGCAAGGCTTTTCAAAATTTTAGAAGTTATTTCAAATAAAGTCTTACTATAGATATTTAGGTATTTGACTGTTGCTTCCTCCAAAACTCTCTTATCAGCATCACTATAGTGATCATAAAATTTAGTCATTGGCTTCAAGTTTCCATCTACAATAATTGACTTAATGATGTCATCCACAGAAAGAGTGGGCTTCTCAACATAGACCTATGTCTTATGCCTTTTACTTGACTTTATGCTTGCCGAGGGCTTCTCCTTAGACACTTTAGAAGCTTTGGTGCCTGAGGCCTTCAACTCCTTAAGCTCATCATCTGAGTTAGTTTCTTCTTCATCCACTTTCTCCAAATTGACATATGTTCTTTTTCCCTTTACCTTTGTCCTTTTTCCTTTCTTACCGGTAGATTTTTCTATAGCAAGAGAAGGTGACACATCAGAGGTTGAACTAGAACTCCTAGTAGCCCTTGCTTTAGAAGTGGATTCCACTAGAACACTTCTCTATTCTTTGTCTTGTTTCTCCTTCTCAACTTTCTCTATCCTTTCCCTGTTTTGTCTCACAACTTCTTTTGTTATGCCAATGCTTTCTGCATACATTTCAACTTGTCTTTGAATCTTTCACTTAGATTCAGGTTTTCAGAGCTCAACATGCAATTTCACACTGAGTTCACCATATGTTCCAAATCTTTCAACTGTGGTGTCCTTTGGTTTACTCAGAAGGTGTTGAGCATACATATCTAATACTTTCTCATCAACTTCATACCCCATGGGCATGATCCACACAGTTCTTGGTTCAACTGCTTTCATTAAACATTGATCTATATCCACCATAAAATAGACTGTATCCTTGTATTTTTCAACCACAGATGTAGGGATTCTTTCCCTTGATTGCATCATGTTCTGAAAGTTCTTGAAATATGCCCAAAGAGTAGTCCTTTGGGCATTGGAGCACCATTCTTGTTCAAGAGCTCTCTTATTTGTATGGCAACAATCTTATCATTGGTCCAACATATGCTTTTATTGTTGGGTAACTCATTCATGAAATAAAAGAACAAACATAATACCAATTTATGATAATTGAAGTATTCTTCTTGTCCTTTTTGATTTTGTTCAGGTTTTCCATCAGCTAGTTCTGCAGCAATTCACACAAGTCATAGTCAGCATTCTCTCTCAACATCTGATAGGATGCATAGATACCTATACCAGATACATAATTCTCCCTGCTAGAATGATATATCTTGTATCCAATCACCATTGATGCAAATTTCACATCCAGATTAGTGATGTCATTTATTGTCATTGCCCTTTTGTCAAACCTTGAACCGGTAGCATCAGTTATAGTTTGATTCTTTACTGACTTCAACATTGGTAGTCCACCAAATGAGTTTAACCCTGTCACAGCCTTGATGGTGTCCTTGGTGATCTTGAAAGGTTTCATTAACCACATAACCTCATCTTGCATCTGACTTAGCAAATACCAGACCCCCTCATCTTCATCAAAGGATGGAAACCCTATAATCTAAATGAAATGTTTATCTTGTGGTGCCTTATACTCAGGTTTAAGGCTGTGAATTTCATCCCTTAGATGATTCTTGAACAAATCTACTAACTTCGAGTCCCCATACTCATCTATGCTAGCATGAATATAATCCCTAATATCTTCAACATGCAACACACCATATGAACACTTGAAAATGCACCTAACAGATTGACCTCTACTGATTTGTGTGGATACTTCTTAATCTTTGGCCTAGGTCACTCAGTGATATTCACAACTAGAGGTGTAGCCATTTCAAAATGATCACAAGTTCAAAGCTTTGTAGAAAAATACCTTTTTCTCCACAGGATTAGGGTTGGCTGATGAATTCTCTTGTTGCACTTCGAATCTTTGAAATCTTAGCTCAAGCGCTCTTCTTCTTATTTTCTTCAAATGCAAAGTGATTCAAATATTGAATGAATGACTTTTTATGCTCTGCAAAATCTAATTTGCCATTGTAATAAATGTTCTGCCCTAATACATTTGGTTACACTGTTTCTGCATACAGTCAATCTTCAATTGCTCCACAATCAATCACATTAGCTTCTTTTCTTCTAGAATTTGCTTTAATAGATCTGCAATAGGCTTCTTTAACTTCATTTATCATGTCAAATTCAGGAACCCACTTATTGGCAAGGGGAATTAGATTTTGAAAGTAGCTCCCCCTGAGCTAGAGCTCTTGATTCAATTCCTGGAGGAATTATCAGTACCAGATTCTAGTGTGGATCCATTGTCAATATTCATTTCACCTTTCTTCACCCATGTTTTGTTCATTTCATTCTGGATCTCATCAACTTTGCCCTTGCCTTTGTCCACTTCTACTCTATACTTCCTTTACTTGCCTGTGAGTTCTCCTTTTTGTTTATGCAAAATTTAGCAATGTGTTTGGATTTGTTGCAGTTGAAACACACAATCTTATTTTTCTGACAATTACATGTTGGAGCAGGTTTAGATCTGCATTGCATTGCAATATGCTTAAACTTATTGCAAGTGAAACATCTTCCATTGAACACTTGTTTGTTCTTAGGAGGATTCCTTGATCCACTTCTACATTCCTCAGCCTTATGACCTATTCTTTTGCAATTAAAGCATTAACCAAGGAAAGCTGACGCATTTTGATTCACTTGACTTCTACATTGATTAGCTCTATGACCATACTTATTGCATTTGAAACAATTGCCATTGAAAGATGGATACCTTTAAGCATTAGGTTGTCTTACCGGAGGTCTTCTAGGATTCCTTCTTTGATTTCTTGCTTCAGGATTTCTTGGACCAGATCCAGAGCTTTCACCTTTCTCAAATCCTAGACCATGCTTATAATCTTCATTCTTTTGACTATCAAGCAACACCTCAAGTTTAGGCGATCTTATCTTGAATTTCTCTTTATATTTATTTGTAACTTATAGGTCATGTTTGAGAATGATAATTTGTCTTTCAAGTTCTTCCTCATTTTCCCTAGTTTCTTGTAGATCAGACTCTAGTTGGCCAATTATCCTATCTAATCTACATCATTCTTCTGTTCTTTCTTTCAGAGATTGATTCAATTTTTCCTTAGTCTTCTTCCTTTCCTCAATTTCCTTGGTTAGTCTCATCACCCCGAATTCCATCTCATGTTTTAGAACAACAACTTCTTTTGCTACCTTCTCACATTCTTGTCTTCTCCTTCAAAGCCTCATCCATGTCATTGTCTTCATTCTAATTTGCTAGCTGATGAAGTAGCTCCCTTCTCTTTTCATTAGATTTGCTCACTTATCCTTTTAAGGTCTCAATGAAATCTTTAGCATCTTTAAGGCTCTCTTGTAGATCTCTGATTTCTGCTATGGACAGATCAAGATCATCTAAGGCTACTTGGAGTTGTTGATTGATGCCATCAGAATGCTTGAATGAACCCATTGAAAACACCTTCCCATATCTTCTTCAAGCTGTTAAACTTCTTCTAAGGAACCAAGCTCTGATACCAATTGTTGAAATTAAGGAACACTGAGAAGGGGAGTGAATCAGTGTTCTGCAAAACTTATTACTTTGTTCCTTTATTAATTTACCACATACATCCAAAAGAAAGAAGCATGAATACAAGAATAGAAACAACAAGATCACAACACATGAACACTAGGATTTTTACATGGAAACCCGATTAAGGGAAAAACCTTGGTGGGGGTTAACCCACAAGAAATTTATACTCTGTTAAAAGTATTATAAATGGGAAGGCACACTGCCCAAATTTCACTACTCAAAAAGGCTTATTGCCTACAAATCAATTACAAAAGTTCATTGGAATGTTTGAACTGAGGAATAGCATCTAACAATGCAAGATTATAGTTTTGATTGAGCTCAATACACTGACTTTGCACACTTCATCCCTCTCTACCTTGCTTCACTACTTTGCCATGATCTGAAGCTTAGAGCTCTTCACTTCGCACTTGATTCTTCTATACTTCACACTTATTCCTTCATATTCACAACTACTCACCTCAAAATGCTTGAACTCATCGATTATATATCTACTACATGAAATTGCATCAACTGCAATTGGCCTTAAGAAAAACTTAGAGAATTTTAAAGAGCACTGTTATGTCAGATGAATCCATGTACAAATACCAATGTAGACTAGAACTTATGTATCTAGGTCACCTCACATGTCATCCAATACCACTAGATCCCATAAATTACTCGATCAATCACTTCTCTTCATCCACACAAAGATCAAACACCTAGTCAGCCTATTCTTCACCGGACTAAACTATCTAACCAAAACTAAGTACTCAGATGCTTGTAACTTACATTCCCTTCATCACCAAAGGCTAAAATATTGGATTTAGGTCGCCCTGACATCCCTTAACATTCCCTCAGATCCAGAGCATAATATGATTTCCTGTGGATAAATATAGACCAAAATGTTGAACCCTATTATATGCCCTGTTCCTATCTATCTGGACTTAGACAAATCTACAATTTGACTTCCGGTATGATCCAATGATGAAATGCAAATGTGTAAGATAGATTTAGTTTCCATTAATGACAACACTTGACATGCCTAGCAGTGTCTCTTGCCAACATCAACCCCCAAACAACACTCACAACTTGTATGACCCATACAATCTCAATTCATATGCACCCAATTCCAATATCTTCTATGGGACACAAGAACCACCACTTATCCAAAAAAAATCTTGCTCCACAAACACCCACATTAGATCTTGAACTCAAATTTTCAAATCTACAAAAAAAATCTTTGATCTTTCACTTCGATACACAAAGAAAAATTTCTCCTTGGAGTAGGATTGTCCATATCTTTTTGATATATCTTTACCAATGATCCCTTTTCCCCCCAACTTTGACACGCCTAAATTTGAAAAATACAAGGGAAAAGGTGATCCAAAAGAGCATCTTAGAGAGTTCTATATTGCTTGCCCAGAGGTTGCTCATAATGACACCTATCTATTGCACCTCTTCTCTCATAGTCTTGGGGGACAAGAAATAGAATGGTTTTCTCTCCTACCCATGGGTATTAAAACACTCAATGAATTACCCAAAAAGTTTGAAATCCACTTTTCCTACAATACTAAACATGATATTTCTATGATGGACTTATGTAATAATAAACAACACAGTGGGCAAACATTCGTCTCTTTCTTACAAAGATGGAGAAACATGGCTTGTAAGTTCCCATGGCCTATCCCCGAAAAACAACTTGTTAGCATCTTTGTGTAAAATCTTAACCAAGAAATTGGTTTTCACTTACAAATCCAAAGTGCTACCTCATTTGAAGAAATCATCTCCAAGGGGACCAATATTGAAAAGGCCCTCATACAAAAGGGGTTAGTCAAAATCTTCAAAGAGACCAAAGATAATCCTCCCCAAACATCTAATGACAAACCTCGATTTTGGTCTAAAAATAAGAATTTCATCAATGATGGTGTTATGGAGTCTAAACACATTCAAACTCTCCAAACACCAGTCAATATCCAATTAAAGGCTACCCCATCTACTCCTCATGAGCAACCAAAACAAGACTACCCCCCTAGATGTAGGTTCACTCTTTTGGGAGAACCTATCGAATCTATCCTTAAAACGCTTGTACAAAGTGGAATTATCGCATTGCCTAAAGCTTGTCAATATGATGAACCCACTTTCAAACCTACTTGGTACAAAGATATTGAATATTGTGAATAAAGTAGGGTCAAAGGAAACAAAACCCCAGGATGCATGAAGTTGAAAACTTAACCAAAATCTCATAGACATAGGAGAAGTCGCCGTTGATGATCCTCCAACCCATACCACAAACAAAGACCTAATCATGTACAAGGATTCATTCCCTCCACATGGTAAAGGAAATAACCTTGATAAAGGTAAAAGTGTCAACAAAGCTTCCTCTTCTTATGATTCCATTGTGGGTTGTTTTGAACAAAGTCAAGTGTCTACCCTTACCATCAAAGGCATCATCCCTAATTGTGCTATCACATCTCATCGTGGTTGTGTTACCATTCATGGGCCAACACAAGACATTTCCATCAACTCCAAATATATATCATAGAACATCTAGGGAAGACTCCCACACAATTATCCATTTTAGATCTCCTCAAGTCATCACCTACCCACAAAGCAGTGCTTGAAAAGGCTCTCAAAGAGTCATCGATTCCAAATAATATAGTTGTCACAGACTTTCAAGCCATGGTATGTCACATTTCCTCACCTTGCCACGTGGTCTTTTCTGAGAAGGACCTCCCATCTCATAATCCTTG
The DNA here is from genome assembly GCA_027924645.1 of Cunninghamia lanceolata. Classification (NCBI taxonomy): domain Eukaryota; kingdom Viridiplantae; phylum Streptophyta; class Pinopsida; order Cupressales; family Cupressaceae; genus Cunninghamia; species Cunninghamia lanceolata. Next base: position 2,280,905 of record BSBN01000286.1, on the reverse strand, counting down.
CCATAATGATGCACTCCACATTGAATTTTTCATCAATCAATGCAAGATAAAATGTATACTTATAGATGGTGGTGTTGGTCTAAACATTTGTTCACTCAAATTGCTAAAACAATTAGGATACTCTAAGGATAGAATCAATACTAAATAATCTATCACTATCAAAGCTTATGATGATGCAGAGAGCCAGTCAGAAGGTGTGATCCATTTACATATTCAAGTAGGCCCTATCATATTAGAAACATGATGCCAAGTATTGGACATTGATCTCCCCTATAATATCATCCTAGGATGCCCATGGATCCATGCCATGTAGGTTGTACCTTCTACGTACCATCAATGTCTCAAATTTCCATCCAATGGTACTGAAATCATAATATTTGGAGAACCTCATCCTTTTGAGTTTTGTCATGCAATGTAAGGGTGTTACAAAAATAGAAACCAAATCCCAAATAATATTGAATCCCAACCATCTCCATTATACATTGACTTGGATACTTTGCAAAAAGCCTCTCCAAATAAACCTACTCCTGAGATTAAAGTCAAATTTAGAGACATAGGATATGGCGAATATGATATTTCAAAGTCTTGTTGTGTGGGGAGGATGCCTCTTTCACCTAAATCATATGGCAAACCACCCATAGCAAAGGTCACTAAAAAGACAAAGATACCAGCTTCACTAATAACATTTACTCATGGGGGATTGCAAGAAGACGAATCTCTTGAAGATGTCTCCACTTGGATATTCCAAGAAAAGGATCTAGTCGCACTACTTGTTACACAATATGGTACGGTCTCAAAATTATGAAAAACATGGGCTATAATGGTAAAGGTGGTCTTGGAAAATATGGTCAAGGAAATCTAGAACCAATTATTGTGACTAAGAAATACAACAAGCAAGTTTTAGGATACAGTCAGGAGGTACCACGTTCCTCAGACATCGAGTTTATTCTTGATGAGGTAGCATAATCTTTTCCCATAGTTTCAATCTCCGAAGAGGATACTATCAATGACTCTTACCTACACCTCATAGACTTATTCCAAGAAACCTTGATATTTATGATATCATCCATTTCACTCACTTCCAACATGAACACCCATAATCTTCCACTCATCTACCTTGAACTTATTAATTGGAACCAACAAGAGGCCCCCCTTCTAGTCATCTTTCAGAATGATGTAGCTATAGCAGAATTCATCCTAACTTCAAGATGGTATCCCGCTTGGTGATCACAAAGTTGGGTTTGTCATGGATTTAGATCAAGCTGCATACTTTGGTGAGAATGCCAAATCATCAAGTCACAAAAGAGAAAATAAAAATAGATCCCTAGGTGAAAACCACAATGTGGCACCTCCTGATCATAAAATAGTAAAAAATAAAGGACCTATGCAATGGTGAAAACCTCTCTGAGGTGCCCAAGGATGGAGTATTTGACCTTCCCTTACCTACAAAGTATCAAGAAAAATCAGCTCTCTTAGTAGAAGACTCCAAAGAGATGAATCTAGGCACAATCAAGAATCCTAAAATCACATTCCTAGTAGCTTCACTTTCAGAACAAGAGAGGAAGGATTTCACAAAATTCTTCTTGTAAAGAACAATCAATTTTGCTTGGTCATATGCTGAAATTCTTGGATTGTACCCTTCACTAGTGGTTCACCATCTAATAGTATCTCCAACCGCCAAGCCTGTAAAACAAAAGATTTGAAAGATGCATCCACAAATAGCACTATTGGTAAATGCAGAGCTTTAAAATTTCTAGATGCAAATTTCATAAGACCTATTGATTATCCAAAGTGGGTCTCAAACCTTGTACTTGTTGCCAAACCAAATGGGGGCATTTCCATTTGTACAGACTTTAGAGATCTCAACACTAGTAGAATTTGGGCAAATAAATGACTACATGACTATAAATTTTAGTCACGGGACTAAAACTTTTAGTCATTCTACTATTTTTTTGCAACAAAACTATAAATGACTAATTTGATTGTCAGGTAAAAAACACAACTATATTTAGTCATATTTCTAAATAATTAGTCATATGACTAAATATGTCTTCAAACAACACTTTTGAAAAAAACATATTGTTAAAATTTTAAGCGCTAAAAGCAAGCGCATTTTTTTTGAAAGGTAAAATCAAAAGGAAAATAGAAAAAGATTAGGTGCCAAAGTGATGGTTTTAGTTTTGTCTTCATTACACCTGTGTGCTAAGGAGGTTGAGGGTTATGGCACATTGTGTTTGAAGGAGTCTTCCATGGAAGCAGCAACAAAGGAGTCTTCACTACCAAGCTAATAATCTCACATATTTAGCATATTCATTCACATCAGCTCTCTCTAAGTGGTTAATAGATTCTTTTTTATCATAACATGAATCTTTGTTTTGGCTATACACTCTCATCACTACATAGAGCAACACTAGTTTTATGGCAGCTATAAGTTTCTAGGTCTGAAGCTTTTTATCTTGTTGAAAGTGTGATTATATGTTGATAAAAAAAAGTGTAGAATGAATGATTTTTTTGCTGAAAACCATGTTGTACTAGAAATTGAGCAAGGAAACAATAGGGCTTAGGTGATGGTAGGGGGGACTGAGTCTGCTTAGTGAGGCATTGTGGAAGGAGAAAACTAATACAAAAGATGTTAATGTTTTAGCCAATCTAACATGGCAAGATTCAAGTGTAACAATATCTGTTGGTAGTGGTGAAACTCAAATTGTTCTTCAGGGTTCAATGGCATACATAGAGTCTTGTACCCTAATGGCTCTCATGGGACCTTCTGGGTTGGGAAAATCTACTCTTCTAGATGCCCTTGTAGGTAAAGCCAATTGGGTCTGTATAACCCATCAATTTAATCACTTGATTGGAAAATTGTGGATGTCAAGAGGTCTCATTTTCTTGCAAGTTTTATTTATATTTATTATTGTGTTCATATGAGATTTATGTTCCTGGGTCATATTATTTCATCGAATATCTACCATCCCTGTATTTCATCTCCATTTGTACCATGCATCAATATAGAGTTATAAATATTTGAAAATCTTTTTGAGAAAACTATATAAAAATTTTGTACACATTTGATTTTTCATTATTGAATAGGTACTGGTAGTCAATAAAAATACATATGTTCAAGATTTGACATTGGATTTGTTGAAGAGGCCTTACGAACTTTTAAGCAAATGCAACTAATACTTATGTTCTATAACAAAAACTACACTAAGTTTCTTTGCCTACAAAATAACTTTGGCTTAAACCTCACAGTAAAATAAATCAGAGTTGGAGAAACCCTCAAACTAAAGCTTTAAACTTAATTATATTACATAATCAATTCAAAGCAAATTTATCATTTTCTCATCTATTTCTCTTTCTCCTAATAATGGATCATGGAGTGTGATCTGAAACATTGAGGAAAAAACTTGCACACAATTAAATCCTAAAACACTAAACTACAATTATAAAAACAATAGAGAGAGAGAATCATATTCTCCTTTCATTTGATATAGCCTTTAAAAAAATTATTTGATTTTAATTTAAAAGAATTATATGTAGCCATCTGACTATGAAATTAAAACCCATGCATGGCTGATGCATAGTGGTGCACATGTTCACATGGATGTACATGCATGTTGGTGTGATTGTGGTTGCCTATGCATGTTCGTGCCATACATGTCACACATAATTGCATGTAGATACAAATGTATGTGCATAGATACACATTTGAAGTCCTCTAGTGTATAGATAAATGGGCTAAATTTGATGTCTATCGTATTTACGCATTTTTGCCCTAAAACACAATAAATTTTTATGAAAGATTGTATCAGATGTATGGGGAAATTTTTGGCAAACTCTAAAACATTCTAGAGTATTATATATGTATATATATCTATTGTATGATGTTTCATTCTTTAACCATGTTATTCCTTAGAATTTCAATGGATAACCTTACAAGGGATAAAAGTGCATGCCCTGCATTGTTGTAGCACATGATTTGACTTGTTTGGTGTGTGAATTGACTCCCACCCATTAGCCATCAACCACTTTCTACTTCTGATCACCACAACCTTTCTATTAGCTTATGCACAAATTCTTTCCTAAATGATTTCAAATTGTGATTAATTTTCCATCACCACAACCTTGATAAAAACTTATGCACAAAATTCAATAAAGAAGAATTTATGCACAAATTCTCACAAATTCTCTTTGGAATGATTTCAAATTTTGATATTTTTTGTAGCTTATATTGTGTGGATGAAATTTGAAGTTCCTTGTAGTTTCCTATTGATTCATGGTATAAGGTAGGTGTGGCTCTACTAACTCCCTCATATCCATTCAGATTCATGTTCACGAATCATTGATAAATGTTCTATTGAAACATCTCTACAAAATAAATGTCTGGTGCAATGTGCTTTTTCTTCTAAAGGGTTTTTTCTCTACAAGGATTGAATGCTTCATTTGAATTGTGCTTTGAATGATTTTTTGAAAGGAAGATTTTGTTTGGACACTGTTAAAGTGAGCCTAACACCCTTATCATTTTGTCATATTTTGTAAGTTACTTAAACTTATGAAGCAAATTGGCATAGGTACCTTATCTTATGATGAAAATTATTCCAGCTTCTATATCGAATTGCTCACTTAGTGGGTTTAGCCATACACCGTTGTCATATTTTGTAGGTTCCTTCAACTTCTGAAGAAAATTGTTATAGGTATATTTATCCTGTTAAGAAAATTGGTCCAGCAATTGCATTGCCATACAATGTACATCTTGATTTGTTGTTAAATTAATTGTTGTATTATAGAGTATGTATGCTTGTGTACACTGGACCATCGGAGTGAATGGCCCTTCTTTTCACGATGTCTATAGCTACATTCCACATCTTTAGTTCCGGCATTGTTGTTACTATAACTATGGAGTATGATTTTAGCACATGTGAAGGGAAATGCAAGGTTTGTCCTATGTATATTACCTTGTTTTATATTTAAGCTCTCTATGATCAATTTGGGGTATGTCTATAGACCATTTTCCCAAGGATAGGATTCATGCATTGATATGCCATTTGAGTTAAAACTGGACAGGTTTTACACTCTTCTAAACTTGATCTGACAAAACTCCTCTATCCATTACTTTTTGATGGATGTCCATACCTTGTTCCAATGCTCCCATTTTAGTGCAGACAGGAAGGATGCTGGCAAAGGTTGTGGAATTTGGCTTTACACTAGCCAATTACATTTACTTTAAAATTCATAAAGCCTTTTCAACAAATCCATTTTGTGCATATCCTGCAATCATTCCATTCCATGAGATGACATTTCTTTGAGGCATTCTATCAAACAGTTCTTGTGCCTTGTCTATGCTTCCACATTTTGTATTCATGTCTACCAGAGCATTTCTAACTATAATATCTGAAAAAAAATCCCCCTTCCATTATGTTTTGATGGATGTACATACCCTATCCAAAGTTACCATTTTGACACAGGCAAGGAGGATGCTGACAAAGGTTGTGGAATTTGGCTTTACACTAGCCAATTGCATTTTCTTTAAAATTTCTAAATCCTTTTCAACAAATCCATTTTGTGCATATCCTGCAATCATTGCATTCCAAAAGATGTCATCTCTTTGAGCCATTCCATCAAACAGTTCATGTGCCTTATCTATACTTCCACATTTTGCATACATGTATACCAGAGCATTTCCAACTATAATATCTGACAAAAATCCCCCTTCCATTATGTTATGATAGATGTCCATACCCTATTCCAAAGCTCCCATTTTAGCACAGGTAGGGAGGATGCTGGAAAAGGTTGTCAAATTTGGATTTACACCTGCTAATTGCATTTGCTTGAAAGTTTCCAAAGCCTTTTCAAAAAATCAATTTTGTTCATATCCTGCAATCATTGCATTCCATGAGATGACATCTCTTTGAGGCATTTTGCCAAATAGTTCACATGCCTTGTCAATGCTTCCACATTTTGTATACATGTCAACGACCACATTTTTGCTTAGAAACTCAGGGAAGACATCTATTGAGTATTTCATTTGGCATGATTGCTGCCTCACCTACTCCCCTATATCCCTGTAGGGATTAGGGCATGAGAGTATAGGATGGTGGTCTCTCCCCACATCCCCACGCACACACAAAAGTTCCTTCACAGGGATGTGGGGAGAGCCCACCATCCCGCGCTCTCATGCCTTGGTCCTTGCAGGGCTACGGGAGAGTAGGTGAGGCAGTAATCACGCCAAATGAAATACTCAATAGATGTCTTCCCTGAATCTGTAAGTAGGTTCATCTTGCACAACTGCATTACTTAATCCAAGTGCTGTGGAAACTGCATGGTACCAATGGTGGGAGAAGTCTCGTTTCTTTGTGGCTGATACTAACAGAAAAAAGTGTCCATTTGTAATTGTATGTGATCTTCTCTTTTAGGTTTATGAAAGATAACTATTATCAGATCTAGGGTAGTCTGGGTTTCAAGACATTATTGTGCCTTTTTTTTTCAAGAAAGAGTCTTGAAAATTCCTTAAGATTTCTAATGATTGGATATATATAATAACTAATATTACTATAATCACATCAATAGATCATCTTAGATGTAACTCTTTAATTTCCATTGGTGATATTGGCTTATCATAAACTCTAACACATCTACATATTGTTTTTGAATATTTCTTTTAGAAACTAATAACTGATAAACTAACCAATCTAGATGGAGAATATCAAACCTATGTTTCAGTTTAACATGGTTAGTAACTCTCTGAGTGATGCTTACATATCAACTGATGCATGACAATTTAAATTTCCTTGAAGTTCAAGAAGTGAGAATTGCTTAAGTGGCTGAGATTGTTATTTTAAGGTTTTGAATTGATACATGACATTTAGATTTCCCACAACAATGGACACACTCATGATTTCTTAAAGAGGTGAAGATGGAAGCATGTAATGCTTTAGATAGCACAAGTATGATCAGGAATGACTTATGTATGTGTTTTAAAGATGCTTGTCTTCTAAGTAAGATGACTGTTTGATCATTAAATACATGCCTCAGTAAGTTTACTGGTGCGTTTTGTCACCATTAGTTATAAGCTATAACTTATAGTCACACTTTTAGGAGACATACTCAAGGAAACCATAGCAAGTTGGTCGATACTAATTTGTGGTTTGTTGGTTTTAAAAGGCTTTAGACATTGTTCGTTAATAGAGTCTGATTCAGAGACTTTGAAATGTAGAAAATATGACAATAATGAATATAGAAAACCATGGCATTTTCTAGAGCATGAGCATTATGACTAGAGTGTATATTTATGTGTTTCTCTATAAATTGATATGTTTTTTGTGTTGGGAATTCTTAACATACTTTGTTCTTTGTGTATATGAGATGGATTAGTCCGTTGTTTAATCTATTCTCCAATTCATCCATTATGCATTCTTAACCTGTTTCTTCTTTTGTGTGTATGAAATGGATTAGTTATTGTTGGTATGTGAAGTTAGTTTATCTTATTCTAGCATTGGTAAAGTAGTCGACAAAATTCAATTGATCTTGAATGCAAATGCATGGTAAAATTCTGTAATAGCAAATTTCTTCTAAGAATAAAATTATTGAGAGATCTTTTCTAGTGGCTTTTCTTGGTACAAATTAGATTTTCCACGTAAATCTGTGTTGTCTATTTTATATAGCTTACTACTATTTCATTGTGTTAATTCTCAATTTTGCACTGCATATTTTTCTAACAATTATTTGAATTAGAGATTAGGATTAGTTTTCAATAGTATTTGTGCTATGAATTAGATAAATTATAATTTTCTTCTTATTTGTTTATCATCGCAGCGATTGTAGAGTTTCTTGATAATGCAATTGATGAGGTAATGTAGCTTTGTACTTTGTTTCCTGAGATGAATTGCTAAGGTGGATACAATCACTCGTTTGTGATAGTTACCCTAGAGATGAGAGAAGCTCATAACTAATGCTTATTTCTAAAATATCTCAGTCAGTTTTGTTTGTTGAAGGGTTGTCTTGATGATGACTATTTGTCAACCTGATGTATGATGTTTTGATGATAAGATATCTTATATTTGAAGATTAGTGTTCTATTATTGTCTATATTATGGGTAGAAATTTTCCTTATTGTGTTTCTTATTTTGGTCCAATAACATTTAGATACCTCATGGTGCAACTTATGTCAAAGTGGACCAGATTTACAACCCTCATGACTGTAGTCATGCTTTACTTTTTCACGATGTGAACATTATTCCTAGCTTGCTATCACTATTTGTGCAAATTGTTATTGCATTTACTTTTATGAGCATAGACTAGTTGGAATTATCACATTGTATTTTCTTTTGCAGATTATGGAGGGGGCATGGATCCTGATTGTATTCAACAATGCATGAACTTGGGATATTCTATGAAGAACACAAACACTACCATAGTGAAAATGGTTTAAAGTGACTATGCTAAGAGAATGTAACTGCTGGCTAGGAATATACACTTCAAAGAACTGAGAGGGAGATGTAGAAGCTAATTATTAGTGAAAATAAAGAGTACATAAGTAACAGGGTTGTAAAGACTGTGATCAAGGAGGATAGTCTCAAGTGCAATTTTTGCATAGGTGGCAGTCAAGTCTCAAATGCACAATATATTCTTAGTATTTGTGTTTTGTTTCTTGGCTTTTCATCTATTTTGTTGGACCTTGAGAGGAATGTTGGATGTGCCCAGTGTGTTCCTTGTTTCACTTGATAGTTTGCAATCTTAAAGGTTTTGAGACAGTGACTTCTTGCTGTGTATTAGTCTCATTATGGGATTTTTGAACTAAGGTATACATTGGAGGTTTCAAATGCTTTCAAAGTAAAGTTTTCAATGTATAAAGATGGTAGCAAATAGAAAGGTAGTGAAATACAAACCCTGCATAGCCAAGATTGCAATTAAGGCTTCATTGAGGTTTAAACCATGGTGACATAAGGTTTTGAGGGAAGTAGTTTTGACTGTGAGTTGCAGAAGGAAGAATATGGACTTGTTATGATATGTTGTCAAAGATTACAAGGTGTTTACAGTAGATTACAAGGAATTGTAGCCTTCTCTTCATGGAAAGCTTTCTATTTGAAGGCTTCTCTATTTAAGGTCTTCTAAGAGGACTTTTATTCCTTAGTTCTTACTTTTTTTGCAATAGCAATAGTTGCCTTGTAACTCTTTTTTAAGAGATTTTATGTAACAACAACTCTTTTCAAATTAATAAAGACAATAGTATTCCTTTTTCAAGACTTGTGTTTCTCTTTGCAACTAGTGATATGATGTTTAATAAACAATGTATCAATATAGTATAGTTGATAGAAATTAGTGAACAAGAACAATTAAATAAACTATCAAATTGATCAAAATGATGATTAAAATTAATGACTAAATAAACTACCAATGAAAGGAAATCAGTGAATAAAAATGACTAAATAAGTGACTAGTTAACAACAATTAATGACTAAATTAACGACTAAATATATTAGTGAATAAAAAATGACTAAATAAACTACCAATGGAAGGAAATAAGTGAATAAAAATGACTAAATAAGTGACCAGTTAACAACAATCAATGACTAAATTAGAGACTAAATATATCAGTGAATAAAAAATGACTATATAAGTGACCAGATTACAACAATCAATGACTAAATATACTACCAAATTGATCAATCAAAACAACCAATAAATGACTAAAACTGGTTTAGTCATCAATTTGGTCGTGTTATAAATGACTATCAATAAACTACTAATGGTTGCATGACCATGTTTGGTCATTTATAAGCAGTTTTTAGTAATATATTGCTCTTTTTGTACTAGTGCAATAAAGCATGTCTCAAAGATGAATTTCCACCATCAAACATTGATATCATTATGGACTTTGCAGAAGGTCACAAAATGCTTTCCCTAATTGATGATTTCTCTAGATAGAATTAGATTATGATCGCACTAGAAGACCAACATAAAACAACTTTTACATGTCCTTGGGGCACCTAATATTGACAAGTCATGCCTTTTGGTCTAAAGAATGTAGGAGCTACCTATTAGAGAGAAATGACAATGATATTCCATGACCCTTTTCATACTATTATGGAGGACTATGTCGATGATATATTGGGCAAATCTTCTAGGGAAAATCATCTATAGATTGTAGGACAGGAATTTGACAGACAAGAGAAATATCAAGTGAGGCTCAATCCTAAGAAATGTGTCTTTGGTGTCACTTTAGGGAAATTGTTAGGATGCATTGTATCTCATAGAGGAATTGAAGTGGATCCAGCTAAAGTCAAAGCTATAGTAGAGATGCCTCCACCCAAGACTCTCAAGCAACTAAGGAGCCTCCAATGGAGATTACAATCCATTAGATAGTTCATTTCATAGCTAGCAGATAAATGTCAACCATTTCTACATTTACTCTAAAAGGATGTCTCATTCTAATGGGATAGTAAGTGTCAATAGGCATTTGATCAACTTAAGGAATATCTAGCTACACCTCAAGTTTTGGTGCTATAACATCTGAAAATGTCCCCTTGGGGGCTTTTCCCTCTTAAGGTTTAGCTCCCAGGTCTTTGATCTGCATTTAGGACATCTTGTATCATATTTTGGCATCTCGATGAGAAAACCCCTAAGTGTCATGACAAATGGGACATAGGGGGATCCTTTGAGCTAAGCCATGCCCAAAATAAGGGTGGAGGACTTGGGCACCTGCACCCTAGTCCTACCCTATTTTTGGTCAAGCCTAAATTTTAAGTGTCAGTTTATGACCGTTATTTGGTTCCTAGGCCGACACAGTAAGTTTGAATTATGAAATTCTTGGTGGGAATGTTTGTAGTTGCATATATAAGCATGTTTAGGCATTCATTTGTACACTAGATGATCATTAGATGGAAATTTCATGAGCATTGGCATTCTAAAGGTGATTCAAGGCATTCATTATATGGAAGAGAAGATATTGTGTTGTTTATGTGTTTGTATTTGTAGATTTGAGCATCCATCTCCTCATGGCATGAAGAGCTTCTTCCTTCCATGAGATCTTCACTACAAGGTGATGTCATTTGTATTTTTAAGCATTTATCATTTGGTTTTTGCCTTTGCTTCACAAGGGCATGCACTCTCTCTCTGACAATGGTGTTCAAAATATTTGAATGTCTCTCTGGGGCTTAACTAAGGCAAGCCTCGAAGCACCACAACCCCCTCCCCATTTTTCTATGATTTTAGGTTACAGGTTGAAGAAGTAGGAAAGGTGGAGTTGCAGAGAAAGGTTGTAGAATGTCAAAATTGTAGATTAGAGTTGAAAATAGGGCCTTAGACTCGGGCACCTACTCATTAGTCCTTCGGATCCCACAATAGAGAAATCTCTGAGACAACAGGAACAAGTTGTAGATTGAATTTCCATATCCTAACAGAAAATAGGGCACTAGACTAGGGTGCCCATTCATTAGTCTACAATTGTTCCACTTCCCAAACTTTGAAAACTGGTACACATTTATCTATCATTTCACATCTTTTTGTAGTAGCATTTTCTGATATTTGTCTGTATGCTTCCGTATTTGCATAATTAGGTTTGTGAGCATAATTGGGCATAATCAAGCAATTAAATCACACAAATCCAATTTTCCCTACATTCCTAACTGACCAAGGGCCTGATGGTAGAGTCTTACTCAATCCAAGGTCCTTGAATGTATTAGGGTGAAAGGAGGATGTACACACAAACTATCCAAAAACCAACTATCCAAATTTTACCCATTACATTTTGGTGAACCCATGTTGTTGAACTTGTTGGAACCTTTATGAGTGTTTTACTTCAGATTTGCAGTCATTTCATTCATTCATATCATCATTCATCTTATTGCATTGGAAAAGTTACAAAAAAATTGAAAAATTGGAAAAATTTGAAAAATATTACATTCTAGGGTTTCTATTTAGCATCAATTAAGTTGAATTTCATTAAATTTTTTATTTTTGCATTAGATATGAGATAAATTACATAAAATTACAAAAATTCAATCACTTGCATTACATTTTCATCATAAAATTGCTAGGGTTTTGTTAGAAATTTTGAATTTGTCATATAACCTAGTAATTTCAAAAACTAGGGTTTGTAGGTAAAATCTCGTTTCAGATTTTTCTACTGATATTAGACACTCTTTCAAATTTTTATTTGTCTGTAGTGTTTCATTTTAGTGTAAATTTGCATTTTTACATAGAAAATTTCAACAAAACTAGCATTTTTCATTGATTTTTCATTAGATTTGCACTTGTATTTTGCATTGTAGGGTTTGAAAATTATTTTCAGATTTGAGTGGAATTAATTTACATCACAAATCAGATTAAAAGACATTCATGTAGCATTTTTCATTCATTTGCATTAAGATCTCATACCTAGGGCTTGAAAAACCTTGATTTTCACTAGATTTGGCCTTATCAACCCTCCAGATTTGCACCATAGGCATGTTGTGAAGAATATTTTTGCACAAAATGGCTGTTGTCAAGGTTATTATCTTTTGAACCTCCTAAAAATCTTCACAATACCTTTTTACTAGGCTCTTGAATAAAAAATTTGGTGAAAATTTGTATATTTTTTCTATATTTGCCCTAGGGTTTGACCTAGATTTGCACTCCAAGTGTGTTGTAAAAGCTTTTATGATTCTACGTGATTGATATTATGGTTATTATTTTTTGAACCTCATAAAATTTCTTACAACACCTCTTTCATTAGGTCTTGGAATTGAAAATTGTGAAAAATTGCATATTTTAGGGCATTTTCACTAGGTTTTGACTTGTCATCATTTTAGAATTGCATCAAAAGCGTGTTGTGAAGGATTTTATTACTGTATTGGACTGATATCAAACATATTATTTTCTTCCCCTGATCAAATTTTGTACAACACCTTTTCTTTTATATATTTGCATTGAAAAATCAAGAAATCAAGCATTTTTAGGTCATTTTCATACATAGTTCTGCACTTGTCTTTTGCATAATTTTTGAAAATATTTTAAAAATATGATTTTACATTGATGTTACAAGACATTTCACCATGGAATCTTCATCGCATTACTCTTTGGTATCTTTACATGAATATATCAAAAACTTTGAGAGTTTCTACAAATTTCTTAATATGAATCCCCATGTTCTCACTTACTTACAAGTTATGTATCACAAGGATATATTTAAATGTTCTTCATTTGAAATCCTTGACTATGTATCTGATTATAATAACTTTATATCTCTCATGAATACATACCCTTGGGTAGTAGAATATTTGACGAAACACATTGAGAATGATGAGAGTGAAAGTTCTCTTAATGCTTTTGATTCAATAGCTAAAACATGTGATGATGACATAGAAAACGATTCCTCATATGAGGATATACTAGCACAAGAGGATGAAATCATTAGCACATTCTTAAACATTACCCTACCCTCTTTCAAAAATGAAATACCATTGGATAAAAGGTTCCCTCTCAAAAAGGATTCTTCATGGGTGGAAAAAGACTATTCAACTAGCAATCATTTGGTGCATGAGACCTCTATGGATAATCGACTAGATCTTCCACCTTTGATTGAAAAATCAAGAACCTTCAATGAGAAGACTATGGATAGCTCTGTTTTACCTAACAACATCACACCTTCCTCTCATCCCATTGCTCTCCCTAGCCAAGATGTAGCATTAGCGGATGAGAAAAGGTCTCACATTAAATCCTTTAGGAATGGATGTTGGGTACAATCAAGAGGAAAATAATGTTAATTCACTATTCATTAATAGATTTTATAATAGTATTTCTAAGATGGTTGTGCGAGGGGCACCTAGTTCACCTTCTTTTTTAAAGTCGATGATTACAGTTCAAGGTGTTCAAAATGTGTTACAATAACCACACCACAATGTGATTGCTCACACATACAACACCCATAATAACAAACAAAGTCAACAATTGTCACATGGACCTATCCCTCTTTAATGTTCTCAACCTATGCTCCCTCCACCACCTCATCTTACTCATGAAAGTGGTCAAGAATATGATCTTGTCAAACAACTACATGTTACTCTGGCTAAGATCTCTCTTTGAGATTTGATACAAACTTTGCCTACATACCATGGAATGCTCCAAGAAGCTTTACAAAAGATTATTATTCCACCTACTGCTAAGCCTAATGATGTAGCAGTGCTATTAGATTGTATGCATGTGACAAAAACGGATATCCTCTTTCAACCACATGAGATATCATCGATAAAAGATGAATGTGACCCATTTGTAATCTTTGTCACATTAAATAAAACATTGGTAAAACAAGTTATGATTGACAATGGATCAACTCTTATGTTTGTAGCATTGACCTACTACACAAAATCAAGGCTAACACATCACAAATCAAACCAGATGGTATTAGCATTCATGGCTTTGATAATGTTGGACGACAATCCATAGGCACTATAACTCTACCTATACAAGTAGGATCTATGATTGTACCTACTCTAATTCATGTCATGCCTTGTTCTTTATCTTACAACATGATTCTTGGTAGACCCTGGATCCATACATTGGGGGCAGTCCCTTCTACTTTACATCGTTCAATTAAATTCATATTCAAAGACAAGCTACACACTATTCATGTTGATCTTGAATCAGATAACTATTTACATATTGAAATAAAAAAACCAGTTTACAATCACATGAGATTAAACAATTTGCGAGGTGATCTATCAATACCTCTTCCCATGGATGATGTTGTGCAAGAATCTCAACCACCGAATGCACTTGTTGGTGATGATTGGGGATCATTAGATTTTAATCCTTGCAGTATAGGGGAATATAAACATAATAATTGTAACATATCCAAAGTTGCATCGATCTCATCTAAGCAAACTTATTAAGCACCTAAGAAAAACAAAGCCTCCTTAGTAGAAAACAAAGATAATACTCTCACTTAAACTACAAATTATGATACCTACGAGGCCTCACCTTCTTCTCAAGAAATGGACTCTCTATATGGTCATGGATTTCAAATCTTGTACAAAAATAATGACTATGCAGGTAAGGGATGTGGTGTAAATCAACAAGGAATCAAAGTACCTTTAAAAGTTGCTAGAATTCATTACACAACTGGTATAGGATACCACTCTTTGAAGCCCACCAAAGCCTCTTATCATCCTAAACTTAATACAATATCAACAAGACCAAATCAACATATGAGATATCCTAGATATGTATGTTCTTAACGATGGTACTACTAAGTAAGTATTTCTAACCCTTCATCTCTCATGATGTGCTTCCCCCGTGATGTGTTATGTGTTGTTTAGGCCTCCTAGAATGACCTCTGATTCTCCTGTAAGGTTTGGGATACTAAGAGACCACATCTGTTGTGACCTTATTCTATTTGTATCATCATTCTATTGAAATTAGGGTAGACAACTGAGAGGGGGGGTGAATCAGTTGTCTCAAAACTTTATCCTTTTCTATATTTAATCTTCTTAACAATTTATCAACAGACTAATGATATAAACATGAAAGAATGTATCAACAACACATGAGCAGAAACATAATCAACACACATAACAGCGGGATTTTTATGTGGAAACCTGGTTAAGGGAAAAACCATAGTGGGGTTAACCCACAAGAATTTATACTCTGTTAGAAGTATTACAAATGGGAAGGCACATGCCTTCGGGCACACTTCCCAGAGCTCACTACTCAAAGGAGGCTCACTATGTACAAAATTGATTACAAGAGTTCTCTAAAATGTTTGAACTGAAGAATAGCATCTAACTATGCAAAATAACAGTTCCAGTTAAGTTCAGTACACTAACTTTACACACTTCATTTTTCTCTACCCTGTTTTGTCGTTCTGCCATGATCTAGCGCTTAGATCTCCTTGCTTCACACTTGATACTGCTATACTTCATACTTATCCCTTCATATTCACACTCTCACACCCCAAAATGATTGAATCCATTGATCATATATATCCGCTACATGAAATTACTTCAACTGTAGTTGACCTTAAGAAAACTTGGAAGCTATTTCAAGAAAATTGTTCTGTCGGCTGAATTTATGCACAAACATCAATTTGGACCAAAAATTATGTGTTCAAGTCACCTCACCACTTTTCTTCATTCGCATAAGGATCAAACACCTAGTCAGCCTATTCTTCACTAGACTAAACTGTCTAACCAAAACCTAATACTCAGATGCTTATAACTTTCAATCCCTTCATCACTAGAGGCTCAAATCTTGGATTTAGGTAGCCCTGACATTCCTTAATATTCCCTCAGATCCACAGCACAATGTGATTACCTATGGAGAAATGCAGACTAAGATGCTAAACCCTATCAAATGCTCTGTTCCTATCTATCCAGACTTAGATAAATCTGTGCTTTGACTTTCGGTAATATCAAATGATGTAATGTGGATGTGTAAGATAGATTCAGTTACCATCAATGACAACACTTGACATGCCTAGTAGTGCCTCTTGCCAACAATCTCCCCCTTTGGCATTGATGGCAACACTTAGTGAAAAATGACTAAGTGTTAGAACAACTCCCCCTTACTATGTGTACTTGTGATTTCCAATGCTCCCCCTTTGATTAATTCCTCATTTTTCACTACTTTTCCTCTCCCCCTTTGACATCAATGGCAAAGGCTGTGATCCACATATCAAAATCCATGCAAAAATTTTATGTACATGGGTCAAAACTCTAAGTATATACTTCCGCATATGAACACACAGTCCTTAAGCCTTGTTCATTAGCAAAAAGATATCACCAAAAATGTTTTTCAATCATGACAATTCACTATCCCAATTCTTCTTTATGCTACCCAATATGGATATATGCCCACTGAACAAAAATGCCTGTGATTCTGTCTTTTGAAGATTAGTAGAATCACTAGTAGCAGCAGTAGCTTGGGATTCTACCAATAGATCATACATAGTTTCTAACTTGGGGGAAATCAGTCCCCGAAGCTCATCCAATATGCCCAAAACTTTGACCTTTTCCTTCTCCAAATTACTCAATTCATTTCGCAAACTTACTACTTGGCATTATTTGGTTACTACATACTCAGTTAAAGGACTATAGGACTGAGAAATGTTAGACAGTTTGAGCTCTAAGTCCTTAATCTTCTTCTCAATATCTTCAATAGCTTCAGATGGATTTAGGCAAAACTTATAAATATTTACACCTTTAGAGAGGGCGTTTTGAATACTCTTTACACTAGTGTCAAGAACTGATCCATCATAGCTAATTATTTTTCTTATTTTAGCAAATCTCTTCTCATTATATTCATTTCAGACTTTAACTTCTGCTGACTTCTCAAAAGTTTCAAAATGAGTACTTACAAAGTGTATTAGACTCTTCAACTGACCAGAGGATGTTGATGAGTCTTTCTGAAATGTAGGCATGATTTTCTCCAAAATCCCAGATGCAAGACCAAGCAACTCACTATCTTCAAAATGGGATTTTAAGATTTCCTCTCTAGCCTTAGCTTGTGCAATAGAGGCCAACTTCATCTTCTGTACTGGTGAGAAAGTATCAAAATTGATTGGTCCTTGTATTATATCCTGATCTTCTACAACTTGTTTGTCTCTCTCTAGAATTTCTTTCACTGCTTCTATAGTGTCTCTTTCCCAAAATGATCTTTTAGATTAATGCTCTTCAGGGCCTCCATCTTCTCCCTTTTTGAAGTCAACCACATTGTCTTGCTCAACATTTTCATTCTTTTTCTCTACTTCTATCTTCTCTACATCATCATCAGAGGCATCCTTTCTTTTATCTATATCAGAAATATCTTC
This sequence comes from Cunninghamia lanceolata, assembly GCA_027924645.1. Lineage (NCBI taxonomy): Eukaryota > Viridiplantae > Streptophyta > Pinopsida > Cupressales > Cupressaceae > Cunninghamia > Cunninghamia lanceolata. Next base: position 2,263,126 of record BSBN01000286.1, on the reverse strand, counting down.
TACATTCTCTTCCGGAGGATTTTGTATATTGTTAGCAACAACATTATCATCATTTTTGTCAAATTCCTTAACATTCAGAATGGAGGAATCAATTTCATTATCGGTTTCTTCTTCAACAGTGAGAAGATTATGCCTTTTCAATTCATTTAGAAGAATCTCCTAAGTATCTTCAACTATCTTATCAATCTCTCCCAAAATGAGCATATTCATTCTGATCTTACTCCTGAAGTCCTCTTTCACTTCTTTGAATATCAAGTTCTTTTGATTTGAAGTAATTTGAGGACACAATTTTATCAGCACATGCTCCTGGAGTTCAAAATCTTTATCTTTTGCATTCTCTTTTCTTATTTCTAGAATTTTTGCAAGGCTTTCCAGAATTTCAAAACTTATTTCAAATAGAGTCTTACTATAGATATTCAAGTATTTGACTATTGCTTCCTCCAAAACCCTCTTATCAGCATCACTATAATGAACATAAAATTTAGTCATTAGCTTCAAGTTTCCATCTACAATGATTGACTTAATGATGTCATCTATAGAAAGAGTAGGCTTCTCAGCATAAACCTCTATCTTATGCCTTTTACTTGACTTTTTGCTTCTGGAGGGCTTCTCCTTAGACACTTTAGTAGCTTTGGTGTCTGACACCTTCAACTCCTTAACCTCATCATCTAAGTTAGTTTCTTCTTCATCCACTTTCTCCACATTGACATATGTTCTTTTTCCCTTTACCTTTGTCCTTTTTCCTTCCTTACTGGTAGATTTTTCTACAGTAGGAGAAGGTGAAGTACCAAAGGCTGAACTAGAACTCCTAGTAGTCCTTGACTTAGAAGGGGTTTATGCTGGCATACTTCCCTATTCCCTATTCTGCTTCTCCTTCTCAACTTTCTCTATCCTTTCCTTGTATTGTCTCACAGCTTCCTTGGTAAGGCCTAAATTTTTAGCCAATTGCTCAACTTCTTTCCTCACAGTCCTTTTGATTTCAAGAGCCTTGAATTCAAGATGCAATTTTAGTGAAATCTCTTTATATGTTCCAAATCTCTCCTTAGCTACGTCCCTAGGCTGGCTCAACGGATGTTGTGCATACAGCTCCAATACCTTTCCATCCACTTCATACCCCATGGGCATGATCCACACAACTCTAGGCTCCACTACTTCCATTTTGCACTGATCAACAGTAACCATAAAACAAATGGTGTCCTTGTATTTCTCAACCACATCCCTAGGTATTCTCTCCCTAGCCTGCATCATACTCTGGAAATTTTTTAAGAATCCCCAAAGTGTAGTTTTTTGTGCATCATGATTACCCAGACAACTCAAATGATTTCTAATCTAGACTGCTACCAGTTGGTTGTTGGACCAATATATATTCTTGATCCCAGGGAGCTCACTCAATAAATAAAAGAAAAGACATCTGATTAGCATACCATATTTGAATGAGTGCTTCTTGTCATTCTTTATCTTGCTTAGGTTCTCCACAAGTTGGTTCAATAATAGGTCACAGAGATCATAGTCTGCACCTACTTTTACCATCTAATATGAAGTATAAATAGTTGTTCTAGACACTAAATTTTCTTTGCTAGAGAAATATATCTTGTACCCTATCACCATTGATGCGAATCTGACCCAACTATCCTCTATATCATTTATAGTCATAGCTCTCTTGTCAAATTTTGATCCGATTGCCTCTATGACTTCCTAGTTCTTTACAGCCTTCAACTGAGGTAGAGTACCAGTTGAATTCAATCCTATAACTACCCTTATTACATATTTTGTGATTTTAAATGGATGATTTAGCAATAAAAACTCATCATGGATACTGCTCAAAACATACCAGACCCACTCGTCCTCTACGAAACACAGAAACTCAACAAATTGTATGAACTTCTTGTCTTTCAAGGCTTTGTACTCTTGTTTGAGCTCAAAATCATCACCTTTTAAGTGATTCATGAATAGATCAACAAACCTTGAGTCACCATGCACCTCTAGAGGCACGTGAATGTAAGCCCTAATGTCTTCTATGTGAAGAACTCCATATGGAACCCTAGAAAATGCTCCCGTCAGATTGACTTCAGTGGACTTGAAGCGGTGCTTTTTAAACTTTGTCCTAGGTTGCTCAGTGATATTCACAATTAGAGGTATAGCCATTTCAAAAAGATCACAAGTTCAAAGCTTTACATAAAAATACCTTTTTCTCTATAGGATTAGGGTTAGCTAATGAATTCGCATGTCGCACTCCAAATCTTTGAGATTTCAACTCAGGCGCTCTTCTGCTTGCTCTCTTTGAATACAAAGTGATTCAAGTGTTTGAATGAATGACCTTTTATCCTCCACTAGACCTAATTCTTCATTTTAATAAATGTTTTTCCCTAATTCATCTAGTTACTATGTTTCTAAATGTAGTCAATCTTTAATTGCTCCGCAATCAATCGCATTAGCTTTTTTTCTTCTAGAATTTCCTTCAACAGTTCTGCAATAGGCTTATTTATCTTTATTCATCATGCTAGATTCAGGCACCCACTTACTTGTTGAGGGAGTTAGATTTTCAATGCAGCTCCCCCCTGAGCCAAAGCTCTTGATTCAATTCTCGAAGGAATTATCAGCACCGGATTCCGGTACGGACCCATCACTGTCATTCATTACACTCTTCTTCACCCATGTTTTGTTCATTTCATTCTGGATCTCACTCACATTTACTTTGCCCTTGCCTTTGTCCAACCTCTACTCTGATTTTCCTTTACCTACCTGTGAGTTCTCCTTTTTGCTTCTACAAAATTTAGCAGTATGTCTGGATTTGTTGTAGTTTAAACACACAATCTTATTTTTTTGACAATTACATGTTGGAGTAGGTTTAGATCTGCATTGCATTGTAATATACCTAGACTTTTTGTAAGTAAAACATCCTCCATTGAAGACTTGTTTGTTCTTAGGAGGATTCCTTGATCCACTTTTGCATTCCTCAGCCTTATGACCTATCTTTTTACATTTAAAGCATTGACCAGAGAAGGATGATGCATTTTGATTCACTTTACTTCTACATTGATTATCTCTATGACCATACTTATTGCATTTGAAACAATTTCCATTGAAAGATGGATACCTTTGAGCATTAGGTTGTCTTACCGAAGGTCTTCTAGGATTCCTTCTTTGATTTCTTGCTTTAGGATTTCTTTGACCGAATCCAGATCTTTCACCTTTCTCAAATCCTAGACCATGCTTATCATTTGCCTTCTTCTGACGATTAAGCAACAACTCAAGTTTAGCTGAGCTTATCTTGAATTTCTCTTTATACTCATTTACAAGTTCTAAGTCATGTTTGAGAATGACAATTTGTCTTTCAAGTTGATCCTCATTATCCCTAGTTTCTTGTAGATCAGATTCTAGATGACCAATTATTTTGTCCAATCTACAACACTCTTCTCTTCTTTCTTTCAGAGATTGATTTAGTTTTTCCTTAGTCTTCTTCCTTTACTCAATTTCCTTGGTTAGCCTCATCACTCCAGATTTGATCTCATGTTTTAGGACAACAGTTTCCTTTGCTATCTTCCCACGTTCCTTTGTTTTCACCTTCAGGGCATCATCCATGCCATTGTCTTCATTCTAATTTGCTAGTTGATGAAGTAGCTCCTTCCTCTTTCCATTAGATTTTCTTAGTTATTCATTTAAGGTCTCAATGAAATCTTCAACATCTTTAAGGTTTTCTTGTAGATCTCTGATTTCTACTCTGGATAGATCAAGATCTTCTAAGGCTACTTGAAGTTGTTGATTGATACCATCAAAATGCTTGAATGAACCCATTGAAAACACCTCCCCAGATCTTCCTCAAGCTATTAAATGTCTTCTGAGGAACTTGGCTCTGATACCAATTGTTGAAATTAGGACAGAGAACTGAGAGGGGGGGTGAATCAGTTGTCTCAAAACTTTATCCTTTTCTATATTTAATCTTCTTAACAATTTATCAATAGACTAATGATATAACCATGAAAGCATGAATCAACAAAACATTAGTAGAAACATAATCAACACACATAACACTAGGATTTTTATGTGGAAACCCGATTAAGAGAAAAACTATGGTGGGGGTTAACCCACAAGAATTTATACTCTGTTAAAAGTATTACAAATGGGAAGGCACATGCCTTCAGGCACACTGCCCAGAGCTCACTACCTACAAAAATTTATTACAAGAATTCACTGAAATGTTTGAATTGAAGAATAGCATCTAATTATGCAAAATAATAGTTTTAGTTAAGCTCAGTGCACTGACTTTACACACTTCATCTTTCTCTACCCTGCTTTACTATTATGCCATGATCTGGAGCTTAGATCTCCTTACTTTGCACTTGATACTTCTATACTTCACACTTATCCCTTCATATTCACACTCTCACACCCCAAAATGCTTGAATCCATCAATCATATATATCCGCTACATGAAATTACATCAACTACAGTTGGCCTTAAGAAAACTTGGAAGCTATTTCAAGAACACTATTCTGTCAGCTGAATTTATGTACAAACATCAATGCAGACCAAAACTTATGTGTTCAAGTCACCCCACATGTCAGCCAATACCACTGGATCTCATAAATTACTCAACCAACCAATTTTCTTCATCCACATAAGGATCAAACACCTAGTCGGCCTGTTCTTGACCGGACTGAACTGTCTAACCAAAACCTGATACTTAGATGCTTGTAACTTTCAATCCCTTCATCACTAGAGGCTAAAATCTTGGATTTAGGTAGCCCTAACATTCCTTAACATTTCCTTAGATCCATTACACAATGTGATTACTTGTGGAGAAATGTGGACTAAGATGTTGAACCCTATCAAATGCTCTATTCTTATCTATCTGGACTTAGATAAATCTGCACTCTAACTTCTGGTAAGATCAAATGATGTAATGCGGATGTGTAAGATAGATTCAATTGCCATCAATGAAAACACCTGACATGCCTAGCAGTGTCTCTTGCCAACAAATTCTTCTATATTGACTCTCTTTGTTTTCATTGTTGTGTGTTGTGTCTTACATACATATCATTATGGTTGGTGAATTGGGGGCACCCTCCTACATGACTATCCCTAAGACAATTGTTTCTCCTCTCTTATTTATTGTTTCCCTTCCTCTAGTGTTTCTATCTAGTGGGCAGATGATGAACAACATTTATACTTATGTCGACCTAGCGTCCCTTTAGAGAGAAATAAAAAATTGGACTTAGTTCCTAATATGATGATGGGGTTGTTACATATTATCTGACACTTGGCTAGTAGAAGCACTCCATGCTTTCTACATAGTGATTTTGATGGTGTTTGATCTCACTTACAAAACATAACAATACTACTACTCCGTGCACTTTGTTTGTCTTTGAATCTCGCCTTGGTGACACTTAGTTTTGAGATTTTCATAGTACAGCCTTGTGGTTATACTCGAGATCCTAATTTGTAGTATAACCTTGGCTCTTTGTGTGGATAATCATATGCATTGATGTTTTTTATCATGATTATGTGGACACTAACATGTTTCTTGCAGGGATGTGTTTGTGGGAACATTCGGTGATTGTAAAGTACATGTCACCTATGGGGGGCATGGGCTTTGCGAGAGTCTGTGTTCCCTTGTGTGTTTTCTTCCTACCTGAATGTGCTTGATATCAATACCTGATATCAACCACCTTAAAGTGGGGGCATATATAAGGTAATATGTCTGTCATAGATGTTAACAATGTGCTTGTCCTCAAGTGTAGTTTAAAGACTAGTGTGATGAGTACTTCTGACACTTTGAGTTTGTTTGCAATCAATCAATCAATCATCTTAAGCCCTCTACAGAGGCAGGGGTGGTGTATCTCTTGTGAAGAGTGCCCATCCTATCATTTTTAAAAGTCCTCTATGGAGGTGGGAAGCGATTATGTGACTAACTCAACCCTTGAGCATGTCTTTGGTGATTGTTGTGGTGAAGCCCAATCATCAGTGTGTGCCTATAATGTGCTTGAGATGGTGATGAACCTAGAAATAGGGACACTCCATCAATTGTCTGCCGTGTTTTCTCCGTGTCTTTAACGAGTGTGTGTTTGGTGTGCTTGATTTGTATGGCATGTCTGTAGCTCCATATGCAATTTAAAGACTAGTGTGATGAATACTTCCTGCATTATGGGTGGTGTGGCATGTCTTGCATGTGTGTTTCCCCATATGCATTTTAAAGACTAGTGCGATGAGTGCTTCCTACATTATGGGTGTGTTTACTTTCCTTGTACTTGCATTTGAATTTCATATATAAAGGAGAAAAAGAAAAAGAAAAAGAAAATAAATCATTCATGTCTTCTATGCATTCGTTGTCTTCTCTGTGTTTTGCATGACTGTCAATGTCTTCTCTGTGTTTTGTGTGCCTATTATTGTTTTCTCAATGATTGGCGTGTCTTCTTCATGCTTTGCGCGTTTGGTGTGTTTGTTGACCATACTTTAATGCATGTATTGACCTTACATTTATACATACATTAAAGTGGGGGCTAAATGTAATGTCAGAAAATGTCCCCTTGGGGGCTTTTCCCTCTTAAGGTTTAGCTCTCGGGTCTTTGATTTGCATTTAGGACATCTTGCATCATATTTTGGCATCTTGATGAGAAAACCCCTAAGTGTCATGACAAATGGGACCTAGGGGGATCCTTTGAGCTAAGCCCTACCCAAAATAAGGGGGGAGGACTTGGGCACCTGCACCCTAGTCCTACCCTATTTTGGGTCAGGCCCAAATTTTAAGTGTCAGTTTATGATTGTTATTTGGTTACTAGGCTGACACGGTAAGTTTGAATTATGAAATTCTTGGAAAGAATGTTTGTAGTTGCATATATAAGCATGTTTAGGCATTCATTTGTACACTAGATGATCATTAGATGGAAATTTCATGAGCATTGGCATTCTAAAGGTGATTCAAGACATTCATTATGTGGAAGAGTAGATATTGTGTTGTTTATGTGTTTATATTTACAGATTTGAGCATCCATCTCCTCATGGCATGAAGAGCTTCTTACTTCTATGAGATCTTCACTACAAGGTGATATCATTTGTCTTTTCAAGCATTTATCATTTGGTTTTTGCCTCTACCTCACAAGGGAATGCACTCTCTCTCTCTGACATTGATGTTTAGAAGACTTGAATGTCTCTCTAGGGCTTGACTGAGGCAAGCCTCTAAACATCACAATCCCTTCCCCATTTTCCCATGATTGTAGGTTACAGGTTGAAGAAGCAAGAAAAGTGGAGTTGCAGAGAAGGGTTACAGAGTGTTGAAATTGCATATCAGAGTTGAAAATAGGGCCTTGGACTCAGGCACCCACTCATTACTCCTCTGGATCCTGCAACAGAGAAATCTCTGAGACAACTAGAACAGGTTATAGATTGACTTCCTAGATCTTGATAGAAAATAGGGCACTGTACTAGGGTTCCCAGTCATTAGTCCCCAACTGTTCTGCTTCTTGAACTTCAAAAATTGGTACACATTTGTTTATCATTTCACATCTTTCTATAGCAGCATTCTCTAGTATTTGTCTGTTTGCTTCCATATTTGTATAATTAGGGTTTTGAGCATAATTGGGCATAATCAAACAATTATATTACACAAATCCAAGTTTCCCTACATTCCTAAGTGACTAAGAGCCTGATGGTAGAGTCCTACTCGACCCAAGATCCTTGAATGTATTAGGGTGAAAGGAGGATATACACACAAACTATAAAAAACTAACTATCCAAATTTTACCCATTACAAGTGCCACCAATTCCAGATAAACTTTTGCTCTTGTATATCTCTACTACATCTACAACATCAGGTGCTCTGCTAGCACGGCATGATGAATCGGGCAAATAATAGGTAGTTTACTATATCAGTCATACCTTGGCTGGTTATGAATTCAACTACACTCCCATGGAATGAGCATGTTTAGCAGTAGTGTTCACTTCCCAAAAGTTGTGACATTACATGTTAAACCAAAATACCAATCTCATCTCTAAGATTGATCCATTGAAGTATCTTTTATCCAAGGTAGCCCTCACGGGCAAACTACATAAATGAGTCATGATTCTAAGGGAATATGATAGAGTATATTGATCGAAAAGCTATCAAAGGACAAGTTCTTGTGGATCAATTAGCAGAGGCTCCTATGACAGATATAAACCCTATGATCTCTAACTTTCTAGATGAAGGGATATTCAATATTTCTACCTTAGTTAAATGGAAGTTATACTTTGATGGTTCCTACACACAACATGGTTCAGGGGTTGGAATCCTATTTATCACACCTCAAAATGATTATATATCAAAATCATATTGGATAGCATTTCCTTGCATCAATAATATTTATGAGTATGAAGCACTACTTATAGGTCTCCACATAGTAGTCCAATGGAATATCAAGCAACTTCAAGTCTATGGAGACTCTCAACTAGTCATTAGACAAGTCACTGATGAGTACCAAACCAAAGATTACAAGTTGATACCCTACAAAAGATTGGTTGATAGCTATAAGTAACATTTCTCTAGCCTCTCTTTGACCAAATTCAAAGCTACAGATTCTATGGCTACTATTGGATCACTTGCGGATATGCCTACAAACACTTAGCAATGTGAATTCTTGATCAAGAAATTGTTGATATTGGTCATTGATGTTCCTCCAACTGAAATTATCTACGAACTTTTGGTCCCAATTCCCCTTGATACCAAGATATCTATGATTATCTTCATGCCAACACTATCCCATCAAACCTTACATCTACCCAACACAAAAACTTCATCCACTGAGCCTATCGTTTTACTATCCTTGGTGATACACTATATCGCAAGAGTCTCGATGGTATCCTCCTTATGTCTTAACTCAGAAGAAGCTTACAATGCCTTAAGAGATGTACATGAAGGTTTCTATGGATCACATTCCATCAGTCCTAATCTAGCTAAGAAGTTGCTTTGTGTAGGTTATTAATGGCCCACAATAGAACAAGATGTATTCTAGTTTACTAAGAAGTGTCTTCAATGCCAATAGCATGGAGATTTGATCCATTCACTAGCACATCAACTAGAACCTGTTACTACTCCATGGCCATTTTCATAATGGGGACTTGACCTCATAGGTAAAATCCATCCATCCTCTTCTAATGGCCATAAATTTATCATTACCACCACTTATTATTTCATGAAGTGGGTAGAAGCTATTCCAATGACTTACATCACTGACAAACAAATAGCCAAGTTTATCCTAAACTACCTCATTTTCTAGTATGGTATTCCATTAGCCATAGTAATTGATAATGGTAGACCCTTCAAGAACTAAGATGTCTATGCCTTGTGCACATAGTACCATATTCAACATCACTTTTCCACTCCATACTATCCCTAGAGTAATGGCCAATCTGAGGCTTCCAACAAAACCATATTTAAAATCCTAGAGAAAATGGTCAATGAAGCTAGTCATGATTGGCATTTGTAACTCAATCCCACCTTATGGGCTTATCATACTAGCATCAAAACACCAACTGGTGTAACCCCATATGCCTTAGTCTAGAGTACTGAAACCATTTTACCTATCAAGGTTGAGATCCCATCTCTTAGAGTATCTATGCATCATCTGATTGATGGAGAGGAGTATAAAATTTCTAAATTGAATGAGCTAGAGTTACTAGACGAGAGGCATATTACAACACTTAATCATCTTCATGTCTAACAAATTTGCTTTCGTTGTAACTATAACAAGAAGATCAAAGAAAGATGATTTCAAATAGGTGATCTTGTTCTAAAAAAATAGAGAAACCAACAAGATAGAGACAAGAAGGGAAAGTTTGAGCCTAATTGGTTGGGACCTTTGGTTGTCACAGCAGCTTATGGATCAGGAGCTTACACTTTGTCAACGCCTAAAGGCATTCTTCTAGATGAACCCATTAATAGTGTTCATATCAAGAAGTTCTATGCTTGATCCTTAGAGTATCCTTAGAAAAAACCAAAAAAATAGAAAAAATAAAAAAAATCCAAAAATCCAAAAATAATCCATCCTCTGGTGAAAACCTAGTAAATAGGCGCCTTGGATACCATGTAGTGAAAACCTAGCAAACAGGCACTATGTGTAGATTTAGCATCCACCATCTATTAAGTCTTTCATTCCATCTCATTCCATAATAAATCCCCATCCATAATAAACTCATTGACCTTTTTCATTTTCATATCCCCGTCTATCACCGCTTGAAAATTTTCAGTGTCAATTGTCATCCATTAGCATTATCCATAGTTGGTTCATCCATAATTATCATCATCCATAGTTCATCCATTGATTTCATAATAAAACATCTACCTGAATGGGAGCATCTTTTCCTTAACCTAGGTCTAGGAATGGATCCTTGTTCCAAGTACAATAACACTTCACACCTCATCTCATCCTATATCATCAAATCTCCTAGAACTACATATTATTTCTCATCATCACCATGACTTAATGTACCTTGATTCTATGGATACAGGGTATGTAGGCAGTCTGGAATATGAAGTATCCAGTACTCAGGTACATAAGATGTCATCATTTCCTCCAAACATCTTGAATCACCCTGTCTCATCATCATCAACCAGAACTACATATCATCATAATCACCCTCATCTTAAGGTGCCTTGATCTCATGGATATAGGATATGTAGGCAATCTGGAATATGAAGGAAGTATCTAGTACTCAGGTACATAAGATGCACCCATTCTCCATACTAATCCATCAACACCTCCATCTCTCTTTTCTTCCATCTATCACTTCCCTTTCTATCCACCCTAACTTGATTAACTCAAGAAGAAAATGAACTATGCATCCTTTTTTAAAGCTCAAGTACTTATCAAACCAGAAGTAAAAGACCACTCATGAAATAGCACATTATCCCACATACCGCTTGCCACATCTGCTACAATAATCCATCTATCCTAGATCCAAATCCTTTAACAGATATATCATTCCTACAATAAGGCCCAATCTACCCTTAGCACACTCTTTGGCAAGAGGATATGTCCACTCTATGTTTGTTTTATCAGTCAGTCAATTTCTTTTTGGTTTATCTTTTGTTCCTTTCTATTACCTATTCAAGACTACCTTGATTTTTTTATATCTTGGTATGTTGCGATGTAGTATGGATTGAGGCATGATCATTGCTTTCGTATGTTGTGTTTATGGGATGAGCTTATTATCCTACTATGGATAACATTTATCATGCTTGTGTTAAACTTAGTATCTTGCATATCAATATTCTTTTGCATCTAAGGCTCTATAAAGGCCTTATGTGTATTAAGCTTATTTTACACTAAGGCTATTGTTCATTCACATATCCAATAAGGTTATATTATGTCTAGTAGATATAAGTTCAAATAGTTTATTTGCACAGTCAAAGTCCTTGCACCAGATATATCGGCACCTTGGTCTTATATACCTTGGTGCATACTATCCATGTGCTATATCAAAATAAGGATTGCTCTTTATAAATTTTAGCATAACCATTGCAACATCCTATCCATCCATGCATTCATATATCCTAATAAAGTATAGATTTCATACAAAGATTGATCAATTATTTATGCTTCTCTTTATTCTAAATCATTTCTTCTATCCATGCTTAACATCATCAATGTCTTTCGTATACCTGCAAACACATACATGTTAGGCATCATGCTTATCACAATCATAGTATATCTTCACTTAAATCCAAAATCCTAATATATATCATCTCATCCATACATCTATAAGCATCTATGCATCATCATAAAATATCCATAGCATACATCATAGTAAAAACACATCATCACATGAATCCATCATCATAGTATATGTCATCACATCCATAATATCATCATAATATATTATCCAATATGAACATCTATAAGTACATCATCATCATAAAAATATAGCATCCATAACATCATCATGAATCATAGAACATTACAAGTATATCATATATATCTCATCAAGGTCATAAAAAATTATGTCTCATATATACATAAAAAATGAATGATATAGTCATGAGCCATCAAAATATACATCAAAGCCCGCAGAAATCATAGTCTCAATAAATACATCCATGAACAAAATGATACATAATATATATACAACATGATCTATCCGTGGCTGTGAGTAGAGCTCCCTATAGGTTGCTATCCCTGCAATACACCTATGCCATGTGGAGGTTCTCTTGCTGATGGTGTCCTAGGAGGACCCATAACTGATGATCCTAATCATCGAGAGAATGAGACTCCTAATCTGCTCCTCTTTGAATCTCAGTTGTCAGTACTCAGTCAGCACAACCCCATAGTATAAACCTCTGTAATACTCAGCCTCTCTATTAGTTGTAGCTAACTCACCCTAATTTCGCATCAAATCCCCAACCAATGTCATCATGGCCTGATCGATGCCCAATGCAACTCTGGTTGTATCTCTTTCTGTCACTACTCTCTGTAGTGATGCCTTTACACTCTATCTAGCCAGCATGACAACATCTCTCTCCATAGTCAGTCGAGCCACCATACCATCATCTGCCACCTGTACTCGCACTTGTGCATGTGCTTGTTCCTATGCCTAGGCCTATGCCTACTGTACCATTGCTCCTAGACCATTGCTAAACATGGATATACTTATCTTTCATTCCTCGGTAATCAAAATCATGTCTTTTCTTATACCTCTTCAAGATGACTCATTGCATTTTCATTTCCATTGCTTTATCCTTAGGAGTTGTGGAAATGGAATATCTACCAATTTTAACTTGAAATTTAAATCCAACTCACTGAGCTCTTTTTTGCTTGTTATGCACATCCACAATTTGTTTGCACAATTGCATCAAAATTAACTTATCACCTGGGTACCTTGGAAGCATATATGGTTGTCCATTGAAGCATCCAGCTCTAACATAGGTGAAAGTAGGAAATTGAAGAAATATACATCCAAACTTTTTGACTTGTTCCCAGGCCTCATCAAAAACTCTTTTCTTCTCAAGCTCCTTTTCAAACATACAGATGTAGTTATAGAAAATGCATCATTCACCCTCCTTAATTGTTTGATGCTTTCCTTCAATGTTAGTTGAGGGTAGCACTCATACACAGGAATATTCCTCCTATCACCTTTTGAAGTGAGACTTGGAAAATTCTTCATGGAATCAACAACATACACCAAATATGTAGTCATATAGAACTTCAATGTTGTAGACACCCTAGACAATTGCTCACAGATTGAATCACTAATCTATTATCCTCACCATATCTTTTGATTACCCTTCCTGATGACAAGAATAGACTAGTATGTCCACTTTTAAAAAGTGTTGGATGTAGGAAGACCTTTCACTCTGTTGAGTAGGGTTATGAGATCTCCTACCTCCTCTATGAAATCACTCTAGTAATGGTTTTAGGCCATCTTGCAATTGTAGGCCTAATAGTCTTAAGCCACTTGGTGTTGATGATTTTCTTACACTTTTATGTATATGTATCATAGTAATTTTGGGAATTTTCTATGGTGAGGTTAGCATAGTCATCAATGTTTGGACACATAAAAACTTTGTCAAAGAAATCTTCATCCAACTTTATTATGACTTTCCCCTCTACATCTGATATTCTTTTGGTGTCCTTATCAAATTTTGTTGCCATTGCTAATACAATCTCAGGATTCTAAGCAAATACTGGGAAGGTGGAAACCAAATGGATATCGCTATCGAGGATGCATTGCATGTGTGCAGGAACAGGTTGTTGATTTATCCTTTCTAGGAACTTTGACATGTCTACATGCCCAATTTCTGTATCTTTGATATCATCAATGTTGGATTCCACAAAAGATCCTTGGGAAGACACCTTGATACTTGTACTTTATGTTTTCTTCTTTGGAGAAGGCTCAGACATATGGTAGTCAACTACAAAAAAGTCATTTTTAGAAATTTTCTAGAGTTAGAAAAATTTCACACAATCATCTTTGTGTAGTTGTGGAAAAATCTACTCTTGCACTATAAACAGCTTTAGGTGTAAAGTGGGAGAAAATCTCCACTTGTGCATTTTAAAGTTCTTCTAGTGTAGTTTAGAGAAAAATATCTAAACTACACTGCATTTGCAGACCATAACTCAAGAGGTGCACTTCGGAGAAAATTCTCTGAAGTGCACTTAGAAAAAATAGGTGTGATGCACTTCAGAGAATTTTCTCTAAATTACACCAAGAAAAGTCTAAGTGTTTTTACACTTAGCATTTCAGGGAGGTAGGGTAGAGTGTTGTGCGGGTTTTATTCTCTGCACAACACTTTTTCTTAACAAAGTGTTGGGATCAGTCAGGGTGTTGTGCGGAGTTTATTCTCTGCACAACACCTTATCAAAGGGTGTTGTACAGAGAATAAATTCTGCATAACACCTGCTAATCTATGTGAAGGGTGTTGTGTGGGATTTATTCTCCACACAACACCTAACACGGGTTGTTGTGCAGAGATTAAATCCCGTACAACACCTTTGGTGAGTAGGTCACAAAACATGTTGTTTGGATTTTTATCTCCAAACAACATATGATCTTAAGATTATGTTATTCGGAGATAAAACTCTGAACAACATGTTCACAAGGTAGAGCTAACAGTAAAAAATGAAGGCAATCACAACACTAAGTTTGACAGGGTTTTGACAAGTAAATAAAAGGTATTGATAAAAATGACAGGTCGACAATGAATGATACAAAGCATAACAAAAAGAAAAGGAAACAAAAGTTAAACAAAAACAAGAACCAAACTAGGGTTTTTGAATAAAAAAGAGCATGATGAAAAAATAAAGCTAAATAAAAAGAAAACAGAACATGATGAAAGTAGGAATGACATAACTAGAGATTAAGTCAAAAATACAAAGATATAATCCATGAATCAAGGGTTTGATCACGTAGGGTAGTGGGAGACAGGAGACATAGCACAAAGGAGTGAAAATATGAAGAAATAAAATGAAAATCAAAAGAAAAGGGCATAAAATATTTTTGAAAATCTATTATTAATGGCCAAGTGTGCTACACTAGGAGTGTAGTTGCATAAAATCTCTTCGTAACTACATGACATGTGTAGTTGCAGAAAAATTCTCCACAACTACACACAAAATGCATAAGTGCAGATTTTCTGCACTTCTACACCTTAAAAAAAAAGACTAACTCTTGAAAAGTAAATACTTGTAAAAATTCAAAATACGAACAATGACCCAAATTGAAAAGATTCCTCAATGGGTCAAACCATGCCCGAGATGACCTAAACTTGTCTCGATTTGCATTCTTAGAGGATGTGGGCTATGAAATGAACATGTTTTGTAAGGGTTATCCCACAAATTGAGCAAGCAAAATTTGAGGATAACAACTAGCTCTAACTAGGGAGCTTCCTTTGATTATCCTTTGAAATGATCGAAGGGAGAAGAATCCTAGAACTTTAAGTACCTTCATCCAACCATTGGGCTATAGAGTCAGGTGACAAACACAACACGAAACAATAGAAAAGAAAAGACCACAAAAGTATACAAATTGTATAAACTTATCTATCGTTTCATTGAGTGAACATCTTCAAATGTTGTCCATTGTGAGGCAACAGAAAAGGTGTTCCATCTTGATACTCCAGAAGAAAGCTATTTTCAGCACAAAACTAATGAATCATGAAAGGACCTCTCTATAAAGGGCCAAACTTTCCATGCATCCATTTCATCTCTCTTCTCTTGTCCCATAATAGAACTTGTCACCAATTTGGAAATTTTAGGACTTTGCTTTCTTGCCAAAGAGCTTCTTCATTGACTTTGGTGCTCTAGAATGCGATCCACCACCTTCAAGCATTTTTCCTTGAGTTTAGAAAGAAACATAACATGCATGTCAATGGAACTATCAAAAGTTTCATCCTCAACTACCTTAACCAACTTCAGAGTGGGCAACTCCAATGTGATAGGTATCTCAGCATTCAAACTGTGAGGCTGATTATTTTTCCTTCCTTATTTTGATTGTTATGTATTTAAGTTGATGACATTATCAGACTTTTTAGAGACTATGGTTCCATTATGCAGATTTCATTATATCTCCTGATTTTGATAGGACATTGATTAGACATAGATTCGATTTGATCATATTTGATGTTATTTTATGATTTGAAATACGAGATATATTAGATGATGTTTTGTGTTGTGATTTCTAGTTATTTATGTGATGAGGATTATTTGACATGTGATATAAATTGTAGTCTAATTCAGAATTGTGTTATTGATGATTATTGTTGTGTTCTATGGCATGAGTTTGATTTAAGTTGCTTCAGCTATGATTATCATGATATGATTGACACTTGATCAAGATGTGCAGGTTTTACATTCCCTAGCCACAGGAAATTGGAGGTAGAATTCACACCAATGTTATCCCCTATGAAACTGATCCATTCCCAAGAGGGATAAGGATCACGTTTGAAATTGAATGTTGATTTAAGTGCTTGATTTAATTTTTAATCATTTTGGCCTAGTACCCCCTTTGTTTTATTTATTAATATTAAGTGTTGTATAATTTCTATGTGACTTACACCACTTGGTATTTGTTTTATTTTTTGAGGCCATTTAAAGTAGATTTATGACCCCCTTGGTGAACCTTAATGTCCCAAAAGTTACCCTAGGTGGTTACCCATGGGTCTAGGGTCAAGTGTGACTAACTAACCCTTGGAGTAACTCACTTTTGGTCACTCTAAACTATGGTTTAGTCAAAGTGACGAAATTTGAAATTAGGGAAGGTGGGAGATGAGTGATGCTTTGGGGAAGACTCATCTCCCTTTCCAAGGTTTGGGAATCCTTTCCCAAGGAGGACTTGGGAGGTCTCCAAGACTCCCAAGTGTGTGGGATCTTCCTTCAAGGCTCTCACACATGTGTGAGAGCATCTTGGAGGGAGATGGCTCTTTGAGAGAATAAGAGGATGTCATACGGCATCCCTTATCCTCTTGAAGGTTTGAGTGGGAATGCCACCTCACCACTTGTCCTCTCACACATGTGTGAGAGTACAAGTGGATAAGGTGAGGATTGAGATGGAATTGGAGGGTGACACTTGTCACCCTCACACTTCCTCTCCCTTGCAAGTGGCATTGGAGGAGGAAGGAGAAGGTGACAAGTGTCACCTTCTCATTCCTCAAGGCCAAAGTGGATGGCCTATATTATCTCCTCTTGTTGAGGAGTGTGGGGTTCTTGCACTTTGGAGTTTCTTTCTATTTTTGGAGCAATTTTGGGGAAGTTAGGTAAATTCTTGAAGATTGGAAGGTTTGGGAAAGCTTGGAGCTCATCACCAAATGTGCTTCCATTAGAGGGCTTTGAAGGTAAGCCTCATGAAACTATGTTTTTCTTCACCCTTGCTTATTTATTGTGATGTATTGTAGTTTTGTTGGTTGTTGTTTTTCATTGTTTTTGTGTGGGATGGGAGTATGGTAAGAGCACCTCCATTTGGAGGTAAGGCTCAACTTGTTTGGGTAGGGGAAAGGAACCTCCTTGAGGTCACTCCCATTTTGTGCTATTTATTCCTTGAGGGATTTTACTTGTTGAGGAGAATACTTGAATGGCAACAGTGCCATGGAGATTATTTTGTGGTTTTGTGGAGAGTGGTGGTTTTAGAGATTTTTGGCTTGAGGCCATGAGCTTGGTATTTTATCATTTGGGTGGCCTTTGAAGTAGAGGGGTCCATTCCCTACCCTCATCAAACTCATTTTCATGAGTGGATTTATGTGCTAAACCTTGGGGCTATTTTTGTGTTGTTGTTGATATTTCTTGTTGTGGAATGTTTACACCCGTGTGAATCCCTACCTCCCTAGCTCGGGGGTGACCCACTTGTGGGTCTACGGTAGGGAGGAGGGCATTTCAAAGTGGTTAGGTTGTTCTTCTTGTTGTGTTTTGCTTGCAGGTGCATTTTTTGAAGTAATGGAGTGGATGAGAAGCCCCTTTGTGTGGCTTTAGTAGTATTTTATTGGCTGTTGAAGCCATGGCCATTGTGGCCTTATTGTATTTTATTTTTGTAAAAGTTTCTCAAGATATTTGCCATGGGGATGGCTGTATTAAATGCTGTAAGAGAAATATTCTTGTTATTTTATTAAAATGTTGTTTATTCTCTAAGAGGGAGTTTATAGTTTGTGAAATGCATGTGAAAATATTTTTGTTGCTGCCATGATTTTTCCCTTCAAAATATATATATATATGAGTGTTGTTATATGGAATGTATTTGAAACAAGAAAGAGAAAATTTGAGTTTTGTTATCTGTTTGTGTTTGAAAGTTCCATTGTATTAGTTGTTGTTGGAAAGAAAACAAAAATTTAGACTATAAGGGTAAGCGCAAAAAGATGGGGGGCCAAAAAGTGGCCAAATTATTTTTTAAAAATAATAATACAAAACACGAGCACATTATAATGCGCTTGCGTTATGGCTTGGTAATGACAAGCCTAAGGCTCGTCAAAACCAAGCCATAACACGCTCGCGTTATAATGTGAGCATGTTATAATGCGAACGTGTTTTGACTTGCTATAAATTAAAAAAAGGTTTTTATCTCATTTCATTTCCTTCTTCTCCTCTATGCCCGCGGCCTGCAAAACCCTAGAAAGCGCGCTCATGTTTTGCAAAACTCAATTCAACACAAAAACCTTATCAATTCATCGGCAAAATTCTGCCATGACGTCGAGCACACCAAAGGAGTGAGTTATATTTGTTTTTTTGTTTGAATTTGTTTCTAAATAGGTAGGTTTGAGTTGATTTTTTATGTATATTTCATTAATTGTCAGGAAATGTTAATGCACCTCCTCCTCCTCCTCAAAATCCATAAAATACTGAGGAGGAAATACCTGCAGAAGAACAACCTCCTGCATCCATTCCTCGACATGCCCCTGGAACACAAGAAAATATAATGGGCAAATTGAAAACAACAAAAAAGAAATTGAAGATATAATTACAAGGTTGAAAGATCCTTCCACTTCAACCTTGCATAGGTCCATGCTTGTTGAATCTCTTGAATCTATGTTATCAAATGTAGATTCGATTAGCAAGCAAATAACTAGTTGGACAGATAAGAGGAGAGAGTTTAGAGATTATTATGCAGACAAGTTGTCATACCAAGATGTGAAAAAATTACAAATCACAAAATTAGATTTGTGTTCAATTTTCACAAACCCACAAACAAATCAACCTCCACCCATTATATGCAAGAGGTTCCCTATCCTTTGGTGCAACAACCAAGTGATAAGGGACAATTTTGGGCAGAGGTGGTGGATGGTTTTTGACCATCCTCCATGCAATAATAATGAGGTCCCACAATACTTTTTGAGGAAACTCTATTGCGAGTTTGTCCTCAATAAAGTGCTAAACTATTTTGATATACGGGACTTCCAGGGTAGAGGTGGGGGGTT
Source organism: Cunninghamia lanceolata (assembly GCA_027924645.1). Classification (NCBI taxonomy): domain Eukaryota; kingdom Viridiplantae; phylum Streptophyta; class Pinopsida; order Cupressales; family Cupressaceae; genus Cunninghamia; species Cunninghamia lanceolata. The sequence continues at coordinate 2,243,760 of BSBN01000286.1, read as the reverse complement.
AGCACAAGATAGACCAGGGGCACATCTTGACCCATAGTGGGTAGTGAGACGAGTAATCAGCAAACCAGGCTATGAGAATGTTTCTATCCCTTCCATTATGAAGGAGAGTGTTGAGGTTGATATACTTCAGTCCATTAGTGCCTTGACCCAAAGCATCATAGAGCATGCCGGTCTTGCAGCACAGAGTGGGTTAGGAGATAGTACGAGGAATAGGGTCCCACCCCATGCTTGTCAGGCTTGCAGGTCAGCCTGTGGTTATGACCCCATGGATAGTCGGGACACAGGTGCACAGGCTACATCTGCAGCTGAGCAGATGGTGATGACAGATACCCTCCTTAGTGAGACTTTCAGCCTTGATACTCAGGTAAATATTAGCAAGTTTATTGAATATAATTTATTAAATTTCATTTTTGAAATGCAAGATTAACCAATTTAAATTGATGATTTTATTGAAATTTTAGGGTCATAGCGTTGATGCAGTTTTCAGTGGTTCTCCACCTGCATTTTACACTAGATCATCTACTGTTGGGGTATGTAACTAGTAAACAATTATAAATATTACATGTGAATAGCATTGTTATATGAATGGTATTCTAATATCTAATTTTAGATGTTGAATAGGTTAATATTGCAGATTTCATGGCAACACCTACCAGCAATGGTGGATTTCAAAGCTTTACAGAGGTAATAAAATAAATAGTTTAATAAATGAATTATACTTACTAGATTTTTGTATGTGACTTGTGTGCTTTATTGTGTGTACTTCCATGTTTAGATGAACGTGTGTGTATGTTAGGAGCCATGATTTGCATCACTATTATAGTTTTTGTAATTGAATATTGTTGTTTTATTTCCAGATGATGCAAGCTGTGGAGACACCTCCCCATGTTCATAGGGCAATGGAGCATGGTGTGGCCTCTGCGATTCATAGCTCCATGGCATTGACAGGGGTATGAGGCAGATTAGTAAATTTCAATTTACATTCATTGTTATAGTTGTCTATTTTTGAAAAATTAAAAGATTATTGATTTGAAGTTTAATTTCTATCTGGATGGTTTCTATAGGACATGCCATCACCAGGGCCTATTCCTACTACTGAGGCAAGTGAGGAGACAAATTATATGTTAGCGGTAAGTGATTATTTTGTTAAATGTTTCATTTTTTATAACATGTAATTTCTATATATTAATGTCTATACTTTTTATTGTAACAACTAAAGATGCAGGAAGAACTAAATAGAAGGAGCAGCCCTCAGGTTCGTAGTAGACTACCCACATGCATGTCTCCATCCCCTAGAAGATCAAAGGTTGCTCGTGATCTATTCTCTTCACCAGCCAGAGGGGAATGACTTTTTATTGTGTCCCTTTGTTGTATGCCTATATGGCATTTGTGGACATATATTTTGTATTGTATATAGTTGACATTGTATGCCTATATGGCATTCTTGTAAGCCTATATGGCTATTTTGTATATATGTTATACTTATATTGACAGATATTGATGTATGCCTATATGGATATTTGGTTAATACAAATCTTTTTTATTGATGGCATCCATACTTGCATTATAAATCCACATTTGAATGGATATTTGTAGATGGCTACTTCAAATATTTAAAGTCCAATTGTATTACATAGGATGTTTGTTGATCCAATGAGCTAGCTATTGTTATTCAAGTATCACCTAAACCTCATTTTGGAACTAAAAGATAAAAGTTGTATTTAAAAAAAAAATGAATCATCATGTTGAACAAAATAAATTAATATTCTTTATGAGTAGCATATAATGTCAACTATATGCAATACAAATAAATGAATCATCATGTTATTCTTTATGTTTGAGATCCTGAAAATGATTAAGTCTGGTAGCCTGATATCCTGAAACACTAGGATGAATATCCAAGTCATTAGGATGATTGCGCCTTGAGAAAAAGTCATTAAGATGAGCGCCTAAAGGAGACTTTCTTAAACATTCAAACATTGATCAACAAGCATGAAGGGTTAAGGTGCAATTTACAACTCATAAAGCCTCAAAAGTGCACCCAACTTGGAGAGAGTATTCATTTAAGACAAGGCACCCATTGAAACCTATTCCACCATAAAAGTGCACCTAAGGTGGAAGGAGAACAAGCCTCTAGTAAGTGAAGCACACCTATTGTCTAAACCACTTCATTATGGTGCCCTAGCGCGAGGAGGAGTATATAAGTCAATAGGAAATGGTGCCTATAATGCAAATGAAGGACTAAGTGGCATTTTCAATAAGCATCAATTCACCTTGAGCTTTCAATAAATATATCAAATTGAGCCCCATAAGCCTAGGTGCCCTTTGCCTTCAAAAGAACCTTGTATTGGCGCCTTGGAGGAAATCAACTTACAATGACAAGTCTTGGAGGTTTCTCATTTTGGATGATGTCTTTTGAGATTAACTACAATGATTGAAAGTTAAGATGAGTGGAAAGAACCTATCTTGAACCTTAGGCACCCTTCATGTAATTTCCCACCATCATGAGCGCCTAGATCTAAGGAGTGAATGAAGGATCTTAACATCAAGAAGCATGTTATCAATCAACTTAGAGAAGTCTTTGAAAATAATTATGATGAATTGAGTACATGGAAGTAAAGGAAATACATATCAACTCCAAAGTGTGCCTAATGATCAATAAGAAATTCTTCCAAAGCAAAGGCGCTCATTGTAAATTTTCATACTAGTTTTGGCGCCTTGAAGTCTAAGTGCACGAAAATCATGAGGATGAGCGCTTAGGGATGAGATAGTATTCATAAGAGTTTAAATAAGAACATCATCAAAATGCTCCTTGGTAGAGATACTTGAGGCCATCATTAAATAAGCGCAAATATCTATCTCCAATCTAGACACAAATTCTAGCTCCTCCCAACTCAAATGAGCGCCCAAGTTGAAGTCAACTTTCATCTATACAACCCTCAGATTGTGCCTTGATTGAGGAAGGGATTTGAACCTCAAAATTTAATCATCTTAAGACAAAAGCTTCCTTAGATACTTGGCATTTGATTGAAATCATTGAGAATTAGAAAGAACCACCTAAGGATGTAAGGCGCACTTTTCACCCATACAAGCCTAAAATTGTGCCTAAGGGAAATAAATTGATTTCATATCAATAGGTGAGTGCCTTGAGAGAAAGGATCACTCTAGGTCATTTTCAATTTTTGAAAGCACGAAAATGATAAAGATAAAGGCAATTGAGTTAGGTGCACTTTAGCCTCTAAGGACACCTCAATGAGCGCATTGGCTGAAATTGCATGAGATGACCTTTTGGAGTGAGCTCTTGAAAGATAGAATTCATTCTAAGACATGTCTCATCATTTAGAATTGCAAAATTTCAAGTATAAAGACATTTAAATCTAAGCGCACTCTTCACTAGTACAAACCCATTCTGGCACCTAAGGGAGAAATTGCATTGAAAGACACCTTTTGAATGAATCTCTTAAGGGAGATTTACCTCTTTAAGACATTGCAATTATTTGAAATCATTTAAAGTGATAAATATGGACCAACTTGTGTTAGGCGCCCTTTGCTCTTCTTTTTACCGATATATGCACCTAGATTTGTAGTAGGATTATTCCATGTTTAAAGAGGATTCCTTTGTGTTATAAAATGTTTATCATGAGGATTGATGTGTTTCTTGGTTTGTATTGTAGGAAGATTGAAGTAAAAGGTAGGAGCAAGAGCTTGGAGTCGCCTAGAGTCATCATGTAGCTACTCCAAAGGAGCCTTTCACATTCATTCATGCCAGAGAGTTAAGATGGAAGTAATCACTACCAAGGAAACACCACTTCAAGAGGTAGCTGCTCCAAGAGGTCACAACAAGATATATTTCAAGTCTTCTTCATCAACGACATCACTAGTTGCATCATGTTCGAAGACTTCCATCTATCACTTCAAGTTCCATTCATCTTCAAGTATCAACTAGATTCTTCATCAATCATCACTTCAAAATCAGCATGTAGCCACTCCAAAGGAACTTCTCATCAACATCAAGCATTCCAAAGACATCCATTCAATTTCAGGTCCCTCTAATACATTCAAGCCTCCTTGAGAAGTCATCTACTTCACATATAAGGGAAAGTGTTATCATCAATATCTACACTTCAAATGACCTTTCAAGTTGGAACACTTCTTCATCGAACATTCAAAGACATCCATCCAAGCTTCAAGTCCAAGAGAAATTGCATCTAGTGAACTCATTAATTAGCGCCTAGGAGGAAAAGACCTTAAACTTACATTATTGAGTTAGCACTTTAGAAATTGAGCCATTCCTAGTCAATTGGAGTCATAAATATTAAATACAAAGTCAAATTGGACTTAGGCACCCCTTCATGCAATTTCCCACCATCATGAGTGCCTAGATCTAGGAAGATCATCCAATTGCACCTAGGAATAAGATACAAGTCCAAGACCTCAAATTTGAGTGCCTAGAAGTGTGATGGATTGAAGAAGCTACATTGGTGCCTAAGGGTAAGTTGTATCTAATGATATCACCTAATTGAACACCTAGGAGGTATAAAACTTAACATTGACATGAGGACAAGTGCTTAGTAAAAGAGAGTTTCTCAAACATTAAACATGTGAATGAAGTCATAGAAATGCACTAAGTCATCTAGGCACCATTTTCCCCTTGTGTACCCTTACATTTGCACCTAAGAAGAAGTTGCTTCAGTTCATTGGAGTGTTTGAGTATTGAAGATTTCTTAGCAATGCTTTGCAACTTTACACTACCTCCTGACAATTTTTGGGGCAGTAGAAAACATTTCACCACGGGAAAACACCTCAGAGATATAAAAATTTGAGAGAGGTTATTGTAGAGGCAATCTACGTGATCGTGTTGCCTTAGATGGAATGTTTCTAAGTGACACAGTTTTTGAGTAACATCTCGTCAAAGATTGCTACCTTTTTATACTTTGGACTCTTCAAGGATATCGTCAGTACAATGTAGCTTGGACTGTTTCAACATATTTGTAGCGTAAATGTACCGTAAATGTACCCATCCAGATGTGTTGGAACAATCAGTTTGGTTACATCAGGAGCAGGATGAAAGTTACACCCCTTTGCAACTTTACACTGCCTCCTTCTGATGATTTTTGGGGCAGTAGAAAACATTTCACCATGGGCAAATGTCTCAGAGATATAAAAAATTGAGAGTTTATTGTAGAGACACTCTACATGATTACGTTGCCTCAGATAGAATGTTTCTAAGTGACATGGTTTTTGAGTAACATCTCGTCAAATATTGCTGCCTTTTTGCACTTTGGACTCTTCAGGGATATCATCGGTACAATGTAGCTTGGACTGTTTCGACATGTTTGGGTGAAAAATAGGACCATGCCTAGCGTAAATGTACCCATTCAGATGTGTTGGAATAGTCATTTTGGTCGCATCAGGAGCAGGACAAAAGTTACACCCCTTTGCAACTTTACACTGCCTCCTTCTAACAATTTTTGGGGCAATAGAAAACCTTTGACCACGGGCAAATACCTAAGAGATATAAAAAATTGAGAGAGGTTATTGTAGAGGTACTCTACATGATCGCGTTTCCTTAGACGGAATGTTTCTAAGTGACACATTTTTTAAGTAACATCTTGTCAAAGATTGCTGCCTTTTTGCACTTTGGACTCTTCAGGGATATCGTCGGTACAATGCAGTTCAGACTGTTTTGACATGTTTGGGTGAAAAACAAGACCATGCCTAGCGTAAATGTACCCATCTGGATGCGTTGGAATAGCCATTTTGGTCACATCAGGAGCAGGATGAAAGTTACACCCCTTTGCAACTTTACACTGCCTCCTGACAATTTTTGGGTAGCAGAAAACCTTTGACCACGGGAAATTGCCTCAGAGATATAAAACACCGAGAGAGGTTATTATAGAGAAACTCTACATGATTGCATTGCCTCAAATGGAATGTTTCTAAGTGACATGGTTTTCGAGTAACATCTCGTCAAAGATTGTTGCCTTTTTGCACTTTGGACTCTTCAAGGATATTGTCGGTACAATGTAGCTCAGACTGTTTCGACATGTTTGGGTGAAAAATAGGACCATACCAAGCATAAATGTACCCTTCTAGACGTGTTGGAATAGTCATTTTGGTCGCATCAGGAGCAGGACAAAAGTTACACCCCTTTGCAACTTTACACTGCCTCCTCCTGACGATTTTTGGGGCAGCAGAAAACCTTTGACCATGGGTAAATGCCTAAGATATATAAAAAACTGAGAGAGGTTATTGTAGAGGCACTCTACATGATCACATTGCCTTAGACAGAATATTTCTAAGTGACACATTTTTTGAGTAACATCTCGTCAAAGATTTTTGCCTTTTTGCACTTTGGACTCTTTAGGGATATCGTCGGTATAATGTAGCTCGGACTATTTCGACATGTTTAGGTGAAAAACATGACCATGCCTAGCATAAATATACCCATTCAGACACGTTGGAATAGTCATTTTGGTCGCATTAGGAGCAGGACGAAATTTACACTCCTTTGCAACTTTACACTGCCTCCTTCTAAGGATTTTTGAGGCAGCAGAAAACCTTTGACCACGGGCAAATGCCTCAAAGATATAAAAAATTGAGAGAGGTTATTGTATAGGCACTTTACGTGATCGTGTTGCCTTAGATGGAATGTTTCTAAGTGACATGGTTTTTCAAGTAACATCTTGTCAAAGATTGCTTCCTTTTTGCACTTTGGACTCTTCAGGGATATTGTCGGTACAATGTAGTTCAGACTGTTTCGACATGTTTGGGTGAAAAACAGGACCATGCCTAGTGTAAATGTACCTATCTAGATGTGTTGGAATAGTTAGTTTGGTCACATCAGGAGCAGGATGAAAGTTACACCCCTTTACTACTTTACACTGCCCCCTTTTGACAATTTTTGGGGCAGTAGAAAAACTTTCACCACGGGCAAATGCCTCAGAGATATAAAAAATGAGAGAGGTTATTATAGAGACAGTCTATGTGATCACGTTGCATCAGATGGACTGTTTCTAAGTGACAGTTTTCGAGTAACATCTTGTCAAAAGATTGCTACCTTTTTGCAATTTGGACTCTTCAGGGATATCATCGGCACAATGTAGCTCAGACTGTTTCGACATGTTTGGGAGAAAAACATAACCATACCTATCCTAAATGTACCCATCCGAATGCGTTGGAACTGTCAGTTTGGTCACATCAGGAGCAGGACACCAAAAATGTAAAAGTTGCTTTGTGCAACTTGACAACATTAATACTTTTTTGCAACATGACTCAAAGACTCAAACTTACCCCAAATGACTCAAAGTGACTAAAAATCACCTTGATTTTGGCACCCAATATACATTATAGAGGTCTAGGTGCTCCTTAGCATTCAAACATCTTAGATGAGTGCATAGGAAAGGAAAAAACTCTAAGTTTCATCATCATGAGCGCCTAATATCAAGAGACTTTAATGGCTCAAACCTTAGCATGGAGTCCTAAGGTGCATTTCATGTCTCCTTTCATCTATTTTGGCACCCTTATGTAGATTTTTCAACTTGATTTGGTGCCCTGTATGTGAAGGAAGATCTAAAGGCATGAAAGTGGATGTCATTTTGCAAGAGTTTAGATCATCAAAATTGAAAGAAATAAGTCTATTAAGCTTGGGTGCACTTGGTCTTCTTTTCATTCATTATAAGCACCTTGGGAGAATGGTATATAGGTCATCATCATGATTGGGTGCCCTAGATCCAAAGTGTTGGAGAGATCATCAAATGGTGTCTAGAGGAAGTAGGGTGAGTTATGAGTTTGGTCGCATTAGGAGAAGAACACCAAAAATGCATAACATGATGATGTAAAAATGTGTATGTGTAAAAATACAAGAGGAAATAAAAAAAAGACAAACCTTACAAATTAATGTGCATACTTACAACTATATGTAACATGACTTTAGAGAATCAATGTGAATACTTACAAATTAATCCAATGAACCATCTAGGTCTGCTCTACTCTTTATTATGTCAAGTATTGTTTCATGGTCAGACTCACGCACCTTCCACAAGATTTTGTTGAAAGGTCTACCCCGATACTTTATCTAATGAACATTGGATGCCACGACAAGGTTCAAGTAATGAAGAATCTTTCGATGCGTGTCAAAGTCCTAAAACAACCAAATATTAACACTCTTATGTGGGTACCTTCTAAGCCATGTTTCAGTAATAACCACTAAACCTGTAGGGTATTCGATGTTTTCTCCATCTATAATAGGGGCCTCCAATTTCTTTTTGGCCTCAACACAATGACATAAGTAATAATATGTTCCCTCTTCATTATCTTCATCTGCAATAACTATATATACGTGCCCTACATTGATATGTGTAGCAAATTAGATGAAATTAGTCAACATTACAAAAACACTACAAAGTAAGATGACATTACCTGGTTGAACTAGATATAATTAGATGCATATATGTGCCCTATATTACCTGGTTGAACTAAATTTGATATGTGGTCAAAGTCAACTGATGATTCCATTTGTGTTAGTTACAGTGTTGTCGGGGGTCGATACGTGTCAAGTGGGCTAAGATAACTTAACTACCATTCATCAACCCACTCCTTTGACTCGCACTCATCCTAGACTTGAATTGTACAGGAAGAACAAAAGCATGACATCTTTCATGTATGGATACTCCATGAACCTACAATTGAGCTTCTGAAAGAGTGCATCTCATTTAATCCTGTCAGTGTACAATAGTCCTCATATGGTGCAATGTTAGTATCATCCATCACCCAAAAAAATCTATGAACTGAAGACTTACCTTTATTACCTGGACCCATGGAAGCATTACACCACTCGACAATCAATTTTGCATCTGTCAACTTTGCATTGTCTTTATACTTTAACTCTTCTTGTGCTATGGATCTTTTGATACATGTTTCTGCACCATCATGTTCCCTATTTCCATGCTTGGCCTCACAAAAGTTCCACATATGTTGAATACCTGTAAAATTATGCCTCCTACTCAGCTAATAGAAATTTTGTGAGTTTTTAAATTGTGACGCATAGTTATTCGACCATATGATACGTTGATTGAACGATATGCCCCTTCTAGCCAAATCATTGTAGAACACCTAAAAGCAACCTTGCATGAACTCCGTAGAATGCGTGCGATCATCACTAATATAGAAATTATACTCCCTTATGATTTTTCTGTCATCCTCTATACTATCATTCGCATGAATGAATGCGATGTGCACAAATATAGAAACCTGTGTGGAGTTGTAATAGTGTGATTACACCTCACACTGTGGCTATAGACTGTAGTTCTTTGCAAAGTCGATGACTAAAACAATGCTACCAACCAGAAATGTGTCCTTGCATAACTTGAATTGCAAGTCCAACCATCAAGCTCTATGGGCATGTCTTGCATACTCATACACTATGTTGTCATGAAATATAGGCATAAACTGATACACTGGAATCTTTTCAATAACCAATTCATACCTCTTTTCTTCTTTACCATCTTTTGTATTGTATGCCACTGTTTTATACTTGCCAAACTCTACTAGTTCATTTCCAACCGCATGTGTTCTTTCCATATGTTCACATATTGGCAAATGTTGTAAGCCACCGCAACGATGACATGTGCCATCCAAGTATAATTTCTTGTAGAATATTTGACCTTCCTCTCTTTCACATAAAATTCTTGATATGAAGTCTCTTGAATATGTTGGTGGGGCATATATGGCACAACCCTACAAATCATTATTAGTATGCATATCTAAACATATAGACTTATAAGCATCAAAATTGTTAGAAAATTCAATATGTAATCTACAACAACAAGTAGTGCATGTGTGATTTATCTTGACATAGAAAGGTTTTAGAATTTCAAAATATCTTTGTCAAATTTTAATTTGAGGATACTTCTCTAGAAATTTACCATAAAACTGTGTTTGAGTCTCATCCAAAAAATGCTTTGGATGTGTCTCACGGTTCTGACTACCGATTCTCCTTCTTACCACATCCCTTTGATTCAGAGATATCCTTGTGTAATTCTTCCAAAAGTCTTCAATTAGTGATCTCAATGCTTCAACAATTTGTTTATCTTTTTGTGGTAGTCTCCCCGAGAACGCCCATAATTCATTGGCATTAGTGTCCTCAACTCTTTGGCATCTTCCAATCGCTCTTGATAAAGTTTTCCTATTAATTCTCAATTCTTGACTCGTCTTTCTAATGAGACAAGCTTTCCTCATTTGACTACTTACTATATTTGATGTAATCACACATCATGTTGCATTACTATCTTTTGTGCGTGAGGTGTTACCCACTCTCTTATACACACTCATTAGATTATTGACAATAGATTTTTCACTTGAAGCCTCTAATGTTCTCAACCCAAGAATCTTCATGATGGACCTATACTTTATACTTCACATCATTTCAATGAATAGTTGACATCTTGCAGTCTCATTTAACTTTTCAAAGAACAATCTCCAAATCTTATGAGCATATCTTCTACAAGTGTGTTTTGGAATCTTACCTTCCATTGGCTGCAAAATATTCTCATCAATTTCAATCAAATACTTTGGCTTTCTATGCAAAATTCTAGGTGGTGTTAAGTTAGGTAAATTCATCTCAACATTAAGAATTTCATCAATATTTAAATGAGATGGGCTAGATGGCATACCTTCGATCGAAGATGGAATAGATGACATACCTTGAGGTTGGGGTGGGAACAATGGCGTACCTCCTTCATCACATGTGAGTGGTGATGTACTCTCAACTTGAGATGTGCTAGATGGTGTCCCTACATGTTGACTTGCGGTAGAGGACGTGTCTCCAACTATGGTATTCAAATCTCTCGTAGCACGAAGTTTTTGCATTCGTTCTCTTTGTGATGGTTGTGGTTCCTCTTCAATTGGTATGTCTTCATTTATCATGTCCAATTTCCTCTTCTCATGAAGTACACTCATAGCCACTGCTTTCTTTGCATTCTTAGCTTCTATCTCTTCCTGTGTTGGTTTAATTCTTGATCGTTTCCTCAGCATGACAGAGAATTTGTCTATAGCATAATATAAAGACCAATATTACTTCCTAAGAAATGAATACAAGATAATAGTGGGATTGTATTTTTATTATGTTGTAAGGATTTATTCTTATATAGTTTGACATCATGGTATGTTAAGGTCTGTTTATTACACCTAATTATTAAAGAGCCCAAGTGTAGAAAATATACATGGCATCATGTGAGATTGTAGGCTACTTTCATGATTGGGAATGTGTCTATTTTAATCATGTATGATAAAGCATGATAAAGTAATTCAATCTGAATTAAGGAAAATGTACAGAACATGCATGTAAAGACTTGACATACCTAAAAAATGAAGATTCAAATGGAGAGAGTAGCCAATTATGTAGTGTTTTTTTCTTATTGCATCAAACTCCTCAACAATTTGAGTTTTTCACCACTTGCTTCCTTTTCAATGTTAAATTGAATAACACTCAAATATAATTACTAACAACAATACTATTAACCAATCTATAATGTTAAATTCCTAAAATTGAATCACAATTAACATTGCAACATACAAAAATTGAAACTTGAATAGATATATATTAAAATTGGTGTGAAAACTATGTTATTTCCTCCTCCTCAAGTTGGTAAAGCAGAAAAGGCGGTGGAAAGATCATGCAAAGGTGGTACAATGTGTCAAATGTGCATGTGAACTTCCCAACAGCATGAAAGCACTTCTTTTTTGTCAAAGCACGCGCAAAATTAGTATGAAAATAGAGCATGTGGGCCTGGATCATGGGGGTTAACACTTTTTTACCATTTCTATAGCAAGACAAAACGCGAGCACGTTATAACGTGCTCGCGTTTTGTCCTTCTATAGATTGATCACATCCTGTGCATTTCTCTTTCCAAACCTTCCCCTTCAGACTTGAATGACCACAAGGTTTTTGAGGGAGAACTTTTCCTTTTTCCTGGAAGAGATTACCAGATGCTCCACCATATGACAGGCATAACAATGAAGGGGCAAGCCCTCATAATCAAGTTCTTGATAGAAAATGCTCATCGAGGAAGAAAGACAGATCTTCTTTGGAAGTAGAAGTTCTAGTTGGTGACAAATCCTTATCCAAGCATAAATAGTAGGGGTTCTGTCAAGCGATTGCCAATCCACTTCCACAAAGTCTCCTGAAGAGTTCTTGATTAATTCCAAAACATCCACACCCCAAAACTGGAGAGGCAATCAATATAATCAAACCCATAAATCTACATTTGATGATAGAAACCCTCAACACTATACCTTAAACCATAATCCCTCAACCCTAAACCTTATCCCTAAACCCTAATCCCTCAACCCTAATCTGTCATCCCTCAACTCTAATCCCTCATCCCTAAACCCTAAATGCTATCCCTATTCCTAAACCCTCAACAGAATCGATACTATACCTTAAACCCTAATCCCTTATCCCTAATCCTTATACCCTCCACACTCTACTTTAACCCTAATCCCTCGACCCTCAACCCTATCCCTAAACCCTTGACCCTTGGAGCTCAACCCTCAACCCTCAACATCAAACCCCAATCCCTCAACCCTTAACTATGATCCCTTGACCCTAAACCCTAAACCCTAAAGCCTCAACGCTCAACCCTCAACATCAAATCCTAATCCTTTGACCCTTCACTCTAATCCCTCAACCCTAAACCCTATCCCTAAACCCTCAACACTAGACATTAAATCCTAATCCCTCAACCCTCAACCCTAAACCCTAATCCCTCAACCCTCAACCCTAATCCATCATCCCTCAACTCTAATCCATCATCCCTAAACCCTAAATGCTATCCCTATTCTTAAACCCTCAACACACTCGATACTATACCTTAAACCCTAAACCCTTATCCCTAAACCCTCCAACCCTATCCCTAATCCTTATACCCTCCACACTCTACTTTAACCCTAATCCCTCGACCCTCAACCCTATCCCTAAACCCTTGACCCACAAACCTCAACCCTAAACCCTCAACCCCAAACCCTAATCCCTCAACCCTTAACTCTGATCCCTCAACCCTCAACCCTATCCCTAAACCCTAAAGCCTAAAGCCTCAATCCTCAACGTCAAATCCTAACCCCTCAACCCTTCACTCTAATCCCTCAACCCTAAACCCTCAACACTATACCTTAAACCCTAATCCCTCAACCCTCAACCCTAAACCTTATCCCTAAACCTTAATCTCTCAACACTAATCTGTCATCCCTAAACTCTAATCCATCATCCCTAAACCCTAAATTCTATCCCTATTCCTAAACCCTCAACAGACTCGATACTATACCTTAAACCCTAATCCCTTATCCCTAAACCCTCCAACCCTATCCCTAATCATTATACCCTCCACACTCTACTTTAACTCTAATCCCTCGACCCTCAACCCTATCCGTAAACCCTTGACCCTCGAACCTCAACCCTCAACCCTCAACATAAAACCCTAATCCCTCAACCCTTAACTATGATATCTTGACCCTCAACCCTATCCCTAAACCTTAAACCCTAAAGCCTCAACCCTCAATGTCAAATCCTAATCCCTCAACCCTTCACTCTAATCCCTCAACCCTAAACCCTATCCCTAATCCCTCAACACTATACCTTAAACCCTAATCCCTCAACACTCAAACCTAAACCTTATCGCTAAACCCTAATCCCACAACCCTCAACCCTAATCTGTCATCCCTGAACTCTAATCCCTCATCCCTAAACCCTAAATGCTATCCCTATTCCTAAACCCTCAACAGACTTGATACTATACCTTAAACCCCAATCCCTTATCCCTAAACCCTCCAACCCTATCCCTAATCATTATACCCTCCACACTTTACTTTAACCCTAATCCCTCGACCCTGAACCCTATCCCTAAACCCTTGACCCTCGAACCTCAACCCTCAACCCTTAACTCTGATCCCTCGACCCTCAACCCTATCCCTAAACCCTAAACCCTAAAGCCTCAACCATCAATGTCAAATCCTAATCCCTCAACCCTTCACTCTAATCCCTCAACCCTAAACCCTATCCCTAAACCCTTAACACTATACCTTAAACCCTAATCCTTCAACCCTCAACCCTAAACCTTATCCCTAAACCCTAATCCCACAACCCTTAACCCTAATCCATCATCCCTCAACTCCAATCCCTCATCCCTAAACACTAAATGCTTTCCCTATTCCTAAACCCTCAATAGACTCAATACTATACCTTAAACCCTAATCCCTTATCCCTAAAACCTCCAACCCTATCCCTAATCCGTATACTCTCCACACTCCACTTTAACCCTAATCCCTCGACCCTCAACCCTATCCCTAAATCCTTAACCCTCCAACCTCAACCTTCAACCCTCAACATTAAACCCTAATCCCTCAACCCTTAACTCTGATCCCTCGACCCTCAACCATATCCCTAAACCCTAAACCCTAAATCCTAAACCCTCAACGTCAAATCCTAATCCCTCAACCCTTCACTCTAATCCCTCAACCCTAAACCCTATCCCTAAACCCTCAACACTATAACTTTAACCCTAATCCCTCAACCCTCAACCTTATCCCTAAACCCTAATCCCTCAACCCTCAACCCTAATCTATCATCCCTCAATGCTAATCCATCATCCCTAAACCCTAAATTCTATCCCTATTCCTAAACCCTCAACAGACTCGATACTATACCTTAAACCCTAATCCCTTATCCCTAAACCCTCCAACCCTATCCCTAATCCTTATACCCTCCACACTCTACTTTAACCCTAATCACTCGACCCTCAACCCTAGCCCTAAACCCTTGACACTCGAACCTCAACCCTCAATGCCAAACCCTAATCCCTCAACCATATCCCTAAACCCTAAACACTAAAGCCTCAACCCTCAACGTCAAATCCTAATCCCTCAACCCTTCACTCTAATCCCTCAACCCTAAACCCTATCCCTAAACCCTCAACACTATACCTTAAACCCTAATCCCTCAACCCTCAACCCTAAACCTTATCCCTAAACCCTAATCTCTCAACCCTCAACCCTAATCCATCATCCCTCAACTCTAATCCCTCATCCCTAAACCCTAAATGCTATCCCTATTCCTAAACCCTCAACAGACTCAATACTATACCTTAAACCCTAATCCCTTATCCCTAAACCCTCCAACCCTATCCCTAATCCTTATACCCTCCACACTCTACTTTAACCCTAATCCCTCAACCCTCAACCATATCCCTAAACCCTTGACCCTCGAACCTCAACCCTCAACCATCAACGTCAAACCCTAATCCCTCAACCCTTAACTCTGATCCCTCGACCCTCAACCCTAAACCCTAAACCCTAAAGCCTCAACACTTAACGTCAAATCCTAATCCCTCAACCCTTCACTCTAATCTGTCAACCCTAAACCCTATCCCTAAACCCTCAACACTATACCTTAAACCCTAATCCCTCAACCCTCAACCCTAAACCTTATCCCTAAATCATAATCCCTCAATCCTCAACCCTAATCCGTCATCCCTCAACTGTAATCCCTCATCCCTAAACCCTAAATGCTATCCCTATTGCTAAACCCTCAACACACTTGATACTATACCTTAAACCCTAATCCCTTATCCCTAAACCCTCCAACCCTATCCCTAATCCTTATACGCTTCACACTCTACTTTAATCCTAATCCCTCGACCCTCAACCCTATCCCTAAACCCTTGTCCCTTGAACCTCAACCCTCAACCCTCAACATCAAACCCTAATCCCTCAACCCTTAACTCTGATCCCTCGACCCTCAACCCTATCCCTAAACACAAAACCCTAAAGCCTCAACCCTCAATGTCAAATCCTAATCCCTCAACCCTTCACTCTAATCCCTCAACCTTAAACCATATCCCTAAACGCTCAACACTATACCTTAAACCCTAATCCCTCAACCCTCAACCCTAAACCTTACCCCTAAACCCTAATCCCTTAACCCTAATCCATCATTCCTCAACTCTAATCCCTCATCCCTAAACCCTAAATCCTATCCCTATTCCTAAACCCTCAACAGACTCAATACTACACCTTAAACCCTAATCCCTTGTCTCTAAACCCTCCAACCCTATCGCTAATCCTTATACCCTCCACATTCTACTTTAACCCTAATCCCTCGACCCTCAACCCTATTCTTAAGCCCTTGACCCTTAAACCTCAACCCTCAACCCTCAACGTCAAACCTTAATCCCTCAACCCTTAACTCTTATCCTTCGACCCTCAACCCTATCCTTAAACCCTAAACCCTAAAGCGTTAACCCTCAACGTCAAATCCTAATCCCTCAACCCTTCACTCTAATCCCTCAACCCTAAACCCTCAACACTATACCTTCAACCCTAATCCTTCAACCCTCAACCCTAAACCTTATCCCTAAACCCTAATCCCTCAACTCTCAACTCTAATATGTCATTCCTTAACTTTAATCCCTCATCCCTAAACCCTAAATGCTATCCCTATTCCTAGACCCTCAATAGGCTCGATACTATACCTTAAACCCTAATCCCTTATCCCTAAACCCTCCAACCCTATCCCTTAACCCTAATCCCTCAACCCTCAACCCCATCCTGAAACCCTTAACCCTCGGACCTCAATGTACTCAACCCTCAATGTCAAACTTTAATCCCTCAACCCTTAACTCTGATCCCTTGACCCTTAACCTTTAAACTTGAACCCTAAAACCTATCCCTACATGCTCGACACTCGACACTATATCTTAAACCCTAATCCCTTAACCCTCATCCCTAAAGCCTCAACCCTAAATCATTAAACCTTCAACCCTAAACCCTATCCCTAATCCCTCTACCCTCGACACTCTTATTTTGTTGCAAGTATGAGGTGAGCCAGTGTTGTCATTGATGTCAACATACTCATATTGCATTGACAAGAAGGATTTGATGAGCTGTGTGCTGAGGATATTGAGAAAATTAGACTCAGTCAGGAACAGTGAAGAACAGTGATGAGAAGAAGGTAAATGTACTGTATAGGTTGAGAACCGGAGGATGCGGATTAAAGGGTTAGTAGATATGAGTCTTGAGATGCTACAGTTAAGATTTCAGAGGTCCGCATGAAGATCTGAAGGCGTTGTGGCTGCCGGTATAGAACCGGGTCCGGCAAGTATCCGGAGGTGACAGAGGATCACAAAAAGGTCCGGTGAGGTCCGGAATTGTATTATCATAATCTGCGGATTGGAAGGAGTGTTTGAGATGTCCTTGTGATGTGTCATCCTGATTTGTGTGTGATTTGTAGGTCTGGAAGTACCTCTTGCATTATGACAGTGGCGACAGACTGTGTTCTTGAAGTTCCGGATGAGGAAGACAAGAGATCCCAGTAAGAAGAGGAAGTGCGGATGTATCCGGACATTCAGACAGACTTGTGAAGGTTCTTGAATCATGTTTAGGTTGTGTTGTTGGTCCGCATTGATGGTAGAGCCCGGAATTGAAGTTATTCTTCCGGATGAAGTTATTGCTCTGTTTAGCCGACCGGATGAGTTGTTCATCCTGCGAATGTTCTTGTGATAGCCGACCGGATGTGTTATTCATCTTGCGGATACTCCTATGGTTGTTTGCCGACTTAGATGCTTGTTCCTAAGTCGATGTCTTGTATAAATAATGATTTGTGAATTCATTTCAGTGTGTGGCATGTGGATGAGCAGGATATAGCGAAGAAAGGTGCGAAAGGCAGAGCAGAGATTGTTGGGCTTAATTGGAACTGATCCGGACATGGTAGAGATGTCATTCTCCAGTTCAAGACTGTGATTTTTATCACTTTGTAGACAGTGTGTCTCCTTGTAGGCAGTGGGCCTCTTTGTGAGCAGTGTGCTCGGGCAGTGAGCCCTTATTGGCATGTGCCATTCATTTTTCCTTATTCTTCTAACAGAGAATAATTATTGGGTTAATCACCCCGTGGTTTTTCCCTTAACCGGGTTTTCCACGTCAAAATCTTGGTGTTCAATGTGTTGATGCTTATCTGCTCTTGTGTTTATGTATTGTGCTTCCATGAATGATTATTTGATATGCTGCTAACTAACAACAGAGAATAAAGTGTTTGAAATAGAACAAGTTCTATACAACTGATTCACCCCCCCCCTCTCAGTTGTATGCCCTAGATCCAACATATTTAACCCTAATCCCTTGACCATTAACCCTATCCCTCAACCTCAACCCTCAATCCTCAACCCTCAACCCTCAACCCTCAACTCTCAACATTAAACCCTAATTCATCAACCCTAAACCCTAATCCCTCAAACCTAAACCCTATCCCTAAACCATCAACCCTCAACACTATACCTTAAACCCTAATCCCTATCCCTCAACCCTTAACCCTTAAAACTTAAACCCTATCCCTACACCCTCAACACTTGACACTATATCTTAAGCCTTAAACCCTCATCCCTAAAGGCTCAACCCTCAATCCTTAAACCTTCAACCCTAAACCCTATCCCTAATCCCTCTACCCTCGACACTCTAACCCTAACCTCGACATTAAATGCTAATCCGTCAACTCTAAACCCTAATCCGTCAACCCTAAACCCTATCCCTAAACCCTCAACCCTCAACACTATACCTTAAACCCTAATTGATCAACCCTAAAACCTAATCCCTCAACCCTCAACCCTAAACACTATCAATAAACCCTCAACCCTCGACACTATACCTTAAACCCTATGAGAAAAGTTTTGCGTATGGTACATCCATAGTGAGTAATTAACAGTTGAAATTAGAAAGATGATCATTATGAGAAAATATTTGTATTGGGGTACATCTATGTTTCTTGTTGTCCACCCCGCACTTAGGGAAGGTATATTGTTATGAAACAGGCAAATAATCTCCCATTGTTTACTAGCTCTATCCACAAAAACTACTAAACTATACCTTAAACCCTAATCCCTCAACCCTAAACTTTCAACCCTAAACCCTATCCCTAATCCCTCTACCCTTAACACTCTACCTTAAACCTAATCCCTCGACCCTTAACCCTAAACGCTATCCCTAAAGCCTCAACCCTAAACCCTAATCCCTCAAGTTCCTAAACTCTAATCCCTTATCCCTAAACTCTAAATCCTATCCCTAATCGTTCAACCCTCAACCTTAAACCTTAATCACTCAATCCTTATCCACCCCTCTCCTCCCCTATCTGGCTCACTCCCATCTCTACCCTCCTCTACCCTTGACACTATACATACATACATATAGGCATACATAGATACATACATACATACATATAGGCATACATACATACATGATTAATATCCTTGAACATAAAAAAATTTAAAGGGAACATAACGCGAGCACATTATAATGCGCTCGCATTATGTCAAACATGACAAACAACACAGTTTTGCGGAAAAGGAAAAATGCAAAGTAAAACATAACACGAGCGAGTTATAATTCGCTCGTGTTATGTTTTGCTTTGGGGATTTGCTTTGGATTTCCAACCCAAAGGCTTGGAGTGCCTTTTGAATAGTCACAGACGTGTTTTTCTATATTCTTCAAGATTTCACATAATTTCGTTCGTGCTAACCCTCAAATTTGCATGTGTTTCAAGGTCAAACAAATCAAACACCTGGGTAATGTTAGGCTTTCTCTTATCTATTTGACGATGTGATTTTTTTCACATTTTAAAAATGTTAAGCCTTTCATCTTTAATTTCTTTTGTTTGTGTGTCCGTTTTTGGGCAAAAACCACTGTTTGGTCTTTTTTTCATTGTAAATTAACTATTCATTAAAATTTTAAAAAAATTACATATTTAGAAACTAGACTCCATTCTACAAATATTAAAAGAAGAAAAAAAAATGATTTTCAATTAGTTTTCAAAATTTATAGGGGTAGCATGGCCAAAATTCTATTTTTTAGGATGTGTCCACTTTGAAAATTAGTAAAAAATTAAATATTCATCAAAAAATTATTAGAAAAATCGGGCATAAACTACATGCTATTAGCTAATTTTTCACTAAAGTGATTTTAAAAATACCAAAAAAAAGTTGACCTTTTGAGGGAGCCACAAAACATGCTATGTTATGTTTTTTGATAGAAACAACACCAATTTCTATGGCTCCCTCTTTTGAACCCCTTAATCTATGCCATTTTCAAAAAAAAAATAGTAGTTTAGAAAGTAGACTCAGAGCACTACAAACATTGTTTTGGTTGCATCTCCAAATTTTGAGTGTAACTATGCTCAATTTCTTATCCAAGGCTAGTATTTCCTGATTTCAGAAAAAAAAAGTGGCCAATTAAGGCCCCTTTTTGGCCCCCCATCTTCTTGCACTTACCCATAATGTAGTTTCTACCTTATCGCTGTTACAAAAGAAAAATAATATATTTTGTGTATTTTTATTGTTTTCAACAACAAAAAAGGGGGGGAAATATATATTTTCGTTATTATATGTTTCAAAAAAAAGGGGGGTTAATTCTCAAATATCTATTCACTTTGATTCAAAAAGGAGATGCTAGTAATAAAAAAAAGAAGATTGGAGTTAGATGAGAATGTTAATATTCTGCATGTTTACCAATGTTTTGAAAAAAAAAATAGTTGCAATGGACAT
This sequence comes from Cunninghamia lanceolata, assembly GCA_027924645.1. Taxonomy (NCBI): domain Eukaryota; kingdom Viridiplantae; phylum Streptophyta; class Pinopsida; order Cupressales; family Cupressaceae; genus Cunninghamia; species Cunninghamia lanceolata. The sequence continues at coordinate 2,223,184 of BSBN01000286.1, read as the reverse complement.
ATATACATATTTATACATATATATATGGGTATATATATTTATAAATCTATAAATATACTGGGTTGTTTTATTCCTTAAAAGTCTCATGTTGTTCAATTTATTTCCTTATTACTCTGCAAATATACAGAAAACTTAGAAGAAACCACATATTGCAAAGATAGCTGGTTATATATTTTTTTTATATACAAAAAAAAGGAAGAAAAGATCTAGACCACATTTAAATTCTCTATATATGTGTGTGTGTGTGTGTGTGTGTGTGTGTGTGCATACATAGATATATACACTAATAAAGTAATATATATATTTGATGTGTTATAAAAGGGACAGTACGTATAGATTAAAATTTTTAAATTAAAAAAAACAAAAGAGATCAAAAACCCTAAATGCAGATTGTGCTAGGGCCGTGAGGATTTGTATGCTTTAGTTTTGAAACAAAAAAAAAATACAGTGAAGTGGGTGCTATGGTGGGCGTCGACGCCCACCACAGACCCACCGTGGCCATTTCCTTTGTAGCAGAGGGTGTGGGGAGGGGGTCGAAACCCCCACCCACACCCAAGGGTGTGGGTGGGGGTTTCAACCCCCTCCCCACAAACAGTCCTTGAACCTTGCGATGCTGACCACTACGGTCTCTTCCCACCACCGGAACCCATGTCGTCCCTCCTCCGTGAGCAGCACACCCTACACTCTTACCACGGCTCTTCTCTAGTGGCAGCGGCAGCTGCAACTCCGCCTCACCTCACCATTATCCCTGCAGTGTGTATTTTATTCTGTTATACCCTCATCATATTTATATTTATATTTAATTATATATATATATATATCTAATGATATATATATACACAATAAAATATAAATCTTTCTATGTATACCTCCGTGAGAGGTAACAACAAACTAGTCATGGCCTCCATGGCTCTTTCAAACCCTAACCTGCAACACATAGGGTAAAACAAACAAAACAAGAGAAAAAGAGAGAACCAATATGAGGATTAGGGCAACAATAGAATAGGAATAACAATAGAATAAACAATTAGGGTTCTATTTTTGAAAACCAAGTGTTATAAGGGAATTAGGGCTTTCCTCATTTTTGTGAGAGGATATTTTATTTGGGAGGATTTTAATTGAGGGGTTTTATTTTATTCTTATTTAAAACCTCTATTTCCTTTATTTGTTTTTAATTTATCTCTTGGGATCTTTTAAATTGATTTCTAATTTTTGATTGGTTTAATTTTGCTTTTTGATTATTGTCTTGTGATTTGAATTTATTTTTGGGAGGGATTAATTTTATTCAAACTGGGAAGAAATTTTCCCTTGATTTTATCCTTCCTTGGCGGGATTTTCTCATTTTTAATTATTGATCTATTTTATCATTATTTTACGGGAAGAGTTATTAAAACTCTCATCCCTTATCTATTAAGATTTTGAGTTAGTTATTAAATATAATGCCAAAATTATATTTAATAATAGACTCAATTTTTCTTTTGGGTTTATCTAACGCCTTGTCATTAATTACTAATTTATTTTTTGAATTTTTAAACTTTTATGCAAGGTCAATTTATTCGACCTTGGTAGGTTATTTATTTTATTTTATTATTGTATTTTAAATCGTTTTGAATTTGTTCTTAAGTTTTAATTTAATTTTTATTCTTAATTTTTATTTAATCCCTTCTTGATGTTTTATTTTAAAATTTATTTTGCGTTTATCAAAAATGCATTATGCTCTCAAATTTTTCCTAGATTTCTAGGGTTTGATTTTTGTGTTACTTTATTAGCTTTTAATTCCATCTTTCCACGTCAATCATGTGACCATCATACCACATTTTACTTAACCATTATTTCATTTCCATTCTGGATCTGAACTAGAGTTAGGATAACGATGCTAGCGGAATCATCTTCACCTAGGAAACTTAGGGTTTAGATTTAAATCAGTCTAACCCTAAAAGTGACACACTTCATGTCGCATACCCCCTAGATGGCCCTCATCATCGTGGTTATGTTGACATGTTTACGCCCTTGCGTATTGCCACTGAGCATGCAGACGCATGCGAGGGGGTTCCTAGGGATAGGTAGAAAAGTTTTTCATAATTCATGTCATGACCACATGGCAAATGTGGACATGACATGTGTGTTGTGTCATGACCGCATGGGAAATGCAGGCATGACATTTGGTATCAGAGCCTAATTTTAAACACTGGGCTTGCTTGGGCATATTATTATTTCTACAACTTTGATTAATTTGTGGTTACCTCATTTTTTTTGTAGGATGCCTCCCTAACGAGTTCGGCGGGTGCAGTCTCATATCACTCCACCCCTGAGGTACACACTGACTCTTCAGCTGAGGGATAGGATCAACCAGTCCTACAGGCACCGTATGCACCACTGACCCTACCAAATATTGGTCCACAAATATTATAGGCTTTACAGGCAGTTTTAGATAGGCTTCCACTGGCTGTAGTAGAGCCGCACGTAGAGCCACGTGTAGAGCCCCACGAGGATCCGCGAGAGGAGCCACGAGTTGAGTCCCGTGTCGAGCCACATGTGGAGCCCCGCATTGATCCACGAGGGGCACCACGTGTGGAGCCTTATGTTGAGGTGCCAGAGACGATGGCAAAGGAGGTTGGTTCGGCTGACAGGGCCCGTAGCAGGAGCCCTTCACGTCATGCCAAGCATGATGAGGTAGTACGAGTAGAGCACATTGTTCATAGACCTTATGACTATTACAAAGATGAGCCTATCAGGAGGCATAGAGACAGAGGACACCCCATTAGGGATTTATTGAGGCTGAACCCTCCTAATTTCATCAAGACCATAGAGGGAGCTAAGGTAGAAGCCTAGCTTATCAGCTTAAACAGATGCTTCATGTTGCGTCCTTACGAGGGCAACACGAAGGTCCATGTGGCAGTACACCTGTTGTGAGATGTAGCAGCTACCTGGTGGCACACTGAGGAGTGCAAGCATCACCTTTCACTAGACACTCTCACATGGGATACCTTCATTAAGCGCTTCAATGCACGATACTTATCAGATCATTATAGGCAGCATCGCATAGATGACTTTCATGACCTTCAACAGAGGGGACTTATAGTGCCATAGTATGAGGGTAGATTTACCGAGTTATCCCGTTATGCGGAGTATCTCCATGACGAGAAACTCCTGGTTCATAAGTTTATCAAAGAACTAAACCATAGTATAATAGGACCTGTTCGTATGGCAAACCCCCAGACTTTGAGTGATGCTGCCGAGAAGGCATATATCACTGAGGAGATTCAAGGATGAGGGCAGAGTTCACATCCTCAGTTTCAGGATCATGGATAGCAACAACATCAGCAGAGTTTTCGCAAACCATCACAGCCACCTCATAGGGGAGGATTTAGTTCAGCTCCCTTACCTCTGAGGCCCCCACAGCAGTAGCAGCCACAATAGCAGTAGAGAGCTCGGATAGCCTCGTGCAGGAGGATCTGAACAGACTGTTGGTAATGTGGGTAGATCCCATCGTATGTATGTGGCAGTTGTTAACCTCCAGGCTAATTTTTAGGTGTTAGTGATTAAGACGTCAGGTATGATTGGGGGTAACTCCATTTCTATTCTCTTTGATTCTGGTACTATTGACTCATTCATATCTCCATCATTAGTGGAGCATTGTAGACTGGTGGCCTCTGGGCAAGGTGATAGGTGGGTGGATGAGTTGGCCTCAGGGGCCAAGATGATAGTAGATGCCTTAGTCCATGACTGTGAGATTTCTTTGGGACCTTTTACCACAATATGTGACCTTAGAGTCATGACATTAAGATCCTATGATGTGGTGTTGGGTATGGATTGCCTTGCGGCTCATCGAGCCAAGCTAGATTGTCATCGAAAGGCGATCAGCTGCTTAGACGATCACGATACATCAGTTGAGATAGTGGGCATGCAGAAGCCCACAGTAGTGTATTTGATATCTGCTCAGTAGCTTAAGCACTACATGCCGAAGGGATGCTAGATGTTTGCCATCACAGTGAGCGATAGATCAGATGACGAGACTGAGGCATCTTTGGATGATCATCCCATCCTTAGAGAGTTTGCTGATGTGTTTCTAGCGAAGTCACCAGGGATTCCACCCTGATGTGAGGTAGACTTTCACATAGATTTAGTGCCGGGTGCTGAGCCAGTGTCTCATGCACCCTACAGGATGACCACACATGAGTTCATAGAGCTCAAGTTACAGTTGGAGGAATTGCTCGAGAAGGGGCACATCCAACCAAGTGTTTCACCTCGGGGTGCTCCTGTCATCTTCGTGAAGAAGAAGGATGGGTCTCTTCGATTGTGCATGGACTACAGGTAGTTGAATAAGGTGACAGTGAAGAACCGTTATCCTCTGCCTAGGATTGACGATCTTTTTGATCAGATGCAGGGAGCAGGGTGTTCTCTAAGATAGACCTAAAGTCCGGTTATCATCAGCTACGTATCATAGAGGTGGATATCCATAAGACCACCTTGCAGACTCGATATGGCCACTATGACTTCACTATGGTTCCCTTCGGCTTGACGAATGCCCCTACAGTTTTCATGAGTCTCATGAACGAGGTGTTCCGTACCTATTTGGATCAGTTCGTGATCATTTTCCTTGATGACATTTTGATCTATTCACGGACCGAGGAGGAACATGAGGAGCACCTTCTTCAAGTTCTATAGTGTTTGAGGGAGCAAAATCTTTATGGGAACTTGGCGAAGTGTGCATTTTTTAGGATAGAGGTTCAGTATCTGGGGCATATTCTATTTGGCGATGGAATCTCAGTAGATCCATAAAAGATTAGGGCTACCAGAGATTGGCCAACACCCACTAGTGTGACAGAGGTTAGGAGTTTTATGGGGTTAGCTAGTTATTCCCATTGCTTTGTTGAGGGTTTTTCTCAAATACTGTACCCCATCACTTCCCTTCAGTAGAAAGGGAAAAGTTTTCTATGGACTGAGTAGCGTGAGAGGGCCTTTAGGGTCCTCAAGGAGCATCTTACCAACACTCCCATTCTAGCGGTTCTTGATCCTGTAGAAGATTTTATGGTTTGCACGGATGCATCACTTGATGGATTGGGAGCCATACTTATGCAGGGTGGTAGAGCGATCGCGTCTAAGTCGCGAAAGCTCAAGACCCATGAGCTGAACTACCCCACGCATGACTTGGATTTAGCGGCAGTGGTTCATGCTCTAGTTTGTTGGAGGCATTTCTTATTGGGTCATTGATTTGACTTCCATTCAGATCACCACAGCCTTCAGCATATCATTACATAGCGAAATCTGAATGCCTATCAGCGACGTTGGATGGAGTTCATTTGTGAGTATGACTTTGATGTCCACTACATCAAAGGGAAGGAGAACATGGTTGTTGGCGCATTGAGTCAGAGGTGCCACAAGCTCCTAACCTTGACTCTAAGTGTGTACTTGAGAGGTCGCATTATTCAGCATCTGCCAGAGGATGAGTGGTTTCTTGAGTTGCAGTAGGAGATCAGTTCACAGAGGGCCCTTGTGGGCAAGTATGCAGGGTATTCACTTGAGGTAGATAGGTTACTTCATCATTGACAACACATCTATGTACCCCGCGCATGTGACCTATGTACTGTAGTGTTATCAGAGGCTCATAGAGCACCATATGCGGCACATCTGGGGGTGAAAAAGATGCATGCCGAGCTATGGCAGCTGTACCATTGGGCGGGTATGAGACGAGATATAGTAGAGTTTGTTGCTCGATGCCTTGAGTGCTAGAGGGTCAAGGCTGAGTATCAGCATCTAGCAGGACTTCTATACCCACATGAGATCCTGAGTGGAAATGGGACACCATTTCCATGGATTTTATTGTTGGTCTTCCTATGTCTTCACATCACCATGATGCCATCATGGTGACAGTCGACAGGTTGACCAAGGTAGCATATTTCTCACCTGTACGCACTACGTACAATGCGCCAGTAGTGGCAAGAGTATTTTTAGATGATATTCTAAGATTACATGCAGTACCTCACCGCATTATTTTAGATAGAGATCTAGTTTTCACTTCAGCATTCTGGAGAGCCTTGTAGCAGGTGTTGCGCACACAGCTCTGCTTATCATCCTGAGATAGATGGACAGACAGAGCAGGTGAATCAGGTGTTGGAGGACATGCTTCGAATGTATGTTATGGACCATCAGTCTAGATAGGAGGAGTATCTATATCTGGTTGAGTTTGCCTACAATAATGGGCATCACAACTTGTTAGGTATGCCTCCCTTTGAAGCTTTATATGGCAGACCATGTAGGACACCATTGAGTTGGGATTAGATAGAGGATAGAGTTGCCATTGGTCCAGAGCTAGTTCAGGATATGGAGTAGTAGGTAACACTAATTAGGCAGAGACTATAGGATGAACAAGATAGAAAGAAGTATGTCAATGCTAAGAGGACTGATCAGAGCTTCTTAGTGGGTGATATGGTATTCCTTAGAGTGCGGCCACACAAGAGCCCTATCTATTATGGAAAGGGCTCTAAGATTGCACAACAGTTTGTAGGACCCTTTGAGATTTTAGAACTGATAGGACTAGTTGCCTATTGTCTAGCATTGCCACGTAGCCTATCACGTATCCATGATGTCTTTCATATTTCTATTTTGAGGCGATATATATCTGATTTATCTCACGTACTAGACTGGAGTGCTCTACAGGTAGAAGAAGATGGGCAATTGGATTTGGAGCCAATTCGCATATTGGCTCGTCAGACACTAGGCCTTCGAGGTCGAGAGCTGGACCAGGTTAGGGTCTAGTGGGACCGTTATGATGAGGTCACAGTGACTTGGGAGGATGCAGCTAGTTTGAGGGCACTCTATTCTCAACTTTTTGACAACTTCCAGGAGGAAGTTTAGTCTTAGGGGGGAGGATGTGAGGACGATAATTTTTCCTTCCTTATTTTGATCGTTATGCATTTCAGTTGATGACATTATCAAACTTTTTAGAGACTATGGTTCCATTATGCAGATTTCATTATATCTCCCGATTTTGATAGGACATTGATTAGACATATGTGATTTGATTTGATCATATTTGATGCTATTTTGTGATTCAACATACGAGATATATTAGATGATGTTTTGTGTTGTGATTTCTAGTTATTTATGTGATGAGGATTATTTGACATGTGATAGAAATTATAGTTTAATTCAAAATTGTGTTATTAATAATTATTGTTGTGTTCTATGGCATGTGTTTAATTCCAGTTGCTTCGGCTATGATTATCATAATATGATTGATACTTGATTGAGTTGTGCAGGTTTTACATTCCTTAGCCACAGGAAATTGGAGGTAGAATTCACACCAATGTTATCCCCTGTGAAACCGATCCATTCCCAAGAGGGATAAGGATCACGTTTGAAATTGGATGTTGATTTAAGTGCTTGATTTAATTTTTAATCATTTTGGCCTAGTACCCCCTTTGTTTTATTTATTAATATTAAGTGTTGTATAATTTCTATGTGACTTACACCACTTGGTATTTGTTTTATTTTTTGAGGCCATTTAAAGTGGATATATGACCCCCTTGGTGAACCTTAGTGTCCCAAAAGTTACCCTAGGTGGTTACCCATGGGTCTAGGGTCAAGTTTGACTAACTAACCCTTGGATTAACTCACTTTTGGTCACTCTAAACTATGGTTTAGTCAAAGTGACGAAATTTGAAATTAGGGAAGGTGGGAGATGAGTCATGCTTTGGGGAAGACTCATCTCCCTTCCCAAGGTTTGGGAATCCTTTCCCAAGGAGGACTTGGGAGGTCTCCAAGACTCCCAAGTGTGTAGGATCTTCCTTCAAGGCTCTCACACACGTGTGAGAGCATCTTGGAGGGAGATGGCTCTTTGAGAAAATAAGAGGATGCCATATGGCATCCCTTATCCTCTTGGAGGTTTGAGTTGGAATGCCACCTCACCACTTGTCCTCTCACACATGTGTGAGAGCACAAGTGGATAAGGTGAGGATTGAGATAGAATTAGAGGGTGACACTTGTCACCCTCACACTTCCTGTCAATTGCAAGTGGCATTAGAGGAGGAAGGACAAGGTGAAAAGTGCCACCTTCTCATTCCTCAAGGCCAAAATGGATAGCCTATGTTATCTCCTCTTGTTGAGGAGTGTGGGGTTCTTGTAGTTTAGAGTTTCTTTCTATTTTTGGAGTAATTTTGGGGAAGTTAGGGAAATTCTTGGAGATTGAAAGGTTTGGGAAAGCTTGGAGCTCATCACCAAATGTGCTTCCATTAGAGGGCTTTGAAGGTAAGCCTCGTGAAACTATGTTTTTCTTCACCCTTGTTTATTTATTATGATGTATTGTAGTTTTGTTGGTTGTTTTTCATTGTTTTTGTGTGGGATGGGAGTATGCTAAGAGCACCTCCATTTGGAGGTAAGGTTCAACTTTTTTGGGTAGGGGAAAGGAACCTCCTTGAGGTCACTCCCATTTTTTGCTAGTTATGCCTTGAGGGATTTTACTTGTTGAGGAAAATATTTGAATGGCAAGAGTGCCATGGAGATTATTTTGTGGTTTTGTGGAGAGTGGTGGTTTTGGAGATTTTTGGTTTGAGGCCATGAGCTTGGTATTTTATTATTTGGGTGGCCTTTGAAGTAGAGGGGTCCATTCCCTACCCTCATCAAATTCATTTTCGTGAGTGGAGTTATGTGTTAAACCTTGGGGTTTTTTTTGTGTTGTTGTTGATATTTCTTTTTGTGGAATGTTTACACCTGTGTGAATCCTTAACTCCCTAGCTCGGGGGTGGCCCACTTGTGGGTCTATGGTAGGGAGGAGGGTATTTCGAGGTGGCTAGGTTGTTCTTCTTGTTGTGTTTTGCTTGCAGGTGTATTTTTTGAAGTAATGTAGTGGATGAGAAGCCCCTTTTGTGTGGCTTTAGTAGTATTTTATTGGTTGTTGAAGCCATGGCCATTGTGGCCTTATTGTATTTTATTTTTGTAAAAGTTTGTCAATATATTTGCCATGGGGATGGCTATATTAAATGCTGTAAGAGAAATACTTTTGTTATTTTATTAAAATATTGTTTATTCTCTAAGAGGGAGTTTATAGTTTGTGAAATGCATGTGAAAATATTTTTGTTGTTGCCATGATTTTTCCCTTCAATATATATATATATATATATATATGAGTGCTGTTATATGGAATGTATTTGAAACAAGAAAGAGAAAAATTTGAGTTTTGTTATCTATTTGTGTTTGAAAGTTCCATTGTATTAGTTGTTGGAAAGAAAACAAAAATTTAGACTATAATGTAGTTTCTACCTTATTGCTGTTACAAAAGAAAAATAATGTATTCTGTATATTTTTACTATTTTCTACAGAACAAAAGGGGGAAAATATATATTTTCGTTATTATATGTTTCAAAAAAAAAGGGGTTAATTGTCAGATATCTATTCACTTTGATTCAGAAAGGAGATGCTAGTAATAAAAAAAAAGAGATTGGAGTTAGATGAGAATGTTAGTATTCTGCATGTTTACTAATGTTTTGAAAAAAAAATAGTTGCAATGGACATATATACATATTTATACATATATGGGTATATATATATATTTATAAATCTGTAAATATACTGGGCTGTTTTATTCCTTAAAAGTCTCATGTTGTTCAGTTTATTTCCTTCTTACTGTGCAAATATACAGAAAACTTAGAAGAAACCACATATTGCAAAGATAGCTGGTTATATATATATTTTTTATATACAAAAAAAAGGGAAGAAAAGATCTAGACCACATTTAAATTCTGTATATATATATATATATACATATATATATACATATACATATATACATACATATATATATACATACATATATATATATACACTAATAGAGTAATATATATATTTGTTGTGTTATAAAAGGGACAGTACGTATAGATGCCAGTATATACATTGTGTGTCTATATATATATTATAAACATTGTATATATGTTAGACTAAAATTTTTAAATAAAAAAAATAAAAGAGATCAAAAAACCTAATTGCAGACTGTGCTAGGGCTATGAGGATTTGTATGCTTTAGTTTTGAAACAAAACAAAATAGAGTGAAGTGGGTGCTGTGGTGGGCATCAGCACCCACCACAGACCTATTGCAGCCATTTCCTTTGTAGCAAAGGGTCTGGGGAGGGGGTCGAAACCCCCACCCACACCCGAGGGTGTGGGTGGGAGTTTTGACCCCCTCCCCACCAACAGTCCTTGAACCTTGCGATGCTGACCACTACGGCCTCTTCCCACCACTGGAACCCACGCCGTCCCTCCTCTGCGAACAGAACACACTACACTCTTACCACGACTCTTCTCTAGTGGTGGCAGCGGCGGCTACAACTTCGCCTCCCCTCACCATTATACCTGCAATGTGTATTTTATTATGTTATACCCTCAGCATATTTATATTTATATTTAATGATATATATATCACTTGTGTTAAAATATATATATATATACACAATAAAATATAAATCTTACTGTGTATACCTCTGTGAGAGGTAATAGCAAACCTGTCATGGCCTCCATGGCTCTTTCAAACCCTAACCTGCAACATAGGGTAAAACAAACAAAACAAGAAAAAAAGAGAGAACCAATATGAGGGTTAGGGCAACAATAGAATGGGAAAAACAATAGAATAAACAATTAGGGTTCTATTTTTGAAAACCAAGTGTTATAAGGGAATTAGGGCTTTCCTCATTTTTGTGAGAGGATATTTTATTTGGGAGGATTTTAATTGAGGGGTTTTATTTTATTCTTATTTAAAACCTCTATTTCCTTTATTTGTTTTTAATTTATCTCTTGGGATCTTTTAAATTGATTTCTAATTTTTGATTGGGTTAATTTTACTTTTTGATTATTGTCTTGTGATTTGAATTTATTTTTGGGAGGGATTATTTTTATTCAAACTGGGAAGAAATTTTCCCTTGATTTTATCCTTCCTTGGCGAGATTTTATCGTTTTTAATTATTGATCTATTTTATCATTATTTTACAGGAAGAGTTATTTAAACTCTCATCCCTTATCTATTAAGATTTCGAGTTAGTTATTAAATATAATACCAAAATTATATTTAATAAGGGACTTGGTTTTTGTTCTGGGTTTATCTGACATCTTGTCATTAATTACTAAGTGATTTTTTGAATTTTTAACCTTTTGTGCAAGGTTGATTTATTCGACCTTGGTAGGTTATTATTTTATTTTATTATTGTATTTTAAATCATTTTGAATTTGTTCTTAAGTTTTAATTTAATTTTTAATCTTAATTTTTATTTAATCCCTTCTTGATGTTTTATTTTAAAATTTATTTTACATTTATCAAAAACGCGTTATGCTGTCGAATTTTTCCTAGATTTCTAGGGTTTGATTTTTGTCTTACTTTATTAGCTTTTAATTCCATCTTTCCACTTCAATCATGTGACCATCATACCACCTTTTACTTAATCATTATTTCATTTCCATTCTAGATCTGAACTACAGTTAGGATTACGATGATAGCAGAATCATCTTCACCTAGGAAACTTAGGGTTTAGATTTAAATCAGTCTAACCCTAAAAGCAACACACTTTGTGTCACATACCCCCTAGATGGCCCTCATTATTGCAGTTATGTTGACATGTTTACACCCTTGTGTATTGCCACCGAGCACGCAGACGTGTGTGAGGGGGTTCCTAGGGATAGGTAGAAAATTTTTTCATAATTCATTTCATGACCACATGGCAAATGTGGACATGACACATGTGTTGTGTGTCATGACCGCATGGGAAATGTGGGCATGACATTTGGTATCAAAGCCTAAGTTTAAACACTGGGCTTGTTTGGGCACATTATTATTTCCACAACTTTGATTAATTTGTGGTTACCTCATTTTTTTTGCAGGATGCCTCCCCGATGAGTTTGGTGAGCACAATCTCATCACACTCCACCCCCTAAGGTACACACTGACTCTTCAGCTGAGGGACAGGATCAACCAGTCCTATATGCACCACATGCACCACCGGCCCTACCAGATATTAGGCCACAGATATTACAGGCTTTACAGGTAGTTTTAGATAGGCTTCCACCAGCTGTAGCAGAGCCGTGCGTAGAGCCACATGTAGAGCCCTGCGAGGATCCACGGGAGGAGCCATGGATGGAACCACAAGCTAAGTCCCATGTTAAGCCGTGTGTGGAGCCCTACATTGAGCCGCAAGGGGCCCCACGTGTGGAGCCTTATGTTGAGGTGCCAGAGACAACGACAGAGGAGTTTGGTTCAACTAACAGGGCCCGTAGCAGGAGCCCTTCACTTCATGCTAGGCATGATGAGGTAGTACAAGTAGAGCACAATGTTCACAGACCTTATGAATATTACACAAATGAGCCTATCAGGAGGCACAGAGATAGAGGAGACCCCATTAGGGATTTATTGAGGCTAAACCCTCCTACTTTCATCGGGACCACAGAGGGAGCTGAGGCAGAGGCCTGGCATATAAGCTTAGACAGATGCTTCACGTTGCATCCTCATGAGGGCAACACGAAGGCCTGTGTGGAAGTACACCTATTGTGACATGCAGCAGCTACCTGGTGGCGCACTGAGGAGTGCAAGTGTCATCTTTCACTAGACACTCTCACATGGGAGACCTTCATTGAGTGCTTCAATGTGCGATACTTATTAGATCATTATAGGCAGTGCCGCATCGACTAATTTCATGACCTTCAGCAGAGGGGACTTAGAGTGGCACAATATGAGGGTAGATTTATTGAGTTATCTCGTTATGCGGAGTATCTCCAAGACGAGAAATTCCTGGTTCATAAGTTTATCAGAGGACTAAACCATAGTATAGCAGGGCCTGTTCATATGGCAGACCCCCAGACTTTGAGTGATGCTGCCGAGAAGGCATATATCACTGAGGAGATTCAAGGATGAGGGCAGAGTTCATGCGCTTGGTTTCAAGATCGTGGACAGTAGCAGCATCAGCAGAGTTTCTACAGACCATTACAGCCACCTCATAAGGGAGGATTTAGTTCATCTCCCTTACCTCCTAGGCCCCCATAGCAGTAGCAGCCACAGCAGCAACAGAGAGCTAGGACACAACAAAGGGCACATGTTGGACATAATAGAGGTTGGCAGCAATAGGGCTCACGTAGAGATCAGAGGCAGCAGGGATCCTATGATGACAGTAGGTGCCTCAGTCCACAACTACAAGATTTCTTTGGGACCCTTTGCCACAGTATGTGACCTTAGAGTCATGACATTAGGATCCTATGATTTGGTGTTGGGTATGGATTGGCTTGCGGCTCATCGAGCCAAGCTAGATTTTCACCGAAAGGTGATCAGCTGCTTAGAGTATCACGGTACATCAATTGAGATAGTGGGCATGCAGAAGCCCACAATAGTGCGTTTGATATCTGCTCAGTAGCTAAGCACTGCATGCGGAAGGTATGCCAGATGTTCGCCGTCACAGTGAGTGACATATCAAATGACAAGCCTGAGGCATCTTTGGATGATCATCCCATCCTTAGAGAGTTTTTTGATGTGTTTCTAGAAAAGTTACCAAGGATGCCACCCCGACGTGAGGTAGACTTTCACATAGATTTAGTGCTGGGTGCCGAGCCAATGTCTCATGCACCCTACAAGATGACCACAAATGAGCTCACAGAGCTCAAGTTACAGTTGGAGGACTTGTTCAAGAAGGGGTACATCCAACCGAGCGTTTCACCTTGGGGCGCTCATGTCATCTTCGTGAAGAAGAAGAATGGATCTCTTTGATTGTACATGGACTACAGGCAGTTGAATAATGTGACAGTGAAGAACTATTATCCTCTGCCCAGGATTGACGATCTTTTTGATCAGATGCAAGGAGCAGGGTGTTCTCTAAGATAGACCTAAAGTCTGGTTATCATCAACTATGTATCATAGAGGTGGATATCCATAAGACCGCCTTGCGGACTCGATATAGCCACTATGAGTTCACTGTGGTTCCCTTCGGCTTGATGAGTGCCCCTGCAGTGTTCATGAGTCTCATGAACAGGGTGTTCTATACCTATTTGGCTTGGTTCATGATCATTTTCCTTGATGACATTTTGATCTATTCACGGACCAAGGAGGAACATGAGGAGCACCTTCTTCAAGTTCTACAGTGTTTGAGGGAGCAGAATCATTATGGGAACTTGGCAAAGTGTGCATTTTTTAGGATAGAGGTTTAGTATCTAGGGCATATCCTATCTGGTGATGGAATCTCAGTAGATCCATCAAAGATTAGGGCTACCATAGATTGGCCAATGCCCACTAGTGTGATAGAGGTCAGGAGTTTTATGGGGTTAGCTAGTTATTACCATTGCTTTGTTGAGGGTTTTTCTCAGATACTGCACCCCATCACTTCCCTTCAGTAGAAAGGGAAGAGTTTTCTATGGACTGAGCAGTGTGAGAGGGCCTTCAGGGTCCTCAAGGAGCATCTTACCAGCACTCCCATTCTAGTGGTTCCTGATCCTACAGCAAATTTTATAGTTTGCACGGATGCATCACTTGAGGGATTGGGAGCTGTACTTATGCAAGGTGGTAGAGCGATCGTGTATGAGTCGCGAAAGCTTAAGACCCATGAGCTGAACTACCCCACGCATGACTTGGAGTTAGCGGCAGTGGTTAATGCTCTAGTTCATTGGAGGCATTTCTTATTGGGTCATCACTTTGAGCTCCATTTAGATCACCACAGCCTTCAGTTTATCTTTACACAGCCGAATCTGAATGCCCATCAGTAGTGTTGGATGGAGTTCCTTTGCGAGTATGACTTTGATGTCCACTACATCAAAGGGAAGGAGAACATGGTTGTTGATGTATTGAGTCAAAGGTGCCACGGCTCTTGACCTTGACTCTGAGTGTGGACTTGAGAGGTTGCATTATTCAGCATCTGCCAGAGGATGAGTGGTTTCTTGAGCTGCAGCAGGAGATCAGTTCATAGAGGGCCCTTGTGGGCAAGTATGCAGGGTATTCACTTGAGATAGATGGGTTACTTCGTCATTGACAGCACATCTATGTACCCCGCACAAGTGACCTACGTACTGTAGTGTTATCAGAGGCTCACCGAGCACCATTTGTGGCACATCTGGGGGTGAAAAAGATGCATGCAGATCTACAACAGTTGTACCATTAAGTAGGTATGAGACAAGATATAGCAGAGTTCATTGCTCGATGCCTTGAGTGCTAGAGGGTCAAGGCTGAGCATCAGCATCCAACGGGTCTTCCATACCCACATGAGATACCTTAGTGGAAATGGGACACCATTTCCATGGATTTTATTGTTGGTCTCCCTATGTCTTTGCATCGCCATGATGCCATCATGGTGACAGTCAACAAGTTGACCAAGGTAGCGCATTTCTCACTTGTACGCATGACGTACAATGCATCGGTAGTGGCGAGAGTATTCTTAGATGATATTGTGAGATTACATGGAGTACCTCACTGCATTATTTCATATAGAGATCTAGTTTTCACTTCAGCATTCTAGAGAGAGCCTTGCAGTAGGCGTTGGGCACATAAATCAACTTTAGCTACGCTTATCATCCCAAGACAGATGGATAGACAGAGTGGGTGAATCAAGTATTGGAGGACATACTTTGGATGTATGTTATGGACCATCAGTCTAGATGGGAAGAGTATCTATATCTAGTTGAGTTTGCCTACAATAATGGGCATCACAGCTCGTTAGGTATGCCTCCCTTTCAGGCTTTATACGATAGACCATGCAGGACACCATTGAGTTGGGATCGGATAGAGGACAGAGTTGCCATTGGTCCAGAGCTAGTTCAAGATATGGAGCAGCAGGTCACACTGATTAGGCAGAGACTATAGGAGGCAAAGGATAGAAAGAAGAAGTATGCCAATGCTAAGAGGACTAATCAGAGCTTCTTAGTTGGTGACAGGGTATTCCTTAGAGTGCGGCCACAAAAGAGTTCTATCTTTTATGAAAAGGGCTCTAAGCTCACACCACATTTTGTAGGGCCATTTGTGATTATAGAGCGGATAGGACCTGTTGCCTATCATCTAGCATTGCCACCTAGCCTGTCACATATCCACGATGTCTTTCATATTTCTATTTTGAGGTGATATATATCTGATTTATCTCACGTACTGGACTAGAGTTCTCTACAGGTAGAAGAAGATGGGTAATTAGCTTTGGAGCTAATTCACATATTGGCTCGGGAGCCAATTCGTATATTGGCTCATCAGACACTGGGCCTTCAAGGTCGAGAGCTGGACTAGGTTAGGGTCCAGTGGGACCATTATAATGAGGTCACAGCGACTTGGGAGGATGCAACTAATTTGAGGGCACTCTATCCTCACATTTTTTATGACTTCCAGGAGGAAGTTTGGTCTTAGGGAGGGAGGATGTGAGGATGATTATTTTTCCTTCCTTATTTTGATCGTTATGCATTTCAGTTGATGACATTATCAGACTTTTATAAGACTATGGTTCCATTATGAAGATTTTATTATATCTCCTAATTTTGATAGGACATTGATTAGACATATGTGATTTGATTTGATCATATTTGATGCTATTTTGTGATTCAACATACGAGATATATTAGATGATGTTTTGTGTTGCGATTTCTAGTTATTTATGTGATGAGGATTATTTGACATGTGATAGAAATTGTAGTTTAATTTAGAATTCTGTTATTGATGATTATTGTTGTGTTCTATGGCATGGGTTTAATTCCAGTTGCTTCAATTATGATTATCATCATATGATTGACACTTGATCGAGATGTGCAGGTTTTACATTCCCTAGCCATGGGAAATTGGAGGTAAAATTTACACCAATGTTGTCCCCTATGAAATCAATCCATTCCCAAGAGGGATAAGGATCACGTTTGAAATTGAATGTTGATTTAAGTGCTTGATTTAATTTTTAATCATTTTTGGCCTAGTATCCCCTTTGTTTTATTTATTAATATTAAGTGTTGTATAATTTCTATGTGACTTACACCACTTGGTATTTGTTTTATTTTTTGAGGCCATTTAAAGTTAATTTATGACCCCCTTGGTGAACCTTAGTGTCCCAAAAGTTACCCTAGGTGATTACCCATGGGTCTAGGGTCAGTTTTGACTAACTAACCCTTGGATTAACTCTCTTTTGGTCACTCTAAACTATGGTTTAGTCAAAGTGACGAAATTTGAAATTAGGGAAGGTGGGAGATGAGTCATGCTTTGGGGAAGACTCATCTCCCTTCCCAAGGAGGACTTGGGAGGTCTCCAAGACTCCCAAGTGTGTGGGATCTTCCTCCAAGTGTGTGAGAGCATCTTGGAGGGAGATGGCTCTTTGAGAGAATAAGAGGATGCCATATGGCATCCCTTATCCTCTTGGAGGTTTGAGTGGGAATGCCACCTCACCACTTGTCCTCTCACACATGTGTGAGAGCACAAGTGGATAAGGTGAGGATTGAGATGAAATTAGAGGGTGACACTTGTCACCCTCACACTTCCTCTCCCTTGCAAGTGGCATTGGAGGAGGAAGGAGAAGGTGACAATTATCACCTTCTCATTTCTCAAGGCCAAAATGGATGGACTATATTATCTCCTCTTATTAAGGAGTGTGGGGTTCTTGTACGTTGGAGTTTCTTTCTATTTTTGGAGCAATTTTGGGGAAGTTAGGGAAATTCTTGGAGATTGGAAGGTTTGGGAAAGTTTGGAGCTCATCACGAAACGTGCTTCCATTAGAGGGCTTTGAAGGTAAGCCTCATGAAACTATGTTTTTCTTTACCCTTGTTTATTTATTGTGATGTATTATAGTTTTGTTGGTTGTTATTTTTCACTATTTTTGTGTGGGAAGGGAGTATGGTAAGAGCACCTCCATTTGGAGGTAAGGCTCAACTTGTTTGGGTAGGGGAAATGAACCTCCTTAAGGTCACTCCCATTTTGTGCTATTTATGCCTTGAGGGATTTTACTTGTTGAGGAGAATATTTGAATGGTAAGAGTGCCATAGAGATTATTTTGTGGTTTTGTGGAGAGTGGTAGTTTTGGAGATTTTTGGCTTGAGGCCATGAGCTTGGTATTTTATCATTTGGGTGGCCTTTGAAGTAGAGGGGTCCATTCCCTACCCTCATCAAACTCATTTTCATAAGTGGAGTTATGTGTTAAACCTTGGGGCTGTTTTTGTGTTGTTGTTGATATTTCTTGTTGTGGAATGTTTACACCCGTGTGAATCCCTATCTCCCTTGCTCTGGGGTGACCCACTTGTAGGTCTATGGTAGGGAGGAGGGCATTTCGAAGTGGTTGGGTTGTTCTTCTTATTTTGTTTTGCTTGCAGGTGCATTTTTTGAATTAATGGAGTGGATGAGAAGCCCCTTTTGTGTGGCTTTAGTAGTATTTTATTGGTTGTTGAAGCCATGGCCATTGTGGCCTTATTGTATTTTATTTTTATAAAAGTTTGTCAAGTTATTTGCCATGGGGATCGCTGTATTAAATGCTGTAAGATAAATATTCTTGTTATTTTATTAAAATGTTGTTTATTCTTTAAGAGGGAGTTTATAGTTTGTGAAATGCAAGTGAAAATATTTTTGTTGCTGCCATGATTTTTCCCTTCAATATATATATATATGAGTGCTGTTATATGGAATGTATTTGAAACAAGAAAGAGAAAATTTGAGTTTTGTTATCTGTTTGTGTTTGAAAGTTCCATTGTATTAGCTGTTGTTGAAAAGAAAATAAAAATTTAGACTATTATGTAGTTTCTACCTTATTGCTATTACAAAAGAAAAATAATGTATTCTGTGTATTTTTACTGTTTTCAACAAAAAAAGGGGGGGGAAAATATATATTTCCATTATTATATGTTTCAAAAAAAAGGGGGGTTAATTCTCATATATCTATTCACTTTGATTCAGAAAGGAGATGCTAGTAACAAAAAAAAAAAGATTGGAGCTAGATGAGAATGTTAGTATTCTGCATGTTTACCAATGTTTTGAAGAAAAAGTAGTTGCAATGGACATATATACATATTTATACATATATATATGGGTATATCTATATATTTATAAATCTATAAATATACTGGGTTATTTTATTCCTTAAAAGTCTCATGTTGTTCAGTTTATTTCCTTATTACTGTGCAAATATACAGAAAACTTAGAAGAAACCACATATTGCAAAGATAGTTGGTTATAAATATTTTTTTATATACAAAAAAAGGGGAAAAAAAGATCTAGACCACATTTAAATTTTGTATATATATATATATATATCTGTGTGTGTGCATACATATATATACACACTAATAAAGTAATATAATATATATATATATTTGCTATGTTATAAAAGGGACAGTACGTATAGATGCCTATATATACATTGTATATATATATTATAAACATTGTATATATGTTAGATTAAAATTTTTAAATAAAAAAAAACAAAAGAGATCAAAAACCCTAACTGTGGACTGTGCTAGGGCTGTGAGGATTTGTATGCTTTAGTTTTGAAACAAAAAAAAATACAGTGAAGTGGGTGCTGTGGTGGGCGTCAGCGCCCACCACAGACCCACCACGGCCATTTCCTTTGTAGCAGAGGGTGTGGGTGGGGGTTTCGACCCCCTCCCCACCAACAATCCTTGAACCTTGCGATGTCGACCACTGCGGCCTCTTCCCACCACCGAAACCCACGTCATCCCTCCTTCGTGGGTAGCACACCCTACACTCTCACCACAACTCTTCTCCAGTGGCAGCAGTGGCGGCTACAACTCTGCCTCCCCTCACCATTATACCTACAGTGTGTATTTTATTCTGTTATACCCTCAGCATATTTATATTTATATTTAATGATATATATATATCACTTGTGTTAAAAAAATAAATAAATATATACACAATGAAATATAAATCTTGTTGTGTATACCTCTGTGAGAGGTAACAGAAAACCAGTCATGGCCTCCATGGCTCTTTCAAACCCTAACTTGCAACACATAGGGCAAAACAAACAAAACAAGAGAAAAAGAGAGAACCAATATGAGGATTAGGGCAACAATAGAATGGAAAAAATAATAGAATAAACAATTTGGGTTCTATTTTTTAAAACCAAGTGTTATAAGGGAATTAGGGCTTTCCTCATTTTTGTGAGAGGATATTTTATTTGGGAGGATTTTAATTGAGGGGTTTTATTTTATTCTTATTTAAAACCTCTATTTCCTTTATTTGTTTTTAATTTATCTCTTGGGATCTTTTAAATTGATTTCTAATTTTTGATTGGGTTAATTTTGCTTTTTGATTATTGTCTTGTGATTTGAATTTATTTTTGGGAGGGATTAATTTTATTCAAACTGGGAAGAAATTTTCCCTTGATTTTATCCTTCTTTGGCGAGATTTTATCGTTTTTAATTATTGATCTATTTTATCATTATTTTACGGGAAGAGTTATTTAAACTCTCATCCCTTATCTATTAAGATTTCGAGTTAGTTATTAAATATAATGCCAAAATTATATTTAATAATGGACTCAGTTTTTGTTTTGGGTTTATCTGACATCCTGTCATTAATTACTAAGTTATTTTTCAAATTTTTAACCTTTTATGCAAGGTTGATTTATTCGACCTTTGTAGGTTATTTATTTTATTGTATTATTGTATTTTAAATCATTTTGAAGTTGTTCTTAAGTTTTAATTTAATTTTTATTCTTAATTTTTATTTAATCTCTTCTTGATGTTTTATTTTAAAATTTATTTTGCATTTATCAAAAACACATTATGCTGTCAAATTTTTCCTAGATTTCTAGGGTTTGATTTTTGTGTTACTTTATTAGCTTTTAATTCCATCTTTGCACTTCAATCATGCGACCATCATACCACCTTTTACTTAATCATTATTTCATTTCCATTCTGGATCTGAACTAGAGTTAGGATTACGATGCTAGCGAAATCATCTTCACCTAGGAAACTTAGGGTTTAGATTTAAATTAGTCTAACCCTAAAAGTGACACACTTCATGTCGCATACCCCCTAGATGCCCCTCATCATCGCGGTTATGTTGACATGTTTACGCCCTTGCGTATTGCCACTAAGCATGCAAACGCGTGCGGGGGGGTTCCTAAGGATAGGTAGAAAAGTTTTTCATAATTCGTGTCATGACTACATGGCAAATGTGGACATGACATGTGTGTTGTGTGTCGTGACCGCATGGAAAATGCGGGCATGACACAAACTGTATAGGAGCTAAAATGGAGACATATCAATTGCTCGTTTGGTGGTGATACGATCTTCCCACAACACATCATATAATTCCTTGTGCTAGGTTATTTGATTCTCATCAAACAACTTCCTAATTATGTTATGGTAACTAGATTCTTATTACTTGATTTGGCTTGACCATTTCCTTGGGGATAATAGTCTGAAGAATGACCAAGAATGATTCCATACTCAAAAAAAATTATGTTTTCTCATGAGACAAAAAAGAAGTAGCATTATCTGCTACTATCTTGTTAGGCACTCCAAATCTTGAGATAATATTTTCTTTGAGGAAGTTGCAAACCACTTCCAGTGTAACATGCTTCATAGGAATGGCTTCCACCCACTTGGTGAAATAATCGGTAGCTATGAGAAACTATGTCTTGCACTTGATTATGGATTCACTACTCTGATGAAATCAATACCCCATTGTTGAAGGGGTTCCTCAATCACCATTGGCTTGAGGGGTAGAGCTACCAACTTGGGTTTCCCTACAAACTACTGACATAATTCACACTTACGCACCTAGTTGTGTGCATCTTGAAAGAGTGTGGTCTAGTAGTACACTGCTCTCAAAATTTTGTGAGTGATAACTGGAGCTGAAAAATGTCCTCCACATGCTAAGCTATGAAAATAGTCCAATAGCTTACCTTGCTGTGCTTTGTCAACACATCACAAAAAAATCCCATCCATACTCCTTTTGTACAAACCATTGTCCCATAGAACAAAGTTTGTGGCCTTGAGTTTGATTGTCTTTTTCTCCTTATATGATAAATGCTCAGGAAACTCTCCATATGTGAGTAAGTGTGCAATGTTTGAATACCATTCATTTGTTGTGCTCATGAACAAGACTATGGGAAGCACCTCAGTATTCACTTCCTCATTATCAGATATCTCTTCTAGTATGTTGTCAGTGATCAATTGACACAAACCTTTCCCACGGACTAACTTGGTGTGTCTAATCTCCATGTCATACTCTTGGATCTTAGCTATCCAATTACCCCTTTTTCTCCTAAACTCCTGCTGAGTCAAGATAGATTTGACTGTTGAATCAAGCACCAATGCAATAGTATGGGAGTTAAGAATATAATACCTGAAATGTGTAACTACTTTTTGATGGAAACAAGGTAAATAACTAAGAGAGGGGGTGAATCAGTTTTCTCAAATTTATTTAACTTTCTTTTCTTCTTTAATAATTAGTGCAACATCAAAACATTTAAGCATATGTAATCATAAGAATAGAAATAAAATCAACACACATAACACAAGGATTTTTACGTCGAAAACCCTGTTAAGGGAAAAACCACGGGGTGACTAACCCAAGATTGTATTCTCTGTTAAAATAATAAAGGAGTACAAAATGGCACTTGCCAATTAAGGCTCACTACCTAAGCACACTGCTCACAAGAGGCACACTGCCTACAAGAGACTCACTGTCTACAAAACTTACAGAAGATAATCATGTGTTTGACCTGATGAGAGGCATCTACAAATGCAAGAGTTTAGTTCTGGTTAGGCACAATACACTGATCTGAAGCACTTCATTCTTCATCTATTTTAGTGTTGTTGCTCTGTCACATATCAGACTTGAATTGTTGCTTTCACACTTATCCCTGCTTTTCTTTGCACTTTATTTCATCCCTCCTTCACACACACCTACATACTAGAATCCATATCGTATATATATCCACATCAAGGATTACATCAACTTTCTAGTCGGCAACAAGAACACTTCAAGATATTTGTAAGTTACTGATCTATTAGCAAAATCCATGCTTGATTTGTGATGCATATCAAAACCATGGGCATACAAGTCTTTAATCATGTCAGCCAACAATGTATAATCCCCCAAATAGCTTGATCAACATCTTTTACTCATCTGGATTGAAGTCTAATGCTCTATCGGTCAGTTATTTCTCTGTCTGCTCTACCTGTCTAGAACCCAACACTCAGATGCTCATATCTTTTTCATGCTTTATCACCAAAGTCTAAATCTCTGGAATATAGTAGTCATGATATCCCTCTTGACTTATCCAAGTCTGCAACTTGCTAACTTACACCATCTGAGGAATCCAAACCTGATTGTCAGACCTTGTTGCATACTCTTTTCTTGTTCACCAGACCAAAACAATCTTTAATCTGACTTCTGGTGTAGGCATACTATGTACTACAGATGTGTGGGATAGACTTTGTTTCCATCAATGACAACACTCATGAAGACACATAGTGTCTCTTGCCAACAATCTCCCCCTTTGGGATTGACGGCAAGACTTAGTGAAAAATGGCTAAGTGTCGCAGTAAACTCCCCCTTGGCTGATGCTCTATCTTTTACACTATTTTATCAGAGCTCCCCATTAGCTAGATTCTACATTTTTCACTACTCCTCACTCCCTCTTTGACATCAATGGCAAAGGGTAGAATCCGCATACCAAAATTTTGCAAAAATTGTCCTATACATGGCTGTATAAGTATATATATAAATGTTATACTTACATATACTTAACTATATCTTCAAAAGTGGCCTTCAACTGTACAAACTCTATCACCCAACTCTACTTCATCTTGTCTAAAATGGAGATGTGACCACTCAACAAAAATGCATATGCTTCTGTCCTTCTTAAATCTACCAAATCGCTGGTCCAAGTTGTGGTCTGAGCATCTGTCAAGGCCTCATGCATTACCTCTAACTTATGGATAATTATCCCTCTGAGTTCACTCATTCTATTTATTATATCTTTATGTTCTTTATTTATCCTCTTTATTTCATTTATGATGACAATGGCCTAGCATTCTTGATTCATTAAAGAGGTAGTAAGGGAATCAAAATTCTGAGATAAACTTGATAGTTTACCTTCTTGTTCTTTCATCTTCTTTTCAATATCCTCTGTCACTTTGGGCCAAGATAGACAAAAATTTATACATGTCCCCACCATCTTTAAGAGCATTTTCAAGGCTCTTTATTCCAATGTCTAGGGTCCTCCTATCATTAGCAATGAGTCCCTGTACTTCAGTGAATCTTTTTCCCAAAAACCCCTTCCGAACCTTTGCTTCTGCTGATTTTTCTAGAGATTCAAAGTGAGTGCTAACAGAATTTACCAAAGATTTCAGGTTGTCAGATGGTGAGGCCGACGAATCCTTTTGGAATGATGGCATGATCTTCTCTAGCATCTCGGATGTAATCTCCAACAGTTCACATTCTTCCATGTGAAATTTTAGGAGTTTTTCTTTTGCTTTGGCTTGAGCAAAAGATGTTATTTTCATTGTCTGAACCAGAGAGAGAGAGAGTTGAAATTTAGTGGCCCTTGAAATAGCTCAGGTTCATCTATCTCCATCATTTCCTTGTTTAAGAAGTTATTCACTACCTCTGTAATGTCTCTTGCTAGTGATTGAGTCTTCTTTGGGATATCAAAATAGTCATCATTGGTCTTTTCTGCTTGTTCTCCTTCTTTTCCCTTAACCTCCTCCTCTTGACTCACTTTCTCCTCTTTTCTTCCTTCTCCTTCAGCTTTAGAATCTAGAATGTCTGTAGTGGGATCCAGAGGAGAGATGTCACCTGAGTTTTCTACTTCATGAACTTCCTCTTCTAGAATAGAGGAATCCATGTCCTTAGACTTCTCTTCATCTATCTCTTTTGATCCTTCTACATCAGAAGATTTTTCATTGGTTACATTTACTCCTTCAACATCCATGGTAGAAGGTTCTTCATCTATTTCCTCTACAATAGGAGCATTGAATCTTTTGAAAGCATTCCAGAGGATGCCTTTTGCTTCTCTTGCTACTTGGTTAGTTTCTCCAAGCATAAGTTTATTCATTCTTTCTTTACTCTGAAACTCATCCTTACAATCCTTGAAAATCATGTCCATTTATTTTGGAGTGATAAAAGGATAAAGTTGAATAATTATTTGTTCTCGAATCTCTAGATCTTTTTCCTTTGCATTCTCTTTTCTCAGTTCAAGTACCTTCTCTAGACTTATGGGAATTAATGATATAATTTCAATGAAAGCTTTATTGTAAATATTTAGGTACCTGACAGTAGCTTCTTCCAAAATCCTCTTGTCAGTATCACTATATTCATCATAGAACTCTGTTACTGGCTATAGGTTCCCATCCACAGAAACTACCTTGATGATGTCATCAATGGAAAGAGTGGGATTTTCAACAAATTCTTCTGCCTTTTCTTCCTTATTTTTACTAGCAGAGAATTCCCCGAATGTTTTCTTCTTCATTTTCTTGATTTCCTCATCAGATTCTATTTCTTCATCATCTTTAAGGCTTGTATATGACCTTGTGGCTTTGGTCTTTGTCCTCTTTTCTCCTTTTCTAGATGTCTTGACTTCTGATTTGGTATCCTTTGAGGTTTTAGGAGTGGCAAGTGTAGAGCTTTTGGAAGATCTAGTCTAGGAGGAGGCTTGTACTGGAGTGTCTCCTTTCTTTGCTTCTTATTTCTCCTTTTCAGCCTTCTCCATCTTCTCTCTATTTGCATCTATAGCCTCCTTTGATAGGCCAAATCTTTTGGCAATTTCTTCAACCTCCCTTCTTACTTTCCTCTTTATTTCTGGCTGTCTTAACTCAACATGTATTTTTACACTTATCTCTTGAAAGGTGCCAAACATTTCTGCTTCAGGGTCCTTAGGTTAGCTCAATAGGTGTTGAATATGTAGCTCCAAGATTTTTTCATCTACCTTGTATCCCATAGGCATTATCCACAGTTCTGGGCTCAACTGCCTCCATTAGGCATTGATCAGTGTCAACCATGAAGCACACTGTGTCCTTGTATTTCTCAACTATGGATTGAGGTATCCTCTCTCTAGCTTGCATCATGCTTTGGAAGTTCTTAAAGTAACCCTAGAGAGATATGTTCTAAGCTTTAGAATCACCAAGTCCATACATATAATATCTAATCTGGAATGCAACCGGTTTATCATTTTGCCAAACCCAACCACTAGATCCAAGTAGCTCATTCATATAGTAGAAGAATAGACACAGTATTAACAACCATATTTAAAGGAATTATTCTTATCAGTTTTTATCTTCTGTAGGTTTTCTAAGAGTTGATTTAGGAGAAGTTCACATAGGTCATAATTTGCATCTTCCCTCAATGTCTGATATGCTACATAGATTGATGTGCCAGACACAAAATTCTCCCTACTAGAATGATAGATCTTGTATCTGATTATCATTGAGGCAAACTTGACATTTGGATCTGTGATGTCATCTATGGTCATTGCTCTTTTATCAAATTTAGATCCGGTGGCTTCAATTACTATCTGGTTCTTGACATATTTAAGTGCAGGTAACCCACTAGATGAGTGCAGTCCAGTCACTGCCTTGATGTCATCTTTAGTTATTTTGAAGGGCCTCATTAACCACATGAAATTATCATGCATCTTGCTTATGACATACCGAACCCAATCATCTTCTACAAACATGGAAAGTGTATGCAATGTCTGAAGTGTTTATCCTGGAGGGCTTTGAATTTAGGTTTGAGTTCAAAACTCTCATCTATTAGATGTTTGTGATAGATGTCCATCAATTTTGAGTCTCCAAATTCCTCAATGTTGGCATGGATATAGACCCTAACATCTTCTACATGCAATACCCCATGCGGAATGCAAGAAAATGTGCCTAAAGGATCAATTTCTAGAGATTTATATGGATGTTTCTTGAATTTAGGATGCGTCCTATAAGTGATCTTGACAACCATTGGAGTAGCCATTTTGTAAGAGATTTAGAGAGAGATTTTCAAAATGGATGTACCTTTTCATGCTTTAGGTTTTGAAATAGGAGCTGAAACAAGTCACTGGTTAAATTTGATTTTCTAGTTGATCTTTGAGTCAATTGTAGAAACTTTGTTGCAGAGCTCTTCTTTTCTTCTTTGTGAATGCAAGTGTGCAAATGATGAGTGAAAGAACCCTTTTATCCTTGTGCAAACCCTAATTTCCTTTTGTAATAAATGCACAACTTAAGTTATCTGGTTACCCTATTTTAAGAGAGATCTTCTCGAATCATTGTGTTGAACTTAGAATCATTGTCAGTGAGGATTAACAATGTATCTTCTTTTCTTTAATCATGCCATGGGTCCGCATATCAAAGTATTTCAATTCTAAATCATACCGGATATGTCTATGAAAATCTTGCTTTACTGGATGGCTATCAAACAGGATCAACTTGAATGATTAAACTCTTGCAAAACTCCATGCGGATCTTTCATATTTTTACTGAGGGTTATTTAGATATTTTTCTGAGAACCCTTTAATCCGCAGCATTCCATGTGCCAAATTTAGGCACTAATTGACTAGCTGGGGGAATTTGTTTTTCTCTATGACTCCTCTTGAGCTAGAGCTCACCCTTTTAGTTTCTAGAAGGAATATCAACACCGGATTTCAGTGTCAATCCATCCCCAATATTTTATGTACTCTTCTTTACCCAAATCTTTCTCATCTCATTTTGAATTTCATCTGCATTCACTTTACCTTTTCCCTTATCTTGTTTCTGATTATGTTCTACTAGACCTTTTCTATCCTGATTTATACTTCTACATAATTTGGCAATATGACCGAATCTATTGCAATTGTAACAGACAACATTTCTTTGCTTATTTGATTGATATCCTTTTGATCTGCATTGATTAACCATATGTCCCATTCTATTGCATGCAAAGCATCTACCATTGAATGAATTGGTTATTTACATATTTCTGCATTCATGAGATTTGTGACCATACCTTTTGCAGTTAAAACATTGTCCAGAGAAGGATATATTAGTCTGATTCATTCTCCTCCTGCACTGAGTTGCTTTATGATCGAAATTGTTGCAATTGAAGTAGTATCCATTGAAGGATGGATATCTTTGAGAATTTGGTTTCCTTACTAGAGGTCGTCTAGGCCTATTTCTTTGATTTCCTGATCCAAAGTTCTTCTGACCGGATCTAGAGATTTCACCTTTCTCATATCCCAAGCCACGCTTATCATCTACCCTCTTTTATCTTTCAAGAAGAACTTCAAGTTGGACTGAGCTTATCTTGAATTTCTCTTTGTATTCATTTGTTGTTTGAAGATCTTGTTTAAAAGTGTCTATCTGATTCTCAAGTTGTTCTTCATTGTCTCTAGCTTCTTCAAGATCTGATTCAAGATGCCTGATTATTCTATCCATTTTGTGGCAGTCCTCTATTTTCTCCTTAAGGGATTGTTTTAGATTATCTTCAATTTTCCTCTTTTCTTCAAATTCTTGGGTGAATCTCATAACCCCTGATTCCATTTCATGCCTTACCATAATGACTTCTTTTGATAGCTTCTCACATAGCTTATTTCTCTCATCTAGATCTTCATTAGTATCATTGGCTTCACTCTAATTTGCTAATTTTTGAAGTAGTTCCTTTCTCTTTTTCACAGAGATACTAAGTTTTTCTTTTAGCTCATTTATGAAATCATCAGCTTGTTTGAGTCTTTCTCTCAAATTATTGACTTCAGAGTGGGATTGTTCAAGGTCATCTAGGGTAGACTAAAGTTGTTCCTTCATACCGTATATATCTATTGAGATTCCCAGATCTTCCTCAAGCTGTTATGCTTTGTTCAGAGGAACTTATCTTTGATACCAATTGATGGAAACAAGGTAGATAACTGAGAGGGGGGGTGAATTAGTTATCTCAAATTTCTTTAACTTTCTTTTCTTCTTTAATAATTAGTGCAGCATCAAAACATATAAGTATATGTGATCATAAGAATAGAAATAAACTCAACACACATAACACAAGAATTTTTACGTGGAAAACCCTGTTAAGGGAAAAACCACAGGGTGACTAACCCAAGATTGTATTCTCTATTAAAAGAATAAAGGAGTACAAAATGGTACTTGCCAATTAGGGGTCACTGCCTGAGCACACTGCTCACAAGAGGCACACTGCCTACAAGAGACTCACTATCTACAAAACTTACAGAAGATAATCCGGTGTTTGAACTGATGAGAGGCATCTACAAATGTAAGAGTTTAGTTCCAATTAGGCACAATACATTGATCTGAAGTACTTCATTCTTCCTCTATTTTAGTGCTATTGCTCTGTCACATACCGGAATCAAACTACTACTTTCACACTTATCCCTGCTTTTCTTTGCACTTTATTTCATACCTCCTTCACACACACACCTACATACTAGAATCCATCTCGTATATATATCCGCATCAAGGATTACATCAACTTTCTAGTTGGCAACAAGAACACTTCAAGATATTTGCAATTTACTGATCTATCGGCAGAATCCATGCTTGATTTGTGATGCGTATCAAAAACATGGACATAGAAGTCTTTAATCATGTTGGCCAACAATGTGTAATCCCCCAAATAGCTTGATCAACATCTTTTACTCATCCAGATTGAAGTCTAATGCTCTGTCAATCAGTTCTTTCTCTGTCTACTCTACCTGTCTAGAACCCAACACTCAGATGATCATATCTTTTTCATGCTTTATCACCGGAGGCTAAATCTCTGGAATATAGTAGTCATGATACCCCTCTTGACTTATCCAAGTCTGCAACTTGCTGAGTTACACCATCTGAGAGATTCGGACCTGATTGTCGGACCTTGTTGCATACTCTATTCTTGTTCACCGGACCAAAATAATCTTCAATCTGACTTCCAGTATAGGCATACTATGTACTGCTGATGTGTGGGATAGACTTTGTTGCCATCAATGACAACATTCATGAAGCCACACAGTGTCTCTTGCCAACACTTTTACCACAACGTAAGCATGTTTCTCCATTGGTGAGTACTTGAGTTCATGATTCTTCAAGGGACAACTCATGAATGCTATTGGAGGTTCAATCCCTTCCTTTTTCTACTACACTAAGATGGCAAAAAGAGTATGCTCTGAAGCATAGTTGTGCATGATAAAATCCTTAGTGTAGTCTAGGCAGACTAAGACCAAAGCATGTGCAATTGCCTCTTTTATATCATTGAAAGCAACTTTCCCTTCTGCACTCTAATGGAAAGTGGATTTTCCTTTTATCATATCCACGATATGATGGGTCTTCTCGGCAAAATCTTGAACAAATATTCATAGGAAATTTACCTTCCCAAAGAAGGAATACACTTTTGTCTTACTTGAAGGCAAGGTAAGACTCTGGATGGATTTGACCCACTCAAGATCAATCTTAGTACCTTCCTTAGACACAATGTGCCCAAGAAGTTTACCTTATGTAACCCCAAAGATGGATTTCTTGGGATTCAATGAGATTCCATGTTGATGGCACCTTTCAAGCACTTGTTGTAAATGATGAGAATGGTCTAGATGATTCTTAGAAAGATAGTCAAATCATCAAGATAAACTATAATAAACTTACCCATCTCATCACAAAAATCCAAGTCCATCGCCCTTTGAAAAGTGGCATTGACATTGATTAGTCCAAAAGGCATTCTACGGTATGCAAGAGTACCCCATGGATTAGTGAAGGCAATCTTGTGTTGATCATCCTTCCTTAATTCAACTTGATTGTATCCTAAGAGACAATCTAACATGGGTAGCATTTCTAAACCTACCACTCTTTTTAAAACTTGATCCATTACCAATAAAGGGTAATTATCTTTTAGTGATGACTAATTCAAATTTGAAAATCCATGCAAATGTGGATTTCCCCATTCTTCTTTCTTACTGGAACAATATTAGCTATCCAAGTGGAATGGTGGATAGGAAAAATAATTCTAGTATTCGGCATTTTTTAGATCTCAACAAGAATGGTACCTAAGATCTTTGCCCAAGTTGTACTACCTATGTTTCTACTTATGCAGCAAAGAACTTGACTTGAGAAGAATCTCATCTTGAACTTCTTTAGGACAGAAAGAATTCAAGTCATCATATGAATAGGCTAGCATGTCAATGTACTATCGTAAAAGTGTTACAAACTTTTTTCTTTCCTCTAATATGCAACCTTTCCCAATGTTGACCATTTTGGGATCACTTTCTGTACCTAGATTAATTTGTTCAACTTCCATTGATGAATCTGATCCAAATTGTTGTTGCCATTTGATAAAGTGATTATGCTTATCAAAAAGTTTTTCTAGAGAGACCAATCCTTTGGGAATCTTATTCCCTTTTAGCTATAAGACTTCTTCACTAGTTTCTTGAACCATTTCAAAAATAGATTCTTGGGGAGGAGAATCACTCCCTTCAAAATACAACTCGTTGAAATTTTCTACTTTCTCTAAAAAGGCAATGATTTGATCATCACTATTGAAGATTTTCCAATGACTAGCATTATCAGGAATGCTAGGTATGAAGAGGGAAACATAGAAAGGGTTTGGTTTCTCAAAAGGGTTTCATGGCTCAAACTTTTTACGACCAAGAGTATTTTCTATAGGAA
Source organism: Cunninghamia lanceolata (assembly GCA_027924645.1). Lineage (NCBI taxonomy): Eukaryota > Viridiplantae > Streptophyta > Pinopsida > Cupressales > Cupressaceae > Cunninghamia > Cunninghamia lanceolata. The sequence continues at coordinate 2,191,651 of BSBN01000286.1, read as the reverse complement.
CCAATTTTTCTTTCTTTGTATTCTTTGAGAATTGAGCATTTACATGGGCCAAGGAAGAAGAAGGTTCTTGTTTTACATACCTTACTAGCCTATCTAGCTCGATAGGATTCAACCTAAGATATTCTAACTGTGAAATTTGAATCTTGGTATTTTTATAGGACTCTACTCTATTAAAAGTAGGTGGAACAGATTCTTCAGAAGACAAGGAAGAGAGTACCTTAGAAGATGTTGTCTTAGGAGTGGTTCCATCTATTTTCTTTGGTCCTCCAGCAGTATTCCTAGAAAAGATGACTCTAGGGGAAGGATTATCTTACTGGAATGGTTCTTGTGTTTATCATCTTTTTTGTGACTTTGTTATCCTCTGGTAAAGATAGGACAATTTGGATTTTCCAATTCAGTATATAAGTCTTCACTCCCATATTAATTAGACTCATATTCTAGGAAATTTATGCTATCATTGTCAATCTACACTGTGTCATCTTCCTCTTGAATGGGTTTATCAACATGTTCATTCATAAACAACATTTGCATAAACCTAGTCATTTTAGGACAAGAACTTCCATCATGATCAGTAGTGAGGTGGAAATTACATACCATATGATTGGCTTTACCACTAGTTGAAGGGCCCTCTAGGGCTAGCCTTTGCATTGGACCAGTCAAAATTGGATTTTTATTGTTGTTATTTGGTATTCCATAATCTCTCTTGGGAATATCATGATAATAAGGTTCTTTCTATCCTCTAGGTATTACCTCTTGAGATCAAGTATATCATTAGCAAGGCATTGTACTATAGGATCAATGGAGGTACTTGCTTGACCCTTATTTTCCTGTAACTCTTTTCTCCATTTCCAAACTATTATGAGATCATTTGTAATAGAAATAGCTATTTCTTGAGCTCACTGTAAATTTGATGCACCTTCCCTTTTCAAAGCATAACTAACATCTACAGGTAGTTATTTGATGAAGAAACATTTTAAGATGCCGTCACTAGGTATCATATTGGGAGTTATTATGTTTACAATCTAATTAAACTTAGCCATGAACTCCCTCATGAGCTCATGTATTTCTTTCTTTAGAGAATTTAACTCTAGGAAAGTAAAGTATATTCATTCTTAGTAGTTTTAAATTTAGTTTCAAATTTTATTCTCATAGTGGCCCAACCATCAATGGACCTAGGGGCCAAATGGTAAAACCACTCTATAATAACTTCGAATAAAGTTTCAACAAAAATCCTAACAGAGACATCTTTCATGCTGGACATCCAGGATGGAACATGCAACAAAGAAGGCATTAATACATTCATCTAGTATGACTTTGCCATCTCCTTTGCATTTTGACAAAATCTTTCTAAAACCTAGACACAAGTAATGCAACTGAATGTCAAGTGCTAACAGTCCAATAACAGCACCCCATGAGATAGGTGGTTGTTGATGTTATTAATAAGCCATGTGAGATTGTAGATTGATCACCACAAGCAAGGTAGTACCGTGTAGGACCAGTGATTGGCACACAGAAGATGAAATAAGACAAATAGGAGATGAAGCTTTGCTAGAAGACCTAACTTTACAATTTAATGGAAAGGTGGTAAAATTAGTAGATTCCAATAAACCAAAGTCAGAGTCAAGGAGACCTTTATTCTTGTCTCCTCTTGTATACCTCTTAGGAGCCAATTTTAAAAATACAATTGTACTTTACAAATCAATAGAGCTGCCACCTCTTGACAATCACTAATTATTTCAAGGATTATTTTACTGATCATTCTGATGATTATTTTGATGGTTGTTTTGATGGTTGTTTTGATGGTTAGTTTTCTTGTTATCCGACACTTCATGGATCTAGAATGGTCTTTCTCTCCTTAGTACAACAATAATCCTTTCCACGAGATAATTTTTTTGTGCCATGCCAAATTCCCTAGCTTGTCTCTTTAGTTCTTCACCAAGTTCTTCTTCAATGTCAAGGGTTTGATTGACCTAATGAAACTGTTTGTTCATCCTTCTATTCTCCCAGGCTAAATTTTGTAAATCAGTGATGATGTCTTCTTGTTCAATGTTAAGCCAATTTATATTGGGTTGGGGTACTAGTACAAACCCCCTCTGGAGCACCATAGATATTATGTCTTTCACCTTCTAACAAGAATTTTTTAGAGATTAAGGAAGGAACATTTCATACGCGCTACGACTTGAGAAATTTAATTAAACCTTCCTTATAATTATGCAATATATATCTTGAATCTCTTTGCATGGTTGTAACAATAATATTATAAATTTGGATTCAAACAATATATATTTATATAAGATGAGGGGAAACCAATAACTTTTAACTACAAAGATCTTACTATTTGATTCCCTAGTAGAGTCACCAAAAATCTGTTAGTGAACAAATTTTGTCACCACTTATTTAATAAGTACATGCTCAATTTAGCAATAACAAACTCCACCAACAGTTAGACATTTTTTCATAAATTTCCCTCTAAATGTTTTAGAAAGTACAATCCCTTCGTAAGATGAAAATTTTATGTTTGCTGGCATAGTTTTAACCTGAAAGTGAGGGATTTTTCTATAGTTATAAAATAAAACTAAATCACAACACTTAACGTACTATAGGGAAGGAAATAAATTAGAAGTATTGGAATAAATATTTCTCCTTCCAATTGCATGAATAGAAGAATCATTAATGATCAGGAAATACTGACTGAATCGCTAGAAATAGTATCAGGCTCTAACATAAGAAAGGAGATAGTTATAATGATAATTTAGTAATCAAATAAGCAGGTTATTGACATTTTACACAAAGTAACATAGATACCATATTTTCACTACACCATGCATCTAACATACGAAGAATAAATAGCTTATACACAGAGAAACAATGGACTAATTGTCATCTTTCCTCTTGTATTGATGAAATCAAATTGAACAAAATATTTTTCTTCTCTTCAAAAATGATAACACATATGCTACATAAAATATTTCCCTTACTCCTTAAACTCTAAAATGCAATGTCCAATGATCTAGTCATGAAAAGAAATTTCACCAAAAGATTTTTCTGTCTCCTTTACCCATACATTAAATAGTAAAAGAGAGGAACTTACTTTTTCTTGTATAATTGTCCTATACAACTAACAGAATAAGATAAAATAAAGTTCTTGAAATATCAAATGAGAGATAGTCTCAAATAATAAAAAGAGCCTCAATGTTATGAAGTATGAAAATTAAAGGAATAGTTATGAAGACACTTCATTGTCTTCCCCGTCTAATGTGTCAGATCCAATGGGTTCATTTACACTAATTTTCCCTGCTTCATCTTGGGAGTCTAAACATTCTCTTCAACATAATCCTTTGAATGTGTTTTATGTTGAGGCCAATCTACCTCAACTTTCCCTATAATTGGAGGTTGCAAAATGGTGGCTTAAATAGTAGCAAGGGTACTAGGGCTAGAAATACATATAGACATCTGTTGTTGTTCCATGAATTTCCCCTTGTGAGAAGGAGAACCTTGGATGTGACGCCTTATGGGAAGAAAATGGCTAGACTGATTATGGTTTAGCTCCTAAAATCACGTTCTTGATAGTAATTGTGAAGAAGTGCAAATTCAGGAAATCACCTCCCAAAGCTTTTATAACACTTTAAAAGTGTTGTCTAATTTTTGCTTACAGTTTGTTTTCTTAAATATGCCTAATTGATCTTCCTTTTCATCTCTATTGAGCCATGAGAAATCAGATTTTACCTCCCTCTGTGTTGAGCATCTTCTTATTTCTCTCTATCACTAAAACTGGTCGGCAAAAAGCTTAGTTGGCAAACTCTCAAATTCACAAATTCACCATTTCCCTGGCAAAGACTCATTTTAAACTTTCTCCTCATTTATTCACTTTATCGATGAATTCTCCCCTTTTGTAAGTTAAGGAAATACCTCCTTTTTCCTTTTGGCACTTAGTCTTGTTGATTGTCAGGAACACTGAGAGGGGGGGTGAATTAGTGTTCTATAAATATTTTCTTGAATTTTAACTTTCAACCATTTCAAAAGAATAATCAAACAAAAGAAAAATATACAACTGAATAGCATCCACAAAAGCATGACACATAACACCAAGATTTTACATGGAAAACCCAAAAAGGGAAAAACCATGGAGAGGATTAGCTCTCATAAATATATTGCAATCTTTACAAATTGATGTTTAGGCTTGGTCACTCCATGGGACTAGAACATGCTAGCTTACAACCATGAGGTACAACTAAGTTTAGTAGGCTCACTGCCTCAACCCTAAACCTAGCAAGATTACACTAAGGGCTGTTAAACCCTGAGGGCTATTAAACCCTACTAGAGGCTCACTACCGGCTTACTACCTTGATAACAAAACCTTTCATCTAAACATGTCACACATGACATATGAATACTGCTTCAGCATCTGCCACTATGCCAGGGTGCAGTCATTCAACAATTATATTCTGAATCCCAAGTCTTCATCACTGCTAATTCTCTAAATCTGCTCCATTATTCACATCTTCACATCACACACACTACACACACAACTTAACCAAATTCCATCACCTTTATATATCCGCATCATGATTTATTTCATAATCAGGTCAGCATCCAAGAAGTCAAACGTGTACATAAAAAGATGTACCTTATCACTCAATCCAATGCACTATGTGTCGTGCAGACCCAAATCTTCTCCCAAGCATGTTCATATAGGTCGGCTCTAATCTTTCAATTGCTTACATGAATCCTTCAATTATCAACTCTTCTCTGCACAATGATTTATCTCACCAGTCAACCTGTTCCTCAAGAACATGCTTAACAACTTCATCTGCTATCTTACAACTTCTAATGCTGATCACAAAACACTTCCAAAATCATGTCAAGGACTCTTTACACATTCCCAATCTTACCCTCAGAACCCCAAGGCATCATATCATCTTGCAGAGAGATGCGGACCATCAAAAGTTAGACTTTGTCTCTGTCAAACTCTATCAAACACTATGTTAGCTATCCTTCTAGTAAACTTTAGATCTCCTAACTCTGGAATAAGAAACTTCATATAAGTGTTTACAACACATCAAAATTGCATAACGAAATACTTGTCTATGGAGGAATGTGGACCACTTCACTAGACCTTGTTCACTGTTCCTTCTATATCTTAGCTTGCGCAGAATTAGACATTTCTTCAAGATGACTTCCGAAGAGGATTAGGACTTAATCTCTAAGGCATAACATTATTGATCACCAACTGACATCATACCTGAACCACATTACTAGATCATTATCTGTGGAGGCATACTATCCAGCTTACTATCCTCTACTCTACATGCTTTCCATACTTAGCTATTTCTTGTCAATTGGACCTAGAATCTCATATGTTCTTCTAGAGATATCTCTCCATGTCATGGAGATAGGATCTCTGAGCCTTGTTTCCATCAACGACAACATACAAATCCATACCGGAGTAGTGTCTCCTGTCAACAATCTCCCCCTTTGGCATTGATGGCAAAACTTAGTGAAAAATGCCTGACTACTCCCCCTTACTATATACACTATACTTTCTTGCTCCCCCTGAGATGATTATCCATTTTTCATTGATCTACTTCTCCTCCTTTGACATCAATGGCAAAGGGTGTGATCTAGACTTCATAAATTTGTCAAAATTTCAAAATTGATGTATGCAATCTACCTTTCTATATTACATGTATTTGAGAATGTCATTGAATAAGTTCTTGATCTGTGCCCACTCATTTTCCCAACCTTTCTAAGCATTATCTAAAATATGAATGTGTCCACTATAGAGAAAGGCTAAAGCCTCTGCCTTGTTGCAATCAGAAGGTGTGCTTGTTTGTGCAGCTACCCTAGCTTCTGTAATAAGATTTGTCATTGAGTCTAGTTTGGGGCAGACTAGTCTCCTTAGTTGTCCCATTCTGCTTTTTATTTGATATTTTGATTTAATAACTCAGTCAGATCATTGTGGATGAGGATTTCTTCTACTTTCTTATTTCTAATTGATTCTATTGTTGGATCAAATTTGTTAGAGATGTCCATCATTCTTTGTTCCAGCTCTTTGATCTTTTCTTCAATCTCGTGAATAGCTTTTGGCCAGGATAGGCAAAATTTGTACACATCTCCAGCTTCTTTCAAAGCTCTTTGAATGTTGGATAATGAGTTATCTAACAAAATCTTATTCTTGGCTAGCATTGTCTTTAATTCTTCCAGTCTTTTTCCTTCAAATTCCTGCCTTACTTTTGTTTTTGCAGATTTCTCAAAAGATTCAAACTGATTACTTACAAAATTGATTAATCCCTTCAAATGACTTGATGGGGTTATGGATGAATCCCTCTTGTGGGTAGGTTGCAGCTTCTCCAAGATCCCAGATGCTTCATCAATCAGGTTACTATCCTTAATAAGTGATTTCAACAACTCTTCTTGAGCCTTTGCTTGAACAATTGAAGCCCACTTAAATTTCTATGTCAGAGACATTGTGTCCAAATTTATTTGGTCTTGTAGTAATTCTGGTTCATCCCAATCTTGTTTCTCCTTTTCAAGCACTTTTTTTGTTGAAGCAACAGTGTCTCTTGTCACCTTATCTTTACAAAGTGAGACTTTCTTTTTCTTTTCTTCTTCAATTGTGGCTTCTATAATGGATGAGATCCTTATTTTTTTGCTAGGACTAGATGTTGGTCTCTCCTCTTCAGATCTCTTGTCTTTCCTTTCTAGAGTGCTTGTGAACTCGGATCCTCCTGGTTTGGTTTCTACTTAATTGTTCATTTGATGTTCTTTCTGACTATTTAGGGTCCATCAACATTATGGAAGATAATTATGAGAAAGTACTGAATCTATCTTCTTTGGGATTAGTAGGATTACTTAGTAGCGTATCAACTAACTCAATCAAGACATCTTCTGCAACTTCATATCCTAGGGTAGGGACCCATCCATAGCTTCCATAAAGCATTTATCTTTATCCACCATGAATACAATGTCCTTTTCATACTTTGTGACCACCTTTTTAGGTATTTGAAACCTTCTTACCATTTTCTATTGAAAATCTCTGAAATAATTCCACAAGATTTTATTTTGCATATCTGTATTACCCAAACTCTGTAAATGATTTCTTATTTGAGAATCTATAGGAATGTGGTCAAGCCAGATAACATTTCCTAGACCAGGTAGCTCTTTTAGGAAGTAAAAGAGTAAACATGTGATCAGAGTTCCAAATTTGAAAGGATAATTAGTTTCTTTTGCCCTTTTCAAATTCTCCATGAGTTCATTTTGAAGCAATTCACAAAGATCATAATTAGTATTATTTTTTAATCATGCCATACGCTATGTATATGACTGATGTAGACACAGAATTTTATTTGGTGGAGAAGTATATTTTGTATCCTATAATCATTGATGCAAACCTAATATCTGGATCCCTGATGTCATCTACTGTAAGGCCATTCTTCTCAAGTTTGGCTCCTGTTTGAGCTTATATCAGTTACTACTTTAATGGCTTCTTTGGTTATCAAATAGGGTTCATCAAGCCATAAAAATTCATCATGAATTCTTCTTAGAACAAGCTTGACCCATGCATCAATAAGAATTGTAGGAAAGTCCAACCAATAATCAAATTTCTTTTCTCCTAGGACTTTCTAATCATCTTTCAACATAATGTCCACAGTAGTTATATCATCCAAATATAGTTTTCCTTGCTTCATATGGTCATATTCTTCTAATTTGGTATGAATTTATGCCTTGATATCTTCCATATGCAAGACCCTATGTGGAGTAATTGAGAATGCCCCTAACGAATCATTTTTCGGTAATTTGAAGAATTTTTTCTTAAACTTGGGGCGAGACATTTTTCCTATCTCGATTACATGCGGAGTAAGCATTTTTCCAAAATAGTTTAATTTTCACAGTAGGGTTTCATGTTGCAAATACCTCTTTCACCAGAGTAGGGTTTCCTTTATCCGAAATTCTCCAAACTCTTTAAATCTTGGTTATTGTGGCTTAAAGTCTATTCTAATCTCTCTGATGGCTTTGAGTGTAAAGTGATTTGAGATTAAATAAATTCCCTTTTATCCTCCACACGACGTGACCTAGGTGTCATTAAATGCTTATTTCCAAAAAGTTGTTAAAACCCTTTGCTATAGAATACAGTCGATTAGGATTGCTCTGCAATATACCACATTGACTCCTTTTCTTCCGATTCTTCTTCTAATAGGTGTGTCACATTAGATTCCATGATACATCCTCATATCGGATTCTGGTACCCAATTTCTAGTTGGGGGATTTGAATTATACACTGCTCCCCTGAGCCAGAGTTCACAATTTACTTCCCAGAGGGGGTATCTGCACTGGATACTGGTGCGGATTGATCTCTAACTTCAATTACTCCTTTCTTGATCCATACCTTGTGTTGATAACTGAGAGGGGGGGGGGGGTGAATCAGTTATCTTAAATATTTCAGCTTTCTGAACTTTCTTACTAATTAGTGCAGCACCAATTCAAACAAGCAAACATAACCATGAAATAGAAATACACATGACACAATATTTTTGACGTGGAAACCCTGTTAAGGGAGAAAACCACGGGGTGATTAACCCAAGATTGTATTCTCTATTAGAAGAATGGAAATACAAAATGGCACTTGCCAATTAGGGCTCACTGCCCTAGCACACTGCTCACAGAAGGCACACTGCCTACAAGAGACACACTGTCTACAATTTATAAAGAGTGTAATACAATACTTGAACTGATAAGGAGCATCAATATGTTGCAGTTTAGTTCCGGTTAGGCTCAGTACACTAATCTGCTGCACTTCATCTTTCCTCTTCTTTTGTGTTGCTCTTCTTTCACATACCAGACCTTCCTTTCTGCTTTTCCTCGAGTCTACTGCTTTTCTTCGCACATTTCACAAAATCATGATGCTTGCCATAACTAAATTTATCTTACATATATCTATGCAAAAGTGATTTCATCACCTTTCTAGTCGGCATCCGGAATAGTTAATAATTTCCTCAAACTCTGATCTATCGGCTGACTCCTTGCACATCAAGTAATGTAGATCAATCATATACTTGTATAAGTCATCAATTATGTCGGCCAAACATAACTTATTCCTTAAGAACCTTTTCCATCATCAGTAACACATCCAGAATAATGTCTGATGTTCTGCCAGTCAGTTCTTCCTCTGTTCACACTGTCACTTGGGAACCCGACACTAAGCATTCATATCTCTTTATCCTTTCCACACCAGAGGCTTAAAGCCTGGAATCTATCAGTCGAGATACTCCTCTTGACTTCCCCAAATCTGCACTTCACTAGGATACTTCTACTAAGAGATCCGGACCTGTCTGTCGAACCTTATAGACTGCTCTGTTCTTGCTTACCGAACCTCAACACTTTTTCAATCTAACTTTCGGTGAGGACCTATCATGTCTTTCGGATGTGAGGGATAACCTTTGTTGCCATCAATGACAACATTCATGAGTCCATATAGTGTCTCTTGCCAACAATCTCCCCCTTTGGCATTGATGGCAACACTTAGTGAAAAATGACTAAGTGTCACACTGTACTCCCCCTTGGCTGATGCTCTGTCTCTATGTACATTTTCTGAAGCTCCCCCTTAGTTGGATTCCTCATTTTTCACTGCTCCTCACTCCCCCTTTGACATCAATGGCAAAGGGTAGGGTCCGCACACCAAAATTTTCAAAATTGTAACTATACTTGTCCGCATAAGTATATACATATGGCATACTTACATAAACTGAAGTATGTCTGCAAAAGTTGTTTTTAATTAAGTGAATTCTGTAGCCCAACTTTGCTTCATTCTGTCCCAAATTGATATATGACCGCTCAACAGGAATGCAAACGCATTTGCTCTTTTTAGATCTGTTGGATCATTGGTCTAGACTATGATTTGAGCTTCGTTTATGGCCTCATGCATGGCCTCTAACTTAGGGACAATTATCCCTCTGAGCTCACTCAACCTCCTAATTCTATTTTTTTTCTCTTTTTCAAGCTTCTTAATTTCATTCAAAACTACAACCGTTTGACATTCTTGATTTATTATGGATGTAGTAAGTGGATCAAAATTTTGAGAAAGTTTTATCAGTTTATCCTCCTGTTCTTTCATTTTCTTCTCAATCTCCACTGTTGTTTTAGACTAGGATATACAAAATTTGTATACATCACCTCCATCCTTAAGGGCATTTTCCAAACTTTTTATACCAATACCCATAACTTTGCTATCATTTGAAATTATCCCTTGTAGCTCTGAGAATCTTTTGTCCAAAAACTCTTTCCTGACCTTCTCCTCAGCTGATTTCTCTAGAGAATCAAAATGTGTGCTAACACTATTGACTATCTGAAAAGATGGCATGATCTTTTCCAACACTCTGGATGCTACCTCTATAAGCTCACAGTCTTCCATGTGAGATTTCAGTAGTTTCTCTTTGGCCTTTGCATTTGCAAATGAAGCTATCTTCATTATTTGTACCGGAGATAGAGAGTCAAAATCTAATGGCCCTTTTAGTAGTTCCGGTTCATCAATCTCCATAGTTGCTTTTGTCAAAAAGTCCTTGACTGATTCTGTAGTGTCTCTTGCTGGAGACAGATTCTTCTTTTCTTTTGCAGTCACAGAACTGACTTTTGGAGCTTTCTCCCCTTCCACAACCTTTGTACTGATATCTTCTTTTCCCTTCACCTCTGCTTCTTTCTCCTTTATTCTTTCTTCTCCTTTGGATCCGGAGTCAGCAGGGGAAACCGGAGGAGTGATGTTAGTCTATTCATGGGCCACCTCTTCTAGAGCAGAGGATTCCAAGTCCTTAGCTATTTCTGCACTGGTATTCATTACCTCTTCTATCATTTTCTCAGAAGATTCTTCTGCAACACTTGTGGTCGAAGGGTCAGTACCCAAGTCCTCTACAATAGGAAGATTAAATCTTTTGAAGGCTTTCCAAAGGATCTCTTCTGTGTCCTTGGCTACCTTGTTAGTCTCACCAAGCATAAGTTGATTCATCCTTGCTTTGCTCCTGAACTCATCCTTACAATCTTTGAATACCATATTCATTGTCTTGGGATCGATTGAAGGATATAGCTGAATTGCTATTTGTTCCCAGATTTCTAGGTCTTTGGCTTGGGCATTGTTCTTTCTTGTTTCTAGTTCCTTCTCCAAGCTTTTAGGGATCAGAGATATAATTTCAATAAAAGCTTTGTTGTAGATATTTAGGTACTTGACTATGGCATCTTGCAATATTTTCTGATCTGCTTCACCATAATCATCATAGAACTTAACCATTGGCTAAAGATTTTCGTCCACTGTGACTGATTCGATTATGTCATCAATGTGAAGAGTGGGTTTTTCAACATATTCCTCTGTCTTTTCTTCTTCCTTTTGTCCGGTAGAGGGTTCACCAGATGTTTTCTTCTTTTTCTTCATTTTCTTGATTTCTTCATTAGATTCAGTCTCCTCTTCATCCCTTTGACTGGCATAAGCTCTTGTAGCTTTTGTCTTTGTTCTTTTCTCTCCTTTGCCGGATGATTGTGCTTCTGGTTTTGATGTTCTTGAGCCTTTGGCAGTGGTAGGTGTAGATCTCTTTGATGATCTGGTCCGGGTGGAAGGTTTTGCCGGAACACTTTCCTCATTTTTCTTTTCTCCTTCTTCTTCTCTTCCTCAGCCCTTTCCTTCTTTTTCCTGTTGGCATCAAGTGCCTCCTTTGAGATGCCAAAGCCTTTGGCAACATCTTCTACTTCTTTTCTCACTTTCCTCTTGATCTCTGGCTGCCTTGGCTCTGTATGAATTTTCACACTTAGTTCTTCAAAGGTTCCAAATCTTTCTGCTTTTGGGTCCTTTGGCTAACTGAGCATGTGTTGAACATGTAGCTCTACAATTTGTTCATCAACTTCATACCCCATAGGCATGATCCAGACTGTCCTTGGCTCTACTACCTCCATTAGGCATTGATCAGTGTCTACCATGAAGCACACTATATCCTTTTATTTCTCAACTACTGATTTGGGGATTCTTTCTCTGATTTGCATTGTATTTTGAAAGTGCTTGAAGTAACCCCATAGAGTTGTATTCCTTGCCTTAGCATCCCCAAGTTCATGCAAGTAATCTCTGATCTGAATTGCTACCAGTTTGTAATTTTGCCATACCCATCCATTTGATCCAGGTAGCTCATTCATGAAGTAGAAAAATAAACATAATATTAGTCCGCCAAATTTAAAGGAGTTATTCTTGTCCTTTTTGATTTTCTGTATGTTTTCCATTAATTGGCTCAAAAGAAGTTCACAGAGATCATATTCTGCATTCTTTCTCAGCATCTCATAGGTAGTATATACTGCAGTTCCGGATACTGAATTCTCCCTACTGGAGTGATATATCTTGTATCCTATTATTAGAGATGCAAACTTGATATCCGGGTCAGTAATATCTTCAATGGTCATTGTCCTCTTATCAAATTTTGATCTGGTGGCCTTAGTTACAATGTTGTTTTTGACAGATTTGAGGACAGGTATTCCTCCGGAGGAGTGTAAACCAGTTACTGCCCTAATTGCCTCCTTGGTAATTTTGCAAGGTCTGTTCAGCCATAGAAAGTTGTCATGTACCCCACTCAACACATACCAGACCCATTCATCTTCTTCAAAGCAGGGGAAATGAATGAATTGATCAAAATGTTTCTCCTGGATGCCCTTATATTCTAGTTTAAGCTCAAAAGCATCGTCTATCAATTATTTGTGATAGATATCTCTTAGTTTGAATTCTCCAAACTCTTCAATATTTGCATGTATGTAAACCCTAATATCTTCTGTGTGCAAAACACCATGCGGAATACTAGAGAATGCTCCTAAGGGATCTACCTCCAATGATTTGTATGGATGTTTCTTAAATTCAGGGCGGGGCCTATCAGAGATCTTTACTATATTCAGAGTATCCATCATCAAGAATTCTACTGAGAAATATCAAGAATGGAGAATACATTTTTACGCTGTTTAGGGCAAATGATGAAATCTGAATTGATTTGAAAAAATCGTCTTGATCTTTGGGGGAATTTTGTTGCAGAGCTCCTTTTTTCTTTTTCCTTGAATTTGAATGTGCAAATGATGACCAAGAGAGACCTTATATTTCTATATAAAAACCCTAATTCCTTGTTGCAATAAATGCTTGACCTAAGTCATTCCGGTTTGCCTTATTTGGATGGCTTGAAGAACCGGATCAATCTTGATCTTAAACATCTTGCGGATCTTCCAAATCTTAACCATAGTTTATTTGGATGTTTCTCTTATGAACCCTTTAATCCGCAACTTGTCTTGTGCCAGTTCCGACACCAATTGACTGGCTGGGGGAACAAGGTTTTTTTTGTGTCTCCCCCTGAGCCAGAGCTCACTTTTTAATTTCTAGAAGGAATATCAACACCAGAGTCTGGTGCGGATCCATCCCCTACATTCTCTATACTTTTCTTCACCCAAATCTTGTTCATCTCACTTTGAACTTCATCTGCATTCACTTTTTGTTTTCCCTTATCTTGATTCTGATTATGATATATTGGACCTCTTTTGTCCTGATTCTTGCTTCTACAGAATTTTGCAATATGACTGGATCTATTGCAATTATAACAAATAACATTTCTTTGCATATTTGATTGATATCCTTTTGATCTGCATTAATTAGCCATATGACCCATTCTATTGCATGCAAAGCATCTACCATTAAATGAATTGTTTATCTGCATTTTTCTGCATTCATGAGATTTGTGACCATACCTTTTACAGTTAAAACACTATCCGGAGAAGGATGTATTGGTCTAATTTATTCTCTTTCTGCACTGATTAGCTTTATGACCAAAGTTATTGCAGTTGTGGCAATATCCATTGAAGGGTGGATATCTTTGAGCATTAGGCTGTCTTACTAGAGGTCTTCTAGGCTTGTTCCTTGGATTTTCTGATCTAAGATTCTTCTGACTGGATCCGGAGCTTTCTCCTTTCTCATATCCCAGACCACACTTGTCATCTACCCTCTTTTGACTTTCAAGAAGAACTTGAAGTTGAGTAGAACTTATCTTGAATTTCTCTTTATATTCATTTGTTGTTTGAAGATCCCTTTTAAGAGAGATAATTTGATCCTCAAGTTTTTCTTCATTATCTTTAGCATCTTCAAGATCAGATTCAAGATGTCTGATAATTCTATCCATCTCGTGGCAATCTTCTAATTTCTCCTTGAGGGATTGTCTTAGATCATCTTCAGTTTTTCTTTTCTCTTCAACCTCTTGGGTAAACTTCATAACTCCTGATTCCATTTCATGTCTTACCGTAATGATTTCTTTTGATAACTTTTCACATAACTTGGTTTTCGCCTTCAGATCTTCATTTGTATCATTGGCTTCACCTTGATTTGCCAATTGCTGAAGTAGCTCCTTTCTCTTTTTCATGGAGAGACTTAATTTGTCTTTTAGTTCTCTCATGAAATCATCAGCCTGTTTTAGTCTTTCCTTTAATTCATTAACTTCAGAGTTTGACTACTCAAGATCATCAAGGGTAGTCTTGAGTTGCTCCCTTAACCCATATACATCCATTTGAATTCCCAGATCTTCCTCAAGCTATTAGACTCTATTAGGAGAAACTTGGCTCTGATACCAATTGTTGATAACTGAGAGGGGGGGTGAATCAGTTATCTTAAATATTTCAGCTTTCTGAACTTTCTTACTAATTAGTGCAGCACCAATTCAAACAAGCAAACATAACCATGAAATGGAAATACACATGACATAATATTTTTGACGTGGAAACCCTATTAAGGGAGAAAACCACGAGGTGATTAACCCAAGATTGTATTCTCTATTAGAAGAATGGAAATACAAAATGGCACTTGCCAATTAGGGCTCACTGCACAAGCACACTACTCACAGAAGGCACACTGCCTACAAGAGACACACTGTCTACAATTTATAAAGAGAGTAATACAATACTTGAACTGATAAGGAGCATCAACATATGCTGGAGTTCAGTTCCGGTTAGGCTTAGTACATTGATCTACTACACTTCATCTTTCCTCTTCTTTTGTGTTGCTCTCCTTTCACATACTGGACCTTCCTTTCTTCTTTTCCTCAAGTCTACTTCTTTTGTTCACACATTTCACAAAATCATGACACTTGCCATAACTAAATTCATCTTACATATATATATGCAAAAGTGATTTCATCACCTTTCTAGTTGGCATTCAGAACAGTTAATAATTTCCTCAAACTCTTATATGTCAGCTGAATCCTTGCACATCAAGTAATGCAGATCAATCATATACTTGTATAAGTCATCAATTATGTCGACAAAACATAACTTATGCGTTAAGAACCTTTTCCATCATCAGTAACACATCTGAAATAATGTCTGATGTTCTGCTAGTCAGTTCTTCCTCTGTTCACATTGTCACTTGGGAACCCGACACTAAGCATTCATATCTCTTTATCCTTTCCACACCGGAGGCTCAAAGCCTGGAATCTATCAGTCAAGATACTCCTCTTGACTTCCCCAAATCCGCACTTCACTGGGATACTTCTACTAAGAGATCCGGACCTATCTGTTGGACCTTACTGACTGCTATGTTCTTGCTTACCAGACCTCAACACTTTTTCAATCTGACTTCCGGTGAGGACCTATCATGTCTTGCGGATGTGAGGGATAACCTTTGTTGCCATCAATGACAACATTCATGAGTCCATATAGTGTCTCTTTCCAACACCTTGTTCATTTCTTTCTTGGTTTCAACCAGATCAACCTTTTCTTTTCCCTTGTCATTTCTCTACTCTATTTTCCTTTCTTCAAAATAATGATTTCTCTTCTTATTCCTGCTTCTACAAAACCTTGCAACATGCCCAAATTTGTTGCAATTGTAGTACACCACATTCTTTTGACCTTGATTCCTTTCATTGATTGAATTCAATATGCATTGATTAGCCATATGTCCAAATCCATTGCATGCAAAACACTTTCCATTGAATGATTGATTGTTCCTTGTATTTTGAAAGTTAGTTCTCACTGAGCTTCTGCATTCATTTGATCTATGTCCAAATTTATGGCATGTATTGCACCTAATAGAATTTTGACTTACTTTACTTCTGCATAGAACTTTATGACCAATCCTATTGCGAGTGAAGTATTTTCCTTTGAATGACTGATCATTCCTTCCATTGTTGAGACTTTTCTTGAACTGATATCTACACTCATTCAGTCTATGACCAATTTTCTTGCAATTGAAACATTAACCAGCGAATAATGGAGTCTTTTGATTTAATCTACTTCTACACTGAGTAGCCTTATGACCAAACTTGTTGCATGAATTACAATAACCATTGAAAGATGGGTACCTTTGAGCATTTGGTTGTCTGACCTGGGGTCTTCTTCCTTGATTTCTGAACAAGTATCTTTTATTTTGCCTTGGCTCAGTGCTTATTTTCCTGGAGTTTGAATTTCTCCTTTCTCAAATCCTAGACCATGTTTTTCATCAACATTCCTCTGGCTAGCAATCATTTCATCAAGCTTTGCAGTACTTATCTTGAATTTTTCTTCAAAACTTCTTGCCTTTTCCAGATTTGTTTTTAAACTTATGATTTCTTTTTCAAGTTTTGCACAATCTTTTGATCTATTTTTCACAATCAAGTTTAGATCATCTTCTACTTTTCTTCTTTCTGTAACTTCTACTTCCAAATCATTTAGGGCTTCATTTGTTGATAGCAGTTGGTCACTGACCTCCTTATATTTATCTTTGAATTTCTTGACATGCTCTTTTACCTTTAAGATGCATTCAT
The DNA here is from genome assembly GCA_027924645.1 of Cunninghamia lanceolata. NCBI lineage: Eukaryota > Viridiplantae > Streptophyta > Pinopsida > Cupressales > Cupressaceae > Cunninghamia > Cunninghamia lanceolata. The sequence goes on along the minus strand of BSBN01000286.1, from coordinate 2,174,870 downwards.
CTACCTGTTGCAGGTTTTCTTTCAGATCCCTAATTTTTGCTTCAGAGTTTTTAAGATCCATAAGAGCTGCTTCTAGTTGGTTGTATCTCTCATAATTTCTATACCTTCTTGCTGCCATGATTACACTATCCCAGATCTTCCTCAAGCTATCAAACTTCTTTCGAGGAACCTTGCTCTGATACCAATTGTTGATTGTTAGGAACACTAAGAGGGGGGCTAAATTAGTGTTCTATAAATCTTTTCTTGAATTTTTATTTTCAACCATTTCAAAAGAATAATCAAACAGAAGCAAAATATACAACTGAACATCATCCACAAAAGCATGACACATAACACCATGATTTTATGTGGAAAACCCAAAAAGGGAAAAACCACAGAGAGGATTAGCTCTCATAAATATATTACAATCTTTACAAATTGATGTTTAGGCTTGGTCACTCCATGGGCCTAGAACATGCTAGCTTACAGCCATGAAGTACAGCTAAGTTTAGCAGGCTCACTGCCTCAACCCTAAACCTAGCAAGATTACAATAAGGGCTATTAAACCCTAATGTCTATTAAACCCTACTGGAGGCTCACTGTCAGCTTACTACCTTGATAAAAAAACCTTGCTTCTGAATAGATCACACATGACATCTGAATACTACTTCAGCATCTACCACTATGCCAGGGTGCAGTCATTCAACAATTGTATTTTGAATCCCAAGTCTTCATTGCTGTTAATGTTAGATCTAGGCCACACAACTGAGAGGGGGGGTGAATCAGTTGTACAAAGACTTGCTTCTACTTCAAACACTTGATTCTTCTTTGTTAGTTAATAGCATATCAATTAACCATTTATGAAAGCATAAAGCATGAACACCGAAACAGATAAACATCAACACATTGGACACCAAGATTTTGACGTGGAAAACCCAGTTAAGGGAAAAACCACAGGGTGATTAACCCAAAGATTATTCTCTGTTAGAAGAATAGGAAAAATAGATGGCACATGCCAATTAGGGCTCACTGCCCGAGCACACTACTCACAAGGAGGCACACTGCCTACAAGAGACACACTATCTACAAGATAACAAGTATTACAAACTTGAACTGGAGATTGACATCTTCACCATGTCTGGATCAGTTCCATTTAAGCCTGAGACACACCTGCTCTGTCTTTCACTCTCTCGCTATGCCACACTCATCTGCTCCACACCACACTTCGAAATGAATTCACAAACCTTTATTTATACAAGGCATTGACTTAGGAACAATCATCTAAGTCGGCAATCATCCACAAGATCATTCGCAAGATGAATAACTCATCTGGTCAGCCAGTCTAAACAAGAACATCTTCATCTAGAAGTATATCTCCAATTCCATGCTCTAACACTAATTCAGACCGACAACACAACCTCAACATGATCCAAGAACCTTCACAGGCTTTCTTGAATGACCAAGTGCATCCGCACTTCCTCTACTTATTAGAATCTCTTCTCTTCTTCATCCAGAACTTCAAGAACACAGTCTACCACCACTATCATACTGAAAAAGGTGCTTCTAGACCTCCAAACTATGTACAAATCAAGATGACACATCACAAGGACATCCCAAACACTTCATCCCAATCTGTAGAATAGGACAATGCACTTCCAGATCTCACCGGACCTTTTTCTAACACTCTATCACTTCGGAGCATCTCCCGGAACTGGTTCTACTTGATTGATCACAACTTCTTCATATCTTCATTCGGACCTCTGAAATCTTAAATGGAACATCTCAAGACTCATATCTACAAACCCTTTGATCCGCATCCTTTGATCCTCAACCTATTGAGTACTTTTGCCTTCTTCTCATCACTGTTCTTCACTGTTCCTGATTGAGACTGATTTCCTCAATAACCTCAACACACAGCTCATCCAATCCTTCTTATCAATGCAATATGAGTATGTTGACATCAATGACAACACTGGTTAACCTCATACTTGCAACAGTTAATTCTTTAACTCTACTCCACTATTCACATCTTCACATCACACACAGTTCACACACAACTTAACTAAATTTCATCACCTTTATATATCTGCATCATGATTTATTTCATAATCAGGTTAGCATCCAAGAAGTGAATCATGTACATAAAAAGATGTACCTTGTCACTCAATCCAATGTACTATGTGTCGCGTGGACCCAAATTTCCTCCCAAGCATGTTCATATAGTTCATCTCTAATATTTCAATTGCTTACATGAATCCTTCAATCATTAACTCTTCTCTGGACAATGATTTATCTCACCAGTCAGTCTATTCCTCAAGAACATGCTTAACAACTTCATCTGCTATCTTACAACTTCTAATAATGTCAAGGACTCTTTACACATTCCCAATATTACCCTCAGAACTGTAAGGCATCATATCATCTTGTGAAGAGATGCGGACCATCAGAAGTCATACTCTGTCTCTGTCAAACTCTGTCAAACACTATGCTGGTACTTAGCAGCTTGTAGCTATCCTTCTGGTAAACTTTAGATCTCCTAAATATGGAATAAGACACTTCATATAAGTGTTTACAATACCTCAAAACTGCATAATGAAATACTTGTCTATGGAGGAATGCAGACCACTACACTAGACCCTATTCATTGTTCTTGCTATACCTTTGCTTGCCCAGACTTATACATTTCTTCAAGGTGACTTCTAGAGATGATCAAGACTTAATCTCTGAGGCACAACATTATCGATCACCAACTGACATCATACCTGAACTGTATTACTGGATCATTAACTGCAGAGGCATACTATCCAGCTTATTGTCCTCTACTCTGCATGCTTTCCATACTTAGCTATTTCCTATCAACCGGGCCTGGAATCTCATATGTTCTTCCAAAGATATCTCTTCCTGTCATGGAGATAGGATATCTAAGCCTTGTTTCCATCAATGACAACATACAAATCCATACCAGAGCAGTGTCTCTTGCCAACAAGTCTTTATCTTAGGCCCCCTTTTTTCCTTATCAGCAAATTGTCTTGTCGGTGAACCATCCATTTCGTTGCTTCACTCTTGTTTCTTCTCTTCTTGATTTATTATTTCCTTTATCAATGTTTCACCTTGTTAGTGAACTTTCTTATCGGCAAACCTAAAGGTTCACAAACCTCCACTTTTGCCTATGAAGCCACTCCTTTTTCTTCCTTTGCAATTTTCTTATTTTTTTGTAGAAGCCCTTTCCTCACCCTTTGGTCACTTTATCAGTGAATAAACAAAACTATAAACTTGCAAACTCAGTCAGTGAGTTTGGCATTTTGTCAACTTGCTAATTTGGCAACAAAGCCTTTAGCTCCCCTTAAAACTTTCCCTTAGAAAATTTTCCAATTTCCTTATCTTGTCATCCTACTTCTCCATTGGAGCCTCCCTTAGTCAATAAAAATTCATCAGTAAAACCTCCATTGGAGAACTTAGGAGTTCATGAACCTCCAACTTTGTCAAAAAACACTTGGATTTTCTTTCTTAGAAAATTTTTCCTTTGCCTTCATCACTTTTGTTGCCTTATCGGCAAATCATCAAAACTATGAATAAATGAACTCGGTCAGTGAAATCAGTAGTTCATAACTTTGTCAATTCACCAATAAACACCTTAACTTGAACAATTTTACCAAAGAAGACATCACCATTCTTTCAAAATTCTCTTTTTCCATCTTTGTCAGTAAATCAGAAAATTGGTGGAAAATAGAACTCATGAACTAAAGATTGATGGAGTTAAGTTCATGAAAAAATAGAGAAAGCTGATAAAGAAGACCTTGACAAAAGGCTAAGGACCACCATTGAGGTATCAGGGAATCGACAACTTGGGGAATTGACAAATGAGGGAACTGAGAAAATTCACAACTTAGGAACCAAAACTCAGTTCGTGAAAGATAAAGAAAGTCGATGGATGAAAATGTGCTAGACAAGCGACAAGACACATTCTAATGAAAAGTTGTCAGGAAAGTTGGGTGTTCGTGAACTCAAAGTTTTACCAACATGGTTCGCAGACAAGATTTTCCCGACAAGGTTTGCTGATAGAGAACTTTCCCAACAAAGGAGAAAATGAGTCAAGTTTAGAGAAACTCAAAATTGCTGACAATAGGAATTTTAGGAAAGGAAACCCCAAACCTCAAGTTCAGGAAAAGAGGAATTAGTCGATAGAAGAAAAGAGTCAAGACCAGGATTTGGAAACACTATACAAGGACAAGCAAAAAACCAAAATGAGCCAACATTTCAATTTATGGGAAACACAAGTGGTGCTCTACAAAGATACTAGAGTCTCACAAATACTAATCAACTAAAAATGAGGGGTGATTTGTCTAATACTTCACTAAAACTAAGAAGCATTAGTAGAACTATGTGATATCCCCCATAATGTTGTTAATAAGAGGTATTGGTAGATTAATTTAAATGTGTGTAAGTAGATGGAGATGCAATATCAAGTCCAATATTATGTACAAGCAACTAGAAAAGGGTGTAAAAACAAGGCACACTCGCATGAGTCTAGAATGAGATTCATTATTTTTATGGAGGTATGCTCACTAGATAAGATTGTGATGGAAAACAACGAGGCACTAACACAACCCCCCATGACACTTTATAAATTAGTGCATGTATAAAGGAGGCACTAGAGATCTGCAAATAATCCCCCCAAAAAGGAACATAAAATTGGTTTTTGGTACTTTATATTAGTGCATTTAAAAACAAATGTGCTTCTGGAGTTTGTACAAGTGTCCAAAAAAAAATGAAATGAGTTAACGTCATGAGGTGGACAATAAAGACATAGACTAGGCATGCCTTAAAAACCCCAAATAGATGACAAAAACTATGAAAAGTTAACCCCCCATAACAAATAATGTTGTAAAAGATACCCCTTAGTAAAAATTACAAGATTGAGTATAGTTTTGATAAATTGGAAATCTAAATTGATCATTTATAACACACGGCAATTTTACAAATTTTTAGGAAAATAGGCATTCCAAAGAAAAACTACATGTACCAATGGATTCCTTGCATTTTCTAATAAGTTTCAAAAAAAGTTTGCTCAATTTTGACATCATGGGCAAAAGTTATGTCTTGCCAAAAAATGTCAAAAAAATAGAGCTAAACAAACTTTTAGAGGCAAATCCTAAAAAATACAATTTGCGGAAAAAATTGTATGATAAGAAACTAGACGGAATCATATTTTTGTCAACCATAAGAAGTCAAAAATATTATTCCTCAGTTGCAAGTTATGGCAAAAAGGAAAATATGTGACCCTCCTGTAGGCAAGTAGAAGGGGCTTGGTGGCTAGTGAGTGGTGCCCTAGTGGTGGCTTGGCAAAGCCCAAACTGAGTCATTGTGGCTAAATTTTGGGGTTGAATGGGGTGCAGGGGCTGGTCAACTCAGACAAGGAGTCTGACTAGGTCTCATGGGCAAATGAGTAGGGCCATATGGGGGGTTGGCTGCATGAGAACTAAGACTAGGATTCCAATGTTGGAGAGGATCTAAAATAGGGGTGTTCATGGAGCACCGATGTAGAGGGTGATTGAAATGGGTTGAACAGAGCCGAAACATGCAGATGGGCCTAAGGTGCCTAAAACTAGAGTAGAGAGTGGGCTGAAACATCAAACAGAGCCCAAACAAGGGTAAAAAATGAGCCTAACAAGGCCAGGAGAATTTTCAAAGGACCAAGCTTGGCTAGAACAAGGAGCCCTCAATGGAGTCTATGGGAAAGGCCAAGGAATTTGAACGCATGAGCTAAGGTGTGTAGGCTGGTGAGAACCAAACAAGGTCTTTCAACCCAAAAGGAACATAGGTCGATCAAGGACAAAGGGTAGTCTAGGTGGCCCAAAAATAGGGCCAAGGTAAACCAAAAAAATAGGCCTACAAGGCCGATCCAAAACTAGGTTTATGGGCCAAAAAATAGGGCATGTTCTTGCAATAAAACACAAAAATTTGATAAAGAATTACAACTAGTGGCAATGCCAAGGCCCCCTCTACTAATTTTTTTCTTTTTGTTCCAAAAATTGACATGGTACGGATTTATGGTCATATGGTTGTGCAATGTAAGTATACGCCCAAAAAACTAGAAAATTTTCCTACATCCAAAATTGAATTTTGGATAGTCAATATTTATAGATTTGGGCCTTTCAAACTCAACGGTGAGGTTCATTTGGCTCCACGATGCACCATTGATAGGGCTAGGTGTTGGATTCAACCAAAACTGAGAAGGGGCTTGCAAGCTTGCTTTGATACCATGTTGGAGTAGCCAAGATCACTTGCAAGAAACCAAGAACATCCACAAAGATGAATTGCACAAATAACAAGCCAAATAACTATCATATAATGATCAAAATGTGGAGCATACAAAAGTACAATAGAGACCTTGCATATATAGGCAATAATGAGGAGGTGATATGGTAAGACTGAAAGTCTGACTACCCCTCTAAAGATGTGACACATGTCGACTCACTTGAGACAAGTGTGAGGACACATGTTTTGTGCATATGAGGTGGGACAAAAGTCTAGAAATGACCTCTAAGTGAGCTTAAGTGTAGTGTGAATAGGACCTATTCAAGCTAGATAGGTAAAAGCACTTTTCACATTAACATCTACTATTGTAACTTCATCTAAAGATAATGCAATAAAAGTTGACTCTTTCATTTTTTCCTTGTACAATGTTTTTCCACCTCAGCAAGACAACTTGCCTATTCTCATCCATTGTTTATAATTGACCAATGTGTGTTAGGAAAGTTAGGAACATCTATAAAAGACAAAAATAATTATACTCTGGCTAATCTATCATAGGATGCCCTCTAGTCAAAATATGAAAGACAACACTCAACTAGATAGTTTTTTTCCATTTGTGTTTCTCATATTATCTTTCCAAATTGTGCTTCAATTGAACCTCCATATGCAACAAGATTTGTCTTTCTTTCCATATGTGCATCATATTCCAAGGCATGCTTAACATGATGCCATTCTTCCTTTTTTTTCCAACTTATCACTAATTTTTCTTTTCCATCTATGATTTGTTTTTCATGAACTTTACCAACATGTTTTTCTATGGTGTCAAATTTTAGCTACAACTTCTTGTCCCTACCATATTTCCAACTATAAATATTACACCTACATTCTATGGGAGATTCATCTTTTTTTACACTCTCCATTGATTCAATGAATGGGTACTTTGACACCCAATCAATCTAAAAATTCCTTGTTAGATCCCACTCATGCCCTATTTTTTATTTTTCTTTTCTTTTCCCCTTCTATGTAAGATCTAAATTTTTGTTATTACTTGTTGAGGTCAATTCTTAATATTGTCATTTCCTCTACCTTGGGACTCCTTTGGAACATCATCTATAGCATTGTCATCAAACTCATTCTAATTTTCCTCTAAGGTATTGCCCTGTTCATTAATAGATGGTGCAAATCCTATTGTTGTGGCTTGATATGATGGACCATAAACATTGCCACAGTACAAAATTATGTTTCTACATTTTTATGAGTTCCCCTTACCACTTTCAAGAAACATGTTCCTACTCAACATATCTCATAAATTAAAAGCTAAAAAAATGTATTTTATTTAATCTCACAACTCACCATCAAAGACTCAACACCAATAGTTTTTGGTATTGTTTGTATTATGTAACAATGAAAGTAAAAAGTTAACAAAAAAAATCAACAAGAATGAATCATAGAATATAGATCTCTGGGACCTAGATGTCTCCCTACTTAATATCATCTATAACAATTAAACCAAATTGGCAAAGAGATAAATAAATAACTAGGAGGAATCTTATATTATAAAATAATAAAGAAATTTTATCACTTACCTTTCACTAACTCGCTAATGCTTCTCATTGTAACTTGTCTATGATCTAAATCAAGAGTAGAACAAAATGTGTAAAAGATTAATTTAGAGTTTCAATTGTATTTATATGAATTCATATTTGGTGAATCTTGCAAGATTGTTAAATGGTGGAGTAAATATTTCATGGGTTCTGTACAATTGTAAAATGGTCCATATAAATGTTGGGTGAATCAGACCATGACAAAATATATATGTTGTAATTGGGTGAATCCATAGTAGTGTGTCCCACTTGTGGGATGGAGCCAAAAAATGAGCCCAAGGCACCAAAAATGCAAACCATCTTCAAATGAAGGTCCCTTTTTTATTATTTTTTAATGTTTTATGTTCACAAAGGGAAGACACCTTCATTTGAAGGTACCTTCATACCTTCAAATGAAGGTATGAATGTACCTTCAATGAAGGTGCTTGAGATGCCATTCCTAGTCAATTATTTCTTTGAAGAAATTTTAGTTTCGAAGCATGGGTTTTACCATCAAACTGAATCACTACTTGACATGAGATTTTGTAGGATCATAGCCCTTAGAATAAGCTTTCCAAAAAATTTAATTTTGAATATATTTAATTTAATTATTATATTTATTTTCTATTTTTTAGTGAACATAGATCTTACACAAAATAATAAGGTCTATGTTCCACACATGTGGAAAAATAGAAAAATAGAGAAACAAATCCTTAAAAATATCTACACACTATGTATTTATGTCCTTGTTTCAACAAAAAAAAAAAATTAATTGAGGTATATAGAAAAAGTTGTGTTATGGAATAAAACTATGCCTAAATTATAATTAATATCACATCAAAAATTAATAATAAATAAAATATGCAACAAAAAATAACAAAAAAATATGTGTTCTCTAGATATATGTGTTATTAATCTATGTTTAAGAATTTACAATTTAATCCTTTTTGTTAAAAAAGTTATGCATTATGGAATAAATGTCACTATTTAAAATATTGTTAACTACAAAAAATAAGTTACTAAAAAGTATTTTAAAAAATTTCACACATTATTTTTTAAAATTTTAAAAAATATATATTTAGAATCTACACAAAAATATCAAAAATCACTAATTCACATCATCTTCAACTTCGTAACAGTTTAGTTGCTATAGGTGATAAAAAAGTAAAAATTTGGTTTAAAATGTTGGTTTCAATGTCCCACTTTAGCCAAAAAGTGAGACACAATATTGTGCCCGATCACCCAATTTTCAAGGTGATTATGGCCATATGATTACCATGTTGTTATAATTGTATTGGTGAAATTGTTCCTTATACATAATAAACTTTTAATGTTATTGCCAAATATGTCAATATATTAAAACATGCCTCCAAGATTCTAGGTGATTCCTTGTTACAAATGCATAGGTTATTGTGGTAAAAATATTAAATATAAATTCCTCATAAATAAATTGGTGGATATTTAACATGCATTTGGTCAATAAATCATAAAATCTTAACAATCTACCCCATGAGGATTTAATATATTCACCAAATTCGAATTGGTAGATATGAACTATTCACCACTAAAAAAATCATTAATTAGGATGCAATTTTAAGGTAAGAGTAAAGTCATGAAACATTAAAAAAATATTTGTGACATGGCCTTATAAAATCTTTCCTCCTATCTTTTTTTTTTCTATAATAAAAATAAACAAATTAGTTTTTAGTTTGTTTTATTTATTTCTAGTAAATATGAGTTAGGCACTCAAGAGACACAAAAAAATGGAGCAATGAAGTTTAGATTTTGGTACCAATGAAAGCATTGGATCTTATCCAAACTAAACTTATCTATCTCAATCTTATTAACTAGGAAACTACAAAGAAACCATAATTTTTTGGGCATAAACCCCTTCACATGTATAAGGCTAATTTACCTAGAGTAACCATTACTAGATACCAACAAACATAAATGAGAAAACCATGTGCACGGATCCAAATCAAGAGGAAACAAACTTCACATTGGGTGAAGTAGATGTAATATAATTATCCCCAATAAAAGAGAGCCATATGGATTCTTCATCCAAAACAATACCAAAACCCAACTTGAATCCAAACAAGAACACATAGAAGCCATAGAGCATAACATAACTATATGCCATTCTATTTATAGAGTGTACCTTATGTCATGACCATTATCAATAAACTTCCTTTGTAGTGATTATCATACTATCCCAACTCAAAAAGAGACTTGGACTAACTCATCATAAACCCTAACCAACATATTATCTTAACATTAAACAAGGGGGGCAAATTATTGTGGCCCACCCACCATAGTAGTTACAGAAGCATTATCTAGTGATGAAAAAGTAGGCAATGGGGTGGCAGGTTAAATTACATAGGCACTGTCAAGTCCCCATGACCTCCTTTACATTTAATGCATTGTTCAAACTTAGCAGGGGTGAACTTCAAAAATTGTCCTAGCCAACCTATCAAGATCTTTGAAGCTAAAATGAATATTGTCTTACACAACATTAATAAGGCTCCCATTGCCTATACACCTAGGCATTGCCCCTTATAGCCTCATGATTTCTTGCCAAACGAGTCACATAGCACAAAGAGAAATGATTTCACCTTACAATTATACTTCTGATATAAATTTCCAACCACTACCTCATCACAATAAATCTTACTACCCTCTTAAATCCGTATCAAACACTTTAGTTTATGTTTTTAGTAATATACAGTGAATTATAATGTACATAAAAACTAAAACACTACTGACATATATTTAAAAAAAATAAAACTATAGAAAAACTTTTAAGTAAATCAAAATAACTCTTCAAATAAAAATAAAGTAAGCAATTCAAATAAAAATAAGATAATTCTTAATACTTATAAAGTAAAATAAAATCTCTATTTAAATAAATAAAATAACTCTTTAAGTAGCTCTTCAAATTTAAAAAGAAAAAAAAACAATGTAAATAAAGTAAAATAATTCTTAAATAAGTGTAATGTAAAATAAAATATTTTTTAGAGAGATGTATTTAAAATATCTATATTAATATAATTTTTTTGGAAAGAATATGAACCTAAATTTTCACAATAAAAAATCAACATTTAAACAATTAAATTCAATCTCTTAAACTTTTAAAAGTCTATTAAAGGGTTGTGCTTAAAAATTTTAAACTTAATTGTATGGGGTCATGCTCTTCCAAAGGAGTGAGTTTGTTTATTTGGGGCATTCCAAAAGCCAAATGCTAGATGCAGCAAATATTAGGTACAAGTGCTTCTCTAAAATAAAATTTCAACATTTAAACCAATTAAATTCAGCCTCCTAAACAAAATAGATTGAATATATAAAAATGACTCCAAAATCTATTTAAAAACTCTACTTAAAACTTTTAGCAAGTTGATTGCATGGGACTACCCTGTTCCAAAAGATTTTGTTTGTTTATTAGAGGCCATTACAAAAGTCAAATGTCAAATACTCTCCAAAATAAAATTCAACATCTAAACCAGTTAAATTCAATCTCTTAAACAAAATAGAATATATAAATTAAAGACAGGATATCTGCACGGTTAAAGACAAATCCCGAGTCCTCTACAACAACTTCAAATAATGGATTTGGACGGCGCACGTAAGCCGTCCATTTAGCTATTTGACAATGATGGGCCACCACATAGAATCCTTGTAAACATGCCTACCTTGTTTTCTGCAGTTTGGTCAAGTCTAGGATTGGCTTGACAACTTCAAATTTGTGTGCGCCACAACTTTCACGTGCAAAACTGATAAATATGTTTTAGTAAAAATAAATAAATTGTAGATTGTGTTTGGTAATAATAGCCTAGTGTGGTAGTATATTTTGGAAGTGTCATTGGTAGCAATAGTTTGGTGCGTTTATTTATAAGAGATAGCGGTATAAAGAGTAATTATATTAATAGTTCTTAGGTGTTCGAGGTAAGATTCTAGAAGGGGTTGGGAGATGGGTTTAAACTAGCAATCGCACCTTGGTGTGCAATGGGTACGCCGACGAGTTGCGGAAGTTTAATTGTCATGTCTTTAAGTGAATGATGATAGTCTTGTATCCCTATGGTATATGTAATTTTTTTTATTTTTTCGAGTGTTTTAAAATTATTTGCATAATCTTAATGGATTTCTAGATCCCTATGTTTTGCTTAGTAGGTACTTCAAATGTGTGAGCTTTCATGTTTGGTGTGTAGTCTCTATTTGCATGCATCCCCTTTTTAGATTCTTGTTCATGCATTGCACTTGGGTTCACTTGCATCTCTTTATCTCTCTCATCTCCCTCCCTCTCTATCTATCCCTCTATCTCTATCTCCCCTTCTTCCTTCCTCTATGTTATGTTCTAATGTCATTATAAAAACACAATGCTAGCTCAACACAAAGTGACTATGAAGAGGGCACATTCACGCAAGGTACCTAATTGATTAGTCCTACCTAAAGGAGAGAGAGAGAGGCAAGGGAATTAAACATGTAACACTTGGAGATAAAAAGGATTCATATACCTTAAGTTTTGGCCTATGGACATCTATGATCATAAATTCGTAGGTTCCTTAAGATCAACCTAATTTATATTAAAAGGTCATCAAAACTATGGTTTCTTGTTACAAAGTTTGCATTAATCTTGTAGTCAACAATTTTTCTGTATATCTATGTAAGTATGTAATTGTTATAATTATTTTTTTCTCTTAAAAAATTTATTTATATGTTTATTTTTAACTGTTTATATACAATCTTTTCGGTTGCTCATTTAATTGTTAAAAACTTTGATCTTGCATGTGGAGAACTCCATGGAAACTTCTTGACCATTTGAAATATTAAAGCCATACATTTTTATATTTGAAGAGAAATTTCCTAAAAATATAACATAGTGACAATGAGTGAAAGAAAGAGATATAACATATATGTTTTTAAATAAAATCTATATACATTTGAAAATAGGGTATTTGAATTTGACATATTTGAATATTTATATGAATGGTCTATTACACATGAGAGAGAGAGAGAGATAATCCAAAAGAAAGAAAAGATCATGAGAAAATTAACTGTGGGGGTTGATGATATTAGGACTCCATTTTGTTGCAAGTATGTGCTAATCGATGTTGTCATTGATGTCAACATGCTTTTGTTGTCATTGGAGGCAACTATGTCTTCTGATGAATTTATTGTTGTTTGTTTAAATTGGCCTGCTAAAGATGATTTGGTTGTTGTATAGAAGTGTGGAAGATGTTAAGGATATGTTTTTGATATTGAGTTTCCAAGTGCTTTTGAGAAAATCTGATTAATACTAGAAATAATGTGTTGAAGGAGTCTTCTGACTTACAAAATACTGTTCAAGTTCTTGCTCCACATTTCTTCTATGTTGGAGATCTATGTGTGTAGTTTGGATATGTTGTTGAGAAGTGTTTGAAGATGCCAAATCTAGAATTTGGTACTCTAGATTGTTGTACAGTGAAAGTTGTATTCACCAGTTTGAGGATAGTGTCTGATAGTGTTTGCAGTGTGCCTGAGAGAGTATTTTATTCTGCGTTCCTCCACAGAAAGGTTTTAGGTAATAGACATTAGATTTCTACAGTCCATGATCTTGTATCAAAATGTTTCTCTTCTCTTGTTTTCTTCTCCTGATGATGGATCACAGAGTGTGATTTGAAATGTTGAGGAAAAAATCTTCACACAGTTAAATCTTGAAACATTCTGATACAAGGTTTTAGGTGCTACGGTTCTGGATATATGTTTATAAGATCCTAATCTATCCATCATTCTCTTCTCTTGTTTTCTTCTCCTGATGATGGACCATGGAGTGTGATCTGAAACGTTGAGGAAAAATCTTCAAACAATTAAATCCTAAAACATTCTAATACAAGGTTTTAGGTGCTACAGTTCTGGATATATGTTTATAAGATCCTAATCTATCTCCATTCCAGAGGATTTGTGATTTGGTGATCCAGAAAGTCATTTCTTGTGTAGCAAAGTTTGATAGTGTTGTTTGTAAGCAATTTGTGAACTGTCTTCAAGTGAAATTTGTTGTGGCTGAATTTGTTGGTTCTCAAGTGACTCCAAGTTGTTTATAGATGTTTCCAAATTGTTTTAAAGCATTGTATGGGATCCGTAAGTTATGGTTGTGATTGTAGAAGCATGTAATCAAGAATTTCTTATGTTTATGATGTATGGTCGACCTTGGATGTTTGCGTTGATAATGGAATTGATTCGGTGGTCATGTGAGCGTTGAGTGGTGTGCTTGGATGGATTTAGGTTTGAGCTAAGGTGCAAAGTGGTTTGCCTTCATTCCTTTGTGCCATGGAATGTTTAGGTCTAGACCTAATTCAAATAATGTGAGTTTGCCGACATTGGAGATTGTTTCAAGAATTATAGATTATGTTGCCAGCCTTGGAGAATGTTTTCAAGACTAATGGTGGTATAAAAAATTGTCAAGGATTTGTGGATACATGTGGGTTTGGGGGATATGATGAAGTGATGTGAATTTGATCAGTGCAGTCAGAGCTTTCATGCGTTAGGCTACCGGATGCAGTGAGCAAAAGGTGTCTACTATTTTCAGTGTTGTTGTGAAGATGTGTGTGTGTTGAGATGTATATTGGGCTTCATTAGATCTGAACTCCATGCATAGGTTTGATGCAATTATATTAGTTCAAATCTCGACAGTGAGCCATCCTTCTCTTCTTTCTTTCTTTCTCAGTGGGTAGTGAGTCCACTTGGACAGTGAGTCCTTGGGTAGTGAGCCCTTTAGGTAGTTAACCCTTTGGGTAGTGAGCCCTATTGTAGTGAGCATTCTTTCTTCTGGGCAATGAGCCCTTTGGCAGTGAGCCTCTTGTAATTTGATATTGATACTACATTATATTGTGAGCTAATCCTCGTCGTGGTTTTTCCCTTTTAGGGTTTTCCACGTAAAAATTTGGTGTTCTCTTATGCATGGTGTTGATGTGTTTAAGTTTCTAATATATGTTCTTCATGTTTAATCTTCATAACATATTAAGAGTTTAAGTGAACTGATGTGGATGTGATTTTATTTATAAGGGTTTGAAGTTTTTGATACAACTGATTCACCCCTCCTCTCAGATGTCTTGTGCCTTCAACACATTTTGTTTATATCTTACAATCATTGCAATTCATGAGACAACATCTCTTTAGGTTATGTTTGACCAATATGATGGATTTCGACCACATCAATGCAAGTAGATGATGAAATATATCCATTTTTTGGGAAGATGAAGTAGACTTTGATGGATGAATTAGATTCAATAATAAGGGAGAGAGAAGTGCCACTCTTCACAAAACATTGCAAGGCATTGGAGAGACTTGATTTTCATACTTTTGGTCCATTGGTCTCTCAAGAGATATGTATTGGAGGAAGTATTATCTATTTATGAAATACACAATGTGCACAGACTACAAATTATTGATATCAAAGCAAATCATAGGCAAGAAATGACCATGAAATTAGATCCAACATGTTGAACATGTTTGTGAGAGACACATGCTTTGAACCTCACTCCACCTATCTTATTGTTGATTCGTAAAGCATATGGCATGATACACTCAACAACACTTTTATGGACATTTGGTAGGTTTTGATTCTTGGTGTGCAATTGCATTGTTACCTTTTAAGGAGAGTTTGATGATTGGGTTAGTTTGCATTTGATAGTCTCATGCTTGTATTGCATAAAGCCACATGCAATATTGCCTTTCATTTGTAGAAATATATTTTGTAAGGTATTTTTTTGCGCTAGTGCTTTGTTTCCCTGTGACAAAGAGTTTGTGGTGTTGGTACATAGGGAAGTGTTTGATAAAATGCCTTAAAGAAAAACTTAGTGCCACTAGTTAGATGCACATTCACAATGTGCAAACCTTTTAATTACATAGAATACAATTACTTCTCTTAATTTGAAGCCTTATTATTCTCAAATCAGTGAGGGGGGTAATTAGGCTAGCCCCACTCCAACGGAGGTCACAAGGGGGACCTCCTATTGACTTCACCCTCAGTTGTTTGTCCCCGATGAAAATCCACAACTTGACTTGGTTGGTTCAGTTGGCACTTGGTTTGTGTTCATTGGTATATGATGCAGTTGATGACATACACTCATGATGTTTGATATACAATGGATATGCTTGATGGTCATATTCATACTTGTCAGTTGGGGTATCATGCTTAGTGGCATTTCCTGTGTTGTGGTATTCCCTATATTTTTATGCCCTCTTGATATGATGATCTTATGAGATGATAACAGTTGTCTTGCAACCATGCATTATAAGTATGGACATCTATTACAGTTTGATTTCATACATCAGCTTGAGGATGATAAGTGATTTTGGTTTCATTATTGACATCACATCAATATGCAAGTTATTATTAGTGTGCAAAGGTTTGATTTTGTTTGGTTTAAGGCACTAGACAACAGTGGGCCATGTGACAGAACTTGACACAAAGTAGTGTTGATTAGACACTCAGTGGAAATAGCATTGACAATGGAGTTTGACTTCATTTCACAGTGGCATTATAATGTGATGTTATTTTGTAAAGTTTTGATCATTATTCAAAAGGTCATTTTTGATGTGATTTAAAAAGTGGCATTAATGGCACATTATTTGTCATAAGGTATTATGTGATATTTAAAAAAAAGAGGAAACAAAATAAACTTTGTTACAAATGTCACTTCGGGCTTCATTAAGGAATGACCTGTTGAACAGGTCTTGGGCTCTTCAAAGCAGGTAAAAGATGTTTGTGTCTTTATCATCACTGGCCCCTTTCTAGGGTTTACCGTGAGCACTGATTGAATGGGATCTATCGAGTAAAAAGGAGACTAAACCATTTCATTTTTCAAAGTTTTATCTTGGTTTATGTTGGCAGTGGAAATAGCATTGACAGTGGAGTTTGACTTCATTTCACAGTGGCATTATAATGTGATGTTATTTTGTAAAGTTTTGATCATTATTCAAAGGTCATTTTTGATGTGATTTAAAGTGGCATTAATGGCACATTGTTTGTCATAAGGTATTATGTGATATTTTTTTAAAAAAAAGAGAAAACAAAATAAACTTTGTTACAAATGTCACTTCTGGCTTCATTAAGGAATGACCTGTTGAACAGGTCTCGGGCTCTTCAAAGTAGGTAAAAGATGTTTGTGTCTTTATCATCATCGGCCCCTTTCTAGGGTTTACCGTGAGCATCAATTGAATGGGATATCTCAAGCAAAAAGGAGAGTAAACCATTTCATTTTTGAAAGTTTTATCTTGGTCTATGTCGGCAGTGAGCTAGGGTTTCATATTCTTATGTAATCATGGAACAATATGCAGAAACCACCATGAATCTTTGACAGATCTTTTGGGAATCATAGTTGAGGTGACAAAGCTGGAAGTGGACTTGAAGAGTGTGACCATTGGAAACAAAGTGCAAAACCATGATTACTTTAGGTGTTGTCATTTCTTTTCATTGTTTTTAACTTGAAGGTCATTCTGCATGTATTGACTGTTCATATTTCTAGCATATTTTTTCAATACCCACTATAAGATGTTAGGGTTTGTGTTAAAGCTTTCAAAAATCGCTTAAAACACAAAAGTCGATACACTGTATTGGGTTTCATGATATAGTTTTAAAATTTGGTTTTCAGCTATACAAAGTATTGAGGGCTCTATTGTAAGTAAATCTTGTTGATGGCACTATGTTGATCTGTTTGATCTAATGACAACTAGTTTATATATTAATTTTGGTTTTGTTAGAACAAGGATTCGGTGACTTAATGATTTATTTTATGGACAATATTAAGGAGTTTTGGTGATCACCTAACTGTTGTTAAGTGTTGCAACTTGAGTTGAACACTTAATCATGGTTATGTGGTGCACAAATGATAATAACATTTTGAGGTAGCAGTGACACATTGTTTACTTCTTTTCTTAGTCACATGACAGTTATGGATTACATGTCAGTTATAACTAGAAGGGTTAGTTTGACCCTAAATTATGGTTTAATATTCAGTTATTACCTGAAACAGTTTTATGGAAATAATTATCTCTTCAAACTGTTTCAGGAGAAGAGGAAGACATTGTGAAATGTATAAAAAGGGCTTTGAACATAAATTGTATAGTGTTGTGTATACACCTGTTGTAATGTTGAGGATAGATGACCAAGTGCATTATCATTGATGTTAGATTAGAGTTGTTGTACTGGACAAAGAGAAACAGAGTGTCCCTCTATATTTGTATTTATCTTTCTGTATGCAGAGTGTGGGTGCTCCTGCAAGGCTGTGTTAGGGGTTGGTGCTCCTTGAAGTTGATGCTTCTAAATGTTGTAAGCCAGTGAGGCAATGTTGTAAGCCAGTGAGGCCTATAATAAGTGAGATTCATTTTTATAAGCCAGTGAGGCATTTTTTGAGTGGTTTTCTGCCCCAGAGGGTTTCCACTCAGGACAATATTTGTGTTATGGGTTTTTGCTATCACTAATGTGTCTTATCCTCATGTTCTTTCACTTATCATATGTCATTCTGTTTTATAGCTATTTTAAGTCAATTTGATCTGCATGAACTCATATTCATCATATATTTTTGTTTGAAATGATGTCCTTTATTCATTCTCATTATGGTCAATCAAAGTTATACAAGTTACATGATTGAGTGTCTAATATGTAAACATCTTTACTCCAAAGTTTGATGTTCTTGTTTGTTTCATACTGTTGTTGATGCATTCTTGACATTAGTCTGCCTTGCCAAAGCTGTTGTTATTTTTTTCAAGTTCTTAAGGTGTTGTTAAAATTAGTATACCACTGATTCATCCCCCGCCCCCACCTCAGTGGTATTGTACTCCAACACCTCCTACCCATTGACATATTTAACTTAGATTACTTATTCAACATAGGAGCCACTTTGGAAGTCCAAGAGCCACAACTTGGAATTCCAACTATAGATGTCACTTAGGGGATTCAAAATCTGATCTTCATCTTGAGAACCTTATGGCCTTGTCATTTAAGAACAACCCCCTTGACATCTATATTGTTATTGTATATACATTTTATAAAATATTAATTATTAAATAAATTTTAAATATGATATAATATAATATAATTGTATATGTAAATATTTTTTAATTCAATTATATATTTATTTCATATATAAAATCTAATACTATAATTATATTTATTAATATATTATATTTTAAACAATATAAATTATTAAATATGAATATAGTATAATAATATATAACAAGATGCATTTTATTATTATATTATATTTTAAATAATAATATAATATACAATAATAAATATAATTATAATTTTGAATATATATAATCACTTAGCTTAAAAGTCATTTTTAAAATTTTAGATTGCCTTTTCAATAAAAGCTTTTTAATTTAAGAATAGGCTTGGTAGGAAAGTATTTATTCAAATGATTTTAATATTTGAAAATTATTAGAAGAAAATTTAAGTGAATAAATATATTAATTTAATAATAGAACGTAGTAGTATTAAAAAAATAGTGAAATTATTGAAATATGGTTATTTATATAAAATCATATTTTAATAAAATATATTAAGAGAGTGATGTCACATTTTTATAAATATTTTTTCATATATCAAGTGTGTAATAGTTCAAAGGTCTATAATATGATAAAAAGTACTAAGAAGCAACCTACAAGAAAAACATTATAGCTTGTGTGTGTAGCTAGAGGGTGACTTATCATCCACTATTACAAACCTTTTATATGGCCTTTTTCTATGCTTTCTCCTCTCATTTTAAATTTGTAAGTCAAAATAGACTTTAATTTAGCTAATCAAATAAATTACATAACATATTAATAAATAATTTATATAGATTAATTAGTTTAGATTGATAAATATTTAGTAAGTGTATATGGTATTAGTGAAAGCATATGTCTGTAATGTGAATTTAGTGGTAATATAAATTTAGGTAGGAACAATATGATATGGGGAAACCATGATGCCCTAGTAACAAGGATGACACTAAGAGTGATATAGGTATATAAAATATCATGGAGGGGAAGATATGATGTCCCAAATAAAAAAGATCAATATGGTATGCAAGGGGAGGGCATGATGCCCCCAATGTTGGTACAAATGCTAAAGATATGGCAAGAGGAGTTTAAAAGATGGGGGAAGAATGATACATCCTAATGTAAGGATATTACAATGAATGCATAAATGGTAAAGGGGAAAACATAATGCCCTCAAGTCTAGTGTGATGACTCTAAATGTATGATATGTTAATATAGGCTTAGTATGTAACATAAGGAGTGTGAGATATTAATGTAGGCTCAATGTGTAAACTCTAAAAGAACAGTATGCCAATATAGGAGCAATACAAGCAATCAATGGGCAAATCTAAACATCATAGTGAGGTGAATGTCATGTGTATAAGTATGATAACATACATAACATGTATAGGCAAATCATAGTAAACAATAACACACATAACATGTATAGGCAAATCGTAGTAAACATAAAATGTGTAACAAGTAAAAAATTTATCAATAATGATTATACCCAAAAAAAAATAGTGGGCCCAAATTTTATCAATAATGATTATATGACTTTAATTAAATTAACTATGGCATAGTTTTTTAATGCTTGACTTCAAATAATATAATTAGATTAGATAATATATATTATATTAGATATTGTATATTGTATTTAAAATAAATATAATTAAATTTTAAATAAATATTTAATAGTAATATATGCTTTTATACTTTAATAATATTTTACAAATATATTAAATAATGTACATTATATAAAATATACTATATAATAATAAATAAATTTTTATTTGATATTATATATTATATATTGTGTATTATATATAAAATAAGTATAATTAAATTATAAAAAATATTAATATTTAATATAGGTAAATTATATAAAATATACTATATAACAATAAATAAATTTTTATTTGATATTATATATTATATATTGTATATTATAATTAAAATAAGTATAATTAAGTTATAAAAAAATATTAATATTTAATATATATTATATTAAATCTAAACATATAATTTTATAATATTATAGTATATTTATAAATATTAAAATATAATATATTTTGTATGGTATATAATACTATGTAAGGTTCCCTCTATAAAGACTCACCTACAAAGAGAGGAAAACAACAAAAGTTCATTTTGATGAAATCAAAATTGGGACATATGGACAACGAGATTCACACCATTGGCCACGTTCCATCTCTGTATAATTTAGAGCTAATGAAGCGAATGTTCATCCAAGTAACTATAATGATTTTCCCTCTTCTTACATTATGTATATTTAAATATTTTTAATATATTATGATTTTCCCTCTTCTTGCATTTTTACATCTTTTTGCATTTTTAATAATAAATATAATTCAATTTCATATATAAAATAAATATAATTAAATAATAAATATATATACTTATTAAATATATGATATATTTAATCTAAATATACAATCTTAAAATATCATAATATATTAAAAATATTTAAATAATATTTATTTTATTTTATGATATTATATTAAAAATATCTCAATAAATACCAATCAAAAAAAAAAATCTCAATAAGCTATATTTTTTAATTTAGAATAAAATTTTATTTTTAAAAAATAATTAAAAAAATTTAAAAAAAACAATACAAGCCATTAAAAAAAGAAGATTACCGTCGAAAGGTTTAAAATTTCTTTAATACAAAAATGCCTACTGAAAATCAAAGACACCACGGTAAAAAACTCGCCTGAGTTATTTGCTTTCAACCGTTTTCCCTTTCCTTTTCCTTTTAAAAAAACATAGAAATCGTAGGGGGACATTTAAACGACACGAGACTTCTGATGACACGATTTTTTTGGCCGGCGTCAGAACAACCGACGAGTTCAGAAAATTTTCTGGCTTGAATTTTTCAACGGCAGCCGTGAAAAATGGACGGTGACGATGATTTCAATCATCTTCCCTGCCCTCTCGCTAATTCTTGATTGTGGATCTGCCGAGTGAGGTCATCCCTCTCACAAAGGGAATGCCTTCAGCATAAAGATAGGAAGTTAGTTGAAAATATTTAAATATAATTTTTTTTTATATTTCTTTTGGTTTTCATAAAGTCATAAATTCACAAAGAGATGGTTATATTATTTATATATGTTGGTATAATTAAATATTATCACACCTTGTATATATTTATTTGAGTAATTATTATTTATTTATTTAGGTAGATTAGGAAATAGGAGTACATATCCTCTCCTTGATTGATGGGAGTACATGTCACCTTTATCTCATTCAATTTCTAGATTGATGGCAATTAGGTGCCACATCTCCTTCATTAAGATGAGTTGTCTTGACACCACTATTACATGTTAAGGCAATCCTCTAGTTTATTGAGGTTTGTTGGTGTGAACATAGTTATTTCCCTAGCTAATTTCACTCTTGGGTAATTTTCACACCTTGTCACGTAAGCTTACATGGGGCTTTATTAGGGCATTTTCACTTTATGTCTCATGTCATAAGATTAAGACACTTGTCATGATCTATAATGGTTTGAAGTTGGGAGGTGGTTGTCAAATCTGGAAGGTAGCTACAATTTTGGAGCATTTTGGGTTAAATTTGACTTCTTCGTTGCATTCAAAAGGCCCAAGAACATAAGGATTAACTATCAATTCATTATTTTGGAGGACTTTACCTCAGGTCTTCAGAAAAAATATCCTTCTATCAACATATAGAATCAAAATATTCTACAAAATATTCCCTCACGAGAATACTCTGTGCAAGTACTCTTTTATTCTATGAATCAGAAAGTTCATAGATTTTTTAAATTTTTTTTGTAAAACTTTATTTAAAAAATTAAATTGGTACAAGGGTATCAATAGGCCTATGCAGGCCCTGTCAACCCCCTATACTACAAATACCTACCATAGGCTTGGGTCTCGAGCCCCTTTACACACAAGGTGCAAGACCCCCATGTGGCAAGGGTATACCCCATGCAAACCCATGTTTATAGGCCCATTCAGCCTAAGAAAAATAAGTTTTTTCTTACAAAAATCTACCCTATAAGTATGACCCTTAGCCTACTTGATCTGTCACATTTGGTGGTTGTTCTAGTAGTTCCACCATATTTGGCAATCATCTCACCTCTTCTATAGTTAGTAGTGTCTCAGCCAAGACTAACAGAGGTTACAAATTTAGAAGACCTTCCTAGTCTAGCTAGAGGATCTTTGAAAGTTGGCATACCTCCAGATTTGTGATGTAGCCAACAACATACACTCAATAGAATTGTGCCATTAATCATGTGTGAGAGCCAAAGATTTGGAAAACTGGAAAAAAAAAAAAAAACTTCTATTCACCAAATCTACTACTACAATGAGAGAGAACTCTCTTATATCCAAGAAAACAAAAAAAAACAAAAAATTACCTTTTTTGGCAGATTTCAACAATTGTCAGATTTTGCCATTTTAGGTAATTTTACATGCATATCTTGAGAATCCAGTTTTTTCCCAAAAACTTCCTAAAACTAAGGTAGGACGAAAAGCCAACTAACATCCTAAATTTGAAACATGAGTTTCGAGTTATTAACAAAAGCAACTTTTAAAAAACTAGGAAAAAACACTAAATTGCTATTTTGAGGGCCAAGATGAAAGTTTCAAGCCCCGAAAAAGTGCCAAAACGGGGTCCAATGGACTAGGGTGGGTTGGAAATCCACATGCCACCTCATAACGCATCCACCTATTAAATTTCAGTCCAAACCCACATCCGAGTTAAGAGTTATGACCTCCGAAAGTCCCTGCATCATTCTCCTCTAGTTGAAAAGAATGCAGCTCCTGTTAGTGAGTTTCTTCGAACTGCTACCACTTGACTGGATCCAACCTCTGCACTTCCCACTCGGTAATCCACATGGTATCTGTTGGTGGCAATCCTTCCCACTATACTAAATACTTGTTGCAATGCCCTTGCCGAGTGTAGATAGTTTTCTTATCAAGAACTTGTGCAATCTTTTCCTTCTTCTTATGGGGAATGTGGTTGTGCCATGCTACTTCTGGTTGACTATCTTCAGCATCATCCTCACCATGGAATGCATATAAATCAAAGATATTAAACATAGGAGAAATATCGAGATCATCTGGTAAACTGACCTCATATGCATTATCATTGATCTTCTTTGTAATTGTGCAAGGACCAATTTTCCTGTACTTCAACTTGTGGTATGTTCCAGAAGGAAACCACTCTTTTCTCAAATATACCATCACTAA
Organism: Cunninghamia lanceolata; assembly: GCA_027924645.1. Taxonomy (NCBI): domain Eukaryota; kingdom Viridiplantae; phylum Streptophyta; class Pinopsida; order Cupressales; family Cupressaceae; genus Cunninghamia; species Cunninghamia lanceolata. The sequence goes on along the minus strand of BSBN01000286.1, from coordinate 2,150,821 downwards.
GTCACCTTCATTGAATGTCTGATGTCACCTACTAGCATCCATTGTACTCTTGTACCTCTCATTACTATCTTGCAACTTTTGTCTCACATCTTTTTGCAACTATTGAAGGTGTTCTGCAAATGCTTCCCCATCATCACTGACCCTATCTTTCATTGGTAGCTATACCAAATCTAGAACACCCTTAGGATTCCTTCCATACACAATCTAGAAAGGGGACTTTCCCGTTGATATGTTAACAAAACTATTATAGGCAAATTTGGCCTGGGGTAATGCCATGTCCCATTGTTTTGGCTTTTCTCCAACAATACACCTCAACAAATTTCCCATACTCTGATTGACTACCTCTGTTTGCCCATCTATTTGAGGATGATAGGCACTACTAAATTGTAACTTGGTCCCCATCTTCTTCCATACAGTCCTCCAGAAATGACTGAGGAATTTGGTATCCCTATAAGAGGTAATAGTCTTTGGAACACCATGTAGTTAAACAACTTCTAAAAAAAATAACTCTGGTACCCTCATTGCATCATTAGTTTTCTTATAGGAAATAAAATGAACCATCTTGGAGAACCTATCAATAACTAAAAAAATGGAATCATTACCTCATTGAGTATGTGGAAGTCTCAACACAAAGTCCATGCTCAAATCTGTCCATGGTGCAGTTGGTACTGGTAATGGCATATACAACCCTGTATTTTGTGAATGTCCTTTAGCCACTTGGCAGATCCTACACCTTATTACATACCTAGTTATATCCCTTTTCATCTTTGGCTAGTAATATTTATCTTCTATCAAGGCTATTGTCTTGTCCTTGCCAAAATGTCCAGCCAACCCACTACTATGAAATTCTCTGATAATGTTTTCCCTCATAGAGCCAGCTGGTATGCATAGTTGTTTTCCTTTAAATAGATACCCATCTTGCATAAAATATTCACCCCTAAAGTGATCCAAGTTACCAGATACTGGTGCCTTCAATTGTTCCACAATCTCCCAAAAATCATGATCAGACTCATACAATATTTTTGATGGCATCAAAACCAATCACCTCAGTTTCCATTGTGGTCAAAAGTGCAACACACCTACTTAGCACATCTGCAACCTGATTTTGTTTTCCAAACTTATGCTTCAACACAAAATTGTAACCCTGTAAGAGAGAGACCCACTTGGCATGCCTACTATTCAACTTTTTCTGTGTGTTCAAGTATCTCAATGTAATATGATCTATAAACAATACAAACTATTGGGGAACTAGATAATGTCTCCAATGCCTCAATGCTTGAACAATTGCATAAAATTCCAAATCATAAGTAGAATAATTCTTTCCCACTTCATTTATCTTTTCACTAAAGAAAGCTATAGGTTTTCCAGCTTGGCTAAGCATAGTAGCTATTCCCACATGGGAGGCATCACATTCTACTTCAAATATCTTATCAAAATTTGGCAATGCAAGTATAGGTGCTTCTGATACCTTTTGCTTCAAGTACTTAAAGCTCTCCTCGGCATTCTTGGTCCATACAAACTCCCTTCCTTTGGTGCAATTTGTTATAGGAGCTACAGTACTACTGAAATTTTGAATGAAATTTCAATAGAAAGTGGCCAAGGAATGAAAAATTTTTACCTTTGTGATGTTGCTTGGACTAGGCCATTCTAGAATTGCCCTAACCTTTTCTGGATCCATTCTGACAACATCTTTAGAAATGATAAAGCCTAAAAAAACCAAACTGTCCTGCATGAACCTACACTTCTTCAAATTGGCATAGAGCTTCTCTTTCCTTAACACACCAAAGATGATCCTCAAGTGTTGTAGGTGCTCTTCTTTGTTGTTACTAAATACCAAAATATCATCAAAATAAACTACCACAAACTTACCAATGTAAGGTCGTAGTATAGTGTTCATCAATCTCATAAATGTGCTAGGTGCATTTGATAACCTGAATGGCATAACCATCCACTCATATAATCCATTGCTAGTCTTAAAGGTTGTCTTTCACTTATCCCCTTCTCAGATCAAGATTTGGTAGTAGCCATTTTGTAGTTCAATCTTGCTAAAATATTTGGCCCCTGCAAGGACATCCATCATGTCCTCCATATGAGGTATAGGAAACCAATACTTGATGGTAATCTTATTAATTGCTCTGCTATCAGTGCACATCCTCTATGTTCCATTTTTTTGGGGTCAACAATGCAGGTACAACACATGGGCTCATGCTCTCTCTCACTACACCTTTACTTATGAGTTTTGCTACTTGCTTATTCAACTCTGCATGTTGTGTTGGATTCATCCTATAAGCTACTTGGTTGGGTAGAGTTGCTCATTGAATCAAATCAATATGATGCTGAATATCTCTCTTTGGTGGTAGACCATTAGGTAATTCATCAGGCACAACATCAACAAATTCTTTCAATAGCTCTGCTACTTCTGGGGGGATTGAAATGTTTTCCTCTTCACCTTTTTTCACTAGTAATTGTCTATTTTATTTTTCTTTAGCCTTTAGAGCCAATTGGTAAGCCTCTTCCATACTGTTGAGGCAATGCATGCTCAATTCATCTTAAATAGAGAATTTCAGGTCATTCACATATCTAGCAGCCATTTGTTCATCAGTTTCTTGATGCTCTATACATATAGATAGCGTATAAAACTTATTTGTATAATCTTGCATAGAAGAGAGGTTCTGCTTTAAATTTTGAAACCTATGAAAAAGGGTTTGTGCATAATCTATGGGAAAAAAAATTTCTCTCAACTTCTTCTCCATTTTATTCCATGTCCTGATCTTATCCTTACCTTTCCTTGTTCCTTCCTTTTGGAGATGATCCCACCAAATCATTGCATGACCCTTTAATTTGGTGCATGCGAATTTCATCTTCTTTTCCTCTTTCATGGATTTCCATTCAAAAAAATTTCTCATGTCATTCAACCAGTTTATCAACTCCTCTAGTTTAAGACTACCTGCATAATCTAAAACATCTACCTTGACCCCTTCATTTTTCCCTTCTAAGGCCCTAAGCATCCTCTCTTCAAAACTCATCCCTTCTAATTCTTCTTCTTCATGTTCTGTATCTTGATCTGCACCTCCTCGACCTATCTCTTCATCAGATTCGTCTCCTCCTCTACCTAGTTTTTAGTTTTCCATCCGTGTTGTAGGTTCTGCTACTTGCCTTTTCAGATTTTGCATTTCTCTATGCATTTGGGCAAGACTGCCTCTTCCACTTCCTCTCCCAGCCATCTTTCTGTTCTGATACCAGATGATGTAGCCAACAACATACACTCAATAGAATTGTGCCATTAATCATGTGTGAGAGCCAAAGATTTGAAAAACTAGAAAATAAAAAAAAAATTTATTCACCAACTCTGCTGCTACAATGAGAGAGAACTCTCTTATATCCAAGAAAATAAAAAAATAAAAAAAATTACCTTTTTTGGCAGATTTCTACAATTGTCAGATTTTGCCATTTTAAGTAATTTTACATGTATATCTTGAGAATCCAGTTTGTTCCCAAAAACTTCCTAAAACTAAGGTAGGACGAAAAGCCAATAAACATCCTAAATTTGAAACATGAGTTTCGAGTTATTAACAAAAGCAACTTTTAAAAAACTAGGAAAAACACTAAATTGTCATTTTGAGGGCCAAGATGAAAGTTTCAAGCCCCGAAAAAGTGCCAAAACAAGGTCCAACCGACTAGGATGGGTTAGGAATCCACATGCCACCTCATAACGCATCCACCTATAAAATTTCAGCCCAAACCCACATCCGAGTCAAAATTTATGACCTCCAAAAGTCCCTGCGTCAATTTGCAAACAAGTTTGCCAAATTTAGTGGAGGTGAATTTTCAATTTTGGCCTCCCTCTCCATTGATAGTTTTGAATTTATAGTTCAAATTTGGAGGCTTATACCTTGGGCTTAAGACCTCCTTTTTCTGAGCATTTTTTTATTTGGGCTAATTTTTCATGCTTTATGTGTTAGTGCAGACAATATATGATTTTGACATGCATGGATTTTCTATAATTTGTAATTTGTCATAGGTGTTATTGCACAGTTCTCATTTTGAGAACTTCTGGGGCTCTATTTAGGCTCATACGAACTCTTTTTCTAGTGCAATTTTTAAAAGTACATAATTTTTTATGTACTTCATAGTGGTGCGATTAGATTGTACTCATTGTAATAAAAAAATATACGTTCAACACAATACTTTATTTGAGCAAGTTGTAAAGCATTGAAGTCAAGACCACTTTACATTTTCAACAAGTGGCAATCATAACTACACTAATTATAAAGTGTCAAATCATATTTGCTTTGGGGGGTTCTTTGATTGACTGATTTTTGAGGGGGGTGTTGAGTGGTTGTGTTTATTTTCTCTTTGAATTATCATTTGTGCTTTGTCATGGATCATTTAGAGGTTTCTCATTTAACTCCACACAACTATGCTACATGGAAACAAAATGCTTGGAATGCCTTAATGTAAGAAGGATATACTTGTAGACACCTAAAAATGACCTTTGCATATTCACCTTGGATACATCATATTCTTCTAAATCACTTGTATCCAACGTTAATTAAATAATCTAATTATTTAATTGATTTCATCAATTTCTTTTAATTCTCCTAAATCCAACATTAATTGAATAAATTCTATTTATTTAGTTAATTTCACTTTATTTTTCTAAATTAAATAATTTTAATTATTTAATTAAATTATCGTCATTCAATCTTCAAATCCACATTAATTAAATAAATCTAGTTATTTAATTAATTCATCACTCAAATTTCACTTATCCATGTAATTGAATAATTTTAATTATTTAATTAGCTGATTATTCTTCTAAATTTAAATAAACTATTCAAATTTATTTAAGTTGACTTTATCTTCTAAAAATAAATAAAATAAATATTTTATTTATATCCTTTTATTCTTCCATCATGGACAATAAATTAAATAAATTTATTTAATTAATTTTATTCAAATCATGTCAAAAAGCAAATCTAAAGTTGAGTTTATTGGTTTTAATCTTATTTTTATCAATCAACTCATAAATTAGAAAAAAAAACATTCTAAATTTATGAAATCAATCCTATTTTTATCCCAGAAAGCAATTAACTCAATCAAGTACATTTTTGTATGGACACATGTCGTGTGCACATTCCTTCATGATCTCTTGATTTATCTCAACCATTGATATCATTGATTTATGTCCACTGCTAATCGATCTTCCCCTGAAACTTATAAATACGTCCATTCACCTCTTCACAAATCATCTTCAATCATTTAAGCTTTCGGTGTTCATACAACACTTTGAGCATACTATGCATCGTTGAGCACACTTATCGAACCTTTGAGCACATCATCTACATCCACTTGTTGCAACCATGGCTATGTAATTTGAAGAGAAATCCATAAAAAATCAAGGAATTAATACAATCCAGGTGATTTCATTCTTTGTTTTGTTTGCATTGAATTTAGGTTATTGTTTAGATCAATTTCTTGAAGGTTGTAGGGTTGATTTTTTCATTCTTGATCTATCAAACTCGATTTTCCTCATACACATTCTAGCATGCCTAATGGGACCCACAAACCTAATTTAACTTTATTTTTTTGAGGAAATTTGATTTTTCTAGGCACATGTACAGAACCACGCATTCACAATGCAAAAACTCATATTTGAAGCACAGAAACTTGCCTCTGGCAGGGAAAATGTGGCTTCATTCGACAGAAGTACACTTCTAGTCGACAAAAGCCCACCTTCGGGTGATAGTTTTGCGCCTTTGGTCCATAACAACTCACCTTTGGTTTTACGGTTTTTTATTTATCTTGATTATTACAAAGCTTTCTGACATTATTTTGGTCTCATTCTATGTTTGTAAGCTGTTTTATTTGCTAACACATTCATAACCTCAAGCTAATTTATTTGTGGGTACCTTGTTGTTTTTTTGCTAATTGATCAATTAACTTGGTTTGTTGTCTGATTTTGGTACATGGTTATAGATCCACCTCTCCATCCAATCCCCTAGCCCATCAAGAATCTATCTACTTATCAATTGATTACACGTTTGACTTGAATTTTTGACTTTTTATAGGACTGTCATAGAAACTCACCTTTGCAGCATAGAAGCTTGCCTTTGCACAACAAAAACGTGCCTTTGGTTTGTAAAAGCTCACCTTTGCACTATAGAAATGCACCTTTGGTTTCTAAAATCTCACCTTTGCATAGTATAAACGCACCTTTGGTTTGTAAAAGCTTACCTTTGCACTCTATTTTTGTACGCTTAAAATCATGACCTCAGTTGTCTAGGGCTATCGAGTCAGATTTTGCGTGCACACGAACCCTTCCCTCCTTGTCATGGGGTGAACCACCACATCACTCTCACTTGAGCATGGAAGTAGTCAATCGAGAGGAGGTGACACACGGAGGTGGTCTGGCTCGTTAGAGAGCTAGACTTCGTGGAGAGAGGTCGACATGTCCTGGGGCCTTTGTTGTTATGTGCTAATGTAGATGTGTCTTTCAATGATTGTTGTTGTAGAGATAACCATATGACCTGAAGGGTCACTAGTCACTCTTCTTCTATTAGGGTTTCTGATAGTCTACCTTTGTGTGGGTAAGCTATTATTTTCATTGATGGCTTGTTGTCTTTCAAAGTATTGAATGAATGCTTGGTGTACTAAGAGTTGTCTATGTTCTTCTATTTGTTGGAGGACAAGTGGATCCTGTTGTGGTTGCAGATGTATCTCCTCAATCTCATCTAGGATTGCCCTCACCCACTCACCTCTTAATCCTGGGCACATTCGTGAGCTGAGACAAGAGATAGGTGTATGTGAACTAACCTTGACTAGACTTTGGGTTTGACTTAGGGTTTGATCGACCGAAGGTTTGGTTGTGCGTTGACTTTTGTTGACCTTGTGATGGTATCAAGGGTTTGCAAATTATCTAAGTGCCTAATGTTTTTGTTCTTTTTTTTGCATTTATGAATGCAATACTATATGAAATGCAAAACTTGTTTTTGTGCTTTTTTACTATTTTTAGAAATAAAGATGCTTTTTAATCTACGAATCAAAAGATGAATGCAACTATAATGGATTTACCTAATGCAATTATTCTATGTTTTTAGGGATTTTTGAATGTTTTGAAACAATTTAATCTAGGAAAGGAAATTGCAATTAAATGAATTGAACTATGAATGCAAATTACTCTAGAATGCTAGATCTAAATATTCTACCAAGGAAAAAACATAAAATTACCAATCCTAAGAGCAATTTTAGTTATCTAATTACTACCAATTGACAAAAAACATAGAGGAACCTAAAATAAAGAAGACTTATAAACCTCCACTACCCTCAGAAATCCTTGATGGCAACCTTGTATCCTCTTGTAGCAGCGAGGAAACCTCTTGGCGACAAGATGACAAAAAGAAGTGAAAGAAGCTTTAGAAGCTTTGCAAAGAGAGCTCAATGAGAGCTATTGATGAACATGACAGCTTGATTTGAGAAATGTAAGGACACTTGATGAGCTTTATGTGAAAGTTTGATGAACAATGAACAAACAAAAGGCACCTTCATCCTGTGTGAGCATGAGAATACTGAATGGAGAGCAATAACTTACAAGAGCTATGTGCACAATGAAATTGCCTCCCTTTGTGCTTGAGGGAGGGGGTATTTATAGGTTAGAAGAAGGGATGAGAGGTGAGTAAGACAAAGACTTAACTCAATTAGATTAGAGAGTTAACATAGAGGATTCAAGAGTGATCTGGGCTAAAATTAGAGTGATCTACCTAGTAAAAGCTTATCACTCAAGAAGAGTTGAAGAAGAAGAGATGCGTGGGAATACATGAGTTGTTAATTTTAGATCAAATGGAGCTAATTATGCATGTGTGGGTGCATGAAAAATTCAACTCCATATTAAGCTCAAAAATCCATGCAAATAGGAAGAAAAATGAGCAAAAATAGAGCTTTTTGAGTTAGAAACTCAAGTTCTTCCATGGTTGGAAATGCAATAGGGTCACCGAAGGGTCACCCCTTTTACCAGTAGGGTTTCCTAGGGGGTGACCCATGGACGACCCTAGCTAGAGGGGACCTAGGTTAGAGCTGACAGTGGGAGATGGTAGAGGAAAGGGAGGAGAATGGAACTGCCTCTGAAAATAGGTGTGTCACATGCAAAAATCCAAATCTCCACTTGCAAAGTAGGATCTCCCAGTGGGAGATCTAGAAATAATAGGAGGAGATTTGGATTGGCTAAGTGGAACTAAAAATTGAAAGAGGGAGATGGCTAGGGGGGACCTCCAGAAGGCTTCTAGGAGGTGGAGAAGATGAAAAACATAAGGGAAAAGTGAAAACTCACCTACAAGATGCTTGCAAGGCTTAGGAACAGGGTCACAAGCTCAGAAAATGATAATTGACAAGTGTCGCAAAAGTGTTGAAAAGTGTCGACGATAGAGAGAGAGAAAATAACAAAGGGGAAACAACACAAGATGAAAGAGAATACATGTCACCAAGAGAATTGCTATTGAGAGGATGTTATTTCATTCTTACATGAATGTGACAAGGATTAAAATCATCATAGGGGTCCTCGTGGAGGCTGTGAATGATTTTTGTGTTTACATATTTGTCTCCTCAGGGATGGTAGTCTACATGAAGGGTAGGTACCATTCCCGAACTAGGCCTTACCTATTATCAATTTTCTCACAATTGTACCTACAATAGCTAGTATTAGTTTGGCATTTGAATATATCAAAATGAATAATGAAAACTAAAATGATGAACTTACTGTAGATCATGAGAGTTTGACTAGTTCTTTTCTTAGATGTTGGCTACACTTGTAAGAATGAATGTATGCCAAAAAATGCATGGAAGATGCATAAAAGAAAAAAACTAATCTAAGAATGCATAAAGGAAACTAGGATAAGGGCAAACAAAGCAAGCAAATTAGTGAGATAGGAGTGAATCAATGACATAATCGATCGTGTGAACATTCATTGAGAAGATATCACCGAGGAGATCATGAAGATGGTCATCTCTTCTTTAGACATTGAGAATCAGGTATGCAAATAGTGAAAAACCATTCTCTAAACCCTAGGTTGAATTTTGTGAAAAATCTCTTGAAATTGTCTATTTTTGGTGATTTTTCTTGTTGCATTGTCTTTGCTTTGTCATTTAGAATAGGATCGTTTACTGAAATTGACTAAAAAATGAGGATTTTAGAGCATTTTTCACTCAGGGGATCTCCACATAGGGTCACCCCTATTTCCAAGTAGGTCACCTGGGGGGAGATCTGGCTAACAACAAGGTCACCTGGGGGAGATCCTGCTGACAACAGGGTCGCCCGGGGGGAGATCTTGTTGACATATGGGTCGCTCGGGGGAGATTTGGTCTAATGCAAGGGGCAAACCTAATAGATGAATTCTATCTAAAATTTGATGTTTTCTAATGTTTATTTCACTCTATTTAGACCTAATTTGACTATTGTATCTGCCTATTTATTACAATTTTGATGGTTTATACACTTTTTTTTGTGTGATTTTCTACCAGTTTTATATTTTTTAGAATTTTTATGAGTTGACAATATTTAATCTAAAGCTCTTTTCTGATTCATAGGACATGTACATTCGATGGAATGCTTGCCGAGAGCAAGTATGGCTCTCAGAGATGTTTGCTTCATTGAGTGATGGTGAACTTGTCATTCTGAGGAGAGTGGGCTTGGATAGGAACACCTTTAGGTTTCCAGAGAGTGGACTATCACTCTTTTTTATGTTTATTGCATTCTTGGAGTTCTTGTGAGAGGGCATCCTCTTGTCTTGCCTACTAGCGAGTCCTTTGAGGACAATGTTTCTTGGGCACAATTTATGGGGGTTAATCACCTCGATGATCAGACAGGAGTTTAGCTTACCTCTATGCCACAACTTTGCATTCATTGCTTGAGGAAGTTCTTGATTGGCTTGATCACATCGAGGCTATTTGGAGATAAGGCCTCACCTTGCTCGAGATGGTGCTGGGCACCAATTATGCAAGGTCTTGAGTAGGGAAAAGTCTACGCTTGGGGGCCAAACATTTTGGCCTTGGTATACAGAGATTTCTATCGCATGCACGATAAGGGACTCTTGCTTTTAGCCACTTCTCTTTGATTATGACTTGGATCTTTGAACACATCAAGCCTTATCAGAAGCTAGTTCTGATTCCTAATAGATGGTTACCAAGAGCAGCGAGGTGGATTCAAGTGGGTCACTTTGACACTTCTTTGTGTGTTATGGCTACTCTTACAAATGAGGATATGATTTTTGATCCTTATGTGGACTTGGAGGGATCATGGGCTCATGATGGTGAGATCAGAGAGTACTACCTTGGGGTGTCAAAGCTCTCAGACTATAATGGTCTAGTCAAGGCTCATTGCGTTGAGCACGTCTTATAGCAATTTGATGAGGATTTTCTTAAGGAGTTGTCCCCAGTGCCTACCTGCTATAGATCTATTCAAGAGATGGGTGAAGTTAATCAGAGGATAGTTACTTGGACTCCCTTGACTCTTGGAGTCTTCATTACTAGAGTTCCTAGATCTTCAAGAGGAGGACAGAGAGGAGGGAGAGGGACTCCTTCCCGAGCACTTATTGTGGTCAAGGATTCAGATACTACTGACAAGGACTATGTTCTTGATGGGGATGATTTGTCAGATGAGGGCCTACTAGAGGATGCATAGGACAAGGGTCTTAATGGTGCTAATGATGTGGATGATGCTCATGATATCATAGAAGGTCTACTTGTAGTTCTTAGACCTCCTCATTCTGATGAGGTGATGCAGTAGTTTGACCCTACTTGGAAGCTTGGTGATCCACATGAGTCTACATTTGTCTTATCATTTTCTCACTTTGTCCTTTCTCTTTTCTTTCTTTTCATGAAGAACTAACACATCTTTCTTCCTTGGTTCACTTCGCAGGTAATATTGAGGAGTGGAGGGCTTTCGTTCGTGAGCTTAATATTAGCTTGTTTTCCCCCTTCACTAGGTTGATTTGAGAGAGGCTTTTGGATGATCCTAGTGTGCCCCCTTCTGCTGGGTGACACACTGACATTTTTGGTCCTACCTATCATGGATGTCAGGTGAGTGTGGATTTGAAAGTTGAGAATCTCATCCTTAAGGGTGAGAATCAGGTGCTTTGTGAGATGGATCATCTTGGATTTGGACAATGAAATGCTAGTGCAGCGAGGCCTTCACAATCACATGATCATAGTAGGGTACTTCACTCCCAAAGATCTCATGGAGTGACTAGTGGCACACCTAGGTAGAGGAGAAGGAGTCCTGAGGGTTTTGTTGGAGGGAACCATCCTTGATTTTACTTTGCAATTTTTTAGATCGTGCCCCCTTGTATGGAGAACCTGTTATTAACAGTCTACAACTAAGAGGGGGGGTGAATTAGTTGTCCCTTTTTAAAACTTTTCTACAGCCAGATTAATGATGATAATATTAAAGTATTAATCAACACATGAGCAGAAACAATATGAACACATAACACCAAAATTTTGATGTGGAAAACCTGGTTAAGGGAAAAACCATGGTGGGGATTAACCCACAAAAATGTGTACCCTATTAAAAGTACTTAAAAAAATAGAAGGCACACGCCTTTGGGTGCACTACCCAGAGCTCACTACTCAAGTAGAGGCTTAATGCCTACAAGAAATTATGACTTACACAGAGATAATGAACTTAGAAATAGCATCTATGTTCATGCCTGTATCGGTCCCTTTGAAGGCTCAATAACTTCAGCTTCTATCTTTAGATTCTACTTTACTAATTCTGTACTTTATTCTTCCTTCATTCCTCATCTTCTCTACTCTGCTTTTGATCTTTTCTTTTGATTTAACTCATTTGTACAAGGATAATTTTCCATCTCTCTTCGACAAGTATATATACCCTTCATCACCCTTGGAATAATCAACAAGGTCAACTAGGCTCAACGCGGATCTTCACACTATCGGCCAAATACAACTGAGACTTGAATCAACTTGCCACACTCTAGAGAATTGCTTTTAGAACATGCACAACACGCTTGAATCAACCGGTCGACAAAAACTGGGAAGAATAACAACACTAAGAAATAAGACTTTTCAAACAAGTTCAAACTTTAATGCAGACCTCCAACACAATAGATGCATGATCCAGAGACTTTCACAAGCACAATGAAATCAACAGAAACATCTGCACTCCACGTCACCAGAATATGTTACACCTTCATCCGGAACCTCATGAACACTATCTGTCATGACTGTCAAACTAGAAAGATTGCTTGTAGACCTCCAAACTATGAACCACTCAAGTTGAGAGAACACACCACCATCCTAGACATGCCTCTAGATTCATAGATCATAGAGTGCTAATACCAGACCAATCCAGACCAGCTTCTTGCCACACTGTTTCTACTGAGTACTACAGATTCTGGTTCTACTCAAATGGTCATAACTTCTTCAAATATTCATGTGGATTTCTCAAAACTTAATTGGAGCAACCTCTGACAATCCTCTATACATCTGTATGATCCACATGTATTAGTTGTCTATAATTTTCTCAATATCCTCAATAATTTGGTCCTCTATACAAACAACAGTAGGATACAGTTGACACCAATGGCAACAAGGATATGTTGACATCAATGACAACACCACTTTAGGCACATATTTGCAACAATCTCCCCCTTTGTCATCGATGGCAACCTATGATGTGAAAAACTGAATTCACCCATCAAGACAAAAACTTCTCCCCCTTTCCTTTCTGACTTCTACAATTTCTTCTTTTATAGCTCCCCCTTACACCAGCAACTAGTTTTTCACATGACTTCTCTCCCCCTTTGACATCAATGGCAAAGGGCACATATTTTCTATCTTTTCTCCCTTATTGCTTTAGATTGATCCCCAAATTTGCATACTGACTACTCCCCCTTTGAGTAGCACCTCCTTAACATAAATCTGGATCACAAGATATGACTATGAATTCTACCGGACTGATACACCTTAGTTCAAATTAGTTCTAAGCAGGAGGGGTAATAACCCCTAACTTCTCTCTAAGATACTCAAAAGTATCCTTGGGGAGAGGCTTAGTGAAAATATATGCAATTTGATCCTTTGAAGACATAAACTCCAACTTGACTTCATTCTCATTTACCTTCTCTCTCAGGAAATGAAACTTGATGGATATATGCTTTGTTTTTGAATGCAACACCGGATTCTTTGAGATACTTATAGCACTTGAATTATCACAGAAAATTGTGACTGGCTCCTCAAACACAACTCTGATATCTTTTAGCATTTGCTTCATCCATAGAACTTGAGAACAATTATTTTCTACTACTATGTTCTCTGCCTCTGCAGTGGACAGAGAAATTGCCTCTTGCTTTTTACTCATCCAAGATACCAATCTTCTTCCCAAGAAGAATGTACCACCATTAGTACTTTTCCTATCATCAACATCTCCTACCCAATCAGCATCTATATATGCACAAAGAGTGAAGTCATTGTCCTTTGGATACCACAATCCATAATCAGTTGTCCCTTTGAGATACTTAAAAATTCTTTTGACTGCCATAACATGGGATTCTTTTGGATCAACATGAAATTTGACAAGTCCAACTGCATTCATGATTTCTGGTCTGGTTTGAGTTAGATAAAGTAATCCTCCAATCATTGACCTGTACCTTTTCTAATTTACCTTGGGAGAGTCATCATCTTTGCTCAACTTACATCAATTGCCATAGGAGTACTTACTGGTTTTGAGTCTTCTATTCTAAACTTTTTCAACATTTCTTTCACATACTTGGACTGAGATATGAAGATACATTTATCTATTTGAACAATTTGTAGACCTAGGAAGAAGTTCATCTCACCAAACATTGACATCTCAAACTCACTTTTCATCTAATCAACAAATGTTTTGAACATGCAATCATTTCCACCAAAAATGATATCATCAACAAAGACCTCAACAATTAGAATATCCACATGATGAATCTTGAAGTACAGATTACTATCAGCACTTCCTTTGCTAAATCCTAGCTTAAGCAAATGCTTATCCAATCTAGCATACCAGGCTCTTGGAGCTTGCTTGAGACCATACAAGTCCTTTCTTAATCTACAAACCATATCTCCTTGATTAGACAATTGAAACCCTTATGGTTGTTCAATGTAGACTTCTTCCTCCAAATCTCCATTTAGAAATGTTGATTTCACATCCATCTGATAGACTTTAAAATCTTTGAAAGCAACAAAGGCAAGAAATAATCTGACTGCCTCTATCCTTACCACTGGAGCAAAAGTTTATTCAAAATTAATTCCTTCCACTTGAGAGTAGCATTTTCATACCAACTTTGCCTTGTTTCTTACAACCTCACCTTCTTCATTTAGCTTATTCTGGAAGACCCATTTAGTTCCAATCATATTTTTGTCCTCAGGTCTAGGAATAAGATCCCAAGTATGATTCTTTTCAATTTGCATCAATTCTTCTTCCATTTCCTTCACCCAATTTTATCATTGAAAGCTTCATTTACTGATTTAGGTTCAATCTTTGAAATCAAACAAATCTCTTCTTGATCTTCAGCAAGTCTTCTCCTAGTTCAAACACCTCTATTTTTATCTCCTATGATTTGATCTTCAGGATGATTCATTCTTACATACCTCAGAGTTTTGGGAATTATTTGACCTTCTATTTCTTGAACTTGTTCTTCATCTTCTGTACTAATCTCTTGAGTTACTGGAGTTACCAGATCAATCTAAATCTGGGTCTAGATTTGAACTTGTCTTTCTTGATTTTGACTTTCATCTTGATCATCTAAATCATATCCACAATACCTGGAGTGTCCTTCTTTGCTTTCATCAACTTTAACATTAGCACTTTCAACAATATTTTTCAATCTTTTGTTGAAGCACTGGTAGGCCTTACTTTGAGTTGAGTATCCCAAAAATATTCCTTCATCACTTCTTGCTTCAAACTTGATTAAATCCTCATCTCTTTTGATATAACATTTGCTACAAAAAACTCTGAAGTATCTCACAGTAGGAGGATGACCAAACCATAGTTCATAAGGAGTCTTACCAGAGTTTCCTTTGATCTGTACCTGGTTAAGAGTGTAGACAACAGTACTCACATCTTCCCTCCAATAAACTTGAGGAACATTTGTTTCATCATCATGGTCCTAGAAGCTTCTTGAATGGTCTAGTTCTTTCTTTCCATGACTCCATTTTGCTGAGGAGTCCTAGGAGCTGATAATTGTCTTTTTATTCCATGTTTTTCACAGAAAGCATCAAACTCACCAGAAGTGAATTCTCCACCTCTATTAGATCTTAGACACTTCAATTTCCCACCAATCTCATTCTCAACCATCATCTTGAACACTTTAAACTTATCAAGAGATTCTATTTTTTCTTTTAGGAAAGTTACCCACATCATCTGGGAGTAATCATCAATCAGCAACATGAAATATCTGTCTCCTTGCACACTCCTAATTTTAGTAGGACCACAGAGATCAGTACGTACCAGTTCCAATCTCTTACTTGAACCTTGTTCCTTACTTTTGAAAGAAATTTTTCTTTCTTTACCCAATTGACATTCTCTACACATGCTATCCGATTTCACAAGTCTTAGAAGATCTCTTACAGCTTGGGTGGAACTTATTTTGACAATGTTATCAAAATTCACATGACACATCCTCCTATGCCATAACCAACTTTGATTTGTTTGGGCAATCAAACAACTTTTTCCTGAACTTCTTAAATGAAAGATGTTACCTTTGGTTTGAGTACTGGATGGAATTTTAGTTCTAGAGCTTTCCAAGATTCTGCACTTTCCATCCTTGAATTGGAGATCATAACCCTTGTCAACCAACTGTCTAACACTGAGAAGATTGTGTTTCAGTCCTCCCACATACAGACCATCATTGGTGTTTTTCTTAACATCAAAAGAGATGGATCCTCTGCCACTAATTCTACTAGCTGAGTTGTCTCCAAATTTCACAAATCCTCCATAATTTTAAAAACTCACAAACTTACTCTTGTCACCAATCATATGATGAGATCATCCACTATCAATCACCCATTCATCCTTTTCAACAACTTGAGTAGCCAAGGCACTTTCCATATTTATACAACTAGCAGATTCGGTAGATATTGGATCTTCTTCATTAATAGCAATGAACACCCAATCATTTTCACCATGATCAGATTCATCATTTGTGACTCCTTCTCTAGCTTCTTGGACATAGTAGTAATTTTTCTGATTTCTATATCTGTTAGGGTTTGGTTTTGAAAACCTCTCTAGACACCTTGAAGTAAAATGACCAATTTTATTACAAGAAAAACATTTGAGTGGCAAATTTCCTTCATACTTATCAGATCCTCTTGGCATCCGTTTGGCAATGAGAGCTTCAAGATTTACATTCTCATTTTCATCATTTTCAAGATCCTTCCTTGTTTTGATAAATCTACTTGAATTTCTTGAAGAACCTTCACCCAGATCATATCTTTGATTTCCATGCACACTAGCCTTGAATTTTGATTCAAACTTGGGAAGAAAGTCACCAAATTCACTTAATTCAAAAGATAAAATTTTGCCAATTAAGTGTTCTCTTGTAACATCTGTAATAGTTCTAATCTCTTCTATAGCAGCAACCTTATGTTTGTATGAATTGGGCAAAGATCTGATCACTTTTGCCACAATCTCTGATTCTTCCAAAATTCCACCAGTACACCTGATCCCACATACAAGTTTGTTTATCTTTTACATGTAGATTGTGATGTTTTCATCATCACTCATCCTTAGATTTTCAAACTTTCCTCTCAGACTTTGTAGTTTGGCACATTTGACATATTTATCTCCTTCATATAGATTCTCCAACTTCTTCTAGATTTCATGAGTAGTTTTTAGTCCAAAAACATTTGTCATTTCTGAATCAGTCAGGGCACTCAATAAGGCTTCTTTAGCTCAAAGATTGCTTTCAGCATCCTTTAGTTCATCTAGAGTTGAGCCGCCTTTCTCTGGAGGTTCATACTTATTTTTGGTTATTGACCAATAGACATCACCCATGCGCTATAAATGGCATTCCATGTGACTCTTCCACATAGTATAATTTGTTCCGTCAAATCTTGGACTATCCTTCTTGTAAGTCGACATCCTGGATCTTCCTCAAGCGGTTAATCTCCCTTTTTAGAGGAACTTGGCTCTGATACCAATTGTTAGTAACAGTTCAGACAACTGAGAGGGGATAGGGTGAATCAGTTGTCCCTTTTAAAAACTTTTCTATAACCAGATTAATGATGATAACATTAAAGTATTAATCAACACATGAGCAGAAACAATATGAACACATAACACTAGAATTTTGATGTGGAAAACTTGGTTAAGGGAAAAACCATGGTGGGGGTTAACCCACAAAAATGTGTACCCTATTAAAAGTACTTAAGAAAATAGAAGGCACATACCTTTGGGTGCACTGCCTAGAGCTCACTGCCTACAAGAAATTATGATTTACAGAGAGATAATGAACTGAGAAATAACATCTATGTTCATGCCCGAATCAGTCCCTTTGAAGGCTCAAGAATTTATGATCCTATCTTTAGATTCTTCTTTACTAACTCTTTACTTTATTCTTTCTTTGCTCCTCTTCTGCTCTACTTTGCTTTTGATCCTATCTTTTGATTTAACTCATTTGTACAAGGATAATTTTCCATCTTTCTCAACAAGTATATATACCCTTCATTAACCTTGGAATGATCAACAAGGTTGGCTACACTCAACGTGGATCTTCACACTATCGGCCAAATACAACTGAGACTTGAATCAACTCACCACACTCCAAAGAATTGCTTTTAGAACATCCGCAACATGCTTGAATCAACCAGTCGGCCAGAACTGGGAAGAACAACACTAAGAAAGAAGACTTTTCCAACAAGTTCAAACTTCAATGTAGACCTCCAACATAGTAGCTGCATGATCTAGAGACCTTTACAAGCACAATGAAATCAATAGAAACATCTGCACTCTTCCACATCACCAGAATCTGTTACACCTTCATCCGAAACCTTAGGAACACTATCTGTCATGACTGTCAAACTAGAAAGATTGCTTGTGGACCTCCAAACCATGAACCACTCAAGTTGAGAGAACACACCACCATCCCAAACATGCCTCTAGATCCACAGATCATAGAGTGCTAATACCAAACCAATCTAAACTAGCTTCTTGCCACACTGTTTCTACTAAATACTGCAGAATTTGGTTCTACTTGGATGGTCATAACTTTTTCAAATCTTCATGCAGATTTCTCAAATCTTAACTGTAGAAACCTCTGACAATCCTCTATAAAACTGTATGATCTGCATGTATTAGTTGTCTATAATTTTCTCAATATCCTCAACAATTCGGTCCTTTATACAGATAGCAGTAGGATATAGTTGACACCAATGGCAACAAAAGATATGTTGACATCAATGACAACACCACTTTAGGCACATATTTGCAATAGAGCCTTTACTTCCCTTGAGAGCATTTTGTCGTAGTTCTTTGGTAATCTCATACATGAACTTTGGATATATCAATGAAAGTTTATCTTTTTATGGTTTTGTATATCAAATGGGTACTCATCTCTTGTGCATTTTGGAAGTTTAAGAAGTTTTTGATTATGTTTTGACCTTCAACTCTTAACAATGCAAGTATGATAACGATGACATGTTTTTGTAATTTTTGGCATATATATGAGATTCAGTTTATGATATGTAGATGCAAGAACACAAGGGATGCTTAAAATGAACTTTTACCTCTACTAATATCAAAAGTTATGACATTGATTTTATTGCTCTGAGACTCTTTTTCTGATTTTGATATGAATGCATTGTGGAACAAACAACATGACTACTCTTTAATGTGATTTTCAATCAAGGGGATTGCAAGTTGTCCTAATATAAGAACCTATTCAAGGTTGTGAGATGGGATTTAAAACTCAAGTGGGGAGTGGGAGTGAAAATGGAGTGCTTCTAAATGTGGGCTTTGGTAAAGGCTAAACACTGATCCTTATCTAGATAAGACAATTTGACAAGCCTTCAACTTTAGACAAGTAACAAATTTATTGATGTCTGCTACACTTAGATCATAGCTGGCAAGCAAGATAGACCCAAGGTAAAGGATAAATAGGAAATAACAAGGGTTCTTAGATAGAAGATGATCCTAGAGACTGCTAGCCTCTTGGATTTGCTCTGCTAGTGCATGTGTGTGCTTTGTACCTTTCTTTTTTATTTTCTCTGTTAGAATGTCACTCTTGAGGCTTCGAGCTTAGATTGATCTCCACCCAAGAGTATGGACATTCAACAATCTTCTCTCTTTCACCTTTTTTTGTATCTCTTTTTTTTTTTTTTGCTTTTTTCACTTTTTTTGCATTTTCTAGAATGCCTCACTTGATTTTCTCATTTTTTTGGATTTTTGACTTTTCAAGAAATGAATGCTTTTGGAACTTATGATATACAACAATTTGATCTCTCAATTCAATATTCTTATTTTGATCACTCATTTTTTTATTCACTTGGATTTTAGATTGCTTCATTCAGAGTTTTGATCCTCCTAACATTTTTGGCCAAGGAAGATAAGGGGTTGAGCGCCACCTAAAGTTTTTGTAATCTATTTGGACTTTTCTTCTACTAGGGAAGAATTGGAAAGGCCTACTTGCAAGCTTCCTTTGAACACTATAGGTTTGAATACTGACTTTGTTTAGACCTAGCATCTTGGCTCATTAAGGCTAGGATCAGTGTAAAGTTAAGAGCTAGGCTTTGATTAGAATCATTGGGAATGAAAAGGGGATAATGGCAATTGTGAAAAATGGGGAATCTCTAGGACCTAAAAGGATGACATATACCTAGGAAACCTTAGACTCCTTACTGAAATGAAAATAATATAAGAGCAAGTCATTCACTGTAATGTAAGATGAATAGAATGAAACTGAAATGCAAGAAATAATTTTTTTTTGACATTTTGATTTTTTTTAATGATTTTTTTGTGTTTTTTTATGTTTTATGATTTTTTATTTATTTTTTAGACAGTATTTCTTGAGGTGAAAGACATTGATTATTTTACCAAATTCCTCTCCCTCCATTGTGCACAAGAGATAGACATAATTCCTGATGTCATTTTTAACCATGTAAGGACCTTTCCAGTCCTTTATGAAAGCTCTTTTTCATCTTCTTTTCTTATTTTTCGTGCTACCTCTTCTTAGGAGAAGTTCTCCTATTCGATAGGGTTTGTCGTTTGATTCTATTGTTTCCAACTCAATAGTTTCCCTTGGTAATGTGAGATGAAGCAAGTTTCAGAAAGCTTGTTGATGGGAAGGGGTCCAGTACAAGACTCTGTCGCATCTCAATAACTCTGCTAATAGCTAGAACTGCTCCTACATGTAGATTTTCATGTCTTGTCTATCTTGAATACTTTACAAAAATTGGAATGATTCGAGGGGAGTTTGTGGCTCCCTTTGCTCATTAGGAGGGACAAAGATTATACTTGTCCTCCCATTGGGTTCTAGCCTTAAATCCATGGAATATTTGATATAACTTCCTGGCAACTCAAAAATGACAAGATTATCAATGTCAATTAACACTCTCATTTTCCATTCTTTGTGAAATGTACTGTCACTTTCTTCATCTTCATCTGGAAGTCTTTCAACCATTTTGATTTGAACCAAAGGTGCTTCCCACTCGCCAAGTTCATTTGATTGCACTAAGACAGAAGTGGTCAGTTGCTCCTATGGTTAGGATACTATGAGCATCCTTGGGAGCATTCCTATTGCATTGGTTGATTCATTGTCAATAGAATGCACATCCTCCATGGGTGTCAATGGTCTGTATGCCTCCTCTATTGGTGTGAGAGGCTCGTATGACTCTGTTTCTTCTAGTGTCTCAAGGACACGTGATTCACTTAGGAGTGACAAAGGAATGTAACTTTTTGTCATGTCTTCCTCAAGATCTGAGAAACTGTGAGGATCAGTGTATATCAAATCTAACATGGTTGTCTTGAACACTAGACCTTCAGTTATGTGCAAATTCTCTCCTATGCAAGGGAAGAGTTTGTAGGTAGGTTGGATATTGATCATGAGTACTTCTAGGGGGAACTGGAGAGGTCTATCCCACTCTATCCATTCCATAATCTTAACTGTCTTTTCTTTGGAGATCATTTCTTTTTTTTCACAGTATCTCATTTTCTAAAGTTTTTATCTCCATGGTGTTTATGGTCTTTTCTAGAATTTCCATTCATTTGATGCATATTGATTGAGGCATAGGATTAGGGACAATCAATTTGTTGGTGGGGAGTTCATAATTTATGGGAATGCCTATATGCTTGTTTGATGTGTTCGACTTCAACATGCTGATAGGTTCTAGGTCTCCTTTTGCAACGTATACCTTCCCCAAATGTAGGAACTGAGTCTCTTGAAATAATGTAGATGGCATGACTTTCATCCTATGTATCCATGGTCTTCCAAGGAGAAAATTGTATCTTGTGTCTTTTTCGATGACGTAAAATGTGGTAGGAATGATTTTTGGTCCTAGGGTTACAGGAAGTGTAATCTTACCTATCATTGCAGCCTTTAAATTATCATACGCACTCAGAGTATCTCGTAAAGTGGTGATATTGGTGTGCCCATAACCCATCCTCTCTAATAGGTAGAAAGGGACTATGTTAACTACTGCCCCATCATCAATTAAGGTCCGTTTGATGCAAGTATTGTAGATCCAAACTTGTAAATATAGTGTAGGGTCTCCTTTCTTGGTTAGCTCTGCCTCAGAAGGTATTTTCTTTAAGTCAAAGAAGAACCCTAGATGCTTGAGTTTTGAATGGTGGGCGAATGTTGTAGTCCACATGGTTGATCTTCTCACTAGGTGGTGGTGTAATTTGGTCAAGATATTTCAACCCTATTTCTTTTAGTAGTGCTGAGCAATGTGAAGGTGAGTTCTTGAGTAAGTCAATGAATTAAATGTGAACATATGTCTTCTTTAAGTCCTCGATGAGTTCATAAGGTCTAATTGGAGCTGGTATTGGTTCCACTACCGAAATGGTACCTTCATACGCTTCTATTTGTTCATTCTCATTCTTGTGATCTTCCTCTTCTTCTTCATTGTGTAAAATCACAACTAATCCCATCATCCTAACTTCTCCTTTCTATCCTAAGTTTGGTGGGATGCTAGTGTTACTACCTTGGGCCACTTTGTTTTGGTTTATTATTTCTGTATCCTTATGTGTAGGAAATGGGTTATGATAGATTCTCGTGTTAGCATTTTTTAGAACTATTGGGGCTTGGGTTTGTCTTGTGCCCTTGTTACCCAGTGTAACCTCCTATGGGTTTAAGAACATTTCTATGAACAACCATTATTGGTCTTCTGGTAGTCTCACGATGAATCTGTTATACTCTCTAGAAGATTCTATTCTATGCCCCTTGTTCTATGAAAAGAAAAAAATTGGTTGTACTCATATGGGGGTCTCTCATATCTTCCATCATTTCCATTTTTGTTACAGTTCCAATTCTGGTAATTGTCCCTAGGGTAGTATCCATTATTTCTGGGTCAATCCACTACATTGACATTAGGAGGGTAATAGTCTCTCCCATTGTAATTGTCTCTTACTTTATTGATAGGGGGCTGATTTGTTACCCCATCTATGGTTGCATTTCTATTTTTTTTAAGGATCTTAATCATAGGAGCATTGTTTCCTATGTCTTCCCTTATCAATTTTCCATTTAACCTGTAGATCTTTCTACCATTATTGATGGCGGCTTGATCAATCCTCAAAGCACTTTCTAATGCTTCTTTGTAAGATTTATATGGCAATTTTTGAACATCCTCTCTCATATCCTTGTTTAAGGCATGTAAGAAAAGGTCACATAGTTCACGGTGGTCCATGTTTGGAATGCTAGTTGAGGAATAAAGGACTTGCCTCCAATGAGTGACAAAGTGGGCTACAGATTCGTTCAATTCTTGTTTCATGGTGAGGAATTCTCTGATCCCTATTTTGACAATTTTATTCATGTCAAATTCCATGACAAACTCTTTGATTAGTTGTCTAAATAAGTGGATTGATGCTTTTGGTAGATGATAGTACCAATCTAGAGCTATTCCTTTGAGAGTTTTCAGGAAGATCTTGGCAACAACCCCATCCCAAGGGAGTTCTCTTATCGCTATACTGTAGGCTTTAATATGGGAGTTTGGATCTCCTTCTCCTTTGAACTTCAGGAGATCTGCAGTGACTGAGGTAGCTGTATGTTCCTTAAGTTTAGATCGAGAGGTTCTTTCAAGTACTCAAGATATGTCCCAAGGAAGGTGCTTTGCAAAAAGAGGAAACACATGAAAGCATGTGTTGAAGATTTCAGATCTCCTAAAGAGAAAGATAACAAATGAACAAGATCAAGTTGTTGGTAAGAGTCATTTAACATTTAATTATTATATTTATATTTTTAATGACTATTATATTTGTTTAGTGGAAAATTAGATTTGTTAATGTTTTGGTATTTTGATGTTTAAATCTGCCTTTCCACTTTACATTCAAGGATCTAGGGTCGAGTGGCAATTCACTATCATACCCTGGATCACTATGCAATGTAGGGAAGCTTAGATTAGAGAATTTAATTATCAACTTCTCTTCTCTTATTCTCAATTGACCATTAAAACCCTAATTATGCAAATACGACAACAAACTGACAAATAACAAAAAAGATCTTGCAGACAGAAGTAAAATATCAAATCACATAGTACCTATTTTTGGGGTTTCGAGGTGGAACAGTCGAAGAAACTGGTGTGGGTGCCCAAGTCCAAGGTACCAATTTCTTTGCAGGATCCTGATCTCCTTCCGACACTGATTAGCACTGCAACTTCTATTTTCAGAAATTCAACTCCGGAGGACACTAGAGCAAGCACCCAAGTCTTGGAAAAGCTCCAGTGTCCTACTTCTCTTTAGATCCTAAATCCTTGATGTTTGCTAATCCCTCCTGCAACTCTACTTTTCCTGAATGTGACACCTGTAACCTACAATCACAAAACTTTGGGAGGGGGTTGTGGTGTTTAGAGGCTTGCCTCAGTCAAGCCCTGGAGGACACTTAAGTTTGCTAACACCATTGTCAGATAGAGACTGCATGCCTAGGGAGGCAAACATAGAAATCTGAAGGAAACAATGATGAAAACACAATATAATGTCACCTTGTAGTGAATCTCTCATGGGAGGAAGATGCTCTTCATTCCATGAGGAAATTGATGCTCAAGTCTGCAAATACAAACACACAAACCACACAAGTCTGCTCTTACAACACAATAAAAGCCTTGAATCACCTTGAGAATGCCTAAAGTTCACTATGATCATCTAGTTTCTAAATGAATGCCTAAGCATGCTTTTATATGCAACTACAAAGACTCCAACCAAGTTTTTTGTAATTCAAACTTATCGTGTTGGCAAAGGACCCAAATAATAGTCATAAACTGACACCCAAAAATTAGGGTTACCCCAAAATAGGGCAGGACTAGGGCACCGATGCCCAAGTCCTCCCCCCTATTTTGGGTAGGGTAAGGCTCAAGGGGTCCTCCTAGGTCCCATTTGTCATGTTACCTAGGGCTCATTCCATCAAGATGCCAAATTATGAAGTAAGATGTCCTAAATGCATGCAAAAGACCCAAGAGCTAGACCTTATGAGGGAAAAGCCCCCAAGGGGACTTTTTCAAGGTTACATTTAGTCCCCACTTTAATGTATGTATAAACGTGAGGCCAATACATGTATTAAAGTACGGTCACAAACACAACAAACACACCAAGCACGGAGAAGACATGTCAATCACATAGAAAACAATAACAGGCACATAAAACATGGAGAATACAATTATAGTCACGTAGAACACAGAGAATACAGTCAATGAATAGAAGACACATTAATGCATGGAAGATAGAAATGATATCTTTTCTTTTTTTTTCTCATATATATGAAATGTAGATGCAAGTACTGGAAAGTAAACAAACCTCCCATAATACATGATGCAGTCATTGCGTAGGTCTTTAAACTGTATATATGGGATAACACACATGCAATACATGCAAAACCTCCCAAAATGTAGGAAGCACTACCCTAGGGCACTAATCTTTATTCTAAATATGGGGCAACAAACACACCAAACAAAGCAAGCACGCCAAAACACACACACTTGAAGACATGACAAACAAGCGATGGTGTGTTGCCTATTTCTAGGCTCAACACCATCTTAGGCACATTATAGGCACACACCAATGATTGTGCTTCACCAAAACAATCATCGAAAAGATGCTTAAGGGTTGAGTTAGTCACAGAATTGCTCCCCATCTCCGCAGGGGACTCTTGAAAATGCATCCCCACCCGCGTCACGGAGACACCTTACAGTGAAAAGGAAGCATGGCATACCACCCCACCTGCATCACAGAGATGCCTTACAGTGAAAAGGAGGTATGAGCTCAAAAGTATACAACCCCACCCGCATCATGAAGATGCCTTACAGTGAAAAGGAGGTATATGCAATAGATTTCAAGACAGATAGATTGATTGAAAACAAACTCAGGATGCAGGAAGTACTCATCGCACTATTCTGCACCTGAGGACAAGCACATTGCTAACATCTATAATAGACAACTTACCTTATATATGCCCCCACCTTAAAGTGGTTGATATCAAGTATCGATATCAAGCACATTAAGGTAGGAAGAAAACACACAAGGGAACACCAACTTTCACAAAGCCCATGCCCCCCAAAGGTGACATGTACTTTACAATCACCAAATGTTCCCACAAACACATCCCTACAAGAAACATGTTAGTGTCTACAAAATCATGATAAACAACAACATCAATGCATATGATTAACCTCATAAAGAGCCAAGGTTATACAATGAATTCAGAGTTTGAGGATAACCGTAGGGCTATATCACCAAGCTCTCTAAATCAAGTACCACCAAGGCTAGATTCAAAGAAAAACAAAGGTGCACAAAGTAGTAGTATTGTTAAGGTTTGTAAATGCGATAGAAACACCATCAAATTCACTATGCAGAAAGCACAAGTGCTTCCACTAGCCAAGCATCAGATAAGATATACAACCCCATCATCATATTAGGAACTAAGTCTATTTTTTTATTTCTCTTGAAAGGGACACTGGGTTTGCATCAATATAAATGTTTGTCGTCATCCACCCACTAGATGGAAACACTAGAGGAAGGGAAATAATAAGTAAGAGAGGAGGAACAAATGTCTTAAGGATAGTCACATAGGAGGATGCCCCCAGTGTCACCAACTGCAACGCTATGTCTATAAGACACAACACACAATAATGAAATCAGAGAGAGACAATATAGAAGAATGATGATACAAATAGGTCACAACAGAGGAGGTCTCTTGGTATCCCAAACCTTACGGGAGAATCCGAGCTCATCCTAGGAGGCCTAAACAACACATAACACATCACAGGGGAATCACATTACGAGAGAGAGAAAGGGTTAGAAATACTTACCTGTAAGGTCTTCATGCTAAGTCTTATCATCAAGTAAATCATCGTCATCCTCCCACTCCCTAATGTTAGAGGAAGGTGAGATATAAGGTATCATATCCCAATTCATGTCTTGCTCATCATGTTGTTTATTGTTAGGATCATGTTTGTTTGGTTTAATGTTATGATCAATGTTTTCTTGTTGAGATGCAAGGTAAGCTCGTTGCCTTCTCTTTCTCCCTTTTGCAAGTTGACATTGTTGTACTTTACAACTTAGTTTTTGTAACATAGGGCTTTGATTTGTTATGAATTTTTGTGTTGTAGAGGAGGAAGCACCAAGATCAAAGGTCCTTTGTCTAGGTGGAATGTTTTCTTGTTGAAGCTTACTATCATACTTATTCTCTATCCTCTTAGTGATGTCCAAATGACTTGAATATTCAAACGAATGAGGGACATTAAAGGTCTTCTCTTCCTTAGTGAAATCCAAGGTGTGCGAACAATCTACTAAAGGAAGAAGGTTGGTGGGAGGATCCACAGAGGTATGAATTTGATTATTGTTAAATGAATGCTTATTTTCTACCCATGGAATGTTCTTTGTTAAAGGGAGCTCTTCATTCACTAATACTTCATCTTGGCTAGGGAGAGCAGTGGAATTACTAAAGCTATCCCTAGTCTTCTCATTTGAGTATTCAATTATAGGGGAAGTAGGATAACCTATGGGATCATCATCAACCTTTTCCTTGCTACTCATGGAGAAGAACTCAGTTAAGCTTTCTAATATCGTAGGATGCTCACTCATGAGGGTTAAAAATTGGTCAAAATCAAGGTTTTTGATAAATGCATGCAAGGATACCATCAAAAAATGGCATGAAGGTGCCATTTCAATGCAAAAGTCAAGTGCAAAACTATATGCAAAAATAATCTTAAAATGCTTGATTTTTGGTACTTTTTCAATGCAAATGAATGAAACAAAGGGTGTTGTAAGGATTTTAATTAAGAGAAGAAATTTATATGTATAATATCAGTCCAAAACAGCAATATGATCCTTCTAAACACACTCTTGATGCAAATCCAAGATAATACCAAGTTAAACTATAGTGAAAATATGTTAAAATATGCACTTTTTTCACCAAAACTCAATGCAAAAGAGCATAACAAAGGGTGTTGTGAGGAAAATAATGATGGAAAGAAAATAATATCATTAATAACAGACACTTGGTTCCAAAATACCCAACACAACACGCTTTTAGTGCCACTTAAGGTAAAACCCTAGTGAAAATATAGCAAAATATGTAGTTTTTCACAGTTTTTCGATTCCAAGACCTAGCAAAAGAGGTGTTGTAATGAATTTTAGGATGTGAAGAAAATAATACTGATGATATTAGTTAACTCAATCCATAAAATTTGTCACAACACGCTTGGAGTGCAAACTAGGTCAAACCCTAGGGAAAAAATAGTTAAATTGTGTAGTTTTTCACCGAATTTTCAATACAAAATCCCATTAAAAGGGTGTTGTGAAGATTTTTAGGAGGGGAAGAAAATTATTTCCCTAATAAAATCTAATTAATCAAAAAATACTTTTCACAACATGCCTATAGTGCAAGTTTATAGAGTCGATAAGGCCAAATTTAGTGAAAATTGGTGTTTTTGAAGCCCTAGGCTTGAGTTCTTGGGACAAAATGCTATGTGAATGTTTTGAAGTCTGGATTATGATGAAAATTAATTAATCTCAGATCTGAAAATGATTTCCAAGATTTAATATGCAAAATGCCAATGCAAATTTAATGAAAATGCATGAAAATTGCTAGTTTTTTTGTTGAAATTTTCTATGCAAAAATGCAAATATTTGAAATCTAAATACAAATTTACACTAAAATGCAAGACTACAAACAAATAAAAATTTGAATGAGCCTCTAAAATCGGTAGAAAAACCTGAAAGAAGATTTTGCCTACTAACCCTAGATTTTGGAATTACTAGGTTTAATGAAAATTGTCAAAATTTCTGCAAAAGCCTAGCAAATTAATGATGAAAATGTAATGCAAATTTCTAAATTTTTGTGTTTTTCTATAGTTTATATCAGATTTGATGCAAAAATCATGAATTAGGAAAATTTAGAAAGAATTGATGCAATTTAGTAAGCCAAACAATGAAATTTTTTTGAATTTTTCTCAATGCAATAAGATGAAAGACTATATGAATGAATGAAATAAATCCAAATATGAAGACACATACTTAGCAAGTTGCAATTTAAGTCCAAAAACATGGGGTCACCAAAATGTTTAGTGGAAAATTGAATTTGTTAATGTTTTGGTGTTTAAATCTACCTTTCCACTTACATTCAAGGATCTAGGGTCGAGTGACAATTTACTATCATACCCTAGATCACTGTGCAATGTAGGGAATCTCAGATTAGGGAATTTAATTATCAACTTCTCTTCTCTTATGCTTAATTGACCATTAAAACCCTAATTATGCAAATATGGCAATAAATTGATGAATAATAGAAAATTTTCTTGTAGACAGAAGTAAAATATCAAATCACAAAGTACCTGTTTTCAGGGTTCCGAGGCGGAACAGTTAGGGACACTAGTGTGGGCGCCCAAGTCCAAGGTACCAGTTTCTTTGCGAGATCCTAACCTCCTTCCGACACTAATCAACACTGTAACTTCTATTTTCAAAAATTCAACTTTGGAGGACACTTGAGCAAGCACCCAAGTCCTAGAAAAGCTCCAGTGTCCTCTTCAAATCCTGAATCCTTGATGTCTACTAATCCCTCTTGCAACTCTACTTTTCTTGAATGCGACACCTATAACCTGCAATCACAAAACTTTGGGAGGGGGTTGTGGTGTTTAGAGGTTTGCCTTAGTCAAGCTCCGGAGGACACTTAAGTCTTCAAACACCATTGTCAGATAGAGAGTGCATGCCTAGGGAGGCAGAGGCAGAAATCCAAAGGAAATAATGATGAAAACACATTATAATGTCACCTTGTAGTGAATCTCTCATGGGAGGAAGATGCTCTCCATTCCATGAGGAAATTGATGCTCAAATCTACAAATACAAACACACAAACCACACAAGTCTGCTCTTGCAACACAATGAAAGCCTTGAATCACCTTGAGAATGCCTAAAGTTCACAATGATCATCTAGTTTCTAAATGAATGCCTAAGCATGCTTTTATATACAGCTACAAACAATCCTGCCAAGATTTTCATAATTCAAACTTACTGTGTCAGCAAAGGACCCAAATAATGGTCATAAACTGACACCCAAAAATTGGGGCTGCCCCAAAATAGGGCAAGACTAGGGCGTGGCCACCCAAGTCCTCCCCCCAATTTTGGGTAGGGTAAGGCTCAAGGGGTCCTCCTAGGTCGCGTTTGTCATGTTACATAGGGCTCATTCCATCAAGATGCCAAATTATGAAGTAAGATGTCCTAAATGCATGCAAAAGATTCAGGAACTAAACCTTATGAGGGAAAAGGCTCCAAGGGGACATTTTCCAACATTACAATATTTTTTCTCAAAACTAACTAAAATAATCTTATTAAATTACATATCCATGGTGCTAATCCATTGGTTGATAATGATGATGATGATGATGATGATGATGTCAGAGGAAGTTTTAGTCAGGAGAATAATGCCACTGGTAATGTTGATATGATATATATAATAAAATATTCATTAATTTTTATGATTCTTAAAATTTAATTTTAATATTTTATTTGTAACATAGATTATTGTATTCCACAAGAAGATTGAGATGTGATTGGGATTGTCATTGGTGAAGACCAAAGAATTGGTAAATTTCAATATCACTATTTTATTAATGAAATATGAAATCATTTTTTATATTTTTTGAACTTAATCTTTATTATTTTTATTACAAATGGTTGTAAATCAACTGATGCTTTTAATGATAACTTCCAAAATTTTGTTGATTATTTGAATTCACTACTCCAAGATTTACCAACTAGAATAGATAAAAAACATATCTTTAGTCAATGTGTTGAGAGATTTAGAAAAGATCTCCAAGCATCTCTTACTTCTTCCAAACTTACACTGATCCTTGGCTCAGAGGATATGCCTATGAGATAAATATCATCATGGTTTAGTCCAAGCAAAATGTGCAAATGCTAGTTTATTCATCAAAGAGGCAATTCCATCCATCAAGACTTGAATGAAAGAGTTGAGGATCATGAAGAATTTTAGTTCCACTCCATAGGTGGTAGGAAGCAAAATAAAAAAAAGGTCTCCAATCGTTCAGGCATAGCAATACAAGAAGAAAGGGTTATCATCAAAAAACAACATAGTGAGTACATTTATTCAAAATTATTTTAGTATTTTACATAGTAATACTTATTATTCTTACATCACATATTAAAAATATGCCATTGTCGATTTGGATGATCAAGACAATAATAGAATACGTTGATTGCCCTTTTGTATTGATCTAAACCACACAACAACCGATGAAATGTAAATTATTGATGGTAATTTTCTAACTATTAAATGTATTCATTCATTAAATGAGATATTTCCCAATTCCTATTTCTAATTAATTTTCTATAATTAATCAAATAAATAGCAAATACAGTTTGTGAAAATCAACCATCAATGCTTAATGGTATACTTGGTTAGACATTTCAAAAAACTATTCTAGGTAATTTAGAATTTTAATATTATTTTGATTAAGTATATATTGCACTATTAGACTTAATGTTGTATCTATGTTAATTTATTAAATACACATGTCATTGCAGCTTTAGATGATCAACAAAACACTAGGCAACATATGTTACCATTTTCTATTAATCTTAACTAAACACCAACAACAACAGATGCAATGCAAGCTAGAGATGGTAAATAAATTATGAAATGATTTTCTAACAGTTTTTTATGTTTAATTTTAAATAAATTTAATAACTAAACTATGTAATTTAAAGGTTTTGATGACATTGCAATGGAGGATCATGTTCAACACTATTATGGATAATCATTACAGTTTACTATACTTTCATCTTATATTGTATATTTACAAAATTTGCTCATTGGCCTAATTATAAGAAATACATTGATATATGTTCATGAAAAAATGTATGATCATTTGTAAAGTTAGGGTCAATCCCTTAGAATTAAATCATTTATCATTTCATGCATTCACCTAATTTTCTTATTTATCACACTTATTCATATGCATGCCAATATTGGGTCAACTTGAGTGCACAAATTGAAAAATCCAAATATGATACAAATGTTTAAGTACTTGCCTAGAATATCTTAAGTTGCAAATTTCTTGTTGGTCACATATTGGCATATTTTCTTGTTGAACCAACTAAATGCACATTTTGTCTTTCAAATGAAAATATGAAACATTTATTCTAGAGATGCATTTTTGTTAAAAAAAAGTGGCTTGTTATTTTTTGAAGATTACTTGCTTTATTTAGTCATCATTTGAGTTGAAAATAAGCTTTATATAGAATGGACCTAAAAAATAATGTGGTTATTATTTATTTTAATTAGACATATTATCCTCTTGCACTTATAGAAAATTAGATGTTCGACATCATTTTCAAGATCTTATATTTACTAGGAAACTACAATTTCAAGGCTTTATTTTAACATATTTTTCATAATTAGATCTTTATCTTTCTCAATTCTAAGTAGTGCTAAAGATGAATATAGAGATTGCCTATTAAATAAAACAAATCAAATTGTAAATTAATCAACAAATTCAAAAAATGACATTTTAATGCATATTAATGCTCTTTTGAGCTATTTTTATAAATAGATTGAATATCTTGTGTTTTCTTCCATATTTTGCATACACAATGCTCACTACTCTAAGATGACACATTCATGATAGTTGTTGGCCTACGAAACATGATGGAGTCAAAATTAGGAGAGAACAGCCAACTCCTCTCTTAAAAGGAGATTGCTTAATCTCTCTAAGGTATAGGGGTCGCTAGGTCTTGATTTGATGGGACAATTTAGAAGTCAAATGTATATTGTTTTAGTATGGATCTTGATAAGATTCAAGAAAAAAAGTCGCAAAGTATTAGACTTGATTTTAAAAACAATTGAAATTTAAAAAAATGAGGAGAAAAATATTAACAAATTTTAGTTTATTTACTATTTCTTCATAGACACAAAAAGAGATTTCCTACTTCATAAATTTATATTATTTTTTTAATTTTTTAATGTTGAAGGTACAATGTGTTCAACAAGTGGTGGAGTGTAATGATGTGAATATGTTAACAAAAACTCTTATCTTTTATTTTAATTTAGACAACCATAAATATAAATATATAAATGATTATTTTTGTTTGAATTTGTTTGCATGACTTTCTTCTACAAATTTAAAAATGAAAACCTTTTTTTTATAATATGTTTGTCCTATTAGAATAAAAGAAAAAGATCATTTATTTAGATATCTATTTGTGTACTTGGAGTAGTTTAAATTAATTAATTTCTTGGATAATACATAACTTTTTTAAAAAACAATATGTAAAATTATTAAAATAATTTATTTTCATAACATTTTCTCAAAGCAAATAAAGAAACAACAATTTAAATAAATAAAAATAAATCTATGAATCTAAGATCTTGTGATGTTATATGCATGAAACAACATAAATCTAAGAATCTAAGATCTTGGAACACAATCATACTACTATGATCTAGTTCAAGTGGTGTGAATCTATTATGATATGATCCTATCCTAAGCAGACATTGATTTGTACCTACAAAA
This sequence comes from Cunninghamia lanceolata, assembly GCA_027924645.1. Classification (NCBI taxonomy): domain Eukaryota; kingdom Viridiplantae; phylum Streptophyta; class Pinopsida; order Cupressales; family Cupressaceae; genus Cunninghamia; species Cunninghamia lanceolata. Next base: position 2,117,608 of record BSBN01000286.1, on the reverse strand, counting down.
GAAGCTTTCCTAATGCATATCTACATAAGGAAAAAATAGGTGGTGATAAGAAGCACTATTAGGACCCACTATAATAGTAAAGAAGAGAGAGAAACTTCCTTGTTAGTAGTTAGATCCTAAAACTAAGTCAATAATCGTAAATTTACATAGAAATAATAGGGGTGTTGGCTACTAACATAGATAGAGTAGTTGATAACTAGTACCAACAAGTGTTTTTATTTTTTATATGAGTAATGAGGGGTTTAATGATTCCAACCAAAGTGTTACAAATAGGGGTTTGATTCTCTAGCATGCATAATGTGCACTTCTAGACCAAGGTCCAAACCCATGAGTGTAGAAGCCTAGCAAGGGTAGAAAGCTTGTGAACATTTTAGCTCTATGGGGTTTGAATTTGGGTGGCCAACCAAACAACCATAATTCTCAACCATCACATTATGCCATTAATGGTGAAACAAGTGTCAGTGTTTGATATGTGGATATGCTTTCATGATTAGATACTCTCTATTCAATGACCTTATATTTTTAAATGACCTTGGGTGATGGCTTTAAATTTAACCAACAAAATATACAACTCAACTTTTTGGCACACACTAGCCAATAATGATCATGTATTGGATTCTTGGCCTTAAAATATAATCATTTTGAATTTTTGAAACAAGAGACTAAACTTTCAAGGCCATGATGTAGTCTAGGGTACATAATCCTAGGTGCGATCTAATCCAAGATGAGCATTATTTTAGAAAATAGATCTTGGATATTTTGAACATAATGATATGGCATAACAAAATGTTACATAGTGAATGTGTTAAAAGAGATTAAAAATGTACTAAAATCATACATTAAAATCATCCACACAAAATAACCTAAAATGGGAGCAAAAAATATAAGAGTAAAAACTTTTCACCTTTTAAAAACTAAACTTTTTGTAATAAAATTTTAATTAAAAATTTAAAATAATAACCTAAATTAATATAACATTTAAAATTTATGAGTTTAATACATACTTAAACATAAAATCATAAAATACAATTTTTATTTTAAAAAACTAAAATATATAAATATATATTTATTAGAATAAATAAATTTGAAAAAATTAACTTACTTTTTAATTTGATTTAAAAAATTAGTTAGTATGATTTTATTCTCTAAATTCTTTTTCTATTGGTAAAATTTTTAAATATCCAATGACTTATAAATTACAATTCTTACTAATATAAAATTAACTAAAGTAGAACTAACTTATACAATAATTATCTTAACTAAAGGTGTTTGGTCAACTCCGTCCTTAAATTCAATTTCACGAGCAAAGTGACAAGGAAAGGTGGGAGCCGCAAATATTTCCACCGTAATTTGACTTGTTCCGCTTCATTCATTTCTTATCATCTCTCACTATTCACATGAAATGCAAGACTTCCTTCCCATGTTGGAAACATACGGTATGAATTTATTATAGTTATTTAGGAAATAGGTTATGTGCAACATGAGGTGGAAGGACTTCGTATGCGATGAGATCATTTATTGTCAATCAATACGGAAGCATCATCATTTATTATAGTAGTTATGCATGGATGGGGAAGCGGCATCCATGCACGGTGCAAATATAAGGCTAGATAGCCGCTTCCCTAATAAATTGTGATGAAACATATCATTGGAAATATATGATTGTCACATGTCATGACCAATAAGGTAGATCATCATAAGAAAATAAAAACATAGTGCCATGTGTCACACATAATCAAGGGTTTTGAAAAGTGGTGAAGGATAATATACTTTAACTATATAAAGGACAAGTAAAAGGGGAAAGGCATTTCATTTACTTTGATTGATACACATGATAGATTGCACATGATCGTCATCTTGGTACACCACAAACTACATACTATCTATGGCCTAGACAAGGTATGAGCTTAGATAGTTGTCAGAGAAGTGTGATAATCGGTAAGCTAAATTTTTCATTCATTTGTTTCTATTTTAAATCTTTCCAAACATGTTCATTTTTTTATGATTTTAGGATATCGAAGACTTTTTAAGGCATTTCCACTTTCATAAAATCAATCCTAATTTTTTGGTGAACAATACACTATTTTCATTGAAATGATCCATAGTCTACAAAATCGATCCATGAAATCAATGCTCCAAACGTAGAATCATCTGTGAAATTAACTTGCAATTTGTAAAAATAAACTACAATAGTTGAATTATAATTTTCTAAAATTATTAGTGACATGATATTTTTCACCAATGTGAGAACTAATAGGTACATTGTCTTTTATGGATGTAGATTGAGTTAGAGATTTGAGAGTGAGTGGGCAACGTAAGATTATTGGGATCCCCAAGAGGGAGGATCTTCAACTTTTAGAGGTAGTGGGGATGAGTTATATGGCTGACTAGTCTATAGATAGATGATGGGTGCATGCTAACCACATTAGTAGAGCAAGGGAATTCTAAATCAATGTCTTTAATCTCCCAACTAGAGAGATTATAGTCCCCCTAGAGAAGAGCTTAAATTTGACGGTCGACCTTGCTTGTCAAGCAATTTTTTTGTCACGATCATCTATTTGAAGTTGCCTTTCAAATATTAAATTCTACCTATTTTATGAAATATATATATATATATATATATATATATATATATATATATATATATATATATATATATATATATAAGAATAATTAAATAGAAATTTTGACAGTTTACATAAAATCTTGCCTTTCAAGTGATACAGTCTTCCTAAAATTTTAATTGCATTTTATGGTTAAAATGACTAAATACGGTCATATGGCCATCAAATTTAAGCCCTGCCCTAGAGGATGTTTGGAGGATATTGAGGTTCCTAATTCAAGGGAGACATGTTACAAATAAGAGGTAAATGAACTATGAGAGGGAGATGGTGTTATACCATTATTTTTGGTTCATATATCTTCATAAAGGGAAGTAATTGCTACATAATTTCAAACCCCTTTTTTTCAAACTTACTTTCCATCTCTAAAATCTAATTGTTCCACTATAATAAGAAAAGATTCTAATTATCTTTTATACATAATTTAAAATTTGTATGAACCACCTACTACTCAAATTTAAGTAGAAAATCCACTTACGTAACCCATGGCATTAAGGGGGTTGAATCTGGTCCCTATTATTTTCAACAACTGCGGCCACTTTTGAACGCTGATTATTTGTTTTCGCTGAAAGTGAGGTTGGACTTCCTCGCTATATTTTATTTGCAAATATCTACGATTGAGCTCCACGTCCTGCAAACATTCCACTGCCACATTAAAAACGTAATTTACGGTTGACTGGGGTTGTCTTGTGTGGGAGGAACAAATGGGCACGTCTGGGATTCCAGGAAGAACGTCCACGTCTGGGATTCCAGGAGGAACAAATGGGCCCCTTGAAAAGGACGGCGTGCCAATCGCCTTCTCTCTTCTATAAGGATGAGACTCTCCCACCACTTGCTCACCGCCAAAATAAAGTTCCCTGTTACACCTATTGCCGTGTCATATTTCCAGTGCCAAATAGAGTTAAGCTGGCTGTTTTGTCTCTGGGTCCCATAAATTTGGGTCTCGTGGACGTCATTAAAAACAAACAATCAATCAATCCACTTCAGCAGACATCGCCAGCCCGTACTCTCCACAATCATCGTCCTTGCCAATCTCTTTTTACGCGCAGTTTATACGCTTACGCTTTGTCTTAGATTTTAGCCTTGGATAGAGCTCAGTTTAGTCGCCTAGTGTAGTTTATTTTTCTATAGTTTATTTTTCTAAAGATAAATATGATCTAGTGGTGTGGGGTATTTATCCAAACGTTACTTTCTTTTTATTTTATGGTCAAATGAGTGTAGATTCTGAAGTGTATGTTCCCAGCTGATCTAGATGGGAAAAATCCTATATTTTTAAATGAATTATGGATTGATATTCATGGGGCATGGGTTTGCATTTTATAAATAGGAAATAAGTTGAGAGAGAAAACAACGGTGAGGAACAAGACAAGGTCCTAAAGCACCTTCCCTCCCGTGGATATTATGGATCTGAAGAAGGCATCTGTTCTGGCCAGAAATGTAGCCAAGGGAAGATGGTTTGTGGTATTTATATGTTTTCTGATCATGTCCCTTGCAGGAGGGACATACATATTTGGTATATATTCAGAAGCAATAAAAACAGTCCTGGACTATGACCAGGAAACTCTGACCACATTGGGGTTCTTCAAAGATCTGGGAGGGAATGTTGGAATTGTGTCTGGTCTCATCAATGAGGTCACTCCACCATGGGTAGTTCTAGGCATAGGAGCCATTATGAACATCACTGGCTATTTGATGATCTGGTTGTCTGTGACCCAAAGGATTGCCAGGCCTAAGACATGGCAGATGTATATATACATCTGCATAGGAGCCAATTCTCAGACTTTTGCCAACACAGGAGCTCTGGTTACATGTGTCAGGAACTTTCCTCAGAGCAGAGGAAGTGTGCTGGGAATTCTTAAAGGATTTGTGGGGCTCAGTGGAGCCATCTTCATTCAAATATACCATGCAATTTATAGCCAGGACAACACTGGAGTAATTCTGCTGCTGGGTGTGCTGCCTGCTGCTGTATTCCTGGTTGTCATGTTAATAGTGAGATCCACTAAAGTGGTTGCAGATAAGAAGGAAATGAAGCGCTTCTACAATTTTCTCTACATAGCCTTGGCTCTGGCGGGGTTTCTGATGATTATGATTGTGGTGGAGAATCGAGTGAAAAATTTTCCACAGTCAGGCTACCAAATTGTAGCTGCCTTCGCCATACTTTTCCTTATGTTTAATCTTGTTGTGGTTGTTAACGCAGAGATGGACAATATGAAGCTACAAAGATTGTCTTCACAGAACGGAAATGGGTTTCAGAAGACTCTGCATATTGATGTTGTTGAAGATGATGTCAAGATCAAAAATGAGGAAAAAAACCAAAATGAGATCAATTTGACAAATTGGAGCAGTGAAGTTCCTGTGAAGCAACAGGAAGGCAAAAGCAGTGAGCAGCCTGAATCCTTAAGAGCCCGTCTGGTCAAAATGTTCAAGAGTCCCAGAAGAGGAGATGACTACACCATCCCCCAGGCACTTGTGAGTGTGGACATGATAATCTTATTCATAGCCACTACTTGTGGGGTTGGAACCACTCTCACCGCCATTGACAACATGGGTCAGATTGGCAAAGCGCTGGGATACACTCCTGCCTATATCAGCACTTTTATTTCTCTAATCAGCATCTGGAATTTTTTAGGCCATGTGGTGTCAGGATTTCTATCTGAGTATCTGTTGCAAAAGTATAAATTTCCCAGGCCTTTGATGTTTACAATAATCTTGCTTATTGCTTGTGTTGGGCATGTTTTTATAGCATTCGCTCTGCCAGGATCACTGTATGTAGCCTCAGCCGTTATAGGCCTATCTTTTGGAGCTCAATGGCCTGTCTTGTTTGCTATTATCTCAGAGCTCTTTGGTCTCAAATATTATGCCACTCTCTCAAATTTTGGGGCAGCTGCAAGTCCACTGGGATCCTATCTTTTCTCAGTCAGAGTCGCTGGAAGATTATACGACAAAGAAGCCAGAAAACAGCTGCATACTTCTCAATCTTTCTCAATTTCCAGAACTCTGTTACAGGCGGCTAGTGCACCAGCACCTGCTCAGAGTAAACTCACCTGTTTAGGACACGAATGTTTTCGTTTTAGCTTTATCATAATGACGCTCGTCTCATTATACGGGGCTCTTATTTCAGCCATTCTTGTTGTGAGAACATGGAAGTTCTACAGAAGTGACATTTATGCCAAGTTTCGACCTGAGGCTGAAAACTCTTCTGTTCCGGCCAGAAATGTGGTCAAGGGAAGATGGTTTGTGGTATTTATATGCTTTCTGATCATGTCCCTTGTAGGAGGGACTTACATATTTGGCATATATTCAGACAGTGGTATCAACCAATATGTTACGGCTACGCGGGAGGGTCTCAAACCTTCTGAACCCAAGGGTGATCCAGGCCATGGTGCCCATCATTATTAACCAACATATTTTGTCACTATTTAAGTTATTTTTAGTTAAGTATGGAAATATGAACTCTCTGATATTTGTGGGGCCATAGCTTATGGAATCAAAGATCTTGCTTATGTGATAATGTTTAGCACCAGAAGGTTGAGTAGATCAGAAGGTAGGTATAGCAAAGCCTTATATTGCATGTAATCTAAAAATAGTGAGAATTGGAATCAATAGAATATAGTCAAAGGTTGAGAAAGTATGTTTCTTTGTTGTTCATCAATTGCATGAATGGTTATCTGCTTCAGTTATCTAAAAACTAAGCAATTCAAAACAATTAATCAATAGAATAAACTTATCTTATTGAAAGATTAATTTTGGTTTACAATTGACTCATTTATATAAAATATTGCTATCTTATTTAGATTCGATAAATTTTAGACAAAACAATTTAAAATCATAAGTTCATACAATTTGAAATGAAGTTTCTTTGAGTTGTTTATATTAAAATATAAAATCGTAATATGCTTGTAGGTATTCAAGCTATTGCTCAGGAAATAAATACAAGCTTATTAAAATAAAAATATCAATATTCTTGCAGATGTGATAAGTTGAAGGAATTAAGACGAAGAATTACATTGCAAAATCATCATTAAAATGTTGGGTAAAAAAAAAACATAAAATTTTAGCCATACCATCAAAATTTTGGGTATATCCATTCTACTTCATGAAATATAAAAGTTTTAATGTTTCTATTAGTTCGATGTAGATATTATATATGTAATGCTCATTTTACAAACAATGGCTCCAAGAATAATTGACAAATAGAAATATTTGAAATAATTTGTCAAGTAATGAATTTAATCTATTTAAACAATACATAATAGAATTGAGCATGTATGTCATGCTTGCACCTAGAAATGCAATGATAAATTTTTTTGATTAAAGGGTAAAAAGGTTTTAAAAGGACCTTAAACCTTAAACACAAACATAAAAATCTATACCATAATATCAACATAACAACAATAAAACTATAGCCAAGATGCCCATAAACTACTTAGACAAAGCCTTACAGTCACAAGTTCATATATATATATATATATATATATATATATATATATATAGACATGCCACCTAATAGATCCACTATAGATGGTAGATGGTGTAGAGTCTCAACCGCATTAAGCTCCTCCTAATAAAATTATGCATGTTGGTTGATGAACTCCTCCAACCCACTTTTATCCTCATTCTTTTTGGTGTTGCTTTTGGTCCATGAGCTAGGGCATCAGTCTTCATATCACTTTTAGCTTGTGGATGCCCAATATCATGAGTGGAATTTTTAGTTTTTCATTGAGAATCTTAATCCCTAAAGCATTATTTTTAATAGTCCTTCATAGATTCTCTTTCATGTCCTAGAGATCTTTTTCCATCACATATATTCTTTCCACCTATTTTGAGTTTTCATCTCAAAGTCTACTAATTTCTATCATTACTTCCCATAGATTGAATATTAATTTCTCTTCTTCAGTGGGAACAAGGATCTCCCCATCATAATTTTACTAGCATAGAAGTTTTGATATTAAGATAGTTTATTTCCAAAAAGAACCACTTAGAAAGGTTATGTCAATGGTCAATTCTTCATGAAGACTAGAAATCTTATCAACAATTTGATTGACTATCTCCATAATGGCTTCCATAGAGGCAGAAGAATAGTGAGAAAGGTTTTGGTTGAATGAGAGGGACCCGAATAGGGACCATCAAATTTTGGGAATGAGATACCACTAGTAGGTTCAAGAAACCCTTTTATGTTTCCTTTCCCTCTATCCTCATACACCTTCCTCTACTTCATCTCCTCCATGCCACTATCCTTAATCCTACCAAGCCTAGCCCCCTTAATTGATATTCCCTAATTATCCACATGACCACCCCTTTGTTTAATAACTTCCTCATACTCAAAATCAAACAACTGGGCCTCAAACCCATCCTCCCATTCCTCATTTCCCTCATAATCTAGATCAAAAAATTATTATTTCTCCTCTAAGGAACCCAAACACTATCCTTAAGGGAGGACTCAATAACCATTCTAGAACTTCAAGGCCTTTTCCTATAGGGCGAATAAGGATTAACCATAGGGTTACTATCTCTAATGAAAATAATGATGAGCAAAATCAAACCCTGATGCAACGGGGCAAGGCCTAACCCCCACAGTTTAAACTCTAGAATCAAATTTTCTAAATAGGTTAATAGATAAAACAAGAAGGAGACTAGCATATCATTAGGAAAGTGGTTGAGTAGAATGAAGTGGTAGGAGTAAAGGACTTTGAAACAACCCTCAAGAGTAACATATCTCATAATGCACAAGGCCACCACTTCCCAAGGCTTCTTTAACAAACTCCTAGCATGGTTGGTTGTAATTTCTTGAGTGAAATGACATAAGTTAGTTTTAATATCCATTCTCTATTTTTTATTTCCATTTCCATTTCCAACTCCTAAAACTATATCCAACATAATACATGATATTTTGAAAGCATTAAAATTTTGATCTCTCAAAGCATTAGAAATACAAATCATTGGAATTATGATCTCTTAGAGTGGAAAAAATACAACTATCAATAATAGCTATACTTTTTAAATAAAAAGTTCACTCCTAAGCCCCCTTTGCATATTACATTACTGAAGCACATCAAGTTTCTAGTGAGAGAGTATAAGTAACTTTGTCCCCAAATGAACATGAAATCAAAAAGCATAATGTTCATCATCCATAGTAACTGTCACAAATGATTTTCTCTTATGGTCGACTAGATGCCAACATATGTAAAAGAAGACAAAGAGATCTTAAATATCTCTTTTCATGTTCTTGAAAGAGATCGCATATCATCTAAAACATATTCTAGTTGCTTTTTCATTGCTCCAAATTTGAGTTCTTTTTTATGTGAAATATTTATATCAATTTATCTAAAGAGCCAATATTTTTTTTCTTAAATCCCTCCCTACAAAATTGTTTGCAATATATCAAACACAACAAAGTTATAAATCATGGTCACCAAATTTTTCTATTTAATTTTCTCATTTTCATTAGGTTTATGAAATGATCATTATCCAAATCATAAATTTGAAAACAATTTATTTTGAGAGGAAAAAGTAACTATAAAAAATAATTTTACTTGTAAAACATTTTTGTTATATGAGTAATTAGTAATCACATTGGTCTATATGTCTAAATTAATGTGTTTGTTCTCACACAAATCTAATGCAATGAGTGCTAAGTGGGCCATTCATGCTCAAGAGAGATGGGTTCTTATGAAACACTACTCATGAAATATAGGTCTATTTGTTGCAAGTATGTGCCTAATCGGTGTTGTCATTGATGTCAACATATCCTTGTTGTCATTGGTATCAACTGTATCTTATTCTTTTACTTGTTTAGAAGACTTTTATGTTGAGGATATTGAGAAAATTAGCCTCTCTAGAAGAAACAAGTGAGTTATAGAGAAGTGCAGTACAGACAGTGAGTTGTATGCTGAAGAACAGTTTGGTAAACTGCTCTGCATTTATTTTTGCTTGAAGATCATTGTCTATGGATTGAAAGTAAGTTAGAGGTATGACTAAGGATGCTACATGCTAGGCTTGAGCCCTCCACATAAATATCCAAGTAAGTTGTGTTCACCAGAGTGAAACCTACTTTTCTGTAAGATCAGTTAGGACAAGGAGAAAGTATTCAACTCTACATTTCTCTGCAATAAAGTATTTTGCTCTACGATTCTAGAAGGAAGTCTGGGATGATGATAAGTGCCTACAGTTTCAATGGTTCATGGTTTGGTGGTCTGCAAGCTATCTTTCCTTTATGACAATTGAAGACAGTAAAGTTCATGTGTTCCAGTGTGAAGATTCTTATGGGAAAAGTGATTAAAGGTTGTGCGGTTGCTCTTGATGATTATAATGCATTTTTGGATGTCTCTTGATCATGTTCCTATTTGGACTTTGGTCTACGTTAATAAATTGAGATTTTTTTTGAAGATTTTTCACAAATAATGCAACTTGTAACTAGTCTTAGCTGACTTGGTTAATCCCAGTGATTGCGGAGATCTCTTGAAGATTGTGGAAGCGTGTTGAAGCATGGAAGATCATGTTTGAGTCACAGCTAAGGCATGGCATGATCCGCATATAATTCTACTTCATCCCCTTTGCATAATGTTGTAATAGGTCAAGACCTATTTTGTAAATGATTGTAATACCGACCTTGGAGATTGTTCCAATGATTGATGATTGTGATGCCGACCTTGATGATCCTTCCAAGGTTTTTGTAGTGTATAAATACTTGTGGTTGAGTCATGAAAAGTTGTCCTTGAGAGAAAATGAAAAGATATTAAGAAAGGTTCAAAAGGAAGAGCAGAGAAGAGGTAGAGGAAAGAAGAGGAAGAACAGAGCAGAGGAAGAATAGAGCAGAGGAAGAGCGGAGCAGAGGAATCATTGTACTTCAGTCACAAATATAGAAAGGTATTGATCATGGCAGTGAGCTGCCAGTAGGGTTTAACAGTCATTATTGTAATCTTGCTAGGTTTAGGGTTGGGGCAATGAGCTTGCTAGACCTAGTTGTTCTTCATGGTAGTAAACTAGTATATTTAGGCCCGTGGAGTGACCAAGCTTGAACATCATTATTTCAAGATTGTAATATATTTTAAGAGCTAATCATCTCTATGTTTTTTCCCCACCTTGGGGTTTTCCACGTAAAATCTGGAGTCTCTTGTGTTTGATGTTGTATCTATGGTTAAGTTTCTGATTTCATGCACTCATTGTTAAATCATAATAATTGTGGATAAGTGATGAATGTTTAATTGTAGAAAGTGTTTAAGTTTTTGGGATAACTGATTCAAGCCCCCTCTCAATTGTCCAGCGCATATCAACACTATTACATTGACTTGGGAACAACATAGTTGAATCTTAATCAAACATCACATAAACTGAAAAAATAAAAAAAATGTCACTTGATATTATTTAGAAACAATTTATACTATATTAAAGATGTGCTATTGTCATAGTCCATGAGAATGATTTGTAATTATTCTAGAATATAATTATGTTGAGTTTATTGCATCAACATTTTAAATCACACATCATGATCTATCATCTATAAAATTTTCTATTCTTCTTGATGATGGATCATGGAGAGTGATCTAAAATTTTGATGGAAAAAACTTCACAATGTTTGCTCCTAGAACCATTACAACTTAGTTTAAAATAGAAGCATTACAATGTAGTATTTACTATAAATAAAAATTTATTTTGTGAAACATTATTGTTAGAGGAGTAATTATTTATCTCATTTGTATATTTTTCTAAATTAATCCAGATTTGTTGTCACATAGTTTATACCAAAAATATTCTAATTTATCATGAGGACTATAGAAATATTATGGCTACAATGGATTTGTGTCGGTTTAATAGTTAATGAAAATAATGCATATAGATAGGCTAGTTAAAATGTGAATGAAATTGAAGTATATTAACTAACAATGGCTTCAAGAACAATATAAAATGAATGAGTTAAATCCCAACGCATAATTGCAATTGTTAAGCATGGAATAAAATAGCATGTTAATAATTATCAAAAAAATCAACAAAAAGTTTCAATTATCTTGTAGAGTTTTATTGAGTTTTGAAACATGGAGCTTTACATAATTGAAATTTATCAAATGTAAAAGTAAACATCCATTCAACCATTTGTCATTAGAATCTATATTTTCTTGTATTATGATAGGAGAAAACTTAAAATCCTTATTCTATGTTATTGTACAATTTTAGCACAATTTGACACTAATTTTTCACTTAAAACTAGGTTCTTTATTATTCAGAAGGCTCCATGTAGGTAGAATTTTATAGGAGGAAAGAGAACATTATGAATATTTATTTCTATATTTTTTACACAAGATTGTTTTGTTTAGAACTTGTAAATATGGGACAATACATTTATCAAAATAAGAATTCCACAAGTTCTTATATGATAGACAATCTTTGTTACTAGGTAATCACATCTAGATAATCACCCAAACGATCACTCCTAATAATAGGAAAAATTTAAAATTCTAAGTTTTAAGAGAGTCTTTCTACATGAGGTCTATTTTAAGGATAGATATAAACAAAATTTACCCATCCAATCATGCATCTTCTCTCCTTTTCTTTGGATGTAATAATAATAGAATATGTCATGCATGGAATAGAAATATGAGCATTAGGAGTGGAATGTTGTCCTATAGGAGCCAATGATTTTAAGGTTTTGGAGGGAAGAGAAGTCGACCAGAGCATGAATAGAAATATGAGCATCAAGAGTGGAATCTTGTTTTGGAGGAGCCAAATCTTCTTCCTTGTCTAAAGATTCCTCTAAATCACTGAGCATACCTATAGAATTCATGAGATACAAAAGTTGCTCCCAAAATTTGTGACCTTTTCACCATTTTTTATCACAACTAAAACATAGCACGTTGGCCTTTTTCTCTACAAACTCTTTTGTGGATAGTTTGTGAATCATGGCGGGTTTAGTTCCCTAATTTGTTGCATCTTTGTTAGGTTGAAAAGAGGACCCAACAATTTTTTGTTGGGATAAAATTTTGTCCCTATTGAGCCTAGCCAATGTAAGAGCATTATGCTAGACCTAACCAGTTTAAACATGAGAACCTCAGCCCTGAGATTCTCTTTTAGACCACTCATGAAACAACTTTTGAAAAATTGTTCATCAAGGCCATGGTTTTGGTAGCTAGTTTCTCAAACTCTATTTGATAGTCTCATACTGAATGGGTCTAACGTATTTAGTGAGGTTGCCTATAAAGTCTTCATATGCACAAGGACATAATTTGTTTATCCATGTGAGAAATGGGTGAGTCCTCTCCAACCACTAAAAATACTTAATAGCTTGTGTGATGCCTAGGTAGGTTGTAGATGATTGTGATAATACAACCATATGGACCATACACCTATACAAATCTATATAGACTATACAAAATTTTCATAGGCTAAATTTCTCTAAACTCCTAAGAAATCACCCAAACTTTTTTCTACAAAGGGTATCAAGTTTTGTTTGAAAATATAGGTTTTTAGACCTTCTAGATCTAATGACAAGGTTTATTTTTGTCCAAGATGTCATTTGTATAACTTTACCCCCAAAAGCCTCACAAAATGAGCCCTATCAAAGACCCATTTTCCAAATCACCATAAAACCCTAGATCTGCAACAACCTAGATCTATAGCACATCTAAAAACCTTGAAATTCCTTTTCTTTTTCTAGCATGACCATGGATTCAACTATGCACAGTATCTACTCATACCAAGGGTTAACAACCAAGATCTATCCTACAACCTAACAACTAGGGCCTTGATACTAAATGAAAAGAAATTTGTAGAAATAACAAACCATTTCCACATAACCCTCATGAAAGAAAAATATGCAAAAGATGTATTAAAAATACACAACACAAAAGAATGAAAAAGCATATAACAGGATGACACCAAATGTACCATGTGAAAACCCTCTCAAGAGGAATAACCTAGCCTTCAAAAGCACCCACAAAACTCAATGTATTATCTATTGAACACAATGAGATGTTGAGAAAGTGGGTGAATCATCATATACTAAAATTTAACTAGTTATTTACCAAACCAAACTGATTAACTTAGAGAATAGAAAGGAAATTATGCAACACACATTTAACACCAGTATTTTTACATGGAAAACCCTAAAACAGGGAAAAACCATAGTGAGGATTGGCTAACAATATATTATGCTCACTACAAAAGTATTACAACTTTGGTTTTAGGGCTACAACCCAAGGAAGTTACAACTCCACATATTTATGCTTACAACAATTACAAATTTGATTTAGGGCTACAACCCAAGGAAGATATTACTCCCTAAGTACTCTACTTACTACAATAGGATATACAAATATAGTAACTACACAAACTTTTGTAAAGAGAACATCTGATTTATGATGGTAATGCAGTCTTCTATTTCTTGCTCAACACATGTCATCAAACTAATTATGCACATGTCATATATTTCATTATTCTCTACTTATCTTCACATATGCTCTTATGTGTCACATTTATGAACTTGATCTTTTATAAATATACTCTGGAACACTTCAAAACACTGATTAGGTTGTCATCACAATCAACATTGGATGAAATGTGTAGCTCTTCACAAGTCAGCATCCATACATACAATATGATCAGAAAAACTTGTTGTAGACCTTAGAAATTCATAAGGGAGATCAAGACATATCTTTCCATACCTTCTAGTGTTAAGGAAACTAATAAAGATCCTCCACACATATCATAAACTTAACCAGTCGGCTTAAATTTCTCAGGGCTGCTCATTATCTATCTTCATACTGTCGGGGAGAAGCCAAGAACTCTATGTGGACCAAGAATTTAATCATACATGGTCTCAACAACATTCATACACCTTACTGAAGAAGTATCATATCAAAGTATACATCCACAAAATAGGAAACAGAGCATTTTGGACCACATGTGATACTTCACATCTCAAGATATGATGTTGTGGTGCAATACAAGGCCTGAAGCCTTTTGAGAATGAGCTTAAACATCATTGTATGTTCCTTGTTAGATTTGCACACCTTTATCTAATGAATCTAGAGGAATTCAAGAGTTTGATATGGATTATTAGGAGTCTGAAGGATGGTTATACTCAAATGTTTACTGGCAGACATAACTACTTGATGCGGTACCGAAAAATGGAATTTATCTACATGCGGATCATACCTAATATACCTTGGATGATGTAATACCTCCACACAAGCTCTAATGGTTGTTTCATCCTCTGCAAAACTCTACCCTATGCAAATGGGCTCTGAAACAATCTGTATTGCCTCTAAGTGATGGTCAATACTTTGTCCCTTGTAACTTTTTATGTTGATGATGTGAGGACTTGAAAACTTGGATTTATCATTTCAATACCTAAATAAATTTGTCTTTAAAATCACAATATCAAATATTTCTCTATGGAGGAATACAAACCAGAACAAGATGACTCTGCCTTAGGATGTGCATTATGAATACCTTAGTCAGATTTTTGCTTCTTGTCATTAAGTGTGGTAGCTCCAACTGATTAGATATACATGTAGGGCTATTGGAATCATGTAATCTGAACATAAGTTATTACCTTTGCACCATGCTCACACACTAATCTAATTATCTTACCATACTTAGAATGTTTTCTCTCCTTCTAGACTAGTTTTCCTTGACCATATTGACTCTTCCTCTGTACAAGTCTGTCTATACATTTCCATGTACTATGTTGACATCAATGTATACTATGTTGACATTAATGAAAATATGTCATTGATGGCAATATATGGGCAGGTGCAAAAAGATGGGGGGCCAAAAACTGGCCAAAATTCTTAAATTTTTTAAAAAAGCCATAATTCGTGTTATGTCTTGGTGTTGTCGAGCCTAAGGCTCAGTAGCACCAAGGCCATAACATGCTTGCACTATAAGGTGGGTGCATTACAGCTCTTTATAACAAAAAAAAGCAACATTTGTCATTTCTGATTTCTACATTTTCTTGCAAACTTGCGGCCTGCAAACCCTTGAGAGTGCGCTCACATTATTGGAGGCCAAATTCTTCACCAAATTGTCATCGATTCATCAAAATACCGCCATGATGTCGAGGAGGCAAAAGGAGTAAGTTTTGTTTGTTTTTTTGTGTGAATTTATTACTAGATAGGTAGATTTAAGTGGGTTTTTTGATGTAAATTTCTTTAATTTATAGGAATTAATAATGCACCTCCTTCTCCTAAAAATCCTCAATCACCTCAACACCAAACACCTGATGAAGAACAACCCCAACAACAAACACCTCTAGTAATTTCGTTAATATGCCCCTGGAACACAAGAAAAATTAATGGGGCAAGGGTAAAAGCACAAACCTGTGTCACAATTTATTAAGGAATCGGCCAACAACAATTTTTTTTTTGAACTTCGACCTCATAAAAGTGGCATTTATGTTTTGAATTTCGAAATGATGTAAACTAATGAAATGTAGATCTCTTGATGAATGTTATGCTTGTAATTTTTTTAAAATTTTAAAAAATTATTTTGACATTTTAAAAAAAAATTTAAGAGAAAATTTTGAATTGCTGAAAATTTCAGGAAAAATGACTTTGAGTCCACGTCACAAAAAAAGAGCAAACAATGTTATTTTTCCCTAATTTTTTTTCCCAGATAGAGGAGTTCAATATCTAGTGCATGGAGGAAAAAAATCAGTTTTCAATGCAATTTTTTTTTGTAATATCATTTTAAAGTCAGACTTTACAGAATCTGATAGTTTTCATTCCATGTCAACTTTTGTATAATTTTTTTTTATCATTTTCACAAAACCAATTATACTCTTTTGGAGAGAACTCTTTCCTCTAGTGCACCATATAATTTTGAAAAAATTTGGATGTGTTTTGATATTTTTTTAATTTCTAATTAGTGTCATCTCTTATTTTAACAACTTACTTGCAATAATTAAAAAAAAACATATTAAAACTAATCAAAATGTTAAAAAAAAATCATATTTGGATTCTAGACTCGGAACTCTACAAAAGGGTTTTTTTTAAAAATAATCCATTCTGATTGAAGAAATATTTAGTTTAAGTTGAGAATTTTAGAAAACCATAGAAAATGAGGAGGTGGCTACCATGTAAGATGCCACATAGATGATTTCGAGCGAATCAATTTGGGGGCAAAATAGACTCGCCCGAAATTAAATAATTCCAGTGAGCATCGGTCAGTGGTTTGTTTGTTTATTTATTTTTTTTATAAAACTTAAAAATATATATATAGCTTCATTTTTTATGTTTTTTCTCAATTCAAGCATCAAGGAGAAAATGGAAGAAGCAGAATTTTTCACAATAGAGGTTAAAAATTATTTTTTTATTTTTTTTCAATTCAAGCATTTAGAGAAACCACACAAAAGGAGTTTTTTTTTGCAAGAGAGGCAACAAATTTTTAAGGTATGTAACATGATTATCAACTTATTTACTCATTTTACCATGTAGAAATTGAACTTCAGGAGTTATTTATTAGAATGTATATGTGTGTAGGTGAATTAAAACAAGCAATTTGTGATGGGGAATAAAAGAACTAGAATAAGGTTGTATGACCAAAAAGAGATAAAAAAACCCTAGGAACATCTAGTCAAGAACAACCCATTGAAATTATTGATGAACAAGTTGAAGGGCGTGTTAATGAACAAGTACAAGATGAAATTGGTAGTAGTGATAGAAATTTTTTGCATGGAATTAAAAATCTTATGGAGATGGATGAGGATGCTCTTTTCAAAAACATTTTACCTGAACATATGTTACCTAAAAGCACAATAAAATTGCACTCTAAAAGAATTTGGGGAGAATTTTTTGAAGATAAATCTCTAATTGGAAGAGCACAATTATGTGCAAAGTTATTTAGGAGAAAAGAAATGACCCCTATTTTGGAGTTGTTAGGAGTTGATAACAAGAAAAAATCTTCAAATTTAGTAAATCAGATAGTAATTGAAAACTTGCAAGTAGCATTGGATTCTGTTCAGACCAAGACTCGAAGTTCTGATTTAAGTGCTACACGTAGAGCATTGATGACTGTAATTTCTAGTAAGAAATTATCACATAGAAGACAAGTTAAAACAATTGTCCAATTAGTAAATGTATCTAGGAGGTCTGTTCAAAGGTATATCAAGAAGAGAAATAGATTAGATGAAAACATTGAAAATAATTGGGTAAATATTTGTCGAGTCCCTCAGAAAATATAAAACAAAAAGTAATTGGATATTGGACCGATCAGTCCGGTGTTTCTTCCAATAGAAGGGACACTATACAAATAAAAGATGATGATGGTAAAAAAATTGCTTATCCAAAGCATTTTATAGATACAACACAAAGTGAATTTTTTGAAGCATTTAAGCAAGAATTTTCACAAGTGCAGATTTCTCAAAGGATGTTTGAGAATTTACGACCAATTTTTGTACGTATAAATAAAGTACATGAAACTTGTTGCTGTTGAAATCATGTTGAATTTCACCTACACCTATAATCATATAAAAATCTTATGGCAATAGTTAATCCAAATGTAGCCATCCCTAGAAGTACAACACAATTTGTGAAGTCTATCTTATGTGAAAAATCAGAAGATTCGGATGAATTCAATGTACAATGTATAATAAATATATGTGTAGATTGTAGAAATTTGATGAAATTTTTACCATTTGAGAATATTGATCATTCAATGTCAGTTGTTTGGAAGAGAATTGAATATGAGAAATACTCAACGAAGTCAAGAGCTGAATCCAGAAAAATTGTTTTGAGAGAGAGTGAATTGCTTGCAACGAGTTTATGAATAAATTTCATAACATTGTATACCCACATATCCAACATTGTCATGGCGCAAGATGGCAAGCTAAGCAATTTCGTGACTCAGGATTGTTTTCCATTGGGTTGTATTCTCACTATTGTAGATTTTTCTAAAAATTATACATTTAGTCCTCAAACTGAGATTCAAAGTCAATATTATCATTCAGAGCAAGTCGCAATCTTTGTACAAGTTTGCTATAGACATGCTGAGTTATTTGTAGATGAGGTAGACAGTACCGATGATGATTGAATTATCATCAAGGAGGTTCACTTTTATATTAGTGATGATACAGGTCATGATAGAAGCTATGTAGCACATTGCTTTCGAATGTTTTTTGAAGATTTGAGACAACGTGGCATTAATGCATTACGACACTGGATTTGGTCTGATGGATGTGCTAGTAAGTGTTGATTTTATTATTATTTTTTAATTTTTAATTTTTAATTTAAAAATTTATAAAATTTTAAGACTTGAATTTTTAACTAATTTTTGGTTTTCAAATCATTGTTCATATATAACTATTTATAGAGGACAATTTACAGGACAATTTAAGTCTGCAAAAGCATTTAATTGGTTAATGCAACAACATGCTAAATCTAGCATAAAGTTTTTGTGGAATTTTTTTGAGAGTGGACATGGAAAAGGAGAGCATGATGGAGTAGGAGCATGTGTAAAGTGTGCACTTCGCCAATATGAACTTGCAGGTAATGTACACTAGATACGGAATTTACTTGTAAAACTTTAAAATTGTTGAATGCAAGTCTACAATGATTTATGTAATTGATCTACATGTATTGTAATAGTTGGATGTACATGTGAACTTTTTTAAATTCTTACCTCTTACCTGAGAACTTCACCAACATAAAATTGCAGGTAACACCATACAAAATGCAAATCAAATTGTTAAATGGTGCAAAAGTCATTTTCGTGTCCGTGACTCAATATACAACAAACGCTATTTTTGGGAAGTTAAAGGTATGTTAATTGAATTTATGTTATTTGAAAACTTTAATATTTAAATTTAAGTACACATGTGATTTAATTGAATTTTAGTTTTAATTGAGATGCTCCAGAATTTGTTCATACGTGTAGATATTGATCGGTTGAATCCATATAATTGTCAAGTAATTAATGGTGTTAGAAGTTTGCATCAAGTCATGACTACAAGACATAGCAAGCCTCTTACTATTCAAGTGAGAAAAACCCTGTTTCTATGTTGATTGCATTGAGAACAATGCAAATATTCTACAATGTCCAAATGTAAGGGATGGATATGTTTCACAATGGGAAATAAAAAAAATAGTATCAAAGCCTCCCTTTGAAGATAGTGACATAGTAGATGTATATGATCCTATATATTCAGTTGATTATGAACATGTATTAGATTTAGTTGTTATAGGTAAGTTGTACATAATTGATTTATATTGTAGATTGTAATAAAGTTGTGAACATTTAATTTACTTTGTTCAACTCAAATGTACAAACGTGTTTACTTGTGGCATGTGTACAGGAGATATTTTTGCTGTGGTTGCAGATCCTGACAATACAAAAGGTGTAGATTACTATCTACTAAGATGCACACAAGCAAAATCAAAATTGTTAGAATCAATGGCAGATGGTGATGGACAATCATATCCCATTGCATCAGTTGTTGTTGAAGGAACCTATTATCAACAAGTAAAGGTAGATAAAAATGGTATTATATTTATTGATTATATGCCAGGACAGAAGGTTCTGTAGTACAGTCACTTAGATATAGCAACAAGATTAAGTTTGGCAACTTTACGAAAAAGAGAACGTGGCCAACAAAAGTGGAGGTTGTCTATTGAAGATCATGAAAAGATTTTAGAGATAATAAAAGATACAGAAGATTCATATTATATGTACCAAGAGCTCTAACTACATTATTGAAGAGCGAGTTGAACCAATCGATACATGGTATGATGGTATATGCACACTTGAATTATCTATTGATTATTGATTTGTTTTAAAATGTACATGTGATTCTTGATAGTTCTTTCCTTTCAAATTTTAATTTCAATGGTTCTTAGTTCAAATTTTATTATATTCAAACATGATCAAGCTACAAATAAGCTATAAATTTATTTACACAAATTTTTGTTTTTGCAATTATGTAGGTCTATGCCTATAAGGATTTCAAGTTAAATAAAACTGAACTTCATGTTGTGTAGGTATAATTTCTAAACTATATATAGATAGTCTTAGATTTCTTAGGTGTCTAGAGGTGTCTTAAAGGTCTTACAGTTTCTTAGGTGTTTTAGGTCTTAGGTGTCTAGGTGTCTTAAACGTGTCTTAAATAAGTAGATTCTAGACCTATCTTAGGTCTTACGTGTCTTAGATATATGTCTTAAGTGTCTTTAAGGTAGATTATTCATCTTTTAACCTTTCTTAGGTGTTTTAGGTGTCTTAAATGTGTCTTGAGTAGATATGTCAAGTAAGTGTCTTAAAGGTCTTAGGTGTCAAGTACTATATGTCTTAAGTTCCTTAGGTGTCTTAGATATGTCATAATTCTTAGGTGTTTTAGAGGTGTACTATGGTGTCAAGTATAGGTCTTAGTTTTCTTAGGTGTTTTAAGACTTAAAGATATCTAGGTGTCTTAAATGTGTCAATTAGGTATGTCTTCTAAGTGTCTTAAAGGTCTTAGGTGTCTTAGTGTATGTCTTAAAAGTGTCTTAAAGGTCTTAGGTGTCTTAATGTATGTCTTAAGTGTCTTAAAGGTGTCTTCTAGTTCTTAGTTGTGTTCTAGGTCTTAGGTCTTAGGTTTTAGGTGTCTTAGGTCTTAGGTGAGGCCACTGAGCTTCCACCTTCACGTGGTTGGCCTTGTTAGTACAGACTAAATATTTCTCAAAGCTAAGGGAAGCTCTTCTTTTTGTATCCTTATCATGTAGGGACCTCTCAAACTTAACAAATAGGTACATGTATTTCAATCATATTAAACTCTCTTTAACTTGATATGACCAAGTAACAAGGCTACACAACTTCAAATGGCACTAACACTGGACAATCTCTTCAACAAACAATTGAAACACCTTGAACTATGTGGGAATTACATCATAGTAAACCAATAATGACTTATCTCAGTTGCCATCAAAGAAGGTAAAGGCGGATGTTTCTAATGGTCCTCTTTCAAAATCAAAAGATACAGTCACAAAAGTAGGAGGCAAGCCAAAAGTTTCATAATCAAAAGATACAGGAACAAAAGCAGGAGGCAAGCCAAAAGTTTCTTAGGAAGAAAAAACAAGACTTGCATTGGATACTATTTTTTCTAGAAAAGTATTTAAGTGATCTCTAAAGTTGATAAATAACCTTTGAAGGGGTTCAATTGAACAACAAAAATTTCCTAAAATTTCCTACCATTTTTTGCAAAAATTTTAGGTTCGTATGATGAAAATCAATTTTAGCACTGAGAAGATACACCAAGCACAAATGTCTGAGGCATGAATATCTCATCTCAAAATGTTGCAAAGATTTGCTTTTTGGCATGGACCACTACACCTTGGACTCTTCCTAGCAATCTTTCTCTGTGTCAATTCAAATTTTGAATATGTAAAGGTCATAAGCAAGACAAATCTCGCTTATCTTGCTTATCTCAGTTTCCATCAAAGAAGGTAAAGGCGGATGTTTCTAATGGTCCTCTTTCAAAATCAAAAGATACAGGAACAAAAGCAGGAGGTAAGCCAAAAGTTTCTCGGGAAGAAAAAACAAGACTTGCATTGGATACTAATTTGTCTAGAAAAGTATTCAACTGATCTCTAAAGTCGATAAATAACCTTTGAAGGGGTTCAATTGAACATCAAAAATTTCCTAAAATTTTTTGCAAAAATTTTAGGTCCCTATGATGAAAATCAATTTTAGCATGGAGAAGATACACCAAGCACAAATGTCTGAGGCATGAATACCTCATCTCGAAATGTTGCAAATATTTTCTTTTTGGCATGGACCACTACACCTTGGACTCTTCCTAGTAATCTTGCTTTATGCGTCAATTCAAATTTTGAATATGTAAAGGTCAGAAGAAAGACAAATCTATCTTATCTCGCTTATCTTAGTTGCCATTAAAGAAGGTAAAGGCAGATGTTTCTAATGGTCCTCTTTCAAAATCAAAAGATACAGGAACAAAAGCAGGAGGCAAGCCAAAAGTTTCTTAGGAAGAAAAAACAAGACTTGCATTGGATACTAATTCATATGAATTACTGGAGACATTTTAGGGCTCTATTCTAGTTGGTAAAAAGTACCAGCCAATATTTGACTTCTTCTTGGAGCTCTAAGACGTTGCCTTTAGAGTTGGTGCAGACAATTATATGATAGATGATAGTGGTACTGGGGTAGTGCATTGTGCTCCTTTATTTAGAGAAGATGATTATCATGTCTGTTTAGAAGCAAGTATTATTAAAAAGGGTGTGGATCTTATATTTCTAGTGGATGCAGATGGGTGCTTTACTGAAAAGATTGTTGATTTCAAAGGCCGATATGTAAAAATAGAAGAGTTCAAGCAACTTACAAAATAAAAATAAAAATGACAAATAAAAGACATTTGAGGCTCTATGTCAAGAAGAATAAAAATGAGGACAACAAGACCTGGCGACCACTTGATGGTTTCTTTTTTTAAAATTTATATATTGGAGGCATGAGATAGTGGACTTAAGTACCTATAAATTATTATTTGAGAAAGAGGAATATGTTCATGTGATTATGACTTATCACTTGTAATGACAAAATAAGTTGTATTGTATATTATTGTATCTAGAAAAGCAATTATATAATTAGTATATTTACAAAAGGAGTTCAATTATTTTTATGTTATTAAGTTCTTTTAAATGAAAGGTGGCTTGATATTGTTATTTAAATTTCATATAATCAATGGTCGCTTTACTTCAAATTTACTACATGTTTAATCATGAATAAATATTATACCTAAATTTAGATTTTGTAACCTTTGAAATAGTGTGTTATGAGGCTTGTTAGATATTGTATAATCTTAAATTGTTTAATTATTTTGTTTGAAATTAAACATAACATTAGCAATTAGATTTTCCTTTAGAGAAATATAGAATAAGTTGAAGTCCTTGATAAACAATAAACCTTAGAATTGTCTCTTTTGCAATTGTAAATCCTAGTTAGTTTTAAAAATTTATAGTATCATGAAAATTAAATTATTAAGTAGACAAATAGTGAAAAAATAAATAGCTATATTGGTGTTCTTCATTTGCAACCTAGTACAATTGTTCAATAGTATATTGAATATTTTCATAGCTATATACACCGAATGGGATAAAATTAAACTTGAATTTGAAGATAGCAGTCTATACACTGGATTAAATCAAATTACTCAAACATTTTTGAGTCATCAACTAACCTTTGAACACACTTATATTTGTATTCCTAATATTCAACACTCAGAGTTCATAAACAACCTTAGAATCAAAATTCACAATCCTAGTTGAAGTCACTAACACAAGTCTTTAGTGTAGATATAATTATACACAATTCACATATTCATTGGTAGAGCTTCATATTAGGACACTTAGCTTGAACATGGGGAGATTATAGGCACTAGGAACACATGGCATCGGATGGGATCCCCAAATACTCTTCCTATTAGGTGTTGATGAATAGATGCAAACCATATTTTCCCATTTTGAACTTCTTAAGACAACTCTAATTAAGATTTTTTATGTTTATGTGGCTCATATTATTTGTGATTAATAATGTGGGTGATTGGTAGATATTTCCACATATTTGCAAGATTAGCATTTTTTATGACTTAAATATTGACCTATCATGTAACCTCTAGAATTTTGTTGATTTTCTTAATAATAAATTTTGTTAGTGGTGGCACATATATCCTATGATTTTTAAAGGACCACTACCATATTGCCCACTTTTATAATTTAATATATGAGATAGTGGACTTTATATTTATTAATAGATATGTTTTGTTGGATTTACAGTTTTTAAAAATAATTTAAGTTTGTTAGATCTAGTAACTTTAGCTAAATTCTAGGTAGTTTCTAATTTTACTAGGTTTAAATATGTACTACTTCATTTGCTTAGATATCTTCCTATATTCATTTTCTATTTCCCAACTTAATCTTATTTTAGATTAGGAATATAGCCTAATTAGGACACATTTAGAAATTTAGATAAACAGAAAAATAACACTAAATTATAAAGCATGTAAGTCATAATATAAATTTTGAAATGTAAATATAAAGCATGTGACTCATAATAAGAATGTCCCTAAGATATAAAACATAAGTACATATGTATAATGTCCAAATATATAAAACATGTGACTCATAATAACAACGTCTCTAGATATAAAAGTTCATGTGACTCATAAAAATGTCTCTAAGATAAAATATAATAACATGTAAGTCATAATGTCCAAATGTACTGTAAATATAAAGCATTTGAATCATAATAACAACTCATGAATGTCTCGCTCTACAAGTGGATTGAGCCTCGCTCTGTCTCAAGCTGTGACAACCTGATCCCTGATTGAAGCCCTCGACTAATCCGTGACCCGAGCATTGTGCTGAGTTGTGGGCTGAGGTCTTCACATGAAACACCATAAAATTTTCAAATTCTATATATATGTGTGTGTGTGTGTGTGTACAAATATAATTTGTTTTGATTTTAAATAAATAAATAATACTTGATAAATATAAATTACCTGACATACATGGTCTACATCATGTAGAGAAGTCTCAATAGAAGCATGACCTGATCCTGCAACCTATAAATGACACGTGTTCATACAATATATAAGCATATGTGTATTTAGTTAGAAAACTTGTACACTTGATGTCTGTATGTAGAAAGTTAACCTGATATATATACATGTGTACACTTAAATCAAACTAATACATGTACATGTGATAGATAGATCTGGTTTTTAAATACCTCATGATGATGACTAGGATCACCAGCATGATGCAAATCTCCATATCCAGGTTGTAAAACAGTAGCTTGTCTCTAATACACATGTACATTTAAGATTGCAATCAAGAATCAAAGCTTCAATGTATGTGATTTTATTTAAAATTGAACTTATAATTTTTAAATAAATTGTACCTCAACTACACCAGCAAAGGCCCTCCCAATCCCACTAAGGTCAGAATCATGGAGAGACAACGATACACATGTAGGTGGTGTAGTATCAGTGCCGAAAAGAAGCCTGCTATACTCACCTCCCATAACATCATGTGCAGTAACCTCAACCTTAGGACCAACTAGAACATGCAGAGGGGTAGAGCCTATAGGACCAACTGGAACATCTTGATGTCCCCCCAAACCCTGTGAACCTAACTCACCATGGCTCCTTTGTCTATCAAAATATCACTCAAGATGTGAGGATACAGCATCAAGTGGGATCCCATACTGATCGTTGATGAACTGGTATGAATCTAATAAATCACTGGCCAGGCATCTAGTCATATTCTGCAAAGCACTCTCTCCACTAATCTGTGCCACATCATGTGGCGATGGTATATCAGCATGAATGTAATGATCTGAATAGCTGGTCAATGTGGCCTAAGTGGATGGAATGTCAATCCTCGGGCGTAACAAATACCTGCCAACATGATCAGATGACAACTAATCAACCTCAGTGGCAATAGTCGCCATGCTCTCAAAAAATGTGCGTCTCGAGGGGGTCAATGCTAGTTGGGTGGCATTTGCTAGTTCCAAATGTTTTGGAAGAACCAAAAGATTTGGGCCAACTAAGGACCTCTTATTCTAAAGAGGTGGCACATCTGCTCTTCTATACTCAGGTCTCTCTACAAACCTCCCTTTCCCCTAACCAGCATGTTTAGGGAAAGATGTATAATCAATAGATAAATATAAATGGAACTCTGTATATAATTGTTTGCAAAAATACAATGGCAACTCATCATTGTTTGGCCATTGGTGATGAGCTGCCAAAAACCTAGAATAGATGAAATGACCGACAACTACATCCACACACTTGGTGGGAGAATAGCCTCACTCTCTCTTTATCCCTATAAGAAGGGAACATGCTGAGAACATTATCTACTGAAACTAGCCTAGAAATAGATGTCCATTTCTCCTCGCCAACAATACTCTGAGAAAGAGATGCATAGAACTTGTCAACACTAATGTCATCATAGGGATTGTATGATTGAACAACTTGGATCATGCATGTGATCTCATCCCTAATCCTAACCAACCTGTCTCTACCTGATAGGTTTGGTGTATTG
Source organism: Cunninghamia lanceolata (assembly GCA_027924645.1). Classification (NCBI taxonomy): domain Eukaryota; kingdom Viridiplantae; phylum Streptophyta; class Pinopsida; order Cupressales; family Cupressaceae; genus Cunninghamia; species Cunninghamia lanceolata. The sequence continues at coordinate 2,090,970 of BSBN01000286.1, read as the reverse complement.
TGAATAGAACTATTCAGTTCATCCAAAGCTCTTTGAAACCTCTGAATGGTGTCAGCATATAATGTAGAATTATCACTATCACCAGGTTGCCCTAACAGATGTGATTGATGTGATGATTGGTCATCCATGTGGACCTAAATTTATCTACAGTATGATAATTAAATTTTCTATCAAACATATTGTATGCCACGATGTAAATAAACCTACATATAAATTTTTCAACTACTACATACATCTTTAAAAAATCCATGATATAAATGCACACATGCTTCTCAAATAAACCTGCACTTTAGATGCTTGCAAATACATAAATAATAGGCCTATCAACCAAATTTGAATCAACCATAAAACACAGAACTAGGAATGCATAGAAAATCCAAATTTAAAGTCACATGTAGCATGTAGCATATTGACATGACAGCCATATAGGAATTTATATAAATCAGATTTTATCATAATTCATATAAATCAGATTTTATCCTATAGTAGTTGGAGTCATAAGAAGGTATATTTCCAATCTAGAAAAAAAGCATTTGACAATCTAGAAAAGGCAGACTCTATGTAACATTCTAGAGTATTATATATGTATATATATCTAGTGTATGTTGTTTCCTTCTTTAACCATGTTATTCGATGGGCAAATTTGAATGGATAACCTTACAAGGGATAAAAGTGCATGTCCTGCATTGCTGTAGCACTTGATTTGACCTGTTTTATGTGTGAATTGACTCTCACCCAACAACCATCAGCCACTTGCTACTTTTGATCACCACAACCTTACCAATAACTTATGCACAAATTCTTTCTTGAATGGTTTCAAATTGTGATTAATTTTCCATCACCACAACCTTGATAAAAACTTATGCACAAAATTCAATAGAGAAGAATTTATGCACAAATTCTCTCTGGAATGATTTCAAATTTTGATATATTTTTAGCTTATGTGGATGAAATTTGATGTTCCTTGTAGTTTCCTATTGCGTCATGGTATAGGGTCAGGGCTTAAATTTGACAATCGACCTTGCCTGTCAAGCAATTTTTTTTATGACAGTTATCTATTCAATGTTGCCTTTAAAATACTATGACCTATCTTAGTATAAGTAGATTATATAAAAATTAGATATATATATCAGCATAATCCTATGTAAATTTTGATAGTTAATACAAAATCTTTCCTTTCATATGATATAGTCTTTTTAAAATTTTGATTGTATTTTATAGTAAAAATGGCTAAATACAGCTATACAACTGTCAAATCATTTTTACTGTACAATACAATCAAAATTTTAAAAGACTGTATCATATGTAAGGAGGCATTTTGGACAAACTATCAAAATTCATATGAAAGGAGAGATTTTGGACAAAATGTCAAAATTTATATGGGATTATGTTGATATATATATTTGGTTATTTATATAGATAATTGTCATAGTATTTTAAAGGCAGTATTGAATAGATAATTGTCATAGTATTTAAGCCATGTTCCCTAGCATTTGATGGGCAAATTTGAATGGATAACCTTACAAGGGATAAAAGTGCACATCTTGCATTGTTGTAGCACTTGATTTGACCCGTTTTATGTGTGAACTGACTCTCACCTAGCAACCATCAACCACTTGCTACTTCTGATCATGCCACAACCTTTCCAATAACTTATGCACAAATTTTTTCTTGAATGGTTTCAAATTTTAACTATAAAATATAATACAAATTTTAAAAAGACTGTATCATATGAAAGGAGAGATTTTGGACAAATTGTCAAAATTTATATGGGATTATGTTGATATATATATTTGGACAAACTATCATAGTATTTAAGCTAGTATTGAAATTTTTACTGTATCAGGCATTTTTATTGTAAAATACAATCAAATTTTTAAAAAGACTATATCATATGAAAGGAGAGATTTTGGACAAACTGTCAAAATTTATATCGGATTATGTTGATATATATATTTGGTTATTTATATAGATAACTGTCATAGTATTTTAAAGGCAGTATTGAATAGATAACTGTCATAGTATTTAAGCCATGTTACTTAGCATTTGATGGAAAAATTTGAATGGATAACCTTACAAGGGATAAAAGTGCATGTCCTGCATTGCTGTAGCACTTGATTTGACCTATTTTATGTGTGAAATGATTCCCACCCAGTAGCCATCAGTCACTTGCTACTTCTGATCATGCCACAATATTTCCAATAACTTATGCACAAATTCTTTCTTGAATGGTCTCAAATTATGATTAATTTTCCATCACCACAACCTTGATAAAAAATTATGTACAAAATTCAATAATGAAGATTTTATGTACAAATTCTCTCTGGAATGATTTCAAATTTTGATATAATTTTCTAGCTTATATTGTGTGGATGAAATTTTACAAACCCATTTTACTTGCACATACAATCATATAAGGTGCAGGTTTATTTCAAACATTGAACTATACATCGTGTCATAAAAAATGTTTGACAGAAAATGCCAAGATGACGATCTAGATACATTGTGGCATACAAAATGTTTGACAAAAAATGCATGCCAAAGTGAAGATGGCATACCTGGTTGACGAGACTGTTGCAAAAGGTGGCGGGGACGTCCTTCACGCGAAAAGCTTTCAAACCCTAGGTCATTGTCAGTGTTGGAAAAAGGCCGCCATGAAATGTGGTAATTTCATTTTTTTGTTTTTAACAGCATGATTTCAGGTGAAACACTCTCGCTTGAAAATAGCTTGCCACATATGCGCCACGCAGCGGCTACGTGTATTTGGGCAAAACTATCTCACCCCCAAATTGACTCGGGTGAAAATGACTCGCTCTAAATTGTTTTGTTGGCTAAAATTGTGACACAACTTTGTGCTTTTACCCGCAAATTGAAAATAATAAAAAAAAATTAAGGACATAATTGTGAGTTTGAAAGATCTTGCAAGTTCAACCTCACATAAAGCCGCGCTTTCTCAATCTCTTGAATCTATGTTATCAAATGTAGATTCAATTAGCAAGCAAATCTCTACTTGGCCAGATAAGAAGAGAGAGTTTAGACAATTCTATGTAGATAAGTTATCTTGCAAACAAGTCAAAAATTAAAAAAATTACAAAATTTGACTTGTGTTCCCTTTTCACAAACCCACGAACAAATCAACCTCTACACCCTACAAGCAAGATGTTCCCTATTCATTGGTACAACCACCAAGGGATAAAGAACAATTTTTGACAGAGGTGGTGGATGGTTTTTGACTAGCCTCCATGCAACAATAATGAGGTCCTACAATATTTTTTGAGAAAACTCTACTGTGATTTTGTCCTCAATAAAGTGCCAAACTAGTTGTATATGCGAGACTTCTAGGGTAGAGGTGGGGGGTTAGCACAAGATAGACCAAGGGCACGTCTTGACCCATAGTGGCCAGCGAAATGAGCACTCGCTAGACCAGCCTATGAGCACATGGCTATCCCTTCCATTGTGAAGGAGAGTGTTGAGGTCGAGACACTACAGTCCATTAGTTCCTTGACCCAGAGCATCATAGAGCATGCTAGTCCTATAGCACAATGTGAGCTGGGAGAGAATTTGAGTAGGGCTCCACCCCATACTTGTCAGGCTTGCGGGTCAGCCTATGGTTATGACTGCACAGATAGTCAAGACACAGATGCGCAGGCTACATCTACAGCTTAGTAGTTGGTGAAGACAGATGCCCGCCTAAATGAGGCTTTCAGCCTTAATACTTAGGTAAATGTTATCAAGTTCATTGAATTTAATTTATTAAATTTTATTTTTGAAATGCAAGATTAACTAATTTAGTTTAATGATTGTAATGAAATTTTAGGGTCATAGCATTCATTTAGTTTTCAACGGTTCTCTACCTCCATATTACACTACGACATGTACTGCCGAGGTATGTAACTAGTAAACAATTATAAATATTACATGTGAATAACAATGTTATATGAATGGTATTCTAATATTTGATTTTGGATGTTGAATAGGTTAATCTTGGAGATTTCACGGCAACACCTCCCAGTGGAGGTGGAGTTCAAAGCTTCACTCATGTAATAAAATAAAGAGTTTAACTAATGAATTGTACTTACTAGATTTTTGTAGTTTATATTCCTATCATTGATTTCATTGCATTGCACATATTTCAAACTCAAATCATTACTTCACATTGCATAACTAATAACTAGAGGTTGATAGATGGCAAAATTTCAATTACAATATAGTTTTTTTTAAAATTCTACATAAGCAGTTATGCAATTACTTCACATTGCATAACTAATAACTAGGAGTAGCTGCCAATTACATTTGGTTGTCATGGCATTCCATGAGACCACATTTTATTGAGGCATTTTTTCAAATAGTTCACTGCCTTGTCTATGCTATGGATGCTTAGAAAAATCTATCAAAGCATAATAGTAAGCTATAGCATAGACAAGGCAATGAGCTATTTGAAAAAATGCCTCAAAGAAATGTGGTCCCATGGTGATGGACAGGCATTTTTTCAAGCAGCTCACTGCCTTGTCTATGCTACCACATTTTCCATACATGTCTACCAAGGCATTTTATCAAACAATTCACTTCCTTGTTGCCATGGCTAAAAGACTAAAATAGGGGCTTTTGAACAAACTATGGATGCTTGGAAAAAATCCATCAAAGCATAATAGTAATGTGGTAGCATAGACAAGGTAGTGAGTTGTTTGAAAAATTGCCTTAAATAATTGTGGTCTCATGGTGATGGACCATCCACCACCATGAGACTACATTTCTTTAAGGCATTTTTTCAAATAGGTCACTGCCTTGTCTATGCTACCACATTTTCTATACATTTCTACCAAAGCATTTTATCAAACAATTCACTTCCTTGCTGCTATGGCTAAAAGCATAAAACAGGTGCTTTTGAACAAACTATGGATGCTTGGAAAAAATCTATAAAACCACAATAGTAAGCAATAGCATAGACAAGGCAATGAGATATTTGAAAAAATGCCTCAAAGAAATGTGGTCTCATGGGTGATGAGACCACATTTCTTTGAGGCATTTTTTTCAAAAAGCTCATTGCCTTGTCTATGCTACATCACCATGAAACCATTTTTCTTTGAGGCATTTTTTCAAATAGCTCATTGCCTTCTCTATGCTACCATTGAAAAAATACCTCAAAGAAATGTGGTCTCATCGGTGATGAGACCACATTTCTTTGAGGCATTTTTTCAAAAAGCTCACTGCCTTGTCTATGCTACATCACCATGAGACCATATTTCTTTGAGGCATTTTTTCAAACAGCTCATTGCCTTGTGTATGTTACCACATTACTATTATGGTTTGATAGATTTTTTCCAAGCATCCATAGTTTGTTCGAAAGCACATGTTTTAGGATTTTAGCCATAGCAGCAAGGGGACCTTGGAATGGGGTATGACATCTATCAAAACATAAAAGGGGGATTTTTATGAGTGTTATGGTTGCAATTGCCTTAGTAGACACATGAAAAATGTGGATGCATAGACAAGGCACATGAACTGTTTGAGAAAATGCCTCAATGAGATATGTCCTCGTGGACTACAATGATTGCAAGATATGCACAAAATGGATTTGTTGAAAAGGCTTTAGAAAATTTCAAGAAAATTCAATTTCTAGGTGTAAAACCAAATTCCAAAGCATTTTCCAACATCCCCCATGCCTATACCAAAATGGAAGCTTTGGAAAGGGGTATGCACATCCATAAAAAAAGGATTGAGAAATGATGTATTATATTACATAGTTATAACTACTCTCATAAATGTGTATACAAAATGTGGAAGCATACACAAGGTAGGTCAATTGTTTAACAAAATGCCTCAAAGAGATGTGCTCTCATGGACCACAATGATTACAAGATTTGTACAAAGTGGATTTGTTGAAAGATCTTTTGAAACTTCGAAGCAAATGTAATTGGCAAGTGTAAAGAATTGTGTAGTTTAAAATGTGCCAAGAGGGGCTAAGGTTATAATGAGAAACAAACAATGATGAACATGGAATATGCATAATAACAAAATCAAAGCATTGTATTAATCATGTATGATAAGGGATGATAAAGAAACATAATAGAATTAAGAAAAATGTAAAGAACGTGTGTAAAGACTGGACATACCTAAAAAATGGAGATTCGAATGGAGAGACTACCCAATTATGTAGTCTTTTTTCTTCTTGCATCAAACTCCTCAACAATTTTAGTTTTTCACAAACTTGCTTCCTTTTCAATGTTCAATTGTATATCACTCAAATAGAATTACTAACAACAATACAATTAACCAATGTATAATGTTAAATTCTTACAATTCAATCACAATTAACATTGTAACACTACAAAAATTGAAACTTGAATTGATATATATCAAATTTGATGTGAAAACTATGTTATTTCCTCCTTCCTAACTTGGAAAACTAGAAAAAGGTGGTGGAAAGTCCATGCAAAGGTGGTAGAATGTGAAAAATTTGCATGTGGGTGCTGCCACAATAATGGGTTACACTTTCTGTGACATCTTGATTTTTGTTGAAATCACATATTTGTAGAAAATATAATGGTTTAAGCCTTGAAAGGTTTCATTTAAAGGATTTCAATTGAAGAGGGTTTGATCAAACCCCCTTAGATTCAAACCCCCTTGAATAGAACCCCACTAGTTTTAAACCATACTTATAATGGAGTCTCCTCTACACCTATCAAAATGCTGATAAAAAACCACTTTTGATTTACCTTTTGAGGGATCAAATGAATTCATATAAAATTTATGTTTTGTAAGTATGTAGTCCTTATTATAAGCTTCCAAAAAGTATAATTTTAAATAATATTTAATTTGATTATTATATTATTTTTTTATTTCTTGTGAATGTAGGTTTTTCACCAAACATCAAGTTCTCTATTCTACACACATAGAAAATTAGTAAATTAGTGGAAAAAAATTCTAAAAAATATCTATGCCCTAGGTATTGATGTCCTTGTTTCAACAAAAAAAAAATTGAATTTCGATACATACAAAAAAGTTATGTTTTGTGAAATATGCCTATGTCTAAATTATAATTAGTTTGACTTCAAAACTTAATTTTAAAAAATATTCAACAAAATATTATAAAACCAAATGCATGCCCTATATATCGGTGTTACCAATCTAAATTCAAAAAATTAAAATTTTATCCTTTGTAGGAAAAAAGTTATGTGCTACAGAATACACATCACTTTAAAAAATGTTGTTTACTATTAAAAACTAGTTATCAAAGGAGACACAAAAAATTTTACAATTTAACTCCAAAAAAATTTTTAAAAATATATTTAGAATCTATAAACAAAATCTCACAAATCACTAGTTCTCATCATCTTAAAATTCCTAATGGTTTAGTGGCTATAGGTATCAAAAAGTTAAGATTTGGCCAAAAAGCGTAACCCATTATTGTGGGATGACCCATGTGCACTTCCCAATAGCATCAAAAAGCTTTTTTTTTGCTGGAACACATGCATAACCAAGAGAATAATAGAGCATGTGGGCCTGGATAATTGGTGTCCTAGCTATTTTACCATTTTTAGAGTAATCCAAAACTTGCTCGTGTTATAACACACTCGCATTATAATGTGAGCATGTTTTAGCTTGCTATACAAAATGGCCATATTTCAACTTCTTCAAAATGCACTCGCATTATGAGAATGTTGATTTCCTAAAGGTTTCCTAACTCATTGTCTCATTACCCACCCCTCTCTCCCCTCTATCTCTCTCATACGTATCTTTCCTCCTACGTATCTCACCCCTCTGTCCCTAGGCTATAGGTCTCTCACCTCTATATCTCTCAAATGGATCTCTAGTTATTTCCCTTCCTCTCCACCTCTCTCCCTCCTCCTTACCCATCTTTCCCTCAAGTTGTCAACTTCACTCTCTAATTTCCTTCTATCTCTCCCCTCCCCTCTCTATCTCTCACCTCTGTCTCCCCCTCATCTCTCTACCTCTCACCTATTGATGCAGAGCATCTAGGACAGCAATAGCATGATCATAACTTCACATGCAAAGGTCTCTCAAGACAGCCTTCAACACCATCTCCAACTTACTCTTAACACACACACAATATGAAGGAGGACTCCAATACACCTTCCAAGATGTCAACTCCATAACATCCCTTCAACTCCTCTATACAGGACTGCAGGACAACAATCTCACAGACTAACATGGCATTGTTGTTCCATTGGAATAACAGTCACACAACCACCTTGGGATGGCCTCTCTCAACACAAACACATTCTCATTGCCATTTATCAATCCTACAACATGCATTCAACATAATGCCTTCCTTTTCAAAGTAATGACATGTCAAAAATACCTCGTTGCTGCTGTCCTCTATTAGTTTCAGAAAAAATAGTTACAAAGTAGTTTTTGGGAAAACATGCATATCTTCCTTATTATCCATTGCCAAGACTTCCAACCACTTGCAGATGAAATTTAACTCTCCACTCTAAACATGCATTATAAACATCAACTACTCCTCAGCCATACTAGTACGGATCAAGGCAGAAAACAACAAATTTTTAACTGTGACAGCAATTCTGGAAAAAAAATAGTTTTAGGGAAATCGACCATATCTCCCACCTAGATCATCATCAAGATCCCAAACTAGTCTCAAATTAAAGGTACTTCAAAGTACTTTCCATCCATCACAAGTTTTGGCAATAACAAATCCGTACAATCGCGGGTACTGTAGCAAAATAGTGAAGAAAACAGAAAAAAGCAGAAAAAAATAGTTTTTGGTAAAACAGATATTCCTCCCTTCAAATTCAACATTAAGACCTCCAATAAGCTTTGAATCAAAGATTCTTCAGTCCCATTTCATCCCATTCTAAATTCATGCCAAGACTCTTCCGTACAAGTACGGATTTCTGAGGAACAGTGACGGAAAAAATAGAAAAAACAGAAAAAAACATAAAACAACAATCTTTTTTTGATATTTCTCTCTATTCCCTCTAAAAATCTCTCCACAATACAACTTGGTAGGCTTGAAATAAGCCTCAACATTAGCATGAGGGCGTTTGGGGTCCAAAAAAAACTGCCCCATCATAGAATTCTTTCTAATTTTTAACTGCAGCACAAAGACTGTTTTGTTGTAACTGTCCATTCTTGGCTGCCCTTTCCGTTTTTGAGGTTTTAAATGCTTTTTGACACTTGGATTAACCTTTGGTATGGTTATATCACACCCACTAACCTAAGACATGCTTTTTAAAGGCTTACAATAGGAAATTTAAATGACTATCTTATAAAAACATTAAAACTTAAAGTCATCTTGCAAACTACCTATGACTACAAGACTGTCCTACCTAGGACTAATAACATAACCAAAATATTATTTTCGACATTTGGACATAGTCCAACTAAAACATGGCATTAAGCCTTATTACAACATGAAAAAGACCTTATTGAACAAAATAATACAACTTGAAAATCAAGTAGAATCTCCACATCTTGGTGCTCCTGCACCATACTCCCCGGCATGATGAAAACTCTTGTCCCAAGAGTTAGGGGACCTGCTCCATCCAGTCTTCCATCTTGTTGGGATGTTCCTCTGACTGATGACAAGGAACATGAACTCTCCAAGAGTAATCTTCCTCCGTCTCCAACCTGCATGGCTCTTGTAAACAGTGTTAGTACCAGAAAACTTGTTTTGGTGTCCTTGTCTAGGACCTTGCTGCTGCACTGCTTCAGCTCTTCTCAACTGAAGGTTCTGATTCATTCCTTCTTGGACTCTCTGCTGTTTGTTTTCCTTCTTCTGGCTCCTTATAGGACACTCAATGTCTCCAACTTTGACATAACTCAAGTCCCAAGCCTGCTGCTCTCTAGGACTGTCATCCACCTTCTTGTGTTGCATCTGTGTCTGTTGTGTGCAATCACCCTGAACCTACACATTCAACTTCAATTTCTCTCCAAAGCAAATTGTAACCTGTTCCTTCTTCTCCTCACAAGGTAAAGGAATCAATTGGAACTTCTTACCATCTTTGTGCACTACATAGGTATTAGTATACCCATCATGAATAGTTCTTCTCGAATACTGCCATGGTCTGCCCAAGATTACATGCCCACATGTCATAGGAATAACATCACACAAAACAGAGTCCTGATATGGGCCAATTGTGAAGTCAACATAAGCCTTCTTAGTGACCAATACCTGCTGCTCTTGACTCACCCAAGTGACATGGTAAGGACTGGGATGATCAAAAGTCTTCAACCCCAACTTATTCACCATTTCCCAAGAAACTAAGTTATCATGAGAACCTGAATCTACAATCAACTTGCATATCTTGCCATGGCTCAAACAATTAGTTCTGAAAATAGATACCTGTGGTGGTTGCTGCATCTTACCTCTTTCCACCATGAGCATCTCTCCATCCATCATTGGAGAGGCTGACGACATCTCTGGTTCTTCTGGCTTCTTCTCCTCTTGTGCCAAGTGAACTCTTTTATCCTTGGTCTTGTCAACACCATCCTTCTTAGGACAGTTGAAAGATGTGTGTCCCACCTCATTGCAGTGATAACATCTACCTGTGAACACTCCTCTTCCTAATCCAAATCTACCTCCACCTCTATATCCACCTCTCTGTTCTGTAGAAATCTCCTTACCCTTCTCATTGCTGTTCTGAACTTCACTAGTAGGTTTGCCCCTACCTCTGTTTCCTCTTCCATAACCTCCTGGCCTTTCTTGCTTCCTCTTCACTCTCTCTTCAGCCCTGATGGCTAATTGAAAACACTCTCCAAGTGATTTTGGTACTGCCAACCCAATCTCATCCTGCAAGTTATACCTAAGCCCATTAAGGTACCTTGCCACTTTCTCTTCTTCATCTTCCAGCCCACCTCTAATACTAAGCTTATGAAATTGCTCAGTATAGGACAAAACATCCATGTCCTTCTGTTTCAGATTCTACCTCATCCTCTTTGTCTGAATGGAGTAATCAGATGGAAGAAACTGATCCTTCATCATGTCCTTCATCCTACTCCAAGAAGTGATTTTTGATGCACCTCTAGCCATTCTTTCTGTCTGCACACTACTCCACCAGGTAAGTGCTGTTCCTCTCAGTTTTGTCTTTGCAAACTTGATCTTCTTTTCATCACTCATCTCCTCATACTCAAAAAATTTTTTTAGGGCATCTATCCACCCTAACACTTCTTCACTATCCATCTTCCCCTAATAGATAGGTAGCTCTATGTTTGCCTTAGTTCCACTTCCTTGGACTGCCTTCAGCAATCTTACAAACTTCTTTTCCTCAGCATCTAACTCATCCTCAGGAGGATTCTCATCTGCATCCTCATCTCCTTCTGACTCACTTTGTTCAACATTTCTTGGATTCTTCTCTAATGCTTCCAATCTTGCCAAGATTGTTGCATTCTCCCTTCTTACTTGCCTCAGTTCTCTATCTCTGGCAGCATCCTGTTCTCTTCTGTCCCTCAGCTCTTTCTCTCTTGCCTCTAAGGCTTCTCTTAGCTCAGCATTCTCTCTTGCCATCTGGTTCTTTGGAGGCATCTTTACAAATTCTTACAAACCTTATCTTCTTCACAAGATCCACAACACCTTCAAGGATCTACTAGCTAGCTCTGATACCAAAAATGATGCAGAGCATCTAGGACAGCAATAGCATGATCATAACTTCACATGCAAAGGTCTCTCAAGACAGCCTTCAACACCATCTCCAACTTACTCTTAACACACACACAATATGAAGGAGGACTCCAATACACCTTCCAAGATGTCAACTCCATAACATCCCTTCAACTCCTCTATACAGGACTGCAAGACAGCAATCTCACAGACTAACATGGCATTGCTGTTCCATTGGAATAACAGTCACACAACCACCTTGGGATGGCCTCCCTCAACACAAACACATTATCATTGCCATTTATCAATCCTACAACATGCATTCAACATAATGCCTTCCTTTTCAAAGTAATGACATGTCAAAAATACCTCGTTGCTGCTGTCCTCTATTAGTTTCAGAAAAAATAGTTACAAAGCAGTTTTTGGGAAAACATGCATATCTTCCTTATTATCCATTGCCAAGACTTCCAACCACTTGCAGATGAAAGTTAACTCTCCACTCTAAACATGCATTATAAACATCAACTACTCCTCAGCCATACTAGTACGGATCAAGGCAGAAAACAACAAATTTTTAACTGTGACAGCAATTCTGGAAAAAAAATAGTTTTTGGGAAATTGACCATATCTCCCACCTAGATCATCATCAAGATCCCAAACTAGTCTCAAATTGAAGGTCCTTCAAAGTACTTTCCATCCATCACAAGTTTTGGCAATAACAAATCCGTACAATCGCGGGTACTGTAGCAAAACAGTGAAGAAAACAGAAAAAAGCAGAAAAAAATAGTTTTTGGTAAAACAGAGATTCCTCCCTTCAAATTCAACATTAAGACCTCCAATAAGATTTGAATCAAAGCTGCTTCAGTCCCATTTCATCCCATTCTAAATTCATGCCAAGACTCTTCCGTACAAGTACGGATTTCTGAGGAACAATGACGGAAAAAATAGAAAAAATAGAAAAAAAACATAAAACAACAATCTTTTTTTGATATTTCTCTCTATTCCCTCTAAAAATCTCTCCACAATACAACTTGGTAGGCTTGAAATAAGCCTCAACATTAGCATGAGGGCATTTGGAGTCCAAAAAAAAATTGCCCCATCATAGAATTCTTTCTAATTTTTAACTGCAGCACAAAGACTGTTTTGTTGTAACTGTCCATTCTTGGCTGCCCTTTCCGTTTTTGAGGTTTTAAATGCTTTTTGACACTTGGATTAACCTTTGGTATGGTTATATCACACCCACTAACCTAAGACATGCTTTTTAAAGGCTTACAATAGGAAATTTAAATGACTATCTTATAAAAACATTAAAACTTAAAGTCATCTTGCAAACTACCTATGACTACAAGACTGTCCTACCTAGGACTAATAACATAACCAAAATATTATTTTCGACATTTGGACATAGTCCAACTAAAACATGGCATTAAGCCTTATTACAACATGAAAAAGACCTTATTGAACAAAATAATACAACTTGAAAATCAAGTAGAATCTCCACATCTTGGTGCTCCTGCACCATACTCCCCGGCATGATGAAAACTCTTGTCCCAAGAGTTAGGGGACCTGCTCCATCCAGTCTTCCATCTTGTTGGGATGTTCCTCTGACTGATGACAAGGAACATGAACTCTCCAAGAGTAATCTTCCTCCGTCTCCAACCTGCATGGCTCCTGTAAACAGTGTTAGTACCAGAAAACTTGTTTTGGTGTCCTTGTCTAGGACCTTGCTGCTGCACTGCTTCAGCTCTTCTCAACTGAAGGTTCTGATTCATTCCTTCTTGGACTCTCTGCTGTTTGTTTTCCTTCTTCTGGCTCCTTATAGGACACTCAATGTCTCCAACTTTGACATAACTCAAGTCCCAAGCCTGCTGCTCTCTAGGACTGTCATCCACCTTCTTGTGTTGCATCTGTGTCTGTTGTGTGCAATCACCCTGAACCTGCACATTCAACTTCAATTTCTCTCCAAAGCAAATTGTAACCTGTTCCTTCTTCTCCTCACAAGGTAAAGGAATCAATTGGAACTTCTTACCATCTTTGTGCACTACATAGGTATTAGTATACCCATCATGAATAGTTCTTCTCGAATACTGCCATGGTCTGCCCAAGATTACATGCCCACATGTCATAGGAATAACATCACACAAAACAGAGTCCTGATATGGGCCAATTGTGAAGTCAACATAAGCCTTCTTAGTGACCAATACCTGCTGCTCTTGACTCACCCAAGTGACATGGTAAGGACTGGGATGATCAAAAGTCTTCAACCCCAACTTATTCACCATTTCCCAAGAAACTAAGTTATCATGAGAACCTGAATCTACAATCAACTTGCATATCTTGCCATGGCTCAAACAATTAGTTCTGAAAATAGATACCTGTGGTGGTTGCTGCATCTTACCTCTTTCCACCATGAGCATCTCTCCATCCATCATTGGAGAGGCTGACGACATCTCTGGTTCTTCTGGCTTCTTCTCCTCTTGTGCCAAGTGAACTCTTTTATCCTTGGTCTTGTCAACACCATCCTTCTTAGGACAGTTGAAAGATGTGTGTCCCACCTCATTGCAGTGATAACATCTACCTGTGAACACTCCTCTTCCTAATCCAAATCTACCTCCACCTCTATATCCACCTCTCTGTTCTGTAGAAATCTCCTTACCCTTCTCATTGCTGTTCTGAACTTCACTAGTAGGTTTGCCCCTACCTCTGTTTCCTCTTCCATAACCTCCTGGCGTTTCTTGCTTCCTCTTCACTCTCTCTTCAGCCCTGATGGCTAATTGAAAACACTCTCCAAGTGATTTTGGTACTGCCAACCCAATCTCATCCTGCAAGTTATACCTAAGCCCATTAAGGTACCTTGCCACTTTCTCTTCTTCATCTTCCAGCCCACCTCTAATACTAAGCTTATGAAATTGCTCAGTATAGGACAAAACATCCATGTCCTTCTGTTTCAGATTCTGCCTCATCCTCTTTGTCTGAATGGAGTAATCAGATGGAAGAAACTGATCCTTCATCATGTCCTTCATCCTACTCCAAGAAGTGATTTTTGATGCACCTCTAGCCATTCTTTCTGTCTGCACACTACTCCACCAGGTAAGTGTTGTTCCTCTCAGTTTTGTCTTTGCAAACTTGATCTTCTTTTCATCACTCATCTCCTCATACTCAAAAAAATTTTCCAGGGCATCTATCCACCCTAACACTTCTTCACTATCCATCTTCCCCTGATAGATAGGTAGCTCTATGTTTGCCTTAGTTCCACTTCCTTGGACTGCCTTCAGCAATCTTACAAATTTCTTTTCCTCAGCATCTAACTCATCCTCAGGAGGATTCTCATCTGCATCCTCATCTCCTTCTGACTCACTTTGTTCAACCTTTCTTGGATTCTTCTCTAATGCTTCCAATCTTGCCAAGATTGTTGCATTCTCCCTTCTTACTTGCCTCAGTTCTCTGTCTCTGGCAGCATCCTGTTCTCTTCTGTCCCTCAGCTCTTTCTCTCTTGCCTCTAAGGCTTCTCTTAGCTCAGCATTCTCTCTTGCCATCTGGTTCTTTGGAGGCATCTTTACAAATTCTTACAAACCTTATCTTCTTCACAAGATCCACAACACCTTCAAGGATCTACTAGCTAGCTCTGATACCAAAAATGATGCAGAGCATCTAGGACAGCAATAGCATGATCATAACTTCACATGCAAAGGTCTCTCAAGATAGCCTTCAACACCATCTCCAACTTACTCTTAACACACACACAATATGAAGGAGGACTCCAATACACCTTCCAAGATGTCAACTCCATAACATCCCTTCAACTCCTCTATACAGGACTGCAGGACAGCAATCTCACAGACTAACATGGCATTGCTGTTCCATTGGAATAACAGTCACACAACCACCTTGGGATGGCCTCCCTCAACACAAACACATTCTCATTGCCATTTATCAATCCTACAACATGCATTCAACATAATGCCTTCCTTTTCAAAGTAATGACATGTCAAAAATACCTCGTTGCTGCTGTCCTCTATTAGTTTCAGAAAAAATAGTTACAAAGCAGTTTTTGGGAAAACATGCATATCTTCCTTATTATCCATTGCCAAGACTTCCAACCACTTGCAGATGAAAGTTAACTCTCCACTCTAAACATGCATTATAAACATCAACTACTCCTCAGCCATACTAGTACGGATCAAGGCAGAAAACAGCAAATTTTTAACTGTGACAGCAATTCTGGGAAAAAAATAGTTTTTGGGAAATCGACCATATCTCCCACCTAGATCATCATCAAGATCCCAAACTAGTCTCAAATTGAAGGTACTTCAAAGTAATTTCCATCCATCACAGGTTTTGGCAATAACAAATCCGTACAATCGTGGGTACTGTAGCAAAACAGTGAAGAAAATAGAAAAAAGCAGAAAAAAATAGTTTTTGGTAAAACAGAGATTCCTCCCTTCAAATTCAACATTAAGACCTCCAATAAGATTTGAATCAAATATGCTTCAGTCCCATTTCATCCCATTCTAAATTCATGCCAAGACTCTTCCGTACAAGTACGGATTTCTGAGGAACAGTGACGGAAAAAATAGAAAAAACAGAAAAAAACATAAAACAACAATCTTTTTTTGATATTTCTCTCTATTCCCTCTAAAAATCTTTCCACAATACAACTTGGTAGGCTTGAAATAAGCCTCAACATTAGCATGAGGGCATTTGGAGTCCAAAAAAAAACTGCCCCATCATAGAATTCTTTCTAATTTTTAACTGCAGCACAAAGACTGTTTTGTTGTAACTGTCCATTCTTGGCTGCCCTTTCCGTTTTTGAGGTTTTAAATGCTTTTTGACACTTGGATTAACCTTTGGTATGGTTATATCACACCCACTAACCTAAGACATGCTTTTTAAAGGCTTACAATAGGAAATTTAAATGACTATCTTATAAAAACATTGAAACTTAAAGTCATCTTGCAAACTACCTATGACTACAAGATTGTCCTACCTAGGACTAAGAACATAACCAAAATATTATTTTGACATTTGGAAATAGTCCAACTAAAACATGGCATTAAGCCTTATTACAACATGAAAAAGACCTTATTGAACAAAATAATACAACTTGAAAATCAAGTAGAATCTCCACATCTTGGTGCTCCTGCACCACCTATCTAGGTCTCTCATTCATTCATTGTCTACCTCTCCATCTCTCTTAGACATCTAGGTCTCTAACTTAACCCTAAACCCTAAACCCTATCCCTCAACCCTCAACCCTTAAACCTTAAATCCTAAACCCTATCCCTAAACCCTCAACCCTCGACACTATACCTTAAACCCTAAATCCCATCCCTAAAGCCTCAACCCTCAACCCTTAAATCTTAAATCTTAAACCTTATCCCTAAACCCTAAACCCTCGACACTATACCTTAAACCCTAATCCCTCAACCCTTAAACCCTAAACCCTTAAACCCTAAACCCTTGACCATTAAACCCTAAAGCCTTAAACCCTCAACCCTTATCCACCCCTCTCCTCCCCTATCTGCCTCACCCTCATCTCTCCCCTATCTCTCTCACCCCTCTCTCCCTAGGTTGTAGGTCTCTCACTTGTATATCTCTCAGGGATCTGTAGATATTTCCCTTCCTCTCCACCTCTCTCCCTCCTCCTTACCCATCTTTCCCTCAAGTTGTCAACTTCACTCTCTCATTTTATTCTATCTCTCCCCTCACCTCTCTGTCTCTCACCTCTGTCTCCCCCTCACCTCTCTACCTCTCCCCTCTCTAGGTCTCGTAGTCACTCCTTGTTTGCCTCTCCATCCCTCCTTAGCCATCTAGGTCTCTCACTTAACCCTAAACCCTAAACCCTATCCCTAAAGCATCAACCCTCAACCCTTAAACCTTAAATCCTAAACCCTCAACCCTCGACACTATACCTTAAACCCTAATCCCTTAACCTTAAACCCTAAACCCTATCCCTAAAGCCTCAACCATCAACCCTTAAACCTTAAACCCTAAACCCTATCCCTAAACCCTCTACCCTCAACACTATACCTTAAACTAATCCCTCAACCCTTAAACACTTAATCCCTCAAACTTTCAACCCTCAACCCTCAACCCTTAAACTCTCAACCCTTAAACCTCAATCCCTCTACCCTATACATTAAATTGTTAACCCTAATACATCAACCCTATACCTTAAACCCTAATCTCTTAACTCTCAACCCTTAAACCATATCAATTAAGCCCTCAACCATTAAACCCTAAACCCTTGACCCTTTAACCTTAAAGCCTTAAACCCTCAACCCTTAAACCCTAATCCCTTAACCCTCAACCCTTAAACCCTCAAACCTTAAACCCTTATTAAACCCTAAACTCTCAACCCCTAGATACCCTTAAACCCTTAAACCTTAAACCCTATACCCTATACACTTAACCTTGGACACTCAACCTTGAACATTATCCCTCAACCTTCAAACCTCTACCTTATACCCTATACTTATGCCCTAAACCCTCAACCCTCATCCATATGCCTTATACCCTCAACCTTAAACCTTGAACCCCATATCTTAGACACTCAATCTTGAACATTATCCCTCAACTTTAAACTCTCAACCCTCTACCCTAATCCCTCAAACCTATACCTTAAATCGTCAACCCTCAACCCTCAACCCTAATCCCTCAACCCTATATGTTAAACCCTCAAACCTTAAACTCTCAACCCTTAAACCCTCAACCATTAAACCCTCAACCCCCAACCCCTCTACCATATACATTAAACCCTTAACCCTAATACATCAACTCTATACCTTAAACCTTAATCTCTTAATGCTCAACCCTTAAACCATAATCTCTTAATCCCTCAACCCTTAAACACTAAACCCTTGACCCTTTAACCTTAAAGACTTAAACACTCAACCCTTAAGCCCTAATCCCTTAACCCTCAACCCTAAACCCTATCCCTAAAGCCTCAATCCTTAAACCCTTAATCCTTCAAATGTCAAACCCTTAAACCCTAAACTCTCAACCCTTAGATGCCCTTAAATGCTTAAACCTTAAGCCCTTAAACCCTATACCCTATCCACTTAACCTTGGACACTCAACCTTGAAAGTTATCCCTCAACCTTCAAACCTCTACCCTATACCCTATACCCTCAACCCTATACTTATGCCCTAAACCCTCAACCCTCATCCATACGCCTTATACCCTCAACCTTAAACCCTGAACCCTATATCTTAGACACTCAACCTTTAACATTATCCCTGAACTGTAAACTCTCCACCCTCTACCCTAATCCCTCAACCCTATACCTTAAATCCTCAACCCTCAACCCTAATCCCTCAACCCTATACGTTAAACCCTCAATCCTCAACCCTCAAACCTAAACCCTCAACCTTCAACCCTAATCCTTCAACCCTCAACCCTTAAACTCTCAACCCTCAAATCCTCAACCATTAAACCCTCAACCCTCAATGCCTCTACCCTATACATTAAACCCTTAACCCTAATACATTAACCCTATACCTTAAACCCTAATCTCTTAACACTCAACCCTTAAACCATAATCCCTTAAGTCCTCAACCCTTAAACCCTAAACCATTGACCCTTTAACCTTAAATCCTTAAACCCTCAACCCTTATACCCTAATACCTTGACCCTCAACCCTTAAACCTTAAACCCTAAACCCTCTACCCTCAACATTATACCTTAAACCCTAATCCCTTAACCCTTAAACCCTATACCCTAGACACTCAACCTTGGACACTCAACCTTGAACATTATATCTCAACCTTCAAACCTCTACCCTATACCCTATACCCTCAACCCTATACTTATACCCTCAACCCTCATCCATATGCCTTATACTATCAACCTTATATCCTAAGCCCTATATCTTAGACACTCAACCTTGAACATTATCCCTTAGTTATAAACTCTCAACCCTATACCCTATACCCTCAACCATATACCTTAATCCTCAACCCTATACCTTAAACCTTGAAACCTACACCCACAAACCCTCACCCCTATACCCTATAACCTCACCCTTATACCTTAAACCTTGAATATTATGCCTTAAACCTATACTTAAAACCTAAACCATACACTCTCAACCCAAGTCACCCTATGTCTTATATACCCTCAATCCATATCATAAACCCTAATCCCCATACCTTATACACTTAATATTATACACTCAACAAGCTGGATATTATCCCTCAACTGTAACCCTCAACCCTCTACCTTCTACTCTCTACCCTTAACCTATTACTTAAGCCCTAATCCCTCAACCCTCAACCCTATACCTTAAACCCTAAACCCAAAACACTTACATACATACATACATACATACAAGCATACATACATACATACATACATACATACATATAGGCATACATACATACAGACATATATACATGCATACAAACATGCATACATATATACATACATACAAGCATGCATACATACATTAAAACATACAACCATGCACACATACATACATACATACATGCATACAAGCATACATATATACATACATACATACAAGCATGCATGCATACATTCATACATACAGGCATACATACATACATACATACATACATACAAGCATACATACTATTATAGGAAAAATGTGAACAATTGCAATAAACAACTAGTATCCAATAACTCAATGAAATTAGATGTAAATACAAGTAGACAATGAATATACCTTCGAAGACCATTTTACCTCTATGCTTCCATTGTTCACCTATCTCCTCTCGATCTTGATGATAATGGACCTCTCAGAAGTATGTACTTCCTTGTTGTTTGAAGATGACAAGAGTAGAATGGCTATAGATGTGTAAATGCAAATGGAGATAACTTTGCTAGAGGCACGCTGGTATGATTCTTGCAGAGTAAGATTACTTAAGCTTATATTTGATATGAAATGGGTATGAGGACCTTGTTTATATGGGTTGAGGGAAGACCAAATCCAAGTGTCAACAGATCCATGATTGGAGGAATTTCCTTAGATGTGTATGGTTGAGAAAGTTTGAGGGAATGTGTGCGAATCAGAAGAGGACAAGTGTCCAAGCTCCTTCATGCATCAGGGGAGTTAATAGAATAGATTGGGGAGTTAATTGAGTGGACTAATTAGTTAAGTGAATTGATTGGGGAGTTAACTGAAATGACTAATTAGTTAACTAATTTGATTGGGGAGTTGACTAAATTGATTGATTAGTAAACTCAAATGACTAATTAGTTAACTGATTTGATTGATGAGTTAACTAATTTGACTGGAGGATAAATAGGACATGTGGGTAAAGGAATATTTAGATAATTAAATATTAAAATATTTAATTATGTGTGCAACATGGTGAGGTGGAAAGGTGAAATTAGGACATTGGAATAGAGGAATTTAGGACTAATTAAATAATGTGGAATTATTTAATTATATGAGACATTAGAAGAATTAAGGTACTCAATTAAATAAATTGATTTTTATTTAATTATGGGGTAAGGAACCAATTAAATAAATTTAGAATATTTATTTAATTGATAGAAGAATAAGAATTAAGATAAATATTAAAATATTTACTTAATTCGACATGAGCCAATTTTAGGTGTATACATTTTGCCCCTCTTTGATGTAATGTGCTTCATCATGTTGCTTT
Source organism: Cunninghamia lanceolata (assembly GCA_027924645.1). Lineage (NCBI taxonomy): Eukaryota > Viridiplantae > Streptophyta > Pinopsida > Cupressales > Cupressaceae > Cunninghamia > Cunninghamia lanceolata. Next base: position 2,069,756 of record BSBN01000286.1, on the reverse strand, counting down.
AAATAAATACAAAATATCTACGATTTGATTCATACCCCAGTTTGCCTCTGGTATAGGTTAAATGATGATAGGATGCCCCCTCGGGAGATTGGACGGGAAGAATGTGACAATAGGATGACAGACAATCTCACGATGAGACATGTTGAATTACAGGTTAGGGTGAAGAAAATGGAGGATGCAAGATAAGGGATGGATGAAAGAGTTAAATGACATGCTATGCAAGATAAATTCATAACACACATAAGCAAGCAAGCAAGTATGCACAAATGATAGAAGAACAAACAAGGCATTGCCCTTGTCAAGCTATAAACCAATGATTAATCAATGATGATTGATGACGATAGTGTTGACATTGTGGGGAATGATATATCCCTAGATCAACACAAAGATGTGAGAAAGATATATCCCACTGTCAATGATGATTGATTGATTTGGTTTACGATGAGATTAGGATCAAGACCATTGATTGCAATTGGATAATTTGACAAGATTGATTAACTTGATTGGTATGGATTAAGGATGGACTTGCATTTAGATCATTGCTTGGATTGATTGGATAAGGGTTTGAACTAATTGATGGAAGAATTGATTAGAAGAATAAACTTGGACAAATGAAAGAAAAGACTTTGGATCTTAAGACACTTGGGTAAATGGTATTTATGGAATGCTTATAAAGGAGGTGAAATGCAAATTTGGTATGTATGGATGCGGATTATGTTATCTTCATATACAAGTTTTTGAAGTACTTTGTTTCATCATTGAGCTTTTTTTTTTTATGTTGTAAGAAAATGCAAGCATCTAGGTATAATTAAACCATGATGACCTAAGTATTGCTTACATGGATTTTGATTTAGTAAATTAATACAAGCATCTAAGTATAATTGAACCAAGATGACCTGAGTATTGCTTGCATATATAAATAGACAAGGATTGCCCCCTTTCATGTTTAGACCTCTTATGTCCTCGATGATCATTATGTTGATCATGTCCTTAGACAAGGTTTCACATTACTAAAGATAAATCCACAAACAACGAACAAATAAAATAATTATGCACCCATCATAGCTCTAGTTTTCGACATCCTTGAGGAGCATAAAAGGACATAATAACAAAAATCAAGACATAAGACTTTAAACCAACATAAAACCTTCTTGCCATAGATATATTTTCTTGCAATAACTGATAGAGTCATGTTTGATAGTTTAGGCAGGTCGGGATTTGTCAGGTGTAGTTTAAATATCTTCTTGCCAAGACAAAGTTTTTAAAAGCTTGTGTTGTTGGAATTAACCCAGACAACTGAGAGGGGGGTGAATCAGTTGTCTCCAAAATCTTTCTTTTAAACTTCTTTCACTATTGTTAATTGGATTAATGATGCAAACATTAAAGCATATGATATTAACATAAAAGCAGAAATGTAATCAACACATTTGACACCAAGATTTTTGACGTGGAAACCCGGTTAAGGGAAAAACCATGGTGGGAGTTAACCCACAAAAATTAATACCTTGTTAAAAGTATTTTTATAAATGGGAATGTACATGCATTCGGGCTCACTACTCAGAGCTCACTGCTCAAATGTAGGCTCACTGCCTATAGAAATATTACAATAGAATAACAAAGATTTCTAACTGATGATTAGCATCTACCCATGCAAGAGTTTCAGTTCCAGTTAAGTGCAAAAATTGATCTTACACATTTCATCTTTACTCTGTTCTTCTTACTGCTCTGCCTTCATTCACACCTTGAATTTCTTCTCTTCTCACATACACCTTGTTCATACACACCTAAATCATCCAATTCCATTGGCTATATATATCTGCAACATGATCTACAATCATTTCACCAGTCGGCTTCAAAACGTTTAGAATTTTGTTGAGTACTCTGCTCTGTCAGCTAGATCCATACATAATATGAGATGTGGACCAAAAAAATCACTTACAGATCATCAATCATGTCAGCTTCTATCACTGATCATCACCAATTGTCCAATAAACAACTTCTATGCATCTGGAATTAAGATCATTCACAAGACGGCCTATTCTTCTACTGTCTGTTCTGTCAGACTGAAACCTGATACTCAGAAGCTAGTATCTTTTGAGTCTTTCATCATGAGAGGAAAAAACTCTGGATTTAGAGTGTCTTGACAATGCTTTCAACTACCTTAGATCTGCATCTAACCATGAATTCCCACCAGAGAGATCCGGACCAAAATATCGGACCCTGTCACTACTCTGTTCCTGACTGCTCGGACTTAGACAAATTCTTACTCAGACTTCCGATTTGACCAAATTGAGTAATATGGATGGGTAAGATGATCTTAGTTTCCATCAATGACAACACCTGTCAATGCGAAGCAATGTCTTTTGCCAACAATCTCCCCCTTTAGCATTGATGGCAACACTTAGTGAAAAATGACTAAGTGTCTAATGTAGCTCCCCCTTACTCTGTACACTTGTGCTTCTCTATTAGTTCCGAAGCTCCCCCTTTGCTGGATTTCTCATTTTTCACTGCTCTTCACTCCCCCTTTGACATCAATGGCAAAGGGTGGGGTTCGTAAGCCAAAAATTACCAAAAGTACTGTATAAACTGCCGCATATGTACAACAAATCATCAAGTCCTATTTACATAAACTTGATGATGTCTGCAAAACTAGATTTTATTTGCAAAAGATCGGAGGCCCAATTACTTTTCATACTATCTAAAATGGAGATATACCCACTCAACAAAAATGAATATGCTTATGTCTTTGATAGATCTGATGGATCACTGGTCTGAACTGCAATCTGAGCTTCAGATAGGGCATTATACATTGTCTCTAATTTAGGGGTAATCAATCCCCGGAGCTCACACATTCTTTTCATAATGTTGCCTTTTTCTTTGACAAGTTTACTTATTTCATCAGTTAAGCTAATCAATTGACTCTCTTGAATCATGGGAGATACAATCAGAGGATCAAAATTTTGAGAAAGATCTGATAATTTATTTTCTTTCTCCTTTATCTTTTTCTCAATGTCTTCACTAACTTTGGACTAGGATAAACAAAATTTATATATGTCACCTCCATCTTTTAGAGCATACTGAATGCTTTTTATGTTGATGCCTGGTATCAACCTATCATTCCCTATTAGATTCTTAACTTGATTGAATTTCTTGTCCAAAAACTCTTTCTAAACTTTTGCCTCTATAGACTTCTCAAAAGATTCAAAATGAGTAGTAACAAAACTTACTAGATTCTTCAGATGTCCAGAGGGGGAATCAGTTTGATTCTTCACAACCTTTAGTACAGGTAGTCCACCAGTTGCATTCAAACCATTCACAATTCTGATTATGTCCTTTGTAATCTTGAATGGCTTTAATAGCCATATGAACTCATTATGCATTCGGCTCAACACGTATCTAACCCATTCGCTTTCATCAAATAATAGAAATTGCATTACTTGCAGGAAATGCTTGCTCTCTAGGGTTTCATACTCTGATTTTAATTGATAATTATCATCCTTCAGATGGTTCTCAAATAAATTCAGCAGTTTCAGATTTCCAAACTCTTCTATAGTGCAGTGAATATAAGCCCTAATATCTTTGACATGCAAAACTCCATATGGCACCCCAAAAAATGCACCAAGTGGCTCAACCTCAATAGATTTTGTGTGGATGTTTCTTGAACTTGGGACGAGGCCTCTCAGTGACATCAACAACTAGTGGAGTAGCCATTTAAGAGATTGAGAATTCAAAAAGATTTCATAGGACAATAGAAATACCTCATTCCGCAGATTAGGGTTTTGAATGGAAATCCTCTTGGCATTCTTAACTTTTGTGAATTCTTAGCTTTTGAGCCGGTCTGTTCCTTCTTTTCTTGTTCTCTTATGATGCAAAGTGATCAAATGAGGGATGAATGGCTCTTTTATGCTCTGTAGTACCTAATATGCCTTTGCAATAAATGCTCTACCCTAACACATCTGGTGACTTTGTTTACCATGTAGTATCTCATGAATCACTCCATAATTTGCCATAGTCACTTCTTTCCTTCTAGAAATCCTTCCAACTATTCTAAAACAATCCAATATACCTTTTCCCAATGTGCTAGATCCAGGCACTTTCTTACTAGCTAGGGGAATTTGATTTGCAATGCTGCTCCCCCTGAGCTAGAGCTTCCAATTCAATTCCTGGAGGAATTTTCAGCACCAAATTCTAGTGCAGATCCAATATTATCATTTATAATTGTTTTCTTGACCCATGTTTTGTTCATTTCATTCTGAGTCTCATTCGCATTAATTTTTTCTTTGCCTTTGTCTTGTCTCTTCTCATCTAGTTTTCTGTTTACTGGACCTCTTCTTCCATTGTTCCTACTTCTGCAGAATCTTACAATATGACCATATCTATTGCAATTAAAGCACACAACATTCCTTTTCGTATAAACTTGATTTCCTCTTAATTTGCACTGATTAGCCGTGTGTGCAAATCCATTGCAAGAAAAATAGTAACCATTGAAGGAATTTCCAATTCCTCTATTGTTAGCATTATTCATTATCATACCTCTGCATTCATTTGATCTATGACCATACCTCTTACACTTGAAGCATTGACCAGAGAAGGATGGACAATTTTGATTTCCTCTATTTCTGCACTGAGTAGCTTTATGACCAAATTTGGTGCAATTGAAACAATTTCCATTGAATGATGGATATCCTTGAGCATTAGGCTGTCTTACCAAAGGTTTTCTAGTTCTGTGTCTCCCATTCCTCAGTTGAAAATTTCTCTGTCCGGATTTGGAGCTTTCACCTTTCTCATATCCAAGACCATGCTTGTCATCAACCCTTTTTTGCCCTTTGAGCAGTGCTTCTAGTTTTGTTGAGCTTATCTTGAACTTCTCCTTATATTCATTTGCAACTTCTAGGTCATGTCTGAGAATGACAATTTGCCTTTCTAGTTCTCTCTCATTGTCTCTACTTTCTTGTAGATTAGACTCTAGATGTCTAGCTATTATATCTAATTTGCAACATTCTTCAGTTCTTTCTCTTAGTTTGTGATTCAGATCTTCTTCAATTTTCTTCCTATATTCACTTTCTTTGGTTTGTCTCATCACCTCGATTTCCATTTCAATTTTTAGAACAACAATTTCTTTTGATAGCTTCTCACATTCCTTTGTCTTTTCTTCCAAAGCTTCATTCATGCCATTTTCCTTCAGGTAATCTAGATAGCTGCAGAAGTAGCTCCTTTTTCCTTTGCAGAGATTTCTTTAATTTATCTTTTAGCATTTCAATGGTATCATCAGCATCTTTAAGTTCACCTCTCAGATTACTAATTTCTGCTTTAGACTGAACAAGCTCTTCCAGGGCCACCTAAAGTTGACCTTTGAGTGAACCCATTAAAACTTCTTCCAAGATCTTTTCCTCAGCTGTTAGGCTTCTCAAAGGAACCTCACTCTGATACCAATTGTTGGAATTAACCCAGACAACTGAGAGGGGGGGTGAATCAGTTGTCTCCAAAATCTTTCTTTTAAACTTCTTTCACTATTGTTAATTTGATTAATGATGTAAACATTAAAGCATATAATATGAACACAGAAGAAAAAACATAATCAACAAATTTGACACCAAGATTTTTGACGTGGAAACCCGGTTAAGGGAAAAACCACGGTGGGGGTTAACCCACAAAAATTAATACCCTATTAAAAGTATTTTTACAAATGGGAATGCACATGCATTCAAGCTCACTACCCAGAGCTCATTGCTCAAATGTAGGCTCACTGCCTATGGAAATATTACAAGAGAATAACAAAGATTTTGACCTAATGATTAGCATCTACCCATGCAAGAGTTTCAGTTCTGATTAAGTGCAAAAACTGATCTTACACATTTCATCTTTACTCTGCTCTTCTTATTGTTCTTCCTTCATTCACACCTTGAATTTCTACTCTTATCACATACACCTTGTTCACACACACCTCACACACCTAAATCATCCAATTCCATTGGCTATATATATCCGTAACATGATCTACAGTCATTTCATCAGTCGGCTTCAAAATATTTAGAACTTTGTTGAGTACTCTACTCTGTCGGCTAGATCTATACATAATATGAGATGCAGACCAAAACTTTCACTTACAGATCATCAATAATGTTGGTTGTTATCACTGATCATCACCAATTGTCCAATAAACAACTTCTATGTATCCAGAATTAAGATCATTCACAAAACAACCTATTCTTCTACTATCTATTCTGTCAGACTGAAACCCAATACTCAGAAGCTAGTATCTTTTGAGTCCTTCATCACCGGAGGAAAAAACTCTGGAATTAGAGTGTCTTGACAATGCTTTCAACTACCTTAGATCTGCATCTAACCATGACTTCCCACCGGAGAGATCCGGACCAAAATACCGGACCCTGTCACTGCTCTGTTTCTGACTGCCTGGACTTAGACAAATTCTTACTCAGACTTCCAGTTTGACCAAAATGAGTAATGTGGATGGGTAAGATGATCTTAGTTTCCATCAATGACAACACCTGTCAATGCAAAGCAGTGTCACTTGCCAACATGTGTTTGCTGCATTGCTTGTTGTCTAGTGAGAAATCCATAATCTGATTTTGCTATCCTCTGAGTTGTAACATTCAAGAATCTAGTTCCCTAATTGGGTCAAGGATATTGCCCTCAGTCAAGTAAAGGATTGACTTATTATGGATGGAATGGCAATAGACATGAAGAGACAGGCCCTAAGGGACTAACCTAGTGCCCTGGAGGCCCATTGATGATGGCCTTGCCTACGTGATGACATAGAGGCAACGTAGTTCGAGGTGTGGACAATGTGGACATAAGACCTAGGCGATGGGAAATGGTGTTGATCTAGATGAACAAAAGGATGGGTGATAAGGGATGAAATGGATGGGAAGCCTCAAGGGCTCATCGATGATGGCCTTGCCTACATGATAGCTTAGAGGTGACATAGTTTGACAATGGTTCAATGGATTTGGTTCAGGACAATTTGATGTTTTTGGGATTTTCTAGATTTTTGCTAATGTTTTGATGTGTGTGGGATATTTGGATGGCAATTTATGTTAGGAAAAGTGTCTCAACCTTGCAACTTCAAAAGGTTACTATTCTTCCTAGTTTTGGTCTTTTTGAATACCCTTTATCTTGGATAATGGTCTGGAATTTTCAAATTTTCCAAAAGTTTCCAAGAGAGCGAAAAATAGCGAGACTTACTATTTTTAGTAAGTTCTTCGATTGAGCTCTGGTTGACTTAAAATTTTTCCAAAAGGTGTGGAATAGCTAAGTGAACATCTCAGGTGAGTTTCGTCTCAAGATCATATCTGGATCACAAGATATTAAAGTTTCTATTTTTTGAAACTACAGAAAAATCTTCAAACTCAAATACCGGAATTGAAACTTCTCTAAACATCCTAAAAATTGGGATAACTAGTGTAACAGTTTAAAGAGTGATAGATCTCTTCATGAGCTTTCCTATGCATAAAATGGTTCATCAATTGAACACCCAGATCAAAAGTTATGGCCTCTGGAAGTTGGACCTTCCATTTTGGGAAATGTAAAAATGTGTTGGACACATAAAAGCGCTATAAAGGGGAGAGTTACATGTGTTGGTGTGTGGTTTAGAACATCACAAGGCATCTTTGATTGGAGATAATTTGGGTGCCACTTTTGGGTGGTTTTAGCTCATGGTTTTGTAATTACCATTGGCGATGTGTTGTATTGTATCTCCTATAAATCAAGAACTTGAGATGGAGGTTGTATGTAGAATCTTATAGATGTCAAATTACCTCCTGGATCTCTAGTTGGATAAACTCCTGTAAAAGCTTACTCTATGAGTAAATTGTAATCTTCGTGATTTTTGAATAATATATTGGGCAGCTTTGGAGTGTGGGGTTTTTTACCTGAAAGGGTTTTCCCCACGTATATCTTGTGTTGTGAGTTTTGTTTTCACATTTGGAAATTGTTATTATTTTCTATTAATGTGCATCTTAATCTATAACTGTAACAAAAATTTGCATATATCTCTCCTCATTAGATCCGTGTAGGAAGTGTTTTCTACATACCTTGCTTCCTTTCAATTTGGATAGCCTAAATGCTAGATACTGATGACAAGGAAACACCACTAATAGGTAGACAGATGGGTTATAGTGGATAATGGATGGTTAGGTAGAAGGATGGAAATTAGGAGATAATGGATCAGAAATGTACGAAGAAAAGATGGATGGGAGAATTTAGGATATGATCTCCAAGGACTATGTCGCTTAGGAATAACATGTCTTATTTAAGATACTAGACTCGGGATATAGCGTGACAATGCTTGCAATGATATGATGGGAAGATATGCTTGGAAGTATTAGATACATCAAGATTTGTCCAAAGCTTGTTTCAACATTTTGCCCCTATCTTTATCAAGATCAATACGATGAAGGGAGGATGAATGGATACGATAAGAATATGTATGTAATGGATAAGGATGGATACAATAGGATGGAAATGATAGGTTGGATGAGACAATGTACACCCAACTGTAAGTGTCATAGAAGATCAACCTACACATAATGCATGTTTTCTAGGTTTTCATCATGGTACTTATCCAAGACACCTGTTTACCAGGTTTTCACCATTGGACGAAAGGATTTTTCTTTACTTTTTTTTATTTTTTTCCTTTTTTTTATAGGATAGGTGGATATGGATGGGAGGGACTCAAGTGTCTAGTTCCATGAAGGTGATAGTGTCCCGTTAGAGATGCATGTCATTGCATGGATCATGTCAAATGTCGTTATGCTCATAGATGTTGGTAAGGATCGCATGAAATGAAGATGGAGTAGATAGATAGTGGATTATGGAGGGAAGATGGTGTATTATGATGTGGATTAGGTAGGGAAGATAGTGGATTATGATGTGGATTAAGGAGGACTTATGCAAAAGGATGGATGGAAGGCTTATGCAAAATCATGGACCATAGGAAGGTGATGGGTGAAATATGAAGGATAATAGTTGAATGATGGGGAGATGGAGGTATGGAAAGGAATCATGACCAACGGTTACACACATCATGATAAACATTGAATATTTTGATGTGGAGGTGATATAGGAAGCAATGGCAATGTGTGCTTGGTGGATGGTTGATGGAGTGATTTAGAGAACCACATGGATTTAGTATTTTTTATTTTTTTTTGCTTGATTTGTGGGTTGGCAGAATTTGATATTTTGGAATGGAATGGATGGAAAAGGATGGTTGGGATTTTCGAGAGGTGGATGCCTCATTTGACTTGATTTTTTATTTAGGGACCCATATCATTTTATTTTTTGACTTTGCTTGTGAAGGTAGGGGTTTGGATAGCTTTTTGGATGGATTTTTCTTTGATTCTTTGCATTTGTATCCTAAGGCATTAGGACCCTTACCTAGTATTTTTTGCTTTATAGGTAGAGGCATCCAAATTTTTAGTTTTGAATCCCATGAACATGGTGGAATGAGTGAAAGCTTTTTGTTTAGATAATGTGTGCATTTGTTGGTCATGATTAGTATTTTTAGAATATTTATGGGTAAATGGATAATTAGGCATTGGTAGAGTGGTGGCAAAGTGGATGGTGGTATAGTAGGAGTTGGAAGTAGTGGGGGTAAAGTGGATGGTGGAAAGTGTATGGTCGCATGCTTTTGACATTTGTAGGATGATGGAGGTGAAATGGCGACATATATTTTTTGTACATGATAGGGTTTACGATGGGAAGTGGTGGACTTAGGAGGAACAGAGGAAGGACCAACATCTTTAGATTGTTCACCCTGGGGTGTGTATCTAAGGCCATATGAGTGCGGAGGGACTTTGACATGGATAGGCTCCAAAATACCTTGTTCATGAAGGCCTAAGCCTATACCTTGATAGTTCATTTTTTGGAGTATGTAGTGGACAATGTGATTATGTGTGATTTGGACACTAGATGCAATCTCATTATTTAATGGAGAAGGTGTAGTGGTAGATAATGGTTGTTGCTATCCTAAGGAGGAACATTCGTGGATGAAGGTGGTAAGACCAAGGGTATATGGTGGGGGATTTATAGCATGGTCGATAATGGATGGTGGAGGATCATTAGGATCTTGATTATTATTATGTTTACTAAGATCCAAGTTATTGGTTTGATCATCTATGTGCACTTGGGAGGCAATTGTCTCATCTAGGAAAGTGTGTGTTGTTGGATCATGGATAGGACTAGGTGGAGGATGGATAAGAGTAATGGAGGTTTCTTGCTCATGGATGGTTATGGGGTTATGGATAGATGGGGTAATAAGCTCATGACCATGGAATGCATAAAGTTGGATAAAAGGATCATCATGGTTTGCTTAATCATAGATAGGATCTTGATCACAGATGGGATCTTCATCATAGATAGGATTAAGTGTGATATTGATGGGATCAATCTTCTCATGTATAGGTTCTTCATCAATGATACTATCTTGATTATAGAAAAGATATAGGTTATGAATGGGTTGGATTTGGATTTCTTTCTCATGTATAGGTATAGGATCAAGTTGCTCATGGATATCTTCTTCATAGGTAATATCTTGATCATGGAAAAGATAAATGTTATGGATGGGTGGACTGAAAGTGATTTTATCTTGATTAGGACTAGGACTTGATGTTTTCACATGCTTAGGATCAGGTTCTTGACATACCTCTTGAGTTACTTGAATAGAAGTGGAAGGATCTTGGATAGGCTTGACATGCTCTTGAGGGTTATCATCATGAGAGGATTATGGATCTTGGCTTGGATTCATCGGGGGAGATTTTTCGATAGGCTTAAGGGATTGTGGACTATATGAAGGGGTTGTAGGATTGGACATGGCGTTGGAAGAGTCTTTTGTCAGTTCAAGGATAGGAATTTGGGGGCATGGTTGACTCCTTACTAGTAGCCCTTGGATCACATCCTTCATAGGTGTATGGGTAGATGAATGAGGTAATGGACGTGTGGGTTTGGATTTCTCCATAGCTTTTCTTTCACTTTTAGATTTTGTAAAGAGTCTATGGAGAAAATCATTCAAGGATTCTGTTGGCACTCATTGTGGTGTGGAATTGAATGTAGATGTTGGAGGGGTTTTTCTTTTTGAGCCCTAAGTCTTTTTGTTCATCGGAGTGACTTGCATATCAGGTTCAAAGTGGAAGATACATTGAGGGAATATTCTATAGAATATCCTATGTTTGTATATGCAGGAATGAATGTATGTCGATATACATTAGGTCATGTACAAAGAAAAAATATACAAGGGCACAAATATACATTTGCTACAATGCGACGGAGGTGATGCATGTGCTGGGGCCCATGGGTATATACAAACAGGTTTGTGCATGTTCGATATACAAGGGAGGAATGTATCTGGAATATTCTCATTAGATTCCTCGCTTGTATGTTTGTGTTTGTATATTCAGTATACAAACAAAATATACATTCAGATATACAATGAAAATATATGCAAGCCGGACCCGAACTGAAATTCTGTTCATTCTATAACATTTGACGTTCGCCCTGTATGTTGTATATGCATTTGGATTTGCATATACAAAAGCGATAAAGGAAAATGAAAGGAGAAAAGGTCATCGATAGAAGGTCAAGGGGCTCTCCGCACCATGCATGTGGGACTAATCTCCCTGTATTATTTTGAGCCTGCGGTGAAGTGCGTTTTGGCGGGAAGCTCCATTTTGATTGCTGCGACGGTTTCCAAGTAAGTTGCGGGTGGTTGAGCCATCAATGGTGATTGTGCTGAGGCGTGGGTGAGTTGTTGAACAGTCATGTACCTGATTTTTTGGCATGAAGACTTCCAAATGGTGGCACAGGCTCGAGGCTACCCTTGTCTACTCTCTTGTCTGTTGCAGCAATAACTCATGAGCGCCATTTCTCATGGACTGTATCTGGTGGATTTTTGGTCAAGCAATGTAATTAATTGCTTGTGGTACACTTTTTGGCTGATATAGGCAGACTGTGTTACCATTGTTTCTGTTGTTGAAAAGTTGAACATTTTGGCTCCGTAATGCAATACAGCTGATTTGGTTGCTCTGTGCAGCAAAACTTGTGAGTTTATGTATCTCCTATTGTGTGTTTTTGCATGAATCCACTGATTTCATGGTTAATCTTATATGAATAATGCTATGTTTGCATGTGTTGTGCTAATTCTGTCTCCAGTGTTGCATGTATCTTTCTTCTGAGTCTAGGTATTCAAGGAATGTCTAAGATTCTAGAACATAGAATTCCTGTGTTGAATGTTTAATCTCTTAATTTCTGCTCAAGGGGTAGATTAAACTGTTTTCAGATTGAATATTGGGAAGGGTATACTGCAATAGGGATGCCATAAGTATAGATAGCTTAACACTTTGTATTGGGAGATATCTGTAAGGCAGGTATCATATGTATCCCCCTGAAATCTAGTTTTAGTTGTTCATGCTGATCATTCATAGGTGTATGTCTACTGGCTCCAGGCCCTGGATAGGCACCGATCTAGCTTTGTGTTTGTGTTATATACCATGTTCAGCTCTGCATCCAAATATAAAATCAAAATCAAACTCCAAAACAACTATTAGGATAGTAGAATTAGTTTTAGGATCCTCAGTCCTCTGTCTACAACTGCAAATAGGCCCAAAGCTAGCCCCTTTGCTCTTATCTTTCAGTTTTGGTCTACTCACAGGAGGACTTATCTACTTTCTGTCAGCATCCCAGCCTTTGTATGCATAGCCTCATGGATGTTGAGTAGGGAATACCCCCCTAGGTTTTGCAGAGCTTGAAGAAGAAGAGGAGATAAAATATAGAGTCTATCTCCTACACTGTTGGCCCCTGGCCCAGAGATCCTGTTGATCATTGATGGCTACCTTGTAGGGAAATCTGGGAATAAGCATCCAGTCTGGGAAAAAACCAACAGAAATTGGTGACTCTACTGGGGAATTTGTGAAAATAATTTGTGAAAGAACCTTGATTTTCAAAAGAAAACAGTTCCTAGTAATAGGTGGCGACTCTGAAGTAATCTCCCAACTGGTCAAAGTAAAACTTATATGTAGGGGAGAAGATCCCAACAAAATCCTTTATTTGAAGAGTTACCAGTAACAAGAAAAATGATGTATAGAAAAAAGGGGACTGTTCGAGCTAGTCAAGATGGTTCTCCTAGCAGGAAAAATGATTTTATTCAGGATAATCCAGGATCTTCAGAGAAGACAGTACCTTATTTTTCAAACAATGAGGCTGAAATCCAGAGTGTGTATGAAAGACAGCAGGGTAATGGTTTGAGAATAAGGTCAGAGGTGTTTCAGGAGCATCCTTTTCATGATTCTCTTGACAGATTTGAAGAAGCTAAATCCCTAAGGGATGATGATAATGAAGATCAGAATATGGTAAAACCATCCTCTTCTATGCCTAGAGAGGAAGAACTAGCCGATGAAATTAAGAGCTTAAGGGCTGAGTTAGAATATCGGTAAGCAATAAAAATCAGAGATGACATGAGGCAGAAAGTGCAAGCTTTAAGGACTGCCCAAAATGATTCAATTCCTACCCTTGAGAATACAAATGTGCAGAGACATCAGCAAAGAAATGAAGTGCAACATCAGCATAATGATCAAAGACAAAATGTGAATGATGCTAGGATACCACTGAACAATGTAAGAAACCAGAATGCAAACAGAAACATCAATGTTAATTAGTTTGACAGACAGCCCATGCAGCTAGATAGATTCAGACAGCATTTGATGGTATTCCTAGGTATTCTAATCCCATTGACAAGCATCTAAGGCTGCAAGTGCCTAAATTTTCAGGAAACAACACAGTGTCAGGAGAAGATCATCTAAAGGCTTTTCAAAATGTCATGGATAACTTTGAGGTTGAACATGAGGACGTTTTCATGAAGTCATTCATGCAATCTTTAGTAGATGAGGCAAGAGAATGGTACAAGAATCTACCTGACCGGAGTATTTCATCATGGGATGATTTTAAAAGGATGTTCAAGGAGCAGTATGGTGACAAAACTGACCCTAGCTTTTTTGTAAATGAGTTCACCAGTATCACTAAAGGATCAAATGAGCAGGTTGCAGATTTTAATGCAAGATTTACTAAAGTGTTAAACAAATTGCCACATCACATGAGGCCAAATGAACCAATATGTATAATATTGTATATCAATGCCTTTGATGCAACAACTACATATGGATTGAGAGATAAAGGTCCTGCTACTATCAGGGATGCTTTCAAAATTATAGTGAATATTGAGAACAACAGGAAAGCATCAGGCAAGACAAACAGAAGGGATGATGTGAAAATTCTGCAGAATCCAAACAAGCCTCAGAACACTCAAGGTAATACATCTGCCCCTGAAGATAAGATAGACAAATTGGCAAATGTTGTTAAGGACCTAAGCTATAGACTGGCTAGAAGTGAAAAAGGGATAGGTCCTGATAGGCAAGCTTACCAAAGATAGGAAAAGAGACCATCATTGCATTATATGCCTTATAATACCAATTGGCATAATGGTAAGCCTATATTCCCACATAACAACATAAATTAGAGAGCTTAATATGTCAAAGAAACTCCTGATCCTCTAAAGAAAGCTATAAATATTGTTGATGATACTCCATGGTGTATAATTTGTCAGATGCCACATTCACAGTCACAATGTATGATTGCTTAGTCCTTGTATGATAATGCTACATCTTGTAATGAATGTAATGAGCCACATTATGTGCAAGATGATGATGTTAATATGATGTCCATAAGCAATGGATACCCTCTTTATGATGCTGATGAGAGTACAAATAATGGAATTTGGGCCTGTCAACAGGATTCTTATGATGAAGATAATGGAGAAAGCTATGTGTATGCTCAAAGCTCACACAATTTTCTGAGTAACTTACAACGACCTTCTGATGAGGAAATTAGGGCCCTCACAGCTGCAGCAGTGGTCCCAAGTCAAGAGTAACTACAATCTCAGAGGTAAAGCTCAAATGAGCAGCCCACGTCAGCCAGAAGGTATTTCTGCAGGTCAGACAGTGCATGGTCATAAGGGGATGGAATTACAAAAGAGGCAGTGGGGCAATAATAAACAGAATTTTAAACATAGAACAGGTCATGAATCTCAAGGACCAGAAAATAGAATCCCCCAGGTTGAAGATCAAAGTAAAGGTTCCCAAGACAAGAATGATGATCAGGGAACTATGAAAGTAAAAGCTAAATCCATTCAGGATAAAAATAAGATTGTGGAGCAAGCTACAACTGTTATACAAAATTATGCTCCATTTGATATAGTTCAAGTCCTCTCCCAGGTAAAAGTCTCTGTTCCACTTATGGAACTCATGAAAGTGGAAGAGATCAAGAATAGGACAGTATCCCTAATTTTAGGGGTGCCTTTTCAAGCTAAACAAAATGTTCAGATCCAGGGTGACAAACATGTCGTATGTAATGAAGAAGATGAGGCTCCTGAAGTCTATTTAGGAGTGACTATGACAAAGTGTCCTTCACAAGTGGAACCATTTTATGTATCCCTGGTTATAAATGGAAAAATAATCAGAAATTGTATGCTTGACTCTGGAGCATCTACAAATGTCATGCCTTTGGCCATCATGCAACAGGCTAGATTGAAAATTGACAAGGCATGTGGAAAATGTTATGCTATGGATGCCAGAGAGGTACCAGTTATTGGAATCATGAAGGATGTAGATTTCAAAATTAGCAGCATTTCCTGAAAAGAGATATAAAATGAATATAACAGTGGTTGACATCAAGCCACAGTATGGTATGTTGCTGTCAAGAAGATGGGCAGCACTAATTGGTGGAAGTATGCAGCTAGAGCTGTCATATGCCATGATTCCAATGAATGGCAGGGATGTTAAGCTAATCAGAGAACAAAGATCATCAGAGATAGTGGAAGACCAAGAAGCAGAGGAACAGATATGCTTTGTAAACAATGACTGTGATAAATTCAAGGTTGTCTCAGATGATAGAGAAGATAAAGAGAAAAATGTCTGCATTAAAGAGCTGGACCAGCAAGGTTTATGGACCATGTATTTTGATGGAGCTTGTGCAAAAGAAGGCTCTGGAGCTGGAGTTGTTTTCCTATCTCCAAATGGTAAACTCCTCAAATTGTCTTTCTTGCTAAGGTTTTTTTACACAAACAACATTGCAGAATATGAGGCTTTACTCTTAGGCCTAAATATAGCTCTCAAACATGGAATCAAAATGCTAAGGGTATTTGGGGATTCTGAGTTGATTGTATCCCAAATTAGAGATAGGTATGCTTCAAAAAACAAAAGATTGAAACAATACAAGCATGCTGTTTGGGATACCATTGAACTATTTGATGCATTTTCAATAGGCTGGGTAGAGAGATCAAAGAATGTTATGGCTGATTTCTTAGCTAATGTTGCAATAAGGCCAGATGACATCACTTTGTCAGATGTTACAAATGTAGAAGTTAAAATCAGGCCTGCAGTACCAGAAAACATATGTAGTTGGCAAGTGTTTAATGATGATAAGGACTTGTTAAAATTTTTGCACTACATAGATGAATATGAGAATCAAGAAATTGATTTCCAAGCTTTTGTAGAGACTATAGATGGAAAAGAAACTCTTGTGGGGAAAGAGATAATTAAATTGAAGACTAATAAAATCCCTAGAGGGTTAGTAGCTTTGGAAAGAGCTTTTGATAATAGAGACCAATTGGTCACAAAGACATCTCCCACAAATAAGGAAGATTTAGAGGAGATAAATTTGGGGACATCTCAGGCCCCCAAGAAGGTATACATTGGTAAGAAGCTTAAACCACACATCAGGAGTATGCTGATTGCATTACTAAAAAGGTATAAACATGTTTTTGCTTGGTCATATGAGGACTTAAAAGCCTATAGAGAAGACTTATTCTAGCATGAGATCCCATTGAACCCTGGAGCTAAGCCATTTAGACAAAGGCAAAGACCTATTAATCCTACCTTAGCTCCTAAGATGCAAGAAGAACTCAAAAAGCTTAGGGAGGCTGGAATAATTGTGCCAATCAGACATTCAACTTGGGTGTCTAACCTTGTCCCAGTCAGAAAAAAGAACGGTGATATTAGGCTTTGTGTTGATTTCAGGAAATTGAATGTATCCTCTTTAAAGGATAACTATCCACTGCCTAATATGGAAGCTATGTTGTAGAGAGTGACTGGTTGTGAACTCTTGTCCATGATGGATGGATTTTCAGGTTATAATCAGGTGAAGGTAAAGGAATCAGAACAGTATAAGACTGCCTTCACCACTCCATGGGGAACTTATGTGTATGTTAGAATGCCATTTGGACTAACAAATGCATGTGCTACATTTCAAAGAGCAATGGATGTTGCTTTTGCAGGGTTGATTGATTCAATCCTGGCTATATATCAGGATGATTTGACTGCATATTCAAAGAAGGAAGAGCAGCATTGTTTGCATCTAGAGCAGATTTTCATAAGAGCACTGGAGTATGGCATTTCTTTAAATCCAAAGAAGTGTGCTTTTGGGGTAGTTGAAGGAAAGCTCCTAGGGCACATTGTTTCCAAGGATGGAGTTAGGATAGATCCAGAGAGAGTGGCTGCTATTGACAGAATTCAAGTGGCAAAAACTGTAAAAGGAGTTCAGTCCTTCTTTGGACAGATAAATTTTGTTAGGAGATTTGTTCCCAACTTTACAGAAACCACAAGGAACATTTCCAAGATGAGGAAGAAGGATGCAACTGTTCACTGGGAAAGTGAAGCAATTGAATCATTTCAGAGTATCAAAGAGGCAATCAAGAGGGCCCCTGTTCTTAAATCTCCTGATTTTTCTAGGCCATTCCAATTGTTTTCATTTGCTTCCTTTCACACTGTTGCTGCATGTTTGCTACAAAAAAATGAAGATGGATTTGAACAACCCATAGCTTTCTTCAGTATGTCCTTGCAAGCTTCTGAGTTGAAATATGATATTATGGAGAAACAGGCATATGCATTAGTCAGAGCCATCAAAATTTTTAGGCCATACCTGGTAGGATCACATATAATTGCATATGTACCCCATGCAGCAGTCAAAGACATATTCACTCAATAGGAGGTGACTGGAAGAAGATGTAGATGGATAAACAAACTGCAGGAGTTCAACATAGAGATACAAGTTACCAAGTTGGTAAGAGGACAAGGATTGGCCAAGATGATGGCACAGTCAAACTTGGAAGCATGCCAAGTCAATGCAGTCCAAAATGAGAATGTAAATGTATCAAGATCTGGATGGTACAAGGATATTATATATTACTTGCAAAATCTGAATTGTCCTTCCCATTTCAGTGACAGTCAGAAGAGGACTTTAAAGTTACATGCAATCAGGTATGTTATTGTTCAAGGTGAGCTATACTAGAAAAACCCTGATGGTGTGCTGCTGAGGTGTGTAGATAAGGATGTAGCTAACAATGTTTTGATTGACATGCATAAAGGATTGTGTGGTGGACATTATACTGCCCAAACAACAGCTCATAAGATTCTTAGAGCAGGATATTGGTGGCCCACCCTTTTTTCAGATGCACAAAGGTTAGTGAGGAAGTGTGACCCTTGCCAAAGATTCTTAGGAAAGTTTGGGTATGATGGTGCTTTACCCCTCAGAACTGTGACTGTGGATGCTCCATTTCAGCAATGGGGAATTGACTTCATAGGGGAAATTGCAAACAAGTCAAGTGGGGGACACAGTTGGATTTTGGTGGCAACTGATTACTTTACCAAATGGATTGAGGCCATTCCAACTAAGAGAGCTACAAGTAAGGTGGTGACAGATTTCATACTGGAAAATATTATCATCAGGTTTGGAGTACCATTCAAGATAGTCACTGATAATGCTATGTGCTTCAGATCAAGTGAATTTGTTGATTTTTGCAACAGGTATGGGATAAATCTATCATATGCATCACCATACCATCCACAAGGAAATGGTCAAACAGAATCAAGCAATAAAAGCATCATGAAAATTATCAAGAGGATACTAGACAAGAACAAGAGAGCTTGGGACTCAAAATTAAAGTTAGCAATATGGGCTGACAGGGTGACAGTAAAAAAGGCTATTGGGATGTCACCCTTTGAAATAGTATATGGTGCATCAACCAGATTGCCCATAAACAATCTCTTACCAGTTTACAAATTCATCCAGGAAAATGATGAGGAGATTGAAGACTCCATGACAGACAGAGTGAATCAGCTGGTTGCACTGGATGAGAACAGAAGGAAAGCACACCAGATCAACCTCAAGAGACAACAAGATGTGAAATATTTGTTTGACAGGAGAGCTACTAAAAGGAAGTTTCAAATTAATGATCTGGTACTCATATGGAATGCAAAAAATTAGGACAAGGGTAAACATGGTAAGTTTGAACCCTTATGGATGGGCCCATATCGGATTTGCAACACTCATGGGGAGGACTTTTATTTCCTCCAGGCCCTAGATGGTGAAGCTTTGGAATTTCCTATGCATGGCCAATTCCTTAAGTTCTATTTTGCGTAGATGACTTGTCTCTGTGCACATTTGTAAAAGATATGTATATATTGTAAATGCCTTGTACAGTTCGTGTTTTTTGGTTTTTTGCCTGGTCTGCCCGGAGATCTGGTTCTCATTGCAGGTTTTTTACCTGCACGTCCCCATTCGGAGCCAGTGTTGGCACTCATTGTGGTGTGGAATTGAACGCAGATGTTGGAGGGGTTTTTCCTTTTGAGCCCTAAGTCTTTTTGTTCATCGGAGTGACTTGCATATCGGGTTCAAAGTGGAAGATACATTGAGGGAATGTTCTGTAGAATATCCTGTGTTTGTATATGCAGGAATGAATATATGTCGATATACATCAGGTCATGTACAAAGAAAAAATATACAAGGGCGCAAATATACATTTGCTACAGTGCGACGGAGGTGATGCATGTGTTGGGGCCCGCGGGTATATACAAATAGGTTTGTGCATGTTCGATATACAAGGGAGGAATGTATCTAGAATATTCTCATTAGATTCCCCGCTTGTATGTTTGTGTTTGTATATTCAGCATACAAACAAAATATACATTCAGATATACAATGAAAATATATGCAAGCCGGACCTGAACCGAAATTCTGTTCGTTCTATAACATTTGACGTCCGCCCTGTATGTTGTATATGCATTTGGATTTGCATATACAAAAGCGATAAAGGAAAATGAAAGGAGAAAAGGTCATCGATAGAAGGTCAAGGGGCTCTCCGCACCATGTATGTGGGACTAATCTCCCTATATTATTTTGAGCCTGTGGTGAAGTGCATTTTGGCGGGAGGCTCCATTTTGATTGCTGCGACGGTTTCCAAGTAAGCTGCGGGTGGTTGAGCCATCAATGGTGACTATGTTGAGGCATGGGCGAGTTGTTGAACAGTCATGTACCCAATTTTTTGGCATGAAGACTTTCAAATGGTGGCACAGGGCTCGAGGCTACCCTTGTCTACTCTCTTGTCTGTTGCAGCAATAACTCATGAGCGCCATTTCTCATGGACTGTACCTGGTAGATTTTTGGTCAAGCCATGTAATTAATTGCTTGTGGTACACTTTCTAGCCGATATAGGTAGACTGTGTTACCATTGTTTTTGTTGTTGAAAAGTTGAACATTTTGGCTCCGTAATGCAATATAGCTGATTTGGTTGCTCTATGCAGCAAAACTTGTGAGTTTATGTATCTCCTGTTGTATGTTTTTGCATGAATCCACTGATTTCATGGTTAATCTTATATGAATAATGCTATGTTTGCATGTGTTGTGCTAATTCTATCTCTAGTGTTGCATGTATCTTTCTTCTGAGTCTAGGTATTCAAGGAATGTCTAAGATTCTAGAACATAGAATTCCTGTGTTGAATGTTTAATCTCTTAACTTCTACTCAAGGGGTAGATTAAATTGTTTTTAGATTGAATATTGGGAAGGGTATACTGCAATTGGGATGCCATAAGTATAGATAGCTTAACACTTTGTATTGGGAGATATCTGTAAGGCAGGTATCATATGTATCCCCCTGAAATCCAGTTTTAGTTGTTCATGCTGATCATTCACAGGTTTATGTCTACTGACTCCAGGCCCTGGATAGGCACCGATCTAGCTTTTTGTTTGTGTTATATACCATGTTCAGCTCTGCATCCAAATATAAAATCAAAATCAAACTCCAAAACAACTATTAGGATAGTAGAATTAGTTTTAGGATCCTCAGTCTTCTGTCTACAACTACAAATAGGCCCAAAGCTAGCCCCTTTGCTCTTATCTTTCAGTTTTGGTCTACTCACAGGAGGACTTATCTACTTTCTATCAGCATCCCAGCCTTTGTATGCATAACCTCATGGATGTTGAGTAGGGAATACCCCCCTAGGTTTTGCAGAGCCTGAAGAAGAAGAGGAGATAAAATGTAGAGTCTATCTCCTACACTGTTGGCCCCTGGCCCAGAGACCCTGTTGATCATTGATGGCTACCTTGTAGGGAAATCTGGGAATAAGCATCCAGTCTGGGAAAAAACCAACAGATTCTTTGGTTGATGGATTAGAGCTTGGGAAATTTGATGGTCATGTTGGTGTAGGACTAGTATGCTTTGGGATAGGCATTTTGTGGGATGGTGATGGAGGACTAGTACATGGAAGGGTATATGATTCTAAACTTAAGGTGGTATTTCCCTTGTCAATAGTATCATTAAGATGGGTTAAGGATGCCTGATCTGGGTGTGAAGAGTGGCTAGTACTAGCATGCTCATGTTGTGAAGGATTTGGTTCACTTGGATCACCTTTTTTTTCTATGTTTGTCCAATTCGGGCACTTCAAAACTAGAGGGGAAAGGTATCATAACCAAGCTTTTATCACATGGATAAGGAGATATGTCCTCTAATGAATATTATTTTGTAGAAGATCTGGTTTGTAAATCCACAACTTGTTGTAAAGCTTGGATTTGTTGTGTGAGTGCTTCTATTGGATTTGTCACATTCTTAGCTTTCTTATTTTTAGGGGCTTCAGTTTCATTTGTTTGCCTTGTTTCTCTCAATTTTTCTATGTCAAAATTGGAAGGTAACTCTGCTCCTTGTTGTGCTAGCATAAGGAAGTACTTATGGGGATCTTTTGTGATAACTTTGTCCATTAGTTTTTGAAATTCGGGGTCTTGTTGAGCACTAATAATTTCTTCTTGGGTAATGTCTTCTTCCTCATCACTAGAAGTATAGTGGCTACCATGTAGTGATCCCATGTCTTTTCTTCTCTTGAATTGTGATCTAGTTTCAATCATATAAAGATGTGATGCGGGTGGAGTTGAATCTAAGCTATAATGGGTATCCTGAAATGAATTTGTTTTCTCTTGAAAATGTGTGGAAGTGCTCTCTATTTTTTGAGTTCTACAGAAGGTTTGCCTTCTTGTTTCAATTTTTCAATCTTGGCTTGTTTTCAAAATGTTTGTCAAAGAAAGTTTGGTATTTTTTCTGATGATTTGTGTCAAGTTGTTGCAAGAAAACACAACAGATAGGAAGATTCCATGTTGTTATTACAAATTTTTGACCGAAAAGGAAGCACAATCTTAAGGTTGGCAAGGACAATATTTGATGAGTTCCAACTTGGATTTTACTTTAGCCACTTGCATAAAGGTGTGACAGATAGTAACTTGATAGCACTGGCTCCCCTCCACAGCACTCACTTATCACACATATCAAGTTACAGTTCCTCTAAAGAGTTGAACTTTTCTGTCTCCACACTAAACAAGTGAATGATGTTGGACGACTCCAGAGGATTTTCCCCCTATGTCACCAAATAGGGGTTTTTGTCCTTTCTGTAACAAGTGGGTTTTTAAAATGGGCATCTATTTGGGTGATTACACATGCGGCAATTCACTCTGATGAGGAGGCTTCCCAGCCTATAGAGGTTACGCTCTGTAGGGTTTTGGGGGAAATATTTGTCAGTGTAACACAGCAGCACCCGTTGTTTGCAACTTTCATCACAAACATAATTTATTTATAGTGACTTGGAAGTGGCTTGACTTTAGCCCATTATCACTTAAGGTCATCCCACTTGGAAGGAAGGAATTCCAAGGGCAGGCCTCTTCTAAAGATGACAAAGATAAAATAATAAGTTTGGCATTTTGGTCACCCAGTTAAGGGGAGAGCATAGGCCTATTATCATTTACAAGCACAGAAAATAGTGGTTCTTTATCCTCCTAGTTAAAAGAAAAATAACTAAATGTGTTAAATCTATCCAGCACAGAAGTTCTTAACAAGATAGCAATAACTTGGAAAAAATTTTGTTAATTTTAACCTTCTAACAAATCTAGGTGTAGATTGTTGCTTGAAGAAATAAACAAGTGTTACTTTCCCCTATTAAGCTATGTGATAGATTGTAGTGCAACATAGTAAAAACATAAAGAAATTGTCCATTTTCTAACCCCTAGGTTGGGACTAGATGAAAGTTGTGATGCAACAAAATGATTTACTTTCCTCCTAGTTAAAAACTAAGTGAATATTGTATGCAAATTGTATGATAATGCCTAAACCAAGCCTATTCAACACTTAGTGTAAAAATGATTATCTTCAGTGGATATTCTGCACCAAAACTAGATTATTAGTCTCAATTATTTATTATTTTCTTCATCACACGATATGCAAAGGGTCCTAATGTCCACTTGTAGTCCATGAAAACAAAAAAAGAATCAAGAAGCTTGCTAATCAAATGTTTAGGTGAAAAACACATAATCTAGAAAATTTCATGAAAATATGATTTTTGATAGAAAAATAGATATTAAAATCAAAATCTACATGAAATTCTATGTTGTTTCAAAAAAAATTTCATGAGAATTCATTAAAAAATGCAAAAGTTATAGCCATTTGAAGTTCCCAAGGTAAGGTTGACTTTGACTGATTATACCTGATGAAGTTGACCAAAAAGGCTAAAGATACCTACACCACTGAAAAGTAGAGCGAATCAGCTTTCCAACGACTATAAATTTGTAAAAATCTGATCTGTTTCAAGAAAGTTATGCAAAAAAAAGAAAAAAAGAGCCTATATGGACAGTTGGAAGGCAAGCAGGTTAGACCAGATAGTCAGTAAACAACTAGTGGTTAGTAGTTGTCTAGTCACATGTGATGGACTATGTTACACGGGGTTAAGTTTATTGTGAGGGTTGCTAAGCAGGCCCCTGGTCCTCCATGTGACTAGGGGCTTAGTGCCTTAGAAAAAAGAAAAAGTAAAAAAGTAAAAAAAATAAAAATAAAAAGTTAAAAAAAAAAAACCTAAAAATCTAAAGTGAACTTTAAGGCTAGATTTTTTTTGTTTTGTTGTTTTAATAGTTTATGTCCTGTGTTGTATTAATAGTGAAATTTAGCATACATACATAAATACAAATATATATACTATACATTGAAGGATTTAGGGTCGAGTGGTGAGCACTATCATACCCTAGAGTCACTTGCAGATGTAGGAAAACTTGGATTAGGGAATTAATTATCAATTTTTCCTTCTCCTATGCTTAATTGACTATTAAAACCTTAATTATGCAAATACGACAATAAATTGATGAATTATGGAAAAAGCTCTTGCAGACGGGAGTAAAATACCAAATTACAGAATACCTATTTTTGGGGTTCCGAAGCAGAATAGTCAAGGACACTAGAGTGGGCACCCAAGTCAAAGGTACTTAATTTTTTGGGGAATCTAGACCTCCTTCAGACACTGACCAGCCTTGTAACTTATGTCTTCTAGAATCTGTCTACAGATGACACTGGAATGAGCACCCTAGTCCTAAAAGTGCTCCTTTGTCCGTCTTTCCTTCAGATCCTGAATCCCTGAGGTCTTCTTAGCCTTCCTGCAACTCCACTTTTCCTGGATGTGACACCTATAACTTGCAATCATAAGACTTGGTTTGGGGGTTGTGGTGTTTAGAGGTTTGCCTCAGTCAAACCCCAGAGGACACTTAAGTCTTTGAACACTATTGTCGGATAGAGAGGGCGTGCCCTTGTGAGGCAGAGGCCAAAAACCAAAGGAAATGATGATGAAAACATAATAATATGTCACCTTGTAGTGAAACTCTCATGGAGGAAGATGCTCTTCGTGCCATGAGGAGATTGATGCTCAAATCTACAAATATCAACACACAAAACACACAAGTCTGCTCTTGCAACACAATAGAAAGCCTTGAATCACCTTGAGAACAAAATAGCTTGCTAGTAATCATCTAGTTTACAAATGAAGGCCTACATATGTTTATCTATGCATCTACAAGCACTCCCGCCAAGATATTTAAAATTCAAACTTACCGTGTCGGTAAAGGGACCTAATAACGGTCACTAACTGACACCCGGAAAGTGGGGCTGCCCCAAAATAGGGGAAGACTAGGATGCGAGCGCCCAAGTCCTCCCCTCTATTTTGGGCAGAGTACAACTCAAGTGGTCCACCTAGGTCCTATTTGCCATGGGACTTAGGTCTCATTCCATCGGGATGCTAAAATATGAACTAAAATGTCCTAAATGCACTATAAAGACCCAGGAGCTAAACCTTATGAGGGAAAAGCCCCCAAGGGGACATTTTCTGACGTTATAGTATCAGAGTGGATCTGCAAGCCCTTTCTCAGATTTGGAGAAAAATTCAAGCAAGAGTTTTTTCTTTGGTGTTTTTTGTGTAAAACAAAGTATTCCATTAGATTCAGAGCAGTCAAAATAGTCAAATTAGCTTTTTATTTAGATTGATTTGACCTTCGTAGGCCAGATTTGCAAGGGATTTAGCACGGTGCTTTTTTGGAGCATTTTGGGCCCAAACGGACCTCACCATCACATTCATAAGGCCCAAAAACCTTAAGATCGACTGTCAAATTGTCGAAATCGGCTTCGGGCTCATCTGGGGCCAAAAAAAATTCTCAAGGAAGCCGTACGGCCTCCCCAACATGTAGTACGAGGTGACTATTAAAAAAAATTAATTTTTTTTCCCTCCATAAATTTATTTTCAAAAGCTTTATATTGGAAAAAATTATTTAAAAAAAAAAAGAAAAAAACAAGGGCAAGATTTTTATTAAAAAAAAGTGTTCAAAACTTTTTTTAAAAAAAGGTACTTGTCAGGGAACTTGCGTAGGCCCCTGCACAATGTACCTGCATCCCTTTTTGGGCTGTTGTACAGCCTTTAATGGATGTGTGTGTGTGTGTGTGGGGGGGGGGGGTTCTTTGACCCCTCCTCCCCCTTATATTTTTTTTAAAAACTTTTTAAAAAAAAAAAAAAATTCTTTGTTTTTTTATGTTTTTTTTAAAATAAAAAAACATACATGCACTTTTCACATGTAATATTTTTTTAGCTATTTTTTTATTAAAAAAAAACATGCAAACTGTACCTTGCTTGCCTTGGGATATGTGCCATTTGGTGGCCTTTTAGAAGCACCTCTAATTTAGAGGCGAATTTAGTTTTTTCTTCAAATTTGGAGGAGCTCTACATTTATCTGGAGGAGTTTTATTTTTGCTACAGCTAACCAGTTTGGCAGGGGTCTAAATTTGAAGGTAGTTTTGCTAAAATTGGCAAAGGTTGTCTTTTTGCCAAATCTACCCTTCACCATTGGGTTTTTCAATTTTGCACTTCATCTTCCAGAGGCCATATCTCGGTCATACGGTTGTATTTTCTAGTGCAATTTTTTTGAAAAGGGGTAGAATTTTGTGCTCTTCATAGTGGTGCAGGTGGTTTTTCTTTTTGACTTCTAGTTTTTCTAAAAGTCACTTTTCTCAGTGTTGTTGTGCAGTTCTCGTTTTGGAGACTTTGATGGGTCATATCTTTTGCATACAGACTCCTTTTTGGCTCTCATTTTTTTATAAAGTGCATATTTTTCTGTGTACTTCATCATGGTGCTATTGGTTTCCTCTCTTTCTATTAGAGAATTGTATTTTTAACATGTGGTATTTTTTGGACACTGTGAGCTGCTATTGTAAGCACTTATCTTATGTAAATGCACTGAAATAAAGTGCCATCAGTGTTGTACATGTATTCTTGAGATCTTGGACATCATTTTGTGCTTTATTGTACTCGCACTATGATATAAAGTGCCATGGGGGGGTTGACGTTTGCCTTTTGTTTTGCCATCACACCTTTGTCATGCGAGTGTGCCTTGGTTTGCACACCCTTTTATTTGCTGGTACTTTCATGTTTGCATGTTCAGATGTTCTTGTTTCTTCTACATGCACTTCTTGGTTTCACACAGTTTCAATGTATCTGTCATGGCTCTCCCTTGTCCGCATTATGGGGGGTTTCTACTATTGGTGCTAATGCTTCCTTGGTTTCATGATGGAGTGAGTTATGTATCTAATATTTGTTCCTATGTACTAGGCGGATGTAGCGGCTGGTTACCTATGCATTTCAGTGAGATGGAACATTTACCATATGGACACTCTTGCATTCCTTTTGTGGAGGCGACCTTCTATTTTCACTTGATCAGTTCATCAGACTTTTGGTACCTATGCCATTTGTATCTTCAAGTTCCAGATGTTTTGCCTTTGTTTGCCATCTGATTCAAGTAGTGTTGTTGGGGGCACTCATGTAGATTCTTGTCTTCTTGATCCTAATCTTCATCTTGTTTTAGAGGAGGTTCTTCTTTTAACACTATAGCAGTCAGTCTTCGACAATGTTTACAACTTCTTCATGCTTCAATGGAGTTCTTTATGTTCCTATTTTTTTGGGACATCTTTTGTGGAGGCTTCTTAGTCCTTCACTCTTCCTCTCTCTCTTGTAGGGAGGTTTGTTCTCTCTTTTGGGGAGGAGTTTTTCCCACATAGTTTTCTCCTTTTCTCTATTTGTGAGAGACTTTTCTATACATGGGTACCTCATCAGGCCTAGTTCCTGGGACCCATCTTTACTTTCATACATTTATCCTTAGTTTTTTAGGTTCTCCCTAAGTTCATCTTAAGGGGGGTGTTAGAGTAATAGGTTCTTTACTTAATTAATTTAATCATATTGATTAATTAATTAAGTCACCTTTACTTAATTTCACTTAAGCTAAACTTAGGAATCCCCTTTTAGGGTTTTATAACTTGCTAATATAAAAGCAAGTTCTCTCATGTAATTCATTAATCCATTTCATTAATTGCATCCTTTTTGTGCAAATTGCTCTCTTTACTTTTTTTCTCTTATGGAAGGTTTCTTAGGTTTTACAGGTGTTCATTGGGATCTGTGAGGTTGGTTTCACAACTTCAACAAAGGCTTGGAGTGCCTTCCCAACATCCAAAGATGTGTTTTTGCATATTCTAAAGGATTTCACATAATCGTGTTCGTGCTTACCATCAGGTTTACATGTGTTTCAAGGTCAAACAAGTGAAACACCTGAGTAATGTTAGGCTTCCTCTTAACTATTTAACGATGTAATGTTTTTCACATTTTGACAATGTTTAAGCCTTTCATCTTTAATTTCTTTTGTTTGTGTGTTAGTTTTTTGGTGAAAACCAATGTTTGGTATTTTTTTCTTTATAAATTAACTTTTTATTGAAATTTCAAAATAAATTACATTTTTATAAACTAGACTCCATTCTACACATATAAAAAAAATTGATTTTCAAATAGTTTTCAAAATTTATAGGGGTAGCACAGCCAAAATTCTATTTCTCAGGATGTGTCCACTTTAAAAATTAGTAAAAAAATCAAATATTCATTAAAAAATTATCAAAAAAATCAAGCATAAACTACATGTTAGCTAATTTCTCACCGAAGTAATTTTAAAAATACCAAAAAAAGTTAACCTTTTGAGGGATCCACAAAACACGCTATGCTATTCTTTTTTGACAGAAAAAATACCAATTTCTGTGGCTCCCTTTTTCTATCCCCTTAATCTATACCATTTAAAAAAAATAGTAGTTTAGGAAGTAGACTCGAAGCACTATGAACATTATTTTTGTTACATCTTAAAATTTTGAGTGTAACTATGCTCAATTTCTCATCCAAGGTTAGTATTTCCTAATTTTAGAAAAAAAGTGGCCACATAAGAGCCTTTTTTGGCCCCCCATCTTCCTGCACTTACCCATATACTCCCCCTTAGAGATATGTTTCTCTCTTCCCCTTTAACATCAAGGATAAATGGATTAATATCCTTTGCTTGTCTACTTTCAAAGACTATATTGACTCCCCCTTACAAAATGAGTTCTACACTGTACTCCCCTTGACAATGTTATTTAGTTATAAAATTGTACCTTTGAAAACCAAAAATGGTACTGCCATTCTACTCAATACCTCTGCTATACTATGTACATCAAAAGTTGTCTTATTTACATTCCTCTTACAACTCACTTGGATGGTATGATAGTCTTGTAAATTACCTTAAGTTGTTGAAGAGTTGCAGTCCAGTTGACACATTTTGAGGCTAGCATATGATTCTAACATTCACAGTCCATGCATATCTCCTCAGCTTCCTCTATGTTGCTTGGGGTTTTCATCTTTTGATCTACCTTTTTTGCTTCCCCTAGTAGACCAAACAGTAAGGCAAGTCTCAGGTTCACTGTCTCTCTCAACTGACCAAATTGTTTCTTCAGGTTTTCTCTTTGGTCCTATAGTTGAGATAACTGTGCATGAAGGTTCTCAACTTGTTCCCTAGTTGCACCAATCTTATCCTTTGACA
Source organism: Cunninghamia lanceolata (assembly GCA_027924645.1). Classification (NCBI taxonomy): domain Eukaryota; kingdom Viridiplantae; phylum Streptophyta; class Pinopsida; order Cupressales; family Cupressaceae; genus Cunninghamia; species Cunninghamia lanceolata. The sequence continues at coordinate 2,040,193 of BSBN01000286.1, read as the reverse complement.
AATCATAATCTTTAGCCAATTTGGATAATTATGACTTGATAGAGTCCATTTGAGTTTTGATGTTCTTTGTGGAATTTGGCCATTTTAGGCAAAATAGATATAATGTTGTGGCGTCATCAATGCAAGCTTTGAATTTCTTCAAGTTTTCTTTAAGCTTGTCATGTGCTTTAGCACATTTGTCAATCATCTCAGCCATTCTATTTTCATTCATTCTTATTCCTACCTCTTTTTCTTCCTTTTGCTCTATGTGGGAGGAGCGATTCTTAAAGGAGTTCATTAGCAACTTGAGCTTTTTCTCTAAAGGTAGTGAGGGGTCAATGATTACCTCTGGTAACCCTTCTTGTACCAATTTTATAGCATCCTCTATTGCACTAGATTTGTTCATATTTTCTTATAAAAATTATTTTCTTGCTGAGGCATGTAGTATATCATCAAGTTGCAATTTGTGTAAAGGAGAGATGCTTGTCAAATCAATTTGTCCTTCATTGGTTGGAACCTGTAGTAGTTGAGGAGTGACAACTAGTTGAAATTGTAGTTGCATATCTAATAGGTCTTTGAGTGATTCTGTCTTTGATGCACTTTGATCTATGTCATCCATTCCTTCTGATTGCTCTCCCTCTTCAGTTTCTCCCTTATCCTTTTCATCCTTTTGTTCCTCATCATTCTTTTTCTTTTCTTCCTGATCCTTCTTGGAATTATCTTCTTTCCTCTCTTCTACATTTCCTGTATTTTTCGAAGGGGGAGAATCATGTCTTGCTTTAGGATTGACTGTAGGAGACCCACTTTGTTCTGCAGGAGTGTCCGAAGGAGGTAGAATTATTTTGTCTTGGCCCTCTATAATTGGTGCTCCAGTATCCTCAGGAGGAGCAGTCTCCTCATTCTTTTCAGGCTTGTCATTGCCTTCCCTATTGCGTTCAGAGGTAGATTAATCAAATATATCTTCAATGATTCCACTCTCGATTTTAATTTCCTTGAGAACTTCAGTAGTTTTCTTCAGTGTCTCATTTTCCAATTTCCTTATCTCTTCATAATTCCTTGACATCAAAGTATTTAATCTTCTCTTAGTTTTGAATTCAGTTGTTATAATTTTATAAATTTTGACTCTGTCTTCCTTGGAGATAGTGGGACAAGTCTTTTCAATTACTCTTTTCTTTATCTCAACTTCTTCACTCAAAGAATCATTTCTCCTTTTAGTAAGGATATCACCAAGGCTTTTAGGTAGTTGGTCTATGATTTTAGTTAAGGCTAAATTATGATCTCCCATATATCTAACTATTGCTTCTTCAAGGGTAGATTTATCATTAGAAGGCTTTTCATCATAAATACTTGCAACTTCCTTTAGGGCACCATACTCTGTAATTGCATTCACAGTTGCCTCAATTTGCAAAGGAGCATAGTCACGTTTCTTACTCCCTTTTACCTTTCCTTTTCCTTTCTCCTTTGAAGTCTCTTCTTCTTTAATTTCTTCTTTGGTTCTTTTCTTCCTTGTCAGAGACTCAACCTCTTCTTCCTTTTCTTCTTCTTCTTCAATATCTTCAACATTAACTGGATTTATCTTGCCTTTTCTAGCTCGACTCTTTTGTCTAGGCATTTTCTTCTTGGTGGTTTGGGATTGCTCAAGGATCTCTGTGGTACCTCTCTTGGCATGCAATGAAGATTCAGAGAGAACAAAGGTAGAGGTTGTGGTTGATGTTGATCTTCTTGTTCTTAACAGTTGTGTAGAAGAAATGGCTTGTGCCTTTTATGTTGATCCTTCAGGGTAAGTAAATATCTTTTCCAAGTCTGTATTCATCTTTTTTGCTTTGGATTTTATCTTTTCTACTTTCTCGACTCTGCATCCTTCTTCATAGATTTGTTGATGATTTCATCATATGTACCAAATCTTTCAGTGGAGGGATCTTTAGGTTTGTTGAGTAGCATATTAGCATATCCTACCAAATCAAACTCTAAAACCTCATTGGTAGAGTTGTAATCCAAAAGGTCCTAAGCTCAATAGCCTCCATGTAATAGTTATCTTTATCTACCATAAAAGTTATGTCATTTTTTGTATTTTTCCACCACCTTGGCTAGAATTATTTCTCTTGATTGCATCTCTTCCTAAAATGTTTTGAAGAATCCCTAGAATGCAGTACTATAGAGCTTATGATCCAGAAAGCTTCTCATAAAGTCTTTGATTTGATAAGAAATAGGGGTGGCTGATTTCCAAAACATTCCTTTCATTGCAGGTAATTCATTCAAAAAGTAAAACATGAGGCATATAATGAGAGTTACATACTAGAACTTGTATTTGGATACCTTTGTCCTCTTTAAATTGTCCATCAATTGTTGTCACAGGATCTCACGAAGATCAAAGTATTTTCCCTCTTTAACCACTTGATATGCAGTATATATTGTAGTTGATGTGGTTGAGTTCTCCCTGTTGGTGTGGTATATTTTGTATGCAATGTTCATAGTTGCATACTAGACCCCCAAGTCCTCAGTGTCATTCATAGTTAAAGTCCTTTTGTCAAATTTGGCTCTGATGAGTCTCATCACTTCTTCATTCTTGATAGATTTCAGGAGAAGCACTGGTCTGGAGGAGCATAAACCAGTTATTGCTTTTATAGCTTTCTTGGTGATCATGTGTGGTCGATCCAAATAGAAGAAATCCTCATGAATCCAACTTAGGGCTATTCTCACCCAAGCATCATCATATCAAAAATTTGGAAAACCCTTCTAGATGTCAAGAATCTTGGTAGCAATGTTTGCAAATTCTAGTTTTAACATAAAATCATCTCCCAACAAGTTATTATTTCTGAATTGTTCAACTTTGAGATGATCATATTCATCTATTGTTGAATGAATATATGTGTGAACATCTTCAATATGTATCACATTAGCTAGAACATGTGAGAAGGTGCCACTTTCATCTGTTACAATGGACTTGAAGGGATATTTATTGAACTTTGTCCTCGGCCTCTCAACCACATCTATTACAACCGGTGTCTCCATCATAATAGCTTCAAGAACCAGGTTTTAACAAGAGAGACTAAAAAATACCTGAGAATACAGTGATAGGGTTTGTTTACTTGAAATGTTGGATGTCTTCAGCTCTCCTTTAGCTCTTAAATTTACTTAGCTTTGACCAAATGAGATCAGAAATGATCAGGCATTACCTATATAGTTATTTCACCAACCAAATTTATTCTACATTAATTGCATTCTTGATTCAACCTAATTTCCCCTTTTCATATGCAGAACCTTGTGAACATTCAACAATCCTCCACAAATTGGCCAATTGCTCTAAAAATTTGATCAATCACATCTGTGTGTTGAATGATTTTAGTACCATGAAGGGGAGGTGAAGGATTTGCAATAACAACTCCCCCTGAGTCCATGTTTCCTTTTGGTAGATGCTCTTAACCCTGAAAACCCTAAAAACTTTCACAATTTTCCACATTGAGAGATTTTTCTCCAAAGTTTTGACCAAACTTCTTTAAATCATTATCATAGCATGCACATACCAAAACTAACCAAAATACTGAGAAATTCAACATCTTATTTATTCAGGGGTTTCAAGAATTTTGCAATTGTAACTCCCCCTGAATCAATACTTCATCTTTTAGTTACTAGAGGATCCACTTGTACTAGGCAGAGGTCTAGAAACATCACATTCCTCCTGCTTCTTTCACACTTTGCTCATTTCCTTCTTTTGCTAAGCAATATCAACTTTCTTTTGTGGAGTAGGCCCTACATTGCTTCTAGAGTGCCTTGTTTGATTGCACTTGTGATAGGTGAACTTTGATTGCTGAGCATTTCCATTCCTCCTTACCTTAGATATGCAATTGGTTGCCTTCTGGTCAAACTTTTTGCAAGTAAAACAATTGCCATTGAACCCTTGAGAATACCTAATGTGAGCTATTTGCCTTGTAGGTTGAGGACTTTTTACATTCTTCTTTACATTCTTCCTTTGTCTTTGGACAAGAGTGAGTTCATCTTCTTTGTAACTCTGCAGGCTTTTTTCTTAGGATCTTTAGTGTAGGTCTCTTCTTTCTTAATTTTAGACTTTCCTCCTAAATGAAAGTTATCATATAAATTTGCAGAGGTATTAATCATAGGACTTTTTCCTTTTTCAAAACTAAGACCTAATTTTTCTTTTGTTGGCTTTTGAGAGTTAATTATTTCATCAAGGATTTTAGATCCTCCTTTTAGTTTTACTCCTTTCTCAATTTGCTCTTTTTCCTTTTCCAGTTCTTTTCTTAGAGTGATAACTTCTTCATCAAGTTTTGAACATTCAGCTGATTTGTCAAAAAGATTGGTGTTTAAGCAATCTTCAATCCTCTTTTCTTCTTCACCCATGACTTTCAAATTTGAAATTATGTCTTCTGCATCCTTGATATTTATGTCACCTCCTTTATCTCCTTCTATTAGGGATTTTAGTTTGCTGATTTCTTCATTTGATTCTTTGGCCTTTGTCTTCAATTTGTAAATTGTCTCTTTTGCCAGTTCAAGCATGTCTTCATATTCTACATTCAGTCCTCTTACTTCATCCAATTCATTAAGGGCTAACTTGAGTTCTTCCTCAAGGTCTACTTCACTCCCATCAAGATCCCAACCTTCAAGTTCCATTGCTTCTAGATCTAGATCCGATACAAATACATCATTGTCCATAACTTTAGATTCCATGTGTTCAAGTGTAGGATCTACCTTAGTTGTTAGGCTTCTTCAAGGCACTTGGCTCTGATACCAATTATTGAACATAATGAGATGTTGAGAGGGGGGGGTGAATTAGCATATATTAAAATTTAACTAGTTGTTTATACTAAAACAAACTGATTAACTTAGAGAATAGAAAGGAGATCATGCAACACACATAACACTAGTATTTTTATGTGGAAAACCCTAAAACAGGGAAAAGCCATGGTGAGGATTAGCTCACAATATATTATGCTCACTGTAAAAGTATTACAACTTTGTATTAGGGCTACAACCCAAGGAAGTTACAACTCCCTGTATTTGTGTTTACAACAATTACAACTTTGATTTAGGGCTACAACCCAAGGAAGCTACTACTCCCTAAGTACTATGTTTACTGCAATAGGATTTACAAAGATAGTAACTACATGGATTGTTGCAAAGAGAACATTTGATTTATGCTAGTAATGCAGTCTTCTATTTCTTGCTCAACACATGCCCTCAAATTGATTCTGCACACTTCATATCTTTCATTCTACTCTATTTATCTTTGTATATTCTCCTATGTGTCACATTTATGAACCTTATCTTCTATAAATATACTCTGCAACATTTCAAAACACTGATTAGGTTGGCATCACAATCAACATTGGATGAAACATGTGTTGCAAATATGTGCCTATGATGTGTTGTCATTGATGTCAACATATCTCTTTGTTAGAGACAATGAAGATAGTGCAGTTCAGTAAAGTAGATTGCTCCGCATTCCTAGTGAGATGAAGATCAGAGTCTGTGGATTAAAGGGTTTTGTAGAGGATTGTCTAAAGTTGCTCCAGTGAAGATTTGAGAGGTGTGCAAGGAGGATTGGTGAAGTTATGGCCATCTGAGTAGAACCAGGTTTTGCAATTGTTCAAAGGTAACAGAGTGATAGGAATTTGGTCCAGATTGCTCCACATTGGAATATTATGGTCTATTGTTCTAGAGGTATGTTTGGGATATTGGTGTGTATCCTCAACTCAAGTGGTTCATGGTTTGGAGGTCCGCAAGCAATCTTTCTAGTGTGACAGTCATGACAGTTAGTGTTCTTAAGTTCATGTATGAAGATGCAAGTGATTCTGGTGATTTGAGGTGGTGCGGTTGTTCTTGTTGATTTCATTGTGCTTGTGGAGGTCTCTAGATCATGTGCCTATTGTGTTGGTTGTCTGCATTGAGGATTGAGCACGTAGTTGAAGATTTCTTCTTGGGTGTTGATGTTCTTTCCAGTCTTGGCCGACCAGATGCTTCGTGCATGTTGCAGATGATCTAAGAGAAGTTCTATGGAGCATGGCATGTTGTTTGAGGAAGATTTGAGTCCTAGCTATATTTGGCCAACAATGTAGTGGTCCGTATGTAGCTTTTTGTATTAAGTCAAGTCTTGTGATTGTAATTGCTTGTAATGCCTATCTTGGAGAATGTTCCAGATAGATGATTGTAAGGTTGACTTTGATGTTCATTCCAAAGTTGATGTCATATATAAATAAGTGAAATGAAGTCATGTAAATGTGTCCATGTGTGTGAAGATGTGGAGGTAGCGAAGAAGTGTTTGGGGGCATAGCAGAGGTGTTGTGAGCTTTAATAGAACTAAACCTTGGCATGGAGAAGATGCTATTTCTTAGTTCAACCTTTTAGTGTTAACCATGTGAATGTTTTTGTAGACAGTGAGTCTCTTAGAGAAATGATCTCTAGGCAGTGTGCTCGAAGGCAGGTGCCTTCCCATTTTTCTATTCTTTTAATAGAGAATAAATCTTGTGGGTTAACCCCCTGTTGGAACAAGAAAATTTCAAAATTTTCCTATACTCATATCCACCCCATGTCCAACCAAATCAGAAAATCATACACCCAAAATCATAATAGCAGCTGATAAATTGGATAAACATAACATGATTTTTGCCACAAATATTTGTCTCACCTCTCAAACCATATTATAAAAGGAGGCCTCAGTTCTTTAAATTTGTCAAGACCTCGGTTTCTTCATACCAATCTATGTTCCATTTGAAGCGAGCTAGATGTGTATTGGCATGAGGATTATGGTCAAAGTGAAAGTTTTAGAAATCTCCAATGAAAGGAATAACACTGATGACCTTTCATCAGAGAGAAAGTCCCCAGTCATGCCGAATTAATCAAATGTGACAACCATCGGGATGAGAAAACATTATCAGAGAATACTCCAAACACTCCCTCGACAGTATAGATCACACCAACGAGAGAATTCGGTAAGACTCTTGCCGAACAACCCATGGAACGGGAGGAACTAGTGACTCATCGGGAAGAAATGCACATCAGGGCAAGAGATTAAAGTATCTCCGACCTTATGATGTCTCAATGACCAAAAGTCATTTTCATCCTAACTCACACTGATGTATATGGAGGATATAACTCATTAGTAAAAGGGAACAGATCAGTATAAAGTTTACAAGTCCTACCGAACCTATAGTAACATCTACGAAGGATTTTGGTGACATGTGATGATGATCATTCCGATGAAGGATATAAAGAAAGGCATCAAGGAAACAACCAGGATCGGATAATTCAAATGAAGTCATCCTGATATCATATGTTGTTCCGATGAAGGTAGTGGCCACACTCATCGATAAGACTCTTTCTGACAGGTTGTAAAGACAAGCGATATCGGTATTAATTTCTTGGGTCTTGCCAATTTCACTAACCTGCCCTTTAAAGAGAAGCCAATAAACATGTCGACAAGACTCATGCTGATATTCATATCAGAGATTTTTGAAATATCAGAGTACGATGTTGTTCTCACAACGATAATGTAAGTCAGGTAGACGACAGCTCCTGTGCTCATTTCTATATCGAATAAACCTTGAAATGTCTTGCCGATATAGACATATATATGTTTTAATAAAAGGTGACATCAAGGAGACAAAACAAAGAGTCACAATGATTGAGCCATCTACAAATGTTTGTGCCATAAGAAGCTATTAGATCACCCTAACATTACAAAAGTCCCACCGATGAAGGAGGTTATGATGATGTGACATCTCGCAACGATTATGAAATTAATGCACTAGGACTATTAATTATAGATCGAGAAGAAATCCCCTAAAGAGTCATTTGAAATTATTGCAATTTGGTTCAGAAGAATTATCTAAGAGGAGCACACAAGTGAGAACTTGGAGGAGAGAACAAAGGAGTTCGATCATCATCTCAGATAATAGGTACATACATAAAAAACCTCTGTGTGGTGGATTACAATTTGAATTTTCTATCCAGAATTATAATGGAGACTCCAGTAAAGGGCAAGAGTAGAAAACAACAAAGGTGAAACTAGTAAGCCTAAGAAACAAAAAATTGACAAAAGCCCTGATGAAAAAATGAAAGAGAGAAAACTAAATCAGGATTTGATAGACCAATTGCCTGGGTCTACCCCTAAAGCCCGAAGGTCTACACAACTCAGGGTAGAGGTAGATAAATTAGAAGACAAATGCAAATACTTGGGAAATGTATGGACACCAATCAGAGGCTATGAGTTGTTCAAATTCCATTATGATAGAAGATTTAGGAATGTCCTAGTGTCTAATCCATGGCATTTGAATTTAGGCAAATTGGTCATTCCTGATGTGTTTGTGAATGTGGAACTCCTACAACTCTTGGCTAAACATTACAATCCCAGCCTCAAAGCCATATGCAATCCACAAGGAGATCCTATTATTCACTTGTCCAAAAATGCCATTTGTGAAGTATTTGATTTGAATGATTTGTGTACTCTTCCAATAGTATATGAAGATTTGGACAAAGAAAACTGGAGGATGGACACCACGTACAATGGATGGAGATTGCTTCTCCACAGGCCTAGGGTAGAGGGAAAAACAATGTCTTTTGATGATAATGATGGACCTCCATTCCATGTGTCCTTGTTTGAACTGTATATGTAATACACATATTATTCCATTGGTCAAGTCCTAGGGTCAGAGGTTCCTGATTTTATGACAATTCCATTAATGGTGATAGCCACAGACATCCAGTGTCATAATGCTAGGCAATTTGACTATGCTTCTTATGTTTTCAGAAAGATTGATTCCAGTTTAATTGCAATTAAGAACAATGCCCCAATAGTCTCCTTTGAGCACTATTCACTCCTCATGCACATGGTATTATACTATGGCCAAGAAATTGGAATATGGCCCAGTGAACTCAGAATTTCTCAAGTAGACAAGAGGGGACAAAACCTACACAAATGTGGACAAGGATATGGGACAGTAGGTTTGCCCACTCCAGTTACATTCATTTTGAAGAATACTGTGTAAAAGTGTTGTATAGATGTTTCAATCATCCTTATGAATATTCACTATCAGATGAAATAAAAAGGTTTCTCAGACCAAAAGATTTTGGTGGTCCCCCAACTGTCACCCACAACTGGGGAGATTGGTATTGTTTTGAGGATTCAACCATGGTCAGAATTTATGGTTTTGAAGATGCCCCATTTATATTGCCCAAGACAGTTCCTGATAGGATTACTTACTTAGAGATAGCCAGGCAAATGAACTACTCTAATGTGATGAACTTGAGTGCCTATGACAAGCAATCCTTCATGCCTATTACTTTGTGCTTCAGGGATTTTACTGTGGTGTCTAAAGAAGGTTATGGTCTCATCAGGGACAAATTGATGCATTACAACATGAGGTGTGCAGAGGCAAGAAAAGGATTTGATCTCGAGGGTTTCATTGATTTTTCTAGAAGAAAACAAAACCTCAATGGATATACACATATTCCATATCCACATGATGATATTATTAGGAACATGGAAGAAGCTGAAGTTGAACTAGTAATTGAGAAGTATAATATAGAACTAGATGAGAAGAGAAAACAACTTGCAGAGATAGAGTTGTTGTCTTCTAGTGATGAGGAATCTGCATGAGAAGAAGAGCTACATGAACAAGCAAGTAGAATATCTAAACGAAAAATGGAATGTTATCAATCTCCTAATAGAGAGCAGGATGAAGAGGGGCCTGGTGATGAGGATCCTAAATAGTTAGCATATGATTCTTTCATTGTAGATGATCAATTTATTCATTCTCAAGAATTTAAATCATTTTTGTATAAATGCAAGGGAAAAGAACTCAGGGAATCAGTTGAAGATGTCATGGCTGACAATGAAAAACAATTGATTGATATGTTAAAAACAACAATAGATAATGAATTGAAAGCTTTGACTCCTAATAGAGGAAGACAGTTGCTCAGAGAAGCGGGTGTCATGATATTTCCTAGAGTTGATATAAATTCTGCCTTGGTGTTCGATAGTTTTTTGCACAATACTGATGACAAGTATAAGCTCACTCCTGTAGGTGTCACAGAGGTATACATGGGTACCAAATATAACAATGATGAAAACTCACTGATGATATGGACCTTATACCCTCCTCATAAGCAGACAACCATTATAGATACTGAAAAAACTTTTGGGCATGTTATGACTTTGAAAGTAGGGCAAACTGATCCTTTGATTACTGCAGACATTGGTATAAATGTTGCAAAATTAAATAAAGCACAGGCTCAGATGCTGATCAAGGAATGAGATGCATATAAGCTGAGTTGTGAAAGATTGACAAAAGAAAATGATTTCCTCAAAGATACTCTCAAGAATGCCTTTGGAGGATCAGTTAAAAGATTAACCCAAGGAGAGAGTTCACAAAGTGCCCAGTCACCCTCTATTGATCAAATAGCCTAGGTTCAAATTGACACACTTGCAGCAATACTACAGAATAGGCATATCAACATGATGCATTGGATGAATAGATTTTGGGATGTCTATTTTGAAAACTATAAGGTAATCCAAGAGCATGAAAGATTAAACAACAGGCTTCAAGAGAAACTCCATGAGATACAGAGTAGGGATGCTCCTGACACTATAGGTACCTCTAGTGCAAAAGACTTGATCGAACAACATCATAAATATCATGACCAACTTAAAAATGATGCCAGGGAATGCGTTGAGGCTTCAAAGGCAGGTATAGCCATGTTGTTTAGAAACAACAAAGAGCTGAAGAGCAAAGATGAATGGAGTAAAGAATACCAGGTAATATTACATGAAGCTTTAGAGGCTCTCAAGGATAAAGACTCAGCATCTAGGGAGGCCTACAAGCATCTGGAGAAGATGGTGACAATGGATGTGATCACAAGAAATGCTATTGAATTTACTAATACACATTGTAGCCAAGAATACCTAGATCATGTTGCTCAAATATACTTGTGGCTTAGCAGGGCTTAGGGTTGTTATCTTTGTTGTTGTTATGTTAATCCTTTTTAATTTTCAAAAAAAGACATTTTGAAGAGTTATGTCTCTTCATAAATATTTCTATATAAGTTGGACATATGATGATCAATTATCATGAGCAGTAGGAGATAATATGAGAAGTTCATAATACTTTAAAAGACCATGTTGCAAGTATTATATTAAAGAAGTTAATAGAAGATCTCTGATTTTGTGGTTTTATACTGGCATCAATTGTTTGTTGAAATTATTCAGTTATTTGGTTGTCTCTAGTTCAGTATTTCCTTATTATTCAAATTGATATATCAAGTGTATATTTAATTTGTCAATGCACATTTGTTGTATTTGTGTGATTTGATTAATTGGTTTCTTTAAAGGAATTAAAATCCTTCTGGTCAGTCACAGTAATCTGGAAGTGTTGATTTGGATCATTAAAAAGAACCATATAATTAGGATTGTCATTCTGTCTCCAAGTTGGTATTATCTGTTGTTCTTGTATATTTCATTCAATTGGTTCCTTCAAGAAAGGATTAAATTTCCTTTTGGTGAATAACAAGAAACCTGATTGTGTCAGTTGGATATTAAGAAGAGTTTGTCAATCATTTCCCTGCACGTTTATACAAGTTATAAACCAAAGTATTGTGCCAAACAGTTAGAGTTATTGCCCAATATAAACCACTGGTCTTAGATTTTCATTCAACTCTATTTACCCAGCAAGGCACTGGTCTTATATTGATTCATCATTTAGTTTTATCCAAAACCCATCCATTAGTTGAGCATAATTATAAAATTTACCTTGATATTGCTTATACAATTTATGACAATCATCTTTCAGATATTAGATATAGAACTAGTTAGCAAGCTTTCATCTATTCCACACCATTTTCCACTGTGGGTAGATCCATTAACTTAGTCAAAGCACTTACATTCATCTAATCTGCTTCAACTTTCAAGGTCCACCCACCTAGGTATAGCAGTGCCTAAAGTGCAGGGAGTCATCAACCCTATAGGTTAACTCCGTTGCGTTAGTTCAAAAATGTTACCAATTTGATCATAGAGTCTGGCATCCTCTTAGGATTTGCAACCTGCATTTTTGAGACCTAACAAATTGGCGATTCTACCGGGGAACCAAATACAAAGGACCTTAGTAAGAGACCATTCTTTTATAGAGCCAAAAATTTCAAAATACAAATTGGTAACTCTGCTAGGGAGAAGAATCCAGAAAGATAAATTACAACCTTTCCTATTTACAAAAATAGGTGGTGACTCTAGAACCTGTTGTAACAGAAAGTTAGTACCAAATGGATGGTAGAAGATCCAAGATGGAAGGGAAGAAGTTACAATCATCCCCACCAATTAAAGCTATTCCCAAGAAAAATGAAGCATCAAATTATTTTCATTAGAATAATAATCAGGAAGCTCAAGAGGATAATACAGAACAAACTATCATAACTCACAATAGTTTTACCCCTCTGCATGAATCAAATGAGAATTTGTCTCAAATCAATGGAGTAGCTGATGATATATTGGCAAAATACAAACCTGATCCTTAAGAACAGCTTGAGTCTGAAGCAAAAGCCATGAAGGAAATTGATCAAAGGCAAGCGGAATATGATTATAAAATGTCATTACAGCAGGGAGAGGGGGTAAAATATGGATTCACAAATCAAGAGGTGAATAAAAGTCCAAAGAATACAAGGAATATAAATGAAGTACAACAGAATGTGCTTAAGCTCTAGGAAGAACTTGAAATGATCAAGATAGAGGAAACTGAAATGCTGTTAAAACATGAAATTCAATAGATAAGGAATAGGACTAAAATAGCTACCCCAAAATATATACCTCCACATAGAGGAAATATTTTGAGGAACCCACAACAAAACTTGCACCAAAATACAAGTGGTGTTTCTAATCCACAAGCATCTGGAAGTCATGTTCATCAAAATACCTTCCCAAATAATCCTAGACCACCTTTCACACATAACACCTCTCAACAATGGCTAATCCATACCCACCCCTTGGCCAATAGTACTATAGACCACAAAATCCTCATATGAACCCCCACATAAGTCCTCAACAGCAATATGCTTATCCTTAGCCTCCAAGCAGATATAATTACTACCCTAACCCACCACCCATGAATGTTCCACCCCAAAACCTTGCAAACATATGCAGGCAATTTGATCTAACTGGATATCAATTGTATCCATACCCCATTGACAGTAGTTGGAGAAATATAGTTCCCAAGTTCACTGGAAACAGTGCAGTATCAGCTGAGGATCATATTAGAAGCTTCAATGCCTTTGTACAAGATATTAGCATGGATTATGAAGATGTTAAAATGAGGTTATTCATGATGTCTCTGACTAAAGATGTGAGAGACTGGTTCAACAGCTTACTAGATGCCTTAATCAGTTCCTTTACAGATTTCCATAGTCAATTTAAGGAGCGGTATGGCAATCAGTATGCTCCTAAGTTTGCATTGCATGAATTGATAAGCATCCAAAAATACCAAAAAAAAGTCAGTATATGATTTCAATATGAGATTTTCCAAGTTACACAACAAAATACCACATGGATCTAAATTGACTGATCCAGTACCATTAAGTATTTATCTGAAAGCATTTGATCCTAAGACAGGGTACGAACTTAGAAATCAGTGCCCTATGACCCTGGCTGAAGCACAGAAAGTGGCATTAACTAATGAAAACAATAGAAAAGCTGCAGGTATGGTTAGCAAAAGAGATAATCCCAGAATTCCTCAAAGCCCAAATATTCAACAAAATAAACAAGAAGGTCAGCATAGACATGAAAGACCTAGATTGCATGATATGCCATATAATACAAATTGAAAGAATAGGAGGCAACAACAAAGCAATAATTAGGGTTAGGCAAAATATATCAAGATGAAGACTTCCAAGCACATATTGTAAACTTTTTTTTGAACGGAGAAGGAATATTTTATTTGATGTCCAATCTATATGGTGTTCAATTATTTGTAAATATTCATTTATATGTGTTACTTGAGCTATCTCCAAAATGGTTTCCCTTGTTATTTAAATTAATATATCAAGAATATATTTAATTTATCTGGTCACATTTGCTAATTCAGTGTGTGCTACTTGATTGGTTTATGTGAGAAGTCAATTTAATTCCTCCCAAGTGATTTATGTTCATTGGTCTCTGCCAGGAGTTAAAACCCTTTAAACAAATGATCTTGGTTAGGTTTCCTTTTTACCATAATTAAATGTCCTTTCAGTTGTTCATAGTAACTTGGGAAAATATCATTGGGATTGGGTAAGAAGACAATCTTGCATGTTTATATAAGGTATAAACATATGAGAAAGTGCCAAATAATTCGAGTTAAGCCAAGAGGGAGGACATATTTATCATACAAATCCTAACTCCGTTGCCCAAAATAGATAAGACACTAGTTATTTTAACAACATTTTTAAAACCTTATTTATATTTTTGAATCTCAAACATTAGCATTAGAAATAATCATCACACTTTATTTCTACTTTACACCTATTTGCCATCGTGAAGGTCAAACTAAGTCTGCATTAATCATTAAGGTATACCCACCTAGGTCTGGCAGAGCCTGAAGTGAAGGGGGTTTAGCTATATCTACCCTGTGTCAGTTAGCCAAAAGCGTCAAGAGAGCCTGGCAACCTCTTAGGGTTAACGACATGTGTTTTTGAAACCTAACACCCCCACCATGGTTTTTCCCTTAACTGGATTTCCACATAAAAATCCTAGTGTTATGTATGTTGATTGTCTTTCTTCCCATGTGTTGTTGATTCATGCTTTCATTGTTATATCATTAATCTATTAATAAGTGGTAAATAAGATTAAATGCAGCAAAAGATAAAGTTTTGTGACAACTGATTCACCCCCTCTCAATTGTTTGCCCTAATTTCAACAATTGGTATCAGAGCTGGTTCCTCTAAAAGAAGCTTGACCACTTGAGGAGATCTAGGATGTTGACATACAAGAAGGACAGTCTGAGATTTGATGGAACAAATCACTCTCTTTGGAAGAATCGCATGGAGTGTCATTTGTAATGCATGGGTGATCCTTATTGGTTGATAACTAAGAATAAGTATACTCCTCTGAAGAATGGTCCTACAACTCCAGATGAAATCAAAGAAGTTGAATACAACATTCAAGCTAAAGAAGCATTGTTGAGTGCCCTGACTGATATAGAAATGACAAATGTCTTGGAATTGCAAACTAATCATGAAATTTGAAATAAGTTGGAAACTTTGCATGAAGGTGATGCATATGTCAAATGTGCTAAGTTACAGAGCCTAAAGGGTAGATACGAATGTTTGAGGATGAGTGAAGATGAAAACATCACTTCCTACATGCAGAAGGTGAATGAACTTGTGTGTAGTATCAGGTGTGCTAGTGGAAAATTGGAAGAATCAGATATTGTTGCCAAGGTGCTCAGATCCTTACCTGCTTCATACAAGCACAGAGTTGCTGCTATTAAGGAGATTAGGACTGTGATAGATATTACAAGGGATCAATTGGTTGGCAAGATTTTAGCATTTGAAATGAGTGAGTTTGGTGATTCTCTTCCTAAATTAGAATCTGTATTTAAGGCCAATGTTTTCGAAAAGCAAAGATTTGATCCAAGTGAAAGTTCTTCAAGAAGACTAACTAGATACGTGAAGGCAAGGAAGGAACATGAAGAAGATGAATTTGAGCTTGAAGAACTTGAAGCCCTTGTTGCCAAAAGATTACCAAGAGGACCCGATAAGTATGAAAGAAAGTTGCCTTTCAAATGTTTTGCTTGCAATAAGATTGGTCATTTTGCTTCAAGATGTCTGGAGAGGGTTTCAAAGACAAACCCTAACAGACCTAGGGTTCAGAAGAAATGCTGCTATGTCCAAGAAGTTGCTGATGAAGGAGTCACAGATGATGAATTTGATATGGGAAGTACCTCTAGAAATGAATGGGTGTTCATTGCTATCAAAGAAGAAGATCTGATGCCTACTAAATTTGCTAGTTGTGTGAATGTGGAAAGTGCCTTGGCTACTCAGGTTGAAGAAAAGGATGAATGGGTGATTGACAGTGGATGTTCTCATCATATGACTGGTGATAAAAGTAAGTTTGTAAGTTTGGAAAGATATGAAGGTGGAATGTTGAAGTTTGGAGACAATTCAGCTGGTAGAATCCATGGCAGAGGATCCATCTCTCTAGATGGTAAGAATAACACTAATGATGTTTTGTATGTAGAAGGGTTGAAGCATAATCTTCTCAGTGTTGGACAGTTGGTTGACAAAGGTTATGATCTCCTATTAAAGGATGGAAAATGCAGAATTTTGGGAAGCCCAGAAGCTGAGATTGCATTTGGTATAGAAACTAGAGGTAATATCTTTCATTTAAGTGGTACTGGTAAAAGTTGTTTGATTGCTCAGATTGATTAGAGTTGGTTATGGCATAGGAGAATGTGTCATGTAAACTTTGATAACATTGTCAAGATAAGTACTACTCAAGCTATGAGAGATCTTCCAAAGCTTGTGAAATCTGCTAATAGCATGTGTAAGGAATGTCAATTGGGCAAACAGAAGAGAGCTACATTCAAAATTAAAGAACAATTTTCAAGTGGATTGTTGGAACTTGTGCACACTGATTTGTGTGATCCTGCCAGAGTTAGGAGTTTGTAAGGAGATATATACTTTATGTTGCTGATTGATGATAACTCTGGGATGATGTGGATAACTTTCTTGAGAGAGAAATCAGAGGCTCTTGACAGATTCAAGGTGTTCAAGGCTATGGTGGAGAATGAAACTTGTGTGAAGATAAAGTGTCTAAGATCTGACAGAGGTGGAGAGTTTACCTCCAGTGAGTTTAATGCATTTTGTGAAAAGCATGGAATAAGAAGATAGTTATCTGCTCCTAGGACTCCTCAGTAGAATGGAGTTGTGGAAAGGAAGAACTAGACTATTCAAGAGGTTGCTAGAACCATGATGATGGAGGCAAATGTTCCACATGACTATTGGAGAGAGGCTGTGAGTACTGTTGTCTACACTCTTAACCGGGTGGAGATCAAAGGTAATACTGGTAAAACACCTTATGAACTATGGTTTGGTAATGATCCTACTGTGAATTACTTGAGAGTTTTCAGTAGTAAATGCTATATCAAGAGAGATGAAGATCTAGGCAAGTTTGATGCAAGATATCATGAAGGAATATTTCTAGGTTATTATAACCAAAGCAAGGCATACTAGTGCTTTAACAAAAGATTGAAAAGGATTGTTGAAAGTGCTAATGTCAAGGTTGATGAAAGCAAGGAGAGACCTTCCAAGTCTTGTGGATATGAATTAGATGATCAAAATAAAAGTCCAAATAAAGGAAAGCAAGTTCAAACTCAAACATAGATTCAAATTGCTCTAGAGAATCCAGTGACTCAAGAAGCTAGTGCAAATGTTGAGGAACAAGTTCAAGAATCAGAAGTTCAAGAAAATCCCAAAACCCCCAAGTATGTAAGGTTGAATCATTCTAAAGATTAGATTATAGGAGATAAAAATAAAGGTGTTAAACTAGAAGAAAAATTGTTGAAGAACAAGTGGAGTATTGTTTGATTTCAAAGATTAAACCAAAATCAGTGAATGAAGCTTGTAATGATGAAAGTTAGGTAAAAGCAATGGAAGAAGAATTAATACAAATTGAAAAGAATCATACTTGGGATCTTGTTCCTAGACCTAAAAACCAAAATGTAATTGGAACTAAATGGGTCTTCTGGAATAAATTGAATGAAGATGGTGAAATTGTCAGAAACAAAGCAAGATTGGTGTGCAAAGGATATTCCCAAGTAGAGGGAATTGATTTTGAAGAAACTTTTTCTCTGGTGGAAAGAATCAAAGCAGTCAGATTATTTCTTGCCTTTGTTGCTTACAAATATTTCAAACTTTACCAGATGGATGTCAAGTCAGCATTCTTGAATGGAGAGTTGGAAGAAGAAGTCTACATTGAGCAACTGGAAAGATTCCAATTGTCTGATCAAGGAGATATGGTCTGTAGATTGAGGAAAGCATTGAATGGATTTAAACAAGCCCCAAGAGCCTGGTATGCAAGATTAGATAAGTATCTGCTAAAGTTATGTTTTAGCAAAGGCACAGCTGATAGTAATCTTTATTTCAAAATTGATTATGAACACATATTGATTGTTGAGGTATTTGTTGATGATATCATCTTTGGTGGAAATAAGAGCATGTATAAAAAATTTGCTGATCAGATGCAAAGTGAATTTGAGATGTCCATGTTTGGTGAAATGAATTTCTTTGTAGGTCCGCAAATCATTCAGTCAAATAAGGGCATCTTAATATCTCAGTCTAAGTATGTGAAAGAGTTGTTGAAAAAGTTTGGAATGGAGGATTCAAAACCAGTGAGTACTCCTATGATAACCAGATGCAAGTTGAGAAAAGATGATGATTCCCCTAAGGCAGATCAGAAAAGGTATAGATTAATGATTGGAGGATTGCTTTATTTGACTCAAACCAGACCTAATATTATGAATGCAGTTGGGATTGTTGCTAGATTTCAAGTTGATCCTTGAGAATCTCATGTTGTAGCAGTCAAAAGAATTTTTTAGATATCTGAAGTGGACATCTGATTATGGTTTATGGTATCCTAAGGATGATGATTTCACTCTTCATGCATATACAGATGCTGATTGGGTAGGGGATGTGGATGATAGGAAGAGTACTAGTGGTGGTGTGTTTTTCTTGGGAAAGAGATTGGTTTCTTCATTGAGCAAAAAGTAGGAGGCAATATCGGATGAAGCAAATGTTGAAGGATATCATAATTATGTTTGAAGAGCCTATTACAATCTTCTATGATAATTCAAGTGCAATAAACATCTTAAAGAATCTGGTGTTGCATTCAAAGACAGCACATATCCATCAAGTTTCACTTTTTGAGAGAGAAGGTAAATAAGAATGAAGTTAGATTGGAGTTTGTTTCTCAAAGGATCGGATTGAGGATATCTTCACTAAGCCTCTACCTAAGGACACTTTTGAGTATCTTAGAGTGAAGCTAGGGGTTATTACCCGTCCTGTTCAGAACTAATGTGCACTAGTGTGCATCAGTCCGGTGGAACCCACAGTCATATCTTGTGATCCGGATTGGTGTTAAAGGGATGCTACTCAGGGGGAGTAGTCAGTATGTTAATTTTGGAGTTCAGTTTGGTTTTATCTAAGAAACAAAAAGGGGGAGAGATGATTGCAAATATGTGCCCTTTGCTATTGATGTCAAAGGGGGAGAGAAGTCATGTGGGAAACTTGGAAGTAATTTGTTGCTGGTGAAAGGGGGGCAGTGAAGAAAGTGGTTGCAGGTGTGATAAGAGAAAGGGGGAGAAGTCCTTGTCTTGATGGTTGAATTCATTTTTCACATCATATGTTGCCATCAATGAGAAAGGGGGAGATTGTTGCAAATATGTGCCTATGATGTGTTGTCATTGATGTCAACATATCTCTTTGTTAGAGACAATGCAGTTCAGTAAAGTAGATTGCTCCGCATTCCCAGTGAGATGAAGATTAGAGTCTATGGATTAAAGGATTTTGTAGAGGATTGTCTAAATTTGCTCCAGTTAAGATTTGAGAGGTCCACATGGAGGATTGGTGAAGTTATAGCCATCTGAGTAGAATTAGGTTTTGCAGTTGTTCAAAGGTAACAGGGTGACAGGAATTTGGTCCGTATTGCTCCATATTGGAATATTATGGTCTACAGTTCTAGAGGCATCTTTGGGATGTTGGTGTGTATCCTCAACTCAAGTGGTTCATGGTTTGGAGGTCTGTAAGCAATCTTTCTAGTGTGACAGTCATGACAGTTAGTGTTCTTAAGTTCCTGTATGATGTAGCTCTTCACAAGTCAGAATCCATACATACAATATGATCAGAAAAACTTGTTGTGGACCTTAGAAATTCATAAGGGAGATCAAGAAATATGTTTCCATACCTTCCAGTGTTAAGGAAACTAATAATGATCCTCCACACATATCAGAAACTTAACTAGTTGGCTCAAACTCCTTAGGACTACTCATTGTCTATCTTCATACTATTGGGGAGAAGCTAAGAACTCTATGCAGACTAAGAATTCAATCACACATGATCTCAACAACATTCATACACCTTACTAAAGAAGTTTCATATTAATCTATACATCCATTAAATAGGAAACCTGACTATCTACAAGAAACAGAGCATTCCAGATCACATGTGATGCTTCACATCTCAAGATATGATGTTACGGTGAAATATAAAGCCTAAAACCTTTTGAGAATGTGATTAAAAATCATTGTATGTTCCTTATTATATCTACACACCTTTATCTAATGATTCTGGAGGAATTCAAGAGTTTGAAATGGATAATCAAGAGTCCGGAGGATAGTTATACTCAAATGTTTACTTGCAGACATAACTACTTGATGCGGTACCAAAAAATGGAATTTGTCTATATGTGGATCATACCTAATATACCTTGGACCATATAATACCTCCACACAATCTCTAATGGTTGTTTCATCCTTCGCAAAACTCAACCCTGTGCAAATGGGTTCCAGAATAGTCTCTATTACCTTTGTCTAAGTGATGGTTGATACTCTGTCCCTTGTAACTTTTTATGCTGATGATGTAGTGAGAACTTGAAAACTTGGACTTATCATTTCAATACCTGAATAAAGCTATCTTCAAAACTGCAAGATCAAATCTTTCTCTACAGAGGAATGTAGACCAGAACAACATGACTCTGCCTTAGGATGTGCACTGTGAATGCCTTAGTCAGATTTTTGCTTCTTGTCATTAAGTGCAGTACCTCCAACTAATTAGATATACATGTAGGGATATTGGAATCATGCAAGAACATAAGTGATTACCTCTGCACCATTCTCACACACCAATATGATCATCTTACCATACTTAGACTATTTTCTCTTCTCCCAGAGTAGTTTGCCTTGACCATATTGACTCTTCCTCTATACAAGTTTATCTTTACATTTCCATATACTATGCTGACATCAATGTATACTATATTGACATCAATGACAATACATATTGCTAATATTATCTCCATTAATAGGATTACTATACACTTACAGAGTCTCCATATAAGGCTTCTGAAGCATCAATCACTCTAGTTGCATTCCTCCATATGATCAAGAAAATGAGAACCATATAGACACGCATCCCAATCCATACTTCCACATATGCAACCTACAAGAGATTCTTAATCAAGCCAACCTCAACAACTAATCATGTGCTTACTATTATAAAAAGCTTTCACAAAACCACTAAGTGGTATTACATAAACCATGTGCCTCAAAACCATGACCCCAAATTAAATATTTGGTACTAAGATTTGCCAATATTAAATATTTTCTTAATGTGATAGCCACATTAAATATGTATCCCAATGTCACATACAACATACAAGTAAGAATGTCTAACCCATGTGGTATCCACATCTCTAAGATGCACCACAATTAAATACTTATTTTTTAGCATTATTATTTTATTGTGTAAGGTATACAACACACCTTTTCCCAACATAGACTTCCAAACAAAGTGATAGAAGTAAATAGGCCTTGAAATTTGATGATTTAAATGCTCAAAAAGTTGCAAGTCCTTGATTGACATAGTCAAGGCCACCCTACATAATCAAGCTTTCCCTTTTGGCCTCCAAAAGCAATCAAGACCACCTGGTAGGCTACCACTTGTCCATTTCAATCTTTAAATCATTAAATTTTTAGTCTAGATTATAGTATTAAAGATCCACTATATCTTCCCAGATCCATCCATGTCCAAAAATTAATCATTTACTAGGTGATATTACTTTGATATTGTCATTTTATATAACTTTTCATTGAGAATCAAGACTTTAATAGGTTTTTATAGGGTTTTGATGGCTAACTTGTAGATCAAGAGCTAGAAACTCTTGAGTTACCTCCTCCTGATGTCTAAATTGATCAATTCTAGTTTTAAGACCCCATAATTCAATCTCCTAGGTTGAACTATTCTAGCCTCCCAACTTGTTTTCATTATTTCCATCATATTCATTGGTACCTCTTAGGTTTTTTATTGATTGCACATCTTCTATTGGTCACGAACAAGTGGGTATCTTTGAGGACCTAAGAGAGACTATTACTAAACTCCCTACAAAATATCAAATCTCTATCTACTCTCTAGTCAAGGTTGCCTCCCTTTGGTCATTGCAGTCCTACAGGATATTTATCCTAATAATGTCCTTGAACTTTGCTTAGATCACTTCCAAATTTCATAGGCAAGGTTAGAACTAAATTTCTAATAGATTTCCTAAATGCCACATCTCAATCTAGGTGCATCTAATACCTTTGTTTACTACTTTTCCATGCATTTACATAGTCACTTCACCTTCCTAGTCATACATGATTCCAATTATTATGGTTTTGTCTAGCATTCACTTGCATTATCCATCCCAACTCATTAGTTAAGGTTAGGCTAGTTGGAGATGGCCTTAGGTTAGTTTAATTTACATTTAGTTTACCTTGACATAGCCTTAATTTGCATCTTAGTTTACACATTATTGCACACACAACCACACACGCATAAAGAAAGAAAAAGATAAATTCTTTTTTTACTCTTTCAATAACATAGTTGTTTATGTTTACTTAATTGAACTCTTTCATGTTAGATTTCTATTCAAGTTCTAGGGTAGATAACTAAAAAATAATTTAACATGTATTAATTGAAGTGAGTTGTCTATTTTCTATCAACAATTTTTGGTAAACTCGATGTGATTCCTAACATTCTCCTCAACCAACAAAACTTCATATTGTAATTGAATTTATATTAGATTTTGTTTTATCAAGTCATTATCTATTGTTAATCTAGAATCCATTTATAATCAATCAGTAGATCATTTTTTGACAAACAAAAACACAACCATAGTGTGTAGACCCTAGCAGAGCTACCCTAGTGTTCTATACCAAACTATTGTCCTTACCTTTATTTTTATATAGAAAGAATAATCTTATTATTTTTGATAAAATTTATTGAACCTATCAATATGTGCCCTTTCTATTCTTTGTCTTTATCTCAATAACTTATCATTCTATAGTGTGACCATTGCCACACTCTTCTACTAAATCCTAAAATCTATTTTTTAGGTAAAAATAGAGTCACAGAACATATGATCTAGTGCAACTGCACTCTAGTGTCCCTATATCATGTCATTGTCCATATCTCCATTTTTACACAAAATAGTTTCTAAAAAAATTTACATTATGATCAAGTTTCCTGCAATCTATTCGCATTTATTTTTCCATTCCCTATCAAACAACATGAGCCTTCCTTGCTCAAGCATTCCTTCCTCTTTCACCATCCCTTGTAGGAGTTCTCACCTGAACTCAACCATGTCTTTACCTATTTCCTCTTTCTTCTTCGATTCCCCTTTCTCCCTTCTTCCTCTAATGTTGATCCGACATAGTATCCCACCCTACATACCTCCTAATGATATCCACTCTGGCCATGAGGCCACATTAGCTTTAAGGCTAAGTTTGCCACCCACAAAAATACTGACTATCACTTGTCTCTCCTCCAAATAAACTTGCCTAATGATGCCACCTATTCTTTAACTTCCTCCCTTGTACATTCCTTGAGAAACCTTTTTGTCACCCATCCTAAGGGGTTAAAATTTTTAAAAGGTATATAACACAACGTTCATGCCAATGTCCCTTTGTAGCCTAGCTCCCCTACTTGTATCCCTCCTCAGCCCACCTCTTCCTCTTATTCCATTACCCAACCTTCCTTTACCCAAATTTCCATGCCTATTCCTTCCCATCCCACCCACATTCCTACTACTTTTATCTTTCCCTCTATCCCTTCCTTTCATGGTGAATCCATCCCTTTAACCAACTTCTTTGCTTCCTACTCCTATGTGCCACCTTTTCATCCCTTGTTTTATCTTGCCTATTCCTCTGCCATTATAATTGTAATGCCTAACTATGTTAACCCTTGCTCATCCTATTTAATAAATGATTAATTGTATGCTGATCATATTGCTTGGATTAATGATTTAATTGAACTGTGTATATTGGGTAATTGTATCATTCACTTAGGCTATTGTCATGTATGGGGTAGGTGCGCATAACATTTGATTGAGTGTGCAAGAAACTTAGGGTGTTTGACCAATGGATGGTATGTGAATGAAGTTGACATAGATTTCACTTAGCCATCTCACCGTACTTATTCCTTGTGATGTCAAAACATATGAAACCATATCCGAATAGATCACCATTCTAAATCCCCTTGTGTTAAACTTGTGGATGTATCTTTCTTGGGTGATTGTATTTATTGTTTATATATTTACTTGAAATATACAAAAGATTTAATAGTCCTTTTAAAATATTAATTATTAGAAAAGAGAAAAGTATTATAAAATAGGTTAATAAATTAATGGGAAAGAGGAAGGAAATTGAATAGGTAGTTAAGTTTAAAAATCTCATTGTCTACTTTCGAAACCCACAATAAAAAATTTAAAACAATCAATATGATGTGATTTCATCTTGTACGTGCGTGTAATACAGTGGGTAATGACGTCGACGCGGGTAAAATGTGGGGTCCATATTCTTTTGTGCGAGAAAACTTGTGGCCGCAAACTAGGTATGACAAAATCTCCCGACTTCTTGTTACCTAGTTTTCCTTCTCAGGGCATATTCTTTTGACCTCTCGAAGCAGCAGCATGCGATGAGTCACGAGTGACGATTGATTGATTTGTAATAATTCATTAACAAAGAAATTGAAAACCAATTTGAATTGGCCACGCCATAGCAATCATGACCACAAATTATATATATATGGTTGCTTTTGCTTTTTTTGGTCATTGACAATAGATAATTGATTGGAAGTCAGTACCTTCTTGTTCTATGCTTCTTTCATCATGGGAACACCTAAACTAGCACTTGCACCCTTTGGAGGTTCAAGGGATACGCCGATAGGAAATTTGAGGTAAGATGGGTAAATTTAACCATTAAAATTATAAACATTTTTTATAGTTTATTATCATAGCACAAGGAAGATACAATAGCTATAGACATAATATTCCATGGTCTATATAAATAATCAAGAATACTTATAGATGTCACAAAATAAGAATAGATGTATATATTTGATCAGTTGATGTAAATAGAGAATTAAATGTTGTTTATATGTCACTGTCACTACTAAACACTTTTTAATATTTTATTTATATTTTTAATCTATAAGCTAAATGGTTATACATTATTTATAATTTTATTTGTGAACATTTGAAAATATTTTTAGACCTGGAAGCAAATTCAAAGATGCACCATTCTAATAGTAGAAAATTAAATGTTTTGTCAAAACCAAACCCTCAAGTGGTACTAGTTTAAATGGAAAACATTTGGAACATTGAGATTTGAAGAACTTAGACTAGAATTAAGTAATATGGGGCTTGGAGAACTTGAGTAAAAACTAAAAGAAATTGTATTTCTATTAAAAATTTGAGTGATTATTCTATCAATTAATTATTATGTATATTAGTAGTTTAAATATCTTGTTAGTGCAAACTATATAAAATAGTAATAAAACATTATAATATATACTAGTATACCTATATTTAAAAAATATATCTAAAGTACGCCAAGAGATAGTAGATAATACGCCAAAAGGCCATATCTTGGTACTTAGAAGTTAATGGTTACATTTACCTTACCTATTGAAAGTTGTGCCCTTTTGAATGATTTATATGTTATGTTAAATCATTGACCACGAGTTTTTCATAGTAGCATTGTTCTACTCTTAATCATTTTAAATATTAGCATGAAGGATCCAATGATTGATCCCAATCTCCTTAACATTCTTTTAAACTTCCTATTGGCGAATCCTTACAGCCCTGAAGTTGCAAAGATATGTTATAAAGAACTATAAAATAATTGATAGGTTCCAATGCTGGATCGGACTCCACTTTTCAGACTACACTATTTAACCACCTGAACTTCCATTTATAAATGTCAAACTCTTGAACCTAATGGTCTTGACAGTTGAAATGAACCATTGACATATAACTAATTCTACTATCTACTAAGTATTCTGGCCTATTATCCTACTAAAACCCTTCCCCCATCCCATGATCTCATGAATGCAGTTTATCAGCACAAATCAACCTGCTCATTTATCGGCAAACCGGTGAAGTTGCAACAAGCAAAAGAAAATCGAAAGGACAAACTAAAATTGGTGGCTATTTTAGTAAAGTCAAATGGACAACTAGTATAGCTTATTCCATACAATTGTCAGGGTTTATCAAAGAATCAAATTTGAGCCTCATTTCTAGTTCACACTCACTTTGAGTGTCAATTAACCAAGATTAATCCTCCATACTAAACGTCATTTCTTGGGACAGCTTGCAGGCTTGCAGGGGAGGTTGTTGGCTACCATGATTAAAGAGGGAAATGTTGAAAAAAATAGAGAATTGTTGATCAAAATTCACAACAGAAGAAATAAACTTCAAAAGCATAAAGATAATAGAGCTTGAAGCTAGGATTTTACTGTTGTACGGTGCCTTTTGGCAGCATCTTGCTCCTTTGGTTTAGCTCTGTGGGTCCCATAGACGATTCTGGTCTGGGGGGGCATTATTAAAATCTATATCTATCTATCAAATTATAGTTCACTCACCCTTGAGTCCCATTTAGCATAAATTACCATATGAGATAAATGGTATTCAGTTCAGAAGCAATATATTATTGAAAAAGTGGGTAAAAACAAAGAGCTTTGTAGTTTAATTATCAAAACGTCACTCATTTTTGACATTTTTCTTACTATTTAATTTACAGGTCAAAGATATCACTTGAAATTTCTCATGGATTTGAAAAAGTTCAAATTCGTGCTGCAAATCAATGGAGTCCATCTTAGCGCTCACACCGTCTTTTCCACGAACCTCATGGATCTCGTGAATCCTTCCTGTGTAGAAAAGTATTCTTTCTGTCAATGTTGTTTTCCCAGAATCTATGGGAGCCGAAATTTTGATGTTACGGATTTTGTCCATGGTGCCCCTCCATCTTTCTCTTCTTTAGGCCGAGAAAGCCCTGCGAAATGCCTTAGACCAGCAAGGAATGGCAAAAGAAGTTCTGGACCATAGTGCTTAGAGAACAGAGCTCGAGCCGGAGCTAGAAGACGAGTTGTGCTTCCCCGATCCATGGCCTGCACCCTTTAAGCCATAGACTATTAACCGGTCCCGTTGGATTTTGGAGTCAGACCTGGATTCCACAACCCATAGACTATGTCACAGGGTGCGAATACCTTTACAATCCCTAAAAATCTGTTTAAATTCATCTTACTAATCGTCTGTCTATTTATACACAACCTTGGCAGTGATCAAAGGCAGTATAGTAAATTGTCGCCAGCATATGCATTTACTACAAAGAATTTAGATTTTATTTTTAAATGCATTTACTGCAAAGAAAACTATCCTATCTACTACGACAATTGAATCAAATCGACCCAGATTTGATTTTATGCATTTAGTGCACTGACAGTTTTCAAGCACCGGCGAGAAAAATAATAGCGTTGTACAGTTTTCAGAGCACCAGCGAGCAAAAACAATGGCATAAATATTTTTGATGGCGTGAGACAATTCCGAGCACTATAATGTTCACGGCATTGACGAGTTCAGAGATTTTTCCACCGTGGATTTTTTTTTTTTTTTTTACGACGTGAGACAATTCCGAGCACTATAATGTTCACAACTAAAAGCCTATTGGCTAATTATTCAATTGTGAAATTCAATGGCTCAAAAAAAAATAAAGAGGTTAAAAAGACCTAGCACTAAAACTTGATAGGCAAGATCATTGCATAAAGTGTCTTTTAAACATCAAGTTATTCTTTTAAAAATAAGTCTAAAAATTAAATAATTGATTTGATGTTAAAACAAAATATCTATTGATAAATGGAAGACTAGAATGTAGGAAAATGTTAAACCATTATAGTAAGGCAGTAAAAGATACTGAATGATAACAATATTAATTTATTCTGGGTGCATTACAAAGTAGTATGTAAATTCTTATAAACCATTGCATTCCCATATAACTTCCCAAACTTCCTTACGAGAAACTAAACCCCCAATAATTAACAAAAAACTAACATCACTAAGTCACTAAGGTGAATTTATTACAAATATAAACCTTAATTTCCAACACCCCCTCTTAAAGTTTACATAACAAAAAAATAAAATATGTTGACCAATCATAACCTTATACTCTTTAGTAGATTCTCTTTGAAAATAAATTAAATCAAGTAGGCCTTCATCAAGTTGTCTCGTAACCCTCGTAAAGGTGTAGCTCCTAAGTTGAATTCCCGAGTTCTTAGATTCTTCCCTCCCAAATATCTTGAATTATAGATCTCCCAAATTATTCAATAACCATCCATGTCGAGTTGCAACTCCATCAAGTTGTCTCATGATCCTTGTAAGGGTATAATTTCCAAGATCCACAAATGCAAGTTCTATCTACGCAACAATCCATGTCGAGTTTTATCTACACTAGATCCTTTCCTGTCTTCAAAAAATAGGCTTATTAATATATGAATTTTCATCACTTTTAGCACTTAAAGAAAAGAAAACAAAAACTAATGCTTCTCATACAAAGTACCATCTTTGAGCAAGAAGCTAGCTCGAGATGATGAGATTCCTCGCATCTCCCATGTCCACCAACATCCTCTAGTGAGGGCTTCTTAAAACAAGTCTTCGTCCCTTGTATCTTCAACAAAAGCATCTGTAATAAAAGCATCTAGTGAATCCTCAACAAAGGCTATATTAACTTTATTTGATTTATGTTTGAGCTTTCCCTTGAGAACATCATTTGCTCAATTTCTACAATTCTAAGATGTGTGACCTCTTTTCTTGTAGTGAAAACTAATTTTAAATATTAATATATTATTATTGATTATTTTATAAACTTTACAATTGTTAAGGATTACAAGACAAAAAAAACAACTTTAATAATTGTTTTGTTGCCTTTAAAAAAGGATATGACATTATACTAAGAATCAATCTTAAAATAGATTAGAATAAATTAGTACTCTTTTTGAATTTCATGGTATTGCGAGTAGACTTTATAAAATAATTTTTCCAAAATTTAACACAACAATGAGCAGTCAATAGAACATTAGAGTGAAATATGATTCACATTTCTCTCTTCCTCATTTAAATCTATATTAACTAAATTGAAGGACAAATGTATTTGTATTTGTTTAGGGTAAAATTGGGATTTGTTTAATTTTTAGTGTTTAAATGTTTGAATCCTCCTTTCACCCTTTACATTCAAGGATTTAGGGTCGAGTGGCAATTCACTATCATACCCTAGGTCGCTGTGAGATGAAGGGAAACTTGGATTAGGGAATTTAATTATCAATTGTCCTTCTCCTATGCTTAATTGACCATTAAAACCCTAATTTCGTAAATACGACTGTAAACAGAAGAATAATAGAAAATGCTCTTGCAGACGGAAGTAAAATATCAAATCACAAAATACCTATTTTCAGGGTTCCGAGGCAGAAAAGTCAGGGACAAAAGAGTGGGCGCCCAAGTCCAATGCCCTACTTTTTTTTCGGATCTGGAAACTCAATCTGCAACTCTTCCCTGTTGTTCTAGAGATTTTCTTGTCACAAAAGTTGGAGGACTAATGAGAGGGCACCCAAGTCCAGGGTGTTGTTTTCCCTTCTGTTCTACAATTTTGACACTTCAAGATGCCTTCCTGCAACTTCACTTTTTCTAGCTCCACAACCTGTAACTTGCAACCATGAAAACTTTGGGAGGGAGTTGTGGTGTTTAGAGGCTTACCTCAGTCAAGCCCCAGAGGACACTTAAGTCTCCAAACACCATTGTCAGATAGAGAGTGCATGCCCTTGTGAGGCAGAGGCAAAAACCAAAGGAATTGATGATGAAAACATAATACAATGTCACCTTGCAGTGAAGATATCATGGAAGGAAGATGCTCTTCATTCCATGATGAAATGGATGCTCAAATCTGCAAACACAAACACATAAACCACACAAATATGCTCTTGCAACACAATGAAAGCCTTGAATCACCTTGAGAACACTTGAACATCACAATTGTCATCTAGTTTACAAATGAATGCCTAAACATGCTTTTATATGCAACTACAAACACTCCTGCCAAGATTTTCGTAATTCAAACTTACTATGTTGGCATAGGACCCAAATAACAGTCATAAATCGGGTAAGTGCAAGAAGTTGGGTCCACCTAGAGGAGAAGTCACGAGCAAAAAAAAATCTCAACAGAAATGGGTACCCATTTTAAAAGAAACGGCTACTCGTTCAGGAACGGGTGCCCAAGCCTAAATGGGTACCCATTTAGGAATGGCTGCCCGATCCTAAATGGGTACCCGTTTCTAGAAACATATTTGAATTTGAGAAAAAAGCTTGCGTGCTTTTTTCCCCATACAAAAGGAACAGGTACCCGTTTGAAAACGGGTACCCATTCCTAAAAGCTTAAGCTTGGGAAAGGCATGGTAAGCCAACCCCTTGCCTTAGACCTGCAAGTTTTTTTCTAAGTCTAGAAAAAGAGAAAAGACTGAGTTTACCTATATGGCTGACGACATTTTTTTCTAAATTTTTTTACGAAATTAAAACCCATTACAGATGACAGTGTCTAGTTTTCAAATATGTAATTTTTTTTATTGGACTTGTTTTTCTATTTATTATTTAATTTATGAGAAAACTAGTCCAAAAACTTGAAATGACAGGTGTTTGTATTTTTTTAATAACTTTTAATTTTTAAATTTTTTTGAAAAAAAAATTATATGTCATTAGTCTACACATCATTATTTACACAATGAAAAATAAAATAAAATTTATGATTAGTTTTGCTCAAATTATGTTGGCCGTACACGAGGGTTTTCGAAAACAGCAATTAGGGCCAATAAACAATTAATAAAAAAAATTATTTAGAAAAAAATTATTAAAAAATATCCTCATCAAACTTCATTGTACTACACATCTTTCCCCAAAAGGATTTATAAAAATACTTTTATTTAGGTCAAATTATGTTGCTCGTACACGTGCATGGTATGGTAAAAAAAAAGTGACTTTTAAACAGTGGTTTTTAGAAATGCCTATTGAAAATCAATTTGTATCATCTGAGTATTAAAATAAATTGCATATTTGGAAACTAGACTCCGAGTACTACATTTCATATTACTAACTTTTTTAAGATTCAATATTTAAGTGCCTCAAATGTGACAAATTCTAAAAATCAGGGAAAACACTTCCACTTTTTGGCCAAAAAGTGGACCCAACTTCTTGCACTGACCCAACCGACACCCAAAAATTGGGACTGCCCCAAAATAGGGCAGGACTAAGGCACGGGCGCCCAAGACCTCCCCCCTATTTTGGGCAGGGTAAGGCTCAAGGGCTCATTCCATCAAGATGCCAAATTATGAAGTAAGATGTCCTAAATGCATGCAAAAGACCCGAGAGCTAAACCTTATGAGGGAAAAGCCCCCAAGGGGACATTTTCTGATGTTACATTTAGCCCCCACTTTAATGTATGTATAAATACAAGGCCAATATATGCATTAAAGTAAGGTCACAAACACAACAAACACACCAAGCACGAAGAAGACACGCCAATCACATAGAACACAGTAACAAGCACACAAAACACGGAGAAGACAGTTACAGTCACATAGAACATAGAGAAGATAGTCAATGCATAGAAAACACATTAATGCATAGTGTTGCAAATATAGGACTTTGATGTGTTGACATTGATGTCAACATATCCTTTGTCAGAGATAGTGAAGACAGTGCAGAAGAGTGATCAGTATTCCCAACAGGATGAAGATCAGAGTATGTGGATTAAAGGGTTTGTAGAGGAGTTCCTATAGTTGCTCTAGTCAAGATTTGAGAGGTCCGCATGGTGAATCAAGTAAGTTATGGCCATCTAAGTAAAATTGGGTTTTTCTATTGATCAGAAGTGCGGAGTGACAGGGAGTTGGTCCGGATTGGTCCGGTATGAGTATATTGTGATCTGCGGATCTAGAGGCATGTCTGGGGTGTTGGTGTGTTCCCTCAACTTGAGTGGTTCATGGTTTGGAGGTCCACATACAATCTTTCTAATATGACAGTCATGACGGACAGTGTTCTTGAGGTTCTAGAGGAAGATGCAAGTGATTATGATGATTTAGAGGAGTACGGATGTTTTTGTTAAATTAAATATGCTTGTGGAAGTCTCTAGATCGTGTGACTGCTA
This sequence comes from Cunninghamia lanceolata, assembly GCA_027924645.1. Classification (NCBI taxonomy): domain Eukaryota; kingdom Viridiplantae; phylum Streptophyta; class Pinopsida; order Cupressales; family Cupressaceae; genus Cunninghamia; species Cunninghamia lanceolata. Next base: position 2,007,974 of record BSBN01000286.1, on the reverse strand, counting down.
TGTTGGAGGTCCACATTGAAGTTTGAGCTTGTCAAAGAAGATTTCCTTCTTGGTGTTGTTGTTCTTCCCAATCTTGGCTGACCGAATGATTTAAGCATGTTGCGGATGATCCAAAAGCAATTCTATGAAGCGTGTCATGTTGATCAAGAAAGATTTGAGTCCCAGTTATGTTTGAACGATAACTTAGTGATTCGCATTAAGTCAGATGTTCGTAGTGCCGACTTTGATGTTCATTCCAAGGTTGATGAAGCATATAAATACTTGTTGATGAGTTGTGGAAAAGTGTCCTTGTGAGAAATAAATGAAATCAAAAGAAAGGATCAAAGGCAGAGCAGACAGAGGAGAAGTAGAAGAATAAGAGATGTTTAGATGAAGAGATAGAGAAGGAGTATTTGGAGCAGAGCAAAAGTTTTTTAAGCTTTCAAAGGAACTGAACTAGGCATAAAGTAGATGCAATTTCACAGTTCATTCTTTCTATATTAAACATAAATTTTGTAGGCAGTGAGCCTCTCTTGAGCAGTGAGCTCTGGGCAGTGAGTCCGAAGGCATGTGCCTTCCCTTTTTCTTCAAGTACTTTTAACAGGGTATGAATCTTGTGGGTTAACCCCCATCGTGGTTTTCCCTTACTGGGTTTCCACGTCAAAATTTTGGTGTTACGTGTGCCCAATTTATTTATGTTCTTGTGTTATTGATTCATGCTTTATGTTTATTTATTAAAGAAGATTAAAAGGAGATACTTTTAAATTGTGCGACAACTAATTCACCCCCCCTCTCAGTTGTCTAGACTATTTCTAACAATTGGTATCAGAGCTAAGTTCCTCTAAAAGGAAGCTTAATCGTCGAGGAGATCCAGGATGTCGACTTACAAGAAGGATAGTTTGAGATTCGATGGAACAAATTACTCTGTTTGGAAGAGTCGCATGGAGTGCCATTTGCAATGCATGTGTGATTCTTATTAGACGATAACCCATGATGAGTACAATCCTCTGGAGAAAGGTTCTTCAACTCCAAATCAAATCAAAGATGCTGAAAATAACTTCGAGCTAAAGAAGCCCTGTTGAGTGCCCTGACTGATTTAAAAATGACAAATGTCTTTGGACTAAAAACTGCTCATGAAATCTGGAAGAAGTTGGAAAATCTTTATGAAGGCGATGAACATGTCAAATGTGCCAAGCTACAAAGTCTAAGAGGAAAATTTGAAAATCTGAGGATGAGTGAAGATGAAAACATCACAATCTACATGCAAAGGATAAATGAACTTGTGTGTGATATCAGGTGTGCTGGTGGAACTTTGGAAGAGTCAGAGATTTTGGCAAAAGTGCTCAGATCTTTACCTAATTCATACAAACATAAGGTTGTGTTGATGGTGGTGTTACTCACATACAAACATGAAATAAAAGTTACACAACAACCCTTATTTATCTTGAAAGATATGATGAATTCAAAGAATTCATGATCCCAAGTCTTTGTTGATTAGTTCATAATCTACTGACATTACTCAGTGGTTGATGTGTGTTGCTGTTAATCATTCAGGGGCCTTACGTTCTCCAATAATTTCTACCTCTACACTATGAACTTACTCAAATAATGTGCCTATAGGTTGATATTTGCATGATTTCTACTATTATTTGCAAGTCCTTGCATGATATTTTCAACACTACATGCATTTAGCTCAAATATGCTAATGATATTCAGTAATCTACTAGATGTTAGTATATTTCTCTGTTCTACTTATTATTTATCATGATTTGCAGTTATGGAAGTGATTTCAATGAAATTAAAAAAATAAATGACAAAGATAGGGTTTAAAGAATGAGATTCCCAAAATTACTTGAGTGAGATCACTGATCCACATACATGTTCTGATACAACAATGAAGAGAAGAAAACTAGAATCATACTTCACCAGGACATTCCACAAATCCGCATGATCCAGTGCAAATCTTCAAAGGTAAAGTTGAACACAACATTCACCATTACATATCTAGAAATCAACTTGAAGATTATGTAAAGTTTATAATCAGGATGTAATTTGAAGCTTCATCTCCATTTAGTATGCTTTAGAACAAGTACATTTACAGTGATCTGAAGAAAGAACCTTGACATTTCAACAATTCAGTCCTCATTAGTCTCAGTAATAGGATCTCTTATATGAAATCGCCTCGGTCTGATTTTACAAAATGATTGATCTCTCTCTTTACAAAGTAAAGGGGCTCAACATATAGCTCTGATTATCCCCAATATGGTCCCAAAACCCTAGTTAATCAATGGTCTACATCTCAAGTGTAACATCAATCGGTGGAAAACAAATCCTGCCAAAAATTTCTAAGCAGCATACCCATACTGAGTGTAAGGATGCCCTTTGGAAACCCTAATAGTCACCAAAATAACTGTTGTTCCATTTAATAATATTTCCTTCCACTTGCGTCTTTCTCCGCATTGAAAGCGTTTACTCCTCCCGCTTCGTTTGCGATCTTTTGTGATTCGATCCGCCTCCTGTGATGTCATCGCCATTAAAGCTCCATCTTTAATAATGTTTCCTTCAACTTGCATCTTTCTCCGCATTGAAAGCCTTTACTCCTCCCGCTTCGTTTGCAATCCTTTGTGATCCGATCCACCTCCTGTGATGTCATCGCCATTAAAGCTCCGTCTTTATATCTACCTGCACGTCGCTAGTTAATTCTGCATATAAACCCTTTTGTAGGCTTTGCTTGTATTTCTCGTTCTGCATACTTCCTGATCATCGGCATAACCATCCTCAGTCAGAGCGATCCAAAAATTTCCCATCGATCTCATCTTTCTGGCCGATGCAATTCCTATTGGCCTGCATTTCTTTGTACATCGGCATGATTTCCCTCCGTCGAGTCGAGCTCTTATCTTCCCGCCGATGCCTGATGACTGTTTGACTTTACTTTGTCTTCGTAACCATGATGGCTTCACTAACACCTACGTACCTACCAAAAGACATAAGTCAATAAAATGGAAATAAAGTTCACATTTCAGGCTTGAAATTAACTGTTGCAATAAACATACAAGCATGCAAATATACAAAGAATTTTCCATATTTAATTTTCCTTTGACATCCGGCTTGTATATTTCGCACTTGTATATTAGATATACAAGCAATCCCATGCAACCTATCTTTACCTTTATCACCTCTGATGCATATAATTTTCTTGTATATTGGCCTATACATCGTAGACATACAAGCGCCAAAACATACAAAGAGTTTTCTGTGTTTAACTTTCTATTTGGGTTCGAGTTGCACCCTTAACTTGTACTTTTCCTTTTGCATCTATCGCTTGTATCTCTTCTTTGTATATCGGCTTGATACACACAAGTGCCTTTGTATGTCACTTTCAGACTCCAACCCCCTCATTAACCGTAGTTTACTTACCTGTCAGATCTGCAATGTATAAAGTGCAATGTATCTTCCAATATTCATTCAGGCATGATGAATGCTTTATACCAAATTTTAATTCCCTTTGAATTCCATCTTGTATGTATCAAGCAATGTATGTTTTGAAACATACATACAAAGCGTGGAATGTACAAGCATTTAACTCCTTTTCATAATGATTTCAGATCTGCGGCTTGTATATAACCAATGCATCTTTACTTGTATGTTTTGCAATGCATGTATAAATCGTTGTATATCCGCTTTATATGTAAGATACATACAAAGCACAAACATATGACGACTTAACCATAGTTAACAAACCTTTCAGGTCTGCGACTTGCATGCGAGCTTTGCATCTTGCAATGTATGTTTCGCTTGTATGTTCAAACATACAAACACCAAATATACAACTGGCAGACCAAAACCCTTTATACCTTTTAACTGTAAACTCCGTCGGGTCTGCGACTTGCATGTACAAATAAAACATTAGCAAATGCATACAAGTATAAAATGTATCCAAACCCGATGACTTAGAAAACTTGACAACCCATTTTGCGACTAACACAAGGACCCGATATACAAAGGACTTTCTATATGAACGACCTTGTATGTGTTGACCTGATATACAAAGGACCTTATATATGCAAGCGGCCCGATATACAAAAGACTTTGTATATGCAACATACAAACCCGATTGTACATTTTACCAAAATACTCATAACTTGTAAACTACAGGGAATTTTTACATGGTTCAAAAAGCAACCCTCACTCATTTTTGACAAGGAATTCACCTGTACTCTACTCTGGCACTTAATGCAATTTTTTCTCTATTTTCAACAAGGTTTGTAACATTTCACTCCCCTTTTCCCTTTACCACCAAGCAAACAACACGCACACAAGCAAAAGCAACAGCCACAGCAGGGGTCCTCATTTTGCTAAGGAGTAAAATGGGGTGTGTTGTGAATATCACAACAACTAGAAACCAAACCAAACAATCAAACTAAAACCATTAAAGGAAATTGAATGAAATAAATTCATAACTTCCAACTATCTTTTCTACAAATCATCATTTAACTTGAGACTCAATGTATTTAATAAGGTGCATGAATTTTCCTTTCAGTTTAAGTGGGTGCACGTGATTAATAATCCTCATCTTGAAAATTAGTTGAACAAACCAGTGGCTGACATTAGACTACATAATTGATGTCATTCCCTCATAGCCAACTGGATAGAGCCTTGCTTCCAACAGGCATCCATAGCCCTGACAAGGTTATCGTTACGATTCTCCTAAGTAGAGCCCCATTGCCAACAAGCGTCTATAGCCTCGATAGAGTTACTTAGATGGCTTAATCTAGATTTTCAGTAAAATCTATTTTATTTATTTATTTTTTGTATTTGATAGAAATTTCACAAGATATTGCATTTATAACTTTATGATGCAAGGAGTGGTCACTTGCTGAAATTAAGCTAAGAATTGCAATGGTAGCAAGGGTGACCTCTGATTTTTCACCTAATATATACACTGGTAAGTTCAATGAACCCAAGGATTTTAGGTGTGTCATTGTGAGAAACCTTCCTTGAATACTCAACCCACAGTTATTGAATATAAAATTTCACAAAGTTAAACAACTTTCTACATTCATGACAGTCACAAGAAGTTATGCATAAATTTCAAATGATTAACCTGAATGTTTTGAATTTTCTATTATTTTTAGTGGTTGTTAGTCTGCTCCTGCATACTCTAAATCAAAATAAACATCCCTACTAAGGAAACACAACAAAGCAAACAAAACAAACAAAATGTACAAATAACTATACAAAAATGTACACTATGATACACATGGCTGTCATGGCACTACTTTAGGCTTGAAAATAGTGTTTGAGAAACTGTCCATTAACTAGTAATGGAACATCCTCAACGGTTAAGGTCTTAAGCCTGTAGGTGTTGTCTCTTAAGATTTCAGAAATTTGAAAGGGACCTATCCAGAGTTTATCAAACTTACCATGATCACCTTTCCTTTCATGCGCTTTGTCCAACATCAGGACTAGATTTGAGATTCTAAAATCCTTTATTCTGGCTCTTTTGTCAAACCAACACTTAACAACAACCTGATGTTTAGCAAATTGGTCAATGGCTTCACTTCTTTTTTTTTCTAGGTGCATCAACTGTAGCAACCTAACTTCTTGTTTATTATCTATGCCCAGGTATTCTTGTGCGAACTACAATGTAGGGATCCTTAGGTTAACAGGGACGATAGGATCCACCCCATACACTAGATGAAAAGGAGAATTTCATAATGCAACCTTATTCTTGGTTCTATCTACCCACAAGGCATATTTCAATAAAGCATTCCACTCCCTTGGGTTCTTTTCTTCCAATTTCTTTATGATGTTCAATAGGTTCTTGTTTGTGGATTCTACTAACCCATTCCCTTGGGGATAGTAGTTTGAGGAGAATTTCAAGATGATCCCATAGTCGAAAGCCCAACTTGATAGTTTAATTAAAGCAAAAGCAGATCCATTATCACATACCAAAGTGTAGGAAAATCCATACCTAGTTACTAAATTGCTTTCCAAAAAGTTAATGACATCCTCAACATTACATGTCTTACTGTTGACAGCTTCAGTCCACCTGGTACAGTAATCAGTAATAGTTAAAACATATCTGTGGCCTGAAGATGATGGAGGATTGATAGGTCCTATGAAGTCCATTCCCCATTGAGCAAATGGGTGCATCTCCATCACTGGATGCAAAGGTTGAGCAGCATATCTTTCTCTGTTTGCAGCAACCTGACACATATGACAACATTTGATGTGTTCAGAAGTATCTTTAAAAATAGTGGGCCAGTAATACCCTACCCTAAGGATAGCATAAGTGGTAGCTAAAGATGATCCATGTGCCGTCCCAAACTTATCATGTAACTCTGCTAACACCTTGTCTGCTTCTTGTCTTTCTAGGCATCTAAGGTATATCCCCTCGTAGTTTTTCTTGAAAAGGACTCCTTTTATCATGTATTTCTGCGACCTTATCTTTAAGGCTCTCCTTTGTGAGGCCTACAATCTTAAGGGACATCTTCTAGTAATCAGGATGTGTCTGATGTCTGAGTACCATTCTCCATCATCCTTTGCATTTATAACATACTGCTGGCTTATGATATTAGGATCAATTTCTAATATCATCTGGCTCAATCCCTGTCCTCTTACTAACCTCATGGGTGTTATGTCCATATCATACTCTTGGAGGACAGTGATCCATTTAGCTCTTTTCTCACCTAGTTCACTTTGTATTAAAAGCATCTTCACTACGACATTAGGTACTACAACAATCACTTTACTTCTTAGAATGTAATGCCTGAATTTCTTGACTGCTCGAACCAGAGCAAGTGCCTGTCTTTCAACATTCATGTATCTAAGTTTTGCATCTCTCCTCATTTCACTATGTCAATACTGCTATAGATGTATGCTCTAAAGCAAAGGAGTAAATGTAAAAATCCTTGGTATAATCTGGACTGATCAGAATTGGAGCATTAGGTATGGTTTTTTTAATATCTTCAAAAGCTGCTCTAGCTTCAGGTGTCCACTCAATTTTAGCATCCTTCTTGAGCATGGCATTCAAGGGTTTGACAATCTGTGCAAAGCTAGTAATAAATTTCCTAACAAAATTAATCTTACCAAAGTAAGATTTGAGCTCCTTCTTGCTTCCAGGAAGCTGTATCTTCATGATTGATTCCACCCTGTCAGGATCAATGATAATCCTATTTTCTATTATCAGGTGGCCTAGTAGCTTCCCTGTGGATATCCCAAATATGAACTTCTTGGGGTTCAGGGATATCCCGTATTGCTCACACTTCTTCAACACCTTTCTCAGGTCCTCTACATGGTTTCCTCTATCTTTAGAGAAAATTGTTAAGTCATCCATGTATATGACTATGCATTTACCAATCAAGCCTCTAAAGGCTATGTCCATTGCTTGCTGAAATGGTACCCCAGCATTTATTAACCCAAACGGCATGCGCCTGTAGGCGAATATCCCCCACTTTGTGGTGAATGCAGTTTTCAATCTATCAATTTTGTCCACCATCACCTGGTTATCACCAAAGAAACCGTCCAAGAATGACATCATCTTGGCACCATTCACAATTTGCAAGACTACATCCAGAGAAGGCAAAGGATAATTATCCTTTTCAGAAGCTCTATTTAAGTTTCTGAAGTCTACACACAACCTGATGTCACCATTCTTTTTCCTTACTCGGACCAGTTTTACCACCCATGTGGAATGTCTCATAGGAAACACGATCCTGGCATTAAGTAACCTTTTAACCTCTTCAAAAATGATGGGCTCCAGTAAAGCATTGACAGGTCTTTGTTTCTACCTAAAAGGCTTGGCATCTGGCTTCAAAGGTATAGTATGAGTGATGATCGATGTGTCATAAGTTTTTAACTCATCATAAGTCCAGGCAATGACATGGATATAATCCTTGAGGGCTTGGGTTATTCCTTCCAACTCCTCCTCTATACAGACCTTCCCAATCAGAACGTTTCTTTTTTCATCAGCCTGTCCAATGTTAACCTATGAGTACTGTCGTCCATTGGCCTTTGGGAGATCCTTTTGTTTTAGCATGTTGTCTTGATCAAATGCTCTTTCTAGCTCTACCATTCCCTTAGGAATCCTATTACTAGGCAACTCTAGGATTTCTTCTTCTTCCCAGACATGATCTTCTACATTCCTTTCATCTATGATCTGTGCCTCAAAAATATCCATTTTGGAAATAAAGTCCAATATATGCTGATCATCATCAAATACCTGAAGATTAGTTACATTATCTGGCACATAAGGCACTGATACTAATTCAACTAAGAATCTTTTTAAACTGGGTATGGACAGAGGTTCTAGAGTACTTGCAACCTAGGTTAAGGCATCTGCCCTGTGATTTTGTTCTCTGGTTACATGTGTGATATTGAATGCATCAAAATCTTCTATCAAGTCCCATACCCTATGTCTGTAATTGGACAACCTTTTGTAATTGCAAGAGTATATACCTCTTACCTGTCTCATGACTAATTTGGAGTCTCCATAGACATGCAAAATTTTCACTTTCTTTTTAAGTGTAAACAATATCCTATGAATTAGAGCTTCATACTTCGTCACATTGTTTGTACATGGGAACTGCAATCTGTATGCTTCTAAGTAGGATTTTCCAGATGGATCAATAAGATCTACTCGTGATCTAGCTCCTTGTTTTGACTTGGATCCATCAAACCTAGGGGTCCACAGCCTATCTTCAGCTAAAGGCGTATTTGGGCCTTCCTTCTTCTTTTTAGCTCTAGCAGCTGCACCATTTGATATCCATTTTAACTTTGATGTTTCATTTTTCCAAGACTTCCCCTTATCTGTCTTATGCAAAGCTGATATTTCTTCTTTTCTCTTACCATTAGAAGGAAAATCTTTTGGACTAGGCAACATCTGCCTTTTCAGAATATGCAGACACAATGAACAAGCAGTTTCTGAATGTGGTGCTTCATGTAACCTACACCATCCCTTAATCAAAACGTCCTGTGGGGATCTTTGTTGTTGTGTCATCATTTAAATCTCTTTTGATAAAAACTCTTCGAACTTTAATAGATTACTGTCCCTATCTTCATCAAATAACTCATAATCTGATTCTACTAAACAATCACTCCCTGGGGTGATTTTCTTCTTGCTTTTAGCACTACTTTTGTTGCATACCAGTATCTCTTCTGTCATCTGAATAGAACTTTCATCTTGATATGTGCATTCTCCTATTCCTACAGAAGACAAACAAAAATCAGTTTCTCTATCACCATCTGCAGAACTCACTGCGGATGATGATGAAGATGCTTCACTGTATGCTTGTTCCATCTCCAACATGTCTAAATAGGCACCACAAGTCCTTTTAGAATGCATCTCATCATGCAACCTGCACCATCCATCAATTAGAATATCATGAATAGGCATTTTTAACAACTGACATTGTTGCACCACTTTAAACAAATGCATCTCAAAATTCTTGAAATGATCTACCTCTACTTCATTTCTAGGGTTACAATCAGATTCTAAATTTATTCTATCATCTTGAGGGTCGTCATCATGATTATGAATGTCAAACATCAGGATCTCCTCTATGCTAACAGTCTGGGGTCTGATGGAGTAAACTCTGGGTTCTACATCCACATACATGATTTCATTGGTTTTGTTATATTCAATGATCATGTGTTTCATGCAAGGTTCGACATCTATCCTTATTTGATTTGGTATCCCTCTCCAGGGTAACCACATATGACTGAAATCAGTTGACATGTATCCATTAAGGGTTTTTGACTAGTCTTTGCTGAGTAACATCCCATATGTATCAGGTATATCAACTACCTGAATATCAATATAGTGTTGATTTCTGGGATCTGACGCTAACTACATGTGAATGTGAGTTAGCTCTCCTACCACACTCACCTCTATTTTGTCCAATTGTGTTACTTTCTTTAATGATTTAGCAAGATGTAACCCTAAAGAATTGCATATGGATAGGGGCATTACATTGGTAGATGCTCCTGAGTCTACTAAGTAGTTGTGCAAATTTTTACCAAACATCCTTATGGTAAGGAGGAAAGGAGGTGACTCACTCTTGTCTCTGTATAGGGTCATGTGGGAAGTCTCTACAACTTGAACAGTAGCTGAGGCTTTGTGTTTAACATTAACATCCCTAGCAGCATGATCTTTATTTCCAAACTGACCTAAGGTATGACTATCCTCTTTTTGAGTAGGATCGTCTAATGATTTCATGAATGCTTTCTTGATAGCAGGAGTTTTAAGCAACTCTGACAATGACAGGCTGATTTTAATCTTTTCATTTCATCTACCAGATATGTAACCAATTTGTCAGATTCAGGAGGTAGATTACCAACTTTTGGCACTGTATTCTGTGGTGCCAAGTACTGAGCATTGACTTTGGGGAATCCAGGGTTATTCTTGGGATCAGGTGGAGTGTTGAAATTGTTTGGAGGCAAGGATGTGGTCAAAGGATCAGTAGATCTGTTTGAGTTATTCCTCAAGTTGTAATTATGCCTACCCTGAGGTTGCTATTGATAAGCATGTACCTCCTCATGCTCAATTGATGGCTCATTCTCATCCTCAAATGGAAAAACATAGTTGGATTCAAAAGCCATGGCAGATTCCTCACATGTTGAGGTGTAATCCTAATGAGATGAAATTGTCTGTTGATAAGGATGGTGCATGAAGCTTTCTAGCACTAAGGCAAAATCATATTCACATGGGACAATTTCATTTCCTTCTACATGAGGTAAATTTCCTGAAGTATTGGACATTTTAGCTTGGAAAATACTGGCAGCAATTCTGAATTGAGGATAGTCTAGCTCTACATGAGCATTGGTGTTATGTATCTTGCCCAGTTTGTAAGTGCCGCCTCTTCAAGGTTTACTCTAGTGGTCTGTTTAGGTTCACTAGGAGGCTGGTTGTCTAGGGGGGATGACAGAGAACCATTATTTGGCCTAGTGTTCCATACTCTAGGCTATCTAGGAGGATTATTGTTGCCATTGTTATTGTAGTTATTGTTGTACCCCCTATCAGGATAATTAGGTCTGTCATTAGCATAACCTTTATTCTGATTAGGTTGAGAATATAAGTTCTGACTCCTGAGATTTGTGATCCCAGTGGTAAGTTTTCTTAACTGTCTTGATATCTCCTTTATTTCTTCTTTCTCTTCCTGAAACTTGGCCACTACATTCTCTATCTGAGGCTTGAAAAAGGAAGATCCATTGTTATAGTTAGACTGATCTACAGCCTGAGGTATCTGTGTTTGTCCTAGATATTGTAACATCTAGCCATTTCCATTTGGTGGTGGCATGATACTGAGTGGTGGTATCTGCAAAGGGGCTGGCATTACAGCTGGAGGTATCATGGCTCCATTGGTCTGTTGGTGAACATGATATGTAGGATAACTAGGAAGTGTAGGGAAGGCAATATTTGGTGTGGGAGCAGGAGCCAATTGTTGATTGACTTTGATAGCTTCTTCAAAAGCTTCTACCAAAGTTGTTACACCATAATGTGCTCTCCTGATAAACATGGAAGTCAAGGGATCTAAAGCTAAATAATAGATGCTCCTAGCAGCTTCATCTGCTACAGCATAAGGTGCTACTACCTTTGAGAGCATTTTCTGGAATCTTGCATTGAAGTTAGCAATAGGTTCTCCTTCAAATCTATTGATTGTGGAAAACAAATGATAATTCATTGAAGGATCTATAGGTGCTTTGAACCTATCCTTAAAGGCCTTTTCTAAGGCATCCCATGAATTGACTGAACCTTGACCAAGACTGATATACCAGTTATATGCCTCTTCCCCTAAGGAAAATGGAAATAACCTGCATACAACATCTTGATGCTCAATTCTAGCCCTACAACAAGTTTCTTTGAAAGTTCTGATGTGATCATCGGCATCCTGATATGGATGATACTTAGGACAAATTTTATCAGGATTCTTAGGTAGAGCATGATATGCATTAAAAGTCAGAGGTGACTCTGCAACAAAGAATGACATTGGAACTGGTGGAGGTTGGACCTGAGGTATGACAGGTTGAGGTTGGACCTGAGGTGTGATAGGTTGAGGTTGGACCTGAGGTGTGATAGGTGGTCCTATGGGTGTTTGTAACCTAAGAGGAGTTATAGGAGCACGTTTTGGTGAAGCTCCTGATGCACTAGAACTAGGAGAGTGATAAATGTCTACAGTTCTAGGTCTAAATCCCCTGATAGGTAATTCCTCAAAGAGTCCACTAGATCTAGACCTGGTATTTGGCTTGGGAGCTAGGATTTCCTAAGTTCAAGGAAAATTGGCTGGTTTACTATAAAGATCAATTGAAACTCCCAAGCAAAGGCAATATTTATGCTTAATTTTGAAAACTTCACAAATGATTAGCGTGCACAAACTTAAAACAACAAATCTTTGCATATAACTTGAAATACAGAGATGCTTGAGTGTTACCATTCTGTCTGCATCATCAAATCAGACAAAAACATACTGATGAAGAGAGGCCCTCCTTCTAGCGCCAATTCTATGTTGATGGTGATGTTACTCACATACAAACATGAAATAAAAGTTACACAACAACCCTTATTTATCTTGAAAGATATGATGAATTCAAAGAAATCATGATCCCAAGTCTCCATTGATTAGTTCATAATCTACTAACGTTACTCGGTGGTTGATGTGTGTTGCTATTAATCATTCAGGGGCCTTATGTTCTCCAGTAATTTCTGCCTCTACACTATGAATTTGCTCAAATAATGTGCCTACAGGTTGATATTTGCATGATTTCTACCATTATTTGCAAGTCCTTGCATGATATTTTCAACACTACATGCCTTTAGCTCAAATATTCTAATGATATTCGGTAATCTATGGGATGCCAGCATATTTCTCTGTTCTGCTTATTATTTATCATGATTTGCAGTTATGGAAGTGATTTCAATGAAATTAAAAAAAGAAATGACAAAGATAGGGTTTAAAGAATGAGATTCCCAAAATTACTTGACTCAGATCACTGATCCACATACATGTTCCGATACAACAATGAAGAGAAGAAAACTAGAATCATACTTCACTAGGACATTCCACAAATCTACATGATCCAGTGCAAATCTTCAAAGGTAAAGTTGACAACAACATGCAATAAAATAAAAGCGCTTCTATTGAACACAACATTCACCATTACATATCTAGAAATCAACTTAAAGATTACGTAAAGTTTACATTCAGGATGTAATTTGAAGCTTCACCTCTATTCAGTATGCTTTAGAACAAGTACATTTACAATGATTTGAAGAAAGAACCTTGACATTTCAACAATTCAGTCCTCATTAGTCTCAGTAATCCAATCTCTTATATGAAATTGGCTCAGTCCGATTTTACAAAATGATTGACCTCTCTCTTTACAAAGTAAAGGGGCTCAACATATAGCTCTGATTATCCCCAATACGGTCCCAAAACCCTAGTTAATCAATGGTCTGCACCTCAAGTGTAGCATCAATCGATGGAAAACAAATCCCGCTAAAAATTTCTGAGCAGCATACCCATACTGAGTGTAAGGATGCCCTTTGGAAACCCTAACAATCACCAAAATAACTATTGTTCCATTTAATAATGTTTCCTTCCACCTGCATCTTTCTCTGCATTGAAAGCCTTTACTCCTCCTGCTTTGTTTGCGATATTTTGTGATCCGATCCGCCTCCTGTGATGTCATTGCCATTAAAGCTCCATCTTTATATCTACCTGCATGCCGCTAGTCAATTCTGCATATAAACCCTTTTGTAGGCTTTGCTTGTATTTCTCATTCTACATACTTCCTGATCATCAGTGTAACCATCCTCAGTTGGAGTGATCCAAAAATTTCCCATCAATCTCATCTTTCTAGCCAATGCAATTCCTATTGGCCTGCATTTCTTTGTTCATCGGCATGATTTCCCTCTGTTGGGTCAAGCTCTTATCTTCCCGCCAATGCCCAATGATTGTTTGACTTTACTTTGTCTTTGTAACCATGACGGTTTCACTAACACCTACGTACCTGCCAACAGACATAAGTCAATAAAATGGAAATAAAGTTCACATTTCAGGCTTGAACTTAACTGTTGCAATAAACATACAAGCATGCAAATATACAAAGAATTTTCCATATTTAATTTTCATTTGACATCCAGCTTGTATATTTCACACTTGTATATTGCTCTTGTATATCAGATATACAAGCAATCCCATGCAACCTCTCTTTACCTTTATTGCCTCCGATGCATATAATTTTCTTGTATATCAGCCTATACATCGTAGACATACAAGCGCCAAAACATACAAAGAGTTTTCTATGTTTAACTTTCTATTCGGGTCCAAGTTACACCCTTAACTTGTACTTTTCCTTTTGCATCTATCGCTTGTATGTATCGCTTGTATCTCTTCTTTGTATATTGGCTTGATACACACAAGCGCCTTTGTGTGTCACTTTCAAACTCCAACCCCCTCATTAACCGTAGTTTACTTACCTATCAGATCCACAATGTATAAAGTGCAATGTATCTTCTAATATTCATTCGGGCATGATGCATGCTTTATACTAAATTTTAATTCCTTTTGAATTTTGGCTTGTATGTATCAAGCAATGTATGTTTTGAAACATACATACAAAGCGCGGAATGTACAAGCATTTAACTCCTTTTCATAACAATTTCAAATCTGCGGCTTGTATATAACCAATGCATCTTTACCTTGTATGTTTCACAATGCATGTATAAATCATTGTATATCTGCTTTGTATGTAAAATACATACAAAGCACAAACATACAACGACTTAACCGTAGTTAACAAACCTTTCGGGTCCACGACTTGCATGCGGGCTTTGCATCTTGCAATGTATGTTTCGCTTGTATGTTCGAACATAAAAACACCAAATATACAACCGGTGGACTGAAACCCTTTATACCTTTTAACTGTAAACTCCGTCGGGTCCGCGACTTGCATGTACAAATAAAACATTAGCAAATGCATACAAGTATAAAATGTATCCAAACCCGATGACTTAGAAAACTCAACAACCCATTTTGCGACTAACACAAGGACCTGATATATGAACGACTTTGTATATGAACGACCTTGTATGTGTTGACTTGATATACAAAGGACCTTGTATATGCAAGTAGCCCGATAGACAAAAGACTTTGTATATGCAACATACAAACCCAATTGTACATTTTACCAAAATACTCATACTTGCAAAATATAGGGAATTTTTACATGGTTCAAAAAGCAACCCTCACTCATTTTTGACAAGGAATTCACCTGTACTCTACTCTGGCACTTAATGCAATTTTTTCTCTATTTTCAACAAGGTTTGTAACATTTCACTCCCCTTTTCCCTTTACCACCAAGCAAACAACACACACACAAGCAAAAGCAAAAGCCACAACAGAGGTCCTCATTTTGCTAAGGAGTATAATGGGGCATGTTATGAACATCACAACAGGTTGCTGCTATATAGGAGATCAGGGCTGTCTCAAATGTTATAAGAAATCAACTGGTTGGCAAAATTTTAGCTTTTGAATTGAGTGATTTTGGTGATTCTCTTCCTAAGCCTGAATCTGCTTTTAAGGCCAGTGTATATGGAAAACAAAGATATGATCTGGGTGTAAACTCTTTTGCAAGATCAAACAGATTTGCTAAGGCAAGGAAGGATCTTGGAAATGATGAAATTGAGTCTACAGAACTTGAAGCTCTTATTGCCAAAAGAATGCCAAGAGGATCCGATATGTATGAAGGAAAGTTGCCATTCAAATGTTTTGCTTGTAATAAGATTGGTCATTTTGCCTCAAGATGTCTAGAGAAATCTTCAAGGCCAAATCCTAACAGATATAAAGGTTAGAAGAGATGTTACTATGTCCAAGAAACTGGAGAAGGAGTCACAGATGATGAATCTGACCATGGAGGTGCCACTGAAGATGATTGGGTGTTCATTGCCATCAAAGAAGAATATCTAGTGTCTACTGAATCTACTAGCTATGCAATTGTGGAAAGTGCCTTGGCTGCTCAGGTTGTTGAAAAGGATGAATGGGTGATTCATAGTGGATGTTCTCATCATATGACTGGTGATAAAAGTAAATTTATAAACTTTGAAAAATATGAAGGTGGAATTGTGAAATTTGGAGACAACTCAGCTGGTAGAATCCGTGGTAGAGGATCCATCTCTTTTGATGGAAAGAATAACACAAATGATGTTCTGTATGTGGAAGGGCTGAAGCATAATCTTCTCAGAGTTGGTCATTTGGTTAACAAGGGTTATGATCTCTGATTCAAGAATGGTAAATGCAGAATCTTAGAAAGCTTTGGAACTAAAATTGCATCTGGTACACAAACTAGAGGTAGCATCTTTCAATTAAGTAGTTCTGGTAAAAGTTGTTTGATTACACAAATAGATCAAAGTTGGTTATGGCATAGGAGAATGTGTCATGTGAATTTTGACAACATTGTCAAGATAAGTTCTACTCAAGCTGTGAGAGATCTTCTAAGACTTGTGAAACCGAATAGCATGTGTAGAGAATGTCAATTGGGTAAACAAAATAAAACATCATTCAAAAGTAAAGAATAATTTTCAAGTGGGCGATTGGAACTTGTGCATACTGATCTATGTGGTCCTGCTAGAATTAGAAGTGTGCAAGGAGATATATATTTTATGTTGCTGATTGATGATTACTCCTGGGTGATGTGGGTAACTTTGTTAAAAGAAAAATCAGAAGCCCTTGACAAATTCAAAGTGTTCAAAGTCATGGTGGAAAATAAGATTGGTGTGAAGATAAAGTGTATGAGATCTGACAAAGGTGGAGAGTTTACCTCCGGTGAGTTTGATACATTCTGTAAAAAGCATGGAATAAAAAGACAGTTATCTGCTCCTAGGACTCCTCAGCAAAAGGAGTTATGGAAAGAAAGAACCAGACCATTCAAGAAGCTGCCAGGACCATGATGATGGAAACAAATGATCCACAAGTTTATTGGAGAGAAGCTATAAGTACTGTTGTCTATACTCTTAACCAGGTGCAGATCAAAGGCAATTTTGGTAAGACTCCTTATGAACTCTGGTTTGGTCATCTTCCCACTGTAAGATATTTCAGAGTTTTTGGTAGTAAATGCTATATCAAAAGATATGAAGATCTAGGCAAGTTTGAAGCAAGAAGTGATGAAGGAATTTTTCTGGGCTACTCTACTCAAAGCAAAGCATACCAGTGCTTTAACAAAAGGTTGAAAAAGATTGTTGAAAGTGCTAATGTCAGAGTTGATGAGAGCAAAGAAGGACATTCCAGGTCTTGCTGATATGATTCAGATGATCAAGATGAAAATCCAAGTCAAGAAAGGCAAGTGTAAATTTAGATTCAGATTCAGATTGATCCAAAAAATCTAGTAATTCAAGAAGATAGTGCAGAAGTTAAGGAACAGGCTCAAGAATCAGAAGCTCAAGCAATTCCCAAAACTCCCAGGTATGTAAGGATGAATCATCCTAAAGATCAAATCAAAGGAGATAGAAATAAAGGTGTTTGAACTAGGAGAAGAGTGGCTGAAGATCAAGAAGATATTTGTTTGATTTCAAAGATTGAACAAAAAATAGTAAGTGAAGCTTGCAATGATGAAAACTGGGTAAAAGCAATGGAGGAAGAACTAATGCAAATTGAAAAGAATCACACATGGGATCTTATTTCTAGACCTGAGGACAAAAATGTGATTGGAACTAAATGGGTCTTCTAGAATAAACTAAATGAAGATGGTGAAGTTGTAATAAATAAAGAAAGGTTGGTATGCAAGGAATATTCTCAAGTGGAAGGAATTTATTTTGAAGAAACTTTTACTCCGGTGGCAAGAATAGAGGCAGTCAGATTGTTTCTTGCTTTTGCTTCTTACAAAGATTTCAAAGTCTCTCAGATGGATGTCAAGTCAGCATTTCTAAACGGAGAGTTAGAAGAAGTCTACATTGAGCAACCAGAAGGATTTTAGTTGTCTAATCAAAATGATATGGTCTCCAGATTGAGGAAAGCATTGTATGGACTCAAACAAGCCCCAAGAGCCTGGTATGCAAGATTAGATAAGTATCTGCTAAAGCTAGGATATAACAAAGGCATTGCTGATAGTAATCTTTACTTCAATATTGATCATGAGAATATTTTGATTGTTGAGGTATTTATTGATGATATTATTTTTGGTGGAAATGAGAGCATGTGCAAAACATTTGCTGATCAAATGCAAAGTGAATTTGAAATGTCCATGTTTGGTGAGATGAATTTCTTCTTAGGTCTACAAATCACTCAGTCAGATAAAGGTATCTTTATATCTCAGTCTAAGTATGTGAAAGAATTGTTGAAGAAGTTTAGAATGGAAGATTCAAAGCCAGTAGGTACACCTATGGTAACCAGATGTAAGTTAAGTAAAGATGATGACTCCCCTAAGGAAAATAAGAAAAGGTATAGATCAATGTTTGGAGGACTGCTCTATCTGACTCAAACCAGACCTAATATCATGAATGCAATTGGGCTTGTTGCTAGATTCCAAGCTGATCGTAAAGAATCCCATGTTGTAGCAGTCAAAAGAATATTTAGATATCTTAAAGGAACACTTGATTATGGATTGTGGTATCCAAAAGACAACGACTTCACTCTTCATGCGTATATAGATGTTGATTGGGCAGGAGATGTGGATGATAGGAAAAGTACTAGTGGTGGTGCATTCTTCTTGGGAAGTAGATTAGTTTCTTAGCTAAGAAAAAAGTAGGAGGCAATATTCCTATCTACAACAGAAGCAGAGTATATAGCAGCAACAAATGATTGCACTCAAGTTCTGTGGATGAAGCAAATGTTGAAGGACATTAGAATTGTGTTTGAGGAGCCTGTCACAATCTTTTGTGATAATTCAAGTGCAATAACCATCTCAAAGAATCTAGTGTTGCATTCAAAGACAAAGCACATATCCATCAAGTTTCATTTCTTGAGAGAAAAAGTAAATGAGAATGAAATCAAGTTGGAGTTTGTGTCTTCAAAGGATCAGATTGCGAATATTTTCACTAAGCCTCTTCCCAAGGATACTTTTGAGTATCTTAGAGAGATGTTGGCGGTCATTACCCCTCCTGATCAAAATTAAGATGCACTAGAGTGCATCAGTCCTGTGGAACTCACAATCACATCTTGTGATCCGGATTGACGTTAGGAGGATACTACTCAAGGGGAGTATTCAGTATGTGAATTCTAGATTTTAATTTGAGAAGAGGAAGAAATGATTGCAAATATGCACACCTTTTCCATTGATGTCAAAGGGGGAGAGAAGTCATGTGAAAAACTTAGAAATAAGTAGTTGCTGGTGAAAGGGGGAGTAGTGAAGAAAGTAATTGCAGGTATGATAAGAGTAAGGGGGAGAAATTCTTGTTTTGATGGTTGAATCAATTTTTCACATCATATGTTGCCATCAATGACAAAGGGGGAGATTGTTGCAAATATAGGACTTTGATGTGTTGTCATTGATGTCAACATATCCTTTGTTAGAGACAGTGAAGACAGTGCAAAAGAGTGATTAGTATTCCCTGCAGGATGAAGATCAGAGTATGTAGATTAAAGGGTTTGTAGATGAGTGCATGTAGTTGCTCTAGTCAAGATTTGCGAGGTCTGCATGGAGAATCAAGGAAGTTATGGCCATCTGAGTAAAACTAGGTTTTACTATTGATCAGAAGTGCAGAGTGACAGGGAGTTGGTCCGGATTGGTCCGGTATGAGCATATTGTGATCTGCGGATCTAGAGGCATATCTGGGATGTTGGTGTGTTCCCTCAACTCAAGTGGTTCATGGTTTGGATGTCTGCAAGCAATCTTTCTAATATGACGGTCATGATAGACAGTGTTCTTGAGGTTCCAGAGGAAGATACAAGTGATTATGATGATTTGGAGGAGTGTGAATTTTTTTGTTAAATTAAATATGCTTGTGGAAGTCTCTAGATTGTGTGATTGCTATGTTGGAGGTCCGCATTGAAGTTTGAGCTTGTCAAAGAAGATTTCCTTCTTGGTGTTGCTATTCTTCCCAGTCTTGGCTGACCAGATGATTTAAGCATGTTGCAGATGATCCAAAAGTAATTCTATGAAGCATGGCATGTTGATCAAGAAAGATTTGAGTCCTAATTATGTTTGACCAACAACTTAGTGATTCACACTAAGTCAGATGTTCATAGTGCCGACCTTGATGTTCATTCCAAGGTTGATGAAGCATATAAATACTTGTTGATGAGTTGTGGAAAAGCGTCCTTGTGCAAAATAAATGAAATCAAAAGAAAGGATCAAAGGTAGAGTAGAGCAAAGGAGAAGTAGAAGAATAAGACATGTTTAGATGAAGAGATAGAGAAGGAGTATTTGAAGCAGAGCAGAAGTTTTGTAAGCTTTCAAAGGAACTGAACCAGGCATAAAGTAGATGCTATTTCACAATTCATTCTTTCTGTATTAAACATAAATTTTGTAGGCAGTGAGCCTCTCTTGAGCAGTGAGCTCTGGGCAGTGAACCCAAAGGCATGTACCTTCCCTTTTTCTTCAAGTACTTTTAATAGGGTACAAATCTTGTGGGTTAACCCCCACCATGGTTTTCCCTTAACTAGGTTTCCATGTAAAAATTCTGGTGTTATGTGTGCTCAATTTATTTCTTCTCTTGTGTTATTGATTCATGCTTTATGTTTATTTATTAAAGAAGATTAAAAGGAGATATTTTTAAATTTTGGGACAATTGATTCACCCCCCCTGTTAGTTGTTCGGGCTATTTCTAACACATAGAAGACATGCATGATTTCTTTTCTTTTCTTTTTCTCATATATGTGAAATACAGATGCAAGTACTGGAAAGTAAACAAAGCTCCCATAATACATGATGCACTCATCATGCAGGTCTTTGTATATATGGCGTAACACACACACAATATACACAAAACCTACCAAAATGCATGAAGCACAACCCTAAGGCACTGATCTTTATACTGCATATGGGGCAACAAACACACCAAACAAAGCAAGCATGCCAAAACACAGACACTTGAAGACATGGAGAAAACATGGAAAACAAGCGATAGAGTGTACCTATTTCTAGGTCCAATACCATCTCAGGCACATTACAGGCACACACCAATGATTGGGCTTCACCATAACAATCATTGAAGACACACTTAAGGGTTGAGTTAGTCACATAACTGATCCCCACCTCCGCAGAGGACTTTTGAAAATGACAGGATGATGCAATCTGCTCCGAGAAGTACACCATCCCCACCTCTGCAGAGGGCTTAAGAAAAAGGATATGCTTGATATCCTACCTTCCCAGAGGGTTTATATGATTGATTGATTGATTGCAAACAAACTCAGGATGCATGATGCACTCATTGTACAGGTTTTTGCACCTTAGGACAAACACATTGCTAACATCTATAACAGATAGCTTAGCTTATATATGCCCCCACCTTAAGGTGGTTGATATCAGGTATTGATATCAAGCACGTTAAGGTAGGAAGAAAACACACAACGGAACACTGACTTTCGCAAAGCCCATGCCCCCCAGAGGTGACATGCACTTTATGGTTGCCAAATGTTCCCACAAACACATCCCTGTAAGAAACATGTTAGTGTCTACAAGATCATGATAGACAATAACATCAATGCATATGAGTAACCACACAAAGAGCCAAGGTTATACAATGAATTCAGAGTTTGAGGATAACCGTGGGGCTATATCACGAAGCTCTCCAAATCGAGTACCGCCAAGGCTAGATTCAAAGACAAACAAAGGTGCATAGAGCAACAATATTGTTAAGGTTTGTAAATGTGATAGAAACATCATAAAATTCACTACGTGGAAAGCACGAGTGCTTCCACTAGCCAAGCATTGGATAAGATAGACAACCCCATTGTCATATTAGGAACTAAGTCCAATTTTTTAATGCTCTTGAAAGGGACACTAGGTCTGCATCAGTATAAATGTTTGTCATCATCCGCTCGTTAGATGGAAACACTAGAGGAAGGGAAACAATAAATAAGAGTGGAGAAACAAGTGTCTTAAGGACAGTCACGTAGGAGGTTTCCCCCAAGTCACTAACCGCAATGCTATGTTCGTAAGACACAACACAACAATGAAATTAGAGAGAGAGGCAATATAGAAGAATGATGATACAAATAGAAGAAGGTCACAATAGAGGTGGTCTCCTGGTATCCTGGACCTTACGAGAGAATCTGAGGTCATCCCAGGAGGCCTAAACAACACATAACACATCACAGGGGAAGCATATCATGAGAGAGATAAAGGGTTAGAGATACTTACCTGGTAGGATCTTTGTATCAGATTTTGGAACTTGTGAACCTCTTAGAGAGATACTCGATCATGTTTAATGCAAAATTTGAGTGGTTCTTATGAAAGTCTTGTTTATTATCATATGATGCTTATTTCTCAAACTTTTGTTGAAATGAGACTTTTTGTTGCTTATGAGGGGGAGAACCACTAGTATTTCCAACTGTTGACAACCTTCTTACTCTTTTGCAATTTTTAGCAAGTTTTCATTGTTGAATCTTTCTAGCACGATAATGAGAATAATCTTGTACCATCTTACTTGTCTGTATCAGTTGTTGTTCTTTCTTTTGAAAGGCATTTTGATCATTTCCCAATCCATATAAGGATAACAGAGGAGGAACCTCAGCATAAATTCCATTTCTTTGTGGATGAGGTGGATTATCCACTTGTTTCTTATCCACTTCAATCATTCCTATGATGCTATCATAGTCCAAGTAATCATCCTCGTCTATTTCCACTAAACCCTGTTCCACCATATTGTTTTCAATATGCTTAGGGAAAGGATTAGTGAAGATTTGTAAGTTCTAATTTGGTGGAGCAATTGACTTGTTTCCATTATCATTCACACCAGATATCTGGATGACATTTGAATCAATAAGGTCTTGTATCTCATGTTTAAGACGTGTACATTGTTTAGTGTCATGTCCTTGTGTCCGATGATAATGACAAAAGGAGTTAGCATCGAAGTAAGGTCCTTGTTTACTAGGATTAATAGGCTTGATCAAGGGAAGCTTCAGAATGTTGTTACTCATAGCTTGGTTCATGATAGAATGATAGGACTCGGATATCGGAGTAAACTTTCTTGGTTGATACAATGGTTTCTTTGGATTATTTATAGCAGATACATTCATATTTGGTCCATTGATCTTGATGAAACTCCTATTATTGTTCCTCTTAAAATTGTTTTGTGATGATCCACCCATGGATTGACTAGCTTGAGCCGATGAATTTTGGTTTTCATACTGACTAGACAAAAGTTGATAATCACGAAGGGCAGTTCATAAATGTTGAAAGGAGTTATATTTCATCAAGAGAAACTTATCACAAATATTAGGTTGTAGATTTGTAATGAATATATTTTGAACATCCTCATCTTTCATCTGATACTAAATCTGTGCATAAAGTCCTTGACTAATGAATTCAAAAAACTTTTCTTTGGGACCTTGTTTGCATTGAACAAAGTCAATAAGAGTGACTTGGGGTCTGATATTTGCTTGAAAATATTGTAAAAATTGATCAATCAACTACGAAAAGGAGTCTATTGAATTTGAAGGCAAAGAGCAAAACCATTATAAAGCAGTATCTTTGAGAGATCACAAGAAAAGTTTTTCTAACATATTCTCTTCAAAATAAAAATCACTACACGTAGCTATAAATGCTGCCACATGAATATTAGGATCACCTTTTCCACCATATTTTTCAAAGTGGGGAGTCTCAAACCTCTCAGGCATAGGAGTTCTCAAGATTGCATAGGAAAGGGGATTACAGGCATGATATGTTGGCAGATTGGGTTGTGAATAATTTGTCAAGTTTGTTACCTTTTGTTGTAAAGCAATCATGCCTTGTAAAAGTTGGTTTAGGATGACATCATTGGGAGATGCATTTTTTTGTGAAGAATTGGAACCAAAGTGAGGAGGCGAGTGAGCTTGAGATATGATAGGCAGAGGCTGAGAAAATGTCAATGGTGGTTGGACATAATGATAGCTAGAAGATGGTTGTGAGTAGGTAATAGGTGGTTGGAAATGACTGGAATAGATAGGTGGTTGAGAACAATTATGCATAGAGGAGGTCCCTTTAGGAACCAAATTTTGATAATCAAATCCCATAGCTTTGTAATTAGTGCCATTAGATACTCCAATTCCAGTGGTAGCATTACTATAGGCATTTGCATCAGTTGTTAAGATCGTTGATGTAAAAGTCAATATTCTCGTAGTTGGTATAGGTATGGATACTTGAGTATGAGATGGTGATAAAGTGTTATTTATCGCTTGTGCACATTCGATCACCGGCATGATATTGGTTTGTACAATATGTGCTAGACCACGAATTGAATTTACACCATCTTGTCCCTCTTTTATCAATTCTCTTATATTATGAATTGTAGGGACAACTTTTTCAGCTATTCTCTCATTTTCCATAAATGATTGAAATTCAACTAGCTCTTTATCCAATTTTTCTATTTGCTCATTAGATACATATCCTGTTACCTCAATAGTATTATGAACATCATGAAAATTTTGTTCTTCCATTGTGGTTGGAGGATGTATAATATCTTGCACAATTTGAGTTTCTCCCTTTGTAAAGAAGGTGTTCAAAGGATTATTAGAGGTAGGAATGTCGTTTTGAAGAGCACTAGATCCCATTAACCTTTTACTTCTTCTTAAAGGGATATTGTTTTTAGGACAGTGTGTCATAAATCTTATACAAAAGCATACAACACACATCACACAAACTAAGAGAACAAATCCTAAGAGAAGGATATGATTGAAGGCCAAAAATGCTTGGTTTTTTGTACTCTTTCAATGCAAATGAATGAAAAAAAGGGTGTTGTAAGGATTTTGATTAGGAGAAACAAGTTATATGTCTGATATCAGTCCAAAACAGCAATATGATCCTTCTCAACACACTCTTGATGCAAATCCAAGATAATGCCAAGTCAAATTATAGTGAAAATATGTTGAAATAGGCACTTTTTCATCAAAACTCGATGCAATAGAGCATAACAAAGGGAGTTGTGAGGAAAATGATGATGGAAAGAAAATAACATCAGTAATAACAGCCACTTGGTGCCAAAATACCTAACACAACACGCTATTAGTGCCACTTAAGGTAAAACCCTAGTGAAAATATAGCAAAATATGCAATTTTTCACGGTTTTTCAACTCCAAGACCTAGAAAAGAGGGTGTTGTAATGAATTTCAGGAGGTGAATCAAATAAAATCAATTATATTAGTCACTTTAGTCTATAAAATTGATCACAACATGCTTGGAGTGCAAACTAGGTCAAGCCCTAAGGCAAAAATAGCCAAAATATGTAGTTTTCCACCGAATTTTCAATACAAGAGCCCGTTAAAAGGGTGTTGTGAAGATTTTTAGGAGGGGAAGAAAATTATTACCTTTATAATAGCCAATTAATGAAAAAAATACTTTTCACAACACACCTATGGTGCAAGTTTATAGAGTCGATAAGGCCAAATTTAGTGAAAATTGGTGTTTTTAAAGCCCTAGGTTTGAGATCTTGACACAAAATGCTATGTGAATGTTTTGAAGTCTAATTTATGATGAAAGTGAATTAGTCTCAGATCTGAAAATAATTTTCAAGCTCTAATATGCAAAATGCCAATGCAAATCTAATGAAAATGCATGAAAATTGCTAGTTTTTGTTGAAATTTTCTATGCAAAAATGCAAATATTTTAAATCTAAATGAAAATTTACACTAAAATACAAGACTAAAGCCAAATTATAATTTTAATGAGCCTCTAAAATCAGTAGAAAATTTTGAAAGAAGATTTTGCCTACTAACCCTAGATTTTGGAATTACTAGGTTTAATGAAAATTGTCAAAATTTCTACAAAAGCCTAGCAAATTAATGATGAAAATGGAGTGCAAATTATTGATTTTTTGTGTTTTTTTGTATTTTATATCGGATTTGATGCAAAAATAATGAATTAGGAAAATTTAGAAAGAATTGATGCAATTTAGTGATCTATATGAAAATGCAAGCTAGGGGTTTTCAATTTTGCAAATTTTTCATTTTTTTTGTAATTTTCTCAATGCAATAAAATGAATGACTATATGAATGAATAAAATCAAACCAAATTTGAAGACACACACTTAGCAAGTTGCAATTTAAGTCCAAAAACACGGGTTCACCAAAATGTTTAGGGTAAAATTGGGACTTTTTTAATTTTTAGTGTTTAAATATTTGAATCCTCCTTTCACCCTTTACATTCAAGGATCTAGAGTCGAGTGGACATTTGCTATCATACCCTAGGTTACTGTGAGATGTAGGGAAACTTGGATTAGGGAATTTAATTATCAATTTTCCTTCTCCTATGCTTAATTGACCATTATAACCCTAATTTCGCAAATACGACTGTAAACGGAAGAATAACAGAAAAAGCTCTTGCAGACAGAAGTAAATATCAAATCACATAATACCTATTTTCAGGGTTCCGAGGTGGAGAATTTGGGGACAAAAGAGCGGGCACCCAAGTCCAATGCCCTACTTTTTGTCTGGATCTGGAAACTCAATCTGCAACTCTTCCCTGTTGTTCTAGAGATTTTCTCGTTATAGAAGTTGGAGGACTAATGAGCGGGTGTCCAAGTCTAGGGTTCTATTTTTCCTTCTGTTCTAAAATTCTGACACTTCAAGATGTTGTCCTACAACTTCACTTTTTCCAACTCTGTAACCTATAACCTGTAACCGTGAAAACTTTGGGAGGGGGTTGTGGTGTTTAGAGGCTTGCCTCAATCAAGCCCCGGAGGACACTTAAGTCTTCGAACACCATTGTCAGATAGAGAGTGCATGCCCTTGTGAGGTAGAGGTAAAAACCAAAGGAAATGATGACGAAAACATAATATAATGTCACATTGTAGTGAAGATATCATGGGAGGAAGATGCTCTTCATTCCATGATGAAATGGATGCTCAAATCTGCAAACACAAACACATAAACCACACAAATCTGCTCTTGCAACACAATGAAAGACTTGAATCACCTTGAGAACACTTGAACATCACAATTGCCATCTAGTTTATAAATCAATGCCTAAACAAGCTTTTATATGCAACTACAAACATTCCCGCCAAGATTTTCATAATTCAAACTTACCGTGTCAGCATAGGACCCAAATAACAGTCATAAACTGACACCCAAAAATTGGGACTGCCCCAAAATAGGGTAGGACTAGGGCGCATGCACCCAAGTCCTCCCCCCTATTTTAGCCAGTGTAAGGCTCAAGCGGTCCTCCTAGGTCCCATTTGTCATGTTACCTAGGGCTCATTCCATCAGGATGCCAAATTATGAAGTAAGATGTCCTAAATGCATGCAAAAGACCCGAGAGCTTAACCTTATGAGGGAAAAGCCCCCAAGGGGACATTTTCTGACGTTATAGTATTAATGTGGTTAGGCTTATATATATATCCTTTTATTAGGTGTTAACAATAATGTAGCCTTGTGTTGTTCTCAAAATCAGCTACGCTCGTTTTTGTAGACAACCCCCACGAAACTTGTCAGTTTCGTGAATCTACACTCTAAGTTCGCGGACTGAGACAAGATTCTCTTCGTCTCGCGTGAAGACTTTTGACATTCTAGACTCGTTTATGACATCCCTATGAATAGGTTTCTCGATATTTGTGAGGAATATTCAAGTCATAAATCGGTTAAAATGTTGACTTAAGTCATTTTTAAGAGTTAGTCGAATTTGAAATCTTGATATGTAAGAGCACCGAATTTTGCCGCTCATGCATATCTCTTTTTGACTTCATGTAAGGTCGGCAAATTTTGCCGCTCCTTCATGACCTATTTGTCTTGTTTTTCAGACATGTGTAGTGGCGGCGAATTTCGCCGCTTTTACATATGCTTTTCGTTTTTCATGTAGAGGCGGCGAATTTTGCCGCCACTACATGCGTTCTTTTGGTTTGAATACGAGGTCGGAAAATTACGTCGCCATAACATGTTTTTTCTTTTCCTCCTGTAAGCTGACGCCTGAAATCTCCGCTCGAGCGAGATTTTGTGAATCTTGGTCACACAGCGCCATTAATGGCCACTCGTGCCACTTGCTCAGCATTTGTGTTTAGGTTATATATTGTGTTTCGATGGTTATTTAATCACTTCGTCTTCTGTCCTGAGCTACCCTCCAGATCTCTCCTCACACTGCTGGATCACGCCCTCGAAGAGATCGGTCAGCATTCATCGCCGTCGAACATAGGGTTCTCAAGTCTTAGAACGGGTAAGCTTACTTTTTCGTGTCCGTTCTCCTCCTTCATGGTGTATCAAATACGCTTCGTGTTTGATTCTTGTTTTTGGTTCACGTTTTTGTTTTTGTTTTTGGTCTGTTGTTTTCATATTGTGTTGTCGCCTAGGGCTGCCCTAGGTTTTCGCCCTGAAACCCTTAGGTTTCTACTCCCTTCCCCAAACCCTAGCTACATGCCATTATTTGTAACGTCAGCAGATTTCGTCGAGCCTACCTGGACACTAAGTAACCCTTGCCGAATGTCTAGTCGGTGAATTTCTCAGCCTTCACACTTAAACCTGCAACTGTTTCATCAAATGCAATAGCAGCGAAATTCACCGCTAAGACTTCGCCTCACCTTTGGATGTAAAGACGGCAAAATTTGCCGACCAAACACCAAGAAGTAGCAAAACTCAAATGCGGAGTCGGCAAATTTTGCCGCTCCGACATAAATCTTTGCTTTTCCCTCTTACCTGCATCGATGGCAAATTTTGCCGCTTATACCGATTCAGTCTTCTTTCAACATGCACGGGCGGCAAAATTCACCGCCAGTGCAAATAATACAAAACCCGCATATGCAAGGGCGGCGAATTTTGCCGCCCGTGCAAAAATGTCCCAAATTTTCCCAACTCTAGAAAATTTCAAATTTTGATTTCCCGAGCCCGCTTCTCCTCTGATTCTTGGCCAGCTCGCACTATAGCCCTTATTCAAGCGCATTCCCATAGTCGTGATCATCAACATGCAATTTTCCCAGATTGCCCATATTTTCCCTAATTGCACATTCATGATTTCTGTTGTAGTTTCTTCTATGGAGCTTCGTTCAACGTCAGACTTCTTCTCGGTGGAAGTTCACCCAAATGACTGACTTGTCCCCGAAGAAGGCAAAAGCAATGAAGTACAAATATCAAGGTGTTTTCCCAATCACCTCAGTCCACTCTAATGTTGAGGATATTAGAGATACAGAGATTGGCCATGTCAATATGGCTGAGTTTGTAGAGAGAACCAAGTCAAGCAACCCTAGTGCTATGATGAGGAAGATAGTAGAAAGTAATATTCATCTAGTATCATCCTTCCCGGTGGCGGCTCACAATACAGAATTTGTTCTTCAGTGTGCACATTTCTATAACAAAGATATTAGAGCCATGGTGGATGCCAGTGGTAATGTGATAATCAGGTTGGATCCTGAGTTCATTGACAAGGTGTTCATGTGTCCTCCTGCGACAGAGGTATTGAAGCTTGACTTTGTTGAAGCTCAAAAGGAATATGACAAGAATCCAGAGAAAGCAAAGAAAGTGATCAACAACAAATGGTTGAAAATTGCGAGGTCAAGTTTGTCCAGATGGCCATGTAGCTTTCCTCGAAGTGATTTTGTGGAAGAAGTTGGTGACTTGATTACCCTCCTCAGCAGGATAAGAGGTTTGTCTTCCTCTTCACAATTTCACGAATGGATGTATCCTTTCATTAAGGTCATACTCCAGGGCAAGCAAGTTATTTTCTGGGGAGAACAAATCAGTAATGCTTTGCATGACCAGCTGACAAAGGTATCCACTACCTCTAAATTCTTCATGACTTCCTATCTGGTATACATTGCAGCCTCCATGAGGATTTTTCTGGGATTATCATCAGAAGGGGATAGGAGAGTAGTCCCAGTATACCAGTATTATTCTCAACTGACGTTGAAAGGCTCAATTCACCATTTCAGGAGAGTGAATGATACGTTCTTTGCTGTATTCTTGTGCCTTTTTGATCCCCAACTAGAGCAGAGAAGAATTTCAAACGAGGCATGGACAGTGGTTAATGATTTTGGTTGCATGTTTTTGCAATTTCCATCTTTCTCATACTTGAGGGTTGGCTTTTTCCAAGGCTACCCTTATATGCTTCCTAGATTTCCTTCAGATAGACTGGTCTTGATGGAGTTATGCAGACAAATGATTGTTGTGCATAACAAGCAAATGGAACTCAAGAAGCCTGGCTTCAGATTTCCAGTGGAAATCGGCAGATATTCAGTGTTGAATGCCGTAAAGGCAAGGGCTATGGAGACAGAAACGCAGTTGGTCACCATGAAGCAATTCAAGAGGAGGCCAAAATTTGACTATCGGAGCGTGAAGGATAAAATCAGGAGGAAAACTCAGTTTCACGAACCCATGGTGGAAGATGTCTGGATAGATTTGAGGACAGAGGAAGATATCAAGAAACTGGACTATAGTAGGCTGTCTCTAGAACAAATTGAATATTTGGGGCTTGCTGATATTCCAGAAGACCTTGTGGATGATGGGGAATTGGTTGATGCCAAGTATGATGCAGAAAAGATAGCTAGTACTCCTTTACCTCCAATCCAATGGTCCCAAAAGGAGTCGACTTCATTAAGGAAGAGGTTTGAGCCCATATTGGCTAACACCAATAAATGGCTGGAAGATAAAGGAATTACGCTGAAGGAATTCCTCACTGGTTCGGAAACTGAAGTTCAAGAGCAGACTGGTAAGAAGGTTGAAAACAGAACGAAGAACAAGAGTGATGCTCCATCATCCTCTAAAACACATAAACCTAAAATCAGATTTGTGACGAAGAAAGCAAAAGTCGCTGAGGAGGAACCTGAACCAAAAGAGATGGAAGTCGAGGAGCCAGTGACTGAAGATCCAATGACTGAAGAGCCAGCTACAGAAGAGATGGATGTTGAAGACAGGAATTCAGATCAACAAGATGAAGAGGCTTTGTCTCCACAGGACAATACACCTGTTGCACCCCCTGTGTCTGCTTCCCCTATTAACATTCCTTCCTCTGAATCCCCCTCTCCTCCTAAAATAATCTTTGATAATCCCCACAGCACTTTTGAAAATGTTCTCCGTTCTTCTGATTCAATTCCTAGTTTGTCATCTTCATCTTTTGATATTGGGGATACGTCTATGTTTGATCATTTTGTGATGAATACTGAACAAGTTCCAAGTGCCAATGTAACAGGTGCGATTTTTACCAACACCCCGCCTATTGTTTCTACCACCAGTACAAGCACAGTTCCAAGAACACCAGCGGTAGGAATGGACTCCAATGTGAATACCTCTCTGCTTCCACCTTGGTTGTCAGCTTACACGCCAAAGAGAAAAAAGCAAGTCATCTCTCCAGATGATTTTGATTTCACTAAGTTGGAACCTGCATAACCTAAGGCCCCGAAGAAACCAAAGATCCTTTCAAGGGTACTTGAAGATAAGGGGCATAAAATTTTGGAGATAGCAAAACCCCCACAGGATGCAACTGTTGAAAATTTTGATATGAATGACTACTCAATTTCTAGGGTTGAATTGGGCAAAATCACCCATGAGAGTGCTAAAAATGATATGCAGTCAGCCATGGATATCCTGATCCAGAAGTTCAACAGGGAAAAAGAAATGAAAGATTACTATAAGGCAAAGGCAGAACAGCTGACTGCAGTGGTAAGAAAGATCACTTTGAATTCAGAAGCAGTTACTCCAGAGGCCGTTTCTGTAGAAGACCCCGTCATTCTGAAGGAAAAAAAGACTCACCTCAGAGGAAAAGTACTTGAAGAGTACTTAGATAGGATGCAAGCACAGGGAATCTCTTTGCTCATGGAGGTGTTTGAGAAAACAGATAAGATGAGGAAAGTAAGGGCAAAACTCAATGATCTCATTGATACCATCTCTCAAGATATTGAGCGCACAGAGGATACTCATGATAAGTGGGTGGAAATGAGGAAGCTGAAAATAAGTACCTTGATATCCATTGGCGCCATTTCTAACAGGGATTCATACACTGAAACAAAGGAAGCTTTGATGTACAGGAGCAGTATGCTAAGTAATTTGATCAAGGATCTTGAGGCTGCAAAAGAAATCAGCGAAGAAAATGATGTCAACCTTTTGCATAAGTTGGAGGAACTGCCTTGTAACTTGGTATCACAAGATAACCAATTCCTGTCAGCAGAAGAAATGGTTAAGGAATTTGAAGACATGTTCCAAAAAGAATTTGAAGATAAAGCATTTTCAATAACTTCTGTGGACAACCTCTTAGACAACCAGTTAACCTTGGACAATCTGAAAACCAGGTTAACTAATCATGCCAAGTCAATCACTACAGTAAGGGACGCCATAGTGAGGGCCAGGATGATCTTCAAAAATGCATTCAACCCAGATAGCATTGAAATGCAAGCGACCTTCACTATGTATGATCACCACGTGAGAAAAAGTGGTGACACAAATTGAAGCAGCTGGTTTTTCCCCTTAGTTTATTTTCTGATTTTCACATGTACTTTCAAAACAATTTTGGACATTTTTACATGTACATTTTCAATATGTAATTACATGTAAAAATATGGGAAGTCCCAAGTCAATAAGGACTCCTACTTTTGAATAAGTCAAAGTAGTTGTAGATTTCCTAGATTTTCTCAAGGTCTTTCCCTATAAATAAAGGGGACCTCTTTTGTAAATATCTATCTTTTGTCTATTGCAAAAAAACTCTGGCGAATTGAGAATCAAATCAAGACTTTGTGCTTTTTGTGAAAATTAATATTCAAATATTTATCAATACAAGAAAGCAAGTTCAATTCCAATCTTTGTCTTGGAATTATTTGTGTTGTGATAGTTTTTGTTCTTATGTCTTGCTATCACAATCTTATTTGATAATAATTGAAGTGTGGAGTTTGTTACAAGTGATTGAAGAGCGCTCTTAATTTGATTCTGGTAAACTTTGTGTTATCAAATCAGTTGTGGGTTATATGTTCATGTTTGTGAAAATACAATAGTTTGGAGACTTTGTGCTGCGAGTTGTTATATTTGATTTACTTTTATCATCTTGAAGAGGAGTGAAGACTTTGGGCTGCATTCTACTTCAAATATTTCCGTTTACGAGTAATAAGTGAGGTAATAGAAAACTTTGTGTTTCTGTGATATTGTGATAATTTACGAGTCTTATATCAAGAGTTTGAAATATAAACATCTATTCTGAAAAAAGAGAATGAGATGAGATGGAACCACCAACAACATAGCTTTTAGTGTAATAAATTTGATAAGTTGTTTTATTTGCAAAAGTTAAATAATTAAAGGGAACCTCCCCTTGCTGAGAGGAGAGACTTTGTCTCATCATAGCTGTGGCTGATATATCCATTTTGCCGTTAGCGAGTTAACGACAAAATATTCACCCAACACCTTGTAAAAAATCTAAAGGACCTCAACAAGAAACTTAATGTTCTCTAACATTTTTGTAAGACTATGAACTTAGTAAATTAAGGTTGAAAAATCAAGATAATGATAATTGGATCTAAAAGAAGATTTTATATTCTAATTTTCTATGACAACAATACCTTTGAAGATGTCCAATCTTACAATTACCTTGGCTTTGACTTAAACTACTATTTAAAATGGAACCACATCATTAATAAGAGGATTATTAGAGGTTAGAAAGACTATTATGACCTTAAAAATTTTAGTAGAAATGTTGGAATTATGAGACGAGGATAAAAAACAAATCATACTTTAAATTCATATCAATTATTTTATATGGTTTAGTAAGTATGATCTTGTAGTATCAACATAGAATTTAATTAATAAATATATTTCATATCATGTTTAGTTATGGGGGTAATAAAGAAATCCTTTCATTCAAGTTTTAACCTCTATTTTATCTATTGTTAATAAATCCTCTTTATATGCATTTCCATTTAAAAAAAATCCTCTTTTTCAATAGATTCTTCACACCTACCAATTTGTTGTGAAATTATTAAATACTTTTTTTTTTATTGTGCCTCTCACAAGTAGGTTGAAAAACATCACGAACACAAATCTCATATTCAACAATTAAGATATTAAAGGGAAAAATAATTGACTTGATAAACCAACTATCTATTGATAAATGGAAGACCAGAATGTAGGAAAATGTTAAACCATTATAGTAAGGCAATAAAAGATACTGAATGATAATATTATTAGTTTATTTGAGGTGCATTGTACAAAGTAGTATGCAAATTCTTATAAAGAATTGCATTCCCATATAACTTCCCAAACTTTCCTACGAGAAACTAAACCCCTAATAACTAACAAAAAACTAACATCACTAAGTCACTAAGGTGAATTTATTACAAAAATGAACCTTAATTTCCAACACCCCCTCTTAAGGTTTACAGAAAAAAAAATGAAATATTTTGACCAATCATAACCTCATACTCTTTAGTAGATTCTCTTTGAAAATAAATTAAACCAAGTAGGCCTTCTTCAAGTTGCCTTGTAACCCTCGTAAACGTGTAGCTACTGAGTTGAATTCTGGAGTTCTCAGATTCTTCCCTCCCTGAAATCTTGAATTATAGATCTCCAAAATTATTCAATAATCATCCATGTCAAGTTGCAACTCCATCAAGTTGTCTCATGATCCTCGTAAGGATATAATTCCCAAGATTCACATATGCAAGCTCTATCTAGGCAACAATCCATGTTGAGTTTTATCTATACTAGATCATTTCCTGTCTTCAAACAATAGGCTTATTAATATATGAATTTTTCATCACTTTTAGCACTTAAAGAAAAGAAAACAAAAACTAATGCTTCTCATACAAAGCACCATCTCTAAGTGAGAAGTTATCTCGAGATGATGAGATTCCTCACACCTCCCATGTCCACCAACATCCTCTAGTGAGGGCTTCTTAAAATAAGTGTCATCAACATGTTACAGCTTGAGAGCATGTTGTTGAAGTGTAGTCTCTCCTTGAACATCCCCTCCCATGTGACTGCCTCTTGAGCTCACTCCTCCCTCTAACCCTTAGCCTCCTTCCTAGCCTGAGTCTCTCCCATCCCCAACACCTCCCTCTCAGTCAAAGCCAGACGAATGCAACCCCAAAAGGATTCAAGTAGTCTTGGTCCCCTCTAGTGAGGATACCATTATCCCTTCCATGCCATATATGCCACCCTTTTTAGAGCCTTTAGACCTCTCCAATGTTAGTGTCATCTCTAGCATCACTCTCACAACACCTGTTCCATTCCAGTGTACCCGCCACAAAATTTTCCCAAATGTTCTCTGCCCAACCACCATTGACATTGATATTCCCCATCCACCACCCAAAAGAAAACTAGAACATTATCCTATGTCATCTTTCTATAAACCTATATGCCTCCTGCCATATCCACCACCTCTAAGCCTTTCTTTAGTGATTCTTCCTATTGTGGAGGATTCTCCTCCACCTATGACTCTTAGTGCTTGTAGGTCTACTTATAGCACTCAGGAGCCATGTTTGGTGCTATATTCCAACATTGATTCAAACAATTCCTCCATGGTGGACTGTATCTTTGAATCCTTCATGGATATTCCCTTCTTGACTTTGATTTTCACACAATCATTAACAACAACCCCTTCCCATGTCTGAGAAGATCTTGCTCTTGTAGTTGATCCTCTACATTTGACTCCAGGGATGTCTCCTAGTACAATGCTTAATGTGGTCCTGCTATCAGCTCGTCCTCTGTCCCCCTATGAAGAACAAGATTGGGACTTGGATGATCTAATGGTGTCTAACCCTTGAGGGTCATACCTTCATTTCATGCACATTTATGTTTGTAATTTTATTTTATGTGTTCCCACAATAACTATTTGATATATGTTTGTTAGTTCTACCTTGAGGACCCATGATGCCCTTGTAGGCATGTGGATACAAGAGGAAAAAAAGTGTTGTACCATTCTTTCATATGTTTCTACATTCTTCTATATGCTATATCTTTATTGATGAAGGGGGTAAATCATAAAACACACAATAATAGAAATTGCACACAGAAAATAGAATGACATTTTATTAGTATGGGCAAAACATTACATTATAGAAGCTCAAATACAATCAAAGGATGAATCCCCTACAGGCTGCAACACATTACAGCTCCCTCTCCTAAGACTTTGGAATCATCAGCCTTCTGTAACCCTAAATCAACTAGGGTTTCTATTTTCCCACCTATTCTTGACTCTACACTTTCCCCCTTAACTCCTCTACTTTAAGGGTTCCAAAAAATGGTCATATATAGCCCTTTTTGGTGGCCACCAGCTTAATTTCAAAATTTGCATCTCCCTCCAAAAATAGGTCAACTTCGCGGGGCCATAACTTTCGATCCAATTGTTGGATTTTCAATTATAATACCTTTTTAGAAAGCTCTTGAAAAGACGATGGTACAAAAGTAATACCTAAAAGTAGACAGCTTGGTTTTCCTGCCAAATTTCAGGCCCATCGGGAGCCTCTAATTGCCTCAAATTTGACTTTGAATATTTCAATAGGATTTTTGGAATTTGAAATTTTAATATCTCACAAATGACAAATGATATTGAAATGATTTCTTCACCATTAGCTTCAATTTACCATTCTAGAGGTTTATGTAAGAATTTGTATCCAACCATGCACAAATACAAACTTACTAAAAATAGTGACCCTGCTAAATTTGGCCCTTATTGAAAAGAAACAACATTTTTTTTTTGGTTGATGCAAGATTGCTCTTACACCCGGGGTAATTTGAAAAGTGACCCTGTCACTTCTCATGAGTTAGAGGGAAACCAAAATGGTTAGCCTCAGTCTTAGATAACCATGATGAATCTTCAATAGGCCTTCCTTTCCATTTCACCAAGTATTATGTATACTGCCTATTTCTTGTACTCTTACCCACATGGTTATCTAGAATCGTTTCTATCTCCTCCATTGAAGTAGATGCTAAAATACTCCACTGTTCTTTTGTTGGTCCATCCTATG
This sequence comes from Cunninghamia lanceolata, assembly GCA_027924645.1. Lineage (NCBI taxonomy): Eukaryota > Viridiplantae > Streptophyta > Pinopsida > Cupressales > Cupressaceae > Cunninghamia > Cunninghamia lanceolata. The sequence goes on along the minus strand of BSBN01000286.1, from coordinate 1,971,001 downwards.
TTCCACCTTCATGATATTTTGATAAATCAGCAATGTTGAAAATAGGGGAAATGTTGATCTCACTTGGCAGCTCTACCTCATATGCATTTCCTGAATCATGTTTCTTCAAAATTCTACATGGTCCAAATTTCTTCATTTTCAACTTATTGTATGTTCCAATTGGGAACCTTTCTTGTCTCAAGTGAACCATGACTTCATCTCCTACCTGGAATTCCTTATATCTCCTCTTTTGATCCACCTTAGCCTTGTACTGAATATTCATCTTATTAATGTGTTTTTTCATCTCTTCATGCAAATTCTTCAGCCTCGGTACTTGTCTTTTCTCCTTTGTCTAGATTCCTTAACTCTGAAGCATTTCTTGGACTATTCCCATATACAATCTAGATGGTGATTTACCAGTACTCCTATTGACAGAATTGTTGTAAGCAAATTCTGCCTATGGTAAAATCAAATCCCATCCCTTGGGCTTATCTCCTTCTAAGCATCGTAGCAAGTTACCCAAACTCCTATTCACCACTTCGGTCTGTCCATCAGTCTGTGGATGGTGTGCAAAACTGAACTTCAAATCTGTTTTCAACTTCTTCCACAATGTCCTCTAGAAATAACCAACAAACTTGGTATCTCAATTTGAAACTATGCTCTTAGGTAGACCATGTAGTCTGACCACTTCCCTGAAAAATAACTCTGTAATATGATCAATATCATTAGTCTTCTTACAAGGAATAAAATGTGCCATCTTCGAGAATTTGTCCACTACCACAAAAATAGAATCATGTCCATACTAATATCATCCAATGGCTTCTCTGGTATAGGTAATGGCTGATATAGCCCTGTATTCTGACTTGTTCCTTTTGCCATCTGACACGCCCTGCAACTCTGCACAAATTTCCTCACATCTTGCTACAATTGTGGCTAGTAATAATGTTCACCAACAATAGCAATGCTCTTATCTCGACCAAAGTGTCCAGCTAATCCTCAACTATGCTTCTCCTTAATCAGGTTCTCTCTCATGGAACTCCTCGGAATGCACAACTGGCTTCCTCTAAACAACATGCCATCTTGGATTATGTAATCCAACCATTTTGTCATGTCCAAAGTAACAGGTTCCAAACAAGCTTTCCAAGCCTTCGCAAAATCTAGATCTTTAGGATACAAACTTTTGAGTTCATCAAAGCCAACAACCTCTATCTTCATTTTTGTCAATAAATTTTGCCTTCTACTCAAGGCATCTACAAATCTATTGGACTTCCCACTCCTATGCTTCAAAACAAAAGTATAACTCTGCAAAAACTCAACCCATTTTAACTGCCTTTGATTTAACTTACCTTGACTATTAAAATACTACAAAGCCTGATGATCAGTATATAAAACAAACTTTTTTGGCAACAAATAATGTCTCCATTTCTTCAAAGATTGAACTATTGCATAAAACTCCTGATCATAAACAAAATACTTTTTCTTGGCATCATTAAGCTTCTCACTAAAATAGGCAATGGGCTTACCTTCTTGACTCAAAATAACTCCTATACCACTACCACTAGCATCACAATCTACCTAAAATACCTTATTGAAATTTGGAAGTGCCAAAATAGGTTGTTCTATGAATTTCTGCTTCAATGTATCAAAGCTCTTGTCTACTCCTTTAGTCCATATAAACTCTTTTCTATCCCCTCTCATTGTCTCAGTTAGGGGTGCACAAATGCTACTGAAATTCCTGATAAACTTTTTGTAAAAACTTGCCAAACCATGAAATGATCTTACCTCGAAAGCACTCCTTGGTGTAGTTCATTCAATGATAGCCCTCGCCTTCTCTAGGTCCATCTTAAGACATTCCTCTGAGACAACAAATCTTAGGTATACCAACTCGTTCTTTGCAAAACTACATTTCTTTAGATTGATCAACAATTTCTCCTCCCTCAGCTTCTCTAAAACTCTTCTGATATGCATCAAATGTTCATCCCAAGTCTTACTAAAAATCAAAATGTCATCTAAATAAACAATTACAAAACTTCCCAAAAATTCTTTTAGTACCTCATTCATGAGCCACATGAATGTGCTCAGTGCATTGGTTAGCCCAAATGGCATGACTAACCACTCATACATACCTTCCTTTGTTTTGAAGGTTGTCTTCCACTTGTCTCCTTCTCTAATTCAAATCTAGTGATACCCACTCTTCAGATCAATCTTCCTGAAGTACTTGGCTCCACTCAAACAATCCATTATGTCATCCATTCTTAGCAATGGTAACCTGTACTTGATCATGATCTTATTGATGGCCTGAGAATCTGTACACATTATCCATTCTTCATCTTTCTTTGGTGCTAGAACTGCAAGTACCGCACATGGACTTAGGCTCTCCCTTATCAGTCCCTTAACAGCTCTTGAACTTGTCTGTTCAACTCTTCACTCTCTGCAGGAGTCATTCTGTGGGCTGCCTTATTCGGTAAACTAGCTCCTGGTATCAAATCCATTTGGTGACTTATCTTCCTCATCAGTGGTAAACCTTCTGGTACATTATCAGAGATAATATCTTGAAATTCTTCCAACATATCTAAGAGTTCTTCTGGTACATCTTCACATTTCTCTTGACTAATCTTAGGAATCAATGTAAAGTAATGACGCTCATGTTTCATACCCTCCAAAATTTTTCTACCATCTACCAAGCAAATTCTGGTAGTACTACATACCTTTTCTTCCACCTCCTTCAAGGGCTTCAACTTATGATGAACTCCATCCTTTGTTAGGGAATATGTGTTTGCACGGCCATCATGGATAGTGCTCCTATCATACTGCCACAGCCTCCCCAATAACATATGACATGCATCCATCAGTATGATGTCACATAGCACCTCATCATGGTAGTCACCAATCTTGAACTTCACTAAACACTGCTCATTGACCAAAGCTCTATGGTCCTTCTGCAACCATGCAATCCGGTATGGATGCAGATGCTTTCTTCTTGTCAACTTCAACTTGTCAACCATCTCCTCTGAAACAAGATTATCAGTGCTTCCACTGTCAATAATAATATCACAACACTTACCTTCACATTTGCACCTTGTACGAAATAAACTCTTCCTCTGGTTGGGTTCTTTCTCCTCATTCAACAAAGTTCTTCTAACAACTAGGGTTTCTCCCTTTCAGCATATTTAGAGCACTCAGATTGTGCATCTTCATCTACATGTGTAACTCGTGCATTACCTTCAGGTCTTATTTTTATCCTTCCTTGATGTTGCAGATACTCGTATGCTTGATGCCCTTCTTCTCCACATTGGAAATAGGTTCCTCTGAAACCTCCTCTTTCGGGTCCTTGCCCAAGTCTACGTCTTCCTCTTCCTCTTTGCTCACCATTGTTCTAGTCACGAGGGTGGTAGGTATTAACTCCTCTCTGATTTTGACTGGTGCTGGCTTCATCATTTTTCTTTGAATCTTCATTTTGGCCCTAATAGGGTCTTCCACCAGTCCTTCCACCTTGACCTCTTCCCCTTTGCTTATTGTCAAATATTTTATTCAGCTTCTCTTCCACCTTTAGGGAAAACTGGTATGCATCTTCTATGGTGGTCATTCTGACCAGGCTTAGATCCTCTTGAATACTTGGCCTCAACCCATTAATGTAACGGGCTACCTTCTGCTTGTTGGCCTCTCCATGACCTGTCCTGATAGTGATCTTATAAAAATCTTCTGTAGACTCCTTAACAGACTTCTTACCTTGCTTCAATCCTTGCAGCTTCTTTAGCAACTCCATCTCATAGTCCACAAGAATGAATTGCTTCTTCAATTTCTCCACCATCTGATCCCATCTGGTAATCTTTGCTTTTCCTCTTCTATTTCTCTCTAACTGGACCTCCTTCCACCAAATATTTGCATGGCCCTTCAACTTTGTTTTTTCAAACTTGACCTGATTTGGGTCCTCCATGTCTTCATACTCGTAGTACTCCTCCATGTCATTAATCCAATCAATAAGCTGTTCCGGATTCAAATCTCTAGAATATGCAGAAACCTCGATGCTAGGTCTCTTTCCAATCTTATAAATGGCCCTCAACAACCTAACTTCTGTAGGATCTCCTGCAGCTTCTTATTCTTCCTCATATAGCTCTTCTTCAGCTTCATCTTCACTTTCTTCTCTTGTTCTCGGCTCAAACCCTCTTCACATCTCCTCTTGCAATGCATCAATTTGTTTTTGCAGGGCTCTAAAACCCTCTTCTGTCAAAGCATTCCTCCCAACACACTTTCTTCATGGAGGCATCTTGATCTTCGCAACAAACCCACAACCTCAGGTCCTGGTGCAAACTACCTCACGGTTGACGATCTGTCTACACACTCAAGAACCCTTGCTTTGATACCACTTGATGAAGGGGGTAAATCATAAAACACACAATAACATAAATTGCACACAGGAAATAGAATTATATTTTATTAACATGGGCAAAACATTACATTACAAAAGCTCAAATACAATTAGAGGATAAATCCCCTACATGCTACAACACATTACAGCTCCCTCTTCTAAGACTCTGGAATCATTAGCCTTCTGTAACCCCAAATTAGCTAGGGTTTCTGTTTTCCTGCCTATTCTTGACTCTACACTCTCCCCCTTAACTCCGCTACCCTAAGGGTTCCCAAAAATGGTCATATATAGCCCTTTTTGTCGGCCACCAACTTAATTTTGAAATTTGCATCTCCCTCCAAAAATAGGTCAACTTTGCAGGGCCATAACTTTCAATCCGACTGTTCGATTTTCAATTATAATACCTTTTCAGAAAGCTCTCGAAAAGACAATGGTGCAGAAGCAGTACGTAAAGTTAGACTACTTGGGTTTCCCACCCATCCAGAGCCTCTAAGTGCCTCAAATTTGACATTGAATATTTCAATAGGATTTTTGGAATTTGAAATTTTAATATCTCACAAATAACAAATGATATTGAAGTGATTTCTTCACCATTAGCTTCAATTCACCATTCTAGAGGTTTGTGTAAGATTTTCTATCCAACCGTGCACAAATGCAAACTTACTAAAAATAGTAACCCTGCCAAATTTAGCCCTTATTGAAAAGAAACAACATTTTTATTTTTGGTTGATGCAAGATTTCTCTTACACCCTGGATGCTCCTACATCATTTATCCTTTTCAACATTTTGGGGACAATGCAAAGCATTGAAAAATTTAGCTTCATTCCATGTTGACCCAAAAAATTATTTTCCTTTTATTTCATGTGACATTCTTCCTTTGTGCTTATAGTTCTAAGTGTCTGGGGGATGATGAAAATTCTATTTTTTGTCCCTTGATGATTCTACTCCTTTAAATTTATACTAACCCCAAAACATATAGATCCCTTTATGTTTTTAGTGATGTTTGATTTTAGGTGACATACTTCGACGTTGTTCAGTGTCATACCATGATTACACAAGATTTTTTTGTATCATTCCTACAACATCACTTTGGTTTCCTCTCACTAGGGACATTTTTTTCTTTTTTGAAGTAGTTTTGGGAACAAATACTCTTATATATGTTTCCTAAAGCCCCATCACCTTTCTCCCCTTGTTCTACCTTAAAATCTATTGCATACTATTACTTTATGCAATTATTTTAAGGTGGGGGCATACTTTTGCACTTCCCACATCCATACACATTATATTGATGGTACGCTCCCTATAGCATTAGTATCTTGTGGTCCTAAACAAATGCACTTGCCTAAACAACCACCCGTATCAAGATTACCTAGCCACGCTAGCCCATGTAATTCTTGATATTGCTTAACATGTGAGCCACCTAGCAATACAATGCTAGCTAGTAGTGCTCCATTTTTGCTACCTTTTAGTACCTCTTTGTGATTCACCTAGCAATGCAATTTGTTAGTTCTTGTGACCCACATGAGTTTGGTGTAGTTCCTAGGTCTCATAGTGTGCTATCTCTAGAACCGTAATAAACATCCTTCTAGTAGCACAACACTCGAAATGCCTTCTGCATCATCTCTTTTTTTATTTCTTATGTGGTTTGTGTTGGATGTGCATTAGATTATATGATCTATTAACATTGGTGTTTTGGCAAATCATATTTGATTGGATCCTTCTTTGTGTAGGTTAATTATATATGTGTGGTTCTGACATTACCATGTGTGCAAGTTTTTATTTCCTAATACTGTGGTCTTGTTGGTTTCTAGTTTGGGAGCCTGATTTTCCTACTTGAAGAACTCTCTGTGGCCTCTATAGTATCCTTTTGGATAAATTTTATTATGACATTTATTTTATGTACTTTAGCATAGCCTATCAACTAGGGTCATAAGCCCACTAAAGTGTGGGCTAAATGTAACATCAAAAATTGCGTACCTTGCAATTTCACACTACATTTTTCACTCATTTTGGTGTTGTCTCCCCTAGTATGTTTAGGAATCATTTATCCTTAGCTTATCCTTTTCCTAACCCACAAATGTTGTGTTTGTGTTATGTTCTAGCCTCTGTACTTTTCATTGTCAAATATTGTTTTAGTGCCTTAATTCTTTCACTCTATTAAGGTGTTTTGTGAAATCAAGAATTGATGTCACTTGGAGACTAGCGCTTAGTGTGAACGTCCGCATGATGCGCTAGCATCCCGAGCCTATGGGTGTCAATTGACCATTTCTTGAGCATTAATTACCACCTCCTATGACATGAGAGATTCTATGTAACACCTATACACCTTTGAACAACTTTTTGTGACCAACCCTTCTCTTTTTGCCTCCAAGCTTTTCATTTTAAACAATCTCTTGGGGCTCTCTTGAATTCTTTTTTGGTGAAAGTTGAGAAGCTCTTAGCATATCTCTAGTTATTTTTTAGAAATCTATCAATATTCTTGGCAACTCTCTCAACTCTCTAACAAGATATATGAAGTTCTATTTTAAGTGTTCAAGCTAATATGATCTTCTTGTGGATTTATTATATCTTCATGGGGTTTCTTGGAACCACTACTTGTTGGGCTTCCATTTCTAGTAGGGTGGTTTGCATCTTCACTCTTGTAAGGTGATTAAGTTCCATCTTTCTTTCTTTATTTGTTTATTTAATGTAATCCATTTGTGTTTTTATGGCATTGTGTGGGTTACCTCATTTCCTTTCCTCCTTCCACTAGTTCACTAGTTTGTTCTTGTGTTGAGTAGATTAGTTTCATTTTGTTCATCTATTTTATTTGTCACTAGTGTTATTTTATCTAGACACACTTAGAGGATAGTAACACACACATTTTATTTCTTGCTCCCTTTTCAATATTGGTTGTCCATGGAGGTAAAGATACCAAAATAGGGGTTTGACCTAAAGGAAAACCCCTAAATAGCTCCAACCTTCCTTGTCCTTCTTGCAGATTCTAGATTCAAAAGAGAAGATTGCATTCACATGCTAGTTTTGTGAACTTTATTCCTTTATTCTTTATTTTATTATTCAATTTATCTCTTTTGAGTAATAGTGATGCAGGAGCATTCCAGGTTGCAGAGCAATCTTGCATCAACCAAAAACATTTGCATTCTTTTCTTTTCTTTCATTTTAGTAGTAGTTTAGTGATATATAGTTCAACATTTTCTACCGCATTTTACTACATCTTCATATCAAAGTTCATGGAGTAGGATTTAGCTTCTATGCCATGTCAGCTACATCATATTCAAATTTTGAGAGATTTATATTCGTCTATAGAAAGTTATCACTATCAGAAGATTATCAGCTTTCACAGTGTAGAGCATTCATGCAGTCAGTTGAGAATAGAAGGTTTGCGAAGCACTTTCATGACTTGAAGAGGTAAATGGGACATATCACAAGGCAAATAAGGACCAGATAGGCCTTCCTTGAGGTCCACACCAAGTTTCATTCATTTGCGGAGGAATACCATGTGTTGTAGGCCAACCTACATGTTATCTACATGTTTCATCATTCATCAAAGTTTGTAACCTCTTGTGGCTGATGCAAAGGATTCTATGAGCTTGAAGATGATATATACATCTATTAGATGCATTAGGAAGTCAGTTCTTCAGTTAGTAGTTATGAAAGTTTAGATAGTGGAATTATTTTTGGAAGGCACTTCAATGCTATATCTTTCTTTTCTATTGTAACCTAGAAAGCAGGCCCGTGAGCCCTTTGATTGTTGTTCACATGTTGCTGACATATAAGCATTGTGATTATCTAATCTATTGAGCATTTGAATTTTCCATTCCGTTCTATTATTGTGTTGTTTCCATTGTCTTCACTCTTGCTGCATGGTTTGGACAGTCCCTTCTTAGGACCCTCCATACATGACTGCACCAAGTGGTATCAGAGCGAAGTTGTGAATCCTTTAGGAAGTGAAGGCATTATGGAAGATCTTGTGGTGAACGGAGTGTCGACCTGAGGTAGTCTACTTGTGTTTGTCAACAGAGAACCAATTGTGAGGCAATTGCTACCTTGTAGTTAGATCGCTGAATTGAGGTAGTTGCACTAGATCCTAGGAAGAGATGCCACCAAGGAGGATGCCTGTTATGGCCAATGTTGCTAGAAGGATGGACGAAATGATAGAGATGATGAGGACAATGAAAGTTTGATTGGATGCTATAGAAGAAGATAGAAGATGAGGACTAAACCCTAGACATGAAGATGAAAGTGATGATGATGAATTTCAAGCTGCTAACCAAAATGAAGAAACCCTAGAAGAAGAAGAATCTAATCAGGTAAAGGTGTTGAAGGCTATTTCTAAGATGGGTAAGAGACCTAAAATAGAAGTATCAAACTATACCAAAAATTTGAATTGTGAGGAATTGATTGATTGGATAAATGACTTGGAGGAATATTTTGAATATGATGAAATTGAAGATCTGGAGGGAGTAAGATTTGCAAAAATTAAGTTGAAAGTACATGTTTCTATTTGATGGAAAGAAGTTTAATTGGATAGAAATAGGAGAGGAAAATAGAAAATCATAAAGTGGGATAGGATGGTGACAAATTTGAAGAATCAGTTCATATGTGTTGATTATGAGTTGGAATTGTTGAAGAGATTGCAAAACCTAAGATAAAAGGAGAAATCTATGAAGGAGTATACTGAAGAATTTCATAAGATGATCATAAGGAATGGACATAGTGAAGAAAGCAAGGAGAAAGTGGCAAGGTACATAAATGGATTGAGGATGAATAGTCAAGAAGAACTAAGTTTGGTGAGGATGACAGTAGTAGATGAAGCATATCAGTTTGCATTGAAAGTTGAAGACAAGTTGAATAAGAGGCATGGGAAAAGACAAAGAGGTAGAGGAGACAAATTCCAAATAGGGAGAACATATTCCAGAGGGGAAAGACCTTATGTAGAGAAAAACAAGGAAAGTAATCCATACAAGAAGGAAGACAAAGATAGCAATTCATATTGGAGGGATGATAGAAGTTTCTATCGCAATAGTAGAGGCAATCATAATTCTTACTGCAATGAAGGATATAGGACAGATGAAAGAGGATTTGACAAAATATCATTCAGAGGAACTTGTTTTAAGTGTGGAGGAGGACACAGACATCAGAGAAAATTGAGGAACCATCATAAAGGAAAAGCTTGTTCTAGATAGGATGCAAATCAGGAGGTAAATGTTGTAAAGTGATCATTGATAGTGGTAGTATATAGCTAATTTGGTTTTAGAGGAGATGGTGACTAAGCTAAACCTAGAGAGATTGAAACATCTAAAGCCCTACAAGATAGCATGGATTCAAGGTGAGCACAAGGTACTGGTGAGTGAACAATGTTTGGTGAAATTTCATATAAGATCTTATGTTGATGAGGTATTGTGTGATATTATGCTAATGGATGTATGTCATATATTGTTGGGAAGACCTTGGCAGTATGATGGAAAGGCCCAATACATGATGGGAGGAAGAATAATTATAATATAACATCAAATGGGAAGAAACATATCTTGATACCTTTGGAAGATGAGCCTAAGATTGAAGTATGTGGGAATGCTAGGATCTGTTTAGTAGATAGAAGGAAATTCTTGGATGGATTGAGACATGAGAATATGTGCTTTGCTTTGAATCCAAAGGAGTGTGGAACCCTAGGTACAGAAAACACCACAATTAAAGAAGAAGAACCACAACCAGAGGAAATAACTGAATTGTTGATAGAGTACCAAGATATTGTATCAGATAATGTGCTTGAAGGATTGCCACCAGTCCAAAGTATTAGTCATCATATTGACCTTATACTTCAAGCCATTTTGTCTAACAAAGAAGCACATGGGATGAGACCAGTAGAAAATGTGGAGCGGAATAGACAAATACAAGAGCTATTAAGGAAAGGATTGATCAGAGAAAGTTTAAACCCATGTGTGGTACCTGCAGTACTAGCATCAAAGAAAGATGGAGAATGGAGGATGTGTACAGACTCTAGAGCAATTAGTAAGATCACAGTTAAGTATAGATTTCCATTACCAAGGATGGATGACATCATGGATTGTTTGAGTGGAGCAAAATATGTCACAAAAATAGACTTGAAGAGTGGATACCATTAGATCAGGATCAGAGAAGGAGATGAGTGGAAGACTGCATTCAAGACAAATGAGGGATTGTATGAGTGGTTAGTTTTACCTTTTGGATTAACTAATGCACCAAGTACTTTCATGAGGTTCATGAATGAGGTTTTGAAGAAATTCTTAGGTAAGTTTGTCATTGTATACTTGGATGATATTTTGATTTTCAGTAAGACAAAGGAGGAACATTTGTGGCATATTAGACAAGTATTGCAGAGATTGAGAGAAGAGAAATTGTTGATAAACATCAAGAAATATAGTTTTATGAGGGAAGAATTGGTATACTTGGGATTTGTTATTTTTGCAGAAGGATTTAAGATGGACCCTGAGAAGGTTAGAGCAATTGTTGAGTGGCCAACACCTGTGAACATTTGAGAGGCATATAGGCATGTCCAAACAAATCCATACATACATATACAAAAATATACATTGGCAATATACAAAAGTATGTATACAAAGCCATCTAGGCATGCAAAAAATGTCCTAAACTCTAGTTTCCTATGAACTTCTATCAAATAATCGGTGGCCCTTGCTTGACTGTGAAGATGAACAGCCAATCGGTGACTCATCCTCTATCTCTCGTTGAGTAGACCTCTTTGACAGAGATTTTTGCAGCTCCACCTATTAATACAATCAAGAAATATGCACATTAATATAGAAAACATGAAATATATAACATCACATATGTAATCGATCACTTACTGCTAGCTGACGATCCATCTTGATCATCTTTTCTCTCTCTTCATTTGTAGCTGGATGGGTTGGAGTTGTGACCTCCTGTGAGAAGCATCAAGAAGCAAAATTCACCAAACATAAATATCATTTATGTACATCAAATAACATGAGATAAAACAAGAAATACAAAATAACATTTACATGTTACTGGCTCATACCTTAGTAAAAGGATTTGAAGACAACACAGCTGTAGCAATGCCTGCCTCCGCTAACTGATGAAGATGAGGAGGAGTCTCCATATTCAGCATCTAAAAATAGAGTTCAAGGTTACTTGACCAAAATAGATACATAACATTATTTAAATGCATAATGATTACAAATGGTTAAATTTACCTTTGTAAAAGTGGTTCTGTGTCCAGGGGATCAAGGAAATCTTGGAGGTGTTGGTGAAGCTCCCTGTTGAAATTATCAAATTGTCACTAAATAATATTACCATTGATATATGTACTATATTTACAATCATGTGATAAATTACATACCTGTTGACTCAACCTCCTCTCATAACCCACCACTAGATGGCTAACAGAGGCAGGATGAATACTCTGACCCTGGAATTTCATTATGTAGACAATTATGTATACATTAATTTTGACTTATAATATAGATAGTCATATAAAATTAATTACAAATTTTAAATACAAATATATTAAATCAAGATGAACCTTGTAAAAAATAACCTAGGACTCAATACCAAATGTATGCTATAAGACATCATTTGTGAGAACAAGATTATCCAATATGGATGTGTCCATCACTAGCTGCTGCCCCTACATTGTAACATCCTACCAAGAGTCCTATCGAGAGTTCCTGTGTCGCATAATCGCACAAGTTCCCACATGAACTGTAAAGATGTGGGGACAAATGATGCCTTCTGCTCTCACTCTCATCGATCTAGGTGAGATCATCACTGTGCTATGCTAGAGACTACGTGAGAGCACTCAATGAATGTAGTGTCTCCACCTCGACACTCTCCTTCAAAGTTGAAGGGAGTGACACATGTGCTGGCCTCATCAAGGGTCTAGGTACATGATTTTGGTCTCATTGTGCCCCCTCTCTATCTTGGATAGAGCCACCACCTCTTCCCTGGAACTCTCGAATGTCAAAATAATTAGGAATCTTCTTGAGGATGAACTCACAATAGAGTTTCCTCTAGAAATATTGTGGCACCTCATTGTTGTTTCATGGATGCTCATCAAATACCATGTACCATCTATCCCAAAAATTTTGGGATATATCTTCATTCCTACACCAATTAATCAAGAATCATTTGCAAGTCTCTTCTAATGTTTGACCAATTTTAGGATTCATAAATTGTGAAAATAATGTAGATTTTGTAATTTTTAGGTCCACTTGTTTGTAAGACAATTTTTCGGCATAGTATTGCCGACACCTCTCCCTATAGTCATGAAATTTAGTGGTTTAGTTTGTCACCGATTTAGTGTGAGAAATAATCACCTCTAATGACTTCACAATCACTCTCCTACGATCAGTTCTTGCACTTGGACTATTTAACGTTTCAATTAGGGTTTGAAGATGTTTTTTATTTTCTTCTGTTTTCCCTAAATAGTTTCTCTGTGTATCTCTTTCATGGTGAGGACATGAAGGTGGGAGGTTTTGAGGGTTTTTGAGGTTGTTTTGACCCTCCTCTACTGGGTTTGTGTTTTGTGTTGCCTCATTGACTGTAAATTCTATAAAAAACCAATCAAACATTGCAAGTAAAAGTTTCTTTTCAAACTCACAAAAATCAATCAAACCCTACCTTCTGCGGCTGCTACACCCTCTACATTTCCTTCATGACGTATTTGGGAGTGGGATTGGCAAGGTGGCATGGTGAAAACATTGATTACACTTCTCCCTTGCTTGATTTCTCCTTCCTCCAATGTGCTCACACTCTTGTGACTATTTTTGCTTGCAGAAATGAAGAATGGCCATGGGTTTTTTGTTGTTTTGTCTTTTTTTTTACTTTTTATAACCTGAAACGTGAGCACATTATAATGCACTCGCATTTCATCTTGCATGGGACTAAAAAGTCATGTGGCGACTTTTTTGGTCCCACATCTCTTTGCACTTACCCATGAGTGTGTAGTGTAGAACCCGTGGTGAATTAACATATCCATAATCATGATATTGAAACAACACGAAGCCATGAAAAAACATGAAGCTATAAAGGCATGAAGCATGTCAATCCAATCATAAAACATGAAGGAACATTGGTAGGAATATGCCTTTCCAATCAATTGTAACAAAGATACAAGGAATTGAAGAAAAGGAGAAAATATATCATGGAAAAACTAATGGTTATGAACAAGTGTCATCAATAGCAACATGTGATAATCAATGAAGAACATATATCAAGATGTGAGCATCTATGCCTATAGAAAAAAGGGACCGACCGTGTCCACAATGAAAAGGTCAAAGAAAAAAATAACTATAGATATATCATGTAAGCACCAAGAAATGGCATGTATAGTACAAGCATGTAAGCATAGATATGTATCAGGTGAAAGATAAACATGGCAATATCATAAACGATAACATTTAAAGATATAAGCATGAATCTACATGAGTAAGATAACCTAAAGGCAAGGATAAATTAATAATGACACATGCGAGGCATTAAAGACATAAGAATACTAAGCAATACAATCTGAAGTAGAAATATGCAATAACAAGTGTAAGATAATGGGTCTACTTTTTGGCAAAAAAGTGGCAACTTTTTTCCTAAAAATTAGAGTTTGTTATAGTTGGGGTAATGATTTGAAGCACTTCTAGATAGAATATCAACATAGTGTAAAAATATAAAATGTAGGATTATGTTTCTAATTTTCAAATATGTAATTTATTCTAATACCTCGATGATAAAAGTTAAGTGGAGAATACAAAAGTGACATTTTTAGAAAAATATGTTGGAGGCCAAAATATGCATAGGTATGGCCCACAAAAAAACAATAAATGAAAGTATTTTCAAAATTCTTTTATGTATAGATGCATATTATGTTGAAGTTTGGTTTGGATATTCTTTTGTAATTTTTAAGTAAATATATATTTTTTATTTTTTTGTTACTATGACTATGGTGTAAATATAAAAGCCCTCATGTACTGCCCACATAATTTGACCTAAAATAATTGTAACATAATTTTATTTTTTAGTGTATAGAGAATGATGTCTACATCAATCACACACGATTTTTTTTAGAATAAAAATAAATAAATCAAATACATTATTAAGAAAAAGTAATATATGTCCTTCAAATTTATGAGACTATGTTAAAAACATAAAAAAATTACATATTTGAAAACTAGACATTCTCAATTATAAAAGGTTCTAATTTCATCAAAAAATATTATAAATAAAGTCGTCAACCATATTGTTGAAGTCAATTTTATTAGCAGATGCTACCATGAATACCTGCATCCGCTATAAACAAATACTTGCTAATTTTTATATTGGGCACACATTGATATAATGGGTACTCATTATTAAAGATGGTTGCGAGCACACACAAAAAGTAAATGTTATACTTTTTCATAATGGACACTTGTTACTAACTGGTATCTACTTAGGTTTAGGACTCCAAACCATAATGGGTCTCCATTTAGAAAAGAGTATACAATTTTTAGAGAATAGGTACCCATTTTGTGCAACATGTTTTGGCCCCACATTTTCTCCTCCTAAAGTGGATCCATTATCTTGCACTTGCCCTACCTAGAGATTTAAACCTCATAAAACTTGTGCATATTTGATACAATATAACTATATGAACTATGTATCCTTTAACATGTGTACTATGTAACTAACAATATAATTGTGTAGAAAAAGTATCCAAGGGGTAATGGTGTCATTGTGAAGGGTGTCTTAGGAACAATGTTCCAAACAAAGTCCACTGATATATCATCCAAGTGTCAATTCTCAATAAAGTGGCACAAATTCTTATATGTTGTCTTCAGGAAAATACCACTATAACAAATGCTTTTGGGATCAATAACCAATCTAATAAATTGTCATAAAAATATCATTGGAAACATATGATTGTCACATACATGTCATGGCCAATAAGGTAGATCATCATAAAAAAATAGAAAACATAGTGCCTTGTGTCACGTATAATCAAAGGTTTTGAAAAGTAATGTACATAGAAGGGTAATAAACTCTAACTATATAAAGGAGAAGTGAAAGGGGAAAGGCATTCAATTTTCATGAATACACATAATAGATTGCACATGATAGTCATCATGGTACACCACAAACCACATGTCACCTATTGCCTAGACAAGGTATGAGAGGTTAGATAGTTGTCAAAGAAGTGTGTTAGTTGTAAGCTAATTTTTTCATTAATTTGTTTTTATTTTCAATCTTCCCAAAAATGTTCATTTTTTATTCTTTTAGGGTAACAAAGATTTTAAGGTATTTCCACTTCCATAAAATTGATCCTATTTTTTGTGAAAAATACCCTATTATCATGGAAGTGATCTATAGTCTACAAAATCGATCCACAAAGTCAATGGGCCCAAATGTAGAATCCATCTATGAAATTGACTTGCAATTTACAAAAACAAACTATAATAGTTGAATTATAATTTTTCAAATTTTAGCAGTGATGTGATATTTTTCAGCAGTGTGACAACTAACACTACATTGTATTTTGTGGATGTAGGGTGAGTTAGAGATTCGGGAGTTGGTGGGTAACTGCCATATTCGTAACCTAAGATTATTGGGATCCCCAAGGGTTAGCATCTTCAACTTTTAGAGGAATTGGGGATGAGGTATATGACCAACTTACCAATATATAGATATATGATTGGTACATGCTAACCACATTAGTAGAGTAAGGGGATTCTGAACCAACTCCTTTGATTTCCCAATTGGAGAGTTTATAGTCACATTAGAGAATGTTTGGAGGATATTGAGGTTACTAGTCCAAGGGATACAAGCTACAAATAAGAGGTAAATGAGCTATGAGAGGGAGATGGTACTATACCATTACTACAACATAGAGATAGACATGTGCAGGGTGGAGTGTCATTTGTAGTTATCATGCTAGGAGATGCACAGAAGGGGCACAAGTAGATATTGTGATCCTTCTTGTGTTGGTGCTACTAGACAAAAATGGATCCTTCATTCTGTATGGACTAATTCACATATGTAGTGAGAGATATGGAGGAGCATATGAATATCTATTTCTTTGGACAATACATGCGAGTGAGTCCATACCATACTCTACATAGGGTTATAGTTAATGGGGGATCTAATGTGAGGGCCATAGCACTACTCTAGTGTTGGGAGGAAGAGCATATATGTGTGACCTAACCCCATAGATTACTAACAGAGGTGGCCAGTGAGAGACCATGGGCATTTAGATGGGATACACAAGGTCGATGAATATGGCATGAGGGGAGGACCTTAGATGATCAGAGATGGACCTTTGACCACTTAAGGCTAGATATGGTCACCCA
This sequence comes from Cunninghamia lanceolata, assembly GCA_027924645.1. Lineage (NCBI taxonomy): Eukaryota > Viridiplantae > Streptophyta > Pinopsida > Cupressales > Cupressaceae > Cunninghamia > Cunninghamia lanceolata. The sequence continues at coordinate 1,954,321 of BSBN01000286.1, read as the reverse complement.
AAGTCCATATAGAGCTATGAGGGCATGACCTGAGGACCAAATATTTTTAGGAAAGATATAGTGATACAAGTGGTTTACAATATGACAACCCACAATGCTAGTAGAGAGGTTCCATTATGAATAGGAACACTATTAGTTTGGGTTGCAAAAAATTGTCATGGCTAAGCCACAAATATATAGACAACATTAGAGATCATCATTCGAGGAGGGGGAGATACTCATACCACCATTTCCTATAGAGGCCCCCACATATGACATTGAGGTAGATGAAGTTGTGTACATTACTTACACAGATGACACACATGTATCTTATTTATAGACTTTTAGAGGAGAGCACACCCAATTTTTATGTATCCGCTAGTAGAGGGAGTTGTAGGAGGAATTGTAGAGGAACCACCCCTAACTATAGGAGTAGTGGATGAGAGTATGGAGATGGGCAAGGAGAAGGCACTACTATAGTAGGTGTCAAGATGATAACCTATGTATATGATTGATAAAGTTTGAGATTTTTATAGTACCATGTAAATATAATAAAGATATCTAAAATCAATATGAAATATAATGTGTAGGCACAATAGCAGAGTGGATATGCATGATCCTACTATAGTGGATTATTTAGCACAAGATTTACCTACAATGCCAATGATATAGAGAGACTATGACCATGTTGGCCACTTTGCCTCACTATTTGATCACATGGGTAAGGCATGGTTACTTTCTTCACATCGATAACCAAGTGTGCTATGTGACAAGATAAGAGGGACAAAGCATGGATGAAGATCAAGATACTATGACTAGAGTGAGATGGATCACATAAAGATAGCTCAAGAGGTTGTGGATGGAGACATACACACTATAGGTAGTACTTGAGGCTATGCAAGTGCTAATAGATATGGTATAAGGAAATAAGGACACCCTATTGGCTAATAGGTACAAATCATAGGGGATCTAACACAAGAACAATCACAAAATCTCCACTTACAATAGATGTGGTGGGCACAATCATCTTCCAAGAGTATGAACATTATAGTTTGATGTAATAAGTTTACATGGGGAGGTGTGTTGACTACAAATCATGATGACAGTTGCTAGCTAGTCAATCAAGGAATAAATTGATAATTATAATAATGAGAGTTTATGCCAAAGCTATTTTTGCAAAGAATGTCATTTGAACTTTAAAGTCAGGTCATTGTGTTTTTGTGTATTGAATGATAGTTGATGTTAATCTTATGTTGTTGAAGCTATCCAGTTGTTACTCAATAATTGTTGAAAATTCATGTTCATAAATTTTTGAAGTAATTTGAAAGTAGATTGTTTTGAGCAAACTTTGTACTGGAAAAATCTATACATATTTAAATTGTAGCTTTGAATGCAATTTGACTATCTCATTCATGAAATCTTGAGATGTTCACGTATTTAACTATTTCCTAGTAATGTGGATCTATTGGTATCTAATTTAGCCAATTGTCAACATTCATTAGTGTTATCCCATCAAATCTTTGTCTACAACTAAATACTAGTCTATGCTTTAGCCAATAGAAGGTTGTGCTTGTTCATGCTTAAATTGTTTATTCTCCCTAATCTAAAAATCCTGTTGCAGGTCTTGACTATTGATAGTCTGAAGCTTGCATTTGAGACAAAAACATACTCTGTTAGATATTTCCATTTATGCAATATCCCCCATGAAATCTTGTATAGTGTGCATAATTGTGAATTTTGTTAGTTTTAGGTTTAGTTAGATCATAGAGAAATTCACCTTAAAATTTGAAGAATGATTCTAATATATGTGTTGTTTTAATTTGTGTTGTCTAGCAATAGAGAAATGAAAACACTAACACTTCCCAAATCTCATTTGCACTAAACAGTTGGACTCTATTTTAGCTAGTAGAAAGGTGGTGTTGTGCTTAGGTTAGATGCTTCCATTCATAAAATCATAAAATCCTACTTGTGAAACAAGTGTTGATACTAGTCTTGTACTCATGTACCCAAGGCAAAAAGGCATATAGATAGTTATTTCGTTCATGCAAATCCCCCAGAAGAGAATATTGTAGTGCTTATATCTATATATTTTGTCTATAACTTAGTGTCTAGGGTGGTTTAGATCTCAAGGAGCTTCCACTTATAATTTGATGATAAATTTTACCTCTTACGCTATTTCGTTTTGAGTTGTCTAGAATGAGACAAATTAAAATGCTAATAGAAGCAAAGCTTCTTCTCCTTAGTGAGATCTCTTGGATGAGACTAAAATCTTTCAATATATACCACCATTAATAGGCACTTCAAGCAAGGTCACGAAGAAGATTGCAATGGTAAAGAGTCGGGGGCAATGGCCAAGAAGAGTTTATGACAGTGAAAGCCAAATACCAAATAATTAATACAATAGACAGGTTATAGCATTGACAAAGACAATATGTTTCAACTTAAGCTAGTGTGTATCCTCCACTAACAAAACAAATTTCAATTCAAATGTGATGAATAATGTAGATTCTAAGAGGTTGAAATCAAACTAATAGCATACATGTAAACAAAAGAAAAAAGTTTTGAAGAAGTTCAATGAACAATTGTAAAATTTCTGTGACAATCCAAGCTAACAAAAAAAGACCTAATACTTTTTTTTTTAGTATTAATTTAACCTCTATCAATTGATCTATAATAGGGAACACGATCTATTAACAACAACAATTTCCTTTGGTAAGTCATTATGAACTTCTCGTGAAATAACATTTTGGGTGTCTTAGATGTGAGGGTAGCGTCGAGCTCAATAATTCATGACCAAGGTTATTTGGTTCGAACACATACAAATCATTAAGCATTCGCAAAGACGAACATATATTATCAAGCATTCACAATCATGTAATGGGGCAAATCAGCTTAATACAAAATGAGGGATTATGGGAGGTGCAAGGGTCATTCATCTCATCGAAATGAATGACCCTTGCACCTCCCACTTTGAAACAATAAGAACTCGCCCTTTAATCGTGTGAGAGCCCTTAGATAATCAATCTTACAGTAAGATCTCACAGCCCAAAGTTCCAGTGACTTCATCCTCATGCAAATACGAACATAACTATCATAGAGCAAATACACGCCAATGATCTGGGACTGGCCACCATGTTTACTCAACGATATTCGACTAATTATGCAATAGCAGACTGACAAGATCATAATGATTTCATCAGAGTGCATGGACCATACTATGCTCCAGAATATCCTTTGGAAACACAATCAATCAATCTCAAAATTTCTTGAGTTTGACACCTCCTAAGGAGTGCAGGAGGTTAACATGTTGCTTACTAATGTCATTATTTGTTGGGCTCACTAACCTAATAAAACAGAAGGGAGAGGGCCTTCCAAAACCGAGTTGGATTTCTTGGGACCAGTAGCACAATGCTATTTTGGCATTATTAAGGGAACTCCATATGATTGTGCGAGCCATTAGATTAGATTCTGGTGCCAGTTGGGAACATGGAAACATTGACAACCCTTGTTGGTTACGGGAAGCTACCATGTAACGTTGCTGACGGAACAATGTCATCATGCATGTAGTGAAAAATTAAAAGAATAGGCCCACCATAAATCCAAGTTGGACTTGACCAACCAACAATACAAGATAGCTCTAACATGTTCAACGGCTGCATAGGAGTCGCACAAACCACATGATCAAGTGAAGATCAAATGGTGGGTGCACTCTAGAACTAACAATATACATTATCAATATTTGTGGTTGTAAGGATCATTGGATCAAAGTAATATCAACATCCATAATTCTCATCGCCAATGTAAAACCTTGTGATCACAAAATACAAGCAGGAATCTTATAAAGCATAATAATCATTGCAAGTGTTACCTTGGTTTCATGATTAAACAAAATAGGTATTAAGCACTTACATGGAAAATCAATTCAATTCTGAGATACAATTTAATGGGTTACTCCCTTGCAATTTGGGGACATGAGAATTACTTGTAAGTAAAAGATTCAATTAGTTCCCAAACATGAATTTGTAAGTAATATATTCAAGCATAAACATGATTCGGGCTTCAATACCTAACAAAGAGGTGTTATGAGCTTGTAGGAATTCTTGAAATTACTCAACCTTAGTAATTAAGACCTTAGCTCAGTCTCCAGGCATGAATATAGTCTATATGAACTACCTCAAGTTTCTAAATAATGTAACATTATTCACTTAGCACTTCATGAACACCATATCAAAAACATCAAACATTAGCGATAAGGATTGGCTCCACAAATATCCATTAAATAGATAGGAGTAAAAGACAAAACCTTTATTTATAAACTTAATTCAGAGTCATTAGGTACACACAAGCAACTAGAATCCATTCAATGCACACTATCATTCAACTCTAAATGATGACTTTGAATTAAGGTCATCATTTAGAGTTGAATGATGACCTTAATTCAGAGTCATCATTTAATTCTAAATACAAACTATATCCAATCAATTGAATTCAAATCAATCAAAACTCTCATTGACTACACATCACAACAATCCACCAAAATTCTAAGGACTTGGTCTACAAGACAACTTTTGCAATCTTCCTCCGAAATTGAACTATAATCTATAGATCGTCCTTGTCAAGCCACAATATCAAGTTGCTTCTTGCTATCCATTTATGTTGATACTTGAAGAATCTTATCATTTCTTTCCTTTTTCCCAAAAGTGTGGAGGATTTTGGTTGAGGACCAACCCAAGTATCAAGCCTACTTTTCCACCCAACCACCCTCACAATGGAGTATACAATTTCATAGGGGTGACAATAAGGTGTGAGGCCAACTAGAAATTCTTGTGAGATCACCCAGAGCATGGCTATAACCATTTGAGCTCCTCAATCAATTTTTTCCAGTCTCTTCTCAAGTTCATGCCTTGCATTATTCATGATCTTAGCCAATGCACACACCCACACATAGAGGGCTTACTAGTCATACCATTATGCATAGTTTTTGCAACAAGACCTCTAGACTCAATTTCATTGTGGGACAATTGTAACCACTCCATTGGGCTCACTCGTGCAAGTGAATAAGGGAAAAAACCTTGACAACAAGGCAACACTATCAAACTATAACTAGCATAGCCATCATTTTGTACCAATAGAGTGACCATTGTCTCACTTCTATTAATCTACCAAGATGACCATCATTCACAATGAGTATAATCATGGAGCTCCGCTCTCCATTATTAGGTGGCTATACAACACACCAAGGCCTAATGGTTGATCTACTCCTCAAGTTTCCCTCCTACCACCTATGACCTAAGGTACTTAACCACTGAGACATCCTCATCATTGGCTCACATGTATATAGTGTAATACATGAATTACATGGATTGTAGAATTTCTTGTCTAATTGACTTAACAATATATGACACATACACTTTATTAGCATTTTAATTTGCACCTTCTAATGTGATGTAGAATAGAATAGATGAACAATAAAATTGCTCTTTGAATTAGAAGGGGGAAGCTCCTATAAATTAAAAAACTAACCTAAACCTAGACAATATGTACTTACAATTTACAATGTTTACAATGATTTTTGGGGTGGTTCACATTCATACTGAATAAACTTTAAATGTGTATCTCTTTGGGGTTTTCCTAGTGTAAAAGGATGAAAGATTCTTTCAACATAAGACAAAGGATTTTAAGTTTTTTGAATTGAAGGAAATCTCTACTACTACATGCTTGTGTTGTTCAGCTAAATGCAAAGACTAAACAATGCAAATACACAAATGGAGTTGAATAGGCTAACACATAAACATGAATTCTATGGTTAAATTAAATGCAAGATTCAAGACAAAATCATGATCTATATCTGATGCAGAGGAAGGACCTACTTTAGGACAGACCATGAAACTTTGTGCATTCTTGACATTTTAACCCCTAAAACCTGGTAGCCTTTCAAAATGACCTTTTAGACCATAACTTTTAGTACAGACCTGATACTCAAAATGTAAGAACTGTTTGGGATACTCTTTTGGCCATTACTACACATATCCAAAAATGGGTAGCGGTTTCTTTGTACGGATTAGGGTAAATTTTGACTGTCCTCTTTCTAATTAGGCCTAATTTCAACAATGCAACTAGCAATACATATGATCTAGAATGGATTAACACCTAATCATGGTAACATTGGTATGTCATTGACTCAAAAGTCTTCACACCTTCCAATCCTAATGATCTTACACAGGTTTTAAGGTTTACACTCAACAATAAGTCCAAACTTGACTGTTACCCCTTCTAGGTTTTCACCATCATACACAGTCCTTATAGGGAAATCTTTGCATATTGTCATATAGTTGTTATTAAAGACTAAAAACACCTTGATCAAGTCTGTAGGACCCTTCCACACACTCCCAACACCTTCTCCAATCACAAAAAGATAAAAAATTGCATTGGTGACCTCCAAACTATCATTCAATGTCTTCACAGTCTGATACATTCAGCATATCAGACCTAAAACCTTCCAAAAGCACATGCAAACTTCATCATGGGACCCTGCATGGATGGAATATGATACATTACATTATTATAGACCTTTCCACCCATTGTGGTGATGTTTCCACAGGTGGAAGGCCAATTCATGCCATTTACTTACTCACTGGTTACCCTAGGTAGGGTTTCGACTAGTTTTTAGAAAAAAATGCAATAACTAACTCAAGACTTGATGAAAATTGATGCAACCAAAAGAAAATGAAATTAGATTCATATACCAACATGATCCAATTAGTTTCAAACAATCATGTGGTCCATATAGTCTGTACCGAGGGAAAGAACAGATTGCAACGTTCAGAAAACACAGAAAAAAAAACTTGCTTTATTTCACCAAAAATGCAAAATCCATTTTCCAATGCTCAAATCTGACTTTGGAGGGTGCATACATATATTTATAATCAATCCCAACTAATTTGAAATGGTTTCATGGTATGCATGTAACTCTTGATTTTTACACCTTTCCACTTGTTTTGCCACATTGACAATTTTTGCAATTTTCCAACTTTTCCCACCAACGACTAAACCCACAACCAAAAATGAATTGAATACATAGGAGATGGTCATAAATGACCTTATTAAGGTCACTAAAACCCATTTTCAACCCAAAATTACAAAAATACCAAAAATGAGCAATAATGAAGCACCTAGTGCCCCTGCACCATACACCCAAGGGGAAGAATACTCAAGTCCCACTTGAGTGCAGGTCTTGAATAGTGTATCCATGCTTGATGATATCAGCTTCAAACATCCAAGTAGCATCTTCCATGGGAAGACCCCTCCACTTGACCAAGTATTACAAATAGGTGGTGTTTCTTGTCTTCTTGAGCTCCTTTGTATCTAATATGCACTCCAACTCTAAAGGATTGCTGGGAGGAAGGTCTCGGATCCATTCTTCATCTTCAAATGCTTGAGAACCTACTTCATTACCTATAACAACATCCCCTTTGAAAGGGTAAAGGTCAGAAACATTAAATATAGGTGAAATTCCAATTCCACTTGGTAGTTCAATCTCATATACATTTCGACCAAACTTGTGATCAACCCTACAAGGTCCAATTTTCTTCATTTGTAGCTTGGAATACTGTCCCTTAGGAAATCTCTTCTTCCTTAGATGAACTAGAACCAAATCTCCAATCTTAAAAGTGACTTCTCGCCTATGTACATCAACCCTTTGTTTATACTTTTCAACACTCTTTTGCAATTGATCCTTGACCTGTTGGTGAATCTCTTTCATAGACATAGCAAATTGTTCACTCTCAGCACTTATCCTCTCCATCCCACTTGTATCTCTCAATTCAAAGACTCCTCTAGGCTGCAACCCATAAACAACTTCAAATTGACTCTTACCCACACTCCTATTTACTAAAACATTATATGCAAATTCTGCCTAAGGCAAGATTAGATCCCATTGAGTACAATGCTCTTTTGAAAGACATCTCAAGAGGTTACCAAGACTCCTATTGACTACCTTAGTCTGCCCATCAGTTTGGGGGTGATATGCAGAGTTGAAACTAAGGTTAGTGCCAAGTTTCTTCCACAAAGTTCACCAAAAATGCCCAACAAACTTACTATCCCTATCTAAAACAATACTCAAAGGCAAACCATGAATCCTTACCACTTCTTTGAAGAACAAACCTGCAATGTAGGATGCATCATTAGTACTCTTGCATGGGATGAAGTGTGCCATCTTGGAAAACCTATCCACTACAACATAGATAGAATCAAAACCTCTAGGTGTTTTTAGTAAACCCATTACGAAATCTATGCTTATTGATTCCCAAGGCCTATTGGGAATGGGAAGAGGCTGATACAAGCCTACATTAGTACTACTATCCTTTGTCCTTTACCAAATAACACATTTCTCAACAAACTTCCTTACATCACTTTGCATTTTAGGCCAATAATAGTGCCTTCTCAGCTGCTCCAAGGTCTTATCAAGACCAAAATGACCTGCCAAACTACCACAATGCTTCTCCCTTATGAGATTATCTCTCATGGAACATTTAGGCACACAAAGTTGAGCCCTTTTGAATAGCAAACCATCTTGAATAAGAAAATCAAAACTAAACTCATGAAGAACACCATTAGATTGGCTACAAGATGCATAAATCTCCTTGAAATCAACATCATCTATAAACATATCTTTTAGTGCTTCAACACCTACACTTTGCAACTAGATTTCTTGCATCAAGAGTGTCCTCCTCCTCAATGCATCAACTAATTTGTTTGACTGCCCCTTCTTATGCTTGATGGTGAAGGTGTAATCTTGCAAGTATTCTACCCATTTAACATGCCTATGAATGAGTTTCTCTTGACTGTTCAAAAATTGGATAGCATGGTTATCAGTAAAGACTATGAACTCCTTGGGAAGTAGGTAGTGTCTCCACTTTTTCAAGGACTAAACTAAGGCATACATCTCTAGGTCAGAGGAAGAGTATTTCTTCTTAGCTTCATTGAGTTTTTCACTAAAGAAAGCTATGGGCCTACCCTCTTGACTTAAGAATGCCCCTATGGCATAACCACTTGCATCACACTCGATAGTAAACACCTTATTGAAATTAGGTAAAGCTAATATGGGCTACTCTGCTACCCTTTTTTTAAAATATTCAAATCTCTTTTCAACCTCACTAGTCCAAACAAACTTCTTTCTCTTATCCCCCTTTATAGTATCAAGCATTGGAGCACAAATATGATTGAAACCCTTAATAAATTTTCTATAAAAAGTGGCCAAACCATGGAAACTCCTTACCTCAATAACTGATTTGGGTGTAGGCCAACTTAGGATAGCTTCAACCTTGCTTAGATCCATCTTCAAGGTGCCCTTTAATGTAATTACAAAACCAAGATATACCAACTCTATCTTCATAAACTCACACTTCTTCAGATTTATCATTAGTTTCTCTTAATTCAATCTTCTCAAAACCAAATCCAAATGATGTAAATGTTCTGCCTTACTTTTACTGAAAACAAGAATTCCATCAATATAAAGCTTGAGGACTTCATTCATTAACCTCATGAAGGTACTAGGTGCATTGGAGAGACCAAATGGCATTACAAGACACTCATAGAGCCCTTCATTTGTTTTAAAAGTTGTCTTCCATTCATCTCCAGGTCTAATCCTAATTTGGTGATACCCAATCTTGAGGTCTATTTTGGAAAAGTAGCATGCACCACCCAAGCAATCCATCAAGTCTTCTATTCTTGGGATTGGGAATCTATACCTGATTGTGATCTTATTGATGGCCCTAGAATTAGTGCACATCCTCCATTCACCTCCTTTCTTTGGTGCTAGGATAGTGGGAACCAAACGAGAATTGAGGCTTTCTTTGATTAACCCTTTATCAAGAAATTCTTGGACCTGTCTCTTAATCTCCTCATTTTGTTGTGGTGTCATCTTATATGCTCCTTTATTAGGTAAACTAGCACCTAGGATGAAGTCAATATGATGGTTAATATCCCTCATTGGTGGTAGGGAGTTTGGGAGTTCATCAACCACAATGTCAACATACTTGTCCAACAAATCTTGGACCTCCATAGGCAAATCATCAAACTTTGTTTCTGTCACAACAGACCTAGGCTTGGCTATGATGGCAAAACCCATATTCTCCTCTTCCATGGTCTTTATGAATTCGTTCTCTCCTACCAACATCACATTGGATTCCACTTGTGGTGTTTTATCTTCATCTTTCAATGGTGTTAGAGTATACGAGATTCCATCCTTCTCTATGAAATATGTGTTCTTTCTACCATCATGTTTGGCATTTCTATCATATTGCCATGGTCTACTAAGTAACATATGGCACACATCCATTGGAATGATATCACACAATACTTTGTCCTTATAACCCCCTATTTGAAAATCTACCCAAAATTGTTCATTCACCAACACTTGCTTCCCTTTGTTTAACCAAGACACCTTGTATGGAGTGGCATGAGGCAATCTTTTCAACTTTAACTTCCCTACCATTTAAACAAAAACCAAATTGTCAGTACTACCAAAATCAATAACAACATTGTAACATTTACCTTGTCATTTGCATGTAGTCCTGAAGAGTGACTTTTTTTGAGGTGGTTCCTTCTCCATGGGCACTTTGATCAAGGTTCTTCTCATCAATAAGGACTCCAATTTTTGGTTCTGCATTTTGTGATGGGGAATTAACACTTTTAGCATCATCTCAACCTTGTGCAATATAATTTCTCCTCTCACCTTTAAAAGAAGTAGATGACTACTCCCCAGGGTATTGCCATGCTTGATGACCTGCAAATTTATTGCATTTGTAGCACTTTCTAGTGAATCCACTTGAGCCTCCTCTATTGCCAATTTTACCTCTAAAATTTGGTCTTCTTCCTCTAAAGCTGCCCCTTGAATCAGATGTTTGTTCTTTTGAGTTAATTGTCTCTCCTTGAGACCTTTGGGACTATCCTCTACCAACAAAAGTCCCTCTTCCTCTGAAATTTTTCCTTCCCCTACCTCTACTTTGCTTTTCTTGTCTCCTCCTCAACTTATCTTCAGCTTTGATGGTCAACTGATAGCATTCTTCCACTATTCTTAGACTTGTGAGACTTAGTTCATCTTGTAGGCTATACTTTAGCCCATTCAAATACCTTACAACTTTGTCAACATCTTCTTTCATGTGTCCTAATCTTATGCTTAGTTTGTAGAACTCTTCTGTGTATGTCTTCACATCCATATCTTTTTGCTTCAAATTTTGCAACCTTCTATATAGCTGAATGGCATAATCACTAGGTAGGAATTTACCTTTCAATTTGGAAACCATTCTCTATCCCAATATTTGATCTTTGCCTTTTCTTTCTTCTTCCTCTCTTCTTGCACATAGTCCCACCATAGGGATGCATGTCCTTTTAGTTTTGTTCTTGCCAATTTCACTTTCTACTCCTTAGGTATCTACTCAAACTCAAAATACTTATCTAATTCTCCTATGCAATATAAGAGTTCTTCTCCATTCAGACTTCCTAAATATACTGGAAATTCTATTTTTACCTTGGAACCATCATTCTTAACTGCCTTTAATAATTTCTCCAACCTCTTCCCATCAGCATCTCTTTCTTCTTCAAGTTCTTCTTGTGGTGTAATTTCACCCACTTCTTCTTCTTCTTGGTCACTCAAATCTCCTATGACCACTTCTTCTTCTTGGTCACTCAAATCTCCTATGATCACTCCTCTTCTCTGGTTGGTCTCAACTAATGTGAGTCTTGCATCAAGGCTTTCTCTTATGGCTCTCAATTCTGGGGCAATAGAGTCTCTCACCTCTCTGATTATTCTTTCCACATTCACCCTTGGGGGTATCTTGGCCGATCTTCAAAATCAACTTATTTGTGACCTCTTACTAATCTTCCTTGCTCTAATACCAATTTGATGCAGAGGATGGACCTACTTTAGGACAGACCATGAAACTTTGTGCATTCTTGACATTTTAACCCCTAAAACCTAGTAGCCTTTCAAAATGACCTTTTTGACCATAACTTTTAGTACATATCTGATCTTCAAAATGTAAGAACTATTTGGGATACCCTTTTGTCCATTACTACACATATCCAAAAATGGGTAGGGGTTTCTTTGTACGAATTAGGGCAGATTTTGGCTGTCCTCTTTCTAATTAGGCCTAATTTCAGCAATGCAACTAGCAATATATATGATCTAGAATGGATTAACACCTAATGATGGTAACATTGGTATTTCATTGACTCAAAAGCCTTCACACCTTCTAATCCTAATGATCTTACACAGGTTTTAAGGTTTACACTCAACAATAAGTCCAAACTTGACTGTTACCCCTTCTAGGTTTTCACTATCATACACAGTCCTTATAGGACAGTCTTTGCATGTTGTCATATAGTTGTTGTGATTGATTATTTGAAACTAATGTAAGAACCTACTTAGATATTTAATACTCCAATGAAAATAAGATAAATGCAATAAACCAAAGATATACCTTGCAAAACTGATTTACCTCATGTCTTCCATTGTTGCCTATCTCTTCAATGATCTTGTAGATTATGATTGAGCTCTCAGAAGTATGACTTCCTTTCTATTTTAAGATGACAAAGAGAGAATGTCCTTGTGGAGGATAATGCAAATTGGGATAAACTACAATGAAACACTAAGATGAATGATGAAGATTATGATATGAAGCCATGGATGATGATTATGTAATGAGGATAATAAGATTACAATGCAAATGAGGGGAGCCAAAGGCACACTTGATAGCTATGATGGAATTTATGTAGCATAAGTTTGCTAAATCTTGAATGATGTAAAATGAGTGTGAGAACCTTGCTTTTGTAGGCTAAGGATGGACCAATTCCAAGTGTCATAAGATCCATGGTGGAGAACAAGTGATGTGAATGTGTACAGTGGAGATTTCATTAGTTGGGATGAGGGAGATAAACATGGAAGATATTCCTACTACATTTACAAGGTAGAGGAATATGTGGAATCATAAGCCACATGTCATGATGCTCACAAAGACCTGAAAGTTAAAAGTGGAAGACTTTGAGAAGATTGTGAAAGGACTCTTGGTTGTTGGAATGTGAGAAATAAACTAGGATTTTGAAAGACAATTGTCTTTGACCATGGAGATGATTGAGAAATAATAGGACACATGTGGAGAAGAAATAGGGATGGTTAGAGGATAAATATGACATGTGGGTGAGGATAATTATATAATTAAATATTAAAAATATTCAATTATGTGTGCAACATGATGAGTTGTATATTGAGGTAGAAATGATGTGGAATTATGAACTTAGGACTTAGGATAGATGATTAATTAAATTTGGGATTATTCAATTAAGAACTATTTAGAGGAATTTGAGTAATTTAATTAAATAAATTGATTTTTATTTAATTTTTGGAATAATGAACCAATTAAATAAATTAGGATATTTATTCAATTGATAGAGGAATAGGAATAAAATAAATAATAAAATATTTATTTAATTCAACTCAAGCCATTTTTAGGTGTGTACATTTTGCCCCTCTTTGAGACAATGTGTTTTATCACATTATTTCAAAGAATTAAAATTTTTTTGGTTATGATACATGCCCCAGTTTGCCCCTAGTACAGGTTTAATGATGGTAGGATGATGATAGGATGCCCCCTCAGGAGATTGATCGGGTTGGATTTTGTAAAAGGATGATGAACGATCTCACGATGTAGAAGAATGATAAAGGATGGCTAAGAAAATGGAGGATGCAAGATAAGGGATGGATGAAAGAGTTGAATGATATGTTATGCAAGATAAAATGACAACACACACAAGCAAACAAGCAAGCATGCACAAATGATACAAAAAACAAACAAGGTGTTGCCCCTGTCAAGCTGTCAACCAATGATTAATTGATAATGATTGATGATAGTGTTGTCATTGCAGGGAACAATATATCCCTAGATCAACACAAAGATGCGATAAAGACATATCCCACTGATAATGATGATTGATTGATTGATTGATTTGGCTTACGACAAGATTAGGATCAAGACCATTGATTACGATTGGATAATTTGACAAGATTGATTTACTCGATTGGTATGGATTAAGGATGACTTGCATTTGGATCATTATTTTATTTGATTGAATTGATTTGATGATGGGATTGATTTTGATGATTGGATTGATTTGATGGATTGGATTGATTTTGTTGATTGGATTGATTTGATGATTGGATTGATTTGATGGATTTTGTTAGGCCAAGTATGTACTCAATCATTAAACCACTTGGAAAAATGGATAACTTTAGATGAAATGAAAGAAATTGACTTGGATCTAAAGCCACTTGGAAAATGATGATTTATGGAATTCTTATAAATGGAATGGAATGCAAACCTATCATGCAGAAATGAGGCTTTGTCATCGTGTATACAAGTTTTTGAAGTACTTTTCCATCATTGAGCTTTTAAAATGTTGTAAGAAAATACAAGCATCTAGGTATAATTAAACCATAATGCCCTGAGTATCTCTTACATGGATTTTGATTTAGCAAGTTAATACAAGCATCTAGGCAAAATTGAACCTAGATGACCTAAGTATTGCTTGCATGTATTAACAGACAAGGATTGCACCCTTTCATGCTTAGATCCATAATGTCCTTGATGATCTTTTTCTAATCATGTCTTTAGACAAGCCATCACATTAATAAAGATTAATCCACAAACAACAAACAAATGAAAATAATCATGCCCCCATCATAGCTCCTCTAGTTTTAGACATCCTTGAGTAGCATATGAAAACATGATAACTAAAATTAAGACCTAGGACTTTAACGTATAACAAGCATCAAATCTTCTTACCATAGATATGTTTTCTTGCCATGAAATAGATATAATCATCTTGATAGTTTAGGCACCCTGTTGTTTGATAAAGTTTAATGTCTTGTGTCTAGCTTTTGTTGAAAAGGTTTGTTTGTAGTGTTGCATGTTGTCTAGAGATAATATCACGATCCGATTTGTTATCCTCTGAGTTTGTGACACTCAAGAATCTAATTCCTAACTAGGTCAAGGATTTTTCCCCCACTTGAGTAAAGGATCTAGTTATTATTGATGAAACATAGAGATGAACTGATGGCAGATTCTATGTAACGGGCCCTAAGTCTTGGTGCAAGGAAGTAGGTGGGATTGGATGGATAGAATGATGGGTGATATGGGATGGGATGGATGTACACTTAAGATAGGGTGGATGTGATCTCCAAAGACTATGTCGCATAGGAATAACTTACCCTATTCTAGGTGTAAGGCTTAGGATTTGACATGACAAAGCTTATGACGAAGGAGGATGATAGGATTGGTTTGAAAGGGATGAGGTATGTCAAGAGATATCCAAAACATTTGTCAACATTATGCCCCTGATCTTTATCAAGATCAAAAGGAGGAAGAGAGGATGAAAGCATAACAATATGATAGGTATATGTAGGATAAGGATGATAGGATGGTATGGTAAGATAGGATGGAAAATGATAGGGTCGATGAGACAATGCACTCCCAAGGGTAAGTGACATAGAAGATCAACCAACACATGATGCATGTTTGCTAGGTTTTCATCATGGTACTTATCCATGGTGCCACCAAGGGTGGTTTTCATTGTTGGATGAAGGGATTTTTCTTTACTTTTTTTTTGCATAGGATAGGATGAGAGAGACTCAAATGTCTAGTTTTATGAAAGGTAGTAGTCATACTAGGGATGGATGTTATCACATGGACCATGTCAAGTCTCATTATGCTCATAGATGTTGGTATGGGATTTCATAAGAGTGAGATGAAGTAGGTAAATGGTGGATTATGGAAGGAATTATAGTGGATTATGATGTTGGATTATATAGGGAAGATAGTGGATTATGATATGGATTATGTAAGACTTATGCAAGGATGGATGAAAGACTTATGCAAAAACATGGACCATAGGAAGGTGATGTGTGAAATGTTGATATGTACCGAACAACTGAGAGGGGGGGTGAATCAGTTGTCTTGAAAACTCAAAAAATTCTGTGTTAAAGCATTAAACACTTGTCTGCATTGATTAAGATTTAACCATGAAACAACAAAATTGAAACATCAACCACATGTGCAACAACAACCACAAGAGACACCAGATTTATGTGGAAAACCCCAAGGTGGGGAAAAACCATAGAGAGGATTAGCTCTCAATAGATATTGTAATCTTGAAATAATGGTGATTAGGCTTGGTCACTCCATGGGCCTAATCATACTGACTCATTGTCATGAAGAACAACTAGGTTTAGTAGGCACACTGCCTTAACCCTAAACCTAGCAAGATTACAACAAGGGCTATTAAACCCTACAAAAACCATGATCAACACCTTTATAGATATATTATTGAAGTACAAAAGTTTCTCTGCTCTGCCTCTTCTTTGCTCTGCCTTGCAGACCTTTCTTAGAACCTTATCATTTCCGCACAAGGACCACCTTTTCATGACTCAAATACAAGTATTTATACACTACATCAACCTTGGAATGAACATCAAGGTCAACATTACAATCATCAATCATTGGAACAATCTCCAAGGTCGGCATTACAAACATTTACAAAATAGGACTTGACCTATTACAACATTTTGCAAGGGAGATGTAATAAGAATGCATGTGGATCATACCACACCTTAGCTGGGACTTAAACATGATCTTCAATGCTTCAACACGCCTTCACAATCTTCAAGAGATCTTTGCAATCGCTGGAAACAACTAAGTCAGCCAAGCTGGTTACACAACACACTGTCCGGAAGTAATCTTCAAACATCTTCACAATTCTTCCATGCAGACCAATGTAATGATGAGAACATGATTAGGAGGTATCCACAAGCACGTTATAATCATCTAGGGCAACTACACAACCCTCATCCACTTTATCCATAAGGATCTTCTCACCAAAACACATGAACTTCTTTGTCTTCATCTATCATAAAGGAAAGATAGCTTGCAGACCACCAAACCATGAACCACTGTAATTGTAGGTGCCAATACTCATCCCAAACTTCACTCTTGAATTGTAGAGAAAAATACTTTACTACAGAGGAATGTGGAGCATATTACATTCTCCCTGTCCTAACTATTCTTCCAAAAAAGGCAAACTTAACTTTGGCGAATGCAACTCTCTCAATCTTTCATACTGGAGGCTCAAAATCAGGATTCAACTACTTCAGGCATCCCTTTGAATAACTTCCAATCTACACAGCAAGATCTTTACCCAGAAGGAAATACAAAGTAGTCTACTAGGATGTTCTTCAACATACCACTCACTGTATGTGCTGGACTTCTCTGTAACTCACTTATTTCTTCCAGAGAGGCCAATTTTCTCAATATCCTCAATAACAGAGCTTCCTAACATGTAATAGAGTAAGATATAGTTGACACTAATGACAACAAGGATATTTTAACATTAATGACAACACCAATTAGGCACATGCTTGCAACAATCTCCCCCTTTGTCATTGATGGCAACATATGATGTGAAAAACTGCAATAGCCATCAAGACCAGATTCTACCCCTTTGTCTTCACACACTGCACTCTTTCTTTCTACACAATTCTCCCCCTTTCTCTTTGTGCTTCTTGTCTCTCTAAGTTTTTCACACGACTTCTCTCCCCCTTTGACATCAATGGAAAAGGGCACATGCTTGGACTCTTCAGAACTCTTTGACTACTCCCCCTAAGAAGTAGCCCTAAAAGGCATCAATCCAGATCTCTAAACACCTTCGGACTAATGCACTATTGTGCATCTTAGTTCAAAATAGGAGGGGTGATAACCCCTAATTTTTCTCTAAGAAACTTGAAAGTGTCCTTAGGCAGAGGCTTGGTAAAGATGTCAGCAATATGATCTTTGGTAGAAACATACTCCAACTTGACTTCATTTTCTATCACCTTTTCTCTCAGAAAATGATACGTGATAGATATGTGCTTTGTCCTTGAATGCATTATTGGATTCTTTGATATGTTGATGGTACTTGTATTGTCACAGAAGATTGTAATTGGATCTTCATACACAACTCTGATATCCTTCAAAGTTTGCTTCATCCATAACACTTGAGTGCAATTACATGTTTCTACAATGTATTCAACTTCTACAGTAGACAGAGTTATTGAATCTTGTTTCTTGATCAACCAAGATACCATCCTTTTTCCCAAGAAGAATGCACCTCCACTTGTGCTTTTCCTATCATCCATATCTCTGGCCCAATCTACATTAGTGTATGCTCTAAGGGTAAAGTCATTGTCTTTAGGGTACCACAAGCCATAATCCATTGTCCCTTTTCAATACCTTAGAATTCTCTTGATTGCCATCACATGAGATTCCTTGGATTCTACTTGAAACCTTGCTACAAGACACATTGCATGCATTATGTCAAGTCTAGTTTGAGTCAACTAAAGCAATCCTCCAATCATAGATCTATATGTTTTCTGATCTTCCATGGGTGAGTTATCATCTTTACTCAACTTACAACCAGTAACCATAGGTGTGCAAACTGGCTTGGAGTCTTCCATCCCAAATTTCTTTAACAGCTCTTTCACATACTTAGACTGAGAAACAAAGATACCTTTATCTGAATGGCTTAATTGTAGACCTAAGAAGAAGTTCATCTCTACAAACATAGACATTTCAAATTCACTTTGCACTTCTTTAGCAAAAACTAAGCACATACCTTCATTTCCTCCAAAAATAATGTCATCCACAAAGACTGCAACAATTAGGATTTGCTCACCATTTATCTTGAAGTAAAGATTGTTGTATGTAGTATGTTTGTTGAACCCTATCTGTATTAGATACTTATCCAACCATGCATACCATGCCTTGGGAGCTTGTTTTAATCCATACAAGGCCTTCTTCAATCTGCATACCATGTCACCTTGATCTGATAACTAGAATCCTTCCGATTGTTCAATATAGACCTCTTCCTCCAAGTCTCCATTCAAGAAGGTAAACTTCACATCCATTTGGTACACTTTGAAATCTTTGTAGGTAGCAAAAGCCAAAAACATCCGTATTGCTTCAATCCTTTCCACAGGAGAAAAAGTTTCTTCAAAGTCTATTCCTTCAACTTGAGTGTATCCTTTGCATACCAATCTTGCTTTATTTCTTACCACTTCACCATTCTCATTCAACTTTTTTTTGAAAACCCACTTTGTACCAATGACATTCTTATCTGCTGGCCTAGGAACAAGATCCCAAGTCTGATCCTGCTCTATCTACATCAATTCCTCTTCCATAGCCTTTACCCAATTTTCATCTTTGCAAGCTTCATTCATAGTTTTAGGTTCAATCTTGGAAATCAAATAGAAATTTACTTGTTCCTCTATAGCTTTTCTTCTGGTTAAGATCCCTTTGCTCTTATCTCTTATAATCTGATCCTTAGAATGATTTAATCTCGCATACCTTGGAGTTTTGGTGACACTTTTCGGGGCTTGTTCTTCTTCATCTGAGCTATCTTCTTGCTACACCACTTATGAAACTTCTAGTTCATCAGATTCATATCCATTTGAGTTTGATGGCCTTTCCTTGCTTTCATCAACTTTGACATTTGCACTTTCAATGATCATATTCAGCCTCTTGTTATAGCACCAGTATGCTTTACTCTTAGTGGAGTAACCAAGGAAGATTCCTTCATCACATCTAGCATCAAACTTTCCAAGATATTCTTCCCTTTTGATATAACATTTGCTACCAAAAACTTTGAAATATTTCATAGTAGGAACTTTGCCATGCCACAATTCATAGGGAGTTTTAGAGTTGTTACCTTTTACCTGGACTCTGTTTAGGATGTACACAGCTATATGAATTTCCTCTCTCCAATATGCATCTGACAAATCAGCTTCCTTCATCATGGTTCTAGCGGCTTCTTGAACTATTCTATTTTTCCTTTCAACAACTCCATTTTGTTGTGGAGTTCTAGGAGTAGATAGTTGTCTTTTTATTCCATGTTCTTCACAAAAGAAATTGAATTTATTTGATGTAAACTCCCCTCCTCTATTAGACCTCAAGCATTTGATCTTCAAATCCATCTCATTTTTAACCATTGCCTTAAATGCTTTGAACTTATCTAGGGCTTCAACTTTTTCTTTCAAAAAGGTAACCCAAGTCATTCTAGAATAATCATCAATAAGAAACATGAAGTACATGTCTCCTTGGAGACTTCTTACTCTGGTAGGTCTGCACAGATCTATATGCACTAGCTCAAGTAGCCCTTCAACTAATTCGTCCTTGCTTTTGAAACTTGTTCTTGTTCTCTTCCCAAATTGACACTCCTTGCATATTTGATTAGTAGGCTTCACAAGCCTAGGTAGATCTCTAACAACCTTTGTGTTACTTATCTTCATAATGTTATCAAAGTTTATGTGACACAACCTTCTATGCCATAACCAACTCTCATCAATCTGAGTCAACAAACAATAATTTTTAGTTCCTTTCAAGTGATAGATATTACCTTTGGTCTTTTTACCAATTGCAATGATTGTTCCAGAGCTTTCCCTAATTTTGCTTCCATTATCCTTGAAGCTTAGATCATAACCCTTTTCACACATTTGACCCACACTCAAAAGATTGTGCTTTAATCTTTTCACATACAAGACATCTTCAGTATTATGCTTGCCATCAAAAGAAATAGATCCTTTTTGATGCAGAGGCATCCACACTATATCATTCGCATATAGCATGAATGTCTGCAGACCAACCTCATCATCATCATATTCCCTAAAACTACCAACATCATCATATTTCGGCTTTACTCTGTCAGCATCATGTTTCCAAAAACCAACAGCATCATCATATTGCGGACACTCGCAATCATCCTCCTGCCGACTACTATTCACCTCCTCCGCTTTCCTCCTAACATCATCATCATGATGTTCAGCGGGCGCACACATCCTCTGGTTGCACTGTTCATCGGGCTCCGAACTCTAACGTCTTCATCATGATCTTCAACACTACCTTCGTCAGCAGGATATTCAACATCCGGTTGCTCCAAATATCCTAATGACGTTCACCTTCAGCAGCTTACCTTCGACGCTCCGCTACCCGACGACACAAACAACAGCATCATGATATAATTTATCCGGTTCTCTTCGAAACCTCCTGATGACGCTAATACACTTTCTGCCGATGCCGATACTTAACGACAGCAGGATGAACTCGCATAGGGGGGGATATCTCAATATCCTGATGACGATGACGTCATATCCTGATGACGATGACGTCACCCGATATCCTGATGACCTTCTCAACACTTAGTCAAAAAAACTCAACTTCCACTCCCGCATCTACTCGCGATATGCGGATGTTTGGCACTCCCGATATGATGATCCTGATGTCGATACGCTCCTCGGCTCCTCCTGCTGATGATCACCCCGACGAACTCACACTTCATGCACTCGACTGCATCATGTTCATCTTCACTTAACCGGATGATGATGCCTAACCCGACTGCAGGATATTTGCAGAAATATCCTGATGATGCCGTCTTCACGAACTTCTGCACTTAGCGAAATCTCTCTTCGCCGATCCACCAGGGATGACCTGATCCAACTCAGGGTGATCTTCCAACTCAGTCAGCTTATCAACTCGACCTAGCACATGAGGATGCTAGGGTCTTCAACATCTCTTGACCGCGATCCTGCACACCTGCATGCAAATGGAAAACAACCTACAATCTAACCTACTGTACATTACCATTCCACCGATCAGACAGATCAACCAGTGGAATGGATCAGGAAATCCATGCAACCACTCAAACCAGCAAATTGATCAAGCAATGGAATGCAACAGAGGATGAACACAAACAGGAATACTTTATTCGATTTCAAAAGATGCAACTACAATATGATGTTCCTCTCGCTCTGTCTCACTCTCGCAAAGTCTGATCGATGATTTACAATCAACCGATCTCAAGCTTATAAAGATTTCCCTATGAGTACTACTGACCCAACTCCAAGTGGCTGGGAACTCTCCAGGCGGCTGGGAGATCCCACCGAACATACATCATGACAGCTGTTATAACTAACTAGCTAAAAATAGCAAAAGCCTGGTCAGCATGATCTTATCCTGATCAGCATGACCTTATTACATGCAACTGGTCTTAACAGACCTTCTTAGAATCATAAACAAGACCTAAACTACTAACTGCCTTATCATGACTAGCTGTCAGGTAGGTGCTCCTGCACCATACTCCCCAAAAGAAAAGAACTCATGTCCCATGAGTTTAGCATGTGGAAGTCCTGCACCGTTACACTTTGCTTTGTCAGTCGTCTGACCTGCTCCAGCTTTATCTGCTGCTGTCTCTTGGCTGCTCCAAGACTTCTGAACTGTAACTTGCTTTCTGGCAAGTAAATCATCATGCCTGTTGATGTAGGCCTTCTTCTCACATACCCTGTGTTTGTCAGGTTGCCTAACCAGAACCTCTGGCTGAACTACCTCTGTGGTGTTCAACTGTACCTTTCTTTCAATCTTCATAGGACAAGCAATAGTCCCAACTATGACAACATCCTTGTCATGCCTCTCAACTGGTTGCTGTATACAAACCTGTTTCTGCACCTGCTGCTGACCTCTGTCAATCACAACTGAAACTGTCTTCAGCTTGTTATCTGTAACAACTCCTTTTCCTGCAGTATCCTGAACTGCCTTCATGCCTGCTCCCCTAGGCATCTGCACATACTCCTTCTTTCCTATTAAAATGATTTGAGCTGCCTTCTGTACTGCAGCTTTTGCCTGCAATGGCATCAACTTAATAGTCTTCCCATCCTTCTGGATGGTGTAGGTATTAGCATACCCATCATACAGTACCCTTCTGTCAAATTGCCATGGTCTACCCAGCAGTAGGTGACAACATTCCATAGGCAATATGTCACACAAAATTCTATCCTGATATGGTCCAATCTGGAAATCCACATATGCCTGTTCAGAGACAAAAAGTGATTGCCTATCACTCACCCAAGATGCCTTGTAAGGGTGTGGATGTGGAATCCTTTCCAGCTTCAGTTTATCCACCATTTCCTGAGATACCATGTTGTCTGTTGAACCAGTATCAATGACAACTTTACATACCTTACCTTTGCTCTTGCATGTGGTCTTGAAAAGAGCTCTTCTTTGCATCATATCCTTTGATGCCTGCAAACTTGTTTTCCTTAACATCAATGATTCTCCACTCTCTGGATATCCAAAATTCTCAGGACCTTTGTTTGAACTCTGTGCACTTTCTTCTTCCTTCTCTTCTTGTACCAATTGTACTCTCTTATCACTTGTTCTATCATTTCTGGATGATGAACCTTTATTTTCTGGACATTTGAAAGATGGATGACCAAACTCTCCACAGGTGTAACACTTTCCTGAAAATGTAGTAGAACCTCTACCACCTCCAAATCTTCCTCTATTACCTTTCCATCCACCTCTGAAATCAGACTGTCCTTGTCCTTTACCAGTGTCTTCTTGAACCTCATTGGTTTGCTTTTGTGCAGGGGCTGCTCCTCTTCCCCTATTGTTTCCTCTTCCTCTCATGGACTTCTCATGTCCTCTATTCAGCTTTTCTTCAATCCTGATTGCCATTTGATAACAATCCTCCACATTCTTAGGGTTAGCTAACACTAACTCATCCTGTATGTTAAACCTCAAACCAGCCAAGTACCTAGCCACCTTTTCTACCTCATTCTCATGATGACCAGATCTCATACTCAACAGATAAAATTCCTCAGTATATGCTTTCACATCCCTGTCTTTCTGCTTTAAAAATTGCAGCTTCTTAAACATCTGGATTTCATAATCCCTTGGCAAGAATTTACCCTTTATCCTTGCTACCATCTTATCCCATGAAGTGATCTTAGACTTCCCTTGCTTCCTTCTCTCAGATTGTACATAATCCCACCATACCAAAGCATGACCTCCTAACTTGGTCTTTGCAATTTTTACCTTCTGATCCTCAGCAACATCTTCACACTCAAAGTGATTATCCAGTGCAGCAATCCAATCTAACAACTCATCTTCATTCAAGCTCCCAGTATACTTGGAAACATCAACCTTCACCTTAGGTTTTTCACTCTGTACTGCCTTTAGCAGTTTTGCCAGTCTCTGGTCTTCAGCATCCAGATCTTCAGCTACCTCTTCATACTCTTCAACAGTATCTGCATCTTCTTCAGACTCACTGTCTTCCACTTCCCTCTTTTTGTTCTTTTCCAGGGCGGTCAGCCTGGCTTGAAGTGCTTCAGCAAGCTCCTTCATCTTCCTCATCTCTCTAGCATGTTTCTCCTTCATCTCCTGCAGTTCCCTTGCAGTACCATTACCTTTAGGAGGCATTTTGTCAACCTCACAATCAACACACAACTCAATTCTATCTCTACCTCTGCCCTTTCAGTGACAGAATCAACACACAACAGCCCAGACCTTTTGCTGAGCTCTGATACCACTATGATGCAGAGGCATCCACACTATATCATTCGCATATAGCATGAATGTCTGCAGACCAACCTCATCATCATCATATTCCCTAAAACTACCAACATCATCATATTTCAGCTTTACTCTGTCAGCATCATGTTTCCGAAAACCAACAGCATCATCATATTGCGGACACTCGCAATCATCCTCCTGCCGACTACTATTCACCTCCTCCGCTTTCCTCCTAACATCATCATCATGATGTTCAGCGGGCGCACACATCCTCCGGTTGCACTGTTCATCGGGCTCCGAACTCTAACGTCTTCATCATGATCTTCAACACTACCTTCGTCAGCAGGATATTCAACATCCGGTTGCTCCAAATATCCTGATGACGTTCACCTTCAGCAGCTTACCTTCGACGCTCCGCTACCCGACGACACAAACAACAGCATCATGATATAATTTATCCGGTTCTCTTCGAAACCTCCTGATGACGCTAATACACTTTCTGCCGATGCCGATACTTAACGACAGCAGGATGAACTCGCATAGGGGGGGATATCTCAATATCCTGATGACGATGACGTCATATCCTGATGACGATGACGTCACCCGATATCCTGATGACCTTCTCAACACTTAGTCAAAAAAACTCAACTTCCACTCCCGCATCTACTCGCGATATGCGGATGTTTGGCACTCCCGATATGATGATCCTGATGCCGATACGCTCCTCGGCTCCTCCTGCTGATGATCACCCCGACGAACTCACACTTCATGCACTCGACTGCATCATGTTCATCTTCACTTAACCGGATGATGATGCCTAACCCGACTGCAGGATATTTGCAGAAATATCCTGATGATGTCGTCTTCACGAACTTCTGCACTTAGCGAAATCTCTCTTCGCCGATCCACCAGGGATGACCCGATCCAACTCAGGGTGATCTTCCAACTCAGTCAGCTTATCAACTCGACCTAGCACATGAGGATGCTAGGGTCTTCAACATCTCTTGACCGCGATCCTGCACACCTGCATGCAAATGGAAAACAACCTACAATCTAACCTACTGTACATTACCATTCCACCGATCAGACAGATCAACCGGTGGAATGGATCAGGAAATCCATGCAACCACTCAAACCAGCAAATTGATCAAGCAATGGAATGCAACAGAGGATGAACACAAACAGGAATACTTTATTCGATTTCAAAAGATGCAACTACAATATGATGTTCCTCTCGCTCTATCTCACTCTCGCAAAGTCTGATCGATGATTTACAATCAACCGATCTCAAGCTTATAAAGATTTCCCTATGAGTACTACTGACCCAACTCCAAGCGGCTGGGAACTCTCCAGGCGGCTGGGAGATCCCACCGAACATACATCATGACAGCTGTTATAACTAACTAGCTAAAAATAGCAAAAGCCTGGTCAGCATGATCTTATCCTGATTAGCATGACCTTATTACATGCAACTGGTCTTAACAGACCTTCTTAGAATCATAAACAAGACCTAAACTACTAACTGCCTTATCATGACCAGCTGTCAGGTAGGTGCTCCTGCACCACTTTTCCACAAATCTTACCAGTTGTATCATCTCCAAAAGCTAACAAACTTACTTTTGTCCCCGGTCATGTGGTGAGAGTATCCACTATCAATAACCCATTCATCATTGTCCTTAATAACCTGAGCAGCCAAGGCATTCCACTTGTTTTCCTTCCTTCACACAGCTAGTAGAATTAGTAGACACATGATCTTCCTTAATAGCAATAAACAAGTATTCATTTATAGAATTACTGGCATTATCAGGTTCTCCATTATTTGATACTCCTTCATCATCATCAAAATCTTCAACATAATAACACTTCTTTTGGGTTCTAGGTCTGTTCTCATATCTTTTCCTATTCCTTTCAATTCTTTCATGACACCTGGAAACAAAATGACCTACTTTACCATAGGAAAAACATTTGAAAGGTAATTTTCCTTTATACTTATCGAAACCTCTTTGTAGTCTATCAGGGAAGTTGGCTTCAACTTCATCAAACTCATCTTTGGCTGATACCTTGTATTTTTCTGATCTGGAAGAACTTCCTAGAGTGATGGCTTTGAAGGTTGTCTCAACTTTCAGCAGAGCATCACTAAACTCTCTCATTTCAAAGGTAGTAAGATTACCAAGCAGCTAATCCCTATTTACCAGTTTAACTTGCATGAATTCTTCAATTACAGCTACTTTGTGACAATAGGCCTTTGGCAGGGATCTGAGAATTTTCATTACAACTTCCTTTTCATCGACAATTCTGCCCATGGCTTTTATCCCTATAATAAGTTCATCAACTCTTTGCATATAGGATAAACTGTTTTCATCATCATTCATCTTCAAACTTTCATATTTTTATTTCAAACTTTGCAACTTGGCTTCCTTCACATAATCATCTCCTTCATATAGATTTTTCAACTTTACCCATACCTTATTTGTAGTTTCAAGATCCACAACTTTCGTCAATATTGAGTCAGTTAAAGAGCTTAGCAGAGCATCCTTTGTCTTGACATCTATCTCATATTCTTTGAGTTCATCTTCAGTCATCAAACTGTTTTGAGGTATGGTGTATTCTATTTCTGTAGCTTTCCATACTGTGTAACCAAGACTAAGAAGATGGCTTTTCATTCAGGCCTTCCAGAGAACATAATTTGTGCCATTAAAATGTGGCACTTCCTTCTCAAGAGACATTCTGGATCTTCCTCAAGCTGTTAGACTTTCTTCTGAGGAACCTGACTCTAATACCAATTGTTGATATGTGTGGAACAACTGAGAGGGGGGGTGAATCAGTTGTCTTGAAAACTTAAAAACTTTTGCATTAAAACATTAAACACTTGTCTACATTGATTAAGATTTAACCATGAAACTACAAAATTGAAACATCAACCACATGTGCAGCAACAAACACAAGAGACACCAGATTTACGTGGAAAACCCCAAGGTTGGGAAAAACCACGGAGAGGATTATCTCTCAATATAAATTGTAATGTTGAAATAATGATGATTAGGGTTGGGCACTCCACTGGCCTAATCATACTAACTCACTGTCATGAAGAACAACTAGGTTTAGCAAGCTCACTACCTCAACCCTAAACCCAGCAAGATTACAACAAAGGTTGTTAAACCCTGAGGCTTGTTAAACCCTACAAAAACCACGATCAACACTTTCACAGATATATTATTGAACTACAAAAGTTTCTCTGCTCTGCTCTGCCTCTTTTTCTCTGCCTCTTCTCTGCTCTACCTTTCAGACCTTTCCTAGAATCTTATCATTTCTACACAAGGACCACCTTTTCATGACTCAACTATAAGTATTTATACACTACATCAAGGTCAGAATTACAATCATCAACCATTGGAACAATCTCCAAGGTCAGCATTACAAACATTTACAAAATAGGACTTGACCTATTACAACATTTTGCAAGGGAGATGTAATAAGAATGCATGCGGATCATGCCACGCCTTAGCTAGGACTTCAACATGATCTTCCATGCTTCAACATGCCTTCACAATCTTTAAGAGATCTCCGCAATTGCCAGAATCAACCAGGTCAGCCAAGCTAGTTACACAATACACTGTCTGGAAGTAATCTTCAAACATCTTCACAATTCTTCCACGTGAACCAATGTAGTGATGGGAACATGATCAGGAGGTATCCACAAGCACGTTATAATTATCTGGAGCAACTTCACAAACCTCAACCACTTTATCCATAAGGATATTCTCACTAGAACACATGAACTTCTCTGTCTTCATCTGTCATAAAGGAAAGATAGCTTGTGGACCACTAAACCATGAACCACTATAATTGTAGGTGCCAATACTCATCCCAGACTTCACTCTCGAACCATAGAGAAAAATACTTTACTGTAGAGGAATGTGGAGCATATTACTTTCTCCATGTCCCAACTATTCTTCCAGAAAAGGCAGACTTAACTCTGGCGAATGCAACTCTCTCTATCTTTCATATCAGAGGCTCAAAATTAGGATTCAGCTACTTCAGGCATCCCTTTGAATAACTTCCAATCCACACAGCAAGATCTTCACCCAGAAGGAAATGCAGAGTAGTCTACCAAGTATTCTTCAACATACCACTCACTGTCTATGTTGCACTTCTCTGTAACTCACTTATTTCTTCCGGAGAGGCCAATTTTCTGAATATCCTCAACAATAGAGCTTCGTAACATGTAATAGAGTAAGATACAGTTGACACTAATGACAAAAGGGATATGTTGACATCAATGACAACACCAATTAGGCACATGCTTGCAACATGAAATATGTAGGATAATGGGTGAAAGATGGGGAGATGGAGTAATGGAAAGGAATCATGACCAAGGGTTGCACACACCGTGATAAACATTGAAGATTTTGATGTGGAGGTGGTGTAGGAAGAAATGGCAATGTTTTCTTAGGAGATGGGTGATGTAGTAAATTAGGTACCCACATAGACTTAGTATTTTTATGATTTTTATTTTGCTTGTGGGTTTTTTTGAATTATTGAATGGAATGGGAATTTTGGATGGAAGGGGATGGTTGGGATTTTTGAGATGTGGATGTTCCATTTGATTTTCTTGATTTTTGCTTAGGAACCCAAACTACCTTAGTTTTGGCTTTTTCTTTTCAAGGTGTGGATTTGGATAGATTTTTAAATGTACTTTGCTTTGCCTCTTTGTATTTGTGCTTTAAAGCATGAGGATTTTTAGGATATTTTTCTTTATAGAAGGAGGTATTCACATTTTTATTTTATATCCCTTGGGGTTGGTGGAATGAGTGGAAGCTTCATCTTTAGACAATCTATGCATATGTTGGTCATGATTAGGATTTTTAGTGGATTTATGGATAAGTGGATAATTACGCATTGGTAGAAGTGGAAGCAAAGTGGATGGAGGGATAATATGAGTTGGAAGGAGTGGAGGTGAAGTGGATGGTGGAAGGTGTATGGTCACATGCTTTTGACATTTGTAGGATGATGGAGGTGGAATGGCAATATATGTCTTGGGTATATGATAGGGTTTACGGTGGAAAGTGGTGGATTTAGGAGGAATGGAGGAAGTGCCAACATCTTTAGATTGTTCACCTTGGGGTGTGTATCCAAGTCCATATGAGCGAGGAGGGACATTGACATGGATGGGATCCAAAATACCTTGTTTGTGAAGGCCTAAGCCTTTACCTTGGTAGTTAACTTTTTAGAGCATGCGATGGACTATGGGACTAGGTGTATTTTGGACACTAGACTTGAGTTGATTATTGGATGGAGAACAGAAAGTGGATAAAGGTTGCTATGTTCCTAAGGAAGAACACTCATGAATGAAAGTGGATAAACCAAGTGGATATGATGGTGGATTTGCAATGGAGTTGATAGTGCATGAAGAAGGATCATTAGGAGCTTGCTTATCATTGTGCTTGCTAAGATACATGGTATATGTTTGATCTTCTATGTTTATGTGTTCTTGGGAGGCACATGTCTCATTGTGACAAGTGGAAGTTTGTGGATCATGGATTGTACTAGTTGGAGGATAGATGGATGAAGTGATAAGCTCTTGAAAATGGAATGCATAGAGTTGACCAAGTGGATCATCATGGTCTTCTTGATCATAGAGGGGATTTTGATCATAGATGGGAGCTTGGTCATGGATAGGATAAAGTGTGTTATGTATGGGATCAATTTGCTCATGGATAGGCTCTTGGTCATAGAGAGGATTATCATGGATAATGTGATAGTGAGATTGGATAGGATGGACTTGGCTTACTTGCTCATGGATAGTAACTTGATCATAGATAATATCTTGATCATAAAGGGAATTAAGTGTTTTATGGATGGGATCAATTTGCTCGTGCATAGGTTCTTCATCAAAGACAATATCTTGATCACACAAAAGATATAGGTTATGGATGGGTTGGATGGAGGTGCTTTAAACTTGATTTAGATAAAGGGTTGATGTTTCCACATGCTCTAGATTACACTATGACAAAGCTCTTGATTTTCTTCAATGGAAGTGGAAATCGGATACTCTTGGATAGGCTTGAGAGGCTCTAGATGTTCAACAACATGAGAGTATAATATATCTTGACTTAGACTCATGGTGGGAAATTCTTTAATAGATTCAATGGATTGTGAACTACATGATGGGATTGAAGAAATAGGCATGATATTTGAAGGTTCTTGGATAGTTTCAAGGATATGGATTTGATGGCATGAGGGTGGTTTACTCCTTGCCAATAGCCATTGGATCACATCCTTCATGAGTATATGGGTGGATGGACAATATAACAGATGGAGAATAATGGTAGATGTCGTAGGATTATGATTAAGGTTAGGATTGCTTGTGCTAGATGGGGATGAAATTGGATGAGTGGATTTAGATTTCTTCATAGCTTTTCTTTTGCTTTTATATTTTGCAAAGAGTCTTTGGAGAAAATCATTCAAGGATTCATTGGTTGATGGATTAGAACTTGGAGTGTTTGATGGTGGTGTTGGTGTAAGACTAATAGGCTTTGGTATAGTCATTCTATGGGATGGTGATGGAGGACTAGTAGATGGAGTGGTATATGATTCCAAACTTAAGGTGGTGTTTCACTTGTCAACAGTGTCATTAAGATGGATTAAGGATGTGTGATCTTGGTGTGAGGAGTGGCTAGTACTAGCATGCTCACGTTGGGAAGGATTTAGTTCACATGGATCACCTTTTTCCCTATATTTGTCAAACTTGGGCACTTCAAAACTAGAAGGAAAAGGTATCATAACCAAGCTTTTATCAAATGGATAAGGAGATATGTCCTCTAGTGAATATCGTTTTGTGGAAGATCTAGTTTGAAAGTTCACCTATTGTTGTTGTAAGGCTTGGATTTGTTGCGTAAGTGCTTCTAATGGATTTGTCATATCCTTAGCCTTTTTAGTCTTGGGAACTAGTTTCAACCATACAAAAATTTGATGTGGGTGGAGTTGAATGTGATACTTGTGTATTTTGGTGGTGCTTTTGGTAAGATGTGGTTGAGGTATAATTGATTGGATTTGGAAGCTTTTATGATAAGATTTTTGAAGGTTTTCTCTTGATCTATTTGTTCAAACAAAATGGTCTTGAGCTATGATGGTATAGCTATCAAAGTGTTGATATAATGGCAGTCAAATAGGGATAGTTTGTAACCGCTATTGATGTAGACTAGACCTTTATCAAGATGCTCTAGTGTAATTTTGGGATAGAGGATGATTAATCCTGATAGGAAACTAACTAGGTTGTTTGATTTATAGGATCTCAAAAATATCTTAATGGAAATCTTGGTTTGTGTTTGCTCTTTGAATGACTAGAGATGGCGTGCAAGTGAGATGTTTACAAATGGGTATAGGATGAAGTTGTATGGTTTAACTGATTTCACCAATTGATTCTAGGTTGAAATGGGTATCTAAAGTTGATTTTGTTTTTTTCTCAACACCTTAGGAACATGTCACTATTTTGAATCCATAGGTTCAAATGCATAGAAACAAGTTTTAAATGTACAATTTTGTGGGTTGTATGCGTAGTTCTATATGCGTAGGTCTACGTTTTGTATGCATTGAAAGGCATATGCACTATAAGAAGGCTCAAAAGCATAGCAATATGATGTATATGCGCAGTAGGAAACAAATGTGCTAAAAGAACTATCAGATGTGTAGCAAAAAGTTTTAAATGCGCAGCTCTATGTTTTTGCAGTGTCTGATAAATTTTTGTTTGATTGAGGAACATTTTTCTATGCAACCTAAGTGTTTTTTGGTGATGATGTGTTTGTTTTAGTTTGTTGCAAGAAAACACAATAGACAAGAAGATCTCATGGCTTTCTTATACAAGTTTTTGATAAACATTTACAAACAAGTACAATTCCTATGGTTGGCAAGGAAAATATTTATTGAATCCCAACTTGGATTTCTCTAGCCACTTAAATCAAGTCAAACAGTTAGAAACTTGGTAGCACTGGCTCCCCCTTGCATGACACTCACTTCTCTGGCATACCAAGTTACAATTCATTTGAAGAGTTGAATTTTCTATCTCTACACATGATTAGTGAATACGTTGGGTGGCTTCAGAGGTCCAACCTCCTGCATCAACAAAAAGAAGGATTTTGGCCTTTAAAAATAGTTGGTTCTTAGTAAGGGCATTTGTTCAGGTGGTTATACGTGGGGCGGTCAGCTCTGTTTAGGAGGCTTCCCAATTTGTAGAGGTTAACCTCTACAAGTTTTCATGCACCATAAAGGTACTAAGGGAAACATTCGTCGGTATAACAAAACAACACCTGTTGTTTATGACTTTCATCACAAACGCTTTTATTTATAGTGGATCAAAATAGCTTGGCTTTATCTTGTTACTGCTCAAGGTCATCCCACTTGGAAGAAATATAATCCCAAGGGAAAGCCGTTTCTAAAGGTTAAACAAATGAAACGATGGGTCTAGCATTTTGGTCACCCAAGATGGGGAGAGCATATGCCTATCACCATTTTACAAAAATAGTAGACACAGGTTCATTAACTTTCTAGAGTTAATCTAAATGTGATTTAATCTACCAAATACAAAAATGACATGATAGCATAACATGAAAAGATAGTTGATTTTAACCTCCTAATCTAACATGAAAAGATAGTTGATTTTAACCTCCTAATCAAACTATGTGATGATTGTATTGAAGATTTGATCAAGTTACTTTCCCCTACTTATGCTAGATGTGGATTTATAAATGCAAGATTTAAATGAAAGATTTGTTCAATTTTAACCTCCTAGTTTGGGACTATGTGAAATTTGTATGCAAAGATGTAAGTGTACTCCTAATTAAAAACTAGATGAAGATTTGTATGCAAAATGATTGTGATTACTCATCCTGATTAGAAACTAAGTGAAGATTGTATTGTAAAATGATTGTGATTACTCCTAATTAGAAACTAGGTGAAAATTGTATGCAAGTTTGTAAAATGATGACTAAACCACTCTCTAACACCTACAAAAACCCATTGTCAGTAGTTCAAATATGTTCCTATTGATGATTGATGATACCTGAAACATGATTTAGCATCAAAATTATCAAAAAATATACTAAAACTTGACAAAATTTAGATGCGTAGGAAGATTTATCATATGCACAGGAAGATTTATCATATGCGTGGAAAGACTTATCATATGCATGGAAAGACTTATTATATGTGCAGAAAGACTTATCATATGCGTGGAAAGACTTAGCATATGCATGGAAAGACTTATCATATGTGCAGGAAGATTTATCATATGCGTAGGACTATTTATTTTGCTCCTCTAGGCTCTGTTTTTGGTATGGATGCATAGAACTAGAACTCTATGCACTGAAACGACCTGTTATGACTTCAAATGCACTAAAAACTCAAATTTGATGTTAAAAACGGGGCAACAGCCCCACGGTGGGCATAAAAAATGTGATTGATTATTTGAAACTAATGTAAGAACCTACTTAAATATTCAATAGTCTAATGAAAATAAGATAAATGCAACAAACCAAAGATATACCTTGTGAAACTAATTTACCTCATGTCTTTCATTGCTACCTATCTCTTCAATGATCTTGTAGATTATGATTGAGCTCTCAGAAGTATGACTTCCTTGCTATTTTAAGATGACAAAGAAAGAATGGCCTTGTGGAGGATTATGCAAAGTAGGATAAACTACAATACAACAATAAGATGAATGATGAAGATTATTATATGAAGCCATGGATGATGATTATGTAATGAGGATAATGAGATTACAATGCAAATGAGGGGAGCCAAAGGCACACTTGATAGCTATGATGGAATTTATGCAGCATAAGTTTGCTAAAGCCTGAGTGATGTAAAATAAGTGTGAGAACTTTGCTTTTATAGGCTAAGGATGGACCAATTCCAAGTGTCATAAGATCCACAGTGGAGAACAAGTCATGTGAATGTGTACGGTAGAGATTTGATTAGTTGGGATGAGGGAGATAAACATGGGAGATGATCCTACTATGTTTACAAGGTAGAGGAATATGTGGAACCATAAGCCACATGTCATCATGCTCACAAAGACCTGTGAGTTAAAAGTGGAAGACTTTGAGAAGATTGTGGAAGGAGGACTCTTGGTTGTTGGAATGTGAGAGATAAACTAGGATTTTGAAAGACAAGTGTCTTTGACCATGGAGATGATTGATAAATAATAAGATGTACATGTGGAGAAGAAATAGGGATGGTTAGAGGATAAATAGGACATGTGGTGAGGATAATTATATAATTAAATATTAAAAATATTCAATTATGTGTGCAACATGATGAGGTGTATATTGAGGTGGAAATGATGTGGAATTATGACCTTAGGACTTAGGATAGATGATTAATTAAATTTGGGATTATTCAATTAAGAATGATTTAGAGGAATTTGAATGATTTAATTAAATAAATTGATTTTTATTTAATTTTTGGAATAATGAACCAATTAAATAAATTAGGATATTTATTCAATTGATAGAGGAATAGGAATAAAATAAGTATTAAAATATTTATTTAATTTGACTCAAGCCATTTTTAGGTGTGTACAGTTGTTATTAAAGACTAACAAACCCTTAATCAGGTCTATAGGACCCTTCCACACACTCCCAACACCTTCTCTAATCACAAAAAGATCAAATATTGCATTGGTGACCTCCAAACTGTCATTCAATGTCTTCACAGTTTGAGACATTCAGCATATCAGACCTAAAACCTTCCAAAAGCACATGAGAACTTCACCATGGGACCCTGTATGGCTGAATATAATACATTACATTATTATAGACCTTTCCACCCATTCTGGTGATGTTTCCATTGGTGGAAGGCCAATTTATGCCATTTATTTACTCACTAGTTAGCCTAGGTAGGGTTTTGACTAGTTTTTAGAAAAAATGCAATAACTAACTCAAAACTTGATGAAAATTGATGAAACCAAAAGAAAATGAAAGTAGATTCATATACCAACACAATCCAATCAGTTTCAAACAATCATGTAGTGAATACAGTCCATACCAAGGGAAAGAACAGATTGTAACGTTCAGAAAACACAGAAAAAAGCTTGCTTTATTTCACCAAAACTGTAAAAGCAGTTTTCCAATGCTCAAATATGACTTTGGAGGGTGCATACATATATTTATAATCAATCCCAACTAATTTTAAATGATTTCATGGTATGCATGTAACTCTTTCTTGATTTTTACACCTTTCCACTTGTTTTGCCACATTGACAATTTTTGTAATTTTCCAACTTTTCCCACCAATGACTAAACCCATAACCAAAAATGAATTGAATACATAGGAGATGGTCATAAATGACCTTATTAACCACTAAAACCCATTTTCAACCCAAAATTAAAAAAATACCAAAAATGAGCAATAATGAAGCACCTAGTGCCCTTGCACCAACACCTTGGAGCTCACTCACAATACAAAGCTTGTGCATTCGCCTTAGCAATTTAACCCTTAGAACAGATAATGAAACATATAAATAAACATTCAACAGAAATATAAGGTATAATAAATATCATTAAGTAAATAACAAAATCACAATAACACTAAATACTCAATGAATAACAATTTTAGCATAATGTAGGCATGAGAATTACCATGTTTTAAAAAACAACAACTAAGATTAAGTAATAGTTATGGTAAGTGTTGATCTTGAAGCTAAATTCTCTTGAATAAAAATATTTATCTTCTTTTATGATTACTTTTGGTGCAATCTCTATGAACAACCCCTCAAAGGATGAAAATAAACTTTTGGATTCATCATCCTCTTTAGTGCAATTGACTTTTCCTTGTTCACAATTTGACTTTTTAGATATTCATGTGATTTCATCTTTCTCAAAGAATATGTGGCATACTTGAGTAACATCAGGCTCTTCTTCCATCAAGAGCCCTTATTTAACCTCTATGAACTTGGGTAAAATAGAAAAAAATTCTATTTCTTGTGGATATTCTTGTTCCATATATTATTTTTGGTTATGAAAACACATGATGTCATTCGATATATTATTATGAAAGTTATTCCTTCCCATATCAAGTTCACACTAGGTATATCCTATCACAAAAATGCCATTAGATTCATCAAAAAGATGTTCAACACTATCTAAAAATATTTAACTTTTATTTGAATCTATCATTATTTGTGTGAATTTGTGCATGTCAGGACAACTTTCTCCATGCATGTTCACTCATTGCATGGAACAAGAAATATGTGTGTGCAAGAAAAGACACTTCTACTCCTTGTCTTTTTGGAGTAGTAGGTAGATGAGATTTACCACTAACATAATTGATGAAAGAGTCTTTATTGCTTGAAGGAGGTGGAAATTGCTTAAATGCTTAAACGTTCATAGGAACCAATGATCAGATTAAATATTTCTATATCGTTCTTGAAGTAATCTTATGGTCTTCCAACTTGATGGCATTTTCTTGACCATCCTACAATTCTATAATATTACTTTACTTGAAAAAGAAAGCAACTTTTGAAGATAAAGCATTGATGAAACAACTTAAAAGAATCTCAAAAGAAGGATTTAGAGTGTCATAAAATCTAGTAACCGGATGATTGAATCTTGCTGTGAACTCTCTCATTGGTTCACTTTCATCTTTCTTGGCATTTGAGAGTTGTGCAAACAAGATATTGTTATCTACAGCTGATTTGAAACATGCAAGAAACCTCATACTCATTGATTCCCAACTCGTGATTGAACAAATAACAAGGTGGTGAAATCAATCAATTGCTGCACCTTACAATGTCTCCAAGAACAAGATAATTGCAAAATCTTCATGTGCTACATTCAAAATTCCACATGTTGTGGTGAAGGCTAAAATATGTTTTGTCAGGATATAGCTTGTTGTCACTATAGAACTTGAGAAAATTCTCTCCAGGTAGCTCGTGTTTTTTTTTCAATACCAATGGACCACTATGATTTCCCTATGGAAATAATGGAGGTGGATGATTATTGTTGATGCGGTTACCCTCCTGAAATTACTATTTATCAATTATTCAATGTTAATGTTATTTTGTTATTTACTTAATGAGATTTATTACACCTATCTAGCTTCTAACTGATTATGGAGATGTCTCATTATGTGTGCTAAGGCTTAAATTTATTAGGTGAATGTGCAAACTCTATATTGCAAGTGAGCTCAAAGGTGCATATTCTAGCTTTGTACCTAATCTTGCATTTAATTTAACCATATCCTATTCAACTCTATTTATATACTTGTATTGTCCAGTCTCTGCATTTGGCTGAACAACACAAGTGTGTAGTAGTAGAGATTTCATTCTAGTCAAAAATCATAAAATCCTTTGCCTTGTGTTGAAAGAGTATCTAAGCCTTTTACACTAGGAAAACCCCCAAAAGATACACATTTAAAGTTTATGCATGAACATGAACCACCCAAAAATCATTGTAAAGATTGTAAATTACAAGTACATATTGTTTAGGTTTAGGTTAGGTTTTTAATTTATAGGGAGCTTCCCCTTCTAATTTGAAGAGCAGTTTTATCGCATTTCTATTCTATTTTGCATTTCACTAAAACGTGTAAATTAAAATTCTAACTCACTTACACATTTAGTCTCTTAGTTTCAAAATCTAATGAGGATGAGAAAAAGGTAGAAAATAAAAAACAAGATATTTCCATCTAAGTTTCCAAATCAAAGAGGATAAGGAAAAGTAGAATCTCATAGAAGAAGGAGAATATGCATGAACTCATTATCTTATCCTACCTAAGTAATAAAAGTAAATTACTTAACTTAATAAATAGGTGCAATATCACACTTAGGATAGAACATATCCAAGGTGAATAAAATATCACACCAACACCCCCCCTTAAGTGCAACTTAGGAAAAAAATAAATGAGTTCTGATAGCTAGCCCTAATAAGGCACCCATGTACATAAATATCTCTCATAAACAAAGATATGAAAAAAACACACAGGAAAAAAGCTCCCCCTCAAAAGAGAGAAAAGAACCCCCAAAGTAGAGAGAGAAAAGAGAGGACTATGTAGCCCCTCCTAATATATAGCCTCCTGATGTCCCTCCAAGATCAATGAATCCACATAGTAGAGAGAGAATGTGAATACCAAATGTCTCAAAATAGGTGTTAAAATAGATCACTCTACAATGAATAATATACCTTCCCTTCAGAAAAAAGAAACCCCAAGCTATGAGTCTATTGAATTCCCATTCCAAAGGTGGAATGAAGGGAAAGAATAAGAAGATCTTTGGAAAATACTCACATATCTCCATTTCAATGTGTAGATGTGCCAAAGTCCAATCAAGAGTCTTAGGCCAAACTATATAAGATGGTAATAAGGAAGCATGAAATGAAGGAGAGAGAGCAAGAGGGTTTATAAGTACTCTCATTACATCCAAACAGAACCCCCCCCCCCCAAAAAGAAAAAATAGAACCAGAAATGGGTCCCGACAACAAGGCCATGTAAGGTACCCATGCAAAAAGATGGTCCCATAGAGAGAGGCAAAGAGAATCTCCTCAAAAGAGAGTAAAAATATGTCTCCAAATGCTACTCAACAAAGTCAATGCTAAACTGTGAAAAGTGTTGATGAATCAAATCAAGTACCAAATAGGATTTATAATGGCTCCCAACATTAATATGAGAACTAAACCAAGATTTAGGTACTCCTATAGAAGTAGTCAACATGAATGATGACTGAGGTGAATCATGGGATTCAAGAAATGTAGGTTATGTCACCATGTAAGCATGTAGATGTAGAGAAAATACATCTAGAGAAGAAGATGCAACTCCATCAAAGTTGTCATCAAAGATAAGACAAATATTCTCAATGGTGTCATCAAGATCTAAAAGGTGAGAGTCCACAAATAGATGTGAATGTTCTGATAAGTAGACCTCCCAATCAAGTGGATCATGTAGACATGAAGAACCCTATTTTAGAGAATCACTATAAGCCCTCAAAGAAGCAACTTTGAACTTTGATGAAGCAATAGGTGATGCAGGAATGCCTTGCAAGAGGAAAGTTATGCCCTCAATGGTGTCATCTAGATTCAACATGTGGGACTCTACAAACAAATAAGAGATGTCTGGTAGGAAAGCATCCTAGTGATGTGAATCCAAATGACATATATAATCCTATTACAAGAAATCACTGGAATATCTCAAAGAATTGACTCTAAACTCTGACTTGTAGAAATAACTACATGAGGAATGTCCTCAATTGTAGATGGAGTATCAGAAGGAAGAGAATGATCAATAGTAATCTCAATACCATCCAAAACTTGACCATGTATGAGTCCAAAATTTTCCCCGAAGCTTCAAAACTTCTAAATAAACATTCTGGGTGAGTTTTGACCCAAGGTCATGTCTAGATGTCAAGATATTAAATTTTCTATTTTTTAAACTCCCAAAAAATCTTATTAAAATATTAATTTGAATTTTGGACCTTTAAATGATCGAATGGGGCTTTGACCAATGTTTAATCATATTTGATTTGGTAAAAGCGCCATGAATATCTCTTCACAGGCTTTCCAATGCAATGAACGGTTCACCAATCAGCCTCTCAGATCAAAATTTAGGGCCTTTGGAAGTTGGGTCTCCCATATTGGAAAATGTGAAAATGTGTTGGACATATAAAAGAGTTGTAAGGGGGAGTTAGACATGGTGTGTGTTTTGACACATCATAGGGCATCTTTGATTGGAGATAATTTGGGCACCACCTTTTTTGGGTGGTTTTAGCTCATGGTTTTGTACTTACCATTTAATAATTTCATGTATTGTATCTCATATATATCAGGTGCTCGAGATGGAGGTTGTATGTGAGAGTCTTATAGATGTTGAGTTGCCTCTGGATCTCTAGTTGGTGATACTCCTATAAAATCATTCTCTGCAAGTATATTGTAATCTTGTTGATTTCTAAATAATATATTGGGCGGCTTTTGGAGTGTGGGGTTTTTCTCTTGAAAGGGTTTTCCCCATGTAAATCACTATGTTGTGGTATGATTGCTATTTATGTTTATTTCTATATAATTTTTGTAACTCTTATAAAGATCTAAAATTTTTTGCATAACCCTCCTCTCAATATTAGTGTAGGAATTTGTTCCACTACCTTAGCTTCCTTACAAGTGGTATTAGAGCTTGATCATCTTTGGTTTTAGTTGTGGGTTATTGGATTTTTTGAACTAATCTAGTTTTGAGTGCGAGCTTGTGCAGAAGTAACTTTGTGATCTTGTTGCATGAATTTCAGATGACGAGCACATCAGGGAGAATAGAGGTAGAAAAAAATTCTAGTAACAATATTTAGATGTGGAAGTTTCTCATGTCTTCCATCTCCAATCACCATAGTACCTCTAACCATTTTGCATCCTTCATCAAAAAAGACTATGTACACACCCCCATCTATTAGTTTTCTCACAGATAATAAATTTCATGCTAATTGAGGGATATGAAACACAGCATTAATCCTTTTTACTCTACCATCAGTAAATCTCATTTTAACTTTACCATGGACAACAATATTTAAATGAGGTGCACAACACAAATCTATTCACGAGCATTCCAACGCATTGAATAGTTTGTCAATCGGCCTCCCAGATCAAAATTTATGGCCTCCGGAAGTTGGGTCTATCATATTAAAAAATGTGAAAACATGTTGGACACAAAAAAGAACTATAAGGGGGAGTTACATGTGTTGGTGTGTGTTTTGACACATCATATGGCATCTTCGATTGGAGATAATTTGGGCGCCACCATTTTGGGTGGTTTTAGCTCATGGTTTTGTAATTACTATTTGATAGATTCATGTATTGTATCTCCTATATATTAGGTCCTCGAGATGGAGGTTGTGTGTGAGAGTCTTATAGGTGTTGAGTTTCCTCGAGATCTCTGGTTGGCAATACTCCTGTGAAAGCTTGCTTTGTAAGTATATTATAATAAATAATATATTGAGTGGCTTTTGGAGTGTATGGTTTTTCTCCCAAAAGAGTTTTCCCCATGTAAATCACTATGTTGTGGTATGATTGATATTTATGTTTATTTTCGTATAATTTTTGTAATTGTTATAAAGATCTAATTATTTTTGCATAACCCTCTTCTCAAGATTAGTGTAGGAAGTTGTTCCACTCCCTCAGCTTCCTTACAAGTGGTATCAGAGGTTGATCACCTTTGGTTTCAGTTGTGGGATGTTCAATTTTTTGAACTAATCCAGTTTTGAGTAGTAGAAATTTTTTCTGGTAACAATTTTGAGATGTGGAAGATAAATATGGAGGATCTGTTAATTGATCAAGATATATGGGATGCTATTGGTGAGAATTTTTCAAGGCCTACATATGCTACTTTGGCTACTCAATATGATGTTAAATGGACCATAAAGCCAAGGGTCTAATCAGATTGTACCTGGTAGACTTTTTTTTAATCAATTTCCATGAAGAGTCATCTGTGAAAAAACTATGGAAGAAACTTGGTGAGATATATCAAGCCAAATATTTAGTGAACAAGATTTTCTTGAGGAAAAAATTGTATTCCTTGAGAATGGAAGAGGGTGGATGAATTGTAAACCACCTAGAATCATTCAATAAGTTGGTGGCTCAATTTCTATCAGTTGGTGTAAAAATGGATGAGGAGAGATGTCAAATCTTACTTTATTCTTGGGTTGATTCGTGGGATTCTCTTGTTTGGACCTTTAAATGATCGAATTGGGATCTAACCAATATTTAATTAAATCTAATTTAGGAAAAGCACCACATAGATCTCTTCACGAGCTTTCCAATGCATCAAATATTTCATCAATTGGCCTCCCATATCAAAAGTTATGGCCTCCGTAAGTTGGGTCTTCTGTATTGGAAAATGTGAAAACAAGTTGGACACAAAAAAGGGCTATAAGGGGGAGTTATATGTGTTGGTGTGTGTTTTGACCCATCATAGAGCATCTTTGATTGGAGATAAATTAGGTTCCACCTTTTTTGGTGGTTTTAGCTCATGGTTTTGTAATTACTATTTGATGGTTCCATGCATTGTATCTCCTATATATTAGGTGCTCAAGATGGAGGTTGTGTGTGAGTCTTATAGATGTTGAGTTGCCTTTAGATCTCTGCTTGGTGATTCTCCTATAAATCTTTCTCTGCAAGTATATTGTAATCTTGTTGATTTCTAAATAATATATTGGGTGGCTTTTGGAGTGTGGGGTTTTTCTCCTGAAAGGGTTTTTCCC
The DNA here is from genome assembly GCA_027924645.1 of Cunninghamia lanceolata. NCBI lineage: Eukaryota > Viridiplantae > Streptophyta > Pinopsida > Cupressales > Cupressaceae > Cunninghamia > Cunninghamia lanceolata. The sequence continues at coordinate 1,911,694 of BSBN01000286.1, read as the reverse complement.
ACGTAAATCACTATGTTGTGGTATGATTGTTATTTATTTTTATTTCCATATAATTTACGTAACTATTGTAAAGATCTTAAAAGTTTTGCATAACCCTCCTCTCAAGGTTAGTGTAGGAAGTTGTTCTGCTACCTTAGCTTCCTTAGGAGTGGTATTAGAGCTTGCTCACATTTGGTTTCAGTTGTGGGTTGTTGTGTTTTTTTGAACTAATCTATTTTGAGTATGAACTTGTGTATAAGATACTTTGTGATCTTGTTGTAGGAGTTTTCATATGGCAAGCACATCAAGAAGGATAGAGGTAGAAAATTTATTTGGTAACAATTTTGAGATGTGGAAACTGAAGATGGAGGATCTGTTAATTGATCAAGATCTGTGGGATGGTATTGATGAGAATGTTTCAATGCCTTTAGATGCTACTTTGGTTGCTCAATATGCTGTTATGGACTATAAATCCAAGGATCTAATCAGATTGTGCCTGTCACACTCTATTTCAATCAATTTCCATGAAGAGTCCTCTATGAACAAACTATGGAAGAAACTTGATGAGATATATCAAGCCAAATATTTAGTGAAAAAGATTTTCTTGATGAAAAAATTGTATTCCTTGAGAATGGAAGAGGGTGGATGAATTGCAAACCATATGGAAGAATTCAATATGTTGGTGGCTCAATTGGCATCAATTGGTGTAAAAATAGATGAGGAGGAGAGATGTCAGATCCTACTTTGTTCTTTGCCTAATTCATGGGATTCTCTTGTTATGGCTATACATATTACTTATGTTGTCTTGAAAGTTGAAGACATTGTGGGTTCTTTGCTTTCTGAAGAGATGAGGAGGATTGTATCCATCAGTACCAAAGAGGCCCTATATGTTCATGGAAGACCTAAAGAAAAAGGGAAGAAGAGAGAGAAGCATGACAAATCCAAGTCCAAGGGGAGATCCAAATCTCCTAGAAAGTTGAAAGGTATTTGTTGGAACTATGGTAAGCCTGGACACTTTTGTAATGAGTGCAAAGAAGAAAAGAAGAGAAAAAGAAGAAATTTGATTCTAATTTCAAGTTTGAGAAGGAAGATGGTGATGTGTTTATTGCAGCTTTAGCCACTCATGCAGGTGAAGATACTTTGTGATCTAGTTATAAGAATTTTTAGATGGTGAGCACATCAAGGAGAATAGAGGTAGAAAAAAATCTGGTAACATTTTACAGATGTGGAAGTTGAAGATGGAGGATATGTTAATTGATCAAGATTTATGTGATGCTATTGGTGAGAATGTTGCAAGGCCTATAGATGCTACTTTTGTTAGAAATGAAAGCACAACTACTCAACAAAAATCTGATTTCTAATATGTTTAATGATATTTTCTTAGTGCATTATCAATGGAGATTGTAACATAGAAAAGAAACTATGCAACACAAAAATATCAAATCAGAAAATTGAACACACAACATAGTGTTTAACGTGGAGAAAACCCTTTCTGGTAAAAAACACCACACAGGAAAGAGGCCCAAGTTTGTATTAATCTAAAAATGATTGTACAATATAGCAACTTAACAACTCTCTCCACAAGTCTTCAATCTGATAACATTCCAGTAGCACCTGAGTACCTATAAATCTGTATGTTACAACAAATACATGGAAAAATACTTATAGAAGTATCCACACTCCAATCTAGGTGTCCACTTTCTCTCTCTTGAGAATCCCCCACATGCAAACATTAAATGTCATCATACATGCAACCTCCACTTGTCAAAAGATGCCCATGCAAAGTTAGGTACCCAAGGTCAAGAATAGCATCTTATAGCATCTTATGATGCATCATAACCATCATAGATACCACCAAAGTGTATCTTCCCAAGATGGGTGCCTAGAGCTAAACATAGCAACTTAAAACTAATGAATATCTATCATATGCATCATAGTGTCACAGAATCTTATGACAACTTACATCTGTCATAGATTCTTTACATGCACCCACCAAACATTATGATGTGTGTCATATATGCTAAAAATAGTAGATTCTCCCAAGGTGGTGCCTATACTCATTTACACATGAGTTTTACAATTGCCAACCATAAATGTCACTTATTAATTACCTCTGGTGACTTCAGAATTACCACTACCAGTGAAACTACCTCATTCCCTTATGGGTAATTACAGATTACAAATAATAAATGGAATAAATACAATATTGGAATTTACAAGGTTAATGGCACCTTACTCCAACATTCTCCCACTTGACATTATACATTGTAAATCAACCCATAGGAAATCAAATGAAATAATTAGGTACTAGAAACAAGGCCCATGGTCTATCTGCACTACACAAACTTCTCTGCACTCATAGGTTTGGTCAATGAATCTACAACATTCTCTTGAGTGTTTATCTTCTTCAGCTCAATCCGTCCATTTGCAACCAATTCTCAAACAAAGTGCTACTGAACATCAACATGCTTAGTCCAAGCATGATACATAGGATTCTTGGCCAAATAGACAACACTCTGGCTATCACAACCAATCTGAATGGTCCTGCAATCAAATCCAATACCTATACACAATCTCCTCAACCAAATTACCTCCTTAGAGACATGAGTAGAATCCATATACTCTACTTCCGTGGTGGACAAAGCAACTGTGGGCTGCCTCTTACTCATCCAACTCACTACTCCTCCAAATAGAGTAAACACATAGCCACTAGTGGACCTTCGACCATCTAAGTCACCTGCCCAATCCAAATCAACAAATCCCTATATGCCCAAAGATTTATCAACACTATTAGTACCAAAATAAACCAAACAATGATCAAGAGTACCTGCAAGATATTTAAACACTCTCTTTGCATAATTCCAATGTTGTCTACCAAGGTTAGACATAAATATGCTCAAAACTCCCAAAGCTTGGGCAATATCTGGTCTAGTGCAAACCATTGCATACATCAAACTCCCTATAGCACTAGCATATGGCACATTAGATATATCCTCAAAATCATCCCCATTCTTTGGACACATATCTAATGAAATATTAGTACCAATGGGTAAAGGAACTCTAACTAGGTTACAGTCTTGCAAACTAAATCTCTACAAAATATTATTCACATACTTACTTTGTGACAAACAAAGCTTTTTGTTACCTCTATCCCTCCTAATCTTCATTCCCAAAATATAGCATCTCCAAGGTCCTTCATATCTAATGTACCTAACAGTTGAGCTTTCAACTCACTGATCATACCCTTAGTATTGTTGAAAAATAACATGTCCTCTGTTGGATCTAGGGCATACAACTGAGAGGGGGGGGTGAATCAGTTGTATAGAACTTCTTCTATTTCAAACACTTAATTCTTTGTTGTTAGTTAGCAGCATGCATAATACATAAACATAAGAGCAGATAAGCATCAACACATTGAACACCAAGATTTTGACGTGGAAAACCCGGTTAAGGGAAAAACCATGGGGTGATTAACCCAAGAATTATTCTCTGTTAGAAGAATAAAGAAAAATGAATGGCACATGCCAATAAGGGCTCACTGCCCGAGCACACTGCTCACAAAGAGGCCCACTGCCTACAAGGAGACACACTGTCTACAAAGTGATAAAAATCACAGTCTTGAACTGGAGAATGACATCTCTACCATGTCCGGATCAGTTCCAATTAAGCCCAACAATCTCTGCTCTGCCTTTCGCACCTTTCTTCGCTATATCATACTCATCTTCACACCACTCCCTGAAATGAACTCACAAACCGTTATTTATACAAGACATTGACTTAGGAACAAACATCTAAGTCGGCAAACAACCATAGGAGTATCCGCAAGATGAATAACACATCCGGTCGGCCATCACAAGAACATTCGCCGGATGAACAACTCATCCGGTCGGCTACACAGAGCAAGAACTTCATCCGGAAGAATAACTTCAATTCCGGGCTCTACCATCAATGCGGACCAACAACACAACCTAAACATGATCCAAGAACCTTCACAAGCCTGTCTGAATGTCCGGATACATCCGCACTTCCTCTACTTACTGGGATCTCTTGTTTTCCTCATCCGGAACTTTAAGAACACAGTCTGTCGCCACTGTCATAATCCAAGAGGTACTTCCGGACCTCCAAATCATACACAAATCAGGATGATACATCACAAGGACATCCCAAACACTCTTTCCAATCCGCAGATTGGGATAATACAATTCTGGACCTCACCGGACCTTTTTGTGATCCTCTGTCACCTCCGGATACTTGCCGGACCCGGTTCTATACCGGCAGCCACAACTTCTTCAGATCTTCATGCCGACCTCTGAAATCTTAACTGTAGCATCTCAAGACTCATATCTACTAACCCTTTGATCCGCATCCTCCGGTTCTCATCCTATACAGTACATTTACCTTCTTCTTATCACTGTTCTTCACTGTTCCTGACTGAGTCTAATTTTCTCAATATCCTCAGCACACAGCTCATCAAATCCTTCTTGTCAATGCAATATGAGTATGTTGACATCAATGACAACACTGGCTCACCTCATACTTGCAACAATCTCCCCCTTTGTCATTGATGGCAACATATGATGTGAAAAACCATCAAGACAAGAACTTCTCTTTTCTGTCACAGCTCCCCCTATCAACAACAACTCTTCACATGTCTTCCTTTGCTGCTCCCCCTTTGATCATCAACCACTTGTTTTTCACATGTCTTCTCTCCCCCTTTGACATCAATGGCAAAGGGCTCATACTTGCAACTCTCATGCATCAGAATAATACCAGCTGCTCCCCCTTAGTTGCAGCTCCCCATTAGTCCGGATCACAAGATATGACTGTGATAGCCACCGGACTGATGCACATCAGTGCATCTTAGTTCATCACCGGAGGGGCCATGACCCCTAACTTCTCCCAGAGATATTCAAAAGAGTCCTTGGGAAGAGGTTTTGTAAAGATATCTGCAATCTGATCCTTGGAGGGAACATACTCCAATCTGACTTCTTCCTTGTTTACTTGTTCTCTCAAAAAGTGAAATTTGATAGATATGTGCTTAGTCTTAGAATGCAATACCGGATTCTTGGAAATATTAATTGCACTTGAATTATCACAGAAAATTGTAATAGGCTCCTCATATTCAACTTTGATGTCTCTTAGCATCTGCTTCATCCACAAGATTTGAGTGCAACTACCTGCTGCTGCAATGTATTCTGCTTCAGTTGTAGACAGAGATATTGCATCTTGTTTCTTGCTTAGCCAAGAAACCAATCTCTTCCCCAAAAAGAATGCTCCACCACTAGTGCTCTTCCGGTCATCCACATCTCCTGCCCAATCTGCATCTGTGTAAGCATGAAGAGAGAAATCCGGATCTCTAGGATACCAAAGACCATACTCAACTGTTCCTTTCAAGTATCTAAAAATTCTTTTGATTGCCATAACATGAGATTCTCTAGGATCAGCCTGGAATCTTGCCACAAGACCAACAGCCTGCATTATATCTGGTCTAGTTTGAGTGAGATACAACAATCCACCAATCATTGATCTATACTTTGTCTGATCTGCCTTTGGAGAATCATCATCTTTGCTTAACTTACATCCGGTTGCCATAGGAGTGTTCATAGGCTTTGAGTCTTCCATACCAAATTTCTTTAACAATTCTTTCACATATTTGGTCTGAGAAATGAAGATCCCTTCTTTTGTTTGAGTAATTTGCAGACCCAAGAAGAAATTCATTTCACCAAGCATAGACATTTCAAACTCACTTTTCATCTGATTTGCAAAGGTTTTGCACATACTATCTCTTCCTCCAAAAATGATATCATCCACAAACACTTCAACAATCAGAATGTTTTCATGATCAATTTTGAAATATAAGTTACTGTCAGCAGTACCTTTGTTGAATCCAATCTGCACAAGATGCTTATCCAACCTTTCATACCATGCTCTTGGGGCTTGCTTCAATCCATACAAAGCTTTCTTCAACTTGCAGACCATATCATTATTATCAGACAATTGAAATCCATCCGGTTGTTCAATGTAGACTTCTTCTTCCAGATCACCATTTAGGAAGGCAGACTTGACATCCATCTGATATACCTTGAAGTCTTTGAAGGCAGCAAATGCAAGAAGTAATCTGACTGCTTCAATTCTTGCCACCGGAGCAAAAGTCTCTTCAAAGTCAATTCCTTCTATTTGAGAGTAGCCTTTACAGACCAATCTAGCTTTGTTTCTGATTACTTCACCAGCTTCATTTAGTTTGTTCCGGAAGACCCAGTTGGTTCCAATTACATTCCTGTCTCTAGGTCTGGGAACAAGATCCCAAGTATGATTTTTCTCAATTTGCATCAGTTCATCTTCCATTGCTTTGGTCCAGTTTTCATCATTGCAGGCTTCATTTATTGTTTTAGGTTCAATCTTTGAAATCAGACAACATTCATTCTGATCTTGAGCAATACTCCTTCTAGTTTGTACACCTTTGCTTCTGTCACCTATGATCTGATCTTCAGAGTGATTCAGTCTTACATACCTTGGAATTTTGGGAGTATCCAGTACTGCTGTTTCTTGATCAGGCTCATTCAAACCTAACTCTTCTTCCTGATTTACCGGATCAGGCTGACTCTGTCTCACCGGAGAGGATTGAGGTCCTTGAACACTATCTTGTTCATCTTCATCAAACTCATAAAATCTTGAAGGCTTCTCAATTCCTTCATCAACCTTTACATTGGTGCTTTCTATCATCTTCCTCAATCTCTTATTGTAACACCGGTATGCTTTGCTTTGAGTGGAGTAGCCCAAGAAAATTCCTTCATCACTTCTAGCATCAAACTTTCCTAGATCTTCATCTCTTTTAATATAACACTTGCTACCAAATACTCTGAAATATTTCACAGTAGGAGTGATGCCAAACCAAAGTTCATAGGGGGTCTTACCGGTGTTGTTTCTGATTTGAACTCGATTGAGAGTGTAGACTGCAGTGCTGATAGCTTCTTTCCAAAACATTTGAGGAACATTTGCTTCCAACATCATTGTCCTAGCAGCTTCCTGGATGGTCCGGTTCTTTCTCTGAACTACTCCATTCTGCTGTGGAGTCTTAGGAGCAGACAACTGTCTCCTTATACCCTGTTTCTCACAAAAATCAATGAATTCACCAGATGTAAATTCACCACCTCTATCAGATCTTAGACACTTTAGTTTCAATCCGGTTTGATTTTCCACCATAGCTTTGAAGATTTTGAACTTCTCAAAGGCTTCTGATTTTTCTTTTAGAAAGGTAACCCACATCATCCGGGAATGATCATCAATTAACAACATGAAATATCTATCACCTTGCAGACTCTTGATTCTTGTTGGTCCACATAGATCAGTATGTACTAATTCCAACAATCCGGTAGAAGACTGATCTTTGCTTTTAAAAGAGACTCTGCTTTGTTTGCCTAACTGACATTCTTTACACACACTATTTGTAGGTTTTATCAACTTTGGAAGATCTCTCACAGCCTGAGTATTGCTTATCTTGATGATGTTATCAAAATTTACATGACACATTCTTCTATGCCATAACCAACTCTGATCAATTTGAACAAACAAACAACTTTTATTTGAACCAACCAGATGAAAGATGTTACCTCTTGTCTGAGTACCGGATGCAATTTCAGTTCCGGAGCTTGTAAAGATTCTGCATTTTCCATTCTTGAACCGGATATCATAGCCTTTGTCCACTAACTGACCAACACTGAGAAGATTGTGCTTCAATCCTTCAACATACAGTACATTACCTGTTTTGCTCTTACCATCAAAGGAAATAGTTCCCCTACCTCTGATTCTGCCAGCAGAATTGTCACCAAACTTTACCATTCCTCCTTCATATCTTTCCAAGTCTAAGAACTTATTCTTGTCACCAGTCATATGGTGAGAACATCCACTGTCAATAACCCAATCATCCTTTTCTTCCACTTGAGCAGCCAAGGCTTTTTCAACAACTTTGTGATTGACAGATTCAGAGAGCAAGGAATCTTCTTCCTTGATGGCTATAAACACCCACTCATTTCCGGATTTGCTTCCTGGATCTGATTCATCATCTATTACTCCTTCATTGTCATCTTCTTCATGAACATAATAGCAATTCTTTTGAAACCTTTGTCTGTGAGTATTAGATCTTGCAGATCTCTCCGGACATCTTGAGGCAAAATGACCAATCTTATTGCAGTTGAAACACTTAAAGGGTAGTTTTCCTTCATACTTACCGGATCCTCTTGGCAGTCTCTTTGCAATGAGGGCTTCAAGTTGAGCTGTTTCTGCTTCTTCTTCTTCCATGTCTCTTCTTGCTTGATCATACCATGACATTTTCCTTGATGAGTTTTCACCCGGATCAAATCTCTGTTTGCCTTTCACATAGGCACTGGCTTTGAAAGCAGATTCAGTCTTGGGAGGATCATCTCCAAACTCGGTCATTTCAAATGCAGCTAGTTTGCCAGCCAGTTGTTCTCTTGTGACAGTTGTGTGGGCTTTGAATTCATCAATGGCAGCAACTTTGATTTTGTAGGCAGCAGGAAGGGATCTTAGGATTTTGCAGACAATCTCATTTTCATCTAAAGTTCCACCAGCATTTCTGATTCCACATACCAGCTCATTTACTCTTGACATAAAGGTAGTAATGTTTTCATCATCTCTCATTTTCAATCTTTCAAATTTCCCTTTCAGACTTTGCAACCTTGCACTTTTGACAAACTCATCTCCTTCATACAGAAGTTCCAGTTTAGTTAGGATCTCATATGCAGTGGGTAGGTCAATGACATTCGAGAGATCTGAGTCATTCAATGCACTTAGAAGAGCTTCCTTGGTCCACATATTGTTTTTAGCTTCTGTGATTTCATTCAGAGTTGTCGGACCACCTTGTGGAGGTACATATGGTTTTGAAATCATACCCAGATATGCTTTTCCCATGCATTCCAAGTGACACTTCATGCGACCTTTCCAGAGAGTAAAGTTGGTTCCATCGAACTTCGGACTATCCTTCTTGTAAGACGACATCCTGGATCTCCTCAAGCGGTTAAGCTCTTGTCAGAGGAACTTGGCTCTGATACCAATTGTTGGATCTAGGGCATACAACTGAGAGGGGGGGGTGAATCAGTTGTATAGAACTTCTTCTATTTCAAACACTTAATTCTTTGTTGTTAGTTAGCAGCATGCATAATACATAAACATAAGAGCAGATAAGCATCAACACATTGAACACCAAGATTTTGACGTGGAAAACCCGGTTAAGGGAAAAACCACGGGGTGATTAACCCAAGAATTATTCTCTGTTAGAAGAATAAAGAAAAATGAATGGCACATGCCAATAAGGGCTCACTGCCCGAGCACACTGCTCACAAAGAGGCCCACTGCCTACAAGGAGACACACTGTCTACAAAGTGATAAAAATCACAGTCTTGAACTGGAGAATGACATCTTTACCATGTCCGGATCAGTTCCAATTAAGCCCAACAATCTCTGCTCTGCCTTTCGCACCTTTCTTCGCTATATCATACTCATCTTCACACCACTCCCTGAAATGAACTCACAAACCTTTATTTATACAAGACATTGACTTAGGAACAAACATCTAAGTCGGCAAACAACCATAGGAGTATCCGCAAGATGAATAACACATCCGGTCGGCCATCACAAGAACATTCGCCGGATGAACAACTCATCCGGTCGGCTACACAGAGCAAGAACTTCATCCGGAAGAATAACTTCAATTCCGGGCTCTACCATCAATGCGGACCAACAACACAACCTAAACATGATCCAAGAACCTTCACAAGCCTGTCTGAATGTCCGGATACATCCGCACTTCCTCTACTTACTGGGATCTCTTGTTTTCCTCATCCGGAACTTTAAGAACACAGTCTGTCGCCACTGTCATAATCCAAGAGGTACTTCCGGACCTCCAAATCATACACAAATCAGGATGATACATCACAAGGACATCCCAAACACTCTTTCCAATCCGCAGATTGGGATAATACAATTCCGGACCTCACCGGACCTTTTTGTGATCCTCTGTCACCTCCGGATACTTGCCGGACCCGGTTCTATACCGGCAGCCACAACTTCTTCAGATCTTCATGCCGACCTCTGAAATCTTAACTGTAGCATCTCAAGACTCATATCTACTAACCCTTTGATCCGCATCCTCCGGTTCTCATCCTATACAGTACATTTACCTTCTTCTTATCACTGTTCTTCACTGTTCCTGACTGAGTCTAATTTTCTCAATATCCTCAGCACACAGCTCATCAAATCCTTCTTGTCAATGCAATATGAGTATGTTGACATCAATGACAACACTGGCTCACCTCATACTTGCAACAGTCCTCAACATACAAAGCAATGATCAGTATAGAATCACCAATATAATGAATGTAAATACAATGATCCTCCTCGTTCCTAACAAATCTCAATTTCAATACAAATGAATCAAACTTTTGATACCACACTCTGGGCGACTATTTCAAACCATAGAGAGACCTCTTTAACTTGCAAACCCAATGTTCTTTTCCTTTTACCTCAAAACCTGTAGGTTGTTACATATAAATTTATTCCTCAAGATCTCCATGCAAGAACATAGTCTTAACATCCATTTGCTCAATCTCCCAATCAATGGCTGCAATAATGGATAAAATAAATCTAATAGAAGTTAATTGAGCAACATGAGAGAAAATCTCAACAAAATAACTCCCTCTCTCTGGGAGTAGCCCTTGGCTACCAATCTAGCCTTGTAATTATCCAATGAACCGTTTGCCCCAAACTTCTTCTTGAAGACCCACTTACAACATATGACCTTTCTTCCTTTGGGAAAATGAACAAGATCACAAGTGTTACAAGAGTCTAAATCCATCATCTCCTTCTGCATGGCTAACTGTCAAGACTCACTATCATCTACAAGAATAGCTTCCCTATAGGATCTAGGCTCATCATTAGTACTCAATAAAGCTAATATACAATAGAAATATGGTGGGCTATACCTGTCAACTAGATTATGTTGTCTTGTGGATCTCCTCAAGGGTAGAGTAAGAGTCTCAACTCGTTCTTCTACATGATCATTTGTACCAACTTCTTCTATAGAAATAGATTCATCTTCATCAGAACTACTCAAATCTTCTTCTTCTTCTTCACCCTCCAATCCATCATTATGTTCTTCTTGAGGTGCATCTTGTTGCTCTAAATTAAAGTGCACTCTCTTTACCTTTTCATCTTTTTCCTTTGGCTGCTCAGGTTTAGAAATAGCTCTAAGTTCCCTAAAAATAACATCTCTAGAGAAAACAATTTTTCTGGTTAGAGGATCCCAAAGTTTATAACCATTAATATTCTCACCATATCCTTTGAAGATGCATTTCTATGCTTTTGGATCCAACTTAGATTTCTTTTCCTTAGGCACATGAACAAAAGCCTCATAGCCAAAAACCTTTAAATGTGAAACAAAAGGTTTGTTACCTATCCACCCTTTATAAGGTGTCAGATCAAGAGCCTTACAAGGAGGTTTGTTAATCAAGTAGCATGTAGTACACACAAGCTCTATTCAAAAGCATTTATCCAACTATGAATCACTCAGCATACTTTTGGCTCTTTCCATGATTGTTCGGTTCATCCTTTCTACAACACCATTCTATTGTGGTGTATATGGAGTTGTCTTTTGTCTGATAATACTTGCATGCTTGTAAAACTCATCAAATTCCTTAGAGCAATATTCCTCTCCATTGTCAGATCTTAATATTTTTATCCTTAATCCTAATTGGTTTTCAACTAAGACCTTAAAATCCTTAAACTTAGTGAAAACTTCATATTTGTGTTTCAATGAAGGTAACAAAATAATGAGATTTTCTGATAGAATCATTATCCATAGGTCTAAACACATCTGTATGAATAATCTCTAACTTCTCATTTGCTCTATTGCTTCCTGAAGGAAATGATTTTCTATTTTGTTTACCAAACACACAATGCTCACAGAAATCAAAGTGCTAATCAGAATAAGAAAAACCATCCAATAAATCTTTATTCTTAATAGTTTTCAATACATTATTGCTTGTGTGACCCAATTTACGGTGCAACATACAAGTGTTTTCAGAAGCCTTAAAAACATAAGAGGCATTACATGCTGTAGTGGCTTCTAACCTAAACAATTTTCCCAATACCACCAAGTTTCCTCTCACCAATCTATAGCCATGCTTATCGAATGTTACATGCATTCCCAAATCATTCAACTTCGAAACTGAAATCAAATTTCTAGCTAATCCAAGAACATGCAAAACACCAGGGAGGGTGTTAATCCTCCCATCAAACACAACAATACCTTGCCTTTCCCAAATTTTGAATATGTAGAGTTGTCTCCAAGGTAGATATTACCTCCATCATACTCTTTGTATGTGGAAAACCATTCCTTATGCAGGGTCATATGAAACGAGCATCCTGAGTCAACCAACTAGTGATCATTAGCCACAACATTACATGCAGAAATTAAAACATCTTCACCTGCATTCGAGGACTTATCAGAAGCATTCTCCCACCATTTATTTGGGTTTCTGCACTCCTTCACATGTCCCCTTTTACAACAGTTCCAACACTTAACTCTGTTCTTCTTTCCAAGAGTCTTAGATCAACCCTTAGATTTGTCCTTATCTCCTTTCTGATCTCCTTTTGGTCCTCTTTCTTTAGGCCTTCCCTTAACACTGAGAGCATCCCCTGAACTATATGAACTCTTCTTCCTCAATTCCTATGACAGTAAAACTAAAACAAGTGCATCCAACTTTAGATTTGTGAGGTTAACAATGATAGCCAGTATGAAATTCTCCCAAGATTTAGGTAAAGAACAAAGAAATAAGATACATTTATCTTCCTCATTAACATCAACATCTACGGATGCAAGCTGACTCAATAAAAAATTAAATGAATTTAAATGCTTCGCAACTAAATCACCCTCTCTCATTTTAATGGAAAACAATTTTCATTTTAAATAAAGTTTATTTACCATAATCTTGGCTTGGTAGATCTCACCCAACCATTTCCACAAACTATTGCAGTCTGTTCCTTTGTGACATTCAATAGAATAGAATATGCAAGACACAAACAAATGGTTCCCCATGCCTTTTTATCCAACCTTGCCCATTCATCCAGAGAGACATCATCAGGTTTCTTCTCATTTTGAATAGCCAACTACTGGTTTCTTTCTTCCAACAAGTCTTCCATTTTTAGCTTCCACATCTCATACCCTATTCCATTGAACTTCTCGATGTCCAATCGAGAGATTGATGAAATGGTAGATGCAGCCATAATATCAACTCAAGATCTATAAAATGAAGGCAACCAATCTCCCACTACAGCTACAACTTCCACACTACCACCCAAGAGTCAGATCGAGCCAGGCTCTTATACCAAATGTTAGAAATGAAAGCACAACTACTCAATGGAAATCTATTTTCTAATATATTTAATGATCTTTTCTCAATGCATTATAATTAGAGATTGTAACATAGAAAAGAAACTATGTAACATAGAAATATCAAATTAGAAAATTAAACACACAAGACAATGTTTAACATGGAGAAAACCCTTTCAGGTAAAAAAACTCCACACAGGAAAGAGGCCCAAGTTTGTATTAATCTAAAAATAATTGTACAATACATCAACTTACCAACTCTCTCCACTAGTCTTCAATCCGACAACATTCTGACAACACTTGAGTACCTGTAAATCTATATACTACAACAAATACATGGAAAAATACTTATAGAAGTATCCACATTGCAATCTAGGTGTCCACTTTCTCTCTCTTGAGAATCCCCCACATGCAAACATTAAATGTCATCATACATGCAACCTCCACTTGTCAAAAGATGCCCAGGCAAAGTTGGGTGCCCAAGGTCAAGAATAGCATCTTACAACATCTTATGACACATCATAACTGTCGTAAATATCACCAAAGTGTATCTTCCCAAGATGGGCACCTGGGACTAAACATAGCAACTTACAACTAATGAATATCCATCATATGTGTCATAGTGTCATAGAGTCTTATGACAACTTACAGCTGTCATAGATTCTTTACATGCACCCACCAAACATTATGACATGTGTCATGTATGCTAAAAATAGTAGATTCTTCCAAGGTAGTGCCTATACTCATTTACACATGAATTTTACAATTACCAACCATAAATGTCACTTATTAATTACCTCCAGTGACTTTGGAATTACCACTATCAGTGAAACTACCTCATTCCCTTATGGATAATTACAAATTACAAATAATAAATGGAATAAATACAATATTAGAATTTACAAGGTTAATGGCACCTTATTCCAATAACTTTGGCTACTCAATATGGTTTTATGGACTGTAAAGCCAAGTGTCTAATCAGATTGTGCTTGGTAGACTCTATTTTAATCAATGTCCATGAAGAGTCCTCTATGAACAAACTATGGAAGAAACTTGGTGAGATATTTCAAGACAAATCTTTATTGAACAAGATTTTATTAACAAAAAAGTTGAATTCCTTGAGAATGGAATAGGGTGGATGAATTGCAGACCACCTAGAAGTATTCAATATGTTGGTGGCTCAATTGGTGTAAAAATGGATGAGGATGAGAGATGTTAGATCCTGCCTTGTTCTTTGCTTGATTCATGGGATTCTCTTTTTATGGCTATTTGGAGTACTTATGTTGTCTTGAAAGTTGAATATGTTGTGGGTTCTTTGATCTTTGAAGAGATGAGGAGGAAAGTATCCATTAATACCAAAGATGCCCTAAATGTTCATGGAAGACCTAAACAAAAAGGCAAGAAGAGGGAGAAGCATGGAAAATCCAAGTCCAAGGGGAGATCTAAATCTCTTGGAATGTCCAAAGTTATTTGCTTGAATTGCAGTAAGCTTGGACACTTTTGTAAGGACTATAAAGAAGAAAAGAAGAAGAAAAAGAAGAAATTTGATTATGATTTTGAGTCTGAGAAGGAATATGGTGATGCATTCATTGCAACTTTGGCCACTCATGCAGATGAAGATACTTTATGATCTTGTAGCAAGAATTTTAAGATGGCAAGCACATTAGGGAGAATAGAGGTAGAAAATTTTTCTAGTAACAATTTTGAGATGTGGAAGCTGAAGATGGAGGATTTGTGGAATGCTATTGGTGAGAATTTTTTAAGGCCTACAGATGCTACTTTGGTTTCTTAATATGATTTTATGGACTATAAATCCAAGGGTCTAATCAGATTGTGCCTGACAGACTCTGTTTTAATCAATGTCCATGAAGAGTCCTCTACAAAGAAACTATAGAAGAAACTTGGTGAGATATATCAAGCCAAATATTTAGTGAACAAGATTTTCTTGAGTAAAAAGTTGTATTCCTTGAGAATGGAAGAGGGTGGATGAATTGTAGACCACCTAGAAGAATTCAATATGTTGGTGCTCAATTGGCATCATTTGGTGCAAAAATGGATGACGAGGAGAGACATCAGATCATGCTTTGTTCTTTGCCTGATTTGTGGGATTTTATTGTTATGGCTATTCAGTGTACTTATGTTGTCTTGAAAGTTGAAGATGTTGTGGGTTATTTTCTTTTTGAAGAGATGAGGAGGAAGGTATCCATCAGTACCAAAGAGCCCCTAAATGTTCATGGAAGATGTAAAGAAAAAGGCAAGAAGAGCGAGAAGCATGGCAAATCCAAGTCTAAGGGGAGATCCAAATCTCCTGAAAAGTCCAAAGTTATTTGTTGGAATTGCGGTAAGCCTAGACACTTCCGTAAGGAGTTTAAAGAAGAAAAGAAGAAAAAGAAGAAATTTGATTATGATTCTAAGTCTGAGAAGGAAAATGGTGATGTATTATTGCAGCTTTGGCCACTCGTGCATGTGAAGATACTATGTGACCTTGTCGCAGGAATTTTTAGATGATGAGCACATCAGGGATAATAGAGGTAGAAAAAATTTCTAGTAACAATTTTGAGATGTGGAAGTTGAAGATGGAGATTTTATTAATTGATCAAGATCTATGGGATACTATTGGTGAGAATATTTCAAGGCCTACAGATGCTACTTCAACTTCTCAATATGATGTTATTGACCGTAAAGCCAAGGGTATGATAAGATTGTGCTTGGGAGACTCTATTTTAATCAATGTCCATGAAGAGTCCTCTATGAAGAAACTATGGAAGAAACTTGGTGAGATATATCAAGCCAAATTTTTAGTGAATAATATTTTCTTGAGGAAAAATTTGTATTCCTTGAGAATAGAAGAGGGTAGATGAATTTAAAACCACCTGGAAGCAATAAATATGTTGGTGGCTCAAATTGCATTAATTGGTGTAAAAATGGATGAGGAGGAGAGATGTCATATCCTACTTTGTTGTTTTCCTAATTCATGGGATTCTCTTGTTATGGCTATTCAGAGTAGTTATGTTGTCTTTAAAGTTGAAAATGTTGTGGGTTCCTTGCTTTCTAAAGAGATAAAGAGGAAGGTATCCATCAGTACCAAAGAGGCCCTAAATGTTAGTGGAAGGCCTAAATAAACAAGCAAGAAGAACAAGAAGCATGGAAAATCCAAGTCCAAGGGGAGATCCAAATCTCCTGGAAAGTCCAAAGTTATTTTTTAGAATTGCGATAAGTATGTACACTTCCATAAGGAGTGAAAAGAAGAAAAAAAGAAGAAAAAAAAAATTTGATTATGATTCTAAGTCTGAGAAGGAAGATGGTGATGTGTTCATTGCAACTTTGGCCACTCGTGTAGGTAATGATGCATGGTTAATTGACTTGGGTGCATCTTTCCATATGACCCCAAATAGAAATTGGTTTTCTAAATATGAAGAATTTGATGGAGGTAAGGTGTACTTGGGTGATGATTCTCATTTAAATATTGTTGGCCATGGTAAATTTAAAATTAGATTTACTAATGGTAGAGTAAAAAGGATTAATGATGTGTTGCATATCCTTGGATTAGCAACAAAATTATTATCTATGAGCAAACTAATAGATGCGGGTGTGCAATTAGTTTTTTCTGATGTAGGATGCAAGATGGTTAGTGGTGCTATGGTGATTTCTAGAGGTGTCAGATTTGGCACATTGTATAAGCTTGATGCATACACTGTTGAGTACAATAATACTTCTATGAAAATCAAGTATGGGACTACTTCATTGGAAAAGGAGAGGATTTCATTTTCAGTGGATGGTCATGGCTTCTAGGTACCTAAGGGTGCTCTTTCTTCTAAATCAAAGTTACCTATGGAGAAAACTCTGGTATGGCACTAGAGACTAGGCCACAATGGAGAAAAGAGTTTGAGGACCTTGAAAAATAAAAACCTTGTTAAAGGGTTGACTGATTGTAATTTTGATTTTGATTTATGGGAGCATTGCATTTATGGTAAACAAAATTGTGTTTGGTTTTACTCAAGTACTCATAAATCTTATGGTGTAATGGTTCTTATTCATTCTAATGTGTTCGGTCCTGTAGATGTTCCTTCCATTGGAAAATCAACATATTATGTTTCATTTATGAATGATTATAGCAGAAGAACATGGGTATACTTTCTAAACAGTAAATATGAAGTTTTCAGTGAATTTAAAAAAATTAAAGCAATGCTTGAGTTATAGATGGGAAAGAAAAATAAAATGTATGGGGACTATCATTATTGATGATTTTTTCACTAATGATTTTGATAGATTATGTAAATATTGTGGCATTCAGAGAAAAAAGACAACTCTGTATTCTCCACAGTAGAATGGAGTTGTAGAAAGAATGAACATGACACTGATGGAGAAGGCTAGGAGTATGCTTAGTGGTGTTGGTCTAGAACAAAGGTTTTGGGATGAAGCTATTTCCACTTCTTGCTACTGTATTAACAGGTCTCTTACATCGATTCTTGTTGATAAAACACCTATAGAAGCATGGTTGGGTCACAAGCCTTCATTCGACATCATAGAATGTTTGGTTGTGAGGCATATGCACATGTGCCAAAGGAGAAGTGATCAAAGTTAGAGAACAATGTTGTGAAATATATTTTTGTCACATCCCTTATTTTGACTATGTTTTACTTTTTACTTGTATAAAATTAGTAGATAATTTTGCATGATTTAATGATTTGATGTTATGTGAAAATGTTAGGATAAATCAATGATTTCATGAATTTGATTTTATATATTTAGAATTAGACATGTGATTATATGATGTCATGATTATTTTATTCATAAGATATGTGAAGTGACTAGTGATGCACTAATCCCAGTTTGGTTAATTATAAGTGTAACCAGGAAAATAGGTTTTCCATCCTCCAAGAAAGAGAGGGAGAGCATCATTGGAGAGAAGTGAATAGATGTATGGAAAGAACAAGTTGTTTCCATCTAAGTCTTGTGTTTGCATAGTTTAGTGAACCCCATCTAGTTTGGTAAGTTGAGTTTGACTTTATTGGTCTAAGTTGGATTTCGATTCGATAATCATTGATTTGATGTCAAAATCCTTTAGTATAGGTTTTTGTCAAAAAAACCAAGAAGGGATGGTACGGCTATCGACAAGATGTACTTGATAGTCATTATTTTTTTTATATGATGTGAATATAGTTTATATCCAGGAGAATAGATTTGTATATATTTATGTTAGTGGTTAACTATCTCATTTTTGGTATCCTATCAGTTTAATTATGTTTGCGTATTTTGATATATATGCAAGACAAAGAGGGGGAGAATACCTCAACACCATTCTTGTAATCTTGTCAAGCATTTATTCAAACAATGTAAGTATAAGTTGTGTATGCTTTCTTTACATAAAGGTGTCACTGTGATCTAAGTAGTCAAAGAGCTTAGTCATCTTTGTGTTAGGAATAACCAATAGCTTAGTCTATCACTGGATTGTTGTCAAGTCTATAAACTTAGCGGAACCCGGTGTAAATAAGACTGCTTAACTTAATTAATTTTTGGGTAATGTTTGAGGCTAAAAGCTTAAACATAGTTCAATAGGAATATGAGGCCAATTTGTCTCACACTC
The DNA here is from genome assembly GCA_027924645.1 of Cunninghamia lanceolata. NCBI lineage: Eukaryota > Viridiplantae > Streptophyta > Pinopsida > Cupressales > Cupressaceae > Cunninghamia > Cunninghamia lanceolata. The sequence continues at coordinate 1,892,723 of BSBN01000286.1, read as the reverse complement.
TACATATTTTGGTTAAGACTTAAACTCCTTCAACTTATGTCAAATAGAATGTGAACTCTGTGTTTCATCTTTATCTTATGATATAGAAGATATGAGTAGGCCGATAGGTTGTTGAAACATTACCTATAAATAGGCTAAAACACTAGTGATCAATAGGTATCTACTAGATAAAGTTAGTAAACTTTAGCAATTGAGAAGATAGTTTGCAAGAAGCAATAGCATGTTTGTATACTAAGATTGAAGTAATCTTATCATGCTTGAACTCTTAGTTAGTGTCTAGGTAGTGACCAAACAATTATTATACTTAGAAATACTCGAGAAATTTGGTTGTCCTTAGTTATCTTGCACTCAGGATAACAAAGGATACAAATGTTGTTTTATTTCTCTTAAAACTTGTTGAATCCATCTTTAGATGTCAAAATGAGCCTCTCGAGATCATTGTATTAAGTCAAGTAGAAGTTGAGACTAGAAGTTTTGATAAAGATGTTACTTTTATCTCTTAACTCTTTTTAGTTTTATTGATTTTCAATCCAAGACTTTGAGAAAAGGTTTTCCCTTATTCTAAAAAGTGTATAGAAATTATTTGAATATCATTAGAAGCATTTGAAGCTATATATATATATATATATATATATTCCTTCTTCAAATAGATCATGTATTTCCATTATGTAAAGATGATCTATTATTGTTATAAATCTTTCTATGTCGGTGAATGAAAGGAGGCCATTAGGTCAAAGACATCATTATTTTATTATCTATCTAGACTTATATCCTATATCAAATTAAAAGATTGAACTTAGTCAAGAGTACATATGCTTTTGTTAGTATTTATTAAGACTTGACAGAGAGGAGGATAAACCTTGTGTATTATATTTTATGAGAAATGGTGAATTCGATTAATGATCAAGTAGTCAAGATTTGACAAGTGGTTATCTTATTCACACTATATTATGGATGTAATTTTGAAGATGAAAGAAAACTTCAAAGGACATAAAACATGAAAATGAAATAAATACACAAGTGTTATACCTTTGAATTCTCCCTCACTCCTTGATAAGGTTGAGGAAGTACACCCAAGCTTCCTAGCTTTACCCAAACAAGATGGTTGAGTGTGGAATGCTCTCAAATTAGACACAATATGGGCATAACCTAGCTATGAGAAATTAGGAATGATTTTGGCATAATGGATTTACTTCAAACTTGGATGTCAAAACGGCTTGTGGAGGCTTGTATTTATAAGTAAATTGGAAGGGATTTGAATCCAATGGTGGAGATTCAATGTTGAGATCAACGGTGGAGATGAGAGGATGAGATGGATAACTAGATCTTCATCAACACGATTGAACCTAGTTGAGATTAAAAGTGAATTTTTAATTCACCTTGGAAAGGGGTTAGCATTTATTAGGATTTAGACAAGTGATGGAATAAAAAATTATTTTGTGTAGGAGGTGGAATTAAAAATTCCATTTATGGGTGAATGTGTGAGTCATGTGACATATGTGTTTATTTGGAAAACACATGTAAGCTCTCTTTGCATGAAAAAGAGCTCTAACATGAAAGAGGAAAGATGAGTTAGAAGGGTCATGTGACCCTTCGGAATAAATGTTAAGTTTTTATTTGTGGGGTGTGGGAATGGGTGTTAAGCATGTTTTAACCAAGTTAATCAAGGGATTAACTTAATTAATGTGGCTAGACAAAATTAGTGGATGGGATAATGTGGGATTAAGATTAATTAAATAAGGGTTTTTAATTAATTTTGGTGTAGGGGTCATGTAGGCTAGGGTAGCTAATTAAATAATTATTATTTATTCAATTAGGCTAGGTTTAGGCTATAGGATAGGGTAGATTAATTAAATAAGCATGATTTATTTAATTAATTAGGATTAGGAAGGTAAAGAAATTAACTAAATAAATATTATAAATATTTATTTAATTAATTGGAATGAAGTTGTAAGGTCTAGTGCTGAATTAATTAAATTAACTCATTGTACCAAGGGTGAATTAAGGATGAATGGTTAGGGACAACTTAGGGTTAATTGGTTAAATAACTATAATTTTTTATTTAATTAATTGGTGAAAGGGTTAATTTGTAATGCAAGGATACAGGAAAATGGTTAACAAGGTCAAGACATTTTTAAAGGTGTCTACAAATTTATTAGTTTTTAGGGGTATTTTGATATTGCAAAGTATTGGAGTAGGGGAGTTAAGAACCCTAGATTTTACTCTAAAGAATTTAGAAAAAAGTCAATTATGATATTGATTGAGTCTATTGTATACTTTGGTCAATAGTCAAAAGGTCGAGAAATCATAGATCAAGACAATATTAAGAAACTAAGACACACTTATTATTGAGTGGAGAATAGAATGACAAGAAGTCATGGACCCTGATAAATTGTAGGTATGCAATAAGGGACATTCAAAAAAGATAAAATTATCTAAACTTACATATTGTATGTATAGCCTAGATAAGGAATATTTCTAAGTTAGATGGACTAGGAATTGAGTACAGTTCAGACAATTATGCCTAGAGATACTAGCCAAATAAGTCAAACTGTAGGATGAGACAATCTTCAAGTCAAGTTAGAGGTGTGTGAACACATGACTACGTGTATTACAAACATTTTTCTATATAAAAACTTTGGCCAAAGTGATGCATTTGTCTCTACATGCATTAGTCGGTTCAAAATGTCTAGATGGTGTAACTTGTCAGAACTATCATATTTAGCTAGAAGATTGTCTAGAGCTGTATGGTCAATTGAGTTACATAGGACACAACACTAGAACTCGGATGGAAACTTGTTAGATCCATATGTCTATACTCTTCATGAAGGGGAGGGCCACTTCTAGGAAGGAAGGTGTGCAGGGGACCGTTGGTTTGTGGTTGGAGGTAAAACACTCGGATGATACTCTCCCTCTGTAGCAGAAGACTCACTAAGAATTAAACGACATATATCAAGATTCCAGATGTAGTACTCTTTATGTAAAACTTCATGTTATGACTATGATATAAAACTATTCTTTTGGCAAGATCAATATATTTGTAAATGTAAAGTGAAATGTTACCACTATAAGTTATCATTGAATATATTCAATTTTAAAGTGGAAAAATATTTAGAAAAGATATACTTAAATTATTTCTTTGAAGTTTAGCAAATGATAAAAAAATATTTCACTCATGTATATCATGTTCTTTTACTTTCTTAGTAAATTGTGTGTGTAATTCCGAGTAATATGAGAAGGCAAATTACAATTTTCATCAAGTACAATTATTGTGTGAAAGGATACAAGATTTAGGATCCTATTGCATAGGAGGTAATTTATAGTAAAATTGTGATTTTTAGAGAAATTAAACCTTCTTCTGTTACATTGTAGCCAATCGATGCCCCTAGCTAAACAAGAAATTAAGGAGTGCTCATCTAGCTCTGAATCTTCAAAAGAAGAGGAAGAACCTCCAAATCAGCTTGTTTGAAGGTCTACAAGGCATAGAAAACCACTTGAAAGGTATTCACCTGACAACTTGAGATGTATTTTTGCTTTGAATACTAACTTGGATGAACCCACATCTGTAGAAGAGGCATTAGGTATGAATGATGCAAAGTCCTGGAAGATTGCTATGGATGAAGAAATGAAAGCTTTAATTTAAACTAATGATACATGGGACCTAATACCATTTCCTGAAGGATGAAAATATGTTGGTTGCAAATGGGTGTTCAATAAAAAGATTGGTTCAGATGGAGGTATTGAGAAGTACAAAGCACAGTTGGTTGCAAAAGGTTACTCTTAGGTTGAGGGTGTTGATTATTTTGAGATATTTTCTCCTATTGCAAAAATGACATCCATTAGATTCTTGTTTTTTATTGTTGTTGCTTATGATCTAGAGGTTGAGTAAATAGATGTGAAAATGGTGTTCCTTCATGGTGATTTGGAGGAGGATATTTATATGACATAGCTAGAGCACTACATGGTGAAAGGTAAAATTAATTTGGTTTGTAAATTGAAGAAATCTTTGTATGGCCTCAAATAAAGTCCTAGGATATGGAACCAAAAATTTGATACATATCTATTGAGTTTGGATTTGAGCATTATAAATCATATCATTATGTTTATTATAAATTTGATGGTGACCATTCCCTGTTTGTTGCATTATGTGTTGATGATATGTTATTTATTAGTAAAGGGAAAGGAAGGATTTTATAACTAAAGTCTTAACTTGTAGCTCATTCTGGAATGAAAGATCATGGTGCAGCTAAACACATTCTTGGGATGGAAATAAGAAGAGATAGAGTGAACAAAAAACTATGGCTTGGCCATAGTAAGTATGCTAATTTAGTTTACAGAGGTTTAACATGCTAGATTGTAGACAACTGTGTGTTCTTTTTATAGTTGGAACGAAGTTATCTACTTCACAATGTCCAAAATCCCCATCGTAGATGGAAGACATGAGTTGAGTGCCTTACCTGAGTGCAATCGAAATATTGATGTATGTTATGGTCTGTACTAGACCAGACATTGCACATGTAGTGGGTGTTCTTTCCAGATATATGTCTAATCCTGGTAGATTTCATTGGGATGTAGTTAAAAGAGTCTTGAGATATTTGTGGGGTACCTCAGAGTATTCCTTGTATTATCATGGTAATTTGATAGGAGGCATGCATTCCCTTGATATTCATGGTTATGCCAGATTTAGACTGGGCAGGTGATGTTGATAGTAGACAATCCACCAATGTTTATGTGTTATGTTATTTGGTCATTTAATTAGTTGGATGAGTAAGTGATAGGTTTTGGTTTTTTTGTCGACTATTGAAGTTGAGTATATGGTAGACACTCACACTTGTAAAAAAGTCATTTAGCATAAGAGACTATGTTCAGATATCCAAATAAAACAAGGTGTAGTGGTAGTCTATTATGATAGTCAAAGTGTGATCTGCCTAGCTAAGAACCTAACATTTCATGCTAGGACCAAGCACATTGAAGTACAATATCATTTTGTTAGATATATGGTTGAGGATGGTAGGGTGAAGCTAGTTAAGGTAGACACTTTTATGAATGTTGGAGATTTATTAACTAAGCCTATGAGCACAGAAAAGTTTAGATGGTGTTTTGAGTCTATGGGCATCTTGGCCTTGTTGGCACCTTTAAATTTTGGCAAAATTTGAAGCCCATATGGTAAAGGAATTGATTGTAGCACTCAGAAATATACATGTGAAATATGTACCAGTAGCCTACTTTGGAGGATCATAACTTGAAGCATGTATGCCAAATCGCTTGGTAAGCACATTCATTTGCCTTATGTAAGTGTGTGCGTTTGATTTTAGCTTTCTATGATCAGATTTGACAGGGTTTTGAAGTACCAAGTTGGAGGGTACTAGAAGAGTTTGTTGTCCGCTCATTATTAGATCTTCTAGGGTGGTCAATTGTGGAGGTCAATATTTATGAGCTCGATGATTGTCATGATGAACCAATTGGTGCTTGCAACTGTCCCTATACTAAGGTGCTTCTATGTCCATTTTCCAAGCCCCAATACCTTGTTTGATATTTTTACTAGGACAAAAGCAAATATAGTTTGTAAGATCTACAGTCTGCATAGTGTTATATCTGTCAAGAGCCTCAAGCTTCAATTTGATATTTTTTTAAAGTCAAAAGACAATGGAGTTTTCACATTTTTTGATGTATGCATTTCTAGAAGGTTTCTCTGAATGATTAGTGTTAGAGTAATAGGTTCTTTATTAATTAATTTATTCATATTGATTAATTAATTAAGTAACCTTTACTTTATTTCACTTAAGCTAAACTTAGGAATCTCACATTAGGGTTTTCTAACTTGCAGATATAAAAATAAGTTCTTTCATGTAATTCAGTAATCTATTTCATTAATTGCATCTTTTTTTGTGCAAATTGCTCTCTTTATTTTTTTCTCTTGTGGAAGGTTAATCTTAAGTTTTGCAGGTGTTCACTAGATCTTGTGAGGTTGGTTTCACAACTTCTACATGGTATTAGAGCTCCAAATCTGCAAGGCCCTTCTCATATTTGGAGAAAATTTTGGGCAAGAGCCATTTACTGGGTGTGTTTCTATGTAAAACAGAGTATTCCATTAGATTCAAAGCAGGTAAAATAGTCAAATTAGCCGTTTATTTGGCTTGATTTGAACTTTGTAAGCTTGATTTGTAAGGGTTTCAACGGGTGTTTTTTTTGGGCTCCAGCGAAAAAATATTTTTTGGAGTGTCTTAGGCCCAAACGGACCTCACCATCACACTCGGAAGGCCCAAAAACCTTAAGATCGACTATCAAATCAACCTCGGGATCATTTGGGGCAATTTTTTTCTACCGGGGATGTTGTACGACCTCTCCACTATGCAAATCGAGGTGAATGTGTAATATATATATATATATATATATATATATATATATATATATATATATATATATATATATATATATATATATATATATATATATATATATATACATACATACATACATCATTCGGCATAGTACAGGGTACTTGCTTGCGCAGGCCCTGTACCTGCTGCTGGTGTCTCCCATTTTGGACCCCGCGCCCATTTTTGGGGCCACGGAACCCCCATAGTGGGGTTGCGTGGGGAGGTTTGACCCCTCCACCCCCATATATTTTTTTTAATTTTTTAAAATAAAATAATTAATTTTTTTTTTAAATGTTTTTTTTTCAAAAAAAACATCATGCAATTTTTTTCAAAAAAAACATCATGCAATTTTTTAATTTTTTTATTTAAGAAAAAAGCATGCATTTTTTTGTGATTTTTTTATTAAAAAAAGCACATGCAAACCACTGTACCTAGAGAACCTTTTAGCAGGGGTTCTAAAGTTGGCTATCTTCAAAATTTGGAGGTGTTTTTGCTAAATTTGGTAGAGATGTTCTTTTCCCAGCCCAGCCCTCTCCGTTGGGCTTTTCATTTTTGCACTCCATCTTCCAGAGGCCATATCTCGATCATACGGTGGTATTTTTTAGTGCAATTTTTTTAAAAGGGGTAGAATTTCACGCTCTTTCTAGTGGTACAAGTGGTTTTCAATTTTGAGTTTTAGTTTTTTCCAAAAATTAGTTTTCTCGGTGTTGTTGTGTAGTTCTCGTTTTGGGAACTTTGACGGGCCATATCTTTTGCATCCGAACTCCTTTTTGAGTCCCTTTTTTTTTAAAGTACATGTTTTTCTGTGTACTTCATCATGGTACTATTAGTTTCCTCTATTTATGTTAGAGAATTGTATTTTCATCATGTGGTCCTTTTTTAGACATTGTGAGCTTCCATTGTAAGCACTTCTCATATGTAAACGCACTGGAATAAAGTGCCTCAGCATTGTACATGTATTCTTGAGATCTTGCACATCATTTTCTGCCTTATTGTACTCACACTATGATATCAAGTGCCATGGGGGGTTGATGTTTGCTTTTTGTTTTGTCATCACATCTTTGCCAAGTGAGTGTCCCTTCCATGACAATAATGAATCACATTGATTTTTACCTCGTGTGTGTGTCTTGGTTTGCACACCCTTTTATTTTTTGGTACTTTCATGTTTCACGTTTAGATGTTCTTGTTTCTTCTACATGCACTTTTTGGTTTCACATAGTTTCAATGTCCCTATCATGGCTCTCCCTTGTCTACATTGTGGGGGGATTTCTACTATTGGTGCTAATGCTTCCTTAGTTTCATGTTGGAGTGAGTTATATATCTAGTATTTGTTCCTATGTACTAGGCAGATGTAGTGTACATCAGTGGCTAGTTACCCATGCATTTCAATGAGATGGAGCATTTACCATATGGACACTCTTGCATGTTCCTTTTATGGAGGTGACCTTCTATTTTCACTTGATCAGTTCTTCAGACTTTTGGTACCTGTGCCATTTGTATCTTTGAGTTCCAAAAGTTTTTCCTTTGTTTGCCATTTGATTCAAGTGGTGTCGTTGGGGGCACTCATGCAGATTCTTGTCTTCTTGATTATGATCTTCATCTTGTTTTAGAGGAGGTTTGATGAAGGGGGTAAATCACAAAACAAAAATTGCACACATAAAATAGAACTTTCTTTATTGATTTGGACAACTTATTACATTACAAAAGGTCAAATACAATCAGAGGAATCAACCTTCCGTAGGCTGCAACACATTACAACTTCCTCTCACAAAACTCTGGAATCGTCAGCCTTCTGTAACCCCAAATCAGCTAGGGTTTCTATATCCCGCCTATTCTTGACTCTACACTTCCCCCCCTAACTCTACTACTACTCAAGATTCCCAAAAATGGTTATTAATAGCCTCTTTGGCGGCCAACAACCTAATTTCAAAATTTGCATCTCCCTCCAAAAATAGGTCAACTTCTAGGAGCCATAACTTTTGATTCGGGTGTCCGATTGACAAACCGTTTAATGTGTCGAAAAGCTCGCGAAGTGCTCTACGTGTTAAAAGCTCACTCTACTAGTTCCAATCATTTTCGGGTCGTACAGGGCCGTTTAGTGTTTCAAACTTGAGTTTGAATAATTTTCAGGCATTTTTCAGGAAATAGAAATTTTAATATCTTTTAGCTCGCAAATTATTTTCACGCAATTCATTTGCCAAAGGTCGTATATTTTTGTTATGTATCTTCCTGTAAATTTTCACTTCAATCCGTGCCCAAATGCAAACTTTCTAAAAATAGCAAATTACTATTTTTAGCAGTTTAGAAAAACTGAAAGTCCTACATCATTATTCAAGTGATTATGGAACCAAAACCACAAATTTTGAAAAGAAATAGAAATAACATCAACCATTTTGAAACACATCTTTTTTTGGGTGATGCAAGATAGTCCTTACACCACTAGATGCTCCTGCATCAGACACCCAGGGTAATTTGAGAAGTGACCCTGTCACGTCTCAGGTGTTTGTGTGAGGAAACCCCAAACGGTCAACCTATGCCTTAGACAACCAAGAAGAATCTTCAATAGGCCTTCCTTTCCATTTCACCAGATATTCTTCATATTGCCTATTTCGAGTACTTCTTCCCACATGGCTATCCAAGATCTCTTCTATCTCCTCCATTGAAGTAGATGCCAGAATACTCCACTATTCTTCTATTGTTCCATCCTTTGTGCCACCCTCATGATATTATGTTAAATCAGCAATGTTGAACATAGGGGAAATATTAATCCCACTTGGCAATTCTACCTCATATGCATTTCCTGAATCGTGCTTCTTCAGGATTTTGCACGGTCCAAATTTCTTCATTTTTAACTTATTGTATGTTCTAATTGGGAACCTTTCTTTTCTCAAGTGAACCATGACTTTATCTCCTACCTGGAACTCCTTATACCTCCTCTTCTAATCTGCTTTAGCCTTGTACTGAATATTCATCTTATTAATGTGCTTTCTCACCTCTTCATGCAAATTCTTCAGATGTTCTACAAAGTCTTCATCCTCGGCACTTATCTTTTCTCCTTTGTCTAGATTCCTTAACTCTGAAGCATTTCTTGGACTATTTCCATATATAATCTGGAATGGTGATTTACCAGTACTCTTATCGATAGAATTGTTGTAAGCAAATTTTGCCTGAGGTAAAATCAAATCCCATCCCTTGGGCTTATCTCCTACTAAGCATCGTAGTAGGTTACCCAAACTCCTATTCACCACTTCTGTCTATCCATCAGTCTATGGATGGTGTGCAAAACTGAACTTCAAATTTGTCTTCAACTTCTTCCACAAGGTCCTCCAGAAATAACCCACAAAATTGGTATCTCGATATGAAACTATGCTCTTTGGTAGACCGTGTAATCTCACCACCTCTTTGAAAAATAATTCAGCAATATGAACAACATCATTAGTCTTTCTGCAAGGAATAAAATGTGACATCTTCAAGAATCTGTCCACCACCACAAAAATGGAATCATGTCCTCTTTGTGTCCTTGGTAAACCAAGAACAAAATCCATACTGATATCATCCCATGGATTCTCTAGTATAGGTAATGGCTGATATAGACCTATGTTCTGACTTGCTCCTTTTGCCATCTGACATACTCTGCAACTATGGCCAATAATAATTTTTACCAACAATAGCAATGGTCTTATCTCAACCAAAGTGTCCAGCCAATCCTCCACTATGCTTCTCCTTAATTAGGTTCTCTCTCATGGAACTCCTTGGAATGCACAACTGGCTTCCTCTAAACAACATGCCATCTTGGATTATGAAATCCAACCATTTTGTCCTGTCCAAAGTAACAGGTTCCAAACAAGCTTTCCAGGCCTCTGCAAAATCTGGATCCTCATGATACAAATTTTTGAGCTCATTGAACCCAACAACCTCTATCTTCATTTCTGTCAACAAATTTTGCCTTCTGCTTAAGGCATCTGCAACTCTGTTGGACTTCCCACTCCTGTGCTTCAAAATAAAAGTATAGCTCTGCAAAAACTCAACCCATTTTAAGTGCCTTTGGTTCAACTTCCCTTGACTATTAAGATACTGCAAAGCCTGATGATCAGTATATAAAACAAACTCTTTTGGCAACAAATAATGTCTCCATTTCTTCAAAGTCTGAACTATTGCATAAAATTCCTGATCATAAACGAAATATTTTTTCTTGGCATCATTAAGCTTCTTACTAAAATAGGCAATGGGCTTACCTTCTTGGCTCCAAACAACTCCTATACCACTACCACTAGCATCACAATCTACCTGAAATACCTTATTGAAATCTAGAAGTGCCAAAACAGGTTGTTCTACGACATTCTGCTTTAATGTATCAAAGCTCTTGTCTACTCCTTTAGTCCATCTAAACTCTTTTCTAGCCTCTCTCATTGTCTCAATTAAGGGTGCACAAATACTACTAAAATTCTTGATAAACTTTCTGTAAAAACTTGTCAAACCATGAAAAGATCTTACCTCCATTGCACTCCTTGGCGTAGGCCATTCAATGATAGCCCTTACTTTTTCTGGGTCTATCTTAAGACCTTCCTCTGAGACAACAAATCCCTGGTATACCAATTCCTTCTTTGCAAAACTACATTTCTTCAGATTAATCAACAACTTCTCCTCCCTCAGATTCTGTAGAACTCTTCTAATATACATCAAATGTTCATCCCAAGTCTTACTGAAAATCAAAATATCATCCAAATAAACAATAACAAAACTTCCCAAAAATTCTTTCAGTACTTCGTTCATGAGCCACATGAATATGCTCGGTGCATTGGTTAGCCCAAATGGCATGACTAACCACTCATACAAACCTTCCTTTGTCTTGAAGGTTGTCTTCCATTCATCTCCTTCTCTAATACGGGTCTAGTGATACCCACTCTTCAAGTCAATTTTTGTGAAGTACTTGGCTCCACTCAAACAATCCATGATGTCATCCATTCTTGGCAATGGAAATCTATACTTGATCATTATCTTATTGATGGCTCGAGACTCTGTACACATCCTCCATTCTCCATCTTTATTTGGTGCTAGTACTGCAAGTACCACACATGGACTTAGGCTCTCCCTTATCAGTCCCTTCCTCAACAACTCCTAAATTTGTCTGTTCAGCTCTTCATTCTCTGCAGGGGTCATTCTATGGGCTGCCTTGTTTGGTAAACTAGATCCTGGTATCAAATCTATTTGATGACTTATCTTCCTTACTGGTGGTAAACCTTCTGGTACATTATCAAAGATAATGTCTTGGAACTCTTCCAACATATCTAAAACTTCTACTGGTACATCTTCATAGTTCTCTTGACTAATCTTAGGAATCAATGCAAGGCAATGATGCTCATGCTTCATACCCTCCAAAAATTTCCTTTCATCTACTAGGGAAATTCTGGTAGTACTACATACCTTTTCTTCCACCTCATTCAAGGGCTTCAACTTATGAAAAACTCCATCCTTTGTTAGGGAATATGTGTTTGCACAACCATCATGGACAACGCTCCTATCATACTGCCATGGCCTCCCCAACAGCATATGACATGCATCCATCGGTATGATATCACACAACACCTCATCACGGTAGTCACCAATTTTGATATTGCAAAGTATTGGAGTAGGGGAGTTAAGAACCCTAAATTTTATCTAAATAATTTAGAAAACTTTGACTCTTAAGTCAATTATAATATTGATCTAGTCTATTTTATACTTTGGTCAATAGTCAAAAGGTCGAGAAATCATAGATCAAGACAATATTAAGAAACTAAGGAACACTTATTATTAAGCGGAGAATAGAATGACAAGAAGTCATGGACACTGATAAATTGTAGGTATGCAATAAGGGACTTTCAAAAAAGATAAAATTATCCAAACTTACATATTGTATGTATAGCCTAGATAAGGAATATTTCTAAGTTCGATGGACCAGGAATCGAGTATAGTTTAGACAATTATGCCTAGAGATACTAACCAAATAAGTCAAACTGTAGGATGAGACAATCTGCAAGTCAAGTTAGAGGTGTGTGAAAACATGATTATGTGTATTACAAACATTTATCTATATAAAAACTTTGGCCAAAGTGATGTATTTGTCTCTACATGCATTAGTCTGTTCACAGTGTCTAGATGATATAACTTGTCAGAAAGATCATACTTAGCTAGAAGATTGTCTAGAGCTGTATGGTCGATTGAGTTACATAGGACACAACACTAGAACTCAGATGGAAACTTGTTAGATCCATATGTCTATGCTCTTCATGAAGGGGAGGGCAACTTCTAGGAAGGAAGGTGTGCAGGGGACCATTGGTTTGTGGTTGGAGGTAAAGAACTCAGATGATGCTCTCCCTTTGTAGTAGAAGACTCACCAAGAATTAAATGACATATATCAAGATTCCAGATGTAGTACTCTTTATGTAAAACTTCATGTTATGATTATGATGTAAAACTATTCTTTTGCCAAGAGCAATATATTTGTAAATGTAAAGTGAAATGTTACCACTATAGGTTATCATTGAATATATTCAATTTCAAAGTGGAAAAATATTTAGAAAAGATATACTTAAATTATTTCCTTGAAGTTTAGCAAATGATAAAAAAATATTTCACTCATTATATCATGTTCTTTTACTTTCTTAGTAAATTGTGTGTAATTCTGAGTAATATGAGAAGACAAATTACAATTTTCATCAAGTACAATTATTGTGTGAAAGGATACAAGATTTAGGATCGTACTGCATAGAAGGTAATATATAGTAGAAGTGTGATTTTTAGAGAAATTAAACCTTCTATTACATTGTAGCCAAAACAAAGTGAATAGAAATATGTGATTCATGTTCCTTCTATGTTTGAGAAAGTTGAATCGAGGCCCCTAGGTAGACAAGAAATTGAGGAGTGCTCATCTAGCTTTGAATCTTCAAAAGAAGAGGAAGAACCTCCAAATTAGCTTGTTTGAAGGTCTACAAGGCATAGAAAACAACTTGAAAGGCATTCACCTGACAACTTGAGATGTATTTTTGCTTTGAATACTAACTTGGATGAACCCACATCTGTAGAAGAGGCATTAGGTATGAATAATGCAAAGTCTTGGAAGATTGCTATGGATGAAGAAATGAAAGCTTTAATTTAAAATAATGATACATGGGACCTAATACCATTTCCTAAAGGACGAAAATATGTTGGTTGCAAATGGGTGTTCAATAAAAAGATTGGTTCAGATGGAGGTATTAAGTACAAAGCACAGTTGGTTGCAAAAGGTTACTCTTAAGTTGAGGGTGTTGATTATTTTGAGATATTTCCCCCTGTTGCAAAAATGACCTCCATTACATTCTTGCTTTTTATTGTTGTTGCTTACGATCTAGAGGTTGAGTAAATGGATGTGAAAATGGTGCTCTTTCATGGCGATTTCGAGGAGGATATTTATATGGCATAGCCAGAGCAATACCTGGTGAAAGGTAAAATTAATTTGGTTTGTAAATTGAAGAAATCTTTGTATGGCCTCAAATAAAGTCCTAGGATATGGAACCAGAAATTTGATACATATCTATTGAGTTTGGATTTGAGCATTATAAATCATATCATTGTGTTTATTATAAATCTAATGGTGACCATTCCCTGTTTGTTGCATTATGTGTTGATGATATGTTATTTATTAGTAAAGGGAAAGGAAGGATTTTATAACTAAAGTCTTAACTTGTAGCACAATTTGGAATGAAAGATCATGGTGTAGCTAAAAACATTCTTGGGATGGAAATAAGAAGAGATAGAGTGAACACAAAACTATGGCTTGGCTAGAGTAAGTATGTGAATTTAGTTTACAGAGGTTTAACATGCTAGATTGTAGACAACTGTGTGTTCTATTTACAGTTGGAACGAAGTTATCTGCTTCACAATGTCCAAAATCCCCATCGGAGATGGAAGACATGAGTTGAGTGCCTTACCTAAGTGTAATCAAAAGATTGATGTATGTTATGGTTTGTACTAGACCAGACATTGCACATGTAGTGGGAGTTCTTTCCGGATATATGTCCAATCCTAGTAGATTTCATTGGGATGTAGTTAAAAGAGTCTTGAGATATTTGTGGGGTACCTCAGAGTATTCCTTGTATTATCATGGTAATTTGATAGGAGGCATGCATTCCCTTGATATTCATGGTTATGTGGATTTAGACTGGGCAGGTGATGTTGATAGCAGACAATCCACCAATGTTTATGTGTTTACTTTATTTGGTCATTTAATTAGTTGGATGAGTGAGTGACAGGTTTTGGTTTTTTTGTTGACTATTGAAGTTGCGTATATGGTAGACACTCACACTTGTAAAAAAGTCATTTAGCATAAGAGACTATGTTCAGATAGCAAAATAAAACAAGGTGTAGTGGTAGTCTATTATGATAGTCAAAGTGTGATCTGCCTAGCTAAGAACCTAACATTTCATGCTAGGACCAAGCACATTGAAGTACAATATCATTTTGTTAGATATATGGTTGAGGATGGCAGGGTGAAGCTAGTTAAGGTAGACACTTTTATGAATGTTGTAGATTCATTAACTAAGCCTATGAGCACAGCAAAGTTTAGATGGTGTTTGGAGTCTATGGGCCTCTTGGCCTTGTTGGCACCTTCAAATTTTGGCAAAATTTGAAGCCCATATGGTAAAGGAATTGATTGTAGCACTCAGAAATATACTTGTGAAATCTGTCCCAGTAGCCTACTTTAGAGGATCATAACTTGAAGCATGTTCACTTTTATTCCAAATCGCTTGGTAAGCACATTCATCTGCCATATATAAGTGTGTATGTTTGATTTCAGCTTTCTATGATCAAATTTGATAGGGTTTTGAAGTACCAAGTTGGAGGGTTCTAGAAGAGTTTGTTGTCCGCTCATTATTAGATCTTCTAGGGTGGTCAACTATGGAGGTCAATATTTATGAGCTGGATGATTGTCATGATGAACCAATTAGTGCTTGCAACTGTCCCTATGCTAACGTGCTTCTATGTCCATTTTCCAAGCCCCAGTACCTTGTTTGATATTTTTACTAGGACAAAAGCAAATATAGTTTGTAAGATCTATAGTCTACATAGTGTTATATCTATCGAGAGCCTCAAGCTTCAATTTGATATTTTTTTAAAGTCAAAAGCAAATGGAGTTTTCACATTTTTTGATGTATGCATTTCTAGAAGGTTTCTCTGAAGGATTAGTGTTAGAGTAATAGGTTCTTTACTTAATTAATTTATTCATATTGATTAATTAATTAAGTCATCTTTACTTTATTTCACTTAAGCTAAACTTAGGAATCTCACATTAGGGTTTTCTAACTTGCAGATATAAAAACAAGTTCTCTCATGTAATTCATTAATCCATTTCATTAATTGCATCTTTTTTTGTGCAAATTGCTCTCTTTACTTTTTTCTCTTGTGGAAGGTTAATCTTAGGTTTTGCAGGTGTTCACTGGGTCCTATGAGGTTGGTTTCACAACTTCTACATGGTATCAGAGCTCCAAATCTACAGGCCCCTTCTCATATTTGTAGAAAATTTTGATCAAGAGCTATTTGTTGGGTGTGTTCTGTGTAAAATAGAGTATTCCATTGGATTCAAAGTAGCCAAAATAGTCAAATTAGCATTTTATTTGGCTTGATTTAAACTTTGTAAGCTAGATCTGTAAGGGTTTCAGCGGGTGTTTTTTTGGGCTCCAGAAAAAAAATATTTTTTGGAGTGTTTTAGGCCCAAACAGACCTCACCATCGTGCTCGGAAGGCCCAAATACCTTAAGATCGACTATCAAATCAGCCTTAGGTTCATTTTGGGCAATTTTTTTCTATCGGGGAAGTTGTACAACCTCCCCACTATGCAAATCGAGGTGAATGTGTAATATACATATACATATATATCATTCGACAGAGTACAGGGTACCTGCTTGCATAGGCCCTGTACCCTGTTGTAGGCGTCTACCTTTTTGGGCCCCGTACCCTTTTTTGGGGCCACGGAACCCCCATAGTGGGGTTGCATGGGGAGGTTTGACCCCTCCACCCCCATATATTTTTTTCAATTTTTTAAAATGAAAAAATTAATTGTTTTTTTAAATGTTTTTTTTTTTTGAAAAAAAAGCATCATGCAATTTTTTAATGTTGTTTTATTTACAAAAAAAGCATGCATTTTTTGTGATTTTTTTATTAAAAATGGCACATGCAAACCACTGTACCTAGAAAAGCTTTTAGCAGGGGTTCTAAAGTTGGCTATCTTCAAAAGTTGGAGGCATTTTTGCTAAATTTGGTGGAGATGTTCTTTTCCCAGCCTAGCCCTCTCCATTAGGCTTTTCATTTTTGCACTCCATCTTCCAGAGGCCATATCTCGATCATACGGTGGTATTTTTTAGTGCAATTTTTTGAAAAGGGGTAGAATTTCATGCTCTTTGTAGTGGTGCAAGTGGTTTTCAATTTTGAGTTTTGGTTTTTTCTAAAAATTAGTTTTCTCAGTGTTGTTGCTGTGTAGTTCTCGTTTTGGGAACTTTGACGGGCCATATCTTTTACATCCGAACTCCTTTTTGGGTCCCATTTTTTTTAAAGTGCATGTTTTTCTGTGTACTTTATCATGGTGCTATCATTTTCCTCTATTTATGTTAGAGAATTGTATTTCAACATGTGGTCATTTTTCTGACATTGTGAGCTTCCATTGTAAGCACTTTTCATATGTAAACGCACTGAAATAAAGTGCCTCAGCATTGTACATGTATTCTGGAGATCTTGCACATCATTTTATGCCTTATTGTACTCGCACTATGATATCAAATGCCATGGAGGGTTGATGTTTCCCTTTTGTTTTGTCATCACATCTTTATCAAGTGAGTGTCCCTTCCATGACAACAATGAATCACATTGATTCTTACCTCATGTGTGTGTGCCTTTGTTTACACACCCTTTTATTTTTTGGTACTTTCATGTTTGTACGTTTAGATGTTCTTATTTCTTCTACATGCACTTTTTGGTTTTACACAGTGTCAGTGTCCCTATCATGGCTCTCTCTTGTCTACATTGTGGGGGGTTTTTTACTATTATTGCTAATGCTTCCTTAGTTTTGCGTTGGAGTGAGTTATGTATCTAGTATTTGTTCCTATGTACTAGGCAGATGTAGTGTACAACAGTGGCTAGTTACCCATGCATTTCGGTGAGATGGAGCATTTACCATATGGACACTCTTGCATGTTCCTTTTATGGAGGTGACCTTCTATTTTCACTTGATCAGTTCTTCAGACTTTTGGTACCTATGCCATTTGTATCTTTGAGTTCCAAAAGTTTTTCCTTTGTTTGCCATCTAATTCAAGTAGTGTCGTTGGGGGCACTCATGCAGATTCTTGTCTTCCTAATTCTGATCTTCATCTTGTTTTAGAGGAGGTTCTTATTTCAGTACTATAGCAGTCACTCTTTGACAGTGTTTACAACTTCTTCATGCTTCAGTGGAGTTCTTCATGTTCATCCTGATGTCTTATTCTTTTGGGACATCTTTTGTGGAGGCTCTCTCTCTCTCTCTCTCTCTCTCTCTTGTAGGGAGGTTTGTTCTTTCTTCTGGAGAGGAGTTTCTCTTATGTGGTTTTCTCCTTGTCTCTATTTGTGAGACTCTTTTGTACATGGGTACCTCATCAGGCCTAGTTGCTGGGACCCATCTTTGCTTTCATGCATTTGTCCTTAGTTTTTTAGCTTCTCCCTAAGTTCATCTTAAGGGGAGTGTTAGAGTAATAGGTTCTTTACTTAATTAATTTAATTATATTGATTAATTAATTAACTCACCTTTACTTTAATATTATTTTTTTTGAAAAAGGTGTCGAGCACCCAAACCAGATATATTAAAAACCAAATAAAAATATGAAAGGTTGTTGGCAAGAGACACTGTATAGCATTGATAGGTGTTGTCATTAATGGCAACTAAGATTGTTCCCTACATCTATAGTACAGTATCTGATCATACCGAAAGTCAGAATGATAATCTATCTAAGTTCGGGAGCCTAAAACAGAGTATATAGCAGAGTCTGGTATTTTGGTTTGGATCTCTCCGGTGGAAAGGCATGGTATGCTGTGGATCTAAGGCTATTGACAACATTGCAAATACACTCTAAATCTAGAGTCTCATCATCCGGTGATGAAGGAATCAGATGTTATTAGCTTCTGTGTATCGGGTTCTAGTCTTGATGCAGGAGCATCCAGTGGTGTAAGGGCAATCTTGCATCACCCAAAAAAAAGTTAATTCAAAATCATTGTAGTTGTTTTCATTTCTTTCCATAATTAGTGTTTTTGGTTCCATAATATCCAGAATAATAATGTAGGACTTTTAGTTTTTCCAAAACTGCTAAAAATAGTGACCTGCCTAATTAGGAAAGTGTACCTGCTATTTTTAGAAAGTTTGCATTTGGGCATGTAATGAAGCAAAAACTTCCAGAAAGTTACATAATAGAAATATAAGACCTTTGGCGAAGGAATCAGGCAAAGATCATTTGTGAGCTGAAAGACATTAAAGTTTTTGTTTTCTGAAAAGCCCCTGAAAATTTTTGGAACGAGATATGAGGCACTAAAACTTTCCATAACATCCCAAAAAGTTGATGGAAATCCATTTACAAATTTCCAGCATGATAGTTCACATCGCGAGCTTTCTGGCGCTTAAAACAGTTCGTCAATCAGACACCCGGATCAAAAGTTATGCTTCCCGGAAGTTGACCTACTTTTGAAGGGAGTTGCAAAATTTGAAATTTAGCTGGAAGCTGCCAAAAAGTGCTGTTTATGACTATTGTGGGAACCCTGGGCAATAGTAGAGTTAAGGGGGGCTAATGTAGAGTCAAGAATAGGTGGGAAAACAGAAACCCTAGCTAATTTGGGGTTACAGAAGGATGAAGATTCTAGAGTCTTGAGGTTGGGAAAGCTGTAATGTGTTGCAGCCAATAGAGGATTCATCCTCTGATTGTAATTGAGCTTCCGTAATGTAATGAGTTACCCAGTTCAATAAAAGAAAGTTCTATTTGTTGTGTTCAATATCCGTTATTGTGTGTTTTATGATTTACCCCCTTCATCAAGTGGTATCAGAGCGAGGGTTTCTGAGTGTGTAGACAGATCGCCGACCATGAGGCAGTTTGCACTAGAACCTGAGGTTGTGGGTTTGCTGCAGAGACCAAGATGCCTCCATGAAGAAATCATGTTGGGACGAATGCTTTGATGGAAGAGGGTTTTAGAGCCCTACAAAGGCAAATCGATGCATTGCAAGAGGAGCTACGAAGAGGGTTTGAGCCGAGGACAAGAGAAGAAAGTGAAGATGAAGTTGAAGAAGAGCTATCTGAGGAAGAACCAGAAGCTACTGAAGATGCTACAGAAGTAAGGTTGTTGAGGGTCATTTCGAAGATCAGAAAGAGTCCCAGGATCAAAGTTTCTACATATTCTAGAGATTTGAATCCAAAACAGCTTATTGATTGGATCAATGACATGGAGGAGTATTTTGAGTATGAAGATGTGGAGGACCCAGATCGGGTTAAGTTTGTAAAAACAAAGTTGAAAGGCCACACCAATATTTGGTGGAAGGAGGTCCAATTAGAGAGGAACAGAAGAGGAAAAGCAAAGATTACCAGATGGGATCATATGGTGGAGAAACTGAAGAAGCAGTTCATTCCTGTGGACTATGAGATGGAGTTGCTGAAGAAACTGCAAGGACTGAAGCAAGGTAACAAGTCTATTAAGGAGTATATAGAAGAGTTTTATAAAATCACTATCAGGACAGGCTATGCAGAGCCCAATAAGGAGAAGGTAGCTCGTTACATTAATGGGTTGAGGCCGAGTATTCAAGAGGAGTTGAGCCTGGTCAGAATGACCACTATAGAAGATGCGTACTAGTTTTCCTTGAAGGTGGAAGAGAAGCTGAATAAAAGATTTGACAGCAAGCAAAGGGGAAGAGGTCAAGGCGGAAGGAGTGGTGGAAGACCCTATGGGGGCCGAAATGAAGATGCAAAGAAAAGTGAAGAAGCTGGTACCAGTCAAAATCAGAGAGGTGATAATACCTATCGCCCTCGTGACCAGAACAATGGTGAGCAAAGAGGAAGAGGAAGAGGCAGACTTGGGCAAGGACCTGGAAGAGGAGGTTTTAGAGGAACTTGTTTCCAATGTGGAGAAGAAGGGCATCGAGCATACGAGTGTCCGCAACATCAAGGAAGGATGAATAGAAGACCTGAAGGTAATGCACGAGTTGCACATGTGGATGAAGATGCACAGTCTGAGCACTCTGAAGATGCAAAAAGAGGAGAAACCCTAGTTGTCAGAATAACTTTGTTGAATGAGGAGAAAGAACCCAATCAGAGGAAGAGTTTATTCCGCACAAGGTGCAAATGTGAAGGTAAGTGTTGTGATATTATTATTGACAGTGGAAGCACTGATAATTTTGTTTCAGAGGAGATGGTTGACAAGTTGAAGTTGACAAGAAGAAAGCATCCACATCCATACCGGATTGCATGGTTGTAGAAGGACCATAGAGCTTTGGTCAATGAATAGTGTTTAGTGAAGTTCAGGATTGGTGACTACCATGATGAGGTGCTGTGTGACATCATATAGATGGATGCATGTCATATGTTATTGGGGAGGCCGTGGCAGTATGATCAGAGTGCTGTCCATGATGGCCATGCAAATACATACTCCCTAACAAAGGATGGAGTCTGTCATAAGTTGAAACCCTTGAAGAAGGTGGAAGAAAAGGTATGCAGTACTGCCAGAATTTGCTTGGTAGATGGTAGAAAGTTTTTGGAGGGTATGAAGCATGAGTGTCATTGCTTTGCATTGATTCCTAAGATTAGTCAAGAGAAATGTGAAGATGTACCAGCAGAAGTTTCAGATATGTTGGAAGAGTTCCAAGACATTATCTCTGATAATGTACCAGAAGGTTTACCACCAGTAAGGAAGATAAGTCATCAAATAGATTTGATACCAGGAGCCAGTTTGCCAAACAAGGCAGCCCACAGAATGACCCCTGCAGAGAATGAAGAGCTGAACATACAAGTTCAGGAGTTGTTGAGGAAGGGACTGATAAGGGAGAGCCTAAGTCCATGTGCAGTACCTGCAGTACTAGCACCAAAGAAAGATCGAGAATGGAGGATGTGTACAGACTCTCGAGCCATCAATAAGATAACGATCAAGTATAGATTTCCATTGCCAAGAATGGATGACATCATGGACTATTTGAGTGGAGCAATGTACTTCATGAAAATTGACCTGAAGAGTGGGTATCACCAGATCCATATCAGAGAAGGGGATGAATGGAAGACAGCCTTCAAGACAAAGGAAGGTTTGTATGAGTGGTTAGTCATGCCATTTGGGCTAACCAATGCACCGAGCACATTCATGCGGCTCATGAATGAGGTACTAAAAGAATTTTTGGGAAGTTTTCTTATTGTTTATTTGGATGATATTTTGATTTTTATTAAGACTTGGGATGAGCATCTGATGCATATCAGAAGAGTTCTAGAGAAGCTGAGGGAGGAGAAGTTGCTGATTAATTTGAAGAAATGTAGTTTTGCAAAGAAATAGTTGGTATACCTGGGATTTGTTATCTTAGAGGAAGGTCTTAAGATGGACCCAGAAAAAGTAAGGGCTATCATTGAGTGGCCTATGCCAAGGAGTGCAACAGAGGTAAGATCTTTTCATGGTTTGGCAAGTTTTTACAGAAAGTTTATCAGGAATTTTAGTAGCATTTGTGCACCTCTAACTAAGACAATGAGAGGGGATAGAAAAGAGTTTAGATTGACTAAAGGAGCAGACAAGAGCTTTGATACATTGAAGCAGAAAGTCATAGAACAACCTGTTTTGGCACTTCCAGATTTCAATAAGGTATTTCAAGTAGATTGTGATGCTAGTGGTAGTGGTATAGGAGCTGTTTTGAGCCGAGAAGGTAAGCCCATTGCCTATTTTAGTGAGAAGCTTAATGATGCCAAGAAAAAGTATTCTATTTATGATCAGGAATTTTATGCAATAATTTAGGCTTTGAAGAAATGGAGACATTATTTGTTGCCAAAAGAGTTTGTTTTGTATACTGATCATCAGGCTTTGCAGTATATTAATAGTCAAGGGAAGTTGAACCAAAGGCACTTAAAATGGGTTGAATTTTTGCAAAGTTATACCTTTGTTTTGAAGCACAGGAGTGGGAAGTCCAACAGAGTTGTAGATGCCTTGAGCAGAAGGCAAAATTTGTTGACAGAAATGAAGATAGAGGTTGTTGGGTTTGATGAGCTCAAAAGTTTGTATCCTGAAGATCTAGATTTTGCAAAGGCTTAGAAAGCTTGTCTAGAGCCTGTTACTTTGGATAGGAAAAAATGGTTGGATTTCATAATCCAAGATGGCATATTGTTTAGAGGAAGCTAGTTGTACATTCCGAGGAGTTCCATGAGAGAACCTGATTAAGGAGAAGCATAGTGGAGGATTGGCTGGACACTTTGGTCGAGATAAGACCATTTCTATTGTTGGTGAAAATTATTATTGGCCACAGCTGCAGCAGGATGTGAGGAAGTTTGTGCAAAGTTGCAGAGTATGTCAGATGGCAAAAGAAACAAGTTAAAATACATGATTGTATCAACCATTACCTGTACCAGAGAAGCCATGGGATGATATTAGTATGGATTTTGTTCTTGGTTTACCAAAGAGACAAAGAGGGCATGATTCTATTTTTGTGGTGGTGGACAGATTCTCAAAGATGGCACATTTTATTCCTTGTAAGAAGACTAATGATGCTGTTCATATTGCAGAGTTATTTTTCAGGGAAGTGGTGAGACTACATGGTCTACCAAAGAGCATAGTTTCAGATCGAGATACCAAGTTTGCTGGTTATTTCTGGAGGACATTGTGGAAGAAGTTGAAGACAGATTTGAAGTTTAGTTCTGCACACCATCCACAGACTGATGGACAAACTGAAGTAGTGAATAGGAGCTTGGGTAACTTGCTATGATGCTTAGTAGGAGATAAGCCCAAGGGATGGGATTTGATTTTACCACAGGCAGAATTTGCTTACTACAATTCTGTCAATAGGAGTACTAGTAAATCACCATTCCAGATTGTATATGGCAATAGCCCAAGAAATGCTTCTGAGTTAAGGAAGCTGGACAATGGAGAAAAGACAAGTGCTGAACCTGAAGACTTTGCAGAACATCTGAAGAATTTGCATGAAGAGGTGAGACAGCATATTAATAAAATGAATATTCAGTACAAGGCTAAGGCTGATCAGAAGAGGAGATATAAGGAATTCTAAGTAGGAGATGAAATCATGGTTCACTTGAGAAAAGAAAGCTTCCCAATTGGAACATACAATAAGTTGAAAATGAAGAAATTTGGACCATGCAGAATCCTGAAAAAGCATGATTCAGGAAATGCATATGAGGTAGAGCTACCGAGTGGGATCAATATTTCCCATGTTTTCAACATTGCTGATTTATTAGAATATTATGAAGATGGAACATAAGATGGACCAACAGAAGTGCAGTGGAGTATTCCGGCATCTACTTCAATGGAGGCGATAGAAGAGATCTTGGATAGCCGTGTGGGAAGAAGTACTCGGAACAAGAAATATGAAGAATATTTGGTAAAATGGAAAGGAAGGCCTATTGAAGATTCTTCTTGGTTTTCTAAGGCAGAGGTTGATCGTTTGGGTTTTCCTCACACAAACACATGAGATGTGACAGGGTCACTTCTCAAATTACCTTGTGTGTCTGATGCAGGAGCATCCAGTGGTGTAAGGGCAATCTTGCATCACCCAAAAAGAAGTTAATTCAAAATCATTGTAGTTGTTTTCATTTCTTTCCATAATTAGTGTTTCTGGTTCCATAATATCCAGAATAATAATGTAGGACTTTCAGTTTTTCCAAAACTGCTAAAAATAGTGACCTGCCTAATTAGGAAAGTGTACCTGCTATTTTTAGAAAGTTTGCATTTGGGCACATAACGAAGCAAAAACTTTCAGAAAGTTACATAATGGAAATATAAGACCTTTGGTGAAGGAATTAGGCAAAGATCATTTGTGAGCTGAAAGATATTAAAGTTTTTATTTTCTGAAAAGCCCCTGAAAATTTCTGGAACGAGATATGAGGGACTAAAACTTTCCATAACATCCCAAAAAGTTGACAGAAATCTATTTATGAATTTTTGGCGTGATAGTTCACATCACGAACTTTCCAGCACTTAAAACAGTTCGTCAATCGGACACCCGGATCAAAAGTTATGCTTCCCGCAAGTTGACCTACTTTTGGAGGGAGTTGCAAAATTCAAAAT
The DNA here is from genome assembly GCA_027924645.1 of Cunninghamia lanceolata. Classification (NCBI taxonomy): domain Eukaryota; kingdom Viridiplantae; phylum Streptophyta; class Pinopsida; order Cupressales; family Cupressaceae; genus Cunninghamia; species Cunninghamia lanceolata. The sequence goes on along the minus strand of BSBN01000286.1, from coordinate 1,868,068 downwards.
TTAGCTGGAAGCCGCCAAAAAGTGCTATTTATGACTATTTTGGGAACCCTAGGTAGTAGTAGAGTTAAGGGGGGCCAGTGTAGAGTCAAGAATAGGTGGGAAAATAGAAACCCTAGCTGATTTGGGGTTATAGAAGGCTGAAAATTCTAGAGTCTTGAGGTTGGGAAAGCTGTAATGTGTTGTAGCTAGTAGAGGATTCATCCTCTGATTGTAATTGAGCTTCTGTAATGTAATGAGTTACCCAGTTTAATAAAAAAAAGTTCTATATGTTGTGTTCAATATCTATTATTATGTGTTTTGTGATTTACCCCCTTCATCAAGTCTGACAGAGTAGACAGAAGAAGAACAAGTAGATTTTACAGAAGATCTTATTTCCGGATGTATGGAAGTTGCTTGTTGGACAAATGGTGGCATTCAGTAACTATGGCCGATATAAATAATGATTTCCAAGAGTAAGTTTTGGTCTGCACTCCAAGTTATGCATAGTTCTAGCTGACAGAGCAGAGCATTCTTAAGTGTTCTAAGTACTGTTGAAGGTGACTAGTAGAATGATTATAGATCTTGTTGCGGATATATATAGTTGATGCATTTAGATGTTTAGTGAGTGTGGTGTGTGTGAATAAGGTGTGTGTGTGAAAGGAGCAAAAATCTAAAGTGTGAATGAAGGTAGATCGGTAAGAAAATCAGAGTAAAGATGAAATGTGTTAAATCAATTTATGTGCTTAACTGGAACTGAAATTCATGCATGGGCAGATGCTATTAATCAGTTCAAATCTATATTTTTCTCTTGTAATATTTTCTCTAGGTAGTGAGCCTTCTTTTGTGTAGTGAGCCCGAATGCATGTGCATTCCCATTTGTAAAAATACTTTTAACAGGGTATTAATTTTTATGGGTTAACCCCCATCGTGGTTTTTCCCTTAACCAGGTTTCCACATCAAAATCTTGGGGTCAAGTGTGTTATTCTTATGTTTGCTTATGTGATGCTTAAGTGTTTATTCAATTAAGTTGATTATAAGATGTAAAGGAAGATTCAAGTTAGAAAAAGTTTAGAATTCTTGACAACTGATTCACCCCCCCTCTCAGTTGTCCGGACCTAATCCAACAATTGGTATCAGAGCAAGGATCCTTAGAGAAGCCTAACAACTTAAGGAAAAGATCTTGGAAGAAGGTTCAAATGGGTTCACTAAGAGATCTTCAATCAGCCCTAGAAGAACTTGCTCAATCTAGAACTGAAATTAGTAATATGAAAGATGAACTTAAAGATGCTGAGGACACCATTAAAATGCTAAAAGATAAATTAAAGAAATCTTTGCAAAGAAAAAAGGAGCTACTTCTACAGCTATCCAGCTTACCTAAAGAAAATGATTTGAATGAAGCATTAAAAGAAAAAATAAAAGAATGTGAAAAGCTCTCAAAAGAAGTCACTGTTTTAAAAATTAAAATAGAATCTGGGGTGATAAGGCAAACCAAAGAAAGTGAAGATAGAAAGAAGATTAAAGAAGATCTAAAACATAAACTAAAGGAAAGATCTAAAGAATGTTGCAGATTGGATGGAATAGCGAACCATCTAGAGTCTGATCTGCAAGAAAGTAGAGACAATGAGAGAGAACTTTAAAGGCAAATAGTCATTCTTAGACATGACCTAGATGTTGCAAATGAATACAAGGAGAAGTTCAAGATAAGTTCAGCTAAAATTGAAGCACTACTTGAAGGATAGAAATGGGTTGATGACAAGCATGGTCTTGGATATGAGAAAGGTGAGAGCTCTGAATCCGGACAAAGAAATCCTCAACCTAAGAATGGGAGAAACAGACCTAGAAAACCTTTGGTAAGACAACCAAATGCTCAAAAATATCCATCATTCAATGGAAATTGTTTCAATTGCAACAAATTTGGTCATAGAGCTACTCAATGTAGAAACAGAGTAAATCAAAATGGTCCATCCTTCTCTGGTCAATGCTTCAAGTGTAACAGGTATGGTCATAGGTCAAATGAATGCAAAAGTATGACAATGAATGATTCCAATAATAGAAGAATTAGCAATTCTTTCAATGGTTACTGCTTTGCTTGCAATGGGTTTGGACATATGGCTAATCAATGCAGATCAAGAGAAAATTAGAAAAGAAATGTTGTATGCTTTAACTGCAATAAATTTGGTCATATTACAAGATTTCGCAGAAGTAAAGATTATGGAAGAAGAGGTCTAGTAAACAGAAAACTGGATGAACAAAAAAAAGACAAAGGCAAAGGAAAAATTGATACGAATGAGACTCGGGATGAATCAAACAAGATATGGGTTAGGAAAACCATTATGAACAACAGTAATGGATCCGCACCGCAATCTGGTGCTGACAGTTCCTCCAAGAATTAAGTTGGAAGTCTTGGCTCAAGGGGAGCAAGATAACAAATCAAATTCCCCCAGCCAATAAATGTGTGCTTAGATCTGGCACAATATGAAAAGCTATCTTGAATGGAACCAGAATAGTTGGAAGGATTTCTGGTAGAAAAAAGGTGGAGATGGAAATTTGTAAAGCAATTCATGTAAAACTATACAGTAAACAGAGTAACAGGATGTATGAGGGAAACACATTTATTACATCAACTAATTAGGTCTTGTGAAGGCATAAAAATATTTTTCATTCATCATTTGAATCAACTTTCTTTTTGGAACAAGGAGAAGGAGCGAACCAAAGAGAAAGAACTTGCAGAGAAACAAGAGGTGAAGATCAAATTCAAGGAATCTCATCTGACTACTCAAAGCGAAACCCTGAACCGGAAAAGAGGTATTCTTCGTAAAACTTTCTGAATTCCATTATTGAAGATGGCTACTCCACTAGTTGTAAATGTTACTGAGAAGCCATGCCCAAAATTCAAGAAACATCCATACAAGTCTGTAGAAGTTGATCAGCTAGGAGCCTTTTTTTATGTTCCATATGGAGTTCTACATGTGGAAGATATTAGGGTTTACATACACAAACATTGAGGAATTTAGAAACTCAAAACTTTTGGATATTTTTTATAACCATCTAAGGGATGAGAATTATGGCATCAAACCTGAGTACAAAGCACTGGAAAATAAACATCTTGCACATGTTATCCATTTTCCAACTTTTGAAGAAAATGAATGGGTTCGGTATGTTTTGAGCAGAATACATGATAACTTTATATGGCTGATGAAACCCTTCAAAATCACCAAGGATGCCATTAGGATTGTGACTGGATTGCATTCAACCGGTGGACTACCTCTATTAAAGGCAGTGAAGAATCAAACTATGTCAAAAGTCACCGGATCGAAGTTTGACAAGAGAGCTATGACTATCAATGACGTCACTGATTCGGATGTCAAGTTTGCCTCAATGGTAATCGGTTATAAGATCTACCACTCCAGCAGGGAGAATTCGGTCTCTGGAATAGCCATTTATGCCGCATATCAAATGATAAAAGAAAATGTGGATTATGATTTGTGTGAGCTATTGCTGAACCAACTAATGGAGAATCTGCAAAAAGTTAAGAAAGATAAAAAGAACTCTTTCAAATATGGTACGCTGGTTATATGCCTATTCTTCTACTTTATGCATGAATTAGTAGATTGAAGAGGCTTAGTCTGGACAAATGACAAACCTATAGCAATACAAATTAGAGATTATTTGTACAACATTGGTGATGCAAAAGCCCAAGGAACTGCACTCTGGGGCTATTTTAAGAACTTTCAAAACATGATGCACTCTAGGGAACTAATCCCCAAAACAATAGTTGAGAAATATAAAGATACAATTTGTTTCATGGTAGACACAGATTAGTGTTTGATGGAAGTAGTAGAACCAAGGACTTTGTGGGTCATGCCCATGGGATATGAGGTTGAGGAGGATGTATTGAAGCTATATGCTCAACATTTACTGAAACAACCTAAGGATACTAAAGTAGAATGATTTGGTACCTTTGAAGAACTGCATATTAAGATTCATATTGAGCTCAGGGAACCTGAAATAAAAACAAAAGTGAACAAGTAGATTGAAGCATATGCAGAGAGCATAGGTATAACCAAAGAAGCTATAAAGGCAAATAGGGAAAGGTTAGGGAAAATTGAGAAAGAAAAACAAGAAAAGAATCAAGGAGGTGCTCCGGTAGAGACCTTTACCAAACAAGAACAACTAGGAGCTCTGTTGCAACCACTGTTCCTCCTAAGACTTAAGAAAAATCATCCGGTGAAGGAGGAAAAAGAAAGAAAGCCAAAGCTACAAGGACTTACACAAGCACAAAAGATGATGAAGAGATAGAAACTGATGAAGAAGTAAAGGAAATGAGGTCAAAGAAAGCAAAGTCTTCAAAGGCACCTGAAGACCAGCCTTCCAGAAGTAGAAGGGAAAGCAAGAAGCAAGAGGCCAGTAAAGATAGCATGACAATAGATCAAATTGTTGAAACCATTACTGCTCATGGAAATTTGAGGCCTATTAAAAAATATTATGACAATCTTGATGAAGTAAACTTGAAAATTTTGGAGGATCCAATCATTGTATATCTAAATAAATTCAATAGAGTACTACTGGAAATCCTGGATGAACTTCCTACAATTCTAAGAAAGATTCTAGAATTGAGAAAGGAAGCAGGTAAGATCAAAGACATTGAAATCAGAGAATATATTATTTCCAGTTTGTGTCCTGTAATATCTAAAAAGGAGATAGATAGAATCTTGAATGAAGTAAAAAATGATTTCAGGAGCAAGAAAAGAGTAAACAAGCTAATGCTTGGGGAAACAGAGGAAATTGGAAAGGAGACAGAGGCAATTTTGAGAAAAGCTTTAGATAAAAACAAATATTATGTTAATTCTGAGGAATAAACTAAGGAAGCCAATTTCAAAGCTCTAGAGCCAGAGCAAGAAGGAAGAGAGAGTAAGAAAGGAAATACTGATCAGTATGATACGCTAGAAGAGTCGAAAGTTGGACTTGACTCATCAATTCTGAATGTTGAAATTGTTCCGAAAGAGAACTTGCTTGAGCAGCAATCTGAGATTGAAGCCTCTGTTCCAAAAGTGGAGCTAGTCAATCAGGAGGATACAGAAATGGAAGATAAAATAGAAAAAGAGGAAGAAAAAGGAAAGAAAGACAAAGTAGAAGAAGATGGTGCAAATGTTGAAGCACCTAAAAGAAAATATTGAGAAATTAGATGAGCAAAAGGATGACTCTGTAATGACTGCAAGAGACACTGCAGATGCAGTGAAAGGTCTTCTAGAAATGGAAGTGATTGGGCTTGATGAACCTGAATTACTTCAAGGTCTAGCCAATCCAGATGCCCTCTCTCCAATACAACTAATGACAATAGCATCATTCACGCAAGTAAAGGCCAAAGAAGAGATGATAAAGTCCCACATGGAGGACAATGAGCTCCTGGGGCTTGCAACTAGAATTTTGTAGAAACTAATGCCAACATATTAGAAGAATCAAAATGATTCTCCCTCCAGCCATTTGAAAAATCTTATAAGTTCAGTTAACTCACATTTTGAGTCTTTTGAAAAGTCTGCAGAGGCAAAGGTTAAGGAAGAATTTTTGAATAAGAAATTCAGTCAAGTTATAAATCTGATAAGAAGTGAGATTGATACCAGGCATTAGCATAAAGGGAATTTAGAATGCTCTAACTGATGGAAGAGATATATATAAATTTGTCTATCATGGACTAAAGTCAATAAGGATGTTGAGAAGAAGATAAAGGAATAAGAACATAAAATATTAGTTCTATCCCAAAATTTTGATCCTCTAAATGCCTCTCCCATAAGCCAGGAATGTTAGATCATTAGCCTGACAGATGAAATAAAGAGACTTGAAAAAGAGAAAATAAATACAATGAAGAGGATGTGTGAACTCCAGGGATTGATTGCCCCCAAGTTGGAAGCCATGTATAATGCCTTATCCGAAGCCCAGAATGCACTCCAGACAAGTGATCCTCCAAATCTGGCTAAGGTAGAAGCATATGCATTTTTGTTGAGTGGGTACATCTCACTCTTGGATGGAATGAAGAACACTTGGGCCTCCGAATTTGTGCAGATAAAAACTAGTTTTGCAGACATTCTAAAATTTATGTAAGTAGAACTTGATGACTGATTGTACACATGTGGCAGTATATACAAAATTTTTGAAGAATTTTGACTTACGGACCCCACCCTTTGCCATTGATGTCAAAGGGGGAGTGAAGGGCAGTGAAAAATGAGGAGTTCAGCAAAGGGGGAGAACTAGAATAAGTGAAGAGCATGAATGCACAGACAAAGGGGGAGTTGCCTAAGACACTTAGTCATTTTTCACTAAGTATTGCCATCAATGCCAAAGGGGGAGATTGTTGGCAAGAGACACTACATAGCATTGATAGGTGTTGTCATTGATGGCAACTAAGATTGTTCCCCACATCTGCAGTAAAGTATCTGATCATACCGAAAGTCAGAATGATAATTTGTCTAAGTCTGAGAGCCTGAAACAAAGTATATAGTAGAGTCCAGTATTTTGGTCCAGATCTATCTAGTGGAAAGGAATGGTATGATACGGATCTAAGGCTATTGACAACATTGCAAATACACTCTAAATCCAGAGTCTTGTCATCTGGTGATGAAGGAATCAGATGTTATTAACATATGTGTATCAGGTTCCAGTCTGACAAAGCAGACATAAGAAGAACAGGTAGACCTTGCAGAAGATCTTGTTTTCAGATGTATGGAAGTTGCTTGTTGGACAAATGGTGGCATTCAGTAACTATGGCCAACATAATTAATGATTTCCAAGAGTAAGTTTTGGTCCGCACTCCAAGTTATGCATAGTTCTAACCGACAGAGCAGAGCATTCTTAAGTGTTCTAAGTACTATTGAAGCCGACTGGTAGAATGATTATAGATCTTGTTGCGGATATATATAATCGATGAATTCGAATGTTTAGTGAGTGTGGTGTGTGTGAATAAGGTGTGTGTGTGAAAGGAGCAAAAATCCAAAGTGTGAATGAAGGCAGATCGGTAAGAAAAGAAGAATAAAGATGAAATGTGTTAAATCAGTTTATGTGCTTAACCGGAACTAAAATTCATACATGGGCAGATGTTATTAATCAGTTCAAATTTCTATTGTTCTCTTGTAATATTTTCTCTAGGCAGTGAGCTTTGGGCAGTGAGACTGAATGCATGTGCATTCCCATTTGTAAAAATACTTTTAACAGGGTATTAATTTTTGTGGGTTAACCCCTGTTGTGGTTTTTCCCTTAACTAGGTTTCCACATCAAAATCTTGGTGTCAAGTGTGTTATTCTTATGTTTGCTTATGTGATGCTTAAGTGTTTATTCAATTAAGTTGATTATAAGATGTAAAGGAAGTTTTAAGTTAGAAAAAGTTTAGAATTCTTGACAACTGATTCACCCCCCTCCCCTCTCAGTTGTTTGGACCTAATCCAACAAAGGTGTCCCATAATAGGCAAAAGGCACAAATGCCAACATCAACCGAAATAGCCCTATGACAAGGGGAATAAAAACATGACTTCTAAATGTTGGCAATATGCCAAATCACGTACCATAGGATCAACCATATGGTACCCCCAAAGTGAATAACAATCGATTCGAGAAGCCACAAACACTTTTAATGTGAAAACATTAACAAGCCATCCCAAAGTCATATGCCAAGTGATAGGATGGGAAATATTGGCAAGATCCACAAATGATCTATCCATTGGGGTCAAAGAGGACATATAAGTCACAGAAGTGACTGTCCATATAAAGGTATATGTCAATAGTCATAAATGTTAAAATTTTGAATTCTAGGAATTCACTCCCCCACCAGGACCACCACCAGGGTAGTTGATAGAACCACCCAGACCACCATACACCATGCACCAAAAGCCCAAAACCACCAACCACCATGGCTACAGCCACCACCCAAACACCACTAAAGCCAACTAAAGTTGCAACAATGACCGGAACCACCACCAGGACTGCTACTACCGCTGCGCCAACACCACCAGCAAGGCCCTCACCTGCACCTCTAGCCATGCTCCCTCCAAATCCTTAAACAAATCCACCATTGGGAGAATGCCACTAGCAACCTCTCACAACATCACAATCAGATACACCTCTTGCATCAAACACTAGAGCCACCAAGCCCTCGCCACCGACTACAAATCAGGTCCCTACGCCATGCCCATATTCGGTTTACCAAGACCATAAATAGTGTAATAGAAGGGACAACATCCTCCTATGTCTCGTTCATACCAGCTCATATGGTCTGCCCAATGACACCCCATTCACCTCTAGACCTGATGATAAACCCGAATCGTCCCCTTAATGGCTCTCCTACCATTCACATCACCTCATCCTTTCCCCAAAACAACACTAGAACCTTTACTTTATTTCACTTAAGCTAAACTTAGGAATCTCACATTAGGGTTTTCTAACTTGTGAATATAAAAGAAAGTTCTCTCATGTAATTCATTAATCCATTTCATTAATTACATCCTTTTTTCTACGAATTGCTCTCTTTGCTTTTTTCTCTTGTGGAAGGTTAATCTTAGGTTTTGCAGGTGTTCACTGGGATCTGTGAGGTTGGTTTCACAACTTCCACAATTATATGCACATCTAAATATGGAACAGGTGAATAAGACATCTGTAGAATTATTTCAAATGTATGATGACCACAGAAAGAGAGGAATACAACTTCTTAATCAAGTAGAATTTAGAGGGTATTATGCACTTTTAAAACTGGACAAACATCTTGGACTTATGGTGGAACCAACAAAGCTTTCCCTTGATCTTGTAAAAATGACCCCTGAGATAAGAAAGACAGATGAAGTCTTGTTTGCTCAAAAGATAGCTAGAGCTTCCAGATCAAAAAATTATGTTGTATTTTTCTGACTTTTCTAGAATGTAACGTATTTGCAAGCTTGTCTCATGCATGTTCACTTTTCTAAGCTGCTGACTTAGGCCCTTGCCTCATTACATTATGACATGGCTAGCCATGGAGGCTGAGGATATTGAAGCTCTTCTCAATTACCATGGTTTTTTCCTGAAGCAATACGAAGAAACATACATTCCTCTTGAAGAGGAAATGCCTAACCATGAAGAGGATCTACATCCTCGACATTTTGCAGGAGATGGGAGAATGGAGGAATTCATTGGTACTTCAGTAGATATAAAAATGCCACATGTTAAGGAATCATATTTAGAGCCTATCTCAATTGTGACACCCTTTGTTTAAAATTTTACTCCTGAATACAAAGTGGAAACACCTCGTGTCATATCTCAAAGTATTTTCTATTTGAAGAACTATGAGGTAGAAAATGTAAATACAAACTACCTCCAAAATGGGTTGTGCAAAATAAGAAGAGAGTCATTGAGGTGGGAGGAAAGCTGGTAAGCATTGTTAATAATAAGTTGACATCAAAGTATTCTTACTATGATGAAAAAACCAAGCAGAGTGTCGATAATCAATATATCATTGGTGAAGCTCAAAGTCAGGAGCAAGAAAGATGATCATTGTACATGAAAGAGCTTCAAATAATAAAACTAAAGCTCTTATTGACAAGCTGGAAGAAAAATGCAACCAGAAACAAACAAGAAAGGACCACACTTCTTCTGAAAGATGCTTTGAGCTTGTAACTTATAGGCCCTCCAGTTTAGCCAAACAAATTGGTGAACATACCTATGACTAGCATATGAGAGCTCTCATGGGAGTAGGCTCACAAAGAAATATATAGGAGATGCCAAAAAATGTGGAAGAAATTGGATATTACTGAATTGATTGCACCTATTGTAATGCAAAAAAAACACAAAGGTGAAGTGTCTCTGCTGGAAGCTAATTCTTTGTTCTCGGACTTGCGATAGAGAAGTTCATTCATCACAGAGACATATTTATTCCACCAACTTCATTGGCCAATGGTTGTTGGCAAAACTTACAAGTTGTAGAAGGAAAATGAGTATCTTTTGCCATTTATTAGCATAGAAGAAGTAAATATGCATACTGAAGCAGTCTTAGATGTTTAGGGGGCATGGTAAAAAGAGTGTGTGGGAGAGTGGGTGACTCAAGGCCTTCCCTGCGTCCTTGCAAAGGCTAGGTCACAAACCCTAAAATGGGTGCAGTATTGCGTTGGAGCTAGTTGATATTCTTATTTGTGCACTAGACAAAATAATTGAATCATTGACCATAGGTGAGAAATTGTCAATGGAGAACAAGATATCTATGAATGATGAAACACTGTGGATACAATGGTGCTTTCCTATGTTTAGGTCATTTTCATTCCTTTGTGATCTAGGAGTTTTAGTTTACCCAACTATAGTGATTAGTAGACAACTCATTGATTATCCATCTTTTGAGGGCCATTATACAATTATTTCATGGCTTCTAAAGTTCTGTATTGTTGCAAAAGTTGGAAAGGAGTTACAATCTTGTTGGGATGCTTTAATGAGTTTGTCTAGTCACAACTTAGGAAGATCTTCTTTTGCATTTGTATCTATACAAATGTGATCATCTATTGTGGGCAGAGATGCATCAAAGGAAAGTGAATATGTGTTTGCTAGTACAGGTTCTGAAAAATCCAGTCATGTGGCAACTTGTCCTTTATTAACTTGTTGGCAAAAAATTGTTAGCAGCAATCAAGAATAACGATCATATTTCTCATGAAGCTATTGAAATTGCAAGGTGCTTTGATATAGACATCTTATATCTATGTGTAGCGATTAATGTATACTAATTAAGAAGTGAGCATGAAGAGCATTGATTCATTCATAAAGGGAGTGATTACTTTTAAAGAACATAGATTACATTCTAAGAAGTTGCCAATAGGCTTCTACAATGATATAAATGTTTTCTCAAGATATTGATATCCTCCTGATGTAAATGCTTACAATAATCAAACTGTAGAAGTTATTGATAATGAAATCTAAGACATGGAAAATAAAGCTTATCTAAGATAGATGATTGATGGGATGGAATTCAAGTAATTTTTTATTAGTCGACAAAATGGAGATAAAGAAGTGGATTTAGAATAAAGATTAAATTATAATTAGAGTTTATCAAAAGTCAATGACTCATATGAAGAGGTGTGTCTCATAGAATAAATAAGATATAAAAGTGAGATGCATGGAGGGGAAATTGTTTTGGGAAAAAAATATACATTGTAAGAACTTTCTAAAGTAGAGTAATGGAAAGAAAGCATTAACTTGGTGCCTAAATTCTGGTTTCAATTGTTGTGTTGAGGTTATTGGTAACAATTATCTAGTTGTCTTGAATTTGATTTTTCCTTGTTATTTAAATCAATTTATCAAGTATATATCTAGTTTATCAAAGAAAAATTCATGTTTTGTGTGGTTTATTTGATTGGTTTCTTCAAGTAAGAATTAAATTCATTTGAATAAGTCACAGTAACTTGGAAGATTCATTTGGATTAAAAAGAAGAGCCTAGTAATTAATTTCCTTGTTCGTTTATGCAAGTCATAAACATCAGAGTGCCAAACAATGAGTTATAACCAGTAGGAGGACACATATCAATCTATATTTTAACTCCATTACCCAGTGGATGAAAGGCACTGATCATCTCTATCCCTAAAACAATTTCCTATAAAAATCTTTTCCATACATTTTAATTTTTAGTTGTAGGAGTAGGAGTAGCAATTAGTTTTATATTTTTGTTATCTATTTCAAACCCTCATGCCAGTGTAAAATAGATTGTTAAAAGATGATTTAATTGATAGAATTGTGATCACATAAACTCTACAAATTTGTATGAGGTTTTCAATCTACTTTATTATCATCAGTTAATCCCGAAGAGATAACAATTATTGGTGATAAAGGTACACCCACCTAGGCATAGTAGAGCCTAAAGATCGGGGAATTCTAACCATCCTGGTTAATTCCATTATTGGCCAAATCGTTTGTTGAACCTAATCATAAAGCTTGGTATACTTTTAGGGTTTAACAATCTGTTGATTTGGGAACCAATAGATTGGTGACTCTACCAGGGAATTAAAGTGAAAGTATTGTCAAATCCTACCCTGGAGTCTCTGGTGAAGGTTTGCCTAGTTGAGCCACCAATAGATTGGTGACTCTGTTAGGGAGATAAGTGATTATCCTTGGGAAGAGTCAAGAATCAAAGGGTGTAAATCTAAAATTTGGCTCAGATATTGAAGTTTTAGACTTGGATAAAGTTTTGTTGTAGTAGTGGTGAAGAGATATATGAATGAATCTGCTATTTGAGAAGACCTAGAAAATAATATTCATTCCTCTTTAAATGAGGTGGCGACTTTGTTAAGAAGAACCTAATGAATAATGCAACTTGACATCCCAGAACTGCAACATTTTTAGTCAAAAATAAAGGTTAAAGGCTACTACAAATTTCTTATTGAGTTTGCCTATATGTTGCATAAGCTCATGGAATGAACTTTCAATTAAATTCATGTATCAGTTTGAGGAGAAAAATGATGAGTATTTACATATTCAAGAAATAAGTCAAGGTTCCATCATGAAATCAAAATATTGCATATTCCCCTTAGATGCATTTTTTGGCCTAAGAAGACATGAAGGAGAATCTAGATTTTCTCTGTTCAAAAGAATGTTGGATATCTATATGCAAATACCTATTAATTTTAGGCCTGATGAATCTATATGCATTGAGTTGTTCATGAGAATATATGAGCCTAATTCAGTTTGTTGGCCTGATTTGTTGAAGCCAGCTACTATTGATTAGGTGTGCGAATTGGTTTGTGTTATAGAGAGGATCAGGTATGAACATGCTAGCAATGTTAAATATCATGGTGCTGAAAATGGTGATACCATTAATGGATGTGGGGAGAACAATGACACAATGCCTCTTGTAGAAGAGCCATGTGCATATGAAAGTTGTAGTTGTAGTGTTTTAGATGTAGATGAAGATAAACCTGTGGAAGGACAACTCATACCCCTGAAAAGGGATTGCAATGGTGAAAAAGTTGTTGATAATATGCCATTTAGAGATTTCCCCTACTTTGTTGGTAAGAAAGAAGAATACGTCAACAATGGAGTGAGTAAAGAGGTATGTGTATCTAAAGATGACTTCTAGAATTGTTCAAACCCATTGTATGATGAAATGACAAAAGAAAATTAGATGATATCTTGCCAAGATGATGAAAGTAGAGAGTGTACCAACAATGAGGTGTATGAGGAAGTAAGTTCACTTAGCAGTGAACAAATATCAGATATATTAACAATTGAATATCAGATAGTCAAATGCAGTATGATTTGTTCTACTTTCTAGTTCAGTTAGAGAACCATCATTTGGTGAATGATAAAAAGTGTGATGAAATATAGTATCACATAAAGTATAGGTCTAGCTTGTTTGATGTTTGTGACTTCTTGTCACATGATGATAATTTTTTTCAGATTACACTTGATTTCTAGATGCATAATAATGGAGAATGCATTGGTAGTATTGAGTATGGTAGGTTGATGAAAGATATCAACATATTATGTCAAGTAGATTTCAATAATATTTTTAGATTGGCTTCAATATAGCATGATGAAAACCAAGTGTATGACAGAGGCAAATAGAGGCTTTTCTTTTCTAGTGGCCTTGTGCCATCAACTATGGTTTGATTTTTCAAACCATACCAATTCAGGGAAGAGGAGAGGTTTGACTTTGTTACCCAATCAATGAAACACTTGGGCTGCTTCCACCAGAGATCTAAATTCTTGCTATGTCCACAAGGGACATACATCCCCAATCAGGGCCACTCTTGGCGCCTTCAAATTTTGGCAAAATTTGAAGCCCCAATGGTAAAGGAATTCATTGAAGCACTCAAAAATATACTTGTGAAATTTGTCCCAGTAGCCTACTTTGGAGGATCATAACTTGAAGCCTATTCACTTTTATACCAAATCACTTGGTAAGCACATTCATCTACCATATGTAAGTGTGTACATTTGATTTTAGTTTCTTATGATAAGATTTGATAGGATTTTGAAGTACCAAGTTGGAGGGTTCTGGAAGAGTTTGTTGTTTGTACATTATTAGATCTACTAAGGTGGTCAACTATGGAGGTCAATATTTATGAGTTGGATGATTGTCATGACAAACCAATTGGTTCTCGCAATTGTCCCTATGTTAACGTGCTTCTATTTCCATTTTCCAAGCCCCAGTACCTTGTTTGATATTTTTACCAGGACAAAAGAGAATATAGTTTGTAAGATCTACAGTCTGCATAGTGTTATGTCTATCAAGAGCCTCAAGCTTTAATTTAATATTTTTTCAAATTCAAAAGCAAATGGAGTTTTCACATTTTTTTATGTCTACATTTCCAGAAGGTTTCTTTGAAGGATTTGATACACATCTAAATATTGAATAGATGAATAAGACATCTGTAGAATCATTTCAAATGTATGACGACCACAGAAAGAGAGGAATACAACTTCTTAATCAAGCAGAATTTAGAGGGTATTATGCACTTTTAAAATTAGCCAAATATCCTAGACTTATGATGGAACTAGTAGAACTTTCCCTTAATCTTACGAAAATGAACCCTGAGATAAGAAAGACAAATAAAGTCTTGTTTTCTCAAAAGATAGCTAGAGCTTCCAGATCAAGAAATTATATTGCATTTTTCCAACTTTCCTAGAATGTAATGTATTTGCAAGCTTGTCTCATGCATGTTCACTTTTCTAAGCTACAGACTCATGCCCTTACCTCATTACATAATTGTACACTACAGAAGAACCAAGGTATTCCAGTTTCTAAAGTTGTGACGTGGCTAGCCATGGAGGCTGAGCATATTGAAGCTCTTCTCAATTACTATGGCTTTTCCCTAAAGAAATACAAAGAAACACACATGCCTCCTGAAGAGGAAATGCCTAACCACAAAGAGGATCTACAACCTCCACATTTTGTAGGAGACGGGAGAATGGAGGAATTGATTGGTACTTCAGAAGATTTTAAAATGCCATATGTGAAGGAACCATGTTTAGAGCCTATCTCAACTGAGACACCCTTTGTTCAAAATTTTACTCCTGAATTCAAAGTCTAAACACCTCATGTCATATCTCAAAGTATTTTCTATTTGAAGAACTATGAGGTGGGAAATGTAAACACAAACTATCTCATGAATGGGCTGTACAAAATAAGAAGAGAGTCATTGAGGTGGGAGGAAAGCTGGAAAGCATTGTTAATAATAAGTTGACATCAAAGTACTCTTACTGTGATGACAAAACCAAGCAGAATGTTGATAATCAATATATCATTGTTGAAGCTCAAAGTTAGGAAGAGCAAGAAAGACAAGCATTTTACATGAAAGAGCTTCAAATAATAAGACTAAAGCTCTTATTGAGGAGGTGGAAGCGAAATGCAACTAGAAACAAACAAGAAAGGATCATGCTTCTTCCAAAAGATGCTTTGAGTTTGCAGTTTATAGGCCCTCCAGTTCGGGCAAACAAATTGGTGAACATGCCTATGACTAGCATACGAGAGCTCTCATGGGAGCAGGCTCACAAAGAAAGAGATATGAGATACCAAAAAATGTAGAAGAAATTAGATATTACTGAATTGATTGCACCTATTTTAATGAAAAAAAAAGAAAGGTGAAGTGTCTCTACTAGAAGTTGATTCTGTGTTCTCCAACTCAGGATAGAGAAGTGCATTCCTCACAGAGATGTATTTATTCTACCAACTTCATTGGCCAGTGGTTGCTGGCAAAACTTACAGGTTGTAGAAGGAAAATGAGTATCCGAACTACCATTTATTATGAGAGAAGAAGTAAATATGCATATAGAAGCAGTCTTAGATGTTTAGGGGGCATGGCGAAAAGAGTGTGTAGGAGAGCGGGTGACTCAAGGCCTTCCCCACATCCCCGCAAAGGCTAGGTCACAAACCCTAAAATGGGTGTGGTATTGCATTGGGGCTAGTTGATATTCATATTTGTGCACTAGACAAAATAATTGAATCATGAATCATAGGTGAGAAATCATCAATGGAGAATAGGATATCTATGAATGATGAATCCCTATGGATGCAATGGTGCATTCCTATATTCAGGTTGTTTTCATTCATTTGTGATCCATGAGTTTTAGTTTACCCAACTATAGTGATTAGTAGATGACTCACTAATTGTCCATCTTTTGAGGACCATTGTACAATTATTTCATGACTTCTAAAGTTTTGTATTGTTGCAAAAGTTGGAAAGGAGTTACGAGCTTGTTGTGATTCTTTAACGAATTTGTCTAGTCACAACTTAGGAAGATCTACTTTTGCATTTCTATCTATACAAATGCAATCATCTATTATGGGCAGAGACACATCAAATGAAAGTGAATATGTGTTTTCTAGTACAGGATAGAAATTTAGTTACATGGTTGCCTCCTTCTGTAGATTATATTAAATTCAATTTTGATGGGGCCTCTCGCGATAATCCTGGCCCTTCTTCCATTTGTTGGGTTCTTAGAGGTATGAAAGGAGTAGTTTTTAAAGCCTTGTCTGGTAAAGTTTTTGATGGAACCAATAATCAAGCTGAGATTCTTGCTCTTGTTGAGGGTCTAAGATTGGCTAATGGACTTAAGATTCCTAGACTCCACATTGAGGGTGATTCTTTAATAGTTATTAATGCATTGAAAAAGCATCATATACAAAATTGGAAACTTGATTATCTTCTACAAGAGGCATGGTATATTCTGCAATCTTTTGAGAGTTTCATTATTTCCCATACTCTTAGAGAAGGTAATAAGCTTGCTGATGCCTTAGCTAATTTGGGGTTTGAGTTAGATTCACTGATGTCACCTTTGGAGTGGATTTTTTTGGTAAGTATCCACATTTGAAGGAAATCATACATTTTGATTCTCAAAGGTGTGTGATTTAATTCTCACTTGTGTGGTCATTTGTATGTGGCTTTAAGGAGTTATTTTCTTTGTACAAGTCATTATTTTCACATGTTTCAGCATTGTGGTTTTCAATTTCAGATGTTCATTTGATCATATCTTTCGTAAGTATCTATGTCCTTTTATTCCTTCACAATTGGCTCGCAGCAAGTTTCATTTATTTCCTGCATGGGAGATGATGTTTCCCAATTATTGTTATTTGATCCTTTTCGGGTATATATTTGTATTTGCCTCTGTGATTAATCATCCTTTTTTAACTTTGCTTGCTCTATGTGTTTGCTATGGAAGTTCAGCTTAACCGCAGGTTGTTCTTTCCAATCTCAAAGTGGGAGACTGCCTTTATTGGCTATGTTTCTTCGAATGGTTTATGCTCTATTTTTGCTATAGACGGCCCAGAGGTGGAGGAGGCTATTAGAGATGTTGTGGGTAGAGATATCCTTGAAGGCCATGTTTGAGTCTTATATCCTTCTCAAATCTTCATGGCTTTTGTTTCTAATGTAATGGATTTATCACAGGATGTTGGTTTAGTTCGGTAGCTAATTGATAAGTATGTTCATCATTTTCTTTTTTCTGACAATAGTGTTGTTGAAGCATTTCAGAATTATGATCTCTTTAGCTTAGAGGCTCTTATTGGTGGTCTTTTCACTAAATGTCAAGTTCTTCAGTCCCCTGCTCATAATTGTGTTTTTAATGTTGTTCGTTCTTCTCTGTTGAACGAAAATGAAGATTTTCTACATCTTTCTATTCATGCTCATGGTAATGAGATTGGTGAGAGTCTTGCTAACAGAGTGGATGAAAAATTCCAAGCTTTTTTGTTTTTACTTCAGTTCCAGCCTCTTCTTCCTCCTCCTCCGGGCTCGCCTATTGAAGAAATTGCTGTGGGGGATCTGAATTATCTTGTTCAGGACCTTAATGCTATAGTAAATCTGTGATAGGCTGTTGGGGTGGATCTTGGTTTTATTGTCTTTTTTTGGTGGAGCCTCTATTTTTTTAGTTGTCTTTCTCAGTTCAAATGTAATATTTTGATGATAAAGTTTTTGTAAATCTTGCTCCTATTTTTTTGGGAAGTGTATGGAGCTTTTTGTAAAATCGAGCTACAACTGGAGGTTTTCTTCCCCTGGTTCTTTCTTGCCAGTATGCTCGTCAAACCAGGGATTGTAATTACTTTTATTTTATAATATAATTGTAGTGGCTTACCACTTTTGTTAAAAAAAAAAAAACTTGTCCTTTATTATCTTGCTGGCAAAAAATTGTTAGCAGGAATGGAGAATGACATGATCTTATTTCTCATGAAGCTATTGAAATTGCAAGGTGCTTTGATATAGACATCTTACATCTATGTGCAAAGATTAATGTATATAGTAATGAAGAAGTGAGAATGAAGAGCAGTGATTCATTCATAAAGGGAGTGATTACTTTTAAAGAACATTGATTACATTCTAAGAAGCTCCCAGCAGGCTTCTACAATGATTTAGATGTTTTGTCAAGATATTGATATTCTCCTAATGTAAATGCTTACAATAATCAAACTGCAGAATTTATTGATAATGAAGTCCGAGACTTGGAAAATAAAGCATACCTAAGATAGATGATCAATGGGATGGAATTCAAGCATTTTTTTATTAGTCAACAAAATGGAGATAAAGAAGTCAATTTAGAATAAAGATTAAATTATAATTAGAGTTTATCAAAAGTCAATGACTCATATGAGGAGGTGTGTCTCAGAATAAATAAGATATAAAAATGAGATACATGGAGGGGGGATTGTTTTGGGGAAAAAGCTATAGATTGTAAGAACGTTTTGAAGCAGAGTAATTGAAAGAAAGCAATAACTTGGTGCCCAAATTCTAGTTTCAATTATTTTTTTAAGGTTATTGGTAACAATTACCTGGTTGTCTCCAATCTAATATTTTCCTTGTTATTTAAATTATTGTATCAAGTATATATCTAGTTTATCAAAGCAAAATTCATGTTTTGTGTGGTTTATTTGATTGGTTTCTTCAAGTAAGAATTAAATTCATTTCAATAAGTCATATTAACCTGGAAGATTCATTTGGATTAAAAAGAAGAGCCTAGTAATTAATTTCCTTCCACGTTTATGCAAATCATAAACATCAAAGTGCTAAACAATTTAAGTTATAACCAATAGGAGGACACAATCAATCTATATTTTGACTCCGTTACCCAGTGGATGAAAGGAACCAATCATCTCTATCCCCAAAACAATTTCCTATAAAAGAATTTTCCATACATTTTAATTTTTAGTTGTAGGAGTAGGAGTAGTAGTTAGTTTTGTATTTTTTTGTCTATTTCAAACCGTCATGCCAGTCTGAAATAGAATGTTAAAGGATGATTTAATTGACAAAATTGTGATCACACAAACTCTACAAATTTGTATGAGGTTTTCAATCTACTTTATTATCATCAATTAATCCTAGAGAGATAAAAATTATTGGTGATAAACGTACACCCACCTAGGCATAGCAGAGCCTAAAGAGCGGGGAATTATAACCATCTTGGTTGATTCCATTCATTGTCCAGATTATTTGTTGAACCTCGTCATAAAGCTTGGCATACTTTTAGGGTTTAACATATCTATAGATTTGGGAACCAACAGGGCCCTAGTAATTAAATCATGGTGTTGATACCCTCTTTGCTCTTGCCAAGTGTTCAACAAGTGGTAGAATGTTAGGAAAGGTGTTTCAACCTTGCAATTACAAAAGGTTACTATTTATAGTACAAGTTTGCACTTGAGCATGTATGGGTCTGAAATCTTCCCCAAAGCTTTGAAACTTCCAAGCAAACATTCTGGGTGAGTTTTTTCCCAAGTTCATGTCTGGATTCAAGATAATAAAGTTTCTATTTTTAAAACTTCTAGAAAAATCTTATTAAAACTATTAAATTTGAATTTTAGACCTTTAAATGATCGAATGGGGATCTGACCAATGTCTAATCATACTTGATCTAGGAAAAGCACCACACATATCTCTTCATGAGCTTTCCAACATGCATATAATGGTTCATCAATTGGCCTCCTAGATCAAAAGTTATGGCCTCCAGAAGTTGGGTCTCCCATATTGGAAAATGTGAAAACATGTTGGACACAGAAAAGAGTTGTAAGGGAAAGTTACACCAGTTTGTGTATTTTTTGACATATCATAGGACATCTTTGATTGGAGATAATTTGGGTGCCACCTTTTTGGCTGATTTTAGCTCATGGTTTTGTAATTACCATTTGACGGTTTCATGTATTATATCTCCTATATATTAGGTGCTTGACAAAGTGCAAAGAACAAAGTAGGATCTGACATCTCTCCTCCTCATCCATTTTTACACCAACTGATAGGTCAATTGAGCCACCAACAAATTGAATGCTTCCAAGTGGTCTGCAAGTCCTCCACCCTCTTCCATTCTCAAGGAATACAACCTTTTCCTCAATAAAATTTTGTTCACTAAAGATTTGGCTTGATATATCTTACCAAGTTTCTTCCATAGTTTCTTTGCAGAGGACTCTACATGGACATTAATTACAATAGAGTCTACCAGGCACAAGCTAATTAGACCCTTGGCTTTATGGTCCATAACATCATATCGAGAATCCAATAGGCCTTGAAACATTCTCATCAATAGCATGCCATAGATCTTGATCAATTAACAGATCCTCTAGGATCAATTGACCCTCATAGCCGTTGGCTCTCCATACAATAAACAAATATAATTTTGAATGCATTTACCTTGGTCCCACATTGGCATTTTAAATATAATCTTTTCCTTGGGTGAATATCTCCTCATAGCCATTGGGAAAAGTTGGAACCATGATCCAATGTGTGCCATCTTATAATGCTAAATATGGAGGATCTATTAATTGATCAAGATCTATGGCATGCTATTGGTGAGAATGTTTCAAGGCCTATTGGATTCTCGATATGATGTTATGGACCATAAAGCCAAGGGTCTAATTAGCTTGTGCCTGGAAGACTCTATTTTAATCAATGTCCATGAAGAGTCCTCTGCAAAGAAACTATGGAAGAAACTTGGTGATATATATCAAGCCAAATCTTTAGTGAACAAGATTTTCTTGAGGAAAAGGTTGTATTCCTTGAGAATGGAAGAGGGTGGAGGACTTGCAGACCACCTAGAAGCATTCAATTTGTTGGTGGCTCAATTGACCTATAAGTTGGTGTAAAAATGGATGAGGAGAGATGTCAGATCTTACATGGTTATTTGCCTAATTCATGGGATTCTCTTGTTATGGCTATTCGAAGTACTTATTTTTTCTTGAAAGTTGTAGATGTTGTGGGTTATTTTCTTTTTGAAGAGATGAGGAGGAAGGTATCCATCAGTGTTGTTATATGGAGTCTAATTAGACTCGGAGGTTAAATTTACCTCACTTTTATCGACACAGTTTCCCCCAAAATTCCTAAGGGGTCAAGGGGCAACGCCCCCAAGAAAGGGTCAAGGGGTAGTGCCCCTTGCAGGGTCCAAGGGCAACACCACTGGTGCATTCCCTGTCGCGATACAAGGCAGGTTCGAGGGGCAGCGTCCTCGCAAGGGCTCTAGGGTAGCGCCCTTGAAACCACACATGGTTTTTTATTATTTTATTAAGGCATCGGGAGTTATTTTTCATTGGCTGACATAAAAAATCCTATTTTGTAATTGACAAAAGTCGTGATAAAAATGGCTAAGGGTTAGGGTTTTTGTTTATATTGTATTGTAGCATTTGTAGTGGTATTGAGTTGCAGGGATTGCTGGTTGTAATCAGTTTGATTTACTAGATAATAATATTGGACTCTCTATTGGTGGATGTAGCCTGAGTTTGTGTGAACCACATTAAAATTGTCTCTCGCTGTTATTATTTTTGTATTTTCATTCTTTTGTTTAATCTTTATTTACATTTAATTGATATCTTCTGCCATCTAACATGAACAATCAGTACCAAAGAGGCCCTAAATGTTCATGGAATACCTAAATAAAAAGGCAAGAAGAGTGAGAAGTGTCGAAAATCTAAGTCCAAGTAGAGATCCAAATCTCCTAGAAAGTCCAAAGTTAGTTACTAGAACTATGATAAACTTAGACACTTCCGTAAGGAGTGCAAAGAAGAAAAATAAGAAATTTGATTATGATTTTGAGTCTTATAAGGAAAATGGTGATGTGCTCATTATACTTTTGGCCACTTGTGCAAGTAATGATGCATGGTTAATTGACTCGGGTGCATCTTTCCTTATGAACCCTAATAGAAATTGGTTTTCTAAATATGAAGAATTTGATGGAGGTAAGGTGTACTTGGAAGATGATTCTCATTTAAATATTGTTCACCCTAGTAAAGTTAAAAGCACATTTACTAATGGTAGAGTAAAAAGGATTAATGTTGTGTTCATATCCCTAGGTTAGCATGAAATTTATTATCTGTGAGTAAACTAATAGATGCAGGTGTGCAAGTAGTCTTTTTTGATATAGGATGCAAGATGGTTAGAGGTGCTATGGTTATTGCCAGAAGTGTTAGATTTGGCACATTGTATAAGCTTGATGCATACATTGTTGAGTGCAATAGTACTTCTATGAAAATCAAGTATGTGACTACTTAATTGGAAAAGGAGATGGTTTCATTTTTAGTGGATGGTCATGGCTTCTAGGTACCTAAGAGTCTCTTTCTTCTGAATCAAAGTTATCTGTAGAGAAGACTATGTTATGACACCAGAGACTATACAACATTGAAGAAAAGGGTCTAAGGACCTTGAAAAATAAACACCTTGTTGAAGGGTTGACTTATTGTAATCTTGACTTTGATTTATGTGACCAATGTATTTATGGTAAACAAAATCATGTTTAATTTTACTCAAGTTCTCATAAATCTTGTTGTGTGTTGGATCTTATTCATTCTAATGTGTTTGCTCATGTAGATGTTCCTTCCATTGGAAAATCCACATACTATGTTTCATTTATTGATGATTATAGTAGAAGGACAAGGGTATAAAGAGTAAATCTAAAGTTTTTAGTCGATTTAAAGAATTTAAAGCAATGGTTGAGCTACAAATAGAAAATAAATAAAAATGTCTGAGGATTAACAATGGTAGTGAATTTTTCTCTAATGGTTTTGATAGATTTTGTAAAGATTGTGGCATTCAAAGACAAAGGATAACTCAGTATTCTATACAATAGAATGGAGTTGCAGAAAGAATGTACAAGACACTGATGGAGAAGGCTTTGAGTATGCTTAGTGGTGCTAGACTAGAATAAAGGTTTTGGGCTAAAGTTGTTTCCAATACTTGCTACCTAATTAACAAGTCTCCTACATCGGCTCTTGTTGATAAAACAACTATGGAAGCATGGTTGGGTCACAAGCCTTCATTGAGACATCTTAGAGTTTTTAGTTGTGAGGCATATGCACATGTCCCAAAGGAGAAGTGAACAATGTTGAAGAACAAGGCTATGAAATGTATCTTCATTGGTTAAAGTTATTGTGTGAAAGGATGCAATCTTTGGGATCATATTGCACAAAAGGTAATATAGTAGAAGTGCGATTTTTAGAGAAACTAAGCCTTCTTCTATTACATTTCTGCCAAAACAAAGTGAACAAAAAGATGTGATTCACCTTCCTTCTACTCTTGATAAAGTTGAATCAAGGCCCCTAGGTAGACAAGAAGTTGAGGAGAGCTCATCTAGCTCTAAATCTTTAGAAAATGAGGAAGAACCTCTAACTTAGCTTGTTCAAAGGTCTACAAGGCACGGACAACCACCTAAAAGGTATTCACCTGATGACTGGAGATGTATTTTTTCTTTGAATACTAACATGGATGAACCCATATATGTAGAAGAGGCATTAGGTATGAATGATACAGAGTCCTGGAAGATTTCTATGTATGGAGAAATGACAATTTTGAAAATTAATGATACATGGTACCTAGTACCATTTCCTAAAGGATGAAAACATGTTGGTTGAAAACGGGTGTTCAAGAAAAAGATTGGTTTATATGGAGGTATTGATGAGTACAAAGCACGGTTGGTTACGAAAGGTTACTCTCAGGATAAGGGTGTTGATTATGGTGAGATATTTTCTCTTGTTGCAAAAATACCATCCATTATATTCTTGCTTCCTATTGCTACTACTTATGATCTAGAGGTTGAACAAATGGATGTGAAAATGACATTCCTTCATGGTGATTTGGAGGAGGATATTTATATGACACAGTTAGAGAACTACATGGTGCAAGGTAAAAGTAATTTGGTTTGTAAATTGAAAAAATCTTCGTATGGCCTCAAATAGAGTCCTAAGACATGGTACCAAAAAATTGATAAATATGTGTTAAGTTTGGGATTTGAGCATTCTAAATCAGATCATTGTGTTTATTATAAATCAGATGGTGATCATTCCTTATTTGTTGAATTATCTGTTAATGATATGTTATTTATTGGTAAAGGGAAATGAATGATTTCAGAACTAAAGTCTCAACTTGTAGCTAAATTTGAAATGAAAGATATCGGTGCAACTAAACACATTCTTGGCATGAAAATAAGAAGAGATGGAGTGAACATAAAACTATGTCTTGGCTAGAGTAAGTATGTCAATTCATTTTTACATGGGTTTAACATGTAGGATTGTAGACCATTGTGTCTTCCTTTTATAGTTGGAACAAAGCTATCTACTTCATAATTTCCAACATCCCAATCATAGATGGAAGACATGAGAAAAGTACCTTACTAGAGTGCAGTCAAAATTTTGATGTATGCTATGGTCTGTACTTGACCAAACATTGCCCAAGTAGTGGGAGTGTTTTCTAGAAATATGTCTAATCCTGGTAGAGTTCATTGGGATGCAATTAAAATATTCTTCAAATATTTGCAGGTACCTTAGAGTATTCCTTGTGTTATCAAGGTAATTTGATAGGAGGCATGCATTCCCTTGATATTCATGGTTATGTGGATTCAGACTAGGTAGGTGATGTTGATAGCAGATAATCCACCAATTTTAATGTGTTTACTTTATTTGGTGGTGTAATTAGTTGGATGAGTAAATGGTAGGCTGTGGTTTCTTTGTCCACTACTAAAGCTAAGTACATGGCAGCTACTCACACTTGTAAAAGAACCATTTGGCTTAAGAGACTCTATTCATATATCAAAATAAAAGAAGGTGAAGTGGAAGTTTATTGTGAAAGTCAGAGTGTGATCTACCTAGCTAAGAACCTAACATTTCATACTAGTACCAAGCACATTGATGTGTTGAACTAGGTACAGTGCTGAAGAAAGTGAAAGGCACAAGAAAAAATGTAGAGATATGGCTAGATGAACAATACGTGTCTATGTTAAGTTGAGAAAATGCAAATGCATGCACCATTATGTGATTTAACCTCATATTATTTTAAAACATTTCTATAATACTTAAATGTAGTGTGTAACATCCAAAACTGGTTTAACTCTGATAATCTAAGTTTTACCATAGGTATATTTTATTTTTATTTTTCAAATAGAAAAGATAATACTACTTAACAAGTAATAACATTCTTCAACTTAACCATAAACATAATTTCAATATTTGAAAAGCTAAAAGAAATGATAAACTATGACAATTAGTTATCTTAATAATTTAAAAAATACTTATAGCAAATTCAATATTAGGGACATACCATTATCACCGCATCTCGATTGTCGACCATTCACATTCAAGTCTCGGCATTCCTCAAGAATTAAGAAGAGAAAGTATCTTCAAGGAGCTTAACCTCCAACCACAGACCGATGGTCTCCCGCACTCCTTCCTAACCGGAGTGGCCCTACCCTACTCAAGAGGATAGACTTAGGATAACCATTGGTGTTTGCCATCTGAGCTCTGGTGTTGTGACCTACGTGTCTTGTTATCATGCAGATCCCTAGATATCCTCTAGTCATGCATG
Organism: Cunninghamia lanceolata; assembly: GCA_027924645.1. Lineage (NCBI taxonomy): Eukaryota > Viridiplantae > Streptophyta > Pinopsida > Cupressales > Cupressaceae > Cunninghamia > Cunninghamia lanceolata. The sequence continues at coordinate 1,842,343 of BSBN01000286.1, read as the reverse complement.
ACCACTCCACAAGCAACGCCATCCAGTCACAGTGAACATTTAATGCACTTTGAGGATTATGCATTACATTGGCCAAAGGATTTGAATTTAATTAGCATTGTATGAACACATGAATTAAGTTCACCCACCCTACTCGACTTGAATTAAATCGCAATCCTACAGTTTCCTATTTGGAAGTTCTATATATGTCAACCTTGATGACCTCAAGGTGTTAATATTTCATCACGTGTTAGCGCATGGTATTCAGGTTTCCTCTATCTCTAAACTCATGGAAACCTCTCCGTTTTCATGATATATGAATGATTTCCTAGCACATTGTTTATACGGATAATGTTTTGTGATGCAACAATGATCTCAAAAATAATCTAGTCCATTGTTTAAATTATCCACTCATAAGTGGTCGCTAAACTTGACTATATTGTTTTCAAAAGGTTTTACATTATACCCAAATATAGAATACGAATACCTGAAGGCCCTGAGTTTAAGTTTTAGGATTCATAAAGGTCTTAAATGTACTAGATATTTAGAAATATTTTGAAATGCTTCTATATACAAGGATATTATGTGCAATTAAATATCTAAACCTCAATATGTGGGTTCCTCACCCTTGTCTTCCTTACTTTATATGAATGACAGTTTAATTCAAAAATTATTACTTAAACTTAAGACTCTATAACCTCCTTCACATACAATCAATTTGAATGGTTTAAAGTAGAAAGAGTTATACAAAAAGAAGATAAAGATTTAAAGGTCTTGGAAACTATCATAAGCAAGAAGAGCATCCTTAATAACCGATTACCAACTTAATAATGAGTACCTGCGATGAAACTGAGTTATTTACATTTGTTGGCATACATTCCGCACTAAGTCTCTTACTTGCCAATGATTGACACACCTCTAAGCTTTAATGAAACTGTTTAACGATATAAGCACCAAAGCCAACTAAGCTTGCAACCTATGTCGACAAGGTCTGTGGGATTTTGGATCCAATGCCAGCTAAACCCTTTGACTAATTACTTCCTACCATTTGTGCACCTTATACTTACATCCTTCTGACAACAACTAAACAATGACACAGATGAAATCATTCCTCCTACCATGCTGTCGGGATTACAACAGTGATATACAATGAGACATTTTTGAATGCAACAACCTACGCTGATTTCTCCCTCCGTTAACTACAACCATTCAATACACATCCAAGGACTTCTTAAAACAATCTAGACTTACATCCTTAACATGTAAAAACTGCAGACTTCAACACCCACCTTGTGGCGTAGTGCAAGGTGTCTGATGCACTCAATGTTTTCGTTCTTAGAGGAAGACATACTTCACACTCATTGCAAATATAACTAATCACTTAAAGAATTTTCAAAAACACATAATGATCCATCGCATGAGCTCATGAAGATGTAACTCTAAACAGAGAAACAATGTTGCATAATGATAGAGAAGGGAACTTGTCGTTATTTTGAGGTGTCTGCTGACAGACCACCCAGTCAGTAGCAGTTTTTCTCCATAGGTTCTCTTTACAGCTTCCTTTACACAATCACCACCTTCTCTCCCGAATCCTCCCTCAACTCATTCCCAAAACTCCCCCTTAAACTCCACCCACGGCCAAGGAAAAATAAGCCCTCACAAAACTCCCACCATGAAGCATTCAATTCACCCCAAAGTTGTCGACCATGCCAAATAAGATGGAACATCTTATGGCATGTAAGGTCGGTTCCTAAAACTTTGCAACCACTCCTCATCATGGAGTTTCCTATGGCAGGGTGGCAATTGGATAGGGTATCGACCCGTCCTTAATTCAAAAGCTAAGGCCACAAAACCTTATGTTTCGCCACTACACATAATGTGGGCTCAAATTCTTATGAGGTGGTAAATTTCAATAATAAAAACATCCTATACTTTAAAAACCGATCACAAAAATAAACCATTGTCACCTTTACAAAAACAGTTTGGTTTCTAACTAGTTGGTGGTCTAATACAAGAAAATGAAAAGAGTTATTCGAAGGAAATAGACATTAAAAAAAAAGACTAAAATGCGTCCCCCTTCAAACTTCGAAATGATTCCGTCGACAAACTAGAATAAGGAAATACCTCACAGTTACTAAAATATAATTTATGTAATTTGGCATATTCCTCCTTATCATGACCAAACTAAGTTATAACATGTCTTGGTACTAATTCGACATCCGTCGATCTCCGAAAAGAAAAAGGTTTTACAACATATGCTCAAAGCATTTTTATGACAATCATGACGGGTTGAGCTCACCGCCGATCAAGAATTAAGATCGATTTACGCACGAAATTGACTCTTGCACCAAATGACAACAAGACGCGACTTTCAACTTAGCCAAAATGGTACATATATCTAGAATTTCAGTCAATCCTAATAAACGACATGTTTAAGATGATTTGCAACACAAATGTCATCTTCCCAAAACTCTAAATGATGACTTACGAAAGGAGAAAATCCGAACTTGACTTTAATTATTTTAGCCGGAACCATGACTTAATTCAAGGCATCAAGGTTTATCTACCTAATTTACATTTTCAGTAACAAACACCCATGGTTAATTCCAGAGTCTATTCTCTTTCTCAAAGATACTTCCTCTTCCTGTCGAACATGGTCCATCTTCTCCTACAATGACAATCTCACATACAAATTTTGTGGTCAAAGCACCTATATTCAAATCAATGCACAATATATCCAATCATTACATTTTCATAACAAAACGACATTCCCATTATAATATCATATTGATCATAACCAAATAGATTCCAAGATTTCATTAAATTAACTTTCTCTAACCACATCACCAGTTCCTATGATGTTAACAACATATTACATAATTGTAATACTCAGGAAAAAGTAAATAGTAATATTGATTCCAAAAAGAGGGATGTAACATAGTGTTAGGGCTTCTCAATGAATCAAAAGATATGGTAAAATAGTTAAAGTCTGTAAGAAACTGAATACACAAATACCCAGAGCTCCAATATGAGGAAATTAACACCCGCACATTGATCAGAGCCAAACTCGACAAGATTGGCATCCACTACAATAACAACAATTACTTCATTAGTTCGGACACCTCAAATGCCATCCAAAATAATAGAGAAAACAATAGTGGATATTATCAAAGACTGGAACTCCAAATTGCAAGAGAAAACTAACAAATTTAGAAGCCAAGCCATGATAATTGCAGAATGGGACCAAGACAAACACTTCAAATACAAAGACACTAGCAGCCCATCCGAATTTGAATATTGTTCTAAAGACTTCTAGGAATGAATCTTTAGGCTAGGACGATGGACTAGGTGTTGTGATTTGTGAAAGAAAGAGGATCTGTAGAGTAGTGGTGGAAAGATGGAATTAGGTAGAGGCAAGGTTTCTAGAGTGTCGACCAGACTTTAACACCTACAACTAGACATAAATAACAAACCCTAAGCCTATACCATTCAAGCTTGCTAGGATTTAATGCTAGCGACCAAATAAATTTGCATAGAAGAAACAAGGAACCCTTTTGAAGCAAAGTTTATAGCCTTATGGAATACAAACATAGAACAAGCATTTTGGCATAAGGGTTCGACTATGGCAAAGTTTAGGACATCATCAAAATTTCAAACCTGCGACACCCATAAAAATCTGCCATAGAAAGATATATAACATTAACCTGCAGAAAGAGATTCAAACCTTAAACCCACAATGCAAAATGTGTATTGTAAAAGCCACGTGAAAATTGATCAAACAGAATATGTAGAAGTGAATGCAGGTCAGAAATTGACAAGAATTACTCTATTTCACGTCAGGTTCACCATTTTGTTGATGTCAAAAATAAGAAAAAGTAGATGAATCTATAAAACTAGAATCAAACCATTTTCAACATCACATCAATGAAGTATTTTCTAAATGAATACTAATGCAGAAATGAATTAGTACACCAAACACAAGAACTCAAAGGAAAAATCACTCCATTGTTTCCTATCATCAAGATCTTGCATTACACATGTGATCGCTCTTAGATTTTTGTAAGCACAAATGCATCAAGAAAATATGATGAATGGATGAAGAGTTGTGTGAAAAATCCAATCTCTCTAATGGTGAAAAGAGAGAGGGTTTATATAGATTTTTGGGAGAAGAGAAAGTGGGAAAGTTGCCATTATGCAACGGAAGATTGCTTGAAGTTAAGTGATGTGGGTTGGGGAAAGTTTCTGTTATGAAGAGTAGATAGAAAATAGAAATGTCAAGAAGAGAGAGAGAGAGAGAGAGAGAGAGAGAGAGAGAGAGAGAGAGAGAGAGATGGTAAGTTTATTTAATTATTTAAAATAGGATTTTAATTAATTTGTGGCATATATGAATAATTAAATAAATAATAAATATTTATTTAATTATAGAATGAAAAGTTGGATAAAATTAAATAAATATAAATATTTATTTAATTTGGAGGAAAGATTAGGATAAGGATAATTAAATAAATTTAATTATTTATTTAATTTAGAAGAAAGATTCTAGGGCAATTTTTAGTGTCTACAGAAACTAGCTTTATGATGCAAGACTTGAAGAAAATAATGGTGAACACAAAGAGCATCAATTATAGTTTGAATTAGCTATTCAAGATAGCCAAGGGGTGAGATCATCAAGAAGGGAGTAATTTTAAGGCTAATTATGATGACAAAGTTGTTGGTGATCTTTTGACTGAGTTTTATGATGACAAAAGACTAAAATATAGAGTTTATTACAGCCTAACTAGTTTGATTTCTTGGAGAAACCTAGCGATGGTAGTCCAAAAAATTTAGAGGGTACTCAAAAAACAAAGAACTTATCTAGTATAGGTCCAATAAATGAAACTCAAACTAATTTTTTAGAGGTAAATGGCCAAGAGGATGATAGTGACAACTCATTACTAAATGAGGACCAATTATATCATATTTGTAGCATCAATAGCTTTATATTTTATGTTGATACAACTGGTTGCATTAGAGAGAATTATGATAGTACTTTGTTATAGGGAGGTATCAATGACATAGTTCAAATTGAGATAGTACAAAAGAGTCTTGAATGTCATGATGTTATTTATCAAGGTCATGGTTCACTTCCACATTGACAAGAAGAAGAATCAGGGATGTGTACTTGCAATTTTGACAATGTTTAAAAATTTTTAGGGTTAACTAATCTAGAGATACAACAAATTCTTATATATATCATATTTTAATAATTCTAATTCTATTAATACACACAATGATGACTTTTTTAACTTACATAGTTCCACTTTTAGTGATTGTGAGTGTTCTAAAGAACATAAAGTGAAGTAAACGAATACATAAAGAACATATCTTAGATTTTGAGATTTGAGTTGCTTAATCCTCCAAAATGTGGCTTCAAAATCCTCAAAAATTTGATCTTTTTGGCAAGTTCCTTCATATTCAACTCTAATAGGATTAGTGAAATTTATGAAAAAACAAGCATATATCATCAAATTCAATCTAAATACATGAAAATTTTAGTTTAAATAATCAAATTATGTCCAAAAACATGAAATTTGCTTTTTCTATGTTGAAAACCAAAAAAAGGTGGTGGATTAATCAAACAATGATTCTTGAAATGTCAAACACCATGAAAAAGCATTTTCTTGTCTGATAGCATGCATGAAAAGTAGAGAATAACAAGCATGTGGGGTCTAAATAACAAATCCCATATGCTTTTTGTCCATTTTTTTGGCCTCACCAAAATGCACTCGCATTATAATACGAGCATGTTTTGAAAAGCATGGAAAGTTTATGTGCTTTCATGCATGGAAACTTATAAGTGTTTTAAGTGTTTTTAGTGTTTTTAGTGTTTTAAGTGTTTAAAGAGGGGAGGGAGAGAGATCAAGATAAAGAGACCACTTTTTACATGCGACCCTAAACCCTAAATAATGCTCCTAAACCCTAAACCCAAGCAACCCTAAACTTCTTAGTATCTCTATCATCCCTCTACCTCTCAATCTCTCTCCCTATCTCTCTAGCCATGTCCCTTACTCTTTATCTCCCTATCTCTCCCCTCAATCTCCTCTATATCTCTCTATCATTCCTCTCTCTCTAAACTCTATACCCCATACCTCTAGACCTTAACCCCTAACTCCTAAAACATAAACCCTAAACCCCAAATAATGCCCATAAAACTTAACCTTTAACCCATAAACCCTAAACCCCTAAACCCTAAACCCTAAAGCTTTATCTCCTTATCTCTCCCCTATCTCATTATCTCTATCATCCCTCTACCTCTCAATCTCTCTCCCTATGTCCCTGCCCATGTCCCTCACTCTTTATCTCCCTATCTCTCCCCTTTGTCTCCTCTATATCTTCCTATCGGTCCTCTCTCTCTAAACCCTAAACCTCTAAACCTTAACCCCTAACCCCCAAACCATAAACCCTAAACCCTAAACCTAAGCAACCCTAAACCCCTAAACCCTAAACCCAAGAAACCCTAAACCTCTATCTTTTTATCTCTCCCCTATATCCCTATTTCTATCATCCCTCTACCTCTCAATCTCTCTCCCTATGTCTCTAGCCATGTCCCTCACTCTCTATCTGCCTATCTCTCCCCTTGATCTCCTCTATATCTCCCTATCGGTCCTCTCTCTCTCTAAACCCTAAGTTACCCTAAACCTCTAAACCTCAACCCCTAACCCCTAAACCCTAAACCATAAATAATGCCCCTAAACCCTAAACATGAGAAACCCTAAACCCCTAAATGCTAAACCCCAAACCCCTAAACCCTAAACCCAAGAAACCCTAAACCTCTATCTCCCTATCTCTCCCCTATCTCCCTATCTCTATCTTCCCTCTACCTCTCAGTATCTCTCCCTATGTCTCTAGACATGTCCCTCACTCTCTATATCCTTATCTCTCCCCTCTATCTCCATCTCTCCCAATCTCTATCAGTCCCGTCTCTCTATCTCTCTCTCTAAATGCTAAACCCTAAATCCCTAACCCATAACCCCTAAACCCTAACCCTAACCCCTAAACCCTAAACCCTAAACTTGAGCAACTCTAAACTCATAAACCCTAAATAATTCCCCTAAAGCGTAAACTTAGGAAACCCTAAACCCTAAATAATGCCCCTAAACCCTAACCCCTAAATCTGAGCAACCCTAAACCTCTCTCTCTCTTAATAATGCCCCTAGACCCTAATCCCTATCCCTTAAACCCTAAACCTGAGAAATCCTAAACCTCTATCTCCCTATCTCTCCCTTATCTCCCTATATCTCTATTATCCATCTAGCTCTCAATCTCTCTCCTTATCTCTCTAGACATCTCGCTCACTCTTTATCTCCCTATCTCTCCCCTCTATCTCCTCTATCTCTCCCTATCTATCTCCTCTCTCTCTCTCCCTATCTCTCTCCCTATCTCCCTATCTCTTGCCTCTCTCTCCCCTATTATTCCCCTATCTCCATATCTCTCCCCTCTATCTCTCCCTCTCCCTTATTGATGAAGGAAATGAAAACAAGAAAACTAGGACTCTCTCCTTCTCTCTCCCCTCCATCTCCACCCTCTCTCCCTCTTCCTCCCTCTCCCTCACCCTTATCGACAAAGAACATGGAAACAAGAAAACTAGGACATGCAAAGAGGGATGAGGATATAAATTGGGAGGATGAAATGGAAACAAGATAAAATGAAAGTTCATTGGATGGGAAGAATAATGAGAGGAGACCTATAGAAAATAGTAAAATAGGGAAAAATTGGTGGGATCTAAAGGGAAATTGGAAGGAAAAGGAAAACTAGGAGGTAGATAGGTCAGAGAGAGAGAGAGTGACATGTTTTATTTCACAATAACATGAGCACATTATAACACACTCATGTTATGCTTTGCCTTGGTAATTTCCAAACCTTTGTCTTGGATTTGCCTTGGGCTTCCAAACCAAAGGCTTGGACTATGTTTAGGACGTCCAAAGACATGTTTTTCCAGATTGTAACAAAAATCACATAATCTGGAGCGTGCTCCCCATTAGGTTTGCACTTTTTTCAATGACAAGTCAAAAAAATACCATCATAATCTTAATCTCTCTGTTAACTTTCTAATCATATAATTTTTTTCATGTTTTGAGTATGTTAAGGATTTCATCTTTAATTTCTTTTGTTAGTGTATCCATTTTTTTGTCAAAAACTAGTATTTGGTATTTATGAATTTTTTTAACCATTCATCAAAATTTCAAATAAATTACATTTTTAGAAACTAGACTCCATTCTACATGTAATAAAAAAATTTGATTTTTTACTAGTTTTCAAAAAATTTAGGGGGGGAGGGGCACGCTCAATCTTTTGTTTTTTAGGATGTTTCCACTTTGAAAATTAGTAAAAAATCAATTATTCATGAAAAAATTATCAGAAAAAATAGGGATAAACTACACAGTGTTAGCTAATTTCTCATTGAAGTGATTTTTGAAATACTAAAAAAAGTTAACATTTTAGGGGGAGCACACCAGACGCTATGTTATGTTGTTTTGAAAAAAATAGGACCAATTTGTGTGCTCCCCCTTTTTTAACCCCTTAATCTCAACCCTTTTTGAAAAAAATTAGTAGTTTAGAAACTAGATTTGGAGCACTATGACTCTTGTTTTTGTTGTATCTTCAAATTTTAAGTGTAACTATCTTCTATTCCTCATCCAACATTAGTCTTTCCTGATTTCAAAAAAAAAAAGTGGCATCTTAAGACTCCCTTTTGGTCCCCCATCTTTGTGCACTTACCCCATAATTTAACACCAATATTTCACAAAATGTCTAAAACATTACTTGCAATTGTTATATGAGCAAGTCAAACAATAATCAACATAATCATAATTATTTTTCCTAATTGTTTACCAATCAACATTTAAAAATATTATAAAAATATTTATATCTACGCATAAAAAATAAGGATGTGACAACTTAATGGAGTTGTAGGTTGACATGGATGGTTATCAAATAATTTGGGAGATATAATAATTTGGGATTTTAGGAAGTGCAAAATTCAAGAACTCAAGAATTTAACTTAGGAGCTAAACCTTAATGAGGGTTATGAGGCAACTTGATGAAGTTCTTTCTAGTCTAATTTTTTTTCCAAAGAGAATCTTTTGAAGAGTATGAGGTTATGATTGGTTAGCATGTTTTATTTTTTTGTATTGTAAAACCTTAAGAGGAGATGTTGGAAATTAAGGTTTATATTTGTAATAAAGTCATCTTAGTGACTTAGTGATGTTAGTTTTTTGTTAGTTATTGGGGGTTTAGTTTCTTGTAGGGAAGTGGAAGTTATACAAGAATGCAATGCTTTATAAGAATTTGTATAATATTTTATAATGTACCCTGAGTAAATTAATATTATTATCATTCAATATTTTTTTTGTTGTTGGTGTGAATGGGGTATATTACCTAATTGGTTTCACATTAGGTCATATTCACACTAGTTTACTAAAGTTTACTTAGGGCACACTTAGGATAGTTATCTCTATGTCTCATATAATATGATTAAGGCACTTGTCATCATCTTAAATATAGTCATATCTCTCAACCTTGCCTATATAAACAAGGTCCCTCATGTACATTTTATGTGATTATATCATAGTGTATTATCACTATTTCATTTTGCACCACAATCAATAAACTCATCCTCTTGCTACTTTCTAGTGGAAGGATAATCTTTGGTTTTGCAAATGATCATGGGAGCTTGAGTCCATTGGTGACTCTTACATGTCATACTATAATGGTTTAACATTTTTCTACATTCTGGTCTTTGATTTATCAATAGATATTTGATTTTAAAATCAAGTCAATTATTTTTCCTTTTAATATCTTAATTGTTGAATATGAGATTTGTGTTCATGATGTTTTCCAACTTGCTTGTGGGGGGTACTTGATAAAAAGAGGTATTTAATAATTTCACAACTAATTCGTAGGTGTGAAGACATTTGTTGAAAAAGAACACATTTTTTATGGTAATGCATATAAAGAGGAGTTATTAACAATAGATCAAATAGAGCTCAAAATTTAAATTAAAGGCTTTCTTTATTACCCCATAAGCGAACATGATATTTATTAATTGAATTCTATGTGGATGCTAGATGCTCATACTTCATGAACCATATAAAATAATTGACATGACTTTAAATTATGAATTGTTTCTTATCCCAATATTATAATTCCAACATTTCTACTAGATTTTTTAAGGTCATAATAGTCTTGGTAACCTCTAATAATCCTCTTATTTATGATGTGGTTCCATTTTAAATGGTAGTTTACGTCAATGCGAAGGTAATTGCAAGATTGGACATCTTCAAAGGTATTATTGTCATAGAAAATTAGAATATAAAATCTTATGTTAGACTTAATTATTATTTTATATATCTACGTACGTACGTTCATACGTATGTATGTATGTATGTATGTATGAGGAGGATCATGAATAACCACAATAATATCGAGAGAGATGGGGGGAGAAAAATTCAGTAAAAAATATGAAATAAACCCCTCAGAGGAGGAGTTTGGCAATAGCATTTATGGAGAAGGAAATAAAGTAGAATGGATCTTGACCTTACAAGTGATAGATGTCACAGAGGAAAGTACAGATAATGTGGCAATGTTACTACAATCTGCTATTATTTGTTGCTTCATTAGCCCAAAAATGAAGTGGGCTCAAATTAGGGCTTAGATAGAAGAAAACTAGAAGACACATTGCGTTTTTAAATTCTTACCAAAAGGGTTTTTTAGGGCAGCCTTTCTGTTAGAGGCAGATAGGAATAAGATATTAAAAGGAAGACTATGGAAAATAGATGATATACCATTATATATTCGGAAATGGATTCCAAAATTCAATCCAATACAATATCATCCCTATAATGGGCCCAAATGGATCCACCTAGACAATTTGCACTAGAATTCTAGATAGAAGATTGTTTGGGGAAGATTGGGAGATCTTTGGGAACCCTCACGAATATAGACATATAATGATTAGAGAAATTCTGACGTAGTGGAGATAGATAAAAACAATACACAACAGTCCACAACAAACGGAACTCAAATGATATTTATTTAATTAAACTATGATTGCATACATCTGCAATTTAATATGTATCTATCTGTAATACAAAATATATCTACTTAGCTATCGAGGGCTTCTCAAATCATTATTTCCTTCTCTCTATGATTGAACACCTTTGTATCTAACCAAAAACCCAGCAACTGGTTCATTTTCTTTCTTGTTATCCCCTCTATTTCTTCTACTCTCTCCCCCCTCTCTATGTTAACTATCGAAGTGTTGATTATATAAAGGCCAAGATGGTAGTTCAACTATTGTCTCTGACATGTAAGTCCAATGGCTTGAATGGTCTCTTCAATACCCTGAGACACATAGGATGAACCCACTATGAATGACAGTTTTTAAATTTACAACAGTGATATATTCCTCTCGCGGTCCCGCAGATAGTCTACAATTTCATGGCTGGATGGCAGTAAGATAGAAATGTTCCCATAATGTCGTAGGACTCCAACTCCAACTCAACAAGTCATATCAAGGGGACTTCATATTTCTCTTACCGATATGAAGATGTCTTACCAATGTAGTTTGTATCCACCACCATGGTCCCTGCTGCCAGCTAGACAAACAGTAATTGGGCCATTGGGGAGACAATAACTAGGTCCCATCGAAATGAACAGGTCCCACCAAAGGCACTGCTGCATTCACCAACACCATCAGCTCATCGAAGAGACTACAATCTAAATCCAGTTGAAGTCAAAAAGTTACACCAAAATGAGACAAACCATCAAGATTTGGGAGAGACTTGGGATACTTTCCTAGTGATACAACCACCTCTCGTAGATGAGCTCTTGAACCATTGAAGGGACTGTATACTGTGTCCCACCAAAAAGAAATTGTCAGGCCGATGAAGGAGTTAAACATAACCTACGTAGTTCCCAAATTGTGGAATAGTTTTATATGTACGGCAACAAGAATAAACCTTACAAGTCTTCACCACTACCAGCATATGCATGAAACAATATTGTAATATTTTCTCATTAAATGTCTTTGCCATATCTAATGTTAAGAGAAGCTGACCAAAACTGAAACCAAACCAAAACAAAAATGAAACTTTTTTGGGTGATGTAGGATTGCTCCTTCGCCCGAGATGCTCCTACATCATACAGCACGGGTAAATAAATGTTTTTGAGTTGGAGGGCTCAGGAACATTGAGATGTGCACAGGACTATAATCCCATGCTTATTTTTTAGTCAAATCTGCTCCTTGTCCATGGGAGCTTTCCTTCTACCATCCTTCACCATTCTTCACACTCAAGTAGTCAGCCCCATATGTGCTAAGTTGAATTTCTGAATTACTTCTTGCTATTGGTTCACCTTGCTGTCCTCTAAACACCTTTGGACTTATATTTCTTTCCTCTTTATGGTGTTGTGGTAAGAACTTGAGGTCCAATCAGATGTTCTATTTGGAAACCTATCCTTTGAATGTCTTCAAATCATGGTGTCCAACCTCTTCCTTTTTCTCTATTCTTTTCTTCTTAACACTACAACAAACAATGTAGTTGGATTCTTTGATTTTCCTCGCCTTCTCCCTGAAAGGATTCAATACATACTTCTAACCATCTTTTTGGATGATGCATACATTCTTTTTGCCATCGTAAATGGAACCTCCTTGTCAAATTGCCATAGTCTACCCAACAACACATGACAAGCACTCATGGGCATTACATCACAGAACACCTCATCTTTATAAGAACCAATTTGGAAAGTAACTAGACATTGTTCACTCATCATCATCTCATGCCCTTCTTACAACCATGAAACCTTGTATGGATTAGGGTGTTTACACCTTTTTAAACCTATCTTGTTTACCATTTCCTCAAAAACTAGGTTATCTGTACTACCACTATCCATTATAACTTTACAACACTTACCTCTAGATTTGCACATAGTTCGAAAGAGACTCCTTTGTTGGGGTGGTTCTTCCTCTGCCACCTTCAGGTTAACCAACACTCTCCTCATCATGAGAGATTCACCATCCTCAGGATCTTCACCTTTCATGGATGCAATACTCTCTGCATTCTCCTCTATCAAATGGTTTCTTGTTGTGCTCCTCTTGTTGCCTTCTTGTATTTGAGGACATTCATAAGCACAATGTCTGACTTCTCCACACTGATAACATTTGCCCATAAAACCTCTATGATGCTATCACACCCTCTAGCTGGTATATCTTTTGCCTTCATATTTTAGCCCATTTCCTGGCTTGATCTAGGCTTGGATTCTTCTTCATTTTAGTTTCCTTTGCTATTGTTCACCTGCCCTTTCTCAGCTACAAATCTTCATTGACCTTTAGAATTGTTTATTCGCTTTCTCATTACCTTCTCTTCTGCTTTCAATGCATATTGGTAAGCTTCTTCCACTGAAGTCAACTTCACCATGCTCATCTCATGTTGAATGTTATACCGTAAGCCATTCACATACCTGGCTACCTTCTCCTTGTCAACCTCATGTCTCCCTGACCGAATGGCTAACTTGTAAAACTCTTCCATGTAATATTTTACACTCATATCTTTCTATTTTAGGTTTTGCAACTATTTGAATAATTCCATTTCATAATCGCTAGGAATGAATTTACATATCAGTCTTATCACCATCTAATTCCACCTTGTTATCCTAGAATCTCCACCATCAACTCACTCTCTTTGCAATCCCTTCCACTAGAATGCAGCATGTCCCTTCAATTTTATTTGATCTATCTTAACCCTCTTAGGGTCTTTAATGTCTTCCAATTCAAAATATTCTTCCAGTTCTCCAATCTAGTCAATAAGCTCTTTTAGATTTAATGTTCCAGAGAATTTGACACATCTAGTTTACTGCTCTTTGTTATTCTTGAAAGAGCTCTCAAAAAATCTCTCTTCCCCTGCATCCTCTAGTCATTCTTCTCCTTCTTCTTCCCTTCCTTATTATTCCTCTTTAGATTCTTCTCCATTCTCAGAATCTCAGGCATTACCAGTAGCCAGTCTCACTTCATTTCTAATATCATTTCTGATATCTTCCATTGGCCTGTCTCAGAATTATTCCAACACTACCTCTATTCTGGGTCTTCCTCTTCCTGGCGACATCTCTATCAATCAACGGCTTTAGCTCTCAATCGTTTGGGACTTCGCACATACCCACAACAATCCTCTTGAGCACTTCTCAACCGTTACTCACTCCCATAGATCCTGGTGGATACTCTCCACACTCAGGATAACTAGCTCTGATACCACTTGACACAGTAGAGACAGATAAAAACAATACACAACAGTCCACAACAAATGGAACTCAAATGATATTTATTTAATTAAATTGTGATTGCATATATCTGCAATATAATATGTATCTATCTACAATACAAAATATATCTACTTAGCTATCAAGGGCTTCTCAAATCATTCTTTCCTTCTCTCTGTGATTGACCACCTCTGTATCTGACCAAAAACCCTGCAACTGGTTCATTTTCCTTCTAATTATCCCCTCTATTTCTTCTACTCTCTCCTCCCCTCTATGTTAACTATCAAAGTGTTGATTTTATAAAGGCCAAGATGGTAGTTCAACTATCATCTTTGACTTGGAAGTCTAATGGCCTGAATGGTCTCTTCGATACCCCGAGACATGTAGGATAAACCAACTATGAATGATAGTTTTTAAATTTGCAATGGTGATATATTCCTCCTGCGGTCCCGCAGATAGTCTACAATTCCATGGTGAGATGGCGGTTTGATAGAGACATTCCTATAATGCCACAGGATTCCAACTCCAACTCAACAGGTCATATCAAGGTGACTTCATATTTCTCTTATCGATATGAAGATGTCTTACTGATGTAGTTTGTATCCACAACCATGGACCCTACTGCTAGCTAGACAAATAGTATTCAGACCACCGAGGAGACAATAACTAGGTCCCAGCAAAATGAACAGGCCCACCGAAGGCATCGCTGCATTGACCAACTCCATCGGTTCATCGAAGAGACTACAATCTAAGTCCAACCAAAGTCAACAGGTTACACTAAAATGAGACAGACCATCAGGATTTGGGAGAGACTGTTAGACTTAGGGTACACAACTAAGAGGGGGGGTGAATCAGTTGTGCAAAACTTTCTCCAATTACACACTTAAATCCTCTTAGTGATTAGCAGTATATCAATCATAAAACATAATGCATTCAAATCAAAAGCAGAAACACATCAACACATAAGACACTAGGATTTTGATGTGGAAGACCCAGTTAAGGGAAAAACCATGGGGTGATTAACCCAAGATTGTATTCTCTATTAGAAGAATAGAAAGGACAAAATGGCACATGCCAATTAGGGCTCACTACCCGAGCACACTGCTCACAAGAGGCTCACTGCCTATAAGAGACACATTGTCTACAAAGAGATAAGTATCACATACATGAACTAGGGAATAGCATCTTTACTATGCTTGAATCAGTTCCATTTATGCCCAATACTTCTGCTCTGCCTTTCGCTCTCCTCCTCGCTGCTACAATCTTATCTCCAAAAACACACCTTTGAAATGACTTTGCAATCTCTTATTTATACAATACATCAACTTAGGAATGATCATCTAAGTCGGCAAACATCCACAAGAACATCCATAGGATGTGTAACTGATCTGGTCGGCCAATCTCAAAAAGAACACCATCATCCAGAAGTTATTCTTCTATTGCGAGTTCCAATCTTCAATGCGGACCATCAACACGAACTGAATATGATCCAAAGATCTCCATAAGCTTGCCTGATTCACCAAGAACATCCACACTTCATCTACTTACTGAAACCCATCTCTTCTTCATTTGAAACCTCAAGAACACAGTCTGTCATTACTGTCACAAAGAGATAGATGCTTGCGGACCTTCAAACCACAAACCAATCAAGTTGACACATCATAAGGACTTTCCCAACACTCCCTCAAATCTGCAGAACATGACAATGCATTTTTGGATCTCACCGGACCTTTCTGTAACACTCTGTCACCTCTGAACACCTACCAGAACCAGTTTTACTTGAGAGACCACAACTTCTTCAAGTCTTCATGCCGACCTCTAAAATCTCTACTAGATCACCTTAAGACACATATCTACAAACCCTTTAATCTACATCCTCTGATCCTCATCCTATCTTGGACTTTTACCTTACTGTCATCACTGTTCTTCGTTGTTCCTGATTGAGACTAATTTTCTCAATATCCTCAGCACACAACTCATCCAATTTTTATCATTAATGCAATAGGAGTATGTTGACATCAATGACAACACTGGTTAGGCCCATACTTGCAACAATCAGCCCCTTTGTCATTGATGGTAACATATGATGTGAAAAATTGTTTTAACCATCAAGACAAGAACTTCTCCTTACTGTCACAACTCCCTCTATCAGCAACAACCATTCACATGTCTTCTCTCCCTTTATTGCTCCCCCTTTGATCAGAAACCACTTGTTTTTCACATGTCTTCTCTCCCCCTTTGACATCAATGGCAAAGGGCACATACTTGCAATTCCACCACTTCAAAATCATACCTACTGCTCCCCCTGAGTAGCAGCTCCCCATCATCAATCTAGATCACAAGGTATGACTGTGATATCCACCGGACTCATGCACCTTAGTTCATCATCGGAGGGGCAATAACCCCTAACTTCTCCCTAAGATACTCAAAAGAGTCCTTAGGTAGAGGTTTAGTAAAGATGTCTGCAATCTGATCCTTGGAAGGCACAAACTCCAATCTTACTTCATTCTTGTTCACTTGCTTTCTCAAAAAGTGAAATTTGATGGATATATGTTTAGACTTTGAATGTAACACTAGATTCTTAGATATGTTTATTGCACTTGAATTATCACAGAAAATTGTGATAGGCTCCTCATACTCCACTTGAATATCTCTTAACATCTACTTCATCCACAAAACTTGAGTGCAACTACCTACTGCTGCAATATATTTAGCTTCAGTTGTAGACAGAGATATTGCCTCTTGTTTCTTGCTTAGCCAAGAAACCAATCTCTTCCCCAAAAAGAATGCTCCACCACTGGTACTCTTCCGGTCATCCACATCTCCTGCCCAATCAGCATCTGTATACACATGAAGAGAGAAATCAAGATCTCTAGGATACCATAGACCATACTCAAGTATCCATTTTAGATATCTAAAAATCCTCTTGATTGCCATGACATGAGATTCTGTAGGATTAGCTTGGAATCTAGTAACAAGACCAACAGCTTGCATAATGTCTGGTCTAGTTTGAGTGAGATACAACAATCCTCCAATCATTGATCTGTACTTTGTCTGATCTGCCTTAGGAAAGTCATCATCTTTGCTCAACTTACATCTGATTGCCATGGGAGTATTCATTGGCTTTGAATCTTCCATCCCAAATTTTTTCAACAATTCTTTCACATATTTGGTCTGAGAAATGAAGATTCCTTTCTTTGTTTGAGTGATTTGCAGACCCAAGAAGAAATTCATTTCACCAAGCATAGACATCTCAAACTCACTTTTCATTTGATTTGCAAAAATTTTACACATACTATCTCTTCCTCCAAAGATAATATCATCAACAAACACTTCAACAATCAAGATGTTTTCATGATCAATTTTGAAATATAAGTTACTGTTAGTAGTACCTTTGTTGAAACCAATCTTCAAAAGATGTTTGTCCAATCTTTCATACCAGGCTCTTGGGGCTTGCTTAAATCCATACAGTGCCTTCTTCAATTTGCAGACTATATCACCATGATCAGACAATTGAAAACCATCTGGTTGTTCAATGTACACTTCTTCTTCCAAGTCACCATTCAGGAAGGTAGATTTGACATCCATCTGATATACCTTGAAATCCTTGAAAGCAGCAAAAGCAAGAAATAGTCTGACTGCTTCAATTCTTGCCACCGGAGCAAAAGTTTCTT
This sequence comes from Cunninghamia lanceolata, assembly GCA_027924645.1. Taxonomy (NCBI): domain Eukaryota; kingdom Viridiplantae; phylum Streptophyta; class Pinopsida; order Cupressales; family Cupressaceae; genus Cunninghamia; species Cunninghamia lanceolata. Next base: position 1,824,401 of record BSBN01000286.1, on the reverse strand, counting down.
CAAAATCAACTCCTTCTATTTAAGAATAACCCTTGCAGACCAATCTGACTTTATTTCTTATTACTTCACCAACTTCATTCAGTTTGTTCCAGAAAACCCATTTTGTTGCAATCACATTCTTGTTTCTAGGTCTAGGAACAAGATCCCAAGTGTGATTTTTCTTAATTTGCACTAGCTCTTCCTCCATTGCCTTAGTTTTTCATCATTGCAAGCTTCATTCACTGTCTTAGGTTCAATCTTTGAAATCAGACAATACTCTTCTGAATCTTGAGCAATTTTCCTTCTTGTTTGTACTCCTTTTCTTTTATCACCTATGATCTGATCTTCAGAGTGGTTTAGTCTTACATACCTAGGAAATTTGGGAATTTCTTGCACTTCTGATTCTTGATCAGGCTCATTGAAACTCATCTCTTCTTCCTGGTTTACTGGATTAGTTTGAATCTGACTCTCAGAAGAGGCTTGGGCTCCTTGAATCAGAACACCACTTTGATCAACTTCATCATACTCATAAAACCTCGAGGGTTTCTCAATTCCCTCATCAACCTTCACATTTGTACTTTCTATCATCTTTCTCAGTCTCTTGTTATAACACCGATATGCTTTGCTTTGAGTAGAGTAGCCCAAGAATATTCCTTCATCACTTCTAGCATCAAACTTGCCTAGATCTTCATCTCTTTTGATGTAGCATTTACTACCAAAGACTGAAATATCTTACAATAGGAGTAATGCCAAACCAGAGTTCATAAGGAGTCTTACCAGTATTGCTTCTGATTTGAACTCGATTGAGAGTATAGACTGCAGTGCTGACAGCTTCTCTCCAATAGATCTGAGGAACATTTGCTTCCATCATCATGGTCCTAGATGCTTCCTAGATGTTCCGGTTCTTTCTTTCTACTACTCCATTCTGCTGTGGAGTCCTAGGAGCAGACAACTGTCTCTTAATTCCATGTTTCTCACAGAACTTTAAGAACCCACCGGATGTGAATTCTCCACCTCTATCAGACTTCAGACACTTCAATTTTAATCTAGTTTCATTCTCTACCATAGCCTTGAATATTTTGAATTTTTCAAGAGCTTCTGATTTCTCTTTTATAAAGGTTACCCACATCATCCGGGAATAGTCATCAATTAGTAGCATGAAGTATCTATCACCTTGAATACTCCTGATTCTTGCCAGACCATAAAGATTAGTATGAACCAAGTCCAATAATCTGGTAGAAGACAGTTCCTTACTTTTGAATGTGACTCTGCTCAGCTTACCCAAATGACATTCCTTGCACAAGTTGTTAGTAGGTTTCACCAATTTTGGAAGATCTCTTACAACCTGAGTATTGGTTATCTTGATGATATTATCAAAATTCACATGACACATCCTTCTATGCCATAACCAACTATGATCAACTTGAACAAATAAGCAACTTTTACCAGTACCAACCAAGTGGAAGATATTACCTTTAGTTTGAGTACCGGATGCAATCTTTGTTCCGGAACTTTCAAAGATTTTGCATTTTCCATTCTTGAATAAGAGATTATAGCCTTTTTCCACTAGTTGTCCAACACTCAGAAGATTGTGCTTCAAACCTTCAACATACAATACATTACCAGTTTTGTTCCTTCCATCAAAAGAAATAGTTCCTCTTCCTCTGATTCTACCAGCAGAATTATCACCAAACTTTACAACTCCTCCTTCATACCTCTCCAAATCTATGAACTTATTTTTGTCACCTGTCATATGGTGAGAGCATCCACTGTTAATGACCCAATCATCTTTCTCTTCAAATTGGGCAGCCAGAGCTCTTTCCATAGTCTTATGATTGACAGATACAGAGGACATTGGATCTTCTTCCTTGATGGCAATGAACACCCATTCATTTCTGGATTTGTTTCCTATCTCTGATTCATCATCTATTACTCCTTCATTATCATCATCTTCATGTACATAGTAATAGTTCTTTTGGAACCTTGGCTTGATGGAATTTTGCCTTAAAAAACTTTCCAGACACCTTGAGGCAAAATGACCAATCTTATTGCAGTTAAAACACTTAAAAGGTAATTTTCCTTCATACTTACTGGATCCTCTTGGTAGCCTTTTTGCAATAAGGACTTCAAGTTGAGCAGTTTCTACTTCTTCTTCTTCCAGATCTTTTCTTGCCTTTTCATACCATGATAGCTTCCTTGATGAATTCTCTCCCAGATCAAACCTTTGTTTACCTTTAACAGAAGCACTGGCTTTGAATGCAGATTCAGTCTTGGGGGGGTCATCTCCAAACTCTGTCATTTCAAATGCAGCCAATTTTCCAGCCAATTGATCTCTTGTGATAGTTGTATGGGCTCTAAATTCTTCAATGGTAGCAGCCTTGATTTTGTAAGAGGCAGGAAGGGATCTAAGAATTTTGCCAACAATCTCATCTTCATCCAAGACTCCACCAGCATTTCTAATCCCAAAAACAAGCTCATTTACTCTTGGCATAAAAGTAGTGATGTTTTCATCTTCTCTCATCTTTAGATTTTTGAATTTTCCTTTCAGACTTTGTAACCTTGCACTTTTGACATACTTGTCTCCTTCATGTAGAAGTTCCATTTTTTGCCAAATCTCAAAAGCAGTTGGTAGGTCAATAACATTTGAGAGCTCTAAATCAGACAATGTGCTTAGAAGAGCTTTCATAGTCCTCATATTGTTTTCAGCATCTGTGATTTCATTTAGGGTTTTCAAACCACCCTGTGGAGGTACATACTATGTTGTTACCATGGTCTGGTGCTATTCCCATACATCTCAAGTAACATTTCATGTGACCTTTCCAGAGATTAAAATTAGTTCCATCAACCTTTGGACTATCCTTCTTGTAAGACGACATCCTGGATCTCCTCAAGCGGTTAAGCTCCTTTTAGAGGAACTCGGCTTTGATACCAATTGTTAGACTTAGGGCACACAACTGAGAGGGGGGTGAATCAGTTGTGCAAAACTTTCTCCAATTACACACTTAAATCTTCTTAGTGATTAGTAGTATATCAATCATAAAACATAATGCATTCAAATCAAAAGCAGAAACACATCAACACATAAGACACCAAGATTTTGACGTGGAAAACCCAGTTAAGGGAAAAACCACGGGGTGATTAACCCAAGATTGTATTCTCTATTAGAAGAATAGAAAGAACCAAATGGCACATGCCAATTAGGGCTCATTGCCCGAGCACATTGCTCACAAGAGGCTCACTACCTACAAGAGACACACTATCTACAAAGAGATAAGTATCACATACATGAACTAGGGAATAGCATCTTTACTATGCTTGAATCAGTTCCATTTACGCCCAATACTTCTGCTCTACCTTTCACTCTCCTCCTCGCTGCTACAATCTTATCTCCAAAAAAACACCTTTGAAATGACTTCACAATCTCTTATATATGCAATACATCAACTTAGGAATGATCATATAAGTCGGCAAACATCCACAAGAACATCTGCAAGATGTGTCACTGATCCAGTCGGCCAATCTCAAAAAGAACACCATCATCCAGAAGTTATTCTTCTATTGCGAGCTCCAATCTTCAATGCGGACCATCAACATGAACTAAACATGATCCAAAGACCTCCACAAGCTTGCCTGAATCACCAAGAACATCCACACTTCATCTACTTACTGAAACCCATCTCTTCTTCATCCAGAACCTCAAGAACACAATCTGTCATTACTATCACAAAGAGATAGATGCTTGCGGATCTTCAAACCACAAACCAATCAAGTTGACACATCATAAGGACTTTACCAACACTCCCTCAAATTTGCAGAATAGGGCAATGCATTTTTGGATCTCACCAGACCTTTCTGTAACACTTTGTCACCTCTGAACACCTACCAGAACCGGTTTTACTTAAGTGACCACAACTTCTTCATATCTTCATGCAGACCTCTAAAATCTCTATTGGATCACCTTAAGACAGATATCTACAAACCCTTTAATCTGCATCCTTTGATCCTCATCCTATCTTTGATTTTTACCTTACTGTCATCACTATTCTTCGTTGTTCCTAACTGAGACTAATTTTCTCAATATCCTTAGCACACAGCTCATCCAATCCTTATCATTGATGCAACAGGAGTATGTTGACATCAATGACAACACTGGTTAGGCCCATACTTGCAACAGAGACTTGGGATACTGTCCCAGTGATACAACCACCTCTTGTCGATGAGCTCTTGGACCATCGAAAGGACTGTGTACTGTGTTGCACAGAAAAGAAACTGTCAGGCCGATGAAGGAGTTAAACATAACCTGCATAGTTCCCAAATTGTGGAATAATTTTATATGTGTGGAAATAAGAATGAACCTTACAAGTCTTCACCACTGCTAGCATATGAGTAAAACAATATTCTAATATTTTCTCATTGAATGTCTTTGCCATATATACTGTCAAGAGTAGCCGACCAAAACTGAAACCAAACCAAAAGAAAAATGAAATGTTTTTGGGTGATACAGGATTGCTTATTCACCCAAGATGCTCCTACATCAGACAACCTAGGTAAATAAATATTTCTGAGTCAAAGGGCTCAGGAACATTGAGATGTGCACGATACTGTAATCCCATGCTTGTTTTTTATCTAAATTTGCTCCTTGTCCATGGGAGCTTTCCTTCTACCATCCTTCCATCCTTCACCATTATTCACACTCAAGTAGTTAGCCCCATCTGTGTTGAGTTGAATTTCTGAATTACTTCTTGCTATTGGTTCACCTTATTGTACTCTAAATACCTTTGGACTTATATTTCTTTCCTCTTTATGGTGCTGCGGTAAGAACTTGAGGTCTATTCAGTTGTTCTCTTTGCAAAATTGTCCTTTGAACATCTTCAAATCATGGCATCCAACCTCTTCTTTTTTCTCTATTCGATGCTTCTTAACACTACAACAAACAATGGAGTTGGATTCTTTGATTTGCCTCGCCTTCTCCCTAAGAGGATTCAATACATTCTTCTGACCATCTTTCTAGATGGTATATACATTCTTTTTCCATCATAAATGGCCTCTCTGTCAAATTGCCATGGTCTACCCAACAACATATGACAAGCACTCATGGGCATTACATCACACAACACTTCATTTTTATAGGAACCAATCTGGAAAGTAGCTAGACATTGTTCACTCACCGTCATATCATGCCCTTTTTGTAACCATGAAACCTTGTACAGATTAGGGTGTTTACACCTTTTTAAACCTAGCTTGTTTACTATTTCCCCAAAAACTAGGTTATCTGTACTACCACTATCCATTATAACTTTACAACACTTACCTCCAAATTTGCACACAATTCAAAAGAGACTCCTTCGTTGGGGTGGTTCTTCCTCTGCCACCTTCAAGTTCACCAACACTGTCCTCATCATGAGAGATTCACCATCCTCAGGATCTTCACCTTTTGAACATAGATGCAATACTCTCTATATCCTCCTGTATCAAATGGTTTCTTATTGTGCTCCTCTTGCTGCCTTCTCATATTTGAGGACATTCGTAAGCACGATGTCTAGCTTCTCCACACTTATAACATTTGCCCATAAAACCTCTATGATTCTACCACATCCTCTAGCTGGTATATCTTTTGCCTTTGTATTGTAGCCCATTTCTTGTCTTGATCTAGGATTGGATTCTTCTTCAATTTGGTTTTGTTTGCTACTACTCACCTGCCCTTTCTCAACTGCAAATCTTCCTCAACCTTTAGAATTATTTATTCGCATTCTCATTACCTTCTCTTCTGCCTTCAATGAATATTGGTAAGCTTCTTCCATTGAAGTCAACTTCACCATGCTCATCTCATGTTGAATCTTATATTGTAATCCATTCACATACCTAGCTACCTTCTCCTTGTCAACCTCATGTCTCCCTGATGAATGGCTAACTTGTAAAACTCTTCCATGTAATCTTTTACACTCATATATTTCTTTTTTAGGTTTTACAACTATTTGAATAATTCCATTTCATCATCGCCAGGAACTTATGTTTCAATCTTGTCACCATCTGATTCCAACTTGTTATCCTAAAATCTCCATCATCAACTCACTCTCTTTTCAATCCCTTCCACTAGAACGCAGCATGTCCCTTCAATTTTGTTTGAGCTATCTTAACCCTCTGAGGGTCTTTAATGTCTTCCAATTCAAAATATTCTTCCAGTTCTCCAATCCAATCAATAAGCTCTTCTAGATTTAATGTTCCAAAGAAATTTGACACATCTATTTTACTGCTCTTTGTTATTCTCAAAAGAGCTCTCCAAAATCTCTCTTCCCCTGCATCCTCTGGTCATTCTTCTCCTTCTTCTTCCCTTCCCTATTCTTCCTCTTCATATTCTTCTTCATTATCAAAATCTCAGGAGTTACCAGTAGCCAGTCTCACTTCATTTCTGATATCTTCCATTAGCCTGTCTAGAAATTGTTCCAACACTGCCTCTATTTTGGGTCTTCCTCTTCATGGAAGCATCTCTATCAATCAACAGCTTTAGCTCTCAATAAGTTGGGACTCCACACACACCCACAACAAACCTCTTGAGTACTCCTCAACCATTACTCACTCCTAGAAATCCCAATGGATACTCTCGAAACTCAGGATAACTAGCTCTTATACCACTTGATGTAGTGGAGACAGTGAAAAATAATACACAATAGTCCACAACAAATGGAACTCAAATGATATTTATTTAATTAAACTGTGATTACATACATCTGCAATTTAATATGTATCTATCTATAATACAAAATATATCTACTTAGCTGTCAAGGGCTTCTCAAATCATTCTTTCCTTCTCTTTGTGATTGAGTACCTCTATATCTGACCAAAAACCTAGCAACTAGTTCATTTTCCTTCTCGTTATCCCCTCTATTTCTTCTACTCTCTCCCCCACTCTATGTTAACTATCAAAGTGTTGATTTTAACCATCGTCTCTAACATGGAAGTCCAATGGCCTGAATGGTCTCTTTGATACCCTGACACACGTAGGATGAACCCGCTATGAATGACAGTTTTTAAATTTACAATGGTGATATATTCCTCCCGCGGTCCTGCAAATAGTCTACAATTCCATGGAAGGATGGTGGTAAGATAAAGACGTTCCCACAATGCCGCAGGACTCCAACTCCAACTCAGTGGGTCATATCGGGGGGACTTCATATTTGTCTTACCGATATGAAGATGTCTTACCGATGTAGTTTGTATCCACCACCGTGGTCCCTACTACTAGCTAGACAAATGGTAATCAGACCATCAAGGAGACAATAACTAGGTCTAATCGAAATGAAAAGGTCCCACCGAATGCACCGCTGCATTGACCAACACCATCAGGTCATTGAAGGGACTACACTCTAAGTCCCGCCAAAGTCAACAGGTTACACTGAAATGAGATAGACCATCAGGATTTTAGAGAGACTTGGGATACTATCCCAGCGATACAACCACCTCTCACCGATAAGCTCTCGAACCATCAAAGGGACTGTGTACTACATCCCATCGAAAAGAAACTGTCAGGCCGATGGAGTTAAACACAACCTGCGTAGTTCCCAAATTATGGAATAGTTTTATATGTATGGAAATGAGAATGAACCTTACAAGTCTTCACCACTGCCAGCATATGTGTAAAACAATATTGTAATATTTTATCAATGAATGTCTTTGCCATATCTATTGTCAAGAGAAGCTGACCAAAAATGAAATGTTTTTGGGTGATGCAAGATTGCTCATTCGCTTAAGATGCTCTTACATCAGATAGCCCAGGTAAGTAAATGTTTTTGATTTGGAGGGATTAGGAACATTGAGATGTGCACAGGACTATAATCCCATGCTTGTTTTTATCCAAATATGCTCCTTGTCCATGGGAGCTTTCCTTCTACCATCCTTCCATCCTTCACCATTCTTCACACTCAAGTATAGTCAGCCCCATTTGTGCTGAGTTGAATTTCTAAATTACTTCTTGCTATTGGTTCACCTTGTTGTCCTCTAAATACCTTTAGACTTATATTTCTTTCCTCTTTATGGTGTTGCGTTAAGAACTTTAGGTCTAATCGGTTGTTCTCTTTGGAAACTTGTCCTTTGAATGTATTTAAATCATGGTGTCCAACCTCTTGCCTTTTCTCTATTAGCTACTTCTTAACACTACATCAAACAATGGAGTTGGATTCTTTGATTTGCCTCGCCTTCTCCCTGAGAAGATTCAATACATGCTTCTGACCATCTTTTTAGATGGTGTATACATTCTTTTTGCCATCATAAATGGCCTCCCTATCAAATTGCCATGGTCTACCCAACAACACATGACAAGCACTCATGGGCGTTACATCACACAACACTTCACCTTTATAAGAATCAGTCTGGAAAGTCTCTTGACATTGTTCACTCACCTTCATCTCATGCCTTTCTCTCAACCATGAAACCTTGTACGGATTAGGGTGTTTACACCTTTTTAAACCTAGCTTGTTTACCATTTCCTCAAAAACTAGGTTATCCATACTGCCACTATCCATTATAACTTTACAATACTTACCTCTAGATTTGCACACAATTCAAAAGAGACTCCTTCCTTGGGGTGGTTCTTCCTCTGCCACCTTCAGGTTCACCAACACTCTCCTCATCATGAGAGATTCACTGTCCTCGGGATCTTCACCTTTTGCAAATGCAATCCTCTCTGCATCCTCCCGTGTCAAATGGTTTCTTGTTGTGATCCTCCTACTACTTTCTTGTATTTGAGGACATTCGTAAGCATGATGTTTGACTTCTCCACACTGATAATATTTGCCCATAAAACCTCTACTGTTGCTACCATGCCCTCTAGCTGGTATATCTTTTGCCTTCATATTGTAGCCCATTTCCTGGCTTGATCTAGGCTTGGATTCTTCTTCAATTTGGTTTCCTTTGTTTCTGCTCGCCTACCCTTTCTCAGCTACAAATCTTCCTTTACCTTTAGAATTTTTTATTCGCTTTCTCATTACCTTGTCTTCTTCCTTCAACACATATTGGTAAGCTTCTTCCACTAAAGTCAACTTCACCATGCTCATCTCATCTTGAATGTTATACTGTAATCCATTCACATACCTGGCTACCTTCTCCTTGTCAACCTCATGTCTCCCTAACTGAATACCTAACTTGTAAAACTCTTTCATGTAATATTTTACACTGATATCTTTCTGTTTTAGGTTTGCGACTGTTTGAATAATTCCATTTCATAATCACCAAGAATGAATTTATGTTTCAATCTTGTCACCATCTGATTCCACCTTGTTATCCTAGAATCTCCATCATCAACTCACTCTCTTTGCAATCCCTTCCACCAGAATGCAGCATGTCCTTTCAATTTTGTTTGAGCTATCTTAACCCTCTGAGGGTCTTTAATGTTTTCAAATTCAAAATATTCTTCCAGTTCTCCAATCTAATCAATTAGCTCTTCTGGATTTAATGTCCCAGAGAAATTTGACACATCTACTTTACTGCTCTTTGTTATTCTTGAAAGAGCTCTCAAAAATCTCTCATCCCCTGCATCCTTTGGTCATTCTTCTCCTTCTTCTTACCTTCCCTATTATTCCTCTTCAGATTCTTCTTCATTCTTAGAATCTCAGGCATTACCAATAGCCAGACTCACTTCATTTTTGATATCTCCCATTAGCCAATCTTGGAACTGTTCCAACACTGCCTCTATTTTAGGTCTTCCTCTTCGTTATGACATCTTTGTTAATCAACAACTTTAGCTCTCAATTGTTTGGGACTCCACACACACCCACAACAATCCTTTTGAGCACTCCTCAACCATTACTCACTCCCACAGATCCCGGTGGATACTCACCACACTCAGGATAACAAGCTCTAATACCACTTGACATAGTGGAGACAGATAAAACTAATACACAACAATCCACAACAAATGGAATTCAAATGATATTTATTTAATTAAACTGTGATTACATACATCTACAATATAATATATATCTATCTACAATACAAAATATATCTACTTAGCTATCAAGGCCTTCTCAAACCATTCTTTCCTTCTCTCTGTGATTGACCGCCTCTATATCTGATCGAAAACCTAGAAACTAGTTCATTTTCCTTCTTGTTATCCCCTCTATTTCTTCTACTCTCTCCCCCCCTCTATGTTAACTATCAAAGTGTTGATTTTATAAAGGCCAAGATGGCAGTTCAACCATCATCTCTGACATGGAAGTCTAATGGCTTAAATGGTCTCTTCGATCCCCTGAGACACGTAGTATGAACCCACTATGAATGATGGTTTTTAAATTTACAATGATTAGATTCCTCCCGCGGTACCATAGATAGTCTACAATTCCATGTTGGGATGGCAATAAGATAGAGATGTTCCCGCAATGCCGTAGGACTCCAACTACAACTTAGTGGGTCATATCGAGGGGACTTCATATTTATCTTGCCAATATGAAGATGTCTTACCAATGTAGTTTGTATCCACCACGGTGGTCCCTACTGCCAACTAGACAAATGGTAATTAGACCATCAAGGAGACAATAACTAGGTCCCATCAAAATGAATAGGTCCCACTGAAGGCACCACTACATTGACCAACACCATCGACTCGTCAAAGAGACTAGAATCTAAGTCCCACCAAAGTCAACAGGTTACACCGCAATGAGACAAACCATTAAGATTTTAGAGAGACTTGGGATACTATCCCAATGATACAACCACCTCTCACCGATGAGCTCTCGGACCATCAAAGGGACTATGTACTGTGTCCCATCGAAAAGAAATTGTCAGGCTGATGAAGGAGTTAAACATAACCTGCGTAGTTCCCAAATTGTGGAACAGTTTTATATGTGCGGCCCAACAAGAATGAACCTTACGAGTCTTCACCACTGCCAGCATATGCGTAAAACAATATTCTAATATTTTCTCATTGAATGTTTTTGCCATATCTACTATTAAGAGAAGCTGACCAAAACTAAAACCAAACTAAAACAAAAATGAAATGTTTTTGGGTGATACAGGATTGCTCATTCGCTCAAGATGCTCCTGCATCAAATAGCTCAGGTAAATAAATATTTGTTAGTTAGAGGGCTCAGGAAAAATGAGATGTGCATGGGACTGTAATCCTAAGCTTGTTTTTTATCCAAATCTACTCCTTGTCCATGGGAGCTTTCCTTCTACCATCCTTCTATCCTTCACCATTCTTCACACTCAAGTAGTCAGCTCCATCTGTGCTGAGTTGAATTTCTAAATTACTTCTTGATATTGGTTCACCTTGTTGTCCTCTAATTACCTTTGGACTTATATTTCTTTCCTCTTTATGGTGCTACGGTAAGAACTTGAGGTCCAATCAACTACTCTCTTTGGAAACCTATCTTTTGAATGTCTTCAAATCATGGTGTCCAACCTCTTCCTTTTTCTCTATTCACTGCTTCTTAACACTACAATAAACAATGGAGTTGGATTCTTTGATTTGCCTCACCTTCTCCCTGAGATGATTCAATACATACTTTTGACCATCTTTCTAGATGGTGTATACATTCTTTTTTCCATCATAAATGGCCTCCCTGTCAAATTGCCATGGTCTACCCAACAACACATGACAAGCACTCATGGACATTACATCACATAACACTTCATCTTTATAAGAACCAATTTGGAAAGTAACTAGACATTTTTCACTCACCATCATCTCATGCCCTTCTTGCAACCATGAAACCTGGTATGGATTAGGGCGTTTACACCTTTTCAAACGTAGCTTGTTTACCATTTCCTCAAAAACTAGGTTATCTGTACTACCACTATCCATTATAACTTTACAACACTTACCTCCATATTTGCACATAGTTTGAAAGAGACTCCTTCATTGGGGTGGTTCTTCCTCTGCTACCTTTGGGTTCACCAACACTCCCCTCATCATGAGAGATTCACCATCCATAGGATCTTCACCTTTCGCGGATGCAATACTCTCTACACCCTCCTCTGTCAAACAGTTTCTTATTGTGCTCCTCTTGCTACCTTCTTGTATTTGAGGACATTCATAAGCACAATGTTGTTAGAAATGAAAGCAATACTACTTCAATGGAAATCTAATTCGAGATAAATTTTAGCAAACTTTAACTGTGTGTTATTAATGGAGATTGTAACAAAACATAAATTGACAATACATAAATATACCAGTAGCAGAATGAAGCACATAACACAAGTGTTTAAGGTGGAGAAAACCCTTTCAGGTAAAAAACTCCACCAAAAAAAGAGGCCAAGTTGTATTATCTTCACAAAAGGAGATTACAAATACATTCACTTCCTCTGTCCTTCAACCTTCACTCCTGCAGAACCTAGGTACCTATAAATTGTTATATTCCTCTCATCTACTATGCTATGGTTTATATAGAATTTACACGACCTCAAGACATTAAATGACTTCTTACAAGCCCATAACACTTGTGAAGAGTCAACAATACAACCTTGGGCGTCCATAGCCAAGAATAGGCTCTTACGGGGTCATAAATGTTGTCATACATGCATCCTACACTTGGAAAAATGTTCTCATGCAAGCTTGAATGCCTTGGGGCCAAAAATAGCCATTTACAGCATCTTATGACATGTCATATGCTTTTATTAGTGTCATAGATTCTTATGACAACTTGCAGTTGTCACAGAATCTCTTACACCTTCTTACAGCATCTATGACGTGCATCATAACACTAAAAATAGATTATTCCTCTACATGTGCACCCCACTTTGACCAATTACCATTTACCATAGTAAATGACATCCCGTAACTACCACCGGTAACTCTAGGACTTATCGTGCAGTAACTCCGTAATTACCGTGGACAGTAAATAATTTTTACCACTGTCGATGAAACTTGTACATCCCTTATGGGTAATTACAAATTACAAATAATAAATGGAATAAATACAATATTGGGATTTACAAGGTTAATGGCACCTTATCCCAACATTCTCCCACTTGACATTATACATTGTAAATCAACCCATAGGAAAATGAAAAATAATCAGGCACTAGAAACAAGGCCCATGGCCTCTCTGCACCACACGAACTTCTCTGTGCTCACAGGCTTGGTCAATGAATCTGCAACATTCTCTTGAGTGTCTATCTTCTTCAGTTCAATCTCTCCATTTGCAACAACTCTTAAACAAAGTGATACTGAACATCAACATGCTTAGTCTGAGCATGATACATGGGATTCTTGGCCAAACAGATAACACTCTGGCTATCAGAACCAATCTAAATGATCCTGCAATCAAAACCAATACATGTACATAGTCTCCTCAACCAAACTACATCCTTAGAGACATGAGTAGCAGCCATATACTCTGCTTATGTGGTGGACAAAGCAACTGTGGGCTACCTCTTATTCATCCAACTCACTACACCTCCAAACAAAGTAAACACATAGCCACTAGTGGACCTTCGACTATCCAAGTCACCTGCCAAATCTGCATCAACAAAACCCTGTATGTCTAAAGATTTATCAGCACTATTAGTACTAGAATAAACCAAACAATGATCAGGAGTACCTGCAAGATATTTAAACACCTTCTTCACATAGTTCCAATGCTGTCTACCAGGGTTAGACATAAATCTACTCAAAACTCCCACTGCTTGGGCAATATATGGTCTAGTGCAAACCATTACATACATCAAACTCCCTACAGCACTAGCATATGGCACATCAGACATATCCTCAAGATCATCCTTAGTCTTTGGACACACATCTAATGAAAGCTTAGTACCAATGGGTAAAGGAACTCTAATTGGGTTACAGTCCTGCAAACTAAACCTCTGCACAATAGTATTCACATACTTACTTTGTGACAACCAAAGCTTTTTGTTAACTCTATCCCTCCTAATCTCCATTCCCAAAATATACCTTACAGTACCAAGATCCTTCATCTCAAATGCACCTGAAAGTTGGGCTTTAAGATCACTGACCATACCCTTAGTATTGCTGAAAAACAACATGTCATCAACATACAAAGCAATAACCAGTATAGAATCATCAACACAATGAATGTAAACACAATGATCCTCCTCACTTCTAACAAAACCCAATTTCAAAACAAATGAGTCAAACTTTTGATACCACATTCTGGGAGATTGTTTTAGACCATAAAGAGACCTCTTTAACCTACAAACCCAATGTTCTTTTCCTTTTACCTCAAAACCTGTACATTGTTGCATATAAATTTCTTCTTCAAGATCTCCATGCAAGAACGCAGTCTTAACATTCATTTGCTCAATCTCCCAATCATAAGCTATAGCAATGGATAAGAAAAATCTAATAGAAGTCATTTTAGCAATAGGAGAGAATATCTCACCAAAATCAATTCCCTCTCTCTGGGAGTAGCCCTTGGCTACCAGTCTAGCCTTGTACTTCTCCAATGACCCGTCTGCTCCAAACTTCTTCTTGAAGACCCACTTACATCCTATGGCCTTTCTTCCTTTAGGCAAACGAACAAGATCCCAAGTGTTATTAGAGTCCAAAGCCATCATCTCCTCCTGCATGGCTAGCTGCCAAGACTCACTATCATCTGCAGAAATAGCTTCCCTGTAGGATCTAGGTTCATCGTTAGTACTCAATAAAGCATATACACAATGGAAATCTGGTGGGCTATACCTATCAACTAGATTCTATTGTCCTGTGGATCTCCTCAAGGGTGGAGTAAGAGACTCTACTTGTTCTTCTACATGATCATCTATACCAACTTCTTTTGTCACAACAGATTCATCCTCATCAGAACTACTTGAATCTTCTTCTTCTTCTTCACCCCCTAATCCATCATTCTGTTCTTCCTAAGGTGCATCTTGCTGCTCTAACTCAAAGTGCACTCTCTTTACCTTTTCATCTTTTTATTTTGGTTGCTCAGGTTCATAAATAGCTCTAAGTTCCCTGAAAATTACATCTCTAGAAAAGATAATCTTGTGGGTTAGTGGATTCCAAAGCTTATAACCTTTCACATTATCACCATATCCAATGAATGTACACTTTTCAGCCTTTGGATCCAACTTAGATCGCTTTTCCTTAGGCAAATGAACAAAAGCCTCACAACCAAAAACCCTTAAATGTGAAACAGAAGGTTTCTTGCCTATCCACACTTCATAAGGTGTCGAATCAAGAGCCTTACAAGGAGATCTATTTATCAAGTAGCAACTAGTACACACAGCCTCTACCCAAAAGCATTTATCCAATTGTGCATCACTAAGCATACTTCTGGCCCTTTCCATAATTGTTTGGTTCATCCTTTCTACAACACCATTCTGTTGTGGTGTATACGGAGTTGTCTTTTGTCTGATTATACCTGCATGCTTGCAAAACTCATAAATTCCTTAGAGCAATATTCCCATCCATTGTCAGATCTTAATATTTTTATCTTTAAACCTGATTGGTTCTCTGATAAGACTTTGAATTCCTTAAACTTAGTGAAAACTTCATATTTATGCTTCATAAAATAAATCCATGTAAATATGGATACATCATCAATGAAGGTTACAAAATAACAAGATTTTCTGATAGATTCGTTATCCACAGGTCCAAACACATCTGTATGAATAATTTCTAACTTCTCTTTTGTTCTATTACTTCCTAAAGGAAATAATTTTTTGTTTTGTTTACCAAACACACAATGCTCATAGAAATCAAAGTGCTCATCAGAATAAGAGAAACCGTCCAACAAATTTTTATTCTTAATAGTTTTCAGTACATTATTGCTTGTGTGGCCCAATCTACGGTGCCACAACATACATGTATTTTCAGTAGTGGCTTCAGATACATAGGAGGCATTACAAACTGTAGTGGCTTCAAGCTTAAACAAGTTTCTGAATCTCTTCCCTTTCACTACCACCAAGTTCCCTCTCACCAATCTGCAACCATGCTTGTCAAATGTCACATGCATTCCCAAATCATTCAACTTCAAAACTGAAATCAGATTTCTAGCTAATCTAGGAACATGCAAAACACCAGGGAGGGTTTTAATCCTCCCATCACTGAAACACAACAATACCTTTCCTTTCCTGACAATTGGATATGTAGAGTTCTCACCAAGGTAGATATTACCTCCATCATATTCTTCATATGTGGAGAACCATTCCTTATGCGGGGTCATATGAAACGATCATCCTGAGTCAACCAACCAATGATCATTAGAAACAAGATTACATGCAGAAAGTAAAACTTCTTCACCTGCATTCAAGGACTTATCCGAAGCACTCTCCCACTATTTCTTGGGATTTCTGCACTCCTTCACATGTCCCCTTTTACCACAGTTCCAACACTTAACTCTGTTCTTTTTACCAAGAGTCTAAGACTGGCCCTTGGACTTGTCCTTAGCCCCTTTCTGATCTCCTTTAGGTCCCCTTTCCTTAGACCTTCCCTTGACACTGAGAGCATCCCCTGAACTATTCAAACTCTTCTTCCTCAATTCCTGTGATAGTAACACTGAAACAAGAGCATCCAACTTCGAATCCATGAGGTTAGCAGTGATAGCAAGGATAACATTCTCCCAAGACTCAGGTAAAGAATAAAGAAGTAAGATACATTTATCTTCCTCACTAACCTCAACATCTACTGAATCAAGCTAACTCACTAATAAATTAAAAGAATTTAAATGCTTTGCAACTGACTCACCCTCTTTCATTTTCATGGAAAATAATTTTCTTTTTAAATAAATTTTATTTACCATACTCTTGGCTTGATAGATTTCACCCAACCATTTCCACAACTTGAATACAATCTCTTCCTTTGCGACATTCAACAGGACATAGTCTGAAAGACACAACCGGATGGTTCCCCGTGCCTTCTTATCTAGTCTATCCCACTCATCTTGAGAGACATCATCAGGTTTCTTCTCTTTTTGGACAACCAACCATTGGTTTCTTTCTTCCAATAAATCTTCCATTTTCAGCTTCCACAACTCATACCCCGTTCCATTGAACTTCTCAATGTCCATTCGAGAGGTTGATGCAATGGTGGATGCAGCCATAATAACAACACAAGATCTGCAAAATAAATGCAACCAAATCTCCCACTGCACCTACAGCTTCCACACTACCACCCAAGAGTCAAAGTTGGCTAGGCTCTGATACCAAATGTTAGAAATGAAAGCAACACTACTTCAATGGAAATCTGATTCGAGATAAATTTCAGCAAACTTTAACTGTGTGTTATTCATGGAGATTGTAACAAAACATAAAACCACAATACATAAATATACCAGAAGCAAAATGAAGCACATAACACAAGTGTTTAACGTGGAGAAAACCCTTTCGGGTAAAAAACTCCACCAAGGAAAGAGGCCAAGTTGTATTATCTTCACGAAAGGATATTACAAATACATTCACTTCTTCTATTCTTCAACCTTCACTCCAGCAGAACTTGGGTACCTGTAAACTATTATATTCCTCTCATCTACTATGCTATGGTTTATATAGAATTTACATGACCTCAAGACATTAAATGACTTCTTACAAGCCCATAACAGTTGTCAAGAGTCAACAATACAACCTTGGGCGTCCATAGCCAAGAATAGGCTCTTACGGGGTCATAAATGCTGTCATACATGCATCCTACACTTGGAAAAATGTTCCCATGCAAGCTTGAATGCCTTGGGGCCAAAAATAGCCACTTACAACATCTTATATTACGTTGTATGCTATTATTAGTGTCATAGATTCTTATGACAACTTACAGTTGTCATAGAATCTCTTACACCTTACAACATCTATGACATGCGTCATAACACTAAAAATAGATTATTCCTCCACATGTGCACCCCACTTTGACCAATTACCATTTACCATAGTAAAAGACATCCCGTAACTACCGCTGGTAACTCTGGGACTTACCATGCAGTAACTCCATAATTATCATGGACAGTAAATAATTTTTACCACTGTTGATGAAACTTGTACATCCCTTATGGGTAATTACAAATTACAAATAATAAATGGAATAAATACAATATTGGCATTTACAAGGTTAATGGCATCTTATCCCAACAAATGTCTGGCTTCTCCACACTGATAATATTTTTCCATAAAACCTCTGTTGCTACTACCATGCCCTCTAGCTGGTATATCTTTTGCCTTCGTATTACAATCCATTTACTGGCTTGATCTAGGCTTGGCTTCTTCTTCAATTTGGTTTCCTTTCTTGCTACTCACTACCCTTTCTCAGCTGCAAATCTTCCTCGACCTTTAGAATTATTTATTCACTTTCTCATTACCTTCTCTTCTGCCTTCAATGCATATTGGTAAGCTTCTTCCACTGAAGTCAACTTCATCATGCTCATCTCATGTTAAATGTTATATCGTAAGCCATTCACATACCTGGCTACCTTCTCCTTGTTAACCTCATGTCTCCCCGATCGAATGGCTAAATTGTAAAACTCTTCCATGTAATCTTTTACACTTATATCTTTCTATTTTAGGTTCTGCAACTATTTGAATAATTCCATTTCATAATCGCCAGGAATGAATTTACATTTTAGTCTTATCACCATCTGATTCTACCTTGTTATTCTAGAATCTCCATCATCAACTCACTCTCTCTGCAATCCCTTCCACCAAAATGCAGCATGCCCCTTCAATTTTATTTGAGCGATCTTAACCCTCTGAGGGTCTTTAATGTCTTCCAATTCAAAATATTCTTGCAGTTCTCCAATCCAATCAATTAGCTCTTCTAGATTTAATGTTCCAGAGAAATTTGACACATCTACTTTACTGCTCTTTGTTATTCTTGAAAGAGTTCTCAAAAATCTCTCTTCCCCTGCATCCTCTGGTCATTCTTCTCCTTCTTCTTCCCTTCCCTATTCTTCCTCTTTAGATTCTTCTTCATTCTCAAAATCTCAAGTGTTACCAGTAGCCAGTCTCACTTCATTTCTGATATCTTCCATTAGTATGTCTCAGAATTGTTCCAACACTGCCTCTATTCTGGGTCTTCCTCTTCATGGTGACATCTCTGTCAATCAACGGCTTTAGCTCTCAATCGTTTGGGACTCCACACACACCCACAACAACCCTCTTGAGCTCCTCAACTATTACTCACTCCCACAGATCCCGGTGGATACTCTCCACACTAAGGATAACTAGCTCTAATACCACTTGATGTAGTGGAGACAGATAACAATAATACACAACAGTCCACAACAAAAGGAACTCAAATGATATTTATTTAATTAAACTGTGATTACATACATCTACAATATAATATGTATCTATCTGCAATACAAAATATATCTACTTAGCTATCAAGGGCTTCTCAAATCATTCTTTCCTTCTCTCTATTATTGACTACCTCTGTATCTCACTGAAAATGCAGCAACTGGTTCATTTTCCTTCTTGTTATCCCTTCTATTTTTTCTACTCTCTCCCTCCCTCTATGTTAACTATCAAATTATTGATTTTATAAAGGCCGAGATGGCAGTTCAACCGTCATCTCTGACGTGGAAGTCTAATGGCCTAAATGGTATCTTTGATACCCCAAGACACGTAGGATGAATCCACTATGAATGCTGGTTTTTAAATTTACAACGGTGATATATTCCTCCCACGGTCTTGTAGATTGTCTACAATTCCATGATAGAGACATTCTCGCAATGCTACAGGACTCCAACTCCAACTCAACGAGTCATATCGGGGGGACTTCATATTTCTCTTACCGATATGAAGATGTCTTACCGATGTAGTTTATATCCACCACTGTGGTCCCTACTACCAACTAGACAAATGGTAATTAGACCATCGAGGAGACAATAACTAGGTCCCATAGAAATGAGCAAGTCCCACTGAAGGCACCACTGCATTGACCAATACCATTGGCTTGTCGAAGAGACTACAATCTAAGTCCTGCCAAAGTCAACAGGTTACACTGAAAGGAGATAGACCATTAAGATTTTAGAGAGACTTGGGATGCTATCCCAACGATACAACCACCTCCCACCGATGAGCTCTCGGACCATCAAAGGGATTGTGTATTGTATCCCACCAAAAGCAAACTTTCAGGCCGAGGAAGGAGTTAAACATAACCTACGTAGTTCCCAAATTATGGAACAGTTTTATATGTACATCTACAAGAATGAACCTTACGAATCTTCACCACTACCAGCATATGCGTAAAATAATATTGTAATATTTTCTCATTGAATGTCTTTGTCATATCTACTGTCAAGAGAAGTCAACCATTTAAACTAAAACCAAACCGAGATGAAAATGAAATGTTTTTGGGCGATGCAGATTGCTCATTCACCCCAAATGCTCTTGCACCAGATTCGTACCTATATGCAAGGATTCAAGTGGCCATAGTTAGGAAGATTCCATGGGAGATCTCTCTCCACTTGTTCCAATGCATATGGATCCAGACATTGAAGATTGAAGAATCGAGCCATTATTATTTAAATTATAGGAGTAGGAACCATGCAACAATTTGATGCCCAAGACAATCCAAGGTGATTAATGATTGGAAGCCAAAAACCATGGCAGAAAAGGCGTAGGAAGAGAACCAAGTGACATAAGCCTCTCAATACCAAGCCACAAGCGGACAAGGAAATCACCGTAACCCTTTTCCTAGGAACAATTGTCATCATTCTAAACTAGGCCCAAATCCTCACTACAATCTAGCCTCACCTAACAAAGATGTGACTGGGAGCGATGGAACATGTGTCCAAAAGGAAGAATCTAAGGTAGGTGCAACACCCAACAATCCAACTCTGAATAAAACAAAGCAGAATCCAGGACCTCAAGAGGCAACTGTCAATAAGGAAATATTGTTGAATGGAGGTCATCGACCAAAGAAAAAGGATTTAGACAAAGACAAACTTGGACTCATCGGCTTTGGGTGCCTATCTCATCCAATGCCTAAAGTTATTACAATTAGATAATTTCTAAAGGGGGTTAAGGGTGGCACCTCCTCCCCTTCAAAGAAATAAAGGTCTCCAAAAACTCTTGAGGGGCTAATTCGCCCCTAACAAGCAACATTTTCCTAAATGTCAGATGGTTAACCTATAAAGTTAAGGTTATCCACAGTGATATAAAGTTAGAATATCGTGTGGATCCTTGAGTTGATGGTTGAGTAATATTGGTGCAGGAGCGCATTCTCTGTAGTGTAGGGTCTTCTTTTCTTTTGTTTTCTCATAAGGCTCTTAAGCCATTTCATTTTGTAATAAGGGTCAATTTGGTCCCATGGATGTAATTGTGCAAGGCAAACATGTAGTTTTGCTTGTATGAAGGGTAACCCAATGGCTAACTGATTTGAAAATCAGTTTGCACGGTTGGAGGGAAACAACTGCTATCTCTACATCTTCTTTAGAGGCAGGTTGTATGACACACGGAGCAGAGAAGTGTGTGTATTACAAGTTTTTTTTTGATAAATGAATAAAGAGAGTTCTGGGTATGATCTGTGTTGATTTTTCTTGGGTGTTCTTGGTGGTTTGATATCTTTATCCTAATCTTGTATATTGAAGCCTAACTGGATGCTATTTGTCAATCCATAGTGTTCCTGTAGTGTGCAGATGGTGTAAAACCAATGGTTACACGAAGGCTGGTATGTAACCTAGGAGTAGGGTTTTGATTCATACATGGAGACCCTTTCCTCTGTCCACTGAAGCCCTGTGTAGTATCAGTGTGATGGGGGAAAGACTTTCCACATTTGTTGTTGTTAAATTCTTGCCCAGGAAGCCAGAGAACTCAGTCAGGTTCGACTAGACATCCTCATGTGGCTAGTCGGGAAATTGGGGTGAAATTGGATAGCCTTAATGTGGGATCGGATTGATACAAGTGATCGAGAGTTTGATATGTGAATCATCCAAATTCCATTGTTCTATCGAAGGGAATCTTAGTTCGGCGTCACAGAACAGTTGGGAGTCCATCGGCGTAAGATCGAGTGTCGGAATAGTTTTTTGAAGGACACCCGATAGACTATGCCTAACCGATGAATCTGACATCGGCATGAAATACTCTCCGTCTTATCGAAGATTGGTATAGGGTCGGAGACACATACCATTGTTTGTTTGCATCGGTGAGAGTAACGATATCGGGCTAAGAAAAATACACTCAGCTGACGGTAGATAGTTTCGTCGATCGGTGGGACATCCTTGGAGTATCGCCGATAAAGAGTATCGGTGTGAGGAACCTTGTCGGGGGAAGCTGAAGAAGTCACTGCGACCGTTAGAGTCCCGCCGATAGAAGCTCATTGGAGGGAGTTTAGGAAGTCTCAGTGACAAAAGACTCGTCGGAATAAGATGAACCATCGGGACCGTGAACCAGAGTCTTACCGAAATGGATGGACTAGCCGATGTACCTGATAGTATCGGAGAGAAATAAGGTGTCGGTGTAGGTGAAAGAAACTTCGCCGAAGGAGGAAGTCTAGCCGACGAAGATTGTTTAAAGGGTCATCAGAGTGCCGGAAGATATTGGCCTAAGATCTATTAGCGTCGCCGATGATTGAAGTCATACTGACAAGGAAGTGGGCATCAGAAAGATGAAGTATATCGGCCTAAGATATTTCTCGTTGTCCGATAGTCTGGGTGTTGCCGAAGGCAACCAATGTCAAACTTTCCATCAGCGTGAGGGAAACTTCGGGGAGACTTCTGGTGGATCGACCGATGTATAAGGTGTTGCCGATAGGCAACTAACCAATACGGAGATAGCGGTGAGAACTTGGCCATCGGGATAAAAGAATGGGGAACGGCCGATAGCTCATGTCTTTCCGATAGAGAAGTCATTCTGGACTTCGATGAAACATTGGAAGACCTCTTACCGATAGGGAAGATATAGACAAATTTCATTCGCTTCTGCTGGCACTCTGCATCAAATTGGTATCAGAGCCAATATTCTGAATCACAGCCGTGTATGTCAGACGAAGAATTGGAGATAGAAATAGAGGCTAGCACAATGCCTCCCAAGATGATGAGTAAAGCAGCCATCCAGAAGATGGTGGAAGAAATGCTCGAAGAAAGACTAAAGGAAGAAAGATCCAAAGAGAAGGATGGAAGCACTTCTGAGTCAGAGGAGGACGAAGAAGGAGAAACTGGGGAGAATCCTCAAGGAGAAGGTATGTCTGCTGATCAAAAGGCATTCCTGAATGCACTCAAGGGTCATGGAGATAGTGGTGATCCAAAAATGGATGTTCCCACGTTCAATGGGAAACTAGATGGAGATACTCTTGTGGACTGGATTGAAGCCATAAGTAATTACTTTGACTTCAAAGAGTATAGTGACAGTAAGAAAGTGAAGTTTGCAAAGACCAGACTGAGAGGTTCTGCATTGGTTTGGTGGAACTACACTCAATGTGAAAGGGAGAAGGTTGGAAAGAGTCCAATCACCAAGTGGAGTAGAATGGTAGCCATGTTGAGATCCAAATTTTTACCATGTGATTATGATCTGCAGACCATCAGAAAGTTTAATCATCTCAGGCAGAAAGATATGGACATGGCTACATACACTGAAGAATTCCACAGATTGATCATGAGAGCCAATCACAGAGAAGAAGAGAAAGAGATGGTGGCCAGATACCTGGATGGTCTGAGGTACAATATACAGGATGAGTTCAGTATGGTGGTTCCCAAGACTGTGGACGAATGTTTTCAGTTAGCCTCTAGGGCAGCGGATAAGCTGAAAAGGAGAGGTGATCAACATAACAGAGGAAGAGGGGGCAGGAACAATAGAGGAAGAGGTAATTTTGGCAGAGGACAGCCAAACAAAGGTGAAAGTTCAAGTCAACGAGAATCACGTTCTGATATAGAACAGAAAGGTGGTGGTTTCGAAGGTTGGAGAAGACCTAATGGTAGAGGAAGAGGTGGTGGTGCAGGCAGAGGACGTGGAGTCTTCACTGGAAGATGCTACAACTGCAATCAAGTAGGCCATACTGCAAGTAAGTGCCCTGAGAAGGCATCTAGTTCTCGTGATGGTGGGAGAAGGAACCAACTATTGTAGGAGGATGATTGTCAGAGTGTAAACTCACCAATTGGTAGTGCTGCACCAGTACTTGAAGGAGAGAACATGATGATTAAGAGGACCCTCGTGAAGATGCCATTGAAGCAGGAGCCCCCACAAAGGAAGAATCTCTTCAGAACCCAAGGAATAGCATATGGTAAGCTCTGTAAAATCATTGTTGATTCAGGTTCTACTGAAAATGTAGTGTCTACTAAAATGGTAGAAAACTGTAAACTGAAAAGATTACCCCATCTTAATCCTCACAAAATATCTTGGTTGAATAAGAATCAGAACTATTTGGTGGAAGAACAAACTTGGGTAGAGTTTTAACTAGGTGATTATAGGGATAAGGTGCTATGTGAAATTATTCCTATGGATGCTTGTCACCTTCTTCTTGGATGACCTTGGTAGTATGATGTGAAGGCACAGCATGATGGTGAAAAGAATACATATATGATCACCAAGAATGGTAAGAAATTTTAGATGGATCCCTTACCAGAGCAGGTTGGAGAGAAGAACAATGACAACAGTGTCATGTTAGTGAGTGGCAAAGAGTTCCTACAACTCATGTAGGAGGAGGATACCCAAGGGTATGCACTGATGATGAAGCATGTATCCAATTAGCAAAGCAAACAACAGAAGGAGATCCCATTGGAAGTGCAACAATTGCTGGATAAGTACCAAGATCTTGTGGTAGAGGATACTCCTAACTCCTTACCACCTATAAGGGACATAAGTCATCAGATTGACTTGATTCCTGGAGCCACATTACCCAATAAAGCTGCCTACAAGTTGACACCATAGCAGAATGAAGAAGTAGGTAGACAGATTCAAGAACTCTTGGAGAAAGGTTTGATTAGGAAAAGTCTCAGTCCATTTGCAGTCCCTAGTGTACTCGCTCCTAAGAAGGATGGCAAATGAAGATTACGCACAGATTCAAGGGCTATCAATAAGATCACCATAAGGTATAGATTTCCTATGCCAAGAATTGAGGATCTGTTGGACTATCTTGGAGGTTCCTGTTACTATTCCAAGATTGATTTGAAATCTAGTTATCACCAGATCAGGATAAGGCAGGGAGATGAATGGAAAACTGCCTTCAAAACAAATGAAGGTCTCTATGAGTGGCTTGTCATGCCATTTGGCCTCAGTAATGCTCCAAGCACATTCATGCGGTTGATGAATGAGGTACTTGTAGAATTTATTGGAAAATTTGTTATTATTTATCTTGATGACATATTGATTTTCAGCAGGACCAAAGAAGAGCATGTGAAGCATCTTGGACAGGTGTTAAAGAAATTGCATGAGAGTAAGTTGATGATCAACTTGGATAAATGTGATTTTATGAAAACTGAACTAGTGTATCTTGGCTTTGTGATTTCCAATGGCTATTTGAAAATGGATCCTACAAAAGTTGAGGCTATTCTCAATTGGCCTACTCCTAAGACAGTGGGAGATGTAAGAAGTTTTCATGGTTTGGCAACTTTTTACAGGAAGTTCATTAAAGGGTTCAGTCACATAAGTGCTCCTATTCTCAATACCATCAAGGGTGGAGTGAAGTGTAAATTTCAATGGACAAAACAAGCAGATAATAGTTTTGAATTGTTGAAAAAGAAAGTGGCTGAGTTACCTACATTGGTACTCCCTGATTTTGACAAAGTTTTTGTTGTGGAATGTGATGCAAGCCAACAGGCTATAGGTGTTGTTCTCATTCAGGAAGGACATCCAGTAGCATTCTTTTCAGAGAAGCTAAATGAGGCCAAACAGAGGTGTTCTACCTATGACCTAGAGCTGTATGCAATGGTGCAAGCTCTGAAAAAATGGAGACATTATTTACTGCCAAAAGAGTTCATTATTTTTACTGACAACCATGCTCTTAGCTTCCTCAATAGTCAAGAAAAGTTGAATCATAGGCACGTCAAGTGGATGGAACAATTGCAGGCCTATACCTTCACTATTAAGCATAAGAAAGGTGTTGCCAACAAAGTGGCAGATGCTTTGAGTAGAAGGACACTGGTCATACAAGAAGTACAAATGGAACATATGGGTCTAGAATGTTTGAAGGAGTTGTACAAGGATGATGCAGATTTCAAGGCTGCCTATGAAGTGTGTGCAAGTTTGGCTAACACTTTTCATGGTGAGTATTCTGATTTTGTGCTGCAAGAAGGGCTCCTATTTAAAGGTAGTTTGTTGTGTGTTCCTAAATGTTCAATGAGGGACAATATCATCAGGGAGAAGCACAATGGAGCCTTAGGAGGACATTTTGGGTTGGACAAGACTTTGGAACAAGTCACCAGGTTCTACTATTGGCCCAAGGTACAGACTGATGTGAGGAGATATGTTGCAAGCTGTACCATATGTCAAAAGGCCAAAGGTATGTCTTCTAATGCTGGTTTGTACCAACCACTGCCCATTCCCACCAGACCTTGGGAAAGCATTAGTATGGACTTTGTGCTTGGTCTTCCTAGGACAGCAAGGGGTGTAGACAGTGTTTTTGTCATTGTGGATAGATTTAGTAAGATGGCTCATTTTGTGCCATGCAAATGCACAAATGATGCATCTCATATTGCTGGTCTCTTTTTCAGAGAAGTGGTCAGAATTCATGGTTTACCCCTTTCAATTGTTACTGATAGAGACTCCAAATTTGTTGGTCATTTTTGGAGGACCCTATGGAGAAAATTGGGTACACAGTTGTCTTTTTCATCAGCCTACCATCCCCAGACTGATGGTGAGACTGAGGTTGTTAATAGGTCCTTGGGAAACCTTTGGAGATGCCTTACCAAACAACATGGATTGGCATGGGATTTAGTGATCAGTCAAGCTGAATATGCTTATAATGATTCAAGAAATCGAAGTACTTGGAAAAGCCCCTTTGAAATAGTTTATGGTTTCCACCCAAGAGGACCACTTGAACTCAAAGACCTCCAAGGATGGGATAAAAGGAGTGCTTTAGGAGAAGACTTTGCTGCTACCATGAAAACAGTACATGATCAGGTCAAGCTTCAGTTGGAGAAAACTGTCTCCAAGTACAAGACTCAGGCAGATTTGAAGCGAAGGGAGGTACAATTCAAGGTAGGAGATTTGGTGATGGCCTACCTCAAAAAGGAAAGGTTACCTAAGGGGCAACCAACCAAATTGTTGATGAAGAAGATAGGACCGTGTAAGGTAGTGCATAAATTTGGTCCAAATGCATATGAGATAGAATTACCATCTGGCCTTGGTATCTCTCCCATTTTCAATGTTGCAGACCTGTTTCCTTTTAGACCTCCATTGCATGCTAAAGATGGCTCAGATGCTATGATTGAAGATGAAGACTGGATCAGAGATTTACCTCCAAGTAAGCCTTTGCAGTTGGAATGCATTTTGGATTCCAAAATTGTCAAGAAGACAAGAAAGGGTGTGTACAAAGACTACTTGGTCAAGTGGCAGGATCTTCCTGATTCAGAGGCAACCTGGATGAGTGAAGCTGATATTCTAAAGCATGGGAAGACACTTCAGCAGTTAGCAACTCAAGGGACTTGAGTTTTCCTGCAGGGGGAGTATGGTGCAGGAGCACATTCTCTGTAGTGTAGGGTCTTCTTTTCTTTTGTTTTCTCATAAGGCTCTTAAGCCATTTCATTTTGTAATAAGGGTCAATTTGGTCCCATGGATGTAATTGTGCAAGGCAAACATGTAGTTTTGCTTGTATGAAGGGTAACCCAACGGCTAACTGATTTGAAAATCAGTTTGCACGGTTGGAGGGAAACAACTGCTATCTCTACATCTTCTTTAGAGGCAGGTTGTATGACACACGGAGCAGAGAAGTGTGTGTATTACAATAAGTTTTTTTTTTGATAAATGAATAAAGAGAGTTCTGGGTATGATCTGTGTTGATTTTTCTTGGGTGTTCTTGGTGGTTTGATATCTTTATCCTAATCTTGTATATTGAAGCCTAACTGGATGCTATCTGTCAATCCATAGTGTTCCTGTAGTGTGCAGACGGTGTAAAACCAATGGTTACACGAAGGCTGGTTTGTAACCTAGGAGTAGGGTTTTGATTCATACATGGAGACCCTTTCCTCTGTCCACTGAAGCCCTGTGTAGTATCAGTGTGATGGGGGAAAGACTTTCCACGTTTGTTGTTGTTAAATTCTTGCCCAGGAAGCCAGAGAACTCAGTCAGGTTTGACTAGACATCCTCATGTGGCTAGTCGGGAAATTGCGGTGAAATTGGATAGCCTTAATGTGGGATCGGATTGATACAAGTGATCGAGAGTTTGATATGTGAATCGTCCAAATTCCATTGTTCTGTCGAAGGGAATCTTAGTTCGGCGTCACAGAACAGTTGGGAGTCCATCGGCGTAAGATCGAGTGTCAGAATAGTTTTTTGAAGGACACCCGATAGACTATGCCTAACCGATGAATCTGACATCGGCGGGAAATACTCTCCGTCTTATCGAAGATTGGTATAGGGTCGGAGACACATACCATTGTTTGTTTGCATCGGTGAGAGTAATGATATCGGGCTAAGGAAAATACACTCAGCCGATGGTAGATAGTTTCATCGATTGGTGGGACATCCTCGGAGTATCGCCGATAAAGAGTATCGGTGTGAGGAACCTTGTCGGGGGAAGCTGAAGAAGTCACTGTGACCGTTAGAGTCCCGCCGATAGAAGCTCATCGGAGGGAGTTCAGGAAGTCTCAGCGACAAAAGACTCATCGGAATGAGATGAACCATCGGGACCGCGAACTGGAGTCTTACCGAAGCGGAGGGACTAGCCGATGTACCTGATAGTATCAGAGAGAAATAAGGTGTCAGTGTAGGTGAAAGAAACTTCACCGAAGGAGGAAGTCTGGCCAACGAAGATTGTTTGAAGGGTCATCGGAGTGCCGGAAGATATCGGCCTAAGATCTATTAGCGTCGCCGATGATTGAAGTCATACTGACAAGGAAGTGGGCGTCGGCAAGACGGAGTATATCGGCCTAAGATATTTCTCATTGTCTGATAGTCTGGGTGTTGCCAAAGGCAACCAATGTCAAACTTTCCATCAGCGTGAGGGAAACTTCGGGGAGACTTCTGGTGGATTGACTGATATATAAGGTGTTGCCGATAGGCAACTAACTGATACGGAGATAGCGGTGAGAACTTGGCCATCGGGATAAAAGAATGGGGAACGGCCGATAGCTCATGTCTTTCCGATAGAGAAGTCATTCTGGACTTCGGTGAAACATTAGAAGACCTCTTGCCGATAGGGAAGATATAGACAAATTTCATTCGCTTCTGCTGGCACTCTGCATCAAATATTTTGGAAGGAATGAATACGAATAACAACCTACACGTGTGGGATGTGCTGGAGAGTGGAGAATTTGTTGAAAGGTGTGTGGGTGGTAGGATTACCTTATTTGAAGGACATGTGTGATGTCATCTCTTTAGATAGAAAAGGAATTGGGGCCTATTAATGTCATCTGCTAATTCTTACTCTCAAGTAAGGGCGCTGCCATGGAGTACAATCCCGTGGCTTCTTGTGATGCTCCCATTCCACATCACCACTCGAGGAGGAATTCAATGGCTTGACGATTATTTTGGTGGTAGGTTACACGTGCAAATAGGCTACAAAAGAGAGGTGGAGCTCTGGGAGATGTCACAAATTTCATCACAAAGTGTGAATTATGTTTTTGAAACACAATGGCCTATGCTAAGGTGACTGGCTATGAATGCCCATGTGACTTGAATGACCCACTACAACAAATGAGGAGGATTTTTTGGTGTAGAAAGACAAAATCATTAAGGCGCTGAGGCAGGTAATCAACTCGGGGATCCTGCCGTATACACACATTCATGATCACATTCTCCTTGGTCGTTTCATCGCCCAATTTACTTTGGCATAGGGGCACAAAGGGCTCACTAAAATCATGTTGAGGAAGCTGGTGGCTCTACACCTCCTGTCCATTACCACCAACGCTATGATCGACTACAATAAAAAGCCCCAAAATGGTAGTTGGGGTGGCATTTTTGATATTGCCACTTCCCAGCAAAACAAAGATGTACAGCAAGCCATTACCCTCTTCAGGGAAGGGGTAATTTGTGACAATATGGAAACTTTTTTGTTCCATGTAAGCCATATGGCTCCTCCTCTCTCCCAGGAACTAGTGGATAGAGCCAAGGAGTTCAATGATGGAGTGAGGTTCTTCCTCCATAAACTTCCCAAGTAACCCATTGGCAATGTAATCATTTTGCTTTTGTTAATACAATGGGAGTTGCCCCCTTGGTAGTAATTTATGAATCAATTTAGTTAATATAGATTTAAATGAGGATGAGAGAAATATGACAATCATATTTCACTCTAATGTTCTATTGACTACTCATTGTTGTGTTTAATTTTGGAAAAGCTATTTTATAAAGTCCACTCACAATACCATGAAACTCAAGAAGAATACTAATTTATTCTAATCTATTTTAAGATTGGTTCTTAGTACAATGCCTTTTTTTTAAAAGGCAACAAAACAACAATTAATATTTTTTTTGTCTTATAATTCTTAACAACTCTAGTGATAATAAAATAATCAATAATAATATTTTTTTGTCTTATAATTCTTAACAACTCTAGTGATAATAAAATAATCAATAATAATATAATAATATTTAAAATTAGTCTTCACATTAACTCTTTATTGTGGTCAATCTAATAAATATTTTTACATTTAAATAACACCAAACAATTTTATCCATAAAAAGTTAATAATAATTTATCATTTTAATTTTTACACTAAAAAAAAAAACCCTTAATAACTTGGTTAAAGAGATACTTTATACATGTTCTACTTAAATATCATCCATTTCAATGGTTAAATAGTCAATAATAATTTTGCACTTCATCATAATAGAAAGTGGTGAATATTTATTCTACTATTGGTCAAAATTAACCTATGACTTGAAGTGGATGATATTTAAAAACTCTAAGATCTTTTTAAAAAAAATTAGAAAGTGGTGAATATTTATTCTACTATTGGTCAAAATTAACCTATGACTTGAAGTGGATGATATTTAAAAACTCTAAGATCTTTTAAAAAAAAATTGGAACCATTGATGTTTCACAATTGAATAATTTGGTTGTTTCCATGATCAAAGAAAATATAAAAACACCCATGGATCATCGATTATCTAAAACACCCATGTAGATAATTTGTCATCATGACCCCTGTAATCCGGATTGCTGTGGCGTGGCGAATTCAAAGTTGGTTTTTAATTTCATCATTCCAAATCAATCAATCGTCACTTGTCAGTCTTTATGTTACTATTTCTAGAGGCACGCTGGAATGCCAAAAGAATCTGGTACGAAAACGTCAATAAAGAAAAGTTATCCAACCAAAAATGCTGAAAACAAGAAGACAAAAAGATAAGTTTATTTCCTATTTTCTCTTGCTTTGATCGAATAAAAAGAAGTTGGGATAAAAATATCAACCCAATTGGATGGTCATAGGTTCTTCTAGAGAAAAGAAATGACCCACAAATTCATGTTCAATGAAGCTTACTACGTAATTGCCCACACAAATTTTACAAGTGAGTCAATCTTTTTGGGGGTGGCAAACTCAACCTTAGCTAATGTGGCCTCATGGTGAGAGTGGTTATCATTAAGAGGTATGTACGGTGGGACATCTTGTGGGAGGGAGAATAAAGGAAGAAGCGAGACAAAGGAATCAAAGAACAAAGAGGAGACATGGTAAAGTTTAGGTGAGAATTGCTAAAGGCATGATGAAAGAAGAAGGAATGCTTGAGGAGGGAAGGCTCATGGATTTTGATAGGGAATGAAAAATAAAGGTTAACAAATTGTAGGAAATTTGATCATAAATTTGTAGAGAAAATATTTTTGTGTAAAAATGGAGATAGGGACAATGACATGATATAGGGATACTAGTGCACTTGCAGTAATCTATGTTCTACGACTATCTATTTTTACTTAGAAATATATTTTTGGATTTAGTACTAGAGTGTGGCAGTGGTCACACTATAGAACAAGAAGTTATTGAGATAAAGTTAGAGAATAGAGAGGGCATAAATTGATAGGTTCAATAAACTGGATCAAAAAATAGCAAGATTATTGTTTCTATATAAAAACAAAGGTAAGGACAATAGTGTGGTATAAAGATACTAGGGTGGCCACACTAGAATGTATGCACTATGGTTATGTTTGTTTTTGTAAAAAAAATAGGGTCTAATGTTTGATTATAAATAGATTATAGATTAAAGATAGAGAATGAATTGATAAAACAAAATCTAATATACATTCAATTACAATAAAAAGATTTGTTGGTTTAGAGGAGAAGGTTAGGTTGCACATTGTGTTGACCAAAAAATTTTCATAAGAAATAGACAACTTACTTAAATTAATGCATGTTAAATTATTTTTCAATTATCTACTCTAGAACTTGAATAAAAATCTAACATGAATAGAGTTCAATTAAGTAAACATAAACAACTATACTCAAAGAACAAAAAAAAAATCTTTTGCTTTCTTTATGTGTGGTTGTTGTTAGGATTAAGGTGCCATCAATCTTGTAAATTCTATGTCATTTAGTTATCCCTAATATTGTTTGTAAATGCATTTATAAGGGATGGAGGATTCATTCACAGCAGTAATTATTTTTTACTAGTACGGTAATTAATTATTTACTAGCAATAGTAATTAATTATTTGTTAGTTGTGTTTACTATTTATCATTTGATGATCTTCTACTTTGGGGATGTAAATGAGGTGATAAGATCAAACTAGGTGCCTGTCACACCTAGTTTTTAAAAACTAATGTATTTATTTTCTTTATTTTTGAAGTTACAGATAGTCAAAGAAAATATTATGATCATAGGAATGATGAAAATGCATTTATTTTGTATTAATTTATATGCAAGAAAATTGTTTATGACATCATTATTTAATAGGTGGTTAAAATAATGTAATGACTAACTACCGTCATGAAATTGAGGTGGATGTAGGAACAATGTTGTTTTTCCCTCCGATATGAGGAGAGTATCAACATGGAGAGGATGCTAGATCGCGTGAATACAATGATCCTTATGTTCTTATAAGAAATGTCGTCATTATGACGAAGGTTAAATCCCTTTTTGTCGTCTAATAGAAGCCTGGAGTATGTCTTTGAATGATAATTCAATGAGTGTAAGTTAACAAAACATGTTTAATTTCATTGTCTAATCTTAGTCAACTTGTGAGAAATTTCTTGTCAATAATTGTGGTTCAGATGAACACATTTAATGGTCAAAAGTGTGTGATATCGACATCTACTAGATAAGTATGTTATGTCTATTTACAAGTTATTATTATTTTATTATTATTAATATTATTGTTATAGTTAATAGTTAGGTAAATTAAAAGAGTCTCCTTTTTCTTCTAAGCGAACTCCCTAAATGCTTGAGAGTAGAGAGAGGAGCAATAAGCTCCAGTTCTCCACTACCTTTTTGCATGTGGAGAGCCATGAGAATATTGAATGAGTTGTGGAGTGGTGTAATAATGAGCGCCCATAAAGAAGGAAGGATACGACAGAGAGAGAGGAGAGTTTGAAGGAAAAGAAGGTTGAAAGGAGGAATGTAGGAAAAAGTGAGAAATAGTTAGCATGCTACCTGTGATATACAACAGGTAAGTTATTCCTATACTATCATATGAGATACTACGAATATCTTGATATGCCTTACGTTATTGGTAATTGCAATAGAATATGCAGAGATATTATGTTGATCATTCTCGACTGAGGATTTAGAACTATATTTATCAACATCATATTTCATTTTGGGTAGAAAAGAATGACTCAGAAGAGATGATATCTTTATTTTATTATGTATCTTTAGGAAACATTATTGCTTGATATCTCAGAGAGTGATTATCCATGTTGATAACAATATGCCTTATTATTATCTATATATGTACTTAGACTAGCGATAATAGTCGGATTGGTAATTAAACCATTTGGTAATGGTGTTAAAGGCTTTATATTTTGTTAAGAACTGACTGTGAAGTTTTAAAGGATTTATATTTTGTTAAGAGCCAACTATGAAGTCTTAGGACCGCATATATTTTGTCAAGAGTCGATTGTGAAGTTTTAAGGCCATATATATATAGCTCAGGGTCGACTGTGTAAACCTTTAGGCCATAATATTATGAATTATGGCCAACAGATTAAGTCTATGGCCGAGCAATATGTTAATGATTAACAGTACAAGTTATAATTGATTGATGTGTTGTAGGATGAGTATATTATATAAGAAGGTCGATTGTGATATAAGAAGGTCGATAGAGATAAATTCAAGCCAACTGTTATATAAGAAGGCTGACT
Source organism: Cunninghamia lanceolata (assembly GCA_027924645.1). Taxonomy (NCBI): domain Eukaryota; kingdom Viridiplantae; phylum Streptophyta; class Pinopsida; order Cupressales; family Cupressaceae; genus Cunninghamia; species Cunninghamia lanceolata. Next base: position 1,790,164 of record BSBN01000286.1, on the reverse strand, counting down.
GTGATATAAGAAGGCTGACTGAGATAAACTCAAGTCGACTGTTATATAAGAAGGTCAACTGAGATAAACTCAGACTGACTGTGATATAAGAAGGTTGATTGAGATAAACTTAGGTTGACTGTGTTTTAGTTTTAGGCCAATTGTGTAAGAACATAGAGGTCGAGGGTGAAAATATAACCCAAATCTTATAAGAGATCGATTGTTTTATAGAAAACAAGCTAAGGTTTAGTAACCTATAGAAGGTTAATAGCAATTTAGAGAAGGACCTAAGAGAAGGTCAATTATAAGTACATTTCTCTTACTAGTTATGGAATAAGAGGATTGAGTGTATGTTTTTAGAAAGCCTAGAAAAGCTAGTATAAAAAGACAAAATCTTAGTGTAGAGACTCTTGACATGAGATTTCTATTTTCAGTTGAAATATGGAGAAATTAGAGTTTTATATAGATGATAATAAGGAAATCATCTTGATTTATCTATATACTAGTTTTTTGAAGAAATGTTCTTTTACCCATCTTAGGCTAAGAATAGCCATATGGATGTCTTGAGAAATATTTTTATACTAATGAGAAGTCAAAATATAGACTAATGTGATTATTGGAATTCTCTCTTATATATACATAAAAGGAAGTATTCAATTTGAATGATTTTGCATTTACAACTTATTATTGACAATTTGTGAGTCAAATAATTATTGAGACGAGAAGAGTCTTTACTTGATAATCTATATGGTTTAAATGTTAACTTAGTTTGTGTAGATGACTAGGATGAGCAAGAGATTTGGTAAACAAGACTTTGAATAGATGATGAGATGTCATAGACCCATAATTGCAATGATGCAAAGAGGGACTCAATTTATGTTTACACCAATCATCTAACTTTCACCCTAGACTCGTCAGGAATGACCACTAGATAAAAGGGTATATGTCATTATGACTAATGTGGTATAAGTATGACCAAGAGAGTTGTTATGTATAAAGGAAATAAATGATTAATAAGAATGTTGTCTCCAATTCGAGAAATGAGTGATTGAACATACGATTATATATATATGAAACTTTGGCCAAAGTAATGCAAGTCACTGCTTGCATTGTCGATTTATGTGTACCAGATAACTGAACAATCATAATGGGTCATACATACCTAGAGCTAGACTAGAGTTGTAAACCCGATTGTCATAGCTAGGACACATCACTAGTTCTTAGATGGCATATGGAATCAGTTGATTCACATTATCTAATACCCTCTTGAAGGGAAGGGCCACTTCCAAGAAGGAAGGTGTGTGGGGGACCATCGGTCTATGGTTGGAGGAAAAGCACCAGAGTGATACTCTCTCTCTCTCTCTTGCGGTTGAGTATTGAAGACTTTTGAACAAGAATGCATTGCTTATTTTGTAAATGCTATTGATAAAATTGTATGTCGTAAGAAATACAACCATTTATTATTGTGCAGTTTGTAAGTCACAAGTGAAGGGACCTTCTTTTGGAATATGCATATTATAAATGGATATAACAAATGTAAAATATTGGTTATGGATATTTCTCTCTTTAAAAAAATTTACGTAAATTTGCTTAATTTTGCTTGAGTTTTTCTAATATTCTAGTTGGGATGTTACACATGGTATCAGAGCTACCAGGTTCAACACTTGGACCTTGGAGATCATTGCGAGCTTTCACAAGATTGGAAAGATATGCTAATGATAAAACATTTGTTCTTGTGCTAGAATGGTAGGAAATAGAAGGACAAGAAAGCGAGCCAAGAAAACCAAACTTAGTGAAATGCCTAAGATCATTATTAAGAAAGATCCATTTCCTGAACCAAAGACAAAAAAATATAGTGATTTATGCAAAGGAAGCTTGGCTCACTGATTTTGAAACACTAGCTGATGCACTCAAATGTATCTGCCTAGAAAGAAGGAAATGACTTGAGGAGGCTGTGACATCAGAAAATGTCCCCTTGGGGGTTTTTCCCTCATAAGGTTTAGCTCCCAAGTCTTTAGTGTGTATTTAGGACATCTTACATCATAATTTAACATCCTAATGGAATGAACCCTGGGTTTCATGTCAAATAGGGCCTAGGGGTGATGGAATTAGTCTAGACAACTGAGAGGGGGGGTGAATTAGTTGCTCCACAAATTTAACAATTTTTTCTTTTAATCTTCTTTATCAACTTACAATCAGATTAATAATGTAAACATTAAAGCATGAATCAACAACACATGAGTAGAAATAAATTGAGCACACATAACACCAAAAATTTTACGTGGAAACTTGGTTAAGGGAAAACCATGGTGGGGGTTAACCCACAAGATTTGTACCCTATTAAAAGTACTTAGAAGAAAAGAGAATTGCTCTTAGATCATTTGCAATATTTGAGACTTGAATCTACCTCCAACATCCGTAGCACGCTTGAATTATCCGGTCGGCCAAGACTGGGAAGAATAGCAACACCAAGAGGGAAATCTTCAATAATGAGCTCAAACTTCAATGTGGACCTCCAACACAACATCCACACAATCTAGAGATCTCCACAAGCACATCAAATTCATCAAAAACATCTACACTCCTCCAAATCATTAGAATCACTTTCATCTTCATCTGGAACCTCAAGAACACTGTTTGCCATGACTATCACACCAGAAAGACTACTTTTGAACCTCCAAACCATGAACCACTTGAATGGATGATACACACTGACTTCCCAAACATGCCTCTAGATCTGTCGATCATCATTTTACATTTTTGGAACAATCCAAACCTCTTTCCTATCATTCTGTCTCTGTTACAAAACTGGTTCTACTCAGATGTCCATAGCTTCTTCAAATCTTCATGTGAACCCTTCAAATCTTAACTAGAGCTTCTTCAAACAATCCTCTACTGAACCATATGGTCTACATACATTGATACATTAATTTTCTCAATATACTCAACATTCCAGTCTTCTAAACAGGCAACAAAATAGGTTACAGTTGACACCAATGGCAACAAGCATATGTTGACATCAATAACAACACCGTTTAGGCACATATTTGCAACAATCTCCCCCTTTGTCATTGATGGAAACATATGATGTGAAAAACTAATTCGACCATCAAGACAAGACCTTCTCCCCCTTTCTCTTTTCACTTCTACAATCACTTTCTTCACTGCTCCCCCTTTCATCAACAATTAGTTTTTCACATGACTTCTCTCCCCCTTTGACATCAATAGCAAAGGGCACATATTTGCAATCTTTTTCTCCCCCTTTTTGTTTCAGACTAATCTCAAAAGTGCATACAGACTACTCCCCCTGAGTAGTATTTCCTTAACATCAATCCGGATCACAAGATGTGACTGTGAATTCCACCGGATTGATGCACCCTAATGCATCTTAGTTCTGATCAGGAGGGGTAATAACCCCTAACATCTCTCTAAGATACTCAAAAGTATCCTTGGGAAGAGGCTTAGTGAATATATCCGCAATATGATCCTTTGAAGGCACAAACTCCAACTTGACTTCATTCTCATTTACCTTCTCTCTCAAGAAATGAAACTTGATGGATATGTGCTTTGTCTTTGAATGCAACACTGGATTCTTTGAGATGTTTATTGCACTTGAATTATCATAGAAAATTGTAACAGGCTCTTCAAACACAATTCTGATATCCTTTAGCATTTTCTTCATCCACAAGACTTGAGTGCAATTTCATGTTGTTGATATATACTCTGCCTCTACAATAGATAGAGATATTGCCTCTTGCTTTTTGCTCATCCAAGAAACCAATCTCCTTCCCAAGAAAAATTCACCACCACTAGTACTTTTCCTGTCATCCACATCTCCTGCCCAATCAGCATCTGTATATGCATGAAAAGTGAAGTCATTATCTTTTGGATACCACAAGCCATAATCAAGTGTTCCTTTGAGATATCTAAAGATTCTTTTGACTGCTACAACATGGGATTCTTTAGGATCAACTTGAAATCTAGAAACAAGCCCAACTGCATTCATGATATCAGGTCTGGTCTGAGTGAGATAGAGCAGTCCTCCAATCATTGATCTATACCTTTTCTGATTTGCCTTAGGGGAGTCACCATCTTTACTCAACTTGCATCCAATTAACATAGGTGTACCTGCTGGTTTTGAATCTTCCATTCCAAACTTCTTCAACAATTTTCTCACATACTTACACTGAGATATGAAGATACCTTTATCTGACCGAGTGATTTGCAGACCTAAGAAGAAATTCATCTCACCAAACATGGACATCTCAAATTCACTTTGCATCTAATCAACAAATGTTTTGCACATGCTCTCATTTCCACCAAAAATGATATCATCAACAAATACCTCAACAATCAAAATATTCTCATGATTAATCTTGAAGTAAAGATTACTATCAGCAGTGCCTTTGTTATATCCTAGCTTTAGTAGATACTTATCTAATCTTGCATACTAGGCTCTTGGGGCTTGTTTGAGTCCATATAATGCTTTCTTCAACTTGTAAACCATATCTTTCTAATCAAACAACTGAAATCATTCTGGTTGCTCAATGTAGACTTCTTCTTCTAATTCTTCATTTAAGAATGTTGACTTGACATCTATCTGATAGACCTTGAAATCTTTATAAGTATCAAATGCAAGAAATAATCTAACTGCCTCTATTCTTGCCACCAGAGAAAAAGTTTTTTCAAAATCAATTCCTTCCACTTGAGAATATCCTTTGCATACCAACCTTGCTTTGTTTCTTACAACTTCACCATCTTCATTTAGTTTGTTTCGGAAGACCCATTTAGTTCCAATCACATTTTTGTCCTCAGGGCTAGAAACAAGATCCCAAGTGTGATTCTTTTCAATTTGCATTAATTCTTCCATTGCTTTTACCTAGTTTTCATCATTGTAGGCTTCACTTACTGATTTTGGTTCAATCTTTGAAATCAAACAAATCTCTTCTTGATCTTCAACAATTCTTCTCCTAGTTTGAACACCTTTATTTCTATTTCCTATGATCTGATTTTCAGGATGATTCATCCTTACATACCTAGGAATTTTAGGATTTGCTTGAACTTCTATTTCGTGAAATTGTTCCTCAACTTCTACATTATCCTTTTGAGTCATTGGATTTTTCGTATCAATCTGAATCTAAATCTAAGTTTGCACTTGCCTTTCGCGACTTCAATTTTCATCTTGATCATCTGAATCATATCTGCAAGACCTAGAATGTCCTTTGCTCTCATCAACTCTGACATTAACACTTTCAACAATCTTTTTCAACCTCTTGTTAAAGCACCAGTATGCTTTGCTTTAAGAGTAGAGTAACCCAGAAATATTCCTTCATCAGTTTTTGCTTCAAACTTGCCTAGATCCTGATCACTTTTGATATAGAATTTACTACCAAAAACTCTGAAATATCTCACAGTAGAAGGATGACCAAACCAGAGTTGATAAGGGGTCTTACCAGAATTGTCTTTAATCTGCACCCGGTAAGAGTGTAGACAGCAATACTCACAGCTTCTCTCCAATAAACTTGTGGAACATTTGTTTCCATCATCATGGTCCTGATAGCTTCTTGAATGGTTTGGTTCTGTCTTTCCACAACTCCATTTTTCTAAGGAGTCCTAGGAGTAGATAACTGTCTTTTTATTCTATGCTTTTCATAGAATGTATCAAACTCACCAGAGGTAAACTCTCCACCTCTGTCAGATCTCAGACACTTTATCTTCACACCAATCTCATTTTCCACCATAACTTTGAACACCTTGAATTGGTCAAGAGCTTCTGATTTTTCTTTTAAGAAAGTTACCCACATCATCCAGGAGTAATCATCAATCAGCGACATAAAATATATGTCTCCTTGCATGCTCCTAATTCTAGTAGGACCACATAGATCAGTATGCACAAGTTCCAATTGTCCACTTCAAAATTATTCTTTACTTTTGAATGAAGTTTTGTTCTGTTTACCCAATTGACATTCTCTACACATGCTATCAAGCTTCACAAGTTTTGGAAGATCTCTTCTGTTTACATCCATTGTTTGCCCATATAAAAACCCTTAGTTTTAATTAGATAGCTTTAATTAGATAATTTTTAATTAGTTCTAATTAGAAGGTTTTAATTAGTTTTAATAAGGAATAGCTTTAATTGGTTTTAATTAGAATATTTTTTTAGTTTTAATTAGTTTTTTTTAGAATTTAGATTTTGTTAGATAATTTAGATTAATCTTTTATTTTGTTAATAAGATTAATTTGGTTGAATTAGTTTTTAATTTTTTATGGCTAGGTTTAGATAAAATTTTACTACTTAGATTAATGTTATTTTCATTTTTAGTTTCATTTTTTGTTTTATGGCTAATCTTTGTTGACTTGGCTTTTGTACAGGATCGCATGCCAAAGATTTGAAATTGAAACTTGATGTTCATTTGTCAAAGACTGAAAATTCAAACTACTGACAGTTGTTTGCAAGATTTTCATTAGATATCTTTTTCAATGTCTATTTACACATAGACTAAATAGGGGGTTAATAAATTAATTATTTGTTGTGCTTGTAATGATGGTAGGTGTATGCTCTCACCTTGTGCAAACTTGGTGATCAAAAGCCAGACCCATCTATTTCATGTTTTTAATCCCTTAGAGGGTTTGCCTCCCAATTTGTGAGAGGGAACGACCCAAGCAATACTTTCGTTTCAGTCCGCTATATAAATAATTGTGGTTGTGATGAAAGTCGTCAATAACCTAGTGCCACTGTTCTATACTGACAAAAGTCTCCCTCAATATCCATGAGATGCATAAAAACCCTTTTTAAGGGTTGGGAGACCTCTTAAATGAGTGAACCACTACATGTATAGACACCAGATTATCTCAAAACACTGACTAGAAACCACTTGTTGTAGAGGCCAAAAACCCCTTTTTGCTTGCTGGTGTAGGAGGTCGAATCTCTGAAGTTGCCTTATATGTACTATTTATGGTAGAGCTAGAAAATCCCTCGATTCATAAGATCTCCAGATCTTCGGGGTAAGAGATTTAGTGTGCCCATGCCATGGTGGGGGAGCCAGTGTCACCAATATCTCTAGCTTTCCACCTTGTCTTAGTATATGGAGTAATCCAAGTGGGGTCTCAGCAAGTAGTATCCTCTTTCCAACCTAGGTTGTACATGCTTACAAATATCTTCAAATTTGTCAAGACCAGTGAAAATTTGGGGCTAATCTAGGCCCCCATTCAGACTTCTACTCTGATTTTATATCAGAGTCATCCAAAATATTTTGTCTATCGTGTTTTGCGTGTGTATTCAAAAACAAACATTTCCATCTCAATCAAACATCACACCTGGAATCTATAACATTTCAACCTTGCAAATCTCAAAAGCTTGCTCAAAAAGTCAAACAACCAAAAATAAATAGAAACTATCACTTTTCACCAGTCCTACACTTTTTGATCCTTGTTCCTAAATAGATAAGTAAAAAAAATCCATCATTATTCAAACAAAATTCTCAGCTTGCATCTAGGTTCCTCTCTTTGGTCTTCAATCAAGAATTGGCTATCATACTGCTTTACCACTTGAGGTCTATCATACTTGAGTGGGGAAACATATCATTAGGATAGGGTTACTTTCTTGGAGTTTATCATCTCCTACTTTAGCATACCCTTTCTTGATCATTATCCTTGTGTCTATCCATCATAGCACAAGAAATCATTGTCTACATAATCATTTTCAAACCTAGAGTTACCTTGATCTAATTTTGAATTGTCATCAAACCACTTGAAGTTTGGTTGGCGTCATCTTACTCAAATCTGCATCCTTGAACCTAATCCAATCTTTATTCATCAATATGGTTGTGATCATCAACAAAGCTAGGCCAAATCCAAAACCATATATACTCTGAGGAGACCCTTCTCCTAGCTCTAATAATGATGAGGATCTTGTAGATTTTGAGGCATACTTGAAGGAACAAACTGAAATCCAAAGACTTCAACCTACATGTAACTCCATCCCAACACCTACAAATGATCCCATCTTGGATGAAATTAGAGCACTAAGACAAGAATTGGACACTCTCAAGAATGCTAAGACATCATCCTATAAGTTTTCTACTACAAAGGTATCAAAGCCAAAATCGTATATCCTCCGAGGTGGGTCAAAATTTGCTCCTAATGATGATTAGAACTTTGTACATCAAGACGCATATTTTGTTACTCATAAACCATATAGCCCCCAGCATCACGTCAACCTAGTCCCTCCACATCAACCAATCTCATGAATATTCCTCAATATCCATCTCAAAATCCTTCACATCATGAGTATGCTAATACTAGTCACTCCTCACACTAAGAGCATGTATCCTTAAGTCATATTAATGATACTCTTGACAAGGGAAAAAACCACCTCAATCTTAGAATCATACACCAATCCATCTACTAGTCCTCCATCACCATCCAATAGAATGCCTATACCAAAGCTAAATGATTTTCTCCAAAGAATCTTTACAAAATTTAAAAGCAAAATAAAATCTATGGAGAAATCTAAATTCACTCATTCAATTTCATCCCCATCTAGCACAAGAAACCCTAATCTTACACATAAGCCTACACCTTCTACCATTATTCATCATCCATGTTATAATGTCCATCTACCCATACTCTTGCAAATGATGTGATCGAATGGCTACTAGCACGGAATAGACCATCCCCGTGTCAAGCACCCATTGATGAGCCTACCAAAGAACCTTTGAATGCCATGTCCACTTCTTCAACCCCATCATGTGCTCCACAACCCCTCGAGCCTATTGAAAATTTTCCTCCCATGAGTTCATTGCCCTCTCATGTTGTTGACCAAGAACCTATCCAAGAGTCATCCACTTCCATTCAAGCAAACCAAGAGGTATGTCAAGATCACAATCCTAAGCATGTGGAAACATCAAGCCCTCATTCTAATCTAGAGTAAATCACTTTCATTTAACCTATTCATAACCATTACCTTTTCCATGATCAAGATGATATCTATGATGAAGAACCTATCCATGAACATCTTGATCCTATTCATACCCCCACAACCATTCATGATCAAGACACCCAAGACCTACATACTCCATCTAATGAAAGTATTGTTGACCTCCTTAAGCATTCACCCCATTGCATGGCCTTCCTTCAAAGAAAGAAAACTTCTCCTCCATCTATCCCTAATAAGCAAACATCCACTTGTCAGGATGAGACACATGCCTCACAAGTATACATAGAAGATCAAACCAATAGCTTGGATCTACATGCACATAATCAATATCGTAATGATCCTCCATCATCATCCACTATCAACCCCATTGCAAATCCACCAACATGTCCACTTGGTCTTACCACCCTCATCCATGAATGTTCCTCCTTAGGAAAGCAGCAACCATTATCCACCACTTCACCATCTCCATCCAATAATGAACTCAAGTCTAGTGTCCAAACTACACCTAGTCCCATAGTCCACCACATACTCCAAAACATGAACTACTAAGGTAAAGGCTTAGGCCTACATGACCAAGGTATTTTGGAACCAATCCATGTCAAAGTCCCTCCATGCTCATATGGCCTAGGATATACACCCAAAGATAAACAATCTAAAGATGTTGGTAATTCCCCCATTCCTCCTAAGTCCACCACTTTCCATCATCAATCCTATCATGTACCCAAAACATATGTTGCCATTCCACCTCCATCATCCTACAAGTGTCAAAAGAATGTGACCATAAACCTTCCACCATCCACTTTACCTCCACTATTTCCAACTCCTAATATCCCTCCATCCACTTTACCACCATTACTTCCAACACCTAATATCCCTATCATTCATAAATCCCCTTACATTCCTAATCATGACCAACAAATGCACACATTGTTTAAACGAGAAGCTTCCACCAATTCTAAGAGATTCAAAAATACAAAAATGGATGCCTCTACCTGTAAAGTCAAAAAATCCTAAAGGCCCTCATGCCTTAGGACATAAATGCGAAAAATCAAAGAAAAATCCATCCAAAAGGTTACCCAAGCCGATACCTTCACAAGCAAAGTATAAAACTAAAATGGTATGGGTGCCTAACAAAAAAAAAGCAAGCCAAATGAGGCATCCACATCTCAAAAATCCCACTCCATTCAAAAGTTTCAAATTCAAAAATTCCACAAGAAAAACAAAAATCATAAAAATATTAAGTCTATGTGGTTACCTAAGTCACTACGTCCACCATCTCCTAATAAAACATCTCCATTGCTTCCTACACCACCTCCACATCAAAAGTTTCAAAGTTTATCACGGTGTGTGCAACAGTTGGTCATGGTTCCATTCCATTCCACAACATTTCCACATACCTCCATCTCCTTATCATTCAACTATTATCCTACATATCTCCCCCATCACCTTCCTAACATCCATGATTTTGGATAAACCTTCCATCCTTGCATAAGTCCTACATAATCCATGTCATAATCCACCATCATTTCCTCCATAATCCACATCATAATCCATTATCTACCTAATCCATCTCCCTCTCATGCATTCTTACCAACATCTATGAGCGTTATGATATTTGACATGGTCCATTTGTGATGGCATCCATCTCTAATGGGACTATCACCTTCATAGAACTAGACACTTGAGTCCCTCCTATCCATATTCCCCCTCTCCCATTCAAAAAAAAAAAGTAAAGATAAATCCATTCGTCCAATGATGAAAACCACCCTTGGTGGCTCCTTAGATAAGTACCATGATGAAAACCTGGAAAACAAGCATCATGTGTAGGATGATCTTTTATGTCACTTACACTTGGGGGCACATTGTCTCATCCAACCTATCTATCTCATCATACCATTTTCATACCATATCCTACCTACCATCCACTTACATACATATTCCTATCTTATTGAGTCCATTCATCCTCCCTTCCTCCTTTTGATCTTGATAAAGATATGGGGGCAAAATGTTGAAACATGCTTTGGATATAATTTGATATACCTCATCCTTCCAAACAAGCCTGTCATCATCCTTTTGTGATGAAAAATCCTAAGTATTGTACCTAAAATGGGGCATGTTATTCCTATGCGACATAGCCTCTGGATATCACATCCTTGTCCTCTTACGCATACATCCATTCCATCCACTTATCATGTTCTTTTGCCCACTCTTTTATCCATTCATCCTTGCACCTAGACTTGGTTTTCCCCTATCATTGGTATCTAGCACAAAGGCTACCCAAATTGTCATCCAATGTCATATCAAATATTCCAAAAAACACAAAAATTCAAATATTCCAAAAATCCAAAAAAAAAAAAATTCCAAAAAAAATCCAAAAAAATCAAATATTCCAAAAAACACAAAAAAATCAAATATTCCAAAAAAAACACAAAAAAGTCAAATATTCCAAAAATCCAAAAAAATATCAAATATTCCAAAAAATCTAGAAAAATCAAATATTTAAAAAAATTCCAAAAACAATCATACTTTTAGATCGCCACACAGCTCTAAACTTCAACAAAATCAAAACATGCCAAGATTGACAATCAACCAAACATTGCAACATACCTATCAATCCATCTTTCAAATCCAACCAAATGAATAAATTGTGACAAGAATCGGTTCTACATTGAAGCATGATGCCTATTTGTTTGTCAGTCTTTGATTGTTTTATGATTTTATCTTTAGTGGCATGTCTTTTAGCTTCTCGAATATTTCTTAGACTACAGAGGGGAGGATGGGGCATGTTCACTTGTTTGTTGTCTGTGGATTATTCCTTATTCATAGGATGACTCGTCTTAAGACATGGTTGTCTAAAATCATTGAGGACCTATGAGTCTAGTGTGGATGAAAGCATTCCTTGTCTGATAATGTCTTCCATGCAATAAGTATTCAAGTCATCTAAGGTCCTTATACCTAGATGCTTATACTTTATTGCTAAATAAAAAGCAAACAATATTAAGGTCATCTAGACATTCATGTTGTCTAGATGCTTATACTAATTTGTGACATAATAAGCTCAATGATGATAAAGCACTCTGTAAAGCACAAAATTTTTTATCACCTTCATTTCCTTCATATCCCTTTTCATCCAGCATTTCTTCCATCACCCATTCCCTTCATCATTTCATTTTTCTTCATGCTCCTTATCTCAAGGAGTAATTAATCGCTTTATCCAACTGATACCTGTCTCCTAATCCAAATATCAAATCAATCAACTTGCTTTTTAGCATGGGACTCCAATGCTCCCTGATCACTCAATCTATTAATCAATCATTATTTTGTGCTAGCATCAGTCTCAATCAACTTAATCAATTTATCAACCTGGCTATACTGATCCTTTCCATCAATTGTTCAGTTATGCCTATCAGTTGTGCATTTTCATCAAATTTGCATCTCCGTTTAATCACTTGCACAATATCAATTATCAAATCTTATCCCCGTGATCTATCAAGAGATTAATCTTATCACAGCTTGTTCGATCAATCTCTCAAGGGGGCATATCATCTTCATCATCATCCTTACCAAGATATCCTTGGGGCATGTATCAATTAATCAATTCTTCTTTTTCTTTGAAACAACACGACAGGCTACATTGTCTCAAAGAGGGGCAAAATGTAGACACTAAAAATTGCCCTAGAATCTTTCTTCTAAATTAAATAAATAATTAAATTTATTTAATTATCCTTATCCTAATATTTCCTCCAAATTAAATAAATATTTATATTTATTTAATTTTATCCAACTTTTCATTCTATAATTAAATAAATATTTATTATTTATTTAATTATTCATATATGCCACAAATTAATTAAAATCCTATTTTAATTAATTAAATAAACTTACCATTTCGATCTTTCACTCCTCTCTCTCTCTCTCTCTCTCTCTCTCTCTCTCTCTCTCTCTCTCTCTCTCTCTCTCTCTCTCCCCTTGACATTTCTATTTTCTATCTCCTCTTCATAATGGAAACTTTCCCCAACCCACATCACTTAACTTCAAGTGATCTTCTCTTGCATAATGGCAACTTTCCCGCTTTCTCTTCTCCCAAAGATCTATATAAACCCTCTCTCTTTTCACCATTAGAGAGATTGGATTTTTCACACAACTCTTCATCCATTCATCATAGCTTCTTGATGCATTTGTGCTTACAAAAAGCTGAGAGCACTCACATGTGTAATGCAAGATCTTGATGATAGGAAACAATGGATTGATTTTTCCTTTGAATGCTTGTGTTTGGTGTAGTATTTCATTTCTACATTCATATTCATTTAGAAAATACTTCATTGATGTGATGTTGAAAATAGTTTGATTCGGTTTTATAGATTCATCTATTTTTTCTTATTTTTGACATCAACAGTTTATAATGTTAGTTAGTATTTTGTCTCTTAACATTTCTTTGGACATATCTATTGAAGGCAAGGAGTCTTCATTAGTGTCTTACCACTTAGACCAACTGTCGCATCATTTCTAGTCAAACCAAGGATATTCTCCTAACTTTTGAAGATTACACCATAGTTAGGATTACACAAAAGAGATGAAACTTTAAGAGTTTGATCATGGTAGAATATGAGATCAACAATCACCATGTCCTCATCTATGTCATCAAGAACATCTAGGCCTAGACTGTCATTACACATTTCACTTCTAATCTAATCATGTCAAAATCAACAAGTTTGGAGTCATTTATTAGACAAACCTAATCATAAAATCCCTCTTCATTTCCACTCTCAATAGTGACATATAAACCATTCAACCCATGCTCATCATTAAGACTAGGTGTGCCATCATACTCAATGATGTAGGAGCATCCTTGGTTCAAGATCAATCTTGTATCAACCAAAAACATTTGCATTTCAGTTTGTTTTTATTTTATTTCCAGTTCAGTTAAGTCAATAGCAGTTTCTATATTTTGGTCCGCATTCTACCACAGTTGCATTTTAGACCTTGTGGAGCTAGACTTGGCATATAGACACATTCATGCACATCATACAGATCATTTGGATTAGTTACCAAAAATATATCACTTTCAGAAGATTAAGTGTTTTCTCAAAACAGAGCATTTCAATCCTAGGGAAGTCAGATCATTTCATGTATTAGCTAGTTTCTACCCGAAGTTCATAAAAAAATTCAATTCAATTTGTAACCCTATGACAAAGACAATGAGAGGTGAAAAAAAAGATTTCAAATGGACATCAGGAATAGATAGAAGACTTGAATTTTTGAAGCAAAAAGTGATAGAACAACTTGTGTTTGCACTACCAGATTTCAATAAGGTATTTCAAGTGGATTGTGATGCAAGTGGAAATGCAATAGGAGCAGTATTAAGTCAAGAAGGTAGACCTATAGAATATTTTAGTGAGAAGTTGAATGATGCAAGGAGAAGATATTTAGTTTATGATCAAGAGTTCTATGCCATAATTCAAGCCTTGAAGAAGTGGAGACATTATTTGTTGCCTAAGGAGTTTGTGTTGTATATAGATCATCAAGCTTTGCAATATTTGAAAAGTCAAGGGAAGTTAAATCAGAGACATGTGAGATGGGTAGAGTTCATGCACCATTATACTTTTGTGTTGAAGCATAGGAGTGGAAAATCAAACAAAGCTGTAGATGCATTGAGCAAAAGAAGGAATTTGATGACAGAGATGAGAGTTGAAGTGTTAGGATTTGAAGAATTGAATAACATGTATGAAGAAGACCTTGATTTTGCAGAACCTTGGAAAGCATGTAAGGAACTTGTTGTGACAGATAGAAGTAAGTCACTAGATTGTTTCATTCAGGAAGAAATGCTATTCAGAGGAAATTAGTTATGCATACCTAGGAGTTCAATGAGAGACAATTTGATCAAGGAGAAGCATAGTGGTGGATTAGCAGGACATTTTTGGCATTGACAAGGTAGTGGCTTTGGTGAGTGAAAACTACTTTTGGCCTCAGATACATAAGTATGTTAGGAAATTTGTGTAGAGTTGTAGAGTTTGTCAAGTTACAAAAGGGAGTAGCCAAAATACTAGATTGTATAAATCTTTGACAATACCAGAGAGACCTTGGGAAGACATAATTATTGATTTCATAATGGGATTGCTGAAGACACAAAGAGAACATTATTCAATATTTGTAGTAGTGGACAGATTTTCAAAGATGACACATTTCATACCTTGTAAGAAGATAACTGATGCAGTGCATGTAGCTGACCTATTTTTCAAAGAGATTGTGAGATTGCATGGATTACCTAAGAGCATAATTTCATACAGAGATACAAGATTTCTTGGATACTTTTGGAAGACACTTTGGAAGAAGATGAAGACAAATTTGAAGTTTAGTTTAGCATTTCACCCATAAACTAATGGACAGACACATGTAGTGAATAGGAGTTTGGGAAACTTGTTGAGATGTTTGGTTGGAGAGAAGGCAGGAAATTGGGATTTGATTCCTTCACAAGTAGAGTTTGCATATAACAATTCAATGAATAGGAGTACCAAAAGAACACAATTTGAGATTGTGATAGGAACTAACCTAAAGGAGTTACAAAATTGAGAGATATCAGCATGGAGGACAAAAGGAGTGTAGAATCAGAGGAATTTGTAGAGCACATGGAGATAGTGCATAATCAGGTTAAGAAGCATTTGGAAGAGATGAACAGTAAGTATAAGGAGAAGGCAGATGAGAAGAAAAGACACAAAAAAATTTTAGTTAGAGATGAAGTGATGGTATACTTGAGAAAAGAAAGATTTCCAGTTGGAACATATAACAAGTTGAAGATGAAGAAGTTTGGACCTTGTAGGATACTCAGAAATTTTGATTCAGGAAATGCATATGAAGTCGAGTTACCAGAGACATTGGGCATATCACCTATTTTCAATATTGTAGACCTATATCAATATCATGAAGCAGAGTTCAGTGACATAATTGAAGAAGAGTTGAAGAAGCGGTTACCACAAGAAGCACCGAAGAAGATTGAAGATATTTTGGATAGCAGAGTTGGACGCAGCACCAGAGGACGACAATACAAAGAATATCTTGTGAAGTGGAAAGGCAAACTGGAAGAAGATTCATCATGGATTTCTCAGGCCGATGTGGACCATCTTGGTTTTCCTCTAGCCCTAGCAAAGTGAGGGACTCACTTCTTCAATAACCCCATATATCTAATGCAGGAGCATCCCTAGTTCAAGAGAAATCTTGCATCAACCAAAAACATTTGCACTTTAGTTTGTTTCTTTTCATTTCCAGTTAAATTTAGTCAATATTAGTTTCTATATTTTGGTCCGCATTCTACCGCAGTTGCATTTCATACCTTGTAGAGTTGGACTTAGCATCTAGACACATTCATGCACATCATATATGAATCTCAGATCATTTGGATTAGTTACCAAAAAGATATCACTATCAGAAGATTGAATGTTTTCTCAGAATAAAGCATCCTAATAGTCTCAGACAATTAGCTAAAGGAGAAGACTTGTGGAGCATTTCATGACTTACGGAGCTAAGTGACACATCATTCAATGTTGTTTGGTTCATGGCTAACCTTCCCTGAGATCCGCACATCATTCCATTCATTTGTGAAAGAGTTTTATTCATTTAGGTCTGACCTATCTGTGTACACACGTTAAATCTCTTCATTAGAGTTTGTGATTTCCCTTGGTAGACATAGAGGAATCTTATGTTTCGAAGATGATATATATATTGATGTAATAGATGCCTAGAAAAGTAGTGAATTACATAGAAATAGTTTATAGTTTGAAATTCTTGTGAAGGAGCTTCAAAGCTATATCTTGTGCATATCCTGCAATTCTGTAATCAGGCCTATGAGCCCTAATTGTAAGCCCGCATGTTGCTGGTTGATTTGTATTTGAATTCTATGATATACTGAGTGAATGAATCTGCATTTGCTTTATATCTTTGATTTGTTTCCGTTGTGTTTACTCTAGCTACACGA
Source organism: Cunninghamia lanceolata (assembly GCA_027924645.1). Lineage (NCBI taxonomy): Eukaryota > Viridiplantae > Streptophyta > Pinopsida > Cupressales > Cupressaceae > Cunninghamia > Cunninghamia lanceolata. The sequence continues at coordinate 1,773,278 of BSBN01000286.1, read as the reverse complement.
CTTGGACAGTTCACTTTGTGGACCCTCCTAACTGTGACTGCACCACTCAATGTCTTCTTTACTGCCAATTGACTGATTTGTATTCATTGATTGTGATAATTTAACACTTTTAGTCCTTAAAATGGTAATATACTTATCTTGTTTGTCATAACAATCATCATGCTGATTATTCATTATGTTGCTAACATCATCATTGTCTTATTCATGATGCATATAGAAATCATCATCATGCTAAGGAAATGAGCAAACACTCTAACACCATAAGAGCATGAAGTTGAGAATGAGAAGAAAAGAGAAAGAATGAGGTGAATTTGTGAAAGTAGGAAATTGTCAACCATACAAGAAGACATGCCACCATTACCAATTGAAGAGGAACATGACACATCTAATAAACCTAAGAGAGAGAGAGAGATGGAATTGGCGACACAAAGGGAATGAATGCAAAACCTTCATTCAACAAGGAAATTGAATCTCTAAGCTGGAGGCACTCCATCAATCACATGTCAAGTTGAAGGAAAACCATCATTCTCTTCTCAAATTGGAGGCACTCCATCTTTCACAAGTGAAGTTGAAGGTACATCTTCATTCTCTTCTCAAGTTGGAGGCACTCCATCATTCACTTGTTAAGTTGAAGGTACACCATATTCTCCATCTCAACTTCAAGCCTTTTCATCTTTTTCATAGATGCAATTGAAGGTACACCATCTATCCCATCTCAAGTAAATAATGAAGAAATTCTTAATGTTGAGTCAACTTTACCAATGAAAATCCCTCCTAAAATTTTTCATAGAAAGCCTATGTTTCTAATTGATATCGATGAGAATGTTTTGAAGCCCATGCGGGATAAGATTCCCAAGCGTACTTGCCAAAGATATGCCAATAAAATATGGAAAGCATTCTTTGATAACTTAAATGAAACTAAAAGATGTCAACTATTTGTTAAATTGATGAGAAATCTAAGATTCAGGCCCATTATGAAGATTCTTGGCCTAAAAACATTAGATGCTTGAAGTGAAAAATCAATTGTAAAAAATCTAATGAGTGCATATGAGAGTGTGGGTTCCACCTCACGTACCAAGGATAGTAATGCCACATGATGTGTCATTATGTTGACAATAGTAATTTGACAAACAAAGAAATCTCGCCTCATTAGAAAGACAAAGTCAAGCATTGAAAATAAGTAGAAAAACTCTAATGAGAGCTGTTAGAAGATGTGAAAGAGTTGAGGACCCAAATACCAATGAATTGTGGGTATTCTTTGGGAAACTCCCATGGAAAGACAAAGTTGTTATTGAAGCCTTGAGATCCCTCATCAAAGAATTTTGGAAAAATAACACAAGGGTATCCCCTAATGCAAGAGATGTTGTAAGAAGGAGAACTAGTTGTTGAAACCGTGAGCTACATCCAAAGCATTTTTTGGATGTGACTCAAACACAATTTTTCAAGATATTTCAAGAGATGTATCCTCAAGTCAAAATTAGTCAAAGGTATTTTGAAATGGTAAATCCTTTTTATGTCAAAATAAATCACACACGCACAACTTTTTGTTGTAGAGTACATATTGAGTTTTCTAATCATTATGATGTTTATAGATATATATGTGTAGATTTGCATAGTAATGATGTTTTACGTGAGTGTAATATAAAGTGTCCACCTAGATATTTAAGAGATTTCATATCGAGCATCTTATGTCAAAGAGTGGATGGTCAATTATTCTACAATAGCTTATGCTTGGTTGGCATGTGTGATCATTGTATTAGGTTACAATATTTGTCAATTTGTGAACATATGGAGAACACACATGCAATTCAAAATGATCTAGTAAGTTTTGGCAAATATAAGACAATAATATATAATCTAAAAGATGGCAAAGAAGCAAAAAAGTGCGAATTGGTCATTCAAAAGATTCCAGTGTATTAGTTTATCTCTATTTTTTGAGATAATATAGTTTATGAGTATGCAAAGCATACCCATAGAGCTTGATGGTTGGACTTGCAATTCAAGTTATGCAAGGACACGTTTCTACTCGGTACCATTGTTTCAGTTGTTGACTTTGTAGAGAATTACACACTACAGCCATAGAATGAGGTGCAATCACAGTATTACAAATCTACACAGGTTGCTAGATATATGTACAAATAGCATTCATTCATGCAAAAGATAGTACAAAAGATGATAGGAAGATCTTGAAGGAATATCATTTTTATATCAATGATGATTGCACACATTCTACGAAGTTCATACAAGGTTGCTTTCAGATGTTCTACTGTGATTTGGCTAGTAGGAGCATATCATTTTGTTAGCATATCATATGGTCAAATATTGTGCATCATAATTCAAGAACTCGCAGATGTTCTATTGATTGAGCAAGATGCATAAGATGAATGGTGTTCAACATATGTGGAATTTTTGTGAGGTTGGGCATGGAAAGGAGGTGCATGATGGTGCAAGAGCATGTATCAAAAGAGCATCAACATGAGAAGATTTGAAGTACAAAGACAATTCAAAGTTGACAGATGCAAGATCTATTGTCGAATGGTGTAACACTACAATGGGTCTAGGTAATGAAGGTAAGTCTATAGTTCATAGATATTTTTGGTTAGTTGATGATAATAACATTGCAAAATATGAGGACTGTTGTACATTGACAGGATCGAGTGAGCTACACTCTTTTAGAAGCTCTAATGCAAGTTCATGGAGTATTCATATATGGTAGATGGTATGCTTTTGTTCTTCATGTGCAAATGAATCTTGGTATGATTGTGAGTCAAAGGAGTAGGTTGATGATTGGTGTACAAGAAACCTAAGCTCGATTGACACGCATTGACTACTGATAACACTACAACTCACAGAGATTGAATTATCGATTGACTTTGACCATGTTTCAGATCTAGTTCAACTAGGTATTATTAGCATTAAAATTTAATAAAATTTAATATTCCATCTTATTTTGTAGCTTTTTTTGTATTGTTGACTATATTCATCGAACTGAATGCACGTATCAATGCAGGGCATGTTTATGCAGTTATTGCAACTAAAGATAATGAAGAAGGAATGGATTATTATTTGTGTCATTGTGTTGAGGCAAAAAAGAAATTAGATGCCCCTATTATAGATGGAGAAAACATCGAGTGCCTTACAGGATCAGCGGTGTTACTAGAACATGGCTTAGAAGGTACCCAATGAAGAAGTTTGATGTGTGGTTGTTCAAAGACTTTAATACACATATGAAGATTCTTCATTATTCTAACATTGTTGTGGCATCAAACATTCATTTGATCAAATATGGGAGTAGACCATTGAATAGGACCTTGTGGAAGGTTCATGAGTCTGATCACGAGGCAATACTCGACACAATAAAGAGTAGAGAAGACCCATATGGTTCATTGGATTGAATCAGTGGAATGACATAAAGGTATGTTATTTTTCTTTGCTATTCTCATTTCACCTTCTATATTTTTGACACCTATCTTACCTTCTTATATGTGCTCCTTGGTCCTAGCTAATTAGCTTCGCTTCATTGTAGAGTTCATTGGTGTACTCATTTTAGCTAAATAGTGCAATTGCATTTGCATGCAGGATTTGAGTATGATGGAGGTAGGCATAATCCTTATGAAGTTGCCTTTGGAAAGAAACTAAGGTAGTTTTCATAATTATTTCATGATGATATGTCATTTAGTTACTATTTCATAATGAGTTTTAATGATGTTACTATGAGTTTTAATGATAGACCCTCATTTGTTTCTTCACATTTGGTGCTAAAATTGATAGCAACAGTAAGGGAAGCCTTAATTGATGCCCTAAAAGACATTGGATCAAGTGAGAACACCTTTATAATACTAAATTTTTATCTACTAGAAAGGTATTAGGACTAAATTTTTACATTTGACATATCTTGGCGCCAAACGGATGGCGCCAACACATTTGGTGGGTAGGTAAATTCTAGGGGAGATTTTTTTTGATGGTGAAGCCTCATGCTCATTCTCGGCTACATCGAATGCAGATAATCTCTCAAGAGCCCTGAGACAAAAAAGGTGTCAAACTTTGGCCCGGCTATTCTGTCAGACCATGACACCTAGGAATATCTTCTTTGCATGTATAGGTAGATGTCAAGTCCACCTACAAATACCTACCTCAGTTTTTTTAAATCAATTTTGTTTTCCTAGTGACAAGGAACGCATTGTTCCAAAATGCTTTAGTTTCATGTAGTGGAAAGGTGCTAGGAGTAAAAGTTTATATTCCACATCATGTGGGTTCAAACTAACTATGCTAACACATTGGGGTGGGTGGGTAAATGCTTGGGGAGGTCTTGTTTCATGCACCAAGTGTCTCAATCATTCGGGGCAACAAGCTATTGGCAAAGTCACTTAAGATACCTAAGAGAAAAAAATTATCAAACTTTGACAGATCAGTTATCAAAATTCCTATCAGCTGGAAAAGTTTTGTTTGGACCTACATGTGTATGCGCGGTCCATCCACATTAACCTCTCTCAATTTTTGTCAACTCCAATCTGTTTGATCGTGCCGAACTCAAATGCATTCTTGCAAAATGCTTTAGTTTCATGCAACAAAAAGGTGCTAGGAGTGAGTTTTTGCATTCCACAACTCATGGGGCTAAACCAATAGTACCAATGCTTTGGGTTGGGTGGGTAAATGCTAGGGTAGATATTGTTTCATGTGCCAAGTGTCTTAGTCATTTCGGGCTACAAGCTACTGGCAAAGTCGAAAGGTACTAGGAGTGACATTTTGCATTCCATAGCTCATGGAGTCGAACTGACAATGGCAATGCATTAGGGTGGTTGGGTAAATTCTAGGGGATGTCTCATTTTATGCACCAAGTGTCGTAGTCCTTCGAGGCAACACGCTACCGACAAAGTCACTTAAGATCCCTAAGAGTAAAAAACTGCCAAACTTTGATGGAGCAGTTCTTAGAATTTGTGGTAGTTGGGAATGTTTCGTATGAACCTACATGTGAACATGGGGTCCATCCACAATAACTTCTCTTAGTTTTGGTCAAATCTGATCCATTTGACTATGCCAAAATCAAATGCATTCTTGCAAAATACTTTAGTTTCATGTAGTGGAAAGGTGCTAGGAGTGAAATTTTGCATTCCATAGCTTGTGGGGCCAAATCAAAAGCACCAACACATCAGGTTGGGTGGATAAATACTAGGGGAGGTCTCTTTTCATGCACTAAGTGTTGCAGTCATTCAAGGCTGTAGGCTACCAGCAAAGTCACTTAAGATCCCTATGAGCAAAAAAATGCCAAACTTTGACGAAGTAGTTCTTAGAATTTATGGTAGCTGGGAATGTTTTATTTCGACCTATAGGTGCAAGTCAGGTCTATACATAATAACCTCTCTTGGTTTTGGTCAACTCCAATCCATTTGATTGTGTCGAAATCAAATGCATTCTTGCAAAATGCTTCAGTTTCATGCAGTGGAAAGGTGTTAGGAGTGAGACTTTGCATTCCACAGCTTGTGGGGCTGAAATTACTACGCCAACGCATCATGGTGGGAGGGTAAATGCTAAAATGCTAGGGGAGGTCTCATTTCGTGCACCAAGTGTCTTAGTCATTCCAGGCTACAAGCTACCAGCAAAGTTGAAAGGCGCTAGGAATGAATTTTGCATTCCATAGCTTGTTGGGTTGAACTGACACCGCCAATGCCTCGGGGTGGGTGGGTAAATGCTAGGGGAGGTCTTGTTTCATGTGCCAAGTGTCACAGTCATTTGGGGCAGCAAGCTATAGGCAAAGTCACTTAAGATCTCTAAGAGCAAAAAAATAGCCAAACTTTGACAGAGCAATTATCAAAATTTATGGTAATTGGAAATGTTCCATTTGAACCTACAGGTGCACATGGCATTTGTCCACAATAACCTCTCAATTTTAGTCAACTCCAATCCATTTGACCGTGCCGAAATCAAATACATTCTTGCAAAATGCTTTAGTTTCATGCAATGGAAAGGTGCTAGGAGTGAGATTTTTCATTCAACAGGTTGTGGGGTTGAACTGACTATGCTAAAGCATCGGGGTGGGTGGGTAAATTTTAGGGGAGGTCTCGTTTCATGCACCAAGTGTCTCAGTCATTCTGGGTTGTAAGCTACTGATAAAGTCGAAAGGTGCTAGGAGTGAAATTTTGTGTTCTGCAAGTCGTGGGGTCGAACTGACTATGCCAACATGTCGGGGTAGGCAAGTAAATGCTAAGGGAGGTCTCATTTTATATGCCAAGTGTCTCAGTCATTCCAGGCTGCAAGCTACCAGTAAAGTCGAAAGGTGTTAGGACTAAAATTTTGCATTCCACACCTGTCATGGCGATAAACCAACTATGCCAATGCCTTGGGGTGGGCAAGTAAATGCTAGGGGAGGTCTCATTTTGTGTTCCAAGTGTCTCAGTCATTCTGAGTTGTAAGCTATTGGTAAAGTGACTTTGTCGGTAGATTACAACCCAGAACAACTGGGACGCTTGGTACATGAAATGAGACCTCCCCTAGCATTTGTACACCCACCTTGATGCATTGGCATAGTTAGTTTGGTCCCACGACAAGAAGAACAAAAACTATGGCACCTGACAAGGTTGTGCTACATGAAACTGAAGCATTAATGCATTTATTTTTAGCATGGTCAAATGGATTGGAGTTGACCAAAACTAAGAGATGTTATTATGGATGTACCCCACATGCACTTGTAGGTTCAAACAGAACATTACCAGTTGCCACAAATTCTGAGAATTACTCTATCAAAGTTTGGTAATTTTTGCTCTTAGGATCTTAAGTGACTTTATCGGTAGTTTGCTGCCCTAAATGACTGGGACACTTGGCACATGGATTGAGACCACCCCTAGCATTTACCCACCCACCCCAATGTGTTGGCATAGTCGATTCAGCCCCACGAGCTATGGAATGCAAAATTTCCCTCCTAACATCTTTCCACTCCATGAAACTGAAGCATTTTGCAAGAATGCATTTGATTTTGACATGGTTAAATGGATTGGAGTTGACCAAAACCAAGAGAGTTTATTGTGGGCAGACCCCATGAGCACCTATAGATCTGAATAGAACCTCCTACCTACCATAAATTCTGAGAACTGCTCCATCAAAGTTTGATAGTTTTTACTCTTAGAGTTCTAAAGTGACTTTGCTGGTACCCTGCTGCCCTAAATGACTAGGACACTTAGGCACATGAAAGGAGACTTCCCCTAGCATTTACCTGCACATTCTGATGTGTTGGCATAGTCAATTTGACCCCATGACTTGTGGAATACAAAATTTCAGTCCTAGCACCTTTCGACTTTATCGGTAGCTTGCAGTTCAAAATGACTGACACACTTGGAACATGAAATGAGACCTCCTCTAGCATTTACCTGCCCACTCTTATGTGTTGGCACAGTAGCTTTGACCCCACGACTAGTGAAATACAAAATTTCACTCCTAGCACCTTTCGACTTAGCCGGTAGCTTGCAACCCAGAATGACTGAGACACTTGGCACACAAAATGAGACCTCCCCTAGCATTTACCCACCCAACCTGAAATGTTGGCATAGTTGGTTCAGCCCCATGACCAATAGAATGAAAAATATGGCTGTTGGCAAGGTTGTGTTGTATGAAACTGAAGCATTTTGTAAGAATGCATTTGATTTCGGCACGGTCAAATAGATTGGAGTTGACCAAAAATGAGAGAGGTTATTGTGGATGGACCCCACATGCACTTGTAGGTCCAAACAAAATATTTTCAACTACCACAAATTCTGAGAGCTTCTCAATCAAAGTTTGACAATTTTTTGCTCTTAAGATCTTAAGTGACTTTATTGGTAACCTGTTGCCTCGAATGACTAGGACACTTGGCACATGAAACGAGACCTCCCCTAATATTTACCCACCCACCCCAACATGTTGGTACAGTTGGTTCGGCCCCACGAGCTATGGTATGAAAAATTTCACTCCTAGCACCCTTCCACTGCATGAAACTGAAGCATTTTACAAGAATGCATTTGATTTCGGGATGGTCAAACGGATTGGATTTGACCAAAACCAAGAGAGTTTATTGTGGACAGACCCCATGTGCACTTGTAGGTCCAAACAGAACATTCCCAGCTGCCACAAATTCTAAGAATTGCTCTGTCAAAGTTTGGCAGTTTTTTGCTCTTAGGGATCTTAAGTGACTTTGTCAGTAGCGTGTTGCCACGAAGGACTGCAACACTTGGCACACAAAATGAGACCTCCCCTAACATTTACTTGCCCACCCTGATGCATTGGCACTATCGGTTTGGCCCCAGAAGATGTGGAATGCAAAATGTCACTCCTAGCACCTTTCCACTGCATGAAACTGAAGCATTTTGCAAGAATGCATTTGATTTTGGCATGGTTAAACAAATTAGAGTTGACTAAAACTAACAGAGGTTATTGTGGATGGACCCCACGTGCACCTATAGGTCTGAACAGAACATTCCCAGCTACCACAAATTTTGAGAACTACTCCATCAATTTTTTGTAGTTTTTTGCTATTAGGGTCTTAAGTGACTTTGTTAGTAGCCTGCTACCCCAAATGACTAGGACACTTGGTGCATAAAACGAGACTTCCCTAGCATTTACTTGCCCATCCTAACACATTGGTGCAGTCGATTCAGCCCTAAGCTATGGAATGCAAAATTTCACTCCTAGCACCTTTCCATTGCATGAAACTGAAGTATTTTGCAAGACTACATTTGATTTTAGCACGGTCAAATGGATTGGAGTTGACCAAAACTGAGAGAGGTTATTGTGAATGGACCCCACCTACACCTGTTGGTCTAAATAGAACATTCCCAACTTCCACGACTTCTGAGAACTGCTCCATCAAAATTTGGCAATTTTTTGCTCTTAAGATCTTAAGTGACTTTGTCGGTAGCCTATTGCCCCTAATGATTGAGACACTTGGCAGACAAATAAGACCTCCCCTAGCATTTACCTACCCACCCCAATGCATTGGCAATGTCAGTTCAGCCCCACAATTTGTGGAATGTAAAATGTCACTCCTAGCACCTTTCCACTACATGAAACTGAAACATTTTGTAAGAATGCATCTAATTTTGGTATGGTCAAACATATTGCAGTTTAGAAAAACTAAGAGAGGTTATTGTGGATGGATGCCACATGCACCTATAGATCCAAACAAAACATTCCCAACTACCATGAATTCTGAGAACTGCTCTGTCAAAGTTTGGTAGTTTTTTGCTCTCAGGGATCTTAAGTGACTTTGTCGGTAACCTACTACCTCGAATGATTGGGACACTTGGCGCATGAAATGAGACCTCCCCTAGCATTTACCCACCCACCCCAATGCATTGGCATAGTTGGTTTGGCCCCATGAGCTATGGAATTCAAATTTTCACTCTTAGCACCTTTCCACTGCATGAAACTGAAGCATTTTGTAGGAATGCATTTGATTTCGGCATGGTCAAATGGATTAGAGTTGACCAAAACTGAGAGAGGTTATTGTGGATAGACCCCACCTACACCTGTAGGTCCAAATGAAATATTCCCAGCTACCATGACTTCTGAGAACTGCTCCATCAAAGTTTGGTAGTTTTTTGCTCTTAAGATCTTAAGTGACTTTGTCAGTAGCCTATTGCCTCGAATGATTGAGAGACTTGGGACATGAAACAAGACCTCCCCTAGCATTTACTTGCCCACCTCGATGTATTAATATTGTTGGTTCATCCCCACGATATGTGGAATTCAAAATGTCACTCCTAGCACCTTTCCACTGCATGAAATTGAAGCATTTTGCAAGAAGGCATTTGATTTTGGCATGGTCAAACGGATTGGAGTTGACCAAAATTGAGAGAGGTTATTGTGGATGGACCCCACATGCACCTATAGGTCCAAATGTAACATTCTTAGCTACCACGAATTTCTAGAACTACTCCATCAAAGTTTGGTAATTTTTTACTCTTAGGGATCTTAAGTGACTTTGTCGGTAGCCTGCTGCCCCAAATGACTACGACATTTAGCACACAAAATGAGACCTCCCCTAGCATTTACCCACCCACCCCAACACATTGGTATTGTTAGTTTGGCCCCATAAGTTGTGGAATGCAAAATTTCACTCCTAGCACCTTTCCACTACATGAAACTAAAGCATTTTACAAGAATGCATTTGATTTCAGCACGATCAAACAGATTGGAGTTGACCAAAACTGAGAGAGGTTATTATGGATAGACCCCACATATACCTGTAGGTCCAAATAGAAGATTCCTAGTTGCCACAACTTCTAAAAACTGCTCCATCAAAGTTTGGCAGTTTTTTGCTCATAAGATCTAAAGTGACTTTGGTGGTAGCCTGCTGCCCCGAATGATTGAGACACTTGGCACATGAAAAGAGACCTCTTCGAGAATTTACCTACCCATCTCAATGCATTGGCCCTATCAATTCAGCCCCATGATCTATGGAATGAAAAATGTCACTCCTAGCACCTTTCCACTACATGAAACTGAAGCATTTTGCAAGAATGCATTTAATTTCAACACAGTCAAATGGATTGGAGTTGATCAAAACTGAGAGAGGTTATTGTGGATGGACCCCATGTACACCTATAGGTATAAACAAAACATTCCCATCTACCATGAATTCCAAGAACTGCTATGTCAAAGTTTGGTAGGTTTTTGCTCTTAGGGATCTTAAGTGGCTTTGCCTATAGCCTATTGTCCCAAACGACTATGACAATTGATCATCATATTAAATGTAACGATAATTGATCATCAAATTAAATATTTAATGTAAACTATTATATACATAATGTCATGAGTATTTACTCGCCCACCTCGACACGTTGACATTGTTGGTTTGGCCCCATGAGCTATCGAATAAAAAATCTCACTCCTAGCACCTTTCCACTGCATGAATCTAAAGCATTTTGGAACAATGCGTTCCTTGCCACCATAGACAATTAAAATTGATTTTAAAAAAATCAAGGTAGGTATTTGTAGGTGGACCTAACATCCACCTATACATGCAAAGATGTTCCTGGGTGTCACAGTTTGATAGAATAGTCAATCCAAAGTTTGACACCTTTTTTGTCTTAGGGCTCTTGAGAGATTGTCTACGTTTGATGTAGCTAATAATGACTAGGAGGATTCACCACTGAAAAGACCCCTCCCCTAGCATTCACCCACCCACCTCGACACATTGGAATAGTCAATTTGACCCCACAAGGTATGGAATGTGTTCTAATTACATCCATCAAAGTAGCTGGTGTAAAGCAAATGTAGAAAGGTGAAATGAGGATATGCAAAACATAGAAACCATATAGAAGGTGAAATGAGGATATGCAAATCATGCCAAACATCTCTCTTTCTTTGTTACTCTCTTCCTCATTTGCAAGAGAAAGACAAATCCACATGTGCTTGCCTTGTAAGTGGCCTAGGAGTTTGTAGCCCTTCTCAAAGACCTTTCCTATCATAACTTCCTTCATACACCTGATAATGGAGATATAAGAGCTGATTTGGATACCATTTTTGTCATTTTAAAACATATGTGAAAATGAGATAGGGTTGTTTTATATAGAATAGGAAAAAATTGGGTTGTTAGAGTCAAATTAGGCCTATTTTGGGGACTATAATGTAATATCAGAGACTTGCATGTGGATTTAAACCTTGAGATTGATAGGGAAGGTGTAAATAGGCATATATAACATGTCTAAACACTTCCCTTGCAAAAATCACTCACCCAACACAAGAATTCTAAAAAATACACTAAAATAGGGTCTCTTTAGGCCAAATAGAGTAGGGCTTATTCAAAATGGCACTTACACATGTGACCAACCTTTGAAATCTTTCTTGTAGCTTTATATATACCTACATATGGTGGAATTGGGAGAAAATCAAAATTTACTAAAACTACCCCCTCAATGGCTGAGAGTACTCAGTTTGCTATAAAATGCAAAATAAATTGCTTCAAGGGGTCTAACTCATTGGATTAGGTTTGTTAATGTATATTACACCTCATGGAATCATCACAATTTTCAAATAGTCCATTTTGGTGGGAAAATGGGAAACCCTTATCTAAATGACCTCCTTGCCATCTCCTAAAGTCACTTGATTGGTTTTTAGCCTATGCTACTCCATCAACAAGGCAAGTGAACTATTTGACATGATGCCTCAAAGAAATGCTATCTCATGGAATGCAATTGGTGGATGTAAATCCAAATTCCACAACCTTATCCACCATCCATTGTAATGAGATTGCCAACTTCTCAAAAACTTTGGAATTTATGCCACAATCATAATGTCACACAAACATGTGATGCTGAATTTTGTGGATTTAACCCCAGTTCCAATTTGGAATAATTACAGTAACTTAAAGAAGCACACAATTCATGAATCATACACCTGTAAATTAAATGCAACAGAGTTTCTTTTGCCAATTATCTCTTGTTTGCCTTCGGATAAAATGGAAAAACACAAAAAACAAAAAAAATTGAGATACCTAAACAATCTGTAATGTAGATTTGATTAATGAGAAATAAATAAGTAATTGTGATTGGGACGTCTCACAGTAGAACATGCATGAAATTCTCATTGTAAAATATTGCAAAAAAATTGTTATGTAGGTATTAGACGCTTTGCTTGCACAAATCCATGCAAAACTTGTGAAGCGTAACTTTCTCTGTTGTTTTACAGTTCATGTAAGTAGACTATCCATTATTTTCTTTCAATGTCTATAAATTGCTTTTGTTTTTAAAAACCATTATTATTTTACAACTAGTTATTTTTATTATTATTAGTTATTAGCTCTAAAAGTAATGAAATTATCCTGGTATGGTACAATGCACTTTTGTTTACTTTTTCTGTGCATATACAGCTCATTTGCATTTCTTAAAGTTTTCAAGTTTTTTAAAAAAAAATTAAGTGTTGGGACTTAAGTATTACAATGTAGGCATTTTTTTAGAACAAGAAGTCATATGTTGGTTGTGTGTTTGATCCTCACGAAGATTACATATTCAGGTGTTCCGTTGAAAAGCTATAGAAACAAAAATATATTGTTTTGACCTACTTTTTTGAGAAGTTGATGATATCATTACAATGGATTTGCCCCTATGCTTCCATACTTTGCAATTGGCAGATGTAAATGCAAAGTATGGAAGCATAGAATGTGAACTGTTTGACAGAACACCTCAAAGAGATGCCATCTCATGTCCAATGCAATAATTGCAAGATATGCACAAAATGGATTTGTTCATAAGTCTTTAGAAACTTTCAATAAAATGCAATTGCCAGGTGTAAAGAGAAATTCCACAACCTTAGCCAACATCCTCCCTACCTATGCCAAAATTGGATCTTTGAAATAGGGTATGGACATCCATCAAAGAATAAAAGGTTATGGGAATTTTCTTACATCTGTTGTAGTTGCAACTACCCTAGTAGACATGTATGCAAAGTGTGGAAGCATAGACAAGGCAGATGAACTATTTGACAGAACACCTCAAAGAGATGTAATCTCATGGAATCCAATAATTGCAAGATATGCACAAAATGGATTTTTTAATAAGGCTTTAGAAACTTTCAAGCAAATGCAATTGAGAGGTGTAAATCCAAATTCCACAACCTTAGCCAACATCCTCCCTTCATATGCTAAAATGGGATCTTTGGAATATGGTATGGACATCCATCAAAGCATAAAGGATATGGGAATTTTGTCAGATATTGTAGTTGCAACTGCCCTAGTAGACATGTATGCAAAGTGTGGAAGCATAGACAAGGTACGTGAACTACTTGACATGACGCCTCAATGAAATGCCATCTCATGGAATGCAATAATTGCAAGATATGCAAAAAATGGATTTTTTTTATAAGGCTTTATAAAATTTCAAGCAAATACAATTGGTGGGTGTAAATCCAAATTCCACAACCTTAGCCAATATCCTCCTTGCCTATGCTAAAATGGGATCTCTAGAACACAATATGGACATCCATCAAAGCATAGAAGATATGGGAATTTCATTTGATGTTGTAGTTGCAACTGCCCTTGGAGACATGTATGCAAAGTGTGGAAGCATAGACAAGGCACGTGAATTGTTTGGCATGATGCCTCAAAGAAATATCGTCTCATGGAATGCAATGATTGCAAGATATGAACAAAATGGATTTTTTGATAAGGCCTTAGAAAATTTCAAGCAAATGCAATTGGCGGGTATAAAGCCAAATTCCAAAACCTTAGCCAACATCCTCCTTGCCTATGCCAAAATGGTATCTTTGGAACACAGTATGGACATCCATCAAAGCATAAAGGATATATGAATTTTTTCAAATGTTATAGATGCAACTACCCTTCCAGACATGTATGCAAAGTGTGGAAGCATATACAAGGCACGTGAACTATTTGACATGATGCCTCAAAGTAATGTTGTCTCATGGAATGCAATGATTGCAAGATATGCACAAAATGGATTTTTCATAAGGCTTTAGAAACTTTCAAGCAAATACACAAAAGAAACTTTCAACCAAATGTAATTGGAACATTTAAAACCAAATTGCACGATCTTATCCAACATCCTCCTTGCCTATGCCAAAATGGAATCTAGGGAGCAAGGTGTGGATGTAACCATCAAAGCATAAAGGATATAGGAATTTTGTCACATGTTGTATTTGCAGCTACCCTTGTAAACATGTATGCAAAGTGTGGAAGCATAGACAAGGCGCGTGAATTGTTTAACATGAGGCCTCAAAGAAATGAATAGTCTCATGGAATGCAATGATTGCAAGATATGCACAAAATGGATTATTTGAAAATGATATATAAACTTTCAAGAAAATGTAATTGGCACGTGTAAAACCAAATTCCTGTAATGATAATTGATCATCATATTAAATATTTAATGTAAATTGTCAAATACATAATGTCATGAACATAACATCTAGTCTATATATAAAGCCATATAGGCATGTGCAAACAAAGCCATACAAGCATATATTACAAAGATATACACAAGTAAAATACAAAAGTATGTATACAAATCCATCTAGGCATACAAAAAAATGTCCCAAAATCTAGTTTCCTATGAACTGCTATGAAATAATCTATAGCCCTTGCTTGACCATGAAGATGGAGAGCCAATCAGTGACTCATCCTCTCTCTCCCATCGACTAGACCTTTCTGACAGAGATTTTCATAGCTCCACCTGTTAATACAATAAAAAAATATGCATATTAATATAGAAAACATGAAATATATAACATCACATATGTAATTGATCACTTGTCGCTAGCTGATGATCCATCTTGATCATCTTTTCTCTCTCTTCATCCATAGCTGGATGGGTTGGAGTTGTGACCTCCTGTGAGAAGCATCAGGAAGAAAAATTGACTAAACATAAATATCATTTATGTACATCAAATGACATGAGATAAAACAAGAAATACAAAATGATATTTACATATTACTGGCTCATACCTCAGTCAAAGGATTTGAAGACAACACAGTTGCATCAATGCCTGCCTCGACTGACTCACAAAGATGAGGAGTCTCCATATTCAACATCTAAAAATAGAGTTCAAGGTTATTTGACCAAAATAGATACATAACATTATTTAAATTCATAATGATTACAAATGGTTAAATTTACCTCCCTAAAAGTGGTTTTGCATCCAGGGAACCAAGGAGATCGTGGAGGTGCTAGTGAAGCTCCTTGTTGAAATTATCAAATTGTCATTAAATAAGATTTACCATTAATATATGTACTATATTTATGATCGTGTGATAAATTACATACCTATTGACTCGATCTCCTCTCATAACCTACCACTGGATGGCTAACAAAGGTAGGATGAAGACTCTGACCCTAGAATTTTATTGTGCAAATAATTACATAAATTAATTTTGACTTATAATATAGATAGTCATATAAAATTAATTACAAATTTCAAATACAAATATATTAAATCAAGATGGACCTTGTAAAAAATTACCTGGGAGTCAATACCCAATGTATGCTGTAAGACATCATCTGTGAGAACAAGATCATCCAATATGGATGTGTCCATCACTGGTTGTTGCCCCTGCATTGCAACACCCTGCCGAGAGTCTTGTCATGATTCCTACATCCCATAATCGCACAAGTTCCCACATGAACTACAAAGATGTGGGGACAAATGACACATGATGCTCTCACCCTCATTGGCTTGGGTGAGATCATTGACATGCTGTGCTAGAGACTGCATGAGAGAACTCAATGAATGTAGTGTCTCCACCTCAACACTCTCCTTCAAAGTTGAAGGGAGTGACACACATGCTGGCCTCATCAAGGGTCTAGGTACACGGTTTTGGTCTCGTTGTGCCCCCTCTCTATATTGGGTAGAGCCACCACCTCTGCCCTAGAACTCTTGAATGCCAAAATAAATAGGAATCTTCTTGAGGACGAACTCACAATAGAGTTTCCTCAAGAAATATTGTGGCACCTCATTGTTGTTACATGGATGCTCGTCAAACATCATGTACCATCTATCCCAAAAGTTTTGGCATATATCTTCGTTCCTACACCAATGAATCAGGAAGCATTTGCAAATCTCGTCTAATGTTTGGACAGTTTTAGGATTGATAAATTGTGAACATAATGTAGATTTTGTATTTTTTTGGTTCTTCACTTGTTTGTAAGACAATCTGTCAGCATAGTATTTCTGACACCTCTCCCTATAGTCACTCCATTCAATGATTTGGTTTGTCATCGATTCAATGTGAGAAACAATCACCTCTAATGACTTGGCAAGTGCTCTCCTACGATTGATGCTTGCACAATTTGGACTATTTAAAGTTTCATTTAGGGTTTGAAGATATTTTTTGTTTTCTTCAATTTGCCCTAAATAGTTTTCTTGTGTGTCTCTTTCATTGTGAGGACGTGAAGGTGGGGGGTTTTGGGGAATTTTTTCAGCCTCCTCTGTTGGATTAGTGTTCTATGGTGCCTCATTGAGTGTAAATCCAACATAAAAAATAATCAAACATTGCAAAAGTAAAAATTTCTTTTCAAACTCATAATAATCAATCAAACCCTACCTTCTTCGACTGCTACACCCTCTACATTTCCTTCACGAGTCTTCGAGAGCAGGATTGGGGAGGTGGCATGGTGAAAATGTCGATTACACTTCTCCCTTGCTTGATTTCTCCTTCCTCCAACGCACTCGTGCTCTTGTGACTGATTTTTTCTTACAAAAATGAAGAATAGTTGTGGGTATTCTATTTTTTTTACTTTATATAACATATAACACGAGTACGTTATAATGTGCTCACATTTTATCTTGCATGGGACCAAAAAGCCAAAGTGGTGACTTTTTGGTCCCACAACTTTGTGCATACACCGTATGACATGCTTAATTTTTTTTAATGTTAGATCTAATCATGACTTGATAAAGACTAACTACCATTTTCAGTATTGTTGAGTGCGATGGGAAAGAACTAACACTCTTGTAGTTGCAAAGAGAGTATCATCAGGGAGAGGGCTTATAAACAGTTTGTAAGATGACATGATTGAAAGAATCTCATCAAACATGCATGTAGAAATCATATTGTCGATCTATGCATATTTGGGTGTTGATATTAAGTCTGCCTCTAGTATCTTGTTTGGTAGCATAATTGTGACAAATAGTCTAAGTCGATTGCAATAGTCTATTTCTTTATTAAATTTAATGTTTTGAACTAACTGTTATCCCTATATCATTACTTAGTATTAAGAGATAAGAATAATTTTATTTATTTTTATTTATAACTATTCATTTAAGAATATTTATTTATTTTATTATAAATAAATTAATAATAGAAATATTATTTGATTAACTTAATTCTTGTATATTAAAAATGCAACTCTACCTTTATTTGGAGAATCAAATTTAGTTTGTTGTGGGTGCTTAAAGGAGTTAGTTATCAGAATATTATTCCAATGTATAACATTTAACTGTTAGTTATGGTATAAAGAACAATTTAGATCAAATAAAGCTAAATAGAAATAAAAAGAAAGAGATAAGTTAGAATAATAAGAATCCTTTGAGGAAAAAGGCGTGAGAAACTTGGAGATATTATAGACATGTTAATGAGGTAGTTATGGAATTGTCACCCTTCCTCTTCTTCTGAGATTTTTAACTTTATTTGAAACACACAATTTAGGAGAAAATGCAAGGAGGATTCATTGGAGGAGGGAGGAAGCAACAAAATCTATGTGAGAAAGCAAACATCCATTTATTGGTGCAAAATCTAGGGACACGATCAACAAAATCCCATGGGTCGAGGAACGGTTGACTATCAAGATTCATTTAAATGTAATTGGTTCAGAGGTTATTTTATGCTCTTACTGGTTAGTTCTTTATTGTTAATATCATGCATACTAAGTAGCAAAAGTATTAGGGGTAGCTTTTGACAAATCTCTAGAATGTCTTAATCCTGGTGTTGTTTTGATGGCATTCATCCAATTCTATTTTTTAACTACATTTGCATTTTAAAGTCATTCTTTAGCTTTGAATGATTAATGACTGTTTTTCTAACTTTTTTCCTTAGTATGACATCACAAAGAAAACCTTTGTAATGACCTCTATAGGTCCAGGGAATTAATTTTAAATGCATTTGTGTTTGATTCTCTTCAACAAGATACGACATAAGTATTCTATCATTGTCTTTTTGGAACTATGCTCAAGCCTCAATGCTCTTTTGATATTATTTCACAAGTATTCCGATTTTTTTAGGTGTGGTTTCCACACATATATATATTTCCATCAATAATTTTATGGAGGATAGAAATTTTTAATTTTCTGTAAGGCACACAATTAATAGAATTTACACTACTTTTAAATGACATTATGGAATGGCTTCTCATTTGACCGTTTCTTTGGATGAAAGTTCCTAAAGCCTTCTCATCAAATCCATTCTATATATCTTACAACTGTAACATTTCATTAGACTATATATTTTTAGGAATTTTATGAAATAGTACACATGCCTTGTCTATGCTTCTACATTTTGCTTGTATGTCTACCAGGGCACTTGAACTACTACGGTTAACAAAATTCATCTATTGTTTGTGCTTTGATGGATATCCATTTTATGCTCCAAAGCCTCCTTTTAAAGTAGGTTTAGGAAGGCTTGTGGGGCATCACTCTTAAATGGAGACTAAAGTGTGATAAGATAGAGAATAAGGGAACAATAGAATACCATGCTAGAACTATAATTACAAGGTTGTTTCTTGCAAAGTTTTGTAAAATAATTAGAATTAGATGTATCAACTCAAAGGCTCTTCTACGAGTTCTATCATGCACTTTGATGAATAACTATAAGAGAATGTGATGAAAAGGTGTCATAGAAGTTACAAAAACCATAACACTTTATCTTCTAGACTAGGTCCTTTGTTTAGTTGTCTTCATGTGTACTACTAAACAATTATTTTAAATAGCATTGACATAATTAAATTCACATGCTCTAGAATATTGAGATTTATGTCTTTGTGGTATGACTTCTTGTGCTTGGGATAATTGTAAAGATAGCGGCGAAGCCAACTTGTGGTAGAGAGAAATACCATTATATTGCATAATGATCAAAGTGCCAAATTCTCCTAAAATAGTTGCCTCTCCTTAAGAAGTGATTATGTCACATTCAACTTCTACTTTATAGAGATTCAATGAAAATTATTGTCCTTATTAACTATCAAGCAATATTGTTGTTACTGTTTGTCTCATGACATAATGGCAACCTTGCCACAAGTTACCTTGGTAAGTATTATGAGAAATGGACACCAAAATTTATCAAAATTATCCCATCTAGAAGGCATAGGGCCATTTCTAGGTTATTTACATTTCTATCCAGTCTTCATAACAAAAAATCAATACCAAAGAATGATTAAGGAAAGCTGATTTTTGTGTTGACAAAGTTGTCTCTTTTACTAATTTTTACTTACATGATTCTATGGTTAAAACCAACTGGAAATTGTTGTCGAGAGTCACAAGAGGAGGAGCTAGGATAAATGTTTTCTTAGATTGTTTAAATGTTTATTTTTGTTGATGATGGACTTATTATGTACTCATATCATTAGGAAGTTATGGCCATGACTATGATTTACTTGGCCCATGGTTCATGTATATAGCAATTGCTTGAAACACTTATCATGACAATTATTATTGGGTTTTTGTTATGCCTAGTTTTAGGGTTTATGATTAGTGCCAATGATAGGCTTGATCTAATATTTATACCTCATTCATGTATATTGTGTTAGATGTAAATATGGTCACTCTTCCATTCGTATTATGCTTTCATAAAAATTGAAGGTTGTATAACCAAAGCTATGTTTAGAAGCTAATGATGACATTAGTCATTCAAATTATTAAACTATCTAGGTAATTCAAAACAAAAGTCCACTTTAGTGGTTTTTTATAACTTCTCCAACCAATTGAGTTGTACCCTATGAATTACCTAGGTTATTAACTTGAGGTTGCAATCTATTGTTAGAATGATAGGATGATATTCTCTATTGGGGAAACCAATAAAGTTGTCAATAAAGGTTCCTAGAATTTTTGGCACTATTTATAGTCAAATAATAATAATCATAGGGACCTTAGTAGTATGGATGTTGTCTACATAAATAGACTTAATATCTAATAATGGATTGCGGTACAAATTATGTATACACAAACTGAGTTACATCTGGTAACACTATTATTGTTAATTGGAAAATATTTCCATTTCAATATGAATGTCATGATATCAGTATGTATGATTAATGCATTATTGCTTATAATGTTATCTACTGCACACCGTTGTTGAGAAATTTTGATTTCCATTATCTTATATGGACTAAAATTATTAATCTATTCAACTTTATGTTGAATTTATATTTAGTGTAGTACTAAATTTAGAAACCTAAGAGTGAGTATACAAACGTAGTTTGATGAATCTTTTTATTATGTCTGAAACTTAGAATGAAAGACAAGATAGTGCATGATATGGAATACCATGGAATTGTAAGCATACTATTAAGCTTGCAATTTAACATGTTAGTATAGTACTGCATGTAAGTGTTTGGCCAAGCATTAGAAATTGAATATAAGTATGATATTCTCTCCCATATCATGATTCCTAAGTACATCTACATCAGTATGTACATGCTAGAATGTTAGTGGAACATGATGTACCAATTCTTTTTTGATGTCAACTTTAGTCCTTTAGAACCTTCATTGAAGGGTCAGACTTTCTCTAATATGGGAGTTAGTACGAGGAAGCTTAGTGATTTGTGTGTTGGGTGGAAAATTTCCCTAATGATTCTCTCTCTCTCCTCTAATGATTGAATTAATATGGGGAAGCTTAGTGCTTTGTGTGTTGGGCAGAAAAGTTCCTTGATGATCCTCTCTCTCTCCTCTAATGATTGAGGAATACAACATTAGATGTACAACTTATATTAATTCACTCCTCTAATGATTGAGGGGTACAACATGACTCTCCATGTAATGGATAAACATGCTTAAATGATGGAATTATATCTATTTGGATTTTAATATTATAATTCAATTGTAAGATGCTTTGTAAATGAGCCTATAAGACCTTATTAAATAATAAAAGGACTAAGTCCTTAGTATTATTTCAAAATCTATGTTATCTAACTTGTTGTAACGTTCAATAATTGGATATTCTTTTGTGAAAAGATTTAAAAAATACTAAGGATTTTGCTTAGTTTTACTAAATTTATTTTAGCTATTATGATTACTCGTGGATTAATTGATAATCTTTGCAATATTTAATTGTTTTATTAAATAAATATTAGTTATTAAGAGTTGGGTTCTCACAAGTTATCTCATGACCCCTCGTAAGGGTATAATTCCCAAGATACACAGATGTGAGTTCTATCTAGGCAACAATCCATGTTGAGTTTTATCTACACTAGATCCTTTCATATCTTCAAAATACAGGCTTCTTAATATATGAATTTTTCATCACTTTTAGCATTCAAACAAAAAAATCAAAAACAAAAACTAATTTTTTTCATACAAAGCACCATCTTTGAGTGAGAAGTTAGCTTAAGATAATGAAATTCTTCACACCTCCCATGTCCACTAGCTTCCTCTAGTGATGGATTCTTAAAATAAGTACTCATCCCTTGTATCTTCTTAACAAAAGCATCTTCAATAAAAGCATCTAGTGAATCCTCAAAAAAGGCTATATTAACTTAATTTGATTTTTGTTTGAGCTTTCCCTTGAGGACATCATTTGCTTGATTTCTAGAGTTCCAAGTTGTGTGACCTATTTTCTTGTAGTAAAAATATTCAGTTTCCCCATTGTCTATATCTAATCTTCTATGAATTATTCATGAATATAACACATTCTCATGTTGAGAATTTCACCCACTATATATTTTGAAGTTGCTCTCTTTTCTTTAGGTAAGAGCTAAAATCACATCTTCTAGAGTTTGAGAATGCATCTAACTAATTAAAAATGATATTATTGTATTTAGAAGGAATATTGTTTAACAAAATGGAGTTATCATCTTCATCATCTAGGTTGAAAAAGATGGTTGAAAGGTCTTATCTAGGTTGAACAAGCTTCTAGGGGATGTCCCTTTTACATGCTAGGTACATGAGGTTAAAGTCTATGAAATGATGGGTATGTCTAATGGTTTGGTTTTAGAGGGTAACCCATATCCTCCTTCACTTTGTAAGGTATAAATTTCTTAAAAGCTTAGCCAAAATCAACAAGTGTCTTCAATGGGAGAGTTTTTCGATTCTCTCCTAAATTTGTATACCCCACCAAAAAATAAATGTTTAGGTCATCCCCCAAGGTGATGAAATGCCTAGGTAGGCTCGCTAAAGGGAAATAAATCCAAATTTTTTGATTCCCAAGACTGCCTTCAATGTAAAGGAAGAGCATACACAAATTGGATTCTTGGATTAACACAACAAGGAAAAGAATTAGAAAGTGTTTCTAATTCCCAAGATCACCTTTTAGTGCGAAGGAAGAGCATATGCACTTAGAAGTTATTACAAACATATAAAACAATGTTCATTCCCATTAAAGCATGTAATATGTGCAACTAAACTAGTGAGTCAAAAGATGGTCTTTGACAAATGTTCTACAACAAATATGCTTATAGTTTCAGAAATAGAAGTATTTGACAAGTGATTTGCTACATGAAAGGTGAGTTAGAAATGATAAACAAACCCCTACAAAAATTAGAAAATAATGTTATTACATAGGAAAATAGATATTACCATAGTTTTCTTCATGACTTTCTATACAATTTTAAAAAAAATGTTAAATTTTTTGATTGTGTATACAAAAGATATGTGTGTTTGAGGTTTACAAAGAAATAGAAAGTTCAAACAATTATACCTAAAAATCTAGATTGAATTTGAAAAATCCACCTTCTCCACAATGTAGTTCCCTAAACTAGCTTCCAACACCTACAAAAATGTCAAAATCTGATAAAGAACAAAAAAGTTATGCCATTTTGAAAAAAGTGCTCTTTTAAGCCTTGAAGGGAAGGTAGGATTAAGACCTGGTGGTTAGTAATAACCATTGTGGTTAGAAGCTTTTGATCACATGCATGGTTGGAAAATAGATAGTTAATGTAAACAATCAGCAATTAGGAAACAATTAGTCAAAATGGCTAGCAGCTATAGTTAGTGGTTAAGTTTAATGTTATTTCTAGTGCTAACTATTAGATTTAGTGAAAAATATTAGTATTAGCGATAAATGCTAAGGATAATGTTATGGTAAGACTAAATGTTAAGCTTAGATGTCATGGTGTGGTTAAGATAGTCATAGGTAGATATAGTTATAGCTAACGATCAGTAGCGAACAATTATCTGGTAGTTAAAGCGTTAAGTGGATATGATCTAACCACTACATGGGTGGTTAGGAGGTAGTAGTTATCATAACCACTAGGTTAGTAGCTAGGAGGATGGATTGATGGATAAATAATGAATTACCCAATGAGCAATACTTTGTAACCTATGAACAAAACATGTGACCAAGGAGCACAGGGAATTAAATTAGTTGTCAAAGAATTAAGCTAGTGGATAAAAGGACCGTTGAAAAGAAAGTGGACAAATTTAATTATTGATGGACAATACCATTACATAAAAGATAAAATTAACAAATGTAGAATGACAGCATAGTACATGCCATATGGTTGTGTTGTACGACCATACAATCCAACTACTAGTGAAGACCTAGAAAGCAAAAAAATTACAAATTTTTTTCTCACCAAAATATGAGGTGTTATATATTAGTTTTCATCTTTTGGGCTCTCTAGACACAACTGTGACCTATGTTTTATCCCAAGAAGCTTCTTGTGAAAGCAGACCCCTAAATTTCTCTAGAAATCACATAGAAACCTACAAAAACAAGTTAGAAACACCTACAAAATGAAGCTTAAGAGGGACAAGTATCCCACCACGCATGTTAGAAATGTATACAACAAATGTAAACAAAAAATGAAGGATTCAAATGTAAAGATTAAACCTTCAACCTATATTAACTGCAACCTTAGTTAAAGTAGAGAAATAAAAAACAAAGAATGAAAAAAATAATATTCTCACCAAAATCGACTCCTATTTTACCATAAAGGTAGTTGTGCTCAAGTTGATGGAATGTGGTTGCTCATGGTGACAACATGATGTTGCACTAACAATTCTCTAGAAAAATGGAGGCAGGAATGGTCCATTTATAGAGTTTGAGATTGGACAATCAATGTTTAGGATTGATTGAGAGACATGGTTGAGGGATCAATGGTGAGGATTGAATTGGTTAATTGGTTGTGCAATGGGTGGTGGAAAAAAAGGGATATTTAATAATTGCATTTATGATTTTTATGTGTAAATCATTAATTAATGATTAATTATGACCTTTTAGGGTTTTAAGAGGGAAAAGAGGGATTTAATAATAAAAAATATTAAATCATGTGAAATGGAAGTGAGGATTAAATAAATAAATGAGAATTTATTTATTTAGGACTTAGGAGAATGGTAATAAGACTTGGGAAAAGTGGGCCAGGATGATGGGTGATTTTTAGGTGTCTATAGCTTGTATCCTTTTCAAAATCCTATCTAAAACATCTTGGTGTTTACATTAAAAAAGGCCATTATTTCTTGATTGCAATATGTTAAATGGAATGTGATTATCCAAGCCAACAATTTGATAAAATGTTAAAGGATAAATAATGCATGCTAATTGTTCAATTTTTTTTTGATAAATAACTAACTTGAATACTTTTGTCAAAGGTTTATAGGTTTATAGAATTGGTACAAGGAGTTCTAGAAAACCAATAAAATATCTTAAGGGGTCTTTTAGAAAAAAAAAATTATCAACCTTTCTGACCAAACAGAATGATTCATAAAAGATTTAGAGATGACATTCAAAAGCTAAGTAAAGCAACCTAGCAAATTAAATTAAAAGATGAAAATAAAACCTTAAATAAAGTAAACTAGACAAAGACGAGATGATACTGTCTTGACAATGAGGGTCACTAGCCCTGCTATAAAACCAAAGATGAAGAAATATATAATAATCCACTTGAACATAGTTCTACTGCAAATAATGAAACCTAGATTTGCATTTTTCTTCTTTCTCTATTTACTAGGCCCTAACAACTAACTCTGCTAAGTCTTGTCTTGTTGCCTCGATAAGGCTGCTTTGTTGAAATCTTGCATGTTTTAGCTCATGTTGTCATATGTGGGAGAGTCTGGGCATTCATATCTAAGGCTTGACCTCCCCATTGATCTATATGCTAACAAAGGAATGCACAATCTTCTTCAAATCCAAGTTTTTACATCTTTTTGAAAAACATGCAATTGTTATATAGCAATGCAAAATCCTTCAAAATAACTCTTTACAACATGGCTTAAGGATAAATAATGGTGATTCACAAATTTACCTTAAGGAAAAGTAATGGCGGTACTTAGTATTGTCATTTCACATGTTGCTTAGTTCATTTTCGGATGTTGCAAGGAGTGGCCTTAATAAGCTTAAATCTAGAATTGAAAGAAATGCATAAATTTGATAAAGAATACCTTTGGGTTTATGGCTAACAATGCACATAGAGAAAAAATATTCGCTTCATAAGTTGTCTTAGCCATTATATAAACTCTTTGCCCTTCATAGTGATAGGCATAGCCATGCATGCAATTATAAAGAAGATTTATTAATTGTCACACATGACCACCACTTGAGCATTAACTAATAACATATGCTAGTTGTATGGTTTTGTGCTCCTAAGTGCTCTCATTAGATTGTGTAGCAGAACATAAGGAGAAATGTATACAAGTTTAGAATAATATTTAGATAATAAAAACAAAGAAATATAATTTTTCTATTACAAAATAAATATGGTAATATAAATGACAAACTTTTGGAAGAAACTTAAAAATCATCTAAAAATAAGCTATAGAGCAAAGAACAAAAAGAAATAATATAGATTGGTGAATGAACGAATAAAATACTTTTAATGACGTCCATGAGACCAAGAAGTCTAAGGGACCAACAACCGCAACCCTAAGACATTTTCAAGCTCCTTTCGATGTCAGATCTTCTACTGTGAATCTTGACCAAGAAACCAACCATTTTGTGAATCCTTGCCTCCTCAAATAACTTGTTTATACTACCCCCTTCAAGTTGTTTTCATATTGTATATGGATATCCTCACATGCGACACACTCCATGATGAAGTGCCATCATGTTTGAACAACCACCCCTTTATTTCAAAAAAATGCAAGTTCTCTGCTCCCAGTCTTCCTTGGGAACCATCCATCTACTAGTCTCACACCTAAGATGTTGTGATCCGGTCCTCAACTATGCAACTAACAGCTTTGCCTTTCCCTTAAGTATAGCATGCATATATGCTTTTTCACCATGCTCCTAACTGGGGTTAAACTCTTTGACATGATGCACTTTTTTCTAGCCAATTTGCTTTGTCCACATAGCAATCCTGAAATTTTCTAACAAACATTTTTATTTCATCATTAGTGTTAGGACATTCTTGTAAATTAATGTCTCATTTGCTCATCAACTTGTTGTTCTACTTCATCCACATCTTCTTGTTATGGTCTAATTCCTCCTCTATGACCATTTTGGGGCTAGCGACAGTTATCCATGATTTCAAACTTTTTTAAATAACTTAGCAATTGAGTTATTGTCAATGCCTTCATTGGGAAAGTTCTTGCTTCCACCAAAAGGGTCTCATA
The DNA here is from genome assembly GCA_027924645.1 of Cunninghamia lanceolata. Classification (NCBI taxonomy): domain Eukaryota; kingdom Viridiplantae; phylum Streptophyta; class Pinopsida; order Cupressales; family Cupressaceae; genus Cunninghamia; species Cunninghamia lanceolata. Next base: position 1,746,104 of record BSBN01000286.1, on the reverse strand, counting down.
AGGGACCATTGTTTTGACTTTGAGGCTACTAGTGATTAGATTTTTTTGGACTCTTTCTAACTATCTCCACTTGTGATTTGACATGTTACACCCCCATACCTCATGACCACAGAGAACAACTAGTGTGATCAACCAACCAAAAAGGGTTTTCTTGGTTTTCCAATCCCATATTTCCACTTTCCTACACATGTTTTGAAGTAGGTATGATGCTCTCCATCCTCCATGTATCATTTTCGCTCTACATGTCTCCCAACTAAGCCTATTGTGGAAATCAATTCCAAAATATTTGTATTCTTCCACTACTTCCAACAAGCTTCCTTCAAAAATAAAATTAACTTGTTGCTTCTTCCTTTTTAATGAAAAAATCATGACTTTGGTCTTGCTGGTGTTCACTTGCATCTCGACCTCTTGGAAAAAGAGTTCTAAGGCTTTCAAATATTCTCTCAAACCATGGGCTATTTTTACAATTAGGATAAGATCATCAACATATAAAGTAACTTCACCACATAGCTCACCAGCTGGATACCCCCTCCATTGGTTTTGTTTAACCATTCCTCAAGTTTATCAATGTATAAACCAAACAAAGTGGGGGATATAAGACATCCCTGTTTGACTTCGATGTCGCTACAAAAACATTCAGACATACCCTCTCTTGTTTTGATTTTATCTCTACCCTACTCGTATAGTTTATGCACTACAACTCTATACTCATCCAAAATCCCAAGTTCCTCCATCCTATTCCAAAGTTTATCCCTGGGTACTGTGTAAAAAACCTTTTTTTAATCAATGAAGCAGTTCAAAAAGCTTCCCCTCCTTAAGTTTCAAAATTTTTTCAATCAAGTGTCTAAGAGTGATGTAGTGATCAATGGTAGATTGCCTTAGTGTAAAGCATGCCTACCCTTTTATTCTTTTTCCCTCTTTTTCTACCCAATTGTTGATTTTGTGCTCTATCATACTCCCAAAGTTTTCCAAGAAGAGGATTGACCATAATAGTGTGATAGTTAGATGAATTATTGATATCTCCACTTTTGTAGAGAGGGATAACAACACTAGTTGTCCACTCTATCAAAAAGCCATCTTGTGTGACGCCGTTGAAAATTCTTTTAATGTGTGGAGCAAGGGTCTCAACTCCCTAGTTTAAAAATTTAGCCTGCAACTCATCTATGTCTTGCACTTTACCACCTGCCAGTTTCTTTATACCTTGTTTGATATCTTCCACCGAGAAGAGCTTGGTTAATGTGCTAATTATGGGAGGGTTATCTTTCTCGTGTGTCCGCTCATAGAGGAGTTTCACAAAATCTAGCCACCAGGTATCTGTGATATTATTTTCTATTTGTTTTCTCTTTTGTTGCAACTCTCTCCAAAAGCCTTTGGGGTATTGTTTACCAAGAGAGATTAATTCTTTCTTTCTTCAGATTACATATCTTTCTTTTTGGATTTTATCAATTTCTCATATTTTTTCTTGCTTTCTTCGTTTGTCTCATTCTCTTTTAAGGATCTTTTTGTAGCCTTGCACTCTTCGTCATACCACAAGTTATCCAGGAAAGTATTTGCAACCCCCTTCTTAGGTCGAGATCTCTTGCAAGCCTTTAAGGCCTTGTGGATTAAAGGAATCGACATATTGCTGCATATATGATCACTTGCTTCATTGTATTCCTTGCACTCTATGTTATTCATTGTCACTCTAGGTGTTGTTCAGGGGTTGTAGTGAAGAGCTCCTAATTTTTTTGATTCACGAGGATTTTACCTTGTGTATGGGCTTTCTTTTGTATGTGTTAGAAACTTACCCTCTCTATTAGTTGTTTGTGAGAATGCCAAACTTAACAAGGAAAGACATATGATCAAATTTCAACTCAATAGGACAGTCCCCAATATCGAACTCCAACAACTTGAAAATAAAACTTTGAGAACATATTACATAATCCACCACACTTTGATCATTGTAGGCTTTACATATGATACCCCTACCTTGACGAAATACTCATGCCATTACAAATAACGATGTCATACAAACGTAAATTAAAACCGTTCATAATAAACAACCACTAGAGTGTGCTTAATATACTTTAACGGTGGGCCCCATGTGATAAACCATATTCAGCCGATACATTAGTGACTGATAGTCAAAATATTTAATGCGCATATAAGCAGGCCTAGTGGCCAAATTGGCGGCCTATAAACAACTGGTCAGGAGGGTTGAATCTGGAGGCTCTGTCTATGCAGCCATCAAAATGGCAGGCAGCAGCCCCAAAACACACCACCCTCATCCATGCATCCTTGCATCTTCTGACAACCGTGCAGAGGTACGTGATACTGCTTTCGCAGTTTCCGTTGCCGCAAAAAAATGGTGTCAGAACAAGTTTTTTTTTTTAAAAATAAAAAGGGATGGTAAAACGGTTGAAATCTTTTGTTTTTACCTTTATAAAGGTATTCGCATCGGTTCTTTGTTTTTCTAGCACATAAACTAAAATGTATTTGCTGCAATTTTATTAAGTACCAAAAAAAATTATAAAATAATTAATATATATTATATTATTATTATAATTTATATAATATATTAATATATAATCATTTATAACATTATTATAATTTACATAATATATTACAGTTATATATATTAATATCAATATATAATATTAATTTTCATAATAATCTGATATATATAATAATGTATTAATTACTATAATTTATATTATACTATTACTATGTAATCATTTTATGGTGTGTAAAATTTTTAAAAAATAATTTTAGTATACAAAAGTTTGATTAAAATATATTATTTTTTCTTCAAACTTTTGAGATGGTAAAATATTACTTAAGTGAGTGTATATGTAGTTTGAAAATTTTTAATGTTGTGCTTGAATTCCTAAACATTAAAATGACTTAAGATTATGTTTAAGGAATATTCTTGACGTCTATATTAAAAGGAAAAAATGACCACATATTAAATTTAAAAATGTCAATAGAAAACTGGGAAATCTATTATCAACAAATAGGTCTTATGGAAATATTGTATTTATTAGATTTATTAATATGCCTCTAATTTGTTATTAGATTGTGAAATCTTCATTGATATTGTTGAGATAGTTAATAAAGAATGTCTTTATTAATATTAATGTTTATTATAATAATTTTGAGATTTTATAAATTTTTTAATTTGTAAAATAAATTTATTGAAAGCACAAATTAATCATAGCAATTAGAAGTATGCTTAATTACACCATGCAAAATATGATAAGAAATACATTAAGAATAGTTTGATAAAAATTACTAAAATATTAGTAGGGAATAATTAACAATAGTTTTTATATTGCTAAACTCTGTTTTTAGAGGCACTAGATTCCGCTCATTGTTGTTGCTTGGCCTAAATTTATGCGATTTGAAGATTTGAATGGTGTAAGTTGTCCTCTTCCCTTGGTTTTAATAAGGCATAAATTTTATTTATTTTTAGTTTTTGTTGTTGCATTTTATTTTAGTGTGATATATTTAGTTTATGTAAATAATTTTTCTATAAATAACGTAATAATAAGAAAATTTGGACAAAATATTATGAACTTTGTTTATGATGAAATATAAGAAATAATATTTTCATATTTTTTCACATTAGTATTGAGTAAGTTTTTATTGTCAAATAATTTAAATGTATTTTATGTAACTACACTTTTTTAAAGTAAAAGGTTAAAATAGATTACGATTATTGTTTAAATGTATTTTACGTACTTTATTATGGTTTTATATAACAAGACAACCTATTATTTAAGATGAGGGTGGTGTGTTTTGGGCTGCTCCATGCCATTTTGATGGCTGCATAGACACCCTATTAAAAACAATCATTCATTCATTCATTATTTCAACATCTAGTACAGAAGTACGACCGCTTTTCAAAGCTGATTTGTTTTCGTGGAAAAGTTTCTCGCGAGGTACCTTATTTTGTTTGCAAATATCTACGATTGCATTGCGTGGAAGATCTCGACACCCATTTTGATTTTTCAACGCGTGGGCTGACCCCACGCCCTGAAAAACATTCCATCACACCCCACTATAACGCCCTGAAAAGATATCAAACAAATACAAATCAACACCTGTTTGATTCTTTTGCCACTAGTAAATGGCGAGGTGGAGATTTTAGAGCAATTAGTTTAAATGAGAAAAGGGCTCCACTTAATGTACAATATACCACTTGTTTTCTTCCAAGATATAATGACACTTAACCTTCCAGACAAACGCACATGTAGTATTTACATGCCCATTGCCCTCCGTTTAAATCTTACAATAGTGTCTATTGTCCAGTAGCTCTTTTCACATAGGCAAATTGTTAATATTATTTCAGAGGTAAAAATGTATATTTTATTACTTTTAAATTATTTTTTTTATATATTTTGAGTTTTGTTGTAAATGTGATGTCTTGATGTTAAATTTTGTTTATTTTAATATATAATTTGGTTAAATCTTAAAATTAATCAGATATAGACATATTCATTTTTAAGTCAATCCATTATCTTGGATTAGAGTATATGTGAGACTTTGTCTATTGGATGAGATCACACCTATTGCCTTATCTTCCTAATTCAAGTTAGTTTCTCCCTTTTTTTCAAGCTATGCTCTTCACCTATTTTGACCATTATCCATTAGCTTACACAATTTAAATTAAAAACCTAATATGTCATATTTAACCTAACAAGTCCTAGGACGTTAGTCTTAAGCCCTCATTAGATAGGTAATATTATAGCTCATGTTAGTTCATAATGGGATATATAATAATGGATAAAACATAGATAAATATACTGCTAGTCATTATAGATGGAGAGACTATTTTTATTAATGTTTTTTTCTTAGGTATTGGGGTAATATATTAGAAGGGGTTAGGGGTTGGCTCTAAGGGGTAGGAAGTTGGGTGTATTAAAAAATAATAATTTAAATTTATTCCTCTTTACTTTTGGTTTTTATTAGGACACATAGAGGAATTGGTTATGTTACTTATGTAGGGATTGCAAATAGATTTGTTTAATCCTAAGTGTGTTAGATGATGAAGGTGTTTGTACACCATGTAGAGGAGATATACATTCGATTAAGAAAAAAAAATTTAGTATGTGCACCTTGTAGGACAATATATGTTAAATAGGAAAGAAATCTTCTTGTAAACATTCCCAAGAAGATCTCATTCATTAAATTAGTGTCTAACATGGCAATGATAAGAAAAAAAAAAACATTACCTTTTTCTACCATTTTTAATCTTAGTATATATCTTACTTGAAGGATTGCAAAATTATAACACTAAAGATGCATTTTTAGTTTTGGTGGGTAGATATTAGGTGGTTGAACACTTATATTTATAGTTTCTTACAATTTTTACCCTATAAGTATTTATTTATTTTCTCATTCTAAATATGTAAAGAAAGTCAAGAATGACCTACTGTTTATGTCAATTAGTTACCTATAATGCTTTTGAATTATATCATACCTTATCAATCAATGTAAAGTTATTACCTACATAGGGGTATGTGCATGGAAATGGGGGACCAAAAGGAGGTCAAAAGTAGCCACTTCTTTTTTGAAATTAGTAAAAATTGATCTTGGATGAGAAATTGAAGATAGTCACACTCAAAATTTGAAGATGTAACAATAACAAGATTGCTAGTGCTCAGAATCTAGTTTCTAATTTTTTTTTTTTAACATGGTGAAGATTAAGAGGTCAAATATGGGGAGCACACAAAATGCTCCTAATTTTTTAGGAAAAATATAACATAGCATCTAGTGTGCTCCCCTAAAATATTGACTTTTTTTTAAGTATTTCACAAATATCTTTGATGGAAAATTAGCTAAAATAACATAATTTATGCCTTTTTTTAATAAATGTGTGATTTTTTATGAATTTTCAAAATGGACACATCCTGAAGAACAAAAAAATTGAGTGTGCTCCCCCATAATTTTTTTGAAAACTAAATAAAAATAAATCTTTTATTTGAATGTGTATAGAATTGAGTCCAGAATCTAAAAATGTAATTTGTTTCAAATTTGAATGAACTGATAAAAAATGACACCAAAAATAGTATACATAGGTTTTCAGAAAAAAAAAAAAAAGATACTCAAAAAAGAAATTGAAGATGAAAATCTTAATGCTTTTAGATTTTAGAAAACATTACATGGTTAAAAGCTAATAAAAAACTTGAAGTCATCCTAACATTTTTTCATATTAACATTGAAAAATATGTAAACCTGATGGAGAGCATGCTTGAGATTTAGTTGTTTTTCTATATTTTCTTGAAAATGCATCTTCAAGCGCATTACATGTAGGCCCAACCCTTTGGCTTAGATATCCAAGCCCAAGGGTGGGATTCTAAAACAAGTTTAAATGAAACACATTCACATTATAATGCATGCACATTATAACGTGCATGCATTATAAATTTTAAAAAGTGGGTGTTTTCTTTGTTTTTAATAAAAATAACACGAGCACATTATAATGCGCTTGTGTTATGGCTCAGGATTTTTGAGTCATCCTAAGCCATAATGCTAGCACATCATAACATGCTCGCATTATGTCATATTTTATTTCAAATTAATTTTTGGCCCTTTTTTGGGCCCCCATCTTGGTGCACATAATATTTTTAATGTATTTTATTTTCATAATCTTCAATCAAAATTTATTCAAGACTTTCCTCTTGGAGTTAGGTGTGATAAGTGACAGGTTGTCATTAGACCTAGCACTTTAGTTGAAAATTTATCAATTTTTTCGATCGGGTTGTGTCCAAGGCTGTATGTAATAGGGGAGGAGATTCAGACATTTTAGTTTAGCAACAATTTTCTTATTTTTTATTCTTTAAGAAAAGACTTTATAAAGCAAATTCTAACTAAAAAGCATGGAAATCTAAGCTTAAGGAAGATCTTTGAATGCAACTAAAATTCATTAACTAACTCATATTGATCTATGGACTCAAGAAATATTTAATCTAAGAAAGCATGAGAACACCAAATTCTGGACTATGCTACCAACTTTTACTAAACTACAGAAACTTGAATCATGCAAGAACTCTGGAACTTCTTTACTACACGAAATGGAAAGACAAAGATCTGGAACTCTAAAATATCTTAGTTGAAAACACACAATAATGTAGAACTACAACTTGAATTTATATTCAACTTAAGATAATAATCACAACACAAGCCCTGTAGGTTAACACAGTTTTACCACTATACTTCAAAACATAACATAATAAAACAGAACAAAAATGATAATAAAGATAACAACACATTCACATGATAAACAAAATTACTTAAATCTATCTAATTCCTTCCGTTTTGTTCCTGGAAGACAAATAGTTGACAATGCCATCTCCACGCATGAGATTATTCATTCGATGGATATAAGCAACACCCCTAGCATGGCTCTTAAACTGGACATCTCTAAGGCCTATGACATAATTTCTTGGGACTTTCTCTTTATGTTTCTTAGGAAATTTGGATTTCAGGATAAATTGATAACCTTGATATGGGAATGTGTCACTACTATTAAGTATTTGGTGCTGGTCAATGGTTCTCCCCCAGGGATTCTTTAATGCGAGCAGAGGTATTAGATAGGGAGACCCCTTTTGCCCTATCTATTCATCATTATGACTGAGATCCTAGGCAAGAACATTCTTTCTTGCCTGGATATACAGGACTTGAAGGGGATCAGAGCTGCATCTATGTTGGGGCCCTCGGCTGTCCAACATTTTGTTGACGACACTATGTTGTTTGGTGTGGCCTTGATAGTGGAAGCTAGAAGATGGAAAGACCTACTAAACTCTTATGCTGATGCCTTAGGACAGTGCATAAATTATGAAAAGAGCAATGTGTTCATCTTCAATGTAGATCTGGAACTCTAGGAGAAGGTTAAAAAGATTCTAAGCTGCAATAAGGCCAACCTCCCGACTACTTACCTTGGTCTCCCCCTCACTGTCAAGGAAGTGACCCCCACTTTCTGGAACTCTATCCTAGAGAGAATACAAAAGAAGATGGAGCTGGAAAGGTAAACTTCTAAGCCAAGCTGGTAAGCATCAACTCCTGAAGGCCTCCCTATAAGGTATCCCCACCTACTTTCTTACCCTCTTCAAAATGCCCATCTGATACATTGCAAATAAGTTTGAAAAGATTTAGAAAACCTTTCTTTGGATGGGCGTTGAGGAAAAGAAGAGAATTTCTCTCATTGAATGGGATAAAATTTGTGTTCCCAAGTTCTAAGGGGGATTGGGTATCAGAAAGACTCAAATGATGAATAAAGCCTTACTGGCCAAGGTTGGATGGAATTTCCTTAAGGAGGATAAGGATTGGGTATAGATAATGAGAGCCAAGTACCTCCATAATGGAGAAAAGATTGGGATAATGGAGAGGGAGAACCTACCTAAAGGCTCTGTCATTTGGAACAAAATGATCAAAACAAAAACTATAACTCAAGGTATTAAGTGGAAGCTATGAAAGGGAGACAAAATCAAGTTCTAGGATGACAGCTAGCTACATGAGGTCCCTCTGTCCAACCAAGATAATATCAACACCAAAGCTAGAGCTATCACTCATTTTGGGGAGTTTGTCAGCAATTACATCATAGTTCAAACTTAGGGCCAAAGACAGTGGAGGAACATAACTGACTATTAGAAGGATAGCTAGCCTAGAGATCAAGGGTGGTTGTCTCTGCAATTGGAATTGAGCAATTACAAAATTCCTTTATTATCCAGAGGATGAGATTCTTTGTGCCTAGGATAAGAAGGGGGCCTTCTCAGTTAAATCAGCTTACAATATGCTGACCAACAATAATTAGGATAGTAGTTTGTGGAAGAAAGTCTGGAACAAAAACCTGACTCCTAAGATCAACTTTTTCTGGTGGTCTACCACCCACCACAAAATCCTTGCTATTGATAATCTCAACAAGAGAGGTTTCCAACTTGTTAACAGATGTATTCTTTGCCAGAAAGAGGAAGAGTCTATACATCACATTCTTTTCCACTGTGACTTCACTAAAGAGGTTTGGGGAAGGACCTTGGATAAACTCAGCATAGTCTAGGTTCACAATGAAAACCTCAAGGATTTCATTCATGGTTGGTTATCCCCCTTTACTCACCCCAAGATCAAAGAGCAATGGAGGAAAATTCCCCACACCTGGGGTGGAGTATTTGGAAAGAAAGGAATAATAGAAATTTTAGGGAAATGGCTAAGAGTGCCAAGGATGTCTTTTTCTCCTTTTGCATAATGGTCTTGAAAATACATCCATCAGCAATCTGAAAGTTGCTAAGGAACCCCCCACTCAGCTAGAATTCCAGATCGCCAAAAACTGGGGTCTGATAGCTGATATGAACACCTTTGACAACTCTAAGCAGCTTGCTAGGCAAAACACCATCTGGAGACCTCCTCCCAAGGACTGGGTCAAACTCAATTTTGATGGTGTGGAGAAAAAGACCACTGGCCTAGCCAGTGGAGGTGGGGTCATCAGGAGTGATTAGAGGAAACTTATTGCTGCTTATGCTGGGGGCATTGGTACCCAGTCCAACAATGTGGCTAAGGGGCTAACCCTCTTATGGGGGCTTAAATTGGCCCTCTCATTGGGAGTGGATAAGTTACAAATCGAGGGAGACTCAAAAATTATTGTTGACGCTGCTCTGGGCAAGACTGATAGTGGATGGAAACTTAAGGACATCACTGAGCATATTAAGAGCTTATTGATTGGGTTCACATAGAAAGAGATAGGACACACCTATCAGGAAGGTAATTGTTATCTCTAAAAGTTACACCCTACCAATTTGCAGAAATTGGTACTCTAGAGGAACATGGAAACACTCCTATGGATGTGGGTCACCTGGAAACTGGAGTGAATCTCTGGAGAAGGCCAGCTTCCTAACTTTATATCACCTAAAAACTTACTATTCTATGGCTTTGACAAGGAAAAGGATAAGAAAGACATGCATTAAAACTGGAAACTAAAATTCTAAGGGTGATACACCTAGCTAAAAGGAATATGAAACACAAATACATGCACTTGTTGTAATGATAGGAAAAATGTTTGTACAACTTGCTACTGTATACTTTTCAATAAATATTTCACAGACAAGTCCTAGTGTTTAGACTTTTAAAAGGAAAGATAACTTCACATTTAAAAGCATTTCACACTTTTAGACACAATATGCAACCTACATTGGTATAATTTCTACATAAAGGCTATAAAATCTGAGACAAAGCTATAAGGAAATAAGTATTACCTCACAGATAAATCAATCAATCAGTTGGTAAGCACAGTAATGCAAAGGAACAAATAGGCTAAAATCCAAATCAATGATACTCAAGGCATTCACTGTATTTCATATCAAATAAAATGAGTTACAAAAGATGCTAAAATTTGAGCAAGGATGTCAAAATCACAAGTCTCTCCAAACTGTATAATCAGAACTCCATACAAAAAAGCCATAAAAGTGACTATATCCACCACTATCCAAGTAGTTCCACCAAACAAGGAGCTAGAAACAAACTGGGGTCGGATGCCCACAAAAAGCCTAGAATACAGGACCTAAATCCTCTCCAAAAGAGTCCATAATGCAAGAAAAAGTCCATCATGACTTAGTCTAACATGATGACTCATGAAAACCACTCCTACAAGACTCTAAAAGCAATAAAATCACTCCTAGATACCTTTCAACAATCAAGTCAATCCATAACTACCTAACTGCCTTTGTGACTTAGTCAATCTTTCTCTCCTCCAAGGCAAACCAAATGGCTATATTCTTGGCATATGTCTGCCAACTCCATCCATACTTCAACTATATTCTCTCAAAGTCAATAAAGCCTCTTAAATAGACTCCATGCTCTCCTTTGCATTAAAAGTAACAATAACCCTCAAATGATTTATAAGGTCATCATTTTGAGGTTATTGGTTTACATTACACAATGCATGCAAAGAAAAAATAAATACAAGAATGAAAAATAGCACCGAAGTGCTTACCCTAGTACAAAGGGGATAAAAGACTTAACAAAAGTCTCAACATGTTCGGCCACCCCATGCTAGGTATTACATTCTATAAGGTTTTGACCACAGGCTATTTTAGATGATATGCAAAATATAAAAGGCAAGAAAGAAAAAGCCTATCGGGCTTTTAGGGTTATGAAACCCTAAAGACATAAAAGTAACTTTTTTGACCTCATTTACACTTTGCAATCTTGCAATTTTGCTCTGCCATTGTTTCACCACCATGAGGGTTTGATCTCTGAACTTACTGTAGATGAATCTACTATTTTCGAAGGCATTTACAAAGGCATCCTTGATATCTGCTGGTCTTATAGCTGAAGGTAAGTTTGATGAACTTGTTTCTTGGAAGTTACACTACAAATCTCCAGTATTCCTACTGCTTTTCATTACTATATATGCTAGAGATCTCTGCATTTTTCATGGCTGTGATGGGGGACTACATTCCATGCATATGTAAATATACTTGACAGGAACAGAAAGTAGTAAGATTTATCACTTCTATTCAAAAACATTCTTCTATGCATATGAATTTTCTGTATATGGTTTTTTTTTTTTGAAAATAATGAAAACAAAAGTTTATTTTCATTAGGGTTTGTAGATACCCTTGGTCACTTTTGAATGGCTATGGAATATAACAGCAGTTGAGGCTTCAAAAATAATTTTAAATACAATGTTACTTTTTTTGGTAATGAAGAAATGCAGTTCATTTTTCTTTTCTGATTTTTGACTTAGGGTTTTTAAAAAAACAAAAAGCCTCATTCTATTCTAAATGGCCATGGAAAAAGATAGGTCTTACTGTGGTTTTTATTGTAAAATAAGGCATTTTTGAATGAAAAACAAGGGTTCTACAAAACAAACTCTTAATGTATTTCACCTCCTTCTGTTCATTTTTAGACCTCCTGTAGCTACTTCACCATTATTTGTCTTTATGCTTTCTGTAGATATATCCTTTGCATGGGATTCTCTATACTTTGGCAGAATATTTTTATATCTGGCTCTTTGAATGAGAAGCTAGGGTTTATTCTTGATAGGGTTTCAATAGAACAAACCCTATTTTTGTATATACATACTTCCTGTAGCTTTTCACGATTTTATGTCTTTGGTAATGAAGAGATGAAGTTTGTTCTCTTTTTGTCACTGAAAAAATGAAGCTAGGGTTTTATAGGAAACAACTCCTCGCATTATTTTTCTTCATCCTGTATATATATAGTTCCTATATGAGATTCTCTATATTTTTAGCAGAACATCACTATATTTGGTTCTTTGACATCTTAGGGTTTTGTCAAACCCTAACTGTATTCTCTAATGGTCATGAAAAATATCACTTACTTTGTCTTTCTTCTGCAAAAATAAGGCATTTTTACTCCCTTCTTTGTCACTAAATCTCTATATTTCTATTCATTTTGAACATTTTATGTTGTAGCATTCATGAACTTGGCATTATTTTTGGTATATGCTCTTCTTACAATTTAAAATGAACAAGTGTACAGATTCTGGCCATTCTGATTTCTGAACATATTTTATGTACCTGTCATGAACTTGGAAAGATTTACTTCAAAAATATTTGTAATGTGGTAAGGAGCCTGTAGCTTGATATTTAAATCTGAATCTATATATTTTTGTCTATTTTGCATATATTCTCTTGTAGTATCTTTAGAATAGACAAAACTATATAGAGATTGAACTATTAGTCCCTTTCATCTTGTACCAGTCTCCAAGGCTACTTTACTACTTTAGCTGTCTCTGATCATTTTGACAGTCACACCTTACTTGTCTCTTCACTACTAAATCCTCGTACTCGTGACTCTACATGATTGTTCTTGTTTAGTATCATATAGGACTACTCCTTCAACATCAAGGCCCTAACTCTTATCTACCCTTTAATAGTCCTCTAATTTATTGATAGTTCATGGAAACTACAATGAAATGGAACTATGTCATAACCTTTATCTACCATTCTTCATGCTCTATGGCACATGATTGATCTCTATTTCATTGTTTGACATTGTGGTTGTTCCTTTTCCTATGACTACTCCTTCATGAGTATGTTGTTCTTATGTTGCCTTTAACAGTCTTTGTGACTGTTATTTGAGAGATGACTATTGTTTTGAAAGGACAGTGATTTCTTTATTGATCTTTTGTTTACTGTCAAAGACCTGACTGTGTTTACCATTTGTTAGACTGTCCTTCTACATTTCCAATTGGTTGTTCCTCTAAAAACTCTCTCCTGGTTTAGATTTGCAGGGTCACTCTATGACTTGCATTTTCCTTCTTTAATTATGATTGTCCCAGCTGTTATAGATTGCTCCTTTATGGTCTTGCTTATCATCTTTAAATGAAGATTGTATTTGATAAATATACATGAAATACTCTGTAATGGCTATGAGCTGGGCTCAACCCTTGTGGGAGTCACATTTTTCTCCACTCATAATGTAATCTGATGAATCAAACAGAAACATAATTACACCTGTATCTGCACATGAAGCAAACTTGTTAGAAAATAAATGCATATTTTGGATGTGTTTGATGACTTGATTGTTCTCTAGGACATCCAAGGTATGCATTGCTTATTTAATGCATTTGAGGATTAGTTTATACATGCATAGGTGTTTGTTCATGTAAAGTTTGGGACCTTTCATTGCTTAGAGAATTGCTCTAACAACACTATTTTTTCTAGATGCAGGAACTAGGAGCAACATGGAGTTTGGAAAGATAGAAACAACTCAAGATAGCAGCAAGATGACACATCAGAACCAGTCATTCTTAGGCAATGACTGGCCTCTAACCTTACATGCACATTTATTTCTATTTACTTATTCATGTACATATTTTTCTTCAATTCCATTGAATAAGAAAAGTTAATCTCACGGCTTGTGTGAGATAATGTACATTTTACATTCAATAAAGATTATTTCTTTGTTCAGAAAAGATTTGTGTAAATATTTCTTATATTACATACACTTGGATAAATGCAGTAATTTTATAAACATAATCTTTTGAATTATTTCATTTATGTACTTGAATGTAATGTAGAAAAGATTAGATGAAATGTACCTTTTAAGTTTTGAATCAAAGCTCTACCTGATTGAGTTGTTAGCGAAAATAGGTAACAATAATAAAGTGGCTAATGGCATGGCCAACCTGGGTAAGAACTTGAGAAATGGGAAATGCTAGAAAAAGTTTAAAAACCTTCCTACACAGATCCAAAACCTCCTACGTAAGGAGCAAGACTCTATACCAAATCCACCACAAGTATAAATCAAGATAGGTCAAATACCCTACCTAAGGTTCGCCTTAGGAGTTGTATGAAGTGTGACCCTAATAATATTGTTGGTAATATTATTAAAGATTCCAGAAGATTCAGTGGCAGGATGGGTTATCACCAGATCAAATTAAAGAGAATAATTATTTGCATCAATATGATGTGTAACCAAAGCACCATGATGACTTGGATGCTTCAAGGGGTGAATCACATGGCCACTCACGTGACCTTTGGTTGGTTTAACACTTTTAGTTTCTGTAGCACCCATTTTCATGATTTTCTCAAGGTTCACAATCATAAGATGGGTTGGCATACTAATTTGCATGAGGCAAATTTATGGAATTATGTCATTTCAAACTAGTGAAGTGACAAGTTGCTTATTAATCTATGTGCCTTGCATTGCTCTACATTTCATATTTGCAGTGGTATTGATTATCAGCTACAAAGAGCTTTCTTGTCTAAAATTTCTGCTAAGTGTTGTTGCTTACTACAAATGGGGGGATAGGACTCGAACTGAACCAATCTTGCAAGGAATTTAGTTCAAATGAGATCCTTTGGCATATCTTCCAGGAGGGTGGGGTGGCATCATTCTTAGAATGCCTTCAAGGGCATGATGAGAATCTTTCCATGTAGTTTGGGCAATCTTGGGCAAACAGACATGTCTAAGTTGGAGGCATTGGTTTTAAAGTGTCCAAAGAAGTCATTGGGTTGGCTACGGTAATGCCCACAAATGGTGTAAAACATAAGAAGACCAGTAAAGTCTCAGACCTAGAGGGAATGGCTCTATTTTTTAAAAAAGGTGAAGTTTTGCATAGCTTGCAAGGTGGGTTCGACAGAGAACAGCTCTCCAAACCTTGGGACGACGTTTGCCATATGATCATCAAGTATTTTACAGTTGACGGTAGGTTTCGTCACTTCGTCCATTACCACTTTTGTTTTGTTGAATCATTTTAGATGTAGTAAATTCACAAGCTTTCCATTTTATCTGCTTTCTTCCTTGGAAGTTTCTGTTGAGGCTACCATTGAACAACACAAGACCGACCTTGAGAAACCCCCTATTCTGCTCCACTAGGGGCTTATTTATAGGCTATGCAAATTTCACTTAGCCCTTTGCCCCCTAAGACTATCACTACCACCTGCATTGACATCTCCTCTATGAATCCTAAACCTAAGCTGAAACTTACCCATAGCAACCTTGGGATTATCATTGAAGTAACTCTTGAAAAATACACCCACTCCCACAAAATTGCTAAGGCCTCTTCTACCTAAAAGAAACCCTCTTGAAAAATGTGAACCAAATAGACCCTAATATGGCCAAACCTAAACTCACCAAAAGAAAGCTTGTTATTGGTGATGCTAAGGGTGACACTCACCATAAGAAGGTTAAGGAGGGGAAGGAAGGTGGTAGCCTCTATGATTTCTGAGGATAATCCAAAAATGGAAGTGCACAACCTTGAAATTGAGGCTGAGGGTTCTATGGATGGAGGGGATGGTAGTGCGGACAAGAAAGACAAGGAGTATGTGATACCTCAGAGCAAGGTTAGGGCTCCATCGACCAGCAAGTTGAAGAGATTGGCCGCTAAACCTACCCCTGTGCGTAAGGAGCAAGTGTATTCTACAGAGTCTGAAAGTTGTGAGGAGAACCTAGATGGCATGGACAAGACTAAGAACTAGGAGGAGACTATGGTCCTGGAGACAATAGATGAAGGCCTAAGTAATTTCCCTAAACTTAACGTTCAGGGGTCGAAGACGGATAGCTCTGAGAAAACTAAACAGGATACTAGAAAGAACAAGGGAAAGAAGATTACCATAAAAGACAAGAAGATCGAGGACATCAATAGCATAATGATGAAACTGGAGAAGAAGTTCATGATCCTGGCTAGGTTCACCTCTAAAGTGATGCATAGGTCTACGACGACTCTAGCAATGTTGTAGGACATAGAGCTCACCAGGCATGGCATGAAGGATAAAGAGCTGAAGGAGTATGAGGACATGTTCCAATTTCTTACTGAGGATTGGGAACAACTCTTCAATTAGCTCAGGGGGTTTTCTATGTTTTAATGTTTTTGTTTATTGTCTGTCTGTTGTTAAATTGTTGTTTCTATTTTTTTTTGTTGTTGGTGGATCTTTTTGCTGACTCTCTGGCATGCCCTTGGGGCTAATGTGTAATGGGCTCAGCACCCTTGTGTTGCTGCTTATCTTATCAAAAACATGTTCCAATCCAATTCCACATAATTACACATACATAAACTTATCTTGTCTCAGAGAAACTTCTATTCATTTCATTCATAGTATATTTCTATTTGAAAAACATCAGGTTTTTATCACTTCCAAATCCCTAAATCTAGGGTGGCCCATTATTGCCTCTTAAAAGTCTTATAAAAACATAACAGAATTGATTAAACAAGTTTGTCTTTTAGTGCCATAAAGAGGGCTCTGAGTGGAACCTTAAATGCTTCAAGTGTCTTTTGAATAACAGAAAAATAAATGAAAATGCCATATGGATGAAAGAGTAGCAGACAACTGAAGTTTTCAATTATCAATTTATTTAATTTTCAGTCCTCATATACATCATGTCCCACCTCAGAATACCAAAGAAAACATACGACATCATCAACCAAAAAATGTGGGATTTATTTTGGAAAGCCACCTTTGAAGAACAAAAGTTTCCACTAATAGCATGAGATAAAATATGAAATCCAAAATCAACAAGGCGAGTAGGTCTTTGAAAATTGCCAACACTCAATACTGCATTAGGGGAAAAACTAGTCTAGATCTTATACTTTAATCCTTAGCTCAAGTGGGTCAGAGAACACGTAGTTGGATTCCCCATACCCTATGAGAATTCTCACCATAGCTAATCCTCCCTATGGGTTAGTAATATGGAATTTCCTTTTTTCTTGAAGGAACCTAATCATGAAACATATTACATGGGAAGTAAAAGACGGGACATGCATTATTTTGGGACGATTCATGGAATGGATACCCATCTATGAAAGGTATATGAAATCTATGATAAGAATGCTTTCAGATTATACTGTGTGTGTTTTTTTGTCAACGTTTCAGATCACACTCAGTGATCCATCATCAGGAAGAGGAAACAAGTGAATAGGATGCAGAAACTTAGCATTATATGAAATATAGCCAAGGCTAGGGAGATCTTGGTTAATGTGTGGGGGCACCATGCTAGAGATTATTTAACTATGAGTGAGTGGGATGGTTGGAAAGAATGGAAGTGTAAATATCTTCAAGGCCTAGACATCCCTAAGGCACAAAAAGAAAGCCCGATGGTTGAGCTTTTGGTAGGAAGGTTTTTATATCAAATGGAGTAGTATGAAGATAGGGAAATATAATGTTAAGATTTTATACACAATATAAGAAGTTGCATTGTAAAAGGAGGATTGGCCCATTCATTTATGTTGGTAGAAATAGTGCCTACCAAAAGTAAGGGCCTTCACTTGGGCAACACTACAAAAGAGAATTCTAATAGGGGATAGATTACGAAGACTAGGTTTTAAGGGCCCCTCCAAATGTGTGCTATGCAAGGAGAATGAGGAAACCATATATCACCTACTTCTAAGTTGTAAATTTGTTGAATCATGCTGGAAAAAAGTTTAGAATTTTTTGAATTGGTTTAGTCCTCTTCCCTAAGATATTCACTCATTTGTAGCCTAGCCAATTCTTCATAAAAATGTTATCTTCTCAACTATTTGGACCATCTACCCCTCACTAGTGATTTGGGAGTTGTGGAAAGAAAGAAATAGAAGACTATTCCAAGGCAAAGAGATGATAGGTGATTTTTTTTCACAAAGTGGAAAATGCCACTGTGGAAGTAGTTAACAATGCAACAAGAAATCAAACACCTAAGAAGAGTTCATTCATGGATTAGGATAATGAAATTTATAAATCCTAGATGGGTTTGGTGGTCCCCCTATTTATGGGGTGGCTTGGGCTCATCTAACATCCTATCCAAAAGTAAATGCAAGGTGGATCCCATCAGATGTGGATTGACACAAACTAAACTTTGATGGTGTAGCTAGAGGAATCCAAGCCAATTTGGAGTAGGATGTATAATCAAAAACTGTCATTGGGAGATGATAACTGTAGTGGCTAAGAAACTTACATAGGGAATGAATAATGAATCCGAAGTCTAAGTGCTATTACTTGGCCTTCAAACATGTAAAAAATTGGGACTATTGAAAGTTCAAATAAATTAAGACTCTCAAATAATACTTAATGCCATTAAAAAACATAGATCTCCCAATTGGAAGATATGCAACTTATTGAATTTTGCTAGGCTTTACTTGACCAGTTTCAATAATACTCAATTAACCACATCTACCAAGAAGCCAATGTAGAAGCTGACATGTTAGCAAAATTGGTGATCAACTTGGAGAGATACTATCATTGTGCTAACTCTCTAGGCTTGTAGTAGGATTTAGTGCTAGAGTTATTGCAAGTATGTGCTAATCGGTGTTTTCATTGATGTCAACATGCTTTTGTTGTCGTTGGTGTCAATTGTGTCTTCTGATAAAGTTGTTGTTGTTTGATTAAGTTGTCTTGATATAGGTGGTTTGGTTTCTATGTTGAAGTGCCGAAGATGTTAAGAATATACTTCTGATATTGAGTTTCCAAGTGCTTTTGAGAAATTTTGATTAATACTAGAAATAGTGTCTTCTGACTTACAGAGTGTTGTTCGAGTTTTTGATCCACATTTCTTCTATGTTAGAGATCTGAGTGTGTGGTTTGGATATGTTGTCAAGAAGTGTTTGAAGATACTAAATCTAGAATTTGGTGCTCTGGATTTCTATGTAGTGAAATTTATGTTCACGAGTTTGAGAACAGTATTTGACAGTGTTTCTGAGTTGTGCAAAAGTGTCTGGGAGAAAGTATTTTTCTCTGCATTCCTTCGTAGAAAGGTTTAAGGTGTTGTGGTTCTATATATGTGTTCATAAGGATCTTACCTATCTTCCTTCCAAAATTTTTGTGATTTGGTGCTTTGGAAAGCAATTTATTAGGTGGCAGAGTTCGACAGTGTTGTGTTTAGGTGAAAGTTGTTGTAGCAGAATTTGTTAGTTTCCAAGTGACTTCAAGATGTTTCTAGACTATGTTAAAGCCATGTGTATGGTCCACAAGTTATAGTTGTGATCGTGGAAGTGTGTGATCAAGAATTCCTTATGTTTACACTATTTGGACGACCTTGAATGTTTGCGCTGATTAAGGAGTTGATTTGATGATTATGTGAGTGTTGTGTAGTGTTCTTGGATAGATTTGGGTTTGAGCTAAGGCATAGATTGGTTTTCCTTCATTCCCTTGTACCATGGAATGTTTAGGTTCATATCTAATTCAAAAATTGTGTGTTTGTCGACCTTGGAGATTGTGTTGCCAGCCTTGAAGATTGTTTCAAAGGTAATGATTGCATAAATAATTGTTAAGGATTCATGGATGTGTGTGTACAAATGGGGGATATGATGTTGTGATGCAAATTTGATCAGGGAAGTAAGGGCTTTCATGTGTAAGGCTACCAGATGTAGTGATAGAAGGTGTCTACTTTTTTTGGTGATGCTGTGAAGGTGTTGTGTATGTTGTGCATAATGAGCTTCATTGGAACTGAACTCCATGCATAGGTTAGATGCAACTATATCAGTTCAAAGTCTGGTAGTGAGCCATTCTCTTCTTCTTTCTTTCTTTTTTCAGTGGGTAGTGAGTCCAGTTGGACAATAAGTCCCCTGTAGTGAGCATTCTCTCTATGCCAGTGAGCCTTTGTAATTCAGTATTGTTACTACATTATATTGTGAGCTAATCCTCACCGTGGTTTTTCCCTTTTAGGGTTTTCCATGTAAAAATATGGTGTTGTCTTGTGCATGGTGTTGATGTGTTCAAGTTTTTGTTATATGCTTTTCATGTTTAAACTTCATAACAGATTAAGGGTTTAAGTGAACTAATGTGGATGTGATTATGTTTATGAGAGTTTTAAGTTTTTGATACAACTAATTCACCCCCCCTTTCAATTGTCTTGTGCCTTCAACAATTGATATCAGAGCAAGGTTCCTTTGAAGAAAGCTTAACAGCTTAAGGTAGATTCAGGATAGCACACAAGAAAGATACTCCCTTGATTGATGGATCAAATTATGCACTCTGGAAGGTAAGGATGGAAGCCTTTCTAATTTCTCTTGGTTATGAGGTTTGGAAACGCATCAAGTCCGATTACATTATACCCGAGAAAGGTGTAAATACTGAAGATGAAATCAAAGCTGCTAAAATAGATGGTAAGGCAAAACATGCTCTCTTAAGTGGACTTACTAATTCTGAGTTGGTGAAAGTTGTGAATTTGAAAACTGCTAATGAGATTTGGAAAAGGTTGGAAAGTTTCTATGAAGGAGATGAGAAGGTTAAACAAGCTAAAATGCAAAATTTGAGGCTCACTCATGAGACCATGCATATGTCTGAAGATGAAAACATTACAAACTACATACAGAAGGTGAACAAAGTTGTCAATGGCATCAAGGGACTTGGTGGAAATATAGATGATCAAGAAGTAATATTGAAGGTACTGAGAACTCTTCCTAAATCTTATAGTCATAAGGTTTCTGCTATTGAAGAATTACAAAACTTGAGTACATTTACCAAAGTTCAGTTGCTTGCCACACTAACTACTTTTGAAATAAGAGAGTTTGGCACATATAGTGGAACGATAAAAGATGAGACTAGTTTTAAAGCTGGTAAAACAAAGAAGATTGTTGAATTAAAACTAGAAGACTTTGATGAAGTGGAAGCTAACTTTGTGAGAAGGATTAAAAAGGGTACTGGTAAGTTCAATGGTAAGTTGCATTTTAAATGTTTTAGTTGTGGAAAAATAGGTCATTATGCTTCAAGGTGTCCAGATAGAGCTCTAAGAATTAAGAATAAGGAAAACATAGGAAGGATACTCAAGAAAAATTACTATGCAAGAATTTCTGATGATGAATCAAATTTTAAGGATGATAATGATGATGAATGCTTATTTATTGTCATAAGAGATGAAACTGGTTCTGCTAACTCTGGAAGCTGTGTGAAGGAAAAGAATTTGGAAGCTTGCACTAACCCTAAAGGGACTGTAATATCTGCTTTTCATGCTAGGAGTGAAAATGATAATTGGGTCATTGACAGTGGATGCTCAAATCATATGACAGGTGATAAGAGTAAATTTATTAAACTTAAAAATTTTGATGGTGGAGTAGTTAGGCTTGGTGGTGAGGAAGCTACTAAGATTTGTGGAAAGATTCAACCAGTTTTGATGGAAAACATAACACCGATGATGTTCTTTATGTCAAAGGTTTAAAGCATAATCTCTTGAGTGTTGGATAGATGTGTAGCAAGGGTTACAATCTTATGTTTTAGAATGATGGATGTGAGATCAAAAAAAGGTTTGGAACAATAATTGTTGCTGGAAAGAAGACTGGTGGAAATGTTTATCATCTCAAAGGTGGTGTTAGTTATTGCTTTATGACTTAGATTAGTGAGAGTTGGTAATGGCATAGGATATTCTGTCACATCAACTTTGATAGCCTAGTAAGGATAAGTTTAGTTCAAGTTGTGAGAGATCTACCAAAGTTAACAAAGCCTATTATTGTTGTTTGTAAGGAATGTCAGTTTGGAAAGTAAACAAGAAGAATCTTCAAAAGCAAGGATCGGTCATCTACTGGACTATTGGAGTTGGTGCATATAGACCTATGTGGTCCTACCAAAGTAAGGAGTTTTCAAGGTGACATGTATTTCATGTTATTTATTGATGATTTCTCTAGAATGACTTAGGTCACTTTTCTTAAGGAAAAATTAGAAGCTCTAGATAAGTTTAAAGCTTTTAAAGCAATGGTTGAAAATGAATTGCATATGAAAATCAAAGTTTTGAGGTCTGATAGAGGTGGAGAGTTTACTTCTAATGAGTTTAACATGTTTTGTGAGAATCATGGGATAAAGAGGCATCTATCTACACCTAGAACTCCTCAGTAGAATGAAGTGGTTGAAAGGAAGAACATGACGGTTCAAGAAGCTACAAGGACAATGATAAAGGAAGAAAACCTACCAGAAGTCTACTGGAAAGAAGAAATTCACACTGCTATCTACATACAGAATCTAGAGTATAGGTGAAAGCAAATGACACAAAGACTCCCTATGAGCTATGGTATGGAAGGATTCCCACTGCTAAATATTTAAAAGTTTTTGGAAGTAAATGAACTATATAAGAAGAGATGAAGAACTAGGAAAGTTTGATGCAAGATGTGATGAAGGTATTTTCCTTGGATACTCTGACAAAAGAAAAGCTTACCATTGCTATAATAAGAGACTAAGAAAGATTGTTGAAAGTGCTAATGTTAAGGTTGATGAAGATATACATAATTTTTCAAAGATTAATGGATTTAAATTGATGAGACTTCTTGTGGAGAAAAAGAAGAAACTAAAGAAAAGGAAGTACATGTTGAAGAATAAGAAGCTCCGGAAATAGAAGTACAAGTTGAAGAACAAGAAGTTTCAGAAAAAGTTCCTAAAACTCCTAAATATGTGCAGAGGCATCACACTGAAGATTAGATCATTGGTGATAGGAGCAAAGGTGCATTGACAAGAAGTAGAGCTCCTGAAGAATAGGTAAATCTATGTTTACTCTCTAAAGTTGAACCTAAAATAGTGGTTGAGGCATGCAAGGATGAGTATTGGATTAAGGCTATGGAAGAAGAACTAATGCAGATTGAGAAGAATCAGACTTGGGAACTTGTCCCAAGACCAAAGAATAAGAATGTGATTGGAACTGAGTGGACCTATACAAAAACAAGTTGAATGAGAATGGAGAAGTGGTAAGGAACAAGGTAAACTTGTGTGTAAGGGGTACTCACAAGTGGAAGGAATAGACTATGAGGAAACTTTTGCTCCGGTTGCAAGAATGGAGGCTATTAGGTTGTTTCTGGCTTATGCAACACATACGGATATCAAGGCATATCAAATGGATGTGAAGTCTTCTTTTCTGAATGGTGAGATGGAAGAGGAAGTATACATAGAGCAACCGGATGGATTTTAGTTGTCAAACAAACTAGATATAGTATGCAGGTTGAAGAAGGCATTGTATGGACTGAAGCAAGCTCCCAGAGCTTGGTATGCAAGGTTAGACAGGTATTTGTTGTAGCAGGGATTTAGTAAAGGGTCTACAAACAATAATTTGTACATCAAGGTAAGAAAAGATCAAATCCTGATTATTGAGGTCTATGTGGATGACACAATCTTTGGTGGAAATGAAGGTATGTGTAAGGACTTTACAAATGAAATGCAAAAAGAATTTGAGATGTCAATGTGTGGAGAGATGAACTTCTTCCTTGGATTGAAAATTAATCAGACAGATAAGGGCATTTTCATCTCACAATCAAAGTATGTCGAGGAACTATTGAAGACGTTTGGAATGGAATATTCTAAACCAGTTTGTACCTTGATGACAACTGGTTGTAAGCTGAGAAAGAATGATGAATCCCCTAAGGCAAGTCAGAGAAATTATAGATAAATGATTGGAGGATTGTTGTACCTAACTGCTACTAGACCAGAAATCATGCATGTAGTCTATCTTGTGGCAAGATTTTAAGAAGATCTTAGAGAGTCACATGTCATGGTAGTGAAGAGGATATTTAGGTATTTGAAGGACACTCCAGATCATGGTTTGTGGTATCCTAAGAACAAAGACTTTACCCTAAGTGCCTACACAGATGTAGATTGGGCCAAATGTGTAGATGATAGGAAAAGTACAAGTGGTGGTGCATTCTTTCGTGGAGATAGAGTTGTATCATGGCTAAGAAAGAAGCAAGATTCAGTGTCCTTATCTACTGCAGGGGCAGAGTACATTACATTTTCATCCTATTGTACACAGGTGCTATGGATGAGACAAACCTTGAAGGATATCAAAGTTGATTATGATGATCCAATTCCTATCTTTTGTGATAATACCAATGCTATTAACATTTCAAAAAATCTAGTGATGCATTCAAGGACAAAGCATATTTCAATTAGGTATCACTTTTTGAGAGAGAAGGTTGCAAAGAATAAAGTGAAGTTGGAGTATTTGCCTACAAAGGATTGAGTTGCTAACATATTCACTAAGGCTCTTCCTAAGGTTACATTTGAGTATCTCTAGGAGAATTTAGGTGTTATTGCCCCTCCTTCTTTGAACTAGATGCATAAGCAAATGCATCAGTCCAATAGATTTCAAGATTCATTCTTTTTTGGACTAATGTTAGAGGCTACCTTTTAGGGGGAGCAGGTAGTGGTATTGATGATTGTTGCAATCAGAGGGAGTAATAGTTGGTATAGGTTGGTGTGTACTCCTAAGGGGGAGTATTCAAATTAGTTGAGAACAGTGCAAATATGTGTAGTATCTTAATCAGGGGGAGAAAGCTTGAGAAATATGTGTCAGCCTTTTTCATTGATGTCAATGGGGGAGAGAATTCATGTGAAAAACAAAGGGACAGAAAGAGAGTAAGATGTATAAAAGAAAGGGGGAGAGTGAGACTGGTACAGAGCTATGTCATGATGGTTTTTCCCATCATATGTTGTCATCAATGATAAAGGGGGAGATTGTTGCAAGTATGTGCTAATCAATGTTGTCATTAATGTCAACATGCTTTTGTTGTCATTGGTGTCAACTATGTATTCTAATGAAGTTGTTGTTGTTTGATTAAGCTATCTTGCAAGAGGTGGTTTGGTTGCTATGTTGAAGTGCTGAAGATGTTAAGAATATACTTCTTATATTGAGTTTCCAAGTACTTTTGAGAAAATTTGATTAATGCTGGAAACAATGTCTTCTGACTTATAGAATGTTGTTTGTTAGAAATGAAATACACAACTACACAATATAAATCTGATTCAAATATAATTTCTGCAATCTTTAACTGTGTATTATCAATGGAGATTGTAACATGCAATAGAAATTATGCAACACAGAAACATCAAAACACAAAATTGAACACACAACATAGTGTTTACGTGGAGAAAACCCTTGCAAGAAAAAAACTCCACCAGGAAAGAGGCACAAGCTTGTATTAATCTATAAAAGATTGTACAATACAACAACTCAACAACTCTCTCCACGAGTCTTCAAATTGATAGCATTCCGTCCACCTAAGTACCTAAAATATGTATTGTAGAAACAAATACAATTGCAAATATTTATAGAAGAGTTTTCCCTCCATTTTAGGCATCCACTTTCTCTCTCCAAGATTCCCCCACATGCAAGCATTAAATGTTATCATACATGCAACCACCTTTTGGCAAAAACTTACCCATGCAACATGGGGCACCCAGGTCCATGAATAGCATGTAAAAGCATATTATGACACATCATAGATACCACCAACAATAAATCTTCTCAATATGGGTGCCTAGGACTAATAATAGCAACCAAAACTAATAATGGGTGTCATATGCATCATACATGCATAGAATCTTATGACAACTTGCAGCTGCCATAAATCCACTTACACCACATTATGACAAGTTTTCATAAATGCCAAAAATAGTATATTCCTCAAGGGGAATGCCTACCCTCATTTACCTCTGAGTTTTACATTTGCCAACAATAAAAGTCACTCCGTAACTTCCGTTGGTAACTCTAAAATTACCACTATCAATGCAACTACTTCATTCCCTTATGGGTAATTACAAATAACAAAAAATAAATGGGATAAATACAATATTGGAATTTACAAGGTTAATGGCACCTTATTCCAACATTCTCCCACTTGACATTATACATTGTAAATCAACCCATAGGAAAACAAATGAAATCTAATCAAGCACTAGAAACAAGGCCCATGGCCTCTCTGCACCACACAAACTTCTCTATGCTCACAGGCTTGGTTAATGAATTTGCAACATTCTCCTAAGTGTCTATCTTCTTTAGCTCAATCTGTCCATTTGCAACCAACTCTCGAGCAAAGTGATATTGAATATCAACATGCTTAGTCTAAGCATGATACATGGGATTCTTGGCCAAATAGATAGCACTCTGGCTATCACAACCAATCTGAATGATCATACAATCAAATCCAATACCTATACATTGTCTTTTCAACCAAACTGCCTCCTTAGAGACATGGGTAGCAGCCATATACTTTGCTTCTATGGTGGACAAAGAAACTGTGGGCTACCTCTTACTCATCCAACTCACTGCTCCTCCAAATAGAGTAAACACATAGCCACTAGTGGACCTTCGACTATCCAAGTCACCTGCCCAATCTAAATAACCAAAACCCTATATGTCCAAATATTTATCAACACTATTAGTACTAGAGTAAACCAAACAATAATTAGGAGTACCTACAGGATATTTAAGCACCCTTTTTGCATAATTCCAATGTTGTCTACTAGGATTAGACATAAATCTTCTCAAAACTCCCACTACTTGGGCAATATCTAGCCTAGTGCAAACCATTGCATACATCAAACTCCCTACAACACTAGCATATGGCACATTAGACATATCCTCAAGATCATCCTTAGTCTTTGGACACATATCTAATGAAAGCTTAGTACCAATGGGTAAAGGAACTCTAACTGGGTTACAGTCCTGCATACTAAATCTCTGCAAAATGGTATTCACATACTTACTTTGTGACAATCAAAGCTTTCGATTACCTCTGTCCCTTATGATCTCCATTCCCAGAATATACCTGGTAGCTCCAATATCCTTTATATCAAATGCACTTGAAAGTTGGGCTTTAAACTCACTGATCATACCCTTAGTATTGCTAAAAAATAACATCATCAACATACGATGCAATAACCAGTATAGAATCATCAACACAATAAATGTAAACATAGCGATCCTCCTCACTTCTAACAAAACCCAATTTCAACACAAATGAATTAAACTTTTGATACCACATTTTGGGGGACTGTTTCAAACCATAAAGTGACCTCTTCAACCTGCAAACCCAATGTTCTTTTCCTTTTACCTCAAAACCTCTAGGCTGTTGCATATAAATTTCTTCTTCAAGATCTCCATGCAAGAATGCAGCCTTAACATCCATTTTCTCAATCTCCTAATCATAAGCTACAACAATGGATAAAAGAAATCTAATAGAAGTCAATTTAGCAATAGGAGAGAATATCTCACCAAAATCAACTCCCTCTCTCTGGGAGTAGCCCTTGGCTACCAGTCTAGCCTTGTACTTCTCCAATGACCCGTCTACTTTAAACTTCTTCTTGAAGACCCACTTACAACCTATGGCATCCCTTCTTTTGGGAAAATGAACAAGATCCTAGGTGTTACAAGAGTCTAAAGCTATCATCTCCTCCTGCATGGCTAACTACCAAGACTCACTATCATCTGAAAGAATAGCTTCCCTATAGGATCTAGGCTCATCATTAGTACTCAATAAAGCAAATACACAATGAAAAACTGGTGGGATATACCTATCAACTAGATTCTATTGTCTTATGGATCTCCTCAAGGATGGAGTAAGAGTCTCAACTTGTTCTTCTGCATGATCATCTGTACCAACTTCTTTTGTAACAACAAATTCATCTTCATCAGAACTACTTGAATCTTCTTCTTCTTCTTCACCTCCAATCCATCATTCTGTTCTTCCTAAGGTGCATCTTGCTGCTCTAACTCAAATTGCACTCTCTTTACCTTTTCATCTTTTTCTTTTGGCTGCTCAAGTCCAAAAATAGCTTAAGTTCCCTGAAAATAACATCTCTAGAAAAGATTTAATATTATCAGTTAGTGGATTCCAAAGCTTATAACCTTTGACATTATCACCATATCTAATGAATGTACACTTTTTAGCTTTTAGATCCTACTTAGATCACTTTTCCTTAGGCACATGAACAAAAGACTCATAGCCAAAAACCATTAAATGTGAAATAGAAGGTTTCTTACCTATCCTCATTTCATAAGGTGTCAAATAAAGAGCCTTATAAAGAGATCTATTAATCAAGTAGCAGCAATACAAACAGCCTCTACCCAAAAGCATTTATCCAACTGTGCATCACTTAGCATACTGGCCCTTTCCATGATTGGTCACTTCATCCTTTCTACAACACCATTTTGTTCTGGTGTATACGGAGTTGTCTTTTGTCTGATAATACCAGCATGCTTGCAAAACTCATCAAATTCCTTAGAGCAATATTCCCCTCCATTGTTAGATATTAATATTTTTATCTTCAAACATGATTGGTTCTCTACTAAGACTTTAAAATCCTTAAACTTAGTGAAAACTTCAGATTTGTGTTTCATAAAATAAATCCAAGTAAATCTGGACACATCATCAATGAAGGTGACAAAATAATGAGATTTTATGATAGAATCATTATCCACAAGTCCAAACACATTCGTATGAATAATTTCTAACTTCTCTTTTGCTCTATTGCTTCCTAAAGGAAATGATTTTCTATTTTGTTTACCAAACACACAATGCTCATAGAAATCAAAGTGCTCATCAAAATAAGAGAAACCTTCCAACAAATCTTTATTCTTAATAGTTTTGAAAACATTATTACTTGTGTGATCCAATCTACGGTGCCACAACATACATGTATTTTTAGTATTGGCCTCATATACATAAGAGGCATTACAAACTATAATGGCATCAAGCTTGAACAGGTTTCCCAATCTCTTCCCCTTTGCTACCACAAAGTTTCCTTTCACCAATCTGTAGCCATGCTTGTCAAAAGTCACATCCATTCCCAAATCATTCAGCTTTGAAACAAAAATCAAATTTCTAGCTAATCAAGGAACATGATAAACACCAGGGAGAGTTTTAATCCTCCCATCACTAAAACACGATAGTATCTTGCCTTTCCCAACTATCAGATATGCAAAGTTGTCCCCAAGGTACACATTACCTCAATCATACTCTTCGTATGTGGAAAACCATTCCTTATGTAGGGTCATATGGAACGAGCATCCTAAGTCAACCAACCAGTGATCATTACAAACAACATTACATGCAAAAAGTTAAACATCTTCACCTACATTCGAGGACTTATCCAAAGCACTCTCCCACTATTTCTTTGGGTTTTTGTACGCCTTCTTCACATGTCCCCTTTTACCATAGTTCCAACACTTAAATTTGTTCTTCTTCCTAGGAGTCTTAGATCAGCCCTTAGACTTGTCATTAGCCCCTTTTTGATCTCCTTTCGGTCCCCTTTCCCTAGACCTTCCCCTAACACTAAGAGCATCTCTTGAACTATCTAAACTCTTCTTCCTCAATTCCTGTGACAGTAGAACTGAAACAAGAGCATCCAACTTCAGATCCGTGAGGTTAGCAGTGATAGAAAGGATGACATTCTCCCAAGACTCGGGTAAAGAACAAAGAAGTAAGATACATTTATCTTCCTCACTAACATCAACATCTACTGATGCAAGCTAACTCAATAACAAATTAAAATAATTTAAATGCTCTGCAATTGAACCACCCTCTCTCATTTTCATGGAAAACAATTTTCTTTTTAAATAGAGTTTATTTACCATACTCTTGGCTAGATAGATCTCACCCAACCAATTCCACAATTTATGTGCGATCTCTTCCTTTGTGACATTCAATAGGATAGAGTCTGATAGACACAAATGGATGGTTCCTCATGCCTTCTTATATAGTCTATCCCACTCATTTGGAGAGACATCCTCAAGTTTCTTCTCCTTTTGAACAACCAACCACTGGTTTCTTTCTTCCAACAAATCCTCCATTTTTAGCTTCCACAACTCATAACTTGCTCCATTGAACTTCTCAATGTCCAAACGAGAGGTTCATGCAATAGTAGATCCAGCCATAATAACAACTCAAGATCTGTAAAACAAACACAACCAAATCTCCCACTGCAACTATAGCTTCCACACTACCACCTGAGAGTCAAAGTTGGCCAGGATCTGATAACAAATTTTACAAATGAAAGGCACAACTACACAATGGAAATCTAATTCAAATATAATTTCTACAATCTTTAACTGTGTATTAACAATGGAGATTGTAACATGCAATAGAAACTATACAACACAGAAACATCAAAACAAAAAACTGAACACACAACATAGTGTTTACATGGAGAAAACCCTTGTGGATAAAAAAACTCCACCAGGAAAGAGGCACAAGCTTGTATTAATCTGTAAAAGATTGTACAATACAACTCAACAACTCTCTCCACCAGTCTTCAACTTGACAGCATTCTGACAACACCTAAGTACCTAAAATCTATATTGCAGTAACAAATACAATAGCAAATATTTATAGAAGAGTTTTCCCTCCATTCTAGGTGTCCACTTTCTCTCTCGAAGATTCCCCCACATGCAAGCATTAAATGTCATCATACATGCAACCACCAAGTGGCAAAAACTTACCCATGCAAGGTGGGGCACTCAAGTCCAAGAATAGCATGTAAAAGCATCTTATGATGTGTCATAGATACTACCAACAATAAATCTTCCCAATATGGGCTCCTGGACTAATAATAGCAACCAAAACTAATAATGGGTCATATGTGTCATACATGCATGGAATCTTATGACAACTTGCAATTGCCATAAATCCACTTACACCACATTATGACAAGTTTTCATACATGCCAAAAATAGTAGATTCCTCAAGGGGAACACCTACCCTCATTTACCTCTGAGTTTTACATTTGCCAATAGTAAAAGTCACTCTATAACTTCTACTGGTAACTCTGAAATTACCACTGTCAATGAGACTACCTCATTCCCTTATGGGTAATTACAAATAACAAATAATAAATGGGATAAATACAATATTGGAATTTACAAGGCTAATGGCACCTTATTCCAACATTGTTCACGTTTTTGCTCCACATTTATTTTGTGTCAAAGATATGAGTGTGCGGTTTGGATATGTTGTCAAGAAGTATTTGAAGATGCTAAATCTAGAATTTGGTGCTCCAGATTGCTGTGCAGTGAAAGTTATGTTCACCAATTTGAGAACAGTATTTAACAGTATTTCTGAGTTGTGCAAAAGTGTCTGGGAGAAAGTATTTTTCTCTACATTCCTCTATAGAAAGGTTTCAAGTCTTGCAGTTCTAGATATGTGTTCATAAGGATCTTACCTATCTTCCTTCCAAAAGGTATGTGATTTGGTGCTCCAGAAAGCAATTTATTGGGTGGCAGAGTTCGACAGTGTTGTTGTGTTCAAGTGAAAGTTGTTGTGGCAAAATTTGTTCGTTTCCAGGTGACTTCAAGATGTTTGTGAATGTTTCTAGATTGTGTTAAAGCCCTGTGTATGGTCTGCAAGTTATGGTTGTGATTGTGGAAGAGTGTGATCAAGAATTCCTTATGTTTACACTGTTTGGTTGATCTTGAATGTTTGCATTGATTGAGGAGTTGATTTGATGATTATGTGAGTGTTGTGTAGTGTGCCTAGATAGATTTGGGTCTAAGATAAAGCATAGAATGGTTTACCTTCATTCTCTTGGGTCATGGAATGTTTAGGTCCAGACCCAATTCAAAAATTATGTGTTTGTCAACCTTGGAGATTGTGTTGCCGGCCTTGAAGATTGTTTCAAAGGTAATTATGGTATAAATAAGTGTTAAGGATTCATGGATGTGTGTGTGTGAATAGAGGATATGATGTTGTGATGCGAAATTGATCAGGGCAACAAGGGATTTCATGTGTTAGGCTACCAGATGCAATGAGCAGAAGGTGTCTACAATTTTCAATGATGCTACGAAGGTGTTGTGTATGTTGTGGTGTATAATGAGCTTCATTGGAACTGAACTCCATGCATAGGTTAGATGCAACTATATCAGTTCAAAGTATAGTAGTGAGCCATTCTCTGAACTTCTTTCTTTCTTTTTAGGTGGGTAGTGAGTCCACTTGGATAGTGAGTCCCCTGCAGTGAGCATTCTCTCTATGGCAGTAAACCTTTGTAATTGGGTATTGTTACTACATTATATTGTGAGCTAATCCTCATCATGGTTTTTTCCTTTTAGGGTTTTCCACATAAAAATTTGTTGTTCTTTTGTGCATGGTGTTGATGTGTTTAAGCTTCTATTATATGCTTTTAATGTTTAAACTTCATAAAAAACTAAGGGCTTAAGTGAATTGATGTGGAAGTGATTATGTTTATGAGATTTTGAAGTTTTTCATACAACTGATTCACCCCCCCTCTCAGTTTTCTTGTGCCTTCAATAAGAGCCACCATCCATACTTGCACACTCGAGCCAAAGGAATTAATAATGGAAACTTTTTTTTTGCTCAGCAAGGATGCATAGGATCATAATATAATATTAATATAAAATGTTTTTACAAAGATTTTACAAAAGAGGGGTCCGTAGACCAAGATTTAACAAAGTCGAGCATCTAAAAAAGGCTCATGATTTTATAGATAAATTGTAGAGCCCATCAACAAAAAACCACAAACCAAAATAGGGCAAATTTATGGATTCATAGCATTTAAATCTGTGACGTTGAAGCCATGAAAACCCATAGAATCATCTTCACCAGCATTAAGATTGTCATCATCTGGAGCAAAAGGTGCAGGAGGCTGGAAGTGCAGAAGGAAACTCCAGGCATTGAAGACATCATTAATCTTCTCCTTTCAGGCATTACCAATTTGCTTTTTATGTGCTTGCAAAGAACACTCAAGTGAGTCATAACTGCTATTCTACAGACTAAGAACAAAGGCCTGATAAACATAGTTAGCAAAAGGTTTTTCCATGATTTCCACAGTTAGGAAAGTTAATGAGCTACGAATGACTTGCTTCTAGCTAGGGGAGTACATCACAAAGATGAGATATTACAATAATGAAGATAATACCTGTTGTGACCTAATCACACATCGCCCCATTGCAAATGGGGTGTTAGTGCCTGCATAAACATTTAGTTTTTGGGCATTTAAATCTGCAGGCCCCTTTAAAAACCTAGAAAATCGCTAAGTCTTTTGGCCTTTGCAGTTGAAAAGTGCAAAAAAAGAAAAGTTTTAAATGCATATATCTTTGTATATACAAAGGGGTTTGTATGTACAAATGCAAATATACCTTGGCAGGCTTGCAGAATTTTCAATCGGCCTTTGAAAATGGTGAAAAATGGTTGTATGCATACCGGGTTTGCATGTACATTGGGGGAATCTATCGTAGATTCTAAGAATATTCTGTGCTTGTATATCGGGTTTGCTTGTATATTGGGTATGTATATTGCGACATACATCGCAAACATACAAGGTAAGCATACAAGGCAAATTGTATGTTAGAAGATGCAAGGGGTCGATATGCAAGAGGTGGGACCCGCAAGTATACAAAGGAGATTGTATGTGTTCGACATACAATGTGAGCATACAAAGCATAATGTATATCAGTGAATATACAAAGGCTCTATCGGCGTGATAAAGGTCATCGGCAATTCATGCAATAGTCTCCCCGACGGCCGATGCATATACAAAGGTGAATGTATATCCGATATACATTGGAAAAATGCAAGCGACATATACAAAGGAAAAATGCAAATGGTGGGGTCCACCAATTGTATGTTTGCACATACAAGGCCGAGATACAAAGCAAAATGTACAAGCAAGGTAGATGCAGAGCAGATGCGACAAGAAGGTTAACTGCATTGGTGAAGTGGTTGGCATCTACGGGATGTATGTTTCAGATTGTATATGCCGATATACATTATGAAGATGCAAAAGTTAAGATACAAGCCGGACCCGATTCAAAAGTCAGATTTGGCTAATTTTGGCCTGGCGTCCGTGGCTTGCATGTATATGGTGTTTGTATATGCCGATATACAAAAGGATGAGATACAAGCCAGATTTCAAGGCGATTGCAACTTGTTTCATAAAAAATTGAAATCCACGGCATGTATATTGCATTTGTATATGCAATATACCAAGCGATAGATGCAAAAAGGAGATACAAGGCAGAACCCGAAGGTGTTTTCAATTTGTTCTAATAATTTGGGGTCTGCACCTTGTATGCATACAGTTGTATGTATATGCATTTGCTTTTGCATATACAAGGGATTTAAGGGCGAAAAAGGCAAAATGATGGATGAAAAAAGTCAGTGATGAAGCCACAGGGTGCCTACATGGCATGATATCATTGGCTCTTGACTTTTCAGCGAGATTTGGAGCCATTAATCTCAGTGAAGGAATGCAAATCGACGGCTAGTTTCAAATCTCACGGTAGCGGTGGATTTCCTTGTGTCTATGGCCGCATTTTAGGCAGGAAAACTTCCTATGCATTCGCTGTTGTATTTCAAGAGGAGCTACGAGTAATTGGGCCAATAATGGCGAAATGCAGAGGTATGGGCCGATGATTGACTGGCCAACCACCCAATTTTAATAGAAAATCCTCAGGCGGTTGTACACATCCTGATTTCACCTACTCCTTCCTCTTCCTCTGCATGTTGCATTCAGTGTTTTGGGGCCAATCTGAAGATGCAATGTATTTGGCAAATTTTGAGAAGACCATTGTACTAATTGCTGAGTACACAGTCCTGCTATAAAATGCAAACTGTGTTACTCATTTGTGGTTATTGAAGACTTGGGCATTTTTTGTGTGAATAGCAAAAAATAGGGCATTTCCTTGCTGTTTTATCTCATTTTGGAGTTTATGAGTTGCATCTGAGTGTACATTGCAGATATTTTCAGTTTCATGTCATTTTATATGAAAAATGCATTCTTGTATGTGTTTATCTATCTGTCTCCATGTGTTGTATGCATTCCCTTCTTTTGAATCTGGTTGCTAAGGGTTTCTCAGATTCTAGGGTATAGATTTCTATATCACATGCTTAATCTCTAACTTCCATTCAAGGAGTGGATTAAATTATTTTAGGTTGAGTATGGAGAAGATTGTATGTCAGCTGGGATGTATGTAAGTAGAGGTATTTAAATACTTATCCTTGGGTGGTGTTTGTAAGGCAAATACCAGTCCTAACCCCTTGAAACTTGAATGCCAGTTGCAAGCCATTCTCTTGTATACGTCTAGTTGACTCCTTGCCCCGAGATAGGCACCGGTCTACTTCTGGATTAGTAGTTATGATCCAAAACCCCCTGTCTTGCATCTAAAACATTAATTCAAATCATTCCATTATTCCAACCTGTTAGTTGTAGGAGTAGGAATAGGACCCCTACATACTCTCATCCTCAACTAGTTAGTTATGTCCAAGAATGTTGCCAAACTTGTGATGTATCATGCATATTTTGGTCCACACATGAGAGTATTCTACCTATTGTTGTAAAGCTAAATCTTTTTCTCATTGGGCGAGTCAAGGTCAAATCTTTAGCTATAGGGATACCCCCCTTGGTGCGGCAGAACCAGAAGTGAAGGGGAGGCAGCTCATGTAACCTCCTGTATTAGTTGGCTGAATCTGCCTGTGCATTGGAAATGGTAAACCCTCTGCCGATTAGGGCACTAGCATGGGGACCCCCCTTTTTTGAGCTCTGATGCCAAGTTTTGATGATGTGTTTAGTTTATTACATGATGAAGTTAGTGGTGTTTGAGTCCTATGGTCCTCTAATGACCTGATCCTGATGTTTGAGATCCTGAAAATGACTAAGTCTAGTATCATGATCCTGAAAAATCCTGAAAATTAGCTAAGTTTAAAATCTGGTGGATCCTCAAAAATCTAGAATCTGCATGTTAAATCCAGTGGATCTGAGACCTATTTCAAACATCCTGAAAGGTATATTGAAAAATATTTAAAGTATAAGAATCTTCCAACTTATACTTAAATATATTTTTCAATATACCTATCCTCGAGGACTTTTAGTTCTAGGTGCGAATTTGCTCTCCTTTGCCAACCTCAATCAGTGCCTTAGATGGAGACTTATATGTGCGCCTAGAAGAGAATACACTTCCAACTAACCTCAAAATGGGCTTCTTGATTGAAAAGTTGCCAAAAGACCTTAAGAATTGAAAATTTGACACATTGTGAGCAAGGCGCCTATTCATGTTTAAACCAATGACAAATTGTGCCTTGGGAGAAGTCATCCTAGAAGAAGGTGCCTATTTCAATTCATTTCACCTTGTATAAGCGCCTTAGAGAGAAATTGGATTTTGGGGATTAGGCGTCTAACTCAAAAGACCTTTTACATGTCTTGATGGAAAACAAGTTGAAGTCTTAAGCAAATTGTTAGAGACATAGGCGCATTGTATGATCAAAACCATCCTGTATGGGCACCTAAGGAAGAATGGTTGTCAAGTCACCTACAAGTTTGAGCACCTTGTGTACAAGGTCTCCAAAATGGCTAAAATGTGTTGAAGGACTCAAGGTGCACTTCCTTGTTATTTTCATCATCTTGAGCGCCCTAGATCCAGAGGGTTGGAGGCAGGCCTGGAATTTGACGGTCACCCCTGCCTGTCATATAATTTTTTATGATGGTTTGGTCATTTAACTACCTTTCAATTGATGTTTAAAGAAAACTATAAGGTGTCAAAAAATGAGTGGATTTTTTTATATTGAAAGAATAGGTTAAAAAAAATAGTCTAAAGATTGAACAGTAATAACAACACAGTCACAAAAAAACTACAAACAATAAGATCAACAACTCCCAACCATTTCAATAATTGAAAAGATGAAAGTGCCATAAAAAATTACAACCACCTAGTGTCATTTCAAGGTAGAAAGTCTATTTTTTTTGTGGCCATTGAATTCTATCAAAAGGGAGATAAAGGCATATAAATTCATTTCTATTGTGTAAATTGAAACAAAGGATTTCTTTTTTCTTGAACCAAACACTCCAATACAATTCCCACTTACAAATTGCAATCATTCAAATGAAATTTCAAAAAGATAGAAAGCAATAAGTTTCACAAAATATTGGTTGTACCTTAAGAGCAGCCCATCCACTCCATAAACCAACTTGCCCTCCTTTTGAACTCTGAGAGAACTTTGAATCACCACACTATGCTTAGGACTTGACTTGTTCAATTGTATCACTGCTGAGAACATTTCCAATTTGGCTCTAACATAAGCATCTTGGTGCGTTGATAGAAAGGTGACCTTGGCCAATTGAATGACAATGGACGAAGTAGCAGCAATTTTTTTATCAAATAACATATTAACAATTATAGACAAAGCAAATATTTGTTTCTAAATTGATTTTAAAAAATAAAAAACAATAAATGACAAATATAGACAAAGTAAAGTTCTGTTTCTAAATTGATTTTTAAAAATAAAAAAATAATAAAACAAAGCAAAGATTTGTTTCTAAATTGATTTTTAAAAATAAAAAAATAATAAAACAAAGCAAAGATTTGTTTTTAAATTGAGTTTTTAAATTTATTGAAGATAAACATTCTTTGAAAATATTCTAATTTAATATATTTTCTATATCAATTTAAAAAATGTTCAAGATAAACATTGTAAAAGAAACCATCATTTATATTTCTATAACAAATTATTATAAAATAATATATATTATAAATAAGAATATTATATTATATTACCATATAATAAAATTTTACGGTTTAAGAATAATTTAAAGTGTCATATATACGGTTATGTAAAAATTTAGCAAGTCAAGTTATATGGTCTAATATATTTTAAAGTTGTAAAATATGGTCTAAAATGCCAAAAATGGCCAAATAGACCATCAAATTCTAGGCCTGGTTGGAGGTATGAGGACTTTAGGCGCCTTGATAGGATATTAGTTACTTAAGGAACTTCGATGCCCCTTCAAGTCTTTTACCCAACTTTTGCGCTTAGAGGGAGGAAATTGATATTATAGAGTGTGGATGTAAGCATGATGAGTTTTAGGCACACCTCCTTGTTTAAACGACCTACAAAAGGCAACTAAGGGAAGGGTTGATCATTGAGGTGAGTTTGAGCACTTAGGGATTCAAGAAGACCACATTTGGCACCCACAAGTGAGAATGACCATGTTAAGTTCATAGGCACATTTTACCAAGCACCTAGGAATGCAAACTATTTGATGTCATCTAATCTAATCTAGTAATAGATATTTGGAGTCATGAAACACCTTTCAAAGAGTCAAATTGACCTTAAGCGCCTCTTGTCACCTAAATCAACGCCTAAGTGGAAAGGAGTAAGTACCTTGAGGTTAGGCGCACTTTGTATTTGGAGTAACCTCATTCTAGTGCCTTGATAATAGAATAACATCATTTGAGTGCCTAATGCAGACACCTAAATGGGCACCTAGTGTTAGGAGTTTCTAAATGACTAAAATCTTGCATGAAGATTCTAAGCACCTGTTGTCACTAGTACCATCAACTTTGAGAACCTAAGTGTATGATAGGTTGAAAGAGTCATCTTGAGCAATTAGATTGAAGTTGTATCCAAAGACATCTTTGAGTGGTTCCTAGAAAGATATGATCATTCTATGATTTGAAATCATTGAAATGTAAAAATGAAGTCAACTTGATGATAGGCGCACTTTGCCTCTCCAAAGACCCAGATTGGTGCCTTAAAAAGAACATCTAAATTTGCATTATCAAAGTGCGCCTAGAAAGAAAGTATCACTATAAGCATGTTTTAATCATTCAATATCTAAAGAATAGCAAATAGAGTCTATATTGATCAAGTGGCCTTTCACCTTCATACCATCTAAATTGAGCGCCCTAAGGAAAACTATTCAAATCCATGTCCAGAAGTGAGCGCCCTAAGAGGAAGAATCATTTTAAGCTATCACAATTGTTTGAAATCCTTTAAAGTGACAATTATGAAGATATATGTGCTAGGCGTACTTTGCACCTCCATAACATTAGATAGGCGCCTAGATTAGAGAAAGGTTGTTCATGTGTTTAAAGTTATTTCTTTGTGTTATGAAGTGATTGATAGGTTGTTTCTCTATGTTGCAGGAACATTGATGGAGATAAGGAGTCATTCAAGGAGTCAAGTACTCAAAGTTACCTTCAAGCAAGGAGTAAGTAGTCACCTTCAAGGAAGAGTCATCATGTAGCTAATCCAAAGGAGCCTTCCACATTCATTCATGCCAGAGACTTAAGATGGAAGTAATCACTCCCAAGGAAACATCACTTCAAGAGGTGGCTGCTCCAAGAGGTCACAACAAGATATATCTCAAGTCTTCTTCATCAATGACATCATGTTAGATTACATCAAGTTCAAGTATACTTCATCAGTTGCATCATGTTCGAAGACACTTCATCCATTTAACTTCAAGTTCTATTCAACCTTCAAGTCCAAGAGAGATCATCTACTCTTACATGAATGAAGCATCATCATCTACTCTTCATGTAGATGCATCGAAGAAGATCAACATCAACCTACCTATAAAAAGGAACATCACAGTGTTAAACAAATGAGCTGCAAGCATCATACACATCTAGTCTACAAAACATGAACAAGGCAAGATCAACAAGATACATCTCAAGTGTTCATCATCAAAGCAATCACATCGAAGATATCATACAGATGATATAATTTGGGAATATGCCCACAGAACAAATTGTATAAACAGTTGAAATCCACAAGTATGTTGAGGTGGCACCTATGTGGCATGTACACATCATCATCCAATCATAATCAGCCACATTATTTCAACTGCATTCAATGTATCATTTAATAAAGAAGCCAAAAGGCCACCTATGTGAAGATGCTCTAAAAGATTCTATCTTATCTTATCTTCTTGGAAAGTGTGCCCTCATTGCCTCTCATATGTACTAAAAATAGAAATTTGTTGTAACTACCTGTTGAGGTGGCATGATCTAAGCCCTTGGCTACATGAAATGATCTAAGCCCTTCATTGTAATCCTGGACCCCTATATAAAGGCCTTGTTGCCTCATTTGTAAAATCAATAGTTCAGTTTGTAGGCAAGTAGGAGTAGAATAGAAGAGACTCTCAAAATTCTCTAAGAGGACTTGAAGTTGTACATATTTCTCAAGATTAATGCAAAGACAATGGAGCTTGTTTGGTGTTAAGTGTTATCTTGTGGAGTTACATGGTTTCTTGTACTTTGATGAAGTGGAGAGATGTTTCAAGTAGATAGAAATAGATTAGAGCTCATTGATGTGATGTATGTATATATTGAATATTTGATCAACTCCTAGCTCATGCTTTTAACATCCATCACTGGTGGAGTGTTGTGTAAAGCTAGTCTGAGCCTCATTTTCTTGAGTTCGATTGTGGATGCTTGTTTGAGTTGCGCCGTTTAATGGGTGTTCATATGAGCCTTCATGATTTGAAAACCATTCATGTCCCTTAGGAGATTGCACCAACTTCATGTAGTTGTAGGCATCCTTGGCGAAGTGGAGTTAGGTTAATCAAGGAGTTTGTCTATTCGTAC
Source organism: Cunninghamia lanceolata (assembly GCA_027924645.1). Taxonomy (NCBI): domain Eukaryota; kingdom Viridiplantae; phylum Streptophyta; class Pinopsida; order Cupressales; family Cupressaceae; genus Cunninghamia; species Cunninghamia lanceolata. The sequence goes on along the minus strand of BSBN01000286.1, from coordinate 1,705,625 downwards.
ATCATCATTGCTTCATTGACCTTAGATTAGCCTTTCTAAACCTTTATGTTTTTTACTTTTCTTTATCATTGAAGTCTTGTACATATGTCATCCACACTGAAGGAGAGATAAGCTAAATGAAAGAAGAAGTCTAATGTAAGTCCCTTTGTGATTATCAGCACAATCACATGTAATCACTGAGTTAACCCATCATGAATCATAAATAAGGAACCTTGGAGTTACTTCACTGGATCACATAGTTCAGCCTTTGAAGAACTTTATTCAAGAGAGAGTGGGATACACTAGTGTTTTACTTTATTGTTGGCTTGTCGAAAAACAATCATCAACATTTTTGGCGCTAGGAGGGCCTGAGCTTGGATATTCTTCATTTCAAGCAGAGCAACAAGATGCTCCGAAATGGTGGATTGATATTCCAAAAAATACAAAAAAAGTAGAAAATTTCAAAAAAATTCGAAAAAAAGAAAAAACCAAAAATTAAAAAATAGAAAAAATTAGAGGATGAGTTTCTCGACCTTGAATTCAAGTTTGAATATGTGGCAAGTTGTTGGGTATGATCCTGTAAATTCAACTCCAATTGTTCTTCAACTTTGGTGGTCATTGAATGAGTGTTTTGGTGGCAAGAGTTTGAAAGACTTCGAGTGCAAGTATGGATGTCATATTCACAATACAAATGAGCATAGAGAAGCAGATTGTATAACATTCTTATCAAGGATGGATTTAGCGGTGCAAAGGAAAATTTCATTCTTGCAAGTACATGAGCCAGTAGTATTTTCAAAGATAGATCCTAATACTCCTGTTGATGGTGTAGCATTCAAGAAGTTGAAGGAGAAGATCGAAAAGGAATTAAATAATGACAAGGACTTAAGCGTCGATGACATATTGCTTCCTAGAAATTGGTGTAGGGTGCATGATACAGATCATTTGGAATACACTTATGAGAAATGCTGGGAGTAGAAGCTGGTGTACCTGTTGAAGAAGAAGTCTTTACTACAAAGAACCTCGATAAGCAATGTGCAAGTGAGAAAGAATATGAATACGAGTTTATCAATACTGAAGAGGTAGAAGCATTCGGACAGAGGTTATCAAAAGCATTAGAGGATTGTAAACATGATTTGAAAGATGTTAGAGCACTTGAAGCAGCAATTTAGAAAGAAAGAAGCTTGAGCTTGCGGTGGGAACCCGAATTTGATGAAGACAAGTTTCTTGAGGAATATACATCTACTTTACATCAAGAGATCCTTGAGAATGAGCTACAAGAAGTACAGAGGACATTGTTAGAAGATCATCAATTAGAAGTGTTGCAAAGGAATCTAGAAAGTCATTATACAAAAGTATGCTGATGAAGAGTCCATGACTAGACAAGAGTAATTTGGTTTGACGCTTGATGTTGCCAAGCCGAAGAAGAGACAAACAGTTGAAGAACACGCTGTTGCTATGGATGCTAAGATCAAGAAGCTACTGACACCTTTGCTGGAGATCACAAAAGAACTCAATGACGAGATCATGCAATATGAAGAAGATGAGAAGTTCATCTTCCATCAATGGCGACCTCCTAATAGATGTATAGAGTATGATCGAATACTTGGTAGGCCATGTCTCATTGAAAACAACGAGCATTAGGTTGTATCTTTCCCTTCTATTGATTGGAAGAATTTTGCGTTTGAACATCATGAACTTCTAATTGATAGCATTGATAGCACTAATCGTAATGATGTTGATAATGATCTTGAACACATTGAATATGAATTTGAGTATGGAGAATTGGGTAGAACAACCTGCATTTGGGTAAATCATGGTCTCAATGAAAATCCTCAATTGATCATAATACCGCCAGAAATTTTTCCTACGTTTGAGGTCTGTCACCTGAAGGATCAATGGTCTGAGTTTAAGGATGAATTTGCTCAGTTGAGGACTGTCACTGTTGCATTGCTATTGTTGTTCATACTGGAAAACCATGCTAGGGCATGTATATACTTGGTGTCCTGGGTTGCATCTCTCTGTTGCTTGTACATAGCTAGGTTAGAGTAGGTATTTCATTTCATGTCGCGTCTTAGAGTAGATTTGCTTCCTTGAGGTCATTTGACTCAAGTGTTGGTTTGTTTAGAGTAGTTTGCTTTCATATTGCTTTCTTGCTTGTTGCTTTTCCTTTCCTTAGTTGTTGTTTGCTTTCATAGATTAGTTGTTTGTTTTTCTTAGTTGTTGTCGTTTACTTTATGTAGGTGTTTTTGTTTATTGTCTGGTTTAGTTGGTTTGTCGTGTCAGGTTTCCTATTTGTAAGAAGGTGATGTTATCTTAAACACACACACTGGTTTCAGTTCCTTAGTTCATTTCTTAGACATCCATTCATGAAAGTCTTAGAGTTTGAAGACGTTTTTTCTTTATCATCTTGTTAGATTTTGAATTTGACTTGGAAGTTAATCATATATTGTGTCTTGACACTATTATCTTCTAGTTATAATATTTTAAAATACTAAATCTAAATTTTATGAATTCTTATGTGTTCCTTTGAGAAACTTGGGTCATGATTGATGGATTTCCCGTGGATTCCATCGCTAGTGTCAGATAACATGACTGCTTGCTCTTGGGAGATGAGTCAGTTGTTCGGTATTGACTGAAGTATTTTGAGGTTCTATATTTTACACATCTTAATGATCTTGAAGTTGTTAGGAAAGTTTTTGTGAGTCTGGATCAAGTGAAATCTCAAGGTAATTCATGTTTCCGCTTCCGTTCCATAATAAGCATTTTGCATACCTCCATCTCATTCATTCCACTTACCACACCTCATATACACAATAAGAGACTCCATCCATTTCATTTGAAAGCAATAAAGTTTCCATCCACTTTTCTGTTTCCATCCAATAATGAATTCAAGTCTGATGTTTGAATCATTTATATGGTCTTGTTATTTATTGCATACTCCAGAAGGATAAGCTGAAGTCCTTATGAATCATTTGGATTATTTCCATGTCAATATCTTTTCCAAATGACCTTAGCCACTGCATACAAGTCAAGGTCAAGATGTTGGTGTTCCCATCTACTTCGTCTAAATCCTCCATTATCCACGCATTATATATGTTCACTTCACCTTCATTACTATGCAAAGTCTAAAAGCATGTAACTGTCCATACCTTCTACCATTCGTATTTCACCTCTGCTTATCCCAAATCCCATCACCATTTCCTTTGTCCATTTACCTCTTTTCTAATCATGATTGATGAATGTGAGTGTCGTCTGAATTAGAAGCTTGCAATCCTCCATCGATTCCTTCACTCCATTATTTCATGAAATAAATATTTGGATGTTGTTACTCCTAAAACAAAGAAAATCCAAAGATCATGTGCCTTAGAGCACAAATGCCAGAAATCAAAGAAAAGCATACTTAAGGATGTTTCATTCCATATTTCTAAATTAAAAGATAAAGCTCTGGGTACTTAAGGTCAAGAAGTCAAATCCAAAGAGGCTTCCACATCCAGTAAGTCCATTTTTCATCCATTCCATCTAAAATATCAGATTACTTCATCCCATGAAATGCAATCAAAACAAGAACATTCTAAGTTCATGTGAGATATGAAGTTACTGTTTCGTCCATGTATTAATCACCATTCCCGTCCCTTTACTCATTTCCCTTCCACTTGCAAGCTTTGAGTTTAGATTGATATGAACAAATGTTGATTATGGTTTCATTCCACTTCCCCTTCCACTATCATTCCGTTGTTTAGCATTTCCTGTCATGTCTGAATATCTTTTCATCTGCTTGTTTTGTATAATCGACATCATAATCCACTGCTTCCATTTCCATTTCCATTCACCATATTGTTTTGTCGTTTCTTGCCAACCTCAATATGTATAACAACTTGACATGGTTTTGTGCATGGACCACTGTGTTGTCTGCAGAGTCAAATTTTTGAGTTCTTCCTATTCGTTACCATGGTGAAAACCTAAAAAACTAGCGCCATGTATAATGGTTATCCTAAAAAAAAGAAAAGAGAAAAGAAGAAAAAAAAATGAAAAATAGTAAAGAGAAAAAAAAAAAATCATCCACTGGTGAAAACCACCTTTGGTGGCGCCTTGGATAAGTACCATGATGAAAACTTGGCAAACATGCATCATGCATAGAGACACCCTATCTCATTTCACTCCTTTCCGCGTCATTCCATTCCCAATCATTTCCATATAGCTCTGGATTATCATTGCTTCGTTTAATGCCATTGCATTCTATCACTATTCATTTCATCCATATGTATATATATCCATCCATCCGCTTTCATGAATTTACCTAGCTTGAGATAGGTGAGCTTAGATGATCCTAGTTTCTAAGGGATGGGAATGAACTCAAGTGCTTACACTTTAAACCTCAAATATAGATGGTCGCGCTGGCAATTGGTTTGATTCTTTGATTAGGAAGTTGTGTTTATTTGATTGAGTGTGTGGGTGTACATGGAGATTTTGACACCTGATTTTTGTTTATCTTTGGAATGCTTAAGAAACTATTTTAATCGAAATCAATATTTAATCACACATCAGGGGATATAGTGTCTTGATCCAATCTATGATTCTTTTCCTTTTCAATTTCGTTGTCTAGCTAGTTGATGAGTAGAGGAGGAGTGTCTGAAGGTTCTGGAGTCTAGATTGAGTCTTTGTCTTTGAAATGTTTAGGAACATTTATTCAGGTTGATGCTAGATGTTGTGACCTAATCACACATCACCCCATTGCAAATGGGGACCCCCCTTTTTTGATCTCTGATGCCAAGTTTTGATGATGTCTTTAGTTTATTGCATGATGAAGTCAGTGGTGTTTGAGTCCTATGGTCCTTTGATGACCTAATCTTGATGTTTGAGATCCTAAAAATGACTAAGTCTGGTATCCTGATCCTGAAAATCCTAAAAATTGGCTAAGTCTGAAATCTAGTGGATCATAAAAAATCTAGAATCTGCATGTTAAATCCGATGGATCTGAGACCTATCTCAAGCATCCTAAAAGGTATATTGAAAAATATTTAAAGTATAAGAATCTTCCAACTTATACTTAAATATATTTTTCAATATACCTATCCTCGGGGACTTTTAGTTCTAGGCGCAAATTTGCTCTCCTTTGCCAACCTCAATCAGCGCCTTAGATGGAGACTTATATGTGCGCCTAGAAGAGAATACACTTCCCACTAACCTCAAAATGGACGTCTTGATTGAAAAGTTGCCAAAAGACCTTAAGAATTGAAAATTTGACACATTGTGAGCAAGGCACCTATTCATGTTTAAACCAATGACAAATTGCACCTTGGGAGAAGTCATCCTAGAGTCATCCTAGAAGAAGGCGCCTATTTCAATTCATTTCACCTTGTATAAGCACCTTAGAGAGAAATTGGATTTTGGGGATTAGGCGTCTAACTCAAAAGACCTTTTACACATCTTGATGGAAAACAAGTTGAAGTCTTAAGCAAATTGTTAGAGACATAGGCGCATTGTATGATCAAAACCATCCTGTATGGGCGCCTAAGGAAGAATGGTTGTCAAGTCACCTACAAGTTTGAGCGCCTTGTGTACAAAGTCTCCAAAATGGCTAAAATGTGTTGAAGGACTCAAGGTGCACTTCCTTGTTATTTTCATCATCTTGAGCGCCCTAGATCGAGAGAGTTGGAGGTATGAGGACTTTAGGTTCCTTGATACGAATTAGTTACTTAAGGAACTTAGATGCCCCTTCAAGTCTTTTACCCAACTTTTGCACTTAGAGGGAGGAAATTGAGATTATGAAGTGTGGATGTAAGCATGATGAGTTTTAGGCACACTTCCTTGTTTAAACGACCTATAGAAGGTGCCTAAGGAAAGGGTTGATCATTGAGGTGAGTTTGAGCACTTAGGGATTCAAGAAGACCACATTTGGCACCCACAAGTGAGAATGACCATGTTAAGTTCATAGGCGTATTTTACCCTTTATGTAATTACCTCTAAGCGCCTAGGAATGCAAACTATTTGAAGTCATCTAATCTAGTCTAGTAATAGATATTTGGAGTCATGAAACACCTTTCAAAGAGTCAAATTGACCTTAAGCACCTCTTGTCACCTAAATCAACACCTAAGTGGAAAGGTAGTAAGTACCTTGAGGTTAGGCGCACTTTGTATCTGGAGTAACCTCATTCTAGCGTCTTGACAATAGAATATCATTTGAGTGCCTAAAGGCAAAGACCTAAATGGGTGCCTAGTGTTAGGAGTTTCTAAGTGACTAAAACCTTGCATGAAGATTCTAAGCGCATGTTGTCACTAGTACCATCAACTTTGAGTGCCTAAGTCTATGATGGGTTGAAAGAGTCATCTTGAGCGCTTAGATTGAAGTTGCATCCAAAGACATCTTTGAGTGGATTCCTAGAAAGATATGATCATTCTATGATTTGAAATCATTGAAATATAAAAAATGAAGTCAACTTGATGATAGGCACACTTTGGCTCTCCAAAGACCCAGATTGGTGCCTTAAAAAGAACGTCTAAATTTGCATTATCAAAGTGCACCTAGAAAGAAAGTATCACTTTAAGCATGTTTTAATCATTCAACATCTAAAGAATAGCAAATAGAGTCTATATTGATCAAGGTGCCCTTTCACCTTCATACCATGTAAATTGAGCACCCTAAGGAAAACTATTCAAATCCATGTCCAGAAGTGAGCGCCCTGAGAAGAAGAATCATTTTAAGCTATCAAAATTGTTTGAAATCCTTTAAAGTGACAATTATGAAGATATATGTGCTAGGCGTACTTTGCACCTCCATAACATTAGATAAGCGCCTAGATTGGAGAAAGCTTGTTCATGTGTTTAAAGTTATTTCTTTGAGTTATGAAGTTATTGATAGGTTGTTTCTCTATGTTGCAGGAACATTGATGGAGATAAGGAGTCATTCAAGGAGTCAAGTACTTAAAGTTACCTTCAAGCAAGGAGTAAGGAGTCACCTTCAAGGAAGAGTCATCATGTAGCTAATCCAAAGGAGCCTTCCACATTCATTCATGCCAGAGACTTAAGATGGAAGTAATCACTCCCAAGGAAACATCACTTCAAGAGGTAGCTTCTCCAAGAGGTCACAGCAAGATATATCTCAAGTCTTCTTCATCAATGACATAATTTTAGATTACATCAAGTTCAAGTATACTTCATTAGTTGCATCATGTTCGAAGACACTTCATCCATTTAACTTCAAGTTCTATTCAACCTTCAAGTCCAAGAGAGATCATCTACTCTTACATGAATGAAGCATCATCATCTACTCTTCATGAAGATGCATCGAAGAAGATCAACATCAACCTACCTGTAAGAAGGAACATCACAGTGTTAAACAAATGAGCTTCAAGCATCATACACATCTAGTCTACAAAACATGAACAAGGCAAGATCAACAAGATACATCTCAAGTGTTCATCATCAAAGCAATCACATCGAAGATATCATACAGATGATATAATTTGGGAATATACCCATAGAACAAATTGTATAAACAGTTGAAATCCACAAGTATGCTGAGGTGGCACCTATGTGGGATGTACACATCATCATCCAATCATAATCAGCCACATTATTTCAACTGCATTCAATGTATTATTTAATAAAGAAGAAGCCAAAAGGGCGCCTATGTGGAAGATGCTCTAAAAGATTCTATCTTATCTTATCTTCTTGGAAAGCATGCCTTCATTGCCTCTCATATGTACTAAAAATAGTAATTTGTTGTAACTACCTATTGAGGTGGCATGATCTAAGCCCTTCATTGTAATCCTGGACCCCTATATAAAGGCCTTGTTGCCTCATTTGTAAAATCAGTAGTTCAGTTTGTAGGCAAGTAGGAGTAGAATAGAAGAGACTCTCAAAATTCTCTGAGAGGACTTGAAGTTGTTGTACATATTTCTCAAGATTAATGTAAAGACATTGGAACTTGTTTGGTGTTAAGTGTTATCTTGAGGAGTTACATGGTTTCTTGTACTTTGATGAAGTGGAGAGATGTTTCAAGTAGATAGAAGTATATTAGAGCTCATTGATGTGATGCATGTATATATTGAATATTTGATCAACTCCTAGCTCATGCTTTTAACATCCATCACTGGTGGAGTGTTGTGTAAAGCTAGTCTGAGCCTCATTTGCTTGAGTTCGATTGTGGATGCTTGTTTGAGCTGCGCCATTTAATGGGTGTTCATATGAGCCTTCATGATTTGAAAACTATTCGCGTCCCTTAGGAGATTGCACCAACTTCATGTAGTTGTAGGCATCCTTACCGAAGTGGAGTTAGGTTAATCAAGGACTTTGTCTATTCGTACATCATCATTGCTTCATTGACCTTAGATAAGCCTTTCTAAACCTTTATCTTTTTTACTTTTCTTTATCATTGAAGTCTTGTACATATGTCATCCACATTGAAGGATAGATAAGCTAAATGAAAGAAGAAGTCTAATGTAAGTCCCTTTGTGATTATCAGCAAGATCACATGTAATCACTGAGTTAACCCATCATGAATCATAAATAAGGAACCTTGGAGTTACTTCACTGGATCACATAGTTCAGCCTTTGAAGAACTTTATTCAAGAGAGAGTGGGATACTCTAGTGTTTTACTCTATTGTTGACTTGTCGAAAAACAATCATCAACAATACCGAGGCATACAAAAATGGGAAATACATATTGTAATGATATGTTTCTGATTTTTACTAGAGCTAGAAATTTGGACACTATTGTTTGCCTAAAAGCTAGTGAATTTTTTTAAAACTAAGTTGGTGGTTGTACTACATGTTATTTGAATGGCTTTGGGAGAAACATTCTTGTCCACAACCCACCAATACAAGGTCAACATGAATATTTCTTTAATGTTCATTGCAGTTTTTAAACTTAGGAGAATCGAAGGATGTTATCAAGGTGGTGGTTGAATCTCTAATCAAATCAAGATGGCATGGTGGGCTGAACAAGATACCGGATGATGTGGTCTTGAGATTGAGCTTTCTCCGTGGCAATAGAAATTGGCTAATGATTCACCTTCCATATAATGGTTAGTGGCCTCCTTTCATTATTATGGTTGTTGGAAAAAATGAGGACAAGTGTAAACATAGGAAAAATGGGGAGTTAAGTTTCTGAAGGTAGTCATTGGTGTTGCTCCCTCATAGGAGGTCAACTGGTCCTTTGCAATTGAGATTGGTAGCTTGGACTCCAATGATGACGAGGTTGTGGTGGAGGCACAATAGGTATGAAGATGGGGGAACGCTTCTTGTTGCCTTCAAATGGGATGTTTTGGGATCGTGTGTCAAAACGATTTTGGTTTAAGATAAGATAGTGTAAATAAATAGGATACAGTAAATTAAAAAATAGAATGGAAACATATATGTTAGATACAGTCCTATATTTGCAAGATAAAATGTATAAAAGTTGTAATGAGGTTAATACAAGCCCTATGGGTTTTTTTGTAATCAAATTATCAATAAAATATAGGATACACCACAGGGTTTTAAATAGATATCCCACAGGGTTTTAGATAGAGGCCCTCCATTGGAGTAGCCAATTTATTTTATGTGGTTTAATTTTTTTTAGAGGAATGACCCCCTCTAGCCAAATTCACCTATAAAAAATAAGTTTATAAATTAATATTCAAACGGAAAAAATCATTTATATTCGATCTTTTGAAAATATTCTAATTAATAACAAATATTATAAAAATGATATATATTCTAAATTAAATTACTGTATATTATATATTATAAATTAGAATACTATATTATATTTGTCTATAATAATAAATAATAAAAATATAACAATACAAACTATACTATCTAATAAATTTTAAAATTGTAAACTACGGTTTAAAATTGAAAGGAACTTCCTCCACGCCTCCCAAGTCCCAATTATATTTTTTCGTGGTGAACACGTAACCACCTCCTACATTATTAGGCTGTTTCTGCTTAGCCAGATAGCTGATTTGAACATCACTTCTCCGTGTATGAATTGGCAACAACTCGTCCACAAATTTAAGAAGAAAAGCTAAACTGATTTCCCCATGAATTGCAGGCACGAATGGCCACGTGAAGCCATTCATCTGACAGAGACGAAAAGCATTCCAATCAAAAAAGTTAAAAAATTTCATCCAAAGTTTATTGTTTCGAAGGACTCCACACTTATCATCTAGAATAATTAGGTCTGAGCTAAATTTAGTAGAGGCAAGTTGATAGGCCCTTAAACTGGAGTTGTCTGTACTGAGGATTATGGTCAAATTTTTAAATCTTCTGAAGCAAGATTTAATAATTTTGTATTTTCAGTCAAATGCAAACAGATCTAGGAGTCTGGGGTATTTATCCAAACGTCACTTTCTTTTTAAAGTGGAATGATTATAGGGTTTGAAGTTTATTTTCCCATCTGATCTAGATGGGAAATCCTTTAATTCTAGATGACTTATGGATTGATATCCATGGGGCACGGGCATGGGTTTGCCTTTTATAAATAGGTAATAAGGGTGAGGGACAAAGCACCTTCCCTCTCTGGATATTATGGATCTGAAGAAGCCATTGGCCACAAATGCAGCCAAGGCAAGATGGTTTGTGGTATTCATATGTTTTCTCATCATGTCCCTTGCAGGAGGCACTTACATATTTGGCATATATTCAGAAAGGGGAATCAACCAAAATGTTACAGCGAATTGGACTTCAGAAAGACTTGTTCATTCGGGTCATGCTGCCAGCGTCTTTAATGTGGAAAAACATGGCGCAGTAGGCAATGACAAGCATGATTCTAATGAGGTGATTCATCATTTTTTTTTTTAAATTTCTTTCCTGTTAGTTACTAGCAACAGGGAAAATTTAATGTCTACAAAGGTCTTCCGTGCAAAAACTTTTTTTTCCTCTTTATTTCTGTTTCATTTCCATGCTTCATTTCCATGCCGGAATAATTTGTGTATGGGTAATCTTTGAAACAATAAGAATTTTTGTGATCTTCAATTCATTATGTTATGGAAAAAAATGATTTCAAACAATTTTGTGTTTTCTGGCAGGCTTAGGTTATAAAAGCTTGTTTCACAGGAACAAAGAGGCACCCTTTTAATGTTTATCTTTTTTTATGCAGAGAAGTGTGGCTGCGCCAGAGAGGGTGCGTAAATGGCGCAGACTTCTCAAACCCTCTGACCCTAAGGGTGATACAGGAGGTGGTGCACATCATCATTAGTCAATATATTTTGTGGTGCTGAAAATGGATCTGGTTCTCATTGGTTCAGCCTCGTGATGTTCTGTTTCTTTCTGTTTTTTCAAAATAAATGTAATGTGAATAACAGTTGTATGAGGTGTATGGGAGAGGGCTTTTTCTTCCTATAATACAGTTTGAGTTGGTCTGTTGGTGAAAAACTTGCCTTAGTGAAAGAGAGGTCACAAGTTCAAATCTTGTAGGGGGTGGGGTATGTATGCCTCATATTTGAAGTACAGTTGGGTGTCCCCTGCATTCTGGAGTATGAGGTAGTCTAATATGTTATAAGCCACCTGTAGAGCTAAAAACAGGCTGCCCAACATCGAACTATAAAAGGATCCATTTCCATTTCCATGCTCTTAAAATCGATATTATCTGTAGCATTTACTTTTTTTTTCTGCGAAAAATAAATAAAGAGTGATATAAGACACTTTTGATTTCTCAGCGACAGATCTTTGCTAGTTATTCTTTCAGTCTCTTATGCGGATGATTTCTGTACCGTTTTCTGGTTGCCCCGTTTTCTGCACTGTTTCCTGGGTTTTCCCTTCTCAGCCATCTTTTGGCGGTTCATCCCTAGAGTACTTTTTTTTTGGGGGCTTTGATCAACTAAAAAACAAAAACAGGAGGACACTTTTGGTATTATGTGGCTATTTTGGATTCTGTCAGTTCTTATTAATCATATTGATTACATTCACATACCAAGTGATATTGGTACCCAAAAAAAATATATCTCCAAGTAAGAGAGTGGACAATTCAAATATATCAAAAAGGTGTCATCATCATGCTTTTTGTTATTGAGGAGTTATGATAGATCCCAAAAAATGTTAGACTAATAGTTGTGTTTTTAAGTCATGATTTTTAGTGTGTCAATTATGTGGCATCATATGATAATGATATGTTGCTTTTTGAATCTAATAGGCATATTTTATTCAACTATTGTGTCCTACCTTACAACTAGAACTATACTTTTAAAATATTGAGCTTTCAATGTAAATGACAACTATGCGTACCCACACCACTATTGGACACTCATATAGTCTTAAATGTAGACCTATCATTGTGAATTTGTTTTTAATTCGCATTTTAAATAGAACTAATAATAACTAATAGAGGAACCCTTTTGCAAAAAGCATTATTAATATCAATAATGAGGAAAAATAAACATATCTATTAAGCAATATTTTCATGTAATCTTTAATTTATTCCAAATTTATAAGATACTTATCATTTGGTTGTTCCACAGCAATTCTATCTACTAGTGAGAATTGGGATCAATAGAATGTTGACAAAAGTGTTAATGAGATTGGAAGAACTATCATAACCATTTATTCATAAGTAGCATTTTCTTAAGAAAGTATCACTCTTCGCTTCCTATCGAGTTATCTAAAACTAAGCAATTTAAAACAATTAATCATCAAGTAATTTCGTTTTAGGATTGGCTCATTTATATAAAATATTGCCATCTTATTAGATTCCATAAATTTTAAACAAAACAATTTAAACATATAAATTCATAAACTTGGAAAGAGTTTAATATTTCAAACAAATATGAAATGGTTTAAATTTTGGTTAATCATTTTATTTGAAATGATTATTGACATTATTGGTAAAGAAGACAAATATTAAACCTTCATTGAAAAACACATTGAATATGTAAAAATAATTAGCACTCTTTTTTAAAAAAATATTGAACTTATTCAATATAAAAATTTAAGATAAATTTTATTTTATATAGAATAATGAAAGCTCCTTTGAATGCTAAATTTACATCAAAATGGCATAAAAGCTAAAATTTTACAAGTATAAATATTTATACACTCCAAAGATTATAGTATATAGCAATACACTTAAGCTTCTCATATAGACATTCTTCAAGTTTCTTTCTAATTAAAGGGCATGTAATAATGGGAAGCAATGGTTGCCCCTTTATCTACATAGCCAATTTTTAGGAGAGTACTTCGCATCATTAATTAAAAAATAACAATTCACCTAAGTATGTTAAAGTGTTAAGATGGTCACTTTTTTTGGAAAGCATTTGAAGCCATTAATAGACAATATTGGTTGGTCTTTATGTTTTAAAGCATTGACTTGACATCCTTTTTTAAAAATAATGTTAGTTTTTAAAAACTACAAAATAGTGTTAAGACAAGTACTTCTTCCAAATATCTAGAAGTCATGTCTAAACATTATTTGGGGCTCTCCAAAAAAGAAACATTGGTTTAAGAAAGAGGAGTCAATGTCAAATGAATGGAAAATTCAGTTGTCTTTGCTAACAATCATCCTTAGGTTTCTTTGTAGTACATGTGCATCTAATAATAGAAAGCACAATAATTGCAATGATTAGATAAATCATTACTTTCCATCACTAGTAATGTCCATATGTATGATGTACTAAGAACTTAAGAAATGATTAGGATCTAAGATGTGATGTCTATTAGAAATGTTTTACTTTTTTCAAATATTTTTTCTATACAACAAGTGAAGATAAAAAATTATATGATAATAAATAAAAATAAAAATGTAAATTATTTCAAGTTGATAATATCTTCCCTTGATTATCTCATTTAATTGCATTTCAAAGTCTCCTAAACTAATATTTCTAAACTATGTAATTAATTTTAGCTTGAAATAAATAACACATTAGAAATTGTGTTACTTCATAATTCAACAGAAAATACTAAAAATGAAATTAAATTTTGTATAGTATCATCACTTCTAGAGTAATGACTATAACGATAAATTATTGAAGTGTCTACAATTATATGAAAAAGTCATCTTATATGCAACTCTCATTCTTTGAGGCTATGTTTTTTTTAGGCTTTTATATTAAAATAAAAAATTGTAATATGCTTGTAAGTATTCAATCTATAACTAAAAGCATGTTGAACACCTGAAATACTAAGAGCAGGGGTGAATCGGTATTTACTTAAACCATTTTCAAATCAAACATTTTAATCCATTTAGCATATTCAATTACAGTTAATGAAATTAAGCATAAAACATACAACCACAATTCATAACACATAGACACTGGGATTTCTATGTGGAAAACCCAAAAAGGGAAAAACCACAGTGAGGATTAGCTCACAATATATTATAATAAAGCAATCAGTTAAGGTTGATACAAATAGTGGACTCACTATCGAAGAATGCTCATTGCAGGTGGCTCACTACCAAAGGACTCACTGTCTTGAAAGAAAAAGATAAAAGAGAATGGGTGGCTCACTGCTAGGTTTGAACTATTTACAATTGCATCTAATACATGCATGGAGTATAGTTGTAATGAAGCTCAATATTCACCACAACATCAACTTCATCTCCGCAGCATCACTGAAAGATAGTACAGACACCTTCTGCTCACTGTATCTAGTGATCTAACACATGAAGGCTTGTACTGATCCACTCACTCAACCACTCTATCATTCATATTATTTCCATCACATGCACACTCAATCACAACCCATTGAATCTTATTTAAATATTGTCTTCAACCTTAAGAAAATTCTCTAAGGTTGGCAAATCACTTTAACCTAGAAGATTCAAATTAGGTCTGGACCTAAACATTCCCCTGATGGAAAGGAATGAAGGAAAACCACAACACACCTTAGCTTGGACCTAAATTCATCCAAGAACTCTACTCCACACTTTCACAATCACCAGAGCAACTCTACAATTAGTGTAAACACCCAAGGTTGGCCAAACCTGTGTTAACACAATGAACTTTTAAGTACACGCTTCCTCAAACCTAAAGATGACTTTCAGATCACATGCAAGGCTTCAACACAATCTAGAGTATTACCACAATCATCCTAAAACTTTCTAAAATCTAACAAATTCCTCTGCAACAACTTTCACCTACTACACAACCTTATCATGTTTACCTAGCAAACTCAAATATCTCTGCCATACACTACAACTCGATAAGTCCCCTTTCAGAACACCAAATCATGAACAACCTCTACTGGAGAAAGATAGGAACCTTATAAGTATGTGTCCAAAACCGTAAGACCAAAATCCACTTTGCAGAGAAATGTGAAGCAAGAACATTTCTCCTAGATCCCTCTGCAACACTCAAAAACATAGTCTTCATACTAGTGAACACAACTTTCTCTTCACAATGAACCAAAGCACCAAATCTAGAATATAACATCTCTTATCATCTCTTAACAACATATCCAAACTACAAAGATAGATCTTCAATATAGAGGGAATGCAGAGCAAAACTAGAACACTATTTTGTAAGCCAAAATGCCACTTCACCACACTGTTTCTTTTATTAATCAAATTTTCTCAAAAGCACTTGGAAACCAACCAACAAAAACATATTCCTCACTTCTTCAGTAATTCTTCAAGGTAGCCAAATCATCTTCAACAAATCCACTCAATCAATCTATTACATCAAAAAATGTCCCCCTTGGACTTTTCCCTCTTAAGGTTTAGCTCTCGAGTCCTTTAGAAAGCATTTTTATCATCTTGCATATTCATGTTAACTCCCAATGAGAAAACCCCTAAGTTTAATGGCAAATAGGACCTAGGGGGTGCACTTGAGATGAATCCTGACTGAAATAGGGAGGGAGGACTTGGGCACCTGCACCCTACCCCTACCCTATTTTAGGTTAGGACCTAAATTCAAGTGTCATTTATGTGACCGTTAATTAGGTCCTATGCCGACACCTTAAGTTTGAATTACAAAATTCTTAGCAGGAATGTGTTTAGTTGCATATATAAGCATGTTTAGGGATTCATTTGTAAACTAGAAGATGATCATGAACTTTTGGCACACTTGTGATTTTAAAGCATTCAATATATTCATTGTTGCAGAGCAAACTTGTCTTATTATTGTGTTTGTTATGCAGATTTGGCTTCATCTTCTCATGATGTGAAAGATTTCTATCTATACGCGAGCTACACCTCCGAGGTGACATTTATTTGTGTTTTAAATCATTTATAATTTGGTTTTTGTCTCTATCTCGTAGGGATATGCACTCTTTATCTGACAACGGTGTTTAGAAGACTTGAATGTTTATCTGGGGCTTGACTGAGGCAAGCCTCTAAACACCTTAACCCTCAACCTCTTTTTCTCTAATTGTAGGTGACAGGTTGCGAAAGCAGAAGGAGTGGAGTTGCAAGGGAGCAGGACAGAGTGTCGGAAGTGCAAATCAGAGCAAAAAAGAAAGACCTGGACTAGGGCACCTGCTCATTAGTCCTCTAGATCCTAACACATAGAAATCCCTGAAACAACAGAAATAAGTTGCAGATAATCTTCAGAGATCCTGACAGAAACTGGTACATTGGACTAATTCACCCTCTCATTAGTCCCTGACTTTTTCGTACCCCGAATCTCAAAATCTAGTATGTATCTAATTGTCATTTGATATCTTTGTGTGCAAGCATTTGTCATGATTCATTCGTTTATTTATGATTTTACGAAATTAGGATTTTAAGCATAATTGGACTTTAATTGATCAATTAGTTAGCAAATTCCAAGTTTCCTCTTCATTCAAAAGGACACTAAATCTATAGTAGAGCCCTCTTGCAAGAGATTGTGGCTTCATTCAATTTATGTTCTTGAATGTTAGATGTGAAAGGAGGATTTACCCTTGAAATTGAAAGGTCCCCTCTTTTCCTTCTAAACATTTTGGTGAATACATGTTTTTAATGAATTTTGCACCTTGCTAAATGTTGTACTTCAGATTTGTATTCATTTCATTCATTCATTTAATTTTTGTCTTATTGCATTTAAAAATTTACAAAAAAAATGAAAATTTTGAAAAAATTGGCATTTTAGGCTTGCATTTTCAAATAATTTGAATTAATTTACATTTAATTTCATTTAATTTTAGTTATTTTTATTAGATCTGATTTAAATTACATAAATTCATCATTTATTGTTCATTTGCATTGCATTTTCATGCTTAATTTGTTAAAAATTGCTCAAAATTGTGTATTTTTCATATAACCTAGTTTTTGCATTAGCTAGGGTTTGTAGTTAAAATCTTGTTTCAGATTTTACTACTATTCTAAAATACTCATTTAGGCTTGATTTATAACTATAGTGTTTCATCATAGTGTCTTTCTTGCAAAATTCGATGTCTAGGGTTTGAAAACATTGCATTTTCACTAGATTTTGCCTTATCATCTTTCTAGAATTGCATTATAGGCATGTTGTGAAGGATATTGTTGCAATATTGGGTTGAGCTTGAGCTTATTATTCACTTCCCCTCTTAGAATTCTTCACAACACCTCTTCTTTTAGTGATTTGCATTGAAAATTTGTGAAAAGGGTGAAAAATCAAACATTTTAGGTCATATTTTTGCACTTGTTCCTTGCATAAGTTTAAAAAAAAAATTTGAAATATGATTTTACATTAACTTGAAAACATATACACATGGCTTCTAATCACAACAATAACACTAGGTTCCCTCCTAGGCCTTATGTGAAAAGAAAGGTCCCTGAACCCAAAATTGTGTTTACACCTCATGATAGAACAATTGGAGAAACTAAAGGACCTCTTTATATCATTGTAAAGATAATGGAAAATCTGGTGGATGGAACACTTATAGATCCTAATTGCATGACTAATGTGGCAATAGAGGAATTACCTTATTCACATGGTTTGGTACAAGATTTCTATGATCCTTCTGACATGATGATTAAGACACATAAGGGAACATTTATAAACACTTTTGGGAAGATATCTTTATTGGTCATGGTATTTGATAAATCCATAGAACAACTATTTGATTTTGTCCCTCTATCTGACCTTTTTTGTAAAAAATTAGGACACCCATGGCTAAAAGCTATGAAATTTGTCCCTTCAACAATTCATAACTGTGTAAAATTTCCTTTGAATGGACAACAGCATACTATTCCTCGCAATAGATATAGGCCTTTGGTTACAAGCCAACACTTCACCCTTGATTATTTTTGGGAAAGATTTGATAAGGAACTAGAGCCACAAATGGATTTTAACTTCTTGGGATATAGAAAATACAAATCAAAAGCTATTACATCGAGTGGCCGGTCCTTCCATACAAGAAACAATAAGAGATGAACAACCCGCATTAGAAGAAATTACTAGAGAGAGGAAAAAGACCCTATGCTAAGGTTCCTCCTCTGTCATCCCTACAAGGATTAGGAGTGGGTTGTCAAGGACAAAATATTTCATCAAGACAAATGAGATTTGAACATGGTGCTTCCTCCTCTAGCATGCAAAAACCTATGGAAAAACATGACAATACTTTTGAAGATATAAGCAATAAGACAAGAAGAAATAGGCAAGCAAGAGAAAGGAGAAGAAGACAAGCTTTTGCCCAATGAAATAAACATCAACAAGAAAACATTACACCTAACATTGGAACAAACCAATAAGAACTTAAGACTGAACAACCTGAAAACAAGAACAAAAGTTGGGCTATGGTACCTTATGTACCTCTTTCTTCTAACATGCTAGATTGGGAAGATGATGATGACCATTAGTTTAGTTGTCTCTATAGGTAATTATTTCTAACCCTTTACCTATGTGTTGTGTTTCCCCCATGATGTGTTATGTGTTGTTTAGGCCTCCTAGGATGACCCTTGATACTCTTGTAAGGTCAAGGAAACCACGAGACCACTTCTATTGTAACCCTTATTCTATTTGTATCATCATTCTTCTATATTGCCTCTCCTCTATTTTCATTGTTGTGTGTTGTGTCCTAGGGCATAGTGTTGTGGTTGGTGACTTAGGGCCACCTTCCTACGTGATGACCCTAGGGTACTTGTTTCTCCTCTCTTGATTTATTGTTTACCTTCCTCTAGTGATTCTATCTAGTTGGCAGATGATGAAAAACAAATAAGACTGATACAAACCAAGTGTCCCTTCAGCAAGTAAGAAAAAATGGACCTAGTCCATACATGCCAATGGGGTTGATATATATTATCTAACACTTGGCTAGTAGAATCACAAGTTGTGTGATATTTTGATGTTGTCTTATCATACTAACGAACCATAACAATACATTTGCTCTGTACACTTTGTTTATCTTTGAGTCTCGCCTTGATTACACTCAGTTTTGAGATTTCTATGGTATAGCCCCATGGTAATACTCAGTCTCTGAATCCGTAGTATAACCTTGGCTCTTTATGTGAATGATTACATGCATTGTTGTTTACCATGATTATGTAGTTTCTAACACCTTTTCTTGCATGAAATTGTGTGTTTGTGGGAACATTTGGTGATTGTAAAGTACATGTCACCTCTAGGGGCATGGGCTTTGTAAGAGCTCGTGTTCCCTTGTGTGTTTTCTTCCTACCTTAATATTCTTGATATTAGTACACAAGATCAACCACCTTAAGGTGGGGGCATATATAAGGTAAGATGCCTGACAATTTTGATATTGATAAATTGTGTTTGTAAGCCCTCTGCGAAGGCAAGATGTTGTATCTCTACATGAGTGCACATCTTTATTTTATATTACAATCATTAAGCCCTCTTTGAAGGTAGGAAATTGTGCATATCCTTATATTTTAAGCCCTCTACGAAGGTGGGGATGGTGTATCTCTTGAGCTAGTGCACATCTTTTTTATTTCTAAAAGTCCTTCGAGCAGGCAGGGTTGGTGTATCCTCCCTTAAGCATGTCTTTGGTGGTTGTTGTTGTGAAGCTCAACCATCAAGTGTGCCTGTAATGTGCCTAAGATGGTGGTGAACCTAGTGATTGGCTCCTTCCATTGCCTTGTTTGTCATGTTTTCTCTATTTCTTTCATGTGTTTTCCTCTTGTATGGCATGTTTGTTCCCAAGCATAGTCTAAAGATGTGTGGTGTTGAGTCCCTCCTATTCTTTGGGATTTGTATGGCATTCTTGTTCTCAAGTGTAGTCTAAAGATGCGTGGTGATAAGTGTTGATAACTAAGAGGGGGGGGGGGTGAATCAATTATCCTAATTATTTCTTCCTTTTCAACTTTCTTATTAATCAATGCAGCATCAATTCAAACAAGCAAACATTACCTTGAAATGAAAAACACATGACACAGTATTTTTGACATGGACACCCTGTTAAGGGAGAAAACCACGGGGTGATTAACCCAAAGATTATTCTCTGTTAGAAGAATAAGGAATTACAAAATGGCACTTGCCAATTAGGGCTCACTGCCCGAGCACACTGCTCACAAAGGAGGCACACTACCTACAAGGAGACACACTGTCTACAAAAGAATGTTATACAATACTTGAACTGATTGGAAGCATCCACATATGCTAGAGTTTAGTTCCGGTTAGGCTCAGTACACTGATCTGCTGCACTTCATCTTTCCTCTTCTCTTTATTCTACTTTCCTTTCACATACCAGATCTTTCTTGCTGCTTCTACTCTGCTCTGCACTTGTTCGCATATCACATCACACAACCACACATCTCACAACTAAATCCATCCTATATATATATATCCGCACTAGTGATTTCAATATCTTTCTAGTCGGCACCCGGAATAGTCTATCTTCTCACAAACTCTGTTCTGTCGGCTGAATCCTTGCATATCAAGTAATGCGGATCAAGCATATACTTGTAGAAATCATTAATCATGTCGGCCAAACATAATCCATGTCTTCATAACCTTTACCACTGTCAGAAACACATCTGGAAAGCAATCTAATGTTCTGTCAGTCAGTTCTTCCTTTGTTCACACTGTTACTCAGGAATCCGGTATTCAACTATTCATATCTTTTTCCTTGTCCATCACCGGAGGCTAAATCCTTGGAATCTATTACTCAAGGTAGTCCTCTTGACTTTCACAAATCCGCACTTCACCAAGATACTTCCTCTGAGAGATCCGGACCTATCTGTCGGACCTTGCCATATGCTCTATTCTTGTTTACCGGACCTCAACAATCTTCATTCTGACTTCCGGTAGAGACACACCATGACTTGCGGATATGTGGGATGACCTTTGTTCCCATCAATGACAACAACCATGAATCCATATAGTGTCTCTTGCCAACAATCTCCCCCTTTGGCATTGATGGCAACACTTAGTGAAAAATGACTAAGTGTTTACACTATGCTCCCCCTTGACTGATGCTCTGTCTTTATATACATTTTCCGGAGCTCCCCCTTAGTTGGATTCCTCATTTTTCACTGCTTCTCACTCCCCCTTTGACATCAATGGTAAAGGGTAGGGTCCGCACACCAAAATTTTCAAAAATTTTACTATACTTAGCCACATATTACATACTCACATAAACTGAAGAATGTCTGCAAAGGATGTCTTTAATTGGACCAATTCTGTAGCCCAACTTTGCTTCATTCTATCCAAAATTGAAATGTGACCACTCAATAAAAATGTAAAAGCTTCTGCCCTCTTGAGATCTGTCGGATCATTGGTTTGGGCGGTAGTCTGAGCATCACTTATGGCCTCATGCATGGTCTCTAACTTAGGGATAATAATCCTTCTAAGTTCTCCCATCCGGTTAGTTATATTCTTCCTTTCCTTCTCAAGGTTCTTTATTGCATTTGTGATTGCAATAGTTTGACATTCTTGATTTACTATGGAGGAAGAGAGAGGATCAAAATTTTGAGACAAACTTAGTAGTTTTTCCTGTTCCTCTTTTATTTTCTTCTCAATTTCTAATATTGCTTTTGACCAGGAGATACAAAATTTGTAAATGTCACCGCCATCCTTAAGAGCATTTTCTAGGCTCTTTATCCCAATACTCATATTTCTCCTATCCTAAGAGATTAATCCTAGTACCTCTGAGAATCTCTTATCCAAAAACTCCTTCTGGACCTTTTCTTCAGCTGATTTTTCTAGAGAATCAAAATGTGTACCAACACTACTAACTAAGGTTTTGAGATTACCGGAAGAGGAGGCTGTGGGATCTTTCTGGACCAATGGCATAATCTTTTCAAGCACTCCGGTAGCAGCTTCTATCAAATCACAGTCTTCCATATGAGACTTTAGGAGTTTTTCATTTGCCTTAGCATTTGCAAATGAAGCTATCTTCATTGTCTGTACCGAAGAGAGGGAATCAAAATTGAATGGACCTTGTAGAAGCTCCGGTTCATCAATCTCTATTGTTTCTTTACTCAGAAATTTTTGAACAGTTTGTGCAGTGTCTCTTGCTGGAGACAGATGTTTCTTCTCTTCTGTAGTCTTAGAGCTGTCCTTTGGAGTTTTCTCTCCTTCTATATTCCCACCACTAGCAGTTGTGGTTTTCTCTGCTAAAGTCTTCTGTCCCTCTGCAACCTTTGCACTGTCACTTTCTTTTTCTTTCACCTCTGCTTCTTTCTCCTGTAATTTTTCTTCTTCTTTGGATCTGGAGACTGTAGGGGAAACCAGAGGAGAAATATTGGTTTGTTCAGGGCCCATCTCTTCTGTTGCTTTCTCAGAAGTTTCTTTTGCAACACTAGTGGATGAAGGATTAGTACCCAAGTCTTCTACAATAGGAAGATTAAATCTTTTGAAGGCCTTCCGAAGGATCTCTTCTGTATCCATGGCCACCTTGTTAGTCTCACCAAGCATGAGTTGATTCATCCTTGCTTTACTCCTAAACTCATCTTTGCAGTCTTTGAATATTATGTTCATTATCTTGGGATCAATTTGAGGATATAGCTGAATAGCTATCTGCTCCCGGATCTCAAGATATTTAGCTTGGGCAGTGGACTTTCTCATTTCCAATTCCTTTTCTAGGCTTTTAGGAATTAGAGATATAATCTCAATGAAAGCTTTGTTGTAAATGTTCAAGAACTTAACCGTGGCTTCCTCCAGAGTCCTTTTATCTGCCTCATTATAGCCATCATTGAATTCTGTTAGGGGTTGAAGGTTGCCATCCATAGTGACTGCTTTTACTATATCATCTAAGGAGAGAGTAGGTTTTTCAACAAATTCCTCTTCCTTTTCTTCTTCTCCTTGACCAGTAGAGTGTTTACCGGATGATTTCTTCTTCTGTTTCTTTATCTCCTTTACCCCCTCATTTGATTCAGTTTCCTCCTCATCTTTCTGACTTGCATAAGCCCTTGTGGCTTTTATTTTAGACCTTTTCTCTACTTTACCAGATGTCAGACCTTCTGGTTTTGATGTTTTTGAGCTTTTGGTTTTGACAGGTGTAGATCCTTTTAATGATCTGGTCCGAGTTGAGGTTTCCACCAGAGTACTTTTCTTGCTTTTCTTTTCTGCCTCTTTCTTTTCTTCCTCAGCCTTTCTCCTCTTTTCCCAGTTGGCATCAAGTGCCTCCTTTGGGATGCCTAGGCCTTGGGCAATATGTTCTACTTCTTTTCTTACTTTCCTTTTTATCTCAGGTTCTCTGAGTTCCACATGGATCTTCACACTTAGCTCCTCAAAGGTTCCAAACCTTTCTACTTTTGGATCTTTGGGCTGACTAAGCATGTGTTGAACATGTAGTTCCACAATCTGTTCATCAACCTCATACCCCATGGGCATGATCCAGACTGTCCTTGTCTCTACTGCCTCCATTAGGCACTAATCAGTATCAACCATAAAGTAGACTGAGTCTTTGTATTTTTCAACAAGAGACTGGGGAATTCTTTCTCTTGCTTGCATCATGCTCTGGAAACTTTTGAAGTATCCCCATAGGGCTGTATTTCTTGCTTTGGCATCCCCAAGTTCATGTAAGTAATCTTTGATCTAGACTGCTACAAGTTTGTCATTCTGCCATACCCATCCACTTGATCCGGGCAGCTCATTCATGAAGTAGAAAAATAGACATAATATAAGTGTACCATACTTGGAAGAATTCTTTTTGTCCTTTTTGATCTTTTGTATATTTTCCATTAATTGACTTAAAAGAAGTTCATAGAGGTCATAATCTGCATTCTTCCTTAGCATCTCATAGGCAGTATATACTGCAGTTTCAGATACAGAATTCTCCCTACTGGAGTGATAAATCTTGTATCCTATTATCATGGATGCAAACTTGATATCCGAGTCAGAGATATCTTCAATGGTCATTGCCCTCTTATCAAATTTTGATCTGGTGGCCTCAGTTACAATGTTATTTTTGATGGATTTGAGGATAGGTATCCCTTCAGAAGAGTATAGACCAGTCACTGCCCTAATTGCCTCTTTTGTGATTTTGCAAGGTCTATCCAGCCATAGGAAGTTGTCATGCATCCTACTCAATACATACCGGACCCATTCATCTTCTTCAAAGCAGGGGAAATGAATGAATTGATCAAACTGTTTCTTCTGGATACCCTTATACTCTGGTTTAAGCTCAAAAGCATTGTCTATCAGTTGTTTGTGATAGAAATCTCTTAATTTGAATTCCCCAAATTCCTCAATACTTGCATGTATGTAAACCCTAATGTCTTCTATGTGTAAAACGCTATGAGGAACACTAGAGAATGCTCCTAAGGGATCTACCTCCAATGACTTGTATGGGTGTTTCTTAAATTCAGGTCGGGGCCTATCTGAGATCTTTACTATATTTGGAGTAGCCATTTTTCAAAAGATTTGTAGTGAGATATTGAAAATGAAAAATACCTTATGCGCCTTCAGCTACATGGAGTGGTTGGATTGATTTTTGTATGTAATGACTTCTGCAAGTGATCTTCGGTGAACTTGATGAATTTTGTTGCAGAGCTCCACTTTTTGCTTCTTCTTGAGTGCAGAATGAACAAGTGATTTATGAGAAATCCCTTATATTGCTCCGCAAACCCTAATATCTGATTGCAATAAATGCTTGACCTACATTATTCGGATGACTTCAAGAACCGGATCAGTCCTGATCTATGAACATCATGTGGATCTTCCAACCATGAACAAATCAAGATGACACATCACAAGGACATCCCAAACACTCTGTCCAATCCACAGAGTCTGATAATGCACCTCTGAATCTCACCAGACCTTTTTGTAACACTCTGTCATTCCGGAGCATCTCTCGGAACTGGTTCTACTTGATCGATCACAACTTCTTCACATATTCATGTAGACCTCTAAAATCTTAGTTGGATCATCTCAAGATTCATATCTACAAACCCTTTACTCTGCATCCTCTTCTTGTGCCAAATCTGGCACCACTTGATTGGCTGGGGGAACATGGTTTTCTTTTGTGTCTCCCCTTGAGCTAGAGCTCATTTTTTAATTTCTGGAAGGAATATCAGCACCAAAGTCTGGTGCGGATCCAACCTCTACATTTTCTAAACTTTTCTTCACCCAAATCTTGTTCATCTCATTCCTAACTTCATCCGCATTCATCTTTTGTTTACCTTTGTCTTGATTCTGATTATATACTGGACCTCTTTTGTCCTGGTTCTTGCTTCTGCAGACTTTTGTATTATGACCGGACCTATTACAGATTTGGCAAACAACATTTCTTTGCATATTTGACTGATAACCTCTTGATTTGCATTGATTAGCCATATGACCTACTCTATTGCATGCAAAGCATCTACCATTGAATGATTTGTTCATTTGCATATTTCTGCATTCATGAGACTTGTGTCCATACCTTTTGTAGTTAAAGCACTTTCCGGAGAAGGATGAATTAGTCTGATTCATTCTCTTTCTGCACTGATTAGCTTTGTGACCAAAGTGATTGCAGTTGTGGCAGTATCCATTGAAGGATGGATATCTTTGAGCATTGGGTTGTCTTATCAGAGATCTTTTAGGCCTGTTCCTTGGATTTTCTGATCCAAAATTCTTCTGACCGGATCCGGAGCTTTCTCCTTTTTCATATCCCAAACCACACTTGTCATCTACCCTCTTTTGACTTCCAAGAAGAACTTCAAGTTGAGCAGAACTTATCTTGAATTTCTCTTTATATTCATTTACTATTTGCAGATCCCTTTTGAGAGAGACAATTTGATCCTCAAGTTTTTCTTCATTATCTTTAGCATCTTCAAGATCAGATTCAAGATGTCTGATAATCCTATCCATCTGGTGGCAATCTTTTGATTTCTCTTTGAGAGATTGTCTTAGATTGTCTTCAGTTTATCTTTTCTCTTCAATCTCTTGAGTAAACTTTATAACTCCTGATTCCATTTCATGTCTTACCATAATGACTTCTTTTGATAACTTTTCACATAACTTGGTTTTCTCAGTCAGCTCTTCATTTACATTACTTTCTTCACTTTGTCTTGCCAATTGCTGGAGCAACTCCTTTCTCATTTTCATAAAGAGACTTAATTTGTCTTTTAGTTCTCTCATGAATTCATCAGCCTGTTTGAGTCTTTCCTTTAATTCACTGACTTCAGAGTTTGACTGTTCAAGATCCTCAAGGGCAGTCTTGAGTTGCTCCCTTAAACCATATGCATCCATTTGAACTCCCAGATCTTCCTCAAGCTGTTAGGCTCTATTAGGAGGAACTTAGCTCTGATACCAATTGTTGATAACTGAGAGGGGGGGTGAATTAGTTATCCTAATTATTTCTTCCTTTTCAACTTTCTTATTAATCAATGCAACATCAATTCAAACAAGCAAACATTTCCTTGAAATGAAAAACACATGACAGTATTTTTGATGTGGAAACCCTATTAAGGGAGAAAACCATGAGGTGATTAACCCAAAGATTATTCTCTATTAGAAGAATAAGGAATTACAAAATGGCACTTGCCAATTAGGGCTCATTGCCTAAGCACACTGCTCACAAAGGAGGCACACTGCCTACAAGGAGACACACTATCTACAAAAGAATGTTATACAATACTTGAACTGATTGGAAGCATCCACATATGTTGGAGTTCAGTTCTGGTTAGGCTCAGTACACTGATCTGCTACCCTTCATCTTTCCTCTTCTCTTTATTCTACTTTCCTTTCACATACCGGATCTTTCTTGCTGCTTCTGCTCTGCTCTGCACTTGTTCACATATCACATCACACAACCACACATCTCACAACTAAATCCATCCTATATATATATCCACACTAGTGATTTCATTATCTTTCTAGTCGGCACCCATAATAGTCTATCTTCTAACAAACTTTGTTCTGTCAGCTGAATCCTTGCATATCAAGTAATGCAGATCAAGCATATACTTGTAGAAATCATTAATCATGTTGACCAAACATAATCCATGTCTTCATAACCTTTACCACTGTCAGAAACACATCCGGAAAGCAATCTGATGTTCTGTCAGTCAGTTCTTCCTCTGTTCACACTGTTACTCAGGAATCCAGTATTCAACTATTCATATCTTTTTCCTTGTCCATCATCGGAGGCTAAATCCTTGGAATCTATTACTCAAGGTAGTCCTCTTGACTTTCCCAAATCCGCACTTCACCAAGATACTTCCTCTGAGAGATCCGGACCTGTCTATCAGACCTTGCCATATGCTCTGTTCTTATTTACCGGACCTCAACAATCTTCATTATGACTTCCAGCAGAGACACACCATGACTTGCAGATATGCGGGATGACCTTTGTTGCCATCAATGACAACAACCATGAATCCATATAGTGTCTCTTGCCAACAATAAGTCCCTCCTACACTTTGAGATTTGTATTGCGTGTCTATTGCCCCATATGCAATCTAAAGACATGTGGCAATGAGTCCCTCCTACATTTTGGGTGGTGTGTTTACTTTCCATGCACTTGCATCTGCATTTATTTATATATGAGAAAATGAAAAAGAAAAAATCACTACATTCACTATATTCACGGTGTTTTGTGTCTCTTCAATGTTGTCTTCTCCATGTTTTGTGTGATTTTTACTATCTTCTCCATGTTTTATGTGTCTATTACTGTCTTCATTGTGTTTGGCTTGTCTGCAATGTGTCTTCTCTAATGTCTACTTGAGACTGGGGGCTAGAAATAGTTCTCAATCTTCATGTATTCACCATCCCCATGCATGTTTGTTGTGTTTGTTGACCATACTTTAATGCATGTATGGGCCTTGAATTCATGCATACATTAAAGTGGGGGCTAAATGTTACATCTGAAAATGTCCCCCTTGGACTTTTCCCTCTTAAGGTTTAGCTCCTAAGTCCTTTTGAAAGCATTTTTATCATCTTGCATATTCATGTTAACTCTCCGCGATGAGAAAACCCTAAGTTTTATGGCAAATAGGACCTAGGGGTACACTTGAGATGAATCCTGACTAAAATAGGGAGGGAGGACTTAGGTGCCCATGCCCTAGTCCTACCCTATTTTAGGTCAAGACCTAAATTCAAGTGTCGGTTATGTGACCATTAATTAGGTCCTATGCCGACACCTTAAGTTTGAATTACGAAATTCTTAGCAGGAATGTGTTTAATTGCATACATAAGCATGTTTAGGGATTCATTTGTAAACTAGAAGATGATAATGAACTTTTGGCGCACTTTTGATTTTAGAGCATTAAAGATATTCATTGTTGTAGAGCAAACTTGTCTTGTTATTGTGTTTGTTATCTAGATTTGACTTCATCTTCTCGTGATGTGAAATATTTTTATCTATATTCAAGCTACACCTCTGAGGTGACATTTATTTGTGTTTTCAATCATTTATCATTTGCTTTTTGCCTCTATCCTGCAAGGATATGCACTCTTTATCTAGAAATGGTGTTCAAAAGACTTGAATGTCTCTCTAGGGCTTGACTGAGGCAAGTCTCTAAACACCACAAACCCCAACCCATTTTTCTCTGATTGCAGGTGATAGGTTGCAGAAGCGGAAGGAGGGGATTTGTAGGGGAGTAGGACAGAGTGTCAGAAGTGCAGATCAAAGCAGAAAAGCAGGACCTAGACTAGGGCACCCACTCATTAGTCCTTGCGGATACCAAAACACATAAATCCTTGGAACAACAGAAACAAGTTGCAGACAATCTTTAGAGATCCTGACAGAAACTGGTACATTGGAATAATTCACACACTCATTAGTCCCTAACTTTTTCGTACCCTAAATCTTGAAATCTGGTATGTATCTAATTGTCATTTGATATCTCTGTGTGTGAGCATTTGTCATGATTCATTCATTTATTTACGATTTTACAAAATTAGGGTTTTAAGCGTAATAGGACTTTAATTGATCAATTAGTTGGCAAATTCCAAGTTTCCTCTTCATTCTAAAGGACACTAAATCTGTAGTAGAGCCTTCTTCCAAGAGATTGTGACTTCACTTGATTTATGTCCTTGAATGTTAGATGTGAAAGGAGGATTTACGCCTGAAATTGAAACCCCCTCTTTTCCTTCTAAACACAATCAACAACAACCTCATCAGAGGACACAGTTGGCACTAATGACAACACCAACTACACATACTTGCAACAATCTCCCCCTTTGTCTTTGATGGCAACACATAATTTGAAAAACCATCAAGACATAATTCTACACCAAACTTCTTTTCTTTCTTACTCTCCCCTTTCTTTTACACATCTTACTCTCTCTCCCTGATCACTAATTCTTTTCTTTTTCACATTGCTCTCTCTCCCCCTTTGACATCAATGGTAAAGGGTGACACACCTCTTCTTTCACTCTTATCTGGTCACATCATCTTTTCTTTTCACTGCTCTGAATACTCCCCCTTATGAGTGCACACCAAACTGTATCAACTCTTACTCCCCCTATCTACAATAATCATCATGACCACTACCTTCTTTGATCAGCCTTAGCCGATTCATCATTCTTGCTCAACTTGCAATCAGTTGTCATAGGAGTACAAAAACTTCTTCAACATTTCCAAGGAAGAAGCCATTTCTCCACACATTGACATCTCAAATTCTTTATGCATCTCATCTACAAAGTTCTTACACATGCCTTCATTTCCAGCGAAGATTATATCATCCAAATATACTTCAACAATCAGAATTTGATCTTCACCTACTTTGATGTATAGATTATTATCTGCGGAACCCTTACTGAAACCTTTCTATAATAAGTACTTGTCTAACCTTGCATACCAAGCTCTGGGGGCTTGCTTCAATCCATACAGTGCCTTCTTCAATCTGCAAACCCTATCTAGTTTGTTTGATAATTGAAATCCATCTATTTGTTCTATGTATACCTCCTCTTCTAACTCACCATTCAAAAAAGTAGACTTCACATCCATTTGATATACTTTGAAATCCTTATGTTCTACAAAAGCCAAAAACATCCCGATGACCTCCATCCTTGCCACTAGAGCAAATGTTTCCTCATAGTCTATTCCTTCTACCTATGAGTAACCTTTACACGCAAGCATTGTCTTGTTTCTTACCACTTCTCCAGTTAGTTTGTTCTGGAAAGCCCACTTAGTTCCAATCACATTCTTGTTTGCTGGTCTTGGAACAAGTTCCAAAGTCTAATTCTTTTCAATCTGCATTAGTTCTTCTTCCATAGCCTTGATCAAGTACTCATCCTTACATGCTTTAGTCACTAACTTAGGTTTAACTTTAGAAAGTAAACATAGATTTACTTGTTCTTCAATGGCTTTCCTTCTAATCAACACACCTTTGTTCTTGTCACCAATGAATTGATCTTCAGATTGATGCTTCTACACATACTTGGGAGTTTTAGGAGATTCTTCTAGAGCTTCTTCTTCTTCAGTATATACACCATTTTCATCAGCATTTTCTTCTTCTCTGCAGTAGAAATCATCTTAATCATATTCATTGACTTTGAAACTTCTTCTTGCTTGCTCTTCAATCTGGCATTCCTTGCAGACAACATTGATGGGCTTTGTAATCTTTAGCAGATCTTTCATAGATTGAATTGAACTTATCCTTACCAAGCTATCAAAATTGACGTGACACAATCTTCAACAATCTGAGTTATGAGGCAATAACCATCACCACCTTTGAGCTGATAAATATTTCCATCTATCCTCTTTCGAGTAGCAATCACAGTTTCAGAATCTTTTCTAATCTCACAACCACCATCCTGAAACACAAGATTGTATCCTTTGCTACACATTTGTCCAACACTCAAGAGGTTATGCTTTAAACCCTTAAGATACAAAATATCATCAGTATTATTTTTGTCATCAAAACTAATTAAGCCTCTTCCACATATCTTAGCAGCTGTATCATCACCAAAGTCCTCCATCATATTCTTCAAGTTTAACAAACTTACTTTTATTACCAATCATATGATTTGAGCATCCACTGTCAATAACCTAATGGTTCTTTTCTTATCTGGTATGAAACACAGATATCAAAGTGCTTTCAGCATTAAGACCTACTTTCGGAGCCTTTTCCTGCATCCTCTCTAACATAGTAACTTTTCTTAGGCACTCTACTTTTGTTCTCCTTTTTTTGGCTCCTCAAAAATCTTTCCAAACATCTTGAAGCATAATGCTTTTACCAAACTAGGGTTTGGATGCAATAAACTCTAAATCACCTTGATCTCTTCTTCTACTCAACTCAACTTTTGTGAACGATTTTGCTAAGTGAAATTCCTTTTAGAACCCTCTAGATTTGACCTAATTCACATTTAATTCTTCAAACAGTAAGTTGCCAAACCTTTCTTTGGATACCCAGTCACCTTCAAGTGCTCCACAAACTTCCACATTAGGAGATTTTTCATTGTAGTATTTACCAATGGATAAAGCATGCCGGTCTTCATCTTATATCTTTGTGCTGAGGCATCAACACCATTCCTTTAGTAGGGGTGAAAGATTTTCATTTTTTCTCCCCCTGAGCCAAGGCTCTCATCTTAGTTCCTGGAGGAACTATTTGCACCAGATGCCGATACAGGCTCACCATTAAATTATGTTACATCCTTCTTTATCCAAATCTTATTCATTTCCCTTTTGGTCTCTACTGGATCAACCTTTAGTATTGGTTCATACTCTTCTACCGGATTATCCTTCTTCATGTTTCTGCTTTTGCAGAACTTAGAAATGTGTCCAGGTCTATTGCAATTGTAGCATATAACATTCCTCTGACCAGTATTCCTTCCATTCATTCTAGATCTATATTGGTTAGCTTTATACCCAAATCTATTGCATATATAACAGTAGCCATTGAAAGATTGAACCATTCTATCATTGTTATAGATATCACTCATTCGACTTCTGCACTCACTAGCTCTATGTCCCATCTTATTCGATGCATAACACTTAATAGAGTTCTGACTCACTTTACTTTTGCATTCAGCAGTTCTATGACCAACTTTATTGCATGTAAAGCATTGACCAGAGAAAGATGGAACATTTTGATTCCTTCTACTTCTACATTCTATTGCTTTGTGTCCATACTTCATGAAAAAATGACAAAAACCATTGAAAGATGGGTACCTTTGAGCATTTGGTTGTTTGACTAGAGGTCTTCTCACTTTATTCTTTTGATTCCAGATATGCTTGCCATTGTTCCTCTTATTTGAAGTCTGATCCGATTTTGAATTTCCATCTTTTTCAAATCCTAAACCCTCTTTATCATTTGGACCTTTCTGACTTGCAATCATTTAATCTAGCTTTACAGAACTCAGCTTAAACTTGTCTTCAAGCATCCTTGCCTTCTCCAGATCGGATCTTAGATTTAAAACTTCCTATTCAAGCCTTGCACATTCTTCTAATTTGCTTTCCACTACTACATTAAGACATTCCTCAATTCTTGTCTTCTCCTCAGCTTACACTTTCATACCAATGATAGATTCATTTGCTTGCTTCAATTGTTCACTGACTTCTTTATGCCTATCTCTAAACCTTTTAACTTTCTCTCTCAATTTTTTGATGTATTCATCTACTTCTCTGACATTTTCCTTCAGTTCTTTGATTTCACCTTTAGTCCTTTCAAGATCTTCAAGAGTAGAATTAAGTTCTCTAGCTTTATTAAGTATGCATTCTTCTCCAATGTATTTAGCAGCAGAAATCTCTTCCAGAGGAATGGGTAATCTTTTAGCACCCATGTGTTCAATCTCGAAGATCTCCCTTGAGCGGTTAAGCTTCTTCCAAAGGACATGGCTTTGATACCAATTGTTGAACATCTGAAATACTGAGAGGGGGGGTGAATCAGTATTCCCTTAAACCATTTGCACATCAAACATTTTAATCCATTTAGCATATTCTATTGTAGTGAAGGAAATTAAGCATAAAATATACAATCACAATTCATAGCACATAGACACCAGGGTTTTTACGTGGAAAACCCAAAAAGGGAAAAACCACAGTGAGGATTAGCTCACAATATATTATAATAAAGAAACTGATTAAGGTTGATACAAATGGTGGACTCACTATCCAAGAATGCTCACTGTAGGTGGCTCATTACCAAAGGACTCACTGTCTTGAAAGAAAAAGATAAAAGAGAATGGGTGGATCGCTACCAGGTTTTAACTGTTTATAGTTGCATCTAACACATGCATAAAGTATAGTTCCAATGAAGCTCAATATTCACCGCAACATCAACATTATCTCCGCAGCACCACTGAAAGTTAGTAGATACCTTCTGCTCACTACATCCAATGATCTAACACATGAAGGCTTGTACTGTTCCACTAACTCAACCACTCTAACATTCATATTATTTCAATCACACACACACTCAATCACAACCCCTTGACTCTTATTTATACTATCTTCAATCTTGAGAACATTCTCCAAGGTCGGCAAATCACTTTAATATAGAAGATTCAAATTAGGTATGGACCTAAACATTCCCATGGTGGAAAGGAATGAAGGCAAACCACAACACACCTTAGCTTGGACCTAAATTCATCCAAGCACGCTACTCTATACTTTCACAATCACCAAAGCAACTCCAGAATTAGTGTAAACACCCAAGGTCGGCCAAACCTATGTTAACAAAATGAACTTTTAAGTACACATTTCCTCAAACCCAAAGATGACTTCCAAATCACATGCAAGGTTTCAACACAATCTAGAGTATTCCACAATCATCCTGAAACAAAGTCTAAAATCGAACAAATTCCTCCACAACAACTTTCACCCGTTGCACAACCTTATCATGTTTACCCAGCAAACTCAAATATCTCTGCCATACACTACAACTCAATAAGTCCCCTTCTAGAGAACCAAATCACAAACAACCTCTACTAGAGAAAGATAGGAACCTTATAAGTATGCATTCAGAAACGCAAGACCAAAATCCACTTTGCAGAGAAATGTGGAGCAAGAATATTTCTCCCAGATCCCTTTGCAACACTCAGAAACATAGTCTTCATACTGGTGAACACAACTTTCTCTTCACAATGAATTGGAGCACCAAATATGGAATCTAACATTTCTTAACAACATATCCAAACCGCAAAGATAGATCTTCAATATATAGGGAATGCGGAGCAAAAATAGAATACTATTTTGTAAGCCAAAATGCCACTTCACCACATTGTTTCTTTTATTAATCAAATTTTCTCAAAAGCACTTGGAAACAAACCAAGAGAAACATATTCCTCACTTCTTTAGCACTTATTGAAGGTAGCCAAATCAACTTCAACAAAGCCACTCAATCAATCAACAGCAACCTCATCAGAGGACACAGCTGGCACCAATGACAACACAAGCTTATTGACATCAATGACAACACCAACTGCACATACTTGCAACAAAGCATATTAAAATAAAAATATCAATATTCTTGCAAATGCAATAAGTTGAAGGAATTGAGATAAAGAATTACATTGCAAAATCACCATTAAAATTTTGGCCAAAAAAGAATATATAAAATTTTGACCATACCATCAAAATTCCATTCTACTTGGTGAAATATAGAATTTTTAATGTTTCTATTAGTTCAATGTAGATATTATATGCAATGCTCATTTTAGTAACAATGGCTCCCATGCTTTTCTTCCCCTGTTCATTCATCTATGTTGGAGCCTTCATTAGGGGCTATGGATAATTGTTGCAATGGATTGTCTGAGGCTCAAACTACTCAAGGTACTCCTTTTGTTGTCCCTTTGATCCTAATTGCTAAAGGTAGTGATTGGGCACTCAAGATCCCTAATGCCCTTATGGAAAAATCATCATCTAAATTGAAGAATGCCCTAGTTGGTAAATTGTTAGGGTCTAGGCCCAATGTTGATTTTTTAGAGGTTGGGCTAAGAGGAAGTGGATTCTTTGAGGCCCTATCAAGATTTTTATGCTTTTGAATGGTTTCTTTCTGATTATTTTTTCCCTCCACAAAGATTATATCTGCACTCTCTTAGAGGGGTCATGATTTTTGGTTAATTTTGGCATCTTCCTTAAGAAGTGGAATACAGGCTTTGATCCACAAAGAGAATCCATTAGGAGTGTCCTAGTTTGGGTGAGACTACCTGGGTTACCACTGGAGTATTGGGACAAAGAGGGATGGTCAAGAATTGCTATCTCTTTTGGCCAGCTCATTGCTATTGACAATGTGACCAAATATAAATACTATTATTTGTGAGGTTCTGTGCTTCCTTATTTGATCACTTTATTCTCTAAGCTAGGTGATTGGGTGTAATAGATCAAATACAAGGACTCCTTATTTTTCTACAATCATTGCTTCATGGTAGGCCATGCTTCTCATGAGTTTAGAGCTGCTAAAGGAAAACAACATCATCCATAGAAGGAGGACTGACTTGATCATTTGGTGTTTGATTTGGTCCCCCTTAGTGGGGAGGTAGATGCCTCTCTTCTTGACAAGACAAATTCTAAAAGTGTTAATCTCGGTTCTAATTTTTTCGTAGATTAAGGTTCAAAGGAGCTTGGTAAGGAATGCTTCAATTAGGCTTCTCCCCTCATCTTGTCTCATAGGTGGTAGCATTCTAAGGCCTCTAACAAGGAAAATAGGAGGGTAGATTTACAAACAATAGTGGCATTAAAATCCTAACAAAGTTCCCAATCTTGTCCCCCTTGCTACCACCAAGCTTCCTTCCACCAATCTGCAACCATGCTTATCAAACATTACATGCATTCTCGAATCATTCAACTTAGATATAGAAAATAAATTTCTTGTTAATCTAGGAATATGTAAAACACTGAGGAGAGTTTTTATCCTCCCATTGAACTGAAATGCAACTATACCTTACCTCGTGCAACTATTAGATTTGAACTATTGTCCCCAAGGTGGAATTCACTTCCATCATATTCTTCATATGTGGAAAACCAATCCTTATGAGGAGTCATGCAATATGAGCATCCTAAGTAAACCAACTAGTGCTCATTAGAAATAATATTACATGAAGAAAATAAGGCCTCATCGCCTATTTCTAAGGACTTTTCTATAGAGGAATTCCACTGTTTATTCTTGTTTCTACATTGCTTCTTAACATGTCCCCTCTTTCCATAATTATATCAATTCACTTTTTTTATTTTTACTAGGAGTTTTAGATTTTCCCTTACACTTGTCTTTCAGCCCCTTCTATTCTTCTTTAGATCCTCCTCTTTCCTTGGACCTTCCCCTAACATGAAGAGCATCCATTGAGCTATCCATAATAGTTTTCTTTCTCATTTATAGTGACAATAATGCTGCAACAAGAGCATCCAACTTTGGATCTTCAAGGTTACCACTAATAGCAAGAATGATATTCTCCCATGACTTAGGCAAATAATAAAGAAGCATAATGCATTTATCTTAATATCAATTGAAGCTAATTGACTCAAAATCAAATTAAATGAATTTAAATGCTAAAAAACTAAATCACCTTCCTTCATTTTCAAGGAAAACAATTTTATTTTCAAACATAATTTGTTTATAAGACTCTTGGCTTAATAGATCTCACCCAAATGTTTCCATAGATCATATGCAATTTTCTCTTCTAAAACATTTAACAAGATAGAGTCTACAAGACAAAGCCAAACTATCCCCTATGATTCCTAATCCATCTTATCCCAATCATCTTGAACTATTTTATCAGGTTTCTTATCCTTTGTTGCAACCAACCATTGATCCCTCTCTTCAAGGAGATCCTCCATTTATAGCTTCCACAACTCAAAGTTAGTTCCATTGAACTGCTCAACATCTAATTGAGATGCAGGTACATAGCCATGGCTTCCACACACAAATTTGCAAAATAAATTTAAACAGAACCCCCACTACTGCACATAAAAACTTCACTCTTCCACCCAAGAAGCAAAGCTATCTAGGATTTGATACCAAATGTTAGAAATGAAGGCAAACCACCATAATATGGAAATCTAAAATTAAACTGCTAATCTAATTTTTTTAATAGTAGAATGCCAAATAGAGATTTAAACATGTAAAATTAGCAACAAATAAAATCAACAAACAAAAGAGATTTACACATAATACAGTATTTAATGTGGAGAAATCCTTTTAAGAAAAAAACTCCACCAAGAAGAGAGGCCAACTATGTATTATCTTGAAACAAGAATGCAATACAATCACTTCCAACTCTCCTTCAGCAACTATATACCTATGCAACTTCAACACATTACCTCTCTAACTTCTTAAGCACGTATTATATAGAAATTACATACAACATGAGAATATAGAAGATGTGGGATTCAAAATTGGGCAAGTTCCAACACCTCATTTTTGGAATCTACTCAACATGCTAAACATAGTCTCTTGTAGCTTCTTATAGCCTATAATAACTAACTAAAATTACATCTCCATTTTGGGTGCCTAGTTTGTCCTACAATCCCTTGAAAATAGGAGATACTCTTATAAGATGTCATAGACTATCAATAGATATGTGAAGATTCCTTCTTATGTGTGTCATAAACCTCAATAATAGCCACTCCAATATGGGCACTATAACATCCCAACTGGAATATTCAAAAAACTCAAACAAAATTAAGCAAATTTGCATATATTTTTTTTTGAAAGAGAGAAATATCCATAAGCAATAAATTACATTTTCTATATCCATGTATAATATGCATATTCCAAAACAAGGCCGCTTCACTTGTGACTTATAAATTACACAATAATAAATGGTCGTATTTCTTACGACTTACAATTTTGTCGATATCATTTACAAAATAAGCAATGTATTCTTGTTCACAAGTCTTCAACAGTCAACTGTAGGAGAGAGAGAGAGAGCATCACCCTGGTGCTTTTCCTCCAACCATAGATCAGCGGTCCCCTACACACCTTCTTTCCTGGAAGTGGCCCTCCCCTTCATGAGGGTATTATATAATGTGAATCAACTGATTCCATATGCCATCTAAGAACTAGTGATGTGTCCTAACTATGACAATCAGGTTTACAACTCTAGTCTAGCTCTAGCTATGTATGACCTATTATGATTGTTCATCTATTTGGCACAACATGAACCGACAATGCAAGCAGTGACTTTTGCATAACTTTAGTAAAAGTTTCATATATATATATATATATATATATATATATATATATATATATATATATATATATATATATATATATATATAGTCGTGTGTTCACTCTCTCTTTTCTCAACTTGGAGACAACATTATTATTAATCATTTATTTCCTTTATACATAACAACTCTCTTGATCATACTTATACCGCATTATTCATAATGACATATACCCTTTATCTACTGGTCATTCCTGACGAGTCTAGGGCAAAAGTTAGATAACTGGATATATATAGTTGTATGTTTACTCACTCTTTTCTTGACTTAGAGATAACATTCTTATTAATCATTTATTTCCTTTATACATACAACTCTCTTGGTCATACTTATACCACATTAGTCATAATGACATATACCCTTTATCTACTGGTCATTCTTGATGAGTCTAGGGCAAAAGTTAGATGACTGGTTTAAACATAAATTGAGTCCCTCTTTGCATCCTTGTAATCATGGGTCTATGACATCCCGTCATCTACTCAAATGCTTGTTTACCTAATCTCTCACTCATCCTAGTCATCTACACAAACTAAGTTAATATTTAAACCATATAGATTATCAAGTAAAGACTCTTCCTGTCTCAATAATTATTTGACTCACAAACTATTGATAATAAGTTATAAATGCAAAATCATTCAAATTGAATACTTCCTTTTACGTATATATAAGAGAGAATTCCAACCATCACATTAGTCTATATCTTGACTTCTCGTTGGTATAAAAATATTTCTCAACACATTCATATGGCTATTCTTAGCCTAAGATGGGTAAAAGAACATTTATTCAAAAAACTAATATAGATAAATCAAGATGATTTCCATATTATCATCTATGTAAAACTCTAATTTCTCCATATTTCAACTAAAAATAGAAATCTCATGTCAAGAGTCTCTACAAAAAGACTTTATCTTTTTATACTAGCTTTTCCAAGCTTTCTAAAACATACACTCAATCCTCTTATTCCATAACTAGTAAGAGAAATATAATTATAATTGACCTTCTCTTAGGTCCTCTAAATTGGTATTAACCCTCTCTAGGTGACTAAACCTCAGCTTGGTTTTCTATAAAACAATCGGTCTCTTATTAGACTTGGGTTATATTTTTACCCTCAGCCTCTATGTTGTTACAAAATCGGCCTAAAACTAAAACACAGTCAACCTAAGTTTATCTCAGTTGGCCTTCTTATATCACAATCAACCTAAGTTTATCTTAGTCATCCTTCTTATATAACAGTTGGCTTGAGTTTATCTCAATCGGCCTTCTTATATAATAGTCGACCTGAATTTATCTTTGTCAGCCTTCTTATATAATATACTCGGCCTACAACATATCGATCAGTTATAACTTGTATTGTCAATCATTAACATATTGCTCGGTCATAGACTTAATATGTTGGCCATAATTTATAATATTACAGCCTAAAGATTTACACAGTCGACCTTGAGCTAAATATATATGGCTTTAAAACTTCACAGTTAACTCTTGACAAAATATATGTGGTCCTAAGACTTCACAGTCGACTCTTAACAAAATATAAAGCCTTTAAAACATCACAGTCAGTTCTTAAAAAAATATAAAGCATTTAACATAATTACCAAATGGTTTAATTACCAATCTGACTGTTATCACCAGTTTGAGTATATATATAGATAATAATAAGGCATATTGTCATCAACATGGATAATCACTCTTTGAGATATCAAGCAATAATGTTTCCTAAAGATACATAATAAAATAAATATATCATCTCTTCTGAGTCATTCTTTTCTACCCAAAATGAAATATGATGCTGATAAATATAGTTCTAAATCCTCAGTTGAGGATGATCAACATAATATCTTTGCATATTCTATTGTAATTACCAATAACGTAAGGCATATCAAGATATTTGTAATATCTCATATGATAGTATAAGAAGAACTTACCTATTGTATATAACAGGCAATGCCCTAACTATTTCTCACTTCTTCCTGTGTTCCTCCTTTCAGCCTTCTTTTCATTCAAACTCTCCTCTCTTTGTTGCATCCTTCCTCCTCTCACATAAAACACTTCCTTTATTTCTAAATCTGCCTTGCCCAATTTATGGGCACTCATTATTGTACCACCACACAACTCATTCAATATTCTCGTGGCTCTCCACATGCAAAAATGTAGTGGAGAACATGGATCTTATTACTCCTCTCTCTACTCCTAAGCATTTAGGGAGTTCACTTAGAAGAAAAAGGAGACTCTTTTAATTTACCTAACATAACTATTAACTATAACAATAATATTAATAATAATAACTTGTAAATAGACATAACATACTTATCTAGTAGATGTCGATATCACGCACTTTCAACCATTAAATGTGTTCATCTGAAGCACAATTATCGACAAGAAATTTCTTAGAAGTTGACTTTAAGATTAGACTATAAAATTAAACATGTTTAGTCGACTTACACTCATCGAATTATCATCCAAAGATATACTCTGAAAGGAAGCTAGGTGTGCGGAAATCGCTTCCTACACTAATCTAATGAGGGGAGAGTTATACAAATTCAATTTATTCCTTATCACTACAGTAACATACAACATCTAACAGAGTTACTACAGCAATACACAAGAACCAGAAAGAAGACAAAAGAAGAGGGACAAAGATTTATGATTGGGAAAACCCTTATCAGGTGAAAAACCCCACACTCAGAAACCTGCACAATGTATTAACAAATCTGAAAGTTGTTTACAATACAATTGCAATGCAAGCTTCAATGGTCTTCAACACTCATGTCTAGAGTCAATCCGACAGCATAATAGTACCTATAAACCTGTGATACAAAGTCCATCTCCAAGCACCTGTTTATCTAGGAAATATAAGGCAATATTAGACCTATCTTGGGATGGGCGTCCAACATGGCTTCATGGACCAAAAACCATGCCTAAGGACACTTGGTCAACATTGTAGAATGTTCCTGACACTTGTCCATAGCTCCCATCCCAAAGAGGTCATCTATTTCCAAAATGGGCTATGACAGATGCTCTTACGACACTTACGACCGTCATAGAATCTGTCATAGCGGTTACAACTTACAGCTGTAAGAGAATTTGTCATACACATGCTATAAATAGCATATTCTCTTACAACATGTCATATTCCACCTTGGGATGCCCAAATATGTCTTATTCAAAGATGCTTCATGACACCTGTCTTACAGACTTCTATTTCCAACTCTTACATGTCATAGATTCGTCATAGGAATCCATCATAATCGTTTCGGTCAAACATTCCCTTGCACAACATGGAAGATGCCGACACATGGCAAAATGCTCCTACCACAAAGTGGGATGCCTATCTCCTCATGTGAGGACAAAATTACAAGTTGTCATATTCTATGTAGGATCGACACATCACCGTGCCACATCCCACAATATGACAATATGGAATTTACAAATATTTACAACATAGGTAATTAAATAATAAATGTAAACATTACAAATGTAAGAAGTTACCAAGGTTGAGACACCTTGATTCCCAACATTCTCCCACTTGTCAAACACCTTGTAAGAGCCAATAGAAAAATAGGATTTAACTGCTATAGGCCGAGAGGCCCATAGACTCTGAACACCATCTGAACTCCTCTGTGCCCATTGGTTTCATTAATGCATCTACAACATTCCTCAAAGTATCTACCTTCTCCAAATTTACCTTTCCATCCTCAACCATGTCTCGCACAAAGTGAAACTAAACATCAATGTGCTTTGTTCTAGCATGAAAAGTTGGATTCTTCGCAAGGCAAATTGCACTCTGACTGTCACAACTGATCGTGATCTGACCTGCATCAACACCAATATTTGAACACAATCTCTTAAGCCAAATGGATTCCTTACAAGCATGAGTTGTTGCCATATGCTCAACTTCTGTCGTGGACAGAGCAGCAACACGTTGTCACTTGCTCATCCAACTAATAGCACCACCAAATAGTGTAAACACATAAGCACTGGTGGATCTCCTACTGTCAATGTCACCTGCCCAATCTAAATCCACAAATCTATGAATATCAACAGAATGCGGAGGTCTTGAAACATTACCATGATAGCAAATAGAATACTCGAAAGTACCCCTTAAATATTTGAACACTCGCTTAACTGCATCCCAGTAAACTCATCCAGGATTAGCCATAAATCGACTAAGGACTCCCACTGCTTGGGCAATGTCTAGTCTTGTGTAGACCATAGCGTACATCAGACTGCCTATAGCACTAGCATAAGGTATTCTGCTCATGTCCTCCACCTCACTAGGAGATTTTAGACAATCCTCAATAGACAACTTTGTCCCCAAGGAAATGGGAACACACAATGGTCTACAATCTGCCATGCTGAACCTATCCAACATGGTCTTCACATACTTACTCTGGCTTAACCAAAGTTTTCTGTTAGTTCTATCTCTTCTTATTTCCATTCCTAGAATGTACTTGTCTACCCCTAAATCTTTCATTTCAAACTGTGCTAACAACTGAGATTTAAAATTAGAAATCATATTCTTACCCTTCCTAATGAGCAACATATCTTCAACATATAGTGCAACAATGAGAATACGATCACCATCAAATTTATAATACACAGTGATCCGATTTCGATCTCACAAATCTAATTAACAACACAAAGGCATCAAACTTCAAGTAGCATCTCCTAGGGGATTGCTTCAAACCATACAAAGACTTTTTAAGTTTGCAAACCAAATTTTCTTTACCTTTCACCATGTAATGCTCTGGCTATGACATGTAGATTTCTTCCTCCAAGTCACCATGAAGGAAAGCTGTCTTCACATCCATCTATTCTACCTCCAAGTCATAAGCTACTGTGAGAGACAATAGGAATTGAATGGATGTCAGCTTTGCAACGAGAGAGAAGATCTGACCATAATCTACACCCTCCACTTGTGAATACCCCTTCGCAACCAATCCGGCCTTATACTTCTCAACACTACCGTCTACACCAAATTTCTTCTTGAACACCCATTTGCATCCAACAGGTTTCCATCCAGGAGGCAAAGGCACCAAGTCCCAAGTTTGATTCTTTTCCAAAGAAGCCATTTCATCCTCCATGGTCTCCTTCCTGGAACCTACATATTTCATCTCCATAGCCTCTGATACAGTTCTAGGTTCATCACTGTTAGTAACCAAAGCATAAGCACAACTAGAATCAAGCAATGTAAAACCAAACCTTTCAGGTTGCTTTCTTATCCATGTAGACCTCCTCAAGAGTTGAGGTTAAGGTTCAACTTCTTCATCTGAGCTTTCAGAGCTACTAGAGCTCTCCTCATCATCAGGTCCAAGATTGTCTTTTTGTTTAGTCTTCTCAGGGGTAGCAGGAAACTGAACAACATCCTCTTTCTTTACTATTTCTTCTGGCTGCAAAATAGTGGAAGAAGGTGTAATCTTTCTGAAGATGACACTTCTGCTATA
Organism: Cunninghamia lanceolata; assembly: GCA_027924645.1. Lineage (NCBI taxonomy): Eukaryota > Viridiplantae > Streptophyta > Pinopsida > Cupressales > Cupressaceae > Cunninghamia > Cunninghamia lanceolata. The sequence continues at coordinate 1,661,891 of BSBN01000286.1, read as the reverse complement.
CAACACTTTTTTAGCCACAGGTTCCCAAAGCTTGTATACTTTCACACCGACACCATAGCCAATGAAGATACACTTAACAGCCTTGTTCTCCAACTTTGACTGCTTCTTCCTAGGCACATGTGCATATGCCTCACAACCAAAAACATGAAGATGCCTTATTGAAGGCTTTCTACCAGACCACACCTCCATGGGTGTCTTTCCAACAAGACCTGATGTAGGAGATCTGTTAACTAGATAGCAAGTAGTGGCAATAGCTTCAGTCCAAAACTTTTGTTCTAGGCTAGCTCCACTAAGCATACTCCTAGCCTTCTCCATCAATGTCATGTTCATCCTCTCTACAACTCCATTTTGCTGTGGGGTGTATGGAGTTGTCTTATGTCTTTCAATCCCAAGTTCCTTGCAATACTTATCAAATTCTGTAGAACAGAACTCACCACTGTTGTCAGTTCTCAAACATTTAATCTTTTTACCAGTCTAATTTTTAAGAAAGGCCTTAAACTCCTTAAACTTGCTATAGACTTCAGATTTGCTTCTAAAAAAAAAAATCCATGTCCTACTGTAATCATCTATAAAATATACAAAGTATACAGATCTTGATAACGAAGGAACATTAACAGGACCAAACACATCAGAATGGATAAGGTCCAACACACCAAAAGACTTATGAGAACTAGGGTAAAACTGAACATAGTTTTGTTTTCCATAAATGCAATGTTCACAAAAGTCAAACTCAAGATTACAATCATCGAACCCCTCAACGAGGTTCTTATTTTTTAGGGTACGCAGACCCTTCTCACCAATGTGGCTAAATCTCTTATGCCATAACATTGTCTTTTCAGCAAGAAGTTTAACTTCCAATGCACGATTACAACCATCAAGACTAGAAACAACAGATTTCTTCACTGCTTATTCAAATGGTGGGGATGAAGTGATTGCTACCCTCTTCCTTGAGTCAGAAGAACTATTGCATTGTGAAATGCATGCCTCCAGCTGAAACAGAGTACCTCTCCTAGTACCCTTAGCAAGCACCATAGCTCCTCTAGTCATCTTGCATCCTTCTTTCGAAAAGACAACCTACACACCTGCATCATTCAAACTACTTACAAAAAGTAGGTTCCATGCTAAGCTTGGGATGTGCATAACCCTAGAGATCCCCTTCACTCGACCATCAGGGAATCGGATAGAGACTCTTCCAGGACCAACAATCTTCAGATGAGAGTCGTCACCCAGATACACCTTTCCACCATCGAACTCCTCATACTTAATGAACCAATCTCGATGTGAGGTCATGTGGAATGATGCACTAGAGTTGATTAGCCACACATCGTTAGATGCATGGGTTGCTAGGGATGCGATGAAAGCATCACCATCATCTTATGACTTATCAGAATCTTAATTAGGATATTTCTTCTTCTTCTTCTTCTTCTTCTTCTTCTTCTCCTCTTTGCATTCCTTTGATAAATGCCCAATTTTGCCACAGTTCCAACAAAGAGCCTTGGACTTTCCAGGAGATTTGGATCTCCCATGGGATTTGGATCTACCCTTCTTAGCTTTATTGTCCTTCTTATTTCCTTTCTCCTTGGGTCTTCCACGAACTACAAGGGCCTCTTTGGGTACCTCAAAAGACTTTCTCCGCATCTCTTTAGACAACAGTGAAGAAACCACTTCTTCCATTTTGAATGTGGATGTGGTGCTTCCAATTACCATAACAAGATGATCCCATGAGTCCGGCAGAGAACAAAGTAGGGTCATACACTAATCCTCCTCCTCCATCTTTACACTAATAGATGTCAATTGTGCAACCAACATATTAAAAGCATTCATATGTTTAGCAACAGATCCTCCGTCCTCCATTTGAAGACAATACAACTTCTTTCTCAGAAAAAGTTTATTGACTAGGGATTTTGCTTGATACACATCTCCCAACTTCTTCCAAAGTAGTTTTGTAGTAGTCTCCTCATGGACATTTAACAACACAGAATCAGAAAGACTAAGTCTTATGAGACCCTTAGCCTTCCAATCCTTGAGATCCCACTCATCTTGTGACATTGTAGCTGGTTTAGTTCCATTAACACTTTCCCAAAGGGCTCAGTCAACAAGCATGTCTTCCATCTTGAGCTTCCACAGCTCAAAATTACTACCATTGAACTTCTCCACTTCGAACCTTCCTGATGTGCTTGCCATCTCCTTACTGCAAGAGAAATCAGAATACTCTGCATAGACTCCCACTCAACTTAAGATCAGCTCAAAAAACCCCTACCCAATAGCTAAGACCAAAACTGGCCAAGCTCTGATAACAACTTAAAGGAAGCTAGGTGTGTGGAAATTGCTTCCTACACTAATCTAATGAGGAGAGAGCTATACAAATTCAGTTTATTCCTTATCACTATAGAAACATACAACATCTAACAGAGTTACTACAGCAATACACAAGAACCAAAAAGAAGATAGAAGAAGAGAGACAAAGACTTACGGTGGGGAAAACCCTTATCGGGTGAAAAACCCCACACTCAAAAACCTGCACAATGTATTACCAAATCTGAAAGTTGTTTACAATACACTTGCAATGCAAGCTTCAATGGTCTTTGACACTCATGTCTGGAGTCAATCTGACAGCATAACAGTACTTGTAAACCTGTGATACAAACTCCATCTCCAAGCACCTGTTTATATAGAAAATACAAGGCAATATTGGACCTATCTTGGGATGGGCATCCAACATGGCTTCATGGACCAACACCCATGCCTAAGGACACTTGGTCAACATTGTAGAATGCGCCTGACACTTATCCACAGCTCCCATCCCAAAGAGGTCGCAGGCCTATTTCCAAAATGGGCTATGACAGATGCTCTTACGACACTTACGACCATCATAACTGTCATATTCCAACATGTCTCTTACAACATGTCATATTCCACCTTGGGGTGCCCAAAATGCCTTATTCAAAGATGCTTCATGACACATGTCATCACCTGTCTTACAGACTTCTATTTTTGACTCTTACATGTCATAGATTCGTCATAGGAATCCATCATAACTGTTTTAGTCAAACATTCCCTTACACAACATGGAAGATGCCGACACATGGCAAAATGTTCCTACCACAAAGTGGGATGCCTATCTCCTCATGTGAGGACAAAATTACAAGTTGTCATATTTCATGTAGGATCGACACATCACCGTGCCACATCCCACAATATGACAATATGGAATTTACAAATATTTACAACATAGGTAATTAAATAATAAATACAAACATTACAAATGTAAGGAATTACCAAGGTTGAGACACCTTGATTCCCAACATACTCCAAGCTTCTATCAGATGACAAAAAGGGATTTAAGGTCTTCGTCACAATGATGACATTTCTAACAAGTACTAACATGATCTCTTACTAAGTATATGTGTGTGTTTCCAGATGGCATAAGGATCGTTGCATTCACGTGATCTAGCATCCTCTCCACGGTGATACTATATCTCGTCATATTAGAGGGAAAAACAACATTGTTCTTGCATCCACCTCAGCTTCATGATAGTAGTTAGTCCATTACATCATTTTAATCACCTATTAAATAATGACATTATATACAATTTTCTTGCATAAAAATTAATACAAAACAAATGCATTTCATCAATACTAAGACATAATTTTTCTCTGACTAACTATCTGTCTCTTCAAAAATAAATAAAATAAATACATTAGTTTTTAAAAACAAGGTGTGACATATCTCCCCCTTTAAAGATCATCGTCCTCAATGATTATGTCCAAACCAAAAATAAACACTTCAAACATGTTCTTGTACATCATGCTATATAAAAAGATGTGGAAACTTTTGATAGATATCATTGTAATCTTCCCAGGTAGCATTTTCCTCTGAATACTAGTCTCACTGGACCTTGCATTGGGTAACCTCTCTGTTACGTAGGTGGAGCTTGTGTACCTTGAGCACTTTGAGAGGCTTGATCATGACCACTGCTGGGTTTTGTACCTATAGAGCATTCGAATCAAGTATATGATTAGATCCTAATATATATTTCTTCAAATATGACACATTGAAAACATCATGCATTCTAGCAAGGGTTGGTGGTAGAGCTATCTTGTAAGAAACTAGATTAACCACTTCTAGGACTTCAAAAGGTCCAAAATATCTAGGTGCTATTTTGGAAGACTTTCCAAACTTAATTGGGTTCTTATGTGGTTTAACTCTCAAGAGAACTTTATCTCCTACTGAAAATTGTCGGGGTATTCTCTTGGCATCAGCATAATTTTTTTGTCTATCATTTTCTTCTACTAATCTTTTCTTGATCAACTTTACTTGCTCTTCCATTTTTTAAAGTATTTCTGGCCCAAGGCAAATCCTATCCTCTAGCTTATCCTAGCTTATAGGAGTTTGGCACTTCCTTCCATAAAATGCTTCAAATGGAGCCATCTTAATTGCAGAATGATATGAATTATTATATGCAAATTTGACTAATGGAAGATACTCTTACCACTTATACTACTGATCCATGCAATACATCCTCAACAAATCCTCTAGTATTTGATTTATTCTCTCAATTTGTCCATCCATTTTTGGATGATAAGAAGAGCTTATATTCATTTGTGTTCCCAAAGATGAGAACAATGTTTTCCAAAACCTTGCAGTTATCCATGCATCTTTATCCAAAATTATCTTTTCTAAAATTCCATGCAACCTAAAAATTTCTTGCATGAACTTTTTGGCTAGGATGGACACTCCATCTATAAGATTACTAGGTATAAAATAAGCTACCATAGTTAGTCTATCCACTACTACACTTGAATAACATCATGCTTATAACCGGTTACATGTAATCCTTGGACAAAATCCATACTAATAACCTACCATTTCCATTCAGGTATGTCATGAGGATACAAAAGTCCTGCTAGGTGCTAGTGTTTAGCCTTAAATCGCTGATACTCTAAGCATCCTACCACAAATCTTGCAGCATCATTCTTCATTCCTTTCCAGAAATATAAGGGTTTTACATCAGCTAACAACTTTGTTACTCAAAGATGACCTGAATATGGTGCAGAATGTGCTTCTTTCCACACAGTGTTTCTTAAATCTCCTTGATTCAGAACATATATCCTATTATTGAATCTCAATAACCCTTCAAGTTCAAAATAAAATTCATCATACCTTGTATCTTGAGGATTTTCTATTAGACTTTTTAGAATTTGCTCATAATATTCATCACAAGTCAAAATTTTCAATATATGATCTCTAAAATTGAAGTGCACTGATACTACTGCCGATATATGCCTTCTTCAACTCAAGGAATTAGCCACTCTATTTTCCTTGCCCTTAATGTAATTAACCTCAAAATCATAGTCAGAGATGAGCTCTAACCATCTTCTTTGTTGGGCATTAAGGTTAGGTTGAGTAAAGATATACTTCAAACCTCGATTATCATATTTCAATTCAAATTTCTTCCCCAACAAATAATGCATTCGTACTTGGAGAGCATGCACAATTACTGCTAATTCCAAATCATGAGGGGCATAATTTTTCTCATAGGGTCACAACTCTTCTCCTGAAGCATCATTCATAACAAATAAATAACCCTCTGGGTCTAGTACTTTACGAATTGGTGTCATAGTCAATTTCCTTTTAAGAATACTAAAAGCTTCTTCACACTTATCAGATCACTCAAATCTCTTTCCTTTTCTTTGTAAGGAAGTGATAGGATGAGCAATTCTAGAAAAGTTCAAAATGAACTTCCTATAATACCCATCTAATCCCATAAAACTATGCACTTCGTGTACATTCTTAGGAGTAGGTCACTCCAAAATAGCTTTTATCTTTGATGGATCTACAACAATTCCTTTAGTTGATATGATATGACCCAAATACTGCACCTCTTTTTGAAAGAAAGTACATTTGGATAATTTTCCATAAAGTTTATGCTCCCTGATTTGTTGGAGAACTATCTACAAGTGCTGATGGTGTTCCTCCTCATTATGAGAGTAAATTAGAATATCATCTAAAAACACTAGAAAAAATTTGTCTAGACAGTCTCTGAAAAAATTGTTTGTCAAATTCATAAATGTTGCTAGAGCATTGGTCAAACAAAAAGGTAATATTGTGAACTCATAGTTCCCATACCTTGTTTGAAAAGATGTCTTATGAATATCTTGTTCATTTAATCTCAACTGATGATACCCTGATCTAAGGTCAATTTTAGAAAATATAGGCATTTGATCAAAAAGATCATCTATGCCCGGTAAAGGATATGTGTTCTTAATCATTGCTTTGTTAAGCATACGATAATCTATACAAAGATGTAGAGTGCCATCTTTCTTCTTAATAAAGATCATAGATGCTCCCCAAGGTGATACACTAGGTCTGATCAACCCTTTTTGTAACAATTCCTAGAGTTGAGCTTTAAACTCCATCAACTCAGTAGTAGTCATCCGATAAGATTCTTTAGACACTGGCTCGGATCCAGGGATAATATTTATTGCAAAATCAAAAACTCTTTTCAGGGGCAGACCTGGAAGGTCTTTTGGAAACACATCCTGAAAATCTTGAAGAAAAGGGTACTCTTCAAAAGTATTTTCCTTTAATTCCTTTTCCTATTCATCCTTCACCTCCTCTATTTTTACTACAAACATCTAGCATCCTTTCCATTTTTGTCTTTTCAATTGCATCGCAAAAATTTGCCTAATTTTCATTTCTCTCTGAAAACCTTGGATAACAACAATATTTCCACCATCATCAATGCATTCTATTTTTTGGAAAGACAATCAACTTTTGCCCTATGCTGAGATAGTCATTTCATCCCTAAGATGACATCATATAATCCTAGATGTGTTACATATAAGTTGACCTCCATGGAAAATGTAGGTAGGGTTAATCTAGCTTCAAACAAGCATTTCTCTACCCAAGCTCTTGACTAGTTTGCAAACTCTATTATCCATGAATTATCCATGAAACCAACCTTCCTAGATATTTTATGAAGTATTCTAGGGTTCTCAAAAAAATTAGTTGCTCATGTATCTATAAGAATAGAAATTGGGGTTCCAAAAAGAGTACATGTGGTTTCAATAAGGGTAACCTAATACTCAACTTGATGACTATCAGGAGTAGCATGAATCCTTTGCTAAAAAGCCGTTTGCTATGAAGGTAAAGGTTTTCCTCCAAAATAATTCCCTTGACTCTTCATGGGGCACTGGTTAGCATAATGATCTCTTCCGCACGTGAAACACCCTCTAGGAGGACCTATCTTTCCTAAAAAATTAGTGGTATTATCATCATTCCTTTTTTAATTTGAATCCCTGTTTCCATCCCTAGATTCATTTCTATCAAATCTGGAACGTTTTCCACGGTTCCTCTCTCTAGATTCCTAATTCTTGCTTCTCTTTTTGAAGGATGTCGAAGGATGACTCCATTTAAATTTCCTTCGAGATCTTTCTCAATACACCGAGATAGATTTGAGCTTCTGCTCTTGCTTAATGACTTTCTCAAAAACTTGGTCCATGGTTGTGGGTCCATGAACATCCACTTCTTCGCCAATTTGAGCATTCAAGCCCATAATAAACTTCCTTATTCTAAATATCTCATCATTCTGATATTGTGGAACATACTTCAGTAACCTAGTAAATTTTTCCCAGTATTCAATGACAATCATATCTCCTTGACACAAATTTTAAAAATCTATTAATTTCTAGTCAAAATAAAGTTTGGGCAACCATCTTTTCCTAAATATGACCATAAATTGATCCCAAGTTAGGCTCAAGGAGCTCAATAATTCCATTTTCTTGTTCATCCACCATGTGGATGCGTCTCCAGCTAACTAGTATGCTCCCCATACAGCCTTGGTAATCTCATAATAGTTTCTTATCTCAAAACATTTTTCCATCTCAATCAACCAAGCCTCAGTTGCATCTCCACTCACTATTCCATCGAACTTAGGAGGTATAAATTTCTTCATGTCTTGGGCTAACTCACTGGTAAGATGATTTTTTGCCTCATTTTGCATTAGTGAGTCTTGGTTATTTACTCTTGGTTCTCCATGAAAATCAGACTCTTCTCTTTCTTCATAATGGTGTTCCTGATTGGTTTCTCCCCCTCTAACTTCATGTTCCAATGCTTCCAATCTTTTTTTTGTCTCATTTAAAATCGACAGAATTTGATCTAATTTTACCATAGGGTTATTCTTAGGATCTGGGACTTCTAGGTTCCCTCCTAGTTGGTTTTTAGAGTGTTCCATAACAATACCACACCTAATCATTTCATAGAAATTTATCAAAACATGCAACTTTTTTATACACTATCATAAAAGTACAAGTTCATAAATATAGAAACTCAGAGATACATCACACAATCATTTTCTTACTAAAAAAAAAACTTAACTTTATTCACTTTCTTGACCTTTGCATCCTTACTCAAATATAAAACTTCTCTTTTTTTTGTAAAAAGGAATTGTCTACATATCCCTTTCTGAGTAAGGAAATTTCCTCTGGTTCCTCTTCTCTGTCAGAATCAAGTAACAAAAACTTAGCAAGCAGATGTACTCATGAGTACTCCTTCAACACCTCTAAACTCATAATAGGTGCATGTCATCCACACCCAAAAGGCATGTTACGATGTGCAGATGGTTTACTAATCTTAACAATAGTAGGAGTTAAGAATCTTTTTGTCTCCTCAAGTTGTTTCCTCCTTTCCAGGCAGATACGTTTGAGTACATTAGCTAGTGTTTCAAAATTAGTAAGCCACGCTTCCTTTGCATAACTCACTATATTTTCTATCTTTGGTTCAGGAGATGACTCTTTCCTAATAATGATCTTAGGCATTTCACTAAGTTTGGTTTTCTTGGCTCACTTTCTTGTCCTTCTATTTCCTATCATTCTGGCACAAGAACAAATGTTAAATTATCATTAGCATATCTTGCCAATCCTGTGAAACATCGTAATGAGCTCCAAGGTCCAAGTATTGACCCTGGTAGCTCTGATACCATGTGTAACATCCCAATTGGAATATTAGAAAAACTCAAACAAAAAAGCAAATTTGCATATATTTGTTTTCTAAAGAGAGAAATATCCATAACCAATATATTACATTTGCTATATCCATTTATAATATGTATATTCCAAAAGAAGGTCACTTCACTTGCAACTTACAAACTGCACAATAATAAATGGTCATATTTCTTACGACTTATAATTTTATCAATATCATTTACAAAATAAGCAATGTATTCTTGTTCACAAGTCTTCGGTAGTCAACTACAGAAGAGAGAGCATCACCCTGGTGCTTTTCCTCCAACCACAGACAAGTGGTCCCCCGCACACCTTCCTTCCTAAAAGTGGCCCTTCCCTTCACGAGGGTATTAGATAATGTGAATCAACTAATCCCATATGCCATCTAAAAACTAGTGATGTGTCCTAGCTATTATGACAATTGGGTTTACAACTCTAGTCTAGCTCTAGCTATGTATGACCCATTATGATTGTTCAGCTATCTGGTACACGTGAACTAACAATGCAAGCAGTGACTTTTACATTACTTTGGCCAAAGTTTCATATATATATATAGTCGTAAGTTCACTCACTCTTTTCTTGACTTGGAGACAACAAGTGTCTTATTAATCATTTATTCCCTTTATACATAACAACTTTCTTGGTCATACTTATACCACATTAGTCATAATGACATATACCCTTTATCTACTGGTCATTCCTGATGAGTCTAGGGAAAAATTTAGATAACTAGTGTAAACATAAATTGAGTCCCTCTTTGTATCCTTGCAATCATGGGTCTATGACATCTTGTCATCTACTCAAAGGCTTGTTTACCTAATCTCTTGCTCATCCTAGTCATCTACACAAACTAAGTTAACATTTAAACCATATAGATTATCAAGTAAAGACTCTTCTTATCTCAATAATTATTCGACTCACAAACTGTCAATAATAGGCTATAAATGCAAAATCATTCAAATTGAATACTTCCTTTTATGTATATATAAGAGAGAATTCCAACCATCACATTAGTCTATATCTTGACTTCTCGTTGGTATAAAAATATTTCTCAAGACATCCATATGGCTATTCTTAGCCTAAGATGGGTAAAAGAACATTTGTTCAAAAATTGGTATATAGATAAATCAAGATGATTTCCATATTATCATCTATGTAAACTCTAATTTCTCCATATTTCAACTAAAAATAGCAATCTCATGTCAAGAGTCTCTACACTAAGACTTTGTCTTTTTATACTAGCTTTTCCAGGCTTTCTAAAAACATACACTCAATCCTCTTATTCCATAACTAGTAACAGAAATATACTTATAATTGACATTCTCTTAGGTCCTTCTCTAAATTACTATTAACCCTCTCTACATTACTAAACCTTAGCTTGGCATTCTATAAAACAATTGGTCTCTTATAAGACTTGGGTTATATTTTCACCCTCAGCCTCTATGTTGTTACACAATTGGCCTAAAACTAAAACACAATCGACCTGAGTTTATCTCAGTCGGCCTTCTTATATCACAGTCAGCCTTCTTAAATAATAGTCAGCCTAAGTTTATCTCAATCATCCTTCTTATATCACAATCGGCCTTCTTATATAACAGCCGGCTCAAGTTTATCTCAGTCGACCTTCTTACATAATATACTCGGCCTACAACATATCGATCGGTTATGACTTGTATTGTCGATCATTAACATATTGGTCAGCCATAGACTTTGTGTATCGGCCATAATTCATAATATTACAGCATAAAGGTTTACATAGTCAGCCCTTAGCTAAATATATATGGCCTTAAAACTTCACATTCGGCTCTTGACAAAATATGTGTGGTCCTAAGACTTCACTGTCAACTCTTAACAAAATATAAATCTTTTAAAACTTCATAGTTGGTCCTTAACAAAATATAAATCCTTTAACACCATTACCAAATGGTTTAGTTACCAATTTGACTATTATCACCAGTTTGAGTATATATAGATAATAATAAGGCACATTGTTATCAACATGGATAATCACTCTTTGAGATATTGAGCAATAATGTTTCCTAAAGATACATAATAAAATAAAGATATCATCTCTTCTAAGTCATTCTTTTCTACCCAAAACAAAATATGATGTTGATAAATATAGTTCTAAATCCTCAGTTGAGGATGATCAACATAATATCTCTACATATTCTATTGCAATTACCAATAACATAAGGCATATCAAGATATTCGTAGTGTCTCATATGATAGCATAGGAAGAACCTACCTATTGTATATCACAGGCAGCATGCTAACTATTTCTCACTTTTTCTTACATTCCTCCTTTCAGCCTTCTTTTCCTTCGAACTCTCCTGTCTCTCTATCATATCCTTCCTCCTCTCACATAAAGCACTTCCTTTATTTCTAAAGCTACCTTGCCCAAGTTATGGGCACTCATTATTCCACCACTCCACAACTCATTCAATATTCTCGCGGCTCTCCACATGCAAAAAGGTAGTGGAGAACATGGAGCTTATTGCTCCTCTCTCCACTCCAAGCATTTAGGGAGTTTGCTTAGAAGAAAAAGGAGACTCTTTTAATTTACCTAACTATTAACTATAACAATAATATTAATAATAATAATAACTTATCTAGTAGATGTTGATATTGCACACTTTTGACCATTAAATGTGTTCATATGAAGCACAATTATCGACGGAAAATTTCTCACAAGTTGACTAAGATTAGACAAAGAAATTAAATGTTAAGAAAAGTGTCTCAGTTCCTTACAACTTTGAAAGGTTACTATTCTTCCTAGTTTTGGTCTTTTTCGAATACCCTTTATCTTGAAGAATGATCTAGAACTTTCAAAGTTTCCAAAAGGGCTAAAAATGGTGGGACTTACTATTTTTAGTAAGTTTACATTTGACCTTGGATTGACCTAAAATTTTTCCAAAAGGTGTGGAATAGCTAAGTAAACATCTCGAGTGATTTTTGACTCAAGATCATAGATGGATTGCGAGATATTAAAGTTTTTTATTTTTTGAAACTGCCAAAAAAAGTTTTGAACTTAATTGTCATAATCGAAACTTCCCTAAACATCCTAAAAATTGTTGTAACCAACAAAGTGGGTTATAGGGTGATAGATCTCTTCATGATCTTTCTGACGCATCAAATGATTCATCAATCAGACACCTAGATCAAAAGTTATGGCCTTCGGAAGTGGGACCTCCTATTTTTGGGAAATGTAAAAACATGTTGGACACATAAAAGAGTTGTAAAGGGGAGAGTTACACATGTTGGTGTGTGTTTTGGCACATCACAAGGCATCTCTGATTAGAGATAATTTGGGTGCCACTTTTGGGTGGTTTTAGCTCATGGTTTTGTAATTATCGGTAATGGTTTACTGTATTGTATCTCCTATATATCAGGAGCTAGAGATGGAGGTTGTGTAAGAATCTTATAGATGTCAAGTTACCTCCTGGATCTCTGGTTGGTGGATATACTCCTGTAAAAGCTTGTTCTGCAAGTATATTGTAATCTTCTTGATTCCTGAATAAAATATTGGGTGGCTTTGCAGTGTGGGATTTTTTACCAGAAAGGGTTTTCCCCACATATATCTTGTGTTGTGAGTTTTGTGTTTGCATTTGGAAGTTGTTATTATCTTTTTGTTAATGTGCATCTTAATCTGTAACTGTAAAAGTAAAAATTTGCATAAATCTTTCCTCAATAGATTAGTGTAGGAAGCATTTCCGCATACCTTGCTTCCTTTCGTTAAACATGTTTAGTCGACTTATGCTCATTGAATTGTCATCCAAAGACATACTCCAGGCTTCTATTAGACGAAAAAAAGGGATTTAACCTTCGTCACAATGACGATATTTCTGACAAGAACTAACATGATCTCTTACTAATTATATGTGTGTGTGTGTTTCCAGATGGCATAAGGATCATTACATTCACACGATCTAGCATCCTCTCCATGGTGATACTCTCTCTCCTCATATTGGAGGGAAAAACAACACTGTTCCTGCATCCACCTTAGTTTCATGAAGTAGTTAGTCCATTACATCATTTTAACCACCTATTAAATAATGACATCATAAACAATTTTCTTGCATATAAATTAATACAAAACAAATGCATTTTCATCATTACTATGATCATAATATTTTCTTTGACTAACTATAGATGTCTCTTTGAAAATAAAGAAAATAAATACATTAGTTTTTAAAAATGGGGTGTGACAGGGACCTAGTTTGATCTTATCACCTCATTTACATTCCCAAAGTAGAAGATCATCAAATGATAAATAGTAAACACTGTTAATAAATAATTAATTACTATTGCTAGTAAATAATTAATTACCGTACTAGTAAAAAAAAATATTGTTGTTAGTGAATCCTCCATTCCTTATAAATGCATTTACAAGCAATATTAGGGATAACTAAATGACATAGAATTTACAAGATTGATGTCACGTTAATCCTAACAACAACCACACACACATAAAGCAAGCAAACTATATTCTTGTTTTGCTCTTTGTGTATAGTTGTTTATGTTCACTTAATTGAACTCTTTTCATGTTAGATTTTTATTCAAGTTCTAGAGTAGATAATTGAAAAATAATTAACATGCATTAATTTAAGTAAGTTGTCTATTTGTTATGGACATTTTTTGGTGAACACGATGTGAAACCTAACCTTCTCCTCTAAACCAACAAATCTTCTTATTGTAATTGAATTTATATTATATTTTGTTTTATCAATTCATTCTCTATCTTTAATCTATAATCTATTTATAATCAAACAATAGACCCTATTTTTTTACAAAAACAAATTCAACCATAGTGCATACATTCTAGTGTAGCCACCCTAGTGTCTTTATACCACACTATTGTCCTTGCCTTTGTTTTTATATAGAAACAATAATCTTACTATTTTTTTATCAAATTTATTGAACCTATCAATTTATACCCTCTCTATTCTCTGACTTCATCTCAATAACTTCTTATTCTATAGTGTGACCACTACTACACTCTTGTACTAAATCCTAAAATATATTTTTAAGTAAAAATAGATAGTCGTAGATGTTAAGACTGAAAGCATAACTCAATTACAGAAAAAAAGTAATTAATAGCACACAGATTTAATTAGAAAGCAAACAGAAATTAGACACTAGATTTATCATGGTTCACCAAACTTGGCTACATCCACACTGAGCAGAGGAATTGTTATTGATAATGAATTGTGTTTTACAATGAGATATCAAGCATATATAATGCTTCATTATACATCAAAAGAGGAATGTGAAAGGACAAGCAATTGGTGGGAAAATAATGTGTCCGTTGGTCTTCATTTCCTTACAATCTCCCACTTGAAGGTCAATGGATGCTGCAACTCACCAATCATTCCCCTGCTCTAAACTTCTGATTACTTCTTCTTAACTAGACCAAGAGAAGTCCTAGCACATTCGTACTTCTCTTTGGGAACAACCTTGGTGAAAATGTCTGCCGGATTGACCTTTGTGTCAATTTTTGCAACTTGTAATTTGCCCTCTTCAACTACATGACGAATGAAATGAGCATGTATGTCGATATGCTTAGAACGGCACTGAGATGAATGATTATGAGCCATAAAAATGGATCTGTGACTATCACAAAACATAACATAGTCACTTTGTTGACATTTCAAATCACCAAACAATTGCTGTAACCAAATCATCTCCCTAGCACCTTCAAAAAGAGCCATGTACTTAGCTTTGGCAGAAGAAAGAGAAATAAAATGTTGCAGCCTCGAGACCCAACTAATGGCAACTCCAGCAAACATGAAAACATAGCCAGTAGTAGATCTCCATTTATCTAAATCTTTGGCAAGATTAGAATCAGTGAAACCTTGCAGCTATATCTTATTGCCACCAAAACACAAAGCATAATTAGAAGTACCTTTAAGATACCTTAATATCCACTTGACAGCTTCCCAATGAGGCTTACCAGGATTGCTCATGAACTTGCTCACAACTCCCACTACATGATCAATATCAGGACAAGTGGAGATCATAGCATACATAATGCTACCAACAACTGATGTATAAGGAACACCTTGCACAAACTCTTTATCCTCTTGTGTTTTTGGACACAAATCAGAAGATAAATGAAAATGGGCAGCAAGAGGAGTAGAAACAACCTTTGCATCAGCCATACCAAATCTGTCTATAACCTTGTCAATGTATGCCTTTTGTGACAACATGATCTCCTTCTTTTGTCTATGCCTAGTGATGGTCATTCCAAGAATCTTCTTGGCTGGGCCTAAGTCTTTCATAGCAAATCTCTTAGCTAATTGAGAATTCAATTCAAAAACAATCCTCATACTTGTACCGGCTACCAACATGTCATCAACATAGCAAAAGAATGACTAATTCACCATTAGGAAGTTGCTTATAATAGACACAAGGATCTGATTCACATCTCAAGAAGTTATGCTCAGTCATAAAGTGATCAAACTTGAGATACCATTGGCGCGGGGTTTGCTTGAGCCATACAAGCTGCGCTTCAATCTGCAATAAAGATGTTCCAGTCCTTGTTTTTTAAATCCTTCCAGCTATTCTATGTACAGCTCTTCATCAACGTCACCATGTAAAAACGTTGTCTTGACATCCAACTGATCAAGTTCAAGATCCCAAACTGCAACCAAACCCAAAACTGCCCAGATTGTGGTCATTCTCACAACTAGTGAGAAAATCTCATTAAAATCTATGCCTTTTTGTTGATCATACCCTTTGACAACCAGTCTAGTGCGATAGCGCTTGTTTCCCCCATCTTCCTCTTTCAACTTGTATACCCAGTGATTCTTCAAGGGTCTTTGATTAGGCAAAAGTGGCACTAGATCCCAAGTGTTATTAGCCTGCAATGAACTCATTTCATCTTGCATCGCCTCTTGCCATTTCAAAGAGTCAACTGCCTTGCAAGCCTGTTTATAGGTAGCTGGTTCAGGTTGATCAGAAATCAATAATTCTGGCTCTGCCTCCTCTAAATACAATAACTCATAATCAAAAAATTTAGAAGGATGTCTCCTCTCTCAGGTAGACCTCCTTAACTGAGAAACCTCCTCTTGCAAATTTGAATCATCCAAATTCATTCTGTGTAACTGGTTTTGAATATTTGCTATGTCATTTTGCAAATTAGCCTCATAACTCTGCCTTTGTACATTTCCTTGTTGCACAGTCCCTTGCATCTGTATATTTCCTTGTGCAAATTCTCCAATGTTTTGCGCATGAAAACTCCCCTATCTCTGAATACTACCCTGATCTGGCATAGTGACATGTAAACGCCTTTCATTAGATGCTTCAATAAAAGGAGACTATGAATCAATTATGGTAGGCCGCGTTGCATCAGACATAGGCTGCGTTTGAGCTGACAGGGGCTGCGTTGAAGTTAACGGCAGCGAACTTGTGTATGGGGGCAGGGTATGTGTTAGGGGAGGCAGTATGGAAACTAAGGCAGGCTGCGTATCAAATACAGGCAGTGAACAGTCATTTGGAGGTAGTGAACATGTTTAAGGAGGCAGTGTATGATTTAGTGAAGGCTACATTGATGTTAGAGGCAGCGGTGAAAATACAGATTGGTGACCAATGTCTACTTGCTACTAGGCTGGCAATGACGTGGAGAGGGGGGGCATAAGATCCAAAAGGGACTGTGGACAATGTGATGAGGGCTGCGATGAACACAAAGGCAGCGAACTCATAGTTGAGGGTAGTGACTCACCCAAAGGAGGTTGCGTGGAATGTGCCAAAGGCATTGGATTTAAAAGGAGCTATGTTTGAGACTGGGTTTGACCATCTATATGCTACGTGGGAGTATGAGGTAGCGTTCTAGATTGTATAGGCTGCATTTGTCCAAAGTTGGTAACATTAACAGGTTGCACACAAATATGTGGAGGGACGCTAGAACCCAAGAACTATGAACATGTAGTCAGAGGCTGAGAAAAAGAAACACCATTGTCAAACAAATCAACTGATAAATAATCTTTTGAACATGTGTTTTCTTTGTGCAAACCTAGGAAAACTTTTTCGTTGAAGACGACATCCCGACTACGAGTGACCTTTTTGGCGATGAGATCCCACAACCTGAATCCATACTGATCCTCGCCATACCCAACAAAGATACACTTCTGCATCTTGGGATCCAATTTGGATCATTTCTCATGAGGAATAAGAGCAAATGCTTCACATCTGGACACCCGTAGATGACTATAAGAGATACGCTTGCCCATCCACCTTTCCTCGGGAATGTCAAGATTTAACTGAGATGAGGGAGCTCGATTAATGAGGTAAACCGCTATGTTGCAAGCTTCTGCCCAGAACTCTTTTCCCAATCCGACATTGGAAAGCATACACCGTGCTTTTTCCAAAATCATTCTATTTAGCCTCTCTGCAGCCCCATTTTCTTGTGGTGTGTAAGGAACAATTTTGATTCTTCGAATACCATTGTCAGCACAAAAACTATCAAACTCTAGTGAACAAAATTTGCCGCCATTGTCAGTTTGCAAACACTTGATATAATGCCCACTCTGATTTTCAACTAGAGCTTTAAAAGTTTTGAACTTGCTGAACACTTCAAATTTTTTATCAAGCATAAAAATCCAAACTTTCCTAGTGCAATCATCAAGGAAAGTTAAAAAATAATTAGCACCTCCAAGAGAAGTTACCTCAGTTGGCCCAAAAACATCTAAATAAACCAGCTCCAAAGGTGAGGTGTTCTTCTCATAACCCGTCTTTATGAAGCTAATCTGCTTCTACTTGCCGTAGAGACAATGTTGGCAAAAATCCAAATCCACAGATTTCATCCCCGGTAGTTGTTCTCTTTTGATCATGACTTCAAGACCTTTTCTACTCATATGTCCAAGCCGTTGGTGCCACAGCTCAGTTTCACTGTCCGTCACTATCATAGCAGCTCCCACTTGAGAGTCATTCTCAAAAACATATAAACTGCCCTCTCTATTTCCTTTGGCAATCTGCATGACACCTTTAGTAACCTTCCATGAATCTAGATAGAAGGTAGTATTGCAGCCTTGTGAGAACAATTGGGTTATAGAAATCAGATTCTTTTTCAGTTTTGGGACATGTCTAACATCTTGCAAAAGCCATTTGCTTCCATTCTTGGATTGTAGGAGAATACCACCTTTACCAATGATGTCCAATGAATTGTTATCCCCCAAGTAGACCTTCCCGAACTGTCCTCCTTGATAATTTGAGAAGGCATCCATGCAAGAGGTGGCATGAAAGGATGCACCCGAATCTAGAACCCATGAATCTGAAGTGGTTTCACTTATGGACAAAACCAAAATATTATCATCCTTGTCATAAAGAGTATTGACCTCACTGTCTTTAACCTTCTCTTGTGCCTTCTTATAGGAATAACAATTTTTCTTGGTGTGACCAGGCTTACCGTAGAACCAACAGTCACCAACTCTACCTCTAGATTTTGACCTCTTCACTGATTTTGATCTTCTTCTGTTATTGTCTTTGCCTCTATTCTGAGGCCTTCCTCTACTAACAACGGTTAAGGCTTCACCGGAAGATATTTCTTGGTTCTTTCTACGCATATCTTCACTAAGGAGTGTAGCTGCTATGTCATCAAAAACCAATTTTGTTTTGGCTGCAGCTGAAGTACTTATGGCCATCATGACACCTTCCCAGCTATTGGGCAATGAGCATAGTAGCAAGATTGCTTTAATTTCATCTTCCAACTTTATCTCCACCGAAGTCAGTTGGGTAAGTAAAGTATTAAACTCATTCAAATGGTTAGACATAATTTCGCCTTCTTTCATTTTCAGGTTATAAAGCTTTTTCATAATAAAAACTTTATTGGATGCTGAAGCCATCTCATACATCTTACAAAGTTTATCCCACAACTCCTTCGAAGTCTTCTCCGCTGAAACATTAAACAACACATTGCTGGACAGCGAGAGGAAAATCGTAGCTCTTGCCTTCTTATCCATCTTGTCCCACTCTTCATCCGTCATTGAGCTTGGCTTCTTTGCTGACCCTTCAAGCGTGAGTGAGAGGTCTTGTTTTATCAGCAAAGACTCCATATGTACTTTCCATAGTCCAAAATTCTGACCGGAGAACTTCTCAATCTTTGGTTCCTCCATGGCTCAAAAATCCAACACCGATTTTCGCAATCAGCTATACCGTCACCGTACAGCTCTGATACCAATTGTTAAGACTGAAAGCACAACTCAATTGCAGAAAAAAAGTAATTAATAGCACACAGATGTAATTAGAAAGCAAACAGAAATTAGACACCAGATTTATCATGGTTCACGAAACTTGGCTACATCCACACTGAGCAGAGGAATTGTTATTGATAATGAATTGTGTTTTACAATGAGATATCAAGCATATATAATGCTTCATTATACATCACAAGAGGAATGTGAAAGGACAAGCAATTGGCAGGAAAATAATGTGTCCGTTGGTCTTCATTTCCTTACAGTAGAACATAGACCTTAGTGCAACTGCACTAATGTCCCTATATCATGTCATTGTCCTTATCTCCATTCTTACACAAAAGTATTTTCTATACAAATTTATTATCAAATTTATTTTTTTCATTCCCTATCAAAATCCATGAGCCTTCCCCCTCAAACATTCTTTCTTCTTTCATCATGCTTTGTAGCAATTCTCACCTAAAGATGACCATGTCTTTACCTATCTCCCCTTTGTTCTTTGATTCCTTTGTCTCGCTTCTTCCTCTGTTCTCCCTCCCACAAGATGTCCCACCCTACATACCTCCTAATGATAACCACAGCTAAGGTTGAGTTTGCCACCCATAAAAAGATTGACTATCACTTGTAAACTTTGTGTGGGCAATTATGTATTAAGCTTCATTGAACATGAATTTGTGGGTCATATTCTTTTCTTGAGAAGAACGTATGACCATCCAATTGGGTTGATATTTTTATCCCAACTTATTTTTATTGGATCAAAGCAAGAGAAAATAGGAAATAAACTTATCTTTTTGTCTTCTTGTTTTTAGCATTTTTGGTTGGATAACTTTTCTTTATTGACGTTTTCGTACCAGATTCGTTTGGCGTTCTAGCGTACCTCTAGAAACAATACCATAGAGACTGACAAGTGACGATTGATTGATTTAGAATGATGAAATTAAAAACCAACTTTGAATTTGCCATTTCATAGCAACTATCCATATTACGGGGTCACGATGACAACCTATATACATGGGTGTTTTTATATTTTCTTTGATCATTGGAAACAACCAAATTATTCAATTGTGAGACATCAATGGTTCGAAATTTTTTTAAAAAATATCTTAGAGTTTTTAAATATCATCCACTTCAAGTCATAAGTTAATTTTGATCAATAGTAGAATAAATATTCACCACTTTTTATTATGGATGAGGTGTAAAATTATGTTGACTATTTAACCATTGAAATGGACGATATTTAAGTAGAGCATGTATAAAGTATCTCTTTAACCAAGTTATTAAGGGTTTTTTTTAAAGTGTAAAAATTGAAATGATAAATTATTATTAACTTTTTATGGATAAAATTGTATGGTGTTATTTAAATGTAAAAATATTTATTAGATTGACCATAGTAAAGAGTTAATGTGAAAACTAATTTTAAATATTAATATATTATTATTGATTATTTTATTATCACTAGAGTTGTTAAGAATTATAAGACAAGAAAGAATATTAATTGTTGTTTTGTTGCCTTTAAAAAAAGGCATTGTACTAAGAACCAATCTTAAAATAGATTAGAATAAATTATTACTCTTCTTGAGTTTCATGGTATTGTGAGTGGACTTTATAAAATAGCTTTTCCAAAATTAAACACAACAATGAGTAGTCAATAGAACATTAGAGTGAAATATGATTGTCATATTTCTCTCATCCTCATTTAAATCTATATTAATTAAATTGAAGAAGATATTAATGTGGTTGGGCTCCCATTGTATTAACAAAAGAAAAATGACTACATTGTCAGTGGGTTACTTGGGAAGTTTATGGAGGAAGAACCTCACTCCATCACTGAACTCCTTGGCTCTACCCACTAGTTCCTGGGAGAGAGGAGGAGCCATATGGCTTACATAGAACATAAAAGTTTCCATATTGTCACAAATTACCCCTCCCTTGAAGAGGGAGATGGCCTGTTGTACATCTTTGTTTTGCTAGGAAGTGACAATATCAAAAATGCTACCCCAACTACTATTTTGGGGCTTTTTGTTGTAGTTGGTCACAACCATGGTGGTAATGGACAGAAGGTGTGGATCCACCAACTTCCTCAGCATGATTTTAGTGAGCCCTTTATGCCCTTGCACCAGAGTAAATTGGGCGATGAAACGACCAAGGAGAACGTGATCAGGAATGTGTGTATTCAGCAAGATCCCTGGGTTGATTACCTACCTCAGCACCTTAATGATTTCATCGTTCTGCACCAAAAAAATCCTCCTCATTTGTTGTAGTGGGTCATTCAAATCACACAGGCATTCATAGCCAATCACTTTAGCATAGACCATTATGTTTCAAAAACATAATTTATAGTTTGTGATGAAATTTGTGACATCTCCTAGAGCTCCACCTCTCTTTTATAGCATGTTCGCACACGTAACCTGCCACCAAAATATTTGCCAAGCAATCAATTCCCTCCTCGAGCGATGATGTGGAATGAGAGCATCATATGAAGCCATGGGATTGTATTCCATGGTAGTGCCCTTACTTGAGAGTAAGAAGCAGATGACATTAACAGCCCCTAATTCCTTTTCTATTTGAAGAGATGACATCATGCTTGTCCTCTGAATAAGGTAATCCTACCACCCACACACCTTTCAGCAAATCCTCCACTCTCCAACACATCCCACACACATAGGCTGCTATTCTTATTCATTCCTTCCAAAAATATTACTCAACTGTCAACTCAAGGATCCACATGATATTATAACTTTATATCATTGTGGACACCCTTAACTTTATAGGTTTAGCGTCTGGAGTTTAGGAAAATGTCGCTTGTTAGGGGTGTATTAGCCCCTCAAGATTTTTTGGGAGGCCTTTATTTCTCTGAAGGGGAGGAGCCACCACCCTTAACCCCCTTCAGAAATTATCTAATTGTAATACCTTTAGGCACTGGATGAGATAGGCATCCAAAGTCAATGAGTCCAAGTTTGTCTTTGTCTAAATCCTTTTTCTTTGGCTGATGACCTCCATTCAACAATCTTTCCTTATTGACAGTGGCCTCTTGAGGTCTTGGATTCTGCTCCATTTTATTCAAAGTTGGATTGCTGGGTGTTGGCAATATGTATTATCATTGATGTCAACATAGTATACATTGATGACAACATAGTATATGGAAATGTATAGACATACTTGTATAGAGGAAGAATCAGTATGGTCAAGGAAAACTAGTCCAGGAGAAGAGAAAAACTATCTAAGTATGGTAAAATGATCATAATGGTGTGTGAGCATGGTGTAGAGGTAATCACTTATGTTTTTGCATGATTCTAGTATCCCCACATGTATATCTAATTAGTTGGGTGTACCACACTTAATGACAAGAAGCATAAATCTAACTAAGGCATTCACAATGCACATCCTAAGGATGAGTCATTTGGTTCTAGTCCACATTCATCCGCAGAGCAAGATTTGATCTTGCATTTCTGAAGACAACTTTATTCAGGTATTGAAATGATAAATCCAAGTTTTCAAGTCCTCACTTGATCAGTATAAAAAGTTACAAGGGACATAGTATCGACCATCACTTAGACAAAAGCAATACAAACTATTCCGGAGCCCATTTGCACAGGGTTGAGTTTTACAAAGGATGAAACATGTATAGATCAACCATTAGAGCTTGTGCATAGATATTATATGGTCCAAGGTATATTAGGGATGATTCGCATGCAGACAAATTCCATTTTCTGGTACTGCATCAAGTAGTTATGTCTACAAGTAAAGATTTGAGTATATAACAGTCCTCTGGACTCCTGATTATCCATGTCAAACTCTTGAATTCCTCTAGAATCATTAGATAAAGGTGTGTAGATCTAATAAGGAACATATGATGACATTTTATCTCATTCCTAAGAGGTTTCAGGCCTTGTATTGCACCGCAACATCATATCTTGAGATATGAAGTATCACATGTGGTCTAGAATGCTTTGTTTCCTATAGATAGTCATGTTTCCTATTTTGTGGATGTATAGTTTGATATGATACTTCTTCAATAAGGTGTATGAATGTTGTTGAGACCATGTATGATTGAGTTCTTGGTCTGCATAGAGTTTTTGGCTTGTCCCCAATAGTATGAAGATAGACAAAGAGCAATCCTGAGCAATTTGAGCTGACTAGTTAAGTTTATGATATGTGCGGAGGATCTTGATTAGTTTCCTTAACACTAGAAGGTATGGAAAGATATGTTTTGATCTAAGGTACACAACAAGTTTTTCCTATCATATTGTATGTATGGATGTCGACCTGTGAAGAGCTACATGTTTCATTCAATATGCTAACCTAATCAGTGTCTTGAAGTGTTGCAAAGTACATTTATAGAAGATCAAGTTCATTTGTGAGAGATAAAAAAATGTATGCGAAGATAAGCAGAGCAGAATGAAAGATATGAAGTATACAGAATCAGTTTGAGGGTATGTGTTGAGCAAGAAATAGAAGACTGCATTACTAGCATAAATCAAATGTTCTCTTTACAATAGTCCATGTAGTTACTGACTTTATAAATCCTATTGGAGTGAGAAAAGTACTAAGGGAGTAGTAGCTTCCTTGGGTTGTAGCCCTAAATCAAAGTTGTAATTATTGTAAGCACAAATACAGGGAGTTGTAGCTTCCTTAGGTTGTAGCCCTAAAATAAAGTTGTAATACTTTTGCAATGAGCATAATATATTGTGAGCTAATCCTAACCATGGTTTTTCCCTATTTTAGGGTTTTCCATGTAAAAATGCTAGTGTTATGTGTGGTGCATGATTTTCTTTTTGTTCTCTAAGTTATTTAGTTTGGTTTGGTAAGTTACAACTAGTTAAATTCTAGTATATGCTGATTCACCCCCTCTCAGCATCTCATTGTGTTCAACACTGGGTGTTGCACTTGCCTTAGATTCTTCCTTTTGGACACATTTTCCATCGCTCCCAGTCACATCTTTGTTAGGTGAGGCTGGATTGTAGCAAGGATTTGGGCCTAGTTTAGAATGATCACAATTGTTCCTAGGAGAAGGGTTAGGGTGATTTCCTTGCTCACTTGTGGCTTGGTATTGAGAGGCTCGTGTCACTTGGTCCTCTTCCTACACCTTTTCCACCATGGTTTTTTGTTCCAATCAATCATAGCCTTGGATTGTCTTGGGCATCGAATTGTTGCATGGTTCCTACTCTTACAATCTAAATAGTAATGTCTCAGTTCTTCAATCTCCAATGTCTAGATCCATATGCGCTAGGACAAGTGGAGAGAGATCTCTCATGGAATCTTCCTAATTGTGGCCACTTGAATCCTTGCATATATGTATGAATCTTTCTCTAATAATTCTATGTCTATATTCGTGAGGGTTCCCAAAGATCTCCCAATCTTTGCCAAACAGTCTTCTATCTAGAATTCTAGTGCAAATTGTATAGGTGAATCCATTTGGGCCCATCGTAGGGGATCATATTGTAATGGATTGAATTCCAAAATCCATTTCCAAATATACAATGACATATCATCCATTTTCCATAGTCTCCCTGTTGGCCATATGTGTTGTCATTGATGTCAACATAGCATACACTGATGACACTATCAGGAAAGTAAGATACTTCTCTTAGTTGTATATTTCCTAAGAAAGAGAAAGCTCATGATTGGAGGTCATAAAAGCTATATTTCTAATCAAAGAAGACTTGAGTTTGAGGCCTTATTAATATGGGAATTAGAATCATTAAAAGAATCAAATGTTAAGGAAGGATTCCTGATGGCTTGAAGCATGTTGTATGATCTATCATACTGATCCTAAGTTGTATGTGGTGATGCAAAGAAGACTTAGCCTTTGGAAGAAGATGACAGTCCTTGTTTTAGAATGTCTGCTCTTTGAAGATTGTCCCATCGATTGCTCTGCATTTTCATCATTTTGCTATTGAGCTTCTGCGATTTGGAACATAGCTTCATATAGTGTCATTTTATATATTTTCCAAGTTTCATGATGTTTTGATCACCAGAAGGATGTTTTTTTGTTGATAGCTTGAAGATAAAGTTGATTTTGTAAAGAGGTTCCTAATAAGGTGATGGAATGCTTTGCATTCCTCCGCAGTAGTAGATGTGGCTATGTGGTTCTGAAGTTGTGTCAAGACAATAGTATAGATGTTATTTCCAAAGTTTCAAATCATATTTCCCTCTGCTATGAAAGATATGTATGATAGAACACTGGTATGTGCTCTGGCAGAATGGTGTAGTGTTGAAGACCCACTAGAATACTCTGCATTCCTCTGAAAGTGAATGATTGACCTTGCAATTTTTTGAGCATGTTATTGGATGTGCAATGCATGTCTCTTTTTCATTTCAAGCTTCTTGGTGGTCCACAACTCAATTTTTCAATTGACAGCTTGGTGCAGTGTGTTTGGATAACAAAGTGTTTGTAGAGTAAATGTTTGAAGCTATGCAGCACAATTCTTTGATGTGCAGTTGCAAAGGTGTGTATGGGTGTGTTTTATGACTCATGTGAACTCATCTAGAAAAGTTTCATGAAGATCTTTCTTGTTTCCTATACCACACAAGGTTTCCAAGTTGATATGGTCGTTATACTTCAAGACTTCATGTGATTTCCTTAAAGCTATCCTATTTTCAAATGAGTGGAGTGTGTGGATATAATTCCTTGATGTTTGAAGTAGTGAAGGATGTTTTTGACCTGGTTAAGCAAGTGTTGGGGTCTGCAAGGCCTAGATCTTTTGCTAGTGTAGCGCATTGTTTCAATTAGGACCTATCTTCTACATGTTTCATAGTGTGTGTTGTTTGGCCGACTTGTAAATGTATTTTTCATGTTGTATCTAGCTGACAAGCAATGTAATCAATGTAATATCATGTATAAATAGTGAATCAAATTGAGTTAGGAAGGTATGATTGCAAGATGATGAAAAAGGTGCGCAAGCAGATAAAAATAGAATAAATACATTATTGATGTGCGACTGTGGGAGAAAGAGCAGATGTTGTTGATGCTGTCTAAATTCATCTTGAAGACATATTTGTGACAGTGATCAAGTATAGAGTGTGCCTAATTGATCAGATCTTCAAAATAAAGTGTGTGGAGGTAGAAGTGCAATCATAAAAGGTGTGAGAGATTCAATACAATTTTCAAATAGTAAGAAAAGATGATTAAATTGTAATCTTTTGTATTCTTTTTTAGCGAGTAGAAGCTTCCTTGGGAGTGACCCTAAAACAAAGTTATTAGGGAGTAGAAGCTTCCTTGGGTGTAATCCTAAACCAAAGTTACTTAGGGAGTAGTAGCTTTCTTGGGTTAAAGCCCCTAAAACAAAGTTACTACTTGAGCTTCATATATTGTGAGTTAATCCTCACCGTGGTTTTTCCCTTCTAGGGCTTTCCATGTATATCTGGTGTTATGTGTTGATGTACAATGTGTTAATCTTTTGTGTTCATGATAATGTTGTAATGCTTAAGGTTTAATCTACTCTAGATAAGCTAAATTTGTTGAAAGTGAAATTTGATTGTATATTGATTCACCTCCCTCTCAGTATACTTGTGTGTCTAACAATTGGTATCAGAGCCAAGTTTCTCTAAAGGAAGCTTAACCACTTGAGGAAGGTCCAGGATGGCATCAGGAGGATCCAACAAGATTCCTAGGTTCGATGGAAGAAATTATGCTTTTTGGAAGGTAAGGATGGAAGGCTACATCAATTCACTGGGCTGTGGAGTTAGGGATTCTATCATGAAAGATTACACTATCCCTGCTTCTATTCCAACATGTTATGTTATGGAGCCTATTTTCATATTACAATATATTTCAAATATTGTACACTCTTAATGTAATCTTGCCCTTTTTTCATGGGTACAAATATGTGCGGATCCCCCTTTTCTTCATGGGTATAGATATGCGCGGATCCCCCTTTTTACACGAGTATAGTTATATGTTTGATTTATACTTGTATATGGGTGGAGTCATCACCCATGATTAATGGGAACTGTTATGGTTTGACTTGGCCCATGGTTTGGTACCCATTGTTTTGTAAAACCGCTATGTTAGTTACCTATTGATGTAATTATAAATAGATGGACATACAGTAGATAAAATATATAGGAAGAATTGAGAAGGTGAATAGAGTGTGTGAATTCAAGTGTGAATTTAGGAGAGTTTGTTGAGCACAGCTCCAAACAATATTTGTGCATTGTAATTGTGAGAAGACGAATCTGAGCAAGTGTTTCTTAGTGGACGTAGCCCGCATTAGGTGAACCACGTTAAATCCTGTGTTCATATTGTGTAATTTTATTTATGTTCTTTATTTATCTCTTTTCATAATTCTTGTTGCTATGATTTAGAGAAATTATTCTGCATTGATTTCTATTTTATTTTCTAACAATTGGTATCAGAGCTTCAAGTTGGTTTTGCTGAAGTGTTGAATCATAGGAAGGCATATTAGCTTGAGTGGGAGCTATGGATGATGATAGTAGATAAAAGGTTGAAAATTTCAATGGGCAAAACTTTGGTCTATGGAAGATGTAGATGGAGGATTACCTCTATCAGAAGGACCTCCATGTCCCACTAGTAGGAAAAGGAAAGAAACCAGCAAGTATGTCAGATAAGGATTGGGAGTTACTTGATAGTAAAGCATTCAGGGACATCTAGTTATGCCTTGCATCTTTAGTCACATTTAATATATCACATGAGAAAACTATGGAAGGTCTCATGAACGCTTTAGGGAAGTTATATGAGAAACCCTCTACTTCTAATAAAATATTTTTGATGAAAAAATAATTTAATATGAAGATGTCTAAAAATGCTTTAGTTACTGATCATTTAAATGAATTTAATACAAATGTGAGTATATTGAACTCTATAAAAATTGACTTTGACAATGAAGTTAGGGCTCTTCTTATTTTGTGCTCCTTACTAGAGAGTTGGAATGGTTTGGTGATGGTTGTAAGCAACTCGATCTCTAACAATGCCAAGTTGAAGTTTGAGGATGTTTTAGGAGTAATCCTTAATGAGGAAATGTGACAGAAAAGCTCTGGGGAGTCTTCTAATTCAGGGAATGCTTTGGCAGTGGAGAGTAGAGGGAGACAAAAACATAAAGGAAAAGGAAACTGTGGAAAGTCAAATGGTCCTGGTAGGTCAAAATCAAAGATCAAGATGGAATGCTAGCACTGTGGAAATATTGGGCATGCAAAGAAAGATTGTTGGGCTCTTCAAGGAAAGAAGAACAATTAGGAAGACACCAAGGAGGTAAATGTGGCAACAGGTAATGTTTGTCAGGATGCATTAATTCTCTCCATGGATAATATTGTTGAGTCTTGGGTTTTACATTTAGGGGCTTCTTTTCATCCTACACTGCATAGGCATTATTTTATTGATTATGTTCAAGGAGATTTGGACATGTTTATGGTGATGATGAGCCTTGCATCATTGTAGGAAAAGGATGTGTTCAGGTCAAGATATAGAATGGAAACAGTTGGCTACTGAAGGATGTCAGGGATGTGCCCAAGTTGAGATGGAATTTTGTATCCGCGGGACAACTAGGTAGTGAAGGTTGTATGGTGACTTTTACAGCAAATTCTTGGAAGGTGTCCAAGGGTGTTCTTGTGGTAGAAAGAGGCAAGAAGGTTGGTACCTTGTACTTATCTAGTAATGTTGATTATGTTAATTTAGTTGTTGTAGAATCATATGCAACTTTATGGCACTATAGGCTTGGTCACATGAGCCAAAAGGGCATGAATATTTTAAAGGAGAGATTTCTCGGATTGAAACAATCTTCTATGAATTATTCATGATTATAACACATTCTCATGTTGAGAATTTCACCCTCTATATATTTTGAAGTTGCTCACTTTTCTTTAGGTAAGAGCTAAAATCACATCTTCTAGAGTTTGAGAATGCATCTAACTAATTAAAAATGATATTATTGTATTTAGAAGGAATATTATTTAACAAAATGGATTTATCATCTTCATCATCTAGGTTGAAAAAGATGGTTGAAAGGTCTTATCTAGGTTGAACAAGCTTCTAAGGGTTGTCCTTTTTACATGCTAGGTACATGAGGTCAAAGTCTGTGAAATGATGGGTATGTCTAATGGTTTGGTTTGAGAGGGTAACCTGTATCCTCCTTCACTTTGTAAGGTATAAATTTCTTACAAGCTTAGCCAAAATCAATAAGTGTCTTCAATGGGAGAGTTTTTTAATTCTCTCCTAAATTTGTATACCCCACCAGAACATAAATCTTTAGGTCATCCCCCAAGGTGATGAAATGCCCGGGTAGGCTTGCTAAAGGGAAATAAATCCAAATGTTTTTGATTCCCAAGATTGCCTTTCAATGTAAAGGAAGAGCATACACAACTTGGATTCTTGGATTAAAACAACAAGGAAAAGAACTAGAAAGTTTTTCTGATTCCCAAGATCACCTTTCAGTGCAATGGAAGAGCATATGCACTTAGAATTTATTACAAACACAAAAAACAATGTTCATTCCCATTAAATCATGTAATATGTGCAACTAAACTAGTGAGTAAAAAGATGGTCTTTGATAAATGTTCTACAACAAATATGCTAATAGTTTCAAAAATAGAAGTATTTGACAAGCGATTTGCTACATGAAAGGTGGGTTAGAAATGATAAACAAACCCATACAATAATTAAAATATAATGTTATTACATAGGAAAATAGGGATTACCATAGTTTTCTTCATGACTTTCTATGCAATTTTTAAAAAATTGTTAAATTTTGATTGTGTATGCAAAAGATATGTGTGTTTGGGGTTTACAAAGAAATATCATGTTCAAACAATTATACCTAAAAATCTAGATTGAATTTGAAACATCCACCTTCTCCACAATGTAGTTCTTTGAACCAGCTTTCCAACACCTACAAAAATGTAAAAATCTGATAAAGAACAAAAAAGTTATGCCATTTTGAAAAAGTGCTCTTTTAAGCCTTGAAGGGAAGGTAGGATCAAGACCTGGTGGTTAGTAATAACCATTGTGGTTAGAAGCTTTTGATCACATACATGGTTGGTAAATAGATAGTTAATTTAAACAACCAGCAGTTAGGAAACAATTAGTCAAAATGGCAACAGCTATAGTTAGTGGTTAAGTTTAATGTTATTTCTAGTGCTAACTATTAGATTTAATGAGAAATATTAGTATCAACGATAAATGATAAGGCTAATGCTATGGTAAGACTAAATGTTAAGCTTAGATGTCATGGGGTGGTTAAGATAGTCATAGGTAGCTACGGTTATAGCTAACAGTCAGTAGCGAACAATTATCTGGTAGTTAAAGGGTTAAGTGGTTATGATCTAACCACTACATGGGTGGTTAGGAGGTAGTAGTTATCATAACCACTAGGTTAGTAGCTAGGAGGATGGATTGATGGATAAATAATGAATTACCCAATGAGAAATACTTTGTAGCCTATGAACAAAACATGTGACCAGGGAGCACAGGGAATTCAACCAGTTGTCAAAGGATTAAACCAGTGGATAAAAGGACCGTTGAAAAGAAAGTGGACAAATTTCATAATCAATGGACAATACCATTACACAAAAGAAAAAATTGACAAATGTAGAATGATAGCATAGTATAGGCCATATGGCTGTGTTGTATGGCCATACAATCAAACTACTAGGGAAGACCTAGAAAGCAAAAAAATTACAATTTTTTTCTCACCAAAATATGAAGTGTTATATACTAGTTTTCATCTTTTGGGCTCTCTAGACACAACTGTGACCTATGTTTTATCCCAAGAAGCTTCTTGTGAAAGTAGACCCCTAAATTTCTCCAGAAATCACACATAAACCTACAAAAACAAGTTATAAACACCTACAAAAGAAAGTTTAAGAGGGACAAGTGTCCCACTAGGGCATGCTAGAAATGTATACAACAAATGTAAACAAAAAATGAAGGATTCAAATGTAAAGATTAAACCTTCAATCTATATTAACTGCAACCTCAGTTAAAGTAGAGAAATAAAAAACAAAGAATGAAAAAAATAATATTCTCACACAAATTGACTCCTATTTTACCATAAAGGTAGTTGTTCTCAAGTTGATGGAATGTGGTTGCTCACGGTGACAACATGATGTTGCACTAATAATTCTCTAGAAAAATGGAGGCAGGAATGGTCCATTTATAGAGTTTGAGAATAGACAATCAATAAGATTCAGGATTGATTGAGAGATGGTTGAGGGATCAAGGGTGAAATTGAATTGGTTAATTGGTTGTGGAATGGGTGGTGGAAAAAAGGATATTTAATAATTACTTTTATGATTTTTATGTGTAAATCATTAATTAATGATTAATTATGACCTTTGAGGGTTTTAAGAGGGAAAAGAGGGATTTAATAATAAAAATTATTAAATCATGTGAAATGGAAGTGGGGATTAAATAAATAAATGAGAATTTATGTTACATCCCTCTTTTCGGAAACAATTATGCTATTTATTTTCTTGCAATTTTAGTAATTTAATATGTTGTGGACGACATGGAAACTGACAATTTATTTTACAAAGTTGTTATATGAAATTGTGGAATCTAATGATTACAATCAAGGTGATATTGTAGACTAAATGTCTTTATATTAAATGCAATGATGTTTGAATATATTATATTTGGATCATAGGTGCTTTGACCACAAAATTGTATGTGAGTATGTCGATGCAGGAACAGGTGGATCGTGTTCGACGGGAAGAGAAAGTATCTTTGAGAGAGAGTATAGACTCTGGAAACTAACCAAAGGTGTTTGTTACTGAGATCACCAAACAGGTAGATAAACCTTGGAACCATCATTTCAGTCTTGGTTGTCGGTTGGGTTAGTTACTAGATGTCGACGTCAGGGGATAAAAGTATAACATCCTAGTCGAAAGTCGTCATGTAGAATCTTGGAGTCGTCGATGTCGTCATAAGTCCATCACAACAAATCGACTTATTTAGATGTTTATTATTTTTGTTTAAATGTATTTAATGAATCATCTTGTGGCGAAATTGTAAATCATGTCTCGTAGTCAAAAGATGCGAGAAGTCGGCTTTGTGCGTCTAACGTTGTAAGAACTCGTTTGCGTTACGATTAATCCGTCGTGATTGTCGTAAAACGCCTCGAACTTGTGTGGAGAATTTATTCTTTTCTTATAGATTGACGAATGTCAATTTGTATCCATAGCGTGAAATAATTTATTATGGTCGTCATTTAACGTGAGTCTTTTCTTCTAGCTTTGACCGCAAGATGTTGCCAATCTGACCTTGAGTTTTCTTAATAAGATGATCTTTGTCTCTTTTTCCATTTCGACCAAAAATGATGCTCTAATCATTTCCTAACCACCGCCGTGTCGAGCTTAACTTCTCAATTCATCTTTAATTGGTTTTGAAAAGTTAGATGCCATTATGTTCAAGTAAGGACAGAATTGCTATGTCCCTTAGCAAAGTCATGTCGCTATAGGAGCCATCACCTTTTTGTTTGGTTGTGATAAGTGGGAAGTTGGGTTTAAGATTAGTAATGTTGACCTCCCTGAGTTAGGCAAGTATCGATAGTTGTAGAATGTCTTAAGTTCCTTCACCGTGGGCGAGAGAGAGAAAGTTCAGCGATGGTGTTAGAAGTATGACCGTCGAATTTAATGCCCATGCTATCTCATTGTTGAGGGAGCGAAATCCTTGGAGTGCTGTTGGAATGAGGCTAGCAAACCTCAGTTCGAGGAGCTTCATCATCGTGGAAGATAGTGGAGCGAGTTGGAGAAACCGCAACTTAATGATTGATGCCCCATCACTAAGGTGAGTGCGAAGGCATCAAGTGGCGGTTGAGAGGAAAGGTAAGGAATCTCAGTTTGTAGAGTCTTTTGCTACACGGTGATAGGAGTGGTGAACGTCAGTTGTAGAAAAGGAGAGCGACAGGAAGTAGTTAGAGGGAATAATGGGCGAGTAAGGGAGATACTCCCGTCGGGTATGAGGATAAGGCAAGAATGTCATGGAAAGGAGCATCGTGAGGCAGCGAGAGGGGCTATCATGGGGAGAAGAGAAGTAAGTGCGTAGGAGATATCCACAGGGAGTTAGAAGCTGCGAGGGAGAGTAAAAGACAGCAGTCGGAGGTAGTTGAGGAGTGGGGAGTGAGAGGTCTATCGTTATGCTGAGAGATAACTGGCATAGAACAGGAGAGTTACTGACGCCCACATGAGGAAAAGTGTGGGCAATTTTTAGAGAGTTTTGCGAGAGGAGAGTTCAGAGTAAAAGACGGACTCCTGCATCGTGAAAAGAGGAAAAAATGACATTGTGAGAGTTGATAAGTGAGAGTTGTTAAGTGAGAGGTATAAACTGTGGAAGCGGGGGTCTTCGCTCTGAGTAGTAATCTGCAGAGTTTAGAAGTGGTAGAAGAGATAACTGTGGGAGTCCATCGTTGTCTTGAGGAGAAATGGTAGAAAGGCATGGGTGGAAGCTTCTATGAAGTTACCGAGCAGAGAAGAGGACGACTAGCCAGGAGGAGAAGTAGAATTTGCCACAGCAACCTCCATCATCGTCCACAGGTTCATTTCCTTTGTTTTCTTCTCACAGTTTAGACTAGTAAGTAAGTAAGTTTCATGTTTGCGAAAGATAAATACATTTAATATGAGTAGAATAGAAAGACCACATAATTCTATTATGAATTTTATGTGTGGTCTATCCATGAAAAGGTATCATTGTTGTGTATTGTTGATTGGAAAACTCAGAAATGGTAGGATTGCTATTTGTTAGAATGCAAAAACTGTATTCTTGTTTGACATACAAGACACCGTGTGATGATGGAACACAGTTTCTGTTTTGCATACATCCAGGAATGAACACCACTTGATGCAAATTGTAAATTACATTCTCTGAATGGTTGGAAATAATGTATGTTTGAAGGTCATCCATTAAGACTGTTTTATCAACTCAAAACTGCCCATGAAGCACTTGAAAAGATAGCTCCATAGCAAGGAAACATTTTGCTCCACATGCATGTAGTGTAGGAGTTTAAAAACCTCCAATTTAGAACACATTTGGGACGTAAACTTTAGTGTGTTTAACAACCGGAGAGGTCGTTGTAACCAGCTAGTGACCTTATCGTCTTATATTTTAGTTAGAGGTCGATCCTGCGGTTGGTCACCTCCATTTATCATAACAAAGATTCCAAAACCAATTATATCTTATTTACGACCCTTATCTTTTTGAATCATGTGAAACTAAATGACACAAAAAGAGGAGTAGGAAGTTAAAGCGTTAGTAATGATCAAAAATCGTCATGGTTTTGTATCAAGCAGTAGAGTGGGAAACCCGCATACTGAATTCAGATTACGTTGCATGTGACAACTCTAGTAATGATTTGTAGACCTTAAGAGTCTGGAACCCTTGAATTCTGGGATAACGGGAATTTGTTTTAGAAAATCGAGTGTGTTGTGCAAACATGGAAACCGAGTAAACAAGTGTGAAACCACTTAGGAGTGGGCGTTATTAAACAATGTTTTTATATGAATATGAGTTTATGAAACTCTAAACTTAGGATTAGAGTAAATATTGCACCTTGCGCTATTATAGGAGGATATCCTAAACCCTTGAGGTCATCAAGGTCGTCAATTATTTCAAATTATACAAATAGGAAACTGTAGGATTTCGATTAGTTCAAGTCGAGTAGGGTGGGTGAACCATGTTCATGCGTTCTTAGAATGCTAATTTAAAAACAAATCCTTTGGCCAAGGTGATGTACTATCCTCAAGTGCATCAAACGTTCACCGTAACTGGATGGCATTTCTTGTGGATTATTGTGCATGACTAGAGGGTATCTAGGGATTTCCACGATAACAAGACACGTAGGTTACAACACCGAAGCTCAAATGGCAAACACCGATGGTTATCCTAAGTCTATCCTCTTGAGTAGGGTAGGGCCACTTCCGGTTAGGAAGGAGTGTGGGAGACCGACGGTCTGTGGTTGGAGGTTAAGCTCCTTGAAGATACTTTCTCTTCCAAATACTGAGGAATGCCGAGTCTTGAATGTGATGGTCGACAATCGAGATGCATGATAATGGTATGTTTCCAATATTTGTTGTTTCGAGAAAATTTCATTTGTTAGAAAACAAAGTGTTTTATGTATATCATTTCTTTCAGTTTTATGAAAATGAGATCATGTTTTGATAAAATGAAAAATGTTGTATTGGATTATAGATGATTTACTTTTGTATTTGATTACCTAGTTTAAAAAAAAAAATTTACCATTGTGAAAACTTAGTTACTTCTTGTCATTTCAGATTTGGATGTTACATATGGTATCAGAGCTAACCAGGTTCAGCACTAGGGCTGATGAGTCCACTAACCTGATTAGGAAATCATCATTATGCGGGTAGCTAATGATTTGGTTTATTGTGCCAGGATGGTATACACCAAGAAAACCGCAAGAAAATCCTTCGCAGGTAAGAAGCGTTATCTGCAAGCTAAGCAGAAATGACTCGCAATGATAAAGACCATAGAGAAAACCAATGATGAAAATGACATTTGACTTGATGATGTGGAAACCTTAGCCAATGCAATGTCACGACTTAAGTGAGTGAGGAGAGAACTCCTAGAGGGAGCAGCGACAGCAGCTCAAATCATGATCAACCGCTGCTCCTGGATTGTAACTGATAGTGTACCTATTAGTGTACCTGAGAGTGTACCTAGTACTATACCCATGATCACTAGGGATCCTCGTGTAGTACCTAGAGCTGAGATTATTGAGTTATCTTCTGATAGTGAGTCTGAGGGGTATACACCTCATGATTATGTGTCAGACAATGAATCCGAAGGCTACACTCCACTAGATAACACTGTGTAGAAACATGAGATTTGTCTATCTCTAATGATGTTGAAACAATTTTGCAAAATGAATAAAGACAAAATTTTGGTTTGAAAAACAATTATGATTATGATCAATTGTTGTGTTCTTTTATGATATTTAATATAATAAGTGTAAAACTGATTAGTATATGTTTAAACAGGTGTGAAACTAAACTAGCATGGACCAATTAGGGTTTAACGAGGGGGAGGATCGGGAAGGTCGTAACTCTCAGGAAAACTCCACTGACAAGTTGGATAGGATCCTCAACATGCTCACTGAAACCAAGGAAAGGTTGAACAAACTAGAGAAGAAAATAGATGAAACTGGTAACACAGAGGATGGAAACGAGAACTCTCATTACACAAGCAAGAGTAAGCATTGGGAAAATGGCATGTCAAGTGAACATCCTGACGACAGTGAAGCCCAAAGAAGAACCAAGGATAAACTTGCATTAGAGTTATCTAAGGATATGAAGAAGGTTAACCCTCCAAAGTTCGATGGAACGAAAACTGGAGATGCAGCGGAAGCATGGTTGACGGAGATGGAGAAATATTTTGAGATCAGAAACTACTCTGAGGTTACTAAAGTTGTTTGGGGAGCCTATCAGCTGTCTGGGGAAGCATCCACTTGGTGGATGAATAAGAAAATGGAGTTGGAATTAAGTCCCTTGAAGGTGACATGGGATGAGTTCGTGGAACTATTCCGAAAATGGTGGTTACCTCAGTTATACTTTGATCAGAAGTTAACAGATTTCCAAAACCTCAAGCAAGGTGAACTATCTGTGGTCGAGTACATAGAAAAATTCACTAGGCTACTGAAGTATGTCCCTCAATACCAAAAGGATGAAAGGTTCCGAATCAGAAAGTTCATCATGGGACTCAATCCTCAGATTGGTGGTGAAGTGGAGGTGCATGGTCCAAGCACAATGGATCAAGTTTATGAAAAGGCAATAAAACAGGAGCAGAAGATCAAATCTATCTCTGCTTACCGTGACAAGAAATGCAAGAAGTTTGATAAGAACTACAATGATCAGTCTTATAAAAGGAAAAATGAGAAGGGATATGGAAACATGAGGTTTGATAAGGGAAATTGAAAGAATCAAGGAGGATTTGGTAATGAGTGAAGAGGTGACGATTTTAAGAGAAATGCAAATTTTAAGAAGAATGGTGATTCTGCAAGTAGGCCATCTGAGAAGCGAGGACCTATAGGAGGATGTTTTTCTTGTGGAGGTGATCATTATGCCAACCATTGCCCCAATAATAAGCTGAATGGGAGGCCTAGGAACACGAAGCTTCCTTCACAACAGGAAGCCTTTCAGCAAAGGATTCATGCACCTCTTGACAATCGGCAAGCAGAGTATCAGATCACTCCTATTGAGATGACAAGTACCTTATTTGGAGTTCCTATTTCTATTCTATTTGATACTGGTGCAACAGAAAATTTTGTGTCACCTAGAATCTTAAATAAATTTTCTAGAAAAGCTGGCTTTATGTCAAAACCTTGGATAGTAGAGTATGCAAATAATTCAAAGGCTCAGGTAGAGCAATGTTTGTTCGAAGCTAGGATTGATGTTTCTAACTTCATCACTAAGGCAAACTTATATGTAGCGCCTTTAGGGTCCTATGATGTCATCCTAGGAATGAACTAGCTGTGGAAACATCAAGCCAAAGTAAATTATTTTCTTAAAACCATTGAGTGCCTGGATGAGATAGGCAAAACTGTAAATCTCCAAGAAATTCAGAGGGAAATAAAGGTTAGATCCATTTCATCAAAACAACTAAAGCGGGCTAGGCGAAAGGGATGTCAACTTTTTGCAGTTAAGATGGACCTAGTAGAGGAAACCTCGGAGAAACAATCATTTGAGGAAAGATATCCATATCTATGCAACTTCAGGGATGTATTTCCTGAGGAATTACCAGGCTTGCCTCCAAAGAGAGCATTTGATTTTGGCATAGATATTAAACTAGGATTGGAGCCAATCTCTAAAGCTCCGTATCGTATGACTACCATAGAACTTATGGAATTAAAAGCTCAGTTACAGGAGCTATTGTCTAAGAATCTAATTAGACCAAGTGTATCACCATGGGGAGCCCCGGTTATCTTTGTCAAAAAGAAAGATGGAACTCTAAGGCTGTGCATAGATTATAGGATGCTTAACAAGGCAACTATAAAGAACAAGTATCCCTTGCCACGAATAGATGATCTATTTGACCAAATGTGTGGTGCATCGGTCTTTTCCAAGATAGATCTGAGATCTGGATACCATCAGTTAAGGTTGAGAGATGAAGACATTCCCAAGACAGCATTTAGAATGAGGTATGGTCATTATGAGTTCACGGTGTTGCCGTTTGGATTGACCAACGCACCTACTGCTTTCATGAATCTTATGAATAGTGTTTTCAGAGATTGTCTTGATAAGTTTGTGTTAGTTTTCATTGATGACATTCTGATCTATTCCAAAAATGAAGAGGAGCATGCACGACATCTTCAAATAGTCTTGCAACGATTAAGGGAACACAAATTGTATGCGAAACTCTCAAAGTGCACCTTCTTTCAGAAAGAAGTACAGTATTTGGGGCACATAATATCAGCCGATGGGATATCAGTTGATCCAGCCAAAATAAAAGCTATTATGGAATGGCCTGAACTGACCAATGTGTCAGAGGTACGAAGTTTCATGGGATTGGCAGGGTATTACAAGAAATTTGTGTTGAATTTCTCAAGCATTGCTAGCCCAATTACCTCCTTGCAGAGAAAGGGAAAAAGGTTTGTTTGGACAGATGAATGTCAAAAGGCCTTTGACTTGTTAAAAGAAAAATTAACAACCGCTCCAATTCTGAAAGTTCCTGATCCTGAGGGAGAGTTTGAGGTTATCACTGATGCCTCAGGGGAAGGATTGGGAGGTGTGCTTATGCAAGATGGCAGGGTAGTAGCCTATGAGTCAAGGAAGCTGAAAAATTCTGAGCAGAACTACGCTCATGACCTTGAGATGGCAGTGGTGGTTCACGCCCATTAGATGTGGCGACATTATTTGTTGGGAAGGACTTTTATTTTAAAATCAGATCACCAAAGCCTTCGCTACATATTCACACAACCTAATCTCAATGCAAGGCAAAGGAGATGGTTGGAATTAATATCAGATTATGACTTTGAAATTTTTTATATCAAAGGCAAGGAAAACTAAGTAGCAGACGCCTTAAGTAGAAGAAGGCACATAGCCTCTATAATTTCCATACATGCTAAATTTAAAGACTTAGTATTGCAAAACTTATCTGGGGATGAGTATTATGAACAAGTGAAATAGGCTCTACACTCAAACCCTAAGGACCCAAGATATGACGGATTTAGTTTTGAATCCAATGGATTGCTGAGATTCAAGGGAAGAATTTATGTTCCTGATTCAGTTGAACTTAGAAACCTTGTGTGGAAGGAAGTTCACTGTGCTCCTTACTCTAGACACCCTAGTGTAACAAAACTGTTAGCGGATGTCAAGTCACTATATTTCTGGAAGGGAATGAAAAGTGATGCTGCAAGGTTTGTAGCTAGTTGTTTGGAGTGTCAAAGAGTTAAGGCAGAACACCAACATCCTGGTGGGTTGTTATGCCCACATGATATTCCAGAGTGGAAATGGCAAGTTATTAGTATGGATTTTGTCCAGGGGTTACCAATGTCTAAGAATAGGCATGATGCAATATTGGTTGTTGTGGATAAACTAACCAAGGTTGCACATTTCATACCGAGAAATTTGACAGATGGAGTACATCTTTTGGCTCAAAAATTTGTGCAAGAAATTTTCAGATTGTATGGGGTACCTAAAAAGATAATATCTGATAGAGATGCTCAGATAACTTCACGGTTTTGGTAAACCTTATTTTCTGCATTAGGGACTAAACTAAATATAAGTACTACTTATCATCCTAAAACTGATGGACAAAAAGAAAGAGTGAATCAGGTTTTAGAAGACCTTTTGAGAATGGATTGCATGGATCAGCAATACAGATGGGAGGAATATCTACCTCTTGTCAAATTTGCCTATAACAACTCCTATCATTCTGTCATTAAGATGGTGCCATTTGAAGCATTATATGGAAGGAAATGCAGAACTCCTATAAGCTGGAAGATAGGATAAGCATTGGACCTGAAATGCTTGCTGATATGGAAGAAAAAGTTAAAGTGATTAGGAAGAGGTTGGCAAAAGCCAATGACAGGCAAAAGAGTTATGCAGATCACAAACGAGTGCCTAGACACTTCTCTGTTGGCGAGAAAGTGCTTTTGCGAGTGAAACCCCAAAAGAGTTCTATAAAGTTTGGTAAATCTTTGAAATTGGCTCCTTGTTATGTCAGACCTTTCGAAGTTCTTGAGATTATCAATCCGGTTGCCTACAAAGTTGCTCTACCTCCAGCCTTGTCTAAGATGCATAATGTTTTTCATGTTTCATATTTAAAGAAATATTTTGTAGGTAATAACCACATCCTTAACTGGAATTCCTTGCAGATGCAAGAACCCGGGGTGGTTGTGATTGAGCCACTCAAGGTGCTCGAAATGCGTAAACTTCGTTGACGTAATCGAGAAGTTTTGCAATGCAAAATTCAGTGGGACCAATATGGCGAGGATAGCGCCACTTGGGAAGACTACAAAGACATTTATCAAAGATTTCCAAAGCTTTTTAAAGACATTAATGTTGCATTATAAAAAGTTTGTTTTAAGTTTAAAATTTTGCTTAATAAACTTAATCATCAGGGACAATGATTTTTAAAGGGGAAGGATATGTTACATCCCTCTTTTTGGAAACAATTATGCTATTTATTTTCTTGCAATTTCAATAATTTAATATGTTGTGGACGACATGGAAACTGACAATTTATTTTACAAAGTTGTTATATGAAATTGTGGAATCTAATGATTACGATCAAGATGATATTGTAGACTAAATGTCTTTATATTAAATCCAATGATGTTTGAATATATTATATTTGGATCATAGGTGCTTTGACCACAAAATTGTATGAGTCTGTCGATGCAGGAACAGGTGGACTGTGTTCGACAGGAAGAGAAAGTGTCTTTGAGAGAGAGTATAGACTCTGGAAACTAACCAAAGGTGTTTGTTACTAAGATCACCAAACAGGTAGATAAACCTTGGAACCATCATTTCAGTCTTGGTTGTCGGTTGGCTTAGTTACTAGATGTCAACATCAGGGGATAAAAGTATAACATCCTAGTCGAAAGTCGTCATGTAGAATCTTGGAGTCGTCGATGTCGTCGTAAGTCCATCACAGCAAGTCGACTTATTTAGACGTTTATTATTTTTGTTTAAATGTATTTAATGAATCATCTTGTGGCGAAATTGTAAATCATGTCTCGTAGTCAAAAGATGCGAGAAGTCAGCTTTGTGCGTCTAACGTTGTAAGAACTCGTTTGCGTTACGATTAATCCATCATGATTGTCGTAAAACACCTCGAACTTGTGTGGAGAATTTATTCTTTTCTTATAGATTGACGAATGTTAATTTGTAGCCATAGCGTGAAATAATTTATTATGGTCGTCGTTTAACGTGAGTCTTTTCTTCTAGCTTTGACCGCGAGATGTTGCCAATCTGACCTTGAGTTTTCTTAATAAGATGGTCTTTGCCTCTTTTTCCATTTCGACCAAAAATGATGCTCTAATCATTTCCTAACCACCGCCGTGTCGAGCTTAACTTCTCAATTCATCTTTAATTGGTTTTGAAAAGTTAGATGCCATTATGTTCGAGTAAGGACGGAATTGCTATGTCCTTTAGCAAAGTCATGTCGCTATAGGAGCCATCACCTTTTTGTTTGGTTGTGATAAGTGGGAAGTCAGGTTTAAGATCAATAATGTCAACCTCCCTGAGTTAGGCAAGTATCGATAGTTGTAGAATGTCTTAAGTTCCTTCACCGTGGGTGAGAGAGAGAAAGTTCAGTGATGGTGTTAGAAGTATGACCGTCAAATTTAATGCCCATGCTGTCTCATTGTTGAGGGAGCGAAATCCTTGGAGTGCTGTTGGAATGAGGCTAGCAAACCTCAGTTTGGGGAGCTTCATCATCGTGGAAGATAGTGGAGCGAGTTGGAGAAACCACAACTTAATGATTGATGCCCCATCACTAAGGTGAGTGTGAAGGCATCGAGTGGCGGTTGAGAGGAAAGGTAAGGAATCTCAGTTTGTAGAGTCTTTTGCTACGCGGTGATAGGAGTGGTGAATGTCAGTTGTAGAAAAGGAGAGCGACAGGAAGTAGTTAGAGGGAATAATGGGCGAGTAAGGGAGATACTCCCATCGGGTATGAGGATAAGGCAGGAATGTCGTGGAAAGGAGCATCGTGAGGCAGCGAGAGGGGCTGTCATGGGGAGAAGAGAAGTAACTGCGTAGGAGATATCCACGGGGAGTTAGAAGCTGCGAGGGAGAGTAAAAGATAGTAGTCGGAGGTAGTTGAGGAGTGGGGAGTGAGAGGTCTGTCGTTATGCTGAGAGATAACTGGCATAGAAGAGGAGAGTTACTGACGCCTGCATGAGGAAAAGTGTGGGTAGTTTTTAGAGAGTTTTTGCGAGAGGAGAGTTGAGAGTAAAAGACAGACTCTTGCATCATGAAAAGAGGAGAAAACGGCAGTGTGAGAGTTGATAAGTGAGAGTTGTTAAGTGAGAGGGATAAACTGTGGAAGCGGGGGTCTTCACCCTGAGTAGTAATCCGCAGAGTTTAGAAGTGGTAGAAGAGATAACTGTGGGAGTCCATCGTTGTCTTGAGGAGAAACGGCAGAAAGGCACGGGTGGAAGCTTCTATGAAGTTACCGGGCAGAGAAGAGGACGACTAGCCAGGAGGAGAAGTAGAATTTGCCACAGCAACTTCCATCATCGTCCACAGGTTCATTTCCTTTGTTTTCTTCTCACAGTTTAGACTAGTAAGTAAGTTTCATGTTTGCGAAAGATAAATACGTTTAATATGAGTAGAATAGAAAGACCACGTAATTCTATTATGAATTCTGTGTGCGGTCTATCCATGAAAAGGTATCATTGTTGTGTATTGTTAATTGGAAAACTCAGAAATGGTAGGATTGCTGTTTGTTAGAATGTGAAAACTATATTCTTGTTTGACATACAAGACACCGTGTGATGATGGAACATAGTTTCTATTTTGCATACATCTAGGAATGAACACCACTTGATGCAAATTGTAAATTACATTCTCTGAATGGTTGGAAATAATGTATGTTCGAAGGTCATCCATTAAGACTGTTTTATCAACTCAAAACTGCCCATGAAGCACTTGAAAAGATAGCTCCACAGCAAGGAAACATTTTGCTCCACATGCATGTAGTGTAGGAGTTTAAAAACCTCTGATTTAGAACACGTTTGGGACGTAAACTTTAGTGTGTTTAACAATCGGAGAGGTCGTTGTAACCAGCTAGTGACCTTATCGTCTTATATTTTAGTTAGAGGTCGATCCTGCGGTTGGTCACCTCCATTTATCATAAGAAAGATTCCAAAACCAATTATATCTTATTTACGACCCTTATCTTTTTGAATCATGTGAAACTAAATGACACGAAAAGAGGAGTAGGAAGTTAAAGCGTTAGTAATGATCAAAAATTGTCATGGTTTTGTATCAAGCAATAGAGTGGGAAACCTGCATACTGAATTCAAATTACGTTGCATGCGACAACTCTAGTAATGATTTGTAGACCTTAAGAGTTTGGAACCCTTGAATTCTGGGATAATGGGAATTTGTTTTAGAAATTCGAGTGTGTTGTACAAACATTGAAACTGAGTAAACAAGTGTGAAACCACTTAGGAGTGGGTGTTATTAAACAATGTTTTTATATGAATATGAGTTTATGAAACTCTGAACTCAGGATTAGAGTAAATATTGCACCTTGGGCTATTATAGGAGGATATCCTAAACCCTTGAGGTCATCAAGGTCATCAATTATTTCAAATTATACAAATAGGAAACTGTAGGATTTCGATCAGTTCAAGTCGAGTAGGGTGGGTGAGCCAAGTTCATGCGTTCTTAGAACACTAATTTAAAAACAAATCCTTTGGCCAAGGTGATGTACTATCCTCAAGTGCATCGAACGTTCACTGTAACTGGATGGTGTTTCTTGTGGATTATCGTGCATGACTAGAGGGTATCTAGGGATCTGCATGATAACAAGACACGTAGGTTACAACACCAAAGCTCAAATGGCAAACACCGATGGTTATCCTAAGTCTATCATCTTGAGTAGGGTAGGGCCACTTCCGGTTAGGAAGGAGTGCGGGAGACCAACGGTCTGTGGTTGGAGGTTAAGCTCCTTGAAGATACTTTCTCTTCCAAATACTGAGGAATGCCGAGTCTTGAATGTGATGGTCGACAATCGAGATGCATGATAATGGTATGTTTCCAATATTTGTTGTTTCAAGAAAATTTCATTTGTTAGAAAACAAAGTGTTTTATGCATATCATTTCTTTTAGTTTTATGAAAATGAGATCATGTTTTGATAAAATGAAAAATGTTGTATTGGATTATAGATGAGTTACTTTTGTATTTGATTACCTAGTTAAAAAAAAAAAAATTATCGTTGTGAAAACTTAGTTACTTCTTGTCATTTCGGATTTGGATGTTACAAGTTATTTATTTAGGACTTAGGAAAATGGTAATAGGACTTGGGAAAAGTGGGCCAAGATGGTGGGTGATTTTTAGGTGTCTATAGCTTGTATCCTTTTCAAAATCCTATCTAAAACATCTTGGTCTTTACATTAAAAAAGGCCATTATTTCTTGATTGCAATATGTTAAATGGAATGTGATTATCCAAGCCAACAATTTGATAAAATGTTTAAGGACAAAGAATGCATGCTAATTGTTCAATTTTTTTTTTGATAAATAAATAACTTGAATATTTTTGTCAAAGGTTTATAGGTTTATAGAATTGGTACAAGGAG
Source organism: Cunninghamia lanceolata (assembly GCA_027924645.1). Classification (NCBI taxonomy): domain Eukaryota; kingdom Viridiplantae; phylum Streptophyta; class Pinopsida; order Cupressales; family Cupressaceae; genus Cunninghamia; species Cunninghamia lanceolata. The sequence goes on along the minus strand of BSBN01000286.1, from coordinate 1,616,978 downwards.
TTCTGGGAAAACCAATAAAATATCTTAAGGGATCTTTTAGAAAAAAAATTATCAACCTTTCCGACCAAACTGAATGATTCATAAAATATTTAGAGAGGACATTCAAAAGCTAAGTAAAGCAACCTAGCAAATTAAATTAAAAGATGAAAATAAAACCTGAAATAAAGTAAACTAGACAAAGACGAGATGATACTATCTTGACAATGAGGGTCACTAGCCCTGCTATAAAACCAAAGATGAAGAAAGATATAATAATCCACTTGAACATAGTTCTACTACAAATAATGAAACCTAGATTTGCATTTTTCTTCTTTCTCTATTTACTAGGCCCTAACAACTAACTCTGCTAAGTCTTGTCTTGTTGCCTCGATAAGCCTACTTTGTTGAAATCTTGCATGTTTTAGTTCATGTTGTCATATGTGGGAGAGTCTGTGCATTCATATCTAAGGCCCAACCTCCCCATTGATCTATATGCTAACAAAGGAATGCACAATCTTCTTCAAAACCAAGTTTTTACATCTTTTTGAAAAAGATGCAATTGTTATATAGCGATGCAAAATCATTCAAAATAACTCTTTACAACATGGCTTAAGGAGAAATAATGGTGATTGACAAATTTACCTTAAGGGAAAATAATGGTGGTACTTAGTATTGTCATTTCACCTATTGCTTAGTTTATTTTCGGATGTTGCAAGGAGTGGCCTTAATAAGCTTAAATCTAGAATTGAAAGAAATGCATAAATTTGATAAAGAATGGCTTTGGGTTTATGGCTAACAATGCACATAGAGAAAAAAATATTTGCTTCATAAGATTTCTTAGCCATTATATAAACTCTTTGTCCTTCATAGTGACAGGCATAGCCATGCATGTAATTATAAGGAAGATTTATTAATTGCCACACATGACCACCACTTGAGCATTAACTAATAACATATGCTAGTTGTATAGTTTTGTGCTCCTAAGTGCTCTCATTAGATTGTGTAGCAGAACATAAGGAAAAATGTATACAAGTTTAGAATAATATTTAGATAATAAAAACAAAGAAATATAATTTTTCTATTACAAAATATTTATGGTAATATAAATGACTAAAACTTTTGGAAGAAACTTTAAAAAAATCATCTAAAAATAAGCTATAGAGCAAAGAATAAAAATAAATAATATAGATTGATGAATAAATGAATAAAATACTTTTAATGATGTCAATAAGACCAAGAAGTCTAAGGGACCAACAACCGCAACCCTAAGACATTTTCAAGCTCCTTTCGATGCCAGATCTTCTACTATGAATCTTGATGAACAAACCAACAATTTTGTGAATCCTTGCCTCCTCAAATAACTTGTTTATACTACCCCCTTCAAGTTGTTTTCATATTGTATATAGATAGCCTCATATGCAACACACTCCATGATGAAGTGCCATCCTATTTCAACCACGCCTTCATTGCAGAAAATGCAAGTTCTCTGTTCCCAGTCTTCCTTGGGAATCTTCCATCTATTAGTCTCAAACCTAAGATGATGTGATCTGGACCTCAACTATGCAACTAACAACTCTACCTTTCCCTTAAGTGTAGGATGTAGATATGTTTTTTCACCATGCTCCTAAGTGGGGTTAAACTCTTTGACATAATGCACTTTTTTTTGGCCAATCTACTTTGTCCACATAGCAATCCTAAAATTTTCTAACACAAACTTTTTTATTTCATTATTAGTGTTAGGACATTCTTGTAAATTAATGTCTCATTTGCTCATCCACTTGTTGTTTTGCTTCATCCACATCTTATTGTTATGGTCTAATTCTTCCTCTATGACCATTTTGGGCTAGTGATAGTTATCCTTGATTTCAACCTTTTTTAAATAACTTAGCAACTGAGTTATTGCCAATGCCTTCATTGGGAAAGTTCTTGATTCCACCAAAAGGGTATCATAAGGGACCATTGTTTTGACTTTGAGGCTGCAAGTGATTAGATGTTTTTGGACTCTTTCTAAATATCTCCAGTTGTGATTTGACATGTTACACCCCCATACCTAACAACCATAGAGAACAACTAGCGTGACAAACCAACTAAAAAGGGTTTTCTTGGTTTTCCAATCCCATAGTTTCACTTTCCTACACATGTTTTGAAGTAGGTATGATGCTTTCCATCCTCCATGTATCCTTTTCGCTCTACATGTCTCCCAACTAAGCCTATTGTGGACATCAATTCCAAAATATTTGTATTCTTCCACTACTGCCAATGAGCTTCCTTCAAAAATAAAATTAACTTGTTGCTTCTTCCTTTTTAATGAAAAAATCATGACTTTGGTCTTGCTGGTGTTCACTTGCATCTCGACCTCTTGGAAAAAGAGTTCTAAGGCTTTCAAATGTTCTCCCAACCATGGGCTATTTTACAATTAGGATAAGATCATCAACATATAAAAGTAATTTCACCACATAGCTCGCCAGTTGGATACCCCCTCCATCAGTTTTGTTTAACCATTCCTCAAGTTTATCAATGTATAAACCAAACAAAGTGGGGGATAGAAGACATCCCTATTTGACTCTGATGTCGCTACAAAAACATTTAGACATACCCTCTCTTGTTTTGATTTTATCTCTACCCTACTCATATAGTTTATGCACTACAACTCTATACTCATCTGGAATCCCAAGTTCGTCCATCCTATTCCAAAGTTTATCCCTGGGTACTATGTAAAAAGATTTTTTTAATCAATGAAGTAGTTCAGAAAGCTTCCCCTCCTTAAGTGTCCCAAACTTTTTCAAACAAGTGTCTAAGAGTGATGTAGTGATCAATGGTAGAGTGCCTTAGTGTAAAGCATGCCTACCCTTATACTCTTTTTCCCTCTTTTTCTGCCCAACTGTTGATTCTGTGCTCTATCATGCTCCCAAAGTTTTCCAAGAAGAGGATTGACCATAATAGTGTGATAGTTAGATGAATTATTGATATCTCCACTTTTGTAGAGAGGGATAACAACACTAGTTGTCTACTCTATCAGAAAGCCATCTTGTGTGACATTGTTGAAAATTCTCTTAATGTGTGGAGTCCTAGTCTCAACTCCCCATTTTAGAAATTTAAACTGCAACTCATCTATGTCTTGTGCTCTACCACCTACCAGTTTCTTTATACCTTGTTTGATATCTTCCACCAAGAAGAGCTTGGTTGATGTGCTAATTATGGGAGGGTTATCTTTCTCTTGTGCCCACTCATAGAAGAGTTTCACATAATCTAGCCATTGGACATCTGTGATATTATTTTCTATTTGTTTTATCTTATGTTGTAACTCTCTCCAAAAGGCTTTGGGGTTATGTTTACCAAGAGAGATTAATTCTTTCTTTCTCGAGATTACTTATCTTTCTTTTTTGTATTTTACCAATTTCTCATATTTTTTCTTGCTTTCTTTGTTTGTCTAATTCTCTTTGAAGGATCCTTTTGCAGCCTTGCAATCTTTGTCATACCACAAGTTAGCCAAGAAAGTATTTGAAACGCCCTTCTTAGGTCGAGATCTCTTGCTAGCCTTTAATGCCTTGTGGATCAAAGGAATCAACATATTGCTGCATATATGATCACTTGCTTCATTATTTCCTTGCACTCTATGTTATTCATTGTCACTCTAGGTGTTGTTTAGGGGTTGCAGTGAAGAGCTCCTGATTTATTTGATTCACGAGGATTTTGCCTTGTGTATGGGCTTTCTTTTGTATGTGTTAGAAACTTGCCCTCTCTATTAATTGTTTGTGCCCCTACCTTGACCAAATACTCATGCCATTACAAATAACCATGTGATACAAACATAAATTAAAACCGTTCATAATAAACAAACAGTAGAGTGTGCTTAATATACTTTAAAGGTGGGCCCCATGTGATAAACTATATTCAGCCGATAGTCAAAATATTTAATATGCATGCCTAGTGGCTAAATTGGCGGCCTATCAACAAGGCAATGGCTATCCAGCACTGTAAATAGCATGTGGCATGGATAGCCCGTTCTTCCCAATCCCATACATGCATCCCATGACCATTCCTTTAATAAATGACGAAATCTCTCCGTAGAAAATGGCATGAATCATGCTCTAAATATATCTTCACGCCTGGTTTAAATATTGGGAGGAGCTGTCTAGACGGTGCCTGCTACAAATATATCTTCCATGTCTAAAACCTCTTCTGCTGTTCTTAATTTTTGGGTCCATTTTGCAGATTAATTTTGTGCGGCATGAAAGGGTTGGACTTGGACAGATCTGAAGACTCCCGGTCAGGCTGGCTGCATCTTTGCTTTCAAAACAAAAGGTGTGCTTGCCATTAAAAAACCTTAATACAATTTCTCTGCTGGTATTTTATGTAGTCTTTTGTTTTCACTTTTGTCTGATGGATATATTTTAGCTAAATCTCTATGGTTTCAAAATGTAAAATAGTCTCTGCATCTCTGCATTATTAGAATGAAAATTGGTGTAGGGATTAAATTTTATAATAGATCTTCCCCTAAAATTTTAATTGCTCCGTCTGTGTAGAGAATGAAAATTGGTGTAGGGATTAAATTTTATAATAAATCTTTCCTTAAAATTTTAATTGCTCCGTCTGTGTGAGAACTGGAGATAAGAAACTATAAAAACAAACACATATTTGATAAATTTATTTGAACTCTAAAAAACTCCACAGCCAGCCAAAATTTTCACCTACAGATGCAGTCTTTAGAATTTAGTAATATTTTTGGCCATTTTCTATGTGGTTTTATGAGTCTAAATAAAGTAATAAAGCCATCACGCTAAAGCTACACAAAACATAGAGGAACTTGGAAATTGTGAATGGTAGATCCACAAAATGCACTGCCTGAAACGAACTTTTATCAATTGTGGATAGGTGGTAATGTCAGTCAGATTACTATATATATATAGGGAGAGATATCTTATGTGAACAGAAAATTCTTTTAAAAAGTTGAAAATTTTGTTATGATTAGCATGAAAAAGTTAAATCATGATAGAGATCTAATTTCTCTGTACTGATGTTCACTGGTGCAGGTGGGGATAGCCATTTGTGGCCTAGTGGAAAGTCTTGTTTTCATATGGCTGTGTTTTTTGAAATTTTATTTTATTTTAGTTTTTGCTATTCTTATTTTGGTTATTGGTTAGTTATGGTCAGTTGTGGAACTAAAATAAGACCACACTATACAATGTATTTATGGTCCACTTAGAGTATTATTTTATTTTAGGGTTTGCATAAGTTTATATTTTTAATTTAAATTTTAAATATTTTAAGAAAAATCAACAAAATGTGGTCTTGTAGACTATAATCTTTATTAAATATGAAAAAAAATCTTATTGATAAAGATTTTACAAATTTATTAACAATTGAAACAAATAAGTAATATAAAACTCATCACTTTCTAACATTCTAATATATAACTAAAAATGACTTTTGGAAAAGGATTTGTGAATCTATCAAAATATAATTAAAAATATTTTTCTAAGAAAGTGGAGGTGTTACTACCTTACATCTAAAATGTAAAACCATTAAATTAAACTATTCAATGTTTAACAAAATCCCCTAAGCAATTGTATCTCAAGGGTGGTAATCATTGTTAGATTACCAATTGAATTCTCTTGTTGAAGACTATCAAACATTAATGCAACTAATAGGTTCAACCTTTATCACAATACTTCCAATTTTTGTAAACTTAGAGCTATGGAAAATAGTGTAAAGTTCTATAAAAATAAAGAAAAAAAATTATTTGTATAGAAAGTGTAACAACACACATTATCAATATTTGTTGGCTAAGTGTCCTCATCATGCTCATAACTGAATAAAGCATGGCTTATATGTTGATAAAATAAAAATAAAGTATTGGTAAACTATTAGTTTAATGTCTTTGTTATTATAATTTTATGTGAGGTCATCATATGATTTGACAAGCTATCAATCTATTTTTTCTATTCTTCTAATTATAATTACAACTATTTTATATATATTTTTAAAAAACAACTCATCCAAAATATTAAAATTCTAGATAATTTGAGAGACTTGTTCTTGACTAAAAAATACCCTCTTTGATATTGAAGTTGAATATCCTTTGATATATTGATCCTCTATTATCAAATACAAAATTTTACATGTTGCACATGTATGGGATGACTATTATATAGTTATTGTACACCCTAAAATGAAGGAACTGTCACTTAATTACATGACCTAAAATTACTCTTTTCAATATCAATATGAATATCTTTTGATATATTGGTCCTCTATTGTAAAATATAATTTTTTACATATTGCACATAGGGTGACTATAATAAAATTGAAAGGTTGTTTAGTAAGATTAAATGCCAAACTTGGTGGTTGTCTTAATCAATTTTTTCTTATGTTATGAGGTGCTAAAATCAATCTTGAAGACTTGGAAAAAGTTATTCTTATATAATTAGAGAAAGTAATATAATAAGTTATTCTTATATAATTAGAGAAAGTAATATAATACTCAAAGCTAATTTCCACAAAAATAAAATGCATTAGTAACAAAATAATTCCCCATAAAAACATGTGGATTTCATGGAGCTTAATCTCTTACCTTCTAAAATATTTTGAGGGGAAAATATCCAAAAGTATATGCCTCTTCTTGGCCTTCTTCTTAAAAGTATTTCCACCACTTAAATATTTAAATAATGACTCATGCATATAATTTCAATGTTTAAGGTATAATTTCTAACATTATTTCAAGGCTTATCCACACTTATCTTTGTGATTGAATGAAAATAAATTTAAAAAATAGGGGGGATAACATCTATATAATTCACTAGTAGTAATTAATCTACATAAAGATGGACCTATTATTATATATTTTAATCTTTACATTCTCTATTTTTTTCTAGTAATTTGCTTTTTTGAAACAATATAAATTGACCTTACTTAGTAGATAAGGAGAGCTAGTAAAAATAAATTAACACTATTTAATAAAAAAAATATTATTATATTAGTAAATAAATAATCAAACATTTCATTGCTTAGAGTTCTTCAAGTATGCCCTTTCTTATTTTATTTCCATTTATTTTTGGTTCTTAACCGCCTTTTAAGGCTATGAGACTTTGTGACTTTGTGAGTGTGCCTTTTAATCACCCTACCCATTGTCAATATTGTACTATTTATTATTTTTAATATAAGTTAAATAGGAAGTATTCATTAAAACAAAAAAAAATCTCTTCAATAAATTTTTGAATATTATTTTATTTCCTTAAGAATTATTTTATTTTAATATAAGAGCTAATTCTATTATTGGTATTTAACATATTAAGATGCTATAGCTCCCATGTATATATAGACATAAAAAGAAAGTTATAGTCCTTCAAGGAGATTTTTATATTCATTTGGTAAGAAACATTAAATAACATATTAGTTTATTATTATATTCATTAAATTTGTTATGCGGAGAAGCATTTTGCAATCACAGCTAGTAAACTAAAACAAAAGTCATTAAATTAAATATTAATTTTCTTTGTGGCTTTTAAAGATTGAAGAACCTAACCCTAACCCTCATTAAACTAAAGTAAATAATTTACCTTGCCCTTAACTTTCAATTGCATCACTTCATAAATTTGTTTTGCAAGAAAAATAAAAAAAATGGTGTATTGTGACCCTACCAATTAAACTTTTCTCCTTACCAATTAAACTTCTCCCAGTTCAATTAGTTTTGTTTTTATTTGATTTGATGCAAGTGTCCATGGTTAACCTAGGAAATGGTAGAAGAGAGCAAGAATCAATAGTAACTGCTACAAATAGTAAGATGCAAAATGATAAGAAGAAAAAGTAGGAATTGAAAAAACAAATTGGAGAACTATAGGAGTATATGAAACAAATAGTAAGCCCATTAATACAAGAGTATGGGAAATATACTTTTCTAGAACTCATAACAAAAGTCACGACCTCTTTCCTAGATAAAATGAATGATAAGACAATTAAAAATAAATGATAAGCCAAAATTTCTAACTCATCCTCAATTCCTAACTCAAATTCAAAAAACAAAATTCCCAATTCATCCTCAACGATCATGAGATAGTTGTGAAGTGGATATAAAATAATTTGATTCAATTGACACTCTATCTCTCTTCTCTATGTATATTAACTACACACCTATTCTTTATAAATAGTGAATAGAGAGACAAGTGAGAAGAACAAAAAACACATCACACATCTATTATATTTCTTGTAGATGTACCTCTATTAGAGATATGTAACAAGAGCGCCACTAGGATGTATTGGAATCTTATTGTATTGTATTTAGTTATCCACATAGTTGGTAGTGTACATTTAGTTCATGTAAAACTTAATGTCTATAATTCAATAAACCATTTTTGGGACTAATTTGTTAGTACATGGAAAAATTTTTTTTGTCTCTAATACAAGTATATTTGGTGAAATCATAGAGCTTACCTATATATACATGTAAGATAATAATATCATGGAGTGAATAGAAAAATTGATATATTTGTTCATACAATTTTTTAACAATATAGAGGACTAATAACTATAATAATTTTATTTAGAATGGGCAGAAAGTTTAAATGGAAATCACTCATTAAATTGCATGTGCAAGACATTCTCAACCAAGGAAATCATTTCTCAAGTAAGGACTTTGAATGGACACCTATTGGAGATGATGGCAATATGGACTTATGTGTGGCAATCTCTCTTGAAAGACTCCCTCACTTTATCAAATGAGAAGGTTTACTAGATAGTACAGAAATAACATTTGTACGTAAATCTCATGAAGAGAATAACACACCAAAATTTACCGACTGCACTACCAAGATATTCTCCAGGTTTGCCTAGATTAAATATAATTAATAAGCATGTCATTTTATATTTAATTTTTTATATGAATTAATATATATATTTTGTTTGTGTGTATAAATAGATATTGGTGTGCTTTTGGCCTAGAGGATAATAGAAATAAACCTGAAAACATGGAAAGGATACAAAGGTTTACCCAAAAAAGGGGTTGTCAAACCCATTTTATGATAGGGTCATGTATGGTAGACCACAAGTTGCAATAATTAAATATAATGATTGGAGCCATTGTGATGCCAATGGCAAATTTTTCTATGGAAGGGATGACCCTTCTGGTGATCCAAGGAGCACTTTTGCACTGAGGTTATCAAATGAATGTAAATCATATATTGAGTCTTTATTGCTAATGGGTGTGGGGATTGACACAATATGTGAACAACACTACTTAGACCATAGTTTGACTGAGTTGATGAATAAGAGGGATGTATGCTTGTTGAAGAAAGATGTGTTGAATGCATGGAAAAGAGTACACTCCATTCGATCCCCAAAGAATGAAGAAGATGCAAAAAGTGTCAATTTGTGGCATGTCAAGGAGAAAGATAATTTCTTCTACTATAAAATACCAAACACCATGGAAAATGTTTCATTTATCATAGGCATCCAAACACTATGGATGTGAGAAATGATGGTCAGGCATTCACATAACTCAATTATTGCAATGGACTCAACATTTTCAACAAATAAATATGGTGTAAGTAGAGCAACATTTACTATAAATTTATGGATTTTATTTTATCATTGATTTAGTTATTTAAAAATATTAATTTATGAATGTTTTATTCATGTGTAGTATCAATTATATATCTTGCTTGTTTTTTTATGAACAAGAGGCTAGTGTACCTATTGCATGGGCCATATCCTCAAGAAATAAAGTTGACATGATCCCTAAGCATATCTTGATTTTGTCTTCACACATCCCTAGGAACTAGTCCCAATCCTTAGTTTACCCATTTCTCTACCTAATTCAAAATCATAGTGTGAAATTGAACTTAGTTTGATTATTGGGAAATGTGTTGTACATCTTACATAAAATTATTAATATTTTGTAAAGTTGTGGTCTATCTTGAAATAGGACACAACAATTTGGGTAGAGAAATATTAATCACGGGAAGCATCTATCCAACACCACAAATAACATGCAGCATGGATAGCCACTTCCCATCCATGCATCCCATGACCATGCCCTTAATAAATGATGAAATCACAGGCATGAAAAATGACATGACTAATCAATGTTCTAAACTATGTAATTTATAGGTTTTGATGACATTGCAATGGAGGATCATGTTCAACACTATTATGGATAATCATTACAATTTATTATACTTTCAACTTATATTGTATATTTACAAAATTTGCTCATTGGCCTAATTATAAGAAATACATTGATATATGTTAATGAAAAATGGTATGATCATGTGTAAAGTTAGGGTCGATCCCTTAGAATTAATCCATTTATCATTTCATGCATTCACCTAATTTTCTTATTTATCACACTTATTCATAAACAAGAGACGAACTTTCAAGGCCATGATGTAGTCTAGGGCACATAATTTCAAATGTTATAAATAATATTTTGGGAAATTTTTTAAAGATGAATATTTTATAATTTTAAATTTAGTACATTGTGGTAATGGGTGTATAAATTATTGTTTCTTTCATTTCAAAGTTAAGGCTTGAGGAGTATTTATTCTATTTAATTTCTTCTTTCAAAAGTGTTGTGCCTTTACACTTAGAAAGACTTGATTCTTGGTAGACTCTTTCTGAACCATTCAACTTCACCAATAAACCCAATGGCCACTTGACTTAAAAGAAAATTATATTTAAATATCAAGACCAATTTAGAGGAATTGGAAACATCATAAAAGCAATGACATCAAAGTCCAATTTAAATGGATGTAGAAGTAGCATAAAACAACAATACAAAGGTGTAAACTAGCACTCAAACTTCTCAACTATATGAATACCGATGCTAATCATTTTTTGATCAACCATCTAAGTAACAATATGTGGACGTCTTAGATATACTAATAATTGGCTCTACCTATCTAACCTTCACTATGCATCTAAATTCAATCATAAACATCTTAGATATCCTAATAATTGACATTGTTTATCCAACCTTGATCATATTTTGTGGATCCAATAATAAAAAGTTACTAACTCTAGCAACAAAATCTAATGATGTGCTTGAGTGCTCATGGTCTTGAGCAATTTTGTCTCTTTGTTTGTTTTAGTAGATTTTTCTTGGCTTACCTTATGTGGGTTTGGCTTAGTTTTTTGTTGTTATCTTTCGTTTCATTTGTTCAGTTTAATATCATATATGTAATTTGGTTTTCATATCTCTTATGCAAGACCTAAATTTGATTGTTGTATGGTCACATTTAGTCATTTTTGTGTACAATTATAATTCATCTCTTATGCAGGACCTAAATTTGATGGTTGTATGGTGGTATTTAGGCATTTTTGTTGTAAACTACAATCAAAATTTTAAAAAGACTGTATCACATAAAAGGAGAGATTTTGGATAGATTGTCAAAAATTTATATATGATTATGATAATATATATTAGGTATATATATAATTTTACTTTTACTAGGATGTGTCATAGTTTTCCCTAATATGTTTGTTTGTGTCTCATAAGGATGTTAGGAAATTGATGGAGGAGTTTGGGGAGGGTTATTTTGTGCCCTCTCTTCAATTGGAATTTCAGTGTGCCCTCTATTCAATGAATTAGGGTTCAGGAGCATTTGAGGGTGTTCATTTGTTAATTTTTTTTAAAAATGATTCAAAACTTTGCAAAACAAGTGATTCATTTTCAAAATCACAAAATGATAGAAAGCTTACATTGTTGAGCTTGTTGACCTCATCAAGTGCAAGAACATCATAGTGGCATTGTGTTTGAACAAAATTTTCTTGAGCAACCTCAAAGCATGCTTCCACAAAAGCAGTATTTAGGAGAAAATGAGGCCATGGGTTGTATTTTTTAAAAATTTCAAAATACCATGAGCCCCTTGTGTATTTTGATTGTTGTTTCTCCTAAAAACTAACTTGCCTTGCTTCAAAATGTTCATTTCATTATTTTAAAATGTAATTGATTATGTTTGGAAGCAAGTTATAGATGAAATATATATATAGCATTAACTAAGTGATTAATCATTAATTACTTATTTTTATCTAGTACTATTATATAACATTTAAAAAATTAATTTAAAAATGAATTAACTATTAACCACTTTTTGTTATTAAAATAATTAAAAGAATATAATGTTCTAAGTTAAGGATTTTGAGTTTTATAGTTTCATAGGTTTGTTTGGGTGTTGTAGTTTTGTTTACTGTTTTTATACACTTGTTGTATCTTGATTGTATTGTTGTAATGCTATATTCGCTGCCTTCTTATTGTAATTTTTGAAACCTTGTTCAATACCAAATAAACATTAAATTATGATTTATAAATAATTGTTTTTTAGTTGAATGGTGATAAACAATTTACCTTGACAATAATAATTGATATTCATATAAGTAAAAAAGATTTATCACTATTTACTCTTATCAAAATAATTATGAATACTTTAAAAAATAGCTATAAAATATTTTATTTTTAAACTATCAACTGTGTTTTCTCATATATAGTATTTGTAAAAATAATATTTTATTTAAAAAAAATTGTTTAGAATCTTAGATCAAAGAAAAAAATTATTGTTATAAAAAAAGCGCTGATCGATCAAGGAAAAAAAATTGATATAATAACTGTACTTAATAATTATTGGACAAAGTATTGGGTAAACAGATATTCCCATAGCATCGAAGTGGTTGGGTGAACGAATAGTTGAAATACCGCTGTTGTTGAAAAAGCGGGATCGCACAGTTAAAGCAGTCTTCAAAAAAGCTAAAAATAAAAACAGTCTTCAGAAACGCTGCGTTTAAAGAAACTCTACAAACAGATGCAGTTATAAAAGCGGGAAGATATATTTACAGCGGATAGGAAGAAATTAATTATTCATGCCGTTCTCTACGGAGAGATTTCGTCGTTTATTAAAGAAATGGTAATGGGATGCATGGATGGGATTTGGAAGCGGCTATCCATGCCGCATGCTATTTGCGGTGCTGGATAGACGTTGCCCATAAACAATAGGTCAGGGGGGCTGAATCTGGAACGTATTACTTTCAACAGCTAGTACAGCAGTACGACCGCTTTTCAAAGCTGATTTGTTTTCGTGGAAAAGTTCCTGGCGAGGTATATTCTGTTTGCAAATATCTACGATTGCATTGCGTAGAAGATTTCGACACCCATTTTGATTTTTCAGCGCGTGGGCTGACCCCGCACCCTGAAAAACACTAGGTATAACTTCGTCTTCCTGAGCTGCCCCCTACAAACAATCCACATTAAAGACGTTTTGTAGAAGCGTGGGCTGACCCACTAAAAAGATATCAAACGAACTCGAACTCAACACCTGTTTGATTTTTTTGCCACTAGTGAAGGGCGAGGTGGAGATTTTAGAGCAATTAGTTTAAATGAGAAAAGGTCTCCACTTAATGTGCAATATACCATTTGTTTTCTTCCAAGATATAATCACACTTAAACTTTCCAAACAAATGCCCATTGCCCTCCGTTTAAAGCTTACAATAGTGTTTATTGTCCAGTAGCTCTTTTCACGGAATGAACGAATGAATTTTAATGACGTTCACGAGGCCAAAACAGCTTAAGGGACCAAGGACCGCACTCCTAAGACACTTTTAAACTCTTTTCAATGTCAATATTTTATTATTTCAGAGGTAAAAAGTGTATTTTATTATTTTTAAATTTATTTTTTATATATTTTGAGTTTTGTTGTAAATGTGATGTTTTGATGTTAAATTTTGTTTATTTAAATATATAATTTTGCTAAACCTCAAAATTAATATATAGATGTATTCCTTTTTAAGTCAATCCATTATCTTGGATTAGAGTACATGTGAGACCTTGTCTATTGGATGCAGGGCTTAAATTTGAGGTCGACTCTGCATGTCAAGCAATTTTTTTGTGATGGTCATCTATGTGAAGTTCTCTTTCAAATATTAAAGTCTACCTATTTTTTTAAAAATATATAAGCTAAAATATATATAAGAATAATTACATATAAATTTTGACAATTTACCTAAATCTTGCCTTTCAAGTGATACAGTCTTATGGCTAAAATGACTAAATACAACCATATGGCCATCAAATTTAAGCCTTAAATGGATGAGATCACACCTATTGCCTTATCTTCCTAATTCAAATTAGTTTCTCCTTTTTTTCAAGCTATGTCCTTCACCTATTTTGACCATTATCCATTAGCTTATGCAATTTAAATTAAACACCTAAGATGTCATATTTAATCTAACAAGTCTTAGGACATTAGTCTTAAGCCCTCATTAGCTAGGTAATATTAAAGCTCATGTTAGTTCATAATGAGATATTTAATAATGGATAAAATATAGATAAATATATTGGTAAGTATTACAGATGGATAGACTATTTTTATTAATTTTTTTTTCTTAGGTATTGGGGTAATATATTAGAAGGGGTTAGGGGTTGGCTCTAAGGGGTAGGAAGTTGGGTGTATTAAAAAATAAAAATTTTAATTTATTCTTTATTTTTGGTTTTTATTAGGACACAGAGGAATTGGTTATGTTACTTATGTAGGGATTGCAAATAGATTTGTTTAATCCTAAGTGTGCTAGATGATGACGATGTTTATACACCATGTAGACAGGATATATGTTTGACTAAGAAGAAAGATTTAGTATGTGCACCTTGTAAGACAATAAATGTTAAATAGGAAAGAAAGCTTCTTGTAAACATTCACCAAGAAGATCTCATTCATTAATTAGTGTCTAACGTGGCAATGATAAGAAAAAAAAACTTTACCTTTTTCTACCATTTTTAATATATATTTTAATATGTTTAACAACATACTGTGGAGCTTAATATATATCTCATTTGAAAGATTGCAACATTACAACACTAAAGATGATTTTTTTAGTTTTGGTGGGTAGATATTAGATGGATGAGCACTTATATTTATAGTTTCTTACAATTTACCCTAGAACTATTTATTTATTTTCTCATTCTAAATATGTAAAGAAAGCCAAGAATGACCTAGTATCCATGTCAATTAGTTACCTTTAATGCTTTTGAATTATATCATACCTTATCTATCAATGTAAAATTATTATCTACATAAGGGTATGTGCATGGAAATGGGGGACCAAAAGGGGGTCAAAAGTAGCCACTTTTTTTTTTAAATTAGTTAAAATTGATCTTGGATGAGAAATTAAAGATAGTCACACTCAAAATTTGAAGATGTGACAATAACAAGATTGATAGTACTCAGAATCTAGTTTCTAAACTACTTTTTCTTTAACATGGTGAAGATTAAGAGGTCAAATATGGGGAGCACACAAAATGCTCCTATTTTTTTAAGAAAAATATAACATAACAATTGGTGTGCTCCCCATAAAATATTGACATTTTTTAAGTATTTCAAAATATCTTTGATGGAATTAAAACATATACTGAAGAGGTGTGATCCATATTCTACCTAAAGAAGCATGATGTTGCTCGCTCCTAAATTTGTAGCTTCTGCCAAATCTTTGGTGCCATTCCAAGTTAACCCCCTGCTTCTGGTGGAAATGCCTCCATTTTGTAAGCCTGTGAAGGGGATCTGCTGGTGGGGAAGGATGTTGCGGGACAAATCCTCAAAAATCCTTTTTTGGAAAACCCTACTTCGGCGCCTAGGGTTTCTAGCTTTCGGTGTTCGGAATTCTTTCATTCAGGTGATCCATTTTCTCTCTGCCCTAATGCTGGATCTCAAGGATTGATGGAATCAAAGTCTGGACAAGCCTTTCCTTTAGCGATATGGTTGCTAGTTTGATTCAGGACAAATTAAATCTTGCAGCCTGGAATGCTTGGTTGTTGAAGGGAAATTCAGTTTCTTATGAGCGTGGGACATCTAAGAGCAGCCCAAGAACCATCATCAGAAAGGTGGCCTCTTCTCCTATTCTGGTTTTTTTAGAGAAGCTCATAAAGGAGGTTGATGAAGGTGAGCAATTCTTTTCTTCCAATAGATTAATTGGCTAGTTCAATCACCTTTGGCCAAAATTACCAGATCTGCATAAGTGGATTTCATCAGCTTGGTAGCCCATGCTCAAAGGTAACATTGTAGAAGTCTACCCTTGTGTGTAGGGGTTTTTTATTGTGGTTTTTGATTGCAAGCAGGATAGGGATGCCATTCTGCAAGAGAAATGGTGTTGGGGGAAAAACTTGTTCCTTCTCAAACCATGGTTTCCAAACTTCAACCCTGCTACTACATCCTTTTCCATAAAACCTGTTTGGATTCACCTTCCAAATCTTTCGTTACAATTCTAGTTCGCAGACTACTTTAAGGTGATTGGTGATTCTTTGGGTTGCTTTTGGTAGTGGATTCAGACACAACTAATTTCACCCATACAACTTTTGCACACATCTTGGTAGACATGGATACCACAAGAGAGCTTCCTACGGACATCACCTTTAGAGTTTCAAATTGCAGCTGGAAGTAACTTCTAAATTATGATGGTTTACCCTTCCGATGTAGGAAATGTTTTGAAACCGGGCATATGGCCAATTCCTGCTCTAGAATTGTTAAGAATGTTGCTCAACAGTCTTGGTGGGATGATGCCTAGCCACATCATTATTCAATTAAATCCTTGACAAAGTTGAAGGTGGAAAAGTTAGAATCTTCTCAAAGTCTTGGCTCATCCCTGAATTTGGAGGCAGATGAAGATAAAACTCATAAACAACAAACATATATGAATAATTCTAATTCCCCAAAAATTGATCCTGAGAATATGAACTCAGTCCCAATCACCAATTCTTCTCCAGTGAGTGGCGGGAGATCTTCGGTAAAGGGTGGGGTGAATATTCCACATGCTAGCCACTGAAGTTTGGACACCATTAAAATACAAAAGATTGAGGCTGAGGAAGGATGGCAAGAAGTGCAGAATAAGAAGAAGAAAGTTTTAAAGATGGAGCTGAATTGGATTAAAATGCAATTGCTATCTCACATCAAATTGGGTGTCTAGAATACAACTTAATATAAGTAGTGGTTTTGGGGAGTCATCACTCATCCAAAGTTGCATTTGTTGCTTAGATTGTCATTGAAAAAAGGAGAAGTTTCAAAAACATAATTTATGTTAGTGCCCATGCTTTAATGGGCTGTCAGGGTTTGCTAATGTCGATCTTTGGATTGATGCAAGTATTGTGGCTTACTTTTTGCACCCCTATTCTTAGGGCATGCATTTGGTTTATTTTATGCTTTTACTTATGGGGTATGGCTCACTTATGCCTATATTACAAATAAAAAAAATATCTTTGATGGAAAATTAGCTAAAATCACATAGTTTATGCCTAGTTTTTTAATAATTGTATGATTTTTTATAAGTTTTCAAAGTGGACGCATCCTGAAAAACAAAAAATTAAGTGTCCTCCCTATTGATGATTTGTCATTGACGTCAAAGGTTGTTGTATGATGATGCAGTCCAATGTATTGTTGATGATTTGTCATTGATGTCAAAGGTTGTTGTATGATGATGCAATCCAATGTGTTCATGTTGGCTCTTAGGGCTATGATGAGTTACTTTAGGTTTGATTTGGTGGAGGATGATAATTTGTTGTTATCATTGATATGGTTCAAGATGATAAGTTCAGTGATGTAGGTGCAGTAAATATTTGATGTCATCAGGATGATAAGTTCAGTGATGTAGGTGCAGCGAATATTTGATGTCATCTTCTTGTTTACTATTCATGTTTTAGTCTAATGGCTTCACAGTTGTCTAAGGATAAAAAAATCTCATTTAGGTCTTCATTTTCCAAGACTAGGGTTTAAGGTTCTATGGTTCTTAGGGATCAAAACCCTAAATCTAATGCTTAGACTAAACTGTGTTATTGTTAACCTTATTTCCCTCTGCCCAGAGCTAAACAGTTAACATGGCATTTTCCTTGGAAATCCATTTGAAAAGGTCCCTATAAAGCAAAGTACCAAAAATTTCCCAAAGGCCTTGCCTAATAAACCTTACCATTGGAAAGAGCTTGAAAAAATAGGCAGGTTTGCTTTTTACAGCACCCTGAAATTTGTCCAAATGAAGAAGTTATGCATGGTCAAAGTTTCAGTCAACTGACAATTCAAATGTGCATTTGGTGGGCTCTCAAAAAATTCCATCGGCCTTTTGAAAATGATCGTCACGGATCATGACACGTATCAACGGCCGAGTGCAGTTTCTAAAAGTTTCAATGTTGCTGCAAAGGGCACCACGTGTCGGCTTCCGCGACAGTTTCTTTGCAGTTTCTTTAAGTTTCTAACTCGTAGTTTCTAATAGTTTCAAGGAGAGCATGGAAGGATACCACGTGGAGGCTTCCAAGAGCCCCTAACTTCTCAAGAGCCCCGCGGATGGTGCCAAGTGGCAGCACCCACCAATGTTTCTAAAAGTTTCTCAGCTTCCGCCCATGTTTTGTGAGCCCCTTTTATAAAGCTTCTCAGAGCCACGAGCTGTGACAAGTGTCAGTAGTGGAGAGCCCCTGTAAAGTTTATCAGAGTCCCCATGGATACCAACATGTGTCACTTTCCGCTGAGGCCCCTTTAATGTTTTGTAAGGTGGGGCGGAGCGCGCCACGTGTTTCTATGATTGTTGCGGGTTGCGACAGGTGGCAACGTTCGCCAAAGTTTCCGATGGCCTCTATTGTTTCTCAAAGGTAGCGCAGATGGTGACAAGTGGTATCCTCTACTTATGTTTCAAAAAAGTCTCTAAGGTGCGCAAAACATGCCACATGTCTCTTATGGTTGCTACGGAAGCTGACAAGTGTCAGCTTCCGCGTGAGTTTCTTTTTGTTTCGGCGCGAAGCCAAGAGAGGTGGCGGGCCCCTTTATTGTTTCTAAAGTGAGGCAAAGGATACCACATGTCGGCTTCCGCGTGAGTCTTAAGTGGGTCTCAAAAAAGTTTCTATCTTGTTTCTCTCTACGCGGAAGGCGCCAAGTGGTGGCTTCTGCCGAAGTTTCAAAGGGCCCCTTTATATGTTCTAAGTGTGCGCGGAGGGCACCATGTGTCAGCGGCAGAGGGTCTCAATATGTTTCTCAAAAGATAAGCGGACTGCGCCAAGTGTCGCTATCCGTTGTAAGTTTCGGGACCCTGTTGATGTTTCAAGAGTAATGCGCGAGGCGCCAAGTGTCCGTTTCTGCCTGAGTCCCAGCTGAGCCTGTATTGTTTCTCACGGCAATGTAGAACTTGCCACGCATAGCTGTCCACTAAGGTTTCTAAAAGTTTCTAAACAGCAGCGGAAGACACCACGTGCCCCTTAACGTTTCCGCGAAGGCTGACAAGTGTCAGACTCCACAGTTGTTTCTTTTGTTTCAAAGCTTGGTGCAGGCAAGGTGGGTCCCAGTAGATAGCTATGTTGATGCGGATGATGCCGCGGGTTGCAACAGGTGTCACACGCGGAGGCCCGATTAGAAAGTTTCAGCGTGGGCGCGGAAGGCGCCACATGTATCATGAAATGAGGTGGGGGATGCCACGTGTCGGCTTCTGCGTAGGTTTCAAGCAGTGTTTCTATGTATCTCAAGAGAAGCATGGAAGGTGCCACGTGTCATCATCCGCATATGTTTCCAATAGCCCCTAACTTCTCAAGAGTCATGCGGAGCTTGCCAAGTGTCAGCTTCCGCGAAAGTTCCCGGCAGGGGCTTCTCAAGGGGAAAGTGATACAAGACGGACCCGGTAGGAAAATGAAATGTAGCTAAGGGTGATTTTTCGGGTCCGCAGCTTGTATGTTTGCAAAGACCGAAAGGGAGGTGCAATTGGTGGGGTCCACAATATGCAGGTACTTTTGTATGCTGAGCAGATATATAAGACTCAACATACAACCCGGACCCGATGGCATTTTTCAATAGTTTCATAATGATTCTTCGGGTCCGCAGCTTGCATTTAGGGTTGTATATGCCGAGACACAGTTATAGATGCTGAAGCGATATACACACAGATGCAGAAGTGATAGACACAAGCCATTGACCAAACTTTGACCGCCTGTATCTTCTCCGTTTTAGCAAATTTTCACATGCTGTAAAAGGCAAAGTTGTGTATTTTCATCCCCTCTTTCATTTGGCAGGCTTTTTGGGAGATTTTGTGACACTTTTTCAATAGATGAAGATTTTTTGGGGGCATTCATTATAGCAGATATGGCAAGCAGCTGTCAGCATTCAATGCTAGGTTATCCTCCACCATTTTTGAGGATCAGATCGATGACATGGCTATTTGCATTGAAGACCCAGAATATCTCCCACCTGCCCTTGTTCCTAATCTTTTGCGTCATTACTCTTGGCAGGTGGATGTCCCTTCAGGAAGATTTTTTCTGATTGCAGCTCCCTAAGTGGATTTTTGTAACCGACCTAGGTTAGTATTTTGCAATGCTATATAAGATGAGGCTTATGGTGTAATAAGGTTGGAAATTTTTTGGAAACATTCTGTTCTCCCTATTTCCAAATAGAACTTTTCATGCTGTAACCTTGCCTTTCTTTAGATAAATGAAAGCTATCATGCCTTTTGCTGATTTTTCTATCTCTATGTGAATCTGCATATGGTTGTCTGTGAATATTTCTTGTTCGTCTCAATCATTTTGCTCCTTACCTCTGTTAGAATCATCTATTCTGTGTATATTTGCTTGCTGTATTTGATTACATTGTGCACACTTCAGTCTTTGCAAAGGTTCTTTAGATCTGTCTGGTGCATCACCCTTTCATGTTTTTAAGTATTGTTGCTTTATCTTTCATTTTAGCACATTTCTTCCCCTTTTCACCCCAAAATACGGTAGTTTCAGGTGATAACTAGACAAGGAAGTTGGCCTTCTCCGAAGGTTTGATCTCATTTAGCAAAGTCCCACACTTAGAGATCAATCCCATTATGTCATTGGAATGCTTGGAATCCCATTCAAGCAGGGTGCAATTTCACATGACAACAGTTTCTAGCATGCCTGGTGGGACCATACAAACTCTTATTACTGGTTTTGATGTGCAACCAGTGATTTTATGACCTATAAGAGGTTAAAAATTACATATTTGGCGACTCATACTAAGGAAGATTAGGCAAACCAGTTCTGCTAATATACTTTTATAAAAAGGATACAAACTAGGGGTTCAAGTTCCAGCTCATTTGATTATCTACAGCTTTCTCCACCTAGGAGGCAGAGTCGAACTGTAGTAAGAACTCCCTATTCTAAGAGGACATTATCAACTCCTTCAAATTTCAGACTGATTGCCTCTGTAGTCCTTGTAGCAACTCAGGCAAACCCACCTCTAGCTACTCAGATGGCAAGAAATCAGCCATTTGTGGCTTTTGACGGGGGAAGCCCCTTGAACTTAATAGTACATGATGCCATACCTATGGCAGCCTTGAAGACCTTGCCCTATTTCACAGGGGAGACCCAAACTACACCTATTGAACACATAAGAGATGTGGCTTCTCTATGTGGAGTACATCATGTAACACAAGAAAATGTGGCCATCAGATTACTAGCTGCCTCATTCAAAGGAAAGGCATTGCAATGGTTCAGAAGTCTACCAGTACAAACTATAGGGACCTAGGATGAACTAGGAGACAAGCTGAATAAATAGTTCTAGGATAAATCAGATAATCTGTCATTGGTGGAATAGATGACCACCATAAAGAGAGCTCCTCAGGAACCAATGATGGACTTCAACTTCAGATTTTAGAAGACATGGGATAGAATCCCTGCCACGGTAAGACCTCCAGCTGAGTATGCATTCTTATATTTTCTAAAAGCTTTAAATAGTGATATTTCAGTGATGATATAATCACTAGGAGGTGTAAGACTACCTGATGCCTATGAAATTGCCATTAGAGCAGAGAACAATCTAATTCAGGCTGGAAAAATAGCAATTCAGGCTAGAAAAATAGCACCTAGGCCCCCTATGCCCATTTTTCCTGAGATCCAGGCTTCTATGCCTTTACCTACCCCATATTTTGTCCCTACACCTATTGTGGCAGCATTACCAAGTACCCCTACTTCTGAGCCTGCTACCTCTAGTTCATCTCAAGAGCTAAAGGAGATAAAAAGTAGCCAACAAAAAATAGAAAATCTTCTGCAGACTTTTGGGAATGATCTAGTAAACATCAAGAAGCAGCAGTCTCAAGGTAGGCAGCCTTATCAGCAACAATATTAGGGGTAGAACCAAGCATATCAGGGGCAAGGTCAACCTTACTAGACCAATAGGCCATCTTATCAGAACAACTACCAAGGTGCCAAACAAAATATGAACCAAAGGCCTTTTCAGCCTTACAATCCAACTCCTGTTAATACAGCAAGGGACCTTGTCCCTATCCAGAATAACATTGTAGCTGATTGTGATTGGTGTGATCCATGCCATATGCCACACAATCAGGCAGCCTGTTCAAGTGGAGTCCTAAATCAAGCTCTGATGGCACAAAACGTGGTAGCTACACATCCATACACGCAAAATGATGGAGCTGTACAACAACAAGAGCAACCTCAGAATGATTCTGCTTTCATGAATTGGCAAGAAGGAGAATTCTGTGGGGTAAACAGTGATAGTAGTCCAGTTGCTGCCAATACAAGGGCTAAGAAGAGGGGTTATGAGATTGAGCTAGCAGCAAGCAAAGGTAGAGAACATACTGATACTTCCACATCCCGCATTCCTTGCATCTTGCAAAAAGGTGCACCAGCAACAACAAGGGAGATACCTCATTTACAAGCTAATACTACTACTACAAAGTGAAGTTAGAAGGTAGGTGCCTCTCCACCTTTCAATATTATTGAAAACATGAAAAAGATGAGTGTAACCATGTCTATGTGGGATTCTTTAGAGATCCCTGGCCAAAAGAAGATGTTGCAGTCTGCCTTGTCTGATTTGAAGGTATCCAATGATACCACTGTTGACCTTGATAGGTCTGCCCTTACTAATTCATCCCAAGATGATATCAAACAGCCTAACCAAGGTGCTAAGCCTCTTCCCTTTTATGTATCACTTATAATTGGGGACAAACTGGTGCACAATTGCATGGTAGATAGTGGAGCAAGCAGTTCTGTCATGCCCAAGTAGATTGCAGATCAGTTAGGGCTTAAGTACCAGCCACTTGAGAAAGGTGTACTCCAGTTGGATGGAATATCTATTAATATTGTGGGTATCATAAGAGACCTAGGTCTCACCCTACATGCCTGCCCCAATGTCTCTATTTCACAGGAGGTGTTCATAATAGATTTGCCTCCTCATTTTGCCATGTGCTTATCGAGGGAATTTATAGCCAAAATAGGAGGATATTTGTCTTCTGACTGGTCCCACATATTTTTTAGGACCAGATATGGCACCAAAGTAACTTTGAAATCTGAGTTACTTTCAGACTATCACATAGAACCTTACACACCCAGTGTTGTTAATGTAAATTGCATTATCTCTGATGACCCTGAACTAGTAGCTGCTCAGGAACTACAAGCTGAGAGCATACCAGAGGTACTCTTGAGGGAGTGGGCTTCTGAAAATGTTGTAGATGATCCTAAGGGACATATCCAAGAAGCTGGCATGGGAGTGTACATGTTGCATGAGCATGAAACAACAATTTCAAGTCTTCTGAAGAAAGCAGAGCAGCAGGTAGAGCATCATGATGAGGTATGGAAAATGTACTTTGATGGCTCTAGGGGCAGAAATGGATTTGGTGGTGGTGCAATGCTTGTGTCACCACAATGTGAAAATTATTATGCTGCTTTTCATTTTGCCTTTTCTTGTACTAACAACACTGCTGAGTATCAAGGGTTGATCCAAGGTCTGCAGTGGGCAAGAAGGAGGAAGATTGGCTATTTACAAGTGTTTGGAGATAGTGAGCTCATTGTGAATTAGGTGAGGGGACTGCACCTTACAAAAAGTGATGCCCTGAAGTGCTACAAACACAGGGTATGGAATTTGATTGAAGAGTTTGATGCTTTCAATCTGATCTCCATTCCAAGAAGTCAGAGCCATCATGCTGACAGATTAGCTACAATTGGGGCTCATTTTGACATCCCCAGTGACATTCAAAGGGAGAATGTTTAGCCTCATGTAAAAATAATTTCTAGGCCTTCTATCCCTGATAATAATATTCACTGGCAAGTTTTTGACAGTGATGAACAGATCCTGAGGTTCCTACTAGAGGAAGATGAATTTTCCATGATAAATCAGGATAAACTCAAACAGCAGTATGACAATGATCAAATCATTCAGCTGAGAACAAATAAGTTGCCCAAGGGATTGGTCACCTTGGAATCTATTTTTGGCACTGATGACCAAAAGAAGAAGACAAAAACTAGTATGCAAGTAAAGGAGGATTATTATGAAGAGCTAGAAGTTTTCAAGGGTAGACTCCTTAAAATTGGTAAAATCTGCTCAGCTGAAGACAGAAGAGCTTTCATTGCTCTTTGTAAAGAATTTGAAGAGGTGTTTGCTTGGGACTATGCAGACTTAAAGGGATTTGATCCTCATATTGCCC
Organism: Cunninghamia lanceolata; assembly: GCA_027924645.1. Classification (NCBI taxonomy): domain Eukaryota; kingdom Viridiplantae; phylum Streptophyta; class Pinopsida; order Cupressales; family Cupressaceae; genus Cunninghamia; species Cunninghamia lanceolata. The sequence continues at coordinate 1,592,609 of BSBN01000286.1, read as the reverse complement.
AACACACCATAGAGTTAGAGCTGGGTATAAAACCTATGAGGCAGAAGTAAAGACCTCTGAATCCAAAGCTAGAACCCCTGATGATCAAAGAACTAACCAAGCTGATTGAGGGGAAGATCATCTTTCCAATCAAGCACACTTCTTGGGTTTCTAACCTTGTGCCTGTGAGGAAAAAAATGGGGAGATCAGGTTGTGTGTTGACTTCAGAGACCTCAACAGAGACTCCCTAAAAGACCACTACCCATTGCCTTCAATGGAGCAAATTCTGCAGGTGGTGGCTGGTTCAGAAAGGTTTTCTTTGCTTGATGGATTTTCTGGTTATAATCAGGTGCTAGTCAAGGAAGAAGACCAATTTAAGACTGCTTTCACAACTAAGTGGGGTACTATGGCCTACAAGAGGATGCCTTTTGGTCTCTCAAATGCCGGCTCTACTTTTCAAAGAGCCATGGACATGGCCTTTAAGGGTCTGATGTATAAGCTAGTGTTGGTATACCTGGATGATATAACAGTTTTCTCTAAAAATGCATCTGAGCATTTATCCCACCTAAAGCTAGTCTTTGAAAGATGCACAGAGTTTGGGATATCCCTCAATCCAAAGAAATGCATTTTTGTTGTACATGAGGGCAAGTTGTTGGGGCATATGGTATCAAAGGAGGGTATTACCATTGATAAAGAGAGAATACAGGCCATTTTGCAGTTGCCCTTACCTAGTCATAAGAAGGGATTGCAGCGCTTCATTGGCAGAATTAACTTTCTGAGAAGGTTCATACTTGATATTGTGAATCTCTTAAAGCCCTTGACATCTATGTTAAAAAGGAACATAACTTTCAATTGGACGTCAGAAGCCAGACTTAGCTTCCAGTCCATAAAGGAGGCATTAGCAACTGCACCAACCTTGATCAATCCTGATTTCTCTAAGGACTTCATCCTGTATGATTATGGTGGCTTGGATACCATTTCCACTATTCTGGTGTAGCAGCAGAGCGAGAGTTTCGAACAACCAATCACCTTCTTCAGCCAAGGGTTGGAGGAGTATGAGCAGAAGTATAGCTTCATTGAAAAGCATGTCCTGGCAGTAGTCAGGAGCCTAAAAAAGTTTAGGCATCTTGTTTCAAATAACAAGATACACTTGATGGTGGCTCATCCTAGTGTGAAAGAGTTCCTACTGAGTAAAGATGTTAATGAGAAAAGGGCTGGTTGGATCACCAAGGTCATGGAATATGATGTGGAGATCAAGATAACCAAGCTGGTCAGAGGCAGAGGACTCAGTGAGCAACTTGTCACTAGTTCTAAGGATGAGGAAGAAGAAGAAGAGGTACTCTTGATCATAGAAGAGGAGCATCAAGATGATACAGCAGTAGTGGGTACTAGTTGGGTTAATGCTATGACCCAATTTTTGCAAACTGGTAGATGTCCTGCAGGCTTAGATAAAGCTAAAAGAAGATACTTCAGGTTACACTCCATTCCATATGTTTTAATAGAAGGCACCCTTTTCAGAAAGGACTTTAATGGTGTATTGCTTAGATGCATTGACACTAATCAGACTGATAGGGTGCTACATGAATTCCATGATGGAACAGTAGGAGGACATTTTGCCCCAAGAACTACTACTTGGAAAGTAATGAGAGCTAGCTATTATTGGCCTAGCTTATTTAAGGATGCCCATGCATGGGCTAGAAAGTGTGTTAAGTGTGCCCTTTTTGCAGGAAAAAAGAGGCTGTCAGCTTTGCCTCTACACCCAATCCACGTAGTAGCCTTTTATGAGATGGGGCATTGATTTTATTGGACCTATCAACCCACCATCAAGTGTAGGCCATAGACTACTTCACAAGATGGACTGAAGCAGTGGCTTTGAAAGAATCTAATGAGAGTGTTGTGTTGAATTTTTATTGTGATTTGGTCTCTAGATTTGGAGTGCTTGAATCAATCATCTCCGATAATGCTCTAGCTTTTGTTGGTCTGAGAATAACTGACTGGGCTGTCAAGAATGGGATTTATTTAAATACTTCATCAAATTATTACCCACAGGGTAATGGTTTAGCTGAGTCTACAAACAAAAATCTCATCAGGATTATTAAGAGGGTAATGGAGAATAATCAGAGGACCTGGCACACTAATTTGAAGTTTGCTCTATGGGCCGATAGGATAACTCCTAAGAGGTCTATTGGGAGCTCCCCTTATCTGCTAGTGTATGGAAAAGAGGCAAGGTTGCCTATGTCTATAGAGCTGCCAGCATTAGACATCATGCATCATCTAGAAATGCTTGAAACAGAAAGCCCCATGGCTGTAAGGTGTGCTCAGCTTATGTAGCTGGAGGAAAGTAGAGATAAAGCTATGGCAGCCATGGAACATCATCAGCTACAAACAAAGAGAAATTTTGATAAGAAGGCCACCCCTAGGCATTTTAGAGTGGGTGATATGATGCTCAAATGGGATGAGCTAAGGAGTAGACCAGGAAAGCATTCCAAATTTGACCGCATGTGGAGTGGCCCCTTTCTCATCACTGAATGCAAGGAGCACAATGCATTTCAGTTGTCCAACATGAATGGAGAAAATCTGCATATCCCAGTTAACGAGATACATTTGAAAAGATGTTTTGAGGTATGAGCACCCTGTAAATTAGTATATTAGACTTCTTGTTTTCAATAAGTGTTGTTGCATAGTAGTTTAGATTCTTTTACTTCCCTAAGTGCTTCTGCACAGGCTGCTTTGTCATTAGGAGAAAGCAGGCCTTCCCCCCTTTTTTGTGTTTTGAGAGGCAGGTCTTAGTTTCCCAGCATATTTTAGAGTTGACTCCATGCCCAATGGATGCTTAAGGCCACTGATCTCATGTTTAGCAGGCAAACATCCTATAGAGGTCACCAAAAAATGTTAACCTTATTTCCCTCTGCCCAGAGCTAAACAGTTAACATGGCATTTTCCTTGGAAATCCATTTGAAAAGGTCCCTATAAAGCAAAGTGCCAAAAATTTTCCAGAGGCCTTGCCTAATAAACATTACCATTGGAAAGAGCTCAAAAAAATAGGCAGGTTTGCTTTTTACAGCACCCTGAAATTCGTCCAAATAAAGAAGTTATGCATGGTCAAAGTTTCAGTCAACTGACAGTTCAAATGTGCATTTGGCGGGCTCTCAAAAAATTCCATTGGCCTTTTGAAAATGATCACCGCGGGTCGCGACATGTGTCAACGGCCGAGCACAGTTTCTAAAAGTTTCAATGTTGCCGCGGAGGGCACCACGTGTCGGCTTCCGCCACAGTTTCTTTGCAGTTTCTTTAAGTTTCTAACTCGCAGTTTCTAATAGTTTCAAGGAGAGGGTGGAAGGATACCATGTGGAGGCTTCCAGGAGCCCCTAACTTCTCAAGAGCCCCGCGGATGGTGCCAAGTGGCAGCACCCGCCAATGTTTCTAAAAGTTTCTCAGCTTCCGCCCATGTTTCGTGAGCCCCTTTTATAAAGCTTCTCAGTGCTGTGGGTTGTGACAAGTGTCAGCAACAGAGAGCCCCTGTAAAGTTTCTCAGAGTCCCTACGGATACCGACGCGTGTCGCTTTCTGTTGAGGCCCCTTTAATGTTTCTAAGGTGGGGCGGAGCGCGCCATGTGTTTTTGTGATTGCTGCGGGTTGCGACAGGTGGCAACGTCCGCCAAAGTTTCTGATGGCCTCTATTGTTTCTCAAAGGTAGCATGGATGGTGACAAGTGGCAGCCTCCGCTTATGTTTCAAAAAAGTCTCTAAGGCATGTGGAACGCGCCACATGTCTCTTATGGTTGCTGCGGAAGCTGACAAGTGTCAGCTTCTGCGTGAGTTTCTTTTTGTTTCGACGTGAAGCCAAGAGAGGTGGCAGGCCCCTTTATTGTTTCTAAAGTGAGGCGAAGGATACCACGTGTCGGCTTCTGCGTGAGTCTTGAGTGGGTCTCAAAAAATTTTCTATCTTGTTTCTCTCTGTGCAGAAGGCGCCAAGTGGCAGCTTCCGCCAAAGTTTCAAAGGGCCCCTTTATATGTTCTAAGTGTGCGCAGAGGGCACCATGTGTCAGCGGCGGAGGGTCTCAATATGTTTCTCAAAAGATAAGCGGACTGCGCCAAGTGTCACTATCTGTTGTAAGTTTTGGGACCCTGTTGATGTTTCAAGAGTAACGCGTGGAGCGCCAAGTGTCCGTTTCCGCCTGAGTCCCAGCTGAGCCTGTATTGTTTCTCATAGCAATGCGGAACTTGCCACGTGTCGCTGTCCGCTAAGGTTTCTAAAAGTTTCTAAATAGCAGGGGAAGATGCCATGTGCCCCTTAATGTTTCTGCAGAGGCTGACAAGTGTCGGACTTCATAGTTGTTTCTTTTGTTTCAAAGCTTGGCGCAGGCAAGGTGGGTCCTAGTAGATAGCTTTGTTGATGCGGATGATCCCATGGGTTGCGACAGGTGTCACACGCGAAGGCCCGGTTAGAAAGTTTCAGCGTGGGTGCGAAAGGCACCACATGTATCATGAAATGAGGCGGGGGATGCCACGTGTCGACTTCTGCGTAGGTTTCAAGCAGTGTTTCTATGTATCTCAGGAGAAGCGCAGAAGGCACCACGTGTCATCATCCGCATATGTTTCCAAGAGCCCCTAACTTATCAAGAGTCACGCAGAGCTTGCCAGGTGTCAGTTTCTATGAAAGTTTCCGGCAGGGGCTTCTCAAGGGGAAAGTGATACAAGACGAACCCGGCAGGAAAATGAAATGCAGCTAAGGGTGATTTTTTGAGTCCGCAGCTTGTATGTTCGCGTAGACCGAAAGGGAGGTGCGATTGGTGGGGTCCACAATATGCAGGTACTTTTGTATGCCGAGAAGATATATAAGACTCAACATACAACCTGGACTTGACGGCATTTTTCAATAGTTTCATAATGATTCTTCAGGTCCGCAGCTTGCATTTAGGGTTGTATATGCCGAGACACAGTTATAGACACTGAAGTGATATACACATAGATGCAGAAGCGATAGACACAAGCCATTGAGCAAACTTTGACCGCCTGTATCTTCTCTGTTTTAGCAAATTTTCACATGTTGTAAAAGGCAAAGTTGTGTATTTTCATCCCCTCTTTCATTTGGCAGGCTTTTTGGGAGATTTTGTGACACTTTTTCAACAGATGAAGATTTTTTGGGGGCATTCATTACAGCAGATATGGCAAGCAGCTGTCAGCATTCAATGCTAGGTTATCCTCCACCATTTCTAAGGATCAGATCGATGACGCGGCTGTTTGCATTGAAGACCCAGAATATCTCCCACCTGCCCCTATTCCTGATCTTTTGTGTCATTACTCTTGGCAGGTGGACGTCCCTTTAGGAAGATTTTTTCTGATTGCAACTCCCTGAGTGGATTTTTGTAACCGACCTAGGTTAGTATTTTGCAATGCTATATAAGCTGAGGCTTATGATGTAATAAGGGTTGGAAATTTTTTGGAAACATTCTGTTCTCCCTATTTCCAAACAGAACTTTTCATGCTATAACCTTGCCTTTCTTTAGATATATGAAAGCTATCATGCCTTTTGCTGATTTTTCTATCTCTGTGTGAATCTGCATATGGTTGTCTATGAATATTTCTTATTCCTCTCAATCATTTTGCTCCTTACCTCTGTTAGAATCATCTATTATGTGTATATCTGCTTGCTGTATCTAATTACATTGTGCACACTTCAGTCTTTGCAAAGGTCCTTTAGATCTGTCTGGTGCATCACCCTTTCATGTTTTTAAGTATTGTTGCTTTATCTTTCATTTTAGCACATTTCTTCCCCTTTTCACCCCAAAATATGGTAGTTTCAGGTGATAACTAGACAAGGAAGCCGACCTTCTCCAGAGGTTTGATCTCATTTAGCAAAGTCCCACACTTAGTGATCAATCCCATTGTGTCATTGGAATTCTTGGAATCCCATTCAAGCAGAGTGCAATTTCACGTGACAACAGTTATAACTCTTAGTCACTCACCAACACTTTATGTCTAATTCTCTGGTGACTTACAATAGCAAGTGGTTATAACTTAAGTTATAACATTGAGGGGGTTGTTTTCGTGCCCCAACCAGCCCCTCAACCTATTGAAACTGACTCATCTGGTAAGGTTCCCTATATTGGGTGCCCAAAAAGAAATCAAAGGCCGTAGCTAAAAGATACAAAGGTGTGAAGAAGAAAATTAATGGACATAGTTTAATTTCATTTCAAACTTCAATGATTCTTTGTGCATTTAAAATTTGATAGGTAGTTTGAACATTGAAGCTCTAATTGCTTTGTGACAGTTTTTCTACTGACTCTAAAGGCCAAGAAAATTGATAAAAGGCACGGTGTGTTGAATTTTTAGAATTTGGTTGGTGTTTTGTGTTCACAAGAGTGATACCTACAAGTCTATGTGCATAAAGATTAAATTCTAATATGTTTTGTTGATTTTAGAGAGGTCCAAACTTGAGGTAACCTGCAACTTCAAAATGCAAAAGAAGCAATCTTGAAATGTTGGTTATGAGTGGCTCTAACTGAATATTTTATAATATGAGAAGAGTTGAAGGTGTAGTTTTGTCTGCAAAAGAATACATTGGTTTTTGGTTTGACAAGTTTAGTTTTAAAGTGGAGTTGAATGTATGTTAAAGAAGGTGATAAATTAAGACATTTGGTGAGAATAGTGCATTGTAGAGAATCAGAGTATCCCTCTGAGTTTCCTTTTTGTATTCAAACCTTTGATACAATTAGTTTTATGTCAGTGAGACAATCTAATGCCAGTGAGGCATGGTAGTTTGCCAGTGAGGCACTTTGATTTGTCAGTGAGACAATTTATCTAGTGAGGCACTCTAATTTGTTAGTGAAATAGTTTTTCCAGTGAGACACTTGTATTCAGTGAGAATTTGGCTAGTGAAGCCTAATAATACATATTTGTTCATACTGGTTTTTTACCCTTCTAGGGGTTTTCCACTTAAAACAACTGTGTCATCTATGTTCTTGTCTTGTGTGATTAGTTTGTTATTTTAGGTGTACTTGATATCACATTGTGTTTGATTAATCTCTTTTATGTCAAATGTGCTTGTTCAACTAACATACTTGTCTGAATGGATGAAAAGTCCTTGGTTGTCTACATAAAGAATAAATTTGTCAATAAGTGAAAAGGTTTGGTTAAAGTTTTTATTGCCTTGTAGACCACTAATTCACCCCCCCCCCCCTCAGTGGTCTTGTACTCCAACAAGTGGTATCAGAGCGTTGGGTTCCTTGTTCAAAGTTTCATCAACTTAGGAGATCTTAATAGTGGAGTACTATGGGAAAGTGTATACAAAATAATGGAAGGAAAGATGCAAGCAAAAAGTTGTAAACCAATCTCCAATCAAGTCAAGTAATGAGTTGTTGCATGAGTCACCCCAGAAAGTTGACACAAAGTGTGATAAAGAGAATGATTTTGTTGTTGAGAATGTTGATAGAGAAGGAGATTACATTGTGAGTGAAGATGAACTAGTGTATGATGAAGATGATTGTGAGATTGATATTGAAGGTGAACTCTTGTGTGCTCTAGATACAATCAAGCAAATCAGAAAAGAGAACCAGATATTAGAAGACCAACTTCAACTAGAAAAAGATTCTAAGGACACGGTATTTTCAGATCTTGCAAAAGTTTCTTTAGAACTTGAAGAGACAATAAATTTGATTGTAGGTTGAAAAGTCAAATAAGTTAACCATCAGCATAAAGATAGAAATAGAAGAATTTAAAAGGGTAATTAATTTTACAAAATATGATCTTGAAGTCAAAACTAATGAATGCCTAAAACTAGAGTTAGAAATAGTTTCTTTGAGAAAGGAATTGGAAAAGGTATCTTCTAAGTTGCACAAGAATCTACAGTTTGGAAAGAGTACTGATGTTTAAATGACATGTTGAGGAAGCAGAAGCATCATAAGGACACTACTGGTCTAGGTTATGAAGAAGGACAGTGTTTTAAAGTTAGAAATGCTCCTAGGAAGTGTTACTAATTTTTTGTTCACACTTAAAATTAGTTGGACCTAAGTGTAATTGTTTAGAAGGAATAAAAGAAAACTTTAAGTTATTTCATTCATTGATCAGTTGATGCCTTGACAAAGTAGAGAAAGAGATTTAGTTGACAGGATAACCCATCAGCCTAATCGAGATTGGTGAGTTATCATGACAAGAGAATAAGATTGTCAAAATATCGTCTAACACAGTTTGATCTTTTAGGAGTGATAAGTTAGATTGATTATTCAGTTAATCAGTTTTGAATAAAAGAAAGAAATATATTTGTATTGCACTATTATTTCATGTCATGTTTTGAACATACATTAGAGTATCTGTTACTTTATCTCATGCATTGATTGAAAAGGAAATACATATACATTGTATGCATAAGAGAAATTAACTGATCATGTTTAAAAGAAGTGTTCAAATGTGTCCCACACAAGCCGTGGGAATAACTAGACTGAGCAATTGGAGACATGCAAGCTATGCATCTATTTGATAAAAGGAAAAGAAATAAACACATGATAAATTGAAACATCCATCATTGCCTGAGCAAGAAGGTTGTTTGTTGATGTCGTCCTTCAAGTCTTCAGTCTTCAGTCTTCACTTCAAGCTCCATCATTAGTTGAACTTGCAAAATTTTGGGGACAACCCTGTTAGTGCTCTAGATGTTTAAAGTTATCACATGCTTTTATCAAATAGAAACATCTACTTATCACATCATGCATTCACATGAACGATGAGATCATATATGACACAAATCAAGAAGAAACCATGAAGAAGATCAATCAATACTATCAGGTACATTTTTATGCTAACTTGTTTGTTCACTGTGCATGTATAGGACAAGTTTTGTTACTGATTTGAAGACAAATAAACATGTGGATTAAATGTGGCTCCCACAAGGGTTTGAGCCCAGCATGTTTCTTTTCATTTTTGAAAAGAGTATCAGAAAAGATAGGATGCATCATTCCAAGCTATATCATGCATCATCTAATCAACTTACATAAAAGATATGTCATCATGACATTATTACAGTTGATTGGAGCAAATCAGATTAACATGACTGAGTCAAGTTAACAAAGACAAAGTGAAGAAATCATATTACAGTTACAAAAGAATAATCCAGGCTACAGGAGCCATCTGAAGTACAGAATCATTATGGATGCATATATTTATTTCATCACAAGTAATGAGAACAACTGACAGAGTGCATTCATAGTACAAGGTTATGCTACAAGTGTCCAGATTAATGTGCCTGATGAAGAGAAAAGGAACAGAATAAAGCTTCCAAGATGCTGAGCTTGTGTATCATTTGAGCAAAGTTACAGGATAAATCATGTAAAGGTATCATCTCATTATGATAAAAGGGTAAGAAGTAAAATAACATGATACATGTACTCAAAGTGATCAGCCACCTAAGATAAATTATACAGGTTATGCCTTTTAAAAGACAAAATCAAAATAGCAAGGCATCAATAACCTTGGCAAACATATGCAATAATGAGGAAACAGGATGATCAAGAAAATGAAACAATATATGTGGAACAGCTATGTCATAGCTTTCAGGATGAAAATAACCAAGTCAAAAATCCCATATCATTAAGGCATCAAAGAGAGCCTATATTCCCAGGTAGCTACCATAGTCCCAATGTAATCAAATGTTCAACATGCAAACATTCAAGTGAAACATGGAAATCATAGTATGATCCCATCTCATCACTGTACTGGAGAAGCAAGCCCTATCTCATATGCCTTGAAACATTGAAAAGACATGCTACAGTCAGCAAATGCCAAAAGGGGAGATACCTTGCAAGAATTGAACAAGTGCAGTCACATTTATCATAAATAGTTATGACAGTGATAATGAAGTGGCTTATACAAGCAAATATAGTCAGAGTAGATCACAATTTCAATATCCATCAACAGGAGTAGAACATTCTTGAAGGAGAAGCAGTAGAGGGCATATGATATGCAAAAAGCTATAGTGATGATGATTGACAGAGGCACCAGGTAAGCAGTCTTTTTTTCTCATATGCCATTGTTTCTGAATGACATAGTTATAATAAACATTTGCCATGACAAGGACTGAAGGAGAAGAGAAAAACATGATATGTATGCTACTATAAGATCCAAATGAATGAGATAAGCAATGAGCATGCACAGAGGCAGCTAGAAGGAGTATCTAAATAATGCCACAGACAGATGTAAATGAAGAAAACAATGATTCCACAATCATATACATAAGGCAATATTTTACATGGAGCTAGCCAAGGTTAAAGAAGTAGATGTTGATGGATAGTCAAATAAATAGATATAAATAGAGCAACCTCAACATTTAGAAAGCATTTGAAGATAAAATCTATATGCTATAGAATTTCAAACTTATTGCCACAATGATCAAACATTCATATTTTGTAATGAGGAAGGAGCTAACATCATATGAATCTTGATGGACCAAGAAATACAGATAGCCAAGGAGAGATCAGACTATGATATCTATGCTACAGTAGGATCCAAATGCAACAAAGACAGTCAAGAGGAGCATACATAAAGGCAGTCAGGAGATGATCCCACAGTCACACATGACAAATGATCAATCATCCTACAGTTAACAGACAGAGGAAATATATGACATGAACAAGCTAAAAGAGCCATTTGAAACTTCAGGAGAATCTTCGTTACACAAAAATGTCAACATATGATATAGAAGAGAGAAGGAAGTTGTTATACAGAGAAAAGAGATCTCATAGCCATGAGAGGAAGCACATTTTCATGTTAAAAATGTATACCCATCTCTAAAAAGAGGAAGGCCTTTTCATGAAATTTCAAACCCTAGTGCCATCTTGCACTTACAGTCAAAAGAGAGTGATAAAGTATATCTACTACCATAGCCATGCCAGAAGAAGACATTTTTCGTGCTAAAAATTGAATACCCATCTGTATATGAAAAACCATTGTTCTTTTTCTGCACTTACAGTCAAAAAGAGAACACAATGAATATTATAGGAGAATGGTCATGATAGTTAGAAAGGTTTTATGCAAAGAAAGTTGAAACATTTGTTTTATACTTAGAAACCCTCAGCATTTTTTTCATATTTGTGGTGTCTACATACAGATGGAGCATAGCCACAACTGAATGAAGGCTTTGTAGGTGCGAAAAGAACAAACCCTTATCAGAAAATTTCAAACCCTCAAAGTTTCTACATCTACAACCAAATAAAGGATGAAAAGAGATGTATACAAGCACAACTAAAGGAGATATATCATTTTTTGCAAGAAAATGTAATACCCATTTCAAATAAAGACCCTTGTCATTCTTCAGTTATAAAAAGACAAATGAAGTCACATGAGAGATAAAAAGCAAGTGCTTACCTTATTTTTCTAGTAGGATGATGAAGGGCGTAAATCACAAAACACACAACAATAGAAATTGAACATAGAAAATAGAACTTTCTTTTATTGATCTAGACAAATTATTACATTAGAGAAGCTCAAATACAATCAGAGGAATCAACCCTCCATAGGTTGCGACACATTACAACTTCCTATCCCCAAGACTCTGGAATCATCTGCTTTCTGTAACCCCAAATCAGCTAAGGTTTTTATTTTCCCACCTATTCTTGACTCTACACTCCCCCCCTTAGCTCTACTACTGCCTAGGGTTCCCAAAAATGGTTATTAATAGCCCTTTTGGTAGCCAACAACCTAATTTCAAAATTTGCATCTCCCTCCAAATATAGGTCAACTTTCGGGAGCCATAACTTTTGATCCAGGACTCTGATTGACAAACCATTTTATGCGTCAGAAAGCTCACGGAGTTCTCTATGCGCTAAGAACTATATTTGTTGGTTTCAGCCATTTTCAGGCCTGTACGGGGCCATTTAGTGCCTCAAACTTGAATTTGAATAATTTTCAGGCATTTTTCAGGAAACAGAAACTTTAATATCTTTCAGCTCGCAAATGATCTTCACGTGATTCCTTTGCCAAAGGTCTTATATTTATATTATGTAACTTCCTACAAATTTTGACTTCAATTCATGCCAAAATGCAAACTTTCTAGAAATAACAGGTTACTATTTTTAGCAGTTTGGAAAAACTGAAAGTTCTACATCATTATTCAGGTGATTATGGAACCAGAACCATAGGTTTTGAAAATAAATGTAAAGAACAACAAGAATTTTGAAATACATCTTTTTTTGGGTGATGTAAGATTGCCTTTACACCACTGGGTGCTCCTGCATCATAGGAAGAGACACCTATCCATGATTTCACAGGAGTACCAAACTTTCAAATATAGGTAACAATTGCAAAGGGATAAAGATGTAGAGACAAGAAGGAGTTGTTAAAAAATGAGTAATGTATCAAGATAGCCATGAAAGGAGAAAGAAGCTGTAGCCATGAAAAGAGAATGAAGCTACAGACGCCAACGAAATGCCAGTATACTCAAAGCAAATGTTTACCTTCTTTCTTGCATGCAGATTTCTGAAGATTTGACCAAGAGAATGTTGCAAGTATGGGCCTAACCGGTGTTTCATTGATGTCAACATACTCCTGTTGCATTAATGATAAGGATTGGATGAGCTGTGTGTTGAGGATATTGAGAAAACTAGTCCTAATCAGGAACAAAGAGGAACAATGAGGTAAAGAGCCCAGCTAAGATAAAGATCAGAGGATGTGCTTCAAAGGGTTTGTAGATATGTGTCTTGAGTTGATCCAGTAAAGATTTCAGAGGTCCGCATGAAGATCTGAAGAAGTTATGGCCACTTAAGTAAAACTGGTTCTGGCAGGTGTTCAGAGGTGATAGAGTGATACAGATAGGTCCGGTAAGATCCATAAATGAAATATCCTATTCTGCAGATTTGGTGGAGTGTTTATGAAGTCCATGTGAAGTTACAACTTAATTGGTTCATGATCTAGAGGTCCGCAAGCATCTATTCCAATATGACAGTAATGACAGACTATATTCTTGAGGTTCCAGATGAAGGAGAGAATGATTTCAGGGAGCTGAAGTAGTGTGGATGTTCTTGGTGATTTAGGAAAGCTTGTGGATGTCTTTGGATTATGTCTAGTTTGTGTTGGTGGTCCGCATTAAAGATTGAGCTAGTGAATGAAGAATTACTTCTGGATGATGATGTTCTTCGTGAGTCTAGCCGACCGGATGAGTTACACATCATATAGATGATCTTGGAGATGTTCTGTGGAGAATGGCATGTTCCTAAAGGAATATTGGAGTCTCAGATCTGTGTGGCCGACTATGTGTCGATCCGTGTGAAGTCTTTTTGTAATAAGTCATGTTGTATTTATGTATTTTCTTTGTAATGTATGCCAACTTGGATGATAATTCCTAAGTTGATGTCTTGTATAAATAAAGAGTTGTTAAGTCATTTCAAAGCATCTTGGGAGGATGAGAGTGTGGTAGAGAGGAGCAGAGCGAAAGGCAGAGTAGAAGTATTGAGCTTAAATGGAATTGACTCAAGCATGGTGAAGATGCTATTCCCCAGTTCAAGTATGTGATACATATTATTTTGTAGACAATGTGTCTCTTGTAGGCAATGGGCCTCTTGTGAGTAGTGTGCTCGGGTAGTGAGCCCTAATTGGCATGTGCCATTTTGTTCTTTCTATTCTTCTAACAAAGAATACAATCTTGGCTTAATCACCCCATGGTTTTTCCCTTAATCGGGTTTTCCACGTCAAAATCTTGGTGTCTTGTGTGTTAATGTGTTTCTGCTCTTCATTTAATGCATTATGTTTCCATGATTGATTTATTATTATGTTGCCAAATTACAAAGTGGATTTAAGTGTTTAATTGGAAGAAAGTTTTGAACAACTGATTCACCCACCCACCCTCTCAGTTGTCTGTCCTAAATCCAACAGAGAAGACCAGAGGGAGGGTAAAAGCCAAGAATATGCTGGAGTCCTTCAAACCCTAACCGGTAGAATGCAGTTGTAGAGCGTTGAGAGAGAATGCAAAATGAAGAAATGAAGTCAACTTTTAGGGTTCTCTATTGCTTTTGTTTGAAGGTTCTTTCTCTCATGTTTTTTTACTACACAAAAAATAAAAAATCAATTACCTTATCCAAAATGCCCATGGTCTAGACTTTAGTCTTGAAGATTTCCTAGCCATCATAACATGGAGTGGTCGACCAACATTGTTGAGGTTTGAATTTTCATAAAGTCAAAGGGTCAGTATGATGAGAAGGCAAGGCTTCATGCCTTATGTTATTTAATTCCCTTTTGGTCAATAAAATAGCATGGTCAATGCTGCTTCATATGAAACTCATGCTAGTTGAAGTTCCTTGTCATTTTTTTTGCAAACATTCAAAGGTGAAAGATCCTTCCTTATTATGCATGGTGGCCGACAAGGTCAAAGAGGTATTGTTTTAACACATGATATGCATGAAGACAGATCATAGAGTTTACAAGGTGGCAGACAAAGTGAGCATATATAATGGTGCAATATTTGATGCATGGAGTTATAAGGCTTTCTTGATATTGAAATTGTACATGGAGATATAAGGTGACCTCAAGATATAATGATGTGTATGCACTAGGGCATCAAAGGGAGTCATAAGGATATTAATGCATATTGTTTTGTGCATGGAGATATTAAAATGCATAGGATGACTTAAGGATTTTATCTTGCAGAGAGAGGATTAATGTTTTCTCCTTGGTGCATGTGGAGTGATAAGGGTAAAATTTTTGCCTTAATGTATATGTATCATGCAAACTAGAGTTTTTTTCTCACATGGAGGTATAAGAGGATTTTTATTTTCTTCTAAGTCCTATTTGTGCTCAAATCATGTAAATTAGGCAACTGTAAATTGGAGTGATAAGGAGTGTTATTTTTTCTTCTCATCATGCATGATTTTACAAAGATATTAATTGTAAATAAATGATAAAGTAATAATTTCCACAAATTGTAAAGTCAAAATTAGAAAAAATTGTAAACCAATAATAAAGTAATTATTTTTTATTACTTTATTATTTACTCACAATCAATTTTGCTAATGCAAAATCATGCAAATTGATTAGTTGAGTTAACTAGGCCACCTAGGAGGTTTTTGCATGATTTTAGGAGTATTTTTAGGGTTCTTGGTCAAGTTTTTGGTCAAGCATATAGAGAGGCCCAAATTGGAGCTATTTTTGCTTAATTTGTGGCAGTTTTAGACCCTAATTTTGAGAATTTTGGAGGTTGCTCGGGAGTGATTATTTTTAGAGGCAGTTATCTGCAAGTTCATATTTTGCATGCCTCTTTGAGAGAGAAAACCTAATATTGTAAAGCAAAAGTTTATTTTTGCTAGTTCTTGATTCTCATTCTAATTTAGACAGATTGGAGAATTCTTGTAGCTCATTTTTATAGTTTTATTGAGAGATCGGCAGGTTATAGGTTCTATTTTTGTCTTCTTTCTAGAGTTTTCATTTGTTTATTTGAGATCAGTTAAATTACCTTTCCATTTAGTGCTAATTATTGAGGTGATTTTGATGAAATTTTTTTGTGTTTTATCATTAAACCTTTAAAATTATTGTCTCACTTCCTTGCTTGCAGCATTAAGCATATAATCATCACATGTCTTAGGTTGTGTTAACTAGAAATAGTCTTTTTGTGTTGTAAAAAAATTATTTCCTTCATAGAAACCCTATTTTCAAACCTTCCTTAGAATCACTTTTGTGATATTTATGCCAAGTCTAGATTGTGTAAAAGTCAGATTTCTGAGTAAATATTGTGGATCAGATTACATATTTCTATCCAAATCAAGTGCATCACCAAATTTTACCTTTTTCAATCACTTAGTTTCTTTCTTCCCTTTTCCAAAAGAGTAAAAACATACATCTCAATAGAACATTTGAAGGGAACTAGCCCATAATCTAGAGGTCTAATTTAATTATAGGGCACCCACAACCTAAAATTAGTCCCATGTTACCCAAAATTGCAGAGTTTTACCAACCTTGCATACAGGTGCAATTCCCAGTGATAACAGTTTTTGGCATGCCCGGTGGGACTTTGAACTGATTTTTAGTTTAAAAGGAATTATTCCTTTTTGCTATTTTTTGGTATGAATAGCAGAATTCCAACCTTTTAGAGGTTCATTATCAAGTACCTGGTGACTCTAATACTTTGGTTTTTTCAGATCAGATCTTACAGCCTATGAAAAAATATCAAACAAGGTCAAGTAAAAATTCTGAGAAGAAGTATAACTAGTTATCTCCACCAAAAAGGAGAATAAAAGTACATAAAGAATCTAACACAATAGATTTATCAGTTGTTTCAGATATACCAAGTACACATCCTGAGTTTGCTTCACATTAGAATCCATTATTTGTAAGTTCATCATCAGAATTTCTCAGTTCTCCACCAGCAAACCCAAGAGAGCAGATTCCTGTTTTCCAAGACGAACCTCTTCTTCTTGAGTTTACCGAAGAAGAACCTGTGTTACAAGAAATATTCCAAGTAGTTTCAGTCCAAGCACCAACTTAAATACCATCTACTCCAATGGCTCTACTCGGAGGAGGTGGAGGGGGAGGATCAATTCCACCTCTTAGAGGAGTAGAAGGAGGAATACCAGCTCCAGGAAGAGGTGGAGGTGGTGGAAGAAATCCACCACCACCTTGAAATCAACCTTTTGTTTCATTTAATGGAGGCAGCCCTTTGAATCTAAATCAACATGATGACATATTGATGGCTGTGTTGAAAAGTTTACCAAGTTTCACAGGATAAGATGGGACTACACCCATTGAACATATCAGAGATTTGGCTTCTTTGTGTTGTGTTCACCACATCACTGAAGAGAACATTGCAATTAGGTTATTGGCAGCATCACTAAAAGGTAAAGCTCTTCAATGATTTAAAGGCTTAAGAGCTAATTCAATTAGAACTTGGGATGAATTAGGTGCTTTGAATAGACAATTTCAAGATAAATTTGATCATTTATCATTAGTTGAACAAATGACTACTATTAAGAGGGCTCCACAAGAGCAAATGTCAGATTTTAATTTTAGAAAACAAGGAATAGAATCCCTGAAATAGTGAAACCATCACCAGAGCATTATTTTTGTATTATTTGAGGGCATTAAATTCTGATATTACTGTTATGATACAATCTATGGGAGGGGTAACTTTACCAACTGCTTTTGATATTGCAATAAGAGAAGAAAACAACTTAATACAAGCTGGTAAAATATCACCTAGACCCTCAATGCCAATTTTTCTAGATATGCAACCTTTACTCCCAATTTCAGCCCCACATATTTCATCAATACCATGTTTTGGTTATCAAGCAAATGCACAAAATGGTACAGATCCCATTCATTCTAAATTTTGAGAGTTGAAAGAAAACCAACAAAGTAAAGCAAAAATACTGCAGACTGTGAGCAATGACCTAGTAAGTCTAAAAATCCAAACAAACTAGAATAACAGACCTTACCAAGAAGCCCCTTACCAAGCAAATAGACCTGGTTATTAGACAAATTATCAGGGTCAAAGGAGAAATTACAACAATAGGCCAAATCATCAATATAATCCCAATGTTGTTAGTACATCAAGAGAAATAGTGCATATACAGAACAACATGGCTTAGGATTATGCATGGTGTTACCCCTGTAATCAGCCTCATAATTAGGCCACTTGCCCAAATGGGATAATAAATCAAGCTTTGATGGTACAGAATAACAAT
Organism: Cunninghamia lanceolata; assembly: GCA_027924645.1. Lineage (NCBI taxonomy): Eukaryota > Viridiplantae > Streptophyta > Pinopsida > Cupressales > Cupressaceae > Cunninghamia > Cunninghamia lanceolata. The sequence continues at coordinate 1,574,978 of BSBN01000286.1, read as the reverse complement.
GCTACTGCTGAAAATTCAACAAGTGATGTAAACAACTAGCTGGATATTCAGACTCAGTATGTTAATCCTAATGTGGCTTTAATGAATTGGCAAGCTAATGAATTTCATTGTGTAAATCAGTTGCTAGGTCAAAAGTAATCTTTTACTAATATTGCAACAAATACAAGATCAAAAAAGAGAGCTGTTGACTTGCAACAATAGACTGAAACTGTAAAACAACAAGCTGGAAATGTACCACAGCAAGCTGATAAAAAAAATAATACAGTTTCTACAACTCAGAATGAACAGAATCAAGCTTCTACATCAAAGGATTTACATATTTTGTCAAGGAAGCCAACTACAGAGAATAAACAACTAGCTAAAAACCAACCAGAGGTTGTTGTCCCAAAAGTACAGCAAAAGGTTAGTGGTCCTGCATTTAATATTTTGGATCATATGAAAAAGACAATAGTAAGCATGTCTATTTTAGATGCTTTACACATTCCAGGACAATAAGATTTGTTACAGAATGCATTATCTTAGTTGCCTTTGTCAAATGAAGTACAGAGATCACATCAACCTCATATTACGATTGCAAATGAGGTAGAAAAAAGAATAGAATAGCCTAAACCAGTAGGTAAACCTCCACCATTTTATGTCACTTTGATTGTAGGTAACTATTTAGTACATAATTGCATGATAGATTCAAGAGCCAGCAACTCAGTTATGCTAAAACAACTAGCTAATAAGTTAGGTCTGAAATATGAACCTGTTGTTAGAGGTGTTGTACAAATGAATGGAACTGAAGTGAGTACAGTTGGAATCTTAAAAAATTTAGGCCTTACTTTGCATGCCTGTCCAAACTTTGTTATATATCAGGACATTTATGTCATTGATCTACCACCTACCTTTACTATTTGCTTCTCCAGAGATTTTACAACAAGGTTAGTGTTGTGTGGTTACACAACACGCCCCATTTTACCTTAGCAAAATATGGACCCAACTTTGCTAGCTTGTTCCCTTGCTTTTGTGCTCTAGGCGGTAGTGGTAAAAGTCATATCCATCAGTATGCATATGCCTAATGTCAGGTATATTTGTGATCTTGAAATCTGAACCAAAATCCAAAGTCTGAATCTATCCTCAGAAAGCTCACCATGGGAAAGAGGATGAAATTCCATGTAACTTTGCCTTTTGCATTACCCTGAAATTCAACCAAATATGAAAGTTATGGCGGGTCAAAGCTTTGGTCAAATCTAATTTTCCTGGTTGTTGAGGGGGATCATATTTTAAATATCACCCCAGTGCGGACATGATGATGATGCCATCATCATCATCTTGATCTTTCAAGGGAGGGTTACTTTAGTTGCCTGAGTCATATTACATTTATCACCTGATCTTAAATATGAACCTATGTTAGAAATATCACCCTAGCGCTAATATGACGCTGACATCAACTCATCCTCATGCTACGAAGAATTAATATGATGGTGATGTCATCATGATATTCAATGAGGAGGATCATATTCCTAATGTGACCTGATATTACAAATATCCCCTGATTTTACCAATATGATGGTGATGTCATCTTTTGCATTTTTATGAAGCCCGGGATATGATGGTGATGTCATCATGATATTCAATGAGGAAGATAATATTTCTTAATATCCTGCATATTGATAATATGCATGCACTTCGGACCCGAAAAGTTTATTAAGGATGAAAAACTGTTGTATGTTTCTTATATACAATGTTGACATACATTACATAAGCATACAAGTGGATATATAATTCTATATATGTCGAGCCAAGATAAAAGGTTTTAAAGTAGATACATATCGGCCTGACTTGTCATATCGGGGGAGTCTTGTATTTTCATATCGATGGGAAGTGTTTCGCCGACAGAGATAAGAGCATCGGTATAGTTTGTAGTATCGGTGGAGTTTTGATTTGTCTCGCCGATCATATATAGTCTGCCCAATGAAGGCTCATCGATGTGACTTTGTCCATTGGCCTTGTTTGATATTTTCTCCCCGTTGGACGTTGTCTGCCCAATAAGTTAGTCCATCGGCCTAGCTTTTACCGTCGGTGGAGTCTTGTTTTCTCTCCCCGACGGGCGTTCTCTCCCCGATGAAAGTGTTCATCGGTATGTTTCTTGGCATCGGTGAAGTTTTGATTTGTCATCCCGATCATATGTGGTCACACCGATATGTGCGCAAATATGATGCTGACCTGATATGCACCCAGATATGCAAACCATGGATTTGAAAGGGCATATGCATGAAAATTTACAACCCGGTATACTAGGAAATGGGCGGGAAAACTGAGCGATAGGTTTTAAAGTTATTTTCTGGAGCCCGATAGCATGACATTGGTCAATGATGGTTGACCCAATTGCTTCAAACACTGTATATGCATTTAATGTTTCATTTTTACGGATTTGGAACCTAATTGCATGTGTTTGCACATTTAGCCTGATTTTAATGTAAATTTTATCTTCCTGCTATGTTTTTTTTAAATGATGTTGTGCTTAATTCTGGTATGTTTATTGTAGGAATCTCAAAGCTGTTGGAACTGTAGATGAAAATTGCAAAGTTGCACGCGGAGGCAACATGACCCTAAGTGCTGAGGAGGATATTGTCAAATGCACTGTTTGCCAGCTGGATGATGGACCAGGACAAAGATGCTGGAATATACTATGCCAGCTGTACATTTGCCATCCTGGCAGGGCACATGCTATTCATTTGGGCTGTTGGTTACTTTGAGAGGATCCAGATCATTCGATCAATGTAACTGTTTTCTTGGCCTTTATTCCATAAAAGGGCCAGAACTTGTCATAGAGAGGGAGGAGGTCACTTATTCAAAATCAGACCAAGCCAATTTAATACAGGAGATCGAATTGCTGAGACTAATGAAGACTAAATTGTTGAAATGTCAAGGCTCTTTCTTCAGATCACTATAAATGTACCTGTTCTTGAGCATACTGAATGGATATGAAGCTTCAGATTACATCTTGATTGTAAACCTTAAGTAATCTTCATATTAATTTCTGGATATGTACTGGTGACTGTTGTGTTCAAATAGAAGTGCTTTCATTTCATTACATGTTGTTGTCAACTTTTCCTTTGAAGATTTGCACTAGATCATGTGGATTTGTGGAATGTCCTAGTGAAGTATGATTCTAGTTTCCTTATTTTCATTGCATGTATGGGAGCTTTTATGTGGATCAGTGATCTAAGTCAAGTAGTTTTGGGAATCTCATTCTCTAACCCTTTTCCCATTTTAATTTCATAAATTTACTTCCATAACTGCAAATCATGACAAATAATAAGCAGAAACAGAGAAATATGCTGACAACTCGTAGGTAACTGAAAATTCTTAGCATATTCTGAGCTGAATGCATGTAATGTTGAAAATATCATGCAAGGAATTGCAAATAATGGTAGAAATCATGCAAATATTAACCTGTAGGCGCATTATTTGACTAAATTCATAGTGCAAAGGTAGAATTGTTAGAGATTTGTGTAGGGCATATATAAAGAATAGGATATTTGGAGAAATATTGATGAACTTTACAGAAATTACTGAAGAACGTAAGGCCCCTGAATGATTAACAGCAACACACATCGACCACTGAGTAACGTCAGTAGATTATGAACTAATTAACAGAGACTTGGGATCATGAATTCTCTGAATTCATCCTATCTTTCAAGATGAGTAAAGGTTGTTGTGTAACTTTTATTCTATGTTTTTTTATGACTAACATCATGACCAACATAAATTGGCGCTAGAAGGAGGGCCAAATGGGAAAAGACACCATTGCTTTAGTCATCATTCATTTTATGCAGGCTCCTCGCTCCTAACGCAACATAAATTAGCGCTAGAAGGAGGGCCTGAATAGGAAATCTCAGGATTTCTACGAATATTGCATAAATATTTCATCATTTGAGTTAAATGTCTATAATTATCTCTTATCTGAGAGGTTTTGACTGTATCTTTACAATGATCTAGCTCAAAGCTTCAAAGATTTGGCCAACATTTTCTGAACTTTCAAGTTTATTCTGAGATATGATAGATCTCATTAAAAATTTAAAATCCTAAAAAATTTGAAAATAGAGTCTCATTTTGATGGATGCATATGAACATAATTATCAAATTAACATTCCTTTATTTTAGGAAACTTTGAATAGGCAGCTTTACCCTCACAGTTTGTCTAACTTTGGTTTATCCACTTGCTGCAGGATACACTAGACTGTAGAACACAATGAAATTAATTGTTTAACTTTCCTTACAAGGTTGGATCTATATTTGAAAGGATTAATATTCCTTCTAGATGTGTTCAGGGCTGAAATTTGCCAAGAAAATAAAGAAGTTCTGGGCCAGCAAAATGAGGAAATTCTAGAACAACAAGCAGAGACAACACCAGAAGTTACTAGTAGTCCTGACACTGAAGTGGACCGCTTTGAAGATTTTGAATTATATTTGTCTAGAAACATATAATGTAGTCACATATTAGGTTTATCCACTGATGATGTCTTGATTGAAAGTTGGTGCAGATTACATGATAAAGAGCATTTAGAGAGAGATTGCTACCCTTGCTTGGTCATGTTGAAGAAGATTCTAGAAAATACAATAGTTGAACCGGTCTCAGAGGTTAAAGACAGTGAAACGTCTTTCCTTGAGTCATTTTATGGTGATATTGATAGGAGTTCTTCAAAAGAGGAGTGCAGGTATGAGTCTTTTGAAAATCATATAGAGGAAACCGCTTGTTAGGATAAGGTATTTGATTCTGATCCTAATACTTTGGATAAGGATGCTGAAACATTTTTTTTGGAGTCATTCTATGGTAAAGAGAAGTGTAAACAGACAATGGAGGAATCCAAATGCATTGCTGCTGATGAAGTTCCTATGATAGCAACTAATGAAGTCACAAAAAAGGAAATAAATGCTGATTTATTACCTAACTTCTTTGAATTGAATAATCAAGTGCAAGAATGTTGCAGCTTAATGGAACCAGGTACTCTATTGGATGATAGAAGTAAATTATTTGATGAACAATTCTTGAAAATTGAAGATGCAGAAAGCTTTGGAGTTGTTGTGCAAGATCAGACGTCACTCCAGAAATATTTTGAAAATGAAATAAGGGAGTATTCTTATCGAGTGAAAGTTGTTTCTCCTTTACAGTCAAATGATTTAGAAATGATAAATTTCTGTATCTCAGGTTGTGATAATAAAGATAGTTATTTAGATGCTGATGTGCAGAGAATTGAAGAAAACATTGAAAAGTTTCCTGAATTGGAGGAGAAACTGAACATCCAGAATGAAGGAACAAGTATGGATAAAGATGAAGAATTGATACATCAAGAGTCATACATCCTTAAATTTGAAGTGAGACTAAATATTGAGCTAAGAAATGAAAAGATAGAGTCAAATGGAAGATCAGCTGTCAATGAACCAGCATGTCCAACAACAGGACCAAAGATACACCAAGTTGTATTTCTCCTTTCCATAGTGAATAACGTTGAATATTGTTTTGATTATGGAAATTTAAAAGATAAGACATGCACATGGATCAATCATGAATATGATGAGCTGCCTCAGTTGCTGATTATCAAGGGTTATTCTGTTGAATACAGTGAATTCAGAATATCAGAATATTTTTCAGAATATAAAGATAAATTTGCTAGGTTGAGAACCATAACTAATACTTTTGTGCTCCTACACAATCAAAAGAAGTATGCAAATACAGGTGTTTTTGGGTCATTTTCTGGATTTTGTTTGCCTAGTAGTGGTTTGTATATAGTTTTGTAGGTTAGTTGTTTGTACAGTCTGCTTGTTTTGCTTTCTTGTTTTGTTCTCTGTTGTTTCCTTTTGGTAGTTAGTTGTTTGTATAGGTTGCTTTTGTGTTTTGCATTGTTGAGCTTTTGTTTTGGTTGGGCAAACTTGGTGCACCTTGTTACTTAAGAACACCACAGAAATTGTTAGAATTCAAAAGTTGGATATAAGTTTTTATATAGGTTGTAACCCATGTCAATATAGGTATTCTTGATCAGGTCTGTGGTATCATATTCATCAGTACTACTTTTCTTGAGTCAAAATGATCCTCACAATGACACACCTAATAGCCTTGGGTTTATTGAACATATCAGTGTACGTGTTAAGTGAAAAATCTAAAGGTTGCCCTTGCTACCATTGCAATTCTCAACTTAATCTCAGCAAGTGACCACTCCTTGCATCATGAAGCTATAACTGTTATATCTTATGAAATCAAATTCAAAATATAAAATAAATAAAATAATAAAATGGATTTATTAAAATCCAGATTAAGTCATCTAAGTAACTCTACCAGAGCTATAGACGCTTGCTGGCAGTGGGGCTCTACTTAAGGGAATTGCAACGATAACCTTGCTGAGGCTATGGATGCCTGTTGGCAGCAAGGCTCTATCTGGTTGGCTATGAGGGATGAACCAAACTACGTAGCTTAACACCAGTCACTGATTTATTCAACTCACTTTCAAGATGAGTATATGAATCACGTGCACACAATTGATCCCTTATCAATTCATTGTTACATTGATGAACATGACACCAGTTAGAAAGGATTAGGATGCTCATGCTTGATAAGAGTGGAACATTATGTTTTAACTTATCCTCGCCTTTTGAATTATTTGAAATTTTTTTTGTTTTCTTTGGTGGCAAGTTGTTGTGTGGTTACACAACACGCCCCATTTTGCCTTAGCAAAATAGGGACCCAACTTTGCTGGCTTGTTCCCTTGCTTTTATGCTCTGGGTGGTGGTGGTAAAAGTCATATCCGTCAGTATGCATATGCCTAATGTCAGGTATATTTGTGATCTTGAAATCTAAACCAAAATCTAAAGTCTGAATCTGTCCTCAGAAAGCTTACCATGGGAAAGAGGATGAAATTCCATGTAAGTTTGCCTTCTGCATTACCCTGAAATTCAACCAAATATGAAAGTTATGGCGGGTCAAAGCTTTGGTCAAACCTAATTTTCCTAGTTGTTGAGGAGGGGGATCATATTTTAAATATCACCCCAGTGCGGACATGATGATGACACCATCATCATCATCATCCTGATCTTTTGAGGGAGGGTTACTTTAGTCGCCCGAGTCATATTACATTTATCACCTAATCTTAAATATGACCCTATGTTATAAATATCACCCTAGCGCTAATATGATGCTGACATCAACTCATCCTCATGCTACGAAGAATTAATATGAAGGTGACGTCATCATGATATTCGATGAGGAGGATCATACTCCTAATGTGACCCGATATTACAAATATCCCCTGATTTTACCAATATGATGGTGACATCATCTTTTGCATTTTTATGAAGCTCGGGATATGATGGTGAAGTCATCATGATATTCGATGAGGAAGATCATATTTCTTAATATCTTGCATATTGATAATATGCATGCACTTCAGACCTGAAAAGTTTATTAAGGATGAAAAACTGTTGTATGTTTCTTATATACAATGTCGACATACATTACATAAGCATACAAGTGGACATATAATTCTATATACGTCAGGCCAAGATAAAAGGTTTTAAAGTAGATACATATCAGCCTGACTTGTCATATCGGGGGAGTCTTGTATTTTCATACTGATGGGAAGTGTTTCGCTGATAGAGATAAGGGCATCGGTATAGTTTGTAGTATCAGTGGAGTTTTGATTTGTCTCACCGATCATATATGGTCTGCCCAATGAAGGCTCATCGATGTGACTTTGTCCATCGGCCTTGTTTGATATTTTCTCCCCGTCGGGCGTTGTCTGCCCGATAAGTTAGTCCATCGGCCTAGCTTTTACCGTCGGTGGAGTCTTGTTTTCTCTCCCCGACGGTCGTTCTCTCCTTAATGAAAGTGTTCATCGGTATGTTTCTTGGCATCGGTGAAGTTTTGATTTGTCATCCTAATCATATGTGGTCACACCGATATGTGCGCAAATATGATGCTGACCCAATATGACCTGGATATGCAAACCACAGATTTGAAAGGGCATATGCATGAAAATTTACAACCCGGTATACTAGGAAATTTATGGCGGGAAAATTGAGCGATAGTTTTTAAAGTTATTTTCTAGAGCCCGATAGCATGACATTGGTCAACGATGGTTGACCCGATTGCTTCAAACACTGTATATGCATTTAATGTTTGATTTTTACGGATTTGGAACCCGATTGCATGTGTTTGCACATTTAGCCTGATTTTAATGTAAATTTTATCTTCCTGCTATGTTTTTTTAAAATGATGTTGTGCTTAATTCTGGTATGTTTATTGTAGTAATCTCGAAGCTGTTGGAACTATAGATGAAAATTGCAAAGTTGCACGTGGAGGCAACATGATCCTGAGCGCTAAGGATGATATTGTCAAATGCACTATTTGCCAGTTGGATGATGGACCAAGACAAAGATGCTGGAATATACTGTGCCAGCTGTACATTTGCCATCCTGGCAGGGCACGTGCTATTCATCTGGGCCGTTGGTTATTTTGAGAGGATCCAGATCATTGGATCAATGTAACTGTTTTCTTGGCCTTTATTCTATAAAAGGGCCAGAACTTGTCATAGAGAGGGAGGAGGTCACTTATTCAAAATCAGACCAAGCCAATTTAATATAGGAGATCAAATTGCTGAGACTAATGAAGACTGAATTGTTGAAATGTCAAGGTTCTTTCTTCAGATCACTGTAAATGTACCTATTCTTGAGCACACTGAATGGATATGAAGCTTCAGATTACATCTTGATTGTAACCTTAAGTAATCTTCATGTTGATTTCTGGATATGTACTGGTGACTGTTGTGTTCAAATAGAAGCGCTTTCATTTCATTACATGTTATTGTCAACTTTTCCTTTGAAGATTTGCACTGGATCATGCGGATTTGTGGAATGTCCTGGTGAAGTATGATTCTAGTTTCCTTCTTTTCATTGCATGTATGGGAGCTTTTATGTGGATCAGTGATCTAAGTCAAGTAGTTTTGGGAATCTCATTCTCTAACCCTTTTCCCATTTTAATTTCATAAATTTACTTCCATAACTGCAAATCATGACAAATAATAAGCAGAAATAGAGAAATATGCTGACAACTCATAGGTAACTAAAAATTCTTAGCATATTCTGAGCTGGAGGCATGTAATGTTGAAAATATCATGCAAGGAATTGCAAATAATGGTAGAAATCATGCAAATATTAACCTGTAGGTGCATTATTTGACTAAATTCATAGTGCAAAGGTAGAATTGTTAGAGATTTGTGCAGGGCATATATAAAGAACATGATATTTGGAGAAATATTGATGAACTTTACAAAAATTACTGAAGAACGTAAGGCCCCTGAATGATTAACAACAACACACATCGACCACTGAGCAATGTCAGTAGATTATGAACTAATCAGTAGAGACTTGGGATCATAAATTCTCTGAATTCATCATATCTTTCAAGATGAGTAAAGGTTGTTTTGTAACTTTTATTCTATGTTTGTTTATGACTAACATCATGACCAACAGTTAGGAGGGTATTTATCATCTGATTAGACACATTTATTCTTCAGAACTAGATATGGAACCAAGGTTACAACCAAATCTAAACCATTAGCCAAAGATCACCAGGAACCTTACACACCCAGTTCCATAAATGCCAATCTTTCTATTTTTGATCAAGAAGATCTGATTCTTGTCCAAGACCCAAATACACCTTTAGAGGGAATTCCAGATATAGTTTTAGATCAATGAGTAGCAGTGAACCATGAAATAGATCCATTTGAGCAAATGGATGAGATAGGCCTTGGTGTGTATATGATTCTAGAGAATAATACAGTTATTCCAAACCTGATTAAAGAAGAAAAATAATAAACTATAGAATCTAAAAATGATGTTTGGGAACTATATTTTGATGGTTCTAGAAGCAAGGTAGGAGTTAGAGGAGGTGCTGTTTTAGTTTCTCCCACAGGTGAGAAATATTATTCATCTTTCAGATTTGCTTTTAGCTGTTCTAACAACTTAGCTGAATATGAGGCTTTAGTTCATGGACTAGAATGGGTAAGAAAAAGAAAAATCAAGTGTTTAAAAGTTTTTGGAGATAGTGAATTAGTGGCTAAACAAGTCAGAAACCTTGCTGCTACAAAAAATGACTTGCTAAAGTTATATAAGCATAGAGTTTGGGACATGATAGAAGAGTTTGATGCATTTAATCTGATATCTGTACCTAGAACTGATAACAAGCAAGTTGACAAATTAGCTGCCATAGGAGCTAAGTATGATATTCATGCTGAAATGAAGAATGTTCGATCTTCTTTTTATGTCAAAGTTGCTATTAGACCATCAGTCCCAAATAATAATGTCAATTGGCAAGTGTTTGACAGTGATGAACAGATTGTAAATTTCTTAATGGAAGAGGCTAAATTTTCTGCGGTAATCAGCAGAAATTTGTACAGCAATATGATGATCAAATACTTCAGTTAAGATCAAAGAAACTACCCAAGGGCTTAGTGACTTTGGAATCTATCTTTAATACTAATGATCAAGTAAGAAAAGACAAGGCCATCTTGTCAGTAAAGCAAGAGCATTATGAACCCATTGAGATCTTTAAAGGAAAGTTGCTCAAGCTAGGAAAGATATGTGCAAAACAAGAACAACAAGCATCCATCCAGCTCTGTCAAGAATTTAGTGATATTTTTGCATGGGAATATGGAGATCTGAAAGGTTTCAACCCTAAATTAACTCAACACACAATAGAACTAGAACCCAAAGCTAAACCTAACAAACATAAGCAAAGCCCAATGAATCCTAAGATGGAAGTGCTTATGAAGACAAGACTTAATAAACTCATTAAAGGTAACATCATTTTTGCTATCAAACATACTTCATGGGTTTTTAGCTTGGTTCTTGTTAGAAAAAAGACTGGAGAAATCATATTATGCATTGATTTCCGTGATTTAAATAGAGCATCTTTAAAGGATCATTATCATTTACCATCTATGGAGTAGATATTGCAGGTTGTTTCTAGATCAAAAAGGTTTTTTTTATTAGATGGTTATTCAGGTTATAACCATATTCTAGTAAAAGAGGAAGATCAGTACAAGACAACTTTTACTACAAAATGGGGCAAACTAGCATACAGAAAGATGCCATTTGGCTTATCAAATGTAGGTACAACATTTTAGAGAGCAATGGAAATGACTTTTCAAGGTCTAATTAATAAAATTGTGCTTGTATACTTAGATGATGTGATTGTTTTTTCCTAAAAAAGATGAAGATCATTTTCATCATTTAAGACTAATCTTTGAAAGATGTAGAGAATTTGGCATATCATTAAACCCAAAGAAGAGTATTTTCTCTATTCATGAAGGCAAACTATTGGGACACATAGTGTCTAAAGATGGAATATCAATTGATCCTAAAAGAATCACTACAATATTGGCATTGCCTCTTCTTGCACACAAGAAAGGCTTACAGAGCTTTCTAGGAAGAATTAACTTTGTAAGAAGGTCTATTCCTAACATAGCATCACTTTTACAACCTCTTACAACAATGTTGAAGAAGAATATTCCTTTCAGTTGGACCAAAGAAGGAAAGCAGAGCTTTGAAGAAATAAAGGAGGCCCTTGCTATTGCTCCCACTCTGATAAATCTAAACTTTGATAAAGACTTCATTTTATATGTATTTGGCAATGTAGATACTATATTAGCTATGCTTTGTCAGCAAAACAATGAAGGAATGGAACAACCTGTGGCATTTTTCAGCCAAGTTTTGCATGACTATGAGGTAAGATATTCTTTTGTTGAAAAGCATGTATTAGCTGTTATCAGGAGCCTAAAGAAATTCAAACATATACTTTCAAATAATAGAATTCAATTAATGGTTGCTCACCCAACAGTGAAAGAATTTTTGCTCAGTAAGGATTTAAATGATAAGAGAGTAGGGTGGATAACTAAGGTCATGGAATGTGACATACAAATTAAGGTCACCAAGTTGGTCCAAGGCAAAGGACTATGTGAATAGCTTGCAGAAAATGAAGGATACATCAAAGAACTTGAAGGAAAGACTGAGACAATGCTTCAAAACAATGAAACAACTGCTGTCCTAGACCCCCCTACAAGTTGGGTACATGATATGATTTATTATCTGCACACTGGGGATTGTCCATGAGACTTGGATAGATCTAAAAGAAGATATTACAGATTACAAGCAATCCGTTATGCTATAATTGATGGGAATCTATACAAAAGAGACTTTAACAATGTTTTGTTAAGATGTGTACAGCCAGATCAAACTCAAAAGATTCTAGAAGAATATCATGATGGACCTGTTGGAGGTCATTTTGCAGCTAGAACAACAGCTCTGAAAACTATGAGAGTTGGTTACTATTGGTCTCTTACAATGATTTAACAACTGAGCTCTTAAAACTATAACTCAGAGATTGGACATCTGAACTGAGTAGCTGTCTTAGTCACTATGTAGATGCATTTCACTTGTCAACCCAGGGACATGAACTTGAAATGGGTCAGCATAGTATGTGCACCTAGAACTTAAAAGTGGCCATGCTCATTCTATAGCTAGAAAGACACAATGCTGAAGATAAACCACTAAAAAGGAAATAACAGGACTACTGAATGTTAACCAACAACTATTCTAGAATCAAGTACATAACAGAAAAGTAACAATCTAGGCAAACAAATAGGAAACTACTCTATCTTCTTTGGCTATAGGAACATACACATAATAGAATTCTAGTGGTTGCAGGAACATTCAATGCCAAATTTACTAAACACTTAACAGAAAATGCAATTAAACTAAAGAGTGGAATTCTCACCAAGTGGGCCCCCTTGGATGAGTATTCCCTAAAACAAATGTAAACTCAGAAATGTGAACTCCCAACTTTATTTTATTCATTCAAAAGGATAAGTACAACTGAACATGATAACTGTATTACTAAAAACTAGATAATGCGAGTACAATCTTCAAATAATCAACAACCCCTCAAAAGGAGTATCAGAATCTATTTATAGAAGAAAGACTACTAACTAACTAGCAGGGTGGTCAACTCCAAGAGAATAGGAGGATGCCACATTATGGAAAACATAAAAAGTGGAAGGAAGTTATGCATGCAAGGGAATCTGGTCAAGCGAGTTGCTTTAACGCAGATTTAGCATAACTATAACTCCTAAATTCACTCAACAAATATTTAAGATCAGTTACAAAACGGTTGCCTTCCCTCCATTTGATATTTGAACAGCCACCACCTTTATGGTAAGCGACCATCCAACAAAATCATCCTGGCTTTATGGATGCCGACTATATCTGCAAAATAATGTTAGTACACACAAATAATTGCTCATTCATAACCACCTTGGAGTAATATTCATTAACCATATGCAAGATTAACATAGATAGTTCAAATAGCATGACTTTGCCATCAAAGGATATAAGAAATGACCTATGCTCAACAAGTTATGGTTTTGGGGGTAATGACATAGAAAGATCAAGAGTAAAGTATCAAAGTCCAAGATAGCTACAACAAATAGACAATAAAGTTTAACAAAATATGAGTCATAAACTAGACTCATCGCTCTCCCTAACCTAAGACTTTGCTGGTCCTCCAACAGAGGAAGGGTTGTTCTTTTGCTTGGTCAATGCTTTGAAGTTAGCAACTGCCAATTATCCAATATCAGTCTCTGGTACGTGAAGTAGGATCCCAATAGAATCCTTGTTGCCTGTCCAACCTGCTCCATCTCTATTTTTCTTCTACAATATCATACTGGTAAAATCTATAATTTGGCACTAGCCACAATAGGAGGGGTGGTTGAAAAATTAAGGGAAGCTAGAATTGTCCCTTTGTCCTTCCAATCTGAATATATCTGCCCACTCTTCTACATGCTGCAACATAATTCTGCAAAGAGTGAGGCTCTGCCTATTTTAGCTCATCAGATAAACTAATCCACCTTTGTGTCAGTTGTCCTTTCACAGATTCTCTAGTAGTGCGTGCCATCTTTTCATATTCTCTGTATGTTACTTCTCTTTCATGTAGGATTCAGTTACCATAACTTGGCCTATAAAGCATCCTATGCCAATCATTAAAAATACTTCCTGGATTTCTAGATTCTTCTCTAACAAGCGATCGAGTGTTGAATTCTAATTGCTTATAAGCCCTAAATCGTTGTCCCCAACTAACCTCATTTTGCATCCAGGACATAAATGCCCTCAACTGAACATCCCTAACATACAACAAGGGGTTCCACTCATGGTCTTGGGACACAGCAAAATTATGCAAATAAAATTCACACAACAAATTCTTTATTTTTAGAGAAGCAATCCTATAAGCATTGAAAAATTCAAGAGGAGTTTCAATGGAAAGGTTCAAACCAAAAATAATTCTTGCCAACTTAAAAGAGAGATACCTTTCTCTTAAATGTAGAGCATAGAGTCTCGAAGGAGTCCTGCATTCTAATACCTGAGGCACCAAAGCTGCCATACCATCTACTATCTCCTTTAAAATTGCAATTTCTACATCCTTTTCTTTAATCTCTTCATCCTTCTTTTGAATTTCAATTTTCAACCTACGTTTCTCCCTCTTCCATTCCTCTTCTCTCCTCTACATTTCATTCCACAAATTCATGGCAACCATTTGCATTAAAAAATTAGGAGGTCTGTGAATGACTACCAAAGGTTTTCCTGGCACAGATGGTAGTTCTTCCTGTAACATAGGTTGCAGGGTTTTTGATTGCTCAGCCAAATCTAGCTGCAGGGTGTCTTGCTGCAGGAACTCCTGTTTACTTTCATGGTCATGTCTCTCCATATGCTTAGAAGCGGCGGCAAGGTCTGCCAGAGTTACATCAACTGCTTCCTTAATTATGTCCTCTTTTTCTACATCATTATCATGCCCCATTGGGGCCTTTGTTTCCTCAGCTGGCATTTCATCAATCCTAGGGCTTGTCTGTGTAGATGCATTGAAGGCAGGCTCAGCAGGTCTTGATTTACTATAAGGGATTTCATGTTGTTCTTCGGCTGCAGGAAGAACAGTGTTAGCTTTTCATTTCCTAGAGTGCAGCACCTTCCTTTCTATAGTTTTCTTTTTGGTTTTGCCTTTCTTTATTTAAGCCCTTTTCCTCTGTGCCCTAGTTTGAATTAAATTACCAAGAGGAATATCCTCATTGTCAGAATCTAAAGAATTTTCTTTATCTACATGCTTTGTTTCAGAAAAGCTAATTTCAATAGTTGATTTTGTTGTAGGAGGGTTTATACTGGAAGTTGAAGTTCTTTGAGTAGTTTCAACTCCATGTATCATTCTCCTAGTTCTATGATGTTGTGGCATGACCATAGGTCACAAATGACTAGGTCTTATTTGATCAATTTCTAGAAATTCCTCCCAAGTCATATCGGATACATCATGCAGAGACTTCTCAATAAGCAATTTGATTAAACAGTGGTGAGAGATAGAATTAGGCCTACCTTTTTTACTCTTAGTGGCCATAATCGAGAGAAGGTGGTGAAGCACATTTGGCACATTCATTCTTCTTCCATGTCTCATATGATTTAGCAATTTGAAATGCACAGAGTGAAGGTTCGACTGTCGACCTTCGCAAGTAATATATTTCACCACATGGATAGCTACCTATTTCCATGGCTCTGGCGGAGAGGTTCTTTTGGCTCCCTACTTGTCTATAATCAATTATGGATCCCTAGGTTCAGTAAACTTGGCCCTAGCTAACCTGGCATCTCTGGCAATAGGGTATTCTTCACCAACAATAGGCAGACCTATAACCTCTGCAATTCTTTCTTCTGTGTCCAACACCTCTAAACATCTTACCACTGCTTTACCATCAGACAACGTCTCAGCAAATTCCAACGCAATATTTTCATCAAAACCATTAGATTTCAAGAAATAATCCATCCAACCACAATTTCTAAATTCATCCTGGCTAAGTACATCCTATAACAATGCATCGTGAACTGTGGGTTCATTCTGAATTAATCTTCCTCCCACAACTTAGCTGTCTGAAATCAATCACATTGCAAAGTTTTTTTCTGCACAAAATTTGAAAACAAGCTTCACCTTCCTGCAACCCTGTTAAGTTTTCAACAACTCATGCTATCTGCATTTTCCTTTATGGCTTCTTTTCTTGGGAATGCAAGACAAGGGTGGTGGTATAGGCATAAATGAATGATCGATGAAGGTTATCATCTCACACTTGAGAGCCATCACCTCACTCAGGATTCAAATTATTCAATTTCAAAACTTTACTGACATTCAGGCATAAAACATATGGATAGACAGACATGTGGTCATTATATTTACACTCCCTCCTCAACCTATATTTAGGCATGTGTCCACACATGCGGATTTGAGGTGTGACAGGACAAGGAAGGGAATAATGACATGCTACGAGAAATATCAATATTAATGTACAATAATTAAATAAACAAACCACAAGGTAATTAAGAGAGAATTATTGAAGTGTGCATACCTTTATTTGTGGAAGATCTGCTACAAGAATCATGGAGAAAGTAACAAGTAATGCTTAAGAATTTGTTGAGCAATGAATGCAAGTGAAGTGGACTGAAGTGAGATGGGATGAAGTGTAATCAATACATGTTATGGAAGAGAGAAGAATGGATATGGGGGGGTGGATGGGAGAAGAAGTGAAAGAATGGACTCCCACAAATGTGGAAATCTTTATTATGATTATTACTATACCTTGGTTAGCCAGAAGGAGGGACACTTGGTCCGCTTCCATTGGCTACAAGAAGTTCTAAAGTTGCATGTTGATTGAACTGCTGCAGGAAATCTTCTTTCGAGGTTGGCTTATGATATAACCTGAGTCTATGACCATTGACTAATAGCTTGAATTTGATAGGGTCAATAGTAGTAAGCTAAACATCACCATTGGAAAACACTTTAGCAACTTCATATGAGCCCAACCATCTTGTCTATAATTTTCCCGCATTCTCCTGATACCTTGAATCATAAAGCAAAGCTCAATCACCAGGCTGGAACTTCTTATCTTTAATGTATTTGTCATGCCACCTGATTCGCTGGTTCTGCACCACTTCTATATGATGTAAAGCTGCTTTTCTCATCTCATCAAAAGCATTAAGCTACATGATTCTTTCTTTTTTTGCTTGAGATAAATCCATCCCCAAATCAAGTGCAGTTCTAAGAGTTCTATGTTCAAATTCAATAGGCATCATGGTTGTTTTTCCATACATCAACTCAAAAGGAGTAAAACCAGTAGTTGTTTTCTAGGTTGTCCTATAGGCCCAGACAGCTTTTGGCAACCTACTTGCCCAATCCTTACTATGAACTACCACAGTTTTGGTCAAAATAGCTTCTAGTTCTTTGTTAGTCACCTCAACTTGGCCATTAGCCTAGGGGTGATAAGGAGTAGATTTCTTGTACCTTATGTTGTATTCCTGTACTAATGATGCAACTAGAGTTGAGATGAATTGAGCTCCTTGATCAGTCACTAATTCTCTGGGGACTCCATACCTTGTAAAGATTTCTTCATAAAGAAATTCTATAACTTTACTGTCTCTTGCATGTTTCATGGCTTTAACTTCTACCCACTTAGTTACATAGTCAGTGCATACTAAGATATAAGATTTACCATTAGATGGAGGATCAATAGGTCCTACAAAATCTAACCCCCATTTATCAAATGGAGTAATCACAAGCTGAGGATAAAGGGGCATCTCATCAGACTTTGTTGGCCGTCCCATCCTTTGACAAGTATCACATTTCTTGGTATATCTTGCTGCATCCTTGTATAGTATAGGCCAATAATAACCTGCATTCAAAATCTTCATTGCAGTTCGCTTTGCTGCAAAATGTCATATGTTTCATCTTCTCTCATACATCTCCTCATGACATTGTCTGGTCTAGTGTAGAACAAACATCCAGCAATCCATGAAAAAAGGAAAGGATTTTTCAATGAGTACCCTTCTTTCCTTAAGATAGAAGTGAGGAGGGACTCTTCCTGTGACTAGGTAATTAGTTGTGTCAACATATCAAGGTGTTTGCACAGAGAGTGAAAACAAATGTTCATCAAGAAAAGAGTCATCAATGACCTGGTTATCTTCTGATGTAGTCATTCTTGAAAGAAAATTTGCAATCACATTGGCATTTCCTGGTTTATCCACAATAGTGAACTCAAACTCCTGCATTAACAACACCCATCTTGCTAACCAACCTGAGATGAGAGGTTTGTTCATGAGATATCTAATGGCTGCATGATTTGTGTGCACAAAGATTTGATAACCAGTTATGTAGTGCCTAAACTTATTAAGTGCATAGATGACTGCTAACATTTCCTTCTCTGTGACTGTATAGTTGAATTCAACACCCTGTAAGTTTTTGTTGACAAAATAAATAGCATGCTCAATGACTCCTTCTTTTTGGCCTAAAACTGCTCCTATGGCATAATCCAATGCATCAATATGAATGTGAAAAGGAAGTTCCCAATCGGGACCTTTAAGTACAAGAGCATGGGTTAAGGCTACCTTTAAGTCAGAAAATACTTTATCACAATCTATATTCCACTGAAATTCAACATCCTTTGTCAGAAGGGTATATAATGGGGATGCCATTTTGCCCAAATCTTTGATGAAGCGTCTATAATACCCTGCATGACCCAAGAAAATTCTGACATCCTTTTGCTTTGCACGAATGGGCAGATTGAGGATGAGTTCAATCTTCGCTGGGTCTACCTATATTACTTTTTGAGAAATATAGTGACCAAGTACTACACCCTCCTACATCATCATGAAGCACTTTGCACTATTTAATGATAGGCTATGGTCTTCACATCTTTCCAAAACTTTTCCTAAGTTTGCTAATGCCTCTTCAAAAGTAGCACCATAAGTAGTGAAATCATCCATATAGATTTCCATACAATCATGTGAGATATTAGGAAATATGCTAATGACTACTCTTTGGAAAGTTGCAGGTGCATTGCATAAGCCAAATAGAAGCACTGAGTAGGCATATGTTCCCCAAGGATAGGTAAATGTTGTCTTCTCTTGATCTTCAGGTGCAATCTGAATCTGATTGTAACCACTGAATCCATCCAAAATGGAAAAGTATTGCTTTCCTGCAAGTGAGTCCAAAACCTGGTCTATGAAAGGAAGGGGAAAATGATCCTTTTTGGTAGCATAATTTAATTCTCTATAATCAATACATACTCTCCATTTTCCTCCCTTCTTAGGCACAAGAACTAGAGGGGACACCCATTGGCTATCTGAGATTGGGTAAATAAATCCTACATCTAATAACTTCTGTAATTCCTCTTTGACAATTTCCCTTAGTGCAGGGTTGATTCTCCTTTGTGGTAGTCTTACTGGTGTACAATCTTCCTTTATGTAAATCCCGTGAGTGCATAATGTAGGATCCAATCCCTTCATGTCATGATAATCCCATGCAAAAGCATTTTTATATTTCTTTAACAAATTTGCCAAGGATAGTTGTTGAGTTTGAGTCAAGTTACTATTAATATTGAGATATCTGTCCTCTGAAATTTCCACTTGAGTTGTGAAATCAACCATAGTTACTTCATTAATGCTAGGTACCTTAACTTCTTGTGGAAGCAATGTATGTAACATACCTAATGCTATAGGAAAAATTGGAACAAGCATCCTTTCTGGATCAGCTGAATGAGAGGATGATGCTTCCTCAACTTCATAAAGACTTTGGATTATATTGGACAACACCTCCTCCTCTCCTTGAAGCTATAGGAAAGAAGTTTTGCCAATCATCATAAGCTGCTCTACAGAATTAACTTCCTTTGCCTCTTCACCAACATGAGGCCAAACAAGATTATCCATATCATGAGGTGGCTGTGCAGGTGGGTAAAGAACAAGTGTTTTAGTTCTTCTCCCATCAGAGATGGTCATTTCTCCTGACCGACACCCAATATAAGCATCTACTGTGGCTTACCACGGCCTTCCCAAAATGATGGCGTATCCTCCCAATGTAGCTTTAGGAGAAAGTATCATGAAATCAGCTAGATATTCCCATGAGTCCAAGGATACCACAAGATCCTCAACTTTCCCATCAGGTTTAACAGTAGAGCTATCAGCAAGCTACAGGACAGTAGGGGTTGGTCACATAATTGCAACATTCAGTTGCTGCAGGATATCCTTTGTCATTACATTTATGGCTGATCCAAGATCAATCAGAGCATTTTTTATTTGGATTCCATTTATGACAACTCCTACTACAAGACTTCTTGGGTCATTATATTTGGGAACAGTCACTTTTCCAAGCATGATGTCAACCAACTGTCCCACCACATGGACCATAGTGGGGTCTTTCCTTTTTCTGCCTGGCTTCTTAAGGCATGCTTCTTTGATTGCTTTGCCATATATAAGAACATCTTTTATGGCTTGAAATAGAGGTATCTTGACACATACATGTTCAACTGCTCTAGAATATCAAAGGTGGGTTCTTCTTCTACTACCTTTTGTTTCACAGTTTCTAACCTTTGTGGAAATGGTAGTTCTTGGGGAGTCTATTTGACTGTCATTGGTTTAGGATTTTCAGGCACATCTGATTGAATGGGGGTTTTGTTAGGTTCCACTTCCTCCTCAGAAAGTTTAGTAATGACAAGTCTTGAAGGAGCTGCCAAGGTAGTTCCTGAACACAGATGTATATCACTGACATTCATAGCATATGCAGTGTATTGATGTGGATCAACAAAATATACTGGTTGTTGTTGTGGTCTATTATTTGGGTTAGGTGAGGGTTGAGCTGGTATTTGAGTAGGTTTAGGTGTATTTGAATTGGAGGTAGCAGGTGGAGGCATTATGGGAGGCTGTTGGGGATGAGGAGGTGTCTGCATGTAATTAGTGGTCTGATTTGGCCATTGTTGTCCTCCTCTCCATTGAGATGTTTGTTGCCAATTCCCTGGAGGTGACTGCCGATTCCCCGGGGGCTGCTACGACTGGAGTGTAGGGTTTTGGTAATTTAGCCAAGCATTCTGAGGGTTGTTCCAAGGCTGAGGTGGATATCCTCCATAACTAGATGGAAATGGCTGTTGCCATTGATTACCAGATGCATAAGTATTAAAATGTGGACCAGCATATGATAATGGATTTGGTGACATACCTTCTCTTGGAGCCCATGGCCTCCTTTGTGCAACATAGAAGACTTGATCCTCTTCAACTTGTATTGGCTTGAACTCAAGTGGAATTTTCTTGCTATCAATGTTAGCTACCCGCTTACATCTATAGTCCCTCTTCTATTGTCTACAATGAGGACAATATTCAACCAACATTGCCTCAGCCTCTTCATGCTTCTTCTTTGCTTGGAGTGTGTCCAACTAGGTGGCCATATTGTTTATAATATCTTGCTTAAAATCAGGTAGTAAGTGGCTTATCTCCATCCTTGAAATTCCATTGGTAGAGGTTTTGCCCACAAGGGAATGGTAACCTCTTCCTTTCTTCATGGCTGCTCTAGAATAATTTTGGCACAACTTCTTAATATCATCCCAAGACACCTATGTACTATCTCTTCCTCCCATTAAATCTAAAGCATCCATGCAATGCTCACTTATTCCCCTGAGGAAGAGCAGTTTCTGAGAGTCCTCAATGAGTGCATGATGGGGAGACTTTTGTAAACAAAATAGGAACCTTGAGATGTAATCCTCTAAACTTTCATCTTCTTTCTGCTACATTCTGAAAACATCATTGCCTCTCATATCCCCACTCCTATTGTAGTCTTTCTATTTCTCAAGAAATTTATCTTTCATTTCTTCTCAGGTATTGACAACATCACTACCTAGACTCATAAACCACCTTAATGCATCCTCCTTCATGGTAGTAGGAAACAACTAAAGCCTATGAGCATTAGTAGTATAGTCATAGCTTCTGTAGAGGCTATCAAATTCAAACAAGAAGGTGTCCGGGTCCTCTATTGCAAATCCATAAAACATGGGGAGAGCTGAAGCAGGTATGTTCTTGAGATTATCCACTTCATTTTGAAGAGCAATCGAGAAAGGAAATGGTGGTTGATTAGGTACATTTTGGGCAGCCATGACTGCTTGACCTACTATCAAGGCAAATGGATTTTCAACTAGATTTGGGGTATCTTATTCTTCAGAGGAGATTTCAAAGCTATTCAAATAAGGGAATGCATCAAAGAAAGGATTCACTTATGCTTCTTCTATTGGGTGAGTTAAATCATTAGGAAGGAATCTCCCTAAAGCATCTCTTCTCCTACCTCTATGCATGCAATATACTCAGTATCAGCCACTTCTCACACAAAAAATATTGATGGGTTGTAAATGGTTTCTTCCTAACTAACACACATTTTAAGGAAAAACTGCAAGGAATAATACTAAAAGATGACTCCAAAGATTTTCTTAGTTTGACACCATCCCCGGCAAGGGCACCAAAAATGTTGGTCTCTTACAATGATTTAACAACTAAGCTCTTAAAACTGTAACTTTGAGATTGGACATCTGAACTGAGTAGCTGTCTTAGTCACTATGGAGATGCATTTCACTTGTCAACCCAGGGACGTGAACTTGAAATGGGTCAGCACAGTATGTGCACTAAGAACTTCAAAGTGGCCATGCTCATTCTATAGCTAAAAAGACACAATGTTGAAGATAAACTGCTAAAAAGGAAATAACATGAATACTGGATGTTAACCAACAGCTATTCTGGAATCAAGTACATAACACAAAAGTAACAATATGGGCAAACAAATAAGAAACTACTCTGTCTGCTTTGGCTGCAGGAATAGACATAGAATAGAATTCTAGTGGATGCAAGAACATTCAATGCCAGATTTACTAAACACTTAACAGAAAATGCAATTAAACTAAAGGGTGGAATTCTCACCAAGTGGGCCCCCTTGGATGAGTATTCCCTAAAACAAATGTAAACTCAAAAATGTGAACTCACAACTTTATTTTATTCATTCAAAAGGATGAGTACAACTGAACATGATAACTGTATTACTGAAAACTGGATAATGCGAGTACAATCTTTGAATAATCAACAACCTCTCAAAAGGAGTATTAGAATCTATTTTATAGAAGAAAGACTACTAACTAACTAGCAGGGCAGTCAACTCCAACAGAATAGGAGGACGCCACATTATGGAAAACATAGAAAGTGGAAGGAAGTTACGCATGCAAGGGAATCTGGTCAAGTGAGTTGCTTTAATGCAGATTTAGCATAACTATAACTCCTAAATTCGCTCAACAAATATTTAAGATCAGTTACAAAATTGTTGCCTTCCATCCATTTGATATTTGAATGGCCACCACCTTTGACTTTTATGGTAAGCTACCATCCAGCAAAATCTTCCCGGCTTTATGGATGCTGACTATATCCGCAAAATAATGTTAGTACACACAAATAATTGCTCATTCATAACCACCTTGGAGTAATATTCATTAACCATATGCAAGATTAACATAGATAGTTCAAATAGCATGACTTTGCCATCAAAGGATATAAGAAATGACCTATGCTCAACATGTTATGGTTTTGGGGGTAATGACATAGAAAGATCAAGAGTAAAGTATCAAAGTCCAAGATAGCTACAACAAATAGACAATAAAGTTCAACAAAATATGAGTCATAAACTAGAATCATTAGTTACTATTGGCCTGACATGTTCAAACATGCTCATGAATGGGTAAAGAAATGTTTAAAGTGTTCAATTTTTGTAGGTAAACAAAGATTGGAAGTAATGCCCTTGCATGCAATTCAAGTGGAACAACCATTTGGTAAGTGGGGATTGGACTTCATTGGTCCTATTAATCCACCTTCAAGCACAAGTGGATTTTAACTGCTACTAATTATTTCACTAAGTGGACTGAAGGAGTTGCTTTGAAAGATGCTAATGAAACATCAGTCCTAAATTTTTATAAAGATCTAGTGTCTAGGTTTGGAACTCCTGACTTAATTATTTCAAATAATGCTTTAGCATTTATTGTATTAAGAATATCTGATTGGTCTATCAAAAACACCATATTTCTGAATACTTCATCAAATTATTACCCTCAAGGTAATGGATAGGCTAAATCAACTAACAAAAAATTGATTAAAATCATAAAGAAAATAGAAGTTAAAGTTAGCATTATGGGCTGATAGGATTACACCTAAAAGATCAACAGGTAATTCGCCCTATGTGCTTACATATGGAAAGGAAGCAAAGTTACCAATAAAAGTAGAGTTGCCACCACTTAGCTACATAAAAGAGCTAGAGTTACTGGAAGAACATCCAATGGAAATCAGGCTTGCACAACTGATTAAACTTGAAGAAATCAAGAAAGAGGCTTTGAAAACATTGGAAGTACACCAGGCCCAAATGAAAAGGACTTTTGATAAAAGGGCAGTACCAAGAGTTTATAAAGAAGGAGATCTAGTTTTCAAATGGAATGAGTTGAAGAGCAGACCAGGACAACATACAAAGTTTGATGCAATGTGGGATGGACCATATATAATCACAGAATGTAAGCAACATAATGCATTCTAGCTTGCTAAGTTGGATGGTGAGGTGTTGCCAATCCCAATTAATGGGATTCACCTCAAGTTATGCTACTAGTAAGGCAGCCTTATGTTGCAAATAAGTGCTTTTGCACATTTAGTTTTAGTTATTGTTGTTTTGTTTTCAAGAAGTGCTTTTGCACATGTTGTTGGTTTTGTTTTAGGCAAATCAGTTTAGTTTTAGTTTTTCAGTTAGTTGCTGTTGTTGCGTTCAGTTAGTGAGTTGTAGAATTTCTCTAAGTTCAGGACATAAATGACTTTATACCTAATGGAGTTACAAAGGCTACTAGTTCTAAACTATTTAGCAAGCAAACACCCCTGAGAGATCGCCAGAAATGCTACTAATTTTTTGTCGACACTTAAAATTAGTTGGACCTAAGTGTAATTGTTCAGAAGGAATAAAAGAAAACTTTAAGTTATTGCATTCATTGAACAATTGATGCCTTGACAAAGTAGAGAAAGAGATTCAGTTGACAGGATAACCCATCAGTCTAATCAAAACTGATGAGTTATCATGACAAGAGAATAAGATTGTCAAGATATCAAAGATTCAAGAAATACAGTTGTCTAATACAGTTTGATGTTTCAGGAGTTATAAGTTAGATTGATTATTCAGTTAATCAGTTTTGAATAAAAGAAAGAAAGATATTTGTATTGTACTGTTATTTCATGTCATGTTTTGAACATACATTCAAGTATATGTTACTTTATCTCATGCATTGATTGAAAAGGAAATACATATGCATCATATGCATAATAGAAATTAACTGATCATGTTTAAAAGAAGTGTTCAAATGTGTTCCACACAAGCTATGGGAATAACTAGACTGAGCAATTGCAGACATGCAAGCTATGCATCTATTTGATAAAAGGAAAAGAAATAAACACATGATAAATTGAAACATCCATCATTGCCTAAGCAAGAAGGTTGTTTGTTGATGCCGGCCTTCAAGTCTTCAATCTTCAGTCTTCACTTCAAGCTCCATCATCAGTTGAACCTGTAAAATTTTGGGGACAACCCTATTAGTGCTCCAGAGGTTTAAAGTTATCATATGCTTTTATCAAATAGAAACATCTACTTATCACATCATGAATTCACATGAAAGATGAGATCATATATGACACAAATCAGGAAGAAACCATGAAGAAGATCAATTAATACTATCAGGTACATTTTTATGCTAAATTGTTTGTTCAGTGTATAGGTATAGGACAAGTTTTGTTGCTGATTGGAAGACAAATACACACGTTGATTAAATGTGGCTCCCACAAGGGTTTGAGCCCAACATGTTTCTTTTCATTTTTGAAAAGAGTATTGTTGACCTATTTTCCTTTGCCCAGAGCCAAACAATTCACCTTGAATTTTCTTTAAAAATCCTGTAGAAATGACCATACAAGGTGTAAATCTTCCAAGTACTCCTGCATGCCTTGTTAAAAAATCTCAAGATCTTGCCTAAAGATTCCTTGCAAAAAACACAGAAAAACCCAGAAATCTTTTAACTTCAAGTATTTTCTATCACTGGGATTTCTCATATTTTATAACTTGTATTTGTATGCACACTTGTATATACATTCACCTTTGTATATACAAAGAAATATGCAAAGGTTATATACAAATTTTTGCTTGTATATCGGCAATGTACACAAGCATACAAGGAAAACATGCATATTGGGCTTAGAAGATGCATATACATTAAGGGAATTTATCACAGATTCTAGGAATATTCCCTCAATGTATATCAGGTTTCAGATGCATATTGTGTTGTATGTTTGAACATACAATTGACATATACAAGAAAAAACATGCATATCGGGTTATACATCGCATGAATATTCCATCAAAGATTCCCACTTGTATGCTTGGCCTATGTATATCAGGTTGTCTATTCGGATATACAAGTCGATATACAAAGGCCAAACATACAAAGGCATTTGTATATAGCCAAGATACAAGAGGTGGGTCCCGCACACATACAAGGCAGATTGTATGTTGGAATATTCAAGAGCGAATGTACATTTTGCAATGTACATCTGAGAATTATACAAGGGACCTTCGCCTAAGATACAAGTGAGCATGAATAGTGGAATGTATATCGGATTGTATGTCCACACATACAAAGCCGACATACAAAGATAATATGCATTGGCTATAGTGGAATGTACAATGGCGTACATACAAAAGGGAGTGTATATTTCGCATTGTATGTTTGCACATACAATTGAAACATACAAAGAAATATACAAGGCTAAATGTGCAAGAGGTGGGGTCCAAAATATACAAGGGCGTTTATATATCGGCGACATACAAAGAAAAGATGCAAGTAAAATATACAAGGGGCCAAACATACAAGCGCGCATATACAAAATCCAATGTATGTCATGAATAGTGCATTGTGTATGCGACTTGTATGTTTGCACATACAAGCAGAACATACAAAGATGATATGCAAGCCAGATTTCAAAGTCTTTCCAGTTCGCTTCATAAAGTTTGAAGTCCGTGGCTTGCATGTATATGGTGCTTGTTTATGCCGATATACAATGAAAGATACAAAGTAAGGATACAAGCCAGAATTCAAATGGATATGCATTTTGGTTGAATGCAGCGTTTGAAGTCTGCAGCTTGCATGTATGTGAGCAATTGTATATTTGCATATACAAGTCAAAGGTGCAAAGGAGGTATATAAGGCAGACCTGAATCAAAGATCAAATTCTGGCATATTCAGGCGTTGGGTCCGGCTTGTATGTATAAGTGCTTTGTATGTTTACGCATATAAGGAGATATACAAAGAGGAATGATACAAGCCAGACTCAACAAGGCAATCAAATATAGCTAATGGTCATTTTGGAGTCCATGGCTTGTATGTTTATAGAACTAAGAAGATACAAATGGCGGGGCTCGATATACAAGCACTTGGCATATGCAAAAGCAGTTACAGAGAGGGTTTTGAATGGTGATTCAGGCGGCAAATTCAAGAGATATATACACAGATGCGAGGTGGTATATACAGGCCATTGACCAAAAATTTGACCACCTGTATCTCCTCCATCTTAGCGAATTTTCACATACTGCAAGAGGCAAAGATGCATGTTTTGTCCCCTCTTTCATTTGGCAGGGTTTTCAGGGGTTTTTGTCACCTTTTATTTTTCAGAACTGGATTTGCATGTTTTGGGCGACTAGACATTCTAGCAACTTTTGGGGTAGGATGCAGATATTTTGTGCATTCATTTTTGCAGGTAATGGAAGCTGCTCACATTCATGACCAAAATATCTTCCACTTATGCATTGCTAAAGATTGGTGAGTAAGCTGCTTCCATTAAAGACTTGGAAATATCTTCTATCTACCAAGTGCCAGATATTTGATGCAATAACTTCTGCAGATAGATAGTCATTCAAGGGCGGATATTTTTCTGAGGCCACTCATAGAGCAAATTTTTGTAACCAACTTAGGGTAGTTTTGGAATGCTCTATATATGCATTCGAATCTTGTAAATAAGGTTGGAAAATTTTTAGCATATAGGCTTTTCTGTTTTCCAAACAGAGCTTTTTCTTTTATTGTAACCTTGCCTTCCTACTGAATATATGCAAGTTATTTTTACCTCTTTGCTAATTTTCTAGTTATGTGTGAACCTGCATATGGTTGTCTGTGAACGTCTTTGTTCCTCTTAATCATATTACTTCTTACCTTTGCTAGAATCATCTAATCTGTGTATACCTACTTGCTATATCTGGCCGTGTTGTGCATTTTCAGTTCTGTGAAAGTTTCTTTAAATCTGTCTGTGCATCACCCTTTGTTTTCAAGTTTTCTTTTTCATCTTTCATTTTAAAGCTTTCCTTCTCCCTTTTCCCCTCAAAATTTAGTAGTTTTAGGTGATAATCAGGTAAGGAAGCCAGTCTTCTCTAGAGGTTTGATCTCTTTGAGCAAGGTCCCACACTTTGAGATCATTCCCATTGTGTAATTGAGATGCTTGGAATCCTCCCAAGCAGGGTGCAATTTCATGTGACAACAATTCTTAGCATGCCCGGTGGGACCATACAAATTTTATTGCTAGTTTTGATATGTAACCAGTGATTTTTTAGACCTGTAAGAGGTTAAACCTGTATATTTGGCAACTCACTCTGAGGAAGGACAAGCAGATCATTTATGCTGATTTTTTTTTATGAGAAAGATTCAAACTAGGAGTTCAAACTCATTTGACTATTTGCAACTATCTCCACCTAGAAGGCTGAGTAAAGCTGTAGTAAGGACTCCTATTTCTAAAAGAGTACAATCAACTCCACCAAATTTTAGGCCAAGTGCACCTGTATTTCCTGTAGCAACTCAAGCAAATTTACCTCCAGTCGTTTGAATGGAAAGAAATCAACCATTTGTGGCTTTTGATGGAGGCAGCCCATTAAATTTGACAGTGCATGATGTTATACCCATGGCAGCTTTGAAAAGTTTGCTCTATTTCACATGGGAGAATCAAACTACCCCTATTAAGCACATCAGAGACGTAGCATCTCTATGGTGTACATCATGTCACCCAAGAAAATGTTGCCATCTAACTACTGGCTGCCTCCTTCAAAGGGAAAGCATTGCAATGGTTCAGGAGTCTACCAGTGCAGACTATAGGAACCTAGGATGATCTAGGTGAGAAGCTAAATAAATAATTCCAAGATAAATTAGACAACCTGTCTTTGGTTGAACAAATGACTACTATAAAAAGGGCTCCCCAGGAGCAAATGATAGATTTCAACTTCAGATTCTAGAGGACATGGGACAGAATCCCTGCCATGGTAAGACCTCCAGCTGAATATGTTTTTCTGTATTTTTTGAAAGCCCTAAATAGTAATATTTCAGTGATGATACAATCATTAGGAGGTACTAGTTTACCTAATGCTTATGAAATAGCTATTAGGGTAGAGAATAATCTGATTCAGGCCAGAAAAATAGCACCCAGACCACCTGTGCCCATCTTTCTTGAGATTCAGGCTTCAATGCCATTGCCAATCCCTCATTTTGCCTCTTTACCTACTATAGCAGCATTACCAAGTGCTGCCATTTCTAAGCCTACTGCTTTTAGTTCATCCCAAGAGCTGAAAGAGATCAAAAATAGCCAACAGAAAATAGAGAATATTCTACAAACCTTTGGGAATGAGTTGGTAAACATCAAAAAGCAACAATCCTAGAATAGATAGCCTTACCAGCCACAACCTCAAGGCCAAAATTATCATCCTTTTCAAGGCCAAAATCAGTATTACCAAGCCAATAAGACACCTTATCAAAGCAACTACCAAGGTGCCAGGCAAATGTGAACCAAAGGCCTTTTCAGCCTTATAATCCGGCACCTATTAATGCAGTAAGGGACCTTGTCCCTACTCAGAACAACCTTGCAGCTGGGTATGACTATTGCTATCCATGCAATCAACCACATAGTTAAGTAGCCTGTTCGAATGGAGTGATAAATCAGGCTTTAATGGTGCAAAATGTGGCAGACTCACAGCCAAACACACCAAATGATGGAGCTACACCACAACAAGAACAATCTCAGAATGATTCTACCTTCATAAATTGGTAAGAAGGTGAATTCTATGGCATTAATAGTGATAACACCTCAGTGGCAGCAAACACAAGAGCCAAGAAGAGGGGTTATGAAGTAGATCAAGCAGCAAATAAAGGACAATGTCTTGATGATCCTTCCACATCACATATTCCCCATATTTTACAAAGAAGTAATCGAGAAATGGTAAGGGAGATGCCTCATATGTAGGTTGATACTATTGCTACAAAGTCCTAACAAAAGGTAAGTGCCACTTCACCTTTCAATATTATTTGAAGGTATCCAATGATACGACTATTGACCCAAATAGGGTTGTCCTTACCAATTCATCCCAGGATAACAACAAGCAGCCAAACAAAAGTGCCAAACCACTTCTATTTTATGTGTCTTTGATAATTGGAGACAAGTTAGTGCATAATTGCATGGTGGATAGTGGAGCAAGTAGTTTTGTGATGCCTAAACAGATTGCGGACCAACTAGGACTCAAGTACCAGCCCCTTAAGAAGGGTGTACTCCAATTAGATGGCACAGCTATTAATACTATGGGTTTCATAAAAGACCTAGGTCTTACTTTGCATACCTGTCCCAATGTTTCCATTTCACAAGAGGTGTTCATCATAGACTTGCCTCCTTACTTTGCCATGTGCTTATCAAGAGAATTTACAGCCAAGATAGGAGGATATTGTCCTTGGATTGGTCCCACATGTTTTCCAGGACCAGATATGGCACCACAGTAACTTTAAAATCTGAGTTCCTTTCAAATCATCACATAGAGCCATACACACCAAGTGTTGTTAATGCAAATTGCATTTTTCTGATGATCTTGATCTTGTCACTGCTCAAGAATTACAAGCTGAAAGCATACCAGAGGTACTCTTAAGGGACCGGGCCTTGGAAAATAGTGTGGATGATCCTAAAGGACACATCCAAGAAAATGGTATGGGGGCTTACATACTACATGAGCATGAAACAACAATACCAAATCTTGTAAAAGATGCTAAATGGCAGACAGAACAACTAAATGAGGTGTGGAAAATGTAATTTGATGGCTCAAGGAATAGGAATGGATCTGGTGGTGGTGCAATGCTGGTGTCACCACAAGGTGAAAAATATTATTCTTCTTTCCATTTTGCCTTTGCATGTACAAACAACACTGCTGAATATGAGGGATTGATCCAAGGTTTGCAGTGGGCAAGGAAGAAGAAAATTAGTTGTTTGCAGGTGTTTGGGGACAATGAACTCATTGTAAATCAGGTAAGAGGACTGCATCTTACAAAGACTGATGTTTTGAAATGTTACAAACATAGGGTATGGGATATGATCAAAGACTTTGATGCTTTCAACCTAATCTCTATGCCAAGAAATTAGAACTATCATGCAAATAGGTTAGCTGCAATTGGGGCTCAGTTTGACATCCCCAGTGATATTCAAAGGGAGAAGGTACAACCTCATGTAAAAATAGTGGATAGACCCTCTATCCCTGATAATAATATTCATTGGCAAGTTTTTGAAAGTGATGAGCAGATCCTGCATTTCTTGTTAGAAGAAGATGAGTTTTCTATGATAAATCAGGATAAGCTCGAATAGAAATATGGCAATGATTAAATTGTTCAGTTGAGAACAAACAAGTTGCCCAAGGGATTGGTAACCTTGGAATCTATTTTTAGTACCAATAATCAACTGAAGAAAAGCAAGACCAGCACGCAGGTTAAAGAAGAACATTATGAGGAGCTAGAAATTTTTAAGAGTAAGCTTCTTAAAATTGGTAAAATTTGCTCACCTAAGGAAATAAGAGCTTTTATTGCTCTCTGTCAAGAATTTGAAGATGTGTTTGCCTAGGATTATTTAGACCTAAAAGGGTTCGACCCTCACATTGCCCAACACACCATAGAGTTAGAACCAGGTACTAAACCTGTGAGGCAAAAGCAAAGACCTTTAAATCCAAAGCTTGAGCCTCTAATGATTAAAGAGCTGACCAAACTGATTGAGGGGAAAATCATTTTTCCAATCAAACATACTTCTTGGGTCTCTAACCTTGTCCTTGCAAGAAAGAAGAATGGAGAGATTAGACTATGTGTTGACTTTAGAGACCTCAATAGAGCCTCCCTAAAGGACTACTACCCATTGCCCTCAATGGAGCAAATCCTGCAACTAGTGGCTGGCTCAAAAAGATTTTCCTTGCTTGATGGATTTTTACAATCAGGTGTTAGTCAAGGAGGAGGATCAGTTCAAGACCACTTTCACCACCAAATGGGGTACCATGGTCTACAAGAGGATGCCTTTTGGTCTCTCAAATGCTAGCTCTACTTTTCAGAGAGCCATGGATATGGCCTTTAAGGGTTTGCTGTATAAATTGGTGCTGGTATACTTGGACGACATCACAGTTTTTTCTAAGAATACGTCTGAGCATTTATCCCATCTAAGGTTAGTATTTGAGAGATGCAAGGAGTTCGGGATATCTCTCAATCCCAAGAAATGCATATTCATTGTGCATGAAGGCAAGCTGTTAGGGCACGTTGTGTCAAAGGAAGGCATTACCATTGATGCTGAAAGGGTAAAAGCTATTTTAGAACTACCTCTACCTACTCACAAGAAGGGACTACAAAGTTTTATTGGCAGAATTAATTTTCTGTGAAGATTTATCCCCGACATGGAAAATCTGTTGAAGCCTTTGACGTCTATGTTGAAGAAGAGTACAATTTTTAGTTGGATCGTAGAGGCCAAACTCAGTTTTGAGTCCATAAAGGAAGCATTAGTGGCTACACCAACCTTGGTAAATCTTGATTTCTCCAAAGATTTTATCTTGTATGCTTATGGTGGCTTGGGTTCAATCTGCGATTCTGGTACAACAACAAAGTAAGAGTTTCAAACAACCAATCGCTTTCTTCAGTCAGGGTTTAGAGGAATATGAGCAGAAGTATAGCTTCATTGAAAAGCATGTCCTTGTAGTGGTAAGGAGTCTAAAAAAGTTCAGGCATCTTGTTTCTAATAACAAGGTACATTTGATGGTTGCTCACCCTAGCATAAAAGAGTTCCTGTTGAGTAAAGATGTTAATGAGAAGAGGGCCGGCTGGATTGCCAAAGTCATGGAATATGACGTGGAGATCAAGATAACCAAGCTTGTCAGGGGTAGAGGGCTCAGTGAAAAACTTGCTACCAGTTCTGAGAAAGAGGTAGAAAAGGAACAAGAGGTGCTTCTGATCATTGAAGAGGAGCATCAGAATGATACAGCAGCAGTAGGCACCAATTGGGTTAGTGACATGACTCAATTTTTGTAAACTGGTAAATGCCCAGCAGGTCTAGATAAAATTAAAAGAAGATATTTCAGACTGCAATCCATTCCATATGTTTTAATAAATGGCATCCTTTTCAGAAAGGGTTTTAATGGTGTATTGTTAAGGTGCATTGATAAAGATCAGATTGACAAGGTGCTTCATGAATTTCATGATGGAATAGTAGGGGGTCATTTTGCCCCAAGGACTACTGCTTGGAAAATAATGAGAGTTGGCTATTACTGGCCCAACTTATTCAAAGATGCCCATGCATGGGCTAGAAAATGTGTAAAATGTGCCATGTTTGCAGGCAAAGAGAGGCTACCAGCTTTACCTCTGTAGCCAATTCAGGTAGAGCAGCTCTTTATGAGATGGGGCATTAATTTTATAGGTCCTATTAACCCACCATCAAGTGCAGGCCATAGATGCATACTTACAGCCATAGACTATTTCACAAGGTGGACTGAAGCAGTGGCTCTAAAGGAATCAAATGAAAATACTGTTTTAAATTTTTATTGTGATTTGGTTTCCAGATTTGGAGTGCCTGAGTCTATCATCTCTGACAATACTTTGGCCTTTGTTGGACTAAAGATAACTGACTGGGCTGTTAAGAATGGGATCTATTTGAATACTTCATCAAATTATTATCCATAGGGTAATGGTTTGGCTGAATCTACAAACAAAAATCTCATATGGATTATTAAAAGATCAATGGAGGATAACCAGAGGACCTGGCATACTGACCTGAAATTTGCTCTATGAGCAGCTAGAAGAACTCCTAAAAGGTCTATTGGGAACTCCCCGTATCTGCTAGTGTATGGAAAAGAGGCAAGGTTGCCTATGTCTATGGAACTTCCAGCACTAGACATCATGAATCAACTGGAAATGTTTAAAGCAGAAGGCCCCATGGCTGTCAGATATTCTCAACTGATAAAGCTTAAAGAAAGCAGAGATAAAGCTATGAAAGCTATGGAGTATCATCAGCTTCAAACAAAAAGAAATTTTGATAAGAAGTCCACCCCCATAAATTTTAGAATGGGTGATATGGTGCTCAAATGGGATGAATTAAAAAGCAGACCAGGAAAGCATTCCAAGTTTGACAGCATGTGGAGTGGCCCATTTCTCATTACTGAATGCAAGGAGCACAATGCATTTCAGTTGTCAAATATGAATGGTGAAAATCTGCCTATCCCAGTCAATGGGATACACTTGAAGAGGTGTTTTGAGGTATGAGTACCTTGTAAATTAGTAGATTAGATTTCTTACTTTCAATAAGTGTTGTTGCACAATAGTTTAGATTCTTTTTGTTTTCCCTAGGTGTTGTCTAGCATAGTTGGGGGAATTGCCTTCAACATTTTTGTCTTGGCTTGGTCTTCCAAATGTTCTTCAGTGCCATATGCCAAGTTGCTAAGTCAGAGTTGTTTGTCAAGACATATCTTTAGTCTCTAAATGACCCCATGCCCCAATGGATGCTCAAGGCCACTGACCTAATTGTTTAGCAGGCAAACATCCCATAGAGGTCGCCAAAATGTTGACCTATTTTCCTCTGCCCAGAGCCAAACAGTTCACTTGAATTTTCTTTGAAAATCCTATAGATATGACCATACAAGGTGTAAAGCTTCCAAGTACTCCTGCATGCCTTGTTAAAAAATCCCAAAATCTTGCCTAAAGATTCCTTGCAAAAAACTCAGAAAACCCTAGAAATCTTTTAACTTCAAGTATTTTCTATCGCTGGGATTTATCATATTTTATAACTTGTATTTGTATGCACACTTGAATATACATTCGCGTTTGTATATACAAAGGAATATGCAAATTCTATATACAAATTTTTGCTTGTATATCGGCAATCTACAAAAGCATACAAGGAAAACATGCATATCAGGCTTAGAAGATGCATATACATTGAGGGAATCTATCGCAGATTCTAGGAATATTCCCTCAATGTATATCAGGTTTTAGATGCATATTGTGTTGTATGTTTGAACATACAATTGACACATACAAGAAAAAAATGCATATTGGGTTATACATCGCAGGAATATTCCATCAAAGATTCTCGCTTGTATGCTTGGCCTATGTATATCAGGTTGTGTATTCGGATATACAAGTTGATATACAAGGGCCAAACATACAAAGGCGTTTGTATATCACCAAGATACAAGAGGTGGGGCCCGTACACATACAAGGCAGATTGTATGTTGGAAGATACAAGGGCGAATGTACATTTTGCAATGTACATCTGAGAAATATACAAGGGACCTTTGCCTAAGATACAAGTGAGCATGAACAGTGGAATGTATATCGGATTGTATGTCCGCACATACAAGGTTGACATACAAAGATAATATGCATCGGCTACAGTGGAATGTACATCGGTGCACATACAAAAGGGAGTGTATATTTCACATTGTATGTTTGCACATATAATTGAAACATACAAAGAAATATACAAGGCCGAATGTGCAAGAGGTGGGGTCCAAAATATACAAGGGCATTTGTATATTGGTGACATACAAAGAAAAGATGCAAGTAAAATATACAAGGGGCCAAACATACAAGCGCGCATATACAAAGGCCAATGTATGTCATGAATAGTGCATTGTGTATGCGGCTTGTATGTTTGTACATACAAGTGGAACATACAAAGGTGATATGCAAGCTGGATTTCAAAGTCTTTCTAGTCTGCTTCATAAAGTTTGAAGTCTGCAGTTTGCATGTATATGGTGCTTGTTTATGCCGATATATAATGAAAGATACAAAGTAATGATACAAGCCGAAATTCAAATGGATATGCATTTTGGTTGAATGCAGCATTTGAAGTCCATGGCTTGCATGTATGTGAGCAATTGTATATTCGCATATACAAGTCAAAGGTGCAAAGGAGGTATACAAGGCGGATCTGAATCAAAGATCAAATTCTGGTATATTCAGGCGTCAGGTTCGGCTTGTATGTATAGGTGCTTTGTATGTTTGCACATACAAGGAGATATACAAAGGGAAATGATACAAGCCAGACCCGACAAGGCAATCAAATACAACTAATGATCATTTTGGAGTCCACGGCTTGTATGTTTACAGATCTAAGAAGATACAAATGGTGGGGCCCGATATACAAGCGCTTGGCATATGCAAAGGTAGTTGCAGAGAGGGTTTTGAATGGCGATTCAGGTGGCAAATTCAAGTGATATATACACAAATGTGAGGCAGTATATACAGGTAGTTGACCAAAACTTTGACCGCCTGTATCTCCTCCATCTTAGCGAATTTTCACATACTGCAAGAGGCAAAGATGCATGTTTTGTCCCCTCTTTCATTTGGCAAGGTTTTCAGGGGTTTTTGTCACCTTTTATTTTTCAGAACTGGATTTGCATGTTTTGGGCGACTAGATGTTCTAGCGACTTTTGGGGTAGGATGCAGATATTTTGTGCATTCATTTTTGCAGGTAATGGAAGCTGCTCACATTCATGACCAAAATATCTTCCACTTATGCATTGCTAAAGATTGGTGAGTAAGCTGCTTCCATTAAAGACTTGGAAATATCTTCTATCTGCCCAGTGCCAGATATTTGATGCAATAACTTCTGCAGATAGATAGTCATTCAGGGGCAGATATTTTTTTGAGGCAGCTCATAGAGCAAATTTTTGTAACCGACTTAGGGTAGTTTTGGAATGCTATATATATGCATTCGAATGTTGTAAATAAGGTTGGAAAATTTTTAGCATAGAGGCTTTTTTGTTTTCCAAACAGAGCTTTTTCTATTACTGTAACCTTGCCTTCCTACTGAATATATGCAAGTTATTTTTACCTCTTTGCTGATTTTCTAGTTCTGTGTGAATCTATATATGGTTGTCTATGAACGTCTTTGTTCCTCTTAATCATATTGCTTCTTGCCTCTGCTAGAATCATCTAATATGTGTATACCTACTTGCTATATCTGGTTGTGTTGTGCATTTTCAGTTCTATGAAAGTTTCTTCAAATCTGTCTGGTGCATCACCCTTTGTTTTCAAGTTTTCTATTTCATCTTTCATTTTAAAGCTTTCCTTCTCCCTTCTCCCCTCAAAATTTAGTAGTTTTAGGTGATAATCAGGGAAGGAAGCCGGCCTTCTCCAGAGGTCTGATCTCTTTGAGCAAGGTCCCACACCTCAAGATCATTCCCATTGTGTCATTGGGATGCTTGGAATCCTCCCAAGTAGGGTGCAATTTCATGTGACAACAAGTATCAGAAAAGACAGGATGCATCATTCCACGCTACATCATGCACCATCTAATCAACTTATAGAAAAGACATGTCATCATAACATTATTACAGTTGATTGGAGCAAATCAGATTAACATGACCAAGTCAAGTTAACAAAGACAAAGTGCAGAAATCATATTACAGTTACAAAAGAATAATCTAGGCTACAGGAGCCATCTGAAGTATAAAATCATTGTGAATGCATTTATTTATTTTATCACAAGTAATGAGAACAATTGACAAAGTGCATTCATAGTACAAGGTTATCCTACAAGTGTTCAAATTAATGTGCCTAATGAAGAGAAAAGGAACAGAATAAAGCTTCCAAGATGTCGAGCTTGTGTATCATTTGAGAAAAGTTAGAGGATAAATCATGTAAAGGTATCATCTCATTATGATAAAAGGGTAAGAAGTAAAATAATATGATACATGTACTTAAAGTGATTAGCCAATTGAGATAAATGATACAGGTTATGCCTTTTAAAAGACAAAATCAAAACAACAAGGCATCAATAACCTTGGCAAACATATGTAATAATGATGAAATAGGATGATCAATAAAATGAAACAGTATATGTGGAACAACTATGTCATAGCTTTCAAGATGAAAACAGCCAAGTCAAAAATCCCATATCATTAAGGCATCAAAGAGAGCTTATATTCCCAGGTAGCTACCATAGTCCCAATGTAAGATCAAATGTTCAACATGCAAACATTCAAGTGAAACATGGAAATCACAGTATGATCCCATCTCATCAATGTACTAGAGAAACAAGCCCTATCTCATATGTCTTGAAATAGTGAAAAGACATGCTACAATCATCAAATGCCAGAAGGAGAGATACCTTGCAAGAATTGAACAAGTGCAGTCACATTTATCATAAATAGTTATGACAGTGATCAAGGAAGTGGCTTATGCAAGAAAATATAGTTAGAGTAGATCGCAGTTTCCATATCCATCAATAGGAGTAGAACATTCTTGAAGGAGAAGCAGTAGAGGGTATATGATATGCAAAAAGCTATAGTGATGATGATTGACAGAGTCACAAGGTAAGCAGTCTTTTTTTCTCATATGCCATTGTTTCTGAATGACACAGTTATAATAAACATTTGCCATGACAAGGACTGAAGGAGAAGAGAAAAACATGATATGTATGCTACTATAAGATCAAAATGAATGAGATAAGTAGTGAGCATGCATAGAGGCAGCTAGAAGGAGTATCTAGATAATGCCACAAACAGATGTAAATGAAGAAAACAGTGATTCCACAATCATATACATAAGGCAATATTTCTCATGGAGCTAGCCAAGGTTAGAGAAGTAGATGCTGATGGATAGTCAAATAAATAGATACAAACAGAGGAGCCTCAACATTCAAAAAGCATTTGAAGATAAAATCTATATGGTACAGAATTTCAGACTTATTGCCACAATGGTCAAACATTCATACTTTGTAATGAGGAAGGAGCTAACATCATATGAATCTAGATGAACCAAGAAATTCAGACAACCAAGGAGAGATCAGAATATGATATCTATGCTATAGTAGGATCCAAATGTAACAAAGATAGTCAAGAGGAGCATATATAAAGGCAGTCAGGAGATGATCCCATAGTCACACATGAAAAATGATCAATCATCCTACAGTTAGCAGGCAGAGGAAATATATGACATGAACAGGAT
The DNA here is from genome assembly GCA_027924645.1 of Cunninghamia lanceolata. NCBI lineage: Eukaryota > Viridiplantae > Streptophyta > Pinopsida > Cupressales > Cupressaceae > Cunninghamia > Cunninghamia lanceolata. Next base: position 1,535,742 of record BSBN01000286.1, on the reverse strand, counting down.
AAAAGAGCCATTTGAAACTTTAGGAGAACCTTCATTACACAGAAATGTCAACATATGATACAAAAGAGAGAAGGAAGTTGTTATATAGAGAAAAGAGATGTCATAGCTGTGAGAGGAAGCACATTTTCATGTTAAAAATGTATACCTATTTGTAAAAAGAGGAAGGCCTTTTTAGGAAATTTCAAACCCTAGTGCCATCTTGCACTTACAGTCAAAAGAGAGCAATAAAGTATATCTACAGCCATAGCCATGCCAGAAGAAGACATTTTTCATGCTAAAAACTGAATACCCATCTGTATATGAAAACCCTTGTTCTTTTTCTGCACTTATAGTCAAAAAAAGAACACAGTGAATATTATAGGAGGATGGCATTGACAGTTAGAAGGGTTTTATGCAAAGAAAGTTGAAACCCTTGTTTCATACTTAGAAACCCTCAGCATTTGTTTTCATATTTGTGGTGTCTACATATAGATGGAGCATAGCCACAGTAGAATGGAGGCTTTGTAGGTCCAAAAAGAACAAACCCTTATCATAAAATTTCAAACCCTCAAAGTTTCTGCACCTACAACCAAATAAAGGATGAAAAGAGATGTATACATGCACAAATAAAGGAGATATATCATTTTTTGCAAGAAAATACAATACCCATTTCAAATAAAGACCCTTGTCATTCTTCAGTTACAAAAAGACAAATGAAGCCACATGAGTGACAAAAAGCAAGTGCTTACCTTGTTTTTCTAGCAGGAAGAGACACCTATCTGCGGTTTCATAGGAGTACCAAGCTTTCAAATACAAGTAACCGTTGCAAAGGGATAAAGATGTAGAGACAAGGAGTTGTTAAAAAATGAGTAATGTATCAAGATAGCCATGAAAGGAGAAAGAAGCTGCAACAATGAAAAGAGAATGAAGCTACAGATGCCAATGAAATGCTAGTATACTGTAAGCAAATGATTACCTTCTTTCTTGCATGCAGATTTTTGAAGATTTGACCAAGAGAAGACTAGAGGGAGGGTAAAAGCCAGAGAGTATGCTGGAGTCCTTCAAACCGTAACTAGCAGAATGCAGTTGGAAAGCGTTGAGAGAGAATGCCAAATGAAGAAATGAAGTCAACTTTTATTGTTCTCTATTGCTTTTGTTCAAAGGTTCTTTCTCTCATGTTTTTTGAATACACAAAAGACAAAAAATCAATTACCTTATCCAAAATGCCCGTGGTCAAGAGTTTAGTCTTGAAGATTTCCTAGCCATCATAACATGGAGTGGCCGACCAACATTGTTGAGGTTTGATTTTTTATAAAGTCAAAAGGGTCGGTATGATGAGAAGGCAAGGCCTCATGCCTTATGTTATTTAATTCCCTTGTGGTCCATAAAATAGCATGGTCAATGCTGCTTCATATGAAACTCATGCTAGTCGAAGTTCCTTTTCATTTTTTTTGCAAACATTCAAAGGTCAAAGATCCTTCCTTATTATGCATGGTGGTTGACAAGGTCAAAGGGGTATTGTTTTAAGACATGATATGCATGAAGATAGAGCATAGAGTTTACAAGGTGGCAGACAAGGTGAGCATATATAATGGTGCAATATTTGATGCATGGAGTTATAAGGCTTTCTTGATATTGAAATTATACATGGAGATATAAGGTGACCTCAAGATATAATGATATGTGTATGCACTAGGGCATCAAAGGGAGTCATAAGGATATTAATGCATACTATTTTGTGCATGGAGATATTAAAATGCATAGGATGACTTAAGGATTTTATCTTGCAGACAGAGGATTAATATTTTCTCCTTGGTGCATGTGGAGTGATAAGGGTAAAATTTTTGCCTTAATGTATATGTATCATGCAAACTAGGGGTTTTTTCTCACATGGAGGTATAAGAGGATTTTTATTTTCTTATAAGTCCTATTTGTGCTCAAATCATGCAAATTAGGCAACTATAAATTGGAGTGATAAGGAGTGTTATTTTTTCTTCTCATCATGCATGATTTTACAAAGATATTAATTGTAAATAAATGATAAAGTAATATTTTCCAAATTACTTTATTAATTTCCACAAATTGTAAAGTCAAAATTAGAACAAATTGTAAACCAATAATAAAGTAATTATTTTTTATTACTTTATTATTTACTCACAATCAAATTTGCTAATGCAAAATCATGCAAATTGATTAGTTGAGTTAATTAGGCCACCTAGGAGGTTTTTGCATGATTTTAGGAGTATTTTTAGGCGTTTTGGTCAACTTTTTGGTAAAGCATATAGAGAGGCCCAAATTGGAGCTATTTTTGCTCAATTTGTGGCAGTTTTAGACCCTAATTTTGAGGATTTTGGAGGTTGCTCAGGAGTGATTATTTTTAGAGGTTGTTGTCTGCAAGTTCATATTTTGCATGCCTCTTTGAGAGAGCAAACTTATATATTGTAAAGCAAAAGTTTGTTTTTGCTAGTTCTTGATTCTCATTTTAATTCAGACAGATTTTAGAATTCTTGTAGCTCATTTTTACAGTTTTATTGAGAGATCGGTAGGTTACAGGGTCTAATTTTTTCTTCTTTGTAGAGTTTTCCTTTGTTTATTTGAGATCAGTTAAATTACCTTTCCATTTAGTGCTAATTATTGAAGTGATTTTGATGAAATTTTGTTGTGTTTTATCATTAAAAGTTTATAATTATTGTCTCTCTTCCTTGCTTGCAGCATTAAGCATATAATCATCACAGGGCTTAGGTTGTGTTAACCAGAAATAGTCTTTTTGTGTTGTGAAAAAATCATTTCCTTCATAGAAACCCTATTTTCAAACCTTCCTTAGAATCACTTTTGTGATATTTATGCCAAGTCTAGATTGTGTAAAAGTCAGATTTCTGAGTAAATATTGTGGATCAGATTGCATATTTTTATCCAAATCAGGTGCATCACCAAATTTTACCTTCTAAATTGACTTAGTTTCTTTCTTCCCTTTTCCAAAATAGTAACAACTTACATCTTAATAGAACATTTGAAGGGAACCATCCCATAATCTGGAGGTCTAATTTCATTATAGGGCACCCACAACTTGAAATTAGTCCCATGTTACACGGAATTGCAAAGCTTTACCAGCCTTGCATACGGGTGCAATTCCCAGTGATAATAGGAAGAAGATAGATCTGAATTATTATTCTGCTACTCCTGAGGAAGACAAGAAGAAAGCAAAAGATAATTTTGATGATGTTAGAAGAATAGCAAACAAGTCCTCAAGGCAATACCATTCAATAAGGTACAACTACTCTCAATTTCATGGTTATTGCTACTCATGTTTTGCATATGGTCATAAAGCATTAGAATGTTGGATGTATACAATAAAAAATGATTGGCAAAAGAGTTCTAATAAGTTGTCATATAGAAAGAATAATGTCACATGTTTTAGATGTAACCATCTTGGTCACATTGCAAGAGATTGTGGTAGACAAGTTCTAAATGATGATGTTAGATTCATGAGAAGTTATAGACCCTTGATCATGTCCTATAGATGTAATTGTTTTGGACATAGAGCCAAGTTTTGCAAGAGCAAATTGTTGAAATCATCTAAGCAAGAAGATACTCTGAGCAAGGAGAAAATAAGACCTATGAAGGTTTGGAGAAGAAGACATGAGAAAAAGGAATAAAGCCCTAAACTTGTGCATATTGCACAAGGAACATCCCAAAGTGCATAAAGGTATTATGAGGTAAGGGGGGGCAGATTAGAGTTTTATCTTTTAACCCCTTTGAGGAAGAAGAATGTGTCAGGAGGAGAAGATTGTAGGAATCGGAATTGTGATGAGGTATATCATGCATGTCATTGATGTGTGCACTGTATCATCATTGATTCGTAGATACTTGTATCATCAGATGTGCTATGTTGGTTTTTTTTACTTCACACATATTTTAGTCTCTTCATGTTGAGTTAGTGTTGATATGCTTTAGGGAACGAAGTTATGGCTGGATTGGAGATAGCATTCATCTTTTGAGATAGTGCATTACTTGCTTTGATATAATGAATCATTTGTTCATTTGGCATTGCTTAATATTTGATATTGCTTGACATGTAGTGTGGAAATAATCTAATGGCAGTGGCTTGATGACACTAAAAATTTTGGTCTTGAATGACATTCAATGGTGTCAGTGTAGTCCTTTTGTATCAGTATAGTCTGCATTGATGAATAAGTTGGTTGAACAGTTTTTGATGAGATGACATTTCACAGTGAAATTGATAGTGAAACTATAGTGATCTTTCAAGGGACAGTGACAATAGTATGATAGTCTTTGTGATGAAACTTTGACAAGGTTTGGTGCATTACAGTTTTGACAGTGATCACTGAGAGTAGTACAGTGAATGAGTGTGCCTTGTTGTTTCACTGACCTTATTTTTGTCTAAGACTCTTGGTTACCAAAGGAGAAGTGATATGCAACTAATCCCTTATCCCTAAACCCTAAACCCTTAAACCTCAAAACCTAAACCCTATCCCTAAACCCTCAACACTATGTACCTTAAACCATAATCCCTTATCACTAAACCCTAAACCCTATCCCTAAAGCCTCAACCCTCAACCCTTAGACCTTAAATCCTAAACTCTATTCCTAAACCCTCAACCCTAAACACTATACATTAAACCCTAATCCCTTATCTATAAACCTTAAACCCTATCCCTAAATCCTCAACCCTCAAACCTTAAACCTTAAATCCTAAACCCTATCCCTAAACCCTCAACACTATACCTTAAACCCTAATCACTCAACCCTAAACCCTAATCCCTAAACCCTAAATCTTTAAACCATCAACCCTTGTCCACCCCTCTCCTCCCCTATCTACCTCACCCCATCTCTCCCCTATCTACATGTTGTTAGCTAATTTCTCACTGAAGTGATTTTAAAAATACCAAAAAAAAACTAACCTTTTTAGGGAGCCACAAAACACACTATGTTATTTTTTTTGACAGAAACAACACCAATTTCTGTGGCTCCCTTTTTTGAACCCATTAATCTATACCATTTTAAGAAAAAATTAGTAGTTTAGAAAGTAGACTTGGAGCACTACGAACATTATTTTTGTTGCATCTTAAAATTTTGAGTGTAACTATGCTCAATTTCTCATCCAAGGTCAGTATTTCCTGATTTCAAAAAAAAAGTGGCCACTTAAAACCCCTTTTTGGCCCCCCATCTTCCTGCACTTACCCTTTTTGTAAATACTATAATGTTATGTTTTGAATACAAGGCTTAGAAGATAGTATAGAAGATAGTAGTATCTCATTTCTATGTTAAATTTGGTTAAAGTTTAATATAAAGGGCATTGACCCCAAGTCAATAGTTTACCAAGCAAAAAAAAAAGTAAGCAATGTAAATAAAATAAAATAATTCTTAAATAATTGTAAAATAAAATAACTCTTTTGAGTAAATTAAAAAAATCAAGATTATATATATCTTCTAGAGATATATATACTATACCTATATGTTTTGTTTTTAGATGTATTAACATATCTATACTAGTCTAATTTTTGGGGGGAAGAATATAAACTTAAATTTCCACAATAAAAATTCAATGTCTAAACTAGTTAAATTCAATCTCATAAACTCTTTAAAATATCCATTAGGTAAAGAGCTGTGCCTAAAAACTATTTATAATTCCTCAAATTCTAGGAACATAGCAGATCACTTTCTATTTATTAAAATACGTAATTATATGGCAGATTCATTAACATTCAATTATGCCCTAAATGCAATAAATTGTTTAAAACTAAACAGTTAACATACATTTATCAAATCAAGATTTTTAAAATGTACAGCAGAATATAATCTAACTTATAAAGAAATAATTTAACAAATAATTGTATTAATTCAATTTATCAACCCCAATGAATATATTAAACAATTCATATAAATATATAAATTCAGTCTCAACAATTGGTATAACTGAGTAGATAATACTTATCCGTATATAATTAGCAAGAATCCAAAGATTGCTAGGATGGACCCTGGTTCAACCTCTTCCATCTGTGAGCAATCTAGGAGAAATAAGGGTACTTTGCCACTCCACACGAATGCTAGTTCCTCTGGAATAATGCTCAACACCCGTGTAATACCCAAGCCTTGGCCAGGACTGTCCTGAGTGCACCTCTGTACCCCAGGTTGGATACACACATAAGATGTGCCCCCTTCTTCATCTTGCTCACAGCCTGCTAACCTAGAATCCTATTCCCACAATGTACAATGCTTGATTACTTCCTCTTTCTTGTGTGTTCTCCATGCTTCTTCTTTCTTTTTGAGAGATATTTTCATGTGCATTCTAAGTCTCACACAAATGCCTTATATAACCTTTTAAGGGGTGGTTTCTAAACCATCACACCCTTTCACAAAGGTTGTCATTAACAATTAGTTAATAAACTTAATAATTCCTCCCTTTTAAAAGGGGTTTTCATAATTATTCTTTATTTATCTCTATTTTAACCAAAGGATCATAATATCCTTTATTTTTCCATCTCATTTTTAATTATAAAGGGTAAATAAACTTTATACTCTTATATTTTCAAAGTCTTGTTCATAAAATAGCCTTCTTTTCCATTTTTGGGAAAAAGTCCCATAACAATTCCCCCCCATAATTAGTCATTGTCTTCAGTAGCTCAAGTTGAATCTACAACATAATTCACCAAAATGATTAGTCAAGTATGGATGTAACACTATCAGTATCCCAATGAATCTACTTCATTTTAACTTCATCTATAGTTATATTTCTAAAAAAAAATTAGATCTTTTCAATAACTCTTCTACTTTAATTGAAACCAAAATGAGATCACATAGAAGTACTTTGTTAATCAATAACATGATTAGAACTATAAGTACATTTTCACATGAATTAGTTCAAGAATTTGTACTTGAGAAGTTAATACAAGTGTATACAATAAATCTCCTATCAAATAATCCTTTAAATTTGGTCATTAGTGTGTAACCTTATCTTTAATACAAATATTTTAATCTTGTATGTGTCACTTCAATATAAAATATACAAAAGTATTATCATGTAATCACATAGTACTTACCTAGTGAATGACATGCATATCCCATACTACTCATCACTGAGTACTATATACTCAAAATACATTCAAAGATGATATTCATGCATTCCGGACTACATGAATATCCTCTTTTCATATACCAAATACAATTGAATGGAAACAAGTACACAATAACTTTAAAACAAAGTTCATATTATTTCACATAGAACTAACATACTTCACCTTGTCATAGGTTCACAAATAATGGATAAAAGCATATGTACAAGGTTATTGGGTTGATCAGGTCCAATAACAAAGTACAATATTTCAAAAGATGGGTTACCAATATTTCTATGCCCTTGGAGTCTTTAAATTCTAGTAGCTATGATCATGGATTTTTTTTCATCTTGTGCCTTTCCTCGGGGTTATATTTTAATCTTATATAGTGAGCTCATAGGAATTTCAATTAATTATCCATGAGCATATGATGTGTAAGATGAATAGATTTTTACTCACAATAATGAGCTGAAGAATTTTATTCTCGATATGAATTTTAATAACCTTCAAGTGTTTCTATAAGTTTGACAACACAAGAAAATTCATGAAAATTTTATATTACATAAACTAGCTTTTTTCCAAATAATTTCTTTAGGAACTTGCATATCACAAAAAGGTTTTATTTATTCTAAGAATGGATTGAGTTTTGCTCTCCCCTTGTAAATTTCAACATGTCCTCATGACAAACAATAACATAATCATTTTGGTTCTCATATCTTGTAAAAGCATTGTTTCATTTCACCTACTAAACACCATATCTCCAAAGTTAATGATCTTGGGACCTATGAGTTATGGGCCCACAATGTAACTTATGTTAAAAAAATGCTTGGTCTATTATTTCTTTCATCATTATTGTTGGATCCTTTATTGTTATAAGACTTTTGACGATATTGTTTAGGTAAGGTCAACTCAACTATAAAGTTTGTTGATAAAAACATCAATAATGGCATACTAAAATGGATATATACATTGAGATAATGAAATAACAAATTGAGGATCCAATCAAAGACAATGAGGAAAATAAGAGAGGTTAACCAAGGAATTTACAAATTTGTTTGGGATATATCAATATGAGAATGCATAGAAGACAGGAGTGTGAGAAAAACCAACTATTTAGAGAGACTATCTTGTTGAAGATTGATTAGTTGAAGTGCCATCTACCCAATCGCTTATCAAGGTATTTTAACTTTATTCAAGATCTCTATGGTAGAAGAGATAAATAATTAGAATGATAAATAATTTTCATGAGGAGAGGCATCATTAGAAAGAAGACAATTAATTAGACAACTGATGTCATCAAAGGAGTTAATGAACTTACATCCAAATAAAGGAGACACTATCAAAGTAAAGAAAATATGCTGGAGCAAAGAAAGTAAAATGAAATCTACGGGAGGAAACCAATAATCTAACACTAAAGCATCAACCTCAATCCTAAGTGAAAACTTGAATTGGAGAAAGCTTTAGCCAAAGCTAAGCATTGTATCACTTATGAAAGAACAAGTGACCAAAGATTATTATACAACTACCCATTCTAAGGAAGAAGATGATTTGTTACCACCATCTTACACAAGTGCATACAATAAATAAATGGATATGAAATGTGAGAAGACAAAATGATGACCATCATGACCATAAAAAAATTGAGAAGATATGGTGTGAGCTTATGGATAATACAAAGAGGAATCGACATCATGGGATAATCCAATTCGTAGATGAAAATTGTGCATCAATTCAAACACACCACCCAAGTTCTAAATAGCCACAATACTCAGTAAGGAATAAAATTTTAAGTAGATTATTGAACCTTGAATGATTTGAGTAGTAATAGATAAAACAAATATGACCACTAATATTGGCCGAACAAACAAAAAAATGCAATGAGTGAAGATAGTTCATAAAAGTTCATGTATAGAAAGGCTCCATTTTTAGTTCAATCAAAATATAGAATATTATATCTACTAAATTACATGTTGCCAAAACATTAATACATATGAAATATAACTTGTTGAAGTCTGCCTTAATAAGGCATAGACTTTACCATGGGTCATAATTTCTTTACAAAGTGCTACCTCACATGTGACACTATTATTATTATGCTTTTTATTTTTATGTTATTTTATCATTACTAAAGTGAACATCGTCTCATGGCAAGAGGAATGTGACCCTCTGAAATAGAATAGATCGAATGATTAAAAAAAAGAACAAGACACAAGAATTCATCTACATTTTTCTTCTAAAAAAATGTTTGATGTATTCAATATCTTACATTCCAACTTATTAATTTATATATCCACTTGATGGAAGGTCTTCCTTTCCAAATATCATTAACAAACACTAATTAGGATCACATATATTTTAATTTGATTTTTTTTTTACGTGGATTCCCTTCACTTTATTCCTATAAACCCAAGCTCCTAAAAATCATTTTTTCTAATCTTTATATACACAATAGGCGCTCCTTTAAATTTTTCTTTGAAACAATGAGAAATATTAAGAAACCCCCACTATTTTCCCGTTTAAATAGATAAATGGGAAGGGACATGTGAAAGTGTTAGCGGCAATGTCCCTTAAGGGTTTAAAATCCCCATAGTAAATATTTTAATCGCTATTTTGTTTTTATTTCCGTGCCATTTTACAATCGTTGTTTTATCCTAAAACGAATGACATCCTTTGAATAGGATGCGACCCTTCGAGCATAGCTTGGTCGAATGAGTATATGGTGTGGGCGGGTATAAGTTGAAAACAACCCAAAAAGAAAAAATTAATGACAAAAGTTCATTCATGGGATAAGGGAGGACAGGGAGAGAAAATTAGAGGAGAGATAAATATTAAAAAATATTATTTGTATAGTATAATAAATAGATATAAGGTAGTGTTTAATTTTGTTTTGTATTTCAACAATAAATATTTATATATTGTATAAAATTGTAAAATTTTGTTATATATATATATATATATATATATATATATATATATATGAAAATGTTAGTGTATACACTTAAAAATGGTTGGAGTCGAATTAAATAAATATTTTAATATTTATTTTATTACTATTCTTCTATCAATAAATAAATATCCGAATTTATTTATTTGGTTCATTATTCCAAATAATTAAATAAAATATCAATTTATTTAATTAATCATTCCTAATTCCTCTAATGTCATATCTAATTAAATAATCCTAAATTATTTAATTATTTCCTCTAAAACAAAGTCTTATGTCTAAATTCTACGTCATCTCATCCTTGTCATCTTCCATGTCATTTGGACACCTCACCGTGTTGCTCCAATAATTAAATATTCTTAATATTTAATTGAGTAATTATCCTCTCAACATGTGCCCTATTTCTTCTCCACATGTGTCCTATTATTTCTCAATCATCTCTATGGTCAAAGACACTTGTCTTCCAAATCCTATATTCTCTCTCACATTCCAACAACCAAGTAGTCCTTCCCCCATGATTTTCTCATAGTCTTCCACTTTTATCTCACTGGGCTTTGTGAGCATCATGACATGTGGCTTATGGTTCCACATATTCCTCTACCTTGTAAACGTAGTAGGAACATCTTCCACCTTTATCTCCCTCATCCCAACCAATTTGATCTCAATCGTACATGTCACAAGACTTGTTCCTCCACCGTGGATCTTTTGACACTTGGGTTTGACCTCTCCTTGGCCTATAAAAGGAAGGTGCCTCACCCTCATTTTCATCATTCACAAGAGCTATCATACTTACATGCTGCAGAAATTCCATCAAGCAATCAAGTGTGCCTTTGGCCCCCCATTTGCATACCATTATCATTATCTCCATTGTTGCATTAGAATCAATATCGTGGCTTTTATCATTAGCTTCATATCCTCATCATTAGCATAGTTTACATTGTTCACATTGCATATTTAAATCCACAAAATTCCATTCATCTCATTGTCATCTTGGAAAGCAAAGAAGTACAATTCTGAGAGCAATATCATCATCAACAAGATCATTGAGAAGATAGGAGACAATGGAACGCACGAGATAAATCAGTTTGCAAGGTATAATTCATGTTTTCTGCATTTTTCTTAGTTTCATTTATGTATTGAATTTGAGTGGGAATTCTAGAATATTTGTGGCATCTTAGTAGGTTCTTACATGTTCTTTCAAATTATCAATCACATTTTGGTGCCCACTATGGGGTCTTCCCCCATTTTTAACTTCCAAATTTGAGTTTTTGGTGTCCTTACAGTTGTAACAGGTCGTTCCTGCGCATTCAATTTCTAGTTCTATGCATCTGTGAAGAAAATATCAGTCCTGTGCATTTAAAACTTCTTTCTATGCATCTGATACTTCTTTATGTGAATTTGCCTTTCTATGCATATAATCCATCTTTCTGGGCATCTGCTATCTGTTTCTGTGCATGTGAAATTTGTCAGTTTTTAGTTTGTCCTTTTGATAATTTTTTATGCTAACTCTTTGTGCGAGTATCATTGATCATCAAAGAAATGTTTTCAAACTATTGACAATGGGTTTTTGTAGGTTTTAGGGCTTGGTTTAGGCATCATTTTTGCATACAATCTTCATCTAGTTTAAATTAGGAGTAATCCAATCTTGCATACAACTTGAATACAATCTTTATCTAGTTTAAATTAGGAGTAATCCAATCTTGCATACAACTTGCATATAATATTCACTTAGTTTCTAATTAGTAGGAGTAATATGATCTTGCATACAATCTTCACTTAGCATAAAATAGGAGGAAGTAATTCAATCTTGTATTACAAATCATCACCTAGTTTAGAATAGGAAGGAGTAATTTTATCTTGCATACAATCTTCACATAGCCTAAAATAGGAAGGTAAATGGACAATGTTGCATTCTACCTTGCATACAAATCATTCACTTAGTCTAACTAGGAGGTTTAAATTAGATAAATCTTGCATACCAAACTTGCATACAATCTAAATTTAGCATAAATAGGAGGAAGTAATTTGATTATCTTTCTTTTGTTGTTATCATGCAAATATGGCACTTTTGTCTTGTGAGATTAGTCACACTTAGTTTAATATAAGCGGTCAATAAACAAGTGTTTGTTGTGCTTGCAAAAGTGATAGGCATATGCTCTCCCCTTGCAACATCTTGGGTGATCAAAACACCAGATTCACTTCCCCTTTTTCTTGTTTACCCTTAGCAAGGCCTGCTCTTGGATTGCAATTCATTCCAGAGAGATGACCTTAAGCAAAGCTTTCCTTCGACCCACTTTATAAATGGGATAAGGCAAAAGCCAAGTCCTAACCAACATCAGCCTTGCCTTTCAGCGCCAAATCAAAAAGAGGTGTATTAGCACTTTGTGGAAATGATTTTCACATTGTGTGAAGTATTTGATACTCTTAGTAGGATTGGTCAAAGCTTTTAGTAGCTTGTTGCATGCTCGCAAGGCGTTGGTCCCTCAAAGTTATTAAGAACCATTGTTTTAGAGACCAAAATCCCTTTACTTGTTGATGCAGGAGGTCAGACCTCTAAAGCCGCCCAACGTTTTCACTAATCATGTGTAGATACAAAAAATTCACTCTTTATGGGGAATGAAACTTGGTATGCCCAAGAAGTGTGTGCTGTGTAAGGGGGAGCCAGTGCTACCAAATTTCTAGTTGTCTGCCTTGATTTAAGTGGTTGGAGAAATCCAAGTTGGGATTCAACAAGTAGTATCTTTGCTCACCTAGGATTGTACTTGTCTTCAAAATTGTATTGAACACCAAATGTCACAAACAAACATCAAATTGTACTGCTTGTTGTGTTTTCTTACCTAAAAACATATAAATCATCAGCAAAAATATTTAGGTTGTATAGAAAAACATGCCTAAAACAAGCAAAATTGATCAAGCACTGCTAAAACATAGAATTATGCATTTGAAACTTTATTCTGCACATTTGACACTTCTTTCTACGCATTCAAATCTTGTTGCGCATATACAAAATCCTGCGGTGCATTTGAACAATCTTGCTGCGCATACATCCTGCTGCACATACAATAAACATTCCTATGCATTTGAAACCCATTCCTGTGCATATGAACTTGTGTATTCACAACAAAGAGCAATTCCTAAGATTTTGAGAAAATATCTTGCAAACAAGCTTTTGATACCCATTTCTACCTAGAATCTATTGGTGAAGTAATTTTAACCATAAAAATTCATCCCATACCCATTTTCAAGCATTTCACTCACCATATCATACTTAGCCATCCTAAAATCAAACAAAATCAAATTTTTCCAAAGGTGTCATTAAGATCTTTATTTTCAAAACAAGACAATTTGGTTAGTTTCCCCTATCAGGATCAATCATCCTCTATCTAGAGACTACACTAAACATCTTGACAAGGTTCGTCTATAACAATAGTGATTCCTATCATCTCTATTTGACTCACCTTGGATCAACACTTTGATTGCTATTCATCATAGCTCAAGACCATTGTTTGAACAAAAGATAAAAAAACCAACCTTAAGAAAGCCTTACCATTGAAATTCATTCAATCTAATCTTTCACCCAAACTACACCCACTAAAAACATCACTTGTATCCACAAGTCTCTCATCCAACTCCATTCATATCTAAAATTTTATGGTTGAAACTAGGTCCCAAACCAAGAGAAGAATAGAAATGGATACATCAAACAATAGCGTACACTCCTCTTCTTCTAGTGATGGAGAGGAAGAAATCCCACATGAAGAACTTGTTAGTGCCTTGCAAGATCCTAAAATCCAAAGAATGATGGATAAGGTCATAACAATGGATCCCCAAAAGTACTTCCTTATGCTAGCACAATAAGGAGAAAAACTACCCGCTAATTTTGATATTTCAAAATTAAAAGAAACGACCTTATCAAACGAAGTAGAAACTTCCAAAAATGGAAAATAAGCTCCCAAAAATGAAAAGACTAAGGATATGTCAAACCCTTTGGATACACCCACACAACAAATCCAAGCCTTACAACAACAACTTGTGGACATTCAAACCAGAACTTCCACAAAACATTACTCATTAGAGGATATATCTCCATATTCTTTTGATAAGAGCTTGGTCATGATACCTTTCCCTTAGAGATTCAAAGTTCCTAAATTTGACAAATATAGTGGGAAAGGTGATCCACAAGACCACATTAGAGAATTTAGCATTGCATGCTTAGAGGTCGCCCATAATGAGACATATCTTATGTGACTCTTTCCACACAGCCTAGGAGGTCAAGCTATGGAATGGTTCTCTCGTCTACCTCCCGAAATCTGAACATTTAATGAACTAGTGGACAATTTTGTGACACACTTCTCCTATAACATTGAACACAAAATTTCAATGTTAGATCTATGCAACAACAAACAAAAAGGTGGAGAATCGTTCGCCACTTTCTTGCAAAGATGGAGACAACTTGCAAGTAAATGTCCTTACCACATCCCCGAGAAGCAAATGATTGAGATGTTTGTCGATAACTTAAACACCAACTTAAGCTATCAAATACAAATCCAATGCCCTATTCTTTTATTGAAATGGGATTACTAATTGAGAAAGCTTTGATAGCAAAAGGACAAATAAAAATCTACAAGGATGTCCCTAGTTCAAACAATAACACGGATAAATCGAGGTTTTGGACTAAAAACAAAAACATTGTAAATGTTGGAGTGGTAGATGCAAAACGCATGACTCCAAAACAACCTATTCTCAACTTATGAAGTCCACACAACAATACTACTCCAAACAAACCCACACACAATGAACCAACAACAAACTTTCCTCCTCACAAAAAATTTACACCATTGGGGGAATCAATCAAATCTAACCTAAGGAAGCTCATATCAAACAACCTCATAACACTTCCTACGGTAAGAGAATATGAACCCAAGTTCAAACCCTCTTGGTGGAAAGATTTTGACTTTTGTGAATTCCATAGAAGCAAAGGTCATAAAACCAATGATTGCCAACGACTGAAAAATACCATCCAAGACTTGATAGATCGCGGAGATATATCAATTGATGGACACACCTCCAATGATGAACATGTGGCATTCAAAAATCCACTCCCTAACTATGAGAAGAGAGGTTCCTCTAAGCAAAACAATAATGGTGGTTGTTGTATGGAAATGTGAACAATAGCATAAAGAACTAAAATCCAATAACACAATAGAAAATGATGCAAAACACAAGTAAACAAGGAATATACCTTTGAAGACCATTTTACCTCTATGCTTCCATTGTTGGCCTATCTTCTCTTGATCTTGGTTGTAATGAAGCCCTCAAAAGTATGTACTCCCTTGCTTGTTGAAGATGACAAGAATAGAATGGTTGTGATATGAATGTGCAATGGAGACTAAACTACTATGCAACTATAATGGAGATGGATTGATGGAGACATGGTGATGATAATGGATTGATAATGTAAGTGCAATGATAACTTTGCCAAAGGCACGCTGTGATGAATTCTGCAGAGTAAGTTTACGAATGTTCAGATGGATATGAAATGAGTATGAAGACCTTGTTTATATAGGTTGAGGGAAGACCAAATCCAAGTGTCATTAGATCCACAATTGGAGGAATTTCTTGAGTTGTGAATAGTTGAGAAAGTTTGAGGGAATGTATGCCAATCAAAAGAGGACAAGTGTCCAAGCTCCTTCATGCAATAGGGGAGTTAACATAATACATTGAAGAGTTAACATAATAGACCAATCAGTTAAGTGAATTGATTGGGGAGTTGACTGAATAGATTGAGGAGTTAACTCAATGGACTAATCAATTAATTAGGTTGATTTGGGAGTTGACTGAATTGACTAATCAGTTAAGTGAATTGATTGATTAGTGAACTCAAATGACTAATTAGTTAACTGATTTGATTGATGAGTTAACTAATTTGATTGGAGAATAAATAGGACATGTGGGTGATGGAATATTAGCTAATTAAATATTAAAATATTTAATTACATGTAGAACATGGTGAGGTGGAAAGGTGAGGGAATAATTAGCTAATTAAATATTCAAATATTTAATTATGTGTGCAACATAGTGAGGTGGAATTATGAAATTAGGACTTTGGAATAGAGGAACTTCAGTATTAATTAAATAATGTGAATTATTTAATTCTGTGAGACATTAGAAGAATTAGGGACTCTAATTAAATAAATTGATTTTTATTTAATTATGGGATAATGAACCAATCAAACAAACATAGAATATTTATTTAACTTATAGAAGAATAAGAATTAAGATAAATATTGAAATATTTACTTAATTCAACCTGAGCCAATTTTAGATGTATACATTTTGCCCCTCTTTGATGCAATGTGTTTTATCATGTTGTTTCAAAGAAATAATTTTTTTTGTGATTTGATACATGCCCCAGTTTTCCCATGGTATAGGTTTTACGACAATAGGATGCCCCCTCAGGAGATTGGGTGAGAAGAATGTGATGACAGGATGATGGACAATCTTGTGATGACATAGGTTGACAGGATAGAAAGGAGGAGAAAATGGAGGATGCAAGATAAGGGATGGATGAAAGAGTTAAATGATATGCTACTCAAGATAAATTGATAACACACACAAGCAAGCAAGCAAGTATGCACAAATGATACAAGAACAAATGAGGTATTGCCCCTGTCTAGCCATAAACTGATGATTAACTGATAACGATTGATGACGATAGTGTTGTCATTGCAGGGAGCGATATATCCCTAGATCAACACAAAGATGTGGGAAAGATATATCCCACTGTCAATGATGATTGACTTATTTGGTTTACGAGAAGATTAGGATCAAAACCCTTGATTGCAATTGGATAATTTTGACAAGAGTGATTTACTCGATTTGTATGGATTAAGGATGGACTCACATTTGGATCAATGCTTGGATTGATTGGATAGATTTGATGATCAGATGAACAATTGGATTGGAGATCGGTGATGTCCCAGTCACTCAAGAGTGAGGGTGACAAGGAAAAGATAATGGTAAGTGAGAAAACAAGATGAATAATGATGAAAGATAACTTAGAAGAATGATTTGGTTAATGGATGAAATGGATCTTTCAACACTTGGAATGAGGTCTAGGATGCGATGCTTATAATGGAATGATATGCAAGTTGATATGTATGGATGTGCGGATTTGTCATCTTCATATATGCAAGTATTTGAAGTACTTTGTTTCATCATTGGGCATTTTTTTGTTTCTTTTCTCTTTAAAATGTTGTAATAAAATACAAGCATCTAGGTATAATTAAACCATGATGACCTGAGTATCTCTTACATGGATTGTGATAGAGCAAGTTGATACAAGAATCTAGTCAAAATTGAATCTAGATGACCTGAGTATGCCTTGCATGTAAACAAACAAGGATTTCCCCCTTTCATGTTTAGACCTCTTAAGTCCTCGATGATCTTTTGCTGATCATGTCATTAGACAAAAGTCGTCACATTACTAAAGTTTAATCCACAAATAGCAAACCAATAAAATAATTATGCCCCCATCATAGCTCCTCTAGTTTTTGACATCCTTGAGTAGCATAGAAAGATGTAATAATGTAAAAAATCAAGACATAAGATTTTAAACCATTTTAATGAACACAAATGTTCTTGCCATAGTTATGTTTTCTTGCAACGAAAACAGATACATTCATCATGATGGTTGAGGTCCATTGTGTCCTATTTATAGGTCAGCTTCTTGGGTCAAGTGTTTTGCTAAAAAAGCGTGTTTACAATGCTGCTTGTTGTCTGGTGATGGTATCATGGTCCTTATTGTTATCCTCTAAGGTTTGTGACATTCAAGAATCCAATTCTCCAACTAGGTTGAGGATTTGCCTCTAGTCAAGCAAAGGAATGAGTTATTACAAATGAACTGACATTGGATACAAAGAAATGTGCCCTAAGGGACTAACCTAGTGCCTCGGGGGATCATTGATAAATGGCCTTGCCTACGTGATGACGTAGAGGCAACGTAGTTCAGGGTGTGGACTTTGTGGACCTAAGACCTAGGCGATGGGAAAGAGAGGACTAGAAGGACAAAAGGATAGGTGAGATAGGATGGAATGGATGGGAAAGTAGCCTCGGGGGCACATCAATGATGGCCTTGCCTACACGATAGCTCAGAGGCGACGTAGTTGGACAATGGTTCAATGGATTGGTTGAGGATGGATGACAAGATTGACGCAAGTCTGGATTGGCAGCTTGATGGAAGAAGGCGATAAGGATGAGTGAACAACTAGCCATGGTAGGTATCTCAATGTGATTGGGTGGATGCAGTTAGGAAGGATGAATGAGGGACAAGGGTGGAAAAGATGGACGAGGCAAGTTTATCACTAGTAGCGCCTGTTTACCAGGTTTTCACCACTTGCTTTTATTTGCATGGTAGCTAAAATACACATGACACCCGTTTGCCAGGTTTTCATCATGGTATCCATCCAAGGTGCCTATTTACCAGGTTTTCACTAGACGATGATTTTTTTGTTGTTTTTCCATTTTTTTTATTTTTTTATTTTGTGATTTTTTTTTGTATTTCTTTGATTTTTTGACTCCCTTGCATTGGGGTTTAGGTGTAGAACTTTCAGAGATGCATGCTATTGATGGGATCATCAAATAGTTCACCTTCTAATGTAGCCAATTGATAAGCACCTGACCCATAAGCAACAATGATGACATAAGGACCCAGCCAGTTGGATTTAAACTTACGTTTCTTCTCTCTGTCTTGCTGATTTCTAGGATTCTCTCTGAGGACTAGGTCACCAACCTGAAATATCTGGGGTTTTACTCTATGGTTGTAACTTCTAGACATCCTTTGTTGATAAGCCTTGAGATGGTTAAAGGCCTGTTGCCTTCTTTCTTCTAGTAGCTCTAACTCTTGAAGTCTGGATACTCTATATTCTTCATCAGAAATGAGTCCTTTTAACGATACTCGCAAGGATGGGATCTTAACTTCAATGGGCAAGATGGCTTCAGAGCCATAGACGAGGGAATTTGGTGTTGCACTTGTGGGTGTGCGAATACTTGTGCAATAGGCCCACAACATAGGATTCAATTGGACGTGCCAATCACAACTGGCATCATTGACAGTCTTTTTTAGGATTTGTAAGATGGTTTTATTCAATACCTTTGCCTGGCCTTTTCCATGGGGGTAATATGGGGTGGAGAAGCAGTGTTGGATATGGAATTTGTCGCATAGTTCTTTGACATCTTGGTTTTTGAATGGTCATCCATTATCAGTGATAATGGATAAAGTGATACCATAGCGGCAAATAATGTAGTTTAGGATGAAAGAGGCAATTTGTTTGCCTGTGACATTGGCTAGTGGTACAGCTTCAATCCACTTTGTAAAGTACTCGGTGGCAGTGATTATGAATTTATGGCCGCTGGATGATGGAGGGTGGATCTTGCCCACTAAGTTGAGTCCCCATTGATAGAAAGGCCAAGGAGTCATTAAAGGCTGAAGCTCCTGTGCTGGTGCGTGTATCAGGTTTCCATGGATTTGGCATTTCTTGCACCTCTTTACAAAATGATAGGAATCTTTTTCCATAGTTGGCTAGTAGTATTCCATACGTATGAGTTTCTTAGCTAGGGTAGGACTACTAGAGTGGGTCCCGCATATACTGTTGTGCACTTCACTCAAGGCAGTTTGATATTCCTCGCTATTGAGACATCTAAGGAGAGTACCATTGAGACTGCATCGATATAAGGTATTGGCAATAATAGCATAACAGGATGCTTGTCAGATGAAGGTTCGCTTTTGGTTATTTGAGAGATCAGGTGGTAGGGTATTCTCTTTAAGATTGTTAAATATTTTTCGGTATAGGGGAGAATCAGATCCTATAATGTGGCAAATGATGTGGGATTCAGGAGTGTCATAAGCAGGATGGGACACTGGCTCTACCGAGAACTCATAGCATGATTGGTTGTTAGGGATGTCAAGGAGAGATGTAATCATTGCCATGATGTTCACTGCTTTGTTCTCTATCCTTGGTATCTGCTCAAAAGAGATTTCAACAAAGTATTATTTGAAGTTGTCTACCATTCATTTGTATGGTATTAACTTCTCATCCTTTGTTTGGTAGTCATCGTCTTGGTTGATGACCAGTTGTGAGTCACCATATACTTGAAGTTCTTTGATGTTCCATTCAATTGCCAGCTTGATGCCAATGACTAGGGCTTCATATTCTGCCACATTGTTAGTGCAAGGAAAGAGTAGTCTGTATGATTTTGGAATAGTGTCTCCACTAGGTGTGATCAACAAGATACATGCCCCAGACCCATGCTGAGTATAGGAGCCATCGAAGTAGAGTTCCCAGGCTGTTGTTGTTATGTAAAAGATGGACTCGTCTAGAAATTTGAAGCTCAAAGGGTTATCATCCATTAAAGGTGCATCTGTCAGCTGATCTGCAAGTACTTGACCCTTTATTGCACACCTGTCTACATACTTGATGTCAAACTCATTGAGTAGCATGACCCACTTGGACAATCTACCTATAAGGGCAGCTTTGTTGAGCAGATACTTTAGTAGAATGATTTTTACTACTAGCTTGATGGGATGCGATAGCATGTAATGTCTCCAATTTTGTGAAGCGAAGACCACAACGAGGCATGCTCTTTCGATTGGCATGTATTGTAGCTCATAACCAACTAGTGTTCTGCTAATGTAATAAATTACTTTTTCTTTCCCTTCATGATTTTGATGTGCTAGGAGAGCTCCTAGAGCTGTTGGTGTGGCGGAGATATAAAGTAGTAGAGGCTTACCTTGGATCGGTGGCATCAATACTAGTGGTTTCATGAGATACTCTTTCAACTGTCGAAATGCATGTTCATAAGAATTAGTCCATTTGAAAGGGATGCTCTTATGTAGGAGGTGTGTGAATGGGTGGCACTTGTCTGCCAATTGAGAAATGAACCTTCTGATAGATTGTAGTTTTCCCTGTAGAGACCTTAGTTGACTAAGATTTTTGGAGGGTGGCATTTCCATGATAGCCTTCACCTAAGCTGGGTCTACTTCAATTCCATTTACAGACACGATGTATCCTAGAAGCTTGCCAGATGTGACTCTGAATATGCACTTCTTTGGGTTGAGGCACACATTGAACTGTTCCAATCTTGTGAAGATTTTGTCTAATACTGCCAAGTGTCCTCTTGTGAGTGATTTTTCCAACATGTCATCTACATAATCTTCCATTATGGTATACATCATGTCATGAAAGATTGTGGTCATAGCTCTTTGATATGTTGCGCCTACATTTTTCAATCCAAATGGCATGACACACCAACAACAGGTGCCCCATGGACATGTGAATGCGGTCTTGTGTTGGTCCTTAGGTGCAATTTTGATCTGGTTGTATCTTGAGAAGCCATCCATTAATGACAACATGGTGTGACCTACCCTGAGATCTACAATAATGTCAATGTTTGGCAAAGGGAAATCATCTTTTGGATAAGATTTATTTAGGTCCCTGAAGTCATTACACAGTCGAAATCTTCCATCTGGTTTGGTAACTGGCACTATATTTGAAATCTGCTCAAGATAGTCTATCGGTCTGATGAACCCAACATCTAGCAGCTTCTTCAGTTCTTCTTTTACCATGAGGGCGACATACGGATGCATCTTCCTGAGTTTCTACTTAATTGGCTTAACTCCTGGAGCTAAGGATAAGTGATGCATTATGAGATTTGGATCTAGCCTTGGCATATCTGCATAGGACCAAGTGAAATTGATTTGTTTCCTTCTGAAGAATTCAGTGAACTCTAGTTTTCCCTGTGCAGTTAAAGATTGTGCCATATGGATCATCCTTGGATTATCACCTGTACTAACATTGATCTTCTCTACTGGTTCTATCAAGATTGAGGATCTCTCTTGATGTGTTAGATTGGGGAGAGGGTCAAGCCTTTCATCCTTTGGCGCCTCAAAGAGGTTTTCACCGTTGGATACGCCTTTCATATTTTTACTATTTTCATGATCTAATACTACCGTAGAGCGGTTTTCACCTTTAGATCTTTCTTTCATTTTTACATTTTTGAAACTGAAAGGATTGGCACTCTCTCCAAAATAAGCCCTGTCATTGAGTTCTATGGCATAGCCAGCCCTGTGATCCCCTGCAGGTATATGGTCCGTAAGATCTAGAAAGTCTATGATGGCTTCATCATTTTGAAAGGTATCGAGCTCAGGGGGAGTGTCTTGTAGGTCCTAATCTATGAGTTCTAGATGCACTAGTGGTAGAGGGTCATTGGGTTGGTCTGTTTCAAGGACATTGAAGGTCAAGATGGAGGAGTTAAGGTGGTCATTATAAGCATTGACAATGCCTGCAATGGTACTCTCCACAAGTTGATCTGTCAAGTGCAGTATCATTCTTTCCTTATGAATCTCACTATCGTTATTATGTGGGTTGAAATCTAAAGGTCTAGCCCTTGGACTTTGTCCCCTATTATTTGCATTGGTAGGGTCATACTCATGGACCACATCTATGTCTTTTTCATCACAAGATAGTTTAGAGAGACTATCCCATTCATATTAATTGGAGTCAGTCTTACTCCATCCTTGCAGTTGGTGAATTTGATCTACTAGGTTAGTAGTAAATGTTTCTAGTTGTTTGCCTTTATGCTTATATGTTCTTTTGGTCTTTGCTTTGCCGGTCTAGCCTAGCCCTGTAGTGTCTCGAGCTTTTAATGTAAGAGGTTGGATAGGTTCAGTGATACCTTCCCTTTTCAATCTAATGGGCCCATGACCTTCATACCCCATTCTTTGTAGTATTGAGAATCATTAACCATATTGTTCAGTTTGCACTGTGGAGTGATGGTCGTGTTGCTTGGATAGACTATCTTCATCCTTATATAACCATTGTAAGATGTCATTTTCATCGCTCTCCTCTTCAAGGCTTCCTCATTTGATAAACAAACCTTTAGTAGTTTCTAAGGCCTTGGGTTTCCTCATGCAAGGCTTTCCATAGGATCTGGTAGAGAGAGGGAGTTGTGCTAAGAAAAAGGATTGAGCAATTGTGTATTCACTGAGACCATTATCTTTGAGCTTCTCACGAATCTCACTATCGTTATTATGCAGGTTGAAATCTAAAGGTGTAGCCCTTGGACTTTGTCCCCCATTATTTGCATTGGTAGGGTCATACTCATGGACCACATCTATGTCTTTTTCATCACAAGATAGTTCAGAGAGACTATCCCATTCATATTCATTGGAGTCAGTCTTACTCCATCCTTGCAGTTGGTGAATTTGATCTACTAGGTTAGTAGTAGATGTTTCTAGTTGTTTGCCTTTATGTTTATATGTTCTTTTGGTCTTTGCTTTGCCGGTCTAGCCTAGCCCTATAGTGTCTTGGGCTTTTAATGTAAGAGGTTAGATAGGTTCAGTGATACCTTCCTTTTTCAATCCAATGGGCCCATGACCTTCATACCCCATTCTTTGTAGTATTGAGAATCCTTAACCATATTGTTTAGTTTGCACTGTGGAGTGATGGTCGTGTTAAAGATGGAGGAGGTAAGGTGGTCATTATAAGCATTAACAATGCCTGCAATGGTACTCTCCACAAGTTGATCTGTCAAGTGCGGTATCATTCTTTCCTCATGAATCTCACTATCGTTATTATGCGGGTTGAAATCTAAAGGTCTAGCCCTTGGACTTTGTCCCCCATTATTTGCATTGGTAGGGTCATACTCATGGGCCACATCTATGTCTTTTTCATCGCAAGATAGTTTAGAGAGTAGTCTAAAGGTTCCATGAGTGGGCAGTCAAAGAGTAGAAGACCACAACCCTCGCGGAAGCCTCAGGGAGGAATGTCATGCTTCATATGTGGTCGTCCAGATCATTTCTCTAGGGAATGTCCGGAGAGGCAGAGATTAACAGCAACAACAGATGAAGCAACTCTGAGAGGGTCTACTCCTGGCATGGGAGCAATGTCAGTTCTTGGAGCTGTGAAACAAGCAGCTCTTGCAACACCGGCTGCTCCATCCAAGGCGGAATGTAAGCATCACTTGTGTTTCATACATATGCTGATCAGAAATCAGACAACGGTTGTAATGGTGGACACCGGAGCAACCCACAACTACATTTCGCTCAAGAGGGCACAAGAATTTGGTCTGAAGTTTGGTATGAGGACAAGCTCATTCAAGACCGTCAACTCACCACCTAGAAAAGTAGAAGGCATCGCTGGAGATGTGGATTTGAAGGTAGATTAGTGGGGTGGCAAAGTAGATTTGTTGGCTATCACCATGGAAGATTTTAACATGATACTTGGTTAGGAGTTTATAAGGGCAGGGAAGATTGCAGTGATTCCACACTTGGGTACTCTCTTGTTTTTAGATCCATTGCAGACGTGCATGGTGAAGATGACAAGGAAGAGGCAGTCAGGGATGATGCAGATGATTTATTCAGTGGGACTCAAGAAGGCATCAAGGAAAGTGAAAGAACCTCTTTTCTTGGTTGCATTGTTGGGAGGTTGGGATGAAGTTGAGGAGTCGTGATCCACACCAATTCCAGCTGGCATTGAGAAAGTCATCAAAGCATACGAAGATGTTATGCCAGAGCAATTACCTGCATCTTTGCCATCAAGGCGAGTGATAGACCACAAGATCAAGCTGGAGACAGGGGGAAGACCTCCAGCCCGGGCGCCATATCAGTTGTCCGGACCAAAGATGGTCGAGCTGAAGAAGCAGCTTGCAAAATTACTTGAGGCTAGTTTCATATGCCCATCCAGATCACCTTACGGAGCACCTGTTTTGTTTCAAAAGAAGAAGGATGGGGCATTGAGACTATGTGTTGATTTCTAGGCCTTGAACAAGATGACCATTAAGAACAAATACCTACTACCCCTCATTGCAGACTGCTTTGATCGCCTAACAGGGGTGAGATTCTTCACAAAGCTGGACTTGAAGTAGGGATATTATCAAATCAGGATAACTGTAGGGGATGAAGAAAAGGCAAATTGTGTTACTCGGTATGGAGCATTTGAATTCATGGTGATGTCATTTGGGCTGTGTAATGCACCCGCAATGTTTTGCACACTGATGAATGATGTGTTTCGACCCCTGCTGGACAAATTAGTCATGGTGTATCTAGACGACATCCTCATCTACAGCAGGACCATGGAGGAGCACAGATAGCACTTGGCAGAGGTATTCAAGCTATTGAGGCAACATCAGCTCTACATGAAGAAAGAAAAGTGTTCCTTCACTCAGGAGAGAGTGGATTTCCTTGGGCATGTGAGTGGGGGAGGAACCATTTGCCCAGATCCTGTGAAGTTGCAAGCCATCAAAGATTGGGAGCTGTTGAAGTCGGTTCATGAAGTGAGGTAGTTTCTAGGCTTGGTGAATTACTACCGGAGATTTGTGCAGAGCTACTCAAAAGTTGCATCACCTCTCACAGATCTTTTAAAGAAGGACAAGAAATGGTATTGGTCAGATAAATGTCAAGCAGCATTTGAAGATCTGAAGAGGAGGTTGACAACCAAGCCAGTGTTGGCACTTGCAGATTTTGCCAAACCATTCAAGGTCCAGACGGATGCATCAGATTATGCCATTGGGGGTGTGCTCATGTAGGATGGGCATCCGGTCGCATTCGAGTCGAGGAAGTTGAATGATAGAGAAAAGAACTACCCTGTGCACGAGAAGGAAATGACAGGGATAGTTCATTGTTTGAGAGTTTGGCGGCATTACTTGCTGGGTGTGCCGTTCATAGTCAAGACAGATAACATCTCCTCAACATATTTCAAGACTCAACAAAAGATGACTCTGAAATAGGCAAGATGGCAGGAGTTTCTTGCAGAATTTGACTTTGATATTCTCTTCAATGCCTGGTCCATGAGTATGACCCTACCAATGCAAATAATGGGGGACAAAGTCCAAGGGCTAGACCTTTAGATTTCAACCTGCATAATAACGATAGTGAGATTTGTCCATTTGAAAGGGATACTCTTATGTAGGAGGTGCGTGAATGGGTGACACTTGTCTTCCAATTGAGAAATGAACCTTCTAATAGATTGTAGTTTTCCTTGTAGAGACCTTAGTTGACTAAGATTTTTGGAAGGTGGCATTTCCATGATAGCCTTCACCTGAGCTGGGTCTACTTTGATTCCATTTGCAGACATGATGTATCCTAGAAGCTTGCCGGATGTGACTCTGAATACGCACTTCTTTGGGTTGAGGCACACATTGAACTGTTCCAATCTTGTGAAGATTTTGTCTAATACTACCAAGTGTCCTTCTCTTGTGAGTGATTTTTCCAACATGTCATCTACATAATCTTCCATTATGGTGTGCACCATGTCGTAGAAGATTGTGGTCATAGCTCTCTGATATGTTGCGCCTGCATTTTTCAATCCAAATGGCATGACACACCAACAATAGGTGCCCCATGGACATGTGAATGCGGTCTTGTGTTGGTGCTCAGGTACAATTTTGATCTGGTTATATCTTGAGAAGCCATCCATTAATGACAACATGGTGTGACCTACCCTGAGATCTACAATAATGTCAATGTTTGGCAAAGGGAAATCATCTTTTGGACAAGATTTATTTAGGTCCCTGAAGTCATTACACAGTCGAAATCTTCCATCTGGTTTGGCAACTGGCAGTATATTTGAAATCCACTCAGGATAGTCTATCGATCTGATGAACTTGACATCTAGTAGCTTCTTTAGTTCTTCTTTTACCATGAGGGTGACATACAGATGCATCTTCTTGAGTTTTTGCTTAATTGGCTTAGCTCCTGGAGCTAAGGATAAGTGATGCATTATGAGATTTGGATCTATCCTTGGCATATCTGCATAGGACCAAGCGAAATTGATTTGTTTCCTTTTGAAGAATTTAGTGAACTCTAGTTTTTCTTGTGCAATTAAAGATTGTGCCATATGGATCATCCTTGGATTATCACCTGTACTGACGTTAATCTGCTCTACTGGTTCTATCAAGATTGAGGATCTCTCTTGATGCGTTAGATTAGGGAGAGGGTCAAGCCTTTCATCCTTCGGCGCCTCAAAGAGGTTTTCACTGTTGGATACGCCTTTCATATTTTTACTATTTTCATGATCTAATACTACCGTAGAGCGGTTTTCACCATTAGATCTTTCTTTCATTTTTACATTTTTGAAACTGAAAGGATTGGCACTCTCTCCAAAATAAGCCCTATCATTGAGTTCTATGGCATAGCCAGCCCTGTGATCCCCTGCAGGTATATGGTCCCTAAGCTCTAGAAAGTCTATGATGGCTTCATCATTTTGAAAGGTATCGAGCTCAGGGGGAGTGTCTTGTAGGTCCCAATCTATGAGTTCTAGATGCACTAGTGGTAGAGGGTCATTGGGTTGGTCTGTTTCGAGGACATTGATGGTCAAGATGGAGGAGTTAAGGTGGTCATTATAAGCATTGACAATGCCTGCAATGGTACTCTCCACAAGTTGATCTGTCAAGTGTGGTATCATTCTTTCCTCATGAATCTCACTATCATTATTATTTGGGTTGAAATCTAAAGGTCTAGGCCTTGGACTTTGCCCCCCATTATTTGCATTGGTAGGGTCATACTCATGGACCACATCTATGTCTTTTTCATTACAAGATAGTTCAGAGAGACTATCCCATTCATATTCATTGGAGTCAGTCTTACTCCATCCTTGTAGTTGGTGAATTTGATCTACTAGGTTAGTAGTAGATGTTTCTAGTTGTTTGCCTTTATGCTTATATGTTCTTTTGGTCTTTGCTTTGCCGGTCTAGCCTAGCCCTGTAGTGTCTCGGGCTTTTAATGTAAGAGGTTGGATAGGTTCAGTGATACCTTCCTTTTTCAATCCAATGGGCCCATGACCTTCATACCCCATTCTTTGTAGTATTGAGAATCCTTAACCATATTGTTCAGTTTGCACTATGGAGTGATGGTCGTGTTGCTTGGATAGATTGTCTTCATCCTTATATAACCATTGTAGGATGTCCTTTTCATCGCTCTCCTCTTCAAGGCTTCCTCATTTGATAAACAAACCTTTAGGAGTTTCTAAGGCCTTGGGTTTCCTCATGCAAGGCTTTCCATGGGATCTGGGAGAGAGAGGGAGTTGTGCTAAGAAAAAGGATTGGGCGATTGTGTATTCACCGAGACCATTATCTTTGAGCTTGAGGCCGGATTGGGGTGCCTTAGATGTGGAAGGGAGTGAAGTTGGGTCAACATGGGATGAAGATTAAGTAGAGGCACGGTTATTGGGAATTACAACGTCAGGTTTAGATTGTATCAAGTTGCAATATTGAAATGGATTTGGATCACATTGGATGGTGATTTCGTGGCCTTCATGGGGGAACTTGATACATTGGTGGTAGGTTGATGACACTGCCTTCATAGCATGTATCCAAGGTCTTCCCAGGAGAATATTAGATGCAAGATCCATGTCAAGCACTTGACACACTACATCCTTTACTATAGGTCCCACTCTAATAGGCAAAACAACAGTTCCCTTTGAAGTTCTTTCCTCTTCATCATAAGCTTTGATGGTGATTTTCTTTTTAGGATCGATAGCATTCTCCAAAAACCCCAATGTAAGGATTATCTTCAAGGTGCAAATATTTAAACCAGCTCCTCCATCGATTAGAACCCTTTTGATTTTATGCTTTTGGATGAAGGCTTCTACATACATTATGAGGTTGGGTGATGGACATGTCATCCTTTTCAATAAATGATAGTAAATGAGGTGTGGTAATATGACCTACCATGGTCTGAAATTGTTCTTTAGTGAGGTTTGTTGGGACGGTGGCTTCCGAAAGAGCTTGGTCAAGTATGGCTATGTGGGATGGGGACATACACAGGAGTTCCAAGATGGAGATGTGTGCGGGTGTCTTGTGAAGTTTATCCAGGATGTTGTACTAGTTGGATGGAGATGATGGCTTGGATGGGGCTCCCTTAAGAGTAAATTTTCCACCGCGAGTGGTCACATTACAATCAGGGGTTTTATTTATAGTGATTACATTGATATGTGAATCACTCTTTGAAATGTGGTTAACAACATAGTCGTATGACACGTTTGTATAATTCATGTTGTTAGCCCCACTTCTGTTTTGATTTGAAGTCCCTCCCTTCTCATAGTTGGGGAGTGGATTCTTGAATGCTAAGTGATCATCATTAGAGGCATGTCCATCAAGTGATACCTTTTTTTGGTCCAATAAGTCTTGAATGGTGTGTTTGAGTGCTTAACAGTCATTAGTTTTGTGTCCCCTATTTTGGTGATATTCACAGAAGTCAGTGTCATTCCACCAAGGAGGTTTAACTTTTGGCTCATAATCCCACGCCGTTGGAAGCGTTATGAGATTATTTGATATTAGCTTCCATAGGGTGGATTCTAATTTTTCCCCTAGACGTGTGAACTTTCTTTGAGGAGGATAGTTTGTAGATCATGATTCAGTGTTTCGCTGTTTATTTTGTGGGGGGTTGCTTTGTGGGCTTGAAAAGTTGAAAATTGGTTGTTTTGGTGCCACTTTTTTGGCATCAACCACCCCATCATTCATGATGTTCTTATTTTTAGTCTAAAATCATGGTTTATCTGTGTTGGCATTTGCACTAGGGGTGTCCTTGTAAAGTTTGATTTGACCCTTTGCTATCAAAGCCTTTTTAATGAGCAAACCCATCTCAATGACCTTACTAAAAGAAGTAGGGTATTGGATTTGAATTTGATAGCTAAGATCTGAGTGTAGGCTATGGACAAACATTTCAAGCATTTTTTTTCTGGTATATGATATGGACATTTTCTTGCCAATTGTCTCCATCTTTGTAAGAAAGAGGTGAAGGATTCTCCACCTTTTTATTTAATGTTACAAAGATCTAACATTGAGATTTCATGCTCAATATTGTAGGAGAAGTATGTGAAAAACTTATCCACTAGTTCATTGAAAGTTTGAATGCCAGGAGGTAGCCGTGAGAACCATTCGATAGCTTACCCTCCCAAGCTCCTTGCGAATAGTCACATGAGATAGGTGTCATTGTGGGTAACTTTGAGACATGCTACACTAAATTCTCTAATGTGATCTCGTGGATCACCCTTTCCTTGATATTTGTCAAATTTTGAGGGGAAAGGTATCATGATCAAGGTCTTGTCAAAAGGATATGGTGAAATATCCTCTAGAGAATAGTGTTTTGTTGATGCTCCTATTTGAATGTTGGTGAGCTGTCGCTGCAAGACTTGGATTTGTTGAGTCAATAAGTCTAGAGGGTTCATGGTATCCTTCGTCTTCTTAGAATTGGAAGCATTAAGATCAATTTTGGGAGTATCTTTATCTCATTTGGAGCCATCTTTCGATGACTCAGCTTCATAGGATGCATTGTTCTCTCTTAGATCCGAGAGATCAAAGTTAGAGGGCAACTTAGCTCCTTGTTGAGCTAACACGAGGAAGTATTTTTGAGGGTTCATGTTTAGGACTTTGTCCATCATCTCAAGAAATTTTGTGTCCTGTGAGGCACCAATTACTTCCTCATATGGGATTTCTTCCTCCAACTCATTGTGAGGTGGAGATGTTATGTCTTTGTTCAAAGGATCCATATCTTGCTTTTCTTTAGATTTTGATCTAGTGTCAACCATAAAAACTATTTGGTGGGGATGAGTGTTAGATGAAGATGCTTGTGAAGGGATGCTTTGGGGTTGTTGAGATGACAATATTTTTCCTAAGCTTTGAATTTTGATCTACGGTTTGCTCAAACAAATGTGCTCTTGAGGTAAAAGATAGTCAAAGTAGGGGGAATCAATCACCGCTATTGATATGGACTACTTTTATCAAGATAACACTAGTGTAGTTCTGAGATGAAGGATGATATATCCTGGTATGAAACTAGCTAGATTTTTGCTTTGAGTTTTAGAAGATTTCAATGACACCTTAGTAGGAAACTTGTTTGTTTTGCTTGATGTTTTTGCTATGGATGATATGGCAAATGGAATTGTTTTGGAAAAAGGATGCGAAATAGATTTGTATGGTTTTCCTGAGATCATAAACGAGGTATATGCAATAATGGATATCCTAAAATGAATTTCTTTTCTCCTCAAGATGTGTGGAAGTGCTTTTTGTTTTCTGAGTTTTGTAGAGGGTTTACCTTTTTGTTTCAATTTTTTTTGGCTTGTTTTCAAATTTTTTTTGGTTTTCTCTGTTTTGAGCTTGCTTTTGTCTCTTTTTTCAATAATGGCAAGGAAGACATAGCAAACACGAAGAATATTTTCATGATTTTTGATTGTTTTTGTATTTTTGGATTTTTTTGACAAAAAGCAAGTACAACCCTAGGCTGGTAAGGACAATATAAACTAAATTCTCACTATTTCTAGTGAGGCATCTTCAGGAGGTGATAATTGCCCTTCCTTGCACCAGTTTATAGGGGATTTTGGCTTCTAAAACAAGGGATAATTAGTAAGTGCAACCGTTCGATTGGTAATACATGCGACAACACTACTCTCTGTTATGGAGTCTCCTTGCCTTCAAGGGTTATGCCTTGGAGGGTTTTTAGGGAGGTTGGCTGTTGGTATAACTAAACAACACTCGTTGATTGAAGCTTTCTCTCCAAACACAATTTATTTATAGTGGCTTGGTAGAGCTTGGCTTTAGCTTGTTACCACTTAAGGTCGTTCCCACTTGGATGGAAGGATATCCAAGGGTAGGCCTCTCTAAAGGTTAAACATGTAGAATGATAGGTTTGGCATTTTGGTCACCCAAGTAAGGGGAGAGCATAGGCCTATTATCATTTTTAAAACACGGAGAACAATGGTTCTTTAATCACTAGTTAAAAATAAAGAAACTAAATGTGTTAATCTACCAAGCACAATCCATTTGACTAGATAGCAATAACTTTGAAAAGGTGGTTCATTTTATCCCTTAAACAGATCTATGTGAAGGTTGTTTGTTGCAAAATAAAAGGAAACAAGTTACTTTCCCCTAAGTTAAGCTAGATGAGAGATTTGTAATTGTAAGATTGACCTGAAAGATTTGTTCAATTTTTAACCACCTAAGTTGGGACTAAGTGCAAGTTGAAATGCCACAATACTATTTACTTCCTCCTAGTTAATAACTAACTAAATATAGTATGCAAATTGTATGATAATGCCTAATCCAAGCCCATTCAACACTTAGTGAAAAAAAATGATTGTCTTCTGTGGATGTTCTGCACCAAAAACTAGATTAGTATTCTCCTGATGTCCACCTGTAGTCCACAAAAACAAAAAATGAATCAAGAAGTTTGCAAATCAAATGTTTAGGTGAAAAACACATAATATGGAAAATATCACGAGAATATGATTTTTGACAGAAAAATAGATATTAAAATCAGAATCTTCATGAAATTCTATGCTATTTTTAAAAAAATTCATGAAAATTCATTAAAAAATGCAAAAGTTATGGCCATTTGAAGTTCCCAAAGAAGGTTGACATTGCCTGATAAATACCTGATGATTTTGACCCAGTGGGCTGAAAATACCTATACCATTGTGAAGTTCGTCGAATCAGCTTTCCAACGACTATAAATTTGTAAAAATCGGACCTCCTTGCAAAATGTTATGCTAAAAAGAAAAAAATACCCCTATTTTGACAATATTATCACTTTAAAAAAAAATTAAATAAACAAATAAAAGAAAGATTAAAGTTTTAACATTAAAATTTTAAAAAAATTTAAATTATAACATTAAAATAAATAACCTAACCCTAAATTATTTTGTTTGTTTTTTCTTTGTATTTGTTTTTTTGTTTTTTTTGTTTTATATTATTTTTTGTTTGTTTGATTGTGCAGGGTGATTGCAGGTGGGTGGAGGTGGTGGCTAGGAGGCGGATCGACGGAGGTGGAGCTATGGGTTGGAGGCAGAGGGTGGTGGGATGGCTAAGGGTTGGTGGTGGATCAACAGAGGAAGGAGGGACAGAGGGACGACGATGTAGCAGGTGGCGATGGCGAGTTTTGGGGAGGTAGGGGGGATGCCAAAATGTTGTATGGAAATGTGAACAATAGCATAAAGAACTAAAATCCAATAACACAATAGAAAATGATGTAAAACACAAGTAAACAAGGAATATACCTTTGAAGACCATTTTACCTCTGTGCTTCCATTGTTTGCCTATCTGCTCTTGATCTTGATTGTAATGAAGCCCTCAGAAGTATGTACTCCCTTGCTTGTTGAAGATGACAAGAATAGAATGGATGTGATATGAATGTGCAATGGAGTCTAAAGTGCTATGCAACTATAATGGAGATGGATTGATGGAGACATGGTTATGATAATGGATTGATAATGTAAGTGCAATGATAACTTTACCAAAGGCACACTGTGATGAATTCTGTAGAGTAAGTTTACGAATGTTCAGATGGATATGAAATGAGTATGAAGACCTTGTTTATATAGGCTGAGGGAAGACCAAATCCAAGTATCATTAGATCCACAATTGGAGGAATTTCTGGAGTTGTGAATGGTTGAGAAAGTTTGAGGGAATGTGCGCCAATCAGAAGAGGACAAGTGTCCAAGCTCCTTCATGCAACAGGGGGTTAACATAATAGATTGAAGAGTTAACAAAATAGACCAATCAGTTAAGTGAATTGATTGGGGAGTTGACTGAATAGATTGAGGAGTTAACTCAATGGACTAATCAGTTAACTCGGTTGATTGGGGAGTTGACTGAATTGACTAATTAGTTAAGTGAATTGATTGATTAGTGAACTCAAATGACTAATTAGTTAACTTATTTGATTGATGAGTTAACTAATTTGACTGGAGGATAAATAAGACATGTGGGTGAGGGAATATTAGCTAATTAAATATTAAAATATTTAATTACATGTGCAACATGGTGAGGTGGAAAGGTGAGGGAATAATTAGCTAATTAAATATTCAAATATTTAATTATGTGTGCAACATAGTGAGGTGGAATTATGAAATTAAGGCTTTGGAATAGAGGAACTTTAGGATTAATTAAATAATGTGAATTATTTAATTATGTGAGACATTAGAATTAAGGACTCTAATTAAATAAATTGATTATTTAATTATGGGATAATGAACCAATCAAATAAACATAGAATATTTATTTAACTTATAGAAGAATAAGAACTAAGATAAATATTGAAATATTTACTTAATTCAACCTGAGCCAATTTTAGGTGTATACAGTGGTAACAATGCCAACTACACAAATGTATCATATGAATACACCGTTAACCATATCTCCGAAAGTGATTCACATGTAAATGTGATCACTATAAATAACAAACCCGATTGTAATGTTACCACTCGTCATGGAAAGATTACTCTCCAAGGGGCTCCACCTAAACCATATTCCATATCCAACCAGTATAATGTCTTAGACCAACTCCATAAGACACCTGCACATATATCTATATTGGAGATTTTGCATCTTTCACGATCCCGTAAGGCTATCCTAGAAAAAGCTCTATTGGAAACCACAATGCCAACAAATCTTGACCAAGAGCAATTTCAAGACATGGTAGGACATCTCACTACCCCTCACTTCCTATCTTTTACCAAAAAAGATGACATGGCCATTACCCAACCTCACAATGCATCCCTTCACATCGAAGCCCTCATTCATAAACATAGAATAAAATGGGTCCTTATAGATGGAGGGGTAGGTTTAAATATTTGCACACTAAAATTAATTCTTACATTGGGGTTCTCTGAGAATGTTGTTGATCCAAAGAAGAAGATCACAATCAAGGCATATGATGAAGAAGAAAGGACATCCAAAGGCACTATTGTTTTTCCAATAAGAGTTGGAGTGGTGGAAAAAGACGTGGTTTGCCAACAACTTGACATGGAACTAGCCTACAATATTCTCCTTGCCCAACCTTGGATACATGCAATGAAGGTTGTACCATCCACCTATCATCAATGTATAAAGTTCTCACACAATTGCCAAGAGATTACTATCCAAGGTGATCCCGATCCATTCCAATACTGCAACACTATCAAGTCAAAGCCTAAAGTTTTCATACCCACCAACCGTGCAAGTTCATCCTCTACCGCCAGTGTTGACCCAAGCTCAATATCTTCTACATCCAAAACCCCTAAATTAAAAGTCAATCTCAAAGACAAAGGTGTAGGAGAATATTACATAGAACAAACCTTTTGTCTTGAGCACTTACCCCTATCACCCAAGTCTTATGGCAAACCCTTTATGACCAAACTATGGTCTTTAAAGACTCCTAAAGGTCCTTTTATCAAATGGGGTAATCTATTAGATGAAAGTGATGAGAAAGATGTCCTTCCATGGCTATACGAAGGGGAATATAGTGAATCCAAGCTACAAGACCATCCACCCCAATTACAAATTGATCAATATGGCCCAAGTTTTACTATGTTACAGAGAATGGGATATGATGGTCATAGTCCCATAGACTTGAGAAAAGAAGGCATCATGTAACCCATACAACCTTCTTCCTTAACAGACTGAGACACTATAGGGCTAGAGTACCAAAGAAAAGACAAGGAAAAGGTTACCACTATTCTAGTTGAGAAAATTCACAGGTTACAAGAGGGGAGTGAAATAGACTCTAACGAATGGGAATGGGAGAGTCTTTTTGAGATACCTTGTGAAGATAAAGGTATTGATGCGGTTCAAGCATATAGCTCAACATATACACACCATGAGGGTCAAAGCTCAAGGTCTAGACCACAAGAGTTTGATTTGCAAAACACTGAGAGTGAGTCCCATGAGGAAGGTTGGATGTCACACTTAATAGATAATATTAAGGGGAGTACTGTTTTAGACCTTGTAAATATCCCCACAAACCTAGACAACTCCTCCATCTTAACCATCATTACCATTGAGTCATACCAACCTGATGATCCACTACCATTGGTAAATCTCAAACTTATAGATTGGGAACTACAAGAGGCCACCAAACTAGATAAATTTTAAAATGACAATGCTATCATTGACTATCTAGAACTCAGGGATCACTTACCATCAGGAGATCATAAAGCTGGATTTACTATAGAATTCAATGATGTGGCTTATTTTAGAGGGAGTGCCAAGCCTTTCAGTCACAAAAATGTAAAACTAAAAAAATAGATCTAATGGTGAAAACTGCTCTGCAACAGTGTTAGATCATGAAAAAGACAAAATAAAGGGTCTATCCAATGGTGAAAACCTCTCTAAGGCACCAAAGGATGAAATGCTTGACACTCTCTCCAACCCTACATATTAGGAGAGATCATCAATTTTGATAGAACCATCAGAACCTGTCAACATTGGCACAGAAGATAATCCATTTAGCAGAATCTTTATCTAAACAAGAGAAGACAAAATTCATCAAATTCTTCAAACAGAGGCAGATTAATTTTTCTTGGTCCCATATGGATATGCATGGACTAGATCCAGATCTCATAATGCATCACTTATCACTAGCTCCAGGAGCTAAACCAATAAAACAAAAGCTCAGAAAGATGCATCTGCATATAGCACTATTAGTAAAAGAAGAATTGAAGAAGCTATTAGATGTTGGATTTATCAGATCAATTGACTATCCAGAATGGATTTCTAATATTGTCCCTATTTCAAAACTAGATAAGAGGATCAGAATTTGCAGTGATTTTAGGGAGTTGAATAAAGCTTGCCCCAAGGATGACTTTCCTTTGCCTAATATTGACATCATTATAGACTTGACAATGGGGCATACAATGTTATATCTCAAGGATGGATTTTCTGGCTACAATCAGATCAAAATAGCACCAAAAGATCAACACAAGACCACTTTTGCATGTCCATGGGGTACGTATTGCTGGAACGTGATGCCATTTGGACTGAAAAATGTAGGAGCAACATACTAGAGAGTAATGACCGCAATTTTCCATGATATGATGCATACCATCATAGAAGATTATGTAGATGACATTCTAGGCAAATCAATTACTAGAGAAGAACATTTGTAGGTATTAGACAAGATTTTTCAGAGACTGGAGTAATTCAACATCCACTTAAATCGAAAGAAGTGTGTGTTTGGAGTTACATCTGGTAAACTTTTAGGATATATAGTTTCAACCAATGGAATCGAGGTGGATCCGACCAAAGTGAAAGCAATAATGGACATGCCACCACCTAGAAATATCAGTCAACTAAGGTCATTGTAAGGAAAGTTGCAATCTGTTCGTTGGTTTATCTCACAATTAGCCGATAAGTATCATCCTTTCACTCATCTCCTACATAAGAACATTCCTTTCAGATGGGATGAGATGTACGAATAGGCCTTCCAACTCCTAAAAAACATATCTGATGAATCCACCGATCTTGATGCCACCCATACAAGGCAAACCTCTTCTGCTTTATATTTCAACAACACCAACAACACTAGGAGCCTAATAGCACTAGGAGCCCTACTAGAACAACAAGACTATGATGGAAAGGAAAGTGATATTTACTATATTAGCTAGACATTAGTCAGATATGGGCTACAATACATGCCTATTGAATGAGCATGTCTTGCCGTTGTTTTTGCATCCTAGAAACTAAGACATTATATGCTCAGTTATTCAATCAAACTGGTGGCCAAGATAGATCCATTGAAGTATTTGCTCAATAAAACAACCCTGACAGGTAGATTATCAAAGTGGGTAATGATTCTCAGTGAGTTTAACATTGAATATGTAGACATAAGAGCAATAAAGGGTCAAGTCATTGCAAATTAGTTAGCAGATACACCATTGAATGATGTTAATCCATTATAATGTTGAGTTTCCAGATGAAGCCATATTCAACAAAACAACCCAATCATGGAAACTCCATTTTGATGGATCCTATACACAGCATGGGTCAGGAGTAGGCATTTTGTTGGCCACTCCTTAGGGAGGTACAATCCCAAAATCATATAGACTACTCTTCCCATGTACCAACAATGTGGCAGAATATGAAGCATTGGTCATTGGTCTCAAAATGGCTATAGAATGGAAAGTCCAAGAGCTTCATGTGTACGAAGATTCACAACTAGTCATAAATCAGGCAAATGATGACTATCAAAC
The DNA here is from genome assembly GCA_027924645.1 of Cunninghamia lanceolata. NCBI lineage: Eukaryota > Viridiplantae > Streptophyta > Pinopsida > Cupressales > Cupressaceae > Cunninghamia > Cunninghamia lanceolata. The sequence goes on along the minus strand of BSBN01000286.1, from coordinate 1,497,751 downwards.
CAAGGATGAGAAATTAATACCTTACAAGCATATGGTAGATGACTTTAAAGAATATTTTGTTGTGATTTCCATTGAACAAATAACAAGACTGGAGAACAAAGTAACAGATGCCATGGAAACCATTGCATCACTCTTGAATATACCATAAAATCAGGCATGTTATGAGTTCTTAGTGGAGCTAGTGTCTAATCCAGCTTACAATATCCCAGAAACAAGAATTATATGTCACATAGTAGGATCCAATTCCCCCTTGTACAAAAATATCTATACCTATCTGAAAGAGAACACCTTGCCACTTGGGCTATCCAATAATCAACGAAGAACCTTCATCCATCAAGCCACTGGCTACACCATAATTGCCAATACCCTATATCATCGAGGTCTTGATGGTACTCTCCTTAGGTGTCTAGAAAGTGAGGAATATCAAACTGCCTTAAGGGAAGTTCACGAAGAAATTTGTAGAACACACTCTAGTGGTCCTACCTTGGCTAAGAAGCTTATGCATATGGGATACTATTGGCCAAGCATGGAAATAGACTCCTATCATTTTGTGAAAAGGTGCAAGAAATGCCAAATTCTTGGGAACTTAATACATGCACCGGCACAAGAGCTGCAGCCTTTAATGACTCCTTGGCCTTTTTGTCAATGGGGACTCGACTTAGTGGGAAAGATCCATCCCTCATCATCTAATGACCATAAATTCATAATAACTTCCACTGAGTACTTTACCAAGTGAATCGAAGCCATACCCTTAACCAATGTCATAGGCAAACAAATTGCCTCATTCATCTTGAACTGCATCACTTGCCGCTACAACATTCCCATATCCATTATCACTGATAATGGAAGACCATTTAAAAATTAGAATGTCAAAGAGCTCTGTGACAAATTCCATATCCAACACCATTTCTCTATCCCGTACTACACCCAAGGAAATGGTCAAGTGAAGGCGTCTAATAAAACCATCTTGAAAATATTGAAGAAGACTGCCAATGATGCCGGCCATGATTGGCACATCCAACTAAATCCTTCTCTGTGGGTCTACCGTACAAGTATCAGCACACCCACAGGTGCAACACCATACACCCTAGTCTATGGCTTCAAAGCAATCTTGCCCATAGAGGTCAAGTTACCATCCTTGTGTGTATCATTGAAGGGCTTGATAAATGATGAAGAGTATTAGGTTTCTAGACTTCAAGAGTTAGAGCTATTGGAGGAAAGAAGACAAAATGCCTTTAATCATCTCAAAGCAAATCAACAAAGGATGTCAAGAAGCTACAACCACAGAGTAAAACCCAGAGTCTTTCAAGTTGGTGACCTAGTTCTCAAAGAAAACCCTAGAAATCAATAGGACAGGGAAATGAAAGGCAAGTTTGAACCCAATTGGCTTGGTCCCTATGTAATCATTGTTGCCTATGGATTAGGAGCCTATCAATTAGCCACATCATAAGGTGAGTTGTTTGATGACCCCATCAACCGTATGCATCTTCACAAGTTTTATATATGAAAACCCCAATGCAAGGGAATTAAATTTTTTTTTTTTAAAAGCAAGTGGTGAAAACCTGGAAACAGGCGCTATTTGTGATAAACCACTTCCTCTATCTTTTAGGATTTTAGTTTTTATCCATCTTTTCATCCACATCCATCAAGAACCCATAAGGATATTTATCATGGCTTGTTGTTTGCTCGCCCTTATCACCTTATCACATCAGGGTATCCATCTAATCCTTCATCCATCTTGTCATCTATTGTGACTCCATCATTAGTATCATGGTCGAACTATGTTGCCTCTGAGCTATGATGTAGGCAAGGCCATCATTGATGAGCCCCTGAGGCTTCCCATCCATCCATACCTCTTGTCTTACCATAATCTATCAAATTCCATCCATTCATCCATCAACAGTGTCAACCTCCATGGTTGAACTATGCCACCTCTGAGCTATCACATAGGCAAGGCCATCATTGATGAGCTCCTGAGGCTTCCCACCCCCCAGATCTTAGGTCAGCATGGTCCACACAATCAAACTATGTTGCCTTTGCGTTGTCACGTAGGCAAGGCCATCATCGATGAGCCCTCGAGGCACTAGGTAAGTCTCTTAGGGCTCGTCTCATCGAGTTTACCATCCATTCAGTCCATGTGATTCATCCATAATAAATAGAGCCTTTACTTGACTGGGGGCAAAAATCCTTGACCTAGTTATAGAATTGGATTCTTGAGTGTCACAATCTCAGGGGATAACAATCAGGATTGTGATACTATCTCTAGACAATATGCAACACTACAAATAAACCTTTTCAACAAAAACTGGACACAAGACATTGACCTATTTCAGATAACAATGTGCCTAAACTATCCGGATAGTTATATTTGTTATGATAGCAAGAAAAGACATCTATGGCAAGAAGATTTGATGGCTGCTATAAGTTTAAGGTCTTAGGTCTTAATTTTCATTATCATGTTTCCTACGCTACTCAAGGATGTCCAAAAACTAGAGGAGCTATGATGGGGCATGATTATTTTCATCTGTTTGCTATTTGTGGACTAATCTTTAGTAATGTGATGACTTGTCTAAAGACATGATCAACAAAAGATCATCGAGGACATTATGAGTCTAAGCATGAAAGAGTGCAATCCTTGTTTTTTTATACATGCAAGCAATACTCAGGTCATCTCGGTTCAATTTTGCCTAGATATTTGTATTAACTTGCTAAATCAAAATCCATGTAAGAGATACTCAGGTCATCATGGTTTAATTATACATAGATGCTTGTATTTTCTTACAACATTTTAAAAATCTCAATGATGAAAAAAGTACTTCAAATATTTGTCTACAAGATGACAAAATCTCATTTGTACATATTAGGTTTGCATTTCATTTCATTTATAAGCATTCCATAAATACCATTTACCAAGTGACTTAAGATCCAAATCATTTCTTTAATTTATCCAAATTATTCTTCTAAGTTTGTCCAAGTCATTCTTCTAATTCTTATAAGTGATCCTCCATTTATGATTGAGTATACTTGTCATAACAAAAACAAATCATAGGCATGTCCATCATAAGTTCATATCATTTAAGTGCAATAGTTACATTAAGCATTTAGATCATGATAGTAATGTCATTTATCCACATAGATTGCATACATAACATTTACCATCAAAAATTGGAAAAAATAGATTTCATTATCATAGCATTTCCACATTAGATCATCACACATAGAAAATTAACCATCATGTTTGCATTTAAGAGTGATCAGAATATGCATCAGATCATCTGTAAACTATAAAGCATATAGGATCATTACACATAACATTACACATAGATATAAGTTATCATGTGAACCATAGGATCAATCATATCATAAGTATCATGAGCATCATAGAATCAAGATGCTAGAATCATCAAATTATAAGCATAAACAATGACATCCATCGTATAGATAACATCCATCATATAGCTAACCATCCATAAACAAGTACACATGCATATAGTCCATCAAGCTCATGTAGATCATCATCAAAAAAATATAAATGTCCACGTATACAATGATATCATGAAAATATATATCTGGAGCTGTCAAAAAATAGTGTGTATACAAAAATGATATAAACTAATACATGTCTCAAAAATGCCTAGGAGGTATTGCCTCCAGAAGGTGTGGGCTGATGCAGTTGAGGACCTGTAGGACCTGTCCCTGGTGGCCCACGAGGAGGTAGTGGCGAGGAGGTAGTGGCCCCATAACTCCTCCACTCTTAGATAGTGTCCACCTGGATCTACTGTGCGAGCTTGGATGAAAGCTACTCACTCTCTTCTCTGGGTGCACTACCTTCTCATAAAGGGTTCTCCAATAAAAAATCTCCTATCCACCCTTAACCATCTCTACAACAGTCTGACCTATAGGACCCTATGCTGTGGTCTGCTATACATGTTGTAGTAAGGACTCAACCCTCGTGTATCTCTGAATGGCAGTGTCCCGCTCTAAGATAACTGTCCTCACATCTCCCTACAGCTAGGTAATTTGCTGCTGCATCTGCCCAATCTACCCCTAGAACTGAGCCACTTGGGCTCATAAGGCTGCCATCTATCCATCATCCTGACCCTGGACCTATGCTTGCACTTGAGGCTAGGCCTGAACCTGTATCTATGCCCCCTCCACCCTCTGTCTCACTCTCCTGTGCCATCCATCATCCCCATTATCTCCATCATCACCTCTGTCTCTGCCACCATCATCCCCTCCACCTCTCCCACCTCTCCCACCTTGCCATTGCCCCCTCCTCTGACATGGAGCGTCATTATCCTCCTCATCTTCGTCCTCTAATCTAGAAGCTCGCTCCCCAGGACCAGAATATCTTGGAACAAGATGAGTTATGCAATGTTGGTGCTGGAGCACCTAATCCACAATGGCCTCCATGAGGCATTCAACTTCATGTTGTGTCTAATGTTCATTTTTGTTGTTTCCAATAAGGTCCTAGAAGACCATTCATGTAATAAGGTCTATTTGACCAATGCATGTCATTTTAGTTTGTATCTAGGTTCATTTTGTAAGTCCTAAGGACACTTGTCAATCTGTAATCACAAAGGTTGTTAGGCAGTTGGAGGTTGTTAGACAGTTGTCTCCCAGCCACTTGGATTGGTCTCCCAGCCGCTTGGAGTCAGTTCAGTACTACTCAGGGTGAGTTGATAAAATGCCTAGAGGAATGAACCAAATGATGAGATTAAGTGTAATCAGATTAGGAAGAAGTGTGATTTGCAATTGTGAAATAGAGCATCTGTGTGTACATTTCTGAAAGGCATAATAAACAAAGCCCTGTTCTATGCATCTTTCTATCATTTTGGATTCACTAGGTTTTCTTTGTATAAATCAAATTTCTATTTTGTGGTCAGTGCTAGGTTGGCAAGGGAAAAGATCTATGTAGTTGTGAAGTTGCAGAGGGTTGAGACCATCAAAGGAGAATCGACAGTTAGACCGAAGGTGCTTTGTATGACCGACACAAGAAGTCAGGCGAAGATCTGTTGAAACATCTTTTAGAAAGAAACCTTGTTCAGATGCATTGATTTACCTTTGATCGCCAGTGATATTCCTGATCATGCTTTAGATGACTGGTTGTGAATGGTTAAGTTATGCATCAGGAGGACTGGAGGTGTCAGAGAGAGAACTCTGAAAGCTTCTGATATTGGAAGTCTGGCCGATAGTGTATCGGTATACCAAGAAAGTCAATGGTCGGTCCCACCGAATGCATATCCTGAATGCATGTTGAGAATGTATCTTGGAATGTACATTGCACATATACATTGTGTTAGATACAAGAGGTGACCAGTAGCCGCGGTAAAGAGAACTAGGGATCTCAAGTCAACGAAGGCATATAAGTTGTTCCATCGGTGTATCGGAAGCACAAGCAGGGAGCTCACTGATAAGAATAGTCTTATTGATAGGTGAGTAATATAAAGAACATCCATCGGGGAGTGTTGAGCGTTGGGGAGATAAAAAGCAAGGGGTGGCAGATGGGGAATGTTGGCCGATAAGGAGTAGATCGCCAAGACATGGACCATCCTCTCATTGATTAGTTTGTGAGATAAAGTATTGGCTCCTCATCATATTAGTATCAGAGCCCAGCAAAAGGTCTGGGCAGTTGTGTGTTCGGTTGTCATTGAGAAGGAAGAAGTAGAAGAACTGAGAGGTTAGCAAGATGCCTCCAAAAAGTACTGGTATTGCTAGAGAGTTGCAAGAGATGAAGGAAAAGCATGCTAAAGAGATGAGGGAGATGAAAGAGCTTACAGAAGCCCTTCAAGCCAGGCTTGTAGCCTTGGAGACGAACAAAAGAAGAGAAGTGGAAGATAGTGAATCAGAAAAAGAAGAGGATGGTGAAGAGTTCGAAGATGTAGATGAAGGTTTGGATCTTGAAGATCAGAGATTTGCAAAACTGTTAAGGGAAGTCAAGAATGACAAACCTAAGGTAAAGATTGATGTTCCAAGGTATGGTGGAAGTTTAAATGAGGAAGAGTTACTTGATTGGATTGCTGCATTAGATAATCATTTTGAATGTGAGGAAGTTCCTGAGGAGCAGAAAGTAAAGATTGCAAAGACAAAATTAGGAGGTCATGCCTTGGTATGGTCGGATTACTTACAATCATAGAGGAGAAAGTAAGGAAAGTCAAGGATTTCTTCATGGGACAAGATGGTAGCAAGAATCAAAGGTAAATTCTTACCCAAGGATTATGAAGTTCAAATGTTTAAAAAGCTTCAATTTTTAAGACAAAAAGAAATGGATGTGCAGGCATATACTGAGGAATTTTATAAATTAAGTATGAGGTCTGGTCATCATGAGAATGAGGTTGAAAAGGTTACTAGATACTTGGTTGGTTTGAGATTGAATATATAAGATGAATTAGTTTTGGCTAACCCTAGGAGTGTGGAAGAATGTTATTAAATGGCAATCAGGATTGAGGAGAAGATGAAAAGGAGACAGGATAAGTCCATGAGGGGAAGAGGCAGCAAAATAAGGGGGAGAGGATCAACCCCCACAACAAGGCAACCCAATGAGAACCAAGAAGAGACTAGTAAAGGACAAGAGCAGTCTGATTTTAGGGGTGGATGGAGAGGTACAAGAGGCAGATTTGGAGGTGGAAGAGGTTCTAGTACATTTTCAGGAAAGTTCTATACTTGTGGTGAGTTTGGTCATCCATCCTTCAAGTGTCCTGAAAAGTTTGGTGCTACTTCAAGTGGGGGTGGGAGAAGAAGTGAAAAGAGAGTTCAAATTGTGTAAGAGGATACATGAAGTGTGACATCTCCTGAAGTAAATTTGGCATCAGAAGTGGGAGAAAGTCTGATGATCAAGAGGACATTGCTCAAAGCACCAGTGAGGGCTAAACCATCACAGAGGAGAGCTCTTTTTAGGATCAGTTGTAAAAGCAAAGATAAAATATGCAAGGTAGTCATAGATTCTGGTTCAATAGATAATATGGTATCTAAGGAAATGGTGGATAAGTTGAACATAGAAAGGATTCCTCATCAAAATCCTTACAAAGCATCTTGGGTAAGTGATAATCAATCACTTTTGGCATATGAACAAGCATATGTTGATTTTCATATTGGAGAATATCAGGATAGGGTTTTATGTGACATTTTGCCCATGGAATGTTGTCACCTACTTTTAGGTAGGCCATGGCAATTTGATAAGTGAGAATTGTATGATGGATATGCTAACACCTACACCATCAAGAAGGATGGGAGGACTTTTGTGATGGCACCATTGCAAGAGGATGTTGAAGCAAAGAGGGCAACCAAGGTCATCTTGATGGGTAAGAAAGAGTTTGTGAAGATCAATGAAGAAGAGGCAAAGACAATTGAGGATACCTTAAGGAGTGGGGTTGCTAAGGATCAAAGTTTGAAGGTGATTTTAGTTTTGAATGATGGAGATCAGATGGATCAGAAGTAGGTTGTAGAGCAAGTCTGCAAGCAGCCACAAGTTGATTGGAAAGACAAGGATTCTATCATAGTAGGGACCATTGTTTGTCCTCTAGAACCAACAAGAGTTGAAAGGCAAACATATTCTGCCATAGCAACAGTGCAAGAAGCGTTAACCAAGGTTTCCAATGTAGGTGTTCAAGTAGAGATGATAGTAAGATAGAATGGCAAGCAAAGGATAGGTCTAGTTGCCAGCACTCACTCATGGCAAGGTGTGAGTAGAGCCTACAATGCTAGGCATGAGTCTTTGATTCCATGGAAGCAGGTTGCAGTCCAGAGATCATGGGGAAGACATGCGACAACAGAGGATTAAGGTGGAGCAAGACAAAGAATTAACTCATGGGACATGAGTTCTTTTCTCGGTGGGGTGTATGGTGTAGGAGCACCTAATCCATGGTGGCCTCCATGAGGCATTCAACTTCATGTTGTGTCTAATGTTCATTTTTGTTGTTTCCAATAAGGTCCTAGAAGACCATTCATGTAATAAGGTCTATTTGACCAATGTATGTCATTTTAGTTTGTATCTAGGTTCATTTTGTAAGTCCCAAGGACACTTGTCAATATGTAATCACAAAGGTTGTTAGCTAGTTGGAGGTTGTTAGACTATTGTCTCCTAGCCACTTGGATTGGTCTCCCAGCCGCTTGGAGTCAGTTTAGTACTACTCATGGTAAGTTGATAAAATGCCTAGAAGAATGAACCAAATGATGAGATCAAGTGTAATCAGATCAGGAAGAAGTGTGATTTGCAATTGTGAAACAGAGCATCTATGTGTGTACATTTTTGAAAGGCATAATAAATAAAGTCCTGTTCTGTGCATCTTTTTGTCATTCTGGATTCGCTAGGCTTTCTTTGTATAAATTGAATTTCTATTTTGTGGTCAGTGCTAGGTTGGTAGGGGAAAAGATTTGTGTAGTTGTGAAGTTGCAGAGGGTCGAGACCATCAGAGGAGAATCAATAGTTAGGCCGAAGGTGCTTTGTATGACCGGCACAGGAACTTGGGCGAAGATCTGTTGAAACATCTTTTAGAAAGAAACCTTGTTCAGATGCATTGATTTACCTTTGATCACCGGTGATATGCCTAATCATGCTTTAGATGACTGGTTGTGAATGGTTAAGTTATGCATTGGGAGGACTGGAGGTGTCAGAGAGAGAAGTCTGAAAGCTTCTGATATTGGAAGTCTGGCTGATATTGTATTGGTATACCAAGAAAGTCAATGGTCGGTCCCACCGAATGCATATCCTGAATGCATGTTGAGAATGTATCTTGGAATGTACATTGCTCATATGCATTGCGTTAGATACAAGAGGTGACCGGTAGCAATGGTAAAGAGAACCGGGGATTGCAAGTCAACGAAGGCATATAAGTTGTTCCATCAGTGTACCAGAAGCACAAGCAGGGAGCTCGCCTATAAGAATAGTCTTGCCGATAGGCGAGTAATATAAAGAACATTCATCGGGGAGTGTTGAGCGTCGGGAAGATAAAAAGCAAGGTGGCCGATGGGGAATATTGGATGATAAGGAGTAGATCGCCAAGACATGGACCATCCTCTCACCGATTAGTTTGTGAGATAAAGTTTTGGCTCCTCATCAAATGTACTGCATAGTCCGATGTCATCCCTGCATCCACAATCTGTCTTTGCAAATCCCATGCCTGGTATGGAATCTATAGAAAGTCAGTCCTTGCCTTCTCATAGGATGCAATAGGACCCCATCATGGACTCTCCTTGTGTATATGAGAAAATATAGCAGTACCTTGGGGCAACCCCTGGACCCTGCCAAACTGTCGGAGCACACGAGTAACAATATGACACTCTAAGATATAGGGGGTCCTCCCTATCAATCATCATGTCTGAAAATAATAGGGTAACTCAACATCATCCTCATCCCATGCCTCACAATCTAGGTATGGGAACCACTCAACTGTGTCCACATTATCTAATGCATGCCGCCAATACTTAAGTTTTCCCAGCTTGGGATGGGAAAGGGTCTCCTGAAACATGTATGAATAAGGTCTATCATAGCCTCTAACACCCATCCCTATCAGTCGTGTGACAGCTATGTGTAACCATGCCCAAATCTATAACAATGACACTCCAACAGATAGACTAGCAGCTCCATCATACACAAACTGATAAAGATCATGATATAAGTGTGCCAATATACATACACCCTAGGCAAACCGTGACCCCTCAGATATCATCCTCTCTAGAGTCCTCCCCCATCCAACCAGGAATCCACGTGATCTCTTGTCTGGACAGACCACACCTCCAACCAACCCTGCTAATATAGCTGGCAGGGGCTTAAAGTAATCTACCATATCCGCCTAGCTAATCTCTATGCCCTCCAGGTCTGCATCATCAAATACTCATCTACACTCCACCAATATTTCTCCTGTGTGTAACTCATACTCCACTAACTCTCCCTGAATCAAAATCTACAAAATCTGATGTACATCCTCCAAGGTAACCACCATCATTGTGATACCTCTCCCCTAGTGCAGTCAGCAGACCCAGATTCACCTGCAGCTCAGGCATAAAGCAAACAAACCACAATCCAACTGATCCTAAAACCAAGTGATCAGTCTTGATCAAGTATGGTCGCAGTAGCTATGCAACAGGGAATCTCTCCCGCGACATCAAAACATTATCTAGCTCCTCCTGCAATAAAAAACACAAGTGCGTTAACCAAAGCAACTAAGCTGCATATCTATCACATCTATCAAACCAATTACTTAGTTATCCTATCAATAACCTATCTTATCATCTCTTTTGAGATTCTATCAATCTCGAAGATGACCTATCAGTTGGCCAACATCGATCAAGCTATCGACTTAATCAAATCAGCTAAGTAATTGACCATTTTAATCAAATGCACAACTCTATTTACTAGAAGTGTGGTTTTATAGCATATGCATAGAAACCCTAACCATTTGCACAATTTTAGGCAAATGCGTAGAATCATGCATCATATGCACCATTTAGCACGCATGCACAACTTCAAATCGATTGCGTTGAACCCCTTTTCATAAGCACACATTTATCACACATGCGCAAGACTATTGAGTGAATGCACCAAATCATTCATACCTGTGAAAACCCTAACTGAATGCCTAACTTTAAACCAAATGTGTAAGACTGCTATTTAAATGCAAAAAAAATTGCATATGCACCGATTCCCGACCCATATGCGCCAAATCAGGACAGATGTGCGGGAAAATTTATCAAAAGTGCAGAAAAAGCCAAACAACACATTTAAAAATGTAAACTTTGAACCTAGATTTTGACCACATTAAATGCACTTTGGCCAAAAGTAAAGGTGTACATACTGGGGGTCTGTACTCTACTGGTTGCCTGAATCGTCAGATCCTCTCGAACTTGCGGTTCTCTATTGGAATCTACTGCATCTTCACTGACTTCTCTGTTCTGCTATGCACTAGGGCTCCCTATAATCTCTCCTCAAATAAAAAGTGTGCAAATGAGTAGAAAAGTGACCCCACATCTTTATTTATAGCTAAGTGAACCCTAACTAGAGGTGTTTGACCTTGTGCATGCATGTCACGTTCTTCATCCATTTCTCATCATCTAAATTTTTCACCTGCAAATTGTGTCGTCAATTCTTCTTCATCGTGAGATCGTTCGTCATCCTTTTGCCAAATCCAACCTGACCAATCTCCTGAGGGGGCATCCTACTATAATTAAACCTGTACTAGGGGCAAACTGGGGCATATATCATAATTAGAAAATTTTAATTCTTTGAAACAACGTGATAAAACACATTGTCTCAAAGAGGGGCAAAATGTATACACCTAAAAATGCCTCGAGTCAAATTAAATAAATATTTTAATGTTTATTTTATTACTATTCTTCTATCAATAAATAAATATCCTAATTTATTTATTTGGTTCATTATTCCAAATAATTAAATAAAATATCACTTTATTTAATTAATCATTCCTAATTCCTCTAATGTCATATCTAATTAAATAATCCTTAATTATTTAATTATTTCCTCTAAAACAAAGTCTTATATGTAAATTCTACATCATCTCATCCTTGTTATCTTCCATGTCATTTGTGTTGCAAATAGATGCCTAAGTGGTGTTGTCATTGATGTCAACATATCCTTGTTGCCATTGATGTCAACTATATCCTATTTTATTGCCTGGTTAGAAGACTGAAATTTTGAGGATATTGAGAAAATTAATGAAGAACTAAGTATATGGACCATATGGTTGTGTAGAGGATTGTCTAAAGTAGATCCAGTTAAGATTTGAGAGGTCCGCATAAAGATTTGAAGAAGTTATGGCCATCTGAGTAGAACCAAGTTTTGTAGTGTTTAGAAGAGACAGAGTGACAAGAAATTGGTCCAGATTGCTCCACAAATGAAACACTATGATTTGCAGATCTAGAGACATGTTTGGGAAGTCAATGTGTGTCATCAACTCAAGTGGTTCATGGTTTGGAGGTCAAAAAGCAATCTTTCTAGTGTGACAGTCATGGCAGACAGTGTTCTTAAGGTACCAGATGAAGATGCAAGTGATTCTATTGATTTGGAGTAGTGTGGATGTTATTGCTGAATTCAATGTGCTTGTGGAGGTCTACATTGAAGATTAAGCTTGTTGTTGAAGATTTCTTCCTTGCTGTTGTTTTTACTAGTCTTGGCTGACCAGATGATTCAAGCATGTTGCAGATGATCTTAGAGCAATTCTCTGGAGTGTGGCATATTGTTCGAGGAAGATTTAAGCCCCAGCCATGTTTGGCCAACGGTATAGTGATCTGCATTAAGTCAAGCTGACCTTGATGTTCATTCCAAGGTTGATGAATCATATAAATACTTGTTGATGAGTTGTGGAAATGTGTCCTTGTGCGAAAATGATAAAATCATAAGCAAGGTACAAAGGCAGAGCAGAAGAGAGGAGAAGCAGAAGAACAAGAGTAGTAAAGAATGAAGAGATAGTGAAGAGGTGTTTGGGGGTAGAGAAAATGTTTTTGTGAGTTTTCAATGAGACTAAACAAGGCATGATGAAGATGCTATTTCTCAGTTAAATCTTTCTGTATTAAACATAAATTCTTGTAGGCAGTGAGCCTCTTTGAGCACTGAGCTCTGGGCAGTGTGCCCGAAGGCAAGTGCCTTCCCATTTCTTTCAAGTACTTTTAATAGGGTACAAATCTTGTGGGTTAACCCCCACCGTGGTTTTCCCTTAACCAGGTTTCCATGTTAAAAATCTTGGTGTCAAGTGTGTTCATTTTTTTTCTGTTCATGTGTTGTAGATTCATGCTTTAATGTTTACATCATTAATCTGTTTGTAAGTTGTGAAAGAAGATTAAAGTTAGAAAAGGTTAAATTTGTGGGACAACTAATTCACCCACCCCTCTTAGTTGTCTAACCTAATTCCAACAATTGGTATCAGAGCTGGTCCTCTAAAAGAAGCTTGACCGCTTGAGGAGATCCAAGATGTCGACTTACAAGAAGGAAAGTGTGAGATTTGATGGAACAAATTACTCCCTTTGGAAGGTACGCATGCAGTGTCATTTGCAATGTATGGGTGATGCATTTTGGTTGATAACTAAGGATGAGTATAAGATTTTGGAGAAAGGCGCTACAACTCTAGATGAACTTAAGGATGCTGAATACAATATTCGAGCTAAAGAAGCATTGTTGAGTGCCCTAACTGATATAGAGATGACAAATGTCCTAGAATTCAAAACTTCTCATGAAATCTAGAAAAAGTTGGAAACTCTGTATGAAGGTGATAAACATGTCAAATGTGCCAAGCTACAAAGCCTGAAGGGTAAATACAAAAGGTTGATGACGAGTGAAGATGAAAACATTACTTCCTACATGCAGAAGGTAAATGAACTTGTGACTGGTATTAGGAGTGCTAGTGGAGTATTGGATGAATAAGAGATTATTGCCAAAGTGCTCAGATCCTTACCTCTGACATACAAGCATAAAGTTACTGCCATTGAAGAGATCAGGACTATGAAAACTGTTACAAGGGATCAGTTGGTTGGTAAGATTTTAGCATTTGAAATGAGTGAGTTTGGTGATTCTCTTCCTAAGTCTGAATCTGCATTTAAAGCCAGTATTCATGGAAAACAAAGATATGATCCAGGTGAAAGCTCTTCAAGAAGATCAAACAGATTCGACAAGACAAGAAGGATCTTGAAGAAGAATGAAACTGAGTTTGATGAACTTGAAGCCCTTTTTGCCAAAATATTGCCAAGAGGATCCGGTAAGTATGGAGGAAAGGTTCCATTCAAGTGTTTTTCTTGTAATAAAATTAGTCATTTTGCCTCAAGGTGTTCGGAGAGGGGTTCAAAGCCAAACCCTAACAGACCTAGAGTTTAGAAGAAATGCTACTATGTCCAAGAAGCTAGTGAAGAAGGAGTCACAGATGATGAATCTGATCATGGAGGTTCCATTGAAAGTGATTGGGTGTTTATTGCTATCAAAGAAGAAGATTTGGTGCCTACTAAATCTGCTAGCTATGCAAATGTGGAAAGTGCCTTGGTTGCCCAGGTTGTAGAAAAAGTTGAATGGGTAATTGAAAGTGGATGTTCTCATCATATGACTAGTGATAAAAGTAAGTTTGTAAGATTTAAAAAATATGAAGGTGGAATTGTGAAATTTAGAGACAACTCAATTGGTAGAGTCCATGGTAGAGGATCCATCTCTTTTGATGGTAAGAATAACACTAATGATGTTCTGTATGTGGAAGGATCGAAGCATAATCTTCTTAGTGTTGGACAGTTGGTTGACAAAGGTTATGATCTCTAATTCAAGGATGGAAAATGTAGAATCTTGGAAAGCTCCAAAACTAAAATTGCATCTGGTACTCAGACTAGAGGTAACATCTTGCATTTAAGTAGTTCTGGAAAAAGTTGTTTGATTTCTCAGATTGATCAGAGTTGGTTATGGCATAGGAGAATGTGTCATGTGAATTTTGATAACATTGTTAAGATAAGTTCTACTCAGGCTGTGAGAGATCTTCCAAAACTTGTGAAACCTGTTGATAGCATGTGTAGAGAATGTCAATTGGGTAAACAAAACAAAACTTCATTCAAGAGTAAAGTACAATTTTCAAGTGGATGGCTAGAACTTGTGCATACTGATCTATGTGGTCCTTCTAGAATTAGGAGTGTGCAAGGAGAAAAATATTTTATGTTGCTGATTGATGATTACTCCCGGATGATGTGGGTAACCTTCTTGAAAGAAAAATTAGAAGCTCTTGACAAGTTCAAGGTGTTCAAGGTTATGGTGGAAAATGAGATTGGTGAGAAAATAAAGTGTCTTAGATCTGACAGAGGTGGAGAGTTTACCTCCGGTGAGTTTGATACATTCTATGAAAAACATGAAATAAAAAGACAGTTATATGCTCCTAGGACTCCTCAGCAAAATGCATTTGTTTAAAGAAAGAACTAGACCATTCAAGAAGCTGCTAGGACCATGATGATGGAAGCAAATGTTCCACAAGTCTATTGGAGAGAAGCTGTGAGTATTGTTGTCTATACTCTTAGCCAGGCATAGATCAAAGGCAATTCTGGTAAGACACCTTATGAATTATGGTTTGGTCATCCTCCCACTGTGAAATATTTCAGATGTTTTGGTAGTAAATGCTATATCAAAAGAGATGAGGATCTAGGGAAGTTTGATGCAAGAAGTGATGAAGGAATATTTCTGGGTTACTCTACTCAAAGCAAGACATACCGATGCTTTAACAAGAGATTGAAAAAGATTGTTAAAAGTGCTAATGTCAGAGTTGATGAGAGCAAAGAGAGATCTTTCAAGTCTTGCAGATATGATTCAGATGATCAAGATGAAAGTCAAAATCAAGGAAGGCAAGTTCAAACTCAAACTCAGATCTAGATTGATCCGGAATATCCAGTAACTCTAGAAGTTAGTGCAGATGTTGAGGAACAAGCTCAAGAATTAGAAGTTCAAACAAATCTCAAAACTCCCAGGTATGTAAGGTTGAATCATTCTGAAGATCAAATCATAGGAGATAGAAACAAAGGTGTTCAAACTAGAAGAAGAATTGTTGAAGATCAAGAGGAGATTTGTCTGATTTCAAAGATTGAACCAAAATCAGTAAGTGAAGCTTGCAATGATGAATATTGGGTAAAAGCAATGGAAGAAGAATTAATACAAATTGAAAAGAATCACACTTGGGATCTTGTTCCTAGATGTGGAGAAAAAAATGTGATTGGAACTAAATGGGTCTCCTGGAATAAACTAAATGAGGATGGTGAAGTTGTGAGAAACAAAGCAAGGTTGGTGTGTAAAGGATACTCTCAAGTGGAAGGAATTGATTTTGAAGAAACTTTTGCTCCAGTGGTAAGAATAGAAGCAGTCAGATTATTTCTTGCATTTGCTACTTATAAAGATTTCAAGGTTTATCAGATGGATGTCAAGTCAGCATTCCTGAATGGAGAATTGGATAAAGAAGTCTACATTAAGCAACTAGAAGGATTTCAGTTATCTGGTCAAGGAGATATGGTTTGCAGATTGAGAAAAGCATTGTATGGACTCAAACAAGCCCCAAGAGCCTGGTATGCAAGACTAGATAAATCTCTGCTAAAATTAGGTTTTAGCAAAGGTACAACAGACAATAATCTTTATATCAAAATTGATCATGAACACATCTTGATTGTTGAAGTATTTGTTGATGATATCATTTTTGGTGGAAATGAGAGTATGTGCAAAACATTTGTTGATTAGATGCAAAGTGAATTTGAGATGTCAATGTTTGGAGAAATGAATTTCTTCTTAGGTCTTTAAATCATTCAGTCAGATAAAGGTATCTTCATATCTCAGTCTATGTATGTGAGAGAATTGTTGAAAAAATTTGGAATGGAAGATTCAAAACAAATGAGTACACCTATGGTAAACAGATGTAATTTGATTAAAGACGATGAATCCCCTAAGGAAAATCAGAAAAGGTATAGATCAATGATTGGAGGACTACTCTATCTGACTCAAACCAGACCTGATATCATGAATGCAATTGGACTTGTTGCTAGATTTGAAGCTGATCCTAGAGAATCCCATATTGTAGCAGTCAAAAGAATTTTTAGATATCTCAAAGTGACACTTGATTATGGCTTATGGTATCCAGAGGATAATAACTTCACTCTTCATGCATACACAAATGCTGATTGGGCAGAAGATGTGGATGACAAGAAAAGTACTAGTGGTGGTGCATTCTTCTTGGGAAGGAGATTAGTTTCTTGGATGAGAAAAAAACAAGAGGCAATATCTCTATCTACTGTAGAGGCAGAGTATATAGTAGCAACAAACAATTGTACTCAAGTTCTCTGGATGAAGCAAATGTTGAAAGACATCAAAATTGTGTGGAGCCTGTTACAATCTTCTGTGATAATTCAAGTACAATAAGCATCTCAAAGAATCCAGTGTTGCATTCAAAGACAAAGCATATATCAATCAAGTTTCACTTCATGAGAGAGAAGGTTAATGAGAATGAAGTCAGATTGGAGTTTGTTTCTTCAAATGATCAGATTGTGGATATTTTCACTAAGCCTCTACCTAAGGATACTTTTGAGTATCTCAGAGAGAAGTTAGGGGTTATTACCCCTCCTGATCAGAACTAAGATGCACTAGGGTGCATCAGTCTGGTGGAATTCATAGTCATATCTTGTGATCCAGATTGATGTTAAGGAGATACTACTCAGGGGGAGTAGTCAGTGTGTAAATTTTAGAGATCAATCTGAAATGAAAAGGGGGAGAAAAGATTGCAAATATGTGCCCTTTTCCATTGATGTCAAAGGGGAAGAGAAGTCATGTGAAAAACTACTTTCTAGTAAAAAGGGGAAGCTGTACAGAAAAATGGTTGCAGGTGTGATAAGAGAAAGGGGGAGAAGTTCTTGTCTTGATGGTTAAATTATTTTTTCACATCATATGTTGCCATCAATGAAAAAGGGGGAGATTATTGCAAATAGGTGCCTAAGCGGTGTTGTCATTAATGTCAACATATCCTTGTTGCCATTGATGTCAACTGTATCCTATTTTATTACCTCGTTAAAAGACTGAAATGTTGAGGATATTGAGAAAATTAATGAAGATCTAAGTACATAGACCATATGGCTGTGTAGAGGATTGTCTGAAGTAGCTCCAGTTAAGATTTGAGAGGTGTGCATAAAGATTTGAAGAAGTTATGGTCATTTGAGTAGAACCAGGTTTTGCAGTGTTCAGAAGAGACAGAGTGACAGGAAATTGGTCCAGATTGCTCTACAAATGAAACACTATGATCTGCAGATCTAAAGACATGTTTAGGAAGTCAGTGTGTGTCATCAACTCAAGTGGTTCATGGTTTGGAAGTTCGCAAGCAATCTTTCTAGTGTGATAGTCATGGAAGACAGTGTTCTTAAGGTACTAGATGAAGATGCAAGTGATTCTGTTGATTTGGAGTAGTGCAGATGTTATTGCTGAATTCAATGTGCTTGTGGAGGTCTCTGGATCATATGCCTACTGTGTTGGAGGTCCGCATTGAAGATTGAGCTTGTTGTTGAAGATTTCTTCCTTGGTGTTGCTATTTTTCCCAGTCTTGGCCGACCAGATGATTCAAGCGTGTTGTAGATGATCTTAGAGCAATTCTCTAGAGTGTGGCATATTGTTCGAGGAAGATTTAAGCCCCAACCATGTTTGGCCAATGGTATAGTGATCCGCATTAAGTCAATCCGACCTTGATGTTCATTCCAAGGTTGATGAAGCATATAAATACTTGTTGATGAGTTGTGGAAATGTGTTCTTGTGCGAAAATGATAAAATCATAAGAAAGGTATAGAGGAAGAGCAAAAGAGAGGAGAAGCAGAAGAACAAGAGTAGTAAAGGATGAAGAGATAGTGATGAAGTGTTTGGGGGCAAAGCAAAAGTTTTTGTGAGCTTTCAATGAGACTGAACTAGGCATGATGAAGATGCTATTTCTTAGTTAAATCTTTTTGTATTAAACATAAATTCCTATAGGCAGTGAGCCTCTTTGAGTAGTGAGCTCTGGGTAGTGCCCCTGAAGGCAAGTGACTTCCCATTTCTTTCAAGTACTTTTAATAGGGTACGAATCTTGTGGGTTAACCCCCACAATGGTTTTCCCTTAACCGAGTTTCCATGTTAAAAATCTTGGTGTCAAGTGTGTTCATTTTGTTTTTACTCATGTTGTTGATTCATGCTTTAATGTTTACATCATTAATCTATTTGTAAGTTGTGAAATAAGATTAAAGTTAGAAAATGTTAAATTTGTGGGACAACTGATTCACCCCCCCTCTCACTTGTCTAGCCTAATTCCAACAATTTGGAAACCTCACCGTGTTGCTCCAATAATTAAATATTCTTAATATTTAATTGTGTAATTATCCTCTCAACATGTGCCCTATTTCTTCTCCACATATGCCCTATTATTTCTCAATCATCTCCATGGTCAAAGACACTTGTATTCCAAAACCTATATTCTATGTCACATTCCAACAACCAAGGAGTCCTTCCTCCATTGTTTTCTCACAGTCTTCCACTTTTATCTCACTAGTCTTTGTGAGCATCATGACATGTGGCTTATGGTTCCACATATTCCTCTACCTTGTAAACATAGTAGGAACATCTTCCACCTTTATCTCCCTCATCCTAACCAATTTGATCTCAACCGTACATGTCACAAGACTTGTTCCTCCACCATGGATCTTTTGACACTTGGATTTGACCTCTCCTTGGCCTATAAAAGGAAGGTGTCTCACCCTCATTTTCATCATTCACAAGAGCTATCATACTTACATACTGTAGAAATTCCATCAAGCAATCAAGCATTACTTTGGCCCCCCATTTGCATACCATTATCATTATCTCCATTGTTTCATTAGAATCACTATCATGGCTTTTATCATTAGCTTCATATCCTCATCATTAGCATAGTTTGCATTATTCACATTGTATATTTGAATCCACAAAATTCCATTCATCGCATTGTCATGTTGGAAAGTAAAGAAGTACAATTCTGAGAGCAATATCATCATCAACAAGATCATTGAGAAGATAGGAGACAATGGAACACACGGGATAAATTAGTTTGCAAGGTATAATTCATGTTTTCTACATTTTTCTTAGTTTCATTGATGTTTTGAATTTGAGTAGGAATTCTAGAGTATTTGTGGCATCTTAGTGGGTTCTTACATGTTTCAAATTATCAATCACAGTTAGGAATTAATTTTATGATTCAAATTATAAGAAGCAAATAATTGAGGAATTAGCCACATGCCTTAATAAAATTGATGGTACAATGATATCAATTGATCTCATAACCATAAGTCATAAAAAATGGAACTCTTATAGGCACAAGATTGTTTAAGGGTTATATAGCCTTACACTACAACAAATCCCTATGATTAGCTCCCTTTTTTTCTCTATTTTTTGCTTCCACCCATTGTTTTAATGTATTTTTCTCCAATTTTTTAAAAACGTCGGCGCTATTTATCGAGATGGTACTATTGTTGGCATTTTTTACACTAATCAGAACAAGTAGGCACTAAATTAGGCACAATTTAGCACCAAATTTAGCATCAGATTTAGCGCTTAATCAATGTTCAAATGTCCAAAGGCCTTATAAAGTGAATATCACACCATCATGAAGCATATTAGATGACGCTAGCACCCGTCCATGATGCTACGATAGGCTGCCACCTGTCCAATCTACTTACGAGGTGTTTACTTTGAAATCTTACCTCAGCCAGCTGTCTACCACTGCATGTCCACAGAGCAAGCCTAAGATCCAACGGTTGCGCTCCAGCATAAGGGAATCTTTCTGGGAGGAATATTCACTGTGAGGTAGTAAGATAACGACATGTGGCGTGCACTGATTGAAAAGCAAGTATAATAAAGGCACATGGATGCTATATCACACCATCGTGCAATAGGTATATGGTGGGCCCTCCCTGATTGCGACACCACGAAAAGGTGACATGTGTCTAGTCTAGGCTAAGGATGACATAAAGTGCATGGAAGGTATTGATGATTTGGCTCATTTTCATTAGGCAATGATTTGTCAACAAAGATGACTAAGATTGTCAAATCTAGTCAATGAATCAAAGCTGTGGATTCTAGAAAGGCATGAAGCGATCAATGGTCCAAATTCAAACTTGCAAACAAAGGAGATTTTTGAATGACTATGGCATGAGCAGAGTTATGGTTGCAACAACCTCCATTAATACAGAGAGTGGTACAAGAATTTGATGTTATAACAACATAATTCTAAGCATTTCTTGTCATTTTTTAAGGAGCAATCATGTTCAAAACTAGAGAATCATCAAAATAAGCAAGGAGAAGCAATTCTGAGCCTCTGTAATGTAGAAAAACTAGTAAGTTATTGTCTCTCCCCTGCACTTAGTCTTTCTATCTATAAGTACTTTACGAAGCATTTAGAGCAGCTATTGATTTCATAAACCCTAGGTTGCTTGCACAAATACAAAATGAGTCAGTCAGGTCAAGCTTCAATCTCAAAATGTAGCCTGGATGAGGATATCATGATTCAATGTCCCTGATCCTCTAAGAAGCCTCTGACAAAATTAGGAGAGGTTGGTAAAAATGACAAAATATATGATCTCTGTGTAGATTGTCGAGATGCTAGGATCCCTGTGTCTGCTTGGAGTCTGTTTGAGCATTGGCACAAGCGAATTGATTACAGAGCCCCAATCTACCATGCCTGGACCCTTGACTTAGCTCAATTAATATGCCTTGATGTCTTCATAAGCACATACTTGATGAGAGCTGTAGCAACTAGGTATGGCCCTAGGACCATGTATGTCTTGTTTGGAAATGGAAATGTTATCATTAGGTTCACAAAGGCCTATATTGCTATTAGGACTAAAAAAATATCACAATTTTCTGAGTCCCCATCTGCTTATCCTTGATATATACCACGTTGGAGCTAAAAAAATTTCCCATTTTTCATCAACCATCATTTACCTGTCATCCAAATATCATAGAAATTTGCCATACATTGATCTTGTGATTAAAATAGGTTGTTCAAATTTGTGTGACAAGATCCATATTGTAGCCCATGACAATTTCATAAAATATGACCTTTGAAATAAGCATTTCCCTGACTATAGTTGTGCAAATAGAAGTAATTAACCCCTATCGACAAGATCACATATATGTCTTTCCGAATAAATAAGTCATAATCCCCTAACTAATATTTTCATATATATTAGGAAGACCTAAATGAAGTTACACCAATCAAAGAACCCAGAGACAACGATTGTGCAAAACAATCAGGAAGACAATATAATGTATCACCAATAAAAAGTTGTATTGGTGAGAGATATAAAATTGGAATGAAAATTTTAAACTATGCTGATCTCAGAGGTCATACGTACCGATAGATATAAGATCGGCAAAAGATATATGTTCTCTCACTGATAAATTGATACACTAGTTGTATCAACATGACATATACCATCGGGATAAACTTTTTATATCTTCCTGACTTTATAAGTCATTCCGATAGGAAGAAACTAAAGGAACTCGGCAAGAGTCTCACTAATGTTCCCCATGAACAAAAGACATAAGAAAACATTATCGGCAAAACTTGATATATCGAAGGGACATTCTGTTCTCTCAGCAATGATGATTGTCAACCCGATGACTATAAGATAACCACTACTCGTCAGGAAAACACTCGCCGATGTCCAAAAGAAACTTTGACAGTCAGAACCACCTTGATATTGGGGTGAAATTAATAAAGTCTTCTTGAAATGTTAAAAATAGAAAAAGGCAAGTAATGTGGACCTGAGCAAGATCGATGAGAGTCTCTTCGATAATGATCAAAGAACTAAAGGAACACCTCCCATCAAAGAGACATAAAGCTAGTCCTGGCAATCGACCAAAAACATATAAACAAAAGATGGCACCAAAACAAACATACAAATCAGCATGAGATTAAAATAGTCTTCCTGATGTAATTCATTAATCAATTTGACACTTTCAGAGCCCGAGAAGCCTGCTGCATTCAATTATAGTGGCCAACATTAATGGCTGCCTGAGCATAATCTCATACAAATTGCTCTGGTTCATAATGAATTGAAAATCAAAACAAATTTCTAAGGGTTATAGTGGAAGAGTGGGGGATTCGTCGAGAGACTGAGAAATTCGCAACACCGAGCACATACAAGTAAGCATTGCAAACCTTCCTGTTGCTAACTGATTATAAGGTTAAATCCAATATTCAACATAGAAATAGAATGGAGGATCCTACCAAAACAAAAAGAAAGCAGCAGACTAAAACTAGCCGAACCAAGGGCAAAAAGCAGAAGGTTGAGACAGGGAAAGGGGAAAAAACATAGGAAACAAAAGTTAATCAAGACCTTATAGACCAATTACCTGGTTCAGGCCATAAGGCTAGAAGAACTGCACAATTGAGGGCAGATGTAGAAAAATTAGAAGATAAATATAAACATGTAGGGAACATATGGACCTCTATTAGGGGATATGAGTTGTTTATGTTTCACTACTATAGAAGGAATAGATTGGAACCCGTCTATAACCTGTGGAATTTCAACCTAGGCAAGCTAGTTGTCACAGATGTTTTTGTGAACATAGATCTTGTAAAACTCCTAGCTTATCATTACAACCTTGACCTAAAATCCATCTGCAACCTGCAAGGGGAGCCATTTATTCATGTATCCAAGAATGTAGTATGTGAAGTTTTTACCCTCGATGACACCTGCAATACTCCTATAATATATGAAGATTTAGAAAAAGAGTACTTGAGAATGGATAGCACTTACAAGGGTTGGAGATTGCCATTGCATAGACCCAGAGAAGAAGGGAATTTGGTGCCACTTGAGGAAGGTGATGGACCTCCTTTTCATGTAGATCTATTTGAACCTTATATGAAATACACATATTATTCAGTGGGACAAGTACTAGGAATAGAGGTCCCTGAATTCATGTCCATAGTAGCCATGGTCATCTCTGCAAATATTCAATGCTACCATGCCAAAGATTTTGATTATGCCTCCCACCTCTCTAAGGAGATTGATTCAGGACTGATGGCCATTAAAAATGGCACTCCAACAATAAGTTTTAAGCATTACTCCGCTCTTATGCATATGGTTTTATACTATGGATAAGAATTAACAATGTGGCCACAACAACTGAAACTTGCACAATTTGATAAGAATGGTCAGTTGTTACCCATATAGTTATGGACTTCCATATGGGATAGTAGGTTTGTGAATTCTAGTTATGCACATTTTGAAGAATTCTTTGTTAAAACATTGTATAGATGCTATGGTTAGCCATGTAGGTATTTTTTGTCAGATGAGATTAAAAGGTTTTTAAGGCCTAAGGATTTTGGTGGACCACCAACTATCAATCACAATTGGGGTGATTGATATTGTTTTCTAGATTCCACAATGATCAGGGTATATGGGTTTGAAGATACACCATTCTTATTGCCTAAAACAGTACCAGACATATTCACATACTTGGAAATCATTAGGCAATTGGATTACTCAAATGTTATGAACTTAAGTACCTATGATAAACAATCTTTTATGCCAAGTACATTATGTTTTGGGGACTTTACTGTGTTGTCCAGGGAAGGATACAACCTCATTCAGGACAAACTATTGCACTTTAATTTAAGAAAGGCAATGTCAAGAAAAGGGTTTGACCCTGAAGGGTTTATTGATTTTGCAAGAAGAAAATAAAATCTGAGTGGATATACTCATATTCCATTCCCACATGATGATGTTATCAGGAATTTGGAAGATGCAGAGGTCGAATTTGCCATTGATGAGTATAATCAAGAAGTGGAAAGGAGGAGGAGAGAGGCACAAGAGGTAGAGGTGTTATCCTCTGATAGTGAAGGATCCCATGATGAAAGACCTCAAGCCCACTCTGATATAATTCCTAAACTCAGAATTAAAGAATATGAGCCTTCAAATAGTGAATTGGAAATTGAGGAAACACCTGATATAGATGCCAAGCAACTAGATTACAATTATTTTGTTTCAGATGATCAGTTTATTCAGTCCCCAGAATTTAAATCTTTCTTGTATAGACATAAAGGCAAAGCAGATAGAGAATCTATTTCAAATATCACACCAGATAATGAAAAACAATTATTGAATACTCTGTGAACAGATGTTGAAAATGAAATAAAAAATATGACTCCAGAGAAAGGGAGGAAACTCCTAGAAGAAGCTAGTGTGATGATTTTTCTGGGCTTGGATTTGAAGTCTTCTTTGGTTTTTGATAGTTTTTTGCACAATAATGATGCCAAACATAAACTCAACTTAGAAGGCGTGATAGAAGTGTACATTGGATCACGATATAATCCTGATGAAGAATCACTTATGATATGGGCCCTGTGCCCTCCACACCAAAAGCTTGCTATTATTGACATAAAGAAGGCATTCGGCCATGTGATGACACTGAAAGTAGGAGAAACATATCTTGTGGTCATTGCAGATATTGGTATTAATGTTTCTAAGTTAAATAAAGTACAGATTCAAAAGTTGATTCAAGAAAGGGATATGTACAAACTACACTATGAAAGAATGCACAAAGAAAATGATTTCCTGAAAGATTCTATCCCAACTAGGATGCTAACCCAAGGGGAGAGTTCTGAGGCAAAATACGAAGATGAAATTCAGATAGCTCAGGCCAGATTCAATGCACTTTCCACCATATTCAAGAGGAGACATGATAACATGATGGTATGGATGGATAAGTTTTGGGTGACCTATTCTAAGAATCAAAATGCTCTCCAAAAACACAAGAGGTTGGCTAATAGACTCTAGGAAAAATTTCAAGAAATCTGTGACAGAAGCACTCCCGATGATGAAGCCATTACCAATGCAAAAGAATTAATTAGGGCACATACAAATTTTCATGAGGAACTTCAAGAAGAAGCTAATGAATTTATTAATGTCTCTCAAAGAGGTGTACCTACATTGGTTAATGATGGCAAAAATATGAGAAGTCAGCAAGACTGGATAAAGGAATGCCAAATGATCCTGCACGAAGCATTGGAAGTAGTGAAAGATGAAGACCTAGCATTGGAAGGGGCCTGCGCCTGCATGGAGAAAATGGTTGCTATGGAATTTGTTGCAAATACCACTGTGGAATGTGCAGATACTCACCTGAGCCAAAAATACTTAGATCATATTACCAAAATCCATTTATGGCTTATTAAAGCCTAATGAAAATTTGTAATTATTAGTCAAAAGTTTCAAAAGACACTTTAGAAGAGGCATGCCTCTTCTGAATATGGTTATGTAAACATATAGTGGTAGGAGGGTAGAGGATCATCAGCAATTAGGAGAAGAATAGAAGTCTTTATTAGCTTTTCATAAGTTCATCTATTATCAAATTTCAGACTTATGCAAGTAATATCCATATTTTCAAGATAAATATAAATGGAGAAGGTGTTTGCATAAATATTGGTTTACTTTCAAGTGTTCAATAGTTGTGTGGATATATTATACTTATATGTTATCTGATTGTCTCCAAAGTGGTTGCTTATGTTATTCAAATTGAGTGTGAAAATACATTGATTTGTCAATACACATTTGCTATACTTGTGTAGTGCTTTTAATTGGTTTCTGTGTATAGTAGAATTAAAATTACCTTTTGAGTAGTCTACTTTGATTGGTTCCTGACTGGATTAAAATCCTTTCAAATAAATTGTCTTAATTGGTTTCTCCTCACATATGAATTAAAAATCCTTTCACAACTTCACAATAACATAAGAGGATATCACTGGGATCATTAAGAAGAGTCTAGGTAACTGATATACTTGCACGTCTGCATAAGGTGTAGACATATAAAAGTGCCCAACTGTTAGAGTTAAGTTGTGAAGTGAATCTACACATCTTATAAAACCCTATCTCCAGTATCACAATCCACTCATCAACTCTATTTACCCAATAAATAGACACTGGTTAATCTTAGAGCATTTCATACAAGTATAACTCACATTCTTTATATTTCAAGCATTCTTGTTAGAAAGTAGTTAACAAACCCTACAAATATCTCATGTTTGTGTGCCATTAGTGAGTAAAATTGCCCAACCAGAATCCATCCATATAATTTCCAAATCTTCCTTATTGATTAGGTACACCCACCTAGGCCTAGCAGTGTCAAAAGAGTAGGGGGTTTTGTTGTATAAACCCTATCTTGTTGACCAAAAACATATCAAGGGATTGGCACCCTCTTGTGGTCTAAAAACCTGCATTTTTGAGAACCAACATATGACACATATATTGGCCACTCTGTAATTTTATGATCAATACAAATTACAAAAATTTGTGTGACAAGATCCATTTTAGCCTAAAATTTGTGTGACAACATCCATATTATAACCTTTGTTAAATCCCATCAATCTGACCTTGATAAACATTTCCATGATCATAGTCAAGAAAACCTTAATTTCATCCTCATCAACAAGACCTTGGGCATATCTTTCAAGATCCTAAAGTCATAATCTTATACAAAGTATTTTATCCATGGTCAGGGAGAGACAAGTAAACTCTCGGTGATAAGAGGTCCATAGGCAACAATAATAAATGATCAGTAAGATGCCACTTAACATTTCACCAATGAATATTCATCAACAAAAACAAGATAGTCAGAACAAGATCTCCAAGTTATACCGATCTTGTGCCTCATACTGATGGATGTGTATTGGGGAGAGATGTGCATACTCACACTAATAAAGAAAAACAATTTAACAATTGTGTCAGGGAAACATATATAATCGAAGCAAGCTCCCTAGGTCTCTCCCATTGCATGGGTCACTCCAATGATAAAGAACACAAAGTTTTGATAAGAGTCTTGTCGACTTGTCCCATCACATTGAATAACAAAGGATGCACATCGGAGGGACATATACAATTGGAGTGAATTCATTTGATCTCGCCGACTATGTGGGTTATGCCGATAGTGAAAACTGCAAGGATATTTCAGGAAGAGTCCTACCGATGAATAGAGTAATGGAGAAACACGTCAGGAAGACCCAAAGCATCAGAATGGCATGTGAATCTTATAGAGATGGTTTAAGTTACACCGCTGATGGTATGAATCATTCCTCCAACTAGAACATCGGGTAAGATTTACAATGTCTCCTCAAAAAGGTAAGAATTAAGGGTAAAAGACAAGCACATGGACCAGAAAACTAAGAAGTCCTCTCGACAGAATAAAATTACCAAACGATACATCTTATTGAAGAGATATTTAGTTGGTCTTGGCAATCATATTAAATACACATAAATAATGATAATACCTAAAGAAATACACAGATTGGCCTAAGATTACAAAAGCTACACCGATGCAATAAAAATACATCGCTCTGACATTTCAAAATTTGAAAAACATGCTGCATTCAATTCCAGTGGTGGACATTAATGGCTACATGAACAAACCTTAATGAATACTTCTGATGAAAAAGCATTGAACCAGAAGGAATTTTCAAGAATTGCAGTAGAACATGGGAGACTAAGCAAAAGTTAAGGAGCCCATCGCGCTTGAAAACATACAAGTAAGTGCATAAAATATTCTGAAACTTATAAATTGTAGTCCAATTCTCTTGCCTAGTAGACAAATAGAATGGAGGGTCCTGCGAAAACAAAAACTAAAAGAACCCAGAGAGAAACTAGTCACTCCACAGGCAAAAAGTAGAAAACTGACACAGGGAGAGAAACTAAAATACAAGAAAGAAAATTGAATCAGGATCTCATTGATCAATTGCCTGGTTCGGGGCCAAAAGCAAGAAGGTCTACACAATTAAGGGCATATGTAGAAAAATTAGAGGACAAATGCAAAAATATCGGGAATGTGTGGACTCCCATTAGGGGATATGGACTATTCATGTTTCATTATCATAGGAGAGATAGATTTCTACCAGTCAGTAACCCCTGGAGTCTCTATTTGGGAAATCTAGTCGTTCTCGATGTCTTTGTAAACATAGACTTGGTAAAACTACTAGCCAAACACTACAACCTGAACCTGAAGGCCATTTGCAATCCACAAGGAGAGCCTTTCATTCACATATCTAAGAATGCACTATGTGAAGTATTCAGCCTGGATGATATGTGTACGATGCCTATAGTGCACGAGGAGTTGGAAAAGGAGTATTGGAGAATGGATACTACATACAAGGGTTGGAGATTGCCATTGCACAG
Source organism: Cunninghamia lanceolata (assembly GCA_027924645.1). Classification (NCBI taxonomy): domain Eukaryota; kingdom Viridiplantae; phylum Streptophyta; class Pinopsida; order Cupressales; family Cupressaceae; genus Cunninghamia; species Cunninghamia lanceolata. The sequence goes on along the minus strand of BSBN01000286.1, from coordinate 1,469,095 downwards.
GCCTAGAGAGGAAGGAAACTTGGTACCACTGGAGGATAGTGATGGACCTCCATTTCATATTGATTTATTTGAATTTTATTTAAAGTATACATACTATTTAGTGGGACAAGTATTGGGAATAGAGGTCCCTGAATTAATGGCTATAGGACCAATGGTAATCACTGCAGATGTACAATGTCACAATGCAAGGCCATTTGATTATGCCTCCCACATTTTCAGGGGAATTGATTCAAGATTGATGGCTATTAAAAATAATTCTCCTTCACTGCACTTCAAACATTATTCTTCTCTCACGCATATGGCATTATACTATGGACAAGAGTTAGGGATGTGGCCAGAAGAATTGAGAATCACAGAATCAGACAAGGAGGGCCAACCACTACCAATACAGTTGTGGACCTCAATTTGGGATAGCAGATTTGCTAAATCAAATTATGTTTCTTTCTAAATGACTAAGGAAAATGATTTTCTAAAGGATGTATTTGGAGGATCTACCAGAAGATTGACTCAGGGAGAGGGTTCACAAGATAAAAACAAAGTCAAAGAATTACAGTTGGATGATCAGGTATCTTAAGTCAGGATTGACACACTTTCTGGGGTACTTCAAAAGAGGTATACAAACATGATGGTTTGGATGAAAAGGTTTTGGGATACACATGCCAAAAATCACAATATCATTCAAGAGCATAACAGGCTAAATGACAAGCTCCATGAGAAACTTTGTGAAATACAGAACAGAGAAGCTCCTAATATTGAAGCAATCACCACTGCTAAAGACTTACTTAAGAAACATAAAAGGTATCATGAAAAACTTCAAGTAGAGGGTGAAGAATTCATAGAAGCTTCAAAAGAAGGCATTCCTACATTGTTCAGTGACAAGAAAGATTTGAAAAATTAGGAAGATTGGACAAAGGAATGCCAATTGATATTACAGGGAGCTTTGGAGGCAGCCAAAGACAAGGATCTGACATTAGGAGAAGCCTGTCGACATCTAGAGAAGATGATATCAATGGAGATAGCAACAAGGAATGTTGTGGAGTATGCCGATACACACATGAGCCAAAAGTACTTAGATCATATGTCCCAGATCCATTTGTGGCTAACTAGAGGTTAAAGTGTTATTTATTATTATTAAGTTGTTATTAAGTTCCAAAAGACACTTATGAAGAGGCACATCCTCTTCAAAGTATTGTTATATAAGTTAGTCATTTTATGATAGAGAAAGGAGGCAATAGTAGGAAGTAGAAGCATATTTAGTAAATTACTTTTCATCCATCATCTCTCACACTTTCAGAAGACTTATGCAAATTGATATATATATATATATATACTTTAAAGAAAATATAATGGAGTAGAATATTCTCAGATGGTGATCTATTTCAGTGTTCAATTATTGTGTTAATTTTCATGCTTACATTTTGCTATGCTATCTCCAAAGTGGTTCTTTTAACTTATTCAAATTCATATAATTTGTCAGGACACATTTGATGTTCATGTGTGGTTATCTGATTGGTTTCTAGTTGAAGTTGATTTAAGTCCATCTGAATGATTTATATCTATTGGTCTCTTCCATGAGTTAAAATACTTTAAATTAGATCATTTGGTTGGTTTCCTTCAAAATAGAATTAAAAATCCTCTCATGAAATCATAGTAATGTCAAACACCCTTGCTCCTTAGGTAGCCAGCCTGAATGTACAAACAACACATTTTGCAGGAGCAACAACACTCAAACTACAGAAAGAGTATAATGAATTATTGGAGAATACACAGAAGCAATGGCCAGGCTTAATACTTATGAGAGTCAACATCAGTTGGAAGCTGGACCATCTCAAACCCCTCCAATTATATAGACTGTAGAGTCATTACTAGTGGACACACAACCTCTGCTTCAAGAAATAAAGGAATTGAAAGAGGAAAATAAGGAGCTGAAGGAAGAAATAGAAAGTAAAGTGGAGGATGTAGCAACAAATTTGATCAAGTATAGGATCACTAGGATATTGGCTAGGTTTGAGGAGACCCATAGGTCCTACTCCCAATTAAGAATAACACTTGAGAAACATGAATCAGATAAATAGAGGTTGTCAACCAGGAAGACCAGGTGGCTACCAAGAACTAGAAAAATAAGATATTTTCTCAGGTTCTCTAAATATGATCTAAATGCCCCTTCTGAGAAGGAGTTAGTAGCAGGTATGCTAGGGAAATTTGAGGATGTGGCTACTCATCAATTGAAGTTGGATACAATATTGAAGGATAAAATGCAAGCAATTGAGAAGCATGACACAAAGTGGTTACCCCACATTCTAGAAGTTGATGGGACAATAAAAGATATGAACAAGTGGAAGCAGGAAATCATTGATAATGGAAATTAGTTAATTCCATCTTGTTGTGATAAGGGAGACCCATCTTTGCATGTGTTAAGTTGGATGCTTGATAGGTTGCATGTTATGGACATTACATTCGAATTATTTAATAAAAATGTCAAAAGTATCCTAGATGCAAAATATGTCAGCCACAATGGTAAGATAGCAGAAATCATTTCATTCCCTTGGCTAGCTAAAAGTACATTCAGTGAGTGGAAGGACAAGTATGGATCTCCTGGATGACAACTCAACCGCTATCTCCCAACCACAATAATGTAGATCCCCAGGCAGCTTCGCGCGCTTCTCAAGCCCAACCACATCTTCTCTTTTCCTTTAGTGAAATTAATTTTTCTTCAATGTCATTTGGCACCTATCTATATCCATTGTATTTGAAAGACAATGTATTAAATGTTGAGGGTACACATTCCTGTTATATAATGGAATTGTATTACTCATTTTATGGTTGTTGAAGACTTGGAAATTTTGGAGAAGTAATGAAAATATAGAGTTTTTTGTGTTGTTCTATTTCTTGTGTGTAAGTTTATGAGTTATATGTTGAATGTATGTTTACATATATGTTTTCAGTTTCATGTTAATGTTATATGAGTAATGCTTCATTGCATGTATTCAAGTATTTGTCTCCATGTTGTGTGTTTTTTTCTTTTGAATTTGAATAGCTAAGGGTTATTTGAGGTTCTGGGATATGGGTTTTTCTGTATTAAATGTTTAATCTTTTACTTCTTCTCAAGGAGCAGATTAAATGTTTTAGGTTAAATATTGGGAAGAACATATTGCAATAAGGATATTCATAAGCATAGATAACTGAGTACTAAATCTTGGGTGGTGTTTGTAAGGTAAATACCAATTTATCCCCATGAAACTTGAATGTCAACTAAGCTTATGCAAATCATTCACATATATACATCAATCAAATTTGAATAATTAACATTATTGCTCAAATTCGTAAAGGTCTGATATAAGTATTTGTGTAGTAAGATTCATGTCTTGCCTATCCATATGTGCAGCATGTGCATCATGATGAAAAACATCTTCCCCATTAAAATATGTTGTAGTCATCAAGTCCTCAATCATAACTTCCTCGCAATGAATCGAGGCCATTGTTGAGTTAAGCGTAAGGTTTCTTCTTAGTGCAAAATGAGGATTAGGTTGAGACCTTGACACTAAAGCAAATAATAAAGTAATGAAAAGGAAATTGCATCCAAGTAATCCTAATTTTTTTTGCCAACAATTCATACCAAAGATTGAACAATTTAAGGATATTGCAACATGTAATTTGTATCAACACAAATAATATTACTGAAGCATTACAATGTTTAGGCCATAAGAATCATCCTTTTTTAAACATGGATTGCAAATAATTCTAAAAATTTAATAATTCTAAAAAATTTAGAAGTCTTGGTCATTAACATTATTGTCTGCTATGTAATGTCTTCAAGTGTATCATTATCAATGTTCATATGTTCGTTCAAGTATTTAATATTATCATCATCCTCATCTTGACCTGCATCATCTTCATCATCATTGAACCATCTATATTATTACCAGATGTATTTGGATCATCATTTTCTATACCATCCATATTGTTGTCTTCCATAACATCATCTAACTCTGGATTGTTGTCTTCTTGTGCCTGAACATAAGCATCTTCAACATCATCATGGATGTCAATTTCTTGGATGTTCTCTAATCCCTCTCTCTCGTTTTGTTGGCCATCATTGTTTTGCTCAATATCCACTAATGCATCATCAAATACATGCCTTAATCTTGGATCATAATGTATGACAAATATTCATTTCGAGTCCAAAATATCTTCATAGAAAAATACCTACACATGAGCGACACACATATATTAGACGTATGGTATAACAATTTTATTGATTAATAAACACATGTATATATTTGCAATAAACTATGAATTAATATATTAACGATAAATACCACTTCTTGTTTGAGTTAACGAAATACCTGCTCATAATGAATTGGTAGAACATAAGGCTCCTTATCCTCTAGTAGGAAACATGAGGAATCTATAGAAAACAATCCACTACAGGTATCATGTCTTCGTGTCCTCTCAAATGCTTCATACCATCTACACTTAAAAACACAACATTTAAAAGAGTGGTAATCCAACTCAATAATTTCTTGTATTTTCCCAACATATTGTAGATTCCTTTCAATTATATTCTTATCTTTTGATCTTGATCGACTGGATTGCTTGAAGTCAACCATGATGCCACAATCAAAGGATCATCTTTTTACATCTACACTTTCTACATGATAATGTCAACCATATGACCACATTGCTAGATATTTCCTTGCCTGTGAAAGACCATTTATTTCAGTGAAAACAAATATAATGACGAATATTAAAATAGTTAATAGTGTCAAAACTATAAGGAAACAACATTTTGTAAAATTCCAACTGTACCTTTCTTTCACATCCTCTAGACATGTTGATTTCGTCTTCTGTTATGTTTGAATCTATACATGCATCTTCTATTTTATTTTGAATTTTTTTAGTAACCCATTCTAGTGTGCAATATTTGTCCCATTCCCCAAGCATATCAGTGGGAAGTGGAGTATTCCTTGGGTTCGATCTCTTAAACTGTCTCCTTGCTTCTAACACTTCTCTCTTTTTATCATACAGATCGATCCATTTGTTCATAAAGCCCATGTGGTACAGAATGAACTTGTCGAGTATAGCACTTTCGTCTACACCTATTACATGTCAGCATGTCTATTTCAAACTCCAAATGTAATGCTAGTAATTTGACAAATAAATTATAGAGTAAATTAATGATTGCAATAAAAACAACCACACTGATCATGGATTTACTTACTAATTTCTACTTGAACACCATTAGATTGTGGTTTTTCTCCATCAATAATATCTGATGCTCATTCTTCATCCCAGAAGCGTGGCCCATATTCAAAATCCTTGCCAAGGAATTCACACAGGAAGAAAAATGATTCATTCAATACATACCCTTCAGCCATGCAACCCTCTGGATGTGCCTTTTGACAGACATATCTTTTTAGAGTTTTCATATACCTCTCAAAGAAAAACATTGACCTCGTTGATATGACACCCGCTAATTCAATGTCATAGACTAGGTGTATAAGTAAATGGACTTGTAGGTCCATGAAACTTGTAGGGAGCTCCTTCTCAAATACACATACAATTTTTGCAATTTCCTTCTTCCATTTTGGCACTTCACATTCGTGGATCTCTTTGGAGGTCACCCACCTAATATAAGAATAGTAAATTAGTATGAACCTTTAGTCAAAAATTAAAATGCAATATAATATCTCTATGTCTCTCACACATGAACATTTCATATAACCACATACCTTGTAAATGCTGACAATCGACTTATAGCATTCCTTAAGTCAACTGTAAGACATGAATTCCCCCTAATTGCCAATGGCATGATATGCTATCAAACACATTTATGAAAAGGTCATTAGTAATTTTTTCTCACACAACAAAATATCAAAATATATTTAGTACTTAATCAATGTTACCAGTAAATGTTAAATGATGATATATAATACCTTCATAAAATTGTGAAAATCATGTGTTTTAAATCCTATGATATGTGCATCAACTGTAAAATCTTTAGCCAATGATGACCCATAGCCAGTAGGTGTCCTTATTGAATGGATGACATTTTTTAGTTGGTCTAGCTCTTTTTTTTAAAAAATCTATGGAGCTTCTGCATATATTTTATTTTCCCTATTTGGCCACAAATGTTTTCTATCAATTTTGGTACACAAAAGAGTAATATCTCTCCTCGAAGACAAGGTGTCCTTCTGTTTGCCTGATATATGTTGAAATATAGAATCTAGGACATTTTTGAAGATGTGCATAGGATCTAATAAGTGAGATATTAATAGATCCTTCCAATAAGGGAGCTCATAAAATATGGATTTCCTTTTCATTCCTTCTAGCATATTAACTACAACTTGTTTTGGTTCTTCAATTGAATCTCCCCGATCAAAAAAATCCTCCCAAACTTTCAATTCAGCATCTTCATACTTCTTAAGCCAATCACCTGGACCCATAATCATGGGAGAGCCTCTATTTTCAACTTTTCCATCAAACTGATTCTTCAAGCGATTTCTAAACTTATGATCTAGTGGTAGAAAACCCTGTTGTTTGCATAAATAAATTTATGTAGATCTTTAGAATACCACCCTTGAAATTGTTCTGCACATCTTGGACATGCAAATATCCCCTTTGTTTGAAGCCCTACAATTCAATAAGTAATGTTAATAACATAAAAAAATAATATAAAACTAAGTATGAAAGTTGGGATGGAAATAAATTATGAGTGTAAATACGTAAATATTTTATCTTACTAGAACAAACACCAAGTCTTGGGAAATCATGAATAGTCCAACATAGAACACCATACAACATGAATGACCTATTTGATGGGGGCCGTGATATGTTATACATTCTTATGCCTTTCCATAGCAGTTGCATCTCATCAATAAAAGGCGCAAGATAAACATCCATGTTTTTAACTTGATGTTTTCCTAGAACAATGAGAGTTAGCATAAGGCGCTCCTTTCTAACACTCATCCATGGGGGAATATTGTATACTATCAATCTGATTGGCCAAACACTATAATTTGAGCTTAGGAAAGAGAATGGGCACACTCCATCAATTGTAAGACCAAACCTGATACTACGAGGTTCATCTTTGAATTTTATTGGCCATTTTTCCTCTATGTGTTTCATTGCTTTGGAGTCGGCTGAAATTTGCATGAATCCATCTTTACTCTTGTTCTTTGCATGCCAGTCCATCAATTGTGCAAGTGACTTGCAACAAAACATTCGTTGAAGTCTAGGTATAATTGGCATGTGACGTAAAACCTTCTTTGGAACTGTAGGACCTTGTACATTTGTACGATATCTCTTCTCTTTGCATACAGGGCATTCTACCTTGTTTTCATATTCATCTCTGTATAAAATGCAATCATTTTTACATGAATGAATTTGCTTATATTCAATCCCCAACTCAACCAACAACAAACATGCCTCTCTGCAAGTTGATGGCAATACATTCTCTTCAAGGAATATTTTAGTTTTTAGTGCCCTGTAAGATTGCCAGAGATTAAATCAATTGAATGTTTGACTTATGATGAACATGTTTGATATGCCAATCTATACTAGGACTGTTTATATACAATATATGGTTTTAAATTCCCCTTAAAGAAATATAAACGAAGTTGATGAATGTTTACGAATTATGTACACCAATTGATAATGCAAAGTAAGAAATAGATTTCAACTCACTTTAGTAGGGTAGTGAATCCTTTGTCTGACCAACCAAATAGTGACTTGATTTCTAATAATATTAATGTGCATGCCAGTTTTGAAGTTCTACTTGCACCTGATTTGAACACGGGTGTCTTCGCTACTTGCTTGATGGAGTCTTTTAGGTTGTTATCATCAACATTACGTTGGTTGGAATTACCCCTGATATCATCGTTACTGTCAACCATATGATCATTATTGTCATTATTGTTTCCATCCCCAAAGAAACCTGTAAGCATTTCATTCAATCCTTCTTCATGCACTGCATTTTCACTATCATGATCATCATCATTAAGGCTAGCTGGCATGTCATCAGCGTATGCGGATCTCATCAGTAGTTCAAATTTCTCAGTTGGTAGTATTCTCTTCAATGTTGCTCTTTTTTGCATGGTATGGTTTAAAGGATGGTTTGGATCATCCTATCCAAACCTTAATAATCTAGTTGGATCTTGGGTATTAGTATGTGTTTCATCAACATCTTCTACCTATCAACAAACGCAAGCATTATTTAATGTTTGGCAACAATTGCACTAAATTTAAAATGTATCAATTTCAAAGAAATATAATCAAATATGGATTAAAAATTAAAAATATAAATTGTATGAACATATATATATACATCAATTGAATAATGGAACATTATTTTATAGACTACCTTTTTTATACAATAATTTAAAGAAAACACAATTTTGACAACATAGTTTATAAAACATCAGTCCACACTCATTTATTATTCTTTGGTTTTCTGCCCTTAAGAACATCCTTAGGGAGACCTTGTTCTTCCCTTTTCTTTCACGCAGGAGTGCGTTTTAAGAAGGGGTAATCAATCAGTAACTCATCCCCAATGGTAAGGTCCATAATAGACTCAACCATTATCAATCTATCAACCTCTCTTTCCATATCTCCATCTTTATCATTTATAACCTCAACAAATTGACAATTCGGTCTTAAGTAGGGTCCCTTCCCTTACTACTGTTTATAAATCCTGCAATATTTTTGTGTGTTTATGCACGTCCATCTATATACATAAGATGACCTCTATTCATTTCTTTTCCACTTTCCAATTGGAGACAATGTGTATACATATTCGAATTTAGACCATATGCTGACATGCGAGGCTTATATTCTGCTAGCCTTCTCCATTCACCACTATAATATGATGGACCATAATATGGCATTAATCTCCAGGTCGTTTGTTCTGAATTGTTTCTACGTTTAGATCCCACATGTACATTTTAGATGATAAAGAGGCCTAGATTCGCTCCATGAATATTGGAGGGTCGTATCATGTAGTTGTATCCCCAAAATTGAAACAACTCGTACACTCTAGGTAGCTGTTGATCACTAGGCCAAGCGTAATATAGTCAACGATCAAATGTCTCTTGTAAATTGATCTCAAACTCAGGGGCAAGTCATCATCTCCATCACATTCATTCTCATAGGGTATGTAGTCCACCTTCCCCTTGTCTTTAAGCAAATTATGCATCTTTAAACCGGTTCTTGTTCTATTACTTGTTTTCATCAATTCCTCATCTTCGGAGTTGGTATATTGGCACATATTTTTGTTAGATGTATCATCTGATTAATGATCATTGCCCTCTAGGCTGGAAGTCGGTGATCCAGGAAACTTTAAACCAAGAACTTTATCCTGCAAGTATCCATTCAGAAAAAAATTAGTTATTTAAATAATATAAAACAATGTTTAAACAAAGTATACATGTTATTTATATCAAATTGGAAAATTCCTTACCCTAATTCCTATTGGATTTGAATCGATTGTAGGAGGCATACTACCGACTGGAAGCTCATCATATATGTATTATCTTTGTACAATTGCTCGTTTGAATTGTTTCTTTCCACGACATACAGAACATCGACAAACAACAATTTTCTCAAAGTATTCATCCCATGTATTATAGTCCTGACCAACCTCTTGTTCAGTACAATCATTTGTTGTGTCTACAGGATCCATTTTCATATCCTCTTCCACCCACTGTCATCTACGTGATTTAATAGTTTTAGGTCCACGTCCACGTACATATCTTTTTCTTTTGCTAGTTGAATGCTCAGGCTCTGCATTTGCTCCAATCTCCATCTGAAATAATCAACAACATGCATTAATTTATGTCAACATTGGATAATAAATTATAAATTTCAATAATACTGTGAAAAAAGATGGACGTATCACAAAATGCCATCAGATCATTTTTTCCTAAGTTAAGTCAAAATTTGACTACCTGATGTCCCACTTCATCCGTTGTGTCCTCATTTGATATGACATGATCTGTTTCCATGGCCTCGTCTGGCCCCTATAATACACAACATAGTAAATAATATTTAGTACACCAATTATATCATTTCAACGAATATGCTATCCAATACAAAACCTCTCTTTAGTCATATATGTGACATATTCATATCATGTTTTGGCCATCCTAATTTGCAAACTTTTCCCTTGATCATAGAATCACATTTAATCACCATTCTTGTGCATTTTCAACTAATAAGTTTGACCTCAAAGGCCTCATGGACAAAAAAATGACTTTATCTCCTCTATGTTGTAGCATTTGTGAATTCATAAACACCTTCCTCCTTTGGTTGAGGTTGCTTTCTCTTCTTACCTCTATTGTATCTATAGATTCTGTTGTCATATCTATTTCCACCCACTTTCCTCTCTGTGATTTAGTAGTTCTACGCCGTCCACGTCCTCTCTCCATGGCCTCCTCTGGATCCTGTAATACACAACAATATCAATAGTCACATAACAGCTGTGCACCAAGAGGTTGCCAAGCTCTCTTAAAGTTTTTGGCTAATGACACGGGGCAGATATGGCTAAACCCCCTTCACTTCAAGCTCTGCTAGACCTAGGTGGGTATACCTTAATGATTGGTACAGACTTGATTTGACCTTCACAATGGCAAAGAGGTGTGAAGTAGCTATAAGATTGTGAGTTGTTCCTAATGTTGACATTTACAGTTTCGAGAAAGTAAATAAAGTTTAAATAAGGATTTGAGGGAAACTAATCACAATAATCATTTAAAAGGATTTTAATCCTTGGCAGGAACCAATTAAAATGAATTATTTGAAAGGATGTTTAATTCACTCCAACTAGAAACCAATCAAGATAACCACACATGAACAACAAATGTGTCCTAACAGATTATATAAATTTCCTATATGTTTGTATTTATCCTCTAGCCTTTCTACATCAGCCCTCAATTGTGCAAACCTCCTAGCTTTTGGCCTTGAGCTAGGCAATTGATCAATCAGGTCTTGGTTTAATTTTCATTCCTTTTCTTTCAATTCTTGCCCTGTTTTAGTTTTCTGTTTCTAATTTTTGGACTGACTAGTTTCACCCTGTTGCTTCTTATTTTTTGTTTTTGCAGGACCTTCCATCTTTTTTCTCTACATAACTGAAATATAATCTAGCAATTGTAGGGATATCTTAGATGCTTACTTGTATACTGTGGGCGCACTGGACTCCTTGACCTCTGCTTCAATCTCTCATTTTTTCTCCATTGCAATTTATGAAAATCGCTTTCAGTTCAATCCCTTTTCAATCAAAATTGTTCATATAATGTTCATTCATGTGGCCATTAATGTCCATCACTGGAAATGAATGCAACAGATTTTTTGAATGACAGTGTGAGCGAACATTAATGGTTGCGCGAACAAACATTATATGAACATTATCTTGTCTAATGTCCATTGCAATTTATCTGCTCTATAGTGTTATCAGACTGACATGTGTCAATGCTGAGAGAATGGGATGTTTTTACGATATAATTAGTCTCCTTGACTTGTTTCTTCCATCACTTTGTTCATTGGGACAAATCAGTAGGACTTTCACCGAAAACTCTTCTAGTGTTCCTTATCGGAGTAACCCATATAGCCGGAGAGATCTGAGGGACTTACTTCGATCATTCATGTCTCCTTGACACATGTGTTCTTTTGTTTTATCGACGAGAGTATATAAGTTTCTCCCCGAAAAAGTGTCCATCGGCGTGATGCTTGAGATCGGTGTAATTTGAAAACTTCAGTCCGACTAGCTTGCTTTTGCCGATAAGCTTTTTAATTGGCAAAACGCTATGCACTATCTTCCTGATCTTGTAGAAAGTGTTATCTTGGGATCTTTGATCGCTATGAATTTATTTATCTCTTCCTGATATGCATAAAATGTTCAATAAAGAACTATAACTTGTTGATCGACAAGACATGCACATGATTTTTCTGATAAGGATTAGTTGCTCTTAAAAATTTTTATTCCAAGGGATTATGCTTAGGAAGTTGGATTTCTGGATCCCTTGGGGATGGTGGAATGAGTGGAAGCTTTAAGTTTAGCTTTAAGATTAGGGTTGAGGGTTGAGGGTTGAGGGATTAGGGTTTAAGGTATAGTGTTGAGGGTTGAGGGTTTAGGGTTTAGAGTTGAGGGATTAGGGTTTAAGGCATAGTATTTAGGGTTGAGGGTTTAGGGATAGGGTTTTGGATTTAAGGTTCAAGTGTTGAGGGTTGAGGCTTTAGGGATAGGGTTTAAGGTTTAGAGATATTGGATTAGGGTTTAGGGTTGAGGGATTAGGGTTTAGTGTTGAGGGATTAGGGTTTAAGGTATAATGTTTAGGGTTGAGGGTTTAGGGATAGGGTTTAGGGTTTAAGGTTTAAGGGTTGAGGCTTCAAGATTTAGGGATAGCGTTTAGGGTTGAGGGATTAGGGTTTAGGGTGGAGGGATTAGGGTTTAAGGTATAGTGTTTAGGGTTGAGGGTTGAAGGATGCGTTACACTACACTAAAAGGTTATAGTCCCATTAGAGAATGATGTCCTCGCATGGACCATGTCGAGTGCCCTCATCGATATTGGTAAGGGATACATGGAAGGCAAATGGATTAGGTAGCTAATGGATTATGATGTGGATTCTAGAGGGGAGAAAAGTGGATTATGTTGTGGATTATGTAGGGAAAAAAGTGGATTATGATGTGGATTATGTCAGACTTATGCCAAAGCATGGACCATAGGGATGGTATGTGGAGGGTATGTAGGATAGTGGATGAATGATGGTAGATTTATTGCAAAATGGAAGGGAACCATGACCAATGGTTGCACACATCACAATAAATGTTGAAGCTTGTGATGTGGAGGTGGTGTAGGGTGCAATGGAGATGTTTACTTAGGAGATGGATGATGAAGGGCTTTAGGAACCCACATAGACTTAGGCGTTTTATTACTTTTGTTTTGCTTGTGGGATGGAATGTTTTGACACTTTTGAGCAGAATGGGAATTTGAGATGGGAGTAGATGGTTGGGATTTTTTAGAGGTAGATGCCTCATTTAACTTGATTTCTTGTTGCTTAGGTACCCATACCATTTTGGTTTTGAACTTTGCTTTAGGAGGTATGGGCTTGGATAACCTTTTGGATTGATTTTTCTTTGATTCTTTATTTTTATGTCCTGAGGCATGAGGACCCTTAGGATGTTTGGCTTTATCAGTAGATGCATCTAATTTTGCATTTTTGGATCCCTTGGGAATGGTGGAATGAGTGAAAGCTTTAAGTTTAGCTTTAAGATTAGGGTTGAGGGTTTAGGGTTTAGGGTTGAGGGTTGAAGGTTTAGGGTTTAGGGATTAGGGTTTAGAGTTGAGGGATTAGGGTTTAAGGCATAGTGTTTAGGGTTGAGGGTTTAGGATTTAAGGTTCAAGTGTTGAGGGTTGAGGCTTTAGGGATAGGGTTCAAGGTTTAGCGATAAGGGATTAGGGTTTAGGGTTGAGGGATTATTGTTTAGTGTTGAGGGATTAGGGTTTAAGGTATCGTGTTTAGGGTTGAGGATTTAGGGATAGGGTTTAGGGTTTAAGGTTTAAGGGTTGAGGCTTTAGACTTTAGGGATAGCGTTTAGGGTTGAGGGATTAGGGTTTAGGGTGGAGGGATTAAGGTTTAAGGTATAGTGTTTAGGATTGAGGGTTGAAGGATGTGTTACATTGCACGGAAAGGTTATAGTCCCATTAGAGAATGATATCCTCGCATGGACCATATTAAGTGCCCTCATCGATGTTGGTAAAGGATACATGGAAGGCAAATAGATTAGGCAGATAGTGGATTATGATGTAGATTCTAGAGGGGATAAAAGTGGATTATGATGTGGATTATGCCAGACTTATGCCAAAGCATGGACCATAGCGATGGTATGTAGGATACTAGATGAATGATGGTAGATTTATTGCAGAATGGAAGGGAACCATGACCAATGGTTGTACACATAGCGATAAATGTTGAAGCTTGTGATGCGGAGGTGGTGAAGGGTGCAGTGGAGATGTTTTCTTAGATGGATGATGAAGGGCTTTAGGAACCCACATAGACTTAGGCATTTTATTACTTTTGTTTTGCTTGTGGGATGGAATGTTTTGACACTTTTGAACAGAATGGGAATTTGAGATGGGAGTAGATGGTTGGGATTTTTTAGAGGTAGATGCCTCATTTAACTTGATTTCTTGTTGCTTAGGTACCCATACCATTTTGGTTTTGGACTTTGCTTGTGGAGGTATGGGCTTGGATAACTTTTTCGATTGATTTTCTTTGACTCTTTGTTTTTATGTCCTGAGGCATGAGGACCCTTAGGATGTTTGGATTTATTAGTAGAGGCATCTAATTTTATATTTATGGATCCCTTGGGGATGGTGGAATGAGTGTAAGCTTTAAGTTTAGCTTTAAGATTAGGGTTGAGGGATTAGGGTTTAATGTATAGTGTTGAGGGTTGAGGGTTTAGGGATTAGGGTTTAGAGTTGAGGTATTAGGGTTTAAGGCATAGTGTTTAGTGTTGAGGGTTTAGGGATAGGGTTTAGGATTTAAGGTTCAAGTGTTGAGGGTTGAGGCTTTAGGGATAGGATTTAAGGTTTAGCGATAAGGGATTAGGGTTTAGGGTTGAGGGATTAGGGTTTAGTGTTGAGGGATTAGGGTTTAAGGTATAGTGTTTAGGGTTGAGGGTTTAGGGATAGGGTTTAGGGTTTAAGGTTTAAGGGTTGAGGCTTCAGGCTTTAGGGATAGCATTTAGGGTTGAGGGATTAGGGTTTAGGGTGGAGGGATTAGGGTTTAAGGTATAGTGTTTAGGGTTGAGGGTTGAAGGATGCGTTATGTTGCACTGAAAGATTATAGTCCCATTAGAGAATGATATCCTCGCATGGACCATATTAAGTGCCCTCATCGATGTTGGCAAGGGATACATGGAAGGCAAACAGATTAGGCAGATAGTGGATTATGATGTGGATTCTAGAGGGGAGAAAAGTGGATTATGATGTGGATTATGTCAGACTTATGCCAAAGCATGGACCATAGGGATGGTATGTGGAGGGTATGTAGGATAGTGGATGAATGATGGTAGATTTATTGGGGAATGGAAGGGAACTGTGACCAATGGTTGCACACATCATGATAAATGTTGAAGCTTGTGATGCAGAGGTGGTGTAGGATGCAATGGAGATGTTTGCTTAGGAGATGGATGATGAAGGGCTTTAGGAACCCACATAGACTTAGGCATTTTATTACTTTTGTTTTGCTTGTGGGATGGAATGTTTTGACACTTTTGAACATAATGGGACTTTGAGATGGGAGTAGATGGTTGGGATTTTTTAGAGGTAGATGCCTCGTTTAACTTGATTTCTTGTTGCTTAGGTACCCATACCATTTTGGTTTTGGACTTTTCTTGTGGAGGTATGGGCTTGGATAACTTTTTGGATTGATTTGCTTTGACTCTTTGTTTTTATGTCCTGAGGCATGAGGACCCTTAGATATTTGGGTTTATCAGTAGAGGCATCTAATTTTGTATTTCTGGATCCCTTAGGGATGGTGGAATGAGTGGAAGCTTTAAGTTTAGCTTTAAGATTAGGGTTGAGGGTTAAGGGTTGAGGGATTAGGGTTTAAGGTATAGTGTTGAGGGTTGAGGGTTTAGGATTTAGGGATTAGGGTTTAGAGTTGAGGGATTAGGGTTTAAGGCATAGTGTTTAGGGTTGAGGGTTTAGGGATAGGGTTTAGGATTTAAGGTTCAAGTGTTGAGGGTTGAGGATTTAGGGATAGGGTTTAAGGTTTAGCGATAAGGGAGTAGGGTTTAGGGTTGAGGGATTAGGGTTTAGGGTTGAGGGATCTTTACTCTTGAATATTTACTCTTGTTCTTTGCATGCCAGTCCATCAATTGTGCAAGTGACTTGCAACGAAACATTCATTGAAGTCTAGGTATAATTGGCATGTTGGCATGATGAACATTCTAGTTTGGCACAGCTAGGGGCTAAATTAGGTGCACTTCACACAGGTTTTGGTGACCCATCGAGATTACATTTAGGGCTGAAAGTTGGTGCTAAATTCAGTGTTAGAGATGCTGACTAATGAATCCAAAAAAGAACAAAAATTCTCGCCTGCATTAAAACATACCACACAAAAAAAATACAAATTCAAGTTAATATATTTAAGCCCACAACACAGTGTACTATGCCTCTGTTTTATGTTTCTTGCTAAGAATTGTAGGCTGCGAAGTGACGACTTTGTTAGGTCGAAAACATAAGTTACTGAAAAGTTTCTACAACGGATCTGTGAATTTATAGTTTATTTATTTTTGGTTCTAGACATCCAGAAGATAAAAAATTGCTTTAGCTAGCTGCTAAATTTGGGGTTTCTAGCTACCTCAGCCATTAAATCAAGCTTGTTCATCTGCTTTTTAGCAAGTAAGTTCCAATTGCTAAGCAATTTACTCCTGACCTAGGTTTTTATCAATTTTGATATAATTTTGAGCTCAAAGAAAGTTTTTCTAAGATGTTGTACTCACACTTTAGGGTAAATTTGAGTAGTAATGTTGTTAACTATCCTTGCTTATAGTATAACTTGCATTTACCATTTTTAAAAGGCCTGTCAAATAAGGTCTCTCTGTACATCATACCTAAAATACGAGCTGTTAGGATTTGTTTTTGGCTACATAATTGTTTTTGGCTATGATTGGTCAAGCACGCTATTAATTCATACCTAGTTACGATTGCCTCCACAGACTAAATGAAAATAATTTGCCCTAGGTCACCTCAAAATGTCAAGCAATAGAGGGAAGGGAGAAAACTCTAGCCACAATGAGGTAATTCACTGTGAATTTATAGATTTGTAAATGTTTCCATTGTTTCTTTGATTTTTGGTATTTAGTTTTCTATTTCTAAATTTAAAAGAAGAAATTATATATATGTATATGTATACATACATGTATAGGGACATGAGACTACATATATATGTATACATACATATATATATATGTATACATACATATATATATGTATATATATATGTATATACATACATATACATATACATATGTATATGTATATGTATATGTATATGTATATGTATATGTATATATATGTATATATATATGTATACATATATATATACATATATATGTATACATACATATATATATATATGTATACATACATATATATATGTGTATGTATACATATATATATATATGTATGTATACATATATATATATGTATGTATACATATATATATATGTATGTATGTATACATATATATATATATGTATGTATACATATATATATATATGTATGTATACATATATATGTAGTCTCATGTCCCTATACATGTATGTATACATATACATATATATAATTTCTTCTTTTAAATTTAGAAATAGAAAACTAAATGTATATATATATATAGGGACATGAGACTGACAAAGATAAAGAGGCATTGGCTTCCATATTGGGGGTAGAGGCAGTGAACAAATTGGATGGTATGGACTTGACAATGCTTGCTAGATACATAGAAAAATGATCTAGTAAAACCTTTGAAACATTGCAACCAAATCAACAGTGTCAAAGGGAATCAATTGATTCCCCAACTAGTCTTGTATCAAGCAAAAGATCCAGGAGGAAATAAATATCAATAACCTCTAAGAATGTCAAACAGGGAGTAGAGGCTTCCACTATCCCAGCCACTCCTGGGACATAGACTTATTTGACCAGCAACTCATGTTTTGCATCTTGCATGGGTAGCTACGATACCAAGATAGAATATGATGTGGTTTCAGGGGAAGTCCGAATGATAGATGATGGAAAAATATTTGTGAATAGGTTGAAGGTATCATGCCTTCAACGGTTCAAAGACCATCTACATTTGCTATTTTTAAAGATATCCATGCACCTGCAAAAAGCAGTTATCCATGACATGGAGACTGAATTTGGCATAGGTTGGTCTGTAAAGAAAATAAAGCTATGAATGTCTCAAAACTGCAAGAGATTTCGGTGCAACCAAACAAAGAAGATAAAAAAATCCCTCCCGAGCTAAGGCTCAAAAAAAGACCAATTGATGTAAGTCTGAAAGTATGGAAAGAGCTTGTAAAAGCATATGAGAAGTCCGATGCATGGAGGAAGTTCGGTGAGGAGAGTACGTAGGTATTTGAATTTGTTCATAAGATTATATCAAATTTATTAAATTATTTTTAAATTTTATTTGTGCATAATTAAATTGAATTAGTATATGTTTCAGGACAAGGCCTCCAAGGCTAGGCTTGACAAACTTCGTGGCACTCATCATAGTGGCCAGAAAGGTTTACAAGCCTTGATCTATACATTTGTAAGTATATTTAATATGTTAAATCATATTTTTTTTATTTCCTAGGAAAAAGTAAATGATTGCATATTAATTAGTTTAACTAGTCCATTTGCCATGTTTTGACATGAGGAGAAATATGGCCGACAACCAACGCAATTTGAAAAGGAAATGTTACAAAGAAAAAAGTGGACTGATTTTGTAATCTAGATGGAGAATGAGGTATCAATAGTTGACTTTCAATAACTTAGTTGGATGTTGTGTTAATATGTCAATTTACATTTCTTGTGTTGAGTTTCAATAATCTTTGAAGAGGTTATAGAGTGATACTTGAGACAAACAATTATAGTTGTACTCTATTTGTTGTGTTTGGTTTCTATTGGTCTTCTTGTCTTTTTGACTCAAGTGGATTGTTATTCATAGGTCACTTGTCATTCTTGTTGATCATGTGGATGTAGTTATCATTGAGTTTTTAGGTGGTCTCCTAAGTGAATAGACCAAAGGGTTTATCTCAAGTCTTTGTTTCCTAACCTTTTATTATAAGACTTAAAGGGGGGCATGCATTACAGTTACATTGTTGGTTATATTTCAAACCTTTGAAATATAATAGTGGACATTTAAATTTTAATCTGCACATTTTTTTTATTGAGAAGGAGCCATCAGTGGTAGTAGGCATTAACTCTCCTTTGCCATAACAACTTTGGCAAGTATTAGTCTTTAATGTGCTTGGTTTTGGGGTATGTGAAGGAGAAAAGGAAGGAGTGGGGAACCATTTCGTAGGGGAATTCTTCTTTTTGCCTTGGGGTCAAGGAAGGAAGGTTGATGGTTGGACTGTAAGTGATTTAGAGGAAGGGAGACTTTGGGTGTGCTCATCATGTTGGCTAAGTGTCTTGTTGTTTGGGTTGGAGACTAAGAATCAAATCACCAACTGGTCTTCTTCAACTAAGCTAACCTTTCTTTGTAGTAAAGCTCCTTGTCATCCATTCTTGTAAAATTACACTAACCATTTTGGTGAAATATTTCCTTTAACTTGTGTAATTGTATGTGGTCTTGTGAAATACTATGCTAAAGGGTTTGGATGAGGAAAATATTGTTAATTGTGAGAGTCTAGACTTAAGATCATGGGACTTACAAACTGTGGCAAACTATTGGTTATTATGTTTTGGATTTTTATCATGAAGGAAGCTACATTATCTTGGTCATAGTTTGAGGTGGAGTTTCAAACCCTGGCTAGAATTGCTAGAATGCTATCATTGCTGTTAGATTTAGGGCACACAACTAAGAGGGGGGGTGAATCAGTTGTCCAAAACTTCTCCAATTTTCTCACTTAATTCCTTTAAGTAATTAGCAGTGTATCAATCATGAAATCCAATGTAATTAAATCAAAAGCAGAAACACATCAACACACAAGACACCAAGATTTTGACGTAGAAAACCCGGTTAAGGGAAAAACCACGGGGTGATTAACCCAAGATTGTATTCTCTGTTAGAAGAATAGAAAGAACAAATGGCACATGCCAATTAGGGCTCACTGCCCAAGCACACTGCTCACAAGAGGTCCACTACCTACAGGAGACACACTGTCTACAAAGAGATAAGTATCACCTACTTGAACTGGAAAATAGCATCTTCACCATGCTTCAATCAGTTCTATTTAAGCCCAATACTTCTGCTCTGCCTTTTGCTCTCTTGCTTGTTAACACACACTCATCACCTAAAGAACAACTTTGAAATGACTTTGCAATCCCTTACTTATACAAGACATCAACTTAGGAATGATCATCTAAGTTGGTAAATATCCATAAGAACATCTGCAAGATGTGTAATTCATCCGGTCGGCTAGTCTCAAGAAGAACATCTTCATCCAGAGGTTATTCTTCAATTGCGGGCTCCAACTCTAATGTGGACCACCAATATAGGTTGGACATGATCCAAAGACCTTCACAAGATATCCTAAAATACCAACAACATCCGCACTTCATCTGCTTACTGGAATCCTTCTCTTCTTCATCCAGAACCTCAAGAACACAGTCTGTCATCACTGTCACAGAAGAATACATGCATCCGTACCTTCAAACCATGAACCAATCTAGATAACACTCCACAAAGACTTCCTCAACACTTCCTCAAATCCACAGAATAGGAAAATGTATTTCTAGATCTCACTAGACCTATCTATGTTATTCTGTAACCTCTGAACATCTACGAGAACTAGTTTTACTTGAACAACCACAACTTCTTCAAATCTTCATGTGGACCTCTGAAATCTCTACTGGACCACCTCATGACTCATATCTACAAACCGTTTAATCTGCATCCTCTGATCTTCATCCTATCTTGGACTTTTACCTTACTGTCATCACTGTTCTTCACTGTTCCTGATTGAGACTAATTTTCTCAATATCCTCAGCTCACAGCTCATTCAATCTTTATCATTAATTCAATATGAGTATGTTGACATCAATGAAAACACTAGTTAGACTCATACTTGCAACAATCTCCCCCTTTGTCATTGATGGCAACATATGATGTGAAAAACCATCAAGACAAGAACTTCTCCTTCCTGTCACAACTCCCTCTATCAGCAACAACCATTCACATGTCTTCTCTCCCTTTACTGCTCCCCCTTTGATCATCAACCACTTGTTTTTCACATGTCTTCTCTCCCCCTTTGACATCAATGGCAAAGGGCACATACTTGCAAATCCACCTTCTCAGAATCATACCTGCTGCTCCCCCTGAGTAGCAGCGCCCCAACATCAATCCAGATCACAAAATGTAACTGTGATACCCACTGGATGATGCACATTAGTGCACCTTAGTTCATCACCAGAGGGGTAATAACCCCTAACTTCTCCCTGAGATATTCAAAAGAGTCCTTAGGCAGAGGTTTAGTAAAGATATCTACAATTTGATCCTTGGATGACACAAACTCCAATCTAACTTCATTCTTGTTCACTTGCTCTCTTAGAAAGTGAAACTTGATAGATATATGCTAAGTCTTTGAATGCAACACCGGATTCTTGGATATACTTATTGCACTTGAATTATCACAGAAGATTGTGATAGGCTCCTCATATTCCACTCTGATATCTCTTAGCATCTGCTTCATCCACAAAATTTGAGTGCAACTACCTACTACTGCAATATATTCTGCTTTAGTTGTAGACAGAGATATTGCCTCTTCTTTCTTGCTTAGCCAAGAAACCAATCTCTTCCCCCAAAAGAATGCTCCACCATTGGTACTCTTCCGGTCATCCACATCTCCTGCCCAATCAACATCTGTATATGCATGAAGAGAGAAATCATGATCTCTAGGATACCATAGACCATACTCAACTGTCCCTTTTAGATATCTAAAAATCCTCTAGATTGCCATGACATGAGATTCTCTAGGATCAACCTAAAATCTAGCAACAAGACCAACAACCTGCATTATGTCAGGTCTGGTTTGAGTGAGATATAATAGCCCTCCAATCATTGACCTATACTTTGTCTAATCAACCTTAGGAGAATCATCATCTTTGCTCAATTTACATCTAGTTGCCATGGGAGTATTCATTGGTTTTGAGTCTTCCATCCCAAATTTCTTCAGCAATTCCTTCACATATTTGGTCTGAGAAATGAAGATTCCTTTCTTTGTTTGAGTGATTTGTAGACCCAAGAAGAAATTTATTTCACCAAGCATGGATATCTCAAATTCACTTTTCATTTGATTTGCAAAAGTTTTACACATACTATCTCTTCCTCCAAAAATGATATTATCCACAAACACTTCAACAATCAAAATGTTTTCATGATCAATTTTGAAATACAAATTATTGTCAGCAGTACCTTTGTTGAAACCAATCTTCAGAAGATGTTTATCCAATCTTTCATACCAGGCTCTTGGGGCTTGCTTCAGTCCATACAGTGCCTTCTTCAATTTGCAGACCATATTACCATGATCAGACAATTGAAATCCATCTGGTTGCTCAATGTACACTTCTTCTTCCAAGTCACCATTTAGGAAGGCAGAATTGACATCCATTTGATATACTTTGAAATCTTTGAAGGTAGCAAATGCAAGAAATAATCTAACTGGTTCAATTGTTGCTACCGGAGCAAAAGTTTCTTCCAAATCAACTCCTTCTATTTGAGAATAACCTTTGCAGACTAATCTGGCTTTATTTCTAATTACTTCACCAACTTCATTTAGTTTGTTCCGGAAGACCCATTTAGTTGCAATCACATTCTTGTTTCTAGGTCTGGGAACAAGATCCCAAGTGTGATTTTTCTCAATTTGCATCAACTCTTCCTCCATTGCTTTGGTCTAGTTTTCATCATTGCAAGCTTCATTAATTATCTTAGGTTCAATCTTTGACATCAGACAATACTCATTGGAGTTTTGAGTAATTCTCCTTCTAGTCTGAACACCTTTGCTTTTGTCACCTATGATCTGATCTTCAGAGTGGTTTAGTTTTACATACCTTGGAACTTTGGGAGTTTCTTGCACTTCTGCTTCTTGATCAGGCTCTTTCAAACTTAACTCTTCTTCCTAATTTACCAAATCAGTTTGAATCTGACTTTCAGAAGAGGTTTGGGCTCCTTGAATCAGAACATCATTCTGATCATCTTCCTCATATTCATAAAATCTTGAGAGTTTCTCAATTCCCTCATCAACCTTCACATTTGTACTTTCTATTATCTTTCTCAGTCTCTTGTTATAACATCGGTATGCTTTGCTTTGAGTAGAGTAACCCAAGAAAATTCCTTCATCACTTCTAGCATCAAACTTCCCTAGATCTTCATCTCTTTTGATGTAACATTTGCTACCAAAGACTCTAAAATACCTTATAGTAGGAGTAATGCCAAACCAGAGTTCATAAGGAGTCTTACCGGTATTGCTTCTGATTTGAACTTGATTGAGAGTATAGACTGTAGTGCTGACAACTTCTCTCCAATAGATTTGAGGAACATTTGCTTCCATCATCATGTCCTAGATGCTTCCTGGATGGTCCGGTTCTTTCTTTCCACTACTCCATTCTGCTATGGAGTCCTAGGAGCAGACAACTATCTCTTTATTCCATGCTTCTCACAGAATTCTATGAACTCTCCAGATGTGAATTCTCCACCTCTATCAAACCTTAGACATATTATTTTTAATCCAGTTTCATTCTCTACCATAGATTTGTATATTTTGAACTTCTCAAGAGCTTCTGATTTCTCTTTCAAAAAGGTTACCCACATCATCCAGGAATAGTCATCAATTAGCAACATGAAGTACCTATCACCTTGCACACTCCTGGTTCTTGCCGGACCACAAAGATCAGTATGAACTAAGTCCAATATTCTGGTAGAAGACAATTCCTTGCTCTTGAATGTGACTCTGCTCAGCTTGCCCAACTGACATTCTTTACACAAGCTATTTGTAGGTTTCACCAATTTTGGAAGATCTCTTACAGCTTGAGTATTGCTTATCTTGATGATATTATCAAAATTTACATGACACATTCTCCTATGCCACAACCAACTCTGATCAACTTGAGTAAATAAGCAACTTTTACCAATACCAACCAAGTGGAAGATATTACCTTTAGTTTGGGTACCAGATGCAATCTCTGTTTTAGAACTTTCAAAGATCTTGCATTTACCATTCTTGAACCGGAGATCATAGCCTTTATCCACCAACTGTCCAACACTGAGAAGATTGTGCTTCAAACCTTCAACATATAGTACATTACTAGTTTTGT
The DNA here is from genome assembly GCA_027924645.1 of Cunninghamia lanceolata. Classification (NCBI taxonomy): domain Eukaryota; kingdom Viridiplantae; phylum Streptophyta; class Pinopsida; order Cupressales; family Cupressaceae; genus Cunninghamia; species Cunninghamia lanceolata. The sequence goes on along the minus strand of BSBN01000286.1, from coordinate 1,445,075 downwards.
TCCTTCCATCAAAAGAAATAGTTCCTCTTCCTCTGCTTCTACCAGCAGAATTATCACCAAACTTTACCACTCCTCCTTCATACCTTTCCAAATCTATGAACTTATTTTTGTCACCTATCATATGGTGAGAGAAACCACTGTCAATGACCCAGTCATCCCTTTCTTGAATTTGAGCAGCCAAAGATCTTTCTACAACTTTATGATTGATAGATTCAGAGGATATTTGTTCTTCTTCCTTGATGGCAATAAACACCTAATCACTTTCGGATTTGTTTCCTGTCTCTGATTCGTCATCTGTTACTCCATCATGATCTTCTTCATGAACATAGTAGCAATTCTTTTGGAACCTTGATCTATTAGGGTTTGGCCTTGAAAATCTTTCTGGACACTTTGAGGCAAAATGACCAATCTTATTGCAGTTAAAACACTTAAAAGGCAATTTTCCTTCATACTTATCGGATCCTGTTGGAAGTCTCTTTGCAATAAGGGTTTCAAGTTGAGCAGTTTCTAATTCTTCTTCTTCTAGGTCTTTTATTGTTTTTTCATACCATGGTAGTTTCCTTGATGAGTTCTCTCCTGGATCAAACCTTTGTTTACCTTTTATAGAGGCACTAGCTTTGAATGCAGATTCAGTCTTGGGGGTTCATCTCCAAACTTGGTCATTTCAAATGCAGCCAATTTTCTAGCCAATGGATCTCTAGTGACAGTTGTATGAGCTCTGAATTCATCAATGGCATCAACCTTGATTTTATAAGATGCAGGAAGGGATCTGAGAGCTAACAATCTCATCTTCATCCAAGACTCCACCAGCATTTCTAATTCCACAAACAAGCTCATTTACTCTTGGCAGAAAGGTAGTGATATTTTCATCTTCTCTCATCTTTAGATTTTTGAATTTTCCTTTCAGACTTTGTAACCTTGCACATTTGACATATTTGTCTCCTTCATGCAGAAGTTCCAGTTTTTGCCAAATCTCAAAAGCAGTTGGTAGGTCAATAACATTTGTGATTTCATCTTGGGTTTTCAGACCACCTTGTGGAGGAACATACTATGTTGTAGCCATGGTCCAATAAGTCATTCCCATACATCTCAAATGACATTTCATGCGACCTTTCCAGAGATTAAAATTGGTTCCATCAAACTTCAGACTGTCTTTCTTGTAAAACGTCATCCTAGATCTCCTCAAGCGGTTAAGCTCTTTTAGAGGAACTTAGCTTTGATACCAATTGTTAGATTTAGGGCACACAATTGAGAGGGGGGGTGAATCAGTTGTCCAAAACTTCTCCAATTTTCTCACTTAATTCCTTTAAGTAATTTGCAGTGTATCAATCATGAAATGCAATGTAATTAAATCAAAAGCAGCAACACATCAACACACAAGACACCAAGATTTTGACGTGGAAAACTTGATTAAGGGAAAAACCATAGGGTGATTAACCCAAGATGTATTCTCTGTTAAAAGAATAGAAAGAAAAAATGGCACATGCCAATTAGGGCTCACTGCCTGAGCACACTGCTCACAAGAGGCCCACTACCTGCAGGAGACACACTGTCTATAAAGAAATAAGTATCACCTACTTGAATTGGAAAATAGCATCTTCACCATGCTTGAATCAGTTCCATTTAAGCCCAACACTTCTGCTTTGCCTTTCGCTCTCTTCCTTGCTACCACACACTCATCACCTCAAGGACAACTTTGAAATGACTTCGCAATCCCTTACTTATACACAACATCAACTTAGGAATGATCATCTAAGTCGGCAAACATCCATAAGAACATCCACAAGATGTGTAATTCATTCGATCAACTAGTCTCAGGAAGAACATCTTCATCTAGAGGTTATTCTTCAATTGTGGGCTCCAACTCCAATGCGGACCACCAATACGGGCTGGACATGATCCAAAGACCTTCACAAGATATCTTGAAATACCAACAACATCCGCACTTCATCTGCTTACTAGAATCCTTCTCTCCTTCATCCAGAACCTCAAGAACACAGTTTGTCATCACTGTCACAAAAGAATACATGCTTCCATACCTTCAAACCATGAACCAATCTAGATAACACTCCATAGAGACTTCCTCAACACTTCTTCAAATCCATAGAATAGGAAAATGCATTTCCAGATCTCACCGGACCTATCTATGTTATTCTGTAACTTCTGAACATCTATCGAAACCGGTTTTACTGGAATGGTCACAACTTCAGATCTTCGTGTGGACCTCTAAAATCTCTATTAGACCACCTCAAGACTCATATCTACAAACCCTTTAATCCGCATCCTCTGATCTTCATCCTATCTTGGACTTTTAGCTTACTGTCATCACTGTTCTTTACTGTTCCTGAATGAGACTAATTTTCTCAATATCCTTAGCTCACAACTCATTCAGTCCTTATCATTAATGCAATAGGAGTATGTTGACATCAATGACAACACTAGTTAGACTCATACTTGCAACAATTGCAACATACCATGAGTCTTGAGGAAAACTGGCCTGGTTCATGGTTATCTTTTTTGACATGGTTGTAAACCCTAATGGTGTTGGTATTTCACCTATAAATGTCCACTCTCTCAATTGTGGATGCGAGGTCTTCTTGGGATTAATAATGCCACTCCTAGGTGGGGTTTTGGGATGGTTTTGGATAATTGGTTTGGGACAACTTGTCCCCCAACACTCCCTCCAAGGTTATGAGGTTTCCATTATTAAAGCCACAATGGAATACAATGTTGAAAAAACACTACATGATTGTATTTGATTACCAGTTGACTCTTGGAAAGAATGGGTTTTGTCAATTGCATACAATTGTGTAACATTGCAATAGTTGTATTGTACTTGTAACTAGAACAGTCTATTGTGAAGGTATTCGTTTGATGAGAATGACCTTTGAGTTCATTGTAATGACTTGCACTAACTTAGAAATGTTATTTCAAACTAGTATTTATTAAATTGGAGACTGTTTGTGAACCAATTTATCTTAGTATGGACTTCCCTGTGTTTGAATGACTGAGCACTACCCACAGAATAGTAGATATTATGTACTTGTGATCACTGCGTCATTTGGATAGAGGACTCATAAATGGAATATAGGACCTTCTATTTCATTGTCCATAAAATCCTAAGGGTTGATTAAGTTATTGTGCATGGATGTAAATGGAAACTTTAAGCTCTTTGAAGGCTTCCTTATTGTTCGCAAAGTAGCATTAATTTCTTATTTTAATTGTGGAAACATCTAGTGGACACTAGTATGGTGTTGACTAAGGAATTATCTTGTAAACACTAGAAAGGTCTATGCATGTTAATCATAGACTGTAATGCTACATTTGGAAGGAAATTGTTACTGTAGATGTGATATATACTGTACAGTGGTACCTAGTCTATGGCATGACATCTTTAGTAGGAGGTACCTTCAGATTTCTATAACATCATGTCTGGGCTAAGGTACCGTAAAGTTAAGTGTGCATTGTATGGTGTTATTGTATTGGAGGTTGTTGTATGCAAATCTACAGTGATATAAGGAGACTCGACTCTCGTCATTTCATTGTACAAAGTGAGTGACAAAATAACTACCTAGTTTAAAATTGGCCCTTCTTTAAGCAACATATGTAGAAATGAGACTTAGGATTCTTGAAAATGAGAAGCATCCTTCTCCCCATACAACCTTATAACTAGGGCCACTATGTTTTTTACTGAACCCTTGAGGCTGATGGAAGGGTACCATTTAGTGTTCCTAGAATTTAAATGTCTAACTCCTCCTTTTGAGCCAATTTCTTTATATGATGAACTAGATGATTTGGATGACCATCTTGAAGATGTAATTGAAGACTTTTGTGCTTGTGTAGTGTTGCAAATGTACACTCCATGGGGACAAAACTTGTAGATCTTAGTGTTAATCATGATATAGGCACAATTTTTTTAATTGTTCATCATGTAAATGTGAGTTATCATCTACGACAAGTGTACTCTTAAGGATAGTCTCGCTAAGGAAAGCATGGATGTAAGAGTCAAACTTGAGATACATGATTTTGCCATTGTTCTTGGTATACCTAAAGTTTCTAGTCTCTTTGTTAATGAGCTAGATGTCAATTTAAACCAAGGATGTGTTTCCAACATTATGTTTGCATTCATGAGGATGATAAGTTACATCAAAATATCAAAAGTTACATAGCCTTTGAGATGGAGTTTATCCCATCCACAAGGGAGTTAATTCATTCCAGCTATTCTACTGAGAATAGATCACCATATAGGCTTACAAAGTTTGCAAAAGTAGTCATGTCATAGTTTTCCAGTCTCTCTCTGAAGATCTTGAGGGCTTCTTCAGTTTTCTTCTTCTTCTTGATTGCCTCCAGGTCAAAGACTCCACAGATGAAACTTTTTTTAGATTTGGGTTGGTGTGTTGGCCTGCAATAATAACATCATCCTTGATCCCCTCATTGACCAGAAAACTCATAAATCTTGATGCCCTGGCAAGAGACCCTGTGGCTTGGATGACAGTCATGTAGAAATGCTCTAATAGGACACCGTTATGGATATGGCTTCCCTGCGCTCCCCTTATCCCTGCAATCTCTTTGATGGCATTGCATAGCCCATCCTCCTCTGTACTGAATAAGCGGCAGAGTTGCTGGTCCACCAACTCCTCCAAGCACTTGAAGTGGACTCCGAAGTGTTTTCTTCCTACCATTGTTATGGAAGACTTTGAGCCATCCTCCTAAAATAGGAAGTTTCTCTCGATTACCTTCCTCATGACTTACTCACATTGTCTGAAAGTTGAAGGTTTTACGATGCTTTTTGCCTGTCTGAACTATCCTCACTTTTGGAAAAGGAATGCTTGATTGACTCTTCCCTAATCAAACCAGACTAGGGACAGTCCTTCCTATCTCCTCTAGGATTTCCAATCTTGGAGAAATCCATGCTCACCGTCGATTCTTCTGAGGTCTCCTACCTTGAACTGTACCTACAAAATTCCTAAATCCGCATAGTCCTTGATTAGCATCTTTCTCAGATCCTTAAAACACTGCCCTTCGAAAAAGCATTCCTCCCCCATTTCTTGCTCAACCCCTCGATTCTATTGGAGATCGGCCTCTCCATTGGCCTCTCTGTATATGTGCAAGGTTGACCTCCTTACCCGTGCCGACTATCTTGAAGACACCCTAAACTTTATCATTGAGATACCTGTTAAATCTGTGTTGGTTGTATGTAGGTGTTTTCTTAGTGCCTGTAGATCACATATGAATATAGGCTTAGAAGTATTTACAACAACACTGCTTTTGGATTTAGATCCTAAAAATGTGTTGGGTGAATATTTTGTCATTTAGCTAACTAACGGCAAAATGGTTATATCAACCACAGTGTGATGAGATAAATATCTCCTCTTAGCAAGGGGAGGTTTCCTTTTAACTATTACAAAGCTATTTACACTAAATACTATCTTTGGGGGTGTGTTACATTCATCCTTTTCTCTTATTTCAGAAAAGATGTTCACAAAGTTTCACGGTAATATTCAATAATGCTTCTACACTTAAATAATAATCAACAATATTCTTGTAAGTTGAAGCACAAAGTCTTTCAACTTACTTCACAAAAAGATTCACGAACCAAGTGAATAATCTCAAGTACAAAGTCTTCAAATTATCCCCAGAAAGATTTTAAAAGTAACCATATCACCAGTTGGAGCACAAAGTCTGTCAACTAACAACACCACTGATCCACGCGAATGTGATTGAAAATCATAGCACAAAGTCTACAAGTTCTCAACATGATTCATATACAAAGTGAACAACTACAAGCTCAAAGTCTTTATAATCCTTGACCAAGAAATGCTTTCAACACACATAGATTCAAGGAAATAATATAACACAAAGTTTATATAACTTATCTTGAACGTCCTCCAATCGTAATAACCAAGCACCACTTTCTCCAATCAATCAACAAGAGAAATCAGCAAAAATGTCATATGTACATCCTCACTCATACAAATTCGATTCAACACAAAGTTTGATATCAAAACTCACCTTCTTTATTGATTGGAATTGATCATACAATTTGAACACAAAATCTCAAAGTTGAGTCTCAATTTGGGCAGCACTTTGTTGCATAAGATTAAAGATATCTATTACAATAGAGGCCCTCTTTATTTATAGGGAGGAGCCTAGAGCAAAAATAAGAAATTTACAACTACTTTGACTTATTCAACAAAAGAGTCCTATTTGACTTGGGACTTCCTTTGTCTCACATGTAATTACATTTTGGAAAAATACATGTGAATATGTCCAAAACTGAAAATAAAGTACATGTGAAAATACAAAAATAAACTAAGGCATGATCACTTTCATCAACTCTCGTTCCCATCCTTCTTCAGAAAATCCTCAAACATTGTCCACATTGTTTGCATCTCAAGGTTATCTAGTCCAGAAGTATTATTGGAAATGACACAAGTCCTTGTTACTAAATCTTTCACGGAGGTAGTAGCCTTCTCATACTTATTCGGAACTACCTTGAGAATGTCCAAGGTCAACTGTATATCTAACAACTTATCCATAGAAGCCACTAAGAAAGCTTGATCTTAAAACTCCTTTGGATCATGTTATTGAATGCCTATATCTTTTCATCTGTGGAAAGAAACTTTTGGTCTCTTTGACTAGAAATTATAGTAGCGAGGGAGAATTGAGCATTTACATGGGCTTTGAAGGGCTAAAGTGTGATTAGAGCGAAAAACTAAGTGAAAGCGGGCCAAAGATAACAATTTGAAAAATTCTCCAGTGTTAGAAAAATTATGGAGAGTGAAACATGCACAGGCGGTCAAAAAGGCCGCTCTTGCATGTGAGGGTAAGTGCACTGGCGGTGATTTTTGCTGCCCCTACATGCTAGAGACAAATCCTTGTATTCATGCTCGGGTGGCGATTTTTGCTGCCCTTGCATGTAAGGGTAATTTTGCATTGCGTAAGAGCAGATAAAAATGTCGCTTGTGAATTGGTGGAAGCTTGAGCAAACATTGGAGTGTCAGAGCGGTATTTTCCACTGCTATTACATGAAGGTCCAAACTCAACAAACTTATGTAGGGGCGAAGAATTTCTCCGCCCTTACACTAGATAGATCTCACAAAAAGAAGATACGAGCGGCAATTTTTGCCACTTTTACATCTTATGTTTTAAACGAGTTTTATGTAGGGGTGGCGAAAAACGCCACCCTTACATTGGGTATCACAAACGCAAAAATAAAGGCAAGGTTTTTTACCACCCCTACACATACCTTGCATAAACATGTGTTGGTGGTGATTTTCCCCTCCTCTACATATAATATGACTAATATGCACGGGCAACAAATTTTGCCACCCCTGCATCTGAGACAATCAATACAAACATGCACGATTGGTGGAAATGACCACCAATGCATGTTGATGGAACAACACATATGCACAAGTGGTAGAAATGACTGCTAGTGCATGTATACTCTGAAAAATGACTAACACCTTAAAAAGTTAGAATCAATATTCTAACAAGCTTACGACCTAGTCAATTTCACGGACTTTGAAAAATCAACCGAGGGGAATGTCATAAGTTGTTCCAAGGCGTCAAATGACTTCACATGAGGTCAAGAAGACTTACCTTGATTTACGAACTTAGAGTGTAGGCTACAATATGGACATGTTTCGTAGGGGTTGTCCTACAAAATGAGCGCAACTGATTTTGAGGACAACAAAATGCTGCACAACTTATGTTCTTCTCTCAAACATCTATCCACAAGTGGGCAAGTGTGGTGAGGTAAGGAGATTGATGAAAGATAGAGGAATTAAAAAATGCCCAGATGCAGTTGGATTGAAGGGCATAAAATGGTACATGCTTTTTTGTGTAGGAGACAGATCACATCCATAGACAAAAGAGACCTATGCAAAGTTGGAGAAATTGGTTTGGAAGATGAAGGTGACAAGGTATTTTCCAGATTTAAGAATTTACTTAATCCTATGGAAGGATGAGAAAAAGAATTATTTCTCTGCCACCATGGTGAAAAGTTGGCAATTGCATTTGGTTTGTTAAACATGCCTCATGGAACAACTATTAGACCTTTAGCTCAAGGTTACTCATGAACCTTAAGATAAATAATTATTGAAAAAAAAGTGTACATTCATTAATGACATGTAAGAGAATTTAATCAACTACTACTTAAAAACTCTTTAATGTTTATGTCAAATGCATATTATTAGATTAATAGTGAAAAAGAACATACATTGACCATGCAATTTGTGGCACTTAAGGTTATGTAATATAATTTACAGTTGATAGTTAAATTGTATAACAAATTTTTTTATGATCTTTAGTAACGTTTATTAGAATTGTTGCATGTTTTACATCATGGGAATGACATATTAGCTATAACTTTTTTGAAATTTTATTGAGGTATGTGCACTTTGATATGATGTAATATGATTATGGTTTTGTTTCATATGTTGGAATATTAGATATATAACAGAAAAATAAATTATTACATGAAATAAATAATAACTTTTCATTTTAAATGTTTTTTTTTGTAGAACACGGGTCTTCTAGAAGATGAAGATGATCCTAATGATATAGATTCATATTATATTGGTTCTAGTATAGATCACATGGCAGAGGATGATGATGATGCAGATACAGAAGACAACGAGGCCAATGACGATGATGATGACGGCAATGATTGATGAAGGGAGTAAATCACAAAACACACAACAACAAAAATTGAACACAGAAAATAGAACTTTCTTTTATTAATCTGGGCAACTCATTACATTACATAAGTTCAATTACAATCAGAGGAATCAATCCTCTACATGCTGCAACACACTATAGCTACACATCACCACGCTCTAGAATCTTCTGCCTTCTGTAACCCCCAAATCAGCTAGGGTTTCTATTTTCCCACCTATTCTTGACTCTACACTTTCCCCCTTAACTCTACTACTGCCTAGGGTTCCCAAAATAGTCATAAATAGCACCTTTTGGTGGCCTCCAGCTAAATTTCAAAATTTGCAACTCCCTCCAAAAGTAGGTCAACTTCTGACAAGCATAACTTCTGATCCGGGTGTCCGATTGACGAACCGTTTTAAGCACCGAAAATCTCACGATGTGAAATATCACATTGAAAATATGTAAATGGATTTTTGTCAACTTTTTAGGACGTTATGGGATGTTTTAGTGCCTCATATCTTGTTTAAAAAATTTTTAGGGGCTTTTTGGAAAACAAAAACTTTAATATATTTCAGCTCATAAATGATCTTTTCCTGATTCACTAACCAAAGGTCTTATATTTCCATTATGTAACTTTCAGTAAGTTTTCACTTCAATCTGTGCCCAAATGCAAACTTTCCTAAAATGCCAGGTAAACTTTCCAAAACTAGTAGTTTGCTATTTTTAGTAGTTTTGGAAAAATTGAAAGTCCTACATCATTATTCAAGATATTATGGAACCAAAAATACTAATTATGGAAAGCAATGAAAAAAATGTAATGATTTTGAAGCAACATCTTTTTTGGGTGATGCAAGATTGCCCTTACACCACTGGATGCTCTTGCATCAGACACCCAGGGTAATTTGAGAAGTGACCCTGTCACGTCTCAGGTGTTTGTTTGAGGAAAACCCAAACGGTCAACCTCTACCTTAGACAACCAAGAAGAATCTTCAATAGGCCTTCCTTTCCATTTCACCAGATATTCTTCATATTGCTTGTTCTGAGTACTTCCTACATGGCTATCCAAGATCTATTCTATCTCCTCTATTGAAGTAGATGCCAGGATACTCCACTGTTCTTCTGTTGGTCCATCCTCTATTCCACCTTCATGATATTTTGATAAATCAGCAATGTTGAAAATAGGGGAAATGTTGATCCCACTCGGTAGCTCTACCTCATATGCATTTCCTGAATCATGCTTCTTCAGGATTTTGCATGGTCCAAATTTCTTTATTTTCAACTTATTGTATGTTCCAATTGGGAACCTTTCTTTTCTCAAGTGACACATGACTTTATCTCCTTCCTGGAACTCCTTATATCTCCTCTTTTGATCTACCTTAGCCTTGTATTGAATATTCATCTTATTAATGTGATTTCTCATCTCTTCATGCAAATTCTTTAGATGTTCTGCAAAGTCCTCGGCTTCAGCACTTGTCTTTTCTCTTTTGTCCAGCTTCCTTAACTAAGAAGCATTTCTTGGGATATTGCCATATACAATCTGGAATGGTGATTTACCAATACTCCTATTGACAGAATTGTTGTAAAAAAATTCTGTCTGTGGTAAAATCAAATCCCATCCCTTGGGTTCATCTCCTACTAAGCATCGTAGAAGGTTACCCAAACTCCTATTCACCATTTCGGTCTATCCATCAGTCTATAGATGGTGTGTAGAACTGTACTTCAATTCTATTTTCAATTTCTTCCACAATGTCCTCCAGAAATAACCAATAAAATTGGTATCTCGATCTGAAACTATTCTCTTTGGAAGACCATGTAATCTCACCACCTCCCTAAAAAATAACTCTGCAATATGAATAGCATCATTAGTCTTCTTGCAAGGAATAAAATGTGCCATCTTCGAGAATCTATCCACCACAACAAAAATGGAATCATGTCCTCTCTGTGTCCTTGGTAAACCAAGAACAAAATCCATACTAATATCATCCCATGGCTTTTCCGGTACAGGTAATGGTTAATATAGCCCTGTATTCTGATTGGTTCCTTTTGCCATCTGACACACTCTACAATTTTGAACAAATTTCCTCACATCCTGCTACAACTGTGGCCAATAATAATTTTCACTAACAATGGCAATGGTCTTATCTCGACCAAAGTGTCTAGCCAATCCTCCACTATGCTTCTCCTTAATCAGGTTCTCCCTCATGGAACTCCTCAGAATGCACAACTAGCTTCCTTTAAACAACATGCCATTTTGGATTATGAAATCCAACCATTTTGTCCTGTCCAAAGTAATAGGCTCCAGACAAGCTTTCCAAGCCTCTGCAAAATCTGGATCTTCAGGATACAAACTTTTGAGCTCATCAAATCTAACAACCTCTATCTTCATTTTTGTCAACAAATTTGTCCTTCTACTCAAGGCATCTACAACTCTGTTGGACTTCCCACTCCTGTGCTTCAAAACAAAAGTATAACTCTGCAAAAACTCAACCTAGTTTAAGTGCATCTAGTTCAACTTTCCTTGACTATTAAGATACTACAAAGCCTGATGATCAGTATATAAAACAAACTCTTTTGGTAACAAATAATGCCTCCATTTCTTCAAAGCCTGAACTATAGCATAAAATTCCTAATAATAAACATAATACTTTTTCTTGGCATCATTAAGCTTCTCACTAAAATAGACAATGGGCTTACCTTCTTGACTCAAAATAGCTTCTATAGCACTGCTACTAGCATCACAATCTACGTGAAATACCTTATTGAAATCTGGAAGTGCCAAAATAGGTTGCTCTATGACTTTCTGCTTCAATGTATCAAATCTTTTGTTTGCCCCTTTAGTCCATCTAAACTCTTTTCTATCCCCTCTCATTGTCCTAGTTAGGGGTGCACAAATGCTACTAAAATTTCAGATAAACTTTCTATAAAAACTTGCCAAACCATGAAAAGATCTTACCTCTGTAGCATTTCTCAGTGTAGGCCATTCAATGATAGCCCTTATGTTTTCTAGGTCCATCTTAAGACCTTCCTCTGAGACAACAAATCCTGGGTATACCAACTCCTTCTTTGTAAAACTACATTTCTTCAAATTAATCAACAACTTCTCCTCCCTTAGCTTCTCTAGAACTCTTCTGATATGCATCAAATGCTCATCCCAAGTCTTACTGAAAATCAAAATATCATCCAAATAAATAATAACAAAACTTCCCAAAAATTCTTTCAGTACCTCGTTCATGAGCTGCATGAATGTGCTTGGTGCGTTGGTTAGCCCAAATGGCATGACTAACCACTCATGCAAACCCTCCTTTATCTTGAAGGCTATCTTCCATTCATCTCCTCTAATTTAGATATGGTGATACCCACTCTTTAGGTCAATCTTCGTGAAGTACTTGGCTCCACTCAAACAATCCATTCTGGGTAATGGAAATCTGTATTTGATCGTGATCTTATTGATGGCCCGAGAATCTATACACATTCTACATTCTCCATCTTTCTTTGGTGCTAGTACTATTGGTATTGCACATGGACTTAGGCTCTCCCTTATCAGTCCCTTCCTTAACAGCTCTTGAACTTGTCTGTTCAGCTCTTCACTCTCTGCAGGAGTCATTCTATGAGATGCCTTATTTGGAAAACTAGCTCCTGGTATCAAATCCATTTGGTGACTTATCTTCCTCACCGGTGGTAAACCTTCTGGTACATTATCAGAGACAATGTCCTGAAATTCTCCCAACATATCTGAATCTTCTGCTAGTACATCTTCACATTTCTCTTGACTAATCTTAGGAATCAATGCAAAGCAATGATGCTCATGGTTCATACCCTCCAAAAATTTCCTACCATCTACCAAGCAAATTTTGGCAGTATTACATACATTTTCTTCCACCTCCTTCAAGGGCTTCAACTTATGACAAACTCTATGTTTGCACAGCCATCATGGACAACGCTCCTATCATACTACCACGACCTCCCCAACATCATATGACATGCATCCATCGGTATGATATCACACAGCACCTCATCATGGTAGTCCCCAATCTTAAACTTTACTAAACACTGCTCATTGACCAAAGCTCTATGGTCCTTCTGCAACCATGCAATCTGATATGGATGTGGATGCTTTCCTCTTATCAACTTCAACTTGTCAACCATCTCCTCTGAAACAAGATTATCAGTGCTCCCACTATGAATAATAATATCACAACACTTACCTTCACATCTGCACCTTGTGCGGAATAAACTCTTCCTCTGATTGAGTTCTTTCTCTTCATTCAACAAAGTTCTTCTGACAACTAGGGTTTCTCCCCTTTCGGCATCTTTAGAGTGCTCAGATTATGCATCTTCATCTAGATGTGCAACTCATGCATTACCTTCAGGTCTTCTATTTATCCTTCCTTGATGCGGACACTCGTATGCTTGATGCCCTTCTTCTCCACATTGGAAATAGGTTCCTCTGAAACCTCCTCTTTCGAGTCCTTGCCCAAGTCTACCTCTTCATCTTCCTCTTTGTTCACCATTATTCTGGTCATGAGGGCGGTAGGCATTATCCCCTCTCTGATTTCGACTGGTGCTGACTTCTTCACTTTTCTTTGAATCTTCATTTCAGCCCCCATAGGGTCTTCCACTAGTCCTTCCGCCTTGACCTCTTCCCCTTTGCTTGCTGGCAAATCTTTTATTCAGCTTCTCTTCCACCTTCAGGGAAAACTAGTATGCATCTTCTATGGTGGTCATTTTGACCAAGCTCAGCTCCTTTTGAATACTTGGCCTCAACCCATTAATGTAATGGGATACCTTCTCCTTGTTGGCCTCTGCATGGCTTGTCCTGATAGTAATCTTATAAGACTCTTCTGTATACTCCTTGAAAGACTTGTTGCCTTGCTTCAATCCTTGCAGCTTCTTCAACAGTTCCATCTCATAGTCCACAGGAATGAACTACTTCTTCAGTTTCTCCACCATCTGATCCCATCTAGTAATCTTTCCTTTTCCTCTTCTATTCCTCTCTAATTGGACCTCCTTCTACCAAATACTGGCATGGGCCTTCAACCTTGTTTTTGCAAACTTGACCAGATCTGGGTCCTCCACATCTGCATACTTGAAATACTCCTCCATGTCATTGATCCAATCAATAAGCTGTTCCAGATTCAAATCTCCAGAATATGTAGAAACTTCAATCCTAGGCCTCTTTATGATCTTCGAAATAGCCCTCAACAACCTAACTTCTGTAGGATCTCCTGTAGCTTCTTGTTCCTCCTCAGATAGCTCTTCTTCAGCTTCATCCTTGCTTTCTTCTCTTGTTCTCAGATCAAACCCTCTTCGCAGCTCCTCTTGCAATGCATCGATTTGCCTTTGCAGGGCTCTAAAACCCTCTTCCATCAAAGTATTCCTCCCAATACGATTTCTTTGTGGAGGCATCTTGATCTCCACAGCAAACCCACAACCTCAGGTCCTGGTGCAAACTACCTCACGGTCAGCAATCTCTCTACACACTCTTGAAACCTTTGCTCTGATACCACTTGATGAAGGGAGTAAATCACAAAAAACACAACAGAAATTGAACACAGAAAATAGAACTTTCTTTTATTGACCTAGATAACTCAATACATTACAAAAGATCAGTTACAATCAGAGGAATCAATCCTCCATAGGCTGCAACACACTACAACTACACATCACTAGGCTCTGAAATCTTCTGCCTTGTGTAACCCCTAAATCAGCTAGGGTTTCTGTTTTCCCACCTATTCTTGACTCTACACTTTCCCCCTTAACTCTATGTTGGCAAGAGACACATTGTGGCTTCATGATTGTTGTCATTGATGGCAACAAAGTTCATCCCACCCATCCGCAAGACATGGTGTGCACATATTGGAAGTCAGATTGAAGAATGTTGTGGTCCAGTAAGCAAGAATAAAGCATGTGGCAAGGTCTGATAGTCAAGTCTAGATCTCTTAGAGGAAGCATCCTTGTAAAGTGTGGACTTGGGGAAGTCAAGAGGAATACCTTGATTAATAGATTCCAGGGATTGAGCCTCCGATGATAAGAGAGTGAAGAGATATGAGTATCTAAGTTTTGGGGTCCAGTTTGGTAGAGTAGACAGAGGAAGAACTGACAGACAAAAGATCAAAATTATTCCGGATGAGCTATTGATGGTGATCAAGGTTCTTAAGGTATCATCCATGATTGGCCGACAGTTTAGATGACTTCTATAAGTATCTCTTTGATCCACATCACTCGGTGAGCAAGGATTCAACTGACAGACTAAAGTTTAGGAAAATATTGACTATTCTGGATGCCGAATAGAAAGAGGATGAAATCCATTGTGTGGATATATATACCAAATGGATTTATATATAAAAGTGTGTGTTGGGAGTTGTGAATAAAAGTAGAAGAATAGTATAAAGGCAGTAAGGCAGGTCCAGTATGTGAAAGGACAACAGCATAAAAGAAGAGGAAGAATGAAGTGCAGTAGATCAGTATATTGAGCCTAACCGGAACTGAACTCCAGCATATGTGGATGCTTCTCATCAGTTCAAGTATCTTGTTACTCTCTTTTTGTAGACAGTGAGTCTCTTGTAGGCAGTGAACCTCTTGTGAGAAGTGTGCTTGGGCAGTGAGCCCTAATTGGCAAGTGCCATTTTATATTTCTATTCTTCTAACAAAGAATACATTCTTGGGTTAATCACCCCATGGTTTTCTCCCTTAATAGGGTTTCCATGTCAAAAATATTGTGTCATGAGTACTGAGTTTGTTTTTGCTTTCATGTTCATTTAATCTTATGTGTTTTGATTCTGTACTAGTTGCTAAAAGAAGAACAAAAAGTTAAATTAAGTAAGATAACTGATTCACACCCCCCTCTCAGTTATCAACAATTGGTATAAGAGCCAAGTTCCTTCTAACAAAGCCTAATAGCTTGAGGAAGATCTGGGAATTCAAATGGATGTGTATGGTATGAGGGAACAACTTCAGACTGTCCTAGATGATCTTGAGCAATCTAACTCTGAAGTCAATGAACTAAAGGAAAGACTCAAACAGACTGATGATTTCATAAATGAACTAAAAGGGAAACTAAGTCTCTCTATGAAAAAGAGAAAGGATCTACTTTAGCAATTGGCAAATCAAGGTGAAGTCAATGATACAAATGAAGATCTGAAGGAGAAAACCAAGTTATCTGAAAAGTTATCAAAAGAGGTCATTATGATAAGAAATGAAATGGAATAAGGAGTCGTAAAATTTACTCAAGAAATTAAAGAGAAAAGAAAAATAGAAGATGATCTAAGACTATCTCTCAAAGAGAAAATAGAAGACTGCCATAAGATGGATAGAATAATCAGACATCTTGAATCTAATCTTGAAGATGCTAAAGATAATGAAGAAAAACTTGAGGATCAAATTGTCTCTCTTAAAAGGGATCTTCAAATGACAAATGAATACAAAGAGAAATTCAAGATAAGTTCTGCTCAACTTGAAGTTCTTATTGAAAGACAAAAGAGGGTAGATGACAAGTGTGGCTTGGGATATGAGAAAGGTGAAAGCTTCGGATCCGGTTAGAAGAATTTTGGATTAGGAAATCCAAGGAACAGGCCTAGAAGACCTCCGGTAAGGCAACCTAATGCTCAAAGATATCCATCCTTTAATGAATACTGCCAAAACTGCAATAACTTTGGTCATAAAGCTAATCAGTGCAGAAAAAGAATAAATCAGACTAATGCATCATTCTCCAAACAGTGTTTTAACTACAAAAGGTATGGTCACAAATCTCATGAATGCAGAAATATGCAAATGAACAATTCATTCAATGGTAGATGCTTTGCATGCAATAGAATGGGACATATGGCTAATCAATGCAGATCAAGGTCATATGATTCAAATATGCAAAGAAATGTTGTTTGCCATAATTGCAATAGCTTCGGTCATATTGCCAAATTCTATAGAAGCAAGAATCAGGACAAAAGGGGTCCGGTGCATCATAATCAGAATCAAGACAAAGGAAAAGGAAAAGTGAATGCGGATGAAGTCAAAAGTGAGATGAATAAGATTTGGGTGAAGAGAAGCATAGAGAATGTAGGGGATGGATCCGCACCAGAATCTGGTGCTGATATTCCTTCCAGAAATTTTAAAAAATGGGCTCTAGCTTAGGGGGAGACACAAGGAAAAACACTTTTCCCCCAGCCAGTTAATTGGTACCAGGATTGGCACAAGGAGAGTTGTGGATTAAAGGGTTCTCAGATAAACATCTAAATAAAACTATGGTTAAGATATGGAAGATCCGCAAGATGTTTAGAACAAGATTGGTTCAGTTCATCAAGTCATCCGAACAAGGAAAACAAGGCAAACTGGAATGACTTAAGCTGAGCATTTATTGCAACTTGGTATTAGGGTTTACGGAGTAATATAAGGGTTTTTCTTATTAAACATTTGTTCATTCTGCATTTGAGAAGAAGCAAAAAGGAGCTCTGCAACAAATTTTCTCGAGCCCATCAAAAATCATCTGCAGAAGTCAATTCATCCAGCAATCGATCTAGCTCACTCCGTGAAACCTAGAAGCGTAAAAGGTATTTTTCCATTCTTGAATATCTCTCTGCAAATATTTGAAAGCTGGGTACTCCAAATGTGGTGAATATTTTTGATAGGCCATGCCCTAAATTTAAGAAGCATCCATATAAATCTCTAGAAGTGAACCCCTTAGGGGCATTTTCCAGCATTCCACATTGGGTTTTGCATGTTGAAGATGTTAGGGCATATATTCATGCGAACATTGAAGAGTTTGGTGAATCCAAGCTATCAAATATCTATCACAAACAGTTAATAGATGACTCTTTTGATCTCAAACCTAGGTATAAGGCTATTCGAGACAAACAATTTGCACAGTGCATTCATTTCCCCTATTTTCTGGAAGACAAATGGGTCTGGTATATTTTAAGCAGAATGCATGACAACTTCATGTGGTTGAACAGACTATTTAAGATCACTAAGGATGCCATTAAGGCAGTAACCGGATTACACTCAACCGGTGAGATGCCCACTCTCAAATCTGTCAAAAATTAAATTGTAAGTGAGGCTACTGGATCGAAGTTTGATAAAAGAGAAATGACAATTGAGGATATCACAGATCCGGATATCAAGTTTGCATCAATGATAATTGGATATAAGATATATCACTCTAGTAGGGAGAATTCAGTATCCAGAACTGTAGTATATACTGCTTATGAAATGTTGAGGAAGAATGCAGACTATGATCTTTGTGAGCTCCTTCTAAACCAACTTTTGGAAAATCTGTAGAAGATAAAGAAGGACAAGAAGAACTCCTTCAAATATGGTGGCTTGATACTCTGTCTATTTTTCTACTACATGAATGAGCTACCCAGATCTAATGGGTGGATATGGCAGAATGATAGACCAGTAGCAATTCAAATCAGAGACTATCTACATGGAATTGGTGATGCCAATGCATAGAATACAGCACTCTGGGGGTACTTTAAGAACTTTCAAAATATGATGCAAGCCAGAGAGAGAATTCCCCAATCCTTAGTTGAAAAGTATAAGGATACAATTTGCTTTATGGTAGAAACTGATTAGTGCCTAATGGAGGCAGTAGAGCCAAGGGTAGTTTGGATCATGCCAATGGGGTATGAAGTGGATGAGAAAATAGTCGAGCTACATGTTCAACACATGCTTAGTCAATCTAAGGATCCCAAGGTAGAAAGGTTTGAAACCTTTGAAGAGTTGAGTATAAAGATTCATGTGAAACTTAGACAACCGAAGATAAAGAGAAAAGTGAGAAAAGAAGTAGAGAATGTTGCCAAAAGATTTGGTATATCAAAAGAAGCACTTGATGCTAACAAAGAGAAGATGGAAAGGGCAGAGAAAGAGAAGGAAGAAGAAGAAAAGGAAAGTGATCCGGTAAAAGTCCCCTCCCAGACCAGATCTTCTAAGAGCTCTGCACCTGCAACTGCTAAAAGCTCAAAAGCATCTAAACCAGAAGCAAAATCATCCGGTAAAGCAGAGAAAGGAACTAAAACAAAGGCCACAAGGTCTTACTTCAATCAGAAGGCTGATGAAGAGACAGAATCAGATGAGGAAGTAAAGAAAATGAAGAAGAAAAGGAAAACATCTGGTGAACCCTCTACTGAAGAAGTGATAGAAGAATTTGTTGAAAGGCCCACTCTGTCCTTAGATGATGTAGTTAAAGCAGTGACTATGGATGGGAACCTGCAACCAATAACAGAATTCTATGATGCATACAATGATGCAGATAAAAAGATCTTGGAGGAAGCCATAGTTAAGTACTTAAACATATACAATTAGGCTTTTATTGAAATCATATCTCTCATTCCCAAAAGCCTAGAGAAGGAATTAGAGATAAGAAAAAATAATGCTAGGGCAAAGGATCTTGAGATCTGAGAATAGATAGCCATTCAGCTCTTTCCTTCAATCACTCAGAAGCAAATGAATATGATCTTCAAAGATTGCAAGGATAATTTCTGGAGCAAAGCTAGAATGAATCAGCTTATGCATGGAGAAACTGATAATGTGGCAAAAGAAACTAAAGAGATTCTCAGAAATGCCTATAAAAGATTTAATATTCCAGTCATAGAGGACATAGGTGATGAAACCTCTGCCATGGATGACAAAGAAGAATCTACTAAGATAGTGGCAGAAGAGGTAAAGGAGATAGGTGAAGAAAAAGGTAAGGACTTAGATTCCTCTGCTCCGGAAGAGGAGGTCCATGAACAAACAAACATCTCTCCTCCAGTTTCCCCTACAGACTCTGGATCCAAAGAAAAAGAAAGAGTAGAAGAGAAGATCAGTCAAGAAGCAGAGGAGAAAGAAAAAGAAGATGACAGTAGTAACGTTTTAGTAGGAAAGGAAACTCCAACAAAGAAGGCTAAAGATGATAGTGGTAAGAGTGCAAAAGGGGAGAAAACTCTATCTCCGGCAAGAGACATAGCAAAGGTAGTTGAAGAATTCTAACCAAAGAGATGATGGAATTTGATAAACCGAAACTTCTTCAAGGACCATTCAATTTTGACTCCCTCTCCCCGGTTCAAACCATGAAGCTAGCATTCTTCACTTCAGGAAAGGCAAAAGAAAAGCTTCTGAAGTCTCACATGGAAGACTGCAAGCATATAGAAATTGCAACCGGTGTATTGGAGATCTTGCCATCTTTTTAGAAGGATTCCTCAGCCTCTTCATCTGGTAATCTTAGATCTCTAGTTAATAGTGTTAGCACACACTTTGATTCCTTAGAAAAGTTAGCAGAAGATAAGGTCCGAAAGGAGTTTTTGGCAAAAAGACTATCAGAGCTACAAGGGTTAATATCAAATGATAGGAGAGTTATGGATATTGGAATAAAGAGCCTAGAAAATGCTCTTAAAGATGGCAGAGATATCTATAAATTTTGTTTATCTTGGCCTAAAGTGACCAAGGATTTTGACAAGAAAGTAAAAGAGCAAGAGGATAAACTGTTAAGTTTATCTCAAAGTTTTGATCCTCTATCCTCCTCCATAGTAAATCAAGAGTGTCAGACTATTGTAGTCATAAATTAAATAAAGACACTTGAGAAGGAGAAGAAAAATAGAATAAAAAGGTTGAGTGAACTTAGAGGGATCATTATCCCTAAGTTAGAGGCCATGCATGAAGCCCTAACCGATGCTCAGGCCATAGTCCGGACCAGTGATCCGACAGATCTCAAGAAGGCAGAAGCTTTTGCATTCCTATTGAGTGGTCACATCTCAATTTTTGACAAGATGAAGCTGAGTTGGGAAATAGAACTTGTACAATTGAAAAACACTTTTGCAGATATACTTCAGTATATGTAAGTATAACATGTATATATACTTATGCGGCTAAGTATAGATTGTTTTTTAGAAATTTTGGTGTGTGGACCCTACCCTTTGCCATTGATGTCAAAGGGGGAGTGAAGAGCAGTGAAAAATGTGGAATCTAGCTAAGGGGGAGCTTCGGTAAAATGTACATTAGAAGAGAGCATCAACCAAGGGAGAGTATAGTATAACACTTAGTCATTTTTCACTAAGTGTTGCCATCAATGCCAAAGGGGGAGATTGTTGGCAAGAGACACATTGTGGCTTCATGATTGTTGTCATTGATGGCAACAAAGTTCATCCCACCCATCCGCAGGACATGGTGTGCACATACCGAAAGTTAGATTGAAGAATGTTGTGGTCCGGTAAGCAAGAATAGAGCATGTGGCAAGGTCTGACAGTCAGGTCTGGATCTCTTAGACGAAGCATCCTTGTAAAGTGCAGACTTGGGGAAGTCAAGAGGAATACTTGACTGATAGATTCCAGGGATTGAGCCTCCGGTGATAAGAGAGTGAAGAGATATGAGTATCTAAGTTTTGGGGTCCAGTTTGGTAGAGTAGACAGAGGAAGAACTGACAAACAGAAGATCAAAATTATTCTAGATGAGATATTGATGGTGATCAAGGTTCTTAAGGTATCATCCATGATTGGCCAATAGGTTAGATGACTTCTATAAGTATCTCTTTGATCCGCATCACTCGGGGGGCAAGGATTCAGCCAATAGACTAAAGTTTAGGAAAATATTGACTATTCCAGATGCTGACTAGAAAGAGGATGAAATATGTTGTGCAGATATATATACCAGATGGATTTGGATATAAAAGTGTGTGTTGGGAGTTGTGGTGTTGCGAATAAAAGTAGAAGAACAGTATAAAGGCAATAAGGCAGGTCTGGTATGTAAAAGGACAGCAGCATAAAAGAAGAGGAAGAATGAAGTGCAACAGATTAGTATACTGAGCCTAACTGGAACTGAACTCTAGCATATGTGGATGCTTCTCATCAGTTCAAGTTTCTTGTTACTCTCTTTTTGTAGACAGTGAGTCTCTTATAGGCAATGAGCCTCTTGTGAGCAGTGTGCTCAGGCAGTGAGCCCTAATTGGAAAGTGCCATTTTGTATTTCTATTCTTCTAACAGAGAATACATTTTGGGTTAATCACCCCATGGTTTTCTCCCTTAACAGGGTTTCGACATCAAAAATATTGTCTCATGAGTACTAAGTTTGTTTTTACTTTCATGTTCATTTAAGCTTATGTGTTTTGATTCTGTACTAGTTGCTAAAAGAAGAACAGAAAGTTAAATTAAGCAAGATAACTGATTCACCCCCCCTCTCAGTTATCAACACTCTACTACCACCCAGGGTTCCCAAAATAGTCATAAATAGCACCTTTTGGTGGCCTCCAGCTAAATTTCAAAATTTACAACTCCCTCCAAAAGTAGGTCAACTTCTAAGAAGCATAACTTTTGATCTAAGTGTCTGATTGATGATCCGTTTTAAGTGCCAGAAAGCTCGCGATGTGAACTGTCACTCTAGAAATATGTAAATAGATTTCTATCAACTTTTCAAGATGTTATGGGATGTTTTAGTATCTTATATCTCGTTTCAAAAAAAATTTAGGGGCTTTTCAGAAAAGAAAAACTTTAATATCTTTCAACTCACAAATGATCTTTTCCTGATTCCTTCACCAAAGGTCTTATATTTCTGGTATGTAACTTTTTGTAAGTTTTTTCTTCAATCTGTGCCCAAATGCAAACTTTCCTAAAATGGCAGGTAAACTTTCCAAAATTGGCAGTTTGCTATTTTTAGTAGTTTTGAAAAAACTGAAAGTCCTACATCATTATTCAAGATATTATGGAACCAGAAATAGTAATTATGGAAAGAAATGAAAACAACTGTAATGATTTTGAAGCAACATCTTTTTTGGGTGATACAAGATTGCCCTTACACCACTGGATGCTCCTGCATCAATGATGATCATGATGATGATGATCACGATGGCGATGATGATGATGAGGCAGATACTGGTAGTAGCCAGTGACATTCATGATCATATAGACTGCATCATCGATCATTCTTGATATATCATTATGATGCCTCTTTTCATGGTTACTATCATATGTATCATTTTCACGGCCTATAATACCATATTATTGAGTTGTATCATTTTCACATGTATCAATTTGACTTATATCATTTGGACATGTATCATCTTGACTTGTATCATTTTGAGTTACATAATTTATCATTTTTACTTATATCATTTGTACATGTATCATTTTGACTTATGTCGACTGTTGGACATGTATCATTTTGACATGTTATTGATCTACTGGCATATTTGACTTTCACTTGTTTTAGTTATATATGATGATGATCTTATTAGTATTGAATTTTTAATTTATATATATTGAAAGTGGTCAATGATTTTTGGATGGATATTTATTATGTATGATGATTTTAATTTACTGCTCAGGATGGATGTTGTAAAATTGAATTAAATTATAGATATTTGACTCACTTGTTTTAATTATAGATGATGATCATGTTATAATAATTATCTTGTTATTTTATAATAATGATCTTATTTTTTAATATAATTATCTTGTTAAATTGGAAGCAAAATCCAAAGCAACAAAGGAGGTCATAATGGAAGCAAAACTTGGTGTCAATTAGGAAGCTAAAAAAGAAGCTATTTTTGATGCCATACAAGAAGAAAAATACGAAGCACGACTGAGAGCAAAACTAGAAGCAAAAATGGAAGCAGACATGGAAGCAAAAATGGAAGCTAAATTGGATGCCAAATCCGATGCTAAATTGGAAGCAAAACTAGAAGCAAAATTGGAAGCAAACCTAGAAGCAAAAATGGAAGCAAATCTAGAAGCAAAAATGGAAGCAAAACCCGAAGCAAACCTGGAAGCAAAATTAGAAGCAAAACTAGAAGCAAACCTGGAACCAACACAAGAAGCCAAACCAGAAGCAAAATCATAAGCCAAATCCGGCGCTAAATTGGAAGCAAAATCAAAAGTAAAATGGGAAGCAAAATTGGAAGCAAAAATTGAAGTAAAACCAGAAGCAAAATCAGAAGCCAAACTAGAAGCCAAATTGGGTGCCAAATCTGGCGTTAAATTGGAAGCAAAATGGAAAGCAAAATTGGAAGCAAAAATTGAAGCAAAACTGGAAGCAAACATGGAAGCAAAACTAGAAGCAAAATCAGAAGCAAACCTAGAAGAACCATGAGAAGCAAAACCAGAAACAAAATCAGAAGCCAAATTGGGTGCCAAATCTAGAAGCAAAATCAGAAGCAACACTGGAAGCAAAAATGGAAGCAAAACAAGAAGCAAACCTGGAAGCAAAACTAGAACCAAAATTGGAAGCCAAATTGGGTGTCAAATCCAGCGCTAAATCCAGTGCCAAATCTGGCTATTGCTTTCCGGTGCTAAAGTCGGTGCTAAATCTGGTGCAAAAGTAAGCATGCAAATTTGCATTGAGTTTTGCGCCAGAAAAAGTGTCCAATTCCTGAGCTCAATTGCACTAAATTCTGGTGCTATTTTAGGTGCTAATTCCCTGTTCTGTTATAGTAATTAGCAAAGTTGACTTAAAACATGTTACGGTTTGTGATGTCCCCTCCTCAAAATGGCTAAGTCATTTATGACTGAACCAGTTCAAATGCAAAGAGATATCAAATACATGACCTATTCTACATCATTGCATACCAAGACATAGATCCACGATAAAGAAGGATGTTCCTATTCCTATACATGCATCAAGTTGAATAAGGAATAGAGAAAAGCAATCTTCAAGCAACACTAGCTATCGAATGAAAAGAGGATTGACTAAGTCTTGGTGCTAATAATTAACATAAATAAATAACGCTTATATGATGAAACACAAATAAACAAGCAACAACAATTACCTAAAAACATTGTCATAGATAATGATAATCAAAATCATTAACAAAAGGGCAGAATGATCCCTTAAGGGATGTGACTATTCATGCGTTGGCAAAGTTATAAGAGCAATGTGACATGGTTTCAAAAGAGCAGTGAAGAAGAAGAGAACAAAATACACATGAATTACAAGCGGGTCAGCAAATCCTACATACATCGATCCAAAGCACCATAACATCTCAATCTAATAGAAATCATCATTCAACCAACTGTGAATTCATAGCAGCAGCGAAGCATTAACATTAGCAGGGATATGTATTAAAAGAAATACAATTCAAACATCCAACATTAAGAAATATAGCCAATCACAGTAGCTTAAGTGAACAACAAGGAAATGCCAGTCAAATCCAATTAAAGGCATTGAACAGTTACTCATAGAAAGTAACATATCCATTTAATCTGCTTCAGAGTACTCAATCTTGGCAGTGAACCTATCAACAGGTAAAAAAGGGAAATCTATCTCCTATGTTAATTATGCAATTCTAATAGATTAATACCATATAGATAGCATCAATTAGATCATATAGATAGGATGACATAAATTAAAGGATGTGATAGTATATGAATAACATATAAATAGACTAATTGCCTATGCTAAATGCATGAAATGAATAATATGATCATGGATGAATAACATGACTAAATATAATAAACTTCCTCATTATAGGACTATGTCTAAACAAGGAATGACTATATTTGATTTCTAAAGGACTATAAGAATATAAAGGCAAATTCCATAGAAATGAGCTCATGATATACTAGGGTCTAAAGTCTCAAGTTATAACATTAATCTATCAACCACCTGTGAGAGTATGGGTTAGACTAGGGAAGAGCGGAATGTTGTATAAGTCTCACATGGTAGGTGACTCTCAAATTTAGCGAGGGACCACCGGGCATGTGGTGAAGCATTTGGGCCTATGATAGTGGAGATAGGCTTTACTCAAGTGGGTGAGGGATCACCAAGCGTGTGAAGAAGCCCCTTGAACCAAGTGGTGAGGGATTACGGGGCGTGCGAAGAAACCCTTGGGCCAAATGTTACTAACCCACACCCTATATCTATACTCCATCTCCACTAGGGTTTATGAATAATGAACAATCCCTAAGTATATCATGAGACTCAAAAGATGATTAAGAATTGAGTTAAGAAAATGGATTTTTGAATTATTGATTTATGATGATATTGATTATGTGGTTACTAACCCTAATTTGGTTATTTTAATATGATTTATTGATCTTATTTATTACTAATGTTTCTTTTAAGAAACCATTCTTGTGTGCAAGGTTAAAATTAAGGATCTTCTTATAAGGGATATTACAAGTAGTATCAGCTATCTTGCCATCTTGTGACATAAATTAATGCAAGCCTACTCTAGAAGGAATCAAAACTGCAACAACAACATGGAGGCACAAGACATGAGGATCTTCATGAAGATGACCACTAAAGCAATGATGGACCAAAATGAGAGAACCACTAAAGCTATGATGGAGCAAGGAGAAAAGACAACACAAATACTTATTGAAGCACTCCAAAATGTGGGAAACATTGTAGACAACCTCAAGACCCATTCAACAAATGGGAAGGACGTAGGCTCCAATCAAGCTAAGAATAGTAACACTTCATCTAGCTCAAGGATTCTGAGACCATCTTTCCTACCCAATGAAGAAACTTCAAGAACGGAAGATGTTACTCCACAAGCCATGAGTACCGAAGACATTGCTAGGGCTTATGCAAGCCTAGAATTGGAAGTAAGAAGAGTAGTATCCTTCAATGATTTTAGCCATTCAAAAAGGAATGAGTCAACAAGGAAAGGAGACCCATCAAAAAAGACTTAAAGTATAAAGACAACAAGGTGAACCTTCCCAACATTGATGGAACAAACAAGATCACCCCACATGCTTGGCTACAAAAGTTAAATGACTACTTCCACCTTAGCCTGATGACGAAAAGGGATACCCTCCAATTTGCCATTTTACACTTGGAAGGATTAGCCTACGAATGGTGGCATCATGGGAAGAATACTCAAGGTCATGAAGCCATCATATCTTATGAGGAATTCTCCAAAAGGTTCATTAAAAGATTTGATCGATGACATCCACAACAAGACTTCAAAGAGCTGACCCAAGTGAAGCAAAGAGGAACTGTGGATGAATATATAAGTGAGTTTGAGAAGATAGCCATTTGAGTTTTAGGAGTAGACAAAGATAGACTCACATACCTATTTATTGAAGGATTAGATGAAGCACTACGAGGCTTAGTGGGAGCACTTAAACCCACAACACTTGATGATGCCATTGAAATGGCAATTCAATTAGAGAAAACCAAACCCTCTTGCCCATACACCAAACCATTTCATAAAAAAGGGAAGTTTGACAAATCATTCCACCTCAAGGATAAGAAAAGGGATAGAAGCCTATGCTACAAATGTAAGGAACCTTGGAAACCTAGTCATACTTGCCTAGATAGGGAACCTCGTGACAAAAACAAATTCTTTGAATGTAAGGAAAAGTGGGAACTTGGACATAGGTGTGAAAAGAGGAATCAAGCCCACAACCTAGAAGTTCTATCCGATGAAGAAGTAGGAGATGAATTCCCAAACAAAAGAACCAAAAATGATGATCAAGAACAAGGAGCCATAGCTGCCATATCCAAAATATAAAAACATCATCCCTTTAGGATTAGATGTGTTCTCAAAGGGAAAAAGGTAACAACCTTAGTGGATAGTGGGGCCGCCCACAATTTTGTCGATGAATCATTGGCAGAAAGGATCAAACTAGAAACCAAAGACTTCGAAGGGTTTAAGGTAGCCTTAGCGGATGGGAGAACTAGAAATTGTATCAAGAGACTACCACAATTAAACTTGATTGTAGGTAAACACCCTATACAAGAAGACTTCTACGTGGTCAACATGGGTGAAATGGATGTGATTTTGGGAATGTCATGAGTACACTCATTGGGACGCATCACTTTAGACCTTCCCAAGTTGGAACTCAGCTTTGAAAGTAAGGGAGAGAAAGTCACCTTACATGGGTTAGCTGATGGATTACCAAGAGTGATCTCCTCTAAAAGAATGGAAATAACCTTTAGACACAACCAAGTGGAATGGGTTGCACAATGTTTTATCCTAGATAAATCAACTCCATTAGGAAAATCCATACAAATAGACATCAAGCCAGTCCTCAAGAAACATAAAAAGGTTTTTGATGAAATACCACATGGCCTTCCCCCAAAATGAGGTTTTGAGCACATTATTGAAATGGAAAAGGATGCAAAACTCATTATCACCACTCCATATAGGCATCCCCAAAAATTTAAAGAAGAAATAGAGAAAACAATCAATGAAATTTTGGAGATGGGTCATATACAACCGAGTTCTAGCCCATTTGCATCCTCAATGGTATTAGTGAAGAAAAAAGATGATACCATGAGAATGTGCGTGGACTATAGAGCTTTGAATAAACAAACCATTAGGAATCAGTATCCTATACCAAGTGTGGATGAACTAATTGATGAGTTGCATGGGGCAAAATACTTTTCAAAGATTGATCTAGGATTGAGATACCATCAAATTAGAATGAGGGAAGAAGACATTCCAAAAACTACGTTTAGATGTCACTATGGTCATTTTGAATTCCCAGTTCTACCTTTTGGATTTACGAATGCTCTAGCCACATTTCAGTCATGCATGAACCACACCTTTCGAAAACAATTAAGGAAGTTCTTTCTAATATTCTTTGATGATATCTTGATCTATAGTAAGACATGGGAAGATCATCTCAAACACATTGATGAAGTATTTCCATTCTCGAGTAAGAATCCTTATATGCAAAGGCATCCAAGTGTGAGTTTGGAATGGAAAAAATCCTCTACCTAGGACATAAGATAAGTGCACAAGGAGTCCAAGTGGATGAAGAAAAGATCAAAGCTATTAAGGAGTTGCCAAGACCAAGAACGTTGACTCATCTCAAGGGATTCTTAGGTTTGTGTAGCTATTATTGAAGATTCATCAAGAACTTCTCCAAGATTGCAGCTCCACTCACCAATTTGACCAAGAAGGGATCCTTCCTATGGGATGAGGAAGCACAAAAGGCATTTGAAAATTTGAAAGAGGCAATGAGCACTTGTCCAGTACTTGCCATTTAAGACTTCTCACTCCTCATCGAACTTGAATGTGATGCATCCAGTGAAGGCATCAGAGTTGTTCTAATGCAAGATAAACATCCTATTGCTTTAGAGATTCACAAGCTATCTCCTACTGAAAAACTATATTCTACCTATGATAAAGAGATGTTGGATCTTATGCATGCACTGGCAAAGTTTAGGCAATATTTGGTTTGTGGAAGTTCATGGTTAAAAATGATCATAATAGTCTCCAATTCTTCATAAAACAAAGGGATTTGAATGACCATCAACAGAAATGGGTGAGTAGATTGCAAGCCTACAATTTTGACATTGCCTATGCGAAAGGGAAAAACAATGTGGTTGTTGATGCATTGTCTAGAAGGCCATCATTATGCACCATGCCAAGTATTTCACCATATTGGAGAAGCACTATTATAGCCGAGTATGTTAAAGATCCTCTCACCAATAACATACTTGAAGGAAATATACCAAATGAGGAATTTAGAGTAAGGGATGAAATTATCTTCTACAAGAATAGAGTGTATGTTGCATCCGAGTCCAAATTGAAGGAGAAAATCATTAGAGAATTTTATAACAATCCTTTAGCTGGGCAACAAGGATATTTTAAGACATACAAACAAGTTAGAGAGAAGTTTGCTTGGAAGGGTTTAAAAAGAGATGTACTCAAGCATGTTCAAGAATGTGATACATGTCAAAGAAACAAGATAACACAAACCCATCTAGCCGGGTTACTCCAGCCTCTACCCATTCCCAAACAAAAGTGATGTAGTATTTCCACGGATTTCATAGCCGGCTTTCCTAAGGTGCAAGGAAGAGATTGCATCTATGTGGTGGTAGACAGAATTACAAAGTATGCACACTTCATGGCTATCTCATCTGAATACAAAGCCCCTCAAGTTGCCGAGTTATTCTTCAAAGGAATCTTCAGACTTCATGGGTTACCAAAGAACATAGTCAGTGATAGAGATAGTCGCTGTATGAGTTTATTTTGGCAAGAATTATTTTGATTGTTTGGGACATAACTTACACCTAGTACAATTTATCACCCTCAAACCGATGGACAAATAGAAATAGTAAAAAAATGGATCGAGGGTTATCTAAGGAATTATGTAACGAGACAACAAAAGGCATGAATATAATGGTTGCATCTTGGAGAGTATTGTTACAACACAACTCACCATATGTCAATTCAAATGAGTCCATTCAAGGCACTATATGGTTATGAGGCCGTTTCCTTTGGAAGTTTGATCCTCTAAGAAAGCTAAGTACCCAAAGCCAAGCATTTCATCCAACAAAACAAGGATATCATGAAAGCTCTCAAAGACAACCTGCACCATGCTCAGAACCAACAAAAGATATATGCTAATAGGAAGCATGTGGAGAGGACATTTGAAGTTGGAGACATGGTGTTCCTAAGATTGCAGCCTTACAAACAATCTTCCATCAAAACTAGTGGTGTTGTGAAGCTCAAACCCCAATTCTATGGACCCTATAAGGTACTAAGCAAAGTTGGGGAAGTAGCATATGAACTAGACTTGCCCATGAATAGAAAGATCCACAATGTATTCCACGTCTCCCAGCTCAAGAAAGTGCTTGGTCAAACAATCACTCCATGTGAAGAACTACCTCCTCTCGATGATGAAGGACAATTAGTCCTAGAACCTGAAAAGATATTAAGCAAGAGATAAAGAAAGTTAAGAAGTAGAACTATCATGGAATATCTCATCAAGTGGAAAGGATTACCCATAGATGATGCCACATGGGAAGGAGATGAAATCAAGAATCATCCAAACTTGAATATTGCTTGAGGACAAGCAATCCTTGAGTGAGGAGGACTGTGATGTTTCCTCCTCAAAATGGCTAAGTCATTCATGACTGAACTAGTTCAAATGCAAAGAGATCTCAAATACATGACCCATTCTATATCATTGCACACCAAGACATAGATCCATGATAAAGAAGGACGTTCCTATTCCTATACATGTGTCAAGTTGAATAAGGAATAGAGAAAAGTGATCTTCAAGCAACGCTTTCTACCGAATGACAAGAGGATCGACTAAGTCTTGGCGCCAATAATTAACATAAATAAGTAATGCTTATATGAAGAAACACAAATAAGATAAGAAGCAACAATTGCCTAAAAGCACCATCATAGATAATGCTAATCAAAATCATTAACAAAAGGGCAGAATGATCCCTTAAGGGATGTGACTATTCATGTGTTGGCAAAGTTATAAGAGCAGTGAAGAAGAAGAGAACAAAATACATACGAATTACAAGTGGGTTAGAAAATCCTACATACATTGATCCAAAGCACCATAACATCTCAATCCAATAGAAATCATCATTTAACCAACTGTGAATTCATAGCAACAACGAAGCATTAACATCAACAGTGATATGTATTAAAAGAAATACAATTCAAACATCCAGTGTTAAGAAATATAGCCAATCACAATAGCTTAAGCGAACAATAAGGAAATTCCAGTAAATTCCAATTAAAGGCATTGAATAGTTACTCATAGAAAGCAGCATATCCATTTAATCTTCTTCAGCATACTCAGTCTTGGTAGTGAACCTATCAACATGTAACAAAGGTATATCTATCTCCTATGTTAATTATGCAACTCTAATAGATTAATACCATAATGAAATAGAATAATTATACATGGAAAACAAAGGCATAAGATATATATATATATATATATATATATATATATATATATATATATATATATATATATATATATATATATATATATATATATATATATATTGTAGACACCTAAAAATATCTTTTACCATCAAACTGACTCCCGACATCCCTAAACATACCAATTTCTCTTCTAACCAATTAATTAAATTTTTATTTAATTAATTATCCCTTCATAACCTAATTTTACACCATTTTATCCCCAACAATTGAATTAATTCTATTAATTCAATAGTTCAAACCTTAGCCAATTGATTTAATAAATATGCAATATTTATTTGGCCAATTTCCCTCTTTTTCACTAAATTCAATTAATTAGCTAAATCATGTTTAACTAATTAATTCAGCCTATTAATTGACCTATCCCTACCCTAGGTAATTAAATAGCTATTATTTAATTACCTACCCTAGCCTACCTCATCCTAGCCCTAGGATTAATTAAATACAACCTTAGTTAGTTAATCTTAAACCTCCCATTAAGATGGTCAAATCCAGCTTAACACCTTTCCCCACATCCTCCAAATAAAAAATTGAAATATATCCACATAAGTCAATTTTTTATTAAAATAAGTCCAACATCACATTTAATTCTCTTACGACCCCTTACCCATGCCATACCTCATTTATGCCCACTCATCCCCAAATGAATTTTTAATTCATTTTACATTCCCCATATGAATTTATAATTCATACATATTCCATCTCACCCAACCTCATTTAATTCACCATTTTCCCAAAAATGAATAAAAGATTCACTTTTATTCCTAGCCCTCCATCCTCCAAGATGAAATCTAGGCCCTCCACATCACTTTCATCCTCCACCATTAATCTTTCAAAACAATCTCCACCCTTGGATCAAAATCTCTCCAAAAAATCTATAAAAAGAACCTCTCCCAAGCCATTGGGGATCCAAGTTTTCAAGTAGTGTTATCATGCCAAAATATCTAATGAGCTAGTCTTTTGTGAGTTGCAATTAGAGTAAGAGTATTTCACATTTATATTCATCAATTAAGGTATATCTTATCTAGGAGCTCTTGGGTGCAAAGTTCCTCTCCCTTTGATGAGATTGGGTCTTCTTATCTAGGTATAAACACTTTGTTTTGTTATGCATTTTGTTTGTGTTTTACCTTGGAATTGAATCACCTAATCATATTGACATGCCCGGTGGGACCCACAAGTTCCATATCTAACCAATTTTTGTGAGTTTTTGTGGTTGAGACGTGCTTTTGTAGGTGCAGTGCTATCTACCATGCACAGTGGCGCTATCTTTAGCGAGTATTGGCACTATTTACTATTCTAGCGCTATTTTGCAGAACATTTTTCTCTCTCAAATCTCACTCACAAATCCATCTAATATTTGGTTTTCTTGTGGTTTTTTAGAGTTATCTGCTCTCTGTTTTGTAGGAATCTTGAATAGAAGAAGGGGAGGTCATGCCGAAATTTGTTTAAAGACTAAACATGCAATTTAGCTTTCATTTAGTCTTGGCTTTTCATTTGTTATACTAACAAGACTAACAAGCCCTTGGTCTGTGCAGTCGGATCCTCTGTTTCAGTTAGGAAAAACCTCTGTTTTGTAGGGCAGACACATTCAGGCACATATTGGCGCTATCAGCACCCAGCGCATCACTATTTTCAAACTGTGATCGGACCTCTTGACAGCGCGCACAGTGGCGCTTTATTATATCCATATTGGTGCTACTTTTGGTTTCAACACCTTCTATATCTCATTATAGCATGATATTCTGTTCTAGCACCTTCTATAAAGTATTGTAGTGTGATATTATGTTTTAGCACATTCTGTATCTTATCTTGGTGCTATATTCTATTCTGGTGCCTTTTGTATTCTATTTTAGTGCCATTTCATGAATCAGTTCTATCTGTCTGTACATCAGCGCTATTTGTCTAGGTGTCAGGTTTCTAGGGTTGTTTCTGTCAATAGCGCCATTGCAGTCTGTAGTGGCGCCATTATGTCTCTGTTTTAGCATTATTTTTGGAGACTGACTTTGTGTTCTGTGCAGGGACTGACAAGTTGTTTGCAGGTCATCACCCTCATTTTGTGGACACTAACAAGTTTTTTGCAGGGTGTTTATCTTTAGTTTAGCAAACACTTTATTTGGGAATTAAAAAGAACCCTTGCATGTTAGCTTAAACAACATTTCTATTTGGTGCAATAAAAATTGATCAACAACCAACAAACAAATCTTTGTGTGTGTGTGCTTTAGTTTAGAACAAACATTTGAGTTTGGTGTTCTAAAATTCACAAGTGTGTGCCAACAACCCTATCAAAACATTTCAATTTTGGGCTTTAAAAAGAACCACAAAGTGCATCAACAAACTCATTGGATTAAAAAGAACAACAATCTGCATTCTTCACTCATATAAACAAGAAAAAAAATCTAATTCGTGTGAAGTGTTTTCGTGATTTTGTTTGTAGTGTGAAAAAGTGTATGCTCTTCCCTCGCACCATTGGTGACCTTGGGAATCAAAATCTTTTCACAACACTTGCATGAATCACCCCAAACATAATCCAAAGAACTAAAATGAACCTTGTTTAGTGTGAGACAATTACAAAATATACGTATGCTCTCCCCTCGCATCCTTGTATGAACTTAGGGATCAAAAGTATTTTTGTGGTTGTGTTGCTTTTGTTAATCCTTAGAGGGCCTGCCACCCCACTTTGAAAGGTGGGAACGACCCAAGCGACAACAAGCTAAAGCCAAGCTCTTTCGAGCCGCTATATAAATTAATGTGTTTGGGATGAAAGTCACAAGCAACAGGTGTTGTTGTGTCATACCGATAGCCAACCTTCCCCAAAACCCTCCAAGGCATAACCCTTGGAGGCTGGGAGACTCCATAATAGAGAGTAGCACTGCTGCACGTATGGCCACCTGAATGAATGCACTTACTACGAACCTTTGTTTAGCAAGCCAAAAACCTTCTATTTGTTGACACAGAAGGGAAACCTTTGAAGTGGCCCTGATTCATGCGGTTCTTAGCTGAGGTAGTAGGGACAATCCTAAGGTTTGGTGAGGGACAAGCCTTCGTGGAAACCTAGATCTTGGTATACATGAGAAGTGTGTACAATTGTAAGGAGGAGCCGGTGCTACCAAGATCTTGGAGCTACCCACTTTGAATAGGCACAGCTAGGGGATTCAACAAATACTGTCATATCTTTGCCTTAGGTTGTGCAAAGTGCTTGTTTAACAAAATCACATGTCTTTTCACAAACAAAATCTTGGTTATTGTGTGTTATTGTGCTTAATTTGTCTTTCAAAAAACTTGCCAAGAGACAATAAAAATCATTGGATCAAACTTCATATCAAAACAAATCCAAATCTGTCAACAAAAACCAACTTTTTAGAGCCTCGACCAACACTACCCTGTTTTAGCGCCATCTCTGTCTACTTTTGGCACCATTTCACCTGTGGATTGGCACTATTTGCAGATTGACTTGCCTGAGACTAAGACCAATTCCATTGTGATCTTTATCACCTGCTTTTCCCTAATCCATAGTCACCTTCCAAAAACCAGTCAGTACCCCATCCATTTTCTACTCAAATTTTCCAAATCATACCTTCATCTTGACCTTAGAGAATCAATCATTGGACCCTTTGCTATATCATAATCCACTCAATTTCATATCCATTCATCCTCATTGATCTTTGTAAACCTTTTTGGACCAAAATAAAAAAAATCCTTGCCACAAGAAATCATTCTAAAATCCAAAAACATATCCAAAATCGTCCAAATCAAAACACCTATCGAAAAATAATCCAACAAAAGTTTGTCATCCCTTTGAGCTAAAGCTAGATCTAGATTTCATCATTCACATCACATTTCTTGGATAGTCATTAGTCAACCTTTCAAGTGAAATAATCATCCTTCTTTGTGTAAGGTCCTTAGTCTACCCCAAACAAAGAGAAACATCCATTTGTGCTACACAAAACTAGATCTTAGTAAAGCTCAAATCCTTTTTAAAAAAAAAAACATCATCCTAATCTCTCATACCAAACATCTAATTCATCCAAAAATCTCACCATCCAAATCAACATCAAAATCTCTTTCATCAAATCATCCTCAAAACAAATTTCATCTATCATCTACCATTTTGGTCCAAAACATTGTAAACATCAATATCACCCACTCGTATCATCCCTAGATTGACACTTTTTTGGAGAATCATCTTAGAAGTGAGAAATCTATCCCTTATCATGCTATAATCACCCTTTCATCTTCCATTCCACTACCACATCCTCTTTCGGGTCCAACAAATCAATTCAGATTCTCTAAGGTCTTCATCCCCTTTTCATCCACCTCAAAATTAAATCCATACACTTGCATACCCATAACTAGATCACAACACAAGAAGAATCAAGCAATGGTAGATTTTGGAATGCCTAATACTAATGACAACAACATACCAATCAACCAAACACACAATCTACCTACAGTCTTTCAAATCTCGACATATAATCCAAATGAAAATCCCTTCCATTTCTTGCAACCACCACCACCACCACAAAACATCCCCACCATGTCCCAAGATGATCTAGATGTCTTGACCTTTACACAAGACGTGGATAGCATGGATCTACTTGACAAAATCCTAAGGTTGGATCAAAATAGATAACTTGATTATCTGCTCAAAATTGATGCTCAACCAACCCACAACACGACATCGTCCCAACCAAACACCCAACCATCTACATCACACACCCAACCTATCATCTCACAAACCTCAACTCCCACTGTATCTACCGCCACCACAAGCTCTAACATCACCACATCTACAATCCCCACAAGTGTCTCTAATCCTACCACCTCCCAACCCGTCATCACATCCACTACCACAACTACCATAAACTCTTCCATTCCACAAATCACCCTAGGTAGACAAGGGAATCTCACGCATGCAAGTGCTTCCACAAGTGTGCCTCCACTTAACCCTCAAACGATAGCATACATGCGACAATTGTGTTCGGAACCACTTTTAAACATGACCAACCCATCCAACATCAATCCATCTCAT
The DNA here is from genome assembly GCA_027924645.1 of Cunninghamia lanceolata. NCBI lineage: Eukaryota > Viridiplantae > Streptophyta > Pinopsida > Cupressales > Cupressaceae > Cunninghamia > Cunninghamia lanceolata. The sequence goes on along the minus strand of BSBN01000286.1, from coordinate 1,408,770 downwards.
GTTAACCCATCTAATGTCACCCCATCTAATGTCAATCCTTCTCATCTCACATATCTACAAAATCCCATAGCATCATCAACACATCATAACCCCAACCCTCAAATACCTCCCCATATTCTCCAACAACTCCACGCTTACCAACAACATCTCACCCAAACCAACAAACACATCACTCCACAGTACCAAAACACAATTTCCCAAAACCTCCAACATCAAATACCACCCAATCTCCAACACCTCACCCATCAACAAATCTACACACCTCAACTGCCACCAACGCCAGATCTCACAACCATTGTATAGGCCTTGATCCAAAAGGTAGACGATATGCAAATTTGGGGCAAACACAAGCATTACTCTTTTGAGGATATTTGCCCCTATCCATTTGATCAGACATTGTACACGGCCTCTTTCCCCAAGAATTTCGAAACGCCAAAATTTGACAAATACAAGGGAAAGGGAGACCCTAGGGATCATCTTAGGGAGTTTTACCTCGCTTGCTTAGAAGTCTCAAACAACGATACATATCTAATGAGACTATTTCCAAGAAGCCTCGGTGGACAAGCCACCGAGTGGTTCACACATCTTCCCCCAGGCATTAGGTCTTTCCCTGAGCTTGCGAAAAAAATTGTGAATCATTTCTCCTATAACTTTGAGCACGAAATATCTATGACAACCCTTTGCAACACAAAACAAAAAAGTGGAGAATCCTTCACTTCCTTCTTGCAAAGGTGGAGAAGCTTAGCAAGCAAACTCCCTTGGCCAATTCTTGAAAAACAACTCGTCACTATGTTCGTGACTAACCTCAATCAGGAAATAGGGTTCCATTTACAAATCCTTTGTGCGTCTACCTTTGAAGAAGTGATCGACAAAGGTACAACCATAGAGTGGGCCCTCATCGCCAAGGGCTCCATCAAATTATATGACTACAAGTCCAACAACAACAACAACAACAACAACAACAACAAAATCCATATCAACACCCCCAATACAAACAACAATGCCAACACACAATCAAACAACAAACCACACTATTGGGGGAGAAACAAGAACACCTTGAACGATGGCATCACAGATGTGAAAGCCGTCCAACATGTACATAATCAACCACCTGCACATACATATACCGCCATTGTAAATAACCAAAGGGGGCAAACTAAACAAAACAAACCTCGAAGGCAATTCACACCCTTAGGGGAACCCATCGAGGATATCCTTGACAGATGTCTCAAGAAAGGTTTGATAACACTCCCACCTATTAAACCTCGTCAAGAGAATGAGCTCAAAGCCACCTGGTACAATGAAAATGATTATTGTGACTACCACCGCATTGTGGGCCACAAAACTGTTGACTGCATGAAATTGAAACATTGCATGAAAGACCTCATTGATCAAAATCAAGTCAGCCTTGACCAAAGCACCCAACGATTGCCAAACACTAATCTCAGAGCTTACAAGGATGCACTGCCCAATCACAACAAAGCCTCTTCATCCAATCAAGCCTACAACATCACCCCGCCACCTGCATCCTATGACTCTATCATAGGGTGGATAGAACCATCATCTAACTGTGTTAGCATAATCACCATTCAGGCACAAGCACCTGATTGCACCGTCACAACTCGTCATGGCCACGTATCCATCCGTATAGCCCCCACCACTGATCAAACACCCGCATCCACATCAAACTCCCTACCCCCTCATCCAACTAGACGTCCATCACCTACCAATCACTACAACCTCCTAGAACATCTAGGAAAGACCCCCACACAAATCTCCATCCTTGAGCTGCTTCGCACATCACCTCTCCACAAAGATGTCCTTGACAAAGGACTCTTGGAAACCCAAGTTCCTGCCAACTTGAATGTCAATCAATTCCAAGCCATGGTGGGTCATATTGCCACACCTCATCATCTCACATTTTTAGAAAAGGATCTTCTTGATTCACAACACTCACATAATGACGCCTTACACATCAAAGTCTATCTCCACAAGCATACCATCAAAAGAGTCTTAATAGATGGTGGCTCTGGCCTAAACTTATGCACTCTTAAATTACTAAAACACTTGGGATACTCGGATGTGGTTGTAGACACTAGTGAGTGCATCACAATCAAAGGGTATGATGACACTGAATGACTATCTGAAGGAACCATCAAGCTCCCTATTCAAGTAGGACAGAAGATAATGGAAACAAAATGTCAGGTCCTTGATGTTGGCCTCCCCTACAACATTCTTCTCGGCTGACCATGGATCCATGCCATGCAAGCGGTCCCCTCTACATTCCATCAACGCCTCAAGTTCCTCCACAATGGCATGAAAGTAACTATCTATGCCAATCCCCACCCCTTCCAATATTGCAGTTTCTTGGAAGGCCATGACCACACCTTCTGTCCATACAACAAAGCCATTACCAAAGCCAATCCTACAACTTCCACCTCATACATTGACCCCGCCAACATTGCCACCACTTCATCCCAAACACCACCACCGCCTAAGGTCAAGATCAAGCTTAGTGACATGGGATGTGGGGAATACGACCTACATGGTACCTTTTGTGTGGGCACACTACCCGATCCTAAAATATTTGGCATCCCAAAGACAGAAGTAGCCAACACAATCATCATCAAGTGTAAACCATCACCCATCTTTGAGAAGAAACATCTCCTAGATCAGGATGTGCTCAAAGACATATCATCTTGGCTATATAAGGATGAAGACACTGAGCAAGAAGCCCCCACCATACCAATAGAAATCTATGGTAAAGGATCAGAAATTGTCAAAAACATGGGCTATAAAGGACAAGGCGGTATCGGCCTTCATGAGTAGGGGATCATGGAACCAGTCCAAGCAACAAGAAATCCCTATACTCAAGGGTTAGGATATGGTCAATGACAACATATCCTCACCACTGGCGAATGTATCTTAGCCGAGGTCACTACGGTTTCCCCTGAAGTCGATAATATCAACAAAACAGGCCATCAAGATTCCTTTAGTGACTTTGCCGATTTCTTTGACTCATCCATATGCACCCTATACACGGTCACCACCCTAGCCTCTTCACCCAATGACTTACCCCTTGTATACCCTGACCTCATAGATTGGGACCAACGGGGACCTCCTCTCTTCAATGTAGCACTAAATGATGAAGCCATCGTTGAAATGATGGGGGCTAGAGATCACTTCCCCCTGGGAGATCATAGAGCAGGATACATCGTGGAACTTGATACAGCAGCCTATTTCAGGGAGACAACCCCAGCTTCCAGTCATAAAAATATAAAAATCAAACATGGATCTGATGGTGAAAACTGTTCCGCGGCAGTGTCAGATCCCAAAAAAGTAAAAATAAAAGACGTATCTCCTGGTAAAAACCTCCACGAGGTGCCAGGAGATGGAAGCATCAGCCTTCCAGAGATAAACAAAGTATATCCCGATAGATCACCTGTCCTAGTGGAGCTAGCTCAAGAGATGAATCTTGGGACGGAAGAAGAGCCGAAAATCACTTTTAGGGCAGAATCTCTCAGCACACAAGAGTAGGAAAACTTCTTGGCCTTCTTCAAATGCCAAAATCACAATTTTGCATGGACCTATGCAGACATGCCAGGGCTTGATCTTGCCTTGGTCATCCATCACCTTGCGGTACGGCCTGATGCAAAACCAGTAAAGCAAAAGCTCTGAAAAATGAACCCCCAAGTGGCTCTCCTAGTCAAAGTAGAACTGAAGAAACTACTGGACGTCGGCTTCATCCGACTAATTGATTATCCTGAATGGGTCTCCAACCTAGTGCCAGTAGCCAAACTAGATGGCCGAATCCACTGTTGCACCGACTTCTGAGACCTCAACAAAGCCTGCCCGAAGGATGATTTTCCCTTACCAAACATCGACATGATAGTGGATCTTATGGTAGGACATGAGATGTTATCCCTTATGGATGGTTTTTTAGGATATAACCAAATCAGAATCACCAAAGAGGATCAGCATAAGACATCCTTTATATGTCTCTGGGGGCCGTACTACTAGGTGGTAATGCCATTTGGCCTAAAGAATGCTGGAGCCACGTATCAACAAGCTATGACTGTCATCTTCCATGACCTTTTCCACCACATCATGGAAGATTATGTAGACAATTTTCTAGGAAAATCAAAGACAAGGGAGGAACACCTAGATGTATTGGCAAAGATCTTTGACCGATTGGAGCAATACAATGTTTGCTTGAATCCAAAGAAATGTGTCTTCTGGGTCACCTCTGGAAAACTTTTCGGATACATAGTCTCCAGAAGAGGAATTGAGGTAGATCTCGCAAAACTCAAGGCTATCACTGAAATGCCTCCTTTGAAAACCTTAAAACAACTAAGAAGTCTGCAAGGCAAACTCCAGTCTATTCATCGGTTCATTGCTCAACTGGCCGATAAATGTCAACCATTCCAGCATCTACTCAGAAAGGATATAGCTTTTGTATGGAACACTCAGTGCCAGGCTGCCTTTGACCAGCTAAAAGATTATCTAGCTAATCCCTCTGTTCTAACTCCACCAAGGCAAGGAGAACCCCTCCTGTTATATATCTCAGCAACAGAGACAGCTATCAGAGCCTTACTAGCACAACATGATGAACAAGGGAAGGAAAGAGCCATCTATTACATCAGCCGCACCCTGATTTCATATGAGCTAAACTATACACAAATTGAATGAGCATGTCTGGCCCTGGTCTTTACTTCACAAAAATTAAGACACTACATGCTCAATCACAAGACCAAGCTCATCACCAAGATCGATCCACTGAAATATCTGCTAAACAGAGCCACTCTTACTGGGCGAATGGCAAAATGGGTCATGCTCCTCACTGAATTCGATATTGAATATACTGAGAGAAAAGCCATCAAAGGACAGGTTATCGCCAATTAGCTGGCTGAAGCACCCATCCTGGCAGAATATCCTACACTGGTAGAATTCCCTGATGAAGCCATTTTGACAATAGCACTGGCCACAGAAACATGGAAAATGTACTTTGATGGATCATACACACACAAAGGCTCGGGGGTAAGCATCTTGTTTGTTGCCCCTGAAGGTGACACCATCCCTAAGTCCTTCAAAATCACATTCCCATGTACCAACAATGTGGCAGAATATGAGGCCCATATCACAGGTCTTTGAATGGCAATCAAATGGAGAATTGAGAAGCTAACTGTGTATGGAGACTCTCAACTAGTCATCCGACAGGTAAATAATGAATACAAGACCAAGGATGATAAACTCCTGCCTTATAAAAAGATGGCCGATGACTTCAAAGACTACTTTGATGACATCCACTTGCCATGCCCACCATCAGATCCCTGGTCGACATGAAGAAAGATAGCAAGAAATGTGAGTTCCTGATAGAAGAGCTCCCTATCCCAACATATGATGTTCCTCAATCGGAGCTAGTGTGTGAAGTCATTGGTTGCCTATCCCTGTGGTATCAAGAAACCTACCTATACCTCCATGATAATATCATCTCCGCCCAACCAACTGGAAAACCCCTACCCCTCCTATCGGGCATCACTAGCCCACCAATCAATGCACACAAGAATAAGGCAAAGGAATCTGCACCTGCTGCCAGTGTCCCCTCATAACTCATCTCCCTCCCATCTGCTAATAAAATAATGTGATCCTGGCCAAACAATCTGATCAGGGCCCTCCATCCCTGCCTCGTGTCGTATCTGACACGACGACCATGAATAGGTATCTTGAGGATGTGATAAACATCCTCAAGCGTGATAGTGATCTCACCAATCGGTAGCAAAAAGGTGCATGTCTCGAGCCGATATCGCTCCACTACTGCTATCATCAGAGCTCTATGAGCTCGCAACACTGGCATCGACGCTGCTGTCAAGAGCCCCAACCTAGCCAGTCGGGCCCGGGTGGCATCATCAAACTTATCAAATAATGCCATCACTAATGGAACACGTCACTCTCGCGAGTACACTATGAATGACCTTGTCTCCTGCATCCACGACATTTTGGTAAAAAATCTACCTATCTTTTTTCCAAATCACCCCCTTTCTTCTAATGTTGAACGTTAAAAATCATTTGGCACCAAAACAAACCATGCTTTGCACCATTTTTTGAAATAGCACAACTACTTCCCCACGACGTTGTTTTAGATTATAGCGCCACGACAAAACCCCCTTCGCGCCATTTTTACAAATGGCACCACTGCATAACCTCCTTTGTGCCATTTTTACAAATGGCACCACTGCGGAACCCCTTTTGTGCCATATTAAAAAATGGTGCCACCCTACCATTTTGCGCTACTCTAAGGAATAGCGCCATTTCTTCTGATAGCGCACATATCAAATATGGCGTTGATTCTATGCATGGCGCCAAAATAACATATGGCACCAATACCTAAAATAGCATTATTCAAGCACATAGCACTATCCTAGCATCTATTTGGTGCTAAAATGCCAAAACCCTAACCCCTGCGCACATTACGCCAATGCAGATGATGGCGCTAAAACGCTGAGTATTTGGTGCCAATATACCCCTATTCTACTCGAGCGGATAGCGCTAATCCAGAGCATGGCACTAATCTGCATACTTTTAGCACTGCACGACCTCATGATAGCGCCACCAATTCCCAAACCCATTTCTTGACCAAAAAAAATGCAACAAAATTAAAAAATCACAAAGCCAGGGTTAGGCCCTACTTGGGGTCCAACCTCAGGTGCCTGGCCATACGATCGGAACCGCTCAAAAATATGTCGAAGTCATGGGAATTGGGGGTTGCGCTCTGCCTTCTCTCCTCTGCTCCTTCTCACCAAGTCAATGTGTGAAAATGTGGCACTCTTAGGGCCCACTTGTCCTAATATAGCATGCCATCTCATCCCCTCGTCCACTCTTTTTCCCCTCCAAGGTGCAGATCCCAACCTTGTTCCTCCGTTTTTCTTCCTGTCATCTTCTTTTCCCATCCTCTATCCAACCTTCGCTCCCGTCACGTCCTTTCTAGAGCTCGCCTGAAATTTTTTTATTTTTTCAGTGACCTCTCGAGGGGGCATCCCTCACACATCTTATTCCTTCCCAGCAGTTGGGGCAAATTCTTTGTTTGACCTAACACCACTTCCCTGCTAGGTCCTGATGCCACGTCAAAGAGGGGCAAATGTAGACACCTAAAAATGTCTTTTACCATCAAATTGACTCCCGACATCCCTAAACATACCAATTGCTCTTCTAACCAATTAATTAAATTTTAATTTAATTAATTATCCCTTCATCACCTAATTTTACACCATTTTATCCCCAACAATTGAATTAATTCTATTAATTCAATAGTTCAAACCTTAGCCAATTGATTTAATAAATATGCAATATTTATTTGGCCAATTTCCCCCTTTTTCACTAAATCTAATTAATTAACTAAATCATGTTTAACTAATTAATTCAGCCTATTAATTGACCTATCCCTACCCTAGGTAATTAAATAGCTATTATTTAATTGCCTACCCTAGCCTACCTCATCCTAGCCCTAGGATTAATTAAATACAACCTTAGTTAGTTAATTTTAAACCTCCCATTAAGATGGTCAAATCCAGCTTAACATCTTTCCCCACATCCTCCAAATAAAAAATTGAAATATATCCACATAAGTCAATTTTTTATTAAAATAAGTCCAACATCACATTTAATTCTCTTACAACCCCTTACCCATGCCATACCTCATTTATGCCCACTCATCCCCAAATGAATTTTTAATTCATACATATTCCATCTCACCCAACCTCATTTAATTCACCCTTTTCCCAAAAATGAATAAAAGATTCACTTTTATTCCTAGCCCTCCATTCTCCAAGATGAAATCTAGGCCCTCCACATCACTTTCATCCTCCACCATTGATCTTTCAAAACAATCTCCACCCTTGGATCAAAATTTCTCCAAAAATCTGTAAATAGAACCTCTCCCAAGCCATTGGGAATCCAAGTTTTCAAGTAGTGTTATCATGCCAAAATATCTAATGAGCTAGTCTTTTGTGAGTTACAATTAGAGTAAGAGCATTTCACATTTATATTCATCAATTAGGGTATATATTATCTAGGAGCTCTTGGGTGCAAAATTCTTCTCCCTTTGATGAGATTGGATCTTCTTATCTGGGTATAAACTCTTTGTTTTGTTATGCATTTTGTTTGTGTTTTACTTGGATTTGAATCACCTAATCACACACACACACACACACATATGAAAAGCAACATGTAGATTGCATGAGCATATAGATAGCATCAATTAGATCATATAGATAAGATGACATCAATTATAGTTGCATGTGATAGTATATGAATAACATATAAATAGACTAATCACCTATGCTAAATGCATGAAATGAATAATATGATCATGGATGTATAACATGACTAAATATACATAAACTTCCTCATTATAGGACTAAGTCCAAACACAGAATGACTATATTTGATTTCTAAAGGACTATAAGAATATAAAGGCAAATTCCATAGAAATGAGCTCATGACATACTAGGGTCTAAGGTCTCAAGTTATAACATTAATCTATCAACCACCCGTGAGAGTATGGGTTAGACTAGGGAAGAGCGGAATGTTATATAAGTCTCACATGGTAGGTGACTCTCAAGTTTAGCGAGGGACCACCAGGCGTGTGGTGAAGGTAATGGCGAGGGACTACCAAGAGTGCGACGAAGCCAACTTGAGACAAATGGTGAGGGACCACTGGGCGTGTGGTGACGCCTTTGGGCCTATGATAGTGGAGATAGGCTTTACTCAAGTTGGTGAGGGATCACCGGGCATATGAAGAAGCCCCTTGAGCCAAGTGGTGAGGGAGCACTGCGCGTGCGACGAAACCCTTGGGCCAAATGTTACTAACCCACACCCTATATCTATACTCGATCTCCAATAGGGTTTATGAATAATGAACAATCCCTAAGTATATCATGAAGCTCAAAGGATGATTAAGAATTGAGTTAAGAAAATTGGTGCAGGGCATCTAGGAGCACCTTGGTTCCTAAAGTCATTTTGATTGCATTTTTTTTTAAAGTTGTGGTTTTGTTTGTAATAAGGCTTTAGCCATGATTATATGGTCCTTTTTGTATGGTCAAGATGATTGAGGTGACCATATAAACCTCAATCATGCTTAGTCCATCGGGACCCTTCTTGAGCCACTTAGGCCTAGTAGGCCTAATGTTGGTTTTTGAGTTTGTTTGGGTGATTCTAGTGTTTTAACATGTTGTAGGAAGTAGGATGGTGGTTTTGATTCCTTTGGACAAGCAAACCCAATCGCCATCCTTGTGAAAAGGCAAAAAAAATACCATAGAGTAAAATGTTGCCAATAGTGTCAATGACACATTGGCAAGTTCCAAACCATTTTTGGCAGTTGAATGTGGTTGGAGAAGTTAGACACCAACTGGGATCAGTTGAAAAACATTGTAATTCACTCATGTATGGCAGAGGAGGTCTGGTACGGAGTTTTGGGGCATTGAAACCACAGAAAACAGTCATTTTTCCTGCTTTTCTTACTGTGTATGGCCTGTACAGACTTGTCAGGTGTGCAAATGTTTTTTTTTTTAAGTGCTTGGAGTCAAGGTTCATATGCAACTAGTTTGAGATTTTGAAGTGGTCGGGGTCAAAAGATATTGAATTTTCTTTCAAGACTAGTCTAGAAACCCTGTTTTCTAGGGTTTGTCATAGAAATCTGGCCCTAGAATGCATTCCTACCAGTGAAAATTCATAAAAAATGGTGAAATGTAGGCTAGGGATGTACTCTATAGGATTCCAAAAGCATTTGGCTGGGAGATGTTGTTTTCAAATTTTAAGGTGATGCCCTAGGTCAAGTATTTGCTTGCATTTGACCAAATTCACTCTATTTGAGGTTGTAGATGACAGAATCCTGATAGGGTGAGTGAATGAATGATGGTTTTGAGTTGTTTAGGCATGATAGAGAAATTCCAAATTCCTGCCCCTAATCTATGCACCCAATTTTGAGCACTTGCTTTGTAACCTAGCCCTAAATTGATCAATTAGGCCTAGAGACCTAATGAGTGTTCTAGATTGCTGGAGTAGAGTTGGAATAGGAGACTTGGGAGTTTGATAGGGTCCCATAAAGGGTATCTAAAACCATCATTTACTTTCCTAGTCATTTGGGATTTTGTCAAGTTTTGATGAGAAAACCTAGTTTGGAGGGCTAGTAGCCTTACTAGTCAAAGTATAGGTTGGAGAGTTTTGGGAAGGATCAAACCAACTGCATAGAAGGTGTTTGTTGATCTATCTTAAGGTGTTGGAGAAGCCTTAGGGGTTGGACAATAGTTTGGACGTCAAATCCTTCATATGCCTTGAATGTGCCTTTGGTTGGTTGGGAGGTTGAAGGCTAGTTGAAGTGGGTGAGTGCCCAAAGGACAATAGAGTAAACCCTTGTGCGTTCCTTCCCTTGTGCCACTCTACATCAGGTGGTATCAGAGCAATCAAAGAGATGGGAGATAGAGAAGAAGAGGAGGAAGTCCCTTGAAGAGGGACCAATGCCGAATTGGCAAAGATAGTGAGAGAGCAAGCAACCAAGAATAGAAGGATGGAGGCTGAGATAGAAAAGTTGAAGAAAGACAAGAACAAGAAGAAGAAGCCAAAAGTCATCTTAGATTCAGATGAAGAGGATCAAGATGAAGAAGAAGAAGTGCTAATGGAAGAGCCACAAGGAGGCGTGTCAGAGAGACAATTCCTAGATGCACTTAGAAAGTTGAGAAGGAAGGACACTAAGGTGGACTTACCTATGTTTCCTAGTAAGATGAATCCAGAGGAGTGCCTTGATTGGATAGAGGCAATGGAGAACTATTTTGAATGTGAAGAAGTGGCAGAAAATCAGAAAGTGAGGATTGCCAAGTCAAGAATGAAAGGACTAGCCTTAAGTTGGTGGAACTTCGTTCAAAATGAGAGGATAGAAGATGATAGAAACCCTATCTCTACATGGAGGAAGATGGTACTTGAAATCAAGAAACAATTTGCCCTTGAAGACTATGAAGTCAACTTGCACAAGAAGTTACATAACTTGAGACAGAAGGACATGGACGTGAGCACCTACATAGAGGAGTTTCACAAGATGACATTGAAGTCCAAGATGCCTGAGAATGAAAAACAAAAGCTTGCAAGGTATCTTAATGGCCTCAAGTTCTCCATCCAAGATGAATTAACTCTCTTTAACCCGGAGACAGTCCATAAGTGCTTTCAAATGGCACTGAGGATTGAGGATAAGTAGAGAAGAAAAGAGGATTTTAACAGTAGTAGCAGAGGTAGAGGAAATCAGAACTTTAGGGGCAGGGGTAGATTCCAAAACAGAGAAAATTCTCCAAGACCCCAGGGTGGCAGATTTCAAGAAGGCAATCAAGGGGCTACTGACAGAGACAATGCTGATAAGGGTCAGTTTAGGAGTAGAGGAAATGGTAGAGGGAGAAGTGGGGGTAGAGGTCCCAATGTGTTTACTGGAAGGTGTTTCTCTTGTAATCAGATTGGACATCAGTCCTTTAGGTGCCCGGAGAAGATGGGAAACATGGCTGCAAATCAGAAAGATAGAAGGGTGCAACTCCTTCAAGAAGAGGACTGTCAAAGCACTACAAGTTATCAAACAGCCTCTTCGAAGTCTGTAGCACCTGAGAGTGGAGAATGCATCATGTTTAATAGATCCCTCATCATGCCAGCCACCAAGGAACAGCCCCAAAGAAACAACTTGTTCAGAACCACTTGCAAGGTGAAAGAAAAAGTTTGCAAGGTAATAGTAGATTCAGGTTCTTCTAAAAATTTGGCTTCTAATGAAATGGTGACTAAGTTAGGATTGGAAATAATGCCTCATCCTAATCCCTATAGAGTCTTTTGGCTAACCAAGGAACAACAAATTGTGGTGAAAGAGCAATGTTGGGTTGAATTCAAGATAGGTGAATATCATGATAAGGTTGTTTGTGAGATAGTGGATATGGATGCATGCCACCTTCTTCTTGGAAGGCCTTGACAACATGACACAAGTACCCAACATGATGGTAAGCAAAATGTGATTTATTTGTCCAAAAATGGTGAAAAGTTTACAATGACTCCTATGATTGATGATTGCAAAGAGAAGGTCATTTCTAGTTCAGTTATGTTGGTGGGTGAAAAAGAGTTTTTGGCTAACCTCAAGGAAGAGAAAGTGCCATGTTTTGCAGTGGTCATCAAACCCAAGGATGTGAATCCCAAGAAGGTCAAAGTGCAGCAACCTCTTAGGAGGATTAGACCAAAGGAAGTGGAAGAACTATTGGAAAAGTTTCATGATGTGATAGCCGATGAAGGCAAGGATGCCCTTCCACCAAAGAGGGAGATTAGTCATTGCATTGATCTCCTCCCTGGATCCACCCTACCAAACCAAGTAGCCTACAAGTTGACTCCAGAGCAAAATGCTGAAGTGGCAAGACAAATCCAGGACTTGTTGGATAGAGGGCTTATCAAGAGGAGTATTAGTCTAGGTGCAGTACCTGCAGTACTTGCACCCAAGAAGGAAGGAACATGGAGACGATGCACTGATTCTAGGGCCATCAACAAGATCACTATCAGGTATAGATTTCCAATGCCTAGAATGGAAGATTTAATGGATTGCTTGGGTAGGGCTAAGTATTTTACCAAGATAGATCTAAAAAGTGGTTATCACCAAATCAGGATAAGGGAGGGGGATGAGTGGAAAACCGCCTTCAAAACCAATGAAGGACTATTTGAATGGGTTGTCATGCCTTTTGGCTTGTCAAATGCACCAAGCACCTTCATGAGATTGATGAATGAAGTGCTAAAACCTTTCCTTAACAAGTTTATTGTTGTGTATTTGGATGATATACTAATTTTTAGTGACATCAAGGAAGATCACATAAGACATATCCATCAAGTGCACAGGAGGCTTCAAGACGAGAAGTTGAGAATCAACCTTGACAAATGTGTCTTCCTACAAGAAGAGTTGATATTCTTGGGGTTTGTCATCTCTAAGGGCAGCCTAAAAATGGATCCAAGTAAGGTTGAAGCCATTCTTAATTGGCCAACACCTACAACAGCCTCTGAGGTAAGGAGTTTCCATGGTTTGTGTAGCTTTTATAGAAAGTTCGTTAGAGGGTTTAGTGGCATTTGTGCTCCACTTGTTGACACCATAAAAGGGGGCAAGAAATGTGTGTTTGTATGGACAAATGAGGCCAACCAAGCCTTTGAACTGTTAAAGAAAAAAATATCAGAACAAGCGGTCCTCGTTCTTCCTAATTTTGACAAGGTTTTTGTGGTAGAGTGTGATGCAAGTAAGAGGGTTGTAGGGGGAGTCCTAAGTCAAGATGAGAGGCCTGTAGCCTTCTTTAGTGAGAAGTTAAATGAGGCAAAACAAAACTACTCCACCTATGATCTAGAGTTATATGCCATGGTTCAGTCATTGAGGAAATGGAGACACTACTTATTGCCAAAGGAATTTATAGTTTTTACTGATAACCATGCATTGAGCTTCTTGAACAGGTAGCAGAAGTTAAACCATAGACATGTCAAGTGGATGGAGTACATCCAAGCATACACCTTCTGAATAAAACACAAGAAAGGAGTGGCCAATAAGGTAGCCAATGCCTTAAGTAGGAGGAATCTTGTTGTACAAACTATTTAGTTGGAAAGTACAGGTATTCATGCCATCAAAGATCAGTATGCAGCAGATGAAGACTTCAAAGAACCATACCTATCCTACAAGGCCATGACAGGAAGGTATAACACTGATTTTTTTGATTTTTTGTTACAAGATGGATATCTTTTAAAGGGTAGCATGTTGTGTATCCCAAGAGGGTCTGTTAGAGAGAACATTATCAAGGAAAAGCACTGTGGCAGCATGTCAGGCCACTTTGGCATTGACAAGACCCTAGAATTGGTTAGGATATACTATTTTTGGCCCAAGTTGCCAACCAATGTAAGGAAGTTTGTTGAAACTTGTCAAATTTTCCAAAGAGCAAAGGGGCATACATCAAATGTAGGTTTATACACTCCTCTACCTATTCCTTCAAAGCCTTGGGATTCCATAAGCATGGATTTTGTACTTGCTTTGCCTAGGACCAAGAATGGACATGATAGCATCTTTGTGGTTGTTGATAGGTTCTCAAAAATGGTTCACTTCATCCCATGTAAAACCACACATGATGCCTCACACATAGCAGGTCTTTTCTTCAAGGAAATAGTCAAATTACATGGTTTACCTTTGTCAATCATCTCAGACAGAGACCCCAAGTTCATAGGACACTTCTGGAGGACACTTTGGAAGAGACTAGGTACAAACCTGTCATTATCATCTGCCTATCACCCTCAGTCTGATTGACAAACAAAGGTGATTAATAGGTCACTTGGTAACCTCCTAAGATGCCTAACAAAGGAGCAGGGTGCTAGTTGGGATTCAATTTTGGCTCAGGTAGAGTTCTCATACAATGACACTGCCAATAGAAGCACCGGCCTGTCTCCTTTCCAAATTGTTTATGGCACTCACCCAAGGGGTATTTTGGAACTTAGGGAGGTTAGAGGACTGGAAAACAGCAGTGCCTTGGCTAAAGACTTTGTTCAAGTCATGAAAGATGTCCATGAACAAGTACAACAGAAATTGCTGTCCACTTCTCAGAAGTACAAACAGTTTGCTGACAGGAAAAGAAGGGATTTGCAGTTCAAAGAAGGCGATTTGGTAATGGTCCATCTGAAGAAAGAGAGGCTCCCTAAAGGTAAACATACCAAGCTGCTCATGAAGAAGATTGGGCCTTGTGAAGTGCTCAAGAAATATGGAGAAAATGCCAATAAAATTAGACTTCAGGATGGCATTGCTTTGTCTCCAATTTTTAATGTTTCAGACCTTTATCCCTATAAAGAAACTAATCCTCAAACTACTGTTGAAGAAGACCAAACTGATCAGACACTCCAAGAACTGATTCCTTCATCTCCTGATTAGATTGAGTGCATTTTGGATAAGAGGATTGCAAAAAAAACTAGGAGGCACACCTATCATGAATACTTGGTGAAGTGGCTAAACAAACCTTAGGAGGATGCCACTTGGATGAGTAGATCAGACATTGAGAAGGCAGGTTTCACATTTGACAACATTCCAACTCAAGAGACTTGAGTTTTGTTTGACAGTGGGTGTATGGTGTAGGGCACCTAGGAGCACCTTGGTTCCTAAAGTCATTTTGATTGCATTTTTTTTTAAAGTTGTGGTTTTGTTTGTAATAAGGCTTTAGCCATGATTATATGGTCCTTTTTGTATGGTCAAGATGATTGAGGTGACCATATAAACCTCAATCATGCTTAGTCCATCTGGACTCTTGTTGAGCCACTTAGGCCTAGTAGGCCTAATGTTGGTTTTTGAGTTTGTTTGGGTGATTCAGTGTTTTAACATGTTGTAGGAAGTAGGATGGTAGTTTTGATTCCTTTGGACAAGCAAAACCAATCGCCATCCTTGTGAAAAGGCAAAAAAAATACCATAGAGTAAAATGTTGCCAATAGTGTCAATGACACATTGGCCAGTTCCAAACCATTTTTGGCAGTTGAATGTGGTTGGAGAAGTTAGACACCAACTGGGATCAATTGAAAAACATTGTAATTCACTCTTGTATGGCAGAGGAGGTCTGGTACAGAGTTTTGGGGCATTGAAACCACAGAAAACAATCATTTTCCCTATTTTCTTATTATGTATGGCCTGTACAGACTTGTCAGTTGTGCAAATGTTATTATTTTTCAAAGTGCTTGGAGTTAGGGTTCATATGCAACTAGTCTGAGATCTTGAAGTGGTCGAGGTCAAAAGATATTGAATTTTCTTTCAAGACTGGTCTAGAAACCCTATTTTCTAGGGTTTGTCATAGAAATTTGGCCCTAGAATGCATTCCCACCAGTGAAAATTCATAAAAAAATGGTGAAATGTAGGCTAGGGATGTACTCTATAGGATTCCAAAAGTATTTGGCTGGGAGATGCTGTTTTCAAATTTTAAGGTGATGCCCTAGGTCAAGTATTTCCTTGTATTTGACCAAATTCATGCTATTTGATGTTGTAGATGATAGAATCCTGAAAGGGTGAGTGAATGAATGATGGTTTTGAGTTGTTTAGGCATGATATAGACATTCCAAATTCTTGCCCTTGATCTATGCACCCAATTTTGAGCACTTGCTTTGTAACCTAGCCCTAAATTGATCAATTAGGCCTAGAGACCTAATGAGTGTTCTAGATTGCTGGAGTAGAGTTGCAATAGGAGACTTGGGAGTTTGATAGGGTCCCATAAAGGGTATCTAAAACCATCATTTACTTTCCTAGTCATTTGGGATTTTGTCAAGTTTTGATGAGAAAACCTAGTTTGGAGGACTAGTAGCCTTACTAGTCAAAGTATAGGTTGGAGAGTTTTGGGGAGTTGGAGATCAAACCAACTGTATAGACGGTGTTTGTTGATCTGTCTTAAGGTATTGGAGAAGCCTTAGGGGTTGGACAATAGTCTGGACATCAAATCCTTCATATCCCTTGAATGTGCCATTGGTTGGTTGGGAGGTTGAAGGCTAGTTGAAGTGGGTGAGTGGGCAAAGGACAATAGAGTAAACCCTTGTGTGTTAGTTCCCTTGTGCCACTTTGCATCAAAAATGGATATTTGAATTATTGATTTATGATGATATTGATTATGTGGTTACTAACCCTAATTTGGTTATTTTAATATGATTTATTGATCTTATTTATTACTAATGTTTCTTTTATGAATGTTAATGAATATGGTAGATTCATTAACATTCAATTATGTCCTAAATGTAATAAAGTGTTTAAAACTAAACAATGAACGTACATTTATCAAATCAGGATTTTTAAAATGCACATTGGAATATAATCTAACTTATAAAGAAATAATTTGACAAATAATCGGATTAATTCAATTTATCAATGCAAATGAATATATTAAACAATACAAATAAATATATTAAACAATGCAAATAAATATATAAATTCAGTCTCAACAATTGGTATAATTGAGTAGATAATACTTATCTATATGTAATTAGCAAGAATCCAAAGATTGCTAGGATGGACCCTGATTCAACCTCTTCCATCTGTGAGCAATCTGGGAGAAATAAGTGTACTTTGTTGCTCTACACGAGTGCTAGTTTCTCTGGAACAATCCTCAACACCCGTGCAATACCCAAGCCTTGGCTAAGACTGTCCTGAGTGCACCTCTATACCCCAGGTTGGACACACACATAAGATGAGCCCCCTTCTCTATCTTGCTAACAGCCTGCTAACCTGGAATCCTATTCCTGCAATGTACAGTGCTTGATTACTTCCTCTTTCTTGTGTGTTCTCCATGCTTCTTCTTTCTTTTTGAGAGATGCTTTCATGCCCATTCTAAGTCTCACTCAAATTCCTTATATAACTTTTTAAAGGGTGGTTTCTAAACCATCACACCCTTTCACAAAAGTTGTCATCAACAATTAGTTAATAAACTTAATAATTCCTCCCTTTTAAAAGGGGTTTTCATTATTATTCTTTATTTATCTCTATTTTAACCAAAGGATCATAATATCCTTCTTTTTCCATTTCCCTTTTAATTATAAAGGGTAAATAAACTTTATCTTCTTAAATTTTCAAAGTCTTCTTCATAAAATAGCCTTCTTTTCCATTTTTGGAAAAAAAGTCTCATAACACTTTCAGCAAGCTAATTGGGTGGATTTAAATTCAATCTCTTATCATTAATGTATGCTCTTCCAAAGGAGTTTGTTTGTTAAAGCCAAATGCCAGGTGCAAGTGCTTCTCTCATATCCACAGAATTTTACTGCCGCG
Organism: Cunninghamia lanceolata; assembly: GCA_027924645.1. Taxonomy (NCBI): domain Eukaryota; kingdom Viridiplantae; phylum Streptophyta; class Pinopsida; order Cupressales; family Cupressaceae; genus Cunninghamia; species Cunninghamia lanceolata. The sequence continues at coordinate 1,390,970 of BSBN01000286.1, read as the reverse complement.
GAAACCCAAAAAAAAGCCAAAAAGGTTCAGCATCAGACAAAATGGTTTGAATTCAAAGTCCACAAAATACTATTAAAAAGAAACAAAAGGGAAGGGACCGGTAGGTATCTAGGAAATAAACTCCCAATTAAAAAAACACTCACAGTGTGAAAAGGAAATTTACTCCATAAGTAAACTCCCATCTAAATGGGAAATTTGTTTTGAATCTTTCAATGCTCCAGTGAAATCATGGACCCAAGCCAATGCCATGTGCAAGTCTGTTGAGTCCTCATGTTGGACGGCACACGGTGCCATCCATTTAAGTTATTTGACATCGATTGCCTGTAAATTTTGAATTCAAAGATTGCCATCCACAGACAAAAGAGTGCCGTCCACAGACAATCTTCCAGGCTTCCATCGTAGAGGAGTAACTGGTTTGGTTATAGATTTTGAAGTGTATTTTCCCATCTGATCTAGATGCAAAAAATCTTCTAATTCTAGATGACTTATGGATTGATATTCATAGGTTTGCCTTTTATAAATAGGTAATAAGGCAAGAGAGAAAACAAGGGTGAGGGACAAAGCAAGGTAGTAAAGCACCTTCCCTGCCATGGATATTATGGATCTGAAGAAGGCATCTGTTATGGACAGAAAGGCAGCCAAGGGAAGATGGTTTGTGGTATTTATGTGTTTTTTGTTCATGGCCCTTGCAGGAGGCACTTACATATTTGGTATACATTCAGACAGGGGAATCACCCAATGTGTTACAACAAATTGGACTTCAGAAATAGTTGTTCATTCGGGTGATGCTGCCAGCATCTATAATGTAGAAAAATTTAGCGCAGTAGGCAATGGAAAGCATGATTCTACTGAGGTCATTCATCATTCTTTGTTTTAAATTTCTTTCTTGTTAGTTACTAGAAACAGGGAGAATTTTATGTATACAAAGGTCTTCCATGCAAAAACCATTTTTTTGGCTCTTTTTCTTTAAAGAAGGAGCTTTTTTATTTCTATTTCATTCACATGCAGGAATAATTCGTTTATCTGTAGTCTTTGAAACAATAAGAATTTATTGATCTTCAATTCATTATGTTATGGAAAAAATGATTTCAAACAATTTTGTGTTTTTTGGCAGGCTTAGATTATAAAAGCACTTGTTTCACAGGAATAAAGAGGCACAATCCTTGACTCTTTATGTGGTGCTGAAAATGGATATGGTTCTGATTGGTTCAGCCTTGTGCTGTTATGTTTCTTTCTGGTATGCTATTCTAGTTTTATTCTTCCTGGCAGTCTTTGAAGACTGCTTTATTCCTTAGTCAATATATTATGTGGTGTTGAAAATGGATCTGGTTCTGACTGGTTCAGCCTTGTGCTGTTCTGTTTCTTTCTGGTCTGTTGTTCTAGTTTTATTCTTCCTGGCAGTCTTTAAAGACTACTTTATTCCTTAGTCAATATATTATGTGGTGCTGAAAATGGATCTGGTTCTGATTGGTTCAGCCTTGTGCTGTTCTGTTTCTTTCTGGTCTGCTGTTCTAGTTTTATTCTACCTAGCAGTCTTTGAAGACTGCTTTATTCCTTGTAAACAAAACTTAAATTTGATGGCTGTATGACTGTATTTAGACATTTTTGTTGTAAAATACAATCAAAATTTTAAAAAGTTTATATTACATGAAAGGGGAGATTTTGGATAGATCATCAAAATTTATACAGAATTATGATGATATATATATTTGGTTTATATATAATGTTATATATAATAAGATATATCATAGTATTTTAAGGGGATCTTTGAATAGATAACAAAACTGCTTGACATGCAAGGTCAGCCATCAAATTTAAGCCATGCTTCTAAATATCCATTTTGTTGAATAATTTTTTTTTAAAATTTGAAATAAATGTAATGTGAATTAATAGTTGTATGAGATGTATGGGAGACGATGCTGTGAGGACTGTAGGGAGAAGGGCATAAATTTGACAGTGGATCATGACAATTTTTTGTGAGTTATTTGTTTAAAGTTATCCTTCAAATGTTAAGATATATCTTATTTTAAAAATTATATCATAAATCAGATATATATTTAACTATAATTATATAATTTTAATTATAATTTAGATTGAAAATTTCTAAATACAGTCATATGGACATCAAATTTAGGCCCGACACGGGAAGGTCCCTTTTCTTTCCTATAATACATGCTCTTAAAATCTGTATTAAGGGAGAGGGCTCTAGTAGCCGCCCACCCTAACTTCACACACGTCAAGCTCATAGCTAGACATATCAGATTTTGACAATTTTTTTTGGTTTCTTCGTATGTGACCGAAGAGCTTAAAGCTATTCTTTCATCTTTTGGGCACTTATACATTTCCCTGTAGGATGCGTTATGTGCACATGGGTCGAAAAACTGTCATTTCAACATGTCACCCCATACATGCGCAACGATGTGCTAGTAACCACTCGCCATCATATTTGTGCACTTGTCTTAATTTCATTGGTTAATTTTTTGGAGTTGTGAACATCTATTGGTGCATTTATGAACATGTACAAATGTTGTGGACATGTATTGGACCATTTGTGTTAATTTATTAGGTTGGTATTTTACATGTATTGGTTCTTTTTAAAATTTTAATTGGGGGGTCAAGTGCACAAAAACATAGCAGTTATTGGGGCGTGGACGGCAACTGGCCCCTCTTCCTTATCTGTCACATTTACTTTCTTTTTTTTTTCTACCAAAAATAAATAAAGGGTAATATAAGACACTTTTGATTCATGTTCTCAACGGTAGATCTTTGCTAGTTATTCTTTCAGTCTCTTATATGAATGACTTCTATACTTTTTTCTAGTTGTTCCATTTTCTGTACTGTTTCCTAGGGTTTCCCTTCTCTCAGCCATCTTTTGGTGGTTCATCCTTGTGTACTTTTTGGCTTTGATCAATTAAAAAACTAAAAAAAGGACACTCATGGTATTGTCATTATTTTGGATTCTCTCAATGTTGTTTTATTTATATTGATTACATTCACATAGTAAGTGTGACATTGGCACTAAAAAATTATATCCCCAAGTAGCAAGAGATGTGAACAATTCAAATATGTCATTTCACCAGAAAAAGGTGTCATCATGCTTTTTGTTGACGTGTCATAATAGATCCCCAAAAATGTTAGGCCAATAGTTGTGCATTAAGTTGTGTTTTTTGGTGTGTTAATGTGGCACATATGATTTGTTGCTTTTTGAATCTAATGGGCATATTTTATTCAACTATTATGTCCTCTCTTACAACTACTAGTACTATACTTTTAAAATATTGGGCTTTTAATGTGCAAGTCCTATGACAACGATTGGTACCCACACCACTATTGGACCCTCTCCCTCATCTTAAATATAGCCAATCATAATTATTATTATTATTATTTATTGAATTTGTCATGCCCTCATTTCCCATGCGGTCACAATACACAACACACATGTCATGTCCACATTTGCCATGTGGTCATCACACGAACTACAAAAAATATTTCTACCTATCCCTAGGAACCCCCTCGCACGCGTCTACGTGTTTGGTGGCAATACACATAAGGCGTAAACATGTCAACATAACCGCGATGATGATAGCCGTCTAGGGGGTATGCGACACAAAGTGTGTCACTTTTAGGTTTAGACTGATTTAAATCTAAACCCTAGGTTTCCTAGGTATGAAGATGAATCCACTAGCTTCGAAACCTATCTCTAACATCCCGACAAAATGGAAACGAAAAATGATTAAGAAAATGATGGAGTTGATGATCGCATGATTCAAGTGGGATGATGGATTAAAAGTAATAAAATATCACAAAAAGCAAACCCTAGAAATCTGGGAAAAATTCGACAGCATAACGCATTTTTGATAAACGCAAAATAAAATTTAAAATAAATTACCAATAAGGAATAAAAAAATTTTAAGAATAAAATTAAATTAAACTTAAGAAAAAATTTCAAACGATTTAAAATAAAATATTAAAATACATATTCTGCCAAGGTCGAATAAATCAACCTGGCATCAAGGAATAAAAATTTGAAATAAAATAATAATAATTAATGACAAGACGCCAAATAAATCCAAGGAGAAAATCGAGTCTGTTACTAAATATAATTTTGACATTATATTTAATAGCTAACTCAAAAATTTAATAGAGGAAGGAGGAGAGTTTAAATAACTCTTCCAGTAAAAAAAACAACATTCAATTAAACAGACAAATTAAATTATAAAGATCACACTAGGGACAAAATAAATTAATTGGCCCAATTATGAGGAATTTAAAACAAGGGGGAAAAGCTCTCCCTAATAATAATAAAATTAATCCCACCAAAAATTAAATTTCAACCACAAGGCAAACAGAACAAAATGCAACAATAGCCCATTCAAAATTAGATATCCATTTAAAAGAACCCAAACGTTAAATTTCAACAATGAAAAGAAAAATAGAGGTTTTAAATATAATGGAATAAAACCAATTCCTCACAAGAGGATATTAAAAAAAAAGAAATAAAATAATATTGCTTCCTAAAATAAAACAACCCTATTCTCATTTCAAAATAGCCATCTCTAAAAGAAGACCTAATTTTGCATTCTATTGTTTTCTTCTTTGTGTTGCCCTAACTCTTTCTTTCTTCTATGGTCTTCCATTGTTTTGTTTTCTTGCTTGTAGGTAAGGGATTGGACCAGCAATGGAGACCATGAAATACCTCTCGGAGGTATGCATTCGAAGCTTAGAGAGTTTTCATTGACTGCATTTATTTTGAAAGAACTATATTGTTATTTTAGGAATGTTGATAATACAATATAAATGTTAAGAGTTTGATTTATGATGCAGAGTTGAGATATAGAGGGGCTGCCAGCGGCAGTAGTGCGAGATTAGAGGAGGCAGTGTGAGGACCGGTAGGAGGGGCGCCGGCGGTGGCAGGTGATGGGCGACCGAGGGTTTGGGAAGCCGAGAGTATAGTGTTGGTGGCGAGTGGAGGTGGAGGTCATGGCACGCAGGGAATAAGGAGGGGTTGTGGGGTTCTGAGTAGATGGTGGGCTGAGTGCTGCATGGGGGAAAATGAGGCAGGGCTTTGGAGGGGAAAGTGTGGGGAGGGGGTTGTGCCTCCCCCCACACCCATGGTTGTGGGGGGAGGCATAGCCCCCTCCCCACACCATCGAATACACAGCGGCAGGGGGTAGTGGTTGGGCCATCGTCACCCCCTGTCCCTCTTTTTTTTGTTTTTAAAACCGAACCGCTATCCTAACAGCGATGGGCTTTGGCCCAACAGTCCATTATCAGGTCAAAAATTCTCCATATTATTCTGAAATATATATGTTTCATATCTAATGCTGTAATGTCCCCTGCTAGTGAGTCCTGATTTTTCCTTTGACCTTGCACAATTCAACTCACAAAAGAGAACATTAGAGTTTCATTTTCTTTTCACTTCATCATATTAACAATATAATCATTATTCATCCATATTTAAGTTGTATATTCATGTCCATATATAATGTTTCCAACTTATCGTTTGTTCATACACTTAATTATCTAAGGATTTTAGCTATCACATTCATTGAATTACAATATTCATTTCATTGTATTGAATTTACCAATGTTTACATCTATATCCATATTCCATTCATATATGTATGTAGATTTACCTCATTTCTACACTCCTATTTATTCTCATATTATTATACCTATTCTATATACATACTTATAGAGAATGAATGTATATACATCATTGATGGTAATATATTCCAATTATTATTATGCTGATATGAGCAATATTCATTTATTTATATTCATATTATTCTTCTACAACATTTATATCGCCTAACCTATTAATAAGGAAAGTGTACTTACCTCTTTATGTTGTTTGTCTTGTTGAATCTGCTCACTTGATTTTATTCTCTTTCACCTATTCTTTAATATTTATATATTATAGTATTTGTTATAATATTAATAATATCTCTATATTATATTATTATATATGTTATTAATATTATTGTATATATATATATATATTTATTTTTTATTGAATAATTCCTCCCTATATGTATTTATGATATCTTTCCTACTTATGACTCACGAATATATATATAAATATAATGTGGATTTAATTATATTTATTTATAATGCCGATATTCCTTTTTTTTAATTTATTTTCCATATATTTATAATACTTCCTCTTAAATTAAATGCAAGCTATATGGTAATCGCTACCCATAATTGCTGACTGTTTAATCCTTGCTGACTCATCGCTATTATTCCATACTTTCTGACTTTCATATTTGAAGACTTATGTTTGGTTACTTTAGACTTCCTTATTTTCTTATATCCCAAATCTGAACCCCTCATTCCTTGCTACTACTATTTATATTATATATGTTCCATTATGCCTCTTACGAAGAATAGTGACTCTCAAAGAGTCACATACATTGGTCCCCTCTTATATTTAATATCTAGTCACTTATAATATTAATATATAATATATATATTATTTAATTAATTAATTCATATTAATAATATATATTATAATAATATTTATATCTATTAATATCTTATGAGTATAATAATAATAATATTTGATATTTATATTCATGTAATATGATAATATAATATATAACTTATTAATATTTAATTATTAATATTTATGTGTAATTAAATATATTGTTTAAATCTTCAATTTAAAAAAGGCTTTAATATGGGGACATGACAGGCCTCCCCTCTTGAGATTGCTTGTCCTCAAGCAATCACAACAATTTCTTTCATTACCTTGCACCTTTTAATGTTTACTTGTTGATACGAAATCGTGGTTTAAATTGAACATGCTTTAGTGAAGAGAGATTTATTGTGATTCCATGAAAGAGAATTTGTGATTAAAAGAGCTTTTGTTTGATGTTTGAATAATAGCGAAGGGATGCAAGTATCATAGATTAAGAAGAATTGAGAGTATTGAGATTCCAAGATGCATCTTGATCTTTGGTCACAAGATTCAGTCTTATATGTTATTGACCTCAAAATCGAGAAGAGTTATGTTCTTTGAGGAGTAATTGATCATATGATGTTATGATCAAAGAAGATTTGATTTGATTTTGAATAGCAATATGATTGAGGTAATGTAGTTTATCAAATGAATGCAAAAAAAGAAGAATTTTTCAATGTTAAAGAAAACTTTGGTAGTATTGAAAATCCAAGATTAGAGATTTAAAATGAAATAATATTGATGAATATCCCAGAAGATAATGATGTTGTAATTAAGACTTGAATTTCTTAAGCAAGTTGATGTATAGCATGACCCTGGGGGTTGATGATGAGATAACGTCCCCCCCTTAAAGCCTTCTCCTTAGGTTTTACACTAAGGCCTTCACTAATCTTTAGGTGTATCTTAGTGATCCAATTCTTCTAGGCCCAAAGGTAGAACCCTTCAACTAAAAGGAAAAACCCCTTTTGGCCCAAGTGAACATTTCATTTCCATCATGAGTGGCATATCTAGACGAGCACATTTCTCTCTAGATCCAAAGGTGGACCCCTTCACTAAAAGGCAGAACCCCTCTGGCTCATGTGGACTTATTATTTCTCATCATGAGTGGCGTATCTAGAAGAGCACATCTCTCCTAGACCCAAAGGCAGAACCCCTTTGACCCATGTGAACTTATTACTTCCATCATAAGTGGCGTGTCTAGAAGAGCACATCTCTCTAGACCCAAAGGCAGAACCCTTTAATTAAAAGGCAGAACTCCTTTGGCTTATGTGGACTAATTATTTCTCATCATGAGTGACATATCTACAGAGCACATCTCTCTAGACCCAAAGGTAGAACCCTTTAATTAAAAGGCAGAACCCCTTCGGCTCATGTGAAGTTATTACTTCCATCATAAGTGGCATGTCTATAAGAGCACATCTCTCTAGACCCAAAGGCATAACCCTTTAATTAAAAGGCAGAACTCCTTTGGCTGATGTGGACTTATTATTTCTCATCATGAGTGGCGTATCTAGAAGAGAAAATCTCTCCTAGACCCAAAGGCAGAACCCCTTCGGCCCATGTGAACGTATTACTTCCATCATAAGTGGCGTGTCTAGAAGAGCACATCTCTCTAGACCCAAAGGTAGAACCCTTTAATTAAAAGGCAGAACTCCTTTGGCTTATGTGGACTTATTATTTCTCATAATGAGTGGCGTATCTAGAAGAGAAAATCTCTGCTAGACCCAAAGGCAGAACCCTTTAATTAAAAGGTAGAACCCCTTTGGCCCATGTGAACTTATTACTTCCATCATAAGTGGCATGTCTAGAAGAGCACATCTCTTTAGACCCAAAGGCAGAACCCTTTAATTAAAAGGCAGAACTCCTTTGGCTTATGTGGACTAATTGTTTCTCATCATGAGTGACATATCTAGACCCAAAGGCAGAACCCCTTCAGCTCATGTGAACTTATTACTTCCATCATAAGTGGCGTGTCTAGAAGAGCACATCTCTTTAGACTCAAAGGCAAAACCCTTTAATTAAAAGGCAGAACTCCTTTGTCTTATATGGACTAATTATTTCTCATCATGAGTGACATATCTAGAGAGCACATCTCTCTAGACCCAAAGGCAGAACCCTTTAATTAAAAGGCAGAACCCCTTCGGCTCATGTGAACTTATTAGTTCCATCATAAGTGGTGTGTCTAGAAGAGCACATCTCTCTCTAGACCCAAAGGCAGAACCCCTTCAGCCCATGTGACTTATTACTTCCATCATAAGTGGCGTGTCTAGAAGAGCACATTTCTCTCTAGACCCAAAGGCAGAACCCCTTTGGCTTATGTGGACTAATTGTTTCTCATCATGAGTGACATATCTAGAAGAGCACACCTCTCTCTAGACCCAAAGGCAGAACCCTTCATTAGAAGGAAGAAACCCTTTGGCTCATGTGAGTTCCTCGTCCATTTGGTTGTTGTTGTTACATGTGTTGTACCTTCTTGAGTTACCTTGCATCAAATTTCCTCATAGGATGGTAGGTTGAATGCTCTGATACCACTTGTAATGTCCCCTTCTAGTGAGTCCCGATTTTTCCTTTGACCTTGCACAATTCAACTCACAAAAGAGAACATTAGAGTTTCATTTTCTTTTCACTTCATCATATTAACAATATAATCATTATTCGTCCATATTTAAGTTGTATATTCGTGTCCATATATAATGTTTCCAACTTATCGTTTGTTCATACACTTAATTATCTAAGGATTTTAGCTATCACATTCATTGAATTACAACATTCATTTCATTGTATTCAATTTAACAATGTTTACATCTATATCCATATTCCATTCATATATGTATGTAGATTTATCTCATTTCTACACTCCTATTTATTCTCATATTATTATACCTATTCTATATGCATACTTATAGAGAATGAAAGTATATACATCATTGATGGTAATATATATTCCAATTATTATTATGCTAATATGAGCAATATTCATTTATTTATATTCATATTATTCTTCTACAACATTTATATCGCCTAACCTATTAATAAGGAAAGTGTACTTACCTCTTTATGCTACTTGTCTTGTTGAATCTACTCACTTGATTTTATTCTCTTTCACCTATTCTTTAATATTTATATATTATAGTATTTGTTATAATATTAATAATATCTCTATATTATATTATTATATATGTTATTAATATTATTGTATATATATATTTATTTTTTATTGAATAATTCCTCCCTATATGTATTTATGATATCTTTCCTATTTATGACTCACGAATATATATATAAATATAATGCGGATTTAATTATATTTATTTATAATACTGATATTCCTTTTTTTAATTTATTTTCCATATATTTATAATACTTCCTCTTAAATTAAATGCAAGCTATATGGTAATCGCTACCCATAATTGCTAACTGTTTAATCCTTGCTGACTCATTGCTGTTATTCCATACTTTCTGACTTTCATATTTGAAGACTTATGTTTGCTTACTTTAGACTTCCTTATTTTCTTATATCCCAAATCTGATCCCCTCATTCCTTGCTGCTGCTCTTTATATTATATATGTTCCATTATGCCTCTTACAAAGAATAGTGACTCTTCAAAGAGTCACATACATTGGTCCCCTCTTATATTTAATATCTAGTTACTTATAATATTAATATATAATATATATATTATTTAATTAATTAATTCATATTAATAATATATATTATAATAATATTTATATCTATTAATATCTTATGAGTATAATAATAATAATATTTGATATTTATATTCATGTAATATGATAATATAATATATAACTTATTAATATTTAATTATTAATATTTGTGTAATTAAATATATTGTTTAAATCTTCAATTTAAACAAGGCTTTAATGACAAATGCCTAAAGACTATATATATATGTGTGTGTGTTTATATACACACACCCATATATATATAATCACTGTCTCTTTTCTTATGTATATATATATATATATATATATATATATATATATATATATAATGAGTAAGGAATTAGAACTGTATAATAAGAAAAGAGACAGTGATTATATGTGTGTGTGTGTACTTAAATATATATACAGATTTATAAATGAGTAGTTTTCCCCCTTTTTTTTATAACAGAATATAACAGTAACATAAATAACAACAACCAAAAAGATTTGATATAACTATAAATATACATTTAACTAAAAACATATAAAATAACATTCTCTCCAATGGATTAGATAACAGAAACTTTATCCTTCTGATTTATATCATAACTATTACAATAGCATCTTTTTTTTTAAGCATAAATATAATTAGATGTCCATTTTTTTTTTTGGAATACTAACATTTCATTTCTACAAAATAAATAGATAACACAGTCCTAACCCCCCCCCCCCCCCCCTTTTTTTGACATACAATAACATAAATGTATTTTTTTTTGAAAGAAATCTACATGGCAAAATGTGCATTCTCATTTGACCCTTCTAACAACAACTAATAATATAAACTCTCAGGCAACCAAAAATAGAAAACTTAGTTTAAACTTCCTCATTCTTTTTTTTGCAAATTCTAGGATTTATCTAACTCACTCTTACATATTTTTTTTGTGAAGATTAATGACAGCAAATATATACAATTTTAGCAGGCATTTCACAACTCACTAACTCCACATCATAGGGAATAAACAACTTTATTTAAAATAAAATAGAAAGTTTACATTGCACTACTTTTCACAACCAACTTCAAGGCAAGGAAAACTTGACAAATTTTACAATAAGGCCACAATGGCCATGGCTCAAACAACCAATAAAATACCACTAAACCACCCAAAATGAGCTCCACAACAACTTCATTTCTTCACTCAAGACCTGCAAATAAACACCACGAAAAGAAGAACAACCCAGCCACTACGAAATGCCCTCCTCCCTACTATAGACCCACAAGTGGGTCACCCCCGAGCTAGGGAGATAGGGATTCACACAGGTGCAACATTCCACAATAAAAATCAAACACAACAACACAAAAACAACCCCAAGGTTCAACGCAAAACTCAACTCATGAAAATGAGTGTGATGAGGGTAGGGAATGGACCCCTTTACTTCAAGGGTCACCCAAATGATAAAATACCAATCCCATGGCCTCAAGCCAAAAATCTCCAGAACCACCACTCTCCACAAAATCATAAAATAATCTCCATGGCACTCTTGCCATTCACTAATCTCCTCAACAAGTAAAAGCCCTCAAGGCATAAATAATACAATGTAGAAGTGACCTCAAGGAGGTTCCTTTCCCCTACCCAAACAAGTTGAGCATTACCTCCAAATGGAGGTGCTCTCACCATACTCCCATCCCACACAAAAACAATGAAACAATAAACACCAAGAATGCAACACAACACAATAAATAAGCAAGGGTGAAGAAAACATAGTTTAAGAGGGTTACCTTCAAAGCCCTATAATGGAAGCATGTTTGGTGAAGAGCTCCAAGCTTTCCCAAACCTTCCAATCTTAAAGAATCCTCCAACTTTCCCAAATTCCTCCAAAATAGAAGAAAACTCAAAAATGCAAGAACCCCATACTCCTCAATAAGAGGAGATAATATAGGCCATCAATTTGGCCTTGAGGAATGAGAAGGTGACACTTGTCACCTTCTCCTTCCTCCTCCAATGCCACTTGCAAGGGAGAGGAAGTGTGAGGATGACAAGTGTCATCCTCCCATTCCATCTCAATCCTCACCTTATCCACTTGTGCTCTAACACATATGTGAGAGAACAAGTGGTGAGGTGGCATTCCCACTCAAACCTCCAAGAGGATAAGGGATGCCATATGGCATCCTCTTATTCTCTCAAAGAGCCATCTCCCTCTAAGATGCTCTCACATGTGTGTGAGTCTTGGAGGAAGCTCCCACACACTTGGGAGTCTTGGAGACCTCCCAAGTCTTCCTTGGGAAGGAATTCCCAAAATTTTGGGAAGGGAGATGAGTCTTTCCCAAGGCATGACTCATCTCCCACCTTCCCTAAATTTAAATTTCGTCACTTTGACTAAACCATAGTTTAGAGTGACCAAAATTGAGTTAATCCAAGGGTTAGATAGTCTAAGTTGACCCTAGACTCATGGGTAACCACCTAGGGTAACTTTTGGGACACTAAGGTTCACAAAAGGGGTTATAAATCCATTTTAAATGGCCAAAAAAAATAAAACAAATACCAAGTGGTGTAAGTCAAATAAAATTTATACACCACTTATTATTGATTAATTTAAACAAAGGGTACTAGGCCAAAAGATTAAAAATTAATTCAAACACTTAAATCACATTCAATTTCAAACATGATCCTTATCCCTCTTGAGAGTGGATCAATTTCACAAGGGATAACATTGGTGTGAATTCTACCTCCAATTTCCCATGGCTAGGGAATGTAAAACCTGCACATCTCGATCAAGTGTCAATCATAGCTGAAAGAAATGGAATTAAATACAAGCCATCGAATACAACATTAATTATCAATAACATAATTCTGAATTAAACTGCATTTTTTCAATCACATGTCAAATAGTCAACATCACATAAATAACTAGAATCTCATCACAAAGCATCATCAAATATATATCTCATATGTCAAATCTCAAAATAGCATCAAATATGATCAAATCAAATCACATATGTCTAATCAATGTCCTATCAAAATCAGGAGATATAATCAAGTATGCATAATGAAACCATAGTCTCTAAAAGTTTGATAATGTCATCAACTGAAATGCATAACGATCAAAATAAGGAAGGCAAAATAATCGGCCTCACATCCTCCCCCCTAAGACTAAACTTCCTCTTGGAAGTTGTCAAAAAGGTGAGGATAGAGTGCCCTCAAACTAGCTGCATCCTCCCAAGTCACTATGACCTCATCATAATGATCCCACTGGACTCTAACCTAGTCCAGCTCTCGACTTCGAAGGCCCAATGTCTAACGAGCCAATATATGAATTGGCTCCAAAGCCAATTGCCCATTTGCCTCTACCTATAGAGCACTCCAGTCTAATACACGAGATAAATCAAATATATATCACCTCAAAACAGAAATACAAAAGACATCTTGGATATGTGACAAGCTAGGTGGCAATGCTAGATGATAGGCAATTGGTCCTATCCGCTCCAAAATATCAAAGGGTCCTACAAACTGTGGTGCGAGCTTAGAGCCATTTCCATAATGCATTGGACTCTTGTGTGGCTGCACTCTAAGGAATACCCTGTCACCCACTGAGAAGCTCCGATCAGTCCTCTTAGCATTGGCATACTTCTTCTATCTATCATGTGCCTCCTGTAACCTCTACCTAATTAGTGTGACCTGCTGCTCCATATCCTAAACTAGGTCTAGACCAATGGCAACTTTGTCCTCTATCCAATCCCAACTCAATGGTGTCTTGCATGGTCTGCCGTATAAAGCCTGAAAGGGAGGCATACCCAACAAACTGTGATGCCCATTATTGTAGGCAAAATCAACCAGATACAGATACTCCTCCCATCTAGACTAATGGTCCATAACATACATATGAAGCATGTCCTCCAACACCTAATTCACCTGCTCTATATGTCCATCTGTCTCAGGATGATAAGCAGAGCTAAAGTTCAGCTGTGTGCCCAACGCCTGTTGTAAGGCTCTCCAGAATGCTGAAGTGAAAACTAGATCTCTATCAGAAATAATGTGGCGAGGTACTCCATGTAGTCTCACAATATCATCCAGGAATACTTTCGCCACTGCTGGCGCATTGTACGTCATGCGTACATGTGAGAAATGTGCCACCTTGGTCAACTTGTCGACTGTCACCATGATGGCATCATGGTAACGTGAAGACATAGGAAGACCAACAATAAAGTCCATGGAAATGGTGTCCTATTTCCACTCAGGTATATCATGTGGGTATAGAAGACCCGCTGGATGCTAATGCTTGGCCTTGATCCTCTAGCACTCAAGGCATCAAGCAATAAACTCTGCTATATCTCACCTCATACCTGCCCAATGGTACAGCTGTCGTAGATCGACATGCATCCTCTTCACCCCCAGATGTGCCACGTATGGTGCTCTGTGAGCCTCTAATAACACTACAGTATGTAGGTCACCTGCGTGGGGTACATAGATGCACTGTCGATGATGAAGTAACCCATCTGCCTCAAGTGAATACCCTACAAACTTGCCCGCAAGGGCCCTCTGTGAACTGATCTCCTACTGCACCTCAAGAAACCACTCATCCTCTGGTATATGCTGAATAATGCGACCTCTCAAGTGCACACTCAGAGTCAAGGTCAAGAGCTCGTGGCGCATCTGACTTAATGCGTCAGCAACCATGTTCTCCTTCCCTTTGATGTAGCGGACATCAAAGTCATACTTGTAGAGGAACTCCATCCAATGCCACTGATAGGCATTTAGATTCGGCTGTGTAAAGATCTACTGAAGACTGTGATAATCTAAATGGAGCTCAAAGCGACGACCCAATAAGAAATGTCTCCAACGAACTAGAGCATGAACCACTGCCGCTAACTCCAAGTCATGAATGGGGTAGTTCAGGTCATGGATCTTGAGCTTTCACAACTCATACATGATCAACCTACCACCCTGCATAAGTACGGTTCCCAATCCCTCAAGTGATGCATCTGTGCAAACCATAAAATTTGTTGTAGGATCAGGAACCGCTAAAATGGGAGCACTGGTAAGACGCTCCTTGAGGACCCCGAAGGCCCTCTCACACTGCTCAGTCCAAAGAAATCTCTTCCCTTTCCGCTAAAGGGAAGTGATGGGGTGTGCTATCCGAGAAAAACACTCAACAAGGTGATGGTAATAACCAGTTAACCCCATAAAACTCCTGACCTTTGTCACACTAGTGGGTGCTGGCCAATCCCTAATAGCCCTAATCTTTGATGGATCTACTAAGATTCCATCGCTAGATAGGATATGCCCCAGATACTGAACCTCTGTCCTGAAAAATACACACTTCACCAAGTTCCCATAAAGATTATGCTCTCGTAAACACTGTAGAACTTGACGAAGATGCTCCTCATGCTCCTCCTTGGTCCATGAATAGATCAAAATGTCATCAAGGAAAATGATTATGAACCAATCTAAATAGGTATGGAACACCCCATTCATGAGACTCATGAACACTGCAGGGGCGTTCGTCAAGCTGAAGGGAACCACCGTGAACTCATAGTGGCCATATTGAGTCTAGAAGGTGCTCTTATGGATGTCTACCTCTATGATACGTAGCTGATGATAACCGGACTTCAGGTCTATCTTAGAGAACACCCTGGCTCCTTGCATCTGATTGAAAAGATAGTCAATCCTGGGTAGAGGATAACGGTTCTTCACCGTCACCTTATTCAACTACCTGTAGTCCATGTACAAATGAAGAGACCCATCCTTCTTCTTCATGAAGATGACAGGAGTGCCCCAAGGTGAAACACTCGGTCGGATGTGCCCCTTCTCGAGCAAGTCCTCTAATTGTAGCTTGAGCTAAGTGAGCTCATGTGTGGTCATCCTGTAGGGTGCATGAGACACTGGCTCGGCACTTGGCACTAAATCAATGTGAAAGTCTACCTCACACTGGGGTGGCATACCCAGTAACTCTGCGGGAAACACATCAGCAAACTCTCTAAGGATGGGATGATCATCCAAAGATGCCTCAGGCTCGTCATCTGATCTGTCACTCATTGTAATGGTGAACATCTGGCATCCCTTCCGTATGCAGCGCTTAAGCTGCTGAGTAGATATCATATGCACTACTGTGGGCTTCTACATGCCCACAATCTCAACTGATGTACCATGACCATCTAAATAGCTGATCACCTTTTGGTGACAATCTCGCTTGGCTCGATGAGCTACAAGCCAATCAATACCCAACACCACATCATAGGATCCTAATGTCATGACTCTAAGGTCACATACTGTGGTAAAGGGTCCCAAAGAAATCTCACAGTCACGGACCAAGGCATCTACTATCATCTTGGCCCCTGAGGCCAACTAAACCACCCACCTATCACCCTGCCTAGAGGCCACTAGCCTGCAACGCTCCACTAATGATGGAGATATGAAAGAGTCAGTAGCACCAGAATCAAAGAGAATAGAAATAGGGTTACCCCCAATCATACCTGACATCTCAATCATTGATGCCTGAAAATCAGCATGGCGGTTATCAACCGCTGCGAACATACTGTGGGATCTACCCACATCACCAATAGTCTACTCGAATCCTCCTATTCGAGGCTATCCCGTTGCTGTAAAACCCTTTGGACACTTTCTAGCTAGGTGTCCTACTCCACCACAAACATAACAAGGGCCCCTAGCCTATACCTATCCAGTCTGAGTCCTACTCGACTGCTACTGTCCTGATCTACCAGTTGACCCCTGTGAGCCCCTATAAGACTGTTGCGACCTCACGGGTCTCGCAGGTGTTCCTTGCTACCTCTGATATTTGCGTGGGCCCTACTGCTCCCAACCTCTATTATGTCCCCCATGTGCCCTTTGCTATGTCCTAGCTCTCTGTTGCTGCTGTGGGGGGCTAGGAGGTAAGGGTACAGAACTAAATCCTCCCTAATGAGGTGGCTGTGATGGTCTGCGAAAATTCTGCTGATGCTGTTGCTGTCCATGATCCTGAAACTGAGGGTGTGAACTCTACCCTCATCCCTGAATCTCCTCAGCTATATATGCCTTCTCGACAGCATCACTTAAAGTCTGGGGGTCTACCATGCAAATAGGCCCTGCTATACTGTGGTTTAGTCCTCTGATAAACTTATGTACCAGGAGTTTCTCATCATGGAGATACTTTGCATATTAGGATAACTCGGTAAATCTACCCTCATACTGTGCCACCATAAGTCCTCTCTGCTAGAGGTCATGAAACTCATATATACGACGTTGCCTGTAATGATCTGATAAGTACCGCGCATTGAAGTGCTCAATAAAGGTCTCCTATGTGAGAGTGTCTAATGAAAGGTGACACTTGCACTCCTTAGTGCACCACCAGGTAGCTATTGCATCTTGCAACAGGTGTACTGCCACATGGGCCTTCGTGTTGTCCTCGTAAGGATGCAACATGAAGCATCTGTCTAAGCTGATAAGCCAGACCTCTGCCTCAGCTCCCTCTATGGTCCCAATGAATGTAGGAGGGTTCAACCTCAATAAATCCCTAATGGGGTCTCCTCTATCCCTATGCCCTCTGATAGGCTCATCTGTATAATAGTCATAGGGTCTGTGAACAATGTGCTCTACTCGTACTGCCTCATCATACCTAGCATGACATGAAGGGCTCCTGCTACGGTCCCTGTCGGTCAAACCAACCTCCTCTACCGTTGTCTCTGGCACCTTAACATAAGGCTCCACACATGGTGCCCCTCGCGGCTCAACACGGGGCTCTACATGTGGCTCAACACGGGACTCAGCTCATGGCTCCATGCGTGGCTCCTCTCACGGATCCTCACAGGGCTTAACACGTGGCTCTATGCATGGCTCAACTATAGCCAGTAGAAGCCTATCTAAAACTATCTGTAAAGCCTGTAATATCTATGGCCCAATATCTGGTAGGGCCAGTGGTGCCTACGGTACCTGTGGAACTGGTTGTGCCTATACCTCAGCTAAAGAGTCACTGTGAACCTTGGGGGATGGAGTGCGGCGGGACTACGCTCGCCAAACTCATTGGGGAGGCATCCTACAAAAATGAGGTAACCACAAATTAATCAAAGTTGCGGAAATAATAATGTGCCCAAAACAAGCCAAGTGTTTAAACCTGGCTCTCATACCAAATGTCATGCCCGCATCTCCCATGTGGTCACGACACACAACACACATGTCATGTCCACATTTGCCATGTGGTCATAACACGAACTACGAAAAAATTTTCTACCTATCCCTAGGAACCCCCTCGCATGCGTCGGCATGCTCGGTGGCAATACGCATAAGGCGTAAACATGTCAACATAACCGTGATGATGATAGCCATCTAGGGGGTATGTGACATGAAGTGTGTAGCTTTTAGGGGTAGACAGATTTAAATCTGAACCCTAGGTTTCCTAGGTGTGAAGATGAATCCGCTAACTTCAAAACCTATCTCTAACATCCTGACAAAATGGAAACAAAAAAGGATTAAGAAAATGATGGAGTTGATGATCTCATGATTCAAGTGGGATGATGGATTAAAAACAATAAAATATCACAAAAAGCAAACCCTAGAAATCTAGGAAAAATTTGACAGCATAACGCGTTTTTGATAAACGCAAAATAAAATTTAAAATAAATTACCAATAAGGAATAAAAAATTTTTAAGAATAAAATTAAATTAAACTTAAGAACAAATTTCAAATGATTTAAAATAAAATATTAAAATAAATATTCTGCCAAGGTCGAATAAATCAACCTGGCATCAAGGAATAAAAATTTGAAATAAAATAATAATAATTAATGATAGAACACCAAATAAATCCAAGGAGAAAATTGAGTCCATTACTAAATATAATTTTGACATTATATTTAATAGTTAACTCAAAAATTTAATAGAGGAAGGAGGAGAGTTTAAATAACTCTTCTCGTAAAAAAAATAACGTTTAATTAAACAAACAAATTAAATGATAAAGATCACACTAGGGACAAAATAAATTAATTGGCCCAACTATGAGGAATTTAAAACAAGGGAGAAAAACTCTCCCTAATAATAATAAAGTTTATCCCACCAAAAATTAAATTTCAACCACATGGCAAACAGAACAAAATGCAATAATAGCCCATTCAAAATTAGATATCCATTTAAAAGAACCCAAAGGTTAAATTTCAACAAGGAAAAGAAAAATAAAGGTTTTAAATATAATGGAATAAAACCAATTCCTCACAAGAGGATATAAAAAAAAAAGAAATAAAATAATATTGCTTCCTAAAATAGAACAACCCTATTCTCATTTCAAAATAGCCATCTCTAAAAGAAGACCTAATTTTGCATTCTATTGTTTTCTTCTTTGTGTTGCCCTAACTCTTTCTTTCTTCTATGGTCTTCCGTTGTTTTGTTTTCTTGCTTGTAGGTAAGGGTTTGGACAAGCAATGGAGACCATGAAATACCTCTCGGAGGTATGCATTTGAAGCTCAGAGAGTTTTCATTGACTGCATTTATTTTGAAAGAACTATATTGTTATTTTAGGAATGTTGATAATACAATATAAATGTTAAGAGTTTGATTTATGATGCAAAGTTGAGATATAAAGGGGCCGCCGCCGCCGGCGGTGGGAGATTAGAGGAGGTAGTGTGAGGACCAGCAGGAGGGGCGCTGGCGGTGGTAGGCAACAGGTGATCGGGGGTTTGGGATGCTGAGAGTATAGTGTTGGTGGCGAGTGGAGGCGAAGGTCACGGCACGCAGGGAATAAGGAGGGGATGTGGGGTTCTGAGTAGACGGTGGGCTGAGTGTTGCATGGGGAAAAATGAGGCGGGGCTTTGGAGGGGAAAGTGTGGGGAGGGGGCTGTGCCTCCCCCCACACCCATGGGTGTGGGGAGAGGCATAGCCCCCTCCCCACACCATCGAATACACAGCGGTAGGGGGGGTGACAGCTGGGCCGTCATCCCACCTATCCCTCTTTTTTTTGTTTTTAAAACAGAACCACTATCCTAACAGGGATGGGCTTCAGTCCAACAGTCCATTATCAGGTAAAAAATTCTCCATATTATTCCGAATTATATATGTTGTATATCTAATGCCTAAAGACTATAATATATATACAGATATATGTATATATGTGTATGTATATATATGTGTGTATATATGTGTGTGTGTGTGTATATATATAATCACTGTCTCTTTTCTTATTATACAGTTTTAATTCCTTACTCTTTTTATGTATATTTATCTATATATGTGTGTGTGTGTGTGTGTGTGTGTGTGTGTGTGTGTGTGTATTTATATATATATATATATATATATATATATATATATATATATATATATATATATATATATATATATATATATATATATATATATATATATATATATATATATATATGAGTAGTTTTCCCCCCTTTTTTTTGATAACAGAATATAACAGTAACATAAATAACAACAACCAAAAAGATTTGATATAACTATAAATATACATTTAACTAAAAACATATAAACTAACATTCTCTCCAATGGATTAGATAACTTAAACTTTATCTTTCTGATTTATATCATAACTATTATAGTAGCATCTTTTTTTTTTAAAGCATAAATATACTTAGATGTCCTTTTTTTTTTTGGAATACTAACATTTCATTTCTACAAAATAAATAGATAACACAGTCCTAACCCCCATGCCCCCCCACCTTTTTTTTCTGAGACATACAATAACAAAAATGTTTTTTTTTTTTTTAAAGAAATCTACATGGCAAAATGAGCATTCTCATTTGACCCTTCTAACAACAACTAATAATATAAACTCTCAAGCAACCAAAAATAGAAAACTTAGTTTAAACTTTCTCATTCTTTCTCTTGCAAATTCTAGGATTTATCTAACTCACTCTTACATATTTTTTTTGTAAAGATAAATGACAGCAAATATATACAATTTCAGCATGCATTTCACAACTCACTAACTCCACATCATAGGGAATAAACAACTTTATTTAAAATAAAACAGAAAGTTTACATTGCACTACTTTTCACAGCCAACTTTATAGTATATAGAAATACAATTAAGCTTCTCGTATAAACATTCTTCAATTTTCTTTCTAATCAAAGGGCATGTAATAATGGGAAGCATAATGGTTGCAAGCCCCTTTATCTACATAGCCAACTTTATAGTATATAGAAATACAATTAACTTCTCGTATAAACATTCTTCAAGTTTCTTTCTAATCAAAGGGCATGTAATAATGGGAAGCATAACGGTTGCAAGCCCCTTTATCTACATAGCCATTTTTTAGGAGAGCACTTCGCATTATTAATAAAAAATAACAATTCACCTAAGTATGTTAAAGTGTTGACAATGGTCACTTTTTTTGGAGAGCACTTGAAGCCATTAATAGACAATACCGTTGGCCTTTATGTCTTAAAGCATTGATTTGACATCCTTTTTTAAAAATAATGTTAATTTTTAAAAACTACAAAATAGTGTTAAGACAAGTACTTCTTCCAAATATCTAGAAGTCATGTCTAAACACTATTTGGGGCTCTCCAAAAAGAAGCACTGATTTAAGAAAGAGGAGTTAATGTCAAATGAATGGAAAATTTAGTTGTCTTTGCTAACAATCATCCTTGAAGTTTCTTTGTAGTACATGTGCATCTAATAATGGAAAGCACAATAGTTGTAATGACTAGAGAATATAACAATCATCATTACTTTTTGATGCAAGAGCATCTGGGTCCATGAGAAATCAACATCAACCAAAAATATTTCAAGTTTTTAGTTTTGGTTTCAGTTTATCTTTTGTTGTGCTTTATCTTCTTTTGTGTTGGTTTTGGTCTTTTGCTTCATGGGGCAATTTCATATTAATTTGGCCAAGTTCACAACATCATCATGTAGAAGAGCTTATTAGGTATCTCCAGTTCTATTTTGGTGAAGTTTGGGTGAAAATGGTTAAGTTAGAACCAGTCGGTGAATTCTCCAGTTCACAAACTGTTCAGTTCATTAATTTGTCAGCTTGCTAATAGTTTAGTTTGTCGATGGGTGATTTCTCTGACCAAGTCTTAAGGGGAGATTCAAATTGTTCATGTTGTCGCTTCCTTAGTTATCTGATGAGAACTTTTGTTGAGTGCATGTTAGTGAGTTTTGGAAGTAGTCTCTTTTGTTGTCAGTGAAGTTGAAAATTTGAGAACTCCATAAAAAAAATCATTAGTTCGTGAACCCTTAAGTTCGTCGATGACTCACTTTGACAATAAAGCTTTAAGGGTTGGAGTCAAATTTTCCTTAGTTCGTGGAAAGATGAAATCACCGATAGAAGGAAAGTGTTAAGTTTCATCCAGTTCACGGGTTCTATAAGTTGTCGATTCACCGACAAGCATATGAACGAAGCTTTTGAGAAGAAGTCAAAGAATTCGTAAAAGACATGTTTCATCGATAAAAGAAGTCAACATCTTGAGAATTTGTATTGACAAACTTTTAAGTTTGTGAACTAGTTTGTGGTTTTCAAAAAAATTCAATAAGGCAATAAAAGGTTTGGAAAAGGTCAATTTTTCGATAAGGGGCTTGGTGGCTAAAAGCTTGTATCGGAAAACATTTTAGTTTGCGAAATATCTAATTTGCCGATAGCTTGGGAGGGTGAACTTTTAAGTTTGTGAAGGACTACATTTACTGATAACCCCTCCTATTGATGTGTCGAGGAATATTTAAGTTTGCAATGTACTTCTTTTGCCAATAATGTCTTCATAGTGGTGAGTTGGGGAATGTCTAAGTTTCAAAACCTAAAGAAATGCCAATAAATATAGTTTTGAGGAAGAACTCAATGGTTCGTGGAAAGGGCATTTTGCCGATGGAATGAACATATAAAGCTTGAGTGTGTATCAATTGCTGAAATATACATTGGTGACTATTATACACCAACGAAGATATTTAGGTGATGATATAGTTCTATAACTGTTCAATCTCTTGGTGGTTCAACTTATGTTCTAGTATCTTAGTCAGTTTATTAATGGATGGTGGCGGTTCAACTATTTTTGGGGTTGAGTACCATAAATACATTCATTTGGTCTGGATTTAGATGCCCTGGTGAAGGTTCACTGCTGCCTAAGGAAAAGGCTTGGTAGTTTTGAAGTGGAATAGAAGAAGTAGACTTGTTGCATATGTGTTGTCATCGATGTCAACAGTGGTATGGATTGATGATCAGTGACACTATAGAGATGTTATTTTATATGGACATAGGGATGACGAGGTTTGTTGGTGGTTGCTTTAGTTTGAATCCTACTTTCCATAAAACATTCCATGAGCTTTTCAACCGAGTGCTTCTCCTATCGAGAGGAGAGTCAACTATCAGATTTGAGTTTCCACTTGGTTTTCTATTGGGAAATTCAGAAGTTATCACACAATGTTTCTAATTAATGCTTTAATGCTCTTGAAACCCTAATTTAGGTAAAAAAGTAAACAAATCTACAAATTATGACAAATCCTACTGAAATCAAATAAAGGGTAGATAACCTTAGCTCACTGTTTTTTGCAGTTTAGAAAATGGAAAAGTCTGGGACAATGGTGATGGTGCCCTAGTCCAAGAGGTCTATTTTTCTATGGATTCCCAATCTCCTTCTGGCACTAATCTCTATTGTATCTTCTATTTTTTGTGATCCGACAGTGGAGGACAAGTTTGATGGTACCCTTGTCCCAAAATCCCGCACAATGTCTGCCTACCTTCCCTGTAACTCCACTTTTTCCAGATCCAATACCTGTAACCTGCAATCACAAGGAGTGTGGGATGGGGTTGTAGTGTTTAGAGGCTTGCCTCAGTCAAGTCTTGGAGAGACATTCAAGTCTTCCAAACATCATTGTCAGAGAGAGAGTTCATGTCCTTGTGGGACACAGGAAAAAATCCAAATGATAATGATGATAAAGCACAATACATGTCACCTTGATGATGAAGTTCTCATGGAATGAAGAATCTATTCAATTCCATGAGGAGAAGATGTAATCCAACCTACAAAAACAAACACAATAATAATGCTATGCTCTGCAACACAATGAAGATCACAAGTATCACTTTCACATAAGCTCATGAATCACAATTGCCATCTAGTAATCATCTAGTTTGCAAATGCTAACCTAAACATGTTTATATATGCAACTACTAAGATTCCCGCCAAGAATTTCATATTTGAAACTTGTGATGTCGGCTTGGAAACTAAATAACGGTCACAAACCCGACATTTGAATTTAGGACAGACCCAAAATAGGACTAGACTAGGGTACTAGTGCCCTTGTCCACCCCTTGTCTTTGCTCAAGGATCACTAAATTAGCACCTTGTAGGTCCTATTTGTCACAAGACCCAAGGGTTTTCTCATCGAGAGTCTGAATTATTATGCAAATTGCTCTAAATGCAAATCTAAAGACCTGGGAGCTAAACCTTTAGGAAAAAGCCCCCAAGGGTGCATTTTTTTGACATAACAGATGCAATGTGGTGTTTAGTGATGTCAAGAGAGTAAGTGATCAAAGGAGCAACTCAAAGAAGTAGACAAAGGAGTGATGATCAGATGAGTTGTGAAGTGAAGAAGATGGATTGGTATCATCTGTACATAGTTGTACCTTATCTATTGAAGTTCATGGAAAGATGAAAGTTGTGTTCACATGAAGATTCTTGTTTTTGATGAAAAGTGTTGTGATTGTAGTCTCTAATGTGGTGAATGTTGTATTCATTATTTTCTCATGAAAAGTATTATTTTCTAATTTGAAAGAAAGTGTAAAAGGTTTCATATAGTCCAAGGCATTGAAAGTTGCATTGAAGAAGCTCGATAGAATGCTCTACATTCCTCTGCACTTGAAGGTATGGCCTTGTGGTTTAAAAGTTGGATAGAGACAAGTGTGAAGTATGTGTGTTCTTGATTTTAGATCATATAAGTTATTGCTAAAGATTCTAGAGCTAGCAGAGTGAAGACAGTGTTTCAGTATTGTTGCAATCAGATAGAGTCAGAGAAATACTCTATATTTCTTTGCATTTGAAGATATGATCTTGTAGATTGAAGGATAGTTTGATATAGGTGAAAGCTATGCATGGTTCAATTTTTAGATGATATGATGTACTGCAGAGGTTCTCCAAAGTCAGCGGAGTAAAGACATATCATATTGCTGATTAGAGTTATAAGGAGGAGAAAGTAAAAGCCACCACATTTCACTGCATTACAATATTTGGTTGTGTTGTTTGAAGGATGTGTTCAGATGGTATGCATGTTTTTTCTTTCCAAGTTTTAGGTGTTGAAGTGTACTGCAAATTAGTTTTTCAATGTCCTATCTCAAGACTGTATATTCAGAGTTTGCAAGAGATGATGTGTTCTATGTTTGTTTATTTGTGCCAGAAAGAAGATGTACTTTTTAGAGAAAAGAATATATGGAAATGTTCTTACAAGTCATGTAATGTTTTTGAAGTGATTTGCATGATGTTAATTAATCTTTCTGGTACTGCTTTAGGTCTGGAGTTAATATGTGGAAGGATAAATGTTTGCTGGGCCGACTTGATATGTTTTGATGATTGCACAAGATGTTTGGAAGTGTGTGCCAGAGTGGAGACATGTGTTAAGGTGAAATATGTCTTGATTATCTCTTGGTTTGAACCACATTGGATTTCTACATGATTTTAGATGCCGACTTGTTGTGGCCAATGCATGTTTCATGCTACACGTTTCATCTTGGCTGACAAAGGAGAAATATTTTGAAGCTTGCGAAGGATATAAATGAAAGATCTTGTTTGGTGTGAATTGAGTGAGTATGTGAGAGTGTGCAAGGATGTATGTGCAAGTGTGGATGTGAGTTTGTGTGTGTTGAAGGGAGCATAGTTTGTTGAGCAGAGGAGTTGAAGTCTCTTGTCAGAGTGAAGGGTGTTGATTTTGTGGAGGCGATTGATCAGGAGATTTTGTCAAGTATCTTGTGCAAAGGTTGTAGCCTCTTTCTGTAAGTGTTGTATCTCTTTAGGGAGTTGTAGCTTCCTTTGGGTTGGGGCCCATAAATAATGTATTGGGGAGTTGTATCCTCCTTTGGGTTATAGCCCATAAACCCTATTGTAATCTTGTTTTTATTTGTGAGGTTGGATTTGGGTAGTAGATCCAAGCAGCTTACTCACCATAGTTTTTCCCTTCTAGGATTTTCCATGTAAATCTAGTGTTATGGTTGTGTGATTGTGTGTTTTGTTTTAAACTCTTTAATTTACTTTATCATCTATTTAAGGTAGTAGAAAGTTTTGTTGATAAAGTTGATTTGGATTAAGTTTTGGCATATATTGATTCACCCCGCTCAGCATATCAGTGTGTTCTAACAATTGGTATCAGTGATGAGTTCCTTGGTGCAGCCTAACAGCTAAAGGTAGATCTTGGAGTAGAACACATGGCTTAGAAAGAGTCATCTTCTAAAGCATCAATATTTGATGGAAGTAACTATGTCTTCTGGAGTGTAAGGATGGAAGCCTATCTTACCTCACTAGGGTATGATGTTTGGAGAGTTGCAATGGATATTTTTACTGAACCTACACATCCTATTATAGGTTCAAATGTGAAGAAGACTCATGAAAACAATGCCAAAGCCAAGAATGCCATCTTGAGTGGTTTGACCAGTTCAAATCTTGTCAAGGTAGTGCACTGCAAGACAACCAAGGTGATATGGGATAAGCTCAAAGATCACTATGAAGGAAATGACACTGTAAAGTAAGCAAAATTACAATCTTACAAAATAGTGTTTTAGAATATAAGGATGAAAGCAGAGGAAAACGTTGCTAGCTATTTGATCTGAGTAGATTAAGTAGTCAATGGAATCAAAAGTCTAGGTGAAGATCTAGCTGATACAATGGTTGTGAAGAAAGTCCTGAGAACTCTCCCTCATAGATTTGATTCAAATTTTTTTGCAACTGAAGAAGCCAAAGGTATAAAGACAGTTACCATGGAAGAGCTGTTTGGGTCCCTCACTTCCTATGAGATGAGAAATGAAGTCATTGGTCGATACAAAAAAGAAGTTTCTTTCAATGTTGTGAAGAATGAAGGAACATCTGATTTATATAGTGAAGGTGAGAAAGATGAAGCAAACTTTGTGTGAAAGTTGAAGAGGGGATTAGGCAAGTATAAATGTAAGTTACCTTTCAAATGTTTTAAATGTGGAAGAGTTGGTCATTTTACTTCTAAATGCCCTTTTGGATAAAATGAAAATAGCAGCAAGGGTTTCAAGAGGAACAATTTCCAGAGGAACCTCCTTTCAAAAGAAGACTACAACTCCACAGAAGAAGTAGATCACTATTCATCAGATGATGATAGAGGAGAATCTTTATTCACGGCCATGGTGATCTCTGATGGTTCAAATAAGACTATAGATGAAGAAGAATGTGAAGTTGATTTTCAAGGTGAACTTATTTTTGCTCTTGAATACTTGGACTGTGCAAGGAAAGAGAATTAAGAACAAAGAACTCTAATTGAAGCTAAGACAAACAAATGCACAAGACTTGAAAAATAAATTTTGTCACTCAAGAAGGAATTGGAAAAAGCAAAATTTGGAGGTTCGGATGACCTTGAAGGAGCAGATCTCATCATGTCTCAAGGAAGACCTTTTCATGCAAGACAATTCTCCATAAATAGGTTCAATCATGCTTTGTGTAATTATTGCTTTATCTACATTTGAATATGGTCATAAGGAGCTATGGAGTGCAAGTCTGGAATGAATAGAAGAAATTTTCTAAGTAGGAATCCTCTTGCTTCACTAATGGATGTCAAAGTGGTATGTCATATTTGCAACAATTTGGACATATAACAAGATCTTGCAGGAGTGGATTGGCAAAATTAGAATCTCAGATGACAGATTTTGTTGAGCAAGACAAGGAGAGTGACTCTTCCAAAATACAGGAGACAAACAATGAAGTTGAAAAATCAATGATTGTCCAAACAACATTTCATGCTCTAGGGAAAACAAATCTCTGGGTAATAGACAGTGGATGTACAAGTCACATGACAGGTGATAAGAGCAAATTCATCAATCTTGTTAAGTGGAATGGTGGATCAGTTAGGTTTGGAGACAAGTCATTTGCAAAGATTTGTGGAAAAGGCACCATAAGTATTGATGGAAAATCCAAGATAGAAGATGTTCTTTATGTAGAAGGTCTCAAGAAAAATCTTCTCAGTGTAAGTCAGATGTGTAGCAAAGGTTACAATCTCATATTTCATGAACAAGGATGTGAAATCAAAAGAGCAAAGTCTGGAAGATTGGTGGCAGAAGGTGCTAGGATAGAGAACAACTTGTACAATCTAAAAGGTGTCAATGGAAGGACTTGTCTTCTAGGACAAACAAATGAATTTTGGTTGTGGCACATCAACTTTGATAATCTTGTGAAGATTAGCTCCATGCAAGCAATGAGAGACATGCCAAAGATCATCAAGCCTGCAAGGAATGTCAGATGGGGAAGCAGACAATTATAAGATTCAAGTCCAACGAGTATTTCTCTACAAGGCCATTGGAACTGGTTCATACTAACTTGTACGGACCTACTAGTACAAAGCGTCTAAAAGGTGAGAGGTATTTCAATTTGCTTATTGATAATTTCTCTAGAATGACATGGGTAACATTTTTGAAAGAAAAATCAGAAGCTTTTAGTAGGTTTAATATTTTCAAGTCCATGGTTGAAAATGAAATGAATTCTAGAAACAAGTGTTTAATGTCTAATAGAGGTGGTGTGTTCACATCAAGTGAATTCAAGGAATTTTGTGGAACATGGAATAAAGAGGAACTATTGTGCTGTAATAATTCCTCAGCAAAATGGAGTAGTGGAAAGAAAGAATAGAACAATTCAGGAGATGGCTAGAACAATGTTGAGTGAAGCCAAGCTGCTTGATACAAATTGGAAAGAGGCATTTCATACTATTGTCTACATTCTCAAAAGAGGACAACTAAGAGTGCACAACACCAAGACACCTTATGAGCTATGGTATAGAAGACCGGCTTCTATCAAGTACTTCAGAGTTTTTGGAAGCAAATGCTACATTAAAAGAAATGAAGAAGGTTTGGGAAAATTTGACTCAAGATCTAATGAAGAAATCTTTCTTGGATACTTTACTAGGAGTAAAGCTTGCAAGTGCTATAATAAAAGGTTGAGGAAGATAGTTGAGAGTGCAAATGTTAGGTTTGATGAAGAGTCACATCAAATCACAAATGAGAAAGAAGATTGTTGGTCAGACGAACCTGCCTGTACAGAAGAAGAAGTTGAAGAGAAGGCAGAAACTCAAGAGAAGGTCACCAAGACCTTGCCAAGTATGTTCAGAAGAATAGATCATTGGAGACAAGAATGAAGGGGTGCAGACAAGAAGAAGATTTGCAAGAAAAAATGAACAGGTAAACTTCTCTTTACTATCAAGAGTTGAACCTAAAATTTTTGATGAGGCTAGTAAGGATGAAGGATGGATACAAGCAATGGAAGGACTAAATTAGATAGAGAAAATCAGACTTGGGAGTTGGAGGGAGGGAGATGATTTTATTTCACCATAATGCGAGCGCGTTATAATGCGCTCACATTATGCTTTACTTTGGTAATTTCCAAGCCTTTGTCTTGGATTTGCCTTGGGCTTCCAACCCAAAGGCTTGGATTGTGTTTTGGATATCCAAAGACGTGTTTTTGCAGATTGTAACAAAAGTTACATAATCTAGAGTGTGCTCCCCATAAAGTTTGCACTTGTTTCAATGACAAGTCAAAAAAATACCACCATAATTTTAAGCTCTCTTAGCTTTCTAACCATATAATTTTCTTCACGTTTTGAGTATGTTAAGGATTTCATCTTTAATTTCTTTTGTTAGTGTATCTATTTTTTGTGAAAAACTAGTGTGTGGTATTTTTGACTTTTTTTAACCATTCATCGAAATTTAAAATAAATTATATTTTTAGAAACTAGATTCCATTCTACATATATTAAAAAAATTAGATTTTCAATTAGTTTTCAAAAAATTTAGGGGGGAGCATGCTCAATTTTTTATTTTTCAGGATGCGTCCACTTTGAAAATTAGTAAAAACTCAATTATTCATGAAACAATTATCAGAAAAATTAGGGATAAACTACATGATGTTAGCTAATTTCTCATTGAAGCAATTTTTGAAATACTAAAAAAAGTTTAATGTTTTAGGGGGAGCACACTAGACGTTTTTTTTTTTTTTTTTGAAAAAAACATGACCAATTTGTTCACCCCCCTTTTTGAACCCCTTAATCTCAACCATTTTTTTTTAAATAGTAGTTTAGAAACTATATTCGAAGCACTACGACTCTTGTTTTTGTTGTATCTTCAAATTTTGAGTGTAACTATCTTCAATTTTTCAACCAACATCAGTCTTTCCTAATTTCAAAAAAAAAAGTGGCATCTTAAGACCCCCTTTCAGTCCCCCATCTTTGTGCACTTACCCCTTAGTAATATTCCTCCTAGTGATGTTCTTGAACCTCCTTGATCTTTTGAGGCTACAACCATAATTCCTCATGTCCCACACATAGTGAATGAGGCTAAGCCCAAAGCGAAGGTTCTTCCTCATCCTCAAGCGTCTAGTAGATATGCCAAGGTTCCCTCTTTGCCATCCCTTCAAGGACAATGAGGCAACCATCGTGCACAAAACATACCTCCCCACAACTGCAATATAGCTTTTGTTCCACCTATCTCTACAGAGACTAGTGGTGATAAATTAGTTACACGAGTTTTATTTCTTGATGTTTCTCAACTACTTGAGGATGCTCATGTACTTTTGCCTACCTCACAAGTCAAGAATGAGGAGCATCCTGCATTGAGGAAACCTCCCCCTGTGCTCTCCCAGCCTTTAGTGATTCCTCTTGTTTCTTCTAATGTTCCTGAAACAAAGGAAGAAAAGGAACCCGTGTTGGAAGATACTATGGTTCCCCTTAAGAACATCATGAATAAGGCTAAGTGAAATAAGATTGCGCAAGAAATAAGGAATCATCGTTGTACTATGGCTCACCTTGCTGCAAGAGAGGAGAATCTCCCTCGCAAGTGTTTATCACTAACAGACACCAAAGAGACAACTACTAATCTTGTGTCTCCTGTAGAGAAAGAAGCTTTGAAATTCACTATGGAGCCCATTGTACTACATTCCAATAGCGATTTTGAAGATAATACAGTTATGGATATCGTACCTTATACCTCTCATGCTATAGTTCCTCTTGCATCTTGTCCTCTTTTTCAAACATATGAGGAACTAGATTGGGAGGAGGACTTGCTTTAGGTTGACTCGTATGAGAGGTACCTTATTTTCTATGTTAGGTATGTATGTGATTGTGTTTCCCCCATACTATGCTACTTGATGCTTTATTTGTGTTTATGTGTTGTTTTTATTGTTCTTATTGTTGTTGTGTCATTAATCTCTCTTTGGATGACCCTTGAAACCCTTGTAGGTGTAAGGATACAAAGGGATAGAAATCCGTTGTGACATTCTCTCTATTTGTATCATCATTCTTCTATATGTCATAACTTTTTTTATTGTTGTGTCCTTTGGGGACAATGCAAGGCATAGGATGTTTCAACATTCTACCTTGTTGACCCAAGGGATGTTTTCTTTTCTTTCATGTGTTACTTCTTCCTTTGTCTTCATAGTTCTACCAGCTGGTGAATTATGGCAGTTCCATATATGTATAGTTTTGAGACATCTCCTATTATACAACCATTCCTATACTAATGTCGATTAGTAGATCCCTTTGTGTTATTAGTTGGAATAATTTATTACTTCTTTTATGTTTTGATTTATGTGGCACCTTGTTGCTATGCTAAGCGTCATACCATGACTACAAAAGCCTTTGTGTATCATGTGTGTAGCATCACCTCAGTTTGCCTTTTATGGGGGCAACCCCTTAGTGTGATGTAGTTCTTTGGACACATGTATCTTATTGGCATGTGCTTCCAGAAAGATATCGTGCTTATTTTTAATTTGTTCTACCTTAAAGCAATTGCTCCCTGATAGGAGTTGACAATCACTTTAAGGTGGAGCCATGCATTGAGTGCTATGCTCTCTTTTAGATGTTCATTCACTTGTTGGCACATAACTTACCTAGTGATTTGGTAGTCCTCACTAGCATGTAATGCTCTCTTTGGTCCATGAGCCACCTAGTGCAACGAAGTTGGCTACCTTGTGTGCTTCAAGTGATTTAGCATGGTTGCTTAGTAATTTGGTGGTCCTTACTAGTGTGTGATCCACGGTGACACTTTTCTTTGCATGACCCCTAATGATAGAGCAAGCTAGCATCAAAGTCATGAGCCTTGTGTGTTTGTTCCATGTGTATTATTATGCTTGTTTATGTGTTATGTTCCAACTTATTTTTTTCATGTGTCTTCGTCATGTTTTCCATGTGTTCTCTATGTGTATTCATTGTGTTCTCTATGTGTATTCATTATTTCTTATGTATATGCTTCATGTTTGGCATGTATTACCTTTGTGTATTGTGTGTCTTCCATGTGTATTCCTATGTATGCTTTTAATACTCCACGTATGTGTGAATTAATTTTGTAATGTCTTGCATGTTTTCTCTTTGCCTATGTGTTTGTAACCTTGGGATCCTAAGTCTGGGGGCTACTTGTAGTTCACAACTTGGTGAAATTCTTCGGTCTTCTATGCTTGTGTGTTTTGTTCATCCCTTGAGTACAATTTCAAATGTAAGTTCGTACCCACACTAAAGTGGGGGCTAAATGTTGAGTCATAAAATGTATACACTAGCATTTTACACTTAGTTTAGCTCCTAGGTTGGACCTATTTTGTTGCCTTTGTTAATCAAGACCTATTTTAACACCTTTTTGAGCTCTAAACGATGAATATCCTCATCCTGACAAATAAACCAAACATAATCAACTTAGGACTGGACTAAGCCCCCATTAAAAGACACTTTGCAAAGTTTATGGGCTAAAGGTCCATGGCACCCAAGCGCCCTAGTCTCAATTGCGATTTTTAACCCCAACTTTTGGTGTCAGCTTGGAACATTCCTTTAGTTTGCATTTGTTGGCCTAAAGTTGTTTTATTTGCCCAAGGTGAGAGAGAATGCATATTTAAGTGTGTGTTTTAGTTCATTTTACACCTAATGGGATGAGAGCGAATTTGCTCTCATATGATGTTCTATGCTCAAGGATTCTTCATGCTTGGATTGCCTTCTACTTGTGAATGCTATTGAAGTTGTTTGCAGGATTTGAAGGATTTTTGAAGTCCTCTTCATCTGTAACATCCACGTTCTAAAAACATAGTAAAAACCTAAAATCTACCACCAACACTATTGAAGATTCGTCTACAATTAAGCCTTCGGCTTACTCAACATTAAACCATCGAATCAATGGGAGGTATTCTCCTCAGTTGATTCTAAAGCATCTATTATAATTATATTGATTACATCAATTATAATTATATTGATTACACCAATTATAATTCTCATAACATCGCCTATTGCATTAGATAGATATATTTTATTCAATAATAAGATATTATTAAACCATGGTTTATAAATATTATGATCAGGTTGAGCTTGTCTCTGCATCATAATCCGTCAACATAATTCACATATTCTTAACTTGACTAGATCATCATAATGTTAAGAATAGTTATAATACATCAAATAACTTAGTAGTAATAATAAGATAATCATTTTATGAAAATAACATTGTAATATTTACGTTAAACGTAAATAGTTATAAATCAAACTCAGATGATGTCATTAACATTATTAATGACTAAGATGACTTAATATGACTTAGAAAGATTTGAAAACAATATCGACTACCTATCAATTAGGTTTAGAAGTAAACTGACAAGACAAAGCTTACCTCTTATGACACCACAGTTCACATTTTTGTTAAACACTTATAACTTAGTTTGGAAAATAAATCACTTGTAACTCGAGGTCTATATCTCTCTCTTGGAAAGATACTCTCTCTGTTTTCCTCGAGAGTCATCTGATAACTTGAAATCCTGTTTCACTTGCCATCAAACAATATGTGATCAGTGCATCATTATTCAATTAATTCAACTAATAAATCAAATCTCATAATACAAATATTAAATTGATAATAACATAATCGTTTCTATGATTTCAATAAATGACATTTAATAAATCCTTGTTCTTCCTCATCACCAATCCAAACATCATAATAAATTTACTTATATCCAAGTAAAAAGTAAAAGTGTAGCAAGACAAAAATTGGGGATGTAACATATCATTCCCCTAAAGATTCATTGTCCTCGATGATATAAGGTATCAAAAAGTAACTAAAAAACAAGTTCATTATTTTCAACTAGTAACATTATTAAACAAATGAGGAAACTTTTGATGGATTTCATGGTAATCCTCCCATGTAGCATTTTCCTCAGCATATTAGTCCCATTGGTCCTTGCATTGCAAGACCTCTCTATTACGCAAGTAGAGCTTGTGTGTTTCTAACACCTTGAGTGGCTCGATCGTGACCACCCATGGGTCTTGCATCTGAAAGGAATTTGAAGTCAAAATATGATTGTTACCTATAATATATTTCTTCAAATAAGACACATGAAAAACATTGTGCATTTTAGATAAGACTGGTGATAGAGAAATTCTGTAGGCAACCAGATTGACTACTTCAAGCACTTCAAAGGGTCCCACATATCGAGGGGCTAGTTTAGAAGATTTTCTAAACTTAATAGAACTTTTTTTATGTTTACCCCTCAAAAGAACTTTTTCTCCAACAGAAAATTGCCTTGGAATAGGTTTTGCATTTGCATAGCTCTTTTGCCTATCATTGGCTTATGCCAATCTTTTTCTGATCAGCTTAACTTTTTCTTCCATTTTAGCTAGCATTTCTTACCCGATGCTAATCCTATCCTCTAGCTTATCCCAGCTTATAGGAGTTTGACATCTTCTTCCATATGATGCTTCAAATGGCCCCATCTTAATAGCGGAATGATAGGAATTGTTGTAAATAAATTCCACAAGTGGTAAGTATTCTTCTTTATACAAGAAATGACTTCAAAAGTCATGCTCAAGAGGAGTATATCCCTTAGACTCATTTTTAGATACATAATCTCGAGGTATATAACCATCTGACTCACTATATCAGACCTAACTTCAATGATCTCAACTGTTGAGGGTATGCGGGGATCTTGCCTAACCATAGTTATTTCCTCATCTTTAACCTTTTCCAAGTACTCATTTCTCACTCGCTTGATTTGAGTTAAGGCAGTCACGAGAGTTTCAGTCTCACTTAACCAAATGTCACTCTCATCATTGGTTCCCTCAAAGGTTTTTATAATAGCCTCACATTCTCTTTTTTCTTTAAGAAAATGTTGACTCAAATTAACAGACTTTCTTGTTGTCTTCTTAAAACGTACCATCCCAGCACATAAATTTTCAAACATTAGCTAACCGCATAATGTTGACTATAGGCAAGCATAGTTGTCTCATAAGCCCTAGTACTGAACCTGGTAGCTCTGATACCATATGTAACATCCACGTTCTAAAAACATAATAAAAACCCAAAATTTACCATAGAGTAACTCAACTAGGTAAAAATGAGATAGAAAATTTTTCTTTTTATTCAACATATAATCAAGTAACTATATTTACAAGATTTCTTTTTACAAACTATCATAAGCCATATTGTCTTTCTCATTTATAATGTTTTACATTTGTAAATAAACAAATTTTAGAATAAATACTACATCTGAATATCTGACATCTTCATCACAAGTCTTGGCATGTTTCCTGCTTGGAGAGAGAGAGCATATTTCCAGTGATTTAGCTCCAACCACACACCAGCGGTCTCCCACACATCTTCCACATAGGAAGTGGCCCTACCCTTCTCAAGGGATATAGACGAAAGGTGACCAGTGATAATTTGCCTTTCCTGAGTACATAGTGTTGTATTCTACTCAACTCTGTCAACCATACAACCCTAGATACCCTCTAGCTAAGTATGATTTCTAATAGGATGAGCAATCCAAATACAGTGAACCCATAATGCATGCAGAAAACAAATGCATTACTTTGGCCAAAGTTTTAATATTAATATCGTTCATAATGAACGTAGTCGTTGTGTTCACCCACCCCTACTCGACTTGGATACTATCTTATTCACGCAGTTTAAACTTTTACATAACTTATTCATGAATTAGTTTAATCCATGAGTCATGATAATCATACCTCTTGACTAAAACAAGTCTTTATGACATAGCCATTCCATTGGTTGGTAGTCGACTCTAGGGTTTCCCTAATATTCCAAGTGTTAATATGATATAACCATATAGCCATATCTTATATCTAGGAGTTCTGGAATCGGTAATAACCCTTGATTAACTTAACCAAAGTTAATAGTACTATAATTCTCAAAATAATAATGTCTCCTATACAAGGATTAAAAAAATAACTTGATAATTTATATAAACAAACATAACCCAGTATAAATATCCCTACTAGGTCTTTCTTTAGTATATTTAGCCTACTCCATTGTGTTGGATCTCTTCATGTATAATAAAGACAATTAGTCTTAAATGGAATTCTCATAAAAACCTTATTCCATTTTCCCTAATATCTCTAAGTTACAACGAGTTGATATGATACAAAAGTTTACTACCGATTTGTATGAATTTGAAACACTTGGTTAAATAACATTATCTGTTATGCCTATATATATAACCTATACAAGACAAAATTTTAAATCATTCTAACCTCATTACTATATGGTTCAAAATGAAAACATGGTTCATCCAATCGAGAGCCTAACATAGGGTTAATTCTCAATCTCTTAATTGACTGACTTCAAACCTAAATCAATAAGAAGACTATTTGTTCAGGTTCATGATAACTCATGACAATCCCTTACTAAGATATTCATTTATCTTGCAATCAATGGTTTGGTATAATCAACGATTTATAATCACTAAGAAGGTAGTCAACCCCATCTACCTATATCAGTTTATTCACTGGTATGACAAATTTTCAACCATGTAAATAACATTCAATGTCTCCATCGACTATAGGAAAATAATTTAAAATAGTTTACTTAAAATGTGAATTGAACTATCTTAAGTTGATACTTAATAGTCTTCGACTATCACAACACAAATCAGAAGGTTAATCCTTATCGACAAACTCATATAGTTGCCTATATTACTACCTTATACAGTCTTAAATAAGCTATCCGATTTCCTCATGGATTTATAATACATGCACTGAGGAACACTTGGTAATGTATAAACTTGAACTAGCTGAGATGAGCAAGTGATTCACAGGGTCAACACCACTGGACCGTGAATGCATCTAAAGTTATAGCTACTATATGCTATTCCCTATCACCTTCTATTCTCCTTTCCTATGTTCTACAAGTTCTTAACCTACCTAAAATAAAAACAACCACGATTCATTCAAGTCATTGGTCATAATGATAGAAGCACGACTCTTACAGAGTCACCTCATCTCCCACCTCATCTACATTCAGTTACAAACTTCTTAACAATCTATATCATTAAATCTAAATTGAAGTCCATTATTTATGCATAAATGCCACATGTCGATGGGAAATTACTACTCCATGACTCGACGGTTATGGTGGTTTAAAAACCATAGTCCTCCTAAGATATGACCAACACCTCACTTAAACACAATAGATCATTAAATGATTCTCAATGAGTGGTTCGATCTACCACCAACACTATTGAAGACTC
Organism: Cunninghamia lanceolata; assembly: GCA_027924645.1. Classification (NCBI taxonomy): domain Eukaryota; kingdom Viridiplantae; phylum Streptophyta; class Pinopsida; order Cupressales; family Cupressaceae; genus Cunninghamia; species Cunninghamia lanceolata. Next base: position 1,353,194 of record BSBN01000286.1, on the reverse strand, counting down.
TTCTACAATTAAGCCTTTGGCTTACTCAACATTAAACCATCGACTCAATGGGAGCTATTCTCCTCATTCGATGCTAAGGCATCTATTATAATTATATTGATTACATCAATTATAATTATATTGATTACACCAATTATAATTCTCATAACATCGCCTATTGCATTAGATAGATATAGTTTATTCAATAATAAGATATTATTAAACCATGGTTTACAGATATTATGATTGGGTTGAGCTTGTCTCCCTATCATAATCCGTCAACATAATTCACATATTCTTAGCTTGACTATATCGTCATAACCTTAAGAATTGTTATAATACGTCAAATAACTTAGTAGTAATAATAAGATAATCATTTTATGACAATAACATTGTTATATTTATGTTAAATGTAAATAGTTATAAATCAAACTCAGACGACGCCGTTAACATTATTAATGACTAAGATGACTTAATATGACTTATAAAGATTTAAAAACAATATTAACTACCTGTCGATTAGGTTCAGAAGTAAATTGACAAGACAAAGCTTACCTCTTATGACACCACAGTTCACATTTTCGTTAAACACTTATAACTAGTTTGGCAAATAAATCACTCGTAACCTAACGTCTATAGCTCTCTCCTAGAAAGATACTCTCTCTCTTTTCCCAAGAGTCATCTGATAACCTAAAATACTATTTCACTTGCCATCAAATAATATGTGATAAGTGCATCATTATTCAATTAATTCAACTAATAAATCAAATCTCATAATACAAATATTAAATTGATAATAACATAATCATTTCTATGATTTCAATAAATGACATTTAATATAATCCATGTTCTTCCTTGTCACCAATCCAAACATCATAATAAATTTACTTATATCAAAGTAAAAAGTAAAAGTATAGCAAGACAAAAATTGGGAATGTAACATATCCTTCCCCTAAAGATTTATTGTCCTCGATAATATAAGGTATCAAAAAGTAACTAAAAAACAAGTTCAATTTTTTCAACTAGTAACATTATTAAACAAATGAGGAAACTTTTGATGGATTTCATGGTAATACTCCCATGTAGCATTTTCCTCAACATATTGGTCCCATTGGTCCTTGCATTGCAAGACCTCTCTGTTACGCAAGCGGAGCTTGCACATTTCTAACACCTTGAGTGGCTTGATCGTGATCACCCTTGGGTCTTGCATCTGTAAATAATTCCAAGTCAAAATATGATTAATACCTGCAACATATTTCTTCAAATAAGACACATGAAAAAAATTGTGCATTTTAGATAAGACTAGTGGTAGAGCAGTTCTGTATGCAACCGAATTGACTACTTTAAGCACTTCAAAGGGTCCTACATATCAAGGGGCTAGTTTAGAAGATTTTCCAAACTTAATAGAAATTTTTTGAGGTTTTACCCTCAAAAGAACTTTTCCTCCAATAGAAAATTGCCTTGGAATACATTTTGCATCCGCGTAGCTCTTTTGCCTATCATTGGCTTCTATCAATCTTTTTCTGATCAACATAACTTTTTCTTCCATTTCAGCTAGCATTTCTAGCCTGATGCTAATCCTATCCTCTAGCTTATTCCAGCTTATAGGAGTTCGACATCTTCTTCCATATAATGCTTCAAATAGTGTCATTTTAATAGCGAAATGATAGGAATTGTTGTAAGCAAATTCCACAAGTGGTAAGTATTCTTCTTTAAACAAGAAATGACTTCAAAAGTCATGCTCAAGAGGAGTATATCCCTCAGATTCATTTTTAGATACATAATCTTGAAGTATATGACCCTCTAACTCACTATATCAGACCTAACTTCAATGATCTCAATAGTTGAGGGTATGCGGGGATCTCGCCTAACCATAGTTATTTCCTCATCTTTAACCCTTTCCAAGTACTCATTTCTCACTCACTTGATTCGAGTTAAGGCCGTCACTAGAGTTTCAGTATCACTTAACCAAATGTCACTCTCATCATTGGTTCCCTCAAAGGTTTTTATAATAGCCTCACATTCTCTTTTTGCTTTAAGAAAATGTTGACTCGAATTAATAGACTTTCTTGCTGTCTTCTTAAAACATACCATCCTGGCACATAAATTTTCAAACATTAGCTAACCGCATAATGTTGACTATAGGCAAGCATAGTTGTCTCATAAGCCCTAGTGCTGAACCTAGTAGCTCTGATACCATATGTAACATCCATGTTCTAGAAACATAATAAAAACCCAAAATTTACCATAGAGTAACTCAACTAGGTGAAAATTAGATAGAGAAATTTTTTCTTTTTATTCAACATATAATCAAGTAACTATATTTACAAGATTTCTTTTTACAAACTATCATAAGCCATATTGTCTTTCTCATTTATAATGTTTTACATTTGTAAATAAACAAATTTTGGACTAAATACTGCATCTGAATATCTGACATCTTCATGACAAGTCTTGGCATGTTTCCTGCTTGGAGAGAGAGAGAGCGTCTTTCCAGTGATTTACCTCCAACCACAAACTAGTGGTCTCCCACACATCTTCCACATAGGAAGTGGCCCTACCCTTCTCGAGGGATATAGACCAAAGGTGACGAGTGGTAATTTGCCTTTCCTGAGTACATAGTGTTGTATTCTACTCAACTCTGTCAACCATACAACCCTAGATACCCTCTAGCTAAGTATGATTTTTGATAGGATGAGCAATCCGAATACAGTGAACCGATAATGCATGCAGAAAACAAATGCATTACTTTGGCCAAAGTTTTAATATTAATGTAGTTCATAATGAACATAGTCGTTGTGTTCACCCACCCCTACTCGACTTGGATACTATCTTATTCACGTAGTTTAAACTTTTACATAACTTATTCATGAATTAGTTTAATCCATGAGTCATGATAATCATACCTCTTGACTAAAACAAGTCTTTATGACATAACCATTCCATTGGCTGGTAGTCGACTCTAGGGTTAATATGATATAACCATATAACCATATCTTATATCTAGGAGTTTTGGAATCGGTAATAACCCTTGATTAACTTAACCAAAGATAATAATACTATAATTCTCAAAATAATAATGTCTCCTATACAAGGATACATAAAATAACTTGATAATATATATAAACAAACATAACCAAGTTTAAATATCCATACTAGGTCTTTCTTTAGTATATTTAGCCTACTCCATTGTGTTGGATCTCTTCATGTATAATAAAGACAATTAGTCTTAAATGGAATTCTCATAAAAACCTTATTCCATTTTCCCTAATATCTCCAAGTTACTACCATTTGATATGATACAAAAGTTTACTAACGAGTCATATGAATTTGAAACTCTTGGTTAAATAACATTATCTGTTATGCCTATATATATAACCTATACAAGACAAAATGTTAAATAATTCTAACCTCATTACTATATGGTTCAAAATGAAAACATGGTTCATCCATTCGAGATTCTAACATATGGTTAATTCTCAATCTCTTAATTGACTGACTTCAAACCTAAATCAATAAGAAGACTATTTATTCAAGTTCATGATAACACATGACAATCCCTTACTAAGATATTCATTTATCTTTCAATCAATGGTTTGGTATAATCAACGATTTATAATCACTAAGAAGGTAGTCAATCTCGTCTACCTATATTAGTTACCTCATTGGTATGACAAATTTTCAACCATGTAAATAACATTCGATGTCTCCATCGAGTATAGGAAAATAGTTCAAAATAGTTTAGTTAAAATGTTAATTGAACTATCTTAAGTTGATACTTAATAGTCTTCGACTATCACAACACAAATCAGAAGGTTAATCCTTACCGGCAAACTCATATAGTTGCCTACATTACTACGTTATACAATCTTAAATAAGCTATGTGATTTCCTCATGGATTTATAATACATGCACTGAGGAATACTTGGTAATGTACAAACTTGAACTGGCTGAGATGGGCAAATGATTCACAGAGTCGACGCCACTGGACCGTGAATGCACCTGAAGTTAAAGCTACTTTATTCTATTCCCTATCACCTTCTATTCTCCTTCCCTATGTTCTACAAGTTCTAAACCTGCTTAAAATAAAAACAACCACGACTCATTCAAGTCGTTGGTCATAATGACAGAGGCACAACTCCTACAGAGTCGCCTCATCTCCCACCTCCTCTACATTCGGTTACAAACCTCTTAATAGTCTATATTGTTAAATCTAAATTGAAGTCCATTATTTATGCATAAAGCCCACATGTCGACGGGAAATTACTACTCCATGACTCGATGGTTGTGGTAGTTTAAAAACCACAGTCCTCCTTCTAAGATGTGACCGACACCTCACTTAAACACAACTGATCATTAAATGATTCTCAATGAGTGGTTCGATCTACCACCAACACTATTGAAGACTCTTCTACAATTAAGCCTTTGGCTTACTCAACATTAAACCATCAACTCAATGGGAGCTATTCTCCTCATTCGATGCTAAGGCATCTATTATAATTATATTGATTACATCAATTATAATTTTATTGATTACACCAATTATAATTCTCATAACATCGTCTATTGCATTAGATAGATATAGTTTATTCAATAATAAGATATTATTAAACCATGGTTTACAGATATTATGATCGGGTTGAGCTTGTCTCCCAATCATAATCCGTCAACATAATTCATGTATTCTTAACTTGACTATATCATCATAACGTTAAGAATCATTATAATACATCAAATGACTTAGTAGTAATAATAAGCTAATCATTTTATGACAATAACGCCATAATATTTACATTAAACGTAAATAGTTATAAATCAAACTTAGACGATGCTGTTAACATTGTTAATGACTAAGATGACTTAATACAACTTATAAAGATTTGAAAACAATATCAACTACCTGTCGATTAGGTTCAGAAGTAAACTGACAAGACAAAGCTTACCTCTTATGACACCACAATTCACATTTTCGTTAAACACTTATAACTATTTGGCAAATAAATCACTCATAACCTGAGGTCTATATCTCTCTCGTGGAAAGATACTCTCTCTATTTTCCCTGAGAGTCATCTGATAACTTGATATCCTGTTTCACTTGCCATCAAACAATATGTGATTAGTGCATCATTATTCAATTAATTCAACTAATAAATCAAATCTCATAATACAACTATTAAATTGATAATAACATAATCATTTCTATGATTTCAATAAATGACATTTAATATAATCCTTGTTCTTCCTTGTCACCAATCCAAACATTATAATAAATTTACTTATATCCAAGTAAAAAGTAAAAGTATAGCAAGATAAAAATTGGGGATGTAACATCATCACTCTCCTTTGTTAGTGCTAAGACTTCACCAACTAAGGTTGGACATCTTGTTGTTATTATCATCATTATCTATCATATTATTCTAGATCTAGCCTCTACCCTACTAGGGCATGCACTCTTGGATCTTATCAATCATTGTTGTGGAAGTGGGAACACCAACATAGGGTTTGACTAAGGTAAACCCTTAAAACAACACAATCTTTTCCCTCTTTCTGTGTGTGTAGGTAAGAAGATCATGTTTTAGAGGCTTATTTTTAGAGAGAAAGTAGTGCAGATGAATACATATCCAACAAAGTTAAAAGTTCTGCCTAACCCTAAAAAGTGCCTAGGGCACCCAAGCACCCCTGTCCTAAACATTTTTGCTTAATTTAATAGGTTCTGAATCACTTCCTTACCTTTGTTGTGCTTGCTAATATCTATAGTTTGTTTCCTCTAGTTGATATTAGTTTGTTATTCATCATCTTGTGGTTTAACCTTAGTCTTGGCTTACTTGTTGAGCTTTGGTTGAACTTGTTTGGTCTGTCTATATGCAATATATGGGCTGATTGCTATAGTTTGGCTCTCCTCCTTGTGTAGAATCCATGCTTAGTTTGTGCCTCATTGTTTTGTAGAAGATGGATGAACTAGTTTAACTCTTTAAACTTGTGATCTCTTTCCTCCCTTAACAACTATATCATATAAATATCAAAATTTTAATCAACCATCAAAGATCTAATGCATCATAGTTATATATATTTAATTTATAATTAAAAAATAAAAGATATCTTAATACTTGAAGGACAATAACCGTTTGAGGTTCACCCCCTTCTTAGATGACTGAGGGATAGACATCTTTAAGCTAAGCTCTAAGCAAATTCGTTTACTACAAAGGTCAATTCAATGGTTATGGGTAGCCCAAATTCAAAAGATGCTCAATGCAATAAGGGGTGCAAAGTCTTATTTGGAAATTACTGCACCAACATGGATCAATTTATGAGTTCCTTTTTTCAAATGATAGGGTTGACATTGGGACACCAATTTTTGACTTGCAGTCGTTCGTGCATATCATTTTATGAAATGAGATGAAGGAGAAATGTTCCCATCTACCCTACCACGTTTCCATTTTCCGTCCATTTCTAAATTTTTTATGTCTTCTAAAATTTCTAAAGGCGTTGTTCAACAATTTTTTTGCATAATGGCACAAAAGGGGAAACATTCTTATCTACTTTTTCGTTGATTCCAATGGATGGTAAATTTTAAACAGATGTAAAACCATCTCGTGGTTAAAATTTTATCAACATGTCATTTTGTCAAAATTTTATGACAAACCACAAGGTCAATAAAGTTAGAAAGATCGATTGAACAGGTCGATGAAAAAAGTGAAGATTGAAGGGGTAAAAATAATTCAAATTTCAATGTAAATTTGTTGGATAAACATGACAATGAATTTTGAATCCTGTTGGTTTTGAACAAATAAACAAGTAATTTAAAATTTTAAAGCTCTAGAACAAGCACTAATCCATAATATTCTTAAACATCATCCACTTCAACACCAATAAAAATAGGACAAATATTTCACTCTACTTAAATATCATCCATTTCAATGGTTAAACTATCAACAATAATTATATGTTAGAAATAATGAATAAACTAGAACACGTGTCTCAGTTGACTAGCCCACCTATCTTAGTTGTGTTGTAAGAACCACTATTCTAGGAGTTAGTTTAGGGATTTGTTGAGTTATTTGTGGATCTGTTAATCTCAGCATCCCATTATAAATTGTAATACTTCCAGTTTAATATATATAATATATTTTCCAAATCTATATTTTATCATGGTATCAGAGCAGGTCTAAGCCTAACTCCCTCATGGGATGGCTCAGGATTATGATGTAGTGTGTCTATGAGAGAAAGCTAGGTTTGATGGCTGCCGTATGAAAAGAGTCATCAAAGAAAAAGTGTGTTAGTGTATTAGATTGTGGGCTAGTTTGGAAATCATATTTAAGGACTCAGGGCAGTCTCATTGCTGCTTTATCTTCTAGCTCATAATAGAAATAAGTCTCTTCTATTTATTTTATTTTTTATGTTTTTCAAGGTATTTTGTAATTTGTTATTGGCTATTTGGACTGGGTTTTTCATATTCTTCTCTGTCAGGGTTGCATTGAGAGGTTCATGTAAAGAACATGTGTAAGTAGTTTAATATCTACATTGTAAATGTCACAGAAATATAAGTGACTGATCGGAAGTGTCAAGGATAAGACTAGGAAAGTGTGAAGAGTGCTGATGAAAGGAATGCATAAGCCATGGTTAGGAGCCATGCCACCGATCAGTGCGAGAGGTGAATGAAGCCAAGATGTTATGAGATGACCTCGCCCATATTTGAAAATATCGTCTGCATATGGCAGAAGTCTACATATGAGGTAGACAGTGTTACAAGAAATGCAACATGGAATGAGACCCTTCCGACAAATTATAGGCAGCCAACAAAGAGTTGTCAAGTTAAAGCCCAGGTTTGTTTAAACTGGCATAGATCCTTCAACAATGTGCAATGACAGTCATCAAGAATAATTGTTTGTAGATGAAAGTTATATTGTAATTGTAATCTAAATGAAAAATAGTGTAGTTTATTCATTAAGGGGTAGTGTTAGAAATAATAAATAAACTAGAACACGTGTCTCAGTTGACTAGCCCACCTATCTTAGTTGTGTTGTAAGATCCACTATTCTAGGAGTTAGTTTAGGGATCTGTTGAGTTATTTGTGGATATGTTAATCTCAACATCCCATTATAAATTGTAATACTTCCAGTTTAATATATATAATATATTTTCCAAATCTATATTTTATCATTATACATCTCATTCACAATAAAAAAAGTGATAAATATTTGTTCTATTTTAATTAGATGATATTTAAGAATAGCATAAATATTTACTACTTTTTGTTGTGGATGAGGTGTAAGATTGCTATTGACTCTTTAATCATTGAAATGGATGATGCTTAAGTAAAGTGTTGTTGGACCCCCTTTTAAGTTGCTCTAACCTTCCTCTAAACTTCCTGGATTGGTCAGCGTGTCTTTACAGATATTTAGTGGACACCACGTGTATATGATCATACCGACATCGGTAACTGCTTTCGAAGTAGAACTTTCTTCCTCAAACACATGATTAAGACTATGTTCAAACTCCATTAGTTTCTGAGAAGGTAAGTTGCATAATCTAAGAAGGCAAAACGTCGACGTAGAAGCTGTAAAGTAGCAAGTTCGATAACTTATTCTCTGGACATTCGAAACAACCAACGTCGTAACTACTAACTTCTATTTCACAACTGACTAATTAACATGAAACGTGCTTTGATTGGGAGCTTATTAGCCGATAGGCTTATAGTGGGAGCGTTTTTCTCCCGGAAATCGTCGGACGCCGGGAATGTCTGACGCGGGAAATGGTGGATGCAAAAAAAATCTATTGCTTGCTCTAGGAGATCGTCGGGTGGTGGGAGAAAATTCGTTCGCCATCAGCCTACATCTGAAAAATAGAACTCACCTCATCTTCGCCATTGGGCATCATTATCCACTCCCTCGTCATCATCTTCTTCATCTCCCAGCTCGCCATCCTCGTCCATGACATTATGATCAACCTCCTGAACATCAACCTCTCCAGGAGCACCACTTTCCTGTTCAGTTCCCTCCTCATCTTCATCATCTTCTGCAATAGCATCATCATCGGCAATCTCGTCACTGTCTTCATCATCATCCTCACCATCCAAATCTTGAACCTCTCCAACATTCTGAAAATCATCTTCATCTTTGACATCATCCTCATCAGAGCTATTCACTGTAGTCACATTGGCAACAACATGTCCAAAAATAGCCTCAGTTGCTCCATGGCCATTAATTGTAACACCCTCTTGGTACTCGTCCTCCTCAACATCAAGCTCATCATCCTCAAAATCCACTTCATCCTGATTCGAAACCCTAGACCCATTAGCCCTCTCCTCACTGTTAAAATTATCAACATCCTCTTCATCTTCCTCCTCAGACTCTACTTCTTCTTCCGAATCAAACCTCTCTTTGCCCTCACGGTCTGCCTTATCCAAAAACTATAGCAACTTTACCACATCAAAAACCCTAGCCCTATAATCAGGCAGCCTCATTACAAGGCACTCATAAAGATCCAAGGAAACTAGACGAAGTTGTGACAAAGGCACAAGATCTTCAAAAGTCCCAATTCTATTATTTGAGAAATTAAGATCTTGCAGAGATTTAAGCCCCGCCTGTACCAAATGCTCCAACCCACCAGAGTTCCTGTTGTCGCTAAGTGTTGTTTTTTTAGATCAGAATGTAATTATTTTCTTTCTTCATTTTAGCTCCCTTTCCATCTCCTTTTTATATCTCCTCAAATGCTTCTTCACCCAAGAGAGGCGATCCTCCAAGGAGAGGTGACTATTCACAAAGGGAGGTTGGCCTTTTATTAGTTGGCTCTTCTTGGCCGACTTGGCTTTAGGCTTACCTCCCGAAGCTACCAAAACATCAACACTCCCTCTTATCTAGGGGGGTATAGAAAAGTCTCCATTGAGTCCTTATGTTCCTTGAAGGGTTGTTTTCTTACCATCAGCCACTACCCTTTCAAAAAAGTGACATTTCATGGAATCGATATGTTTATCTTTAGTTTATTTGACCGATTGCTGTCGCAAATCAGTTTTTCATAATCAATAATAGTTATTATCATTAACTATTGTCATTGGGGTGCATAAGGAGGGAGTTGGCCAATGGATGTATTGTTTTCTCTAGCGCTAGAACCATTCAGCTATGAAATCTGTAACCTCCCTAAGCTACAAACATTAACACTCCCTCTTAGCTAGGGAGGTATAGAAAAAGTCTTCCTTGAGTCCTACTCAAGGGTATCATGTCTTGTCATGGATTCTCTCAACATGACATCCACAATGGTTACACCCAATTGTGGGAAGCACATCTCAGTCTCAGAGATGTGTCATATGTTTTGTCATGGATTCTCTCAACTTGACGTGTCATGGATTCTCTCAACATGACATCCACAATGGCTACTCCCATGTGTGGAAAGAAACATGTGCACAAGTGTCCATCACGGAGTCTCTCAACGTGATGTCGTCATGGAGTCTCTCAACATGACGTCCACCATGGCTACTCCCATGTGTGGAAAAAAACACCAGTACAAAGAATTCATCATGGAGTCTCTCAACATGATGTTGTCATGGAGTCACTCAACATGATGTCCACCATGGCTACTCCCATGTGTGGAAAGAAACACAAGTACAAGAGAATCATCATGGAGTCTTTCAACGTGATGTCCACAATGGCTACTCCCAGTAGTGGAAAACATACATCATCATGGAGTCACTCAACATGACGTCCACCATGGCTACTCCCAGAGGATGGAAAGAACCACATCTCTGTCTCAGAGATGGACAAGGGATTTCACCTCAAATTTCTCCATCTCAGAGAAAAATGCATTATATTAGATAACACAAATCACTGATGCTGAGACTCCCTCTCAGCAAGGGATTCATTCTCCACAACTCCAAGCTTGTCTCGAAAATGCACAAACTTCACTCTGGCAAGAGGCTTGGTGAGAATATCAGCCATCTGATCGTCAATGCATATATACTTGAGTTGGATTGCTTTCCTTAGTACCATTTCTGATCCTGTCATACTTGATGCACCCAATGTACCAGACACTTGTTCTCCCTCCTACTAGCTATGAGTCCCAAACTTCACAACCCCTTGCAAGATTCCTGCTTTGACTTAACCTAATTTGATTAGGTCTTTTCCATACTTCCAGTCCCAGGAAGTAATGCATAAGGCCAAGGTTCTTCATCTCAAACTCGGAGGTTAACTCTTTCTTACATTTGACAATGGGGTTCTCTTTTCTAGTGAGAAATAGATCATTAAATAAAGGAACAAGATCAAGACCTCATCATCAACTATCTTGAAATAAAGGTTAGAATCTACATCATTCTTGGAGAAACCCAAACTCATGAAGTAACTATCAATCCTTCATACCATGCACGAGGTGCTTGTTTAAGACCATACAAGGCCTTCTTCAATATGCATACATGAGACTCCTTCCCTGTAATGCCCCGCCATGCAACCCTAGAGATAAGTTCAACCAAAGCAATAAAAAAGTAATTTTTTTTAAAAAGAAAATAATGTTAACAACACATAACATAGTCTGATAACAAGTTAAACTAGCATCTCTAGGGATAACATGACTGCATTAAAGAAAATTAAATAATATTCAACCTCATACATAGTTCATGAAAATAAATCAAAAGAGTCAATTAACAACTTTTATTACATCATCGGATAGATGCATCATCTTTTCAATAATAATTACAAGTTCAAATAGTGTATCCTCCAAAAGAATTACATAATTTCCAATGATACATAAGATCTTCCTGAAAACATTGATTTACAAATTGATTCCACTGATATAAAAATCCAGGTGCAAGTAGTACAAATGTTTGCCCTTAGCTACAGAAGCAAAACTAGAAACCTGAGATATACATCCTCAAGCCTTGACACCAGAAGACCAATGGAATTAAGCACAACCACCCATCCATGTGGAACCCTAAGGTTCATCCCCCATGCTAGGAGATAACATAAGGTCCCACGACAACAACAGATAGGTAGACAGACGACTAAGGACTACACAAGACTCCAATACAACATGGATCAATAAAAACATCACAAGTTACTCAACAATACTTCCAGAGGCAACCACAAAACAAATGGGAAAATCTCAACAAGGGGATGCTAGGTTGCAGTAGGGAGAGTGTCATCACATGGTCCTAGTATGGGTTACCGAGGCTATCTCTTACTAGAAACCGGCCCCCATCTATGGTTACCCTGGTAGCCTCTCTCTAGGCACCAGCCCCATAGGGTGACACATGCGGAACCAACATTCTTTTCGTGAGGACAAGGAAGTTGATCTTGCCAACTAGGCCTTCTCATCCCATCCTTAGTCTAAACTAGCACTACTGGCATGTGTGAGGCATCCAATTATCTTGTTTAGTGTGAAACTTCCCAATCCCTTTTTCTTTTATTTATTATTATGTTATCACTTGATTACCAACTTTCAATGGATTACCCTGGTAGCCACTTTGGTCACCGGCCCCACATTGAAAGCCACTCCCCTACCTGCATCTAGAAAACCCAAAACATCAAACAAGATTCAACCCTCTTGCACCCTAAACAAAATCAGAAGCAACGTAATCCCGAGCAAGGCATGAACCTTCTTTTTCACAAACCCCAACCAAAGTGCAATAAGTGATGCAAGGCTAAAACCCTTATGTATACATCTCAAGTACATCATCAACCAATATCAAAAACATGTATAAACAAAATCTATTCAACAGATACTTACAACCCATAATACCATCCAAGAAAGACAATTACATCGACAAGAATATGTAAACAATGCAAGGCTTTTACCTTCTTGCATACAAAACATAATCACAAGGACAACTTACAATCCATTACCCATATCTTCCTAGTGAAGCGATACATAAGCCACATACTCATCTTACAATTACCGATGTCTCCCAACATCAAAATCCAACACAATACTTTATTTCAAGCTCAAAGTAAATAAACGATTTCCCAACAATCATGAAGGACTTCAAACCACATCAAAGCATAAACATGAATTCAAGACTTAAACATCCTGGGCCTCTGGAGTCAAACCTTAACAACTTGCACATATCCCTAACACAACCAATGATAAATTTCACTACATAATGCAATTTTGACTTGCAACCCAAGACTTCAACATCCAACGATGCATTTTGCAAAAATCAAAACATACTGATGCAAGAAGATATACATCATACAAACAACAAAGGCCATACGCAGTAGTCATATCAATTCAGAAGTCAGATATTACATTGGTCCTAATTAGTTTAGACCTGAACTAGGCTTCAAAATTTAGTCTAGGATAGAGATTATCATATGACCACATGCATTAGATCTACACAAGGATGTAGTTGACCAATACAAGAGTATTTCCATAAATTGAGAATAAAATGAGACCAGTTATTTAATACATGCATACACAATAAAGTCCAAAACATTGGTTCACTTCATAAAACGATGAACAACTACACTCTAATTACTTACTTCCATCAAATTCACATGGATACACAAAATCACCAGGTAATAAAACTAATGGACTAGACCTAAATCATCCTGGGTTTGTCCCAACAATTCATGCCTATGCCTTAAGTATTTAATATGAAATGACTTAATACATTAAGGTGTTTTTTTCTCAATTTTAGCTAACTACAAAAAAAATACTAAACATGATACTCTAAGAGTTTTAACAAGGATCACTTGAACTGATTTGCCAAAAATTCACAAGAAGAAGGTAGGGTGACTATTAGTTTCAGAAGTATTCTTCCAAGATCTAAATAACTAACAAATAATGACAACACATGTCATGGAATGTAAAAGATTAGTCAAATAAAAATAGCATGCTAAACTATCTAATGGTTATCAGTTACATTCATGGATTTTTAACGCCAATATATGGCAAGAAAATATGTATTTCATTTATTTTAGCCTAGTACACACATAGTTGCGGCCAAAAGATATATTTAAATGGATACCATTAATAATAACCTAACTTATGGGTCACGGCCCATATCCTTCTAAGGTAATTTTAGTACTTACAAAAATGGTTTCCAAAACCTCAATGCTAAAACCAACACCCAACTTTAGAAACTTGCAGATAAAGATGGTCACAATTATCTTCATTATTTCATCTCTCCTCTGAGTTCGTTGAGTAGGCAGAAATACAGGGGACATCCATCAGAGCATAACGGAAGTGAGTTACACACAATATGATACTACAGATCGAATGTTCTTCTCTCAGATGTCTAAGCATAAGTGGTAGATATGATAAAGCAATTGATGGCAGATAGAGGAATTAAAAAGATTGCCAGATAAGCACAAAATAGATTCGTTGCAAAAGAATATTTAGAAACTTTCAAGCAAATGCGATCGGTAGGGAAGACACCAGATCAGATATTTCGACAACATCCTCTTTAATCACATCTTTGGAGCAGGGAACGATCATCCATCAAAACATAATGAAAAGTAGATTTGGTAAATATTATAGTTGGGAATGTTTCGGTTGACAAAAATGCAAAAGGTGAAAAGTCTGACAAGGCACACAAACAGTTTGACAACATGTCGTAAGGAAGCATTGCAATGATAGCAGGATATGCACAAAATGTTCCCGCATAGATTAGAAGAAGAGATATTTATAAACTTTGTTCACACAAGTAAGTCTTATAGCATTTCAGCTACAATTGGTGGTTATGCGTGCATGGTCGACATACCTGTGGAAGCTGGTTATATTGAGAATGCCTTAAACTTTATCATTAAGATGCCCATTAAATCTATGGTGAAATTGAGGATATGTTTTCTCGGTGTCTGAAGACCACATATGAATATAGGTTTAGGAGCAATTATAGCGAGGCTACCATAAAATTTGGCTTAGAAGTATTTTTCAGTGATGCTATTTTTTTAGTTTGGATCCTAAAACGCTGCAAAAGTTATGTTCTTCTCTCAAACATCTATACAGATGTGGCTAGGTGCGGCGGGATTTAAATAGGTAAGGAGTTTGATGAAGGATAGAGGAATTAAAAGGACCACTGGGCGCAACAGGATTAAGGCCATAAAATGGCACTCGATTCTCATGCAGGAGACAAATCATTGGAAACAATGGTTGCAAATGCACAAAACTGATTTGTTGAGAGGACTTTAGGAATGATCTAGCAAAAGCAATTGGTAGGTATCAAGCCAGATCCCCAACCTTTGCTGACATCAATTCCATCCTGTGCCAAAAATGGTGCTTAGAAGAGGTAAGGGTACCCACCAAAGCAAACAGGAAGTATGACTTGGTTGCGACTGTCTTGGCGTACATGCATGCAAAATGTGGAACCATAGATAATACATGTGATCCGTTTGACATGTTTCTTCTAGAGATGACACCTCACAGAAATCCATGATTGCAGAATTTTCAAAAGATGATAAAAATGAATGCAGGATACACAAAACTATACAGAATGCACAAAGCATATCAAGATTATCAAGAGGAAATAAATCATGAATGAAGGCAATAGAAAACATAATGCCATAATATTTGGCAAAAGAGGATGCAGGCGACAGAGCATGCAATAATGGATTTATTGAAAAAGCTTCAAAAGAAAACTGAGATAAAATATAGAAATCAATGGAACCTAGAACCAAACGCTTGACAGAATATGGGGTTGATGCTGCTCCTAGATCTAATCCTACAGCTCCAGCCTCCAAAACCAGGATTTCCAAAAAAAAACCTCCCATAAAATTCTTCCCATACACGACAATGAATTCCTTATTTTTTTCCCATTATTGCTTGCAAAAAGCTAAATATAGATTATTGACAACCCGCACCAAAAGATTCTAATTGATTTTTTCTCCTTAATTAAGCATTTTCTAATTCTGGGTTTTATGACAACCCATTAAAATGCAATAAATTTCTTTTAATATCTATTATATATATTTATTTTATTATATATTATAATTATTTATAGCTTTATTTTTATAGCCTTTGAACCAAGCATATGCTTGATTATGTAATTTATTTATGTGGCAATAAACCAAGCATAAATCAACACTCCTAATGAAATAAACCAAATACCAAACAATACCTGACCATCATGCAAAATTAGAAAGCAAGACCACGATGACAAAAACAACACTTCAACACAACTGACGACAATGACTGGATACTCATCCTTTTCAAGGATGGTGACAAGCTAGGGGACCCTACGTTATCTCCATTCAACAAATTTCCATTGATTTAAGGCACACTCAAACTTGTCAGTGCAGATGGAGTCGATGCAAGGTACCTGCAACCTGCAGAACATGGTCGAAGATGCATAACTATATATTCTTATAGTCAAACATACCGTGAAAGGAAATCGCAGTGTAGCAGGGTACTCATGCATGAGTAATGCGACACTGTTCCTTTCACAGAAGCACATCCAACAAGTAAACACATCATGCATAACATTCAATTAAACAAGATAGAACAATTAGTTTCATAATGATCAATTATGAGCAAATACCAAAATCAACATCATAACCAAAATCAAATAACACATAAGGCTCAGAATTAGATTAATCCACATCGTTTAATCATCATAATAGTAAATCCATCATCAAACAAAATGACATAATGTCTAGTTCTAACAGTCTAATAGAAAACAAAATGAAGGGCACTACATTCCCATGAATCACAAAACTGTCTAGCTGCTTGATATACACTTCTTCCTCAATCACACCATTAAGAAATGCAGTCTTTATGTCCATTTGATGTAACTTCTAGCCCTTTGTAAAGGCAATAGCAATAATCATCCTAATGGAGGTGTATTGAGCAACAGGAGCAAATATCTCCTCATAATCTATTCCCTCCTTCTGAGAGAATCCTCTTGCCACGAATCTTGCTTCGTGTTTCTTAATGCTATCATCAACTGCATGTTTGATTTTGTAGAGCCATTTGGAAGTCACTACTGACTTCCCTTCAAGTCTCAAAACAACAACCCATACATCATAATGCTCAAATCTTGGCGAGATTTTGTATTCACATTCCATTGAAATCACATCTTTGGCAGTCATTTTCTCAAACATTTTCCTTGCATCCGCTATCTTTCCACACTTGGCATACATGTCCATAACAACATTACCCACTGATATATCCAACTCATATCCACATTTTATTACATAACCATGGACTTGTAAACCCTCATGCACAGCTGCAAAGAGACTGCATGCAGGCAATACACTTAGAACTGTCACCACATCCGGTCTCACCTCCTCCAATTGCATTTTCCAGCACATCTCCAATGCATCATTCTCATACCCATTTTGTGAAAGAGCAGCAATCATAGAGTTCCAGGACACAACATCTCTTTGATAAATTTTGTCAAACATTTGACGTGCATACTCCATATTCCCACATCTACCATACATATTGACAAAGGAATTCCTCACAAATATACATGTCTGACTCAAACCCATATCTCATTATGTTCTCATGGATGTCTTTGCCTTGTTTTAAATCCCCCAGTCCAGCACAAGCTTTCAAAACAAGCAGAAATGTATAATTATTGGGTATGACACCTGCCTCTTTCATTTTATAAAATACTGAAATAGTCTCATCAAAGTGCCCATGCTTGACATATTCTTTGATCACTACATTCCAAAACTGAACATTTCATTCAGGTATTTTGTCAATACCCACACTTTGCATGTATTCTCAAATTTGCCACACACTATTTTAGCCAAATCTAATCAAATTTTCATAAACCTGCTCTGATACCATGTTTTTTTTAGATCAGAATGTAATTGTTTTCTTTCTTCATTTTAACTCCCTTTCCATCTCCTTTTTATATCTCCTCAAATGCCTCTTCACCCAAGAGAGGCTCTCCTCCAAGGAGAGGTGACTATTCACAAAGGGAGGTCGGCCTTTTATTAATTGACTCTTCTTGGCTGACTTGACTTTAGGCTTACCTCCCGAAGCTACCAAAACATCAACATTGGTGTTGGAAATAAGCCACACCTGGACCGACGATGGACTGGTCCAAGAGGGGCCAGTAGCTCAGTGGTAGAGCACTCCAGTAGTGAATGGAAGGTCCTAGGTTCGAGTCCTAGCTGGTCCATGTCTCAACATGGTATCAAAGCCAAGTTCAGGCTAGGAGCCCCAAGCACACGAGAGGTGTGGCTTAAGGGGGGGTGTTGGTGTTGGAAATAAGCCACACCCGGACCAATGATGGACTAGTCCAAGAGGGGCTAGCTCAGTGGTAGAACACTCCAGCAGTGAAATGGAAGGTCCTAGGTTCGAGTCCTAGCTAGTCCATGTCTTAACATGGTATCATAGCCAGGCCCAGGCTAGAAGCCCCAAGCACATGAGAGGTGTTGCTTAAGGGGGGATGTTGGTGTTGGAAATAAGCCACACTCAGACCGATGATGGACTAGTCCAAGAGGGGCTAGTAGCTCAGTAGTAGATCACTCCAGTAGCGAATGGAAGGTCCTAGGTTTGAGTCTTAGCTAGTCCATGTCTCAACACTGAGACCCAGACGCCTCCAATGAGGCAAACAAGGGAAACCCTCTAGAGAAATTAGGCATGCATTTGCTAAAGACAAGTGGTGGAGAAGCGTAAACTACTCGGACAAAGGCACCGTAGAAGGAAGCCTACAAGGTGCACATTTTAGGGCACCGTCTAAAGTTAGAACAAAGGTTTCATTTGTTTTCTGACCTCGTGCAACTTCAATGGCTTTCTCCCAAGCTTTTTCCATCTTTCTTGTGATTTAAGTTTCTACAAAAACTTTTCTACTACTCAAAAGCAAACAATATTCTCCTAATTCATCTCATCTCGAGATCGGACTGAACAAAAATTAGCCTTTACACTGCTCCAGCTCCATCAAATTCAAATCTCGTCCTCAAACATGCGTATTTTGATACTTCCCCACAAAGGGTCCAACTTTTCTCAACGGATAACGAATCTAAGTAGTGCTTGTATGAATCTGGAAGAGAATATTGTAAGCTTGCTTAGTTACTGAAGAAAAAACATAAACTGGACAGATATTCTTCACATTAAAGCCATTTTAAGGAATGTTTAAATCAATTGCACCGAATGAGTGAAAGTATGCTCAGTTATTTATAAAGAAAATTAAACCAACTAGATATGGGTTCACCATTTCTACCTTTTTACCTTTCTACTCTCCATAAGCGTAGATGCCATGTATGTTGTATAGCAATTGCAATTGCTTCAAATATTTCAAAAAATAATGAACATGAATGCATAGGTACATCTTATTGACATTTCGAAGCAATTTTATTATTTAAATTATATTGACATCTTGTCAAATATATTCACCACATCCACTTGAAATAATGGGAAATTTTTTGCGGTTAAATTTTATTGTTTAAATTCTATTTATGATCTATCTTTTATGGTGTTGTTGGTAAGTGTCCTTATTGTTTGGGGTCTTCTTTATATGAATAGTACTACATATACATGGAATTTCTGTTGACCTATGATTTTTGGAAGAAATTCAGTTACACTATTCTCTGCGCCTAAATGCTTATCAATTTCTCACTAAATGTGGAATGTGAGTTCTACATTATGGAAAAGGCAATACTTGGGGCAGCAATTTTACCTGAGGGTTTTTGGTGGATATAACCCAAGAGATGAGTACCCTGCTCCCTTAATGCCCTCAAGTGTGGGAAGACTATACCAATCACACACAAGGACAAAATCCCAAGCCTTCAGATGAATGGTCATATGGAATGTAATCCTTTCATTATTCATTATATTAAATTATTTTTGAATAAATGAGGCATAATTTCCACATCTTTAGCCTGATTTCAATGTTCTTCAAGCCAAAATGGTCTTTAAAATGTATCAAAGTTTGTCTACATAACTTGGAAGATTGTTGTAGTATCAAAGTGCGCCAGAGTTGATTAAGTGCTTCAGAATTGAATCCAATTTTGATTTGAATGAGAGGAAAGGATGAGTGGAACTTCTCAATTTTTAGTTATTTTTAAATTCCATGTGACAATTTTAAAATAACATTTGGCCTTTTGATGACTCATTAAAACCATTGTGTAATGCTATGGTATATAACAACATTATGTCCAACCTATATAAACTTTCCTATCAGCTACTCTGTTGCGCACAAATTCAATGCAACTGCAAGTATGTATATTTATTAACTAAATGATTTATTTGAATTTGTAGGTAGATGGGATGATAGCTCCACCCCAAAATTTAGAAAGCAGGAAGAATACTAATAAATGGTTGCAATTTGTTAAACTAGAAAGATTTACTCTGATGGGCAGAGGTCTAATTAATGGATAGGGAGAAAAATTGTGGGCTACCCAATATAAATGGGTCAACAAACAAGTAACAATCTTTTTATTCAGAAATACTCTTTTAATTTCCATATATTTATATACACACAATACACATTGTAAGTAAGTAATAACCTTTTATTCAGAAATATTATATATATATATATATACACAATTGGGAGTTAGTGAAAAAAATTGAGTTGGCCATTATAAGTGGGTCAAAAACAAATAACTTCTTTTTATTAAGAAATAATTTATTTATAGATAGATAGATAGTGTACTGTGTATGTATATAGAGTATGTGTGAGATACACTCTGTATGTATATATAGAGTATGTGTGATACAGTGTGTTTGTGTTGTGTGTATATACATACACATTGTATATATACACACTATATATATGCACTTTTTCTTATATTGTTTCTATTTCACTAAAGAAATATTGTGAAAATGTAAAAGACCAATAGAAATGTCTATTTACCATTTGTTATATTGTTGATAGTGATTTGTATGTGTTGAATAGTTATGGCATAGTTTGTCAAAGCAGTTGTTTCACAGGAATGAAGAGACGCCCCTTTTAATGTTTTATCTTTTTTTATGCAGAGAAGTGTAGTTGCGATGGAGAGACTACGTAAGGGTCAAACACTTCTTAGACTTTCTAAACCTAAGCGTGATATAGGACACATGGCACAACATCATTAACCAATATATATTCACTTTAAGTTATTGTAGTTAAGTATGGATTTTTTTTTTTAATATATTCATTTCAGTGGTTAAACATTTAATAGCAATTTTACACCTCATTTGTAAGAAAAAGTGACAAATATTTGTCCTACTTTTATTGGCTAAAATTGACTTTTGACTGTTGAAGTGTATGATGTTTAAGAATAGCCATTTTGAGGAATATCGTTTGGAAGTCTCACATTGTTAAGATCAAGTTTTTTAGATTAGATATTTGAGAACCCGTGGCTTATATTATGGAATAAAATATTTTGCTTATGTGATAGTGTCTTTTTGTTGGCATAAAGCCCCAAAGAAGGTTGTGTAGATCAAATGGAAGGTATAGCAAAGCCTTATATGCAAGGCTATACATAGTCATGATCTACTCTAAATCCAATATTTCAAAAATTTGCAATAACTATCATGTGAAATAACAGTCGTATGAAATAATGTATGGGAGAGGGCGTTGTGAGGACTATATGGGAGGGCCCCTTTTGCTTCCTATAATATATTCTCCTAGAATATGTATTACTATCACATTTACTTTATTTTTATTTCAAAAAAAAAAAGTTGATATATGACACTTTTAGGTCACACATCAAGATCCATCATTTAGAAAAAAAAATTCCTCTTCCTGTTGATGGATCATGGAAGGTGATCTAAAACATTGATGCAAAAGACTGAATGTAGTTTTCTCCTAGAAGCATTACAACTTAGTTCTTAATAGAAACATTCCAATGTAGTATTTACTATAAATAAAAGTTTATTTTGTGAAACATCATTGTTAGAGGAATAATTATTCATCTCATTTGTATAATTATCTAAATTAATGGATTTATCATCACATAGTTTATACCAAAAAAACTCTAATTTATCATGAAGACTATGGAAATATTATGGCTGAAATGGTTTTGTGTTGGTTTAATAGTTTATTGAAAATAATGCAAAGAGATGGGCTAGTTAAAATGTGAATTAAATTTAAATATATTAACTAACAATGGCTTGAAGAATAATAGAAAATGAATGAGTTAAATCCCAGTACATAATTGCAACTATTGAGCATAGAATGAAATAGCATTTTAATAATTATCAAAAAAATTCAACAAAAAGTTTCAATTACCTTGTAGAGTTTTATTGAGTTTTGAAACATAGAGCTTTATATAATTGAAATTTATCCATTGAAGCAAATGTAAAAGTAAATATCTATTAAACCATTTGTCATCAGAATCTAGCTACCTAAAAGTTTGTGTGACAATCTAATTCTCAATGTCAAGAAACATACACTTTTCTATTGAATCATTGAGAATAATAGTATTGAGATTGATGTATGTTGCATGCTACACCCTTAATCTTATAGTGTGCATAGGGATACGAGTAGTCAACTTGTGGCTTTAACATAACTCTTTATTAAGTTATATGATCATTAAAATAGTCTTAGATAGGTAGTTAAGTCAACCTAAGTTGCATTCATGGCATAGGTATGGTATATATAGGAGATAGAGGATATCTTATTATCATCATATTATGAATTGTGTTGTGTCTATATACATACACTATATATATGCACTTTTTCTGATATTGTTTCTGTCTCACTACGAAAGTATTGTAAAAACGTAAAAGACCAACGTAAATGTCTATTTACCATTTGTTATATTGTTGAAAGTGATTTGTATGTGATGAATAGTTATGGCATAGTTTGTCAAAGTAGTTCTTTCACAAGAATGAAGAGACGCCCCTTTTAATGTTTTATCTTTGTTTTATCTAGAGAAGTGTAGCTACGATGGAGAGACTACGTAAGGGTCGCACACTTCTCGGACCTTCTAAACCTAAGCATGATATAGGACACATGGCACAACATCATTAACCAATATATATTCACTTTAAGTTATTGTAGTTAAGTATGGAATTTTATTTTTATTTTTAATATATTCATTTCAGTGGTTAAACATTTAATAGCAATTTTACACCTCATTTTTAAGAAAAAGTGACAAAGATTTGTCCTATTTTTATTGGTTAAAATTGACTTTTGACTATTGAAGTGTATGATGTTAAGAATAGCCATTTAGAGGAATACTGTTTGGAAGTCTCACATTGTTAAGATCAAGTTTTTTAGATTAGATATTTCAGGACCCATGGCTTATTTTATGGAATCAAATATTTTACTTATGTGATAGTGTCTTTTTGTTGGCATAAAGCCCCAAACAAGGTTGTGTAGATCAAAAGGAAGGTATATCAAAGCATTATATGCAAGGCTATACACAGTCACGCTCTACTCTAAATCCAATATTTCAAAATTTTGAAATAACTATCATGTGAAGTAACAGTCGTATGAAATAATGTATGGGAGAGGGCACTGTGAGGAATATACGAGAGGGCCTATTTTTCTTCCTATAATATATACTCCTAGAATATGTATTACTATCACATTTACTTTCTTTTTATTTCAAAAAGAAAGTTGATATATGACACTTTTAGGTCACACATCAAGATCCATCATTCAGAAAAAAAAAAAATTCCTCTTCCTATTGATGGATCATGGAAGGTGATCTAAAACATTGATGCAAAAGACTTAACATAGTTTTCTCCTAGAAGCATTACAACTTAGTTCATAATAGAAACATTCCAATGTAGTATTTACTATAAATAAAAGTTTATTTTGTGAAACATCATTGTTAGAGGAATAATTATTCATCTCATTTGTATATTTATCTAAATTAATGGATTTATCATCATATAGTTTATACCAAAAACATTCTAATTTATCATGAAGACTATGGAAATATTATGGCGGCAATGGTTTTGTGTTGGTTTAATAGTTTATTGAAAATAATGCAAAGAGATGGGCTAGTTAAAATGTGAATTAAATTGAAATATATTAACTAACAATGGCTTCAAGAACAATAGAAAATGAATGAGTTAAATCCCAATACATAATTGCAACTATTGAGCATTGAATAAAATAGCATTTTTATAATTATCAAAAAATTTAACAAAAAGTTTCAATTACCTTGTAGAGTTTTATTGAGTTTTGAAACATAGAGCTTTATATAATTGAAATTTATCAATTTAAGCAAATGTAAAAGTAAATATCTATTAAACCATTTGTCATTAGAATCTAGCTACCTAAAAGTTTGTGTGACAATCTAATTCTCAATGTCAACAAACATACACTTTTATATTGAATCATTGACAATAATAGTATTGAGATTGATGTATGTTGCATGCTACACCCTTAATCTTATAGTGTGCATAGGGATACGAGTAGTCAACATGTGGCTTTAACATAACTCTTTATTAAGTTATATGATCATTAAAATAGTCTTAGATAGGTAGTTAAGTCAACCTAAGTGGCATTCATGACATAGGTATGGTATATATAGGAGATAGAGGATATCTTATTATCATCATATTATGAATTGTGTTCTTATTGGATATTTTTAGAGGTTTGCCCCTCAAAGTGGCTTATTATTTTTAACCATTATCAAGTTTTTGCAACATATTTCCTATTATATTCTTCTCTTGTGCAAGTTATTTCATTACAAATGTTTTTGATTACAACAGGCGGCAAAAACAAGGGGCCGAACGCTAAACAGAGATTACATAAGAAAAAACACAGGCTCAGGAAACAAAAAGAGCCTGGAACCAAGACCCAGGAAACACTAGCTTACAAACTGCAGAAAGTAAGCAACAGTAAAAAACCAGCAAACAGATAGCAGAAGGCACACTAGGACATAGAGTCCTCCCAGTCTTTAGCAAGAACTTCAAAAACTTTGTCCAGCTCCTGAGTTCTATCATTGTCGGCTCCCTGGGAGAAAAGTTGAACATCCTGCAAAAGGGTTAAGTTGATCATGGAAGACCTGCACAGCATGCAGGTAGTGAACTTATAAAGAGTAGACAGCTTGAGTTACAGAGCCACCATCTTGTCCTTTAATTGAGTCACTTTAGCAAAAAGAGAGTTACTGTCCCTGCCCTCATTCACATTGTCATCCTTAGCAATAGCCCTGACATCATCATCTTGAATCTCTTCAGGGATAGACTGACTGTTCGCTTCCACCTCTTCAGCACCAGTAGGATTTTGCTCATTCATGTTCCCCTCTCCTTTGCCAGTATCATACTGGGCCTCCACAGGGCTCTGATGGTCAAACTCATCTTTATCACTACTAGTACCAATCATATTCTCAAGGTTGTCCCTGTAATCATTTTGCAGAGAATCATGGCCATCAAACTGCTCCCCAGAAACAAGATTCTCCATGCAAATTTCCTTCAAATCATCACTATCAGCCTCCTCACCATGAGAAGAAGCCTCAGAGTTACTTTCTGAGTAGTCTATAAGTTTAACCTTGGGGCTGGCTTCCCAGTAATTCTGGTAGAGCGTCTGACACCAGGGGATATGCTTTTCCCTTTGCCCTTTCTTGCCTTTTTAGCAGGATTCTCAGTAAACATGTTTTTACCTTTAGGGGTCTCATGACTATCTTTTAGGGAGCTAAGAATAGCCGTTTCCTCAGCCAGCTCAGAGAGGCGATGAAGCCGCTTCCTAGACTTAACAGAGTCCTTCATCTTAGGGGTAGAAGTAGACCCAGGAGTGGGGGTATTAGTTTCCACAGAGGCCGAAGTTGGGCCATCAAGACTATTTTTCACAGGAGTGAGAAGGGAATCACATTTGATAGAAGCCGACGGAGTATTGGGGGAGGGTTCCACAGCCGGGTGATGGAGAGTGGCAGGGGGAATCAAGGCTATGTGAAATTGGTAAAGTCTGTGTATGAGGCCTTGGTGAAGGGGCACAGGCTTCTCCAACAGCCTAGAAGTTAAATTCTTTTGAACCATTTTAACCAAGTGATCTAAAGAAGAAAGCAGGTAGTATGGGAAACAAATAGCCAGGTTTCTGTGAAAATGATTGAGCAGGGGAAGATAGTAGTAATAAGACTTGGCATAATGGCCTTCCAAGGTGAAGTACTTGATGATTAAAAAGCACATGTCCGCCCATGGCTGAGGAAGCTTCGCCCTTTCAAACCCTCCCTGGTAGGGTACCAGCTCTTCGCCGTCACCCAAGAAAAGCTTTTGGTTCTGCGCATCGGAAACCCTTGTCTTTCTCGGCAACTTAATGCCTTTAAGGGATAAGCCCGTCACCTCAGCTATACTTTTCTCTGAGATCTCAAAACTGACACTGCTAATGGTGACCTGTCTGTCAACCCACGAAGAAACACACTGGATGGATAACGACTCATCATGCCCGTTAAGGTATTCCAGGAACGGAATTATGCCCCCCTCCTTGCAGTAATGCTAGACAATGGCATTATCTTTGAATTCATCGTAGGTGATAGGTTCAGTGCGAATTCTTTCACCACCCATAATGATAGCCCACGCCGCAATACCCAGCAGGAGAAGACAAATAAATTGTAGAATACCCTTCAGAGGAATCCACCAAGTGGTATTCATGTGAACAAAAACTAGCCGACGCCAATCATGATACTTTAAGTTCTAAAACGCAACCCAAATAATGAGTATTAAGTTCGCATGAAGGGAGTACAGACGCTGCTGCCAATTCGCATGGGGATCGTGCATAAGCCTAGACAGGGTGGAAAAACATGCCACCTCATCACTCGACACTTGAGTAGACATCATGTAATAATAGAATTCTTCTCCTTATGAATAAGCATTCCAATGTGACCAGGAATGCTGCTAATTTGGCGCCAAACCCGCCAGATTTGAAATTCCTGACCAAAGTTGGCAAGACCATCAACAATCGAGTTGTCTTCCCTATAAGTATGGGAGAAAGAGACATTCAGGATGCCATGGAGAATGGTTTGTATATCAGATATAATGTCACTCAGCTTCCACCCACAAGTAGAGAGACCAGTAACCGCATCCAGAATGATTTTAGAATCACATTGTATGTGGAGATGGCTAATCCCCAAAGAGATCGCCACTTTGAGACCCCAGAGGAGGGCCATTGCCTCAGCAATGTTGTTAGAATGCTTTCCAAGTCCTTCAGCATAAGCCGCAACAAGATCACCATGTTCATCCCTTATTATACCTCCTCCGCTGGCGCATCCATCAGCTTTAGCAGTACCATCAAAATTAAGTTTCAACCACCTCAGCTCAGGCGGGGCCCAAATAGTATTAAGTCTTTTTGGAAGTTTCGTATCATCAAAAGCCAGGATTTGGTTCATCAAACCCTAGTTAGAAGCCACCCAAGAATCTTGTTTGGTCAAAGGTTGATCTGCAGGTTTAATGTTAGCATTAGAAACATTTTCAACAATAGCCTTAAATAAAGAGATCCAAACCTGCATCGGAGACCTATGAGTGTCCTAAAAAATCCTATTGTTTCTTTCTTTCCACATGGCCCACCCAAGTGAAGGAAGGGTCTGCTTCCACAATTCCCACAACCAAGGGTGTTTAAGGGGAACATTCCAACTGGTGATACAATCATGAATCTCTCTGTTAAAAACCCATTGTATACCAAATTTTTCTAGAACTCTGCTCCAAACTTCACAGGCATAATCACAATGAATGAGGAGATGTGCCACAGTTTCTTCTTGATTGCAGTAAAGAACACATCTGTTGACAAGCTGTAACCCTCTATGTTGGAGGTTATCCTGAGTCAAAATTTTATTATGGGTGGCAGTCCACCAAAAGAAGTTAATTTTAATTTTAGGAAGCTAATTTCATTACAAATGTTATTAGAGCATGATCTTGGCATTTGGCAGGTAAGAAACAAGACATTTTTTTAATTCAGGAGGTCAAATTGTGAAGTGCATATCTCTCTCGATTCAACATGGTGAATTGTTTTCTAAATTTTAGAGGGTTCATCAAGGACATATTGAAGCTACCATATTCTATATTTGAGGTTATTTGGAGTAGATTTGAAGGAGTTATTGTGAAATTAGGGTTTCCACAAAATTTGTTTCCAGGGCTATAAAACAAGGAATTGTTTTTTAAATTCTAGAGGGTTGATCAAAATGAATAGTCCAAATTTGAGGTCCTTTGGAGTAGAATTGAAGAAGTTATTGTGAAATTAGGCTTTCCACCAATTTCACTCCTAAGGCTACAAACTAGTTAATTTCTTATAGTTTTTTCTAACAAGTGAGATCTAGGCCCTAGTAAGTTATAGTAAAAAATTTATATTTTTTTAAGTAAGTTATTATGAAAACTATTTTGGTAGCATCATGGTGTTTAGGCTTCAAGAAGAGACAAAGGAAGGAATCCAATCACTCACAGAAAGACTCCTAACAAAGATGATCCATTAGTAAAGGAGAGGGTTATCATAACCATTAAAAATATAATCTAGAAGAAACCAACAAGATGAAGGATGAAATCTTGTAAAGGGTGGAAGTTAAGATAGGCGATATTTTGACAATGTTCAAATGAGTAACTTCTCACCAAGGTTCTAGAGATTCCCAACCAGCAGAGTCACACCATGCAAGAATTGGGAAGAAAGTGTTTCTTCTGAGGGACATGATGCTTTTGGGTTTAACTCAAATCTAAAGATGAAGTATCTAATTCTTTTCCCTTAAAACCAATTATAGACAACTCCTTCAATCTCCCTCTCACCCTATCTTAATGTTAAATGGAACTACAAATTTAGTGGAATAAACTAAGTTTACAAATTTGGAAGTCTACACTTGATGCTCAATCCAATTGATAGCCTAAAATGTTCTTCACATGAATTTACCCATTGGTGAATGTCTCAATTTCTTTTACACCCATCTTGTCTCTTTTGTGCCAAAAATCAGTCTAGAAGGCATGCTTTCTGGCTCTACCCCCATGCTTCCAACTTGTGGTGCTCCCTCTTCTCCATGATTCTCACTCTTTTCCCATAGGCATCGTCATGGAAAATTATGCTTCTTGGTATCTTTCCCTCCATAGTGCCATGACTCACACCTACAAGCATGTTATCATCAACTTCCTCTAGAAAATTTGTTGCTTGGTTATTTTCTCCTACACCTTTTTACCACTTCAAATTGAAATCTATACGGTCTACTTGAATTTATCCCTCTAAATTACCAATTTGTTTAATGTTATTCAAGACTATTAGAAGACTAGTTCTGATCCTGAAAGAACCTTACACAATTTGCAAGCACAACTTGAGGCTGTTGAAAGATAGAACCCAGACAAGATGCTCCAGACTACCAGTCATGCCATGTATCAACAATGTAATGCTTAAATTTTGTTGTAGATCTCTAAGTTTGTGGGTTTTGGATTCAAAGTTCCTAGGTAGGTCATTCTCTTCTAAAAGTCCACAAAGATATTGTAAATCTCTCCATTATGGCTCCCACTACTGAAAGTTTCAAAATTGATTCGGCAAGCATGGATTATCTTTAGAGATTATGGTCTAATTGTTGTGATTTTAGTGCTTTCTATTTCCTATGCTATGGTAATATATTAACTATGGAAATTTACTCTTTCTATACTTTGTCTTTGATTAGGTGTAATTCTTGCTAGATTGGCAACTATTGTTTTTATTAGTCCCTGCCTCCGACAAGGATACTATTGTATTCACCTGCCAGTATTAATCTTTCTTAGGGATTCATGCCAAGCCAAAAATTTTACCTTTCCCTAATGTTTGTTTTTAACTAAATTTGATTTTTTCATTGGTCCATTTTTTTTTCACCGCATTTGCATTCATTTTTTAGAATTCTTAAAATCTTCTAAAATTTTCTAGATGAAATTTGATATGTTTGTCATTTTTTTTTACTTTTCTTGTAGAACAAACATGTGTCTGCATGCTTGGAGACATGGTGGGGCAGAAATTAGCGTGGATGCCTTGCCTAAGGCATGGACACATGTGCATCATACCAAACAGAGCATTTTTTTATTATTAGCAGTACACATGCTGGCATGAAAATAGCAGTGGTACAAATTAGGGTTTCTCATGTGCTTTGTCTTGGGCTTAAAGAATTGCATTTTGAGGTTCTTAAAGGTAATGAATTGATTGGCAATTTGTTGTAATTTGAATTGAATTTTAAGGGTTTTGTTTCTCCTTTTTGGGCTTCACTTAATTTTGTTGCATTTTAATGCCATGAAAAACACTCCAACTGGGGCTTGTTGTATTATCATTATGGTAGGTTTTAGGCCATGTCATGTTTGTCTTCTAGAAATAAAACAAAGTGGAAAATCATGATGGGTTTTGGGTTTTATAGCAAAAGTCCTATTGTAATTAAAAATTGATCTTTTAGGGTAAAAGAGGTGTTCCTGTCCCAAGGTGATTGTTGTTGTAATAAACCAGTCTTACTTTGTTGTTGCCATGGTAGCCATGTTTGTAATAATGCCGGGGAAAGAAATCATGGGGTAACAATTAAAGTGAGATGTATAATTTTTTTGAAGCAAATATTTTAGAGGGTGCAGTATTCTCATAACGTTCACCATATAGAAAGTTAGAAATCTGATATAGTACAATAAAAGAAAAATTATATAAGTTCATTAAGGAAAGAGATGGATCAGAGACAACTGTTATATATATAATTTTAAAGTCAATACTGTGAACACTACATATTTTAAGTGATTTGAGTTGTAAACTATGCTTGATTTATGATTTTCTCCATGTTGTGTTTGTCTGCTACAAACAAAATGAAGTGGAAAATCCTGATGATTTTTTAGTTTTAGTGTAAAAGAGGTACAATTGTCCCTGGGTAATCATTGTTGTAATGAGCCAATATTGCTTGGTTGTGATTATTCTAGCCATGCTTGAAATATTGCTAGGGAAAGAATTCAGGGGATACACTTAGATAAAATGATGTGTATAAAAAATTGAAGCATATATTTTAAACTCAAAGGACATAGTCTGTACATAACTTCCATCATATAGAGATAAGAACAAATTACAAATTAGTTATGAAGAAACTAGAGATAAGAACAACAGAAGAAATTAGAGATAAGAACAATAGAATAAGTCATCACATAAAAATTACAAGAGAATTTACATGGTAAAACTCCAACATCACATAAAAATCACAAGAGGATTTACATGGTAAAACTCCAACAATATGCTAGAGAAACATCTACAGGGTAAAGTATGGGCATTCTTATTACTCAAAGGAAAAATTACAAATTTTTGATAGCTGAAATTACAATTAATTTGTCTTAGAAGACTGCAAAGATATATAATATTTTCAACAACATAATGGCCACCATCAAATTTAGAAAAAATAAATAAATTATTCTCTTTTAAGAACAAACGAGATTTAAAACAAAAGATATGATTTTTAATCTTTCTTTGTAATTTTGTCACAAATCCAACAGGCCTGATGACTGGTCCGTCAAATAGAAGCAAAGGATCAAAAGTGAAGCATGACAGCCCTGTGCAACAACTTTCAACATTACCATCAACATTTAACAGCAACCCATCAAACAAATAAATTACTTAAAATCCAACCTGAATATCATGACAGCGAAGAGTGGCAACCCGGTGACTTGTGTAATATCCTTCTTTAACTAAAACTTGATCCATTTCTCAACAATGGATTCCAGTTTGTGACAGGTGCTCTTATAAAACGTCCATGATAGTTCATTCACACACAACTTGGATCAGCACTTGTTTGATCTGAACTTTCAAGCTATTGGAGTACGCAAGACACTGAGAGGGCGGGGGGGTGAATTAGTGTCTTATAAAATAGACTTGTTTTTGGCAACACCTAATTAACTTTTACCAACTATGAACTTCAACCTTGAATGGTGAAAACAAGACATTCATTTAAGAACCAAGATGAACTATCAAACCAACTTGTGAGCATGAAAAGATAGAACAACTATTTGTGAACTATGAAGAATCATTAGAACAATTCATCAAGACAAACAATAGAGATAGATTGTTACTTCATTGGAATGAGATAACTATCAAAGTATTATGCATCTGTACTAATTTACTATGAGCATCATATAACAATTAAATTCTGAAATAATGAACGAAAACTCATGAGCAAAACAAGTAAACATAACACAAAGATTGTCCTGAGTGGAAAACCCTCTTGGGCATAAAAACCACTTGAAAAATGTCTCACTAGCTTATTTAATGAATCTCACTGATTACAGGCCTCACAGGTTACAAAATGCCTCACTGGAAAAGGACATTTCTTGTCTCACTGACTTGACCTTTTAATACATGTTTCAATCATAAAGGAAAAAAAATATAGAGGGACACTTTGTTTCACTGATCCACAATCTTTGATCTAATATCAATGATAATGCATTCAATCATCTATCCTCAACATTACATCAGGTGTATACACAACCACACACAATTTTTGTTCAAAGCCCTTTTTATACATTTCACAATGTCTTCCTCTTCTCATAAAATAGTTTGAAAAGATAATCGTTTCCATAGAACTATTTCAGGTAATAACTGAATATTAAACCATAGTTTAGGGTCGAACTAACCCAAGCATAAACCAATGTCATCACTGTCAAGTAATATGAAAGAATAAACAATATGTCACTTCTGCCTCAAAGTGTCATTATCATTTGTGCACCACATAACCATGATTAACAATAATTATTCAAACTATCCTTATCAGTGAATGATCAAATTGTTCATGTTTACCAAACCTTAACCCATATTGTCAATGTTCAAATAGGTCCCACATAAGCACTAGGGTTACTCAAATAAAGTTTAAAACAATACTAATCATTTCACTAGTGACTGTCAAACAAATGTAACACTAGAAAATCTTAATAGAAACACTATTAACCCATTTACAAACTACACCCATAGCCTGAAATAGAAACCCTCGACTGAAAACACAACTTCATTATTAACTTTCATAATCAAAACCCTTAAGATCTTGCTTAAGCAAATGAAATAAATCATAACCAAGAATACTATTAAGGAGTGATAACACCTAAAACACATGAACAAATCATCAAACTGTGTTGCGTTCTCAAATTGTGAGAACCACCATAACTGCCTGAGTTCAAAGATTGACTTTGCTATCAACGGCCACACTCCTCAAGTTCACTATCACCTCAGAAGGTCAACCATCAAACCTTTGAAAGATACACCTCAAAATGCCATGATAATAGAATCAAACCCTAACATGCGAAGTTGAGCAACTGAATGATGAAAATAAGTGTTCAAATGAAAAATTCTGAATGCTTTCTGATCCACATAACCGGTGGTGCCTATTAACCCTAAAGTGGTCGACCATATCATTCCACCTTAAAACCTTTTTGACCTTCCGAAGAAAAATTGAAACTTGCTCAACAGGTTATATACTTAAAAGTGCCCCATGATAATATTAAAAACAACTTTGCATAAGAACCTTTATCCTTTAGCAAAATGAAACAAATGTTTCCCTTAAAAAATGTTAACTATGTGCGAACAAGTAACCATGGTCCTTGTAAAGAGTAATGCTAGGAAATTATGTGCTCAACTTGCAAGAACAACCTTGAAGATAACTTATCAAATTATGCAATTCCTGCCTTATGTATCTTTTGTAAAATAACATGCTAGCCTTTGAAAATAGTATTACACCATGCTAACTGAACCAAACAATCACCAAACTGAATCATGCTAAACATGATCATGAAAGATGTCAAACTAAACATGATATGCCATAACACCATAGTATAATACCAATGATATGAACTAAGAAAGGCATACAAAGCATGAAGCATATCAACTGAACCAAACACTGATCAAGATCAAAGGCTCCAAGTTGGACATCATTGCCAATAAATATAATGCCAACTTAACTAATTCAAGCTGGATACCAAGCCAACCACTGTGAATACCAACTGAGCCAACAAATCATGTGTCATGAATATGCCAACAAATCATGTGTCATCCAAAAGAAACCATATGAGTTTGTCACCATAACTGAAACAAGGTGATGCCATAGAACTGAAACAAGATGCCAACTGTATGCTCATGTATGTCAAACTATCATATGAATATGAACAAGCTAGGAAATCAAAGTCACCATGAATAACAACTATACATATACCAAAGTAACCGTCAAATGCCAAGTCATTGTCAAATGCCACACTGTCAAGGTACCATAGCCAACCATATTCAATCAAGAGAGATTGTGTCTTTGACATCAAGGACAACAACTGAGGACAACAAACTCCCCCTTTGTCCATGATGGCAAAACACAACTCTCTCCCCCTTTTTGACATCAAAGGAAAAGGGAGGAAGGAAAGTGTGTCAATTGACTCCAGGTGATAACATAAATCCAAGATCAACTAATGCGTGAAAAAGTTAAATCAGAATGTAAAGTATACCAAATATATCATGACTGTCCCATGAAGAAGAAGCATCCAGACCATCTAAAATAGAAACTGAAATGTCAGCACCATGATGAGCATAAAAGAGCATATATCAAAGGACAACAACTGAATATGCTGGTAGAATATCACTGTCACCATTATTCAATCACCATTCAAAACACCACTAAGCAAACACCAAATAATATAATATAACCATGCTACAAATAACATGAGAAGAGATTACAAGAAAACAAGAATACTGGTAACCACTTATCATACTACTGTACCAAATGACACAACATGGATAGAGAATATGCAGTGAAGCTCCCCTTGAATGATAACAAACTATGCTAGGAGCAAAGTCTACCTCATAATCTGACATGATAATTATTAGAGATGACTGCCATCTGCAATTGTGAATGATGCTGGGTCTGCACAAGATCACTTGATGATAAAGAGCTTGTCATTGAAAACCTTAATTCTGTTGATCATTGTCATAAATGAAATCCATGTTTCACTGTCATGTCTTCCTATCAAACACCCTGTCACTGTAGCATGAGAAGTATTCTTCATACTCCATAGTGCACACCGAAGATTAATCACCAATTTGATAGACTCCATTCTTGTCACTGTGCCTTCATGAAACAAGGAGGCTTTTTAGATATAGACATTTCATTCTTTTATGTTGTTCCAACTATAAAACCATTATGTGCATTCTGCAGCTTCAAACATAGTTAGTACAAACATCACCGTGCAATACTAGCACTTCATTATCTACATGCATCCTGCCTACACAGAGCTAACACTGCAATTGAAGCAAAAGTATGTCAAGAAATGAGCATGAGTACCATCTTGCTGTATTGAACTATCATCAATGTTTTCAAAACCAAATGTCAATCACAAACAAAGCCACTGTCATGAATGCCAATCACCATTGTCAAAGATATAATCATTCAAATGCAAAACAAATTTGCAAAATGCAAAGAATATATGAACTGAAATATACCTAGCCATGTATATACCAATGCCAACCAAATTATTGTCAAAATGAAAGTAGTGTGAAGAATTACTTGCCAAAACAACTTTCAAGTGACTGCTTGCTCAAGTGAATGAAAACCAACAAAGAATCATTAGCATGAATTGACTGCCATTCAAGTTCATTTCATAAACCATTTTAAAATCTATGTCCTCTCATACCATGTGCAACTACTGTCTAAGATCAAATCAACAATTGTAGTTCATACTTCAAAGATTGTTCTTCTCAAATGACACATAAAAGAGTAATGCATAATCATCAACCTGTTGGATAGTACTTTTGGCATCAATCCTTACAGACTGTCACAAACATAAACTAATAACACTATGCATGGAGCATCTTTGCTTTTGATGATGTCTTATAGTTTTGTCACCAAACTTATCCAATGTCCTGATTTGTATCTAAATGACCAAAGCAGTGCTTAGCTTGATACCAATATAATCATAAATATCACTGTGCCAATCATTCTATGTCAAGAGCAAACATTAAGAAACATTGTATCAAGAAACACT
Source organism: Cunninghamia lanceolata (assembly GCA_027924645.1). Lineage (NCBI taxonomy): Eukaryota > Viridiplantae > Streptophyta > Pinopsida > Cupressales > Cupressaceae > Cunninghamia > Cunninghamia lanceolata. The sequence goes on along the minus strand of BSBN01000286.1, from coordinate 1,317,497 downwards.
ATTACCATACCCCTGCAAACACCATATATCTGCAACAAGAGTCTTCTGTCTAAGCTTCATTTATTTCAAGTTTGTTTTCACAAATTCATTTTGATAAATGCTAACAAGCCACAAGCCATATCAAAGGAAGCACTGAACTATCACAAAACAATAATATTGCCATATTCTTAAATCTGTGCATGAGTCATAACACACTGTCAACTCCATCAAAGACAACAAGGTGATCCTATGAGTAGATTCAAGCATGCATCTTTTAAGCAAGAAGTTCTGAATTAGAAGTCTTGATGTAAACTATGATATAATGTTAATGAACACATGAACATCCTGAATTAAGATGATAAGAACTTTGATTTTTCTCTTCTCCCGATCTCAACACAACCCTTAGTTAACTCATCAAATACAACATGTATGAGTCCAATGAATAACCAATGGAAAACTTCACATCTATCATCATAATGAACATCAAAACATTCCATGCAACATGATAAGAGCACACCTTTGACTTTATGAACCTTTGTAGCTCATGGAGATATCAATACTGTAGACTAGAATCAGAAGTAACAATATCTCATGTAAATCAAATATGAAGATCCAATCACAGAACCAGACATGAACCACCCATATTCAGTTAACTTTGGTATTTATGTAACAACAACAACCCTTTACTATGAATGAGCATCATGGGTAGTACATCATGGAATCTATAAATCACTTCTTGATCTTCTCTAGGGGATGTAGGGTAAAACACTAATCTGCTCCCCCTATCTCCAAGCTCCTACTTATTTAGCATTTTGTGAGCTATGCACTGGTTCAGGACTTGCATTTCCTACATTTTGTTTTCTCCTCCAAACTAGTATAGGTTCTTTCTTTTGCTTGTCCAAAGTACTTACCTTTTTGTTATATCTAACTGATCTTACATGATTACTCCAACAATATTGTGATGCATGTCCAACCTTGTTGCACCTATAACATATGATATAATGATGTCTATTTCTTGAATTTCTATAATCATACCTTCGATACATCCAACAGTCTCTTTTTAAGTGCCCAACCTTATTGCAGTTACAGAAAACAATAATGTAGTTTTGATTTGACAAACCATAATAACTACAATCTCTAGCTTTATGAATCCCTGTTGGAAATGGCGCTAATGGATATTAAAGTGCTTATTTTCAGCTTCCTCATTTCCACCCACTTATCATGAGTATCCTCTGTGCACTCAATATCATGAGAGATGGCATCAATGAGATCGTTGAGTTCTGCCCTTACTTTCCTCATCTTATCCGTTTTCTCAAATACCTCCGTGAGCAAAGAGATTCCCTGGGCTCGCATCCTGTCCAAGTACTCTTCAAGTACTTTCCCTCGGAGGTGAGTCTTTTCTGCTTTCAGGATGACAGGATCTTCTACAGATACGGCCTCTGGAGTAACTGCTTCTGAATTCAAAGTGATCTTTCTTACCACTGCAGTCAGCTGTTCTGCCTTTGCCTTATAGTAATCTTTCATTTCTTTTTCCCTGTCAAACTTCTGGATCAGGATGTCCATGGCTGACTGCATATCATTTTTAGCGCTTTCATGTGTGATTTTGCCCAATTCAACCCTAGAAATTGAGTAGTCATTCATGTCAAAATTTTCAACAGTTGCATCCTGTGGGGGTTTTGCTATCTCCAAAACTTTCTGCCCCTTTTCTTCAAGTACCCTTGAAAGGATCTTTGGTTTCTTCGGAGCCTTAGGTTTTGCAGGTGCCAGCTTAGTGAAATCAAAATCATCCGGAGAGATGACTTGCTTTTTCCTCTTTGGCGTGTAAGCTGACAACCAAGGTGGCAGCAGAGAAGTATTCACATTGGAGTCCATTCCTACCATTGGTGTTACTGGAACTGTACTTGTGCTGGTGGTAGAAACAATAGGCGGGGTGTTGGTAAAAACCGCACCTGTTACATTGGCACTTGAAACTTGCTCAGTATTCATCACAAAATGATCAAACATAGAAGTATCTCCTATATCAAATGATGAAGAAGACAAACTAGGAATTGAATCGGAAGAATGGAGAACATTTTCAAAAGTGCCTTGGGGATTATCAAAAATTGTTTTAGGAGGAGAGGGGGATTCAGAGGAAGGAATGATAATGGGGGAAGCAGGCACAGGGGGTGCAACAGGTGTATTGTCTTGTGGAGACAAGGCCTCTTTATCTTGTTGCTCTGAATCCTTGTCTTCAACATCCATCTCTTCTGTAACTGGCTCTTCAGTTGTTGGATCCTCGGCCGCTGGCTCCTCAACTTCCATATCTTTCACTTCAGGTTCCTCCTCAACAACTTTTGCTTTCTTTGTTACAAATCTGATTTTAAGTTTATGTGTTTTAGAGGATGATGGAGCATCACTCTTATTCTTCATTCTGTTTTCAACCCTCTTACCAGTCTGCTCTTGTACTTCAGTTTCTGAACCAGTGAGGAATTCCTTCAGCGTAATTCCTTTATCTTCCAGCCACTTATTGGTGTTAGCCAATATCGGTTCAAATCTCTTCCTTAGCAAAGTCAGCTCCTTTTGGGACCATTGAATTGGAGGTAGAGGAGTACCAGCTATCTGTTCTGCTTCATACTTGGCATCAACCAATTCGTCATCATCCACAAGGTCTTCTGGAATATCAGCAAGTCCCAGATATTCAATTTGATCTAGAGACAGCCTGCTATAGTCCAGTTTCCTGATGTCTTCTTCTGTCCTCACATCTATCCAGACATCTTCCACCATGGGTTCATGGAACTGTGTTTTCCTCTTGATTTTATCCTTTACGCCCCGGTAATCAAACTTTGGTCTCCTCTTGAATTGCTTCATGGTGACCAACTGCATTTCTGTCTCCATAGCTCTTTCCTTTGCGGCAGTCAATACTGAGTATCTACCAATTTCTACAGGAAATCTGAATCCGGGCTTCTTGAGTTCCATCTGTTTGTTATGCACGACAATCATTTGCCTGCACAACTCCATCAAGACCAATCTATCTGAAGGAAACCTTGGAAGCATATAAGGGTAGCCTTGGAAAAAGCCAACCCTTAAGTAGGAGAAAGATGGAAATTGCAAAAACATACAACCAAAACCATTAACCACTGTCCATGCCTCATCTGAAATTCTTCTCTGCTCCAGTTGGGGATTAAAAAGACACAAGAATACAGCAAAGAATGCATCATTCACTCTCCTAAAATGGTGAATTGAACCTTTCAACGTTATTTGAGAATAATACTGGTATACTGGAACTACTCTCCTATCCCCTTCTGATGATAATCCCAGAAAAATCCTCATGGAGGCTGCAATGTATACCAGGTAGGAAGTCATGAAGAACTTGGAGGTAGTGGATACCTTCGTCAGCTGATCATGCAAAGCGTTACTGATTTGCTCTCTCCAGAAAATAACCTGCTTGCCTTGGAGTATGACCTTAATGAAGGGATACATCCATTCATGAAATTGTGAAGAGGATGACAAACCTCTTATCCTGCTGAGGAGGGTAATCAAATCACCAACTTCTTCCACAAAATCGCTTCGAGGAAAGCTACGTGGCCATCTAGACAAACTTGACCTTGCAATCTTCAACCATTTGTTGTTGATTACTTTCTTTGCCTTCTCTGGATTCTTGTCATATTCCTTTTGAGCTTCGATGAAATCAAGCTTCAACACCTCTGTTGCAGGAGGACACATGAACACCTTGTCAATGAACTCAGGATCCAACCTAATTATTACATTACCATTGGCATCCACCACAACTCTGATATCTTTGTTGTAGAAATGGGCACACTGAAGGACAAATTCTGTATTGTGAGCCGCCACCGGGAAGGAGGAAACCAGATGAATATTACTTTCCACTATCTTCCTCATCATAGCACTAGGGTTGTTTGACTTGGTTCTCTCTACAAACTCAGCCATATCAACATGGCCAATCTCTGTATCTCTAATATCCTCAACATTAGAGTGGACTGAGGTGATTGGGAAAACACCTTGATATTTGTACTTCATAGCTTTTACCTTCTTCGGGGACAAGTCAGTCATTTGGACGAACTTTTACCGTGAAGAAGTTTGACGTCGAACGGAGCTCCGCAGAAGAAACTACAACAGAAATCATGATCATGCAATCAGGGAAAATATGGGCAATCTGGGAAAATTGCATGTTGACGATCACGACTATGGGAGTGCGCTTGAAAAAGGGCTATAGTGCGAGCTGGCCAAGAATCAGAGGAGAAGCGGGCTCGGGAAAATGAAATTAGAAATTTTCCAGTGTTAGGAAAATTTGAGATATTTTTTGCATGGGCGGCAAAATTCGCCGCCCTTGCATATGAGGGTTTTGGTATATATTTGCATCGGCGGCGAATTTTGCCGCCTTTGCATGTGTTGTGGAAAATTTGGTACGAGTGGCGGATTTTACCGCTATTACATGCAAAGGAATGAAAGGTTGTATGAGCGGCAAATTTCGCCGACACTGCATATTGATAACCAGTTGTAAGTTCATTGCTTTTCGATGTTCTGTCGGCGAATTTTGCCGACACCACATGGGGGAAAGTTCTATATATGCCCGAGCGGCGAATTTTGCCGACAATGCACATCAAAAAGTGGATTGAGGTTCTAGCGGTGAACTCGGGCACTGTTGCATTTGATTAACACCTGCGAGTCTATGTGCGGGGGTCGGGATGTTCGCCGTTTTATCACTTGGCAAGGGTTACATGGTCTCCGAGCAGGCTCGGCGAAATCCGCTGTCAATGGGATGTGTGCGAGGGTTCGGAGTATCAATACGATACAAGCCCTAGGGTTTTCGGGAGTAAAACCTAGGGTTTTCACAGGGTCGACAACACAAAACGAAAACAACAGACTCTAAACAAAAATGAAAACGTAAATAAAAACTAAAAACAAACATCAAACGCAAAATACCTATGATAAACTTTAAAGAAAAGGTAGAACGACGAATGAAAGGTAAAACTTACCCGTGCTTGAAGTGGAAACCCTAAGGATAGATCTGTCGGTGAATCGGAATGGTGTGATCAAGCAAGCGTCGAGAGCATTGGTAAATGAAACAAAGACCTTTGTTATAAGGAAATGACAAGTGAAAACGGGAGTCATAACGCTTTTAAAAGGTTAAAACCGGAGTTTAGACGCCTGGCACGAGTGGCCATTAATGGCACTCGACGGCAGAATCCCGAAGATCTCGTTCGGGCGGCAATTTCGGCCGCTATGACATCCTTGTTGACAAACGTGCGACGTCGGCGAAAAAGGCCGCCCTTACATGGGCCAGGTGACTCCAATGAAAGATATGCGATGGCGGTGAATTTTACCGCTCTCGCATATTTGAACTCAAAGCGATGTAATTTCGGCAAATTTTGCCGACATTACATCGCAAAACAAAAAAAAGCTAAGTAATATGTAAGAGCGGCAAATTTTGCCGCTCTTGCATATCAAGAGTCAAAAAATTTACAAACTTAAAAAAAAGACGACTAAAATTAACATCCTAACCAATTTACAACTTGGATTTTCCTCGCAAATATCGAGAAATTAATTCAAGGAAACGTCGCAAACGAGTTTTAAAATGTCAACTGACCTCGCACGAGAATAAGAAAATCTTTTCTCGATTTGGGATCTTAGAGTGTAGATTCACAAAACGGACAAGTTTCGTGGGGTTGTCTACAAAAATGAGCGTAGCTGATTTTGAGAACAACAGCTGGCTCTAACTGGGGAACTTCCTTCAATCGAACTTTGAAACGATTGAGGGGAGTAGAATCCAGTCTCTAAGTGCCTTCATCCATGCCATTGGGCTATAGAGTCAAGCTAAAAAGAAAAAGACACAAAGACTAAACGAAAACACACAAAAATAAAACACAAAACTATACGAATGTACAATTTAACTTATCTGAAACTTCAAGGATTGAAATGCTTTAGATGTTGTCCACTGTGAGGCAACAAGAATGGTGTCCCATCTTGATACTCCAGCAAGAAACTGTTTTCACCACAGAACTAATGAATGGTGAATGGACCTCTCCACAAGGAATCAAACTTTCCGTGCATTCCTTTTGGTTCTCTCCTCTTGTCCCACAACAAGACTTGATCTCCAACCTGAAACTCACGAGCCTTTGCCTTTTTGTCGAAGAGTCTCTTTACTTGATTTTGGTGCTCAGCAATACGGTCCACCACAATAGTGCGCTGCTCCTCAAGTTCGGTCAAATACATGATCCTTTTATCAATAGAACTATCAAAAGTTCTATCTTCCAATGCCTTTACCAACTTCAATGCTAGCAATTCCAAGGTGATCGGTATCTCCGCATTCAGACCATATAGAAGCTAAAATGGCGACATGCCTATTGCTCTTTTGGGTGTAATTCTATCTGCCCATAAAGCATCAAACAATGCCTTATGCCAAGTTCTCTGATTCTCATCAACTAGTTTCCTAATGATAGTGACCAGATTCTTATTGCTTGATTCTGCCTGACCATTCCCTTGCGGATAATAGTCTGAAGAATGGGAAAGAGTGATCCCATGCTCGTAGCAAAACTCAGTGATCTCATAAGAGGAAAAACAAGTAGCATTGTCTGCTACAATCTTGTTTGGGATTCCAAACCTGGAAATAATGCTCTCTTTAAGAAAATTGCATACCACCTCTGAAGTGGCGTGTTTGACTGGAATAGCTTCCACCCATTTGGTAAAATAGTCTGTTGCTGTGAGAACATAGTTATGTCCGGCACTTGATGATGGATTCACTGCACCAATGAAGTCAATACCCCATTGCTGAAAAGGCTCCTCAATCACCACTAGTTTTAGAGGTAAGGCTGCCAATTTTGGTTTCCCAACAAACTGCTGGCATAACTCACACCTGCGTACCCAATTGTACGCATCTTGGAATAGTGTGGGCCAATAGTATCGGGCTCGCAAAATCTTGTGAGCCGTTACAGGTGCTAAAAAATGTCCACCACAAGCCAAATTGTGGAAAGACTCCAAACGTCTACCTTGTTGCGCTTTATCCACGCAACGTAGAAATACATCGTCAAGACTTCTCTTGTACAAACCATTGTCCCAAAGGACGTAGTTAGCAGCTTTTAACTTGACAGTTCTCCTTTCCTTATAAGACAAGTGAGAAGGGCACTCACCATAGGTAAGGAAATGAGCGATATTGGAATACCACTCGTCAGTTGTAGTAACAAAAAGAACAGTTGGCGTGTCCACAACTTCTTCTTCTTCGTCCCCTATCTCTTTTGGAAAGTTGTCTCCGATCAATTGACACAAACCTTTACCCCGCACAAGTTTGGTAGGCTTGATATCCAGATCAAATTCTTGAATTTTAGCGATCCAGTTACCTCTCTTTGTTCCGAACTCTTGTTGAGTTAGGATGGATTTGACTGTTGTATCAGCCACCATAACAACAGTGTGTGAGTTTAGAATATAGAACCTGAAATGCTTAACCGCTTTGACTATGGCGTAGGCATGCTTCTCCATATTCGAATACTTCAATTCATGAGCTTTGAGAGGACAACTCATAAATGATATGGGGGATTCAACACCTTCCTCATTCTGCTGAACCAGAATAGCTGAAAGTGTGTGTTCTGAAGCGTAGCTATAGACTAGGAAATCCTTAGTGTAGTCAGGACAAACAAGAACTGGAGCATGAGCAATAGCTCTCTTGATATCCTCGAACGCTTCCTTACCTTCCGCAGTCCAACGGAAAGTGGCCTTACCCTTCATCATATTAACAATGTGACAGGTTTTTTCTGCAAACTCAGGAATGAACCTTCGCAGAAAATTCACCTTTCCAAAGAAAGAGTGAACAGCAGTCTTACTTGCTGGCAGAGTGAGACTTTGAATAGATTTAACCCTCTCCGGGTCGATCTTAGTACCTTCTCGGGATACAATGTGTCCGAGAAGCTTACCTTCCGTTACCCCAAAAACTGACTTCTTGGGATTGAGTGAAATACCATTTTGCCGACAGCGCTCCAGCACTTGTCGCAGATGATGTGCATGATCATGACGGTTTTTGGAGAACATAGTCAAGTCATCGAGATACACCACGATGAACTTACCCATTTCATCTCTGAAAGCAAGATCCATCGCTCTCTGAAATGTTGCGCCAGCGTTGATCAGACCAAAAGGCATTCTGCGATATGCAAATGTGCCCCGCGGTGTGGTGAAGGCGGTCTTGAACTGATCAGCTTCGTTTACCTCCACTTGATTGTACCCTGAAAAACCATCTAACATAGATAGCATTTCTGAACCTGTCACTGTTTGCAATACTTGGTCCATGATGGGCAAAGGGTAGTTATCTTTCAAAGAAGACTGATTGAGATTTCTGAAATCAACACAGATACGGATTTCTCTGTTCTTCCTTACAGGTACTATGTTTGAAATCCATGTGGAATGATGAATTGGAAAGATAATCCTTGCATTCAGCATCTTCTGAATTTCAGAAAGAATCATACCTGATATCTTTGGGTTGTATTGCCTCTACTTCTGTTTGTAAGGCAACGATCCAGCTTTGAGGGGAATTTCGTGTCGAACCTCCTTAGGCCTGAAAGACTTCAGATCATCATAGGAGTAAGCCAAAACATCAATGTAATGGCGGAGGAGGGTAATGAATTTGAATCTTTCATCAGTAGTGCAGCATTTTCTGATGTTGACCATCTTAGGATCTGTTTCTGTACCCAAATTGACCTGTTTAAATTCCATGGAGGAATTTGAATCCTATTGTTGTTGCCGCTACTTGATATACCTGTCGTGTTTATCAAAGAGTCTCTCAAGGGAAACCAATCCTTTTGGGATTTTATTTCCTTTCAACTGTAGAAATTCTTCGCCAGTCTGCGAATCTACCTCAGAAACATATTCACGAGGTGGTGATTCACTTCCTTCAAAGTAAAGCTCATCAAAACTATCCATCTTTTCCAGGAAAGCAATGATCTGATTGTCACCATTGAACACCTGCCAATGGTCAGCGTTATCAAGTACACTTGGTCGGAAGACCAGTTCAATAGTGTACTTATTTCCTTTGAAATCTTTGTGAGGTACCATGAGAGTGGCGGAAACAGCCAATGAATCTGCACGGTCATTGAACTCTCTTGGCACAGCTGAAATATTGAAAGCATCGAAATCTTCAATGCAATCCCATACGCAATTGCGATAGTGTCTCAACCTTTCATTTTTTGTTTGGTACAAATTTCTTACTTGACAAACCACCAATTCGGCGTCCCCTTGAGCATGAAGGATCTTAACACCTCTAGCACGCGCCGCTTCCAATCCGAGCAACAAGGACTCGTATTCGGCGGTGTTATTGGTATTGTCAAATTGTAGCTTGTATGAAAAAGGCAAAATATCACCTTGTGGCGATATCAAAACCACTCCAGCTCCAGAACCGGTAGAAGAACAGCTGCCATCAAATTCTAAAATCCAGACTCCATCAGAATTTGATTTCTTGGACTTCCTCTGATCAGAAGACTCCTCTTCATCGGTGAGGAAAGAATCTGGAATTGCTATATCTTTACCTGAATTTTCATCTGAAAACTCCTCTGAGTCTCCATCTGACATATCAGAGCTATCACCCGATGTAGCCTCATCTGATGAATCGGAACAATCTTCAGTAGATAGAAAATAGTTACCCATTCCTGAGGATTCAAACAAAATTTGAGCTTTGGGGTTTGATGTTTGAGTAACAATATATTTCGCTTCCTTCTCAGGAAGTAATTTCTGCATGACACCTTTAACGGGTATCCTAGCCTCAGACAAATCCATGTTCAACTCACCACCCACATCTTTGCAGAAATTACATCCAAGAAGAATGCCATATGAAGCTGGAACATCAGCTACCAAGACTGTCATCTTGATTCTCTTATCCGGAAAAGTTGCAAATGCAAATTGGGCATCTTTGATTTGACCCAAAAGTGGAACTTGCTTATTCTCCATAGAGAAACACCTCCCAAAAGTTTTGGTTAAGGTGAGGCCAAGGGCATCTGCTACCTTAGCAGGCATCACATTGTCTGAGGCTCCAAAATCTATTACGCAATTGCTCAATTTATGGCCATTTACTAATAGGGAAACATAGAAGGGTTCAATTTTTCCAGAAACCTCAGGGGGAGTAGTAACAAGATTGTTTTGGGTAGGTTTACTTTTAGAGGAGTCATGAGTAGCTTTGGGAAACTCTTGTCCTGCAGGGACGGTCTTATTTTTGACATATTTGGCTAATCTATCAAATTGTTCAGGATTAGCCTGTAAATATTCAACTTCAGACATTTGTATCTTAGTTCTCCTAGCATGGTCTATTATATCGAACTGCTGAAAAGAATTAGATACGGAGGAAGAAAAACCATCATTTTGATTTTTGGTTGAAACAGCACTAGTCTGAGGATTAGAAGTGGAAGGTGCAAATTCATTAGAAGCACTTACCTGTTTATTAACCACCGGGTCTTTTGACTGGAAAGGTAGTGGAGTCCCCCGTTTAGCGATTGAAATCACCGGTTGAGATTCTTCTCTCGCCTTCCCTTTATCAGCTTGAGGAGCTGACTGATTTTGAGACCTAGTGAAAACAGCATATGCTCCTTCACTCACTTCTCCCTTTTCAGCTTCGTCCTGGTAGTTCAGAGAGCTGATGGTAGAGTCGCCAGCTAACTCTTCTTCTCCTTCTGTGAAGAGATTAGCACCGTTTTCATATTCCAACTCAGGTTGGAAAGAGAGTTCATTCTCAGCTTCATAGTAGCCAACAGCAGAGTTGACTGGCGCTGCCTCAATAGCAAGCTTCCCCTGAGTAGGAGGAAGACGGTTTTGCTGTCCTTGATTCCTAGCAGCATTGCCTTGATATGAATTGTTTGGGAATGTCCTCCTAGGTATATCTCGGTAAGAAGGAGGCGCAGATATACTTTGGGACATTTGTCTCTTGAGAGCCAGCAATTCATTTGCTAGCTTTTGCACCATGGGATCCGTGGTGCTTGTGGAATGATTTTCAGTAGAAGAGGAGCTTTTGTTTCTATTAGCATCCCTTCTTATCTTACCCGCCAGGATAAGATCATCTTCTACTTCTGTTGCCAGAATCTGAGCCGCAGCAAGATCAGTAGGAGCAGCTCGCCTCAATAGGAAACTCACCTCCGGAAGCTGTGTATTAATAAAGAAACATTTGAGATTCTCCGCTGTGGGCTCAGCGGTAGCGGGAATCCTATTCCTCAATTTGTTGAACTTAGCGATGAAATCTCGCATTGGTTCCTGAGGCTCCTTTTTCATCTGTGTCAGCTGTGCCAACAACGCATGAGCATCTTCCACAGGTTTGAACCTGGCCTCGAACTTAGTTTTGAGAGTAGCCCAGTTGGTTATGGTTTGGGCTTGAAGGTGGTAGTACCAGTCTGCAGTAGTGCCTTGTAGTGTTTCTACAAAGAGTCGCACAGCCACATCTTCGTGTTCGACACCTATTACACCGCAGGCTATACAGAAAGCCGCAATGTGCTCATCAGGATGAACTTTTCCGTCACCATAGAATTTGGGGAAATTCTTTCTTGAACTACAAGGTAGTTCATGTAATGGTGGGGTCAAGTTTAGAGGACCAAAGGTATTACCCCAAGGGCCTTGGGCTGCCATGATGCGCCGATTGAAAGGTGGTATAGCAAACCTTAGTGGTGTATGAACAGCCAAAACTCTATTAGCACTGGCAATAGAAACTTCACCTGGTATTGGAGACCTGGTGTTTGTAGGGGGAAAACTCCTGGTGCACTGAAGACGAGGTCGTGGAGTTAAGAATCCAAAATTATTCTACCGCATTAATTCAAATGCAGGATCAATAATACCCTGAGCCCTCTTACTTCTGGTGTACCGAGAATCTGCCAGACTGTATTATACTAAACACAATATTTGCAAGAAAATGGAAAAGAACTGAAAAATGCTTCAACTCGAAGCGTGAGGCTTCAAGTTGCATGTTCCTTCCCCAGCGGAGTCGCCAAAAAACTGTTGGGTGAATATTTTGTCGTTAACTTGCTAACGGCAAAATGGGTATATCAGCCACAGCTATGATGAGACAAAGTCTCTCCTCTTAGCAAGGGAAGGTTCCCTCTAATTGCTTAACTTTTGCGAATCAAACAACTTATCAAATTTATGTACACTAAAAACTAAGTTGGTGGTGGTTCCATCTCATCTCATTCTCTTTTTTCAGAATAGATGTTTATAGTTCAAACTCTTGATATAAAACTTACAAATTATCACAATATCACAGAAACACAAAGTTTTCCGTTACCTCACTCACTACTTGTAACCAGAACTCTTTGAAGCAGAATGCAGCCCAAAGTCTTCACTCCTCTTCAATATCATAAAAATAATTCAAATATAACAACTTGCAGCACAAAGTCCCCAAACTATTGTATTTTCGCAAACATGAACATATAACCCACAACCGATTTGATAATACAAAGTTTATCAGAATCAAATTAAGGGCGCTCTTTTAATCACTTGAAACAAACTCCACAGTTCAATTATTACCAATTAAGATTATGATAGCAAGACATAAGAACAAAACTATCACAACACAAATAATCCCAAGACAAAGATTGGAATTGAACTTGCTTTCTTGTATTGATGAATATTTGAATATTGATTTTCACAATAAGCACAAAGTCTTGATTTGCTTTTCAATTCGCCAGAGTTTTCTTGCAAATAAAAAAAAAGATAATATTTACAAAAGAGGTCCCCTTCATTTATAGGGAAAGACCTCGAGAAAATCTAGGAAATCTACAACTACTTTGACTTATTCAAAAATAGGAGTCCTTATTGACTTGGGACTTCCTATTTTTTACATGTAATTGCGTATCAAAAATGTACATGTAAAAATGTCCAAAACTGTTTTGAAAGTACATATGGAAATCAGAAAATAAACTAAGGGAAAAACCAGCTGCTTCAATTTGTGTCACCACCTTTTCTCACGTGGTCATCATACATAGTGAAGGTCGCCTACATTTCAATGCTATCTGGGTTGAATGTGTTTTTGAAGATCATCCTGGCCCTCACTATGGCATCCCTTACTGTAGTGATTGACTTGGCATGATTGGTTAACCTAGTTTTCAAGTTGTCCAAGGTTAACTGGTTGTCTAATATGCTGTCCACAGAAGTTATTGAAAATACCTTGTCTTCAAATTCCTTCTGAAACATGTCCTCAAATTCCTTAACCATTTCTTCTGTAGAAAGAAACTAGTTATCCTGTGATACCAATTTACAAGGCAACTCCTCCAGCTTATGCAAAATGTTAACATCATTTTCTTCACTGGTTTCCTTTGCAGCTTCGAGATCCTTGATCAAATTTCTTAGCACATTGCTCCTGTACATTAGAGCTTCCTTTGTTTCTATATATGAATCCCTGTTGGAAATGGCGCCAATGGATATTAAAGTGCTTATTTTCAACTTCCTCATTTCCACCCACTTATCATGAGTATCCTCTGTGCGCTCAATATCATGAGAGATGGCATCAATGAGATCGTTGAGTTCTGCCCTTACTTTCCTCATCTTATCTGTTTTCTCAAATACCTCCGTGAGCAAAGAGATTCCCTGGGCTCGCATCCTGTCCAAGTACTCTTCAAGTACTTTCCCTCGGAGGTGAGTCTTTTCCGCTTTCAGGATGACAGGGTCTTCTACAGATACGGCCTCTGGAGTAACTGCTTCTGAATTCAAAGTGATCTTTCTTACCACTGCAGTCAGCTGTTCTGCCTTTGCCTTATAGTAATCTTTCATTTCTTTTTCCCTGTCAAACTTCTAGATCAGGATGTCCATGGCTGACTGCATATCATTTTTAGCGCTTTCATGTGTGATTTTGCCCAATTCAACACTAGAAATTGAGTAGTCATTCATGTCAAAATTTTCAACAGTTGCATCCTATGGGGGTTTTGCTATCTCCAAAACTTTCTGCCCCTTTTCTTCAAGTACCCTTGAAAGGATCTTTGGTTTCTTCGGAGCCTTAGGTTTTGCAGGTGCCAGCTTAGTGAAATCACAATCATCTGGAGAGATGACTTGCTTTTTCCTCTTTGGCGTGTAAGCTGACAACCAAGGTGGTAGCAGAGAAGTATTCACATTGGAGTCCATTCCTACCACTGGTGTTACTGGAACTGTACTTGTGCTGGTGGTAGAAACAATAGGCGGGGTGTTGGTAAAAACCGCACCTGTTACATTGGCACTTGAAACTTGCTCAGTATTCATCACAAAATGATCAAACATAGAAGTATCTCCTATATCAAATGACGAAGAAGACAAACTAGGAATTGAATCGGAAGAATGGAGAACATTTTCAAAAGTGCCTTGGGGATTATCAAAAATTATTTTAGGAGGAGAGGGGGATTCAGAGGAAGGAATGATAATGGGGGAAGCAGGCACAAGGGGTGCAACAGGCGTATTGTCTTGTGGAGACAAGGCCTTTTTATCTTGTTGCTCTGAATCCTTGTCTTCAACATCCATCTCTTCTGTAACTGGCTCTTCAGTTGTTGGATCCTCGGCCGCTGGCTCCTCAACTTCCATATCTTTCGCTTCAGGTTCCTCCTCAACAACTTTTGCTTTCTTTGTTACAAATCTGATTTTAAGTTTATGTGTTTTAGAGGATGATGGAGCATCACTCTTATTCTTCGTTCTGTTTTCAACCCTCTTACCAGTCTGCTCTTGTACTTCAGTTTCTGAACCAGTGAGGAATTCCTTCAGCGTAATTCCTTTATCTTCCAGCCACTTATTGGTGTTAGCCAATATGGGTTCAAATCTCTTCCTTAGCGAAGTCAACTCCTTTTGGGACCATTGAATTGGAGGTAGAGGAGTACCAGCTATCTGTTCTGCTTCATACTTGGCATCAACCAATTCGCCATCATCCACAAGGTCTTCTGGAATATCAGCAAGTCCCAGATATTCAATTTGATCTAGAGACAGCCTGCTATAGTCCAGTTTCCTGATGTCTTCTTCTGTCCTCACATATATCCAGACATCTTCCACCATGGGTTCATGGAACTGTGTTTTCCTCTTGATTTTATCCTTTACGCCCCGGTAATCAAACTTTGGTCTCCTCTTGAATTGCTTCATGGTGACCAACTGCATTTCCATCTCCATAGCTCTTGCCTTTGCGGCAGTCAATACTGAGTATCTACCGATTTCTACAGGAAATCTGAATCCGGGCTTCTTGAGTTCCATCTGTTTGTTATGCACAACAATCATTTGCCTGCACAACTCCATCAAGACCAATCTATCTGAAGGAAACCTTGGAAGCATATAAGGGTAGCCTTGGAAAAAGCCAACCCTTAAGTAGGAGAAAGATGGAAATTGCAAAAACATACAACCAAAACCATTAACCACTGTCCATGCCTCATCTGAAATTCTTCTCTGCTCTAGTTGGGGATTAAAAAGACACAAGAATACAGCAAAGAATGCATCATTCACTCTCCTGAAATGGTGAATTGAACCTTTCAACATTATTTGAGAATAATACTGGTATACTGGAACTACTCTCCTATCCCCTTCTGATGATAATCCCAGAAAAATCCTCATGGAGGCTGCAATGTATACCAGGTAGGAAGTCATGAAGAACTTGGAGGTAGTGGATACCTTCGTCAGCTGATCATGCAAAGCGTTACTGATTTGCTCTCCCTAGAAAATAACCTGCTTGCCTTGGAGTATGACCTTAATGAAGGGATACATCCATTCATGAAATTGTGAAGAGGATGACAAACCTCTTATCCTGCTGAGGAGGGTAATCAAATCACCAACTTCTTCCACAAAATCGCTTCGAGGAAAGCTACGTGGCCATCTAGACAAACTTGACCTCGCAATCTTCAACCATTTGTTGTTGATTACTTTCTTTGCCTTCTCTGGATTCTTGTCATATTCCTTTTGAGCTTCGATGAAATCAAGCTTCAACACCTCTGTTGCAGGAGGACACATGAACACCTTGTCAATGAACTCAGGATCCAACCTGATTATTACATTACCATTGGCGTCCACCACAGCTCTGATATCTTTGTTGTAGAAATGGGCACACTGAAGGACAAATTCTGTATTGTGAGCCGCCACCGGGAAGGAGGAAACCAGATGAATATTACTTTCCACTATCTTCCTCATCATAGCACTGGGGTTGTTTGACTTGGTTCTCTCTACAAACTCAGCCATATCACCATGGCAAATCTCTGTATCTCTAATATCCTCAACATTAGAGTGGACTGAGGTGATTAGGAAAACACCTTGATATTTGTACTTCATAGCTTTTACCTTCTTCGGGGACAAGTCAGTCATTTGGACAAACTTTTACCGTGAAGAAGTTTGACGTCGAACGGAGCTCCGCAGAAGAAACTGCAACAGAAATCATGATCATGCAATCAGGGAAAATATGGGCAATCTGGGAAAATTGCATGTTGACGATCACGACTATGGGAGTGCGCTTGAAAAAGGGCTATAGTGCGAGCTGGCCAAGAATCAGAGGAGAAGCGGGCTCGGGAAAATGAAATTAGAAATTTTCCAGTGTTAGGAAAATTTGAGATATTTTTTGCACGGGCGGCAAAATTCGCCGCCCTTGCATATGAGGGTTTTGGTATATATTTGCATCGGCGGCAAATTTTGCCGCCTTTGCATGTGTTGTGGAAAATTTGGTACGAGCGGCGGATTTTACCGCTATTACATGCAAAGGAATGAAAGGTTGTATGAGCGGCAAATTTCGCCGACACTGCATATTGATAACCAGTTGTAAGTTCATTGCTTTTCGATGTTCCGTCGGTGAATTTTGTCGACACCACATGGGGGAAAGTTCTATATATGCCCGAGCGGCGAATTTCGCCGACAATGCACATCGAAAAGTGGATTGAGGTTCTAGCGGTGAACTGGGGCACTGTTACATTTGATTAACACCTGCGAGTCTATGTGCGGGGGTCGGGATGTTCGCCGTTTTATCACTTGGCAAGGGTTACATGGTCTCCGAGCAGGCTCGGTGAAATCCGCCGTCAATGGGATGTGTGCGAGGGTTCAGAGTATCAATACAATACAAGCCCTAGGGTTTTCGGGAGTAAAACCTAGGGTTTTCACAGGGTCGACAACACAAAACGAAAACAACAGACTCTAAACAAAAATGAAAACGTAAATAAAAACTAAAAACAAACATCAAACGCAAAATACCTATGATAAACTTTAAAGAAAAGGTAGAACGATGAATGAAAGGTAAAACTTACCCGTGCTTGAAGTGGAAACCCTAAGGATAGATCCGTCGGTGAATTGGAATGGTGTGATCAAGCAAGCGTCGAGAGCATTGGTAAATGAAACAAAGACCTTTGTTATAAGGAAATGACAAGTGAAAACGAGAGTCATAATGCTTTTAAAAGGTTAAAACCAGAGTTTAGATGCCTGGCACGAGTGGCCATTAATGGCACTCGACGGCAGAATCCCGAAGATCTCGTTCGGGCGGCAATTTCGGCCGCTATGACATCCTTGTTGACAAACGTGCGACGTCGGCGAAAAAGGCCGCCCTTACATGGGCCAGGTGACTCCAATGAAAGATATGCGATGGCAGTGAATTTTACCGCTCTCGCATATTTGAACTCAAAGCGATGTAATTTCGGCAAATTTTGCCGACATTACATCGCAAAACAAAAAACAAGCTAAGTAATATGTAAGAGCGGCAAATTTTGCCGCTCTTGCATATCAAGAGTCGAAAAATTTACAAACTTAAAAAAAAGACGACTAAAATTAACATCCTAACCAATTTACGACTTGGATTTTCCTCACAAATATCGAGAAATTAATTCAAGGAAACGTCGCAAACGAGTTTTAAAATGTCAACTGACCTCACACGAGAACAAGAAAATCTTTTCTCAATTTGCGATCTTAGAGTGTAGATTCACGAAACGGACAAGTTTCGTGGGGTTGTCTACAAAAACGAGCGTAGCTGATTTTGAGAACAACACTGATTCACCGCCCCCCCTCTCAGTTATCAACAATTGGTATCAAAGCGGGGTTCCTTTGAAGAGAGCTTAACCGCTTGAGGAGATCCAGGATGTCGTCATATAAGAAGGACAGTCTGAAGTTTGATGGAACCAACTTCACTCTCTATAAAGGCTGCATGAAATGTCACTTGGAGTGTATGGGAAAGGCATACTTATCCATGGTCACAAAACCCTATGTACCTCCGCAGGGTGGTCCGACAACTCTGAATGAAATCACAGATGCTGAAAACAATCTGCAGACCAGAGAAGCTCTTCTAAGTGCCTTGACTGACTCTGAACTCTCAAATGTTATTGACCTACCACCTGCATATGAGATCTTGGTTAAACTGGAACTTCTACATGAAGGAGATGAGTTTGTTAAGAGTGCAAGATTGCAAAGTCTCAAAGGGAAATTTGAAAGATTGAAGATGAGAGATGATGAAAATATCACTACCTTTATGCCAAGGGTAAATGAGCTGGTGTGTGGAATCAGGAATGCTGGTGAAACTTTGGATGAAAATGAGATTGTTTGCAAAATTCTAAGATCTCTTCCTGCTGCCTACAAAATCAAGGTTGCTACCATTGATGAATTCAGAGCCCATACAACTGTCACAAGAGAGCAATTGGCTAGCAAACTGGTTGCTTTTGAAATGACCGAGTTTGGAGATGATCACCCCAAGACTGAATCTGCATTCAAAGCCAGTGCCTATATGAAAGGCAAACAAAGATTTGATCCGGGAGAGAACTCTTCAAGGAAGCTATCATGGTATGAACAATCAAGGAAAGATATGGAAGAGGAAGAAGCAGAAACAGCTCAACTTGAAGCCCTCATTGCAAAAAGACTGCCAAGAGGATCCGGTAAGTATGAAGGAAAATTACCTTTTAAATGCTTCAATTGCAATAAGATAGGTCACTTTGCCTCAAGATGTCCAGAAAGATCTACAAGGTCAGATTCTAATAGACAAAGGTTTCAAAAGAATTGTTATTATGTTTATGAAGAAGTTGATAATGAAGGAGTAACAGATGATGAATCAGAGATAGGAGACAAATCCAGAAATGAATGGGTGTTTATTGCTATCAAGGAAGAAGATCCAATATCTATCAATCATAAGGTTGAAGAAAGAGCTTTGGCTACCCAAGTCCAAGAAAAGGATGATTGGGTTATTGACAGTGGATGCTCTCACCATATGACCGATGACAAGAACAAGTTCTTAGGGTTGGAAAGATATGAAGGAGGAGTGGTAAAGTTTGGTGATAATTCAGCTGGTAGAATCAAAGGTAGGGGAACTATTTCTTTTGATGGAAAGAACAAAACTGGTAATGTATTGTATGTTGAAGGATTGAAGCACAATCTTCTCAGTGTTGGATAGTTAGTAGACAAAGGTTATGATCTCTGGTTCAAAAATGGAAGATGCATGATCTTTGAAAGCTTTGGAACTGAGATTGCATCCGGTACTCAAACAAAAGGTAATATCTTCCATCTAGTTGGTTCTAATAAAAGTTGTTTGTTTTTTCAAGTGGATCAGAGTTGGTTATGGCATAGAAGGATGTGTCATGTAAATTTTGATAACATCATCAAAATAAGCAATACTCAGGCTGTTAGAGATCTTCCAAAATTAGTAAAACCTACAAATGGTTTGTGCAAAGAATGTCAGCTAGGTAAACAGAGCAGAGTTTCATTCAAAAGCAAAGATTAGTCCTCTACCGGATTATTGGAACTAGTTCATACTGATTTATGTGGTCCGACAAGAGTCAAGAGTATGCAAGGTGATAGATACTTCATGTTACTAATTGATGATTATTCTCAGATAATGTGGGTCACCTTTCTGAAAGAGAAGTCAAAAGCCTTTGAAAAGTTCAAAATCTTCAAAGCTATGGTAGAGAATCAAATCAGATTAAAATTGAAGTGTCTGAGGTCTAATAGAGGTGGTGAATTCACTTCCAGTGAGTTCATAGACTTTTGTGAGAAGCATGGCATAAAGAGATAGTTGTCTGCTCCTAGGACTCCACAGTAGAATGGAGTAGTTGAAAGAAAGAACCAGACCATCCAGGAAGCTACCAGGACAATGATGTTGGAAGCAAATGTTCCTCAGATGTTTTGGAGAGAAGCTATCAGCACTGCAGTCTACACTCTCAATCAAGTTCAAATCAGAAACAATACCGGTAAGACCCCCTATGAACTTTGGTTTGGCATCACTCCTACTGTGAGATATTTCAGAGTATTTGGTAGCAAGTGTTATATTAAAAGAGATGAAGATCTAAGAAAGTTTGATGCTAGAAGTGATGAAGGAATTTTTTTGGGTTACTCCACTCAAAGCAAAGCATACCGGTGTTATAATAAGAGGCTGAGAAAGATGATAGAAAGTACTAATGTGAAAGTTGATGAAGGAATTGAGAAGCCCTCAAGATTTTATGAGTTTGATGAAGATGATCAAGATGATGTTTAGGTTCAAGGAGCTCAATCCTCTCTGGTAAGTCAGAGTCAGACTGATCCGGTTAATCAGGAAGAAGAAATAGGTCTGACTGAGCATGATCAAGAAGCAGCAGTGCAAGATACTCCCAAAATTCTAAGGTATGTAAGACTGAACCACTCTGAAGATCAGATCATAGGTGATAGAAGCAAAGGTGTGCAAACTAGGAGGAATGTTGCTCAAAATCCAGATGAATGTTGTCTGATTTCAAAGATTGAACCTAAGACAATAAATGAAGCCTACAATGATGAAAATTGGACCAAATCTATGGAAGAAGAGTTGATGCAAATTGAGAAAAATCACACTTGGGATCTTGTTTCTAGACCTAGTAACAAGAATGTGATTGGAACCGAATGGGTCTTCCGGAACAAACTAAATGAAGATGGTGAAGTAATCAGAAATAAAGCTAGATTAGTCTGCAAAGGCTACTCTCAAATAGAAGGGATTGATTTTGATGAAACTTTTGCTTTGGTGGCAAGAATTGAAGCAATCAGACTATTTCTTGCATTTGCTGCCTTCAAAGATTTCAAAGTGTATTAGATGGATGTCAAATCTACTTTTTTGAATGGTGATCTAGAAGAAGAGGTGTACATTGAACAACCAGATGGATTTCAGTTATCTGAGAATGGTGATATGGTCTGCAAATTGAAGAAGGCACTATATGGTCTAAAGCAAGCTCCAAGAGCATGGTATGAAAGGCTGGACAAATATCTTTTGAAGATTGGTTTCAATAAAAGTACTGCTGATAGTAATCTATATTTTAAAATTGATCGTGAAAACATCTTGATTGTTGAAGTATTTGTAGATGATATCATTTTTGGGGGAAGAGACAGTATGTTAAAACTTTTGCAAACCAAATGAAAAGTGAGTTTGAAATGTCAATGCTCGGTGAAATGAATTTCTTCTTGGATCTGCAAATCACTCAGACAAAGAAAGGAATCTTTATCTCTCAGACCAAGTATGTGAAAGAACTATTGAAGAAATTTGGAATGGAAGATTCAAAGCCAATGAACACTCCTATGGCTACCGGATGTAAGTTGAGTAAAGATGATGACTCTCCTAAGATAGATCAGACAAAGTACAGATCAATGATTGGTGGATTATTGTATCTCACACAGACTAGACCGGATATAATGCAGGCAGTTGGTCTTGTGGCAAGATTCCAGGCTAATCCCAGAAAATCTCATGTTATGACAATCAAAAGAATTTTTAGGTACTTGAAAGGAATAGTTGACTATGGTCTATGGTATCCCAGAGATCATGACTTTTCTCTTCATGCATATACAAATGCAGATTGGGTAGGAGATGTGGATGATAGGAAGAGTACAAGTGGAGGAGCTTTCTTTTTGGGAAAAAAGTTGGTTTCTTGGCTAAGCAAGAAACAAGATGCAATATCTCTATCTACAACAGAAGTAGAATACATTGCAGTAGCAGGTAGTTGCACTCAACTCTTGTGGATGAAGCAAATGTTAAGAGATATTCAAGTAGAATATGAGGAACCTATCACAATTTTCTGTGATAATTCAAGTGCAATAAATATTTCTAAGAATCCGATATTACATTCTAAGACCAAGCATATATCTATCAAATTTTATTTTCTGAGAGAACAAGTGAACAAAGGTGAAGTTAGATTAGAGTTTGTGCCCTCCAAGGATCAGCTTGCAGATATTTTTACTAAACCTCTTCCCAAGGACTCTTTTGAGTATCTCAGGGAGAAGTTAGGGGTCATGGCCCCTCCGGTGATGCATTAGGATGCACTGTTGTGCATCAGTCCAGTGGATATCACAGTCATATCTTGTGATCTAGATTGATGATGTGGAGCTGCTACTAAGGGGGAGCAGTTGGTATGATTCTGATGTGTTGGAATTGCAAGTATGAGCCCTTTGCCATTGATGTCAAAGGGGGAGAGAAGACATGTGAAAAACAACTGGTTGATGATCAAAGGGGGAGCAGTAAAGGAAGAGAAGACATGTGAAGAGTTGTTGCTGATAGGGGGAGCTGTGGCAAAAAGGAGAAGTTCTTGTCTTGATGGTTTTTCACATCATATGTTGCCATCAATGACAAAGGGGGAGATTGTTGCAAGTATGAGGTTAACAGTGTTGTCATTGATGTCAACATACTCATATTGCATTGGTAAGAAGGATTGGATGAGTTGTGTGCTATTGTTATTGAGGAAATCAGTCTCCATCTGGAATAGTGAAGAACAGTGATGAGAAGAAGAAAATAGGTTGAGTATCAAAGGATGCAGATTAAAGGGTTTGTAGATATGAGTCTTGAGATGTTCCAGTTATGATTTTAGAGGTCCGCATAAAGATCTGAATAAGTTATGGCTGTTTGTGTGGAACTGGTTCTGGTAGGTGTTCATTGGTGACAGAGGGTCACACAAAGGTCCGGTGTGATCTGGAATTGTATCTTCCTATTCTGCAGATTGAAAGGAGTGTTTGGGATGTCCTTGTGATGTGTCATCTTGATGTGTGAATGGTTTGGAGGTCTGGAAGTACCTTTTGCTTTATGACAGTGGTGGTAGTGTGTGTTCTTGAAGTTTCGGATGATGAAGAGAAGAATTCTGGTAAGCTGATGAAGTGCGGATGTTCTTGATGATTCAGGGAAGGTTGTGATGATCATTGGATCATGTCCAGTTCATGTTGGCAGTCTGCATTGAAGTTAGAGTTTGGATTTGATGTAATGACCACCGTTGTTGGTGTTCTTTCGGAGACAGGCTGACCGGATGTATTACACGCCTTGCAAATGATCTTGTGGATGTTTGCCGACTTAGATGGATGTTCCTAAGTCGATGCCTCATATAAATAAGGGTTTGTGAATTCAATTTGAAGTGTGTGTGGTGTGGATGAGTGTGGCATAGCAAAGAGAAGTGCGAAAGGCAGAGCAAGTGTTTTGGGCTTAAATGGAACTGATCCAGACATGGTAAAGATGTCATTGTCCAGTTCAAGATTGTGATTCTTATCACTTTGTAGACAATGTGTCTCTTGTAGGCAGTGTGCCTCTTTGTGAGCAGTGTGCTCGGGCAGTGAGCCCTAATTGGCAGGTGCCATCTTTTTCTTATTCTTCTAACAAAGAATAATCCTTGGGTTAATCACCTCGTGGTTTTTCCCTTAACCAGGTTTTCCATGTCAAAATCTTGGTGTCTCATGTGTTGATGTTTATCTACTCTGATGTTTATGGTTTATGCTTTCATGAATGGTTAAATTGCTATGCTAATAAATAACATAGTGGATCTGATTGTTTTGAGTTGAAAGAAAGTTTAGGATAACTGATTCACCCCCCCTCTCAGTTATCAACATGATAGACATAACAAGAACCATGAAATTGAGAAGAGTTATACCTGATAGAATGATATTGTCCGGTAGATGAAGATCTTGAAAAACTGTTAGTTCTTCTTCCCCCAACATCAACAGTTTTATCCTTTGCTTTCTTCTTGTCTTCATCAAAAATAGTAGAATGATAATTACAATCTATCTTCTGTCTAAGAGTCTACCTAACCTTGAAACTCTTCCCATCTGCTTTTGCAAACACTGTTTCATCTTTAACACCAGAGCTTTCCCCTTTTTCATATCCTAAGCCAAAATGATCCTTGTAGTTTTTCTAACTACTCAATATGCTATCTAAAGCATTTGTGCCTTTCACAAACTTTGTATTTTGACAACATCCAGACTTTTCTTTAGATTGACAACTTCACTTTGAAGTTTCAAACATTCAATTCTACTCACCTCAAGATCAGAATTTGTTACATCTATTATTCTTTTTGCTTCCTCAATTTTAGTCTTTAGATTGATAATCAATTTATTAGACTCATCAGCTTGTTTCTTTAAGTTAACAACCTGATTTATTGCTTCTTCAAACTCTAAAGAAACTTTTGCCAAATTTGAACATACCTTGTCATTTGTATCTTTTTCTTGTTGAAGCTGAAACTTTAATGCCCGGTTCTCTTTTTCGAGATGCTTGTTCATTTCTAGAGCACATAAAAGTTCTCCTTCAATATCCACTTCACAGTCATTTTCATCAAACTCCTGTACATCTTCTTGTACAAAGAAATCTCTTTCAGCATCATCAATCTCAACAAAGTCATTTTCTTTATCACATTTTGTACCAACATTCAGGGGTGACTCATTTCTAAACTTGACCACATCAACTTTTTGCTTGACAACTTTCTTTTCCTTATTTCTTCTACCTTTTCCCATGGTACTCCACTATCAGGATCTACCCAAGATGGTTAGACTTCAAATAGGGAACCTACACTCTGATACCACTTGTTGGAGTACACAAGACACTGAGAGGGGGGGTGAATCAGTGTATTATAAAACAAACTTGTTTTTAGTAACACCTAATTAACTTTTACCAACTGTGAACTTCAACCTTGAATGGTGAAAGCAAGACATTCATTTAAGAACCAAGATGAACTATCAAACCAACTTGTGAGCATGAAAGGACAGAACAACTATTTGTGAACTATGAAGAATCATTAGAACAATTCATCAAGACAAACAATAGAGACAAATTGTTACTTCATTGGACTGGGATAAGTATCAAAGTATTATGCATTTGTACTGATTTACTATGAGCATCATATAATAGTTAAATTATGAAATAATCAACAAAAACTCATGAGCAAAACCTCTGGGGCATAAAAACCACTTGAAAAATGCCTCACTAGCAAAGCCTCATTGGCAAAGGTCATTTCTTGTCTCACTGACTTGACCTTACAATATATGTTTAAATCATGAAGAAAAATAAATGTAGAGGGACACTCTATTTCACTGATCCTCAATCTCTGATCTAATATCAATGATAATGCATTCAGTCATCTATCCTTAACATTACATCAGGTGTATACACAACCACACACAATTTCTATTCAAAGCACTTTTTATACATTTCACAATGTCTTCCTCTAAAATAGTTTGAAAAGATAACCATTTCCATAAAACTATTTCAGGTAATAACTGAATATTAAACCATAGTTTAGGGTCGAACTAACCCAAGCATAAACCAATGTCATCACTTTCAAGTAATCTGAAAGAATAAACAATGTGTCACTTTTGCCTCAAAGTGTCATTATCGTTTGTGCACCACATAACCATGATTAACAATAAATATTCAAACTGTCCTTATCAGTGAATGATCAAACTGTTCATGTTTACCAAAGCTTAACCCATATTGTCAATGTTCGAACAGGTGCCACATAAGCACTAGGGTTACTCAAACAAAGTTTAAAATAATACTAATCATTTCACTAGTGATTGTCAAACAAATGTAACAATAGTAAATCTTAACAAAAACACTATTAACCCATTTACAAACTGCACCCATAACCTGAAATAGAAACCCTCAACCAAAAACATGACTTCATTATTAACTTTCATAATCAAAACCTTAAGATCTTGATTAAGAAAATGAAATAAATCATAACCAAGAATACTATTAAGGAGAGATAACACTTGAAACTCATGAACGAATCAGCAAATTGTGTTGTGCCCTCAAACTATGAGAACCACCATAACTCCCTGAGTTCAAAGATTGACTTTGCTATCAATGGCCACACTCCTCAAGTTCACTAGCACCTCAGCAGGTCAACCATCAAACCTTCAAAAGATACACCTCAAAATGCCAGGATAACATAATCAAACCCTAACATGCGAAGTTGGGCAACCGAATGATGAAAAGAAGTGTTCAAATGAAAAATTCTAAATGCTTTCTGATCCACATAACCGGTGGTGCCAGTTAACCCTAAAGTGGCTGACCATATCATTCCACCTTAAAACCTTTTTAACCTTCCAAAGAAAAATAGAAACTTGCTCAACTGGTTATATACTTAAAAGTGCCCAATGATAATATTAAAAACAACTTTGCATAAGAACCTTTATCCTTTAGCAAAATGAAACAAATGTTTCCCTTAAAAAATGTTAACTATGTGCGGACAAGTAACCATGGTCCTTGTAAAGAGTAATGCTAGGAAATTATGTGCTCAACTTGCAAGAACAACCTTGAAGATAACTTATCAAATTATGCAATTCCTGCCTTAGGTATCTTTTGCAAAATAACATGCTAGCCTTTAAAAACAATATTACACCATGCTAATTGAACCAACCAAGCACCAAACTGAATCATGCTAAACATGATCATAAAAGATGTCAAACTGAACATGATATGCCATAACACCATAGTATAATACCAATGATATCAACTGAGCAAAGCTTGCAAAGCATGATAATCAAAGCATGAAGCATATCAACTGAACCAAACACTGATCAAGATCAAAGGCTCCAAGTTGGACATCACTGCCAACAAATATAATGCCAACTGAACTAATTCAAGCTGGATACCAAGCCAACCACTATGAATACCAACTGAGCCAACAAATCATGTGTCATCCAAAAGGAACCATATGAGTTTGTCACCATAACTAAAACAAGGTGATGCCATAGAACTGAAACAAGATGCCAATTGTATGCTCATGTATGTCAAACCATCATATGAATATGAACAAGTTAGGGAATCAAAGTCACCATGAATAGCAACTATACATATACCAACGTCACCGTCAAATGCCACACTGTCAAGATACCATGGCCAACCATATCCAATCAATAGAGATTGTGTCTTTGATATCCAATCAAAAGAGATTGTGTCTTTGACATTAAGGACAACAACTAAGGACAACACAAGCCCCCGGGAAGCTCCAAAAAACCTGCGAGAAAATTCTAACGTGTAGGTGGGAATTTTCTTGGCCTTTAAAGTACCAAGAAAATTCCCACCCACACATTAGACTTTTCTTGTTACTTTTCTTAGTCTAACGAGAAAGCTAGTCAACCGAAAAGTTTTAGAGGGAAGTTCCACACTGGTTCCTTAGCCGAATCATTGAATTTAATACTATAGAATCAATGGAATGGAAGCATCTAAATATCCAAATTCCCAAGAAAATTCCCATTTCGTTAGTACAAAAATCGTTGCCTCATTCTGATATTATCAACCGCGAAGGGATTCTGTCTTCCTACAATGTAGTTAGTGCCGTGCTTTATCTGTCAATCATAGAGTTTTTCAAGAAAGCGTGTAATTTTTTCCTTGTTCTGAGTCATGAATCGATTTTGCTGACTTGAGGGAGTTGGAATCTATTTAAATATTAGTGATCTAAGAGAGCGAATAGCAAAGATCAGGAGCATCTTTCCTTCTGAAATCTAAGCTGTTTATTGTTAATAAATACCCACGGCCCGCTTCTTCCCTGGGAAATCTATTGTTTCCAATGGAGAAAGTTCCTGTGTTCTGTTTGTTCTTCGCTCTCTCCGTGTCTGTTGCTTGCGCTGGAATAGACAATGTTTTCTCTTCAATGACAAGCCCTGCCATGTCACCGTCTCCTGCGCAGATGTTACTGCTCTGGCACCTTGCGACTCCTTTGCAGGGTAAATGTTATTACTATTTGATGTAATTTCAACATATTTTGATCTACTTCTAGTTTTCCAAAAAAAAATTAAGTTTCAATGTAAATTTGTTGGATATGGTTTTTTTTTTTTTTTTTTTTTTTCGCTTACTGTTAATTAGTAGCAGGGAACATTTTGTGTATACAAAGATCTTCGGTGGAAATTTTTTTTTTTTTTGAAAAAATGAATGCTTTTTATTTCTATTTCATTTACATGTTTATGAGAGGTCAGGTGTTCAAATCCTGCATGGGTAGGGTATGTATGTCTCATATTAGAAGCACAGTTAGGTGCAGTGCCTCCTACATACTGAGAGTATGAGAGTGTCATATATTATAAGCCACTTAGATTATAAAAGGATCCATTTTCATTTTCATACAGGAATAATTAGTTTATGTGGAAGCTTTGAAACAATAAGTATTTATTCATTTTCAATTCATTATGTTATGGAAAAAAATGATTTCAAACAATTTTGTATTTTCTGGCAAGCATTTGTAAAAGCATGGAACACAGCATGCAGAACGCCATCAGCCATCTTGTTAGTGCCAGCCAACAAGAAATTTGTTGTAAACAATTTGGTTTTTCAAGGGCCTGTCAACCTGGCTTCATTCTTAAGGTCTATAATTTAAAAAGACAAATGCTTATTCTAATGCTTATTCTATTTGTAATGCTTATTCTATTTGTAGTGACTGATTTTATTAGTTCCTGCCTTTGGCAGGATTACTAATGCATCTCTTGGATGCAATATTTCAATTTATTTAACCAATAGCCATCCAGAATTAAAAAATCTGAGCAAAATACTATAGTCATTTTTTTTTGGGCTATTTATTAATAGGGAAAATGTGAATTATGTTTTTCCCTATTGGATGATACTTGAAACAGTAATGCAAAAAATCAATTTTTAATTTTCAAAAAATGAATTAATTGGTGAGGATAATTCATTGAATTGATGAAGTGACAGCATGTATTAATTGGAGAAAACGGTGGAAGCGCTGGGTATTATGGAGGGTGTGCAATCAATGGCGGAGAGACTACTTTTTAATTAATGATTCTTAATTATCTTTAATAGCTCAGTGTGATATTCATACGAATTCACAGCTCATTACTTACAATATGCAGAAGATAGTGACATTCAGGTAATTGTTTTTCGTTCGGATTTTATTAGAGGTTTTCCATTACAGTCTTTTTACCAGGTAATTCTTCATTCAAGTTTTATTATAAGTTTTTTGTTAAGCTTTTACGAGATTTATAACCCTCTCAAACTGCTCCATTTTGCTTCCCCTGTTTGTCAAATCTTCTGTGTAAACTGGGTTCTTTTGTTTACCCTGGTTTAAACAAAAAATAAGAAATGTATGCACTGCAACAAATTCTCAGGAATTCCAATATGAAGGGAAGCGAATAAATTTATTCAAGGCAAGAAATCAAGCCCTTCATATTGCTCT
The DNA here is from genome assembly GCA_027924645.1 of Cunninghamia lanceolata. NCBI lineage: Eukaryota > Viridiplantae > Streptophyta > Pinopsida > Cupressales > Cupressaceae > Cunninghamia > Cunninghamia lanceolata. Next base: position 1,288,257 of record BSBN01000286.1, on the reverse strand, counting down.
TGAGTCTGACCCACAGTAAGGATTTTTTTTGGTTTTGTTTTGTTTTTCTCGAGTTTCTCAAATTGTCTCATTCTTCTAGTATAAATAAATTTCATTCTATTATAATATTTGACCAAAATTTTCTCTGTTCAGGATCTGGTTAATATTTTGGATTCTTTTCCTACACTTCTATATAATTTGAAAGCAGCATAGCTTATTATAAACAATGATGTTATCTAATTATATATTTATCTGCATACTAAATTTTTCTGTAACTTTTTTACTTTTAGAGGTTGGGTAGATAGAACCTGAAACAATAGAAATAAATGCGCCTGTGGCTAGTAAGCTGCTCCTCTGAACATGGACACCTGATAAGAAGTTCTCTCACATGTAATGGTTGCAGGATATGCACAAAATGGATTTGTTGAAAAAGCTTTAGAAATTTTCAAGCAAATGCAAATGGCAGGTGTAAATCCAGACTCCACAAATCTTTGCCAGCATCGTCCCTGCCTGTGCCTGTGTATTGAAAGTTTTCCCACAATATAAGTAAGCATATAACTTTAGATCATTGGGATCATAAAACTAATCTATACTTATTAATAATTGTAAGCATTCAGAACTGCATGAGAATACATTTCTCTTTTCTACGTTCTGGTTTTCCCTTAATTGTGCTGAGCCCTCAGTTCGTCATTACACTGACCTAACCATTTCAGCATGACTTTCGTTAATTAAATATATTGTGCAAACAAATTCTCTAGAAACATTGACGGCTATATCATTTGAAGAAGCATTTAACATCATTACAAAATGAATTTCTATCAAATTAAAAATTTTAAGTGGTACCAATGAACAAATTTGTTTGAATAGGATAGAATTTGTGTGACTCCTGAAAGATAGCAGTTTTGGTGGACAGAAAATGCAACTTTAGGATTTTAACTCTTGTTGTCTCTTCCTCAAATTCCAATCAATAAAGTCCAGAGCTTTCTTATCACTATCACTCAGGATTGTAGTGCTCCCAATACTCATGGCTTCGGACAAGCTGATCTAATGAAAAAAAAAACTAAAACTATGTCCTAAAGGACATGGATGAAGACGAGGATCCCTGAGTCACACTACCAAATGGAATGCATGCAAGACTGAATGACTGTATGATGTCATGTGTCTTATTAAAATTCAAAACATTTCTCCGCCCCTTTCGGCCCGTTTCTTTATTTCCCTGAATTAACGTTTTTTCCTGTCATTTTTCCTGATTTATTATGTTGTGTCGGTTAATGTCTGGATTTCCAAATTCCGATGTATGTCTATCCTTTAACGTCGGATAAAAATGGCGGCAACTCTTTACAGAGTCGGGGATTTTTTAAATAGTAATTTAAAAATATATTATATTATCTTGAAATTTTATATTGTAATAATTTAATAATAATTCCAATTCAACAGAGTATTATTTGTAGTTTTGTAAACCGTATTATGTAGATATATTAGAGTTTCAAACTGTCTTTGACACCACTTTTTATTAGGGTTAGCTGAACAGTTCCAAACTTCCAATGATCAAATTAATTAATAATAAATATATCTGTATCCAGGTGAGACATAAATTTGTTTAAATCGAATAGTTCCAAACTTCCAATGATCAAATTAATTAATAATAAATATATATGTATCCAGGTGAGACACAAATTTATTTAAATCGAATTGCTCCACCTGTGGACTACATTGAGACTATCACTCTTGCGTTTGCTCTAATATGTAGATGGTTTCTCACAATATCTGATTTCTACATGATATCAAAATGATCAACCAATTTTTAGCTCTTTGGCAACAATGGTTATGTCAATTAAAAGTATTGAAAGCTTTGGGATTTACAAAGTATAATTATACCGGGTATTGTGAAACCAATTTTTAGCTCTTTGGCAACAATGGTTATGTCAATTAAAAGTATTGAAAGCTTTGGGATTTACAAAGTATAATTATACCGGGTATTATGATTAATCGTGGACAAACTGAAGTTTTAGAGAAATACTTTATTTGCTAGATGACCATTGAAAGGGGTGCCTCTATATTAATGTAATGCTAAATCGTCTAAACTTCATGTGAAACAAATGTTGTGACAACCTATACAATTATGTTTTTCAATTTTAATGGCCTGGGCATAATTTAAATCTTTGAACACATACAAATCACAGTAAAAAATATAAAAATGGTGAATAATCAATTACAATTGCTCTTTTACCATCGTTACACTATTTATGTGCTTAAATACAACAGTATCACTCAAAGCTCAAATCTATATATTTTTAAGAAAACTGAGAAACTTACCTATAAATTAAAACAGTTTTTTTAAAAAGTATAGCACAACCATTGCTATAATAAAGTTCCATATTATAGGAGGAGTAAAAAAGTGCCACCAGGCCTACAGTTTGATGATCTCTACTTTTGATATGAAAATTCTATGGCTGTTCTTAAATGTCATCCATTTTAAAGTTAAATGTCAATTTTGGTCAATAAAAAAAGAGTAAATATTTACCAATTTTTAGTATGAAGTGTAAAATTGTTATTTACTATTTAACTATTGAATAGGATGATATTAAATAAAAATATTTTATTAAGTCCTATTAATCATAAATATTAAATATTTCTTCATCTAAATAAATGTTTGTTTGAAATGAATATGGTAAGACTATTTATATACCACTGTGTATAAAATATTATTTCTGGAAACAATTATATTAGAAACTTTCACAAACCATCTATACACTCATAACTATTATAGTATTAAACTATATAATTGGCAACTGTATATACTAATCAAATCAAATCTCACATATTTTATAACAAACATTTATTATTCACAATTAAAGTGTTAAATTTTTATAGATTTTGGTCTTCCATAGTCTATGACAATCAAAAGAGCATATGGAAAGAATAGTGACTTGTGTACATTTCTTGAATGCCTCATCATATTAGTATACATTCACACTCAAAAAATAAATAAAAATACTTTGGTTTTCAACACTTTTAAAAATACAAAATGTAGTATAGAGAATATTAATTTTTAGAAATTTATTTGTATAAGGAGCATCTAATAGTGAGAGGAGTAATATTTTTTAAAGGGTTCAAATATATTCTAGGGCATTACTATATTGTTTTAAATAAAGTCAAACATTCAAATAAAAAATTGACTAGATAAATCATTATTTACAAGTTACTATCTAGTCCTTTTTTATTATTTCTCTATAATTATAAATTTGTAAATATGAAGAAAATAGAACAATTGTAAGAGAATGAAGAATAACAATTAGTTAGTTACTTTTAAAATTTACACAAAACAAACACTGCAAATTTACTATTACAATCAAATGTAATTTTCTAAATAAATACATTTAAAATTAAAAAATATTCAAGATAATCTTATATTTTAAAATTTAAAAACATTTTAAAAACAAAAAAAATATTTTTATTCTATCTTTCAAAAAATATTCTTAGTTAATTTCATTTATTCAATTAAATTCTACTACAAGGTTTTTAAGCTCAAGAATTTGCATTATAAACTAGTAAGTTTTATTTGTTTGTTATCAGTTAAACACTTGTTAGAGAACGTGTGTGAGCATACACTATTTGCAAATCATTTATAATAGCTAATTTGTTATTAGTTAAACACTTGTTACATGACTATGTGTGAACCCACACTATTTGTATGTCTTTTATAAGGCAAAATTAGCTACAATTTGAAATTGGATTGTTATCTTGTGATGTGGATTAATGGAATCATGTTATTCTTGTGCTACTGATGTTTGTGAAGAAAATTACAATACTTGTAATTTTGACTTTAAATATGTATGGCATCCAGATTCTAGGTCTTACGAGAATTTATGTAGAAATTCCTTTAAGTGGTATCAATGCAATAATGAATTTCCTCTACATAAATTCAAATCCATACAACTTCTACTCAAAGTAACGTCCAAAATAGGCAATATTTTGGTTCAATCTATAAAGAAGGTGTGAGCTATATCATCTAATTATACATGGACATATTCAACAAACATGATCTAGAACAATGATGAATTGCTTGTAGGTGTTTGTCCTAATTTTCAAGTTTCAATCCTTGTTTTTATAGCACCTAACAATACATAAAATAAAAAGTACAACAACATTCATAGCATTAAGGTAGGAACCTGACGCAATGCGTCCCTTGTTTTATATATATTTATTTACTAAATGATTTATTTACATTTGTAGGTAGATGGAATAATAGATCCAGCACAAAATTCAGAAAGCAAGAAGAATACTAATAAATGGTTGCAATTTGCTAAACTAGAAAGACTTACTGTGAGGGACAGAGGTCTAATTGATGGATAGGGAGAAAATTTGTGGGCTAGCTAATATAAGTGGGTCAACCAACAAGTAACTGACAACCTATTATTCAGAAATAATCTTTTAATTTTCATTCATATATATATATATATATATATATATATATATATATATATATATATATATATATATATATATATATATATATATATATATATATATATATACATAGTATATATATACACAATATATACAGTGTGTGAATATATTATGTATATACACAATGTATGTGTGAGAGATACAATATATATATACATGTGTGTATGTGTATGCCTGGTGCATAGTGTATATATATGCTTTGACCGATATTGTTTTTATTTCACTATAGAAATATTGTAACAAACATAGAAGACCAATAGTAAATGTCTATTTAGCATTTGTTATATTGTTGACAGTGATTTGTATGTGTTGAATAGTTATGACAATTATGTGCAGGCCGTTAGAATTGAAAAAGATAATTGTAGAGGTTGTTAAAGCAGTTGTTTCATAGGAATAAAGAGACATCCCTTTTAATATTCATCTTTTTAATTTTTATGCAGAGAAGTGTAGCTGTGGTGAATAGGCTACGTAAGGGTCGCATACTTGTCATGTTGGAAGTAAGCCACACCCGGACTGATGATGGGCTAGCCACAATGGGCCAGTAGAGCACTCCAACAGCAAATGGAAGGTCCTAGGTTTGAGTCCTACATGGTCCATATGAGATGTAGCTCAACAATTGGTATCAGAGCCCAGGGAGAATAATGAAGGAAAAATGTAGGAGGTTGCTGCACAGAAGGAACGAATTAATGTCTCATGAATCTATTTGAATGGAAAGAGCCGCAAGAAGATGTGAAGTCACCGAAAGCACATCAAAGTGCATGAGTCACATTTTTTGTTTGAAGATATCTCTTGAAGTAAGTCGCTGTGAAAGGAGGCCACAAATTTGAAAACGGGAGTCTGCACATGTCAGATCGCTAAAGTGTGAAGATGGAATAAAACGGTGAGTTTCTTTTTGAAGTTATTGTCAATAAATAAAATAGAAAGAGAATGTATTCAGATTTGTTTGAAGTTAAAGTGGAAATAAGGGATCACCGAATTATAAAAAAATAATAGAATACCCTCATTGTGGAATACAAAAATCAATGAAAAGTCATAGATTGTGGAGGTTAAGAAAATCAGATATTGTTTAGATCCGTCAGTGAGGAAAATGGTAAAAGGTAAGACTGCTGTCCAAGGAAAAATAAAGTCGATGTAAATGATAAAAGGGTCTGCAGCAATGAGAAGAGAAGTCACTGTGGATTTTGAGTTTTAACTGTGTGTGAAGTTTTTGAAAGGTGAAAAGTCAGGATTCAGAGCTCATTTGTTATAGAAAAGTGGCATCATTGAGGGTTTTCAAGAAATTTCATTAGTAAAACTATATTAATATCTTTGCCATATGTTTATTAAATGTTGGAAAGAGAATTGTGTTGAAGTTATTTTGCAAGTAAAAGTGGTAGAGGAAAACTGAAAGCCGCAGATCTAGAGACAGAAGTTCTGTGCATCAAAAGTGCAACAAAGGTTAACAGTCTGAGGTAAGTAAATTTGTTTTACAAATGGGAAAAGCTAAGAGAGAAAAGATAGATTGGCAAAAAGAAAGAAATGACTGGGAAGAAGAATGAAATGAACTATTAAGCAATTTGAAACAAGTTTCAATGGAAAATACTGGACAACAGATGCAAATTTCTAATCTTAAAATTGAATTGATTAATGTTAATGAAGAGTTAGAAAAAAGATTGAAATTGTTTGAAGAAATGAAAGAAAAGATTAAAAGGTTAGAAGAATAAAACAATTTGCAAAAAGAAAAAATATCAAAATTGAAAAAAGAGAATGATCAATTGGTAGCATGCAATGAAAATCTAAGATTAAAACCATTGGTTTGTGATGTTTCATGTGATACATGTGATTTGTGTGAAAGAGTTGATGGTTCATTGGATAAAGAATGCAAAGTTGAAGATAATAAGAATATTGGCTCAATAAAATTTGCTAACATAGCTAGTTGTTTTGATGATAATGTTGGTTTGAAAATTATGAAGAAAATTGGTTATAAAGATGAAGGTTTGGGTAAGCATGGGCAAGGAATCAAAGAGCCCATTGAGTCATCAGTTGTTAGGCCTAAGTATGAAGGTCTCAGGTATAGAGGTAAAGGAAAAGAAAAGGAGATTTTGCATTGTTCCCATTGTGGTAGAAAAGGACATAGAAAAGAAAATTGTTGGGATATTCACCCTTGCAATATTTGTGGTTTGAAAAATTATTGTGAAAAGACATGTTGGAATAGAGAATTAAAAAATGAATTGTGGTTGGATAAATATATTTGATTGGAAAAAGGTCACCGGTATGTTCAAAATGCTTTATAGACATAAGTCTTCCCATGTTGAGAAAAAAGAAAAAGAATTGAACAGTAGAAACAAAACAACCAAATATAGTGAACAACCAAGTGCATAGAATAGTAAAGAAATTGCGGAAATTGAATTGTTTTAGCATAGTGCAGAAGCACGAGGAAGACAAAGAAGAGATTCAAAGTTGAGGGATTGCCGCAGTAGTGAGTGAGAATTGAAAGAGGAAAGATCAGCAGATCATGAATATGATTTGAGTCAGCAGACTTGGTATTCTTCCCAATGTTCATTATGGGGGAGAATGTTGGTTAATGAAACATTGTATAAATTGATGATTAGTTACTTGTTATAGGTAGTTGTAGAATTTCAATTTTGAGAATTAGTTGTATTTTAATTATATATGTACATTCCATTGACAATCAATGATATGAAGAATTTTGTTCTGCCTTTCATTTTTGTATAATTTTTGCTCCTCTAATACCTACAATTGGTATCAGAGCTAGGCTAGGATCCCCAAGCACTTGTAGTGTGGCTTAAGGGGGGGTGTTGGAAGTAAGCCACACCCGGACCGACGATGGGCTAGCCACAAGGGGCCAGTAGCTCAATTGGTAGAGCACTCCAGCAGCAAATGGAAGGTCCTAGGTTCATGTCGAACCCTTTGAACATAAGGGTCACACAAGACATGGTCCACATCATCATTAACTAATATATTTTAGTCGATAGACTATATGTAATGAAAATCAATTTGGTTGGAAATTTCAGATCACCGGATTTGTTTGATAATCCGGTGATCAAATTATTGTTTTTCTCTTTTACCGTTCATTCAGGTTTCAGACATTGATTTCGTTAACTATATGCAGCAAGTTGATCTGTGGTCTATATGAATATTGGCCTTCAAAAAAAGTTTAGTTTGTAACTTTATTATATAATTAATATTTATTATAACACTTATTAGTCCAGAAGTTTAAGATCACCAGATTTGTTCTTTACAAAATGGCGTATCATTTACTCTTTCTATGTTTGACGGTCCCCTCTAACCATCAACCAATTTTTGAGTGGCAACTGTTTTGTCCTTTTTTCCATATATTTATATAGATTATTTATAAAATTGGCAGATATATTTTAGAACTGCAAGTCAAATGGATGTGGCATGTGAAAATTTGAAATATCTTAAGATTAAAAATATAAAAATTACAATTTATTTGTAAATAAATATTCACACCAAAACACTACACTAGGGTGTTTGGGGAGGTATTTATAATTTGTTATTAATTTATTTATTGCGCCCTCTTTCAAGGCAAGTGACTGAATAGCAAATTTTTGAGCCAAAGATTGGGACCATCCTTTGGTCTGGAATCTCGGTAGTATATTTCTGGTTTTTTTGGGGGGGGTTTCTCTATCATACTCTGGACATATCAAAGAATTGAATTCAAATGAAGATAATTTATGTTTAAAAAGTTTTACAAAATTTCTTTATATTTCAAAATGAAGGTAATAGTTATAGTCAGATTTGAAGACTTGATAGTATAGCAAATTAATTATTTCTAAAATATTTTAAACATTTTAGTGGAAATAGAATATTAATATAGAGTTTTTTTTAATCTATAATCTAGGCATAAGGGAGCCATACCCCATAAACATTAAGAACCTAAAAAAGTGAAGGAAGCAAGCCCTTGCCACAAAGGGTGCAAAACAAGAAACACCAGATCTTTCCTAAACTATTCTCACTATGAAGAACCAGAGCTAAATTCACCACTAAATCTTCTTGCTAAACTCCAATTTTGGCCAGTAAATCACTAGCAGACAACCAAGGGTTCTTGCTATGACATCAAAAGGTAGGGGAAAGCCATAACATGTGATAAGAACCATGAACTGTAACTGAATGCTTACATTGCTAGAAGTTGGCTAAAACCCGAAGAGCTATTCTCTGGCTGATCTTTGGTAGCAAATAAAATTTCTGGAAAGAACTTCTTTCAAGAGAAAAGTAGAAAGCAAGACTAACCCATGATATGAATCCCAGGGTTTCCTTTGAAGAAGCTATTTTTATCAAATGGATGGGGCAAAAGAAAAGAGAGTAATCTTGGCCACGAAACAACTACATCCTTTTGTAGAGAAAGATCGATACTGCACTGAGAAAACTTAGCTCTGCAAAGCTCAAACTAACTATAGGAAACCATCAAGATTCTTAATAAAAACATAGCGAGAATCAGCAATACACCACTTCGTCAACAATGATTCCTACAAGAGCACTATGTCACTTGTTAATTTTCCAAGGACGCTTTATTGAGCATCAATCATCAAGGACCTTAAGACCCCAGAAGATCTAGATTAGGAGCCTCATTGACCTCCAAGGGGAGCCTTGGCTCCCTTGGATTTATCAAAAAAATCCTTGATGTTCTTTAGCCCTAGTTCTAAAGCATCTCTTTCTCTCCTTTCCTCGTTTGATTTCCTCCCCCTCTCCTTATAGAGCTTTTTAAGAGAAATTTAATGTCATTTGACTAAATTGATTGACCCCGATCTTCCCGAACTTATCCTCAACCAACAAATTCTCATTTGTCACTAGATTCGCCAGGTAAGAATCTTGATTGAGGGCATTTTTAGCAATCTTCTCCTCAACAAAGTTCCACTCCTTTTGATTTTTCAGGGAGAACTTCTTTGAAATTGGGGCTTCCTCTACCCTAGCATTGATTTTTGCTGGGTTCTCCAAAACTGCAAGAGCATTATCGCTTTTAATCTTGCAACCTCTCATCTGATCATCTAATCCTATCCTAATCGCCGCGTTACTGGAAAATGCCCTAGTACCAGTCACTATGGGTTGGTTTCCAAGGATGTTCCCCTGCTCTAGAATCTCCTCCCGAATATTGTCCTTGGGGACCTAATCTTTCTTAACCCATATGTTGGTTGAACTACTTCTTTGTCTACAAGCCTCTTCCATATGATTTCTTCTTCCACACTTTAAAAAAAATTGTTTAAATTCCTCTACTTCCAGGTTTTGGATCCAATGGCATCCATTTACACAAAGTAGAGCTTGTTTCAGGATCTTCCTTATCGCTGCAATCTTTAAACGAGCATAGAGATAGGAATCACCATCGATAATGTCATCATCCATGTCAATAAAAATTCCTAGGGATCTTCCTATTTTTTCCAAACACTCATCTGACCAATAGTCGATAGGTAGATTATACAATCTAACCCAGATTGGGTGATCATATGGCTCCATGGACAGAGGATCAAAATTTGGTTTCCACTTCTGAAGATATAGGGGGTTTTTTTCCATCATCCATAAGCCACCCTGCAAGATCTTTTCTCTTTCCTCTGCTAAAGAGAAGAGCACAATGAAGAAACCCCTCAGGAGAAATTTTATGACACTATGCGTCTTCCAATTCTTTGATACCCATACCCTAATTTTCTCCCTGGGGTTTTTTGCTCTGATGAACCTGCAAATTATCGCCAAGTCCTTCAGCATTTCCTGGTCACTGTCACTTTCTTTTGAAAGATCAATCACCATCATTTCATGGTGATCTCTTCCTACACGTAGAGCCACTTCAATCTCCTAGTCTTCTTTCCTCTCTTCAACCTTATTGGCCCGAGGTTTTTGATTTTTCATTGTTCTGCGTTTCCTCGCTGCTCTTCATTTTTTCAGCTTATCACCTATAATAATTTGTGGATTGTATTAATATAGAGTTTTTAATCAAAATGATTATGTTTGAATTTTTTTTTTATGGACATGTTCATTGGTATTTTGATAGGTTAAATCGTATTTTTGGAGATTCATTATTAGGACAACATATTGTTATTTATTTCAGAAGCTTCCAAGACAAATTCAAAAAACAAATCAATAATACACACTGAATAAAAGTTAATAAATAAATAAATGTTTCCAATTCCAATCACATTAGGATTACCTACACAAACTTAATATTTAACTTTTTACACTATGGACAAATCATTGCACGTAAAATTCGTGCAACTACTAGTATAGTTTATTTTAAGTTATTGTACTTAAGTATGGAATCATGAACTCTCTGAATGGTTTATGAGTACAGTTTGAAAGTCTCAGATTGTTCTTAGGTCAGATATTTGGAGGCCCATGGCTTATGGTATTGCTTATGTGATAGTGTCTTTTTGTTGACTTGAAGCACTAAAGAAGGTTGCCTAGATTAGAAGGAAGGTAATCACAATAGTATTTGCCAAAGGCAATATTAATAATGACTTATTATTTGTAGTAAGTTGCATTTTCATGTATTTTTTAAGAATTTATTATAAATAGATAGTTAATATATTAAATTAATATTACCAAAGGTAATTTGATATCTATTAAGCAATATTTTCATATAGTCTTTAATTTATTTCAAATTTAGAGGATACTTATCATTTGGTTGTTTTACAATATTTCTATCCACCAATATGGATTGATAGAATGTAAACAAAGGTGTTATTGAGATAGGAAGAAGTTGACTAACGATATCAAAGGTGAGGATGTTGATCACCTTATATAGGTAATTGTTACTATCCTTATGCACTCGACTCACACTCAACCAAATATGTCTTTTGTAGTAGGTGTGGTTTCAAAGTTTTTGAGTTCTTTAAGGTTCCACATTGGATGGCAAGAAATAGAATATTGAGATATGTAAAGGGGACTTTAACTATTGAGAGTTTATTATTTTTCTCTTGGAGACCTAATACTTGCAAGATATAGTAATTTAGATTAGGTAGGTTGTGCAAATGATAGAAAATCTACCATAGGTTATGTTTTCTCTCTTGGTTTTGGCCCAATTTCATGGTGTAGTAAGAAGCAATTTACTTTTATTTTATCAACTATAGAGGCAAAATATGTAACACCAAATGAGACAGCTAAAGAAATAACTTATTTGTGGGTTGTTCTTTCAATACTTAAACAACATCCAATATGACCTTCTTTACTCTTCTATGAAGAAGTTTGGACCATGTAGGATACTCAAGAAATTTGATTCAGGAAATGCATATGAAGTAGAGTTACCAGAGATCATCTATTGTCAACATTGCAGAACTATATCAGTATCATGAAACAAAATTCAGTGAAAAAATGGAAGAAGACTTGAAGAAGTAGTTACCACAACAAGCACCAGAGAAGATTGAAGACATCTTAGATAGTAGAGTTGGATGTAGCACCAAGGGAAGACAATACAAAGAATATCTTGTGAAGTGGAAAGGTAGACCAGAAGAAGACTCATCTTGGATTTCTTAGGCTGAGGTGGACTGTCTTGGTTTTCCTCTAGCCCCAGCAAAGTGAGGGACTCACTTTTTTCAATAACCCCGGATATCTGATGCAGGAGCATCCCTAGTTCAAGACCAATCTTGTATCAACTAAAAACATTTAGATTTCAGTTTGTTTCTTTTCCTTTCCCAGTTCACTATGGTTAGTTCAGTCAGTAGCAGTTTTAGTATTTTGGTCCGCATTCTACTGCAACTGCATTTTAGACCTTGCGGAGCTGGACTTAGCATCTAGACATACTCATGCACATCATATCTAAATCTTAGATTATTTGGATCAGATATCGGTATGATATCACTATCAGAAGATCGATTGTTTTCTTAGAATAGAGCATCCTGATAGTCTCAGATAATCAGCTAAAGGAGAAGACTTGTAGAGCATTTCATGACTTGTGGAGCTAAATGACACATCACTCAATGTTGTTTGGTTCGTGGCTGACCTTCCCTGAGATCCACACACAATTCCATTCATTTGCGGAGGAGTTCTACATGATTAGGTCCAACCTATCCGTGTACACATGTTATAGCTCTTCATTAGAGTTTGTGATCTTCCTTGGCCAACGTGGATAAATCTTATGTTTTGGAAATGATATAAATTGATGTATTGATGCCTAGGAAAGTAGTGAATCACATAGAGATAGTTGATAGTTTGAATTTCTCATGAAAGAGATTCAAAGCTATATCTTGTGCATATTCTGTAGCTATGAAATCAGGTCTGTGAGTCCTAATTGTAAGCTCGCATGTTGTTGGCTAATTTGTATTTGAATCCTATGATATACTAAATGACTGAATCTACATTTGCCTTATATCTTTGAGTTGTTTATGTTGTGTTTACTCTAGCTGCACAGCTTGGATAGTTCACTTTGTGGACCCTCCTAAGCATGACTACACCAAGGATAGAAGGAACAACAAGTAACATGAATGTAATATTGTAACATTGTTGTTGATAAGATATACATATGGTTGTTAATAAAATAAAGTCAAAAATAATAATAATAAGTCCTTATACAAGTTTTGAACTCTTAGCTTGGGACTTCACTTCCATGATGATGGGTAATAAATGGTTGTTATCCTTGATGTCTATCTTCCCCAATGTTCAACTAGAATGATGAGAGGTTGTCTCATATGTTGTGGATATAGTTTCCTTGGCATTGCCTAGGTTAGTATGTGAACCTTAACATATGAGTGATTGAGGTTGTTCCCTGCTTGCACCTTGTGCATCCTGTAGGTAGGTTTGTAAGTAGATAATAAGACTCTTTGGTTTCTATATGTTTTTAGTGTTGTGAGTCTTCGGTTTGTTACATAGTAGTTGGTGGTTACACAACTATCAACCATAACATTTGATAAACATCGTTAAGGAGATTTCTCGGCTAGGATCATTCTAATTTGGTTAAAACCCTATTATTAATTTAGTGATCAAAGACAATATGCAATCATGCACTATTCCTAAGATGTTGATGTCATGCTCTTGTGATGATGTAAATGTTGGTATGAACGGGTTTATATTACCTAACTAGTTCCACATTAGGTCCCATTCACACTTGTCTAGTTAAGATTACTAAGGGAATACTTAGGGTACACTAAGGATACTTATCATTTTGTGTCTCATGTCATAAGATTACTAAGGGAATACTTAGGGTACACTAAGGATACTTATCCAAAAACATTCAATGTCCAATATTTTGGACTCTAGAAATTTGATGTACTTTACTAAATAATAGTTTATTGTTCTAGAGTGGGGAATTAGTGGGAGAGAAAATCCTACAAATGCAGACAATTGAGACATAAAGCAAAGTTGCAGAAAAGGAATACCTAAGATCTGCATAAATATTAGTGAATGCCAAATCACATTATTCCTTGTAAAACAAAATAAGCAGCTCTTTCTTTAAAAAACTTATTTTAAAACTAGAAGTAGATAACAATATGTTTTAATTTCTTAAAATAGTAATAACATTTACCCCTACAACGAAGTTGCAAGTTGCCAGAGCAGTAACATCTACGTAGGAGATTATGACACCGCAAACCTTGTCCACACACTCTTTAATATCGTCTATTATTTAAAAAGCTTTGGCTTGCAATGGAAAATTTGGAGTGGCTTCTTGCTCGCTAGGTCCTGTTGAAAAAAACTTTGAGTTTAACCATGAGATCAATTCCCGAGGTAGTGAACTTTCCAAACCCGTACCTTCCCCTAGACCCAGAGTGGTGGTTAGTCCATGGGATCAATTCTTGAGGTGTGGTGGTTAGTCCAACACCCCCCCCTCCGATGCAACTCAGGGGAATTCAACCTAGGTTGAGGCTTTGATACTGTTATAGGTTTGTTGTTACACCAAAACTTGCAAGTGTTAGTGAACTTTCCAAACCCGTAGCTTTACCTAGACCCAAAGTGGCAGTTAGTCCACAAGATCAATTCTGGAGGTGTGGCAGTTAATCCAATATTCAACATAACCACCGTCAAATTTAAAAAACAATAGATTCTTTACTCTTTAAGAAAAAAAATTTTAAAATAAAAGATTAAATTTTTAATCTTTCTTTAATTTTGTAAGATAAGATTTTTACTTTCTTTGTTCTCACAAATCCAACAGGGAGAACAAATCCAACAGCCCCCTGGGTGATCCATCCAATACTGAATCGTCACAACCCTGTACAACAGATTTCAACATTAACATCAACATTTAACAGCAACCCACCAAACAAATAAATTACTTAAAATCCAACCTGAACAGAACAGTCATGACAACGAAGACGTAGCAACCCGGCGGCCTGCGTAATATCCTCCTTTAAATAAAAGTTGATTCGACCTGTCAAAGGAAATATAATTTAAAATACCAAGGAAATGGTGGATGAATTGGAAAGCTCTTAACCGCCAAACAGCACCTTTCGCCATATATTTAATGGTGGATGAATTGGAAAGCTCTTAACCGCCAAACAGCACCTTCCGCCATATATTTAATTAACATTGTTCTCCACAAATATTAACAAGAGCTACAATGCAGCCAGAGTCCCTACTAGTTGGAGGGTTGCAAAAAGCATGCCAAAAAACGAAAAAGCAACTTTAAAAAAAGAAAATGGGATTTAAATTTTAGATTACAAGTTAAAATGAATTAAATACAAATGCAATTATAATCTTATTGAATGATCATAAGAGAAATCTATTGCACCAGTAGAAAAAGAAAAACTATATTAAAATGCTAAAATTCCAGGTTATTCCATACTGTATAATTGTAGATTAAGTGCAATTGATGATTGATACTTGTTTCTTATTCTTGGTGCAATATAAACTGTATAGCTCAGAATAGAAAGCAAAGGACCAAAAAAAACTGTATAATTGTAGATTAAGTCCAACTGATGATTGGTACTTGTTCTTTTATTATTCTTGGTGCAATATAAATTGTATAGCTCAGAATAGAAAGCAAAGGACAAAAAAGGCTATGACCGAGTTTTTGTTGTTCTGTTCTTTATATTGAAATAATGTATAAACTAGAAGGATTTTAATAAGATACAAGATAAGAACATCAACCCCTCAAAACACACTATGAGACATGCTAGATATAGAAAAGGACCCGGTTGATCCTAAACTAAAGAAATGCATAGATGGCATTGGTTGTTCATGTGAGAAATGGTAAACAAACGATATTTGTAGGTTAGAACCAAATAATACTTAGTACAAAATGAATCCATTAAATCAAAAGAAAAAATAATAACTTCTAACATCTGTGACTTTAGCCTTTCTCTTGCTTATCACTAGAATATCAATTTACCAAGCAAGGAACTGTATCATCATCCAGGGGATCCAGGTTAAGGAACTAAGCTAAATTAGTGTAGTCTAGTTTTATTGGTTTGAGTTCATGTTTTGTGCATAATGCATTCTGAACCATTTCATCCTTGAACAAAGCTCATACAAGTGATTCTTTGTGACCCTGCAGCCCATCATGGTTGAGCGATTTTACTGCAGGCTTGACAGGAGCAGTACCATTCACTTCTAACCAGCCTTTGAAAACGTAGCCAAATCTATCTTCACCAGCGAGCCTTTCTAGTCTAAAGTTTCTAGTGGCAGATTTTAATTCATTGAAGGTGAAACTCTGCAACTGGGATGAAATTTTCAAATCATCACCTTCTTTAGGAGTGGATGGATTTCTTTTTGTATTACTTGTGCTTGTGGAAGACACTGTCTGTGTAGTTGGTGGTCTTCGCTACTATCATTTGGAGATTTAGTCTCATCTGCAATACCAGTTATATCATCTGTCAGTAAACAATCCTTAAAAAAAGTCAGCAATAACATAGTTCCCATAAGAATTACTATACTTTAATGGATAATTTGTACAGCTATATAAATTAAAAAAGAAGCAGTTACTTTTCATTTCTAATTGAAATTTAATCCTACATTTATAATACAATAAATTCAAGTTATGATTTTCCAGGTAGCAATGAAAGAAACATGGAATATCTATTAGACTGCATAAAAACCACACAGAACTCCATAGAATCCCAAATTATGCATGAAATCCTAAAAATTTTCAAAATCATGCATCACATTGTAGAAGAGCTTAGAAAAACTCTCTTCAATCAATGGTTGTCACCTTGTTTCCAAACCTTAGAACAAACTTCTGACCTTCCTGATGTAGTGGTACTAGTACCACATCATTGTTTTTACACTAAACAAAGTCTCCATGGTTTTCAATCTTTCTCTATTATGGAGAAAGAATGTGACAAAGAAAAGAACGAGAACAAATTTCATATTATTGCATCCCAAGACTTTTTTTAATGTACAACGGTATACTCTTTAACATGTCTACAAATATTTTCTACAAAATAAATTACAAGCCGATAGGTTCCACTTGAATTAACAAAAAAAAAAACATTTTAAATATACACAAATTTAAACCTCCAAACAATCATCTTGAACCAGCGTAATTTCAATAATAAATGGTTGCATTCCTACCATCTTCTTTGGAGACTTTGCCTTCCCTAACATTGGCTGCGGATGCAGACTGTGCTTGTGCTGGGTTTCCATCTTCTGCCTCTTTATGTTGGATGCTATAACAAGCATAATTTCAACTTTTAGAACCATGTATAAAAAAAATATTGTTAATCATTGGTGTATTTGTTCTCTGTCACTGTGTATGTGCATTTAAACTCCTTTTTAATGAGTTCTATTTATATACATGTATATGTGTGTATAGTGTTTATACAATGTCATGAATAATAGTATATGCATTTGAACTCCTCTTTTTTGGTCATTTATATCTTCTCTTATATACAACTCTTCTTTATGAAATCTAATAGCTTTCTATTAGATAGCCTCAATGCTTTATATATACTGTTCTGTATCAAGCATAATTTCAACTCTTAGAACCATGAATAAAAAAAATATTGTTAATCATTGGTGTATTTGTTCTCTGTCACTGTGTATGTGCATTTAAACTCCTTTTTAATGAGTTCTATTTATATACATGTATATGTGTGTGTATAGTGTTTATACAATGTTGGATAATAGTATATGCATTTGAACTCCTCTTTTTTGGTCATTTATATCTTCTCTTATATACAACTCTTCTTTATGAAATCTAATAGCTTTCTATTAGATAGCCTCAATGCTTTATATATACTGTTCTGTATCAAATCTAACAGCTTTCTATTCTCTACCCCATAAGCTTTTCTATTTGGATTCTAACAGATTTCTTTTCTTTATACCTCATAATCTATGAAAGAGATTAAGGGTAAGTTACAATCTTGTATCTTCTGGGGTGATTGGCCTCCCACCAATATCACTCCTTTCATGAGGTTCTCACCCACCAAATTGTGCAATACCTTCAGAGGTGCCTAGATCTGGCTGGTCCCTGCAATTTACACAACAGAAAAAGATAGTAAACCCTCCATAACTGCTTTTAAGACCAAGAAATTTTATCTTAAATGAGGAATCCAAGAACTTAACCCTACTCAAAACCCCCAACTTAAAAAAAAAGGGTGTTCATTGCTTTGGCAGACATGTCATAAGTTTTAAGAATAAAATTATTCTGATGTAATTAAAATTAGTACATTACAAAAGCAGCTTATAAATGTTTGCATGACTGAAATATAATACATTGAAGCTTGATCCATGTATAGAAGATATTCAATTTGTGATCTAACTAAAATATGTTCATGTCATGATTGAAATAGGATACATAATGATCTAATGTAAATATTAAATTCATATTGTAATTAAAATATGTTATGGTCGGAGAGAAGATGAATATACTTATTAAAATAGGGAAGATATCAGCTCATCAACGAGACAACACATAAAAGCAGCCAACACATAATGAAGTCTGAATTGAATTCAAATTCAAACAAAATAGAAGGCATGTACTATATATGCAAACAACTGTAACCCATGATGCAGATTTCCTTAAGTTTCATTAGATATGAGACACCATAGATGGATAAATAGAAATAAAAGGTAAATATGGCTCCATACCAAGCTACAAAAACATGGGAATCTTGAACTTGTAAGCAATATAAAAACCATAGTTGAAAAACTCGGACTCGGCAAAAACTCGGCAGACCCAAAATTTTTAAAAACTTGGGACTCGCCAAAAACTCGGGGAAAAATTCAGCAATAACTCGGCAAACATAATTTATGTAAAAATATTCTTAAAAAACACACATTTCTGAAATTGTAGAATGCATTGCTGATTTCCTTCATATATAAATCAAAATTAAGAGTTTAATACATATCACAGACAAAAAAAAGAGTTCAACCTTCGAATACATATGAAATACCAGTTTGATAATACATATCATAGACCAAAAAAAGAGTTCCATCATCACTAGAAAATCCAAATCATAAATTTCTTCAACGACTAAAGCTCAAAAGAGTTTTGTTTCTCTGTGTGGGTGGTGCGGAAGTGGCTGGTATAGCCAAGGTATGCTCAACAGGATCCTCATCTATAGGATCAAACGGTACATGTGAGGAACCCGCCCCTGATGGCACATCAATATCATCTAACTCTGTCTCTGAATCCTCATATGCTACGACATTTGCTTGCCATTCCGATGTATCCCTCTCCATAGCAGCTATATCATCATCATCAAGTGATGGATCAACATCAACATCCTCGGCAATCCAATCTGAATATGGATCAATGTCGTCAAGGTCTAATGCCTGATATGATTCTTGGCCTTCTACCTTCTTCTCATGCAACCGAAGGTTGTACCGCACATAGACAAGGTCATTCAAGCGCTTTTGAGTCAACCTGTTGCGCTTCTTTGTGTGAATGGCCTCAAAAACACTCCAGTTGCGCTCACAACCAGATGCACTACAAGGCTGGGATAAAATCCGGATGGCTATCTTTTGAAGATTAGGCGTTGAGGAACCATAATCATCCCACCATAAATATGCAAGGATAACATTTATAACTTTGTAAGGATTTTAGTAAACTTAAAAATTAAAATAGATAGTAAATGAAAAATAAACATATGTATTTTACCTAGTTGCAAAGTGGATCTCCTACGAATGGCATCTCTTGAAGAAAAAAACGGCCCATCCGCATTCTTATAGGCCTGTAACTCATCGAGTATGATGTCTCGAAGGTTATCATCAAAGACCAACCTCTCCAAGCATGTGTTCAGGCCAAGCTTAACCTCTGCATCTGCTTTGAATGAAGAGGAGAAGAAAAATGCGGGGTTCAAATAGTAACCAGCAGCATGAATATGTTGGTGGAGTTGTCGATTCCACCTCCGATCAATAATGCGCCATATGGGTTCATATTTTGTTTTATTCGACCCATACAAATGCTGAATGGCCTCTTTGGCCTTATCTATGGCCTCATATAGATACCCCATGGGCTTTTGATCCCCATCCACCAATCGTAGAACTCTAACCAACGGTTCTGACACCTAAATCAATAGTGGATGAAAATAAAATTAGAAAATTATAGTAATTGAAATTCAACAAATATAAATATAAGTTTTTTACAAAATCAGCAAATTTTAACATTAGCAAATAAAAATTAGTAAAAACTTACCTTGATGATCTCCTCCAAGGATTTTTCCATGACAGCATCATAAACTGCTTTCATGACCCTCTCTACTTCTGGCTTCCTATGATAAGGACTCTCCAACCACCTTTCAGCTTACCAGTTAGAACTTAGAAAGTTAAAAGATTTCGCCTCCAAATGAGAAGTCGGAAGATTTCGAAATGAGTCACTAAATCGCGCCGCAGGAGGTTTTCGCGCCGCAGGAGGTTTTCGTGCCACCGGGAGCCGTCGGGAGGGTTTCGCGACTTCTTAAAATAACAAATAATGCTTTAGGGTTTTCGATTTTTAGTGTTTTAATTGTTAAAAACCAAACATGTTTTTATGTGCCGGATTTTCCATGAAATACTCGCGTTTTTTGGCGATTTTTTATCAGAAACCTCGCCGCGAGTTTTATCAAAAACCCGGGCCAAGTTTTACTGATAAAAACTCGCCCCAGTTTCTGCCGCGTGAGTACTCGCAGGTCAGGCGAGTTAATGGCGAGTTTTTCATCATTGATAAAAACTATGAGAGTGAGTTTAGCAAGAAAATAGTACTCAAGAGTTCATAGACACTGGTTAAGAATATATTTAAAATATACCCCATGAACTGTGATTCTATATCACACAAACTGTGCTCAATAAAACTCTATACATATAAAAATGAAATCTACAAAATTTATTTGCTGAGATAAAACAAAAAGCTATCAATCTGCACATGTTACATGAACCTGTGTTAACTGCAAACATAAGAAGGCAAAACATTCCCTCAAAAAGTCTGCCATATCCATCGATATTCAGAGCTACAGAGCTGTCAACAACACCATTAATATTTGGAGCTGCATAGTTTTCTCCAGGCATCTTGAAAGAATTAAAAGTTGCGGTATAGGATATAAAAAAAACATAATGTCAAGAGAGGCACTAAGTTGAAGGTTAAGACATACCATTCTACCTAGAGTTTAGAGATCCTAAGCTTAAGAAATTTTTTCTTTTTTACAAATGGTTCTGAAAGTTCTTAAAATAAATAATGGAGGAAAAGGCACAGGAATCACAACATAAGAATGACAAAAAAAAATGCAGATTTGCAGACTCAGATCAAAATCTTTAACTCCACAATGTGGATTTAGAGCGAACATACAAGCGTGCAAAGAAGACAACTAAGCATTTTAAAAAATACATGGGAACTGAACAACATATAACGAATTGAATGGGTTTAAAAGCACTGAAAATCTATAGGAAAACAAAAATGCAAAATCCCCTCGAAAGAACCACAAGGTTGTGACCACATTCCTCAACAACAAGACGGCATGTCTGTTTGAAAGTCCAAAAACTGGCACCCCATGTTTCAGAAAGCATAAGCTAGCATATCATGTTGAACGAAATTACTAAGATACATACATACAAACATATAAAGTATAGCACAAGTATTTAAATTTTGACAGCTTTGTAACTTGGTATGGCAGTTGTATGTATTTGATTACGCACACAACTAAAGGGGTACAGGTGCAATTGTAAACATCCTTGCAATAAAATTGACAATTTTCAGATACTCTACATCAACCTATGTAAAAATGAATACCTCTTCCTCCAATTTTTGAACTTGCAAATTATACCTCTTTCTGATATTTCTCACCATCCGTTAAATTTCTAACTTTATTAGTGGACTCTCTAAAAAGAGTAGAAGGGAGTAAAAAGGATTCATTAAACACTATTTTCCCATTGCCAATGCTTGGCCCTACTTGAGGTATGACCCTTCTTGTACTTCTAGCGTGTCTATCACCCCTTTCCCAGTGCAAAATTACTGGTGTTTGGGCTTTCAAGGATTGGGATGGTGGCCAAGGCTTGATCTCCTACAGATGGATTGCGTAATTGACATGGGCAGAGGACTCTCTCTTGCTTTTTTATCTAATTCCAAGAACCATTGCTAGATAAAGTCTTTGACTATGTTTGGCTGCAATTAGATGATGGAAGATTCAGCTTGCACAAAAACTGTCCTCTTCTCATGCTCCTATTGCATCTCGGTAATTTTAAAGCTGCCTTTTGATTAATTATGCCAGAAATAGTCACTTGAATAGCTCTCCATAGTAAAGGGTAAAAGGAGTTAGAACACACAAGTTATGAAAGAACAGTACACAAATAGATATAATAGGATTAAATTTAAAACGCCCAAAACTGCAGCATCTAGTCAAATCATTAAGGCCAAAGTTTCATAAAAAACTTCCCAATGTGGTGGCATGGGACTGTCAACAAACATGCATCCATAGGTGTCAATAAGCATGCATCCAAGGGTAGTGTTGATGTGTTTTTCTGCACATGCAAACTTAGAATAAATTACTAAGGTACTCTATCCTCTCTTGAACAAAGATACCCAAAAGCTAAACAATGTGATCCAGTGGGTTATCTCCAAGGTTCCTATATGTTGGTTCTCAACTTGCTCATAGGATAGCCTCAGTTGGTATGATGTGATATTGTTGTTTCCTCAAAGGGACTTACGTAAGCTTCTTGTTTCACTCAGCTTATTTCTCCTTTCAATGTGGATGATGTATTCACGATCCAATAACAAAGAAAAGAAAAAAGATAAAGGTTTAAAGACACTAATCTAAGGTCAATGAGGCAATAATGATGCATGAATAGACAAACTCCTCAAATAAACCTAACTCCACTTCGCCAAGAATGCCTATAACTACATGGACTTCTCTTTTGAAGCGCCCTTATCCTCTTGTTTGTGCACGTAGGTACAATGTACTTAGACATGGATGACATTGCAACATTTGGTTGGTGAGGATGATGTGCATGCCACGTAGGTGCCACCTCAGCAACTCTTATGGATTCCAATAGTTTATTCAATTTGCTTTTGGGCATATTCCCAAATTGCATCATCTGTGTGATGTCTTCGAATGTGATTGCTTTGATGAACTTAAATGTTTGGGAATGTATCCTTGCTGATTTTGCCTTGTGTCTTTTGTACGTCGGATGTGTATGATACATGTTGCTCATTTGCCCAACTCTGTGATACTTCTCCTTGCAAGATATATGTTGATCTTCTTTGGATGCTTCTTCATAGAGAGTAGTGTAGTTGATGATGCTTCCTTCATAACATTGAGTAGGAAACTTCTCTCAAAGACTTGAAGATGGAAGAGCTTGAAGTTTGATGGATGAATGTCTTCTATGATGCAGATGATGAAGTGTATTGGCATGATGAACTTGAAGTGATCTCTTGGAGTGATGATATGATGTCTCCTCTATAGTGACTGCCTCTTGACTTCATTCCTTGCTTGAAGGTGGTTCCAGGTGCCTGACTCCTTGTATGACTCTTTAGCTCCATTGATACTCCTGCAACACAGAGAAAGAAACATGTTAAACCATTGATATACATTTTATTTCATAGCACGTAAGAATCATTCCTAAACACTTTCTAGCACATTTAACATCTTACTAGGTCTAGGCACAAATTTAGGTTTGTAGAGAGGTGAAAGTGTGCCTGGAATCCCTAGTGCAAATTTATAGCTTCAAACCCTTGTGGA
The DNA here is from genome assembly GCA_027924645.1 of Cunninghamia lanceolata. Classification (NCBI taxonomy): domain Eukaryota; kingdom Viridiplantae; phylum Streptophyta; class Pinopsida; order Cupressales; family Cupressaceae; genus Cunninghamia; species Cunninghamia lanceolata. The sequence goes on along the minus strand of BSBN01000286.1, from coordinate 1,264,786 downwards.
TACTTAAAAATGTTCAATTTTGACATAGTAACGCCTCCTCATCATTGATTCATGCCTTTATACTTGAGGCACACATTTAGGGTTGTCCAAGTACAAAAGTGCGCCTTGATTTGACAAGTGTTTGTTTCAACTTTCTATGGACTCAAGGACTTGTGTGTGCTCCTTAGGAACCTATCAAACTCAATACCCTCAACATTTGTAGACTTAAACATGTTTTCCTCTTAGGCTTGATTGATGAAAGGTGATTCAATGCTAGGCACCAAAATTGGTCTATAGAAGTGAGAATATGCGCCTAGCTACTTGGGCTAGTTTTTTGGAGTTCTAATGGTTTCACTCACTTGTTTAAACTCTCAGGAGAACACTTCATCCCTAGGCACTCATTCTCATGTTTACAATCACAATATTTCCAAGGCACCATAAGGTGATTGTTTAGGAGCAAAGTTGTGCCTCATCTTGAAAGTGTGAATTTGCTCAACTTAATGGTTTCAAGTGAGTGTATAAGCATTTAAATGACTTTTGCTTCAAGTTAACATCCAATTTCAGGGTTTCAAGTCCTTCTTTTGCCTAAGTGCACTTTGGTGACTCTCCGGGTGTGAAATTGCGCCTAGCTATAGATAGGTGTTCACTTCAACTTTCATGGCTTCAAAACATGGTGTAAACTCAAGGAGAAGTTCAAGACACTTAAATTTCCTCAAAGTTCATGGAATCAAGCATATTTTGACTTAGGCACAAAAGTGGACTTCTTCAAAGGTAAAAATGTGCCTAGCCTTAGAGATGAGCACTTTGTGGACTTAAATCAACCTTGGAAACCTTAGGAGAGTTATTCTTCTTAAGGGGCCATCTTCTATAGGTTTAGACATTCATTTCATGTCAAGGCGCCAAAAGGTGATTGTCCTGGTGCAAAATTGGCACTTTAGCTTAGTTGAGTGAATTCTTTGACTCAAGCAATTGTAGGTGTCTTTGGGAAGTCTAACTCTTCAAGGCGCCACTTTATTTCCTCTAACATCTTTTACTCAAGGCGCGCATTTGAGTCTCTACAAGTGGTAAAAAGTGCCTAGCTTTCCTTGAAGCAATTTTGACTAAGTTTGAACCTTCAATAAGTCTTCAAGCTCAAACTTCTTGTTGTTAATGATGATTTCACAAGCTCATACCCTAGGCACACATTTTGACATGTACAAAGGCAGAAATGTGCCTTGATTCTCTTGGTAATTTTCAAAATTTTCTAAGTTAAACACTTCATATCTCATTCTTAGGTGCAATATTGGGTCTTTGAATAATGTCTTGAATTCCTCCAAGCCTAGGCGCACTTTTGTGATTCTTCAGGAGTGAACTTGCACCTAAGGCTATTGTAGCATTTTCTTGGAATATTTCCTAGGTTCAAGTCATTTTGAGGGTCAAAACATCAATTTCTATCAAGGCGCCAAGGTTTCATGATTTCAGGCTAGTTTTGACTGAGGCACACATTTTGACTTTTCAAGATTCATCCACATTCTCCAACTTTCTTAAGCAATTTCTCATGTTTTCAATTGTATTTTCAAGAATTTGATCTCAACTCATCAATCTACCTTAGGCGCATTTTACATATCTAAGAGAAGGGTGCCTATTGCATGCTAAAGGGAAATTTCCAACCTTGTGGTCAATACTTAGTCAAATCTTGCAAATCCTCACCTAGGGCATGAATTTCTCTCCAAAGAGAAATTTCCCATTTTGCATCACTGATACTTAGCCAGATTTCTAGTTTAAGTCCTCAATTGTTTGACTTGACAAAGTCTTATTTCCTCAGTGTTTTCTAACTATTTGGATAACTTCCATTTTAATGATGATTGAGAAAGACTCAAGACAAGAAAGCCTAAAACTACAAAAGCAAAAGCGAAAACTTGGGGGTCCTCATTTGCAATGGGGCGATGTGTGATTAGGTCCATACATCTAGCGCCAATATGAATAAATGTTCCTGAACATTTCAAAGAAAAAGACTCAATGCATACTCAGAACCTTCAGACAATTCCTCCCAAACTCATCAACTAATTAGAAAACACACTCGAAAAGGAAAAGAATCATAAATTGGATCAAGACACTTCATCTTCTATTGCGTGATTAAGGATTGATTTCAATTAAAATAGGGTTCTTAAGCTTTCCAAAGATAAACAAAAGTCAAGTTTCAACATTTCCATGTACACCCACACACTAGACCAAATAAACAAAACTACATGATCACGAAATCAAAACTAACTGTTAGCACAACCATCCATATTCCAAAGATCCAAGTGTATGCATTTGCATTCATTTCCATCACTTAGTAGCTAAGATCATCTAAGTTGCTTTACATTAAGCTACGTGATTAGTATAGACCTCATGAACTACCTAGACATTGCCCCGCTACCAGCGAGCGTCTATAGCCCCAATGGGTTTGTCTCGCAATTCCACTCGAGCAGAGTCCCACTGCCAGTTAGGCATCCATAGTCCTGGTAGAGATTACTCGATTGTCCATCCAACTGAGTTATAGTGTGTGATTTGTGATTTTACATTTTTTTCTTTATTCTTGATATTTCATTAAGCTTAAATGTGATAGAGTACAATGTAGTACTGCTACCCTGCAACACATGTTTTTTGATGGCACGAGTTACGTTGATAACTTAGCTAGCAAGTGTGGACTTTTGATGGTGGCAAAGGTGGACCTTTAGATTTTTCACTTAATATAAGTTCACAGAGACTCCTTTAGGTACTTCAGGATTGTTTAAAGTGTGTAAGGTATAAGATCTCAAAATACTTCAATTAATACTAAACCACTGACTTATCCCCCATGAGCAAGTAGTCCTGCTATTTGATACTAGCGATGGAATCCACGGGAAATCCATCAGTCATGACCCATGTTTCTCAAAAGAAGACTTAAGAATTCATAAAGCTTAAGATTTATCATTTTAAACATTTAAAAGAAAAGATTGCAGTATCGAGACACAATATATGATTAGCTTCCAAGGTAAGTACAAAGTCTAACAAGATGATAAATTGAAAGAAAAACATCTTCGGACTCTAAGACTTCACGAATGGATGTCTAAGAAATGAACTAACATATTATCACGAATTGAAACCAGAGTACGTGTTTAAGATAACATCACCTTCTTACAAATGGGAAACCTGACACGACAACCCAACAAAACAACTAACACCTACGGAAAGCAAACAACAACAACTAATCTATGAAAGAAAGACAAACCACTAAGCTAAGGACATGACAAAACAAACCAAAACTTGAGTCAAATGACCTCAAGGAACCAAATCTACTCTAAGACACAACATGAAAGGAAAACTCTACTCTAACCTAACTATGTACAAGCAATGGACGAATGCAAACCAGGACACCTAAGTATATACATGCCCTAGTATGGTTTCTCAGTATGAATAGAAATAGTAATGCAGCAGTGATGGTTCTCCATTCGGCAAACTCATCCTTGAACTCAGATAAAAACTCATCTCTCAGGCAACAGTCCCCAAAAGAAAAAAAAATTGGTACTATTATGATCAGTTGAGGATTCTCATCAAGACCATGATATCTCCAAATGCAAGTTGTTCTACCCAAACCTCCATAATCAAAATCATATTCAACATGTTCATCGTATTCGAGATCATCATCAATATTATTACTAATGTTATCAATTAGAAGTTCATGATACTCAAATTCAAAATTCTTCCAATCAATAAAAGGGGAAGAGACAACCTGATGTTCGTTGCTATCTACCAAACATGGCCTACTGAATATTCGATCATATTCAAAGCATCCATTAGGAGGTCGCCACTGATGATAGATGAGCTTCTCATCTTCTTCATATTGCATGATCTCATCATCCAACTCCCTCATCATCTCCAGCAATGGTGTCAACAGCCTCTTGATCTCAGCATCCATAGCGGCAACATGCTCTTCAATTGTCATTCTTTTCTTTGGCAATATATCTTCCTGTATAATGATGGAAGCATCGAGCGCCCCTCCGAATTGCTCTTGTCTACTCATGGGCTCTTCATCAACATACTCTTGAATAATGGCTTCTAAATTCTTTTGTAGTGCTTCTAATTCACGATCTTCTAATAATGTACTTTGTACTTCTTGTAGCTCATTCTTGAGAATCTCTTGATGTAATGTAGATACTTATCTTCACCAAATTCAGGTTCTTGCCACAAGCTCAAGCTTCTTTCTTTCTCAATTGCTGCTTCAAGTGATCTAATATATTTTAAACCGTATTTACAATCCTCTAATGCTTTTGATAACCTTTGTCTGAATGCTTCTACCTCTTTAGGATTGATAAACTCAGATTCATATTCTTTCTCACTTGTACATTGCTTATCAAGGTTCTTTGTAGTAGAGACTTCTTCCTCAATAGGTACACCGGCTTCTACTTCCTGCATGGCTTGATGAATTGCTTCCCAACATTTCTCATAAGTGTATTCCAAATTATCTATATCATGCACCCTACACCAATTTCTAGAAAGCAATATATTGTCTACACCTAAATCCTTCTCATTGTTTAATTCCTTCTTGATTTCTCTTTAAGCTTCTTGAATGCTTTGCCATCAATAGGAGTAATAGGATCTATATTTGAAAATACTACCAGCTCATATACTTGTAAGAATGAAACTTTCCTTTTCATGGCTAAGTCCATCCTTGATAAGAATGTTATACAATTTGCCTCTTTATGATCATTTGTATTAAGAATACGACATCCATATTTTCACTCGAAGTCCTTCAAACTCTTGCCACCAAGACGGTCATTCAATGACCACCATAGTTGGAGAACAATTGGAGTCAAATTTGCAGGATCATACCAAACAACTTGCTGCATATCCAAGCTTGAATCCATGGTTGAGAAATCCATCTTTTGATTTTTGTATTTTTTTTTATTTTTTACTTTTTTTTTGGCTTTTTGAAATTTTCTACTTTTTTTGTATTTTTTGAAATATAAGAGATCTTGAAATCTCAAATCTTTCCTCCAAAGCTCACTTCAAACTTCAATCCACTACTTGGAGTATCTTGTTGCTCTACTTAAAATGAAGAATGTCCATGTTTAGGCCCTCCTTTTAGCACCAATTCTGTTGATGTGTTTTTCTACATATGCAAACTTAGAATAAATTACTAAGGTAATCTATCCTCTCTTGAACAAAAATACCGAAAAGCTAAACAATGTGATCCAGTGGGTTATCTCCAAGGTTCCTATAAGTTGGTTCTCAACTTGCTCATAGGATAGCCTCAGTTGGTATGATGTGATATTGTTGTTTCCTCAAAAGGACTTACATAGACTTCTTCTTGTTTCACTCAACTTATTTCTCCTTTCAATGTGGATGATGTATTCACGATCCAATAATAAAGAAAATAAATAAGATAAGGGTTTAAAAACACTAATCTAAGGTCAATGAGGCAATGATGATGCATGAATAGACAAACTCCTCAAATAAACCTAGCTGCACTTCGCCAAGAATGCCTATAACTACATGGAGTAGGTGCAATCTCCTAAGGTTAGCAAATGGTTTTCAAATCATGAAAGCTCATATAAGCACCCATTGGACGACGCAGCTCAAACAAGCATCCACAATCAAACTTAACCAAATTGTGCTGAAGCTCAAACTAGCTTTACGCAACACTCCATCAGCGATGGATATCAAAAGCATGAGCTAGGAGTTGATCAAATATTCAATACATACATGCATTACATCAATGAGCTACTACTACTCTACTTCTAATCTACTTAGAAACATCTCTCCATTTCACTAAGATACAAGAAACAATGTTATTCCACAAGACAACACTTAGCACCAAGCAAGCTCTAATGTCTTTGCGTTAATCTTGAGAAATATTTACAACAATTTTCAAGTACTCTCAGAGAATTTTGAGAGTCTCTTCCTACTCTACTCTACTACAAACTTACTAAGAACTATTACAAATGAGACAACAAGACCTTTATATAGTTTTCCAGAATACAACCGACGACCAAGATTGATTTGTGAATGGACAACCTAGACCTTTACAACAAAGCAATTATGCCTATTTTTAGTATTTTGTACATAGAAAAGAAGTAATGAAGGCACACTTCCCAAGGTGATAAAGATGATGAGTTGGAAGACTTCTCTTTTGAAGCGCCCTTATCCTCTTGTTTGTTCACGTAGGTACAATGTACTTAGACAAGGATGATGTGGCAACATTTGATTGGTGAGGATGATGTGCATGCCACGTAGGTGCCACCTCATCAACTCTTATGGATTCAAACAGTTTATTTAATTTGCTTTTAGGCATGTTCCCAAATTGCATCATCTATGTGATGTCTTCGAATGTGATTGCTTTGATGAACTTAAATGTTTGGGAATGTATCCTTGCTGATTTTTGCTTGTGTCTTTTGTACGTCAGATGTGTATGATACATATTGCTCATTTGCCCAACTCTATGATAGTTCTTCTCCTTGCAGGATATATGTTGATCTTCTTTGGATGCTTCTGCATAGAGAGTAGTGTAGGTGATGATTCTTCCTTCATAACATGGAGTAGGAAACTTCTCTCAGAGACTTGAAGATGGAAGAGCTTGAAGTTCGATGGATGAATGTCTTCTATGATGCAGATGATGAAGTGTACTGGCATGATGAACTTGAAGTGATCCCTTGGAGTGATGATATGATCTCTCCTCTTCAGTGACTACCTCTTGACTTCATTCCTTGCTTGAAGGTGGTTCCAGGCACCTGACTCCTTGTATGACTCTTTAGCTCCATTGATACTCTTGCAACACAGAGAAAATAATATATTAAACCATTGATATACATTTTATTTCATAGCACATAGGAATCATTCCTAAGCACTTTCTAGCACATTTAACATCTTACTAGGTCTAGGCGCAAATTGAGGTTTACAGAGAGGTGAAACTGCACCTAGAATCCCTAGTGCAAATTTATAGCTTCAAACCCTTGTGGATACCTAAAAATGTTCAATTTTGACATAGTAATGCCTCCTCATCATTGATTCATGCCTTTATACTTGAGTCACACATTTAGAGTTGTCCAGGTGTAAAAGTGCACCTTGATTTGACAGGTGTTTGTTTCAACTTTTTATGGACTCAAGGACTTGTGTGTGCTCCTTAGGAACCTATCAAACTCAATACCCTCAACATTTGTAGAGTTAAACATGTTTTCCTCTTAGGCTTGATTGATGAAAGGTGATTCAATGCTAGGCACCAAAATTGGTCTGTAGAAGTGAGAATATACGCTTAGCTACTTGGGCTAGTTTTTTGGGGTTCTAATGGTTTCACTCACTTGTTTAAACTCTTAGGAGAACACTTCATCCCTAGGTGCTCATTCTCATGTTTACAACCACAATACTTCCAAGGCGCCATAAGATGACTGTTCATGAGCAAAGTTGTGCCTCATCTTAAATGAGTGAATTTGCTCAACTTAATGGTTTCAAGTGAGTGTATAAGCATTTAGAGGACTTTTGCTTCAAGTTAACATCCAATTTCAAGGTTTTAAGTCCTTCTTTTGCCTAGGTACACTTTGGTGACTCTCTGGGTGTGAAATTGTGCCTAGCTATAGATAGGTGTTCACTTCAACTTTCATGGCTTCAAAACATGGTGTAAACTCAAGGAGAAGTTCAAGACACTTAAATTTCCTCAATGTTCATGGAATCAAACATATTTTTGACTTAGGCGCAAAAGTGGACTTCTTCAGAGGTAAAAATGTGCCTAGCCTTAGAGATGAGCACTTTGTGGACTTAAATCAACCTTGGAAACCTCAGGAGATTTATTCTTCTTAAGGCGCCATCTTTTATAGGTTTAGACATTCATTTCATGTCAAGGCACCAAAAGGTGATTGTCTTGGTGCAAAATTGGCACCTTAGCTTAGTTGAGTGAATTCTTTGACTTAGGCAATTGTAGGTGTCTTTGGGAATTCTAACTCTTCAAGGCACCACTTTCTTTCACAACCTCTAACATCTTTTACTCAAGGCACACATTTGAATCTCTACAAGTGATAAAACGCACCTAGCTTTCCTTGAAACAATTTTGACTAAGTTTGAACCTTTAATAAGTCTTCAAGCATAAACTTGTTGTTGTTAATGATGATTTCACAAGCTCAAACCCTAGGTGCACATTTTGACATGTATAGAGGCAAAAATGCACCTTGATTCTCTTGGTGATTTTCAAAATTTTCTAAGTTAAACACTTCATATCTCATTCTTAGACGCAATATTGGGTCTTTGAATGATGTCTTGAATTCCTCCAAGCCTAGGCGCACTTTTGTGATTCTTCAGGAGTGAACTTGTTCCTAAGGCTATTGTAGCATTTTCTTCCAATATTTCCTAGGTTCAAGTCATTTTGAGGGTCAAAACATCAATTTCTATCAAGGTGCCAATGTTTCATGATTTGAGGCTAGTTTTGATTGAGGCGCACATTTTGACTTCGGCATTTTCAAGATTCATCCACATTCTCCAACTTTCTTAAGCAATTTCTCATGTTTTCATTTGTATTTTCAAGAATTTGATCTCAACTCATCAATCTACCTTAGGCACATTTTACATGTCTAAGAGAAGGGCGCATATTGAATGCTAAAGGGAAATTTCCAACCTTGTGGTCAATACTTAGTCAAACCTTGCAAATCCTCACCTAGGGTGTGAATTTCTCTCCAAAGAGAAATTTCCCTTTTTGCATCACTGATATTTAGCCAAATTTCCAGTTTAACTCCTCAATTGTTTGACTTGACAAAGTCTTATTTATTGGTGTTTTTTAACTATCTAGACAACTTTCATTTGCATGATGATTGAGAAAGACTTAGGACAAGAAACCCTAAAAGTACAAAAGCAAAAGCGAAAACTTGGGGGTCTTCATTTGCAATGGGGTGATGTGTGATTAGGTCACAATATCTTTGAAATGTTCAGGAACATTTATTCAGATTGGTGCTAGATGTGTTGGTCATGGAAGGTGTGATGTCTAGCCATGTCTCAGAACATGTAGAAGAAACTGACAGCCATTTTTCTTGTCCCAGGCTACGCATCAATGAAAAGGTGAAACATGGATATTATCTCCGATAGTGGCGCCTTATGCTGCATTAAAATATTGCCTTAAGAAACCTGCAGCTTTCATTCCTAAAACATCGAAAGATAAAGATAGTATAATAAAAAAATGAATTGCTATTGGTTGAAAACATTTGGAATAATGAGAAGTTAACCAACTAATAAAAATCTCCAGGAAAAATCAACCATCAATCACTGGCCAATCACTACACTGGAAAATGTCTACATTCCCAAATGAAAAAATCAAAACCATAGGTAAAGGTTTAATATTTCCACAGGCGTGATTTTCAAAACAGGATTAATGTCAATTAGTGAGTTGAAAACATTAGTCTCTTGCTTATCGCAGGGACTAATAACATAGCGCATGCTTCATAAAATCCTTTGATTAGCAAACCAAGTACTTTATGTATGATGTCATCAACTCATATTTTATGCAGCCTTTAAATAGATTTCAGGAGGAAAGATGCTCCTGATCTTTATTAACAATACACAGCTTAGATTTCAGGAGGAAAGATGCTCTTGATCTTTGCTATTTGCTCTTTTAGATCACTAATATTTAAATAGATTCAACTCCCTCAAGTCAACAAAATCAACTCATGACTATATCATTGTGTTTGCCTCTATCCTAACCCCCTTTAGTGTAGAATAGAATATGTTTTTCTTTAATTTCTTGTTCTCTTTCTTCTCTTTCTTGTTTTTGTTTTTTCCTTATTTTATATAATGAATTGGTTAGAAGATCTTCATAGTAATATTTTTTTAGTATCATAGTTTATGATAACAATAATTGTAGTGCATCCAAGTTCCTTTCAAAAAGTGCAAAGAAATTTGGTGTAGACAATTTGGTTTTTCAAGGGTCCTGTCAACCTGGCTTCATTTTTAAGGTCTATAATTTAAAAAGACAAATGCTTATTCTACTTGTAGTGACTGATTTTATTTTATATATATGTCCTTACTAAATGATTTATTTATGTTTGTAGGTAGATGGAATGATAGATCCATCACAAAATTTAGAAAGCAGGAAGAATAGTAATAAATGGTTGCAATTTGTTAAACTGGAAAGACTTACTCTGAGGGGCAGAAGTCTAATTGATGGACAGGTAGAAAATTTGTGGGCTGGCCAATATAAGTGGGTCAACCAACAAATAAGTGACAACCTATTATTCAGAAATAATCTTTTAATTTTCATTCATATATATACAGTGTATACACACACACACACACACTATATATATATATATATATATATATATATATATATAGTGTGTGTGTGTGAATATATTATTTATATATACAATGTATGGGTGAGAGATACATTATGTATATATACATGTGTGTATGTGTTACATAGTGTATATATATATGCTTTGACTGATAATGTTTTTGTTTCACTGCAGAAATATTGTAACAAACGTAGAAGACCAACGGTAAATGTCTATTTACAATTTGTTATATCGTTGATAGTGATTTGTATGTGTTGAATAATTATGACAATTATGTGCAGGCTGTTAGAATTGAAAAAGATAATTGCAGAGGTTGTTAAAGTAGTTGTTTTGCAGGAATAAAGAGACACCCCTTTTAATGTTTTAATCTTTTTTATGCAGAGAAGTGTAGCTATGATTGAGAGGCTACGTAAGGGTCGCATACTTGTCGAACCCTCTGAACCTAAGGGCCACACAAGACAGGGTCCACATCATCATTAACCAATAAATTTTGTCACAATATAATTAGTCGATAGGCTATATGTAACGGGAAATCAATTTGGTTGGAAATTTTAGATCACTGGATTTGTTCGATAATCCGGTGATCAGATTATTGTTTTTCTCTTTTACCGTTCATTCAGGTTTTAGACATTGATTTCTTTAAGTATACGCGGCAAGTTGATTTGTGGTCTGTATGAATATTGGCCTTAGAAAAATGTTCAGTTTGTCACTTTATTATATAATTAATATTTATTATAACACTTATTAGTCCAGAAATTTAAGATCACCAGATTTGTTCTTTACAAAATGGCGTATCGTTTGCTCTCTCTGTGTTTTTTTTTTTCTAAATAGAAAAGGGGAGTGAACACCCGTAAATTAAGATAGTTAAAAAATTTACAAGAGTCATGGCCAAAGCCCAGTCCAGAGAAATAAAACATAATAGAAACCATAACTGGTGTAATTCATCACCAAAATTAACAACAAAGTAAACACAAAGCAGAAAAAAGTCACCCGATCAAACACCACTGAAATGCCTCCACACAGGAAGGCCAAAGGAGAAACCCCGTGGCAAGACAAAAGACTTCACCCATAGACGCCACCAAAACAAACATGAAGAAAACAAACCAGCCAACCACCCCCCACACCAGTCCGCAAGGGACACGACCAGTCACCACCACAGACTGCCAAGAGCACATCCCACCTCCCCCACCTCACACCACAGTTGGAGCTGCCAGAAGACCATGCACATCCAGTTCCACGACCGTAGACCCTGATTACCTTCATTAGGGTCCTCCAAGGCATACCTAGGCATGCCTAGAGCGAGATCAGGGGCGTGAATCCGAAGGAATCAGATGGCGGTAAAAACATCCTTAATCCTTTCTGTTTTCTTCTTTGTGAGCAGAAAACAATGGGACCTCAGCGCAACATCAATATCTCCACTACTCAAGGATAGAATGCTAGCTTGTAAAGCCCTGTATATTGCTTGTTGCGGGGGAGAGGTACGCAAAGATGTAAAGTTGAAAAGGCCACCGATAAGAGCATCGCCCTGGTCCATACGATAGGCAGAGACTGCCACTTCCCATCTATCCACAGTGTAAATGTTTTTGAAAAACAAACTAGCCACAAGAGCGTGAACAAATTCCCCATCCATCACCAAATCCATTATATTGGAAAGTAGTTGTGACACCACATCTGAGAAATTGAGCACGCGTCCCTCATACTCTCTTATCCATGCATGGCCAACTATGTTTCAAACAGCAATCTGGGTGAGGGTGCAGTCCTTATCAAGCAAAGTCATCAAATCTAACGACTTTACCCGCCCTCTTATCTCAGGTTCCCACTCCAGAACTGGAAAAAACATTCACTGATTAAGACGTGTATCCGCCATGTAAGTTGTCCTTGAGGGGTAGAGAGGGCAAGGATGGGATAGGCACCGAGAAAAGAGGGTGAAAGAGGGAGATGTGAAGGTACGTAGGCTTTCTGCAAAAAACACTGAACAAAATTCCTTTGTCCATCCCAATAGCACCAAATGTAGTAGATATTCTAAGCAGAAAGCCATTATGTCGGAATTAAGAGAGCTAAGGACATCTATGACGTCACAAGATCAATAGGCGCAGTTGACAGGATATGAGGTACGTTGCCATGAGAAAACTACCATAGAGTTTTTGCAGCGTGTCCAATACATGGCCACCCCATCAAATAAAGGCTAGCCGTTATGCCTCCAAAGAATCCATTTACTCAGTGTAGTTAGATCTAGTCACCTCCTTTTAATGAGGCGTGATCTAAGTGAGATACGCAATCCCCACCTATCCTCATTAAAATTGAGAGAGCCAAAACCGACTCAATTCACCTTCCCTCATGAACACTTGCGATCCTCTTCTACAGACTATGTCAGAAAATTGAACAATAAGAAATAACCCTCATTTAATATGACAAACTTCATGTCAAGGGGTGATGCTAGATCTAGCATACTCGGCCTAGCTTGAAACCTGCCAACCATTCCAACACTCGTGCCAGGAAAATTGACCATAAATGAGCCGTCTAAATAGCGCATCTTAGCGGGAAAGCTTTTTCGAAGAACTCTAGCCTGACAGACACCATCCAGCTGAAAATTGCTCTCTATGTTTGACGGTCCCCTCTGACCATCAACCAATTTTTGAGTGGCAGCTGTTTTGTCCGTTTTCCATATTTATATAGATTATTTATAAAATTGACAGATATATTTTAGAACTGCAAGTTAAATGGATGTGGCACGCGGAAATTTGAAATCTCTTAAGACTAGTATATTTATATTTAAAAAATATATCTACAATACACCGAGAGATAACTACGGAAGTTTTTCTATTTTTCTATCCATTTAGCTTCCATGAATTTATTTATTTATTGTCAAATTTAAATTTTTTTTTGTTTAATGTGATAAAGATTTCACTCCATAACTGCCCAAGTTTTTCTATTTTTCTATCCATTTGGCTTCCACAAATTTATTTATTTACACATGAATTTTGTCAGCATAATTAAAAATATTAAAATTACAATTTATTTGTAAATACATATTCACACCAAAACACTACGCTATGGTGTTTGCAGAGGTATTTATAATTTGTTATTAATTTATTTATTGCACCCTCTTTCAAGGCAAGTGACTGAACCGCAAATTTTGGAGCCAAAGATTGGAACCGTCCTTTGGTCTGGAATCTCGGCAATATATTTCTGGTTTTTCTTTATCATACTAGGGACATATCAAAAAATTGAATTCAAATGCAGATAAATTTATGTTTAAAAAGTTTCACAAAATTTCTTTATATTTCAAAATGAAGGTAATGGTCATAGTCAGATTTGAAGACTTATAATATAGCAAATTAATTATTTCTAAAATATTCCAAATACTTTAGTGCAAATAGAATATTAATATAGAGTTTTCAATCAAAATGATTGTGTTTGAATTTTTTTGATGGACATGTTCATTGGTATTTTGATAGGTTAAATCGTATTTTCGCAGATTCATTATTAGGACAACATATTATTATTTATTTCAAAAGCTTCCAAGACAAATTCAAAAAACAAATCAACAATACACACTCAAAAAAAATTAATAAATAAATAAATGTACTTAAGTTATTGTACTTATGTATGGAATCATGAACTCTCCTATGAGTACAGTTTGGAAGTCTCAGATTGTTCTTAGGTCAGATAATTGGAGGCCCATGGCTTATGGTATCAAAGATTTTGCTTATGTGATAGTGTCTTTTGTTGACATGAAGCACCCGAGAAGGTTGCGTAGATCAGAACGAAGGTAATCACAATAGTATTTGTGAAAGGCAATATTAATAATGACTTATTATTTATAGTAAGTTGCATTTGTATGTATTCTTTAAAAATTTATTATAAATAGACAGTTAATATATTAAAATTAATATTATCAAAGGTAATTTGATATCTATTAAGCAATATTTTCATGCAATCTTTAATTTATTTCAAATTTAGAGGATACTTATTATTTGGTTGTTTTACAATATTTCTATCTACTAATATGGATCAATAGAATTTAGACAAAGGTGTTATTGAGATAGGAAGAAGTATTAGAATTATTTATAAGTAGCAATTTCTTAAGAAAATGTGACTTTGTATTTCCTTGTTATTCATCAATTGCATGCTTCATCCAATTATCTAAAAATTAAACAATTAAAAATAATTAATCAATAGTATCCTATTCAAAATAGATTATTTTTTGTTTAGGATTGACTAATTTATATAAGACAGTAACATCTTATTTAGGTTCAATAAATTTTAAACAAAATAATTTAAACTCATTAAGTTCATACACCTTGGAACAATTTAAATAGTTTAGACAAATATGAAATGGGTTTAAAACTTGCTTAATATTTTTATTTGAAATGATTATTGACATTATTCATAATGAAGACAAATATAAAACTTTTATTGAAACAAGTGCCACATAGTGGCCAGTACAATAATAAAACTTGTCTTGTAATTAGAAAGTAATGTAATAGTTTAGTTGGTTAAATATTATTTAATTAAATTACTATATAAGTATATTTATGTTTATACATATGTTAGGAAATATTTTTAAAATGATGTTTAAATGGTGGAGTTAAATTCATTAATTAGTATTTAAAATTGTTAAAATGGAAGTGAATATTGAAATGGAGATAAAATGGTGTATGTGTATGTTATTCAGAAAAATTAGGAGTTTGTTTAAGTAAATTGTGGAACTAATTAAAAATTAAATAATAATAATAATAATAATAATAATAATAATAATAACCTGTAAGTGGAAGTAAATACAAACTAATAAAAAATGGAAAAAGAATCCCATAAAATAAGGAATGATGGAGAGAATATAGTGGGGAGTGGAGAAGACATTGAAGGAAGATGGGGGAGAGTAAGACCCTTAATCAATTTGTCCATAAAATTGTATCTAATAAATCCAAATGAAATTCGAGATAAAAAATTATTTAATATTTTTGTTTAACAAATTAGTAGAATTTAATATAACTTATATAAGAAAAATGTTCTTGATTAGCTTGTTTAGAAAAAATTAATTACAAATTAAAGAGTTTTGAACACAATAGTATGTACAAGGCAAGTACTAATAAAAAAATAAAATTTACAAAATCAATTTAATCACTGTAATTGAAACTTAAATTTTTATTGATATTTAAAATATTAATATTAAAATCAATATACATATAAAATTAAATAATCATAGTAATATTAATATAGAGATTATATTAAATTAATTAAACATAAATATAAATACATTATAATCATAATTCCATTTATTTGTATAATCAATAATTTAATATAAATATTATTATTAATATATTATTCTATTAATATTTAAAATAAAAATTTAATAATTAATATATACAATGAATAAAAATTAAATATTAATATGAATATTACACAATATAATATTTTAATATTTAGATCAGTATAACATTTCAATATTTAATATACTATATCATAAATATAAATATATTATAATGATAATTCTACTAATTTAATATACATTCTATTATTAATGTATAATTAATTATATTATTTCATTCATATTTAAATATCAAATTAAAGAAAAAAATATTATTTGTTTAAAATTAAAAAATATTGTGTTTAATAACCAAATTACCTACCACATTTTTATGCTTGATTTTAGTGTTTTGATTGGTTTACTTTAGATACATTCTTGACTTATTCAGTCTTTCCCCAAGGTAAGTTTGAGTGTACAATGATAGTATGATAATTGATTTTGACCACTAGGTTTCCTTAAGTCCACCAACTCCTAATAAGGAAATATGTTTATATACATGTGTTCACTAACTTAAACAACTTTATGTTTATATAATAGCCTATATTTTATTTTATTTTTATTATGAATTGAGAGAGAGAGAGATTATATCTTTGCTATGAGTTTTAAAATAATTTTTTAAAAAATTGTTCAAAATGTTACTTTAAAACATGACCTTCCCATAATCTTAGACTGAGTTTCTAGACCATGTATTATTTGTCCATCTTTGAAAAAATCAATTCATGGGAAAGCTTTAAGGTTAATGGTTTTTAATTAAACCATTTTATTTTATCTCTTTGTTTGAAGGAAATAGTTAGCCTCCATTATTTTTCATGTGACAAGTTCCTTAATTCTTCTTTGATGTATGGTTATGTAGTTTGGAGTGTTCATAAAGAAAGTGAAGTTAAAAAATTGGCATTTATGTTATATTGTAATATTTGACATTTTTTATTGAAGCCAAGTGTTTGATGAGGCTCTCCTTCATATTTGTAAGTTACAAATTTTACACAGTCCTTACTCGTTTAGTTTATAAGAAGGAAAATAACAAAGAAACATAATATAAAAATTTCATTGTGTGTTCATAGGGGCTTCATTTTTCAATCCTTTGAGTTTGTGTGCTTGGAGAGTTTGTTTTATTCTATCTATGGCTTTATCCGAAATCTCTAATATTGTGGTTAGTGCAAAATTAGATGAAATTAAAAATTATGGATATTAAAAGACAATTGATTCATCTAAAAATGAATGATCACATTGCAAAGTTGAAGAATCTAAGAAATCAACTTAGGTGGAATACGAAGACTCAAAATTATAGATTTTTTGATTGAAAGTCTTCCAAATAAGTATCGTAATTTCATATGCACATTGAAGCTAACTGAAAAAATCAGCAATATAAAAATAAAAGTATATGGGGAATTGTTGAATAAAGACGATAGGCTTCAAAAGTTCATAGGTGAATCTAGCAAGAGTTCATAAGCATTTATGGTGAGAGGTACATATAAAAATTATAATTAAGATAAATCATACCAAAATCAAAGACAAAAAAACCAAGGGAATCCACATAAAAATAATCAAAGGCAACGTAATCAACTAAAGGATAATCAACAAAGGCACAATTTTAAAAAAAGTTAGAATCAAAAGGACAACTCTAGAAGGGAAAAAGTCATCACATGTTACAATTGTGGCTCGAAGAAGGGCATAAAAGTGATCAATGTCCTAGGAGATCACATGTAGGATGGTAAAGAAAGTTTTATCAAAGAAAATAATCAAATTTTGCTTAAAAAGAAGGTGAACATAATAAAATTATATTGATATCCTCTTTAATTGTTCAAGGCTCAAATAAAACATGGTACATTGATTCAAGGGCTAGCCAACATATGACCTACAATAAGAAATTATTTGGTTCTTTAGAAAAAGCTGAAGGTGCAAGCATATTTTTGGTGATGATAGTTCAAATGAAATTGAATAAATGGGTTCCATTCCAATGAAAGGGCATGATGGTAAGAATTTAGAAATAATAGATGTGAACCTTATACCTAAGTTATCAAAAAATCTTCTCTTAGTAATTCAAATAACTCAACAAGGTTATAAGGTGGAATTCTTTTTAGATTAGTGTATAATAACGAACATTAATGACGGATTCAAAATTATGGCTACATGAGTTGAGAGTGATACCATTTACAATTTTTTGTCTATGTAGATAAGACAACTTACATAACTACAAGTTCCTCTACAAGTGAGTTATGGCAACAAAGATTTGGTAACTTAAATTATGATAGTTTATCTATGCTTTCAAATATGAATATGGTTGGTGGACTTCCTTGAATAAGGGTAAACACAAGTGTGTGTACAAGATGCATGGTTGGAAAACTACATAGGGATAATTTTGAAAAGTCTAAATGGAGGGAAAGTAAATCTTTTGAACTTGTTCAAAGTGATTTATGTGGGCCTATGAATCCTCTACCAAGAGGAAGATAGGTACATCTTAACATGCATTGATGATTTTTCAAGGAAGGTTTGGGCATACTTCTTTATGTAAAAGGATGAAGTGTTTGGCAAATTTGAAATGTTTAAAGCATTTGTGGAAAATCAAAGTGGGATTAGGATCAAGCTAATAAGAATAGATAATGGTGGAGAATATGTCAATAACATATTCAATGATTTTTGTGAACATCATTGGATCAAGATAGAAATGTTTAATAGATATACTTCTTAACAAAATGGTGTTGTTGAAAGAAAGAATAGGACCTTAGTGGAAATGACATGATGCATGTTATAATCTAAGGATCTTCCTTTGTTTCTTTGGTTTGAGGTTTTTAATATAGCAACTCATGTCTTGAATAGATCTCCTACAACTTGTTTACAAAATACCAAGGAAGCATGGAGAAGTGAGAAACCAAATGTTAAGTATTTTAGGGTATTTTGATAATAAGAGTGTTAATTGTATCTTTGTTGTCTATGATGATTAGAAGAAATGATATAGGTTGCAAGATCCTAGTGTGGAGGATGTCTTCACAAGTAACGATGTCAAGTTTAATCAAGGGTTCAAGGATATGATAAAATCAGCTCCAATTCCTATCCCACAAGTGGTTACAAATAGTGACATATCCTATAGTACCTTTGAAACCAACAAAAGTTTGAAGTCAACTTCTAGTACAATTGAAGAATCTATCCCTCCTCATAAGATCAAGAGTCGTCAAGAAATTTATCAAAGGACTCAACAAGTTAACTATCAACTTAAATAGAGATGATGGCTGGAACGTGAACCCTACTTGGAACCCCCTACTAAATTCCCTTAAAAACTAATCCCCCTTTTTTCTTCTTCCTCTTCCGACCTCCTTGGTTTGATCTCTTCCAATCACCTTATCCCCTCTTCTCCTCTTTCCCTATCCTTGTTGCAATATTGCCCCTTCCTTTCTCCTTTTATACTACCCTACACATCCCCTCGTTTTCCCTCAAACCACCCCTTTATCTCTTGGTCTCATCCCCTCCCCCTCCCTCATGACCCTCCACCCTCTTTTCCCTTACCATGTCTATCCTCCTTACCCCTCGTCCTATCCTTGTCTTTTCTTTCCTCTTTCTCAACTTGTCTCTTCCTTGTCGCGCTCCTCCTCTCTTTAACCTTGGAACTATTTCCCCCGTTTCTTTTATTTCTTTTATCTCTTTACCTTGTTTTCCTCTCGGTTATTTTTTATTTTATTTTTTTCTTTTGTTTTTTCTTCCCCTACTCTTAATTTTTAAATGCTCCCCTCTTTGTTTGCTTTATAATTTTGAAATACTAATCTTTATTTTGGGTTTTTTCGTTCTTTCCTTCTTTCTTTGTTCTTTGAGTTTCTTGCGAGTTTGTGTTTATTAAGCTTTTAGCCTTTGTCTCTTTTCCTTATCCTTTATTGATTTATATATTCTTACTATTTGCCCCCTTTATTATTAATTTATTTATTTCTTCCTATTTTTTCCATCCTCTTCATTTATCTCTATCCTCTCCTTTTATCTTCTTTATATTTTATCAATTTCTAACCTTGTCCATTCTTTATCCATTCTTTGATCTTTGAGAGTCTAATTTTACTTTTTCTCCTTTTTTCTTTCATCATTTTTTCTTTTTAGTTTATAGGTTTATGTCTTCCTTTTTATCTTCTTCTATGGTTTTCATTATTTTTATTAATATTGTCTCTTTCTTGATGATTATCGTGCCCACAATCCTCTCTTTTTCTCTTTAAGAAGCCATTTCTGCAAACACTTCTCACAATGCTCTCTTTTCATCCTGATGATGGATCACGGAGTGTGATCCGAAACGTCGAGTCAAAAAAGCAACACGCAGTAAAGCCAGAAGCTCACAGAATAAAAAAGTTAACTATGCCCTAATGACCACAATAATGAAGACTAATGATCCTCAAACTTATGATGAGGATAAGGGAAAATATGAATGGGAACAAGCTATGCAAAATGAATATGACTCTTTGATAAAGAATATAAGTTGGGAATTGGTGGACTCACCCAAGGGTAAGAATGTGGTAAAAAATAAGTGGGTGTACATATGAAACTAAGTTCAAGTCTAATGGAAGCATTGAAAAACAAAAGGCAAGATTAGTGGCCAAAGGGTACTCACAAAAGGAGGGAATTGATTACATAAAAAAATTTGGTCTAGTAGCAAAGATTAATATTGTTAGGACTACTATAGTATTGATAGCTCATTTCAAGTGATCTCTTCATCAAATGGATGCTAAGAATGCCTTTTTGAATGGAGAAATTGATGAAGAGATCTTAATGACCCATCCATAAGGAAATTTTAAGGTTTAGGAAAGGAACACTTATTTTGGAAGTTAAGGAAGTCTTTCTATGGCTTGAAGCAAGCTTCAAGGGATTGGTATGTTAAGATTAATGAGTATTTTAAGACTCAAGGCTTCCATAATAGTCCTCACACTAAACTTGTATGTGAAGGAATTTGATGAAGGTGGCTTAGTTATTATTGTGCTTTATGTAAGAGTGTTTCAACGCCACTTACTTTAGGGTTGAAGTTGACTAAGGATATCAAAGGTGAGGATGTTGATCACCTTATATAGGTAACTTGTTGCTATCCTTATGTACTCGACTCACACTCAACCAAGTATGTCTTTTGTAGTAGGTGTGGTTTCAAGGTTTTTGATTTCTTTAAGGTTCCGCATTGGATGGCAAGAAATAAAATATTGAGATATGTAAAGGGGACTTTGTCTATTGGGAGTTTATTTTTTTTCTCTTGGAGACCTAATACTTGCAAGATATTCTAATTTAGATTGGGTAGGTTGTGTAGATGATAGAAAATCTACCATAGGTTATGTTTTCTCTCTTGGTTTTGTCCCAATTTCATGGTGTAGTAAGAAGCAATTTACTTTTGATTTATCAACTATAGAGGCGAAATATGTAACACCAAATGAGACAGCTAAAGAAATAACTTATTTATGGGCTATTCTTTCAATACTTAAACAACATCCTGTACGACCTTCTTTACTCTACTATGAAAACCAAAGTTCCATTTTGTTGTCCAAAAATCTAGTGTTTCATGCTAGAACAAAGAATATAGATGTCTATCACCATTACATCAAGGATCACATCCATGAAAGCATAACAAAAATAGGAATTTCATCAAATGATGTTGCAAATGCCCTGGTAGACATGTATAAAAATGTGGGATTATTCATGTGGCACGTAAACTATTTGATAAAATGCTTCAAATGAATGTGGTCTCATGGACTGCAATGATTGTAGGATATATACACAAAACAGTGATCCTAACAAAGCCTTAAAAATTTTCAATGAAATGCCTCAAAAGGATGTGGTCTCATGGAATATAATAATTGCAAGATATGCACTAAGTGGACTTGTTGAAAAGGCCTGGGAAACTTTTAAGCAAATGCAATTCATAGGTGTAAAGCTTGTCTCCACAACTTTTGTCAGCATCCTCTAGGTCCTGCCAAAATGGGAGCTTTAGAACAGGGTATGTACATCCACCAAAGCATAATGGAACAATTCAAACCGTCAATCTCCCATCCCGGCTCACCTGTTTTTAGAGGGGAACACCTATCACGTAATAATAATATCTAATAGGCTTCAACCATTCCAAACATTTTAATACCCAATAAACCAACATAATTAAATACCATTATTACATACTCGTATCACAAAACTATAGGTGTCCTCATTTAGAACTTGAAAGTAGTAGGCATCAAATGCTTTAGCTTAGCCAAAGACTCCCTGATCTCCTCTGACATTTCACCTAAATTTTCCAGTCTTAGACAGCTGCACACTCTCTTTTATTGAGGTCGTTGGCTCTTCTAGAGAGCTTGACGGTCTAGATCGTCATGTTTCAAGTGACAATTTCGGTGACTTATAACACTCTGACACACTGAAAGGAAAGCTACAACGTCACAATATATCCATTGTAAATTGGATGGACAAGATTTTTTTGATCGTAGTCCTTTTAATCCCTACCATTCATTTATATAATTCATGTAGTGCTTCCCACTAAGGAATGCTTATCAGGTTATGAATTACAATTGAAAATGGTCATTTCTTTCTATTTCTTTAATGTGATATTTTATAACATCATTTTTATGTTTGCATAAGTTGGACATCATTGAGAGAGACATCTTTTTTTATTTTTGAAATTCATCTTTGGTTTTGTTGCTAGCTCTAAGGAGTATTTATCCCATCAAATTAACCCCGGACTTGCACCTGGCCTAGTATGACATTCTCAAGATTTTGGATGGAAGTAGTTCACCCAATTCTTAAAAAGTTAAAAACTTATCACGTGTAGAGGAGAAGATTCATTACTTGAGCACCCTAACTTCACACCTCTCAAAATCATACGTGGTAATTTCAAATCATTCCAAAAATTTTACAGTAGCTTACTTGGTAAGGCCTCTGCTTATAACTAAGGTTTTAGGGCCACATCATCAATTATGATGCCACATCAACATGAACTTTTTGTTGAGGTGTCCAAAAAGACCCCCCAAGAAAGGGTCAACCAATAGTTGTGCATTAAGTCATGTTTTGTTGGTGTGTTAATGTGGCATTATATGATTTGTTTCTTTTTAGATCTAAAGAACACATTTGATTCAATTATAAGTACTTATAGTCAACACTAACAACCTTAAAGTCACAACTACTAGTGCCAAACTTTTTAAAATATTGGGCCTTAAATCCACAAATACTATCACAACTATTGGAACATGCTCGACTATTGGGTAATCCAATTGTTTTCTCTCTTGGTTTTGGCCCAATTTCATGGTGTAGTAAGAAGCAATCTACTTTTTTTTTTATCAACTATAGATGTGGAATATGTAACACCAATTGAGACAGCTAAAGAAATAACTTATTTATGGACTATTCTTTCAATACTTAAACAACACCAAGTAGGGCCTTCTTTACTCTACTATGACAACCAAAGTTCCATTTTGTTGTCCAAAAATCTAGCATTTCATGCTAGAACAAGGAATATAGATGTCTATCACCATTACATCAAGGATCTCATCCAACAATAGGTGATTCATCTTGAATATTGTAGGATAATGCCAACAATTCTTTTTTGTGTGACCCGCTTTGCCACAGAACCAACAATCACCATTTCTGCCCCTGGACTTCAATCCTCTTGTAGATTTGGACCTTCTTTTGTTATTATTTCTAACTCTATCTTGAGACCTTCCTCTATTGACAACAGTCAATGTGTCACCGAATGTTTTGTTTTGCCCTCTTCTCATATCTTCATTGAGAAGTGTTGCAGCAACATCATCATATCTCAACATTGATTCCTTTTTGTTGTCATCGGATCCCCTTCTTCTGGATATCGAATTACTGATTGCCATTATCACAATGTCCCAGCTATCAAGAAGAGAGCATAAAAGCAACTTGGCTCTCATTTCTTCTTCAAAGTTGACATCCACGTAGGCTAATTGGCTAATCACAACATTGAATTCATTTAAATGGTTTGAGATACTGTTACCTTCTTTCAACTTCAAAATCGACCAATTTCTTCAACAAGAAAACTCGATTTGTTGCAGAGGCTCTTTCATACATATCACATAGCTTATCCCATATTTGTTTTGTTGTTGTTTCCGTGGCAACATTGAAAAGAACATTGTTGGACAGCGAAAGAATGATAGTTGCAGCTGTCTTTTGGTCCAAAACATCTCAGTCATCATCTGACATCTTCTCTGGCTTCTTAGTCTTCTCTTGCAGCACAATAGCAAGATCCTTCTGAATCAGCAAAGCACGAATTTGAAGCTTTCACAAATCAAAGTTTTGTCCCGAAAACTTCTCAATTTTCCATTTATCTGCTTCCTCCATTATTCTGGAAATTCTTCACTGATTTCCAAAAACAGTTTCACCACTGTGCTTCTTTACCAAGCTCTGATGTCAATTGTTGGAGAATCGACAACAAATAAAAACAACAAAAATGCAAAAAATAAACAATCACACAGATGAAGGAAAGACAGACACAAGTTTTAACCTAGTTCACTTTATAGGCTACATCTATAAAGAAGAAGGGGAATATCTTTATTTGTCTCTGTTTTTATAGTCATACATTATGTTACAGCTATTACCATCTTCAGCAAAAGTTTTATAAATTACATAGTTCGAATGAAGTCACCAAAAGAGAGAGTGTGAAAAGACAAGGACTCCAACAAGAGAGATTGAAAGGTCAAAGGAATAGAAAGGACAATATACCCAACACTTTCTTCCTTTAACACGTGATTAAGACCCTGTTCAAACTCGATTGGTTTCCGACAAGGTACGTGGCATATTTTGAGAAGGCAAAACGTCGACCTAGAAGTTGTAAAGTAGCAAGTTCGATAACTTATTCTGTGGAAGTATGAAACAGTCATCATCGGAACTTGTGTTACACACGCCGAAATATCTACAAAGGTAACTGATTGTTGAAGGCAACCGACAAATTAACATGAAACCTCGGCAGACACCGGATTTCATTGGGAGTAGGAGATTAAGTCGGTCGTACGTCGGTCAAAATGAAACACGCAGGAAATTGTGAGTCTGACGTCGGTCGTTAAATGAATTAAGTTATGAGTGAGCGAGTCGGAGTGAACTCTCCTTGCTTTGGGCGGCGGTTGTACATGTTGTGTAGGTGGATCTGCCAATAAAAGAGATGGGTGTTGAAATGATTTGAGAAAGGAAGCGTGAATTCGTGAATTGTTTCCAAGATAAATTTGTTCCATGTGTAACAAAATGGCGGGCAGAGGAGGAGAACACGAGCAGGAAAAGGGAAATGAAGAGGAAGCAGGAAATTTGGCGGCGTATTATAGTGGGCTATCGAGGGAATGGGAAATGTCTGTGATGGTGTCGGCGTTGAGCGACGTTGTGGCTGGAACTGCAGGAGTTAAGCGGGAGCGGCAGGATGTTGATGAGGTGATGGCTCAGCCGGCCAGTAGCCGCCTTAGGGCCACTCCGCCTCTTACTCTTCCTCCTTCCATGGACTTCAATCTTGAGCCTCAATGGCCTGTAAGATTGTCATATCCAACTGGGCAATACCAATATGGTGGTGCTCAAATCTCCATGACTGCAGCTTCCACCGCCATGTTGCCACCGCCTCCGCCATTTTCAGGTCGGTGCCTATCTCTCTTTCTCTCTCTTCTAAAATGCACCTTAACATATAGAAATGCTCTTTCTAGTTCTAATAATCTGTTTGTAAAATGAACCTTAAGTCGATTAAAAGGTAAAGTTCCATGGATTTTTTAAATTAGGCATCCTTATAATCCGCTGAATCGATGTTTTCTGTTGTAATTTTATACATGAAACTTGAGTTTTTAAGTCTGAACTGTCCCCCTCCAGAAACAAATCTAGTAAAACAGATTCTGGTAAGTTGAATGTCGTAAAAAACTGTCTTTTCCTTCTTTAATCTTATGCGATGAATGAATGGATACCGTAATTAAAGACACGATATGATAAATTGAAAAAAGCTTCTAAATAATTAATGGGATTAATGGAAATGAATTCGAAGATATTTTATTCAAACATGGAAATACTGTATGGGATTAATGAAAATGAATTCAAAGATATTTTTTTCAAATATTGAAATACTGTATGGAATTAATGGAAATGAATTGAAAAAAATAACTACAGAATGATCCGAAACCTTGATATTGTATGGGATTAATGGAAATGAATTCAAAAAATAACTACAGAACGATCCCAAACCTTGATGTAAAAAAGTTGTATCAATATTGTTTGGGATTAATAGAAATAAATTCAAAAAATAATTACAGAGTAATCCAAAACCTTAATTTAAAAAAAAGTTGTACACAATTATCTACTAGCTGTTGAAATATCATTTCAAGTAATTACAGCTTAAAAGCTATTTGTGTTCTAAAAGAACACGTTGCTCCTGCCTTTCGTGCTCCAAAACATCATTGATATAACCCTGCAGTCGTCCATCGGTAGGAAAATCAGAAGTCTAAAATATATGTTAACGGGTTAACACTTATATAATTTATTTGGCAGTTAAATGTTCTTCTTCTTATATAAACAAGAATGTAATTTTTTTATATCAATAAAATTTATCATTTTATCCTCTTCTCAATCTGGTCCTGACAATATAAACCACTTCTAGTCTATATTTTCCATTTGTATTACCAAATCTGAAAGAATTATGCCAGAGGTTTCTACAATGGTAGCAGCAAGAGATTTGTTATAGATACTGTATAATTAAAAAAAACTCCTATATAAATTTGACAGTCACCTACACGTAAATCTACAAATACCTTTATCTCCCTTTAAAAATATCCAAGGCCCTTCATCTGACAAAGACATGTGAATGAAACTGATTTCTGTCACAAATCCAAGATAAAAATCCCAATTTTATCTAAAAACAGTCTTTTTTCTTCTTGCAGGGGAAGCTTCTGGGTACCGGCAGAAGTGCACGGGAAGCGAGCCATCGTCACAGACAGAGAGAGAAACAGAGAGGCGGCGGCACTACAGAGGCGTGAGGCAGAGGCCATGGGGCAAATGGGCAGCGGAGATAAGAGACCCACACAAAGCGGCACGTGTATGGCTCGGAACCTTCTACACCGCTGAAGAAGCCGCACGTGCATACGACGAGGCCGCCTTACGCTTCAGGGGAACCCGAGCCAAGCTAAACTTTCCAGAAGATGCACAGCTCAATCCAGCAATTGTCGCCGCCACAACACAACAACAACCCGCCGCCATTTCTTCACGCGCCGCCCATGACAGAGTAGCGCCCACCATTTCGGCCTCCATAGAAAGGCTCGAAACCGCGCAGGCGTCTCAAATGCCGGCGGAGTATTATGAATATGCTCAACTGGTACAAAACATGGGTCTTCCCGAACAGACTTCCATGTCTCTCCTTCAGCAGTACATATCGTCGCAGCGTCATCAGCAGCAACAGCAAAGACAAGAGCAGGAGCACATGTGGCAACCGGCACTTCACCCACAATTTCCCATGCGTGCTCAAACTTCACAGCAAGTGGCTTCCACGTATTATGTGTAAGAAATTAAACAGCACTTACACTACTGAACTGAAATATTAAATCTATCACATTTATATACTGCTCATTGACAAAAAAGCTCACTGAATTAATAATTCTCAAAATTGAATATGTTGTTCATTACACATTGTTAAAACACCGATCACACTTCTGTAAACTATGAGTTTTTCAGCAGTCTAAAGCTAAAAACAAGCACGGTTAAAGCAGTTTTAGAAACAAAAAATCTAAAAATAAAACTCATAAGAAAACTGCGTATACATGCACTTCCATGCAAATTATTAAAAAGTAAAAATAAAAACAGAAAAATAGAAAAACAAAACTAGCTGTTGAGAGTGCATGCTTTTAATCTCTCCTTGGATGATCAACTGGGATGATGTCTAACTAGTTTCTCAAAGTGACAAAAGTAGCAGTAGGAAGAGCTTTCATGAAGATATCAACAATTTGTTCAATGAGCTTTCGTGAAGATATCAACAATTTGTTCAGATGTGGGACAGAACTGCAATTCTACTTTGTCCATCTTGTACCAAATCTCAGATAAAATGATTTCAGATCTCTATGTGTTTCGATCAAGCATGAAACATTGGATTTTTTGTCATTGCAATGGTGCTAAGTTATTATTAAAAAAAAAGAGTTGTTGGATGTTCTTGTATGAAGTGTAGATCCTTCAAATCCATCTGTTTGAGATTGTTTGACAACCTGCTGTTGCGGCAGCAATATATTCTACTTCAATTGAAGAAAAAGCATCTAGTTGCCTACTTCTTACTACTCCAACATACAACTCTAGAACCAAATGAGAAAACATAACCAGATGTTGATTTTTTGTCATCCACTAAACCAGCCTAATCAGAATCTGTGTAACCAACTAGTTCAAATTTTTCAATGGAAGAATAATGGATGCCAAAATTGTGAGTTCCACTCACATACCTCAATATTCTTTTTGCAGCACGCCAATAAGACTCATCTAGATCCTGCATAAACCGAGAGTTGATGATCACAACATACATAATATTGGGTCTAGTTGTGGTGAGATACATAAGGCTCCCAACCAAACTTCTGTACAAAGTGGCATCTACTTTGGAACTTGCATCTTCCTTGGTTAATTTCTCACCAAGGGCTAAAGGAGTTGCAACTACTATGCATTAAGTCATTCTAAACTTTTTCAATAAATCAACAACATATTTGGTTTGAGAGATAAAGATACCTTCTAGTTGTTGTTGCACTTCCACACCAAGAAAATAATGCACGAGTCTAGAATCTGACATTTCAAATTACTGTTTCATTGTTATTTGAAATTCCTCCAAAGGACTTTTACTGTTACCTATATAAATAAGATCATCAACATAAAGGCAAACAATGAGAATATCATTAACCAACATGTTTGACATACAAGGTTGGCTCTGAGGGGCTTCTACTGAATCATATCTTCAATAAATAACTATCAATCCTTACATACCAAGCACGAGGGGCTTGCTTCAACCCATAAAGAGCTTTTTTCAACTTGTAAACCAATTGTTCTTTGCCCTGAATTACATAACCCATAGGTTGTTTCACATAGACTTCCTCATCTATATAGCCTTTAAGGAAGGCTAATTTTACATCCATCTGATGTACGGGCCACTTATTTTGTGCAGCAATTAACAATATAATCTTGATGGTATCAAGTCTTGCAACTAGAGTGAAGGTTCTGAATAATCTACTCTAGGTGTTTGCACAAATCCCTTGGCAACTAATCTTGCCTTATGTCATTTCACATAATCATCAGCATGATATTTTACCTTATAAATCCATTTGACACCAATCACTTGTTTATCTTTTGGAAGCTACACTAATTCCCATGTATTATTTTTATCTATTGATTCCATCTCTTCATTCATAACATCAATCCATACTTTTTCTTTTACTACTTCTTCATACACAGAGGGTTCAACTTGAATTTGACTAAGCAAAGCAAAATTAACAATTGGATTTATATTAGTACTCTTTTGATAAATTTCATTTAAACTTCATACCTTTCTTGAAGAACTTGGACTTGATGCTGGACTTGAACTATCACCTAAATTTGTACTATTAGAAGAACTTGGTGAACCTGAGCTTGAAAAACTCAAACTTGGGCTATTGTTGGAGCTTGCACTTCCACTTGAGTTTGTGGGGAGAGGAGGAACATTTTCATCTTCTATGTTCATAATTACTGGTATTTTTTTCTTTACACCCTTTTGCGATTGCCATACTCCCCCTTCATCAAAAACCACATGCTGACTCACAATCTATTGCTTTGTGTCAAGATTATAAAATCTATAACCTTTAGTTGCATTAGGATATCCCACAAAGATAAAAAGTTGGGATTTTGCATCTAACTTCTTCTGCTTTTGAACTAGAATATGAACATATGCTAGATAGCCAAATACACAGAGATGAGCCACAGAAGGCTTGTGACCACTCCAAGCTTCCTTTGGAGTGATGTTTTGAATTGCTTTTGTGGGGCTTTGATTCAAGATGTATAATGTTGTTGTCACTGCTTCTCCCCAATAACAATTAGGAAGGTTTTTTTACTTCAACATACTTCGTGCCATTTCTATAATGGTACGGTTATTTCTTTCTGCAATACCATTTTGTTGGGGAGTATAAGCTATCTCTTGATGCCATAATTGTTACAAAAATTAGAAAAATCTTTTGAAGTGAATTCTCCCCCTCTATCTATTCTGAGACTTTTGAGCTAGTACCCAGTTTGATTCTCAACCATAGCCTTACATTACTTGAAGCATTCAAAGGCTTCAAATTTCTGCTTAAGAAATTAGATCCATTTGTGGTGAGAAAAATCATCAATGAAAGTCAAAAAATAAAGATTATTACCCAAAGATGGCTC
The DNA here is from genome assembly GCA_027924645.1 of Cunninghamia lanceolata. NCBI lineage: Eukaryota > Viridiplantae > Streptophyta > Pinopsida > Cupressales > Cupressaceae > Cunninghamia > Cunninghamia lanceolata. The sequence continues at coordinate 1,234,897 of BSBN01000286.1, read as the reverse complement.
TTGCATATCACCAAAAATATCAACATGCACAAGCTCAAGAGGAGCTTTTGCTCTCCATGATTTGTTCACCAAAAAACTATCTCGATGTTTCTTGCCAAGTGCACACCCTGAACAAACTTCTTCTTTTGCCTGAATCGCTCTAAGTCCTCTCACCATATTCTTTTTGTGAAGCAAACTCAATCCTTGAAAACTCAAATGTCCATAACGTTTGTGCCATAACCATGAATCATATGTGGTTGCTTTGAGGGAATGCACATTAGTAGAAAGTAATTTGAGAGGAAATAACCTATTCTCTGTCATAGGAGCTTTTGCTACAAGATGATAATTAGCTGATTTATCAAATATTTTTCAGCAGTTATCTTCAAGCACAACTTTATAATTTTTTGTTCCAAGATGCTCAATACTTAAAAGATTATGATGTAACTTTGGCACATGCAAAGTATCATGAATATAATTAGTTAATCTTTGCTTAGTCTTTACAGCAAGGGTACCTTTTCCCATCACATCAACCTCTTTATCATCACCAAATTTTACTTGACTTCTTATAGATTCATCTAATTTGACAAAGAGATTAGAATTACCAATCATATGATTTGAGCAACCACTATCTAGGAACCACACATCTTTTTTATGCTCCTTTGTCAAGTCACACGTGAAGAAAGTGGAGTTTTTTGCATCTTCGAAGGACTCTTCTGTATAGTTGACTCTTGACTTATTCAAGTCAAATTTCTTCTTTCTACACTCAGATTCATAGTGTCCATATTGTTCACCATATCTGCACTGGATGCTTCTTTGATACATAGAACTTTTTCCTCTTCCTCTTCCTCTATTATTGCTTCTTCCTCTTCCTTTACCACGTCCTCTACTATTAGAATGCTCACCTTGAGACTTATTTAATGGAGAAAAAGGAGTAGATTTTTTTCAATTCTTACTGTAGACTGGAAAATTTGTACCAAACTCTCCATAGAATACTGCATACACTCTTCATGAGTCTATAAAGAACCAATCAACTCTACTACTTTGAATGTGGTTAGATCTTTTTGCTTTCCTCAATGGCTATCACCATTGGATCAAATTTTGGAAGAAAGATCTCAAAATATTCTCTACAATTTTTGGTTATGTTACTACTTCCCCTTAAGTCTTAAGCTGATTCACAATACCCTGAGTCCTAGTAATAAAATCTTGAATGGACTCAACTTCTTTCATCCTTAAATTTTTAAAATCCCTTCTAAAAGTTTGTTGTCTTACCAGTCTCACTTTGTCAGATCCTTGGTATGCAATTTGCAATGTCTCACATGCATCCTTTGATTTTGACATACCAGCGATACGGGGGAAGATTGAAATATCCAATGCAAATTGAATGGTGAAGAGAGCTTGATTGTTCTTCTTTTTGTCTTCTTTCAATTGAGTTCGTTGATTTACTGTCAAAGCATTCAAAGCATTCTAATCTACAAGTTCAGTGTATCCTACTACTAATTCCTAAAGATCTTGGGATAATAGTAGGGTCTTTATTTGGATACTCCAGTATTCATAGTTGTCCCCTGTAAACAACGGATGCTGGAAACGGAAGCTGCTGCCATTAGCCATTGAAGATAATTAATAAATTGAAACTAGTCACCTACAAAATAAATTTCTTGCAACTTGCTCTAATACCAATTAAAAGAAATTAAACAACACTTACACTATACGGAATTGAAATATTAAATCTATCACATTCATATACTACTCATTAACATAAAAACACACTAAATTAATAATTCTCAAAATCTAAATATGTTATTCATTACAGGGATCACACTTATGTAAACTATGAGTTTTTCAGCAGTCTAGAACTAAAAACAAGCACTACGGTTAAAGCAATTTTAATTTAACAAAAAATCTAAAAATAAAACTCTAAGAAAACTGCGTATACATGCAGTTCCATGTAAATACATGCAAATTATTAGAAAGTAAAAATAAAAATAGAAAAATAGAAAAACAAAGATGGTTGTTGATCATGCATGCCTTACATACCTTCATTATGTGCCTACACAGCAGCTGCCACATTTGTCCGTATATTCGAACTGGACAAACCAAACCATTTGCATCGTCCTCGTCATCGGCATGGGAACCCTCAGATCTCCACCTGCCAACATCTGATTGATTGAGATTTCGAAATTTTATCCATTTTTTTTATATTTGTAGGGTGTAGTACGTCTACAGTAGTATTCTCTCTGTACCTAAGGCTAGATTTTTATTATTTATTTTGCGGCTGATTGTTTCAAATTTATACACAGATATTTCTTTGAATTCTGGTTCTGGAAATTTCGTAACAGTAGTTTTGTCTGGATTCCTTGAATAGTATATGTGATTGGGCTCAACCTGTAGATTTAATGTCGGTCTTGTGAAACAAATCGTCAATTTTTTTAAGCCCCGAAACTTCAAGTTTCACCTTTAACAGGGGCCATTTACAAAAATATGTTTCACACACAACCTTTTGAAAATTCACTTATCCATTTATTAAAGATATGTTTTAGAGACAATCCTTTAAAAATTCATCTTTAACATGGGACCATTTACAAACATATGTTTTACAAACAACCCCTTGAAAATTCACCTTTTAACATGGGACCATTTACAAAGATATGTTTTAGAGACAATCCTTTAAGAATTCATCTTTAACATGGGGCCATTTACAAATATATGTTTTATAGATGTTCCTTGAAACATGGGACCATTTATAAAGATATGTTTTAGAGACAGCCCTTTAAGAATTCATCTTTAACATGGGGCCATTTACAAACATATGTTTTACAGACAACCCCTTGAAAATTCACCTTTTAATATGGGGCCATTTACAAAGAATTTTCTAAAACAACCAACCCTTTAAGAATTCACCTTTAACATGGGACCATTTACAAAGATATCCTTTATAGACAACCACTAAAAATTAGGGCATTAATAAAAAAGAATGGTAAGGTTAGGCTTGCTTAATCATCACATACATTTTTTAATTAAATTATAATAAGTTATATTATTATTCATTTACTATAAATTAGTATGAGTTTTTTTGTACGACGATTTATGAGCATCTTTATTCAACGACAGAGTTGGTGTTTATGAGTTGCAGTTGTTCGTGCATATCATTTTCTGAAATGAAATGGAAGGCAAATGTTCCCATCCACCTTACGACATTCTTCTGAATTTTCTAAAGACGTAGGCGAGAGAACCCAATAGTTGAGCACCCTAACTTCATGCCTCTCAAAATCATACATGGCAATTTCGAATGACTCCAAAATTTTTACAGTAGCTTACTTGGCAAGGCCCCTACTTATAACTAAGGTTTCAAGGCCACATCATCAAATATGATGCCACATCAGTATGCTTTTTGTTGAGGCGTCAAATAGTTCCCCCCAAAAAAGGGTGGACCAATAGGTGTGCATTAAGTCATGTTTTGTTGGTGGGCTGATGTTGCATCACATGATTGGTTGCTTTTTAAATCTAAAGGGCACATTTCATTCAATTATTAGTACTTATAGTAACACTAACAACCTTAAAGTCGTAACTACTAATACTAAACTTCAAAAAATATTGGACCTTAAATACACAAATACCATCTCAGCCATTGGAACTATCTCACTTATTAGGTCTTTTCCCCTAGTTCAACCATTTTTTGAGAGTAATATATATATATATATATACTTTTTCTTTGACTAGCTGGGAACGTCGTTTGATTCAAGTTTCAGGGTATTTTTTAATATATACTCAAATTTATTGGTTATGGTTTTATTCTAAGATTGTTCTTAAGCGTGACAATAAATTTTGAATCCCGCTAGTTTGGAACAAGTAATTTAAGGCTCTAGAACAAGCACGAATCCATGAAGTTGGTTTGACCCAGGTGTCTACTTTTATAAATAGGAAGGCGAGAGAGAAAAGAAGGGTGAGAGACAAGGCAAGGTCCTAAAGCACCTTCCCTACTGTGGATATTATGGATGTGAAGGAGGCATCTGTTCTGCCAGAAATGTAGCCAAGGGAAGATGGTTTGTGGTATTTATATGTTTTCTGATCATGTCCCTTGCAGGAGGGACTTACATATTTGGCATATATTCAGATAGTGGTATCAACCAATATGTTATAGCGAATTGGACTGCAAAAACAGTTGTTCATTCGCGTCATGCTACCAGTGTCTACTATGTAGAAAAATATGGCGCAGTAGGCGATGGAAAGCATGATTCTACTGAGGCCATTTATCATTTCTTAATTTTTTTCCTTACTGTAAATTAGTAGCAACAGGGAAGATTTTATGTATACAAAGATCTTCCGGACGAATGCCTTTTATTTCTATTTCATTTACATGCACGAATAATTCCCTGGCTTCATTTAAAAAGAGAAATGCTTATTAGGCCCTGCCGCAGGCAGGGGTACTATTGTATTCACCTCCCAGTATTAATCTTCCCTCGGCATCTGTGCGTAGGCAAAAATTTGAACTTTTACTAATGTTTTTTTTTCCCAAGGAATTTTGACATGTTCAAATTCAGCAAATTTGATTTTTTGATTGGTCCGTTGCAATTTCTGCCCATTGGCATTGTTTTTTTATTTCTTAAAATCTTAAATCTTTCCAATTGCAGATGAGATTTGGTATGTTTATTACAATGTTTTGCTCTTTTTCCTGGGCTGCCCATTGCTCCCTTATGGCATTCTCCAAATCAATTCACGTGCCTGGTCTCTGTCTCCACATTTTGCACACATGCAGGTATGTTCGAGATTTATGCACTTCTTTTTCGAAGTTACATAATAATACCTTCATTTTCTACCTTTTGAAAGCTGCAGTACAGGGTTCATGATTTAGGTCTGAGAGCAGATCTTATATGTAGTACCTAAGGCTTGTATGTTGGGAAACAATGCATTTTGGAAGACTGTCTGAGTTCAGTTAGGGTTGATCGAGCATAGGTTTGGATTGAAAATAGGGGAAATTCTCAGAGGGAAAGAAGTGATAATACGGAACACTTTTTTACCGTGTATTCAAAAATTATAATCATGCAAGGTGTAGACTGTAAAGAGGAGAGAGATTATGAAGGGCAACCCAATCTCCCATCTCCTGCTATTGGCATGCTTTGGTGGAATGGTTTTGGATCTCAAGTGCCGCAAACTGCATTCTATAGTCCTGCAAAGTCATTGTTTGTAGATCATCCTAGCAGAGTTCAAGGTGCTGGAAAACAAGTGGTGATTCAATCAGAGCATCTAGAACATCTGACAAGTATTGCAGGCCATTCTCAATCTGAAAGTGAACGTGTGTTGATGGGGACAACAAGACTCCAATCCATGCCAGTCCAATCTAGTATATGATTAATTTTCCAAGTTGTCATTGTAATTTTTACCAAAGTGAATTGATACAATCTGCTGATATGCAAAAGTCAATAATTTTTTTTTAGACATCTATGCATATATGTAGGTGATCATATTGTATCATTGAATAAATAGTTCATGGATGTATGTGGTCGGTATACATGTATCTAAGCAGGTGAAAGGGTTCCTTTGAACAATTTTTCTTTCCATAAGCTCCTATAGTCCCTGATTAGTTTCGATAGAACCATCGGCTCTGCTTTGGATGAGTTTAAACTTTTTTATCTATTTACTATAGATTTCTTAATTTCTCTGAGCATGTTTGATGGAAATGTTCCTCCCTTAGTCCACTGAATAATAATGGAAACTATCACTTACTGTAATTTGAATTGAAAATTTTTGTTATTGTAGTATCAGATTGATTTATACTGCAAGGGTACACTGAAACTAACCATAGTACACCATAGTCTCTTGTATGCTACCTACAAAGTACAAAAATTAGTGTGTGACAACTCTACTTTATAAAATGACAAGGGAAGCATTTTGTTAACCATGATCTTATGACATGTTTTTACTTCAAAGAAAGTACAGTGTATGGTTGACTAGTTTTATAATGACCAACAAAAATGTAAGAACTATTAGTAGTTACTGCACTTTCGTTTACCATCAATGCTTGGTCCTTGAAATTGTGATGCATCCTCACCATCTATTGTGGCATGGACAATCTTCCCTCATGGAAGATTCTTGAAACTCCTTTTTCTTGACCACTTAACAAGACTCTTGTAGCTCCTATGACTGACCTTTGATAACAAATTTGTAAACTTTTAAACAATAACTATTATTTCTCTTTGTCATTTTCTCCATTACTCCTTAAGTAAAGGAGCAACTAATGAATTTTAATGCCTTGCCTTGTTGAGTTAATTGTAGTGTAGTGTTGGTTGATTTTTGACTTCTAGTAAGATTGGTAAGCTTACATGCATGAAACCTGAGTGAGCTCCTTGACCTAAATTTTCTTGATTGGTAAGATAGTTTTACATTATAATTCAACACATGATATGCAGATTCTGCACCCTAGGAATGATCTAAACTGTCTAGTTGAAACTTCACTCAACAACTGCAGGTAATGTTAACCTGCAAACACAAATCTGTTGAAAGTACAAAAAATAAAACAATACTAAATAAATAACTTGTTGTTTGAAAATTATTATTATTTTGAATTTTTTTTGTGTGCAGTTAAGTTACAAACTAGTGAGTGCTCAGGGTTCTAAATAGACTCCAACTTGGGTGAGCAAAAAACAATGTCTTAATTTTAGATGTCTTTATCCCAAAGAAAACTCATAAAAACATATGGTTGTTGTCAGACCATAATAAAGCAGAAAATTAAAAATACATCCACTCTTTACTCAGAATAAAGCAGAAAACTAAAAATATAAGACCGCTGCCCGTCCAGAATAAAGCAGCAGTGCCTAAGAAGGTATCTAGCAAATCCAAAAGGTTAGAATAGTGTTAAGACTGAAACCTATCAAGCTGAGTTTTGACTCCAACTCAAGCACAAAATATTGCTCTGCTAAAACTAGAGTTTTTGTTTTCTTCTGATTCAAACTCTGAAACAAAACTCTGCCAAGGTTCAGAATTTTTATTTTCTTTTTTACTCAAACTCAAATAAAAGTGGGTCAAAATTTTGGATAACAAAAGAATGGTCTTTTAGCCCAAAAGGGCGCATCATTCATATAAATTAATCATTCTGAAAAAAGAAAATAGGAAGCTAGTTGATTACAATTCCTGTTACAAAGAGGTTCCCCCTTCAACTCTTCACTGGATTTTGCTTTGAACCAAGGTTTGAAGTTGCAACCTCTAGTTGATCATCTAGGCCACATTGACACTGGTTTTTAATTTTTGCTTAGATAGTTTGTATTTATCTGATGCATAAAATGTGTTGTTTTCCTCCATTTCTTGGGATTTTGGAGTGCATTCACCAGGAATTTATCGTCCTCAAATCTCTATCCTTTCTGATATTTTGGATCACATTCAGAAGGATAGAAAAGACAATTTCATGGAAATCTCCCTAATGCAATTTATGTTGCATGCTCTAAGAAGTGGTATTATTTATCCAAAACTTGCAGTTTACGTTGCACCATCTACTTCATGTGCAAGGTTGATAATTCTTTTCAGGACATATCCATGGGCTGCCAAAATCTAATTAGTGGGTAGTTTGATGAGGGGAATGGAATGGCTTCTAGCTGTAGTGATCAGTGTTGTTTGCGTGGTTTTTTAGCTCTAGTTTGGTGGACAAATAGTAGAAATGTTGAACTTATATTACCTACTCATGAGATTATTATATCCACTTTGCCTGCAATAGATGCAGATACAAATATAGCAGATGTTGTATTGTTGCTCATGTTTATAAAGCACATTTTTGGGTAAAGCATTCAAGATGAAGATGTACATGTGGCAATTGGCATTGAAGATATATAAATATGATGCAAGGTTTCATGGAAGTTGCCCCTTTCATATGGTTTGATTCATTTTTGTTAAGAAATTAATAATATGAAATGAATCATTTTGCAAATATTGTAGTTATTCCACAGTGGATTCATTTTTTTGGCATGATCTTATATTTGTAAATGAGGTGAATGATTCCATTCAGAATATTATCAGGCCTATAAAATCTCACGTGAAATACTTAAATATTTCCTCAATCATGTTTGCAATGGAGCAAATTTGAGTGATTGTTAGCCAGTGATTCACATTTCATACAAATGTGAATTGATTGATGGGAGTAGGTACAGGACATTTCACGTTTTTAACTTTTTACACATAGCTGGTCAGATGGACTAACAAATTAATTTAACGATGATGGGTCAAATGCATATAGAGTGTAGATGACATACTTAAGGTATATTGGATGCTGCTTTTATTGTGTATAGGTTGAAAGTTGACCAAACTTGAAACTCTAATATAACATACATAGAACATGTAGTTAAAATGGCAAGTCAACCTTCAAATTTCAATCCATCCAAACTGGAAGCAACAAAAAGTATTCTAATATTTCCAGGCTAATGTTAAAATAATCAATCCATCCAGGTAAATCTAAATGATAATTTTGCTTTGGCCATTGCCTGCTTAGCCTGCAGATCAACCTGGTCTTATTGTTTGAACTGTGTGTCACTTCTATGCCAGACACTCTCAATCATATAGTCAAAATCTAATCATATTTTAATGATCATATTTTCTCAATCATATAGTCAAAATCTAATCATATTTTAATGATCATATTTTTATGCTTAGGCGGGGACTGCCGGTGCAGCACAGCCCTTGTTCTACTTGTAGTAATTGATTTTAATTTATATATGTTTATTAACTAAATGATTCATACCATCACCCTCCCACCCACCCAAACCTGAATCTCCCACCCCAAAATTCAGAGAGTAGAAGAATACTAATACCCCAAAATTCAGAGAGTAGAAGAATACTAATAAATGATTGCAATTTGCTAAACTGGAAAGATTTACTCTGAGGGGCAGAGTTCTAATTAGAAGAATACTAATAAATGATTGCAATTTGCTAAACTGGAAAGATTTACTCTGAGGGGCAGAGTTCTAATTGATGGACAGGGAGAAAAATTGTGGACTCAACCAATAAGTAAGTAACAACCTTTTATTCAGAAATAATCTTTTAATTTCCATTCATATATATACATTATATGTGTATATATACACAATGTGTATACATTGTGTTTATACATTGTATATACACACTGTATATATACACATACATGTGTGCTACACAGTGTATATATATATATATATGCTTTGACTGATATTGTTTTCGTTTCACTGCAGAAATATTGTAACAAACATAGAAAACCAACGGTAAATATCTATTTACCATTTGTTATATTGTTGACAGTGATTTGTATGTGTTGAATAGGCCGTTAGAATTGAAAAAGATAATTGCAGAGGTTGTTAAAGCAGTTGTTTCACAGGAATAAGGAGACATCCATTTTAATGTTTATCTTTTTAATTTTTATGTAGAGAAGTGTAGCTGCGGTGAAGATGCTGCGTAAGGGTCGCAGACTTGTCGAACCCTCTGAACCTAAGGGTGATACAGGACACGGTCCACAACATCATTAACCAATATATTTTGTCACAATATAATATGGTTTATTCTAAGATATCGTACTTAAGTATGGAATCATGAACTCTCCAAATGGTTTAAGAATACAGTTTGGAAGTCTCAGATTGTTCTGGTCCAGTTTTTTTTAGGTAATATTGGGAAGCATAATGGTTGCCCCTTTATCTACATAGTTATTTTTTTAGGAGAGCACATCATGTCATTAATAGACAATAACAATTTAGCTATGTATGTTAAAGTGTTAATGATGGTCATTTTTTGGAGAGCACTTCATGTCATTAATAGACAATAACAATTCAGCTATGTATGTTAAAGTGTTAATGATGGTCATTTTTTGGAGAGCACTTGAAGCCATCAATAGACAATACTAATTGGCCTTTATGTCTTAAAGCATTGACTTGGCATCTTTTTTTTAATAATTTTAGTTTCTAAAAACTACAAAATAGTACTAATACAAGTACTTCTTCCAAATATCTAGAGTCATGTCTAAACACTATTTTGGGCTCTCCAAAAAGAAGCATTGAATTAAGAAAGAGATGCCAATGTCAAATGAATGGAAAATTTAGTTGTCTTTGATAACAATCATCCTTCAAATTTCTTTGTGGTACATGGGCATCTAATAATGGGAAGCACAATAGTTACAATGAATAGAGAATAACAGTCACCATTATTTCCCATCACTAGTAATGTCCATATGTATGATGTATTGTATGATGTATTGAGAACTTAGGAAATGATCAAGATTTGGGATGCAATGTCTATTAGAAATGTTTTATTTTTTCAAATAAGGATGCAATGTCTATTAGAAATGTTTTATTTTTTCAAATAATTTTTCTATAAAACAAGTGAAGATAAAAAATTATATGATAACAAATAAAAATAATAATGTAAATTATTTCAAGTTGATAACATCTTCCATTGATTATCGCATTTAATGCGATAATTGCATTGCAAATTCTCCTAAACTAATATTTCAAAAATATTTAATTGTAGCATGAAAAAACAACAGAAATTAGAAATTTTGTTACTTCATATATTTGTAGACAAAAAATACTAAAAATGAAATTAACTTTTGTATAGTATCATCACTTGTAGAGTAATGACAATAACAATAAATTTTGAAGTACAATTATATGAAAAAGTCATCTTATATGAAATTCTCATTCTTTGAGGCCAAGTTTTTTGAGTTGTTTCTATTAAAATACAAAATTGTTATATGCTTGTGAGAATTCAAGCTATTGCTCAAGAAATAACTATAAGCATATTTAAATAGAAATACCAATATTCACATAGATGCGATAAGTTGAAGGAATTGAGATGAATTACAATACAAAATCACCATTGAAATTTTGGCCATACCTTCAAAATTTTAGGTATACCCAATGTACTTGGTGAAATATAAAAAATTCAATGTTTTTATTAGTTTAATGTAGATATTATATGTAATGCTAATTTTACTAACAATGGCTTAAAGATCAATTGACAAGTAGAGATATTTGAAATAATCTATCAAGTCATGAATTTAATCTATTTAAACAAGACATAATAGAATTGAGCATGTATGTCATTCTTGCACATAGAAATGTAATGATAGAATTTTTTTATTAAAAGGTAAAAAGGTTTTGAAAGGACCTTAAACACAAACTGTTACATCCCCAACTTATGATTTAGCTTAATCTTATTTTTGTGTGGGAATCAGGAGGATTAACCATAGTTTAAAGATTATATGTTGCGGAAATATCTGATTTAAATTGTTGATTATGAGAATACTGACTAATGATAGTTAGTTATGAAATTACATGTTCGTATGAATATTTAATTATTATGAATTGTGAATTAGATGATGATGCACTGATCATGGTTTATGATGGTGAGTGTGAACAAGAAATGAATCTTCCTTCGAAGATGGAAGGAGAGTATCATCCGGGAGGAAGAGATAGATGTCGGGAAATGGGTCCAATTACCATCTAAGTATCAGATTTTACGTCCTTATGAACTTTTGTAAGTTGGTGTAAGTTACTTCTTTTCTTTTCCTAGGTCAATTTACCTTAATGTGTTGTCTTATCGAATGAGTTATTCGATAATGTTTGCATCAAATCGACCAAACAACTTTCTTAGAATGCCAATGTGAGTCAAGAGATAGTCTTGCTAAGTGGCAGAGTATCTTCTTGTTTCTCTATTTATTCCTGAACCAGGATTTTGAATCTATTATTCTTGGTATAATATGCTTTGGGTTTATAGCGAAGAAGGGGGAGTGGTGCTCGACCTCTAAACCGCATTTTGATCATGTCACCATGTTTGTGATGATGTCATGTGACGACATCTTGATTGTCTTGAGTATCTTCATACATCATGAAGATGTATGGAAAGTTTAATATGCTATGACTATTTAAACTTTATATCGAATCCCATGTTAATATTAATATGTTTATGTGTTATGTGTATTTGGCTGACATCACCCACAGTAGTGCAATGAAGAAATGTCATTTTGGACCAATTGGAGTCTTATGCTCACTGCCCACTCGCAAATAACAAGTATTGGATTGATTGTCTCCTAAGAAACTATGGGTTGCAGAGTGGAGAAACCACCCACCACTTCATGGGCGTGGGTGGTAGTTACATTGCATGCTCGGCATGCCAAGAAGACTGAAACATAGCTTTGGTAAATCTTTTCATTATCGGTCATTATCATTACCAATTGTTGTCATTGTTGTGCTCTACACTCAGGAGATAGAGCAAGAACAAGGAAAACTTAGTTGGATGGAAACCTTTGGAAGACCACAGGAAGTGGCACAATAGCACTCAGCTGTGAGTCTTCGATAAACTATGTTGACAACACCAAAATGACTTCACTCATGTTAGAATCGAAGTCTAGAAAGACTTACTTAATGTTAATTGTTAACAATAATATTTCACTATGGTATAGCATCGACTGTGTCGACTATCATACAATATAATTGTTGTGTTAATCGTTTGAGGCTCTCAGGCCGTAATCACCAATAAGCCAAACTTTATATCTCAGACCCTCATGTCTAGGTTACTGTGTTCAAACTTATTAATGCATTCTTTTGGAGTTATACTCTAGGCCCTCGAGGCCACCAATGTTACATATTTCAAACTTTGTTTTGCATGTGACTAAACTATTGCTTGAGGCCTTCAAGGTCGAGCCCAAAACTTGTTGTAGAAAACACTTGTCAAGTGCCGACATGGCACAGTATGATAATAGTGAAATGATATCATTTAAGATCCTATGATGAGCTCGAGCCGATAGCACGCTCATAAGATATAATGTATAAAACTATTGTGTAAGATATATCTTTGAAGGTTCGGCCTGCATGTGGCTGAGGCACCAACCTCGAACTATTATGATCATCTTTTGAAAACTTTAATCTTAGATCATGCTAAGAGCACTTAAATACAATTTTGAGAACATCAAACATTGAACTCGAGTGCTTTCAAACGGTTATTAAGATAACCAATGGTAGGATTGCAATATAAAAGATTATTGTTTTACTCTATGGCAGCTTTACATGCATGCCAAAATATTAGAGAGGATTCTCTTCTTGTTTTTTATAACATTATGAGATGGGAAGCATATTTAGTTGAAGTCTTATATATTTTAATGTAAATCAAAACCTTTTCTTTACTTGTGAATATACTCCATGAAGGGAGAATTTAATGTCTAAAACTCATATGGGTATTTGAGTTATTATCTATTAATAAAACCATTTTAATTGGTTAAGGAAATGTATGCCTATGGTATTATGATCTTGAATTTAACCTATATGGTATATCACATTAAAACTATAAACCATGGAAGACCTAGGTTGGGAAACTTGTTTTGACTTTTAACACTGTTTAAAAATGGAATAGAGTGGTGAGAAGTCACTGGTTCCTTGTTATGAAAGTAACCTATTATATTTGATATACTCCTAAGATGGGAGTCGATTGTCCTGGTATTGGACTATGAATCGAACTGAACCCACTTTTACTAGACCTAGAGAGAGGTCAAATTAAACATACTGTAGGATGATACAGCTTCTAAGTTGAGTCAGGGTGGTGGACATATGCCTATGTTCATTGCGTAATGTACATGTATGTAAATCTCTGGCCAAAGTAATGCATTTGTCTCTACATGCATTGTCGGTCCACAGTGCTCCAGATGGCATAATGTCTCCAGTATTGTCATGCATAGTTATAGTGGATCTATAGTTGTGTGACCAAGAGGAATTATGAAGGACACAACACCAGATACTCAGATGGAAAACCTAATGGTTCCTTATATCTATACCTTCTGTGAAGGGTAGGGCCGCTTCCAGGTAGGAAGTTGTGTGGGGGAGCATCGATCTATGGTTGGTGGAAAAGCACTTGGATGATGCTCTCCTTCCCAAGCATGAGATAAGTTGAGGCTTATGAAGACAAATGTCAATTGTTCCGGATGCAATACTTTTTTATTATATGACTTGATAGTCAGTTATTATGTATAATTTGATATTTGATGCCTTGAGCATAGCTTGTACATGCATAGTGATGGTTATTCACAAATGAGATGTAATTGGATATTATAAAGATAATGATTCATTCTTGTTTAACTCTGATATGGATACTCATGATGTATTCTAACTCTTAGTTAATATGAATATTTATGTTAATTATTGAGTATTATGGAATGTGATGTTACATATGGTATTAGAGCTACCAGGTTCAATACATGGACCTATGAGCTCACTATTTGATGATTACTTTTATCCAACATTAACAGATGCTAATGATTGGATGTTCTATGCTAGAATGGTAAGAATTTGAATAACACCCAGAAAGATGGTAATGGAAAATAGACATTACATGCATTATCATAAGATCTTGAGGGAGTGATCCTCAATAATGAAAAGATTTTAATAGATTGGCTGCTTAGTAAGAGCATGGTTGACTGATGAGGAGACCTTCACTGATGCCATGAAACACATCAAGCATGAGTTAAAGAAAGAAATTAGTATTGCTGCTCCTAACTCTACTGATGCATAAGTAGAACCCTCTACACCTAAAGCACCCGCTATGGAAAATAATCCTAAGGATTATGATGTAACCAAGGAGGTTGTGGAACAGTATCTGTGTGTACCTCCACCTCCTAAAACTGAAATGATAAAACTCAAAGTTGAGAAATGAATATGGGAAGTTACACAAAACTGTTAATGACTTGCAGTAGCAAGGTGTAAACAAAATTTTGTAATTTTGAGAAGGATTACTTGTAATCTATGGAATATTTAATGCAATTGAGAACAAAAATTCTGATAAATATTTTATTTCTTGTTAAAGATTACATGAATGAGAATAGATTTATGTTAAGAATGGATTCTATGATATAGAAACTAATCTATGATTAATCTGCAAACATCAAGAAGAAGTAAATTGCAACAAGATTTAGCTAAGAACTGAGATGGGAGATAGCTAGGATGAAGGGCAACCTTCAAGGCACTCTGAATCTAAGCTTGACTAGATCTTGGCTTTGTTAAAAGAGACAAGAATGAGGGTAGAGACTCTCGAACAGGAGGTTAGGGATCGGCAAGGACCGAGGCAAGATGCCTATGATGGGGGTGATGATGAGAAACATCATAATGACACCACCCAAAGTGAGCATAGAGAGAATAACTCTAAGGCTAGACAAGAAGAGGATAGCAGGAGCCATATGTCTTTAGAACTATCTCGAGACATGAAAAAGGTTTTGCCTCCTAAATTTGATGGATCTATAAGCGAAGATGTCGCGAAGGCATGGCTTACAGAGATGGAAAAGTATTTCAAAATCAGGTATTATAATGAGGTCACTAAAGCAGTATGGGGAGCATTCCAATTGGCAAGTGAAGCATCCACATGGTAGATGAATAAAAAGATGGAACTAGGCTTGAGGTCTACAAGCCTTACCTAGGACAGTCATGGAACTCTTTAGGCAAAGATGGTTGTCTCAACTATTCTATGACCAGAAGCTTCTAGACTTTCAGAATCTAAAACAGGTTGATTTGTCTATGAACAAATATTAGGAAAAGTTCACCCGCCTGCTTAAGTGATGCAGGATCATCCTAGGTAAATGAGTTATCCAGCATCAATAAAAAAATAAAAATTGCAGGTTTAATTTTTAGTTTTCATTGATTCAATTGATGTCCACTGCAAGGTAGGCAAATGCTAATCTGAAAATGGTAATGACATTCAATGAGATAAGTATCAAGTCACATTTGAATGTTGCTGTCATTGCCAAAGTTTTTAAGAAGCCCAGAGAATTACCAAAGAATAATATTACATAGTTCTATCATTGTCATCGTTTGATAAAATATCACAAAGGGAAGGATAGAGTTACATCAAAGTATTCAGAGATTTTGAGCTCATTGATTATGAAGAAGATGTTAGTATGCAAAGTGTAGTGACTGCTATTTCTCCTTGTATTACATCTGACCAAAAACATTATCAGTATTCACATTTGGTATCAAAGCATAAGGGGTTTTTTAGAGTTTGCAGGCCAAGCATCTGGAGTTAGAATACTACATTCCAAACGCAATTGGAGGAGAATGAGAAAATGCATGGATCTAATAATTCATAATGCTCAAACAAAAATAAGCCAAGCTCAGTGTATTGGCTGCTTTTTGAACTCTTTCTCAGTTTAAACTTTGATCTTGCAAAGAGCGATAGTTCTTCCTCTACGTAAGGATTGAAGAGATTTGAATAATCAAATATTATGGTCTATTTTAAAAGTCCTTGAAGGTAAAAAGCTAAGCCTACAACGATCCTTTGAACTTCTCTAAAACAACATTGTTGTTTAACTATAATAAATTGGGGCATGTGAAGACAAAATATAAGAAGCCCACCTCACAGAAATGAATCACTTCATTTTTGAAGCAAAATAAGAAGCTAAAACGTCCCATTTGAGGCTCAATAAAACCCATGAATCCATGTTGAATAGGGGGTATGCCAATAACAAAGGAAAATGAAGTAGAGTATGGCATTGGAGAGGAATGGATGATAGGCTGGCTGTGTGGATGGAGTTAGCTGTAGTGGGCAGTAGAAAGTGGTGTTACAGAGAAGATTATGGCTCTGGATTGAAAGGAGTATCATGTAGAGAGAAAATAAATTGTTTGTGCCTGTGGAGAGGCCATTGAAGGCCAACAATGTACATAATTGTTTGCAAATGTGTGATTTGTTGTTTTGAATACGAATCAAATTCAAAGAGTATTATTTGATGTTGTTTGCAATCTAGTGAATGTCTTTTGATTGATGATAATAGAGGATTTGTCTATGTGTCATATAAGTACAATTGGTTATATGTTTTGTGAGAGGGGAATACCCTTTTGTGTCAATTGCTATTAGAGCCAATTTTTCCTGAGTGTGGAGAGTATCCACCAGGACCTATGGAGTAGCAGAGATGGCGGTTGTGAGAACTCGAAAGGATCATTGCAAGTGTGTGAACTCCTGATCGGTTGAGAGTTTGAAGCCGCAAAGGAGAGAGTAAAAAATTTGAGAAAAGCTTGAGAGATGAGGTAGGTGTGAAGGAGTCCTACAACGGTGAGAGCAAGAAAGACTTGAAGTCATTGATGGAGAAAATAATGAAAAGGAAGAGAGGGTTTGGCTAGGTTTTGGCAATCCCAGTGTTGAAGAGATGGAGAAGGAAAAGATGGAAGGAACAAGTTGCGAAGATGTATGAATAATTATTGGAAGAAGTGAAGAGTTGTATAAAAACCTAAAGGAGATTTGTGTAGAGAAGAAAGTGGGTAGAGAAGAGTCCCATGTTTCTTCTAATAATTGTTTATTTGCAGGTGACAGCATGTGTGCAATAGATCAACTTGCAACCATGGAGTGTGCAGAGGTTGCAGCTATAAAAGAAAAAGAGAGAGATGAAAAGGTGTAGAAAACAAACTTTGGGAGTCCTATGTTCGATGGAGAAGTTGGTGAGGATGATCTTCTACTGAAAGAGGAGATGAGAAGAATCAAAAGATTCTTGGAAGGAGAAGTGACTGGTAAAGGAGAAGATTTGATGCTACATGATGGTCCAGTGTTTGATGAGGAACCTGATGAAGATCAAGGATTGCTTGGTGAAGAGATACAGAAGATTGAACAATTGTTCAGTGCAGCAGTGAAGAACATTGCACCTGATGATGTTGGAGTAAAGAAGAACATTACACTCAGTGACGATGGAGTAGCGGAGGAGTATGAGGTAAACTCTTTTGTTTATGAGTTTTGTGATATTAAGTTTGAATTGCATGTACCTGATGAGATGAGTAGCATGGTAGAGAAAATTGTGGAATGTGCAGATGTGGTAGAGTGGAGTAGAGATGTCTACTTGTGGGTAGAAGTTGTAGAGGATGTGACATGAGAGATTTGGTGAAGGTGGTCGGTCTATAGTGGGTTGAAGCTCATGAAGGTGAAGGATGAGAAGAGCGGAGTGAGGATGTGGAGAGTGAACCTTGGGCGGAGGAGGATGGTCTATAGTGGATGTGAGTCCATGAGGGGAAAGGTGGTGCATGTTCCAACATGATGCTAGAAAAGGTAAAAGAAAGATTGATTTTCAGCCCGTGGATAGTGAAGGAGTTCACTGCAGGTTGGTTACAACCTAGAAGGGTGATGCTATCACTCAACTCCACTTTGTGAGCCTATGCTCACAAAATTTCTACTCGGCGTGTCTGATACAGGAGCATCCCGAGTGAACGAGTTATCCAGCATCAATAAAAAAAATAAAAATTACAGGTTTAATTTTTAGTTTTGCTTTGTTTAGTTTCCGTTGATTTAGTTGATGTCCTCTACAAGGTAGGCAAATGCTAATATGGAAATGGCAAAGACATTCAATGAGATAAATATCAAGTCACATTTGAATCTTATATGATGGCACTGCCAAAGTTTTTAAGAAGCCCAAAGAATTGTCGAAGAATAATTTTACATAGTTCTATCATTGTCATCGTTTGATAAAATATCACAAAGTAAGGGAAGTATAGAGTTACATCAAAGTTTTCAGGGCTTCTGAGCTCATTGATTATGAAGAAGATGTTAGTATGTGAAGTACAGTGATTGCTATTTCTCCTTGTATTACATCTAACCAAAAACATTATCAGTATTCACATTTGGTATCAAAGCATAGGGTTTTTATAGAGTTTGTAGGCCGAGCATTTGGAGTTAGAATACTGCATTCCAAAAGAAATTGGAGGAGAATGAGAAAACACATGGATTTGATAACTCATAATGATCAAACAAAAATGAGCCAAGCTCAGTGTATTGGTTGCTTTTCCAACTCTTTCTCAGTTTAAACTTTGATCTTGCAAAGGGCGATAGTTCCTCCTCTATGTAAGGATTGAAGAGGTTTGAATAATCAAATATTACGGTATGTTTTAAAGTCCTTGAAGGTAAAAAGCTAAGGGCAGCGATCCCTTGAACTTCTCTGAAACAACATCGCTATTTAACTATAATAATTTGGGGCATGTGAAGATAAAATGTAAGAAGCTCACCTCACAGAAATGAATTGCTTCATTTTTGGAGCAAAATAAGAAGCTAAAACGTCCTATTCGAGGCTCAATAAAAACCCGTGAATCCATGTTGAATAGGGGGTGTGCCAATAACAAAGGAAAATGAGGTAAAGTATGGCATTGGAGAGAAATGACTGATAGGTTGGCTATGTGGATGGAGTTAGCTGGAGTGGGCAGTAGAAAGTGGTGTTACAGAGAAGATTATGGCTGCAGATTGAAAAGAGTATCATGTAGAGAGAAAATAAATTGTTTGTGCCTGTGGAGAGGCCATTGAAGGCTAGCAATGTACATAATTGTTTGTAGATGTGTGATTTATTGTTTTGAATAAGAATAAATTCAGAGAGTATTATTTTTTGTTGTTTGCAATCTAGTGAATGCCTTTTGATTGATGATAATAGAGGATTTGTCTATGTGTCATATAAGTAATTGGTTATATGTTCTGTGAGAGGGGAGTACTCTTTTGTGTCATTAAGTATGTGCCGCAATACCAATAGGATGAGAGATTCTTCATCTGGAAGTTTATAATAGGGTTGAATGCCTAGATTAGGGGTGAGGTTGATGTACATGGTCCTACTACTATGGACCAGGTCTATGAAAAGGCCATCAAACAAGAACAAAAAATGAAAGCTATGTCGGCTTATAGAGAAAGAAACTGAAAGAGATATAATTGGTCCCAATCCTCTCAATCTCTAAGAAAAATGGAAGAAACAAGATTTTATTAAGAAAAATGACAAAGGGGCCAAGAATAGACAAACTAAGTCCAAGGGAGAGAAGAAGAGCAATAACTACTCCAAGAAGAATGGAGACAATTCTAGAAAACCTCAGGAGAGGCAAGGACCAGTGGGAGGGTGCTACACATGTGGCAGAGATCATTACGCCAACTAGTGTCCTAACAAGACACAGGGACCACAACCTAGAGAAAACCATCTACCCTTTTAACAAGCGGCATTCCAACAACACATTCATGCAGCCTTGGACAATAGGCAAGTTGAATACCAAATAACTCCCATTAAAACTACAAGTATTTTATCTGGTCTTCTAATTTTAGTTTTGATTGATACTGGGGCTACCAAATATTTTGTTTCCCCTAAAATTGTAAGAAAAAATCATAGAAAGGCTGGATGCATGGCAAACACATGGTTAGTAGAATATGCAAATCAAACCAAGGCTCAAGTAGAGCAATGTTTGTTTGAGGATAGGGTTGAACTTTTGAGTTTCTCCATTGAAGTAAATCTTTATGTAGCCCCACTAGGCTCGTATTATGTTATCCTAGGGATAAATTGGCTATGGAGACATTGGGCCAAAGTGGATTGTTATGCCAAAACAATAAAATGTCTTGATGACTTAGGAAACAAAGTCTTTCTACAAGGGAACCCTAGGGAAGTCAAACTAAGACAAATTTCTACCCTGCAAATGAAAAGAGCTCAAAGAAAAATATGCCAACTTTTTGCTGTCAAAATGGAAAAATTAAATGAGTTTGAGGAAACCAATTTCCAAGGCGGTCTAATGTTTTATGAATCTTAGAAACTCAATGAAGTTGGGAAGAAGGAGTTCATAGATCAGGAAAGATCAGATATGGACAGGTATCCTTTCCTTAGAGATTTTGAGGACGTGTTTCTGGATGAGCTACCGAGATTAAACCTCCTAATAGAGATTTTGACTTCTCTATTGATATAATTTTAGGGTCGGAACCTATTTCTAAAGTCCCATACAGAATGGCCACCACAGAGTTAATGGAGCTTAAGGCTCAATTACAGGAATTGTTGGATAAGGGTCTGATTAGACCCAGTGTGTCACCCTAGGGAGCACCAATTATATTTGTGAAAAAGAAAGATGACACTTTGCAGTTATGCATAGATTACCACATGTTGAAAAAAGCAACAATTAAGAATAAATATCTATTGCCTCACATCGATGATCTTTTCGATCAAATGAGAGGTGCAACCGTATTTTCCAAGATCGATCTTCGGTCTGGATATCACCAATTGAGATTAAAGGATGAGGACATCCATAAAATAGCCTTCAAGACTAGGTATGGGCATTATGAGTTTACTGTCCTACCTTTTAGATTAATGAACGCACCGGCGACATTTATGAACCTAATGAATAGTGTGTTTAGGGATTGTTTGGACAAGTTTGTCCTCATGTTTCTTGATGACATTCTAATCTATTCTAAGAATGAGGAAGAGCATCTTCAACATCTAAGGATTGTTCTTCAGAGGTTGAAAGAGCATGTAAACTATATGGCAAGCTCTTAGATAAGTGTACTTTCTTTCAAAAGGAAGTGCAGTATTTAGGCCACATAATTTCAGCTAAGGGAATAGCTATGGACCTAGCTAAAATTAAGGCTATTTTGGAATGGGAAGTATAAAGAAATGTTCATGAGGTTTGAAGTTTCATAGGCCTTGCAAGTGATTACAGGAAGTTTGTGAAAATTTTTTTAAAAATTGCATACCCTATAACTTCCTTGCAGAGAAAAAGTAAGAGATTTGAGTAGTCAGAAAAGTGTTAGGAGGCATTTGATACTAAAGGAAAAATTGACTTTAGCACCAATTTTGAAGGTA
Organism: Cunninghamia lanceolata; assembly: GCA_027924645.1. Classification (NCBI taxonomy): domain Eukaryota; kingdom Viridiplantae; phylum Streptophyta; class Pinopsida; order Cupressales; family Cupressaceae; genus Cunninghamia; species Cunninghamia lanceolata. Next base: position 1,213,380 of record BSBN01000286.1, on the reverse strand, counting down.
CCTAACCCAGAGGGTCAATTTGTAGTCATTATTGATGCCTCAAGGGAAGGCTTAGGTGATACACTAGTCTAGGATGGACAAGTCATTACGTATGAATTTCATAAAATGAAAAATTATGAACAAGAGTATGCCCCACATGATTTGGAACTAGCAATAGTTATTCATGCACTGCAAATGTGGAGACAAGTGCTATTTTCTTGGGAAACCTTTTAAACTGAAAACAAATCACCAAGGGCTCAAATATCTGTTCACTCAACCACATCTTAATGCTCGTCAAAGAAAATGGATGGAATTCATCTCAGATTATGATTTTGAGGTTAAATATATTCAAGGAAAAGAAATCTGGGTGGCAGATGCTTTAAGCAGGAGAAGACACATCTCCTCAATGATCTCCATACATTCTAATTTTATGAATTAGGTATTATAGAAATCTAAGGGAGATGAGTTTTACAAGCATGTAAAACAGGCCCTTGAGGAAAATCCCCAAAATTTGAGATATGAAGGATTTAACCTTGAACTAGATGGGTTATTAAGGTTTAATGGAAGGATGTATGTACCTAACTCTATAGAGATAAGGAATATGGTGTGGAAGGAGGTTCATTCTGCACCATATTCTCGACATCCTGGAGTAACAAAGTTACTTGCTAATGTGAAACCCCTATATTTCTAGAAAGGAATGAAGAGGGATGCTGCAAATTTTGTAGCTATGTATATAGAATGCCAGAGGGTGAAGGCAGAACACCATCACCTAGCAGGACTCTTATACCTTCATGAAATTTTTAAGTGGAAATGGAAAATTATAAGCATGCACTTTGTGCAAGGGCTTCCTATGTCAAGGAACAAGCACAATTCTATTTTAGTTGTGGTGGATAGACTCACCAAAGCCACTCATTTTATACTTGGGAACTTGACAGATGGGGCACTCATCACAGCCCAAAAATTTGTTCAAGAGATTTTCAAATTGCATGGCATACTCGAGAAGATTATCTCAGATAGGGATGCATGAATGACACTGAAGTTTTGACAAGCCTTGTTCTCTTCACTTGGAACCTAGTTGAATATAAGCTCTGCTTATCATCCTGAAATGGATGGCCAAACTGAGAGGGTAAACCAAGTGCTAGAGGATTTATTAAGAATGTATTGCATGGATCAGCAATACAAATGCGAAGATTATCTCCCTCTGGTGGAATTTGCTTATAATAATTCCTATCACTCTGTTATTAAGATGGCTCCATTTGAAGCATTATATGGACAGAAGTGTTGAACCCCTTGTTACTACCTACATGGGCAGTCAGGTTTCAAGCATTTAAACATGTAGGTTCCCTCCCGAGAAGGTCCAAAAAAGTCCTAAGTCTTTGGGATTCCTCATCATATTTTGTCACCCTGATGTTGCTTGTGGGGTCATATTTCTTACCAACCTGATCTTTCGCTCGGGGGATGATATTCTGAATATCGAGTGATCTTAGTTAAGATCACCCTGATGCTGCTACAGGGTTTGTCTGACGACTTGATTTTCCAAAGCAGGGGTGATCATTTCAAATATCAAGTGATCTTACGAATATCACCCTTGCTGCCAAATATCACCTTATGCAAGCATGACAATAACGTCATCAGGATCCGGTGGGGTGCATCATGTGATCTTCGGCATGATGGTTGTTATCAGCAGGAGGGTCTTCCTCTGATGCATCAGGTTCCGTCAATGAGGTTGGTCATCAGGATGATTTTGAATATCAGGGTGCTATCTCCCGAGGGTGGTATTTTATATTAGGTGGTGCGGTCCGGTGTTTTTTCTTATCGAGTGATATTTCTGATAGGGTGATATTCTGCATCATGGTGATGCGAAATATTAGGGTGACGTTTCTTTGCGGGTGATGCAGTCATTAGGGTGATGTGAAATATCTAGGTGATATTTCACATCAGGTTATCATGCAGGAGGATGGTGATGAGGTTTAAGCTGGCGTCGTCGGGAGCAAAATCACTGACATCATATATGCTCATTGCCTAGCTTATAAAGTGTCGAGGAGGTCACTGTGGGGTGAATGTGGGATAATTAGTCCCCACATAATTTGAAATATCAGGGTTATGATTCTTGGTGGGAAAGTTGAAAAACGCACAGTCTACTGCATTTCCCAAGGCCGCGGGTCGGTACGCCATTAATGGTGGATGTTACAGGGTATGGACGAAGGCATGGACGGATCAAGTATCCGATTGAAGATGTGAATCCCCAGGCAGTGGCGCAAGGCTCGGGATCACTTCCTGTCTCCTCCTCCACCTATTGCATTCAATGTTTGAGTGCCATTTCTCATGATGTGCTATATCTGGTGAATTTTGAACCGCCCAGTGATTAATGCTGAGTACCTTCTTGCTATATATAGCAGGTTATGTGACTCATTTGCTGTGGTGGAAGACTTGGGCAAATTTTTGTGAAAATAACGAAGAATAGGGAATTTCCTTATTGTTTTATCTCATTTTGGAGTTTATGAGTTGCATCTGAATGTGTATTGCAAATATTTTTAGTTTCATGTCATTTTTTATGAAAAATGCTCTTATGCATGTGTTTATCTGCTTGTCTCCACGCGTTGCATGCATTTCCTTCTTTTGAATCTGGCTGCTAAGGGTTTCTCAGGTTCTAGGGTATAGATGTCTGTATCACATGCTTCATCTCTAACTTCCATTCAGAGTGGATTAAACTGTTTTAGGTTAAGCATGGAGAAGGTTGTATGTCAGCAGGGATATATGTAAGTAGAGGTAGCTAAATACCCATTCTTGGGTGATGTTTGTAAGGTAGCATCAATATAACCCCTTGAAGCTCAAATCCAAACTGCAATCCATCCTCTTGTATACGTCTAGTTGTCTCCTACCCGAAGATAGGCACTGGTTTGCACCTGGGTTAGTAGTTATGATCTAAACCCCCTTGTCTTGCATCCATACATTATCCACCCATTTCATAACTTCCATCCTGTTAGTTTGTAGGAGTAGGATTAGGACCCTTGCATACTCTCATACCCAACCAAACACATATGTCCAAGAATGTTGCCAACCTTGTGATCTATCACACAGATCTTGGTCCATACATGAGAGTATTATGCCTATTATTGTCAAGCTAAATCATTCTGTCATTGGGCTAGTCAATGTTACATCTTTAGCTATAGGGATCCCCCCTTGGTGTGGCAGAACCAGAAGTGAAGGGGAGGCAACTCACGCAACCTCCCGTATCTGTTGGTTGAATCTGACTGTGCATTGGAGCTGGCAAACCCTCTGCTGATTCAGGTAGCAACACCCCTATAAGTTGGGACAAGCTAGAAGATAGGGTTAGCCTTGGTCTAGAAATACTGTCAGAGATGGAAGAGCAAGTCCATCTGATTAAGAGAAGGATAGTGGAGCCAATGATAGGCAAAAGAGTTATGCGGATACTAAGCGCATCGAAAGGCATTTCTTAGTGGCAGAGAAAGTTCTTTTAAGGGTAAAACCTTAGAAGAGTTCCATTAAATTTGGAAAGACATCTAAACTGGCACCTAGATATGTGGGTCCCTTCAAAGTTCTCGAAGAAGTCAACCCAATTGCATATAGAATTGCTCTACTGCCAACTCTTGCCATGATGCATAATGTTTAAGTGCATTGAAAGGCATTTCTCAGTGGTAGAGAAAGTCCTTTTAAGGGTAAAACCTTAGAAGAGTTCCATTAAATTTGGAAAGACATCTAAATTGGCACCTAGATATGTGGGTCCCTTCAAAGTTCTCGAAGAAGTCAACCCAATTGCATATAGATCTAATGCTACAAATAATCAAATTCCTATTCTTGATTGGAATGATATATAGGTGAAGGACCCAGGGGTGGTGGTGATCAAGACCATTAAGGTGCTCAACATGCATAAGCTACGCTTACGTAACAAAGACATAACATAGTGCAAGGTCTAGTGGGACCAATATGCAGAGGAAAATGCCACCTAGGAAAACTATGATGACATTTATGCGAGATTTCCTCATCTTTTCTAAAAAAATTTTATTATGCTCTTCAAACATTTTCTTATTATGTTGGTTAACTTTTAAGGCAATTAATCATCGGGGATGATGATTCTTATGGGGGGGATATGTTACATCCCCAACTTATGATTTAGCTTAATCTTATTATTGTGTGGTAATCAGGAACATTAACCATAGCTTAATGATTAGATATTGTGGAAATATCTGATTTAAATCATTGATTATGAGAATACTGGCTAATGATAGTTATGAAATTACATGTTCATATGAATATTTAATTATTATGAATTGTGAATTAGATGATGATGCATTGATCATGGTTTTATGATGGTGAGTGTGAACAAGAAATGAATCTTCCTTCAAAGATGGAAGGAGAGTACCATCCAAGAGGAAGAGATAGATGTCAGGAAATGGGTCCAATTGCCATCTAAGTATCTAATTTTATGTCCTTATGAACCTTTGTAAGTTGGCGTAAGTTACGTCTTTTCTTTGCTAGTTGATTTACCTTAATGTGTTGTCTTGTTGAATGATTTATTTCGACAATGTTTGCGTCAACTCAACCAAATGATGTTCTTAGAATGCCAATGTGAGTCAAGAGATAGTCTTGCTAAGTGGCAGAGTACCTTCTTGTATCTCTATTTATTCCCAAACCAACATTTTGAATCTATTATTCTTAGCATAATATGCTTTGGGTTTATAGTGAAGAAGGGGAGAGGTGCTCGACCCCTAAACTGCATTTTGATTGTGTCACCATGTTTGTGATGATGTCATGTGATGACATCTTGATTGACTTGAGTATCTTCATACATCATGAAGATGTATGGAAAGTTTAATATGCTATGACTATTTAAATTTTATATCGAATCCCATGTTAATATTAATATGTTTATGTGTTATGTGTATTTGGCTGACATCACCCATGGTAGTGGAGTGAAGAAATGTCATTTTGGACCAATTGGAGCTTTATCCTCACTGCCCACTAGCAAATAGCACATATTGGATCAAGTGTCTCCTAAGAAACTATAGGTGGTGGAGTGGAGAAACCACCCACCACTTCGTGGGCATGGGTGGTAGTTACCCTGCATGCTTGGCATGCCAAGAAGATCGAAACATAGATTTGGTAAGTCTTTTCATTATCGATCATTATCATTATTGATTGTTATCATTTTTGTACTCTACGCTCGGGAGATAGAGCAAGAACAAGGAAAACTTAGTTGGCTAGAAACCTTTGGAAGACCTTAGGAAGTGGCACGATAGCACTCATTCATGAGTCTTCGATAGACTAGGTTGACAACACCAAAATGAATTCACTTGAGGGTTAGAATTGAAGTCTGGAAAGACTTACTTAATGTTAATTGTTAACAGTAATATTTTACTATGGTATAACATCGACTGTGTCGACTATCATACAATATAATTATTGTGTTAATTGTTTGAGGCTCTTGAGCCATAGTCATTGATAAGCCAAACCTAATATCTCAGACCCTCATGTCTAAGTTACTATGTTTAAACTTATTAATGCATTCTTTTGGAGTTATACTCTAGGCCCTCGAGGCTACCAATGGTACATATTTCAAACTTTGTTTTGCATGTGAATAAACTGTTGCTTGAGGCCTTCAAGGCTGAGTCCAAAACTTTCTGTAGTAAACACTAGTCAAGTGTCGACATGGCACAGTATGATAACAATGAAATGATAACATTTAATCTTCTATGATGAGATCAAGTTGATAGTGCTCATAAGATATAATGTATAAAACTATTGTGTAAGATATATCGTTGAAGGTTCAGCCTACATGTGGCCGAGGCACCAACCTAAAACTATTATGATCATCTTTTGAAAACTTTAATCTTAGACCATGCTAAGAGCACTTAAATATAATCCTGAGAACATCAAACATTGAACTCGACTGCTTTCAAAGGGTTATTAAGATAACCAAAGGCAATATGTATAGACCCCTCGATAAGGAGGAGGATTACAATATAAAAGATTATTGTTTTACTCTATGGCAGCTTTGCATGCATGCTAGAATATTAGAGAGGATCTTCTCTTCTTTCTATTTATAACATTATGAGATGGGAAGCATAATTAGTTTAAGTCTTATATATTTTAATGTAAATCAAAACCTTTTCTTTACTTATGACCGTACTCCATGAAGGGAGAATTTAATGTTTAAAACTCATATGGGTATTTGAGTTATTGTCTATTAATAAAACCATTTTAATTGGTTAAGGCAATGTATGCCTATGGTATTATGATCTTTTATTTATCCTATATGGTAGATCACATTGAAACTGTAAACCATGGAAGACCTAGGTTGGGAAACTTGTTGTGACTTTTAACATGGTTGAAAAATGGAATAGAGTGGTGAGGAGTCATAGGTTCCTCATTATGAAAGTAACCTATTATATTTGATATACTCCTAAGATGGGAGTTGATCGCCTTGGTATTGGACTATGAATCAAACTGAACCCACTTTTACTAGACCTAGAGAGAGGTTGAATTAAGCATACTATAGGATGAGACAACTTCTAAGTCAAGTCAGGTTGGTGGATATATGATGATGTTCAGTGTGTAACATACATGTATGTAAATATTTGGCCAAAGTAATGCATCTGTCTCTGCATGCATTGTCGGTCCACAGTGCTCCAGATCAAATTATGTCTCCAGTAGTGTCATGCATAGTTAGAGTGGATCTATAGTTGTGTGACTGAGAGGCATTATGAAGGACACAACACCAAATACTCAGATGGAAAACCTAATGGTTCCTTATATATCTATACCTTCCGTGAAGGGTAGGGCCACTTCCAGGTAGGAAGTTGTGTGGGGGATTGCCAGTCTATGGTTGGAGGAAAAGCACTCAGATAATGCTCTCCTTCCTAAGCATGAGACAAGCTGAGGCTTATGAAGACAGATGTCAAGTGAGTTTTCATTATATGACTTGATAGTCAGTTATTATGTATAATTTGATATTTGATGCCTTAAGCATAGATTGTACATGCATAGTGATGGTTACTCACAAATGAGATGTAAGTGGATATTGTAATGATAATGATTCATTCTTGTTTAACTTTGATTTGGATACTCGTGATGTATTCTAAATCTTAGCTAAGATTAATATTTATGTTAATTATTGAGCATTATGGAATGTGATGTTACACAGACATAAAAAGATACAACACAATATCAACATAAAAACAACAAAACTATAGCAAATCTGCCCATAAACTACTTGGTGAAAGTCTTACAATCATAAGTCCATAAACATATAACATAGATATATTAAAATCAAATAAAAATCCACCCAAGAGATCCACTACATATGGTGCGAATCCTTAGTCGCATCAAGTTCTTCCTGATAAAAGTGTGCATTGTAACTGATGAACTCCTCCAACCCACTTTTGTCTTAGTTCTTTCCGACTTGTTTCTTTTGGTCCATGAGCTAGGGCATGCTAGATATCAATATTCATATCACTTTTAGCTTGTGAATGCCCAGTATGCTAAGAGGACTTCTTTACTTTTCATTGAGAATTTTAATCCCTAACTTGAACTATTTTTAATAGTTCTTTTACTCACCTCCATCACTTTGCACAGATTCGAGCTTTGATGTCTTGGAGATAATTTTCCATCACATTTATTATTTCTACCTACTTGGAGTTTTAACTCAAATTTTACTAATTTCCATCATTTTTTCCCATTACTTGAAGATTCATTTCTCTTCTTCAATTGGAACAAGGATCCTCCTGTCATATTTTTTTTATCTAGCATAGAAGTTTTGATATTAAGATAGTTTATTTCTAGAAAGAACCACTTAGAAAGGTTATGGTGAATGATCGATTCTTCGTGAAGGCCAAATATCTTGTCAACAATTTGACTATCTCCATAGTAGTTTCCATAGAGGTAGAAAAATGGTGAGAAAGGTCATGGTCTTGAGAGGGACTTGGATACAGATCATCAACTTCTAGGAATGAGGAACCAATAGTAGGTTTAGGAAACCCTTTTACATTTTCTTTCCTTCTATCCTCATATACCTTCCTTTACTTCATCTCCTTCATTACATTGTCCTTAATCTTACCAATCCTACCCCCCTTAACCACTATCCCCTGCTTATCCACATCTCCTCTATTTAAAAACCTCCTCAAACTCAAAATCATACAACTAGGTCTCAACACCCTCCTCCCTGTTAGACTTAGGGTAAACAACTGAGGGGGGGGGTGAATCAGTTGTTTTAAAATTTTCTTCCAATTTAATCACTTAAATCCTTTTCTAAATTCAGTAGCATAATAGTAAATCAATCATAGAAACATAATGCAGCAATTCAAGAGTAGAAACACATTAACACATATGACACCAAGATTTTGATGTGGAAAACCTGGTTAAGGGAAAAACCATAGGGTGACTAACCCAAGATTGTATTCTCTGTTAGAAGAATAGAAAGAACAAAATGGTACATGCCAATTAGGGCTCACTACTCGAACACACTGCTCACAAGAGGCCCACTGCCTACATGAGACACACTGTCTACAAAATAATAAGTATTACATACTTGAATTGAAGAATAGCATCTTCACCATGCTTGAGTTAGTTCCATTTAAGTCCAATACTTCTGCTCTGCTTTTTGTTCTCCTCCTCTCTACTCCTCTCTCATCCACCACAAGATCCATTTGAAATGACTTTACAATTCCTTATTTATACAAGACATCGACTTAGGGATAATCATCCAAGTCGGCATACATTTCAGAGCAAATACATAAATACAACGTGACTTATTACAAAAAGACTTCACGCGGATCAACACACTATCGGCCACATAGATCTGAGACTCCAATAAGAATACACCATTCTTCATATAACATCTCTAAGATCATCCGCAAGGTGTGTAACTAATCCAGTTGGCCATACTCAAGAAGAACATCATCATCCGAAAGTAATTCTTCATTTACTAGCTCAAACTCTAATGCGGACCACCAACACAAACTAGACATGATCCAAAGACCTCCACAAGCTTGCCTAAATCACCAAGAACATCCACACTACATCTTCTTACTGAAATCCTTCTCTCCTTCATCTGGAACCTCAAGAACACAGTCTGTCATTACTGTCATAATGGAATATATGCTTGCAAACCTCCAGACCACGAACAAATTGAGTTGTCAATTCACATTGACTTCCTGAACACTATATAAAATCTACAAAACAAGATATTTCATTTCTGGATCTCACCGGACCTATCTGTGTCACACTGTCACCTTTGAACATCTGCCAGAACTAGTTTTACTTAAGTGGCCATAACTTCTTCAGATCTTCATGCGGACCTTTGAAATATTTACTGGATCATCTTAAGACACATATCTACAAACCCTTTGAAGCACATCCTCTGATCTTCATCTTATCTAGGATCTTTAGCTCACTGTCTTCACTATTCTTCTCTGTTCCTGATTAGGACTAATTTTCTCAATATCCTCAGCACACAGCTCATCCAATCCTTATCATCAATGCAACAAGAGTATGTTGACATCAATGATAACATGGGTTAGGCCCATACTTGCAACAATCTCCCCCTTTGTCATTGATGGCAACATATGATGTGAAAAATTGTTTTAACCATCAAGAACTTTTCTTTACTGACACAACTCCCCCTATCACCAACAACCATTCATATGTCTTCTCTTCCTTTACTACTCCCCCTTCGATTAGCAATCACTTGTTTTTCACATGTCTTCTCTCCCCCTTTGACATCAATGGAAAAGGGCACATACTTGCAACTCCATCACTTTAGAGCCATACCAGCTGCTCCCCCTGAGTAGCAACTCCCCATCATCAATCTAGACCACAAGATATGACTGTGATATCCACCAGACTGATGCACATCAGTGCACCTTAGTTTATCACTAGAGGGGTAATAACCCCTAACTTCTCCCTGAGATACTCAAAAGAGTCCTTAGGTAGAGGTTTAGTAAAGATATCTGCAATCTGATCCTTGGAAGGCACAAACTCTAATCTGACTTCATTCTTGTTCACCTGCTCTCTCAAAAAGTGAAACTTGATGGATATATGTTTAGTCTTTGAATGCAACACTGGATTCTTAGATATATTTATTGCACTAGAATTATCACAGAAGATTGTGACAAGTTCCTCATATTCCACTCTGATGTCTCTTAGTATTTGCTTCACACACAAAACTTGAGTGCAACTTCCTACTGCTGCAATATATTCTACTTTAGCTGTGGACAAAGGTATTGCCTCTTATTTTTTGCTTAGCCAAGAAACCAATCTCTTCCCCAAAAAGAATGCTCCACCACTGTTACTCTTCCGATCATCCACATCTCTTGCCCAATCCGCATCTGTATATGCATGAAGAGAGAAATCATGGTCTCTAGAATACCACAAACCATACTCAACTGTCCCTTTTAGATATCTAAAAATCCTTTTGATTTCCATGACATGAGATTCTCTAGGATCAACTTGGAATCTAGCAACAAGACCAACAACATTCATAATGTTAGGGCTAGTTTGAGTGAGATACAATAGTCCTCCAATCATTGACCTGTACTTTTTCTAATCGGCCTTAGGAGAGTCATCATCTTTGCTCAATTTACATCCAGTTGCCATGGAAGTATTCATTGGTTTTGAGTCTTCCATCCCAAATTTCTTCAACAATTATTTCACATATTTGGTTTGAGAAATGAAGATTCCTTTCTTTGTTTGAGTAATTTGTAGACCCAAGAAATTCATTTCCCCAAACATGGACATCTCAAATTCACTTTTCATTTGATTTGCAAAAGTCTTGCACATACTGTCTCTTCCTCCAAAGATGATATCACCAACAAACACTTCAACAATCAAGATATTTTCATGATCAATTTTGAAGTACAAATTACTATCAGTAGTACCTTTGTTGAAACCAATCTTTAAAAGATGCTTATCCAATCTTTCATACCAGGCTCTTGGGGCTTGTTTCAGTCCATACAGAGCTTTCTTCAACTTGCAGACCATATCACCATGATCAGACAGTTGAAATCCATCCGGTTGCTCAATGTATACTTCTTCCAAGTCACCATTCAGGAAGGCAGATTTGACATCCATTTGATATACCTTGAAATCCTTGAAGGCAACAAAAGCAAGAAATAGTCTAATTGCTTCAATTCTTTCCATCGGAACAAAAGTTTCTTCAAAATCAACACCTTCTACTTGGGAGTAACCCTTACAGACCAATCTGGCTTTGTTTTTTACTACTTCACCATCTTCATTCAGTTTATTCTAGAAGACCCATTTGGTTTCAATCACATTCTTATTTTTAGGTCTAGGAACAAGATCCCAAGTGTGATTTTTTTCAATTTGCATCAGCTCTTCCTCCATTGTTTTAGTCCAGTTTTCATCATTGCAAGCTTCATTCACTATCTTAGGTTCAATCTTTGAAATCAGACAATACTCTTCTGAATCTTGAGCAATCCTTCTTCTGGTTTGTACACCTTTGCTTTTATCAAATATGACCTAATCTTTAGAGTGATTCAGTCTTACATACCTAGGAACTTTGGGAGTTTCTTGCACTCCTGATTCTTGAACAGGTTCATTCAAACTTATCTCCTCTTCCTGATTTACCAGATCAGTCTGGATCTAAATCTCAGAAGGAGCTTGGACTCCTTGGATCAAAACATCATTCTGATCATCTTCATCACATTCATAAAACCTTGAGGGTTTTTCAATCCCTTCATCAACCTTCACATTTGTACTTTCTATAATCTTCCTCAATCTCTTGTTATAACATCGGTATGCTTTGTTTTGAGTAGAATAACCCAAGAATATTCCTTCATCACTTCTAGCATCAAATTTTCCTAGATCTTCATCTCTTTTAATGTAACATTTGCTACCAAAGACTCTAAAATACCTCACAGTGGGAGTGATGCCAAACCAAAGTTCATAAGGAGTCTTATCGGTATTACTTCTGATTTTTACTCAATTGAGAGTATAGACTGCAGTGCTTACAGCTTCTCTCCAATAGATCTGAGGAACATTTTCTTCCATCATCATGGTTCTAGATGCTTCCTGGATGGTCTGGTTCTTTCTCTCCACTACTCCATTTTGTTGTGGAGTCCTAGGAGCAGACAATTGTCTTTTTATTCCATGTTTCTCACAGAATTCTATGAACTCACCGAATGTGAATTCTCCATCTCTGTCAGACCTCAGACATTTTAATTTTAATTTGGTTTCATTTTATACCATAGCCTTGAATATTTTGAATTTCTTAAGAGCCTCTAATTTCTCTTTCAAAAAAGTAACCCACATCATCCAGGAATGGTCATCAATTAATAACATGAAGTATCTATCACCTTGCACACTCCTGATTCTTGCTAGACCACATAGGTCAATATGAACTAAGTCCAATAATCTGGTAGAGGACTATTCCTTACTTTTGAATGTAACTCTGCTCTACTTACCCAACTGACATTCTTTGCACAAGCTATTAGTAGGTTTCACAAGTCTTAGAAGATCGCTTACAGCCTGAGTGTTGCTTATCTTGATGATATTATCAAAATTCACATGGCACATTCTCCTGTCCCCTCATCATCCCTTTTAAGTTGTAAGATCCAAACCCCAGATCTCTACCAATACTAATGTCCTTACACCTCTTGGCACACCAGCTGAGCTTTCCCATCAATCTCTTCTTTGTACTATCATTGTTGTCAATACCAATATCCATGTGGACCCTTTTTTTCTGATTGTTGCTGATAACGCACCATCGAATCACCGACAACCCGGCTACCTCATCCTTCAGTAAATTCCTGACAATCCCACCAAAACCAATTTGAAAATTTGAAATGTTAGCCCCGCCACTTCTGAGGCTTTCATTGCTATTCGAACAGTTCAAGGAAAAAACTCCATCTCGTCTCTCACCCTGGTGACACCAGAGGACAACCATCATCATGCACCACTTATATTTCACAGCCCCTTCCATCTTGCTCAACTAGGTTTCAAATCTCTTGTGACAAGCTTGAGATGTTTCTCCAGCACCACCATCCATCATTGCCGCTACCCACGTTAGCCAAGGCATCAGCCACAACATTTCCTTCTCTGTAGATGTGAGTGATCTTATACTCCTCCAATCCATTAAGGAGGATCTTGATATCTCCCATAATATCCTCCAGATTCCACCCTATTTGAGAAAGACCAAGGGTAGCATTAACAATACGCTGAGAGTCTCCTTCAATATGCAGCCTTTTTATATTTATGGATATAACAAGCTTGATTCCCCATAACATAGCCATGGCTTCCACCTCGTTATTGCTTTTAATGCCAATTCCCCCAGCATAAGAAGCAACCCAAACCCTAGTTTCAATTCTTAAGATGCCTCCACCACTAGTAGCACCTAGGTTTCCTTTGGCCGCACCATTAAAGTTCAGTTTAAACCACCCTTGTTGCGGTGGAGCCCACATGGTTCTAGCCTGGGATAACTTTTTAGTAGTGTCCACCTAGAATGAGTTCAAATTCCAATTCTTTAACATACTTAGTTCTCCTCTCCCCGGGGGGTTATCTGTAGCTTTAAACTTACAGGAGTTAATGCTTTCAGTCAACAATTTGATAAAGCATTGAAAAACCACCAGAGGGGTTCTAGTCTTTTCCCTGAAGATCATATTATTGCACTCCTTCCATAGGCTCCAGACTAAATGGGGGGGTATCTGGTTCCAAAATTCTTTTGAGATTGGTAGCACCAGATTATAGGGGTACTTCCATTCCCAAGCCAACATTTCAAGGCTAGCATTCAAGAACCAATTCAAATTCAGCTTTTGTAGAGTTAACCCCCAAACCTCCCAGGTAAAACTGCAATGTAGAAAGAGATGGACTGATGACTTCTCCTCAGATCCACAAAGAATACATTTGGTTGGCATTTGGAAACCTCTCTTTTTCAAATTGTCCAGAGTTAGGACTTTATTGTGTATCAAAGTCCACCAAAAGAAATTGATCTTTGGAAGGAATTTAGGACTCCAAATTTTTCTCTAGACTCCCACCTCACCAGGGTCTAATAGCATATTATACACACTTTTAATCATAAACAAACCCTTCTTATCCTTATCCCAGACCATCTTGTCTCTCTTGGAAAAAAGAGGTAATTTGTAATCTTCCAAATCTTTCTGTAATTGCTGAGCCAACTTTATCCCCTCCCTACCATCCTGAGCATAGTCAGAAGTCTCCTTCCAGCTCCAGAGATCCCCACAAGTCCTTATGTAGTTAGCCACTTTGTGGCCAAACACCTCACTAACCCTTCCCGCTATCCTACCATATTCCATTTCTATAAGAGGTTTGTCATGTATCCACCGGTCCTTCCAGAAGTCAACCTCTTTACCATCCCCAATCCTCCATCTCAAGCCTTGTCTTATGAGACCTCTAGTTTTGATAGTCCCATTCCATATAATCGAGCCTTTGGGAAGACTCACCTCCGTAAAAAATCTGTTGCCTTGGTCCCCATTGAGATATTTGGCCCTCATGATGTCCCCCCAATCAGTATTGTCCTAGATAAGGTTCCACCTGATCTTGACTAGAAGCACTATGTTCATCAAATGGATTCTGCTAAGGCCCAATCCTCCTTGACCTCTAGGAGTACACACTTTCTCCCAACTCACAAGAGCAATTCTTTTTTTCTCTTCCACCCCCGTCCAAAGGAACTTCTTTTGAATTTGTTCAATCTTATCAACCATAAACTTGGGTATTTTAAAGAGACTTAGTGCATAATTGGGCATTCCCTAAAGGGAAGCCTTGAGAAGCTAAAACTTCCCTACTTGACTTAGGAGGGCACCCTTCCACCCCGCCAGTTTCCTCTGAATTCTTTCCACCAGCACCTTCCAGAAATCCATAGAAATTTTGTTAGTGGTAAGAGGGAGCCCCAAGTAAGTGGACGGGAGACTTTCACTCGAGCATCCCAAAATTCTTATAATTTTCTGCTGGAGATCTTGTTGAGTATTCAAGAAGTAGATATGAATTTTTTCAAAGTTGATGCTCTGACCTAAGACTACCTCATAACTTCTTAAGAGCTCCTTCCACCTTCTAGCTTCCACCACTGATGCCGACCCGAATAGGATAGTGTCATCCACAAATTGTTGAATCACTGAATTTTGGGATGTTGAGGCGGGTTTAATCCCATGAAGAGTCCCCTACAATAATAGATTACAAGCATTTCTCCCCAAAACCTCAGCAATCAGAATGAACAAGTAAGGTGATAAAGGGTCACCTTTCCTAATGCCTCTCCCAGAAGGGAAGAAACCTTTGGGGGATCCATTAACTAACATAGAGAATAAGGTTGTGGATATACATTCTTTGATAATTCTAATGATTTTTTTATTGAATCAAAATTTCCAGAGAACTCTTAAAAGAAAGTCCCAGTTGACCCTATCATAGGCTTTTGAGATGTCAAGTTTGAAAATCATACTTGGGGTGTTTCTCTTATGAATAGAATGAATTATTTCATGAGTGGTGATTGCTACATCCAGTATCTGCCTCCCTGGGACAAATCCCTTCTGGTTAGGAGCAATGAGTTTATCTAGCAGGGGTTGCAACCTGAAGACCAAAAGTTTGGTGAAGACCTTGTAAATCATGTTACATAGACTAATCGGTCTAAAATCAGCCATAGTCTTGACTTCATTCTTCTTCAGGATAAGGGCGATAAAGGTGTTGTTCAACTACCGTAGAAGTCTCCGCATCCTAAAGAAATCCCGAGTGGCCAGGAAGACATCATTTCCAACAATCTCCCAGAAAGTCTGAAAGAAGGTCAGAGGGAACCCATCAAGGCCCGAGGCTTTGAAGGCACCCATGGAGAAAACAGCCGCTTTAACCTCCTCCAGAGTAATAGGATTGATCAGTAAGTAGTTATCCTCCTCAGAGAGAATGGTAGGAATTACCTCCAGGAGAGAAGATATGTCCTCCTCAGACACATTTAAATGTTGCATCATCAGCAAGGTTTCAAAGAACTCTGTCACCAAGTTACCCAACTCCTCCTTCTCCTCTATCAGTCTCCCTTGACCATCTCTAAGTGATATGATGGTATTTCTCTTCCTGTGTCTTAGAGTAGATTGATGAAAAAAGGAGGTATTCATGTCCCCCTCTCTAAGCCATTGAACAATAGACTTTTGTTTCCAGTAGACCTCCTCTTCCTTAATAATCTGGGTCCATTCCTTGGAAAGATTCTTCTCCAGCAATTGAAGATCCTCTGATATGTCTCCCTGTTCAATTTTACTTTGAACTTCTTTCAGCTTCTCCATAATACTTTTCTTTCTACTCAAAACATTGCCAAAAGTAAATTTATTCCAGCCTTTCACCTTGTTTCTCACATTGGTCAATTTCTTAGCTAGCCTGAACATAGCCGGCCCTTGAACCAGGATCTTCCACCAATTCGACAAACAATCTTTGAACTCAGGATGTAGGGCCCACATCATTTCAAATCTAAATGGAAAAGGACCTTTGTTACCCTTCCCAGTCCAATTAAGCAGAAGAGGGCTATGATCTGAGCCGAGTTTATGGAGAGTGGATAAATGCAGCCCATTCATGATAGTCTAGTAGGAAGAGATTAAAAATATGTGAAGTTTAACTTGTATTAGATTGTTCCCTTGTCTCCTATTTGACCAGGTGAAGGCATGCCCTGACAAGTCCACATCCATAAGGCCTGCATTACCAATAAAATCAGCAAGATCATACATACTATCAGAATAGTATGTCAACCCCCGTCCCCCTTTTCTCTGAGGGATAAAGTGGGGAGTTAAGGTCTCCCGCAACCATCCAATTAGTGCTTCTATTTTTCTTAATCTTGTCCATCAGACCCTCCCAAACTTCCTTTCAACTATTGTGTGTATTGGGGGCATAGACATTAACCAACGTCCACCATTCAAGGGAACAATGGAATGAGACCTCCATATGATGCTTAGAGCAAGAGATGAAGTTACCAGTCAAATCTTGCCTCCAAAGAGTAGCAATACCTCTTGAAACCCCAGTGGCTTCACTGATAGCATACTTTGCATTGGGCCAGATGTTTCTGAGAGCAATCTTGAAACTTTCCTCAGTCATTTTTATTTCCTACAGAAGGAGGATATCAACTTTGTTATAAAAAATACAGTTCTTAACAAGCAACTACTTATGAGGGTTGTTCAACCCTCTTATGTTCCAAGAGATGATCTTCATTTCTTAGTCTTTCTAGGAGGGGCCACCAAAGTGGATTGTTTCCCCCTAGCAATCTCTTGTTCCATCTCTTTCTGTCTGGTCTTCATGTGGAATGGTCTTCCTCTGTTGTTGTCTCCTCCCACATCAGCAGTCTTACGACTGTTGCCTTTCCCCTTTTTCTTCGCAATAGACCATCCTTCTTGATCCTCCTTCTCTCTACTTGAGCCTACCCCCAGGGAAGGCGAGATGTTCTTCCTCAGTGAGCTCAGATTAGGTTTGAGAAACCCCAATCAATCACTAGGACTACAGGCTACACTTGACCTACTCTGATATGAAATAGAACTATTCTGTTGGCTAAGACCCAAATCAACCTCTCCTTCTTCCATGGTTCCCTGACCTTCCTCAGTTACAGCTGGCTTTTGAAACCCATCGGTATTCCCCAGCTCCTTGTCCTTCAACTTCTGACTCTTTGCTTCCACTACAACTGAGAGTTTAATCCCTGATGGGTTTTCCTCCACTTGTAGCAGAGAAACCTGGGACTCTTCTTGCGGGACTGATACCGAAGAATGGTTGAGTTGGGTAGCTTCCTCAGTAGTTTCCAGAATCGCTTCCTTCTCCGGTGAAGCTAGGGGGGAGTCGATGATCTTCAAAATATCCTCTTTAAAGGGATAGTCCTCCGGAACCTCCACAACTTGCTTTGTCTCTGAAGGAGGGTTACACTTCGGGGCTCGGCACTGAGTAAAGACATGGAAAGCTTTCATGTAGTTATGACAAAAGACTCAAATTTTCATACTAGATACTCTGAGTCCATTTCCCAAACTAGGATTCCAATATAATGGAAGTGGGGAGAGCTTTCAGAATGTCCACATTAACACAAAATCTGCCATAAACTAGTCTCACCTTAGCCTTCGTAACTTTGTCAATAGTTACATAATCCCCGAAGGAGTTGCCTATCTAGGCAAAGATTTCCTCATCCCAAAACTCTAGGGGGAGACTCGGTAAATGGACCCACACCGGCGTCGACTGATTAAGGTCCGCCTTGGGGTCGAAGCCAAGCTTCCATTTGCATAAGGAAAGGAATGCTTCCCATAAAGCCATGGACCATCAACCAAAACTGACAGCATGTCCTCCTGAGAGGTAAACCTAAACAAAAACATACCTCCCGCCATAGCACTGGCTGAGACACTCCCCTTAAGAGACCACTTAGTCTTCAACCAGTAGCGAACCAAGTCAATATTGGGTCTGAAGGCAAAAAACTTCCCCACCAAGGTGTTGTCCATATTGCCACAACCCGCAACACTGTCCAAACTGGTAGTTTAAGTGCCCTAGCACCATCCATCTCTAAGTAAACTAGTTGATTGCTTGAAATCTTGGCGATACCATTGACATTACCCACAAGAGCTTCCTTCCACTTCTTGGGATTTGGCTTCAAGGCTGAGGCCACGTGATCACTCTGACAACCCGTGCCATCAGCAACACCTCCTGGAGTTAGGGGAGGGGACTGAATCATGCCCCCCCCTCGGGCTGTCTCCATCCATTCCCACCTAGTACAAATTCAAAATTCAAACACCGTACGAGTTGCAGAGCCAATGTTAATGTTGTTGAGCTAGCAATCTCCTTTAAATAAAAGTTGATCCGACCTGTCAAAGGAAATATAATTTAAAATACCAAGGAAATGGTGGATGAATTGGAAAGCTCTTAAATGCCAAACAACACCTTCTGCCATATATTTAATTAACATTGTTCTCCACAAATATTAATAACATAGCGCATGCTTCGTAAAATCCTTTGATTAGCAAACCAAGTACTTTATGTATGATGCCATCAACTCATATTTTATGCAACCTTTAAATAGATTTCAGGAGGAAAGATGCTCCTGATCTTTATTAACAATACACAGCTTAGCTTTTAGGAGGAAAGATGCTCCTGATCTTTGCTATTTGCTCTTTTAGATCACTAATATTTAAATAGATTCAACTCCCTCAAGTCAACAAAATCGATTCATGACTATATCATTGTGTTTGCCTCTATCCTATCCCCCTTCGTGTAGAATAGAATATGTTTTTCTTTAATTCCTTTGTTCTCTTTCTTCTCTTTCTTGTTTTTGTTTTTTTCTTATTTTATATAATGAATTGATTAGAAGATCTTCATAGTAATATTTTTTTATATCATAGTTCATGATAATAATAATTGTAGTGCATCCAAGTTCCTTTCAGAAAGTTCAAAGAGAAATCTTTTAGGAAGAGAGAAATTCATTATATAGTATCATAGTTTATGAATTGTAGTGCATCCAAATTCCTTTCAGAGGGTACAAAGATAGACCTTTTAGGAAGAGAGAAATTCATTTGCACTCTCTGAAAGGAACTTGGATACACTACAATTATTGTTATCATAAACTATGATACTAAAAAAATATTACTATGAAGATCTTCTAACCAATTCATTATATAAAATAAGAAAAAAACAAAAACAAAAACAAGAAAGAGAACAAAAAATTCAGGAAAAACATATTCTATTCTACACTAAAGAGGATAGGATAGAGGCAAACACAATGCTATAGTCATGAGTCGATTTTGTTGACTTGAGGGAGTTGAATCTATTTAAATATTAGAGATCTAAAAGAGCGAATAGCAAAGATCAGGAGCATCTTTCCTCCTGAAAGCTAAGCTGTGTATTGTTAATAAAGATCAGGAGCATCTTTCCTCCTGAAAGCTAAGCTGTGTATTGTTAAGGAGCATCTTTCCTCCTGAAATCTATTTAAAAGCTGCATAAAATATGAGTTGATGACATCATACATAAAGTACTTGCTTTGCTAATCAAAGGATTTTAAGAAGCATGCGCTATGTTATTAATATTTGTGGAGAACAATGTTAATTAAATATATGGCGGACGGTGGTGTTTGGCGGTTAAGAGCTTCCCAATTCATCCACCATTTCCTTGGTATTTTAAATTATATTTCCTTTGACAGGTCGAATGTTGCTACTTTTTCCAGCTATATAAGTCGTGTAACTTCTTCAGAAAATCTCCCCAACAGATAATCACCTTACCAGGTTAATTGCATTGCAATCAGAGATAATCTCCCCAAATTTAACCCACCCCCAACTCCTGAAATCTAAGCTGTGTATTGTTAATAAATACCCACGGCCCGCTTCTTCCCTAGGAAATCTAAGCTGTGTATTGTTTCCAATGGAGAAGCTTCCTGTGCTCTGTTTGTTATTCGCTCTCTGCGTTTCTGTTGCTTGCGCTGGAGTAGACAATGTTTTATCTTCAAATGCAGACCCTCCCTGTCCCAAACTGGAATCCATTGCCAAGTTGGACGGATCAGCCAGCGGGCCGAGCGAGCAAGAAGCCCCTCCAAATTTATCGCTGCGGGTCAAAGCTTTTGAAATAATAAACGATATAAAAGAGCGTGTGGACAAGCCCTGCCATGTCACCCTCTCCTGCGCAGATGTTACTGCTCTGGCACCTCGCGACTCCTTTGCAGGGGTAAATGTTATTACTATTTTATGTAATTTCAACGTATTTTGATCTACTTCTAGTTTTCCAATATTTTTGTAAGTTTAAAGGTAAATTTGTTGGATATGTTTTTTTTTTTTTTTTCTTCCATACTGTTAATTAGTAGCAACAGGGAACATTTTGTGTATATAAAGATCTTCGTGCAAAAATAGGCTTTTTTTTTCAATTTCATTTACCTGCTTTCTTAAAAAGAGGTCACAAGTTCAAATCTTGTAGGGGTAGGGTGTGTATGTCTCATATTAGAAGCACAGTTAGGTGCCTCCTGCATACTGGGGGTATGAGGTAGTCTCATATATTATAAGTCACCTGCAGACCCAAAATCAGGTCACCCGCTATAAAAGGATCAATTTCCATTTCCATGCAGGAATTATTCCTTTATATAGAAGCTTTGAAACAATAAGAATTTATTCATTTTCAATTCATTATGTTATGGACCAGGCATTTGTAAGAGCATGGTACCAGCATGCAGAAAGCCATCAGCCATCTTGTTAGTGCCAGCCAACAAGAAATTTGTTGTAGACAATTTAGTTTTTCAAGGGTCCTGTCAACATGGCTTCATTTTTAAGGTCTATAATTTAAAAAGACAAATGCTTATTCTACTTGTAGTGACTGATTTTATTTTATATATATTTATCAATTAAATGATTTATTTACATTTGTAGGTAGACGGAATGATAGATCCACCACATTATTCAGAAAGCAGGAAGAATACTAATAAATGGTTGCAATTTGCTAAAGTGGAATGACTTACTCTGAGGGGCAGAGGTCTAATTAATGGACAGTGAGAAAATTTGTGGGCTGGCCAATATAAGTGGGTCAACCAACAAGTAAGTGACAACCTATTAATAAGAAATAATCTTTTAATTTTCATTCATATATACACACTATACATAGTATATATATACACAATATATATACAGTGTGAATATATTATTTATATACACAATGTATGTGTGAGAGATACATTGTGTATATATACATGTGTGTATGTGTATGCATGATACACAGTGTATATATATATATATGCTTTGACTGATAATATTTTTGTTTCACTGCAGAAATATTGTAACAAACGTAGAAGACCAGCGGTAAATGTCTATTTAGCATTTGTTATATTGTTGACAGTGATTTGTATGTGCTGAATAGTTATGACAATTATGTGCAGGCCGTTAGAATTGAAAAAGATAATTGCAGAGGTTGTTAAAACAGTTGTTTCGCAGGAATAAAGAGACACCCCTTTTAATGTTTTAATCTTTTTTATGCAGAGAAGTGTAGCTGCGATTGAGAGGCTGCGTAAGGGTCGCATACTTGTCGAACCCTCTGAACCTAAGGGTGATCGAGGACAGGGTCCACATCATCATTAACCAATATATTTTGTCACAATATAATTAGCCGATAGGCTATATGTAACGGGAAATCAATTTGGTTGGAAATTTCAGATCACCGGATTTGTTCGATAATCCGGTAATCAGATTATTGTTTTTCTCTTTTACCGTTCATTCAGGTTTCAGACATTGATTTCTTTAAGTATACGCGGCAAGTTGATTTGTGGTCTGTATGAATATTGGCCTTAGAAAAATGTTCAGTTTGTCACTTTATTATATAATTAATATTTATTATAACACTTATTAGTCCGGAAATTTAAGATCACCAGATTTGTTCTTTACAAAATGGCGTATCATTTGCTCTCTCTGTGTTTGACGGTCCCCTCTGACCATCAACCAATTTTTGAGTGGCAGCTGTTTTGTCCTTTTTCCATATTTATATAGATTATTTATAAAATTGACAGATATATTTTAGAACTGCAAGTTAAATGGATGTGGCACGCGAAAATTTGAAATCTCTTAAGATTAAAAATATTAAAATTACAATTTATTTGTAAATACATATTCACACCAAAACACTACACTAGGGTGTTTGCGGAGGTATTTATAATTTGTTATTAATTTATTTATTGCACCCTCTTTCAAGGCAAGTGACTGAACCGCAAATTTTGGAGCCAAAGATTGGAACCGTCCTTTGGTCTGGAATCTCGGCAGTATATTTCTGGTTTTTTTTTGGTTTTTCTTTATCATACTAGGGACATATCAAAAAATTGAATTCAAATGCAGATAAATTTATGTTTAAAAAGTTTCACAAAATTTCTTTATATTTCAAAATGAAGGTAATGGTCATAGTCAGATTTGAAGACTTGATAATATAGCAAATTAATTATTTCTAAAATATTCCAAATACTTTAGTGCAAATAGAATATTAATATAGAGTTTTCAATCAAAATGATTGTGTTTGAATTTTTTTTGGATGGACATATTCATTGATATTTTGATAGGTTAAATCGTATTTTTGCAAATTCATTATTAGGACAACATATTGTTATTTATTTCAAAAGCTTCCAAGACAAATTCAAAAAACAAATCAACAATACACACTCAATAAAAATTAATAAATAAATAAATGTACTTAAGTTATTGTACTTAAGTATGGAATCATGAACTCTCCTACGAGTACAGTTTGGAAGTCTCAGATTGTTCTTAGGTCAGATAATTGGAGGCCCATGGCTTATGGTATCAAAGATTTTGCTTATGTGATAGTGTCTTTTGTTGACATGAAGCACCCGAGAAGGTTAGGTAATCACAATAGTATTTGCGAAAGGCAATATTAATAATGACTTATTATTTATAATAAGTTGCATTTGTATGTATTCTTTAAAAAATTATTATAAATAGACAGTTAATATATTAAAATTAATATTACCAAAGGTAATTTGATATCTATTAAGCAATATTTTCATGTAATCTTTAATTTATTTCAAATCTAGAGGATACTTATTATTTGGTTGTTTTACAATATTTCTATCTACTAATATGGATCAATAGAATGTAGACAAAGGTGTTATTGAGATAGGAAGAAGTATTAGAACCATTTATTTATAAGGAGCAATTTCTTAAGAAAGTGTGACTTTGTATTTCCTTATTATTCATCAATTGCATGCTTCATCCAATTATCTAAAAATTAAACAATTAAAAATAATTAATCAATAGTATCCTATTCAAAATAGATTTTTTTTGTTTAGGATTGACTAATTTATATAAGATAGTAACATCTTATTTAGGTTCAATAAATTCTAAACAAAATAATTTAAACTCATTAAGTTCATACACCTTGGAACAATTTAAATAGTTTAGACAAATATGAAATGGGTTTAAAACTTGCTTAATATTTTTATTTGAAATGATTATTGACATTATTCATAATGAAGAAAAATATAAAACTTTTATTGAAACGAGTGCCACATAGTGGCCAGTACAATAATAAAACTTGTCTTGTAATTAGAAAGTAATGTAATAGTTTAGTTGGTTAAATATTATTTAATTAAATTACTATATAAGTATATTTATGTTTATAAATATGTTAGGAAATATTTTTAAAATGATGTTTAGATGGTGGAGTTAAATTCATTAATTAGTATTTAACAAATAAGAAATTGTTAAAATGGAAGTGAATATTGAAATGGAGATAAGATGGTGTATGTGTATGTTATTCAGAAAAATTAGAGTTTGTTTAAGTAAATTGTGGAACTAATTAAAAATTACATCATAATAATAATAATAATAATAATAATATTACCAAAAAAAAACCTGTAAGTGGAAGTAAGTAAAAACCTGTAAGTTGACAAGTTCCTTAATTCTTCTTTGATGTATATGGTTCATAGAGAAAGTGAAGTTAAAAAATTGGCATTTGTGTTATATTGTAATATTTGACATTTTTTATTGAAGCCAAGTGTTTGATGAGGCTCTCTTTCATATTTGTAAGTTACAAATTTTACACAGTCCTTACTCGTTTAGTTTATAAGAAGGAAAATAACAAAGCAACATAATATAAAAATTTCATTGTGTGTTCATAGGGGCTTCATTTTTCAATCCTTTGAGTTTGTGTGCTTGGAGAGTTTGTTTTATTCTATCTATGGCTTTATCAAAAATCTCTAATATTGTGGTTAGTGCAAAATGAGATGAAATTAAAAATTATGGATATTAAAAGACAATTGATTCATCTAAAAATGAATGATCACATTGCAAAGTTGAAGAATCTAAGAAATCAACTTAGGTGGAATACGAAGACTCAAAATTATAGATTTTTTGATTGAAAGTCTTCCAAATAAGTATCGTAATTTCATATGCACATTGAAGCTAACTGAAAAAATTGACAATATAAAAATAAAAGTATATGGGGAATTGTTGAATAAAGAGGATAGGCTTAAAAAGTTCATAGGTGAATTTGGTAAGAGTTCATAAGCATTTATGGTGAGAGGCACATATAAAAATTATAATTAAGATAAATCATACCAAAATCAAAGACAAAAAAACCAAGGGAATCCACATAAAAATAATCAAAGGCAATGCAATCAACTAAAGGATAATCAACAAAGGCACAATTTTAAAAAAATGTTAGAATCAAAAGGACAACTCTAGAAGGGAAAAAGTCATCACATGTTACAATTGTGGCTCGAAGAAGGGCATAAAAGTGATCAATGTCCTAGGAGATCACATGTAGGATGGTAAAGAAAGTTTTATCAAAGAAAATAATCAAATTTTGCTTAAAAATAAGGTGAACATAATAAAATTATATTGATAGCCTCTTTAATTGTTCAAGGTTCAAATAAAACATGGTACATTGATTAAAGGGCTAGCCAACATATGACCTACAATAAGAAATTATTTGGTTCTTTAGAAAAAGTTGAAGGTACAAGCATATTTTTGGGATGATAGTTCAAATGAAATTGAATAAATGGGTTCAATTCTAATGAAAGGGCATGATGGTAAGAATTTAGAAATAATAGATGTGAACCTTATACCTAAGTTATCAAAAAATCTTCTCTTAGTAATTCAAATAACTCAACAAGGTTATAAGGTGGAATTCTATTTAGATTAGTGTATAATAAGGAACATTAATGATGGATTCAAAATTATGGCTACATGAGTTGAGAGTGATACCATTTACAATTTTTTGTCCTATGTAGATAAGACAACTTACATAACTACAAGTTCCTCTACAAGTGAGTTATGGCAGCAAAGATTTGGTAACTTAAATTATGATAGTTTATCTATGCTTTCAAATATGAATATGGTTTGTGGACTTCCTTGAATAAGGGTAAACACAAGTGTGTGTACAAGATGCATGGTTGGAAAACTACATAGGGACAATTTTGAAAAGTCTAAATGGAGGGAAAGTAAATCTTTTGAACTTGTTCAAAGTGATTTATGTGGGCCTATGAATCCTCTACCAAGATAGAGATAGGTACATCTTAACATGCATTGATGATTTTTCAAGGAAGGTTTGGGCATACTTCTTTATTTAAAAGGATGAAGTATTTGGCAAATTTGAAATGTTTAAAGCATTTGTGGAAAATCAAAGTGGGAATACGATCAAGCTAATAAGAATAGATAATGGTGGAGAATATGTCAATAACATATTCAATTATTTTTGTGAACATCATTGGATCAAGATAGAAATGTCTAATAGATATACTTCCTAACAAAATGGTGTTGTTGAAAGAAAGAATAGGACCTTAGTGGAAATGACATGATGCATGTTACAATCTAAGGATCTTCCTTTGTTTCTTTGGTTTGAGGTTTTTAATATAGCAACTCATGTCTTGAATAGATCTCCTACAACTTGTTTACAAAATACCAAGGAAGCATGCAGAAGTGAGAAACCAAATGTTAAGTATTTTAGGGTATTTTGATAATAAGAGTGTTAATTGTATCTTTGTTGTCTATGATTATTAGAAGAAATATTATAGGTTGTATGATCCTAGTGTGGAGGATGTCCTCACAAGTAACGATGTCAAGTTTAATCAAGGGTTCAAGGATATGATAAAATCAGCTCCAATTCCTATCCCACAAGTGGTTACAAATAGTGACATATCCTATAGTACCTTTGAAACCAACAAAAGTTTAAAGTCAACTTCCAGTACAATTGAAGAATCTATCCCTCCTCATAAGATCAAGAGTCATCAAGAAATTTATCAAAGAACTCAACAAGTTAACTATGCCCTAATGACCACAATAATAAAGACTAATGATCCTCAAACTTATGATGAGGATAAGGGAAAATATGAATGGGAACAAGCTATACAAAATGAATATGACTCTTTGATAAAGAATATAAGTTGGGAATTGGTGGACTCACCCAAGGGTAAGAATGTGGTAAAAAATAAGTGGGTATACATATAAAACTAAGTTCAAGTCTAATGGAAGCATTGAAAAACAAAAGGCAAGATTAGTGGCCAAAGGGTACTCACAAAAGGAGGGAATTGATTACACAAAAAAATTTGGTCTAGTAGCAAAGATTAATATTATCAGGACTACTATAGAATTGATAGCTCATTTCAAGTGATCTCTTCATCAAATGGATGCTAAGAATGCCTTTTTGAATGGAGAAATTGATGAAGAGATCTTAATGACCCATCCATAAGGAAATTTTAAGGTTTAGGAAAGGAACACTTATTTTGCAAGTTAAGGAAGTCTTTCTATGGCTTGAAGCAAGCTTCAAGGGATTGGTATGTTAAGATTAATGAGTATTTTAATACTCAAGGCTTCCATAATAGTCCTCACACTAAACTTGTATGTGAAGGAATTTGATGAAGGTGGCTTAGTTATTATTGTGCTTTATGTAAGAGTGTTTCAGCTCCACTTACTTTAGGGTTGAAGTTGACTAAGGATATCAAAGGTGAGGATGTTGATCACCTTATATAGGTAACTTGTTGCTATCCTTATGTACTCGACTCACACTCAACCAAGTATGTCTTTTGTAGTAGGTGTGGTTTCAAGGTTTTTTATTTCTTTAAGGTTCCACATTCCATGGAAAGAAATAGAATATTGAGATATGTAAAGGGGACTTTGTCTATTGGGAGTTTATTATTTTTCTCTTGGAGACCTAATACTTGCAAGATATTCTAATTTAGATTGGGTAGGTTGTGCAGATGATAGAAAATCTACCATAGGTTATGTTTTCTCTCTTGGTTTTGGCCCAATTTCGTGGTGTAGTAAGAAGAAATTTACTTTTGATTTATCAACTATAGAGGTGAAATATGTAACACCAAATGAGACAACTAAAGAAATAACTTATTTATGGGCTATTTTTTCAATACTTAAACAACATCCAATACGACCTTCTTTACTCTGCTATGAAAACCAAAGATCCATTTTGTTGTCCAAAAATCTAGTGTTTCATGCTAGAACAAAGAATATAGATGTCTATCACCATTACATCAAGGATCGCATCCATGAAAGCATAACAAAAATAGGAATTTCATCAAATGATGTTGCAAATGCCCTGGTAGACATGTATTAAAATGTGGGATTATTCATGTGGCACATAAACTATTTGATAAAATGCTTCAAATGAATGTGGTCTCGTGGACTGCAATGATTGTAGGATATATACAGAAAACAGTGATCCTAACAAAGCCTTAAAATTTTCAATGAAATGCCTCAAAAGGATGTGGTGTCATGGAATGTAATAATTACAGGATATGCACTAAGTGGACTTGTTGAAAAGGCCCTGGAAACTTTTAAGCAAATGCAATTCACAGGTGTAAAGCATATCTCGACAACTTTTGTCAGCATCCTCCAGGTCGTGCCAAAATGGGAGCTTTAGAACAGGGTATGTACATCCACTAGAGCATAATGGAACAATTCAAACCGTCAATCTCCCATGCCAGCTCACTTATTTTTAGAGGGGAACACCTATCACGTAATAATAATATCTAATAGGCTTCAACCATTCCAAACATTTTAATACCCAATAAACCAACATAATTGAATACCATTATTACATACTCGAATCACAAAACTATAGGTGTCCTCATTTGGAACTTGAAAGTAGCAGGCATCAAATGCTTTAGCTCAACCAAAGACTCCCTAATCTCCTCCGACATTTCACCTAAATTTTCCAGTTTTAGAGAGCCGCACTCTCTTTTATTGAGGTCGTTGGCTCTTCTAGAGACCTTGACAGTCTAGATCGTCATGTTTCAAGTGACAATTTTGGCGACTGATAACACTTTGACACACTGAAAGGAAAGCTACAACGTCACAATATATTCATTGTAAATTGGATGGACAAGATTTTTTTGATCGTAGTCCTTTTAATCCCTACCATTCATTTATATAATTCATGTAGTGCTTCCCACTAAGGAATGCTTATCAGGTTATGAATTACAATTGAAAATGGTCATTTCTTTTTATTTCTTTAATGTGATATTTTATAACATCATTTTTATGTTTGCATAAGTTGGACATCATTGAGAGAGACATCTTTTTTTTATTTTTGAAATTCATCTTTAGTTTTTTTGCTATCTCTAAGGAGTATTTATCCCATCAAATTAACCCCAGACTTGCACCTGGCCTAGTACGACATACTCAACATTTTGGATGGGAGTAGTTCACCCAATTCTTAAAAACTTAAAAACTTATCATGTGTAGAGGAGAAGATCCATTACTTGAGCACCCTAACTTCACACCTCTCAAAATCATATGTGGTAATTTCAAATCATTCCAAAAATTTTATAGTAGGTTACTTGGTAAGGCCTCTGCTTATAACTAAAGTTTTAGGGCCACATCATCAATTATGATGCCACATCAACATGAACTTTTTGTTGAGGTGTCCAAAAAGACCCCCCAAGAAAGGGTAGACCAATAGTTGTGGATTAAGTCATGTTTTGTTGGTGTGTTAATGTGGAATTATATGATTTGTTTCTTTTTAGATCTAAAGAACACATTTCATTCAATTATAAGTACTTATAGTCAACACTAACAACCTTAAAGTCACAACTACTAGTGCCAAACTTTTTAAAATATTGGGCCTTAAATCCACAAATACTATCACAACTATTGGAACAGGCTCGACTATTGGGTAATCCAATTGTTTTCTCTCTTGGTTTTGGCCCAATTTCATTGTGTAGTAAGAAGCAATCTACTTTTTTTTATCAACTATAGGCACAGAATATGTAACACCAATTGAGACAGCTAAAGAAATAACTTATTTATGGACTATTCTTTCAATACTTAAACAACACCAAGTAGGGCCTTCTTTACTCTACTATGACAACCAAAGTTCCATTTTGTTGTCCAAAAATCTAGCATTTCATGCTAGAACAAGGAATATAGATGTCTATCACCATTACATCAAGGATCTCATCCAACAATAGGTTATTCATCTTGAATATTGTAGGATAAAGGAGTAGATAGTTGATTTTTTCACCGAGGCTTTATGTGAGACTAAGTTTGTTTATCTTAGACCCATCTCTTAGGATTGAGATATGTCACATGAATATCTAATGGTTGTCATTTGAGGGGTTATTTTGAATGTCTACATTGTAATAGTGAATAAGTGATTGTAAATAGGTACCTAACAAAGCTTTGTGTTAAGATCCATCTTTTCTAGATTATGGGGAGATATTTAGAAGTTATTAGTAAAATAATTTATGGGGTAGTTAAAATATATTAATTTGTAGTTGGTTGGCACAAACCAAGATGACACAAGCACTTACTACCATTCATCACCACACATTGCTGCTAAATGTCTACACTCATAAATAATGTTTAACTAATTGCTATGAAATGTGGACAATGTGAACTATAAATCAATCCATATATTTATCTATAATTAGGAATAGGAACTCAAATTAGTACGCTTCAATCTTCAATTTAAATTAGCCATGTAATATGTTTGTGTCTCTATTTCCACTTACTACAATTTATTGCCACTCATTGATGCTAAATGTCTATGCTCATAAATAATGTTTAACTAATTGCTATGAAATGTGGATAATGAGAACTATAAATCAATCCGTATATTTACCTATAAATAGGAATATGAAGAGCTCAAATCAGTAGGGTCCAATCTTCAATTTAAATTAGCCATGTAATCTCTTTATGTCTCTATTTTCAAGCAAACTTGAGATGAAAATAAATATTAGACTATCAACAAAGGGCACTCAACTATTAAATGTAATTTACTAATAGGTGCTCTACAACTAAACCACCAACATACTTTATGACTTATTTCTCTAACACTAAAAATGACTACTCATACCATGAAACCAACCAAATAAAATCTATGGAAACTCTCAAAAAAATTACAATATAGTTAACATAAAAAAATACTCATTAATTTTGTGCTCTTTCATTTATGAAGAAAATATTTGTTGCTAAAATTTTAATTGATTTCAATTAATATTGTTGATATTGTTTATTAATTACATAATATTTATTTTTCCTATTTAAAATATTTATTTAAAAGCATAATTAATATAAATTATAGATTACTATTTAAAATATTATTAGTTAAGACTTTGGATGTTTTGTTATGTTGTTAAAAGTGTGTTTGTCCATCCTTATTAGTTATTACTTTTCAATTTAAAAAATAATATCTACAAAGATTGTTTATTTGTTTATTGAAGCTTTTTGTCTTTCTATCATTTATTTAAAACTAATACCGCGGGTTGTTTATTGCTTCAGGAAGGTTTTGTACGAGTGTCATGTGCCATTTAATCTGCAGGTGCTAATAACCAAAAGTTTCACAGGGATTTAAATGCATCTGAAAAGAATCCTTTCTCATAGCCAAAGGACACCACATGTATACAATCATATCCACATTGGTAATTGCTTTCGCAACAAAGCTTTCTATTGGAGAATCGACAACAGATAAAAACAACAAGAATGCAAAACATAAACAATCACACAGATGAAGGAAAGACACAAGTTTTTAATGTGGTTCACCTTATAGGATACATCCACAAAGAAGTAGGGGAATATCATTATTTGTCTCTGTTTTTACAGTCATACATTATGCTATAGTTATTACCATCTTCAGCAGAAGTTTTATGAATTACATAGTTTGAATGAAGTCACCAAAAGAGAGAATGTGAAAAGACAAGGGCTCCAAGGAGAGAGATTGAAAGGTCAAAGGAATAGAAAGGACAAGATGTCCGTTGGGCTTCATATACCCAACAATCTCCCACTTAAAGTCCAATGACTGCTGCAACATATCAGACATTCCCCTACTTCGATCTTATTGTCACATCTTGACAATGCCAAGAGAAGCTCTACAAAACTTGAACTTCTCCCTTGGTACTACCTTCATCAACACATTAGCCGGATTCACTTTTGTATCAATTTTCTCCACCTACAGCTTACCCTCTTCAAGTACATGTCGAATAAAATGATATCGTAATTCTATATACTTGGTTCTATTATGAAAGGCGGAGTTCTTGGCCAAGTGAATAGCGTTGTTGCTATCACAAAATAAAGTGAAAATAGATTGCTTACACAACAATTCTCCCAATAACCGTTGTAAACATGCCATCTCCTTTGCTCCTTCGGTGAGAGGAATATATTCTACCTCGGTAGAGGAGAGTGCAACCACCTGTTGCAACCATGACACCCAACTAATTGTAACCCCGACAAATGTAAACACATAACTTGTTGTAGACCTCCATTTGTCCAAATCTCCGGCCATATCGAAGTCAACATAACCTCATAGCTGAGTACCCTGTCCTCCAAAACACAAAACATGATTTGAAGTACCTTTCAGGTATCGTAATATCTACTGTACCACCTACCAATGAGGTTTACCCAAATTGCTCATAAATCTTCTCACAACTCCCACTACATGGGCAATGCCCGGACGAGTACAAACCATGGCATACATGAGACTCCCAACTGCTGATGAATAAGGCACATACTCTTTTGCTTGTGTTCCCTATTTTAGCAGACTTGGGAACACCTTTTCTTTAAAAACAACATCCCTACTGCAAGTAAACTTTTTGGCAATTAGATCCCAAAGATGGAAACCAAATTGTTCCTCACCATAACCAATAAATATAGACCTTTTTTATTTGGGATCTAACTTCATTCGCTGCTCCTTTGGAACATGAACAAATGCTTCATAGCCAAAGACACATAGGTGATTGTAAGAGATTCGTTTCCCGAGCCATCTCTCCTCTGAAATATCAAAATCCAATCGCGATGAAGAAGCTCGATTGATCAAATAGACTGTTGTATTACAAGCCTTTTCCCAAAATTCTTTCCCCATTCTGGCATTAGAGAGTATACACCGAGCTCTCTAAAGAATCATTATGTTCAACCTCTCAGCTGCACCATTCTCTTGAGGGTTGAAAGGAACTATCTTAATCTTATGAATATCATTATTTACACAAAAGCTATCAAATTCTGAAGAACAAAATTCTCCCCCATTGTCTATTTTTAAACATTTTATTTAATGCCCATTCTGATTTTCAACAATGGCTTTAAAAGTTTTAAATTTTGAAAGCACTTTTGATTTTCTACTCAGCATGTAAATCCATACTTTTATAGTACAATCATCAAGAAAAGTAATGAAATAATGAACTCCTCCAATGGAGGTTACCTCCATAGGATCGAAAACATCTAAATGCACGAGCTCCAAGGGTGTAGATTTCTTGTCATGAATGGTTGTCAAGAAGCTTGTTCAAATTTGTTTGCCATAGAGGCAATGCTTACACATTTCTAATTCAACAGACTTCAAACCAGGAAGTTGATCCCTCCTTAACATAACTTCAAGTCCTCATTTGCTCATGTGTCTGAGCCTTTTATGGTAAAGCTCTGAACTGCTATCCACAACCACCATTGCAGCGCCCACTTCAGCCTTATTCTCTAGCACATATAGACTGCCTAATTAGTTTTCTTTTGCAATCACCAAGGCTCCCTTGGTTACCTTCCAAGAATCTAATGAGAAATTGATGTTACACCCTTGAGCATAAAGCTGGCTTACGAATATCAAATTTCTTTTCAGCATGGGAACATGTCTTCCATCCTTCAAAATCTATTTGTTTCCATTTTTCAGTTTCAACATCACATCACATTTGCCTATTATTTCACATGCTTTATTATCACTAAGAAAAACTCTTCCAAACTGACCTTCTTGATAGTTTGTGAAAACCTCCTGGCATGGAGTAGCATGGAAAGAGGCACCGAAATCCAACACCCACAAATTTGCAATAGTGTCACTTGCTGATAAAATAAGAACGCCTTCATCTTTGTCATATGCAGTGTTGGCTTTGCTGTCATTTACCTTTTCTTGTGCCTTTTTGTAATGCCAATAATTTTTTTTGGTGTGACCCACTTTGCCACAGAACCAACAATCACCATTTCTGCCCCTGGACTTCGATCCTCTTATAGATTTGGACCTTCTTCTGTTATTAGTTCTGCCTCTATCTTGAGACCTTCCTCTATTGACAACAGTCAATGCGTCACCGGATGTTTTGTTTTGCCCTCTTCTCATATCTTCATTGAGAAGTGTTGCAGCAACATCATCATATCTCAACATTGATTCCTTTTTGTTGTCATCAGATCCCTTTTTTCTGGATATCGAATTACTGATCGCTATTATCACAATGTCCTAGCGATCAAGAAGAGAGCATAAAAGCAACTTGGCTCTCATTTCTTCTTCAAAGTTGACATCCACGTAGGCTAATTGGCTAATCACAACATTGAATTCATTTAAATGGTTTGAGATACTATTACCTTCTTTCATCTTCAAAATTGACCAATTTCTTCAACAAGAAAACTCGATTTGTTGCAGAGGCTCTTTCATACATATCACATAGCTTATCCCATGTTTGGTTTGTTGTTGTTTCCGTGGCAACATTGAAAAGAACATTGCTGGACAGCAAAAGAATGATAGTTGCAGCTGTCTTTTGGTCCAAAACATCCGAGTCATCATCCGACATCTTCTCCGGCTTCTAGTCTTCCCTTGCAGCTCAATAGCGAGATCCTTCTGAATCAACAAAGCACTAATTTGAAGCTTCCACAAATCAAAGTTTTGTCCCGAAAACCTCTCAATTTTCCATTTATCTGCTTCCTCCATTATTCTGGAAATTCTTCACCGATTTTAAAAAACAGCTTCACCATTGAGCTTCTTCACCAAGCTCTGATACCAATTGTTGGAGAATCGACAACAAATAAAAACAACAAAAATGTAAAAAATAAACAATCACACAGATGAAGGGTTCACCTTATAGGCTACATCCACAAAGAAGCAGGGGAATATCTTTATTTGTCTCTGTTTTTATAGTCATACATTATGTTACAGCTATTACCATCTTCAGCAAAAGTTTTATAAATTACATAGTTCGAATGAAATCTCCATGAAATTACATAGGGGAGTAAAGCGGGAGCGGCAGGATGTTGACGAGGTGATGGCTCAGCCCAGTAGCCGCCTTAGGGCCACTCCGCCTCTTACTCTTCCTCCTTCCATGGACTTCAATCTTGATCCTCAATGGCCTGTAAGATTGTCATATCCAACTGGGCAATACCAATATGGTGGTGCTCAAATCTCCATGACTGCAGCTTCCACCGCCATGTTGCCACCGCCTCCGGCATTTTCAGGTCGGTGCCTATCTCTCATTCTCTCTCTTCTAAAATGCACTTTAACATATAGAAATGCTCTTTCTAGTTCTAATAATCTGTTTGTAAAATGAATCTTAAGTCGATTAAAAGTTAAAGTTCCATGGATTTTTTTAATTAGGCATTCTTATAATCTGCTGAATCGATGTTTTCTGTTGTAAATTTATACATGAAACTTGAGTTTTTAAGTCTGAACTGTCCCCCTCCAGAAACAAATCTAGTAAAACAGATTCTGGTAAGTTGAGTGTCGTAAAAAACTGTCTTTTCCTTGTTTAATCTTATGAGATGAATGAATGGATACCATAATTAAAGACACGATATGATAAATTGAAAAAAGCTTCTAAATAATTAATGGGATTAATGGAAATGAATTCGAAGATATTTTATTCAAGCATTGAAATACTGTATGGGATTAATGAAAATGAATTCAAAGATATTTTATTCAAATATTGAAATACTGTATGGAATTAATGGAAATGAATTGAAAAAATAACTACAGAATGATCCGAAACCTTGATGTAAAAAAGTTGTATCAATATTGTGTTGGATTAATAGAAATGAATTCAAATAATAATTACAGAGTAATCCAAAACCTTGATGTTAAAAAAGTTGTACACGGTTATCTACTAGCTGTTGAAATATCATTTCAAGTAATTACCTTTCGTGCTCCAAAATATCATTGATATAACCCTGCAGTCGTCCACCGCTAGGAAAATCAAAAGTCTAAAATATATGTTAACGGGTTAACACTTATATAATTTATTTGGCAGTTAAATGTTTTTCTTCTTATATAAACAAGAATGTAATTTTATTGATTTTAAAATTTATCATTTTGTCCTCCTTTTCAATCTGGGTCTGAAAATATAGACCACTTCTATCTATATTTTCATTTTTATTGAATCTGAATGAATTATGCCAGAGGTTTCTACAATGCTAGCAGCAAGAGATTTGTTATGGATAATTAAACTATGCCTTTAAAAATATCTAAGGGCCTGAATCTGATATTGTCACAAATTCAATATAAAAATCCCATTCTTATCTAAAAACAATCTCTCTTTTTTTTCTTATTGCAGGGGAAGCTTCTGGGTACCAGCAGGAGTGCACGGGAAGCGAGCCATCGTCACAGACAGAGAGAGAAACAGAGAGGCGGCGGCACTACAGAGGCGTGAGGCAGAGGCCATGGGGCAAATGGGCGGCGGAGATAAGAGACCCACACAAAGCGGCACGTGTATGGCTCGGAACCTTCGACACAGCTGAAGAAGCCGCACGTGCATACGACGAGGCCGCCTTACGCTTCAGGGGAACCCGAGCCAAGCTAAACTTTCCAGAAGATGCACAGCTCAATCCAGCAATTGTCGCCGCCACAACACAACAACAACCCGCCGCCATTTCTTCACGCGCCGCCCATGACAGAGCTGCGCCCACCATTTCGGCCTCCATAGAAAGGCTCGAAACCGCGCAGGCGTCTCAAATGCCGGTGGAGTATTATGAATATGCTCAACTGCTCCAAAACCCGGGTCTTCGCGAACAGACTTCAATGTCTCTCCTTCAGCAGTACATAACGTCGCAACGTCATCAGCAACAACAGCAAAGACAAGATCAGCAGGAGCACACGTGGCAACCGACACTTCAGCCACAATTTCCCATGCGTGCTCCAACTTCACAGCAAGTGGCTTCCACTTATTATGTGAAAGAAATTAAACAACACTTACACTATACTGAACTGAAATATTAAATCTATCACATTCATATATTGCTCATTGACCAAAAAAAAAAAAAAAAAAACACATTGAATTAATAATTCTCAAAGTTGAATATGGTGTTCATTACACATTGTTAAAACACCGATCACACTTCTGTACACTATGAGTTTTTCAACAGTCTAAAGCTTAAAACAAGCACTGCGGTTAAAGCAGTTTTAAAAAAAAAAAATCTAAAAATAAAACTCTTAAAGAAAACTGCGTATACATACACTTCCATGAATTACATGCAAATTAATAAAAAGTAAAAATAAAAATAGAAAAATAGAAAAAAAAAGCTGGCTGTTGATCATGCACACCTTCCATGCTTCCAATCTCTTCCTAGATGATCAATGGGGATGATGTCTAACTGGTCTCTCAAAATGACAAAAGTAGCAGCAGGAAGAGCTTTCATGAAGATATCAGCAATTTGTTCAGATGTGGGATAAAACTGTAATTCTACTTTGTCCATCTTGTACCAAATCTCGGATAAAATGATGTCGGATCTCTATGTATTTCGATTGAGCATGAAACATTGATTTTTTGTCATTGCAATGGTGCTAAGTTATTATAATAAAAAAGAGTTGTTGGATGTTCTTGTATGAAGTGTAGATCCTTCAAATCCGTCTGTTTGAGATTGCTTGACAACCTGCTGTTGCGGCAGCAATATATTCTGCTTCAATTGAAGAAAAAGCATCCAGTTGCCTGCTTCTTACTACTCCAACATACAACTCTAGAACCAAAATAGAAAACATAACCAGATGTTGATTTTTTGTCATCCACTGAACTAGCCTAATCAGAATCTATGTAACCAACTAGTTCAATTTTTTCAATTGAAGAATAATGGATGCCAAAATTGTGAGTTCCACTCACATACCTCAATATTCTTTTGCAGCACGCCAATGAGACTCATGTGGATCCTACATGAACCGAGAGTTGAGGATCACAACATACATAATATCGGGTCTAGCTGTAGTGAGATACATAGGGCTCCCAACCAAACTTCTGTACAAAGTGGCATCTACTTTGGAACTTGCATCTTCCTTGGTTAATTTCTCACCAAGGGCTAAAGGAGTTGCAACTACTGTGCATGAAGTCATTTTAAACTTTTGCAATAAATCAACAACATATTTGGTTTGAGAGATAAAGATACCTTCTGGTTGTTGTTGCACTTCCACACCAAGAAAATAATGCACGAGTCCCGAATCTAACATTTCAAATTCATGTTTCATTGCTATTTGAAATTCCTCCAAAAGACTTTTACTGTTATCTATATAAATAAGATCATCAACATAAAGGCAAACAATGAGAATATCATTAGCAACATGTTTGACATACAAGGTTCACTCTAAGGGGTAAATGCAAGAAGTTGTGTCCACTTAAGGTGGAAGTTTCAAAGTTAGAAAAAAATCCGAAATCGGGTAACTAAAAACGGGATCCTGTTTCTACAAAACGGGATCCCGTTTTAGATCAGGATCCCGAGCCT
Source organism: Cunninghamia lanceolata (assembly GCA_027924645.1). NCBI lineage: Eukaryota > Viridiplantae > Streptophyta > Pinopsida > Cupressales > Cupressaceae > Cunninghamia > Cunninghamia lanceolata. The sequence goes on along the minus strand of BSBN01000286.1, from coordinate 1,175,068 downwards.
AAAATCCAGAACGAGATCCCGTTCCTTAGCGGGAACGGGATCCTGAACCTAGAACCAAAAAATGGGATCCCATTTTTTTAAAGTATTAAATTTTTAAAAAAATGGCTGCAACCCCATTTTTCCCAGCGACAGGTGATAGTTGAGAATGGGATCCCGAGTTGAGGAAGACGATTTTCACCATCAAAACATTAGGTAAGTGGATTTTTCCACTTTTACAATTTGCCAATGAATCTTTTGAAGTTTCCCTTTCTATTTTTGGTGTAAAATACATTCAAAATTTAAAATGTAGATTGTTATTTAGGGTTTCTATTTATGAATTCAATAGCTGTATTTTGACATTTTAGTTGTAAAATACAATTGAAATTTTGAAAGACTATATCATATAAAAGGATAGAATTTGAACAAACTGTCAAAATTTTGTTTAAATTTGAGAATTGAATAGCTGTATTTAGACATTTTTGCTGTAAAATACAATTGAAAATTTGAAAATACTATATCATATGAAAGGAGAGATTTTGAACAAACTGTCAAAATTTGATTTCAATTTGAGTGTTGAATAGTTGTATTTAGACATTTTAGCTATAAAATACAATTGAAATTTTGAAACGACTGTATCATATGAAAGGAGAGATTTTGAACAAACTGTCAAAATTTATATAGCATTGGGATGATATATATTTGGTTTTTATAAAATTTACTTATATCAATGTATGTCATTGTATTTTAAAGGCATTATTGAATAGGTAAATTTCATGTAAAAAACTTACAACAAACCATAATAAAACCTTTATCACTTCCTTCATAATCAAACCTTTAGAGACAACCAACTAATCAAGAATTGAGAAGATTTTACATTTTTTGTGATAGCCAAATAATCAAGAATGAAATCAAGCCAACAAATGTAACTTTAGAGACACTTGTAGCTGTCCTCACTAGCTAGGTTATGCCCTTGGGATGAACATCATGATGTTAATTGTGATACGAGCCTAACCTCATTGGTAATGCTTCCCCTAATCTTAATGACTTGATGTAGGCCCCACTAATGATCCTTACGAAGATCTTGCCACCACTATCCTCACCATCTCCTTAGACCTATAATACCTTGAGCTTATCGATTGGGACCAACATGACTATTTATGATTTGATGTTTTCCAAAATGATGAAGCCATCATGAAACTTATGAAGTGTCAAGACCACATCCCCATGGTAATCATAAGAAAGACTTTTCCACCATACTTAACACCTATGCTTATTTTGGAGAGAAAGAAGAACCCTTTAGTCCTAAGGCACCCTAGTAGGCAGAATAGCAATAAGATATAAGAAGAAACTTGTGATCGATTAAAATGGACACTTCCCAAGAGCTCCTCAATTTGACAAACTTCACCTTCCATTAGATACCACTCAGATACAAGATGACTCCCCTCTCCTTGTTGAGGATGCTATAGACATCAACCTGTGAATAGAAGAGGACCCTAAACGAGCTCTAAGATAGTAGCTCCACTGGACCTTGACATCAAATAAGGCATAACCATCACCCTTAAAGATTACGCTGATTTCTTCATGTGGTCTTATGGTGATATGCCTTGAGACTCCATCTTTAGTCATGCATCATCTTGTGGTTCACCTTAATGCCAAACCTATTCAATAAAAGCTACGCAAAATGCACCCCCAAGTAGCCCTCTTGGTCAAAGAAGAATTGTAGAAACTCTTGGATGTGGGGTTCATTCAAACTATTACTTATCCTAAATGGGTCTCTAATGTGGTCTTAGTTAGCAAGAAAACCAAGGGAATTCATGTTTGCACTAACTTTTGAGACATCAAAAAAAGATACCCTAAAGATAACTTTTCTCTACCAAACATTGATATGATCATAGATCTCATAGCCATATATAAAATGTTATCATTAATCCATATAATATCCCTTGAAACATTTGATTTAGACATGGAGACACCTAGATTATGGAGAGGTCTATGTAAGAAAACACCTCCTATAGATTCAACACAAACTTATCCCTCAACCCTCTAAATTGTGACTTACATCATTTGATTACCCTGGAACACACTATAGACAACTCTATACAAATTTGGCAAAAGATATTTTCTCCTAACAGAAACTTGTATTTGTAGAAGTAGACTACTACATAAGATCCTCTAGGACACTTGTTGTGATCTCCAACACTATGATCCATATGTACTCTTGAATTTGTTGATACTTGACTCTTGATGAAAATGCATCGAATTAACTTCAAAATTTTGTGCATATAATTAGATTTGATATACTTCTTAAGAAAAGAGTTGGGACTAACAACTAAATAGAAAACAATAATTTTGCAAATAGGAAATAGGAAACAAAATCGAGCTAGAACCATCTTGACTAATATCTTTTTCTAGCTAGATTGAATCCCTACAATCACAAGTTAAAAACAAAGCATCAAATTCTTCATTAAATTTAAATCACAAATCATCAGAATATATTCATCTTCATACTCAGATTAGTCAGGTAGGCAACTAGTAGTCAATCCTATCTCCATTATCAAATTTGGTTGTCATAGGCAACTTCACCAAATTTAGGTTTTCAGATCATGTGGCATGCACAAGATATCCACCTCAAGGTAGTTTTCCAAGTCTATTTATAGTCTTGCAGATGTTCTTTATGATTCTACCTAGGTGGTATGATAGTTGTAACACCCAGTTTAGTTTTCACCCTAAAAACTAAGTTTTAACCAAAGGTAATAATTTATTTTTTAAAAGTTTAAAACAGAAAAGTAATTTGTTTCCAATTCTTATAACCAAGAAGATCATCCATCGACTTACAATAATCATGAATATATATCTTAAACAAAAGGAAATAATCATCCATAACATTTAAACAATATATTGTTAAAAGTTACTTAGAACAAACCCAAAATAGGAACTTACCAATGTCACTACATCTTGATTGTCGACCATCCAAATTCAAGTCTTGGCAATCCTCAAGAATTAAGAAAAGAAAGTATCTTCAAGGAGCTTAACCTCCAACCACAGACCGTCGGTCTCCCACACTCCTTCCTAACCGAAAGTGGCCCTACCCTACTCAAAGAGGATAGACTTAGGATAACCAATGGTGTTTGCCATCTGAGTACTGGTGTTGTGACCTACGTGACTTGTTATCATGCAATCCCCTAGATACCCTCTAGTCAAGCATGACCACTCCACAAGCTACGCCATCCAGTCACAATGAACAATCAATGCACTTGAGGATCATGCATTACCTTGGCCAAAGGATTTGAATATAATTAGCATTGTATCAACGCATGTAATAAGTTCACCCACCCCACTCGACTTGAATTAATTGTAATCCTACAATTACCTATTCATAAGCTTAATTTAACGACCTCGATAACCTCAAGGTGTTTGAAATTCATCATGCATTAATGCATGGCATTGAGGTTTACTCTCTCTACAAGCTCATGGAAACATCTCCTTTTACATGATAAAAGAATGGTTTCCTAGCATATTGATCTTCCGGGTAATGCTAAAAGTTATTTCAATGTTCTCTAAGCTAGCCCACTACTTAATTTATCCACTTAAGAGTGGTCACTAAACTCATCTTTGTGGTTTTGGAAGGGTTTCTCTAAAAGCCAATTTAAAGAATACAACGTTTGAAAACCCTACATTAAAATTTAACACTCACAATATACTACTTCGACATGTCGAAAGCTTCAACATAGCTTAAACTTTGTTGATCTAAACATTAGAAAACTGTGTCATATCGTTTCTTCTAGCAATTAGATTGCATGTAAGTCTAAGCTTGAGACTTGACAAAAGACTCATTACATTGTTGTAAAAACTTCATAATAATAATTGGTATAACAATAAGGTCTTCTCTCAAAAAAACAATAGTTTAAAAACTTCAATAGCAAAAGAATTACCTTCAAAAGCATATAATCTAAAGCTTGTTATTATTCACAGCTTGGTTAACAATTTCACCATGGTCGACCAACTAGGTTTAACTCAAAAAAAGAGGATGACTGTGAAGACTTGCATGTTACGACTTGCACCTTTCACTAATAATAATCCTCCATCGATGGTTGACACTAACAAGTCTTTTACTCTAATACTAGCTGACGTTTAAATTTGACAGAGCCAGGGTTTTGTATTCGAATGTCCAAGGAGATCTTATTCTCTGTCGACAAATGTTTTGCCAATGCGGCTTGAATTGACTGTGAGATGTTTTACGTCCATACACTAGTCTCTAATGTGCCTAACACCAAACCAAATGAACTCCTAAGGAAAACATTACAATGATTTCAGAAGTGTGACTGTGGTGCGGTACAATGCAGGAGATAATTCATTGATTCCATTTAGACAATGATAAAACACACTGGTTACAAGTGGTATCAACTCACACCTTGCACCTTTAAGCAAACTAAGTTCTTTCAAAATGCAAGAAAGACATTACTTATTACAACACAATAAAAAACTATGACTGCGCAAGATGAAGTGAAGAGAACCTGAAGTTATTCACCAGTGTTTGCTCATAGACCGGTCCAAGGTGTTCGATCTTCCTTTTGTCGATCACCTTGTTGCTCCTTTCTCAGTCTTATTTCGCTACTCCCCCGTGTTCTTTTCCCAAAACTGACTCTTACTACTCTATATCTCCCCCGTTCACTGCGAAGGAATAACTGTCTCCTCCACTCCCCGACCATGCCTATCGATAAGGGTATCTTATCCGACATGCAAAACCTTTTCCCACCTTATGCGACCTCAACCAGAAAATGGTTTGGCCACTCCCACAAATCACGATCATTCTCCAAGATGGAGCTCCACATAGGCGAGGTGGCGGTTGGCAGTTTTAACCAACTGTCTAACTATTCATATCTACTATGAGTATAAATCAATGCAAAGGTTTTGAATTAAAAGCTATACCGACATTCAACAAGAATAAAGGAATTATCTCAAAATGACACTTAAATTAAAACTAACAAAATATTACATATCCCAATACCTTACGACCAAGGCTACTACTCACCATGGTCTCTAGATTTAAAAACATTATTTAAACCCTTTAGTATTAAATAATAGCCCAATAAAGAACAATTCAACATCTGTCAAATTTCGCAAGGAGACGTTTATATCATACGCTCGTAGCGTTTTACAATGACAACAATGAATTGAGCGCAAATGCCAAAACAAGGTTTGGGATCGACTTACACACAATTTTGACTTTTGCGCCGAACCAAAAATAAGATAAGACTTACAACTCGACCACAAGTATATACATATGAACATATAAACAATATATCAGTCATTCATTTTTGACAACACGATTCAGAGTATTACAACACTGATGTCAATTTCCCATACTCAATACGATGACTTACGAAAGGAGAAAGACCTATTCTTGCAAACCTCGACTCTCGTCTAAAAATGACTTAGCCCAAACTCAAAGCTTCTAGGTTTGTCTACCTGATACGTGTTTTTAGTGGCAAGCACCCATTGGTTATTCCAGAGTCTATTCTCTCTTTCTTAAAGATACTTTCTCTTCTTCTTTCTTCCTGTCGAACATGTTCCATCTATTCTTGTCATTGACAAACTCACATACAATTTTGTGGTCAAAGCACCAATATTCTACTCAAAACACATTTATATCAAATCATTTCATTTTCATATCAAAAAGACATTCTAATTCATAACATCATATTGGTCATAATCAAATAGATTCCATAGTTTCATAAAATTAACCTTCTCTATTCATATCATCAGTTTCCTATGATGTTAAAACATATCCACATAACTGTACTATTAAGAAAAAGTAAATAGTAATATTGAATCCAAAAAGGGGATGTAACATACCTTTCCCCTATAGAAGCATCGTCCCCGATGATTGAGTTCACCAAGCAAAATTTTAACATAAAACAAACTTTTATAGTTTAACATTAATGTTTTTGAAAAGATAAGGAAATCTTTGGTGGATGTCATTATAGTCTTCCCAAGTGGCGCTATCCTCGCCATATTGGTCCCACTGAATTTTGCATTGCAAAACCTCTCAATTATGTAAACAAAGTTTACGCATTTCGAGCACCTTGAGTGGCTCGATCACAACCACTCCTGGTTCTTGTATCTATAAAGAATTCCATTTAAGAATGTGGTCATTACCTACAAAATATTTCTTTAGGTATGAAACATGAAAAACATTATGCATTTTGGACAAGACTGGAGGTAGAGCAACTTTGTAGGCCACTGGATTGATAATCTCAAGGACTTCAAAAGGTCTGACATATCAAGGAGCCAACTTTGATGATTTACCAAATTTGATTGAGCTTTTATGGGGTTTCACTCACAAAAGAACTTTCTCACCAACAGAGAAATGTCTAGGCACCCGTTTGCGATCTGCATAACTTTTTTGCATGTCGTTGGCTTCTGCCAACTTCTTCCTAATCATTTTCACTTTTTCTTCCATATCCGCAAGCATTTCAAGTCCAATGCTTATCCTATCTTCCAGCTTATCCCAGCTTATAGGAATTCTGCATTTCCTTCCATATAATGCTTCAAACGGTGACATCTTAATGGCAGAATGATAGGAATTGTTATAGGCAAATTCAACAAGGGGTAAATATTCCTCCCATCTATATTGCTAATCCATGCAATACATTCTTCAAAGATCCTCTAAAACCTGATTAACCCTTTCTATTAGTCCATCGGTTTCAGGATGGTAAGCGGTGCTCACATTGAGTTTAGTCCCTAATGCAAAAAATAAAGTTTGCCAAAACTGAGAGGTTATTCGAGCATCTCTATCAGATATAATCTTTTCAGGTACCCCATGCAATCTGAATATTTCTTGCACAAATTTTTAAGCCAAAATATGAGCTCCATCTGTCAAATTTCCTGGTATAAAATGTGCTACCTTGGTTAGTTTATCTACAACAACCAATATTGCATCATGTCTATTCTTAGACACTGGTAACCCTTGAACAAAATCCATACTAACAACCTGCCATTTCCATTCTGGAATATCATGCGGGTATAACAATCCAGCAGGATGTTGGTGTTTTGCCTTCACTCTCTGATATTCTAAGCAACTTGCTACAAACCTTGCAGTGTCACTTTTCATTCCTTTCTAGAAATATAGCGGTTTGACATCAGCTAAAATTTTTATTACCCCTAGGTGTCCGAAATAAGGTGCACAATGAACTTCCTTCCAAACAAGGTTTCTAAGTTCTACAGAATTAGGAACGTAGATTCTTCCCTTAAATCTCATCAATCCATCTGACTCAAAACAAAATCCGTCATATCTTGGATCCTTAGGGTTTAATTGCAGAGCTTGCTTCACCTGCTCATAATATTCATCTAGATAGATAAACTTTGCAATACTAAATCTTTAAAATCAGCATGAATAGAGATTATAGAAGCTATGTGTCTTCTTCTGCTTAAAGCATCAGCTACTCAGTTTTCTTTACCTTTGATGTGAGCAATCTCAAAGTCATAATCTGATATTAATTCTAACCATCTCCTTTGTCTTGCATTGAGATGAGGTTGTGTGAATATGTAACAAAGACTTTGATGATCTAATTTTAGTATAAAAGTCTTTCCCAACAAATAATGTCGCCACATCTGAAGGGCGTGAATCACTGCTGCCAGTTCTAAGTCATGAGGAGTGTAATTCTGCTCATAGTTTTTCAAGTTTCTTGATTCATAGGCTATTATACACCCATCTTGCATAAGCACAACTCCTAACCCTTCTCCCAAGGCATCAGTAATAACCTCAAATTATCCTTCACGATCAAGGACTTTCAAGATTGGTGATGTTGTTAACTTTTCTTTTAACAAATCAAATGCCTTTTGACATTCCTCAGTCCAAACAAACTATTTTCCTTTTCTCTGCAAACAAGTAATTGGACTAGCAATACTTGAGAAATTCAAAACAAATTTTCTATAATATTCGGCAAATCCCATAAAATTTTGTACCTCTGAAACATTGGAAGGTATAGGCCATTCCATAATAGCCTTAATTTTAGTTGGGTCAACTGATATCCCTTCAGTTGATATTGTATGTCCCAAATGCTACACTTCTTTCTGAAAGAAAGTGCATTTCGAGAGTTTCGCATATAATTTGTGTTCTCTTAATCATTGCAAAACAATTTGAAGATGTTGTCTATGCTCCTCCTCATTTTTGGAATATATCATACTATCATCTATGAAAACTAGGACAAATTTATCAAGGCAATCTCTAAAAACACTATTCATGAGATTCATGAAAGCAACTGGTGCATTAGTTAATCCAAATGGCAACACAGTAAACTCATAATGACCATATCTTGTTCTAAATGCAGTCTTGTGAATATCTTCATCTTTCAACCTCAACTAATGGTATCCAAATCTCAAATCTATCTTAGAAAAGACTGATGCACCACGCACTTGGTCGAATAGATCATCAATACGTGGCAGTGGATACTTATTCTTTATTGTTTCCTTATTTAGCATCTGATAATCTATACATAGTCTAAGGGTTCTGTCCTTCTTGACGAAAATAACCGGAGCTCCCCATGGTGATACACTTGGCCTAATTAGATCTTTAGACAATAGCTCGTGCAATTGAGCCTTCAATTCCATGAGTTTAGTAGTGGTCATACGATATGGAGCTTTAGATACTGGCTCAGATCCTGGTTTAATTTCCATGGCAAAGTCAAAAGTTCTTTTTGGAGGCAAGCCTGGCAGTTCCTTAGGAAATACATCACTGAAATTGCAAAGATATGGATATTTTTCCTCAAATGTTTGCTTCTCTAAGGATTCGTCTACTAGGTCCATTTTGACTACAAAAATTTGACATCCCTTACGCCTAGCCCGCTTTAATTGTTTTGAAGAAATAGTTCTAATCCTTATTTCCCTTTGAATACCTTGAAAATTTACTGTATTTCCTTTATCATCCAGACACTCAATTGTTTTATGAAAACAATCTACCTTGGCCCTATGTCTCCACAACCAATTCATTCCTAAGATGACATCGTAGGACCCTAAAGGTGCTACATATAAATTTACCTCAGTGGAGAAGTTTGAAATATCAATCTTAGCTTGAAACAAACATTGCTCTACCTGAGCCTTTGAGTGATTTGCATACTCAACTGTCCATGGTTTTGACATAAAACTAGCTCTTCTAGGAAATTTACTTAAGACTCTAGATGACACAAAATTTTCTATTACACCAGTATCAAACAGAATAGAAATAGGAACTCCAAATAATGTACTTGTCATCTCAATAGGAGTAATTTGATACTCAGCTTGTCAATTGTCAAGGGCGGCATGAATCCTTTGTTGAAATGCTTCCTGCTGCGAAGGAAATACCATATTCCTAAGCTGCTCATTCTGCGTTTTATTAGGACAATGGTTAGCATAATGATCTCCACCACAAGAAAAACATCCTCCAATTGGTCCTCTCTTCTCGGATGGTCTACTCATAGCATCATCATTCTTCTTAAAATTATCATTTTTCTTATAGTCTTCATTTCTTCATTCATTACCAACTCCCCCTTTGCTTTTCTGATTCCCTTTATCGAACCTTCTGTTTCCATATCCTTTATCATTCTTCCTTTTATACATCTGATCATTGTAGTTCTTATCAAATCTCTTATGTTTCTTTTCACGGTAAGCAGAAATGGATTTGATCTTCTGTTCCTGCTTAATTGCTTTCTCATACACCTGGTCCATTATGTTTGGACCATGCACCTCCACCTTACCGCCAATCTAAGGATTGAGTCCCATGATAAATTTTCTTATCCGAAATCTTTCATCCTTTTGATATTGAGGAACATACTTCAACAATCTGGTAAATTTTTTTGCATATTCAACCACAGACAGATCACCTTGTCTGATGTTTTGGAAATCTGTTAACTTTTGATCAAAATATAGTTGTGGTAACCACCTCTTTCAAAAAAGTTCCACAAATTCATTCCATGTCACCTTCAAGGGACTTAATTCTAGTTCCATTTTCTTGTTCATCCACCAAGTGGATGCTTCTCCAAATAACTAATATGCTCCCCACACTGCCTTTGTAATCTCAAAGTAATTTCTGATTTTAAAATATTTCTCCATTTCTGTTAACCATGCTTCTGCTGCATCACCGATTTTCGTTCCGTCAAATTTGGGAGGGATAATCTTTTTCATATCCTTAGATAGTTCTAGTGCAAGTTTGTCTTTTGTCTCCCTCTAAGTTTCACTATCATCTTGGTTTTCACTTGACCTGCCAAGATCCCGTTGTTTACTTTTACTTGCATTATTAGAATTCTCATTTTCACCCTCCGTATTCCCAGTTTCATTCACTTTCTTTTTCAATTTGCTCAACCTTTCCTTAGTTTCAGTAACCATATTAAGAATCTTGTCCAATTTATCGGTGGAGTTTTCCTGAGAGTTGTGACCTTCCTGATCTTCCCCCTCATTAAACTCTGATTGATCCATGATTGTTTGTTTTCTCACCTAATTAAGCAAGTACTAATTAGTTCTATGATTTATCATTTTGTATATTATGAAAACATAACAATTGCTCATAACCATAGTTATTCTCAAACCAAAATTTGTCTTTATTATACTTTGCAAAACTGTATATACATTCTTTAAAGATAGACATATCTCATGTTTCACTCAGTATTTACAAGAGGGGTGTAACCTTCAGATTCATTGTCTGACACATATATTCATGAGGGGTATAACCCTCAGACTCACTATCAGATGATAGTACAATGATTTCAGCTCTAGGTGGTATACGGGGATCCCTAGTGATCATTGGTACACTAATAGGTACACTAATAGGGCAACAATTGACCATAAACCAAGCTGTCATCCTAGCTGTCTCTAGGATTTCTTTTTTCATTCATTTGAGTCATGACAGAGAATTAGCAAAAGTTTCCACATCATCTAGTCAAATGTTATTTTCATCATTCATTTTCTCAATAGTCTTGATCATCGCAAGTCATTTCTGCTTTGCTTACAGATAACATTCCTTACCAGCGAAGGACTTCCTTGCAGTTTTCTTGATACGTACCATCCTGGCACAGTAAAATCAAATCATTAGCTACTCGCATAATGTTGATTCCTAATCAGGTTAGTGGACTCATCAGCCCTAGTACTGAACCCGGTTAGCTCTGATTCCATATGTAACACCCAGTTTAGTTTTCATCCTAAAAACTAAGTTTTAACCAAAGGTAATAATTTTTTTTTTTTAAGTTTAAAACAGAAAAGTAATTTATTTCCAATTCTTATAACCAAGAAGATCATCCATCGACTTATAATAATCATGAATATATATCTTAAACAAAACGAAATAATCATCCATAACATTTAAACAATATATTGTTAAAAGTTACTTAGAACAAATCCAAAATAGGAACTTACCAATGTCACTACATCTCGATTGTCAACCATCCAAATTCAAGTCTTGGCAATCTTCAAGAATTAAGAAGAGAAAGTATCTTCAAGGAGCTTAACCTCCAACCACAGACCGTCGGTCTCCCGCAATCCTTCCTAACCAGAAGTGGCCCTACCCTACTCAAAGAGGATAGACTTAGGATAACCAATGGTGTTTGCCATCTGAGTACTGGTGTTGTGACCTACGTGACTTGTTATCATGCAATCCCCTAGATACCCTCTAGTCAAGCATGACCACTCCACAAGCTACGCCATCTAGTCACAGTGAACAATCAATGCACTTGAGGATCATGCATTACCTTGGCCAAAGGATTTGAATATAATTAGTGTTGTATCAACGCATGTAAGAAGTTCACCCACCCCACTCGACTCGAATTAATCACAATCCTACAGTTACCTATGCATAAGCTCAATTTAACGACCTCGATAACCTCAAGGTGTTTGAAATTCATCATGCATTAACGCATGGCATTGAGGTTTACTCTCTCTCTACAAGCTCATGGAAACATCTCCGTTTACATGATAAAAGAATGGTTTCCTAGCATATCGATCGTTCGGGTAATGCTAAAAGTTATTTCAATGTTCTCTAAGCTAGCCCACTTCTTAATTTATCCACTTAAGAGTGGTCACTAAACTCATCTTTGTGGTTTTGGAAGGGTTTCTCTAAAAGCCAATTTAAAGAATACAATGTTCGAAAACCCTACGTTAAAATTTAACACTCACAATATACTACTTTGACGTGTCGAAAGCTTCAAAATAGCTTAAAATTTATCAATCTAAACATTAGAAGACCCTGTCATATCATTTCTTCTAGCAATTAGATTGCATGTAAGTCTAAGCTTGAGACTTGACAAAAGACTCATTACATTGTTGTAAAAGCTTCATAATAATAATTGGTATAACAATAAGGTCTTCTCTCGGAAAATCAATAGTTTAAAAACTTCAATAGAAAAAGAATTACCTTCAAAAGCATATAATCTAAAGCTTGTTATTATTCACAGCTTGGTTAACAATTTCACCATGGTCGACCAACTAGGTTTAACTCAAAAAAAGAGGATGATTGTGAAGACTTGCATGTTACGACTTGCACCTTTCACTAATAATAATCCTCCGTCAATGGTTGACACTAACAAGTCTTTTACTCTAATACTAGCTGACCTTTAAATTTGATAGAGCCAAGGTTTTGTATTTGACTATCCAAAGAGATCTTATTCTCTGTCGACAAATGTTTTGCCACTGCAACTTGAATTGACTATGAGATGTTTTACGTCCATACACTAGTCTCTAATGCGCCTAACACCAAACCAAATAAACTCCTAAGGAAAACATTACAATGATTTCAGAAGTGTGACCGTGGTGCGGTGCAGTGCAGGAGATAATTCATTGATTCCGTTTAGACAGTGATAAAACACACTGGTTACAGGTGGTATCAACTCACACCTTGCACCTTTAAGAAAACTAAGTTCTTTCGAAATGCAAGAAAGACATTACTTATTACAACACAACATAAAACTACAACTACGCAAGATGAAGTGAAGAGAACCTGAAGTTATTCACCAGTATTTGCTCATAGACCGATCTAAGGTGTTTGATCTTCCTTTTGTTGATCACCTTGTTGCTCCTTGCTCAATCTTATTTTGTTGCTCCCCCGTGTTCTTTTCCCAAAACTGACTCTTACTACTCTATATCTCCCCCGTTCACTACAAAGGAATAATTGTCTCCTCCACTCCCCGACCATGCCTATCGATAAGGGTATCTTATCCAGCATGCAAAACATTTTCGCACCTTATGCGACCTCAACCAGAAAATGGTTTGGCCACTCCCACAAATCGCGATCATTCTCCAAGATGGAGCTCCACATAGGCGAGGTGGTGGTTGGCATTTTTAACCAACTGTCTAACTACTCATATCTGCTATGAGTATAAATCAATGCAAAGGTTTTGAATTAAAAACTATACCGACATTCAACAAGAATAAAGGAATTATCTCAAAATGACACTTAAATTAAAACTAACAAAATATTACATATTCCAATACCTTACGACCAAGGGTACTACTCACCATGGTCTCTAGATTTAAAAACATTATTTAAACCCTTTAGTATTCGATAATAGCCCAATAAAGAACAATTCAACATCCGTCGAATTTCACAAGGAGACATTTATGTCATACGCTCGTAGCGTTTTACGACGACAATGACGAATTGAGCGTAAACACCAAAACAAGGTTTGGGATCAACTTACACACAATTTTGACTTTTGCGCCGAACCAAAAATAAGATAAGACTTACAACTCAACCACAAGTATATACATATGAACATATAAACAATATATCATCCGTTCATGTTTGACGACATGATTCAGAGTATTACGACATTAATGTCGATTTCCCATACTCAATACGACGACTTACGAAAGGAGAAAGACCTATTCTTGCAAACCTCGACTCTCATCTAAAAATGACTAAGCCCAAACTCAAAGCTTAACTCAAAGCATCTAGGTTTGTCTACCTGATATGTGTTTTCAATGGCAATCACCCATGGGTTATTCCAGAGTCTATTCTCTCTTTCTTAAAGATACTTTCTCTTCTTTTTTCTTCCTGGCAAACATGTTCCATCTATTCCTGTCATTGACAAACTCACATACAATTTTGTGGTCAAAGCACCAATATTCTACTCAAAACACATTTATATCAAATCATTTCATTTTCATATCGAAAAGACATTCTAATTCATAACATCATATTGGTCATAATCAAATAGATTCCATAATTTCATAAAATTAACCTTCTCTATTCATATCATCAGTTTCCTATGATGTTAAAACATATCCACATAACTGTACTATTTAATAAAAAGTAAATAGTAATATTGAATCCAAAAAGGGGATGTGACAATAGTCCATTGGTTTCTATGACATCATTCAATAGCATAGATGCATCTGAACATTCACCCTTCATTGATATATATTGATAGTAAAATAGAGTTTTAAATTGTTCTTAAGGTTTGGGACAATCATAGTGTTAAGATAGTGCAAATTTTAAGACTATTTAGACTAATTAAATGGGCTTAGTCTCAAGCTAAATAACACACATAAGAGTTGGGACTAACAACTAAATAGAAAACAATAATTTTGCAAATACGAAATAAGAAACAAAATCAAGTTAGAACCATCAACTCATATCTTTTTCTAGGTAGATTGAATCCCTATAATCACAAGTTAATCAAAGCATCAAATTCTTCATTAAATTTAAATCACAAATCATTAGAATATATTCATCTTCATACTTAGATTAGTCCTAGGCAACTAGTAGTCAATCCTAGATCTCCATTATCAAATTTGGTTGCCATAGGCAACTTCACCAAATTTAGGTTTTCAGATCATGTGGCATGCACAAGATATCCACCTCAAGGTAGTTTTCCAAGTCTAGTTATAGTCTTGCAGATGTTCATTATGATTCTACCTAGGTGGTATGATAGTCCACTAGTTTCTATGACATCATTCAATAGCATAGATGCATTTGAACATTCGCCCTTCATTGATCTATATTGATAGTAAAATAGAGTTTTAAATTGTTCGTAAGGTTTGGGACAATCATCTAGTGTTAAGATAGTGCAAATTAAGACTATTTAGACTAATTAAATGGGCTTATTTTGAAGCTAAATAACACACATAAGAGTCACATGACTAACAACTAAATAGAAAACAACAATTGCAAATAGGAAATAGGAAACAATATCAAGCTAGTTCACCATCAACTAATATCTTTTTTTCTAGCTAGATCATCCCTACAATCACAAGTTAAACAAAGCATCAAATTCTTCATTAAATTTAAATCACAAATCATCAAAATATATTCATCTTCATACTTAGATTAGTCCTAGGAAACTAGTAGTGAATCCTATCTCCATTATCAAATTTGGTTGCCATAGACAACTTCACCAAATTTAGGTTTTCAGATCATGTGGCATGCACAAGATATCCACCTCAAGGTAGTTTTCCAAGTCTAGTTATAGTCTTGCAGATGTTCATTATGATTCTACCTAGGTGGTATGATAGTCCATTGGTTTCTATGACATCATTCAATAGCATAGATGCATCTGAACATTCACCCTTCATTGACATATATTGATAGTAAAATAGAGTTTTAAATTGTTCTTAAGGTTTGGGACAATCATCTAGTGTTAAGATAGTGCAAATTAAGACTATTTAGACTAATTAAATGGGCTTAGTCTGAAGCTAAATAACACACATAAGAGTCAAGTGACTAACAACTAAATAGAAAACAACAATTGCAAATAGGAAATAGGAAACAAAATCAAGCTAGTTCACCATCAACTAATATCTTTTTTCTAGCTAGATCATCCCTACAATCACAAGTTAAACAAAGCATCCTAACCTTATTACCTCATCATCTATCTTAAAAGTGGAAGATTTAATCATTACCACATGGTTGTCTCTTTGATTATCTAGATAATACAATTGAATCTCTAGAGGAGTCTTACATCTTAACAACAATTTCATTGTCCCTTTGTAGTTCATTGTCCCTCAAGACAAGTCTGTTATTGGTTTAAGGCTATCTTAAAGGTCCATATAACAATCTAGGAATTTAATAACAATTAATGTTCAATCCTTAATGGTCATGACAACATTATACAAGATACTAAAGTTCACATGATGATTTCCTCTTTCCTATCAAATGGTAAGGATTCACTCAAATTTTCACATACTCAAACACATATCCAATTTATGAATTCATGATTGATCCAATGCTCAAACCAATGCAAGCATGACTATTATTTGTTGACCAACCTTATTAGTCATATTTAGTTAGATAAATTCATCCAAAACCATTACAAACTATTTGTAGCTTTGCCATAGGAAATGTTGGATCTCGTAGAATGAGTACTTAACATCAAACCAATAGCCAACTCCATAGAAAAATTAACAAAATTGAAACCTTGGACCTAACATATGATAACAAACCTTGAGAACAAATTCATTATGGTAGTCCTAATAGCCCTACTACTATGTACTCTAACTACTGTGACAATACAATGCTTGGCTAGAATGATCTCTCTGAGTCCTTAAGAGGCATCTTTTGATATGATAGTCCTGCATATTGAAATATAATCTTGATACCAAACACCCTATGATCAAACACCATAATGATAGTCGTATATAACAAAATCTTGATTATAGGGTCCAGTCCTATTGAGAGGGTTGTGATGTAAGATGAATGAGAGGATATCTCATAAGCATAACATGTGACCTTGATAATTTATATATGCATGCAAATCCTTTTTTACAAAGCTCTAGTCTTGAAACAAAGATGCCCAAGTTTATGCCCATGACTGTCCTAGTATTTGATTGAACCTTTAACATGATTGTCTATATAGTATTAAATTGATCTTTCTTGTCGCCCTCACTATAAGAATCAAAATTTAGGTCTCGAATGAAAAACCCTTGATTTCAATTTGAAAATTACATCTAGTTCACTATAATAGCTCTCTTACATTTTGAAATTTGTACATGCACATGTATCTGTATGTTTAATTTAAATTTATTTCAAGTGTAATTTCTTGAAACATAAACATATAATTTATAATTTTTGAACATGTACATTATATGTTTATTTATAATATATATATATATATATGGGTATGTGCAGGATCATCGTGGGCCAAACAGTGGCAATAGGAAAAAAATCGTGTTTTTACTTAGCCAAATTCGCGACTTGGCAAAGTTTGACTTTGAAACGGATATCTGTTTTGGTTTGGATACCAAACCAAAATGGATATCCGTTTCCAAAACGGATATCCGTTTTCTAGAAAAATTTGGGAAAAAGGCTTTTTAGTCTTTTTGAAAATATACCTCTTAAATCTTGGATCTCCCATCAATATATGAACCTCCTTAAAGACCGTTTCTAGTGAAGGAGGAGGGCAAATTAACATTGGTAGCTTCTTTACACATTAATCCATAAGGATTTGTTAAACACTAAGAACCATCACTAATGAATTACTCAAATAATCAATAATAAAATATTCAGTTTTGTTCATCATGTGAAATAATCACTTTTAGACTATGTTCCAATATTTCGGGGATAGGAATGGTGGGGCAGCAGGGGATGTGTTTCGGGCCGTTTTGGATTTCATGCCCTAAATTGCTTTACCCAATCCTTCATATGATTTGATTCATGATACATGGTTTGAGAAGGATACACATGATATACCCTTACCCTCTAGTGATAAAATTATGAATGATACTTTATGTGGTGAAGCTACACCTTCGTTAATCCTTCATGACATTGTTATTCCTTGTGATGATGATGTCCTTCATGTGATATGTTAGGACATAATGCAAAGTTAACATGGCATGAACTCTCTTGGAAGGGTAAGCATGGACTATAAGAACATTGAACTAGTTGGATCTGTTAAGCTCGCCATTTATGAAAGAACCTTAAAGGTTAACCTTAATTAGGTAAGGTTATGTTTCAGTGTGGTTGTTTGTGCAACAATGTGTAAATTAATGTTACCGAAGGATAAATCTAACTATACTAACATTTTAATAACCATGAGAGCTGGGACTAACAATTAGACTAAAAAATTGACAAACAATACAACTTGGACACATGTAGGACTTGGAAAATGGAAAAGAATATAATTAAATGTGGAAAACAATGAAAAAGTGGTATTAGTTGCACCTATATAGAGAAGTGGTTTAGAGGTTGGTTAGGGGAATTATTTAGGGTTTAGAGGTTTAGGGTTGCTCGGGTTTAGGGGTTTAGGGTTTACAGTTTAAAGAGAGAAAGAGAGAGGGGACTGAAAGAGTTTGGGAGAGATAGAGGAGACAGAGGGGAGAGATAGGGAGATAGAGAGTGAGAGACATGTCCAAAGACATAGAGAGAGAGAGATTGAGAGGTAGAGGGATGATAGAGATAGGGAGATAGAGGTTTAGGGTTGCTTGGGTTTAGGGGCATTATTTAGGGTTTAGGGTTTAGGGTCTTAGGGTTAGGAGTTAAGGTTTAGAGGTCTAGGGTTTAGGGTTTAGAGAGAGATAAAGGACCAATAGGGAGATATAGAGGAGTCCGAGGGGAGAGCTAGGGAGATAAAGAGTGAGGGACATGGCAAGAGACATAGCGAGAGAGATTGAGAGGTAGAGGGACAAAGGTGATAGGGAGATAGGGGAGAGATAGGGAGATAGTGGTTTATGGTTACTTGGGTTTAGGGTTTAGGGGTTAGGGGTTAGGGTTTAGGGGCATTATAATTTAGGGTTTAGGATTTATTGTTTAGGGGTTAGGGGTTAGGTTTAGAGGTTTAGGGTTTTGGATTTAGGGTTTATAGAGAGAGAGGAATGATAGGGAGATATAGAGGAGTCTGAGGAGAGAGATAGGGAGAAAAAGAGTGAGGGACATGGCCAGAGATATAGGGAGAGAGATTGAGAGGTAGAGGGACAAAGGTGGTAGGGAAATAGGGGAGAGATAGGGAGATAGTGGTTTAGGGTTACTTGGGTTTAGGGTTTCTCAGGTTTAGGGGTTAGGGGTTAGGGTTTAGGGGCATTATTTAGGGTTTAGGATTTAAATTGTTTAGGGGTTAGGGGTTAGGTTTAGAGGTTTAGGGCTTTGGATTTAGGGTTTATAGAGAGAGAGGAATGATAGGGAGATAGAGAGAGGAGATCGAGGAGAGAGATAAGGAGATAGAGAGTGAGGCACATGGCCAGGGACATAGGGAGAGAGATCAAGAGAGGTAGAGGGATGATAGAGATAGGGAGATAGTGGAGAGATAGGGAGATATAGGTTTAGAGTTGATTGGATTTAGGGTGTACCTGGGTTTAGGGTTTCTCAGTTTTGTAGATAGCTAGATAGAAAGAGAGAGGAGACAGATAGGGAGAGATGGAGGTGACAAAGGGGAGAGATAAGGAGATAGAGAGTGAGTGAGATGTCCAGAGAAATAGGGAGAAGGATTGAGAGCTAGAGCTCGATGATAGAGATAGGGAGATAAGGGAGAGATAGGAGATAGGGTTTAGGGTTGCTCGCGTTTAGGGTTTAGGGTTTAGGGTTAGGGGTTAAGGTTTAGGGGCATTATTTAGGGTTTAGGGTTTATGGTTTAGGGGTTAAGGTTTAGAGGTTTAGGGTTTAGTGTTTAGAGAGAGAGGACAATTAGGGAGATATAGAGTGAGGGACATGGCCAAAGCATAGGGAGAGAGATTGAGAGGTAGAGGAATGATAGTGATGGGGAGATAGTGAGATAGGGAGATAGAGAGATAGAGGTTTAGGGCTTCTTGGGTTTAGTGTTTAGGATTTAGGGGTTTATGGTTTCTCAAGTTTAGGGTTTAGGGGTTAGGGGTTAGGGGTTAGGGTTTAGGGGTTAGGTTTAATCATGTGTTAATATAGGTTGTGGAGTGAGAAATGGGTGGTATGGGAGATCGGAAGACTAGTTTAAAGTTGGGCTGATGGATATATGTCACAGTGAAAGGTTCAAAGGCTTGTCAAAACTGGAGTGATCAGAGCATCGGCATAAGAATTTTTGAGTTGGCCGATAGTGTTTATCTTGCCGATAGGAAGAATGTATATGATTTGATGTTATTTGGGACTTTGAGAAGGTTTCTTAAAGCTGATTAAGCTTTAATCTATTTGAACTATGGGTTTTGATGGGTATTTCACCGTGTTTTGAGAGCTTCCACTGTGTGCTCTGCATCAGACCAATAGGGAGATATAGAGGAGTCCGAGGGGAGAGATAGGGAGATAAAGAATGAGGGACATGGCAAGAGACATAGCGAGAGAGATTGAGAGGTAGAGGGACAAAGGTGATAGGGAGATAGGGGAGAGATAGGGAGATAGTGGTTTATGGATACTTGGGTTTAGGGTTTAGGGACTTGGGGTTTAGGGTTTCTCAAGTTTAGGGGTTAGGGCTTAGGGCTTAGGATTTATTGTTTAGGGGTTAGGGGTTAGGTTTAAAGGTTTAGGGTTTTGGATTTAGGGTTTATAGAGAGAGAGGAATGATAGGGAAATATAGAGGAGTCTGAGGGGATAGATAGGGAGATAAAGAGTGAGGGACATGGCCAGAGACATAGGGAGAGAGATTGAGAGGTAGAGGGACAAAGGTGGTAGGGAAATAGGGGAGAGATAGGGAGATAGTGGTTTAGGGTTACTTGGGTTTAGGGTTTAGGGGTTTGGGGTTTAGGGTTTAGGGGTTTAGGGTTTCTCAGGTTTAGGGGTTAGGGGTTAGGGGCATTATTTAGGGTTTAGGATTTAAATTGTTTAGGGGTTAGGGGTTAGGTTTAGAGGTTTAGGGTTTTGGATTTAGGGTTTATAGAGAGAGAGGAATGATAGGGAGATAGAGAGAGGAGACCGAGGAGAGAGATAAGGAGATAGAGAGTGAGGCACATGGCCAGGGACATAGGGAGAGAGATCAAGAGAGGTAGAGGGATGATAGAGATAGGGAGATAGGGGAGAGATAGGGAGATATAGGTTTAGAATTGATTAGATTTAGGGTGTACCTAGGTTTAGGGTTTCTCAGTTTTGGAGATAGCTAGATAGAAAGAGAGAGGAGACAGATAGGGAGAGATAGAGGTGACAAAGGGGAGAGATAAGGAGATAGAGAGTGAGCGAGATGTCTAGAGAAATAGGGAGAAGGATTGAGAGGTAGAGCCCGATGATAGAGATAGGGAGATAAGGGAGAGATAGGAGATAGGGTTTAGGGTTGCTCGCGTTTAGGGTTTAGGGTTTAGGGGTTAGGGGTTAAGGTTTAGGGGCATTATTTAGGGTTTAGGGTTTATGGTTTAGGGGTTAAGGTTTAGAGGTTTAGTGTTTAGAGAGAGAGGACCAATAGGGAGATATAGAGTGAGGTACATGGCCAAATCATAAGGAGAGAAATTGGGAGGTAGAGGAATGATAGTGATGGAGAGATAGTGAGATAGGGAGATAGAGAGATAGAGGTTTAGGGTTTCTTGGGTTTAGTGTTTAGGATTTAGGGGTTTATGGTTTCTCAAGTTTAGGGTTTAGGGGTTAGGTTTAATCATGTGTTAATACAGGTTGTGGAGTGAGAAATGGGTGGTATGGGAGATCGGAAGACTAGTTTAAAGTTAGGCCGATGGATATATGTCACAGCGAAAGGTTCAAAGGCTCGTCAAAAGTGGAGTGATCAGAGCATCAGTTTAAGAATTTTTGAGTTGGCCAATAGTGTTTATCTTGCCGATAGGAAGAATGTATATGATTTGATGTTATTTGGGACTTTGAGAAGGTTTCTTAAAGATGATTAAGCTTTAATCTATTTGAACTATGGGTTTTGATGGGTATTTCACAATGTTTTGAGAGCTTCCACTATGTGCTCTGCATCAGACCAATAGGGAGATATAGAGGAGTCCGAGGGGAGAGATAGGGAGATAAAGAGTGAGGGACATGGCAAGAGACATAGCGAGAGAGATTGAGGGGTAGAGGGACAAAGGTGATAGGGAGATAGGGGAGAGATAGGGAGATAGTGGTTTATGGTTACTTGGGTTTAAGGTTTAGGGGTTTGGCGTTTAGGGTTTCTCAGGTTTCCCTCAAATCATGTATAAATATGCATAAACCTTCATGGAAAAGGCATTGGAGATGTATTGAAAACATTTTGAAGATGAATTGAAGACAAGTTTGAATGAAATTAATGTCAAGAAACTCTATTTTTGTAGATTTTACTATTTTCCTACTATTTCTTTGTTTAGTATAGCCCTGTATGGATGTGTTAGGGCCTAAGAGAAATTGTAATTGAAAGCTAGTGGAATCTACTTTCTTGTGTTTTAGGTGCCAATAAGGCTAATAAGGACACTAGGGGCACATTATAAACATAAAAAACTTACATCTTGGGGGGAGGTGCCAATAAGGCCAATAAGGATACTATTTCAGTTGGGTGTGTGTGTATGTAAATCCCATTTATGGCCGAGAAGCTCTCTATTTACTATTATTCAACTCTCGTTGATAGGAGGTTGGCTCTACAACTATTGCAATTTGTGTATGAAACCTAGATGCCTACGAGATCATATATATATGTATGTATGTAAATCCTATTTATGGTCAAGTAGCTCTCTATTTACTATCATTGAACTCTCATTGATAGGAGGTTGGCTCTCTGACTATTGCAATTCAATCCATTTGTAATGATGCCTCTATCATGTTGAGTTGGATCCTATCTCTGCATCAAGTTAAAATCATGAATATGACAACACCATACAATCCTCATTGGGCTATTAAAATGCACAAAACAATCATACAAGATAGTCATTCATGAAATTACTATACAAAGAGGGTTTATAAGTTGCATTAGGGTTTGTATAAATGATCTAATGGATTTATAAGGTTGTCAAACACCTTTTGAATGATTTACATGAGTTTTGGGACTGTCACAGTCCATGTAGAACTTGCCCTTTATGATTGTTAAAAAGATACATATGGCTATCCAAAAACTGCCCTTTATGACTATCCTAAAACAACATCATGTATATGCTCATAAAAGCCATCAAACTCTGCGAATAAACTCGTCATTGGATAAGGAGTGGAAGGATAAAGTCACATTCCCAAAACCTCTTAAAATCACATGTCTCCCCTTATGAAAACCAGGGTCTTTGCTAATACATTGTTATGTAAGAGCAAAAACCTTGCTAGGTGTCATATTTTTTGTTTTACTCATCGTGGGGTCGAACAGACTATGCCAACGCATCAGGGTGGGCGGGTAAATGCCAGTGGAGGTCTCATTTCATGTGCCAAGCGTCCCAGCTGTTCCGGGCAAGAGGCTACTGGCAAAGTCCCTTAAGATCCCTGAGACCAAAAATGCGCCAAACTTTGACGGAGTAGTTCTCAGAATTTGTGATAGCTGGGAATGTTGTGTTTGGACCTACAAGTGCACATGGGGTCTATTGACAATAACCTCTCTCATTTTTGGTCAACTCCATTCTATTTGACCGTGTCAAAATCAAACGCATTGTTGCAAAATGCTTCAATTTGATGCAGTGGAAAGGTGCTAGGCGTGACATTTTTCATTCCATAGCTCGTGGGGTTGAACAGATTGCACCAACGCATCAGGGTGGGCGAGTAAATTCTATTGGAGGTCTCATTTTATGTGCCAAGCGTCCCAATCCTTCCAGGCAAGAGGCTACCAGCAAAGTCCCTTAAGATCCCTGAGACCAAAAATGCGCCAAAATTTGACAGAACAGTTCTCAGAATTCATGATAGCTGGGAATGTTGTGTTTGGACCTACAGGTGCACGTGGGGTCCGTCGATAATAACCTCTCTCATTTTTGGTCAACTCCATTCCATTTGACCGTGTCAAAATCAAACGCATTGTTGCAAAATACTTGAATTTGATGCAGTGGAAAGGTGCTAGGAGTGACATTTTTTATTCCATAGCTCATGGGGTCAAATGGACTATACCAACACGTTGGGGTGGGTGGGTAAATGCCAATGGAGGTATCGTTTTATGCGCCAAGAGTCCCAGTCGTTCCGAGCAAGAGGCTACCGGCAAAGTCCCTCAAGATCCCTGAGACCAAAAATGTGCCAAACTTTGACGGAGCAATTCTCAGAATTCATGACAGCTGGGAATGTTGTGTTTGGACCTACAAGTGCACGTGGGGTCCGTCGATAATAACCTCTCTCGTTTTTGGTCAACTCCATTCCGTTTGACCATGCCGAAATCAAACGCATTGTTGCAAAATGCTTCAATTTGATGTAGTGGAAAGGTGCTAGGTGTGACATTTTTCATTCCATAGCTCGTGGGGTCGAACAGACTACGCCAACGTGTCAAGGTGGGTGGGTAAATGCCAATGGAGGTCTCATTTCGTGCACCAACCAGCCCAGTCATTCCGGGCAAGAGGCTACCAGCAAAGTCCCTTAAGATCCTTAAGACCAAAAATGCGCCATACTTTGATGGAGCAGTTCTCAAAATTCGTGATAGATGGGAATGTTATGTTTGGACCTATAGGTGCACGTGGGGTCTATCGACAATAACCTCTCTCATTTTTGGTCAACTCCATTCCGTTTGACCGTACCAAAATCAAACGCATTGTTGCAAAATGCTTCAATTTGATGCAGTGGAAAGGTGCTAGGTGTGACATTTTTCATTCCATAGCTCGTGGAGTCGAACGGACTACACCAACGCATCGGGGTGGGCGGGCAAATGCTATTGGAGGTCTCATTTCATGCGCCAAGCGTCCCAGTCCTTCTGGGCAAGAGGCTACCGGCAAAGTCCCTTAAGATCCCTGAGACCAAAAATGCGCCAAACTTTGACGGAACAGTTCTCAGAATTCATGATAGCTAGGAATGTTGTGTTTGGACCTACAGGTGCACGTGGGGTCCGTCAATAATAACCTCACTCATTTTTGGTCAACTCCATTCCATTTGACTGTGTCGAAATCAAACGCATTGTTGCAAAATGCTTGAATTTGATGCAGTGGAAAGGTGCTAGGTGTGACATTTTTCATTCCATAGCTCGTGGGGTCGAATGGACTGCACCAACGCATCGGGGTGGGCGGGTAAATGCCAATGGAGGTCTCATTTTGTGCGCCAAGAGTCCCAATCGTTCTGGGAAAAAGGCTACCGGCAAAGTCCCTTAAGATCCCTGAGACCAAAAATGTGCCAAACTTTGACGAAGCAGCTCTCAGAATTTATGACAGCTGGGAATGTTGTGTTTGGACCTACAAGTGCACGTGGGGTCTATCGACAATAACCTCTCTCATTTTTGGTCAACTCCATTCCATTTGACCATGCTGAAATCAAACGCATTGTTGCAAAATGCTTCAATTTAATGCAGTGGAAAGGTGCTAGGTGTGACATTTTTCATTCCATAGCTCGTGGGGTCGAACAGACTACACCAACGCGTCGGGGTGGGCCGGTAAATGCCAATGGAGGTCTCGTTTTATGCGCCAACCGTCCCAGTCGTTCCAGGCAAGAGGCTACCAGCAAAGTCCCTTAAGATCCCTAAGACCAAAAATGCGCCAAACTTTGACGGAGGAGTTCTTGGAATTCATGATAGTTGGGAATGTTGTGTTTAGACCTATAGGTGCACGTGGGGTCTGTCGACAATAACCTCTCTCATTTTTGGTCAACTCCATTCTGTTTGACCATGTCGTAATCAAACACATTGTTGTAAAATGCTTCAATTTGATGCAGTGGAAAGGTGCTAGGTGTGACATTTTTCATTCCATAGCTCATGGGGTCAAATGGACTACACCAACGTGTCGGGGTGGACGGGTAAATACTATTGGAGGTCTCATTCCATGCGCCAAGTGTCCCAGTCCTTCCGGACAAGAGGCTACCGGCAAAGTCCCTTAAGATCCCTGAGACCAAAAATGTGCCAAACTTTGACGGAACAGTTCTCAGAATTTGTGATAGCTGGGAATGTTGTGTTTGGACCTACAGGTGTACGTGGGGTCTATCGACAATAACCTCTCTCATTTTTGGTCAACTCCATTCCGTTTGACCGTGCTGAAATCAAACGCATTGTTGCAAAATGCTTCAATTTGATGCAATGGAAAGGTGCTAGGTGTGACATTTTTCATTGCATAGCTTGTGGGATCGAACGGACTGTGCCGACGAGTTGGGGTGGGCAGGTCAATGCTAGTGGAGGTCTTGTTTCATGTGCCAAGCATCCCAGTCCTTCTGGGCAAGAGGCTACCGACAAAGTCCCTTAAGATCCATGAGACCAAAAATGCGCCAAACTTTGATGGAGTAGTTCTTAGAATTCGTGATAGCTAGGAATGTTGTGTTTGGACCTACAGGTGTACGTGGGGTCCGTCGACAATAACCTCTCTCATTTTTGGTCAACTCCATTCCATTTGACCATGCCGAAATCAAACGCATTGTTGCAAAATGCTTCAATTTGATGCAGTGGATAGGTGCTAGGTGTGACATTTTTCATTCTATAGCTCATGGGGTCAAACGGACTGCACCAACGGGTTGGGGTGAGTAGGTAAATGCTAGTGGAGGTCTTGTTTCATGCTCCAAGCTTCCCAGTCATTTCAAGCAAGAGGCTACCGACAAAGTCAAAAGTTGCTAGGATTGAAATTTTGCATTCCACAAGTCCTGGGGTCGAACGAATTATGCCAACACGTCGGGGTGGGCGGGTAAATGCTAGGGGAGGTCTTGTTTTGTGTGCAAAGCATCGCAGTCATTCCAAGGTATAAGCTACCGGTAAAGTCACTTTACTGGTAGCTTACAGCTCAGAAGGACTGGGAGCCTTGGCACATAAAATGAGACCTCCCCTAGCATTTACTCGCCCACCTAGACGTGTTGGCGCAATCTGTTTAGCCCCAGGACTTGTAGAATGCAAAATTTCAATCCTAGCAACTTTTGACTTTATCGGTAGCTTACAGCTCAAAACGACTGAGATGCTTGGTGCACAAAACGAGACCTCCACTGGCATTTACCTACCCACCCCGACTCATTGGCGCAGTCTGTTCGACCCCACGAGCTATGGAATGAAAAATGTCACACCTACCACCTTTCCACTGCATCAAATTGAAGCATTTTGCAACAATGCGTTTGATTTCGGCACGGTCAAACGGAATGGAGTTGACCAAAAATGAGAGAGGTTATTATCGACGGACCTCACATGCACCTGTAGGTCCAAACACAACATTCCCAGCTATCACAAATTTTGAGAACTGCTCCGTCAAAGTTTGGCACATTTTTGGTCTCAAGGATCTTAAGGGACTTTGCTGGTAGCCTCTTGCCCAGAAGGACTGGGATGCTTGGTGCACGAAACGAGACCTCCACTGGCATTTACCCACCCACCCTGATGCGTTGGCATAGTCCGTTCGACTCCACGAGCTATGGAATGAAAAATGTCACACCTAGCACCTTTCCACTGCATCAAATTGAAGCATTTTACAACAATGCGTTTGATTTCGGCACGGTCAAACAGAATGGAGTTGACAAAAAATGAGAGAGGTTATTATCGATGGACCCCACGTGCACCTATAGGTCCAAACACAACATTCCCAGCTGTCATGAATTCTGAGAACTGCTCCGTCAAAGTTTGGCACATTTTTAGTCTCAGGGATCTTAAGGGACTTTGCCGGTAGCCTCTTGCCCGAAACGACTGGGACACTTGGCGCATGAAACGAGACCTCCACTGGCATTTACCCACCCACCCCAATGCGTTTGCACAGTCCGTTTGACCCCATGAGCTATGGAATGAACAATGTCACACCTAGCACCTTTCCACTGCATCAAATTGAAGCATTTTGCAACAATGCGTTTGATTTCAGCACGGTCAAACAAAATGAAGTTGACCAAAAATGAGAGAGGTTATTGTCGATGGACCCCATGTGCACCTATAGGTCCAAACACAACATTCCCAGCTATCACAACTTTTGAGAACTCCTCCGTCAAAGTTTGGTGCATTTTTGGTCTCAGGGATCTTAAGGGACTTTGCCGGTAGCCTCTTGCCTGGAACGATTGGGATGCTTGGCGGATGAAACGAGACCTCCACTGGCATTTACCCGCCCACCCCGACGCGTTGGCGCAATCCGTTCGACCCCACAAGCTATGGAATGAAAAATGTCACACCTAGCACCTTTCCACTGCATCAAATTGAAGCATTTTGCAACAATGCGTTTGATTTCAGCACAGTCAAATGGAATGGAGTTGACAAAAAATGAGAGAGGTTATTGTTGACGGACCCCACATACACCTGTAGGTCCAAACACAACATTCCCAGCTGTCATGAATTTTGAGAACTACTCCGTCAAAGTTTGGCACATTTTTGTCTCAGGGATCTTAAGGGACTTTGCGGGTAGCCTCTTGCCCAGAATGACTGGGATGCTTGGCGCACAAAACAAGACCTCTACTGGCATTTACTTGCCCACCCCGACACATTGGCGCAGTCCGTTCGACCCCACGATGAGAAAAACAAAAAGTATTGTTCTAGTTGACACATTCTCAATTATTGACATGGATGTTATCTTAGTACCATTCCTTTAGGCACAATATGAGCTTCCAAGGGAAGGCACAATTGTGAGGTTAGAGATAATGAAAAGTACACCTCATTCACAATCATGTTTTACTTGTCTTCAATGATGATTCCTTGATTCAACTTAATCCTTTGATAATACATTTTAACCTCCTTTTCAAAGTGCACTTTCAAGGTTGCTTGAGCAAGAGCTAGCGCCTCAACATCTAGGCGCACTTTTGGTGTTCTAGAAGCATGAACTAGCAACTCAAATAGTAAGGCACTCATTCTAGGTTGTTTGTTCAATATATGACTATTCTAGGAATTAGAATGGTTGATCATAGGATATTCATGGCATTTTGATATTAATGGATGGATTGATGGATGTTTAGGGAGTTTAAGTTTAAATGTAATGTATGAGAATTCTTATTTATGAAGGAACTAAAAGGTCTTATGTCTTATTTGTAGGCCATTCAAGAAAGAAATGAAAAGATAACAAGGACTATCATAACACCTATTACAATTAGGTGCATCAAAGGATTGTCATCCAGGACCTTACCACTATGGGAAGTTATCAAAACCATGTCATGTTTAAACTTAAAGGCTTTATCACCTCTTTGTCCCTATAGGCCTATTAGAACAATAGGTCACATTTTATTCATATACCGGGGTTGAGAATAAACACTAAGCATTTGTAATTATGGAAAGTGTAAATGGAAATAGATTACAACTTTAGACAATCTATCCTCTCCTAGATTGCACTGACTGAGTGGAAATTAAAAATTCCTTATCAATGTCCTTTATATACTGAAGGTATGGGTGAGAAAGGTAAACTTTGTATGTTGTAGACAAGGCCTCAAATATAAAATATATTATGACAATAATGATAAGGACTGTTAGGCATGAATGCTATCACTATTATAGATTGTCAAACCAACCATAGGCTGCCATAATAGTACACTGGTGACTATCATACCTTTAGGCATGGTGCCATGAACCTTATGAGTAGAATGCATTGGTATTTGTGAGAAATGTATTGCTTATGTTAAGAATAAGTATTTATATTGTTTGAACATCATCAAAAGGTGGACTACAAATACGACTTTGTCAAAGGAAAACTTTAGTGGCAAAAATCTAACTATGAACTATTGTGCCATCCAAGCACAATCATGACCAACATCAAGGGATAGTCAAGGCATGGGTGTCTTAAGAAACACAATTGAAATTGTCCATGGATATTTGAAGTAATTCACAATATTCATGATCAAGAATCAACTCTGACTGTCTCAACAGTGGTAAATTTGGCTTCAAGACAATAAAAAATGAGCTTAGGGATTCATTATCACCAAGTAATAAAGAAGAGTAACCGTAAGTGTCGACCTTCAATTTCATTATACAAGAGGATGAAGAAGGGGCCATAGTATTTTCATACCAAAATACAACATACAAAAGGAAAATCATGAAGTCAAAACATGTGCAAAGGGTATCTATATTAAAGAGGAGAGTTGTGAATGGACGATGACTATCATTGTCAAAATAAGATATAGTCTCACTAAGGACAGTTAGGTGATTTGTGGATTGTCATGACTGCAAGGCACGAGAATCTTGTGTATGAAGAGGAAAGAAATATAAATAAAAGAAGATTGAAGGATTGTTGCACCTGGGTACAATGAATCCTAAAGGATTGTCATGCTAAAAGGATAATCAACAGTACAAAGATTCATATTTCAAGGCTATCCTTAATCTCATCCACATGGTCCTAATGTTGGTTTGATTTGCATGGAGTGAGATGACACTATCAGGATTAATTGAAAAGGTGAAAGGATTTGGTACCAAATTTGGTCACAAGTGTAAAAATTGCAATAAGCTTGAGAATATTGTTCACTAAACCTAGAACTATCACCAAGCAACATCCGTTTCATAAGATGTGATCAACAAACATGTAAGAAAAATGGATATCAACCTTCTTGGTTATGCATACTTGATAAGAGCCCATACTTTTCACAAGGAGCCACCAATTTTTAACTAAATATTCCATTAGAAATGGATAAAAAAATGTTCCCCCAAATGAGGAAACTAGATTGTTAATTAGAATTCTATGTGTAATGTGATATGAAACAATAGATACACCTATAAATGACCAACTAACTTTAACTTCTTGTATTATTGCCTCGATGTTTCAAATATGTTGCTTCTCTTCATCCAAAACTAATGGTACAAAATTTTTCATAGATCAAGGAAACGGATATCCGTTTTCAGAACGGATATCCGTTTTCAGAATGGATATTTGTTTTCAGAATGGATATCTGTTTTGGAAACGGATGTCCATTTTTAGTTGCTTTTACCGAAGAAAAACAGATATCCGTCTTGCTTTGGTACAAAGCAAGACGGATATCCGTTTTAGTTGTTGACTTTTTATGGATTCTAACATGTTTTCATGTTTCAGTCTCTTCTTCGAACTTCAC
Organism: Cunninghamia lanceolata; assembly: GCA_027924645.1. Taxonomy (NCBI): domain Eukaryota; kingdom Viridiplantae; phylum Streptophyta; class Pinopsida; order Cupressales; family Cupressaceae; genus Cunninghamia; species Cunninghamia lanceolata. The sequence goes on along the minus strand of BSBN01000286.1, from coordinate 1,144,287 downwards.
CCTTCGTGCTGACGACTTTTTTTAATGCAAAATTGATAAAACAAAAAGGGTTTATAGAAAAAATTGTTAGCTTTCTAAAAATATAAGATTTGTTTGGTTATCATTTTATTAAATAATTATTAATAATTTTCTATATACCCTGTGTCTAAAATCCTGATGGACACACTGATTGAAAAACATCCATAACTTTCAAACCATTTTACCTTTTTGAGATCCGAAACCTACGTCACACTCTATGCTTTTCTGGCTATAGGTTAAAAACAAAAAAATTGAATTTCAATGTTTTTTAATCGAGTTAGGTTGGCTGGAAAATTACTTTTTATTTTTTAAGAAAAGTCAGTAAAAAAATCATAACTAATTATTTTATTGGAAAAAAATTTCAAATAAATATGCGTCACATCCGGACATGAGTCCTCTACTTATTTTGAAAGTTTCAAAAAAATATATATATTTTTACTCATATTTAGGTTGGCTGGACAAACACCCACTTTTTATTTTTTTCTGAAAAATTTAATAGTTGGTCTTTGAAATATTCAATTTTCACTAAGTAAATTTAGTTTTTTTTTTTTTTTTAAATAGTAGCCTATAAACTAGATTCAATTCTCTACAAATTTCGTTCTTACATCTTTTTCAAATTGTGTAGATAATCCATTCAAATTTTTACATGAACTTGATAAATTCTGATTTTCTATATTTTAATTGCCACTTAGAGGTATAGTTTGGCCCATCATGATCCTGCACATACCCATATATACATATATATATATTCTTGATTTAATTTTAAATTTGTACTCAAATTTGTATGTTTATATGTATATATGCAAGTTCATATCTGTTTTTATATATATTATGAATCTGGATGATATTCACTTTGATGTTGAGGACTTCCTCAAAGCACAAGATGATCGGGCCCCACCCCCACCCCCAGCTCCAGATGCCCCATCTCCACCCCCACCTGGAACTGACCAAGCTCGCTTGCAAGCCATAATTAATGAAAATGTGGATTCCATACAAGAAAAATTGAATTCCATTCGCAATGAACAATTCATGCCACCTCACGTGGTACGTTTTGTAGCTTTGATGCAAAACATTGTAGATTCTGTGAGTTCTATTGACTCAAACTTTGATGGATTCTAGAAATGGAGAGAGGAGAGGCGCCAATTTTATGCTGATGGCCTCTCCTATAAAGATATTTTGGATCTTAAAATCACAAAAGGTCATTTAGCGCAATATTTTAGACATCCCATTACAAATGAACCTATTCTTGCAAATAAGAAAAGAATATCAATCAGGTGGTGTAGGCATGAAGGAATGTGTAGTGCCCCTCAACTTGTCATCTGTTAGATTGATGTTTGCTTAGTAGTATTTGACATTATGATAGTATCTTAGATCATTCGATGATGGATTCCTTGTTATTTTGTTAATTCATTATGGACCTAATTGTTATGATAACAGTTGTTGATGTTGGATTCTGTTATTTTATGCCTTACAACTTGATTAATATATTAGATGATATAGATGTTTTGATGTTAATTGCTATATTTGATGGTGAGATAATTGATTGTTTTATGTTGTTGATAAGTAACCAGAAATCTTGTTCAATGTAGTGATTTGTTTATACATGAATGTGAATGGAACAGTGTTGTATTACTCGCACTCGAGTACCCTACCCCACTACAATTTCCATTCACAAAATGACTACATCTAGATATATATCTTGTTATGTTTAACCGTGCGTTTGCTGCAGGATGCAGGTACTAGGCACCGACTCCACCTGATTTACCAGGTCTGAGCATGCCTTCGCCAATGGAATAGTTGTTTAGAGTTAACGTGAGGTCCCTGGCCAGTGTTGTCTGGTTGTCAGTTTACCCTTGGGTTTATTGTTTGTCATTCGATCATGACTTGCAGACAGGTAATATTGCACCTTGGAGTCTAACTAGGTCAGAAGGTGTCTAAGTGTGTAAGGTAAAGCTATGCATTAGATAGAATTATTATACGGAAAAATATAATTGTAAATGTAGATAATTGTTAATAATTGTTGTAAATAAATTATTATTTTATTGGAAGTAAAATTGTTAAATAAAAGTTGTAAGAAATTTTGTATTGTTTAATATAATAATTATCTACAATGAATATTTAAATAAATAAATTAACTGTAAGTCATGTTGTAATTCATGATTTACAATTTAATTGATAAAATAAATTAAAATAGAGTTGTAAATTTATAGATTGATGTAATGTTACAAATTTATTAATAAAAATATAGTTGGTTGTTCATAAAAAGAATTATTTTGGTTGGAATCATGCATTAATATTAATAAAAACCATAAATTTCATGAAAAATTAGCTATTAGATTATTAAAAGAATAAAAAAATTATGTTTAGTTGAGCAGAGATGCACGGGATCGCGTGTTGAGTTCCTTCGAAGGTGGAAGGGACTATTTTATAAAAGGGAAGTTTCCAGAGGGCAAAGGGAGAGGATTGCAGGTAGAAGAAGAGAGAAGAAGGCTAGAAAAAGGAAGCTTGGAACTGCAGCAACTGAAACATACTTGTCAAATTGACGTTGTAGCCAGGTTCCTCTAAATGCATAATTCCTTCCCTCTGAATTTGAATCTGTGGGTGTTGATCATTTCTTGATTCTAAATGGATTGTCTTGGTTGAATTTCTGCTTCAAGAGATATTTCAATTTGCAATTAAGTTGTTTTCTACGTCCCTCCAATGTTTAAACCGAGTGCCATTTGTTTTTATTTTCAATTCTTAGCTTAATTATCAAGGGGATTGCACAAAAATCTTGCCTTTCTATTTAATTTATAGATGGTTTAAAGGAGATGTCACTATATATATATACAACCACTCTTTCATGGACACGAATTGACAATGTTTGTCCATCGTTCATTATCACACCACATACCCTGTGAGTGGATTTCTGAATTTATTATTGTCTAAAATTTCTTGGCCTTACATCATATTGTAAAACCCAAAAGGAAAGAACGAATGTCGGTGATGTAATGACATTATGCTAGTTAATAGGAAGAATAATATTAGTTCAGTCTTGGTGTCCACGTCAACCATAGGTTTAGAACTGTCGCCTAGATCATTTATCCCCAGAAAAGCATTAGTCTTGTCAGCAACAAGTCTTGGAAAAAGGTGTAGAAACTTATCTTCTGGCTGATCTCTAGAGAACAATTTCCCTTGGTAATAAGTAAACCTATCTTAGCAACACAATACAGCAACATGGATCACATTTGTTTTTTTCATGTTACAAGCATCTGATCCCATTCCGGTTATTGGGTTTGTCCTCCTACAATTGCGTGTGCACAAACACAAATTTTCTGTTTATAAGCTTTAATGTCTAAAAATGTAAAATGGGTATTGATCTTCCTATGGCTTAACGTGAGATTTACTGTAGCAACTTGATCTAGCAGTACATCTGCTAACTGCTCTCCTCTTCATACAAGCGTAGCAAATTCTCTAGAAATTCTATGGCCAGGACGTGGCGAAAGTGAGAATTACTACTGTGTTCATTGGCTTAAAGATGACCAAATCAATATTTTTAAGCAAATAGGGAGAATTGGAATATAAATCATGTTTGCTTATACGAAGTCTGATAAATGTTGCATTAGTTCATCCCAGATTTGTCATTGTTTTCAGTGTCTGGAGATGACAAAATCCTATATGTTGTTTTGCTGAAGCCCAAATCATTTCTATCTTCCAAATAGGTCGAAAAAGAGTGAAAAACATGCTTGTTAATACCCTGTCTGACAAATGTCTCATCAATTCACCCCAAATTGTTGCTGTTCAGTCGCTTTATTGGTTTGTGTGTTTGATTGGCAATCTTACAAGTTTGTCTAAAGTTCTATTCAAAACATTCATTGTGTTTTACCAGATTCTAGGAAATGTCAGTTTTGTAAAGGAAATCACAAGATAAATACCCTCTAATAATCATAACTTACTAGTGCGCAATCCTATGTTTGAGTGGTGTGCTTGCAAAGACAAAACTGAGTTTCCAATATTGTGGACATGTTATCTAACAAAATCTTGCTTGAAAATCTGTTATGTGGTATTTATATTTACATTGTTTATAACCTCCAATCGACCATTCATAGCGGCGTTAGCTCTCTGCTGGGCACACAAGGTTATATGGGCTTCAAAGGTAGATAACATCTGCAATACTAGTTCAACGTTTTGTTTAAAAACAAACTATCTTCCATTACAGACTCAATAGTGACTTCATTGTTAAGTGTAGCGCTACCTCTGAGGAGGATTGACCAAAGCAATTGACAACAGAAAAAGTTTATTGAATCCTTGGTATCGGAGAAAGTTTTGAAGACCAATTATGCACGCTGGTAAATCAAAGGCTAGAGATCACTAGTATTTTCCCATTGTTTTCTGTCGGCAATCATCTAGTGGCTTGTCCAAAAGCTGCACCATCGTTGTAATTGTATAGTTCAGATTTATTACTGCATTTTCTTCCCTATATGGTAAATAATATACAAATCCACCACTGTCAGTACTGTAGAAAATCTTAACACAGTCCTAAGTGTTCCAAATTCAGTGAAGGAAGCGAGATTAAACATGATTACCATCGTTAATTATGCAGTCGCACCTTCTCTTTTGGAATCTGCACTGTAGTAGAAGGTATTAACAAGTCGTTGTGTACTCAGAGAATGCCCTTGAAAACCATAAAACGGCTTTTCTCAAACCTTTTTGCCTTCGACCATCGTCTTATGAAGATATTTGGATAGAGAGAAAACCGTCGAAGTTGATACCAATTTGCAATGTGCTGCCAAAAGTCGTTAGATTGATAAAATATCATACACGTCAATGGTAAGACAGTCAATAACAATTTTACACCTTCTCTATGACATTTGCCAAATCATTCACGATCTTTCTTACAACTCGATAGGTTAACACTCATCACAGTTGTAGTTGGAGCATTGACGTGAAAACGGGAATGCCTTGGAAACAAACGTAGATTATACAACTACCAAATGACGATCGACCATACCGTTAGATCTAAATCATCGTAGATAAATTCATTCGAGAGTCGGAAGATATACCTTGTATCGGTTGTTAAACATGATAGGGCAAACAGTGGTTAACGTATATCTTGAATGAGGATAACACAAACTAAATAATGCAATTCAGTCGAAAGATTCTCTTGGAATGGATTGTAAAAGCTTGTTTGGTTAATTCTTGTGAATTATTTTTAGAAACAATACGAAGAGTATTTAGATAATTTAAGTTGTAATGTATTAGTATAATTGTTGCGTTAAATTTTAAAGTTAGTTGGTTCGGTTAAAAGAGTTAATGTAATTCGCTATTGATTTTATGACAAAGTTATTTATGATGAACCAAGAAGGAATTTTAGTGTTTAATCTCTAGAATCTGAATTGAACTAAATGAGTTGTAGTAAAGAGTCGAATTGAGAGTGGTCAAACTCAAATTCCAGAGGCTTAGTTTGTAGTACTTGAGTACATGCGACATGTGGATGAATGTTTTTGTATTTGTGATGTTATAACGATTATGTGGTTCAAATTTAGTATGAAGTATAATGAAGTATTGACTAAGTTGATTATGTGTTTTGTGAAGTAATATTCTCTGGATGAGATATTTAACCAGTTGTGACTATCTGGTATCCGTTTTGTCGTAATTGTCGTATGGAGAGACCTAGAATCTGTAAAATAGTAAAGTGTTGTAATGCTATAGGCGATGGATAACAATTGGTGTTATGATTCTGTTTGTAATGCAAGAGGGTTTATACCTTGCAGTGAACATGTATGTGTATTGCTATGTATGATGGTTAAGGTTTACTAGGTGTTAGGAAGAAGAGTGGCTTTCAATGTGGGGTCGGTGCCCAAAGTGGCAGCCAATGTAACCCATTGAAAGTAGATTAATCAAGTGATAACCTAAAATGAACTAGGGGGTTAAGGGTAGATCTCACATTAAACAAGATAAATGGATTCCTCTCCCATGGCCTGTAGTGCTTGTTTAGACTAAGGATGGGTAGAGAAGGCCTGGTCGGCAAGATTGACTTCCTTGTCCTCACGAAAGGAAGGTCGATTCCGCATGTGTCACCCTATGGGGCCGGAGTCTAGTGAGAGACTGCCAAGGTAACCATAGATGGGGGCCAGAGTCTAGTGAGAGACTGCCAGGGTAACCCATGCTAGGACCGTGCGATGACACTCTCCCTACTACAACCTAGCATTCCTTGTATGGTCTCTCCACATATGTTATGTGTTGCCTCTGGAAGTTGTGTTGTGATGTTTATGTTATTTGTCATGTGTTGTATTGGGTTTGGTTATCCTTCGTTCATGTTTGTCTTTTGTCTACCTGACTGTTGTTGTTTGGGACCTCATGTTAACTCCTAGCTCGGGGGGTGGACCTTAGGGTCCCACATGGTCAGGTGGAAGAGCTTTCTTATCCATTGGTTATTCCTTGTCGAAGTTTATGTGCAGAAAAGATTTATCTCAGTCTTCAGACAATTGTTCTTGTACCAGTTGATGAAGATGTATGTGTATAATCTTGTACCAGACTTGTGTAACAGATCATTCATAATGTATGTAATTTTGATGTAGTCAGAAGATGGCATTGTAAACTATGTAATGGTGTCCTTATGTGTAAGGAAAAATATTTCAATTATGTATATGATCATGTAGATTATATTATTTGACAACATGCAATGAATATGAATAAGTTATTTAATTGTGCATTGGATTTAGATCAGTTACTAATGTATGTTAAATTATGTTAGTTGATTTGTAAGTAATGCAACCTAGAATCCTTAGAGAATTTGTCGTAAGTTTAATGGTGTAATTAAATATGTTGACATTACTTTGTTATCTTATTCACTTTTAAAAAAAAAAATTTCCTGTTTCATATAGCATAAATGTAAAATTCTCTAAGGTGTTCATGGCGAGGCGTTACATCTGGTATCAGAGCAAGGTTTCTAACACTGGGTACTCTGGGTTTTACATTAGCCCATTAAGCTATACTAGTTGCTTAAACTCTGAAGAACATATTCTTTTGTAGTCCTCACCTAGCAACCTAAAGATGTTAAGTGGCAGGTGGAATTGGCCTCTGGATCTAGGGTATCAGTAGACTCTCTTGTGTATGGTTGCGAGTTGAGGATAGGTCCTTTATCTACCATGGCGGATCTTTGCATTATACCACTAGGATCCTATGACATAGTGTTGGGCATGGATTGGTTGGATGCTCATCGAGCAGTGATAGATTGTCACCACAAGTTAGTGAGGTGTGTTGATGAATCGGGCAGTGAGGTAGAAGTGGTTGGTATTCAGAGACCCATCTCTTTACGTATGATTTCCGCCATGCAATGGAAGAGATGTTTGCGTCAAGGACGCAAGTTGTTTGTCGTAACGGTTAATGACTTAGATTTTGGGGAGAACAGGGAGACATCCCTCGATGATCATCCTATTCTCAAGGAGTATGAAGATGTCTTTCCTAGTGAGATCCCAGGTATGCCACCTAAGTGTGATATTGATTTTAAGATAGACCTTGTCCCCGGAGCAGAACCTATTTCACGAGCTCCATATCGGATGACTACCCAAGAGCTTAAGGAGCTTCGGTTACAGCTAGAGGAATTGTTAGAAAAGGGGTTCATTCATCCTAGTGTCTCTCCATGGGGAGCACCAGTTATTTTTGTGAAGAAAAAGGATGGATCTCTGTGATTGTGCATCGACTATCGACAGCTTAATAAGGTGACTGTGAAGAATAGATACCCATTGCCCCAAATTGATGACCTCTTTGATCAGATCAAAGGAGCTAAGGTATTTTCAAAGATAGACTTAAAGTCAGGATATCATCAGTTGGGCATCTTTGAGGCTGACATCCACGAGACAGCATTTCGCACTCGTTACGGGCATTATGAGTTCATTGTTGTACCTTTTGGGTTGACGAATGCACCATCCATGTTTATGAGTCTGATGAATGGTGTATTTCATACCTATCTCAATAGATTTGTTCTAGTATTCTTAGATGATATATTGATTTACTCAAGGTCTATGGAGGAGCATGAAGATCATTTGCGACAGGTTTTGCAGTGTTTAAGAGAAAATTAGTTATATACAAATCTGGCTAAATGCGATTTCTTTCAAACAGAAGTGAAATATTTGGGACATGTTATTTTTGACAAGGGTATTGCGGTGGATCCTTCAAAGATTCAAGCCATCATGGACTGGCCTGTTCTCACCAATGTTTCAGAGGTTCGTAGTTTCATGGGTTTAGCAGGTTATTATCGACGATTTGTGCAAGGATTTTAAAAGATAGCTCACCCTATAACATCTCTTTAGAGAAAAGGAAAGAAGTTCATTTGGTCAAAACAGTGTCAAGCAGCCTTTCAGACTCTTAAGGAGCGGTTAACTAGTGCACCTATTCTAGCAGTGCCTGATCCGACCAGAGATTTTGTGGTATGTACTGATGCATCCTTGGAAGGGTTAGGAGCAGTTTTAATGCAGGAGGGTCGTGTGATAGCCTATGAGTCCCGCAAACTCATAGATCACAAGTTGAACTATCCTACACATGACCTAGAGTTAGCTGCTGTTGTGCATGCATTAGTAAGATGGAGACACTTTTTATTGGGGCATCAGTTTGAGCTACACAGTGATCACTAAAGTTTATAGTACATTTTTACACAGCCAAACCTGAATGCGAGACAGAGGCGGTGGATGGAGTTTCTATGGAGTATGATTTTGAGGTGAAATATATCCAAGGTAAGGAGAATGTGGTGGCAGATGCTCTTAGTCGGCGAAGACATGAACTTTCATCAATCACTCTTGGAGTGGATTTGAGAGGACAAATTCTGGCAGCACTCCTTGCAGATAGATGGTATCAGGAAGTGAAAATAGAAGTTGAGTCTGGTAGGACCTTGGAGGGTAGATATGCCAGATATTCTATCAAGTCGGATGGTCTCTTGCGACATTTAGGCCGCATTTATGTTCCTTCTACAGAGGGTCTCCGCACCCTAATCATGACTGAGGCACATCGAGCACCTTATTCTGCTCATCCGGGTGTCAAGAAGATGTATGCAGACCTTCGTCAAATATATTTTTGGACCGGAATGAAGAGGGATATTGCTGATTTTGTTTCGAGATGTCTAGAATGTCAGAGGGTTAAGGCGGAACATCAGCATCCCGCAGGTCTTCTCCAGCCACATCTTATTCCAGAATGGAAATGGGACATCATTTCAATAGACTTTATAGTTGGTTTACCCATGTCCTCTCGTCGTCATGACACAATAATGGTCACTGTAGACAGGTTTACGAAAGTAGCACACTTTTCTCCTGTTCGATCTTCATATAATGCTTCATCTGTGGCTAGAATTTTTATGGAGGACATAGTTAGATTGCATGGGATTCCTCGCAAGATTATCTTTGATCGTGATCCAGTGTTCACTTCAGCTCTTTGGACATCCCTTCAACATGCATTAGGGACTCAGTTGAACTTCAATTTAGCTTATCATCCAGAGACTGATGGGCAAACTGAGAGGGTCAATCAGGTTCTCGAGGATATGCTCAGAATGTATGTTATGGATCAACAAAACTGTTGGGAAGATTATTTGTATTTGGTGGAGTTTGCGTACAATAATGGGTATCATAGTTCTATTGGCATGGCTCCTTTTCAGGCTCTATATGGTCATCCTTGTCGTATCCCATTGAGTTGGGATCATCTTGAGGATAGAGTTCTCCTAGGTCCACAGATGCTCCAAGAGATGGAGCAGCAGGTTGATCACATTAGAGAGCTTTTGGTGGCAGCACAGGATAGACAAAAGAAATATGCAAATGCTCATAGACTTGATCGTCAATTTTCAGTTGGTGATTGAGTGTTCTTGAGGGTGCATCTACAAAAGAGTCTGATCCGTTACGGAAAAGGCTCTAAGCTTGCATCATGCTTTGTAGGGCCATTTGAGGTTTTGGAGAGAATCGGTCCTGTTACATACCGTCTTGCTTTGCCACCTAGCTTGTCACACATCCATGATGTATTTCATGTTTCTGTTCTTAGACCCTATCATCTAGATATTTCTCATGTCCTTGATTGGAATGCCTTACAGGTAGAGGACGGGCAGCTAGGAGCCTGTAGGCATTTTGGAGCACCGGAGACTCACTCTCAGGATTAGAGTCATAGAGTAGGTAAGGGTCCAGTCGGAATCCTAATGATGAGATTTCAGCTACCTGGGAAGATATATCCTGAATGCGAGAGTTATATCCATATTTGTTGCAGGCTTCCAGGAGTAAGCCTAATCCTAGGGGGGAGGATGTAGTGCCCCTCAACTTGTCATCTGTTAGATTGATGTTTGCTTAGTAGTATTTGACATTATGACAGTATCTTAGATCATTCGATGATGGATTCCTTGTTATTTTGTTAATTCATTATGGACCTAATTGTTATGATAACAATTGTTGATGTTGGATTCTGTTATTTTATGCCTTACAACTTGATTAATATATTAGATGATATAGATGTTTTAATGTTAATTGCTATATTTGATGGTGAGATAATTGATTGTTTTATGTTGTTGATAAGTAACCAGAAATCTTGTTCAATGTAGTGATTTGTTTATACATGAATGTGAATAGAACAGTGTTGTATTACTCGCACTCGAGTACCCTACCCCACTATGATTTCCATTCACAAAATGACTACATCTGGATATATATCTTGTTATGTTTAACCGTGCGTTTGCTGTAGGATGCAGGTACTACGCACTGACTCCACCTGATTTACTAGGTCTGAGCGTGCCTTCGCCAATGGAATAGTTGTTTGGAGTTAACGTGAGGTCCCTGGTCAGTGTTGTCTGGTTGTTAGTTTACCCTTGTGTTTATTGTTTGTCATTCGATCATGACTTGCAGACAGGTAATATTGCACCTTGGAGTCTAACTAGGTCAGAAGGTGTCTAAGTGTGTAAGGTAAAGCTATGCATTAGATAGAATTATTATACGGAAAATATAATTGTAAATGTCGATAATTGTTAATAATTGTTGTAAATAAATTATTATTTTATTGGAAGTAAAATTGTTAAATAAAAGTTGTAAGAAATTTTGTATTGTTTAATATAATAATTATCTATAATGAATATTTAAATAAATAAATTAACTGTAAGTCGTGTTGTAATTCATGATTTACAATTTAATTGATAAAATAAAATTAAATAGAGTTGTAAATTTATAGATTGATGTAATGTTACAAATTTATTAATAAAAATATAGTTGGTTGTTCATAAAAAGAATTATTTTGGTTGGAATCATGCATTAATATTAATAAAAACCATAAATTTCATGAAAAATTAGCTATTAGATTATTAAAAGAATAAAAAAATTATGTTTAGTTGAGGAGAGATGCACGGGATCGCATGCCGAGTTCCTTCGAAGGTGGAAGGGACTATTTTATAAAAGGGAAGTTTCCAGAGGGCAAAGGGAGAGGATTGCAGGTAGAAGAAGAGAGAAGAAGGCTGGAAAAAGGAAGCTTGGAACTGCAGCAACTGAAACAGACTTGTCGAATTGATGTTGCAGCCAGGTTCCTCTAAATGCATAATTCCTTCCCTCTGAATCTGAATCTGTGGGTGTTGATCATTTCTTTGATTCTAAATGGATTGTCTTGGTTGAATTTCTGCTTCAAGAGATATTTCAATTTGTAATTAAGTTGTTTTCTACGTCCCTTCGATGTTTAAACCGAGTGCCATTTGTTTTTATTTTCAATTCTTAGCTTAATTATCAAGGGGATTGCACAAAAATCTTGCCTTTCTATTTAATTTATAGATGGTTTAAAGGAGATGTCACTATATATATATATATATACAACCACTCTTTCATGGACACGAATTGACAATGTTTATCCATCGTTCATTATCACACCACATACCCTGTGAGTGGATTTTTGAATTTATTATTGTCTAAAATTTCTTGGCCTTACATCATATTGTAAAACCCAAAAGGAAAGAACGAATGTCAGTGATGTAATGACATTATGCTAGTTAATAGGAAGAATAATATTAGTTCAATCTTGGTGTCCACGTCAACCATAGGTTTAGAACTGTCGCCTAGATCATTTATCCCCAGAAAAGCATTAGTCTTGTTAGCAACAAGTCTTGGAAAAAGGTGCAGAAACTTATCTTCCAGCTGATCTCTAGAGAACAATTTCCCTTGGTAATAAGTAAACCTATCTTAGCAACACAATACAGTGACATGGATCACATTTGTTTATTTCATGTTACAAGCATCTGATCCCATTCTGGTTATTGGGTTTGTCCTCCTACAATTGCGTGTGCACAAACACAAATTTTCTGTTTCTAAGCTTTAATGTCTGAAAATGTAAAATGGGTATTGATCTTCCTATGGCTTAATGTGAGATTTACTATAGCAACTTGCTCTAGCAGTACATCTGCTAACTACTCTCCTCTTCATACAAGCATAGCAAATTCTCTAGAAATTCTATGGCCAGGATGTGGTGAAAGTGAGAATTACTGCTGTTTTCATTAGCTTAAAGATGACCAAATCAGTATTTTTAAGCAAATAGGGAGAATTGGAATATAAATCATGTTTGCTTATATGAAGTCTGATAAATGTTGCATTAGTTCATCCCAGATTTGTCGTTGTTTTTAGTGTCTGGAGATGACAGAATCCTATATGTTGTTTTGCTGACGCCCAAATCATTTCTATCTTACAAATAGGTCGAAAAAGAGTGAAAAACATGCTTGTTAATACCCTGTTTGACAAATGTCTCATCAATTCACCCCAAATTGTTGTTGTTCAGTCGCTTTATTGGTTTGTGCATTTGATTGGCAATCTTACAAGTTTGTCTAAAGTTTTGTTCAAAACATTCATTGTGTTTTACTAGATTCTAGGAAATGTTAGTCTTGTAAAGGAAATCACAAGATAAATACCCTCTAATAATCATAACTTACTAGTGCGCAATCTTATGTTTGAGTGGTGCACTTGCAAAGACAAAACTGAGGTTCCAATATTGTGGACATGTTATCTAACAAAATCTTGCTTAAAAATCTGTTATGTGGTATTTATATTTACATTGTTTATAACCTCCAATCGACCATTCATAGTGACGTTAGCTCTCTGCTGGGCACACAAGGTTGTATGGGCTTCAAAGGTAGATAACATCTGCAATACTAGTTCAACGTTTTGTTTAAAAACAAACTATCTTCCATTACAGACTCAATAGTGACTTCATTATTAAGTGTAGCGTTGCCTCTGAGGAGGATCGACCAAAGCTATTGACAACAGAAAAAGTTTATTGAATCCTTGGTATCAAAGAAAGTTTTGAAGACCAATTATGCAGGTTGGGAAATCAAAGGCTGGAGATCACTAGTATTTTCCCATTGTTTTCTGTCGGCCATCATCTAGTGGCTTGTCCAAAATCTGCACCATCATTGTAATTGTATAGTTCAGATTTATTACTGCATTTTCTTCCCTATATGGTAAATAATATACAAATCCACCACTATCAGTACTATAGAAAATCTTAACACAGTCCTAAGTGTTCCAAATTCAGTGAAGGAAGCGAGATTAAATATGAAATCCATCATTAATTATGCAGTCACACCTTCTCTTTTGGAATCTACACTGTAGTAGGAGGTATTAACAAGTCGTTGTGTACTCAGAGAATGCCCTTAGAAACCATAAAATAGATTTTCTCAAACCTTTTTGCCTTCGACCATCGTCTTACGAAGATATTTGGATAGAGAGAGAAAACCGTCGAAGTTGATACGAATTTGCAATGTGCTGCCAAAAGTCGTTAGACTAATAAAATATCTTACACGTCAATGGTAAGACAGTCAATAACAATTTTACACCTTCTCTATGACATTTGCCAAATCGTTCACGATCTTTCTTACAACTCGATAGGTTAACGCTCGTGCAGTTGTAGTTGGAGCATTTACGTGAAAATGGGAATGCCTTGGAAACAAACACAAATTATACAACTACCAAATGACGATCAACCATACCGTTAGATCTAAATCATCATAGATAAATTCATTCGAGAGAGTCGAAAGATATACCTTGTATCGGTTGTTAAACATGATAGGGCAAACAGTGGTTAACGTATATCTTGAATGAGGATAACACAAACTAAATAATGCAGTTCAGTCGAAAGATTCTCTTGGAATGGATTGTAAAAGCTTGTTTGGTTAATTCTTGTGAATTATTTTTAGAAACAATACGAAGAGTATTTAGATAATTTAAGTTGTATTGTATTAGTATAATTGTTGCATTAAATTTTAAAGTCAATTGGTTCGGTTAAAAGAGTTAATGTAATTCGCTATTGATTTTATGACAAAGTTATTTATGATGAACCAAGAAGGAATTTTAGTGTTTAATCTCTAGAATCTGAATTGAACTAAATGAGTTGTCATAAAGAGTTGAATTGAGAGTGGTCAAACTCGAATTCCAGAGGCTTAGTTTGTCATAGTTGAGTACATGCGACATGTGGATGAATGTTTTTGTATTTGTGATGTTATAACGATTATGTGGTTCAAATTTAGTATGAAGTATAATGAAGTATTGACTAAGTTGATTATGTGTTTTGTGAAGTAATATTCTCTGGATGAGATATTTAACCAGTTGTGACTATCTTGTATCCGTTTTGTCGTAATTGTCATATGGAGAGACCTGGAATCTGTAAAATAGTAAAGTGTTGTAATGCTATAGGCGATGGATAACAATTGGTGTTATGATTCTATTTGTAATGCAAGAGGGTTTATACCTCACAGTGAACATGTATGTGTATTGGTATAATGCCTGTATGATGGTTAAGGTTTACTAGGTGTTAGGAAGGAGAGTGGCTTTCAATGTGGGGCCGGTGCCCAAAGTGGTAGCCAGGGTAACCCATTGAAAGTAGATTAATCAAGTGATAACCTAAAATGAACTAGGGGGTTAAGGGTAGATCTCACATTAAACAAGATAAATGGATTCCTCTCCCATGGCCTGTAGTGCTTGTTTAGACTAAGGATGGGTAGAGAAGGCCTGGTCGACAAGATTGACTTCCTTGTCCTCACGAAAGGAAGGTCAATTCCGCATGTGTCACCCTATGGGGCCGGAGTCTAGTGAGAGACTGCCAGGGTAACCATAGATGGGGGCCGGAGTCTAGTGAGAGACTGCCAAGGTAACCTGTGCTAGGACCGTGCGATGACACTCTCCCTACTACAACCTAGCATTCCTTGTATGGTCTCTCCATATATGTTATGTGTTGCCTCTGGAAGTTGTGTTGTGATGTTTATGTTATTTGTCATGTGTTGTA
This sequence comes from Cunninghamia lanceolata, assembly GCA_027924645.1. Taxonomy (NCBI): domain Eukaryota; kingdom Viridiplantae; phylum Streptophyta; class Pinopsida; order Cupressales; family Cupressaceae; genus Cunninghamia; species Cunninghamia lanceolata. The sequence continues at coordinate 1,129,020 of BSBN01000286.1, read as the reverse complement.
TTGGGTTTGGTTATCCTTCATTCATGTTTGTCTTTTGTCTACCTAACTGTTGTTGTTTGGGACCTCATGTTAACTCTTAGCTCGGGGGGTGGACCTTAGGGTTCCACATGGTTGGGTGGAAGAGCTTTCTTATCCATTGGTTATTCCTTGTCGAAGTTTATGTGCAGAAAAGATTTATCTGTCTTCAGACAATTGTTCTTGTACCAGTTGATGAAGATGTATGTGTATAATCTTGTACCAGACTTGTGTAACAGATCATTCATAATGTATGTAATTTTGATGTAGTCAAAAGATGGCATTGTAAACTATGTAATGATGTACTTATGTGTAAGGAAAAATATTTCAGTTATGTATATGATCATGTAGATTATATTATTGACGACATGCAATGAGTATGAATAAGTTATTTAATTGTGCATTGGATTTAGATCAGTTACTGATGTATGTTAAATTATGTTAGTTGATTTGTAAGTAATGCAACCTTGAATCCTTACAGAATTTGTCATAAGTTTAATGGTGTAATTAAATATGTTGACATTACTTTGTTATCTTATTCACTTTTTTTAAAAAAAAAATTTCCTATTTCATATAGTATAAATGTAAAATTTTCTACGGTGTTCATGGCGGGGCGTTACAGAATGTCTACCAATTTTTGGGACAGATGGTGGATGGTGTTTGATTATCCACCTCATGCTAATTGTGAGGTTCCTTTATATTTTTTGAGAAAATTATATGCAGAGTTTGTTATGAATAAAAAACTCAACTACTTTGATTTTAGATCATTCTAAGGTATTGGTGGTGGCATGCCACAACAGAGGTTGGGGGTACAGGTTGATCCCCAACAACCCGTGCTTGTTCAACCTCTTATTGACCCTCTTGTTGCTGCCATTCCTTTGCCCTTCCATCATCATGTAGTGGTATCCACACTAGGCACATTGAGTGCACTCTCAGGTAGCCTAGATGAGTAGACTTCTATGATGGTAGCTCAGGTTAGAGACCATGGAGGAGTTGATGATGGAAGTGGTCCTAGTACCACTCCACATGTGTTGATGCCTCATACATGTACGAGTTGCAATCAGTTGTGTTATGGACCTTATCAGGTAGCTGCACCCACTTCAGCTACACATGCATCATCTGATAATATGGGTGAATCATTTGTTGATTATCTATTTGCTAAGGATCATCCCACTAATCATTAGACACAGGTATATAGAGGTTACACACATGTTGAATTTATAACAATTTTAAGCACGTGTTTTTAATCAACATATAGATCAATTAAATTGTAATATTTTAACAATCGAATTGTTTGGTGTAGATGATGGCAACAGGGACCATTGATCAATTTAATTTTTCATCAACACCTGTTCATCTTGGGCACCCATTTGGGGTACATTTTGAATGATTTATATTTTAAATAATTTTATTTACTTGATTTTAATTTGTAATTCAGTCTTTAACATGTACATTAAATATTTATGAACTAGTTCAGGGTTCTTCCACATGGAATCCTCCATCTGAGGGTGTCTCAAGCGCTCCTCCATCATTGGGCATCTCACATAACACTTTTACAGTATGTATAATATTTTAAAAAACTATATATACTTAGATTTTTCTATTTTGATATCACTATATCTGAAAATGTGCATGTACTATTTAATATATATTAAAAATATATGTCTATGCAGGTTGACACAACAATGAGGATGGGCATTCCAGCACACTTGGATAATCCAAGTTTATATCAGGAGTCGACTGCATTTCATGTTGTTCAAAAATGTATATCTATGTCTACGTGTAATATATGTCCAAGTCTTTTAAATAGATTAAAACAAAAACTGAGTACCTATAACATGTACACAAGTCTATATATATATATATATGTGTGTGTGTGTGTGTGTGTGTGTGTTTTAACCTAATTTGTACACACATGTGCTAAGTTATAAATGACCTTGTAGGAGCTTGTCAGTGACACGTTTCATCAACACACAACACATGCAGAGCAGGAGGACAGAGGAGATGGGCAGCCTGATATGGTATAATTTAAAATTTAGATTATATTTAAAGTCAATTAAAATATACATTGTGAACTTAAAGTAAATTTCTTGATAGATATATATGTTGACATGTGTTCAAATTTTTTTTTCTTTTATAGCTTGAGACATGTCATGTAGCTAAGCCTGTAGAGACAGGTCCTGGAATAGAGGATGCACAAGAAGTTCCTCTTACGGTATAATAATTTAAATATGATAAATTATAAATTAAATTGAATTAAATCATTTTTAAAATCGTCTTACATCTGATTTCAACTTGAACTTTCTCTTGTATTAAATAGATTGATTCAGAGCATGTAGAGACAGGTCCAGGTGCACCAAAGCATGCCTCTCAGCCTCACACGGTAATTTAATTTTATGATAAATTATAAATTTAAAAATTGTCATTAAATCATTTTTAATCATCTTACATCTGATTTCATCTAAATCTTTCTCTTCTACACAGTGATTCAGGTCATCTGAGTAGTTCGCATGGTGTGAAGAGGACTCTTGATTACATAGATAGTATGTGATAGGTTATTTCATGGGCTACATAATTTGACTATTTCATGGACTATGTTATATACTGTTTGTCATGGACTTTATATATATATATATATATATATATATATATATATATATATATATATATATATATATATATATATATATATATATATATATATATATTGAGCATAGAACTTTGTATATTTTTTGAACATGGACCTGGACTTTATTTCATTTCACTATTTTATGGTCTCTAGAATACAAAACTTTATTTCATTGTTGTATGTGTTTTACACTTCAAACATGCAAGTACTTAAATAACTATATAAAAATGCACAACATGACTTTGAACTTATATATTCCACTAGTATTAAAAATGTGCTAAAATGGTAATAGCAAGCTCTAAATTTAAAATTAACAAGGGTAAAACACTATAACTCAAAAGTGACTTTAATAGTGAGATTCATAATAATATTTTTTTGTCAAGAGTCAGTTGGTCTATTGGTGAAGTTACTAGGTTCACAAAAAAATCTATTAGAAATCAATTTTTGTTAAGGACAATGCCCAACACCCTAAGAGTTAAGTTTGGGGTTGAGTCCCAATGAATAGTCTACGAAAGCTTTACATATTTGACAAAAAAATATAATACCATGTCAGTCTTCAACTAATATTAGTACATGGATTGGTAAAGCTTTGAAAAAATACAATTGATTGATATTATCAAAATCACTTTTACAAAAAAGATGTTTGATATTATTAGGATCATAATAATCATACATAAAGGGTTTATCAGATGATAAAGATAACTAATGTACTCTGCTCATAAAAGGCCATGCATAGCATTCTTAGACATATTAGTAGTCCTATATACTTCATGGTCTAGTGGAAAATTTAACATTTTTGTTCCCTGTTTATTCAAATGAAATAAATTATCTTCCTATATGATCCCCCACTATTAGACAAAACATTCCTTAACTAATTCATATGCATTTAAGTCATTATATGACATGGGAAAACTAGTATGAGGATAATTTATTACATTTTAATCAAGATGACAAAGAATGAATCCAAAAGACCCTTTCTTTGAGAACCACACTTAGAAAATAAAATGTCTATCAATTTCAAATGGTTGATGTTACAATTCTATGACCTAGGACATTTAATGGTAACAAATTTATTAGTAACTATCAAGGTAAGTGATACTTAGCATACAAATTGCCTTGAAAGTTGATCATTGCACAACACAATAATATAATTTAGCAAGACCCAATTCCTTTGACATGCTTTCATTAAGTTTATCTTTAAATTTTCTATTTTTAGTTTGTGTAGATAAGATTTGCTTAAGCTTGGGAATCAATCTCACAACCTTCACTAGAGCACTTGTAGATACCTTTGTTCAAATCCACAATCATAGACCTAATCAAGATTAGGTCCACACTTGTGTGTTTGACCTAAAGAGGGAATTTATAAACTATTTATGGAATGGAGTAAAATCTTGAGATGTGTGATCATGATGTTTTTTTAGGAATGTTTTTAAGACTTGATCACACTATATAAATTATAGTCCTTTTGAGCTCTCATTCATAAAAGAGTTTGAACCCTAGGCCCAAAACATAAGGTAAAATGGCATAGGTATGTACAGTTTTCCCTATTACAATGTTATAATTAAAATATATCAAGTATTATTGTGAAAGCATTACCCTTCCACAAGAAAGAGTGAACTTGGAGAGTGTTAATTTCCATCACTATATCATTAGGCAAGCACTTAATATCCTAAAGGGATGCCTCGCTTTGATTTTAGAAAGGCTCATGAAGTGTAGGGTAGATGGGTCAAACGATCTAGACCGAGGAGTGATACTAACACCCTTAACATCATGTTTCAAACCCTAGCATAAATCATAGATCTACCCATTGAAGATTCAACCAATATAATGAAACTTTGGAATCTATTAACTAAACATCTAGACCTTGATCATTTATTCTTAATCTATATGAAACCATTGTTATATCCTAGATTTGTAGCTACCCATGATCATTATCCAAATAAAAACCAAATCTCAAATGTGTAATTTGAATCACAACAAAATTTGTATGTCAAGGTGCACTTGGGTCTCAACAAAAATTTAATGTATATTTACCAAGCCATGTGGGAAAAGTGCATGGTAGGGTATATGTGATAGAGACACATATGATCATCATTGAGGATGATATTTTCCTCAACCTAGATATTTTATTGGTGAAAGGATGCATACATGTTTACCCCAGGTTTTAAGTATATCGGTGACATTGTGGTTAAATTTCTTACCAAAGGAAAGCAATTGAGGACCGATACTAATCAATTACATCATTCTAGATATGATGTATATTATTAGACTTGATGAAGGTATATTAGGTGATATCCATGTAGTTTTGAGTCCCTCTCTTAGATGTAGTGACATATGTTAATTTCATATCATTGCTAACATAGAGAGGACATATACATGCATGATTCACATCATGGTAGTTATTAGGTGATAATTTATGTATATTGTTAGATTAGATTAACTATGTGTTCTAATTTTATTATAATGCTCATGTTCTAATGTATGTGTATATTTTTGTAGGGATCCATCCATCATTCTTAGCACAATAGTTGTCACTTTGAGGGTCACTTAGCAAGGAGATAGGATTCACCAATATTATGATGTATTTTGAGTAGTTCATGTACTTTGATAGATAGGACATTTGTATACATGTTTTTAGATCCATGGTATTTATATACTCTAATCTACCTCACATTTTCGTACTTGAATTAGATACATTATATTTATTTAATTAATTAGGATTAGCTTTTTACATGCCTTCCATTATCAAATTAATTAAATAAATTGAATATTTATTTAATTAAACTCATTTCCTACACCTTCCCCACTAATTAATTTTGAATAATCTTACTATTTGATTAATTAACTTCTAATCTCCACTAATAAAATAAATCAAATCTTAAATCATGTCTTGAACTCACAAATAAATAAATTCAAAAACTCACATGACTAGCTAAAAGGAAAAATTCAAACTAATTTTACATCTCCACCATACATTTCCATAGTTTTAGATAGAGCAAGATTCTAGGCCTCGTCGATGCAAACCCATTCAATAGCTCTAAAACATCCACGCAATGAACCATTAACAAGAATCTAGAAGGGAGAAATTACAAATTCCAAAGAGATAACATTAAGGCATGGAGTTTTATCTATGTATTGAAAATTACTAACCTAATCTATAATGCTAAGTACTAGCTCTCTTCATTATTGAGCATGTCAAATAAAGAATAAATTTTAAGCATAGAATGAAGATGATAGTGTAATGGTTGGATTGAGAGATATATGGTTATTGAAACATAGAAGTAACATAACTGTGTAGGATAATGTGGTCCTTTAACAACTTCAAATTGGCCATTAATTAACCTACAAAGATGCTAACTTTTTGGATGTCTTAAGGGGTCCTAATTTACAATGTCTTAAGGGGACATCTTAAGTTCTCAAAATTTGGTGAAGTTGCCAAAGGCAACCAAATTTAGCAATATAATAAAATCAAATTTAAAGTAAATTCAAAGTAAAAAAAAATGCGCATTTAACAAATAAAATATATAGAATAATAATTTTGATATATAAAAGTGTAGAGTATAAAATTGTGTACATACACATGTATACAAATTTGTGTACAAAATGTGTAATAATGTAATTGTGTATTGTGTATGTACATATATGCCAACTCAAAATAATGTTTACAAAATATGGTTATGCCATCTCAAGAAAATCGAAAACTTGTGGGGAATGTAGCAGGTCTTCACGCCACCTAATATAAAAATAATACAAGCAATTTATCAATATATCATCAAAACATGTATTTTAATTTATATAAAACTATCTAGATATACATAATTTGTACCTGTATTTACAAGTGCCTCACACATGTATAGATATAGGTTTAATCTGCATCCTCTCAAGTTTTTTTTTCAAAGTATGTGATGAATTTGTGATGATGGCCTAAGGATATAAAATGACAATTTAAATCAATTTCAACTAATAACGCACAAGAAATATCAAAACATGTATTTAATGTATTTAAAAGAACAATATAAATCTATTTAACTATATTTACTTGTATTTACTTATTCCATTGTACCATCTCCATCCTCTCTTTTTTTCAACGCATAGATGATTGTCTCATGGTCTTCCATAGAAATTATCCATAGCTCTTTATTTACAGGTTTTCCACGATACCTCTCCAATTTTATATTTGTTGCCAACACCAAATGTGAGTAGTGTATAATCTTCTTATGTGTTTCATAATCTTCAAATGCAGGCAAACCATTCTTCCTTATTAGGTATTTCCGTAGCCAAGTGCCAACAACCACCACCGAACCTATTGGATAATGATAGCTATCATCAAAGAAATTCTTAAAATTTGCTTAAGGGGATCAAAGAAGTTCTTAAAATTTGCTTAAGGGGATGTCTTAAGGGGATCACCAAACCTATTAGATAAGGAAAGCCATCATCATCTTCTCAAGGTGTTGTTAACTTATGTTTAATCTCCACACAATGAGCCAACCAATATTTTGTTTCATTTTCATTCTTATTTGGTGCAACAACAACATACACATGTCCTGCAAACAAATTTTGATTCAATAACTTGCACATGTCCATAAAATTTGACCAATCAACATACATGCATTCATATGTACACATATAAATAAATAAAAGCACTACAAATTAGTAATGAAGTGAAATAAAATGAAATAATTTGAATTAAATTACCTTCTTGTACAAGGTCTGAAACATGGTCATAATCGTCTGATGCAAATAGTTGTTCATCATCTTCAATTGTTGTTTCACTTTGATCGTGTGCTTGTGCAAGTTTCAATGGTCTTTGCTTCCACTCTTCAACCCATTCTGTATTCTCACATGCTTCCCAATCTCCTGAAATACAAAACTGACAAAAACATGCAAGCTCCCTTGTCCAGATAGTCCATGTACTTGCATTCAAACTCCTAAATGAATGCCATTTAGTAGATCCACTGATTGTCTGGCAATCAAGTCTAGGTAGAATATTTTCTTCTTCAACCAACCAAAAGAATCGACGAACTATAGAGTACTTGCTTGATCCAGGTGTAAATAATCTTGTATTACACCAATCTACAATCACACATGCATCTTTAAATTTTACTGCATCCTCAAATTTCAATTGTTATCTAGAAAGAATTATTTTAACACAGGCACCAGCTCCATCATGTTCTCCTTTACCATGTCCAGCTTCAAAAAAATTCCACATATGTTGGACATTATTCTCCTTGTGAACCCTACTTAACCAATAGAACATTCAAGCATTCTTGAACTGCCCCGTACAATTATCTGACCATATAAGATGTTCAGTCATCCGGATTCCTCTTTCTCTTAAATTTGTATAAAATATATTGAAACAATACTGAACAAACTCTGATGAGTGTAACTGGTTGTCACTCAAATAGAAATGATACTCCCTCAAAACTTTTCTATCATTCTCTGTGCTATCATCTGCATGTCTATAAACAATATGAACAAACATAGCAACCTGCACTGAATTGTAATATTGTGATTGAATTTCCTCTTGCGGAGCTAAAGTATAGTTTTCCACAAAATCAACCACTAATAGTATAGTACCAACTGGAAATGTGTTTCTACATTCACAAAATTGTCCATCAAGCCATCGAGCTTGTTGAGAGTGCTTGACATATTTTGGTACAATTTTACTCTTAAATTCTGATATGAATGCATGCACACTAACCTTTTCTGTAATTAAATCACAACGCTTTCCAAATTTTCCATCTTTTAAAGAATATTCAACATTCTTAAATCTTTTAACATCTACTAATTGTTGTCCAAAATCATTTTCAACACTTTCATGCATACAAACTCTTAACAAAGAAAGATTGCCACAACTAGTGCATTGTCCAGAAATACATGAACTTAAATAAAATGATTTTTCATTAGATCTTTCACAGAACAAACTTGATATAAACTCTTTTATTGCTTCAGTTGGCATATTAATATCACATTCTTGTATAATCGTGTTACTATGTAAAGTACAATGTATATATTGAAACACATCATAATAATAACGAAATTGAACATGTGTTTTACAACAACAAGATATTCGTTGTTTATTAATCTTTACATACCATGGTTTGCATTTTTCAAAAGATCTTTGACTTATTTTAATATTACCAGGTAACACTAATTCATTACAAAATTTTCTATAAAATTTAGTTTGCATTGTATCTAATAGGTGTTTTGGATGAGGATCGCGAACTTTGGACCCCACTCTTAATTTTAAAACATCTCTAGCATTAGATGATACCCTAGTATTATCATGCCAATATTTTTCGATCAAAGATCTAATTTTAGCATTCAGTTTCATGTCAGATCTCGGGAGTTGACCACTAAAACTCCAACATTGGTTAATTGGATCATTTTCTATACTTTCTCTTCTTTTTGCCGCTCTTACCAATGTTTTAGGATGTTTTTTTAGAATTCCACTAATATTGCTTACCATTCTTCTATTCAAAGTTGTTTTATTCACTATAGCAGTTGTTATAGCTCATCTTGCTGCATTCTTATCTTTGGATTGACTATTATTTCCAATAGACTCAATGGCACTAGCAACAATAGATAGCATGTTTTAGTGATTGATCTTTTCTTCTTAGTTTAACAAAAATGCCTAACATTTTCATTACTTTTCTCATTTTCCACATTCTCATTAATTGCATCATTAGTTGACATTGAAATGATAGTTTTTTACGATAAAAAAATTCCTTGTATAATCTATTAGCATTTGTTCTTATTTGTCTCCAAGAAATTTTACCATTATCCAAAACATCTCTTTCAATTTTGAAAAAAAAATTCTCATTTTCAACAGCACATCCTGGATTTTCATTTTTATTTTCAACTTCAAAACGATTTTTATTTTCAACAACAAAACGGTTTTCATTTTTATTTTCATTTTCAACAAAAGGATTTTCGTTTTCATTTTCAACAACAAAACAGTTTTCATTTTCATTTTCAACAAAAGGATTTTCATTTTCATTTTCAACAACAAAACGGTTTTGATTTTCATTTTCAACAACAAAATAGTTTTCATTTTCATTTTCAACAAAAAGATTTTTATTTTCATTTTCAACAACAATTTGTTTCAAATTTTGATCTCTACGAATATTATCAATCTCAACATTGTTATATCTAGCTTGTTTTAAATCTCTTATCAACACCATTTCCATTTCATTCAAAGGTGGATTTGAAGAAGTACCTGGATTTGTGCCTATTGAAACATTCTCCATAGCATTGACAGAGGGATTTGAAGACATACCAGGAGTAGTTTGTATAATCGTATTAGTTTCCACATTCACCTCTTGCAAATTTGCATCGTCTACATCCATGGTCTCCTCAATGTTTTTATCTTCAATAGTTGTGGAATTGGATGCTTCAGCATTATTCATTGATTGAATCTTTAATCTTTTATCTCTTTGTCTTTTTGGCTCCTCTCTCTTTGCTTCAATTTCTTCAGGGGTTAATAGCTTCCTATGTTTCCTTTTATTACGACTTTGTGATCCCATGATTAAAAAATTTATGAAGCATGTACAAATGAATGTCAAAAACTTGAAAGCCTTTCTTCTTTGTTCAAGTCCTTCAAACAAGTAGCAATTCAACAAAATTTCACTCAAACAGTGTTTCAATAATGGCTTCTATCAAAATTCAAACAATATTCCAAGTTGATAGACCTGCAAAAGAAAAAAAGATGGTAGAGAATGCTGTAAATGTCACTGTCAGCCATACTATAGAGCAAGTTGTAGGGCTGGTAGTCACAGTCACAGTCTTATTAAAAAAACAGACAAATAATAAATGGGATCCTATTTTATTTTGCACCGATAGAGTAAGAAACGGGATCTTGATATTTAAAATTTGAATTTTAAGCTCGGGTTTTGCTTTGTAACCCAGTTCAAGAAATGCTTTGGGGACCCGAACCTGACCTCTGGACCTGGTTTGACCTGCAACTTGAAGGTACTATCAATGTCACAACAAAATAATGACTTTGGGCATATATCTGAAGGCCTATTTTGTAGAATATTTTGACGAAATTAAAACCCATTATAGATGAGATAGTGTAGATTTCAAATATGTAATTTTTTTTACAATTGGATTATTTTTTCTATTTTTTAATCAATTTCTGATGAAATAGGTCCATAAACTTGAATTATCAGGGTTTTTTAGTATTTTAATAACTTTATATTAAAATATTTTTTTGTAAAAAAAATTGTATGAAAACGTACTTTAGACAATTCTTTTCAAATTAAATAAAAAATAAAAAAATGTTAAGTTTAGGTCATCTTATGCATGACGTACACGATGATTTTTTAAAAGACCAAAAATGGCCAATAAAAAATTAATAAAAAAATATTCAATAAAAAATTACAAAAAAATATGAAAAACGTGCTTCAGTGAGTTACAAATCTTTTCTCAAAAGGATTTAGAAAAATATGATTATTTAGGTCAAAATATGGATGACGTACACGTACATGGTATAATAAAAAAGTGACTTTTAAACAGTGGTTTTTAGAAACGCCTATTCAAAATCAATTTCTATCATCTATGTATTGAAAAAAATTACATATTTGGAAACTAGACTCCGAGTACTACATTTCATATTTAGTGACTTTTTCCAAGATTCCACCTTTAAATGCTTCAAATTTTTAGGTCAAATATGACAAATTCTAAAAATCAGGGAAAACACCCACTTTTTGGCCAAAAAGTGGACTCAACTTCTTGCACACACCCTGAGGGGCTTCTACTGAATCCTATCTTCAATAAATAACTATCAATCCTTGCATGCCAAGCACAAGGGGCTTTCTTCAACCCATAAAGAGCTTTCTTCAACTTGTAAACCAACTGTTCTTTGCCGTAAATTTCATACCCCATAGGTTGTTTCACATAGACTTCCTCATCTATATAGCCATTAAGGAAGGATAATTTTACATCCATCTGATATACGGGCCACTTATTTTGTGTAGCAATTAACAATATAATCTTGATGGTATCAAGTCTTGCAACTAGAGCGAAGGTTCTGAATAATCTACTCCAAGTGTTTGCGCAAATCCCTTGGCAACTAATCTTGCCTTATGTCATTTCACATAATCATCAACATGATATTTTACCTTATAAATCCATTTGACACCAACCACTTGTTTATCTTTTGGAAGCTACACTAATTCCCATGTATTATTTTTATCTATTGCTTCCATCTCTTCATTCATAACATCAACCCATACTTTTTCTTTTACTGCTTCTTCATACACAAAGGGCTCAACTTGAATTTGACTAAGCAAAGAAAAATTAACAATTGGATTTATATTAGTACTCTTCTAATAAATTTCATTTAAACTTCGTACCTTTCTTGAAGAACTTGGACTTGATGTTGGACTTGAACTATCACCTAAATTTGTACTATTAGAAGAACTTGGTGAACCTGAGCTTGGAAAACTCAAATTTGGGCTACTGTTGGAGCTTGCACTTCCACTTGAGCTTGTGGGGAGAGGAGGAACATTTTCATCTTCTATGTTCATAATTATTGGTATTTGTTGATTTACACCCTTTTGCCATTGCCATACTCCCCCTTCATAAAAAACCACATCCTAACTCATAATCCATCGCTTTGTGTTAGGATTATAAAATCTATAACCTTTAGTTACATCAGGATATCCCACAAAGATACAAAGTTGGGATTTTACATCCAACTTCTTCCACTTTTGAACTAGAATATGAACATATGCTAGATAGCCAAATACACAGAGATGAGCCATAGAAGGCTTGTGACCACTCCAAGCTTCCTTTGGAGTGATGTTTTGAACTACTTTTGTGGGGCTTTGATTCAAGATGTATAATGTTGCTGTCATTGCTTCTCCCCAATAACAATTAGGAAGGTTTTTTTACTTCAACATACTTCATGCCATTTTCATAATGGTACGATTCTTTCTTTCTACAATACCATTTTGTTGGGGCGTATAAGTTGTAGTAAGCTATCACTTGATACCATAATTGTTACAAAAATTAGAAAAAACTTTTGAAGTGAATTCTCCCCCTCTATCTGTTCTGAGAATTTTGAGCTAATACCCACTTTGATTCTCAACCATAGCCTTACATTTCTTGAAGCATTCAAAGGCTTCAAATTTCTGCTTAAGAAAATAGATCCATGTGTGATGAGAAAAATCATCAATGAAAGTCAAAAAATAAAGATTCTTATCCAATGATGGCTCTTGCATATCACCAAAAATATCAGCATACACAAGCTCAAGAGGAGCTTTTGCCCTCCATGATTTGTTCACCAAAAACTATCTCAGTGTTGCTTGCCAAGTGCACAGCCTAAACAAACTTCTTCTTTTCCCTGAATCACTCTAAGCCCTCTCACCATATTCTTTTTGTGAAGCAAACTCAATCCTTGAAAACTCAAATGTCCATAACATTTGTGCCATAACCATGAATCATATGTGGTTGTCTTGAGGGCATGCACATTAGTAGAAAGTAATTTGAGAGGAAATAACATGTTCTCTATCATAGGAGCTTTTGCTACAAGATGATAATTAGCTGATTTATCAAATATTTTGCAACAGTTATCTTCAAGCACAACTTTATTATTTTTTGTTACAAGATGCTCAATACTTAAAAGATTATGTTGTAACTTTGGCACATGCAAAGTATCATGAATATAAGTAGTTAATCTTTGTGTAGTCTTTACAACAAGGGTACCTTTTCCTATCGCATCAACCTCTTTATCATCACCAAATTTTACTTGACTTCTTATAGATTCATCTAATTTGACAAAGAGATTAGAATTACCAATCATGTGATTTGAGCAACCACTATCTAGGAACCACACATCTTTTTTATGCTCCTTTGTCAAGTCACATGTGAAGAAAGTCTAGAGTTTTTAGCATCTTTGAAGGACTCTTCTGTATAGTTGGCTCTTGACTTATTCAAGTCGAATTTCTTCTTTCTACACTCAGATTCATAGTGTCCATATCGTTCACCATATCTGCACTGGATGCTTCTTTGATCCATAGAACTTCTTCCTCTTCCTTTACCACATCCTCTACTATTAGAAGGCTCCCCTTGAGACTTATTTGATGGAGAAAAAGGAGTAGATTTTTCTTCAATTCTTACTGTAGACTAGAAAATTTGCACCAAACTCTCCATAGAATATTGCATACGCTCCTCATGAGACTATAAATAACCAACCAACTCTGCTACTTTGAATGTGGTTAGATCCTTTTGCTTTCCTCAATGGCTATCACCATTGGATCAAATTTTAGAAGAAGAGATCTCAAATTATTCTCTACAATTTTTGGTTATGTTACTGATTCCCTTTAAGTCTTAAGCTGATTCACAATACCTTGGGTCCTAGTAATAAAATCTTGAATCGACTCATCTTCTTTCATCCTTAAATTTTTAAATTCCCTTCTAAAAGTTTGTAGTCTTACCAGTCTCACTTTGTCAAATCTTTGGTATGCAATTTGCAATGCCTCCCATGGGTAAGTGCAAGAAGATGGGGGGCCAAAAAGGGGTCTTAAGTGGCCACTTTTTTTCTGAAATCAGGAAATACTGGCCTTGGATGAGAAATTGAGCATAGTTACACTCAAAATTTAGAGATGCAACCAAAACAATGTTCGTAGTGCTCCGAGTCTACTTTCTAAACTACTATTTTGTTTTGAAAATGGCATAGATTAAGGGGTTCAAAAGAGGGAGCCACAGAAATTGGTGTTGTTTCTGTCAAAAAAACATAACATAGCATGTTTTGTGGCTCCCTCAAAAGGTCAACTTTTTTTTGGTATTTTTAAAATCGCTTCGGTGAGAAATTAGCTAATAGCATGTAGTTTATGCCCGATTTTTCTGATAATTTTTTGATGAATATTTGATTTTTTACTAATTTTTAAAGTGGACACATCCTAAAAAATAGAATTTTGGCCGTGCTACCCCTATAAATTTTGAAAACTAATTGAAAATCATTTTTTTATTTTTTTAATATTTGTAGAATGGAGTCTAGTTTCTAAATATGTAATTTTTTTGAAATTTGAATGAATAGTTATTTTACAATGAAAAAAAGACCAAACAGTGGTTTTTGCATAAAAACGGACACACAAACAAAAGAAATTAAAGATGAAAGGCTTAACATTGTTAAAATGTGAAAAAAATCACATCGTCAAATAGCTAAGAGAAAGCCTAACATTACCCATGTGTTTGATTTGTTCAACCTTGAAACACGTGCAAATCTGAGGGTTAGCACGAACGAAATTATGTGAAATTTTGAAGAATACAGAAAAACACGTCTGTGACTGTTCATAAGGCACTCCAAGCCTTTGGGTTGGAAATCCAAAGCAAATCCCAAGCCCAAGGCTTGGGATTCCCAAAGCAAGAAATAACGCGAGCGCGTTATAACGCGCTCGCGTTATAACGCGCTCGCGTTGTTTATTGCCTTACATTTTTCCCGCAAGCCTGTCTTTTCCCATGTTCGACATAACGCGAGCGCGTTATAACGCGCTCGCGTTATGTCCCACTCAAATTTTTTTACACTCAAGGCTATTCATCATGAGGGTTAAGGCATAAAGGATAGAGTTGAAAGGTTTACGGATAAGGGATTAGCGTTTAAGGTATAGTATCGAGCCCGTTGAGGGTCTAGGAATAGGGATAGCGTTTAAGGTTTAGGGATGAGGGATGACAGATTACGGTTGAGGGTCGAGGGATCAAAGTTAAGGGTTGAGGGATTAGGGTTTGACATTAAGGGTTGAGGGTTGAGGTTCAAGGGTCAAGGGTTTAGGGATAGGGTTTAGGGTCGAGGGATTAGGGTTAAAGTAGAGTGTGGAGGGTGTAAGGATTAGGGATAGGGTTGGAGGGTTTAGGGATAAGGGATTAGGGTTTAAGGTATAGTATCAAGTCTGTTGAGAGTTTAGGAATAGGGATAGCATTTAGGGATTAGGGATGAGGGATTATAGTTGAGGGATGATGGATTAGGGTTGAGGGTTGAGGGATTAGGGTTTAGGGATAAGGTTTAGGGTTGAGGGTTTAGGATTAGGGTTTAGGGTTGACGGATTAGCATTTAATGTCGAGGTTAGGGTTAGAGTGTTGAGGGTAGAGGGATTAGGGATAGGGTTTAGGGTTTAAGGTTTAAGGATTGAGGGTTGAGGCTTTAGGGATTAGGGTTTAAGGCTTAAGATATAGTGTCAAGTGTTGAGGGTGTAGGGATAGGGTTTAAGTTTTAAGGGTTGAGGGTTGAGGGATATGGATTAGGGTTTAAGGTATAGTGTTGAGGGTCGAGGGATCAGAGTTAAGGGTTGAGGGATTAGGGTTTGACGTTGAGGGTTGAGGGTTGAGGTTCGAGGGTCAAGGGTTTAGGGATAGGGTTGAGGGTCGAGGAATTAGGGTTAAAGTAGAGTGTGGATGGTATAAGGATTAGGGATAGGGTTGGAGGGTTTATGGATAAGGGATTAGGGTTTAAGGTATAGTATCGATTCTGTTGAGGGTGTAGGAATAGGGATAGCATTTAGGGTTTAGGGATGAAGGATTAGAGTTGGGGGATGACATATTAGGGTTGAGGGTTGAGGGATTAGGGTTTAGGGATAAGGTTTAGGGTTGAGGGATGAGGGATTAGGGTTTAAGGTATAGTGTTGAGGGTTTAGGGATAGGGTTTAGGGTTGAGGGATTAGGATTTGACGCTGAGGATTGAGGGTTGAGGTTCGAGGGTCAAGGGTTTAGGGATAGGGTTGAGGGTCGAGGAATTAGGGTTAAAGTAGAGTGTGGAGGGATGACGGATGATAGATTAGGGTTGAGGGTTGAGGGATTAGGGTTTGATGTTGAGGGTTGAGGGTTTAGGGTTAGGGTTGAGAGATGAGGGATCAGAGTTAAGGGTTGAGGGATTAGGGTTTGACGTCGAGGGCTGAGGTTCGAGGGTCAAGGGTTTAGGGATAGGGTTGAGGTTGAAGGGATTAGGGTTTAGGGACAAGGTTTAGGGTTAGGGTTGAGGGATTAGGGTTTAAGGTATAGTGTTGAGGGTTTAGGGATAGGGTAGGGTTGAGGGATTAGAGTGAAGGGTTGAGGGATTAGAATTTGGCGTTGAGGATTTAGGGTTTAGGATCAGGGTTGAAGGTCGAGGGATTAGAGTTAAGGGTTGAGGGATTAGGGTTTGATGTTGAGGGTTGAGGGTTGAGGTTCGAGGGTCAAGGGTTTAGGGATAGGGTTGAGGGTCGAGGAATTAGGGTTAAAGTAGAGTGTGGAGGGATGACGGATGATAGATTAGGGTTGAGGGTTGAGGGATTAGGGTTTGATGTTGAGGGTTGAGGGTTTAGGGTTAGGGTTGAGAGATGAGGGATCAGAGTTAAGGGTTGAGGGATTAGGGTTTGACGTCGAGGGCTGAGGTTCGAGGGTCAAGGGTTTAGGGATAGGGTTGAGGTTGAAGGGATTAGGGTTTAGGGACAAGGTTTAGGGTTAGGGTTGAGGGATTAGGGTTTAAGGTATAGTGTTGAGGGTTTAGGGATAGGGTTTAGGGTTGAGGGATTAGAGTGAAGGGTTGAGGGATTAGAATTTGGCGTTGAGGGTTTAGGGTTTAAGGTATAGTGTTGAGGGTTTAGGGATAGGGTTTAGGGTTGAGGGATTAGGGTTTGACGTTGAGGGTTGAGGGTTGAGGTTCGAGGGTCAAGGGTTTAGGGATAGGGTTGAGGGTCGAGGAATTAGGGTTAAAGTAGAGTGTGGAGGGATGACGGATGATAGATTAGGGTTGAGGGTTGAGGGATTAGGGTTTGATGTTGAGGGTTGAGGGTTTAGGGTTAGGGTTGAGAGATGAGGGATCAGAGTTAAGGGTTGAGGGATTAGGGTTTGACGTCGAGGGCTGAGGTTCGAGGGTCAAGGGTTTAGGGATAGGGTTGAGGTTGAAGGGATTAGGGTTTAGGGACAAGGTTTAGGGTTAGGGTTGAGGGATTAGGGTTTAAGGTATAGTGTTGAGGGTTTAGGGATAGGGTTTAGGGTTGAGGGATTAGAGTGAAGGGTTGAGGGATTAGAATTTGGCGTTGAGGGTTTAGGGTTTAGGATCAGGGTTGAAGGTCGAGGGATTAGAGTTAAGGGTTGAGGGATTAGGGTTTGATGTTGAGGGTTGAGGGTTGAGGTTCGAGGGTCAAGGGTTTAGGGATAGGGTTGAGGGTCGAGGAATTAGGGTTAAAGTAGAGTGTGGAGGGATGACGGATGATAGATTAGGGTTGAGGGTTGAGGGATTAGGGTTTGATGTTGAGGGTTGAGGGTTTAGGGTTAGGGTTGAGAGATGAGGGATCAGAGTTAAGGGTTGAGGGATTAGGGTTTGACGTCGAGGGCTGAGGTTCGAGGGTCAAGGGTTTAGGGATAGGGTTGAGGTTGAAGGGATTAGGGTTTAGGGACAAGGTTTAGGGTTAGGGTTGAGGGATTAGGGTTTAAGGTATAGTGTTGAGGGTTTAGGGATAGGGTTTAGGGTTGAGGGATTAGAGTGAAGGGTTGAGGGATTAGAATTTGGCGTTGAGGGTTTAGGGTTTAGGATCAGGGTTGAAGGTCGAGGGATTAGAGTTAAGGGTTGAGGGATTAGGGTTTGACGTTGAGGGTTGAGGGTTGAGGTTCGAGGGTCAAGGGTTTAGGGATAGGGTTGAGGGTCGAGGAATTAGGGTTAAAGTAGAGTGTGGAGGGATGACGGATGATAGATTAGGGTTGAGGGTTGAGGGATTAGGGTTTGATGTTGAGGGTTGAGGGTTTAGGGTTAGGGTTGAGAGATGAGGGATCAGAGTTAAGGGTTGAGGGATTAGGGTTTGACGTCGAGGGCTGAGGTTCGAGGGTCAAGGGTTTAGGGATAGGGTTGAGGTTGAAGGGATTAGGGTTTAGGGACAAGGTTTAGGGTTAGGGTTGAGGGATTAGGGTTTAAGGTATAGTGTTGAGGGTTTAGGGATAGGGTTTAGGGTTGAGGGATTAGAGTGAAGGGTTGAGGGATTAGAATTTGGCGTTGAGGGTTTAGGGTTTAGGATCAGGGTTGAAGGTCGAGGGATTAGAGTTAAGGGTTGAGGGATTAGGGTTTGATGTTGAGGGTTGAGGGTTGAGGTTCGAGGGTCAAGGGTTTAGGGATAGGGTTGAGGGTCGAGGAATTAGGGTTAAAGTAGAGTGTGGAGGGATGACGGATGATAGATTAGGGTTGAGGGTTGAGGGATTAGGGTTTGATGTTGAGGGTTGAAGGTTTAGGGTTAGGGTTGAGAGATGAGGGATCAGAGTTAAGGGTTGAGGGATTAGGGTTTGACGTCGAGGGCTGAGGTTCGAGGGTCAAGGGTTTAGGGATAGGGTTGAGGTTGAAGGGATTAGGGTTTAGGGACAAGGTTTAGGGTTAGGGTTGAGGGATTAGGGTTTAAGGTATAGTGTTGAGGGTTTAGGGATAGGGTTTAGGGTTGAGGGATTAGAGTGAAGGGTTGAGGGATTAGAATTTGGCGTTGAGGGTTTAGGGTTTAAGGTATAGTGTTGAGGGTTTAGGGATAGGGTTTAGGGTTGAGGGATTAGGGTTTGACGTTGAGGGTTGAGGGTTGAGGTTCGAGGGTCAAGGGTTTAGGGATAGGGTTGAGGGTCGAGGAATTAGGGTTAAAGTAGAGTGTGGAGGGATGACGGATGATAGATTAGGGTTGAGGGTTGAGGGATTAGGGTTTGATGTTGAGGGTTGAGGGTTTAGGGTTAGGGTTGAGAGATGAGGGATCAGAGTTAAGGGTTGAGGGATTAGGGTTTGACGTCGAGGGCTGAGGTTCGAGGGTCAAGGGTTTAGGGATAGGGTTGAGGTTGAAGGGATTAGGGTTTAGGGACAAGGTTTAGGGTTAGGGTTGAGGGATTAGGGTTTAAGGTATAGTGTTGAGGGTTTAGGGATAGGGTTTAGGGTTGAGGGATTAGAGTGAAGGGTTGAGGGATTAGAATTTGGCGTTGAGGGTTTAGGGTTTAAGGTATAGTGTTGAGGGTTTAGGGATAGGGTTTAGGGTTGAGGGATTAGGGTTTGACGTTGAGGGTTGAGGGTTGAGGGATTAGGGTTTGACGTCGAGGGCTGAGGTTCGAGGGTCAAGGGTTTAGGGATAGGGTTGAGGTTGAAGGGATTAGGGTTTAGGGACAAGGTTTAGGGTTAGGGTTGAGGGATTAGGGTTTAAGGTATAGTGTTGAGGGTTTAGGGATAGGGTTTAGGGTTGAGGGATTAGAGTGAAGGGTTGAGGGATTAGAATTTGGCGTTGAGGGTTTAGGGTTTAGGATCAGGGTTGAAGGTCGAGGGATTAGAGTTAAGGGTTGAGGGATTAGGGTTTGATGTTAAGGGTTAAGGTTCGAGGGTTTGATGTTGAGGGTTGAGGTACATTTCGGTGTGACATTTAAATTGTCTTGCCGATATACACTGTAAAGGTTATTTTGTGGACTTTCAAGGATTTTTTCACCTGTGTTAATGTTCAACTTGTTTCGCTCTGCATCAAGGGATTACGGTTTGACGTTGAGGGCTGAGGTTCGAGGGTCAAGGGTTTAGGGATAGGGTTGAGGTTGAAGGGATTAGGGTTTAGGGACAAGGTTGAGGTTGAGGGATTAGGATTTAACATTGAGGGTTGAGGGTCAAGGGATCAGAGTTGAGGGTTTAGGGTTTAGAGATCTATAGGAGGACAAAACGCGAGCGCGTTATAGCGCGAGCGCGTTATAACGCGAGCGCGTTATAACGCGCTCGCGTTTTGTAATTCTACTAAAACGGTAAAAAAGTGGTTACCCCTGTGATCCAGGCCCACATGCTCTGTTTTCTTACTGATTCTGCGCGTGCTCCGACAAAAAAGAAGTGCTTTCATGCTATTGGGAAGTTCACATGCACATTTGACACATTGTACCACCTTTGCATGATCTTTCCACCACCTTTTCTGCTTTGCCAACTTGAGAAGGAGGAAATAACATAGTTTTCAAACCAAATTTGATATATATCTATACAAGTTTCAATTTTTGTAGTATTGCAATGTTAATTTTGATTCAATTTTAAGAATTTAACATTGAAAAGGAAGCAAGTGGTGAAAAACTCAAATTGTTGAGGAGTTTGATGCAAGAAGATAAAAACACTACATAATTGGGTACTCTCTCCATTCAAATCTTCGTTTTTTAGGTATGTCAAGTCTTTACATGCATGTTCTTTACATTTTCCTTATTTCGGATTGAATTACTTTATCATGCATTATCATACATGTTTAAAATAGACACATTTTCAATCAAGAAAGCAACCTACAATCTCACATGATGCCATGTATATTTTCTACACTTGGGCTCTTTAATAATTATGTGTAATAAACAAACCTTAGTTCATACCATGATGTCAAACTATACAAGAATAAATCCTTACAACATTAAAAAAATACAATCCCACTATTATCATGTATTCATTTCTTAGGAACTAATATTGGTCTCTTTATCATGCTACAGACAAATTCTCCGTCATGCCGAGGAAACGATCAAGAATTAAACCAACACAGGAAGAGATAGAAGCTAAGAATGCAAAGAAAGCAATGGCTATGAGGGAACTTCGTGAGAAGAGGAAATTGGACACGATAAATGAAGACATACCAATTGAAGAGGAACCACAACCATCACAAAGAGATATGGTATTGGCGGCACAAAGAGAATGAATGCAAAAACTTCGTGGTACGAGAGATTTAAATACCATAGTTGGAGACACATCCTTTATCGCAAGACAACATGTAGGGACACCATCTACCACATCTCAAGTTGAGAGTACATCATCACTCACATGTGATGAAGGAGGTACGCCATCGTTCCCACCTCAACCTCAAGGTATGTCATCTATTCCATCTTCGATCGAAGGTATGCCATCTAACCCATCTCATTTAAATATTGATGAAATTCATAATGTTGAGATGAATTTACCTAACTTGACACCACCTAGAATTTTGCATAGAAAGCCAAAGTATTTGATTGATATTGATGAGAATATTTTGCAGCCAATGGAAGGTAAGATTCCAAAACGCACTTGTAGAAGATATGCTAATAAGATTTGGAGATTGTTCTTTGAAAAGTTAAATGAGACTGCAAGATGTCAACTATTCGTTGAAATGATGCGAAGTATAAAGTATAGGTCTATCATGAAGATTCTTGGGTTGAGAACATCAGAGGCTTCAAGTGAAAAATCTATTGTCAAGAATCTAATGAGTGCGTATGAGAGTGTGGGTAACACCTCACGCACAAAAGATAGTAATGCAACACGGCGTGTGATTACATCGACTATAGTAAGTAGTCAAACGAGGAAAGCTCGTCTTATTAGAAAGACAAGTCAAAAATTGAGAATTAATAGGAAAACTTTATCAAGAGCCATTGGAAGACGCCAAAGAATTGAGGACACTAATGCCAATGAATTATGGGCGTTCTCGGGGAGACTACCACGAAAAGATAAACCAATTGTTGAAGCATTGAGGTCACTAATTGAAGACTTTTGGAAGAATTACACAAGGGTAACTCCGAATCAAAGGGATGTGGTAAGAAGGAGAATTGGTAGTCAGAACCGCGAGCCACATCCAAAGCATTTTTTGGATGAGACTCAAACACAGTTTTATGGTAAATTTCTAGAGAAGTATCCTCAAATTAAAATTTGTCAAAGATATTTTGAAATGCTAAAACCTTTCTATGTTAAGATAAATCACACACGCACTACTTGTTGTTGTAGATTACATATTGAATTTTCTAACCATTTTGATGCTTATAGGTCTATATGTTTAGATATGCATACTAACAATGATTTGCAGGGTTGTGCCATATGTGCCCCACCAACATCTTCAAGAGATTTCATATCAAGAATTTTATGTGAAAGAGAGGAAGGTCAAATATTCTACAAGAAATTATGGTTGGATGGCACATGTCATCGTTGCGGTGGCTTGCAACATTTGCCAATATGTGAACATATGGAAATAACACATGCGGTTGGAAATGAACTAGTAGAATTTGGCAAGTATAAAACAGTGGCATACAATACAAAAAATGGTAAAGAAGCAAAGAGGTGTGAATTAGTTATTGAAAAGATTCCAGTGTATCAGTTTATGCCTATATTTCGTGACAGCATAGTGTATGAGTATGCAAGACATGCCCATAGAGCTCGATGGTTGGACTTGCAATTCAAGTTATGCAAGGACACATTTCCAGTTGGTAGCATTGTTTCAGTCGTCGACTTTGCAGAGAACTACAGTCTACAGCCACAGCGTGAGGTGCAATCACAATATTACAACTCCACACAGGTTTCTATATTTGTGCACATCGCATTCATTCATGCGAATGATAGTACAGAGGATGACAGAAAGATCATAAGGGAGTATCATTTCTATATTAGTGATGATCGCACGCATTCTACGGAGTTTGTGCAAGGTTGCTTTCAGGTGTTCTATAATGATTTGGCTAGAAGGGGCATATCGTTCAGTCAGCATATCATATGGTCGGATAATTGTGCATCACAATTCAAGAACTCGCGGAATTTCTATTGGCTGAGTAGGAGGCATAATTTTACAGGTATTCAACATATGTGGAACTTTTGTGAGGCCGGGCATGGAAAGGGGGAGCATGATGGTGCAGGAGCATGTATCAAAAGAGCCATAGCACGAGAAGAGTTAAAGTATAAAGACAATGCAAAGTTGACAGATGCAAAATCGATTGTCGAGTGGTGTAATGCTTCCATGGGTCCAGGTAATGAAGGTAAGTCTTTAGTTCGTAGATTTTTTTGGTTGATAGATGATACTAACATTGCACCATATGAGGATTGTTGTACACTGACAGGATCAAATGAGATGCACTCTTTCAGAAGTTCAATTGCAGGTTCATGGAGTATCCATACACGAAAGATGTCATGCTTTTGTTCTTCCTGTACAATTCAAGTCTGGGATGAGTGCGAGTCAAAGGAGTGGGTTGACGAATGGCAGTTAAGTTATCTTAGCCCACTTGACACATATCGACCCCCGACGGCACTGGAACTAACACAGATGGAATCGTCAGTTGACTTTGACCACATATCAGATTTAGTTCAACCAGGTAATATAGGGCACATATATGCATCTAATTTCATCTAGTTCAACCAGGTAATGTCATCTTACTTTGTAGTGTTTTTGTAATGTTGACTAATTTCATCTAATTTGCTACACATATCAATGTAGGACACGTATATGCAGTTATTGCAGATGAAGATAATGAAGAGGGAACAGATTATTACTTATGCCGTTGTGTTGAGGCCAAAAAGAAATTGGAGGCCCCTGTTACAGATGGAGAAAACATCGAATACCCTACAGGATCAGTGGTTATTACTGGAACATGGCTTAGAAGGTACCCACATAAGAGTGTTAATATTTGGCTATTTCAGGACTTTGACATGCATCGAAAGATTCTTCATTACTCGAACCTTGTCGTGGCA
This sequence comes from Cunninghamia lanceolata, assembly GCA_027924645.1. Taxonomy (NCBI): domain Eukaryota; kingdom Viridiplantae; phylum Streptophyta; class Pinopsida; order Cupressales; family Cupressaceae; genus Cunninghamia; species Cunninghamia lanceolata. The sequence goes on along the minus strand of BSBN01000286.1, from coordinate 1,104,973 downwards.
TCCAATGTTCATTTGATAAAGTATCGGGGTAGACCTTTGAACAAAATATTGTGGAAGGTGCGTGAGTCTGACCATGAAGCAATACTTGACACAATAAAGAGTAGAGCAGATCCAGATGGTTCATTGGATTAATTTGTAAGTATTCACATTGATTTTGTAAAGTTATGTTACATTGAGTTGTAAGTATGCACATTAATTTGTAAGGTTTGTCTTTTTTTATTTCCTCCTGCATTTTTACACATATGTACACATTTTTCCATCATCATGTTATGCATTTTTGGTGTCCTGCTCCTGATGCGACCAAACTCATAACTCACCCTACTAGACACCATTTGATGATCTCTCCAACACTCTGGATCCAGGGCGCCCAATCATGATGATGACCTATATACCATTCTCCCAAGGCGCTCATAATGAATGAATGATAAGGAGCACCTTGACCTCTATAATCAAGGTGATTTTAAGTCACTTTGAGTCATTTGGGGTCAGTTTGAGTCTTTGAGTCATGTTGCAAAAAAGTGTCAATGTTGTCAAGTTGCACAAAGCAACCTTTGCATTTTTGGTGTCTTGCTCGTGATACGACCAAACTGACTATTCCAACGCATCCGAATGGGTACATTTATGCTAGGCATGGTCCTATTTCTCACCCAGACATGTCGAAACAGTCGGAGCTACATTGTACCGACGATATCCCTGAAGAGTCCAAAGTGCAAAAAGGCAGCAATCTTTGACGAGATGTTACTCGAAAATCATATCACTTAGAAACATTCCGTCTGAGGCAACGGGATCACGTAGAGTGCCTCTACAATAACCTCTCTCAGTTTTTTATAGCTCTGAGGCATTTGCCCGTCGTGAAAGGTTTTCTGTTGCCCCAAAAATCGTCAGAAGGAGGCAGTGTAAAGTTGCAAAGGGGTGTAACTTTCGTCCTGCTCCTGATGCGACCAAACTGACTGTTCCAACGCGTCCGAATGGGTACATTTATGCTAGGCATGGTCCTATTTCTCACCCAAACATGTCGAAACAGTCGGAGCTACATTGTACCGACGATATCCCTGAAGAGTCCAAAGTGCAAAAAGGCAGCAATCTTTGACGAGATGTTACTCGAAAATCATGTCACTTAGAAACATTCCGTCTGAGGCAACGGGATCACGTAGAGTGCCTCTACAATAACCTCTCTCGGTTTTTTATAGCTCTGAGGCATTTGCCCGTGGTGAAAGGTTTTCTGTTGCCCCAAAAATCGTCAGAAGGAGGCAGTGTAAAGTTGCAAAGGGGTGTAACTTTCGTCCTGCTCCTGATGCGACCAAACTGACTGTTCCAACGCGTCCGAATGGGTACATTTATGCTAGGCATGGTCCTATTTCTCACCCAAACATGTCGAAACAGTCGGAGCTACATTGTACCGACGATATCCCTGAAGAGTCCAAAGTGCAAAAAGGCAGCAATCTTTGACGAGATGTTACTCGAAAATCGTGTCACTTAGAAACATTCTGTCTGAGGCAACGGGATCACGTAGAGTGCCTCTACAATAACCTCTCTCGGTTTTTTATAGCTCTGAGGCATTTGCCCGTGGTGAAAGGTTTTCTGTTGCCCCAAAAATTGTCAGAAGGAGGCAGTGTAAAGTTGCAAAGGGGTGTAACTTTCGTCCTGCTCCTGATGCGACCAAACTGACTGTTCCAACGCGTCCGAATGGGTACATTTATGCTAGGCATGGTCCTATTTCTCACCCAAACATGTCGAAACAGTCGGAGCTACATTGTACCGACGATATACCTGAAGAGTCCAAAGTGCAAAAAGGCAGCAATCTTTGACGAGATGTTACTCGAAAATCGTGTCACTTAGAAACATTCCGTCTGAGGCAACGGGATCACGTAGAGTGCCTCTACAATAACCTCTCTCGGTTTTTTATAGCTCTGAGGCATTTGCCCGTGGTGAAAGGTTTTCTGTTGCCCCAAAAATCGTCAGAAGGAGGCAGTGTAAAGTTGCAAAGGGGTGTAACTTTCGTCCTGCTCCTGATGCGACCAAACTGACTGTTCCAACGCGTCCGAATGGGTACATTTATGCTAGGCATGGTCCTATTTCTCACCCAAACATGTCGAAACAGTCGGAGCTACATTGTACCGACGATATCCCTGAAGAGTCCAAAGTGCAAAAAGGCAGCAATCTTTGACGAGATGTTACTTGAAAATTGTGTCACTTAGAAACATTCCGTCTAAGGCAACGGGATCACGTAGAGTGCCTCTACAATAACCTCTCTCGGTTTTTTATAGCTCTGAGGCATTTGCCCGTGGTGAAAGGTTTTCTGTTGCCCCAAAAATCGTCAGAAGGAGGCAGTGTAAAGTTGCAAAGGGGTGTAACTTTCGTCCTGCTCCTGATGCGACCAAACTGACTATTCCAACGCGTCCGAATGGGTACATTTATGCTAGGCATGGTCCTATTTCTCACCCAAACATGTCGAAACAGTCGGAGCTACATTGTACCGACGATATACCTGAAGAGTCCAAAGTGCAAAAAGGCAGCAATCTTTGACGAGATGTTACTCGAAAATCGTGTCACTTAGAAACATTCTGTCTAAGGCAACGGGATCATGTAGAGTGCCTCTACAATAACCTCTCTCGGTTTTTTATAGCTCTGAGGCATTTGCCCGTGGTGAAAGGTTTTCTGTTGCCCTAAAAATCGTCAGAAGGAGGCAGTGTAAAGTTGCAAAGGGGTGTAACTTTCGTCCTGCTCCTGATGCGACCAAACTGACTATTCCAACGCGTTCGAATGGGTACATTTATGCTAGGCATGGTCCTATTTCTCACCCAAACATGTCGAAACAGTCGGAGCTACATTGTACCGACGATATCCCTGAAGAGTCCAAAGTGCAAAAAGGCAGCAATCTTTGACGAGATGTTACTCAAAAACCGTGTCACTTAGAAACATTCCGTCTAAGGCAACGGGATCACGTAGAGTGCCTCTACAATAACCTCTCTCGATTTTTTATAGCTCTGAGGCATTTGCCCGTGGTGAAAGGTTTTCTGCTGCCCCAAAAATCGTCAGAAGGAGGCAGTGTAAAGTTGCAAAGGGGTGTAACTTTCGTCCTGCTCCTGATGCGACCAAACTGACTGTTCCAACGCGTCCGAATGGGTACATTTATGCTAGGCATGGTCCTATTTCTCACCCAAACATGTCGAAACAGTCGGAGCTACATTGTACCGACGATATCCCTGAAGAGTCCAAAGTGCAAAAAGGCAGCAATCTTTGACGAGATGTTACTCAAAAATCGTGTCACTTAGAAACATTCCGTCTGAGGCAACGGGATCACGTAGAGTGCCTCTACAATAACCTCTCTCAATTTTTTATAGCTCTGAGGCATTTGCCCGTGGTGAAAGGTTTTCTGTTGCCCCAAAAATCGTCAGAAGGAGGCAGTGTAAAGTTGCAAAGGGGTGTAACTTTCGTCCTGCTCCTGATGCGACCAAACTGACTGTTCCAACGCGTCCGAATGGGTACATTTATGCTAGGCATGGTCCTATTTCTCACCCAAACATGTCGAAACAGTCGGAGCTACATTGTACCGACGATATCCCTGAAGAGTCCAAAGTGCAAAAAGGCAGCAATCTTTGACGAGATGTTACTCGAAAACCGTGTCACTTAGAAACATTCCGTCTGAGGCAACGGGATCACGTAGAGTGCCTCTACAATAACCTCTCTCGGTTTTTTATAGCTCTGAGGCATTTGCCCGTGGTGAAAGGTTTTCTGCTGCCCCAAAAATCGTCAGAAGGAGGCAGTGTATTAAGTCAGGATGAAAGCCTATTCACTCTAGGCGCCTGTTTTTGACCAAATCACACATGCGCCTTGAACAACTCTATCTTGAAGGCGCTTTTCTCTAATCTCTGTAACTCTCCAAATCCACTAAGGCGCAAATTTTACCTCTTGGGCTCAAGATATAGGTTCTTCATCCAAGGCGCCAGAATGGTCCAAAGGCGCATTTCACCTCTAACCTCACCTCTGACCTTACTTGGAGGCGCTAAACCTCATCTCATTGCTCTCCTCCATTACAAGCGCTCACTTACCTCAATCTTGGGCGCATACCAACATCCCAACATCCAAATCACCTAGGCGCTCAAAACCTTCAAGACTCAAGGTGCATTTTATGATCAAACAAGGTATCTCCTGAACAAGGCGCTCATAGTCTCATCAGGGCGTTAATCATCATCATGAGCACTCATATTGTTCTAGGCGCACAGTTATCTCTGGAATGCTCAAGGCGCACATACCCTTCTCTAGGCTAGTTTACACTTATTCAAGGCGCTCATTCCAAACTTACATGAACTACTCATTACAAGACGCACAAACTAGATGATCCTAGGGCATAAGGGCACTCATAGGAGTTGTTATGTGTCATTTTGGCCAAGGTTTTCTGGAGCAGTGAAGACATTAGGAAGGGGATGATCGTTTGGATAGTTTTGAATGCTTTATTTCTCCTTGTTTAAACTAGGCGCTCACTGAGGATTGGAGTAGCCTTTGCACCCTCACATCACGTTAATCGGCGTTTCAGAGGCAATCATAGTATAGGAAGATTTGCGCCTTGAAGAAGAGAGTTATCTGGTGAGTGCTTAGGAGTTCTGGCGCCTAGGGGAAAGGTCTAGGTAGAGCGCCTTCAGACTTTCACAGTGAAGTGCCTTAAGGAGTTGGATGATGTTTTTGCCTAGAGTGGAGATGATGTTTTTAGCGCCTTAAGGATGATGATGGAGCGCTTTGGAGTCAGGTTAGTCTGGAGCACCTTAAGAAGGTAAAGCACTTCAAATGTAAACACAAGTGTTTTGAGCGCCCTAATGAGAAGTTGTCTTGGCACCATAAGTCGTTCAAACGAAGATATGCGCCTTGGATAGTTGCAAAGACCTAATTTAGCGCCCAAGGTTGGAAGACTCTTTGTGAGCGTCCAGTGTTTGAAAGCTCTTTGTGTTTGGTGCATTAAAATGAATTTGGCACCTAAATAGTATTGAAACACTCAACTGAGCGCCTAAAGCCCATGAGAGAAGTGATATGCGCCTTGATAGGAATATCATGGAAGATGAGTTTACTGAATGGCACCTTGAATGACTTGGTTGATTAAGTGTTTTAGCACCTAGATATGGGATGAATCATTGAGCGCCTTTGGTTGAGATGATGTCAGCACCTTTGAGATTATAACACCTTGGAGTCAAGTTCGAAGGAGCACCTTGAGAAGGTAAAACACTTCAAATGTTTTCAAGGAATTGGAGAAGTCACTTAGTGCCTAGAATGAATTCTAGAGCAAGAGGGTTGGAGCGCCTTGAGCTTCAAGTCAGATATGCGCCTAGACCTCTACCCTTTAGCAAGTTGAAGCCCTCTGAGCCTTGACAACGTGAGAATGCCTTATAGTGAATATGCGCCTTGGGCAAGGTTGAATACAAAGTTGAGGAGTATATCATAATGAGTAAGTGCACTGTAGGGTTAGATGATAAAGACTAGTGCCTTGAGTGTCTTGGTCAAAATTTTGACGTGAGAAGTCTTGCAAGATCAAACCCTGGAGTGCGCCTTAGAGAGAACCTATTGATCCTTTGCTTTGACAAGATTTGGGCGCCAGAATGATCCTTAATAAATGGAATGTATCTACACCAATTTTGCACCTTTAGGGAAGTGATGGTGGCCAGAATGATCCTTAATCTCATGTTTGTGCGCCTAGGTCTAGAAGCAAGATTTGAGCGCCTTAGGATAGGGTTTTTTGCACCTTGTCTTGGAGAGTGAATTTGCGCCTTGGATGATGTTGAAGCGCCTTGGGATGAAATGCGCCCAAACTTATAGAGGGCCTTCAGTGAGGGAGTTGAAGAGAGTGCTTAGAGGAAGGATAGCCTTAAGATCAAACTAAGTACTTAGAAACCTAAGATTAGCGCCTTATTTGAAGTTATACACCTATTCTGGCGCCAGAGAGTGAGTTTGAGTGTGAAGAAGTGAATGTCTGCGCCTTGAAGGGGATACAAAGGGAAGATGATGCACCTTGATGGGTTGATGATGGAAATTTGCGTTTTGGAGCTAAATGTGCGCCTTGAAGGAGATAGTGCATAGAGGTACAATGAATCTTCCGGAGAACATGGATAGACAACTAAGTCTCCAACTTGAGTCTTCTAAGTGAATTGGATAATGAAGAGAGTCTAGTCATTTTGGGCGCTAGTATCAGGATGAATCATCCAAAATGGGTGCCTAGAACTAGAAGGCGCCAATGCATGAGTTCAAGGATCCTCCATTGGAGCGCCTAGCCCAGATGGCTATAGATTGAAAGTTTTAAAGCTAAGTGATGTCTCTTACGTGAATTCCTAGCCCAGGTGCATGTGTTGGGAAAAACTCTTTGGCTCTGGCGCCTAGAATTGGGAGCTTTGTAAGATGCACCAATTGATGAAACATTTCCATTTTGCGCCTAGAATAGAACTCTCTCACATAGTTGAAATTGACTTGATAGAAGGAGATAAGTCTTAAGGACTAGTTTGGTGCCTCACTTGCCTATCTCACCTTTGAAATGTGCTTTGGTTGATGATCATCATTGATGGAACCTAGTGAAATGTAAAGCTATTTGCATCTCCAGAGGATCAAAATTGGATTAGGAGATCATCCTTGCAGTTGAGATTGACAGAGAAGTGTTAAAGGAATCACTTCAAATGGGCGCCTAAGCTAGTTGAGGCGCATATCAATTCCACTGTAACTCCAGACTGACGCTTAGGATCCAGTCATCTCCTAAGGCGCAGTTCCATTCACCCATGACCTCGCTTGGCGTCTAAAACTTGGAAACTCCTTTGGAAAGCTCCTGTTGCGCCTAGAAGATGAGTTTGGGATATCAACTTGCAAAAGGCTTAGAAACTCTTCAAAGATGTTAGGCACAATCCCATGGCACTGGAGCTCAGTTTTGGCGCCTTCAAGGAATAGCACATGAAGGAACTTGGGAGGTCAGGTGCTTGTAAAAGGGAACACCTTGGAACATCTTCCAGGGGTTGAAGTAGTAAGAAAACATCAAGTGAGTCTAGGCGCACTCCCTTGTGTGAACAGTTTAGCTCTGGCGCCTAGCCACAGAGTGAGCCAGAAGAAGTAGTTTGGACATTAGAAGATAGGCGCTCATTCTATAATGAAGCATTCCACCTTCCTAATCAACAAAGACTTGCAAGAATTGACAAAGGAAGCTAAGGCGCACCTTCTACTTGTTTCCACCTCCAGAATGCGCCTAACCTTGAAAGGGGATTCAAAGATGTTTGTTAGACCTTTTCACTCAAGGCACTCACCTTAGGCGCACTTTCTAAGTCCTTGTCACCTCAAGGAAACACCTAGTTTGGAAGGCGCTTGCCCTGTTCTCCACTCCTTTCAATTGGCGCCTAGAACACAGAATGCATGAAAGGAGCGCCTAGACTCCAGAGGGCTGATTTGGGCGCCTAGCATTTAAAACACTTTCATAATGATGATGTTTTGGCGCCTACTCTTGGAAACAATCCAGAGCATCCATAAACTCTAATTGGCACCTAATGTTGACAAGGCGCAACTTCAGGAGGAGGTCACCTCAACTTGGCGCCCAAGTCAGAAAAACCTGTAAATCCTTCAAATATGCGCCTACCTTGTGAGGTGATGAGTTGAACATTCCAAATCTTCAAATGTTGCTCAAATAAGGAAGACATTGTAACATCAAGGCTTCAAGGCCTGTCCTTGTATTTCCATTGAATGAGTTGTACTTCATGCTATTGAAAGCATTTTCCATGTAATAAGACATTGCAAGTTGATTGAATCAAGTAACAAGACAAGTACCCAACTCTAATGTTGTTTCATTCAAATAGTTATCTTGATGTATATCTTTATGTTATTGAAGTAGTTGATGAATTGTTAGCAAGTAAAAGTGTTTAAGTAAGGAAAATTTTTCGTAGAACTAGTTGGGTATCTTACACTTACACCATGCCTATCCATCAAACATCACAATGCAATCAAAATCCTAACAACATGCCCATGATCCAAGATCAAGTGCAATCATGCAAAGATATTATCAATCACAAGCCTATTAAGAATGAACTAGAGTCTTCTAGTACCATACTTTTCCATCAAACACCATCATGTAATCCATGGCCTATCAAGCCTATCAAAGAAAATGTAAACATCCTATGTAATACAATAAGACTTTAAATATTTGAAGTAGCCATCTACAAATATCCATTCAAAAGTGGATTTATAATGCAAGTATGGACGCCATCAATAAAAAAGATTTGTATTAACCAAATATCCATATACGCATACATCAATATCTGTCGATATAAGTATAACATATATACAAAATAGCCATATAGGCTTACAAGAATGCCATATAGGCATACAATGTCAACTATGTACAATACAAAATATATGTCCACAAATGCCATATAGGCATACAACAGAGGAACACAATAAAAAGTCATTCCCCTCTAGCTGGTGAAGAGAATAAATCACGAGCAGCCTTTGATCTTCTAGGGGATGGAGACATGCATGTGGGTGGTCTACTACGAACCCGAGGGCTACTTCTCCTATTTAGTTCTTCCTGCACCTTTACCTGTTACAAAAAAAAGTATAGATATTAATATATAGAAATTACATGTTATAAAAAAATGAAACATTTAACAAAATAATCACTTACCGCTAACATATAATCTGTCTGCTCGCTTGCCTCAGTAGCAGGAAAAGGCCCTGGTGATGTCATGTCCTATAGAAACCATCCAGATAGAAATTAAACTTCAAATCAATAATCTTTTGATTTTTCAAAAATAGACAACTATAACAATGAATGTAAATTGAAATTTACTAATCTGCCTCATACCCCTGTCAATGCCATAGAGCTATGAATCGCAGAGGCCACACCCTACTCCATTGCCCTATGAACATGGGGAGGTGTATCCGCAGCCTGCATCATCTGGAAATAAAACAACATTATTCAATTACGAAAACTATAATAGTGATGCAAATCATGGCTCCTAACATACACACACGCTCATCTAAACATGGAAGTACACACAATAAAACACACAAATCACATACAAAAATTTAGTAAGTACAATTCATTCATTAAACTATTTATTTTATTACCTCCGTAAAGCTTTGAAGTCCACCACCGCTGGCAGGTGTTGCCATGAAATCTACAGTGTTAACCTATTCAACATCCAAAATCAGAAATTAGAATACCATTCATATAACGATGCTATTCACATGTAATATTTATAATTGTTTACTAGTTACATACCTCGACAGTAGATGATCTAGTGAAAAATGTAGGTGGAGAACCACTGAAAACTGCATCGACGCTATGACCCTGAAATTTCATTAAAATCATCAATTTAAATTAGTTAATCTTGTATTTCAAAAATAAAATTTAATAAATTAAATTCAATAAACTTGCTAATATTTACCTGAGTATCAAGGCCGAAAGTCTCACTCAGGAGGGTATCTGTCATCGCCATCTGCTCAGCTGCAGATGTAGCCTGTGCACCTGCGTCCTGACTGTCCATGGGGTCATAACCACAGGCTGACCCGCAAGCCTGGCAAGTATGCGGTGGGACCCTACTCCTCGCACTATCTCCCAACCCACTCTGTGTTGCAGGATCGGCATGCTCTATGATGCTCTGGGTCAAGGCACTAATCGACCTCAGTGTATCGACCTCAACACTCTCCTTCACAATGGAAGGAATAGAAACATGCTCGTGGGCTGGTCTACTGATTACTCGTCTCACTACCCGCTGTGGGTCAAGACGTGCCCCTGGTCTATCCTGTGCTGAGCCCCCACCTCTACCCTGGAAGTCCCGCATATCAAAATAGTTTGGCACTTTATTGAGGACAAACTCAGAGTAGAGTTTCCTCAAAAAGTATTGCGGGACCTCATTGTTATTGCATGGAGGATGGTCAAAAACCATCCACCACCTCTGCCCGAAATTGTCCCTTATCGCTTGGTTGTTGCACCAATGGATAGGGAACCTCTTGCATGTAATGGGTGGAGGTTGATTTGTTTGTGGGTTTGTGAAAATTGAACACAAGTCTACTTTTGTAATTTGTAATTTTTTGACATCTTGATATGACAATTTATCTGCATAGTAATCTCTAAACTCTCTCTTTTTATCGGTCCAACTAGTTATTTGCTTGCTAATTGAATTTACATTTGATAACATAGACTCAAGAGATTCGGCAAGCGTAGACCTATGCAAGGTTGAAGTGGAAGGATCTTTCAACCTTGTAATTATATCTTCAATTTGTTTTTTATTGTTTTCAATTTCCCCCATTATATTATCTTGTGTTCCAGGGGCATGTCGAGGAATGAATGGAGGAGGTTGTTGTTCTGCAGGTATTTCTTCCTCAAGATTTTGTGGATTTTGAGGATTTTGAGGAGGAGGAGGAGGTGCATTAACATTTCCTACAATTAATAAAATATGCATCAAAAATCAACACAAAACCTACCTATTTAGGAAGAAATTCAAACAAAAAAACAAAGATAACTCACCCCTTTGGCGTGCTCGACGTTGCGGCGGCATTTCGGCGATGAATCGACAAATCTATTGTGTTGAATGGTGTTTTGTAGAACGCGAGCGCGTTTTTGAAGGGTTTTAAGCCGCGGCAGAGGAAAAACTCACAACGAAATAAGATAAAATGAAATGACAGCATTTTTTTTATATATATAAAGCGCTTTATAACGCGCTCGCGTTATGGCTCGGCAATGACGAGCCTTAGGCTTGTCATTGCCAAGCCATAACGCGAGCGCATTATAACGCGAGCGCGTTATAACGCGCTCGCGTTATGCCTAAATTTTTTTTGAAAATTTTTTGGCCACTTTTTGGCCCCCCATCTTTTTGCACTTACCCCCATGCATCCTTTGATTTTGACATACCATCTATATAGGGGAAGATTGAAATATCCAATGCAAATTGAATGGTGAAGAGAGCTTGATTGTTCTTCTTTTTGTCTTCTTTCAACTGAGTTCATTGATTTGTTGTCAAAGCACTCAAAGCATTCTAATCTACAAGTTCAGTGTATCCTACTACTAATTCTTAAAGATCTTGGGATAATAGTAAGGTCTTTATTTTGATACTCCAGTATTCATAGTTGTCTCCTGTAAACAACGGAAGCTGGAAAGGAAAGTTGCTGCCACTAGCCATTGGAGATAACTAATAAGTTGAAACTTGTCACCTACAAAATAAAATTCTTGCAACTTGCTCTGATACCAATTGAAAGAAATTAAACAACACTTACACTATACGGAACTAAAATATTAAATCTATCACATTCATATACTACTCATTGACAAAAAAACACACTGAATTAATAATTCTCAAAATCTAAATCTGTTATTCATTACACATTTTTAAAATAGGGATCACACTTATGTAAACTATGAGTTTTTCAGTAGTCTAAAACTAAAAACAAGCACTACAGTTAAAGCAATTTTAAAAACAAAAAATCTAAAAATAAAACTCTAAGAAAACTGTGTATACATGCAATTCCATGTAAATACATGCAAATTATTAAAAAGTAAAAATAAAAATAGAAAAATAGAAAAACAAAGATGGGTGTTGATCATGCATGCCTTGCATGCTTTCATTATGTACCTACACAGTAGCTGCCACATTTGTCCGTATATTCGAACCCATTTCCTCAGTCAACCAGAAGTGGGCAAACCAAACCATTTGCATCATCCTTGTCATTGGCATGGGAACCCTCAGATCTCCACCCACCAACATCTGATTGATTGAGATTTCAAAATTTTATCCAATTTTTTTATATTTGTACGGTGCAGTACGTCTACAGTAGTATTCTCTCTCTACCTAAGGCTAGATTTTTATTATTATTATTTTGCGGCTGATTGTTTCAAATTTATACATAGATATTTCTTTGAATTCTGGTTCTGGGAATTTTCTAACATTCATTTTGTCTAGATTCCTTGAATAGTATATGTGATTGGGCTCAACCTATAGATTTAATGTCGGTGTTGTGAAACAAATCATCAATTTTTTTGGTATGTTTGAAATGAAACCACTATAATTTTCTTGAAAGCCCCAAACTTCTAGTTTCACCTTTAACATGGGGTCATTTACAAAAATATGTTTCACACACAGCCCCTTGAAAATTCACCTATCCATTTATTAAAGATATGTTTTAGAGACAACCCTTTAAAAATTCATCTTTAACATGGGGCCATTTACAAACATATGTTTTACAAACAACCCCTTGAAAATTCACCTTTTAACATGGGACCATTTACAAAGAAATGTTTTAGAGGCAATGCTTCAAGAATTCATCTTTAACATGGGGCCATTTACAAACATATGTTTTATAGATGACCCCTTGAAAATTCACCTTTTAACATGGGACCATTTATAAAGATATGTTTTAGAGACAACCCTTTAAGAATTCATCTTTAACATGGGGCCATTTACAAACATATGTTTTACAGACAACCCCTTGAAAATTCATCTTTTAATATGGGGCCATTTACAAAGAATTTTCTAAGACAACCAACCCTTTAAGAATTCACCTTTAACATGGGACCATTTACAATTATTGCATTATATATGTTGATACCCTTTGGATAAATAGGCTTCAAAATAGAAAGATGGTATCCTACCATTTCTACTTGAAAAGCATTTCCAAGGGATCACATGTGCTCTGTCCTGGTAGAAGTGCCACGTGTGTGGCCCACATCAAATCCTAACACAAGCTCCATTTCATGAGGCTCCAGCAAAGCCAGCTAATCTAGACCAATCCATACCAAGTTCCACTTTTTACATTGTAAAATTCCTAGATATCCTGATCTTCCTTGGGGAGGTTTTCATTAGAACACTTGACCATAGCCCTAAGTCTATCACATTTAATGGAACACTTGCTGCAACTGTGTTTATGCAGTTAAGCTTAGTTTTGGTATCCCGTGATGGCCAATACTTCTATGTTTCAGGAAATGCCCCTTCAATTGTCATGGACCTAGTAAAGGTAAAATTTGAAAACAGTTAAATCAATAGGAAGGTTATGCACATAGCCACATTTTCTACTTGAAACTGAAAAGTACTTTGATTCCACAAATTCTAGTTCAATATCATAAAAAAGTTAGGATATGGTTGCCCATGCACCCTTTGGCATACAACATTCAAAATTTGATCATTTGGGCATATCCTAATCATTTTCTCATGTATAAGTGGACAATAAACTTGATTAACTTGTCTGGTAGGTACCCCCAAACTAGAATTTCCCAAATTTGATGGTATTGATCCTACCAATTAGATATATTTAAGGTTCTAGACCAATATTCCAAATACATAGTAAACTATATAAAGTTCCCCATGATCAAAATCTCTTTAGTGCTTCTTTCAAAGTAGAAAATGAAGCCATTCAATGGTTAGATATAAAACTCAAGATTCCTTTCTCACATGGGAAAAGTTTTGCAAATGGAAGTCCTTAGCTAAAATTCTATATATCTGGTTATATGTGTTTGATTCAATGTAATGTATTAACATTCATACTCGAGCTCTTTGGATCAATCTAGTTAAGTGCATATTTAATCTATTCATAATTAATTAGAATCCTAAAAATTATCATGTGTTCATTTATGTTCAATCATCATGTTCTAGCTCGCTAATTCATTTACTAGTTTAAATGTTGATTTACATGTTTCAATTTGTATTTGTAAATTTTTTAATTATTCTAAATCAACATTAGGTAAAGTTCATTTTTCTTGAGTCATGTGTTCATTCAAATTAAAGGACTTAATTAATTTTTGTGCACAACACGCGTGCATTGATATGGATATGCTTTGGACACATACTGATTCTGAGATTCAGAGATTGAGGTAGATTCTAGATGACCCTTCTACCACTGGGGTCTATAAAAGTAATTGTAATATGATTTTACAGGGTTTGATCACTATTAGATAGTCATTAGGAGGTCTCCATGCTTATTCTAGGGAGACATTAGCAGTCATCCTTGCCCAGATGAGGGATCAAGTATCAGGTGATGTTCCTTTGAGTACAGTCCAAAGTAGAGTGCCAAAGGAAAAAATCAAAAATCAATGTTTTCCCCAGTACTCCACTAGATCTCAGGTCAGGCATATCAGGTGACTAGGTGCATATGCCCTAGGATGGCACCTTTGATATATCCACAATTTCTTTTTGCTCACGTTCGTTATCCAAACAATGATTAGATTCCATGTTATATTTTGCACAACAGTGCGTTGAGGTCCATTTAGGCCTCAACGTTAACTATTTGGATTTACCAGGTCATTTGGGGTAGGGTCATGGTGGGGTTTGTGATAGGGATGCTTATCGTCATACAAATAGGTAGCCCATAGATTACAAGATCTTGGTTGGGTAGATGATGTCTTTCATCTCTCCATCCATTACCCCTATTGCCAATGAGGTTGTCATTGCTTCCCAATGGGATGTAATTGATAGTATTGTTGATATTGTAGTAGAGGCTCAACAAATATCTACAAATCATGTGGGTCAAAAGTTGATGTGACAATCACATATGTCATCTATTGATCTATATGCATATGATGTGGCAGGTATCCCATCTCTGGATGATATAGATCACATTGCATGGGATGCCCAAATTTGGAGGGATACCAGTTATAGATTGTCTGATGACTTGATGATGGCATATCGTGTGATCTCATCGTGATTGGGGATCCCATTAGCAGATGTTGCTTCATTTGTGGCTCAATCTTAGCATTTTGATATAGATCCTACAGTTAGATCATCTGGAGGGGCACATGAGCCACTTACCTACCGCCATTCTACCGATTCATCACAGGTGCATCCATAGGCTAATGCTACTCCAAGGGCCTAGTCATCTACAGTTGCTCCAGGTGCCCAGACATCTGCAGCTGCTCTAGGTGCCCAAACATTTGTAGCTGCTCTAAGTGCTCAGACATCTATTGATACACTCAAGTAGGCTGTGAGAGGTCTAGGTTTATGGAGATGCTCTCTTCAGTGTCGATGCCATTTCACTTGCATAGTCCGCTACACACATCATTAATAGACCTAGTCCAGGGTAGGACTATAGAGGAGCTAGTAGATTATATTATTACAAAAGGTGACATTAAGGATGTAGCTCTGGCGACTCAGGTACATATATATGTACATATAATTTTTAAGTATTTTAAGTTTTAAATTTAAATACATGTAGTTTGTAACTTCATTGACACCACATACAACACAGTTTTATAAATTAAATATAACTCAAAATTAATTTTCTTTTTTTATGTATTCATGCATATGTGTGTAGGTGGAGGTAGCACATGTGACTCCTAGTTTGAGGGGAGAGCGCGTACACACACGTTCAGATTTGCCTAAGCATATCAATGGATAGGGGAACTTTAATTTTCATCTAAGTTAATACATATATATGTACACATGTTCACTTGTTCATGTTTGTGTGTTATATAAATTTAATATAATTTTTCATTGATTAAATATGTGTGTGTGTAGGGCTCAACGCATTTATTGGATACTCAAGATTCACGCTTGGATGGTCGCTTGATTAGGAGCCGACATGATGACCCAGAGATTGGAGATGACCTGCACTAGTTTATACACACATGCACATTTATTACATTTTATTTTTATTACATCAACATTCAATGTTTCTTACGTGGGCATTTTATGTTTCTTACATCATGGACATGTTTTATGTTTATTACATAGACATTTTATGTTTATGTTCACTTATATTTCATAAATCTACTCTAGACAGATGATTATATATTGATTCTAGACATTTGAGTTTATCTTTTTGTTTTAGATCTATTGATGTATATGCACATGTGTACACATTTATACATGTTTGAGATATATATATCATAGATGACATTTACAGTGTTTATGACAAGCTTTATGTTTTAGTTCGATGTATATTTGCATTTACATGACTTCTTAAATGATTCATAGATGTTTATATAAATATGTAAATCTCAGATATTTTGTATCCTTCAGCGACATAATTTATGCTTGTACTGTTGATAACTGAGAGGGGGGGTGAATCAGTTATCTTTATTCTTTAACTTTCTTTTCTTTTTAACCAATTAGTATAGCATCAAAACTTATAAGCATAAATGAACATGAGAGCAGAAATAAACTCAATACACATGACACAATATTTTTGACGTTGAAACCCTATTAAGGGAGAAAACCACAGGGTGATTAACCCAAGAATGTATTCTCTGTTAAAAGAATAAGGTAGTACAAAATGACACTTGCCAATTAGGGCTCACGGCCCGAGCACACTGCTCACAAGAGGCTCACTGCCTACAATAGTTTATGGAAGGAATCTAGATATTTGAACTGATGAGAAGCATCCTAATGTGCTTAGGTTCAGTTCTGGTTAAGCTCAAGACACTGATCTACAGCACTTCATTCTTCCTTTGCCTTAGTGCTATTGTTCTGTCACATACTGGACCTCTATGTTTGTTCCCACACTGTTCTCTACTTTTCGTCACACTTTGTAATACACAACACCTTTCTTCTTATCTAAATCCATCTGGTATATATATCCACACCACGAATTTCAACATCTTTTTAGTCGGTAACCGGAATAGTCAGTATTTTCCCAAACTCTAGTCTATCGGTTGAATCCTTGCTTACCAAGTGATGTGTATCACAAAGATAGTTAAAGAGGTCATCAATCATGTCGTCCAATCATGAATGATACCTTAAGAACCTTGATCACCATCAATATCTCATCTGGAATAAGTCTGATGCTCTATCGGTTAGTTCTTCCTCTATCTGCTCTGCCAAACAGGACCACAATACTTAGATGCTCATATCTTTTCACTCTTTCATCACTGGAGGCTCAGTTCCTGGAATCTATCAGTCAAGGTACTCCTCTTGACTTCCCCAAGTCCGCACTTTACAAAGATGCTTCCTCTAAGAGATCCAGACCTGACTGTCAGACCTTGCTGCATGCTCTGTTCTTGCTTACCAGACCAAAGTATTCTTCAATCTGACTTCTGATAAAGACAGACCATGTCCTGCGGATGTGTGGAATGGTCTTTGTTGCCATCAATGACAACACCAATGAAGCCACACATAGTCTCTTGCCAACAATCTCCCCCTTTGGCATTGATGGCAACACTTAGTGAAAAATGACTAAGTGTCACACTACACTCCCCCTTGGCTGATGCTCTATACACTTTTCTGGAGCTCCCCCTTAGCTAGATTCCACATTTTTCACTACTCCTCACCCCCCCTTTGACATCAATGGCAAAGGGTAGGGTCCGCACACCAAAATTCCTAAAAATCCAACTATACTTAGCCGCATAAGTATATATATACATGCTATATTTACATGTATTGAAGTATATCTGCAAAACTTGTCTTTATCTGGACAAATTCTATTGCCCAACTCTGCTTCATCCTCTCCAAAATTGAGATGTGACCACTCAATAGGAATGCAAAAGCTTCTACTCTCTTTAGATCTTTCAGATCACTGGTCCGGGCTGTGGTCTGGGCATTGGTTAAGGCCTCATGCATGATCTCTAACTTAGAGATAATTATTCCTCTAAGTTCACTCATCCTACTTATTATGTTCTTCCTCTCCTTCTCAAGCTTCTTTATCTCATTGATGATTGTAATAGTCTGACATTCCTGGTTTATTATGGAGATGGTGAGAGGATCAAAATTCTGAGAGAGGCTTGACAGTTTATCCTCTTGTTCTTTCAGTTTCTTCTCAATGTCCTTTGTCACTTTAGACCAGGATAAACAAAATTTATATACTTCTCTGCCATCTTTGAGAGCATTTTCTAAGCTCTTTATTCTAGTACCCAAATTTCTCCTATCATTTGTTATTAGCCCTTGAACTTCATAGAATCTCTTATCCAAAAACTCCTTCCGGACCTTTGCTTCCACTGATTTCTCTAAGGAATCAAAATGAGTGCTAATAGAACTAACAAAAGACTTGAGATTACCAGATGAAGAGGCTGAGGAGTCCTTCTGAAAGGATGGCATGATCTTTTCCAACACACCTGATGCTGTCTCTAGCAACTCACAGTCTTCCATGTGAGACTTTAGAAGTTTCTTGTTTGCCTTTGCTTGGGCAAAGGATGCTATCTTCATTGTTTGAACTGGGGAGAGAGAATCAAAGTCGAATGGTCCTTGAAGTAGCTCCAGTTCATCAATCTCCATCATTTCTTTAGATAGGAAATCTTTAACCTTTTCTGCAATGTCTCTTGCTAGAGACGGAGTTTTCTTCCCTTCTGCAGCCTCAGTACTATCACTTGTGGTCTTTTCAGTCTGACCTTCTTCTCTTCCCTTCACTTCTTCTTCTTTCTCCTCTATCTTTCCTTCTCCTTTAGATCCAGAGACTACTAGGGAATCCAAATTTACTTCTCCTTGGACTTCCTCTTCTAGAACAGAGGAGTCCTAGTCCTTGGACTTCTCTTTACTTGCCTCTTCTGTAATTGACTCAGTAGATTCTCCTTTGTCATCCATGGCAGAGGGTTCATCACCTATGTTCTCTTTAATAGGAATATTGAATCTTTTAAAGGCGTTCCAGAGGATCTCTTCTATCTCTTTTGCTATTTTGTCAATTTCTCCAAGCATAAGCTGATTCATTCTAGCTTTTCTCCGGAACTCATCCTTGCAATCTTTGAAGATCATATTCATTTTCTTCGGAGTGATTGAAGGATGTAGCTGAATAGCTATCTGTTCATGAATCTCAAGATCCTTTGCCTTAGCATTATTCTTCCTTATTTCTAATTCCTTTTCTAGGCTTTTGGGAATGAGAGATATGATTTCAATAAAAACTTTATTGTAGATATTCAGATACCTGACTGTAGCTTCTTGCAAGATCTTCTGGTCAGCTTCATTATACTCATCATAGAACTTAGTCATTAGTTTTAGGTTCCCATCCACAGTAACTGATTTGATGATATCATCAATGTGAAGTGTGGGCTTTTCAACAAATTCCTCTGCCTTCTCTTCTTTGTCTTGACCTGTAGAGGGTTCACCGGATGTTTTCTTCTTCTTCATTTTCTTGACCTCTTTATCTAATTCAGTCTCTTCATCATCCTTTTGACTGGCATAAGACCTTGTGGCCTTTGTCTTGGTTCTCTTCTCCCCTTTACTAGATGATTTTGCTTCTGATTTTGATGCCTTTGAGCTCTTATCAGTGGTAGGTGCAGACCTCTTAGAGGATCTGGTCTGGGAGGGGGCTTCTACCAGATCACTTTCCTTTTCTGCTTTTTCCTTCTCTTTCTCTGCCCTTTCCATCTTCTCTCTGTTAGCATCAAGTGCCTCTTTTGATATTCCATATCTCTTGGCAACTTGTTCAACTTCCCTTCTTACTTTCCTCTTGATTTCAAGCTATCTAAGTTCAACATGAACTTTTACACTCAGCTCTTGAAAGGTTTCAAATCTTTCTGCCTTAGGGTCTTTGGGCTGACTCAGCAGATGTTGGATATGCAGTTCTAGGATTTTCTCATCAGTTTCATACCCCATTGGCATGATCCAGACTGTCCTTGGCTCCACTGCCTCCATTAGGCATTGATCAGTGTCTACCATGAAACACACTGTATCTTTGTACTTCTCAACCAATGATTGGGGAATTCTTTCTCTGGTTTGTATTATATTTTGAAAGTTTTTGAAGTAACCCCACAGAGCTGTATTTCTTGCCTTAGCATCCTAAGCCCATGCAAGTAATCTCTGATTTGAATTGCAACAAGTCTGTCATTCTGCCATACCCAACCACTAGATCTGGGCAGCTCATTCATAAAGTAGAAGAACAAACATAGTATTAGCCCACCATACTTGAAAGAGTTCTTTTTTTCCTTCTTGATCTTTTGTAGATTTTCCATTAGTTGGCTCAGAAGGAGTTCACAAAGATCATAATCTACATTTTTTCTCAACATTTCATAAGCAGTGTAGATTGTTGTTCCAGATATGGAATTTTCTCTGCTGGAGTGATATATCTTGTAGCCAATAATAATGGAGGCAAACTTGATGTCTGGATCAGTGATATCCTCAACTGTCATTGCTCTTTTATCAAATTTTGATCCGGTAGCCTCACTCACAGTTTGGTTTTTGACTGATTTTAGAGTAGGTAACCCACTGGATGAGTGCAATTCGGTTACTGCCCTAATTGCTTCCTTGGTTATCTTGAATGGCCTCATCAACCACATAAAGTTATCATGCATTCTGCTCAAAATATACTGGGCCCATTCATCTTCTTCAAAACAGGGGAAATGAATGCACTAACCAAAATTTTATCCCGGATGGCCTTATACTGAGGTTTTAGCTCAAATGATTCATCTATCAGTTCCTTGTGGTAGATGTCCATCAGCTTGGATTCACCAAATTCTTCAATGTTTGCATGAATGTAAACCCTAATGTCTTCTACATGCAGAATTCCATGTGGAATGCTAGAAAATGCGCCTAGGGGATCAACTTCTAGGGATTTATAAGGATGCTTTCTGAATTTAGGGCGCAGCCTATCAGTGATCTTCACCACATTTGGAGTAGCCATCTTTTAAAGATTCACAAAGAGATTTTTAGGAGCGGAAAATACCTTTTACGCTTCTAGGGTTCACGATATGAATTGGATCGGATCGCTGGATGAATCGACTTCTGCAGTTGATCTTTAATGGGCTTGAGGCAATTTGTTGCAGAGCTCCTTTTCTCTTCTTCTTGAATGTAAAATAAGCAATTGTTTAACAAGATAACCCTTATATTTCTCTGCAAACCCTAATTCCATATTGCAATAAATGCTTAAGTCATTCCGGTTTGCCTTGTTCTCCTTGTTCTAAGGAAAAATCTTTTCCGGATCACTGAGAAGCATTTAGAGTTGTTTTTGGAGATGATTGACAATCTATCTTCCTTTCTCCAGACATTTCATCTATCCGCAGATCAAGATTCCTCAATTTGAATCATATCGGATCTAATTGTGAAAAACCTACTTTTTACCAGATGACTGTTGAACTAGATAGTCCTGGAAGATTAACCTGTTTAAAACTTCTTGCGGGTCTTCTATCTTTTTACCAAAGCTTATTCAGAAGTTCCTCTGTGACCCTTTAATCCGCAACTTTCTTTGTGCCAATTTCAGGCACCAATTAGCTAGCTAGGGGAAAATGTTTTTCCTTGTGTCTACCCCTAAGCTAGATCTCACCATTTAATTTCTGGAAGGAATATCAGCACCAGATTCTGGTGCGGATCCATCCCCAACATTTTCTGTACTTCTCTTCACCCAAATCTTGTTCATCTCCCTTTGAACTTCATCTGCATTCACTTTTCCTTTTCCTTTGTCTTGATTCTGATTGTGATGCACTGGACCCATTTTGTCCTGATTCTTACTTCTACAGAATTTGGCAATATGACCGGATCTATTGCAATTGTAGCAAACAACATTTCTTTGCATATTTGACTGATATCCTCTTGATCTACACTGATTAGCCATATGTCCCATTCTATTGCATGCAAAACATCTACCATTGAATGAATTGTTCATTTGCATATTTCTGCATTCATAAGTTTTGTGACCATACCTTTTGCAATTAAAGTACTGTCCGGAGAAGGATGAATTAGTCTGATTCATTCTCTTTCTGCACTGACTTTCTTTATGACCGAAGTTATTGCAGTTGTGGCAGTATCCATTGAAGGATGGATATCTTTGAGCATTTGGTTGCCTTACCGGAGGTCTTCTAGGCCTGTTCCTTGAATTTTCTGATCCAAAGTTCTTCTGACCGGATCCAGAGCTTTCACCTTTCTCATATCCCAAGCCATGCTTGTCATCTACCCTCTTTTGGCTTTCAAGAAGAACTTCAAGTTGAGCAGAGCTTATCTTGAATTTCTCTTTGTATTCATTTGCTGTGTGAAGATCCTTTTTAAGAGTGTCAATCTGATTCTCAAGTTGTTCTTCATTATCTCTAGCATCTTCAAGATCAGATTCCAGATGCCTGATTATTCTGTCCATTTTGTGGAAGTCTTCTGTCTTCTCCTTGAGAGATTGATTTAGATTATCTTCAATTTTTCTTTTCTCTTCAATTTCTTGGTAAATTTCATAACCCCCGATTCCATTTCATGTCTCACCATAATGACTTCTTTTGATAGCTTCTCACATAACTTATTTTTCTCATTCAATTCTTCATTAGTGTCATTGGCTTCCTTTTGATTTGCTAATTGTTGAAGTAGTTCCTTTCTCTTTTTCATAGAGATACTCAATTTTTCTCTGAGTTCATTTATGAAGTCACCAGCTTGTCTGATTCTTTTCTTCAGGGTATTGACTTCAAAATGAGATTGCTCAAGATCATCTAGGGCAGACTGAAGTTGTTCCCTCATACCATACATATCCATTGATATTCCCAGATCTTCCTCAAGTTGTTAGGCTCTATTCAGAGGAACTTATCTCTGATACCAATTGTTGATAACTGAGAGGGGGGGTGAATCAGCTATCTTTATTCTTTAACTTTCTTTTCTTTTTAACCAATTAGTATAGCATCAAAACTTATAAGCATAAATGAACATGAGAGTAGAAATAAACTCAATACACATGACACAATATTTTTGATGTGGAAACCCTATTAAGGGAGAAAACCACGGGGTGATTAACCCAAGAATGTATTCTCTGTTAAAAGAATAAGGTAGTACAAAATGTCACTTGCCAATTAGGGCTCACTGCCCGAGCACACTGCTCACAAGAGGCTCACTGCCTACAATAGTTTATGGAAGGAATCTAGATACTCGAACTAATGAGAAGCATCCTCATGTGCTTAGGTTTAGTTCTGGTTAAGCTCAATACACTGATCTACAGCACTTCATTCTTCCTCTGCCTTAGTGTTGCTGTTCTGTCACCTACCGGACCTCTATCTTTGTTCCCACACTGTTCTCTACTTTTCTTTGCACTTCTCAATACACAACACCTTTCTTCTTATCGAAATCCATCTGGTATATATATCCGCATCACAGATTTCAACATCTTTCTAGTCGGCAACTGGAATAGTCAGTATTTTCCCAAACTCTAGTCTGTCGGCTGAATCCTTGCTTACCAAGTGATGCGCATCACAAAGATAGTTAAAGAGGTCATCAATCATGTCGTCCAATCATGAATGATACCTTAAGAACCTCGATCACCATCAATATCTTATCTGGAATAAGTCCGATGCTCTGCCGGTCAATTCTTCCTCTGTCTGCTCTGCCAAACAAGACCCCAATACTTAGATGGTCATATCTTTTCACTCTTTCATCACCAAAGGCTTAGTTCCTAGAATCTATCAATCAAGGTACTCCTCTTGACTTCCCCAAGTTTGTACTTTACAAAGATGCTTCCTCTAAGAGATCTGGACCTGACTATCGGACCTTGCTGCATGCTCTGTTCTTGCTTACCGGACCAAAGTATTTTTCAATCTGACTTCCCATAAAGACACACCATGTCCTGCGAATGTGTGGAATGGCTTTTGTTGCCATCAATGACAACACTAATGAAGCCACACAGTGTCTCTTGCCAACATGTACATGTTCACATGTTTATGAAAGTTTAAACAAAATGAAATGATCGATTTAACTAAATTTAGATATATATGTAAATGAAATTTGGAACTATTTATATATGTGCAACTTACTATGAAATTTGATAAATTGTATATATATATATATATATATATATATATATATATATATATATATATATATAGAATCTAAAAATCGGCATATCATAATATAAATAGAATCATTAATCAAATTTCTATAAATACATTATAAGCTCGAATATGTACATTGATCATCACAAGCATATTGCATCCTTTCCGACACCATCATTGATCTTGGTTCATTAGATGGAGTAAATTGAAATATAAATATTTTACTTGAGATGCATCCAAACATGTTGTAAAGATCTACCACAAGTTTTAATATAAAATTGAACTAGAATCAATAACATAACACTTGCCATATAATTTATTGTGCTTGTCATTTGTATGCATCCAACCAAATTGTAAGTTGCTCTACCACTTGATCATTCTAATATAAAATCACTAATCCATTTATAACATATAACATCATACATTTAATATATAATTTAAACTAAACTCATTAAATTCAAATATAAAGATCCTTTACTTGAGATGCATCCAAACATGTTGTACAAAGCTCTACCACAAGTTCTAATATAAAATTGAACTAGAAGCAATTTAACATTTAACACTTGTCATATAATTTATCACTACAACATAAACTAAACTCATTAATTTAAATATATAAAGATTTTACTTAAGATGCATCCAAACATGTTGTAAGGCTCTACCACAAGTTCTAATATAAAATTGAACTAGAATCAATAACATAACACTTGTCATATAATTTATCACTTGTCATTTGTAAGCACATCCAACCAAATAAATTTATTCCTGGACACATGTCTTGCTCATTCATGTACCACATCCATTGGTTCATCTCGCTCTTCAATAACTTCTAGTATTCTCTGATGATCATCTCTATCTAGTCTCCACTTATGACATCCATGTGCATGTGAAACTTGATGAAGAGATATGCCAATAGCAATTACTAGGTAGTTATATTGATACACCTTATTTTCAAGATGGTAATCAGTAAAATGAATCCCATTTTGAACAATTTTGACTTGTTTGAGATATGTCCCTTGCACCACAATTGAACATGTGGGAAACAACATTCCATCACTTATTTATGGTTTTATTAACTTCATCTTCTCCTCTATGCAACGTAATAAATAATAACTAACACCTATGTTTCTAGCCTCTGCTATGACTGCAAAAATATCTCATGTACACATATATATACAATGTTCAATTTAAAAAAATTAGAACCAATCTTTAATTGTAGAAAAAAATTAATATTAAACAAACTTTTCAAGAATATATATATATATATATATGCACATGTACATTTTTTAATCAATCCTAAAATGTGGTCATAATCAATTGAAATCAAAGAAATTCCTTGAAATCTTTCCTCTTCATATTCATTGTATGTGTCAATTACAACTAGTGGCACCTGATTCCATTCACTGACCTATCCACGTTCTTGGTTGTTGAAATTATCATAATTTTTCATAATGCAATCATAACAAAAACAAGAGTAATCCCTAGTCCACAACATCCAAGGGTACCTATATGTACTCATGACACAATGTAAAAATCTTGTTTTCTCTACTCTCTTGCATCCATGCATTTTTCTTCTATCCGCACCTACAAATTTTATATATAATTTTTAAAATAAAATAAATATAGAGTTCTTAAACTTAATTTTTTAGAAACAAGTGAAAAAAATTTCAAACAATAAATTACATACCTAATATCTCCCAAAAAACTCTATTAGGACATGGGTTCCTCCCTGAAGATGTGCTGACATCACATACAAAGTGTTTCTTACACCATTCAACAACATCATGTGCATCATTTATATGATCTCACTCATAATTCATTTGATGTTTTCGTAGAGCACGTTTGATGCAAGCTCATGTGCCATCATGTTCACCCTTTCCATGCCCACTCTCAAAGAATCTCCAAACATGTGGTATAAATTATCTTGTCAATGATATCTACATAGTGCATAAAATGGCCTTGATGATTTGAATTGTGATGCACACCCATCAGAACATACAAAATATTTTTCAATCTTCACACATCTTCTTGCCAAATCATCAAAAACATCTTAAAACAATGTTGGACAAAAAGTGTGTCATTCTCTTTATCATCACTAATATAAAAGTGATATTCTTTCTGAATGACTCATTTTTCATATGTACTATCAACACCATCCAAATCCAATTGTGCATGTCGATAACACACATGCACCATAATAGTGACCTGCTTTGAATAGTAATATTATGTTTGAATCTCCTTTTGATGGGTAAAAGAGTAATTTTCTACAAAGTCAACTATTGATAAAACTATTCCAAGTGGGAAAGTATCTCTTAACAACTGAAATTGTTTTGCTTGGCACCTAGCATAAAATGCATGATGTATGTATGGTTGTATTAATTTACAAAAAAATTCCATAAATGTTCCAATAGGTACCTCCTCTTCTACATAATCTAACCTTGTGCATTCTTTCCCAATCTTTGTTTCAAACTGTATGTACTTGTAACTCTTGTAGTTTACCATCCTTATCATGTCACTATCTTCATTTCTCAAAGGAATTTTAGCCAGATTTCCACATGTTTCACAAAGTCCTTTTATGCGTTTCATTAGACAATCTTCATCATCATTAGATTCATCACATAAGATGGATGCTATGAATTGACCTACCCATTTAGGAGGTGCATTTTGAGAACCATCACTTTCTTCTCTGATCTTTTGAAACACTTGATAGTAAAGATCAAATTCAATATGATAATGACAACAAGTTTCAAAAGCCTTGTTTGCCTTCACATAATGTGGCCTTAATATTTGAAACATTGTTTGTCCAATCTTTACATGAGGATTTGCATCACAAAACATCACATACATCTCATGTTGTGTTATGTCTAACCAATGTTTTGTATGCAATTCAAAATTGCCTCCAGGCCTGATCTTGTGTTTTAGAACATCTCTTTTATTTGATGAGGGACAACTATGTTCATGCAAAAAACTTGAGATCAAGTTCCTAATACTATGTTCAATCTTATCAGAACGAGGAGCCCTACACATCAATGCCCAATTTCCTTCTGTAGTAGAATCATCCAAAACCTTTCTCCTTTTCACATATCTTGTTAGTGTCCTTCTACTTAAGCCAATTTTACTTGACAGTGAAGAGAGTTGAAGCTTTCTTGACATTTGTGGACTTACAATAGATGTCAACATCACTCTTCTTGAAATGCTCTTGTCTTCTAATCAAGATTGTTTCCCAATGGAACCGAAACCTTTTTTAACATTTTCAACAATATCTTTTTCTAGGCGTCTTTTCCTCTTTTTTGTGAAATTTACACCCATCAATTGTAATGGCTCGTTTAGGTCATCATGAAGAAGAAATGTTGATAACAATTGGGCTTGACCAAGTGTATCATGATTTTTGCAATAAGCCTCAATTATTTCCTTTGAAGTTCTTGCCAATGCCCTCTTAGTAGCTTGACTAGGTTGTTCAACATGAAATTTCAATTTCTCTATATATCCATTTCAAGAAAATGATCTATATTTTTGTAAGAAATTTTTCTCTTCACCTCTTTAATTAGATTCATACTATGAATATCGATAGAAGGAAGCAATCTTGACCCCTGTCCAACATCAAAGTGTGTATGAGCCTCCTCTATAACATCAGTTGTTTGTACTTTCCCAGTCTCCTCCCTAACATCAACTATGTGTGCTTCAACCTCCTCTACTCTAGTAACTAAATTAGGCTAGACCTCTACTCCAGTTTCCGTATGTTGAGCCCCTAAGCATATTATATAAAAGAGAAGGTTTTAGAATATATGTAAAAGTTAGATTATTAAACTACATGGATAAAGCTCATTAAGGTGATTATGAACTTACATAATGAAAAAGTGTTAGGGATGTAGTATTCATCCTTAGAATTTTCTCCAACTTTGAATTACAATTAAACTACCGATCAAGTGCATGCATGTTAAAGTATTGGTTACAAGAAGAGAAAATGAACATGTAAATGGAAATAACATCTAGAATGATATGTCTATGTATGGATGGTCATGTGCACAAGTTCCATCTAAAGTTAACTTTTCATGTCCTAGATTTATGTTACAATCAAAAAATTCTAGGAGTATCATCTAATCACAATATTAAATTAGCTCATTAACAACTACTTGTTAATTTGTCAAATTATAATTTATATGTCTCTAAGGTCAAGTAAACTTATAGCTACATAATCAATTACTAGATTAGTTAACCACAAAGAGATTCAATGTAATAAAGATTTAAGTGTGCACCTACAGAATTATAGATCAATATATAATTTATAGTAGTAGAGGAGGAGATAATATTATATGTTGTGCTGAATAATGTTAACTACATGCATCCTATGAATAAATAATCAATCTTAGAACCATGGTTCATGAATGTGGTGCAAAATTCCTAGAGGGCTACAATAATCATATGCACATGTATATAAAATATTAGTTCAATATATTATAATATTATTATATATACACATAGATTTAAAACTCAATAATATTTAAGGGACAAATAAGGTTTAGGGTTTAGGAGTCTAGGGTTTATAAGAAACTCTCACAAGTCTTTAATTTGTAACTATAATAATTTATTTATAATTATAGTATTTAAGGAACTTAGGGGTTAGGGTTTAGGGTTTAAGACTTAGACAAGTTAGGACTAGGGATATTTCTAGGATAGTCAAATTACATGTGTGTCTCCATTGGGGTGGGGTCCTAGATAAGACCTAGGGTTTAGATCATACATTCACTTGGCAAGTAAGGTACAAAAATATAGTAGAAAGGAATTTGATTAGTTAATTTAGTGGAAGAAAATTTAGCCAAAACATCTAATCATATATTTAGTTCAATAATATTTGGGGTTTAGGATTTAGGGTAAATAGGGTAAATAGGGTTAAGGGTTAGTTAAGTAGGCTTAGGGAAAATAGCGGTTTTAGTAGATGACTTAAGAATGGTAATAGAATCTGCAACATTTAAATAAATGAATATATTTAAAACATACTTGAATTGAAAAAATTACTTCAATTTAAAACAATTTGATCTTATTGATCCTAATCTTATCTAGAAGATGATTTAATTGAAAAAAATTCAAAATTTATATAAAATATACATACCTTCTCTTTGAGACTAATATCTTTGCATCCTTTCTCCATGCACTTTTTGTTCCCTTTCCGTTGAATGATATCGTGCAATCTTTTTTTGCATTGTCCTTTTATTTCCCATCTTCAAGGATTTGTAAAATATGATCTTGATAATTTCGTTGCCAATTCCACATTCCAAATTTGTTAAGCACTAGAAAAAATTTGACCTTTCAAATAGACTTAACAAATTTTCCTTTATTTTTTGATATTAAAATCACACAATAACCTTGTATATATACATGTAATTTGAATACATACATTTGTTAAATGTCAGCTAAATTAGCCTTTATTCGAAGGTTGGCTACTAAAAATATGTGGACATATTTTTATTCAGTGACCTTCATTCAAAGAAATTTAAATATTATTTTCCATCTTGGTTTTTTGGAACGTACCTTCATTCAAAGGTACCTACAAATGAAGGTAAAATCTTCATTCACAGGTATCTTCGTTCGTAGGTGCCTTCATTTGAAGGACCTTCGAATGAAGGTGCTTACCTAGACACTTTTCTACCTGCTTCAAAACTTCCTCAGAAAGTCTAGTTTCAAACCTGGGGTTGGACCTTCAAATGTAATTAACTTGACAAGATAATTTGCAAGATCATAGTCTTCAAAATGAGCTTTCCAACAAGTATAATTCTGATATATTTTCATTTTATTATGTAATTAATTTTTAATTTTTACTGAACATAGGTTTTTCATCAAACATCAAGTTCTTCATTACACATAGGTGGAAAAATAGTGGAACATTGAAAAAAAATTCCAAAACTACCTTTGCACTAGGTATTGATGTCCATGTTTCACCAAAAAAAAATTGAATTTTGATATGTACACAACAAGTCATGCTTGATGACATATGTTGATGTCCAAATTATAGTTACCTTGACTTCAAAAATTAATTTAAAAAAATATGTAACAAAAGATTATGAAAACATATCCATGAACTAGATATTGATTTTAAAAACCTATATTTAAAAAATTAGAATTTTATCCTTTATAGTTCAAAAAAGTTATGCTCGATGACATAAACGTTACTTTCTAAAAATGTTGTTTACTATTAAAAACTAGTTATTAAAGGAGATGTTGAAAGATTCACATTTATTTCAAAAAAAAAAAATTTAAAAATATATTTAGAATCTACACACAAATCTCCACAAATCACTAGTTCACATCATCTTCAAATTCTTAACAGTTTAGGTGCTATAGGTCTCAAAAAGTGAATATTTAGCTAAAAATGATGATATCAATGTCCATCTTGGCCAAAAAGTGGGACTCATTATTGTGGGATTACCCTTATCTTTTGGAAGTTGCACTAATTCCCATGTATTATTTTTATCTATTTCTTCCATCTCTTCATTCATAACATTAATCCATACTTTTTATTTTACTGCTTCTTCATACATAAAGGGTTCAACTTGAATTTGACTAAGCAAAGCAAAATTAACAATTGGATTTATATTAGTACTTCTCTGATAAATTTTATTTAAACTTCATACCTTTCTTGAAGAACTTGGACTTGAATTTGGACTTGAACTATCACCTAAATTTGTGCTATTAGAAGAACTTGGTGAACCTGAGCTTGGAAAAATTGAAATTGGGCTACTGTTGGAGCTTACACTTCCACTTGAGCTTGTGGGGAGAGGAGGAACACTTTCATCTTCTATGTTCATAATTATTGGTGTTTTTCTCTTTACACCCTTTTTCCATTGCCACATTCCCCCTTCATCAAAAACCACATCTCAACTCACAATCCATTGCTTTGTGTCAAGATTATAAAATTTATAACCTTTAGTTGCATCAGAATATCCCACAAAGATACAAGTTGGGATTTTGCATCCAACTTCTTCAACTTCTGAACTAGAATATGAACATATTCTAAATAGCCAAATACATGGAGATGAGCCACAGAAGGCTTGTGACCACTCCAAGCTTCCTTTGGAGTGAAGTTTTGAACTACTTTTGTGGGGCTTCGATTCAAGATGTATATTGTTGTTGCCACTACTTCTCCCCAATAACAATTAGGAAGGTTTTTTGAATTCAACATACTTCATACCATTTCCATAATGGTATGGTTCTTTCTTTCTTCTATACCATTTTGTTGGGGGTATAAGTTGCAATAAGCTATCTCTTGCTGCCATAATTGTTACAAAAATCAGAAAAATCTTTTGAAATGAATTCTCCCCCTCTATCTGTCTTGAGAATTTTGAGATAATACCCACTTTGATTCTCAACCATAACCCTACCGAATAACCAAAGATGCAATTAAGGTTGTCACTGGGTTATGTTCCACCAGATTTATAATAGTGATGAAGGCAGTCAAGAATGAAAAGTTCATTGAGCTGACTGAAGCAGGGTTTGATAAAAGAACATTGACTGTGAAAGACATCATTGATCTGGGCATTTGATATGCAGCCATGGTAATTGCATAAAAAGTTTACTTCACAAATAGAGAAGTTTCTACAACTGGTACTGCTATTCATATTGTGTATCAGATGGTCAAAGAAGGGAAAGATTTTGACCTTTGTGAAGTTATGAGAGAACAACTTATGGAAAATATAAGAAGGACAAAGGAAACCAGTTACATCTTCAAGTATGGCACATTGATCATATGTCTTACTTTCTATTTCTTAAATGAATTACCTAGCTTTAGTGGAAAAATATGGCAAGACCACATTCCAGTAGCAACTCAAATCAGGAGTCGTGTAAGGGGGTTTAGTGATCCAAATCACTATAAAAAATGTACTGGGGTTTCTTCAAAACCCTTCAGACCAGCATACATGCCAAAGAAAGAATTACATTCTTGGTTGACAAAGATCACACCTACATGGAGAAGTTTACATTCTTGGTTGACAAAGATCACACCTACATGGAGGCAGTTGAACCTAGAACTATGTGGATTCCTTAGAGACTTCCATATGAAGTCTTTGAAGAAGAAATAAAAGTTTATGTTGACATTCTGCTCAGCACACCCATAGATACCACTGCTAAAAGGTTCAGAACCTATGAAGAAATCATGAATAAAATACATAAGTAGGATGCAGAAGAACACCTAGATAAGAATAAGCCTAAATTGCATGAGATGTGGGGCATCACATCTGAAACCACTTTAGAGGATCCTACTGAGGAGATTCATCATGTTCTTGTTGCTACATCTACTGCACAAAACCTGAGGAGAACTAACAGAGCTACCTCTGCTACTACAAATGTGTCACTTCCTTCTGGATCAGTACAAAAGGGATCTACTGAAAGAAGAACTGCTTCAAAGACCCAAGCACAGGAAAAAGGTAAAGATAAGAAGCATGCAAGACCTAATGTGCAAGCCAAGAGGAAGAAGGTTAAGGGTGTTGTGATTGAAGAAGAAGAAGAAGGTGAGGAGGAGACCTCTAAGATAATAAGAAAAAGTAAGAAATCTAAGCAAATCCTCTTGTGGCATCCATAGAAGGTCTTCTTCAACTAGAAGCAGTATTCAATGGAATTAAACAACATGGTTTGTTAAAACACACTAATGAGCTATATCCCGATGTTCCTCCTGAGGATCAAAAGACAATTGAAAAGGTAGTGATCAAATATATGCTCAAATATAACTTACCCATGATTGATGTGATTGAGAAGGTACCAAAAAGCATAGCTCAGACCTTAAGGTAGAAAAGAGAAGAAGCCATTAAAATGAATAATGAGTTGAGACAAAAAGCTCTTGAGAAGGCTGGATCGTCTATATCACAGGACTAAAAAGACAAGCTAGTCAAAATGCAAGCCCAAGAACTGAGGATAAAACAATGAGTAGATACACTTAGGGACATGAAGGAAAGTGATAAAGAGAAAATTCAAAAGGAAACAAAGGTTGTGATAGAGAAAATTGTAAGTGAATTAACAGGAATTGAAAATGTGGAATAATCACAAGTTTCTCCTCCATCACCACCTCATTTGATAGTATCTTCTCCACAAATCACTAAGCATCAAAATTCTCAAGAGGAGAAAGGAGAGCAAGCTACAAAAGATCAAGAACCATAGGATCGTGAAGAATAAAACATTTCTCCAAACCATAATATTGGACTTGCTAATCAACTTCTGGAGAATACATAGTAGAAAAATAACTCTGAAAGAAATGAGGAACATACAAATACTGATTTAGAGGAGAATTTAGAAAAGGGACAGAGCATACCATCCTCCTCCTCTCTGGTTGACTCTATCAAGGAGTTTCTTGCTCAACAAATACATATTCAACCAATGGTTACTCAATAGCTGTTGCAGTTGCTTGTTTTAGATGGACAAGTTAACTTGTCCAGTATATCTCCACTTCACAAGTTACAACTAGGAGATATTCTTCAATCCTCTACTAGACAAGAAATCTTGCAGCAACAAGTTGAAAGGGATGAAGTGTTAGAAGAGCCAATCAAGATATTGCAAGAGGAATTGCATGAGGAAAAGAGAGATCCCACCTTGCCTCCTACTCAGCAGATGAAACACATGTTGGAGTCTTTCAACACTCATTCCTCTTACTTAGAAAAGTAAGCTGAGAAAAGGATAACAGAGAAAATAAATAGAAAAAGGTTGGTTGAAATGTCTGACAAGTGTGCAACGGCACACAACAATCTACAAAACGATTTGAAAAATATTCAAAAGAGCATTGAGGAAGCCAAAGTCTTGTACCAATTTTTTTTAAACTGGCTTGCAACCACAAAGAACATAAAGAATCAATCTGACTCCATTGAGTCATAATTAACTCAAGTAGCCAATGTGTATGATCCACTAAAGGATAGAGATGGAGCCGTCAGGGCTCAAATTGAAAATCTACACAGTCAGCTAAGTCAGCTTCTAGAACAAAGAGCAAAAATAATGGGAGAAACATGTCAGCTGAGAAAGGTTGTGGACATGAAACTAGAAACCTTAACTAGTATCCTGATTGAAGAAAAAAAAGTGGCTCAAAAAGCTAAAACATCAGCCACTTTAGAAGATGCAGAAGACTTGTATATTCAATTTGAGAGTCAATCTCACATCATGTCCTCTACAAAGAAGAACTAAGACTCAACCCTTGTCAATTTAAAGGTAATTTACAGAAATATTCTACCTTCCACATGAACAAACTTTTATAAGGTAAGACAAATTTTAAAGTTTGTATATATGTGGTGAATAAAATAAGAATATGCAGTGATATTCTGATATAAGGCATATTGTACATAGAATTTGGAAGAACAATTTTGCTACACCAGTTTTGAAGAGATAAGAACCACCATTCAGGGGGAGTTGATTGATAAAAGGTGATAGGAAATATTCAATTAGGGGGATCTTACTTATTTAAAAAAAAAAGACCACTAGTCCTTTGCTATTGATGTCAAAGGGGGAGAAATACATGGATATTAGGTTAAGTGTTGCCATCAATGACAAAGGGGGAGATTGTTGCATATAGGTTGTCATTGATGTCAACAGTGGTATGAAGTGTTGTGGCATGAAAGGATGGTACATGAGATGACAAGGAGATTGCAACAGTATAATGATGAATGAAGATAGCCAAATAAGCATGATGCGATGAATATGTGCGGAGGTACTTAGAAGAGCAAACTGAGCATGATGGTCAGGGAATTTTAAAGGAAATGGATCAACATTTGTACACTATCATACCTTATGTGTTGAATCTTATATGTAAGTTAACATTCCTAATAAACTTATGTTTGAAGAGCATGGTTAGTTGTGTTACTGCATGATGAAAACATGAATTCATAATGATTAACACTTGATGGATAAAGTTGCAAAATTTGAAGAAGAATTGGTTAAGTATAATATATGTCAGGAAAGATGTTACAAGCTCGAAAGAATGTACCACACTCTACTGCATCTAGAGATATAATCTTGCGGATAGGAAAGATGGATAGGTATTACTTTCAAGTATCAGTGTTTCAAATTTGAGATCACAATTATTACCGCAAAGTGTTTGGGAGACAAAAGAATGAAGATAGTAAAGAAACAGGGCAAGTATAGTCATAGAGGGATAGAAGGATGCTTTGCACTTCTCTGTGAATGAAGATGTGGAGTTGTGGATTGAAGAATAGGTTGATATGAGTAACAAAGATGTATGTTTCAAACTGTTTCAAGAAATAATTTGTACCGCGGATGCTTTTCCAGATTAAATGTATGAAGACATGTCTTGGTGCTGAATGGTGCGAATAGAAGAAGAGAGTTAAATGGTACCATAGTACACCACACAATGACAATTATCCTTGTTGATTGAATAACAAGTTCTTATGACCAGGAGGTATGTGGTAATCAAGTTTCAAGTGATTGTGTTCACCGCAAGATTTGGTTTCATTGCCTTATCTTAAGATTGATCAATCATAAGTTGCTAAGGACACCAGCATCAAAAACCTAGTGTTTACGCTAGAATGAAACATCTTGAGATAAAAAGAGAATTATACACTTGAATGTGTTACAAGTCACATAATGGTTAGCAAGTGGTTTGCATGATGTAATTCTATCTTCTCTGGTACTGTATTGGGTTTGGAATCAAATACAAGGATGGGTAGTTGCTGAGGTACTAACTTGGTACATAATGAATATTTTGTTGAATGTAATGAATGTGCTCCATCTTGGAAGGGTGTGTTAAGGGAGGAAAGGACCTAATTATGCCTTGTGCTTGTACCGCATTGGGAATTTATCTACCACATACATTTTGGAGCCAACTGATATGGCCACTACACGCTTCATGCTACACGCTTCTTTCTAGCTGACCAAAGAGAAAAACTTTAAAGTTTTCAAAGGATATATATAAAGAATCAAAGTTGTTGAAAGTGTGTGTGTGTGTGTGTGTGTTGAGTTATTTGAATCTATATTCAACTTTGTGTGAATATACTTTCAACAAAAGAAGAAATGATGATGAAAAGTGCCAAGGATCAATTCATGTAATATGATACATATGCAGAAGAAGTTGTGAGCTCTGCAATGATAAATAATTCCTAAATATGTTTTTGATGTTGTGGAGATCCATATTGATGTTGTAAGGAAGACATAAATTAGTGTAGAGGCTAAAGTGATCAACACTTTGAGTTACATGAAGACCATAGTAATATGCTTTGTAATTGTGTAAACTAATCAGGGAGTTGTAGCTTCCTTTGGGTTGTAGCCCATAAATAATATTGTATCTTGTTTTATCTTTATTTGTAAGGTTGGATTTGGATAGTAGATCCAGGCATCTCGCTCACCATGGTTTTTCCCTTCTTGGGTTTTAGTCATGAATCTGGTGTTGTGGTTGTGTGTTGTTATGTTCCTGCATCTCTCATGGTTTGAATAGTCACATTTGTTTGAATGCTACAGAAAATTAGGTGATCTGATTAAGTACTGATTCACCCCCCCTCTCAATATTGTTGTTTGTTCAACAAATTGGTCCTTGGTGATTTCATGTGCTCCAAAGTTTTCCTCATCTTATGAGGTGGTGACTCTACTATTCTCAACTTAGGTTTCTTGCTATTGGTGCATGCCTTTTAATAGTGCAACAAATCTTTCATGTTGGTACAAAAATAGGACAAAGGTACATGGAAGATTTTTCTTCTTTCTCCACTTGAAGCAAGACTATCTAAAAAAATATTGTATGAAGAGGTGTAGTTCCATCTCAACATGTTGTGAAATTTTTTGTCATGGCCTTTAGGTCTAAATATGTTGATAGGGCATCCCGTGCCTATAATCCCTCTTGTTATTCATGCTATAGGCATTGCATGGATGAGTATGACTCAAGTTATTTTAGTGATACATCATGTTCCAGCTCTAGTAGTTATACCTCATCTTCAACATATTCTTAAGGTTGTGCATCAACACACCATCTGGATGAGTTAGGCAACAAAAATAAAT
Source organism: Cunninghamia lanceolata (assembly GCA_027924645.1). NCBI lineage: Eukaryota > Viridiplantae > Streptophyta > Pinopsida > Cupressales > Cupressaceae > Cunninghamia > Cunninghamia lanceolata. Next base: position 1,068,414 of record BSBN01000286.1, on the reverse strand, counting down.
TGAATAATAAATCAAATTGTTGGAGTCTAGTGTGTGGTTTGATCTGCATTTTAATCCCTCTCATGCCCCAGTAAAATGCATTCCCTCTAAATTGCAAAAGATTAAGCGCTCCAATTGTTTGATGGAAAAGGGGGAACCTAGTCAATCATGTGTTAACTAAGTCAATCCTTTTGATCAAACATTGGAACACAAACTAAGCTTGACTATAGTCTTAAAGGAGAGCCAAGCTGCAAGGGTTATGTTCCTTTGTTGTAACTAGAAAGATTGAGATGAAATATGCTAGATCTAGGGTTTCTATGATGAAATATGCTAAAACAAAAATAACATACCAGATAGAACTGAAAACCTAGAAAATAGGACTTGAAATGAACAGTGTAGGGCTATCAAAAATCTCTGCTAGAAATCAGGGCAGATCTAGGAGGACTATTTCACCCAGGTGTAGGTGTGCTAGGGTTTAGGACCCTCTGAAGGTGGTTTTTGAGAGTCAGGATCTGTATTCATCAATCTTCTTTCCGATTTGTTGTACCTACACAAACACAAGAGGGAAAATGGTTTGGGCCATTTTAGGGGCTTACCTTAGTCAAACCCCATGAATGGTGTTCCCACCTCCACAACAACCAAGATGATGGTAAGAGAGTGCATGTCCTTATAGGACAGAGGTAAAATAAATATAATTGAATGTTATAATAAAGTACCTTTACAACAACACAAACCCTAGTGAGACTTGGTGTCACAACGCAAGATCACCACAAGGATGAAGATGGATGAAGAAGCTTCCTATAGAACTTGCAATAATGTTATAAGTCTACAATAGAGAGCTTCATATAAATATGCATAACATTCACAATAGAACTTTGATCACTTGAATATCCCTTGAAGTCTTAATGCTGATTAACCTTATTAATGTGAGAGGTAGACTTGTTTATATATGCATTTCAATTCACTTTTAAGAAAAACTTTTGAGCAAAGATGACAAAGTGTATCACCCAAAGCAACAAGGTCGACATCCAGAGCCACACAAACTCTTATTTTTGTAAATATAAAGGATACTAGCGCTTGGGCACTAGTGTCCATGTGTTTAGGGTCCTTTCAGGGCCTGTAGCTAAAGGGTAACACCTCTAGAGCTAGCATCTTCTTTAGAATCTAGTCTTCTTTCAACAGGGGTATGCATATCAGTCCACAAGGGTGCTAAATTTAGTGTAAATCATTGGTGTCAACAATTTACGACACTACACCAATATTCCCACTTGTCATGTCTATGAGAAGTTGGATTTGTCATGGGTTAAGTATGGTTTTGAATGCACAACAAAAGAAATATATTTACAAATACCCAGGTTTGATGGAATGGATCTTTCTCAAGGGGAATTACATGTCCAAGCATTTGCTAATTTCATGGAAATATACAATTTTGAGGATGAGGACATGTGGATGAGGTTCTTTGTTAAGTCCCTAGATAAGGATGCAAAGCACTAGTGATTGAGCTTTTTAGACTGCCATTTTTCTTCTTGGGACAATTTGATTCATGCCTTTGAGGAATGGTATACACTTGGTGTGGCTCCTTCTTATTCTTCTTATGCCCATGAACTTGAAAATTTTAGAAGGCAAGAGGGGGAATCTTGCAGGGACCTCAATCACTGGTTGGCAATTGCTTTGGAAAAGATCCCAAATGTTCGCAAGCCTTCGATTTCAGCCTACATTCGTATGTTTTTTGAAGCATATGAGATTGGTTCAAGTGTGGTGTTGGAGGATTTGAGGATTACAACCTTGCTGCAGGCTTATCAATGTCTTGAATTTCTTAAAAAAGTGAGAAATGAATATATTGCAAGGTTGTTGTCCCCAAAGGAAAATGTTAGAAGTGAACCAACCATTGTGGATAAAAATATAGTTGATCAAGCTAAGTGTGTAATTGAAAGGGTTGAGTTGTGTGGTGCAACATCATGTGAAAGTTGTGAGGAGAGTGATGATAGTGTGGCCACCTATCTTCATCTAAGTCAATCATCCATTAGAGATGGTGATGATGTATTACAATTTAACTTCTAGCTTGAAGTCAACAATAGTGGTACCATGCTTGCACTTAGTGATAAACAATTTAAGACAAATGTCAATGTAGATAATGGTTTCCATTTTGAGGGCCTTGCCATGGGGGATGATGTTGATATTATGGATAAAGGTGAGGAAGATGAATTACATCCTTTTTTATTCATTAGATGTGCTTCCTTGTTTTATTGAATTTGAAGATGATGTTCATGCCCTTGTTGCAAATGAAAAAGATGAGTGTGAGGGTGTGCATGATCTTGTTGTTGTTCCAATGCATGAAATTGTGAACCTTGAATAATTTTTAGAGCTTGGTTTGGAACAACTATCATATGTTGATGCAGGTTGTGTTGAAGACATCTTTTTAAGCTCATTGGCTGAGCAAATTGATGTAGGGTTGGTGTGTTCACAAAAGAATCAAGTTTCTTGCTTGAATATGGGTGAAGAAGATAATATCATTGAAGAATTTCTTGATAGTAGTTTGTTTGTAATAGGTTGCATTGAAGGAATCAAAATAGTGAAGCAATTTGTAGAGTGTGAGTCTTCATTTGAAGTGCCTAAATTTTCTAAATTGTATGCAGATGGTGCTGAAATGGATTTGAAGAAAATCTTTGATTCAATTATGAAGGAGTATGTCAGTATTTGTGGTGAAACTAGGATGCATGGTGAAGTTGAACAATCAAATGACATTGCCCAACTTGGATGTACATATGAATTGGATTCACTTCAACTTGGTGTTGAAGAGCATATTTTTGTTCATGTTGATTTGTATGTGGATCTGAATGTCCGTCATGCTACCCAGGAGAGTGAGGAAGATGTTTGCCATGTGGGCCAACATGGTGGTGACACTTATTTCCTATGGTTATTGTGTCTTGATGGTAATCATTTCCTATTCCGGCATATTGGTTTAACAAATTATAGTTTGCATGTGTATGTTGGTGAGATGCTTCATTGGTTGTAGCTAGGTGAAGGATGCAATTTCAACCTGAGGATGTTGAGCTCCTTTCTCAAATTGGTCTTTGATAGAGGGAAGAAGTTTGGAGCAACTTGTCCATGCATGGCCTTATGCAATGGATCCTTGTTGCAGGGTCTGACCTGCACTTGCTTGTAATTTTTGTTTCACAACCATCCTTTGTTATCCCCGTGCGTCCATGTTATTGGTTGTGGTTGTTTTGTACATAGTCTTCTTGTGGTTGTTTTCCCCTTTATATATGTTGTTTGTGTGTTTTCCCCTCCCTCATCATCCCTTTTACTTTTTGTTCTGCCTGGAGATAATTGTATTCTCATTGCACTTGCAAGAGGCACACATCCCCAACTAGAGCCAATGTTGGCACCTACCTCAAAATTTGCAAAAAATCCCATATTGTGACTTTGTTTGCCTTGGCCCATGTGACTCATTATTTATAAATGACCTGAGATATCCTAAATGGGTTCCCAACGTGTTGAAATGTAAGTGAAAGTCCAAAATTATCTAAGTCTAGGATTTTTTCGACATCTTCCTTGTGTTTGATGCCTTTGTCGGCCTTTCAGGGTTTCAGGGTTTTCCCATTTCAACATGCCCTCTTTATCGGCCTCGAGCCCGGCCTAGGTCCCTTTTTATTTGTTTAAGTATGTTGGGTTCACTGTATCAACTTGGCTCATTTTGCTTTGACACTTAGGCATAAGTGTTGAGACCTTCCCGATCCCTTACACTTCTAAAAAACTGTTGTCTTTCGATGTCAAGGTTTCAGTTGTTCTTGGTTTCTTCTACATATTTGGTAGATGGTTTGAGGTTATCCTGACCCCCGATCCTCGATATTTCACATTTGCTTAAGTGCTTCAAGATAGCAGTTTTGGGAAGGTGCTTGATCATATTCCTTGGCGAGATGGAAATTCAAAGAAGGTCTGATCCCCGAAGCTCAATAACGTTCCTTCTTTGGACTTTAGAGATCAAGGAGGTGCTTGATCAATCTCAAATGTGCAAGATAGTATGGTTGAGGGTTGATCCCCAAAGCCTGATAATTCGGTTCTCCTGATTGGTGCATCATGTGTGTTTGTCAAGGTTCTTGTGTGAATATCCTGCAATCATGGCATTCCATGAGACCACATTTCTTTGAGACATCCTGTCAAACTGTTTGCTACCTTGTCTATGTTGTCAAACTATTCACTACATCTAAAAACTCTAGCTCTACATATGCAATTGGAGTTAACATTAATTTTTTTAATTTCTTTTCATTTCCTATATTGTATTATAGTGAAAGATGGCATCATCAAGCAAAATTATATTTGGAGTGTTGGCAACTATATTACTGCTATCTTACAATTTTTTAGAAACCCAAAATTATGTAGATGACGTGGAGGATTTGGCTTCTTGCACCCTGACAATAGGAATGAATAATACTGTATCCACACCATCTACTCAATGTTGTAATGCCCTCAAATCTACTAGTTCATCCTACATCAGTAATGCAATCATAATAGTCACGACTCTTCGTTCAAAGTGTGGCCTTCCAACTATTACATGTAAATTTAATCACCATAGACATATCTATTAGTTTAAAAAAATCATTTATGTTTTTATCAATGCTTATTTAGTTGCTAACCATTGTTGATGATTGTTCTTGTTGTCCCTATGATAGTTCTATTTTGAAAATGAAATACACTCTGATTGAATGATAGATAACTATTAAGGAACCAAAAAACAAGTTTGAAATATAGAGGGGTTATTAATAAATATTGTCTTGTTATCATCTTTTGTATGGATTGAGCTCTACAAGTATTTATGATATATATAGGTTATGCTTATTGTCCAATGAGCATGTGTGGTTGGTATTTGCAGGGTCCACTCTAGTATCTGTTTGATTTGCTTTGCTTAATACCACATCTATGACACCATTCAAATCAACTTAATGTAGAATGTCACCAATCAATACAAGTGGCAACTTTTACATTCTCATATATAAAATTGGCTTAATTATGAAAAAATATGTGATAATTAGTTATGTTTCATAGTTTATTGTCGATATTTCCTTAACTTACAATCAAATAGCAAGCATACGTATCTAGTCTTGAAGGCTTCAATTATAAGGTTAATAAGTTAATAACTCAGTATGTGTAAGATGACACAAACATGCCATCACTCTTTTAACTAAATGTGAGTTAATTGGAAAGAATATAGTGTGTAGTGTGCTTTCCTTGCTTAAAATATTAGGTTTTCAACTTTCTTAGATATCTTGGTTGTTGGAGCAGGAACTAGAAGTTTTAAATATAAATACTTGAATCTTACAATTAATTATTGAGTGAAGCTTTTATCTTGTGCTAATACTAGCAATTGTAATTCTCAAAGTAATACACAAACAAGATGAAGATGTTTCCATGGTATAAATGCTAGAGTGTTTACATGTAGAGCACTAACTGAGTTTTGAGTCCTTTGAGCAAGGCATAGTTGTTCTTATTGAGAAATTGATGTTGGAGATAATGCTTAACTAGACAACCCCCATAGTCAAGTACCCTCTTTTCTCTTTTCCAACAATGCTTTATCTCATATCTCTCAAATAATCATGCATATCAATTACTCCTTTGTTCCCAACCTTTATTAGTAACTTCATTGAAAAATATTAGATATAATAGTGTCTACCATCTTGTACAATGATTTCCAAAAATAATCAAAGATGGTTTTTCTTCTCCAATGAAGAAGCAAGCAATGTAAACAAATATTTCTTTTCCCTCATCTTTTGTCATCGCTTTACTATCTTGCTCATGCTATGGACCCACTTAATTGCCTAAAGATCTTCCATAGCGGATATTACATTTTGTTAAAAAAAGATTTAGAAGTAGATGAAATTCTCTTGATTGCCTAAAGATCTTCCATAGAGGATGATTGCATTTTGTAAAAAAAATAGAAGTAGATGAATGCTCATGTGCATTTGTCGAAAACCATCACTCACGCATGGGTTGTCATTTCAATTGGACATTTTAGTCTAGACGCATATGATAGCATGTGATAGCCATATAACTTTCTTTCATTCTTTGCATCCCACTTTGTTTTGGATTTTATAAATTTTCTACATCTATTAGTTGTCACTACTAACTATCTTGATAGCATTTCGCAGGGACAACTGCACCACAACCCTTGTCTTTTAATAAAAACAATTCAACTTTGAGACCATTTAATATTTCTTAAAACACAGGTCCATCTTTCATATATTCTTAACATCTATATTTCTTACTATTATTTCTTTGATAAATTATTTTGTAATCTTAATATTAGAAATTAAATAAAAAAGATTGAAATTTGAAATTGCTCCAACCAATATATTATCTCTTAATATTGAGCATTTCTTAGTTGCAAAAATGTTTATAATAATGATTGAATGATAAAAATTTCCCTCCAAAACTTATTCTAAAATGGACTCTCAAAATACCTTGTAATAACCTTCCAAAATAAAATTTCAATTAATCTTTAACATTTATTTCCTTGTTACACCAAGAGGCATTCCTACATTCACAGCACGGGTGGAGTTGAAGAGCTCAACGATTCTGATTCTGTGTAATTTTATAAGATTCCAATCTAAAAAAAAAGATTCCAATCTAAAAACAAAATTAAAAAATTAAAACTTGATTTTTATTTTTTATTTTGTCCAATTTCTTTTTTGGTTCTATACTTTTTTTTGATTTTCTTATTTTCAATTTCTTTTTTTGTTTTTATTTTTTATTTTTTCCAATTTCTTTTTGGTTCCATTGTGATTTTCTTATTTTCAATTTCTTTTTTATTTTTATTTTTTCCAATTTCTTTTTTGGTTCCATAGATTTTGTGATTTTCTTATTATCAATTTATTTTAAATCACTCAAAATATCAAATAATGGAAGAAAAAAAAGTGAAAAAATCAAATAAACTATGGAATATATCTCTCGGCATACTTTAAATATATATTTTTAAATATAAATATACTAAGGGAGAGGGCCCAATTGCTCCCCACGCCCCAATAACCACTATGTTTTTAATCACTTGACCCCCTAATTAAATTTTTAAAAAGAACCAATACATGTAAAATACCAACCAAATAAATTAACACAAATGCACCAATACATGTTCACAAATACACCAATACATCTGTAAATTAACCAATGAAATTAAGACAAGTGTACAAATGTGACGACGAGCAGTTACCGGCACATCGGTGCGGATGTATGGGGCAACATGTTGAAATGACCATTTTTCGACCCATGGGCACATAATACATCCTACAGGGAAATGTATAAGTGCCCAGAAGCCGAAAGAATAGCTTTAAGCTTTTCGGTCGCATATGGAAAAACCCAAAAAAAATCGTCAAAATTCGATATGTTTAACTATGTGCTTGACATGCGCCTTGGCTGTTACTTTAAAACCTAAAACCCCAACAGAAAACCACGTCCTTACTAATCTGTATAAATGAAACTTATCGCTCCATAATTTTAAAACCTGAAACCCGAACGTGGGACCGCGTCCTTACAGTCTATACCATTTGAAGTAATTGCTAAATGCCATTCCTTGAGACAAACAAAAACCACGTACAATTCCATTGGGGAACAGTACCAGTGAGAGCCAAACAAAAGAGCAACACTTATTACAACATGACTTACATTGGTAAGTATGAAGTTCAGCCTGGTGAAAAATTTTCACTACCATAACCATGCAATAAGGTGTGCTTTGGGTTTTAATGAGATTAAAAGCTGCCAGAAGAACGATCTCAGGCGCTTCGGTTTCGCTGCTGTTCAAAACCTATTCGAAGATAAATTGGCAAGTAGCCAAATAATTCAGGATCAGTTGAGGATGGCTGTCATATATTTGGCAAAATGCCTCTATGAGGATACCGTGTATGGCAGACTTACTCAGGTGACTGCTGATACTTATTCTCGTCTACTACTGGAGTGTGTAAGAACAAGAGGTCTGAGAGAGGGAAAGACGGTCCATGGTCAAATGATCAAAGTTGGATTCGAACCATATATCTACGTAGTAAACTGTTTTAATTGACATGCATGCAAAATGTGGAAGAATTGATGATGCACGCCAAGTTTTTGAAAAAATGCTTGTACGAGATGCTTGTTCATGGACCACTGTGCCTTCTGGGTATGCTAATTCTGGCCATATGGATTATGCAAGCAAACTGTTTAACAGAATGCCTCAATGAAATGTGGTTTCCTGGAATGCAATGATTGCAGGGTATGGACGAGATGGGCCTGGTAAGGAGAAGTCATTGAATCTGTACTGCCAAATGCAAGGGATGGGCTTGAAACCGGATGGGTTTACCTTTGCTAGTGTTTTGAGCGTGTGTACAAGTTTGGCGGCTTTGGAGTACGGAGAAGAGATTCATGCTCAGATCATCAAATTTGGTATGAAGTTCAATGTGTTTGTGGGGGCTACTCTTGTTGATATGTATGCCAAACGTGGGAGTGTAGAGATCGCACGCCAAGTGTTTGACGAAATGCCAGTTCGAAATGTTGTTTCTTGGACTGCAATGATTACTGGATATGTACAAAATGGGCGACCTGAGGAAGCTGTAAGGTTTTTTCATCAAGTTCATCGTGCAGGTATAAAAGATTATATTTATGGGTTATATTTTGCCATGGGGCTGGCTAATTCGGCATAAAAGTCAAGAATTAGGTAAAAAAATTAGAAATTTTTTCAAAGACATCATTTGGAAATTTCTACGTAATGTGTATTTAAGGTTATTACGTTTGCCGATTTCTACGAGTATAAACATTAAATCCATTTCTTTCTTCAGATATTAGACTCTAATATTCCTTAGTTGGAAAGATTTGCCAACTTTTCTATATTTGTAAAACAATTTCTATTCCTTGAAAATTTCCCTGCAGGTATGAAACCAAACAGGTTGACGTTTTTTGGTGTTATGAGTGCATGTGCTATTTCAGTAGATTTGGATTTTGGGGTACAGATTCTTACACAATTTGTAAAAAGTGGATTTGAATTGGATGTTTCTGTGTGCAACGCAATTGTCACAATGTATGCTAAATGTGGGAGAATAAGAGATGCGCAGTACTTGTTTGATAAAATGCTGGAGCGAGACTTAGTTTCATGGAATGTAATGATTGCAGGATATGCCCAGAATGACCACGATGAGGAAGCCTTAAAACTTGGGTTCCAAATGCAATGGGCAGGTGTGAAGCCGAATCAGTTCACTTATGCCAGCATTCTCAGTGTACGTTCCAGTTTACAGGCTTTTTGAGGGTAAACCTTAACCAGCCGGTGCGTTGCAAGCGACCGGCTGGTCGAGATTTGTACGGAAGCCTGCATTGGACAGATTCTGCAGTACGGCAACTCACTGACTGGTTGGTCGAAACAAAACCAGTCGAAACAGTTATTAGATATCTTCGACTGCTCCAGTCGACGAAGATGCTGAACAGTCGGTGAGTAACAACTCACCGGCTGTTTACGGCTGGCGCTTTTTGAGGAAGGCAAACAACTTCATGGTGAAATTACAAAAGTTGGTTTTGAGTCAAATGTCTTTGTTGCAAGTGCTCTTGTTGATTTGTATGGTAAATCTGGGAACACAGATTATGCCCGATGCTTATTTGAAAAAGCGCCTCGACGAGATGCAATCTCCTACAATGTACCGATTGCAGGGTATGTGCAAGGTGGACATGGTGAGGAGGCTCTCAATCTGTTTTTCAAAATGCAACAGACTGTTTTGGAGCCAGATGAGGCTACTTTTGCAAGTGTTGTTAGTGCATGTGCTAGTCTAGCCATCCTAGAATATGGCAGACACATCCATTCACACATAATCAGTATTAGATTTATATCACATATAAATGTGGCAAATTCCCTGGTTGCAATGTATGCCAGATGTGGAAGCATAGAAGATGCATGGCAAGTTTTCAACAACATGTTTGAACATGATCTTATCTCATGGAATGCAATGATTACTGGTTATTCCCAGCATGGGCATGGCATTGATGCAGGAACATCGTGCCTATTTTTGGTCAGAGACAGAATCTTCGAATGTCACAACTCCACTATGCAACCTTGCCCATTCTTGGAAATGTTGAAATGCCAAAGAGAGCATCACCTGGGAAAATGGAAATGTTATTAAATGTGGCAGATTACATACTAATTGAGCATTATAAAATAACTTGTAACAGCTACTACTTGGAGGCGTGGAAGACCAAAAGAGGAGTGCATATTTAAGATAATAAAAAAAAGAAAAAGAGAAAAAGAAAACCCCAAGTTGGAGTGGGGAAGTAGTTTTTATTAATATCTGCCTCATGAGGCGTTCGAAAATTTGAGTGGGGTTGATTCCAATTAAAACATTGCTGATATTCTAATGGAGCCATTAAAGACAATGGGGTGCCTTCTTTCTTTGGCAGAAAATTTAAAATTTCTTTTATTAAAATAAATGCAAGCTTGAAGCATGGGAAAAGAAGTGGAAAATGGTCAAAATTGGAGAATGTGGTCAGATTTGGGGCAGCCTACAGAGAATAAATATAAATCAGAAACATAACATAAAGATGGAGAAGGTGGCGTGGGAAGTGGAGCTGCCTCTGCTGCAGCTTAAAAAGGATTTCATGTTGCAGATTTACGGGGGCGGGCAGAGAGAAATTTGCCAAGAGAGGGGCAAAAAAAGATGAAGATAGTTGGCTGTTAAAAAATAAGTAAATAGAGAAGGAGGTGTGGGATTTGGAAAATGAAGGTTGTCTTATTGCAGATGGGTAACAAAACTAGAGCAAAGTGATAGAGTGAATGTATGAGGAAAGAGAGTTTCCTGTAGATGAAAGGCCACAAAGGCCATATATGTAATGCTTTGTTGCAAATTAATGTAGTTGTTTGTTTGAATTTGAAATTCAATAAAAAAAATCATGAGTTTGTTTTCTTTCATCTGAGTTATGTGATGATTTGAGCTGAGTGGTGTGAGTTTGTGAGTCATGTATGCGGTTGGGTTTCCCTGGTATTGCGTCAGTGGTATCAGAGCAGTAGCTCCTGAGTGAGTGGACAAAACCACCGATTTGAGGCAGTCTGCGCGAGGACTTGAGGGTCGAGTTGTGAAGAGGAAGTCTCTAAGTGTTGAAAAAAAAATGAAGGGAATAAATGTGAGACCAAGAGTCTGGATTGTCCAATTAGAAGAAAGAATTGATTTCTCTAGACTTCAAGAGCAAATGATAGAGATAAGAGAAATGACATGTACGGTTGATGAGATAATGGAAGAGATCTTTAGAATTTTAATTGAAAGAAAAAATAATGTTGGAAAGGAGGAGAAGAAGATTAGAGGAAAGAATAATATTGCAGATATGAGAGATGTGGTGTAGAATGGGATGAAGGATCTCACGAACAGGGTGGCAATGCTGACAAGACTAGTTAGAAATAAAACTAGGAGTTTAGAGTTCAAATTAGAGGAGCTTGAAGAGGAAAGTGAGAGTTATCTTGAAGAGGTAACAACTTCGAGTATTGCTGATTTGAGTAGTGCAGTGGAGGATGATAGAGACACCATATTTGGTTACAAATTTGAAGATGAAGATGTGATTGAAGACATGCCCGAAGAAGGGGAAGGTATAGAAGACATGGAAGATTCTCAGGATGTGGAAGCTGAGATGATGGACTTTGAGGGTCCTATATTTGATGAAGAATTTGGGGAAGATGAAGATCTCCTACTCAAAGAGGAGATAAGAGAGATCGATATTTTATTTGAAGGGCAAATGTCAGATGAATGTGATAAGAGAATGGGGGAGATGCGGATGAGAGAAGATAAGTCCCACGATTATGCTGACATTGTTTTGTTTGCAGGCGATTCTTTGTGTGTAGGTAAGGAAGATAAAGATTAAGAGGTTGTTCACGAGGAAGCTGAAGAAGTTGCAGCAATATGCTTGGATGAAAGCATGAAAGAAGAGGAGAAAAGTGAAGAAGAGAAATTTGTTGCAGCATTGGCTAAAGATGGAAGGGTTCTAGAAATGAGCATTGAGGAGATTATACAGAGTACAAGAGCAGTTGTGAGTAAAGTTACAGCAGTTGAAGATGTTGCAGTTGAAACAAAGCATGCAGTGGTGTATAAGGATCAAGTGTTCGATGAGGAACTTGATGAAGACCAAGAGTTTCTTGAGGAAGAGATCGCGGAGGTAGAGAAGTTGTTCAGAACAACAACAATGATAGTAGCATTCAACAGTGAGGAAGAGGATGTTGTGACAGAAGAATTCGTCGAGGTAAAATCTGATTTTTATGAGTTTTGTATTGTTGAATTTGTAAAGGATTTGCATTTTGAAATGAGTAAAGAGTTAGAGAAAAAAAAAGATAAGTGTAGCTGTAGAGTGGGATACAAATGTATACTTGTAGGTAGAGGCTATAGAGGAAACTACAGGAGAGATCTGGTGGAGGTGGTCTGTTTGTGATGGGTTGAATCCCACGAAGAAGGAGAGGAGAGGAGAAATAATTTGGCAGAGGAGGATGTTATATGGTGGATGTAAATCCACAAGTGAAGAGAAGTGTGGTGAATGGAGTTATGAGAGAAGGAGGACAGTTGTTCTGAGACGGTGCTGGAAAAAGAGAAGGAAGAATTGATCTGATGCACTTATCCCAATGATGGAGTTCGCTGCAGGTCTGATGCAAGAGCATCACGCCTATTTTTGGTCAGAGACAAAATCTTCGAATGTCACAACTCCACTATGTAACCGTGCCCATTCTTGGAAATGTTAAAATGCCAAATAGAGCATCCCCTGGCAAAATGGAAATGTTATTAAATGTGGCAGATTACATATTAATTGAGCATTATAAAATAACTTGTAACAGCTACTACTTGGAGGTGTGGAAGACCAAAAGAGGAGTGCATATTTAAGATAATAAAAAATAAAAGAAAAAAAGAAAATGCCAAGTTGAGTGGGGAAGTAGTTTTTGTTAATATCTGTTTCATGAGGCGTTTGAAAATTTGAGTGGGGCAGATTCCAATTAAAACATTGCTGATATTCTAATGGAGCCATTAAAGACAATGGGGTGCCTTCTTTCTTTGGCAGATTTTTTTTTTTTTTATTAAAATAAATGCAAGCTTGAAGCGTAGGAAAAGAAGTGGAAAATGGTCAAAATTGGAGAATGTGGTCAGATTTGGGGCAGCGTACAGAGAATAAATATAAATAAAAAACATAACATAAAGATGGAGAAGGTGGCATGGGAAGTGGAGCTGCCTCTGCTGCAGCTTAAAAAGGATTTCATGTTGCAGATTTACGAGAGGGTGGGGGGGGGTGGAATTTGCCAAGAGAGGGGCAAAAAAAAGATGAAGATAGTTGGCTGTTAAAAAATAAGTAAATAGAGAAGGAGGTGTGGGATTTGGAAAATGACGGTTGTCTTATTGCAGATTAGGTACAAAACTAGAGCGAAGTGATAGAGTGTTGCAGAGTGCAAGAGTGACTGTATGAGGAAAGAGAGTTTCCTGTAGATGAAAGGCCACGAAGGCCATATATGTAATGCTTTGTTGCAGATTAATGTAGTTGTTTGTTTGAATTTGAAATTCAATAAAAAAATTCATGAGTTTGTTTTCTTTCATCAGAGTTATGTGATAATTTGAGCTGAGTGGTGTGAGTTTGTGAGTCATGTATGCGGTTGGGTTTCCCTGGTATTGCGTCAGGCATGGAGACCCTAAGGCTGTTGAACAAATGTTACTTAAGGGCATGAAGCCAGGATGTTGTGACCTTTCTTTCTGTTCTCACTGCTTGTAGCCATGCAGGTTTAGTGGATGAAGGAAGTCAATATTTTCATTCCATGAGTCATGAGCATCACATTATGCCAAGGATGGACCATTATGCCTGCATGATTGACCTGCTTGGTCGTGCCGGCTGTCTAGCTGAGGCAGAGGACTATATTAATAAAATGCCGTTTGAACCTGATGTCAGTATCTGGATGACATTGTTAAGTGCTTGTAGACTTCATGGCAATGTGGTGATTGGAAGGCATGTTGCAGAATTGCTTTTTACTTTAGAGCCTCAAAATACTTCATCTTATGTGCTGCTGTCAAATATCTATTCTGCAGCTGGCAGGTGGAATGATGCAGCCAAGGTGAGAAAAATGATGAAAGATAGAGAAATAAGAAAGAAGCCAGGGTGTAGCTGGATTGAAGTCAAGAACAGAGTGCATGCATTCATGTCAGAGGATAGGTCACACCCACAAAAAAACGGAAATCTATGCAGTGCTGAAGACATTGGCTGGGCAGATGGAGGATGCAGGGTATGTTCCAAATACAAGCTTTGTGCTCCATGATATCAAGGATGAACTCAAGAAACAAATTATGTATCACCACAGTGAGAAGCTAGCCATTGCTTATGGACTTCTCAGCACCCCTTAAGGGTACACTATTCATATTATAAAGAACCTCCGTGTATGTGGTGACTGTCACACTGCTGCTAAGATTATCTCTAAAATAGTTGGACGTGATATTGTGATAAGGGATGTCATTCGGTTCCACCATTTCAAGGATGGGATGTGTTCTTGTGGGGATTATTGTTAGGAGAAGCTGTAAGTGTAAGCATTTTTTCGGAAGCAAGTGTATTGTTCTCTGAATGCTTTTGATTTGAAAGGAAGTGGCTCTGACATGGGGAAATCAGGAGATGTATCTACACGATAAGGACTCTCCTATTCGAATTATGTGTATGCAAAGCATACATATTGGAACACCCAGTGTTTCATATAGCCTCTTATGGGAAGCTTTTTACTGCGTTGTGGGCTCACCTTGGTAAGTTGTGTACAACACCCTGTCCTATTATGGAGATCAATGAATAACAAAGAGATTCAAATATATTACGTTTTATTTTTCCAGTTGAAAGGATTTAATCTTACTACATCTAGAATCATATAATATCTTTCACAGGACTCACTTTAGAACTTCTGCACTGTACAACATATTTACTCATGGAAACTGTTAAGATTTCCTTTTGGAAGGAGTAACAACAACATTATGAGGAAAAATACAAAGAACGAATGTGGAGATGCTCTACAAAATACAGGTAAATATTTTTAAGATGCATGCTATAAAGATTAATCTATCCACTGTTGAAAACTAACCAACTTTTTGAATTTTGTTTGCTTCTTTTGTCAGAAGCAACATAATTATCCTGATCAAGAAATTGTTGGAAATGAAGCCCAACAATCACTGCCCTTTCGTCTTCCTCTTCCCATGTCTGTTCACTTGCCTGAAGAGTTTATATAATTCCCTTCTCATTCTCTTTTTGGTAAAGATGAAGACTGTTGTAATTGAGTTGATTAATGAAATAGTGTGTCCTGCTTTCCTTGGTGGATGTAGCCATTTTGATGGTGAACCATGTTAAATTCATGTCTCTGTTTTTATCTCTGTGTGTTTAATACTTTATCTGTTTTAGTTTTTCGTTTAGCTGCATTTTATCTTCAACAGAAATGGCCTTGAATTTGTGAATTGTGACAAAATCAATGTCATGGAGATGGCGATCAGATGTAGAGAATTTCAAACTTTATAAGAGCCTGAAGCACTTTGTGTAAGTTTCTTGTTCAATGTTTATTGATCCTTCTTTATAAATTTAATGCAACATAATATCTGCGTTGAGTTGGAGGAGGGTCAGTCCAGGTTGAGGGGCTTTGCCGGTAAGCAGAAGTAAAGATCTGGGTTGATTATAACAAAAGTGATTTGTTGACAATTCCTTTTTGGCCAGATGAGATTGCAGTGATATTTGCTCCTATCAAGTGAAACCACAATATCCTTTAGTAGAGAGGTATTGCACGAGTGGTTAAGGTGGAAACTTATGATCACTTAATTTTCAAAATATTTGGCATAGTATGAGATCAGTGATAATTATTATGCAGTGTCTCTATTTATTTATTCAGCTGATTTTATTTAGCAGTCACTATTCAAATTCTTTAGGAGTTTTTTTTGGTAGCTAGTCATTCTATGATTTTTTATTTTTCTGTTTATTTTAAGTAGTTGTCAAATTGTTTATTTATTTTTTATCATTTAAATTTTAGAAAAACAAATAATGTGCAAAAAAGAGGAAAACAAATATGTAAAAAAAGAGGAAGGAAATATATAGTCATGTGGCACTTTTTTATTAAGCAATGGCTGGATAATTTCAGTCCTCTATTTATCCACAGTTGAAATTTCAATCTCTAAACTATAGCAACTCCACTTTTATAAGCGAAAATTTCAAATTATCTTTTGTATTTAGTTCAAAATTTACGTGAAATTATATATATTGTTAAATTTAAGCAACAAATTTAATTAAATAACTACCTAGAACCACTCTTTGACAATCTATTCAGTGACTCTCAAAAAATATCTATGTTTTCTTCCAACCTTTAAAAAAAAGATCTTTCCTTATTTCTCTATATAATTCCATTGTCCATAGTTCACCCTTATCCCACCAAACTTGATTCTTACCTTCCCAAACTCTTTTCTATTGGCAATTTTTTTTTTTTTTTTTGTCTTTTCAACTTCAATTTGGCCCTCGTGCAAGTTAAGGCTCAACTTCTGATTTTCAACAATGGCCCATAAATCCAATCATTAGAGATTGAATAATTAGGCATTCAACACTTTATAAAGTTAAGTGCAAGTTACCAATTTAGGACAATAACATTGTGTCTAGTTCTACTATTGGCTAATTTGTGTGTTGAGTGGAGATAAAGATTGTATAATTGAAATAGTTTTTGTCAAATAGGAAAATGAAGTTATTGGAAGGTGAGGAGAGTCATTGAATGGTTGATTAGTGAAGTTTGCCAAATGTACAATAAAGTCAAAATTTTAAAATGTAGATTTCTTATAGAGTTGCTTGTTCATGTGAGTTGTCTCCCATGGCCAAGTCTTGACTGAGATCTAATTTTAATACAAGAAATAAATATCTTATTCTCACAATAATTGATGGATTGGACATGCAAAAGTAAGACCCCTCATGAAGGAAAAATATGTGATTGAACAATGTTGTATATGGAACTAATTACAAATTTTTAGAAACAACGATCTATGGAATTGCTCCATATTTAGGATGCAAGCTTGAAACTATTTTCTTCACAACATTGGTGGGTAATATTTATTATGAATTTTATAATTACGTGATGAATCTACATAAGTCAATCACATAAGAGTTTATTATAGTAGAATAAAACTCAATGGATGAAGAAGGTAACACAAGACTTATTTTAATACTCAAGGGAGCTAATGAATTCAAAACAATAAGAACAACTACTAGTGAACAATATAAATAAGATCATTAAATATATATCACACTAGATGAGATGACTAAAAATGCTTCTAAACCAAAAGGTAAATGTATTTTATATTAGAGAAAAAAATGGAATTTGTTCAAAAGGTCAGTAGATCTACAATGCCCCTTTCTATATTCAAAATAGAATAAAATTGGACACTAACTTTTGGGCAGAGGATTGCTTTTCCATTAAATTTGGATTGAATTTTTTCACAACATTCTTTGACACTAGACTCCATTCCATGAACTTTTTATAGGCTTTCAACAACACTTAAAATAATAATAGACATAAATATGTAACAAAATTTGTATAGGCTTTCTACAACACTTTTTAACAATAGAGACAATTTGTGGCGGGAAAAATTGTGCGCACATGCAAAAACAAAAGCTTCCAAATTGAAAGTTAGAAATTTATTTTATATTATAGAATAAATGGTTGAAATTTGATCAATTGGCAACTTGACCCGTTATGTTCCCTTCCCTCTTCAAATTAGAACATAATTACACACTATGACATGGCCAATAGACTCATTGACAACCATTGAGTGCTTGCTAGTTAGAGGTCAATGGTCAAATCTTATGCTCTCGAGGGTCTCCCTCACTTTGGTTGGACTTTATTGAGAAGAGGCAGGTTTATAGTGGTTGCTAACTAGAAGTAGAAACCTAGTAAGTTTTGAATTAGATAATCGGGAAGGGCCCGAACCCATACACAGAAGTCGAAAAGGTGAATGAAGCGAGTTTCAAGCAGTGAAACAGAGAAATGCGATTTTGAAAGGGCCCTAACCCTTTAATAACAAAAGGCAGCCCCACTATGAAAAACAAGGACAAAACGTCAGGGACTAGATGACTCCAAAACCCAACCTAGCAATAGGAACGCCTTTGACCTAAGGGTGAAAAGTAGAAACAGACTTAGGAAGACCTTTCTTCCGTCTTTGAACAACGATCCATGAACACACAGAGTCCAAGTCCACAGAACAAGGAGAGCGAGGGGAATCCTCATCAGATTCCACTATTAAAGATGGAAGTCGAGAAGAGGGGGAAACCCTAGCAGAAACTGGGATACCTGATGACTAAACTGGAGAAGGGAGCTCCTCATCACCCACAAGAGAAACCTAGCAAGTTGACATGTTGACAAATGAAGAAATGAAGGTGATATATATTGGAGTTGAACTCTTGACCTAGGTGGAGATAATGAAGGATTGTAACTAATTTCCAAGTTCAAAAAAAAAAGAACTATACATTAGTATCTAAGTAGAGAGCATTGCTTGCTCGCAAATTTTTTATTCTAGTGACACTTTCTGATAATAGACATTATATTATATAGAACAAATTCCTACTAACTTTATTACCCAATTATTGAATACACGTTAAATAGGGCATTGTACCTATACTAACCATTTCCCTACTCAACAAAATAGAACATAACCCAATGCTCTACTTTGCCAAATTCTTTTAATAAGCTTCTAGAACCATTTTCTAACAATAGACATGTTAAGCTACAAAGAAAAAATCCCAACACTTGTATGCAAAAAGAAGAGATGTCCATATCAAAAGTTATGCATATTTAAATAAGAGGATTAAAGAATGAAACTCTAGTTAATTAGCAACATTGGTTCATAATACCCCAAACTCAAAGTTGTATATTTTACATTATAGAAACAATGAATAGGATTTGGTCAATCGGGCACACTTGGCTTGTAATACCTCGATCAAACACTAGTTGTATTTTACATTACAAAATTAGAGATTGGAATTTAGATAATTGGGCACACTCAAATTGTAATGGCTTGCAAAATTATACCACAAAAATTATAAATTAAGAGAAACATATATATTAAACATTACAAAACTAAAGAATGGATTTGAATCTTCAATTTGGGACTTGACCTGCAACACCCTCCTCACTGGTGAAGTTAGAGCAACAAATTCCAACCAAGTTTCTAAGCATTCTAACCCAAGATTATGGAGGCGCAATGCTATCTTTATATTTACAATAGTTGAAAACTTTCCACTAGCCAACACTAAAATTGAAAAAAAAAGTAAACCACATTGTTACTTGTAACCTTTGATGGGCTAATTCTAAAAAAAAATATTATATAGTTTTGTATATTTCAAAAAGGTTTAGGGTTCATTTCTACACTTTACAAATTTAATATTTAATGAAATTTAATAGCATTACAATAAATATATTGAATTATTAGAAACCAATGAATCAAATAATTTCATATATAATTATATTCAAATAACAATAGAACTAATACTTGTCCAAGACAATTTTTTGGAATGACTATTTGCACCCCTAGAAGAATCTAGTGGATAGACCCCTTACACTATGACAACAATCTAGGAAGAATTAGTCTCAATAAACACGTCATGTA
The DNA here is from genome assembly GCA_027924645.1 of Cunninghamia lanceolata. Taxonomy (NCBI): domain Eukaryota; kingdom Viridiplantae; phylum Streptophyta; class Pinopsida; order Cupressales; family Cupressaceae; genus Cunninghamia; species Cunninghamia lanceolata. Next base: position 1,048,831 of record BSBN01000286.1, on the reverse strand, counting down.
TTCATGCACAACAAAGAAAACACTAAACACAAGGCCCTGACAAAAACAATCTTTGGTGTACTCTATACCTTGAGTAGGACACACTTTGTGTGCATCTTCTTTAATGCCCACCACTTGCCTATCCACCATCTTTCATGGGTGACTTGAGTTCACTTCTACCCTTTTCCAAGCCTCTCATAAATGGATTATCTAATATTCTAAGGGGTGATTTCTAAACCATCACACCCTTTCACATCACAATTATTATTTAGTTAATTTTTTACCTTATTTTTCTATTGAGATTATCCATTCCTTATTTTTCACATGATAATCATTTATTTCAGTACCTTTTCCAAAGGTAATTACATAGGAATTATTTTTACCCTTCATTTAATCCTAAATCTCCCTTTTTTTACTAAAAGGTCATATAATAACTTTTGTTCCTCTTTTAATTCCAAAGGATCATTTACATGGGAAAATAGTCTTCCTTTTCACTTTGAGGAAAAAGTCTCTTAACATTTCTCCCTAATAAATTAGTTGTTGTCTTTAGTAGCACAAGGCACATTTTCATCACAACTCACAAAACACTTGTTCATTAAATAAAGATATTAACTATGAATATATTTGTTCTTTTCCTAGTAGTAGTATTAACATTACAATGAGTCCATTCCATTTCTTAAATTTCTAGATCATTTCTTGATAATACTCTTTGGTTTAATTTTAAATTTGAAGTTAGGTCCAACATAAATACTTTGTTAATCAATACATGATTAGAACTATATATGCACTTTTTAAGAGAATTAAAAAAAACATCTTTTGCAATTGTGGTGGTAATGCAAAACCACTCCTCAACTGAATGCATCAATCAAGGGAGCTTTTCACTAACATTAGACTCAGGTTTATGTTTAAATTCTATTCTAGGTCTACAAAACCACTTCATACAATAACATATATGAAACCACTAAACTAGATGTTTTGCAAGAAGGAAAGAAAAAGCAAAATGCTAGAAAATGAACAATTGTGAATAGAATTTTAAGAAATGAAATACAGAAATGAAAAGATGAGATAAAGGAATCTAGAATCAAAAAATGAAGCTCACTGCCCTGGATGACAACGCGTCACAGGGATGTCTGAACTAAGCATTGGTGTCCTAAAAGTCACAAAAATAAAAATCTCCAGATCTGTACGAACCTGGGACACCTGCACAACACAACAATAGACATGACAAATACCCAATAGTCTCCAGGTGATACAGATTTCAAAGTAAAGCTAAAGAAGCTATTGAAAATGAAATAAAATTGAAATGTAAATGAAAGAAGAAATAACGAAACCTCCGTGCCTTAGAAATGCTTTCACTCAAGAGTACCTACAAAGAATAGAGGAAAAATGGTTGTGTTGCTAATGAGCTTGCCTCAGTCAAGCCCCAGCTTTCATCTTTTGAGCTAGACACGAGCAACAAGGATAAAGATATGGAATTTGAAAAAGAAGTGTGTGTACCTATTCCTTAAATGTGACTAAGAAACAAGTAGCAGTGACAAAATAAAACAATAAGTAGCTTCCCTGGTCTATAGGGAAGAATACCTCCGTGAATGTAAAGGAAACAAAATGATGGTCTACACCATGAGACTGCAAAAATAAATAAACTAAGCAATATGCAATAATACTTTGAAAAATAACACAATACTTATCAATATAAAAATGAGGTTACCAGCTCAAATAACAAGGAGGCTACAACTCCTTGAGGGAAGAAATCTAGTGCAAATAACTCCAAAACCCCAAAGGAGAGCCTTCACAAATCGTCAAGCTGCAAGACAAAATCTCCAAGAACTAAGAAGGTTAATGCTTCAATCCTAAGAGCATAAAAATCCTCAATAGTTGCTATATAAGAGAAGAATACCAAGAGTGTTCACAAGATTTCTCAAAATTTACATAAGAGAATGAGAGCTGGAAAAATTCCAAGTGAATGAGAATAGATTATTCAAAATCAACCCACAAGAGGGAAAACCCAAAATAGCAACCAAGGAGACACTCTAATTCATGGAAGGGCATTACAAGAAAGTCTCATCATCATTGGAGGTGTCTGGTAACACCTAGAAACGATCACCTAGTGCCAAACAGATGCAAGATAGTAGCGTGTCACACAGATGTCCACGCATAGCGTTCGCGTCCAGGTAACTTCAGTTCTTGGTCACACGAAACGCTTTAGGATGATGTGACAAACAAAGCACTAAAATGAATTTGCATGAAAATCAATATAAAAACACTTATAAGCAACGCCAAGAGAACAAACCCTAAAGTCATTGCAAAAATGTAGCATGAAATTGCAAGGTATGCAATTTTTGATGTTACATTTAGCCCCCACTTTAGTAGGCTTATAACACTACATACATACACAAGCTAAAGTAGAAAATAAATAACATCGCCAAATTTAACTTACAAAAGGTATTGTAGAGAATGTAGATAGTTCTTCGAGGAATGAAGCCCCCAAGCTAAGAATTTGCAAAACCACAGTATTAGGCAACAAAACCTACACAAGAGACAATGTCATAACCACACACACACACACATATGGAAATCACACTAAAAGAATTTGATTGGATATGGTTTGCCCAAACATCAAGATTAGCAAACCATATGATCTAATGCACAACTACTACTATCTAAAACAAACCAACACACAACACACAAATAACAAAGCAAGAGGGGCATTTCTAGCACACTACAAGAGCTAGAAGAATGCCAAATATGGTTCTAGGGTTAGCATACTATGAAAGCTAGGAATCATACTAAACTCTTGTGCGCCACTAGGACTAACAAATTGCATTGTTAGGTTACTTACAAAGAGTGCCCAAAGAGTAGTTGAAAAGCATGGTCAGGCCAAGAAAGTGTATTTGCTTAGGACCACAAGCTACAAATGTTGCCAGAGCGTATCGTCAAATTTGGTGTGTGCAAAAGTGTAAAGCAGGAAAATATGCCCCCACCTTAAAATAATTACACAAATCATCAATATGCAATTGATTTAAGGTAGACCAAGGGAAGAGAGCATGGAGAAGCATAAATAAGCAACTATGTTCTCAAAGATGTGTCTCGCAAAAGAAAAGAGAACCAAATGCCCCCAAAGGAAGACAAGAGAGACGATGTTGGTAGCATGATACACAAAGAGCTTGTGTAAGCATGGTATGACACTGAGCAACGCTAACACACACCACATAACAAAAATCAACATCACGAAAACATTAAGGGATCTACATGCTTCGGGGTCGGTATGCATTAGGAAGGGTAATCAATAAGGGACAAATGAATGAATCGTCGTCATCCCCCAAGCACGTATAACTACGAGTACAATGGAATAATGGCACAAGAAATCAAATAAAAGGAAGAATTTGGGTCAACATGGAAGGAAGATAAATCTTCCAATGCTTTGCATCATCCCCAAAATGTCACAATAAACAAAAAAAACAACATATAGAAGAATGTAGGGACAAATAGAAGAATGACACAACATTTTCATTTCGCTTGTATCCACATGTTTACAAGGGCATCATGGGTCCTCCAAGAAAAAATAAAAGACATAAATATACGTTCACGAGGAAAACATTACAATCAAGCAAACAAACACACAAAAACACATGAAATGAAGGTACAACCCTCAATGGTTGGGTGTCATCAAATCATCCTAGTCCCAATCTTGACAAGCATAATGGGATAGAGGAAGAGTTGACAACAACACCACACTAAGAGCGATACATGTAGACTCTCCTAGAACCAAGTGTAGAGGGTCACTAGTAGGAGCAGGATCCTCCGGAGCAGTAGGAACAACAATTGTCAATGATCATGTGAAGATTATGGATAATGAGGATATGTCTAGGATAGAATCAATGGTCCACTCTACATGAGAGGAATCAAGAGAGTCACTATTTGAATAGTGCACTGATTGTGGTTCATTAGTGCTATTAGACGCAATGCAGTCACTATAAGTCATGGGTAGAGGAACATCCTCCACAATTGGAAGAGATGATGAAGAAGGGCTTAGAGGTAGCAGAGATGGTGGTATGTTCTTGGGCTTGCAAAACAACTAGGTGGGGTAGTGCTCTGGTTTACGCTTGGGCAGCAGGTGATGAATATCTATATCACTAGTGGCGAGGCAGAGGATTTCTAGAAAAACTACTTGACAAGTGCACTAGAAAGGCACAAGAGTGGTGAGCGTGGCGCTAGGGATGACATTGAAGTTAGACATATCTAGGGGTTTGGGAAAGGGTGGCATGTTAGGATGGATGGAAGGATGGGATCCTCCATAGAAGGAGCCCATACTAATTGCACCCGTGGGGGTGGCATTCATCTAGATCTAACCATAGAGGAGGAGGGTCAAGGAAGGAAGATAAACAAGATTAGAAATAGAAGGCTGAAGTGCCAAAGAAGCAAGATCAAAGGGCAACTGCATTAGAGAAGGATGTTCTAAGGGAGGTTGCACATCAACAACATGCTCATGGGCCGTAGCATGCCGACAACACTTGTGATCTCTCCCAAGCTAATTTCACCTAGTGCAGGATGAAGACTCTACTGATGGAGCTAGGGGTCTTCCAACATGGGCTCTATTTCATCCACTACCACAGGGATAGGTGGAGAAATGGAAAGAACCTCTGAAGGTTGGGAAACCATGGGGGAAGGGGAGGATCCTGCGACATGTGTTATTCTCCTTGTGCCATCAAAGAGGTAGGAGGAATAGGAGCAATCACTAATTGGGTGGGGAGCTACAGGAGGAGGGGGAAGAGGAACATTTAGCACTAGTTGCTTTCCTCGTAGTGTCGAGGAGGTAGGAGGAACAAAAGTAACCATCAAATGCTGAGAGATCTTGGAAGTGCATAGTGCACAAGGTTGTACTATAGGTGGACTGTGAGGCCTTGAATAGGAAGCCAAAGGTGGAACCATGGAGTAGTGCGAGAACGGGGAGGTGTACTTTGTACAGGTTGCTTTCCTTGGACTACTAGAGGGGTAGAAGAGGGAACAAGAGCAGCCTCCAAAGGAAAAGACACTGAAGGGGAGGCAACTACAATTAGACAATTATTCTATACAACTTTCTTTGAACTTTTGATATGAGATGAGGAAGAGGAGGAAGAGGAGCTAGTAGACAATTATGCTGTACAACTTTCTTTGAACTTTTGATATGAGATAAACAAAAAGTCATTGCGGGGCTGAAGTGACTCGATTAGGGCTTGCCAGAAGTAGTCCAAGGAGAAGCTTCCATTTATTGAGAGAGGCATAAATCTGATATGATAGATTGTATGCACTACTCCACCGTGTGGAAACTTTAGGCATCTAAGAATTACTGAGGGGACTGCTCTCATAGAGGTTAGCCATGGATGACCCAACCTCAAATGAAAATGATCTGAAGTGGGAATGATAGAAAAAGAAACATCTAGGGTTTTGGGTCCCACCTGGACAACTAGGGTAATTGAACCTAGATTAGGTCTAGACATCCCATCATGACATCGTATAAAAATATTTGATTGCTCGTATACATCCTGATACAGTTCATGAACATATAGAAACTCCTTTATAAATATATTTACCAGGCATGTGGGGTCAACTAAATCAACCTTAACGTGTTTACCATTGACCTCTATGGAAATATAGAGGACCATCATATGTGCCGATAGGGACATCATAAGAAGAGAAAGAGATGATGGGATCAAGGATAGGACACTCTAAAGTGGGGCGAGAGTGAACAACCACCATACTTACAATCCTAGCATAAGGAGAAGGGAGAACATCAAAGGTCAAAGCTAGCACCATGGAAGATAGAGCAAGATCAACAAAAATGCAGCTATGACACAACATGGGATCAGTGTAGATCTACAAATGCTAGTTAGGCAGAGCCACTAACTTATTACCTCTATAATTTGCACTAGAGACCTAGATGATATTTTGGTCGATGAGGTCTTGTATAGTGTGCTTAAGACACAAATATTGTTCTATATCATGCTTGGGTACTTTATGGAATTGATAGAAAGCCTTCAGGTCATACGAAGGCGGCAGAGGCTTACAAGTGTCGAGATGATGGATAGGAGGCAGCTGCACAAAACCATTATTCAGGAGCTATTGCATTATTGTGTAGAGAGACTCCTTTAAAGGAGTGAGCTTATGATTATTTGTTGACTTCAGAGTAGAGAGGGCTAAAGCAGCCTAGGAAGGTGCTTCAACATCTACAGTGCTAAGCACTGTTGAATTATTTTTATAAAAGTTTTTATTCTTTTTATAGTTTGAAATGAAGAGGATGCACTGGATTGAATAGGAGCTAGTGAGGGAGATGCCTTGAACTGGCTAAACGACCACTGATAATCATGAAGTACAGTGCACAAGTTTGTGAAAGATGAATATTTCATCAACAATTTCCTATCTCAGATATGTGGCTGTAGGTGTCCTATAAAAACCTATTGCACATCAGAGGCAAGTAGGGCATAGGGGATATGTGAGAAAAAGATTGATAATGACAAATAAAATAAATTACTTTCTCTTTAAGTCCCTGTTGATAGTGGATGAGATCAGTGAACATGACCTATGACCCAATGTTGGCCTGAAAATATTGTAGAAATTAATTGACTAATTGATCAAAAGAAAGAATAGAGTGGTTAGGAAGTGAACAAAACTTGTCCAACGTAGTGTCCTTCAAGGACCATGGGAATAGTTTTTCTAATAGGGCATCTTGAAAGATGAAATCATTGCATAAAGTAGTGAAAGATGATATATGTGTCTATGGGTCTCCTTTGCTAGTACATTTCTCAAACTTGGGTGCCTCAAAGCCTTATGGGAAGGGTGTAGCAAGAATAGTGAGTGAAAGTAGTCTACATCGGCAATAAGTGGGGACAAGCAATTGTGAAGATGAAGTAAAAAGTGAAGCAAGTTGTTATTGAATGGAACCAATATTCTAAAGTAGTTGATTGATGACAAGATTGGTGGTGTGAGTAGGCATAGTAGGAGTGGAAATGAGCAGTAAAGACAATTGATGGTTAACTTTGAGGGCACCAGGAGTAGAAGTAAACTGTAAGGGATTGGAGGGCGAAATAAACCCATATTAGTGGATGGGGTTCATGGAACCTCCAGACCAACTAGTACCTACCATGTTGTGAAGCACTAGTAGCCATTTGTGAAGATGTAAAAGTATGGATTCCCGATATAGGAAGAGGAACGGATAGCTGATTACCAGTTATGTTCAGTTGAGAGGCTTAAGGGTCTATAACGTAGCTTGCCAAAGGTAGTGTATCACTATGCACTATGTGTGTGATGCCATGAATAAAGTTGAGACCCTTACTATGACTGGTTAGCATAGAATGGAGAGCATCAACCAAAGGGATTGCAACTTTAGTTATGTCCTCATGACTCAAAAAATTCTAGTAATTCACCAAATAACAATTTAACTCTTGAATCTTCTCAAGTGGGACATAATCTAAGACATCCTCATGTTCAAATGCTTTGTCCGCATCATGATAAGTAGTCATAGGAACTATTTTGGAAGAAGGAGAAGAAATAGTTGGTGTAACTTGTTCTGAAGAAAAGTTCACAAAATCTAGAGTTGAGCATATTGGAACCCTAAGAGAACCAAATTAAGCCATTATGGAGAGATGGTGTAAACTTATTTGAACAATGTATTGTGAATCAAAGGACTAGTTTGTAAGGCTCATAAAAAGAGTTTCGACTTTACAACTCACAGTACTATGTGATGAGCAAGAAATGAAGAAGGTTGTTGTTTAGAACATGTCAAGTTCATTTAGATGTAACATAGGAAAAACTATTCCTCAACTGAATGTATCAATCAAGGGAGCTTTCCACTAACATTACACTTGGGTTTCTATTATCTGATCAATGTTAAAACCTATTTTAGGTCTACATAACCACTTTATATAATAATAGATATGAAACCACTAAACCAGATGTTTTACAAGAAGGAAAGAAAAAGCAAAATGATGGAAAATGAACAACTATGAGAAGAATCTTGAGAAATGAAATACATAAATGAAAAGACAAGAGATAAGGAATCTGAAACCTAAAAATGAAGCTCATTACCCTAGATGACAATGTGTCACAGGGACATCTACGCTAAGCACTAGCATCCTAAAAGTCACAAAAATAAAAATATCTAGATTCGTACAGACCCATGACACCTGCACAACACAACAACAGACAAGAAAAATACCCAACAGTCTCCAGATGATACAAATTTCAAAATAAAGCTAAAGAAGCTATTGAAAATGAAATAAAATTGAAATGTAAATGAAAGAAAGAAGAAATAACAAAACCTCTGTGCAATCAAAATGATTTCACTCAAGAGCACCTGCAAAGAATAGAGGAAAAATGGCTACATTGCTAAGGAGCTTGCTTCATTCAAGCCCCAGCTTTGGTCTTTCGACCTCCACGAGAAACAAGGATAAAGATATGAAATTTCAAGAAAAAAGTGCATGTGCCTATTCCTTAAATGTGACTAAGAAACAAGCAATAGTGACAAAATAAAACAAGAAGTAGCTTCCCTGGTCTACAGGAAATAATACCTCCATGAATGCAAAGGAAACAAAATGGTGGTTTATACCATGAGATTGCAAAAATAAGTAAACTAAGCAATATGCAATAATACTTTGAAAAATAACACAAAACTTATCAATATAAAAATGATGTTACCAGCTCAAATAACAAGGAGGAGGTGACAACTCCTTGAGAGAATAAATCTAGTGCAAATAGCTCTAGAACCCCAAAGGAGAGCCTTCAAAAATGGTCAAGTTGCAAGACAAAATCTCCAAGAACTAACAAGGACAATACTTTAATCCCAAGAGCATAAAATTCCTCAATAGCTGCTGTAGAGAAGAATACCAAGAGTGTTCACAAGGTTTCTCAAAAGTTGCAAAAGAGAATGAGAGCTAGAAAAATTCCAAGTGAATGAGAATAGATTATTCAAGATCAACCCACAAGAGGAAAAAACCTGAAATAGCAACCAAGGAGACATTTGGAGCTATGGAAGGGTGTTGATGAGGTATAAACAACCTCATTTCTTTGATGAAACAAATAACCCTTTTTGCATTGCCCAATCTCCTAGCCTTGCTAATTTGTTTGTTTTTATAAGCAATATTTATCTATTTTTAATAAAATGTTGTACAAATCTTTATTTCCTAAATTGATTGAAGTTGTAACATTAGAAAATGTCCCCTTGGGGGCTTTTCCCTCATAAGGTTTAGCTTCCAGGTCTTTAGAGTGCATTTAGGACATTTTAGTTCATATTTTAGCATCCCGATGGAATGACACCTAAGTCCCATGGCAAATAGGACCTAGGAGGACCGCTTGAGCTGTACCCTGCCTAAAATAGGGGTGAGGCCTTGGGCGCACCTAAGTCCTATGGCAAATAGGACCTAGGAGGACTGCTTGAGCTGTACCCTGCCTAAAATAGGGGTGAGGACTTGGGCGCGGGCACCCAAGTCCTCACCCCTATTTTAGGGCAGCCTCAATTTCTGAGTGTCGGTTAGTGACCGTTATTAGGTCCCTTTGCTGACACGGTAAGTTTGAATTTCAAATATCTTGGCGGGAGTGCTTATAGATGCATATATAAGCATGTGTAGGCATTCATTTGTAAACTAGATGATCATTGTGAACTCTAGGCATTCTTAAGGTGATTCAAGGCTTTCTATTGTGTTGCAAGAGCAGACTTGTATGCTTTGTGTGTTGATATTTGCATATTTGAGCATCAATCTCCTCATGACATGAAGAGCATCTTCCTCCATGAGAGCTTCACTACAAGGTGACATATCATTATGTTTTTATCATTGATTCCTTTGGTTTTTGGCCTCTACCTCACAAGGGCATGCCCTCTTTATCTGATAACAGTGTTCGGAGACTTAAGTGTCCTTCGGGGTTTAACTGAGGCAAACCTCTAAACACCACAACCCCCAAACTAAGTCTGGTGATTGCAGGTTACATATGTCGCATCCAGAAAAAGTGGAGTTACAGGAAGGCTTCGCAGACATCAGGGATTCAGGATCTGAAGAAAAGTCAAACAAAGGAGAACTTCTAGGACTTGGGTGCTCACTCCAGTGTCCTCCGTAGACAAATTCTGAAAAACAGAAGTTACAGGGTTGATCAATGTCTTAAGAAGGTCCAGATTCCCTTAAAAAGTAGGTACCTTGGACTTGGGTGCCTGCTCCAGTGTCCCCGACTATTCCACTTCAGAAACCCAAAAAATAGGTATTCTGTAATTTGGCATTTTACTCCCGTCTGCAAGAGCTTTTTCTGTAATTCATTAATTTGTTGTCGTATTTGCATAATTAGGGTTTTAATGGTCAATTGAGCATAGGAGAAGGAAAAATTGATAATTAATTTTCTAATTCAAGCTTCCCCTCATTTTCAAGTGACCTAGGGTATGATAGTGCTCACCACTCAACCTTAGATCCTTTAATGTTAGGGTGAAATGAGGATTTTAACATCTAAACCACAAAAGATCAACAAATCCAATTTTACCCTAAACATTTTCGTGAACCCATGTATTTGAACTTAAATTGCAACTTGCTAAGTATTCATCTGTATATTTGGTGTGATTTCATTCATTCATATAGACATTTAATTTATAGCATTGAAAAAATTTCAAAAAAATTGAAAAAAATGGGAAAAATACAAAAAAATGCATTGTTGGGCTTACTAAATTGTGTCAATTCTTTCTAAATTTTCCTAATTCATGATTTTTGCATCAGATATAATATAAACTACACAAAAATACAAAAATTCAAAATCTTTCTTTGCATTTTCATCATTTAATTGATAGGGTTTTGTGGAAATTTTGACAATTTTTAGATAACCTAGTAATTCCAAAATCTAGGGTTTGTAGGCAAAATCTTTTATTAGACTTTTTTAATGATTTTAGAGGCTCATTCAAATTTTAATTTGGCTTTAATATTGCATTTTAGTGTGAATTTGCATTTAAATTTAAATTATTTGCATTTTTGCATTGAAAATTTCAACAAAAACTAGCAATTTTGGGGCATTTTCATTAAATTTGCATGGGAATTTTGCATGATTAAGATTGAAAATTATTTTTAGATCTGAGAGTATGTAATTTCCATCAAAAATAAGACTTCAAACCATTCACATAGCATTTTGTTCCAAAATCTCAAACCTAGGGCTTCGAAAATAATGATTTTCACCAATTCGGCCTTATCGACTCTCTAAACTTGCACCATAGGTGTGTTGTGAAAGATATTTTTTTATTAATTTGTTTTTATTAGGGTAATAATTTTATTCCCCTCATAAAAATATTTACAACACCCTTTTAACGGGCTCTTGTAGTGAAAAATCGGTGAAAAACAACACATTTTGGCTATTTTTGCCCTAGGGTTTGACCTAGTTTGCACTCCAAGAATGTTGTGATCAATTTTATGGATGGAGATGACTAATATTATTTATATTATTTGATATACCTCCTAAAATTCCTTACAACACCCCTTTTGATAGGTCTTGGAATTGAAAAACCGTGAAAAATAGCCTATTTTTGCTATATTTTCACTAGGGTTTTACCTTATGTAGTACTAAAAGCATGTTGTGTTGGATATTTTGGAACTAAGTGGCTGTTATTATTGATATTATTTTATTTTCATCATCATTTTCCTCACAACACCCTTTATTATGCCCTTTTGCATTGAGTTTTGGTGAAAAAAGTGCCTATTTTGACATATTTTCACTATATTTTGACTTGGCATTATCTTTGATTTGCATCAAGAGTGTGTTGAGAAGGATAATTTTTCTGTTTTGGACTGATATTAGACATATAACTTGCTTCCCTTGAATTAAATCCTTACAACTCCCTTTGGTTCATTCATTTGCCTTTAAAAAAAAAAGTACAAAATTCCAAGCATTTTTGGTCGTCAATCATATCCTTCTCCTAGGATTTGTTCTCTTAGTTGTGTGTTGTGTGTTGTATGATTTTATAATCTTATGACATGCTGTCCTAAAAACAATATCCCTTTGAGAAGAAGTAAAAGATTAATGGGATCTAGTGCTCTTGAAGAAGTTGGTACTTTGGACACCTTCTTTACAAAGGGAGAAACTCAAATTTGCATGATATTATACATCCTCCAACCACAATGACAAACAAACTTTTCATGATGCTGATAATTCTATTGAGGCAACAGGATATGTATCTAATGAGAAAATAGAAAAACTGGATAAAGAGCTAGCTGAATTTCAATCATTTATGGAAAATGAGAGAATAGTTGAGGAAGTTGTCCCTACAATTCATAATATAAGAGAATTGATAAAAGAGGGACAAGATGGTGTAAATGCAATTTGTGGTCTAGCACATATTGTACAAACCAATATCATGCTGGTGACCAAATGTGCACAAGCGATAAATAACACTTTATCACCATCTCATACTCAAGTATCCATACCTATACCATCGACGGGAATATTGACTTTTACACCAACGATCTTAACAACTAATGCAAATGCTTGTAGTAATGCTACCACTAGTACTAGAGTCTCTAATGGCACTAATTACCAAGTTGTGGGATTTGATTATCAAATTTTGGTTCCTAAAGGGACCTCCTCTATGCATAATTGTTCTCAACCACCCATCTATTCCACTCATTTCCAACTACCTATTACATATCATTATGGCCAGTCACCGTTATCTCAGCCTCCGCATATTGTATCTCAAGGTCAATCACCTCCCCACATTGGTTCTAATTCCTCACAACAAACTGCATCTCCCAATGATGCCATCCTAAACCAACTTTTATAGGGCATGACTGCTTTGCAACAAAAAGTAACAAATTTGACAAATTCTTCACAGCCTAGTCTACCAACATATCATGCCCGTAATCCATTATCCTATGCAATCTTGAGAACCCCTATGCTTGAGAGGTTTGAGACTCCTCGCTTTAAAAAATATGGTGGAAAAGGAGATCCTAATATCCATGTGGCAGCATTCACAGTTATGTGTAGTGATTTTTATTTTGAAGAGGATTTGTTAGCAAAACATTTCCCGCAATCTCTCAAAGATACTGCTTTAGAATGGTTTTACTCGTTGCCTCCAAATTCAATACACTCCTTTTTGCAGTTGATTGATCAATTTTTACAACATTTTCAAGCAAATATTGGACCCCAAGTCACTCTTCTTGACTTGGTTCAATGCAAACAGGGTCCCAAAGAAAAGTTGACTGAATTCATTGGTCGATATCAAGGACTTTATGCTCAAATTCAGTATTAGATGAAAGATGAAGATGTTCAGAAGATATTTATTAAAAATCTACAACCTAATATTCGTGATAAGATTCTTTTGATGAAGTACAACTCCTTTCAACATTTATGCACCGCCCTTCGTGATTACCAACTTTTGTCTAGTCAGTATGAAAACCAAAACTCATCAGCTCAAGTTGGACAATCCATGGGTGGATCATTACAAAATAACTTTAAAAGGAACAATAACAGGGGTTTCATCAAGATCAATGGACCAAATACAAATGTGTCTGCTATAAACAATCCAAAGAAACAATCGTATCAACCGAGGAAGTTTACTCCGATATCTGAGTCCTATCATTCTATCATGAATCAAGTTGTGAGTAATAACATTTTGAAGCTTCCCCCAATCAAGCCTGTCGATCCTAATAAACAAGGACCTTACTTTGATGCTAATGCCTTCTATCATTATCATCAGACACAAGGACATGATACTGAACGATGTATGCATCTTAAACATGAGATACAAAACCTTATTGATTCGAATGTCATCCAAGTATCGGGTGTGAATGACAATGGAAATAAGTCGGTTGCTCCGCCGAATCAGAATTTACAAATCTTCACTAATCCTTTTCCTAAGCATACCAAAAATGATATGGTGGAACAAGATCTAGTGGAAGTAAACGAGGATGATTACTTGGACTATGATAGTATCATGGGAATGATTGAAGTGGATAAGAAACAAATGGATAACCCACCTCGTCCTCGAAGAAATGGAATTTATGCTGAGGTTCCCCCTCTGTTATCCTTATATGGAATGGGAGATGATCAAAATGCCTTTGAAAAGAAAGAACAACAACCAATACAGACGAGCAAGATGGTACAGGATGATTCCTGTTACTATTCTAGAAAGATTTACCAACGAAAACTCACCAAAAATCAGAAAAGAGCAAGACGACAATCAACAAACAAAAATAATAGTGGTTCTCCCCCTCATAAGCAACAAAAAGTCTCATTTGAACAAGGATTTAATGAACAAGCATCATATGATAACAAACAAGACTTTCATAAGAACCACTCAAATTTTTTATTAAACATGATCGAGTGCCTCTCAAAGAGGTTTGAGAGCTCCAAGATATAATATGAAGGCCCTACAGGTAAGTATCTCTAACCCTTTATCTCTCTCGTGATGTGCTTCCCTCATGATGTGTTATGTGTTGTTTAGGCCTCCTGGAATGACCTCAGATTCTCCCATAAGGTTTGAGATACGAGGAGACCGCCTCTGTTGTGACCTTCTTCTATTTGTATCATCATTCTTCTATATTATCTCTCTCTGATTTCATGGTTGTGTGTTGTGTCTGACGGTCATAGCGTCATGGTTGGTGACTTGGGGGCACCCTCCTACGTGACTATCCCTAAGACACTTGTTTCTCCTCTCTTATTTATTGTTTTCCTTCCCCTAGTGCTTCCATCTAGTGGGCGGATGACGAAAAATATTTCTACTCATGTGGACCTAGTGTCCCTTTCGAGAGCAATTAAAAAATGGACTATAGTTCCTAATATGACGATGGGGTTGTCTATCTTATCCGACGCTTGGCTAGTGGAAACACTCGTGCTTTCTACGTAGTGACTGTTATGATGTTTCTATTGCATTTACAAACCTTAACAATACTACTGCTCCATATACCTTTGTTTGCCTTTGAATCTAGCCTTGGCGGTACTCAATTTAGAGAACTTCGTGATATAGCCCCTGGTTATCCTCGAACTCTGAATTTGTTGTATAACCTTGGCTCTTTTGTGTGGTTAATCATATGCATTGATGTTTTTGTTTATCATGATGTTGTAGACACCAACATGTTTCTTGCAGGGATGTGTTTGTGGGAACATTTGGCAATCGTAAAGTACATGTCACCTCCAGGGGGCATGGACTTTGTGAAATTTGGTGTTCCCTTGTGTGTTTTCTTCCTACCTTAATGTGCTTGATATCGATAACTGATATCAACCACCTTAAGGAGGGGGCATATAAGGTAAGTTGTCTGCTATATATGTTAGCAATGTGTTTGACCTCAGATGCATAGACCTGCGCCCCAGAGTAGTGCATCGTGCATCATGAGTTTGTTTGCAATCAAGCAATTAATCATGTAAGCCCTCTACGGAGGTGGGATATCGAGCATATCCTTTTTCTTAAGCCCTCCGCAGAGGTGGGGATGGTGTATTTCTCGGAGCAGATTGCATCATCCTGTCATTTTCAAAATTCATCTGCGGAGGTGGGGAGCGATTCTATGACTAACTCAACCCTTAAGCATGTCTTCGGTGATTGTTGTGGCGAAGCCTAATCATTGGTGTGTGCTTGTAATGTGCCTGAGATGGTGTTGGACCTAGAAATAGGTACACTCCATCGCTTGTCTGCCATGTTTTCTCCATGTCTTCAAGTGTGTGTGTTTTGGCGTGCTTGTTTTGTATGGCATGTTTGTTGCCCCATATGCATAGACTAGCGCCTTTGAGTAGTGCTTCATGCATTTTGGGAGGTTTTGCATGTATTGCATGTGTGTTGCCCCATATGCAGAGACCAGCGCCTTCGAGTAGTGCTTCCTGCATTTTGGGAGGTTTCTTTACTTTCAAGTACTTGCATTTGCATTTCATATATATGAGAAAAAGAAAAGAAAAGATATCATTTCTATCTTCCATGCATTAATTGTCTGCTCTGTGTTCTGCATGACTGTAACTATCTTCTCCGTGTTTTGCGTGCCTATTGCTGTCTTCTATGTGATTGGCGTGTCTTCTTCGTGTTTGGTGTGTATGTTGTGTTTGTGACCTTACTTTAATGCATGTATTGGCCTCGCGTTTATACATACATTAAAGTGGGGGCTAAATGTAACTTCAGAAAATGTCCCCTTGGGGGCTTTTCCCTCATAAGGTTTAGCTCTCGAGTCTTTAGAGTGCATTTAGGACATTTTAGTTCATATTTTAGCATCCTGATGGAATGAGACCTAAGTCCCATGGCAAATAGGACCTAGGAGGATCCCTTGAGCTGTACCCTACCTAAAATAGAGGGGAGGACTTGGGTGCTCGTGCCCTAGTCCTGCCCTATTTTAGGGCAGCCCCAATTTCTAGGTGTCGGTTAGTGACTATTATTAGGTCCCTTTGTCGACACAGTAAGTTTGAATTTCAAATATCTTGGCGGGAGTGCTTGTAGATGCATATATAAGCATGTGTAGGCATTCATTTGTAAACTAGATGATCATTGTGAACTCTAGGCATTCTCAAGGTGATTCAAGGCTTTCTATTGTGTTACAAGAGCAAACTTGTATGTTTTGTGTGTTGATATTTGTAGATTTGAGCATCAATCTCCTCATGACATGAAGAGCATCTTCCTCCATGAGAGCTTCACTACAAGGTGACATATCATTGTGTTTTTATCATTGATTCCTTTGGTTTTTGGCCTCTGTCTCACAAGGGCATGCCTTCTTTATCTGATAATGGTGTTTGGAGACTTAAGTGTCCTCTGGGGTTTGACTGAGGCAAACCTCTAAACACCACAACCCCTAAACCAAGTCTTGTGATTGCAGGTTACAAGTGTCGCATCCAGAAAAAGTGGAGTTGTAGGAAGGCTTGGTAGACATCAGGGATTAGAGATCTGAAGAAAAGTCAGATAAAGGAGCACTTCCAGGACTTGGGCGCTCGCTCCAGTGTCCTGCGCAGACAGATTCTAGAAAACATAAGTTACAGGGTTGATCAGTGTTCGAAGAAGGTCCAGATTCCCCCAAAAAGCAGGTACCTTGGACTTGGGTGCCCACTCTAGTGTCCCCGACTATTCCGCTTCGGAACCTTGAAAATAGGTATTCTGTAATTTGGCATTTTACTCTCGTCTGCAAGAGTTTTTTCTATAATTCATTAATTTGTTGTCATATTTGCATAATTAGGGTTTTAATGGTCAATTGAGCATAGGAGAAGGAAAATTTGATAATTAATTCCCTAATCCAAGCTTCCCCTCATTTACAAGTGACCTAGGGTATGATAGTGCTCGCCACTCAACCCTAGATCCTTCAATGTTAGGGTGAAAGGAGGATTTTAACATCTAAACCACAAAAGATCAACAAATCCAATTTTACCCTAAATCGAAATTATCTCTTAAATGTTGATATAATGGTATGTAGAGTTGGGTAATTGTGTAGGGTTAATGCATGGCCTATGGGAGAAGTGGACTTTATGCAGCTGAGGTCAAGTGCACCAAAAGTTGAGGGTGCCAAAAATTTTAGGCGTTCATTGATTTAAGACTCTTTTTAGTTATGTTTATTCCTATTGGTTATCCAAGACATTATGGCTCCACTCAGAGCCTTTTATATGTTATAAAGACATCAGTAGTTAAATTCTATTTTTCTATTATAAGACTTTATCAAATGGCATTTTACCGCCATCTAAAATTTAGGAGGTTGAAAATAGTTCAGTTTGAGTTGGTTGCTCAAAACATGGATATATATCATACTATGGATGGATGAAAATCAATCTTTTGGTTTTTGAAAATAATCAGAGCTATGTACTACAATTTTTCCATGAATGCAAATAGTGTTGTTCTGAGTATTTTCTTTTGATATATAAAGATCTGAATGGAGTTACCATGTTGTTGTGGAAATGATTAAATGTGATTTTAGTTAAAGATGAATTTCTCCCAAGAGCTGGCCACTCACGGGATTGTAGAGTAGATAAGTATTTTTGTTTCTGTGGATGTTTCGTTTCAGCTAAAGTTATTTTATGTTTAGTTTTCTATTGTGAACCTACAGGGTGTGTTGTTTAAGGCATTAGTTCTAGAGCTCTGTTTGTTTAAATATTTCAGGAGCATTTGCTTTAGTTTAAACTGCCATTTACTAATCGTTGAAAGTTAGAATGTTTGTACATTATAGAATTTGTCACCGTTCAAGATCAAAGTAAAGTTGCATGTATGAATTTCTAGTATAGAGTTTATATGCTTTCTAGTATAGAGTTTATATGCTTTCTAGTATAGAATTTATATGCTTTTTAGTATAGAGTTCAAATGCTTTCTAAAGTAGGATATAACTGCTTTTTAGTTTAATATGATGTTTAAGTCTTTTAAAGGAACTAGAAATTTTTTTCTTAATGAGATATCCAAACAATACTCCCTATTGCATATAGTCTCGGACACTACCTTGGTTGATAAACTGATAATTTTCAACTAAAGTGTTAGGACCTCACGACAGCCTATCAAGCATTACAAGAAAGTCTCATCATCATTGAAGGCATCTAGTAATTCCTATAAACGGTCACCTAGTGCCAAATGGATGCGAGATGCTAGCATGTCACGCAAACGTCCACACATAGTATTCGCATCTAGGCAACTTTAGTTCTTGGTCACACGAAACACCTTAGGATGATGTGACAAACAAAGCACTATAACAAATTTGCACAAAAATCAACATAAAAACACTTATAAGCAATGCCAAGAGAACAAACACTAAAGTGGTCCCAAAAATGTAGCGTGAAATTGTAAGGGTATGCAATTTTTGACATTATAGTTAAATTTGCCATCTTTTAACTTTCTCAATTTGATCATTCATATACCCCCCCATTATAGAGAGGGGGGAGAGGGGATCTGTTCTGTTCCTCCGATCCCGTGAACCAGTTTCGATTGAGAAGATTATGAAGAGGGAGCTTCCTCCGCCTTCTTCCCCGAAAAAAGGAAGATTCTCGTCGTGCTGCCCGCCGCCCACCCCCACCCACTATATAAGGTAGGGGGTAGGGCCCCTTATCTTTAATGTAAATGGTTTATTCTTCTTCAACATAAACTATATAAAAGTATTATCATATGATTACATAGCGTTTTACTTAGTGAATGACATGAATATCTCATACTATGTGATCACTTACTTTTGACTACCGTATAATCTACATACTAAAAATTCATTTCAAAATGATAATCACACATTCTTGACTACATGACTATCCTCTCTTCCTATAGTAAGTATGATTTATACACTCGTAAGATTATAAATAATGTTCAATAAAAAAGAACATTCTATAGATTCCACAATAATGATATAGGATTAGTTAAATTCCATTTGATTTTGACAAACAAATTCCCTTTTCTAGTGTTGACTAAAATGACTTTAAGGAAAATCATAATCATAATCTTAATTATATCTCATATTTAATTGTAATACTATTTTAAACCCAAAATGTTTGTTCAAACATTGAGCTTTAACTATTGCTTTTAAATAGGCTTCTATTAGAGGGATAATTCAAACCACATACCATATTTGACTTAACTAGTTGATAATATTCTCTTTTGAATGGTAACAAGTACACAATTACCCCTAAATAGAGTTCATATTACTTCACATAGTCACTCAAGCAAGGCTTTGGGATAAGTTTGAATCCAACACAGATTCAATATAATAAAAAAGATGTCATTTTCTTACATAAATTCAATAATATCAATATGGTGCTCATTATACCTAAACCTATCACACATAACTCCAACACACATCACCTTGTCATAGACTCACAAAGAATCAATGGTATAATATAACATTTGAAGGATATTAGTCCTATACAATATTTCACAAAACACATGAACAAAGTTATTGGGTTGATTTGGTCTAATAATAAAGTAAAATAAAACAAAGATAGTACAAAGAATCTCACAAGGCATCTTAAGCAAAAAGACATCATCAAACTATTACCACCCACAAAGCACTTCATAGAGAAATACTATGTCTAGCATTTCCTTCTTTTAAGTAATTAGGTTAACTGAGTTATAATTTAAGGAGGGAGATTGGTTCTAATAGTTTAATCAAATCTTTAGAAAAAATATCATTAAATTCATGCACAATAGGTTTACATTAATATTAATTATTATTACACTTCCATATCACAGAGAAGATTGTAATCTAGAAATGGTTAATTTTTAGAGATCCTCTCTGGTAAAATTTGACATGTCACTTTGTCTAAGCCTAAGAGAACCAATTTGGTTGCAAATCTTATAAAAACATTATGTTATTCTAACCAACTTATTCCAATAACATTATAGTTTTCTAATTATAAGATGTGCAAAATGATCTTGGAACTTAAGGGTTATGGGCCCACAATATAACCTAGGTTATGCTTATGCAACCAATCTAGATGTTCATTTTGTTATCAATGAGCATAGTATTATTATCTTCTCCAACCAATTAACTGACTTCACATAGATCAAGGAAAATACATGCAACAATAATGTATCATTATATTTCATTCTTCATTTTAACAAAAAAGTTATTTATAAATTTTTTTGAGTCATAATGCTCCACCAATTCCAAATTATTTTATTCATCAATTCCTTAGGTCTCATTTTAACTAGAGATAGCCACAACTAGCTCTCTAGTCCTAATGTACCTTAAGTACAAATGTGTAGGTTAGATTAACAAGAAAAATAAACTTGTTTACCAAAATATAATTTAATAAGGTGTAGATTAATATGTATTTCTATTTCTATCTTATATTCACCACCTTTAGGCCTACTAACTTTTAACATGCAGTTCTAGCAAAAACTTATATTCACTTGATGGTTTTGAACCTGCAACCTTTTTACATTGAGATTAAAGATTTCACCAACTATACTATGTTATAGAACATGAGCAAAAGATAATATAAAGTGTTAATATTGCGCAACATAGAATTAGGAACAATTAGGAACTAAAACAATGCAAGTATTTTAGAACCAAATTCCTATCCTAGAACACTTTAGATAAGAGCAATAAAGAATACTACCTACATGATGAAATCAAATAAGCTTCATGTGTAAACCTTGGGTAAGTAGATGTGCTCCAATGGATTAGTTGATATTGGTGCAAATGAGGTATATTACCTAATTGGTTATGTTGATCACAATGAATACTATGAGGGGGGGTGAATCAATATTCTGTAAAACTTCTCTTTCACATAATTATTAATCCATTTACCACATTCAATAAGATGAAAGCAAAATAAACATAAGAATAACAACCATAAACACAACACATAGACATCGAGATTTTTACGTGGAAAACCCAAAAAGGGAAAACCACAGTGAGTGTTAGCTCACAATATATTATGATAGCAATACTGAATTACATGAAGGCTCACTACCTTAGGGCTCACTGCCCAAGGACTCACTGTCCAAAGAAGTGCTCACTGCAATAGCCTCACTGCCAAAAAAATAGAAGAGAAGATAGAAGAAGGATTGGCTCACTGCCAATAGATGACTGTTACAAATGCATCTACAGAATGTTGAAGTGCAGTTCCATTAATAGCTCAGTATACAAACTCAAATGTCTTCATAAAGTCTACCCTACTTTTCTACTCTACTTCACATATGCTCTGCCTTTCTGCTCTTACTATCTTTTTCTGATCACAAAGCTGCCTTAGATCGTACACATATTTAATTCACACAATGCGCACACATTGCCACTCCAAAGCTGAAATCTATCGAGTGTATATATTCTCATCTAGATTTATCTCACAATTAGGTTGGCAAGCCAAACATGAAACGTGTATACAAATGTTATACCTTGTCAGCTTGATCTTGTGTACAAACAACAATGCGGACCCAAACAAACATACAATAGTCTTTATATAGGGCAGGACCAATCATTCAACCACTTAAATTGATTGTTCAAACAATATATCTTCACTGCATATAGATCTAACATGCCTGTTGGCTTATCCCTTAAGTACACACTTGACCAGTTCAACTATCACATCATAAATTTCAATGCGGACCATATGAGACTCTAAAAATCATATCCAATATCTATTATAGCTCTCTTGTCATACCTTTAGAACCACAAAACATAGTATTCAACTACAAACAAATGCAGATCCCTGAACTGTCACTCAGTCATTGTGAAACATTGTTAGATTGAAAGCAGGTAAAGAACAACTTGTAGAATGTGATCAAAAGAACTTCAGAAGCTATAACTCTAGATTTAGGTAGTCATAATAAGTATCTTTTCTGCCTTAGAGCCGCAAGACAAAATATGCAACATCGGAGGAATGCGGACCCTTTTACTTTGGTGCTGTGTACTGTTCCTGTCTTAACTTTGTTCACCCGGACTTAGACATTTCACCATATGACCTCCAGAGGAAGTCAAAACTTGAACACTAGAACATGTGATCACCAAATAGCTATAAACAACATACCTGAACCACATTTAATGATCTTCAACTGCGAAGGCATACTGACCCAATCTCTGTCACTCTGTAGATTGCCCATACTTAGCCATTTTGACTAAGTTAGTCTTTCAGACCTTTGCCAAACCTTGGTGCCATGACTAAAAACCACTTTACTATGCTTTGTTGCCATCAATGACAACATACAACTTTCCATCAGAGTAGTGTCTCTTGACTATGTTGCCAACAATCTCCCCCTTTGGCATTGATGGCAACACTTAGTGAAAAATGCTTATCTTCTCCCCCTTTCTATATACACTCTATTTTTCTTCTCCCCATTAGGTGTTTGCCCATTTTTCACTGGTTTTCTTCTCTCCCTTTGACATCAATGGCAAAGGTGTATGTACAAGAGTCAAAGTTGTGTCAAGACAACAAAAACTATAAAAACTGTTATATTCAGCCGCATATGTACAAGTACAATCTTCAACTTAATTTGTTGTGGGTTGTAGGATGTCATTGAAAATGATTTTGATTTGAGCCAGTTCTCCATCCCAACTCTTCTTTGCATTGTCCAAAATTTGAATATGGCCATTTATTAGGAAGACTAATTTCTCTACCTTTTGTATATAAGAGGATGTGTTAATTAGTGCACTTACCTGCAATGCTTCTGCTGCAAGATTTGACATTGAGTCTAGCTTAGGAATTATTAGTCCTCTCAACTGACACATTCTATTTTTCATTTAATCCCTCTTATTCATTAGATTACTTAAGTCATTATGAATATTGATAACTTGTATCTCTTTGCTACTTACTGGGTCAACTGCCGGGTCAAATGACTTGAGATATTTGTCAACTGCAGTTCCAGATCCTTGATCTTTTCTTCTAACTCCTTTGCCGCTTCCAACCATGATAAACATAATTTGTACAAATCACAAGCTTCTTTAATGGCACTCTGTATACCTTTTATTCCATCATCTAATAAAGTTTTATCATTGATCAACATGGTCTTCAACTCAGTTAATCTCTTCTCATCAAACTCTTTCCTTTTGTTTTTGCAGACTTTTCAAAAGATTCAAAATGAGTGCTAATTGATTTTATCATACCTTTAAGTTGATCAATTGATGATAATGATGTATCTTTCTGGTATGCAGGCATCGACTTCTCCAAAACATCAGATGCTACATCAATGAGCTCATTGTCCTGTATATGTGTTTTCAACATCTCTTCCTGAGCCTCAACTTGCACAATTGATACCAGTTTGAATTTTTGCAAAGGAGACATTTTGTTCTGCCCATTAGTCTTCTCCTTGTCTGTTTGGTCATCAGTTTGTTTTTTGGATGAAGACTTGTTTCAGTTTGGTCCTTGTTAGCTGCATCCAGACCATCAGTAGCAAGGGATGGATCTTCTTTCTCCTTTAGCTATTCATCATTTTTATCTAACCCTTGGTCCATGATGACTTTCGGAGTAGTTGTGTCATCTCCAACACTTGTTTCTTCATTGTCATAGATGGTTGGGAGATGAAATTCCTTCAACACTCTCAAAGTAACTTCTTCAGCCTCCTTGACTACTTTCTCAATGTCATCTGACATGAGAGTGTTCATCCTCTTCTTTGTTCTAAACTCTTTGTTAAGCACTTTGGAGATTTTTGTCTTATCTTTAGGGGTGATCTCCGGACATAACTTTATCAGTGTATGCTCTCTGAGTTCAATGTCCTTTGCCATAGTAGTTTCTTTCCTTGCAGACATTATACTACTCAGGCTGTCTGGGAGATCAACACATATCTCAATGAGAGCCTTATTGTATATGTTCAAGTATTCTATAACATCAGTCTCAATAATGTATTTGTCTTCATCATTATAGTCATCATACAATTGGGCAATAGGTTTCAGATTGCCATCAACTATAATGGCCTTCAATACTTCCTCCAAGATTATTATAGCATGTTCTTTTACAGGCTCAGCCTTCTTCTCTTTCTTTCTTCTTTTGTTGTCAGAGGGTTTGTTTGGCTTACTACCGAAGGCTTCAGTTGTTTCGACTTTCATTTTCTTATCCTCTTCATATGATTCAGTTTCCTCTGCATTGCCTCCCATGCTCACATGCATTCTTTTAGATTTTGTTTTCTTTCTCTTGTGACTTGTTGTTGGGACTTCCACACTTGTAGATGGTGTGGGAGCAGAGGATACAGATGCAACTTCTACAGAGGTAGAACCTCTAGTTCTTTTAGGCACTGCAGGCTTTTTTGTTTTCTTTACAAGCTCTTCTAGAGCCTTAATTGGATCATCTTTTTCTTTTTCTCTTGTTTGTTCTTGTGCAACTCTTTCTGCTTTAGCCCTAGACCTTGTAGCAAAGATCTGTTCTTTGGTGAACCCCTTACTTTTGGCATACTCCTCTGCCATTTTCTGGGCCTTCTTTGAGATCTCTGGCATTCTTTTCTCAACATGGATGATGTAGAGAAACCCAAACACCCTATTCAGATAATGATGGAAGCAAATCATAAAATTATAACTATTCTCTCTCTCAAACACCAAAGAAAGGAAGAACTCATCTTAACAGATACTGAAAAAGTCTTCAGCGATACAGTCTTATACACAAGTGACCAGCCTGTCATTTTCTCTTGTTCATTATTGCCCAGATAAGATAGCAATCATGTAGGACTGTTATTCTTGTGGTGTATCCCTTATTATGGAAGCAAATGAATAAAATTTCATATATCTTAGACCAGTGGTCTTTTAATTCTCAACCAATACATAAAAGAGGATCTAACATCGATCATGGAGTAAATGCACTCCATACACAAACTGCCATCAAGAACTGCCATCATACCTTTTAGCAAGTCAGTTTAAGTTTTTATTTGTAGGTCGATTCTAATTAGAAACCTGATTTTGTGCTTTCTTTTGCTCAGGAAAGCAAGGCAATTGCTCCCAGTGCGACAGATCTGCAACTAAGAATAGAAACAACCTTTCAAAGATATCAACACATATATACTCCTATGTAATTCGCTGGCCTTCCAACAACCGATATAAAGATTATACTGCATATAACAGACGATTAAGGAACATTAACACTCAGAAGTAAAGTACTACACATAACCACCATTTTAGAACATTAACACTTGAAAACAGAACAAATATATCTTAGTGCCGCTCTCCACAAACAGATCTACAGCAAATAATGGCTCTTGGTTTTCAACACAAAGAAGAAACTAGTTCGTGGGTAGATTAACTACCATCAATCAAGCCCAAACAGGCCTAAGTCCATCACAAAATAGTGATTTGGAGTCTACAGATACTCATAAATTAGATTCAATATAAATAAAGAAATCTATAGTTCTTTCTAATGGTGGATACAACTCAGTTCAATGCTAGAATACCCTCCTCGAGGGCTCCCCTTCTCCTCGCCTTCACAAGGCCTTAAGTAGATGTTTACATCAGTTACAATAACTATCCCTTCATCTTCATTGTTCCAATCATGACTCTTCAGTTACAATAACTATCCCTTCATCTTCATTGTTCCAATCACAACTCTTCATCTTTTTGCTTTTCTTGCATTTTGTATTTGACAACAACTTGACCCCTAAACCTAATTAAATGATCCAAATACATTAAAATGACCTCATCATGACCTTTTTATATGCTTTTATATTTCAAAACTCAAACTTTACAATTTTGCCTTTTGAAGGCATTCAATGAACAAGGTGCTCCTGCACCATACAACCAACCAACAAAGATTTCCAAGTCCCTTGGAAATGTACCTGCAAAACAAAACTACCTTTTCCTGCATCTATGTTTGGCTTCATCTTTCACTCCGTCTCTTTAGCTTTAGGCTTGAAATCTTCACATCAATGGAATAGTGACCAACCAACCAACAATGGCGAACTACCATCAACATTTCAGAGCATCTTCCGGCTCCTTCTACTCCTAGCAATGGAGTATTCTCTGACTGATCAAATCCTCAATGACTACAACACAATGCTCAATTAGATGTCTATCCTACATGCTACTACACAGACCCATTCCTCTCGTCCAACAACAGATCCTGGTGATGCACTACCACTCTCTCCTCAGTGGCCTCTCTCTGCATCTTCTTCCAGCCAAATCTCCATTAGTGAATGGTCTTGACAGACCTCATCCTCGTCTGCCACACTACAGGAATCCCTATTCCTTCTAGAAAGTAGATGGCATGAGCATTTGCAACAGTCTAACAACTACTATCAACCTTCAAAATTACTTCTTATGATCTCTATTTTCAGAATGGTCACCAACCAAACATTTTGTTCCAACTCTTCATCTGCCTTCTTACTACCTAGACCTTTTTCCAAATCTTTCGCCAAATATTTCACCAAATCTTTCACCAGCTCTGATACCAATTTGATGCAGAGAAACCCAAACACCCTATTCAGATAATGATGGAAACAAATCACAGAATTATAACTATTCTCTCTCTCAAACACTAGAGAAAGGAAGAACTCATCTTAACAGATACTGAAAAAGTCTTCAACGATACAGTCTTATACACAAGTGACCAGCTTGTCATTTTCTCTTGTTCATTATTGCCCAGATAAGATAGCAATCATGTAGGACTGTTATTCTTGTGGCGTATCCCTTATTATGGAAGAAAATGAATAAAATTTCATATATCTTAGACCAGTGGTCTTTTAATTCTCAACCAATACATAAAAGAGGATCTAACATCGATCATGGAGTAAATGCACTCTATACACAAACTGCCATCAAGAACTACCATCATACCTTTTAGCAAGTCGGTTTAAGTTTTTATTTGCAGGTCGATTCTAATTAGAAACCCGATTTTGTGCTTTCTTTTGCTCAGGAAAGCAAGGCAATTGCTCCCAGTGTGACAGATCTACAACTAAGAATAGAAACAACCTTTCAAAGATATCAACACATATATACTCCTTTGTAATTCGCTGGCCTTCCAATAATTGATATAAAGATTATATTGCACATAACAGATGATTAAGGAACATTAACACTCATAAGTAAAGCACTACACATAACCACCATTTTAGAACATTGATACTTGAAAACAGAACAAATATATCTTAGCACTGCTCTTCACAAACAGATCTACAGCAAATAATGGCTCTTGGTTTTCAACACAAAGAAGAAACTAGTTCGTGGGTAGATTAACTACCATCAATCGAGCCCAAACAGGCCTGAGTCCATCACAAAATAGCGATTTGGAGTCTATAGATACTCATAAATTAGATTCAATATAAATAAAGAAATCTATAGTTCTTTCTAATGGTGGATACAACTCAGTTCAATGCTGGAATACCCTCCTCGAGGGCTCCCCTTCTCCTCGCCTTCACAAGGCCTTAAGTAGATGTTTACATTAGTTACAATAACTGTCTCTTCATCTTCATCGTTCCAATCATGACTCTTCAGTTACAATAACTATCCCTTCATCTTCATTGTTCCAATCACGACTCTTCATCTTTTTGCTTTTCTTGCATTTTGTATTTAACAACAACTTAACCCCTAAACCTAATTAAACGATTTAAATACATTAAAATGACCTCATCATGACCTTTTTATATGATTTTATATTTCAAAACTCAAACTTTACAATTTTGCCTTTTGAAGGCATTCAGTGAACAAGGTGCTCCTGCACCAATGGACTTTTGTTGACAACTCCTCATATGTCCCAAATCTTTCTTCTTTGGGGTCCCTAGATTTGCTTAGGATATGTTGGGCATAGTTATCCAGTATTGTTCCATCTACTTGATAGCCCATTGGCATAACCCAGACTATTCTAGGCTCAACAGCCTCCATCATGTATTGGTCTTTGGTTACAATGAAGCATATGGTATCCTTATATTTTTCAACGATTGACCTAGGAATCCTTTCCCTGGATCACATGAATTTTTGAAAATTCTTGAAGTAACCCCATAGGGCTATATTTTGAGCATCATAATTTCCTATGATGTACAAATGGTTTCTAATTTGTGTCGTAACAGGTTTATCACTAGTCCAAAATAGATTCTTCATCCCTGGTAACTCTTACATAAAGTAGAAAAATAAGTAGATGATCAACGTACCAAACTTGAAGGGGTATTTGGACTCCTTTGACTTCTTTAGGTTATCCATCAGTTGTTGCAAGAGCAGCTCACAAAGATCATAATCTACATTCTCCTTGATCATCTCATAGGCTGTGTATATGGTTGTGTCAAAGATAGAATTCTCTCAGTTTGTGAAGTAGATCTTGTAGCCTATCACCATGGATGCAAATCTTACAGCATGATCTTCAATGTCATTGATTGTCAATGACCTTTTGTCAAATTTGGCTCCAGTGGCCACCATCACTGTGTCATTCTTCATAGACTTCAACACAGGTGCTGCTCTGGTGGAGCATAAACCAGTCATGACCCTTATCACATCCTTTGTAATCTTAAATGGTGTTTCTAGCCACATGAATTCATCATGCATCCTGCTCAAAATGTACCAGACCAATTCATCCTCTGTGAAAGTTGGAAAATCTATATACTGGATGAATTTCTTCTCTTCCAAAGCCTTGTATTCTTCCTTCAACTCTACATTGCCACTACTTAAATTATTCAGATATAAGTCTGTGAATCTTCTGTTACCATGTTCCTCTAGGGAAACATGAATATATGCCCTAACATCTTCTGCATGCATTACACCAAATGAAATATCTGAAAATGCACCATTTGGGTCGACCTCTATTGATTTGAAAGGATGCTTCTTGAATTTTGACCTCGAGGTCTCTCAGTTATATCAACCACTTGTGTTGCCATTTCCACAAAGACTCACACAAGTTTACAGTAGGGTTTCAAACTAAAAATACCTCTTTTGCCAAATTAGGGTTATCTTCTCTTGAGATTGCTTTGGAAATCGTTGTAGTTGCTTGAAATTTTGCTTCAGTTCTCCTTAGGCACTTGATAGCTTGAATGCAAAATGAATTATCTATTGAATGCAATCCTTTTTAACCCTTTATTTGTCTTGACCTAATCGCTATAAATGCTATCTTTCAAAAAGCTGTTAAACCCATCTCTATTGAGCATAGTCGATCTAGATTGCTTCACAATATTCTGCATTTGATCCTTTTCTTCCAGAATTAGTTTCAAAATATCTATCATATAAGTCTTCTCATCATATCTTCATGCCAGATCGCAACACTGACTATCTAGATAGGGAATTAGGATTTTCAGCATAGCTCCCCCTAAGCCAGAGCTCCCAATTTACTTCCCGGAGGAAGTATCTACACTAGAAGCTGGTGTGGATCCATCCCTAACCTCATTAACATCCTACTTAATCCATACCTTTCTCATTTCCTTCTTGATTTCCACTAGATCAATCTTGTTCTTACCTTTATCTTCTCTTTGCTCTATTTTCCTCTTCTCTGTAGGATAGTCTCTTTTCTCATTCTTGCTTCTGCAGAATCTTGCAATATGTCCAAACTTATTGCAATTGTAGCATACCACATTTCTATGTCCCTGATTCCTTCTATTGATTGGATTCATTCTTGTTTTGCATTGGTTAGCCATATGCCAAAATCTATTGCATGCAAAGCACTTTCCATTGAAAGATTGGGTATTCCTTGCATTGTTAAAACCATTTCTTACCAAACTTCTACATTCATTTAATCTATGACCAATTTTCTTGCAATTGAAACATTGACCAGAGAATGATGGAACATTCTGATTTATTCTACTCCTACACTAAGTAGCCTTATGACCAAACTTATTGCAATTCAAACAATAGCCATTGAAAGATGGGTACCTTTGAGCATTTGGCTGCCTGATCAGAGGTCTTCTAGGTCTTCTTCTGTGATTCTGGAACTAGTTGCCTTTATTTTTCCTTATCTCAATGTTTTCTTGGCTTGATTTAGAACTTTCTCCTTTTTCAAATCCCAAGCCTTGCTTGTCATCTAAACTACTCTGACTTTCAATCAACTCCTCAATCTTTGCAGAGATTATTTTGAATTTTTCTTTATAGCTACTAGCATCTTCTAGATCATATTTCAGAAGCAAAACATCTTTAGCCAATTTTTCACATTCCTCAAACTTATCCCTTACAACTTGATTTAGATGCTTTTCAATCTCCTCTTTCTCTTCAATTTCCAATGTTAGATTGTTTAGGGTTTCATTTGCTTCATTCAATTTTTCACTTAGCTCCTTGCTCTTTTCTTTGAAATTCTTGAATTGCTCCCTTAGCTTCATAATGCATTCATCAGCTTCTTGGACATTTACCTTCAGATCCCTGACTTCTGCTTCAGACTTTTCAAGATCTTCAAGGGCAGCTTCCAATTCATTATTTCTCTCATATGTGCAGTTTCCAACTTTGATACTACCTAGATGAATAGATTCTGAAGAGGTAGGATGCCTTCTGACTACCATGATTTCACTTCCCAAGATCTTCCTTAAGTTGTTAAACTTTCTCCAAGGAACCTTACTCTGATACCAATTGTTGATCACAATGAATACTGAGAGAGGGGTGAATCAGAATTCTATAAAACTTCTCTTTCACATAATTATTAATCCATTTACCACATTCAATAAGATGAAAGCAAAACAAACATAAGAACAACAACCATAAAGACATAACACATAGACACTAGGATTTTTACGTGGAAAACCCAAAAAGGGAAAAAGCATGGTGAGTGTTAGCTCACACTATATTATGATAGCAATACCAAATTACATGAAGACTCACTGCCTTAGGGCTCACTGTCCAAGGAATCATTGTCCAAAGAAGTGCTCACTACAATAGGCTCACTACCAAGAAAATAGAAGAGAAGATAGAAGAAGAATTGGCTCACTGCCAAGAGATGACTATTACAAATGCATCTACAGAATGCTAAAGTGCAATTCCATTAATAGCTCAGTATACAGACTCAAATGTCTTCATAATGTCTGCCCTGCTTTTCTACTCTGCTTCACATATGCTTTGCCTTTCTGCTCTTACTATCTTTTTCTGATCACAAAACTACCTTAGATCGCACACATATTTAATTTGTACAATACACACACATCACCACTCCAAAGCTGAAATCTATCGAGTATATATATTCGCATCTATATTTATCTCACAATTAGGTCAGCAAGCCAAACATGAAACATGTATACAAATGTTATACCTTGTCAGCTTGATCTTGTGCACAAACATCAATGTAGACCCAAACAAACATACAATAGTCTTTATATAGGTTAGGACCAATCATTCAACCACTTAGATTGATTGTTCAAACAATATATCTTCACTGCATAAAGATCTAACACGCCTGTCAGCTTATCCCTTAAGTAAACACTTGACCAGTTCAACTATCACATCATAACTTTTAATGTGGACCATATGAGACTCTAAAAATCATATCCAATATCTATTATAGCTCTCTTCTCTTACCTTTAGAACTATAGAACATAGTATTCAACTACAAACAAATGTGGATCTCTGAACTGTCACTCAGTCATTGTGAAACATTGTCAGACTGTAAGCCGGTAAAGAACA
The DNA here is from genome assembly GCA_027924645.1 of Cunninghamia lanceolata. Taxonomy (NCBI): domain Eukaryota; kingdom Viridiplantae; phylum Streptophyta; class Pinopsida; order Cupressales; family Cupressaceae; genus Cunninghamia; species Cunninghamia lanceolata. The sequence goes on along the minus strand of BSBN01000286.1, from coordinate 1,017,014 downwards.
ACTTGTAGAATGTGATCAAAAGAACTTCAGAAGCTATAACTCTGGATTTAGGTAGTCATAATAAGTATCTTTGCTTCCTCAGAGCCACATGACAAAATATGTAACATCGGAGGAATGCAGACCCTTCTACTTTGGTACTGTGCATTGTTCCTATCTTAACTCTATTCACCTAGACTTAGACATTTCACCATATGACATCCAGAAGAAGTCAGAACTTGAACACTAGAACATGTGATCAAAAAATAGCTATGAACAACATACCTGAACCGCATATAATGATCTTCAACTATGGAGGCATACTGACCCAATCTCTGTCACTTTGTAGCTTGCCCATATTTAGCCATTTTGACTAAGTTAGTCTTCCAAACCTTTACCAAACCTTGGTGCCATGACTGAAAACCCCTTTACTACGCTTTGTTTCCATCAATGACAACATACAACTTTCCATCAGAGCAATGTCTCTTGACTATGTTGCCAATAGGTTCCACATTAGGTCCTATTCACACTTGTCTAGTTAAGTTTACCTAGGTCATACTTAGGGCACATTTAAGATAGTTGTTATTGTGTCTCAAGTCATAAGATTAAGACACTTGTCATAATATTATGTTGTCCTATGTTTCACCTTGGCCTATATAACCAAGGGATTCTTATTCTAAAATCATATTTATGTGTTTTGATGAACATAATATATGCATATTTGCATCCTTTGATAGAAAAAAATAATTCTTTCATGTTGGGTCTCTCTTGTGCTTTCATTGAAGCTCCTAAATCTTAGGTGGCTACCTTCATAGTCAAATCTTGCATGGTATAGGGCACTCTATACTAACTCTTACATGGTATTAAATCTTGTAGGATTGTTTCATGTTAGTCTTTTGAGAGATCTAGGTTACAAATCTTGGTTGCTCTTGCATCAAACGATGTCTTGGAGAATCAAAAAAACTTAATAGAAATACTAGATTTGGGAGGGGTTCTTCTTTGTGGCATTGTATTGTAGGTTCATTTTGGAGCTTGTTGGTGCAAATCTGAGCTCACAATTAAGTTTAGGGTGTCCAATAAAGTTAGTTTTGCCTTTTGATTTGTCCAAATTGGACATTAGAGGCCATATCTACAAGAGTTTGAAGTTGGGAGGCAATTGTCAGATCAAGAAAGTAACTACATTATTGGAGCATTTTGGGTCAAATCTAACCCTGCTATCATGCCCAGAAGGCCCAAGAACCTAAGGATCAATAGTTAATTAATCAAAATTAGACATTTTTATCCTTTCAGTCATATAGATTATATAGCAAAGAATATTCTCTGTGCAACAAAATATTTGGTAGAATATTCTTCCTATGTAATGTAGGTGTCATTGGCATATGGTCATAGGTTCTCTATCTATTGGATACAATCTTTGACTGCAGGTTAAATATTTCATTTGTGGGTTAATATAATTGTTAGACAATTTTTTGGCATACACTAATGTAGGTACCATAGAGTACCTGTAGTACCCCCAGCTAGTGTGGGGCTGACATGTGGCATGGTCCCCCCCACCTATAGGTCAACCAACCCTGATCGGCGATGGAATCTGGAGAATATTCCACCTATTTATCATGAATTTGTTATGTGGCCTAAAAACAACTCTGTGATGCCAAACAATGGTTTAGTGCTACACATAGGGTAGATACATTCCTATCTCAGGAGAATGAATCAATTTAGAAAGTAAATCAAGAAACTACGAAGGCTACACAAAAATCATACACCACTTTACTACATTAGGAGAAAGAAAAACAAATGCAAAAGGAGAAATAATAACAAATATAGAAGGAGAAACAACTACATAAAGAGAAGAGAAGTTGCAGAAATAGAGGGAAGAGAAGTTGTGGAAAGAAAGAAGAAACAACAAAAGGAGAAAGAGGCACAACAACAAAAGGAGAAGGAAGAGAAAGATAAACATCAGAAAGAGCAAGAAGATAAAAACCATCGCATTAAGAAGAATAAGTTGAACAAGAGATGTCACAAAAATTGTCTCCACCACCTTCTCCATCTAAATACATGATGAAGCAAATTAACAACTCTTCGCAAGGAAAAAATAACTATAGCCACTTCCATCTCCTCCAATCTTATAGCTTCTAATCACAAATCTAGTGAAAATATCACTATTGTAGAGATTCTAATTAGGAGATATGTTGCAATCAACAATAAGAGAGGAACTGCTCAAACAACAAGTGGATATAGTCAACACAATGGAAGATATATTAAGCACATTGCAAATAGCATCGCCACAACTTATTAGAGATACCTCAACTACCTTGGGACAACAACTCAATCAATTCATAGATAATATGGTACAAAGGGTACATAACCAAGAGGATGCAATGAGAGATAAATTGATGGAAGAGATCAAGGAGAAATAGACTAAATAAATGTGGAAGAAGTGTGCTACCACACACACCAAATTAGAAGTAGAAATAAGGAATATGCAGACAATGTAGTCAAGTGCAAAATCTTTATGCCAAATTTTTTTGGGATGGCCTTCTACAACAAAAGCCTTGAAAATGCATCTTGAACATATTGATAACCAAATAATACAGCAATCATTGGAACCTATGATGTTCAAAAAGATCAAGATAAGAGCCAACGGGTATTCATTGAGACCTTTCACAACAGTACCAACAAGTTCAAGATCAAAGGGAAGGACTTAGAGGCCAAATAAAGCAACCTAGGGAAGTAGTTCTAGCCTCTTCTTCACTCATCTAACAATCCTACTAGCAGAAGGCAAAAAAATCACAACACAAATACAAATACTCAAGATAGTAGAAGGAGAGGAAACTTAACATCAATGGTCAAATAATTCCGTTGTAGCAAGGGATTACATAATGGAATAATATATATACTCTGTTGAATGCACAAGACAACTGAGAGGGGGGGTGAATCAGTTGTATCAAAAACTTTAAACCCTCACAAACATAATCACATCCACATCAATTCATTTAAACCCTTATTCTGTTATGAAGATTAAACATGAAAAATAGATAACAAAAACTTAATCACATCACTACCATGCACAAGAGAAAACCATACTTTTATGTGGAAAACCCTAAAAGGGAAAAACCATAGTGAGGATTAGCTCACAATATAAAGTAGTACCAATACCGAATTACAAGGAGGCTCACTGCCTTACAAAAGAGAGAAAGGCTCACTGTCGGTGGACTCATTATCCAAGTGAACTCATTGCTCACTCAATAAAGAAGAAAAGAAGAGAAGGCTCACTGCCATAAATTGATATGATAGCATCTACCACATGCCTGAGTTCAGTTCCAATGAAGCGCAACACACATCACCTTCATAGCCTCTCTGAAAGATTGTAGATGACTTCTACTCACAACATTAGGTCTTCTACCGCATGAAAGCCCTTTTCTGCCTCGAATTCAAATTCACAACCCAAACAACCTCATCTTCACACTCGCCCAACCATTCATGAATCATTTACACTTATTTATATCAATCATCAACCTTGAAACATTCATCAAGGTTAGCAACACACTCTACAACCTTTGAAACAATCTCCAAGGTCGACAAACATACATAATTCAAATTAGGTCTGGACCTAAACATTCTTGTGAAGCAAAGGAATGAAGGTAGAATAGATCACATCTTATCTCAGACCTAAATATATCTCCACATGCTTCAACATGCTTCCTCAATCCATGAAGCACATCCACAATTAGTGTTAGCACCCAAGTCAGCCAAACTTCTGCAAACACCAAAAACACTTAGGCACCCGCTTCCAAGAGCGTAACCATGATTTGTGGACCAAGAACAAGCCTTTAACATAGTCTGGAAACATCCATGAACAACATGAAATCACCTAAGAGACAACAAATTCATCTACAACAAATCTCACTTGAAGACAAACCATAGACTGCTCACAACCAACACTGCCAAGCTTTGTTACTCATTAAAACTATATTCCAGAGCACTAAATCACACCTCCTTTGTATAGAACATAGATATGGACCTTATGAACATTCATCTAGAACCACAAGACCAAAAACCAAACTACAGAGAAATGCGGAGAAAAATACTTTATCCCAGTCATACTACAAACACTGCCAGACACAATCTTCAAACTAGTGAACATAACTCTCAAACCACAGTGTTCTGGAGCACCAAATTATGGATCTAACATCTTCAACCACTTCTCTAAAATATATCAAAACCTCACACTCTGGTCTTCAACACAGAAGAAATGTGGAGCAAAAACTTGGATAGTATCCTTCATGCCAAAATACTTCTTCACAACATTGCCTTCCATTTTTATCAATTTTCTCAAAAGCACTTGGAGACATAGAAAAAAGAAAAATATGTTGACATAATTAGCACTTCTTCAATCCATTCAGATCATCTTAACACAATAACTCAATCAACTAACACTCAATAATATCAGAAGATACAGTTGACACCAATGACAACACAAACATGTTGACATCAATTACAACACCGATTAGCACATACTCGCAACAATCTCCTCCTTTGTCATTGATGGCAACATATGATGTGAAAAAAAATATCATAACACAATTCTACACTAATCTCATTCTCTCCCTTTCTTTTATACATCTTACTCTTCCTTTATTTTTCACATGAACTCTCTGCCCCTTTGACATCAATGGCAAAGGGTGACACACCTTTCTCAAGCTTTCTCCCCCTAAATATGATATTGCACATATTTGCACTGTTCTTAACTACTCTAAATGCCTCCCCCTTAGGAGTGCACACCATCCTGTACCATCTCTTACTTTTCCCGACTGCAACACTCTTCAATGCCACTACCTTCTCCCCCTGAGAGGTAGCCTCCAACTCAGTTCCCATAGAAAACATTTGTACCAGAGGCTAGCACATGCTCATCCTTGAATTCATTGACATCCTTCTTGATCCATATCTTGTTCATCTCCTTCTTGGTTTCTATCAGATCAAAACTTTTGAACTGGTTTCTTCTTTTCTACCGAATTATCCTTCTTCATGTTCTTGCTTATGCAGAACTTTGCAATATGTCCAGGCCTATTGCAATCGTAGCACACAACATTCCTCTAACCATTGTTCCTTCCATTCATTCTGGACCAACATTGGTTAGCCTTGTGTCCAAATCTATTGCATGTAAAGCAGTTGCCATTGAAAGATTGAGCATTCCTTCCATTGTTATATCCATTCCTTATCTGACTTCTACATTCATTAGCTCTATGACCAACTCCCTTGCATGTAAAGTATTGACCAGAGAAAGATGGAACATTTTGATTCATTTTACTCCTACATTGAGTAGCCTTATGACCAGACTTATTGCATGAATAACAATAACCATTGAAAGATGGGTACCTTTGAGCATTTGGTTACCCGACTGGTGGTCTTCTAGGTCCATTCCTTTAATTCTGAATTTGTTTTCCTTTGTCCTTCCTATTCTCAGCATTCATTGCTTGACCTGATTTGGAACTTTTACCTTTCTTGAATTCCAAGCCTTCTTTGTCATCAGGGCTTTTCTGACTAGTAATCATCTCATCAAGTTTTGCATAACTTATCTTGAACTTTTCTTCATAGCTCTTTGCCTTCTCCAAGTCTGACTTTAGGTTCACAACTTCTTGTTCAAGCTTTGTACAATCTTTAGTTTTATCTTTTAGACATTCCTCAATTCTTGCTTTTTCTTTGAAACTTTAACTTTTAGATCAATCATGGACTCATTTGCTAACCTTAATTTTTCACTATCCCCTTTATGTCTTTGTTTAAGCTTCTTGACTTGCTCTCTTAAATTTCTGATGCATTCATTTGCTTCTTTGACATTCTCATTCAAATCCATGTTTTCTTCTTTAGATCTCTCTAGGTCTTCAATAGCAATTTTTAGTTCTTCAATAGCAATTTTGAGTTAGCAGACATGCATTCTTCTTCTAAAAATTTGACTGTAGGAATCTTTTCCTCTATAGCCCTAATCCGATGCTCATCATTGCAAGCCTCAGCCACTATTTTAGGTTCAACTTTAGAAATCAAACACAAATTTATTTGTTCTTTAGCAGCTCTGCATCATATCAATGTGTATTTTCTTTTATCACTAATGATCAAATATTTAGTGTGATTCCTCTGCATGTACTTGGGTGTTTCAGAGATTCTTTTCGGAGCTTCTTGTTCTTCAACCTGCATTTCTTTTTCTTCAGTCTATACTTCCCCTTTTGTAGCAATTTCTTTTTCTCTACAAGAGAACCCATCTAAGTTTGATACATATTCATTAACTTCTAGATATTTATGTATGTCTTCATCAACCTTAACATTAGTACTTTCAACAATCTTCTCTAGTCTTCTGTTATAGCATTGGTAAGCTTTGCTCTTAGTAGGATACCCAAGGAAAATGCCTTCATCATACTTTGCATCATCCTTTCCTATTTCTTCCTTTCTTTTGATAAAATATTTGCTTCCAAATATTTTGAAATATTTAGTAGTGGGAGTCCTTCCATACCATAGCTCATAGGGAGTCTTTATATCATTTTCTTTCACCTATACTCCATTTTGTATGTAGACAGCAATATGAATTGCTTCTCTCTAATATACTTCTAGTAGATTTTCTTCCTTTATCTTTTTCCTTGCAACTTCTTGAACAATCTTGTTCTTCATTTCAACCATTCCATTATGTTGAGCAAATAACTACCTCTTTATTCCATGATTCTCACAAAACACATTGAACTCATTAGAAGTAAACTCTCCTCCTCTGTCAGACTTCAAACACTTGATTCTCAAATTTATTTCATTCTCAACCATAGCTTTAAATGCCTTGAACTTGTCTAGGACTTCTGATTTTTTTCTAAGAAAAGTAACCCAAGTCATTCTTGAATAATTATCAATAAGTAGCATGAAGTACCTGTCACCTTGCAGACTTCTTGTTCTTGTGGGACCACAAAGGTCTATATGAACCAATTCCAACAATCCGGTAGAAGATTTTTCTTCATCTTGTAAGCTTCCTCTTGCTTTCTTTCCCTCTTGACACTCCTTATAGATGACACTAATAGGTTTTGTAATTTCTAGCAGATCTTTTACAACTTGAACTGATCTTATCTTTACCAGATTATCAAGATTGATGTGACACAATCTCCTATGCCAGAGCCAACTCTTATTGATCTGAGTCATACATAAATAATTGTCACCTTCTCTAAGATGATAAAGGTTTCCTTCTATCCTTTTTCTAGCAGTTATCACAGTTCCAGACTTCTTTCTAATTTCAAAACCATCATCCTAAAATACAAGACTGTATCCTTTTCTACACAACTGTCCAACACTCAAGAGATTTTGCCTTAAAATTTTAACATAAAGAACATCATTAGTATTATGTTTTCCATTGAGACTGACTGAGCCTCTTCCACATATCTCAGCCATACAATTATCACCAAATATAACTAATCCACCATCACATTTCTCAAAATTAACAAACTTGCTTCTATCACCGGTCATATGATTTGAGCAACTACTGTTAATAACCCAATAGTTCTTTTCTTGAAAAGTATCTTTACTATTAAGACTTACCTCTGGAGCATTTTATTTCATACATCCTTCAGGGCTAGCACTACAAGTGTCATCCTTCAAATTAGTGAGCAAGCAGATCATTGTCTTCAACATTAGGTTTAGATATACTTGCATCCATTTTCACACAGTAGCTTTTCTTAGGCACTCTTCTCAAAATTCTTTTCAGACATCTTGATGCATAATGACCAATCTTACCACAACTAAAACACTTGAGAGACAACTAATCCCTATGCTTATCAGTGTCTGATTTTATTCTTCTCCCAAAATTGGCTTCCATATCATCAACAATCTTCTGATCCATTTCCACAATCTTCTTAGATTTGCTAGAGTTGAGTGTAGTTACAACTAAGTTCCATACTTCATATCTAAGAGAGATTAGATAGCTTACTATTCTCATTTTCAGAAAACAACTAGAGAAACATTCTTCCTATGCATCATCCCAGATCTACCTTAAGATGTTAGGCTTTCTTCCAAGGAACCCTTCCTTTGATACCAATTGTTGAATGCACATGACAACTAAGAGGGGGGGGTGAATCAATTGTATCAAAAACTTTAAACCCTCACAAACATAATCACATCCACATCAATTCATTTAAACCCTTATTATATTATGAAGATTAAAAATGAAAAACATATAACAGAAACTTAATCACATCAACAACATGCACAAGAGAACACCAGACTTTTACATGGAAAACCCTAAAAGAGAAAAACCATGGTGAGGATTAGCTCACAATATAAAGTACCAATACTGAATTACAAGGAGGCTCACTGCCAAAGGCTCACTACCAATGGACTTATTGTCCAAGTGAACTCACTGCTCACTGAATAAAGAAAAGAAGAGAAGGCTCACTGTCATAAACTGATATGATAGCATCTACCACATGCCTAAGTTTATTTCCAATGAAGCGCAACACACATCACCTCCACAACCTCTCTGAAAGATTGTAGATGACTTCTGCTCACTGCATTAGGTATTCTACCACATGAAAACCCTTTACTGCCTCTATTTCAAATTCACAACACAAACAACCTCATCTTTGCACTCACCCAACCATTCATGAATCCTTTACATTTATTTATATCAATCACAACCTTGAAACATTCATCAAGGTCAGAAACACACTCTACAACCTTTGAAACAATCTCCAAGGTCAACAAACATACATAATTCAAATTAGGTCTAGACCTAAACATTCTTGTGAAGCAAAGGAATGAAGATAGAACATTTCATAGCTTATCTTGGACCTAAATACATCTCCACACACTGCAATTAGTGTTAGCACCCAAGTCGGCCAAACTTGTGCAAACACCAAGAACACTTAGGCACATGCTTCCAAGAGCACAACCATGACTTACAGACCAAGAAAAAGCCTTTAACATAGTTTGGAAACATCCATGAACAACATGAAATCACCTAAGAGACAACAAATCTCACTTGAAGATAGAGCACAGACTACTCACAACTAACACTGCCAAGCTCTGTTACTCATGAAAACTACATTCCGGAGCACTAAATCACAAGTCCTTTGGATAGAAAATAAATACGGACCTTACAAAAATTTGTTTAGAACCACAAGACCAAAAACCAAACTGCAAAGAAATGCGGATCAAAATACTTTCTCCCAGTCATACTGTAGACACTGCCAGGCATAGTCTTCAAATTGGTGAACATAACTCTCAAACCATAGAGTTCCAAAGCACCAAATTCTAGTTCTAAAATCTTCAACCAATTCTCTAAAACATATCAAAACCTCACTCTGGTCTTCAACACAGAAGAAATGCAGAGAAAAAACTTGGATAGTATCCTGCAAGCTAGAATACTTCTTCACAACACTATCTTCCATTTTTATCAATTTTTTTCAAAAGCACTTTGAGACCCAGCAACATGAACAATACGTTGACATCATTAGCACTTATTCAATCCATTCAGATCATCTTAACACAATAACTCAATCAACTAACACTCAACAATATCAGAAGATATAGTTGACACCAATGACAACATCGATTAGCACATACTTGTAACATTCTCTACTACAAGGAATATATAAGCATATTCTACCATGAAGTACATATGTATTCTATAATTTTGTGGTACAAAATTTTTTTAACTTTAGTAGGATAGAGTTAGGATGTATGAAGGATAAGACATCATTTCAAAGGGGGGATGATGTTAGTAAGATAGAGCTGACATGGAAGAAATAATCACTCACTGTAAAAGGATTCCAACAACAACTCATCCAAAAGACACAACGAATACAATGCGACACACCCTTTACTTATACTTGAGCATCTACAAATATAAAATGTAATAGATAGAACATATATAAGTATGAATAGGAGATGGAATAGATAGGAATATGATAGAAGGATAGAAGGAAGGAACAACAACTAACATGAATGTAACATGGATATAGAAGCAAACTAATATTGTAACATGGTTGTTGATTATATATATATGACACTGCATATTAGTTGGACTTACTTATGATGTATTATGGTGTATGCTAATGATGAAGTAGAAACTTATCCATACTTGCAAACACATGCTCTGAGACCACTGATGAAATACAAAAGGGATACTCTCCCTTGCAAATCTACAACACAACACTGACACAAGCCTATGCAAAAAAGGCTGAAAATAAAATATAACAATAGAAATATGAAGAGAAATCTACAACTTATATTTTATTGAATCTGAAAATGCATTACAAAATAATGAAGTTTGTGAGTTTCTGAGAGTTACACATCCAACACCTGTAAAAAATAAGTTTCTCCACCTCTGGACTCCTTCCAGCAACATCTAGGTATCTAGAAATTTCCTTCTCCCTAGCTCCAAGAAAAACCAGTCACTTCTTCCTATCATCGCTCCCTCATTTTTCTTAATTTTCTAAAACTATTTTTGCGTTTCATGCGCCTCCTTCCTAGATTTCTAGAACATTTTGAATTTCTTTATTTCTATAACAAATGAGAAATTTATGTCAATTTTACTGAGACTAGGTTTCATAATTACGACCCAGACATGTAACAACATGCAATGCTTGTGGCCCACATGGTTTCATAAAAATTTCCCATGGTTTCACTAAAACCATCAACTAGAACCACCTCTTGGAAATCCACACCCTTCTTGGAGGGTATAATTTTGGAAATAAAAATAGGAGTTGTTGACCCACTTATGATGGAATCTTCCCACCAAATCAGCCCCACCAAAATACAAATTAATGCATATCTCCAAGTGGATGCCTAGGAAAGATTCTCCCCACTAATGGAAGAATTTACAAATTACCAAGGTATTTTCTTCAAAATTACATTTATTAATATACCCCAAGAAAATACATTTGTTGCAAATTTAAAAATTATTTTCCAAAGCCCACAAACCTTATTGAAAACAAACAAACATGAATTAAAATATTTTTGGTGATGCAAGATTGTCATTGACCGTAGATGCTTCTGCATTAGACACCCAGGGTAAGAAGTTTGTGAGCATATACTCACAAATATGTGCACAAAAATGTTATCTTTTTCCTTTTTTTACAGCATCTACCTAGAACACTTTTTATACTCCACCAATTCTGCACTTCACTCTTCTTTCCCTCTACAGAATCAAATCCACCATAATCTATCCCACTACACCAACTACTACTTTTCTTCACCTCTAATCTCATGGGTTTTAACCCCACACAATCCATCCAACATGCATTCATATTTCCCTCTATAACACCTATAAACAAATCTGCACTAACCAACTCATGGAAATAAAATCCTTCTATCTTCACTTCCCCTTCACACTTTTCATTTAGCTCCACAACATGCAAATTAACTTTACATTTATCATGTTTAAGAAAATAAGGCATTACCTCAGTAATCTCTTCCTTCTCTACTGCTACTACAACTTATCCACCTCCATTTACAGTCAATGCAAGCCATTCTTTTTTAGCTGATACAATCTTTTCTTTTACCTCATCCTCTTGCATGAGGATATCATCTTCAATGTCACATACTTGAAATTCTGCTACACCTCTTTTACTTGTAAACAAAACAATGTTAGCATAATCATTGGACCTTTCTTCTCTCATCTGCATCTTCTCTATCTCCTTATCACATTCATCTGACTCTTTCCCTTCAAAAAAGATATCAATCTTTCTCATCTCCTCTTTGAGTAGGAGATCTTCTTCATCTTCACCAAATTATTCATCAAATATAGGACCCTCAAATTTCATCATCTCAACTTTTTTTGCACTACTCAAATCAGTAATACTCAAATTTATTGTCTCTTTCTCTTCATTTCCATTCTTATCTTCATTCTCAGTTGCAACATCTTTATCCTCTTCAACTACTGTAACCTTCTTCACCACCTCTTCCATGCCTACCAAAAGACATGCCTTAGCTTCAGATTCAAAAACTTCTTCCCACTCATCTTCTTCTTCTTCCTCAGTGTCACATGTAGGACACTCTACTTCATTTTCTTTCTTTCTTGCATTCAAAATATCATTAGAAAGATAAATAAAATTATCACCTCTTTTCTGATGAAGTACTCTTCTCCTTTCCAACTCTACTGCAATTTCTTCTACTTGTTACTTCAATTCCCTAAATTCTCTAACCCTATCCTTCCTAAGTCTTTCTCTGATTTCGTCAAGTCTAGGAATTGACAACCATCCAATAATAAAAGTCTCTTTTCTCATTCTCTTTTCCATACTCAAGGCTTCACAAAGCCTAAAAACACAGGTTTTCAAAACCCTCGCTGCTTCACAACTTCAATCTCAAGTTCCCATGTAAATTGTCTCATGTTCAGCAATCTATTTACATGAACTCCTTCTCACGGCTCCACCCTTAAGTCCTGGTGCAGACTGCCTCACGTTTGACACTCTGTCCACACACTCAGGATCATTGGCTCTAATACCACAGATGTAGTAGAAACATATCCATACTTGCAAACATATGCTTTGATACCACTAATGAAATACAAAAGGGATACTCTCCCTTGCAAAGCTGTAACACAACACTAACACAAGCCTATGCAAAAATGCTAAAAATAAAACATTACAACAGAAATATGAAGAGAAATTTGCAACTTATATTTTATTGAATCTAAAAATGCATTACAAAATAATGAAGATTATGAGCATCTGAGAATTATACATCTAACACCTACAACAAATAAGTTTCTCCACCTCTAGACTCCTTCCAGCAACATCTAGGTATCTAGAATTTTTCTTTTCCCCAGCTCCAAGAAAAACTCGTCACTTCTTCCTATCACCGCTCCCCCATTTTTCTTAATTTTCTAAAATAGTTTCTGGGTTTTGTGCACCTCCTTCTCAAAATTCTAGAACATTTTAAATTTCTTTATTTCTATAAAAAATGAGAAAGTTATGCCCATTTTACCCATACTAGGTTTCATAATTACAACCCAGACATGTAACAACATGCAATGCTTGTGGCCCACATGGTTTCATTAAAATTTACCATGGTTTCACTAAAACCATCAAATGGAACCACCTCTTGGAAATCCACACCCTTCTTGGAGGTTACAATTTTGGAAATAAAAATAGGAGTTGTTGACCCACTTATGACGGAATCTTGCCACCAAATCAGCCCCACCAAAATACAAATTAATGCATATCTCCAAGTGGATGCCTAGGAAAGATTCTCCCCACTAATGAAGGAATTTATAAATTACCGGGGTATTTTCTTCAAAATTACATTTATTAATATACCCCAAGCAAATACATTTGTTGCAAATTTAAAAAATATTTTCTAAAGCCCACAAACCTTATTGAAAACAAACAAACATGAATTAAAATATTTTTGGTGATGCAAGATTACCATTGACCGTAGATGCTCTTGCATCAACTATCATTGTTAGTAACCTTATTGGGTAAACCCACAATACCGAGTCCCAAACTTGGGACATCCTGATTTTTGTTTGAAATCACATATTTTTTAGAAAAATTAATAATTTAAGCCTTGAGGGGTTCCATCTAAAGGGTTGTAATTGAAGGGAGTTAGACAAAACCCCCTTGGAAATAACCCCCTTAGTCTTAAATCAAACCTTCGATGGAGTCTCCTTCAGATCTATCAAAATTCTAAAAAAAAACTAATTTTGCTTCACCTTTTGGGGGACCAAATGAAGCCATTTAAAAATTCTATTTTGTAAGTATGTAGACCTTAGTATAAGCTTTCAAAAAAATATTATTTTGTATATAATTTATTTGATTATTATATTTATTTTCTATTTTCTAGTGAACATAGGTTTTTCACTTAACATCAATGTCTCTATTCCACACATGTGAAAAAATAAAAAAATAGAGAAACAAATTCTAAAAAATATATGCACACTAGGTATTGATGTCCTTGTTTCAATGAAAAAGTTAATTTGGATACATATAGAAAAGTTATGTTGTATGGTATAAACCTATGTTTGAATTATAATTAATCTCACTTCAAAAATTAATAAAAAAAATATGCAACAAATTTATTTTCTAAGGCTTCCCGCCATCTCGTAGAGTTTTTTGGTGGGCCTGTGACAGGCTGGTAGGATAACGGGATGCTGACACGTGGCAGTGATGTCACCAAGGAATGTGAAAGGCAAAAAGCTCGAGGACTGACTTCTACCCAAAAAGTTTGAAAATAAGGTTGTGTTTCAGACTTCAGGGATTGGACCTTCCTTCTTCCTCCTTCTCACTGAAGGTGAAAGATGGGAGGCCCAAGCTCTGAACTCTACCGAAACTTTCAAAAGATCAACTAAGCCTTTGACTCTTGGAGCTTGGACTTTCTTTCTTCCTCCTTCTCTGCGAAGGCAAAAGATGAAAATCCCGAGGCCTGAAGTTCACCGATATTATAATTCTTCCTTTACAAAGCAGAGCTCGGGGAGTGAACTTTCCTACTTTCTTCTTCTCTTTTTTAAGGCAAAATGTCAAAGGCCTAAGGCCCAATCTCTAATGGCTTTCGCAATTTTCAGAGTCAAAGACAAGGAAGCCAAACCAAGGGTCCGCCATGATCACACATGATGAAATCTTTCTTCCAAGGTAGGAATCCAGTCTAGATAAAAGTCAAACATCCAGCCCTAGCTAGAAAATTACAGTTGAGCATTTATGGTTGCAAAAGGTGGTTCAAGTGTAGATTTCTAGCAAGATATTCATTCAACCACTTCTTGGAGATATTTTTTTGCATTTACGACATTTCTTTTTGTAAAATATCTCTGACAGGTCCATGGGCGCATTCAATATAGTAGGTAATGACGCTTCATTGTAAATGCTAAATAAGGCATAGAGTGTAAGATATTCAGGTTGGCTTTTTGGTCTAAAAAACCATATCTCTTTTCAATTGTAACAATGCCTCTTTGAGAATAAACATCAGATTTTTACCTTTTCATGAATCCTACTTGCTCTGTGTAATATTTCTACTTGATTTCCATCTGTGAATGTTTCTTTCCTCTTGGATTTCATCTAGTTTACTTTACCTCTGCAGTTTGCTCATGATTTGTGTATGCTGGTTCGTTGTTTGTTGTTACTCTGTGCATACATGGTTGATCTGAGGGCCTACTTATATTCAAACCTAGTGTATCACCCCCTTTCATTTTTAGTTCGTCCTCCTTTCCCTTTTCCTCAACGGTGCATAGATTAGATTTAGTCTTAGCAATAGCCAAATCTCTCATTCAGCAAAGGAACCAACCTCTCTCTGGAGATTTGACCTCCTTGCAAGGTTCCACACTTGGAGGTCATCTCAATGTTTAACTAGATTGTTGGAGCCTTGAAATCCTCCAACACAGGGTGCAAATCCAAGTGACAACAGGAACATTAATATGACCAAACACATCAGAATGAATCAAGTCCAACACCTCAGAAGATTTATGAGAACTGGAATAAAATTGAACATAGTTTTGTTTTCCATAAATGCAATGTTTTCAGAAATCAAACTCAAGATTATAGTCATTCATACCCTCAACAAGATTTTTATTTTTCAGGGTCCTCAAACCCTATTCACCAATGTGACCAAGCCTTTGGTGCCATAACATTTTCTTCTCAGCTGGAAATTTCATCTCCATAGAATGAGCACCCGTAGGTACCTAGAAAGCATGACCATCAGAAGTAGATGCAATAGTCCTCTTTGTTGTTGGTTCCAATGGTGAGGATGAAGACTCTGAAGCTCTCTTCTTCAAAACAAAGGCACTATTGCACTAAACCGTGCATGCATCAAGTTGAAACAGAGTGCCAATCTAAACACCCTTATCTAACACCATAGATCCTCTAGTCATCTTGCATCCTCCATTCGAGAAAACAACCTGCACACCCACATCATTCAACTTACTTTCAGAAAGAAGGTTCCATGCCAAACTAGGGATATGCAAAAAACCATTGATCCTCTTCACTTGTCCATTAGGGAATCTAATCAAGACTCTTCCACGGCCAACAATCTTCAGGTGAGAATCATCACCCAAGTACACATTTCCACCATTGTATTCTTCATACTTCAAAAACCAACCTCAATGCGAGGTCATGTAAAAAGATGCACCAAAGTTAATAAGCCACACATCCTTAGATGCATGCATTGCCAAAGCAACAACAAACACTTCTCCTTCATCTTGAGATGACTTGTCAGAATCAAAATCATAATTATTCTTCTTTTTCTTTTTCTCCTCCTTGCACTCCTTGTGGAAGTGACTAGGTTTGCTGCAGTTCCAACACAGGGCCTTGGACTTTCCAAGAGACTTAGATCTCCCATGGGATTTGGATCTTCCTTTTTCTTCCTTCTTCTTATCCTTTTACTTTCCCTTCTCTTTAGATCTACCATGAACTGTAAGAGCCTCCTTAGCTGATTTAGAAGACTTTCTCTGCATCTCTTCAAACAATAATGAAGAAGCCACTTCATCCATCTTAAAGGTGGTAGTCTTACTCCCAATGGCCATAACAAGGTGATCCCATGAATCTGGTAAAGAACACAGTAATGTCATACATCGATCCTCCTCCTCCATCTTCACACCAATAGAGATCAACTAGGAAACAAGCATATTGAATGTATTTAGGTGATCAATGATAGATCCTCCATCTTCCATCCTCAAAGAATACAATTTCTTTCATAGGAATAACTTGTTCACTAGGGATTTAGCCTAATAAACATCTCCAAGCTTCTTTCAAAGATCTTTTGCAGTCTTCTCTTCATGGATATTAAGGAGCACTTAATCAACCAAACAAAGTCTTATCAAACCCTTAGCCTTCTGATCCATTAGTTCCCAATCTTCTTGTTTCATGCCTGATGGCATTGTTCCAGATACTGTGAGTCATAGATCTCTATCCACCAATAAGTCCATCTTGAGTTTCCACAACTCAAAGTTGCCTCCATTGAACTTCTCTATATCAAACCTCCTAGATGTGCTCACCATCTCTTTCCTGCAACAAAGATTTCAAAATCCTCTGCACGAGCTCCCACTCAAACAAAAATCAGCTCAAAAAACCCTCTACCCAACAACTAGAACCAAAGGTGATCAGGCTCTGATACCAACTGAAAAGAAGCAAGGTATGTGAAAATGCTTCCTACACTGATCTATTGAGGAAATATTTATGCAAATTTTAACTTTTACAGTTATAGATTAAGATGCACATTAACAGAAAGGTAATAATAACATCAAAATGCAAATACAAAACTCACAACACAAGATATACGTGGGAAAAACCCTTTCAGGAAAAAAAACCCCACACTCCAAAGCCACCCAATATATTATTTAGGAATCAAAAAGATTAAAATATACTTGTAGAGAAAGCTTTCACAATAGTATAACCAACTAGAAATCTAGGAGGTAACTCAACATCTATAAGATTCTTACATACACAATCTCCATCTCCAACTCTTGATATATAGGAGATACAATACAGTAAACCATTGTCCGTAATTACAAAACCATGAGCCAAAACCACCCAAAAGTGGCACCCAAATTATCTCCAATCAAAGATGTCTTGTGATGTACCAAAAAAGACACCAACACGTGTAACTCTCCCCTTTATAGGTCTTTTGAGTGTCCAACACGTTTTTACATTTCCCAAAAATAGGAGGTCCAACTTTCGGAGGCCATAACTTTTGATTCGGGTGTTCGATTGATGAACCATTTAATGCGTTGGAAATCTCATGAAGAGATCTATCATACTATAACCCAATTTGTTGGTTATGAAAATTTTTAGAGCATTTAGGGACCTCTAAGTGCCTCAAAATTGATTTAAAAACTTTTTCGACAGTTTCAAAAAAATAGAAACTTTAATATCTCATGATCTAGGTATGATCTTGAGTCAAAACTCACCTGAGATGTTTACTTAGCAATTCCGCACCTTTTGGGAAAATTTTAGGTCAATCCGAGGTCAAATGTAGAGTTACTAAAAATAGTATGTCTGGCCATTTTTAGCCCTTTTGGAAACTTTGAAAGTTCTACATCATTCTTCAAGATATTTAGGGTATTCGAAAAGACCAAAACTGGAAAGAATAGTAACCTTTCGAAGTTAAAAGGTTGAGACACTTTTCCTAACACATATGTGGTCTCTAGAAACCCTACTTTAGTTGATGTATTTTCATTTCATTGAATTTCATTTTGGATGAATCTAAAACTAGACAAATTGGATTCCATAGTAAAGTTTTGGTTGACTTGATAGGCTTTGTATAAATGTTTTTTACCCTTTCTTAGGTTTTTGACTCTATTTCCCATTAGAATAGGTGCCAATTACAAATGTTGTTTGATCTTTATTTATGTTGAATATCATCATCTATTCCATGTAGATTAGTGTAAGTTATGGTCCTACTAATTTGTAGAAACTCATTGATAACTCCTTGAGACAAATATTAGCTTGAGGATAACAGAGAATTTTAGTATTCTTCCTCTTTGCATTGCAATTCTCTTTATCAGTGTAAGATGTATTCAATATTGAAGTGTAGCATAAATGTTCTCTTTATTTGTTTTTCCTTTGAATTTCTATTACAAAACTTTGCCTTCTTACCTTGTTAACGTAGTAGCTTTGTGCATATTTTAAAGCAACTGATGAGTTTAATATTATAGCCCAAGTTATCAAGCACATAGTTAGTTTTTAATAAATACCAAGTAACAATTATAGCACTATCATGAGATCACCAATGACTGATTACACCTGATAAAATGTAGACATCTTGATCTAAGAAAGAACCTTCAGCACTATCCTCTTTCTCATATAGTTCTAAATGATATCAATAAGATGCATGGTTTATCAACAAGAGGATAAAAAAATTCTCCCAGGAAGAGATATCCATTTCCCAGGAATGGATATCCGTTTCTAGCTACCCAAAATGGATATCCGTTAGTAACGGATATCAATTTTTGTAAAGTCTGATAAAACCACTTACTAAAATTACCATTGAAAAGCAAATCTCAAACTATAAAGAGTCAATGAATCTTTCTATTAATAGAGATATCCATAAATGTATAATCCTTTACAATTTTTCAAATGCAACAATAATACATCAAAGATAAGTACAATCACATACATTGGCTAAACAAGCCATACAAATGATCAATATAATGATATATCCATCTTTTGAATTACATAATGAAAATCAAATATACAATCCATCTTCAGTCACCATGACTCACTGGTCTTCTGCAAGCTAAAGGTCAAGAGCACGGTTAAGGTGATTCTTCCACCCAACCATGAAGCACTACACTTCCTCAGAATTCTTCTTAACTCAAAGAATACCTGACCCTACACGAGGTGCCTAACAACCTAGAACAAATGGGCAGGAGGGAAACTCTTGATGCATGCCTGATGCCTATATGCACTCTAATCTAGAGTGAACATATTTCTTGCAAATAGGATGTGGCAGAGAACAATATTAGTTACCGGGCATTTATTATCCATCTATTTCAATGGTACAAACATAGCTTTTTTCCAAAGAATAAACACAAACTGGTAATCTTGAAAAAGAAGACTACCTTCTCTGTTAGCCCACATTCGACATCATGTCCCAGAACATAAGCATAAAGTCTATAAGAAAAACCAAAATACTTTTAATGCAAAAATTAACCACCATAGAACATACATTGACATAAATCAATTCTAACTATAATTGCAAAGCGAGCTAATGATAAGATATGTATTAACACATGTATTTACAATTCTTTCAATAAAGTCTACAAATGAAGTGATCAAAATTGGAGTTCAACAGAACCCAAAACATATTGGCTACCTATACAGATTTATCATATACTTTATAAACATTCACGTGCATTAATTATTATTATAGTCAACCCTACCCATTTGTGAATTACTACTCAATACACCACTTATCATTTATCTCTAATACATCATCTGGCTTTTTTTTAATTAGGCTGGCTTAAATAGGAGAAAGTGAACGTTTCTAATATACAAGAAGTTTAAATCATATTTGGAGAACTTGTCATATTCTTTAAAAGGACGATATCATGAATGAAAACCCAGTCATCTTTTAGAGTAGGTAAAGGTTTGCATGAAGTAATAGAAGATCATTTTAGGATAGTAAAAAAAATTGCTGAAAATAAAAGGAGACTACCTACCAGATATAAGGCCGACAAGGTTATTAGGCCGTTGCAAGGCCGATGGCCTAAACTCATAAAGGCCAACAATTTGATGCTCTCAAGCCAATTAAAGGAATCATAAGGAAAAACTGGCAGTATAAACAATTGATGGCCGATAAAGTTTGCAAAAGAGGCTGAAACAATATTTAGAGAAGGTCGATTCTTCTATACAGGCCGACAAGGATATAATGTTTTTCAATGTTAAGACATTTCTATTTGAAAGTTTGTTCTAAAGACCTATCAATTTTTGCGTATATTCTGCAATTATCACCAATCCTCATACTTATTATTTCGATGCCTTAGCATAGTGGTTCAAGCTATCAACATACTTCACAATTGGTTATATTACATTTTGGTTTACTTCATTATATCTTTTCTTGGTTCTAATATCTCGAATGATGTTGGAAATTTCAAGGTATAAAAAGGAAATAAAACATAATCAAGCTAACTCGCCCTTGCTCATGCCGACTGGCTAATAAGAAAACATTATTACAAGGCCGACATTCTATAGGTATAAGGAAAAGGAAGAGAATGTACAGTCGATCACTGCAGATTAAATGGAGCATATCTACTCTTGTATGATCAATCAATATGATACCTTAGTAAATAAAATAATGACAAAGTTTATTGGACGATTATGGAATTGAATAAAATCAAGGACTTAAATCACTATTTTTTAAAGATTGAGCATGCTCATACAACACGATACTCGTAGGGAGGATCGCTATCTTAAAGAAGTTTTGTTGAACAATGAAGTGGCTCTATTGGAAGCCTACACCACGATTCTTAAATCAAACTTGCTGATAAGAAGAAGTGCACAAAAGGGGTGTCAATGTTGGTCTATGCCATGGTTTGAAAGGACGGAAGATTCCCTCAAAGAGATCAATGCTTAAAACATCAAAATTCCACTTTATATATGAAGAAAGAAAACCATCCCATTTGGAAGCTAATAGATAGGTTAGAGGTCAATAAAGAGGCCATGACATTTTATAGGCTGCCACTTAGCAAGGTAAGATGAGAATCTTAACAGATATTGATTCATTAACTTGATGAGAGGTCGTAGAAAAAAAATAAGGCTCAGTAAGTTCAAAGGCCGCTGAGAACAAAAGCAAGGGCGACACATCCATGAAGGATCCCTCAACATATACAAAGACCTGAAATATCTATTTCATGTAGGTTGATAGAAAAAAAAAAAGATAAAGTGAGTGTAAATAGATAAAAAAAATACCCGTTTTAGATGATAATCCTTGAATTTTGTTTTCCCCTTCTCTCTTGTTTTTCTATATTCTTCCTCCCAGTTTCTTCACCTTCTCTTCTTTGTTTTGCTCTCTATCTTTCTGTGATTTTTGACTGCAAACCCCTCTCTGCATGTATCTTATTCTTTAAAGAATTCCTCTCCTCTTTATTTAGTTATTTTCCATCTTTTTCCTTTCTTTTTGGATTTTTTCTTTCTTTTTATTTTTCTTCTATTTTCATTTACTTTCTATTATTTTATTTTCATTCTATCTTTAAATCTTATCTTATCTAAGAAACTTCGATTACATTAATGTTTATATATATGTATATTAATGATAAAATGGAGTTTTATTTTATATAAATTTTAAGGTAAGGTTAGCTTATCCTATTTATTAAATAAATAAAAAATAATAATTTCTATGTTCCTATAGAAGATAAGTGAATAATTTTAAATCATAGTATCTAGATTTATACCATTTAAATAAAAGAGAGTATGGACTTTTAACTTGTTCTATTTCAAATAAGAAGGCATTGGATTTAATCATTTAGTCATGCATCTAGGAAAACATAAAGGGAATATTTTCTAATATGAGTGATAATTCAATTCCATCAAACACAAAGACCATTACAGAAAATGCAATGCAAAATGAGCTAAGTGCTTGTGTGTGCCACATCGAGGTTTTATCCATCCCATCTCTGCCATGCGGCTAGGTTACCTCTGCCTTATCTAAACTCTTGCCTTTGACACATACATGCCATCATTCAACTCAATTTTCTGATTAATAGGTTAGTAACCAAAAACCCATAGCCGAAGCATTATACATTTTCATCATTTTCTAATTGTATACTTGAAAAGGAAAGGTAACATTCACTTTTATCCATAAACATTTATCCATTTATAACATAGTCAGAAATAAACATCTAATACTTCTAATTATAGCTAAGTTAATAAAGTCTAGTAGTTTGATACATGACATCCTTCCCCACTTGGAAGAGACATCATCTCGGTGTCTTATTACACCATTATCAAACATAACTGTCTTACACAATATCAATGTATCAACCAAGTCATAATTATGCAAAAAAAAGAGTTTATGCCAATTTTTTAAAAGAGGAAAGGCTCTATCTATATCATCAGCATTCTCCCAGGTGGCATTATCCATGGAATATTGGTCCCACTGGACCTTATACTACACAACATCCTTGTTACACAACTTAATGTTGCGTCTGTCCAAAATTTGAGTGGTCTCCACCAGCACCACCCCTGGATCTTGAACTTGCAAGGCGTGCCAATCAAGAATGTGTGAAGTATTTGGATTATATGGCTTAAGTAAATATACATGGAAGACATTATGGATTCGGGCTAGAGCAGGTGGTAGATCAAGCCTATATGCAACAGGATTAATTACTTATAGCACATCAAATGGTCCTACATATCTGGGAGCAAGTTTGGATGCCTTACCAAATGAAATGGAACTTTTCTGATGTTTGACTCTCAAGAAGACCTTGTCCCCTACTAAGAATTGTCTGAGCATTCTATTCTTATCTGTATAACTCTTTTGGTGATTTGAAGCTTGTTTCAGTTTCTCTTTAATCAACTTCATCTGATCCTCCATTTTCTTCAACATATTGGGTCTAATTACTATCTTGTCTTCCACCTTATCCCAACTGATAGGTGTACGACACTTACACCATATAGAGCTTCAAAAGGTGCCATTCCTAAGGAGGCATGATATGAATTATTATACGTGAACTCCACTAAGGGAAGATACTCCCCCCACTTATACTGCTGGTCCATAAAATACATCCTTAGGAGATCCTCCACCACCTGATTCACCCTCTCCGTCTAACCATCAGTGTGAGGATGATAGGCTGAACTGAAGTTTAGTTTATTTCCTAAGGCTACATTCAGTGTCGTCCAAAATATAGAAGTCATATGAGTGTCTCGATCAGAAATGATTGTCTCTGGCACTCCATGTAAACAAAAGATTTCTTGAACAAACTTTTTGGCTAGGATCAAAGATCCATCTTTGATATTCCTTGGAATAAAATGAGCCACTTTTGTCAACTTATCTATGACAACCAAGATGACATCATGTTGATTCTTGTTCATTGGTAGCCCTTGAATAAAGTCCATGTTGATTACTTGCCACTTATATCCTGGCACACTGTGCAGGTATAGAAGTCCTGCCGGATGCACATGCTCAACCTTTACTCATTGGCATTCCAAGCATCGAGCCATAAATTCTATAATATCCTTCTTGAGTCCTGGCCAGAAGTACAAGGGTCTTAGTCCTTCTATCATTTTCATCACTCTGGGATGCCTTGAATACGGTGAATTGTGGAATTCCTCAAGAACTAGCTTCCTTAACTCCCCCGAGTCAAGAACATACATCTGCCCTTGGTAGTTCAAAAGTCCATCTGTCTTAATCATAAATCCATAAAACCTATAATTAGAGGGATCCTGCTCTAAGGATTGTTTCACTCTTGCATAATCTTCATCTTCTGGTAGAACCTGAATTACCTGTTGCCTGAAATTTGTTCTTACAGTGAGCATAGTTACAAGATGTCTCCTCCTACTAAGGGCATCTACCACTTTGCTTTCCTTCCCCTTAATATATTCGATTCCAAAATCATACTCACTCAAAAACTCCAACCATCTTCTTTGTTGAGCATTTAGATTGGGTTGAGTGAAGATGTACTTAAGCCCTAAATGGTCTATTTTCAATTCAAAGGGTTTTCCTAGAAGGTAATGTCTCAACATTTGAAGAGCATGCACTATGGCAGCTAACTTCAAATCATGTGGTGCATAATTCAATTCATGTTGTTTCAACTTTCTGGACTCATATGCCACCATTTGTCCATCCTACATAAGTACTCCTCCTACACCCTCTCTTGAAGCATCAATTATCACAATGAAGTGCCCATTTGGATCTGACACAGTGAAGATAGGTGTCGTCATGAGCTTCTCCTTCAAAAGTTGGAATGCTTGTTCACACTTGTCATTCCACTCAAATTTCTTTCCCTTCTTTTGCAGCGATGTGATGGGTGCTACTATTGTAGAGAACCCCTTTACAAACTTTTTGTAATATCCGACAAGTCCCATAAAACTCCAGACTTCTGTTACATTCTGTGGTGTAGGCCACTCCATAATTGCTTTGATCTTTTCTGGATCCACTGCTATCCCTTCCACCGAAATGACGTGACCTAAATAGTGCACCTTACTTTGATAAAAGTGCATTTGGATAGCTTCCCAAAAATCTTACGCTCCCTCAAGTGTTGCAAGACTATCCTCAGGTGCTTATAATGCTCTTCTATTGACTTGGAATAGATTAGGATGTCATCCAAAAATACTAACACAAAATTATCCAAACAATCTTAGAATACATTATTCATCAGGTTCATGAATGTCGTAGGATCATTGGTTAACCCGAAGGGTACCACAGTGAATTCATAGTGCCCATATCGAGTTATGAATGTTGTCTTAGATATATCCTCATCCTTTCTCCTTAATTGATGGTATCCCAACCTTAGATCTATCTTCAAGAACACCTTGGCTCCCTTCATTTGATCAAAAAGTTCATCTATCCTAGGGAGTGGGTTATTATTCTTTATGGTAGCCTTGTTGAGCATCTTGTAGTTGACACACAATTGTAAGGTCCCATCCTTCTTTTTCACAAAAATAACTACTGCTCCCCATGGAGACACACTAGGTATGATTAATCCTTGATTTAATAACTCATGTAATTGTGCCTTCAATTCATATAACTCAATGGTAGTCATCATGTAATGCACTTTCGACCGAGGCTCAGGTCCAAGTAGCAAATCTATCGAGAAGTCGAATTCCCTTTTTGACAGTAACTCAGTCAGCTCATCTAGAAACACATCTCAGAACTCTTTCAAAATAGGATAGTCATTAAATGATGGTTCCAAGTTATCAAGGTCTCTAACCTTAACTTCATAGATAGTGCCCCTTTCCTGTTAGATTTCTTCAACTGCATGGTTGAGATTTGCCTAAGTTCTAGGGGCCTCCTCAAACCATGAATTTCCACATGGTTTCCCTGATCATTCAAACATCTCACACTTATCTCCTCACAATCTACTATTGACTTATGTTCAGTAAGCTAATTAATCCCCAAAATTACATCATAAGACCCTAAGGGTGCCACATACAGGTTGACTTGGGTTTGGAAGCTGGGAAGGTCTAATTCATTGCAAGAAAGACATAGCTCTACCTTCTTCTCTACCTGATTTCCATACTAAACTTTCCATGAATTAGCCATATAACTGGGTTTAACAGATAACTTAGAAATTATATTAGGATCTACGAAACATTCAGTTGCTGCAGTGTCATATAATATAGAAACATGGCAACCGTAGAGCTTACCGGTGCATTGGATCGGTGTTGCTTGGAAATCTACTTGGCAATTACCAACCGCCGCATGGATCTGATGCTATGGAAATCAGGGATGGTTCCTACCCCTTTGATTATTTTCTCACCCTAGACACACGCTGGCATAGTTCTCTCCACCACAAGTATAACATCCTCTACAGGGTGCTCTAGGTTTATCTAACATGTCTCTTCTGTTACTGCTGTTGTCATTGTTGAAGTTGGCCCTTTTATTGTTGTTATTATGATTCCCACCATTTCGGTCATGAGAGTTATTTTCTCTTTTCAAATTATTGATTTGCCAATTGTTATTGTTGCCTTGATTATTGTTGTTCTGATTATTGTTATTCTCTTGAAACCTCTTGTTTCCATATTTCACATCCCTGCTCTTGTGGTAGTTGGCAACCTGTTGCAACTTTTTCTTTTTTTTAATTGCTTTCTTGAAGACTTCATCCATAGTCGAGGGGTTGTGAATGTCCACATCTACCTTGATCTAGGGCCTTAACCCCATGATAAATTTCTAGATTCAGAACCTCTCATCTAACTAGTACTGTGGTACATATTTGAGTAGATGAGAGGATCTCCCCCAATACTGTGTCACTGTCATCCCTCCTTGAGTAAGATTTTGAATCTCATCATCTTTTTGTCAAAGTACAACTGGGGTAACTATCTCTTCCTAAAAAGCTATAAGAAGTATTCCCATGTTATTTCTCTAGGTAACAACTGCTTCTCGACTTTCTCATTATCCCACCAAGTGGCCACTTCGTCCATGATCTGATATGACCCCCAAATTGCTTTGGTCTCATTGGATAAGTTACGCAGATTGAAATATTTCTCCATTTCTATGATCCACACCTCTGCCCCATCTCTCATTGTTTTGTGATCAAACTTAGGTGGGGTAACCTTCTTAAGGTCCTTGCCCAACTCCTCAGCAACTCTACCCTAATTATTTGCATTTCCTTCATTTTTAGGGTTTCTCACTTCACTCCTGTGTTTTCATTTCCATTTTGATTTTGTCCAGTTTCATTTGTTCTTATCTCTTGCTCTAGAGTGTCCATCCAAGCCCCTTGTTGGGTCACCAGGGCGAGGATTTGGTCCAATCTCTCGTTGTGGTCACCATGGGATCCTCCACTTTGGTTAGTGTGCCTTGTATCCATCATGATCACTCTGCATAGATTCATATCTTTAGCATAAATAGGCAAAGGTCCTAGTGTTTAACCTAGATGCTATGATACCAAGAGTAAAGTTTGATAAAACCACTTACTAAAATTACCATTGAAAAGCAAATCTCAAACTATAAAGAGACAATGAATCTTTCTATTAACAGAGATATCCATAAATGTATAATCTTTTACAATTTTTCAAATGCAACAATAGTACATCAAAGAGAAGTACAATTACATACATTGGCTAAACAAGCCATACAAATGATAAATACAATGATATATCCATCTTCTGAATTACATAATGAAAATCAAATATACAATCCATCTTCAGCCGCAATGACTCATTGGTCTTTCGCAAGCCAAAGGTCAAGAGCACGGTTAAGGTGCTTTTTCCACCCAACCACAAAGCACTACACTTTCCCAAAATTCTTCCTAACTCGAAGAATACTTGACCCTGCACGAGGCGCTTAGCAACCTAGAATAAATGGGCAGGAGGGAAACTCTCGATGCATGTCTGATGTATGCACTCTAATCTAGAATGAACATATTTCTTGCAAACAAGATGTAGCAGAGAACAATATTAATTACTAGTCATTTATTATCCATCTATTTCAATGGTACAAACATAGCTTTGGCGAAACCATAAACACAAATTGGTAATCTTGAAAAAGAATACTACCTTCTCTGTTAGCCCACATTAGACATCCTATCCTGGAAGGTAAGCATAAAGTCCATAAGCAAAACCAAAATACTTCTAATGCGGAAATTAACCACCATAGAACATACATTGATAGAAATCAATTCTAACTATAATTGCAAAGAGAGCTAATCATAAGATATCTACTAACATATGTGTTTACAATTCTTTCGACAAAGTCTACAAATGAAGTGATCAAAAGTGGAGTTCAATGGAACCCAAAACATATTGGCTACCTATACAGATTTATCATATGTTTTTTAAACATTCATGTGCATTAATTATTATTATAGTCAACTCTACCCATTTACAAATTACTACTCAATAGACCACTTATCATTTATCTCTAATACATCATCTAGATTTTTTTTAATTAGGCCGGTTTAAATAGGAGAAAGTGAACGTTTCTAATAAATAAGAAGTTTAAATCATATTTGGAGAACTTGTCAGATTCTTTAAAAGGACGATATCATGAATGAAAACCCTATTAGATTTTAGAGTAGGTAAAGGTTTGCATGAAGTAATAGAAGCTCGTTTTAAAATAGTAAAAAAAAATTGTTGAAAATAAAAGGAGACCGCCTACCAGATATAAGGCTGACAAGGTTAGTAGGCCGTTGCAAGGCTGATGACCTAAACTCATAAAGGATGACAATTTGATGCTATCAAGCCAATTAAAGGAATCATAACAAAAATTTGGTGGTATAAACAATTGATGGCTGATAAAGTTTGCAAAAGAGGCTGAAACAATATTTAGAGAAGGCTGATTCTTCTATACAGGCTGACAAGGATATAATGTTTTTCAATGTTAATACATTCCTATTCAAAAGCTGTTCTAAAGTCCTATCAATTTTTGCGTATATTCTGCAATTATCACCATTCCTCATACTTATTATTTCGACGCCTTAGCACAGTGGTTCAAGCTATCGACATACTTCACAATTGGTTATACTACATTTTGGTTTACTTCATTATATCTTTGCTTGGTTTTAATCTCCCAAATGATGTTGGAAATTTCAAGGTATAAAAAGGAGATAAAACGTAATCAGGCCGACTCACCCTTGCTCAGGCCGGCTGGATAAGAAGAAAACATTATTACAAGGCCAACATTCTATAGGTATAAGGAAAAGGAAGAGAATGTACCACTGATCATTGCAGATTAAATGAAGCATATCTACTCTTGTATGGTCAATCAATATGATACATTGGTAAATAAAATAATGACAGTTTATTGGTCGATTATGGAATCGAATAAAATTAAGGACTTAAATCACTATTTTTTTAAGATTGATCATGCGCATACAATGTGATACCCATAGGGAGGATCACTATCTTAAAGAAGTTTTGTTGAATAATGAAGTGGCTCTATTAGAATCCTATGCTAGGATTCTTAAATCAAACTTGCTGATAAGTAGAAGTGCACAAAAGGGGTGTTAATGCTACTCTATACCATGGT
This sequence comes from Cunninghamia lanceolata, assembly GCA_027924645.1. Classification (NCBI taxonomy): domain Eukaryota; kingdom Viridiplantae; phylum Streptophyta; class Pinopsida; order Cupressales; family Cupressaceae; genus Cunninghamia; species Cunninghamia lanceolata. Next base: position 987,971 of record BSBN01000286.1, on the reverse strand, counting down.
TTGAAAGGATGGAAGATTCCCTCAAAGAGATCGATGCTTAAAACATCGAAAGATCACTTTATATATGAAGAAAGAAAACTATCCCAATCATAAGCTAATAGATAGGCCAAAGGTCAATAGAGAGGCCATAACATTCTATAGGTTGCCGCTTAGCAAGGTAAGATGAGAGTCTTAACAGATATTGATTCATTAATTTGATGAGAGACCGTAGAAAAAAATAAGACTTAGTAAGTTCAAAGGTTGCTAAGAACAAAAGAAAGGGAGACAGATCTATGAAGGATCCCTCAACATATATAGAGACCCAAAATATCTATTTCATGCAGGTTGATAGAAAAAAAGATAAAGTGAGTGTAAACAGATTAAAAAAAAATACATGTTTTAGATGATATTCCTTGAATTTTGTTTTCCCCTTCTCTCTTGTTCTTCTATATTTTTCCTTCCGATTTCTTCACCTTCTCTTCTTCGTTTTGCTCTCTTTTTGTGATTTATGACTGTGATCCCCTTTCTGCATGTATCTTATTCTTTAAAGAATTCCTCTCATCTTTATTTAGTTATTTTCCATTTTTTTCCTTCCTTTTTGGATTTTTGCTTTCTTTTTGTTTTTCTTCTATTTTTTGTTTTCTTTTTATTATTTTATTTTCATTTTATTTTTAAATCTTATCTTATCTAAGAAACTTCGATTGCATTGATGCTTATATATATATCTATATATATATATATATATATATATATATATGATAAAATGGAGTTTTATTTTATATAATTTTTAAGGTAAGGTTAGCTTATCCTGTTTATTAAATAAATTAAAAAAAATCCTATGTTCCTATAGAATATAAGTGAATAATTTTAAATCATAGTATCTATATTTATACCATTTAAATAAAAGAGATTATGGACTTTTAACTTGTTCTATTTCAAATAAGAAGGTATTGGATTTAATCATTTAGTCATGCATCTAGGAAAACATAAAGGGAATATTTTCTAACATGAGTGATAATTCAATTCCATCAAACACAAAGACCATTCCAGAAAATGCAATGCAAAATGAGCTAAGTGCTTGTGTGTGCCACATCGAGGTTTTCTCCATCCCATCCCTGGCAGGCAGCTAGGTCACCTTTGCCTTAACCAAACTCTTGCCTTCGACATATACCAACCATCATTCAACTTGATTTTCTAATTAATAGATTAGTAACCAAAAATCCATAGCTGAAGCCTTATACATTTTCATCATTTTAACATTCACTTTTATCCATAAACAGTTATCCATTTATAACATAGTCAGAAATAAACATCTAATACTTCTAATTATAGCTAAGTTTAGAAAGTCTAGCAATTTGAGATGTGACAGTTTTGCTTCAGTTTTGCCTTGTATTTAGGCTTGGTACTGTCATAGTTGACTTTCCCTGAATTCTAACATGTTTACACATGTTTCACCCTCTTCTTTGAACTTCACTATAACAAGCCAAGACCTTAATGTCTAAATTAACCAAATTAATCAACTTAATTACCATTAAGTACAAGGTCATGATTAACATAATCATAGTTGAACAAAGTAATAATCCATATCATTAGCAAAATCAAAATGCATATCTTTTCTGAATATTTCAAAATTCAAATTTACAACAATTCCAAAGATAACATTCTAATGAATTCCTTTCACTTTACATATACAATGTTTGCTCATAGCATCAAAAATAAGTTTACACTTAAAGTTTGACTAACAAGTCATATAGAAGTATGTATTGTATCTGGAACTTTGACATCTGCCTTCGTAAGTCTCATCTTGTCTTCTACTTGGGAAGGAGAGCATCACCTGAGTGCTTTTCCTCCAACCACAGACTGGCGGTCCCCCGCACAACTTCCTTCCTGGAAGTGGCCCTACCCTTCACAAAGGGTATAAATATAAGGAACCGTTAGGTTTGCCATCTGAGTATCTAGTGTTATTTCCTTCATAATACTTCACGGTCATACAACTATAGATCCACTCTAACTATGTATGACACTACGAGAAGCATTATGCCATCTGGAGCACAATGAACCGACTAATTCATGTAGAGACGAATGCATTACTATGGCCAAAGATTTATATACATATACATTTCGCAATGAACGTAGTTGATTGTTCACCCACCTCAACTCAACTTAGAAGTTGTCTCATCCTACAGTGATCATAGTTTGACCCCTCTAGGTCATATAAAAGTTAGGTTCATAACACCCAAGTACTCCATTTACTTGGACTTTCGACTCTGATTCAAGAAGTGCATTCATTATTTATCTTGTTGTCTATGCAAGAGGGAACCTATGACTCCACGAGGGAACCTATGACTCCACGTCACTCTAATCCCGTTCTTTATTTTTCCAAGTATATATGTTCAAGGTTTCAGTATTCATGACCATTCCCAGTCTAAGTCTTTATGTGTACCTTGTCTCAAGGTTTACATCGAATTCTCATCTACTATAACACATACTATCATAGTCAATAGTACTAATACATTGATAATATTAAAAAGATCTTAGTCAAAAGAGTTTAAAAAGGATTCTTAAAACTCTAGGCTTCATCCACAAAGCACTACCAAGAAGAACGAAATAATATCCAAATACATTTAAACAAATGAGTCATCATACTCGATATTGTTTTCTTTCCTATATGAAAATTTAATATCAGTCGAGGGTTTAAGTATTTCCTGATAATTAGGGTTTGGCATGCACTTAACGCAGCCTAGGCAACATCATTGGTTACCTACCAGTTATTCTCCATCAATACTAAGGAGTCATATTATCCTTTCTTACACAAAGGATACACCAAAGATAAATTATCTTCTGTTAAGAATAGTCAAGTATTAATGTTCACATTACACGTGCTTTAACATACTTAGTGCCTTTGGCACAATCAAAGGTAATGGCTTATATAAAACATAATTATCATTATTCTTTGCAAGGCTCTCGGCCTACACATTCCACATCTTTCAGTACTCATTAAATAGTCATTATCATTCGGTAGTATTTCAGTCTTGAGACATGTTATTCTCAAACAAAATTTAGAAAGGATATCAAAGGATATACCATTGTTTTGCATCCTCTACCATATCAAAATTCAAGGGTTCATGCATGCTACAACATCATCATTGCATTCGGCCTCATGGCCTCGACCAGGTTGAAAGACTATAACAAAAGCTTTCAAGAAACAAACACACCGTTCTTCGATGAACGACCTCAAAGGCCTCTTCAATTTTATACAAACAACACAAAGGCTTTCAAAGGAATAACACAGTCATTTAAAGTTTCAACATAAAGATTTCAACAATGATTCCAATGTTTATATGCATAGTACAGTGCACACAATAGTGCCTCTTGATCACACCTATGTATAAGATGTAATGCAATTGAATTTCAACTAGTTGGAGTTAATAGCTATTGTGGTCGATAGTGACTCTATCCCACGAGCTTACAATTCTCCCAAACCTACTACTCTTGTAGCCCTTTTCCTTCATTGTCTTCTTAGAAGAGTGATAACCACAATAACATTGTTCAAAAACAAAATAAAAGACCCAAATACAATTTGCTTTGCATGCATTATCCCTGCATGCAACACCAAAACCACCACCTTTCCTTAAGAAAGTGGGTGAAAACAGTTGAACTAACCTCGCCACCCCATGGGTATCAAGGCACTATAAGGTCCATACCTCCCATTTGGGAGTGAGCTACGAAGGATAAGCTTTATGCAAAGCTTCATATCAGCCTCCACTCACTCCACTCATTGTGGATAGTGGTTTGTCTGACTACAAAAGGCATATATGTTATAATAAGAAAGTGCTCGACCATTATAAGAATAATGGATAATTATATCACACATAGAATCCTTTACATCTATATGATGTTATAAGGTATCATAAAATTATAATATCATCATTAGGGTGGCATCAATAATATGTGATTATGGGGTCGAGTTTCACTCCCTCGCTTCGCCATATTAGACCATAAATAAAATAATTATTTGATAAATCATGAAATCTAATAAAGAAATAGATAAGTAAACAAATGATACTCGACAACCAAACAAGATTACTTATCGACTAAATGAACGTTCTAAGAATAGTATCTAGTCAAATCGACGTAAATGACGTCGAGAGAACTTAAATCATCCTTCCAACACTGGTCAAAATGGAATTGACTTAATTAGGAAAAGACTTATACTCACCCTATCTTGCATGGGTTCACAAATGATTAACTTCGATACTCAGATGACAATCTAACCTTTTCCAAACATCTATCTCCTCCTCCCGGGTGATACTCTCCTTCCACCCTAGGAGGAAGATTCTTTTCCTGATTACACTCACAGCCGTACAACCATGATTAGTGTATCATCATTTGATTCATAAAACATTAAGATAAAATAATCTTATCAACATGTAATCTCATGTCAAAACTAAACATTAATCAATATCCATATATGCAATTATTCTACCTAATATTTTCCACAAACATCAAATCACTAAACTATGATTAATTATCATGTTTACCACATAAAAGTAGGATTTTAAGCTAAATCAAAAGTTGGGGATGTAACATTCACCCTCCGTGCTCACGACTTTTTTTAATTTAAATTTGATAAAACGAAAAGGGTTTATTGAAGAAATTGTCATCTTTCTAAAAATATAAGATTTTCTTGATTATCATATTATTAAACAATTATTAATAATTTCTATAGAATGTGTGTTTGAAATCCTTATGGACACACTGATTGAAAAACATCCATAACTTTCAAACCATTTCACATTTTTCAGATTCAAAATATGTGTCACACTCTATGTTTTTCTGGCTATAGGTTTAAAAAAAATTGAACTTCAATTTTTTTTATCGAGTTAGGTTGGCTAGAAAAATACTTTTTAGTTTTTAAAAAAAGTCATAGTAAAAAAAATCATACCTAATTATTTTCTTGGAATTTTTTTAAAAAAATATGCCTCACATTCGAGCATGAGTCCTTTACTTATTTTGAAAGATTCAAAAAAAAAATTGTTCATAGTTAGGTTGGCTGGAATGACACCCACTTTTTATTTTTTTCTGAAAAATTTAATAGTTGTTCATTGAAATATTCATTTTTCACCAAGTAAATTTAGATTTTATTGAAAAAAATAGTAGCCTATAAACTAGATTCAATTCTCTACAAATTTTGTTCTTACATATTTTTCAAATTGTGTAGATAATCCATTCAAATTTTCACATGAACTTGATTAAGTCTGATTTTTAGTATTTTCATTGCCACTTAGAGGTATTGTTTGGCCCATTATGACCCTACATGATGCAGAGCGCACAGTGGAAGCACTTCAAAACATGGGTGAATACCCATCAAACCCACAATACAGAGAGATTAATGTTTAATCGGCTTGAAATACCCTTCTCTCCACAACGAAACACACATGTATTCTTCACGGTCGGTGAGAACATATGCCATCGGCCAACCCAAATATTTTTCCACCGACGCACCAATCACTCCGATGGCTTCTTCGAACCACCTTCATCGGTGAGACTCATATCATCGGTGGGACATTTCCTTCATCTTTCGATACGCCGATGGGTTTCAACTTCTCTCTTCTGGCAGACATCCCATCGTTGACTCTTATCATCCAGACAGACCGCTATCGGTGACTTGTCAACTTTTCACACCAAAGTCTTACTCACTCCGATGTGAGATTCATCGTCCTCGTCTGTCGGCAAGACTTTGTTCATCGGCAAACACTTAAAAACCTTGGCTGATATACCGATGGCACCTTCGACCCACAATCGTCGGTGTGACCTTTACTATCGGTGGCGTCTTCAAACCTCCTACTGATACCTCGATGGCAGTTAAGCTTCCACTTGCCTTAACCTTGGCAGTTACTCATGACCTTGTCGGCTAGACTTTGATCATCGGTGAAACTTTTAACTTGTCCACCGATGTCGCAACTCTTCCCAATGACATATATCTTCGGTGTGACCTTCCTCATCAGTGGACACTTCGTATGTCTTCTCGTTATGCCGATATACTAACTTGTATATGCAATACTTGACTTGCGATTACCGGTACGCCAAAGTATCTTTACCCTGACTTCACCGTTACAGCTGGTCACCGTTTGTATCCAACGAAATGTACATTCTCAACATACAATCTCGAGATACATTCTCAACATACATTTGCGATATGCATTCACAATATACATTCGGTGAACCGATACAAAGCTTGCGCCGATGTATGTTCTTCGGCGAGACTAAAGCCATTTTTTCACCGATACACTTTCTATCGGCCTAACACCGTTGATCGGTGTAACTTCCAAAAACTTCCCCGATGGGGCTGTATTATGCCGATGGCAACTCTGTAACTTTGCAACCGAACAACTCACATAGAAACAACAAAACTCAACAGAAAGGAAAACGATCTACTCCTAAGGAAGTCATTCCACTGATTTCGAAGAAATCTCAACCAGTGGAATGCTTCCGATCTACATTCTTGGGAGTGAACCAAACAAAAATTTCTTTATTGCTTCCTCTCAGAAATAATATACATACATCAATCTTCTGCCTGTCTTTCTCTCCCTCTCTATGTCTCTTTTACGAACACAGACTGACTATAAAGACTCTAATATCGGTAGTTACATAATGTGGAAGGCGAATCACCCTACAACCACCTCTGTCGTTCTTTTACATTAAAATCAGTTACAATCTCTAATGACACGTATGCAGACTCAGTTTATACCACTACTTGGCCAACTATGATTCAATATGGCGCTAAGGCCTTACAAACGTGAAAAGACAACTTAGACAAAATAGAGTATGGATCCTCCTAATCCTCAGTGTCTTGGGGTGCTCTTGTACCATACAACCAACCAACAAAGATTTCCAAGTCCCTTGGAAATGTATCTGCAAAACAGTTGTTTGTCTCCATCTCTATTTGTCCTGGTCTTTATCTTTCACTCTGTCTCTTCAGCTTCAAGTTTCAAATCTTCATATTAATGGAATAGTGACCAACCAACCAACAATGGAAAACTACCATCAACATTTCAGAGTATCTTCAGGCTCCTTCGACTCCTAGCAATGGAGTACTCTCAGACTGATCAAAAACTACAATGACTACCACATAATGCTCAATCAGATGTCCATCCTACATGCTGCTACAGATCCATTCCTCTCGTCTAACAGCAGATCCTGGAGATGCACTACCACTCTCTCTCGCCGTGGCCTCACTCTGCACCCTCTTCCAGCCAAATCTCTATTGGTGAATGGTCTTGACAGACCTTAACATCATCTACCCACACACTACAGGAATCCTATTCCTTCTCGCAACTAGATGGCACGAGCATCTGCAAGAGTCTAGCAACTACTGTCAGCCTTCAAATACTTTTCATGATCTCTATTTTCAAAATGGTCACCAACCAAATGTTTTTCTTCAGTTTTCCTTCAACTCTTCACCTACCTTCTTAGTGACAGAAAGTGAATACACAACTGCCTGGACCTTTCGCCGGCTCTGATACCAATTTGATGTAGAGAGCACAGTGGAAGCACTTCAAAACATGGGTGAATACCCATCAAACCCACAATACAAAGAGATTAATGTTTAATCGGCTTGAAATACCCTTCTCTCCACACCGAAAGACACATGTATTCTTCACGATCGGCGAGAACATATGCCATCGGCCAACCCAAATATTTTTCTGCCGACACACCAATCACTCCGATGACTTCTTCGATCCACCTTCGTCAGTGAGACTTAGATCATCGGTGGGACATTTCCTTCATCTTCCGATACGTCGATGGGTTTTGACTTCTCGCTTCTCGCAAACATCCCATCATTGACTCTTATTGGCCAGATAGACCGCTATCGGTGACTTGTCAACTTTTCACACCGAAGTCTTACTCACTTCGATGTGAGATTCACCGTCCTCATCTGTCGGAAAGACTTTGTTCATCGGTAAACACTTAAGAACCTTGGCTGATATACTGATGGCACCTTCAACCCACAATCGTCGGTGTGACCTTTACTATTGGTAGCATCTTCAAACCTCCTACCGATACCCCAATGGCGGTTAAGCTTCCACTTGCCTTAACCGTGGTAGTTAGTCATGACCTTGTCAGCCAGACTTCAATCATTGGTGAAACTTTTAACCTGTCCATCGATGTCGTAACTCTTCTCGATGACATATATCTTCAGTGTGACCTTCCTCGTCGGTGAACACTTTGTATGTCTTCTCGTTACGCCGATATATTAACTTGTATATGCAAGACTTGGCTTGCGATTACCGGTAGGCCAAAGTATCTTTACCTCGACTTCACCGTTACAGCTGGTCACCGTTTGTATCCAACGAAATGTATATTCTCAACATACAATCTCGAGATACATTCTCAACATACATTTGTGATATGCATTCACAATATACATTCAGTGAACCAATACAAAGCTTGCGCCGATGTATGTTCTTCGGCGAGTCTAAAGCCATTTTTTCACCGATACACTTTCTATTGGCCTAACACCGTTGATCGGTGTAACTTCCAAAAACTTCCCCGATGGGGCTGTATTACACCGATGGCAACTCTGTAACTCTACAACCGAACAACTCACACAGAAACAACAAAACTCAACAGAAAGGAAAACGATCTACTCCTAAGGAAGTCATTCCACTGATTTCGAAGAAATCTCAACCAGTGGAATGCTTCTGATCTACATTCTTGCAAGTGAACCAAACAAAAATTTCTTTATTGCTTCCTCTCAAAAATAATATACATACATCAATCTTCTGCCTGTCTTTCTCTCCTTCTCTGTGTCTCTTTTACAAACACAGACTGACTATAAAGACTCTCATATCGGCAGTTACATAATGTGGAAGGCGAATCGCCATACAACCACCTCTGTTGTTTGGTTACATTCAAATCAGTTACAATCTCTAATAACACGTATGCAGACTCAGTTTATACCGCTACTCAGCCAACTATGATTCAATATGGCGCTAAGGCCTTACAAACGTGAAAAGACAACTTAGACAAAATAGAGTATGGATCGTCCTGATCCTCAGTGTCTCAGGGTGCTCTTGTACCATACAACCAACCAACAAAGATTTCCAAGTCCCTTGGAAATGTATCTACAAAATAGTTGTTTGTCTCCATCTCTATTTGTCTTGGTCTTTATCTTTCACTCTGTCTCTTCAGCTTCAAGTTTCAAATCTTCATATTAATGGAATAGTGACCAACCAACCAACAATGGCAAACTACCATCAACATTTCAGAGTATCTTCAGGCTCCTTCGACTCCTAGCAATGGAGTACTCTCAAACTGATCAAAAACTACAATGACTACCACACAATGCTCAATCAGATGTCCATCCTACACGCTACTACAGATCCATTCCTCTCGTCCAACAACGGATCCTGGAGATGCACTACCACTCTCTCTCGCAGTGGCCTCACTCTGCACCCTCTTCCAGCCAAATCTCTATTGGTGAATGGTCTGGACAGACCTCAACATCATCTACCCACACACTACAGGAATCCTATTCCTTCTCGCAACTAGATGGCACGAGCATTTGCAACAATCTAGCAACTACTATCAGCCTTCAAATACTTTTCATGATCTCTATTTTCAAAATGGTCACCAACCAAATGTTTTTCTTCAGTTTTCCTTCAACTCTTCACCTGCCTTCTTAGTGACAGAAAGTGAATACACAACTGCCTAGACCTTTCGCCAGCTCTAATACCAATTTGATGTAGAGAGCACAGTGGAAGAACTTCAAAACATGGGTGAATACCCATCAAACCCACAATACAAAGAGATTAATGTTTAATCGGCTTGAAATACCCTTCTCTCCACACTGAAACACACATGTATTCTTCACGATCGACGAGAACATATGCCATCGGCCAACCCAAATATTTTTCTGCCGACACACCAATCACTCCGATGGCTTCTTCGATCCGCCTTCATCAGTGAGACTCAGATCATCGGTGGGACATTTCCTTCATCTTCCGATACACCGATGGGTTTTGACTTCTCGCTTCTGGTAGACATCCCATCATTGACTCTTATCAGCCAAATAGACCGCTATCGGTGACTTGTCAACTTTTCACACCGAAGTCTTACTCACTCCGATGTGAGATTCACCGTCCTCGTCTGTCGGCAAGACTTTGTTCATCGATAAACACTTAAGAACCTTGGCTGATATACCGATGGCACCTTCGACCCACAATCGTCGGTGTGACCTTTACTATCGGCAGCATCTTCAAACCTCCTGCCGATACCCTGATGGCAGTTAAGCTTCCACTTGCCTTAACCGTGGCAGTTAGTCGTGACCTTGTCAGCCAGACTTCGATCGTCGGTGAAACTTTTAACCTGTCCATCGATGTCGCAACTCTTCTCGATGACATATATCTTCGGTGTGACCTTCCTCGTCGGTGAACACTTTGTATGTCTTCTCGTTACGCCGATATACTAACTTGTATATGCAAGACTTGACTTGCGATTACCGATAGGCCAAAGTATCTTTACCTCGACTTCACCATTACAGCTGGTCATCGTTTGTATCCAACGAAATGTACATTCTCAACATACAATCTCGAGATACATTCTCAACATACATTTGTGATATGCATTCACAATATACATTCGGTGAACCAATACAAAGCTTGCGCCGATGTATGTTCTTCGGCGAGTCTAAAGCCATTTTTTCACTGATACACTTTCTATCGGCCTAACATTGTTGATCGGTGTAACTTCCAAAAACTTCCCCGATGGGGCTGTATTACACTGATGGCAACTCTGTAACTCTGCAACCGAACAACTCACACAGAAACAACAAAACTCAACAGAAAGGAAAACGATCTACTCCTAAGGAAGTCATTCCACTAATTTTGAAGAAATCTCAACCAGTGGAATGCTTCTGATCTACATTCTTGCAAGTGAACCAAACAAAAATTTCTTTATTGCTTCCTCTCAGAAATAATATACATACATCAAGCTTCTGCCTGTCTTTCTCTCCTTCTCTGTGTCTCTTTTACGAACACAGACTAACTATAAAGACTCTCATATCGATAGTTACATAATGTGGAAGGCAAATCGCCCTACAACCACCTCTGTCATTCGGTTACATTCAAATCAATTACAATCTCTAATGACACGTATGCAGACTCAGTTTATACCACTACTTGGCCAACTATGATTCAATATGGCGCTAAGGCCTTACAAACGTGAAAAGACAACTTAGACAAAATAGAGTATGGATCCTCCTGATCCTCAGTGTCTCGGGGTGCTCGTGCACTACTACACATACCCATGCATCTATCTCCAAAAGTACCTAGTATAAAAAGGTCAAAGATCTTAATTCTTTTAAAGGAAAATAAACACCTTAGATAAACATTATAGGTAAATCAATTAATCACCATGATAAACAATATCACCTAGGATAAAGGGTTGAGATTGGTAGATACACTCTCTAAATAAATGCATACAATTTTAATAAATAGAATAATGGTACTTAGCTCTAGATTTGATGAAGATTTGACTATGAGAGGTGTCATCAATTGATTCGCTAATTGTTAGAAAATTAGAACTTGTAAGACAACTGCCTTATGACTACTAAGTTTAATGTTTGATGGTCTAGTTCACTTCCTTGCCTATGGAATTGATCTCCATGCCTATGGATCTAAACCTACAAGTAAAACTAAAGTTTATTCACAAATCTAAACTACATCAAAATAAATGCCAAAGATTTGCTTACCTTGACATCTAGATCCTACATCTGAAAAAGAGTGGTATTAATAGACATCGTTGAGGAGCTTGCTAGGCTAGGATCATTCTAATTTGGTCAAACCCCTTTACCAATTCAATGATTTGGTAAAATAATTGAAGACAATAGGCAATCATGCACTATCCCTAAGACATTGATGTCATGCTCTTGTGATGATGTAAAGAGCAATGAAGCTCTCTAATGATTTCTCTTGATGAATTCCTAAATAAAATTCAGATGAATTAGGGTTAATTCCTAAATAATCTTCAGATGAAATAGGGTATATAAAAAATATATAACATCCTGACATAAAAATTAACACATTTCTTGCTCAAGTTAGCAACTAATGGCTAGTGGAAATAGAGTCAACTTCAACCCAAATTAAATATGAAATTTGCAAATTTGCAAATTATTTTTACACCTACAAATTTGAACCAAGTTTATTTCTATACCTATAACTTTAATCCAAATAAAAGAATAGATAATATAAAGATCAAATCCCAACTCAAATGTTGATCAAGGCATGGTTCGGTGGTCAAGTCTCATGGTTGTTGTGGCAGCCACCAAGGTTCAAACTCCCGCTAGGCCAAATAGCTCGTAGGCCTTGTGCCTTCACTGAGTTGATGTGCTCGCAAGATATGTGCTTTCGCTAGGCTGTCGTGCTTGTAGGCTGTGGGCCTTTGCTGGGCCAACGAGCTCGCGGGCTTGAACTTGGTGATAATGCCGGGGGGACTGAGACTCCCCAGTAGTGGTCTTGGTAATAAAGCCATGGGAAGAGATCCCTCATAAAGATCTCTGAGCTTGGACCAAACTAAAAACCCGAATTTCTCAATTAAAAAAAATCCCAACTCAAAAAATATAGAAAAATAAAATCAACCTAAATTTATATTAATTGTCAATACAAAATCGTACTACTTTAGAATAAAAACAAAATAATAAAAAGCCAAAACTAGTAATCTCCGGCGCATATGACAACATGAATTAATACATCGAAATAATTTTTAGAGTCCAATGTATGCCAAAACAAACTTGGACAAATATGATCGGTCTTTGACTATAAATTCAAAGACTTTGGGTTTTTGATTGAAAAAGTATTTTGGCCAAAAATGCGTGGAAACCTTTATTCGCCCAAATTGCTGTCACTTTTGTTGAAAGACTTTGGGATTTCGATTGAAAAAGTATTTTGGCTGAATGCATGGATACCTTTATTCGCCCAAATTGCTGTCGTTTTTTTTCAAAGACTTCGGGATTTTTATTGGAAAAGTATTTTGGCTGAATGTATGAATACCTTTATTCGCCCAAATTGCTGTCGTTTTTGTTCAAAGACACTGGGATTTTTATTGGAAAAGTATTTTGGTGGATACAATTGCTGTCATTTTTGTCTCATTCGCTGGATTATTATATTTGCGACTTAGTCCGTTGATATTTAGGAAATCACTGCGCCAACGTGGAATGATTTATGAGCTCCTTTATTCAAAGACAGTTGGCGTTGGGACCCAGGTTTCTGAGTTGCAGTCATTTTCTGAATGAGATGGAGGAGAAAACGTTCCCATGTTTCCAATTTCCGTCCGTTTCTAAGTTTTATACGTCTTCTAAAATTTCGAAACGAATTGTTTTTGTGCATAATGCCACAAAAGGGAAACATTCTTATATACTTTTTCTTTGATTTCAATGGATGGTTGGGAACAAGTAATTTAAGGCTCTAGAACAAGCACGAATCGATGAAGTTGGTTTGACCCAGGTGTTAGGTTGCTCTAAACTTCCTGGATTGGTCAGCGTGTCGTTACAGAGATATAAAAGATTTAATGGACACCACGTGTATACGATCATATCCACATCGGTAACTGCTTTTGCAGAAAGGCTTTCTTCCTTTAACATGTGATTAAGACCCTATTCAAACTCCATTTCGTATCCGACAAGGTAAGTGGCATAATTTGAGAAGGCAAAACGTTGACGGAGAAGCTGTTAAACATCGTCGGAGCTTGTGTTTCACACGCCGACAAATCTACAAGGCAACTGATTTTTTTTTTTTTTTTTCCCGGGACAAGGTAACGGATTGTTGAAGGCAACCGACCAATTAACATGAAACCTTGGCACACACCGGATTTGATTGTGAGAAGACGATTAAGCCTAAATAAGATACGGGTTTACTTTTATAAATAGGCGATAAGGCGAGAGAGAAAAGAAGGGTGAGAGACGAGGCAAGGTAGTAAAGCAGCTTCCCTAGTGTGGATATTATGGATCTGAAGGAGGCATCTGTTCTGGCCAGAAATGTAGCCAAGGGAAGATGGTTTGCGGTATTTATATGTTTTCTGATCATGTCCCTTGCAGGAGGGACTTACATATTTGGCATATATTCAGACAGTGGTATCAACCAATATGCTACAGCGAATTCAAGTCATGCTCCCAGCGTCTACCATGTAGAAAAATATGGCGCAGAAGGCGATGGAGAGCATGATTCTACTGAGGTCATTTATCATTTCTTAAATTTTTTTTTCCTTACTGTAAAATTAGTAGCAACAGGAAAGATTTTATGTATATCCGTGCAAAAAAAACCCCTTTTTTTTCTTTTTCTTTAAAGACGAATTCCTTTTTATCTCTATTTCATTACATGCAGGAATAATTCCCTGGCTTCATTTATAAGGTCTATAATTTAAAAAGAGATGCTTATTCTACCTGTAGTAACTGATTTTATTTTATATATGTTTATTAACTAAATGATTTATTTGCATTTGTAGGTAGATGGGATGATAGATCCTCCCCAAAATTGCAGGAAAAATACTAATAAATGGTTGCAATTTGTTAAACTGGAAAGATTTACTCTAAGGGGCAGAGTTCTAATTGATGAACACGGAGAAAAATTGTTGGCTGAACAATATAAGTGGGTCAAGCAACAAGTATGTAACAAACTTTTATTCAGAAATAGTCTTTTAATTTTCATACATATATACATAATATATATATGTGAATATATATAAAGTGTTTATACACTGTATATATATACACATTGTGTTATACAGTGTGTATATACATTATGTATCACACATACACATACACATGTGTATATATACAGTGTATAAACACATGTATATAATGATTGTGTTTATACAATGTCTATAAACACAATGTATGTATATACACTATATATATACAGATATATACATGCTGTGTATATAATGATTGTGTTTATACAATGTGTATAAACGCAATGTATGTATATACACTGTACATATACATGTGTAAAATATTTCTACAGTAAAACGAAAACAATATCAGTCAAAGCATATATATATACACTGTGTATAACACACACATACACATGCACACATGTATATACATTGTATATACACACATGTCGTTTCACTGCAGAAATATTGTAACAAACCGTAGAAGACCAACGGTAAATGTTGACAGTGATTTGTATGTGTTGAATAGTTATGACAATTATGTGCATAAAGAGACACCCCTTTTAATGTTTTTATCTTTTGTATGCAGAGAAGCGTAGCTGCTATTGAGGGTCGCATACTTGTCGAACCCCCTGAACCTAAGGGTCATACAGGACATGGTCAACATCATCATTGACCAATATATTTTGTCATGGTTTATTTTAAGTTACTGTAGTGAAGTATGGAATCACGAACTCTCCGAATGGTTTATGGTATCAAAGATTTTGCTTCCTATAATAGATTCTCCTATAAAATCTGTATTGCTGTAACATTTACTTTCTTTTTATTTCGAAACAAAACAACAAAGAGTGATATATGACACTTTTGGCATTCTGTCGCCATTTTGGACTCTCTAGCGCTGTTTTGTCTTATCTCAATTCATGCTCGCGACTCTTCTCTGCGTTTACCAGACTGCAGTACTAAGATCAGCCGGTTCTGCAGAGAATATCGTCCTAAGTGTAGACCGATTATTATTAATTTTTTTTAACAATGTGAAGCTTAGAATAAGAGCCTAAAGCCAAACACATTGTTAATAATTTATTTTTTAATATATTTAGTTAAAAAATTTGTATCTTAATTTTATAAAAGATAAATATTTATTTTAATTAACTAGTATACCTATCTTTAAAAAAATCTATGTAAAAGATGCCTATTCCCACTTTATGATAATTCTCCACGTCTTTTACATAGATTTTTTTAAAACTATTTTCTTTATCAAATATATACAATGCACACATGACAACCCTAAACCTTTTTCCTTTTTTTTTCACCTCATTCTATATTATATTCATTGTTTTTCCTCTCCACCTGAATGGGCCACAACATGGTGAATCAAGGTAAATATGAACAAATAATAACAAATTTTATTTATTTATTTATCTTCTTCTATATTCTTTTCATTGTTTTTCCCCCTACCAAGGTTTTTTGAAAAAAAAAAAAAAAAAAACCTAACTTGTAATTGTAACAAAAAAATAACTATTATTTTTCTCACAACCACCTTAAATTTTTTTCTTACTTTTTTCATCCCACTTTATATTCTTTTCATCCTTTATAAATATATAATTAATAAAATAATAAAATAATCAAACTACTAAATTAATAAAATTTAAAAATATAAATATAATTAATAAAATCAATAAGAACAAGACTTATTTTATTTATTAAAAGTTATTTTATTTTATTTACTTTTGTGTTATTTTACTTTAAAACTATTTAAGAAATATTGAACTATTTAAGACTTATTTTATTTTATTTTATTTACTTTATGTTATTTTACTTTAGGATTATTATAGTTTTAGTTTTTTTAAACATATCTGCTATAATTTTGTTTTTGTTAAAATAGTTTTTGTTAACACACTCACACCATTACACTCCACCCCTTGGTGCCATTGTAGTTAGGCCTCTGGGCATAAAAATAAATCTAGTTTATGATATGTTAATAGATACAACTAATAATAATTAATTAAGAAATACCAATTACAATAATATTTGTTCAAGTGCCACGTAGTGGTTAATACCTCATTTTATAGTATTTTAATAATAAAACTTGTAGATTGTAATTAGAAAATAATGTAAGTTTAGAACAATTCTAATTGCATTAAAGAAGATTACACGAGTGTGTTAAAAAACTATTACCTTTTACCTTAAAATTGACAGCCATTTACATGTCAAATTATTAATATTAGTAATAAATCATCAATAGACAACTTTGGATAATCATCATTCTTCTCATTTTCAAAGTGTAGCAAGAAAGTAAAATAAAATTGGAGAAAAATGTTAGAAAATCAAATATTGTTAAATGAAATCAATTTTTTAAAAAGTTTATGGGTTAAGAAAGAAAATATTTGGACTTCCTAATTTGAGATTTTTTTCTTAATTTGTTAATTATAGTTGAGAAATTGATGGACATAGGGTTGAGTGAAGAAAAAATGTCAACATATATCAATTTGAAGTAAAATAAAATAACTTAAAATAAATAAAATAACTTCAAATTAATATCTCTTCACATTTAATATTATTATTTAATAATAAACATAATATTTCCAATATAAGGAGGTAAAACAAATATATGCCATCATCAACACCAACACTAGCATGAAAGAAAATATAAAAAAATGTTAGAAAATCAAAACATTGCTTTGTATATATTAAATGAAAGAAAAGGGTTGTAATTTTTGTGTATGTTAGAAATAATTTCAACCAAAATTTTATACATGTTTTAGGTTTCATATATATTAAATGAAAGAAAAGGGTTGTAATTTTTGTGTATGTTAGAAATAATTTCAACCAAAATTTTATACATGTTTTAGGTTTCAATCTTAATTAATTTATATAAAAAATGTAGTAGTATAATTTAATCAGTAAAAAGTTTAAATTTGATTTGTTAATTAATTTGATGGGCAAGATATAAACCTTAAATAATTAACTAAAATTATGTATATAGTAAATAAAATAGTTCTAATGTGAAGTAAATAAAATAGCTTAAACCTTAAATAATTAAACAATTAACCAAAATTATGTATATAGTAAATAAAATAGTTCTAATGTGAAGTAAATAAAATAATATTTTTAGATAGATGTATTTAAGATATCTATACTAGTTCTATATAAATTTTGACAGTCTATCCAAAATTTCTCCTTTCATTTGATACAATCTTTTTAAAATTTCAATTGTATTTTAGGGAAAAATGTCTAAATAAGACTATATGGCCATCAAATTTAGGCTTGTATTTAATAGTTAAGTTGTTTACATATTTAATTAAATTACTATATAAGTATATTTATGTTTATACATATGCTAGGAAATATTTTAAAAATGATGTTTAAATGGTGGAGTTAAATTCATTAATTAGTATTTAATGGAATGGGAAATTCTCACAATGAAAGTGAATATTGAAATGGAGATAAGATGGTGTATGTGTATGATATCTAGAAAAATTAGGAGTTTGTTTAAGTTAATTAAGGAACTCACTAAAATTACATCATTAAATAATAATAAACATGTAATGGAAGTAAATACAAACTACTAAAAAATGATCCCATAAAATAAGGAATGATGGAGATAATATAGGGGGAGTGGAGGAGACATTTAGACCCTAAATCAATTAGCCAATAGAATTGTATCTCTTTAATAAAAAGCAAATTGTAGATTAAATTTTTTTTAATATTTTTGTTTAAAAAGTTTGCATTTTTAGCAAAATTTAATATAAATTTATATAAGAAAAAAAATGCTCTTCATTAATTTGTTTAACAAAAAATAATTACAAGTTAAAGGGTTTTGAATACAAGACAAGTACTAATAAAAGAATAAAATTAAATAATCATATTAATATTAATAGAGATTATACTAGTATATTTATATTTAAAAATATATATCTAAAGTACGCCAGAGATATCCTTGTCGAGGAAATGTAAATAGAGATAAATGTGTCTTTTGATATTTAAATTAAATAAACATATTTAATGGTATAGTAGTTTAGGTTGGAGTATGTAATAACAATATTTGTTTTCTAATTGAAAAATTAATGAACATGTGTATGAAATAATATAATAATAATTTAAGGAAACATGATGACATAGTATAGACAAGTGTCATTCAAATAAGACTTTAAAATCCAAAACTTTAGTCGTGTATTATTTATTTAAGTTTCAACTATACAAATTTAACTAAACTAACCCAAATAAAGTGTTTATTTTAATACAAATTTCAATTTTACAATTTTATATAAATTGCATACTAATCACATTAAATTCATAGATAGCTTAATAAAAAACATTTTATATTTTTTAAATAAATATATTTTAAAATTTTAATTTAATTAGATTTTTTTATAATTTTATATTTTTTTAATTTATATATTTTAATGTTAATGAAATATAAAAATCAATTCATAATTGAAGAAAATATAATATAAAAGAATAAAAGGAATGTACAAAATATATTTAAAAAATATAATAATTTTAAGGTTCAATTTTTATTTTTTTGATGAATAAATGCTACTAGAGGGGGTAGCCCCTTTATATTATAGAAGAATCAGAAAAATACATTATCTTGATTTTCAAGGTAGCCAATCCAAGGAGAGATAAAGGCAAATCAAAGAACACGGGGTTTTTCTGAAGCTATTTCTTCACCAAGTCCTATCCATCTGTCACTCTTAGAGTCTGAAATGATTGTTTCTGATTGGAGCACACTGAAGTTTGCAAGGAGGTCAGTCGCCCTATTTGCTTCTATGTAAACATGATTAATCATGAAGTCTTAGATCTTCTCCAATGAGAATCAAATGGTAGAAAGCAAGGGTTGGAGAGCCCAACTGGAGATTAGATTCCTCTTGACAGCTTCAACACACACTTGTGAGTCCCCTTTGATGTCGATATTGTGTAGACCTTGTTGTGTGCAAACCAGAAGACTGACATTCAGTGCTTCAAATTCTTCCATGTTATTCATCACCCTTGGTAGTTTCTTTGAAAATTCCCAAATTAATTGGCCCTGATCATCTCTAATTAGGCA
Source organism: Cunninghamia lanceolata (assembly GCA_027924645.1). NCBI lineage: Eukaryota > Viridiplantae > Streptophyta > Pinopsida > Cupressales > Cupressaceae > Cunninghamia > Cunninghamia lanceolata. The sequence continues at coordinate 968,275 of BSBN01000286.1, read as the reverse complement.
GCCTACACTCGAGATGCTAGGGTTGCCCTTGGAGGCACTGTCAAAATTGAGCTTTAATCGACCTTTGCAACGGGCAACCCATTTGGCATTCTTCCTTTTCACCTTTTTGGAGTCCGCAGGCACATGACCTATAGGAATATGAAGGAGCGATAGTCTTTTCATAAGCATGTTGTCCCAACAGGAGAATGACAATGACAACCTTTTCTTCATTGCAGCTCTCATACACTCGCAAATACTTATTTTGATCCCTTCTACAACTCTCTCTGGAAGATGCCTTGTCTTGAAAAATTATGCAGTTGCATTCCTTCCATATGTGCCAGATCACCATGGAGTGGCTGATTGCCCAGATGCTATCCCAGAGGGAGGATTGCTTCAGAGAAGGCCAAGATTGAAACCAACTTTTTAATTCCCATGGCCTTGGCTCGGACCAGGTCACCAAGTTTTGAAACTAATCCCAGCAGGAACTGGCAAACGATTAGTTGAGAAGGAGGTGTTCTATCATTTCTGAGTCTGACTTACACAGAGTGCATCTGGAGGGGCCTTGGATGCTGATAGACTAGAGCCTATCATTTGTGAGACAGCTCCCATGGATAGACGTCTAGGCGAAAGTGCTTGCCTTTGGCAGAATGTCCTTTCCCCAGTAGAGCTTGTTTGGCCAACTCTCTTCTCTTCGACGGCACTATACCAAGTACCCCATCTTTGTCGAATATCTCCTAGAGCTTGTTGTGCACCAAACAATCTGATCCATAGCTCTATTTAAACATGTCATGTTATTACAAATGACTTCTATAAGTCTTGTTCTTGCCACTTCATTGATTTGGAGCTATTTGAGTCTTCTTCTAAGGTAGTCCACATTATCTTTAAACTTTAGGTACTTTGCCACCTTTGTCCTAAATTCTTCCTTGACAAAGTCGATCCAGGGAGCAAGAGTCAAATCCTCCGCCAATGGTTTCATATAGTTCCATGAATCTGACCCAAAGTCTGCTTGCTTTCTATCATTAATCTGCCAAGTGAGGTGGTTTGTAATAAGCCTCCTACACTCCATCATAAACTGCCAAATGTGTGAGCCCATCGATGGATTAGCCACAATGAAAATTATGCTTGGATCTGAGGAGTCCAAGTATTTATTCTGTAAAATTTGACACCAAAGTTTGTCCGATGATTAAAACATTTTTCAGACCAATTTGGCCCCTAGGGCCATGTTTTGAAGCTTGATATTTCTTATGTCAGTACCACCATCCTCTTTGTAGTCTCTAACTTTGTCCCAATGAATTAGAGGTATACGCCTTTGTTTGTTGGATCCTTCCCAAAGAAATTTTTTTAGTATGCTGTTGAAAGACTCTGCCACTTTAGAGGTTAATTGGTTGCAAGCCATCATGTGAATTGGTATTGTTGTAAGTACCGCTTTTATCATGGTGATTCTTCTTGCCAAGGTTAGCCATTTTCCTTTCCAAGTAGAGGCTCGGTTACAGTATTTTTCTATCACTTCGTTCCATAGACTAGATCTAATGATTCCATTGAAAAGGCACTACTAGATATTTGCAAGGCATGGAATCCACACTCATCTCCAGTATTGCCGTGATTCTTCTCTAGACCAATTTTTTGTGAAAAAGGAAAAATATTTTAAATTTAACTTTATTAATAGTCTGGCCAGGTTTGTGTTATTGAGTATTGTGTGTATATGGTTTATATTGTCTTCACATGATCATGGACATTGATGTTTTGATATGCATATTTTTATATATACATATAGATGTGGATATTATTTGGATTATATTTAGTATTAGATGATTTAATTTAATTAAATGCCTTTAATTATGTGATTTATATGATTGTGTATTTAAAGGTTAATTTCACAAAAATGAATGTTGTCTTTATTAATTATGAAATTTAATGAATTATTCTTTTATTCGTAAAAATTCTAGAAATTTAATATTTATTTATACGTTGCTTCGGCTATCTATTCCATGATATAATAATGTTCAAAGTTGAGTTTTGTAGGTGGGCAGCCTAGATCCATTTAATTCAGAGACATTCTCAAGATACTTATTATTCTTGATTTTTGTTAGCCATGTCTAACCTAGATAAAGGGTAAAAAGGTAATTAATTGTGTGGCAAGAGTTATTTGGGTTAATTATCTTGTATTTATGATTTAATTAATTATTTATGTGGATTATTGTTATTTCTTATTGTGGTGGTGTTGGGGGGTTAAATGAGTTTTTATTATTTTAGTTTGTTATTTTATGTTGTGGTTGACTTTTGAGTTGGAGGAAGTTAAAAAGATTTTTTTTGTTTCTTTTAAACTTCCATTTGGAAAGTTGGAGGTGAGGAGTTGGGCATATTATTTTATTTGGTATTTCATTCTTTTGGGGGGATGCGTGCGGGGATGGGTTTTTTTTCTCTCTTTTGGATGGGAAGAAGAATGGGAGTTTGCATTTTGCTAAAGAAGGAGGGTATGAAGGAGTTGAAATTTCTATTTTGAGAGGATTTGTTGTTGATGTGGATCCCATATTTTGGGCTGCTCGTAACTTGGACAACCAAGGTAGGGTTTTACACTTTTCTATTTTTCCTTTGTTTTATATGTAATATGTGGCTATGGAAGAATTTGTTAAATCTGAAAATTATTTGGCATTTCTGCTTTTGTGTTGTTTGGGTTTGGGTAGTATGGGGAGTAGATCTCCCCTGAGGGGTGAGAGCCTCCCTTGTGTGGGGTTGAGAGAGGCGTGGATCCTCTTTTGGGGAAATTTGATGGGCATTGTGCATAATGGTGGATGGGATGGTTGTGGTGTTTTGGTTGTGTTGTGGCATGGATGGAAGGGTTGTTGTGTTGTGGGTGTGTTGTGGTATGGATGGAAGGGTTGTGGTGTTGTGGGTATGTTGTGCTATGGGGGTTTGGAGGAATAAGGAGATGGTGGCTATCGCTATGAATTGTGTAGGATAAATTGTGTTTTGTTACTATGACATGTTGGTATTCCCCAAGAGGGATGAGTATTGGGCCTCTCTCCCCCTTTGAAGAATCTGGAAAGGATTCTTTGTGAGTGAATTAGCCAATTGGGAATTTTGTGTTTGTTGTATGTTTTAATATGCATTTTCTTTGATTTCCTTGCAATGTCTTGATAATGTCTCTTGCTAAGGGGAGGGTTTGTAAAACAAGCCCTATGGTTGGGTGGAGAGCAGGACTAGGTTGTTCATTTGGTTGTAGATATTCACATTTCTAGCCAAGAGAAGGAATGGGTTGAGCTTGTATGCTCTGTATAAATGGAAAATTTTATCTATTATGTATCTGTTTCATTAACAATTTGATTGTAAAGGAATAATGCATTGGTTCATGGGACTAGTTTCTGGGTCAATAACTACGTGGGATGAAATGGAAACTATCTTTTTAGACAAATAACAGAGTTATTGTAGAGGTAGTGATAGGAAAGAGGAGTTGTTCAAACTAAGACAAAAAGAAGATGAGAGCCTGAAAGATTACCTTGATAGGTTTATCTTCCTAACCAAGCGATGTGGTGAAGAAGCCATAAGTCCTAAAATTTTAAAGACTATATTCCTCAAAGGACTTGATGAAGATGCTAGGAGGAGCTTAGATTTAATGGGAAAGGGAGATGTGTCCCAACTTGAACTTAGTGATATCTTTGAGTTATGCCATAATTTTTCCCATACTCAGGGAGGTATCCGAAAATCTAGCCTTTTAAGGGGTTCAAATGAAATAGGTAAACTGCGATAGGAAATAGCCAACCTAAAGACTGACATTCTTGTCTAGTTGAACACTACTTTGGATGGAATACAGGCTAAAACACGTAATCCTAAGACTTTATCCATCTATTGCCCTAGGTCTTGAAACAAGCATCTGTTAAGAGAATGTCCTTTGGATAAGGCTGACAATTGCCAAATCTGTGAAAAGAGTCATGCCACTAATCAATGTGAGATCCTGAATGCAATCAAGAATTCTAAAAAATGATTGTCTCACACTAAGGAGGAAATCAATTTCGTGGTTCCGAGACCTGGAGGAAATTTCTCCTATGGTCAAAACTTCAACCCTACATGGCGACCTCCAAACACGTAGAACAATACACAGTGTATAGCTCCTTGGCCTTCAATGCCACCTAGTTAGGGATCTTACCCACTTTGGGGACCACCTGAATGGACGAACCAAGCTTGGGGAAATCCCCAATGGCCAAATCAGCAATGGTACCCTCATAATCAACCCCCACAATGGAACCAGCCACAAAATCAATTCTATAATGGTCCAAGATGAATGCCAAATCCACAACAGAACCTTCTAATGACTCCTCAAAACCCTCAGTAGAATGAACAAGTTAATCAACCTCCATTACTAGCACAACCTGTTCCTAATCCTAGTATATGTTGCTGATTAGGATAACATGGCAGGGGTCAATGCTATCTATTGTGGAAACCTTCATTTGAGGTTAGGAAAAACACTTAATCAACCTACCATTGTTGAAGTTACAGAAGACCCAGATGAGGAACTTAACATAGAGCAAGAGACTCTTCTTGTACGTACAGAGTGTGACCCCAAGAAAAATCAAGAGGAATTATCCCCAACACAATCTCGAGCAACACCACCACCTACCATAGAACTGTCTTAGGAAGAAGTTGCCAAGCGACCATCAACTACTCCAGGGAAGGATCCTACACTAAGGAAGAAAACTCAGGCACCTTTTCCAGAATGTCTCAAAGAAAATGTTCATAGGAACCCACCGGAAGTATCATTGTCTAAGGAAACTACTCTGATGCAAGAAATTAAACAACTCCATATCGAGATTCCCTTGTTACAAGCAATTAAAGAAATTCCCAAACTAAACTAGCTAGTTAAATAGTTGTGCATTAAAACACCGGAAAGGAAACCGAAACAGATTAATACAGTGCACATCAATGGATATCTAGCTGACCTTCTGGCTGGAAAAACCTTAACCCCAAAATATGGTGACCTAGGTAGTCCACTTATAACAATAACAATTAATGAGGTAGCAATACCTAATGTATTGGTAGACTTGGGAACAGCCATTAACGTTATGACAGTGGATGTTATGGAAAAGCTTGGATTCACTAATTTACTCCCTACAACTACCATATTACAAATGGCAAATAAGGCCATAGCCATTCCCAAAGGTGTCTTAGAAAATGTCCCTGTCAAAGTTGACGATTGGGAATATCCAGTAGACTTCCAAATCCTACAGTTCCTCACACCCAAAGATAGTTACCCAGTAATACTAGGTAGGCCATGGTTAGCTACAATTGCAGCCAAGATTGATTGCAGAGCAGGAGGAATGATCATTTCACATGGTTCCAATAGCAAACATTTAATTCTATATCCCCTCGCTCAATCCGCAGAACATAACCAAGTCTGGGTTGATGAATTAGATGAATCTGATAAACAAGAGAATCTAGCTTCAGTTGCTATGGTAGTTATTAAACAACATGGTGAAGAATTGGAAGATGAATTAGAAAACATCAAAGATCTTTCCTCAAACTCAGGCAATGAAGAGATTTTAGAGGTGGACAAAATTTTGGGACATCCAATCCACAATGATGACAAAGAACATGATTATACCAACTTCACAACTTGACCTTGTCCCCTAGCAAATATCATTTTGAAAATAGATCACTTCTTCGAAGATATTGCAAGACTCCATAGAACTATACCAGATAGCTGTCCTCCCAACACTTTAACAAAGGAAGTTTACACAATCACCTCCAATTACCCTGGAACCAAGACTATCATGTTATTACCAGGAAAGACTTTAAATATCAATAGCTGGTTGACAGAATCCAATGAGCTCAAATTATTCGATGTTTTGATGAATAGGTCCAAAGCTTTTGCTTGGGACTATACAGACATGAGAGGAATTCACCCAAGTGTTTGTACCCACCATATCTATATCGAAGACATTAGACCAGTTTGTCAACCACAGTGAAGACTCAATCCTACTCTTAAAGATATTGTCAAAACTAAAATCGAGAAGCTTTTGCAAGTAGGATTTATTTATCCCATCTCAGATAGCAAATGGGTTTCACCCTTGGTGGTAGTGCCAAATAAAAATGGGAAATGGAGAGTGTGCATTGACTATCAAGAACTCAACAAAGCAACCTACAGAGATTATTTCCCACTACCCTTCATAGATTAAGTTTTGGATAATCTAGCAGTAAGGAAGTATTTTTCATTTCTGGACGGGTTTAGTAGATATAACCAAATACAAGTGGTAGCAGAGGACTAGGACAAAACTACTTTCACTTGTCCTTGGGGAACATTTGCATATTGGGTTCTTCCCTTTGGGCTCTGTAATGCTCCTGCCATGTTCCAAAGAGCTGTTTTGGCTATCTTTGCTAAACTGGTAAACAACTGTGTAGAAGTCTATATGGATGACTTCACAGTCTATGGTTCCACTTTTGATGAAGGCCTCAAAAATATGGATAGAGTATTGCAACGATGTGAAGATCATCAATTATCTCTAAGCCATGAGAAGTGTCTAATAATGGTAGAATAAGGTATAGTGCTGGGACATCATATCTCAGCTGAAGGGATAAAGGTTGACCCTAAGAAGATTGAAGTAATACAACAACTTGAAACCCCAAAGAATCAAACTGATGTTAGAAGTTTTTTAGGACATGTTGGTTATTACCAGAGATTCATAGAAAACTTTAGTAAGATTGTAGCTCCCATGTTCTCTCTTCTTTAGAAAGACGTGGATTTTTCTTGGATAGAAGAATGTCAAAAATTCTTTGACATTATTAAAGGAAAGCTTGTCTCAGCTCCAGTCCTACAAGGACCTAATTGGAAACTTCCCTTCCATATTTATGCTGATGCTTCTAGTGATTCTATTGGAGTAGTGTTAGGTCAAGAAGATGAGAATGGAGGAAAATATGATATATATTTCATCAGTAAAAACTTGAGCCCCACTGAACGAAATTACACCACCACGGAGAAAAAATTTCTAGCAATAGTTCATGCAATAAACAAATTATGACATTACATTATAGGATACAAAGTAACTATGTTCACAGACCATTCAGCTATCAGATACTTGATGAACAAACCCTCAGTGAATGGAAGAATAATCAGATGGTTATTACTTCTCCAAGAATTCAACGTGACCATAATGGATAAGCCTAGGAAATTCAACGTAGTTGCAGATGTTCTATGCTAGATAAAACAAGATAGTGGAGATTGTACCCCTGTGTAGGATGAATTTCTTGATGAAAATTTATTCGCTATCTCCATTAAAACACCCTGGTTCGTAGACATTGCCAATTACTTAGCCACTGTTGAGCTTCCCCGAGACTTTACATCAAAACAAAAGAAACGCATCATTCAGGAAAGTGCTCACTTCAAATGGATTAATGGCATGTTATTCTGATATGGACCTGACTTGGTCCTGCGATGTTGTGTCAGGCTAGATGAAACATACAGCATCCTCAAAGCTTGCCATGACAACCCATCTGGCAGACACTATTCTGCCAAGAGAACTTCCCATAAAATCTTGGGCGCATGATACTATTGGCCCTCTATGCACAAGGATGTGAAGAACTATATTCACCATTGTGATGAATGCCAACGAGTGGGAAGACCTACAACATCCAACGAAATGCCTCTGCAGCCACAGGGAGTTTTTGAACCATTTGAAAAGTGGGGATTGGATTTTGTTGGTCCTATAGATCCTCCTTCACAAGGAAAAGAATATATTTTGGTATGCACGGACTATCTTACCAAATGGGCAGAAGTTCAAGCCCTGAAAGTTGCTAGAGAAATTGTAGACTTTCTGTATAACAGAATCTTTCTTAGATTTGGAGCCCCTAGGTCAATTGTCATAGACCAAGGACCTCAATTTATGTCCAAGGTTTTATTATCTTTCACTACTCATTTCTAGGTAAGCCATAAGAAGTCATCACCCTATCACCCACAAGCAAATGGTCAAGTAGAAGTCACTAATAGGGAGCTTGAAAACATCCTAACAAAAATAGTTTCATTAGGCAGAAAGGATTGGGCCAGGAAATTACCTGAGGCTATTTGGGATATAACACAACTTGGAAATCCACCATTGGTTTTACTCCTTACGAATTGATCTTTAGGAAGAAACCTTTTCTGCCCATTGAATTTGAACTCCAAACTCTTAGAACAATGATGGAGCTAGACTTAGACCTTGATCAGGCTTAGGTAGAGAGAGTCTTGTAGCTTAGTGAACTAGATGAACTTTGCTTAGAAGCTATTCATCAAACTGAGCTAGTTCAACAACAACAAAAAGCTTGGCATGATAAACACATCAAAGAAAGAGAATTCCATGAAGGAGATTGGGCGTTGCTATTTGATTCTCAATACAAGGACCAAAAAGGCAAACTCAAAACTCATTCGCTGGGTCCATACAAGATTTTTGAGGTATTTCCAAATGGAGCAGTACAACTCAAACCCATTGATGGTGATTCTCGAACTCTCTTAGTCAATGGACATCGACTCAGGATCTACCATAAACTTGTCAACTAAGAAGAGTTTACTCGACTAGTAGAAATGCATGGAGAAACTCAATGTGTTGATTCTGCTTCGACAGAAACAATACCATAAGCTATAAAAAAAATATTTTTGAGTGTGTGTATATGCATTTAGGAACAATTATTCATATATTCATCTTTTTCCCTGCCTAAATTTCATCTCTGTTTTGCAGGGTTTTATCTTTGAAGAGGTGTTACAAATTCCAGTGCATCCCCCGGTGATGCTCTGAAACTTGTTATCTGAATAGATCCATACCCTCGCTTTGTTCTTGCATTCCAGTTGCATCTTTCAGCGATGCTCCAAAACTTTGTTCCTGCATTCTGACTGCATCTTTCAGCGATGCTCCAAAACTTTGTTCTTGCATTCCAGCTGCATCTTTCAACTATGCTCCAGAACTTTGTTCCTGCATTCTGGCTGCATCTTTCAGCGATGCTCCAGAACTTTGTTCTTGCATTCTGGCTGCATCTTTCAGTGATGCTCCGGAACTTTGTTCCTGCACTCCGCCCACATCTTTTAGCAATGCTCCAAAACTTTGTTCCTGCATTCCAGCCACATCTTTTAGCGATGCTTCAGAACTTTGTTCTTGCATTCCGGCTGCATCTTTCAGCGATGCTCCAGAACTTTGTTCCTGTATTCTGGCCGCATCTTTCAAGCGATGCTTTAGAACTTTGTTCCTGCATTCTGACTGCATCTTTCAGCGATGCTCCAAAATTTTGTTCCTGTATTCCGGCTACATCTTTCAACGATGCTCTGAAACTTTGTTCCTTCAGTAGGCCACATCTTGCGCGATGCTCCAGAATCTTGTTCATATCTTCCATATCTATTCCTTTGATATCTTCCTCCACCATTGTGAACTTGTGATTTCCATCTGTGAAACTGTTCCTACTATCTGAAAGCACACCATTCTCACCCCACAATCCCCCATGAAAACCATCATGAGTTTGTCATTCCCAACCATAATAAATAAGTGTTATTATGACAACTTTTCGTCATAATAAATTCAGCCACCCCATCATCATATCATAATAAATTCATTCCATTCAAACCAATTAGTACTGCCACCTAGGATGCTGTTACGTCAGCAAAAACAAGCGACTTTCAAATCAATAACGGAATGGAAGGTAAGTACATCTTTTATTTTAAATAGATAATTTATTGTGAATAAAAGTAGATAAATTGGCACGAACCCCTTTTCTTTTCCAAATTTGGCAAATGTGTGAACTATTTCTTCACTGGAGAAGGTGGCTGGTGCAGGTGCACCTAACCCACAGTGGCCTCCATGAGGCATTAGCGGTTTAAAGTTCATTTTCTTGTTTTCAATAAGGTCCTAAGTTGACCATTCATTGTAATAAGGCCTGTTTGACCAATTTAGTTGTATTTAGGTTTATGTTGTAAGTCCCATGGGACACTTGTTGAGCTATAATCTCGAAGGTTGTGGTGGTACCTGCATAAGCATTTAGGTTTCAGACATTTAAATATGCAGGCACCTCTCCAAAAAGTTAAAAAAATTCTAACTTTTTTGACCTCTGCAGTGGAAAAAAATGCAAAAGACAGTTAAAATGCATGTCACTTTGTATATACAAGGGTGTTTGTATATACATGCAGGTCGAATATGCATTCGCAGGCTTGCAAAATCCAAATCGACCTTTAAAAATAAGTTATATGCATTTTTAGATGCATATTAGGCTTAGGATAGTACATTTACAAAGGGGGAATCTTTCGCAGATTCTCAGGAATATTCCATGTTTGTATATCGGGTTGCATGTATATTTGGTTTGTATGTTCAGACATACAACGGCTATGTACAAGAGAAAAGATACATTACAGGCATATTCTAGGAAAGATTCGCTGTTTGTATGCAGGGGTGAATGTATGTTCAGATATACAATGGTCACATGCAAGCAAAGGATATAAGGGCCGATGTACATGCAAAGTGAATAGTGCAAGGGTTCATCACCAGCACATACAATAAAAAAATGCAAGGGGTCTGGTACATTCGACAATATACAAAGCAGTAGAATATACAATCAAACATGCATTCGAAAGATACAAGGTTGAACCCGAAATTGATTTCAATTTGCCTCATAAACTGGCATGGGGTCCGCCTTGTTTAAAAAAGCAATTGTATGCATATGAAGGGGCCGATATACAAAGGGGTGGGGCCCGTGGATATACAGAGCCCAAATTTAAAATTTTTTCAAATCTGATGGATAAATGGCAGGGGTCCGTTGTATGTATATCACATTTGTATGATGCGATATGCAGGGAAATATAAAAAGAAAAGGCATACATTCCAGACCCAAAGGAAAAGTCAAAGTTGGCAGATAAAGCACTAGCGTCCACGGCATGTATATTGGATGCTTGTATGTGTGCCGATATACAAAGGTTAGGTACAAGACGGATTTCAAAGTGACTTCAGCATGCTTCATGAAAATTTGAAATCTGTGCTTTGTATATACAAGTTGAATGTATATGCACATATACAAGGAAAGATGCAAGAAAGAAGATGCAAGATGGACCCGATTGAAAATTCCAATTTGCTCTATAATAGCTTGGGGTCCGCCTTGTATGTTGAATAGTTGCGTGTATATGCATCTTGCATATACAAAGATTTAAAGAGCGATTGTATATGCATATGTTTTTGCATATACAAGGGCAAAAAGGCAAAATATAGGGGGGAAAAGTTAGCCGTAGAAGTGTGGAGTGCCTACATGGCACATTGTCATTGGCTACTAACTTTTTTGTAGGATTTTGAGCCATGGATCTCAACAATGGGAGGGAGATCGACGGCCCTATTTGAATGCTTGATGAAGGAAGGATTTTCTGTGTGTCTGCACTAGTTCAAGCGGGAAACTTCATAGCACGAACCATTGCTGCATCCCACGGGTAGCTGAGGCATTAATGGCAAAAACGTAGCAGTATGGGTCGACGAAGGGACATGTCAGCTACCACCTTCAAGTGGAAAATCTTCTAGCGGTAGCACAGGGCTCGAGTTCAACTACTCCTCGCCCTTCTCCTGCTTCTTCCTATTTTGTCCCTTTGCTGCATTGATTATTTTGAGCGCCAATCTGAAGATGCATTGTATCTAGCGAAATTTTGACTTGCCTTGTAAATTTTGTTGAGTACACGGTCCTGGTATAAAAGCCAAACTGTGTTACTCATTGTGGTGGTTGAAAACTGGACAAAATTTTTGGTGTTGTGATAAGATACAACTCCATCAGTGGCTCTGTCTTGGCTATCTTGTGAGTTTATGAGTCTCATGTTGTATGTTTAATGCATAAACTTACTAGTTTCATGTTGATTTAAATGAGTAATGCTTCATTGCATGTGTTCTGTTACTTGTCTCCAAATTGAATGTATTCTTCTTTTGAATCTAAACAGCTAAGGGGTGTCTAAGATTCTTGAATATGGATTTGCTATATTGAATGCTTGGTCTTTTACTTCTGCTCAAGGAGTAGATTAAATGTTTTAGGTTAAAGTGTTAAGAAGAATATGTTGCAGTGAGGATCTCCTAAACAGAGGTAACCGAATACTCAATTTTGGGAAGTATCTGTAAGGTAGATATTAAACAATCCCCTTGAAACTCAGTCATTAATATAGAAATTTATGTGCACATTCACGTGTGTATGTCTATTGACTCCGAGCCCTGGATAGGCACTGATCCGGTCTTGTATTGAGATCACAACCAAAGTCCTAGTTTTGCATCCAAATACAAATCAAACTCCAGACTTCATATACAAGCCTTTAGGATATTAGAAGTAGTTTTAGGACCAAAATCCTCTGTCTACAACTGAATATAGGCCCAAAGCTAGCCCCTTTGCACTTATCTCACAGTTTTGGTCTGCATAAGAGAGGATTTATCTACTTTGTGTCAGCATCCCAGCAAATACATAGATGCATTTTATAGATGTTGAGTAGGGAATACCCCCCTTGGTTTTGCAGAGCCTAAAGAAGAAGAGGAGATATTTATAGAGTCTATCTCCTATACTGTTGGCCCCTGGCCCGGGAATCCTGTTGATCATTGATGGCTATTTTGTAGGGATTACTGGGAATATGCATCCAGTCTGGGAAAATAACCAACAGAAATTGGCGACTCTGCTGGGGAAAGAGTGTCATATCCATGAAAGTTTGAGTCTAAAAGATTGAAAAAGCAGACCTAGAGGTGTTTGTTGCAGCAAAATCTGAAAAGTTATATGTGTGGCTCTGCTGTGGGAGAACCTAGAAAGAAATCAATTTTTAGCTTCAGCATGTTTGAAGCTTATTCCTTTGCCAAGAAGGTGGTGACTCTGCATATAAAGAACCTGATTAGAGGACACCAGAGGTGTTAAATTTGCAGTTGCTACAACATATCCAGGTATTTTCATAAACTTTAAAAGACTCCTTATTTGGTGAAACAACACTAGTTAAAAGGGAGATCATAGTGAAAGATTGCATGCTATTGTAGGAACCTAATTTGTATAAAAAAAAATAAGTATGCAATATTGTTGGACTCATATAGAGGACTTTAGGAAAGCTGAAATAGCAGTTTGAATTTTTAAAGGCTTAAGGTCATTGTTGTAATTGAAAATCTGAGTTGAAAAGAGGGTTGCAAAAACATATAAAGATGTATTATCAACCCATGCACCCTTATGAGGTGTCAAATGTAATGGTGCATAATGATGGTGACAGGTTGTCATTGATGACAAAAAGGTGTTTGGTCCTCATGTAATATTTCAGGATGTCTTCAAGTGGGAGAGATTTAATGTAGAGACAATGTATTGGTTGTTTGAAATCCTTAATGTCTTGTGATGATCACATCATGTGTGTCTTGCAGATGCAGAGAATGGTTTTATACTCTTGATCTTCATAGGAGTGCATCATCAGGAGTTGCACGAGTACATCATCTTGTGTGTTGTTGCAGGAGTACATCATCAAGAGTACATCATCTTGTGTGTTGTTGCATAGAGTGTCAAAGTTCAACTTTGAAGGTTCACAGGGTAGAAATGATAACATTTGTTGATAAGGGAGTTCATTGATGTTGATATGGATATTCAAAGTTTGATTGAAGCTTGAGTTGATTAGTTGGCATATCAGTTAAAATATACTTGACAGGTTAATAATGATTGTTGACAGAGATAATGTTAATGGTTAAGGTATGATCTTTGTGACAGTGGCATTTAATTGACAGGAGGTCTTCATTTTATCACGTGTAGTAGCTGATGTTTTAAACATGTATCAAAGGTTGTCACAAATCTCCTAAATCCAATTGTCATCTATGTCTTATGCACTTTTGTTTTAAAGCTAAGGTGACCTGTCATCGCAGGTGAAAGTCACTTAAGTGACTTGTTAGAGGGGGTTTAACTCATTCAACAACCAGCCCCATATATTCCTTTCCACCGATTCTTTAGGTCGCTTTCTTTCCCATCGGGCACCATTTGCTAATTAAAGGATATATTTAAAAGTTTGAAAGCACAAAAATAATGATCAATGGTGATCATTCAAACTACCCCCGACTAGTGTGAAATAACTTTGACGTTCATCACTATATGATAATCTTTGAAAGTTTATATTTAGCATTTTAACTAAAGGCAGATTAGGGAATGTTTTTAAGCCCGATTAAAAAGAAGAAGATCTCCATTTTATTTAAGGCATCAAATTGCTTTTATAAAGGAGCTCGACATTAGAAGGAATATAGTGGTTTTAAAGTTTCCTTCTAAGAAAAAGACATCCATTGGATGGAATGCTTTATAATTAGAAATTTTCTTTTCTTCCATCAAATAATATGGAGATGATAATATTTTTGGAGCTATTTTTTTTGTGATTTGATTTATTCTTCTAGATTGAGAAGAAGAAGAAGCTCAACGGTTTTGTATGTAAAAGCTTGGAAGTTTTTAAGAAGATTTATTTTTTACAGATGATTTGTTTGAGATGTAGAATATGGAAGGTTTGGAGATTTTGAAGGATCATGCAAAGATTAATGAGAAATGAAGATGTTTTTATAAAAGAAGAAAATTGTAGAAGATGAAGCATTGAAGTTATTGACAGGAGCAAATTAATTTATTCTCAAAGATTAAGTGTTTTCTTATGGATGAAAATATTTTGCAGATTGAAAAGTCAATTGAGGAAGATCAACATTATGAGAAAGATTTTATTTTTCTCACACAATAAATGTCTTATATAGAGAAGATGAAATTTAGAGATGATGATAAAGCAATCAAGTTTTGAAGATGGAAGATCAAAAGTTTTTAAATGGAGTTTGATATTATATATTTTTTTTGAGATTTGAATAGGCACAGAGGAATATGAAAAGATTTTTCTTTGCAAGTGGAAGGTTATTCAATTTGTATAAATTTTTTTTTCAGGTGCATTGATGGTATGACTGGTAAGATAGAGAAGAAACATACAGAGTATGCAGTACACAGGATTGATTTTGAATATCTGAGTTTGTATATGATTTGGGTTGATAAAAAGAATGGCCATTTGACAGATACATGAGATAGAAGAAATGTTTTGTATTGAAACAGAGAAACCCTCTGAGTTCTTATTTTCAGTTTGTTCTGTTTTAGGGGTTGGTGCTCCTTGAAGCTGGTGCTTCTAAGCATTGTTGCCAGTGAGGCACACAGTATGCTAGTGAGGCTTGTAGGTCAGTAAGACCTTTCAATTGTCAGTGAGACATAATATTCAGCCAGTGAGGCTTTGTAAGAAGTTTTTAAAGTTAAGCCAGTGAGGCACTTCATGAGTGGTTTTTCTACCCCGAGAGGGTTTTCCACTCCAGAAATTTCTGTGTTATAATTTGTCTCTATGTGTGCATATTTGTGTTTTGTTGATAAGTTTTTGGTTCACATCTTTCACTATCAGTCTTGTGCATATGAGCTCAATAGATCATTAATGTCTTTCTTTCTACTTGTCTTGTAAAGTTTGTAAAAAGTTAAGAATTTACACAACACTGATTCACCCCCCCTCTCAGCGTTGTCATTGACTCCTACAATTGGTATCAAAGCCATGGGTCACGAGTTCAAATCCCTCGGGTTGCGTTGAGGGGGGGATTGTTGGTAGTGAGTTGCCCCCTTGTCAGTGAGGCATTCAACGCTGACCTCGAGATTCATGACATGGCAGTGAGCCTCCTGTGAATCTGGGTTAAGTCTGGCATTTGTAGCGAGCGTTGATAGCTCGAGCTTTTGGCGCAACGGAAAACAATTCCAACACATAATAATCAGTCCCAACCATGCAATAGAATAAGTTTCAGCACTGACAGATATAAGCCCATCAGTTTCAATGGCATTTGTGGATATCCAAATGCTTTTCCATCTAAAATTAGAAATTATTTGCCCAAATTCAATGGTGCAAAGGATGAATCAGCTGAGAGACACTTGTAGCAGTTTATAAATATTATGGATAATTTTGAGATTGACCATGAAGATGTAATTATGAGATTATTTGTTCAATCTCTAGATGAAGATGCAAGGGACTGGTTCTCCTATCTTCTAGCTTACTCTGTCAGCTCTTGGCAAGAATTTAAATCTACATTTCTAGATCAATATGGTGAAAAAATTTCTGATTACGCAGTTATTAGTAATTTTATGTATATCCATATTAAAGAGAATGAGTTGATTCCAACTTTTAACCTCAGGTTTATGAGGGCATTGAATAGAATTCTAGAATGTATGAGACCTAATGATGTATTGTGCTTAGTTGTCTATTTGGGAGCATTTGATAGGAAAATGAGCTATAGATTGAGAGATAAAGAGCCCACCACATTGCATCAGGCACATCAGTTTGCAATGGACATTGAAAATAATTGGAGGTATGGGATTCAAAAAGGTTATTTCTCTAGGTATGGGATTCAAAAAGGTTATTTCTCTAAAAAAATTTGCTGCCCTAAGGCCACCAATGTTGATGAGGGACATAGTTTAAATGTTGGAGATGAATGTCAAAGTACTCACACCCCTGCTATCCCAGTTTTTGCATCATTCCAAGTTGATGATGTTTCTGTTATAGAGGAGGATGTCCTATTTTGCCCAGCAAATGAAGTTGACAATAATAATTTTTCAAGTAGTATTAATATACCAGTCCTAAACAAAGAGCATTTATGTTTGAATGATCCAGTTGTGCAAAGTTGTGATCAAGAGTCAATATCAGTTTCATTAGGAAGCATTAGAGGGCTGGACAATGATGTAGATAGTTCAACTTCAAAGTGCATTGAAATAGCAGAAATTTTGTATGTGGGGCAATCAGATGATAGTGATGATATTCATGACTAATTCATGGATCAGGTTTGTTCTTCTTATGACTCTAGGTCTGATAATGATGAAAGAGAAGTGGATTGTCATGAAGAAGAAATAGAGACCTTTGCAATGAGTATGAATCCCCTTTATGATGAGCCTGTGGATACTTTTGATATTGTGATTTATGACATTCATTGGTGCAAAATTAACCCTCTGTTTGAAAATGATGATACTGATTTACAAACTGTGGATGATAAATGCTTAGCATCAGTTGTTTCAGACATGTATAGTGATGGCAATGGATATGTGGATCAGGGTTTGTTTTCAATGTCAATAAGTGATATAAGTGATGACATTGTAGATCTCATATTTTCTGAGTGTTTTCAGTTCTTGGATCAACTAGATATGTGTTTGGTAATGTGCAACAGCCAAGTAGATAATGAATATTGCCAAATGCAATATGAGGATATACTACTTGAGGATCATAACATACATATGTTACCTAATGCTAAAGAATATTATAATGTGTATGGTTATATATCTAGTTGTAAGGTGCAGAGTGATAGAGGCAGTGCTGACAGTGGCAAGTTTTCAAAAATGGTGAAGCATGTAATTGATAAGATCAGCATGTGGGCAGATTGTTTTAATGTTTTCAGTTGTGGTTGGGGTTATTCAGTTTGGGATCAGGCATTTGATAGGAGAAGACTGTGGTTTTTCATTTTTGGCTGCCCAGGGCCACCAAAATAATGTTTGAAAATATAATTTGTGTGTAGGTTGGTGCAATGTTTGACTTTGTTGCCCAATGGATAAGGCCCAATTTGCGAAACCAGAGATCTGAAGTTCTTACCATGTCTGCAAGAGGCATGTGTCCCTAGACAGAGCCACTAGTGGTACCTGCATAAGCATTCAGGTTTTAGGCATTTAAATATGCAGGCACCTTTCCAAAAAATTCAAAAAATTCTAACTTTTTCGACCTCTGCAAGGAAAAAATGCAAAAGACAATTAAAATGCATGTCACTTTGTATATACAAGGGTGTTTGTATATACATGCAGGTCGAATATGCATTGGTGGGCTTGCAAAATCCAAATCGGCCTTTGAAAAAGTAAGTTATATGTATTTTTAGATGCGTATCGGGCTTAGGATAGTGCATATACAAAGGGGGAATCTTTCATAGATTCTTAAGAATATTCCCTGTTTGTATATTGGGTTGCATGTATATTTGGTTTGTATGTTCAGACATACAACGACTATGTACAAGAGAAAAGATACATTGCAGGCATATTCCAGGAAAGATTCGCTATTTGTATGCAAGGGTGAATGTATGTTCGGATATACAATGGTCACATGCAAGCAAAGGATATAAGGGCCAATGTACATGCAAAGTGAACAGTGCAAGGGTTCATCACCAGTACATACAATGAAAAAATTTAAGGGGTCTGGTACATTTGACAATATACAAAGCAACAGAATATACAATCGAACATGCATTCCAAAGATACAATGCTGAACCCGAAATTGATTTCAATTTGCCTCATAAACTGGCATGGGGTCCGCCTTGTTTAAAAAAGCAATTGTATGCATATGAAGGGGCTGATATACAAAGGGGTGGGGCCCGCGGATATACAGACTCCAGATTTGAAATTTTTTCAAATCTGATGGATAAATGGCAGGGGTCCGTTGTATGTATATCACATTTGTATGATGCGATATGCAGGGAAATATACAAAGAAAATGCATACATTCTGGACCTGAAGGAAAAGTCAAAGTTGGCAGATAAAGCACTGGCATCCGCGGCATGTATATATTGGATGCTTGTATGTGTGTCAATATACAAAGGTTAGGTACAAGCCAGATTTCAAAGCGACTTCAGCATGCTTCATGAAAATTTGAAATTCGTGCCTTGTATATACAAGTTGAATGTATATGCACATATACAAGGAAAGATGCAAGATGGACCCGATTGAAAATTCCAATTTGCTCTATAACAGCTTGGGGTCTGCCTTGTATGTTGAACAGTTGTGTGTGTATGCATCCTACATATACAAAGATTTAAAGAGCGATTGTATATGCATATGTTTTTGCATATACAAGGGCGAAAAGGCAAAATACAGGGGGAAAAAGTCAGCGATAGAAGTGTGGAGTGCCTACGTGGCACGTTATCATTGGCTACTGACTTTTTTGTGGGATTTTGAGCCATGGATCTCAACGATGGGAGGGAGATCAACAGCCCTGTTTGAATGCTTGACGAAGGAAGGATTTTCTGTCTGTCTGCACTAGTTCGAGTGGGAAACTTCATAGCACGAACCATTGTTGCATCCCACGGGTAGTTGAGGCATTAATGGTAGAAACGCAATGGTATGGGTCAACGAAGGGACATGTCAGCTACCACCTTCAAGTGGAAAATCTTCTAGCGGCAGCACAGGGCTCGAGTTCAAGTACTCCTCGCCCTTCTCCCACTTCTTCCCGTTTTGTCCCTCTGCTGCATTGATTATTTTGAACGCCAATCTGAAGATGCATTGTATCTAGCGAAATTTTGACTTGCCTTGTAAATTTTGTTGAGTACACAGTCCTAGTATAAAAGCCAAACTGTGTTACTGGTGCAGGAGCACCCACACATGATCAGGATATAGGTCCGCATGATCAGGATATAGGTCCGCATGATGACATACATGATCAGGATGTAGGATAGTTATCATCATGCTGACGGGATAATCTATTTTTAGTATGTTTGACTTATCATGTAATAAGGTCCACTGTGACCGATGCTATGTAATAGTTCAGCATAGGAGTATGTGTAGGCAGTTAGAGGCAGTTAGGGATCGGGATAAGAGAGTCTGAGCTGTCCTCTCTCCCAGCCGCTTGGAAGCTCCCAGCCGCTGGGAAGTGATGTTAGTAGTACTCGAAGGATTTGTTATATATACCTTCGATCTGTAGGGTTTAGAGACAGTTGTGATATAGTTTTTGATTTGATGTACTGGTGTTGAGTTGAGATTCAGGAAGAGCAGTTCAGACATTGTGAAGCTGTATTCAGGACATTGAATTGCAATTGAATAAGATCTCGTCTTTTGCATCATCTGTTTGCATCTGTGTTGATTTCATTTCCGTTTTGCAAGCTAATGACTAATTTCAACCCTTCCACCGGTTGATCCTGCAAATCGGTGGAATGGTCCTGTATCATAGCCTAGATTGCATTTGTGTTTTCTGTTTATGCATTGTATTGTTTAGGAGATCAGTTAGGAGCATGCTGTAAGTCAGCCTAGCATCCTCATGTGCTAGGTCTAGAAGATAGACTGTTAGATTTTGGTTTGGAGGTGATCCGGCCCGGTCGTCACATGATCTTTGTGAAATTATGCGGTCGTGAGTGTTTTCATGCAGTGGAAGGATACACCGGAGTCTGCATGTGCGTTTCTAGTCGGAACGAGCCGCAACATCATCTGCGAATTCATCGCCATCAGGATCGGGTCATGAAGTTGGTGAAATTTGCATGTTGCAGGTGCATCATGATGTTTTGAGTTGGATATATACTCAGTGTATATATCGCAGTCAGGATCATCTCTCGGGGGAGATCATCATCCGCATATCGCTAACGGATGCGGGTGTGAAAGTTGAGTTTTTGGCTAAGTGTTGAAGAGTTCATCAGGATGAAGTGTGACGTCATCGTCATCATGATATGACGTCAACGTCATCATGATATGACGTCATCGTCATCAGGATATTCAGAAATCCCTCTACGCGGGTTTATCCTGTTGTCACTAAGTGGAAAGGTATCGGCGTAGGCAGGAAGTTGTATTAGCATCATCAGGAGGTTTCGAAGAACCGGATGTTTAATATCATGATGCTGTTGCTTGTATCGTCGGGCAGTGAAGCATCGAAGGCAAGTTGTTGAAGTAGAACGTCATCAGGATATTTGGACAACCGGATATTTGGATATCCTGCTGACGAAGGTGATATCGAATATCATGATGATGCCGTTTGTATTTGGCACCCGATGAACAGTGCAACCGGAGGATATTTACGCCGCTGATTATCATGATGATGATGATAGGCGACAGTTGAAGGAGGTGAATAGTAGTCGTCAGGAGGATATTTGCGGTCATCAGGAATATGATGATGATGTTGAAATATGATGATGCAGTTGGTGTTATTGGGAAATATGATGATGAGGTTCAGCCAATAGAGAAGAATATCATGCGGTTTGTTTTGTTGGCAGCTCCTTCCTGTTAGATTGCCTCCGTTGCGTTCCACTCTGCATCATAGTGGTATCAGAGCAAAGGTTTAGGATCTTTTGGAAAACATAAGCAGGATGTCAGACGAAGAAGGAACATCTGAGTTCCCAACAAAGATGACCAACGCTGAGTTGGCAGTTCTGGTGAAGAAGCAGATTGCAGAAAGCAGGGCCGTGAAGGCTCAGAATCAGGAGTTGAAAGATGAATTAGCAAAGTTGAGGAGCAAAGTAGGTTCTGGTAGAGACGATGATAGGGAAGAAGAGGATGTCCCTAATTGGAGCGAGGAGGTCGTTCCTGCAGACCAGAGACCGCTGTTGAACGCCCTCAAGGCCATGGAGAGGAGAACCATGGATGTGAAGCTGGACTTGCCAGTGTTTACAGGTAAGATGGACCCTGATTCGGTAATGGAATGGATAGACTGTCTGAACAATTTCTTTGTGACAGAGGAGATACCAGAACAGCAGAGAGTGAAGATAGCACAGTCAAAGATGAAAGAAGCTGCCTTGACATGGTGGAACTTTGTTCAGGATGATAGAGTGCAGGAGGGCAAACGTAGAGTTGCCACATGGAAGAAGATGATGGAATTGGTAAAGGAGGCTTATATCCCTTTGGATTACAGTATCCAGTTACACAAGAGGAAACAGAACCTGAAGCAGAAGGAGCTAGATGTCAGCTCATATACAGAAGAGTTCATGAAACTCTGTATGAAGACCAAGGTGAAAGAAAGTGAAGAAGAAAAGGTAGCCAGATACCTTAATGGACTGAGGTTTAATATTCAGGAAGATCTGAGTCTGCATAACCCAGATACAGTGCAGAAAAGTTTTCAGTTGGCACTGAAGGTGGAAGAAAAGCTGAAGAGAAAGCAAGATCAGAACAACAGAGGAAGAGGAAGACAACAAAGAGGTGGAAGAAGTCCTTTCAGAGGCAGAGGACAAGGACAGGGATATCAAGGAGAGTCTAGTCAAGACAATAGCAAGGGCAACAATAGTCAGAGTCAGAGAGAGAATTTCAGTCAGCAAGGAAACTTCAGAGGTAGAAGACCTTACAGAGGAAGATCCCAGGGCAGAGGATCCATCAGGTGTTACAACTGTAACAAAGAAGGCCATATAGCCAGCAGATGTCCAGACAAAGCCACAAGCTCAGCAGGAGAAAGGAGGACAAATCTGGTCAATGAACCTGATAATCAGAGTAGGACAAGTTCTAATGATTTTCAGAGTGTAAATGGTCCTGAGAATTATGGATATCCAGAAAGTGGAGAGTCCCTGATGATGAGGAGAACAGTAACTACCATGAAGGTACCTGATAAAGAAGCCCCTCAGAGGAAGTCCCTTTTCAGAACCACTTGCAAAGCAGGAGGTAAGGCTTGTAAGGTTTTGATTGATTCTGGTTCTACTGAGAACTTTGTGTCTGAAGAAATGGTGGTGAAGCTGAAGCTTAGGAGATTGCCTCATCCATCTCCATATAAGGTCTCATGGCTTACTCAAGGTCAGCAGACAACTGTAGAAGAGCAGGCTTGGGTAGAGTTTCAGATTGGTGGATATAAAGATAAGTTGTTGTTTGATATCACCAAGATGGATGCTTGCAACCTTTTGTTTGGTAGACCATGGCAATATGATCTGAAGGCACAGCATGATGGTGTCAAAAACACCTATAAGATCACTAAAGATGGTAAAGATGTAATACTACTCCCATTGAAGGAGAAAGAGGAGAAGTCTAAAGGCAAAGAAGTGAAGGTCATGCTGATGGAAGGCAAACAGTTTATGAAAGAAGTAGCAGCCGAAGATGCAGTTGCATATGCCCTGATCCCCTGTATGAGTGTGAATAAGGAACAACAGCAGGCAGGTAAGACAGAGAAGAAGCCCAGGTTGGTAGACCCAGCTGTCCAAGAGTTATTGGATAAGTACAAAGGTGTTATCTCAGAGGGAATGCCAAGATCCCTACCACCTATCAGAGATATCAGTCATTGCATAGACTTGATTCCAGGGTCTATACTTCCAAATAAAGCAGCTTATAAGCTTACCCCAGAGCAGAATGCAGAAGTAGCCAGGCAGATTGAAGAATTGATGAATTCAGGCCTGATTGGAAAGAGTTTGAGCCCATGTGCAGTACCAGCTGTACTAGCACCTAAGAAGGAAGGCACTTGGAGACTTTGCACTGATTCCAGAGCCATCAACAAGATCACAATCAGGTATAGGTTTCCAATCCCCAGAATTGAGGATTTACTTGATTGTTTGGGAAATGCCAAGTATTTCACTAAAATAGATTTGAAGAGTGGGTACCATCAGATCAGGATTAGACCAGGTGATGAGTGGAAGACAGCATTCAAAACAAATGAAGGTTTGTATGAATGGAAGGTTATGCCATTTGGTTTGTCTAATGCCCCTAGTACTTTCATGAGGCTGATGAATGAGGTTCTGAAGGAATTCATTGGTAAGTTTGTCATAGTCTATTTAGATGACATTCTGATTTTCAGTAACACCAGAGAAGAACATCTCAGGCATATAGAGCTGGTTCTCAAGAGGCTACATGAAGAAAAGCTGATGATAAACTTGGACAAGTGTTTGTTCATGAAACAGGAGATCACCTATTTAGGTTTTGTCATCTCACAAGGCAAGCTGCAGATGGATAAGGAGAAGGTGAGTGCCATTTTGAATTGGCCAACTCCACAGACCATGAATGAAGTCAGAAGTTTCCATGGGTTAGCAACCTTCTACAGAAAGTTCATCAGAGGGTTCAGTCATATTTGTGCACCCATGTTGGATACCATCAAAGGAGGACAAAAGTGCAGGTTTGTTTGGACTCAAGGAGCAGATGATTCCTTTGAGGCATTGAAGAGGAAGGTGGCACAGCAACCAGTCCTTGCACTTCCAGATTTCAATAAGATCTTTCAGGTAGAGTGTGATGCCAGTCACATGGCCATTGGAGCAGTACTCAGTCAAGAGGGTAGACCAATTGCATTCTTCAGTGAAAAGCTCAATGATGCTAAGAAAAGGTATTCATCATATGATCTGGAAATGTATGCTTTAGTTCAGTCCCTAAAGAAATGGAGGCATTACCTGATGCCAAAGGAGTTCATCGTCTTCACAGATAATCAAGCTTTGAGTTTCATCAACAGTCAGGAGAAGCTGAACCACAGACATATGAAGTGGGTAGAAACACTACAGGCTTTCACTTTTACCTTGAAGCACAAGAAAGGGGTTAAGAACAAAGTTGCTGATGCTTTGAGCAGGAGAGTTCTCACAGTAAATCAGATTCAGCTAGAGAGTGTTGGCATTGACTCACTCCAGACCATGTATGAGTCTGATGAAGATTTTGGAGAAATATATCAGGTCTGTACTTCTTTTGGGGAGAAATACCATGCTGAGTTCTCTGAATACCTGATCCAAGATGGATTGCTGTTCAAAGGTGGACAGTTGTGTATTCCCAGATGTTCTATGAGGTTGAATATAATCAAGGAGAAACATTGTGGAGCAATGGCAGGTCATTTTGGTCTAGACAAGACTCTTGATCTGGTCAGGAGGCATTATTTCTAGCCTAAGTTGCAGTCAGATGTCAGGAAATTTGTAGAAACCTGTGTAATTTGTCAGAAGGCTAAAGGCAGGTCAACTAATGCAGGGTTATATCAGCCCTTACCCATACCTTCCAGACCATGGGAAAGTATCAGTATGGATTTTGTTTTAGGTTTACCAAGGACCAGGAGAGGATTTGACAGTGTCTTTGTTGTAGTGGACAGGTTCAGTAAGATGGCACATTTCTTGCCATGCAAAACCACTGCAGATGCCTCATATATTGCAGATTTATTCTTCAGGGAAGTTGTCAGAATTCATGGGTTGCCTTTGAGCATAGTTTCAGACAGAGATGTGAAGTTTGTAGGTCATTTCTGGAGAACCCTCTGGAGGAAGCTGGGAACCAATTTATCATTTTCCTCTGCATATCATCCTCAAACGGATGGACAAACTGAGGTTGTGAACCGTTCCTTAGGGAATCTACTTAGATGCTTGACAAAACAGCATGGAGAGAAGTGGGACAATATTCTGTCTCAAGCTGAGTTTTCATATAATGATACTGTCAACAGGAGCACAGGAAAATCGCCTTTTCAGGTAGTATATGGAATGCATCCCAGAGGTATTTTAGAGTTGCGAGAACTACCTACAGCAGATCCTGTTAGTGCAGATGGAGAAGCTTTTGCTGAAGCAATCAAAGAAGTTCATGATCAGGTTAAGACCCAACTCCAGCAAACAACCATAAAGTATAAGGAGTATGCTGACAAGAAGAAGAAGGATGTTCAATTTGCTGTTGGAGATTTGGTTTGGGTTCACTTGAAGAAAGACCGGCTCCCTAAGGGGAAGTATACTAAGCTCATGCAAAAGAAAGTTGGACCATGTCAGATTTTGCAAAAACATGGACAAAATGCTTATAAGCTCCAACTACCACCTGATCTTGGTTTATCTCCTATCTTCAATGTATGTGACTTGACTCCATACAAGGCTAATCCAGATGATGATCAGGATATCCTACAGGATACAGTTGCTGAAGACATTCCTCCACATGATCCTCCACAGATACAGCAGATTTTGGACACTAGGGTGATCAAACAGACCAGAAACAAGAAGTACTTGGAGTACCTCGTCTCTTGGAAGGGACAGCCGACTTCTGAAGCAGTATGGATGACTGCGGAACAGCTACAGAAACATGGTGCCGACCTTGATACTCTCATCTCAAGTGGACTTGAGATTTCTTCTTTTGGGGAGTATGGTGCAGGAGCACCCACACATGATCAGGATATAGGTCCGCATGATCAGGATATAGGTCCGCATGATGACATACATGATCAGGATGTAGGATAGTTATCATCATGCTGACGGGATAATCTATTTTTAGTATGTTTGACTTATCATGTAATAAGGTCCACTGTGACCGATGCTATGTAATAGTTCAGCATAGGAGTATGTGTAGGCAGTTAGAGGCAGTTAGGGATCGGGATAAGAGAGTCTGAGCTGTCCTCTCTCCCAGCCGCTTGGAAGCTCCCAGCCGCTGGGAAGTGATGTTAGTAGTACTCGAAGGATTTGTTATATATACCTTCGATCTGTAGGGTTTAGAGACAGTTGTGATATAGTTTTTGATTTGATGTACTGGTGTTGAGTTGAGATTCAGGAAGAGCAGTTCAGACATTGTGAAGCTGTATTCAGGACATTGAATTGCAATTGAATAAGATCTCGTCTTTTGCATCATCTGTTTGCATCTGTGTTGATTTCATTTCCGTTTTGCAAGCTAATGACTAATTTCAACCCTTCCACCGGTTGATCCTGCAAATCGGTGGAATGGTCCTGTATCATAGCCTAGATTGCATTTGTGTTTTCTGTTTATGCATTGTATTGTTTAGGAGATCAGTTAGGAGCATGCTGTAAGTCAGCCTAGCATCCTCATGTGCTAGGTCTAGAAGATAGACTGTTAGATTTTGGTTTGGAGGTGATCCGGCCCGGTCGTCACATGATCTTTGTGAAATTATGCGGTCGTGAGTGTTTTCATGCAGTGGAAGGATACACCGGAGTCTACATGTGCGTTTCTAGTCGGAACGAGCCGCAACATCATCTGCGAATTCATCGCCATCAGGATCGGGTCATGAAGTTGGTGAAATTTGCATGTTGCAGGTGCATCATGATGTTTTGAGTTGGATATATACTCAGTGTATATATCGCAGTCAGGATCATCTCTCGGGGGAGATCATCATCCGCATATCGCTAACGGATGCGGGTGTGAAAGTTGAGTTTTTGGCTAAGTGTTGAAGAGTTCATCAGGATGAAGTGTGACGTCATCGTCATCATGATATGACGTCAACGTCATCATGATATGACGTCATCGTCATCAGGATATTCAGAAATCCCTCTACGCGGGTTTATCCTGTTGTCGCTAAGTGGAAAGGTATCGGCGTAGGCAGGAAGTTGTATTAGCATCATCAGGAGGTTTCGAAGAACCGGATGTTTAATATCATGATGCTGTTGCTTGTATCGTCGGGCAGTGAAGCATCGAAGGCAAGTTGTTGAAGTAGAACGTCATCAGGATATTTGGACAACCGGATATTTGGATATCCTGCTGACGAAGGTGATATCGAATATCATGATGATGCCGTTTGTATTTGGCACCCGATGAACAGTGCAACCGGAGGATATTTACGCCGCTGATTATCATGATGATGATGATAGGCGACAGTTGAAGGAGGTGAATAGTAGTCGTCAGGAGGATATTTGCGGTCATCAGGAATATGATGATGATGTTGAAATATGATGATGCAGTTGGTGTTATTGGGAAATATGATGATGAGGTTCAGCCAATAGAGAAGAATATCATGCGGTTTGTTTTGTTGGCAGCTCCTTCCTGTTAGATTGCCTCCGTTGCGTTCCACTCTGCATCAGTTACTCATTGTGGTGGTGGAAAACTGGACAAAATTTTTGGTGCTGTAATAAGATACAACTCCATTGGTGGCTCTGTCTTGGCTGTCTTGTGAGTTTATGAGTCTCATGTTGTATGCTTAATGCATAAACTTACTGGTTTCATGTTGATTTAAATGAGTAATGCTTCATTGCATGTGTTCTATTACTTGTCTCCAAATTGAATGTATTCTTCTTTTGAATCTAAACAGCTAAGGGGTGTCTAAGATTCTTGAATATGAATTTGCTATATTGAGTGCTTGGTCTTTTACTTCTTCTCAAGGAGTAGATTAAATGTTTTAGGTTAAAGTGTTAAGAAGAATATGTTGCAGTGAGGATCTCCTAAACAGAGGTAACCGAATACTCAATTTTGGGAAGTATCTGTAAGGCAGATATTAAACAATCCCCTTGAAACTTAGTCATTAATATAGAAATTTATGTGCACATTCACATGTGTATGTCAATTGACTCCGAGCCCTGGATAGGCACGAATCCGGTCTTGTATTGAGATCACAATCAAAGTCCTAGTTTTGCATCCAAATACAAATCAAACTCCAAACTTCATATACAAACCTTTAGGATATTAGAAGTAGTTTTAGGACCAAAATCCTCTATCTACAACTGAATATAGGCCCAAAGCTAGCCCCTTTGCACTTATCTCATAGTTTTGGTCTGCATAAGAGAGGATTTATCTGCTTTGTGTCAGCATCCCAGCAAATACATAGATGCATTTTATAGATGTTGATTAGGGAATACCCCCCTTGGTTTTGCAAAGCCTAAAGAAGAAGAGCAGATATTTGTAGAGTCTATCTCCTATATTGTTGGCCCCTGGCCCGGGAATCCTATTGATCACTAATGGCTATTTTGTAGGGATTATTGGGAATATGCATCCAGTCTGGGAAAATAACCAACAAGTTGTTAGGCAATTAGAGGTTGTTAGTCGGTTGTGATTCCCCAGCCGCTTGGAGGTTGTCTCCCAGCCGCTTGGAGTCGATGAAGTACTTCGAGGGGAAGTGGATAAATACCCAAGGTCAGATCAATTGTGAGCAGTATGATCATTTTGTAGATAGTTTGGATTGTGCTCTATATGTACTCGCATTACTGAAAGCATAATAAACAAGATCCTGTTGTGTATCTGTGTCATTCAAAATTCGTTTGGTTTCCCTCTGTGAAAATCATTTTCCTTTTTTGTGGCCAAATGGATCTCTTAATCCATTCCACCAGTTAGATTCTTTGAATCGGTGGAATGGCTGTACAGTATTTTGTTTTGTTTTCTGTTCGTGTTTTGTGTTTATAGGATCGATGCAGTATGCTTTGAAAGATTCGAGCGTCGTCATGTGCTAGGTTGGGAAAGTCTAAAATCTGTGTTAGATTGTTAAGGAGACAGATCTGAGTAATCGCAAGTTTTGTAGTGGACGAAATCGAAGAAATTTTGCTTTGTTTTGTCAGACATACAACTTGTGTATATATCACATTTACATGTCAGAAATACATCCTGTGTGACAGGTTGTCACTGTACCTCATCATTTAATCTATTTTCAGATGTCAAAGAACCAGGGTTGTGTCCATGGCTGTCTACAACTAGGGATTCTAAGTGACCAGTTTATAGCTAATCCTAATGCTTAAAAGAATAACTAATCTATTTGCTTGTTGGATAAATGGAATGAATGCTTGTAAAACAGAAGAAAACAAGAACTGTACTTAAAACAAAGAAACAATAACATGCATCTATCTATTAAAACAGGAAACACCTTCATAAAAGAAAACTTGAAACAATAAAACAGAGATACTAGCCTCCTGCCTGATTGGTGAGAGTGGGCCCTTGCTCCGCACCTTTGAGGCTGAAGGCTATTGCAGGAAATCAGTACAAAAGATGATCTACACTAAACTCAGTCCGATTCATTCATTTCTATATTCATGAAAATGTATGGCTATAGCAGAACTGAAATCTCTGAAAGATCAAAATAATTTTATCATTGTTGTCCTATTACTATTTCTGAAAGTATATATAAAAAGAGTGATGATATCACTGAACTTATCTATCAGTCTTTCTAGGAGATGACACTATCTCTTATTTAACTGTCTAACTTATGAAAGATCACCATGCAAGAAAGGTAGACTTGAGTGAAATAGAAGTCCACTCAGAGGTCTAAGTTTAGGTCTTAATACACTTGGGCATCAAAACCCTGAAAATAAGAATATTGGATCAGTTCAATTCATAACTCATGCAAAATCTTTGGAAAGATAAAACTTCAGTAGTTTAACTGATAGTTGACCCTTCACCACTCAGGTGATGATTTGAGTGAAGTGAGGGGGGTATTAGGATTGCTGCTGAAGTGTCTAGGCGGTAGCTCTGTCTGGAACATGCCCCGTTCTTAGGAGGTGCCGGAGATAGCTATTCCTGTCTGCAACTCCAAAGATATTCCAGACACTCGCAGAGCTCTGGAGAGTCATTCCCCATATCTTCAAAACACCAGGTGTCACTATTCTTTGTTATGGTCTCCGGAGATCATTGAAGACGATCTCTGGAGATGCACAAAATCGCTGCTTCTGATATTTACACCTGCTGATTCAAAAATGAAAGAGAAATTCTGCATTTTTCCATTAATCCCACGCACATTAGTCATCTAATCAGAAATTCTAATCTCAAGTAATCTATCTTAATTAATCACAAAATAGAACAATCTTGCTAACTTATTTGAGTGCAGACACAAGGAAGATGAACTGAATAGGGAAAAAGAGAGGCAAAAAGGGTGTATTTTATGAGTGCAATTTGACACTCATCATTCCCCCCATACCTAAGGTTTGGCAGGTCCTCCTACTTTTTTTATACATTCTGGATTTATTTTGACGAAGCAATCTATCAGTCAGACTATACTCCTGGAGATAGGTTGTCCAAGTAGTTTTATTGGTGTTACCATTCCCTTTGTACTTGTCAACCTGCTTCATCCAATCTTGCAATTTGTCATCTTCCAGCTGTTCTATCCATATAGGGAGTGGTTCAATTATCAGAGGAGGTCTGAACTGCCCTCCTATCCATTCCTATTTATGTTTATCCATTAGTTTGGATATCATCTTTGCCTTCCTCATGAATAGTCTCAGGTTTGCAGGGGTGACCACCTCTCTAAGCTTTTGCTCTGGGGTTAAAATACTCCATCTCCTCTTTGCTACAGCAAGGACAAGATTTGCTGAATTAATCATAAAAAGACCAAGGTCAATGGAGCATTCCTGCAAACTTTTCAAGTATAATGGCAATATGCTGGCTGCACTTGCAGGATGATAGATGATGGACCTGAATTGGGTCTAAAAAGCAAAAGGATTGGGACATTCTTTTCTGAGGAGGAGATCTGTTTTTGAATCCTTTTGAAGATGATCTTCCATCCTTTCGTCCCAGATCTGGTGGTTTCTAATGAGGGACATGAATGCCTTAAGCTGGCATTCTCCCACAAAGTGATTAATCATGAAGGCTATATCATTAATGCAGAACCCATGTAAGTATAATTCACACAGGAAGTTTTTGTCTTCATTATTGCTTCTGGTGTAAGCTGTCATGAAACCTTCTGCTGTTTCAATATCCTCATTCATGTCAGATAGGACTAAGGAGAGTTTTCTTTGCAGTATCCTTTCCTGTAGGAACATTGAATAGCTGGCACTTGGAGGTCTGCAGGATAGAATTTTTGAGGAAAGGGAGGCTATTTGAATGATTTTGCTTTCCAAAGTTGCTATCCTTTCTGCTTTGGTAGTGATTGCCCTTTGTAATTACAACATTGGCTTGGAGGCTTCAAATTATCTACACCTTTCCTCCCAATGAAACCAGGATTTAGGAATGTCAATGGGGATTGGACCCACATAGGCATCTGTTTGAATTTCCTGTTCATTGGTTGCCCTTGGGCCAGCCAGTTCTTGAATGTATTTTTCTTGGTCATCCAGTCTATTATTGGCCTAGGTTAATTGTTTATCCTGGCTTTGTACCTTTTCAATCAGTGCTGCCATTACTGTGAGGCTGTTGTCTCTGGCCATGGTGAGCTCAGAAACCTTTTGTACTGCTTCTTTTTCTTTTTCTTCCATCACTTTTGCTGCCTCACATTTCTGTGTTTCCAACTCTGCCTCCCTCTCCTGGATGATTATGTCCTTGTTTTGGAGGTCTGTTTGGATTTTTGCAATAGTTTGCTTCAGTTCCATCTCCATCTCTACTCTGACCTTCTTGAGGTCAGTAATAATCAAATTCTTTCCCCAGAGCATCCTTTTTAAATTCTCAATTTCTTCCATTAATTGTTGCTCTGTTGAGATTTCGATATCCTCTTGGTCAGAGGGATGTGATAGGGTTTCTGTCTCTGTTTTTGGGGCTGTTGGCTGATTATCAATATTATCCATGGCCACCTGCCCTGCTTCTCCCAATGTATCTGTGTGCCCTGTTTCTCCTTCTGCAGTGTTCCTGTCTTGAGGATCCTCTGCTGCTGCTGGCCCGGATGAAGGTCCTGCTTTGTCCTCATATGTACTCAATTCTAGGAGTGCCTCAGCGAGCAGGGCAGTATCCTTCTCAGCTTGTGAGAGCTGCCTCTTCCTTTTGCTTCTCCGGAGCACAGGTGGAACTGGTGCCTCTGGAGCAGGTCTTCCTTTCTCAGAATCTGAGGAGATAGTAACAGTTGGTAAGCTTCTTGTCTCCGGAGCACATGGTGGTGTTGACACTGGACTTGACTCCATATGAACAGATGGTGATGGAGAATTTTTACTTTGCTTCCTCTTTCTGACCAGAGGTACCTCATCGGAGTCATGGGATGGTTCTTCAACCCACCATCTCCCCTCAATTCCCTGTCCTGCCTTTTCCTCTGTTAATTTCCTAGGCCTAGATTCCTCATGTAAAGTCATTTTCTGCCTGACTGACCGAGTCATATATAGAGGTCGTGTAGGAGCAGGCTCTACAATTTGTTTTCCTTTTCCTTTCTTGTCGGGAACAGGGGCTACAGATGATGTAGCCTCCTATGAGGGTGATGTCCCTTTGTGAGAAGCTGTGGAGGAGGTTGTAGGCTCGGTTTCTTCATCATGATGAGAGGGAGAACTCTAATCCTCTATTTGTGTTGTCTCTGGTTCTCTGACCTGAGGGTTATGCTCAAGAAAGTTCTGCAATAGTTCTTCTCCATTGGCCTGAGATAAGAAGTGGTGCTTGATTATCAGGAAGATGAGGCCATGGTGTTTCATGGGTCCCTTATTCTGCTGGTATTTCTCTGCAGTTGCCCTGATGGCAGAATATAGGAAATTAGGGATATTGATATTATATTCGGGGTGCCTATTTCCATGTCTGAGAAAAATTAGCATTTTCATTATGGGCCCTAAAACTATGGAGAATTGACCATCACAGGTAAAGTATTTCATTAACCAGGTAGCAATAGTTGCCCAAGGGTTTGGGAGAGTGGACCTCAAAATTCCTTTGACCTCATTCTTATTCATATGCAATTGAATAACAGGTTCACCACGAACAGAAAAATTTCTAATTAAATCTATATACAAGGTTTTCAGATGGTAGAACCTCTCACCTTGTTCGGGGAGTCCGGAGATGTGGCTAATAATTGTGGAGGAGAGACTGATTTGGTTTCCTCTCACAGTGGTCTGGTCGTTGCTTAGATTCCTAAGGAATTCGTCCACAATATCCTCCTGAAACCCTTCAAACTTATCTAGGAAATCTAACCATCCAGCAGCCCTTAAAATGTTTGCTACTGCTGCATCCTTTAGAAGACCTACAGTATTTTCTAGCTCAGACTTTTTCTTGACCCCCATTGCTGAATTGATGGCAGTTTCTGTGTTTTATTCTTTTGCTTCTGCGGCCTGCAGTCTATATGTCCCTCTGATCTGTGGGCTCCGGAGTACTGTTCAAATTACTTTGTAGACTCTGGAGAGTTATTTAATTTATCTTATGCTTCAGTCTATTCTAGAGGTTTGAATGAGGGATGCTATTGTTTTCAGGCTGGGCTTATGCAAATGGGTTAAGGGACCAAAGTAGCCATAATTGTAACAAACTGATAGGGCGCTCCGGAGGTAAGGTGGCATTAAGGCACAGATGGTGGCATGCTTGGATGTGAAAAATGAAATGACGGCGGAGGGATGTGTCATCACAGCAGCACCCAAAATAGAAAGATAGGACAGTTACTAATTAATGATTAATTAAAAATAGATTTATCTGGATCAGTTTTAATGATGAGGCGACGTACGCGGGAGAAATGCTGTGCCATTTTGGAAACTGCACGCGTCGTGGCATTTAAGCGGCGGCCGAAATGACATCCACTGCCTACTTGCACGTGACCTGTAATCATTACATTGAGTGGCACTAAAATCCACGCCCATGGGTGATGTCAGCGCTGGCTTGTGGACACTTCTGCAATTATTAGTATTCTAATTTTTAATTATGCTGTGTGATGAAGTAGAAGATGAGTCATGATGACCTCATCATATGAGTTGTCTACTTTACCACCTGGCGAGGTAGGTCCCGCCCTTATTATGGAACTATCGGCGTTATTAATAGAGTGCCGGAGGTGCTCCTAATTGGAAAGTGCCGAAGGTGCTCCTTATTGGAGAGCGCCGGAGATGCTCCTTATTGGAAAGCGCCGGAGATGCATTGGCCCAATTTCTGGCAACGGATCAAATTCGGAGCTCAATTATTACAACTGTCCTAGAGAAGGGAACCGCCATTTACTAGTTTTTAACTCCCTTGGCCGAGAAAGACAGCCATTTGTTGGTTTTCCATCTTTCTCAATTTTTTTTTTTTTTAGAAGGCAGCCATTGCTAGTTTTCAACCTTCCCCTTTTTTTATTTTTTTAATTTTTTTAATTTTATTTTATTTTATTTATTTTATTTTATTTATTCCAACACCGTGACAGAGGAGGTATCCCCTGTATCAAAACACAGATCATCAAGAAATTCTTCTTTAGTAGATGGTCTTTTGTAGAGCTTTATCCGGTGACCATTTACTAGAAATGTGTTTGTGCTCCCATCAATTGGTTGCAATAATACAGTTCCATTTTCAAACACTTCCTTTATTTGATAAGGACCCAGCTAGTGAGTCTGTAATTTCCCCTTGAATTCTTTGAATTTAGAATCATAGAGAAGAACCCAATCTCCTTGTTGAAATGTCCTCCTCTTGATATGTTGGTCATGCCATTGTTTCCTTTGGTACTGAACCAATTCTATTTGCTGAATGGCTTCTGTTTGAATCTCGTCCAACTCGTTGAGCTGAAGAAGTCTGTTCTGCTAAATTGTAGATAGCGGCAGCCCAACATCTAATACAGTTTTAAGTGTCTGGAGTTCAAATTCTATAGATAGTATAGGCTTTTTCCCATAAACCAATTCATATGGTGAAAACTTTGTTGTGGACTTCCAAGTGGTGTTATAAGCCCAAACTGCTTCAAGTAGTCTATTAGCCCAATCCTTTCTGTTCATTGCTACTGTCCTTGTTAGGATATTCTCAAGTTCTCTGTTAGTTACTTCTACCTACCCATTTGCTTGAGGATGGTAAGGTGAAGCCTTTCTGTGCTTGACTTAGTATAAATCTATGAATGCCTTGATTACCTGTGAAGTAAATTGAGGTCCTCTGTCTGAAACTATTGATTTTGGGGCTCCAAATCTCAAGAAAATTCTATTGTAAAAGAAATCAGCAACTTTTTCTTCTCTTGCAAACTATAATGCTTGAACCTCAGCCCACTTAGTAACATAGTCTGTGCATACTAGAATATACTCCTTGCCTGATGATGGCGGTGAAATTGGTCCCACAAAGTCTAGACCCCATTGCTTGAATGGTTCCATCATGACTTGAGGATGTAGCAGCATTTCCTAGGTAAAGGTGGGCTGCCCCATCCTTTGGCACTAGTTACAGTGCTGCACATACTTCTTTGTGTCTTTATGAAGAGAAGGCCAGTAGTAACCAGCTCCAAGGATCTTGTGGACTATCCTATGGAAAGAGTAGTGGCTACCAGATGGTTCATCATGACATGCTCTCAACACATCAAAAGTCTCATCAGCCTTCAAGTACCTGCGTAGAATGAAATCAGGACCACATTTAAATAGTAAACCATTCAACCATTTGTAGGATAAACTTTCTTTAACCAAATGTTTTCTTTGTTTTGAAGTAAAATGGGATGGATACAAGCCTGTAGCTAAGAAATTAGCTATGTCAGCAAACCAAGGTGCAGTAGTGGATATGGCAAAAAGATGTTCATCTGAAAATTTATCCTCCACTGGTTGATCTTCTCCTCCTGTATGCAATCTTGACAGAAAATCAGCAACCAAATTAAACTTTCCTGGATTATCAACTATGGTAATATCAAATTCTTGCAATAGCAATAACCACCTGATGATCCTTGCACCTACTACTAGTTTATTCATTAGGTACTTGATGGCTGCATGATCAGTGTGCACAAATATTTTATATCTAGTGATATAATGTCTGAATTTGTTTATAGCATAGATAACTGCCAAGAATTCTTTCTTAGTTGTATAATTTCTTTCTGCAGAGGTAAGGTTTTTGCTAATGTAATAAATGGCATGCATACTCTCTCCTTCCTTCTTTTGTCCTAAAACTACCCCAATGGATTCAGTTGAAGCATCAGTTAGTATGTGGAATGGTAAAGTCCAATTAGGTCCCCTTAAAACTGGTGTCACAGTAAGCTTCTCCTTCAAAGTTTCAAATGCTGATTGACAGTCTGCTGTCCAGAGAAATTCTATTTCCTTGTTAAGTAGGGTAAACAGGGGGGCAACTATTCTGCTAAAATTTTCTATGAACCTCCTATAGTAGCCTGCATGACCTAGAAAACTTCTGACATCAGTCTAATTTTTGGGTGAATGCAACTGTGTGATTACTTCTATCTTGTTTTGATCCACTCTGATCCCTTTTTCCAAAATATGGTGTCCCAAAACAATTCCTTCCTCCACCATCATAAAACATTTCTCATGGCTAAGGGACAGTCGATTTTTATCACAACATTTTAGTACTTTTCCAAGGTTTGTGAGAGCTTCCTCGAAGTTATTCCCATACACAGTAAAGTCATCCATGTAGACTTCCATGCATTCATTAGCTAATTCAGCAAAAATAGCTAGAACTAGTCTCTGAAATGTAGCTGAGGCATTGCACAGCCCAAAAGGAAGAACTTTGTAAGCAAAGGTTCCCCAAGAGCATGTGAAGGTGGTTTTGTCTTGGTCCTTAGGTGCTACTTGAATTTGATTATACCCACTAAATCCATCTAAAAAAGAAAAATACTTTCTCCCAGCAAGGTTGTCCAGAACTTGGTCAATAAATGGTAAGGGAAAGTAGTCCTTTTTTGTGGCCTTGTTGAGTTCTCTATAATCAATACACACCCTCCATTTCCCATTCTTTTTAGGCACAATGACAAGGGGTGAGACCCATTGACTGTCTGAGATTGGATATATGAACCCTACCTGGAGTAATTTTTCTATTTCAGTTTTGACAATGTCCTTTAAGGCAAGATTCAATCTTCTTTGTGGTTGTCTGACAGGTTTGGTATCCTCAATGTAGATATGATGGGTACAGATTTCAGGAGGTATGCCTTTCATATCTTGGTATTCCCAGGCAAAAGATGCTGAGTGGGAAACCAAAAGCTGAATAAGTTTTTCTTCTTGACTTGCTGTTAACTGAGTATTTATATTAAGTGTTTTCCCTGGCAGAATCATAACCTATTTTGTAATTTGATCCATAGATGTGGTGGGTCCATACATTGGTGTCATGGCATTGAGAGGACAAGAATGTGGGAGTAACATGTGGAAGGTGGCTAAGTCCCTGTAAAAGGTTTCTCCACAAGGAATAATGTTGGTAAGGGTACAATGAGAAGAAACGAGAAGTTCTCTCTGAGGATCTTGGGCGAGTTCCATCACATCTTTGTTGATTAGGATGTGAGTGAAGTCTTCCATTGTATCATAGTATACTTCTTCTCCTAATTCTCCCAGATGTTCCCTAATGGTTACCATAGCTAATGAGGCACTGTTGTTCATGTTATCCGGTTCATCCACCCATACTCTTCTTGTGTAATGCAACGATGGTTTAGCTGGAGGATACAGAGATATTTTCTTTAAATCTATCCCATTAGAAATGACCATATCTCTAGTTCGACAATCAATAGATGCTGCTATAGTAGCCAGCCATGGCCTTCCTAAAATTAGCGGATAGGTATTTCTCTGGTTTCTAGGTTCCAGTATTAAGAAATCCACTGGGAATTCCCATGAATCTATCACAACAGGTACATCAGTGATCACTCCCTTTGGAACAGCTACTGACTGATCAGCAAGTTGAAGAATTGTAGTTGTGGATTGGATACTTGACAGAGCTAACCTGTCCATTGTATGAACTGTCATCACATTAATTGCTGCTCCTAAGTCAACCAGAACATTTGAAATTTCTACCCCCGAGATGAAAACAGTTATGACAGGGTTCTCAGGGTCTCCATATTTTAGGAGGAGAATTTCTCCCATCAATAGATCCATTACTTTTTCTTCCACCTGTATTGTGGAGGGAAAACTTTTCTTTCTTCCCTGTGTTTTGATGCAATACTGTTTGATGAATTGATTTAGTTCAGGTACATCTATGATGGCCTGGAGGAGAGGAATTTCAATGTTTAGCTGCTTGAGTTCTTGTAAAAGCTCTGAATCCTGATTGGGTTGGATTTGTTTTTGTAAAATCTTTTTCTGGGGAGCATTTTGTTTAAGTCATTCTAGGTAGGGTGCTAGCTTTTCCATCTCCAGAGCTCTTATCAGAATTGTGTTCAAGACTGTTCTCCGGAGCTGGCTTTTTAGGAGTAACTCCGGAGTTGTCTATGGTTGATTTTTCTAGCACTTTTTCGTTAGTAATCTCCTCTGGGGGTTGATTGGATGGATTTTCAGGTTCCTCATCATTGGTTATTGCAACTATAGTTGGAGGAGAAGGTCTTGGGAATGCTTTCCCAGAATGCAGCTGGAGATTATTTGAATATATAGCATTAATTCCAGCTAGATTTTCTTGATCTGTCATATAGACAGCTGCTCCCTATTTATTCCGTGGGTTTGATATAGGCTGAGCTGGTAAAGGTGGTTGACTAACTGGTTCATTCTGTGTTTGACCTTGTGTGTTGGAGGATCTAGTTAGTAAAGCCTACTGTTGAGGTTGGAAACATCTAGGTTGTCCTTGGTATTGTTGATGATATCTCTGTTGAGGACCCCATTGAGGTTGCATGCCTTGTGACCCAAACTGTGGTGGCCATTGTTGATTTCCCCAAGGCTGATTTTGCCAGTTTTAGTTTTACTAGTTTTGGTTTTGCCAATCCTGCTGTCCCCAAGGAGGATTATTTTGAGGGCCATACCAAGCTAGATTCCACTGATTATTTCCCTAATTAGTAGGACCCCTATAAGAAGACTGGCTTAGGTACTGATTGTAAGGGAAATTTCTGGCTTGTTTTTGTCCCACATAGTTCAACTCCTCCTCTATCACAACATTCTTTTTACTCAATCTTTTCGAGGCTAGAAGCTGACTGCACTGACTGGTAGGATGTTCCCTATCACAGATTTGACAAATCTCTGATTTGTCCAAGGGACATTCTCTCAACAGGTGTTTGTTTCTGCACCTAGGACAATAAATGGAAAGCAGTTTAGTTGCTCTACTTTGATCAGTTGTTCTGGTTTTTGCTTGAATCCCATCCAATGTGGTATTTAGTTGGACCAGAATATCTGTTTTTAGATTTGCAATTTCTTCCATCAACTGCCCTATCTCATTCTTCCCTTTAAAAGTTTTGGATGACCTTACTCCATCTTGAGTTCTGGAATAATTCCTACAGAGTTCCTCGATGTCAGGTATTTCCATTTTGTTAATGTTCCCTTTTCCCATTAGATCCAGTGCCTGTTTTGATTCTTTATCCAATCCTTTTATAAACAGGGTTCTGGCCAAGGAGTGATCCACCGGATTGCCATACCTTCTCAAGGCAAAATTAAACCTATCCACATAGTCTTCTAAGGATTCTTCTTCCCCCTGCCTAATTTTAAATAGTTCTTTATTTTTATTACTGGATCTACAATAATCTTGATATTTGTCCAAAAACTCTATTTCCATTTGATCCCAAGAACGGATAGAACCCTGGGGTAAACCCATAAACCATCTCATTGCAGAATCTTCCAGGGTTGAAGGGAATAGTTTAAGTTTCTGGTTATCTGATCCATAATCATAAGTTTGGTAGACTACTTTGAATTCAAACAAGAACTGATCTGGATCCTCAGAGGAAAGTCCTCTGAAATTTGGTAGATGTGCTGGTGAGATATTCTTCATGGGAGTATTGTCTCCAGTAGCCAAAACAATAGGATAAGAGAAGGTTCTTGGGGCCTGATTTTCCTCTTCCCCATGATTATCATTTTCCATGTTTAGTACTAGTTCTTCTTCTTGAGGTTCTAGGAAATTAGGTTCTACCAAAGGATCTGCCTCAACTTTTTGTTGTAATTCCTAGATATAATTGGCAAGTGGAATATCTGTAGGATCTAAGGGATTGTTGTTTTGAAGTGCAGGTTCCAAATTAAGATCTAGGTTTCCTTCAACAAGATTTTGTACCACCTCACTGCTTTCCCCTATGGTGTGTTGTTGGGGTGTCTGCTTAATATATCTTCCTTTGAGATCTCTAGCTCTAACCATACAGATCTATTCTAAAAACTATTTTTAACTTAGTGTCCCTAATTAACACAAACTAAATCCCCGGCAACGACGCCAAAAATGACAGGTTGTCGCTGTACCTCATCATTTAATTTGTTTTCAGATGTCAAAGAACCAGGGTTGTGTCCATGGCTGTCTACAACTAGGGATTCTAAGTGACCAGTTTATAGCTAATAGTGACCTCAAAGATAAGTATATTAGGGACCTCAAAGACTAATAGCTAATAGTGACCTCATTCCGGCTAGGGATTCATTCCAGTTTATAGCTAATAGTGACCTCAAAGACTATTTCTGAAAGTATATATAAAAAGAGTGATGATATCACTGAACTTATCTATCAGTCTTTCTAGGAGATGACACCATCTCTTATTTAACTGCCTAACTTATGAAAGATCACCATGCAAGAAAGGTAGACTTGAGTGAAACAGAAGTCCACTCAGAGGTCTAAGTTTAGGTCTTAATACACTTGGGCATCAAAACCCTGAAAATAAGAATATTGGATTAGTTTAATTCGTAACTCATGCAAAATCTTTGGAAAGATAAAACTTCAGTAGTTTAACTAATAGTTGACCCTTCACCACTCAGGTGATGATTTGAGTGAAGTGAGGGGGTATTAGGATTGCTGTTGAAGTGTCTGGGCGGCAGCTCTGTCTGGAACATGCCCCATTCTTAGGAGGCGCCGAAGATAGCTGTTCCTGTCTGCAGCTCCGGAGATATTCCAGACACTCGCAGAGCTCCGGAGAGTCATTCCCCATATCTTCAAAACACCAGGTGTCATTGTTCTTTGTTATGGTCTACATAGATCATTGAAGACGATCTCCGGAGATGCACAAAATTGCTGCTTCTAATATTTACACCTACTGATTCAAAAATGAAAGAGAAATTCTGCATTTTTCCATTAATCCCATGCACATTAGTCATCTAATCAGAAATTCTAATTTCAAGTAACCTATCTTAATTAATCACAAAATAGAACAATCTTGCTAACTTATTTGAGTGCAGACACAAGGAAGATGAATTGAATAGGGAAAAAGAGAGGCAAAAAGGGTGTATTTTATGAGTACAATTTGGCACTCATCACTGTGTATATATCGTAAGTGTCTATGGAGTCTTGCATATCTGGAAGCTTATCAGGTTTGAATGCATCTTTGGAATGCATGTATGAATGTACATTGTGAATGTACATTGTTGATATACATTCTCTGTGTATATTGCTACTGAGTATCAGGTTCATTTCCTGTGTATTCCATAGTTGAAGGTTGTGTGTATCTTGCAGATGCATATTGCAGATTGTATGTGGTGAATGTACATTGTTAATGTACATTGTTAATGTACATTGGGTTAGATACAAGGAAGTCAATGGTTGACTTCGTTGAATGCCTATTTGAATGCATGTTCTGAATGCATCTTTTGATTGTATGTTGTGAATATACAACGTGCACATACATTGTGTTAAGTGCAAAGGGCGACTGGTAGCGAGGGTGGTGGAAACCGGTGATTGCAGGTCATAGAATGTTTGCCGACAGTGAAGGGATCGACATGAGGAAGTGTATCGGGGGAACAACATTTAGGTTGGCCAATAGTGCATCATCTTGTCGATAGGTAAGTGAAGTGTGGACATACAAGGGAAATGTAGGCTAAGGGGTTTGGCTCTGCATCATAGTGGTATTAGAGCTCAGCAAAAGATTTGGGCGGTAGGTCAAATTGAGGATCTACAGGTGTATTGGCATTTGGGTGTTCTCTATGAATGTTTATGTCAGACAGAGAAAGTGAAGAAGGGGCTAGCGAGATGCCTCCAAAGGGAATGACCACCGAAGTGGTCAAGAAATTCAAGGAAATGGAGGAGCTGATCAAGACTGGAGTCAAGGAAGCACTCCAGGCTGAGTTGAAGACCTTGGGAAAAGGTAAGAAATCAGGCGAGGAGTCTGATGAAGAAGAAGAAGATGGGGAAGAGGAAACAACCCTAGGATAGACAAGTATATCTATAGACCAGAAACAATTTCTGGATGCCATAAAATCACTTGGTAAGGAGTCGTCTAAGGCAAGAATGGAGATTCTGATGTTCAGTGGAAGGATGGACGCAGATGAAGTCATCGAATGGGTTGAGGCTTTAAACAATTACTTTGAGTACAAGGAGGTACCGGAGAACAGAAGAGTCAAGTTTGCAAAAATGAAATTGAAAGGTGCTACACTCACGTGGTGGAACTACACCCAGGGAGAGAGGGTGAAGAGTGGTAAGAGCATGATCTCATCCTGGAGTCAGATGGTAGAGAAGATCAAGGCTCAGTTCCTACCAGTAGATTATGAAGTGTAGATATACAGGAAAATGTAGAACCTCAGGCAGAAGGATATGGATGTATCCACTTATACAACGGAATTTCATAAATTGTCCCTAAGGTGCGGACATGCTGAAGATGAGAAAGGAAGAGTTTCCAGGTACATTAATGGCTTGAAGTATAGTATACAAGATGAGATTACCATCTTGACACAAGAAACCATGGACAAATGTTTCCAGGTGGCACTGAGAGTAGAAGAGAAATTGAAAAGAAAAGGAGAACAGTAGAACAAAGGTAGAGGTGGTAGAAATTTTAGAGGCAGTTTTGGAGGAAGAAGTTCTAACCAGAGGCCTAATGGTGAGTCTCATCACGAAGAGGCTAGTAAAGGACAAGAGCAGTCTGATTTCAAGGGTGGATGGAAAGGCACACGAGGCAGATTTGGAGGTGGTAGAGATTCTACTATTTTTACTGGGAGATGTTATCATTGTAATGAAATTGGTCACCCATTTTTCAAATGTCTAGAAAAAGCAACAAGTTCAATGGGAGAAAGGAGGACAAATCTGATCCAAGAATCTGATTGTCAAAGTGTGACAAGCTCAAACACTTATCAAAGTGTGAATGCTCTTGATGGTTATGGGTATCCTGAGAAAGGAGAAGCATTGATGTTAAGGAGAACAATCTTGAAGACATCCAAGGACATGTTACAAAGGAGAGCACTTTTTAGGACCACATGCAAAAGCAAAGGTAAAATATGCAAGGTAGTAATAGATTTTGGTTCAACATATAATATGGTATCTCAGGAAATGGTGGATAAACTGAAATTGGAAAGGATTCCACATCACAATACTTACAAAGCATCTTGGGTAAGTGATAGTCAATCACTTTTGGTATATGAACAGGCATATGTTGATTTTCAGATTGGAGAATATCAGGATAGAGTTTTATGTGACATATTGCCCATGAAATGTTGTCACCTATTGTTGGGTAGGTCATGGCAATTTGATAGGAAAGCATTGTATGATGGGTATGCTAACACCTACACCATCAAGAAGGATGGGAGAACTTTTTTGATGACACCATTGCAGGAGGATACTGAAGCAAAGAAGACAACTATGATTATTTTGATAGGTAAGACGAAGTTTGTGAAGATGCCTACAGCAGAGTCAAAGGAAGTTGAGGATATCTCAAGGAGAGGAGATCACAATTTGAAGGAGATTTTAGTTCTGACTGACAGAGTTTTGGTGGC
Organism: Cunninghamia lanceolata; assembly: GCA_027924645.1. Classification (NCBI taxonomy): domain Eukaryota; kingdom Viridiplantae; phylum Streptophyta; class Pinopsida; order Cupressales; family Cupressaceae; genus Cunninghamia; species Cunninghamia lanceolata. The sequence goes on along the minus strand of BSBN01000286.1, from coordinate 924,725 downwards.
TCCATAGCAGGTCAAGAAGTAGGTTTGTACACAGCCATAGGCTGATTGGAGAAACAAGGATGCAATCATCATCGAGACTATTGTTTGTCCTCTAAGATTTGAAAGACAAACACATTCTACCATAGTAGTGAATAAGGTTCCCAATGCAGATGTTCAGACAGAGATGATGGTAAGAAACAATGACCAGCAAGGTGTGAGACGAGCCTACAGTACTAGGCATGAGTATTTGCTTCCATGGCAGCAGGTTGTAGCACAGAGCTCATGGGGCAGAAATGGGATAGCAGCAGATAAAGGTGGATTCAGTCAAAGACTTAACTCATGGGACATGAGTTCTTTTCAAGGTGGGGAGTATGGTGCAGGTGCACCTAATCCACAGTGGCCTCCATGAGGCATTCACGGTTTAAAGTTCATTTTCCTGTTTTCAATAAGGTCCTAAGTTGACCATTCATTGTAATAAGGTATGTTTGACCAATTTAGTTGTATTTAGGTTTATGTTGTAAGTCCCACGGGACACTTGTCGAGCTGTAATCTCGAAGGTTGTTAGGCAGTTAGAGGTTGTTAGTTGGTTGTGATTCCCCAGCCGCTTGGAGTTGATGAAGTACTACTGAGGGTAAGTGGATAAATATCCAAGGTCAGATCGATTGTGAGCAGTATGATCAATTTGTAGATAGTTTGGATTGTGCTCTGTATGTACTCGCATTATTGAAAGCATAATAAACAAGATCCTATAGTGTATCTATGTCATTCAAAATTCATTTGGTTTCCCTCTGTGAAAATCATTTTCCTATTTTGTGGCCGAATGGATCTCTTAATCCATTCCATCGGTTAGATTCTTCGAATCAGTGGAATGACTGTACAATATTTTGTTTTGTTTTATGTTCATGTTTTGTGTTTACAGGATTGGTGCAGTATGCTTTGAAAGATCCTAGCGCTGTCATGTGCTAGGTTGGGAAAGTCTAAAATCTGTGTTAGATTGTTAAGGAGACGGATCTAAGTAATCACAAGTTTTACAATGGACCAAATCGGTGAAATTCTACTTTGTTTCGTCAGACATACAACTTGTGTATATATCACATTTGCATGTTGAAAATACATCCTATGTATATATCGCAAGTGTCTGTGGAGTCTTGTATATCGGGAAGCTTATCGGGTTGGAATGCATGTGTGAATGTACATTGTGAATGTACATTGTTGATATACATTCTCTGTGTATATCGCTAATGAGTATTAGGTTCATTTCCTATGTATTCTATAGTTAAAGGTTGTGTGTATCTCGCAGATGCATATTGCGGATTGTATGTGGTGAATGTACATTGGGTTAGATACAAGGAAGTCAACGGTTAACTTCATTGAATGTCTGTTTGAATGCATGTTCTGAATGCATCTTGTGATTGTATGTTGCGAATATACAATGTGCACATACATTGTGTTAAGTGCAAAGGGCGACCGGTAGCGAGGGTGGCGGAAACTGGTGATCGCAGGTTAGAGAATGTTTGCCGATAATGAAGGGATCGGCATGAGGAAGTGTATCGAGGGAACAACATTTAGGTTGGCCGATAGTGCATCATCTTGCCGATAGGTAAGTGAAGTGTGGACATACAAGGGAAATGTAGGCTAAGGGGTTTGGCTTTGCATCAGTGGTGGCTCATTCACTCTATCCCATGCAATGTCATAATTAACTACTGAAAAGCCAAGTACCTCAAATCAACATTACCAAAGTACAAGTGGCCTCAGAACCTACATTTCCTTTAATTTCCCTATCAGTTTCTTGAGCAATTTTATCACTTTGGGTGCCGATATTTTCAGTAGTCATTGAGTAGTATTACTAGTAAGAAATAAAATGGGAGGAGCCAAATGCAAGTTTGTGCTAGCTTCACCAAATAAATTGTTGGCATTGGGGAATATTTTAGAGCTATTTCAGAGGGTACGATGGCTAGACTTTATAAAGAAATTTGAGGGACACCATGAATAGCTGGTCAAGGGATTTGCCGAGAACTTTGTAGACGGGTAGTCAATTGTGCATAGGAAGAAATTCAAGGTAAGTCCCTGAATTATCTCCAAATTATCTGGTATTGGAAATGAAGGTATTAATTTGTATGAAACCACAAACATTTCCTATCATAAAATGATAGAACCTTTTGCATGAGAAGGGGAACCTCACCCATTACTAGTTGTGAATACTCGGGGGCAAAACAAAAGATTTCACAAAATGTCCATCGCAGAACCATGGAGAATAGTAGTTGCATGGATTATTAAGTACTTCACCTGTGAAGGGAAATGCACCACTATAGTTGGTCCCCCCTTTCGGCTGCTCATTCATCTGCGCCACAACCTAGAAAACCTTGAATTAAGGGTTAATATTCCTGCCTTCCTCCATGATTCCCTTGTTAGTATGATAGAATGCTTCAAGATAGGGTCTGGGCCTTTAAAGCATCATGGTCTTATACATTTAATTTGAAAATATCATTTTCTTAAGAAAAGAAAACCAGATGCAAAATGGTAGAAGTTTCTTCAAAAGTTTGAGTACCCTGAACCTCTGAGATAATTTGAGGAAGGTGAGTCATCTGGTAGGGCAACCCAAAATGTGAGAGAACTCTCCCGTGTACCTCAAGGTAACAGACAAGCTCCAAGCGGCGAGGTGCCGAAAAATCTAGGAAACCCCTTAGATCTTGAAGAAAGGCCTAAACCACATAATGTACCTAAGACCCCAGAAAAACAAGAAAATGTGGATTTAGTAGACTCAGAGGAGGAATGTACTCAGCCCCATAAAAAGAAGAAGAGGCCCAAAATGAAACTACAAAAACATCCCCCTCTAAGAAGGAGCAAATGGATAGCTATGCCGCGGCCTGTGAATTGCCCCCTGTTCCCAAGAAAAAGAGACAAGAAAGGTAGCCCTGTGAAAAAGTAACCCAACCAGATGAGACTGTATCTTGGACCTATGCAAATGTAACTCAAACTTTGGAGAGTAATAAACCCTTGAAGCTAGACAAGAAATTGACCCATCTAAAGAGGACCACAAAGAAATAGGAGAAGGACAAGAGAGAATCAGTGAACAAGTGCCCAATTACGTCCTAATTGAAGAGGAGGAGGGTCAAGAATATGAGACTGTCAGAACAATTTCTTCATCACAGCAACTAGTAGACATTCAGATTGATACAGTGCTTGAGGAAAGACAATTGTATCCTCTAAATAATGTTGGTGACACAGGACAAGGTCCATTAGAAGCAATTAATGAAGGACATGTGTCTGGCAGTGAAATAGAAGTTTTTATTTCCCCCCTTACTACTAATGTAGAGGATAACAAAAGTGAATATATGACACACGAAACAGAGGAGCTAAAAGCAGAAATTATGCAGTTGAAAAATAAAATACAATTGAATGAAGAATAGTTAAGTAGACATTAGTAGGAGATAGAGAAATAGATAGAGATTCTAGAATAGAGAGATCAAACCATTAGAGAACTGCAATCCCAATTGCAACAAGTTGAAGAAAGGGATAAGCATTGTCTAGCTAGTCTATCTGAAAAAGATAGACAAATTATGAATCTAACCTTCAACTTAGAACAGTGCCTGAAGACATTTGTAGAGGAGCAGGAAAAATAGAAATTAGAACTAAATAAAGTTGTAAGTAGAACTGTTGAACTGGAGTAAGATTTACAAGAAATTAATGTTAGGCCAACTATGGAATCAAAGGAGGTTCAAACCGGACCAACTAAGACGAAATGGTTTCAGATCCACATTCCTCCCATGTTGACCAAGTGGATGGAGCAATGTTATTTCTTAAGGCAATATGGAGATGAAAATACTAGACTTAAGAAAGAAATAGTACTGTTGAAAGAATCTTATGATAGATTGTATCAGGCTAAGATGGATGCATGTCAAATTGGAGAGTTATTATTGGCCTGTAGGAAACCATACAGATTGTATTCTATGTTCCTTAATGAACATCTATTAAGGTGGAAGATCCTGAGAATCTCTTGCAATTTACCACATGACCCTGATGACCAACAGTTCCTTGAAGCATTTAAAGAAGCATCTCCTATGCAAAAAAATTTGTTATGCGAGTTTTTCATTTATAATCTATTTCTCGAAAAGCATAATGATCTCTTCATCAATCTGTTTGTGGGGGAAGTTCATTTAAGGGCATTCTTGTCAAATATGTAAAATCAAATTTAGTGGCAGGATATAACTAGAGAATATCTTCATGCAGAGAACTATGGGACTACACATGAGATACCCCAATCAGAAGCCTTTTTCTTTCAAAGCCCAGTTCAGAAGAATTAAGAGTTATGAACATATGAAAGAGAAATACAATGAAAGTATTAGGATCTGCTTTGAAGATTTCAAGATTAATGGACCACAGTTAATTGCTAGAGCTTGGAATGCCTGTGAAGAAAGGTATACCCCCTTGTTTATGTATTTAAAAAGGAGAGAGATGATTTTCCCTACTAACCTCAGATGGTCATACAAAAGAGATGAGGCATTGACAAAGATTCTTCAGCAGATAAAAACCAAGTGGATAGGGATGAGATATAGGCCTCCACTACTTTTACAGCCACCCCCTGCAGTCTTAGTGGTTATAGAACAAGATCCTAGGGACCTACATACTTGGCAGCTGAGAATCAAACTACACAAAGGCTTTCTGAAGGTCCTTGACCATATTGATGAGGAGGTAGATGAAATATATGATTTGAGTTCAAAGTTTGATGAATTGAATAGGAAAAGAGAGGCAGAAAGACAAAGGATGCATTAGAGAGTAGGAGGACCTGCTCAAGGTTAGGAAGGGGAGGATGATGAGGTATAACAACCTCATTTCTTTGATGAAATAAATAACCCTTTTTGCATTGCCCAATTCCCTAGTCTTGCCAATTTATTTGTTTTTATAAGCAATATTTATCTATTTTTAATAAAATGTTGTACAAATCTTTATTTCCTAAATCGATTGAAATTAGATTAAATTAAATGTTGATATAATGACATGTAGAGTTGGGTAATTGTGTAGGGTAATGCATGTCCTACAAGAGAAGTGGACTTCATGCAGCTAAAGTTGAGTGTGCCAGAAGTTGAGAGTGCCAGAAATTTTAGGCGTGCATTAATTGAAGGCTCTATTTAAGTTCTGTTATTTCTGTTGGTTACCCAAAGAAATTATGGCTCCACTTGGAGCCCTTTTTATGCTTTAAAAGACATCAGTAGTTAAAGATTCTATTTTTTAGTTATAAGACTTCTTCAAATGACATTTTCCTGCCATCTAAAATTTAGGAGTTCGAATGTAGTCCAGATTTAATTTGTTGCTCAAAACATGGATATAAATATCATACTATGGATGAATGGAAATCAATCCCTTAGTTTTTGAAAATAATCAAAGTTATGTACTACAATTTTCTCCATGAATGCAAATAGTGTTGTTCTAAGTAATTTCTATTGAAATATAAAGATCTAAATAGAGCTACCATGTTGCTGTGGAAATGATTGAATGTGACCTGAGTTAAAGACAAATTTCTCCCAAGATCTGGCCACTCGCATGATTGTAGAGTAGATAAGTATTTCTATTTTTATTTCTGTGGATGTTTAGTTTCAGTTAAAGTTATTTTATGTTCATCTTTCTATTGTGAACCTGCAGGGTGTGTTGTTTTAATGTTTTTGAAGCATCCACTTTAGTGAAACTATTGTGTACTATTGTTTTAGAACTCTGTGTTGTTTAAATGTTTCCAGTGCATCTACCTAGTTAAACTGTTGTTTGGTGATAGTCAAAAGCTAGAATGTTTTGTGCAGAATAGAATTTATCATTGTTCAAAATCTGAGTGAAGTTGTATTTATGAATTCCTAGTGTAGAGTTTGCATGCTTTCTAGTGCAAAGTTTACATGCTTTCTAGTGTAGAATTTATATGCTTTCTAGTATAGAGTTTTGATGCTTTTTAGTATAGAGTTCAAATGCTTTCTATAATAGGATATAACTGCTTTGTAGTTTCATATGCTGTTCAAATCTTTAAAAGGAACTAGAAAATTGTTTCTCAATGAGATATCCAAACTCCCTATTGCATACAGCCTCGGACACTACCCCGGTCGATAAACTAATTTTTTTCAACTAAAGTGTTAGGACCTCATGATAGCCTGTCAACATTGTTCACATTGCATAGTTGAATCCACAAATCCATTCATCTCTTTGTCATCTTGGAAAGAAAAGAAGTACATTTCTGTTAGCAATATCATCATCAATAAGATCATTGAGAAGATAAGAGACAATGGAACTCATGAGATAAATCAGTTTGCAAAGGTATAACTATGTTTTTTGCATTTTTCGTAGTTTCATTGATGTATTGAATTTGAGTAGGAATTCTAGAGTATTTGTGGTATCTTAGTAGGTTCTTACATTAGTTTCAAATTATCAATCACAGTCATCATCTTTGGTTGTTTGGTTTATATTCTTACATGCTTCATGGAGATTCAAAATTAGGCATGTCAATGTGAAGAGTTTACTTCATATCTTTAAATCAGACATCTATTTGTACCACTGCCATAGTTATGTCAGACTGTCATTATTCATATCAAACTTGATATCTTTGTAATCAAACTTGTTATAGTGAAAACAAAGACATGATTAGTGCACTACTTTGATGTTTAATGAATGCAAAGTCATGTGTTATGTTCCTATCATATTGGCATATGTATTTTATATGAAAACCATCACAAACAAGCATAAAAAACAAGTGTTAAACTTAGAAATCAGAACTTAGTCACATTGCATGATGAGTGTTTGACAAAATGTCAAACCATTGAAAACTAAAAATTTAGGTCATATTTGGTTGGGGTTCTTACAGTGGAATTAGATATTAGTATCCTGCTAGCCTGGAAGGTGAAATTTAGTTGGTTTAATGCACACAAGTGACAGGACAAATAGGTACATTGCTAGGGAGCAAAGAAGACAATTTTAGTGGGCACAACCTTATCCTGAAGAAGGCATTATAACAGTTGCAAGGAAGCCACAAATAGGTGTTGGATTAGCTAGCACAATGGGAGATAGAAGAGAGGGTAGTCCACCTAGAGATGAAAGAAATGTTGGTGACTTATTAAGGGATATGGAAAGAGGACAACAACAGATGACTAATGCCTTAATGTAGTTCCAACAACAAATGATTGCCACTCAACAACAAATGATGACAACTATTGGGCAAATGACTCAAAACATGGCAAATGTGAGAGTTAATCTAGTTCAAACAAGTGTTGGAGGTGTGGTAGGTACACCTAACATTGGGATAACACAAGTTAGAATACATGATAGACCATTACAACCTACATTCCTACCAAGAGAAGAAGAAGAGGAAAAAGTTGTAGCGGATGAAGAAGAGGCACCTTTGGAAAAACAAAGAGTTTAAGCAAGCTTTGGGCAAAGTAACTCTTCCCAACTTTGATGGCAGTGGTAAGAGTAGTGCACGAGCATGCCTTCATAAGCTAGATACCTTCTTCTATCTCAGTCCAATGCAAGAAGATAAAGCTATTCAATTTGCGACCATGCATTTGGAAGGAGTAGCATATGATTGGTGGCATCATGGACTTGTGACACAAAACCATGCAATGATTCATTCTTATGAGGAGTTTACAAACAAACTCATTGCTATGTTTGATAGGAAGGATGTGGAAGTCTACTATAGGGAGTTGGCACGTGATCATGTGGATACATATATCAATGAGTTTCAAAAGGTTGGTATTATGGTTCCTGATTTGCCCAAAAAGAGAGTTGTGATGTTGTTTGTAGAAGGATTGAATGCAAATTTGAGAGGTATGGTAAAGGATTTCTATCCCAGTACATTACAAGAAGCAATTCAATTGGCATTTGACTTAGAAATATCACCTTCTACCAATCATCCATATAAGAGGAGTTCCAAGGATGAAAAATCATATCAGAATTTACTTGAACAACCCAAGCCTACAAAGTTTGAAACACCACCAAAGATGGATCTTGAGATAAAGAATGAACTTTGTAGAAAAAAGTTATGTTTTCTTGTAAAGAACCATGGGAACCTAGTCATATGTGTTTTTTAAAGGGTAAAGTGCACTATATAGAGGTCACCTCCGATATTGATGATGTGGAAGAAGACACTAGTCCGGAAAGTGAATGTGGATAGCCAACACCACATATTGAGAGCGATGGTAACAAAGGGAATATGATCACTTATCTTACAGGACCTCCAAGGTATAATCCATTTCTATTTGAAGGCATCTTATTTGGGTGTAAGGTCATGGCACTTCTTGATAATGGAGCTACTCATATGTAATGCCCCTCCATTCTCATCTTGGATGTGCAGATGGTCTGGCTAAGGAGCATGAAGATGAAGGTAAAATAATAGGAATATTTAGGGTATGTTAGATAGTTGATGTTGTATATTATATGATGTTGGTAGATGCTACATTCATGTTGATGACATTCCTGATTATGCTCATGTGTGGTTTCATATGACAGTTGGTATGTTTTATCGATAATCTTTGTTGCGACACTAATAATTTATATGCTCTGACATTGTTTTACATTCAAGTGATTATGATGTTGATCTTACTATGATTGTCATATGTTAGAATTGATTTTTATGCGACTGATTCTGTATCATAGGATGTTATGTTGTGATGTTTTGTGTGGATTAATCTTATTATGTGTATCATGCGATTATTTGATGATGGTTCTTATTTAGTCATTCAGTAACTGATTACTATGTGTGTTGTGATTACGTGTTTGATGTGATGGCTCATGTGTGAGTACCCTGCTACACTGCGATTTCATTTCATGGTGTATTTGACTATATGATTATATATATATATGTCTATTTGTTTGACTGTTTGGTTGCTGCAGGATGTAGGTACTAGACATCGACTCCACCTGAATTGATAGGTCTGAGCGTGCTTTAAACCCAATAGAAACTATAGAACAGAGATAACATGAGGTCCCCTAGTTAGCCATCATCCTTGAAACGGATGAGTATCCAGTTTTGCACCCAGTCAGTGTTGTCTGTATGGGCGTAATGTTCATTCATTGTCATTGTGGTCATGCTTTCAATTGTGCATTGTGTCAGGTATTGTTTGGTATTCGGGTTATTTTGTTTGGAATTGTTTGATTAATGTTTTGGTTAATTGCTTCATTAAAACAAAATTATTAAGCAAGAGGGCACTTCGATAAATAAATATAGATACTTTTATTGCCTTTAGTAATTATTTTCCATTTTGGCCACTTGGAAGAAGTGGCAGTTACACACCTCAAGAGGGAATCTTAGAAATAATTGTTTCTTTTGTGTAAGAGACTAATTTTAGAAAAGTAGAAAGAAACTATTTTTGTTTGGTTGTAAATGAAATAAATAGAAAATTCTAAAATAAATAAAATCAGAGAGAAATTATTGTTTGGTTAAAAATAGCAAATTGTAAGAAAGTAATAAAGGAGAATCTTCTGGAAGAAATTATGGGGGGTGGTTATGCATGCTCAACTTTATTTTGAAATCTCAAAACATAATTTGGGGAGAGTGTGCATTTCAAATAGGGAATATGTTTTATGTTTTGGGGATCTCTCTCTCTCTCTCTCTCTCTCTCTCTCTCAGGAAGTTCATTTTTCTTTTGGCACCATAAATGATAGTTTTCAGAAGAAAAGACTTGGGGGAAAATGGATGCGAGCTGGAAATTTTGTGAGGATGTGATAGAAGTAATATTCTAGGTATGGACTGAGATATGAATCTGATTTATTATTGCATTAGATTTAGTAAAATATTCTGTGAATTCTCTTCTACATTTTTTGAACCCAGTCTATTACGTTAGCCATAACTTTATTTTTACGAACTAGGTTTCTCTAATTTTTTATATATGGTGTATGGCTTGGATATCTAAATCATATCTGAAATCAACGATACCCAGCTTGTCATTTTTGAGATATGATTATTTTGTGACTGTCTACCTCTCACCCATTTCGTCTCTGTTTTAACAGTCTGTTGCGTTAGCCATGACTTTATTTTTACAAACTGGTTTCTCTAAATTTTTTTATATATGGTGCACGGCTTGGATGTCTAAATCATATCTGAAAGGAAACTAGGTGTGTAGAAATCACTTCCTACACTAATCTAATGAGGAGAGATGTATGCAAATTCAATTTTAATTCTTACAACTACAGCAACATAGAACATCTAACAGAGATATTGCAGCAATACACATACACATAGAAAATAGACAGAAGAGAGAGAGAGACAAGATATATGTGGGGAAAACCCTTACGGGTAAAAAACCCCACACTCTAAAACACAGCTCAAATGTATTACAGTAAACAATAACAGATTACAATACAGTTTCAGAGCCAATGCTCTTTCAGGAGTCTTTGAATGTCAAATCTGGATATATTCTAGCAGCATAACAATACCTATAAAACACACTACTTATCTTCCATCCAAGCACCTATTTTTATAGAGTTTACAAGGCAAATATGGAACCTTCTAGAGATGGAAGTCCATCTTGGACTCATGCCCCAAAACCCATGCCTAAGGACACTTGTCCAACATCTTATCCCAGTGTGGGTGCCTCGTCCCAAGATAGGCTATGACAGATGCTCTTACGCACCTTACAACTGTCATAGAATCTGTCATAACTGACAACACTTATAACTGGAAGAGAATCTGTCATACACTAACTAAAAATATCTTATTCCTCTTACAACTTGTGATAACCTCCCTTGACCACCTAAAGATGCCTTTCTCTCGTGCAAAGATACTCACCGACACTTGTCATTAAATAAAAGTCAGTTGAGGTTTCAGGGGTGTTGGCCCTGAGGCCGCCCTATACCACGACAGGGAGCACGCTAGGGGCACTGCACCTGGACCCCGTAAGGGGCTCTGCCCCTTGACCCCATCTTGGGGGCACTGCCCCCAAACCCCTGTTAATTATTCAAGGGGGAAACCGTGGTTGCCAAAGTCACGAAAATTTATCCTGTTGCATGTACACAAGGTGCCGACAATGCCAACTCAACATGGGATAAATAAATACAACATTAGCAATTTGCAAAGGTTGAGACACCTTAATTCCCAATATTCTCCCACTTGTCGAACACCTTGCAAGGACCAAAATGAATGACAAGATTTAACTGCTAGGGGCCAAGAGGCCCATAGACTCTGAACACCATCTAAACTTCTCTGTGCCCATTGGTTTCGTTAATGCATCTGCAACATTATTCAAAGTATCCACCTTCTCCAAATTTACCTTTCCATCCTCAACCATGTCTCACACGAAGTGAAACTGAACATCAATGTGCTTTGTTCTAGCATGGAAAGTTAGATTCTTCGCAAGGCAAATTGCACTCTGACTGTCACAACTGATTGTGATCTGACCTGCATGAACACCAATATCTAAACACAATCTCTTAAGCCAAATGGTGCAGGAGCACCTACCTGACAGCTGGCCTTCATGAGGCAGTTAGTTAGTTTGAGTCTTGTTTATGTTTTCAAGAAGGTCTGATAAGACCAAATGCATGTAATAAGGTCATGCTGACTGTACTAAGGTCATACTGATCATGCTTTTCTATTTTTAGATAGTTTGTTAGACAGTTGTCATGCTGTAGGTCCGGTTGGATCTCCCAGCCACCTGGAGAGATTTCCCAGCCGCTTGGAGTCGGGTCAGTAGTACTCGCAGGAAAATCTATTTAAGCATGAGGATCGGTTGGTATTGCATATATCGATTGAGCTAGGTTGCAGAGAGTGAGACTGAGAGAGAGTCTGATCATTGTATTTGCATCTTTTGAAATCAAATAAAGTGATCCTGTTTGTGTTCATCCTCTGTTGAATTCCATTGTTTGATCAATTTGCTGGTTTGGTGGTTTCATGGATTTGCTGATCCATTCCACCGGTTGATTCGTCGAATCGGTGGAATGGTTATGTACAGTAGGTTAGGAGCTAGTTTGTTTGTTCGCATGCAGGTGTGCAGGATCGCGGTTGAAAGGTGTTGAAGACCCTAGCATGGGCATGTGCTAGGCCGAGCTGATAGATTAAAGTGTGGAAGATCACCCTGGAAGTGGATCGGGTCACCCAGGAGGTTCGGCGGATCAGAATGGTGAAAATCCGCTAAGGTTGAAAATTTGCCAAAACGGCATCATCAGGATATTTTGGGTGTATATCCTACAGTCGCTTCGGGCATCGTCATCTGGATAAGTGGAGACGAGCATGATGCAGTTGAGTGCATGAAGTGAATGTGCGTCGGAGTGATCATCATCAGGTGTTGCCGAGGAGGAGCGTATCGGCATCAGGTAGAAGATCAGGTTGATCGCGGGCCAAAAAAGCTAAGTTTGGCCAACAGCAGGATATGACGTCATCATCATCAGGATATACGTCATCAGGATATTTCAGAGCAGCAGGATATTGAGGAGCTACAGGTGACGTCATCGTCATTAGGATATACGTCATCAGGATATCGGGGTGACGTAAGCATCGAGGGGACGGTGCGTGGAGTTAAGGTTTGTCATCATCAGGATATATGGGAGGAACCGGATGTTCCATATCCTGCTGATTAACATGATGTCGAACATCATGATGCTGAAGATAGGGAAGGTCGAAGTTGTCGGTGAGATGAACAGTGGACGTCAGGAGGATGTTTGCGCTTGCCGAACATGATGATGCTGCCGAATATGATGATGCTGTTGACATGCAAAAGTGCGAAGGCTTGTCATCAGGAGGATATCAGTCGGCGACAGTAAATATGATGATGCTGACAGTGTTAAGCAAAATATGATGATGATGATGAGGATGATGATGATGATGAAGGCTTGCGGACATCCATGCTGTGTGTTAAGGTGTTAGTGTGGATGCCTTTGCATCATAGTGGTATCAGAGCTCAGCAAAAGGTCTGGGCTGTTGTGTGTTGATTCTGTCACCGAAAGGGCAGAGGTAGAGTTGATTGTGTGTTGTGTGTTGATTGAGAGGTTGACAAAATGCCTCCTAAAGGTAGTGGTACTGCAAGGGAATTGCAGGAGATGAAGGAAAAACATGCCAGAGAGATGAGAAAGATGAAGGAGCTTGCTGAAGCACTTCAAGCCAGGCTGGTAGCCTTGGAAAAGAACAAAAAGAGGGAAGTGGCAGATAGTGAATCTGAAGAAGATGAAGATGCTGTAGAAGAGTATGAAGAAGTAGCTGAAGATCTGGATGCTGAAGACCAGAGATTGGCAAAATTGTTAAAGGCAGTACAGAGTGAGAAACCTAAGGTAAAGGTTGATGTTTCCAAGTATAATGGAAGTTTGAATGAAGATGAGTTGTTAGATTGGATTGCTGCACTTGATAATCACTTTGAATGTGAAGATGTTGCTGAGGATCAGAAGGTAAAGATTGCAAAGACCAAGTTAGGAGGTCATGCTTTGGTATGGTGGGACTATGTACAATCTGAGAGAAGGAAACAAGGGAAGTCAAAGATCACTTCATGGGATAAGATGGTAGCAAGGATCAAAGGTAAATTCTTGCCAAGGGATTATGAAATTCAGATGTTTAAGAAGCTGCAATTTTTAAGGCAGAAGGAAAGAGATGTGAAGGCATACACTGAGGAGTTTTATAAGTTGAGTATGAGATCTGGTCATCATGAGAATGAGGTAGAAAAGGTGGCTAGGTACTTGGCTGGTTTGAGATTGAACATACAGGATGAGTTAGTTTTAGCTAACCCTAAGAATGTGGAGGATTGTTATCAAATGGCAATTAGGATTGAAGAAAAGATGAATAGAGGACATGATAAGTCCATGAGAGGAAGAGGAAACAATATGAGGGGAAGAGGATCAGCCCCTACACAAAAGCAAACAAATGAGGGTCAAGAAGACACTGGTAAAGGACAGGGACAGTCTGATTTCAGAGGTGGATGGAAAGGTAATAGAGGAAGATTTGGAGGTGGTAGAGGTTCTACTACATTATCAGGAAAATGTTACACCTGTGGTGAGTTTGGTCATCCATCCTTCAAATGTCCAGAAAATAAGGGTTCATCATCCAGAAATGATAGAACAAATGATAAGAGAGTACAACTTGTACAAGAAGAGAAAGTAGAGCAAAGTGTGCAGAATTCAAACACTAATCAAAGGGATAAGGAGCCTGACTATTATGCATATCCTGAGGAGGGAGAATCATTGATGCTAAGGAGAATTAGTTTGCAGGCATCAAAGGATCTGATGCAAAGGAGAGCTCTTTTCAAGACCATATGCAAGAGCAAAGGTAAAGTGTGTAAGGTTGTCATTGATACTGGTTCAACAGACAACATGGTATCTCAGGAAATGGTGGATAAACTGAATTTGGAAAGGATTCCACACCATCACCCTTACAAGGCATCTTGGGTGAGTGATAGTCAATCACTTTTTGTCTCTGAACAGGCATATGTGGATTTTCAGATTGGAGCATATCAGGATAGGGTTTTGTGTGATATTCTACCCATGGAATGTTGTCACCTATTGTTGGGTAGACCATGGCAATTTGATAGAAGGGTACTGTATGATGGGTATGCTAATACCTACACCATCAAGAAAGATGGGAAGACTATGAAGTTGATGCCATTACAGGCAGAAGCTGCAGTACAGGGGGCAGCCAAAATCATTTTAATGGGAAAGAAGGAGTTTGTGCAGATGCCTAGAGGAGCAGGCATAAAGGTAGTTGAGGATACTGCAGAGAAAGGAGTTGTTAAGGCAACAGGTTGAAGAAAGTTTTAGTTTTGACTGACAGAGGTCATCAGTAGGTGCAGAAACAGGTTTGCAAATAGCAACCAGTTGAAAGGGATGACAAGGATGTTGTCATAGTTGGGACTATTGTTTGTCCTATAAAAGTTGAAAGGAAGATAGAGTTGAACACTACAGAAGTTCAAGAGGCAGTTCAGACAGAGGTTCTGGTCAGACAACCTGACAAACACAGGGCATGTGAGAGAAAGGCCTACATTAATAGGCATGAGGATTTACTTGCCAGACAGCAAGTTACAGTTCAGAAGTCTTGGAGCAGCCAAGAGCCCGCAGAGGACAAAGCTGGAACAGGTCAGAATATTGCAAAGGCAAAGTGTAAAGGTGGAGGACTTCCACATACTAAACTCATGGGACATGAGTTCTTTTCTGTTGGGGAGTATGGTGCAGGAGCACCTACCTGACAGCTGGCCTTCATGAGGCAGTTAGTTAGTTTGAGTCTTGTTTATGTTTTCAAGAAGGTCTGATAAGACCAAATGCATGTAATAAGGTCATGCTGACTGTACTAAGGTCATACTGATCATGCTTTTCTATTTTTAGATAGTTTGTTAGATAGTTGTCATGCTGTAGGTCCGGTTGGATCTCCCAGCCGCCTGGAGAGATTTCCCAGCCGCTTGGAGTCAGGTCAGTAGTACTCGCAGGAAAATCTATTTAAGCATGAGGATCGGTTGGTATTGCATATATCGATCGAGCTAGGTTGCAGAGAGTGAGACTGAGAGAGAGTCTGATCATTGTATTTGCATCTTTTGAAATCAAATAAAGTGATCCTGTTTGTGTTCATCCTCTGTTGAATTCCATTGTTTGATCAATTTGCTGGTTTGGTGGTTTCATGGATTTGCTGATCCATTCCACCGGTTGATTCGTCGAATCGGTGGAATGGTTATGTACAGTAGGTTAGGAGTTAGTTTGTTTGTTCGCATGCAGGTGTGCAGGATCGCGGTTGAAAGGTGTTGAAGACCCTAGCATGGGCATGTGCTAGGCCGAGCTGATAGATTAAAGTGTGGAAGATCACCCTGGAAGTGGATCGGGTCACCCAGGAGGTTCGGCGGATCAGAATGGTGAAAATCCGCTAAGGTTGAAAATTTGCCAAAACGGCATCATCAGGATATTTTGGGTGTATATCCTACAGTCGCTTCGGGCATCGTCATCTGGATAAGTGGAGACGAGCATGATGCAGTTGAGTGCATGAAGTGAATGTGCGTCGGAGTGATCATCATCAGGTGTTGCCGAGGAGGAGCGTATCGGCATCAGGTAGAAGATCAGGTTGATCGCGGGCCGAAAAAGCTAAGTTTGGCCAACAGCAGGATATGACGTCATCATCATCAGGATATACGTCATCAGGATATTTCAGAGCAGCAGGATATTGAGGAGCTGCAGGTGACGTCATCGTCATCAGGATATATGTCATCAGGATATCGGGGTGACATAAGCATCGAGGGGACGGTGCGTGGAGTTAAGGTTTGTCATCATCAGGATATATGGGAGGAACCGGATGTTCCATATCCTGCTGATTAACATGATGTCGAACATCATGATGCTGAAGATAGGGAAGGTCGACGTTGTCGGTGAGATGAACAGTGGACGTCAGGAGGATGTTCGCGCTTGCCGAACATGATGATGCTGCCGAATATGATGATGCTGTTGACATGCGAAAGTGCGAAGGCTTGTCATCAGGAGGATATCGGTCGGCGACAGTAAATATGATGATGCTGACAATGTTAAGCAAAATATGATGATGATGATGAGGATGATGATGATGATGAAGGCTTGCGGACATCCATGCTATGTGTTAAGGTGTTAGTGTGGATGCCTCTGCATCAATGTGCTTTGTTCTAGCATGGAAAGTTAGATTCTTCGCAAGGCAAATTGCACTCTGACTGTCACAACTAATTGTGATCTGACCTGCATCAACACCAATATCTAAACACAATCTCTTAAGCCAAATGGCTTCCTTACAAGCATGAGTTGCTGTCATATACTCAGATTCTGTCGTGGACAAAGCAACAATAGGTTGTCGCTTACTCATCCAACTAATAGCACCACCAAATAGTGTAAACACATAAGCACTCGTGGATCTCCTACTATCAATGTCACCTGCCCAATCTGAATCCACAAATCAATGAATATCAATAGAATGCGGAGGTCCTGAAACATTAGCATGATAGCAAATGGAATACTTGGAAGTACCCCTCAAATATCTAAACACTCGCTTAACTGCATCCCAATGAACTCATCCAGGATTAGCCATAAATCAACTAAGGACTCCCACTGCTTGGGCAATGTCTGGTCTTGTACAGACCATAGCATACATCAAACTACCAACAACACTAGCATAAGGTACTCTGCTCATGTCCTCCACCTCACTAGGAGATTTTGGACAATCCTCAACAGACAACTTTGTCCCCAAGGAAACGGGAACACACAATGGTCTACAATCTGCCATGCTGAACCTGTCCAACACGGTCTTCACATACTTACTCTGGCTTAACCAAAGTTTTCTGTTGGTTCTGTCTCTTTTGATTTCCATTCCTAGAATGTACCTAGCTACCCCTAAATCTTTCATTTCAAACTGTGCTGACAACTGAGATTTAAAATTAGAAATCATATTTCTACCCTTCCCAATGAGCAACATATCATCAACATACAGTGCAACAATGAGAATACGATCACCATCAAATTTATAATACACACAGTGATCCAAATTCCATCTCACAAATCCAATTGACAACACAAAGGCATGAAACTTCAAGTACCATCTCCTAGGGGATTGTTTCAAACCATACAAAGACTTTTTAAGTTTGCAAACCAAATTTTCTTTACCTTTCACCATGTAATGCTCTAGCTATGACATGTAGATTTCTTCCTCCAAGTCACCATGAAGGAAAGTTGTCTTCACATCCATCTGTTCTATCTCCAAGTCATAAGCTATTGCGAGAGACAATAGGAATCAAATGGATGTTAGCTTTGCAATGGGAGAGAAGATCTCACCATAATCTATACCCTCCACTTGTGAATACCCCTTCACAACCAATCTAGCCTTATACTTTTCAACACTGCCATCTGCACCAAATTTCTTCTTGAACACCCATTTGCATCCAATGGGTTTCCATCTAGGAGGCAAAGGCATCAAGTCCCAAGTTTGATTCTTTTCCAAAGAAGCCATTTCATCCTCCATGGCCTCCTTCCAGAAACCTGCATCTTTCATGTCCATAGCCTCTGATACAGTTCTAGGTTCATCACTGTTAGTAACCAAAGCATAAGCACAACTAGAATCAAGCAATGTAAAACCAAACCTTTCAGGTTGCTTTCTTATCCATGTAGACCTCCTCAAGAGCTGAGGTTGAGGTTCAGCTTCTTCATCTGAACTTTCAAAGCTGCTAAAGCTCTCCTCATCATCAGGTCCAACATTGTCTTTCTGTTTATTCTTCTCAGGGGTAGCAAGAAATTGAACAACATCCTCTTTCTTTACTATTTCTTCTGGTTGCAAAACAATGGAAGAAGGTGTAAGCTCTCTGAAAATGACACTTCTGCTATACAACTCTTTTTCAGCCACAGGGCCCCAAAGCTTGTATCCTTTCACACCGACACCATAGCCACTCAAGATACACTTAACAGCCTTGTTCTCCAATTTTGACCGCTTCTCCCTAGGCACATGTGCATATACCTCACAACCAAAAACACGAAGATGCCTTATTGAAGGCTTTCTACTAGACCATACCTCCATGGGTGTCTTTCCAACAACAGCTGATGTAGGAGATCTATTAACAAGATAGCAAGCAGTGGCAACAGCTTCAGCCCAAAACTTTTGTTCTAGGCTAGCTCCACTAAACATATTCCTAGCCTTCTCCATCAGTGTCCTGTTCATCCTCTCTGCAACTCCATTTTGCTGTGGGGTGTATGGAGTTGTCTTATATCTTTCAATCCCAAGATCCTTGCAATACTCATCAAATTATGTAGAACAAAACTCACCACCGTTGTCAGTTCTCAAACATTTAATCTTTTTACCAGTCTAATTTTCAGCAAAGGCCCTAAACTCCTTAAACTTGCTATAGACTTCAGATTTGCTTCTGAGAAAATAAATCCATGTCCTTCTACTATAATCATCTATAAAAGATACAAAATATACAAACTTTGATAATGAAGGAACATTAATAGGACCAAACACATCAGAATGGATAAGGTCCAACACACCAGAAGACTTATGAGAACTTGAGTAAAACTAAACATGGTTTTATTTTCCATAAATGCAATGCTCGCAAAAGTCAAACTCAAGATTACAATCATCTAACCCCTCAAAGAGGTTCTTATTTTTTAGGGTCCGCAGACCCTTCTCACTAATGTGGCCAAATCTCTTATGCCATAACATTGTCTTTTCAATAGGAAGTTTAACTTCCAATGCACAATTACAACCATCATGACTAGAAACAACAGATTTCTTCACTGCTCGTTTAGATGGTGGGGATGAAGTGACTGCTGCCCTCTTCCTTGAGTCAAAAGAACTATTGCATTGTGAAATGCATGCTTCTAGCTGAAACAGAGTACCTCTCCTAGTACCCTTAGCAAGCACCATAGCTCCTCTAGTCATCTTGCATCCTTCTTTTGAAAAGACAACCTGCACACCTGCATCATTCAAACTACTTACAGAAAGTAGGTTCCGTGCTAAGCCTGGGATGTGCATAACCCCAGAGATCCCCTTCACTTGACCATCAAGGAATCAAATAGAGACTCTTCCACAACCAACAATTTTCAGATGAGAGTCATCATCCAGATACACTTTTCCACCATCGAACTCCTCATACTTAGTGAATCAGTCTCGATGCGAGGTCATGTGGAATGATGCACCAGAGTTGATTAGCCACACATCGTTAGATGCATGGGTTGCCAGGGCTGCGATGAAAGCATCACCGTCATCTTGTGACTTATCAAAATCTGAATCAGGAGCTTTCTTCTTCTTCTTCTTCTCCTCTTTGCATTCCTTTCAAAAATGGCCAGTTTTGCCACAGTTCCAATAAAGAGCCTTGGACTTTCTAGGAGATTTGGATCTCCCACGGGATTTGGATCTACCCTTCTCATCTTTCTTGTCCTTCTTCTTCTCTTTCTCCTTGGGTCTTCCACGAACTGCAAGGGCCTCTTTAGCTGCCTCAGAAGACTTTCTCCGCATTTCTTCAGACAACAACGAAGAAAGCACTTCTTCCATTTTGAATGTGAATGTGGTGCTTCCAATAGCCATGACAAGATGATCCCATGAGTCTGGCAAAGAACAAAGCAAGGTCATACATCAATCCTTCTCCTCCATCTTTACACCAATAGATGTCAATTGTGCAACCAGCATGTTGAAAGCATTCATATGTTCAGCAATGGATCCTCCATCCTCCATTTGAAGAGAATACGACTTCTTTCTCAGAAAAAATTTATTAACTAGGGATTTTGCTTGATACACATCCCCCAACTTCTTCCAAAGTAGTTTTGCAGTAGTCTCCTCCTGGACATTTAACAACATAGAATCAACAAGACTAAGTCTTATGAGACCCTTAGCCTTCCAATCCTTGAGATCCCACTCATCTTGTGACATTGCAGCTAGTTTAGTTCTATTAACACTTTCCCAAAGGTCTCGGTCAACAAGCATGTCTTCCATCTTGAGCTTCCACAGCTCAAAATTACTGCCATTGAACTTCTCCACTTCAAACCTTCCTGATGTGCTTGCCATCTCCTTGCTGCAATAGAAATCAAAATACTCTACACAGACTCCCACTCAACTTAAGATCAGCTCAAAAAACCCCCTACCCAACAGCTAAGACCAAAACTAGCCAGGCTCTGATACCAACTGAAAGAAAGCTAGGTGTGCAGAAATCGCTTCCTACACTAATCTAATGAGGAGAGATGTATGTAAATTCAATTTTAATTCTTGCAACTACAACAACATAGAACATCTAATAGAGATATTGTAGCAATACACACACACACAGAAAGTAGACAGAAGAGAGAGAGAGAGAGACAAGTTATATGTGGGGAAAACCCTTACGGGTAAAAATCCCCACACTCCAAAACACAGCTCAAATGTATGACAGTAAACAATAACAGATTACAATATAGTTTCAGAGCCAATGCTCTTTCAAGAGTCTTCAAATGTCAAATCTGGAGATATTCCAGTAGCATAATAGTACCTATACAAAACACTACTTATCTCCCATCCAAGCACCTATTTTTATAGAGTTTACAAGGCAAATATGGAACCTTCTAGAGATGGGCGTCCATCTTGGACTCATGTCCCAAAACCCATGCCTAAGGACACTTGTCCAACATCCCATCCCAATGTGGGCGCCTTGTCCCAAGATAGGCTATGACAGATGCTCTTACACACCTTACAACTGTCATATAATCTGTCATAACTGACAACACTTATAGCTATAAGAGAATCTGTCATACACTGACTAAAAATATCTTATTCCTCTTACAACTTGTCATAACCTCCCTTGACCACCCAAAGATGCATTTCTCTCGTGCAAAGATACTCACCGACACTTGTCATTAAATAAAAGTCAATTGAGGTTTCGGGGGCGTTTCCCTCGAGCCCACCATGTACCGTGACAGGGAGCGTGCCAGGGGTGCTGCCCCCAAACCCTTGTTAATTATTCAAGGGGGAAACCGTGGCTGCCAAAGTCACCAAAATTTATCCTGCTGCATGTACACAAGGTGCCGACAATGCCAACTCAACATGGGATAAATAAATACAACATTAGGAATTTGCAAAGGTTGAGACACCTTAATTCCCAATAATATCTGAAAATCAGCCATACCCAGTTTGTCATTTTTGAGATATGAATATTTTGTGTCTATCTACCTCTCACCCGTTTTGTCTCTGTTAAAACAGTTAGTTGCATCACTAATAACTTTATATTTTTGAACTGGGTTTCTCTGAGATTTTTCAACAAATTTGTTTTGTGCATATCCTATGATCATTGCTTTCCATCATATGACTCTCTTTGAGGCATTCTACGAATCAGTTTGCGTGCCCTGTCTATGCTTTCACATTTTGCATTGTTGGTAGCTTCTAAAGCCTTCTCAACAAATTCATTTTGTGTTGATCCTATCATATGCATGTGGTTAAAAGTGTGGTAGATTTTATGAAGATGTTAGATCTATAGGAATGTTTTGTTGTTCTGTATTTCTTTCCTCTCAAGCTAACCTTAGAACAAGGTTCTTTCATTGTAGCTTTAGGTTTTGTAACTTGTGATTCTAACTATTGTAAGATATTTATAAAATTCTAATATTATAGGCTTTTAGCCTTGCTTATACATTTATATTTAATAGTATTTACAATTGTCTAGATTATTAATGAAATCTACATCAGTGTAAATAGAGTAAATAATTGTTGTATTTAATTTGTATCCCTTAGAGTTATTTGCAGTTTGTTTGCAGTCATTTTAATTAAATGAAATTAATATAAGTCTTGGGAACTATTAGTTAAAATATTGTTACTCGTGGACTCTTATATCTTATGACCCTAAAAGTAACTATTACTAGTGGTTGGAATATGATAGTTCTATATTGTTGAGGAAGATTCACTTTATGATTGTTAGATGATTGATAATGATTCAATTAATGTTACATTCTTCAAGACCCATAATTAGTGCTTTATGTCATATGTTGCAATTGTGGTGTTGTATTTGAATTATTGATGAAGGATCTTAGTTTGGTCTATTAGGTGATCATGTGCATTTGAGAGTGAATGTAATGTGAGACCATAGTGTTTAGTGTGTCAAGTGTTTGTGTCATTTGGGAAAGTTGATTCCAGGGGCCAAGAGGGGTAGTCATGTGTATGTCTCTTGTGATTATGTAATCTTGCTAATGGTTGAATATGTATTGGTTATATGTTGACTCCACTCTGTTTATGGATTCATGTGGTTATGATGACTGTGCAAGATGGATAATGCCTTTCTCAGTGTACCTATTCATGTGGTTATGATGATTGTGCAAGATGGATAATGCCTTGCTCAGTGTACCTATTCATGTGGTTATGATAACTATGCAAGATGGGTAATGCCTTGCTCTGGTAATGTGAAATGATGTATATTTTGTGTTGTAAATGCATCATGATGAGAATGTGCTAGTTCATGCTTGGGTTTTGTTTTGGGCTTTGAGAATTTAGATGCAGTGAAGGGGGAGTGGCTTTCAATGTGGGGCCGGTGCCCAAAGTGGCTTGTTAGGGTAACCCATTGGAATTTGTTAATCCAGTGATAACTTAATAATAAATTTAGAGGGTTGGGTAGTTTTCACACTAATCAAGATAATTGGATGCCTCACTCATGCCTGTAGTGCTCGTTCTAGTTAAGGATGAGATGAGAAGGTTGTGGTTGGCAAAATCAACTTCCCTATCCTCATGAAAGGAATGTTGGTTCCGCATGTGTCACCCTATGGGGCCATCGTCTAGTGGGTGACTGTCAAGGTAACCATAGATGGGGGCCAACACCTAGCGAGAGACTGTCAGGGTAACCCATGGATGGGGGCCAGCGTCTAGCTAGAGACTGTCAGGGTAACCCATGCTAGGACCATGTGATGACACTCATCCCTACTGCAGTCTAGCATTCTCTAGTTGTGTTCTCCCCTTTGTTTTGTGAATGCCTCTGGAAGTGATGTTTGAGTTACTTGTGATGTTCTCTTTGACCCGTGTTGTATTGAAGTCTTGTGTAGTCCTTGCACCTATTAGTCTACTGTCTTTCTTGATTGTTTTCTTAGTGGGACCTTATTGTTATCTCCTAGCATAGGGGGTGGACCTTAGGGTTCCACACGGTCAGATGGTTGTGCTTTTATCTCCATTAGTTTCACTTGTTGTTGTTCATGTACGAGAAGGATGTACCTTGTATGGCAGATTTCAAATCTTGCTCTTGCTTGAGGAGGCATATACTTATGATCATGTTTCAGTTTTGTATATTAGTTGAATCATGTACTGTTATCTTGATATATGTACTCCAATAGTGATATTGTAAACAATGTAATGTGTAAATGAGCTTGTTTATGTACTTATGATCCTATGTGTAGGATCTTGATTCTTACTTATCTGATGATATAATATGGAATTGTATGTGTTTATTTATTTGATGCAATTAGACTTAGAATGAACTGTGTTTGTTAGTTAATTCATAATGTTGGTTAGATCTTGTTTTATTTCTTTAGTAATGCAGTCGTGGGACCCTAGAGGATAAGATTAATTTAAATGTTATGAATAAATATATGATTGTTGTTAATTCTTTTGTTTTAAAAAAATATTTGACCTTTTTGTAAGCTTAGTTGTGTTATCCTCTGGGTCCCTTGGCGGGGCATTACATCATAACTACATTGATGAGACTTTTGTGGCTAAGAGGGGATTGCATAGTGATAATTTTGAGGGATTTGATGTGACTATAGTAGGTGGTTTAACTATTCCATGCAAGAAGAAAATCAATAAGCTTAGTATTCTCTTTGGTGAGTATACACTTTGTGATGACTTTTATGTTCTTGATTTGAAAGCTAATGATATCGTTCTTGGGATGTAATGGTTACATTCACTTCATAGAGTCATTCAAGACTTACAAACCATGGAGTTGAGTTTCCAACATGAGGGGAAACAAGTTACAATGAAACCACTCAAGGACACGTTGCCACTACAAATTACAACCAAGAGTATGAGAGTTATGGACAAAGAAACACTACAAAAAGAGGGTATTTATGTAGACTTTTCAGTGTTATCAGCATGGGGCAGTAAAAGCATGATAGGGAATCACAAAATTTTAAGAAGTTTTTTGATTACATGTGGAGGATTATGGCACTCTTAGCAAGAAGGTTGCATAAAATCTCTTTTGCAAACCTTGTGCAACATAGCATATCACATGAGAACACATACCAATGTCCTAGATTAATTTGGGATCTGAGAATTGGTTGGAGTGTTTGGGCTTAATGTAGATTTGTCTCATTCGATTTCTTGAGGACAAGCAATCTCGAGGTGGGAGGACTTGTAATATCCCCTTTTTGTCCTCCTCTACTAAGCCGACTTCACCTAAGCCAAGTTGAAGTTAAGTTGAGCCAATTTTTGAAAATTACTTTATAAAGTGACTTTATAACAAATTGGAGAAAGGAAAATCAGTTAAGTGAAACTTGGAGAACAAAAAGTCACTTTATAAAAAGGAGAAATAAAATATAATAAAATGGAAAAATAAAATATTATTTTAATGTCAAGTTGGCTGACCCAATTGGAGAAGGAAAAGTGAATAAAAAAATTAATATTTTAATCCTAATTGTGGCACACCTCTTGTGGACATCAAAATTGTATGAAATATGGAACATAAGGTCGATTCCTTTGGAGGCTCATAACATCATTTTGTATTTTGTATTTGCATATTGGATATTTTCCTTTAAGTCGCAACATTAGGTTCAACAATTTCTAAGGATGAAAACCCTTAGAAATTAGTGGTTTGGACAAAAATCCAATTCCACTTGAGAGGTAAATCCACCTAGGGTTTACTATTGAGCATCATTGCAAGATTTTGGCATTGTTGAGGAGATGGAAAAGACATTAATTTGCAAGTTACAACTGCTAGGGTTTCATTACCAAAATTGGTGATTTAACATCAAATCAATTTTGGGTTTTGAAAGATTTATTTGCAGGTCTTTGTGAGGGTTTATATCAGCAATTGGAAGGATTTATAATGCATTTCTATGAAGGGTTTTTATGGTTACAGGATTGAATTTCTTTACAAACCCTAGCCATACAAGATTGGGCATAAAGTTTATATTTTGTATCCTCATTTCGAGTCGTAGCAAGGGTTAAGAAGTTCGGCCTCATTGAAGAAACAAGTCGCTGCATTTTGGGAAGTCAAATATGCCATTAAGGAAGAGCTTGATCAACATTTCAAGTGTCAAGTTTAATCTAGAAGGAATCGTCTTTGATGACCATGAATAGCACCACCTTTAGAAGTTAAATCATCATAAAAAATAAGGAGTTTGACCACTTATGAAGATATTTCCATCTAGCTTGCTAGTCGATTAGATGTGAAGGAGAATTGCTGCCCAAGGAAGTCAATTTCAGTCATAACAACATTCCAGCCATAGTTGTTATTTTATATTAGACTGTTGAATCATTATTTCAGTCATCATCTTTGGCTATTTGGTTTATATTCTTACATGCTTCATGGAGATTCAAAATTGGGTATGTCAATGTGAAGAGTTTACTTCAAATCTTTAAATTAAACATCTATTTGTACCACTGCCATAGTTATATCAAACTATCATTATTTATATCAGACTTGATATCTTTGTAATCAGACTTGTTATAGTGCAAATAAATACATGATTGGTGTGGTATTTTGATGTTTAATGAATGTAAAGTCACGTGTTATGTTCCTATCATATTGGCATATGTATTTTATATGAAAACCATCACAAACAATCATAAAAAACAAGCGTTAAACTCATAAATCAGAACTCAATCACATTGCATGGCAAGTGCTTGACAAAATGTTAAACCATTGAAAATTTAGGTTAGATTTCGTTGGGGTTCTTACATCTTCTCCTTTGACGACAGTATGATAGTGTATAGTCTGACAAAACTACTATAACAAAACATCATGGTGAGAGAAATTAACTATAATTTTATTACTTGATAATTGTTCCTCTCTCACTCTCTTCATATTAACTATAATTTCATATTACAGTTAATTAAATATTTTATATATAATATTAAATCCTTCTAGATCAGAATATAATATAATTTCATAACTAATATCATTCTAATTCATTTACTTCTATTACATCATGATTTGGTAAAATATTTATAACTTTTATTACTCAATATTATATATTATATTCTATATAATATTTAATTTTAATATTGATATATTTAATATTATAGTTGAAACCCCCAAAATTATGCAAGGACAATAAACATGAAGATAAAACAATGTAAAATACCTTAATCCTTACACAAGATTGGGCTTCTGATAGGATGGAATGGATTGCACCCAAGCTCCATTGATTTGTTTTATGGATGTATTGTGGGTTGCTCACACAACCAGCATAACCAGAAATGATATGAGATAAATGAAAAATGAGAGATGTGAATGTGTGTACAAAATTTGATGAGAGAGTGTGAGGGTTTGAAAATGAAATAAAAGTTTAATTTATAGATAGAGAGGGAATCAAATGGATGGCCAAGATTATAAGGGTGAGGGATAAGGTGGATGGCTAGGATTGAAAGCTAATTTTAGTGCTCATGACGCACCATAAATGAGGATGGTAGGTGATTAAAATAAGGATGGGAGTGGGAATAAATAAGATTTTTAATTGATTCTGGAGAGGAAGTGCTTATGACGCACAATTAATGAGTTTAAAAATAGGGATGTGAGTGGAATAATTTAAATAATAAAATTATTTAAATTACGAGAGACAAGTGGCATGAGAGACCTAATTTAAATAAATATTTTTTTTATTTAAATTAGTTGGAGGAATATATGAATTAAATAAATAGAATTTATTTTATTTGACTAGAGGGTGTAAATTAGTTAAATAAATATAATTTGTTTAACTAATTGGAAGGGCTCATGAAAGGGGACCTAGGACAAGGTGTCACTAAGTGTCACAAGAGGATGCAAGGGGATGTTGAAAGGCAATATTGTAAGACATGGTCAGTTTTAGGTGTCTACATTTCACCCCTCTTTAAGATGATCTTACGACTAAGAGAAGTAACATCATAATTTCAAAGAAGAAAACGTATGGATGAAGGAAAAAGGATGCCCCAGCCACTTGAAGGAGTGACAAGGAGGAATGATGTAAGGATGGGATGCCCCCTCGAGAGGATAGGTAGGTTGGGAGAACACAGGTATGCTCTCGAAATGGATGAAAGGGGTTGGATAAGGAAATGAATACAAGAGGAAGGATGGAAAAGGCTAAGATTTAGGAATGGATTCTAGTTAGGATGAATTGTTAAGTTAAAAGAAATAGGTGAAATAGATAGTGAAGAAAGATAGATTGAGAGGTGAAGAATGCTCTAGAATAGGATTTGGAAATGGATAAGTTATAGTCATAATGGATATAGTAGATAGAGAGAGGATATAGTTATGCTAATATAGTGTGTAGAGCGGCCCTAGTTTGATATAGAAAGAGGATATTATGCACCAATGTATAAGGGACCAGGGTGACTTTGTATCCTGTGCACGAACTTGCCTAGCATAATACAACCTTGTCTAGACACAAGATATGAATATTAGCTAGAGTAAGAAGAACTTGATATAAATACAAGATAAAATGATAACACACACAAGAAAACAAGAAAGCATGCACAAATGATTCAAAAACAAACAAGGTAATGCCCATATCAAGTAATAAACTAATGATCGATTGATTGATTGATTGAGGTAGTGTTGTCATTGCGGGGAATGATATATCCCATTGATGATGATGATGATTGATTGATTGGGTTGACAACAAGATTGGAACAAAACCAAGGATGCAATTGGATGATTTGGTTAGATTACTTTGACTGGATTGGGATTTATTTCTTGGATTTTTGTTTTGAATATTTGATTTTTTTGTATTTTCGGTATATGTGATGTTTTTTGGATTTTTGGAAATGTTATAATTTTTTTGGGATTTTGGAAATGTTTTAATTTTTTGGTGTTTTTAGGAATATTATGGGATGACACTGGATTACACTTTGGATAGCCTGGATGCTAGATACCAATGACAAGGGAAAATCATGAATAGGTAGATGGATGGGTGATAGTGGATGGAAGGGATAGGAAGTGTAAACTAGATGGATAGGTAGAAGGATGGGTAATAGTGGATAATATATGGGAAATGCATAAAGGATAGATAGATGGAAGAATTCAGGATGTGATCTCCAAGGACTATGTCGTATAGGAATAACATGCCCCCTTCTAGATGTAATTCTTAGGATTTTACATGACAAAGCTTATGATGATAAGATGATAGGATTGGTTGGGAAAAAATTAGATATATCAGAGATGTCCAAAGCATTTTTCAACATTTTGCCCCTTGTCTTTATCAAGATCAAAGGAGGAAGGAAGATCGGTAAGCAGATAGGGTAGAAGAGGATAGGTGTGAGGATATGATGGTAGGATAGGAGGAAAATGATAGGATTAGATAGATGATACAACATGCCCTCAAGTGTAAGACACACAGACAAGAAATCTACACATGATGCCTATTTGTCAGGTTTTCATCATTGTACTCATCCAAAGGGCCACCAAGGTGGTTTTCACCATTGGATGAAGGGATTTCTCTTTACTACTTTGATTTTTTATTTTATTTTTTAAATTTTAATTTTGGATGGGATAGGGGGATATGGATAGGAGGAATTTGAAAGAGGATGGGGACTCAAGTGTCTAGTTCCATGAAAGGTGATAATGTCCCATTGCACATGGATCATGTCAAGTGTCATTTTGTGCATGGATGTTGGTAGAGGATTGCATGAGAGGGAGATGGAGTAGGTAGATAGTGGATTATGCAGGGAAGGATGGATTATGATGTGGATGGATAGTGGATTATGATGTGGATTATGTATGGAAGGATTATCCAAAAGCATGGACCATAGGGATATGATGGGGGAAATATGCGGGATAATAGATAGAAGATGGGGAGATGGAGATATGTGGGAATGTTGTGGAATGGAAAGGAACCAAGAACAATGGTTGCACACACCGAATTGGATTTTGAAGCTTTTGAATGGAAGGAAGAGTTGGGAGTAATGGAGATGTTTGCTTAGGGGATGGTCAATTTAGTAAATTTGGGACCCAAATGGCCTTAGGAATTGTAGAATTTTGTGATAGGGAACAAGATTTTTGGGATTTTTGAATTGTGGATGCTTTATTTGGATTAAGTGTTTTTTTTCTTGGGGACCCACACCATTTTTGTTTTTGATTTTACTTTTTGAGGTGTGAGGTTTTTCTTAGATGTTAAAAATTGATGCCTTGTGGCATGATCACTCTAAGGATTTAATGGACTTTTTTCTTTATATGGGGATGCATCCAAATTTCTGTTTTTGAATCCCATGGGGGTTTTGATAGCTTCATGTTTGGTCGATGTGTGCATTCGTTGATCATGATTAGGAGTTTTAGGGGATTTAAGGAAATGAGATGTGTGGATGGATGAATTAGTGGACTTGTGGATAAAAGGATAAGGGGATGTGAGGATGGGGATATTAGGAGTTGGGAGAAGTGGAGGTAAAGTAGATGGAGGAAGGTGTCTGGTCACATGCTTTTGAGATTTGTGAATATGAATGTGATTTTGTTTAAGAGAATTCAAGGTTTTTGATACAACTGATTCACCCCCCTCTCAGTTGTCTTGTGCCCTCAACACACTCTACTGAATTCTCATTAGGAGGATGATTGCCTTGTTTGTTTTACTTTGTCTTGTTTTCTAGAGGCAGTGTTTAGTTCTATATTGGTCTAGCCAACCCCTATTCTTGTTGTTGTGCCCTTTGACTTTGTGCCCAATGGATTGATAAGGCCTCTGGATCCTAGTGTTTAGTAGGCAAATGATGGGGAGGCCTATGGGTTTAGTCACGCTATCTTGACACAACACTTCAAAACCTATGTCAATCCCAAGTCTCCCTACCAATTCAAGTGCTTATAGACATTTTCTACCCCAAAATGCCTAATTCAACCTAAACAGTCTATTACAGAGGTGAAAGATCTATTTGTCTTTTATTTCCAATATAGACACTACTTTCTTGGTGTGAGGAATTGTTCTTCTCCCTCACTGCTTCCAAGATTCTCAACTCCAAGGCTTATAGCCTTCTTGAGCCTGTTATTAGCCCTCCTTTCTGGGTCTAGGGTTCTAATTGCTTGGGACTCAACTTCTTCTACTCTATTTTCACCCCTATCTCTTAAACTGTAACTTGCATACTAGTCAGACTATAGCACAGCTTGCCTAGTACAAGTTCACATGGCCTCTCTCTGATAGCCCAATCACTAACACAAACAAAAACAAAAGAAACAAGGTCTCTGCTTGATAACCCTCCATGACTGTACAAGGAAAATGTAGGGGCATCAAGATAGAGACATCTTGCAAAAATAGAAACAAAAGAACATAAATTAAACTGTCTACTCTACTACAAACCGGATTATACAAGTATTCTATAGACAATATACAAATGGATGCAAACTGTCAATGTTTCTATTATCAAAAGTTTCTCTATTACATTCAACATATCTTAGGCTTCCAACCTCTTCACAGAAATGAATCTGACCTTATATAATTTCTACCCTTGTCCGTTATCAGACGGTTAGGGTTTTTTCCGTTCGTATTGCTCCTTTGCATATATTGAAATATGCTTGCATTCTTTCATCAGCAAGATAATCTATTGTCTTATCGACATACTCATTTGCTTTACCTTCAGCAGGACATTTGCTATCGACCACTTCATAGCTTCTTTCACCGATCTCACTTTTCTCACCGATCGGTCACCTTTCCCTGTCTTCACCGTCACAGCTTTGCTGGTAGTCATCGGCAAGACAATGCCTATCGGCAACATCACATTTCATTCCCCCGATATCCAAGCTTCCTGCCGATGAGTCCAATGTAACCTTTCTTAGTGTTACTTTTGCTTATAGGTGTGACAAACACCATCGGCAAGCTCCAAACTTCTACTGCCGATATACCATCTCTCTCCGATGGAAACTTCCCTTCGCCTTTGTCAGTGTGACCTTTGACATCGGTGAAACCTTTCACCTCTCCTCCAATGCGCCAACTCTCTCTGACGGATAGAATCATCAGCCGGACTTAACTTGTCGATGTGACTTTCTTTGTCTTGCTCTTCGGTGAGACTCTCTCCATCACTCTGACTTTGGGCTTGTCCTCCGATCCTCCATCTCACGCCGAAATCCACATAACGTTAAACTTCTCCTTCGGCAAGACTTACCCTAATGATCCTTCTGTTGCCATGACTCCGACCATCACTATAACATTCACGGTCTCTCCCAATGGCTCTTCTCACACCGAAATGCATAACACAAAACTTCTCCATCAGCCAAACTTTCCTCTTCTTACGCCAATGGTTCCATTTTGAATATGCATAAATTACTTCCCATGCCTTCCTAATTTAAAACCAAAAGCATTACACCAAAATGCGTTATATACACATGGGCTCACTCCAAGCCCCTTGGTGCTCTTGCACCAGCAAATACCCCTACATAGTCACCAAAATGTTATCCTATTTTACTTCTGGTCAAATAGCCTAAGGTTCCATGAATCCTTAATGTGTTTTCCCTTTGATTTACAAGGAAAGAGTTCCCCAAAATGGATAAGTTCCAAAAAACCCTAAGTTTCCCTTATATTTTCTGTGTTTTCAAAGTTTCAAAGTTTGGGCTTCCCCTCTTTGTCATGCCATATTTGTCAGCTCCGAACTCCCGCCTTATTCCTTGTATTTGGTTAAGTGTTTTGTTTTTCGGAGGTTGGGAGTTCTCTCTTCCGTGTTCTTCCTTTTGGAAGGTGGAAGGCTAGAGGTCCACTTACCAAAGCCCGACAAGTAAAATGCTCTAAGTATGTTGGATGTTAGACTTCAAGGGTTTCTCCTTCCCTCTTCCTTTCCCTTTCAGAAGGCTGAAGGTGGAAGGCCTGGCAGCTGAAGTTCAAAAATTTCAACGTTCAAAGAATTCCGCGGTGTGCGGTGATAGTGAAGTGAAATCTGAAGGGAAATGTGTTGGTGCGCAGTGCCGACACATGTCCTAGGCTCGCTGGTTCTAAAATATTCCTAAGTGTTTTAATTATCAGACTTTGAGGGTTTCTTCTTTGTCCTTTTCGGTAGGTGGAAGGTAGAAGGCCTGAAGCCCGATCTCCGTCATTTCCAATGTTCTAAAGTGTTGTGGAGTGCGGATGTCGGGGTTGCTATCTTTTCCCTTTCCATTTGGCGGAAGGTGAAAGATGGAAGGCTCGAAGGCCAAAGTTCGTCAATCTACAAATATTTCTAAGTCTTTTAGAAAGTAGAGGTTGGGAGTTCTCTCTTCTCTCTTCTTCTTTTCTGAAAGAAACAAGCAGAAGGCATGAGGCCTGATCTTTGCTGATTTCATAAAAATCAGCTAAGTGTTGCAGAGGCAGAGGTCAAGTTCTTCTTCTTTCCAAGGAACAATATAACGATGAAGCCCCGACCCCCAAAGTCTGACATTTTCTCTTCTATCAGACTTCAGAGGCTGGCGTTTCTTCTTTCACCTTTCCAAGCCCAAGAGGTGGAAGACCGATCAGAGGAAGTTTGATCTATCGGGGCCTGACCTTTTTGCCTTCCAGGCATATTTTCTACTGTTCCAGACATGATGGGACTGCTTAGTGACTCTCCTGGTCATCATTAATGTTTCTTTAGAGCCTAATTGCTAGTAGAAGATGGATTTCTCATCTCCCCATGCCATTATATCCTCTCTTGCATTAAATCTTTATACTCATGGCATGGGCAAACACTCTTTTTCAGCAGATTTAATTGGCAGAGCCATGTGGGTGCACTCCAAGGACATAGAAATGAGTTATTGTAGTATGGGCAATGTTCTTTCTAGTTGACCTCTCTTTCCACATCCATGGCTACTACAGTTTGATCTAAAAAGCTATATATGCATGTATTGGATATGTATTTTTGTTGGTTGGTCGCTGGGACTCAGATTGAAGCACTTAATGCTTGATCTTGACCTCATGATATTTCCCAGAACTGTATGAATCTGATCAACTGTGTCCTCTTTTGGGCCTCTTTGTCTTCATTTTTAGTTCAACTGTGATGGGAAAGCTATCATTCTGAGTCTCCCTGATCTATATTTAGTTTTTCTATCTTTGTAATGGCTATTTAGCCTCTATGATTAATACAAGCAACTAATTCTACCTCTCATTTCTCTTTCACTGTGTCTATTTGAATGCTTTTCACTCATCTTGTGGATAAAATGGTCCCTTTATAGGTTCTAGTATTCTATTTTGGCCTCTAATGGAGAACTAATGAGTCTGTATTAGTCTATTCAGCCTTTAAAATCATTATTGTGTTATGTTAGCTCCAGCTAAACATACTAAATCTTGGTGCATTGCCCCCTTTTAATTCTCAGTCTCCCTCTCTCCCTTTTCCTTGGTGATCATTAGCATAGGTTTAGTCAATTGTTCTGAACCTTAAGTTTAGAAAGAGGAACCAACCTTCTCTGGAGGTCTAAACTCATTTACAAGGTCCCACACCTTGAGATCAGTCCCATTGTGATTGGAATACTTGAACATGTTTTAAGCAGGGTGCAATTCCACGTGATAACAATTACCAGATGGGATCAAATGGTGGACAAACTAAAGAAGAAGTTCATTCTTGTGGACTATGAGTTAGAGTTGTTGAAGAAGCTGCAAGGATTGAAGCAAGGTAATAAGTCTGTTAAGGAGTATACAGAAGAGTTTTATAAGATTATAATTAGAACAGGCCATGCGAAAGCCAACAAGGAGAAGGTAGCCCATTACATTAATGGGTTGAGGCCAAGTATTCAAGAGGAACTGATCCTGATCAGAGTGACCACCATAGAAGATGCATACCAGTTTGCTCTGAAGGTGGAAGAGAAGCTAAATAAAAGATTTGAAAACAAGTAAAGAAGAAGAGGTCATGGCAAAAGGACTAGTGGAAGATCCTATGGAGGCTAAAATGAAGATCAAAATAAAAGTGAAGAAGCAAGCACTGGTCAAAATCAGAAGGGAGATAATGCCTACCGCTCTCATGACCAAAATAATGGTGAGAAAAGAGGAAGAGGAAAAGGAAGACCTAGACAAGGATCTAGAAGGGGAGGTTTCAAAGGAACCTATTTCCAATTGTGCATATGAGTGTCCGCAACATCAAGGAGGGACAAATAGAAGACCGGAAGGTAATGCACAAGTTGCACATGTAGATGAAGAAGCATGATCTAAGAATTCTAATGATGTTGAAAGGGGAGAAACCCTAGTTGTTAGAAGAACCTTGTTAAATGAGGAGAAAGAACCATACCAGAGGAAGAGTTTATTCCGCACAAGGTACAAGTGTGAAGGTAAGTGTTGTAATGTTATTATTGATAGTGGAAGTACTGATAATCTTTTCTAAAAGGAGATGGTTAATAAGTTGAATTTGACAAGGAGAAGGCATCCACATCCATATCGGATTGCATGGTTTCAGAAGGACCATAGAGCTTTGGTCAATGAGCAGTGTTTAGTCAAGTTCAAGATTGAAGACAAGACTACCATGATGAGGTGTTGTGTGACATCATACCGATGGATGCATGTCAAATGCTATTAGGAAGGCCATGGCAGTATGATAGGTGTGTTGTTCATGATGGCCATGCAAAAACCTATTCCCTGACAAAGGACAAAGTTTGTCATAAGTTGAAACCCTTAAAGGAGGTGGAAGAAAAGGTATGTAGTACTGCTATAATTTGCTTGGTAGATGGCAGGAAATTTTTGGATGGTATGAAGCACGAATGTCATTGCTTTGCATTGATTCCTAAGATCAACTAGGAGAAATGTGAAGATGTACCAGCAAAAGTCTCAGATATGTTGGAAGAATTTCAGGACATTATCTCTGACAATGTACCAGAAGGTTTACAACCAGTGAGAAAGATAAGTCACCAAATGGATTTAATACTAGGAGCTAGTTTGCCAAATAAGGCAGCCTATAGAATGACTCCTATAGAGAATGAAGAGATGAATAGACAAGTTCATGAGCTGTTAAGGAAAGGACTGATAAGAGAAAGCCTAAGTCCATGTGTAGTACCTACAGTACTAGCACCAAAGAAAGATGGGGAGTGGAGAATGCGTACAGATTCTTGAGCCATCAATAAATTTACAATCAAGTACAAATTTCCATTACCAAGGATGGTTGATATTATGGATTGCTTGAGTGGAGCCAAGTACTTTACGAATATTGATTTGAAGAGTGGATATCACCATATTCGAATTAGAGAAGGAGATGAATGGAAGACAACCTTCAAGACTAAGGAGGGCCTGTATGAGTGGTTAGTCATGCCATTTGGGCTAACCAATGCACTGAGCACATTTATGTGGCTCATGAATGAGGTACTAAAAGATTTTTTGGGTAAATTTGTCATTATTTATTTAGATCATATTTTGATTTTTAGTAAGACTTTGGAGGAGCACCTGATGCATGTTTGAAAAGTTTTTGAGAAGTTAAGGGAAGAAAAGTTGTTTATTAATATGAAGAAATGTAGTTTTGTGAAGAATGAGCTGGTGTACCTAGCATTTGTTGTCTCAACTGAGAGTCTTAAAATGGATCTAGAGAACATGAGGGATATCATTGAATAGCATACTCCAAGGAGTGCTATAGAGGTATGATCTTTTCATGGTTTGGCAACTTTTTATATAAAATTTATCAGGAATTTTAGTAGCATTTGTGCACCCCTAATGGATACAATGCGAGGGGATAGAAAAGAGTTTAAATGGACTACAAGAGAAGCCAAGAGTTTCTATACATTGAAGTAGAAAGTCATAGAGCAACCTATTTTGGCACTTTCAAAATTTAACAAGGTATTTCAGGTAGATTGTGATGCTAGTGCAATGCTATAGGAGTTGTTTTGAGTCAAGAAGGTAAGCTCATTGCCTATTTTAGTGAGAAGCTTAATGATGCCAATAAAAAGTATTCTATTTATGATTAGGAGTTTTATGCTATAGTTTAGGCTTTGAAGAAATGGAGACATTATTTGTTTCCAAAAGAGTTTGTTTTATGTACTGATCATCAAGTTTTGCAGTATCTTAATAGTCAAGGAAAGTTAAATCAAAGGCACTAAAAATGGGTTGAATTTTTGCATAGTTATACTTTTCTTTTGAAGCACATGAGTGGGAAGTCCAACAGAGTTGTAGATGCCTTAAGTAGAAGGCAAATTTTGTTTATAGAGATGAAGATAGAGGTTGTTGGGTTCAATGAAATCAAGAATTTATACCCTAAAGATCCAGACTTTGTAGAGGCTTGGAAGGCTTGTTTAGATCCTATTACCCTAGATAGGATAAGATGGTTAGATTATGGAGTGTTGGTAGGACACTTTGGTCGAGATAAGACCATTGCTCTCATTAGTGAGAATTATTATTGGCCACAGTTGCATCAGTATGTGAAGAAATTTATGCAAAGTTTGTTGCAAGTATGGGCCTAACTGGTGTTGTCATTGATGTCAACATACTCAAGTTGCATTAATGAGAAGGACTGGATGAACTGTGTGCTGAGGATATTGAGAAAATCAGTCTCAATCAGGAACAGTGAAGAACAGTGATGATGACAAGGTAAAAGTCCAAGATAGGTTGAGGATCACAAGATACGATTTAAAGGGTTTGTAGATATGAGTCTTGAGATGTTCCTGTCAAGATTTTAGAGGTCCGCATGAAGATCTAAAGAAGTAATGGTCGCTCAAGTAGAACCGGTTCCGACAGATGTTCAGTGGTGATAGAGTGTCATAGATTGGTCCGGTGAGCTCCGGAATTGCATTATCTAATTCTGCGAATTGGAGGGAGTGTTGAAGAAGTCCGTGTGAAGTGACAACTAGATTTGTTCATGGTTTGGAGGTCCGGAAGCACCTTTTTCATTATGACAGTGATGACAGACTGTGTTCTTGAAGTTCTGGATGAAAAAGAGAAGAATTCCAGTAAGCTGATAAAGTGAGGATGTTCTTAGTGTTTTAGGGAAGGTTATGATGATCGCTGGATCATGTCTAGTTCATGTTGGCGGTCCGCATTGAAGTTAGAGTTTGGATTTGATGGATAACCACTGGTTGTTGGTGTTCTTTCTGTGACTGGCCAACTGGATGAATTATACACCTTGCGAAAGATCTTGTGGTTGTTTGCTGACTTAGATGTTTGTTCCTAAGTTGATGTCGTGTATAAATAAGGGATTGTGAAGTCATTTCAAAGTGTGACTGCAAGATGAGTGTGTGGTAGTGAAGAGAAGAACGAAAGGTAGAACAGAAGTTTTTGGGCTTAAATGGAACTGATCCAGGCATGGTAAAGATGTCAATCTCTAGTTCAAGTTTGTGATACTTGTTACTTTGTAGACAATGTGTCTCTTGTAGGCAATGTGCCTCTTGTGAGCAGTATGCTTGGGCAGTGAGCCCTAATTGGCATGTGCCATCAATTTTTCTTATTCTTCTAATAGAGAATAATCCTTGGGTTAATCACCCCGTGGTTTTTCCCTTGACCGGGTTTTCCCCGTCAAAATCTCGGTGTCTCATGTGTTGATGTGTATCTGCTCTGGTGTTTATGCTTTATGCTTTCATGAGTGATTAATTGATATGCTATTAAATAACAAGAGGATTTAAGTGTTTAAATTAGAAGCAAGTTTTGGACAACTGATTCACCCCCCCTCTCAGTTATCTGTCCTGAATCTAACAATTGGTATCCGAGCCAAGTTCCTCTAAAAGAAGCTTAACCACTTGAGGAGAACCAGGATGTCGTCATACAAGAAGGATAGTCCAAAGTTTCATGGAGCCAACTTCTCTCTTTGGAAAGGTCACATGAAATGTCACTTGCAGTGTATGGGAAAGGCGTACTGGTCTATGGTCACAAAAGCATATACACCTCCACAGGGTGGTCCGACAACTCTAAATTAAATCACAGATGCTGAAAACAATCTGCGAACCAAAGAGGCTCTTCTAAGCACATTAACTGACTCAGAGCTCTCAAATATTATTGACCTACCAACTGCCTATGAGATCTAGATCAAACTGGAACTTCTGCATGAAGGAGATGAGTATGTTAAGTGTGCAAGATTGCAGAGTCTAAAAGGAAATTTTTAAAGACTGAAGATGAGAGATGATGAAAATATTACTACCTTTATGCCAAGAGTAAATGAGCTGGTATGTGGAATTAGGAATGCTGGTGGAGTCTTGGATGAAAATGAGATTGTTGGCAAAATTCTCAGATCCCTTCATGCTGCCTACAAAATCAAGGTTGCTGCCATTGATGAATTCAGAGCCCATATAACTGTCACAAGAGACCAATTGGCTGGCAAACTAACTGCATTTGAAATGACTGAGTTTGGAGATGATCCCCCCAAGACTAAATCTGCATTCAAAGCCAGTGCCTCTGTGAAAGGCAAACAAAGATTTGATCCAGGAGAAAACTCTTCAAGGAAGCTGTCATGGTATGATCAAGCAAGAAGAGACATGGAAGTGGAAGAAGCAGAAATAGCTCAACTTGAAGCTCTCATTGCAAAGAGATTGCCAAGAGGATCCGGTAAGTATGAAGGAAAATTACCCTTTAAGTGCTTCAACTACAATAATATTGGTCATTTTGCCTCAAGATGTCCGGAAAGATCTACAAGGTCAAATTCTAACAGACAAAGGTTCCAAAAGAATTGTTATTATGTTCATGAAGAAGATGATAATGAAGGAGTAACAAATATAGGAAACAAATCTGGAAATGAATGGGTGTTTATTTTCATTAAGGAAGAAGATCCAATATCCTCTTAATCTGTCAATCATAAGGTTGTAGAAAGAGCTTTGGCTGCCCAAGTTGAAGAAAAGGATGATTGGGTTATTGACAGTGGATGCTCTCACCATATGACAGGTGACAAGAACAAGTTCTTAGATTTGGAAAGGTATGAAGGAGGAATGGTAAAGCTTGGTGATAATTCTTCTGGTAGAATCAGAGGTAGGGGAACTATTTCTTTTGATGGAAAGAACAAAACTGGTAATGTACTGTATGTTGAAGGATTGAAGCACAATCTTCTCAGTGTTGGATAGTTGGTAGACAAAAGGTTATGATCTCCGGTTCAAGAATGGAAAATACAGGATCTTTGAAAGCTCCAAAACTGAGATTGCATCTGGTACTCAAACAAAAGGTAATATCTTCCATCTAGTTGGTACTAATAAAAGTTGTTTGTTTGTTCAAGTTGATCAGAGTTGGTTAGGGCATAGAAGGATGTGTCATGTAAATTTTAATAACATCATCAAGATAAGCAATACTCAGGTTGTAAGAGATCTTCCAAAATTGGTAAAACCTACAAATAGTTTGTGCAAAGAATGTCATCTAGGTAAACAGAGCAAAGTCTCATTCAAAAGCAAGGATCAGTCCTCTACTAGATTATTGGAATTAGTTCATACTGATCTATGTGGTCTGACAAGAATCAAGAGTATGCAAGGTGATAGATATTTCATGTTACTGACTGATGACCATTCCCGGATGATGTGGGTTACCTTTCTGAAGGAGAAATCATAAGCTTTTGAGAAGTTCAAAATCTTCAAGGCTATGGTAGAGAATCAAACTGGATTAAAACTAAAATGTCTAAGGTCTGATAGAGGTGGTGAATTCACATCCGGTGAATTCATAGATTTTTGCGAGAAGCATGGTATAAAGAGACAGTTATCTACTCCTAGGACTCCACAGTAGAATGGAGTAGTAGAGAGAAAGAACTGGACCATCCAAGAAGCATCCAGGACAATGATGATGGAAGCAAATGTTTCCCAGATGTTTTGGAGAGAAGTTGTTAGCACTGCAATCTATACCCTCAATCAAGTTCAAATCAGAAGCAATACCGGTAAGACTCCTTATTAACTTTGGTTTGGCATTACTCCTAGTGTAAGATATTTCAAAGTCTTTGGTAGCAAATGTTACATCAAAAGAGATGAAGATTTAGGCAAGTTTGATGCTAGAAGTGATGAAGGAATATTCTTGGGTTACTCTACTCAAAGAAAAGCATACCGGTGTTATAACAAGAGACTAAGAAAGATGATAGAAAGTACAAATGTGAAGGTTGATGAAGGAATAGAGAAACCCTCAAGGTTTTATGAGTATGATGAAGATGATCAGAATAATGTTCTAGTTCAAGAAGCTCAATTCTCTCCTAAAAGTTAGATTCAGACTGATCCAATAAATTAGGAAGAAGAGATAGGTCTGAATGAGCTTGATCAAGAAGCAGAAGTGTAAGAGACCCCCAAAGTTCCAAGGTATGTAAGATTGAACCACTCTAAAGATTAGATCATAGGTGACAAAAGCAAAGGTGTGCAAACTAGAAGGAAAATTGCTCAAAATTTAGATGAATATTGTCTGATTTCAAAGATTGAACCTAAGACAATAAATGAAGCCTACAATGATAAAAATTGGACCAAAGCAATGGAGGAAGAGTTGATGCAAATTGAGAAAAATCACACTTGGGATCTTGTTCCTAGACCCCTAAACAAGACTGTGATTGGAACCAAATGGGTCTTCCAGAACAAACTAAATGAAGTTGGTGAAGTAATCAGAAATAAGGCCAAATTAGTCTACAAAGGCTACTCTCAAATAGAAGGGATTGATTTTGAAGAAACCTTTGCTCTGGTGGCAAGAATTGAAGCAGTCAGACTATTTCTTGCATTTGTTGCCTTTAAGGATTTCAAAGTGTATCAGATGGATGTCAAATCTACTTTCCTGAATGGTGACTTAGAAGAAGAAGTGTACATTGAACAACTAGATGGATTTCAGTTATCTGAGCATGGTGATATGGTCTGCAAATTAAAGAAGGCATTGTATGGTCTAAAGCAAGCCCCAAGAGCATGGTATGAGAGGCTGGACAAACATCTTTTGAAGATTGGTTTCAACAAAGGTACTGCTGATAGTAACCTATATTTCAAAATTGATTATGAAAACATCTTGATTGTTGAAGTATTTGTTGATGATATCATCTTTGGAGGAAGAGCCAGTATGTGTAAAACCTTTGCAAATCAAATGAAAAGTGAGTTTGAAATGTCAATGCTCGGTGAAATGAATTTCTTCTTGGGTCTGCAAATTACTCAGATAAAGAAAGGAATCTTTATATCTCAGACCAAATATGTGAAAGAATTGTTGAGGAAATTTGGAATGAAAGATTCAAAGCCAATGAACACTCCCATGTCAACCGGATGTAAGTTGAGCAAAGATGATGACTCTCCTAAGACAGACTAGACCAAGTACAGATCAATGATTGGAGGATTATTGTATCTCACTCAGACTAGACCAGATATAATGCAGGCTGTTGGTCTTGTGGCAAGATTCTAGGCTGATCCCAGAGAATCCCATGTCATGGAAATCAAAAGAATTTTTAGATACTTAAAAGGAATAGTTGAGTATGGTCTATGGTATCCTAGAGATCATAATTTTTCTCTTCATGCATATACAGATGCAGATTGGGCAGGAGATGTGGATGATAGGAAGAGTACAAGTGGAGGAGCATTCTTTTTGGGAAAAAGGTTGATTTCTTGGCTAAACAAGAAATAAGAGGCAATATCCCTGTCTACAACTGAAGCAGAATACATTGCAACAGTAGGAAGTTGCACTCAAGTTTTGTGGATGAAGCAGATGCTAAGAGATATTCAAGTAGAATATGAGGAGCCTATCACAATTTTCTGTGATAATTCAAGTACAATAAATATTTCTAAGAATTCGGTGTTGCATTCTAAGACTAAGCATATATCTATCAAGTTTCACTTTCTGAGAGAGCAAGTGAACAAGGGTGAAGTCAGATTAGAGTATGTGCCCTCCAAGGATCAGCTTGCAGATATTTTTACTAAACCTCTTCCCAAGGACTCTTTTGAGTATCTCAGGGAGAAGTTAGGGGTTATTGCCCCTCTGGTGATGAACTAGGATGCACTAATGTGCTTCAGTCTGGTGGATATCACAGTCATATCTTGTGATCCGGATTGGTGATGGGAAGTTGCTACTTAGGGGGAGCAGCTAGTATGATTTTGATGCGTTAGAATTGCAAGTATGAGCCCTTTGCCATTGATGTCAAAGGGGGAGAGAAGACATGTGAAAAACAAGTAGTTGATGATCAAAGGGGGAGCAGTAAAGGAAGAG
The DNA here is from genome assembly GCA_027924645.1 of Cunninghamia lanceolata. NCBI lineage: Eukaryota > Viridiplantae > Streptophyta > Pinopsida > Cupressales > Cupressaceae > Cunninghamia > Cunninghamia lanceolata. The sequence continues at coordinate 882,260 of BSBN01000286.1, read as the reverse complement.
AAGACATGCGAAGGGTTGTTGCTGTTAGGGGGAGCTATGACAGAAAGGAGAAGTTCTTGTCTTGATGGTTTTTCACATCATATGTTGCCATCAATGACAAAGGGGGAGATTGTTACAAGTATGGGCCTAACCGGTGTTGTCATTGATGTCAACCTACTCAGGTTGCATTAATGAGAAGGACTGGATGAACTGTGTGCTGAGGATATTGAGAAAATCAGTCTCAATCAGGAACAGTGAAGAACAGTGATGATGACAAGGTAAAAGTCCAAGATAGGTTGAGGATCAGAGGATGCGGTTTAAAGGGTTTGTAGATATGAGTCTTGAGATGTTCCTATCAAGATTTCAGAGGTCTACATGAAGATTTGAAGAAGTTATGGTCACTCAAGTAGAACCAGTTCCGACAGATGTTCAGTGGTGACAGAGTGTCATAAATTGGTCCGGTGAGCTCCGGAATTGCATTATCTAATTCTACGGATTGGAGGGAGTGTTGAAGAAGTCAGTGTGAAGTGACAACTAGATTTGTTCATGTTTTGGAGGTCCAGAAGTACCTTTTTCATTATGACAGTGATGACAGACTGTGTTCTTGAAGTTCCGGATGAAGACGAGAAGAATTCCAGTAAGCTGATAAAGTGCGGATGTTCTCGGTGTTTTAGGGAAGGTTATGATGATTGTTGGATCATGTCTAGTTTATGTTGGTAGTCCGCATTGAAGTTAGAGTTTAGATTTGATGGATAACCACCGGTTGTTGGTGTTCTTTCTGTGACTGGCCGACTGGATGAATTATACACCTTGCGAAAGATCTTGTGGTTGTTTGCTGACTTAGATGTTTGTTCCTAAGTTGATGTCATGTATAAATAAGAGATTGTGAAGTCATTTCAAAGTGTGACTGCAAGATGAGTGTGTGGTAGCAAAGAGAAGAGCGAAAGGTAGAACAAAAGTTTTTGGGCTTAAATGGAACTGATCCAGGCATGGTAAAGATGTCAATCTCTAGTTCAAGTTTGTGATACTTGTTACTTTGTAGATAGTGTGTCTCCTGTAGGCAGTGTGCCTCTTGTAAGTAGTGTGCTCGAGTAGTGAGCCCTAATTGGCATGTACCATCTATTTTTCTTATTCTTCTAACAAAGAATAATCCTTGGGTTAATCACCCCATGGTTTTTCCCTTGACCGGGTTTTCCCCGTCAAAATCTCGATGTCTCATGTGTTGATGTGTATCTACTCTGGTGTTTATGCTTTATGCTTTCATGAGTGATTAATTGATATGCTATTAAATAACAAGAGGATTTAAGTGTTTGAATTAGAAGCAAGTTTTGGACAACTGATTCAGCCCCCCCTCTCAGTTGTCTGTCCTGAATCCAACAAAGTTGTAGAGTATGCCAAATGGACAAAGGAGCGAGCTAGAATACTAGGCTATATCAACCATTACCTATACTAGAGGGGCCATGGGAGGATATCAGCATGGACTATGTTCTTGGTTTACCGAGGACACAAAGAGGACATGATTCAATATTTATGGTGGTTGACAAATTTTAAAAGATGACACATTTCATTCTGTGCCAGAAAACTGGTGATGTTCACATTGCAGACTTATTTTTCAGAGAGGTGGTTAGACTACATGGTCTACCAAGGATTATAGTTTCAGATAGAGATGCCAAGTTTGTTGGGTATTTTTGGAGGACCTTATGGAAGAAGTTGAAGACAGAGTTGAAGTTCAGTTTTGCACATCATCTGCAGACTGATGGGCAGATAGAGGTAGTGAATCAAAGTTTGGGAAACTTGTTGAGATGCTTAGTAGGAGATAAGCCAAAGGGATGGGATTTTATATTACCACAGGTAGAGTTTGCTTATAACAATTCTATAAACAGGAGTACTAGTTAATCCCCATTCCAAATTGTATATGGAAGTAGTCCAAGAAATGCATCTAAGTTAAGAAAGATAGATAGAGGAGAGAAGAGTAGTTCTAAGGTTGAAGACTTTGTAGAGAACCTAAAGAGCTTACATGAAGAGGTATGACAACATAATATTAAAATGAATTCTCATACAAGGATAAGGCATGTCAGAAGAAAAAGTTCAAGGAATTCAAGGTTGGTGATGAAGTCATGGTTCACTTAAGGAAAGAAAGGTTCCCAATGGGAACATATAATAAGTTGAAAATAAAATTTGGACCATGCAAGCTACTAAAGAAGCATGACTTAGGAAATGCATATGAGGTAGATTTGCCAAGTGGAATCAACATTTCCCTTATGTTCAACATTGCTGATTTAACAGAGTATCATGAAGGTAGCATAGAGGATGGATCGACAGAGGAATAGTGGAGTATCCTGACATCTACTTCAAAGGAGGAGATAGAAGAAATCTTGGATAGCTGTGTGGGAAGAAGTACTTGAAATAGGAAATATGAAGAATATCTGGTGAAGTGGAAAGGAAGGCTTGTCGAAGATTCTTCCTGGTTGTCTAAGGCAGAGGTTGACCATTTGGGTTTTCCTCGAACACCTGAGATGTCACAAGGTCACTTCTCAAATTACCCTGGGTGTCTGATGCAAGAGAATCCATTGGTGTAATAACAAACTTGCATCACCCAAAAAAAGGATGATTTGTTTTTTGTTCTTTTCAATTTTTGTGTTTTAAAGTACCCATTTTCTTGAATAATGATTCCTGATGCAGAGTGCACAGTGAAAACACTTCTAAACAGGGGTGAATACCCATCAAAACCCACAGTTCAGACATTCTACACTATCGGTGAGACATCATACCATCGGTGAGCTTAAAAACTATTGTGCCGACATACTAATCACCTCGATGACCCTTCGAACCATCCTCAGTCGGTCGGACTTACTCCGTCGACCACCTTGCAACCTATCGCTCCAACCGTTGTAGTCACACTGATGTGAGGTCCAACAACTCTAACTATCAGCAAGAACAATACCATTGGTCATCGTCAACCTTATCTCTCTGATCTCACAACTCTCCCCAATGGATGACCCTTCGTTACTCACTTGTCGGCAAGACTTAATTCGTTGGTGGGATCTTTTACTCTCCTTCCGATGCACCAATGGGCTTCAACTTAGTATATGCTTGGCTTGAATTTCTATTACCAGTGGACTAAAGTTTCTTTACCCTGATTTCACCGTTACGGCCGATCACCGTTTGTATCCAACGAAAGATACATTCTCAACATACATTTGCAATATGCATTCACAATGTACATTCGATGAAACGATACGAAACTTATGCTGATGCACCGATGAACTAACCCGTCAGTAATACTTCTCTCTTATCACCCCGATATGCCACGATCGGCAAGATCACCACTGTCGGCTCAACATCACATTATCTACCCGATGGTGTTGTCACTCTAATATAACTCGTAAATATCAAACAACTTATACAGAAACAAAAAAAAACTCAACAGAAGGAAAATGATCTACTCCTAAGGAAGTCATTCCACTGATTTCAAAGAAATCTCAACCAGTGGAATGCTTTCAATCTACATTCTGCAATTAAACCAAACAGAACTTTTTATTCCTTCTTCTCAGGAAATATACATACAACAATCTTCTCTACCTCTGAGTCTCTTCTTCTTCTCTCCCTCTCTGTCTGTTCATTTTTCTCTCTCTTTTCTTAACGAACACAGACTGACTATATAGACTCATGTTGGTAGTTACATACGATGGAAGGCGAATCGCCCTACAACCACTTTTGCCATTCAGTTACACCCATTCAGTTCAGTTACAATCTTTCATGACACGTATACAGACTCAATGTTATACCACTACTCAGCCAACTATGATTCAATATGGCGTTAAGACCTTACAAACATGATACTTTGGACAGAACAGAATATGCATGGAATCCTCCTGATTCTTAGGTCTTGAGGTGCTCCTGCACCAATTCTGAACCTTCAAAGTTTCTAAAAAGGCTAAGAATACCAAAACTTACCATTTTTAGTAACCCTATATCAGAGGAGTAGTTGGGCCCAAAATTTTTGTCAAAGCTCCAAAATAGTCAAAATTCTTGTTAAATTTTAGCCCAAAATCATGTCTGGATTGCAAGATATTAAAGTTTTCATTTTTGTGGTTTCCTAACAAAGTTTTGGAATCAAATTTGAAGCACTTAGACATCCCTAAATGGCTCAAAAGTTGTCGTAACTAGAGAAGCCAGTTATATCTTGATAGATCTCTTCACAAGATTTCCAACGCATCAAATGGTTCATCAATCAGATGCCCAGTTCAAAAGTTATGGCTCTTGGAAGTTGCACTACCTAGTTTTTCAATTTGAAAATTTGAAAATTATTTCATGGGTGGGAAAAAGGGATAGTTAGGTTCAATTTTGGTGCCCAAATGGGAGTTACACATTTCAAAGAAAGCTGACATTGGGAAAATTACACGAAGTGGTGCTGATGTGTATCTATAGCCCATTTTTGTTAGCTCTGGGGCAGTGGTCAGAGGGAGTTATTGGCACGTCCTATTCATGCGAATCAGGAGGTTAGGAGATATCAAAAGGCTCTGGAAGTTAGATATTTCTATTGTAAGATAGTCTATATTGCTGTAATAAGCAGGCATATGACCCTGGAATTTGTATTTCAGGTTTGCAGCCTTTTACAGGCAAGTTTAATGAAGAAATTTTGAATCAGTTTGCAGATTGCTTAACTAATCTTTCTTGAAATCTTGTTCTTGTCTATTTGAAATCTATAAATTTTTGTTGTATGTGTTTTGGGTGGAGTCCACCCTCATCAATTTGTTTCTATTTTTAATCTTTCAAAAAATGTTCATTTGTTTATGATTTTAGGGTAATGAAGATTTTATGGCATTTCCACTTCCATAAAATCAAATCCTATTTTTGTGAAAATACACTATTTTCATTGAACTAATCCATAGTCTACAAAATCAATCCATGGAATCAATAACCCAAACATAGAATCATATGTGAAAATAACCCGCAATTTGTAAAAAATAAACTACAGTAGTTGAATTATAATTTTTCAAATTTTAGCAGTGATGTGATACTTTTCACCAATGTGATAACTAATAGGCACATTGTCTTTTATGGATGTAGAGTGACTTAGAGATTTGAGCTCTGTGTGTGGGAAACTACCATATGGGTAACCTAAGATTATTGGGATCCCCAAAAGGTAGGATCTTCAACTTTTATCAAGGTAGTGGTAATGAAGTATATGACCAACAAGCACTACTTCAAAACCCTTGGAGTTAGTTTATACAGACCTATGTGGTCCAACCAGGACACAAGGATTACGAGATGAGAGATACTTCATGTTGTTAGTTGATGATTTCTCAAGAATGACATGGGTAACCTTTCTTAAGGATAAATCAGAAGCTTATGAGAGACTTAAGACATTTATATCTATGGTTGAGAAGAAGATTGTTCTAACAATTAAATCCTTAAGATCAGACAAAGGAGGAGAATTCACCTCAAATAAGTTTGTGGAATAATGTGAAAGACATGGCATAAAAAGTCAATATTCTGCACCTAGAACTCCACAGTAGAATGGAGTTGTGGAAAGGAAAAATAGGATAGTAAAAAAGATGGCAAGAACTATGCTAAATGAGGCAAAATTACCTGATGTCTACTGGAGAGATGCAGTACACACAACTGTATATATCTTGAATAGAGTGCAGTTAAGGATAAACACTGATAAGACACAATATGAATTATGGTATGGCAGATTTGCATCTGTCAAATATTTCAAGGTGTTTGGGAGCAGATGCTACATAATGAGAGATGAAGATGGCCTAGGAATCTTTAATTCAAGGTGTGATGAAGGCATATTTCTAGGATATTCTAGTAGATCCAAAGCTTATAAGTGTTACAATAAGAGATTTCATAGAATTGTAGAAAGTGCTAATGTCAAGGTAGATGAGGACCAGCAACATCTAACACATATCAAGGATAGTTGCTCAGAAAGATCAGTGATAACAAAAGAAGAAGAAGATGCTACTATTGAAGAAGAACCTAAAAGAATATCCAGTAAGGCACCTACCAAGTATGTGCAAAAAGATCATCCTAAACAATAAATAATAGGAGACAAGAATGTAGGAGTGCAAACTAGAAGAAAACTGGCAAGGACAGATGTAGAGGTAAACTTCTCATTACTATCTAAGATTGAACTAAGACATTTACTGATGCTAGTGAGGATGAAGGATGGATCAATACAATGGATGAGGAGCTCAGTTAGATAGAGAAAGATCAGACTTGGGAATTGGTTCCAAGACCTACAAATAAGAACATGATAGGTACTAAATGGGTGTTTAAAAACAAGTTGAATGAGGATGGAGAAGTTTTGAGGAACAAGGCACGATTGGTTTGCATAGGATATGCATAGGTTGAAGGCATAGATTTTGAAGAAACTTTTGCACCTGTAGCAAGATTGGAAGCCATTAGGATGTTTCTGGAATTCTCTATTTATAAGAATTTCAAAGTTTACAAAATGGATGTCAAATCTACATTTTTGAATGGAAACCTCAATGAAGAGGTTTACATTGAGAAATTAGAGGGATTTCAATTGTCAAAAAGGGAAGATTATATTTGTAGACTAAAAAATGCTTTGTATGGTTTGAAACAGGCCCCTAGGGCTTGGTATTCTAAGCTAGATAATTACCTCCAGCAGCAAGGATTCAGAAAAGGATGTGTAGGCAACAACTTGTACTTCAAATTAGAAGGTGACCACATGTTGATTGTTGTTGTGTATGTTGATGATATCATTTTTGGTGGTAGTGATGACAAGATGAGCAAGGAATTTGTTGATCAGATGTAGAAAGAGTTTGAAATGACCATGCTTGGAGAACTTTCTTTCTTTCTTGGTTTACAAATATCACAATTAGACCAAGGCATATTTATATCACAAACCAAGTATGCACAGGAAATGCTCAAGAAGTTCAAGATGGAAGATTGTAAGCCTGTAAGTACCCCCATGATGACAGGATGCAATTTGAGCAAGAATGATGAATCACCTGATGCAGATCAGATGATGTATAGATCTATGATAGGTAGGTTACTATACCTAACTGTATCCAGACCAAATATCATGCATGTTGTATGCATGATGGCTAGATTTCAAGTTTATCCTAAGGAATCTCATGTTCAAGTAGTGAAGAGAACCTTTAGATATCTAAAAGGTACTATGGAGTATGGATTATGGTACCCTAGAAATAATGATTTTACTTTGATAGCATATACAGATGCTGATTGGGCAGGAAGTATAGATCACAGGAGAAGAACCAGTGGTGGAGATTTATTCCTTGGTGATAGGTTGGTATCTTGGCTCAACAAGAAGCAAGATTTAGTCACATTGTCCACTGTTGAGGCAGAATATGTTGTTGTTGTTTCATGTTGCACACAAGTTTTATGGATGAAGCACACTTAAGGATATTAAGGTAGAGTTTAATGATCCTATTTCTATTCTTTGTGATAACACAAGTGCAATCAATATCTCAAAGAATCCTATGATGCATTCAAGAACAAAGCACATTTCTATTAAATACCATTTCTTGAGGGAAAGAGTTGCAGGTCAGGAAGACAAGTTGGAGTATGTCAGCACACAACATCAGCTTGCTGATATTTTCATGAGGCCACTTGCCAAGGATACTTTTGAATATATGAGGTAGAAGCTAGGAGTTATTGCTCCTTATTCTCACAAGTAGAAATACAATTGTAACATCTGTCCAGGGAGAGTAGCTCAAAGCATATCTTTCATCCCTATTTGGACAATGGCTACCTCTCAGGGGGAGTATGTAGGTTGACAGCATACTAAATAATCAAAATTTGAGAAGATTTGCAGTAGTTGGTTGATGTTAGGAAAGAGGTTGATTACCTCCCTTTTCCATTGATGTCAAAGGGGGAGAATTAGAGTAAGTGGGAGCAAGTGCAGAAGAGATAGAATAGGGGAGCAAATGTAGAAGAGATAGGATAGCAATAAAAGATAGATTATTCATTGGTTGTCATTGGTTGCCATCAAGGACAAAGGGGGAGATTGTTGAATTATTGTCATTGATGTCAAAGGAAAGTGTTCAAGTGTTGTCATTGACGAGTCTAAGGCCAAAAAGTTAATCAAACTACATGACAGAGTCAACTTACTAATTTTCTATAGTTTGTCAGAATTCAGGGTTTCAATGTTACTCCTTCTAGAGTTCATCAGAGTTTGAGGTTTTAGCCCTACTCATTCTGTATGTTGAAGAGATAAGAAAGGCCTGAAAAGGAAGGCCTGATTGCAAAGCTTCAAAAAAGTGTAAAGAAATCAAAGTTCAGAGTTTCAGCCTTACTCCTCCTTATCGAGGAAAGAAGGAAGGCCCGATTGCAAAGTTTTGATTTTGTCTAAGACAATCAAAGATCAGAGTTTGGATTTGTTCTTTGTTCCATTCTCAAAGAGGAAGGTGGAAGATAGAATGCTCGAGGAGTGAAGTTCAGAAAAGCTAAGGAAATACATTTGAAAACCTAATGAACGTATTCCACCATTCCACAATGCAAATTACAAAGGAGTAAAGCATACCTGCAGAACCGTGGAAAGGTGACACATGGACTACTATGTACCTAGGTATGTGATGTATGGGTCCCACTAAGCTTATGTGGCCAATTCTAGTGTTTTTTGCCATTCTGCAGAACACATTTTGAAAGGGGCAAACCCTCCTACAGAACTGTAAAAAGGGTACCACATGGATACTCCACAAAGGAAAAAGGCCAAAAGTCTGATGCCCGATAAAGAAGAGGAAAAACATAAAGCCCGACACCTAATAGACTTACAAAGGAAGAATATAACAGGATCAGAGGTAATCTTATAGCTCTTCCATGAAGGAAGGTGGTAGCTCAGGAGCCCAATCTCTGAAACTCTGCAGATTTAGTTTTTGTAATAGAAGAAGCTACAGAGTGTGGATTTTTAGGATTCAATGCTCAAAGATCGAGGTGACCAGTTGACCAAATGGCTAGATCAGTTGAAGGTTTTGTTGGATAGTTGTTGTCATGATCTTGACAACTTTTAGTTCTCCCCAACATGTTACGGTTATGTAGCTGCTTTGATTCAGATGATCTTCTATTGGTGTTTCAGTTCGAATCATATGGGACATGTGTTGGATTTCCATTAGTTTTTTATAGATTAAAGGGGTTGTTGAGAATTCCTTGTGCATTTTCTTCTCAAGAAAATGTTAAATATGGCGGGCTGTGCTGTATTGAAGAATAGTTCAGAGAGTTGTTATGTGCGCGTATGAAATGCGATTATGTTAATGAGAACATAGAGTGTCTGGGTGAGTTGAGTGAGAAGAGAAGACTATGTATGAATTGAATAGGTGCATTTGAGGTTTGTGTAGAACCAAATGTCTGCATATTTGAATTTGTAAAGATTCAGAGGTTGGTGCCTCTTGTGGACTAAGTGGGTGCTCAGTTCAGGGGATTGTAGTCTCCTTAGAGTTGGAGCTCTTAAATCAGGGGTTCGGTGACTCCTTAAGGTGGGTGCCCTTAAAACATTGTAATAAATGGTTTATTATGTGAGGATGGATTAGGATAGTAGAACCTAGCAGCATTTTCTCACCATGGTTTTTCCCATCCTTGGGTTTTCCATGTATATCTGGTGTTCATGTCTGTATGATCTCTTACTGTTCTTTCTTAAGCACTAAAAGTTATTCTGGGTCTGCTTTCTAGAGATTAGAAGTTTTTAAGTATTTTTGATCTACTGATTCACCCCCGCTCTTTATAGATTGGGTGTGTTCTAATAATAATCTACATAGGGTTATAGTTAAAGGGGGATTTGATGTGAGGTTCATAACACTACTCTAGTGTTAGGAGTGTGAGCATATATGCATGAGCTAACCCCATAGACTACTAGTAGAGATGTCTAATGAGATACCATGGGCACTTAGATGGGATAAACAAGGTTGATGAAGATGGCATGAGGGGAGGACCTTTGATGATTGGAGATGGATGTTTGACCACTTAAGGCTAGACATGATCATCCAAATTACATATAAAAGTATGAGGGAATGAACTAAGAACCAAATATATCTAGGCAAGATACACTGGTCCTAATGGTTTACAAGATGATGACCCATAATGTTGGTAGAGAGGTTCCATTATGAGTAGGAACAATGTTAGTTTGGGTTGTACAAAACTGTCATGCCTAAGACACACATATATAGACAACATTAAATATCATTATTCAAGGGGGGGGAGATAACCATACAATAATTTTAGATAGAGGCAGCCACATATGACTTTGAGGTAGATGAGCATGCATGTATATTATTTATATAAAGAATTTTGGAGGAGAGCACACCCAACATCATTGTATCCACTAGTGGAGGGAGTTGTAGGAGATGTAGCAAGAGGAATAGTAGAGGAGCCACCCCTACCTATAAGAGTAGAGGATGAGGGTATGGAGATGGATAAGCAGAGGGCCCTACAACAATAGCTGTCAAGATGATGATTCAAAATATGATAACCTATGTATATGATTGATAATGTTAAAGATTTTTATATTACCATGTAAATATAATAAAGATATCTAAAATCAATATGAAATATGACATGCAAGCAAAATGCTAGAGTGGATAGGCATGATCTCACTATAGTGGATTATTTAGCATGATATGTACCTACAATGTTAATGATAGATAGAGAGATTATGACCATGTTGGCAACTTTGCCCCACTATTTGATCCCATAAGTAAGGCATAGTTGCTTTATTCACATCCATAGCCAAGTGTGCTATGTGACAAGATAATATGGATAGAGCATGGATGAAGATCAATATATACAACTAGAGTGAGATGGATCACATAAAGATAGAGAGAGATTGTGTATGTAGATAGACATGCTATTGGTAGAACTTGAGGCTATGCAAGTGCTAAGAAATATTCTATGGGGAAATAAGGACACCCTATTGGCTAAGATGTACAAATCATAAAGGGGATCTAGCATAAGAATAATAATGATAGCTTATGCCTCCAATTGTTGCATATGTGGTGGGCACAACCATCTTCCAAGAGTACAAACATCGTAGGTCAAGGTAATGAGGTTACATGGGAAGGAGTGTTGACTACAAATCATAAAGATAGTTTCTATCTAGTCAATCAAGGAATAGATTAATAATTGTAACAATGAGAGTTTATACCACACTTATGTTCCAAATAATATCATTTTAACTTTCAAGTTAGGTCATTGTGTTTTTTCACGTAGTGAAGGAAAGTTGATATTAATCTTATTTCATAGAAGCTATCTAGTTGTATTCAGTAATTGTTGAATTTATGTTTATAATTTCCTAAAGTAAATTGAAAGTAGATTGTTTTGAGAAAACGTTGTACTAGAAAAATCTAAATATTTAAATTGTATCTTTGAATGAAATTTAACTCTCTCCACGTCATGAAATCATGTGATGTTCATTTGTTTAACTATTTCCTATTAATGTGGATCTATTTGTCTCTAATTTAGCCAATAGCTAGCATTTGTTAATGGTATTCCATCAAATCGTTGTTTAAAACTAAATACTAGTTTTTGTTTATCTAATAGAAAGTTGTGCTCATTAATGATTGAATTATTTATTCTCCTTAATTTGGAAATATTGTTGCAAGTCTTGAGTGTTGATAGTTTGGTGCTTGCATCCAAGACAAAAACATAGTCTATTAGATATTTACATTTATGCAAAATCCCACATGAAATCTTGTATAGTGTGGATACTTGTAAATTCTATTAGTTTTAGGTTTATTTAGATCTCAAAGAGCTTCCCCTTAAAATTTGAATAAAAATTCTAATATATGTGTTTTTTTATTTGTGTTGTATAGAAATAGACAAATTAAAGCACTAATACTTTCCAAATCTTGTTTGCATTGAACTATGGGACTATGTTTTAGCCAACAGAAAGGTGGCCCGTCATCATGTTTAGGTTAGATTCTTTCATTCATAAAATCATAAAATCTTGCTTGTGAATCAAGAGCTGATACAAATCGTGTACTCATACTTGAGGCAAAAAGACAATCATATAGTTATTTTATTCATGAAATTCCCCTAGAAGAGAATATTGCATAGTGTTTATATCTATATATTTTATCTATAGCTTAGTGTCTAGGGTAGTTTAGATCTCAAGAAGCTTCCCTTAAAATTTGAAGATAAAATTTACCTCTTACACTATTTCAATTCAAGAGACAAATTAAAATGCTAATTTAGAAACAAAGCTTCTTCCCTTAGCAAGATCTCTTGGCCGAGATTGTAATCTTTAAATATATGCCACCATTGATAGTGTTATATCCCCAATTTTTGTCTTGCTATACTTTTACTTTTTACGTGGACATAAGTAAATTTATTATGATGTTTAGATTAATGACAAGGAAAAACATGGATTATATTGAAATTTATTTATAAAATTGTGGGAATGATTATGTTATTATCGATTTATTATTCGTATTATTAGATTTGATCTATTATTGGATAATGATGCACTGATCATAATTTCTTTGGTAACAAGTTTGATACAGGTTTATAGGTTTTCAGATGACTCTCAGTGAAAAGAGAGATATAGTATCTTTCTAGGAGAGAGATATAGACCTCGGGTTATGAGTGGTTTATTTACCAAATCAGGTAGAAGTGTTTAACAAAAATCTGAACCAATGTGTCATAAGAGGTAAGTCTTGTCTTGTCAGTTTACTTCTGAACCTAATCAACAGGTAGTCAATATTGTTTTCAAATCTTTCTATGTCGTAGTAAGTCGTCTTAGTCATTCATAACATTAACGACGTCGTTTGAGTTTGATTTGTGACTATTTATGTTTAACATAAATATTACGATGTTATTGTTGTAAAATGGTTATCATATTATTATTAAATCCCTTGAGGTGTTATAAATGATTCTTAACGTTAAGACGTTTTCGTCGAGTTAAGAATACACGATTATTGCCGATGGATTGTGATGGGGAGACAAGCTCAACCCAACCACATTATCTATAATTCCTTGTTTAAATATTATTATTTTTATTGATTAAACTGTGATTATCTAATATAGTGGTGATGTTATAAGAAGTATATTTGATGTAATCAAATATATAAATGTCTTAGCATCGTAAGAGGATAATACCTCTTAATGAGTTGATAGTATTGTAGGAGCCGTAGGCTAAAATATAGTAGAGTCTTCATTAGTGTTAGTGGTGGATCGAAACACATGTTTTGATCATTAAAAGATCAGTTATATATTTTAATAAGTGTTGGCCTCATCCTTATGGGATGACTGTGTTTAAAAACTTCCCAACTGAATGAACCATATGGCAGCCTTCCACAATCAACATGTGGACTTTTGCTTAAAAATTTATTTTAGTTAAAGACTAAGTCACCAAGGACTATTTAGATGTCATTAAGTTTGCAACAGAATCACTGTTGAGGTGCGAAATAAGGCAACTCTCTAGGAGTTGTGCCTGGGTCATAACTATTAACAACTCAGTTGAGCCATGGTATCCATATATATTAACAAGGTTAAAACTTGAGAAGAGGGCACATAGGCAGGGAGGATCGAATGTATGCAGAGAGAAGTATAGTGGCTGGAATAAAGAGGGAATACGCAGTCAAGAGGCATCGACCCTGTGTCTTATTTTGCACATCTCTACCAACTCAAGTTCATCCATTATTAGGTATTTCTTAGTCCATGTAACCATGAGGAAATTGAATAGTTCCTTTTAGACTAAACATCGTTGTATTATGGGCGATTATATGAGTTTGCCAGTGAGGTTAAACCTCCTGTATTTATGGTGTAATAGTCAAAAACTATTATGTGTTAACTTAGGAAAATACAAATAACATTTGAAGTAAGCTATGTCAATCTATCTCTGTAATCAATGAGGCAATGAATGCAAATCATATGGTTGATACTTGATAATTCAAGTGAGTAGTTTGTTACAGTATACTACATCGACCATTTGCATATTCGTTTATAAATCGATAATCATATCAATGCATAGAATGGAGGATAAAAGACCATCATAGTAAGAGATTATTGTAGATGTTATTGGCCTTGAAAATAGTTCTCTTATCGAATAAGTTTGTAGCAAGTCAATGGAATGATTGTGAGTTAACCAAACAATAGGCTTTTGAATATTGAAGAAATGAATGAACCTTGTTTTCATACTCTCAACTTGAACTGTATAGTATTGAGGTTATAATGATTTAACATATTGTCTTGTATAGGCTATATATATGCATAACGGATAATGTTATCTAACCATGAGAACTATATTCATAAGAATCATTAGTAAACTTTTGTATCATATCAAATGATAGTAACCTAGAGATACTATGGAAGATGGAATAAGGTTTTTATGAGAATCCCATTAAAGACTATTTGTTCTTATTATTCATGTTATCCTTGAAGAGATCCAATACAATGGAGTAGGCTAAGTCTACTAGAGAATGACCTTGTAGGGATATATATTCAGGGTATGTTTTGTTTATAACACATTATCAAAGTTATTCTACGTTCCTTTGTATAGGAGATATTATCTATTTAAGAACTATAGTATTCTTAACCTTGGTTGAGTTAATCAGGGGTTATTTGCGAATCTAGAACTCCTAGATATAAGATATGGTTATATTGTTATATCATATTAAAAAAGGATATTAGGAAAACCCTAGAGTCGATTACAAACCAATTGAATGGTTATGTCATATAGACTTATTTAAGTCAAAAGGTATTATTATTATGACTCATAGATTAAACTATTACATGATTAGGGTTGGTAAGAGATTTAAACTGCAAGAATATGACAGCATCCAAGTTGAGTAGGGGTGGGTGAACACAACAACTACGTTCATTATGAACGATATTGATATTAAAAACTTTGGCCAAAGTAATGCATTTGTTTTCTACATTCATTATCGGTTCACTGTATTCAGATTGCTCATCCTATCAGAAATCATACTTAGCTAGAGGGTATCTAGGGTTGTATGGTTGATAGAGTTGAGTAGAATACAACACTATGTACTCAAGAAAGACAAATTACCATTGGTCACCTAAGGTCTATATCCCTCGTGAAGGGTAAGGCCACTTCCTATGTGGAAGATGTGTGGGAGACCGCCGATCTATGGATGGAGGTAAATCACTAGAAAGATATTCTCTCTCCAAGCAGGAAACATGCCAGGACTTGTGATAAAGATGTCAAATATTTAGAACTAGTGTTTATTCCAAAATTTGTATATGTAATGGATTTACATTTGTAAACATTGTAAATAAGAAAGACAATATGGTTTATTGTATTTTGTAAAAAAAGAAATCTTGTAATTGTAGTTACTTGATTTTATGTTGAATAAAAGAAAATTTTTCTCTATCTCATTTTTACCTTGTTGATTTACTCTATGGTAAATTTCTGGTTTTACTGTGTTTTTAGAACGTGGATATTACAGATAGGAACTTCAAGCAAGGTCATGAAGAAGACCATAGATGGTAAAGAGTAGGGGCATTGGACAATAAGAGTTTATGATAGTGAAAGATAGATACCAACTAATTAATATAATGGATAGGTCACAACATTAAGGAAGATAATATGTTTCAATTTAAGATAGCGTGTATCCTCCACTAACAAGAAAATAAATTTTAGTTGGAATGTGATGAAAAATGTAGAGTCCAAGAGGTTGGAATCAAAATAATGATATGCATGTAAACAAGAGAAGAGAGTTTCAAAGAATTTTAATGAACAATAGTAAGAAGATTTATGTGACACCCCATCTAAGCTACCAAAAAAGAGACCTAATATATATATTTTTAAAATTACAATTTAACCTCTATTAATTTATCTATAATAGGGAAACACAATCTGTTAACAATAATAATTTCTTTTGGAAAATCATTTTGAGCTTCTCATGAAGTAACATTATGGGTTTCTTAGAGGTGAGAGTAGCATCGAGCTCAAGAATTTATAGCCAAAGTTATTTGGTTCAAACAATCATACCAATCTCTAGACACCCAAAATTGTCCACTTGTCACAATGTTGCATCACTTAGGCATTTGATAGCATTTTTGCCCTAATCAACCCATATCATTACCAAATCTACCATTTTCCTCTTTTAAATTAAATAAATATAACATTTATTTAATTTAATCCCATCTCTTTTACCATTATTAAATAAATAAATTTTAATTTATTTATTTAATCCCTTTCCTCTTAAATAAAATAAAATAAATCTTTTATTTTATTTTTATTTATCATTTTATCCTTATATTCCTTATAATTTAAATAATATTAAATTATTTAAATTATTTACCTACCTTCCATATCTATATTTTGAGATGACTTAACTCATCTCTTCCACCTTCCAATTTCTTCTCCTGTCATCACTCCACTCATTTTTCTCACTTTCTATTTATCTCTTGAGATGACTCAACCACTTTCTAATTCATCTCCCAAATCACTCACCCACTTCCATCTCCAACTCAACTCACCCACTTTCCATTTCCTTTTCCAAGTTGCACAAAGCAACTTTCCAATTCAATCATCACTTGCAAAATTGGAAGCTTTATCCTTCCATTTTCTTATCTTGCTTATAAATTGATCCATTTTCATGCCATTTGTTATGGATGAATCTTTGAAGCACCATCATTCTACTAAATTGTTCCCTCATCCATCAATCTTCCATCATCAATCTATCTTCCTTTCATCCATCAAATCTCCTATCATGGTTATGCTGCATAACGCGAAGCAATCAACAAAATAAAACAAGGAATCTAACGACCCAAGTGAAATTGTTTCAATTTGCATGTCTTTTAGTTTTTTTTGGGTTTTGATTTCTTGGGTGTTGGGTTGAATCTATCTTGTTTGCTTGATCTAGTAAATTTCCACCCTACATAAAATGGCACGCCCGGTGGGACCGAATCACTAAGTTTTTGTAGGTTTTCACTTTAAAAATTTGCATGTTTTCTAACCCTCATATTGCAAGTTTTGCATTTTTCTATCAAACATGAACTCCTAGGCTTAAACCAACCTCACCATTGCGTCCAGGGGGCCGTTTCCATGAAAAATGAGTATAAATTTGCCTAGTTTTCGTGAAAAAATGTGCATTTGGTGAAGAAAATAGCATTCAGTCTACAGAAAACTGCCTTTGCACAGCAGCCAGTTGCATTTGGTAAGTAGCCAGTTGCATTTGGTAAGCAGCCAGTCACATTTGGTAAGTAGCTAGTCACATTTGGTTAGCAGCCAGTCACCTTTGGTTAGCAGCCAGTCGCCATTGGTTTTCAAGCATCCGAGCGCATGAGGTTAGGGTTTGAACGCCTTTGAACAATAGAAGGTCACCTCTGGTCAATAGGGGGTTACATATGCAAAGAAGGTAATTTCCTGTGGTAAGATTTGAGTTGCACCTAGTTGTTTCTGAATCGCCTTTGGTTTTCATATACGCTTATGGTTTTTGATGCATAGAATAATGGTTTTTTTTTGGGATCTGATGGCCTCTTTGTGTAGTTTGTCTCCCTCACTTATCGAAGACCGGTGTTCCAAAACATGCTAATATTTTCTGTAGGTCTAGTGGTCCAAGTTTATAAACAAATTTTTCATATTAGAATAGGCACACTTAAGTTTGGTGCTTTAAAATGAACTTTCACATAGTTTAATTTGGGGATAAATGAACAAGTTGTCTTCTTCATGTCTATTTTTAGTTTTTTCGTTTGCTTGTCCTGTCTAATTGTCACCCAAGGTAGCAACATAAGTATCCTCTCCCCCTGCCTAACCAACAGATCTGGGGTGTAAGAGAATGTGTTACTAACTTTTAGGCCAGCCTACCTTCCCACTGTGAGAAGGGGATGACCCGGGCAGAAATAGGTCAAAGCTACGCCATTTCAATCCACTTGATAAATAATACATTTGCATCGAAAGTCACAAGCGACGGGTGATGTTTAGCTATACTGACAGCCAACCTCCCCTAAAACCCCATAGAGCATAACCTCTTTGGGCTGGGAGACTCCATAACGGAGAGTAGCGCTGCCATATGTATAGCCACCCGAACGGAAACCCTTACTAAAAACCTTGTCTTAGTGGCCAAAAACCCCTATCTGTTGGTACAATAGGAAACTCTGATAGCCGTCCCACATTTTCGTGGCTTGTGGCAGAGATAGCAAAGTATCATAAGGTTTGCAAGCCTTGTAGACTTGGAACTTGGTGTGCCTGAGAAGAGAGTGCACTGTAAGGGGGAGCTCATGTCCCAAGTTCCTGGAGCTATACACCATAAGTAGCCGCAGCTGGGTAAAACCAAGTGAGAACCCAACAGGTATTTTCCTTGCCTAGCCTAGGGTGTACACATTGATCACTATGTTTGGTGTGCATGCATGTTTATGTGATATCTTGTGTTTGATATTGCCACATCATCCTCAATCCATTTCATCCAATCCTTCCAAATCAGATCATCCTTCTCATCCTATCATTCTTTTCATCCAATCAACCATATCATAATCGACCCAAGTCATCTAACCACACCATTCTACACCATCCCATATAGTTTGACCATATCATATCATTGGACTTATTGAGCCCTACATCCTTTTTGAGACTCTACGTCAGCTATCCAACATCGATCTAGTCAACCAACCTTGTCCTTTGGCTTTGGTCCTTATCTAGCATTTGATCATATCAGCATTATCAACCAACCTTGTCTACCCTTGAGTTCATGAGTCTAGCTCTTGGGAGATAATCTTTTCCAATACCAACTGATCAAACCAACCCAATTAATCGACCAAGCCAATCCAATCAATCAATCAAGAAAACCACTCAATCCAAGATTCTCAACTTTGTCACATAAGTCCAACCCACATCATCTTCCACCATGCCAACCTTAGAGGACATAGTGCAAGAGATCGTTCACATCCTTCACCAAGCACCAAAACCCCTAAGCCAACAATGATTCAGAGGGTGTTGGAGTCCAGGACAACACTGAGAGGGGGGGTGAATCAGTGTTGAATAAATTTTAACTTTTTGCAAACTTTATCTTTCCAAGACAAATAGAGATGAGGACATTAATAGTTTGTTGAGTTTATATGCACAAGACTTATAATAAAGAATGTAAACAAAAACTCATGATAAATGATTAATATGCACACACATAGATGAAATCAATGAGAAGCATGACACAAGCTTTTTACCAAGTGGAAAACCCTCAAGGGTAGAAAAACCACTCATGAAGTGCCTCACTGGCTTAACTTTCAAAACTTCTTACAAAAGCCTCACTGGCTGAATATTATGTCTCACTGACAATTGACAAGTCTCACTAACCTACAAGCCTCACTGGCATACTATGTCTCACTGGCAACAATGTTTAGAAGCACCAACTTCAAGGAGCACCAACCCCTAATACATACTTAAATTAAAACCAAGAATTCAGAAGGTTTCTCTGTTTCAATACAAATCACTTCTTTCACATGTGTCTGTCATATCACCATACTTCTCATCAGCTCAAATCACATACAAAATTTATCATCTATATTTTCTCTTTAAGAGGATATTCAAAATTTATTCAACCCTGTATGCAAATCCACTAAAACAACAACTTCAATGTTCTTGCAAAACCATTATTCAAGATGACTTTTCATAGTTTGTCTTCTCTCTACAATTATTTCAATCCTTGATATTCTTGCATCTGCAAAAATGGTCTCTTCAAATTCTCTGTCCTGCAAATTTCTCTTCTTCAATGATTTTTTTTTTCCTCATGCAAAATAAAATCTCTTTATAAAGTGGATCATTTTGCATTTATCATCTTAAAAAAATCTCTTCAATATTTTGTGTCTTCAATCAAAATTCTCTGTCAACCCCTTCAACTTCAATCTGTAAAAATGACTCTTCACCAAATTGTCAATCTACAAAGAATAAATCAAACTTCTCTACAATAAAAAATCTTCTACCCTTCGAGAGAATAAAATCTCTTTCAATCATGATTTTCATCTGTAAAAAAATAAAATTATATACATGCAAAAACAATCAAATTCTTCTTTCTCTTCATTTTCATCTTCTTAAACAAAAATTCTTTGCATCCATGAAGAGAAAAAAAATCTTCTTCAAAAAGATCATCTCCACCATCTGAAAAATAACCCTTGATATCAAACCTGTTCATCTTCTCCAAAAAGATATCCATAAGATCTTCAATTCATTTTGCCCCTTAAAAATTTCTCAATAATACTTTAATAACCCTTTAATTTCTGCATAGAAAAAATTTCAATAATTTCTTTCAAAATAAAAAAATAGCTCCCATAAAAATTTCCAACTCCTTTCATCTTCCTTGCTCTCTGCAAATATGTGCATAAAAAAAAACATTCTTCTGCCCTTAAAAAAATTTCTGGGATCCTCTTCATCTTCATTTTTCAAAACCCCTTTGATCACATACATGTGATTCATCAAGCCCTATATCAAATAATGCCTTTGAAATATTACTACTCTGATCCCATCAACTTTCACTATGAAGAATCTGCATCATCAACTCAACACTCTTGGAGAAATATCAACATCATATAATGAAATTCTTAAAAATCTGAATATGAAGAACACTGAAGACAACCTTACTCAGTATTTGCATCCTTTGTTCAAGAACAATGAAGATATCAAAACCACATGAATAATGAAAGCATCCTAATCAATATTAGCATGAAGACATAATCAATATCAATATCATCTGAACCACATCTGAGTTCTCCTCAACCATAAGAAGACCAATTGTGAGTTTTCTTGGTAGCACATTATTAAGAATTGCATCTTGATCATTCTGATCATGAACCTAAATAGTGAACATACTATCAACTTCAAAAACACCATGAAGGCCAAACCTGTGAAGATCAAGAATATAAGTCCAACACAAACAAGTCATGTGATCATGAAAGAATGAACCAATATGAACACCAAACAAGTTAGAATACCATACTATGGAGAACACCATACTAAGACAAACATGAATATACCCTTGATCCTGATGATATGAACAACTCCTGTCAATACCAACACCTTTTTGACATCAATGACAATCTACTTTCATTAGAGGGTCCATCGCATAATTCAACAACTTCAACTTCAAGCAGGCCAATCACCTCACATGTAACATCTCATAGCACAGGCCCAACACCTCATACAAATACATCATCATCCCTTATCCATTCAACACCAAACAATTCCACCTCATTCCTATGTGGCATCCCCCTCATTATCCTATCAACCTAATCCATCCACATGTCAAATTAATTCCATATCGACTTATCCAGCATCATATCAATCTAATCCACCCATTTATCAAGTCCATGTCACATCACCTAATCCCACTTCATCCCCCTATCAAGTCCATTCCATGTCACCTTATCCCACACCTTTCCATAATAATGCCACATCAACCTATCCGCTTTCATGCCAATCTTATCTACTCACATGTCAAACTAATGCCACATCACCATATCCTACTTATTCCAACATCAATCAATATCCACAATAATCCATATCACAAAATCTTCCACCTACATATCCTACCATCCCACCTCATCATCAAACCTATCCACAAGGCAACCAAGAAGCACATGCAAGTCCAAATGGCCCTATGTATATAAACCAAGCAAGTCCAAGTTCACTTTTGCAACAAGCACCATTGATAGACCCAAGTCCACCTATGCAAGACTTAATATCCTTTAACAAGGGAAAAATTGATCTAGAGCAAGCATCTTATGAGCATCCTCCATCACCATCTGATCACATGCCAAAACATGAGTCAACTAGTCCTCTCCCAACACCTTCATGTCAACCTTCTCATCCATCAAGTTCTCCAAAAAGGATCCATTAGAGATGACCCTACAAAAATTAGTCTAAGAAAATTTGATTGAGCTGCCACTGATAACATCCTTTGAAGAAATCTACTTTAAATCCCATTGGTATAAAGATGATGAATATTGTGCATACCATAGGTGTAAGGGCCATCTCATATCCACTTGTACAAAATTCAAAAGATTGATCAAGAGCCTAGAATATTGTGGCAAGATTGGGTTAGATAAAACCAATCCATCTAATCCTTGTATCCTTCCATCTAGCCCAAGTCCTAGCCCATCTAATCCCACTATCCATCTCACAAGCCCTAATCTAATTAGCCTTCTGCCTAATCACAATCATGAGCCTTCAGCTCCCATCGACCCTCCACCTACAAAGGATGTGATTCAAGGACTACTAGCAAGGAATAAACAATCCCCATGTTAGGCACCCATCGATGAGCCTACCAAAGAACCTTTGAATGCTATGTCCGCTTCTACAACCCCATCATGTGGTTCACAACCCCTTGAGCATATTGAAAATTTTCTTCCCGTGAGCTCATTACCCTCTCATGTTGTTGACCAAGAACTTAGCCAAGAGTCATCCCCTTCCATTCAAGCAACCCAAGAGGTATGTCAAGGAAATAATCCTAAGCATGTGGAAACACTAACTACCTATCTAAGTCAAGATCAAATTCCTTACATTCCACTCATGCAACCCATCCATAACATTTACCTCTTCCATGATCAAGATGATACCTATGAAAAAGCTATCCATGAGCACCTTGATCTTATCAATAATCCTATACCCATCCCTGAGCAAGATATCCAAACTGCTCCTATCTATCCTCCATCTAGCCCTAATGTGCAAGCTTCCACTTCCCGTGATGAGACATGTGCCTCCCAAGAACACATAAGCATAGAAGATCAAATTGTCACCTTGGATCATGATGAGCAAAAGCAAGATCCTAATGATCCTCCATCACCTACTATCGACCCTATAGCAACTCACCATCATGTCCTATTAGTCTATCCATCTTTATCCATGAGTGTTCCTCCTT
Source organism: Cunninghamia lanceolata (assembly GCA_027924645.1). Classification (NCBI taxonomy): domain Eukaryota; kingdom Viridiplantae; phylum Streptophyta; class Pinopsida; order Cupressales; family Cupressaceae; genus Cunninghamia; species Cunninghamia lanceolata. The sequence continues at coordinate 859,482 of BSBN01000286.1, read as the reverse complement.
AGAACACCACCAACCATTATCCTCTATCTCACCTTCTCCATCCAATAAGGAGCTTGTGTCTAGTGTTCCACCTACACCTAGTCCCATTGTCGATCACATCCTCTAAAACATGAACTATCAAGGTAAAGGCCTAGGCCTTCTTGAACAAGGTGTTTTGGAGCCCATCCATGTCAAAGTCCCTCCTCCGCGCTCATTTGGCCTTGGATACACACCTCAGGGTCAACATTCTAACGATGTTGGTACTTCCTCCATCCCTCTTAAGTCCACCACTTCCTACCATAAATCCCATCATACTCTAAAAATATATGTTGCCATTCTACCTCCCTCATCTTACAAATCGCACAAGGATGTGACCATACACCTTCCACCATCCACTTTGCCTCCTCTTCTTCCAACTCCTAATATCCCTCCATTGAACCTACCTCCACTACTTCCAACACCTTATCCATCCATCCATAAATCCTCTAAAAATCCCAATCATGGCCAACAAATGCACACATTGTCTAAACAAGACGCTTCCACCAATCCCACTTCCATCATACCCATGGGATTCAAAAGAAAAAATTTGGATGCCAACACTCATAAAGCCAAAAATCCTACAAATCCTAATGCCTTAGGGTACAAAATCCAAGAATCAAAGAAACATCCATCTCAAAAGCTGCATACACCCACACACCTCAAAGCAAAAATGAAAAGGGTGTGGGTCCCTAAGCAACAAGCAATTACCTCAAAAGTTGCACAAAAGCCACATATATCCCAACCCATACCTCCACAAGCAAAGTCAAAAATTAGAATGGTATGGGTCCCTAAGAAACAAGCCATCAAGTCAAATGAGGCATCCACCTCTCGTGAATCCCAACCATCTCTTCCCCTCCACTCCATTCAAATATATCCAATTCCTCCATCCCACATGAAAAGAAAAAATCATAAAAATACTGAGTCTATGTGGGTCCCTAAATGCTTACATCATCCATCTCCTAAGAAAATAACCCCATTGCTTCCTACACCACCATCCAACCAAAAGCTTCAACATTTATCACGGTGTGTGCAGCTGTTGGTCATGATTCCTCTCCATCCCACAATTCCATTGACCTCCATCTGCCCATCCTTCAACCAATATCCTACATATCTTCCCCATTCTATCCCTATGATCCATGCTTTTGCATAATCCCTCCATCCATAAGTCCTACATAATCTATGTTCATAATCCCCCATCATAATCCAATATCACACCCATCATAATCCACTATCACACCTTCTGTAATCCACTATCATACCTTTCATAATCTACTATTGTTCCCATCAGAATCCACTATCGCACCTTTCATAATCCGCCATCTACCTACTCCATCTACCTCTTTCATGCAATCGCCTATCAACATCTATGAGCACTTGACATGGTCTATGTGATGACATCCTCTCTAGCAGGACTACCATAGAACCAAACACTAGAGTCCTCCTATCCATAATCCACCTTCTCCTATCCTATCAAAAAAATGAAAAAAAAAATGAAAAAAGTAAAGAGAAATCCCTTCGTCCAACGGTGAAAACCTGGCAAACAGGCGCCTTGGATAAGTACCATGATGAAAACCTAGCAAATAGGCATCATGCGTAAATTGATCTTCTATGTCACCTACACTTGGGGGCACCTTGTCTCATCCAACCTATCATTTCCCATCCTATCATATCCTACCATACCATTTCCTACCATCCTTATCTATTACATTTATACAGCTACCCTACTGAGTCCATTCATCCTTCCTCTTCTTGATCTTGATAAAGATTGGGGGCAAAATGTTGAAACATGCCTTGGTTATCTCTTGATGTACCTTATCCCTTCCAAACCAATCCATCCTATTGTCCTATCATAATCCCATTGTCATCAACCATCCCTATCACTATCTTATCGTCCTGAGCATTGTCATGAAAAATCCCAAGTATACTATCTAGAACGGGTCATGTTATTTCCTATGTGACATAGTCTTTGAGATCACATCCTAGGTCTCTTATGCATACATCCAATGTCGCCTATCCTCTTATCCAATCATTATTCATTAGTCTTCCTTTCCATCCCTTACCGCCTATCCTTTTATCCATTCATCCTAATCCATCCTATATCCTTTCTTGCACCTAGACTTGGTCCTCCCTTGTCACTGGTATCTAGCACAAAGGCTGCCAAATTTGTAAATCCATTGATGTTCAAAACATTTAAAAAGCCCTGAAAAATACAAATAAATCATAAAAAAGCCCTAAAAAAATACAAATAAATCATAAAAATGTCCTGAAAAAATCCAAAAAAATCATAAACTATCCTGAAAAAATCCAAAAAAAAATCCAAACAATCAATCAATCATCAAAGTCAACCAAATCCATCAATTCACCAAATCAATTCTTCCAATCTTTCAATCCAAAATCAATCATCAAACTCTGATCAAATCAAATCACTCCCTCGAATCATCAATCCATCACATCAAATCTAATCACTCAATCAAATCAAATCAAGCCACAATTCCAATAAAATCAATCATCAAATCTATCAATCAATCGAAATCACATCAATCCAATCTAATCATTAATCCAATCATTAGTCAAATCTAATCAAATCATCAAATCAAGCCAACCTCTCAGACAATCAAAATCACATCAACATCATATGTCAAACCAAAGAAAATCAATCCAATTAATCAATGAAAATTAAATCAATCCATCAACTCTCATCATCATCATCATCATCATCAAACACAATCAGAACTACATCCCATCTCTATCTTTAAGTACCTTGATCCCATGGACACGGGTATGTAGGCAGTCTAGAGTATGAAGGAAGTGCCCAGATTCAGGCACATGCGATATCCCTCTGTCTTCTCTCACCATCTTCTTCTATCATCTATCTTCATCACTTCATCAATCTTTCAAAACAATTCTTCCAATCAATTCTTCAATCACTTCTTCTTCTTTATCCAATCATCCAAGCAATAAACTCAAATGGAAGTCATCCTTATCCATACCAATCAAGTTAATCAAGCTTGTCAAATTATCCAATCGCAATCGACGGTCTTGATCCTAATCTTGTCATAAACCAAATCAATCAATCACTTAATCAATCGTCATCCTTGTGTTGATCTAGGGATATATCATTCCCCACCATGATCACACTATCATTATCAATCATTGATCAATCATCAGTTTACAGCTTGACAAGGGCAATACCTTGTTTGTTTTTGAATCATTTGTGCATGCTTGTTTGTGTGTGTTATCATTTTTATCTTGCATTTGCATCTGTATCTTCCTAGCTAATATTCATATCTTGTATCCAGACAAGGTTTTATTATGCTGGGGCATGAGACACATCATCACCTTGGTCCTTATACCATGGTGCATAACGTCTGTGCTATATCAAACATATGATTGGTCACTTTCATTGCAGCATAACGTATCCTTTATCTCTTTCCTCCATTTCCTTATCTTTCTTCCTCTTCCAATCCATTTCATTTCGAGAGCCTACTCGTGTTTCTTCTAAACCCGCCTATCCTCTCGAGGGGGCATCATCATCCCATCTTTCCATCCTCATTCTATCTTTTTCTTCTATCCATACCTTAGCTTCTTTGAAATGATGTTACTCGACATAGATCTCATCATCTCGAAAATCATCTCAAAGAGGGGCAAAATGTAGACACGCAAACTTGTCCACTTGTTGCAATGTTGCATCACTTAGGCATTTGATAGCATTTTTGCCCCAATCAACCCATATCATTACCAAATCTACCATTTTCCTCTTTTAAATTAAATAAATATAACATTTATTTAATTTAATCCCTTTCATCTTAAATAAAATAAAATAAATCTTTTATTTTATTTTTATTTATCATTTTATCCTTATATTCCTCATAATTTAAATAATATTAAATTATTTAAATTATTTACCTACCTTCCATATCTATATTTTGAGATGACTCAACTCATCTCTTCCACCTTCCAATTTCTTCTCCTGTCATCACTCCATTCATTTTTCTCACTTTCTATTTATCTCTTGAGATGACTCAACCACTTTCTAATTCATCTCCCAAATCACTCACCCACTTTCCATCTCCAACTCAACTCACCCACTTTCCATTTCCTTTTCCAAGTTGCACAAAGCAACTTTCCAATTCAATCATCACTTGCAAAATTGGAAGCTTTATCCTTCCATTTTCTTATCTTGCCTATAAATTGATCCATTTTCATGCCATTTGTTATGAATGAATCTTTGAAGCACCGTCACTCTGCCGAATTGTTCCCTCATCCATCAATCTTCCATCATCAATCTATCTTCCTCTCATCCATCAAATCTCCTATCATGGTTATGTTGTAGAATGTGAAGTAATCAACAAAATAAAACAAGGAATCTAACGACCCAGGTGAAATTGTTTCAATTTGCATGTCTTTTAGTTTGTTTTGCATTTTGATTTCTTGGGTGTTGGGTTGAATCTATCCTGTTTGCTTGATCTGGTAAATTTCCACCCTACACAATCATTAAGCATTCCTAAAGATAAGTAGATAAAGAGAGAAAGTTAAAAAATATGAACTTATCTCAAACATCAAGCAAATTCCTTAAAAGTATAAGCTAGATATCAAACCTACTAGAAGGTTAGAAAGGGAGCCAAAATAAGAAGTTTGGCAAGAACATTGATTAATAAATGGTGGAAAGGAAGCTAGCCTAATAAAAAAATAAGCATTAAAAGAAATCCTAAATAACTTCTAGTTATAAATTATCATCCCACCAAATACTTACACTTCCTTGTATAGATATTAATCCTATATAATTGGATAATTGTAAGAGATTACTTGTTTTTCATAAGTGGATTTTGAAAAGGGTAAATGCAAGAAGATGAGTCCACTTTTCGTGGAAGCCGTGTGGGAAAAAAACCCCAATAGAAACTGTTTGAAAATAAGACACTCATTTAGGAATGGGTGCTTGAGCCTAGACGCATACCCATAGGGAACGAGTACCCATTTAGGATTGGGTTCCCAACCCTAAACGAGTGCCTGTTAGAAATGAGTACCCATTTATAAAATAGGTGTCTATTTTGTAAACAGGCACCTGTTCACAAAATGTATTTTTTTCCTTCCCTACGACTTCATTTTTTCTCTATTTAAATGATGGTACTAACCAGAAAAGGGTTACTAGAATGCATAACTACATCAATTGAGCTCTTGAGCACACCTTTGTGACCTCCTGCCTTCACCAAAGTTGCCTTCGAGTGTTTCTGAGTAAGTGGTTTTCCATTTTGATGTGTTTTTTACTATTTTTTATTTATATTTAGTTTTGAAAACTAAAATCATAAAATAGATTTTATTCGGTAAAAACTAAAACCCTAGGACATAGTATAAACCCTAGAATGTATTTGAAACCCTAGGATGTTTTAATTTAAATTTGTAAACCCAAAATTTAGGGTTTAGGGTTTGTAACCTGAAAATGAAAACCCTAGGACATGTTCAAACATGAAAGAAAACTAAAAACAAGAAAACAAAAAAAACAAAAACAATGCTCACTAGCATTAGGGGAGAGGATGTAGTAGTTATTAGGGCTAACTTTGCAAACATGTAGCAATTACATGCAATATCGTAGGACCTCTATTTTTTTGGAAATGTGATATGGACTCTTATCTATCTACAACTAAGGTTTGGAGGTGTGACTCGTCATGTTCAAATAGGTTAGTGTATTTTAAATTTTTAGTTAGTAAATGTGTTTTGATTACTATTTAATTTAGTATATTACTATGTGTTCGTATTAGTTGATCAATTTATAGATTTTATTTGTGAATTTAGTTAGTTCTTGTTCAAGGTCCTAAATATTTAAATTTTAACCCTAAACCCTAAACTTGGAACTATTGATTGAAAACCATAACTTAGAACTACAAACCTTCAAAATTTAAACCCTAACTCAAAACCCTAATCCATTAAACTTAGATGCTAAGATTGAGACTTCAAACCCTTAACATTTAACACATTCATACAAGACCTCAAACATCATACATGAACTTAGAACCCCCAACCCCAAACTTTGAAACTTGAACCCTAAAATCACATCCCTAAACTAAGCCCTTAAACATCGAATCCCTAATCCCAACCCTAACTCAAAATGCCAAACATTTAAAAAACATGAACCCTAAGCTCAAAACCTCAAACTCAAAGCCCTCAATCTTGAACCATAAACATTGAACCCACTTGTATAAAACCTCAAACTTGGTAGTTGAACTTAGAACCACCAACCCTAAACCTTCAATTTATTGAACACTAAACTCACATTCCCAAACCAAATAGTCAAACATGGACCCTAAACTTGGAACCCTTATTCCCAAAATCTAACTCAAAATACTAAGGAAATTAAAAAAATGAACCATGTTCTCATAACCTCAAACCACCAACCCTGAACATTGGAAGCCACTCATACAAAACCCCAAACTTGGTGCTTAGAATCAAAACCCCGACCTTAAAGTTATTCAAAATTAAACCCTAAACTCACATCTTGAAACCAAACCATTAAACATGAACCCTAAACTTGGAACCCCTAATCCTGAAACCCTAACTCAAAATCCCAAACATTTGAAAAACATAAACCCTAACAATTTGGTCCTACCTAAGCCATTGAACATCATTAAATGTAGCCCAATCAGGATCTACATGCAACACATAAGTCATGCTAGGTCTTATATTGAAATTATCCCTTACATATTTTATAAATGTAATTATCATACAACTAATAAAGTTTAGACAACTAGTGGAAATGGTGAACAAGATCTAATAGTCATTGCTCAATCATTCACTAGGAGTACTTTATCTATTAAGACCTATGAAATATTAATACAATATCAACTTGGTTCTTAAATCAAAACCCCAACCATAAATGTCTTCAAACTTGAACGCTAAACTAACATCTTGAAACCAAACCATTAAACATGAACCCTAAACTTGAAACCCCTAATCCTATAACCCTAACTCAAAATCCCAATTTGGTCCTAAAATCACACAATTGAACACCATTAAACATAGCCCAAAGAGGAGACATACAACACATAAGTCATATGTGACCAGGTCATATATTGAAATGATCCCTCACATATTATATAAATGTAACTATCATACAACCAATGAAGTTTAGACAACTAGTGGCAATGGTGAGTAAGATCTAATGGTCATTGCTCAATCACTCGCTAGGAGTACTTTAGCTATCAAGACCTATGAAATATTACTACAAACTCTAACTTGGTGCTTAGAATCAAAACCCCAACCATAAAGGTCTTTAAACTTGAACCCTAATTCGCATCTTGAAACCAAACCATTAAACATGAACCCTAAACTTGGAACCCCTAATCTTGGAACCCTAACTCAAAATCCCAATTTGGTCTTAAACCCTCATAGTTTGGTCCTACCTAAGACATTGAACACCATTAAATGTGGCCCAATGTGTTGGAGTATGGGAAACATTGAGAGGGAGGGGGGGGTGAATCAATGTTCCAATAATCAATTTCAACTTTTCTAATGTTCAAAACACTTAAACTCTTTGCAAACAACAAATGTTCATTTTTCAAGAGTATAACTATATGTGATACCCAACCTTTGGATTCTTAAACAATATGTAAACTCAAATACTGCAATATCAATAAAAGAAACAACAAGACTATAAATGCATCCACAAAAGAATCATAACACAATATTTTTCATGAGTGGAAAACCCTCATGGGGTAGAAAAACCACTCAGTAAATGCCTCACTCGATTAATTAGAAAAATCACCAATTACAAAGCCTGACTGGTAAAGCCTCACTAACTACAAAATACCTCATTGGGAACATAAGCCTCACTAGCTACATAAGCCTCACTGGCAACACAAGCCTCACTGGCAATGATCATATTGTCTCACTGACATGATCACTTACAACTTCTCAAAGATTAAATGAAGATATGCAATACAGAGGGTTTCTCTGTTTCACTATAAAACATATCTTGACTATCTCATTTCATTTGAGACTCAAGAATCCATAATCATAAATGTGCACATACAACTCAACTAATCAAGAAAGATTTTGCAATGATACACTGTTGCTATGATAATGATATTGCAAGAATGTACAACTTCATCTCTATCTCAACAGAGTAGTGTTGTCCATTTTATACTGTCTCACATCTTTCTTGTTCTTTCATTAAATAGTTTAAACATGTAACTGTCTTTTCCAAACTGCCTACAACAGTTTCCAACTTATTCAATAACTATCATAGAACTTATATGGTTGAATAGAGCCATTTGAGTATGCAAAACTTCACTTGTTTGAGATCATTACAAAACTTAACCACAAGGGTTTCGTTAAACTTCCAACTGTTCAATATAACCACTGCACCAAGAAGAATACCAAAAGAATCCTTTACAACGACAATTAACAAATTTTAATCACATTTAAAGCAAGGTAAACAAAGAGTCTTCAAAATTATTTCCAAACCCATGGCATGAAACCCTAGCATCATATGCATGTGAGTAAAACCTTCTCAAACTACCATTCAAAAAGAAACCCTTAACCATTTCAAAGAATGGGTTTATCATCATTAACAATAGTTTACTTTTGCAAACCCTAACCAAAGAAAAACTTCAATATGCACTCAAGAAGGAGAGATCACCTGTAGCAACTGATAAATCAAGGTTTTTTTTGTGCTCTTCAAGCTTTGAATGACAAAAATAATTGTCAAGCTCCCTTCTATTCTTTAGTGAGCTAAGCATTGTCAAATCTCACAAAATCCACCTCATGATTACATAGAATCTTCAAACTTTGCAAATTGTTAAAACCCTAGGTCGAGAGACTTCTATGTCTCAAAATTTTACCTTTGAAAATGAAAATCAAAACAAACTTTTTGCATTGTATACACTCTTTACCGACAGTCCTAGTGAGCCCTAAAAGGGTCGGTGACAATCAAGCTTAGATGCCAACCTTTTACCTATTCATGCTACCCGAAACCTGCTGTTCAGGTTATGACTTAAGTGACCACCGAATGCCTTACTTTCACATTGTTTTAAAATCAAATAAAGACAATAACATTAAACCAAATGAAGCCCTTTAATAAATCAAATGACACTATAATTTCTTACATTTTTATCCCTTTGAAAATGATCATACTTGGTAATAAGAGCTTCAAGAAACCTATGTTTGCATATTGTTGTGAGATCAAATGGAATCAATAATACTTTAAATCAAAGGCCTTTTTCAACATTGAACTTAGGTGAAATGAGATCCTAACCTTGTACCATCAAATGACACAAAAGATATCATATTGCCAACTTTAACCAAATGCAACACATCTTTAATGCCAAGGAGAAAAAGTCACTTAGCATCATGAAGCACTATGTCTATTGATAGAGATCTATGTATCAACAAACACCTCAAACATGCCAAACTGATCAACTGCTACCTGATCACCTACCTGATCACTGTCATCATCAAATAATGCCAACTTACCAACCACAAATCAAGTATCCAAGCACCAAAGACATTAGTTGCCAATACTGTAAATGCCACAAATAACCCTTGACATCAATGCCAAAATCAATGTCAAAAAGGTCAACACAATGAGGAGACATGCAACACATAAGTCATATGCCACTAGGTCATATATTGAAATGATCCCTCACATATTATATACATTTAACTATCATACAACCAATGAAGTTTAGACAACTAGTGGCAATGGTGAGCAAGATCTAATGGTCATTGCTTAATCATTCACTAGGAGCACTTTAGCTATCAAGACCTATGAAATATTACTACAACCTATAACTTGGTGCTTAAAATCAAAACCCAAACCATAAAGGTCTTCAAACTTGAATCCTAAACTCACATCTTGAAACCAAACCATTAAGCATGAACCCTAAACTTGGAACCTATAATCCTGAAACCCTAACTCAAAATCCCAATTTGGTCCTAAACCCACACAGTTTGGTCCTACCTAAGCCATTGAACACCATTAAACATTGCCCAATTAGGGGACATGCAATGTATAAGTCATATGCCACCAAGTCATATATTGAAATGATCCCTCACATATTACATAAATGTAACTATCATACAACCAATAAATTTTAGACAACTAGTGGCAATGGTGAGCAATTTCTACTGATTATTTCTCAATCATTCACTAGGAGTACTTTAGCTATCAAGAACTATGAAATATTATTACAGTCTCTAACTTGGTGCTTAAAATCAAAACCCTAACCATAAAGGTCTTCACACTTGAACCCTAAACTCACACCTTGAAACCAAACAATTAAACATGAACCCTAAACTTGGAATCCCTAATCTTGGATTCTTAACTCAAAATCCCAATTTGGTTAAACCATCACAATTTGGTCCTACCTAAGCCATTAAACACCATTAAACATGGCCCAATGAGGAGACATGCAACACATAAGCCATATTCCACCAAGTCATATATTGAAATGATCCATCACATATTATATAAATGTAACTATCATACAACCAATGGAGTTTAGACAACTAGTGGAAATGGTGAGCAAGATCTAATGGTCATTGCTCAATCATTCACTAGGAGTACTTTAGCTATCAAGACCTATGAAATATTACTACACATCATCCACGCACAAGCCCCTCAATGTAGTGTTGTTAAATCTTGTGGGCCCATAATCTACAAACATATATCAAATCATTAGTAATACAATGTTTAGGACCATCAATAACTTGTAATCTATGAAAGCACATGAAAAATCATGGAAGGGTGTGCATAATAATATGAAATAATAGAATCCATTGTTTATCTCTATCCAAGTCAAGGTATATCACCAATTTCATGCATCAAATTTTACTATCGATGAATGTATATAAGAAGAATATATAAATGTATTAATTTGAAGCATGTATTTATATATTTTCAAGTTTTAAATGTATAAATATTTTAAACACATGTATTGTTATGAACTTAAATATTTTATTTATGCATGTATTGTTATGTTTAATTAAATGTTTAAATGTATTATTTAAAACATGTAAATTTATATATTTCCAAGTTTGATATATGTATAAACATTATGTGCATTTAATATATAAATTTCCAATTCCTAATTCAATTTTTTTTTTTGTAATTTCAGCTCTAGTTCTAGCATTGATATATGGATCAATTACCAAATTATGAGTTCTTGTTAGAACAAGTCCTATAAAATGAACCCCCACCCCAAAACCCTCCTCAAGCACCCCCCATCCAAAACCCTACCCAAAGCCCCCACCCCAAAGCACCCCACCCCAAAGTCCCCCACCCCTCCATTTGATCTCGCTTGCGATCAACCATTAATAAGAATATAATTTTTTTACAAGAAAAAATTCCATTGTATTCAAAATGAGATACATATGCCTCCACATGTTGCATAGTTTGCATCTACAATGCAAATCATTATTGATTATGTCAGATCCATTGATGTTGATCTAGATACATTCCATGTTTGGTGGGAGGAGATGAGGCAATTCTATGTAGATTGAATGTTGAATAGACAAATCCTTGATTTGCATATTTCTAAACATACTATAGCCCCATACTTTATTGACGCCTCAACAAACTAGCGTATAGCTCCAAATAAAAAGGAATTTCAATTAAATGGTGTAAACATTCTCAAATAGTAGTTAACTTTTGGGAGTGGTAGTGGATGGTATTTGACCATACACCACTCGCCAATTTTGAGGTGTCTTTATATTTTTTAACAAAATTATGGGTTGTGTTTGAAATGGGCTTAAAGCCCAATTATTTTGACATGAGCTCATTCCAGGGTGTGGGTGGCAGCATGCCACATCATAGGCTAGGGGAAAGTGTCCATCCAAATCAACACATGCCCCCTCCACCCTGTTACATCGAAAAATGTCCCCTTGGGGGCTTTTCCCTCTTAAGGTTTAGCTCTTGGGTCTTGTTTATGCATTTAGAGTATTATTCATGTTAATCTGACATCCCAATGAGAAAACCCTAAAGTTCCATGGCAATTTGGACTCAGGGGATGCACTTATGACAAACCATACCTAAAATAGGGGGGTGGAGTTGGGCGCCCGTGCCCTAGTCCTGCCCTAGTTTAGGTCAAGACCAATTTTTAAGTGTTGGTTTGTGATTGTTATTTAGGTCCTATACTGACATGGTAAGTTTCAATTATGAAATTGTTGGCAGGAATATTTGTAGTTGCATATATAAGCATGTTTAGGCATTCATTTGTAAACTAGATGGCAATTTTGATTCATGAGCTTGTGTAGAAGTGATCCAAGGCATTCATTGTGTTTTGTAGAGTAGATTTTGTGTTATTATTGTGTTTGTATTTGCAGATTTGGCAGCCATCTCCTCATGGCATGAAGAGCTTCTTCCTTCCATGAGATCTTCACTACAAGGTGATATCAATTGTGTTTTCAATCATTTATCATTTGGATTTTGTATCTATCCCATAGGGATACGCACTCTTTATTTGACAACAGTGTTCAGAAGACTTGAATGTCTCTCCAGGGCTTGACTGAGGCAAGCCTCTAAACACCACAACCCCAACCCATTTTTTTGTGATTGCATGTCACAGGTTACATGAGCAGAAAAAGTGGAGTTGTAGGAGAGTAGTGCAGACTGTCGGAATTGTAGATTAAAGAAGAAAATAGGGACCTGGACTCAGGTGCCCACTCATTAATCCTCCAGATCCCACAACAGGAAAATCTCTGGAACAACAAGAATAGGTTGCAGACAAGGTTTCCATATATTGACAAAAAGTATGGCACTAGACTAGGGCGCCAGCTCATTAGTTCCTGATTGTTTCACTTTCCAAACTTCAAAATCTGGTACGCATTTTATTGTCATTTAATATCTCTGTGTGCAAGCATTTTCTGTTATTTATCTGTTTGCTTCCGAATTTGCATAATTAGGGTTTTGAGCATAATTGGGCATAATTGAACAACAAATCTACACAATTCCAATTTTCCCTACATTCCAAGTGACTGCAGGCCTGATAGTAGATTTCCTGCTTGACCTAAATGTCTTGAATGTTTAAGGTGAAAGGAGGAGTCACATAAACCATTAAATCAAACCCTCTTATAATTTTACCTTAAACACACCCATTGTTGCTTCTTCTTCATCCTCTATTCCTGTGCCCATTCACTAGCGAGTAGTGGTTTCAACATTAGGAGCTTTGAGTATGATCTCAACAAACTTAACTAACCAAGCTACCTACTTGGCAGCTGAAGTCAATGCTATAGAGCTTAGAGGAGATGGTGCTGGTCCTAACACCTTATGCTTGTTGACACCATTGCGGTCTACACCTCATTTTTGTCAAAATTGCAATTAGCCATGTTTTGGTCCTATTTGTGCATCTACTTTGGGGGATACAACAGTGGAGGGGTATTTCTTAGCCACACTATTCACTCCTATAGAGGTATGCCACATTTTATGTACATGCTAATTTTTATATATTAAATTTAATATATATAGATCTATTTTAAAATATCAATTATCAATTTATTTATAAAATTTTATATATTATGTTGTTTGGTGTAGATGACTGGCTCGGCCACCACATCTCGGTTAGACCATTTGGTGTCAATGGCCATACAAATCGGCACACCTTATATGGTAGACCAATAAGTTGCCCTTAACCATCTAGCTATTTCATTAAATACATGTTTAATTAGTTTCTTAAAAATAGATACATTTTAATATATAATAATTTGAAAATGTGATTCATTTAATAGCAATTAGGAGGTCTTGACACTTCCATGTCGAACCAACTAGAAGGTGTGGCGACTGGTCCCCCAACATCATCTGCTATGCCTAAGTCATACCTGGTGTGTAGCTTAAAGTTACATTTTTACTTTAAATTCACTTGAAGTATAATTTTGTAATTTTAAATTCATCAAGTTGAAAATATATAGACATGTACATATATGCAGGATGAGAGCACTATTGGGGCAGGCTCAGAAAATTCTACCATTGATGAGCCTACACAAATTCACTAGTCATTTATTGCATTTTAGGTCCTACAGTTAAATCCTAAGCAATTTGTAGGTCTTTTATCATGGTTGCATTTTGTAAGTAAATACTCTGGCCTAATTCATGTTTTATTTAAATATAGGATTTGGCAATTGAGAATTTTGGTGTAGAATCGATATCTATAGAAAGGCAACTAGAGGTGGGAGATGATGAGCACCATGCGGTATGCTTACACACTTGAGTCTAGATTTAGAAATTTAATTTCATGCTTTGGTTTTAAATATTTGGTTTAAATAATATGCATGCAATTTTGACATTAATTAATTTGAAGCTTCTTTTTCTTATATAGCATGGGCCATAATCTATGTCAAGTGGAACCAAAAGGTGTCTTGAAATTGATGATGATAAAACTTCGGGTGTAATGTTACATTTATTTCTTCTAGACTATATGAGTATTAGAGTATTTATTTCATGAATTTTAACTATTTCATTATTGATTTCATCGACTATTTCTATTTCAATATTTTCATGGACTGTGATTATTTCAGTATTTCATAGACTATTTTCATATTTATTGAATGGAATATGCATGTATATGAACTTTTATTTCATATATTATTTACTTAAACTCATGTGATTAATTGTAATATTGCAAGTCCTAATTCTAATTCTAAGAGGAAAATATGATTACATGTCCTAATTATGATTAAATATTGAAGTCCTAATCATAATTGTAAGTCAAAAATATAATTTCATGTCATAATTGCAGGTCCTAATTTTAATGTGATAGTGAAAATTATAATTTAACATTAAAGTCCTAATTGCAACTTGTCTTAATTACAATTCTAAGATGAAATTAGAATTTTATGTCCTAATTGCAAGTATTAATTACAATTAAGAATATCATGCTTTAATTAAAGCCCTAATTTCATGTCCTAATTGCAAGTCTTAATTAGAATTATAAGTCTTCATTAATTGTGATAATACAAAAGTTACATGGAAAAAATTACTACTTGTTTGGTATACTTGTATACTGAGTTATAAGTATGAGTTTGAAATACAAAAATAGTGACATGATGAATTGTGACATAAATACTTGAATCCAGAAAGTTGTAGAGTAGATATGATATATTTCTTAATATTTCTTAATACTTGGTCAACCCTTTAAAGTATTCTCATTTAGAGATAGGCAATACCTTTTAGTGAGAGCATACCTAGATAATTTAGCTTAAGTCTTGCAAATGCAATTTGTTGATACATAGAGACAATTTATTAAGCCTATACTATACTCTCATCTATAAATCCATTGATCTAACAAGTGTCAACACTTTTAACTCTCCATCAAAAAATTCAATATCAAATTTGGCTTCAAATTTGAAGAATCCTCCATGAGATGTTTCCCCACGTGCTTATTTGGTTTCTCAAGTACTCTTTCTTCCTCGTGAGGCTTGGAGATACCAATTTTCTCTATCATTTCAAGTAGAATTCTCTTCAACCTATCAATGTTACCTTAAATGATGAAAATCATTTCAAATCATCCCACAACTTATTGAATCTAGCTTCTCCATCATCTTATTCTCTTGTCATTAACATAGCTACTTGTGTCCACTCTCTAGTTAGAATATTAGGTTCAAAAGGGACTAAATTATCACTTCCTTATGATCTATTAGATGGCATAATCAATCAAAACAATTCTTGGATATTCACAACCAAGCTCTAATACAACTTGATCTATAAGAATGTTTACCACAATTTGATACAATTTGAGGCAAATTTTCCACTTTTGATAGGATGTGAATTCATAAAAGCTATGATTGAAACAATTTCCCCATGGCTTAGCACATTTATTCTTTATATGTTCAATGAAATAGTTTATGTCTACTATTATCACACCTATCTTCTCCCATGGCTTAGGACATATATTATTTAAATGTGTTCAATTAAATAGTTTATGTCTACTATTATCACACCTCTCTCTAAAATGATATCTACAATACATGAATGATTTGGATTGGAGAGCATGAAAATGCAATATTATGGAAATGCTTTAAATCACTTAGTAATTTTATTTTTATTTTATCTAAACTATGTTTCTAAATCAAATTTATTTGAGGGGAACTAGTTCATGTCAATATGGTTTATCCTTGAGTTTTTCCACACTTTAGAATAGATAAAAATTATTTATACTTATAAATAGTTGAAGTTACAATAAAATAAAAATATAAAGATGGTTTGATCTAGCACTTCATACCATAAAATATGAGCCAAAATTTTCAAAATCCATGAGAATGGGCTTGGTGGTATCATTCAAGTTGTACTTGGTGAATCTTCCTAGATCACAAAGAATACTCCTAATTCTATTATATAACATCACATGTGATTTTACATTCATTACAAATTGGAGGTCTTCAACTCTAACCATCACCACCATCCTTCCTAACTCACAACTTTGTTCATTTAAGAAAAAGTTTTAGAGTAAATGAATTGCTTAATATTGCTTAAAGTCCTTACTTCATATCCTAATTGCAAGTCCTAATTTCATCTCATAATTGCAAGTCTTAATTAAAGTCCTAATTCCATCTCATAATTAAAGTCCTAATTTCATCTCCTAATTGAAACTCTTAATTAAAGTCCTAATTTCATCTCCTAATTGCAAGTCTTAATTAAAGTCCTAATTTTATGTATTAATTAAATCCCTAATTGCATGTCATAATTGAAGTCCTAATTTCATCTCCTAATTGGAAGTCTTAATTAAATTCATAATTGCAAGTATTGATTTCATGTCTTAATTAAAGTGATAATTTCATCTCCTAATTGCAAGTCTTAATTAAAGTCCTAATTTTTATCCTAATTGCGAGTCTTAATTAAAGTCTTAATTTAATCTCTTAATTAAAGTCCTAATTTCATGTCCTTGAACAAGTTAATTATAAAATAAATATGAATGAGCAAAAAATATATATGTTATCAATGAACCAACAATACTATTATAGCATTCTAGAAGTAAGAAAATGACAGTTATAAGAGTCATAATTCTAAGTCAAAATTATAATTACATGAGTCCTAATTCAAAGTTTTGGACTTCTAGATTATAGTAAATTGTAAAATATAAAATTTCCTTAATTTCAAGTGATGTCATCACACATAAAATGTACAAGTAGTGAAAATCATTTCATCTAGTTGTAGGAACAACCTCTTCATGGGAGTATTAATTCTGATCTTTTGACAAGGGATTTCAAGTTATTTGATGATGATGTCGAGGAAGCTCTGGTTGAGGTATGTGGCAGAGATTTTCTTGTGCAATCCTGGGTGAGTTATGACTCTCATCTTGTCTCACATCTTCTTTCAAATGCAATGGACCTATTTCAGCATGTTGATTTCATGAAAGGGATAGCTGCTATTTTTGTTCATGAATTCCTTATTCTAGAGCATAAGCTCCATGAAGCATTCACCAACTACAATCTTCATGAAGGCTCTACATTGATTGGGGGTTTTTTCCTCACTCGGATGTTTTAGACAAGTCCAGTGTTAGTTGTGTTTTTCAAGCTACGATGACAAGTCTGCAATCAAATAATAGGGATTTATTTGATCATTCTTTGTGAGCTCATAAATCTATTTTTGGTAGAAGTAAAAGAGAACAAATTGAAGAGGTCTTTAATGCGTGGAAATTTTTGGCTCATTTTAATCCTCTGCCTACTCCTTTCAACAATGATGGTGATCCAATTATGATTGAAGATGATGATACAATAGTGTACCAGGGTTTTAAAGTAGCAGATTTGAAAATTGGAAACCCCTGAAGCAGCTTATGTGTTATGTTTTTGACCTTTGATTCTCAATGTTTTTGGCTTGGCCATTTAAGGCCTTCTATTTTATCATGTTGTTTTTTCATATATGCATGGTTTTCATTGTAATGATCCTGGCCAGTAAGTGCCTTCTGTATTTTGTAAAACTTTTATATTAAATATAAATATTATGATGCATAATGTATCCTTACTGATTAAAAAAAACTATAAATACATGAGTCATAATTGTAATTCAAGTGAGAAAATTATAATAAATCAAGTTGGAAAATTATAATAGAAATTCCTTACATTCAAGTGATGCATAGCATAGGAAAATCCAATTATGAATGTCACTCATTGAATGCACTAGTAGTGGCAATCATGCTAACTAGTTGTAGGAGACCTGAAATAAAAATGATAAATAATATAATTAACATGGAGCATGTTGGGTGAATATTTTGACTTCAACTAACTGAAGGCAAAATGGTTATATCAACCACAGTGTAATGAGATAAATCTCTCCTCTCAGCAAGGGGAGGTTCCCTATTAACTATTACAAAATTATTTAAACTAAAAACTAATTTCAGGGTGAAACCATGTCATCCATTTCTCTTTTTTCAGAAATGATGTTTACAATATAAAAGAGCACTTTCACAATACAAATCGAGATAACCAAGAAACCCATGAGAGCACAAAGTCTATCATTGCTCTTTTTACTGATTTACAATTTAGAACCAAGAAGGATAAGGTGCAGCTCAAAGTCTTCACTGAATACTACGACAAAACATATGATCACAAAAGATAATAGTAGTTCAAAGTCTTTTCAATATCTTTTACTTCAAAACACAAAATCACAAACTAAAGATAATTGTTGTAGCACAAAGTCTCCAAAATCAGCTTTAGAACATCTCCCAGATTATCCGCACTCACATTGCAATTTGATCAAGTAGATAAGATAGCATAAGGAAAAGGACATAAGAACACTTTCCAATATACTACAAGTTATTCCAATACAAAGATTGAACGATCGCTTGCTTTTCTACTCACTTGATAAAATATGATTTACAATTTGAAAACAAAGTCTCAAAATGCTCTTCAATTTGACAGAGTTTTGCTTCAATAACTAAAAGATGATCATTACAATGGGGGGTCCTCTTTATTTATAGGAGAAATTGAGTGGAAAAATAGGAAAAGAACAACTAACTATGACTTATTCAACAAAGGAGTCCTTTTTGATTTGGGACTTCCTACATTTTTACATGTAATTACATATGAGAAAAGTACATGTAAATATGTCCAAAATTATTTCAAAAGTACATCTCAAAAATAGAAAATAAACTAAGTGATGAAGCTGCTTCAACTTGCACTACCTTCTTTCTTCATGTGGCAATCATACATATTAAACGCATCCCTAAACTATCCGGACTGACTGTGTTCCTGAAAATCATCTAGGCTCTAACTATTGCATCTCTGAATGTGGTAATTGATTTTACATGGCTAGTTAACTTGGCCTTTAGATTATCCAAAGTTAACTAGTTATCAAGAATATTATCCATGGAAGCTACTACAAATGTTTTGTCCTCAAACTCCTTCTGAAACATATTCTCAAATTCCTAGGTCATCTCCTCTGTAGAAAGAAATTGATTATCCTTTGACACCAAATTGCATGGTAGTTCCTCTAACTTGTGTAAGAGACTAACGTCACCTTGGTTACTCAGCTTCCTTACATTTTCTAAGTCATTGATCAAATCTTTCAACACACGACTCTGATATGTCAATGCCTCCTTAGTTTCGGTATATGAATCCTACTTTGGAATAACACCAATTGATATCAAAGCACTTATTTTCAACTTCCTCATTTCTACCCACTTATCATGACTCTGCTTTAAATGCTCAATATCCTGAGAAATAGCATCAATCAAATCATCAAGTTCTACCCTGATTTTCCCCATTTTGCTTGTTTTCTCAGCTAGCTCTGTAAGAAGAGAGATTCCTTATGTGCGCATCCTTTCCAAATATTCTTCAAGCACTTTTCCCTTAAGGTAAGTCTTTTCATCTTTCTGGATGATAGGATCTTCAACAAAAATGGCCTCAAGAGTCACTGATTATGAATTCAAAGTAATCTTCCTTACCACTGCAGTCAATTGCTCTACCATTGCTTTATAATGATCTTTCATCTCTTTTTCTTTATCAAACTTCTGAATCAAAATATCCATTGTCAATTGCATGTCAGTCTTTGCACTCTCATGTGTTATTTTTCTCAGCTCAATTTTAGAAATAGAGTAATCACTCATACTAAAATTTTCTATGGTAGCATGTTGTGGGGGCCTTGCAATCTCCACAAATTTTTGCCCTTTGTCTCCCAGCACTCTTGAAAGAATTTTTGGCTTCTTTGGAGTCTTAGCCTTAACGTGCACCAGCTTACTGAAATCAAAGTCATCTGGAGAGATGGCTTGTTTCTTTCTTTTAGACGTATATGCTGACAACCATGGAGGAAGCACAGAATTACTCACATTCGGATCCGGTTCCATTTTTGGTGTTATAGGAACTGTACTGGCACTAGAAGTAGAAACAATAGGTGGAGTATTAGTAAACACTGCACTTGACACATTCACATTTGAAACTTGCTCAGAACCCAATACAAAGTGATCAATTAGCTCTTCATCATCCACCAGGTCTTTGAGAATATCAGCAAACCTAGATACTCAATCTGTTCCAGAGATAATCTGCTATGGTCCAATTTTTTGATATCCTCTTCTGTCCTTAAGTCCATCTAGATGTCTTCAACCATTGGTTCATGAAACTGGGTCTTCCTTTTGATCTTGTCTTTTACACCCCTGTAATTAAACCGTGGTCTTCATTTGAACTATTTCATGGTCACTAGCTGCATCTTAGTTTCCATCACCCTGGCCTTTGCTGCAGTTGACACTGAGTATCTGCCAATTTCAACTGGAAAGCTGAGGATAGTATTGATACACAGGAACCACTCTCCTATCTCCTTCAGATGTCAAACCTAGAAAGATCCTCATTGAGGATGCTATATACACAAGGTAAGAAGTCATATAGAATTTGAAAGTAGTGGATACCTTAGTAAATTTCTCATGCAGAGCATTACTAATTTGTTCACCCCAAAAGATAGTTTGCTTGCCTTGAAGTAGAACCTTGATATAAGGATACATCCATTCATGGAAAAGAGAAGAAGAAGCCAACCCCCTTATCCTACTAAGAAGAGTTATGAGATCACCAACTTCTTCAATAAAATCACTTCTGGGAAAGCTTCTTGGCCACCTAGACAAATTTGGCCTTGAAGTCTTAAGCCACTTGGTGTTAATTGTCTTCTTAGCCTTCTCAAAATTCTTGTCATATTCTTTTTGAGCTTCAACAAAATCTAGTTTCACAACTTGTATAATAGCAGGACACATGAAAACTTTATCAATGAATTCTGGATCCAATTTGATGATCACATTGCCATTCGTATCCACCACTGCTCTAGTATCTCTGTTGTAGAACTGAGCACATTGCAGAACAAACTCTGTATTATGAGTTGCCACCGAGAAAGATGACACCAAGTGAATATTGCTATCAATAATCTTCTTCATCATAGAACTAGGGTTATCAGACTTAGTTCTTTCCACAAACTCAACCATGTCTACTTGGCCAATCTCTGTATCCTGAATATCATCAATATTGGAGGTAACTGAGGTGATTGGAAAAACACCCTAATACTTATACTTCATTGCTTTCAACTTCTTTGGAGACAACTCAGTCATTTGAAAAACTAACACTAGAAGGAGTGTCGATGAAGAGAGAAAATCTGCAGAACAAACTGCAACAAAAGCCATGATCATGCAATTAGGGGAAATACTGGTAATCTAAGAAAATTACATGTCGACGATCATGACTACGAGGTTAAGCTTGAAAGGGCTAGAGCGCAAGTGGGTCAACAAAATAGAGGAAAGCGAGCTCGGGTAATTGAATTTGAAAATCTCTCAGAGTTAGAAAAGAATTGAGAGAGTGAATGCATGGGTGGGAAATTTTGCCACCCTTGCATGTATGGGATAGTTCGCAGGTGTTAGGGTGGCAAAATTTGTCGACCCTGCATGTAGGTGAAATTTACAAGTGTATTGGCAGTGATTTTTACCACTTTTGCATGTTTGGGAATAAACATTTTTTATGTTTGAGTGGCAGAATCTGTCGTCTCAGTTATATAGGGTAATGCAAAATTTTCTTCTTGTAAAGGAGGCAAAATTCACCACTCCTACACCTTGGAAAAATTTCATAAGTAGAGACTGGGCGGCAAAATCAACCGCTTATGCATAAAAAGGTAAGGTCAGTTGATTATGCATTAGCACAAGTTTGACCACTTTTGTATATTATAGGAGATTCGAAAGTTTTGATGCCTAGGCGGTAATATTTACCACTCATACATGAAATGGGAAGTTCACAGCTCTAGCAAGAATGGTGAAGATCACCGCTTGCACACAAATCTCTTAAACCTAAAAAACTAAAACCTAAACATTAAAAACTCAGGATAAGAAACACACAAAAGAAACCCTAACAAACAACAAAGCATTCAGACATAATTTTGATGAAAAGAACTTCTAGGGTTTCAAAAGGAAAATAGAGAGATAAATATCTAGTCAAAGCAATACACATTATCCTTTCGCCAAAACTCTAGACAAAACAAAACAACTGAAAAAGGGAAAAATAAACTAACCTAAAGGAACGAATGAAGGTAACATAGTCAAACTTCGATGGAGAAAAATTTGTAATCTGCTTTTGTTTATGAATGTTTTCATGCACAGGAGGTATAACGGGTAATAAGATAAAAGAAAGAATGAATAAGAAACAACTAAAAAGACCCTTTTTTAAAACCTAAATTGAAACAAGGAACTCATAATTAATACCACATGAGTTAACTTAGGACATCATTGATTAGATGTAACGTTGGTGAATTTGGCCGCTCTCGTATATAATGAAAGGAACTAATCATGTTCGGGCAACAAATTTTGCCGACGTTGCATGATATTTAGTCGAAGAACCTGCGTGGGCAAAAAAATCTACCACCCATACATTTAATACACCCATGTATGTAGGAGCGGCAAAATTAGACGACTCTACACATAAAAACTAAAAAAAAATTCTAACACCCAAAAACAACCAAAATTGATATTTTGACAAGTTTGCAACCTAGTCGACTTTCACGATTTTTGAGGAATCGACCTAGGGGAATGTCGTAAACCATTTTGATGATGTTAGAGGACTTTGTGCGAGGCCAAGAGGACTTTTCTTGATAAATGAACTTAGAGTGTAAACTACGAAACAGATAAGTTTTGTAGGGGTTGTCTACAAAAATGAGCATAGTTGATTTTGAGAACAATAGCTGGCTCTAACTGGGGAACTTCCTTCTATTGAACTTTGAAATGATCTAAGGGAGAAGAATCCAGTCTCTAAGGGCCTTCATCCATGCCATTAGGCCATAGAGTCAAGCTACCAAAAAGAAAAAGACACAAAAGACTAAACAAAAACAAAAATAAAAACACAAAAATAACAAATGTACAAATGAACTTATCTGATACTTCAAGGATTGAAGTGCTTCAAATGTTGTCCACTATGAGGTAGCAAGAATGGTGTTCCATCTAGATATTCCAACAAGAAGCTATTTTCACCACAAAGTTGATGAATGAGGAACGAACCTCTCCATAGGGAATCAAACTTCCCATGCATCCCTTTTGGTTCTCTCCTCTTGTCCCATAACAAGACTTGATCTCTAATTTGAAACTCACGAGCCTTTGCCTTCTTGTCAAAAAGATTCTTTACTTGACTTTGATTTTTAGCAATACGGTCTACTACCATAGCCTGCTACTCTTCAAGTTCAGTGAGGTACATACTCTTTTGTCAATAGAACTTTCAAAAGTTCTATCTTCTACTGCCTTTGCCAACTTCAATGCGGGCAATTCCAAAGTAATAGGTATCTCTGCATTTGATCCATATAGAAGCTAAAATGGTGACATACCTATTGCTCTTTTGGGGGTAATCCTGTCTGCCCATAAAGCATCAAACAACGCTTTATGCCAAGTTCTCTGATTATCTTCCACCAGTTTCCTGATAATGGTAACCAAATTTTTGTTACTAGATTATGCCTGATCATTTCCTTGCAGATAATAGTCTAAAGAATGAGAAAGGATAATCCCATGTTCATAACAAGCTAGTGATCTCATTGGAAGAGAAACAAGTGGCTTTATTTGCTACAACTTTGTTTGGAACTCCAAACTGGGAAATAATATTTTCCTTAAGAAAATTACATACCACTTCAGAAATAGCATGCTTTACTGGGATGGCTTCGACCCACTTGGTAAAATAATCAGTTGCGGTGAGAACAAAGTTATGTCTTGCACTTGATGGTGGGTTCACAACACCAATGAAGTCAATGCCCCATTGCTGAAAAGGTTCTTCAATTACAACTGGCTTGAGAGGTAGTGCAGCCAACTTAGGCTTTCCAACGAATTGCTGACATAAATCACACCTACATACCCAGTTGTATGCATCTTGAAACAATGTGGGCCAATAGTACCTAGCCCATAGAATCTTATGAGCTATCATAGGTGCAGAAAAATGTCCTCCACAAGCCAAATTGTGAAAAGACTCTAGAAGTCTACTTTGTTGTGCTTTATCCACACAACGGAGAAAAACTCCATCAAGGCTCCTTTTATACAAACCATTGTCCCATAGGACATAGTTAGCAGCCTTCAATTTGATAGTTCTCTTTTCCTTATAGGATAGATGAGAAGGACACTCACCATAGGTGAGAAAATGAGCAATATTAGAATATCACTCATCTGTAGTAGTGACAAAAAGAACAGTTAGCGTGTCCTCAACTTCTTCTTCATCTCCTATTTCTTTGGGTACATTGTCAACAATCAACTAACATAAACCTCTGCCACACACAAGCTTGGTAGGTTTGATATCAAGATCAAACTCTTGAATCTTGGCAATCCAATTGCCTCTTTTGGTTCCAAACTCTTGTTGAGTCAAGATCGACTTCATTATTGTGTTGGGCACCAAAACAACAATGTGTGAATTCAAAATATAAAACCAGAAATGCTTTACTGCCTTGACCACAACATAAGCATGTTTCTCCATATTTGAGTATTTCAATTCATGAGCCTTTAGAGGACAACTCATAAATGAAATAGGAGATTCTACACCTTCCTCATTCTGCTAAACAAGAATGGCTGAAATCGTATGCTTTGAAGCATAACTGTATACTATGAAATCATTGGTATAATCAGGACAAACTAGAATTGGAGCATGAGCTATGGCCCTCTTGATGTCCTTAAATGCTGCTTTACCTTCCACACTCCAATAGAGAGTAGTCTTACCCTTCATCATGTTGACAATGTGACATGTTTTCTCTGCGAATTCCAGAATGAATCTTCGCAGAAAATTCACCTTTCTGAAGAAAGAATGAACAGTCTTACTAGAAGGCAAAGTAAGACTTTGGATAGACTTGACTCTTTCTGAGTTAATTTTAGTAACTTCTCTAGGGACAACATGACCGAGAAGCTTTCCCTCCGTAACCCCAAAAACTGATTTCTTGGGATTAAGAGAAATACCATTTTGTTGACATCTTTACAACACCTGTTGTAAATGATATGCATGATCTTGATGTTGTTTGAAGAAAATGGTCAAGTCATCAAGATATACCACAATGAATTTCCCCATCTCATCTCTGAAAACAAGGTCCATTGCTCTCTGGAAAGTAGCACCAGCATTGATCAAACCAAACGGCATCCTATGGTATGCAAAAGTGCCCCAAGGTGTTGTGAAAGCAGTCTTGTATTGATCTTCTTCATTGACCTCTACTTGATTATAGCCTAAAAAACTGTCTAACATAGACAGCATCTCTGAACCAGTTACAGTCTATAACACTTGGTCCATAATAGGCAAAGGGTAGTTATCTTTTAAAGAAGATTGGTTGAGATTTCTGAAGTCAACACAAATACGGATTTCTTTGTTCTTCTTTCTCACATGAACAATATTCGCAATCCAAGTAGAATGATGAATAGGAAAAATTATTCTTGCATTCAACATTTTCTAGATTTCAGAAAGAATAGTACCTGATATTTTGGGATTATATTGCCTTTGTTTCTACTTGTGAGGCAATGACCCAACTTTGAGAGGGATTTCATGCTAAATCTCCTTAGGTCTGAAAGACTTCAGATCATCATAAGAACACGCTAGAACATTAATGTAATGGTGAAGAAGTGTAGTGAATTTAAATTTCTCATCAGCAGTGCAACACTTCCCAATGTTGACCATTTTGGGATCTGCCTCAAAACTCAAATTTACTTGTTCACATTCCATAGATGAACTTGAATCAAGTTGTTGTTGCTATTTAATGTATCTATCATGCTTATCAAATAGCTTTTCTAGGGAAACCAAACCTGTTGGAATCTTATTCCCTTTTAGTTGAAGAAACTCTTCACCAGTTTGTGAATCTATTTCAGAAACATATTCGCGTGGCAGAGAATCACTACCATCAAAATAAAGTTCATTAAAGTTATTTGTCTTTTCTAAGAAAGCAATGATCTGATTGTCACCATTGAAGACCTGCCAATGGTTAGCATTATCAGGCTCGCTTGGCCGGAAAACCAACTCAATTGTATACTTGTTACCTTTGAAGTCCTTATGGGGAACCATGAGGGTGGTAGAGACAGCTAATGAATCAACATGATCATTAAACTCTCTTGGTATTGCAGAAATGTTGAAAGCATCAAAACCTTCGATGCAATCCCAAACACGGTTGTGGTAATGCCTCAACCTTTCATTTTTGGTCTGATAAAGATTTCTTACTTGACAAACCACAAGTTCAGCATCACCTTGAGCATGAAGATTTTTAACACCTTTAACACGAGCAGCCTCCAATCTGAGCAACAATGACTTGTATTCAGCAGTGTTATTTGTATTATCGAACTGCAACTTATAAGAGAAAGGAAAGATATCACCTTGTGGAGATATAAAAACAACTCCAGCTCTAGATCTAGTGGAAGAACAACTGCCATCAAATTCTAAAACCCAAACATCATTTGCATTTCTTACTTTGATGTTTCTGTTACTAGTAGATTCTTCTTCATCAGAAAGAGAAGATTCTGGCATCACTATGCTCTCATTTGAACTTTCATCTAATTTACTAGAAGTATCCTCTAATTCTGCATCTAAAATGTTAGAACTCTCGTCTAATGAACTAGAAGTATCTTTAGTAGACAATAAATAATTACCCATTTTCGAAGACTCAAACAAAATTTGGGCTTTGGGATTTAAAGTTTGGGTAACAATATATTTTGCTTCCTTCTCAGGAAGAAACTTTTGCATGATGCCTTTAATAGGTATCCTTGCTTCAGATAGGTCCATGTTCAATTCTCCACCCACATCTTTACAAAAATTACGCCCGAGTAGAATGCCATAAGAGGCGGGAACATCAGCCACTAGGACGGTCATCTTGATCCTCTTATCTGGAAAGGCTGCAAATGCAAATTGGGCATCTTTGATTTGGCCCAACAATGGAACTTGCTTATTTTCCATGGAGAAACATCTCCCAAAGGTCTTGGTCAAAGTAAGACCGAGGGCATCTGCCACGTTGGCAGGCATGACATTATCGGAAGCCCTAAAGTCTATTATACAATTGCTCAACTTGTGACCATTTACCAATAGAGAAACATAGAAAGGTTCTATTTTCCCTAGGGTAACAAGGGGAGTAGTGACAAGATTATTTTGGGTGGATTTGTTCTTTGAGGAGTCATGGACAACTTTGGGAGAATCTTGCCCTATAGGGACAGTCTTGTTTTTAACGTATTTAGCTAACCTATCAAACTGTTCGGGATTAGCTTGTAAATACTCAACCTCAGACATTTGGATTTTGGTTTTCCTAGCATGATCTATTATGTCAAATAGCTTAAATGAACTAGATACAGAGGAAGGAAATCCATCATTCTAAGTTTTATTAGGGGTAGTACTGGTCTGAGGAACAGAAGTAGAAGACACAGGATTGTTAGATGTACTTACTTGCTTATCGACAACCGGGTCCTTTGACTGAAAAGGCAACGGAGTTCCCCGCTTGGCAATTGAGATCACCGGCTGAGGTTTCTCTCTTGTCTTTCCTTAATTAGCTTGCTGATTTGACTGATTCTGGGACCTAGTAAAAATAGCATATGCTCCATCATATACTTCTCCTTCTCTTTCGGCTTCATCTTGGTAATTCAGAAAGCCAATGGTAGAGTCGCCAGCTAATTCTTCTTCTCCTTCTGTAAAAATATTAGCATCATTCTCCTGATCCAACTCAGTTTGGAAAGAATGGTCATGTTTTGCTTCATAATAGCCAACTACTGAGTTGACCGGTGCTGCTTCAATGGCGACCTTCCCCTCTGTGGGTGGAAGATGATTTTGTTACCCTTGATTTCTGGTAGCATTGCCTTGATATGAATTGTTAGGAAATGTTCTCCTTGGTATATCCCTATAAGAAGGAGGAGCAGACATACCTTGAGACATTTTCCTTTTCAAAGATAGCAATTCATTTGCTAACTTTTGCACCATAGGATCTGTGGTGCTTGTGGAAGGATTATCAGTAGAGGATTGACCTCTATTTCTGTTGGAATCTCTTCTTATCTTACCTACAAGGATAAGATCATCTTCAACTTCCGTAGCCAAAATTTGAGCTACGGGAAGATCTGTAGGGCTAGCCCGCCTTAGCAGAAATCTTACCTCGAGAAGATGAGTATTGATAAAGAAACATTTAAGATTCTCTGCCGTTGGCTAAGCAATTGTAGGAATCCTTTTTGTTAGCTTATTAAACTTAGCGATGAAGTATCGCATGGGTTCATGTGGCTCTTTCTTCATCTATGTTAGCTATGCTAACAAGGCATGTGTGTCTTTCGCAGGTTTGAATCTGGCTTCAAACTTAGTCTTGAGAGTGTTCCAACTCGTTATAGTTTGAGCTTGAAGATGGTAAAACCAATCTGCAGCAGCACCTTGTAGTGTTTCTACAAAAAGTCTTACTGCTACATCTTCATGTTCCACACCTAATACACCACAAGCTATGCAGAAAGCTGCAATGTGTTCATCTAGGTGGACTTTCCCATCACCATAGAACTTAGGAAAATTCTTCCTCGAACTACGAGGTAGTTCATGCAATGTTGGAGTTAAATTCAAAGGACCAAAAGTGTTACCCCAAGGGCCTTGAGCTGCCATGGTGCGCTGATTAAAGAGTGGGATAACAAACCTCTGTGGAATACGAACAGACAAAAATCTATTAGTACTAGAACTAGAAGCTTCACCTGGTATTGGAGACCTAGCACTAGTAGGAGGAAAACTCCTAGTTTGCTAACGTTGAGGTCGTGGAGGCAAAAGACCAAAGTTATTTTGCTGCATCAACTCAAATACAAGATCAATAATACCTTGAGCTCTCTTGCTTCTTGTATACTGCGAGTCTGCCAGAATGCAATGTACTCAACAAAATTTTGAAAATAGCTTAAAATAATGGAAAAGAACTATAGTGCTTCAACTCAGAGAGTGAGGCTTCAAGTTGTGCGTTCCTTCCCCAGTAGAGTCACCAAAAACTGTTGGGTGAATATTTTTTCTTCAACTAACTCAAGGCAAAATGAGATAAATCTCTCCTCTTAGCAAGGGGAGGTTCCCTATTAACTATTACAAGCTTATTTACACTAAAAACTAATTTCAGGGTGAAACCATGTCATCCATTTCTCTTTTTTCAGAAATGATGTTTACAATCTAAAAGAGCACTTTCACAATACAAATAGAGATAACCAAGAAAACCATGAGAGCACAAAGTCTATCATTGCTCTTTTTACTGATTTATAATTTAGAACCAAGTAGGATAAGGTGCAGCTCAAATTCTTCACCGAATACTATCACAAAACATACAATCACAAAAGATAATAGTAGTTCAAAGTCTTTCCAATATATTTTACTTCAAAACATAAAATCACAAACTAAAGATAATTGTTGTAGCACAAAGTCTCCAAAATCAGCTTTAGAACATCTCCCAGATTATCCACACTCACACTACAATTTGATCAAGTAGATAAGATAGCATTAGGAAAGGGACATAAGAACACTTTCCAATATACTGCAAGTTATTCCAATACAAAGATTGAACGATCGCTTGCTTTTCTATTCACTGGATAAAATATGATTTACAATTTGAACACAAAGTCTCAAAATCCTCTTCAATTTGGCAGAGTTTTGCTTCAATAACTAAAAGATGATCATTACAATGGGGGGTCCTCTTTCTTTATAGGAGAAACCAAGAGAAAAAATAGGAAAAGAACAACTAACTATGACTTATTCAACAAAGGAGTCCTTTTTGATTTGGGACTTCCTACATTTTTACATGTAATTACATATGAGAAAAGTACATGTAAATATGTCCAAAATTATTTCAAAAGTACATCTAAAAAATAGAAAATAACTAAGTGATGTAAAAGCTGCTAAAACTTGCACTGCTTTCTTTCTTCATGTGGCAATCATACATAGTAAACACAACATGCATCCCCAAACTATCCGGACTGACTGTGTTCCTGAAAATCATTCAGGCTTTGACTATTGCATCTCTAACTGTGGTAATTGATTTTGCAAGGCTAGTTAACTTGACCTTCAGATTATCCAAAGTTAACTAGTTATCAAGAATATTATCCATGGAAGCTACTGAAAATGTTTTGTCCTCAAACTCCTTCTGAAACGTATTCTCAAATTCTTGGGTCATCTCCTCTGTAGAAAGAAATTGATTATCCTTTGACACCAAATTGCATGGCAGCTCCTCCAACTTGTGTAAGAGACTAACATCACTTTGGTCACTCAGCTTCCTTGCAGTTTCTAAGTTATTGATTAGATCTTTCAACACACGACTCCGATATGTCAATGCCTCCTTAGTCTCGATATATGAATCCCTCTTTGGAATAACACCAATTGATATCAAAGCACTTATTTTCAACTTCCTCATTTCTACCCACTTATCATGACTCTGCTCTAAATGCTCAATATCCTAAGAAATAACATCAATCAAATCATCAAGTTCTACCTTGATTTTCTCTATTTTGCTTGTTTTCTCAGCTAGCTCTGTAAGAAGAGAGATTCCCTATGTGTGCATCCTTTCCAAATATTCTTCAAGCACTTTTCCCTTAAGGTGAGTCTTTTTAGCTTTCTAGCTGATAGGATCTTCAATAGAAATGGCCTCAGGAGTCATTGATTCTAAATTCAAAGTAATCTTCCTTACCACTGCAGTCAATTGCTCTACCATTGCTTTATAATGATCTTTCATCTCTTTTTCTTTATCAAACTTCTGAATCAAAATATCCATTGCCGATTGCATGTTAGTCTTTGCACTCTCATTTGTTATTTTGCCTAGCTCAATTCTAGAAATAGAGTAATCACTCATACTAAAATTTTCTATGGTAGCATGTTGTGGGGGCCTTGCAATCTCCACAAATTTGTGCCCTTTGTCTCCCAGCACTCTTGAAATAATTTTTGGCTTCTTTGGAGTCTTAACCTTAACAAGCACCAGCTTACCAAAATCAAAGTCATCTGGAGAGATGGCTCGTTTCTTCCTTTTAGGCGTATATGCTGACAACCATGGAGGAAGCATAGAAGTACTCACATTTGGATCCAGTTCCATTGTCAGTGTTACAGGAACTGTACTGGCACTGGAAGTAGAAATAATAGGTGGAGTATTAGTAAACACTGCACCTGACACATTCACATTCGAAACTTGCTCAGAACCCAATACAAAGTGATCAAATATTGAAGAATCTCCAATATCAAAAGATGAGGAGGACAGACTAGGAATGGACCTAGAAGAACCAAGAACATCATCAAAAGCAATTTGAGGATTATCAAAAATTATTTTTGAGGGTGATGGAGATTCAAAAGATGGGATGTTGATAGGTGAAATAGACAGAGGAACTGAAACAGGTATGTTAGGCAAAGGAGAAGAGACTCCAATATCCTGTGGTACATTCTTTTGTGGAGACATAACTTCATCCCTTTGTTCTTCTCCTATCTCCTCTGTTGATCTATTTTCAACCTCTATTTCTTTGACAGCTGGCTCATTAGTATTCTATTTCTCAATTTCCATTGCTTCTACCTCAGATTCTTTCTCTACAGCCTTTGACTTCTTAGACACAAATTTGATCCTGGGTTTATGTGTCTTAGAAGAAGAGGGAATGCCACTCTTATTCTTTGTCCTATTCTCTACCTTCTTGCCTGTTTGTTCTTGGACTTTGGTCTCTGATCCAGTAAGGAATTCTTTCAAAGCAATCCCCTTACCTTCTAACCACTTGTTTGTGTTAGCCAATATAGATTCAAATCTTTTCCTTAAAAAAGTCAATTCTTTTTGAGACCACTGAATAGGTGCAAGAGGAGAATCAGCAATATTTTCAATGTTATACCTAGGATCAATCAGCTCTTCAACATCCACTAGGTCTTCAAGAATATCAGCCAAACCTAGATACTCAATTTGTTCCAGAGGTAATCTGCTATGGTCCAATTTTCTGATATCCTCTTCTATCCTTAAGTCCACCCAGATGTCTTCAACCATTGGTTCATGAAACTGGGTCTTCCTTTTGATCTTGTCTTTTGCACCCCTATAATGAAACCTTGGTCTTCATTTAAACCGTTTCATGGTCACTAGCTGCATCTTAGTTTCCATCACCCTAGCCTTTGCTGTAGTTGACACTGAGTATCTGCCAATTTCAACTGGAAATCTAAAACCTGGTTTCTTGAGTTCCATTTGCTTATTATGTATGACAATCATTTGCCTACATAATTCCATCATAACAAGCTTATCTGAAGGAAATCTAGGCAACATATAAGGATAGCCTTGGAAAAAGCCAACCCTTAAATATGAGAAAGTCTGAAATTGTAAGAACATGCACCCATAATCATTCAGAACTGACCAAGCTTCATCTAAAACTCTTCTTTGCTCTAACTGAGGGTCAAAAAGACACAAGAACACTGTGAAGAAAGAATCATTTACTCTCCTAAAATGATGAATTGAACCTTTCAATACTATCTCCTTCAGATGTTAAACCTGGAAAGATCCTCATTGAGGCTGCTATATACACAAGGTAAGAAGTCATATAGAATTTGAAAGTAGTGGATACCTTAGTCGATTGCTCATGTAGAGCATTACTAATTTGTTCACCCCAAAAGATAGTTTGCTTGCCTTGAAGTGGAAGGATACATCCATTCATAGAAAAGAGAAGAAAAAGCCAACCCCCTTATCCTACTAAGAAGAGTTATGAGATCACCAACTTCTTCAATAAAATCACTTTTGGGAAAGCTTCTTGGCCACCTGGACAAATTTGGCCTTGAAGTCTTAAGCCACCTGGTGTTAATTGTCTTCTTAGCCTTCTCAGAATTCTTGTCATATTCTTTTTGAGCTTCAGCAAAATCTAGTTTCACAACTTCTATAGCAGCAGGACACATGAAAACTTTATCAACGAATTCCAGATCCAATCTGATGATCACATTGCCATTTATATCCAACACTACTCTAGTATCTCTGTTGTAGAACTGAGCACATTGTAGAACAAACTCTGTATTATGAGCTGCCACCGGGAAAGATGATACCAAGTGAATATTACTATCAACAATCTTCTTCATCATAGAACTAGGGTTATCAGACTTAGTTCTTTCCACAAACTCAGCCATGTCTACATGGCCAATCTCCATATCCCAAATATCATCAATTTTGGAGGTAACTAAGGTGATTGGAAAAACACCCTGATACTTATACTTCATTTCTTTTTACTTCTTTGGAAACAACTCAGTCATTTGAAAAACTAACACCAGAAGTAGTGTCCATAAAGAGAGAAAATCTGTAGAAGAAACTACAACAAAAGCCATGATCATGCAATTAGGGAAAATACTGGTAATCTAGGAAAATTACATGTTGACAATCATGACTACGGGAGTAAGCTTGAAAGGTCTAGAGCACAAGCAGGTTGAAGAAATAGAGGAAATCGGGCTTGGGAAATTAAATTTGAAAATCTCTTAGAGTTAGAAAAGATTTGAGAGAGTGAATGCACAAGCGGCAAATTTTGCCACCCTTGCATGTATGGGATAGTTCACAGGTATCAGGGTGGCAAAATTTGCCAACCCTGCACGTAGGTTGAAATTTACAAGTGTATTGGTGGTGATTTTTACCACTTTTGCATGTTTGGGAATAAACAATTTTTATGTCTGAGTGGCAAAATCTGCCCTCTCAGCATATAGGGTAATGCAAAATTTTCTTCATGTAAAGGAGGCGAAATTCGCCGCTCCTACACCTTGGAAAAATTTCATAAGTAGAGACCGGGTGGCAAAATCAACCACTTATGCCTAAAAATGTAAGGTCAGTTGATTATGCATTAGCGGCAAGTTTGACCGCTTTTGCATATTATAGGAGTTTCAAAAGTTTTGATGCCTAGGCGGTAATATTTACTACTCATACATGAAACGGGAAGTTCACAGCTCTGGCAAGAATGGTGAGGATCACCGCTTGCACACAAATCTCTTAAACCTGAAAAACTAAAACCCTAAACATTGAAAACTCAGGATAAGAAACACACAAAAGAAACCCTAACAAACAACAAAGCATTCAGACATAATTTTGATGAAAAGAACTTCTAGGGTTTCAAAAGAAAAATGGAGAGATAAATATCTAGTCAAAGCAATACACATTATCCTTTCACCAAAACTCTAGACAAAACAAAATGACTGAAAAAGGGAAAAATAAACTAACCTGAAGGAACGAATGAAGGTAACATAGTCAAACTCTGATGGAGAAAAATTCGCAATCCGCTTTTGTTTATGAATGTCTTGACACTCACAGGAGGTATAAAGGGTAACAAGATAAAAGAAAGAATGAATAAGAAACAACTAAAAAGACCCTTTTTTAAAACCTAAATTGAAACAAGGAACTCATAATTAATACCACATGAGTTAACTCAGAACATCATTAATTAGATGTAACGTCAGTGAATTTGGCCGCTCTCATATATAATGAAAGGAACTAATCTTGTTCGGGTGGCGAATTTTGCCGACATTGCATGATATTTAGTCAAAGAACCTATGTGGGCAGAAAAATCCACCGCCCATACATTTAATACACCCATGTATGTAGGAGCAGCAAAATTGGCTGACTCTACACATAAAAACTAAAAAAAAAAATTCTAACACCCAAAAACAACCAAAATTGATATTTTGACAAGTTTGCAACCTAGTCGACTTTCATGATTTTCGAGGAATCGACCTAGGGGAATGTCGCATACCATTTTGATGATGCTAGAGGACTTCGTGTAAGGCCAAGGGGACTTGTCTTGATAAGCAAACTTAGAGTGTAAACTATGAAATAGACAAGTTTGATAGGGGTTGTCTACAAAAATGAGCGTAGCTGATTTTTAGAACAACAGAGCACAAAGCCAAAAAATAAATATTTATCTACAAAAAAGAGTAAAGTATTCTAATGTAACATGTTTGATAGTTAAGGGGATGGCTTAAGGTGAGTTAAGGGGATGGCTTGAGGGGAAATTCAACTAATTCCTAATTGGATAAGGGCATGGTAGTACTTATCAATCCACTATAAATTTACTTAATCTTAAATACATTACTAAACCAAATCCCAAAGTTATTAAAGTAAATTAAACTTACCTAATTTTTGAAACGTAGTTAGGTGATGGCTTAAGGGGAGTTAAGAGGATGACTTAAGAGGAGTTAAGAGGATGGATTAAGGGGATATGCAATAAATTACTGATTTTCTAAGGGTGTTCTAGTAAATCAATTAACTATAAATCTACTTAATCCTAAATTCATGTCCTAGACCAAATTCATTGAAGTTATTAAACTAAATCATGCTGACCTAACTTGTGGAACAGAGCTTGGGGATGGCTTAAGGGGAGCTAAGAGGATGGATTAAGGGGAGATACAATCAATTACTAATTTTCTAAGGGTGTACTAGTAAATCAATTAACTATAAATCTACTTAATCCTAAACTCACATCCTAGACCAAATTCACTGAAGTTATTAAACTGAATCGTACTTACCTAACTTATGGAATATAGCTAGGGGATGGCTCAAGGCGAGTTAAGAGGATGGATTAAGGGGAGATGCAATAAATTACTAATTTTCTAAGGCTGTGCTATTAAATCTATTAACTATAAATCTTCTTAACCCTAAACTCACATCCTAGACCAAATTCTAAAGTTATTAAACTAAATCATACTTACCTAATTTATGAAACATAGCTAGTGGATGGATTAATGGGAGTTAAGAGGATGGCTTAATGGGACATGAAATCACTTAATAATTTGGTTAGGGTATGATAGTAAATCAATTACTTCTATCAAGTAAATATATACAACTATACATTAGTCAAAAAATAAAGATTAAAAATTTAAAAATTTCTACATACCTACAAACCACTTAAAAAATTTACTCTATTGTACCATCTGCATCCTCTTTTTTGTAATGCATCTATGATTACCATGATCTTCCATAAAAAGTGTCCATAACTCTTTTGTAATAGGTTTACCTTGATACCTCACTAATTGTATGTTTGTTGTCACAACCAAATGCGAGTAGTGCATAATTTTCTTATGTGTTTCATAATCTTTAAATGCAGGTATACCATTCTTCCTTATCAAATATTTATGTAGCTTAGTGCTAAAAACAACCATAGAACCTATTAGATACTTGAATTTATCATCATTTATTCTAGGTTGTAACAACTTATGTTTTATCTCAACATATCGAGCCAACAAATACTATGTTTCCTATTACTTTCCCTCAGGTACAACAACATACAGATGTCTTGCAAAAAACTTACAAATTCAATAAAGTAGGACATGATATATAATTCACAAAAATACATGCATGTACAGAATTATAGATTACAAAACAATGTAATGAAACTAGATATTAAATTAACGTACCCTCTTGTACAAGGTTTCAAATATGATCATAGTCATCTGATGCAAACAATTGATTATCATCGTCAAACATTGTCTCATGTCGATCATGTGTTTGGATAAGTGTTAGAGATCTTTGATTCCATCCTTCAACCCATTCTATATTTTCACATGCTTCCCACTCACCACCAATACAAAACTGACAAAAATAGGCAAGCTCCCTAGTCCATATAGTCCATGTGCTTGCATTTAGACTCATAAATGAATGTCATTTTGTTGATCCACTAATTTTCTCACAATTATATCAGGGAAGAATCTTTTCTTCATCAACTGACCAAAAGAACCATTAAACTTTGGAGTTTTCACTTGATTTTATAGATAATTTTTTATTACACCAATCCACAATTGCATGTGCATCTTTAAACTTTGCTGCATCCACAAATTTTAGTTTCTCCCTAGCAAGAGCTCTTTTCACACATGCTCCAACTCCATCATGTTCTCTTTTACCATGTCCATCTTCAAAGAAACTCCACATATGTTTGATATTATTTTCTTTATGGATCCTACATGGCTAATAAAACATTCGAGTATTTTTTATTATCCTATACAATTATTTGACCATATGAGATATTGTGTCATCTAGATTTCTCTTTCTTTTAAATTGTCATAAAATACTTTGAAAGAATACTGCACAAACTCTGATGAATTTAACTAGTGATCACTTAAATAGAAATGATACTCCCTCAAAAAATTTATGTCATCTTATGTATTGTCATTTGCATGTTTGTATACAATATGAACAAAGATGGCCATTTGTATTGAGTTATAATATTGAGACTGAATCTCCTCTTGTGGAGCAAGGGTATAGTTTTCTACAAAGTCAACCACTGAAAGTATAGTTCCAATTGGAAATGTGTTTTTACATCTGTGAAATTGTTCATCAAGCCATCAAACATATTGAGAGTGTTTCACATATTTGTACATTGTCTTATTCTTGAATTCTATGATGAATGCATGTACACTACTTTGTTCTATGACTAACTCACAATGCTTTCAAAATTTTCCATCATTTAATAGATATTGAACATTGTTGAATCTCTTCACATCCACTAATTGATGTCCAAAACCATGTCAACTACTTTAATGTATGCATTATCCTAACAATGAAAGGTTACAACATCTATTGCATTGTCCAAAAACACACAATTTTGAATAAAATAATTGTCCATCAGGTGTTTCACAAAGTAAACTTGTTATAAAATCCTTAATTGTTGTAGGTGGCATATTAATACCACATTCCTGCATAATTTCTTATTATGTAAAGTACAACATATATATCAAAAAATATCATCATAATAATGGAATTGCACATGAGTTTTACAACAAGATATTCATTGCTTATTAATTTTGACATACCAAGATTTACATTTCTCAAATGATCTTTGACTTATGCTAAAAATTTTATAATTGGATCATATAGAAAAAATTTATATAATTTTGTTTGAGTCATGTCTAATAGATGTTTTGGACGAGGATCACAATTTTTTGACCCCACTCTTAATTTCAAACATTTCTAGCATTAGACGAAACCCTTGTATTATCATGCCGATATTTTTCAATTAAAGACCTGATTTCATTATTTAATTTCATGTCAGACCTTGGGAGTCTACCATTAAAAGTCCAATATTGGTTAACTGGATCATTTTAAATACTTACTCTTCTTTTTAGCACTCTTCTCAAAGTTTTAGCATGCACATTTAAATATCCAATTGTCTTAATTATCATTATATTGCTCGCAACTAATTTATTAACTAAAGCAGTTGTTATTGCTCATCATGTTGCATTCCTATCTTTAGATCAACTCATTTTTCCAATAGAATCAATAACATTAGCAATAGTAGACATAACTTGTTCCATCGATTTATCCACCTTTTTGGGTTTTACAAATATGCCTAATTTTTTCATTACTTTTTACATTTTTGACATTCTCATCAATTACATTACAAGTTGACATTGAAATCCTAATTTTTTTCTATAAAAAAATATATTATGCAATATATTTGCATGGGTTCAAATTTGTCTCTAAGATATCTTACCATAAATATTATCCAAAACATTTCTTTCAATTTAAAACAAAAAAAATCATTTTCACTCATACAAGGGTTTTTATTTTCATTTTTTGTTTTGTTTCTAATAGAAGAATTTATATCAACATTGTTATATCCAACTTCCTTTAAACAACTAATCTCATTATCATTGAATGCATTTGAAGACATACCTGGATTCATTTCTATAATCACATTTTCCATATCCTTGAACTCTTCCACATTTGTGTAAGGACTCAACTCATCCTTTTAATAGATAAAGCAAATAAAAGAGGATTCATTTTTTCTCTTTATTACTTTTTATTTCTGAAACAATTTAATTTAACTTAGTTTTAACAATTTAGATGTTTGATAAGAATAGTCAATCCAGAATCTCAGGAATAGCCAATTTGGGTAAAACTTAGTATCAAGGGTTTCCTGTCCAAATTGAGATGATACTAATCTTTACACTCTATCCAATCAGGATAGCATTTTTCCATATGGCTTAACACAATGCTCTTGCTAGAGACTTCGACCCATCAGAACAAATCCAAGTTCTGAGTCACCTACAGAAATATACAATAAGCCCACTACTATATCGAGGATTTCTATTAAGAATAAAACCTTGTATCCTTCCTCAGATTTTGGCTATTGACCGAATACAAGGCCAATCCACCCCATAGGGATTCTTTAGAGATTCAATGAGTAGGTTATAGTATTTAGTTTATGAGATTTAACCTCACATAATCCTATGTACCTAAGTACTAGAAACATCATTTCCCAGACTTCCTACATACCTTGTGTCCACAGGATCAAGGTACATGAGGATTTGTCATGCGTAACATGTAGTTCTATTTGTACTATGTTTATGTAATGGTATGAGTGGATACACAACCCTTTCTAGGGTCCAGTTTCCCCAGGCAGTTCTTAGTCAGCTGCCACCCACTCAAGTGAAATAGAGACAAATATTAGTAACCAATGCAAACACCTAGAAGGGGTGTTTAACATTAAAGATATAGATCATGTATTGTGTTGTTTTACCCATGCACATGTCTATCTGAGAAAGTTTATTCGTTGCTTGGTCTTAAATCTTGTTTCCCTTATATCTAAGTTTCAAGAAGATCATCTACTATTTTTTGATCATCAAGATCCACGCAGGTGAGGTCAGAGAATATGACAAGTAGTGTTCTTTGTTGGCCTAAGAATCATTCTTTAGTTCTTCTAATGCTATATCTAGATTAGATTTGTATCAAGAATATACACTACTTTATGATGACCAAGATCCACACAAGTGAGGTGAGAGAATATGGTGGTTGCCTATTTTCAACAAGAGTCTATCTAGATATGAAGTCTCATACTAAATTGAACAACAATATTCTCATAGTTTCTATTTGTGAGGCATATCTGATTAGAAATAAATTTATATGTCCTTTCACAAGATTATTACTCATCATTTCAATGAATAGGGCAATATTGGCGTTATTCAGCCATAATATATTTTAACTTCTCATTACATTGTAACCATCTGTAACCTAACTTGATATAACCAATTTGATATTACATTAAAGAAATACAATTAATAGAATTCAATAACAATCATGATCCTTTGCATTTTCACTAAACAATGAGCACATTAATTTCCTAAGCCCTATCACATTAAATTTCGAACCATTACCACATTAACTTCTATCCACTATGATATTAAATTCTTTCACATTTGGTTCCTAATCCTTAACACATTGATTTGCTAACTTATTTCCTTTCCCTCTACTCAATTCAATTGTAAAATTTGTAAATTTAAAAGGTAAGTATCTATTCAATTTACTAAATTGTAGTGTTTTCATAAGAAGAAATTAGATACTTGTATTACCAGAAATTGAACTTCCTAATCAACTTGCGACATTGTTATGATAATAGATAATTACATGACAACAAAATATGAATCCCTGGAAATGTGATACTATTACTCCCTTGTGGGATGTTTACTTCCTTAAGATAAATTCCATCAAAGTTTGACTTATCCATTAGATATTAATTTAGAAATAAATGATGCACTGGCTATCGGCCAATAATTAAGGTAGGCCATCATAATACAAAGGCATCGTTTATATACATTGGTGTATATAAATGATGTCGTTCTATTATGGTGTAACTTAAATACAATCATCTTATGATAAATAATAATATTCTACGCTAAACTATTTTCAAGCGACCATGATGCCTGAACCATAGGACAATGCAGGTATAGCTACAACTATAGAAGTCGAGCATTATAAGTAAATCAGATACTAACAATTTAAAGGCTGCAACAACTGCAGACTTCCATATGGTTGCGATAGCCATAGATGATAATACAATGACAAGGCTCAGCTAAAATCCATATTTTAGATGTTATATACAACATTTATTTGGCAATAAGCCCTTCATATAAATGTTATATATATATCAAAAAAAAATGTTAGGAGAGAAAGGAGAGATAAGTGAAGAGAAGGAAGATGGTGAAATCAGAGAGGAAGTCAAGATGGATAGTGAAGATGAGGTTGAAGCTATCAATAATCTCCTCTTGGAAGCAAAGGTGGAGCTAAATAGAGAAGAGGCAAGGGGGTGGTGGATGTACGTGGGCAATCTCAATTTGTAAATTATAGAGGAGATCCTAGAATTATGTATTCCAGATGAGTTTCTCAATTCTAAAGTTGAGAAGCTCCGGAAGAATGTGGTGATTGCCAAATTCATTGGAATCTGGCCCTCCATGAAGCAAATCAAGGATTGGATTGATCATAAATGGCAGGGAGTAAAGCATAAAGCTAGCTTTCTAGATTTAAGGTTTCTATAGATTGTGTTTCAAATAGAATTTGAGAGAGACAATATCCTTAAAGGGGGGCCTTGGTTTATAAAAAATGTTGGGATTTATATTAGGGCTTGGATGTTAGGTTTTGATCCACATTGGGAATTAATTAAGGAAGCTCTAATCTAGGTCAAAATGTATAAACTACCTCAGGAATTGTGGATAGAGGAGATATTGAAACTGATCAGGGGTACTTTAGGTGAGTTTGTGTTTAGCTCTTCAACTTTGCAACATGGTGGGTTGACTACCTACATAAGGATATGTGTAAAAATTAATTTAAGCAAACCTATTAGGCATACAATTAGGCTATCGTACGCAATTGGTGAATGGTTCCAAGATCTAGAATATGAGTGCCTTCTGATTAGATGCTTCAATTGTTGGAAGGTAGGGTACATAGCTAGAAACTGCTTGAAATCTAAGGAAGGCAAAGCAGATGAGAAAGTAGATCATCATAGAAATGCTAAGGCTTCCCCTAAGGGAGTTCAAGAGTAGAAGAGTTCTCAAAAAGTTATAGAGTAGGCTATTATTGCACGAGAAAAGGA
Source organism: Cunninghamia lanceolata (assembly GCA_027924645.1). NCBI lineage: Eukaryota > Viridiplantae > Streptophyta > Pinopsida > Cupressales > Cupressaceae > Cunninghamia > Cunninghamia lanceolata. Next base: position 817,297 of record BSBN01000286.1, on the reverse strand, counting down.
GGAGCTAGGAAATCACCAAGCAGAGCTAGAGACTGTCATAAAATAATTGGTTAGTATGAGCAATGAAGATGGTCTAGCGAAGGGGTGCAACCCTGGAGAGGGGGTACAGAGCCTCGAAAGTGGTCTCTTCACTTGTAGTTGTGAGGGGAATGTAGACTCCTTGCTAGAATTAGAAGCTAATAGGCTTTTGATGCCTGGCAGTTTGTGGTGTAGGAGCACATTCTCTGTAGTACAGGGTCATCTTTTCTTTTGTTCTCTCATAAGGCTCTTAAGCCATTTCATTTTGTAATAAAGGTCAATTTGGTCCCATGGATGTACATGTGCAAGGCAAACATGTGGTTTTGCTTGTATGAAGGGTAACCCAACGGCTAACTGATTTGAAAATCAGTTTGCACGGTTGGAGGGAAATAACTGTTGTCTCTACATCTTCTTTAGAGGCAGGTTGTATGTCACACGGGGTAGAAGAAGGGTGTGTATTACAACAAATATTTTGGATAAATGAATAAAGAGAGTTCTAGGTATGATCTGTGTTGATTTTTCTTGGGTGTTCTTGGTTGTTTGATATCTTTATCCTGATCTCGTATATTGAAGCCCTAACTCGATGCTACCTATTAAACCCTAGTGTTCTTGTAGTACACAGGCGGTGTAAAACTAACAAATTCCACAGTGGCTGATTTGTAACCGAGGAGTTTGGGTTTGATTCATAAATGGCAACCCTTTCCTCTGTCCACTGAAGCCTAGTGTAGTATCAGCGTGAGGGGGGAAAGGCTTTTCACGTTTGTTGTTGTTAAATTCTTGCCCAGGAAGCCAGAGAACTCAGTCAGGTTCGACTAGACATCTTCATGTGGCTAGTCAGGAAATCAGGGTGAAATTGGATAGCCTTGATGTGGGATCAAATTGATAAGAATTGTCGAGGGCTTGACACAGGGATCGACCTAATTCCTGTCCTATCTAAGGAAACTCTGTATCGGCGTCGCTGAGTAGTTCGGCATCCATTGGCGTAAGACAAGGTATCGGAGTGACTTTTTGAAGATCTTCCGATAGACTATCTCTAACCGATGAATCCGGTGTCAGCGTGAAATACTTTCTGTCTTGTCGAAGATTGGTATAGTGTCAGAGACACATACCATTGTTGGTTCACATCAGTGAGAGTAAAGACATCAGGTTGAGGAAAACATACTCAACCGACGGTAGATAGTTTCACCGATCAGTGAGACATCCTCGAAGTATCACCGATAAAGAATATTGGTGTGAGGAACCTTGTCGGGGGAAGACGGAGAAGTCACAGCGACCGTTAGAGCCTTGCTGATAGAAAGCTCATCAGTGTGAGGAACCTTGTCGGGGGAAGATGGAGAAGTCACAGCGACCATTGGAGTCTCGCCGATAGGAGGCTCATCGGAAGGAGTTCAGGAAGTCTCAACGACAGAGGCAACTAACTATGGTGGTTAAGTATTTGGGAGCTGCGGTTAACGGGAAGAGAACTACGATCGGTGTGAGAATCAAGGAATACAGCGATAACATATGTCCAGCCGATGTGCCTGACAGTATCAGTGAGAACTTGGTCATCGGGGAAAGAGAATGATGAAAGGCTGATAGCTCATGTCTTTTCGATAGAGAAGACATCCTTGGCTTCGGTGAAACCTTAGAAGACCTCTTGCCGATAGGGAAGATATAGCCAAAGTTCATTTGTTTCTGCTGGTACTCTGCATCAAATTGGTATCAGAGCTAATATTCTGAATCACAGCCGTGTATGTCAGACGAAGAATTGGAGATAGAAACAGAGGCTAGCACAATGCCTCCGAAGACGATGAGTAAAGCAGCCATCCAGAAGATGGTGGAAGAAATGCTCAAAGAGAGACTGAAGGAAGAAAGATCCAAAGAGAAGAATGGAAGCACTTCTGAGTTAGAGGAGGACGAAGAAGGAGAAACAGGGGAGAATCCTCAAGGAGAAGGTATGTTTGCTGATCAAAAGGCATTCCTGAATGCACTCAAGGGTCATGGAGATAGTGGTGATCTGAAAATGGATGTTCCCACGTTCAATGGGAAACTGGATGGAGAACTCTTGTGGACTGGATTGAAGCCATAAGTAATTACTTTGACTTCAAGGAGTATAGTAACAGTAAGAAAGTAAAGTTTGCAAAGACCAGACTGAGAGGTTCTGCATTAGTTTGGTGGAACTACACTCAATGTGAAAGGGAGAAGGTTGGAAAGAGCCCAATCACCAAATGGAGTAGAATGGTGGCCATGTTGAGATCCAAATTTTTACCATGTGACTATGATCTACAGACCGTCAGAAAGTTTAATCATCTTAGGCAGAAAGATATGGACGTGGCTACATACACTGAAGAATTCCACAGATTGAGCATGAGAGCCAATCACAGAGAAGAAGAGAAAGAGATGGTGGCTAGATACCTGGATGGTCTGAGGTACAATATACAGGATGAGTTCAGTATGGTGGTTCCCAAGACTGTGGATGAATGTTTTCAATTAGCCTCTAGGGCAGAGGATAAGCTGAAAAGGAGAGGTGATCAACATAACAGAGGAAGAGGGGGTAGGAACAATAGAGGAAGAGGTAATCTTGGCAGAGGACAGCCAAACAAAGGTGAAAGTTCAAGTCAGCAGGAATCACATTCCGATACGGAATAGAAAGGTGGTGGTTTCAGAGGTTGGAGAAGACCTAATGGTAGAGGAAGAGGTGGTGGTGTAGGTAGAGGACGTGGAGTCTTCACTGGAAGATGCTACAACTGCAATCAAGTAGGCCACACCGCAAGTAAGTGCCCTAAGAAGGCATCTAGCTCTCATGATGGTGGGAGAAGGAACCGACTATTGCAGGAGGATGATTGTCAGAGTGTAAACTCACCAATTGGTAGTGCTGCACCAATGCTTGAAGGAGAGAACATGATGATTAAGAGAACCCTCGTGAAGATGCCATTGAAGCAGGAGCCCCCACAAAGGAAGAATCTCTTTAGAACCTGAGGAATAGCATATGGTAAGCTCTGTAAAATCATTGTTGATTCAGGTTCTACTGAAAATGTAGTGTCTACTAAAATGGTAGAAAAGTGTAAACTGAAAAGATTACCCCATCTTAATCCTCACAAAATATCTTGGTTGAATAAGAATCAGAACTATTTGGTGGAAGAACAAACTTGGGTAGAGTTTGAACTAGGTGATTATAGGGATAAGGTGCTATGTGAAATTATTCCTATGGATGCTTGTCACCTTCTTCTTGGATGACCTTGGTAGTATGATGTGAAGGCACAGCATGATGGTGAAAAGAATACATAAATGATCACCAAGAATGGTAAGAAATTTTAGATGGATCCCTTACCAGAGTAGGTTGGAGAGAAGAACAATGACAATAGTGTCATGTTAGTGAGTGGCAAAGAGTTCCTACAACTCATGAAGGAGGAGGATACCCAAGGGTATGCACTGATAATGAAGCCTGTATCAAATCAGCAAAGCAAGTAGCAGAAGGAGATTCCATTGGAAGTGCAACAATTACTGGATAAGTACCAAGATCTTGTGGTAGAGGATACTCCTAACTCCTTACCACCTATAAGGGACATAAGTCATCAGATTGACTTGATTCCTGGAGCCACATTACCCAATAAAGCTGCCTACAAGTTGACACCACAGTAGAATGAAGAAGTAGGTAGACAGATTCAAGAACTCTTGGAGAAAGGTTTGATTAGAAAAAGTCTCAGTCCATGTGCAGTCCCTAGTGTACTTGCTCCTAAGAAGGATGGCAAATGGAGATTATGCACAGATTCAAGGGCTATCAATAAGATCACCATAAGGTATAGATTTCCTATGCCAAGAATTGAGGATCTGTTGGACTATCTTGGTGGTTCATGTTACTATTCCAAGATTGATTTGAAATCTAGTTATCACCAGATCAGAATAAGGCAGGGAGATGAATGGAAGACTGCCTTCAAAACAAATGAAGGACTCTATGAGTGGCTTGTCATGCCATTCGGCCTCAGTAATGCTCCAAGCACATTCATGCGGTTGATGAATGAGGTACTTGTAGAATTTATTGGAAAATTTGTTATTGTTTATCTTGATGATATCCTAATTTTCAGCAGGACCAAAGAAGAGCATGTGAAGCATCTTGGACAGGTGTTGAAGAAATTGCATGAGAGTAAGTTGATGATCAACTTGGATAAATGTGATTTTATGAAAACTGAACTAGTGTATCTTGGCTTTGTGATTTCCAATGGCTGTTTGAAAATGGATCCTACAAAAGTTGAGGCTATTCTCAATTGGCCTACTCCTAAGACAGTGGGAGATGTAAGAAGTTTTCATGGTTTGGCAACTTTCTACAGGAAGTTCATTAAAGGGTTTAGTCACATAAGTGCTCCTATTCTCAATACCATCAAGGGTGGAGTCAAGTGTAAATTTCAATGGACAAAACAAGCAGATGATAGTTTTGAACTGTTGAAAAAGAAAGTGGCTGAGTTACTTACATTGGTACTCCCTGATTTTGACAAAGTTTTTGTTGTGGAATGTGATGCAAGCCAATAGGCTATAGGTGCTATTCTCAGTCAGGAAGGACATCCAGTAGCATTCTTTTCAAAGAATCTGAATGAGGCCAAACAAAGGTATTCTACCAATGACCTAGAGCTTTATGCAATGGTGCAAGCTCTGAAAAAATGGAGACATTATTTACTGCCAAAAGAGTTCATTGTTTTTACCGACAACCATGCTCTTAGCTTCCTAAATAGTCAAGAAAAGTTGAATCATAGGCACGTCAAGTGGATGGAACAATTGTAGGCCTATACCTTCACTATTAAGCATAAGAAAGGTGTTGCCAACAAAGTGGCAGATGCTTTAAGTAGAAGGATACTGGTCATACAGGAAATACAAATGGAACATATGGGTCTAGAATGTCTGAAGGAATTGTACAAGGATGATACAGATTTCAGGGCTGCCTATGAAGTGTGTGCAAGTTTGGCTAACACTTTTCATGGTGAGTATTCTGATTTTGTGTTGCAAGAAGGGCTCCTATTTAAAGGTAGTTTGTTGTGTGTTCCTAAATGTTCAATGAGGGACAATATCATCAGGGAGAAGCACAATGGAACCTTAGGAGGACATTTTGGGTTGGGCAAGACTTTGGAACAAGTCACCAGGTTCTACTATTAGCCCAAGGTACAGACTGATGTGAGGAGATATGTTGCAAGCTGTACCATATGTCAAAAGGCCAAAGGTATGTCTTCTAATGCTGGTTTGTACCAACCACTTCCCATTCCCAACAGACCCTAGGAAAGCATTGGTATGGACTTTGTGCTTGGTCTTCCTAGGATAACAAGGGGTGTAGACAGTGCTTTTGTCATTGTGGGTAGATTCAGTAAGATGGCTCATTTTGTGCCATGCAAATGCACAAATGATGCATCTCATATTGCTGGTCTCTTTTTCAGAGAAGTGGTTAGAATTCATGGTTTACCCCTTTCAATTGTTACTGATAGAGACTCCAAATTTGTTGGTCATTTTTGGAGGACCCTATGGAGAAAATTGGGTACACAATTGTCTTTTTCATTAGCCTATCATCCCTAGACTGATGGTCAGACTGAGGTTGTTAATAGGTCCTTGGGAAACCTTTTGAGATGCCTTACCAAACAGCATGGATTGGCATGGGATTTAGTGATCAGTCAAGCTGAATATGCTTATAATGATTCAAGAAATTGAAGTACTGGGAAAAGCCCCTTTGAAATAGTTTATGGTTTCCACCCAAGAGGACCACTTGAACTCAAAGACCTCCAAGGATGGGATAAAAGGATTGCTCTAGGAGAAGACTTTGCTGCTACCATGAAAACAGTACATGATCAGGTCAAGCTTCAGTTGGAGAAAACTATCTCCAAGTACAAGAATCGGGCAGATTTGAAGAGAAGGGAGGTACAATTTAAGGTAGGAGATTTGGTGATGGCCTACCTCAGAAAGGAAAGGTTGCCTAAGGGGTAACCAACCAAATTGTTGATGAAGAAGATAGGACCGTGTAAGGTAGTGCATAAATTTGGTCCAAATGCCTATGAGATAGAATTACCATCTGGCCTTGGTATCTCTCCCATTTTCAATGTTGCAGACCTGTTTCCTTTCAAACCTCCATTGCATGCTAAAGATGGATCAGATGCTGTGATTGAAGATGAAGACTAGATTAGGGATTTACCTCCAAGTAAGCCTTTGCAATTGGAATGCATTTTGGATTCCAAAATTGTCAAGAAGACATGAAAGGGTGTGTACAAAGACTACTTGGTCAAGTGGTAGGAACTTCCTAATTCAGAGGCAACCTGGATGAGTGAAGCTGATATTCTCAAGCATGGGACGACAATTCAGCAGTTAGCAACTCAAGGGACTTGAGTTTTCCTGCAGGGGGAGTATGGTGCAGGAGCACATTCTCTGTAGTGTAGGGTCATCTTTTCTTTTGTTCTCTCATAAGGCTCTTAAGCCATTTCATTTTGTAATAAGGGTCAATTTGGTCCCATGGATGTACATGTGCAAGGCAAACATGTGGTTTTGCTTGTATGAAGGGTAACCCAACGGCTAACTGATTTGAAAATTAGTTTGCACGGTTGGAGGGAAATAACTGTTGTCTCTACATCTTCTTTAGAGGCAGGTTGTATATCACACGGGGTAGAAGAAGGGTGTGTATTACAACAAATATTTGGATAAATGAATAAAGGGAGTTCTAGGTATGATTTGTGTTGATTTTTCTTGGGTGTTCTTGGTGGTTTGATATCTTTATCCTGATCTTGTATATTGAAGCCCTAACTGGATGACCTATTAAACCCTATTGTTCTTATAGTACACAGGCGGTGTAAAACTAACAAATTCCACAGCGGCTGATTTGTAACCAAGGAGTTTGGGTTTGATTCATAAATGGCAACCCTTTCCTCTGTCCACTGAAGCCCAGTGTAGTATCAGCGTGATGGGGGACAGGCTTTTCACGTTTGTTGTTGTTAAATTCTTGCCCAGGAAGCCAGAGAACTCAGTTAGGTTTGACTAGACATCTTCATGTAGCTAGTCAGGAAATCGGGGTGAAATTGGATAGCCTTGATGTGGGATCAGATTGATAAGAATTGTCGAGGGCTTGACACAGGGATTGACCTAATTCCTGTCCTGTCTAAGGAAACTCTGTATCAGCGTCGCTGAGTAGTTCGGCATCCATCGGCGTAAGACAGGGTATCGGAGTGACTTTTTGAAGATCTTCTGATAGACTATCTCTAACTGATGAATCCGGCGTTGGCGTGAAATACTTTCCGTCTTGTCAAAGATTGGTATAGTGTCGGAGACACATACCATTGTTGGTTCACATTGGTGAGAGTAAAGACATTAGGCTGAGGAAAACATACTCAACCGATGGTAGATAGTTTCACCGATCGGTGAGACATCCTCGAAGTATCATCGATAAAGAATATCGATGTGAGGAACCTTATCGGGGGAAGACAGAGAAGTCACAGCGATCGTTAGAGCCTCGCCGATAGAAAGCTCATCGGTGTGAGGAACCTTGTCGGGGGAAGATGGAGAAGTCATAGCGACCGTTGGAGTCTTGCCGATAGGAGGCTCATCGGAAGGAGTTCGGGAAGTCTCAGTGACGGAGGCAACTAACCGTGGCGGTTAAGTATTTGGGAGCTGCAGTTATCAGGAAGAGAACTACGATCGGTGTGAGAATCAAGGAATACAGCGATAACATATGTCCGGCCGATGTGCCTGACGGTATCGGTGAGAACTTGGTCATCGGGGAAAGAGAATGATGAAAGGCCAATAGCTCATGTCTTTCCAATAGAGAAGACATCCTTGGCTTCAATGAAACCTTAGAAGACCTCTTGCTGATAGGGAAGATATAGCCAAAGTTCGTTTGTTTCTACTGGTACTCTGCATCAGTTTGGAGGGCCCCAAAAGTATAATTCTAAAAGGTGACAGGTAGAAAAAGGTTTTTTTAGATGAAGAGAAGGATGAAAAGGATAAGGAGAATGATTGGATGATCATCATCAGAAGTGGCAAGAAAGGAAAAAATCCTGTAGTTATGGATGCAAGGAGCCTATTCTGAGAGGTAGGAAGATAGAGGTAAGCAATGCCAAGCACATGACCATGTTGGAGGTACGCAAATGAACTCATGATACACTTCATAAGTTTGTAAAGAAAGGAGGTGAGCACCTCCAAGCTTCAGTTAAGAAATGAAGGTGATAAGTTGGAATGTCTGTGGCCTCAATGGACTGAAGAAGCGTTGTTTGGTTAAGTGGTTGATAGAGGTAGAGACTCCAGATGTTTGTTTACTCCAAGAAACCAAGATAGATAAGGATGGAATGTTAGATATGATTTTTAGGTTGTGGAATAATGGTGAGGACAAGGCGGTAGGGGCAGTTGGCACAGCTGGGGGGTTAGCAATGATATGGAACAAATTCAAATTTTAAAGTGATGAGTTATTTAGTTTTGAGTATGTGCAGATGATTAGGATGAAGCATTCTCAAGGGGATGAGGTTTTCTTGATCGCTAATGTTCATGGCCCTAACCTCGAAAGGGACAAAGAAAAATTCTGGGATAGTATGAAGACCTTCAAAGAGTCCAACTTGGTGGATAATTGGATAATAGGTGGAGATTTCAATGCTACCTTATGCCTTGAAGACAGGAGAGGGGGTAGGGTTATAGGCAACCTGGGTTCCATTGGGTTCAGGAAGATGTGTGAGGAGCTATCCTTGGTTGATATAGCACCCAAATCTAGTTGGTTCACTTGGTCAAATAGAAGGATAGGTAACGATAGCATCTTGTGTAGACTGGATAGGTTTCTAGTCATTTCAAACTAGCTATTAACCTAGTGCAATTTTTCTCAGATGTCATTTAATTTGGAGGGTCCAATCATTGACCTATCCATTTGTAAAGCTCTTTATGCCAGAAGTTGAAGGGGATGTCTTTCAAAATGGAGGCCGTTTGGTATGAACATCCCAATTTTTTCAAGGAACTGGAGGGTTGGTGGAGTTAGGAAGTAAAGGGAAACAAGAGGTTTTTGATTTTCAAAAAGGTTGTTAGCTAAGGCCTGGAATAGAGAGGTGATGGGGAATTTGATTGAATCAAAGACTAAGGTGGAAGAGGAATTAGCCCTCATTGAGAAGGCTATAGTGGAGAATGGTTTATCTTTAGACTCCAGGTAAAAAGAGAAGAGAAGATAGAGGAGCTTAATCGCATCTTGAGGATGGACGAAATTTTTTGGCTTCAAAAGTCTATGGTGCAATGGCTGAAGGAAGGGGATAACAATACTAAATTCTTTCATATCTCTACTAATGTTAGAAGCAATCATAATAATATTTTAAAACTGCAATTACCCAATGGCACTATCTTGGATGATATTGGGGCAATCAGAGAGAATGAAAGGAGATTTTTCAAAGAGTTGTTAGGTGAGGAGGGGATAAAGAATGAGGGAGTGCACGATGATATTCTGAGAAATATCCCCTGTTGATGGATGAAGGGAAAATGAATGTTTGATGGCCCTCTTCTCTAAGGAAGAAAAAAGGACTACAACCTTCTCTCTTGGGGAGATGAAGGCCTCGGGCACCCAGATGGATTCCAAGCGGGCTTTTTTTAGAAGTTTTGGGAGGTGGTTGGTGATGATGTTTGGCTGATAGCTGAGGAGTGTAGGGACAGAAAGATAATGATGAGCACTCTTGGAACACTACATTCTTGGCTCTTGTCCCTAAGGTGAAAAATCCATGGTATTTTAATGAGTATAGACCTGTAGCCCTATGTAATGGCATCTATAAAATAGTTACCAAAGCTATGGCAACCAGACTGAAAAAATGCTTGGAAGGGATGATCTCTAATGAGCAAAGTGGTTTCTTGAAGGGAAGATAGATTTTAGATGGCATACTGTTGGCATACAAAACTATCCATTCGATCAAAGAGAGGAGGAAAGAAGGAATGATTCTTAAGTTGGATATGAATAAAGCTTACGATTGGGTGTCTTGGGAGTTCTCGATCAAGGTTATGGAGAAAATGGATTTCTATAGTGAATGGTGTAGATGGGTTTATAGTTGCATCTCCACTACTTCATATGTTGTTCTGATTAATGGGGTGGCCATTGATTTCTTCTCAGCACAAGCCGGTCTAAGACAAGTAAACCCATTGTCTTAGTTATTTTTCCTTATTGTGGCTGAGGTGCTAAGATTTGCATTGAAGAAGGCCTTGAGAGATGGCCTAGTCAAAGGTCTTCAGGTGTCGAGAGGTATGCCCAATTTGACTCACTTGCAATTTGTGGATGACACCTTGCTTTTTGGAGAAACAACTACTAGAGAGGCGATGGGGTTCATGAAGGTGCTCCAGACATATGAGTTGGCGGATGGCTAGAGAGTCAATTCAAGTAAGTCCCACATTTATTTCCTTAAGGATTTTTGTGCTAAATCTTTTGAAGTTCACAGAATCTTGGGATTTGAGGTGGATTCCCTTCCTAGAAATTATTTAGGAATGCCTCTTGTTGATAAGAGAACCTTGGAAGTATAATGGAGAAAGGTGGTGGACAAAGTGCAAGGTAAGCTTTCTTCTTGGAAAGGGAGGTGGTTATCCCTAGCAGGAAGGATTACTCTTATCAAAGCACCCATGGCTGCAGTTCCTATTTACACTATGTCTGCCTTCCATATTCCTAGCAAGGTTGCTCGAATCCTAGATAAATCTCAAAGGATATTTCTATGGAGAGGCACGGAGGAGGCATTCAAATATAGTTTGGTCTAATGGGAAGAGGTGTGTATGCCAAAGTGCATAGGGGGTTTCAGCTTTCAAAATTTAAGGAATATGAATAGAGGTCTTGGAGCTAAGCTTTCTTGGAGGATATATGAAGAGAAGGATAGATTGTGGAGTAAAGTCATTCAAGCCAAGTGACAAGCTATTGTAAGGTCCTAACACTTTAGATGAAAATTATCAGTTTATCAACCGGGGTAGTGTCTGAGGCTGTCTACAATAGGGAGTTTGGCTATTTCATTGAGAAACAGTTTTCTAGATCTGTTAAAAAGTTAAAACAGTACATGAAATGAAATAGTAATTTTGTTCTTCTACAGAAAGATTTTAAATTCTATACTAAGAAGCATGGAAACTCTAGACTAGAAAGCATATAAATTCTATACTTAGAAAGCGGATAAATTCTACACTAGAAAGCAGATAAATTCTATGCTAACAATTCACAAATGCAATTTGCTAAGCTGCAAGAACTCCAAATTCTAACCATCAGAAAATAGTAATTCTAACTAAGGCAGATGCGCCGAAAAACTTCTAGTGAACACAGAAAGTTTTAAACAACATCACACAATAGATTAACTTTTAGACAACACAACCTACAGGTTAACAACAAAAGCTAAACATAAACTATCTTCAACTGAATAAAAACATCCACAGAAATGAAAATACATATCTATCCTATAGTCTCGTGAGTGGCCAGCTCATGGGAGAAGTTTGTCTAATCCAGATCACATTCAATCGCTTCAACAACACATGAGAACTCCATTCAAATCTTCATATATTCTTTTTAAAGAAACTAAAACTCAGAATATCATTTACATTCATAAAAATTGCAAGCACAGAGATCTGATGATTTTGAAAACTAAAGGATTGATTTTCATTCATCCATAGTGTCTATTTATATCCATATTTGGAGCAACAGCAAAAACTGAACTACTTCAAAAACTCCTAAACTTTTGATGGTGGGAAAATGCCAATTGAAGAAGTCTTATAACTGAAAAACAAGATCTTAACTACTGCTACCTTTTTAACATAAAAAGGACTCCAAGTGGAGTCATAATGTCTTTTGGGTAACCACAAAAATAGAAGAATAAAAACAAATTCTTCATTAAATGCAAGCCTAAAATTTCTGGCACCCCCAACTTCTAGCGCACTCATCCACAGCTGCATAATGTCCACTTCTTAGGCAATGCATTAATATACACAATTACCCAACTTTTCATGCCATTAAATCAACATTTAAAAGCTAGTTTCAATCAATTTAGGAAATTAGGATTTGTACAATATTTTATTCAAAATAGATAAATATCACTTATAAAAATAAATAAATTGGCAAGGCTAGGGAATTGGATGGTGCAAAAAGGCTATTTGATCCATTAAAAAAATGAGGTTATTTATACCTCATCATTCCTCCCCTTCCTAACCTTGAGTAGGTCCTCCTGCTCTATGATATACCCTTTGTCTCTCTACCTCCCTTTTCTTATTCAACTCATCAAACTTTGAGCTCAAGTCATATACCTCATCTACTTCTTCATCAATATGGTCAGGGACCTTTAGAAAACCTTTGTGAAGTCTAACTCTCAACTGCCAGGTATGTAAGTCCCTTGGTTCTGGCTCTGTAACTAAGACTACAGGAGGTGGCTATAAAAGGAGAGGTGGTCTATATCTCATTCCTATCCATTTAGTCTTTAGTTACTGAAGAATTTCTGTCAATGCCTCTGCTCTTTTATATGACCATTTGAGGTTAGTGGGGGAAATCATTTCTCTTCTTTTTAAATACATAGGCAAAGGGGTATACCTTTCCTCACAAGCATTCCAAGCTCTATCAATTAACTGTGGTCCATTGATCTTAAAATCTTCATAACAGATCCTAATGCTTTCATTGTATTTTTGTTTCATCTGTTCATAACTCTTGACTCTCCTGAACTGAGTTTTGAAAGCAAAAGGTTTTCGATTGGGATACCTCATGTGTAGTCCTATAGTTCTCTCTACATGAAGATATTCTCTAGTTTTGTCTTGCCACTGAATCTGATTTTGCATATTTGATAGAAATGCCCTTAAATGGACTTCCCCCACAAATAGATTGATGAAGAAATCATTATGCTTCTCAAGAAATAAATTATGAGTGAAGAACTCACATAATAATTTCTTTTGCGCAGGAGTTGCTTCTTTAAATGCCTTAAGGAATTGCTGCTCATTAGGATCATGTGGTAAATTGCAAGAGATTCTCAGGAGCTTCCATCTTAATAATTGTTCATTAAGGAACATTGAATATAGTCTAGACGGTTTCCTGCAGGCCAGCAATAGCTCTCCAATCTGACATGCATCCATTTTGGCTTGATATAATCTATCATAAGATTCCTTCAACAATATTATTTCTTTCTTTAATCTAGTATTTTCAACTCTAGCTTGCCTTAAGAAGTAGCATTGTTCCATCCATTTGGTTAGGAAGGGAGGAATGTGAACCTAAAACCATTCCATTTTAGTAGGTTTGGTTTGAAGCTCTTTTGATTCCATAGTTGGTTTAACATTAATTTCTTGTAAGTCTTGCTCCAGTTCCACAGTTCTACTTATGGCCTTATTCAATTCAAGTTTCTGTTTCTCTTTCTCTTCTACAAATGTCTTAAGGCATTGTTCTAAGTTGAAGGTGAGATTCTTGATCCATCTATTTTTTTCAGCTAGACTATCTAGACAGTGCTTATCCCTTTGCTGCAATTAGGATTGCAGCTCTCTAATGGTCTAGTCCTTTTGCTCAAGAAGCTCTTTCTGTTCTTCTATCTCTTGTTGTTGCATGATCAACTATTCTTCATTCAACTATATTTGATTCCTTAACTACATAATTTCTGTGTTTAATCTCTCTGTTTCTAGTGTCATAGTTTCACCTCTATTATCCTCTACACTGTAGAGAAGGGAGTAATACAAACTTCTACTTCATTGCTAGATATATGTTCTTCATTAATTGCCTCAGATGGGCATTGTTCTATATCATCCACATTATTTAAGGGAGACAATTGTCTCTCCTTAAGTACTACATCAACTTCCTAAATATTTTCTAGCTACTAGAATGAATAAGTTGTTTCAATAGTCTCAAATTCTTGTCCCTCTTGTTCTTCAACTAAGACATAATTAGGCATTTGATCACTGGTTTTCTCTTGTCTTGTTTCTCCTTTTTCCTTAAGATCCTCCTTAGTTGGGCCAATTGATGGTTTAGATGTAGGGGTTCATCACTTTCCACACTCTGAGTTATATTTGCACAAGTTTGGGATACATTTTCATCGGGCCGAGTCACTTTTTCATTGGGATGCCTTTCCTTCCTCTTTTTCTTGGGAACAAGGGGTAATTCACAGGCAGCAGCACAACTAGGCTCATCAGCTAACCATTTACTTCTTCTCAAAGGGGTAGATCTTTGCAGTTTTGTTTTGAGCCTCTTTTCCTTTTTACAGGGCCGAGTACCTTCCTCCTCTGAGTCTACTAAATCCACATTTTCTTGTTTTTCTAGGGTTTCAGGTACATTTTGTGATTTGTCCCTTCCTTCATGGTTTGGAGGGTTTGGAGGATTTTTCGTCACTTTGCCACCAGGAGCTTATCTGTCATCATGGGGCGCAGGGGAAAGTTCTCTTATATTTTGGTCTGCCCTACTAGATGATTCACCTACCTCAAATTGTCTCGGAGGTTATGGGGTTTCAAATTTTTTCTGAGATTTTTGTCATTTCTCGTCTGGTTTCCTTTTTCTATGAAATTGATATTTGCAGACTAAATGTATAATCCCATGATGCTTTAAAGGCCCAAACCCAAATTTGAAACATTCTATCATGTAGACAAGGGAATCATGAAGGAATGCAGGTATGTTAACTCTTAGTTTAGGATTTTCCAGACCATGACGCAAATGAATGAGCAGTTGAAAAGGGGACCAACTACTGTGGCACGTTGTCCTTCATAGATGAAATACTTAATAATCCATGTGACTGCCATTTGCCATGGTTCTGCAATGTACATTCTCTGAAATCCCTTATTTTGCCTTCAAGTACTGACAACTAATAATGGGTGAGGTTCCCCTTCCTACACAAAAAGCTCAATCATTTTCTGATAGGAAATATTGGTAGTTTCAGACAAATTAATTCCTTTATTTCCAATACCAAATAATTTGGAGATGATTCAGGGACTTACCTTAAATTTCCTTCCATGCACAATTGACTACCCATCTGTAAAGTTCTTGGCAAATTCTTTGACCAGCTTGCATGATGTCCCTCTAATTTCTTTATGAAGTCTAGCCACCCTACTTTTTGAAATAGTTCTGAAATATTCCCCAATGCTAGCAGTTTATCTAGTGAAACTGGCTCAGATTTGCATTTGGCTCCTCTCATATTGCTCAAAGACTACTGAAATATCATGACACCCAGAGTGGTAAAACTACTTATGAAACTGATACGAAGATTAAAGGAAATGCAGGTTTCAAGGACACTTGGGCTTTGGTAATGTTAGTTTAGGATATTTAGCTTTTTAGCAGTTAATCATAGTAGTTAATTATAACTTTGCATGAGATAGAGTGAATGAGCCGCCACCTTCTCTAATGAAGGAACAGTTCACACATTTGCTAAATTTGGAAAGAAAGGGGTTTGTGCCAACTTATCTATCTTTACTTACAATAAATGATCTATTAAAAATAAAAGATGTACGTACCTTCCATCCCATTATTGATTTGAAAGTCGCTTGTCTTTGCTGACGTAATAGCATCCTAGATGGTGGTACTAACTGGTTTGAATGGAATGAATTTTATTATGATGTGATAATGGGGTGGCAAAATTTATTATGGTATGATGACGAGGTGGCTAAATTTTATTATGACAAAAGGTTGTCATAATAATGTTTATTTACTGATGGTCAAAAATGTCAAACTCATGATGGCTTTTGCAGTGGATTGCAGGATGAATGGTGTGTTTTCAAATAATAGGACCATTTACAGGGATGTCAATTGTAAGTTTACAATGATGGAAGAAGATATCAACAGGATGGATATGGGGAGTGCAACAAAGTTCCGGAGCATCAATGAAAGATGCAGCCAGAATGAAGGAACAAAGTTTCAGAGCATCGTTGAAAGATGCAACTGGAATGCAGGAACAAAGCTCTAGAGCATCGCTGGAAGATG
Organism: Cunninghamia lanceolata; assembly: GCA_027924645.1. NCBI lineage: Eukaryota > Viridiplantae > Streptophyta > Pinopsida > Cupressales > Cupressaceae > Cunninghamia > Cunninghamia lanceolata. Next base: position 801,438 of record BSBN01000286.1, on the reverse strand, counting down.
TAGCTGGAATGCAGGAACAAAGTTTTGAAGCATCGCTGAAAGATGCAGCTAGAATGGAGGAACATAGTTCTGGAGCATTGCTGAAAGATGCAGCCGAAATATAGGAATAAAGTTTCAGAGCATCGCTGAAAGATGCAGCTGGAATGCAGGAACAAAGTTCTAGAGCATCACTGAAAGATGCAGTCGGAATGCAGGAACAAAGTTCCAGAGCATCGCTGGAAGATGCAAATGGAATGTAGGAACAAAGTTCCAAAGCACCGCTGAAAGATGTAGCCAGAATACAGGAACCAAGTTCTGGAGCATTGCTGAAAGATGCAGCCAAAATATAGGAACAAAGTTATGGAACATCGCTGAAAGATGCAGCGGGAATGCAGGAACAAAGTTCCAGAGCATCGCTAAAAGATGCAGCCGGAATGCAAGAACAAAGTTCTGAAGAATCACTGAATGATGCAGCCAGAATACAGGAACAAAGTTCCAAAGCATCGCTGAAAGATGCAACTGGAATACAGGAAAAAGGTTAGGGTATGGATCTTATTTAGACAACAATTTCCAAAGCATCACTGGAAGATGCACTAGAATTTGTAATACTTCTTAAAAGATGAAACCCTACAAAATAGAGATGAGATTTGGGCAAGTACTAAGAAGAAAATATGAAGAATTGTTCCTAAATGCATATACACACATTCAAACATGAAATGATTTTTTTAAACTCTAAAAGATATTTATGGTATTGTTTCTGCCAAAGCAGAATCAATACATTGAGTTTCTCCATGCATTCTACTAGTCGAGTAAATTCTTCTTTGTTGACAGGTTTATGGTAGATCTTGAGTCGATGTCCATTGACTAAGAGGGTTTGAGAATCACCATCAATGGGTTTGAGTTGACTGCTCCATTTGGCAATACCTTAGAAATCTCATATGGACCCAGCCAATGAGTTCTGAGTTTACCTTTCTAGTCCTTGTATCAGGAATCAAATAGCAGCACCTAATCTCTGGAATGGAATTCTCTTTCTTTGACGTGTTTATCATGCCAGGCCTTTCATTGTTGTTGAACTAGCTCAGTCTGATGAATGGCTTCTAAGAGGAGTTCATCTAGTTCACTAAGTTGCAAGACTCTCTCTACCTGAGCTCGATCAAGGTCAAAATCTAGCTCCATTGCTGTTCTAAGCGTTTGGAGTTCAAATTCAATGGGGAGAAAAGGTTTCTTCCCAAAGACCAATTCATAAGGGGTAAGACTAGTGGTGGATTTCCAAGTTGTATTGTAAGCCCAAATAGCCTTAGGCAATTTCCTGGTCCAATCCTTTCTGCCTAATGAAACTACTTTTGTTAGAATGTTTTTGAGCTCCCGATTAGTGACTTCTACTTGTCCATTTACTTGTGGGTGATAGGGTGATGACTTTTTATGGCTTATCTGGAAATGATTGGTGAAGGCTAACAGAAATTTGGACATAAACTGAGGTCCCTGGTCTATGACAATGGACCTAGGGGCTCCAAATCTAAGAAAAATTTTGTTATACAGAAAGTTTGCAACTTGTTTTTCTCGAGCAACTTTGAGGGCTTGGACTTCTGCCCATTTGGTAAGATAGTTCATGCAAACCAAAATATATTCTTTCCCTTGCGAAGGGGGATCTATAGGACCAATGAAATCTAATCCCCACTTTTCAAAAGGTTTAAAAACTACCTGTAGTTGTAGAGGCATTTCATTGGATGCTGTAGGTCTTCCCACTCATTGGCATTCATCACAATGGCGAACGTAGTTCTTCACATCCTTGTGCATTGAGGGCCAATAGTATCCTGCACCTAAAATTTTATGGGAAGTTCTTTTGGCAAACTAGTGTCCACCAGATGGGTCGTCATGGCAAGCTCTAAGGATGTTGTATGTTTCATCTGGTCTGACGCAACATCGTAGGAATAAATCAGGCCCATATCAGAATAACATGCCTTTAATCCATTTAAAGTGAGCACTTTCCTGAATAAGGCGTTTCTTTTGTTTTGATGTGAGATCTGGGGGAAGTTTTGAAGTGGCTAAGTAATTGGCAATGTCTGCAAACTAGGGTGCTTTAATGGAGACAGTGAATAAATTTTCATCAGGAAATTCATCCTGAACAGGAGTACAATCTCCATCATCTTGCTTTATCCAGGATAAAAAATCTGCAACTACGTTGAATTTCCTAGGCTTATCCATTATGGTCACATTGAATTCTTGGAGAAGTAATAACCATCGGATTATGCGTCCATTCACTGAGGGTTTGTTCATCAGGTACTTGATAGCTGAATGGTCTGTGAATACAATTACTTTGTATCCCATAATGTAATGCCAGAATTTGTTTATTACATGGGCTATTGCTAGAAATTCCTTCTCCATGGTAGTATAGTTTCATTCTGTGGGGCTCAAGTTTTTGCTAAAGAAGTATATAGCATATTTTCCTTCATTCTCATCTTCTTAGCCTAACACTGCTCCAATAGCATCATTGGAAGCATCAACATATATATGGAAGGGAAGTTTCCAGTTAGGTCCTCGTAAAACTGGGGCTGAGACAAGCTTTTCTTTAATAATGTCAAAAGATTTTTGACACTCTTCTATCTAGGTAAAATTCACATCTTTCTACAGAAGAGAGAACATGGGAGCTGTAATCTTACTGAAGTTTTCTATGAATCTTTGGTAATAACCAGCGTGTCCTAAGAAACTTCTAATATCAGTTTGATTCTTTTGGGTTTCCAGTTGTTGTATCACTTCAATCTTCTTAGGGTCAACCTTTATCCCTTCAGCTGAAATATGGTGTCCCAGTACTATACCTTGTTCTACCATTATGAGACATTTCTCATGGCTTAGAGATAGTTGATGATCTTCACATCATTGTAACACTCTATCCAAATTTTTGAGACCATCAAAAGTAGAACCATAGACTATGAAGTCGTCCATATAGACTTCTACACAGTTGTTTACAAGCTCAACAAAGATAGCCAAAACAACTCTTTGGAACATGGCAGGAGAATTACAAAGCCCAAAGGGAAGAACCCAATATGTGAATGTTCCCCAAGGATAGGTGAAAGTAGTTTTATCCTGTTCTTCTGCTGCCACTTGTATTTGGTTATATCCCCTAAACCCGTCTAGAAATGAAAAATACTTCCTTCCTGCTAGATTATCCAAAACTTGGTCTATGAAGGGCAGTGGGAAATAATCTCTGTAGGTTGCTTTGTTGAGTTCTCGGTAGTCAATGCACACTCTCCATTTCCCATTTTTATTTGGCACTACCACTAAGGGTGAAACCCATTTGCTATCCGAAATAGGATAAATAAATCCCACTTGTAAGAGTTTCTCAATTTCAATTTTGACAATATCTTTGAGAGCTGGATTGAGTCTTTGATGGGGTTGACGGATTGGTCTAACGTCTTCAGTGTAGATGTGGTGGGTGCAAACACTTGGGTGGATTCCTCTCATATCTGTATAGTCCCAAGCAAAATCTTTGGACCTGTTCATCAAAACATCGAATAATTTGCGCTCATCGGATTTGTGTCTTTAAAGTCTTTCCTGGCAATAACATGATAGTCTTGGTTCCAGGGTAATTAGAGGTGACAGTATGAACTTCTTCCATTAATGTGTTGAGAGGATAGCTATGTGGTATGATTTTCATGAAGTCTAGTAATATCTGAGAAGAAATGATTTGTTTTCAAGATGATATTTGCCAGGGGATAGGGTCGAGTTGTTAAGTTGGTATAATCATGTTCTTCGTCGTTAATGTGGATTGGATGTCCTAGAATTTCTTCTACCTCTAAAGCTTCTTCATCTTTTGAGCCTATGGAAAGATCTTGGATGTTGTCTAATTCATCTTCCAGTTCTTCACTATGTTGTTTAATAACCACCATGGCAAGTGAAGCCAGATTTTCTTGCTTATTAGATTCATCCACCCAGACTTGGTTATATTCTACAAGTTGAGCGGTGGGTATAGACTTAGATGTTTTCTATTGAGACCATGTGAAATGACCATTCCTCCTGCTCTGCAGTCAATCTTGGTTGTGACTATAGCTAACCATGGTCTACCTAGTATTACTGGGTAACTGTCTTTGGGCGTGAGGGATTGAAGAACTTGGAAGTCTACTACATATTCCCAATCGTCAACTTTGATAGGGATATTTTCTAAGACTCCTTTGGGAATAGCTATGGCCTGATTTGCCATTTGTAATATGGTAGTTGTGGGGTGAAGGTCAGTGAGTCCATGTTTTTCCATAACATCCACTATTATAACGTTAATGGCTACTCCCAAGTCCACCAATGCATTAGGTATTACCACTCCATTAATTGTTATTGTTATAAGTGGGCTACTTGGGTCACCATATTTTGGAGTTAAGGTTTTCCTAGCTAAAAGTTCAGCTAGATATCCATTAATGTGCACTGTATTAATCTGTTTTGGTTTCCTTCCTGGTGTTTTAATGCACAATTGTTTAACTAGCTGGTTTAGTTTGGGAATTTCTTTGATCACTTGTAACAGAGGAATCTTGATATGGAGTCATTTAATTTCTTGTATCAGAGTAGTTTCATTAGACAATGATACTTCTGGTGGGTTCCTAAGGACATTTGATCTGAGACAATCCAGAAAAGGTGCCTGTGTTTTCCTTCTTGACATAGGATTTTTTCTGGAATCGTTGGTGGTTACTTAACAACTTCTTCCTAAGATGATCCTACAATAGGTCCTGAGGTTATTTGCGGTTGTCGTAAGGATAATTCCTCCTGAGTTTTCTTGGAGTCACACTCTGTAGGTACAAGAGGAGTCTCTAGTTCTGTGTTGAGACCTTCATCTGGGTCTTCTGTAACTTCAACAATGGTCAGTTGATTAAGTGTTTTTCCCGACCTCAATTGAAGGTTTCCATAATAGATAGCATTGACCCTTGCCATGTTATCTTGATCAGCAACATACACTGGGGCATTTTAACATGTGTTCCTGGGATTAGGAACAGGTTGTGCTGGCAATGGTGGTTGATTAACTTGTTCACTCTGCTGAGGGTTTTAGGGAGCTGTTAGAAGGTTCTGTTGTGGATTTGGCATTTGTCTAAGACCATTGTAGAATTGGTTGGGTTGCTGATTCCATCGTGGAGGTTGATTGTGAGGATGCCATTGTTGATTTGGCCATTGGGGGTTTCCCCAAGCTTGGTTTGTCCATTCAGGTGGTCCCCAAGGTGGATAAGATCCCCATCCAGGTGGTACTAAAGGCCATGCAGTTGACCACTGAGTATTGTTCCAAGGGTTTGGAGGTCACCATGTAGGGTTCGAGTTCTGACCATAGGAGAAATTTCCTCCAGGTCTCTGGCCCTTGAAATTAATTTCTTCCTCGGTGTAAGATGGTCATTTTTTAGAAGTCTTGATGGCATTCAGAATCTCACATTGATCAGTGGTATGACTCTTTTCACAAATTTGTCATGTGTCAGCCTTGTCCAAAGGACATTCTCTTAATAGATGCTTGTTTCGACACCTAGGAAAATAGATGGATAAGGTCTCAGGGTTACGTGTTTTGGCTTGTATTCCATCCAAGGTAGTGTTCAATTTGTTGGGTGAATATTTTGTCATTTAACTAACTAACAACAAAATGGTTATATCGCCACAGCTATGATGAGACAGAGTCTCTCCTGTCAGCAAGGGGAGGTTCCCTCTAGATGATGACTTATTTCTAATAAACAAATTTTAACACTTATATAAATTAGAACTATGCTTTGGGTGTTTTCATTGCATCCTATTCTCTTTTTTTAGAATAGATGTTTTTTTCTTCAAAATGATAACTTCAACATAAATGATATTTAATAACTTCTAAACTGAGACAAACCATAGAAACACAAACTCTTCTATTGCTTGACTTATTTCCCACAAATAAACTTGATTGAATTCAAATGTAGCTCAAAGTCTCCACTCTCATCCAACACGATATAACTAGATTGAACACAACAATTTACAACACAAAGCCTTTAAACTATTCTATTCTCACAAATGTAAACACAAATTCCCATAATGAGAAAATAACACAAAGTCTATTTAACCAAAACAAGAACGCTTCTCTCAATTTTCAATAAAACTCCACGATTCCAGAAATGATTCAATATAATCTAACACCAATGACATAAGAACACTGATATCATAAAACAATATGATTCAACTCAAAGTTTGATACCCAAACTGCTTGCTTATATTAATATTTTCTTGAAAATTTTATAAACATGAAAAGCTCAAAGTCTTAATATGTTTTGCAATTTAGAAGAGTTTCCTTGCAATAGATAAAGGATACTTATTACAATAGAGGCACTCTTTATTTATAGGGAGAGACCTTGAGAAAATTTAGGAAAAACCTAACTACTTTGACTTATTCAACAAACGAGTCCTATTTGACTTGTGACTTTGTTTGTCTCACATGTAATTACATTCTGAGAAAATACATGTGAATATGTCCAAAACAAAATATAAATTGCATATACAAAATGAAAATCAACTAAGGCATGAAAAATAATTTCAACTGCCACCATCATTCTTTTTCAGAAAGTTTTGGTACATGGTCCGCACTACTGCCATCTCACATACATCAGGCCTGGCTGTATTAGCTACAATGGTGTGATCCCTGAGAACTGCATCCTTGACTGCCTTTATCACTTTCTCATCTTTTTCAAGATTATCTTTTATATTTTCAAAGGTTGAGTGATGATCATAAAGGCTATCCATTGAAACCACTGTAAGCACTTCATCTTCAAACTTTTGCTGAACCATCTTCTCAAAAGCATCAATCATCTCTTCTACTGAGATAAACTTGTGATCCTCACCTGTTAGAGTGCATGGTAGTTCCTCTAACCTGTGTAGAAGTGAGACATCACTATCTTCACTATTTTATTGTACTTGGCACAAGTCATCAAGTAAACATCTTATCACATTGATGCGATGGGTAATGGATTCTTTAGTCTTGAGATAAGACTCTCAGTTTGAAATGACACCAATGGAAATAAAATTCTTTATCTTGATTTTCTTCATCTCAATCCATTCCTCTAAACTATCCTCTTGATCTTGAAGTTCTTGAGAAAGTGAATCAACAATATCATCTAACTCAACTTTTGCCTTTGTCATTTTTTCTTTTCTTTCCACTGTGGTCTTCAAGAGAACTCTACCTTGCGCCAACAACCATTCCACAATGTCACCAACCACTCTTCCTCTGGCTTGAACTTTCTTAACCTTTTGAATCAAAGAGTCTCCTACAATAACTTCCATTGGTTCCATGATCTCTGATGATTTCACTATCTTCTGAAGGACAGCAGCAAGTTGTTCTGCCTTTGATTTGTATTGCTCTTTTTCCTTCTTTACCTCATCATATTTCACAAGTAATGAGCTTGTTCTAGCTTGAAAATCTACCTTGATACCTTCATGAGTCAGCTTACCTAACTCAACTCTGGAAACAATATAATCATTCATATCAAAGGTATCTGTAGTAGCATCATCCGATGGCTTAGCAATTTCTGCATACCTGACTCCTTTTTCATCAATTAGCCTAGAAATAGTTTTAGGCTTCTTCTTTTGAGTCTTTGGTTTAATAGGCAGTAATTTCTCAATGTCAATATCATCTGGTGTGATAGACTTCTTTTTCCTTTTTGGAGTATAGGTAGACAACCATGGAGGTAGTGTTGAGGCACCAACATTTGGAGAAGAGTTAATTACCTACTTTGTTGGATCCATACTAACACCTGTTATAGTGACAATAGGAGAAGTGTTGGTTGAAATTGCACCTGTATCAACATTTTTCTCTGAACCATGAAGTAAATGATCTAGAACAGTTTGTTCCCCTATATCAAAAGAAGGAGAAGATAGACTAGGAATAAAACTAGAAGAATAAAAAATAGTTCCAAAACTTGTTCTCATGGAAGGAGTATTATCAGAAGATACAATGATAATAGGAACATTAGAAACTATTGGAGGATTATCAAAAATAGAAACATGAGGTAAGGGCGTAGAAACTTGTGGCACTGATGGAAGACTTCTCTGTGTAGACTTTAGTGAGCCAACAAGTTGTTCCTGTTCCACATCCTTTTCTTTTTCTTGTTCTTTATCACCTTCCTCATTGGGTTTTTTACCCATTTCCAATTGCTCAATATCATCAGGTTCCTCAACATTTTGTTGTTCCATCTCAATATTTTCAACCTCCATTTTATCAACATCTACTTCTCCTAAATCTATAATAGTGGAAGTTCCTTCAATCTCTTTTGCCTTCCCTCCTTTTGAGACAAAACTTAATTTTTGGTTTGTGCACCTTAGAAGAAGAAGGAGCATCACTTTTGTTCTTTTTCCTATTTTCTACCTTCTTTCTGGTCTACTCTTGAGTCTCTGTCTCTGATTTGGTGAGGAATTCTTTCAAACTGAGACCTTTGCTTTGCAACCATATATTAGTGTTAGCCAATATAGGTTGAAATCTCTTCCTAATAGAAGTTTCTTCTTTTACCGACCATTTGACCTCTGGCAAAGCTGAAGCTTCAATATTGTTGATGTCATACCTAGGGTCTAGAACATCCCCTTCATCTTCCATACCTTCTGGAACATCAACCAATCCTAGTTCCTCAATCTAGCTTAGATGGAGTCTGCAATAATCTAGCTTCCTAATCTCATTCTATGTTCTGAGATCGGCCCAAATATCCTCAACCATAGGAACATGAAACACTGCTTTTCTCTTGATCTTATCTTGTACCCTTCTGTAATCAAAATGATCCCTTTTCTTGAAGGTTTTTATGGTGACCAACTGCATTTCTGATTCAACAGCCTTAGTGGCTGATTGCACTGAGTACCTACCAATTTCCACCGGAAACTTAATTCCTGACTTTTTCAACTCCATCTGCTTATTGTGAACAACAATCAATCACCTACATAGCTCCATTAGAATAATTCTTTCACTGGGATACAATGGAAGCATATATGGATAGCCAAGATAATACCCAACTCTTAGGTAAGTGAAAGTTGGAAACTATAAAACAAACAACTAAAAGAATTGACCACTTCCCAGGCCTCATCTGATACTCTCTTCTGCTCAAGCTCATTATCCCAGACACATGAATACTGAAAAGAAAGCATCATTAATTCTATGGAAATAATGAATTGATCCTTTGAGAGTAATATGTGGATAGTATTGATAAACTGGAACTAACCTCCGATCACCATTATGAGTTAGACTTGGAAAACTCCTCATACTTGCAGCATCATACACCAGATATGAAGTCATAAAACTTGAAAGTTGTATTGACTTTCACTAGTTGATCATTCAGAGCATTACTGATCTATTCTCCCTAGAAAATCTTTTGTTGGCCCTTGAGAATCACCTTAATATATGTATACATCCATTCATGAAACTTAGATGAAGAAGGAAGACATCTGATCTGACTTAGCAGTGTAATCAAATCACTTACCTCCTCAACAAAATCACTTCTCAGGAGCTCCTTAGGCCATCTAGACAAGTTTCTCTGAGGACTCTTTAGCCACTTACTATTAATATGTTTCTTTGTAGCTTCCACATCTGCATCATAATCTTTTTGCCCTTGAGAAAAATCTATCTCACCAACATTCTCAATAGGAGGACACATAAAGATTTTGTCAAGAAACTCTGCATCTAATCTCATGATTACATTTCCTTGAGAATCAGACACAGTCCCAATATCCCTATTATAGTGGCTTGCCACTTGAAGAACAAATTATGGGTTATGTGCTGTGACAGGAAAAGAAGCAACCAGATGAATGTTATTGTTGATAATCCTCTGCATGTATCAAAGAGGGTTTGACTGCTTTGTTCTATCCACGAACTTAGCCATGTCTACATGGTCAATCTCTGTGTCTCTTATCTCATCCACACTAGACTGTAATGAAGTCACAGGGAAAACCCCTTGGTACTTATAGTTCATGATTTTGGCCTTTGACGGAGATGGTTCTGACATCAACTTTGTGAAGAGAACTAGAAATGGAGCCAACCGCAGATGCTTGATGAAATTGCAAAAGGTCATGATCTTGCAGTTAGGGGAAAAATGGACAAATTAGGGTTACTATGAATTGATGATCATGAACATGAGAACATGCATTGAAGGGCTTAAGAGTGCGTAAGTCGAGAAAACAGGCAAAAGCGGGCCAAAGGTATCGAAAGGTAAAATTTCTCAGTGTTAGCAAAATTTTCAGGGTCACATGCATGGGCAGCCAAAATGGCCGCTCCTACATGTGGAGTAGGTCACTTAGCATGCAAGGTCGGTTATTTTGACTGCCCATTGCATATGAGGAAAAAACTATTTGTAGGGGTGGTCATTTTGACTGCCCTTTCATGAGGGTAAAAATGCAAGGCACTATGTGCATAGGTAGCAAAAATGCCCGCTCAGGCATGTTGGAAGAATAGCACTCAGGTGTTAAGTCAGTTGAAGTGACCACTTGAGCATGTGTTTATTGAAAACTTATTACATGTAGTAACAGGCAAATACACTGCTCTAGCTCCTGATGTTTTAATCATTTAAGATCTTTATGTATGGGCGGCATTTTTAACTGCCCCTGCATATTGGGAATAAACAAAAAGATCAAGCACATGTATCGGCAGTGAATTACACTGTTGATACATGTAGAGTACATAGGTTTTGTGTAGGGGCAGTAAATTTTGCCGCCCTTACACAGGGTAGAACAATTGAGGTATGGTTGGTGAAAACTGCCACCATCACAACTAACAAAGGACTCATAGAACTAATGGCAAAATAGGCCAACAAAGCATCAATTTTAAACCAGTTTTTAACCCTAAGTTTTCAAAAAACATGAGATCTAAGATTTATAAAAATTTGGGGTTTAGCTTCGCTAAAATCGGTGAATCTCACCGTTAAAATAATCATAAAAGGAAACCTAGGTTTATCCAAAACTAGGGTTTTAACAAAAATGACTCACAGAAACATAAACTAACAAACAATGATTCATGTAAAAACTAAATGAAAAACAAATAGTTTTAACAAGAAATATAAACACTCATTATTTCTCACGAAGACCTTTAAACAAGAAACAAAAATGAAAGAGAAGAAACTTACCTCAGACAAGAAAACAAAACCCTAAGCGCTATCACAAAGTTGAAAGAAATCCGCCTGAGTCCGCAATCCATGCATTTGGAATGATCTCAAGGAGACTTCAACAAATGGTTGGAAGACTTAGGGAATAAGGATAAACAAAATAAAACAAGTTTAAACCTTAAAAAAGGTCTAAAAAGGTGTATTAATGGTGACATGAGTGCCATTAATACACTTCAGTTCACACAATCCGACAATATATGCTTGGGCGGAGGAATCTACTGACAATACATATCAATATGCCAGATGCAAAAGTGGCAATAATGACCGCTTGAACATATTTAAACTTTGATAGGAAAAATACATAAGCGGCGATTTCCGTTGCCCATGCATTTCACTCAAAATCAAAACAAGCATGTAAAAGCAGCGGATTTGACTAACCCTGCACATCCAAACAACAATAAACATGCAAGAACAGTGGTTTTGACCACTAATGCACATGAAACCTAAAAAATTTGTAACACCCTAAAATAGTCACAATTGATATTTTTACAAGCTTATAACTTAGTCAATTTTCGTGAACTTCAAGCAAACGACCCAAGAGAATGTTACAAGCTATTCTACGATGTCAAATGGCTTCGCATAAGGCCAAAAGAACTTGCCTCGATTTGCAAACTTAGAGTGTAGGCTACAAAATAGACAAGTTTCGTAGGGGTCATCCTACAAAATGAGCGTAACTAATTTTGAGGACAACATAGTTGACCAAGAATCTCAGTTTTTAGATTCACTATTTCCTCTCGCAATTTACCTATTTTATTGGAGCTCCTTAGGAGGCTAGGTTTTCGGATTCCTCCTCGAGTATGGGAAAAATTATGACATAACTCAGAGATATCAGTAAGTTTGAGTTGGGACACATCTCCTTTTCCCATTAAATCTAAGCTTCTCCTCACATCCTCATCAAGTCCTTTAAAGAATATAGTCTTTAAAATCTCTGGACTTATGGCTTCCTCACCACATCATTTGGTTAGAAAGATAAACCTATCAAGATAATCTTCTAGGATCTCATCCTCTTTTTGTCTTAGTTTGAATAGCTCTTCCTTTCTGTCACTAACTCTGCACTAACTCTAGTATTTTTCTAAGAAAACAGTTTCCATGTCATCCCAGTTAGTTATTGATCCAAAAGCTAGTCCCATAAACCAACGCATTGCAACATCTCTTAGAGTGGAGGGAAAAAGTTTAAGCTTCTAATTGTCATTCTTGTAGTTGTATGTTTGACACAAGACTTTGAACTCAAAGAGGAACTGGTCAAGATCTTCAGAAGAAAGTCCCCTGAAAGTCAGCAAGATAGATGGTGAAATGTTTTTCATTGGTACATCATCATCTTCGTTGAGAGTGATAGGGTAGGTAAAGGTTTGTGCTGCCGGTCTTCTTGCCATATCATCATTATGGAGATTATTAGCCATAATGTCAAAATGAATGTTCTCTTCCTCAAAGACTAGGTTGGTTGGTTGAATAACTATCTCCTCAAAGATTGGGTCAACTGGCGAAACTTTTGGGGTACGATGGGAGGTCTCAGGTTGATCCTGCTCGATCAATTCGTAATTTAGTTCTTCAACTGATACTTCTTCCTCCCTATTTATTGGTGGAATTACTATTGGGGGGTTTTTTGGAATAAATCTTTCGTGTGGGCCTCGTTTTCTAACCATGTAGAAAGAGAGGTTTGGCAACTATTTTTGGGTGTTTACTACAAGAAATTCCCAAGCATGCCCTAATAACACTTAGAAAAGATCACGTCTCCCTGGCAACGGTGCCAAAAAGTGACAAGCTGTCGTAAAGTCCTAACACTTTAGATGAAAATTATCAGTTTATCGACCAGGGTAGTGTATGAGGCTGTCTGCAATAGGGAGTTTGGATATTTCATTGAGAAATAGTTTTCTAGATATGTTAAAAAGATGAAATAGTACATGAAATGAAACAATAATTTTATCTTTCTATAGAAATCTTTTAAATTCTATACTAAGAAGCATGAAAACTCTAGACTAGAAAGTATATAAATTATATACTTAGAAAGTAGATAAATTCTACACTAGAAAACAGATAAATTCTATGCTAACAATTCACAAATGCAATTTGCTAAGCTGCAAGCACTCCAAATTCTAACCATTAGAAAACAGTAATTCTAACTAAGGCAGATGCGCCAGAAAACTTCTAGTGAACACAGAAAGTTTCAAACAACATCACACAACAATTTAACTTTTAGACAACACATACTGTAGGTTAACAACATAAGCTAAACATAAACTATCTTCAACTGAATAAAAACATCCATAGAAATGAAAATACTTATCTATCCTATAGTCCCGTGAGTGGCCAGCTCGTGGGAGAAGTTTGTCTTAATCCAGATCACATTCAATCACTTCAACAACACATGAGAACTCCATTCAAATCTTCATGTATTCTTTTTAAGGAAACTAAAACTCAGAATATCATTTCCATTCATAAAAATTGCAAGTACATAGATCTGATGATTTTGAAAACTAAAGGATTGATTTTCATTCATCCATATTATTTATTTATATCCATATTTCGAGCAACAGCAAAAACTGAACTACTTCAAAAACTCCTAAACTTCCAATGGCAGGAAAATGCCAATTAAAGAAGTCTTATAACTAAAAAACAAGATCTTAACTACTGTTGTCTTTTAAACATAAAAAGGACTCCGAGTGGAGTCATAATGTCTTTTGGGTAACCACAAAAATAGCAGAATAAAAACAAAGTCTTCATTAAATGCAAGCCTAAAATTTATGGTGCCCCCAACTTCTGGCGCACTCGTCCACAACTGCATAATGTCCACTTCTTAGGCAATGCATTAATTTGCACAATTACCCAACCTTTCATGCAATTAAATCAACATTTAAAAGCTAGTTTCAATCAATTTAGGAAATCAGGATTTGTACAATATTTTATTCAAAATAGATAAATATCGCTTATAAAAATAAATAAATTGGCAAGGCTAGGGAATTGGATGGTGCAAAAAGGCTATTTGATCCATTAAAGAAATGAGGTTATTTATACCTCATCACCAAGTACCTTCAGAACAATGTGGGTAATCTTTTTGACTCTAGCACCCTTTTGCCAAAGGGATCCAATATATGGAACTTTATGAGAATCTGCAACAATCTTTGGAGGCTTGATCTTATATGGAGAGTTGGCAAAGGGGATAAGGCAAGTTTTTGGAGGGATCCTTGGATTGAGGAAAAACTGTTGAGGGACTTCGCTCACTTCTGACCTCTAGCTAATGCCTTAGGGCCTAGTTTGGGTGAATTAGTCCAAGATTACATTGAGGATCAAGCAGGAAGTTGGAGATGGAAGACCCTGAACAGACTAGAGGGGGAACTGGATAGATCGTGGAAGGTGATTTCAGTTAAATTGAATAAACTACCTATTTTAGGAAATGATGATAGGTTAATGTGGAAGGATAGTGGAGAAGGCAAAGCAACAATTACAACAATTTACAACTGACACTTTGGTCAAGGTCAAACCTTGAAGAATTCTCTCACTACGAAGATATGGAATAAATAGGGATTGCCTAAAGCCAATGTGTTCCTTTGGATATCTTGGAAAAGACGGGTGTTGACTTGGGATAGGCTGGTTAAGTTAGGAAAATGTGCTCTTCTTGGTGCATTATGTGTAAACTCTCAAGCAAAGATAATGACCACCTTTTCTTGCATTGCAAATTCATAGGTGTATTATGGAGTAGGCTTCTCAAGAAGTGGAAGATGGATTGGGTTATTTCAAAGAACATAGCTATGTTGTTGGATGGCTGGGATTTTAGATGCAAGAGTTAGGGGCTAAAATTTGTCTGGACTATGGCCCCAACAATCATAGTATGGAATATTTGGCTTGAATGCAATAGGAGGATTTTTTTAGGCCAAAGAAAGGGAAGTGGATAGAATCTGGGACTTGGTGGAAAACACCCTTTGTGATCTAGGTGATGATCACAAGAAGAAGGATTGGAAGTTAGTGGAGGGGGAAGAGGAGTGGATAGATGAATGGCCTAGGTTTAGATGGTTGGGTGGTGTAGATAGGAATGGTTTGAAAAGTTCCAAGGACTAGAGTATTTGATGGATTCCATTAGAGTAGGGGTGGGTTAAAATGAATTTTGATGGTACAACTAGAGGCAATCTCGGTAGGGTTGGAGGTGGAGGTATCTTCAGGGATCATAGGGGTCAACCCTTGGGTTTCTTTTCCTATGACTTTGGCATTGACTCAAATAATTTAGTGGAAACTAGGGCTCTATGGAAAGGCCTCGTGATAGCCAGAAGTAAAAGATGGGACAGTTTATGGATAGAAGGTCATTCAAAGATCATCATTGGTCTTATGAATGGTGGTCCTTCAAAAATTGGAGGCTAGAATAGGTTATGGAGGAGAACAAGTGACTAGCCCATCAGTTCTAAAATTTTAAAGCCTCCCACATCAAAAGGCAAGGGAACAAGGTTGCAGATTGGGCTACTAACCAAGGCATTAATACAAGTAACAGTGGGAACTCTTCTAGGTTGAAGTGGA
Organism: Cunninghamia lanceolata; assembly: GCA_027924645.1. Lineage (NCBI taxonomy): Eukaryota > Viridiplantae > Streptophyta > Pinopsida > Cupressales > Cupressaceae > Cunninghamia > Cunninghamia lanceolata. The sequence continues at coordinate 785,848 of BSBN01000286.1, read as the reverse complement.
AGGATTCTTACCCTTATGGGATACTGAAATTGATTTAGAATGATATAAAAGAACACGCACCTGATAAAGGGATAGTTCATTAGGAAGCTTCTTAATGTGGCATCTCCCAAGAGTGAGAAGTGTGTAGAGGAGACATGTGGCTTGATGGTGGCATCATCATTTTGAAAGGTCGTGTTTGGCAGTTTAAGGGAATTATTTCCCATTATGATGGTATGCATTATTTGGCTGTGGTGTCATTCTTTCATTCTTGTGCTCTGGTTTCTGGGTTGCCTCATGGCTTCAGTCAGAGTGCGAGGTGGTCTAGCTAATAAGAGCAGAGGTATTGGTGCACAGAGCGCTGACAAGGGAAAGAAGGTGGTGATGGAACCACCTTAGAGGTAAACCAGGAGGAAGGTAAGCAGCGTATCTGTAGGTGGACGGATGAAGAGGAAATACTCTACTAGAAAAAAGAATGAATAAGCTCTCCATAGAGGATTCTATGGCAGGCTTTATCAATAACATTGAAGAAGAGATTAAGAATCCTATTTTGAGAGAATGGTTGTGCAGGATTCTCAAGATTGCTAAAGAAGTTGATGGGAAGGAGGGAGTTAATGTTAGGGAGGCTATGGAAAATCTTTTGCTCGATCCTGGTATTACAAGGGGGAGATGGAATGTGTTTGGTGCAGCACAATCATTAACGGTCACTATGATGTTGTCTATTATTGTGGCATTAGTGTTAACCCATGAAGACATGATTGAATCTTTAAAAAAGAACAAGGAGAACCAAGAGGTGGTTATTGGCCATATGCATGATATTTTGTTGGGGGTTGTAGAAACAATAAAGATGGTGGATCCTATTGCGGAGAAGCTCAATGTCCCAGTCTTAGAGCATGCTCAGCCAGCCTATTCTTGTGCTTGCTATGATGCCTGTGATGGAGTTGAGCTGTTCGATAAAGGAGATAAGTAGATTGATAGGGTTTTAGTCAGTTTTTTGTTATGGTTTGTAATGTTTAAGACTACTGAGAGTGGATCACATGGTACTTTGCCCCCTCTCTATGTATGGTGGTTGATACTCTGTGCCCTGGTTATTGTCTGTAGATGCATAGGTAGTTGTGGTTAAGATTTTAAGCTGTTATGAAAGACTTCTGGGCTAGGCCCAATTTTTATTGGGTCACTAGTCCCTTAACAATGGTTTTATAATATATATATATATATAACATTTATATGGCTTTACACCATGATAACAAAATGGAATTATAAGATAATATACGACTAAAGCCATAACACACACAAGTTATACTTAGCTTCATTTAAATGTATTGTTGAATCCATACAACAATCTCTAAAATGAGTAACAATAGCTAATTGGTTGAGAAGAAGAAGCATATGAATATGCAAATAAATGGTTGGTTATATGAGGCATGTCTCTAAGGAATGTATTATATACATAATAATCATTTACTAAATCAGTCATGAATAACTTTGTTGGTTGTAATAGAAAGGCATACACAATCATACAACCATGTGTATTGTGCATATCTATGTATTACATGCACATCCACTGATAAAACACCAAAACAAAATAGAGTTTATATGGCGGCCATTGAGCACCTAACTAAAGAATTCCTACAAAATTTACAAAGGAAAATATTTCTTTGTATCTAATACTATTAATACAATCAAGATAAAATTCTAGTTAACACAACAATTATTCAAAACACAACATCCTTGATAAGTAAAACCCATTACACCTAATGCAAATTTAGAATTCCAATATCAGTCTCTGATATTATATCTTTTAATCTCCCAATCAATTCTACACAATAACATCATTAAATCCCCAATTCAAACTCTACCTAGCAACAACATTAAAATAACCCAATTAAAATCTACACAACAATATCTTTAAAATTTCCCCAATTAAACTCCACACAACAATATCTTTAAAATTTCCCCAATTAACCTCTACATAGTAATAGATAATACCCAAGAAAAGTTATTATTGAAGGTCTCCTCCAGATATCATCAGAGTCCCATGTAATATCATGTAGAAACATGAATAAATCCATGGATTCCTAATGAGGTAAAGAGATGATAACCCAATAATATACAGCGGATGATAAGAAATTTGCAAATTAATCATGTTGAACACATATAAGTATTGAGAGGGGGGGTGAATCAATACATATTCAGATTCTTTCCTTTAAAATGCATACAATCCAAACTGAACACTTAAACCAAATGAATTGTAAAAGTACATACACACATGACACCAGATTTACGTGGAAACCCAAGATGAGAAAAACCAAGGTGAGCAAGTTCTTGGATCTACTATCCAAATCTATCCTCACAAATAGAAAGATATTTACAACAAATTTTATGGGCACCAACCCAAAGGAAGCACCAACTCCCTAATTCAAAGTTTTATGGGCTCCAAACCAAAGGAGGCACCAACTCCCTAATATAAAGTTTAATGGGCTCCATCCCAAAGGAAGCAGCAACTCCCTAAAAAGATACAACTCTTACAAAATAAGGCTCCAACCTCTATTCTGAAACAATCAACTGATTCTGATGGTTCAATTTCCTCCGCAACATCAAATCTGCTAAAGCTTTGACATCCTTGACATATTCTCAATGACTTAACACTTCCACACTATCCTCTCTACTACCATCTTGATCATTTTTACTAATTCTAATACCTCAAAAACCTCCACAACATCCATTCCGCTATAGGTTATGCATGACTACTTTCATAGCTACTTATCTCATTTTGGATCATATATTTGACATCTTTCACACACAACACTTGTAGCAATCTTCTTACCTTCATAAATACCCTCCGCAAGTCTTCAAAACATCATCTTTGTCGGCCTTCATGTAACGTGTATCTTAATGAAATGTGTAATGACCTTGCTTATCGGCTCCCAAATCATCTACGGTAATGTAGTGGTCAAATCCCATTGTGTGATTCATACCAAGTCATCAATTGGACCCAATTTACCTTCTCCTAACCTTCCCTATTGGTGCATGCTTTCATACACATGGCGCAATCACTCTAGTATACCATGTCGGCTCCGTAAACACTTATCCTTTCATGCCTTAGCTCCAGACCCTATGCGGTACTAGAGAAGAGAGATATCACCATGCGGATCAAGCCACTAACACCATATGACCTATAAAGCCTTCTCATACACTCCTCTTTCTAGGTTATGCTTCTTCTTGCTGGCTCAAGCAATCAAACACTGATGTTGATATCCCTTACATAGCCTAGTTACACTATCTTGACATAGAACATTGAAAAACACACTTGCGGTGACCCAAAACACATGAAACCAGGACTAAGAATATGCACTAACCATCTAAACTTATCTTTCAATCAGCAAAGACAAACATCAAAGTGCAGTGAAATGTGGTGGCTTTATGTTCTATCTTTGATAACCTTACACAACAACATGACTTGTTTTCACTCTGCTAACTCTAGAAACCTATGCGGCAACTTTTATGCTCTAAAACTTGGATCATACATACCTCATAGCTATATTTGGTTGTCCTGCAATCTATGGTACAATTTCCTGTGCTTCTACAGTTTAATTCCCTGTGCCTTTAACCTTCTGATAACCTAAAAAAAATTCTTCATATCCCATCCAATGCTTTTCAACAAGTGACAATACATGTAATAGTGCAACAAGCATGACTTCAAAATATATCAAAGCATGACATTAACAATCTTCACATGTCTATGAACTTTAGAAGATAAGGTATGTTAGCACCTATAATTTTGGAAAATTCTCAACGCTTGGCAGCATTTCATTTGATGGTTTCAGTTGAGTTTCAGGCCCTATGGCACTAGCATGCTCCTAACTTCTGCGATTAAAATTTCTCAATCTATGATTCATCAAGAGAAATCCTTTAGTACAAAGTTTTTATGGGTTATCAGAAGTATGTGTGTCAGTTTGTTATATGCCAGGATGTGTTTTAACAGGTTTTTTAATCTGTCGTCACTTTAGGCCAGGTTTGGAGGATCCCGTCAAAAAGTTTAAATTTCCCAGTTCTAATGACAACCCAGTTGTTGATTTTACTTCATATATTCATAACTTCATTGTTGTGGTGATCCAAGGTGCCCTTGTGTGAAAATGATATATTTTTTTTAAATCGGGCTCCCAAGGGCCTAGTTTACAAAGGCAGTCCCAAAAATCTTTTGGCGGTGTGAATTTTGAGGAAATGGGTAAGTTTTAAATAATTGATTATGGCCCTATGCAAGTTTTCATAGCCTCCAAATGTCCTATGTGCCCACAGTGAAGTTATGTCATTTGACAGGAAGGAGAAATTAATTAATTGCCATTTTCCAAAGTTGAAAAATGTAATTTTAAAAACATTTCTTGGCAAAATAATGCTCTAAATAATAAATATTTTAGACTAAACATTATTGTTATAATTTTTATGTCAAATAAAGGCAGATTTTGGTCTAGATCATTCTTGGACATGTGAATTTGGTCTACTATCTTCTCAATAGAGGTGTTTATGGAGTTTTGTGTCAGCCATAGATAGAGATATTGCAATCTTCACGTTTTTGGCTTTACGGCATGTTGTCGCCTGAAAATTTTGAACTTGAAAAATTTAAAATTTTTAGTGCATTCTCCACTATGCCTCGTTTCTGAGTCAAAATGTCTTACCATTTGCAAGTTTTTAAAACTTTAATTTTTCCTGGCCTCTATAGTTTAAACATTTCCTAAATTTCATGATTTCCCGATTTCATTGTCAAAGATGCTCATAGTTTTTGAAATTCATCTTGACGTTTCAAAGGTTCTTAAAAAGTCTGACTTGTTGGTTTACCCTTTCGAAACCAGAGATTGAAGAACTTTTGAGAAGCGCTTTATTCCTTGTCGTGAAGTTGAAGGTTTTTGAACATTGTTCCAATAGTTTGAAGGATCATTAGAGCTCTGACACCCCAACCTCACTCATTGTCGAAAGTTTTGTGAACTCCTCCTTAAGGTTCAAAGTTTGGAATTTGTCCCGACTCTTGACTAATCAGCATCTTCGTAGTGCCCATGTTAAGTTGAGATGTACATCAAGGCACTACTGAAGTAAATTCTGATATGAGGTTTGATGGTTGTGTTTCCCAATTTTCAAGATATCGTCAGCTCATCTGATTACTTGTGTGATATGTAATGAGAATGTCTTTTCAAGAGTTATGAAATGCAAGCTCAATCTTAAGGCTCGTTTCTCAAGGTACAAAATCAATGATGCATTAATTACCTCTTAAGTGACAAGTGTAACAGAGCTCACTAAGGTGGTAGAATGACATTAACAAGTTTAAAAACCATCATTACCTACTGGCGTAATTAATAAACCTGATTGTAGAGAAAGGTGACAGTGTTCTCTGAGTTCAGTCTTCCTTATCGACCAAGTCATCTTTCGGAATGGGACTTCCTGCAAATAATGAAATTTGGGATGATGAGCCTATGCCTATTCTACAACCTGATTTGCATTGGCTCGAGGGAGAGCAGATTGATATCATCTCCCAGTTACACACAATTACTTGGAAGGAGAAAACTAGTTATGCTGAATACCACAGGGCAATTTTCATTCTAGAAGAAGAGGAACGTGCTGAGTTACGCCAACTTTTTATGGAAATACACCTGGAATTAGGAGTTGTCCCCATACCTAGGGAAGTCTAATGCACTTGCCTTGCATGCATGAAGTTCTTTTGTAATTAGCGATGGTAGCCACAATTTTGATATAATGTAACTGTTTCCATTTTAAGGTCACTTTCTTGATAGAGGTTAGTTAAAAAGACCGTTTCGAACAGTTATAATTTTTTGCAAGTTTTGAAAAACTATAAAGGAAGGAATTTTGAGGGGAGGGGCATCTTTTTCTGGCTGTCTATGAATAGGGGAAGGGAAGCAAGTTTATCCTGTTTTGTCTTTCGAGTTATCTTTTACTTAGCTCAACTTATGTAACAAGGTGTTACAAAAACTTTGAGTTTTGTTATATTGAAGAAATGAAGAACTACTTACAAAACTTTGTGTCTCTAAATATCTTCTATGATTGCAATTGTTCTTGTGTCAATTCATAATTTGTCTTCAATATCGCTTATGTTATGTTGGTATGTGTTAAAGAGAAATATAAATGTATCTTTTTATCAATCTATCATTGCTTGTGGGTGTCGAGTAAATGGACTTTGTATCATTTATTTACATTCATTTCTTTTAGAATTAATCCTTCGCATTCACTTTCATGGTTATGGGTGAGTGTTAGTTTACCTTTCCTGCTTTCTACTTAAAAGCATACCCTATTTTTCATTCCTTGGAAATCACTTGAAGGTAGCTGCGCCTTGTAAAATAAGTAGAGAACACTTGCATATACCATTGCAAGTGACTCAACTATTGGTCTATTTCTCATTCTTGTGGGCAAAGGAGTATAAATCTAAAGTGACAAATCTGTCAACCAACACGGCAAAATTTTGGGGGTTTTTATTGGTTCAAAATTGATGATCCATGGTCTGAAATCATCTACCAACCATTCCTAATGCCTGGGCAGTGATCTTAATTATGTTTGGGATGAATTTTGAATGTTGAAATTACAAAAAACACCAAGTATCATAAAAAATGACCCAGCAGTGAGAAAATAAATTGGGCAAATAAAATATAATGTTTTAGGTGGCAAATATTATAACATAAACATTATCATTATAATGTTTATGCTTTATAAACAAAAATAATGGTATTTTGGGGGATGAGCGCACTAGCACATAGCCCACCTCACCCTCCTTCCTCAAGCATGTGTTGCTGCGCTAGTTTTCCCCTTGGCCAAAGTATGGCAAGAAACAAAAATACAAGCAGTTGCATGGGAAAAATATAGTGAAATTCAAGCATCTGGAGCTCTACAGTTTGATTTTGGAGTCCCGGGGAAGAAATTGAGCCAATCAAATGAGCAGATTTCATGATTTTTAAAGAGGAAAACAAATTTCAAAGGCATAATCAATCTCAGTTCATTTCCACTATATTTGATAGGAGATGTGATTTGATAGGAGATTATGAAATTTAGGTTAATGATGTTGTTATGAAGCTTTTTGTCCAGTCATTGAAGGATGGTTCTAGGGATTGGTTTTCAGATTTACCTTTCTGTTCTATTTCTTCATGGCTAGATCTTGAGATTGCATTTCTAGAACTATTTGGTAAAAGGACTTATGTGATTTCATTAATTACACAATTCATGAACATCTAAAAAGAAAAGGATGAGTTGGTTCCATCCTTCAACCTAAGATTTTTAAAATTGCTCAAACATATTCCAGAATGAATGAGGCCAAATGATGCATTATGTTTGACAGTCTATCTCAATGCATTAGATGAGGAAAAGAGTTATTTGTTGAGAGATAAGGAACCTAGTACACTTCATCAAGCTTATGAAATTGTAATGGATATTGAAAATAATCAGAAATATGGGATGCCAATAGGATACATGTCTGCAAGTGTTGGTTATTGTAAAGCATCTTATGTAGATGAGTAATGTAAGACAAAGAGTCAGAATAGTTTTCAAAATGAATGTATTTCTATTGTTCCTATTTGTTCACCATTGCTTCATGTGAATCACAGAGCATTTTAAGCAACTTGTGAACAGATTGCAAGTATTGTTGATCCTATGTTTTTTGTTCAATCATTGGTTGATTTAAAGAAACAAGAAGGAGAATCACCCTATGCTCTATATACATGATTCATGAAAACTTTGTTAGAAATCCTGGATTATTATAGACCTGAGGATTCTTTGTGTGTTGATTTGTTCTGTGAAGTTTATGAATTAGGTTTGAGCACTTTGCCAAAGGAACTGAAGCCTCAAAATCTTGATCAGATATTTGATTGGATTGGGATTATGGAAAGAGATAAAGGTGATTCTACAGGAAGAGTTATGTCTCAGAATACTAATAGCAGTTATGTTATTGAGCAAAGTTGTGGCATAATGCATAAAGGTGAAGAAATTGTGGCAGAAAATGAAGGCACATCATGCAATGATAAAGATAAAGATTGTGATCAGCCCATAGGAGAGAGAGATATGCAGATGCATAATGCATACATCATGAGATAAAGGATATATATGAAGTTGTATCTTGCAACAGTGTTGTTGTTGAAGAATTAAAGGAATATACAGATACCAAGTATGATGGATCAACTTGTGAGTTAAATACTAAGAATGATGCATTCATAAGTGAGTATGTCCCAGCTGTTCATGATAGTGTATATGAAGAAGAGATGGAGGATTATGTTTTGCATGAACAAGATATTCATATGGATACAACAGAGATAGAAGTTACTTCATATGAGGAGAATGAGGTGGGAGACTCTCCCAAGGTTGGCACTTAAGTTTTGGGTGTTAGGCATGAGAGTTATGTTGGTGCAGTCATGGTAGGAGGGTTCACAGAATGAACTATTCGGACTATGCAGCAAGAGTAAACACAACAGAAACAACTTAAAGAAATAGAACAAATGCAGATTCAGTCATTCAGTATATCATTAAATTCAAATACAATCTGGCCGGCAACATGCGAGCTTACAATTAGGGCTCACAGGCCTGAGTACATACATGCGCAAGATAAAGATTTGAGGATCTTTTGCACAAAATCTAAACTATCAGATCTTTTCTATGTGAATAGCTACTTTCCTAAGGATCTATTACATCAATATATATCATATCCAGAACATTAGATTCCTCCACGTCGGCCACAAGAGATTAAGAATCCTGATGAAGGGTTGTAATGTGTTCACAGATAGGTTAGACCTAAATGCATAGAACATGCCCACAAATGAATGGAACAACATGCGGACCTCCGTGAAGGGTCGGCCACAAACCAAGGATCATTAAATGATGTGTCATTAGGATCCACAAGTCAAGGAATGATCCGCAAGCCTTCGCCTTTAGCTAATTTGTCTGAGACTGTCAGGATGCTCTACTCTGAGAAAACAGTTGATCTTCTGATAGTGATAACTTTCTGGTAACTGATCCAAATGCTCTAAATTCTTGATATGATGTAGATGAATGAATGTAGATGCTAAGTCTAGATCCACAAGATGTGAAATGCTAATACCAGACCACAAGTTGAAATTGCTTCTGACTGAACTACCTGAACTAAACTAGAAAATGAAAGAACTGAAATGCAAATAAACTGAAATACAAATATTTTTTGGTTGATGCAAGATTTCTCTTGAACTAGGGATGCTCCTGCATCAGACATCCGGGGCTATTGAAAAAGTGAGTCCCTCACTTTGATGGGGCTAGGGGAGAACCAAGATGGTCCACCTCAGCCTGAGAAATCCAAGATGAATCTTCTTCCGGTCTATCTTTTCACTTCACAAGATATTCTTTGTATTGTCTTCCTCTAGTGCTACATCCAACTCTGCTATCCAAAATGTCTTCTATCTGCTTAGGTGCTTATTGTGGTAACTGCTTCTTCAGGTTTTCTTCCATGCTGTCACTGAACTCTACTTAATGATACTGATATAGGTCTGTAATGTTGAAAATAGGTGATATACCCAAAGTCTCTGGTAACTCTACTTCATATGCATTTCCTGAATCAAATTTCTTGAGTATATGACAAGGTCCAAACTTCTTCATCTTCAACTTGTTATATGTCCCAACTAGAAATCTTTCTTTTCTCAAGTACACCATGACTTCATCTCCAACTTCAAATACCTTATGTCTTCTCTTCTCATCTGCCTTTTCCTTATACTTACTATTCATGTCCTCCAAATGCTTCTTCACCTAATTATGCACTGCCTTCATATGATCTACAAATTCTTCTTCTTCTGCACTCCTCTTTTCTTCCATACTAATATCTCTCAATTATGCAACTCCTCTAGGGTTCACTCTGGTAACAATTGTGATAAGTGAAATTTGAATGAAGATTAAAACTAATCTAATGCATAAACAAAAGGATTATACCTTCATTTGAGACCTCACGAATCCATGTGGGAAGGAGATGCACCCATAGAGCTCCTCAGATTGTTCCCATGATTAGTGTGACTAATGTGGATTGCTCAAAGCTTTTCAACACAAATGTAGATGAGAGACAAGTGGATGGATAGATTAGATGGGATTGAGGCAAGATTTTAACATTATGGTAGTGGGATGAAGGAGATTTTGGAGTGATTTTAGCAGAGATTTGATGCATAAAGGAGTCTCTCTCAAATGGCTTGGAGAGGGTTTCATTTATAGAGTTTCTAAAAGGAGGATGGAGGGTGAGGATTGAAAGATAAGATCAAGGGCTAGGAATCAATGAGAGTTAGGGTTAGGATTGAAGCCATAGCCTTGTGACAAGTGTCACAAGGAGAGTGGATGAGGGAGATCAAGGGTTGAAACTTGGTCAATGGGATTGGAGGGCTCTCATTAAAAGTGAATTTTAAATTCACATGGGGAAAGGTGTGGAGGATTAAAATAAATAAAAGATTCATTTTGGGAAGAGGGGACATGACAAGTGAAGTTTTAATTCACTTTTATGTGGAGATGTGAAGATGGTACTCTTACATGTGTAAGAGAGTGATAAATGAGGGTTAAGGGGGATTTGACCCTTTGAATAAAAGATTGATTTTTATTCAAAAGGTGCATGGAAGAAGGGGATAAGCAAGGTTAATTGAGTGTTTAGCTTAATTAACCTAGGTCTAGGGGATAGGTAGGCTAGGGTAGCTTAGGGTAGGTCAATTAGTAGGCTAGATCAATTAGATAACCATGATTTATCTAATTAATGAGGATTAGGAAAAAGGACAATTTAACTAAATAAATATTGTGAATATTTATTTAATCAAATGAGGATAATGTTGTAAGGTAAAAGTGATAAATTAAATGAATTAATTTATCACAAGGAATGGGTAAATGGTCAAGGTAGACAATGAGGGATAAATTAATTAAATAAAATGAATTTATTTAATTAATAGGAGGAATAATGAGGGTGTAGAGATATAGAAAATTAGTTTGCAAAGCAAGCCAATTTTAGGTGTCTACATTTGCCCCTCTTTGAGATGGTGTTGCGGCTAAGTAACATCATTTCAGAGAAGTAAAAACATAGAGTTAGATTGGATAGAAATAGATTTTGGCTTAGAAGAATAGGGTAAGGTTTTGGGGATAATTGGTAAGGGTGATGCCCCCTCGAGAGGATAGGCGAGTTGCAAGAACACAGTTGTGCTCTCGAAATGGATGGAAGAGATTGGTTGAAGTGGTTGGAGGATAAGGGGTGAGATGAATGGATGATGATGGTGGGAAATTGATTGGTGGATGATCATTGTGTTGGAAAATGATTTAGAGCAATCCTAGGTTTGATATAGCAAAGTGGATATGTTCACCAAGGTATAGAAGACCAGGGTGATGATGTGTATCCAACATTTTCTTGGACTAGACACGCAAACAAAGGGATGATCCCATGCATGCCCAAGATAGTACAACCTTGTCCCGACGAGGGAAGGGGACTCATAGCATAAGTCCTTAGTACACAAAAGGTATGATGAACCTTAGATGCATAAGGGGACCAATATGCTAGAACCGACCCTATGATCAACAAGATATGAATACTAGCTTGGAGTAATGAAAACAACCCACAAGCACAGCATACAAAAATAAGACTATGCCCCATTCTAGATGTTTTCGCCACATACCATGATATAGTGAGATCAAGGTAGCTTTGATGTGATCTTCGAATAGGACAAAAGATAAAAATCAAAAACAAAAAGACCAATGAACCAAAACAAATAGCTATTGTATCTCTTGCCAAGATGGATGATGATTGGATAGATTCTGCCTATCATAGGAAAGATATATCCTAAGGCAAGAATCGGTTGATGATTAGATCATGATTTGTTGATGTTGCAAGATTGGCTCAAGATATGATGGTGACAAGTTAAGGTTGATGTTGATTTGATAGTTGATGATTTTGATTAAGGGACGATGCTTCGATAAGTGATGCGATGCTTGGATCTAGTGTAAGCTCATTAAGGATAGATGGGTGCATCTTAGGTACCTAAGTAATGGAAACTTCCTTCATATTCCAGACTGCCTACATACCCTATATCCACGAGATCAAGGCACATTAAGATGCGGGTGATGATGATATGTAGTTCTGATTTGTGATGATGATGTGAGATGATGATAGATGTGATGATGTGATGAATGATTGAATGATGTGTTGGATGATGAGATGTTGATGGAGCAATGTTGATTTCATGATGGATATTTTTGGGATTTTATAAATTTTTTTATTTTTTTGCATTTTCTAATTTTTTTATGTTTTTTGGATTTTCTGATTTTGGAAAAGGAATGGTTTATTATGAGATGGTTGCATTGGCTTTCATGTGGATGACCTTTATGCTAGATAGCAATGACAAGGGAACACCAAGTCTAGAGGTGAGGGTGATGGGGTTGGATAGGGGGGTTGGCGATGAAACGATGATGGATAATTGATTTGTGGTACATGAATGGACAAGCGATAGGGATGCATGTTAGATAGATGGAAGATAGGGATGAGGATTTTTTCCAAGGGCTAGGTTGCAAGGAATCATATGCCCCAATGCCTAGAATTTTGCATGATGGGTTCATGTTTGAGTGGATGGACTTTGTAGTAGATGGATAGAGGATATACTTACAAAGGGAGTATGCCAAGAGGTGTCCAAAGCATGTTGTTGATATTTTGCCCCTTGTCTTCATCAAGATCTAAGGAGGAGGATATAGTGGATAGAATGGATGGGGAATGATAGGGTGAATAGGGGATGGTAGATAGGAATATGATAAGATAAATAGGGGATAGTGGATAGGATATGCAAAAGGATGTTATGGATTTGGATGATTAGATGGTTTTGCCCCCAAGTGTAAGGATACAAAATGGATGGAGAAGGGATTACGCATGATGCCCACAAGGGGTTTTCATCAAGGTGCTTGCCCAAGGCGCCACAAGGAGTGGTTTTCACCATTGGACGGATTTTTCTCTTTACTATTTTCTTGATTTTTTTATTTTTTTGATTTTTTGATGGAATGGGGACTCTAGCGTCTGTTTCCATAGCAAGGAGAAGATGGTGCCATGTTGGATAGCATTTTGGATGATGATTGCATAAATGTAGGTAGATAGAAGAAGATGGAATGTATGGTGGATAATGGATTATGATGTGGATTATGTGGATTATGATGTGGATTATGCAAAAGCATGGACCATAGGAAGGTGATGGGGAAGATATGTACGATAGTGAACGAAAGATGGAGAGATGGGGGTATGTGGGAATGTTAAGTTGTGGAGGGGAACCAATACCAATGGTCACACACACCGTGATGTATTTGGAAGCTTGTATTTTGGATGTGGAGTTGGGAGTAATGGGGATCGGGATGGAGGATTTTTGTATGATCGATTTGGGGTTTTAGGGACCCAAATAGACTTAGGTTTTATGGGATTTTTAGATGTGGAGCAAGATGTGTGGGAGTTTGGAGTGGATTGGGAGGTAGATGCCTCATTTGTTTTGATTGCTCTTTGCTTAGGGACCCACACCATTTTTGTTTTTACTTTTTCTTGTGATGGTGTGGGCTTTGATAGCCTTTGGGATTTTTGATTTTGCTTGGAAGGGATAACATCTTTAGGCTTTTGTGCTTTATGAGTTGAGGCATTCAAATTTTTGAATCCCATGGATTTGGGGGAAGCTTCATGTTTGAAAGATGTGTGCTTTGGTTGGTCTTGATTGGGGATTTTAGGGGATTTATGGGTGGAGGAGTAAAAAGTGGATTTATGGATAAATGGATGAGGAGATTTGAGGATGGGGATATTAGGAGTTGGTAAGATAGGAGGTAAAGTGGATTTGATAGGAATATTTGGAGTTGGAAGAAGTGGAGGTAAATTTGATGGAGGGAGATGGATGGTCAGATGCTTTTGCAAATGATAGGATGATGGAGGAGGGATGGCAACATATGTTTTGGGGGTGCAATGAGATGCACCATGTTTGGGATTGGATGAATGGATTTTGGAAGGCGGGTGGATTGTACCAACATGTTCATGTTGTTTGTCTTGGGATGTATAGCCAAGGCCATGAGAGGATGGATTGAATGTGGTGTGGATGGGCTCCAAGATGCCTTGTTCATGAAGGCCTAAGCCTTTGCCTTGATAGTTCATATGTTGGAGTATGCGACATGCAATGGGATGTTTGTTGCTTCGGAAACAAGACGCAAGTTCATTATTTGTTGGAGATAGATAGGGGGTGGATGGAAGTTGTTCACATTCTACAAGGGGTTTACCACGGATGAAGGTTCTTTTTCCAAGTGGATAAGGGGATGGATTTTGGATGGGATTGGTAGATGGATGTGAAGGATTCATGGGGGATGGTGAAGGGGTGGTGGAAGATGGTGTGAGATCAATAAGTTGATCAATAGATGGGAGGGGATCGTGGATGGGATTAGATGGGATGGTTAGATCTTGATTAGGAGAAGGGGTTGATGTTTCAACATGCTTTGGATTTGATTCTTGACATGGCTCATGGGTTTGGATAGAAGTGGGAGTGACTTGGATAGATGTGATAGGTGCTTGGATGGATGCAATAGGTGTTTGACTTATGTGTTCTTGAACATGGATACATGATGGTTCTTGACTTATGATAGGGGATTGTTCAAGAGGTTTGGTGGGTGTTGGATTTCATGAGGGTGTTTGATTCCTTGCTAATAGCCAATGGATGGTATCCTTCATAAGTTTATGGGTTGAAGAACAATGTAATGGATGGATAATGATGGTGGATGATGTGGGGTTAGGATTGGGATTGGATAGGTGAGTGATAGGATTAGGTAATGATGGTTCTTGGGTAGGTTCAAGGATAGGTGATGGTGGATGGGTGATAAGGGTTGGTGGATTGGGAGATACATAAGGTGATGGATTAAGGTTGATAAGGTTGGAGGGATATTGTGATGGGAGGGTTGGAGGATGGGGATTAGGAGATGGGGGATTTGGTTGTTGATATGAGGTTTGGATTTCAAATATAAGGTGTGCGAGATTGGTGTTCCCTTGATCAAAGTTAGCATGACAAAGGTTGGGGGATGGACAAGTTGGAGGTATTGGTTGAGTGGATAAGTATGATGGCATGGATGTGTAAGGGGGTGGTGATTGATATGAGGGTAAAGATTGATATGATGGAAGTTGGTATGAGGTTGAAGGTTGATATGAGGTTGATGGTGTGGATATGTAGGATGATGGAGGTTGATATGATGGAAGTTGATATGATGAAGGTTGATGGGAGGTTGATGGTGTGGATATGTAAGATGTAGGTTGGTATGAAGGTTGAAAGAATGACGATTGATATGATGTGGATGGGGATGATGTGTAAGATGTTTGTTGATATGATGAAGGTTGGATAGGGGATTGGGATTCTCCAATGATGAGGTGTGCTAAGGGCATATCTTTAATTGCATTTTTGAATTGTTCCTTAGCATTAGGATCCATGTTCTCATAGACTTTTCTATGTCTTTGTAATTGTTGTATTGTTTCATAAAGATCCATTTCATTGGAGATGGTATGGGATGATGGGGATAATGGATGATTGTGATGGTGGGATCAAAATTTCAAGACCTTAAGATGATTTGATTTGATTTGATTTGATTTTATGAATGGTTCTCTATGCTTAAGATAGACTAATGATCTTAAGCAAGAGGGTTGATTGGGTTGGTTTGATTAGGTTTTTGATTGGGTTGATTTGGATTTGGAGTTTGATAATGATGTTGGGGGATTTGATTAATGATTGGGATTGATGTTGATTTTGGATTGGATTTGGACTATGGATTTAGAAGATTATGGACTAATGTTGGTTGGTTTTTGGATTTGATATGGATGAGATGGGTTTAGAATGATGTTGATGAATTGGATTAAGGATGATGAGAGTGATTAGGATAAGATTAGATTGAATGATTTGGATGATGATGTGGATAAGATAGGTGTTTAGGATGATTAGGATAGATGGGTGATTGGATTAAGATAAAGTGGATAAGAATGATTAGGATGATGAAGATAGATTATGACTCGAGAGGAAGTGGATTAGAATTTGATCAAGCTCAAATAAAGGGATTTGGGTAAGCTCAACGTATGGGGTTTGATAAATGGGGGGATGGTTTAGCAGTGTTGGGAGGAAAACCTACCTCGACGTGAGGGGGGCTTATAAAATTGATGTTTTTGATGGGAAAATTTGATTTTTGGACATGAATGAAGAAGGCGCTAAAATAGATGGAAAATGGTGCTGAAAGCAGAGAGGAATGGCACTAAAGGATATGAATGGTTGGATTGATGGATGAATTTAATTTTTCTTGGCAAGTAGACAAACAATCAAGCAAAAAAACACAATGGCCAAAGGTTTGATTTATGAAAAATGTGATAATCATGCATGTACAACCTTAAGGATTTGGGCCACTAAAACAAAGGTTCATAGTGAGGGCTTTCGTTCAGGTGGTTATACATGCGGCAGTGCTACTCTCCGTTATGGAGTCTCCCAGCCTCCAAGGGTTACGCCTTGGAGGGTTTTGGGGGAGGTTGGCTGTCGGTATAACACAACAACACCTATTGCTTGTGACTTTCGTCACAAACACATTAATTTATATAGCGGCTTGAAAGAGCTTGGCTTTAGCTTGTTGCTGCTTGGGTTGTTCCCACCTTTCGAAGCAGGGTGGCAGGACCTCTAAGAATTACAAAAGCAATACAATCATAAAAATATTTTTGATCCCTAAGTTCATACAAAGATGCGAGGGGAGAGCATACGTATTTTCTATGATTGGATCACACTAAACATGGTTCATTTTATTTCTTTGGATTATGTTGGGGGTGATTTATGCAAGTGTTATGAGAAGCTTTTGATTCCCAAGGTCACCAAAATGGTGCAAGGGAAGAGCATACACTTTTTCACACCACAAGCAAAAGATCACAAGACACTTCAAACAATTTAAAATGATTTTCTTGATTATATGCGTGAAAGATGCAAGTTGTTGTTCTTTTTAACCAAATGCTTTCAATTGATGCAATTTGTGGTTCTTTTTAAAGCCCAAATTGAAGTGTTTGGATTGTTGTTGTTGGCAATGATTAATTTTAGAACACCAAAATTAAATGTTGGGCACACACACACAAAGATTTGTTTGATTGTTGTTTGTTCAATTTTATTGCACCAAATCGAAATGTTGTGTAACACTAGCATACAAGGGTTTGTTTTAGTTTCCAAATTGAAATGTTTGCTAAACAAAGATGCAAGAACCCTGCAAGGAAATGTGTTAGTGTCTGCAAAATGATGTTTGTGACCTGCAAGCAAACTGTCAGTCCCTGCATAAAACCCAAAAGTTAGTCACAAAAAATAGCGCTAATACAGAGGTAAGATAGCGCCAATCTAGACAATAGCGCCAATTCAGACAATAGCACCAATATAGACACTAAATAGCACCAATACAGACAATAGCACCAATACAGAGGTAAGACAGCGCCAATCTAGACAATAGTGCCAATACAGAGGTAAGATAGCGCCAATCCAGACAATAGCGCCAATCTAGACAATAGCACCAATACAAACAATAAATAGCACCAATACAGAGGTAGGATAGCGCCAATACAGACAATAGCACCAATACAGAGGTAAGATAGCGCTAATCTAGACAATAGCGCCAATACAGAGGTAAGATAGCGCTAATCCAGATAATAGCGCCAATCCAGACAATAGTGCTAATACAGAAAATAAATAGCGCCAATACAGACAATAACGCCAATACAGAGGTAGGATAGCGCCAATATAGACAATAGCACCAATACAGAGGTAAGATAGCGCTAATCTAGACAATAGCGCCAATACAGAGGTAAGATAGCGCCAATCCAGATAATAGCGCCAATCTAGATAATAGTGCCAATACAGACAATAAATAGCACCAATACAGACAATAGTGCCAATACAAAGGTAGGATAGTGCCAATACAGACAATAGCACCAATACAGAGGTAAGATAGTGCTAAATTGTGTTTTTTTGCCTTAGTTTACATTCTGTAGTGAGAAAGATAGTGTTGAATTGGGTGACGATAGCGCCAAAACGTGTCTGAACTCGTCCATCCTGCAAAAAAAATGTTTTTTCTTCTAGAGAAATTTCGGCATAACCTCCCCTTGTTTAATCAACATTCCTGCAAAAACTGAGAGCATTTTGACACAAAAACAGCAGAAAAATGCTTTAAAAGAGACACGTGAGTGGAAGTTAGAAAAAAAAATTCTCCGCAGAAATGGCGCTAAAACAGTAGATAGTGCTAAAACAAGCTAAGGATAGTGCCACTGCATAGGGTGGATAGTGCTAATCTGTAAAAAACACGTATTTCACAAAAAAAACTCACGAGATAGTTAGATTGGGACCTTGTGGGTCCCACCGGGTGTGCCAATGTGATAAGTGAAATCTGAATGAAGATTAAAACTAATCTAATGCATAAACAAAAGGATTATACCTTCATTTGAGACCTCACGAATCCATGCGGGAAGGAGATGCACCCATAGAGCTCCTCAGATTGTTCCCATGATTAGTGTGACTAATGTGGATTGCTCAAAGCTTTTCAACACAAATGTAGATGAGAGACAAGTGGATGGATAGATTAGATGGGATTGAGGCAAGATTTTGACATTATGATAGTGGGATGAAGGAGATTTTGGAGTGATTTTGGCAGAGATTTGATGCATAAAGGAGTCTCTCTCAAATGGCTTGGAGAGGGTTTCATTTATAGAGTTTCTAAAAGGAGGATGGAGGGTGAGGATTGAAAGATAAGATCAAGGGCTAGGAATCAATGAGAGTTAGGGTTAGGATTGAAGCCATAGCCTTGTGACAAGTGTCACAAGGAGAGTGGATGAGGGAGATCAAGGGTTAAAACTTGGTCAATGGGATTGGAGAGCTCTCATTAAAAGTGAATTTTAAATTCACATGGGGAAAGGTGTGGAGGATTAAAATGAATAAAAGATTCATTTTGGGAAGAGGGGACATGACAAGTGAATTTTAATTCACTTTTATGTGGAGATGTGAAGATGGTACTCTTACATGTGTAAGAGAGTGATAAATGAGGGTTAAGGGGGATTTGACCCTTTGAATAAAAGATTGATTTTTATTCAAAAGGTGCATGGAAGAAGGGGATAAGCAAGGTTAATTGAGTGTTTAGCTTAATTAACCTAGGTCTAGAGGATAGGTAGGCTAGGGTAGCTTAGGGTAGGTCAATTAGTAGGCTAGATCAATTAGATAACCATGATTTATCTAATTAATGAGGATTAGGAAAAAGGACAATTTAACTAAATAAATATTGTGAATATTTATTTAATCAAATGAGGATAATGTTGTAAGGTAAAAGTGATAAATTAAATGAATTAATTTATCACAAGGAATGGGTAAATGGTCAAGGTAGACAATGAGGGATAAATTAATTAAATAAAATGAATTTATTTAATTAATAGGAGGAATAATGAGGGTGTAGAGATATGGAAAATTAGTTTGCAAAGCAAGCCAATTTTAGGTGTCTACAACAATCTCAAAAGGTGTCTTTCCGGTACTCCTATTTACTAAATTATTGTATGCAAACTCTACTTGTGAAAGAATCAAATCCCAACTTCCTGCTTTGTCTCCAACCAAACATCTCAACAAGTTTCCCAAACTCCTATTCACTACCTTTGTCTGTCCATTAGTCTATGGATCAAAAGTTGAACTGAACTTCAAATATGTCTTCATCTTCTTCCAAAGTGTCTTCCAAAAGTATCCAACAAAATTTGTATCTCTGTCTGAAACTATACTCTTAGTTAATCCATGCAATCTCACAATCTCCTTGAAAAATAGGTCAACTACATGCATGACATCAGCTGTCTTCTTGCAAGGTATGAAATGAGCCATCGTTGAAAATCTATCAACCACTACAAATATTGAATCATGTCCTCTCTGTGTCTTAGGTAATCCCATTAGAAAATCCATGCTTATGTCTTCCCAAGGTCTCTCCAGTATTGTCAAAGGTTTATACAATCCAGTGTTCTGACTACTCCCTTTTGCAACTTGACAAACTCTACAACTCTGCACAAATCTCTGAACATCCTTATGTATCTGAGGCTAAAAGTAATGTTCACTCACCAAAGCCACTATCTTATCAATGCCAAAATATCCTGCCAATCCACCACTATGCTTCTCCTTGATCAAATTATCCCTCATTGAACTTCTAGGTATGCACAACTGACTTCCTTTGAACACATATCTTCTTCGATAAAATAATCTAACCACTTACTCCTATCTGTCACAACAGGTTCCTTACATGCTTTCCAAGGTTCTACAAAATCAGTGTCTCCCTCATACATGTTCTTCAATTCATCAAAACCCAACACTTCAACTCTCATCTCTGTCAACAAGTTTCTTCTCCTACTCAAGGCATCAACAACTTTGTTTGATTTACTACTCTATGCTTCAACACAAAAGTATAACTCTGCATGAACTCTACCCATCTCATATGTCTCTGATTCAACTTACCTTGACTATTCAAATACTGCAAAGCTTGATGATCTGTATACAACACAAACTCCTTAGGCAACAAGTAATGTCTCCACTTCTTCAAGGCTTGAATTATGGCATAGAACTCTTGATCATAAACTAAATATCTTCTCCTTGCATCATTCAACTTTTCACTGAAGTATGCTACAGGTCTACCTTCTTGACTTAATACTACTCTGATTGCACTTCCATTTGCATCACAATCAACTTGAAATACCTTATTGAAATCTAGTAATGTCAAAATAGGTTTCTTTGTCACTTTCTACTTCAATAGTTCAAAACTCTTATCTACTCCAGATTTCCACTTGAAATCTTTCCTGTCACCTCTCATTGTCTCTGTCAAAGGGTTACAAACTGAACTGAAATTTCTAATAAACTTCCGGTAGAAACTAGCCAATCCATGAAATGATCTAACTTCTCCAATGCTCTCTGGTGTAGGCCATTCAACAATTGCTTTCACTTTCATAGGATCCATCTTCAATCCTTCCATAGAAATCACAAATCCTAAATATACCAACTACTCCTCCTTCATGAAACTACACTTCTTGATGTTTATCAGCAATTTCTCTTCTCTCGACCTCTGCAAAACTTGTCTAATATGCCACAAATGTTCTTCTTTTGTCTTACTAAAAACTGAAATATGTTCCAAGTACACAATTACAAACTTACCCAAGAATTTCTTCAAGACTTCATTCATCAATCTCATATAAGTACTCGGTACATTTGTCAATCCAAAAGGCATCACTAACCACTCATACAATCCTTCATTTGTCTTAAAAGAAGTCTTCCATTCATCTCCTTCTCTAATTCTAATCTGATGGTATCCACTCTTCAAATCTATTTTTGTGAAATATCTTGCTCCACTCAAACAATCCATGATATCATCCATCCTAGGTAAAGGAAATCTATACTTAACTGTGATCTTGTTTATAGCTCTAGAATCAGTACACATTCTCCATTCTCCATCCTTCTTAGGTGCCAAAAATGTAGATACTGCACAAGGACTCAAACTTTCTCTGATCAAACCTTTCCTCAACAAATCTTGTATCTATCTATTCAGTTCTTCATTCTCTGTCGGTGTCATCCTATGGCTGCTTTGTTAGGTAAACTTGCTCCTAGTATAAGATCCATGTGATGACTGATACTCCTTATAGGTGGTAATCCTTTAGGTACATTATCTGATATGATGTCTTCATACTTTGTCAGCAACTCTCTTATCTCCTATGGCTATTCTTCTTCAGTCTCTTTCTTCAATGCTTCAGGCTTCTTAGGAATCAAAGCATAATAGATATTCTCATGTCTCAAACCATCCAGAAATTTCCTTCCATCTACCAAATAGAATCTAGCATTCCCACACGCTTCACTCTTAGGATCATCCTCCAAAGGAATCAAAGTAATTCTCTTTCCATTTGTTGTTATAGTATATGTATTCTTTCTTCCATCATGTATAGATTTTCTATCATACTGCCAAGGTCTACCCAATAAGATATGACAAACATCCATAGGCATAATATCACACAAGACTTCATCATGATAAGATCCAATATGAAATTTCACCAAACATTGTTTACTTACTAGTACCTTATGATCATCCTGAATCCATGCTATCTGATAAGGCTTAGGGTGTTTCAACCTTTCCAACTTCATCTTAGTCACCATCTCCTCTGAAACTAGGTTATCTGAACTACCACTATCAATTACAACTTTAAAATACTTACCTCCTGATTTGCTCCTAGTTCTAAACAAGATTTTCCTCTGCGGTGATTCTTCATTTGTCTTTACTTGAAATAGTACTCTCCTCATCACCAATGATTCTCCTTTCTCCGGATTGCCAATTAAACAAGGTGATTCAACAGGTTATTCTTCAACATAGGTTGTTCTTCTATTTTTTTCTATCCTCTTACTTGTACTATCCTGATTACACTCAAATGCTCTATGTCCTTCACCTCCACACTTGAAACAAGTACCTCTGAATGTCCTCTTATCAAATCCTCTTCCTTCTCTTTTGTATCCTTCATTCCAGTATGCACTAGGGTTTCCTTTTCAGTAAAAATTTTTGTCATCTCTTCGGTAGCCAATGTTATCTCTGTCATCCTTCTTCAATGGGCTGTCAAACTTGTTCTACTCCACAAATGATCTATCATATCCAAAAAATGATCTTCTCTAAAATTTACCTCCTCTTCCTCTCTATCTTTGATCATGCTTCTTATTCATCTTCCCTTCAACTTTCAGGGCAAATTGATATGCTTCCTCCAAAGATGTCATCCTTACCAAGCTTAGTTCTTCTTGAATGTTCAATCTCAGTCCATTGATGTATCTAGCCACTTTCTCCTTGCTTTCTTCACTATGTCATGTCCTTATGATCATTTTATGAAATTCTTCAGTGTACTCCACAGATTTCTCCTTTTTTCTCAGGTTTTGCAATCTTTTCAACAATTCCAACTCATAGTCAGCAGGTATAAACTGATTCTTCAACTTTGTCACCATCTGGTCCCACTTTGTAATCTTTTCCTTCCCTCTTCTATTTCTTTCCAACTAAACTTCTTTCCACCATATAGCAGCATGTCCTTTCAATTTTGTCTTTGCAAATTTCACCTTTTCCAGATCTTCAACCTCCTCATATTCAAAGTATTCTTCCATGTCATTTATCCAGTCAATCAACTCTTTAGGATTCAATTTACCAGTATAATTCAGCACATCAACTCTAGGTCTCTTTTCAATCTTTGAAATAGCTCACAACATCTTTACCTGATCTGATTCTTGTTCTTCATGACCTTCTAGGGTTTCACCAGTTTGTTCAATAGATTGAAATTCTTCATCATCACTTTCAACATTAGGTCTAGGTGTCAATCCTCTTCGCCTATCTTCTTCAACAACATCCAAACAAATTCACATTGTTCTCATCAATTCCATTATCTCATCCATTCTATTAGCCATTGTACCAATAGGAGGAACTCTTCACAGTGGCATCTTCTTAGGATCAAGTGCAAACTACCTCAAATTCAATGATTGGGCTACAAGTGACAACTGCCTCTCAATCAGTGATCGGTTGCACACAAGTAACCTATCTTGGATTGGAGATCTGCTCACAACAAGATCTTATGGAATCCCCTTCGCCAATTCACTCCAAAGAATCAAACTTTCACTCTGATACCACTTGGTGCAGTCACGGTAGGAGGTTTCACAAAATGAACTATCCAGACCATGTAGCAAGAGTAAACACAATGGAAACAACTTAAAGAAATAGAGCAAATGTAGATTCAGTCATTCAGTATATCATAGAATTTAAATACAATCTAGCCAGCAACATGCGGGCTTACAATTAGGGCTCACAGGCTTGAGTACATACATGCGCAAGATAAATCTTTGAGGCTCTTTTGCACAAAATCTAAACTATCAGATCTTTTCTATGTGAATAGCTACTTTCCTAAGGATCTGTTACATCAATATATATCATATCTGGAACATTAGATTCATCTGCGTCGGCCACAAGAGATTAAGAATCTTGATGAAGAGTTGTAACATGTTCATAGATAGGTCAGACCTAAATGTATAGAACACACCCACAAATGAATGGAACAACATACAGACCTCCATGAAGGGTCGGCAATGAACCAAGGATCATTGAATGATGTGTCATTAGGATCCGCAAGTCAAGGAATGATCTGCAAGCCTTCTCCTTTAGCTAATTTGTCTGAGACTGTCAGGATGCTTTGCTCTAAGAAAACAGTTGATCTTCTGATAGCGATAACTTTTTAGTAACTGATCCAAATGCTCTAAATTCTTGATATGATGTAGATGAATGAATGTAGATGCTAAGTCCAAATCCACATGATGTGAAATGCCAATACTGGACCACAAGTTGAAACTACTTTTGACTGAACTGCCTGAACTAAACTAGAAAATGAAAGAACTAAAATGCAAATATTTTTTGGTTGATGCAAGATTGCTCTTGAACCAGGGATGCTCTTGCATCATATGTTCAATATTCAAGCTACAACAACTCTAATTTTGTATATCATACCATGGAGGATGTTAAGAAGACACAAGATATGTGTTATGGATGGTTACAAAAGTTAGGAAGGCAAGGTTGTTGGCTGCCCAAGAAAGACAACACTTACAATAGGTCAAGGAATGTGTTAACCAACTAGATCATGCAAGGAAACAAAGGGAGTTTTATCCTAGATCTCTATTTCTTCCAAGGGAAGAATGCATGGAAGTTGAGAAGGCAAAGGAGAAGCCTCTTGAGGTAAGCAAGCAAGAAGAATATGTAGATTTGGTTGAACAAGATAATAAGTATAATTCAGAATGTTTTATTTGTACACCTAATTTGCATCATAAGGTTCATGAGTTACTTCTAATTTAGAGTCCCTTGAAGACTCGAGTCATAGATGAGGATGGAATATCTAAGCATGCTCTTAATGGATCAACCACTAGTGTTATATCTACACATGAAGAGGGAGACATAAGTGATTTAGATTTAGGTGAGCCTTTTATCATTCATGGAGAGGTTGAGGAGTTGATTTGTGATAAGTTACAACTTCATTTGGAGGTTGCCCTACTTCAGGGATTTGTGCTAGATGTTAGAATCTGTAAATTAGATTATAACCCAGAATCAATTGAAACAGTTAGAAACATAAACTGTAAATGTAAAAGCAATTGAAATAACATAAAAATGATACCAAGAGACTGATGTGAAATGCTCAAACGACAAAATAACATTAGATAACTATCTCCAATATCGAATGAAATTACAAGCTAGGTAGTGAGTTTATATGGAAAGGAGAGAGGGTGGAGGTGGCAACATGGACTAATAGGAAGCAACCATCTATCAGTCTTGTTATGTATGAAAAAGAGGGAATAGGGTTGATTTGATTATATGTCTAGATCCTCCTTTCACTACACACATTCAAGGACATTTAACCGAGTTGAATCACAACTTCTACAAGAGGATTTAGCTACAGGTTGGTTGTCACTTGTAATGATAGGGAAATTTTGAAATTGTTGATTAATGTGTTAATTTAAGCCTGATTATGCTCAAAACCCTAATTATGTAAAATTGTAAACAAACAGATGAATTCTGACAAATGCTCGCACACAAAGATGCTAAATGAAGATCAGATACATACCAGATTTCAAAGTTTAGAATCTTGAAATGTTGGGGGCAAAGGGACTCGTGCCTAAGCCCAAGCCAATGTTTTCTTTGAGGGTTTCTAGACTCCTTCTGCTAATGATTATACCTGTTCTGGAGATTTCAGGCTCTACAAATCTGGAGGGCAAAGGGACTAGCGCCCAAGCCCCAATAGTGCTCTTTTCTACTTTTTTCCATCAGATCCAGGATCCTTATCCTCTGCCACTCTCCTCTGCAACTCCACTATGCAAAACTCGATACCTGTCACCCGCAATCACAAGGAGAGGGGTTGGGGGTTGTGGTGTTTAGGAGCTTGCCTTAGTCAAGCCCCATAATGGCATTCAAGCCTTCCAACACTGTTGTTTGATAAAGAGTGTATCCTTGCAGGATAGAAGCAAAAACAAATTGATAAATGATTGATTCAAACACAAATAGATATCATCGAGCGGAGGGGTAGCTCTCACATAGATGATCCTTCACAACATGAGAAGATGAAGCCAAATCTACAATAACAAACACAACAATATTCTGCTCTGCAACACAATGAATGCCTTGAATGCTCTGAGATCATAAGTTCGCCAAAGTATCATAATAATCTTCTAGTTTTACAAATGAAACCCTAAACATACTTATATATGTATTTCTGCTACAAATTTCGTAATTCAAACTTAAGATGTCAACAAGGGACACCTTTAATGGTCACTTTACTGACATTGAAATTTGGGACCCTGCCAAAATAGGACAGGACAAGGGTGCGAGCACCCAAGCCCTAGGACCTATTTTGGGATAGGGTTAACCTCCACAATGTTCCTCAAGCCCCATTTGACATGGGTTTCAGGTCAATTTGTCTCAGGACTCAAATCTAACATGCATGATCAAATTCAAGAGACACAGGAACTAAACTTAGGAGGTAAAAGTCCTAGGGGGACATTTTACGACATAACATTTAGCCCCCACTTTAATGTATGTATGATCGTATGACCCATACATGCATTAAAGTACGGTCAAAAACACATCAAACACACCAAGCACATAAAGAAGATGCATATGCCAAGATTGAGAGATTATTTCTAGCCCCAGCCTTAGGTAAGCATCATAAGACACATCACAGACACGCAAAACACAATGAAGATAGTAACAGACACACAAAACATGGAGAAGATAGTATTGAAGACACATAAAACATGAAGAAGACACAAGAGTAGTCATGGAGAATACACTTGATATTTTCTTTTTTTTTTTTCATTTTCACATATATATGAATGCAGATACATGGAAAGTAAAAATGCAACACACAACCCCAAAATGTAGGAGGGGCATTTCACCACACACTTGAGACTACATATGGGGGAGAAGACACACCAAAGAAATCCCAAAGTGTAGGAGGGGCATTTTGCCACACTCTTGAGACTACACTTGAGAACAAACACACTATACAAAACCCAAAGCATAGGAGGGGCATTTCACCACACCCTTAATGTGAGGCCGATTTATTTCACTTCCCTATTTTGATCATTTTACATTATAGTTGGTGACATTATCTTACATTTAGAGACTATTGTTCCATTATGCAGATTTAGACTATATCTCCTGATTTCATATTAGCATTGATTAGACATGTGGTGATTTGATTAGATCATATTTTGGTGCTATTATGATGATTAGACATGTGAGATATATTTGATGATGATTATTGATGTGATTATGAGTTCATTATATGGATTTCTTATTTGATGATGATTATGAGACAGTAGATAGAAAATGCAGTTTTAATCTTAATTATGAAGTGAATGATTAATGTTGTATGCAATGACATGACTTTAATTTCTATTCCTTCGGCTATAATTATCCATGATGTGATTAACCGCTTGATCTAGTTGCGCAGGTTATATTCCTAGGCCACGGGAAATCAGAGGTAGTTTTCACACATATGTAATTCCCTGTAAAGCCAATCCATTCCCAATAGGGATGAGAATCACGTTTGATCGGAAGATGATTTCATGCATGCTTGATTTATTTATTTGGCCTAGTTACCCCTTTTTAAATTTGATTTATATCATGTGTTGTAAATTTATGTTTGATTTACACCATTTGGTGTTATTTTATTTGATGGGCCATTTAAAGTGATTTTATACCTCTCTAGGTGTTTTCTAGAGTCCCAAACTTACCCTAGGTGGTAACCCTAGGGTCTAGGGTCAATTTGGACTTACTAAATGGTGCAGGAGCACCCGCACATGATCAGGATATAGGATAATTATCAGTATGATGACAGGATAGTCTATTTTTAGTATGTTTGACTTCTTCATGTAATAAGGTCCACTGGACTGATGCTATGTATTAGTTCAGCCTAGGAGTATGTGTAGGCAGTTAGAGATCGGGATAAGATAGTCTGAGTTGTCCTCTCTCCCAGCCGCTTGGAAGCTCCCAGCCACTGGGAAGTGAGTTGGTAGTACTCGAAGGATTTGTTATATATACCTTCGATCTGTTAGGGTTTAGATACATTGAGTTCCTATTGATAGTTCATATTGATATTGAGATTGATGTTGATAGATGTATTGGTGTTGTGTTGAGTTGAGAGCAGTTCAGACATTGTGAATCTGTATTCAGGACTTTTGAATTTCAAGTGAATAAGATCTCATCTTTTGCAGTATTCCTTTCCGTTTGCAAGTAGATGGGTATTTTCAACCCTTCCACCGGTTGATCCTGCAAATCGGTGGAATGGTCCTGTATCATAGTTTAGTTTGCATTTGTGTTTTCTGTTTATGCATTGCATTGTTCAGGAGATCAGTTAGGAGCATGCTGTGAATCAGCCTAGCATCCTCATGTGCTAGGTCTAGAAGATAAGTTGTTAGATTTTGGTTTGAAGGTGATCCGGCCCGGTCGTCACATTGTCTTTGTGAAATTATGCGGTTCTGAGTGTTTACATGCAGTGGACGGATACACAGGAGTTTGCATGTGCGTTTCCAGCCGGAACAAGCTGCATCGTCATCTGCGAATGCATCGCCATCAGGATCGGGTCGTGGAGCTGTTGAAGTTTGCAAGTTGCAAGTGCATCAGGATGTTTTGAGTTGGATATATACTCAGTGTATATATCGCAGTCAGGATCATCTCTCGGAGAAGCTCATCATCTGCGTATCGCTAGCAGATGCGGGTGTGAAAGTTTAGTTTTTGTCTAAGTATTGAAGAGTTCATCAGGATGATGTGTGACGTCATCGTCATCAGGATATGACGTCATCGTCATCAGGATATTGAGATATCCCCCTATGCATGTTGGTTCTGTCGTTGCTAAGGGGTTAGGTATCGGCGAAGGCTCTCGACAGAAAGTCGTGAAACATCATCAGGAGGTGTATCGGCGTAGGCAGAAAGTTGGGTTAACATCATCAGGATGTTCCAAGACAACCGGATAAATTAGATCATGATGCTGTTGCTTGTATCGTCGGGCAGTGGAGCGTCGAAGGCAAGTTGTTGAAGTGGAACGTCATCAGGATATTTGGAACAACCAGATATTTGGATATCCTGCTGACGAAGGTGATATCGAATATCATGATGATGCCGCTTGTATTTGGCACCCGATGAACAGTGCAACCGGAGGATGTTTGCGCCCGTTGATTATCATGATGATGATGATAGGCGACAAACGGAGGAGGTAAATAGTAGTCGACAGGAGGATATTTGCGATCATCCGAAATATGATGATGCTGTTGAAATGTGATGATGCTGTTGGTGTCTCTAGGAAATATGATGATGATGTTCAGCCGATAGAGAATTTTATCATGCTGTTTGTATTGTTGGCTACTCCTTCCTGTTAGTTTAGCCTCCGTTGCGTCCCACTCTGCATCATAGTGGTATCAGAGCAAAGGTTAGGATCTTCTGGAAAAGATAAGCAGGATGTCAGATGAAGAAGGAACATCTGAGGTTCCAGCAAGGATGACCAACGCTGAGTTGGCAGTTCTGGTGAAGAAACAGATTGCAGAAAGCAAGGCCGTGAAGGCTCAGAATCAGGAGTTGAAAGATGAGTTAGCAAAGTTGAGGAGTAAAGTAGGTTCTGGTAGAGAAGATGATAGGGAAGAAGAAGATATCCCTAATTGGAGCGAGGAGGTCGTTCCTGCAGACCAGAGACCGCTGTTGAACGCCCTCAAGGCCATGGAGAGGAGAACCATGGATGTGAAGCTGGATTTGCCAGTATTTACAGGTAAGATGGACCCTGATTCAGTAATGGAATGGATAGATTGTCTGAACAATTTCTTTGTAACAGAGGAGATACCAGAACAACAGAGAGTGAAGATAGCACAGTCAAAGATGAAAGAAGCTGCCTTGACATGGTGGAATTTTGTTCAGGATGATAGAGTGCAGGAAGGAAAACGTAGAGTTGCCACATGGAAGAAGATGATGGAATTGGTGAAGGAAGCTTATATTCCTTTGGATTACAGTATCCAGTTACACAAGAGGAAGCAAAACCTGAAGCAGAAGGAGCTAGATGTCAGCTCATATACAGAAGAGTTCATGAAACTCTGTATGAAAACAAAGGTGAAAGAAAGTGAAGAAGAAAAGGTAGCCAGATACCTTAATGGATTGAGGTTTAATATTCAGGAAGATCTGAGTCTGCATAACCCAGATACAGTGCAGAAAAGCTTTCAGTTGGCATTGAAAGTGGAAGAAAAGCTGAAGAGAAAACAAGATCAGAACAACAGAGGAAGAGGAAGACAACAAAGAGGTGGAAGAGGTCCTTTCAGAGGCAGAGGACATGGACAGGGATCTCAAGGAGAGTCCAGTCAAGACAATAGCAAGGGCAACAATAGTCAGAATCAGAGAGAGAATTACAGCCAGCAAGGAAACTTCAGAGGTAGAAGACCTTACAGAGGAAGATCCCAGGGCAGAGGATCCATCAGATGCTATAACTATAACAAAGAAGGCCATATAGCCAGCAGATGTCCAGACAAGGCCACAAGCTCAGCAGGAGAAAGGAGGACAAATCTGGTAAATGAACCTGATAATCAAAGTAGGACAAGCTCTAATGAATTTCAGAGTGTGAATGGTCCTGAGAATTATGGATATCCAGAAAGTGGAGAGTCCCTGATGATGAGAAGAACAGTAACTACCATGAAGGTACCTGACAAAGAAGCCCCTCAAAGGAAGTCTCTTTTCAGAACCATTTGCAAAGCAGGAGGTAAGGCATGTAAGGTTTTGATTGATTCTGGTTCTACTGAGAACTTTGTGTCTGAAGAAATGGTGGTAAAGCTGAAGCTTAGGAGATTGCCTCACCCATCTCCCTATAAAGTCTCATGGCTTACTCAAGGTCAGCAGACAACTGTAGAAGAGCAGGCTTGGGTAGAATTTTAGATTGGTGGATATAAGGATAGGTTGTTGTTTGATATCACCAAGATGGATGCTTGCAACCTTTTGTTTGGTAGACCATGGCAGTATGATCTGAAGGCACAGCATGATGGTGTTAAAAACACCTATAAAATCACTAAAGATGGTAAAGAAGTAACGTTATTCCCATTGAAGGAGAAAGAGGAGAAGTCTAAAGGCAAAGAAGTGAAGGTCATGCTGATGGAAGGCAAACAGTTCATGAAAGAAGTAGCAGCAGAAGGTGCAGTTGCATATGCCCTAATCCCATGTATGAGTGTGAATAAGGAACAACAGCAAGAAGCCAAGAAGGAGAAGAAGCCAAGGTTGATAGACCCAGCTGTCCAAGAGTTATTGGATAAGTACAAAGGTGTTATCTCAGAGGGAATGCCAAGATCCCTACCACCTGTTAGAGATATCAGTCATTGCATAGACTTGATTCCAGGGTCTACACTTCCAAATAAAGCAGCTTATAAGCTTACCCCAGAACAGAATGCAGAAGTAGCCAGACAGATTGAAGAATTGATGAATTCAGGTCTGATTGGGAAGAGTTTGAGTCCATGTGCAGTACCAGCTGTACTAGCACCAAAGAAGGAAGGCACTTGGAGACTTTGCACAGATTCCAGAGCCATCAACAAGATCACAATCAGGTATAGATTTCCAATCCCCAGAATTGAGGATTTACTTGATTGTTTGGGAAATGCTAAGTACTTTACAAAAATAGACTTGAAGAGTGGGTACCATCAGATCAGGATTAGACCAGGTGATGAGTGGAAGACAGCATTCAAAACAAATGAAGGGTTGTATGAATGGAAGGTTATGCCTTTTGGTTTGTCTAATGCCCCTAGTACTTTCATGAGGCTGATGAATGAGGTTCTGAAGGAATTCATTGGTAAGTTTGTCATAGTCTATTTAGATGACATTCTGATTTTCAGTAACACCAGAGAAGAACATCTCAGGCATATAGATCTGGTTCTCAAGAGGCTACATGAAGAGAAGCTGATGATAAACTTGGACAAGTGTCTGTTCATGAAACAGGAGATCACCTATTTAGGTTTTGTCATCTCACAAGGAAAGCTGCAGATGGATAAGGAGAAGGTGAGTGCCATATTGAATTGGCCAACTCCACAGACCATGAATGATGTCAGAAGTTTCCATGGGTTAGCAACCTTCTACAGAAAGTTTATAAGAGGGTTCAGTCATATTTGTGCACCCATGTTGGATACCATAAAAGGAGGACAGAAGTGCAGGTTTGTTTGGACTCAAGGAGCAGATGATTCCTTTGAGGCATTGAAGAGGAAGGTGGCACAGCAGCCAATCCTTGCACTTCCAGATTTTAACAAGATCTTTCAGGTAGAGTGTGATGCCAGTCACATGGCCATTGGAGCAGTACTTAGTCAAGAGGGTAGACCAATTGCATTTTTCAGTGAAAAGCTCAATGATGCTAAGAAAAGGTATTCATCATATGATCTGGAAATGTATGCTTTAGTTCAGTCCCTTAAGAAATGGAGGCATTACCTGATGCCAAAGGAGTTCATAGTCTTCACAGATAATCAGGCTCTGAGCTTCATCAACAGCCAGGAGAAGCTGAACCACAGACATATGAAGTGGGTAGAAACCTTACAGGCTTTCACTTTTACCTTGAAGCATAAGAAAGGGGTCAAAAACAAAGTTGTAGATGCTTTGAGCAGGAGAGTTCTCACCGTCAATCAGATTCAGTTAGAGAGTGTTGGTATTGATTCACTCAAGACCATGTATGAGTCTGATGCAGATTTTGGAGAAATATATCAGGTCTGTACTTCTTTTGGGGAGAAATACCATGCTGAGTTCTCTGAATTCTTGATCCAGGATGGATTGTTGTTCAAGGGTGGACAGTTGTGTATCCCACGGTGTTCTATGAGGGTGAATATCATCAAGGAGAAACATAGTGGAGCCATGGCAGGTCATTTTGGTCTAGATAAGACCCTTGATCTGGTCAGGAGGCATTATTTCTGGCCTAAGTTGCAATCAGATGTCAGGAAATTTGTGGAGACATGTGTCATATGCCAGAAAGCGAAAGGCAGGTCAACTAATGCAGGGTTATATCAGCCCTTACCCATTCCTTCCAGACCATGGGAAAGTATCAGTATGGATTTTGTTTTAGGTTTGCCAAGGACCAGGAGAGGATTTGACAGTGTCTTTGTTGTAGTGGATAGATTCAGTAAGATGGCACATTTCTTGCCATGCAAAACCACTGCTGATGCCTCATACATTGCAGATTTATTCTTCAGGGAGATTGTCAGAATTCATGGGTTGCCTTTGAGCATAGTTTCAGACAGAGATGTGAAGTTTGTGGGTCACTTCTGGAGAACCCTTTGGAGGAAACTGGGAACCAATTTGTCTTTTTCCTCTGCATATCATCCTCAAACGGATGGTCAGACTGAGGTAGTGAACCGTTCCTTGGGGAATCTACTTAGATGCTTGACAAAACAGCATGGAGAGAAGTGGGACAATATTCTGTCTCAAGCTGAGTTTTCATATAATGATACTGTCAACAGGAGCACAGGAAAATCGCCTTTTCAGGTAGTGTATGGAATGCATCCCAGAGGTATTTTAGAGTTGCGAGATCTACCTCCAACAGATCCTGTTAGTGCAGATGGAGAAGCTTTTGCTGAAGCCATCAAAGAAGTTCATGATTAGGTCAAGACCCAACTCCAGCAAACCACTTTGAAATATAAGGAATATGCTGACAAGAAGAAGAAGGATGTTCAATTTGCTGTTGGAGATTTGGTTTGGGTTCACTTGAAGAAAGACAGGCTTCCTAAGGGAAAGTATACTAAGCTCATGCAAAAGAAAGTTGGACCATGTCAGATTTTGCAAAAGCATGGACAAAATGCTTATGAGATCCAACTACCACCTGATCTCGGTTTGTCTCCTATCTTCAATGTATGTGATTTAACTCCATACAAGGCTAATCCAGATGTAGCTCAGGATATTCTACAGGATACAGTTGCTGAAGACATTCCTCAACATGATCCTCCACAGATACAGCAGATTTTGGACACTCGAGTGGTCAAACAGACCAGGAACAACAAGTACTTGGAGTACCTCGTCTCTTGGAAGGGACAGCCGAACTCTGAAGCAGTCTGGATGACTGCAGAACAGATACAGAAACATGGTGCCGACCTTGATACTCTCATCTCAAGTGGACTTGAGATTTCTTCTTTTGGGGAGTATGGTGCAGGAGCACCCGCACATGATCAGGATATGGGTCCGCATGATGACATACATGATCAGGATATAGGATAATTATCAGTATGATGACAGGATAGTCTATTTTTAGTATGTTTGACTTCTTCATGTAATAAGGTCCACTGGACCGATGCTATGTATTAGTTCAGCCTAGGAGTATGTGTAGGCAGTTAGAGATCGGGATAAGATAGTCTGAGTTGTCCTCTCTCCCAGCCGCTTGGAAGCTCCCAGCCGCTGGGAAGTGAGTTGGTAGTACTCGAAGGATTTGTTATATATACCTTCGATCTGTTAGGGTTTAGATACATTGAGTTCCTATTGATAGTTCATATTGATATTGAGATTGATGTTGATAGATGTATTGGTGTTGTGTTGAGTTGAGAGCAGTTCAGACATTGTGAATCTGTATTCAGGACTTTTGAATTTCAAGTGAATAAGATCTCATCTTTTGCAGTATTCCTTTCCGTTTGCAAGTACATGGGTATTTTCAACCCTTCCACCGGTTGATCCTGCAAATCGGTGGAATGGTCCTGTATCATAGTTTAGTTTGCATTTGTGTTTTCTATTTATGCATTGCATTGTTCAGGAGATCAGTTAGGAGCATGCTGTGAATCAGCCTAGCATCCTCATGTGCTAGGTCTAGAAGATAAGTTGTTAGATTTTGGTTTGAAGGTGATCCGGCCCGGTCGTCACATTGTCTTTGTGAAATTATGCGGTTCTGAGTGTTTACATGCAGTGGACGGATACACAGGAGTTTGCATGTGCGTTTCCAGCCGGAACAAGCCGCATCGTCATCTGCGAATGCATCGCCATCAGGATCGGGTCGTGGAGCTGTTGAAGTTTGCAAGTTGCAAGTGCATCAGGATGTTTTGAGTTGGATATATACTCAGTGTATATATCGCAGTCAGGATCATCTCTCGGAGAAGCTCATCATCCGCGTATCGCTAGCAGATGCGGGTGTGAAAGTTCAGTTTTTGTCTAAGTATTGAAGAGTTCATCAGGATGATGTGTGACGTCATCGTCATCAGGATATGACGTCATCGTCATCAGGATATTGAGATATCCCCCTATGCATGTTGGTTCTGTCGTCGCTAAGGGGTTAGGTATCGGCGAAGGCTCTCGGCAGAAAGTCGTGAAACATCATCAGGAGGTGTATCGGCGTAGGCAGAAAGTTGGGTTAACATCATCAGGATGTTCCAAGACAACCGGATAAATTAGATCATGATGCTGTTGCTTGTATCGTCGGGCAGTGGAGCGTCGAAGGCAAGTTGTTGAAGTGGAACGTCATCAGGATATTTGGAACAACCAGATATTTGGATATCCTGTTGACGAAGGTGATATCGAATATCATGATGATGCCGCTTGTATTTGGCACCCGATGAACAGTGCAACCGGAGGATGTTTGCGCCCGTTGATTATCATGATGATGATGATAGGCGACAAACGGAGGAGGTAAATAGTAGTCGACAGGAGGATATTTGCGATCATCCGAAATATGATGATGCTGTTGAAATGTGATGATGCTGTTGGTGTCTCTAGGAAATATGATGATGATGTTCAGCCGATAGAGAATTTTATCATGCTGTTTGTATTGTTGGCTACTCCTTCCTGTTAGTTTAGCCTCCGTTGCGTCCCACTCTGCATCACTAAACCCTAGGGTAACTCACTTTTTGTCACTCTAAACTTGGGTTTAGTAAATGTGACCAATTTTGAAATGGCTAAGGATGGGAGATGAGTCATGCTTTGGGAAAGACCCATCTCCCTTCCCAAAGTTTGGGGATCCCTTAGCCAAGAAGACTTGGGAGGTCTTCAAGACCCCCAAGTGTGTGGGATCTCCCTCCAAGACTCTCACACACGTGTGAGAGCATCTTGGAGGGAGATGGCTCTCTTGGAGAATAAGAGGATGCCATGTGGCATCCCTTATCCTCATGGAGTCTTGAAGGGAGTTGCCACCTCTCTACCTGGTCTCTCACACATGTGTGAGAGCACAAGTGGATAAAGTCCCTTCACCAAGAAGACTTGGGAGGTCTTCAAGACCCCCAAGTGTGTGGGATCTCCCTCCAAGACTCTCACACACGTGTGAGAGCATCTTGGAGGGAGATGGCTCTCTTGGAGAATAAGAGGATGCCATGTGGCATCCCTTATCCTTGTGGAGTCTTGAAGGGAGTTGCCACCTCTCCACTTGGTCTCTCACACATGTGTGAGAGCACAAGTAGTTAAGGTGAGGATTTGAATGGATTAGAGGGTGACACTTGTCACCCTCACACTCCTTCTCCCTTGCAAGTGGCATGGGATGAGGAAGGAGAAGGTGACAAGTGTCACCTTCTCATTCCTCAAGGCCAAATTTGAAGGCCTGTTTTATCTCCTCTTGGAGACGAGTTCGGGTTTCTTTTTTTTGGAAAAATTTCTATCTTTGGAGGTTTTGAGAGTGTTGGAGAAATCTTGGAGGCTTGGAAAAACTTGGAGAAGTGTGGGCTCTTCTTCAAATGTGCTTCCATTTTTGGACTTTTGAAGGTAAGCTCCATGGCAATAGCCATTTCCCTATGCATGTTTTATTTTTGTGAATATGTTGGAAATTTATGTTTTGTGTTGTTTTCATTTTTGTGTGGGTTGGGAGTTGGTAAGAGCACCTCCATTTGGAGGTAAGGCTCAACTCGTATGGGGTGGGGGAGAGTGAACCTCCTCAAGGTCACCTCCTTATTGTTGTACTATTTATAGCCTTGAGGGCATTCTATGGTGTTGGGAGAAATTTGGATGGCAAGAGTGCCATGATGGTTTTGAGAGTTATGGAGCTATGTATATTTTTTCTATGGCTTGAGGCCTTGAGATTTTGTGATTTTTGGAGTTCTTGGGGTGACCTCTTGAGTTGAGGGGTCCACTCCCCTACCCCCCTCCAAAGTCATTTTATTGAGTTTTGTTATGTGTAAAGCCTTGGGTGTAATTTTTGTGTGATTTGTGGTTTCATTGTTGTGGTGTGATTGTAAAACCGTGTGATTCCTACCTCCCTAGCTCAGGGGTGACCCACTAGTGGGTCTATGGTAGGGAGGAGGGCATTCCTTCATGGCTTGGTTCCCCATTTTTGTGTTGTAATATTGCAAGTTTTTAGTTGGAGAAATGAAGCTTGGAGAAGTCCATTTTTTTTACCTTGTCTACATTATTTTAGATGGCTGTTGTGAGCCATGGCCTTGGAGGCCTTAATGTTTGGAGTTGTAAAATTTGTACTCTTTATTATATTTGGTGTGAAAGGAGATTTAGATGTGAGTTACTCTTTATTATTTATTCAAAAGGATGTTCATTATGCTATGTTATTGTGTTATGTGTTTATAAGAACTTGCCAAAGATCATATAAGTTACTGTTATGTACTTCAAAGAAATATATGCTTCTTAACTTGTTGTTTGTGCCTATATGTTTGTTGAAAGTTTGACAGAAGTGATTTTGTATTTACTGTCATTTTATATTTAGAAATAAAGAAATTAAAATGTTGATGTATTCCTTTGAAATGGGTTTTTGAAATAAAAGAATTTTGCTATGTAAACTAAATTTTATACTCACAGAAAATTGCAAAAATGGGATTGTATATTTTCTGTTATAAATAAAAAAATAGTATTATGCACCATTCTATATGCTATAAAAAAGAAAGAAAAGAAATAGTGAGTTTGTTTTGTGTATGTTTTTGCAAAAAAAAAAAATATTTACCTCTTGGTTAAATTATGTTTTCAATTTTGGTCATATTATTTTATTGATGAATGTGAAAATGTATATATAGGGTATATAATATATAAATATATACATATGTATATACAAACTACACACACACACACATAATATATATATATTTCTGTTTATATACTTAACCTAAACTCATTGATAATTCTATGTGTATATATATACATATATGTATTTATATATATATATATATATGTATGTATGTATTTATATATATATATAATAAAAAGTAAGCATACTATGTTGAAATACAGAGAAGACAAAATATGGTCAAAAACTTATATATTTTTCTTTTAGCGGACTGTGTAGAGTAGGTTTTTTTTTGCTGACAAAAAAAAAAAAACAAATATCAGAGGGTGGACGATGGTTTCACCACCGCCCACCTATACTTTGTTTGTTGCGGGTGTGGGGAGCCTCCCCACACCATATACCCCGCAGACCACTGGAGCCCCAAACCCCCTCTTGCCTTTCATTACAGCGGCGGCGGTGGAAACTTGGAACCCTCGTCGCCCTTATAGTTTATGTCATTCGGCCTTTGCCGACGTCTGTGCATTCCTTGTTCTACCATAAATAATATATATATATAAGTATATTGACCTCTGTTGGTTTTTTAAAAAAAAGAGATATAGTATATCTTTTACCTGGATTTTTGTAAATAGATATATATATATTTATATATATATATATATATTTATATATATATATATATATATATTTATATATATATATATACACAAAAAAAGAAACCCTTGTTGGTAATATCAAAACATATACCTCTGAGAGGTATATCCATGGTGGCCTCCATCAACAAACCCTCAACCTGCAACACAAATGGAGAAACAATGGAGGCAAAACAAGAAGGGAAAAAAACAAAGCAAAGAGGAGAAGAGAGAAGAAAAAGAATGAGATAGAGATGTTAGGGTTTCATTGCCATGAGGAAACAATAAAATATTGGATTAGGGCTTTGATGGGTGAGAGGGAATTTATAAGTTTCTTTTTAATTTTTTCTTTTATTCTTTTCATGTGCATGGGAATTCTTGTTTCCCTCTTTTTTGCTTTTAAGTCTTTTGATTTATTTGACTTTCCTTGTGTTTGATTTTAGTTGATTTAATATTATTTTGGGGATTGGATTTTAATTCCATGTGGAATTTAATTAGTGGGATGGGTTGTTTTTATTTTAAATGGGATGCTTGATCCCTTTGTAAGTTATTTAATTGGGCATTCATTTTAATTATTTGTCTGTTTAAATTTAATGCGATGGAAATCTCTTATTTGAATTTAATTTTATTTTTAATCGATTTTATCCCAGAGGGGATATTTTAATTTATCCTCTATTTCATTATTTTAACTTGAGTTAATTAATATTTGTAATTGTCGAGATTATATTTATTAATGGACTTAAGTATTGAGTTTTAAATTTGGTCATCTATTTTAATTCAAATTTTATAATTTTGTTGAGTGGATCAATTTAATTAACCTTGAAAATTTATTTTATCCTTATTTAATTATTTTAATTTTTGCATTAATTACTTCTTAGAGGGTTTTCTTTTCTAAAAATATTTATTTCAATTATTGAAAACGCGTTATGCTATCGAATTTTTCCCAGACTTTAGGGTTTTATTTTTGTGACTTTCATTTAATCACTCCATTTTATCATGTGACCATCATACCATTGGATGCATTATTATATTTAATTTTATTATACATTAGAGTTAGGATTTGATTTCAGATTAGTCGAAATCATCTCTTTCACCTAGGAAACTTAGGGTTTGAATTAATTTTGTTCTAACCCTTGAAGTGACGCAGTTCACGTCGTATAACCCCTAGTCGGCCATCATCACGCAAGGGATTGCGTAGGTAGACGCACTTCCCCGAATATGATTGACATGTTTACACCTTATGCGTATTTCCACTGAGTACGCAAACACGTACGAGGGGGTTTCTAAGGACACATGGAAATTTTTTTGATATTTTGTGTCATGACCACATGACAAATGTGGACATGACATGTGTGTTGCATGTCATGACCGCATGGGAAATGTCGGCATGACACTTAAGACTATGCTTGGGAGAAAACATGCCATACAAACCCTGAGTGTAGGAGGGGCATTTTGCCACACCCTTGAAACTACACAAGAGGGGAAACACATGGAAGACACGAGCATCGTAAACAATGCCAAAGACATACTATACGTCTTAAACACGACAAACAAGGTGATGGAAGGAGCTTATTGATAAGTTCCCACCATCTCAAACATGCTACAGGCAAGCCTGATGGTTGGGCTTATTCCACAACAACCGCCAAAGACACACTTAAGGTAGGATAGTCTCATATCCAACCCTGCCTGCTCAAAGGACTTTTGAAATAAAAGGATGTGCACTAGCTCAAGAGATACACCATCCCTGCTTCTATAGAGGGATTTTGAATAAAAGGATATGCATGATATCCCACCTCCTTAGAGGGATTTTTTATTGCAATATAGATAAAGATGTGCACTCGCATTGGAGATACAACATCCTGCCTCTTTAGAAGGCTTACACACACGCTTTGTTAGTATCAAAATCATTAGACAACTTACCTTTTATATGCCTCCACCTTAAAGTGGTTGATATCATGTACTAATATCAAGCACGTTAAGGTAGAGAGAAAACACACAAGGGAACAAGAGCTTTCACAAAGCCCATGCCCCCAAAGGTGACATGTGCTTCACGATCGCTGAATGTTCCCACAAACACATGATTTTCTATGATAAACAACGAGAAAGGTTAGAAATCTATTCCTAAGATAATAACCGCATCATATGATAAAAGTAATGCAAACAATCATGAGTCAACTCTATACTACAGATTTAGAAACTGAGTATAATCATGGGGCTATACTACAAAAGTCTCAGAACAAAGTGTAACCAAGGCAATACTCAAGATAAACAAAGTGCACGTAGCAGATGTATTGTTATGATTTTTTAGAAAAGATAAGACACCATCAAAATATCACACAGAGTGATTCTACTAGGCAAGCATTAGATATATATGGACTAGGTCCATTTTTTCTTTGCTTGTTGAAGGGATATGCGGTCTGTATCAGTATATGTTTGTTTTTCATCATCTGTTGACTAGATATAATCACTACAAGAAGGTAAATAGTAAAATGAGAGAGGAGATCAAGTGCCTTAGGAATAAACACGTAGGAGGATGCCCCCCTGGGTCATCAACCACAATGCTATGCCCCTAAGGCACGACACACAACAATAAAATAAAGGAGAAGCAAAATAGAAAAATAGTCACAACAGAGGCAGTCTCCCAGTATCCTTGACCTTACAAGAGTATCAAGGGTCATCCTAGGAGGCCAAAACAACACATAGCACATCACGGGGAGATCACAACACAAAAATAAAGGGTTAGAAATACTTACTTGAAGGCATTGCCCATACTAGAATTTGTAACTTGCAAGCATCTTAGAAAGATGCTCCATCAAGTGTTGTGTGAAGCTTGAGTGGTTCATATTATATTTATATTTGTTTTCAGAATGTCCATGTAGTGCTTGCTTCTCAAATCCTTGTATATTTGAAATCTTTTGTTGCTTGTGAGGAGGAGAACCACAGTTATTTGCTACTGATGACAACTGCCTTGTTCTTTTCTGATCCTTTGCTTTCTTATTTTGGTGAGTCAGTCTTTCACAATGAAATGGACTATCTTCTACCATAGAAACCATTTCCTATATCATAATCTCTTGTTTCAGTTGTTTAATTTGTCTTTCCAATGCATTTTAGTTAACTCCCGATCCTTCAAGGGATAACGGTGGAGGAACCTCAGCATATATACCTTTTTTTCATGGACAAGGTGAGTTTTTTATTTTCTTCTTATCCACTTCTATCATACCAACTATTTCATCATAATCAAGATAGTCATCTTCTTGCCCTATTATATTTTGTTCTACCATGTTGTTGTCACTATGCTTAGGAAAGGGATTAGTAAAGATCTGTAAATTTTAATTCAAAGGAGCAACTGACTTATTTCCATTATCATTGATTCCACTTACCTGTATAATATTCGAGTTGATGAGGTCTTGTATTTCATATTTAAGATGCATACATCATTTAGTATCATTCCCTTGTTGATGATGAAAATGACAAAAAGCATTAGCATCAAAGTGAGGTCCTTACATTCTACTACTATCCAATGGTTTAATCAGAGGGAGATTCAAGAGATTATTACTCACCGATTGATTCATGATAGAATGTGAGTAAGATATTGGAGAAAATTGTCTTTGTTGCTATCGATATTGAAATGGTGCCCTCTTCAGATTAGTGATAGTAGACACTTCTGAAAAATTGTTTGAATTCTATCCAATAACCTTGATGAAACTCTTATTATTCCTCTTAAAGTTGTTCTGTGAAAGTCCACCCATGGATTGACCAACTTGAGCCGATGAGTTTTGATTTTCATACTGACTAGACGAAAGTTGGTAATCATGAAGGTCTATGCATAAATGTTGAAAAGAGTTATACTTCATCAAGAGAATCTTATCATGGATGTTAGGTTGTAGATTTGTAATAAATACATTTTGAACATCATCATCATTCATCTGGTATTGAATTTGTGCATAAAGAGCTTGATACC
Organism: Cunninghamia lanceolata; assembly: GCA_027924645.1. Classification (NCBI taxonomy): domain Eukaryota; kingdom Viridiplantae; phylum Streptophyta; class Pinopsida; order Cupressales; family Cupressaceae; genus Cunninghamia; species Cunninghamia lanceolata. The sequence continues at coordinate 743,310 of BSBN01000286.1, read as the reverse complement.
GACTAATAAATTCAGTTAACTTCTCTTTCAGACCTTGTTTGCAATGAACTAAATCAATAAATGAGACTTGAGGTCCAATGTTTGCTTGAAAATGTTACAAAATTGATCAACTAGCTGAGAGAAAGAGTGTATTGAATTCAGAGGTAAAGAACAAAACCATTGCAAAGTAATATCTTTGAGAGATCATCGGAAAAGTTTTGCTAACAAGTCATCTTCAAAGTAGAAATCACTACACATAGCCGTGAATGTTGCTACATGAGTATTAGATCACCTTTTCCACCATATTTTTTAAAGAGAGGAGTTTCAAACTTCTCAAGCATAGGAGTTCTAAATATTGAATAAGATAAAGGATTACAAGCATGATAAGTTGGTATATTAGGTTGTGAATAATTTGTCAAGCTCATCACCTTTTGTTGTAAAGAGGTCATGCCTTGCAAGAGTTGGTTTAGGAGGGCATCATTAGGAGATGCAGTTTGACAATTTGAAGATGTGCTCATGAAATTTTGAGGAGATTGATTATGAGTGGTAATGAAAGGTGGTTGAGAATAGCTGTAGGTAAGAGGTGGCTGAGAGTAAATGAGATTGAGTGGTGGTTGAGAGTGATTATTTATGAAAGAAGTCACTCTAGGTGGTTGATTTTGATAGTTGAATCCCACAGCTTTGTAATTTTGTGAATTAGTGCCATTAGATACTCCAATACTAGTGATAGAATTACTACAAGCATGTGCATTGGTATAGGTATAGGTAGAATTGTTGATGTATTGGGAATTACATATGTGTATGTCCTTGAATGTGTGTAGTGAAAGGCGGATAGGTATAGGTGTATAGGGCTATCATTACTACAAGCATGTGCATGCGTGTAGAATTGTTGATGTAAAAGTAGACATTCCAGTAGTCGGTATAGGTGTAGATACTTGTGTATGAGATGGTGATGACATGTTATTAATAACATTCGCACATTCAATGACTGGAATAACATTATGATGTACTATATGCACTAAGCCTTGAAGCATGTTAACACAATCTTATCCTTCTTTTAACAATTCTCTTATATTATGAACCACAGGTACAACTTCTTCCGTTGTCCTTTCATTTTCCATAAATGCTTGAAAATTAGCTAGTACTTTATTAAGTTTGTTTATTTGCTCATTGGGTACATGTGTTATCACATCAATAGGGTCCTCAACATCATGAAATACTTGTTCTTCCATTGTATTTGTAGGAGGTATAATATCCTGCAAAGTTTGTGTTTCTCCTTTTGTAAAGTAGGTGTTTAGTGGATTTTCAGGTGTAGGAACACCGTTGGTTTCTGGAGCAGTAGAACCCATTAATCTATTACTTCTCCTTAAAGGGATATTTCTATTAGGGCAGTGGGTTATAAGACTCATACAACAACATATAACACTCAAAGCACAAAGTAATAGAACAAACTCTAGGATGAAGATATATTTATTGAAATACACAATGTGTAAATGCAAAGATTGGAATGCAAAAACACACTATAATGAAACACTACAATCTGAAATCAGACCTAAAAGAGTGTTTAAAGGTGTAGTAAAATCTGAAACAAGATTTTAACCACAAACCCTAGCTAGTGTAAAGACTAGGTTATATGAAAAATGCACAATTTGAAGCAAATTCTAACAACTAAAGTATGAAAATGCAATGCAAATGATTATAGAATGATGTACTGCTATAATTTATATCAGATCTGATGCAAATATCAGAGAATTAAATGATTTAGATGAAATTCAATGAAAATAATGCAAACTATGTCAAAATGCAAGCCTAGAATGCTTTATTTTTTCGATTTTTTTAATTTTCTTGTAGATTTTCAAATGCAATAAGGTGATAATGAAACGAATGAATGAAAGTATGAAGTACAACACTTAAAAAGGTGTAAAATTCAATAAAATCATGGGTTCACCAAAATGTTATGTATGAAAAAGGGGGAATAGGGTTGATTTGATGATATGTCTAGATCCGCCTTTCACTACACACATTCAAGGACATTTAACCATGTTGAATCACAACTTCTGCAAGAGGATTCACCTATAGGTTGGTTGTCACTTGTAATGATAGCCCAAAATTTGTAAATTATTGATTAATGTGTTAATTTAAGCCTAATTATGGTCAAAACCCTAATTATGCAAAATCATAAACAAACAGACGAATTCTGACAAATGCTCACACACAAAGATTCTAAATGAAGATAAGATGTACATACCAGATTTTAAAGTTTGGAATCCTGAAATGTCAGGGGCAAAGGGACTCACGCCCAAGCCCAAGGCAGTGTTTTCTTCGAGGGTTTCTAGACTCCTTTTGCTACTGATTATCTCTGTTCTAGAGATTTCAGGCTCTGCAAACCCAGAGGGCAAAGGGACTAGCACCCAAGCCCCAACAATGCTTTTTTCCACTTCTTTCCATCAGTTCCAGGATCCTTATCCTCTACCACTCTCCTCTATAACTCCACTCTAAAAAACTCGATACCTGTCACCTGCAATCACAAGAAGAGGGGTTGGGGGTTGTGGTGTTTAGGAGCTTGCCTCAATCAAGCCCTAGAATGGCATTCAAGCATTCCAACACCATTGTTTGATAAAGAGTGTGTATCCACTAGTAGAATTTGGCAAATAAATGACTAAGTGACTAAAACTTTTAGTCACAACAACTAAAAATGACTAAATTCTACTAGTTTTTGCAACTCAGCTATAAATGAGTAAATAAATGACTAATTTGGTCGTTGACTAAAAAATTATTTAGTGACAGAAATAAAAATGACTAAATAGTTAGTCACGCAAATACAAATTAGACAAAATTTTAAAAAAACTTTTCAGGAAATTATTGGCGGGATGTATTGGCACGATTCATTATTTGCGTTCATTGAATTCCTCCTTCATTAGTTGGTTACTTGCAGCTCTATTGTAAAAATGGCTGACACAGGGTGGTGATCTAAAAGTCTAATATTTGCCCTCTCATATGACAATTGTTTCATTCCTTTCCCATACCAAAGTATCCAATCACACCTACAAAAAGAAAACAAAACAATATGGGTCTATTGCCAAGATCTAAAAGGGATGAAATTTGAAGAGATGAACTACATATAAATTGCATTGTCCTACCAGGCTGGAACGTGACGTTTTCCCCCTGGATTATCTTGGGTGTCATAGTATTGGTTTGAATTTGCAGCATATTGCACTGAGGCATTTTGAGTTATAGCAACTACTTGCATGGGCGATAAAGAGGAGAGGACCTGGAGACTTCTAAAAAGGTGGGCAAGGAATTCAGAGTTTTCTGCAATGAATTTGAAGTCGGCAAGGTCCTTTGCAGTGAAGTCGGATTTGGAGATGCCCCCTATAGTGAATTCAGAGGTAATTCGAAACCCTCATTACATTTATAAACACAAAATCTATAGCTTTGTGATTGGCAACTTATAGTAGTTACAATCTATTGCTCTTAATAATGTTATTTTACAATCTTGCCACTATTCTGCTTCATAATGTGTTCGAGCTAAATATAATAAAATTTGGGTGTCAATGCCAAAATAGAATTTCCTCAAACAATTTTGATACATTTTCACTGCAAGTGCAAATTGTCCTTGTGCAAAGTAAACATGTACTAGATTTACCCACACATCAGGCATCTGAACAAAGATGTTTCCTATTGTATCTTCTTGTACCTATGTAAAAATTTCCTTTGCAATATCAAATTGACCCCTTTCAACTAGCACAATGGCTGCCCCATTTGTAGCATAAACATTTCTTGGTCTCTGTGCCAATACTTTACAATATAGTTCTCTAGCCTTCTCAAGATGTTGTGCCTCTACCTTTGGATCCCTCCTCTCATTGCGAAAAGCTACAAAATAATTCCAATTTCCAAGTGAAATGTCAACATAAGAATTATTTGCATCTGATTCACTTTGTGCAGCTTTAATTGTTTCTTTTGCTTTAAGCCAGTCATCTATTTTCAGTTCCATTTTTCTAATCATAGATAAAGCATTTGATGAGTTTTTATCCACCTTAAGTGCATCCCCAATCAATTCTAGGCTTAGTTGAATCTCATTCCAAGCCTGAGCCATGGCTACAAGACGTAGATATGCATCCACATAATAAAGAAAATTGAACAATATTAGCCTGTATAAAAGATTTTCTTTTTCAGTATCATGTAGTTGTTCAAACAACCTAGCAATATTAAATAGTGTTGTGACTTTATCCCATGTTAGCTCAAGTGAAACACCACCTTCTTCTAGTCGATGGAAGAATTTCATATCCTTAAAGAGTACAGGAAAAAATTGAGAATTGGCACTGGGGATTTTATTTATGAATTCAACCCAAATGTCATTTCTTAATGCCTCCATAAAAGTTTGTTGAGCCAACTCTAGTTCATCATGCTCAAAATGAAGAACCCTAGTGTTGTTTAACAATTGAATGGGTACTTCTTCTTTGCTCTTCTTTAGAAGAGACTTTGTTGTCTTAAGAGAATCTAAGGCTGCACTAGGGTCTAATGATATTAATAACTCACCCATCTTGATAAATTCATGGGCATCACGTGGATCTATGTGAGTTGCCTTTCTTAAAATTTCCAAAGCCTTCTCTGCCTGCCCTTGTTGAGCATATATATGGCCTACAACTTTTAAGGTCTCACAGTTCTCAGGGTGGACCTCCAAAACCTTTTCAAAATTTGAGAGAACTCTTAACATCTCCCAGCTTCAATTGAACCTATCCATAAAATCATGTGGCCTCTGGCTTTCCTTGATTGATGCCATGTAGTAGCAGCCAGTGGTGTCATAATCACCTTTACTATGATAAGATCGTGCAAGATTATAATATGAATGAGATTTCATGAGAGGGTGGTTAGTTGAAACAAGAGCTATCTCAGTCAACTGTTCCACAAGAAAATGTTTCCCTATGAAGAAAAAATGGTTTGCTAAATGATTCGATGCAATTGCACATTACAGGTATAATTTAAAGGCTCTACACATCTTTTCCATTCCTTCATGAACACTACCTTTTTCACTAACTGTGAGAATCCTACAAGTAAAAAATGCACAAAACTGAGCACAAAGATTTATGTAGAGGCAGAACATGATGCAGAGCAAGGACACACACAATAACTGTGACACATCCCAAACAAAGTTTCAATACACTTGATGCAAATTTGCACCCTTGTTCATTCTTGACAATTTGCTCCTAAGCCTAAAACATGGAAACAAGACCCTAGTGACACTCAATCATTGAAGACAACATGGAATATGGGCAACTTGGTTTATTCAAACCTATTACAACATCTTCTAGGGGTTTCCAAATGTACATATGACCCAACCAAATGATTAACACGATGACTTATGCAATTTAGGTCTTGTTTCCACTAGGTGCATTCAAGGTCATGACTCCAAATGACGGTAAGAACACTTGTCATATGAATTCACAGGCTTGTGTAGGCCCTAACAATATGCCACTATGATTCTTCACCCCTCCATTGACATACAGTGCATAGATTATTCAAAGCAACAAAGAACCTAGGGTTTTAGGACTGTCTCACAGCAAATCTACACACACAGTAAATCATATCTTCTTCACACCTACCAGTCATGAGTTGTCATCTTGCAGGGATGTAGATAGGCATGAGACAAATCTTTCCAAAAAAATTTAGGATTTTTGGATGGTGGAAACTCTACCCATGATCAAATTTTGCCTCCTAGGGGGGCTTTCCGAGGGTTCTAGTTAAACCCTCAGTTAATTCGTGCCCAGGTCAGGAATTCTAGTTGGGTAGATGCCATTTGTGGGTGGATATAGTTTGGCAAATCCCCTCCCACCCATTATACCTATATCCACCTGCACTCACAAAAAATGCAATATCTCACTCAAAATTTGATAAAATTCTACCAAACCAAATGCATTCAAAATCTAGGACCCTTCTCCAACTTCTCCAATTGGTTTTAGGACTATACCAATCTGTACTAGTCTATAAAATGTGAATTACAGTCAATTTACATAGAAAAACACAAGTTTGGACGTGCAAAATGAAGTATTTCTCATTCAAACTTCTCTCCAACCTTTTTGATCAAGGTTACATGGCATATTTAACATGTTACAACCATTGGTAACTGAAAAACTAACCACCAACTCCTTTGTTAACACTAATGACCACATTTGCAAGTTTTTAACAACATTTTGACAATATTTTGTAACTTTTTACAACTTGACTTTGTAAAAAATTATATTGTAATTGAAATTTTGTCATCTATCAGCATTTAGTTATTAGTTATGCAATGTGAAGTAATTCTTTGAGTTTGAAAGATGTGCAATGCAATGTAATTAGCAATTTGAATATAAACTACAAAAATCTATTTTTTACAATTCATTAGTTAAACTCTCTATTTTATTTGCTCTCTATAACTCTATTGCTATGGAAATGTCTTTCAATTAAAAAAAATAGTTTTTGTCTCTTGTTCTACTCAAAAAATCTTGAACTTTTGGTTTGTCAAAATTTTCCCCTAAAGATTTTTGTTGCTATGTGTAGAACATTACAGATGAATCAATGTTGAAGGTTGACTATGGATCAATACCATGCATATGATGATAGAGTAGCCGATGATAGGCACATGGACAAATATCCATGTCCATGTAAGGACTGTCTTGGTGGAAAGGTGAGAAAAAGAAATGTGATTTATCAACATATGATAAGATATGGGCATAGTGGTATAAGCCCTTGGGATTACAATTATTATGAAGATATGATAGAATTGCAGAGTGTGAGGGATGAAGAGGCAACAAACATAGATGAAGTGGCACCAAACATAGATGAAGAGGCAACAAACATAGATGAAGTGGCACCAAACATAGATGAAGATGCAGTAATGTTAGATGAAGGGTTTGAAGTTGATAGAATGTTGAATGAGGATCTAGACCATGATTGGGCCAAGTCGATGGAGGATGCTTTAAAGCCTATGTATGCTAATTGCAAGTTAAGTCATTTGACAACAACCCTTCAAATTGTTAACTTGCAAGTGGTGCATGGTTGGACAAATGAGAGTGTAGATTAGTTATTGGCATTATTAAGTTCGTTGTTACCACCTAACTGCACATTGTGAACAAAATGAAGTCAATGTAAAAAGAAAATAACTAAACTAGGCCTAGGGTATGAAGACATCCACACATGTTTGAATGGTTGTGTATTATTTCGCAATAATCTTGCAAGTGAGAGTGAATGTCTAAAATGTCATGAAGCGAGGTATAGACAAGGGTTGAAATCAGTTGTGGTTCCTAGAAAGGTTCTTCACCACTTTCCTATAATCCCATGATTACTTTAAATGTATAGGTGCAGAGACATTGTTGAACTTATGCAATGGCATGCCCAAAATAAGAGCACCAATGGAAAACAATGGCATGTGTCTGATTCTAAGACGTGGATGGAATTTGATAACAGATGGCCTGATTTTTCTCAAATCCTCATAATATAAGGTTGGGTTTGGCTCTAAATGGGGTGAACCCATTCTCAGATCAAAGTACTAAATGGTCAACTTGGCCAATGTTTTTAATAAATTATAACTTGCCTCCATGGTTAGCAACTAAACCATTTTTCTTAATTGCTATCATTGATTATACCAAGAAAGAAAAGTGTGACTTCAGATACAATCGATGCTTATCTAGAGCCATTATATGATGAGCTAATGGAATTGTGGAAAGGAATTGAAGCAATTCAATCTTTAAGGGATGGTCATTCAATCAAATTCACTTTAAGAGCTACCTTATTGTTTACGATTCATTATCTTCCTACATATGGCACATTGTCTGGTCTCAATGTTCATGGATACCATGGATGTCCTACTTGAAACTTTAAGGATTTTGTGAGGCACTCAATAAGTTTGCATAAGTGTATTTATTGTGGACATTGTGCTTGCCTTAAAATGGATCGTCCATATCGTCGACAAAAAACACGTTTCAATGGTCAAGAAGAGAATTGTGAAGCACCATTGCTAATAACAGGTGATTACATTGTTGAGAATGGACAATAAAGAATGTCATTAATTGAAAATGATGGGATTGTTCGTAGTAGATATGATCCATGTAGTGAAAGCGGTGTAAAACGGTTGTGCATATTCTATAAGTTGCCATACTTTAAGGATATAGCCATTAGGCATACTGGTAACTTTATGCATACTAAGAAAAATATAGTCTATGCTATTATAGAAACTCTTTTTGGTGCTTTTGATACTATTTCATCACATGAAGACTTTTGACAACTAAAGATTCATTGAAATCTTTGGGTTGAAAAATATAGAAAACCTAGTTCTCCTTATGTCTGGACAAAGGAACAATGTGCACAATTTGATGCAGAGTCATCCACACTAAAACATTGACACACAGCATGGATGTCCGCAACCCTTCATCATCATCATCATATTTCCCTTTATACTGTCAGCATCATCATATTTACTGTCGCCGACCGATATCCTCCTACAGACAAGCCTTCGCCCTTTCGCCTGTCAGCAGCATCATCATATTCAGCAGCATCATCATGTTCGGCAAGCGCGAACATCCTCCTGACGTCCACTGTTCATCTCACCGACAACTTCCGTCTTCACTATCTTCAGCATCATGATGTTCAACATCATGTTCATCAGCAGGATAAAGAACATCCGGTTCTTTCCATTTATCCTGATGATGACCCTCAACTCCACGCACCTTTCCTATTCTCCTTAGCATTAATGCTTCCCCATCCTCAGGATATGCATAATAGTCAGGCTCCTTATCTCTTTGATTTGTGTTTGAACTCTGCACACTTTGCTCTACCTTCTCTTCTTGTACCAATTGTACTCTCTTGTCATTTGTTCTATCATTTCTGGATGATGAACCCTTGTTTTCTGGACATTTGAAAGATGGATGACCAAACTCACCATAGGTGTAACACTTTCCTGAAAATGTAGTAGAACCTCTACCACCTCCAAATCTTCCTCTATTACCTTTCCATCCACCTCTGAAATCAGACTGTCCTTGTCCTTTACCAGTGTCTTCTTGACCCTCATTGGTTTGCTTTTGTGTAGGGGCTGATCCTCTTCCCCTCATATTGTTTCCTCTTCCTCTCATGGACTTATCCTGTGTCCTATTCATCTTTTCTTCAATCCTGATTGCCATTTGATAACAATCCTCCACATTCTTAGGGTTAGCTAAAACTAACTCATCCTGTATGTTCAATCTCAAACCAGCCAAGTACCTAGCCACCTTTTCTACCTCATTCTCATGATGACCAGATCTCATACTCAACTTATAAAACTCCTCAGTATATGCCTTCACATCCATTTCCTTCTGCCTTAAAAATTGCAGCTTCTTAAACATCTGAATTTCATAATCCCTTGGCAAGAATTTACCTTTGATCCTTGCTACCATTTTATCCCATGAAGTGATCTTTGACTTCCCTTGTTTCCTTCTCTCAGATTGTACATAATCCCACCATACCAAAGCATGACCTCCTAACTTGGTCTTTGCAATTTTTACCTTCTGATCCTCAGCAACATCTTCACATTCAAAGTGATTATCCAGTGCAGCAATCCAATCTAGCAACTCATCTTCATTCAAACTTCCATTATACTTGGAAACATCAACCTTTACCTTAGGTTTATCACTCTGCACTGCCTTTAACAGTTTTGCAAGTCTCTGGTCTTCAGCATCCAGATCTTCAGCTACCTCTTCATACTCTTCAATAGCATCTTCATCTTCTTCAGACTCACTGTCTTCCACTTCCCTCTTTTTATTCTTTTCCAGGGCTACAAGCCTGGCTTGAAGTGCTTCAGCAAGCTCCTTCATCTTCCTCATCTCTCTGGCATGTTTTTCCTTCATCTCCTGCAATTCCCTTGCAGTACCACTACCTTTTGGAGGCATTTTGTCAACCTCTCACTCAACACACAACACACAATCAACTCTACCTCTGCCCTTTCGGTGACAGAATCAACACACAACAGCCCAGACCTTTTGCTGAGCTCTGATACCACTATGATGCAGAGTCATCCACACTAAAACATTGACACACAGCATGGATGTCCGCAACCCTTCATCATCATCATCATATTTCCCTTTATACTGTCAGCATCATCATATTTACTGTCGCCGACCGATATCCTCCTGCAGACAAGCCTTCGCCCTTTCGCCTGTCAGCAGCATCATCATATTCGGCAGCATCATCATGTTCGGCAAGCGCGAACATCCTCCTGACGTCCACTGTTCATCTCACCGACAACTTCCGTCTTCACTATCTTCAGCATCATGATGTTCAACATCATGTTCATCAGCAGGATAAAGAACATCCGGTTCTTTCCATTTATCCTGATGATGAACCTCAACTCCACGCACCTTTCCTCCGATGCTTACGTCACCCTGATATCCTGATGACGATTATCCTGATGACGATGACGTCACATGCAGCTTCCTCAATATCCTGCTGCTCTGAAATATCCTGATGACGTATATCCTGATGATGATGACGTCATATCCTGCTGTTGGCCAAACTTAACTTTTTTTTCGGCCCACGATCAACCCGATCTTCTACCTTATGCCGATACGCTCCTCCTCGGCAACTCCTGATGATGATCACCCCGACGCACATTCACTTCATGCACTCGACTGCATCATGCTCATCTCCATCTACCTGGATGACGATGCTCGAAGCGACTGCAGGATATTCACCAAATTATCCTGATGATGCCGTTTTGACAAATTTCCAACCTTAGCGAAATTTCAATTCGCCGATCCTCCTGGGATGACCCGATCTACTCTCAGGGTGATCTTCCAAACTTTAACAGCTAACTCGACCTAGCACATACCCATGCTAGGGTCCTCAACATCTCTTGATGGCGATCCTGCACACCTGCATGCAAACAGAAAGCAAACTAAAACCTAACCTACTGTACATCGCCATTCCACCGATCCGACGAATCAACCGGTGGAATGGATTAGCAAATCCATGAAACCACCCAAAATAGCAAATCGATCACACAGTGGAGACCAAACAGAAAATGAACACAACAGGATCTCTTATTCGATTTCAAAAGATGCTATTACAATACTCTGTCTCTCTCTAGCAAAGTCTGATCGATGATATGCAATACCAACCGATCCTCATGTATAAATAGGTTTTCCTGTGAGTACTACTGACCCGACTCCAAGCGGCTGGGAAATCTCTCCAGGCGGCTGGGAAATCTCTCCAGGCGGCTGGGAGATCCAACCAGTCCTACAGCATGACAACTGTCTAACAAACTAACTAAAAATAGTAAAGCAAGGTCAGCATGATCTTAGCATGGTCAGCATGACCTTATTACATGCATTGGTCTTATCAGACCTTCTTGGAAACATTAACAAGACTCAAACTAACTAACTGCCTCATGAAGGCCAGCTGTCAGGTAGGTGCTCCTGCACCACAATTCTTACAGTTGTTCTCTTAGACTCGCTTTCCCACTAGATATGTAAGTAGTAGTATTAGAAGCCAAACTGACATTAATGGCTTAAGAGGCCTCAAGACCCATGACTATCATGTCATAATCGAGAATATTTTACCTATTGTGGTAAATATATCAAGTTTGGCAAAGGGGTCAAGATTGGTAGTTATAAGGTTAGGCCTAATATTAAAGAGAATGAGTTTACATGTATTAGATCCTTCAAACTTTGATAGTTTGAGGGAGGAGGTTGTTGAAGTCCTTTGTCTATTGGAATGGGAATTTCCGCCAACAATCTTTAACATTTCTATGCATCTTTTGATACATCTAGAATATAAACTAGATCATTGTGGCCCAGCAAGAACAAGATGGATGTATCCTATAGAACGATATATGAAGGTTTTGAAAAAACTTGTTCGTACTAGGGCAAAACTAGAAGGAAACATGTCTGAGGGATATTCAATGCAAGAGGCCATGGGATTTTGTACAGAATATATGAAGGATTTTAAAAATGTCAATCGACATGTATGGGGTGATGATGAAGATGAAAGAGTTACAGGTGAAGTATTAGAAGGCAATGGATGTCAATTTAAGCTATCACATCAAGAAAGAAGTGCGATACATGCCTATATTCTTCAAAACATGACTTCATTTGATAAGTGGCATAGGTAAAAAAAATTTACACAATAATTTATTTACTCAATTGCATTTACACATTTATATTATTAATCTTACTATTTGTACATTAATATTCTATGTAGAAAATATGAAGAAGAGAATCAAAATTGGATGCAACATCGACATCAAAAGCGCAGACGTCATGATTTGATTGGAGGTGATTCTTTTCCAAAATTTGAAGAATGGATTGCTAATGCAGTCAATGATGCAAAAGAAGAAGGTCAAGATGTAACAACGGAGGAAAGTGAGATTTCACAATCTCCACATATATGGGCTATACATTTTAGTGAAATATGGGCCTATGGTAGTCATTTAAGAGTGGAAGAAAAAGACAAAGGAAAGACAAATTCTGATTGTGTTGTTAGTGTTGAATTTCTTCACGAAACTGAGAAGAAATTTTATGTTGGATTAATCTAAGAAATTATTCAAGTGGATTTTGGTGAAAATAGTTCTATATTATTAAAATGTAAGTGGATCCAACCATCTACAGTACAATTTGATGAGTATAGATTTGTACACGCAAATACAGGGCAATTTTTATCAGAGATTGATGAGCTGTATGTTTCCCCTCTTCAAATTAACCAATCATTTCTAATTGATGGTGTAAGAAGCCCAGGATGGTCGTATGCCATTCAAACAGAGTCTCATTCCAAACAAAAATTCATGGAAGTTGTCAATATAGTGCCTGATGGGCAATATGTTAATTTACAAGAAACATTCAAAGAAGTGGATGAAGACAATGATGGAGTGTTTGAAGAAGAGATTTTGATTACCAATGAAGAGATTGGGAGAGAGAATGAGCAACATGTCACATATGAGGATGAGGAAGAAAATCAAGTAGATGCAGACACAAGTGATCAGGATTCTAATCTTGCTGGCAATGTAGATGATTATGATGATGTTTTGTCACCTTAACTAGCTTGTCACCTTAAGAGGTTAGATTCTCACCTAAACTTTGGTTATATGTATGGTGTAATTTATTATTGAATGTAATAAATATATGAGTATAGGTATGCTTATTCACTGTTGTTTTATTGATACATTTTTTAATGTAATCATCATTATTCTACTAGTACATTGTATACAAAACCTGAGATGTTCACTACTAATTTGAAGTACATTTAAAGTTAGGTTCAATCATTCTTCTTAGTTTTCTTATTTTGGTTGAAATTAATTTTGTTTAGTTAGAATATAATTTCTTGTATGTCCTATATGTTTTCTAGATGCTAGACTTTTCTTGTATGTCTTAGATGATATCTTTAGCTTGTAATATAGCTTCTAGCCTCCACATGCATTGAATATGCTTGTGTGAAGGAAACAATAACGAACATCTGTGATTTAATAATACATATATATATATATATATATATATATATATATATATATATATATATATATATATATATATATATATATATATATATATATATATATATATATATATATATATATATCTTAACATTAGGTGAACTAAGCCTCCTCATTACAAACAAAGAAATGATCTCTTAGATATCTTAACTAGAATTTGAGTACCAGATTAAATCTTCTTCTCCATTGATTTCTTCAAATAGATATTGCAATATAACAGAAGTCTCCTCATATATGTTTCTATAAATGCCTATGATGATGATATCAAAATTCAGTCTTGGTTTCTCTTTTATAAGAGAAGCAACAAGCTTCAGACCGTTACAAAATATGGCATCCTTTCAAAATTCATTCCTCTTCATATAAACTAAACATTATTTTTGCTTAAAACATAATTAAGAGAAAACAGAGAAAGCAGACAATATTGATTGGAAGCCCACAACACTTGCAATACACTTGTAGTCTGTTAATCAACATAGGAGACCCATTATCATCCCAATCTGGCAAAGTACCCCTCTCCATGATAGAGTGTTTGAAGGGTTGGTTCTTCCACTGCAACATCTTCAAGGCCCTATTCTTCTAGAGGAGCCAAATACTTTTGCTCCCATTGGTATACTGTGTAGTCATGAGGCCATTTGTATTCTTGAATCTTTGATATATTTGTTAGGTGATTCCTTCATCTATTGTTGAGTAACCCTCTGCCATCTGTAATGAATTTAGAATATCCGGTATCCAAGGCTATTATTCCATCCATGATCAAATTGAGGCTTTGGACATTCAATTCACCATCCTTTTGTACATGAGTAATGCAATTAGGAATAATTTGGCCAAATTCCTTTCTCCATTCACTGAGATTTTTCAATTGGTCATCATCCTTTAATATTCTTGGCACAAACCATTGCTTCAATGTATGAAATGATTCCATCCTTGTTTTGATCTTCTGATCTTCTCCATTATATACTGAGATTCATCTATAACTATCTTAACCATCTTCTCAGTTAGCTTCAAAGTTGAAGGAGCTTCCACAGGTCTCTATAATACCCTACATAAAGTCATCAAGGTATGATTAATTAGCTACCGCTTCTTGAAAAGAGGATCCAGTATAAGTGTATGGGCTTTCATCTAGTCAATTTCTTGGGATAATGAAGTGTAGAAATCATACACACTTTCCAATTTGTCCTCAATCAGTTTGATCTTGTGATCCAAGATTTTTTCCAAGACATTGATGATCTGTTCCCCCACTCCCTTGACCTTGGTTTCATTATTGGCTTTTTTCAACTCTTCAATCTCTTATCTTAGTACATTCATTTGTTCAGAGGATGCATTATTTATATCGGTTGATTGGGTAGTAGGAGGTTGATACAATACCATTTCTTTACTCTGTGAGGGCCCTACTCCTTTCAATTACTCTTTCAGAATTACATTTTTTATGAATAGTTTATTTACCTCATCATTTAAGAATTTCTATCCCTTTTCATATTCTATCAATTTGTTTTCCATTCCCTTAACAGTAGCTCTAGTGAACATGGTTGAGTGCATTGTCAAGGTTGCAGCTTCTAAAGGAGATGTGTCCTGTAATGTTTTTACCATAGTTGTTCTTCTCATCTCTTGTACCACATCTAACAACCTTGGTTTTTGTGTATTTCTTTGCTTGGCCCAAAATTCCAAGGTCTCAATCTTAGGGTTGTACCCTATACCACTTATCCCCTCATCAAAATCAAATTCAGCAATCATCATTGTGTCTTCTTGTGCTCTTACTTGGTCAAGTAAGAATATTTTCTTTAGTTCCATACCTAGGATAATGAGTATATTACTATTCAAAACCATATCCCTAGCTTCTTGTGGGCTAATATCAACATTATCAATTCTCAATTCATTAAAAGTCTGGGCTACAATCTGATCATGTTGAGACTCTTCAACACCCATCTTGTTTATCTCTACCCTTTCTTCAAACTCTCTCATTTTCATTTTAACCTAGAAATCCTTAAATTCAGGGGTCTTAATGAAATCATCATCTTCAATAAATCTGAGAGCTACAATTTCCCTCTCATCATACTACATTTCCCTTTCTCCCTGCATACGAATATCAATTCTAGCCTCTGGTTTATGAGCTTTAGTTTCATGGGTTGGTTGATCTACCTCAACATCAGCCTTCAAACTCCTCAGTACATTGGCCACTTCTTCTGTATCTCCCACTCCTTCACTCATTGCATAGGAGACCAATCCATATGGCTCCTATGTCTTTTGTTTCTTAGGAAGTGGTTGTTCAGGAGGTGATTCTTGAGGAACATGACATACTGAAATAGTGTCAGGAGATGGCTCTGAAATTACAATACCACTTAGCCTTTTGGGAGATAATTTGGTGGGCCTCTCATACTCTGCTATAAACTTATTATACAATGCCTTAAACTTATCAATTATCAAATGTATCCTCTTAAGAGGATCTACTTCTTATACAAAATACCCCAAGAAGTTATTGTTCTTCTTCTTCATTTCTTACTCAAGCTTCATCATGATCTCCCATTTTCTTGTCCTCTGATATACCTCTTGGGGTGTGAAGCAGTTTCTAATCACATCGTCTTCATAATCCACTTGGTGAGTGATTGCGGCCTTTGTGAGGAGGTTTTGTCTTAAAAAATTCATATGGCCCTCAGGGTCAAAAACCCTTTCACTTCTAGGCCTCAGAGAATATCTTGTCTTAAGGTAATGTTGTAATTCTTCAAGGGTGTCAAATCCAACAAATAATTCTTCACATGTTGTCAAGTTAGGTAGAAATGTACCCTTCTTTTGTTTGTGCATGACATCCTTTTCCATCCACAACATCTGCCACATAAATTCTAAAAAGGCTAGCCGAAGAGGAACAAATTTTGGCAATATATGTGGGGTTTGTGGGCACCCAAAAATCCTAATTATTGTGACATCTTGCAGAAAAAACTAATCACCAAAGTTATGAATATGACCTTGTTCTGGTTTCAAAGCCAAGGGCCTCAATAGTTGTAGTATAGGTGTGTGTAACCTTGGCAATGAGTGGCCAATAACTCTCATAACTCTATTCACAAAGTCATCATGGAACACTACATAATTAGAGTTTTTGCATATGCTATCCCATATATAACACCATCATTGCACAGGCAATGACTTCCCTTGTCGATCAATCCTACCCAAGTACATCCTTTCTATCCATCTATCTTTGTTCTAGTACAATATCAAGTGACATAGTAAAGAATATTGCCTAAATGTTATAGGGGCCATGTTCTCTCTGACTTGCAGGAAGCCTTCATGCAATGCCTTCTCAAGCTATGAGGCAAAGTCATATTCAATGTTTCTCTTGAGGTTCTAGATTCTCATAGTAGCCATCATCATCAAACTAACTGGCATTTTTTCTTCTACATCTATCCCAAGTACTTGACGGAAAGCAAAGTGGGTTTTCTTGAAATAAGTCTAAAAATCTTCTACATCAAATGGTTCGGTGGCAAAGGCAGTGATAGGTATCACCTTGTTGTTAACACCCCTTTTCATGTATATGGGGAGTTCATCACTTCTGTGTGTTCTCCTTAACCTAGTATATTCTTCCTCACTCTTTTGCAAGTCAACCTTAGTGAGGGCCTATTTGTTTAGATTGAAGCATTCAATGATTACAACTTTTATTAATATTACCAACAGTGACCCATCTGTTATCCTCACAGTCCTGGTAGCAGGGTGGTAATTTTGGGCTAGAACTCTAATGAACTCCACATCTATGAAGACATTCGGGACAATTAGCATAGCTAAGTCTAATGTCCACAGATTTGATACTGGACTTCTCCCTTCACTCTTTTGATAGAAATACCAAAACAATTCCCACCCTGAAACAAGAATAAGGGCATCCCTACAACCATGAGCTATATCCTAGAAAACCTTATTGTATCCTCTCTCCGTCGAGTTAGGCAAGATATTTAAGATAGATTGTTGTAATGATCTCTTTTTACCCTTAGACTCTTCCTTCTTAGTCTCAAGTTCTTTCTATTTAGGCGACATGATATCTAATGTCAACCTCTACTCAAGATTTCTAAGTGTTTAAATGTAAGATTTCAAACAATTCTATACTTGTAAAGCTACTTCAGTAAGTCTAGTGTACTTACCCAGTATGTGATAGTTGCAGAACTTTGCCCTATTGAACTCCTAGCTTCCCGCACGATAATGCTTGCAAATGAATGCCAAAACAATGTCGAGTTCTCAATTTTAATGGCTTATGAGTTCAGTCATGTCGTCATTAATATCAACCTTACGCTCATATTTCAAGTCTGAATGTGTGCCATTGATTTTCACAAGATTTGAGGGCTGTTAAGAGTTATGCATTTAATATCGCAACTAGTAATAATGCCCTAATAGTCTGTACTGCAACATTACCGCCTCTTTCTTTAACTGGTGCAGGATAGAAGGGTGTATACTGCTATACTGCAAGCTTCCTTATGCTTCATCGTAGGGCATCGAGACTATTACCGTTGGTGGGACATGTCTTAGAAGTCTTCTTCATGGCACTGTGGTTCTTACCGTACTACCGCTCTTTATTATCTCCTTCCTTGTGGGGTGGTGGGTTGTTCCCCACTATACAGCAAGCTTCCTTATGCTTCATCGTGGGGCAGCAGGACTCTTACCACTATACTGCATGTCTTATTAGTCTTCTTCATGGTACTATGGTTCTTACCACACTACCGCTCTTTATTATCTCCTTCCTTGTGGGGTGGTGGGTTGTTCCCCACTATACCGCACTGTTCACTTTTCCTTGCCATGGTACTATGGTTATAATGTAAATAAGCTCTTATATACCACCCAATCGCACCTTTATTATAATACCCCAATGGTATTATGGTGAATACTTTTATGTTGTTTGTTATATACCGCCAGCCCGCTAAGGGTTCAAATTATTGCTACAAGATTGCGATAAAGGACTTTTATGGATGTAAAATAGCTAGACATGTTTTTGCTTAAGTATATATGATGAATTTCTAGCTTTGTATAGGTCTTTCAGTGTCATTTAGACCTAAAAACATTATATTTTTGTTTACAGTGGGGAGGCTCAATCAAAAATAAAAAGGAATATAAGGGTCAAGGCTCAGGTCATGGAGCTCAAGGTTAGTTGTGATGATGGAACTAGGCAAAATTTTAAGGTTCTAACACACCTCATGATGAACTAGACTATGTTTTTCCTTCATCCTACTTGTGTTATGTTTTTATGAGTTCTTTTCTTGTGAATATATCCTTAAGGAAAATTTGTCTGATACCTGTAATTGTAAACATCTTCTTGGTTTTTGACTGCAAATTCTTTTTAATCTATAAACTGAATTCTATTTTAAGTTTCCATTTGCAGTTATCAATGGATTAGAAAGTCAACAGTTATCAACTTATGAACTCAATAAAGTTTTACTAATTCAAGTTGCTGATTTATACATTATTATTTATTTAGACTTCAGGAAATGAAGACAAGGGTTGTAAGGCACAAATTAGATGATAGTGATCATAATGCTGAAACTTTAGTGACAGATTATGAGCACCTTCATAGAGAAAAAGTGGCCAAGAATAATGAATATTTATCGAGTCTTGGTTTGACAAACAGGGAAGTTGTAAATCCACTCAGTAGTATATTATTTGTTTAATAGTGCTTAATAAAATTTTATAGGCAAGAGCTTTATGTATATAAGAGATAATATGATATTTTTTTTGTTTTATAGGCAACAAAAAGAGTGCAAAGAAAATGTGGAGAAAAAACAAAAGGAAAGAAAAGATACAGTGTCTCCATCTCGTAGAAGCCTACACTTTTGTGGTTCAACAAATGTAGTTGGTGAAAACAATAGTTGCAGTGATGATCATGTGTAGCCTGATATAGAATATGTTGATGTGCAACCTAATATAGTACATGGTGATGTGCAGCCTAATATAGCACATGGTGATCATGTGCATCCTGATATAGCACATGGTGATCATGTGTAGCTTGATATAGCACATGGTAATGTGCAATGTTGTGATGATCTCTTAGCACAAAGTCTAAGAGAGATTATTGAAAAACATCATAGCAAAGGAACAACAGGTTTGCAGATGATTTATTCAAGATTAAAGGATGTGATTGAAGTGAAATCTACAGAGACCGGTACTCATGATCTACCTACTCATGCCACACCTAATGTGGCCAAGGAGTATGAAGTTCTGGTTAATGAAAGTCATGAAGAGAGACCACTTGGATATGATGTGCCTTAGAGTGCACCTATTGCATCTAGAACTTTTGATGGAACTAGTAGATTAGCCAGAAATACTGGTAGTGGTTTAATAGAAGATGTGGATGCTTTTGTCAAAAGACAAAGATTGAGTCAAGATTTGTACAGATCTACAGAGAGGAATGCAGAAGGCAAGAAGCCATTCTTGCTTGAGGTATCAAGAGATGGTGAGCCCATTGGGCCAAATGCTACAAAGTGGGCCTCTAAGTTGGGTGTAAGATGTTGGGCCCATTTGGATATTTGCAAATCAAGTTTTACAAATCAAGATCTGCGAATTATGGAAAATGTTATACAAAAAATGGAAAATGCTTTTGAGACTACTGGTGGACAAATCACTAGAAAACATTACAAGCAAAAGATGAGAATTTTGATGAACAATTTTAGATATAATTGTAGAAAAACAATCATGGAGGGAAAAGAGAGGTTAGACTCCACTCTATCTCCCATACAATGGGAGGCATTGAAAGAAAGTATGCATTCCAAAAAATATTTGGCAAAGAGTAACAAAGGCAAGAGAGCAAGAGATAATGTGAGGGTTGGATATGCATTTGGACGAGGCAGGTTGTAGGCCAAAATGGACAAATTTGGAGTAACTGTATGGCTTTTTGGTTCAATTTACATTGTGTTATTTATTTTGATTTTTTATTGAACCAACTATATGTTGAAATTGACATTGTATTTTAGGTGGAAAACAGTAATAGAGAAGCAAGTGCAGAAGATATTGTCAATTATATGGTAGCACTAGATCCTAGTAAATCTAAGAGTAGGATGAAGTGGAAATCTATTTCATCAACAGAGATTTCACAGCCATCTATTACATGCCCAATAGGATCAGCCTCTCCAGATCATGTCAACTCAAATGAAGGGTACCAACATCTAGTGAATTTTCTTATACAGTCTCAGTCAACAAGTTTCGTAGTTGGTTGCCTCCATTAACCCTATAGTTTATGCATGGAATGAGCATAAATCCACGGATTCAAATGATGTAAGAGGCTCTATTGATCTCATTTCTTCTTGTTTGGTAATTCTGTATACAAATGCCTCTTAATATGTAGATTATTGAAATCTGAGCATAGTAGAATCCAACCCAGTTTCTTTATTGTTGGAGTGATCCAAAAAATGTTCTTTTAGACAAATTTATAGCTTGTATTCTTTACTTGACTATTAAATGCTTTGTATATTTTTTTGCATGATGCTTAAACCACATGCAGAGCAATTTTATCAAAGAAGTAGGAAAATGAAAACGGCTTCATGATGTCAACAAATCTGTCGATATTGATAGTGATCATGATGAACTGGACAAGAATGTGCAACACAGTCATCATAGTTATGCTGAAGTTGAGGTAATATAATAGTTGTCAATTATCTGTCTGAATGTTTTGTCATTCTTCATGCTTAAAATGTTCTTTTGGACAAAAAATTATAGCTTTTGTATTCTTTAAGTTGTAAGTTAATATGTCCTAATTTTTTGTCATTAATTCTTCATGCTTAAAATGTTCTTTTGGACAAAAATTTATAGCTTTTGCATTATTTACTTGACTTATATTAATTTTTTCATGATGATTAAACCACATGCAAAGCAATTATATGAAAGCAGAACCAAAAGAAAAAGGCCCTGTCAATAGAGCTCTCTACAAAACTGTACAATTTCATGTCAATTTTGATAGTGATAATTATGATGATGAACTCAATGAGCATGCACATGATATTCATAGTAGAAGTCGTGTTGAACTCAAGGTGAGTGCTATGAAACCACATGCAAGTAAGTACTATTCAAGTAAGTAATGGTTGTTTTATTATGTAAATAAGGGTAATCATTACCTATTTGATAGAATTTGGTTAGAATAGTAGTGAAGTGTAATTAGCTAGTATACATAGATTATGGAAACAAGGGAGAACATATAACTTACATATGGAAGCCTAGAGTTTAGTCGTAATAAAGTGCATACATAGATTTTGACAATGCATTAGTGCATTATGTTCAAGAATGTCATGGTCCTTAGTTGGGGGGACTTCATTGCCAATCCATGTCTCTTTCTAGAGTACTCGTACAGTCTAGCACTATTGTAGTCTTGCCCTCCATTTGTTTGTACCTCGCAATGGGTTAGTTTTTTTTCAGAGTAAAAATTTGCTTCTTTGTTATTCAACAGAATAAAAAAAAGTACATACAAAAACTAATTTTTTCCAAGACATAAGACATTACATACAGCTATCAAAAACAATATAATATGTGTTTTATATCTCAATATTATGTGTATTTTTTGTTTTTGCAAATATTTATTGATAAACTCCAAGAAGGGGATAAAGTTGGGGTGTTGGATCTATTTGATTGTGCTACTGTGGGCATTGGGCAGATTCACTCACTATCTATTATACATAGATTCGAATTGAAAGGAACAGGAGATGCAAATGTAAATATTTTAAAGATCACAAGTAACATACTCCTTTCTTATGAAGACAAAATAGATGGAGTTGTTTGTCTGAAAGAGAAAGAAGGGACCTTCACACAGTGGCCACTAAAATATTTGAAAAAAATGACATAGCCAATGTTTATCATGTACTAGATGTTAGACAGCTTGGCCCACTACTTTATGCAACAGTTTGAATGTGTTGTTCAGGGATCTTAGTGTATTTTGTTTATTTTAGAGCTGTATAAGCAAAAAAAGGCATTGTAACTCAATTTTCTCAGTCATAGTACTGAGAAACACACTTTGTAACACATTTTTCAAAACAAAGACATATATTTAAGTCTTATGGATTTTTTGGACTTGATTTTATGTTGCTTTTCCTCCCCAAACATCCAGCATCACTGCCTTATATGCCTTTATGAAAATATTCTAGGGTTATTATTGGCTGCATTGAAGGAGAGAGATTCATATATGGGACATGATCAAAACTCAGTCATGAAGACTCAAGGAGCATAAATGAGAGAGCTTCATAAAGGAGAGAGCTTCATATATGAGATGTCATGAAGATAGTCATGAAGACTCAAGGAGCATAAATAACAGTGAGCAAGAGATAAAGTACACAGTTCATGCCATAGACAAAGTGAGATGAGTCTTAAGCTACTGTGATCAAGGGTGGTGTGTTAGTTTTTGAGAAAGGAAGGGCAGTTGGCAATGCACAAAGTTCAATGAGGAAGATTACAGTCATAAGGTGATGATGTCAGCATTTCATCAAGACTTTGGAAGCAACCAATAGATAAATTTTTAGAAGCCTTAAATAGAAAAAAGGATAGTCACTAATAATGCTATTATTACAAGGCATATATTCTACATGGCAGTATAGTTGCAAGAATATGACAGTTTCATAAACCTATGACAGTCTACAAATCAAAGTCTAAATTCTGTATACTTATGGGTGACTATTCTATAACAGAGAGATAATGAGTGCATAGAGGTAAGATGTTCATGGTGAGTGGCAATGGTCAATGGTTCCTAGGGATATAGGCATAGTAAGCATGGTTTCAATGACATGAGCAAAGGAATAGAGGGTTGCAGTGTTAGCATTAAAAGGCAAGTATATGAAAGTTGCGGGGCAATCATCTAGAAAGCAAGTATGCACAATTCTGTCACCACAATGAGTGAAGACCAAGGACACTAAATATGACTACCTACCAAGTGTCCAATGTAATAGAGGCAAGGTAAGTGAACAGTTTAGACTGAAAAAGAGGCTTTTGAAGATGCATTAATGAAGGAAGAATCTAATTCCATGCCCTAAGAGGACTTGATGTCTTCAAACTCAATAAAACATGTCCCATAAGCAGTGATGATGACAGTACAAGACACAAGAATACATGGATGTTTCATTAAGGAATCCTGATCTAGTCCATGTTTCACATTATGAATATCCTATCACAGACCTGACTACATATGACAGTGCATTTCCTTTGGTTGCAGTCAAGAAGGAAAAGTGCTAGACTGATGGGGTGGATTAGATGACCTATGGCAGCAGTTAGGCTAGTTAAGAATCAGTTACTGATAGTTCACTTTTTGGCAACGCATTGTAAACTTGGAGAAGTTTCTTTCTTGTCATTTATGTGCATTGTAACTCAGATT
Source organism: Cunninghamia lanceolata (assembly GCA_027924645.1). Classification (NCBI taxonomy): domain Eukaryota; kingdom Viridiplantae; phylum Streptophyta; class Pinopsida; order Cupressales; family Cupressaceae; genus Cunninghamia; species Cunninghamia lanceolata. Next base: position 719,533 of record BSBN01000286.1, on the reverse strand, counting down.
TTGTCTTGTGACTAAAAATAAACATTGTAATAGTCTAGTTCTAAGTATTTTTCAAGCAAGATAGATATTTTAGACTTGTGTAAGCTGTAAGAACACATTTCTTTTAATAAAGTTCAGTGATTTTGCCTTCTCAATGGTTGTCTTTATATTGTGTGCAATTGATGATTGATGTGTATTTATGTGTTTTATGTTTAAATCCTCAAATATAAGTCAAGTAAAATGACTAAATATACTACTAATTGACGTTAACTAATAATTAAATTGACTAAATATAATACCAATTGATAGAAATCATTAACAGTGAATAAATATGACTAAATATATGACCAGTGTTAAATTAGTGAATAAAAATGACTAAATATACTACCAAATTGATCAAAATGATGATTAAAATTAATGACTAAATACACTACCAATGGACAAAAATCAGTGAATAAAAATGACTAAATAAGTGACAGTTAACAACAATCAATGACTAAATTAACGACTAAATATATTAGTCAATAAAAAATGACTAAATAAGTGACCAGATTACAATAATCAATGACTAAATATAGTACCAAATTGATCAATCAAAACAACCAATAAATGAATAAAAATGGTTTAGTCATCAATTTGGTCGCATTATAAATGACTGGCAATAAACTACTAATGGTCACGTGACCATGTTTGGTCATTTATAAATAGATTTTAGTAGTTTTTTCAATTATATATTGTTGTTTCTGTACTAGTGATCCTTGCAGGATAGAGGAAAAAACAAATTGATAAATGATTGATTCAAACATAAATAGATATCACCTCAGTGGTGTAGCTCTCACATAGATGAAGATCCTTCACAACATGAGAAGATGAAGCCAAATCTGCAATAACAAACACAACAAAAATATTTTACTCTGCAACACAATGAATGCCTTGAATGCTCTAAGATCATAAGTTCACCAAAGTATCATAATCATCTTCTAGTTTTACAAATGAAACCCTAAACATGCTTATATATGCATTCCCGCTACAAATTTCGTAATTCAAACTTAAGATGTTGGCAAGGGACACCTTTAACTGTCACTTTATCGACATTGAAATTTGGGACACCACTAAAATAGGGTAGGACAAGGGCATGAGCGTCCAAGCTCTGGGACCTATTTTGGGACAAGGTTAAGCTCCACAATGTCCCTCAAGCCCCATTTGACATGGGTTTTAGGCCATTTTGTCTGGAGAGTCAAATCTAACATGCATGATCAAATTCGAGGGACTAGGGAGCTAAAGTTAGGAGGTAAAAGTCCTAGGGGGCCATTTTATGACATAACAAGTCTAAAGATAGCAAAGTATCTTCCCAAGATAGCTAATGGTTTCTCCTTGTAGTATTGCAACACTTCATAATCCACTCACCTAATTAACCCACTTTAATAACCTAAGCAAGCTTAAATAAATGTGTAGAAAAAACCTTATGATAAGGAATAAAAAACCTACACTAACACCCCCCCTTAATTGTAGCTTAGTGGGTAAAGAGATGGGTCTCGACAAATGAAGCCTAAATAGAGTATGCCCCCCTAGAATAGAGAGAAAAGGAAAGAAGGAGCTAAGAATCCCCCTCAAAGGAGGAAACCTACCACACCCCAAGCAAAGCTCACAAATAAATTAACTTGCTCTTAGTGAAGGGTTTGGTGAAGATGTTTGCAGTTTGAGCTGATGTTCGATAGTACTGAAGATCAAGGACCTACTCATGAATCAACTCCTGAATGTAGTGCATGTGAATCTTAATGTGTTTGGTATGTTGATGATGGACCAGATTGCAAGAAATTTGAATAGCACTCTGGTTGTCACAAAATATGACTGTAGGCTTCCTGAAGGAAATGCCAAACTCAGTGAGAATGTACTAAAGCCACATGGCTATGTAGCAGCATTAACTACTCCTTGATACAACCTCTATAGATGAAAGAGCGATATTAGCAGAATGCTTCTTGCTTGACTAAGAAATTGGACCAGAACCAAGAGAGAAGCAATACCCTAAAGTAGACTTGCGATCCTGAGAATCACCCACCTAATCTAAATTTGTGTATCCCACCAAGTCAATATCCACACCCACTGCATAATGAATCCCATAATTGTGAGTGCCCTGTACATAGTGAAGAATCCACTTAGCTACTTTCCAGTGCAACTCATGTGGCTCCTGCATGAACCTAGAGACCAAGCCCACAGCATATGAAATATCAGGCCTCGTGTGAGTCAAGTATATGAGACTCCCAGCTAATTGTTGATACAAGGTAGCATCCACCAAAGGTGAAGAAAAAGAAGCCTCAAGTTTGACCCCTGACATAAATGGAGTCAGCATAGGCTTACAGTCAGCCATGCGAAATTAGGAGAGCATATCAAGTACATACTTAGGTCGTGCAATGAAGATACCAGAAGCTGACTGAGTGATCTCAACCTCTAAGAAGTAGTGTAGTAGGCCTAAGTCTAACATCATCAAATGATCATGAAGGTTAGTTTTGACTACCTTGATATGAGATGAGTGACTCCCCGTGATCAACAAGTCATCAACATAGAGAAAAAGGAGAGTGAGAGTATCATCTTGTTGCAAAATGTAGATGTTCAGATCAGAATGGCACCGAGTGAACCCAACTGATAGAAGGAAGGAGTCCATCTTGGCATACCAAGATCGAGGGGCTATTTAAGGCCATAGAGAGACTTTTGAATTCAGAAGACAAGTGAAGGATCCTAGACGAACCCCTATGGCCACTCCATATATATCTCCTCCTAAAGGTCACCATGAAGAAAAGCACTCTTCACATCCATCTGATGAGCTTCCCAGTGATGGACTGCAGCAATGGCAAGGACAAGTTGGATTGAATTTATCTTGGAAACCGGCACAGATGTCTTAGAGTCGTCAATCCCAGGAACCTAGGAGAATCCTTTTGTGACCAAGTGAGCCTTATGTTTATCCACTGACCCATCTGCAAAAAAATTTGTCTGATTGATCCACTTGCATTGAACAAGTTTTCTTCCCTTAAGAAGTGGGACTAAATCCCAAGTGTGGTTCCTTTCCAAGGAACTAAACTCTTCCTGCATAGTAATATCCCACTCGGGGACCCCAAAATCTTCCCTAAAAGATTGTGGATTAGAAGTTGAAGCAAAGAAGGGATGAAGAGCCTGCTCAAACTGTGACCTTATTCTTCTCTCATCTAAAGGATCACCAACCCAATCACCTGCTGACTCCAAAGTTTGACGAGTTTGAAGAGGCCCAGTGGTAGGAGAATCTATAGGAGAATCAACATCCTTTGAATGATAACTAAGAGAGGAGGAAGATGAATCCTCATCATCACCATTTGTAATGGAGGAAGAAAATTCCTCATCGGGATCAAGAGGATTAAGATCTTTGAAAGAACTATCATCATGAAGTCATAGTGTCTCCATGGGAATGAAGGATGGAGAAGTGGTAGAAGAAGTATCCTCCTCAAAACAAACACTCCTCTCAATAAAAGCTCATGTGTGGTAGGGTGGAGTAGCCTATAGCCTTTGATACCATCTGGATACCCAATAAATATGCAAGGCCTGCTCTGTGGATCCATAGCCTTGTGTTTCTCTGTTGGAATGTGGGTCCATGTAGGAAACCCAAACACTTGGAAGTGCTTGACTATGGGTTTTCGACCGGTCCAAGCTTGAAAAGGAGTTACCCCCTTCACAGTTCAGTGAGGAACTTGATTCTGGATATAACACGCACAGTTGATGGCCTCTGCCCAATACTGAGGTGCTAGTAATCTGAAGTGAATCATGCAATTGGCCATTTCCTTCAATGACTGATTCTTTCATTATGCAACTTCATTTTTTTGTGGACTATAGGGAACTATGTGTTGAAGATCAATGCCCTTTGAGGCACAAAATTGCTCAAACCTCTGGTTGACATATTTCCCACCACTATCGATAAATAGAATCTTGACAACCTTCCCAGATTGTTACTCTACAAAATCTTTGAAGTCCTGAAAAGACTCAAAGACTTCAAACTTTTGTTTGAGAAAGTATACAAAGGTGTTTCAGGAAAGATCATTAATGAATGTCAATACATATCTAGCTCTTTTGAATGAAGGATGCTAAAATGGACTAGCCAAATCACTATGTACTAACTCCAAGAGTTGTGTGGCTCTCCATACTTTACCTTTATCAAATTTTTCTTCAGGATGCTTGCCAAGAATGCATCCTTGACAAACTCCATCAAAAAATTGAATAGAAGGCAACCTTGTAACCATGTCATGTTGTCTGAGCTACTGCAAGTAGCGATAGTTCAAGTGGCCAAACCGCTGATGCCACAAATGGCTCACCTCATCTGAGTGAGTGAGCAATGCAAGTGAAGGAGATTCATAAACAAAATGAGAAAAGTGATAGATTCGTGAACGGTTATCAACTTTTCCTACAACAACTGTAGACCCACTATGCAGATCACTAATAACCACTAAGTCAAGTGTAAATTCAACTCCCTTGTCGAAACCTATATGGGTGATCTAGTAGATAGATAGGAGATTAGTTGAAAAAGAAGGCACACATAGAACATAATGGAATGTCCCATCACCAATGTCAACATACCCTCTCCCAAGAACTTCTTCTAGTGTATCATTACCCATAAGAATATCAGGCACAGAACATGACTCCATGGATGAGAAACTTTCCTTTGTATTAGCCATGTGGTGAGAAGCACCTGAGTCAATTACCCAACTATCTGGTGGTGAAGCAAATGTAACAAGGGCCTTGCCCTTCTCCTTACTATTTTTCGTGTCCTTTGAAGATTTTGAAGAATCTTGCTTAGTTGAATCTAGCACTTTGATATTATTCTTCTCAAGAAGATAAGTGAGATGAGCTATTTTCTTCTTCAAACACTTATGCTCATCATGACCCTATTTCATAAAAAAAAAAACTTTGTCTTCTCCTTTTTAGGTTTTTTGTCTTTAGAGGAAGACTCAGGAGTTGCATTGGTTGCAACTTGTTTTGGACCTTATTTCTTCTCTCCTTAATCCTTTTGTTTCTTATTTTGCTTGCCATTGCCTTTCTAATCTTTAGTGCCCTGATTTGCAGCCAAGGCATGAGACTTAGAAAGCTTAATAGTGCCCATGTGAACCAATTTATCCTATTCTTTAGTGAGTTCAGCAGCAAATTCATCTAAAGAAGGCATTTTGTAGGTAGCCCCAAGAGCACTTTTAGTGGCATAAAATGTAGAAACAAACACTGAGTAGTTAGGACCAAGCTTAGAAAGAATACTTAAGATCAATTGTGTATCTTTTTTATCAATCCCACATTGTTTCAATTGTAATCTAGTGACCTTTAGCTTTGTGAAGAAGTCTTGTATTGTATCAAAATTACATTGATTTAATCCTTTTAGCTCATTCTCCAATTGATGTCCCCTTAATTTATCTTGTTTATCAAAGAGATTTTCCAAAGTAGTCCATACATCATTTGGTGTTGTAGTAGATTCAACATGAAAAAGAAGATTAGGAGATACAGAAATGCATAGAGTTCCAAAAGATTCATCTAGCCTGTTATGAAATGTAGGCCTTTATGCAATTAAGGTTGGTTCAGTTTCTAAACCCATAGTTACTCTAAATAGTCCTAACTTCTTAAGTTGGATAGTCATCTTGGACTTCCACTCATAGTAGTTGTAGGGTCTTAGAACATGCACTGTTAATGGATTCATCTTAATTGTAGATATAGATTGTTGTTGTTGTGCAGGAAAGAAAGAACACACAAGACACCCCCTCTTTTCACTCAATCAAAGAACCCCCCAAGAAAATATGATTTGCACTTTATATTTAGTGTGATTACAATTTCCAGGAGAAAGAAATACTAAGTGGACTTGATCTCAATGCTATTACAAATCCTCAAAAAGAGCATATGCTGAAAATATGACTTTGACACAATACCAAGTGAAATAAATAGCACCACTACAAAGTATACAAAAAACATGCACTTTCAAAAAAAGAATCACCTCGATTAGAGGTTGTATGCAAAAGTTATGCTTCTTTGAAGTTCCCAAAACGAGAATTGTGTAGTGTCACAAGTGAGAATCTGCAATTTCTAGAAATTCTATTAATCAAATAAAAAATGTCTGCACTAGTGCAAAGAGCACGAAAAAATAGCCTAAATAAAAAAATGCATGAGAAATGGAGCCATTATGAGCTAGAATAGAGTATTTGAAAACTACTTTCAAATCTGTAACTGTCAACAAAGCCATTACTGAAACTTTTTGATTTAGTTTTTGCAAAATATATAAGCTGTATGTAAAAAAAATAGATACCTAAATAGTTTTTTGATGTTGCAAACAAAACCCAGAAGGCAACTTTCTTTCTGATGTACAAAAGATGTGAATCTAATGTAAAAAAAATGCCTTTAGCAACAAAAAATGACATGCAAATGTTGAATTAGCCACCTAAGATGAGCAAAGGCATGCTGCAACTGGCAAAATTGATCAAAACACAAAATATGCAAGCCGATTGTCAAATTTGAGCTTCAAAACCCTTGTTTGTAGGTATGGCCAATGATCTCCAAAATGAGTAAAACAAAAGCCAAAAATTAATTTTAAGAGCCTCTCGGATGCAATGGAACAATCAAAAATGTTATCAAACCACTCAAAGATGCTACAATCACCCAAATCTACTACATGCAAAAACAAGATTACTGGATCTTAATAAATCCTTTCTGATTCTCCAGATTGTTCGAAAACGCAAGAGAAGATCATATGAAATTTTGCAAGTTCTCTACAAAGAATATAACCTTACAAAACTCACTTTGATACTATGTTAGAATCCATAAATCAGATTATAACTCAGAATCAATTGAAAGAGTTAGAAACATAAACTATAAATGCAAAAGCAATTGAAACAACATAACAACGATACCAAGAGACTGATGTGAAATGCTCGAATGACAAAATAGCATCAAATAACTATCTCCAATATCAAATGAAATTACAAGCTAGGTAGTGATTTTATATATAAAGGAGAGAGGGTGGAGGTGGAAAAATGAATCAATAGGAAGTAACCATCTATCAGTCTAAAGATAGCAAAGTATCTTCCCAAGATAGCTAATGGTTGCTCCCTTGTAGTATTGTGACACCTCATAATCCACTCACCTAATTAACCCACTTTATTAACCTAAGCAAACTTAAATAAACGTGTAGGAAAAACCTTATGATAAGGAATAAAAAACCTACATTAAAACTAGATACACCTTTTGGGTCAGTATATAAGAGTAAGTATCAAGCTATGGAAGAATTTAAACATGAAGCCTATGCTGATAGCATATCCTTGAACAGCTGTTCATTTTCTAATGATTCCAATGGTTTACTTTGGGACAACATGTTTTCACTAATACATAACTATGATTCATGTATGTAAAGTGATAGTATCTATGTGGATTTTTTAGTTTTTGTCAACATGGATCAATAGAAGCATGATGAAGGATTGCACACACTTGGAAAATTGGGTGGATTCTCCTTTGCAAACCTCTTGCTATAAAGAGGGAAAACTCCAAATATAGATTTATGAGTTGTGTATAAGTCTTTCATTTTTTCTGATTTGGAGTTGGTATGTGATAGGGATGACCTGTAGCAGGGGTTGTGTGAAGTATCATATGAATGCTTTAGGTTTGGTAAGGAATTAAAAGATGAAAATGGCAGTGGCACAATCAAAAATAGGATGATATGCTTCCATGATAGTTCCAATGAACATGGTGCTTCTAAATTTGACCTGGAATAGTTTGATGAAAATAGGATATTTGACAGAGGTAAATACTAGTTCTTCATTTTTGGTGGCTCGGGGCCACCAAATGAAAATTGAAGGTATGAATTTTGATGCGGGATGGAGCATTTATAGATTAGCCCAATGGATTTGGCACATGGTCTACACCTTGGAGACATCTACAATCTCGTCATGCCTACAAAAGGCATGAGTCCCTGAACAAGAGCCAATGTTAGACCTATAATTTTGGCAAATTCTTAGTGCTTGGCAGCATTTCATTTGATGGTTTCAGTTAAGTTTCAGGCCCCATGACACTTAGCATGCTCCTAACTTCTGGGATTAAATTTTCTCAATTTGTAATTCACCAAGAGAAATCCTTTGGTGCAAAGTTTTTATGGGTTATCAGAAGTATGTGTGCTAGTTTATGATATGCTAGGATGTGTTTTAACTGGGTTTTTTAATTTGTCGCCACTTCAGGTCGGGTCTAGAGGGTCCCATAAAAAAGTTCAAATTTCTCAGTTCTGATGACAACCCAATTATTGATTCAAGCCTTCATATGTTCTCATCTGCATTTTGTGGTGATCTGAGGTACCCTTGTGTGAAAACATTTTAAAAAAAAAAAATTTAGGCTCCCATGGGCCTAGTTTACAAAGGTCCCAAAAATCTTTTGGCGATGTGAATTTTGAGGAAATGGGTATGTTTTAAATAATTGATTATGACCCTATGCAAGTTTTCATGGACTCTGAATGTCCCGTGTGCCCACAATGAAGTTGTGTCATTTGCCAAGAAGGAGAAATTAATTAATTGCCATTTTCCTAAGTTGAAAAATGTAATTTTTAAAACATTTCCTGGCAAAATAATGCTCTAAATAATAAATATTTTAGACTAAACATTATTTTTATGATGTTTATGTCAAATAAAGGTAAAACAAATGCATTTTTGGGCTTAGCGCACCAATGCACAACCCATTCTGCCTTCCTTCTCCATGGTTGTGCTGGTGTGCTGGGCCTTTCCTTGGGTAGATTTTTGGTCCAAATCATTCTTGGACATGTGAATTTGGTCTACTATCTTCTCAATAGAGGTGTTTATGGAGTTTTGTGTCAGATATAGACAAATATATTGCAGTCTTCACATTTTTGGCTTTATGGCAGAATTTTGGGGGTTTTTATTGGCTCAAAATTGATGATCCATGGTCTGAAATCATCTACCAACCATTCCTAATGCTTGGGCAGTGATCTTAATTATGTTTGGGATGAATTTTGAATGCCAGAATTGTAAAAAACAACCCAGCAGTGAGAAAATGAATTGGGCAAATAAAATATAATGTTTTAGGTGGCAAATATTATAACATAAACATAAACATAAACATCCCACCTCACCCTCCTTCCTCAAACATGCGCCGATGCGCTAGTTTTCCCCTTGGTCAAAGTATGGCAAGAAACATAAAGACAAGGAGTTGCACGAGAAAAATATAGTGGAATACAAGCAATTGGAGCTCTACAGTATGATTTTGGAGTCCTGGGGAAGAAATTGAAACAATCTAATGAGCATATTTCATGATTTTTAAAGAGGAAAACAAATTTCAAAGGTAGAATCAATCTTAGTTCATTTCAATGGACCAGATTGAGTGCAAAAAATGTGTTACCTACATCATCTAATTAGATCAATGATATAGATTCCCATGGTTGTAAAAAATTTAATGTGAAGTCAAATTTGTCACTGACTGTTGTAGTCTAACAATTCTTTGTTTTCATTTATAAGGGAATTTGTAATATTGTAATAGGGATTCTGATTCTTGGCTTTTGATACAAGATATCCACTTCTTTTGGGAAGTAGTTTTCTGTTGCAAAGTAGGTTCATTTTTTTTAGGACTACAGAGAAGAATGTTGTCTGTAAATGAATAAAGTTCTATATGACATTTTTAGTTTAGTTTGAATTATATGAATAACACTACATGTGTGTGTTTCTTGCAATTGTCTCCTTGAATGTATGATTTTCTTTTGTGAATGAAGGAATCAAGGATTTTGGATTTGATTTATGCATACTTGTTGTATTGAATGTTTTATTTATTGATTCTGTTCAAGGAATGGATTAAACATGCTTTAAGTAAGATATAGGGAGTGATGTATTACATTAGGGATTGTTGAAGAAGAGTTGCACGAAATACTCTTTCTCAGGTGTGTCATTGTAAGGAGATGATACAAACATACCCTCTGAATTTGAATCTTTGATGTCAAAAGGAAACATCTGCATTGTAGTATTTTGACTTTGTTGCCTTCATAAAGCACCAATCTGGGAATTTATTTGCCCAAAGGTCTAGAAAGAACACAAAACTTTAGAGATAAATCATTCAAACCATTTTATTTTGTTTTGTTTTAGCATTAGTTTAGGTAGGTTTGGTATATGTTCTCAAAGCCAGCAATGTGAAAACCTCCAGGAAATTTGCCAATGTTGGGTTAATTTTACAAATCTTGGTACAAATTAATGAGAACATTTTTGCCTGATATAGTGAAGGACAAATCTATTGATATTGTAATAAGGGATACCCCCTAGGTTTGGGAGAACCTGAAGTGCAAGGGAGATAGGTGAAAAATCTCCCACTCTGTTGGCCAAGTCTCCCCTTGAATTTGATCATAAGGATTGCAAACCTTTAGAATTTAATGTGTGCAGATTTGGGAACCAACAAGGTACAACTATATACAAATGATAGTGATCCAACAACATGCTCATGTCTTTCATCACCATATCTTTCTCATCAAAACTCCTCTGATCATCACTCCTTTGACATCAATGACAACATATGCAACAATCTCCCCCTTTGTCATTGATGGCAACACTAACCTGATATACAAGTTTTTCTCCCCCTTTGACATCAAGGGAAAAGGGCTAGTGGTCTTCCTCTATACTAGAAAAACATACAAGCTCCCCTATCTTACCTACCTTTGTTGTCTTTTTATTTTCTTGCTCCCCTAAGAAGTAGCTGCTCTCAATCCAAAACACATAGAAAAATAGTTTTATTCTCCATCTTTCTTACATATAGGCTATGTACATACAAAACTTGGTAAGATGGCCTATCTATACAAAATATCAATGCTTATCTCAATTCTATCCTCTGCCAATTTCTTGATGTAATAGAATAGCATTTAGTTATTGCTCTGCTTCAAAATTTTGTCTTGACTTCAAGAGGTCTATTCTACTTAATTCATCGATAGAATGTTCTTATATATAGCTTTCAACTAGACTAGAGAAGTGTCCTATTGTTTCTTTTTGTTGGACATATCAATGTTAGAGACAATCCTGGATTACCAAGGTGCATGACAGTCAAGGACTGTTGTCATTGATGGCAACAATGTTTAGAGCAGCAATGGTCAGATGGCAACAAAGGTAAAAAGAACTAATTTGGGTTGTGAGATTATAGTAATATCCCTCACAAGATGTGTCTATACTCATAATGATACTTATGTAAGAAGTTTTGATCCAGAAGATAACTTAGTGAAAATTTGGCTAAGTGTTGGACTGTCTCTTTCAATACACAGTGTTATAGCTTTCTGGTCTGTATCTCTCTCAGTCTGAAGTTTTTGGTCTACAGTTTTGGCATGTTATTGAGGACTCCTAGATACATCTATTTCCAAAATTTCATCATCTCATGTGTTCTGGAAGGTTGTCTACTTGTTGGCTAAGTTCAGTATAATAGAGTTCAGTCTCAAGCAGTGCACAGTACCTATTTGTTTTGCTTCACATTTCACCGCATGAAGGCATTTTGCTCTGCAGATTTGGGGATATGTTGTCAAATGTCTGAAGAGTGCTAGTTCCAAGTTTGAGGTGATTTGGAGTTCAAGATGATGAGTTGTTATCTGACAAGTGGCATGCATCTAAATTACTCTACTCCTGAAGATGACCTGATAAAGTTCACTTGGTGCGGTGCAGTCCAAAGATTGTCATGTTATCTAAGGTGTTCTATAGGTCAAGCTAACCTAGGAGAATATGTTTTATGTCTTGGCTCAGTCTGCATTGGAGTTTGAGGCCAACCTATTTGGTGTTATAAGTAAAGCAGTCCTAAAGGGAAGGTAAAAATGATATGTTGTGTTAAGTGAGATCTATTTTAGGTCCACCCCGACCTATTTTTCAATTTGAATCCTAGAGGGAGCTTGTGGTTAAGTTTGAGGCATGTTTTTGAGATGACCTAGTTGGTGTTGAAGATGAAACAGATATATAAGTGGAGATATGGTTTTGATGTCATTGATTGACAAGGTGTGTGAATAATGTGACATAGTGTGTGATGTGATGTGATTATCTGATGCTTGTATATTGAATGTCTGAATTGAGAAAGAATAGAGAAAATTGTACAATTGCAGAACAAAGCAAAATTGTGCTTCAGAACAATAAAAGAGAATTTTGTTTGTGCTTCATTGGAACTGTGATTCATGCATGTGTAGATGTAAATGCAATAGTCTCACTTCTCCTCTCTCTTTCTTATTCATTGGGCAGTGAGTCCACTTGGATAGTGAGTCCACCTGTAGTGATCATTTCTATATTACCTTAACCAATTATAATATATTGTGAGCTAACACTCACCGTGGTTTTTCCCTTTTTGGGTTTTCCACGTAAAATCCTAGTGTTCATATGTTATGGATTCTTCACTTCATGTTCTCATGCATAACTTACTTCACTGCAATTGAATATGCTAAATTGTTTAAGATGTTTTATATCTGAATGGTTTATAGAATACTGATTCACCCCCCCCCTCTCAGTTTTCTGGGTGTTCAACAATTGGTATCATAGCCAAGTCCTTTGGAAGAATCCTAACTGCTCAAGGAAGATTTTGGAGGTTGAACACATGGCATCTAGAAAGCTTCCTACTCCTCTGAATGAGTTTCCTGCTATTGAGTTTTTAGAAGATGAGTGTCTTTCTCTCAATAATGAAGAACTCAAGACTGCTCTTGAAGACCTAGAAAGGACTGAAGAAGAAATCATTGATTTGAAGAAAAATGTCAAAGAAGCAAATGAATGTATCAGAAATTTGAAAGAGCAAGTCATGAAATTTAAAGAAAGGCATAAGGAGGTTAGTGAATGATTGAGATTAGCAAATGAATCTATGAATGATCTAAAGGTGCAAGTAAAAGAAAGGAAAAGAATTGAAAATTGCCTCGATGAAGTTGTGAAAAAGAAATCTGAGGAATGCACAAGACTTGAACAAGAGGTTGTGGATCTGAAAATTGATCTGAAACAAGCATAGAGTAGAGAAGATAAATTTAGAATGAGTGCTGCCAAACTTGATAGAATGATTGCAATTCAAAAAGTTCCTGATGACAAAGAGGGATTAGGATTTGAAAAGGGTGAAAGTTCAAAACCAAATCAAGCTTCAAATGTTGAAGACAAGAAGAAAAATGATAAAGCAGAATTGGAATCAGAAGAGAAGAGCTAGAAGACCACCAGTCAGACAACCTAATGCTCAAAGGTACCCATATTTCAACAATTATTGTCACTCTTGCTTGTAAATTTGGACATACAGCAATACAATGTAGAAGCATAATGAATCAAAATGTTCTATCTTTCTCTGGTCAATGTTTTTCATGCAGGAAAGTTGGTCATAAAGCTAATGAGTGTAAAAGTCAAAGGATGAATGGTTATGACAATAGGAGGATGATTCAATCTTTCAATGGCTACTGTTTTGTACATGCAATAATTTGGGCATAAAGCTAACCAATGTAGATCCAGGATGAATAGAAGATATAATGGTCAGAGGAATGTTGTGTGTTATAATTGCAATAAGCCTAGACACTTTGCAAAGTTTTGAAAAAGCTAAAGCATGAAGAAGAATACTTCGGTAGAAAAGAAAAAACCAGTTCAAAAGGTTGATCAGGCAGAAACCAAGAAGGAGATGAGCCAGATTTGGATTAAGAAAGATGTAACAGAAGTCAAGGATGTATCTATACCAAACTCTGGTGTAGATGTTTCCTCTGGAAACTAAATTGAGAGCTTTGGCTCAGGGGACCATCAATGAAAATCTTTCCTCCCTTTGCCAAATGAGTGGTGTTGAGGCTAACACAAAGATATAACTTGAAGGTTGGTATGCTTAATCATTTGAAGAAAACTCCAATAGAAAATACTCGATTGTGAAATATTGCAGAGCAATTCAGACTGACTGTGAGTTATAGTGGAAGTGTTAGCAACTTTTTGAAGTAAAGAATTTATGACAAATCAGGTTTGATCAATAAAGGGTTATAAGCAAATTCATATGATGGAAATTCACACTGCAAACAAACACTCAAGCGAAATAGGAGATTTTGAGTAGCGCAGCAAAGAAGAGATCATTGCATTCAATGTTCTTCAAGAAGAAACCCTATCCGGAAGCATTTTCCAAGGTATTTACAATCTTCTACTCTTGATCTAAGAAACTAAGCAGTGAAAATGTTTAAACCTCAAGTGATTGATGTGTTAGATAGACCTAGACCTAAGTTTAAGAAGCATTCATTGAAATCAATGGAAACGGATCTGGATGGCACATTTTCTGATGTACCCTATGGTGTGTTATACAATGAGGATATTAGGGCTTACATTCATGTAAACATGGAAGAGTATAATCATGTCAAGTTAGGACAAGTTTGGTTCAATGAATTGACTGATGATGAATACAATCTGAAAATGAAATTCAATGCCCTAGCCAAAAAGAAGTTAGATGTATGGAACAACTTTCCTAACTTTTGCTATGAGGATGCTTGGGTAAGATATGTGTTAAGTAGGATACATGACATATTCATGTGGTTGTATGTTCCACACATAATCAACAAGGAGGCCATCAAGGCTGTAACAGGGTTACCCTCCACCAGTACTGTTCCAGCATTGAAATCTGTGAAAAATGATATGGTAATGAAGCTTACAGGGGTGAATTTTGATAAAAGGGTTTTAATAGTCAATGATATAAAAGATCCAATAGTGAAGTATACATCAATGGTGATTGGTTATAAAATCTACTTCACCAATAGAGAGAACTTTGTGTCTGCCACCAGCATTTACATTGCTTATCAAATGTTGACTATGATCTATGTGAGCTTCTCCGGCAGCAATTGTTAGATAATTTAAAGAAGACCAAGGAGTCTAAGTACCCATTCAAGTTCGGTACTCTTATAATTTGTTTACTATTTTACTTCTTGAGAGAGATACATGAATCTCAAAATGTGGTTTGGCTCAGAAATATTCTAGTGGCAACTCAGATTAGAAACCACTTGCAGAGAATTGGTGGTACTAAAGCTCAGAGTGTAGCCCTGTGGGGCTATTTCAAACTTTTCCAAGATAAAATGCAAGATAGGGTCAGAATCCCTAGGAAAGTAGTTGAGAAGTATGAAAATTATATCACCTTTATGGTAACCAAAGATGTGTGCTTGATGGAAGCTGTGGAACCTAGAACTGTATGGATCCCGAAGATGGGATATGAGGTTTTGGAAGACACTCTTGTTGGTCTAGCTAAACTGATGCTCAACAAACCTCATGACACTTCAGAAGAGAGGTTTGGGACTTTCAAGGAAAAGCCTATGAAAATTCACTTGGAGAAAAACAAGCAGTAATCACAAAAGAAAGCATAGAAGATAGTGGAAGAATCTGTAGAAAAGGCAGGATTAACTAAGGAACAATTACAATAGGTTAAAGCAAAGAGGAAAGTAGATGAAGAAGCTAGAGCTACAAAGGAACAAAAGGAGAAAGATGAAGGAAAAGGGCCTACACCCAGCACAAGAAAGTCAACAAGAACTTCATCCTCCACTACTGGTGCATCCAAGGCCTCCAGAGCCTCTGCCTCTGCTACTACTACTGTTACTACAAAGAAGAATGATGAAGCCAATGCCTCCAAACTTAAGAAAAGGAGAGTTAAAGGCAAAGCAACTAGAATAATCTATGTCAGCCATGGGGTAAATACAGAAGAGGAGGAAGAGCAAGAAGAAGAAAGAAAATTGATCCGAAAGAGAAAGAGGCCTCCTCCTGTTGTTAAAACTGAACCTACTACAGAAGAGGAAGACATCTCTGAGAAAGAGAAAGAAGCATTTATTTTCAAGAAGAGAGATAGCACTTCCATAGAACAAGGAGAGCTCTCTAATAAAGGTAAAGGAAAGGGAAAGAAGAAGAACAAGGAAAAGAAAAATAATGCTACCATGACTTTGGAAGCCATAATCAATGTATTGGTTGTGCATGGGAATCTAAAGCCTATTGCAGAAATGTATGATGACGAGGCCATCATTAAAGCTATTGCAATAAGATATTTAGATATGTTCAATAAAGCCTTGATTGAAATTACTAATGAATTGCCTGATAGTCTAGCCAGCATTTTAACTGCTAAAAGAGATGAAGCTATGGCTAAGGATACTGAAATAAAAGAAACAATTTTGAAGAAGTTCTGTCCAAGTCTCTCTAGACAAGACAAAATTAAAGTCACTCAGAGGTTAAGTAAAGATTTTAGAACAAAAAGAAGAATCAACACTCTGATGGCAGGAGACAAAAAGGAAATTGAAAATCTAATGAAAGAAACTAAAGAAATCACTCTAAGTGTACTCAATGAGCTTCAAATACCAATTGTCATAAACACTGATGGAGAGGAGCAGAATCCTGACATGGGCACTTCAAGTGCAATTCCAGATGTAGACGGTGAATAGAATCAAGGTGTGTCTCCTCCTCCGGAGAACATAGGAAATGATGAAGAAATAAGAGAACACTCTAAGGAGAGGATTGTAGAGGAAGAGGACAAGCAAAAAGAGGACATTCCAAAACAAGTTGATAACCCCTCTAGTCCAAATGACAATGTTGAATAACAAACACCTACTGGTGAAGATCCTGTTGGAAGTGTGTTATACACCTTGTATAACATTGGTATTATTTTATTCATGTAAAATAAATATTTAATTGTGGTGCTTCATGTGATGTGTTTAGCCACATTGGATATTTATTTGTATGCCATTTGTAATCATTGTATGTAACATTGGGTTAATTACTTTATTTGTAATATTTGATTAATTGGGAAAATTTAGTACTAATAATCAAGTGTGGGGTCAATGGTTTTGTAGACACATGGTTTTGGGGAAAATTGTTTTAATAAACCACATATTGTATTTGTGTGTGAGCTTATGTTTATAAAAGCAAACACATGGGTAGTTGAAGAAGGTTAGCTATTTTGGCTTGTTGGCTGGGTTTGTAGCTTCTCTTGCAGGTTGGTTGTGTGAGGGTTTGAAGCATGGCATGGGATGTGTGGTTACATGCTTGTTCACATGGATTGCAGGTAGAGAGCTTGATGTTTCAAAGGTTATCTCTGCATATATGTATTGTTGATTTATTGATGAATAATACATGAGAGATGCATGCTTTTGGAGGCTAGGTTTTTCCCTCTATGAGGGTTTTCCCAAGGTATATCTTGTGTCACCATTGATGGTATGATTGTCTATTTCTTTTGCATGTGGATTTATGGTTTATTGCACATTGAATCTCTTATTGGGTTATGAGGAATTAGTTTATATGGTTGCATATTTCCAACATGTGGTATCAAAGCTTGGTTGCCATGATTTGGGTGAAAAACCCTGTTTGATAACCCTAGCTTTGAGTGGATTTTTTGTGTAGAGTAGAATCCATGGCTTTGTAGGAAGGAATGAAGGCAATATCAGGGTTACAAGGCTGTTTGCAGACTTGAGTTGTTGCAGATCTAGGGTTTGATGGAGATTTGGCATGTGGGTTTTTGATTTGAGCACTTTGTATGAGGGTTTCAAGGGGTGAGCTTTTGTTGGAGGCCTCCTGGGCAAAAAAACAGACCCCATGGTTGAGTCCAGAAGGACTGAAAACCTATGGATCCATATAAAACATGACATATTTTGGAGTTAAAAAATTTTTTGCCATTTTTGATGCCCTAGGAGAATCTTGGAAGGAATCTTTTTGGTTCGTATCGCTCACAGGTCGTCATCAGAATATTTATAGTTGTGTAGGTACAGTCGACACAGTCGGGTACACATTTGCAGAAATATCTTAATAAAAAAAATATTTCCTATAGTTTGCAAATGTATTTATGTTTTAAAAATAAAATAAAATAAAAGGGGGGGGTCATACCCCCACCCCTGTGTAAGGTCCTGTCAAGCCTATGCCAAGCATTGACAGGCCTGTATCAGGCCTGGCCAGACCGGCAAGTATTGGCCGGCAGCCCCAGCCAACCCATAAGGGCTTTAAAACCTTTATTAATTCAAAAATCAAAAATTTCAAACCTTTTAAAAATTAAATTGTATTCAATAAGATTTGAAATCCACCACTAGTTTCGCCACCTTCGCTCAACCATAGTGCTGCTACCACCCGGCCACTGGCCAACCACCCGCCTACCACCAGAGGGCCACCAGGGCCTGGTTATATAGCCTAAGAGGGCAAAATTTTTTTCAGGGGGCATAACTTTCACCTAGCAGGTCACATTTTTGACTTCTTATAGTCGACGAAAAGCTCTTTCTGCATACTATGCAGTGGTATCAATGATTTTTCCATATTTTTCTGTTTTGACCAATTTTTGGCCTGTTGAATCCAAATGTTGCTTTTGAGCTTTGACCGGGCATAACAGGTACATACGGTATCGGATTTCAGACTTCTTATAAGCGTTGGAAAGGTATTTCTAAGAACTACACAATGGTATAGGTTTGGAGATGATATTCTAAGGTTTGTTCAATTTATATCAGTTTGAGCTTGTTTTGATCCCTTTGACTTTTGGTGATTTTGTGAGTCGATGTCAAATCAAATCTGGGATGATTTGGTGTTTGAGTCATTGCAAACTTACATGTTTATCTCTGATTATCCTTGGTTGATAGCATTACACATGTATTGTTAATTTTGCATATTGCATTGTGAGATCTGCAGGTTGTGCAGTGTTGTAGATTGTCTATGCCTACAGGTTGCATATATGACTTGGATGTGGGTTGTCTATGCCCATAGATGTTTCAGTGTTGATGCAGATTCTGATTTGTGACTTGGTTTAGACACATGCTACATTGGTTTGCTTATCATTATGAGATGTATAGAGAGATGGTATTACCTGATACATTCATGATATGGGACCCATGTTGTTGACTGCATGATACAGTTGTATGAGACTTGATGGGAGTTTGGTGCATGTACTTTTAGGTGTTGATCATGGTGTCATGGATGTTCTTTGTTTGGTTGGGACTTTGGCATGACATGATTATTTTACAGGTTCAAGTTTGGTGGTGTTGGATTGATGTTTGGTTTATAGGTTTGGTTCATCTTCTTGGTTTTGGAGATTATGGTTTACTCAACCTTTCAGGAGTTGTGTCGTTATAACGAGATTCTTTGATTGTGTTGAGGCCATGGATGATCTTCATGTAGGATATGGTTATCATGATGTCATGGATAGCTTGATTACAAGTTTTAGTGGGATCTTTTGATAGTGATGGGTTTCATGGTTTGATGTTTGATGTTGTTTCCATGTATAGCTTGGTATCACACTTCAGTAGGAGCTTTGGTAGGTTATGGTTATCTTCATGTGATTTGGAAATGTTGACATCTTGGTGCCATGGAGGACTCTTGTAGTCTTTAGTTGAGGTGTTGGTTATGCTTTGTTAGTTTTGACAGGTAATCCTTGCTTACAAGATGGTTGTATTGTGTCATGGTTTACTCTTGATACTAGTTTAGAGTGTTGGCATGATACAGGTTCACTTGAGATGGGATGTGTGCATTAGTGCAAGTGAACTTCTTTTGAGGAGATGATTAGGTCATGATGTCATGATATGTTCCTTGGTTATGCAGACATGTAGTGGGAGGTTTGACTATGATCTTAATGGTTCTCTTTGTATTGGCTACATTGATCATGTGCTTGGGAGCTTCATGATGATGTTGTTTTGCATTTGGAGTTTAGCATTGATTGATCATGATGGTACTCATGGATACTTGGAGACTTAGGTGAGGCTTGAGTTCTCTTGGATTAGAGACATGTGTTGAGATGGATACTCTTTGATGAGGATTTTAGTAGCAAGGCCAAGGAGCCTATACCTTGGTTGGACATGAGTCCAACATGGACATGTTGAGGAGATTGTTCTTGGAGAGAGCCTTTGAGGCTTGGTGCACCCTGGAGGAGCAATCTCATTCCCACTCTTGGTCCACTCAGTGGTAAATGATTTGATAGGTATGGCCACCTAATTTTCAAATGCATTCTTCATTTGTGTCTTATCTTCTCATGCTTGAGTCTTGAGCTATGGATTATGGTTGTGAGGACTTTTTTTCAAGGAATAGATGCATGGATATGATTAGTTATCTCATTATGTTTGATCCTGAGTTGTTATGAGATCATTGTATGTAATGGAGATGGTTAGTGGCTTTGGTCTTATTCCTACTTTGGGATGGTTATGAGTTTGTTCTACCTTTTGGTTTGAGAGGCTTTCATCTTGTTATTGGATGTTGTGGAGGCTTCTTGTTTATGGGTTGTAAAGGAGATCATACTTTTCACAGCTATAGCACATTAGTGTGGATAGAAGGACATGGTTATGATTTTTAGGTTGTCTCTTGATTGGTCTTATTCTTCTTATTGATATTTATGTTCACATGACATTGGAGTTGAGATGTGTATGGAGCCTTTGAGTCTCTTTGACTTTTTATGATGTGGAGGATTTGGAAGAGATGTGGACTTGAGGAGAGTTATGTTGCAGCTATTTACTTTGCTGATTTTGCATATCTATGTGTATGTTCTTTGACACTATGTGATAGAGGATTCAGCCACATCTTCTATGTGCGTGCTATTAGTGGATCTTTGGTTGCCTTGATCTATTTTCAGATTTGACATTTACTCATGCAGTGGTAGTTCTATGGTCTATATGATTCCTTTGTTGGATGTTCTCATTATACTGCAGTATGGAGGGTCTTGAGGTTTCTCTATCACATGATGTGTGTTGTTACCTTGGAGGACTTCTTTATGCAGGGTTGAGTATATGCAGGGACTTGCTATCATTGTGATTTCAGTTGGATATGTTGATGGCATGAGGTCTACTTGTTATCTTTTGTATACCTTGGTTTTGAGATATTGTTAATTGATGCATTAGCAACTAGCTGTGGTTTCTATTTCAGCTATGGTGATTGATTCTTGTCAGCTACTCGAGCCTATTTGTTACCATTGGATTTAGTGTTTGTGTATTGATATTAGTTGATGCAAGATTCTTGCTTCTATGTGATAGTTGTAGACACCCAAAAATGTCCACCTTGTCACAACATTACATCATATAGGCATCTTGTAGCATGTTTTGCCCTAAGCACCCATATCATCACCTAATTAGCACTTCCTCTAATAAATTAAATAAATCTAACATTTATTTAATTTATCCCATTCCTTCACATTATTAAATAAATAAATTTTATTTATTTATTTAATCCTCTTTCCTTTTGAATTAAATAAAATAAATCTTTTATTTTATTTTAATTTATCACTTTTATTTAATTTTAATTTATCACTTTTTTTTTATCCTCACATTCCTCATGATTTAAATAATTTAAATTATTAGCTCACCTTCCATTTCCATCTCTCAAGATGACTCAAATCATCTCTCAAGTTAACTCATTCACCTTCCATTTCTTCTCTCTTGTTGCATAATCAACTTTCTAATTTCAATACCGCTCACAAAATGGAAGTTTTATCCCTCCATCCTCTCATCTTTGAAAGGAAGCTAGGTGTGCGGAAAATGCTTCCTACACTAATCTAATGAGGAGAGGGCTATGCAAATTCAAATTATTCCTTACAACTATAGCAACATAGAACATGTAAACAAGATATTGTAGCAATACACATGAACCAGAAAGAAGACAGAAGAAGAGAGACAAAGATTTACGGTGGAAAAACCCTTATCAGGTGAAAAACCCCACACTCAGAAACCTACACAATGTATTAACAAATCTGAAAGAATGTTTACAATACACTTGCAATGCAAGCTTCAATGGTCTTTGACACTCGTATCTGGAATCAATATGGCAGCATAATAGTACATGTAAACCTGTGATACAACTCCCTCTCCAAGCACCTGTTTATATAAAGAAATACAAGGCAATATTAGACCTATCTTGGGATGGGCGTCCAACTTGGCCTCATGGCCCAAAACCCACGGCTAAGGACACTTGGTCAACATTGTATAATGTGCCTGACACTTGTCCATAGCTCCCATCCCAAAGAGGTCACCTATTTCCAAAATGGGCTATGACAGATGCTCTTACGACACTTACGACCATCATAGAATCTATCATAGTGGTTACAACTTACAGCTGTAAGAGAATCTGTCATACATAGGCTATAAATAGCATATTCTCTTACAACATGTCATAGTCCACCTTGGGGCGCCCAAATATTCCTTTTTCAAAGATGTTTCATGACACATGTCTTCATCTATCTTACAAGCTTCTATTTCTGACTCTTACATGTCATAAATCCGTCATAGGAATTTGTCATAACCCTTTCAGTCAAACATTCCCTTACACAACATGGAAGATGCCGACACATGGCAAAATGCTCCTACCACAAAGTGGGATGCCTATCTCCTCATGTGAGGAACAAATTACAAGTTGTTGAATATTCCATGTAGGATTGACACATCACCGTGCCACATCCCACAATATGACAATATGAAATTACAATTATTTACAACATAGGCAAGTAAATAATAAATACAAACATTAATAATGTAAGAAATTACAAAGGTTGAGACACCTTAATTCCCAACATTCTCCCACTTGTCGAACACCTTGTAAGAGCCAATAGAAAAACAAGATTAACTGCAATAGGCCGAGAGGCCCATAGACTCCGAACACCATCTAAACTTCTCTATGCCCACTGGCTTCGTCAATGCATCTGCAACATTCTTCAAAGTATCTACCTTCTCCAAATTTACCTTTCCATCCTCAACCATGTCTCGTACGAAGTGAAACTGAACATCAATGTGCTTTGTTCTAGCATGGAAAGTTGGATTCTTCAAAAGGCAAATTGCACTCTGACTGTCACAACTGATCGTGGTCTAACCTACATCAACAACAATATCTAAACACAATCTCTTAAGACAAATGGCTTCCTTACAAGCATGAGTTGCTTCCATATACTCAGCTTCTGTCGTGGATAAAGCAACAACAGGTTGTTGCTTACTCATCCAACTAATAGCACCACCAAATAGTGTAAACACATAAGCACTGGTGGATCTCCTGCTGTCAATGTCACCTACCCAATCTGAATCCACAAATCCATGAATATCAATAGAATGCAGAGGTCCTAAAACATTACCATGATAGCATATGGAACACTTGGAAGTACCCCTCAAATATCTGAACACTCGCTTAACTGCATCTCAATGAACTCGTCCAGGATTAGCCATAAATCGACTAAGGACTCCCACTACTTGGGTAATCTCTGGTCTTGTGCAAACCATAACACACATCAAACTGCCAACAACACTAGCATAAGGTACTCTGCTCATGTCCTCCACCTCACTAGGAGATTTTGGACAATCCTCAACAGACAACTTTGTCCCCAAAGAAATAGGAACACACAATGGTCTACACTCTGCCATGCTGAACCTGTCCAACACAGTCTTCACATACTTACTCTGGCTTAACCAAAGTTTTCTGTTGGTTTTGTCTCTTTTGATTTCCATTCCTAGAATGTACTTGGCTGCCCCTAAATCTTTCATTTCAAACTATGCTAAAAACTAAGATTTAAAATTAGAAATCATATTCTTACCCTTCCCAATGAGCAACATATCATCAACATACAATGCAACAATGAGAATATGATCACCATCAAACTTATAATACACACAGTGATCTGATTTCGATCTCACAAATCCAATTGACAACACAAAGGCATCAAACTTCAAGTACCATCTCCTAGGGGATTGCTGCAAACCATACAAAGACTTCTTAAGTTTGCAAACCAAATTTTCTTTACCTTTCATCATGTAATGCTCTAGCTATGACATGTAGATTTCTTCCTCCAAATCACCATGAAGGAAAGCTATTTTCACATCCATCTATTCTACCTCCAAGTCATAAGCTACTGCAAGAGACAATAGGAATTGAATGGATGTCATCTTTGCAATGGGAGAGAAGATCTCACCATAATCTATACCCTCCAAGTTTGTGAATACCCCTTCGCAACCAATCTAGCCTTATACTTCTCAACACTGCCATCTGCACCAAATTTCTTCTTGAACACCCATTTGCATTCAACGGGTTTCTGTCCAAGAGGCAAAGGTACCAAGTCCCAAGTTTGATTCTTTTCTAAAGAATCCATTTCATCCTCCATGGCCTCCTTCCAAGAACCTACATCTTTCATGTCCATAGCCTCTGATACAGTTCTAGGTTCATCACTGTTAGTAAGCAAATCAAAAGCACAACTAGAATCAAGCAATGTAAAACCAAACCTTTCAGGTTTCTTTGTTATCCATGTAGACCTCCTCAAGAGCTGAGATTGAGGTTCAACTTCTTCATCTAGGCTTTCAGAGCTGCTAGAGCTCTCCTTATCATCAAGTCCAACATTGTCTAAGTTTTGTTCAATCTTCTCAAGGGTGAGAGGAAACTGAACAACATCCTCTTTCTTTTCTTTTTCTTCTAGCTATAAAACAATGGAAGAAGGTCTAAGCTCTCTGAAGATGACACTTCTGCTATACAACACTTTTTCAGCCATAGGGTCCCAAAGCTTGTATCCTTTCACACTAACACCATAGCCAATGAATATACACTTAACAACCTTGTTCTCCAATTTTAACCGCTTCTCCCTAGGCACATGTGCATATGCCTCACAACCAAAAACACGAAGATGCCTTATTGAAGGCTTTCTACCAGACCACACCTCCATGGGTGTCTTTCCAACAAGAGCTGATGTAGGAGATCCATTAACAAGATAGCAAGTAGTGGCAACAGCTTCAACCCAAAACTTTTGTTCTAGGCCAGCTCCACTAAGCATACTCCTAGCCTTCTCCATTAGTGTTTTGTTCATCCTTTCTGCAACTCCATTTTGTTGCGGGGTGTATGGAGTTGTCTTATGTCTTTCAATCTCAAGTTCCTTGCAATATTTATCAAATTCTGTAGAACAGAACTCACCATCGTTGTCAGTTCTCAAACACTTAATCTTTTTACCAGTCTGATTTTCAGCAAAGGCCTTAAACTCCTTAAACTTACTATAGACTTTAGATTTGCTTCTAAGAAAATAAATCCATCTCCTTCTACTGTAGTCATCTACGAAAGATACAAAATATACAGATTTTGATAACAAAGGAACATTAATAGGACCAAATACATCAGAATAAATAAGGTCCAACACACCAGAAGACTTGTGAGAACTCGAACAAAACTGAACACGACTTTGCTTTCCATAAATGTAATGTTTGCAAAAGTTGAACTCAAGATTACAATCATCTAACCCCTCAATGAGGTTTTTTATTTTTCAGGGTATGCAGACCCTTCTCACCAATGTGGCCAAATCTCTTATGCCATAACATTGTCTTTTTAGAAAGAAGTTTAATTTCCAAGGCATGATTACAATCATCAAAACTAGAAACAATAGATCTCTTAACTGCTCGTTCAGATGGTGGGGATGAAGTGATTGCTACCCTCTTCTTTGAATCAGAAGAACTATTACATTGTGAAATGCATGCCTCCAGTTAAAATAGAGTACCTCTCCTAGTACCCTTAGCAAGCACCATAGCTCCTCTAGTCATCTTTCATCCTTCTTTTGAAAAGACAACCTGCACACCTACATCATTCAAACTACTTACAGAAAGTAGGTTCCATGCTAAGCCTGGGATATGCATAACCCCAGAAATCCCCTTCACTCGACCATCAGGAAATCGAATAGAGACTCTTCCACGACCAACAATCTTTAGATGAGAGTCGTCACCCAAGTACACCTTTCCACCATCAAACTCCTCATACTTAGTAAACCAGTCTCGATGCAAGGTCATGTGGAATGATGCACCAAAGTCAATTAGCCACACATCATCATATGCATGGGTTGCCAAGGCTGCGATGAAAGCATCACCATCATCTTGTGATTTGTCAGAATCTGAGTCAGGAGCTTTCTTCTTCTTTTTCTTCTCCTCTTTGCATTCCTTTTGGAAATGCCTAGTTTTACTGCAGTTCCAACAAAGAGCCTTGGACTTTCTAGGAGATTTCAATCTCCCACAGGATTTAGATCTACCCTTTTCACCTTTCTTGTCCTTCTTCCCTTTCTCTTTGGGTCTTCCATGAACCGCAAGAGCCTCTTTGGCTACATCAAAAGACTTTCTCTGCATCTCTTTAGATAACAAAACAGATACCACATCTTCCATCTTAAAGGTGGTAGTGGTGCTTATGATAGCCATGACAAGATGATTCCATGAATCTAGCAGAGAACAAAGTAGGGTCATGCATCGATCCTCCTCCTCCATTTTCACACCAATAGATGTCAACTGTGCAACCAACATGTTAAAAGCATTCATATGTTTGGAAATGGATCCTCTATCCTCTGTTCAAAGAGATTACAACTTCTTTTGCAGAAAAATTTTATTAACCAGGGATTTGGCTTGATACACATCTCCCAACTTCTTCCAAAGAAAGGTTGCAGTTTTCTCCTCATGGACATTTAACAACATAGAATCAACAAGACTAAGTCTTATGAGACCCTTAGCCTTCTGATCCTTGAGATCCCAATCATCTTGTTGCATTGCAGCTGGTTTAGTTTTGGTAATAGCTTCCCAAAGGTCTCGGTCAACAAGCATGTCTTCCATCTTGTGCTTCCACAGCTCGAAATTAGTGCCATTGAATTTCTCCACTTCCATTCTTCCGGATGTGCTTGCCATCTCCTTGCTATAATAGAAATCAAAATACTCTACACAAACTCCCACTCAACTTAAGATCAGCTCAAAAAACCCTTACCCAATAGCTAAGACCAAAACTGACCAGGCTCTGATACCAACTGAAAGGAAGCTAGGTGTGAGGAAAACGCTTCCTACACTAATCTAATGAGGAGAGGGCTATGTAAATTCAAATTATTCCTTACAACTACAGAAACATAGAACATATAAATGAGATATTGTAGCAATACACATGAACCAAAAAGAAGAAAGAAGAAGAGAGACCAAAATTTACTGTGGGGAAAACCCTTATCGGGTGAAAAACCCTACACTCAGAAACCTACACAATGTATTAACAAATCTGAAAGAATGTTTACAATACACTTGCAATGCAAGATTCAATGGTCTTCAACACTCATATCTGGAGTCAATCTGGCAGCATAATAGTACCTGTAAACCTTTGATACAACTCCCTCTCCAAGCACCTATTTATATAGAGAAATACAAGGCAATATTGGACCTATCTTGGGATGGGTGTCCAACTTGGCCTCATAGCCCAAAACACACACCTAAGGACACTTGGTCAACATTGTAGAATGTTCTTGACACTTGTCCATAACTCCCATCCCAAAGAGGTCACCTATTTCCAAAATGGGCTATGACAGATGCTCTTACGACACTTATGAGAGTCATAGAATCTGTCATAGCGGTTACAACTTACAGCCATAAGAGAATCTGTCATACACAGGCTATAAATAGCATATTCTCTTACAACATGTCATAGTCCACCTTGGGGTGCCCAAATATGTTTTTTTCAAAGATGCTTAATGACACATGTCTTCACCTATCTTACAAGCTTCTATTTCTGACTCTTACATGTCATAAATCCATCATAACCGTTTCGGTCAAACATTCCCTTACACAACATGGAAGATGCCGACACATGGAAAAATGCTCCTACCACAAAGTGGGATGCCTATCTCCTCATGTGAGGACAAAATTGCAAGTTGTCATATTCCGTGTAGGATTGACACATCACCGTGCCACATCCCACAATATGACAATATGGAATTTACAAATATTTACAACATAGGCAATTAAATAATAAATACAAACATTAATAATGTAAGGAATTACCAAGGTTGAGACACCTTAATTCCCAACAATCTTTGTCTATAAATTAACCCACAACCAAGCCATTTGCATGGATGAGCTTTCAAGTACCATTACTCTGTCAAAATATCTCCTCAATCTTTCATCCATCATCTATCTATCTTGCATCCATCCACATCATTCAAACAACCAAACATGAATGCATCGATCATTCAAGGCATCTGAGGTATTTGAAAGGTTTTGGTCAAAGGTATTGCATATTATTGTTTTATCTTTCATTTGTCCGATATTTTTGGTTACAACAGTTTAGTGTGGCATCTCTTTGGTGGATCTTATTCTTCATGAGTCTAGATGGAGGATGAGGAGATTCTTGTTTGAGATTATAGACACCTTGATTATTGTTGTTGGTATCTTGGAGCACATGGAGCACATGGATGGTTATATGGTACATGTTGGGCACACATGATGGTTTCCCTTGATGTTTTGAGTTTACATGTTGATCCCTTATGCAATGTATACAACAAGTGGGAGAATGTTGGAAGTGTGATGTACACCTTGCATAACATTGGTATTATTTTATTTGGTGCAGTCATGATAGGAGGGTTCACAGAATGAACTGTTTGGACCATGCAGTAAGACTAAATACAATGGAAATAACTCAAGGAAATGAAACAAATGTAGATTCAGTCATTTAGTATATCAAAGAATTCAAATACAATCTGGCCGGCAACATGCGGGCTTACAACTAGGCTCAAAGGCCTAACATACATGTACAAGATAAAGGTTTGAAGATCCTTCGCACAAAATCTTAACTAAGGATTATGAATCAATTGCTAACTGCTTTCTTAAAGATCTATTACATCAATATATATCATCTCTGGACCAATAGATTCCTCCGCGTCAGCTAAGGAAGGTCACAAACTCCAATGAAGAGTCGTAATGTGTTCACAGATAGATAAGACTTAAATGCATATAACACTTCCGCAAATGAATGGAATAATGTGTGGACCCTCAGGGGGCTCAACCATGAACCAAAGGACATTGAATGATGTGTCATTAAGATCTGCAAGTCAAGGAATGATCCACAAGCCTTCTCCTTTAGCTGATTATCTGAGGCTGTCAAGATGCTCTACTCTGAGAAAATATTTGATCTTCTAATAGCGATATCTTTCTGGTAACTGATCCAAATGCTCTGAATTCTTGATATGATGTAGATGAATGAATGTAGGTGTTAAGTTCAGATCAGCAAGATGTGAAATGCCAATACTGGACCACAAGCTAAAATTGCTTCTGACTGAACTGCCTGAACTAAACTAGAAAATGAAAGAACTGAAATGCAAACAAACTGAAATACAAATGTTTTTGGTTGATGCAAGATTTCTCTTGAACCAGGGATGCTCCTACATCAGACATCTAGGGTTATTGAAAAAGTGAGTCCCTCACTTTACTGGGGCTAGGGGAGAACCAAGACGGTCCACCTCAGCCTAAGAAATCCACAATGAATCTTCTTCTAGTCTTTGTTTCCTCTTCGCAAGGTATTCCTTGTATTGTCTTCCTCTAGTGCTGCGTCCAACTCTGCCATCCAAAATGTATTCAATCCGGTCCAGTGCTTTGTGTGGTAACTGCTTCTTCAAGTCTTCTTCCATGCTGTCACTGAACTCTGCTTCCTGATACTGATATAGATCTACAATGTTGAAAATAGGTGATATATCCAATGTCTCCAGTAGCTCTACTTCATATGCATTTCTTGAATCAAATTTTCTAAGTATCTTACAAGGTCCAAAATTTTTCATCTTCAACTTGTTATAAGTCCCAACTAGAAATCTTTCTTTTCTCAAGTACACCATGACTTCATCTCTGACTTCAAATTCCTTATGTCTTCTCTTCTCATCTGCCTTTTCCTTATACTTACTATTCATATCCTCCAAATGCTTCTTCACCTGATTATGTATTGTCTTCATATGATCTACAAATTCTTTTGCTTCTACACTTCTCTTTTCCTCTGTACTGATGTCTCTCAATTCTACAACTCCTCTAGGATTCACTCTGATAACAATCTCAAAAGGTATTCTTCTAGTACTCCTGTTTACTGAATTATTGTATGCAAACTCTGCTTGTGAAAGAATCAAATCCCAACTTCCGGTCTTTTCTCCAACCAAACATCTCAACAAGTTTCCCAAACTCCTATTCACTACCTCTGTCTATCCTTCTGTCTGTGGATGAAAATTTGAACTGAACTTCAAATCTGTCTTCATCTTCTTCCAAAGTGTCCTCCAAAAGTATCCAACAAACTTTGTATCTCTATCTAAAACTATACTCTTAGGTAATCCATGCAATCTCACAATCTCCTTGAAAAATAGGTCAACTACATGTACTGCATCAGTTGTCTTCTTACAAGGTATGAAATGAGCCATCTTTGAAAATCTGTCAACCACTACAAATATTGAATCATGTCCTCTCTGTGTCTTCGGTAATCCCATTACAAAATCCATGCTTATGTCTTCCCAAGGTCTCTCCAATATTATCAAAGGTTTATACAATCTAGTGTTATGACTACTCCCTTTTGCAACTTGACAAACTCTACAACTTTGCACAAATCTCTAAACATCCTTATGTATCTTAGGCCAAAAGTAGCTTTCACTCACCAAAGCCACTATCTTATCAATGCAAAAATGTCCTGCCAATCCACCACTATGCTTCTCCTTGATCAAATTATCTTGCATTGAACTTCTAGGTATGCACAACTGACTTCCTTTGAACAACATATCTTCTTGAATGAAATAGTCTAACCACTTACTTCTATCTGTTACAATAGGTTCTGTTAGTAATAATTTATATTTGGGGTTTCAAGTCAGGATCTCTTCCCAAAAAATCTAAAATTTCTGTGTCTTTCGGCCTCTGCAGTGCTAAAAATGCCAAAAAATTAGATTGGTGCGGGTCAAAATATGTAGTGGCAAGTCAGAAATCTCCATCGACCCTTTAAAATGTTAAAAAATGGGTCTCATGTGTTTCAGACGCGTATCGGGCTACATTTTCAGTGTCCTTAAATGTTTCTGGCAGTGGCTGTGAGGGTTTCAAGTTTCAAATGCCGCGGGATCCACCATGTGTCATGCCCCTCTTTAGGCCGCATTTTTGTTTCTAACGGGTAACTTTATCGCGGAGCTTGCCACGTGGCAGAAACTTTTTCTCTTGTGTTTTAAGTTGCTTCCCGCGGGTGGCTCCACGTGTTAACAACCGAGACACTCCTTAAAAGTTTCAGTCTGAGCGCGGAGGGCACCACATGTCGGCTTTCGCCGAAGTTTCAACGTAGTTTCTTTTAGTGTTTCATAAGTGCCGCAGAATGCTCTAGGTGGCGGCGTCCGCCGGTGTTTCTAAATGACCCTAAAAGTTTCATAAGTCTCCGCCAAAGGCTTCGAAGACCCTTTAAGTGTTTCTTTCATGCTTCAAGTAGCTCAGAACCCTGCGGACAATGCCAAGTGTCGGGCTCTGCCCATGTTTCTAAAGTTTCTAAAAAGTTTCAAAGAGGGGCCTTAAAGTTTCTAAGTGTTTCAAGGTGGGTCCCAGTTAACAGTTGTTGCTGTGGATGTTGCCAAGTGGCAACCTCCGCCTGTGTTTCAGATGCCCCTTTCAAAAGTTTCAAAGTGGCGGAAGGCGCCAAGTGTCACGAGCGGGGGCAGTTTCTTTTTGTTTCAGCGGGAGCGCGGACAGCACCGTGTGTCCCTTGTGGTTGCTGCGGGAGCCGACACGTGTCGACGTCCGCGTTAGTTTCTGTTTGCTTCAATGTGTGGCAAAATGATGGTGCGAACCTTTCAAAGTTTCTAAGTTGCTGCGGAAGCTGACAGGTGTCAGCTTCCGCGTAAGTTTCTTTTTGTCTCCTACAAAGCAAGTAATGGCAGGGTGGGTCCCAGTAAAGCAGTTGCTACTGCGGATGTTGCCAAGTAGCAGCATCCACGTGAGGTTTCAAGAGCCCCCTTATAAAGTTTCAAATGTGTCGGAAAGTGCCACATGTCGCTTGCAGAGGAATGGTTCAAAAGTTTTAGCTGTGCGCATGGAGGGCGCCAAGTGTCGCCTGTGTTTCATAGGAGTTTCTATTGTTTCAAGAGAGAGCCGCGGGTTGTGACATGTGTCACTTGCAGAAGCCACTTTGGTATTATTTCCTAGTGTTTCTTAAGTGTTGCAGGTGGTGCCAAGTGTCGGCACCCGCGTGAGTCCCAATATTGTTTCAAAAGTGTTTCTCAACAGTGGTACGGGAGGTGACATGTGTCGGCACCCACATGAGCTTCAAGGAGGGTCTTTATGTTTCAGAGATATTGTGGAGGCCGCCACATGTCCCTTTCTCAAAAGTTTCAAGGAGAGTCTCTAATGTTTCAAGGGTACTGCGGAGCTTGCCACGTGGTGGCTTCCGCGTGAGGTTCTGGCAGTAGACTCTTGGCGGGAGAAAATTAAGGAGAAGGAAGCGGAAGGGTCAACGATAGAAACTGCAAGTGCCTACATGGCACAATTTCACTAGCCAGCGACTCTTCAATAGTTTTTGGGGCCGTTGGATCTCAGCGACTGGTAGACATGATCAACGGCCACGTTTTGATCTTGCAGCAATGGGTTTTTCCCGTGTTTCTGTGGCTGTTTTTGGC
Organism: Cunninghamia lanceolata; assembly: GCA_027924645.1. Classification (NCBI taxonomy): domain Eukaryota; kingdom Viridiplantae; phylum Streptophyta; class Pinopsida; order Cupressales; family Cupressaceae; genus Cunninghamia; species Cunninghamia lanceolata. The sequence goes on along the minus strand of BSBN01000286.1, from coordinate 687,256 downwards.
GGGAGAAACTTCTGAGGTGTGCCATTGCTATGCTCTGGGGCCTGCGGGTTGGTGAAACTTTAATGGCATATTGTGCAGGGAGGTATGGGTCGTATTGATAGCTCAACCACCGGTTTTATGAAGAAAATCTTCAGGCGGCGGCACATCTCCCAATTCTACTTGTTCCCTCCTTGTCCCTCTACTGCATTAACTCTTTTGAGTGCCATTTTTCTGTACTATGTATTTGGCAATTTTTTAGTCAACCATGTAATTAATGCTGAGTGCACCTTCCTCGCTATATATAAGGGACTGTGTGACTTATTTTTATGGTTGTTGAAAACTGGACATTTTGGCTCTGTAATAAGATATAACTGGTTTTGGTTGCTCTGTACAAGAGGTCTTGTGAGTTTATGTATCTCTTGTTGTATGTCTCATGCATGAATCTACTGATTTCATGATTAATTTTATATGAATAATGCTGTATTTGCATGTGTTTTGTTAATTCTTTCTCCAGTATTGCATGTGTCCTTCTTTTGAATCTAGATATCTAAGGGGTGTCTGGTATTCTAGAATATGGAATTCCTGTATTGAATGCTTGATCTTTCAACTTCTACTCAAAGGGTAGATTAAAGTGTTTTCAGATTGAGTATTAGGAAGGGTATACTGCAATAGGGATGCCATAAGTAGAGATAACTTAACACTCTGTATTGGGAGGTATCTGTAAGGCAGGTATCACACAAATCCCCTTGAAATCCAATTTCATTGCATTCATGCTGATCATTCACAGGTGTATGTCTACCAACTCCAGGCCCTGGATAGGCCCCAATCTAGCTTTGTGTCAAGGTTATACACCAGGTCCAGCTTTGCATCCAAACATCAAATCAAATCATTTCATAACTTCAACCTGTTAGTTGTAGGAGTAGGATTAGGAAACCCCCTGCATACTCTCATACCCAACCAGACATATATGTCCAAGAATGTTGCCAATCTTGTGATCTATCATACAGATCTTGGTCCACACATGAGAGTATTCTGCCTATTATTGTAAAGCTAAATCATTGTGTTATTGGTCTAGTCAAGGTTATATCTTTAGTTATAGGGATACCCCCTTGGTGCGGCAGAACCAGAAGTGAAGGGGAGGCAGCTCACGTAACCTCCCGTAATCTGTTGGCCGAATCCGCCCATGCATTGGAACTAGCAAACCCTCTGCAGATTTGGTAACCAACAGATTTTGGCGACTCTACTGGGGATAGAGAGAGTCAAGTAATTTGAAGGCTGGGAAATCTAGTTTCTAGTGAAGTTGTTGCAGCAAAATTAAGTAACCATATGGTGGTCTGCTGGCGTGGTGAATCCAGAAAATACATGTGCCTTGTTGAATTTTTGTCCTCTCTGTGAGAGGTGGCAACTCTGTTGAAAGAACCTATCAGTGCGGCAACATATTTCTAGGTATTTCATCTTTTAAAAATGTTGAGTTTAGAATAGCAAACCTGCTTGTGCTCTCAAAGAAGACCATTTGTTATTCAAAGATATAAAGCCCTAGATTTCACAGGGATATATGGTTACCCAAATGTTATTCCCAATAAAATTAGAAGGTGTTTGCCAAAATATAGTGGATTAGATTCTGAATCAGCAAACAAACATCTGCAAGGATTTTGTAATTTAATAGAAGATTATGAGGTAGAGGATGAAGATGCTGTAATGAGACTCTTTGTTCAGTCATTAGAAGATGATGCTAGGATATGGTTTTCAGACCTGCCTGTTTGTTCAGTTTCTTCATGGATAGATTTAGAAGTTGCATTCCTAGGGCAATTTGGTGAAAGATTTGATGTGGCCTCATGGATCATACATTTTATGAATATCCAAAGGGAAGATGAGGAATTGGTTCCAGCCTTTAATTTAAGGTTTATTAAGTTGCTCAGGCAGATCCCTAAATATATGAGACCCAATAATGCATTATGCTTGACAATTTATTTGGCTGCATTTGATGAAGAAATGAGTTATCTGTTGAGAGATAAAGAACCAGTCACACTTCACTAGGCTTTCCAATTTGCTATGGACATAGAAAATAATGAGAAATATGGAATGCCAGTAGGTTTCATGGCTGCAAGTTGTCAAAGCAGTTATCAAAGTGAATATATTTCAGCTCTCCCGGTATGTGCATTGAAAGATGATTGTGTAGAGGGAAATATATTTCAAAATAATGTGTGCAGCCATGATGTGATACATGAAGGAAATGTTATAGAAAATGTAGGTACCTTCTATAATGATGTGAACAAAGATTTTTGTATACCTCTAGAGGAAAAGCCTGCAGATGCAAGATGCTCTCCAAATGATGAAATGAAAGATATACATGAAGTTGCATCCTATAGTGATAGGCATATCCCAGTTATTCATGATTATTTATATGAGATGGATATGCAGAGCTTCACTCTGAATATAGAAAGCATTGTTTCAAGGGATGACAGTGAATGTATTAGTGATTGTCAGCATTTAAATGCATGTATGAGCCTTTCAGATGATGAAATATATTTGGATGCTGAATATGAATGTTTCCTTGAAGTTCCTGACCATTTTCACAATGCAAAGGTTGAAAAATTTGCTTTTGGGTATCAGTGCATTGGTGAAGAGGAAAGACAGGGTCACTATTCAGAGGTGAATGGGCAGATTGCAGATGTGTGTGCTCCTACAGTTGGTGATAGTGTTGGTTGCATGGGTAACTACAAAGTTTTTGATGAAGGGCTGCACTTTGAGCTTTTTATGCCTTCTCTTGAAATATTTCAGGTAGACCTTAGTGATAAAACTGCTGAGCATGATGATGACGGATATCTGTATGCTTATAAAGATAAATTTGATTATGAGATGTTGCTTGTACCTGAATATTGCATGTTTGATATAGAGGAGCTCTTATTTTTTGAAGAAGGGCAAAATTCTGATGTGGATTCATTTGTTTCATGTGAGTCTGTCATTTTTCCAAGCAACATCAGTGACTCATATGATGATGACATTCTACAACTTATGATAATGTATGCTGATGAAGCTAGTTGTAGAATTGTTAAAGAAAGAAAAATGGGCAGTAGCACAAATAATTGCAAAGAGGGTTGCTATAAGTGGTTAAATGCTTTTAGGCTTCATTTGAAGAAATCAAAAGAAAATCAGGTGTTTGACAAAGGAAAATTATGGTTTTTCCTTTTTGGTGGCCCGGGGCCACCATGTTTATTTTGAAATAATGTGTTTGGTGGTGCAGATTGGTGCAAGTTTGACTCTGTGCCTAATGGATAAGGGACCGGTCTGCATCCCAGAGATCTGAAGTTCTCGCCATGCCTACAAGAGGCATGCATCCCCAATCAGAGCCACTGTTAGTAATAATTTATGTTTGGGGTTTCAAGTCAGGATCTCTTTCCAAAAAATCCAAAATTTCTGTGTCTTTCGGCCTCTGCAGTGCTAAAAATGTCAAAAAATCAGATTGGTGCGGGTCAAAATATGCAGTGGCGGGTCAGAAATCTCCATCGACCCTTTAAAATGTTAAAAATGGGTCTCATGTGTTTCAGACGCGTATCGGGCTACATTTTCAGTGTCCTTAAATGTTTCTGGCAGTGGCTGTGAGGGTTTCAAGTTTCAAACACCGCGGGATCTGCCATGTGTCATGCCCCTCTTTAGGCCGCATTTTTGTTTCTAACGGGTAATTTTATCGTGGAGCTTGCCACGTGGCAGAAACTTTTTCTCTTGTGTTTTAATTTCCTTCCCGCGGGTGGCTCCACGTGTCAACAACTGAGACACTCCTTAAAAGTTTCAGTCTGAGCATGAAGGGTGCCACATGTTAGCTTCTGCCGAAGTTTCAACGCAGTTTCTTTTAGTGTTTCATAAGTGCCGCGGAATGCTCCAGGTGGCGGCATCCGCCGGTGTTTCTAAATGACCCTAAAAGTTTCATAAGTCTCTACCAAAGGCTTCGAAGACCCTTTAAGTGTTTCTTTCATGCTTCAAGTAGCTTGGAGCCCCGCGGACAATGCCAAGTGTCGAGCTCTGCCCATGTTTCTAAAAGTTTCTAAAAAGTTTCAAAGAGGGGCCTTAAAGTTTCTGAGTGTTTTGAGGTGGGTCCCAGTTAACAGTTGTTGCCACAGATGTTGCCAAGTGGCAACCTCCACCTGTGTTTCAGATGCCCCTTTCAAAAGTTTCAAAGTGGCAGAAGGCACCAAGTGTCATGAGCGGGGGCAGTTTCTTTTTGTTTCAGTGGGAGCGCGGACAGCACCGTGTGTCCCTTGTGGTTGCTATGGGAGCCGGCACGTGTCAACCTCCGCGTTAGTTTCTGTTTGCTTCAATGTGTGGCAAAACGATGGTGGGACCCTTTCAAAGTTTCTAAGTTGCTGCGGAAGCTGACAGGTGTCAGCTTCCACGTAAGTTTCTTTTTGTCTCCTGCAAAGCAAGTAATGGTAGGGTGGGTCTCAGTAAAGCAGTTGCTACTACGGATGTTTCCAAGTGGTGGCCTCCACATGAGGTTTCAAGAGCCCCCTTATAAAGTTTCAAATGTGTCGGAAAGTGCCACATTTCACTTGCAGAGGAATGGTTCAAAAGTTTCAGCTGTGCACACAGAGGGCGCCAAGTGTCGGCTTCCGCCTATGTTTCATAGGAGTTTCAAATGTTTCAAGAGAGAGCCGTGGGTTGTGACATGTGTCACCTATGGAAGCCACTTTGGTATTATTTCCTAGTGTTTCTTAAGTGTTGCGGGCGGTGCCAAGTGTCGGCACCCGCGTGAGTCCCAATATTGTTTCAAAAGTGTTTCTCAAGAGTGGTGTGGGAGGCAACATATGTCGGCACCCGCATAAGCTTCAAGGAGGGTCTTTATGTTTCAGAGATACTGTGGAGGCCGCCACATGTCCCTTTCTCAAAAGTTTCAAGGAGAGTCTCTAATGTTTCAAGGGTACTACAAAGCTTGCCACGTGGTGGCTTCCACGTGAGGTTCTGGCAGTAGACTCTTGGCGAGAGAAAATTAAGGAGAAGGAAGCGGAAGGGTCAACAATAGAAACTGCAAGTGCCTACGTGGCACAATTTCACTGGCCAGCGACTCTTCAACAGTTTTTGGGGCCGTTGGATCTCAGAGACTGGTAGACATGATCAACGGCCACGTTTTGATCTTGCAGCGATGGGTTTTTCCCGCATTTCTACGGCCGTTTTTGGCGGGAGAAACTTCTGAGGTGTGCCATGGCTATGCTCTGGGGCCTGCGGGTTGGTGAAACTTTAATGGCATATCGTGCAGGGAGGTATGGGTTGTATTGATAGCTCAACCACCGGTTTTATGAAGAAAATCTTCAGGTGGTGGCACATCTCCTGATTCTACCTGTTCCCTCCTCCTTGTCCCTCTGCTGCATTAACTCTTTTGAGCACCATTTTTTTGTACTATGTATCTGGCAATTTTTTAGTCAACCATGTAATTAATGGTGAGTGCACCTTCCTTGCTGTATATAAGGGACTGTGTGACTCATTTTTATGGTTGTTGAAAACTAGACATTTTGGCTCTGTAATAAGATATAACTGGTTTTGGTTGCTCTGTACAGGAGGTCTTGTGAGTTTATGTATCTCTTGTTGTATGTCTCATGCATGAATCTACTGATTTCGTGATTGATTTTATATGAATAATGCTATATTTGCATGTGTTTTGTTAATCTTGTCTCCAGTATTGCATGTGTCCTTTTGAATCTAGATATCTAAGGGGTGTCTAGTATTCTAGAATATGGAATTCCTATATTGAATGCTTGATCTTTCAACTTCTGCTCAAAGGGTAGATTAAAGTGTTTTCAGATTGAGTATTGGGAAGGGTATACTGCAATAGGGATGCCATAAGTAGAGATAACTTAACACTCTATATTGGGAGGCATCTGTAAGGCAGGTATCACACAAATCCCCTTGAAATCTAGTTTCATTGCATTCATGTTGATCATTCACAGGTGTATGTCTACCGACTCCAAGCCCTGGATAGGCACCAATCTAGCTCTGTGTCGAGGTGATACACCAGGTCCAGGTTTGCATCCAAACATCAAATCAAATCATTTCATAACTTCAACCTGTTAGTTGTAGGAGTGGGATTAGGAACCCCCTGCATACTCTCATACCCAACCAGACATATATGTCCAAGAATGTTGCCAACCTTGTGATCTATCATACAGATCTTGGTCCACACATGAGAGTATTCTGCCTGTTATTGTAAAGCTAAATCATTGTGTTATTGGTCTATTCAAGGTTATATCTTTAGTTATAGGGATACCCCCCTTGGTGCGGCAGAACCAGAAGTGAAGGGGAGACAGCTCACGCAACCTCCTGTAATTTGTTGGCCGAATCCACCCATGCATTGGAACTGGCAAACCCTCTGTAGATTTGGTAACCAACAGGTTCCTTACATGCTCTCTAAGGTTATGCAAAATTAGTGTCTCCCTCATACATGTTCTTCAATTCATCAAAACCCAACACTTCAAATCTCATCTCTATCAACAAGTTTCTCCTCCTACTTAATGCATCAACAACTTTGTTTGATTTTCCACTCCTATGCTTCAACACAAAAGTATAACTCTATATGAACTCTACCCATCTCATATGTCTTTGATTCAACTTACCTTGACTATTCAAATAGTGCAAAGCTTGATGATCTATATACAACACAAACTGCTTAGGCAACAAGTAATGTCTCCACTTCTTCAAGGCTTGAATTATTGCATAAAACTCTGAATCATAAACTGAATATCTCTTCCTTGCATCATTCAACTTCTCACTAAAATATGCTATAGGTATACCTTCTTGACTTAACATTGCTCCAATTGCATTTCCACTTCCATCACAATCAACATGAAATACCTTATTGAATTCTGATAATGCCAAAACATGTTGCTCTGTCACTTTCTGTTTCAACAACTCAAAACTTTTATCTGCTCCAGATGTCCACTTGAAATCCTTTATGTCACCTCTCTATTGGAAACAAGGCAGATAACTGAGAGGGGGGGTGAATCAGTTATCTCAAAATTTCTTTAACTTTTTTCTTTTGTTATCTTAATAATCAGTGCAGCATCAAATCGTATAAACATATAAGAACAGAAATAAAATCAACACACATAACACAAGGATTTTTATATGGAAAACCCTATTAAGAAAAAAACCATGGGGTGACTAACCCAAGATTGTATTCTTTGTTAAAATAATAAGTACAAAATGGCATTTGCCAATTAGGGCTCACTACCCAAGCACACTTCTCACAAGAGGCACACTGCCTACAAGAGACTCACTATCTACAAAACTTATAGAAGGTAATCAGGTGTTTAAACTAATGAGAGGCATCTACAAATGCTAGAATTTAGTTCCAGTTAGGCACAATACACTGATCTGATGCACTTCATTCTTCCTCTATTTTGGTGTTGTTGCTCTGTCCCATACTGGACTTGAATTGCTACTTTCACACTTATCCCTACTTTTCTTCACACTTTATTTCATCCCTACTTCACACCACACACCTACATACTAGAATCCATCTAGTATTTATATCTACATGAAGGATTTCATCAACTTTCTAGTCGGCAACAAGAATACTCAATATATTTACAAGTTACTGATCTGTCAGCTAAATCCATGCTTGATTTGTGATGCGTATCAAAAACATAGACATAGAAGTCATCAATCATGTCGGCCAACAATGTATGATCCCACAAATTTCTTGATCAACTTCATTTACTCATTCGGATTGAAGTCTGATACTCTGCCGGTTAGTTCTTTCTCTGTCTGCTCTGCCTATCTGGAACCCAACACTCAGATGCTCATATCTTTTTCATGCTTTATCACCAGAGGCTAAATCTATGGAATATAGTAGTCATGATACCCCTCTTGACTTATCCAAGTCCACAACTTTCTAAGTTACACCATCTGAGAGATCCAGACCTAATTGTCAGACCTTGTTGCATACTCTGTTCTTGTTCACCAGACCAAAACAATCTCTAATCTAACTTCTGATATAGGCATACTATGTACTACGGATGTGTGGGATAGACTTTGTTGCCATCAATGACAACACTCATGAAGCCACACAGTGTCTCTTGCGAACAATCTCCCCCTTTGGCATTGATGGCAACACTTAGTGAAAAATGGCTACGTGTCGCGGTAAACTCTCCCTTGGCTGATGCTCTATCTTTTGCACTATTTTACTGGAGCTGCCCCTAAGCTAGATTCCACATTTTTCACTACTCCTCACTCCCCCTTTGACATCAATGGCAAAGGGCAGAATCTGCACACCAAAATTTGTAAAACTTAACCTATACATAGCCGCATAAGTATATATATATATATATATATATATATATATGTTATACTTACATATACTTAAGTATATCCACAAAAGTGGCCTTCAACTGTACAAATTCTGTGGCCCAACTCTGCTTCATTCTATCCAAAATGGAGATGTGACCACTCAACAAAAATGCATATACTCTACCCTTCTTAAATCTGCCAGATCACTAGTCCGGGCTGTGGTTTGAGCATCTGTCAAGGCCTCATGCATTACCTCTAACTTAGGGATAATTATCCCTTTGAGTTCACTCATTCTGTTTATTATATCCTTCTTTTCTTTGTTCAACCTCTTTATCTCATTTATGATGACAATGGCCTAGCATTCTTGATTCATTAAAGATGTAGTAAGGGGATCAAAATTCTGAGATAAACTTGATAGTTTACCTTCTTGTTCTTTCACTTTCTTTTTAATATCCTCTGTCACTTTGGGCCAAGATAGACAAAATTTGTACATATCCCCACCATCTTTAAGAGCATTTTCAAGGCTCTTAATTCCAATGTATAGGGTCCTCCTATCATTAGTAATCAGTCCTTATACGTCAGTGAATCTTTTTTCCCAAAAACTCCTTCCAGACCTTTGCTTCTACCGATTTCTCTAAAGATTCAAAATGAGTGCTAATAGAATTTAACAGAGATTTCAAGTTAACCAGATGGAGAGGCCGAAGGATCCTTTTGAAATGATGGCATGATCTTCTCTAGCATTCTGAATACAATCTCCAACAGTTCACAATCTTCCATGTGAGATTTTAGGAGTTTTTCTTTTGCTTTGGCTTGAGCAAAAGATGCTATTTTCATTGTCTGGACCGGAGAGAGAGAGTCAAAATTTAGTGGCCCTTGAAATAGTTTAGGTTTATCTATCTCTATCATTTCTTTGTTCAAGAAGTTCTTCACTGCATCTATAGTGTCTCTTGCCGGTGATTAAGACTTCTTTTCTTTTGGGTCAACATTAGTCTCTTCTGCTTGTTCTTCTTCTTTTCCTCTAACCTCTTCATCTTGACTTACTTTCTCCTCTTTTCTTCCTTCTCCTTCAACTTCAAAATCTGGAATGTCTGCAATGGGATCCAGAGGAGAGATATCACCTGAGATTACTGCTTCATGAACTTCCTCTTCCGGAATAGAGGAATCCAAGTCCTTAGTCTTCTCTTCATCTAGCTCTTTTAATCCTTCTACATCTTTTTCAGAAGATTCTTCATTGGTTACATTTAATCCTTCAACATCCATGGTAGAAGGTTCTTCATTTGTTTGTTCTACAATAGGAATATTGAATCTTTTGAAATCATTCCAAAGGATGTCTTTTGTTTCTTTTGCTACTTGGTCAGTTTCTCCAAGCATAAGTTTATTCATTCTTGCTTTACTCTGGAATTCATCCTTACAGTCCTTAAAGATCATGTTCATTTGTTTTGGGGTGATAGAAGGATAAAGATGAATTGCTATCTGTTCCCAGATCTCTAAGTCTTTTGCCTTTGTATTCTCTTTTCTCAGTTCAAGTGCTTCTTCTAGACTCTTAGGAATTAAGGATATAATTTCAATGAAAGATTTATTGTAAATATTCAAGTACCTGACAGTAGCTTCTTCCAAAATCCTCTTGTCAGTATCACTATATTCATCATAGAACTATGTTACTGGCTGTAGGTTCCCATCCACAGTGTCTACCTTGATGATGTCATCAATGGAAAGAGTAGGCTTTTCAACAAATTCTTTTGCCTTTTCTTCCTTGTTTTTACTGGCAGAGAATTCTCTGGATGTTTTCTTCTTCATTTTCTTGATTTCCTCATCATATTCTATTTCTTCATCATCTTTGAGGCTTGTATATGACCTTGTGGCTTTGGTCTTTGTCCTCTTTTCTCCTTTTCTAGATGTCTTGACTTCCGGTTTGGTGGTCCTTGAGCTTTTAGGAGTGGCAGGTGCAAAGCTCTTGGAAGATCTAGTCTGGGAGGAGGCTTGTACCAGAGCATCTCCTTTCTTTGCTTCTTGTTTCTCTTTCTCAGCCTTCTCCATTTTATCTTTGTTTGCATCTACTGCCTCTTTTTATATGCCAAATATTTTGGCAGTTTCCTCAACTTCCCTTCTTACTTTCCTCTTTATCTCCAGTTGTCTTAACTCAACATGTATTTTTACACTTAATTCTTGAAAGGTTCCAAACCTTTCTACCTTAGAGTCCTTAGGCTGGCTCAATAGGTGTTGAATATGTAGCTCCAAGATTTTATCATCGACCTCGTATCCCATTGGAATTATCCACACTGTTCTGTGCTCAACTACCTCCATTAGGCATTGATCAGTGTCAACCATGAAGCACACTGTATTCTTGTATTTCTCAACTATGGATTGAGGTATTCTCTCTCTGGCTTGCATCATGCTTTGGAAGTTCTTAAAGTATCCCCATAGAGCTATGTTTTGAGCTTTAGCATCACCAAGTCCATACATATAGTCTCTAATCTGGATTGCAACCAGTTTGTCATTTTGCCATACCCAACCACTTGATCCGGGTAGCTCATTCATGTAATAAAAGAATAGACATAGTATTAGACAACCATATTTGAAAGAATTCTTCTTATCCTTTTTGATCTTCTGCAGGTTTTCTAATAGTTGATTTAGGAGAAGATCACATAGGTCATAATCTGCATTTTCCCTCAACATCTGATATGCTGCATATATTGCAGTCTTAGACATAGAATTCTCCCTGCTAGAATGATAGATCTTGTACCCAATTATCATTGAGGAAAACTTGACATCTGGATATGTGATTTCATTTATGGTCATTGCTCTTTTGTCAAACTTAGATCCGGTGGCTTCAGTTACTGTCTGGTTCTTGACAGATTCAAGTGCAGGTAACCCACCGGATGAGTGCAGTCCAGTTACTGCCCTGATGGCATCTTTTGTTATCTTGAAGGGCCTCATTAACCACATGAAATTATCATGCATCTTGCTTAGGACATACCAGACCCAATCATCTTCTACAAAACAGGGGAAGTGTATGCAATGTCTAAAGTGTTTATCCCAGAGGGCCTTGTATTGAGGTTTGAGTTCAAAACTCTCATCTATTAGATGTTTGTGATAGATGTCCATCAATTTAGAGTCTCCAAAATCCTTAATTTTTTGGCATGGATATAGACCCTAACATCTTCTACGTGTAATATCCCATGCGAAATGCTAGAAAATACGCCTAAAGGATCAACTTCTAGAGATTTATAGGGGTGTTTCTTGAATTTTAGACGCAGCCTATCAATGATCTTTACAACCATTGGAGTAGCCATCTTGCAAAAGATTTAGAGAGAGATTTTTAGAATGGAAGTACCTTTTTACGCCTTAGGGTTTGAAATAGAAGCCGGATCAAATCGTTGGTTGAATTCAATTTCCTAGTTGATCTTTGAGTGGATTGTAGAAACTTCATTGCAGAGCTCTTGTTATCTTCTTCATGAATGCAAGTGTGCAAATGATGAGTGAAAGAACCCTTTTATTCTTGCGCAAACCCTAATTTCCTTTTGCAATAAATGCACAACTTAAGTTATCCAGTTACCATGTTTTAAGAGAGATCTTCTCGAATCATTGTCAATGAGGATTGACAATGTATCTTCTTTTCTTTAGTCATGCCATGGGTCTGTAGATCAAAGTATCTCAATTTTGAATCATACCAGATCTGTCTGTGAAAATCCTGCTTTACCGGATGGTTGTCAAACTGGATCAACTTGAACGGTTAAACTCTTGCAAAACTCCATGCGGATCTTTCATATTTTTGCCGAGGGTTATTTAGATATTTTTCTGAGAACCCTTTAATCCGCAGCATTCCATGTGCCAAATTTAGGCACTAATTGACTGGCTGGGGGAATTTCTTTTTCTTTGTGACTCCCCCTGAGCCAGAGCTCATCTGTTTAGTTTTCAGAAGGAATATTAGCACCAGATTCTGGTGTGGATCCATCCCCAATATTTTTTGTATTCTTCTTCACCCAAATTTTGCTCATCTCCCTTTGAACTTCATCCACATTCACTTTGCCTTTACCCTTCTTTTTTTTTTATTATGATGCACTGGACCCTTTTTATCCTGATTTTTACTTCTGTAGAATTTGGCAATATGACTAAATCTATTGCAATTGTAACAAACAACATTTCTTTGCATATTTAATTGATATACTCTTGATCTACATTGATTAGCCATATGTCCCATTCGATTGCATGCAAAGCATCTACCATTGGATGAATTATTTATTTGCATATTTCTGCATTCATGAGATTTGTGACCATACCTTTTGCAATTGAAACATTGTCCGGAGAAGGATGGATTAGTCTGATTCATTCTCCTTTTGCATTGAGTTACTTTATGATCGAAATTGTTGCAATTGAAGCAGTATCCATTGAAAGATGGATATCTTTGAGCATTTGGTTGCCTTACTGGAGTTTTTCTAGGCCTATTTCTTTGATTTCCTGATCCAAAATTCTTCTGATCGGATCCAGAGATTTCACCTTTCTCATATCCCAAGCCACACTTATCATCTACCCACTTTTGGCTTTTAAGAAGAACTTCAAGTTGGGCCGAGCTTATCTTGAATTTCTCTTTGTATTCATTTATTGTTTGAAGATCTTGTTTAAGAGTGTCTATCTAATTCTCAAGTTGTTCTTCATTATCTCTAGCTTCTACAAGATTTGATTCAAGATGCCTGATTATTCTATCCATTTTGTGGCAGTCCTCTATTTTCTCCTTAAGGGATTATTTTAGATTATCTTCAATTTCTTGGGTGAATCTCATAACCCCTGATTCCATTTCATGCCTTACCATAATGACTTCTTTTGACAACTTCTCACATAGCTTATTTTTCTCATTCAGATCTTCATTAGTATCATTGGCTTCACTCTGATTTGCTAATTTTTGAAGTAGTTCCTTTCTCTTTTTCACAAAGATACTCAATTTTTCTTTTAGCTCATTTATGAAATCATCAGCTTGTTTGAGTCTTTCTCTCAAGTTATTGACTTCAGAGTGGGATTGTTCAAGATCATCTAGGGCAGACTAAAGTTGTTCCTTCATACCATATATATCCATTGAGATTCCTAGATCTTCCTCAAGCTGTTAGGCTCTGTTTAGAGGAACTTAGATCTAATACCAATTGTTGGAAACAAGGCGAATAATTGAGAGGGGGGTGAATCAGTTATTTCAAAATTTCTTTAACTTTTTCTTTTGTTATCTTAATAATCAGTGCAGCATCAAATCATATAAGCATAAAAGAATAGAAATAAAATCAACACACATAACGCAAGGATTTTTATGTGGAAAACCCTGTTAAGGGAAAAACCATGGGGTGACTAACCCAAGATTGTATTCTCTATTAAATGAATAAGAAGTACAAAATGGCACTTGCCAATTAGGGCTCACTGCCTGAGCACACTACTCACAAGAGGCACACTGCCTACAAGAGACTCACTGTCTACAGAACTCACATAAGGTAATCAGGTGTTTGAACTGATGAGAGGCATCTAAAAATGCTAGAGTTCAGTTCTGGTTAGGCACAATACACTGATCTAATGCACTTCATCCTTCCTCTATTTTAGTGTTGTTGCTCTGTCACATACCAGACTTGAATTGCTACTTTCACACTTATCCCTACTTTTCTTCACACTTTATTTCATCCCTACTTCACACCACACACCTACATACTGGAATCCATCTGGTATTTATATCCGCATCAAGGATTTCATCAACTTTCTAGTCAGCAACAAGAATACTCAAGATATTTACAAGTTACTGATCTGTCGGCTAAATCCATGCTTGATTTGTGATGCGTATCAAAAACATAGACATATAAGTCATCAATCATGTCAGTCAACAATGTATGATCCCACAAATTGCTTGATCAACTTCATTTACTCATCCGGATTGAAGTCTGATACTCTATCGGTCAGTTCTTTCTCTGTCTACTCTGCTTGTCTAGAACCCAACACTCAGATGCTCATATCCTTTTCATGCTTTATCACCGGAGGCTAAATCTATGGAATATAGTAGTCATGATACCCCTCTTGACTTATCCAAGTCCACAAATTTCTAAGTTACACCATCTGAGAGATCCAGACCTAATTGTCAGACCTTGTTGCATACTCTGTTCTTGTTCACCGGACCAAAACAATCTTCAATCTGACTTCCGGTATAGGCATACTATGTACTGCGGATGTGTGGGATAGACTTTGTTGCCATCAATAACAACACCCATGAAGCCACATAATGTCTCTTGCCAACATTCTCATTGTCTCTATCATAGGGTTACAAATTGAACTGAAATTTCTGATGAACTTCCGATAGAAACTAGCCAATCCAACAAATAATCTAACTTCCACAATGCTCTCTGGTGTAGGCCATTCAACTATTGCTTTCACTTTCTCAAGGTCCATCTTCAATCCTTCCATAGAAATCAAAAATCCCAAATACACCAACTCCTCCTTCATAAAACTACACTTCTTGATATTTATCATCAATTTCTCTTCTCTTAGTCTCTGAAAAACTTGTCTAATATGCCAGAAATATTCCTCTTTCGTCTTACTAAAAATTAGAATATCATCCAAGTACACAATCACAAAATTACCCAAGAATTTCTTCAGAACCTCATTCATCAACCTCATGAAAGTGCTCGGTACATTTGTCAATCCAAAAGTCATCACTAACCACTCATACAACCCTTCATTTGTCTTAAAAGAAGTCTTCCATTCATCACCTTCTCTGATTCTGATTTGATGGTATCCACTCTTCAAGTCTATCTTTGTGAAATATTTTGCTCCACTCAAACAATCCATGATATCATCCATCTTAGGTAAATGAAATCTATACTTAACTGTGATCTTGTTTATAACTCTAGAGTCAGTACACATTCTCCATTCTCCATCCTTCTTCGGTGCTAACACTACAGATACTGTACAGGGGCTCAAACTTTCTCTGATCAATCCTTTTCTCAACAACTCTTGTATTTGTCTATTCAGTTCTTCATTCTCTGCCAGTGTCATTCTATGTGTTGTTTTGTTAGGCAAACTTGCTCCCGGTATAAGATCCATGTGATGACTGATACTCTGGCAATCCATCAGATACATTATTTGATATGATGTCTTCATACTCTGTCAGTAACTCTCTTATCTCCTCTAGTTGTGGTTCTTTAGTCTCCTTCTTTAATGTTTTAGGCTTCTTAGGAATCAAGACATAACACATATTCTCATGTTTCAAACCATCTAGAAATTTTCTTCCATCTACTAAACAAATTCTAGCATTCCCACATACTTCACTCTTAGGATCATCCTCCAAAGGAATCAAGGTAATTCTCTTTCCATTTGATGTTATAGTGTAAGTATTCTTTCTCCCATCATGTATAGCTTTCCTATCATACTGCCAAGGTCTACCCAACAAGATATGACAAACATCCATAGGCATAATATCACACAAGACTTCATCATGATAAGATCCAATATGAAATTTCACCAAACATTGCTAACTCACCAATACCTTATGATCATCCTGCATCCATGCTATCTGATAGGGCTTAGGGTGTTTCAATATTTTCAACTTTAGCTTAGTCACCATCTCCTCTGAAACTAGATTATCTGAACTACCACTATCAATTACAACTTTACAACACCTACCTCCTGATTTGCATCTAGTTCTAAACAAGCTTTTCCTCTGCGGTGGTTCCTCATCTATCTCTACTTGAAATAGTGCTCTCCTCATCACCAATGATTCTCCTTTCTTAGGTTTGCCAACCAAACTGGGTGATTCAATAGGTTCTTCTTCAACATAGGCTACTCTTCCACTATTTTCTGTCCTTTTACTTGTGCTACCCTGATTACACTCAAATGCTCTATGTCCTTCACCACCACACTTGAAACAAGTACCTCTGAATGTTCTCTTATAAAATTCTCTACCTTCTCTCCTGTATCCTTCATTCTAGTATGCACTAAGGTTTCCTTACTAGTAAAATTTCTTTCATCTCTCTGGTAAGCATTGTTATCTCTGACATCCTTCTTAAATGGGCTGTCAAACTTGTTCTACTTTGGATATGATCTGTCTCCTCCAAAAAAAGTTCTACCTCTCTAAATTTTACCTCCTCTGCCTCTCTATCTCTGATCATGCCTCTTATTCATCTTCTCTTCAACTTTCAGGGCAAACAGATATGCTTCCTCCAAAGATGTCATCCTTACCAAGCTTAGTTTTTCTTGAATGTTCAATCTCAATCCATTGATATATCTAGCCACTTTCTCCTTGTTTGCTTCACTATGTCCTGCTCTTATGATCATTTTATGAAATTCCTCAATATACTCCACAGATTTCTCCTTTTGCCTCAAGTTTTGCAATCTTTTCAATAGCTCCAACTCATAGTCAACAGGTATAAACTGATTCTTCAACTTTGTCACCATCCTATCCCACTTTGTAATCTTTTCTTTTCCTCTTCTATTTCTTTCCAACTAAACTTCATTCCACCATATAGCAGGATGTCCTTTCAACTTTGTCTTTGCAAATTTCACCTTCTCTGGATCTTCCATCTCTTCATACTTAAAGTATTCTTCCATGTCATTTATCCAATCAATCAATTCTTCAGGGTTTAGATTACCAGTATAATTCGGTACATCCACTCTAGGTCTCTTTCCAATCTTTGAAATAGCTTGCAACATCTTTACCTAATCTAATTATTCTTCTTCATGACCTTTTAGGGTTTCGCCAGTTTGTTCAGCAGATTAAAATTCTTCTTCATCATCACTTTCAACATTAGGTCTAGGTGTCAATCCTTTTCGCCTATCTTCATTGACAGCATCCAAACAAATTCTCATTATTCTCATAAATTCCATCATCTCATCCATTCTATTAGCCATTGTTCCAATAGCAGTAACTCTCCTCGATGACACTCTTGCTAGGATCAAGTGTAAACTACCTCAAATTTGGTGATCGGGATACAAGCGACAACTACCTCTCAATCGACGATCAGTTGCACACAAGTACCCTACCTCGGATCGGCGATCTGCTTACAACAAGATCTTACAGAATTCCTTCACCAATTTTACTCAATTCACTCCCAAAGATTCAAACTTTTTCTCTAATACCACTTAGTGCAGTCACAGTAGGAGGGTACATAGAATGAACTATTCAGACCATGCAACAAGAGTAAACACAACAAAAACAACTCAAGGAAATAAAACAAATGTAGATTCAGTCATTCAATATATCAAAGAATTCAAATACAATCTGGCCGGCAACATGCGGGCTTACAACTAGGCTCAAAGGCCTGACATACATGCACAAGATAAAGCTTTGAAGCTCCTTCTCACAAAATCTTAACTAATGATTATGAATCAATTGCTAACTACTTTCCTAAGGATCTATTACATCAATATATCATTTCTGGACCAATAGCTTCCTCTGCGTTAGCTAAGGAAGGACACAAACTCTAATGAAGAGCTATAACATGTTCACAGATAGATCAGACCTAAATGCACAGAACACTTCCTTAAATGAATGGAATAATGTATGGACTCTTAGGGGAGGTTGGCCATGAACCAAAGGACATTGAATGATGTGTCACTAATCCACAAGTCAAGGAATGATCCGCAAGCCTTCTCCTTCAGCTGATTGTCTGAGGCTGTCAAGATGCTCTACTCTGAGAAAATAGTTGATCTTCTAATAGCGATATCTTTTCGGTAACTAATCTAAATGCTCTGAATTCTTGGTATGATGTAGATGAATGAATGTAGGTACTAAGTCTAGATCCACAAGATGTGAAATGCCAATACCGGACCACAAGCTGAAATTGCTTCTCACTGAACTGCTTGAACTGAACTGGAAAATGAAAGAACTGAAATGCAAACAAACTGAAATGTAAATGTTTTTGGTTGATGCAAGATTACTCTTGAACCAAGGATGTTCCTGCATCATTATTTATGTAAAATAAATATTTAATTATGGTGCATCATATGATGTGTTTAGCCACATTGAATATTTATTTGTACGCCACTTGTAATCGTTATATGTAACATTGGGTTAATTACTTTATTTGTAATATTTGATTAATTGGAAAAACTTAGTACCAATAATCAAGTGTGGGGTCAATGGTTTTGTAGACACATGGTTTTGAGGAAAATGGTTTTAATAAACCACATATTATATTTGTGTGTGAGCTTATGTTTATAAAAGAAAACACATGGGTAGTTGAAGAAGGTTAGCCATTTTGGCTTGTTGGCTGGGTTTGTAGCTTCTCTCGTAGGTTGGTTGTGTGAGGGTTTGAAGCATGGCATGGGATGTATGGTTACATGCTTGTTCACATAGATTGTACGTAGAGAGATATTGATGTTTCAAAGGTTATCTTTGCATATGTATTGTTGATTTATTGTTGAATAATACATAGGAGATGCATGCTTTTGGAGGCTAGGTTTTTCCCTCTATGAGGGTTTTCCCAGGGTATATCTTGTGTCACCATTGATGTTATGATTATCTATTTCTTTTGCATGTGGATTTATGGTTTATTGCACATTGAATCTCTTATTGGGTTATGAGGAATTAGTCTATATGGCTACATATTTCCAACAGATCCTCCAAAAGCTCCTGATGCAAATGTGTCTACTAATGTTGAAGGAAGAGACACTGCTAGTAAAAGTTCTGTAGCTTCACCTTTAGATTCAATTAGAGAGTTTTCGATAAAATAGAGAGAATTGCAAACTCTGTATGCCTCTGATTTGTTGTCAATGCCCTCTACTGATGGTCAACTAAACTTGGCAAGTATATCCCCTCTTTAGAAGTTGAAATTGGGAACAATTTTCCAAACTATAGCTCTAGAAGAGGTTCTGAAATCACGCATTGAAGATAATAAGCTGATTGAGGAAGCTGTTACATTTTTTGAGAAAAATTTTCCAGGTGTTGAGAAAGATACTTTGCTGACTCCAACCTTACAAATGAAGAAGCTCATGGAGTCTGTGAATAATAAGTTTGAGTCTTTTGAACAAGTGGCAGAGAAGAAAGTTAGAGAAGAATTCGATAGAAAAAGGTTAGTAGAACTAAATGATAAGTGCTCTAAGGAACAAGTTTTGTTAGAAAATAGTATTGAGTATGTTAAGACATTAATAAATGATGCAAATATCTTGTATCAATTTTGTTTAACCTAGCCTATAACAACAAAAGAAATAAAGAAGAAGATAGAGAATCTTGAGAATAAGCTTCTAAGCCTCTCCAACATTTATGACCCTTGGAAAGACTTGAATGGAGATCTCAGATTAGAAATAGAAAAGGCTCATGTAAGTATAAAACAAATGCAAATTCAAAAAGAGTCTATAAAGGATCAGATGAGCCATCTCAGAGAAAAATTATGAGATTTAAGATTGCCACCATGATGGGTCTGATCAATGAGGCTGATAAGGTCAGGAAAATGATAGATGCTTCTGACATAGTTGATAAGGCAAAAGATATGTTATCCCAAATTAATGGGAATGTACAATTTTTTAAGTATGCTAAGGCCAAGTGGGATTCAGATGTGGTGCAGCTCAAGAAAATCTACAAAGACATCTTGCCTAAAGATCAGTAAGTTTTGATTTCTCATGCCGAATGTTATAAGATAATTTTTGAAATTTTTGCTGTATATAGAAATCAGTTACTTAGGGGCAGCAATTTTTAGTCTATATATACTTATGCTCTCTAGACATCAAGAGATATAGTACATATCATTTGCCATTGATGTCAAAGGGAGAGAAAAGTAGATGTGAAGAAGGTAATTTTGATGAAGAGATGCAGAAGTGGAAAATATCTATCTCAGGAGGAGATCTTTTAGAATTTGGTTTTGATGGTTTTCCCATCATGTGTTGCCATAAATGCCAAAGGATGAGATTGTTGGACATATTAGTGTTAGATACACTGTTGGATTACCAAGGTGCATGACAGTCAAGGAGTGTTGTCATTGATGGCAACAATGTTTAGAGCAGCAATGGTTAGATGGAAACAAAGGTAAAGAGAACTAATTTGGGTTGTGAGGTTATAGTAATGTCCCTCACAAGATGTGTCTATACTCATAATGATACTTATGCAAGAAGTTTTGATCTGGACTTGATAACTTAGTGAAAATTTGGCTAAGTGTTGGACTTGTTGGTTTTTTCCCAGACTGGATGCTTACTCCCAAATTTCCCTACAAGGTAGCCATTAATGATCAACAGGATCTCTGGGCTAGGGGCCAACAGTGTAGGAGATAGACTCTATATTTTATCTCCTCTTCTTCTTCAGGCTCTGCAAAACCTAGGGGGTATTCCCTACTCAACACCCATGAGAATATGCATACTAAGGCTGGGATGCTGACAGAAAGTAGATGAGTCCTCCTGTAAGTAGACCAAAACTGAAAGATAAGAGCAAAGGGGCTAGCTTTGGGCCTATTTGCAGTTGTAGACAGAGGACTGAGGATCCTAAAAATAATTCTACTGTCCTAATGGTCGTTTTAGTGTTTGATTTTGATTTTGAAATTGGATGCAAAGCTGGACATGGTATATAACACAAACACAAAGCTAGATCAGTGCCTATCCAGGGCTTGGAGTCAGTAGACATACACCTGTGAATGATATGCATGAACAACTAAAACTGGATTTTAGGGGGATACATATGATACCTGCCTTACAGATATCTCCCAATACAAAGTGTTAAGCTATCTATACTTATGGCATCCCTACTGCAGTATATCCTTCCCAATATTCAATCTGAGAACAATTTAATCTACCCCTTGAGCAGAAGTTAAGAGATTAAACATTCAACATAGGAATTCTATGTTCTAGAATCTTAGACATTCCTTGAATACCTAGACTCAGAAGAAAGATACATGCAACACTGGAGACAGAATTAGCACAACACATGCAAACATAGCATTACGCATATAGGATTAACCATGAAATCAGTGGATTCATGCAAAAACGTACAACAGGAGATACATAAACTCACAAGTTTTGCTGCACAGAGCAACCAAATCAGCTGTATTGCATTACAGAGCCAAAAATGTCCAACTTTCAACAACCTAAAAAAATGGTAACACAGTCTACCTATATCAGCTAGAAAGTGTACCTCAAGCAATTAATTACATGGTTTTTTACAAAAAATCTGCCAGATACAGATCCTACAAAGGAATGGCACTCAGAAGTTATTGCTGCAATAGACAAGAGAGACCTTGAGCCCTGCGCTGCCATCTGGAAGTCTTCACCCATAAATCGAGCACCCTGATCATTTGTACCATCGCCCATACCCTTGCTACAGTCGCCATTGATGGCTCAACCACCCGCGGCTGCTGAGAAAACTGTCGCAGCATTCAAAAAGGAATTTCCCACCAAAACACTTCTTTGCAGGTTCAAATTATGCAGGAACATTAATCCCACATGCTTGGTGCAGAGACCCCTTTAGCATTTTAAAAACATGGCCATATGCATAATAGGTGTCGAGCGCTTTTGCCACGCTCGACACACGCCTCTCTCTCCAAAAGCCCATTACCAAGACCACTACCATCAGCCAACCACACAAAACTCCTGCCGACCTCAGTTGTCTCGCCGATGCCTACTCCACAATCCCCTGTCGGCCAGACTACTACCATCAGCCAACCCAAAAACCTCCTCACTAATAGGCAAAAGTCACGCTGAAGACCACCTCCGTCGGTGTGACTTACACCATCAGAGCAACCAAAATCTTCCCAGCTGATAGACCAACTCTCACCGATAATACTTCATCGGTGAGACCAATGCGAAAACTGCCCGATAGCCACTCTATCCTCCCGTCAGCCAGAGAATACTCCATCGGCAGACCCTTCAATAGCTATCCCGAAACACAATCGCACTCCGATGGCATACCACATCCTAGGTCTTCGGCGAGACCAACATCCCTTGGAGCAACAAGAAAATCCTTGGCTGATAGTACAAGTCCTGCCGACGACCACCTTGAACATCCCTCATCGGCCAAACACCATACATCGGCGGCCCAAAAAATTGCTTCGCCGATGGCCAAACACACGCCGATGGACATCCATCGGCCAGACCAAAACAATCGGAGCACTCAAGAAATCTTTCACCGATGAAGCTGATCACTCCGATAAGACCAAAAATAAAAAACTTTGAACCATTGAACCTTGAACCGGTTCAACCTGATGGTTCAAAAGAGAGGTTCAACCGAGAAGTTCGACGCCGATACCAACTCAGTCAGCAACATAAAAGCAACCCCGCGAACCCATTGAACTGATGAACTGGTTCAACCCGATGGTTCAATGCCGAGGTTCAAACATCAAAAATACTCCCATCGGCAAAACACTTGACCGGCGACCAAGAAACTCAAAGCATCGAACTATTGAACCTTGAACTGTTAAGCAAAGGGTTCAAGTTCAAACTGGAAGTTCGAAGACACAAAAACAAACTCATGCCGATGGAGAAAACATGATGGCCCCTTCCTCAAGAACTGAGATGCAGATGCTAAAAAACACTGAAGGGATGCAAAAACTTAGAACTTTTTGGATATTTTGGGATGGTGCCGGCATGAAAATTGCTCAAAAATTGACAGTCAATTCAGGCACCAACAGTGGCTCTGATTGGGGACGTGCAGGTGCAAGACTGCAGTGAGAACCCTAGATCTCTGGGATGCAGACCAGTGCCTTATCCATTGGGCACAGAGTCATGAAAATATAATGATCTGCATCACCAAACACTCTTGATGGCCTAAGGCCACTAAGAAAAGAAAAACATGTATCTCCCTTTGTCAAATATCTTGTTTTCATCTACATGCACTGGGTCAAGCTTGGAGATACTACAAAGATCCACCCACAAACAAACCTTGTCATTTGCATATTCAACCCTCTGATTTGGCTTGTCATTGTCACCCCTATGAAGACAACCTTCAGCATCATGTGACATGTGGGTGTAGAATGTATCAAGCAATGCATATTCATATGGCATAGAACACAGGTTATCATCACTATGCATTGCAAAATGAATTCCTAGCTAGACTGAAAACTGAAAACACTCAAAGTCCACCATGCAACTAGGAAAAACAGGGCTCTCTTCATATGCTAGCACATCAAAAGAAAATCTTTCAAAATCATAGTTGTGCACATCATGCACACAACCAATAGCAGCACCAAACTGGAAAAGACTAGGCTCTGGCACCTCTTTCAAATTAGGCACATTTTTACGGTCACTTACCTGATGTATGTTGGTTCCTCTTTCATCAGGATGAGAAACAGAATCCAAGTCAAAAATAGTGTCTAAACCTTCACCATACTCAAATAGATCCTCATCACCACATGTATCATAAATGGGTGGCCCAGGTGCATCAATTTCATCATAGTATGCCATTTGTTCATGGGCAGCAGAGCACGCATCTTCGTCACCAATGGATTCACTCTGTGGAGGAGTATCAGCCTGTGTGTCATAAGCAAAACAGTCATCAAACAAAGAACAATCATGCTCTATACTAGCACTTGTTTCAATCCCTGACTGCTCTTCATGATCTCCATGTGTTTGAAAGGAAGGCAATGGGTCACACATGGGACTGCTTCTCTGTTTGCTTATATCTTCTCTGTCTTGAGTACAATACTCACAATTAACTCCACAGCTCCATTCCAAAAGTTGCTCATTACTGTCCACAACCTCGTTGTTGTTTCATGGCCAGCTGCCTCATCATTGCAATGGGAGACCTCACTAGTCCTTTCCTTGGCATCCTCAGTACTTATCTTTTCATCTTCACATGATGCCTTAATTAATTGGTCATTTGCAGCTTCACAACCATTATTCACACCAAAGCCTAGGGACAGGGATTTCAGCAGGTGCTCATTTTTTATTTTTTCTATATTTTCTACGAAGTTGTATGCCATCTGCATACTTGTTACCTTGAAATCCCTCAGTAATGCACTAGAGCCCTCCTCAAAAGCCTCAAAGAATATGCCAACATAGGCTGAAGTGTCAGGTCTGAAGACTTCTGGGATCTGTGAAAGGGCTACTGCAAACCTATGACTGAAATCAATACATAGCTCTTTATCTTGTTTTCTAATTTTCATCAATTCTGCAACAAGATCAGTAGGTTCTTTTGCAAATTCCTTTTTGAAACAGTCAGTAAGCTCATCCCAATAGGCAAAAAATCTCTTTGGAAATCTCAAATGCCAGTCTTTTGCTTTTGCATCAAGGGACCTAACAAAAAATCTCATCCACATATCCTCGTCTCTGAATGAATGTTTTCCCATGAAACTGTGAAAATTTTGGATATGTGCATTCCCATCACATACACTGTGACCACTAAATCTAGGCATCTGACAGCATATCCTAGCAGGCATACTTTCTACTTTATAATCAACCCATGACAAATCCAGTTGGTCATACAAAGGATCAAAAGGGCTGACAGGAGGTTTAGCTTTCTGACTAGCAGACACAACAGGGTTATCATGATTCAACTGGGCCTGCCTGGCTTCTAAGAATATCAACCTATTTTCATCTCTTCTATTCTTTTATCCAACAAATCATCCCCCTTTTGACTGAGTATGGGTGTATACATATTTGGATTCATGAAATTTTGATTTTCAGACATCCTTTGCATTCTTAAGACCTATAGCCTCCCCTGGCATCTAACCTATGCAATAAAACAACAATTACAAGTAGGAAGGAGCAAGGTACCTTTTCTCATACAGATGCTGAAGTCTGAACAGCACATTTTTTGTCACAACACACACATCAACTTTTCATGTGCACTTAAATCTTTTGCAGAGTCGCCACCTCTCCAGAGAGGACAAAATTTACAGCAGCTGAAAGCTATTTTTCCAGGTTCATTCCACCAGTAGAGCAAAACTTCACCAGAGACTACAGGATATCACTTTAAATCAACTTCCCCATCGGAGTCACCAATTTTTGTTGGTTTTTTCCCAGACTGGATGCTTACTCCCAGATTTCCCTACAAGGTAGCCATCAATGATCAACAGGATCTCTAGGCCAAGGGCCAATAGTGTAGGAGATAAACTCTATATTTTATCTCCTCTTCTTCTTTAGGCTCTACAAAACCTAGGGGGGTATTCCCTACTCAACACCCATGAGAATATGCATACTAAGGCTGGGATGCTGACAGAAAGTAGATGAGTCCTCCTGTAAGTAGACCAAAACTGAAAGATAAGAGCAAAGGGGCTAGCTTTGGGCCTATTTGTAGTTGTAGACAGAGGACTGAGGATCCTAAAAATAATTCTACTATCCTAATGGTCGTTTTAGTGTTTGATTTTGATTTTGAAATTGGATGCAAAGCTGGACATGGTATATAACACAAACACAAATCTAGATCGGTGCCTATCCAGGGCTTGGAGTCAGTAGACATACACCTGTGAATGATATGCATGAACTAAAACTGGATTTCAGGGGGATACATATGATACCTACCTTACAAATATCTCCCAATACAAAGTGTTAAGCTATCTATACTTATGGCATCCCTACTGCAGTATATCCTTCCCAATATTCAATCTGAGAACAATTTAATCTACCCCTTGAGCAGAAGTTAAGAGATTAAACATTCAACATAGGAATTCTATGTTCTAGAATCTTAGACATTCCTTGAATACCTAGACTCAGAAGAAAGATACATGTAACACTGGAGACAGAATTAGCACAACACATGCAAACATAGCATTACTCATATAGGATTAACCATGAAATCAGTGGATTCATGCAAAAACGTACAACAGGAGATACATAAACTCACAAGTTTTGCTGCACAGAGCAACCAAATCAGCTGTATTGCATTACAGAGCCAAAAATGTCCAACTTTCAACAACCTAAAAAATTGGTAACACAGTCTACCTATATCGGCCAGAAAGTGTACCCAAGAAATTAATTACATGGTTTTTTACAAAAAATCTGCCAGATACAGATCCTACAAAGGAATGGCACTCAGAAGTTATTGCTGCAATAGACAAGAGAGACCTTGAGCCCTGCGCCGCCATCTGGAAGTCTTCACCCATAAATCGAGTAGCCTGATCGTTTGTACCATCACCCATACCCCTGCTATAGTCGCCATTGACGGCTCAACCACCCGCGGCCGTTGAGAAAACTGTCGCAGCATTCAAAAAGGAATTTCCTGCCAAAACGCTTCTTCACAGGTTCAAATTATGCAGGAACATTAATCCCACATGCCTGGTGCGGAGACCCCTTTAGCATTTTAAAAACATGGCCATATGCATAATAGGTGTCGAGCGCTTTTGCCACACTCGACACACACCTCTCTCTCCAAAAGCCCATCACCAAGACCACTACCATCGGCCAACCACACAAAACTCCTGCCGACCTCAGTTGTCTCACCGACGCCTACTCCACAATCCCCTGTTGGCCAGACTACTACCATCGGCCAACCCAAAATCCTCCTTGTTGATAGGCAAAAGTCACGCCGAAGATCACCTCCGTCAGTGTGACTTACACCGTCAGAGCAACCAAAATCTTCCCAGCCGATAAACCAACTCTCACCGATAATACTTCATTGGTGAGACCAACGCGAAAACTGCCCGATAGCCACTCTATCCTCCCGTCGGCCAGAGAATACTCCATCGGCAGACCCTTCAATAGCTATCTTGAAACACAATCGCACTTCGATGGCATACCACATCCTAGGTCTTCGGCGAGACCAACATCCCTCGGAGCAACAAGAAAATCCTTGGCCGATAGCACAAGTCCTGCCGAGGACCACCTTGAACATCCCTCATCGGCCAAACACCATACATCGGTGGCCCAAAAAATTGCTTCGCCGATGACCAAACACACGCCGATGGACATCCATCGGCCAGACCAAAACAATCGGAGCACTCAAGAAATCTTTCGCCAATGAAGCCGATCACTCCGATAAGACCAAAAATAAAAAACTTTGAACCATTAAACCTTGAACCGGTTCAACCCGATGGTTCAAAAGAGAGGTTCAACCAATATGTTCGATGCCAATACCAACTCAGTTGGCAACATAAAAGCAACCCCGTGAACCCATTGAACCAGTGAACTGGTTCAACCGGATGGTTCAACGCCGAGATTCAAACATCAAAAATACTCCCATCGGCAAAACACTTGACTGGCGGCCAAGAAACTTGAAGCATCGAACTATTGAACCTTGAACCGTTGAGCAAAGGGTTCAAGTTCAAATCGGAAGTTCAAAGACACAAAAACAAACTCATGCCGATGGAGAAAACATGATGGCCCCTTCCTCAAGAACTGAGATGCAGATGCTGAAAAACACTGAAGGGATGCCAAAACTTAGAACTTTTTGGATATTTTGGGATGGTGCCTGCATGAAAATTGTTCAGAAATTAACAGTCAATTCAGGCACCAACAGGACTATCTCTTTTAGTGCACAGTGTTATAGTTTTCTGGTTTGCATCTCTCTCAGTCTAAAGTTTTTGGTCTGTGGTTTTGGCATCTTATTTAGGACTGCTAGATATATATATTTCCAAGATTTCATCCTCTCATTTGTTCCGGAATGTTGTCTACTTGTTGGCTAAGTTTGGCATAATAGAGTGCAGTCTCAACCAGTGCAGAGTACCTATTTGTTTTGCTCTGCATTTTAGCACATGAAGGCATTTTTCTCTATGGATTTGGGGATATGTTGTCATATGTCTAAAGTGTGATAGTTCCAAGTTTGAGGTGATTTGGAGTTTAGGTTGATGAGTTGTGATCTAACAATTAGCATGCATCTAAATTACTCTGCTCCTGAAGCTGACCTGATAAAGTTCACTTGGTGCAGTGCACTCCAAAGGTTATGATGTTATCTAAGGTGATTCTATAGGTCAAGCCAACCTAGGAGAATATGTTTTATGTTTTGGTTCAGTCTGCATTGGACTTTGAGGCTGACCTATTTGTTGTTATAAGTAAAATGGTCCTAAAGGGAAGGTAAAAATGATATGTTGTGTTAAGTGAGATCTATTTTAAGTCCACCCTGACCTATTTTTCAGTTTGAATCCTAGCGGGAGTTTGTGGTTAAGTTTGAGGCATGTTTTTGAGATGACCTAGTTGGTGTTGACGATGATACAAATATATACATGGAGATTTGGTTTTGATATCATTGATTGACAAGGTGTGCGAATAATGCAACATAGTGTGTGACGTGATGTGATTATCTGATGCTTGTATATTGAATGTGCGAATTGAGAAAGAACAGAGCAGATTGTGTAATTATAGAACAAAGTAAAACTATACATTAGAATAGTAAAAGAGAATTTTATTTGTGCTTCATTGGAACTGTGATTCATGCATGTGTAGATGCAAATGCAACATCCTCACTTCTCCTCTCTCTCTTTCTTACTCAATGGGAAGTGAGTCCAAGTTTGAATAGTGAGTCCACCTGTAGTGAGCAATTCTGTATTACCTTAACTTGTTATATTATATTTTGAGCTAACACTCACCGTGGTTTTTCCCTTTTTGGGTTTTCCACGTAAAAATCCTGGTGTTCATGTGTTATGGTTTCTTCGCTTCATGTTCTCATGCATAACTTACTTCACTACAATTGAATATGCTAAATTGTTTAAGATGTTTTATATCTGAATGATTTTATAGAATATTGATTCACCCCCTCTCAGTAGTCTGGGGGTTCAACACTTTGTTGTTGTCAAAATTTGAATTTGGCTTTCTAGCTATACATAGGAGTCTTCTGCCTCTTCTAAAGAAGATGGCACCTAAGTTTTCTGAGCCACATTATTTGCCTCTGTCAAAATCCCAATCAATGAAGCTAACCTTAAGCTTACCACTTCTCACAGCTATTTGATTTGATCTTGATTTTATTTAGGAAGTGGGTTATGATAATATCCCCTTTTGTTGTCATGCTTGCCATAGGATTGGACATGTTACCAGTTTTTGCAGATTGAAGCCTCCCTTGAGGAATCAATCATCCAGAAGTTTAAAGAAGGTTGTTGTTAGAGCTTGGAGGCCTCTAAGGTTATGATCTTGTACCGGATCATAAGTAGTGGCCACTTGTGTAATTTGTACTTCAATGGCATCCATTTGGTCCTTTAGACTTTTGGTGATTGTAGGCCATTGTAGACAAAATTGGTACAACACTTTTTCTTTCCCCATACAATTTTGAATGTTCTTTATATTTTCTTGTATTGTGACATGTGTCTTTGCACATTTACTTGAAGCATCACTCATTATTTTGTTGTACAATTGTTCAAATATCTTCTTTTTTGCTTGTTTCTCCAAAAATGAGGAATGTGCTTTAAAGGATTCCATTAACTGCTTTAACTATTGTATTGGAGGCAGAGTTCAATCCCTTTTTGCTTTTGAGATTTCATTTTGTATAATATTGATTGCTTCCACTAATAACTTTGTGCCTTCCACTTGTTGCTGAAAAATCTCCTCCCTTGTGGAGGAATGAAAGATATCTCCTAGTTGCAATTTGTGGATAGTAGAAATACCAGACAAATCCACTTGTCCATCAAAAATAGGTAATTGCAGCAGTTGAGGAGTTACCAAAGGTTGTATTTGCTTTTATTTTGCTAAAAGCTCTTTAATAGAGTAAATGGGAGAGGTATAGGAAGATGCCTCTTGATTTACCTAAGAACTCTCCCTTGCATCAAGTGTGACCTACTCCTCTTGATGATCTGGTTTAACATGTTGCTCTGCATTCTCTGGAAGAGGATTCCCTTGCTCAGTGTTGTAAGGAGGAGATGATTTTCCTTCATCTGGTGTGACTTGCTCCTCTTGCTGATCAGTATTTTGTGGAGACTCAATGTAGGGTGGAGGAGAAGTTTTTTGTTGTTCCACATTTTTAACAGCTTCTTTCACCGCTTCAAATATTTTCTTTGTAACCTCCTCGGTTTCTTTTTAAATTTTGGCTTTGTCATCCTATTCCATGCTCATTTGGGTATCTACCCTATGTTTGGTTCTCAGTTCTTGAGCCTACATTTATGACAACTTATCCTTTTCCTCCTAAGAGATTGTAGCACTAGTTCTATTCAAGGCTTGTTGTCTTAGCTCTTCATCCATTTCTAGATCGTTTTCTCTCCTATGTCTTAAGGCCTAAGCTAGACTCTCCAGAACCTATTCAATTATTTCATTTAGAGGATTATTGTATTTCATAATATACATGATCACAACCTTCTCTATGGTACTCTGATCTATAGGAGATACTTCCATATGTAACCCAGTAGTCTCCATCAGTAGTCCATGATGCACAATTCCATTGAAAATGGCCTCTAACAGAAGAAGATCTTGTGGAGGGGCCTTCAGAGGTGTTTGCTTTGTTTTATTCTTTTTCTTTTGAAAATTAGAGGTTTCCTCCTCCCCTTCTTCATCCTCTTAAATGACTTCTTATGTTTGGACTTTCTTCCTCTTTGCTTGCTACTTTGGCCTTGGATGCTTCTTTTCTTCAGTTTTCATCTATGCCAAAGTTTTTGAGGCAACCTTCTTTCCAGTGGAAGTTGTTTGTGTTGAGCTAAAGGGTTGCAGAGCACTTGTAGTAGCAAAAGTGGATCTACTAGTCCTTCTTGGCACTTGGGATGAGGTGGCAACTTGTGGATTAGTGGGGATAGATTAAGGATCCTCCACAGGGGTTTGTGATGAGGTTTTAGGCTTTGGTGGTACACCCTATTTCTCATGTAATGGTTCTCTATTTTTCTCAAGATGCTCCTTCACAGTCTTTTTAATCATCTTGTCCATTATTTCTTTGTAAGTTCCAAACCTTTCTATTGTAGAATCCTTAGGTTTACTAAGAAGGTTATCAGTATAAGCTTTTATCTCCTCTGCAGAGATCTCATAAGGCAGTCTGGGTATCCATGTTGTCCTTGGTTCTACCACTCAATATATGTGAAGTCTTTATCAACCAAGAAGATGATTTGTTCTTTATAGTGCCTTACTATATTGTATGGTATTCTCTCTTTGTCTTGCATGTCTGCTTGCAAGGTTTTGAAGAACCCCCAAAACATAGTGCTACAATTCTTGGAATCACCAAAACCCCTCATGTGATTTTTGATTTGTGCAGCAACAAAGATGTGTCATTGCTAAACCTTTCCCTTGAATCTAGGAAACTCATTCAAGAAATAAAATACTATACAGATAATGATAGTGTCATACCTGACATTGTAGTTTGAATCTTTTGTTCTCTTCAAACTCTCTATCAGGTTCTCTCTCATGACTTTGTAGAGGTCAAAGTCTTTTCCCTCCTTTACCATTTGATATGCGGTGTGAATTGTTGTACCAGTGGCTAACCCTTCTCTATTTTCATAATAAACCTTGTATGTAATGTACATTGTAGCATACCAGACCCCTGGATCAGTTATATCATTCACACTTAGGGTTCTCTTGTCAAAATTTTACCTAGTCAACTCTGTAACACTCTCATTCTTGATTGACTTCATTACCGGTACCGGTCCTATTGAGCTTAAACTAGTAACAACCCTAATTGCATCTTTGGTAATCTGATAGGGTTTGTCAAGGTATTAAAATTCATTATGAATTCGGCTTAAGATAATCCTTACCTATTCATGTGCATTGCAGAAATCTGGGTAATCTTTCTAGACATCCAATCTTTTGCCTACAATATTT
This sequence comes from Cunninghamia lanceolata, assembly GCA_027924645.1. Lineage (NCBI taxonomy): Eukaryota > Viridiplantae > Streptophyta > Pinopsida > Cupressales > Cupressaceae > Cunninghamia > Cunninghamia lanceolata. The sequence goes on along the minus strand of BSBN01000286.1, from coordinate 655,468 downwards.
GCATACTCTGGTTTGTATCCATCATCATCTAAGAGGTTATCTCACAGCTCCTCAAACTTCATGTGATCAATTCAATTATGTGGAGACTGGATGTGTATCCTTACATCCTCAGTATACACATCATCAGCTGGAATGTTTGAGAATGCTCCGTCCTTATCCACTTCCATAGCCTTGTATGGACATTTCTTATACTTTGGTCTTGGTTTCTCTGAAACATCAACCAGCTTTGGAGTCACCATTATTATCTCCTTTCCTTCTGTATCTAGGGTTTCACTTCTGACTTCTTTCAAATATGTAGCTAGGGCTTCACTTTTTACTCTTTTTCTCTCAATTTTTCCAAACACTCTGAATACTAGGGTTTTGCCTTCTGCTCAAGATTGCTAATTGCTTTGGATATGAATGAAGTTGGATTGAACGAATGGATCTTAAGTAACTTTCTTTCAACCCTAACTTTTCACATTTATTGCACCTTTTACATGTCAGGTTATTTGCTACCGGTGAGTTCTGTAGGTCCACAGAGACCTATTTCCATCCAAAATTCCTCTGCATTTCATGTTTTCATTCTAAAAATTTGAGACATTGACTTAGCCTTACCCTAATAACATATCCTTCTTTTAGATCTTATCAAATCACGTGTATGCCTCGCTTCACTTCAATTCACCTTAATAGAATTGGCAACTCATTTTTATAGGGAGCTAAAAGATTATCAATGGTTAGCTCCCCTTGAGCCCATGATTTTTCCTAATCTAGTATGAAATCCTCTACATGAGGCACATGCAAAGGTTTTTTCCATATTTTCATTGTCTTGCTCTTGCTTACTTCATATTTTTGTCATTTCCTTATTTTGCTTGATCAGGGTTTCCTCCATCTTCTTGTGTTGAATATGTGGTTCCACAAAACCACTTCTACAAAAAATAGGTTTATGCCCAAAGTTATTACACTTATAACATATGACACTATACACTGGAGGCAAGAAAGAATTTTTACTGATATAACCATTTCTCCTTGTCTCAATTCTATAATCATCAGTCTTATGACCAAAATTATTACAAGAATAACAGTAGCCATTTCTCCTTGTTTTGGTTTTATAATCAATGGCCTTATGACCAAACTTATTACATGAATAACAGTAACCATAAAAAAATTGAGAATACTTGGTTATAGCAGATTTTCTTGTAGGAGGAGGACCCCTGAATCTCTTCTTTAGGTCTCTGATCTCTATGAAGCCATCATCTAACTTCTACTTCTCATCTTCAGTCTTCTCATAGACTTCAGTGTAGGGTTCTTTCTTCTTCATCTCATACATGGCTTCAGATATATTTGTTTTTAAATTCTAGCCTTTCTCAAATCCAAGACCACCCTTATTCTTAAGTGGTCTTTGATTGTTGATTATCTCATCAAGGATGTTTGTGCTTTTCTTAAGTTTTAGACTCTTGTCTATCTAATCCTTTGCTTTCTCCAATGCCTTCATCAAGGAGACAATTTCTTCTTCAAGTCTGGAGCATTCATCTGATTTGGCATTGAGTTTAGCATTTATGCAATCCACAACTCTTTTACCTTCTTCAATTTGAACTTTCATGTTGTCAATTGCTTCTTCTGATTCTTTAAGATTAGCCTTATATTCTCCAGTTTCCTTCCTTACTGCTCTCAGATCATCTAGATTAGAAATGAATTTTCCTTCAAGGTCAACTTCACATTCTTCTTCATCAATGTCTGTCATGTCTTCATCATCCTCCACATGATTCTTATCATTATCCAGGACTTCATTTTCCATAAGTAGGGCTACTTCACTTTTACTTCAGATGTGCAATGATTGCCTTCATACATGTTATGAAGTTTTTTCAAGATATTCTTAACAGATTTAGGTGACCCCACAATAGTGGGTTACAATTGTATTGAGGAACAAAAATTGTCCAAGCATGAAAAAATTTTTTGGACAAGTACGCTTGAATGGGTGTGTTCACTAGAACACATAAATGGGTTTGCTCGAACACCCTCATTCAAGTGAACCCCATGTCACTTGAGGGTTTTCTTGAACCCCCAGCCAACTGATTTTTTAATGATAAAAATACTAGGTTCGATCAAACGGGTGTTCATTCGAACCTACTTTTTAAACATTTTTTTATAAAGCATTTTTAACTGTCAAAACTGATAGTTTCTATTATCATTTTTGACAGTGACTGTTGAACCCCATGAGAATGACTGTCAAACCCTAGGACCCTAGGAGAGTGACTAGCCAAACCCTAAGAGAGAAAAAATGTCATCCACATCACCCTCCATGACATCGTCTTTGCATCCAACCATCCAGGCATGCATTTTATCTCTTCTCACTTTCTTAGTTTCTCAAATTCTCATGCGTGATTTGTATATGCTTCCAAATTTTGCATACATGTCAACTAGGGTATTTTCAACTACAACATGAAAAATTCCTCTATCCTTCTTGCTTTTACGGATACCTATACCTAGTTCCAAAGCCCACCGCTATGTCTAAGCTTCAACATTTTGCATACATGTCAACTAGGGCAGTTTCAACTACAACATCTGACAAAATTCCTCTCTCCTTTATGATTTGATTGATGTCCATACCTTGTTCCAAAGCTCCCATTTCTCACAGCTAGGGAGGATACTGGAAAAGGTTGTGAAATTTGGCTTTACACCCGCCAATTGCATTTTCTTGACAGTTTCTAAAGCCTTTTCATCAAATCCATGTTGTGCATATCCTTCAATCATGGCATTTCATGAGACCACATTTCCTCACTGCTATGTCTAAGCTTCAACATTTGCATACATGTCAACCAAACATAGTTTCAACTACAACATATGACTCTTGTTTAGTTGTTTCTAAGTAAAACATTATTTATTGTACACATGCACACAAGAACTATAGATAGAGAAATACGTTCTAGATCACTTGTAAATAGTTACATTTTAAATAATTTAAATTGAATGTACATCCAGTATTTCTAGATTCTTTATAGATATTAAAGCAAGAACCTCATTGCTTCTTCAGGTACATCATGGCAAATGCACCAGTTCCACCCCAGGAACTATTTGTATAGACTAATAGTGAGATTGAGAGATTGAGAGTTTCTCTAAATGATGGTAACAATACAAGAATATATAAGGATACTTGCAAGTCCATATTAGAAATCCTAGAGAAAATTAGAGATAAAATTTGAGACACAAGTGCATATTCCCCTGATGTCGTAGATGTTATTCTTTCCCACATGCGGGAAGAAGTCTGTGGTGATGTTTCCCTTTCTCATATTCAGGGTTTAGTGACCAAAGAAACCATTAAATCCCAATGTTTTCCATTCTATCAGGATAAACCTAAGGTGAAGGCATACCAGGTTTCCAAATGTGTGGATGGTGCTATGGCTGCTTTGATCTACCCTCAGTTTCTTGCAATCTTTGGTCGTTATCCAAATAACGACCAAATTCCCTTATATTTTGCACAACAATTATATTCTAAGGTTCATCTGGGCCTCAAAGTCAACTACTGTGACCTTCCAGGATATTTTGGTTAGGGGCATGGTAGGGTTGCCGATAGGGACACTTATCGTCAAGCAGCTCAGGCAGCCCCAATGTATAGGGCATTGGTTGGTGAGAGGTCTCCTTCTATCTCCCTAGCCCTGGCCCCCTCAATAGATCAGGTTGTCATTACTTCCTAAAGGGAAGCAATTGATAATGTCAGTGATATTGCAATTGCTACCACTAGGATAGCTAGTGATCGTGTGGTTCAATATTTGATGTCAAGATGTCTACGATCCAGACCTTCATTTATAGCACAATGCAGCAACACTGATTGTGATCCTTATGCTATGGCAAGCATCCCTACACCTGCACAACTAGATGTTCTTACAAGAGAGATGGAATAGAGTACTTTGCATTGTTTGGCTGAGGACCTCTTGGAGGCATATTCTTTCATCGCATCAAATCTTGGGATCTCTATAGACTAGGTCAGAGGTCATCTAGTTACATCTTTTCATTCACATTCAGCATCCCATCATTCTCATCACCCTGGTCCCAACACCAGTGCACATCAGGATCCACCTACGGATCTTCAGTTGCTACAGAGGCTACTAATTCTTTAGTTGAACTAGAGAGGATGCAGTCTACAGGTTTTGTGGAGATGTTGATGTGTTTAGATTTGTCATCAATGTCATCTCAACTGGTTAGTCCCCTTCACTCATCATTACTATGACATGAGAGGGCTTAGACAGATGTAGATCATGACACGACTCAAACAACTCATTTGGATGATTTAATGGAGGTGACTATTGCAGAGGGCTCGGATCCTATGCCACCTGATATGCAGGTACATGTGTATCTATATGTATGTGTGCATGTACATGTTCAATTCAATATTTTTAAAATTATTTAGATTTTAGTTTTAACTAAATGATATATATATATATATATATATATATATATATTGTAGATGGAGATACCTCATGTTACTCCTAGCCTAAGGTCAGATCGTATACATCAGCGTGATTCAATTGATGATACTATTGTCAGTGGACATGTGATTTTTAAATTTTTATATGTATATGTGTACATACATGTATATCTATAGATATTTATACATGTACATTCTTAAATAACTATATATATAATGTATTTAACACATTGTACATACAATTTTATCTCCAGGGCTCGGCACATCCATCAGAGTAGGATTCTCATTTAGAGGGTCGCTTGACTAGGAATCGACATGACGATTAGGCTGCCAACTAGAGGTCCATTTGCATGGATATTTCCAGATATTTACATGTATATAAACATTTGCATTTATGAGTTTTTGATGTTATGGTACATTTGATGATCTCTAGACATGTGTATTTGTCCTTGGACTTGATTACATATATACATTTTCAATCTGATATGTACATGTGTTTATATATGGAGATCATATATACATGTGTTTGTCATGTTTGACATGATAGTTCACATTTGTCTAGGTGATGATTTATGTTTGATATATTGACATGTGCATTTACACTAGGACTTGATTACATACATTTTCTTATGATATACATACATGTGTTTGAGCTTAAATATTCATCTATGTACATGTTTTCTTATATTTATGTTTATGTTCATCTACATGTACATGTTTGTGTTTTTGTTATATCTATTTAGAGAACTCATGAGGAAATGATTTTTATATGTTAAACACATTAAATCTACATTAAATGTTATGGGTATATGTTATGTTATATATACATGTACATGTTTCAAGTTCATTTAAACATGAACTTAAATATACACACAACTTTCAAAAATTGTTATGATGTGCCATTTTTAAATTCAACCATTTAATGTTTTGTAGGCTTTAGATACATTTGAATTAGATTAAAATCTGGAATCTCTAGTTAAAGATAAATATTAAGCAAAGGGAAGTCATTACACATACAATTTTATTCATATCCAAATTAAACTAGACATAGAACAAGGATGCACTAGGTTACATGCAATTAGATTGCGTATGTGTGAGAGTTAAATTACTTAATTCTAAGTTTGGAAGGGTTAGCATTATGGAACAAGAAATTAAGAATATAAATGTAGTCAGGCATTAGACATGCATAGACATTGCTCCGCTACTAGTTGGGCATCCATATCCTTGATGGAGTTATCCCTAGTCCCACTTGAGTCATATCTCTACTAACAAATGAGCATCTATAGCCCTAGTAGAGATACTTGAACCACTTAGATAAATTGAGTTCTTTTTATATCTTCTCTTATTTTGTGCTCATTTTCACTTTTAAAAGAAAAATCTTTACTTTCATTTCTTTTATATTTTCCTTAAATTTATCTTAATTAGCAAGCAATGAAACTTTATACTTGGGTTTAGGACCACCATTGGCATGCATAAAGATTGACCAGGAGGAAGGAAAATTGATTTCCTAGAACCATAATGGGTTAGCTTGACAAACTAGAGTGTGACTAATTAAAATAATTGTTGTTCATATTTGACAAACCAAAAATAATTCAAATAAGCCTAATAAATCTTAAGAAATGTTTTATTCTTTTTAAAACCTCTATAGGAACCTAAAAGGTGGATTTTGAGCATTAAGAAATACTTTCCTTGAAAGTACCATAAGGCAATTTGTTGACACAAAGGAAAAGTAGGACTATAGAAAAAAAGAAAAATTAAACTCAAAACAAAATTGAAAACACATGAAATAAATATAAACTATGTACAAAAAAAAATTCCTAACTACTTGTACACTATACATTGGAAGACTTGGGAAAACTAATTTCTAAATTACTCCTACTTTTGGTTTTTAAAAGCATTGAGTAGGATCTATTGGACTATTTAGGTACATAAGAAAGATAGCACATTCTTGAATTTGAAAGTGATAATTTCACCTATTTTAAGCTCATATTTAGGGTGCCTATCATGTAGGAATAACAAGTGAGAAGTTCACCTATTTTAAGCTCATATTCAAGGTGTTTGTCATGTAGGATTAAAAATTAGGGTGGCTTATCATTCTCATGTTCAATCCATATGCATGTTTTGTTATTCAAACCACCATTATCAAAATAAAAATCATGAGGAAGTACAAATGGATAAAATAAAATATCTCCCTAATTTTGAATGTGAACAACTAAAGATAAGAATTTGTTGTACACCACTACATCCTCATGGACCAATTGTGTCATCGTGGGGAATCACATTCTTGCACATGAATCAAATGATCATTAGTTAAAAGGGGAACTTACGATTCTACATTAGTTATAGAATCAATATTCTAGGCATCAATCACATGATCACCATTGATGTTGGGAAAAATATTTCATATAAAGTAGCCTCAGAGCAAAACATAAGCATAATGTTGATGGTTTTTGTCTTCTATACCTAGGAATTGAATCTTCACCACATACTATGTAAATTCATATCTCTTATTAAGTAGTTCTAGGTAAAGTGGACTTTGTACACACTAATTAAATAGTATGTATCATCCTTAAAAGTGGACCATGTTAAATAGTACTTCAACCTTTAAAAAAGTGTCACATTAAATATAAAAGTACTTTGAATTAAATAATACTTCAATGTGGACCCTTAAAAGTGTCACATTAAATATAATTTAGTGTCACAAATTATTTAGTACTTCATCCTTAAACTCCAAATTAAGCTCAAATGTAATAAACATGTACACACTTCACTTCTAAGTTTGGATCCTAAGAACAACTATAAATTAACTTATACCAATGTGCTTCAATCACTAATTTGTGTGGACAACCAAATTTAAAATAATCATCATCAAAATTTTATAAGTAACTAAAACAATGGAGTTCAAACACTACTATAAGTTCTCACAAACATATGTACATGTACTTGAACTCAAATCATGGTTATCTAACTCAAACAACTAGTTCAGCCCGCTCTTTAATAACATGTAATATTTTCTAGTGATCATTACTATCTAGTCTCCATTTTTTTCATCCACATGCATGTGGAACTGCATGAAGATGTAGGGTGGTACCAATTACTAGGTGACTATACTGATATACCTTGTTCTCAGGTTGATAGTCAATAAAATGAATCCCATGTTGAACAATTTTGACTTGTTTGAGATATATCCCTTGCACTACAACTGAACCTGCATGGTAAACAACATGAACCTGAGGTAAAACATGTGAACGTGGCATTTTCACTCAACCTGTATAATATATAATGTAAGGTAATGTACATGTACATGTATATATAAATTTAAATGTCCACCTATGGGAAAAAACATTTCATCACTTGTTTCAGGTCATGTTAGTTTCTTCCTCTCTTATGTGCAACGCATTAAATAATAAGTAACACCTTCTATGTTTCCAGGCTCTGCTATGACTGCAAAAACATCTCCTACACCAAATTTACATGGTTCAAAATTTGTAAAAAAATTAGAATTGTCTAGACTATAGATCATTAAATTTAACTCATCTAGTACTAAACTTTAAATAACTACATTGTCAATTTACATTAAATTTTATCAAGTACACATGTATCTTTTCTAATCAATCCTGAAATATGGTCATAATCAATTAAAATTGGTGTAGTCACGGTTAGGAGAGTCCACAAAGTGAATTGTCCAGGCTGTGCAGCTAGAGTAAACACAACAGAAACAAATCATCTAGATATAAAGTAAATGTGAATTCAGTCATTCAGTATATCATAGAATTCAAATACAAGTTGGTTGGCAACATGCGGGCTTACAATTAGGGCTCACAAGCTTGACTTCACAGTTACAGAATATGCACAAGATATAGCTTTGAAGCTCCTTTGCAAAGAATTCAAACTATCAAACTTAGAACTAGAGATCACTACTTTCCTAGGCATCTATTACATCAATATATATCATCTCCAAAACATAAGATTCCTCCACATCAGCCAAGGAAGATTACAAACTCCAATGAAGAGTTGTAACGTGTGTACATGGATAGGTCAAACCTAATCATGAAGAATTCCTCCGCAAATGAATGGAATGGTGTGCGAATCTTAGGGAAGGTCAGCCACGATCCAAACAACATTGAATGATGTGTCATTTAGCTCCGCAAGTCATGAAATTCTTTGCAAGTCTTCTCCTTTAGTTGATTTTCTAAGACTATCAGGATGCTATGTTCTAAGAAAACAATCGATCTTCTGATGGCAATATCTTACCGGTACCTGATCCAAATGATCTGAGATTTGGATATGATGTGCATGAATGTGTCTAGATGCTAAGTCTAGCTCTGCAAGGTTTGAAATGTAACTGCAATAGAATGCGGACCAAAATATAGAAACTGCTACTAACTAAACTGACTGAACTAAACTGGAAAATGAAAAGAAACAAACTGAAATGTAAATGTTTTTGGTTGATGCAAGATTGCTCTTGAACCATGGATGCTCATGTATCAGACATTTAGGGTTATTGAAAAAGTAAGTCCCTCACTTTGCTGGGGCTAGAGGAAAACAAAGATGGTCCACCTCATCCTGAGAAATCCATGATGAATCTTCTTTCAGTCTGCCTTTCCACTTCACAAGGTATTCTTTGTATTGTCTTCCTCTAGTGCTGCATCCAATTTTGCTATCCAAGATGTCTTCAATCTGCTCCGGTACTTGTTGTGGTAACTGCTACTTCAAGTCTTCTTCCATGCTATCACTGAACTCTGCTTCATGATACTAATATAGGTCTGCTATGTTGAAAATAGGTGATATGCCCAATGTCTCTGGTAACTCTACTTCATATGCATTTCCTGAATCAAACTTCCTGAGTATCCTACATGGTCCAAATTTCTTCATCTTCAACTTGTTATATGTCCCAACTAGAAATCTTTCTTTTCTCAAGTATACCATCACTTCATTTCCAACTATAAATTATTTATGTCTCCTCTTCTCATATGCTTTCTCCTTATACTTGTTGTTCATCTCTTCCAAATGCTTCTTCACCTGATTATGCATTGTCTCCATGTGTCCTGCAAATTCTTCTACTTCTGCACTCCTTTTATCTTCCATACTAATATCTCTCAACTCTGCTACTCCTCTAGGGTTAGTTCCTATCACAATCTCAAATGGTGTTCTTCCAGTACTCCTATTCACTAAATTATTCTATGCAAACTTGGCTTGTGATAGAATCAAATCCTAATTTCCTGCCTTCTCTCCAACCAAACATCTCAATAGGTTTCCCAAACTCCTATTTACTACCTCTGTCTGTCCATCAGTCTATGGGTGAAATGGTAAACTGAACTTCAAGTCTGTCTTCATCTTCTTCCAAAGTGTCTTCCAAAAGTATCCAAGAAATCTTGTATCTCTATCTAAAATTATTCTCTTAGGTAATCCATGCAATCTCACAATCTCCTTGAAAAAATAGGTCAACCACATGAATTGCATCAGTTGTCTTCTTACAAGGTATGAAATATGTCATCTTTGAAAATCTATCCACCACTACGAATATAGAATCATGTCCCCTCTATGTCTTCGGTAATCCCATTATGAAATCCATACTTATGTCTTCCCAAGGTCTCTCTGGTATTGTCAAAGATTTGTATAAACCAGTATTCTAACTACTCCCTTTTGCAACTTGACAAACTCTACAACTCTACACAAATTTCCTAACATCCTTATGTATCTAAGGCCAAAAGTAATTTCACTCACTAAAGCCATTGTCTTATCAATGTAAAAATGTCTTGCCAATCCACCATTGTGTTTCTCCTTGATCAAATTGTCTCTCATTGAACTCCTAGGTATGCATAACTGATTTCCTCTGAACAACATATCCTCCTGAATGAAATAGTCCAACAACTTACTTCTATCTATTACAACATGTTCCTTACATGCTTTCCAAGGTTCTGCAAAATCAAGATCTTCTTCATGCATGTTCTTAAATTCTTCAAATCCTAACACTTCAACTCTCGTCTCTATCAAAAAGTTCCTTCTCCTACTCAATGCATCTACAACATTGTTTGATTTTCCACTCCTATGCTTCAACACAAAGGTATAACTCTGCATGAACTCGACCCATCTCATGTGTCTCTGATTCAACTTTCCTTGACTATTCAAATATTGCAAAGCTTGATGATCTGTATACAACACAAACTCCTTAGGAAACAAGTAATGTCTCCACTTCTTCAAGGCTTGAATTATGGCATAGAACTCCTGATCATAAACTGAATATCTTCTCCTTGCATCATTCAACTTCTCACTGAAATATGCCACAGGTCTACCTTCTTGACTTAACACTGCTCCTATTGCATTTCCACTTGCATCACAATCTACTTAAAATACTTTATTGAAATCTGGTAATGCCAACACAGGTTTCTCTGTCACTTTCTGCTTCAACAATTTAAAACTTTTATCTGCTCATAATGCCCACTTTAAGTCTTTTCTATCACCTCTCATTGTCTCTGTCATAGGGTTACATACTGAAATAAAATTTCTGATGAACTTCCGGTAGAAACTAGCCAATCCATGAAATGATATGACTTCTCCAATGCTCTCAGGTGTAGGCTATTCAACAATTTCTCTTACTTTCTTAGGGTTCATCTTCAATCCTTTCATAGAAATCACAAATCCCAAATATACCAATTCTTCCTTCATGAAACTACACTTCTTGATGTTTATCAACAATTTCTCTTCTCTCAGTCTTTGCAATACTTGTCTCAGGTGCCACAAATGTTCTTCTTTTGTCTTAATGAAGATCAAAATATCATCAAAATATACAATAACAAACTTACCCAAGAATTTCTTCAAGACTTCATTCATCAATCTCATGAAAGTACTTGGTACATTTGTCAATCCAAAAGGCATCACTAACCACTCATACAATCCTTCACTTGTCTTAAAAGCAGTCTTCCATTCCTCTCCTCTGATTCTAATCTGATGGTATCCACTCTTCAAGTCTATCTTTGTAAAATATTTTGCTCCACTCAAACAATCTGTAATGTCATCCATCCTAGGTAAAGGAAATATATACTTAACTGTGATCTTGTTTATTGCTCTAGAGTCTGTACACATTCTCCATTCTCCATCCTTCTTCAGTGCTAACACTATAGGTACTACACAAGGACTCAAGCTTTCTCTGATCAAACCTTTCCTCAACAACTCTTGTATTTGTCTATTCAGTTCTTCATTCTCTGTCGGTGTCATTCTATGTGTTGCTTTGTTAGGCAAACAAGCTCCAAGTATAAGATCCATGTGATGACTGATACTCCTAATTGGTGGCAATCCTTCAGGTACATTATCTGATATGTTCTCTTTATACTCTGTCAGTAACTTAGTTATCTCCTCCAGTTATGGTTCTTCAGTGTTTCAATTTTCTTAGGAATCAAAGCATAACACATATTCTCATGTCTCAAACCATCCAAAAATTTTCTTCCATCTACCAAACAGATTCTAGCATTCCCACACACTTCACTCTTAGGATCATCTTCCAAAAGAATCAAAGTAATTCTCTTTCCAATTGATGTTATAACTTGTATGTATTATTTCTCCTATCATGTATAGCTTTCCTATCATACTGTCATGGTCTACCCAACAATATATGACAAACATCCATAGGCATAATATCACACAATACTTCATCATGATAAGATTCAATATGAAATTTCACCAAACATTGATCACTTACCAACACCTTATGATCATACCGAATCCATGATATCTGATATGGCTTAGGGTGTTTCAGTCTTTCCAACTTTAGCTTAGTCACCATCTCCTCTAAAACCAAATTATCAGAACTACCACTATCAATTACAACTTTACAACATTTACCTCTTGATTTGCATCTGGTTCTGAACAAACTTTTCCTCTGCGGTGGTTCCTCATTTGTCTCTACTTGATATAGTGATCTCCTCATGACAAGTGATTCTCCTTTCTTAGGTTTACCAACTAAACTAGGTGATCCAACAAGTTCTTCTTCAACATAGGTTGCTCTTTCACTATTCTCTATCTTCTTGCTTGTACTCCCTTGATTGCATTCAAATGCTCTATGTCCTTCACTTTCTCATATAAAATAGGTTCCTCTGAATGTTCTCCTATCAAGTCCTCTTCCTTCTCTTCTGTATCCTTCACTCTGGTATGGACTAGGGTTTCCTTTGCAGTAGAAAGTTATGTCATCTCTGTAGTATGCATTATTATCTCTATTCTCCTTCTTGAATGTATTCTCTTGTATGTTCTACTCCACATATGTTCTTTCTCCTCTAGAAAATGTTCTACCTCTCTGAAATTTACCTCCTCTACCTCTCTGTCTCTAATCATGCCTCTTTTTCAACTTTTCTTCAACTTTTAGGGAAAATTGATATGCTTCTTCTAATGTTGTCATCTTCACCAAACTCAATTCTTCTTGAATGTTCAATCTCAGCCCATTGATGTATCTAGCCACTTTCTCCTTGCTTGCTTCACTATGTCCTATCCTTATGATCATCTTATGAAATTCTTTAGTGTACTCCACAGATTTCTCCTTTTGTCTCAGGTTCTACAATCTCTTCAACAACGCCAATTCATAGTCAGCGCGTATCAACTTATTCTTCAATTTTGTCACCATTTTGTCCCACTTTGTAATCTTCTCTTTTCATCTTCTATTTCTATCCAACTAAACTTCTTTCCACCATATAGAAGCATGTCCTTTCAACTTTGTCTTTGCAAATTTCACCTTCTCTAGATCTTCAATTTCTTCATATTCAAAGTATTCTTCTAAGTCATTCATCCAATCAATCAGTTCCTCAAGATTCAAATTGCCATTATAGTTCAGTACATCAACTCTAGGTCTTCTCCTAATATTTAAAATAGCTCACAACATCTTGAATTGATCTAATTCTTCTTCATCATCTCATAGGGTTACTTCATTTTGATTAGTGGATTGAAATTCTTCATCATCACCACTTTCAACATTAGGGTGAGGTGTTAGTCCTCTTTTCCTATCTTCTTCAACAACATCCAAGAGAACTCACATGGTTTTCATCATCTACATCATCTCATCCATTCTTCTAGCCATTGTTCCAACAACAGGTATTCTCCTCGATGGCATTCTTCCTCGGATCAAGTGTAACTGCCTCAAGTTCAGCGATCAGGCTACAAGGTGACAATTGCCTCACAATCGGCAATCGGTTGACAACACAAGTAGTTTGCCTCAAATTCAGCAATCTATTCATAGCAAGATCTTATAGAATTCTTTTTCCAACTTTACTCAATTCATTTCCAAAGATTCAAAACTTTCACTCTGATACCACTTGGTGCAATCACGGTTAGGAGGGTCCACAAAGTGAATTGTCTAGGCCATGCAAGTAGAGTAAACACAACAGAAACAACTCATAGATATAAAGTAAATGCAGATTTAGTCATTCAGTATATCATAGAATTCAAACACAAGTTGGCCGGCAACATGCAAGCTTACAATTAGGGCTCACAGGCTTGATTTCATAGTTACAGAATATGCACAAGATATAGCTTTGAAGCTCCTTCGCAAAGAATTCAAACTATCAAACTTAGAACTATTGATCACTGCTTTCCTAGGCATCTATTACATCAATATATATCATCTTTGGAACATAAGATTCCTCCACATCGGCCAAGGAAGATCACAAACTCCAATGAAGAGTTGTAACATGTGTACATGGACAGGTCAGACCTAATCATGTAGAATTCCTCTACAAATGAATGGAATGTGTGCAGATCTTAGGGAAGGTCAGCCATGATCCAAACAACATTGAATGATGTGTCATTTAGCTTCGCAAGTCATGAAATGCTCCACAAGTCTTCTCCTTTAGCTGATTGTCTGAGACTGTCAGGATGCTCTACTCTTAGAAAATAATCAATCTTCTCATAGTGATATCTTACCGGTACCTGATCCAAATGATCTAAGATTTGGATATGATGTGCATGAATGTGTCTAGATGCTAAGTCCAGCTCCGCAAGGTCTGAAATGCAATTGCAGTAGAATGCAGACCAAAATATAGAAACTACTACTGAGTGAACTGACTGAACTAGACTAGAAAATGAAAAGAAACAAACTGAAATGCAAATGTTTTTGGTTGATGTAAGATTCCTCTTGAACCAGGGATGCTCCTGCATCAGAAATCAAAGGAATGTCTTCAAATATTTCATCCTCATCTTCTTCATATGTATCAGAAACAACTAGTGGCACCAAATTCCATTCACTAACATATCCACATTGTTGGTTGTTGCATGCCTCAAAGTTTTCCAAAATGCACTCATCACAGAAATAGGAGTAATCTCTCATGTACAATGTCCATCCAAGATGATGATCTATACTCATGACACAATGCAAAGATCTTGTTTTGTCTACCCTCTTGCATCCATGCTTCGATCTTCTATCCACACCTAGATACATAAAAATTATAAATTACATATATTTAATAGAAATTCATTTAAAATAATTGCAAACTAAAAAAAACTTATGTTCAAACATATATATAATTTAAAGTTTGAAATTTTCAAATGTAATTTATACATACCTGATATCTCCCAAAACACTCTATGTGGGATGCATCGGTTCGTTCCTGAAGATGTGCTGACCTCATTTGATGCAAAGTATTTCTTACACCATTCAACAAAATCATTTGCATCATCTATATGATCTCCCAAATAACTCATTTGATGCTTTCTTAGAGCACATTTGATGCAACCTCCTACGTCATCATGTTCACACTTTCCATGCCCACTCTCAAAGAAACTCCAAACATGTGATATTTTGTAATTTCAGTGATATCTACATAATGCATAAAATGGTCATGAAGATTTGAATTATGCCACACATCCATCTAACCATACAAAATAATTTTCAATTTTTACACGCCTGCTTGCCAAATTCTCTAAAACTTTTGTAAAGCAATGTTGTACAAAAAGTGTGTCATGCTCTTTATCATCACTAATATAAAAGTGATTCTTTCTTGATGACTCATTCATCATATGTACTATCAACACCATCCAAATCCAATTGTGCATGTTGATAACACACATGCACCATAATAGTGATCTACTTTGAAAAGTAATAATCTGATTGAATCTCTTTTTGATGTACAAAAGAGTAATTTTTTGCAAAGTCAACTACTAATAGAATTATTCCAGGTGGGAAAGTATCTCTTAATGTTTGAAACTGTTGTGCTTACCACTTAGAAAAAAAGGCATGTTGTATGTACGGTTGTATCAATTTTCAAAAAATTTCCATAAATGTTCCAATAGGTATCTCCTATTCTACATAGTTTAACCTTATGGATTGTTTCCCAAAATTTGTTTGAAACTTTACGTACTTGTAACTCTTGCAATTTACTATTTTTGTTGGGTCAGTATCTTCATTTCTCAAAGGCATTTTAGCCAAATTTCCACATGTTTCACAAAGTCCTTTTATGCAATTTATTTGATCAATTGCATTATCACATAAGATGGATTCTATGAACAGACTTACCCGTTTAGGAGGTGCATTTTGAAAACCATCACTTTCTTCTCTCATCTTTTGAAACGCTTGATAGTAGAGATCAAATTCAATATGATAACGAAAATAACAAGTTTCAAAAACCTTGTTTATCTTCATATAGTATGGCTTTAACCTTTCAAACATTATTTGCCCAATCTTTATGTGAGGATTCAAATTATAAAAGTTCACATACATCTCATGTTGTGTTATGTCTAGCCAATGTTTTGTATGATGTTCATAATTATTGAGCCCAATCTTGTGTCTAATAACATCTCTAATATTTGATGATGTACAGGTATGATAATTCCAAAAAGTTGAGACCAAGTTCCTAACAACATCTTCAATCCTGTCAGAACAGGGAGCTCTACACATAATTGCCCAATTGCCTTCTGAACTATCATCCAAAACCTTTCTTCTTTTCACATATTTTGTTAGTGTCTTTCTACTAAAACTAATTTCAGTCGAAGTGAAGAGATTTTTCTTTTTCTTGATATATTTTTATTTAAAATAGAAGTCAACATCACTCTTCTTGAAATGGCCTTATCCATTGATCAAGATCCTTTCCCAATGGAATCTAAACCTTTTTTAACATTTTTAACAATATATTTTCCTAGGCATGAAGCTTTACTCTTATTCAATGTTGAATCTACACCCAACAATTGTAATGACTCTTTCAACTCATTACGAAGAAGTAAAAGTGATAATAGTTGGATTTTTTCAAGTGTACCAAGATGATTGAAATGAGAATTGATTATTTCCTTTACAAATTTATTCATTGACCTCTTACTAGTATTTCTAGGTTGTTTGGCATAACATTTCAATTTCTCCATATCCATTTCAAGAAAATGATCTAAATTTCTATAAGAAATTTTTCTCTTCACCTCTTTAGCTAGATTCATATGCTCATCCATACCAATAGAAGGAAGCGATCTTGACCCCTCTCTAACATGCATTGTTTGAACTTGGGCCTCCTCCCTATCTTAAACTATGTGTTCCTCAGCCTCATTTGCTCCAATATCTAAATTTGGCTCGACTCCTGCTTGAGAACTTTCTACTTGTTGAGCTTGTTCTACACACAAAATACTTAAGTCAAGATAGAGAAAGAAAGAGCTTTAAAAAAACTTAAGTCAAGAGAGAGATAGAGGACCTATCTAGAGAAGGATAAAGAGAGAAAGAAAGAGCTTTAAAAAGACTTAAGTCAAGAGAGAGAGGGAGAGATCTTTAAAAATCTACTTAAGTCAAGAGAGAGAGGACCTTAGAGAGAAGGATAGAGAGGACTTATCTAGAGAGAGAGAGAGAGCTTTATTAAAAAGACTTAAGTCAAGAGAGAGAGAGGACCTATCTAGAGAAGGATAGAGAGAGAAAGAGCTTTAAAAGTCTACTTAACTCAAGAGAGAGAGAGGACCTATCTAGAGAAGGATAGAGAGAGATAAATAAAGAGCTTTAAAAAGACTTAACATGTTTGAAACTAGTACAAGTATGAAACTTATGATTAAATAATACAAGTATGATTTACTTAATGTGCAAACCTACGAAGGACCCTAATACACCATTCAATTAAAACAAATATAATTAAAGTTGTTTGAAAATGATGTCCAACAAATTCACCTAGTAAATAATAATATATGGTCAAGAACATGTTCAACTAGTAGTCGAGATATTGGTAACAACATATAACTTTCTTGGTCCTTAATATGCAAACTTATGAAGTCCTAATAGACATGATTAAATATATTTTGAAACAAATATATTTAAATTACAAGTTTAAATGATGTGGAAACAAATATATACTTAAACTAAATGTTCAAAACTAGAAATAACATCCTACTACATGCTAAAAACTCATAAATTAAATAGGAAAGAAAATATTTTTGGAATAATATTAAAAATAGGAAAGAAAATATGCATGTACCTTGTTTCTTTCTATGATATCTTGCCAAATTTATTTCACGCAACTGATGTTCTCTTTCTTCTGAATACTTTCATTGAGTCTTATTTTGTCTTTTTTTGTCTCCCATTTTCTTGTTCAAGTAAAAGATGACTTGACAAATCCTCTACCAAAAGTTTTCTTCTCCAAAATCTCCCTTGATGGATAAAAATGTGAATTAATCTTACAATGTTGATATGAAAAAATGAAAAAACAAGTTCATATTTATATTCATATGACATTATAAAAAGAAATAATAATAACTTGGTTGGCCAAGTCTTCAAACAAAGGTTGGCCGTTAAAAATCATTTTAACTGTCGAGGTTCGTTCGAAGCCATCTGCACTAATTTTTTTAATGTTATTTTTATAGGGTTCAAATGAAGGGGGGTTCACTCAAACCCCCCTTCACTCAAATGGGGTTTCTAGGGGTTCACTCGAACCCCCTTATTTTTCCCTTGTCCCCCTCCAGCTGTAATTTTATGCAGATTTTTAGGTTTCAAGGCTCGAGTTGAGGATCAAAATGGAATCAACTTGACAAACCTAGCTGCAGGATTATAGTCCTTGAAATGAGCTCTCCATCAAGTATAGTTTTAATATATTTTGGTTTTACTATACATTTTTTTTAGTTTAATTAAATAGAGGTTTTTCACTGAAAATCAAGCTCTCTATTCTGTACATGTGGAAAAATAGTATATTACCAAAACAAATTCTAAAAAATATCTATCATGTTGGTATTCATGTCTCGATCCAACAAAAAAAATGAATTCTGATACATACAAAAAAGTTATGCTCTTTATAGTACACCTATGTCTAAATTGTAATTGGTTTGACTTCAAAACTTAATTAAAAAGAAATATTAAATAAAACATTATGAAACCAAATGCATCCTCTAGGTATCATAGTTACAAATCTAAATTCAAAAAATAGAATTTTATCCTTCATAGAAAAAAAAGTTATGTGCTTTATGGTACACATCACTCTTTAAAAATGGTGTTTACTGTTAAAAACTAGTTATCGAAGGAGATGGAAAAATAAATGCAATTTGATTCCAAAAAAATTAAAATATATATATTTAGAATCTACAGACAAAATGTCACAAATCACTAGTTTGCATCATCTTCAAATTCCTCACGGTTTAGCAGCTATAGGTGTCTGAAAGTAAAGATTCAGTTCAAAATGTTCATTTCAATGTCAAGTTTGGCCAAAAAGTGTAACCCACTATTGTGGGATCACCCATAATTTGCAATGCACTATTTTGACAAATTTATACTTTGTCAAACCACATACAATTTTATAATCATGGAATGATCCTTCTTGAATTGCCATGTGTTCCAATCCAAGATCTACCTCCATCTATTAGACTACATAAAGGAACCTTGCTCTGATACCAATTGTTGAACACACAGAAGTACTGAGAGGGGCGGGTGAATCACTACATATTCAAATTCATTCCTTTTAAATGTATTCAATCCAAACTGAACATTTAAACCAAATGAATCATAAAAGCACATACACACATGTCACCAGATTTACGCGGAAACCCAAGATGGGAAAAACCATGGTGAGCAAGCTGCTTGGATCTACTATCCAAATCTAGCCTCACAAATAAAAAGAAATTTACAATGAATTTTATGGGTCCCAACCCAAAGGAAGCACCAACTCCCTAATACAAAGTTTATAGGCTCCAACCCAAAGCAAGCACCAACTCCCTAATATAAAGTTTTATGGCCTCCAACCCAAAGGAAGCAACAACTCCCTGAAGAGCTACAACTTACAAAATAACGCTCCAACCTCTGTTATGAAACATTCAACTAATTTTGACGATTCAATTTCCTCAACAACATCAATTATGCTAAAGTTTTGACATCCTTGACATATTCTCAATGACCTAACACTTCCACACTATCCTCTCTGTTATCGTCTTGATCATTTTGATTGATTCTGATACCTCAAAAACCTCTGCAACATCAATTCTGTTATAGGTTATGCATTACTTCTTTCATAGCTACTTATCTCATTTTGGATCATATATTTGACATTTTTCACACACAACACTTGTAGCAATCTTCTTATCTTCATAAATACCCTCCACAAGTCTTCATGTAACGTGTATCCTGAAACATGTAATGGCCTTGCTTGTCATCTCCCAAATCATCTGCGGTAATGTAGGAGTCAAATCCCATTGTGTGGTTCATACCAAGTGATCAACTGGACCTAATTTATCTTCTACCAACCTTTCCTATTGGCACACACTTCCTTACACACGGCGTAATCACTCTAGTATACCATGTCAGCTCCACAAACACTTATCTTTTCATGCCTTAGCTCGAAACCCTATGTGGTACCAGAGAAGAGAGATATCACCATGCAAATCAAGCAACTAACACTATATGACCTGTAAATCCTTCTCGTACACTTCTCTTTCTGGTTTATGCTTCTTCTTGTTGGCACAAGCAATCAAACACTGATGTTGGTATCCCTTACATAGTATGGTTACACTGTCTTGACATAGAACATTGAAAACACACTTGTGGTAATCCAAAACACATGAAACTAGGACTAAGCATATGTCTGAACTTATCTTTCAGTCAACAAAGCCAAACATCAAAGTGCAGTGAAATGCGGTGGATTTCTATTTTATCTCTGATAACCTTGCATAGCAACATGATTTGTTTTCACTCTACTAACTCTGGAAACCTCTGCGGTAACTTTTATGCTCTAAAACTTGGATCATACATACCTCATAGCTATATTTGGTTGTCTTGCAATCTGCGAGGTCATATCTTCATCTGCGGTAAAATGCAATACAATTTCTTGTGCTTCTGCAATATAATTTCCTATGCCTTTAATCTTCTAATGACTGAAACAATTTCTTCATATCCCATGCAATGCTTTTCAACAAGTGACAATACATGTAATAGCGCAATGTTCAAGCATGACTTCAAAATATATCAAAGCATGACATCAATCAAACCACTTTAACAATCTTCACCTGTCCATGAACTTCAGAAGATAAGGTACAACTATGTACATATGATGTTGATCCAACAACATGCTCATGTCTTTCATCACCATATCTTTCACATCATAACTCCTCTGATCATCACTCCTTTGACATCAATGACAACATATACAACAAATCAAACCCGTGAACATGTAACTGCACAGTGTTTATTATTTCGCAGGAAAGAATGATTTATAATCAAATATAATGACAAAGGCTTACCTATGATTCGAGCTTGCTCAATTTCCTATTTCTTTCCAATCAACAAATCTTCCAACTTGCACAGAGAACCAATTTTTCCTTTCTTCCTCCTAGACTTAACAAGATTTTTCCCTTCATATTTCCTTTTAAAAAACCCTTCAACAGTGGTTAACAAGAATTTCTTTTCATTACTCCGTATGCTCTAATTAGCCAGAGCACCATTTCATTTTTCCTCCACTATCAGGAGGCATTTATTTACATTTATTTCTTATCTCTCTTTTCTTATTATTTTTTTATTAAAATAATTAAGAGAGATGAAATCTAAATAATCATCATATGAATCCTTTCTTACAATTAATTAAAAATAATATTCCAACTTTAAGGGTAATAATAATAATAATTAGGGTTGTGACAATTTGCATATTCTACATTCACCTCATCCATGTTAGTCTCTTGAATGTTCTCCTCTTCAATAGTCATCAAATTGGATGCTTCAACATTCTTAATTTCTCGACTCCTCTTCTCTCTCCTATCTCTTTGTCATGTTGCCTCTTTCTCTTGATGTGCTTCCATTTTTTTAGGTGTCATGAGCTTCCTTTTTCTTTTTCTTTGACATTTATTTGATCTCATAATTACCAAAATATCTTGATAAAATTAACAAATGATATTTACTTTACTTAGATTTGGATCTCTTCTTAAGCTTTCTGAAGTACAAGTAGATATAGATCCTTTGTTCAATATATCACATGTACTTGATTTCTTTAAAAAATAATTCCTTTGTTTAATCTCTCTAAAAATATTTCTTGTACTTGATTCCCTTTGAAAATGCTCCTTATGATTGAATCCCTGAAAAAATTAAATATAATATGACTTGTTGAGAGATTGTAATTGACATGTGCATACAAAAAAATCACATAAAACGTTGTCGAGTCATACACATAAAAAGAAAAGTTGCAGAGATTATGTTGTAGTACATTTTACTAAAAATACAAGAATAACAGATAAATTAGAAATAGGTGCCCATTTAGAAATGGGCACCCATTCTTTTTGTCAAATGTGTGAAAGTTTAAAATGGGCACCCATTTCATTTTAGAATGGGCACCTATTTCATTTTAGAACAGGCACCCATTTCTGAGTGGACACGTGTTCTATGAAATTTGAATTTTGAAACCCATGGATTTGCTTTGGTTTTAGTCTTGGAAAAGGCTTGTAAACCCAACCCTTATCCTCGGATCTGCAAGTACAAGGCCATGTTAACAACAAAAGAAAAAACTGACTTTACTAATATGGTTGATGATTTTTTTTCAAAATTTTTAGACCAAATTAAAACCATTATAGATCATAATGTCTAGTTTTCAAATATGTAATTTTGTTTACTATTGGACATATTTTTCTATTTATTAATAAATTTTTAAACAAAGAGACTCATAAACTTGAAATGGCACACATTACTATTTTTCTAATAACTTTTGATTTTGAAAGTTTTTTGAAAAAATTATGTTTGACCAATCTAGGCACCATTCTCTACATGATGAAAAAATTAATGTTATGATTAGTTTATCTCAAATTATTTTGGTCGTACACAAGGGGTTTTAAAAAACACAAAATAGGGCTAGAAAAAAATTAATTAAAAAATTATTTATCAAAAAATTTCAAAAAAAAATAAAAAATATCATGACCAAACTCCAACATCATATGCATCTTTCCACAAAAATCAATTAGAAAAATACTTTCATTTAGGTCAAATTATGTTGGTCATACATGTGCATGCTTTGGCCCAAAACATGGGACTTTTAAAAAGCTACTTTTTGTACATCCTATACAAAACCAACTTTTATCATCTGAGTATTAAAATAAATTACATATTTGAAAACTAGAAACAAAATCCTACATTTTATATTTTTACATCATATTAATATTCTATGTAAGTGCTTCAAATTTTTACTCCAACTATGACAAACTTTGAAAATTAGGAAAAACACTTCTACTTTTTTACCAAAAAGTGGACCCAACTTCATGCACTCACCTAAAATAGATGTCTTTTTAACCCACAAAAACAAAATATAGTAAACAATGAAAATATAATGCTTATATCATTGTGTTCCAATTGTAAAGGAAATCTTGAGAATTTATATGCTACTACAAAGTGAATTAAACAATCACTACAATAGAAAAATCAAAAAAGGGCTTACAAGGAATTTGTTTAATAGTAATTTTTTACATTAAGCATTTTACAATAAACATAAATTACATATAGCTTAGTCCCTACTTTGAAATATCTACCTAACAAAAACCCTACAATTTTTGCTTTTAAATGTTTAACAAGTTTGGTTTTGTAAGCAAAAAACAAAGTAAGCCTCCATCCACTAGGCTTGAAAAGTGCAAGTACATAAAACATCAAGGAGACTTTACTTGGCTTAGTGCCTTCTTGTAGTATTTGTTTAGATGGTTTAATCACATCCCTTCTATGACCATTCTAAGCATATTCTAAAACCATTGCAATCCATGGCACCAAGTTTCTTTCAAGAAGTATGCCAAAAAACATGGCATGCATTATCCAAATTCCCACATTTCCCTACATTAGAATAAGATCACTACAAATACATTTGACTTGAACCCAACTTAAAAGATTTGCACATAAATTTTCCTTCCAATTTCCAAAGATACGAAATAGAAGCATGCTTTCAAAATGCTAGCAAAGGTGAACTCATCTAGGTTTGCACCAATCATATAATTTCATAAACCATTTCAGAGATATCCTTCCATATTTATCTCATATATAACCTTGAATGATCACCATAGTTTTTTAGTGGTGAATCTTCTTCAAATGGAAAATAGTTCAAATCAAGGCCTCCATTTTTGGTAAATAGGACAAGCTATAAGGGGAACTAAATCACCACATTTTTACAAAAATTTAGTTTAGTGATGATTAAATCACCTAAGCATTATTTTATTAAAATTTTAAATTGTATTGTTTCACCATAGTAAATGATACATTATTAGAGCTTATTCGACTAAAGTTTATAATATAGATTAAAAATCTAAATCATATTCACCTTTAATATTACATTCCCACTTATTTTGGGGGCCATGTTGACATTACAATTAAATTCCTTCTTACATTTTTCTTTTAAAATAACATATCTAAGATTTGCCACTTACAAATTGTATAGGTTTTCAAGTGCTCCATTGTGGCCCCCTAGTGTAGGCTAAGCCATAGAAAAATCTCATAGTCCTATGGCAACAAGAAGACCATCGAACATGACTCTTTCTCTCATTTATTATCATGGGCTTTAAAATCCAGTGCATACAAGGCCTCAAATCTGATGATTATGAAGAATACAAGTAGCATAGAGTTCACATACTAATATTATTTTTTAATATTTGCGTGGATAAGATATTGAGATCTTGTCTACAATTCGTGATAGGTATTCACTTTATACAATGTTTGCAATGGCTCTTCTAGTGTTGTTGCTTCAAAATGAGGAGTGAATAGGGTTTCCTACCTATTTGATCAACAAATAAATCATGGTGATTCATGTATGGATTGCAAGTGTCTAATAAAGTATATTTATATGATAAAAGGATTGTTCTTATAGATCTTTAATTTTTAGATAAATTTTGTAAAAAAAATTGCACGTCAAAATAAATCAACTTGTAACATTACTTAATCTTTAAGTCTTTTCCTCCCTGAATATGTGAAGGAATAAAACTTCATTTACCACCATCAATTTCCTCTCTAATGTGATGGTTCTAATTTCATTTAGGGAATTAATAAGCAAATGCCATTTAAAATATTTACCTAGCCCATAATTTCTTTTGGACCATTTGATTATTTATTGATCAATGGTTAAACAAATATATCAATCATTTATCAATGAATAATCAAATGGTTGCAGACACCTAAAATTGTCCACTATTTGTGTCATCCCTAAACATCTCTAATTCATCCCTATTCAACACTAACTATCCCTATTCATCTCTAAATCACTATTTCTACCACATTAACCAAATAAACACATGTTTAGACATTAATCAACCAATTCCCTTCAATCCATGATTTTACAATATTTTGTTGTTAAAATCACTATTCATGTACTTTCTACTATTCATTTGTACCTACATTGGTACCTAGCCCTAGCCAAAATTATTTATTAATCATTTATCTCCCTCCTCTATAGTCTAAAATTTAGATAAATTTAATTTATCTACTATCCCTTTATCCCATCCCATGAATTAAATAATTATTTGTATTTATTTAATTCAGGTATTTTCTACACTTTTGATTAGGTCACCGGCTAAACCTAATTAAATAACCTAATCCCCCACTTGCACAACCTAAATCTTAACCTAACCTTGATCAAATCCTCTCCATTCACCCAAATGTAAAAAGGCATGGGCCTCTTGTACATGCCCACATAGCCTTCTTACAAAAGGCATGGTCAAAGACCCATGTACAAAGGTCCTTTTGTCCTCCATCCACTATTCCTCCAATATTAAATTGGGAGGTACCCATGCTCCCAATTTAAAATTCAAATCAATTCCAACTTATCTCTTTTACTCCAATTTTAAATTGGGCATGTACCCATGCTTCCCAATTTAAAATTCCAATCAAATCCAACCCATACCTCCCATCTACTACGATAATCTCATCCCTCCAATCTTCCCAAAGCCCAATCTTGACCATCCATTCCTCCTTGATCCAATAACATCTCCCATCCACCAATTGTTGAATGCATAAGACAACTGAGAGGGGGGCAGTGAATCAGTTGTAGCTTAAAATTTCAAAACCTTCACACACATTTAGATCCGCATAGATTCAACTAACCCTTAGGCTATTATGATAATTAAGCATGAGAGAAAATAACAGATACTGAATCAAACCAACATCAAACATAAGAGAACACCAGATTTATGTGGAAAACCCAAGAAGGGAAAACCGCGGTGAGGATTAGCTCATAATATAAAGTAGTAACAACATTGAATTACAGAAGGCTCACTACCAAAGGGCTCACTGTCCTGAAAGAAAGATAAAGAAGAGGTGGCTCACTGCCAAAGTTGAACTATTATAATTGCATCTAACCTATGCAAGGAGTACAGTTCTAATGAAGCTCAAAATATAGAACCAATATTCACCACAATACCAACATCACTTCCACAGCACCCCTGAAGAATAGTAGACACCTTCTGCTCACTGCATCTTGTAATCTAATGCATGAAAGCTTGTACTGCACCACACATTCATCACACTATTACTCACATCACATCCATCACATGCACACTCCCAATCATGATCCCTTGACACTCATTTATACTATCTTCAACCTTGAGAACATTCTCCAAGGTTGACAAATCACCTTAACCCAAAAAATTCAAATTAGGTCTGGACCTAAACATTCCCATGGTGGAAAGGAATGAAGGTGGACCACAACACATCTTAGCTTGGACCTACATTCATCCAAGCACGCAACTCCACACTTTCACAATCACCAAAGCAACTCCACAATTAGTGTAAACACCCAAGGTCAGCCAAACCTGTGTTAACACGATGATCTTTTAAATACATGCTTCCTCAAACCCAAAGATGACTTGTAGACCACAACACAATCTAGAGTATTCCATGAACATCCTGAAACATCCTGAAAACCAACAAATTCCTCTGCAACAACTTTCACCTACCACACAACCTTAACCTATTTATCTTGTATGCTTAATTGCTTTTGTCATACACTGTATCTCTAGATATCAACTTCTAAAGCACCAAACCATGAGAAACTTCAACAGAAGAAAGATATAAACCTTATAAGCACAAGTCTAGAATCGCAAGACCTAAAATCATTTTGCAGATAAATGCAGAGCAAAGATATTTCTCCTAGACCCCTCTACAACACTTAGAAACATAGTCTTCATATTGGTGAACACAACTTTCTCTGCAAAACTAACCAAAACATGAATTTTGAAATATAACATCTCTTAACATCTCTGAACAATATATCCAAACCACAAAGTCAGATCTTCAACATAGAGGAAATGAGGAGTAAAACCAGAACACTACTCTATAAACTAGAATGCTACTTCAACAAACTGTTTCCTTTAATAATCAAATTTTCTCAAAAGCTCTTGGAAACCAATCAACAAAAACAAATTCCTAATATCTTCAGCACCTCTTCAAAATAACTACATCATCTTTAGCAAAGAAACTCAACCAAATAGCTCATACCATTACAACAACCTCATCTTAGAGACAGTACATCCACTCAATCGCTAACTACTCATACTCTTGCACCATTTCTTACTCACATAGTTGACACCAATGACAACACAAGCTTGTTGGCATCAATGACAACACCGATTACACATACTTGCAACAATATCCCCCTTTGTCATTGATGGCAACACATAATGTGAAAAACCATCAAGACACAACTCTGCACCAAACTTCTTTTCTTTCTTACTCTCCTCCTTTCTTTCTTTCTTTTACACATCTTACTCTCTCCTAGACCACTGACTCTTGTCTTTTTCACATTGCTCTCTCTCCCCCTTTGACATCAATGGGAAAGGGTTACACATCTCTCTTTCAATCTTACTTTTAGAGAGCTACTCAACCTTGTACCTTCTTACTACTGCTCTACAACATCATTTCTTTTACTGCTCTGCATGCTCCCCCTTAGAAGCAACCCACATTAGAACTTACTCCCCCTAGCTGAAACAACCATCACGAACACTACCTGCTCCCTCTAAGAGGTAGCCTCCAACATCAGTCCAAAATAAGGAATGAAACTTGAACTCCACTGGACTTATGGATCTCCTTATGCATCTAGTTCAAAGGAGAGGCAATAACCCCTAACTTCTCCTGGAGATACTCAAATGTATCCTTAGGAAGAGTGTTGGTGAATATATCATTAACCTAATCCTTTGTAGGCACATACTCAAGCTTCACTTCATTCTCTGCAACCTTCTCTTTGAAAGTGATACCAGATTGATATATGTTTTGTCCTTGAATGCATCATCAAATTCTTTAAAATGTTAATAGCACTTGTATTATTGCAGAAGATATGAATAGGTTCATCATATACCACTCTAATTTATCCTTCAAGGTTTGTCTAATTGATGTAGGAGCATCTCTAGTTCAAGACTAATCTTGCATCAACCAAAAACATTTGCACTTGCATTTCAGTTTGTTTGCATTTCAGTTCTTTCATTTCCCAGTTCAGTTCAGGCAGTTCAGTCAGAAGCAGCTCAGCTTGTGGTCCAGTTTCAGCATTTCACACCTTGTGGATCTAATCTTAGCATCTCAATTCATTCATATACATCATACCAAGAATTTAGAGCATTTGGATCAGTTACCAAAAAGTTATCGCTATCAAATCCTCTATTTTCTCAGTGCAGAGTTCTCTAATAGTCATGAGCAATCAGCTGAAGGAGAAGGATTGGGAGCATTGGCCGACTTGTGGATCCTTGTGACTCATTCTAAAATGTTCCTTGGTTCGTGACCAACCCTCCTCATAGTCCGCACTTTATTGTATCCGTTGGAGAAGGATTTTCAAGCCGATAGGTCCAACCTATCCAAGAACACATGTTACACCTCTTCATCAGGATTCTGGATCTCTTCTAGCTGACGTGGAGGAATCTATTGTCTGGAAATGATATATAATGATGCAATAGATCCTTAGGCAAGCAGTGGAGAGATAGCTATTCACATTAGAAAGATCTGTAGTTTAGTTATATGCGAAGGAGCTTCAAAGCTTTATCTTGCACATGTCTGAAATTAGGCCTGTGAGCCCAAGTTGTAAGCCCGCATGTTGTCGGCCAGATTGTATTTGAATTCTTTGATATACTGAATGACTAAATCTGCATTTGTTTTATATTCTTGTGTTGTTTCTGTTGTGTTTACTCTTGCTGCATGGTCCAGATAGTTCATTCTGTGAACCCTCCTACTGTGACTGCACCAAGTGGTATCAGAGCAAAAGTTCAATTCTTTGGAGTGAATTAGTGAAGGGGATTCCATAAGATCTTGTTGTAAGCAGATCGTCGATCCAAGGTAGGTTACTTGTGCACAACCGATTACCGATTGAGAGGCAGTTGTCGCTTGTAGCCTGATCGCTGACCTGAGGTAGTTTGTACTTGATCCTAGGAAGATGTCACCACAAAGAGTTCTAACTATTGGTATAATGGCTAATAGAATGGATGAGATGATGGAATTGATGAGAACAATGCAAATCCATTTTGATAGTGTTGAAGAAGATAGGCGAAGAGAATTGACAGCTAGACCTAATATTGAAAGTGATGATGAAGAAGAATTTCAATCTGTTGAACAAAGTGGCAAAACCCTAGAAGGTCATGAAGAAGAAGAATCAGATCAAGTAAAGATGTTACGAGCTATTTCAAAGATTAGGAAAAGACCTAGAGTGGATGTGCCAAACTATACTGGTAATTTGAATCCGAAAGAGTTGATTGATTGGATAAATGACATGGAAGAATACTTTAAATATGAGGAAATTGAAGATCCAGAGAAGGTGAAATTTGCAAAGACAAAGTTGAAAGGACATGCTGCTATATGGTGGAAAGAAGTTCAGTTGGAAAGAAATAGGAGAGGAAAGGAAAAGATTACAAAGTGGGACCGAATGGTGACAAAATTGAAGAATCAATTCATACCTGCTGACTATGAGTTGGAGTTGTTGAAGAGATTGCAAAACTTGAGACAAAAGGAGAAATCTGTGAAAGAATATAGTGAAGAATTTCATAAAATGATCATCAGAATAGGACATAGTGAAGCAAGCAAGGAGAAAGTGGCTAGATACATCAATGGACTGAGATTGAATATTCAAGAAGAACTAAACCTGATAAAGATGGCATCTTTGGAAGACGCATATCAATTTGCACTAAAAGTTGAAGAGAAGTTGAATAAGAAACATGATCAGAGACAGAGAGTCAGAGGAGGTAAATTTTTGAGAGGTAGGACATTTTTCGGAGGAGACAGATCTTATCTAGAACAAAACAAGTTTGACAGCCCATTGAGGAAGGATGACAGAGATAATAATGCTTACCGGAGAGATGACATAAATTTTTACTGAAGAGGAAACCCTAGTGCATACCAGAATGAAGGATATATAAGAGAAGGAAGAGGATTTGATAAGAGAACATTCAGAGGTACTTCTTTTAAGTGTGGTGGTGGACATAGAGCATTTGAATGCAATCAGGGTAGTACAAGCAAGAAAATAGAAAATAATGGCAGAGCAGCCTATGTTGAAGAAGAACCTATTGAATCACCTTGTTCAGTTGGCAATCCAGAGAAAGGAGAATCATTGGTGATGAGGAGAGCACTATTTCAAACAGAGACAAATGAAGAACCATCACAGAGGAAAAGTCTGTTTAGAACCAGATGCAAATCTGGAGGTAAGTGTTGCAAAGATGTGATTGATAGTGGTAGTTCAGATAACCTAGTTTCTGAGGAGATGGTGACTAAGCTAAAGTTGGAAAGATTGAAACACCCTAAGCCCTATCAGATAGCATGGATTTAGGATGATCATAAGGTACTGGTGAGTGAACAATGTCTGGTGAAATTTCATATTGGATCTTATCATGATGAAGTCTTGTGTGATATTATGCCTATGGATGTTTGTCATATCTTGTTGGGTAGACCTTGGCAGTATGATAGAAAAGCTATGCATGATGGGAGAAAGAATACCTATACTATAACAGCAAATGGAAAGAGAATTACCTTGATTCCTTTGGAGGATGACCCTAAGAGTGAAGTATGTGGAAATGCTAGAATCTGTTTGGTAGATGGAAGGAAATTTTTGGACGGTTTGAGACATGAGAATATGTGTTATGCCTTGATTCCTAAGAAACCTAAAGCATTGAAGAAAGAGACTGAAGAAGAACAGTCAGAGGAGATAAGAGAATTGCTGACAGAGTATGAAGACATTATATCAGATAATGTACCTGAAGGATTACCACCTATAAGGAGTATCAGCCATCACATGGATCTTATACCGGGAGCAAGTTTGCCTAACAAAGAAGCACACCGGATGACACCGGCAAAGAATGAAGAATTGAATAGACAGATACAAGAGTTGCTAAGGAAAATTTTGATCAGAGAAAGCTTGAGTCCTTGTGTAGTACCTACAGTTTTGGCACCAAAGAAATATGGAGAATGGAGAATGTGTACTGATTCCAGGGCAATAAACAAGATCATAGTTAAGTATAGATTCCCTTTACCTAGAATGGATGATATCATGGATTGTTTGAGTGGAGCGAGATATTTCACAAAGATAGACTTAAAGAGTGGATACCATCAGATTAGAATCAAAGAAGGTGATGAATGGAAGACTGATTTTAAGACAAATGAATGATTATATGAGTGGTTAGTGATGCCTTTTGGATTGACAAATGCACTAAGTACTTTCATGAGGCTGATGAATGAAGTTCTGAAGAAATTCTTGGGTAAGTTTGTGATTGTGTATTTGGATGATATTCTAATTTTCAGTAAGACAAAAGAAGAACATTTGTGGCATATTAGACAAGTTTTTCAGAGGTTGAGAGAAGACAAATTGCTGATAAACATCAAGAAATGTAGTTTCATAAGAGAAGAGTTGGTATATTTGGGATTTGTAATTTCTATGGAAGGATTGAAGATGGATCCTGAGAAAGTGAAAGCAATTGTTGAATGGCCTACACCGGAGAGCATTGGAGAGGTTAGATCATTTCATGGTTTGGCTAGCTTCTACCAGAAGTTCATCAAAAAATTTAGTTTAGTTTGTAACCCTATGACAGAAACAATGAGAGGTGACAGAAAAGATTTCAAATGGACATCTAAAGCAGATAAAAGTTTTGAGTTGTTGAAGCAGAAGGTGATAGAGCAACCTATTTTGGCATTACTGGATTTCAATAAGGTATTTCAAGTTGATTGTGATGCGAGTGGAAATGTAATTAGAGCAGTGTTAAGTCAAGAGGGTAGACCAGTAGCTTATTTTGGTGAGAAGTTGAATGATGCAAGGAGAAGATATTCAATTTATGATCAAGAGTTCTATGCCATAATTCAAGCCCTAAATAAGTGGAGACATTATTTGTTGCCTAAGGAGTTTGTGTTATATACAGATCATCAATCTTTGTAATATTTGAATAGTCAAGGTAAGTTGAATCAGTGACATATGAGATGGGTAGAGTTCATGCAGAGTTATACTTTTGTGTTGAAGCATAGGAGTGGAAAATCAAATAAAGTTGTTGATGCCTTGAGTAGAAGAAGAAATTCGTTAACAGAAATGAGAGTGGAAGTGTTGGGTTTTGATGAATTGAAGAACACGTATGAGGGAGAAACTAATTTTGTAGAACCTTGGAAAGCATGTAAAGAACATGTTATGACATATAGGAGCAAGTGGTTGGACTATTTCATTTAAGAAGATATGTTGTTCAAAGGAAGTCAGTTGTGCATACCTAGCAATTCAATGAGAGACAACCTGATCAAGGAGAAGCATAGTGGTGGATTGGCAAGACACTTTGGCATTGATAAGATAGTGGCTTTGGTAAGTCAAAATTACTTTTGGCCTTAGATTCATAAGGATGTTCAGAGATTTGTGCAAAGTTGTAGAGTTTGTCAAGTTGCAAAAGGGAATAGTCAGAACACTGGATTGTATAAACCTTTGATAGTACCAGAGAGACCTTGGGAAGACATAAGCATAGATTTTGTAATGGGATTACCTAAGACATAGAGAGGACATGATTCAATATTTGTAGTGGTTGATAGATTTTCAAAGATGGCTCATTTCATACCTTGCAAAAAGACAACTGATGCAGTGCATGTAGCTGACCTATTTTTCAAGGAGATTGTAAGATTGCATGGATTACCTAAGAGCATAGTTTCAGATAGAGATACAAAGTTTGTTGGATATTTTTGGAGGACACTTTGGAAGAAGATGAAGACAAATTTGAAGTTTAGTTCATCTTTTCGTCCACAGACAGATGGACAAACAGAGGTAGTGAATAGGAGTTTGGGAAACTTGTTGAGATGTTTGGTTAGAGAGAAGATAGGAATTTGGGATTTGATTCTTTCACAAGCAGAGTTTGCATACAATAATTTAGTCAATAGAAGTACCGGAAGAACACCTTTTGAGATTGTTACCAAAGTAAACCCTAGAGGAGTGGCCGAATTGAGAGATATCAACATGGAAGAAAGTGGAGTGCAGAAGCAGAAGAATTTGTAGATCACATGAAAATAGTGCATAATCAGGTGAAGAAGAATTTGGAGAACATGAATAGTAAGTACAAAGAGAAGGCAAATGAGAAGAGAAGACAAAGAATTTGAAGAAGGAGATGAAGTAATGGTGTATTTGAGAAAAGAAATATTTCCAGTTGGGACATATAACAAGTTGAAGATGAAGAAGTTTGGACCTTGTAAGATACTCAGGAAATTTGATTAAGGAAATGCATATGAAGTGGAATTACCAGAGACATTGGGTATTTCACCTATTTTCAACATTGCAGACCTTTACCAGTATCATGAAGTAGGGTTTAGTGATAGCATGGAAGAAGACTTGAAGAAACAGTTACCACAATAAGCACCAAAACAAATTGAAGGCATTTTGGATAGTAGGGTTGGACGCAGCACCAGAGGAAGACAATACAAAGAATATCTTGTGAAGTGGAAAGGTAGATTGGAAGAAGATTCATCATGAATTTCTCAGGCTGAGGTGGACCATCTTGGTTCTCCCCTAGCCCCAACAAAGTGAGGGACTCACTTTTTCAATAACACCGGATGTCTGATGCAAGAGCATCCCTGGTTCAAGAGTAATCTTGCATAAACCAAAAACATTTGCATTTGCATTTCAGTTTGTTTGCATTTTAGTTCTTTCATTTCCCAATTCAGTTTAAACAGTTTAGTCAGAAGCAGCTTAGCTTGTGGTCCGGTTTCAACATTTCACACCTTGCGGATCTGGGCTTAGCATCTCAATTCATTCATCTACATCATACCAAGAATTCAGAGCATTTGGATCAGTTACCAGAAAGTTATTGCTATCAGAAGATCCTTTGTTTTCTCAGTGCAGAGTTCTCTGATAGTCATGAGCAATCAACTGAAGGAGAAGGATTGGGAGCATTGGCCAACTTACGGATCCTTGTGACTCATTCTACAATGTTCCTTGGTTCATGACCAACCTTCCTCATAGTCCATACTACATTGTATCTGTTGGAGAAGGATTTTTAAGCCGATAGGTCTGACCTATCCAAGAACACATGTTACACCTCTTCATCAGGAATCTAGATCTCTTCTAGCCGATGCAGAGGAATCTATTGGTCTGGAAATGATATATAATTATGTAATAGATCCTTAGAAAAGTAGTGCAGAGATAGCTATTCACATTAGAAAGATCTGTAGTTTAGTTCTGTGTGAAGGAGCTTCAAAGCTTTATCTTGCACATGTCTGAAATCAGGCCTGTGAGCCCAAGTTGTAAGCCCGCATGTTGCTAGCCAGATTGTATTTGAATTCTTTGATATACTGAATGACTAAATCTACATTTGTTCTATATTCTTGTGTTGTTTCCATTGTGTTTACTCTTGTTGTACGGTCCAGATAGTTCATTCTATGAACCCTCCTACCGTGACTGCACCACTGATCCACAACACCTGTGTGTAGTAACATGTTGTTGCAATGTATTCTACCTTTGCGGTAGATAGAGATATTGAATCCTACTTCTTGCTTAACCAAGACACCACTCTACCTCTGAGAAGGAATACACCACCACTTGTACTTTTCTTGTCATCTACACACCTAACCCAATCTATATTTGTGCAAGCACTTAGAGCAAAGTCATTATCCTTTAGATACCACAAGCCATGATCCGGAGTGCCCTTTAAATATCTGAATATCCTTTCACTGCTGCAACATGTGACTCTCTAGGATCTTCTTGAAATCTAGCCACAAGACAAACTACATGCATAATATCCAGTCTAGTAGTAGTTAAGTATAATAATACAAAAGCCAAAAACATCCTGATGGCCTCCATTCTTGCCACCGAAGCATAAGTCTCCTCATAGTCTATTCCTTCTACTTGTGAGTAACCTTTACACACAAGCCTTACCTTGTTTCTTACCACTTCTCCATTCTCATTCAGTTTGTTTTGGAATATCCACTTAGTTTCATTCATATTGTTTGTTGGTCTTGGGACAAGTTCCCAAGTCTGATTCTTTTCAATCTACATTGGTTCTTCTTCCATAGCCTTGATCTAATACTCATCCTTGCATGCTTCAATCACTGACTTAGGTTTAACTTTAGAAATTAAACATAGATTTACATGTTCTTCAATAGAATTCATTCTTGTCAATACACCTTTGTTCTTGTCACCAATGATTTGATCTTCATAATGATGCTTCTGCACATACTTGGGAGTTTTAGGAGTCTTTTCTAGAGCTTCTTCTTCTTCAGTCTGTACATCCTTTTCATCAACATTTTCTTCTTCTCTACAAGATAACTCATCTAAATCATATCCATTGACTTCAAAACTTCTTCTTGCTTGCTTTCCAATATGACATTCCTTGGAGACAACATTGATGGGCTTTGTAATCTTTGGCAAATCTCTCACAGCTTGAACTAAACTTATCCATACTAGGCTATCAAAATTGATGTGACACAATCTTCTATGATATAGCCAACTTTCACTAATCTGAGTCATGAAGTAATGACCATCACCACCTTTGAGCTGATAAATATTTCCATCTGTCCTCTTTCCAGCAGCTATCACAGCCTCAAAATCTTCTCTGATCTCACAACCACCATCTTGAAACAAAAGAT
This sequence comes from Cunninghamia lanceolata, assembly GCA_027924645.1. Taxonomy (NCBI): domain Eukaryota; kingdom Viridiplantae; phylum Streptophyta; class Pinopsida; order Cupressales; family Cupressaceae; genus Cunninghamia; species Cunninghamia lanceolata. Next base: position 619,646 of record BSBN01000286.1, on the reverse strand, counting down.
CGTATCCTTTGCTACACATTTGTCCAACACTCAAGAGGCTATGCTTTAAACCCTTAACATAAATAAAATCATCAGTATTATGCTTTCCATTAAAACTAATTGAGCCTCTTCCACATATCTTAGCAGCTCTATCATCACCAAATCTAACTAGTCCTCCATCATATTTTTGAGTTTAACAAACTTACTTTTATCATTAGTCATATGATTTGAGCATCCACTGTCAATAACCCAACAGTTCTTTTTGTTTGGAATTAAGGTGTCTCAACCTTGGCAATTCCTTGCATTTATTATTTGTAATGTATTTATTTATTTATCATATGTTGTAATTTTGTTGCACATCATATTTTGTCATTAGTGTGAAGTGGCACGATGAGTTGTCATTCCACTTGTAAGATGACTAGGATGGTCAACTCACTCCATGTGGAAATAGGCATCCCCTTTGTGTGGTAGAGGCTTTTTGCCATGTGTCGGCATCTTGACTAGTGTGTAAGTGAATCTTGACCGAAACGGTTGTGACAGATTCCTATGACAGAATCTATGATGCGTAAGAGTTGAAAATGGAATGTTCTATGACAGGTGAAGACATGCGTCACAAGGCATCTTGGAAGAAGGCATCTTTGGGCACCCCAAGGAGGGTTATGACATGTTCTAAGAGAATAAGTTATTTTTAGCCTGTGTATGATAGATTCTCTTATAGCTGTAAGATATGACAGTTATGACGGATTCTATGACAGTCGTAAGAGTATCTATCATAGCCCAACTTGGGAATAGATGACTTCTTTGGGATGGGGTGATATGACAAGTGTCATGAACACCCTACAGTGTTGGACAAGTGTCCCTAGGCATGGATTTTGGGCCATGAGGCCATGTTGGATGCCCATCTCAAGATAGGCTCATTTTTACCTTGTAACTTCTTTATAAATAGGTGCTTTGAGAGGAGATGTGTTATGTGATTGACAGGTACTATTATGCTACTGGATTGTCTCCAGATACGAGTGTCAAAGACTCCTGTAAAGACTTGCATTGCAAGTGTGTTGTAAACCTTGTTGTTTAGATAATACATTGTGCAGGTTTTGGAGTGTGGAGTTTTTCACCCATAAGGGTTTTCCCCACGTTATATCTTATCTCTCTCTTCTTCTGTCTTACATTCTTGTGTTGTGTATTGCTGCAATATATTTGGTGTTGGGTTAATAACACTGTAATTGTAAAGGTTAAAAATAATTTGCACTCATCTCTCCTCATTAGATTAGTGTAGGAAGTGATTTCCACACACCTAGCTTCCTTTCACTTTTCCTGTGTTGTATGAAAATTAGATATCAAAGTGCTTTCAACATTAAGACCTACCTCCAGAGCCTTTTCCTTCACATATTTCTCAGAGTTAGTAGAAATAGTATTATCTCTTAAAGATATGAACAAACAATCATTATCCTCATCATTCTCATAATCAGATTCATCATCAGATATACCTGTATCCTCTCTAACATAGTAGCTTTTCTTAGGCATTCTACTTTTGTTCTCCCTATTCTTGTTCCTCAAAATTCTTTCTGGACACCTTGAAGCATAGTGACCTATCTTGCCACAACTGAAACATTTGAAAGGAAACTTACCACTATACTTACTAGTACCCAATTTCATTCTTCTTACAAAATTAGCTTCCAAATCATCTGAATCCTCCTGATCTAATTCCACAGTCTTCTCAGATTTGCTAGCCTTGAAGGCAGTCTCATCCTTTGCACTACTTATACCAAATTCTCTTATTTCAAAAGTAGTTAAGGTGCCAAGCAACTGATCTTTGGTAAACTGATTCAGATTTTGTAATTCTTCAATGGCAGAAACCTTATGACTGTAAGCTTTAGGAAGAGTTCTAAGTACCTTCAGTATCACTTCTTTTTCATCCATCTTTCCACCAAGACCTTTGATGCCATTGACAACTTCATCCACCCTCTATAAGTAGCTTGTAATGTTTTCATGCTCAGACATTCACATGGTCTCAAACATGAGCTTCAAATTCTGCATTTTAGCTTGCTTGACCTTATCATTTCCTTCATAAATACTTTCTAACTTTTTCCAAATTTCATTAGCAGTTTTCAAATCCATGACTTTCACTAACTCATAATTAGTAAGACCACTCAAAAGAGCATACCTTGCTTTACCATTGGTTTCATATGCCTTGATCTCATCTACAGTACTTGGACCATTGTCTGGTATAGTGTATTCAATCTCAACAGCCTTCAAGATCTCATATGCAAGAGAAATCAGATAACTTTCCATCCTTATTTCCAGAATGTATAATTTGTTCCATCGAATAGGGGAACATCCTTCTTGTGCACCATCCTAGATCTACCTTAAGCAGTTAAGCTCTCTTCCAAGGAACCTTGCTCTGATACCAATTGTTGAATGCACAAGACAAATGAGAAGGGGGTGAATCAGTTGTAGCTTAAAATTTCAAAATCCTCTCACACATTTAGATCCTCATAGATTCAATTAACCCTTAGACTATTATGATAATTAAGCATGAAATCAAATAACAAAGACTGAATCAAACCAACATCAAACACAAGAACACCATATTTATGTGGAAAACCCAAGAAGGGAAAATTACGGTGAGGATTAGCTCACAATATAAAGTAGTAACAACACCGAATTACAGAAGGCTCACTGCTAAAGGGCTCACTGCCTTGAAAGAAAGATAAAGAAGAGATGGCTCACTACCAGAGTTGAACTATTATAATTGCATCTAACCTATGCAAGGAGTACAGTTCCAATGAAGCTCAAAATATAGAACCAATATTCACCACAACACCAACATCACCTCTGCAGCACCCCTGAAGAATAGTAGACACCTTCTGCTCACTGCATCCATTAATGTAATGCATGAAAGCTTGTATTGCACCACACATTCATCACACTATTACTCACATCCATCACACACACACTCCCAATCATGATCCCTTGACACTCATTTATACTATCTTCAACCTTGAGAACATTCTCTAAGGTCGGCAAATCACCTTAACCCAGAAAATTCAAATTAGGTATGGACCTAAACATTCCTGCGGTGGAAAGGAATGAAGGTAGACCACAACACATCTTAGCTTGGACCTAACTTCATCCAAGCATGCTACTCCACACTTTCACAATCACCAAAGCAACTCCACAATTAGTGTAAACACCCAAGGTCGGCCAAACTTGTGTTAACACAATGATCGTTTAAGTACATGCTTCCTCAAACCCAAAGATGACTTGTGGACCCCATGCAAGGCTTCAACACAATCTAGAGTATTCCATGACCATATTGAAACATCTTGAAAACCAACAAATTCCTCTGCAACAACTTTCACCTGCTGCACAACCTTAACATGTTTATCCAGTATGCTTAATTGTCTCTGTCATACACTATATCTCTAGAAATCAACTTCCAGAGCACCAAACCATTAGCAACTTCAACAGAAGAAAGATATAAACCTTATAAGCACAAGTCTAGAACCACAAGACCTAAAACCATTTTGCGGAGCAAAGACATTTCTGCTAGACTCCTCTACAACACTCAGAAACATAGTCTTCATACTGGTGAACACAACTTTCTCTGCACAATGAACTAGAACACAAAACTTGGAATATAACATCTCTTAACATCTTTGAACAACATATCCAAACCACAAAGTCAGATCTTCAACATAGAGGAAATGTGAAGTAAAACTAGAACACTACTTTGTAAACCAGAATGCCACTTCAACACTGTTTCCTTTAATAATCAAATTTTCTCAAAAGAACTTGGAAACCAATCAACAGAAATAGATTCCTAACATCTTCAATAGCTCTTCAAAGTAACCACATCATCTTTATCAAATAAACTCAACCAAATAGCTCATACTGGATTACAACAACCTCATCTCAGAGATAGTATCCACTCAAACACTAAGTACTCATACTCTTGCACCATTTCTTACTCACACAGTTGACACCAATGAAAACACAAGCTTGTTGACATCAATGACAACATTGATTACACATACTTGCAACACTAGTCTCATCATGACACTTGTTAATCTCTTCTTGCTTGATAGCTCTCAAGAATCCTCCACTAGTGATATCCAAATCCAATATTGACCATCCAATTAAGCCTCCAAAAATATATAAATTGGAGCTCACCCCTTCACAAAAAACACAACTTCTTCATGCAACATAATGCTGCCATTTCCACTCCAAGACTCCATGAGAAGAAAGGTTATGCTACCCATTTGAGGAACCATCTACATCAATCCATCAAGGAGAACATCCAACATAACAAGGTTTGCATGGTAGCTAAGTTTGTTTAGTTTCCTTTCTTATTTGCAATCCTTATTTGCTCAATCCGAGGTAGCTTAGGATTTGAGTGAAATAGGTTATTATTTATCTTGTTTCTCATGTTCATTTTCTACGTTATACATTTATCGCACGCCCGATGGGACCCCCACCCTTCTAATCTAACTTTCTTGTGAGTTTCTTATCTAGTGTTGTCATGCAGGTTATAGTTGCACCTACACCTATGTTTCGGCACCTATATAGTTAGGATCAGTGCCTACACTCTGTGATTTAGTACCTATGTATTAATACACTGTTTTGTAGGTTTCTCCCAATTTAGTGCCTAAACCTCATCTTGTAGCACCTAAACTTCTTGTAGCACCTAGGTCTCATTCTGGCCTCTGTGTTTCCCTATCAGCAGTTTAGCACCTAAACCTCATCCTATAGTGCCTAAACTTCATCTTGTAGCACCTAAACTTCTTGTAGTGTCTGGGTCTTAATCTGGCCTCTATGTTTCCCTGTCAGCAGTTTAGTGCTTAAACTTCATCCTGTAGTGCCTATACCTCATCATTTAGTGCCTAAACCTCTTTCTATAGCACCCAAGACCTAGATTGGCACCTAAACTTCTTCCCTTAGCACCTATACCTGTGTATCAATGCATGCATCCTAGAAACTTCAAATGTTCATAACTTTTGCAAAACGTAACAAAATTTGATGATTTTTTTTAAATGGATTAAAATTTACAAGGAATCTAAAAATCTTATCTAATCTAATGTATCATTCCAGATAGTATTTGTTTTTTTCATATATTATCATTTCAATCTAACACGCTTGTTTGTAGCACATCGTTGGTCAAAGATCAAATCATCCAAACTACTAACAAGTTGTTGTAGGTTCACTTGCCAAAGGATCCATCATTTTTCTACTAAATATAGGCAAACTTTATTTTTAGGATTAAAAAGAACTTGTATGCTTTGTTTGGGGTCATTTCAAGTTGTATGATCTCTCCTCGCGCCATTTGGTGATCTTGGAGATCAAAAGCCTTGATTTGGTCTAATCTTTGTTATCATTATTAATCCCAAGGTCCTTGGTGTGTATGCTCTCCCCTTGCACTTCATGCGGTCTTGGGTGATCAAAAACACCTTGGATTTTTTCCTCTAGGAGGGCTACCTTGGAGTTCATCACCAAGGGGATGACCTCAACCCTCGTGTTCTGACAGGGTATACAAATTTTGGAGAGAATCTAAAGACTCTTCCATTGGGGCACATTTGTCATTTAGGTGAAGCTTGCAAGAACTTTATACCTTGCAAAGTGAAGGAGGAGAGTGGGTTACCCTCTCACACCACACCATTAGACATACCCCTCATCTCATGGATTTAGGCCTCATGCACGTTGAGTGTATCAAGGATATCCCCTAGAAGCTCGTACATCCTAGATTAAGACCCCTCAGCCATCATTTCTTATGGTGCACCGTTGCAGTAGGATGAGAAGGTGAGCACATGTACTATTGTACTTGAGATAGGGTCTACTTTGGGCAAGATGAAAGTCTCCAAGATAAGGAGTATATTGTGGTACATGACCATATACTCCCTATCTATCCAAGCTATAGCACTATGGTATTAATGGGGGTGGGAATCGCTTCTCTATTTTGAGTTGGGATTGACCCACGGCCATTTTATGAGATCCACAAGATATGTCACACCTACTTGACTAATCTAGGATGTTTGTGTGTTTGGTGTGTCTTCATCGTTGAAACCTATGAATTCCCTCAATCCAAATCAAATCCAAATCCTTTCCAGGAAGTGTGTATGTATGTGTGTTTATTTTATTGCAAAGTTGCGTAAGGTCAAGCACCTAAGCCATCCTTAATCACATCTTAATCCATCATCCAAATCATCTATTTTCCTCATCCAAATCTAAATAATTCATTTCCCTCTTAATCTGCATCATCCTAATCCAATTTCTTCCTAATTCACCTAATCTCAATCCAATTCCTACTAATCACTCATCCAATCATTTGATTTCATCCTAATCATTATCCTAATCCATCATCATTGGACCCTAATCCCAATCAAATTGCCTAATCTAATCAAGGTCCTAATCCATTGTCCACCTCATCCATTTCTTAAACATCATCATTATTCCCAATTAATCCCATCATTTTAGCTTAATCATATCCCATATTTGAGATTAATTCCATCTTATCGTTCTAATCACTTTAAATAAACCAATATCCATTGTTTTCCTAATCCACTTTCCATTATCCTAATCATCTCATCCATTAACTACTCCTAATCCTAATCCCATTATTGAGCTTAATCTTTCATCCATTTTCCTCTTAATCCACATCATAATCCATTTTCCTAATCTAACTCTCCATCTTCATCCTAATTCAAACCCTAATCACTCCCTCATCATCTTAATCCAAATCCATTGTCCACATAATCCCAACTCTCTTCCACATATAATCCAATCCATTATCCTAATCATCTATCCCTCTAATCCTACATCTATTATCCACCTCATCCATTTCCCAATCATCATAACTATCTTAATCAATTCCTATCAATTGAGCTTACCCCAATCCCACTTTTTGAGCTTAATCAAGTCTCTCATAATCCACTTCATCCTTAATCATAATCCATCCACATCATCCAATCCTAATCCATTCCATCCCTAATCTTAATCCAACCCATCTCCCTAATCAAACTATCATCCATTCTAATCCAATCCCATCAATCATCTCATCCATTAAGCCCCCCTCATCCTAATCCCATTATTGAGCTTAATCCACTTTCATCCAAATACCAACCTCATCTAATCGTCCCTCATCCTAAATCAATCATCCATCATTCCTCTATCCATCCTTCATCAAAATCCAATTCCAATCCTTAATCCAAAACCATCACTTGAAAATCAAAAATTGGTTAAGAAATTAACCTCCTTCAACCCTCTCCAAATCCTAATCACAACCCATCCAATTTCATCCAACCCATAATCATTTTCCTCCAATCATCATCCAAATCATTATCCAAAGGTCCCTTGGCCTAATCCTTAATCAAATCATCCAATCCAATCCAACCATCAAAGGGCCCTTGTGCATAATCCAAAATCAACCCTAATTAATTCAAATCTAGTCAAGTGTCATATATCATTGACCTTGACTAATCAAATCAAATCAAATCCAACCTAGCATCAAGTGTCATATATCATTGACCTTGATCAATCCAAATCCCACATCAATCCAAATCCCAATCCCAATTAATCCAAATCAATCCAAACAAATCCCCCTCTAATCCAAAATCAAAATCAATTTCATCAATTCATCCTACATCACATCATCTTAAAACCAAATCCAATCATGGCTTCACATCTTTTTAATGATGGTGTTGTTGAAGTAGGTAAACTCAAAATCCTTGATGAAATCATTACAAGTAAGCTTTCCATAAACCACCCTCGGCCATCCATAAACATGCAAGCACCCTTTGACCATGCATTAGCTAGCACAAACTATGCCCCTACACCTAATTGCATATCCTATGGTCATCCTTATGTTACCCTTGACAAGGGAAATTTATCCTATCCACCATCCCCTAATCCATCACATCCTTCTTATTCTTATTCCACTTATCCAAATCCACCCTCTCCCTATTCAAATCCATCATATCCAAATCTACCATCTCCTTACTCATCAGCCTCGCCATCTACCCTACTATCCAATCCCCCATCTACTCCATCATCCAAATCTCCTACTAAGTCTATGCCATCCTTTCTCTAAGGACTCCTCACTAAGAGTGTTGAGAAAAATAATGAAAACAAACTTTTGGAGTCATGTCACCCCACTCCTCCCCAATCCACTACATGTGTTATTGATGACCCCATCATTCACCTCACACCCATCAAAACTAAACCATTCTCCTCCATTTTATCCAATGTCCTACCCAAAGTATCACCCTCTCCTCCATCTACCCCATCCAAGAATCCTAGTCAAACTACATGCTCCTCCCCCATCACACCATCCACGCAAATTTGGCTATGTCAAGAGCCTAGTCCAAAGCATGTCAAAACATCCACCCCCCTTCTTAATCATGATCCAAGCATCCCATCTATTCCTATTCCTGATCCCACACCATCTCCTATTGATAACCCATCATTCATGTACCATCTCCCATCAACCCTTCACCATCATCTCTTGACCCCATCCCAAATCCATCATATCCTATCATCTTGGTCCCGCTACCTTCCTCCATGGCAGTTCTCTCTGTAAGAATTTATGATTAACTTGAAACACCAGAATCTTATACAAGCCAAAGATTAACCTTCTACACAAAAAAAAGCACAAGAGAGCAATTTGTACAATACTGGATGCAATTAATGAAAAGATTAATGAATTACATGTGAGAACTTGCTTTTATATTTGCAAGTTAGAGAAAACCCTAATATGACTTAAGAATAACCTAAGACTTAAAATTAGCCCTAAGTCAACTTAATAAAGTGTAATTAAATATTTAATTACACCAACACCCTCCCTTAAGTGCAACTTAGGGAGAAATGAAAAACATGCAACTAATGCAAGAATGGGTCTTGGATAGAAGGCCATGTTAGGTCCCCATGAACAACAAGAATCTCTCATAAGGTGGAGAAAAAGGAGAAAAACCCTATGGCAAAAAACCCCTCTCTAAAAGAGAGAAAAAACATGCAAATAAATATGTAAAAGTGATGGAAGAAGGGCTCCAACTATACCCCCTAGAACTGAATCCATCACAAGAACACAATCATGAGCCCCCCCCATAAGAGGGAAAGATAGAGGCAATGAAATCCTCCAACACTGTAGAATCTCCAAAACCAGAAGAGGATGCTCAAACATGAATGCAAAATCCAATCCACTTATGTCAAATCACATTTCTTCCCTTATAAAGAAATAGCTCAACCTGTGAATACTTGAAGAACATGTGATGTAGATGGCCTCAAAATGAATGTCTTTGAAGACTGGATGGATGTCCACATTCCAAAATCTGAAGATGCCACAACAAAATTAGGAACAACCTATTGAATCCATGAAGGGGACAACTAAAGACAAAATGGAATCTCTAAAGAAAGTGTCTCCAAAGACATAATATGACTGACAACAGTAGTGTCATGACTGTCATCAAAGAGAAATTGCAAGACCTCAAGAGTATCATCATCCTGCTCAACCAAGGAAGCATCAATCTCAACAGAAACAGGATGTGGAGGAGAAGAATGAAGGGCACCATGATGTAAAACTGAATCAGTAGCAAGAATACCAAGATTCAAATACCCAAACTTCTTCTCTGAAGTAATATTCATACAAGAAGTGTGATCAACAAGCAAAGGATCTGAACCATCATCTGGAGCAAAATCAAAAAAAGGTGTATAACTAAGATGCATGATCAACCACCCCAGTAGCAAGAATCTATGTGGTCTCCAAATCTCTAATGATAACTAGATCAGGTATGAATTCTATTGTTTTCCCTGCACCACTATGAGTAATCTGATATATAGAAAGTAGATTATGTGATAAGGAAGGCACACACAATACATCATGAAAAGTACCCCCTCTAATATCAATAGATCCCTTTCCTATCACCTTCATGTAAGTATTATTACCCATTAGGATTGGTGGCATATCACAAGGCTCAAAAGTAGAAAACATAGACAAAGAGGAAGCCATGTGATGAGAGGCTCTTGAATTAATAAGCCATTTACCTGATCCATGAGATGTAGTTGCACAAAGTGCCTTACCTTTGTATTTTGTAGCTCCATTAGCAATACATGCATCTCCTTTCTCAGTAGATCCTGACTGTTGTGATGGAGTAGGAGATGATGAACTAGAAATCAAAATTGAAGGAGAACTAACATTGAGTTTCTAAACAAGATTCTTTAGCTCATCTATCTGTTTGAGGCAGCAAATAATATCATCATGCCCACATTTCTTGCAATAGCTTCATGTGGGTATCTCCTTGGATCGCTACTTTTCCACCATTCATCCCCTCCATCTAATAATGGACTCACATCATGTTTATAAAACAACACCCATCCCATCGCACAATGTATGCTCCAAAACATGAACTATCATGGTAAAGGCCTAGGCCTTCATGAAAATGGCATTTTGGAGCCTATCCATGTCAAAATCCATCCATGCGCACATGGCCTTGGCTACACATCCCAAGGAAAACAATCTAAACATGTTGGTATCACCCAAGCACCTCCCAAATCCATTTCATCTAAACCCAAACCCGCTGCATCTCATCACACCTCCAAAGGATATGCTGCCATCCCTCCTCCTCCATCTTATCTCATCCATCAATCTAAAAAGCATGTGACCATACATCTCTCTAGGTCCACACTTCCTCCACTACTCCCAACTCCTAATATCCCCATCCTCAAATCCCCTTATCCCCCATCCTTAATATCCTCATCCATAATTCCCGATCCCCCAAAATCCTCAATCAAGATCAATGAAAGCACACATCATCCAAACATGAAGATATCAAACACCCCATGGGATTCAAAAATAATAATTTGGATGCCTCCCTACATAAAGCAAAAAATCCACAAAAGCCTAAAGAGTATCATGTCGTAGGGCACTGATACACAAAATCCAAGCAATGTCCACACTCTAAAAGGCTACATAAGCCCACACCTCCAAAAGAAAAAAAAATGGTGTGGCTCCCTAAACAACAAGCAAAAAATCCAAGTGGAGCATCCACATCCCATTCCATCCCCAAATCCCAAAAATCTTGCTCCCCATCAAAAAATCTCAAAATCCTAAGTCTATTTGGGTCCCTAAATTCCCAAATCGGCAATCCCAAAATCCCCCATCCTGATCCTACAAATCCATCATGAATCCCAAATCTCCATTACTCCCCACTTCCCCTCCAAATCAAAATATTCAAAATCCATTATGGTGTGTGCAACCATTGGTCTAGATTCCCACGACATTCCCACATGCCTTCATCCTCCATCTTATATCCCCTATCCCGCATATCTCCCCCATCACATCCCTATGGTCCATGCTTTTGCATAATCCCTTCATCATCCATCCATACATAATAAATATTTATTAATCTAAGAATCCACCCATCCATAATCTATATCATAATCCACTATTTCCATCCATCCATAATCCACTATTCTTCATCTACCAACATACATGTGTTTCCTTACATTCGACATGGTTCATGTGCAACATCCATCCAAATGGGACACTTTCACCTTGCTATGGAAACCTATTCTTGAGTCCCCCTCATCGTATAAATCATCCTCTTCCTCTATCCAATCCATCCATCCTAGCCAAATATTCTAAAAAATTCAAAAAAAAAAAAAATAGTAAAGAGAAACAAATTCATCCAATGGTGAAAACCACTCCTCGTGGCACCTTGGGCAAGTACCATGATGAAAACCCCTTGTGGGCAACATGCATAATTCCTCCTCCATTTGCATCCTACTGTTGGGGATAAATCTATCCTAGCCTATAATTTTCCCATCCTATCATCCTATCCATCTAATTATCCATTGATTCCCTTTGAACTATCCCTATCCACTTATCCTATTGTTTCCCATCCACCATCTTCCTATCCATACTATCATCCTTCCATCCTCCTTCCCCACTTGTGATACTTTTAAGGAAAGGGGAAAAATATGTGAGACATCCCTTGGACACATCTTGAGATACCTTCCTTTCATCCATCTCCTATCATGTCCATCCCCACCACCATATGTTCACTTGGTCATGCACAACCTATCTAGAGTGAGGCATCCTCTTCCTAAGTGACGTAGTCCTTGGAGATCACCTTCATACTTCCTCTACCCACATCCCTTTCATTTTACTTCCTCTCCACTATCAATTATCCACTATCGCCTATCCATCATCCCTTTATCACTCATCCTTCTTATCCATTATCCATTATTCACTTATCATTTCATCCTCGTCATCCCATCATGTCTCGTCAATAGGCTTGGCTTTCCCTTGTCATTGCTATCTAGCTAAAGGCTACCTACATGCAATTTGATGCATTCTTCTCCCAACAATCCAAATCCCTCAATATCCAAATCTCCCTAAAATCCAAATCACAAGGTCATCCTTATCAATGTGCATTCCAAGCTAAGCAACATAATCAAAATCATCCAATCACATCCATGCTCTTGTTCCCAGGCCTACTGCAAGCCTTTGATCCAACATCATCCATCATCATCATCGGGATATATCATTCCCAATCCTCGTGTTGTTCTTATCGTCAGCAACACAATCCAACATCATCAATCCATCAATCTTTGGCTTTTCAACTTGACTAGTGGCAACATCATGTTTGTCTTTGAATATTTTTTGTGCATGTGTTCTTACTTGTGTATGTGCATTATCTTTTATCTTGCATCATTATGGGTCCCTGTAACCTACTTGCCACAACGGTATCATGGTCTTCCATATCATGGTGCTATACGGCATAGGGTTTCATATGACCTTATCGATTTCCTTTTATGCATGGGACACATTGTCACCCCAATTCCTTATACCTTGGTGCATAACATCTCATGCCATATCAAATAAGGATGGCTCTCATTTATTAGTGCAACATAATACATAATCCATTGCATCAAGAACTATCATCACTCCAACTAATATTCATATCTTGTGTGTGTTGGAACAACTTTTTGCATATCAGTCATCCTTTTTCATCTAAGGCCATTCAATACCTTTTGTGCACTAAGGACTTATGCTCTAAGTTTTCTTCCTCACACGTCTAGGGGTAAGTGCAGGAAGATGGGGGGCCAAAAAGGGGTCTTAAGTGGCCACTTTTTTTCTGAAATCAGGAAATACTGGCCTTGGATGAGAAATTGAGCATAGTTACACTCAAAATTTGGAGATGCAACCAAAACAATGTTCATAGTGCTCCGAGTCTACTTTCTAAACTACTATTATTTTTTGAAAATGGCATAGATTAAGGGGTTCAAAAGAGGGAGCCACAGAAATTGGTGTTGTTTCTATCAAAAAAGCATAACATAGCATGTTTTGTGGCTCCCTCAAAAGGTCAACTTTTTTTTGGTATTTTTAAAATCGCTTTAGTGAGAAATTAGCTAATAGCATGTAGTTTATGCCCAAATTTTCTGATAATTATTTGATGAATATTTGATTTTTTACTAATTTTCAAAGTGGACACATCCTAAAAAATAGAATTTTGGCCGTGCTACCCCTATAAATTTTGAAAACTAATCGAAAATCATTTTTTTCTTTTTTTAATATTTGTAGAATGGAGTCTAGTTTCTAAATATGTAATTTTTTTGAAATTTCAATTAATAGTTAATTTACAATGAAAAAAAGACCAAACAGTGGTTTTTGCCCAAAAACAAACACACAAACAAAAAAAATTAAAGATGAAAGGCTTAACATTGTTAAAATGTGAAAAAAATTACATCGTCAGATAGCTAAGAGAAAGCCTAACATTACTCAGGGGTTTGATTTGTTTGACCTTGAAACACGTGCAAATCTGAGGGTTAGCACGAACAAAATTATCTAAAATCTTGAAGAATATGGAAAAACACGTCTGTTACTGTTCATAAGGCACTCCAAGCCTTTGGGTTGGAAATCCAAAGCAAATCCCAAGCCCAAGGCTTGGGATTCCCAAAGCAAGACATAACGCGAGCGCGTTATAACGCGCTCTTGTTATAATGCGCTCGCGTTATAATGCGCTCGCGTTATTCTTTTCTTTGCATTTTTCCTTTTCCACAAAAGTTTGTGTTGTTTTTCATGTTTTAAATAACGCGAGCGCGTTATGTTAAACTTAAATTTTTTTATGTTTAAGGCTATTAATCATGTATGTAGGTATGCCTATATGTATGTATGTATGTATGCCTATATGTATGTATGTATCTATGTATGCCTATATGTATGTATGTATTTATGTATGCCTATATGTATGTATGTATAGTGTTGACGGTAGAGGAGGGTAGAGATGGGAGTGAGCCAGATAGGGGAGGAGAGGGGTGGATAAGGATTGAGTGATTAAGGTTTAAGGTTAAGGGTTGAGCATTTAGGGATAGGATTTAGAGCTTAGGGATAAGGGATTAGAGTTTAGGACCTTGAGGGATTAGGGTTTAGGGTTGAGGCTTTAGGGATAGCATTTAGGGTTAAGGGCCGAGGGATTAGAGTTAAGGTAGACTGTTGAGGGTAGAGGGATTAGGGATAGGGTTTAGGGTTGAAAGTTTAGGGTTGAGGGATTAGGGTTTAAGGTATAGTTTAGTAGTTCTTGTGGATAGAGCCAGTAAACAATGGGAGATTATTTGCTTGTTTCATAACAATATACCTCCCCTAAGTGCGGGGTGCACAGCAAGAAACATAGATGTACCCCAATGCAAAGCTTTTCTCATAATGATCATCCTTCTGATTTCAACTGTTAATTACTCACTGTGGATGTACCATATGCAAAGCTTTTCTCATAGTGTGTACACCTATTGGCATAATGAACCCCAAATGGGCCAGAAAAACATGCCATATAACATTACTAACATTAAAAAAGTTCATAGCCATTTTTCTGACATATTCTTGCAACTCAAATATCTTTAAGAGAAGAGTGTCAAAAATGATGGGTTTAACAACCTAACATAAGGCAAAGTAGTTTTGTTGGGTTTAGGGATAGGGTTTAGGGTTTAGGGTTGAGGGATTAGGGTTTAGGGATTATGGTTTAAGGTATAGTGTTGAGGGCTGAGGGTTTAGGGATATGATTTAGGGTTGAGGGATTAGGGTTTAGGGTTGACGGATTAGGGTTTAGGGTTAACGGATTAGGGTTTAATGTTGAGATTTGAGGGTTGAGGGTTTAGGGATAGGGTTGATGGTCAAGGGATTAGGGTTAAAGTAGAGTGTTGAGGGTAGAGGGATTAGGGATAGGGTTTAGGGTTGAAGGTTTAATGATTGAGGGTTGAGGCTTTAGGGCTGAGGGTTAAGGGATTGGGGTTTAAAATATAGTGTTGAGCATCGAGGGTTTATGGATAGGTTTTAGGGTTTAATTTTTAAGGGTTAAGGGTTGAGGGATAGTGTTTAGGGTTTAGGGATAAGGGATTAGGGTTTAAGGTATAGTGTCGAGGGTTGAGGGTTTAGGAATAGGGATAGAGTTTAGGGTTTAGGGATGAGGGATTAGGGTTGAGGGTTGAGGTATTAGGGTTGAGGGTTGAGGGATTAGGGTTTAAGGTATAGTTTCAAGGGTTGAGGGTTTATTAATAGTGTTTAGGGTTGAGGGTTGATGGATTAGGTTTTAGGGTTGATGGATTAGGGTTTAAGGTATAGTGTTGAGTGTTGAGGGTTTAGGGTTGACAGATTAGGGTTTAGGGTTGGCGGATTAGTGTTTAATGTCAAGGTTAGGGTTAGAGTGTCGAGGGTAGAGGGATTAGGGATAGGGTTTAGGGTTGAAGGTTTAAGAATTAAGGGTTGAGGCTTTAGGGATGAAGGTTTAAGGCTTCAGATATAGTGTCAAGTGTTGAGGGTATAGGGATAGGGTTTAAGTTTGAAGGGTTAAGGGATAGGGATTAGGGTTTAAGGTATAGTGTTGAGGGTTTATGGTTTAGGGATAGGGTTTAGGTTTGAGGGATTAGGGTTTACGGTTGATGAATTAGGGTTTAATGTTTAGAGTTGAGGGTTGAAGGTTGAGGGTTGAGGGTTGAGGTTGAGGTTGAGGATAGGGTTAATGGTCAAGGGATTAGGGTTAAATAAGAGTGTCAAGGGTAGAGGGATTAGGGTTTAAGGTATAGTATCGAGCCTATTGAGGGTCTAGGAATAGGGATAGCGTTTAGGGTTTAGGGATGAGGGATTCAAGTTGAGGGATGACAGATGACGGATTAGGGTAGAGGGTTGAGGGATTAGGGTTTAGGGACAAGGTTTAGGGTTAGGGTTGAGGGATTAGGGTTTAAGGTATAGTGTTGAGGGTTTAGGGATAGGGTTTAGGGTTGAGGTTTTAGGGTTTAGGGTTGAGGGATTATGGTTTAAGGTATAGTGTTGAGGGTTGAGGGTTTAGGGATAGGATTTAGGGTTGAGGGATTAGGGTTTAGGGTTGACGGATTAGGGTTTAGGGTTGACAGATTAGGGTTTAATGTTGAGAGTTGAGGGTTGAGGGTTGAGGGTTTAGGGATAGGGTTGATGGTCAAGGGATTAGGGTTAAAGTAGAGTGTTGAGGGTAGAGGGATTAGGGATAGGGTTTAGGGTTGAAGGTTTAACAATTGAGGGTTGAGGCTTTAGCGCTGAGGGTTAAGGGATTGGGGTTTAAAATATAGTGTTGAGCGTCGAGGGTTTATGGATAGGTTTTAGGGTTTAATTTTTAAGGGTTAAGGGTTGAGGGATAGTGTTTAGGGTTTAGGGATAAGGGATTAGGGTTTAAGGTATAGTGTCGAGGGTTGAGGGTTTAGGAATAGGGATAGAGTTTAGGGTTTAGGGATGAGGGATTAGGGTTGAGGGTTGAGGTATTAGGGTTGAGGGTTGAGGGATTAGGGTTTAAAGTATAGTGTCAAGGGTTGAGGGTTTATTAATAGTGTTTAGGGTTGAGGGTTGATGGATTAGGTTTTAGGGTTGATGGATTAGGGTTTAAAGTATAGTGTTGAGGGTTGAGGGTTTAGGGTTGACAGATTAGGGTTTAGGGTTGACAGATTAGTGTTTAATGTCAAGGTTAGGGTTAGAGTGTCGAGGGTAGAGGGATTAGGGATAGGGTTTAGGGTTGAAGGTTTAAGAATTGAGGGTTGAAGCTTTGGGGATGAGGGTTTAAGGCTTAAGATATAGTGTCAAGTGTTAAGGGTATAGGGATAGGGTTTAAGTTTTAAGGGTTAAGGGATAGGGATTAGGGTTTAAGGTATAGTGTTGAGGGTTGATGATTTAGGGATAGGGTTTAGGTTTGAGGGATTAGGGTTTACGGTTGATGAATTAGGGTTTAATGTTTAGAGTTGAGTGTTGAGGGTTGAGGGTTGACGGTTGAGGGTTGAGGTTGAGGGATAGGGTTAATGGTCAAGGGATTAGGGTTAAATAAGAGTGTCAAGGGTAGAGGGATTAGGGTTTAAGGTATAGTATTGAGCCTGTTGAGGGTCTAGGAATATGGATAGCATTTAGGGTTTAGGGATGAGGGATTAGAGTTGAGGGATGACGGATGATAGATTAGGGTTAAGGGTTGAGGGATTAGGGTTTAGGGACAAGGTTTAGGGTTCGGTTTGAGGGATTAGGGTTTAAGGTATAGTGTTGAGGGTTTAGGGATAGGGTTTAGGGTTGAGGGATTAGAGTGAAGGGTTGAGGGATTAGGATTTGATGTTGAGGGTTGAGGGTTTAGGGTTAAGGGTTAGGGTTTAGGGTTGAGGGATTATGGTTTAAGGTATAGTGTTGAGGGTTTAGGGTTTAGGGATAGGATTTAGGGTTGAGGGATTAGGGTTTAGGGTTGATGGATTAGGGTTTAGGGTTGACAGATTAGGGTTTAATGTTGAGAGTTGAGGGTTGAGGGTTGAGGGTTTAGGGATAGGGTTGATGGTCAAGGAATTAGGGTTAAAGTAGAATGTTGAGGGTAGAGGGATTAGGGATAGGGTTTAGGGTTGAAGGTTTAACAATTGAGGGTTGAGGCTTTATGGCTGAGGGTTAAGGGATTGGGTTTTAAAATATAGTGTTGAGCATCGAGAGTTTATGGATAGGTTTTAGGGTTTAATTTTTAAGGGTTAAGGGTTGAGGGATAGTGTTTAGGGTTTAGGGATAAGGGATTAGGGTTTAAGGTATAGTGTCGAGGGTTGAGGGTTTAGGAATAGGGATAGAGTTTAGGGTTGAGGGATGAGGGATTAGGGTTGAGGGTTGAGGTATTAGGGTTGAGGGTTGAGGGATTAGGGTTTAAGGTCTAGTGTCAAGGGTTAAGGGTTTATTAATAGTGTTTAGGGTTGAGGGTTGATGGATTAGGTTTTAGGGTTGATGGATTAGGGTTTAAGGTATAGTGTTGAGGGTTGAGGGTTTAGGGTTGACAGATTAGGGTTTAGGGTTGACGGATTAGTGTTTAATGTCAAGGTTAGGGTTAGAGTGTCGAGGGTAGAGGGATTAGGGATAGGGTTTAGGGTTGAAGGTTTAAGAATTGAGGGTTGAGGCTTTAGGGATGAGGGTTTAAGGCTTAAGATATAGTGTCAAGTGTTGAGGGTATAGGGATAGGGTTTAAGTTTTAAGGGTTAAGGGATAGGGATTAGGGTTTAAGGTATAGTGTTGAGGGTTGATGATTTAGGGATAGGGTTTAGGTTTGAGGGATTAGGGTTTACGGTTGATGAATTAGGGTTTAATGTTTAGAGTTGAGTGTTGAGGGTTGAGGGTTGACGGTTGAGGGTTGAGGTTGAGGGATAGGGTTAATGGTCAAGGGATTAGGGTTAAATAAGAGTGTCAAGGGTAGAGGGATTAGGGTTTAAGGTATAGTATTGAGCCTGTTGAGGGTCTAGGAATAGGGATAGCATTTAGGGTTTAGGGATGAGGGATTAGAGTTGAGGGATGACGGATGACGGATTAGGGTTGAGGGTTGAGAGATTAGGGTTTAGGGACAAGGTTTAGGGTTCAGGTTGAGGGATTAGGGTTTAAAGTATAGTGTTGAGGGTTTAGGGATAGGGTTTAGGGTTGAGGGATTAGAGTGAAGGGTTGAGGGATTAGGATTTGATGTTAAGGGTTGAGGGTTTAGGGTTTAGGGTTTAGGGTTAGGGTTGAGAGTTGAGGGATCAGAGTTAAGGGTTGAGGGATTAGGGTTTGATGTCAAGGGTTGAGGGTTGAGGTTTGAGGGTCAAGGGTTTACGGATAGGGTTGACATTCAAGGGATTAGGGTTAAAGTAGAGTGTGGAGGGTGTAAGGATTAGGGATAGGGTTGGAGGGTTTAGGGATAAGGGATTAGGGTTTAAGGTATAGTATCGAGTCTGTTGAGGGTTTAGGAATAGGGATAGCATTTAGGGTTTAGGGATGAGGGATTAGAGTTGAGGGATGATGGATTAGGGTTGAGGGTTGAGGGATTAGGATTTAGGGATAAGGTTTAGGGTTGAGGGTTGAGGGATTAGGGTTTAAGGTATAGTTTTGAGGGTTGAGGGTTTAGGATTAGAGTTTAGGGTTGACAGATTAGCATTTAATGTCAAGGTTAGGGTTAGAGTGTCAAGGGTAGAGGGATTAGGGATAGGGTTTAGGGTTGAAGGTTTAAGGATTAAGGGTTGAGGCTTTAAGGATGAGGGTTTAAGGCTTAAGATATAGTGTCAAGTGTTGAGGGTGTAGGGATAGGGTTTAAGTTTTAAGGGTTAATGGTTGAGGGATAGGGATTAGGGTTTAAGGTATAGTGTTGAGGGTTGATGGTTTAGGGATAGGGTTTAGGTTTGAGGGATTAGGGTTTAGGGTTGATGAATTAGGGTTTATTGTTGAGAGTTGAGGGTTGAGGGTTGAGGGTTGAGGTTGAGGGATAGGGTTAATGGTCAACAGATTAGGGTTAAATAAGAGTGTCAAGGGTAGAGGGATTAGGGTTTAAGGTATAGTATCGAGCCTGTTGAGGGTCTAGGAATAGGGATAGCGTTTAGGGTTTAGGGATGAGGGATTAGAGTTAAGGGATGACGGATGATGGATTAAGGTTGAGGGTTGACAGATTAGGGTTTAGGGACAAGGTTTAGGGTTGGGGTTGAGGGATTAGGGTTTAAGGTATAGTGTTGAGGGTTTAGGGATAGGGTTTAGGGTTGAGGGATTAGAGTGAAGGGTTGAGGGATTAGGATTTGACATTGAGGGTTGAGGGTTTAGGGTTAGGGTTGAGAGTTGAGGGATTAGAGTTAAGGGTTGAGGGATTAGGGTTTGATGTCGAGGGTTGAGGGTTGAGGTTCATGGGTCAAGGGTTTAGGGATAGGGTTGAGGTTCAAGGGATTAGGGTTAAAGTAGAGTGTGGAGGGTGTAAGGATTAGGGATAGGGTTGGAGGGTTTAGGGATAAGGGATTAGGGTTTAAGGTATAGTATTGAGTCTGTTGAGGGTTTAGGAATAGGGATAGCATTTAGGGTTTAGGGATGAGGGATTAGAGTTGAGGGATGATGGATTAGGGTTGAGGGTTGAGGGATTAGGGTTCAGGGTTTAAGGGGGAGGTATATTGTTATGAAATAGGCAAATAATCTCCCATTGTTTACTGGCTCTATCTACAAGAACTACTAAACTATACCTTAAACCCTAATCCCTCAACCCTAAACTTTCAACCCTAAACCCTATCCCTAATCCCTCTACCCTCAACACTCTACCTTAACCCTAATCCCTCGACCCTTAACCCTAAACGCTATCCCTAAAGCCTCAACCCTAAACCCTAATCCCTCAAGGTCCTAAACTTTAATCCCTTATCCCTAAACTCTAAATCCTATCCCTAAATGCTCAACCCTTAACCTTAAACCTTAATCACTCAATCCTTATCCTCCCCTCTCCTCCCCTATCTGGCTCACTCCCATCTCTACCCTCCTCTACCCTCGACACTATACATACATACATATAGGCATACATAGATACATACATACATATAGGCATACATAGATACATACATACATATAGGCATACATACATACATACATACATACATATAGGCATACATACATACATGATTAATAGCCTTAAACATAAAAAAATTTAAGTTTAACATAACGCGCTCGCATTATTTAAAACATGAAAAACATCACAAACTTTTGTGGAAAAGGAAAAATGCAAAGAAAAGAATAACGCGAGCGCGTTATGGCTTGGTTTTGACGAGCCTAAGGCTCGTCATTACCAAGCCATAATGCGCTCGCGTTTTGACCTTTTTTTTTTTAAATTAATTTGGCCACTTTTTGACCCCCCATCTTCTTGCACTTACCCCTAGACAAGGTTGTATTATGTTGGGCATGTATATGTTGCATCCATCCATTTTCCTCCTTAATCCTTTCATCCCATCAGTCTATCTCATCATTTATCCCGCATCGCCCCCTTCCTCCAATCATCCAACCTTTCTTATCACCCCATCCATGTGGTCTTTTAAATTCCACTCTCTTCTTTCTAATCAAACCATCCTTTTGAGAGCACATCCATGCTCTTCAAACCTGTCTACCCTCTCGAGGGGGCATCATCCCTACCTTCATTCCTCCTTGTCACTCTCGCTTCGAGTGGCTGGGGTATATTTATCCCTAATCCTACCACCTTCTTCTAATATTATCTAGTGCTATGTTTTATCTTTCTTTGAAATGATGTTTCCTTGCAACACCATCTCAAAGAGGGGCAAAATGTAGACACCTAAAATTGTCCACTATTCATGTCATCCCTAAACATCCCTAATTCATCCCTATTCAACACTAACTATCCCTATTCATCCTTAAATCACTATTTCTACCACATTAACTGAATAACACATGTTTAGACAGTTAATTAACCAATTCCCCTTCAATCCATGATTTTACAATATTTTATTGTCAAAATCACTATTCATGTACTTTGTACTATTCATTTGTACCCGTATTGGTACCTAGCCCTAGCCAAAATTATTTATTAATCATTTATCTCCCTCCTCTATAGTCTAAAATTTAGATAAATTTAATTTATCTATTATCCCTTTATCCCATCCCATGAATTAAATAAATATTTGTATTTATTTAATTCAGGTATTTTCTACACTTTTGATTAGGTCACCTCAACTTCATTAACTAACCTAATCCCCCACTTGCATAACCTAAATTTTAATCTAACCTTGGTCAAATCCTCTCCATTCCCCCAAATGTATAAAGGCATGGGCCTCTTGTAAATGCCCACATGGCCTTCTTACAAAAGGCATGGTCAAGGACCCATGTACAAAGGTCCTTTTATCCTCCATCCACTATTCCTCCAATTTTAAATTGGGTAGGTACCCATGCTCCCAATTTGAAATTCAAATCAATTCCAACTTATCCCTTTTACTCCAATTTTAAATTGGGCATGTACCCATGCTTCCCAATTTAAAATACCATTCAAATCCAACCCATACCTCCCATCTACCAAGACAATCTCATCCCTCCAATTTTCCCAAAGCCCAATCTTGACCATCCATTCCTCCTTGATCCAAGGACATCTCCCATCCACCAATATCAACATGACACTTGTCAATCTCTCCTTTCTTGAGAACTCTCAATAATCCTCCACCATTGATATCCAAATCCAATCTTGATCATCCAATTGAGCCTCCAAAAATCTATAAATTGGAGCTCACCCCTTCACAAAAAACACAACTTATTCATGCAACATAATGCTGCCATTTCCACTCCAAGACTCCATGAGAAGCAAGATTATGCTACCCATTTGAGGAGCCATCCACATCAATCCATCAAGGAGCACATCCAACATAACAAGATTTGCATGGTAGCTAAGTTTGTTTAGTTTCCTTTCTTATTTGCAAGCCTTATTTGCTCAATCCAAGGTAGCTTAGGATTTGAGTGAAATAGGTTATTATTTAGCTTATTTCTCATGTTCATTTTCTATGTTATACAATGGTACCAAAGAAATTCTAGGTTGGGTAAATATTTTAAATGGCATGTGCTTATTACTCCCAAAATAAAATTAGAATTATTCGATCTATAGGGCAATAAAACGTGTAATTTCATTCATAGCTTAGAGTTCTTTTTATGGTGTGAGATTTTTGAACGTTCAGTTTGTGTGTGCTCCAACACCTTCCCAATAGTAGATACACACCCACTTGACCTTGTTAGTGGTTGTCATCCCCAAGTCCTTTCTTTAGCATTATAGAAAAACAAAAGAATATATGGGAGGTCTATGCCAACCAATTATGTGGATATTGATGGATTCATAATTTAGATAACATTTAATTTATGGTTAGCCCTTGAGTCAATAATTTATTTTTCCATAGGAAGACATTTTTTGAAAAGGAAGGATTCGTTAGGGTGATTAATGCAAGCCAATATTCACTAGGGTTCACATGGATTTTATAAAAAATTCTTGTAATGTGCATAAATTCACTAAGAAAATAGTTTTTTTAAAAAGATTCTCCATGAAAATTAATGCACTTAGCCAAGATTTTATTGAAATTGATAGGGCCTTTTGTTAAAGTTATCACTAATGATCACATTCCATGTAACCCCATTTTTCTTGTGACACTCTAATAAATATTGACATGGCATTCTCTATATGGGTGAATTCAAAACCACAAGAAAAATATCAAATGCCAATGAGACAATCGCAAAATGAAGTTCTAATTGTAAAATAATTTTGCGGAAAGAAAGGGATGTGTTCTGCACTTCAGTCTATTGATAATAAATGAAAATCAGGGACTAACAAATGTTAAATGCCCTCATTAAAATGCTACGCGTTGACAGAAATACTCGCTACAAAGACCTAACTATATCAAAGAACATTACAAAGGCATCAAATATTTCCAATAGCAAGAAAACATCACCAGTTGATAAAATGATTTTTTGTCGAGACATTTTGCACTTATCTAGACCTAATCTTCATTTTCATTTAATAGATTGAAGTGCAGTTGGCATGCATGCATGCAGGGAAAAGATTACTTCCATTCTTAATCCTAGACACCAAAGAAGTCGACACTAATGAACTATGGTGTAAGTCTTTAAGTCAACAATAGAGACTGACCCATAAAACTACTCAAACATAGCAAAGAGTAGACATTAACCCATAAAATGTAGAGAACAACAAACAATAGACATTAACCCATAAAATGCAGAGATGCAAAAAACTATAAAATGACACTATAAAAGATATAGGATCTTACAGACACCTCATTTTTCTCTTCCAATATGATAGACATAAACCCTCTCAACAGACACAGATCTCATCCTCATCAAACAATCTGAGCAAATGGATAAACAACCCAAAAATGACTGTGTAAAAGATATAGGAACTTACAAATGCCTCCTTTTTCACTTCCAATACAATAGATATAGACCCTCTCAATAGACACATATTTCAACCCCATCAAACAATCTGAGCAAATGAATAAACAACACAAATAATCTTTTTCTCGACAAACTAAAAACCTCACACCATAAGCCATTAATGCCACTTGCACTTCAGTCTATTCACAATAAATGAAAATAAGAGGTGAATAAATGCACAATGTCCTCTTAAAATGCCACGCGTCGACAGAAACACTGAGCGCGAAGACACGACCATATCAAAGAACATTACAAAGCCATGAAATATTTCCAATAGAGACAAAACATTAGAAATTGATTAAATTTTTCCCTTTCTTGCCCCGAAATTATTTTCCCACTATCTTGCAATTAGAAAAACACAAAACCCCGAGGAAAATACCGACAACCAATGACAAAATTGCCAAAAAAAAGAGAAAATTCCCTTTTAATAAAATAAAATAATCCCACAAAGTATAGCATAAACATTAGCAGCACGATTTCCGGCCAATGCATTAATAGACATGACCGCACCGAAAACATTGGTCACTTATTTAGACCTAATTTTCATTTTCATTTAATACATCTAAGTGCACTTCACATTCATGCATGCAGAGAAAAGATTAGTTCCATTCTTAATCGTGGCCAGCACAGAAGTCGACATTAATGAATTGTGGTGTTAAGTCTTTAACTCAGTAACAGAGACTAACCCATAGAAGCACTCAAAGATAGGGAAGAGCACACGTCAACACATAAAATGAAGAGAACAACAAACAATAGACATTAAGCCATAAAATGCAGAGATGAAAAAAATATAAAATGACACTGTAAAAAATATAGGAACTTTCAAAGGCTTCATTTTTTGCTTGCAATACCATAGACATAAACCCTCTCAATAGACACTCTAAAGAAATGAATAAACAACGCAAAAATGACAGTGCAAAAGATATACAAACTTACAAACACCTCCTTTTTCGCTTTCAATACGATAGATATAAACCTCCTGAACAGACACAAATTTCACCCTCATCAAACAGACTATATCAAAGAACATTACAAAGCCATGAAATATTTCCAATAGCAACAAAACATTACCAACCCATGAAATGATTTTACACCTAGACATTTTGAACTTATTCAGACCTAATTTTCATTTTCATTTTATAGATTGGAGTGCAGTTGGCATGCATGCATGCAGACAAAAGATTAGTTCCATTCTTAATCATGGCTAGTAGAAAAGTTAACTCAACAACAGAGACTAACCCATAAAAGAACTGAAAGATAGGGAAGAATAGACATTAACCCATAAAATGTAGAAATGCAAAAAACTATAAAACGACACTCTAAAAGATATAGGAGCTTACAAATGCCTTGTTTCTAGCTTCCAATACGATACACATAAACCCTCTCAATAGACACAGATTTGACCCTCATAAAACAATTTGACCAAATGAATAAACAATGCAAAAATGATTGTGCAAAAGATGTAGGAACTTACAAACGACTCCTTTTTCACTTCCAATATGATGGATGGAAACCCTCTCAACAGACACAGACTTCACCCCCATCAAACAATCTAAACAAATGAATAAACAACGCAAATAATCCTTTGCTCGACAGACTAAAAACCTCACACCATAAGCCATTAATGCTGCCTGTAGTTCAGTCTATTCACAATAAATGAAAATAAGGGACTGTTAAATGCACAATGTCCTCTTAAAATGTCACACGTCGACAGAAACACTAGGTGCCAAGACATGACTATATCAAAGAACATTAGAAAGTCATGAAATATTTTCAATACCGACAAAACATTAGGAAACAATTACATTTTTGTCTTACTTGCCCTGAAATTATTTTTCAATTAGAAAAACAAAAAACCCCGAGGAATTTACCGATAGCCAATGACAAAATTGCAAAGAAAAGAAAATTCCCTTTTAATAAATCAACGCCACAGACTATAGCATTAACATTAGCGGCATGATTTACGATGTTTGCATTAATAGAGACGAGCATAGTGAAAACATTAGTCTCCCACCTATAAGGCAAGGACTAACAAGGGTAGAAGCCAAGCTACCAAAGATTGTTATTGTTATACAGAAAGACTATTATTGTTAACGAAATTTGCATACATCAAGAACAATACAAGCCCACCGTTTTTTAAGAATAAAAAGAAAATATCTCATAGGGTCGTTTTTAATAGACAAGGTTAAGGTAAATAGGGTATTGGCAAAATAAAACAAAATAATATTGATGAATTATGAGAATTTAACTAGTAGATAAGAGTAATCCTTAGTGGAAAAGTTGTGATATGGGAGTGATGTGCATAATTGACAATGCAAAATATGGATGCTTTAAGCACCTTCACAACATGTGATGGGGTCGTGACATTTTTTATGTGAGATATTATGCTTTAGGCCATGGTTGTTGTTGTTGAACCACAATTCCACATGCTTTTGGATTCTAAGACAAATCCAAGGCCTCCTACTCTCTCTTCCTCTTCTCCATCGGTAGTCCATAGGAAAGATACATATGTTGCGAGGACATTATTGAAATAGATGCAAAAAAACAAAGATATTAGTAGAGATTGAGTAGAGATTGAGTAGAGAATCATTAGCTAAAGACCATATATGCAAATTTTGAAATAATCAATATGTCCAAACTATCATAGAATGATGAAGCCTAACATAGAATTTTGAACAATTGATAGGTATGCTATTTTGTATTTACAATTTTGTACTTTGAAACAGTCTCCATGAAAAAATGATTAAGATAAGCACACCTACCATTCTAGTGGTTCATAAAAACATGGTTGATTTTAGGGTAATCGTGGAGTTGAATTAGTCAATAGAATAGAGATTAATTTTTTAATGAGAAATATTATGAAGGACTTGTAAAGGTTAGAGTATATTATAAATAAAGAGAGGTCCAAAGTCAAGCATCAAGTGAGGCTCAGAGTAAACCTAAACAATTTTTGTTGTTGTGTATTGGTTTTATAATTTATTCTCCTATTTTCAAGATAATTATATAGAATCTATAATTAATTAGTTTGGAGATTAATAGATACGAACATAATCCTTAATTTAATTTAGCAACTCATTGTAACCAAGTCTATTTACACCCAGTATAGGCTTGTTGAACACAACAATTCTTATTGTATCTTTTCAAACAAAATTTCCACTCTCATGCAAAAAAAAGAGTCAATCAACAATATGCAACACATAATAATCATAATCAAAATTAAACAAGATGAACGGGAGCAGGAGTGGGAGCGAGAACCAAAGAAAGCAGGGGTTTCAAACGTTGCTCTGGGCAGGACCTATGCAGACGATGGTGGTGACAATGAGGACGACGAGGATGAAATATTTTTTCTTGAAAACTGGGATTTACTCAGTGATGACGAAGATCTGTAGATTATGGATCTTTGGCTAGAAGCCCAGCGCTCAGTTTCTTGATCACGGTTAGCTACTGCAGTCTTGCCAAAATCTTTTCCTGCTACTAGTGATGGCATGTTTTTCCATGCCCTTAAGCGGAGTTTTCTCTCCCCCAAGGCTAGCTTTGGGGCTTCTTCAGTCAGGAAGATTTCAACTTCCCTTGTTGCAGGCTCTGTCCCTAGCATTTTGATGCAGTCTGGGGTTTGTTTGGAGGAGAAATCCCCAACAATCCTAAAGAAAGTGTGTTTGGTGGATTCCCCTCTGGGAGGGCCTGCCCTTGGCCAGGTTATGGGAGTTTTTGGTGTGCATTCTTTGCCTCCACCTGATGTGGGTTTAGAGAAGTGTGTGCCTATTGGGGATAGTTCTTTTGGGGCTTCTAGAGGTCCTTCTGCTAGGCCTATTTCTCCACAGGCCTAGGGGCTTTCCTTTTCCCAGCAAACGGAGGACTCACTTGGGAATGTCTCTATTCCCCCTCTTGTAAATGAGGTGGATATGGTTTCTAGTGCCACTCATTCAAGCAATGTGGGTCAGGCTGTCCTGTCTCTTATGTTGTAAACCAACCAACAAAATTTCGAAGTCACTTGGAAATGTATCTACAACAAAAAGTCTTTTTCCTCTGTCTGTATCTTCAATCTTCTCAGCTACAATCTTCCAATCTATAGAAATGGTGACCAACCAACCAACAGAACAAACTGCCATCTTCACAGAGCTTCTTTAGGTTCCTTCTACTCCCTTCGGTGGAGTACTCTTCAGGCTGCAACATCAAGTGCTTCTTCAATCAGGAATCCATCTCTCTCACTGCTTCACAACAAACCAACTCACCAAACCATTCATCTCACCCAACAGCAGATCCTGGTGATGCACCTACCACTCTCTCCTTAGTGGTTTCTCTATGCACCCTTATCCAGCCTAATCTCCATTGGAGAATGGTCATGACAGACGTCATCTTGTCTGCCCACACACACAACCTTAGAAAACATCCTTCTACCGCTAGATGGATAAGCACCTGCAACCAAACAACTTAGCAACAAAACAATAATGGTCACCAACACAATCTTTCCTTCAGTTCTTCACCTGCCTTCTCAGTGACAGGAACAAACATAACATCTCCTCCCAGAGCTTTTGCTAGCTCTGATACCAATCTGATGCAGAGGAAAAGATCAATAGACAACTTCATACTAGCATATTGCATAACAATGTGATACAATCACTTAGATGCTTCAAGTTTCCCAAGAACTTCACAAGACAAAGGTCTCCACAAAGGCACCATTAGGGGTTTCTAACTCTCCTGACCCAAACAAGACTATCAAAGGCCTTCTTACCCTTCATTAACTCCAACACAATGATCTCTAACCATTCCCTAGTTCTGCACTACTCAAACTCCCACTATACCATTAACAAGCTGTCAAACCTTGTAACCCTTCTTTGAAGGACAGTCACCCATAACTTTCAGAGGAGGCCTCCTTTCAAGACTGTCAAGGCATTTTCAAATACCCATTACTGAGCTTTAAAACATATCCAATAATCAATATATGTTACTTTGTAAAGAATGTCTGAAAAATAGGACTGTCGCTGTGTTAAACAGGCCTAATAGGCTTAGCATACACAAGGGCTTATTGATTCTTCTATCTTCACACCTAGACTCCAAAAACCAACACTTGGAGCAAGTGAGATTAGGTCTATCCTTGCTTATTCCTTCATTCAAAATCCCATTAGAAAGGTCTCTTAACAAACCCAAAACCCTATACCTCTTAACTGTCCTAGAAACTCTATTTTTTCTGGACTGTCACATAGAAAAACAGTCATAAACTTTGCTTTTTTTTACACCATAGCCTTAGCTATTTGGTCGGAGACCTCAGGGACTCAAAGGCACATACCACCACAGTCCTTTTCCACCAACATGCAATACATAAATAGGGAGAAACATAGACTTTCATACCACTGTTTACCCTAATCAGGGTTTAACTGTTTTCTTGACAGTTTTCACCAAAAATACAAAATCTAACTCAAAACACAACCAATCTGTATGCAACCAAATGGAAAGGGAAGGTGATAGAGGGATCAAACACTTACAAATATTAAGACATCCATGCATGCCCGTACAGAGCCGTACAAGGCCTGGAAACAACAGTTTTCTGAAGAAAATGCATAAAAAAAGTGCTTTATTAATCCCATTCACATATTCAATCACCTCCGAGTTATTTGGATGTTACAAGGCCTTAATAAAGGCATTCCACATTTGTCTCTTTAGTTTCCACTTCCTTCCAATGAATTGGAACAAGGTGACCCTTCACCTTCCTCATTTTACAACTTTAGGAATTTTACAATTTAGATGACAACTATTACATTCTTTCCAAATTTGACACAAAACATTAAATATTGTCCTCCTAATGACCTAGACACATGAACAAATAATCAATATAACCTTGATACAATGTTAAGACACCAAAAATGAATCATCCTTCAAAAATTTTATCATAGAAGCATGAGGTTGGCATGGTGCTCCTACACCATGTTGGGCCATATGCCTGGGGCCTTGAACTGCAATGGTCTTCCTAAGACCCATGTTTCTAGGGCTTCTACTAGGGAGTCTCACATTTGCATTCCAGACTCTATTATTGATAGATCTATTGCTTGGCTTTGGAACTCTCTTGTTGGGAGATTCAATGGTAATCGCCCTAATATTGATGTGGTCAGAAGATGGGTGCTACGAAAATGGAAGGTTCAGGGACAGGTTGAGGTAATAGCTTTACCTAGAAATTTCTTCCTATTTTCATTTTCTAACTCTGAAGATTGTTCTAGAATCCTCTTGGGAGGTCCCTAGTTCATTGGGCAGAATGGTCTTTTCCTAAAAAATTGGTGTCCAAGCTTTAACCCTCAGCAATACTGCATCAACATGTTTCCAATCTGGGTTAGGTTGCCAGGGTTGCCTTTAGAATACTAGGATGAGGGGATTTTTATGAGCATTGCTAATACGTTCAGATAGTATAGTGCAGATGATGCTATCATGAAATTCAAGAGACATTTGATTGCTACTAGATTTTGTGTTTTTGTGGAGGTTGATAGAGAGCTCCCTTCTCAGATTTCTCTATCTTCCAAGCTAGGAAAATGGGTGCAGCAGATTGTTTATGAAAATTCTCCAGTTATATGTGATAGCTGCCTCAAAGTGGGCCATGCTACTGTTGTTTGTCTAAGCCTAAACACAAAACATCTTGTGTGGAGGAAAAAGGTGCAAGCATCTGGTATTACTTGCAAGACCTCTAATGAGGATGAGAAAAGTAAGGAGAAGGATTCTGAGAGAAGTAAGGAGAAGGATGTTGAGGACCCAAAAGAAATGTCTGAGACTCCTTTGATGGAGGTGCCAAGTGAAAAGGGGGCTTACAAGAAAGAAAGATTTGAGCAGAACTTCAACAAGCTGGGTGATTTCACTCAAAAATCTTTGGAGCATTTTGGCTTCAAACCTCCCTGAATGTAGGTTGGCTATGTTTTTTTTTGCTAGTTTCCGCCTCTTGTTTGTCTTGTTGTAGTTGTGTAGCTAATGTGTTGTTAGTGTCCTGTGTTTGTTCTTTGTTGTTTTGTGGGCTTCATTGATATATCTCTCTTTTGTACAAGGGTCAGGGCCCTTTCAAAATCCCTACTTACCATTATCAAAAATAATATGCAACACATTTTTCCCAAAATTTGTTTCTTTCACTAATAAGGAGATAGTTCAAAAATGACATAGGGATAGACAGATTCATCCAAGGAGGAAGAATAACACTTCTGGCTAGATGAATAGTCCCAACAAGGATGAAGTGAAGGGATACAAAGGGATAAACGCAATAGTTGCAAATTTGACACAAAATATAAAACCATAATAAACATAAGGTTGTTTCTAGATTCTTGGATAACTCACATATATAGTATGGAATCCAACACTTCAAAGGCCAAGAATTAGACATAGGATAACAGACATTAAAGGATATTGTTAATTCCAGCAAAATAAGAGGGACGTGCCTCCTCACTCCAGACAATTCAACAATGACAGACAAATGATTTCAATTTATTCCCATTTGTATCCAATGGAGATAAGTGACTCCTAACATTAAAGCACTAAAAATACAATATTTTGATAAACTCATAAAAAGTTAGAAGGCTAGCATGTGCCCAAAATAGAATATAGAATAAACAACAACATCATGACAGAATCTAAGAAATTCAAAGTGAAGTTTCTAGCTGTTACACACTCCCCACTTACAATTTGAAGCTCGATCATCTTTCCCTACTCCACAGTTTGGATTTTCTAGATGAAATGGGAATTTTTTGAATTATATAAATGATGCTTGTGTAATTGACCTTTACCAAACTCTTAAACCTTATTCACATCTATACAGCTCAGAAAAACATTTTTAAAAATTGAATTTTAAAAAAGTTAAATCAGACAGTAAGTACACTTATAAAGTCCACCCCTAGTGTACTGATATAGCTCTCCAGATAAGAGTCATCCTATAGTTAAGCAAAACTATAAATAATTAGTATGGCTTTTAAGAAATGTTGCTAGTCTTTTATTAAAGAGGGAAATCCATTTTTAATGTACAATAAGAACTATAACTCACAAGAATAAATAAAGTAATTCAAGAAAATGAATGGAAATAACACACTTCGCTGGAATACTAAAATGCAAACAGAATGGATATTCTGTAAAAGCACCACACCGTTCTTAAGAATGCTTTAGATTGCATCCAAATTTTTAGATACCAAATTTATCATGAAAATTACATATACTAACTTCAAATTCAAATGAATTCCACAACTAGTCTTGGAAAAAATCAAACCTCACTGTAAATCCTAGGAGACATTATTTGCAAGCTCCAGAATCTCCAATCAATAGAAGCTTGAACAAATAATCACCGTAGAAGATTTATATGTCAGTATGAGCACAGTTGATACACCCATGAAAACTGCTCTGAATAACTATGTTAGAGGATGAAACCCTAGTTGTAGTGTTGATGCACACAGAGGTAGTTGTGACCATTTTCAAGAGCCTCTCTAATTATATCATCTTTTATTATAAGGAATGTTCCCTTAATTTAATGCTTATAGGATTGTTCTTTGTGAATGGCTTAAATTTAAACCATCATCCCTATTTACATTCTACCCATGTCTTCTAATTTCTATTGTCTCCATTAATTGATGTTTAGAGTAATGATCCTCCACAATGAATACCTTGACATACTCATTATGAATATAGTGTTTTGCATTTATTCAAAATGCAGTAAATTCTAACTGTAAATATCTAAGTAAATCAGATCCATACCAGAACATTTTTCAGGGGTTGGAGGTGTTTCTCCCTCACTATCACTGGTCTTAAAATCCTGACCAGGTTTATTGTGCATGATGGCTTTGAAGGCAACCTGAGATGACATTTGTTTATTCATCTTAGCCGCTTCTTTCACAAGCTCTTTCAACTCTGCCATGATAAAATGTATTCACTCTGTTAAGCTCTTCATCTAATCTCTTGAAGAAAATCACTTCATATTCAGTCCTTTCCTCTATAGTCACTGAAAACATCATTTCAATCAAATCCTTCCCGTCCTGCTCCTTACTTTTCACATTCAAATAAACAAACAAAATCTCTAGACCAAAAATATAATGTAAGAAAAAACATTTGTGGGAAAAAAACACTATTCATTTACCACTATGATTTCTTCTTCCTTGATGCTATCACATCTAATGAGGTTGCCGAAGGATTTGAAAGTCATGGCCCTTTTGATCCCTCTGTTGGATGATTAATGGCATTGGAGATAGGCTTAGGGTTTGGCCTTGTTTTGTGATGGATGATATCTGTTAAGACAGTCTTGAGAAAGTTGCAGTCCATGTAAGCCTCGTGCCATTCATGAACCATTTGTGCCATAAAATCCTTCCCAAACTTCATCAAACAATAATGAAATCTTTTAAGCTTTCTCTTTCTAGTTATCTCAAAAAACAATCTACAGAAAGTAGAATATGATATTTTGTGTACATGAAGTACTCTCTCAAGCAGTGAAATGACCGTCCATTGTAGATTGATTCCTCGGGGTATTGACATGTCATTTTCTCTATAAAATCTCTTCCTCTCTGATGCACAAACTCTACTAGAACAATCGTCTGAGAAAAGCCCAAGTTTGTATGAATCCCTTGGAAAGAAAAAGGGACAAAAGAAAATGTGGATGAGGGCCTGCAAAGGGAAAAATCAACGCCAGATCAATCCATTTAGATGTGGCATTGCATGGATTCATAATGCCACCTGTTTGAGAGCCGTGAAGAAACTCCCTAAATGCCACACCTATCCAGAAATGAAAATATTAGCAATCAGATTTGGCTTTTGATTCATGCCAGCCACACTAGAACTTTAGACATAGAAGATTGATATTGTATACCTGCCATAAGATATTGTTTTTACATGTTAAAATGCAACGCTGTCAGGGGAACACAGGGGTTTTTACCTATTAAAACACAAGTAAACAACCATTTGAAAATCCTAGGGCCAAGGATTCCAGGTTCAGCTGACCTTAGGGAAACAGGTGGTCTCCAACCACATGGCCTGGTTCTATGGTTAGGGCGTTTATCTAGGGAGAGAACATCCCCTGGAATCAGCTTCTCCAGCTTTCAAAAACACGTGCTTGGTCAGATCTTAACCTATAGGTTGACAGTCAGGGTTCTCTCTTGATAGAGTACCCTCTATGGGCAGAATATCCTTAGGTAAACAGTAAGAGTAGAGGAAAGGTTGGTCTACATGAATGCCAAGCAATACAAGGGGATCCTAAGGTGTAGGCAGATCCAAAGGCTGAGGCAAACGCATAGGAAGAAGTTTACTATGATACTATCAAAAGGGCATAACAACAACTCAAACGTTTCTAGTACATTGCATCATATAGGGGGAAGGCAAACTGAGTAGGACGAAACCAAAGGCAAGGGGAAACTGGTAGGAAATTCAGATGGTACGGTGTCAAAAATAGACAAAGCAGAGTTGTACTCAATGAATTTTGGTGTAAGATGTGAAAAATCTCGAGATAACAAAGAAATATACAGCCCTACGTCCACACCATTATTGTGGTCATCAGAACTGTATGCAGCAGAGCTCATGAGCATGAAGGAGAGGTTGTAAATGCTTGAAGAAAAGGGACTGCATGGAGACAAGCTAAAGGAAATGATAGAATGCAGATGCAAGTTGGAAAGAGAGGTTAAAACACTCAAAGATCAAGTTTTGAATCTGCAAATCAATATGGAAAGAGGATAACAAGAATTGAGCATTCTAAAACAAGAAGTAAACCAACTGAAAGCAACAGAAAATAAAAAGCCAAAAATGGCAAATGGAGGTGACTCAACTCAAATGAAGGAGATCCAACCAGTCATTGCTGACATGGAGATAAAAGAAACCCAGTTAAGAGACCGAATTGAAGAAGCTAAATCTTAGTCACAAGTTGTAAGTGGACCATTAAAAGAGCAAAAACAGATCTTTGAGAAACAAATCAAGATTCACATAAAATAAGAAAAAGACAAACAAGACAAGGCAACAAATATCATTATCAAAGGTTTAAAGGACTTTGGAGAGAAGGAAAGGAACAACATTCTTGCAAGAGATTTCCTTAAAGAAAAGCTGAAATGGACAGGTATTATCCAACAAGCGAACAAGATAGGAAAGAAACCAGAGGAAAGAAGGAATAGGCATGTAAGAGTTATGTTAAGAAGCATAGGTGATAAGAGCGAGATTCTAAAATACAATGGGTCGCTCAAAGGCACTCGCATATTCTTAAATGAAAATTTGACATTCGCACAACAAGAGTGAAGGAAGGAGTGGGAGAAAGTGAAAATAACAAGGGATGATGGAAAGTTGGCATGGCTGAAAAATGGGAAAGCCCAAATCAATGAGAGATTTCCACACAAGAAATAGGGATTCATAGCCCCATGAGAGTATCTACAGATTGTAAGTTGGAATTGTAGAGGATGTCCATGGAGAAGAGGACCAGGGTTGGGGCCCATAGATGAGGGGAAAGACATGATTATCCTTACGGAGACTCATGAGCATGATGGTTGTAAAGTGTCGAGCTTCAAAGGGTACAAGAAAATTTTAGTTTGGAATGAAGGAACTGAAATAGGTAAAGGGCATGGGAGAATCATTGTACTAATTAGAGAAATGTGGGGTGGGATCATGGAATTTGAGAAAGAGGACCCAAACAAGCAATACATATGGATAAAAATAATTGATAATGAGACTACAATCAGGTTGGCAACATGTTTCTTTGCCCCAAAAGGATCAAAGTTCTACAAAAAGAGAAATCTTAACAATTAAGACCCTTATGCTGCTCTTATGAAAGACATCTCTACTTTTAGCAGCTTGAGGGAAATTGTATTATCTAGTTATTTTAATGTTAGGATAACAAACAATTAGTCTCTTCATTTGGGCAGTGAGGAAAGAGGGGACAACAACCCGTTAAGGTTAGAGGAAAGTGAAGATCATCTTTGGGAAAGAACCTCACAAGATGGAAATGGTAGTGTGAAGCATTTTGGAGCGGAATTATTAGGGCTTTGTAGCCTCCATGACATGGTTATTTGTAATGGTATGAGAAATTGGTCTAGATCTGGGGGTATCACTTGTAAAACTTACAACAGTCAAAGTGTGGTAGATTATGT
Organism: Cunninghamia lanceolata; assembly: GCA_027924645.1. Taxonomy (NCBI): domain Eukaryota; kingdom Viridiplantae; phylum Streptophyta; class Pinopsida; order Cupressales; family Cupressaceae; genus Cunninghamia; species Cunninghamia lanceolata. Next base: position 583,397 of record BSBN01000286.1, on the reverse strand, counting down.
TATATGCTCTCAGAATGGTACTTCCAAGTTGGTAGAATTCGACATTGGGTACTGCAATACTGATTTGAAGTCTGATCATATGCCTCTATTCGTTAAGTTTGGCTTTCAAACGACCATCCACAAAGAGGGGCAGGTCCAAAACAAGCAAAAGAAAGTTCACACTCAAGGTAAAATCATTGTGAACCAAAAAAATCACGAGATCTTTGCTGCTGCCCTGGAACAACACCTACAAACGATTAAAAAAACAGCATAGGGGGCAAAGAAAGAAACAAGGAATGAAAGAACAATGTTTACAGCAGCATGATGATCCCTCTAATCCACAAATCTCTAATAGCATAAGAGGTCTCGGCCTAAGAAGGGGATCTCAAATACTTTCCCAACAAATCCATGGTATGATGAAGAGTGCAAGGCGGCAAAAAGAACCCTCAAAGTGAGTGAGACAAACAAAGAAAGCAAGAAAAAATATGAGAATTTGTTAAAATCTAAAAAAGAAAGTTATGTGGTGTCTAGAAGGAAAGAGTTAATATTTTTGAGGAAAAACAACCCCGAAGGCTTTTGGATGGAGTTATAGTAGAAAAGAAAGCATATTAGAAACAAAATCACAGATGACCAATGGTTAGAGTATGCGAGGCTTTTATATGAATGGTCTCAAGAGAAAGTCAACCCTCCTATAGTTAACACGTCAACCGAGCTCTTCTCAGTGGAAGACATCAAATAGGGTATAAAGAAGCTGGCAAATGGCAAAGCGCAAGACATAGATGGGCTGCAAGCTGAATTTTTAAAGTGGAGAGTTGAGTACCTTGTGCTGCACATCAAAAGCATATTTAATGGCATCACAAAAGGGGGCTTTCCGAGTGAGTGGGCTACTAGTGTCGTTATTCCTCTCTTCAAGAGTGGTGATATCAATAATCCCTCTAACTATCAGACTATCATGGTGAATCCTCTCCTTGGAAAACTATATGAGAGCCTAATAGAGCATAGGATCAACAATTGGGCAGAAAAAGAGGGAAAAAGAGCAAAAGGGCAGGTTGGTTTTAGACCAAGACATTCTACCATTGATCAATGCATCACTCTTAGGCATTTGATCAAAAAAGTTTGGGACACTCAAGGAGGGGAGGCCTTTTGTTGCTTTGTTGATTTTAAAAAAGCTTTTGACACGGTACCCAGGGACAAATTGTGGAAAAGGATGGAAGAACTTGGGATTCCAGATGAGTATAGGGTTGCTGTACACAAGCTTTATAAGCAGGTAGAGCTAAAATCAGAACTAAAGAGGGTATGTCAGAGTGTTTTGGTAGTAACATCAAGGTCAAAAAAGGTTGTCCCCTTTCTCCCACTTTATTTGGCCTATATATTGACAAGCTTGAAGAATGGTTAAACAACACCGATGGGGAGGGTATTCAGTTGGTGAGTTTTATGGTGAAGTTACTTTTATATGATGACGACCTTATTCTGGTAGCCAAATTTGCCCATGGCTTGAGAGAGCATATGAAGGAGCTAGAGCTCTTCTGTCAAGAGGTGGGGATGCAAGTGAACACCAGCAAGACCAAAGTCATGATTTTCTCATTAAAAGGAAGCAACAGCATGTCAACTTTATTTTTGAAGGAAGCTCTTTGGAGATTGAAGAGTACAAGTACCTTGGTATTGTTTTTAACAACAGGCTCAACTGGGACACTTGTAGAACGAAGAGAATTCAAGGGGGTTGGCGAGCTTCCTACATGCTTCAGAATAGATGTAGGAAAGCAGAGCTATTTGATTGGAAAACCAAGAAGAGTCTTTTTGGTTTGTTAGTCACCTCGGTTGTCTTATATGGCTGCGAGGTTTAGGGGAGTAGCGTATCAAATCACAAGTGCAGACAATTAGAGAGAATTCAAAAGGATCTTATCACTAGTAGTCTTAAATTCAAAGCTATAGTTCCCTATGAGATTCTTTTGCTTGAGGCGGGCACCTTCCTGATGGAGGTAGTTGCAATTATTCGGCTTCTTTTCTACCTAAAGAAGGTGGAAAATATGGAAAATTAGTGTTGGCCTAAACTCATGGTGGAGGAAGCATTAGATCATAGGAAAAAGATGTGGATGAAGCAGAACAAGTGGATGAACAAATGGGATATTAATTTGCAAGATTGTCCTAAAACCAAAGCAGAAATTAAATAGTTTGCGTTGGAAAAATTCAGGACTGCCATGTGGACTAAACAACTTGGCCAAAAAAATTTGCATTATGTCAAAGAGGTCAACCCTGTTGGTTTTTTCCCAGACTGGATGCTTACTCCCAGATTTCCCTACAAGGTAGCCATCAATGATCAACAGGATCTCTGGGCCAGGGGCCAACAGTATAGGAGATAGACTCTATATTTTATCTCCTCTTCTTCTTCAGGCTCTGCAAAACCTAGGGGGGTATTCCCTACTCAACATCCATGAGGATATGCATACAAAGGCTGGGATGCTGACAGAAAGCAGATAAGTCCTCCTGTAAGTAGACCAAAACTGAAAGATAAGAGCAAAGGGGCTAGCTTTGGGCCTATTTGCAGTTGTAGACAGAGGACTGAGGATCCTAAAACTAATTCTAATGTTCTAAAGATTGTTTTAGAGTTTGACTTTGATTTATAGTTTGGATGCAAAGCTAGACATGGTTGTAACACAAAAACAAAGCAAGATTGGTGCCTATCCAGGGCCTGGAGTCAGTAGACATACACCTGTGAATGATATGCATGAACAACTAAAACTAGATTTCAGGGGGATGTATCTGATACCTGCCTTACAGATATCTCCCAATATAGAGTGTTAAGTTATCTCTACTTATGGCATCCCTACTGCAGTATACCCTTCCCAATGTTCGACCTGAAAACAGTTTAATCTACCCCTTGAGCAGAAGTTAAGAGATCATACATTCAACACAGGAATTCTATGTTCTAGAGTCTCAAATATTGCTTAAATATCCAGACTCAGAAGAAAGATACATGCAATACTGGAGACAGAATTAACAAAACACATGCTAAGATAGCATTTCTCATATAAGATTAATCATGAAATCAGTGGGTTCATGCCAAAACATACAACAAGAGATACATAGACTCACAGGTTTAGCCGTGCAGAGCAACCAGATCAGCTTGTTTTGAATTACAGAGCCAAAAATCTTCAACTTTCAACAACTAAAAATGAGTAACACTTCCTGCTTATAACAGCTAGGTAGTGTACCATAAGCAATTAATTACATGGCTTTGACAAAAATCCGCCAGATACAGCCCTCAGAAGGAATGGCACTTAGAAAAAGTAAATGCAGCAGACAAAGAGGAGCCTCGAGCCATGCGCCATTATCTAGAGCCTCCGCTCAAAAATTGGGCAACCTGATCGCCTGTACCATCGCCCATAACTCTATAATGTCGCCATTGAGGGCCTCAACCACCCGCGACCACTTGGAAACTGTCGCAACACTTCAAACAGAAGTTCCCGCCAAAAGTGCATCGCTCAAAGTTCAAAAATACACAGGGGAATAATCCCACATGCATGGTGAGGAGTTCACATCAGTAGTTTATAAACATGGTCGCACACATGATAGGTGTCGAGCGTTTTGCCACGCTTGACACACAACCCTTCGCCAAGAACCCATCACCGTGACATATACCATCGGCCCAGCTCAAAACTCCCTCGCCGATATAATCAACTCATGCCGATGAACTATGGCCTCATCCCTCCGTCGGCCAAACACATGCTGATGAAACCTCATCGGCCAAACATTACCCATTGGCGGGCCCTCCAACTGCTAGCCCGATCTCAAAAGTCTCACCGATCGCCAAATCTTACATACTCCACCGTTGGCCAAACTGAACACAAAGTCATCCCGATGGCATTCCCCATCGGGGTGACTTCCTTCTATCGACGGACCACAAAACACATTGGCCAATCACAGTAGTCTTACTGATGCCAAACGTCAACCCCACTTTCTTCGGTAAGACACACGCCGATGAATCTTCATCGGCCAAACACTACATTGTCGGCCCAACATCTGACCGCTCACCCGATAGCTCCCACTCCTGCCGATGAATACATGACTTAACCCCATCGGCAAGACCAACACCATCGGTAGAACAACAATCTCATTCGCCGACATCACATGTTACGCCGATACAGTTCCATCAGCCAAACACCTCTGTCGGCCCAACTGAGAAATCCTACACCTATGCATATACAACTGTTTGATATACAAGGCAGACCCCAAACCTTTATGAAGCAGATTGGAAGCATATTCGGGTTCGGCTTGTATCTTGACCTATATACCTTTGCATGTATATACAACTGGAGGGCCCCATCACTTGTATATCGGCCATTGTATATTTTGTTCCTTTGCATATCCGCGGGCCCCAGCACATGCATCTCCTCCGCGGCACTGTAGTGAATGTATATTTGCACCTCTGTATGTTTTCCTTGCATCCGCAAATATACAAACCTCCAATATACAACTGCAGCATCTTCAACAGAATATTCGATGAATGTATCTTCCGCTCGCCACTGTAGCAATTGTATATGTGCACCTCCTTTGTACATTTCGCTTGTGCATGACCCGATATACAAAGCGGGAATATTCCTGGGAATATACCCGCTATGTATCTTTTCTTTGTATGTTTGAAATGCATGTTGGCGGCTTTGTATGTAGCTCGATATACAAGACCACTTGTACATCGCACTGTTGCAGAAGCATGTTCACCGCCCTTATACGTTTCAGGATGACGTCATTGTCATATTCGCAACATCGGGGGATCTCCATAAAATGACTTAGTGTTAGCAATGTGACCCTCCAGACCTTGATGACATCAATCCCATACCAGCATCAGGATGATATTCGGAAAATTAACCAGATATTTGGGAATATCATCCTGACGTGCAAATATCATGCTGTATTGTAGCTTCATTGCAGGATCGGGATGATATCCAAACATCACCCGATATTGAAACATGATGACCCTGATGAAACATCCGGTCAATAGAAAATGATAATGATGATGACCCCCTCCTTTAGAATATCATGATGATGATGATCTTCTCTCCTTAAGAAAATATGATGCTGCAGCTGAAAAATGCTGAGGAGGTCCAACACTTAAAATTTTTTTGGATTTTAGGGAAGGTGCCTGCATGAAAAATTGCTAAATCAACTGACAGTCAATTCAGGCACCAACAAACCCCACATGGGAGCATGGGGAAAAAGCCTACTTGTACACCGCTCTTAAGGGTAAAGCTAGACTTCTTATTGCGCAGTTGAGGATCGATTCCCATCATCTAAGGTGTGAAACTGGTAGATGGACGGTCCCCAAGGAAGTTTGGGAAGATAGGATATGCACTTTCTGCAGCAAAAGAGTAGTTGAAACTGAATGGCACTTCATCTTTGAGTGTGCTACCTATGAAAATATCCACATGCAATATGGGAACAACTTGAACAGGGGAAGTTTAAACGAGCTCTTTGAGGAAGCTAAGCTCCACATAACGATCGGCTTCTTGGTCAAGATACATAGTAGAAGAGTCGACATTGAAAAGAGTTTGAAAGTGTCTAAGGGTTGTGGCCCTTGGTCCCTTAGGTTGTTTTGGCCTTGTGGATGTCATTAAAATTCATTCATTCATTCAATTTTTGAAATTAAAAAACAAAAAAAATCCCAAAAAAAAGAATAGCTAATAGTATTTTAGGAACAAATCATAAAAAATGTTAAATAAGAAAATCTTAGATTTGCTTTTGATTTTTGGGAGCTACACAGATTTCAACAAAAATTAATAGCAAAAGTGACAACTCAAAAACATTAGTCCTCTGCCCTATAGGTAGAGACTAAAAATACTTCCAACCTACTACAATTTTGAATATATACCTAATAGATATAAATTAGAAGTCCGCATTCTAGTCCACTCCTTTTGGAGTATTTGTAAAATATTAATAAGTTGTACTTAATCTAGCTCATTGGTTATTTACAAGGTTTAAAGCAATAGTTTTCTAGCATCCAATCCATGCTACAAATTTCTCAATGAAATCACATCATAATAGATCATAAATATATACATATATGTGGTCCTACATTTCATATTCTACAAAATCAATTAATCTTGCATCTGATATTTAACTTTTTTTGGGTTTGGTATTAATCTTAGCATGGAAATCTCTCAATAAAGGGGCCTCCAAATTGCATCCTTCCTCTTGACTTTCAAGGTTTCAATCCTTAGAGGCCTTTGAATGAGGCATTTTATATTGTACTTAAGTTAAAGAATATAGTTATTCACATAATTTATCATCATTAGATGAAATGAATTGGAAGTATTTTGAATCCAAATTAAATAAGAAAATTTTTTGCATATAATAGAATGGATAAATACACTCTATCACATAGAAAAAAATATATATTTAGAGCTTCTTCCATTACAGATTGATAGTAATATTATAAAACTTTACAATGAATTGATGAAACTATACACACTTGTTAGTTCTTTATTTCTTTTTTTTGATGAGTAAATTGTGACCGTTTGGGGGTCACTCCCATTTAACTAAATAGAGCGACAAAGAATATGAAGAATTGGCTACTCATAAAGAGGGTCATTAGCAAAAATGGTCAAATGCATGCCCTGAAAATAGGGGTGCAACAACACATCTACTAAACTTAGACCACCTAAAAGTTATTTTCCTTGAGATTCTCGCCTACCCATCTTAATAGGGGTGCAACAACACATCTATTGCAATGGACCTATTATCCTCCACTGTTGAAGTGACTTCATCAAGTTCTACTTTTGGAGCGATTTGGACATCTGAGGCCCTAATATTTATAATTAAGGAATTAAATTTTTCACCCTATGATTCATTACTTGCAACATTTTTTGGCTTGGGTGCCTTCATGCCAGAGGCTTCAACACTTCCCATTCCAGGAAGGGAGGATCCATGAGTGGTTGTAGGTGTGGATTGGGATCCTTTTTGCCTGTCCTTATCTGGAGTCCTCATTTTTTGAGAGATTCCAAATGAGTAGTTTCCTGTCGTATAATAGATTCCTCTTTTTCTTTAAAGTAATGGTGGATAGCAACATCTTTCCACCATGTAGCTTGTCCATCAAATTTGAGTTTTGAACAGTAGGTGGCAATGTGGCCAGAGTTATAGCATCTACCATAGTGGAAAGGTAAACCCTCATAGTCTAGAATCTGATTCCATCTATGCTTAGAGATTTTTAGAGAGATATCAGCCCAGAGAATTTTAGAGGTATCTAAATCAAACAAGATGTGAGCAAATGTTGAATGAAGGAAATTTGAAGAGCCTTCATCCACAGCTAGGAACTTCCCCACTTTGTTGCCAATAGCTTCAAAATAGGATTCAAACCAGAATTGGAGCGGAAGATTGGGGAGTGGAACCTAGATAGGTGTAACAAAGAAGGATTCAAAAATAGGGTTGAAAGTTGGGTGCCATGGTTTGAGCATTAGCATGTGCTCATCACAACTCCATTGATATTCACATAAAATTGTATTTCAGTCCTGCATGTTGTCAAAAACCACAATAAAAAACTGGGGCTAAATTTGAATGTCACTTTGTAATATAGGGCTCCTAGTATCTGTGATCCATTTGTGTAACTTTTCCAGACTGGGCAAAAACTTAAAAAATCTACCAATTAAACTATTTTTTGGAAATAATCTTCATTTTCAATCACTTCCTCCAAATCTAGGATTGGAGATTCAATGGCGCATCATTGGGCCCTAACCATCTGAGTTTCGCAATGACCCCTAGGTTTTGACTGGGATTTGTTCCTAGTAGTTGTATCCATGTTTTCCCTAAACTATGGGCCTGACCAAGCCTAGTTACCATTTGCTGGATTGCCCTATGTTTTGGAGTTAACCCCAGCCACTTCAAACTCTATAGGATCGCCAGTTTTGGCATTGCGCAGGGGAGAGAGGGGGCGACATCCGACTTCTCTTTTGTTTCCAGAGAAAGTGAACTCCAAGTTGCTCAAGACCATGGCCATTTGGATTGACCTTGCTTCTTACCCAAATCCCTACACTGCCAATTTTGTACCTTTAAACTGCCATTTGATGACTTCTTTATCTTCTTCTGCCCATCATAAACCCTAGCCTCGAAAAAACTCAGCATTTTCAGGAGCAACAATTTTATCTTTTAATAACATTTGTTAGTTCTTCATTTCTTATTCTTATACAAAAACATTAACATTTGTAGTAGTTTAAAGTTGACTTGGTTCATATTCCATTTTATTTCTCATTTTCCAATCTTTGAAGTTTTAAATCATCATATCATATTTAATAATTACATACTTAAGAATATATATTTCCACAATAACATTAGGGGAAATATAAAAATGTGTACTTCTTTGAAACGAGTCCCAACTATATTACTTCGTATTGATTGCTAAAAATAGAAAGTGATAAATTGGAAATGATTGGTAAAAATAGAAAGTGATAAACTAAAAATTAGAGAAAAAAAGAGTAAGTTATATTTTTAACTATTAAATTTGTCTATTTTCTTAATCAAGCATTATAAGATAATCAATTACAAATAATATGACACTTCTATGAAAATAGACCTAATTTTGACAATGGATGACCTCTCAACTTAATTAGTTAAGTTGAAATGAGAAAAATAGATAAAAAGGATTTGATTCCACCCAAAAACCCTTCCCTCATTGATTTCCCTAATTAAACACATTATAATGGAAAATTATAAAGAAAAATAATTTTGTAAACTTGAAATTAGTTTTAAGATCTTTTTCCTAATTTAGCCTAAGTGATCAAATAAAGGCAATAAATTAGAAAAAAAATAAGAGAATAAAACTCTAAGGTTTCCAAGTATTATCCACAATACCTAAAATGGGGAAGGGGGCAAATTACGTAGGCCACTTGTAGCCCCCATAACACAATTACATTTCTTACATTTCTCCAATTTAGTCGAGGTTGGGATTTCCATGGGGTCATGCCTGAATTCCTAATCACAACAACAAACAAGTGTCTTGAAAATAACCTCAATAGAGAGTTTTACCTTTAGACTGTTGGCAAGCTCTATAACCACTTGATGGAGTCTATATATAATTTGCTCAATCTGTGGAAGTGGCCCAACTGATAATTAAAAAAATCCTCTGCCTTGTTTTCCATTCTCTTGATATCATCATGAAGTATGTGCTTGCCACCATGGAGAGTAAAGAAGCACAACTTAATGCCTATGTTGTGTCAAATACGTTATGCCTACTTACCGACTAGTTCAGATTCATAACAAGTTTCAACATTGCTTCCCTAATACCAACACACAAGGAGCCGTCCATTTATTTTGCAAGCTCCCATATTCTTAGAACCCACACCCTCAAATCTAGATTAGCAATTTCCTTCTTTGAGTAGGCTATAAAATATCTTGTCATCCTCTCCTCAAATTATTTCCTTCCTCCTTACCCCACCAGCACTTGTTGACCCACTCTTTGCAATTCTCCTCATCCCTTTACCAAATACCATTGAGGATGCCATGGTTTTGTGGCACTTTCTCAAGCAATCTACTTCCAACGCTCAACCATTGGTGGAAAATGAGAAGAAAGCAATATTGTTTGTCACAAGATAATATTTTCTACCAAGAATGATGGCTATAATTTTATTGAATTACTCATTTATAGGTATAGGAGGAGGTTGAATGCTAATTAAATGCTAATAAAGGAATTAGAAAATAATAGATAGGGTTAAAATAACATGGTTTTATATTAGGGACTACATCAATGAAAGTATTATTAATAAAGGAATTTATTTATTTATTTTTTATCGAGATCATCCACAAGATCGTTTTGGCTACTAGATAGGGGAGCACAAGCCTTAGGTTTAACCTCTTCAATTGAGATCCAACGACTGAGGGATATCCGTTCCATCAAATTCACTTGGGGCACGATCCCAACATCATCCCTTATGGTGTCGGAGGCCTTGCACACAACAAGACTTGATCCCTGGTGGGCTCATTAAAAACCTTTCAATATTAATCTACACATTATTGTTTTTTGAGAAACAAAATTAGTTATCCTAACTAGCTATCTTACATCTTGTAAACAAATTAAAAGTTATACTTAAGGAACATGAGGACTATAGAACTAGCTGTGGCTATCTCTAGTTAAAATGATATATAAGAAATTAACCAATAAAATCATTTGGAATAGATGGAACATTGTGACTTGGAGAAATCCTATTGTAGACACCCAAAAATGTCCACTTGTCGCAACGTTATATCAGTTACACATCTTGTAGCATCTTTGCCCTAAATCCCCCATATCATCACCTAATCTAGCATTTTCCTCTATTAAATTAAATAAATATGACATTTATTTAATTTAATCCCATCCCTTTTACCATTATTAAATAAATAAATTTTATTTATTTATTTAATTTACTTTCCTCTTAAATTAAATAAAATAAATATTTTATTTTATTTTATTTATCACTTTATCCCCTTTTCTCTTAAAATAAATAAATAATTTTATTTATTTATTTTAATTCTCACATACCTCATAATTAAATAATTAAATTATTTAGTTATGACTCACCTACTTACCATTTTGATCACTCAACTCATCTCTTCCACCTTCCATTTTCTTCTCCACTCATTTCTCTACTTTCTATTTATCTCTTGAGATGACTCAACCACTTTCTAATTCATCTCTCTAATCACTCATCCACCTTCCACTTTTCTCTCCCAAGTTGCATAGCAACTTTCCAATTCGATTGTAACTATTGAAATGGAAAATTTATCCTTCTATTTTCTCATTTGTCTATATATTCATCCATTTCTAAGTCATTTGCATGGATGAATCTTCTCAAGCACTGTTATTTTGCCAAATTTTCTTCTCAATCCCTCATCCATCAATCTTACATCATCAATCTAATCATCTTTCATCCATCAAATCGCCTATCATGGTTATGCTGCAAATGTGAAACAATCAACATTCGTATCAGCTACAAGCAATCCATAAAATAAAACAAGGAATCTAATAACCCATGTGAAATTGTTTTAATTTGCATGTCTTTTATTTGTTTTGGGTTTGATTTCTTGAGTTTGGGTTGAATCTGATCTTGTTTGCTTGATCTTGTCAATTTCTAGCCAACACAAAATGGCATGCCCGGTGGGACCCGAACCCACAATCACCTGATTCAATTTTATGTTTTTGCAAGTTTTTATAGTAAAAAATTGTGTTGTTTCTAATCCCCATTGTTGAGTTTTGCAGAACAACAGTCACAAATGACATCCGGGACAAAAACCGACCATATTGTTGTGTCACCGATTCCAATCTCTTCGACTATAAATTTGCCTATGTTGCGTCACTGCAAAATTTTTGGTAAAATTTCCCCCCCAAAAAAAACCTGGAAAAACCTGGCAGCCGTGCTGTACGGATCCGTACAGCAGGGATCTGTCGTGGGGTCTCTGTGAGGTGTTGAGTCATAAGGGTAAAATATATGATTATCTCTTAAGTTTTATCACGGTTTTCTTTGGTGATTGCAGTTTCAAACCCTAATCGACTGGAATCTTTCTTTGTTTTGACATCCGTTGTCTTTTCATTACTCTATCGACCTTTAAAGCATCTCTCATTCGCTGTTTCTAAGTTTGTTGAGCATCACAGTGTTTTTTTTCTTTTAAGAATTTTGTCGTAGATTGAAGTCGACCTCTCTGCATGGTCATGGCTTTTAAGCAAATTGGTCGACAACCATTGCTAATGCCTTTAGTTTAAGGCTGCTGCTCCATATAAACTAGTCGACCCCCTTTTAATGCTTCATTTATTCACCGAACGTTGATTCATTAAGCCTTAGTCACATAGCCACCTGGCGACCACCGCTTTTCGGGCGTTTGTTTAAATCTTCACCTTCAAATACCCATTGGTTGCCTTCACCTTTCGTATTGATGTCCATCCTTTGTTTAATCTCCCGCCGTCGGAATCCTTTTTAAACTCTGCCTATCATTCACGTCGCCGACCTTAAACCTGGTATTTCGACTAGGTCTTAAATCCGTAGCTTTGTTGAGTTTCAAACTTCGACCTCGTACAACGCTTAATCCAATCATAGGGTCGGAGTCCAAAGTCAAAGGTCAGCGCTAAAAGCATTTTAAGGTCGCAGTCAGGATCTTAAGTTGCGGTTGGTTGTAAACACCAGTCTGAATTCACAAATCTTCAAACCGCCTTCTAATCTTTGTCACCGTCGGCTACTTCTTGAAAACTATTGACAGCCCTTTAAACCGCCATATATTTCGACCCCCGACCAATCATTTTGACCGCCGACCTCCTTATATCTCCCGAAAACTATCTTTAAAACATTGATCTACTGTCAACTTTGTCTCCTGCGTTTTGTTTGCGACTTGCTCGTCGTGCATGGTCGCTACCTTTATATTGATTGGTCTATTTGATAGTGCAAGTTAAAATCTTTTTGATGATAGTGCATGGTCGCTATTTAAGTCGACGTTGAGTAAGTCTAAAGTCAGAGTTTTAAATTGGCTTAACTTAAACCCTTTGGTAGGCCTTCAAAATGTGACAGTCAGCCTTTTGACCCGGTATTTCAAGGTGTGCCTTTTGATTTTCAACCTCAAGCATTTAGTGTTTTAAAACATTAACTTATGATGTAAACTTAGGCTTTTGAGGGTTTAATTTTTTAAGTTTGGATCTTAAAATTTTTAAAGGGGGGTGGGGGTCTTTTTCAAACCATCAACATAAATCATTCTTCCACACAGCAAGCGTGACCGAAATCTTTGCAAAATATTAAAGTCCAAATCAAAAAATCAAAAGTCAAACAAAAGTCACATAATAGTCAACTTGGTCAACCTGTTCTCTCAAACATGCCATAGGAGGGGTATATTTTTCTTTTTGTCATAACAGGAGCATACGGAGGCCAAATCATGCAAATAAATACTCATTGGAAAGGTAATTCTGCCAATTTCACAATAGAGTAGGTTTGATCAGGTAAACATATCATTTTATCAGCTCTTTTCGCAGTCAAAGTTCAACTATTTTTTTAGGCTTTAAATCTATGGTTTTTCTCGAAAACTAATGAAACGAAGAAGACAAACTACTGATCTATTTTCTGCAAGTCCAAGACAAACAATCATTTATCACTAAAGTAGGAACACTTCAATTTGGTGCTTAAAATTAACACTGTCTACTCTGTGTCTACTTTTCATTTCTTTGCTTGCTTGTTGAGTCTGATTGTAACCCGATTTGGCAATGAAAGTATCCTCTCCCCCCACCTAACCAACGGATCTAGGGTGGATGAGAAATCATTGTCAACTCTAGAGAGCCTACCTTCCCACTATGAGAAGGGGTACAACCCAAGAAGAAATAGGTCAAAGCCAGGCCATTCCAATCCACTATATAAATAATGCGTTTGTGACGAAAGTCACAAACGATGGTTGTTGTTCCACTATACTGACGAATGTTTCCCCCAAAACCCTGCAAAGCCTAACCTCTGCAGGCTGGGAAGCCTCCATTAATGGAGCAAATCGCCGCATGTATAGCCACCCGAATGAAAACCCTAACTAGAAACCTCTGTGTAGTAGCCAAAAACCCCTATGTGTTGGTACAGGAGGAAACTCTGATAGATGTCCCACATTTTTGCGGCTTGTGGCAGAGATAGCAAGGTACCCCAAGATCTGCGTGTCTTAAGGACTTGGAACTTGGTGTGCCTAAGAAGTGAGTGCACTGTAAGGGGGAGCCCATGCCCCAAGTTCCTGGAGCTATACACCATAAGTAGGCGCGGCTAGGTAAAACCAAGTGGGAACCCAACAGATATTGTCCTTGCCTAGCCTAGGGTGTACACATTGATCATTGTGTTTGGTGTGCATGCATGTGTATGTGAGATCTTGTGTTTGATATCGCCACATCATCCTCAACCTACTTGTCATAGCACATTTCCCATTCCTTACACTTCATCCAATCATGTCATCCTATCATCCTTGTCATCTAATCAACCACATCCCAATCAATCCAAGTCATCTAATATCATCATTACACATTATCCTCTCTCTAATCCAATCAGCATCATTCTACACCATCCCATCTAGTTTGACCATATCATATCATTGGACTTCTTGAGCCCTGCATCCTTTTTGAGACTCTACATCAGCTATCCAACATCAATCAAGTCAACCAACATTGTCCTTTAGCTTTGGTCCTTATCTAGCATTTGATCATATCAGCATTATCAACCAACCTTTTCTACCCTTGAGTTCATGAGTCTATCTCTTGGGAGATAATCCAATCCAATCAACCAACTGATCAAACCAATCCAATTAATTGACCAAGCCAATCCAATCAATCAATCAAGAAAACCACTCAATCCAAGAGTCTCAACTTTGTCACATAAGTCCAATCCACATTCATCCTACACCATGCCGACATTAGAGGACCTAGCATAGGAGATCATTCACATACTTCACGAAATGCCAAAACCTCCAGACCAACAAATCATTCAAAAGGTCCATGGCATGATCCCAAAATTTCAAGCAAGCCAATCACCTCACATGCAGCACCTCATAGTGCAAATCCAATACCTATTGGCTACTTATCAACCACAAACCCCACATTATCATCCCTTATCCATTCAACACCAGCCAATTCCACCTCATTCCTATGTGGCATCCCTTTCCGTTTCACACCAATCTAATCCACCCGCTTTTCAAATCACTTCCACATCACCTTATCTTGCAGCTTTCCATAACAACCCCACATCACCTTATCTCACATATTCCCATAACAATGCCACATCATCATGCCCTACTTCTTCCAATACCAACTACCAAGCCTATCAATGGTCTCCACAACAAGAATATCAAGCACTATTGATATATCCAAGTCCACTTTTGCAACATGACCTAATAGACTCAAGTTCACCTGTGCTACAAGACCTAATAACCTTTGACTCAAGTCTAAATGATCCTTTGTACATAAATCAAGTATCCCTAAGTCTGCCTATGCTACAAGACTTAATAGCCTTTGACAAGGGAGACACCAACCTAGAGCAAGCATCTTATGAGCATCCTCCATCACCGTTCGAGCACATGCCAACACATGAGTCAACTAGTTATCTCCCAACACCTTCATGTCAACCTTCTAATCCATCAAGCCCTCCACTAAAGGATCCCTTAGAGATGACCCTACAACAATTGGTCCAAGAAAATTTGATTGAGCTGCCACCGATAACATCCTTCGAAGAAATCTACTTTAAACCCCATTGGTATAAAGATGATGAATATTGTGCATACCACAGGTGTAAGGGTCATCTCATATCTACTTGTACACAATTTAAAAGATTGATCAAGAACCTAGAAGATTGTGGTAAGATTAGGTTAGATAAAACCAATCCGTCTAATCCCCTTATCCCTCCATCTAGTCCAAGTCCTAGCCCATATAATCCCACTATCTATCTCACAAGCCCTAATCCAATTAGCCTTCTACCTAATCCCAATCATGACCCTTCATCTTCCATCAACCCTCCACCTACAAAGGATGTGATTCAAGGAATACTAGCAAGGGGTAAACCATCCCCATGTCAAGCACCCATTGATGAGCCTATCAAAGAATCTCCTAATACCTGGCTTATTCCTCCAACTCCATCATGTGGTCCACAAACCATTGAGCTTATTGAAAAGACTTCTCCCATGAGTCCACATCAAGACTTATCATACCCTCATGTTGTTGACCAAGAACTTAGCCAAGAGTCATCCCCTTCTACTCAAGTAACCCAAGAGGTATGTCAAGAACATTATCCTAAGCATGTGGGAACATCGATCCTTCATTCAAATCAAGATCAAATCCTTCCCACTCACCCCATCCATAACATTTACCTTTTCCATGATCAAGATGAAATTATCTATGAAGAAGCTATCCATGAGCGCCTTGATCTTATCCATGATCCCATATCCATCCATGAGCAAGATACCCAAGACCTACATGCTTCATCTAATGAAAGTCTCGTTGACCTCCTTGAGTGTTCACCTTGTTTCATGGCCTTCCTACAAACATCCACTTGTCATCATGAGACATGTTCCTCCCAAGAACACATAAACATAGAAGATCAAATCAATACCTTGGATCATAATGAGCAAAAGCAAGATCCTAATGATCCTCCATCCACATCCATCATCGACCATGTTCCACATCCACCATCATGTCCTATTAGTCTATCCACCTTTATCCATGAGTGTTCCTCCTTAGAACACCACCAACCCTTATCCTCTATTTCATCCCCTCCATCCAATAAGGAACTTGTGTCTAGTGTTCCACCTACACCTAGTCCCATTGTCCATCACATGCTCCAAAACATGAATTATCAAGGTAAGGGTTTAGGCCCTCTTGAACAAGGTATTTTGGAGCCAATCCATGTCATAGTCCCTTCTCCACGCTCATTTGACCTTGGATACACCCCTCAAGGTCAACAATCTAATGATGTTGGTACTTCCTCCATTCCTCCTAAGTCCACCGCTTTCCATTGCACATCCCATCATACACCTAAATCATATGTCACTATTCCACCTTCATCCTTCTACAAATGTCAAAAGCATGTGACCATACACCTCCCACCATCCACTTTGCCTCCACTTCTTCCAGCTCCTAATATCCCTCCATTGAATCTACCTCCACTACTTCCAACACCTAATTATCCACCCATCCATAAATCCTCTAAAAATCCTAATCGTGACCAACAAATGCACATATTGTCTAAACAAGGAGCTTCCACCAATCCCACTTCCACCATGCCCATGGGATTCAAAAGCAAAAATTTGGATGCCTCTACCTATAAAGCAAAAAATCCTACAAATCCTCATGACGTAGGACACAAAAGCAAAGAATCAAAGAAACATCCATCTCAAAAGCTGCATACACCCACACACCTCAAAGCAAAAATAAAAAAGGTGTGGGTCCCCAAGCAACAAGAAATTACCTCAAAAGCTGCACAAAAGCCGCATATATCCCAACCAGGGCTTAAATTTGACAGTTGTATAGCTATATTTAAAGATTAGCTGTAAAATACAATAAAAATAAATATTTGACTATATTGATATACAAGTAATTTATTTTTAAAATTGTAAAAAAAACAATCAACCTGAAAATCTACTGTATTATATATATATATATATATATATATATATATATATATATTAAATTTGTTTTTTAATAGAATATATCCCAAATCTTTTAGATTTGTTTTTTAATAGAATACATCCCAAATTTTTAGATTTGTTTTTATAAATATAATTATATATTCATTTTAAATATATATCTTTTAGATTTGTTTTTTATAGAATATATCCCAAATTTTTAGATTTGTTTTTTAATAGAATATATCTCAAATTTTTAGATTTGTTTTTTATGAATATAATTATATATTCATTCTAAATTATATAATATATATTTTTTCCATTTATTTTTTAATTTTTTTAATAGAACTTCTATTATTTAAGAAAAAATTTCTCAAATAGATTTATTTTTTATAGAATATATTCATTCTAGTTTTTTGCTTTTATTTTTAAATTTTTTAATAGGAACTTCTATTATTTAAGAAATAGATTTGTTTTTTTTATAGAATATATTCACTCTAAATTTCTGGTTTTTTGCTTTTATTTTAAATTTTTTTAATATGAACTTCTATTATTTAAGAAATAGGTTTGTTTTTTATAGAATATATTCATTCTAAATTTCTAGTTTTTCACTTGGTAAAGCATTCACCAATTTGGGTTTTGAATTGAGAAAGCTCCAGCTTTATATATAAAATTTTGAGTTGCATTTTAAAAAATTAATTGTCACATGACAGGCAATACTGAAGACTAAACTGTAAGAAAAAAATTCCTTGACAGGTAAGGTGGACTGTCAAATTTAAGCCCTGATCCCAACCCATACCTCCACAAGCAAAGTCAAAAACTAAAATGGTATGGGTCCCTAAGCAACAAGCCATCAAGTCAAATGAGGCATCCACCTCTCATGAATCCCAACCATCTCCTTCTGTCCATTCCATCCAAAAGCAGCAAAATCCTCCATCCCACATGAAAAGAAAAAATCATAAAAATACTGAGTCTATGTGGGTCCCTAAAATACTTCGTCGCCCATCTCCTAAGAAAATAACTCCATTTCTTCCTACACCACCATCCCATCAAAAGCTTCAACGTTTATCACGGTATGTGCAACCATTGGTCATGGTTCCCTTCCATCCCACAACACTTCCACATACCTCCATCTCCCCATCCTTCATCCATTATCCTACATATCTTCCTCATCACTTCCCTATGGTCCATGCTTTTGCATAAGCCATCCATCCATAAGTCCTACATAATCCACATCATAATCCACTATCACCCCCATCATAATCCACTATCGCACCTTTTGTACTCCACTATCGCACCTTCTATAATCCACTATCGCATCTACCATAATCCGTTGTCTACCTTCTCCATCTCACTTTCACGCAGTCACCCTACCAACATCTATGAGCACACTTGACATGGTCCATGTGACGGCATCTATCTAACGGGACTATCACCTTCCATGGAACTAGACACTTGAGTCCCTTTTCGTCCATATCCCCCTATCCTATCAAAAAAGTAAAAAAAAACACACAAAAAAAGTCAAAAAAAACACACAAAAAGTCAAAAAAAACAAAAAAAGTCAAAAACCAAAAAAAATC
Source organism: Cunninghamia lanceolata (assembly GCA_027924645.1). Classification (NCBI taxonomy): domain Eukaryota; kingdom Viridiplantae; phylum Streptophyta; class Pinopsida; order Cupressales; family Cupressaceae; genus Cunninghamia; species Cunninghamia lanceolata. The sequence continues at coordinate 564,765 of BSBN01000286.1, read as the reverse complement.
AAAAAAAAAAAAAGAAAAAAAGAGGAAAAAATTAAAAAAAAAAAAGAGAAATCCCTTCATCCAATGGTGAAAACCTGGTAAACATGTGCCTTGGATAAGTACCATGATGAAAACCTAGCAAACAGGTGTCATGTGTAAATTGATCTTCTATTTCACCTACACTTGGGGCACCTCGTCTCATCCACACTATCATTTTCTATCCTATCATGTCATATCTTGCCATATCCTATCTTACCATCCTATCACTTTCAACCATTATACATACATATCCTATTGAGTCCATTCATCCATCCTTCCTCTTCTTGATCTTGACAAAGATTGGGGGCAAAATGTTGAAACATGCCTTGGAAAGACTCTTGATGTACCTTATCTCTTCCAACCCATCCTATCATCCTATCATAATCCCATTGTCATCAGCCCAATCCTATCACGATCCTATCATCCCGAGCCTTGTCATGAAAAATCCCAAGCATACTATCTAGAATGGGGCATATTAATTCCTATGCGACATAGTCTTTGAGATCACATCCTAGCTCTCTTATGCATACATCCGATGTCGCCTATCCCCTCATCCTTACATTTATCATGAGTCTTCCTTTCCATCCCTTATTGCCCATCCTTTTATCCATTCATCCTAATCTATCCTACCTCCTTACATCTAGACTTGGATTTCTCCCTTGTCATTGGCATTTCACATAAAGGCTGTACAAATTGTAAATCCATTGACATCCCAAAACATATCAAAAAAAATCAAAAAATCATAAACTGTCCTAAAAAAAATTCAAAACAATCATAAACTGTCTTGAAAAAACCCAAAAAAATATAAAAATTCCTAAAAAAAATCTTAAAAAATCATAAAAAGTCCTAAAAAAATCCAAAAAATTATAAAATGTCCTGAAAAAATACAAAAAAAAATTTAAATATTCCCAAAAATACAAAAAATCATAAAATCCAAACAATCAATTCAATCATGCCAAATCAATTCAACCAATCATCAACTCAATCTAAACAATCCCATTGAATCAAAACAATTAGTAATCAAATCACATCAATCCAATCACATCATCAAAACAAATCCAATCAAACCTATCAAATCAAAGCACATCAATTCAATCAATCAATCCAATCAATCAACCCAATCAAAACCATCCATCTCAATCACCATCCTCATCAATAAAGCAAAATCAGAACTACATCTCATCTCTATCGTTAAGTGCCTTGATCCCGTAGACACGAGTATGTAGGCAGTCTGGAGTACAAAGGAAGTGCCCAGATTTAGGCACAAATAATATTCCTTTTTCTTCTCTCATCATCGTCTTCTATCATCTATCTCCATCAATTCATCAATCTTTCAAAACAATTCTTCCAATCAATCATTCTAATCAATTCTTCCATCACTTCTTCCAAGTCATCCATCAGCAATAAACTCAAATGCAAGTCATCATCAATCCATACCAATCAAGTTAATCAAGCTTGTCAAATTATTCAATTGCAATCAATGATCTTGATCCTAGCCTTGTCGTAAACCAAATCAATCAATCATCATCATCCTTGTATTGATCTAGGGATATATCATTCCCCGCCATGACAACACTATCACTATCATCAATCAATCAATCAACAATCAATCATTGGTTTACAGCTTGATAGGGGCAATGCCTTGTTTAGTTTTGAATCATTTGTGCATGCTTTCTTTCTTGCTTGTGTGTGTTATCTTTTTATCTTGCATTTGCATCTTCCTAGCTAATATTCATATCTTGTATCTAGACAAGGTTGTATTACGCTGGGGCATGAGACACATCATCACCTTGGTCCTTATACCCTAGTGCATAACATCTCGTGCTAAATCAAACATATGGTTGCTCACTTTCATTGCAGCATAACACATCCTTCCTTTTCTTCTATCCATTCCCCAATCTTTTTCGACCAATCCATTTCATTTCGAGAGCCTACCCGTGTTTCTTCTAACCCGCCTATCCTTTCGAGGGGGCATCATCATCCCATCCCCACCCTATCTTTCCTTTGTCATCTTTTTTCGTCTACCCATACCTTAGCTTCTTTAAAATGATGTTACTCGACATAGATCTCATCATCTCGAACATCATCTCAAAGAGGAGCAAAATGTAGACACCCAAAAATGTCCACTTGTCGCAACGTTACATCAGTTACACATCTTGTAGCATCTTTGCCCTAGATCCCCCATATCATCACCTAATCTTGCATTTTCCTCTATTAAATTAAATAAATATGACATTTATTTAATTTAATCCCATCCCTTTTACAATTATTAAATAAATAAATTTTATTTATTTATTTAATTTACTTTCCTCTTAAATTAAATAAAATAAATATTTTATTTTATTTTATTTATCACTTTATCCCCTTTTCTCTTCAAATAAATAAATAATTTTATTTATTTATTTTAATTCTCACATACCTCATAATTAAATAATTAAATTATTTAGTTATGACTCACCTACATACCATTTCAATCACTCAACTCATCTCTTCCACCTTCCATTTTCCTCTCCACTCATCACTCCACTCATTTCTCTCACTTTCTATTTATCTCTTGAGATGACTCGACCACTTTCTAATACATCTCTCTAATCACTCATCCACCTTCCACTTTTCTCTCCCAAGTTGCATAGCAACTTTCTAATTCGATTGTAACTCTTGAAATGGTTCAAAGTTTATCCTTCCATTTTCTCATTTGTCTATAAATTCATCCATTTCTAAGCCATTTGCATGGATGAATCTTCTCAAGTGCCGTTACTCTGCCAAATTTTCTTCTCAATCCCTCATCCATCAATCTTACATCATCAATCTAATCATCTTTCATCCATCAAATCGCCTATCATGGTTATGCTACAAACGTGAAGCAATCAACATTCGTATCAGCTACAAGTAATCCATAAAATAAAACAAGGAATCTAATAACCTAGGTGAAATTGTTTTAATTTGCATGTCTTTTGTTTGTTTTGGGTTTGATTTCTTGAGTTTGGGTTGAATCTAATCTTGTTTGCTTGATCTTGTCAATTTCTACCCAACACACCTATAAACAAAGAATCATGTTAAAATGGAGAATGAAATATAACGATGCATGATTTTTGCATGCATTTTCCTTGAACTATGTAAACTGAGTTAATTGGTTGATTAAGGTAGTGATAATATGCTTATGTTAGCAAAATTGATGTGTGTTTTGACACACCAACACTTTGGAATAGTGAAAGTTCCCCTACTTGAAAGTTTTAATACCCCAAGAGTTTTCTTTTGATTGTTGTTTTGCAATAAGACCAAAACACCTCAGTAGGTGAGCTTTTTGACTATCCCATTCAAGGGGCTCCAACAAAACTTCAAAGATTCAAACTTTATGAGAAAACCCTATTTTTTTAAGTCTTGTTTCAATTAAAATTTTTAATTCTGAGGGCAATCTTCAGTGGTAGCTTCAACTCCACAATATTACACACTTTGAACATTTGATATACGCAACAAATTTTAATAATTTTTAATACAAGGAATCACTTAAAGGCTAATAAAGTACATGGAAGATGAAAATTCATTAAGAGTAAATGAGCCTAAGACATGGAAGAATTTCAACATTTGAATATGTTGTACAACAATAATAAAAGCATTTCCATGAAGAATTTTTCACAAAGACACTTATATGTATATAACAATGAATCCAAAAATCCAAGCTTTATGCACAATTTAAAAAAATCTTGAAGACCTTTTTCAAAATTTGTTACTTGTTTGCTTGCGATTTCTCTCCTCTTTTGTACATAAAAAACCTAATCTAAAGAAAACTTTAAAGAAACAAATTAAACTAATCCTAAATTAACCATGATCTTAAAAAATGAAAAAGATATAAGGGGAGGAGAAAAGGGTTAATAATTTCTAAGCTTGCCACTCCTATTTTTCATGCATCATTTGGTGAATAGACAAATTTGATGGTAACCTTTCCTTGTATGACCCATTCCTGCAAAACCATGTAGGAAGGTGCAATCTTCTATGGGACCTTGTGTGTGCAAGATGAAAATTGAATTTTGTGCAACTTTGATGTGCTCAAGATTACCATGAAAAATGCCTTACCATCAACCAAGTGTCGATGATTTGAACACATCAAATTCATTGATATTCATTGAATTAAATACATGAAGAAATAGGCACATGCTTAGAGTTTGAAAACTCTCACAAACAAAAATGAAAACTTCAAAAGATGAAGCCACAAAATTTCAATTGTATTCAAAAAAAGAGTTTCCAACCCTTTCAAAAGAGCCTTACATCCATATTTATAGGTTTTGAGGGATGGGAATGTGAATAGTCATTCCCTCCAAAACACTTAAAAAGGCAAACACAAAGAATGTGAAAAGACACTTTGTCTTTTTGCATTTTTGTCTTATTACACAATTACACTTTAGTCAAAATTTGACATGTAAGTGAAAATCTCCACTAGAACACACTATCTAGCCATAGAAACTTCATGCTCCAACTCTTGCAAATAGGATGGAAAATTGTCTAATGCCACCTTGATGAGATGCAGACTAGGTCCATCAAAGTGAGTGAACTTGACATCGATTTTCATAAAAAGATCCTAAATCTTTTTCTGAATTGTCTTGAATTTTGATACTTTTTGCTCAAAATATTTACAAGAGACCTATATCTTCATCAAATGGTTGATTGATATTGTACCAAAATTAGGATCCTTGGGAGATTCCTTTTTCACTAGCTCCTAAAACTAGTCTTTCAAAATTTGCAAAGATTAAACATTTTGATCCTTGTAAAAAAAGTGTATCCCAACTTTTCCATAAAACCTTTCATGGTATCAAAAGCATCCTGATCCAAGGAATGTGCCTTTTGTACTTATTCTGACACACATTCAAGATCTTCATTTGAAACTTATAAAACAACCTCCATTTTAGATGCACATTTACCTCTTGATTGACTCAAAATGCCCCCATCCACTAAATATTTGAAATTCATTTTTACCATTTGAACTATCTAGGGAAAATGTTTTCAATAATATGAGACTTCACCCTTTCCATCATGGTCTCAATAGATTCCAATTATTTTGATAATTCCATAGCAATCTCAACAACATATTGCATCATCTTATGCCCTAGAGTTACCAATTCTACATTCCACACATGGATAATCCGCATAACATTTCCTTGTTCACCTGCAACTGGTATTTCGTTCTTAGTGCTTAGAATATGTTGAGGAACTGTGTTTACAAAATATAAACTGATAGGACCAACAAAATATTTAATGTATGTTGTAAGATGGGCAAATTTATCTTTTAGTTATTCTTTTGTAGCCTATCTTTATTCATCTTTTGTATGAGTCAATCCATCGATGACCTAACAATCTATTTTTCATCTTGCCTTGATAGCTTTTCTAAAGCAAATTTGGTAATAGTATAATCTAGAAAGGTTACATATCTACTTTAGGAATATTTGATAGTGGTGCTATAATTTGTGCTTGTCTGTTCCCATGACTATTAGTTATAATTGAAGATCTAACTCTAGCTTTCTTTAGAAGAATTGGCTTTGGGAACATGGCAGCTACTTGAGTAAGATCATCTAATGTTGTCTTAATAACCCTCTTTCTCTTTTGAATTATGTGATCAAACCACTTAGGAGCATCCATAGTCCTTGATTCTTCTTCCCAGATACCCTCTTGATATTGTTGCGGTGTGTTTTGATCATAAAGAAAACTAGGAAAAGAGGGTAGTATAGGAAATTTGGAGGGAGGAGATGAAGCTATGTCAAGATATACATAAGGTATCTTCTCAAAAACATACTTTAAAGGGTAGGAAAAAGAAGGATTTGGAGGTTATGTGATAAGAGGGGAGGTGGCAGGAGACTGGGATGGTGATCTAAAAATTTCTTCAAAAGAGGAAAGTACACAGTCATTGATTTGAGTCTGTTCTACCTAAGTAGTATGGGAAGAAACTTCAAACATAATATTCTAATTTGGAGAAACATCCATATCCTAAGTTAGCCCTTGTCTTTGTTGGGTTATTCCTAAACACACAAACTTCACCTTGGAAGATTTCTTCTTTCTTACCAACCTTATTCCTTCCTCTTATTGCTCCTCTTCTTCTTCTCCTTCTATTGTTACTACTTTTGAATAGTAGCCTTCCTCCTAAAAATACGTCAATGCTTCTTCATGCCACTTCTTACTTCTTTTGATCATTGTGCAAGTTTTGGCTTTTGTATTCTTGAATTCTCTTGAAGTCTAGTCTTGAACATGCAAAGGTTGATAAAAAATATTATTAGCTTCATATGGGGGATCCAATATTATGCCATTATAATATAATCCTTTGAGCACAAGGTTAATATGGTACATCCTCATTTGTGGTGTAGTCATATGAGAATATGATCTCTTACAAACCTTTATATGATCAACATAATTAGCTCAATAATCTTCCAAACGAGGCTTGTGTAGGATGGTATACTTCAACCCTTTAATACATTACCTTGGGTTGAATGAACTTCTCACTTCATATGTCAATGTCAAGAGAGCCAATTCAACTTTTCTATTTCTAGCTGCTTGGTTGGTCAGACAAGAATATCCCAATGGATAAAGAGAAAGTCAAGACCTTCACCTTTTTCTCTGCACATAGCTTATGAACCTCGACATCTTGTCTACATATTCTAGTAGGGCTAATTTATCATTGACATACGCTGGGAGTTTTAATGGTGCCTCTAAATAACCTCCAATCCTAATGTAGGTGAAAGTAGCAAACAATTGGTAAGGGTGAAAGTTCAAAGTGCTATGTCACACTTTTACAAAGAAAATGACCAACATTGATCTAACTTTTTAACTTGAATCAGTACAAAGTGATGTATATGTTTTTAATTTTGAAATGATGTAAACTAATAAAAACATAGATTTTTTAATGCATTTTATGTTTGTATTTTTTAAAAAAAATAAAAATTATTTGAATGTAGTTTTTTTGTAAAATTGAGACTATAATTTAGTTGCTAATACAATGATGAAAAATAAGGTTAATTGGGACATCACTCTTTATATAGTAAATTGTTAGGAAAAGTGTCTCAACCTTGCAACTATGAAAGGTTACTATTCTTCTCAGTTTTGGTCTTTTTGATTACCCTTTATCTTGAAGAATCGTCTAAAACTTTCAAGTTTCCAAAAGGGTTAAAAATTATAGGACTTACTATTTTTAGTAACTCTACATTTGAGCTCGGATGGACCTGAAATTTTCCCAAAAGGTACGGAACTGCTAAGTAAACATCTCGGGTGAGTTTTGACTCAAGATCATACCTAGATTGCGAGATATTTAAGTTTCTATTTTTTGAAACTACTAGAAAAAGTTTTAAACTCAATTTGGAGGCACTTAGAGGTCCCTAAATGGTGCGAAAGTTGTCATAACTAGAAAATCCAGTTATAACTCGATAGATCTCTTCACAAGTTTTCTGATGCATTAAACGGTTCATCAATCGGACACACAGATCAAAAGTTATGACCTTCAGAAGTTGGACCTATTTTTGGGAAAATGTGAAAACTTATTGGGCACTTAAAAGAGCTGTAAAGGGGAGGATTACACGTGTTGGTGTGTGATTTGGCACATCACAAGGCATCTTTGATTGGAGATAATTTGGGTGCCACTTTTGGGTGGTTTTGGCTCATGGTTTTGTAATTACCATTGATAGTTTATTGTATTGTATCTCCTATATATTAGGAGCTTGAGATGGAATTTGTGTTTAAGAGTCTTATAGATGTTGAGTTACCTCTAGATCTTTGGTTGTTTATACTCTCGTGAAAGCTTGCTCTACAAGTATATTGTAATCTTCTTGATTCCTAAATAATATATTAGGTGGCTTTGGAGTGTGGGGTTTTTTACCTAAAAGGGTTTTCCCCATGTATATCTTGTGTTGTGAGTTTTGTATTTGCATTTTGTTATTACCTTCTATTAATGTGTATCTCATAATTTGTAACTATAAAAGTTAAAATTTTGCATAAACCTTTCCTCAGTAGATTAGTGTAGGAAGCGTTTCTACATATTGTGCTTCCTTTCAGTTGGTATTAGAGCCTAATCACCTTTGGCTCTAGTTTTTGGGTAGAGAGTTTTTTTAGAGCTGATCTTTGTTTGAGTGGGAGCTTGTACAAAGGATTTTGAAATCTTTATTGCAGGAAAGAGATAGCTAGAGCATCTCAGAGGTTTGATATAGAGAAGTTCAATGGAAGCAACTTTGAGTTGTGGAAACTCAAGATGGAGGACTTATTGGTGGATAGAGATCTATGGGTTGCAGTATCTGGAACCATGCCATTGGCCATGAAACAAGAAGATTGGAATCTGATGGATCAGAAGGCTAAGGGTCTGATAAGACTCTATTTTGATGATTTGGTGCTTCTAAATATCCATGAAGAGAAGACTACAAAAGATCTTTGGAAAAAGCTTGGAGATGTTCATCAGGCTAAATCCCTGGTGAACAAGTTATTCCCACGAAAGAAATTGTATTCTCTAAGGATGGAAGATGGAGGATCTGTTGTTGATCACCTAAATACATTCAATATGCTTGTTGCCTAGTTGACCTATGTTGGTGTGAAGATGGAGGAGGATCAATGTATGACATTATTGTGTTATGTACCAGATTCATGGGATCGCCTTGTTATGGCCATTGGGAGTACCACTACCACCTTCAAGATGGATGAAGTGGTTTCTTCATTGTTGTCTGAAGAGATGTGGAGAAAGTCTTCTGAATCAACTAAGGAGGCTCTTGCAGTTCATGGTAGATCTAAAGAGAAGGGAAAGAATAAGGACAAGAAGAAATAAGAAAAAAGAAGATCCAAATCATGTGGGAGATCCAAGTCTCCTAGAAAGTCCAAGACTCTGTGTTGGAATTACGGAAAACTTGGTCACTTCTGCAAGGATTGCAAGGAGGAGAAGAAGAAAAAGAACTATGATTCAGATTCTGACAAGCCCTCTCAAGATGAAGGAGAAGCATTTGTCGTTGCCTTGGCAATGCATGCATCAGAAGATGTGTGGCTTATTGACTTAGGTGCATCTTTTCACATGACCACTCATCGGGGTTGGTTTTCAAAGTATGAAGAATATGACAGTGGAAAGGTGTACTTGGGTGATGACTCTCACTTGAAGATTGTTGGTCATGGAAGAGTCTTGATTCGATTCCCTGATGGATGAGTGAAGGGGATCAATGGTCTTCTGCATATCCCTGGTTGGCACATAACCTTTTATCTGTAAGTAAGTTGAATGATGTGGGTGTGCAAGTTGTTTTCTCGAATGCAGGATGCAAGATGACTAGAGGAGCTATGGTGCTAGCTAAGGGTGTTCAAATTGGCACTCTGTTTCAGTGTGATACATGAGTAGTTTAGTGCAATAGTGCCTCTGTTTCAAAGAAGATAACTTCAGAGTCTTCATCCTCACCATTGGAACCAGTAGCGAAGAGGACCATTGCATCTAATTTCGATGGTCATGCTTTCTGGGTACCTAAGGGTGCTCATTCTATGGAGATGAAACTTCCAGCCGAGAAGACAATGTTATGGCACCAAAGGCTTGGTCACATTGGTGAAAATGGTTTGAGAACCCTTAAAAATAAAAATCTCGTTGAGAGTATGAATGATTGTAATCTTGAGTTTGATTTCTGTGAACATTGCATCTATGGTAAACAAAACCATGTTTAGTTTTATTCCAGTTCTCACAAATCTTCTGAGGTGTTGGACTTGGTAGATTCTGATGTATTTGGTCCTATTAATGTTCCTTCGATTTCAAAATCTGTTTACTTTGTTTCATTCATTGATGATTACAGTAGGACATGGGTGTATTTCCTTAGAAGAAAATATGAAGTCTTTAGTAAATTCAAATAGTTCAAAGCTCTTGTAGAGAATTAGAAGGATAGAAAGATTAAGTGTTTGAGGACTGACAATAGTGGTGAGTTTTATTCAGCAGATTTTGACAAGTTCTGTAAAGAACATGGGATTGAAAGGCACAAGACAACTCCATATACCCCTCAGCAGAATAGATTTGCAGAGAGGATGAATAGAACATTGATGGAGAGGGCTAGGAGTATGCTAAGTGGAGCTAGCCTTGAACAAAAGTTCTAGGCTGAAGTCGTTGCTACCACTTGTTGCCTGGTTAACATGTCTCCTACATCGACACTCATTGATAAGACACCTATGGAGGTGTGGTCTGGTAAAAATCCTTTATTAAGACACATTCGAGTATTTGGTTGTGAGGCATATGCACATGTGCCTAAGGAGAATAGGTCTAAGATGGAGAATAAGGTAGTGAAGTGTATCTTCATTGATTATGGCATTGATGTGAAAGTGTACAAGCTTTGGGATCCAGTGGTCGAGAGAGTTTTGTATAGAAGAAATGTGATCTTCAAAGACCTCAATCCTTCTTCTATTGTTTTATAGCCAGAGAAAGAAAAAGAGAAAGAGGATGTGGTTCAGCTTCCTTCCACCCCTGAGAAAGTTGAACCAAAGACATCTTTTGGACCTGATGATGAGGAGAGCTCCAGTAGCTCTAAAAGTTCAAAAGAAGATGAAGAAACTCAACCTCAACCTTTGAGGAGGTCCACACAGAGAAGGCAACAACCTGATAGGTTTGGTTATTCATTGCATGATTCTATTTGTATTTTTGCTTTGATTTCTAACACTGATGAGCCTAGGACCATAAATAAGGCTATGGGTATGAGTGATGCAAATTCATGGAAAGAGGCCATGGAAGAAGAGATGGTTTCCTTGAAGAAAAATAATACTTGGGATTTGGTGTCCTTGCCTAATAGACGTAAACCTGTGGATGCAAATGGGTGTTCAAGAAGAAGTTTGGTTCAGATGGCAGTGTTGAGAAATTTAAGGCAAGGTTGGTCACGAAGGGTTATTCCCAGGTTGAGGGAATAGATTATGGTGAGATTTTCTCTCCTATTGTAAAGCTGACATCTATCCAATTCTTGTTATCAATTGTTGCATCATACGATTTAGAAGTTGAACAGATGGATGTGAAGACAACTTTCTTTCATGGTGACTTGGATGAAGAAATCTATATGTCACAGCCAGAGCACTACATGGTTAAAGGTAAAGAAAATCTAGTTTGTAAGTTGAAAAAGTCTTTGTATGGTCTGAAGCAATCTCCTAGGATGTGGTACCAAAAATTTGATTCCTTTGTGTTGAGTTTGGGATTTCTAAGATCGAAATTAGATCATTGTGTTTACTTTAAAATGGATAATGATTGCATTCTCATTATTGCATTATATGTTGATGATATGTTGTTCATTGGGAATGGTAAAAGTTTGATTTCTGATTTGAAGTCTCAGTTGTCAACACAGTTTGAGATGAAAGCTCTAAGGGCAGATAGGTAAATTCTTGGAATGGAAATTAGAAGAGATAGAGCTAACAGAAAACTTTGGTTAGGCCAGAGTGAGTATGTGAACACCGTGTTGGAGAGATTCAACATGGCATCTTATAGACCGTTGAAAATTCCTGTTATGATGGGGACAAAGTTATCTATTGTAGATTGTCTAAAGTCTCCTTTAGAGATGGAGGATATGAGTAGAGTTCCTTATGCTAGTACAGTTGGCAGCTTGATGTATGCTATGGACTGTACAAGACTAGACATTACCCAAGCAGTGGGAGTCCTTAGTCGGTTTATGGCTAATCCTAGATGGGTACATTGGGATGCAGTGAAGAGAGTGTTCAGATATTTGCGGGGTACTTCCGAGTCTTCCTTATGTTATCATGGTTATCCTACATGACCTTAGTATTCACTTTGTATTTGAGGATTTGTGGATTTAGATTAGGCAGGTGACATTGATAGCAGGAGATCCACCAGTGCATATGTGTTCACTATGTTTGGTGTTGCTATTAGTTGGATGAGTAAGCAGCAACCTGTGGTCGCTTTGTCCACTACTAAAGCTGAGTACATGGAAGCAACTCATGTTTGTAAAGAATCCATTTGGCTTAAAAGATTGTGTTCTGATGTTAGGTTTGATGCAGGAAAGACTACTATTTGTTATGACAATTAGAGTGCCATATGTTTGGCGAAAAATCCTACTTTCCACGCGAGGACTAAGCATATTGATGTCCAAGATGGGAAGGTAAACTTGGAGAAAGTTGACACTTTGACAAATGTTGCAAATTCCTTAACAAAACCCATGAGCACAGAGAAGTTCATATGGTGTTCAGAGTCTATGGGCCTCTCAACCCCTAGCAATTAAATCATGGTGTTGATATTCCCTTTTCTTTTGCAAGGTGTTCGACAAGTGGGAGAATTTTAGGAAAAGTCTCTCAACCTTGCAACTATGAAAGGTTACTATTCTTCCTAGTTTTGGTCTTTTCAAATACCCTTTATCTTGAAGAATGGTCTAGAACTTTCAAAGTTTCCAAAAGGGTTAAAAATGGTAGGACTTACTATTTTTAGTAACTCTACATTTGAGCTCGGATGGACCCAAAAGGTTCAGAATTTCTAAGTAAATATCTTGGATGATTTTCAACTCAAGATCATACCTGGATTGTGAGATATTAAAGTTTCTATATTTTTAAAATTGTAGGAAAAAATTTTGAACTCAGTTTTGAGGCACTTAGATGTCCATAAATTGCCCAAAATTTGTCATAACTATAAAATCCAGTTATAGCTTGATAGATCTCTTATGAGATTTCTGACACATTTAACGGTTCGTCAATCGGACACCCGGATCAAAAGTTATGACCTCCAGAAGTTAGACCTCCTATTTTGGGAAATATGAAAATGTGTTGGACACTTAAAAGAGCCGTAAAGGGGATGGTTACATGTGTTGGTGTGTGATTCAGCACATCACAAGGCATCTTTGATTGGAGATAATTTGGGCGCCACTTTTGGGTGGTTTTGGCTCATGGTTTTGTAATTACCGTTGATGGTTTACTATATTGCATCTCCTATATATCAGAAGCTTGAGATGGAGGTTGTGTGTACAAGATCTTATAGATGTTGAGTTACCTCTAGATCTCTAGTTGGTTATACTCTCATGAAAGCTTGCTCTACAAGTATATTTTAATCTTCTTGATTCTTGAATAATATATTGGGCGGCTTTGGAGTGTGGCATTTTTTTACCTGAAAGGGCTTTCCCTGCGTATTTCTTGTGTTGTGAGTTTTGTATTTGCATTTTGTTATTACCTTTCTGTTAATGTGTATCTCATAATCTATAACTATCAGTAGATCAATGTAGGAAGAGTTTCTACATACCATGCCTCCTTTCATAAATTTCATTTTTTTCCTTCAAATTTTTGGGTATTTATAACTTAAAAAAGGGGTAAAAATGTAAAAACTTTATTCAAATAAAATTACTTACAAATACACCAAGATGACTTCCAAATAGCAACAACCATTAGGATATACACAACAAGAGGGAACTAGAGGGGGCACTTTCCCAACCACCTCAAAATACAATCAATCAACCAAGCACTACAATAAAAAAAATATTCCTTCTTGTCCATCCAACTAGTTTTAATTAGCTTTATCATCCTGAAGAATCTGAAGAAACTGTTGAGATTTAGTCTGATCTAATTGTCCCCAATCCACCACTTGCCACAAATCCATCTCTTCAGAGGCCCACTTGTCTAAACAATTAGCCACTTTATTCCATTCCCTGAGAACATGAACAAAGGAATTAACATCAAAGGTAGAATCTAGATGAAGGATTTGCTTAGCAATCAAAGTCAGTCTCCAGGAGGAATCCTAAAGATTTCTCTTATTAAGAAGGGAAACCAGTCCATCATAGAATCTGTTTCACTAACCACCTTCCTCCAACCCAAATCACAAGCTATCTCCAATGCCTTCAGCATTGCCCAAGCCCCCATCTGATTATTTGAGTACGCACCCATGTAAGTGGAGAAAAATAAATGAACAGATCCACTACTATCTCGACCAACTCCACCAATCCCAACTGCACTCAGGTTGCCCCAAGCAGAGCCATCAGTATTAATCTTATAAAATCCATTAGGAGGAGGGATCCACTTACCTGATCTATTTATCTTTCTAGAAGGTTGCACTCTATGTCTAGAATGAACTTGTACAACAGTGGAAAGGGAAATCGCTAGAAGATTAGAAATATAAGCATTTGAAGAAGAAAGAGACTCTTCTAGAACAAACTTGGCTTCAATAGTTTCCCTAAGCATGCTCTTAACCTTATACCAAACTTGCAGGACCCCACTTGTGCATTCCTGGAAGATGCGGTGATTTCGCTCCAACCAAATTTTCCAATAGATAAAGGATGGCCCAAACTCCCAAGCTACCACAAGGAAGACAATAGATGCTAGAGGAGGTCCCATATTATCCCAAAACTCAAATAGGGAGGTGGCTTGAAAGAAAGGTCTCTTCCATAACTTCCACCATAGACCCCAAATTTCCACAGAGAAGGGACATTGAAAGAATAGATGATTTGTATTTTCTTCACTGCAGCCACAAAGAAGACAAGTGGAAGGACCAAGAAAACCTCTTTTCTTGATGTTTTCCCAGGTAAGGTATTTATTCTTACTTAAAATCCACAAGAACAGGTTACACTTAGGCCAAATGAAAGTGTTCCAAATTCATCTCCACCAAGGAAATTCTCTATGGTCCCTTCGTTGTTGCTCCAAATAAGTGTAACCTAGAGACACTGAATAGACACCTTTGGAATGATGCCCCTAGGATAGCATATCCTTGTCCTCAGAAGAACAACAAGGTCTCAACTCAGTAAGAATAGAAACTAGAATATCCCGATCCTCTTGAGACCCTCCTCTAGGCCAACTTCCAGAGTCTCGCCAATGACAGACTGAGGATCCACTCACAAGGTTAGAGGACTTTAAATCCACCACTCTGGACCACTCGACCCCCAAAAAATTTTCACTCAAAAACTAGAGCTAGGGAAAAGAAGAAAGAATAGGGGTATGACCAGCCCAAGAATCAGTCCAAAGAGAGCCTTATCCCCCTTGTGAATAATCCAAAAAAGACCTTCCTTGATAAGAGAGGGCCCCTTTTAATTGTGTTCTAGATCATAAATCCCTTCCCTACTAATTCCATCTATGGAATATCCTCATTAGCAACTCCTCCCAAATACTTAATTAAGGATCCTTGCCCAAGGTTGATCTGGAAAATTGCACCAACGCTAATAAATTTTAGCTGCTAAAGCCTAGCTATTGAGTCCAGACTATCTAATCCCAAGACCACCAACCTATTTTGGCTTGCACACCTAGTCCCAACTCACCACAATCTATTCTTGATTGTCAAGATTTCCTTCCCATAAAAATTTATGAGCAAGAGCATCAGACTCTTTGAGAAAACTCTTTGGGGTAGAAAGAACCATAAACCTATATAGAGAAAGAGCTCGCAAGACTGATTTAAGAAGAGTCAACCTGCCAGCAAAAGATAACCGCTGAAAAGTCCAATGGTTAACCTTTGATCAAAATTTCTCAAGAATCTTCTTCCAATAGATTACATTCAACGTACCCAAAGATAAAGGAATACCCAAATAGTCCACAGGAAGCCTTCCAATCTGAAAGTGAAGAATATTAGCAATTCTATGTTCAATAGGCTTAAGTGTATTGAAGAAGAAGATGATAGACTTATCTTCATTAATCTTTTGGCCTAAGGTAGATAAATACCAAGAGATTTCCTAAAGTTGATAACCTCACCAATTCTCGAAAGGCTCAGAAGAGTTGTGTCGTCCACAAACTAGAGGTGAGACTGAGAGGGAAAATCCTGAGCCCAGATCCAACCATGAATAAGACCTTTTTCTAAGTACTACTTCAACAAACACCCTAATCCTTCCACCATTAAAATGAACAAATAAGGAGATAAAGGATCTCCTTGTCAGAGATCTAGAGAGGTTGTAAAAAGAGAGGACAGAATACCATTGATCCGAATTAAAAATGAAGAGGAAGTCACACGTCTTATGACCCATCTAACCCACTCCAAACAGAAGCCAAAATCCAATAAATTGTGCTGGAGAAAAGACCACTTAACCCTGTCATAGGCCTTAGACATATCTAATTTAATGAACATGGCTTTCTCCTTGGAATTAGACATGGAATGGATAGCCTAAGCTGGCACCACTATACCATCCAAAATATGTCACGCTTGCAAAAAACCCCCTATTCCAGATAAATCAAGGGACCCAAACACATTTTCAACCTATTTGCAATGATCTTTGTGATTATCTTATAAGTCACATTGCATAAAGTGATGGGATTAAAATGATCCAAAGAGTTAGTACCTTCTTTTTGGGAATTAAAGAAAGAAAGGTGGAGTTGATGGATTTGAGCATCTGCTTATTAGATTGTGATTCTCTGACCACCTCTAATAACTCAGATCTTAGGATATCCCAAAACTCCTGGAAGAAATCGATAGGAAAACCATATGGACCAAGAGCCTTACCTTTTTTCATCCAAAACACAACATTCTCAAGCTCCTCCATCGAGATAGGTTCTATGAATGACTTATTCATGTAACATGAGACCAAAGTAGGAATACAATCCAGAATGATTTTCTCCTCATCTAGAGATTTAGGACCATTATTTGTGAACAAAGAAGAATAAAACCTTACCGCTTCCTCTGGAATAGCTTGAAAAGAAGTTAACCGATCTCCCTGAGCTAGATGAGGGAAGCTATTACATTACCACTTCTACAATCCTTCACCGAGTGATGAAAAAACTAGTATTATTATCCCCCTCCTAGAGCCAATAAACTCAAGATTTTTGTTTCCAAAAAATATCTTCCCATAACTCCCATTCAGCCAACTCCTTTGACCACCTAGTCTCTTCCCACAACAGTTCCTCTGTCATTCCCTCTTCCTTAATTTTGAAAGTGACACTATCCCGCCTATCCTGCA
Source organism: Cunninghamia lanceolata (assembly GCA_027924645.1). Classification (NCBI taxonomy): domain Eukaryota; kingdom Viridiplantae; phylum Streptophyta; class Pinopsida; order Cupressales; family Cupressaceae; genus Cunninghamia; species Cunninghamia lanceolata. Next base: position 547,933 of record BSBN01000286.1, on the reverse strand, counting down.
AATGGTTTTTTATATGAAAAAGATTTCCAAAAGTGTTTCTATTCCATTTTCTGAGCTTGGATTTGACAAATTGGAGCCACTTGAAGAAAGAAAACATAGCAGTTTCAAAATTCGGCTTCCCCTCTAACCACCATGCTTCTAAAAGCTTGTGCAAATTAGAGTCACGAAGCCACATGAGCTAAAACTTAAAAGAAGACTTTTTGGGCATAGAGAACAATGAAGAGGACAACTTGATAGGCCAATGATATGAGCCTCTCCACCCTAATATCTCAAAGTAGTCCAATTATTGCCGATCCAAAAAATCTGGCATAAGAAATCCGTCCAACCTTTCAAAAATAGAATCATTTGCACACCTTCTATTATGCCAAGTAAATGTCCCATTACTTTTCTTAACATCTACCAAATTAAGAAATGAGACATTATTACTCATCAAGGTAGAAGATGTGCCAAGACAGCCAACTCCCCTTGATTCTTCCTCTAGACTACATATAGCATTGAAGTCTCTTGCTAGAATTCAAGGGTAAACAAGAACAAGAGACCGAACAAATCTAATATGAGACAAAAAAAGCCTTACCAAGAAAATTAGTAGGAACATAAGCATTGGTGATAAGAATAGTCTCACCAGAGTCAAAGCATGTCACTGTTATGGGGTAAAAAGTGACCACATGCCTTTTTACATCCTAGTTTAGCTCCTAGGTCTTGTTTGCTTCATTATACATTATAATTAGTCATCCTGAAGGAACTTCCCCGACACCTAGGATATTTTGGACCCTTGAGACCTCCTTTAGCTTATCCCTGACCCAATTTTGGCCCCTGGACTTGTACGCCAACCGCCCAAGTCTCTCCTCATTGGTCGGGGCTAACTTTTGGTATGTCAGCTTGGGCCCTTCCAAAATGTTTCTCCTTGTCAGCTTTTGTGATTTAAATTTGCAAATGTTAGTGGGAAAGCATATATAAGTGAGTTTATGACTTCATTTTACACCTAGATGGATAAAGTGAACTTATGATATGGGAGCAAAGAGCATTCAAGGCATTCATTATGTTATTGTTGCAGATTTGTGTTTGTATTTGTGTGTTTGTTGTAGATATGGCTTTATCATCCATATCCTTATGAGTTGAAGATATTTCATCCTCTTAAGGACTTCACCTCCAAGGTGACATCATTGCTATTTGAATCATTTAAATCATTTCATCATTTGGATTATCTTTAGCCTCTGCTTTGCAAGAGCACGCTCTCTCATTAATAATGGTGTTGGGAAAGCTTGAATGCTAGCCCAAGATTTGACTAAGGCAAATCCCTAAACACCACAACCCCCAAACCCCTCTCTTGTCATCTTATATGCAGGTTATAGATACAGGTTTCAAGAAAAGTGGAGCCACATGGAAGTAGTACAAGAAACAGAGTTTTGGGATCTGAAAATAGTTTTAGAAAATCTCCCTAAACATACTTGGGTGGTTGCCGCCCTAGTCTATAGGGCCTCAAGCTTCTGGATCTGAGTTTTGAGCAACATTAGTAGCATTTCATCAATTCTGACCTCCAGCAGAATCCTACATCTGGACTCAAGGGAAGTTGCCAAATTGGTACTCCGACACCTCTGCTTTTGAGAGACATGTTTCAACATCTTATTGATCCTCTCTGTACTTTTGGTTTCCATATTTTTGTTGTCATTCATATGTTTCAAGCTAATTATCTTAGAACTAGGGTTTCCTTCATACTTGGCCTAGGGTTTGATAAAAATCTTGGTTGAATCTCATCTTTCCTTAACAAACAAGAGCACAAAGATCAGTAGCTGAGCCCTCTTCCATTTTGTAGTGGCTTGGCTTGGTCTTTGTCCTTGAATGTTAGAGTGAAAGGAGGGTTTGATCTAGTGTACTCACACATTCCATCTTCCCCCTTTTTATCTCTTAACATTTTGGTGAACTCATGTTTTTACAGAACTTGCATCTTGTTGAGTATTGTAATCAATCCTTGCATTCATTCATATCATATTTGTCATCTTTCATTGAAAAATCTTGCATAAATTTGAAAAAATTGAAAAAAATAAGCATTCTAGGCTTGCATAAAGGCATAGTTTTGCATTATTTCATTGCATATCATTGGAAACATTTAATTTTCTGATTTTTACATCAGATATGAGATAAATTACAACAATTAATCATTTTATAATCTCATACCTTGCATTTGCATAGCTCATTTGTTAGGGTTTTGTTGAAATTTTGCATTTTTCATATAACCTAGTTTTCACAAGAAGCTAAGGTTAGTGGTAAAAATCTTATTTCAGATTTTTTTACTCCTTTAAACACTCATTCAAATCTTATTTTGAGTTGTAGTGTTGCTTCGTTGTGTGTACTTGCACCTAAATTTCAAATTTTGCAATTACACATTGTGTATTTCAACATTAAAGACTTTATACACTTTCTTCACAATTATTTAAGAAAACTTTTAAATCATTCATCTTTCCTTGTTGTCTAGTACTATTTTCATCTTACTCACTTTGTTTGTCATGAAATTCATGTGTTTTGATCTTTAAAAACCCAATTTCCTCAAACAAGTGCTTTGGTGTGAAACAGTCCCACATACATGGCTTCTCATCACAAAAACAATGTTATGGTCCCTCCTAGAGTTTATAGGAAGAGGAAAACTCCTGAACCCACATTAAATTTTACACCACATGATAGAACAATTGGAAGAATCGAAGGACCTCTTTACATCACCATAGAAATAATGGGGAATCCTACAAGAGGAGCCCTTATTGATCCTAGTTCTGCATAACTAATGTGGCTACTGAAGAGTTCCTCTATTCACATAATTTGATGCAAGAATCTTATGATCCCACACACATGATGATTAAAACACATGTTGGAGCTTTCCTCTCGGCCATAGGGAAGTTACCTTATTGATCAAGGTAATTGATAAAGCCTTGGAACAATCATTCGACATCATCCCTACATCTGACCTCTTCCGTGTGAAATTAGGCCATCCATGGCTCAAGGCCATGAAAGTGGTCCCCTCCACAATTCATAAATGTCTAAAATTTCCTCACCATGAGAGATTGTGTACTATCCACCATAGTCTATGGCAACCTATGATTACTCAGAAAAACTTCAACCTCGATTACTTTTGGCCACAACTGACTGAGCCTCCTCAACCATGAGAAGATCAAATCTTCCTGGGATACCACTGATATAAAGCAAAATTAATAACAAAATTGGTCAAACCCCCTATTGAACATACAACAAATGAAGAATAGCCTGCATTGAAAGAACCCCCTAGACTGAGAGGTAAGGGAGTCTTTGTTGAGGTTCCTCCATCATCCTTACAAGGATCGAGAGATACCTGTAAAGAACAAAACATTTCATCACAAAAGGTTAATCTAGTTCAAGCTTCCTCCTCTGAGATGTCGAAGACTATGGAAAATCATGAGAATACTTTTGCAAACATCACTAATAAAACACTAAGGGATAGGCAAGCAAGAGAAAGAAGGAGGAGACAAGCTTTAGTTCGACAAGCAACACCTCAACAAGAAAAAATTCCACCAATGGATATTGAATCAATTAAGGAAGAGCTAAAGGTTGAAGAGTTAAAAGATGATGATTTAAGTCGGGCAATCATACCTTATGTACCTATTTCCTCTTGCATCTGAGATTGGGAGGAAGATGATCTACTCGACAACAACTGCTAGTTCGGTTGTGTAACAGGTAAGTATTTCTAACCCTTTTTAGCCACCTTTGATGTAGCATCTCTTTGAGTTTCTCACTTATGTGGCCTCCTCTTATGTGTTGTGTTCCGTTGTGTTGTGCTATATGTTGTTTAGATCTCTTTGGATGACCCTTGATACTCTTGTAAGGTCAAGGATACAAGGAGACCACCTCTGTTGTGACCATTCTTCTATTTGTCTCTACATTCTTCTACTTTCTTCTCCTCTCTTTTATTGCTGTGTGTTGTGCCTTGGGGGAATAACATTGTGGAGGATGTCTTGGGGGCATCTTCTCATGTCGTAAACCCAAGTCACTCTTGTCTCATCTCTCATTTTTATTGTTTACATTCTTTAGTGGCTCTACTAGCCAGTGGATGACGAAAACAAATAAATATTGATAAGGACTATGCGTCTCTTCAGCAAGAAAGCAAAAATGGACCCAATCCATATATGAAGATGGGGTTGATATATATATCTAACGCTTGACTAGTAGAATCACTCCGTGTGATGTATCATGTTGTGAAATCTCTTGTAACAAACCTTTGCAATACTCTCAATCTGTTTCAACGTACTTTGGATTCTTTTGTATCTCACCTTGTTGTTACACTCAGTTATGAGATACCTGCAGTATAGCCCAATGGCTCTACTCGGTTCTGAACCTATAAGTGTAGCCTCTGTCTTTGATGTGATCTAATACATGATTTCTTGATTTCTGCATAGCTTCTATAAATTAATTTGGTTTTTTATCTTAAATAAAGATTTACTAGCCAAAGCTTATCTATTGTTAATCATATCAATGTGTTTGTGGGAACATTTGGCGATCATGGCACATGTCACCTTTGGGGGCATGGGCTTTGCAAAAGCTCTTGTTCCCTTGCATGTTTTCACTCTACCTTAATGTGCTTGATACCGATAAGTGGGATCAACCACCTTAAGGTGGGGGCATATATAATGGTATCTGCTTGATTATTTTGACACTGACAAAGTGTGTTTGAAAGCCCTCACCACGAGGCAGGATGGTGTATCTCTTGAGCTAGTTCACATCCTTTTAAAGCAAAAAGCCCTCATCGCGAGGTGGGATAGCGTATCTCTTAAGCTAGTGTACATCCTTTTATACAAATCCCTTATCACGAGGCGGGATGGTGTATCTCTTGAGCTAGTGCACATCCATTTATACAAAGTCCTCATTGCGAGGCGGGGTTGGATCTTGAGTCATTCACCCTTAAGCATGTTTTTGGTAGTTGTGGTAGTGTAGCTCAACCATTAGGTGTGTTTGGCATGTTTTAGATAGTGGAGTAGTGATGAGCTTCTCCCTATCGCTTGTGTTTTCCGTGTATAAGACGTATTGTGTCTATGGCATACTATGTAGCGCTTATGTATTATGTGTGTCTTTCGTGTGTTTTATGTGTCTTCTTTGCATGTCTTGCGTGTTTTTGGCATGGTCTAAAGTTGTGTGGTGACGAGTCCCTCCCCATGCTATATGTGTTTTATGTGTTTTTGCATGGTCTAAAGTTGTGTGGCGGTGTGTCCCTCCCCCACGCTGTATGTGCTTGTGCATTTTCATTTACTTTAGTTAGCATTATATATATATATATATATATGGATATGTAATTGCTTAATCATGTCTTCCCTTCATGTCTTCTTTGTGTATTGTGTAACTGTATTCATGTCTTCTCCATGTATTGTGTGCTTCATTGTATTCTCCATGTATTGTGTGCTTCCTTACTATATTCATTGTGTCTTATGTGACTGTTAAGTGTTTTCTTATGTTTGCCTAAGCTTGGGGGCTAGTGATAGTCTTCAAACTTAGGGTGTGTTTGGTGTGTCTAATGTGCTTTGACCATACTTTAATGCATGTATGTATCATAAGGTCATACATACATTAAAGTGGGGGCTAAATTGTATGGAATAAAAGTGACCACATGCCTTTTTACCTCCTAGTTTAGCTCCTAGGTCTTGTTTTCTTCATTATACATTATAATTGGTCATCCCGAAGGAAATTCCATGACACCCAGGACATTTTGGACCCTTGGGACCTCCTTTAGCTTATTCCTGACCCAATTTAGGCCCCTGGACTTGTGTGCCAACCGCCCAAGTCTCTCCTAATTGGTCAGGGCTAACGTTTAGTTTGTCGGCTTAGGCCCTTCCAAAATGTTTCTCCTTGTCAGATTTTGTGATTTAAATTCATAAATGTTAGTGTGAAAGCATATATAAGTGAGTTTATGACTTCATTTTACACCTAGAAGGATAACACAAACTTATGATATGGGAGCAAAGAGCATTCAAGGCATTCATTGTATTATTGTTGCAGATTTGTGTTTGTATTTGTGTGTTTGTTGCAGATATGGCTTCATCATCCATCTCCTTATGAGTTGAAAAGCTTTCATCCTCCTGAGGACTTCACCTCTAAGGTGACATCATTGCTATTTGAATCATTTCATCATTTGGATTATCTTTAGCCTCTGCTTTGCAAGAGCACGCTATCTCATTAACAACGGTGTTGGGAAAGCTTGAATGCTAACCTAAGATTTGACTGAGGCAAATCCCTAAACACCACAACCCCCAAACCGCTCTCTTGTCATCTTGTGTGTAGGTTATAGGTACAGGTTTTAGGAAAAGTGGAGCTACAGGGAAGCAGTGCAATTAACAGAGTTTTAGGATTTGAAAATAGTTCTAAAAAATCTCCCTGAATAGACTTGGGCGGTTGTCGCCCTAGTCTATAGGGCCTCAAGCTTTTGGATCTGAGTTCTGAGGATCATTAGCAACATTTCATCAGTTCTGACCGCTGGAAGAATCCTACATCTAGACTTGGGCAGTTGCCGAATTTGTCCTCCGACACCTCTACTTTCGAGAGACAGGTTCCGACATCTTACTGATCCTCTCTGTTCTTTTGGTTTCTAGATTTCTGTTGTCGTTCATTTGTTTCAAGCTTATTATCTTAGAACTAGGGTTTCCTTCATACTTGGCCTAGGGTTTGATAAAAAGCTTGGTTGAATCTTATCTTTCCTTGACAAACAAGAGTACAAAGATGATCAGTAGTTGAGCCCTCTTCCATCTTGTAGTGGCTTGGCTTGGTCTTTGTCCTTGAATGTTAGAGAAAGGAGGGTTTGATCTAGTGTACTCACACATTCCATCTTCCCCCTTTTTACCTCTTAACAGTCACCATCAACGAGATTGAGTTCCTACTTACCAACCACCAAACAGGTGTGATCCTACAGGGGTCCCATAAGCAAGCAACACCACTAGCTGTACCTTGGGATCCTACACACTGACACAGACCCCTTCTCCAAATATTGGAAGACATACTGGTCATATCCTCCACTGAAAGCTTAGTCTCTTGAATAAATAAAATATCAGGTTTATGTTCATGAATCAAGTCTCATGTAGCCTTTTGTCGAGGGATGCTACTTAAGCCCTTAGCATTCCAAGAGATCACAATAATTTATAAGAGGTACAGAAGTGAGTATCTAATGTCCTAATAACACCAGATTCCACCAATGACTCTCCTATCAACTTTACCTTCGCCTAATCCTTTTTCCTTCCAGCTTTTGAAGTTTTATCACCTCCCCCTTTCTTAATACTCTTTTGTTAAAGCACTCACATAGGAGGCACCTTCCTTTTGCCATCTTCTTTGGCCATGGGTCCATTCAATTATCCATTCATAACAATGTCTACCCTTGGCTCCATCTAGATCTCTATCTGAGGGATATAGTCTAATCCCTTTGTTGATGGCTCTACAGTTTCAAGTTCCTTATCCATAATCTCAACCTAACCAAGAGCAGGAACATCTCCTTCCCTTGTTTCTTCTTGCATCTCTATAGAAGGATCCAGAACAAGAGTGGGAATACTTGGGCTTGTGAAATGCATGTCTTGACCCACCATGTTGCTATCATGTTCCATTGAGTCTAGCTCTTCAAAGTTCTCAAGAACATCATATCTATTACTAGAGGTGCCCTTAGGATTAACTTTGAACTGATGATTCAACATCTTTTCCCTTTCTTGAGATTTCAAGGGACTGAATCCATGTGGGTCTGGCTCATTACATTGAATCAGAGCCTTTCCTTTTGCTTTTAGATTGGCTACATGCAACTAAGGAGTCGGTTGGGGTGATTTAGCCCCCATTTTAGGACAATTTATTTGCAGGTGTCTATATTCATGGAAAACATGAAAATGAAAAGGGAGTGCTTCATAATCCACCTATTGAATCCAGATCATACTACCCAATCTAATCTCTAAAGATTCAGGAAGTGGATTATTAAAATTAATTTCAACCCAAAGACAGGAAAAGTAGCTACCTTTCAATCAAGGGTTTTCCTAAAATCGTCTCTATGGAATGCATAACATCTTGACACTAGAACTCTATCAGAAGTTGTGGAAGCTAAATCCAAACAAGAATCCTAGACGGGAGCTCCTCGAGAGGATCAAACTCTATATGCCAGGCAGGGACCCCCTTTGAAGATTATATTTCAATCTGTAATTTGGGAGAATACCACAAAGAAGTAGCTATTTTATGCTAAGATAATTTCCATATCCCCTTCAAGATTCTAATTTTTCCTAACCCGTGCCTCCAAAAAAGGCAAAGAAATCTGAACACCCATAAAATTACAAATTAAAGCGCATGTTTTGTCAAATACAAAACATCATCAACAATAGAGTCTGAATTTATTACTACCACAGGGAAATCTTTGCTTTTCACCAGACAACCATTGGGTTTTAGATGATTCCCCAAATTTTGATCATTTTTGGACTCCCGATGTCCAAAAAGATAACTCAATTTGGATTCCTCAACTGCATGCATGAGAAAATTAACAGCGTTTGAATGTCTAGATAAGGAGGGGTTGTCCCCATTTAGCACATCTTTGAAAGACCCAAAAGAGGGGTCCCTTGGACCCCCAAAGGCTGTCATGCAACCCACCACTGTTCACAATATCAAAAAAGCACAAAAACTAAGATGCAAAAGACTGAGAGGATTCACCCTCTCATCCACCTCCCACGACCCTCTGCAAAGAATAAAAGAGGCCAACAACCTTAACAAGGCAAGCCACAACCATGCAAAGGGGCTTAGGCCACATCTCAGGCCGCCCACACCCTACGACGCGCTCCTGATCACAAATGCTCGCTGAAACCGGAACAAAAAATAGAGCGCCAAAAAATAATTTAGTTTATACTTCTGGGTATTTATAACTTGAAACTTTAGTGCATGAATTAATTTCTTCTCCATTTTGATAATATATATTTTTAAATAAATCTTGGAAGTTGTGTGTAATGAAAACACAATTGTTTTGATTAGACCTAAGTTTTTGTCTTAACTATTTATCCATCATCTCAACATGGAACCTCTCCCCTAGTGCATCGTATTTTTTTCAAAATTTTTAATAAACTTTAGTATTTTTTCTTGGGAGGACAATCAACATTGTATTTTGGTATTGATGACCTACTTTTAGTAAAAATAAAAATATAAAAACTAATTGAAATATTTAAAAAATTATATTTTTTACAAACTAGACTTATAGATCTAAAAAATATATTTTTACATTTAAAAAAATATATTTACATGAGTAGAAGTTGTTAAAAATCAAGTTTTTCAAATAATTTTGTTGTTTTGGTAAATTAGCTCCAAAATGATGCTAGATATGTATTTAGTGGACACTTCTAGTTGGAAAAGTTTTTCCCTGATCTAATTTATATAGAATGAATCCAACTAGAACATATGTTTCACCAAAATTAACTCTTAGTTAGAAATGCCTAAATTCATTTATGATGATAAGTTGGCTTAAATTCATTTATAGATATTGAATATATGTATATTTATATTTAATGACTATTAGTAATTATTATTTAAGTTCACTACAAGTAGGTTATTATATTTAAAGGGTTGATTGCAAATACAAAAAAAAATACTAAAAATTATTTAAAAATTTAAAGAAAAATATAATGCATTAGAGAAGGGAATCCTTGTTATGATGGTATTTTTTTTTTCTATTTTTGATAGATAGTCAAGACACAACATGGGGCCCCCTTGAAACTATTACATTTTTAGTACACCTGACATTAAACATTTATTAAAAATAATTAAAATTAAAAAAAATATATATTGCATAGTTGGCTAGGATGGAGGAGAAGATGGAGTTCACTATGGTGTACCCTAAAATTTCTTTTTAGAAAGCAGGGTTTTTGCTTACATAAAAGGTGGTTGCTATGGAAACACAACCTATGAATACCAATGCAAAACATATTGAGCTTGTTATTGGAATTGTGAAGGAGAAAAATGTTGTTGAGGATCTACAAGCTCCTTAAGAGAATGGTTAGGAAGGATTTATAGTTGACTTGAAAATATTGAGCAAATCAAATGGAATATGAGAGAAAAGTAAAAAGGTATTATTTACTAATGAGAATGCTAACACAAAGGGAGAAAATGGACTATCTTATACAAAGATCATGGGCTAGAGCAAATAGGAGGTGGAAAACAGGGTTTTAGAAAGAAGAGTGACATATAGTAGAGTCCAGATAGCTAAAATGTTGTCTCTATAGCTAGGTGAGGAGGTGTAAGAGGAGTTCAAGAATTGCAGTGAAATTGCGCTTATAGGAAGATTTAGTTCATTGTGGCCATATCTTCTAAGATGTTAGAGGAAGGGCCTTGGTTTTGGGATTCTATTGCTTTATGTTTGAAACTATGGTTTCCAAGCTTCAACCCATTTATTGAAAATTTTAGGGTTACTCCATTATGGGTAAGGCTTCCAAATCTTCCCCTCCATTTTTGGATGCATTCCACCTTGAAAAATAGAGGAGACGCTCTGGGTAAATTTATTGCATTACCATCAAAGACCCATGTAGGCACACACTAAGAATTTTTGCAAGGATTCTTGTATAAATGGATATGAGTAATGGTCTACTTCAAGAAATTTATTTTAAAGTAGGAAAGGAAATCTGGAAACAACCATTAGACTTTGAAAAAATCTTTTGTTGTTGGAATGGGTTTCGAATAAGACATGTTTTTGAATGCAAGAACACAAAAAGGTATTTTGTGTGATCTTCATGGTTGAAATATGCTTGTCCTTAGCATCAACTAGTAGGACACTCTTTGGTTCCAAACCCATATGGTATAGAGAAAAGGGAAGAGATTTTGGAGGACAATAGGCAAGCTTTAGGGAATTGCATGTTTCGGTATCATAATTTGAGAAGATAGGAGATCAATCTGTAGAAAAAGTAAAGCATCATGAAGAGAGCATACAATAAGAGGAAGATCTCCCACAAGGATTTAGGGCTAATATTATAGCTAATACAAGAGATGAGATATTAAAAATCTTGGAATTGACCTATGCAAATTTAGAAGAATGTGCAAAGCTACAAGATGCTTTAGAACAAGATCCACTCTCTTCTAAAGAATATTTCAATTTAGAGGTAGGTAACAATGAGAGGGAGGTGGAGGAAGGGGAGTCTCTCCCCTCCCCAAAAAATAGTGAAGGGAAGATGGAAAAAAGTAGGCAAACTAAAAAATGTGTCTATAAAAATGACTTTAAGGACACATTACAAATAGAAAAGGGGATGTTGAGTAGTCTTCTAGGGAGGAAAGGGTCTATGTATGGAGTGTGGAGGCTTATGTTAACATTCAATTAGCTCTCTTTTATGCATTTTTTTAGCAATATGTATGTGGTTGAATATTGTATTGGGCATTCTTGTCTTTTATGGGTAGGGACCTCTATAGAACCCCCACTAATTTATCTATAAAAAAAAGTTTACTATATCCAACAAAGCTTCAAGTTGACAAAATGAAAAGAAAAAAGAAATTTACTATTAAAAATGTGGAGGCCCCTTAACCTCATTTTCTAAACTTTTTTCTAGCAAAATAAAATTATTGTGCTAATTTTATAAAATATGACTATATTCAAATAACTTTTAATTTAAAAAAAAACATATACTACACTAATTTTTTTACATTTCATTAGTTTCATTAGTTACCAAATATATCAAAGAGAGACCTCTTCAAACCTAGCCTTCATGTTGTTGATTTCTATTGATTTGCTTCTTTGAAATGATGGAAAAGCTAATTTTATCGTAAAGAATGGACAACTAGGATTTAAGAATAAGAATTTAGAAATCAACTCAAAAACCCTAGGTGTTGTCCTTGACAACCTTGAACTCTTTGAAAAACCCTTGCAGGAGACAAAACCTTGGTTGATAATTTGCTAATAATTTGATGAGAAATCACTGTGAAAATAGAAGAAAAGATGGGTGCTTATGATAAAGATCACTAAAACTAGGTACTGTGACTGATGATTTATTGAATTTAGTAATAATCCAGCTAAATTTTGATGAGAATTATGCTAGAATTACTGATAATAATTATTGTTGCTAAAAACCCTACTAGAGACTACAAAATGACTTTGCTACTGATATGGAACAATAACTATAGTTAAGACAATAAATCTACTATTGTTTTGCTTATGACATTTGGTGGAACAAACTGGTAATATAAAACAAAGGAATATGACACCTTTAAGCACAAACTACTATTATTATTGGTCCCACCTAGGCTTGGAATTTGATGGTTTGTAGATATTTTTTCAATTTTAAACGGTATTTTACAATTTTACAATTTATTAGACCATAAATTTGATTTGACAGTTTAAATAAGCATAAAAATTTATTAAAGAGAAATATAATATAGTATTCTCATTTATAATATATATAATTTTATAATATTTTGTTTTAGAAATATATATTATTTTAGAATATTTTCAAAGATAAATTAAATGATTTTTTCTTTTTAGAATTTTATCTTGAATATTTTTCAATTTAGAAACTTACTTTAAATTGTAACGATAAGTTTCATGCTTTGTATGGTTGTTTCTTATGGATTCCTGGGGCCTTGGCCCTTTGATGTTTTGTAATGCTCTTTTCTAAATTTCAATAAAGTTTTTACCAAAAAAAAAAAAATAGTAATGATAAGTTTAATATGTTTACTTTGTGTAAAAATAATTCTTGTTAGTGGTTATTCATTGGTTTTTATATATACCCAATACCAATACAAATTTACAAATTACAATTAAAGAGAGATAAAAAAGACTTGATTTACAATTACAAAGAGATCAAGAAGAGTTGATGTTGTGTAACTTGTAAGTAACACAATCATATTTTTATATTTTTAATGTTTTGATTAATATATCTCTAGTAATGAATCCCATTTTTATATCTGAGTTTGTAATGTTAAAATCAAAGCACCAACAAATTATTAAAAAATACATTTTAAATATAGCTTTAGATGTCCAAAAAAATCCCCACACTAGGCTCTCATAGGCAAAGATTTTTTTTATTAAATTTTTATTCAATAACCATATAATTTAAATTAGAGTTCACTAGAATCTACAATATTATGGAAATCCAATACCATCAACCTTTAGTTTGAAGATTTTTGTCTAATCACCTACATACTCTAACTAAAATTCTACTTTCCTATCCCAAATTTCTAGCCCTCAAAACAATTTTTGAATCCCAATTTATAAATACATCAGGTAGTTACAAAAACTACTTGCTTCAAATTTTGAATCAAACAAAAAAAACTCAAAAACCATGAGATCCCCCTTTCTATAGGGGTCATATTCTAATTCTATCCTACCTAGGTTAATGACAAAATCCAATGAAGCAAAGATGTCCCACCGCTTCAACTTCTTTGGAATTTCTTGTATCTAGATCTCAATTGACTCAACCGAAGTTCCAATTTTCTCCCATTCACCTGGATTTAATACAAGAAATTTGAAATTCCTTCAAAGCCTTTTACTTTGCAAAGCAAAATTTATTTTAGTATATTTTTATTTTAATATAATTGAAAAACAATTCTTGAATTCTCTTGTAGCTTCAACTCAACAATTAATGAAATTATTTAAAATTCACTTGACAATTTTTTTGACAATTTATATTTTTCTTATAACATCAATTGAAAAGTTGTTAAATGACAAAACCATCATAAAAATTTTATATGACATGCAGGGATGACGTGCACAGTGACCATCAAATTCCAGACCTGGGCCCACCTTCTGCTGATTATACTTGCTCTTCTTTCACTAATTTGTACTATTTTAAAATTTGATTAATCTTTGTTGGTCAGTGCACCTCTATTAATAGATTAAAGGATACGAGTTAAAAAAAGGCATGAATTTTTATGAATGGTTGTGATGCAGGGGCATCACCTTGAAGTATGTTTTAAGGTCATTTTGATGTGTTTTGATCTAATAAGGTCATTTATGACCATGTGGGATCATTTTGATCCATTTTTGGAGTGTTAATAGGGTCTTTGGTTAAAAAGTATAAAAAAATTATAAAAGTGGTCATGTTGCTCAAAAAAAGCACAGTTACAAATCAAAAATCAAGAAATAATTACATGCAAATCAAGAAACTGTTACTATATAGTTGGTTTTTGATTGGGAATGTATAAAACACCCTCAAAAACTTGAATGGGAGAGGAGAGACATTGTATTTTGAAGTTTGATGAATAAAAGCCTTGTTTTTCTGTGTATTCCAAGGTTGCAGGCATGTTCTTTCATTATGTACGGCCTATACGGTCTATATGGGGGTCTAAAACTGATTGGAATGTGTGGGCATGTGAATCTACTTCATTTTACTTTTTGTTGCACCAATTTTCATTGAGTTATCATAAAGTTATGATCATTTTACTAAGGGTAGGTTTGTGAGTTTGTTTTTCTGAAAGTTGCAGTCTGAAAAACATGCATGGTATAGCCTGGTATAGCCTCATATCAAGTAATATAATAGATGGATGGAAATATATTTGTTTCTAATTTACAATATTTTTTGTTTCATGTGATTTTATTATGTTTTGAGTGAGTTATGGCATTTTTACTGAGAGCAGTTCTGTAATAGTCCTAAGGTTTGCACAGGAATGGTCTTTTTTTGCCCTAGTCCGTACAAAGAAACCCTAGCCCATTTTGACATATGTTTAAAAAGGGTCAAAAGGGTGTCTAAAATAGGTTTTACATTTTCATTTGCAGGTGTTTCAAAAAATTTATGACCAAAAAGGTCTAAATTGTTGCCCCCATGTTTTAGTCTTTAAAAACAAGTTGCCAAGAATGAACAAGAATGCACATTTTCATCATTTGTATTGAAACCTTGTTTGGGATGTGTCAAGTTAGCCTTGTTCGAGTCCTTTCTCTACATCAGGTATAAATAGTGAAACTTTCCCTTTATCAAGTCTGGTTGGCCCTATACTAAGAATTGCACCTTTATACACAAGGATTGCAAACAAACCTGGAATTTGATGGTCACACCTACTTGTCATATAAAAATTTAATGATTGTTTGGTCATTTAACTACCTTTCAATTGACGTTTTAAGAAAAATATAAATTGTCAAAAAATGAAAAAAAATTATATTGAAAAAATGTAGGTTACAAAAAGGGAGCAGTCTAAAGATTGCGAAAAAGATCAGCAACCAACACCATAGTCACAAACAAAACTACAAACAACAAGACCTCTTCCTTTGGAGAAACTTCGTGGTGATCAGCTCAGATCAATTGGTTCAAGCGGTTCACTTTGACATTCACAACTATACTGAATTTTCCCTTAGCTAGAGAGGATTCTTAAAGCTGATCATTGACGCTATCATGGTAAAATAAAGAACAGTCAATGGACTACTAGAAACAGGCCATCTCACCAAACCAAGACAAAAATAGGCCATAAATCTAAAAACCAATAGCCTTGTATAGGAACAAGGTCTAATTAAGACCATGAAAGGGCACCAAGCTGGTCCACAAACCAACTTGCCCTACTTTTGAATTCTGAGAGAAATTTCAACCACCATAATATGCTTAGGACTTGACAATGACACTAGAGGAAGTAGCAGCAATTCTTTTTTATCAGCTCTTAATTGCAATTTATAGTCCTTCTTAATCTCTATAATTGTAATTTGTAAAGTTATCCTTATTTCATAAATAATAAACAATGAATAACAACTACAAGTATAGAAAAAGCAAAGATTTGTTTCTAAATTGATTTTTAAAATTTATTGAAGATAAACATTCTAATTTAATATATATTTCTACATTAATTTTAAAAAATGTTAAGATTTAAAATTGTAAAATAAAACATCATTTATATTTCTATAACAAAATATTATAAAATGATATATATTATAAATAAGTATATAAAATGATATATATTATAAATAAGTATATTATATTATATTCTGATAATAAAATTTTTAGGTTTAAGAATAATTTAAAGAGTCGTATATATATATATATATATATATATATATATATATATATATATATATATATATATATATATATATATATATATATATATATATATATATATATATGGTTATATAAAAATTTAGCAAGTCAAATTATAAGATCTAATAAATTTTATGGTTGTAAAATACACTCTATAATTGAAAAAAAGGGTCAAATAGACCATCAAATTCTAGGCCTGATTGCAAATTTGTAGTATTTAAGGCTCTATATATGGTGCACCTCCAAACATAGAAAAGCAGATTTTCACAAAAGATCATGAGTGTATAAAGGTGCAATTCTTAGTAATCGGGATAGTTGCTATGGTGGGGCGAATTCAAGTAGGTTTTAATTCTCTTCGATTTCCTTTCTATAGTTTGGGGTTCAAACAATAGCGGAGAACAGGAATAGGGACGACGGACAAGGGCGACGAACAGGGTTTTTTAAATGGTGAACAGGGTTTTCTTCTGGTTTTGCAGAGTACGGCAAACAGAGAAGGCAACTAGCAGTGTCGGGTTTCAAGTTTATGCTCCATTTTGAGGGTTTTGTCGGAGGAAACTGCGCAATCCGGGCTCTCTCTCGGCGGGTCCTGCTAGCCGATAGCTGGGGAATAGGTTAGCCCCACAACACTTGGTTTTCTCAAAGCTTCTGCAGTTATCTGTCTTTTATTTATTTTATCCTCTCTCATCGAGTATCTCAAAACAAAGCAAACCATGGTAAACAAAAGAAAACGGTTAAAAGACAACCTCCAGTTGGTCACACACGGTTATATGGCAGAGAAAACACAGTTTTCACCAAGGGACAAAAATTTGCAAACCCTTGGACCAATGAACCTTTCCACATTTCTTACAGAGGATACATGTGGCCCCCAAGTGCAGTTATCGGGGTCTGTGGTTAGGGTACTTTACCAGGAAGGGTTAAGCATCCCTTGGAACCAAACTCTACAGTTAACAAACGGACCTACTGATCCAAGCACTCTTGGTCAAAGTATAAAGGTGACAAGAGACCCTTTCTCGTTATTACACTCTCATGATAACACTGTCAAAACGGATGGAAAGTTAATATTTTTGAACGCAAAGCAATACAAGGGGATAATAAGACGCAGACAAATCCATAAACAGTGGCAAAAACATAGTAAAAAGCTTATTAAGATTTTACCCAAGACAGATGGAAACACTGCAAACATCGTGATCAAAATGAATCACCCAAAAGGAGAACCTATCAGAATAGTTGAAGACAGCAGGAAAGAGAGAGAATCTTATGCGTCACAAAGAACTTGAGGCAAACCGGGGTAAAATAGAAACTGTTCTAATAAGTAAAGACGGAGGGGAAGATGGATCACAAGACCATGTCAGACCGTACAGCCCTACGACTACACCGCTGATGTGGCCATTAGAACTGTACGTTAATGAGCTTATGAACTTGAAACAAAGGCTGGAGAAGATAGAAGAGAAAGGGCAACATGAAAGCACTAAAATTAAAGAAATTTTGGAAACCAGCTCGAACCTCAAAAGAGAAAACAAGCTGCTCAAAGAGCAAGTTTTAACTCTGCAAAACAACATGGTAAGGGGTCAGCAGGAGCTGGTCTCTCTATAACTAGAGTTAGAGAAAACAAAATCAGTAAAAGATATACTAGAAACAGTAATAAAAAGTGACATTTCACAGCTAGAAAAGATCCAAACAGCTCTGGCAAGCATGGAAATAAGAGAAAATAAGCTTAGAGATCAATTAGAAGAAGCAAAATCCTGGGCCCAGGTTGTTAGTGAACCAACTCATGAGCAAAAAGAAACCATCGAGAAACAAATCAAGAGGCATATAAAAGAAGAAAAAGACAAACAGGACAAGGAGGTTAATATTATCATCAAAGGTCTGAGGGATTTTGGCAAGAAAGAAAGAACTGACATCTTAGCAAGAGACTTTCTTAAAGAAGAATTGAAGTGGATGGGTGTTATCAAGCAAGCAAACAGGATTGGAAAGAAAATAGAAGAAGGAAGGAATAGGCATGTAAGAGTCATCTTGAGAAACATAGAGGATAAGAACACAATCCTAAAGAATAGGGGGCTACTCAGAGGCACTCACATTTTCCTCGATGAGGACTTAACATTTGCACAACAAGAAGAACGAAGAAAGGAGTGGGAAAAAGTGAAAAAAGCAAGGGAGGATGGAAAATGGGCATGGCTGAAAAATGGCAAAGCCCAAATTAGCGAGCGGTCTTTCCACAAAAAATAGGAATTCGGGGCCCCACGAGAGCCTCTGCACATGATAAGTTGGAATTGTAGAGGTTACCCTTGGAGAAGAGGACCAGGGTTGGGGCCCATAGCAGAAAGGAAAGACATTATTATTCTAACCGAAACACATGAACATGATGGATGCAAAGTCCCAGACTTTGTAGGGTACAAGAAAATCTCAGTGTGGAATGAAGGGACGAAAACAGGTAAAGGTCATGGGGGGCTCACCGTGCTAATAAAGGAAGTGTGGGTTGGAACAGTGAAAATAGAGAAAGAGGATCCCAATAAACAATACATTTGGTTGAAAATAACAGACAATAAGGACATAATCAGGTTGGTTGCTTGCTACTTTGCTCTGAAAGGGTCAAAGTTCTACAAAAAGAGAAAATTGGATAAGGAAGACCCGTATGCAGCGTTAAAGAAAGATATCTCTGTTTTTAGCACATCAGGGGAAATTATTTTAATAGGAGACTTCAATGCTAGAACAGCCAATAATCAATCTCTTCAAATGGGAGGAGAAGATAGAGGGGCTAGCAATCCCTTATGGCTAGAAGAGGGTGGGGACCAGCTTTGGGAAAGAATGTCACAAGATGGAAAAGGCAGTGTGACACACTTCGGTGCCGAACTTTTGGGTCTTTATAGTTTATATGACATGGTTATATGTAACGGTACAAGTTCTTGGCCAAGATCTGGGGGTATTACATGCAAAACCTACAATGGTCAAAGTGTGGTTGATTATGTCATCTGCTCTAAAAATTTGACTGCTAGGTTGCTGGAGTTTGTTATAGGGGATTGCCCTATGGAGATGAAGTCTGACCATATGCCCCTCTTGGTTAAGTTTGGCTTTCTCACAAACAAGCAAAGTGAAAGGCAAACTCAACACAAAGTTAGGACAGCTAATCCGCATGGTAAAATCATTTTGAATCAAAAAAACCAGGAACTTTTTTACTACTGCCCTTGGGCAGCACATTGAGATGACCAAAAACAATGTTGGGCTTAAGGAAAACAATATTACAAGGAAACACATTGACAGCAGTTTGTTGGTCCCTTTGATTCACAAGGCTCTAAATGTTTGCAAGAAATCCAGGCCTCGGAAAGGAGTCTCTAACACTTTCCCAGCTAACCCCTGGTATGATGAAGAGTGCAAAGCGGCAAAAAGATCCTATAAAGAGAGCGAGCCAAACAAAGAAAACAAGAAAAACTATAAGAAGTTGTTAAAAGCCAAGAAAGAAAATTTTGTTATCCTAAGAAGGAAGGAGCTAATAGCTTTAGGTAAGCACAATCCCAAAGGTTTTTGGAGGGAGCTGCAGCAAGAGAAGAAACATACAGAAAATAATATCACAGAAACTCAATGGTTAGAGTATGCAAAACTGCTTTATGAACGCAACCATGAGGAAGCCTTCCCTCCCAATGTTAGCACGTCAACCGAGCTCTTCTTGGAGGAGATCAAACAAGGTATAAAGAAATTAGCAAATGGTAAAGCATAGGACATTGATGGGCTGCAAGCTGAATTCTTAAAGTGGAGAGTTGAACACCTTACTCCACACATCAAAAGAATTTTTAATGAGGTCACGCAATGGGGATTGCCAGTGGAGTGGACGACTAGTGTTGTTATCCCTCTCTTCAAGAGTGGGGATATCAATAATCCCTCTAATTATCATACTATCATGGTCAACCCTCTTCTTAGAAAGTTTTTTGGGAGCTTGATTGAACGTAGAATCAGTAGTTGGGCAAAAAAAGAAGGGAAAAGAGCAAAGGGGCAGGCTGGCTTTAGACCAAGGCACTCTACCATTGACCACTGCATTACTCTTAGGCATTTGATTGAAAAATCTTGGAACACCCAAGGTGGGGAAGCTTATTGTTGTTTTGTGGATTTTAAAAAATCTTTTGACATGGTTCCCAAAGACAAACTTTGGAAAAGGATGGAAGAATTGGGGGTTCCTTATGAGTTTAGAGCAGCTGTTCACAAACTTTATGAGCATGTTAGAGAAAAAATCAGAACTAAAGAAGGCATGTCTGAATGCTTTGGCAGCAACATTAGGGTCAAGCAGGGGTGCCCTCTCTCCCCCACTTTGTTTGGTCTTTACATTGACAAACTTGAAGAATGGACAAATAAAACCGAAGGGGGTGGCATCCAATTGGCCAGTTTTGTGGTAAAGCTACTTTTATATGCGGATGATCTTATTCTTATAGCTAAAATAGCCCATGGTTTGAGGGGTCATTTGAAGGCTTTAGAGCTATTTTGCCAAGATGTCGGGATGCAAGTGAACATTAGTAAGACTAAAGTCATGATCTTCTCTCTAAAAAGGAAATAGCAGCAAACTAATTTTATGTTCGAAGGTAGCCCGCTGGAAATCGTCAAAAAATACAAGTATCTTGGCATTATTTTTCATAATAGGCTCAGTTGGAAAACTTGCAGGGCGAAAAGGATACAAGGAGGGTGGAGAGCTTCTTACCTTCTCTAGAACAGGTGTAGGAAAGCAGAACTTTGGGACTAGAAAACCAAGAAAACCCTTTTTGGATTGTTGGTCATGTCGGTTGTCCTCTACGGATGTGAGGTTTTGGGGAGCAGCATGTCTAATCACAGATGGAGACAGTTGGAAAGAATTCAAAAACATCTTATCACCAATAGTCTTAAAGTTAAAGCAACTGTTCCATATGAGATTCTCTTGGCAGAGGCCGGTACTTTCCCAATGGAAGCTGCTGCGATATCACGGTTACTAAGTTACCTAAAAAAGGTTAAAACATGGGGAATCACCGGTGGCCCAAAGTGGTGGTGAACGAGGTGTTAGATTAGAGGAAGAAGACGTGGATGAAGCAAAACATCAAGTGGTTGGGAAAATGGGACATTAAGTTGCATGAGTGTCCTAACACCAAAGAGGAAATAAAAAAGTTTGTGTTAGAAAAATTCAGGACTGCCATGTGGACAAATCAGATTGGGCGTAAAAAAATGCATTATATTAAAGAGTTCAATCCCACTTGGGAGCATGGGGATAAAACATACCTAAGTGCCGATCTTAAAGGTAGGGCTAGGCTCCTAGTGGCTCAATTGAGGACCGGTTCACACCATCTTAGGTGTGAAACTGGTAGATGGACGGTTCCCAAGGAAAGGTGGGAAGATAGGACTTGCATCTTCTGCAATGATAGAGTGGTTGAAACTGAACGACACTTCATTAGGGAGTGCGATGCGTACAAGGATATCCATATGCAGCAGGGTAACAGCGTGAATGTGGGCAGTCTTAGTGAATTATTTGAGGAAGAGAGGCTTCACAACACGGCCCGGTTGTTGGTAAAGATCCATAGGAGGCGGGATGACATCGAAAGGAACCTAAAGAAATCCTAGTGCTCTTGACGCTTGGTCCCATAGACTATTTGGTCTCGTGGACGTTATTAAAACTCATTCATTCATTCATTCAATTTCAGTCTTGACGCTTTATGTTACTGTATTATTACATATCCATCAATCATCACTTGTGATGAATCTGCTGCTTCGAGAGGGGACACCAAAAGAAGCTGGTATGAAAAGGAAAATAAAGAGATGTTGGGAGAAATGAAAGGACATTCACTTTCTTCTCATGATTTGTTGTCACAATCCAGTGAATTCATGCATAGACTTCATAACTCTACCAACCGAATGGGACAAAAAAAATATCAACCCAATTGGATGGTCATAGGTTCTTCGCAGACACAAGAAAATGGACCCACAAATTTTACACGCAACCTGAAATGATGACCTCCACTTTGCTTATCAACGATATTACTAACCGTGTCCTACGTGTATATGAATATCTCTCTAAACTTCAAATCACACCCAACTAAAAAGTAAAGACGAATAAATTTAAATTTTTAATTTTTAATACACTCAACTTCCTACTATTTACTTTATTCTTTAGAGCCAACCCCAACTCCTCGTAGTATTTTTTTTATTCTTTAGAGCCAACTCCAACTCCAACTCGAATTCCAACTCGTCTTGATATTTACTTTAGAGCCAAGTTGCCAACCCAACTCCTCCTAGTATTTACTTTAATATTTAATATCTAGAGCCAACCTAACTCCTACTTTAATATTTACAGTCCCGTGGGGATGAGAGCACTCATTTTTTTTGAAAAATAAAAATAAAAATTCTAAAAACTTATTTTCATTTGAAGATAATTTCTTTTTTGGTTCCATAGTTTTTGTGATTTTCTGATTTTTCAATTTCTTTTTTGATATTTAGTTTTTTTATTTTTTCCAATTTCTTTTTTAGTTTTTAGTTTTTATTTTTTCCAATTTCTTTTTGGGTTTTTATTTTTTATTTTTTCCAATTTCTTTTTTAGTTTTTATTTTTTATTTTTTCCAATTTCTTTTTTGGTTTTTATTTTTTATTTTTTCAAAAAAAATTTTCAAATAAACTATGGAAAAGAGAGATATCCCTCGGCATACTTTAGATATATTTATTTAAATATAAATATACTAGTAATATATTTATTTATCTTTTTTCAATCTTAAATATTTCATTATGAACTAATGTGAGCTATAATATTGATTATCTAATGAGGCCTTGAGATTAATATCCTAGGGCTTCTTAGCTTAAATATGACATCTTATCTCTTTAATTTAAATTGCATAATGAATAATGGTCAAAAGAGAAGGAGATAGTTTGAAAAAAAGGAAAAACTAATTTGAATTAGGAAGATAAGGCAACATGGGTGATCTCATCCAAAAGATAAGACTCCACATATACTCTACCTAGTCCAAAATAATAGATTGATTAAGAAAATAATATGTCAAATTATAAGCTAAAATAAACCAAATTTAACATCAAGACATCACATTTACAACAAAAGTCAAAATAAATACAAAACAAATTAAACTAGCAATTGGACCTATAGGCTCAATGGGCACGCTGATAATCTTTTACAACCTAACAACACACAAAGTTTTGTCTACTTGCAAGACACCTAATTTAATCTTGTTTTTGGAATTGTGCATGAAGCTCTCTCTTTGGTCCCATTAACTCAAAATGATCTAATGTGGAGCAACAAGGGTAAGTGGCATGAGCTTAAGGGTTCTATTAGCCACATGGCCAAACATGTGATTGTGGTCTCCCACTCTAATCTCTTCAACGTGCTAGTAGTGAGAAGACCACAAACACTATGTTAAATGTCAAGATTGTTGTTCAATGTTGACAAGCATTTTGCATTGTTTGACATATAGAACCATGACTGTCAAAATGGCTACATCAACAAATCAAATGGTGAGCAATGCGAATGTATGAAAGAAAGAAAGGAGGTGAGTCAACTATTTGTTTGCTTACATTGAGAGCAATGAAAGGAGATAGCTTGTGAGTGTCTATTGAGAGTTCCATTGGGAGGAATATGTATTAATTGACTTCCTTCTCATGTAAGGAGGCCAACACATTTATTGTGCATGTGGAGTGCGGATGACCCTATACTTTGATTGTTGCACTCGCCATTGCAGGGTACTCCAATTTTTGGATGAGATAAAGAGATTACAGAGGAGATTGGAGAGAAATTGTGTTTCAGTTATTTGGCAAGGCATCAATTTATAGTCCTCCAATTTAGAGGGTCAAAAAAACACAAAATCTACTTATACTACCTTTAAAACTGAAATCACATCCTAGAGTAGATCGAGGTTAAAACTAAAAAAAATCTCAAAATAATCAAAGAAAACTAGGCATGATCAATGAGATTGAGTGAAAAACTTATACAAGTTAAACAAAACATTTCAATCAACATCTAGATGTAGTTGAAATATATAATATAACATAAGTCAATTAAGATCCAAGTTTAATCAAATGTTTGAAAGAAATAAAACAAAGAAAAAATGGAACTAATCAAACTATAAATTGAATTACATACCAACTTGGTTTTGGGGAGAGATTATCTAAGGGAATAAAAGTGAAAAAACTCTATGATCACTATTCTTGTGAAACATTATAATGTGTATTGTATTTAAATTTTTATTGTGTATTATTCTTTTAAAATAATAAAAATCAAAACAAAACAAAAGAGATCCTTTGTACACCAACTCTAGTGATTAACATAGATTTAAAATATTAAACAATGTTACTAATATTATGCCCCAAAAAATTGAAGATAGGAAAATACCAATCAATATGATTTCATATTTGTAGTTTATAATTCATCTTTTTTGTAGAGACCTCATATTGTCCTTACTACTAAGGAGTGCGAGTAATGATCACGCCACTATTTCATAACCAAATGAGTAAGGTGGGGATTCATTCTAGGGAGCTTGGAGTGCATGTACAACATCCCACACAATATGTTTGACAAGAAATTTGAGGCACATTACCTTTGCTTTGGTAGACATTTCAATCCATATTCAAACATTATTGATTGATAATTAACTTTTTGGGAACAATGTACTTAATACAATTTTCACCACATCATTTGAAAGTTTTGTACAATGCAACTTTTCTGCGAGCACTCAAATATATGCACTAGCTTGGCAATAATGTGTTGGGAGATGCACAATGTGTCTAAAGGAGATGAGATTTGAGGAACAAATCTCAATCGGTGATGTCCTCCATGATAAAAATCTTGTGGCTCTTTACAATACTTTGTCACACTCTCTTCAAGGTTGGTTCATAGTAGTCGTTGAATTTTTGTAGGACCTAGAGCTTGTCATTTGATGCTCTTAGCCTGCATGAGTTTCTAGCTTGGGTCTCCCACTCAGAGCCCTCCCATTTAACAAACTAATTTTCTTTGTTATTTCTTAGATTTATATCCATGAAACATAAGTAAGATGACGTTAGAGCAATGAGAAAGGATGCCCACAAGAAGAGCATTGTGGAACATAACCTATCTTGTGGAAGTAAGTTTTGACTTAGATTTGACAAAAAATGAGGACACATCCTAGGGAACATAGAAATAATCACATACTCATCAATGGTTATTGATACAGTACTAGTACCTAGTACTTTGAATGGATATTTGTTTAATTTTTAAGAAAACCAACATATGTCTATACTCCACACTTTAACATAACTTTAAGCATGTAATTACTTATAGAGTGTAAACCAAGTAAAACATTCCATGACCATCAATCCATGATGAACATCTGGAATAAGAGCCTAACTCCTCTAATACAAATTTTGACAACAAAAATAAATTCAATCTTCTAAACACCACATTTAAGTCTTGGCTCCTTACCATAACCAATAAATCTTTGTTGGATGCAAGCAAAAATAAGGAAAGCTATTAAATGAAAATAGATAAAAATTAGAAAGATAGGAATTAGTTGCTAGACTCAAACTTAGTGAAAACTCAACAAACCAAGTTTTGACTTGGATTTGGCAAAAACTCCAGAAAGTTTTCAACAATATACTATAAAAAAATTATTTTTAGTATTTTTAATTTTAATGTTTTTTTTAAAGACTCGGCAAGTACTCACAAAGTCTCTCGTGACTATGGAACTTTGATGAACTAATCTGCAGTTCCCATATTGATTTGTTTAATCTAATTAGCAATAATGTATTTTCAAACTGCAAAAATTCAAAATATTAATTCTTCAAATTTAGGCCCTAAGCACATCAAGAAAGCAGTTCAACATATGTATTTGTGATGCAACGTGAGTCTTGGCATATCTAGGGGTATATGACACATCTTTCATCATGCCTTCTAAATCAACCCAACAGAGAAAGTTCTGTATAACTATTACAAACATCCATTGGTGCCACTTAGATTTCTTCAAACTCTACTAGCAGGTGTTTGCACATGTTTTTTCCCTTACATTTAGGAATGTCATCAGTAGGAGAAACCGTGGGAACCAAATAAATATTGATTGTCAAAGGGTCCAAATGCCTCCCACCAGCTAGAGCTAGAGAAGAATCATATATGGTTGAGCTTGTATATTAGCTCCTTCTCTCTGTACTACTTTTCTTCTGCTAAAATATGCAGCCCCAAGACAAGCTAGGGGTCTACTCCAAGCAAGGAACTAGAATCACAACCCTGGCAGACTTACTGGAAGCATTCGCCACTGGGAAACAAGAACGACTGAAGCCACTAACAACGACAGAAACCTCTTCTTGAAACCCCTTAAGCATAGGATGGGCATTTTTTGATAGAAGCAGGGCAGTCCGAAGGGATACTCTGCTTAACCCTAGAAGAATAGAGAGCATCCTTATGGGAAAGCAATCCAAGTCGAGAAGGTGAAAATGTTGCCTAAGCAAAACAAAAATTTGTTAAACAACACTGCAACTTCAAAACACACTTACCTGCAACAACAAGAGTATGGCCAGGTTAAAAATTATGTTGCATCTGATTTCAATTTGAATTGTATTTGTAATAGTTTGGGCGGTGGCAGAGGTAGCTTACAACAAACAGTTGTATGTATCAGATTTTATTTATGACAACTGTATGTATCTAACTTGATTTATGACGATGGTTAGAAAATCGCAGTGGATACAACTACATGGATATTGACGAGTCACGAGAAATATGATATTCTACACCGACATTATTTCAGTCACTGTTTAATGTCCCCAATTCGATTTTGATCACTATTCACTGATCCACATGATAAGAAGAGGTCGAGTGAAAGATCTGCCAAGTATGAAGCTTAGGAAATATCAGATCTCTTTACTCTCAAGTGGCCAAAAAAATCAATTTTCTGGGGTGTATTTGCTTCTATAAAATATCACGACTTCAAACTTCCACAAACTTCCACATTTATGATGTTTAGTGTGTGATCTTTTGGCATATCACGTTGTCACTTAAAAAATAGGGGACCAAAAAATGACGAGTGGAAAACAAAAACTGGCGTCAAACTTCACCATCTCATCTGTAACATTGTATACTTAGTCTTTTCTTGAATTTAAATCGTCCCCATGCAAGACTTGACTCATGAGCGCTCAACCTTGTTTCCTTGTATGCATGCATTAAATTTTTAAAAAATAATAATTAATTTTTTAACTTTATGTTCAATCAAATTTTATTTTTTTATTTTTGTATTATTCAAAAAGTCTTTTATTATTATTTTCCTTGACTATATTTTTAGATAAAATTAATAAAACATATTTATATTTATTTCATTTTATTTTGTTTTGTTTTTATAGTATAAATGAACTTAAACCTAATGATTTTTTTAAAAAAAAATTTAAGACATATATTTGATTTGAGAAAAATAAAATACAATTAGATATTTGTCGGATTCTTTTTGAATTTTTTAGTTAAAAGAACTATTTTTTTGTTTCTTATCATTTATGATATTGTTTGAAAAAAGCAATGGTCAAAATATATTTCATGGTAATCCTTTTAATCTAGACCATCCATCTATATATTTCATCTAGTGCTCCTCACTAAGGTAACGCTTATCAGCATAAAAATAATAAAATATACAATATCTCTGAAAGGTCAAGTATCATTATATATTGGAAGAAAACAACTAATATATTGTACTTTAAGTGGAGCCCTCTTCTCATTTGAACAGTTGCACAGTACTGATTATTTGATTGCTCTAAAATCTCCTCCAGCTAGCCTTTCACGTATCCTACGGAAACGAGAGTGTTTCAATAAATGAGAAGTCCGTCTGTCCTTTCCGGCCAAAAAATCAAACAGGTGTCGAGTTCGAGTCCGTTTGACATCTTTCCAGTTGGTCAGCCCACGCTTCTACAAATGCTTTTTAACGTGGAATGTTTTTATATTCGAAAATAGGGCTGGTTTATTTGTTTGTGGTAGGGACTGGGTTATCTGGAAACCATCAGCATTTTTTATGCATTACACCCTACTTTGCATCAATAAAACTGGCACTCTGGCAAACTTGGGATTCATGGACTAGAACACTACCCCTCGCGAAATAGACATAACAATAAGTATCCAAAGAAACGAGGAAGGCACGGCTAGTATCTTAACAGAGGAAGAAAGAACCATTGGGGGTGAGGTGGACATAGGGTGAAACAAATGGACCCCAAACAAGCATGATAATCCCATACTGTATGCTACACGCTTTGGAGAACTTTGTAACCACTTTTTTTCACAGCAGAGGCCTTAGAAGCCCTATTGCTAAATTCGTAAAAGCAAGGACCCACTCAAGCCAAGCTAGAAGATTCAAGAGAAAATCTGACCAATATAAGAGGATTTTGCAGTGCAGGCAGGTCAAGATAGCAAGGAAGTTAAAATGGTTAGGAAGGAAAAACAAATTCATAGTTCTAGATATTATAAAAAATATAGTAAAAAACGACATAGTCTACGAGAACATGTAAGAGTTTTAGAGCTATTCTATCAAGAGGTGGGAATGCAAGTGAACATTGACAAAACCAAAGCATGATCTTTATCTTGAGAAGAAAAAAAAAACAAATAAACTTTGAGTTTGAAGGAAGCCCCTTGCAAGTGGTAAACAAATACAAGTAATCTTAGTTGGGAGGCTTGTAGAGCGAAAATGATACAAGGGGATGGAAAGCCTTGTACGGATTGGAAAACAAAGATGACTTGTTACACTGATGGTGTTTGTGGTTGCAAAGTTTGGGGCAACAACACATTAGTGGCAAAATGGAGGGAAATGGAAAGAATATAAAAGCATTTAATTACAAGCAGATTCAAAATAAAAACCATGGTTCCATATGAGATCATCTTAGCTGAGGTTGGAGCCTTCCTAGTTGAGGTGTGGTGTTGATTCAACTATTAGGATACTTGAAGATAATAGAGAACATGGAGGGATACCAATGGCCCAAAATAGCAGTGGAGGAAAAGATAAAAAAGGACGAATTTGTGGATGAAGCCAAATACCAAGTGGCTGAGTAAATAGGTTATTAGCATGCAAGAGTACCCAAACACCAATGTGGAAATCAAAAGGTATGTGAGAGAAAGTTAAAGCTACCATGTGGACAAAATAACTCGAATGAGAAAGAGAATATCATGTCAAGAAATTCAATCCCACATGTGACCACGTACAATTTAACACTATGTAAGAGTGGAAATAAAATGGAAAGCTAAAATGCTAATAGCCCAGCTAATGTGGAAATTTAAGCAACTGCATAATGAAAAATATGTCATGTGACTGAATATATTTCCTCCCCTCTTTGTTTTCATTTTCCTCCAAATCTTATCTCCTAAATTCTCTATATTAATAAACAATTCTTTATTAATAATTTGTTATTTAATTTATATAGTAAAAACTACAATTTAAGATAATTGCTAATAATAAGCAGAAAAATAAAATATTATGGGATCACTAGCTCCACAAATATCTCCTTATAGGCAAAATAAGCTAAGTAGTCTCACTCCCATGGGATCCTACCCTCAGTGTACTAATTCTTTATTATTATGAGTGGTTTTAATTTACTTGGAAATTTAGATTTCACTATAAATGATGGATTGGATTACTCCATCTATATTTTTTTTTTAATTTTTGATCTATAGGTTATTTTTAGATGAATTTTAAAAAAAAATTCAAAAGTTTTAGTCATCTATAGTTATTACCATAAATATTTTGTAATAAAGAAATTATATATATATATATAGGTCTTATGCTCTGCTACACAATCCAATGAGAGCAATTAGCAGCATGAAACTATACAACTAACACATATTATTTAATGCTCAAGTGGTGGTCGTGTGTGGCAACTAGTAATTCTTCATTATAACTGTATAAGTGGCTATGTCTATGAATGGCAAATAATTATTAGTCGATAGTTAGCCGATAGGCTTATAGTGGGAGCTTTTGCTACCCAGAAATCGTCGGATCCCGGAAACTGTCGGACACCAGGAAATCGTCCGACACTGGTGTGAGAATTGCTTCCGCCAGAATTCAGCCAGCCGGAATTAAGATAATCTGGCACGGAAGTCAGATCACCGTTTTTGCAGTGAAATTGGCGCGGCTTATCTGAATTATCGGTTGTTCTTAATCTACACAAACCGAGGGCTTGCCTTAAGTAGAAGTGAGCATTTACCGTGGACATGATTGCAAATCATAAGGAAGCAAATGTTCATGGGCTAGTTGTTGCGGTTGTTTATGCAGAGGGCTACCGAGCTAAACAACCCAGAAAATTATTTTATACGGCCATCTTGGCATTCCATGCAACCACAAGTTTCTTCTAGGCATTCGGTCAAAACAGTTCGCGTGCCTTGTCTCTTCTCCACTTCCCATATATATATATATGCCTTTCCAAAGCTCTCTTTCCGCACAGACAGAAAGGATGCTAGCAAAATTTGCAGAGTCTAGTTGTACGTCTGCCTTTTGCATTGCTTGAAAGAATACAAAAGCCTTTTCAACAAATCCGTTTTGTGCATATCCTACAAATATAGCAATTTTTCCCATTCTTCTTCTTCCTAATGTCTAGCTATCACTCCAATTCACCAAATTAGTATGTTATGATTAGGAATTATCCAACAAAAAAAATTCCTTTCTATAGTCAGAGAGTAGTCGACTTTACTCCAACTAAGCTTCTTTAATTGTTATCAAGTTTGCAGGAAACTAATAGTTTAAACCATCATAAATAACCCTCCTTGGTAAGGTTTCCTTTCTGAAAACATTCTATAATCTGAGGCGATGAATTCCATAACATTTTTTTAGTATATTGTTCATTGTTTGAACTCTTTGACATTATCGTTTTAAAATCTCTTCTTTAAACGTCCTATCTTATAAGATTATTTGACTCTTATGAATATATCTGCTAACTTTCCTACTCAGAAGAACAAAACCTTAGCTTAGTTTTCTTTAGTCCTCGAATTACAATTGATTTCATATTTAATATAAGAAAGTCTCATATGCATAGAATGGCATACTTCCTATATGATAGAAAAGACATTCAATCACTTTAGAGCTTATGAATGATACATAATGTGAGGTATTGCCTGAGTCTAACTAAATGTATATTTCTTTTAATCAAGAATATGTTCCTAGAGTTCTTGTGGTTTTATTTTATGGGATGCCCTTATACAAAGATTATTTAAGGGGAATTACAGTGACGTCAATATCAACACAATATCCCAATTAGGGTCCTCATGAATAACTATATGGAAGACAAGATGCTCAAATTTCTTGACTATCATAGATGTTGCAAGCACATTATTTGAGAACACGCATAAAAATACAGAATGTGAAAATTAGGGATTGCATCTTCTAGGAAAAACAATTTACAACAGATTAATCGAAAGCACAAATTTGTTAACTAGAGATTAAAAATGCTTCAATTCTTCCATCTTATATAGAGTAAAATATTCACAATATTATAGGATGAATTAAATATTTGGGTTTCCACCTTCTTGGGAATGTTAACTTAAAACCTAAAATGCCTAAGAATTGAAATTTAAAATGCTCAGCAAATAGGATCCAGGAATTGACCATGCATATTCTCAATTATGAGTAGGGCGCTTTCAACGTTCTGCCATGGATAAGTTGGACAACTTTCATCACATTTCACTCAGGATGTGGATCATTATCTCTAAATTAATTTAGGAGAAAGTGTGCAAATCATACTTTATACTCCCAAACGTTGTGGCCTAGCCTTACACACCATGAACATAATCCAAGAGAAATAAAAGGGGGTACTGCAACAATAACAAGAGAAACAATAATGGAATTCATCACTGATGAAATTGAGTCAAAATGACAGCATTTGAGAGCTCTTGTGCTTGAAAGCAATATAGCTTTGAGAAAAGGAAAAATATACTGTAATGGTATTGAGAGGAATGTTGAGCACAGATAGAGGGAGGAGACGAAGTACTTGGTGTAATGTGCCATCCATGTGGTAGCAGGAATGATTTAAAAATTTGTCTTTTTCCTACATGCCATCTAGATGTCACATTATTCCTTTATTTAATGTTTGTAAATTCAATACCATGCATTCCATCTGGCCTTCTCTGCCATTAGCCAATAGGCTTCTTAGTGGGAAATTTTGCTCCAAGAAAATCGTCATCCTGCCTGCCTGCTAGCGCCAGAAAATTTTACCATTTCTTTTCTTTTTGTCATTTCTTTGCTGCTTTATTGCCATCCTACTAGTGCCAGAAAAGTCTATCGTTTTGAAATTCTAACTGGTTGTGTTGGCTACATGTGAAGCCAAGTCAGGAAATAATAGCTGGAGAATACTGCACTTTCCTTTCTTCATGTAACAATTGCAGATTCCTTTCTTGTATGTAACGTAGCTTCTTGGTGAAATGTCGGTCTCTCCCATGGTGCATGCCATGCCAATGGCATCTGCTTTGTAAGAAGGAAATACATGAAGTTTGTAATTGTATTTGGATTGTGAGTTGCTGGATGTATATGTTAAAACCAGAGAATTAATAAAAAGGAGATTCCCCTATTGATAGTGGATGTAGCCAGATATCCTGGTAAACCACTTTGAACTTCTATGTGTTTTTATCTCCATGTGGTGTGCCTTAGTTCTGTTCTATTTTTCATTGTATACATCTTTCTTTGTTCTGTTTTTGTTCAACAATTGGTATCAGAGCTCTGGTTTGGAAGCTCTGTCTTGAAGCTCATTTGTGAAGCTGACTAAACTTGATGAAGTTTTTCAAAAGCATCGACAATGCAGACAAATGGAAGATAGAGAAGTTTGTGGGGCAGAACTTCAGCTTGTGGAAAGTTCAGATGGAGTCACTGCTAATCAAGCAAGACCTCTCACTCGCATTGCTGGGGAAAACAAAAGGAAAAGGTTCAATGTCGGATGAAGATTGGGAGAAAATGGATATGAAATCCAGGGCAACTATTTTTCTTTCACTATCTAGCAACGTGTTATTTAATGTTTCAGCTGAGAAGACAACGCAAGAGCTGTGGGATAAACTTTCTTCAATGTACGAGATGGCATCAACATTGAATAAGGTATTTACTATGAAAAAGTTATATAACTTGAAAATGAGAGAAGGCGAGATTATGTCAAACCACCTGAATGAATTTAATACCTTAGTTACCCAATTGACTTCGGTGGGTATAAAGTTAGATGATGAAATTAAGGCAATTTTGTTGTTGTGTTCCTTACCAAATAGCTAGGAAGGTGTTGTGATGGTTGTGAGCACTTCGGTAGCAGCCAAAAGTAAATTAGTTTTTGATGACCTAGAAGCCACACTTCTTAGTGAAGATATGAGGAGAAAAAATTAGGAACCCTCTTTTGGTGACGCTTTAACAGCTGTAAGTACAGGAAATAGGGGAAGAAGTCAAGAAAGAGGTAGAAATAATAACTGAAGAAGATCTAAATCTGCTCCACGATCCAAGTCCAGGGGCAGAAATGGTGCTTGTTGGTTTTGTGGAAAACCTGGTCACACAAAGAAAAATTGTTGGAACTTCAAGAAGGTCCAAGACAAAGTGAGTAATAACAATGAAGTAAACACTACATGTGATGGTGTTTTGGTCTTATCAGCTAGTAACACAAATGCAGATTCGTGGGTCCTCAATTCTAGTGCCTCCTTCTATACTACTTCATGTCGGGAGGCTTTCACAAATTTCTAAGAAGGTACATTCGATAAGGTTTTTCTTAGTGATAATAAGGAATGTGAAATTCTAGGTAAGGGTGATGTTACATTGCATTTGAAAAATATAGATAAATGGATCTTGAAGGATGCGAGTTATGTTCCTTTGTTGAAACGAAATTTAATAGCTGTTAGCCAGCTTATTGCTCGTGGGTGTAATGTTAACTTTTCTCGAAAGTAACCAAAGGGGTTTTAGTGCTTGCAAAGGGAAAGAAGTTGAGTAATCTTTATATTTTAGAATGCTATGGTGAAGTGGGAGTTGCCTTGCTGGCTATGGACAGTGGCTCAGAAATTTGGCATAAGAGGCTCGGACATATGAGCCAAAAAAGACTTCAAGTTATGTTTTAACAGAATCAGCTACCAGGCCTCACATCAGTTGATTTGGAGTCATGTGAACATTGCCTTTACAACAAACAGACTTGGACCAGCTTCTTGAGAACGGGGCATGATAAGAAAACTACTCCATTCCAGAGCTTGTTCATTCTGATGTTTTTGGCCCCACTGAGGTAACTTCTTTCAGAGGTGCTAATTATTTTTTTACCTTCCTTGATGACTGCACTCGTAAAGTTTGGATTTATATGTTGAATAGAAAATTAGAGGTATTTTCAAAATTTAAGACATTTAAGGTTGCTGTTAAAAATCAAAAATTAAATGTTTACTAACAGATAATGGTGGAGAATTTTGCTCTTCGAAGTTTGACACATTTTGTGCAGATCATGGTATTTGTCGGATAAAGGTAGTTCCTTATACCCCTCAGGAGAATGGTGCAGCTGAGAGGTTAAATAGAACGATTCTTGAGAGAGCTCGGTGTATGCTCTCAAATGCCAGATTGGGAAAAGAGTTTTAGGAAGAGGCATGTAATACTGCAGTTTATTTAATTAATCATACTCCTTCATCTTGTTTAGACTTTGACATTCCAGAGGAAAGATGACTCAGAAAAAGAATTTCTTATAATCACATTCGTGTGTTTGGCTGTAAAGCTTTTGTACACATTCTGAAAGAGCAGAGAACTAAATTAGATGTAAAATCTAAACGATGTATTTTTCTTGGTTATGGTGAAAATCAATTTGGGTTTAGGTTTTGGGATCCCACTGACAAGAAGGTTATTCACAGTCGAGATGTTGTCTTTAATGAGAAATTTTCTAGCTTTGCAGAAACAGAGCATCTCATCAACTGCATAGATAGATGTTGATTTGTTTGATAATGGCTTAGTTAGGCAAACCTCTGTTTCTTTTTCTTAGCCTTTAATAACTTCTACTCAGCCATCAAATACCGCCTCTCTGCCTTCTAATATTGGTGCCCTTGTTTATACTGGCACACAGTCTACCCCTATTGTTTGTTCACAGCCACCTCATAATCCT
The DNA here is from genome assembly GCA_027924645.1 of Cunninghamia lanceolata. Classification (NCBI taxonomy): domain Eukaryota; kingdom Viridiplantae; phylum Streptophyta; class Pinopsida; order Cupressales; family Cupressaceae; genus Cunninghamia; species Cunninghamia lanceolata. Next base: position 512,978 of record BSBN01000286.1, on the reverse strand, counting down.
ACGTTGCCTCTACAAACACAGTCTCTTGCAGCTCCTACGCATCATGCAGTAAGTGGAGAGCAGCCTTCATTAATTGGTCACCGTTCCTCAATTTTAACGCAGTCTACCTCACTGCCTTTACACATGTCATCGCAACCTCCATTATTTGATACGTTGCCTCCTCTTGAGTAGCATTTAAATTCAGGCGTGCCTCATACTTTAGTGCAACCATCTACCGCTGATGCACCTTCATTTCCTTGCAGCACCTCCCAATGCTCAACGTGGTTCTCCCAATGTTCAACGTAGCCTTCTCAAAGGTCTACGCAGCCTATTGAAAGTCTATGGTCAACGTTGCCTCTTCAACCTCAAGCGCAGCCTCTACGACCTAATGCCCATCAATCAAATATCGGTCTATAATCTTTATTTGGTCCATCGCAGCCACATCAACCTTCATTACAACAATAGTTGAGGCAAAATGTTGGAGAATATATCCAACAACAGGGCAGTGTGCAGACACAGACAAGTCTGCAACAAGAATGCACATTTTCATCATTTGTATTGAAACCTTGTTTGGGATGTGTCAAGTTAGCCTTGTTTGAGTCCTTTCTCTGCATCAGGTATAAATAGTGAAACTTTCCCTTTATCAAGTCTGGTTGGCCCTATACTAAGAATTGCACCTTTATACACAAGGATTGCAAACAAACCTAGAATTTGACGGTCACACCTGCCTGTCATATAAAAATTTAATGACTGTTTGGTCATTTAACTACCTTTTAATTGATGTTTTAAGAAAAATATAGATTGTCAAAAAATAAATAAAAAATATATTGAAAAAATGTAGGTTACAAAAAAGGAGCAGTCTAAAGATTGTGAAAAAGAGCAGCAACCAACACCATAGTCACAAACAAAACTACAAACAACAAGACCTCTTCCTTTGGAGAAACTTCATGGTGATCAGCTTAGATCAATTGGTTCAAGCGGTTCACTTTGACATTCACAACTGTACTTAATCTTCCCTTAGCTAGAGAGGATTCTTAAAGTTGATCATTAACGCTATCATGGTAAAATAAAGAACAGTCAATGGACTACCAGAAACATGCCATCTCACCAAACCAAGACAAAAATAGGCCATAAATCTAAAAACCAGTAGCCTTGTATAGGAACAAGGTCTAATTAAGACCATGAAAGAGCACCAAGCTGCTCCACAAACCAACTTGCCCTACTTTTGAATTCTGAGAGAACTTTCAACCACCACAATATGCTTAGGACTTGACAATGACACTAGAGGAAGTAGCAACAATTCTTTTTTATCAGCTCTTAATTACAATTTATAGCCCTTCTTAATCTCTATAATTGTAATTTATAAAGTTATCCTTATTCCATATATAATAAACAATGAATAACAACTACAAGTATAGAAAAAGCAAAGATTTGTTTCTAAATTGATTTTTAAAATTTATTGAAGATAAACATTCTAATTTAATATATATTTCTACATTAATTTTAAAAAATGTTAAGATTTAAAATTGTAAAATAAAACATCATTTATATTTCTATAACAAAATATTATAAAATGATATATATATATTATAAATAAGTATATTATATTATATTTCTGATAATAAAATTTTAAGGTTTAAGAATAATTTAAAGAGTCATATATATATGGTTATATAAAAATTTAGCAAGTCAAATTATAAGGTCTAATAAATTTTATGGTTGTAAAATACACTCTATAATTGAAAAAAAGGGGTCAAATAGACCATCAAATTCCAGGCCTGATTGCAAATTTGCAGCATTTAAGGCTCTATCCAAACATAGAAAAGCAGATTTTCACAAAAGATCATGAGTGTATAAAGGTGCAATTCTTAGTAATCGAGATAGTTGCTATGGCGGGGCGAATTCAAGTAGGTTTTAATTTCAGTCTTGACGCTTTATGTTACTGTATTATTACATATCCATCAATCTTCACTTGTGACCAATCTGTTGCTTCGAGAGGGGATGCCAAAAGAAGCTGGTATGAAAAGGAAAATAAAGAGACGTTGGGAGAAATGAAGGACATTCACTTTCTTCTTATGATTTGTTGTCGTAATCCAGTGAATTTATGCATAGACTTCATAACTCTACCTACCCAATGGGACAAAAAAAATATCAACCCAATTGGATGGTCATAGGTTCTTCGCAAACACAAGAAAATGGACCCACAAATTTTACACGCAACCTGCACTGATGACCTCCACTTTGCCAATCGACGATATTACCAACCATGTCATACGTGTTGGGCACGTGGACTGTTGAAACCCAATTGTAACGGCCAACTTTGTCATGCCCACATTTCCCATGCGATCACAACATGCATCACACGTGTCATGTCCACATGTGTCATGTGGTCATGACATGAAATATCAAAAATTGTCCCATGCTTCCCTAGAAACCCCCTCGCACGCATAAGCGTGCTCGGTGGCATACCCTTAAGGCATAAACAATAAAGTTGTCAGCGGGGTAATACACACACGTGCGCATACCCAAACGCAAGAAGGCCAACAAGGGGGTCTTCACGATGTAGTTAACGTCGCTACAAGGGTTGAACTTACTAAGCTTCTAAACCCTAGATTCTGGAAGAATCCGGCAGCATAACGCCTCACGGGCGTGAGTGGGATTTATTATTCTAACACTAATTTTGAATCACGTGGTTTTCTGATTTAGGTTGATCTCACTAATTATATTGGTACAACAGTTGATTAAGTTGATTGATCATTTTTCAACAAAGCACGATCATCTGTTCTCCTTCACATTTTCTGAAATTTAATATTAATTTCTCCTCCTTCTTATCTTAGCATTTTCAACAAAGCCTGTTCATTTGCCCTTTCTTTTGTTTCTCTGAAATTTAATTTTGATTGTATTTCTATCACATTCTCTTTCCCGTTTTGTAAGGTTTCTTTATGTTTATCCTGCTTTTCTTCACGTTTCCTATCAATCAGAGTTATCACTGCATCCTTTACATTATTCCTAATTTCTTGGTAAACCAGATCAGTTCTCTATCAATCAGAGTTATCACTGCATCTTTTACATTGTTCCTAATCAAGATTAATGGAGAATTAAATCTTACTTAGTTCTCTTAGCCCATTTCAGAAATGCCACGCATTTTCTCCTCTTTGTTTTCACTTTTATCTTTCTTTCTCTTTGTCTCTCTTTTTCTTAATTGGACATCTTCTCAAACTGACATTTTCTCAATCTTCAGGTTTAGTTTTCAACAGACTCATATGAAATGTATATGATGGCTTATTTGCATTTATATAGATACGCATCCTGTACTCCTTTATTCCTTGTAACCGTTCTACTGCATACTGCCATTCCTACCTTGTAACTGTTAGTTCTGGGTTGTTCATTCCAGATGTAAGATGTTTGGTAGGAGGTTTGAGATAGGAGTCTTTTAGGATGCAAGGTATTTTTGTTGTTGTTCTACGTTGATACATAGAGATGTATGAAAACACAGAGAGAGATGTATTATCTAAATAAATGAATGCCCTTCGTTGTGGATGTAGCCATGAAATGGTGAACCACGTTAAACTCCTTTGTCTTCTGTATGTGTGTTGTTTTATAATCTTTTCTTTCTGAGTATTCATTTGATTTGTTGTTGCTCTGCTTTGGTTCTGTTGCTTCAATTCTTGCATTTACAATTGGTATCAGAGATCTGTGTGAAGCTCGGTCCAGGAGATAGCCTGTGAAGTTTTTTTTGGAACCTGTATAGCAATCAAAATGGATGGTACAGAAAAATGGAAAATACAAAAATTTACAGGTCAAAACTTTGGTCTCTGGAAAGTGCATATGGAGTCTCTTCTTATCAAACAGGCCTTGTCACTCGCCTTACTGGGGAAAGCCAAAGGACAAGGTTCTATGAAAGCGAAGGCAACTATATTTCTCTCATTGTCTAGCAATGTATTATTTAATGTCTCAACTAAGAGTACTACAAAAGCGCTTTGGGAAAAGCTCTCCAACATGTATGCGATTACTTCAACTTCGAATAAGGTATTTATTATGAAGAAATTATATAACCTAAAAATGAAAGAAGGTGGGGTTATGTCCAATCATCTGAATGAATTTAACACCTTAGTTACTCAATTAACTTCGGTGGGTATAAAGTTAGATCCTGAGATTAAAACAATTTTGCTGTTGTGTTCCTTACCTAATAGCTAGGAAGGTGTTGTGATGGTTGTGAGCACTTCTGTAGCAGCCAAGAGTACATTAGTTTTTGATGAAGTTGCAGCTACTCTTCTCAGCGAAGACATGAGAAGAAAACATCAGGAACCCTCATCCGGCGATGCTCTAACAGCTGTAAGTATAAGCAATAGGGGAAGAAGCCAAGACAGAGGTAGATACAACAACCGGAGATCATAATCTGGTCTGCGATCGAAGTCTAGGGGCAGAACCAGTGCGTGTTAGTTTTGTGGAAAACCCAGACACAATAAGAAAAACTGCTGGAACTACAAGAAAGCTCAAGGAAAAGTGAGCACAAATAATCAAGCAAACACTGCATGTGATGGTGTTTTGGTCCTATCAGCTAGTGACACAAATGCAGATTCATGGGTCCTTGATTCCGGTGCTTCTTTTCATGCCACTTCATGCCGTCAAGCTTTCACAAATTTCATGAAGGCACATTCAGTAAGGTGTTTCTTGGTGACAATAAAGAATGATATTTTAGGAAAAGGTGATAGAATATTGAATCTGAAAAATGGAGACAAATTAACTTTGACGGATGTTAGATATGTACCCATGTTAAAAAGGAATTTAATTTATGTTAGTTAGCTTATAGGCAATGGATGCAATGTTAAATTTTCTCTTGATTCATGGAAAATTACAAAGGGGCTTTTAGTAATGGCAAGAGGAAAGAAGCAAGGTAATCTCTATATTCTGGACTATTTTGGTGAAGTGGGAGCTGCCTTACCGGCTATGGACAATGGGTCTGAAATATGGCACAAAAGGCTCGGTCATATGAGCCAAAAAGGTCTTCAAGTTATGCTTCAGCGCAATCAGCTTCCAAGCCTCACCTCTGTTGATTTAGAATTATGTGAACATTGCCTTTATGGCAAACAGTGCTAGACCAGTTTCTTGAGAACGGGGCATGACAAGAAAACTACTCCGTTGGAACTTGTTCATTCCAACGTTTTCGGTCTGACTCAGGTAACTTCTTTTGGTGGAACAAATTATTTTGTAACCTTTCTAGATGACTGTACTCGAAAAATCCGGATTTATATGTTGAATCAAAAATCTGAGGTATTTTCAAAATTCAAGATTTTTAAGGTTATTATTGAAAATCAGATTGGGCATAAAATTAAATGCCTACTAACAGACAATGGTGAAGAATATTGCTCTTCAGAGTTTGATTCATTTTGTGCAGACCATGGTATTCAACGAATAAAGACTGTCCCTTATACACCTCAGGAGAACAGTGCAGCTGAGAGGCTCAATCACACGATACTTGAGAGAGCTAGATGCATGCTCTCCAATGCCGGATTGGGAAAATAGTTTTGGGCAAAGGCATGTAATACTGCTGTGTATCTCATCAATTGAGCTCCATCATCTAGGCTGGATTTTGACATAACTGAGGAGACATGGCTTGGAAAATGAATTTCCTATCATCATTTGCGGGTGTTTGGCTGTGCAGCTTTTGTTCACATTCTGAAAGAGCAGAGAACTAAGTTAGATTTCAAGTCAAAAAGGTGTGTTTTTTGGGCTATGGTGAAGATCAATTTGGCTTTCGTCTTTGGGATCCCGTTGAAAAGACTATAATCCGTAGCCGCGATGATGTGTTTAATGAGAAGCATTTTCCAAGTTTGCAACCTTGCAATTCATCTCCGACAGAGTATGTTGATGTGGATTTGTTTGATAATGGTAAGATAAAGCAACCTACCATTACATTTTCTCAGCCACTTGTTACATCTATACATTCTTACATCAGAGGAGCTCCTATTTCTACAACTACTTTACCTTCAGTTGGATGCATATTTCCACCACAGCCTTCAATCAGTTGGATGCCTTCCATTGTTTCCACGCAGCCAGTGGACTGTTCAACGCTGCCAAACCAAAGTCAAACGCAGGAAATTGTGGTTTGCACACAGCCTTTAAGTGGTTCCTTAAATCCCACTTTGCCTTTGTTAAGTCATATGCAGCTCATTCAGTGTTCAATGCTGCCATCTAACACTCTAACGCTGCCCTCCCAAAGCAATACGCTACCTTTTGACTCCCCAACGTAGCACTTGTTTGGTCAACCGCTGCATGTCTTATGTCCAGCATAGCCATCAATTAGTCATTCACTGCCATCTACAACTTCAATGCAGCCTTCCATCCCATGCTCTATGCTGCCTTCATCAAGTGCTACGCTACCTTCATCAGGCACTTCGATATCTTCACAAAGATTTACGCTGCCTTCACCAGCTCCTACAGTCCATTTGTTGCCTCTTGACTGCTCAACGCAGCCTTTAAACCTCTCATCACTACCTTCATAGGATACTACGTAGCCTTTAACAAATGCACAGTCTTCATTTAGTCAAACACAGATAGGAGACATGTTGCAGGACAGTGTGACTGGGCAGAGCACTCTAGGTGCACAAATACAGAGACGGGAGTTTTCCTCAAGGTCCTCTACAATCAGAGGTTGATGATGTTGAAAACTTACTCCAGAGACTAAATCTGGACTCAAATATACAGCCAGAGCAAGGTCTGACATTGAGGAGGTCTACCCATGAGAAGCGGAGACCTGCGAAATACGATGATTATGAGTTATTGCTCTCTGATTATGCAGAACTGGCAACACATAAAAAATCCTGCAAGCATGAAAATGCACACAATTGGATGGTAGCCATGAACGAAGAAATGGAGTCATTGACAATCAATAACACCTGTGATTTGGTTCATCTTCTGCCAAATTGAAAGCCTCTCAAGAACAAATGGGTTTATCGTTTGAAAGACGAAGACGGAGGGAGTAAAAGATACAGGGCCAGATTAGTTGTCAAGGGGTTTGATCAACAAAAAGGTATTGATTTTACTAAAAAAAATTCTCCAGTTGTCAGAATGGACACAATCCATGCTGTGTTGGGTTTGGTTGCTGTTTGGGATTTAGAACTTGAGCAACTTGATGTGAAAACAACATTTCTACATGGAGACATTGATGAGGATTTATACATGGAGCAGCCTGAAAGCTTTGCTCAACCAGGTAAGGAGCATTTATTTTGCAAGTTGAAGCGGAGTTTGTATGGGCTGAAGCAAGCTCCAAGACAATGGTATTTAAAATTTGACCGCTTCATGACTAATAACAACTTTATTCAGTGTGAATCAGATCCTTGTGTTTACCACAAGAAGGTCAATACTGGTGAGTTTGTCATCCTTTTGCTCTATGTTGACGATATGTTAGTTGCTGGTACTAGTGTTAAGATTATTGCTCAACTGAAGCAACAGTTGGCTCTTCATTTTGCCATGAAAGACCTCGGACCAGCCAAAAGAATATTTGGGATGTACATATTTAGAAACAGAAATAAAAGAGAACTCAGGTTGTCCCAAGAAAACTACATGGTCAAAGTGTTGGACAGATTTAATATGTCTCATGTCAAACCAGTATCTACTCCTTTGGCTGATCATTTCTGCTTATCTTTAGCTATGTCTCTGAAAAATCAGGAAGAGGAAGAATAGATGAGGTCTATTCCATATACATCTGCAGTTGGCAGTATAATGTATGCAATGGTATGCACTTGTCCAAACATTGCACAAGCAGTTGCAGTTGTGAGCATATTCATGAGTCATCCGGGCAAATTACACTGGCGGGCAGTTCAGTGGATTCTACGGTACTTGAAAGGTACTTCACATTTTTTGTTTATGTTTTGGAGGTACTGACATTCAACTTCATGGTTATGTTGATTCAGATATGGCCGGAGATTTAGATAAATGCCAGTCTACCACTGGTTATGTCTTTACATTTGTCAGGGAAGCCATTAGTTGGGTTTCTCGGTTGCAACAAGTTGTAGCTCTGTCCTCCACAGAGGCTGAATACATTACGCTCACGGAAGGAGCCAAAGAAATAATATGGCTCAAGCGGTTGTTGATAGAAATGGGTTGTTCGAAATCAGTATTTCCATTGTATTGTGATAGCAATAGTGCTATTCACTTGGCTAGAAATTCAGCTTTCCACAGTCAAACCAAGCATATTGACCTTCGATACCACTTTATCCGCCATGTTATTGACGAAGGCAAGTTGCAAGTCACAAAGATTGACACAAAGGTCAATCTGGTGGATGCATTAACCAAGGTTGTTCCTCGAGAGAAGTTCAAGTTCTGTAGATCTTCTCTCGGTCTTGTTCCTCTATGACACTGAATTTCACGAAGGGGATCTCTCTCAAAGCAGCTTCATTGCCCATCCCATTGGTCTTCAAGTGGGAGATTGTTGGGCACGTAGACTATTGAAGCCCAATTATAACGGCCAACTACCTGTCCTCCTTTATTCCTTGTAACCATTCTACTGCATACTGCCATTCTTGACTTGTAACTACCAGTTCTAGGTCGTTCATTCCAAATGTAAGATGTTTGGTAGGAGGTTTGAGATAGGAGTCTTTTAGGATGCAAGGTATTTTTGTTGCTATTCTACGTTGATACATAGAGATGTATGAAAACACAGAGAGAGATGTATTATCTAAATAAATGAATGCCCTTCGTTGTGGATGTAGCCATGAAATGGTGAACCACGTTAAACTCCTGTGTCTTCTGTATGTGTGTTGTTTTATAATCTTTTCTTTCTGACTATTCATTTGATTTGTTGTTGCCCTGCTTTGGTTCTGTTGCTTCGATTCTTGCATGTACAATACGTGTATATGAATATTTCTCTAAACTTCAAATCACACCCAACTAAAAAGTAAAGACGAATAAATTTTAATTTTTAATTTTTAATACACTCAACTTCCTGCTATTTACTTTATTCTTTAGAACCAACCCCAACTCCTCGTAGTATTTATTTTATTCTTTAGAGCCAACTCCAACTCCAATTCCAACTCGTCTTGATATTTACTTTAGAGCCAAGTTGCCAACCCAACTCCTCCTAGTATTTACTTTAATATTTAATAGCTAGAGCAAACCTAACTCCTACTTTAATATTTAAAAAAAATATTAATAAAAATAGTCTTTCTATTTTTAATACCTAATTACTCGATAGGTGTTATACAGTCACATGGAGAGGTGTTATACAATCACATCGGGGTGGCCCGTGGGGATGAGAGCACTCATTTGAAGATAATTTCTTTTTTGGTTCCATAGTTTTTGTGATTTTCTTATTTTTCAATTTCTTTTTTTATTTTTAGTTTTTTTATTTTTTCTAATTTCTTTTTTAGTTTTTAGTTTTTATTTTTTCCAATTTCTTTTTGGGTTTTTATTTTTTATTTTTTTCATTTCTATTTTGGTTGGATAGTTTTTGTGATTTTCTTATTTTCAATTTTTTTTTTATTTTTTAGTTTTTATTTTTTATTTTTTCCAATTTTTTTTAGTTTTTATTTTTTATTTTTTCAAATATTTTCAGCGTTTGGTAGGGTTGCCGGTCGTCGCGTGGTGGAGGATGCGCTTTTTCTTTCGAGGGGTTCTGTCGGCTATTTTGGATTATCCTGGAAAGTTCTCTGTGGGGTCCAACCGGAGCAGGCGACTGGCTCAGAGGTGGGGCCAAGGAAGGTCAAAGGTCGTTGATAATTTTTTATATTCGAAAATAGGGTTGGTTTATTTGTTTGTGGTAGAGACTGGTTTATCTGGAAACCATCAGCATTTTTTATGCATTACACCCTACTTTGCATCAATAAAACTGGCACTCTGGCAAACTTGGGATTCATGGACTAGAACACTACCCCTCGCGAAATAGACATAACAATAAGTATCCAAAGAAACGAGGAAGGCACGGCTAGTATCTTAACAGAGGAAGAAAGAACCATTGGGGGTGAGGTGGACATAGGGTGAAACAAATGGACCCCAAACAAGCATGATAATCCCATACTGTATGCTACACGCTTTGGAGAACTTTGTAACCACTTTTTTTCACAGCAGAGGCCTTAGAAGCCCTATTGCTAAATTCGTAAAAGCAAGGACCCACTCAAGCCAAGCTAGAATATTCAAGAGAAAATCTGACCTATGTGAATGCCAACCAATATAAGAGGATTTTGCAGTGCAGGCTCCTCCCCCGACGGTATATAGATAGCTGGGGGAGCAGCGCGGCTATATACAGATAGTTAGTCGGGCCCCTCTTCTGCAAGCAGAAATGGAGTGGATCGATCCCAATTCAATCACTCATACGATGCAGTAGGCTCAGGCCAAGATAGCAAGGAAGTTAAAATGGTTAGGAAGCAAAAACAAATTCATAGTTCTAGATATTATAAAAAATATAGCAAAAAAACTACATAGTCTACGAGAACATGTAAGAGCTTTAGAGCTATTCTATCAAGAGGTGGGAATGCAAGTGAACATTGACAAAACCAAAGTCATGATCTTTACCTTGAGAAGAAAAAAGAAACAAATAAACTTTGAGTTTGAAGGAAGCCCCTTGCAAGTGGTAAACAAATACAAGTAATCTTAGTTGGGAGGCTTGTAGAGCGAAAATGATACAAGGGGATGGAAAGTCTCGTACATGCTTCAAAATAGAGGGAAATAGAAAGAATATAAAAGAATTTAATTACAAGCAGATTCAAAATAAAAACCATGGTTCCATATGAGATCATCTTAGCTGAGATTGGAGCCTTCCTAGTTGAGGTGGTGGTGTTGATTCAACTATTAGGATACTTGAAGATAATAGAGAACATGGAGGGATACCAATGGCCCAAAATAGCAGTGGAGGAAAAGATAAAAAGGACGAATTTGTGGATGAAGCAAAATACCAAGTGGTTGAGTAAATAGGTTATTAGCATGCAAGAGTACCCAAACACCAATGTGGAAATCAAAAGGTAGGTGAGAGAAAGTTAAAGCTACCATGTGGACAAAATAACTCAAATGAGAAAGAGAATATCATGTCAAGAAATCCAATCCCACATGTGACCACGTACAATTTAACACTATATAAGAGTGGAAATAAAATGGAAAGCTAAAATGCTAATAGCCCAGTGGAAATTTAAGCAACTGCATAATCGAAAATATGTCATGTGACTAAATATATTTCCTCCCCTCTTTTTTTTCATTTTCCTCCAAATCTTATCTCCTAAATTCTCTATATTAATAAACAATTCTTTATTAATAATTTGTTATTTAATTTATATAGTAAAAACTACAATTTAAGATAATTGCTAATAATAAGTAGAAAAATAAAATATTATGGGATCACTAGCTCCACAAATATCTCCTTATAGGCAAAATAAGCTAAGTAGTCTCACTCCCATGGGATCCTACCCTTAGTCAATAATGAATGGATTGATTATGGTTTATCATTTACATGGGGCCCACCTTTAAAATCCCACCTTTAAAATAAATAACTCGTATATTAAGCAAAGTGTACTAATTCTTTATTATTATGAGTAGTTTTAATCTACTTGGAAATTTAGATTTCACTATAAATGATGGATTGGATTACTCAATCTATATTATTTTTCATTTTTGATCTATAGGTTATTTTTAGATGAATTTTAAAAAAAAAAATCAAAAGTTTTAGTCATCTATAGTTATTACCATAAATATTTTGTAATAGAGAAATTATATATATATATATATATATATATATATAGGTCTTATGCTCTGCTACACAATCCAATGAGAGCAATTAGCAGCATGAAACTATACAACTAACACATTATTTAATGCTCAAGTGGTGGTCATGTGTGGCAACTACTAATTCTTCATTATAACTGTATAAGAGGCTATGTCTATGAACGGCAAATAATTATTAGCCGATAGTTAGCCGATAGGCTTATAGTGGGAGCTTTTGCTTCCCGGAAGTCGTCGGACGCCGGAAACTGTCAGACGCCGGGAAATCGTCCGACACTGGAGCGAAAATCGCTTCCGCCGGAATTCAGCCAGCCGGAATTTTAAGACTGCCGGAATTAAGATAATCTGGCACGGAAGTCAGATCACGTTTTTGCAGCGAAATTGGCGCGGCTTAGCTAAATTGTCGGTTGTTCTTAATCTACTCAAACCGAGGGCTTGCCTTAAGTAGAAGTGAGCATTTACCGTGGACATGACTGCAAATTATAAGGAAGCAAATGTTCATGGGCTAGTTGTTGCGGTTGTTTATGCAGAGGGCTACCAAGCTAAACAACCCAGAAAACTATTTTATACGGCCATCTTGGCATTCCATGAGACCACAAGTTTCTTTCAGGCATTCGGTCAAAACAGTTTGCGTGCCTGGTCTCTTCTCCACTTCCCATATATATATATATATATATATATATATATATATATATATATGCCTTTCCAAAGCTCTCTTTCCGCACAGATAGAAAGGATGCTAGCAAAAGTTGCAGAGTTTGGTTATACGTCTGCCTTTTGCATTGCTTGAAAGAATACAAAAGCCTTTTCAACAAATCCGTTTTGTGCATATCCTACAAATATAGCAATTTTTCCCAATTCTTCTTCCTAATGTCTAGCTATTACTCCAATTCACCAAATTAGTATGTTATGATTAGGAATTATCTAACAAAAAAAATGTTCTTTCTATAGTTAGAGAGTAGTCGACTTTACTCCAGCTAAGCTTCTTTAATTGTTATCAAGTTTGCAGGAAACTAATAGTATAAACCATCATAAATAACTCTCCTTGGTAAGGTTTCCTTTCTGAAAACATTCTATTATCTGAGGCGATGAATTCCATAACATTTTTTTAGTATATTGTTCAATGTTTTAACTCTTTGACATTATCGTTTTAAAATCTCTTCTTTAAACGTCCTATCTTATAAGATTATTTGACTCTTATGAATATATCCGCTAACTTTCCTGCTCAGAAGAACAAAACCTTAGCTTAGTTTTCTTTAGTCATCGAATTACAATTGATTTCATATTAAATATAAGAAAGTCTCATATGCATAGAATGGCATACTTCCTATCTGATAGAAAAGACATTCAGTCACTTTAGAGATTATGAATGATACATAATGTGAGGTATTACCTGAGTCTAACTAAATGTATATTTCTTTTAATCAAGAATATGTTCCTAGAGTTCTTGTAGTTTTCTTTTATGGGATGCCCTTATACAAAGATTATTTAAGGGGATTTACAGTGATGTCAATATCAACACAATATCTCAATTAGGGTCCTCATGAATAACTATATGGAAGACAAGATGCTCAAATTTATTGACTATCACAAATGTTGTAAGCACATTATTTGAGAACAAGCATAAAAATACAGAATGTGAAAATCAGGGATTGCATCTTCTAGGAAAAACAATTTACATCTTCTAGGAAAAACAATTTACAACAGATTAATCGAAAGCACAAATTTGTTAACTAGAGATTAAAAATGCTTCAATTCTTCCATCTTATATAGAGTAAAATATTCACAATATTATAGGATGAATTAAATATGTGGGTTTCCACCTTCTTGGGAATGTTAACTTGAAACCTAAAATGCCTAAGAATTAAAATTTAAAGTGCTCTGCAAATAGGATCCAAGAATTGACCATGCATATTCTCAATTATGAGTAGGGAGCTTTCAATGTTCTTCAATGGATAAGTTGGACAACTTTCAGCACATTTCGCTCAATATGTGGGTCATTATCTCTAAATTAATTTAGGAGAAAGTGTGCAAATCATACTTTATACTCCCAAACGTTGTGGTGTGGCCTTACACACCATGAACATTGTCCAAGAGAAATAAAAGGGGGTACAACAACAATAACAAGAGAAACCATAATGGAATTCATTACTGATGAAATTTAGTCAAAATGACAGCATTTGAGAGCTCTTGTGCTTGAAAGCAATATAGCTTTGAGGAAAGGAAAAATATATTGTAATGGTATTGAGAGGAATGTTGAGCACAGACAGAGGGAGGAGACGAAGTACTTGGGTGTAATGTGTCATCCATGTGGTAGCAGGAATGATTTAAAAATTTGTCTTTTTCCTACATGCCATCTAGATGTCACATTATTCCTTTATTTAATGTTTGTAAATTCAATACCATGCAAATTCCATCTGGCCTTCTCTGCCATTAGCCGATAGCCTTCTTAGTGGGAGCTTTTGCTCCCAGAAAATTGTCATCCTACATGCCTACTAGCACCAGAAAATTCTACCATTTTTTTTTCTTTTCACCATTTCTCTATTGCTTTATCATCATCCTGCTAGTGCTGGAAAAGTTTGTTGTTTTGAAATTCAGGAAATAATAGTCAGAGAATACTACAGATTCCTTTCTTCATGTAACAATTGCAGATTCCTTTCTTATATGTAACGTAGCTTCTTGGTGAAACATCTGTCTCTCCCACAGTGCATGCCATGCCAATGGCATCTGCTTTGTAAGAAGGAAATACATGAAGTTTGTAATTGTATTTGGATTGTGAGTTGCTGGATGTATATGTTAAAACCAAAGAATTAATAAAAGGAGATTCTCCTGTTGATAGTGGATGTAGCCAGATATCCTAGTGAACCACTTTAAACTTCTATGTGCTTTTATCTCTGTGTGGTGAGTCTTATTTCTATTCTATTTTTCACTATATACTTATTTCTTTTGTTCTGTTTTCATTCAACAATTGGTATCAGAGCTCTGGTCTGGAAGCTCTGTCTAGAAGCTCATTTGTGAAGCTGACTAAACTTGGTGAAGTTTTTCAAAAACATGGATGACATAGACAAATGGAAGATAGAGAAGTTCGTGGGCCAGAACTTCAGCTTGTGGAAAGTTCAGATGGAGTCACTGCTAATCAAATAGGACCTCTCACTTGCATTGTTGGGGAAAACAAAAGGAAAAGGTTCAATGTTGGATGAAGATTGGGAGAAAATGGATATGAAATCCAAGGCAACTATTTTTCTTTCACTATCTAGCAACATGTTATTTAATGTTTCAGCTGAGAAGACAACACAAGAGTTGTGGGATAAACTTTCTTCAATGTATGAGATGGCATAAGCATCGAATAAGGTATTTACTATGAAAAAGTTATATAACTTGAAAATCAGAGAAGGCGGGATTATGTCAAACCACCTTAATGAATTTAATACCTTAGTTACCCAATTGACTTCGGTGGGTATAAAGTTAGATGATGAAATTAAGACAATTTTGTTAGTGTGTTCCTTACCAAATAGCTAGGAAGGTGTTGTGATGGTTGTGAGCACTTCGGTAGCAGCCAAAAGTAAATTAGTTTTTGATGACGTAGAAGCCACACTTCTTAGCGAAGATATGAGGAGGAAAAATTAGGAACCCTCTTCTGGTGACGCTTTAACAGCTATAAGTAAAGGAAATAGGGGAAGAAGTCAAGAAAGAGGTAGAAATAATAACCGAAGAAGATCTAAATATGCTCCACGATCCAAGTCCAGGGGTAGAAATGGTGCTTGTTGGTTTTGTGGAAAACCTGATCACACAAAGAAAAATTGTTGGAACTTCAAGAAGGTCCAAGACAAAGTGAGTAATAACAATGAAGTAAACACTACATGTGATGGTGTTTTGGTCTTATCAGCTAGTAACACAAATGCAGATTCGTGGGTCCTCGATTCCAGCACCTCCTTCCATCTTACTTCATGCTAGAAGGCTTTCACAAATTTCCAAGAAGGTACATTCAATAAGGTTTTTCTTGGTGATAATAAGGAATGTGAAATTCTAGGTAAGGGTGATGTTACATTGCATTTGAAAAATGGAGATAAATAGATCTTGAAGGATGTGAGATATGTTCCTTTGTTGAAACAAAATTTAATATCTGTTAGCCATCTTATTGCTCATAGTTATAATGTTAAATTTTCTCTAGATACTTGGAAAGTAACCAAAGGGATTTTAGTGCTTGCAAAGGGAAAGAAGTTGTGTAATCTTTATATTTTAGAATGCCATGGTGAAGTGGGAGTTGCCTTGCCGGCTATGGACAGTGGCTCAGAAATTTGGCATAAGAGGCTCGGACATATGAGCCAAAAAAGACTTCAAGTTATGCTTCAACGGAATCAGCTACCAAGCCTCACATCGGTTGATTTGGAGTCATGCAAACATTGCCTTTATGTCAAACAGACTTGGACCAACTTCTTGAGAACGGGGCATGATAAGAAAACTACTCCATTCCAGAGCTTGTTCATTCTGATGTTTTTGGCCCCACTGAGGTAACTTCTTTTGGAGGTGCTAATTATTTTGTTACCTTCCTTTGGAGGTGCTAATTATTTTGTTACCTTCCTTGATGACTGCACTCATAAAGTTTGGATTTATATGCTGAATAGAAAATCAGAGGTGTTTTCAAAATTTAAGACATTTAAGGTTGCTATTAAAAATCAAATTGGGCATAAAATTAAATGTTTACTAATAGATAATGGTGGAGAATTTTGCTCTTAAGAGTTTGACACATTTTGTGCAGATCATGGTATTCATTGGATAAAGGTAGTTCCTTATACCCCTCAGGAGAATGGTGCAGCTGAGAGGTTAAATAGAACGATTCTTGAGAGAGCTCGATGTATGCTCTCAAATGCCAGATTGGGAAAAGAGTTTTGGGAAGAGGCGTGTAATACTGCAGTTTATTTAATTAATCGTGCTCCTTCATCTTGTTTAGACTTTGACATTCCAAAGGAAAGATGACTCAGAAAAAGAATTTCTTATAATCACATTCGTGTGTTTAGCTATGAAGCTTTTGTACACATTCTGAAAGAGCAGAGAACTAAATTAGATGTAAAATCTAAATGATGTATTTTTCTTGGTTATGGTGAAGATCAATTTGGGTTCAGGTTTTGGGATCCCACTGATAAGAAGGTTATTCGTAGTCGAGATGTTGTCTTTAATGAGAAATTTTCTAGCTTTGTAGAAATAAAGCATCTCATCAACTACATACATAGATGTTGATTTGTTTGATATTGGCTCAACTAGGCAAACCTTTATTTCTTTTTCTTAGCCTTTAAAAACTTCTACTCAACCATCAAATATTGTCTCTCTGTCTTCTAATATTGGTGCCCCTGTTTATACTAGCACATAGTCTACCCCTATTGTTTGTTCACAGCCACCTCATAATCCCATGCTGCCTCTACAAACACAGTCTCTTGCAGCTCCTATGTATTATGCAATAAGTGGAGAGCATCCTTCATTAATTGGTCATCGCTCCTCAATTTCAATGCAGTCTACCTCATTGCCTTCACACATGTCATCGTAGCCTCCATTATTTGATACGTTGCCTCCTCTTGAGCAACATTTAAATTTAAGTGTGCCTCATACTTCAGTGTAGCCATCTACCGCTGATGCACCTTCATTTCCTTGCGGTACCTCCCAATGCTCAACGTGGCTCTCCCAATGTTCAACGCAGCCTTCTCAAAGGTCTACGCAGCCTGTTGAAAGTCTATGGCCAACGTTGCCTCTTCAACCTCAAGCACAACCTCTACAACCTCATGCCCATCAATCAAATATCAGTGATATAGTCTTTATTTGGTCCATCGCAACCACATCAACCTTCATTATAGCAATAGTTGAGGCAAAATGTTAGAGAATATATCTAGGAACAAGGCAGTGTGCAGACACAGACAAATCTGCAACAACAGAAAGATTTGCAATTAGATATGGAAGGAGTTCAAAATTGATTACAAAAATTAAGTTTGGACCCAAATTTGTAGCAAGACCAGGGTACACAATTAAGGAGGTCTACCTGTGAGAAGAGGTGTCTGTCAAAATATGATGACTTTGAATTATTGCTCTCCAATCAGTTTGAGCCCACAACGTTTAAACAAGATTGTAAAGATATAGATTCCGTGAAGTGAATGGAAGCAATGAAAGATGAGATGGAGTCTTTGAGAGAAAATGATACTTTGGATTTGGTTCCTCTTCCCCCAAATTGAAAACCACTAAAGAATAAATGGGTCTATCAACGAAAAGATGAAGATGGAGGTCATAGATGGTATCGAGCTAGACTAGTTGTCAAGGGATTTGATCAGCAAAAAGGAATTGACTTCAATGAAATTTTTTTGCCAGTTGTAAAGATGTCAACAATACGAGCAGTTTTGGGCCTGGTAGCCGTTTGGGATCTTGAGCTTGAGAAGCTTGATGTCAAAACAGTGTTCCTTCATGGAGACATTCATGAAGAGTTGTATATGGAGCAGCCTGAAGGCTTTGCTCAACAGAGGAAGGAGCATCTATTTTGCAGATTAAAGCAGAGTTTGTATGGGCTAAAGCAAGCCCCCAGGCAATGGTATCTTAAGTTTGATTGCTTCATGACTGATCACAAATTCACTCGCTGTGAATCAAATCTTTGTGTCTACTATAAGCAGCTTGCTAGTGGTGAGTTTGTCATTCTTCTGCTCTATATTGATGATATGTTAGTTACTAGCACTAGTGTGAAATTGTTGGTGAGCTGAAGCAACAATTGGCTCAACGTTTTGCCATGAAAGATTTAGGACCAGCTAAAAGATTTCTTGGGATGAATATATTCAGGGATAGAAATAAGAGAGAAATCAGATTATATCAAGAAAGGCATATTCTTAAAATTTTGGATAGATTTAATATGACTAATACCAAGTTTGTCACTACTCCTTTGGCTAATCATTTTTGCTTATTTTCAGCTATGTGTCCAAAAACTCAGGAAGAGGAAGAACAAATGAAAACCATTCCATATTCATCCACAGTTGGGAGTTTAATGTATGCTATTGTGTGTACTTGTTCAGATATTGCTCATGCAGTGGGAGTTGTGAGCAGATTTATGAGTAATCCAGGTAAATCTCATTGGCAGGATGTTCAATGGATTTTTGGTACTTGAAAGGTACCTCGGATAATGTTTTATGTTTTGGTGCAAAGGAAACTCAGTTGAGAGGATTTGTTGATTTGGATATGGCTGGAGATTTGGATAAACAATGATCTACTACCAGTTATGTGTTTACTTTTTCTGGAGCAGCCGTAAGTTGGGTTTCACGATTGCAACAGGTGGTTGCACTCTCATCTATCGAGGCAGAGTACATTTCTCTAACTGAAGGAGCTAAAGAAATGATATGGTTTCAATGGTTGTTAGGTGAATTAGAGTGTACAGAACTAGTTTTCATTTTATATTGTGATAGCAATAGTGCTATTCACTTGGCCAAAAATTCTACCTTTCACAATTGGACAAAGCATATTGAGCTCAAATATCATTTTATTCGCCATGTTCTTGACGAGGGTAAGCTACAGGTGGAGAAAATTGATACTAAAATGAACCCAGCTAATGCATTAACAAAGATTGTACCATGAGAGAAGTTTGCATTATGTAGAGCTTCTCTCAGTCTTGTTTTGATGTGACCAAGCCTATAGTAGGGGATATCTCTGAGCACCTCTCTTTCTGGTATGACTTGTCTTTAAGTGGGAGATTGTTAGCTATGTGTGAAGCCAAGTTAGGAAATAACAGCTAGAGAATACTGCAAATTCCTTTCTTCATGTAATGACTGTAGATTCCTTTCTTGTATGTAACGTAGCTTCCTAGTGAAACATCTGTCTCTCCCACGATGCATGCCATGCCAATGACATCTGCTTTGTAAGAAGGAAATACATGAAGTTTGTAATTGTATTTGGATTGTGAGTTGTTGGACGTATATGTTAAAACCAAAGAATTAATAAAAGGAGATTCCCCTGTTGATAGTCGATGTAGCCAGATATCCTAACCTGAATCACTTTAAACTTCTGTGTGTTTTTATCTCCATGTGGTGTGTCTTATTTTTATTCTATTTTTCACTGTATACTTCTTTCTTTTGTTCTATTTTCATTCAACAAGATGTTCACTCCCCTGTCTGGCACCACTACCACTATGCCACGCGGCCACCAAAGGCGGTTTATCCATAGCCTAGACATACCAAAATATTCTGATTCCTCGCTCGAGGTTGTTGTTTTATATAACTCGGTCAGTTTACCTTTACCCATTTAATGTTTTCTATTCTATCAGATAAAAAGTGTCAAATCACACGTCATAAGCATTAATGTCATAGTGGTAATGTACTCATTAGCATTAAAGCTAGGGTTTAAAAAAGGGAGACCTGTTGAGTAGGAGCATGTGCTTCTTCAAGTAGATATAAACAATAAAAATAAAGTGATTATTAAGCCTTAAGGCACGTGCTCAACTGTTATAAACCAAAAATAATACAATTGAGGTGCACCACCCAATTGTAGAACTCAAAAGGGAGAAAAATATGCAAAAAGACTAGCCCCAATCCCATGTATAGGTATGATAGATCAAAATAGATTGCAAAAACTTTAAATCTGTTAAAGTGTCATACATCATCATTTAGGTTCAACCATAAGTAATCAATGGGTCATTATATCAATTGTTTAAGGAAGAGTAAGTATCAATTTTTAAGTAAATTTTATTGGGTGTTAAGATGCCATTAGAGTAGAATATACAAGCTTCAATTGCCATTAATATGTCCATGGTTTTCACCAAGTATTATAGAAGATTTTTAGCAACATTTTGTGCTATTTTAGTGGATTATTCAAGATTCTATTAGCATCTTCATTTTTTTTGTGACAATTAAACATTGATCTTTTTTAAGTGTTTTTGGAATTTTGTTGTAGGTTATTCATTATTTGGTTATTTTATGAAAGATAACAATAGATTTTTAATAGATCAAAACTTTTTATAAGATTTATCTTAATTAGTATTCATCTTTGGTTAGAACAATCTTTTTCATTAAGTTTGTGAGCAGCTCCAATAAATTTGTCTTCTATTTTTATCATCAAACATATACAATTGACCCTTAGACAAAGTTTCAATCCTCAAATTTTAGCAATTTGTTAACTATTTTTAGTAAGCTTTAGCATCAATGCATCCTTGTTTGACCTCCATATGTAGTAGTTTTCAACTAGTTTCAAGGAGTTCAATTTTGCTAAGGTGCTATTGACTCATTGTTCTTGGAGTCCCCTAACATTATAGTGTGGGCTCACAAGAATTATGATAAGAAGAAGAGGGTATTGAGAGATAATGAAGGATATATTTTGTTCATCTTAGAAAAGTAAACCATTCAGAAAGATTTTAGATTGAGGCAATATGCACATAAGCAACTGATATTACAAGTCTTAGAAACTCAATAAAGAAAGGACTATTATGTATATATGGTTGTTAAACTACCACATTATACTTGCCAAGAATGAGAGGTGTTCTTTTGGGCTAAATTCTTGAGCATGAAGTAGAGCCTTTGGATGTCACTTAATTTGAGTACTATTTTTAAAAGGTGTACTAGGGCTTGTGTTAAATTTACTCAAAAATTGCACACTTAAAATTAATTATTTTAAAAAAATAATTGTAGTTTAGATTAATAATAATAATAAAATGATAATAATATGTTAATATTAAAATTAATTCGTATAAACAAATAAAACCCATCTCCTAAGCTAAGAAATATCAATTAAAGAGAAAAAGAATGCATATTACAAGACGCAAAAGCGTTGTAAAAGCAGCATGGAAGAATATTATTTTTTCCCTCATTTTGATTATTTCCAATATCTACAGTAATAAAATGACAATAATATTTTAATATTAAAATTAATTCTTATTAAAATTAATTCGTATAAACAAATAAAACCCATCTCCTAAGCTAAAAAATATTAATTAAAAAGTGTTGTGAGCAATAAAAGCAGCATGGAAGAATATTATTTTTTCCCTCATTTAGATCATTTCCAATTTTAATCCTCATAGTACACTCTTATCTTCTATGTTTCTTAAGATAACTCTTATATGCCTATTCCTCCCTTCCTCTAGTTTCTTATCTTGTCATTCCCAATGTTTTCTCAATACTTTGTTTAAATTATTTTCTCATAATATATAGTATTTTATAAAATGTAATGCATAAAAATTTAATATTTTAAAATATTTAATTTAGATCTTTAATTATTAATATATTTAATATATAAACGATGTTTATTTTTTATATAATATTAAGGATTTATTTTAATATTTAAAATTTTTACAAATTTATATTAGTAGAATGTAATCAATTTTTTTTTATTTTTTATTTTTTATTTTTTATTGTTTTAATCTGAAAAACAATGTAGATTTTTTTTAAAGAACCATCAGTCATTGTTTACCACCTATAATTACATTTTTTTAAGGTGGTATCCAACGTAATGCAATAAATATTTCTACAAGTTATTTCCCAATGTCTTTCATGCAATGCTGCATTTCAGATTCACGATTACAAATTGATACACCCTAATCATATACAATTACAATTATGTTATTTCTGCATTTTAGCTTTACAATTATAGATGAAATATTGATACATCCTATCGGCTACTCAATTGCGCATAAATTTCATGCAACTGCTAGTTTATATAATGGCTAAGAAAATAGATGAAGCAAATATTTTTTGCTTTGCGTGCATTGTTAGCCATAAACCCAAAGGTATTCATTATCGAATTTATGCATTTCTTTCAATTTTAGATTTATGCTTGTTAAGCTTATTAAGGCCATTGTTTGCAACATGTGAAAATAGACTAAGCAATAGGTGAAATGACAACAGTAAGTACCAAGCCCTAAATTTGATGGCCGTATAGCCATATTTAGGTATTTTTGTCCTAAAATATAATTAAAATTTTAAAAAGATTGTATCACATGAAAGGAGAGTTTTTAGATAGATTGTCAAAATTTATATAAGATTATGATGATATATTTAGTTTACATATAATTGTACATATACTAAGATATGCCATAGTATTTTAAGACACTTTTGATTGGACAACCGTCATAAAAATTTTGCTTGATAGATAGGGTCGACCATCAAATTTAAGCCCTGGTAAGTACTACCATTATTTTCCCTTAAAGTATATTGTGAATCACCATTATTTTTCCTTAAACCTTGTTGTAAAGAGTTGTTTTGAAGGATTTTGCATCATTGTATAACAAATGCATGTTTGTCAAAAAGATGTGAAAACTTAAGTCTTAAAGAAGATTGTGCATTCCTTTGTTAGCATATAGATCCATGGGGAGGCCCCTTAGAGATGAATGTGGACTCTGCCACATGACAACATGAGAAAAAACATGCAAGATTTCAACAAAGTAGCCTTATCGAGACAGTAGGATGAGACCTAGTAGAGTTAGTAGTTAGGGCCTATCAAATAGAGAAAGAAGAAATATGTAGATCTAGGCTGCATTGTTTGTAATAGCACTATCTTCAAGTGGATTATTATATCTTTCTTAGACTTTGGTTTTATAGCAAGGCTAGTGACTATTATTATCAAGACAGTATTGTCTCGTCTTTGTTTGGTTTCCTTTATTTAAGGTTTTATTTTCATCTTTTAATTTAATTTGCTAAGTTGCCTTCCTTAGCTTTTGAATGTCCTCTCTCAATATTTTATGAATCATTTTGTTTGGTCAAAAAGGTTGATTAAAAAAACATTTTTTTCTAAAATATCTCTTAATTAGATATTTTATTGGTTTTTCCACAACTCCTTGTACCAATTCTATAAACCTTTGACAAAAATATTCAAGCTAGTTATTTATAAAAAAAATGTTGAACAATTGGCATGCATTTTTAGTTTTTCCTTCAATATTTTATTAAATTGTTGGTTTGGATAATCACAATCCATTTAACATATTGTAAGTAAGAAATAAAAGTCCATTTAATGTAAAGAATAAGATGTTTTAGATGAGATTTTGAAAAGGATGCAACCTATCTAATTAACAAAATAGTTGAACAAGGATATTATGTTGTCACTTGTGAAATGTTATGATAGTAGGTTCCCAAAAGTATGAAATTGTCAGGGATGCATGCAAATTACTTGAAAAATCCTAAAAGATACTAGCTTTAATGATATTCAATGATTTTTTCAAGCTCTTGGCATGGACAATGTAAGGACATGTGGATATGTTTTTGCAAGAGATAATGTGGCACGTGCATGTATTTAAGCACTTTTATTTATTTAATCTATTGAAAAAGTAGGCTATAACAGATAATTACAACCACTCAATTTTAAAAAGGTTGGTAAAATGGATCGCGTAGCTATTGCAAGTTATAACATAAAAAAATAAATAATTAGCATATTTATATTTTTTAAAATATATCTAAAGTAGTTGAGAGATATCCTTTCGAAACCAAATTGGATCTATATGTACGGTAGGGTTGGATTACAGAAAAGGCTTTTATGTGAATTATTATATATCATTTTAATATTTAACTACAAAAGATTGTTGCATAAGTTAGATTAAAGGCATCATAATATTGATATCTTAAATACATCTATCTAAAAGATTGGAGACATATTAATTTAGAGTTATTTTATTTTATTTATATTATTTACTTGGTTTTTATTTGAAGAGTTAATTTTATTTACTTAAAAGCTATTTTATTTTTATTTACTTAAAAGTTATTATAAACACTAAATAATAATATTGATATCTTAAATACATCTATCTAAAAGATTGGAGACATATTAATTTAGAGTTATTTTATTTTATTTATATTATTTACTTGGTTTTTATATGAAGAGTTAATTGTATTTACTTAAAAGTTATTATTATTATTATTATTATTATTATTATTATTATATATTTTACTTCATAGACTTAACATATCGAGAAAGAATTAAGAAAAGCAAAATTAACAACCTATTGATAAATTTCACTCAATTTTCTTACCTTTCTTGGAGAACTCAGACTTGATGCTAGACTTGCATTAAGACTGGATGGAGAATTTCTTGAGGAAGAAATCAAACCATCACACAAGAACAAGCAAAGAAAATATATGAATAAATATGTAGATGCTTAGTTGCTTATTTGTAGGGATGAGAGTATATCTAAAAAATATTTTGTCCTCCTTTTAGTTTTTCGATTCACGCACTGCTCCCTCCTCTATTTAGTCTATTGTGTTTGCAAATTACCTTACTTTTTTCTCTTCTCTTGCTCTAATTTCTCCTAATGATGGATCATGGAGTATGATCGGAAATGTCGAGGAAAAAACTCTCATTGATCTCAAACATGTGCTATGATATGAGGAAAATTTGGCAATTGATAAATTAAAATATTTGCTTAGAAAATAAGACCCCCTACCTTTTAGCTCTTAGATTTTCATCTAAGGTGGGATTATAAATTTTCCCACCAATAGGATTTTGTTTATCCATGAGGTGTTTTCTCTTCTCTAGCTCTCATTTCTCCTAATGATGGATCATGGAGTATGATCGAAAACGTTGAGGAAAAAACTCTCACTAATCTCAAACATGTGCTATGATATGAGGAAAATTTGGCAATTGATAAATTAAAATATTAGCTTAGAAAATAAGAGCCCCTACATTTTAGCTCTTAGATTTTCATCTTAGGTGGGATTAGAAATTTCCCCACCAATAGGATTTTTTTATCCATGAGGTGTCATTAGAGGGAGCCCTTTAGATTTTGAGTAAACTTTTAGAAAAAATTGTTTTCTTTTTTATATTTATAATTTTGGGATTGAATATTGTAATTTGAAACAATCATGGGACCACCAACTTTTCAAATATTTTTTTTTACCTTTAACCACTCCTATAAAATTCCTATCATAAGACCCCAAGTTGATTATTAAAGAACTCCTAAATTTTATATAATCTCTCTTATGAAACCATGATCTTATATTCCTTATAGGTTTATGGTTTTCACATAATTAATTAAAAAATAAAATTAAAAAAGGATTCCTAATTCTTTTATTAAAAAATAAATTATATAAAAATGGATATCTCTATATCTCAATGTCTAAATAACTATGTCTAAATGACAAGTTATAACATTATAAAAGAACCCACATCTAAACTAGAAATTATCTATTAACTAAGCTACCAAGAGGGATCCAATCCACTATTGATCCTTTATTATGGTCCCTACTGGGGACTAATGTTTTCATCTCAACGGATTTTCAATAATTGTGGTTGAAAATTGTGCCAATACCAAAATTTGAAGCCTTTCTTAATGTTCACGTATTTAACAGATTTTTTAAATATTTTTCTTGAATCTCTGTTGGTTGTTGGTTTTTTCTCAGAGGATTATTGATTTTGTCATTGGTTTTAATTGGGAAAAAAGCCAGAAGCACGGTTGCTAATGTTCTTTGTATTATACAGGGTAGTCCACATGCCTTGTCTCTACTTCCACATTTTGCATACATGCATATTGAGGCCATTGCAATGATAAAAAAAAGAAAGCAAATCCACACAGTGACCTTACAGGCTTTGCGGCTCATCAAATCATTCGCTCTTCTCATTAAAATTTCAAGGTTGTTATGAATTTAAGTTCTTTTTTAAATATTTGTTTTGGAATATTAATTGTATTCCCCTGTACACAGAGGAAGAATCTTAATTGTGTTCTTGTGAATGTGTATTCAGGAAGAAAATTTTAGCTACTCTGAAAGTTGTGCCTGCAAAGAATCTCACATTTCTTTAGTTGTTCTGAAAGCTGTGGCTACAAATAATCTCACATTTCTTTCTTTTGGGACAATTTCACTTTGTTATAACTATAAAAGCAATGGAAATGGGAAGCAACAAAATGGCTCTGAGAATGCTCTCAGAGAGTGTGGCCACTGGGCATTTGGCCCATAGAGCCTCTTCTGGTAAAGTCTTGAGTGAAGAAGAAAAAGTTACTGAAAATATTTACATCAAGGTACTTTAGATTCACCTCACACTTATACATTTCCTTACAAATTCTCAGAGGCATAAATTAAGTGCAAAATCAAATTTCAGGCACAATTTTTTTATTAAAAAAAGATAACAAAGTGAAATTTGGTTTTGGAATTCAGTTTTTAGTATGGAATTCAATGGTCAATGGCCCTAATTAGTGTTTTGTAATTTTTCTAGTGGGAAGAGTTGCATGCTTTGATTTAAAATGCTTTTAATACATGTTTTGTAAGTACAAACTATTTTTTTTAACAAATTTTTATTTGGTCAAGAAATTATGACATCGAGACAAGTCAATTTTGGTATTCTGGAATTTATGCTTATATCTTCAAGGGTTAATGTTTCTAGTATTTCAATTGGAATTAGGCTTATAATTTTTAGGGTTGTTCGTTTCCAGTAAAATAAAATGATTGCTTCACCAAATGAAGAATTACGGTTTACATTCAAATTCTCTTGTCAAAATGATGCCACATTCTATTAGCATGTCGTCAGCATATAACACACAGTTTAAATTATAAATGCATAATTTAACAACTAATGGTTCAATGCAGGAAAAGGTTAAAGATTCTCTTCTAACATGTGGCAGTCCAACTAAGTCGACATAGGCTAGCTTAGGAATTCAATGTTAAAAATGGTTGACGGAAAATAAAATGGTGCCCGAGGCTAACGATTATTTATTTACTTATTTTTTTGTTTTTATTTAATTTAATTTACGTGTTTTTTGTTTACGATCTTTCAACCCCCTCCTTCCACTATAGGACACCTTATTGGCATAACAAAGTAACTTTACTAGCATAAACCCAACTAAATAATAAAGATTTTAATTTTTGTTAGTGCCCTTAATGCTTGTGGTGGGTATAGAGCTTTGAAGTAGGGTAAGTGGAGTCATTCTTTTGTTTTGGTAGAAGATTTAGCATTTAAGGTTTGTCTATCTAGAGCTCTTGTTTCCATTTATATCAAATATGGGATTCTAGTGGATGCACTCCAAGTGTTGTTTGTTACGATGATTGAAACAAGATCATGCTTTGATACCTAGTCACTAGGCATGGTGTTTGTTATGGAGCATTTTTTCACTAATTAGTTAATCTTTCACAAAATTTAGATTTTCTAATCTTTAAATCTTCCTTAAAAAATTGTCAAGTAAAGAATTGACAACTATTTTATATTTGTAAAAAAATTATCATTTTTGTTGTTGTTGTTGGGTATATAGGCTTGAAAATTCTTTTGGCAATTAAAATGTGTAAACATGGATCAATTCACTTAAAAATATATAAATTTGCACTTAATTTTTTTTTTTCATTTATTCTAGCCTCTATTTAATGGAAGTTTCAAGCTTGCTTGGCATAGAATGCCATTGTGAGTATCAAGCCAATGGAATTTATCTTTTGCAAATTCTTCTATGTGGATATGATGGCCTAGTAAAGTTTGAGGAAAGAAAGGTCTATTTACATGTGTGGAAAAATGGATTTAAGTCAAACATTTTTGTTTAAAGTGCTCTTATTGGCATATATGTCTAATGTGGGAGGATAAAAGATGCAAGGAGATTTTTGAATAAAATGGCTGGTAGATATGGAGTTTCATCATTATGGAATGTAATTATTTCAAGTATACTTTGCTTGTGTTTTCTGATGAAGACCCCAAACGATCTTGGTAACTAGAAATGACAAGCGACAAGAATAAGGAAGGATGAATTTACTTATGCCAGTGTTATAGGCAACTATTCTTTGGTCCTAGCTTTTGAGTAGGGAAAAAAGTTACACAAACAAACTATCAAATTGACAATTCAATAAAACATCCATGTGGGTAATGGATTTATTCACATATATTTAGAAAGAGATAGTATATTGTAAATGATATCTTGTTGTGGCATGTTTGTTATTAGGGTAGAATTTGAGCTATACTCTTGCAATTTCCTAATTGGGTTTTGATATTTTGATCGTGGTTTTGTATTTTTTCAATTCAAATTAATTGTGCGTTCATGAAACAGTGATACACATTGAGATATGTTTATTTATTCAAGATATATCTAATGTGGCATGGATGTTTTGATGCATGTAAATCACGTATATCCTAAATAGATAATATTTCTCTTCAAGATGTGTATTTTGAGTTGTTGCAATGGAGTTTGTGTTTTTTTTTGCAATTTTCTAATGGGTTGTTGATACTTTATTCCTGGTTTTGTATTTCCCCAATTATAAATCATTGTTTGGAGCAAAGAAGAAAAAAATTTTGTCAATCCCTGGTGCTTTGATGTTATATATGTGTCCTTGGTGCGATTGTTTCTGAGGACCCGTGGCATTGTCAATAGTGGTGCATGTGCCTATTGTGTATGGCTGCATTTTGCCTTTATTTGGATCTAATTTTCACTTGTTGTAAATAGATTAAAGTGCAGTCACCATTAATGGATTATGGTGTTAAGTTTTATGCCTATAAAACAAAAGGTTCTTGTTCATTTGCTTGGATTGTTGTTAAAGACTTAACACCATAATTCATTAATGTTGAGTTCTCCATTAGCTAGTATTAACAACGCAATTAACGTTTTGTATACCATGCATGGATGCCAACTGCAATTGAATGTATTAAAACAAAATCACAAGTTCATGTCTGCACTGCCTAATATACTTTGTATAGATGTATGTATATATGTATGCATATGTGTATGTATCTATGTATATATATATATAGGTGCATAAAAATCTATGCATATATATATATACACACACACATATATATATACACATATATATATACACACTATGTATGTATATATATATGTGTGTGTACATATATATATATATATATATATATATATATATATATATATATATGTATATATATATATGTATATATATATGTATGTATATATATATGTATGTATATACATATTTATGTATGTATATATATATATGTATGTATATATATATATATGTATGTATATATATATATATACATATATATACATATACATATATGTATATATATACATATATATACATATATATATACATATATATATATACATATATATATATATATGTATATATATATATGTATATATATATGTATATATATGTATATATATACATATATGTATATGTATATATATGTATATATATATATACATACATATATATATATACATACATAAATATGTATATACATACATATATATATACATATATATATATATATATATACATATATATATGTGTGTGTGTGTGTACATATATATATATATGTATATATATATATATGTATATATATATATGTATATATATATATGTATATATATATATGTATGTATATACATATTTATGTATGTATATATATATATATATGTATGTATATATATATATACATATATATACATATACGTATATGTATATATATACATATATATACATATACGTATATGTATATACATATACGTATATGTATATATATATACATATATATGTGTATACATACATATATAAACACATGCACATATACACATACATACATATGCATATATATATACATATACATGTATATGTATATGTACATATACATATACATCTACATATACATATACATGTATATGTATATGTACATATACATGTATATGTATATGTACATATACATATACATGTATATGTATATATATGCATATGTATGTATGTGTATATGTGCATGTGTTTATATATGTATGTATATATATGTATATATGTGTGTGTGTGTGTGTGTGTATGGGTGAAGGCATGAACATGTTATTAATGCATAGCTACGTGAAACAAATACTGAATTGTATTAGCCATTGAAACCAAGAAACTATATAGAAAGTTGTTTCAGAAGATATTATATAAAACCAGTGCATAATGTATATTGTCTATAGCCACATGTCACATACACATGTAATGTTCATGGTGCATTTATTTAGAGGCATGGCATAGAGTGTTTTGCATTGGTCCTTGATTTTGCAGGTGATTATGCATCTACTGCTAGAACAATGTGAAAAGGTATGTTCTCAACCAGTTTATACAATTGTGGGTCCTTTGACATGGTATGTGAAAGAGAGAGAACATATTTTTTTCTGCACAATGATTGTTCTAATAGCTTTAACAATTACATCGATAGTAAATATATAGGATACTTCATTTCAAAAGTTTAAAATCAATTATTTGTGCTTGAAGATTAGCTTTTGCTATGGTGTCATTCGCTTTGTAGGCTTGTCAAATTGTTTCATGCATTTATTTTTCCAATATATGATGCATCAGTTTTACATCTTGTAAGTTAATTTATCTTTGGATTATGTTTTATTTTACTTGTAGTCTTAGTGCTATACAAATCAGGTTGCCATAGTTACCGTCATTTTTCATATGCTTTTGTGCTAAAGACAATGTGTCTATTTTGTCGCTATTCTATTTGTGTGTCAGTCTATGTTTGTAACACTCATAGTCATCATGGTTTTGTGGTTGGTCACAGATAGAGAAACTGGAATTACACAAGGATTTGCATCTGTGACAATGTCCATTGGTAAGGAAGTAAGGAGAAGCATTGAAAAGTTTGACTAGTATGTGAGTAACATTTTTATTATTTTGTCTTGCATATTAATTTTTAAATCTCTTGAATCGTATGGAGTATGAACATTAAGATTGAAGCTAAAAAGAACAATGCAGTATCTTTTTGCCATTTTTTTGCTCTTTCACTCTTGTTATGCTTCTTACAAGATTGTGAATGGAGTATCACAAACCTACAATTTATCTAATGAAGCTTTGTAGATTTTTTGAATGCATGGATTCAGTATTGGATTTCAATTCATATTTATTTCGGATCATATCCTGTGATTAGAATACAATTCATACTTATTATCTGTTATGGATTTATGCTTGTTAGCTGTTATGTAATGAAATTGATGCTATTTGTGTGGAGTGCAACAAACATTGTTTTAATTTTTATTCTACTGTTGGCTGGCTATTGGTGACTAATCATGAATGCAAGACATAACGTGTTACCTCATTCTTCAGTTGTTGTTGCTTTTGGACTCATAGTTATGATAGTGCTTATACGATGAGACATATTTTCGTTGTTGTCATGAATCAAGCTGTTAGTGTTGCTTCCTTAAACATTGGCAAACTCTGCCTCAAACAAGTAACAAAAATGCTTCTATTATCAAGGAACCTATCAATCTTAACACTAAATATAATCTATGTGAAGATGTACTCCAACTTCCGATCAAACATGTCAAGTAGTATCGACAATGCAACCTGCCCACCAGATAAATGCAGAGAACAACAAATAATAGACATTGACCCAAAACAAAGGCTAAATTTCATTTCAATAGATTGAAATAGACATCTTGAACAGAAGTTTAATTTGTTCAAGATATTCATCATGTCCATGGATCAAAAGATACATGGAACATAAGATATATTTTGAACTGAATGACTATCACTATTTCATGGACACACAATTAATATGGATTGGGAAAATACAAAACCAGGAGAGAAATACCAAGAGTCAACAAGAGAATTGCAAAAATAGGCTTGAACTCCCTTTTAATAAAATAATGCCACAAACCATAGGATAATCAAATTAGGAGCATAGTTTTGGAAAAATGCATGAATAGGCAATGGTGTAGCTCGAAAACATTAGCCTTTGCATTGATAATTGTTACAAACACCATGAGCAAATTATGAAAATCATTATGAGATTGAAAACATGATTAAAACAGCACAAGTGCTTTAAAATGATGCAAATAGGTTTGTTATAGTATACATACCAATAGCAAATATTGTTAATTGACATTAATGGATTATGGGCTTAAGCCTTTAACTGACTAGTAGAGCTTAAGGAAAAAAGCAAAATGTATGAAACACAAATGTTAAACTATGACCATAATATTTGCAATGTAAACCATAGGGAAACAGAAATCCTAAACTATGACTTCAAAATTTTCAATACGAAAGCTGCTGCATAGGTTGACATTTGTCTTTCCCTAGGGTTTATATTTGTAATATAAACCCTAGGGAGAGACAAAGGCTAACCTATGAATGTAATAGTTATAATGAAGAACAATATAAACTGTGCGAATGGAAAACAATAAGAGGTATTATTGATGATTGTTTTTACACATTCATAAAAAAAGTTAAAATTCACAAAATGAACCTAAACTATCTTGAAAGATATGAAGAACTCTCTTAAGAGTTCTTAATCCCAAGTTTCTATATGGTCAGGTCTTGACCTTGTGGACAATTCAGCAAGTTGATGTGAAACTGTAATATTCAAGGGACCTTACTTGATTTAAGATGATCAATGACTTACTGGGCTCAAATTATGCAAATTGTTGCAAATATCAATAAAGTATTCATTCTTTTACACAAATTCACTATTGTACTACAAATCTTTGTATCAATTTCTACGAAACAAACTTTGTCTTTCAAATTAATATGAAAATTGCCAAATATTAACACAAATTCCTCTTGCTTCTTTCAAATGTAAGACAATTTCCTTAAGATTTCTACGTTTAAGCTAATTATTTTTAGTTTTTGGAGAAAAGTTAGAGAAACTCAAACTAAGTATCATTTCAATATAGGATTAAAATGTCCTATTACTCACGTCCTAAGCATACAGTAAATTGATCAAATCAACACACTCAAATCTTCAAATGTAAAATCTTGAACATTTTTCATGAACATACATCAGAGATTGCAATCTTTTAAAGAAAAATAACTTCAGATACCAATAAGAGTCAGAAAACACTCTGTAATAGATGCAAAATTCTGAGTTTACTTGTATTCAAAGCCCAAAGTCATATAAGATTTACAATGTAAGAATGACCTTTGTTTCATTAATCAAATCACTAAACAACTTACAGACATTTTTATAGATACATCAAGGAGACCAGACATTCCTCGTACTCCTTGCTGTAGACACAGGTGAACTCCTCTAAACTAAAGAAAGACTCTTCTATTCAAATATTCTAGCAAATTACAAGTGCCAGCTACAATTCTAAAATCCCTATGTAGCTAATATACATGTAGCAGAGTGGGCGGATGACTGGGAGCCTTGCCACCTCTTAATAGGTGGCAAGGCCGAGTCAGTATAAGGTGCAATGATTAGTTATTAGGGTGGTTCGATGGCATGGGGGGAAGCGATGTTAGCCTGTCATTTCTCAGAGTGGTAAGGGTGGCGTGAGCTGGAAGTTCTTCCTGCAGGGAGTCGAGAAGCTTCAGAGGGCCTATAGATAATCAGACTAAGAAGATAGAGCTTGCATTCCACTTCCTTCTTCACCTTCTATCCAATGTCATCACACTTCATTGTCATAGTTTCTGCAGAGGCCATTCGGTGTGGGGGTATGGACACTCCCGTCAGACTTACTAGTAAGAAAAGGCAGATGGCCTTCATTGGGGCAATTACCGATCTCAAGTTGCAGAGAATGCTTCGACGAGCTGACGATTTGATGGTGGGAGCGGTGAAATTGATCCTTGGTAAAGCCTTTCTAGAAAACAATGAAAGGTATAGGGTAGATATAGATATATCTTCCCGGGTACTTGCAATGATTCTTGAGTTGGGAACAGACAAAGTGGAGGTAGGGGCTATAATGAGAGGGGTTTTTAATCCTAAGTATCTTGGGGAGTTGGATTTCTTTCTGCAGGTGCCAGCCCTACGTAGGTATCCCCCGTCCCCGTGACTAGGGTCTTCTTACAGATCCTGGTGATGTCATTAAGATTTTTCCGTTCATATTGGACACCAGAGGCTTTGATCTGGTGGTGCTGAAAGACCAAGCAGCGATAGTAGTAGACTTCATCAAAAAAACCCTTGGCTTGGCGGTGGCGGATGGTTTGGACTGGGTAGAACATTTTAGTTTGAAATTGTCTGAGTTTTTTATGCAGTTGGTTTTGACCTCCTTGCTTCGTTTTGTATAGTAAAAGCAGGGATATGATAGCTCCAGATAGTTATATCTCTGTAGAATGGGCATAGTATAGACCCTGCGTGGTCTTAGAAATTATCTTCCTATCCCTGTAGTCAGTAGCGGCTGTATGCAATAGTCCTCTCGGTCAGCCATGGAAGGGCTATGAATATTGTAAGTTTTTGATAGTTCTTTAATATAGTTCATTATTACGAATCAAAAAAAATATACACGTAGCAGAGCTTCTTATATAGAATTTGAAGCTTCATATTGCTATGGCTACAAAATCCAATCTACGATCAGTATTCATCTATTCTTGATCAAGGGTGTACATTTGCTCTTAACCGTTTCTCAAAATATCTTTATGGTATCTTTTCTGCCTCAAAGGATGCCATTGGAATCTTTTAAAAATAAAATTCCCTCCCTTTGACTTCTACTTTCTTGTAGACTTTTCTTGCAAATACCTTTCACTTGACTCTTTTATTAGTATTGTTTGCTCTTTTCTACACTTTCCTACTCTCTTAGATATGCTTTCAAGTTATTTATTACACCTTCTATAAAAGTGTGATTCCCCCCTGGAGTCATTGTCCATACATATTCCTGCATTGTGACTCCTTTCAATTTCTTTTCTTCTTTACCCAAACCCTCACTCTTCTTCTTGTATTTCTTCATCTTGGCACTTTCTTCCATCACTGAATCAATTATTTGTTTACGTAGATATGCCTCTGGATTCTCCATACATGCTGTAAAAATGGCCTTGAATTCTGTTAATGCTCTTTGAAATTCATATGTTGGTGTATCCATGCACTCATGATCTAAGAGCCTTTCAACTATCCTTTTATGCATCCTGATCATATTATCTATTTTTTCTTCTAAACCTTGAGTGGATGCTATGCATCTTCTGAGATTATCATCCTCAAATCTTAATTCCAAACTTGCCTGTGGCAGTTGATTTGCCATCAAAGGGGTAATTACTCCTTCATTTATTAATTCCTCTGCTCTCTCCTCAATTTTTCCTAGTTGTTCCAATTCAAATTTGTAGTCTTCTTTTCTAAATTGACCATTATATACAAGTATACTGCATTTATTCTTTTCTATTGTAGCCAATTCCCATCCTTTTACTGCTTGTTTGATTACCTCTTCTCCTTCTTACACGAATTCCTTGAACCATTCTTCAAAAACATTGGCTTTAAGCCTCTTATTTTCTATATCTTTCATTTCATCCTTTAACAAAACTTCTATTTCACTAGGCAATTTGGGTACTGTTGTATTAGAATCAAATATCCCCTTAATGAATTGTTGTAGATGGACAATGTGTCCTTTCAAAGATTCTTTTTTATCCTTATCCTTCTTTAATAGTTATGTTGTAGCCTA
This sequence comes from Cunninghamia lanceolata, assembly GCA_027924645.1. Lineage (NCBI taxonomy): Eukaryota > Viridiplantae > Streptophyta > Pinopsida > Cupressales > Cupressaceae > Cunninghamia > Cunninghamia lanceolata. The sequence continues at coordinate 477,067 of BSBN01000286.1, read as the reverse complement.
GTGCATATCTTCCCATTCACTTATGTGTTGCTCCCTTGTTGTATGCCCAGGTCAAAATTGAGTGTTCTCTATTCATCTAGTGTTATTTCTCCTTTTACCTTCTCCTTTTGTGGTATAGCCAAATTCAGCGTCCTGGATCCATCTGGACCCCTTTGTATTGCTGACATGGTTCTGGCCTTCCTCCTTTCCTTTCTTGGCATTACATCGCCTAATAGACTTTTGATGTTTATAGGTACTAATTGTACCTCCATCTTTTCTTTCTTTATCTCTACACCTAACCAGGCTGGAGCCTCTTTTGTGCTTTCAGCAGTCTTTTCTTCATCTATTACCTCTTCCTGAATCCTTTCTACTTCTCCCTACTCTTGTTGTTGATGTTGTTCTTCTTGTTGCTTTTGTGGAGGAGGTTGTTCTTGTTGAGGGGTTGGTCCCTGTACCATTGGATCATTTTGTTGTTTAGATTCACCCTCATTTTCTTCCTCTTCAATTTATGTATCCCCTCCACCTTCATCCTTTTCCTCTGGACCTTCTTTTGATGATTCCTTCTCTTGATCTTCTTCTTTATTTTCTTGCTCTTCATTTGTCATACTCTATCCTCCATTTGTTTTACAGACTTATCTTGATCAATATTTTCTATGTTTTCTTTGCCTTCAAGTTTGTTAGCTACATCCTCTATAGTTTCACCTTCCTTTGGTACCTTTTCAGGCATGTTAACTTGCTCTATATGTGAAGGTGAACCCACCACTGTATTAGCCTCTTTTGTCTATTTTCCCTGTTCTTTTCTACTTTCTATATTCTTTTCCTCTTCACTTTGTTCTCCGTACATGTTTAGAATGTTTAATACATCTACACCAGAGGTACCAGCTCCTGTTTCTTCTTTGGCTTGAGCAGGTGTTTCCTTTACTGCTTCCTCAGGGGCATCTTCTTTTTCAGATTCTTCAATTCTATGTGCTACATCTTGCACATTCTTTATTATTTCAGGAGAAACCAAGGTATCAAAAGGATCTACTGTTCCTGATTCTTCTTGTACCATTTCCTTTTCAGAAACTAAACCTTGTTCAATTTCCATTTCAGCTTGAGTGTCTTGCTCCTCTTCTTTACTTAAAAATTCACTAGATTCTTCTTCCATTCCAACCTCTTTTCCTAAATCCATTTCTCTCTCTTCACTTTCACTGTTGTCATCTTCAATGTGGACAATCTCAATAACTTGTTTGGCTTTATGCACTTTTGACCCATGTAGCATTTCTTTAGCCAATTCTATCTTTAACTTAGCATATACTTGTCTTTTTCCTACCAAGGTAGATGCACCAGGCTTGCTACTTAATTTAGCACCTACCTGTTGTGCTCCTATAACTTCACTTTCTTTTGAAGTTTCTCCTTTGGCTATGCCCACTGGTATTGCTTTCTTAACCTTATGTCCTGTGATTTCTTTGGGGTCCAGTGTTTCTTCTGTACTAATATCATGGCTTAATGACTTTGCCTCCACAAATGTGCCAGATGATACTACTATTTTTACTCCCAATGCATAAGGATCCATCAAAGTAGTATTTTTGTCCTTCTCCACATTTTTGGCTTCCACAATCTTTCTTTTCTTTTCATAGAAGCATTGGAGATCATCACTATGCTCCCTTACTCTCTTTTTGCCCTTCTTTGGATATGTAATCTCCACTCCATCCTTAAGCTCCTTAATTTTATCGGTCAACCATGTCTTCAAAAATAAGATGACCGGTTTGGACAATGTGTCCAAAGATATGTTCCATGGTTGTGACCAATCAGGCTCTCCAATAGGAGCAAACTTGGAACTTTCATAACCATGATGCAATAATTTATCATCTTCTTTAACCTCTGGGGGTACATAGATATCTCCCATGGACCTCATTTGTTCAACTGTTAATCTTTTATGAGCTCTCTTTCTTACCTCTTTATCGTTCTTACAGTCTAACCAAAAATATTCAATATGTATTTGATGTTTAAATTTAGAATAAATTGTATTTTGGATTCTATGAAAGGGATCAAACCTTCAGGCCAACTCAAATTCCTCAAATCCATAATATCTCAACTCCTTTTCTTCATAACCAGCAACCTCTTCACTGTAGCATGAATACCTACCAATTGCCCAAGGTAACTGAAGATTTCCTCTATTAAACTTCTTCCTATACATCATAAAGGCATTCAAATTCTACCTTCAGAACTCTAGAAAAACCAACTTGTTGGAAGGATACCTGGGCAGCATGAAAGGCTTTCCTTCAAATCCCTCAATTCTGATATAAGTAAAATTTGGGAATTGAATATACCAGGAACTATGCAGACCAATTGTATCTTCTGCATCTATAGACAATCTTTTATCCAGCTCCTCTCTTAAAATTTTGACCGTGTATGTATAAAATACATCATTCACTAAAGCATACTTCCTCAATGCATTCTCCTCCTGTAAATTAAAATAATTCTCATATACCAACTTCTAATCTAGGCCATTTCCTAAGATTCCAACTCTGTCAATCCCATGTATGTAGGGTTGAACCATTGTTGCACATGAATATAATACATACGAGGACAAACAGAAAGGCATCATCTTTTGCTTTCTTAGAATTGCATGTTTCCATATGGCTGTGCTTATAGCCTTAGCCCAGTGAATTTGTCCTTGCTCTTTTTTTGCTTCCCTCATGAATTGGATAATAGTGAACATCCAAGGCTCACACTTAGTGCCATCTCTCAATCCCACCTGTCTACTTAACATTGTAATCATCAAGTATATTTCCTCTTTAAAGTATATTCTTTGCAAATTCTTGTGTGCTCTTGCCACAGCCTTGGGTTTGTTTTCAACACTGTACCAACTGTAGAAGATCCTGCTTCTACAATCCTTTTCATTATTATTGAAATCTTCATTATACTGATCTATATCAATATCCACCATTTTCTCATGTATTTAAATGTTCTTGCAATCCCTTTTGTGGATAAGTCTGCAATGAGCCTATCATGGAACATTATTTTTCTTGTAGCTGGGTCATACAAGTATATGCAATCTAGGCATAAATCCTTGGCTTCCATAGCTAATGGAAAACCTGCAGCCCTATACAATCTACTCTCCCATATACACCTCATGTGAGGCGTAGCGTCTGCTGCTGTAATTACAACACATCATCCACGTCATAATTTCCTATGTTTGTGTCTATCCCCACTCCACTTGTACTGATCAATGAAGGGTACCCTTTATGTATTGGCAACTCCTCCTTCTCTGTTTCTTTGTGCGGCTTCCTTTCATTTTTAACCTCACCTCCTGTATCTACCTTTTTCTACTTTGGGGCCATCCTATAAAAAAATGCATTTTTTAACTCGTTGTTTTACCTTTTTACCTAAGGTTTTACTACAAATTTTATATTTTTTGCATTTTACCCTAACCCCCGTTTGTCTTTTCCCATTTTGAATTTCACATTGTTTAACCCAACCCAGCTAATTAACAATCAAACATGGTAATTTAATGAATTCTTATATTTCAAAATGAAATTATTGAAAGTTACTTGCATTTTAACTAACTAAACTGTAATGGCGTTTAAGATGAATACATGTATCTTTCGACAGCTCAACCTTACGTTGTTGACTTACTTTACCATTTTTTACTCTGTTCTAGCTTCTGGAATTCCGTCTCGTGATGAAATTTTCATTTAATTTCTTTAGCAATTCTTCTTTCTGTAATTTTAATCTTAGCAATACAAATCTGAAAGAAAACATAGCTTTTAATTTACCCTAACTCATTGAATTTTACTCTTTGGTGCTAGATCGGCATTAATTACAGCAATTAATATGTCTACGGCTTCGGCTTCGGCTTTCAACGTTTTATTTTAAACCTTCTATCTGTTAGTTTACTTTCTACATACATCACATTTTCTTGTATCTTTCTTTTGTGTATTGTTCTTTGTATGTCCTCTTTTGCATCTTTTCAATATACAAACATATATGCAATCATCTATAAACAATGTTATTCCCTTTTCCTTTATATCCATGCTTGTATCCTTGGTTTGTATATCGATTTGTATGTAAAAACAAATACAAGTGCACATACAAACAACTCATACAAGCCCCTTTCTACCTTTTATCTTTCCGACAATGTCTTTCATTTCCTTGTATATCGAGATTGTACATTGTTAACATACAATCTCTCGAACATACAAAGCCTTTCCTTTATTTAATTCCTTTATCAAATCTACCTTGCATCTTTTGTTTGTATCTTTGCTTGTATGTCGGCTTGTATATTTGTTTGTTGGTACAATATACAACCTCGAGATACAATCTGCGGGATCCACTTTACCTTCCCACTTTTATCTTAGTGATACAACAATACTTGTATCACTCTTAGATACAAGCCTCCATACATGCAAACCCCCTTGTATAATCATCCTAGACTCCTCATCTTTTCTCAACCGTATTGCATAACCTTTCAAATCCCCACATGTATATAAAGTGAATGCATCTTTTCAATATGCATTAAGATATGATACACCACTTACATCCAATTTAATTCCCTTTTGACCTTTGCATTGTATGTATATTAAAAGATGCAAACCTGAATCATGCAACATACAAACACCGAAACATACCTTGATAAAACCAAATTTCATACTCTCCTTGGGTCCATGACATGTATATCGCATTGTATATCACCTTGTATCTTTCCTTTTGACAATCATACCACCCGAGATACAACCTATGGACTTAACCCATTATCCAATTTACTTCTAAATCACGTCGGGTCCGACTTGTATGTAAAGAATAAAACATTCGCAACATGCATACAAAATACCACAATTCCTAAACCCGACCACTTTACGTGACTTATACAATGACTGTACATACAAACGACCTTGTACATGCAACATACAAACCTTCCTATAATGCATTTTACCAAGAAACATGCATATCTTACATAATATTAGGAATTTTGAAATAGTTTAAAAAGTAACCCCTATTCATTTTTGACAAAGAATTTACCCCTATTCTACTATGGTACTTAATGCTAATTTTTCCAATTTTCAACAAGGTTTGTAACATGTACCTCCTTTTCCCCTTTACCACCAAGCAAACCCACACACAAGTAAAAAGCCACAGCCACAGCAGGGGTCCTCATTTTGCTAAAAAGTAAAATGGGACGTGTTGTGAGCATCACAACAACTAGCAACGAAATAAAACAATTAAATTAAAATGATTAAATAAAACTAAATGAAATAAATTCATAACTTCCAACTTTATTTTCTGTAGATCATTATTTATCTTGAGACCTAATGTATTCAATAAGGTGCATGAATCTCCCAATTGAGTTTAAGTGGGTGCACGTGATTAATAATCCTCATCTTAAAAATAAGTTGAACAAACCAATGACTGATATTAAACTACATAGTTGATGTCATTCCCTCATAGCCAACCGAATAGAGCCTTGCTGCCAGCAAGCATCTATAGCCCCGATAAGGTTATCATTACAATTCTCTTAAGTAGAGCCCCACTGCCAGTAAGTGTCTATAGCCCCGGTAGAGTTACTTAGATAGCTTAATCTGGATTTTCAATAAAATCCAATTTATTTATTTACTTATTATTATATATACTTTTATATTTTGTGTAAGATAAAACTTTATAAGATATTACCATTGTAACTTCATGATGCAGGGTGTGATCACTTGCTGAAATTAAGCTAAGAATTGTAATGATAGCAAGGGTGACCTCTGATTTTTCACCTAACACCTATAGTGGTATGTTCAACAAACCCAAGGATTTTAGGTGTGTCATTGTGAGGAACTTCCCTTGAATACTCAACCCACAGTTATTGAATACAAAATTTCACAAGCCAAGCTATTTTCTACATTTATGACAGTCACAACAAGTTATGCATAAGTTTCAAATAATTAACCTGAATATTCTGAATTTTCTATTGTTTTTAGTGGTTATTAATCTACTCCTATATACTTCGAAACAAAACAAACATCCCTACCAAGGAAACACAACACACAAACCAACACAACAAAACAAAACAAAACCCAAAAAAATTGTACATTATTTACACTATGATACATAACATACCAACTACCCTTACCTCAAGCCTGAAAGTAATGTTTCAAATGTTGGCCATTAACAGGTAATGGCACATCTTCTCCAGTCAAGGTCTTGAGCTTGAACATACTATCTCTGCGACCTGTAATGGACCTAACCATAATTTGTCAAACTTTCCATGGTTTCCTTTCTTTTCATGTGCCTTATCCCAACACAATACTAAGTCTGATATTCTAAATGTTTTGACTCTTGCTCTTTTGTCAAACCATCTTTACACCACTGCTTGATGTTTTGGCAAAATTTTCAATGGCTTGATCTCTCTTCTCGTCCAACTGTAACATTTGGATTATCCTAACTTCTATGTGATTATTAAATCCTAAATATTCATTAGCAAACTTCTAGATAGGTATTCTTAAATTCACTAGAAGTATGGGATCAGTCCCATAAACTAGGTGATAAGGTGCATTGCCTAAGGTTGACTTAACCTTAGTCCTATCTACCCACAGTGCATATTTTAACAATGTATTCCATTCTCTGAGACTTTTTACAATTAGTTTCTTGATTATATCTAATAAAATCTTGTTTGTGGATTCAGCTAAACCATTCCCCTGAGGATAATAATTTGAAGAAAATTAAAACTATTCCATATTCAAATGCCCATTTAGAAATTTTCAAAGAAGAAAATGCAGGGCCATTATTACATACCAGTGAATATGGAGCTCCAAACCTTGTTATGATGTTTTCTTCAAGAAATTTGACAACCACCTCAGTAGTAGAGAACTTGCAGCATGTGGCTTCAGTCCACCTTGTACAATAGTTAGTTACTATCAATATAAACTTATGTCCTACAGATGATGGAGGATTTATAACTCCAATGAAATCTAAGCCCCACAGTGCAAATGGCTTGGACTCGAGGACTGGTTGTAATGGATTAGCATGATTCCTTCCCTTGTCTGTTGTAGTTTGACAGGTGTGACAACTTCGAATATGACTCTCTGTATCTTTAAACATTGTTGGCCAATAGTATCCTGCTCTTAATATCTTATGCATAGTAGCTAAATGAGAACCATGAGCAGTTCCATACTTATCATGTAACTCTAACAATACCTTATCTGCTTCAATTCTGTTTAAACATCTTAAATATATACCTTCATGTTCTTCTGAATAGAAGACCTCCTTGTACCATGTATCTTTGTGCTTTAATCTTTAAATCTCTCCTCTGAGAAGACTTCATCTTACTTGGATATTTACCTAATATCATAAATGTATTCAAATCATCATACTAGCTTGATGCATCATTAGAGTTTAATACATACTACTGCTTTACCAAATTTGGATCTGTGTTTGCTATGGTCTGTACTAATGCTTATCCTCTAACCAACTTCATTAGAATGATCTCCATATCAAACTCTTGCAATACTATAATCCATTTGGCCCTTTTCTCTCCAGGCTCATTCTACATTAGCAGCATTTTTACTGTTGCATCTGGTACTATGGCCTTAACTTGACTTCATAAGATGTAATGTCTAAACTTCTTAACTGTCCTTACTAATGCAAATGCTTGTCTTTCTGTGTCTAGATACTTCAGTTGTGCATCTTTCAAAGGTGCACTCATGAAAGCTATGGGCTTTTCTTCATTATCTTCTCCCTTTTGTGTCAAGGCAGCTGCAACTGAATGCGTAGATGCAAAAGAATATATGTAAAATGGTTTGGTATAATTTGGACTTGCTAACACAGGAGCATCAGAAATGACCTTAATATCTTCGAATGAATCTTTGGCTACTGGTGTCCATTCTATCTTTGCATCCTTCTTAAGCATGGTGTTTAATGGTTGCACAATCTCTGCAAATCCTATAATAAACTTCCTGACAAAGTTAATCTTACCGAAAAAGGATTTTAATTCCTTCTTACTGTTAGGTAATTGCAATTTTCTTATTCCCTCTACTCTATCGGGATCAATGGATATCCCATTTTCAAAAATGACATGTCCTAACAATTTTCCTTCAGTTACACCGAATGAACATTTCTTTGGGTTAAGAGAAATCTTGTACCTTTCACATCTTTTAAGTACCCTTCTTAAATCTTCTGCATGAGTGGATGCATCTTTAGAGTACACAGTTAAATCATCCATATAAATAACAATGCATTTACCTGATAATCCACGAAACGTAATGTCCATGGCTCACTGAAAAGTGGTACCTGCATTTATTAAACCAAAAGGCATTCTCCTATATGCATAATTACTCCACTTGCAAGTAAAAGTAGTCTTCAACCTATCTTATTTATCAACTAAGACCTAGTTATATCCTGAAAATCCATCTAAGAAAGACATCATCTTAGCCCCATTTACTGTTTGCAATACTTCATCTATTGGAGGCAAGGGATAATTATCTTTTTAGAAGCTTTGTTCAAATTTCTAAAGTCAACACATAACCTGATGTCTCCACTTTTCTTTCTTACGAGTACCAAATTAGCTACCTAGGTTGAATGTCTTACTGGGAAGATTATCTTGCAGATAGCAATTTTTTCACTTGCTCAAAGATTAAAGGCTCCAAAATAGCATTCACAATCCTTTGTTTCTGTCTAAATGGTTTAACCTCAGGTTTTAAGGGTATTACATGAGTTATGATGGACGTATCATATGTCTTCAAATCTTCATATGTCCATGCTATTACATGTTTGTATTCTTTCAAAACATCCACAATTTCTTTTCTTAACTTCTTAGAGCAAGCCTTTCCAATCAGTACATTATGTGGACTTTGCTCTGTTCCCAGGTTATAGGGATCACATTTTCCCCCTTTAGTTTTGGGCAAATCTTTTTGTCTTACTACCCCATCAAAGTCAAAAATCTTTTCCAACTCAATTACACCCTTAGGTAAGAAATTACTTTTCAAGTTTATTATGTCTTCTTCATCCCAAGACACATCAGGCCTTTCCTGTTCATCAATGATTTGAGCTTCAAACACTTCATTACAAGTGAGAAAATCTACAATTTGCTAATCTCCTTTAAATACCTAAAAATGAGTAACATTATCTGGTATGCTTAGAACATTCACTAATTCAACAACAAATCATTTTAGACCTGACAATGTTAAGGGCTCCAAAGTGCTAGCAACAACTACTAATGCATCTGGTCTATGATTCGATTCCCTAGGGATATGTTCTATGTTAAAAGAATCAAATGAATCTATTAAATCCCACACCCTATGCCTATAACAAACCATCCTCTTATAATTGCATGCATATAGCTTTCTCACTTGTCTGACCACTAACTCAAAGTCTAAAAATACTTTGATCATTTTCACCTTTTTCTTGATAGCCATAACAAGTCCATAAATCAAAGCTTCATATTCTGCTACATTATTAGTACAAGGAAATTGTAGCCTATATGCTGTTAAAAATGACTTACCATTAGGATCTATAAGTTCAACACTTGCACTTGCACCTTGTTTAGATTTAGACCCATCACATTTCAATGTCCACATGCCTTTTTTATTCCTTTGACTTTTTATCCTGGCATGTCTCACCCTTTCTGTTCCTATGTTGTAATATCTTGTTTCTTCATGGGTGATTCATTTTGATCTACTTGTAGACTTATATTCTCAATTTGTAAATCAGAATGACAGACACTCTTGTCCTTTGTTTATTTCTCTAGATCCAGAATTAATACATCCATGTTATCTTGCAAGTATACCTCTGGTTTTTCAGGATTAACCTTTCCTTCGTGCAGTTCCATCTCTTTTGTGCACTTTATGTATTGATATTCTATAATGTCTCTACGCATTCCACAATTCTCTTCAGAATGAGGCTTACTATGGACTCTGCACGTGTTTTTGTACAACTTGCACTGAACTAGAATTTTTTGTTTGATGCACTTTTCTATTTCCTGCCTAATGATCTGACCAAAATTATTTACTGCATTGTCTTCCTCATCAGAAGAATTTCCATCAGACTCAATGAACACTACTATTTATTTACTGACAGATTTTTCTTTAAAATTCAACATCAAGATTTCTTCAATTTGCACTCCCTTATTGGTGACTCTATAAACACCAAGTTAAAAAGAAGCATATAATATCTCATTAGTCTTGTTGTATTCTATAATCATGTGTTTCATCTAGGGTTCATCTTCTATCCTGATCTGATTTGGAACACCTCTCCAAGGTAACCACATGTGTGAAAAATCAGTAGCCATATATCCATTTAATGTTTTGGACCAGTCTCTACTTAATAACATCCCGTAATTCACAGGTATATCCACTACTTGAATGTCAATAAACTGACTCACCCTAGGATCAGAGGCTAACTATATTTGAATATGCATTAATTCTCCTATCACATTGACCCAGTTTTGTCTAATTATGTAACAGCCTTGGCAGATTTGATAGGGGTCAACCCTAAAGTTTTGCATATCCCTAAAGGCATTACATTGGCTAATGCACCAGAATCTACCATGCAATTATGTATGTTCTTTCCCAACATCCTAATGGTTAACAAGAAAGGAGGGGCTTCCCTCTTATTTGCATACATGACCATATTAGTGTTAGAAGGTTGTTCAGTTTTCTTACTCTTTTCTTTGGACTGTGGATCTTTACTAGGAACATTCATATCAATAGAGTCCTCGCTTGTCACAGATGTATCCAAGGACTTTATGAAAGCATTTATGACCCCTGAACTTTTTAATAATTCACATAAAGGTATACTGGCCTTGATTTCTTTTATCTCTTCAGACAAGTAATTCATTAGCCTCATTGTTTCCACTGTCTCTATTTTTCCTATTTGGACTTTTGATGCTACTGTCCCACCATTTACATGATGATTAGCCTTTAGTATAGTAGGATTATTACTGGCATGTTGATCTGGAGGAGTATTGAAGTTGTTGGGAGGAGTGGAAGTGGTGAAAGGACCTCCCGGCCTAGTGTTATTTCTCAAATTGTAGGTATGATTTTTGTTAGACTATTGAAAAGCCTATACCTCCTCTGTTTCATTTAACACTTCATTTTTAGTTTCAAAGGGAAACTGAAATGCATTCAATACTAAGGCTAATTCAGGATATAGGTTCTCACAAAAGTAAGGCTCATCTTCTAATAGCTGATCCTCTTCTTCCCTGGTTGCAAAGGTAAAAGTCTCTAAGACTAAAGTAGTCTCAAATCCTGAGGGCACTATTTCATTACATTTGGGAATGAGAAACTTAGAGGTGGGAGCCTGTATATCCACATTGAAAATACTTGTTCCCAGATGAAACTGAGGGCAATCTAGTTTAGCATGTGCAGTGGTATTATGAATCCTGCACCAATTTTTTAATGCCACGTTAGCCATTTGAATTCTAGCTATTTGTTTTGTCTCCTGATTATCTAAATTCTCAAATGGAGATGCTAGAGTGCCATTATTTGGCCCTGTGTTCCATGTCCTAGGTGGCCTTGGTTGATTCTGATTTCTATTGTTATTACCCCAGGTCTTGTTATCTATAGCAAGTCCTATGTTCTACATTGCTTGTCCCTGATTATGATTTTTACCTTGATTATAATTCTGGTTTTGATTTGAACCCTGACCCTAGTTATGATTTTGACTGTATCCTTGATTATTTCTACCATAGAAATTTTCATTTCTTAGTTGTGTCATTTTAGTAGTCAATCTTCTCGGGTGTGCAGTAATTTCTTTGATTTCTTCCCTATCCTCTTGTGCCTTTGCCACAAGTGTATCCTAAGGAGGTTGGAAGAATGATTGACCATTACTCTGATTGTTATTGGTATTATTACCAATATAAGGGACTATAGTCTGGATTGGGGAAGGATTATACATAGGTGTGTATGTAGGAATTGGGTTCAATAATGGAGTATTATGCATAGGAACTGCATTCCAAGGTTGTGCTTGAATTTGCATCCTAGGGTTTCCTCCATTAAGAAAAGGATTATATGTCATTTGCCTCATTTCCTAGTTTACTGAGGCTGCTTCCTTATAAGCTTTGGATATAGTACCTATATCAACTTTCCTTTTGACAAACATAGCAGTTAGTGGATCAAGGGCGACATAATACATGGCTAATAACACATCTACAATCACTATGTAAGGAGCCACTAACTAGGAATAAACCTTTTGAAACCTATCATTAAAGTTATCAATCAGCTCTCATTCACCTCTTTTAATTGCATCCAATTTATGATATAAGGTGGAAGGATCAACTAGTCCCCTAAATCTAGACAAAAATGGCTCCTCCATAGGTGCCAAAGAAGAAATATAACCTTTAGGTAAGTTAACATACCAGTTAGAAGCCTACTCATTAAAGGTGTAAGGAAACAATCTACATAGAACATCTTCATATTCTAACCTGGCTCTAAAGCATGCCTCCTTAAATATCCTAATATGATCTTCTGGATCCTGATGCAATTGATAATTAGGACATATCTTTTCAGGATTTTTTGGCATCTCATGATAATCATTGAATGTTATAGGAGAATTGACATTGAAGTAAGCCATTGTAGGACCATGTGGTGGTCTAGGACCTTTGGGAATACCTAGACTTCTAGGTGGACTAAGACCTCTAGGAGGACTTAAACCAAGATTCAAAGATCTAAATGAAGAACTGTCAGGACTCACTATGTTATGGATGTTAAAAGGTGATCTAGGAGGCGTTCCAGATGAGCCTCCTACGTGTGATATTCTAGGATTCCAAATCAAAGGACCTTTACTCTGCCTTCTATCAGGTAATTGCAAAAAAATATCTTCTGAACTAGATCTAGACCTGGTCACCCTACCAATGTTATGAGCCAACATTACCTAAATCCTACCTTAACTCCAATCAAGCCCTCCTTCTAGTGCCAAAAACTGTTGATGATTATTTTTACACATTCATAACAAAAGTTAAAATTCATAAAATGAACCTAAATTGTCTTGAAAGATATGAAGAAATCTCTTAAGAGTTCTTAATCCCAAGTTTCTATATGGTCAGGTCTTAACCTTGTGGACAATTCAGCAAGTTGATGTGAAACTGTAATATTCAAGGGACCTTACTTGATTTAGGATGATCAATGACTTACTGGGCTCAAATTATGCAAATTGTTGCAAATATCAACAAAGTATTCATTCTTTTGCACAAATTCACTATTGTACTACAAAGCTTTGTATGAATTTCTATGAAACAAACTTTGTCTTTCAAATTAATATGAAAATTGCCAAATATTAACACAAATTCATCTTGCTTCTTTCAAATGTAAGACAATTTCCTTAAGATTTCTACGTTTAAGCTAATTGTTTTTAGTTGTTGGAGAAAAGTTAGAGAAACTCAAACTAAGTATCATTTCAGTACAAGATTTAAATGTTCTATTACTCACGTCCTAAAGCATACAGTAAATTGATCAAATCAACACACTCAAATCTTCAAATGTAAAATCCTGAACATTTTTCATGAACATACATCAGAGATTGTAATCTTTTAAAGAATAATAACTTCAAATACCAGTAAGAGTCAAAAAACACTTTGTAATAGACATAGAATTCCAAGTTTACTTGAATTCAAAGCCCAAAGTCATCTAAGATTTACAATGTAAGAATGACCTTTGTTTCATTAATTAAATCACTAAACAGCTTACAGACATTTTTACAGATACATCAAGGAGACTAGACATTCCACGTACTCCTTGCTGCAGAAATAGGCAACCTCCTCCTCTAAACTAAAGAAATACTCTTCTATTCAAATATTCTAGCAAATTACAAGTGCAAGCTACGATTCTAAAATCCTTGTGTAACTAATATACACGTAGCAAAGCTTCTTATATAGAATTTGAAGCTTCATACTACTACAGCTACAAAATCTAATCTATGATCAGTATTCATCTATTCTTGATCAAGGGTGTACATTTGTTCTTAACTATTTCTCAAAATATCTTTATGGTATCTTTTCTGCCTTAAAGGATGCCATTGGAATCTTTTCAAAATAAGATTCCCTCCCTTTGACTTCTGCTTTCCTGTAGACTTTGCCCACAGATACCTTTCACTTGACTCTTTTATTAGTATTGTTTGCTCTTTTCTACACTTTCCTACTCTCTTAGATATTCTTTGAAGTTATTTATTACACCTTCTATAAAGGTGTGATTCCCCCCTAGACTCCTTGTCCATACATATTCTTGCATTGTGACTCCTTTCAATTTCTTTTCTTCTTTACCTGAACCCTCATTCTTCTTCTTGTATTTCTTCATCTTGGCACTTTCTTCCATCACTAAATCAATCATTTGTGTACTTAGATATGCCTTTGGATTCTCCATACATGGTGTAAAAATGGCCTTGAATTATGTTAATGCTCTTTAAAATTCATATGTTGGTGTATCCATGCACTCATGATCTAAGAGCCTTTCAACTATTCGTTTATGCATCCTAATCATATTATCTACTTTTTCTTCTAAACCTTGAGTAGCTGCTATGCACCTTCTGAGATTATCATCCTCAAATATTAATTTCATCCTTTCCTGTGGCACTTGATTTACCATCGAAGGGGTAATTACTCCTTCATTTATTAATTCCTCTGCTCTCTCCTCTATTTCTCCTAGCTGTTCCAATTCAAATTTGCACTCTTCTTTTCTAAATTGACCATTATATACAAGTATACTGCATTTATTATTTTCCATTGCAGCCAATTCCCATCCTTTTACTGCTTGTTTGATTACCTCTTCTCCTTCTTGCACGAATTCCTTGAACCATTCTTCAAAAACATTGGCTTTAAGCCTCTTATTTTCTATATCTTTCATTTCATCCTTTGACAAAACTTCTATTTCACTAGGCAATTCCAGTACTGTTGTATTAGGATCAAATATCCCCTTAAGGAATTGTTGTAGCTAGACAATGTGTCTTTTCAAAGAATCATGTTTATCCTTATCCTTCGTTAATAGTTCTGTTGTAGCCTGGTGCATATCTTCCCATTCACTTATGTGTTGCTCCCTTGTTGTATGCCCTAGGTCAAAATTGAGTATTTTATATCCATCTAGTCTTATTTCTCATTTTTCCTTCTCCTTTTGTGGTATAGCCAAGCTCAGCATCCTGGATCGATCTGGACCCCTTTGTATTACTGACATGGTTCTAGCCTTCCTCCTTTCCTTTCTTGGTGTTGCATCGCCTAATAGACTTTTGATGTTTATAGGTACTAATTGTACCTCCATCTTTTCTTTCCTTATCTCTGCACCTAACTAGGCTAGAGCCTCTTTTGTTCTTTCAGTAGTCTTTTTTTCATTAATCACCTCTTCCTGAAGCCTTTCTACTTCTCCCTACTCTTGTTGTTGTTGTTCTTGTTGCTGTTGAAGGTTGTTCTTGTTGAGGGGCTGGTCCCTATACCATTGGATCATTTTGTTGTTTAGATTCACCCTCATTTTCTTCCTCTTCAATTTTTGTATCCCCTCCACCTTCATCCTCTTCCTCTGGACCTTCTTTTGATGATTCCTTCTCTTCATCTTCTTCTTTATTTTCTTGTTCTTCATTTGTCATATCTCTATCCTCCATTTGTTTTTCAGACTTATCTTGATCAATATTTTTTGTGTTTTCTTTGCCTTCAGGTTTGTTAGCTGCATCCTCTATAGTTTCACCTTCCTTTGGTACCTTTTCAGGCATGTTAACTTGCTATGTATGTGAAGGTGAACCCACCACTGTATCAGCCTCTTTTGTCTCTTTTCCCTGTTCTTTTCTTCTTTCTATATTCTTTTCCTCTTCACTTTGTTCTCTGTACATGTTTAGAATGTTTAATACATCTACACCAAAGGTACCAGCTCCTATTTCTTCTTTGGCTTGAGTAGGTGTTTCCTTTACTGCTTCCTCAGCGACATCTTCTTTTTCAGATTCTTCAATTCTATGTGCTACATCTTGCACATCCTTTATTATTTCAGGAGAAACCAAGGTACCAAAAGGATCTACTATTCCTGATTCTTCTTGTACCATTTCCTTTTCAAAATCTGAACCTTGTTTAATTTCCATTTCATCTTGAGTATCTTGCTCCTCTTCTTTACTTAAAAATTCACTAGATTCTTCTTCTTCCATTCCAACCTCTTTTCCTGAATCCATTTGTCTCTCTTCACTTTCACTGTTGTCATCTTCAATGTGGATAGTCTCAGTAACTTGTTTGGTTTTATGCACTTTTGACCCATACAGCATTTCTTCAGCCAATTTTTTCTTTACCTTAGCATATACTTGTCTTTTTCCTGTCGAGGTAGATGCACTAGGATTGCTACGTAATTTAGCACCTACCTGCTATGCTCCCATAAGTTCACTTTGTTTTGAAGTTTCTCCTTTGTCTATACCCACTGGTATTACTTTCTTAACCTTTTGTCCTGTTATTTCTTTGGGGGCATGTGCTTCTTCTATAATAATATCATGGCTTAATGACTTTACCTCCACAAATGTGCCAAATGATACTGCTACTATTACTCCCAATGCATAAGGATCCATCAAAGTAGCATTTTTGTCCTTCTCCACAATTTTGGCTTCCACAATCTTTCTTTTCTTTTCATAGAAGCATTGGAGATCATCACTATGCTCCCTTACTCTCTTTTTTCCCTTCTTTGGATATGTAATCTCCACTCCTTCAGCCTTAAGCTCCTCAATTTTATCTATCAACCATGTCTTTGAAAATAAGATGACCGGTTTGGATAATGTGTCCAAAGATATGTTCCATGGTTGTGACCAATCAGGCTCTCCAATAGGAGCAAGCATGGCACTTTCATAACCATGATGCAATAATTTATCATCTTTAATCTTCAGGGGTACATAGATATCTCCCATGGACCTCATTTGTTCAACTATTAATCTTTTATGAGCTCTCTTTCTTATCTCTTTATCGTTCTTACAGTCTAACCAAAAATCTTCAATATGTATTTGATGTTTAAATTTAGAATCAATTGTATTTTGGATTCTATGAAAGGGATCAAACCTTCAGGCCAACTCAAATTCCTCAAATCCATAATATCTCAACTCCTTTTCTGCATAACTAGCAACCTCTTCACTGTAGCATGAATACCTACCAATTGCCCAAGGGTATGTGCAGGATCATCATGGGCCAAACAGTGGCAATAGGAAAAAAATCGCATTTTTACTTAGCCAAATTTGCGACTTGGCAAAGTTTGACTTTGAAACAGATATCTGTTTTGGTTTGGATACCAAACCAAAACGGATATCCGTTTTCTAGAAAAATTTGGGAAAAAGGCTTTTTAGTCTTTTTGAAAATATACCTCTTAAATCTTGGATCTCCCATCAATATACGAACCTCCTTAAAGACTGTTTCTAGTGAAGGAGGAGGGCAAATTAACATTGGTAGAATCTTTACACATTAATCCATAAGGATTTGTTAAACACTAAGAATCATCACTAATGAATTACTCAAATAATCAATAATAAAATATTTAGTTTTGTTCATCATGTGAAATAATCACTTTTAGACTATGTTCCAATATATCGGGGATAGGAATGGTGGGGCAGCAAGGGATGTGTTTCGGGGCGTTTTGGATTTCATGCCCTAAATTGCTTTACCCAATCCTTCATATGATTTGATTCATGATACATGGTTTGAGAAGGATACACATGATATACCCTTACCCTCTAGTGATAAAATTATGAATGATACTTTATGTGGTGAAGCTACACCTTCGTTAATCCTTCATGACATTGTTATTCCTTGTGATGATGATGTCCTTCATGTGATATGTTAGGACATAATGCAAAGTTAACATGGCATGAACTCTCTAGGAAGGGTAAGCATGGACTATAAGAACATTGAACTAGTTGGATCTATTAAGCTCGCCATTTATGAAAGAACCTTAAACGTTAACCTTAATTAGGTAAGGTTATGTTTCAGTGTGGTTGTTTGTGCAACAATGTGTAAATTAATGTTACCGAAGGATAAATCTAACTATACTAACATTTTAATAACCATGAGAGCTGGGACTAACAATTAGACTAAAAACTTGACAAACAATACAACTTGGACACATGTAGGACTTGGAAAATGGAAAAGAATATAATTAAATGTGGAAAACAATGAAAAAGTGGTATTAGTTGCACCTATATAGAGAAGTGGTTTAGAAGTTGGTTAGGGGAATTATTTAGGGTTTAGAGGTTTAGGGTTGCTCGAGTTTAGGGGTTTAGGGTTTACAGTTTAAAGAGAGATAGAGAGAGGGGACTGAAAGAGTTTGGGAGAGATAGAGGAGACAGAGGGGAGAGATAGGGAGATAGAGAGTGAGAGACATGTCCAAGATTGAGAGGTAGAGGGATGATAGAGATAGGGAGATAGAGGTTTAGGGTTGCTTGGGTTTAGGGGCATTATTTAGGGTTTAGGGTTTAGGGTCTTGGGGTTAGGGGTTAAGGTTTAGAGGTCTAGGGTTTAGGGTTTAGAGAGAGATAAAGGACCAATAGGGAGATATAGAGGAGTCTGAGGGGAGAGATAGGGAGATAAAGAGTGAGGGACATGGCAAGAGACATAGTGAGAGAGATTAAGAGGTAGAGGGACAAAGGTGATAGGGAGATAGGGGAGAGATAGGGAGATAGTGGTTTATGGTTACTTGGGTTTAGGGTTTAGGGGTTTGGGGTTTAGGGTTTCTCAGGTTTAGGGGTTAGGGGTTAGGGTTTAGGGGCATTATAATTTAGGGTTTAGGATTTATTGTTTAGGGGTTAGGGGTTAGGTTTAGAGGTTTAGGGTTTTGTATTTAGGGTTTATAGAGAGAGAGGAATGATAGGGAGATATAGAGGAGTCTGAGGGGAGAGATAGGGAGAAAAAGAGTGAGGGACATGGCCAGAGACATAGGGAGAGAGATTGAGAGGTAGAGGGACAAAGGTGGTAGGGAAATAGGGGAGAGATAGGGAGATAGTGGTTTAGGGTTACTTGGGTTTAGGGTTTCTCAGGTTTAGGGGTTAGGGGTTAGGGGCATTATTTAGGGTTTAGGATTTAAATTATTTAGGGGTTAGGGGTTAGGTTTAGAGGTTTAGGGCTTTGGATTTAGGGTTTATAGAGAGAGAGGAATGATAGGGAGATAGAGAGAGGAGATCGAGGAGAGAGATAAGGAGATAGAGAGTGAGGCACATGGCCAAGGACATAGGGAGAGAGATCAAGAGAGGTAGAGGGATGATAGAGATAGGGAGATAGGGGAGAGATAGGGAGATATAGGTTTAGAGTTGATTGGATTTAGGGTGTACCTAGGTTTAGGGTTTCTCAGTTTTGTAGATAGCTAGATAGAAAAAGAGAGGAGACAGATAGGGATAGATGGAGGTGATAAAGGGGAGAGATAAGGAGATAGAGAGTGAGCGAGATGTCCAGAGAAATAGGGAGAAGGATTGAGAGGTAGAGCTCAATGATAGAGATAGGGAGATAAGGGAGAGATAGGAGATAGGGTTTAGGGTTGCTCGCATTTAGGGTTTAGGGTTTGGGGGTTCGGGGTTAAGGTTTAGGGGCATTATTTAGGGTTTAGGGTTTATGGTTTAGGGGTTAAGGTTTAGAGGTTTAGGGTTTAGTGTTTAGAGAGAGGACAATTAGGGAGAAATAGAGTGAGGGACATGGCCAAAGCATAGGGAGAGAGATTGAGAGGTAGAGGAATGATAGTGATGGGGAGATAGTGAGATAGGGAGATAGAGAGATAGAGGTTTAGGGTTTCTTAGGTTTAGTGTTTAAGATTTAGGGGTTTATGGTTTCTCAAGTTTAGGGTTTAGGGGTTAGGAAATAGGGGTTAGGGGTTAGGTTTTAGGGGTTAGGTTTAATCATGTGTTAATACAGGTTGTGGAGTGAGAAATGGGTGGTATGGGAGATCAGAAGACTAGTTTAAAGCTAGGCCGATGGATATATGTCACAGCGAAAGGTTTAAAGGCTCGTCAAAAGTGGAGTGATTAGAGCATCGGTATAAGAATTTTTGAGTTGGCTGATAGTGTTTATCTTGCCGATAGAAAGAATGTATATGATTTGATGTTATTTGGGACTTTGAGAAGGTTTCTTAAAGTTGATTAAGCTTTAATCTATTTGAACTATGGGTTTTAATGGGTATTTCACTGTGTTTTGAGAGCTTCCACTGTGTGCTCTGCATCAGACCAATACGGAGATATAGAGGAGTCTGAGGGGAGAGATAGGGAGATAAAGAGTGAGGGACATGGCAAGAGACATAGCGAGAGAGATTGAGAGGTAGAGGGACAAAGGTGATAGGGAGATAGGGGAGAGATAGGGAGATAGTGGTTTATGGTTACTTGGGTTTAGGGTTTAGGGGCTTGGGGTTTAGGGTTTCTCAGGTTTAGGGGTTAGGGGTTAGGGTTTAGGGTTTAGGGGCATTATAATTTAGGGTTTAGGATTTATTGTTTAGGGGTTAGGGGTTACGTTTAGAGGTTTAGGGTTTTGGATTTAGGGTTTATAGAGAGAGGAATGAGAGGGAGATATAGAAGAGTTTGAGGGGAGAGATAGGGAGATAAAGAGTGAGGGACATGGCCAGAGACATAGGAAGAGAGATTGAGAGGTAGAGGGACAAAGGTGGTAGGGAAATAGGGGAGAGATAGGGAGATAGTGGTTTAGGGTTACTTGGGTTTAGGGTTTAGGGGTTTGGGGTTTAGGGTTTCTCAGGTTTAGGGGTTAGGGGTTAGGGTTTAGGGGCATTATTTAGGGTTTAGGATTTAAATTGTTTAGGGGTTGGGGGTTAGGTTTAGAGGTTTAGGGTTTTGGATTTAGGGTTTATAGAGAGAGAGAGAGGAATGATAGGGAGATAGAGAGAGGAGACCGAGGAGAGAGATAAGGAGATAGAGAGTGCGGCACATGGCCAGGGACATAGGGAGAGAGATCAAGAGAGGTAGAGGGATGATAGAGATAGGGAGATAGGGGAGAGATAGGGAGATATAGGTTTAGAGTTGATTGGATTTAGGGTGTACCTGGGTTTAGGGTTTCTCAGTTTTGGAGATAGCTAGATAGAAAGAGAGAGGAGACAGATAGGGAGAGATACAGGTGACAAAGGGGAGAGATAAGGAGATAGAGAGTGAGCGAGATGTCCAGAGAAATAGGGAGAAGGATTGAGAGGTAGAGCCTGATGATAGAGATAGGGAGATAAGGGAGAGATAGGAGATAGGGTTTAGGGTTGCTCGCGTTTAGGGTTTAGGGTTTGGGGGTTAGGGGTTAAGGTTTAGGGGCATTATTTAGGGTTTAGGGTTTATGGTTTAGGGGTTAAGGTTTAGAGGTTTAGGGTTTAGTGTTTAGAGAGAGAGGACCAATAGGGAGATATAGAGTGAGGGACATGGCCAAAGCATAGGGAGAGAGATTGAGAGGTAGAGGAATGATAGTGATGTGGAGATAGTGAGATAGGGAGATAGAGAGATAGAGGTTTAGGGTTTCTTGGGTTTAGTGTTTAGGATTTAGGGGTTTATGGTTTCTCAAGTTTAGGGTTTAGGGGTTAGGAAATAGGGGTTAGGGTTTAGGGGTTAGGTTTAATCATGTGTTAATATAGGTTGTGGAGTGAGAAATGGGTGGTATGGGAGATTAGAAGACTAGTTTAAAGTTGGGCCAATGGATATATGTCACAGCGAAAGGTTCAAAGGCTCGTCAAAAGTGGAGTGATCGGAGCATCGGTTTAAGAATTTTTGAGTTGGTCGATAGTGTTTATCTTGCCGATAGGAAGAATGTATATGATTTGATGTTATTTGGGACTTTGAGAAGGTTTCTTAAAGATGCTTAAGCTCTAATCTATTTGAACTATGGGTTTTGCTGGGTATTTCACCGTGTTTTTGAGAGCTTCCAATGTGTGCTCTGCATCAGACCAATAGGGAGATATAGAGGAGTCTAAGGGGAGAGATAGGGAGATAAAGAGTGAGGGACATGGCAAGAGACATAGCGAGAGAGATTGAGAGGTAGAGGGACAAAGGTGATAGGGAGATAGGGGAGAGATAGGGAGATAGTGGTTTATGGTTACTTGGGTTTAGGGTTTAGGGGTTTGGGGTTTAGGGTTTCTTAGGTTTCCCTCAAATCATGTTTAAATATGCATAAACCTTCATGGAAAAGGCATTGGAGATGTATTGAAAACATTTTGAAGATGAATTGAAGACAAGTTTGAATGAAATTAAGGTCAAGAAACTCTGTTTTTGCAGATTTTACTATTTTCCTACTATTTCTTTGTTTAGTATAGCCCTATATGGATGTGTTAGGGCCTAAGAGAAATTGTAATTGAAAGCTAGTGGAATCTACTTTCTTGTGTTTTAGGTGCCAATAAGGACACTGGGGGCACATTATAAACATAAAAAACTTACTTCTTGGGGGGGTGCCAATAAGGATACTATTTTAGTTGGGTGTGTGTGTATGCAAATCCCATTTATGGCTGAGAAGCTCTCTATTTACTATTATTCAACTCTCGTTGATAGGAGGTTGGCTCTACAACTATTGCAATTTGTGTATGAAACCTAGATGCCTACGAGATCATATATATATATATATATATATATATATATATATATATATATATATATATATATATATATATATATATATGTATGTATGTATGTATGTATGTATGTATGTATGTATGTATGTATGTATGTATGTATGTATGTATGTATGTATGTATGTATGTATGTATGTATGTATGTATGTATGTATGTATGTATGTATGTATGTATGTATGTATGTATGTAAATCCTATTTATGGTCAAGTAGCTCTCTATTTACTATCATTGAACTCTCATTGATAGGAGGTTGGCTCTCTGACTATTGCAATTCAATCCATTTGTAATGATGCCTCTATCATGTTGAGTTGGATCCTATCTTTGCATCAAGTTAAAATCATGAATATGACAACACCATACAATCCTCATTGGGCTGTTAAAATGCACAAAACAATCATACAAGATAGTCATTCATGAAATTACTATACAAAGAGGGTTTATAAGTTGCATTAGGGTTTGTATAAATGATCTAATGGATTTATAAGGTTGTTAAACACCAAAATGGATGATTTATATGAGTTTTGGGATAGTCACAGTCCATGTACAACTTGCCCTTTATGATTGTTAAAAAGATACATATGGCTATCCAAAAACTGCCCTTTATGACTATCCTAAAACATCATGTATATGCTCATAAAAGCCATCAAACTCTGTGAATAAACTCGTCATTGGATAAGGAGTGGAAGGATAAAGTCACATTCCCAAAACCTCTTAAAATCACATGTCTCCCCTTATGAAAACTAGGGTCTTTGCTGATACATTGTTCTGTAAGAGCAAAAACCTTGCTAGGTGCCATATTTTTTGTTTTGCTCATCGTGGGGTCGAACGGACTATGCCAACGCATCGGGGTGGGCAAGTAAATGCCAGTGGAGGTCTCGTTTCATGCACCAAGTGTCCCAGTCATTCCGGGCAAGAGGCTACCAGCAAAGTCCCTTAAGATCCCTGAAACCAAAAATGTGCCAAACTTTGACGGAGCAGTTCTCAGAATTTGTGATAGCTGGGAATGTTGTGTTTGGACCTACAAGTGCATGTGGGGTCTGTCGACAATAACCTCTCTCATTTTTGGTCAACTCCATTCTGTTTGACTGTGTCGAAATCAAATGCATTGTTGCAAAATGCTTCAATTTGATGCAGTGGAAAGGTGCTAGGTGTGACATTTTTCATTCCATAGCTCGTGGGGTCAAACGGACTACACCAGCGCATTGGGGTGAGCGGGTAAATGCTATTGGAGGTCTCATTTCATGCGCCAAGCGTCCCAGTCCTTCCAGGTAAGAGGCTATCGACAAAGTCCCTTAAGATCCCTGAGACCAAAAATGCGCCAAACTTTGACGAAACAGTTCTCAGAATTCATGATAGCTAGGAATGTTGTGTTTGGACCTACAGGTGCATGTGGGGTCCATCGATAATAACCTCTCTCATTTTTGGTCAACTCCATTCCATTTGACTGTGTCAAAATCAAACGCATTGTTGCAAAATGCTTGAATTTGATGCAATGGAAAGGTGCTAGGTGTGACATTTTTCATTCCATAGCTCGTGGGGTTGAATGAACTGCACCAACGCATCGGGGTGGATAGGTAAATGCCAATGGAGGTCTCATTTTGTGCGCCAAGAGTCCTAGTCGTTCCAGGCAAGAGGCTACCGACAAAGTCCCTTAAGATCCCTGAGACCAAAAATGTGCCAAACTTTGAGGGAGCAGTTCTGGGAATTCATGACAGCTGGGAATGTTGTGTTTAGACCTACAAGTGCACATGGGGTCTGTCGACAATAACCTCTCTCATTTTTGATCAACTCCATTCCGTTTGACCATGCCGAAATCAAACGCATTTTTGCAAAATGCTTCAATTTGATGCAGTGGAAAGCTGCTAGGTGTGACATTTTTCATTCCATAGCTCGTGGGGTCGAACGGACTACGCCAACGCATCGAGGTAGGCAGGTAAATGCCAATGGAGGTCTTGTTTCATGCGCCAACCATCCCAGTCGTTCCAGGCAAGAGGCTACCAGCAAAGTCCCTTAAGATCCCTAAGACCAAAAATGCGTCAAACTTTGACGAAGCAGTTCTTGGAATTCGTGATAGCTGGGAATATTGTGTTTAGACCTACAGGTGCACATGGGGTCTGTCGACAATAACCTCTCTCATTTTTGGTCAACTCCATTCCGTTTGACCATGCCGAAATCAAACGCATTGTTG
This sequence comes from Cunninghamia lanceolata, assembly GCA_027924645.1. Classification (NCBI taxonomy): domain Eukaryota; kingdom Viridiplantae; phylum Streptophyta; class Pinopsida; order Cupressales; family Cupressaceae; genus Cunninghamia; species Cunninghamia lanceolata. The sequence continues at coordinate 452,424 of BSBN01000286.1, read as the reverse complement.
CAAAATGCTTCAATTTGATGCAGTGGAAAGGTGCTAGGTGTGACATTTTTCATTCCATAGCTCATGGGGTCGAATGGACTGCACCAACGTGTCGGGGTGGACGGGTAAATGCTATTGGAGGTCTCATTCCATGCGCCAAGCGTCCCAGTCCTTCCGGGCAAGAGGCTACCAGCAAAGTCCCATAAGATTCCTAAGACCAAAAATGTGCCAAACTTTGACAGAACAGTTCTCAAAATTTGTGATAGCTGGACTGTTGTGTTTGGACCTACAGGTGCATGTGGGGTCCGTCGATAATAACCTCTCTCATTTTTGGTCAACTCCATTCCGTTTGACCGTGCCGAAATCAAACGCATTATTGCAAAATGCTTCAATTTGATGCAGTGGAAAGGTGCTAGGTGTGACATTTTTCATTCCATAGCTCATGGGATCGAACGAACTATGCCAACGCATCGGGGTGGGCAGGTAAATGCCAGTGGAAGTCTTGTTTCATGCACCAAGCATCCCAGTCCTTCCGGGCAAGAGGCTACCGGCAAAGTCCCTTAAGATCCCTAAGACCAAAAATGCCCCAAACTTTGACGGAGCAGTTCTCAGAATTCATGATAGCTGGGAATGTTGTGTTTGGACCTACAGGTGCACGTGGGGTCCATCGATAATAACCTCTCTCATTTTTGGTCAACTCCATTCTGTTTGACCGTGCCAAAATCAAACGCATTGTTGCAAAATGCTTCAATTTGATACAGTGGAAAGGTGCTAGGTGTGACATTTTTCATTCCATAGCTCGTGGAGTCGAACAGACTACGCCAACGCATCGGGGTGGGCAGGTAAATGCCAGTGGAGGTCTTGTTTCATGCACCAAGTGTCCCCAGTCCTTCCGGGCAAGAGGCTACCGGCAAAGTCCCTTAAGATCCCTGAGACCAAAAATGCGCCAAACTTTGACGGAGCAGTTCTCAAAATTCGTGACAGCTGGGAATGTTATGTTTGGACCTACAGGTGCATGTGAGGTCTGTCGACAATAACATCTCTCATTTTTGGTCAACTCCATTCCATTTGACCGTGCCGAAATCAAACGCATTGTTGCAAAATGCTTCAATTTGATGCAGTGGAAAGGTGATAGGTGTGACATTTTTCATTCCATAGCTCGTGGGGTTGAACGGACTGCGCCAACGAGTCGGGGTGGGCAGGTACATGCCAGTGGAGGTCTCGTTTTGTGCGCCAAGTGTCCCAGTCGTTCTAAGTTGTAAGCTATCGACAAAGACAAAAGTTGCTAGGATTGAAATTTTGCATTCTACAGGTCCTGGGGCTAAACAAATTGTGCCGACACATCAGGGTGGGCAAGTAAATGCTAGGGGAGGTCTCATTTTATGTGCCAAGGCTCCTAGTCCTTCTGAGCTGTAAGCTACCAGCAAAGTGACTTTATCGGTAGCTTATAGCTTGGAATGACTGCGATGCTTTGCACACAAAACGAGACCTCCCCTAGCATTTACCCGCCCACCCCGACGTGTTGGCATAATCCGTTTGACCCCAGGACCTGTGGAATGCAAAATTTCAACCCTAGCAACTTTTGACTTTGTCGGTAGCCTCTTGCTCGAAATGACTGGGAAGCTTGGCGCACGAAATGAGACCTCCACTAGCATTTACCTGCTCACTCCGACGCGTTGGCACAGTCTATTCGACCCCATGAGCTATGGAATGAAAAATGTCACACCTAGCACCTATCCACTACATCAAATTGAAGCATTTTGCAACAATGCGTTTGATTTCAGCACAGTCAAACGGAATGGAGTTGACCAAAAATGAGAGAGATTATTGTCGACAAACCCCACGTGCACCTGTAGGTCCAAACACAACATTCCCATCTATCATGAATTCTAAGAACTGCTCCATCAAAGTTTGGCGCATTTTTGGTCTCAGGGATCTCAAGGGACTTTGCCGGTAGCCTCTTGCCTGGAAGGACTGGGATGCTTGGTGCGTGAAACAAGACCTCCACTGGCATTTACCTACCCACCCTGATGCGTTGGCACAGTCCGTTCGATCCCACGAGCTATGGAATGAAAAATGTCACACCTAGCACCTTTCCACTGCATCAAATTGAAGCATTTTGCAATAATGCGTTTGATTTCAGCACGGTCAAATGGAATGGAGTTGACCAAAAATGAGAGAGGTTATTATCGACGGACCCCACATGCACCTGTAGGTCCAAACACAATAGTCCCAGCTATCACGAATTCTGAGAACTGTTCTGTCAAAGTTTGGCACATTTTTGGTCTCAGGAATCTTATGGGACTTTGCCGGTAGCACCTATCCACTGGCATTTACCCACCCACCCCGACATGTTGGCATAGTCTGTTCGACCCCATGAGCTATGGAATGAACAATGTCACACCTAGCACCTTTCCACTGCATTAAATTGAAGCATTTTGCAACAATGCGTTTGATTTTGGCACGGTCAAACAGAATGGAGTTGACCAAAAATGAGAGAGGTTATTGTCGATGGATCCCATGTGCACCTATAGGTCCAAACACAACATTCCCAGTTGTCACAAATTTTGAGAACTCCTCCATCAAAGTTTGGCGCATTTTTGGTCTCAGGGATCTTAAGGGACTTTACCGATAGCCTCTTGCTCGGAACGACTGGGATGCTTGGCGGACAAAACAAAACCTCCACTGGCATTTACCCACCCACCCCAACGCATTGGTGTAGTCCATTTGACCCCATGAGCTATGGAATGAAAAATGTCACACCTAGCACCTTTCCACTGCATCAAATTGAAGCATTGTGCAACAATGCATTTGATTTCAGCACGGTCAAACGGAATGGAGTTGAGCAAAAATGAGAGAGGTTATTGTCGACAGACCCCACGTACACCTGTAGGTCTAAACACAACATTCCCAGCTGTCACGAATTCTGAGAACTGCTCCATCAAAGTTTGGCGCATTTTTGGTCTCAGGGATCTTAAGGGACTTTGCGGGTAGCCTCTTGCCCGGAATGACTGGGACACTTGGCGCACAAAACAAGACCTCTACTGGCATTTACCCACCCACCCTGATGCGTTGGAGCAGTCCGTTCGACCCCACGATGAGAAAAACAAAAAATATTGTTCTAGTTGACACATTCTCAATCATTGACATGAATGTTATCTTAGTACCATTCGTTTAGGCACAATATGAGCTTCCAAGGGAAGGCGTAATTGTGAGGCTGGAGATAATGAAAAGTGCACCTCATTCACAATCATGTTTTACTTGTCTTTAATGATGATTCCTTGATTCAACTTAATCCTTTGATAATACATTTTAACCTCCTTGTCAAAGCGCACTTTCAAGGTTGCTTGAGCAAGAGCTAGCGCCTCAACATCTAGGCGCACTTTTGGTGTTCTAGAAGCATGAACTAGCAACTCAAATAGTAAGGCACTCATTCTAGGTTGTTTTTTCAATAATTGGCGCCTTGTATTCTTTGGACATTCTTTCAACTTGTGGAGACAACCTCAACTTGCAAGATCAATTCATTAACAAGGCGCATATCCAAAGTCATAGAGATATAAAGTGGTGCCTCACTAATCTAGGTGCACATTTGATGGTGTAGAGAGGTAGATGTGCGCCCAAGTCATCATTTGATGCCTTCAATAACTATAAACTCCTTTGATGATCCATTTTATCCTTCTAATTCAATATCTAGCCTTAGACACACATTTTAGGTTGATCAATCATAATCTAGTGCCCTAAGTACCAAGGTGCACTTTTAGGTTAGTTTGATCAAAGATTAGCGCCTTCACTTCTAGGTGCAAGTTTGGAGTTGAAATACATCAAAATAACAAGTTTCTTCATCACTTCATATTGTCACATGTTGTAAGCCATGTATGTGAAGATGTAAACATAGTATTGGTGACATGAGCAACACTACTACTTATTCTTAAGTGTTGTAAATATGCATCTTCTTATTTAATCATGTGTTGTAAATGAAGGAATGCAATGATTGCAATATGTGCACAAAACAGAATTTTTGATAAGGATTGAAAGGAAATGTTAAGAAAATACAATTGGCGGGTGTAAATCCAAAGTGTGGAAGCATAGACAAGGCATGTGAACAGTTTGGCATGACACCTCAAAGAGATGCTATCTCATGGAATGCAATGATTGCAAGATATGCACAAAATGGATTTTTTGAAAAGGCTTTAGAAACTTTGAAGCAAATACAATTGGAACGTTTAAAACCAAATTCCATAACCTTTGCAAGCATTCTCCCTACTTGTGCCAAATTAGGATCTTATATATACATATATGCATAATGTCATGAAAATAATTTGTATAGTGTATATATCAAGCCATATAGGCATGTACAAATAAAACCATATGGGTATATACAACAATACACATCGATAACATACAAAAGTATGTTTACAAAGCCAAATAGGCATATGTAACAAAATATCCCAAAATCAAATCTCCTATGGATTGCTATCAAATAATCTATGGCTCTTGCTAGGCCATGAAGATGGTGAACCAGTCAATGACTCATCCTCTATCGCTCATCGACTAGACCTCCTTGATAGAGATTTTTGAATTTCCACCTATTAATACAATCAAACAACGTGCACATTAATATAGAATTTAATATTCAAAATATATAACATGACATAAGTAATCAATCACTTACCGCTAATTGGTGATCCCTCTTGATCATTTGTTGTCTCTCTTCTTCTGTAGAGCTGGATGGGTAGGGGAGGTGACGTCCTATGAGAAGCATGAACAAGCAAATTTAAGTAAATCCCAATTCTTTGCCAACGGACACTCTGCAACGTCCATATCGCTACTACGAAACAGATATCCATTTTATTATGTACATTTGGATTCTAGACTAGGGATTCATTTTAATATTCTATAAACTTGTGAATTACCATCTAATTTGAATGTTTACACACTATTCCACCTAGGTATCAACTTAATAAAGCTCTGGATATAAGCCATTATTTGATTTGAGTAATCTTACTTTGGACACATTTGTGAAGACTCCTAAAGAGCCTGGACATACAATTGTAAAGATGATATAGCCTCCATATAAGCATAAAGATGATATATAATTTTAGTTTGTTGAAGGCCATGTAAATCAGTCATTGATGAGGACTCTGCTACACCTAAAGTTGAGTCCTTTGTTTGGAACTTTGAAGCATGCAAAGAGGTAAGTGATTTGTAATGCTTAAGTAAACACGAGTCTCAACATGATGTAGTTCAACTTGATGACATGTCTAAATATGACACATTTTAGTTTGTATTGCATGGGGACTTCCTTATTCATGCATATCAAATTTATAATTAGGTATATTTTTCTGAATTGTATGAGTTTGAGGCTTTCAATATTTGTATTGACTCACTTGAAGATGCTAGCAGCCATGTGAACATGATTAATATGGGATCCAAGAGTTGTCCTTTTCCCATGCATTTGGAGTGGATTGTTGGCCCTTATGATTGTTTAAATCATGTTGGCCTAGCATTTGAATAGTTGCTTCGTGACATGGATGGGAATAGATAATGTATAGACTTTATCACACTTTAGGGTTTTCCCATTATGCTAAAATGTTATGACTATCCACTTATTCTATTTTAGGCTATCATCAAATGAGGAGCTTCTAAAGGCAAAAATGTTGTCCCAAAAGAAGGCTCAATGTTATTCGTAAAGACATTAGATTGTTAAAATACAAATTCAAGGGTAGATATTCCTTGGGCTATTTTAGTATAGAGAAGCAAAATTGCAATATATGACTATCCTAGGAATTAGAATGGTTGATCATAGGATATTCATGGCATTTTGATATTAATGGATGGATTGATGGATGTTTAGGGAGTTTAAGTTTAAATGTAATGTATGAGAATTCTTATTTATGAAGGATCTAAAAGGTCTTGTGTCTTATTTGTAGGCCATTCAAGAAAGAAATGAAAAGATACCAAGGACTATCATAACACCTATTACAATTAGGTGCATCAAAGGATTGTCATCCAGGACCTTATCACTATGGGAAGTTATCAAAACCATGTCATGTTTAAACTTAAAGGCTTTATCACCTCTTTGTCCCTATAGGCCTATTAGAACAATAGGTCACATTTTATTCATATACCGAGGTTGAGAATAAACACTAAGCATTTGTAGTTATGGCAAGTGTAAATGGAAATAGATTACAACTTTAGACAATCTATCCTCTCCTAGATTGCACTGACTGAGTCGAAATTAAAAATTCCCTATCAATGTCCTTTATATACTGAAGGTATGGGTGAGAAAGGTAAACTTTGTATGTTGTAGATAAGGCCTCAAATATAAAATATATTATGACAATAACGATAAGGACTATTAGGCATGAATGTTATCACTATTATAGATTTTCAAACCAACCATAAGCTGCCATAATAGTACACTGCTGACTATCATACCTTTAGGCATGGTGCCATGAACCTTATGAGTAGAATGCATTGGTATTTGTGAGAAATGTATTGCTTATGTTAAGAATAAGTATTCATATTGTTTGAACATCATCAAAAGGTGGACTACAAATACGACTTTGTCAAAGGAAAACTTTAGTGGCAAAAATCTAACTATGAACTATTGTGCCATCCAAACACAATCATGACCAACATCAAGGGATAGTCAAGGCATTGGTGTCTTAAGAAACACAATTGAAATTGTCCATGGATATTTGAAGTAATTCGCAATATTCATGATCAAGAATCAACTCTGACTGTCTCAACAGTGGTAAATTTGGCTTCAAGACAATCAAAAATGAGCTTAGGGATTCATTATCACCAAGTAATAAAGAAGAGTAACTGTAAGTGTTGACCTTCAATTTCATTATACAAGAGGATGAAGAAGGGGCCATAGTATTTTCATACCACAATACAACATACAAAAGGAAAATCATGAAGTCAAAACATGTGCAAAGGGTATCTATGTTAAAGAGGAGAGTTGTGAATGGACGATGACTATCACTGTCAAAATAAGATATAGTCTCACTAAGGATAGTTAGGTGATTTGTGGATTGTCATGACTACAAGGCACAAGAATCTTGTGTATGAAGAGGAAAGAAATATAAATAAAAGAAGATTGAAGGATTGTTGCACCTGGGTACAATGATCCTAAAGGATTGTCATGCTAAAAGGATAGTCAACAGTACAAAGATTCATATTTCAAGGCTATCCTTTATCTCATTCACATGGTCCTAATGTTGGTTTGATTTGCATGGAGTGAGATGACACTATCAGGATTAATTGAAAAGGTGAAAGGATTTGGTACCAAATTTGGTCACAAGTGTAAAAATTGCAATAAGCTTGAGAATATTGTTCACTAAACCTAGAACTATCACCAAGCAACATCCATTTCATAAGATGTGATCAACAAACATGTAAGAAAAATGGATATCAACCTTCTTGGTTATGCGTACTTGATAAGAGCCCATACTTTTCACAAGGAGCCACCAATTTTTAACTAAATATTCCATTAGAAATGGATAAAAAAATGTTCCCCCAAATGAGGAAACTAGATTGTTAATTAGATTTCTATGTGTAATGTGATATGAAACAATAGATACACCTATAAATGACCAACTAACTTTAACTTCTTGTATTATTGCCTCGATATTTCAAATATGTTGCTTCTCTTCATCCAAAACCAATGGTACAAAATTTTTCATAGATCAAGGAAACGGATATCTATTTTCAGAATGGATATCCGTTTTTAGAATGGATATCCGTTTTGAGTTGCTTTTACCGAAGTAAAACGGATATCCGTCTTACTTTGGTACAAAGCAAGACGAATATCCATTTTGGTTGTTGACTTTTTATGGATTCTAACGTGTTTTCATGTTTCAGTCTCTTCTTCGAACTTCACCCTTCGTGTTGACGACTTTTTTTAACGCAAATTTGATAAAACAAAAAGGGTTTATAGAAAAAATTGTTAGCTTTCTAAAAATATAAGATTTGTTTGGTTATCATTTTATTAAATAATTATTAATAATTTTCTATACACCGTGTGTCTGAAATCCTAATGGACACACTGATTGAAAAACATCCATAACTTTCAAACCATTTCACCTTTTTGAGATCTGAAACCTGCATCACACTCTCTATGCTTTTCTGACTATAGGTTAAAAAAAAATTGAATTTTGATTTTTTTTTAATCGAGTTAGGTTGGCTGGAAAATTACTTTTTATTTTTTTTAAAAAGTCACAGTAAAAAAATCATAACTAATTATTTTATTGGAAAAAAATTTCAAATAAATATGCGTCACATCCGGACATGAGTCCTCTACTTATTTTGAAGGTTTCAAAAAAATATATATATTTTTACTCATAGTTAGGTTGGCTAGACAGACACCCACTTTTTATTTTTTCTGAAAAATTTAATAGTTGTTCTTTGAAATATTCAATTTTCACTAAGTAAATTTAGTTTTAAAAAAATAAAAATAGTAGCCTATAAACTAGATTCAATTCTCTACAAATTTCGTTCTTACATCTTTTTCAAATTGTGTAGATAATCCATTTAAATTTTCACATGAACTTGATAAATTCTGATTTTCTGTATTTTCATTGCCACTTAGAGGTATAGTTTGGCCCATCATGATCCTGCACATACCCCCAAGGTAGCTTAAGATTTCCTCTGTTAAACTTCTTCCTGTACATCATAAAGGCATTCAAATTCTACCTTGAGAACTCTAGAACAACCAACTTGTTGGAAGGATACATAGGCAGCATGAAAGGCTTTCCTTCAAATCCCTCAGTTCTAATATAAGTAAAATTTGGGAATTGAATATACCAGGAACTATGCAAACCAATTGTGTCATTTGCATCTGTAGACAATCTTTTATCTGACTCCTCTCTTAAAATTCTGACCATGTATGTATAAAATACATCATTCACTAGAGCATACTTCCTCAATGCATTCTCCTCCTGTAAATCAAGATAATTCTCATATACTAGCTTCTGATCTGGGCCATTTCCTAAGATTCCAACTCTGTCAATCCCATGTATGTTGGGTTGAACCATTCTTGCACATGAATATAATACATACGAGGACAAATAGAAAGGCATCATCTTTTGCTTTCTTAGCATTGCTTGTTTCCATATGGCTGTGCTTATAGGCTTAGCCCAGTGAATTTGTCCTTGCTCCTTTTTTGCTTCCCTCATGAATTGGATAATAGTGAACATCCAAGGCTCACACTTAGTGCCATCTCTCAATCCCACCAGTCTACTTAACATTGTAATCATCAAGTATATTTCCTCTTTAAAGTATATTCTTTGCAAATTCTTGTGTACTCTTGCCATAGCCTTGGGTTTGTTTTCAGCATTATACCAACTGTAGAAGATCCTGCTTCTACAATCATTTTCATTATTATTGAAATCTTCATTATACTGATCTATATCAATATCCACCATTTTCTCATGTATTTCTAGACCAAATGTTCTTGTAATTCCTTCTGTGGATAAGTCTACAATGAGCTTATCATGGAACATTATTTTTCTTGTAGCTGGGTCATACAAGTATATGCAATCTAGGCATAAATCCTTGGCTTCCATAGTTAACAGAAAACCTGCAGCCCTGTACAATCCACTCTCCCATATACACCTCATGTGAGGCATAGCGTCTGCTACCATAATTTTCTGTAACACATCATCTGCATCATAATTTCCTATGTTTGTGTTCGTCCCCACTCCACTTGTACTGATCAATGAAGGGTACCCTCTGTGTATTGGCAACTCCTCCTTCTCTGTTTCTTTGTGCAGCTTCCTTTCTTTTTTAACCTCACCTCCTATATATACCTTTTTCTACTTTGGGGCCATCCTGTAAAAAAATACATTTTTTAACTCGTTGTTTTACCTTCTTACCTAGGGTTTTACTACAAATTTTCTATTTTTTACATTTTACCCTAACCCCCGTTCATCTTTTTCTGTTTTGACTTTCACATTGTTTAACCCAACCCAGCTAATTAACAATTGAACACAGTAATTTAATGAATGCTTATATTTCAAAATGAAATTACTGAAAGTTACTTGCATTTTAACTAACTGAACTATAACGGCATTTAAGATGAATACCTATATCTTTCGACAGTTCAATCTTACATCGTTGACTTACTTTACCATTTTTACTCTGTTCTAGCTTCTAGAATTTCATCTCGCGATGAAATTTTTATTTAATATCTTTAGCAATTCTTCTTTCTACAATTTTAATCTTAGAAATGCAAATCTGAAAGAAAAAATAGCTTTTAATTTACCCTAACCTGTTGAATTTTACTGTCTTGGTGTTAGATCAGCATTAATTACAGCAATTAATACGTCTACGGCTTCGGCTTCTTCTTTCAATGTTTTATTTTAAACCTTCTATCCGTTAGTTTACTTTCTGCATACATCACGTTTCCTTGTATCTTTCTTTTGTATATTGTTCTTTGTATCTCTCCTTTTGCATCTTTTCAATATACAAGCATATATGCAATCAGCTATAAACAATGTTATTCCCTTTTCCTTTATATCCGTGCTTGTACCCTTGGTTTGTATATAAGTTTGTATGTAAAAATAAATACAAGCACACATACAAACAACCCATACAAGCCCCTTTTTACCTTTTGTCTTTCCGGCAATGTCTTTCATTTCCTTGTATATCGGGATTGTACATTGTTAACATACAATCTCTCGAACATACAAAGCCTTTCCTTTATTTAATTCCTTTTTCAAATCTGTCTTGCATCTTTTGTTTTTATCTTTGCTTGTATGTCAGCTTGTATATTCATTTGTTGGTACAATATACAACATCGAGATACAATCTGTGGGACCCACTTTACCTTCCCACTTGTATCTCAGAGATACAACAATACTTGTATCGCTCTTAGATACAAGCCTCCATACATGCAAACCCCCTTGTATGATCATCCTAGACTCCTCATCTTTTCTCAACCATATTGCATAACCTTTCAGATCCCAACATGTATATAAAGTGAATGCATCTTTTCAATATGCATTAAGATATGATACACCACTTACATCCAATTTAATTCCCTATTGACCTCCGCATTGTATGTATATTAAAAGATGCAAACCCGAATCATGCAACAGACAAACACTAAAACATACCTTTATAAAACCAAATTTCATACTCTCCTCGGGTCCATGACATGTATATCGCATTGTATATCACCTTGTATCTTTCCTTTTGACAATCATACCACCCGAGATATAACCTGTGGACTTAACCCATTATCCAATTTACTTTTCAATCACGTTGGGTCCGACTTGTATGTAAAGAATAAAACATTCACAACATGCATACAAAATACCACAATTCCTAAACCCGACCACTTTACGTGACTTATACAATGACTGTACATACAAACGACCTTGTACATGCAACATACAAACCTTCCTATAATGCATTTTACCAAGAAACATGCCTATCTTGCAGAATATTAGGAATTTTGAAATAGTTCAAAAAGAAACCCCTATTCATTTTTGACAAAGAATTTACCCCTATTCTACTCTGGTACTTAATGCTAATTTTTCCAATTTTTAACAAGTTTTGTAACATTTACCTCCTTTTCCCCTTTACCACCAAGCAGACCCACACACAAGCAAAAAGCCACAGCCACAGCAGGGGTCCTCATTTTGCTAAAAAGTAAAATGGGGCGTGTTGCAAGCATCACAACAGGTATACCTGGTATTTTTAATATTTCTATTCTTCCCTATCATTGAGTGTTTTTATTGTTTAATGTCTGTAAAAAAATCTTTGCACTCATACAAACACTCAATGATGGGAAACAAGAGAAATTAGGCCATTACAGAGATCAAAAAAACTGGAGAAAGAACTATGATGTAAAACACACAATAGAGATTAAGCCATTAGAGAGACTCCAAAAAAATGAAATGACAGTGTAAAATACATAGGAACTTTCAAACGCATCATTCTTCGCTTCCAACATGATAGATATAGGAACATTAGATCTAATTTTCATTTATTGTGAATACATTCAAGTACAGCCATCATTAATGCATTATCTATTATTCCCTATCATTGAGTGCTTTTATGGATTAATCTTTGTTGTTGAGTTAAAGACTTAAAACCATCTCAACAGACACAAATTTCACCCTCATCAAACAATGTGAGCAAATTAATAAACAGGGCAAAAATGACAGTGTAAAAGATATAGGAAATTACAAATGCTTTGTTTTTTGACATATTTCACTATCATCAAAGAATCTGAGCAAATGAATAAATGATGCAAATAATCTTTTTCTCGATAGTCTTAAAACTTGACACGATAATCCATTAATTGTGACTGCACTTCAATCTATTCACAATAAATGACATTAATGAATTGTGGGTTGAAGTCTTTGACTTAGTAGCAGAGACTAATGCATAGAAGCACTCAAAGATAAGAAAGAGTACACAGTAATGCACAAAATGTAGAAAAGAATAAAAAATAGACATTAACCCATTAAATCATAGTGCAAAATATGTAGTAAATTACAGGCATGTCCTTTTCCGCTTCTAATATGATGGATATAAACCCTCTCAAGAGACACAGATTTCACCTTCATGAAATAATCTCTACATGACAGAGTTAAACCTTCATAGCTTAAGCCATTAATGACACCTACACTTCAGTCTATTCACAATAAATGAAAATTAGGGACTGATAAATGCAAAATTTCCTTGTTCAGATGTTGCGTTGATAGAAACACTAGGTGCAAAGACACGACTAAAGAAAAGAACATCACAAAGTTATGAAATATTTGCAATATACAAAAGCATGAGAAAGAACACAACATAAGCCATTAATGCCCCCTACAGTTCAATCTATTCACAATAAATGAAAATAAGGGATTGTTAAATGCACAATGTCCTCTTAAGATGCCACACTTCAGCAGAAAGACTGGGCACCAAGACACGACTATATCAAAGAACATTAGAAAGTCATGAAATATTTCCAATACCGACAAAACATTAGGAAACGATTACATTTTTGCCTTACTTGCCCTAAAATTATTCAAATTTTGTGATTGTGAGTATGTCATTGTTACATACCAAGTTGCGATAGGCTTATTTGTTGCTAATGTTTTGTTGTTATACATGTGTCTTCACTACAAATGTTTCTATACATAGGTGGTGTTGTCAATAGTATTTCACATACCTTGTCTAAAACTAGTGCTATTGCCAAGTGTTCTAAATTGGAATGCATGGTTAAACATATTTTGTATTTATTATTAAGATTGATGGGTGCCTTGTTCTTCTCAGGTGGCAGTTGTTGTTCGAGGTGCCTATTGCATACGTGAATTCATAGGAGATGAAGTTTATGAGGTGCTGTAGTCTAAGTTTACAAGATGGCTCTACCTCTTATTCCTATTTTATACAATCGGAGCATAATTTTTCTGCAAGAAAAATATCATGCTTAAATATAATAAATGTATTAGATTGCAGTTGTGGTCATGCATCAATACTATTTTCTTGTGCTATTCCCTGCAAGTCTAGCTTTTTACTACTTTTTTTTTCCCTGGTTGTGTGTGGCTACTTTCAAAGACAATTGACAATAGTGGATCTCTATGTAATTGTGACGGTGTTGTCATTTATAACAAAAGCCCAATTGCTCATTCAATTGCACTAGAACAAGGTAAACTCTAGTTACTATTAGTAATTCTCAGTCATAAACCAGATCTTTCATAGATCTAAATCATAGTACAATAGGCATTACAGTTTTAGAATCCTGATCAGTGTATTGCTTTCACTTATATTTGCAGTCATACATAAAGAGACTCAACCATTTGCTTTCTATTATTTCTAATAGACCCTATTTTGCTACAGGCATCAAGTGGGATAGAGGAAAAGCATAGATGATATGGTTTCCACAGTCACAAAACATAGCCTGCTGACATTGGTCAAGCTGACAAAATTTGGAACCTCTATAATTATCTAGCCATTGATGCTGGTCATAGCTACTCTATTCTAGTTACTACTAAACTGTCACCAAAATATGTATTACAAATTTGTCTCTGTTTTTAATTGTAACAAGGAAAATTTCAATTTTGCAAATACATTTTTTTTGTAAGAATTTGACAAAACATAGTCTCCATGGACCTTGGAACATTGTTCCTAGTTACATGTTGAGAGAGTGCAATTGTGTTGGACATTGCAAAATTGGTGTTCCTTAGCAATTAAGAAAATAGAATTTCCTTGTATACTGTGCTTTGTGCTTTCACTTGCTACAGCACATAGATATAGCATAATACCAATATGTTCATGGATGTTGCGCATTGTGCTTTTGTTCGACAAAGCCTTTTCCATGTAGAGATTGAAAATGTAGAATTTGCTTGCAAGTGCCAGGGTTGCCACAGCATTTATATATATGTGTGTGTGTGTGTCTGTGTGTGTATATATACACATATGTATGTATGTATGTATGTATGTATGTATGCATATGTCTATGTGTACACATATATGTGTCAAAACTCAAACCATACATGGACTTAAAGAGTGTAACAAAATTAATGCCAAAATTGATCAGATTATTTGCTTTTCCTCAGTCTAATTGCTTATTATTGATTCATTTGTTGTTGCTCAATTAATTTTCTTTTTTGTAGGGTCTGGATAAGATAGGATTGTTGGTTGTGTGACATTGTAACACATTTTGCATTGTTGTTGATCAATGTGAGTAATAGATTATGATGTTTGTTTCTTTTTTCCCTATTTTCAAATATGCACTATCCTACTCAATAACTTCCTGCAACAAGTTTCATTTTAGTCAAATGAATTGATATTAAGACTTTTCTCTTGCTTTGTAGGGTTTTTAGTGCACAATAGTGAACTGAAGGCTCTGGTCACAAATTCTGCATTGATGTTGATCACAGTGAGTAATTGCTTGTTCAATTCTTCTTTGTGTGTACTCAATGTTTGGAGCTTGACACATTGTTTTATAGTCATTATTGTACTGAGTAGCATCAATACAATTTCTATCTTTTGTCATTTGACACGAAACCTGCCAATATGCTTGCAAACAATCATCTTAAATTACAAAAGATGTCCCAACAGCCAATTGTAGTAGGAAGCTACAAACCAAGTGCCAACGCCCCTTCCATGTCAATTGATGAAGCTCTCCGTTGTGCACATTGTTTTCATATTCACTCATTCAATTACAAAGTTGGTGATTTCCTATTTAACATAGTCCATGTTTTGCTTCATTGCCACTACACATTGAAACAACTACGCATTGGTCTTGTGGATCATTTCTTAAATTGTCTTCACAATTGTTGTGCTATAGCTTTAGCCTCCTATAAAAAAATGGCTTGCACCCAACAATTGTAAGGGATTTGCATAATGTACATGACAAAGACACATATCTAAGAAGAATGAGGCTTTCAGTGACAGAGATCAATGATAATGGTGAAACTGGGCTTTGGAGTGACACATTCTATCTAAAATGGCTAGCATATTGGCCAAACATACCAATATGCATTTGGTATTTAACATACAAAAGAATATACCTACATTTCAACAAAAATGCATGTAATCCTATAATATCAATTATTTTCCATGATACAAATCCTACTGTTGGGCACTATGAGCTTGTGTTTTCACGGATGAATAAATACAATTGGATCCAAAACATCCAACCACATTCGTAAAGCACTTATTGCAATTTGAACAATACTTGGAACATGATAGAAAATGTGTTTGATGCACTTGGGCTTCATAGACTACCTACATTTGACACTACATGTGGCGAAAGCATGTTTGCTGCTATAGCTTTTCTGCTCCCTAAACAATTTGAACCAGTTGCTTTACGATTATTTATGGCGCAGTCATTGGCAAATGCATTAATAGTTGAAAACAAATATGCATTCTCTTGTTTTGGAACTTCTAATCAATGTAGCATATGAAGCAACAATCATTTGTTGTAGTTACAATCATTGGTTTCGAGGATTGGAATGCCATATGTGCAAAGTGGCATCGAAGAATGTGAATTTTGTGCACTATAGTTGTCCCACATGTTTTTAAATGCAACAATACACATATGGAAAGCATCTCCATGTTGCAAGTATGGGCCTAACCGGTGTTGTCATTGATGTCAACATACTCCTGTTGCATTGATGTCAAGGATTGGATGAGTTGTATGCTGAGGATATTGAGAAAATTAGTCCTATCAGGAACAGAGAAGAATAGTGAAGACAGTAAGGTAAAAATCCTAGCTAAGATGAAGATCAAAGGATGCGCATCAAAGGGTTTGTAGATATGTGTCTTAAGATGATCCAATAAAGATTTAAGAGGTCTGTATGAAGATATGAAGAAGTTATGGCCACTTGAGTAAAACCAGTTCTGACAGATATTAAGAGGTGACAGAGTGACACAGATAGGTCCGGTGAGATCTAGAAATGCAATATCTTGTCCTGTGGATTTGATGGAGTGTTTAGGAAGTCAATGTGAATTGACAACTCAATTGGTTCGTGGTCTGGAGGTCCGCAAGCATCTATTCCAATATGACAGTGATGACAGACTGTGTTCTTGAGGTTCCAGATGAAGGAGAGAAAGATTTCAATAAGCAAAAGTAATGTGGATGTTATTGGTGATTCAGGGAAACGTGTGGAGGTCTTTGGATTGTGTCCAGTTCGTGTTGGTGGTTGCATTGAAGATTGAGCTCGTAATTGAAGAATTACTTCTGGATGATGATGTTCTTCCTAAGTCTGGCCAACCAGATGAGTTACACATCATGTGGATGACCTTGAAGATGTTCTATGAAGCATGGCATGTTCCTAAAAGAAGATTAAAGTCCCATATCTATGTAGCCGATAGTGTGATGATTCGCATAAAGTCTTTTTTAATTAGTCAAGTTGTATTTTCTCTATAAAGTGTGTCGACTTGGATGATTATCCCAAAGTCAAATGTCTTGTATAAATAAGAAGTTGTGAAGTCATTTCAAATGTATCTTGTGGAGATGAGTATGTGGTAGAGAGGAGTAGAGCGAAAGGTAGAGCAAAAGTATTGGGCTTAAATGGAACTGACTCAAGCATGGTGAAGATGCTATTCTTTAGTTCAAGTATGTACTATTTATTATTCTGTAGACAATGTGTCTCCTATAGGTAGTGGGCCTCTTGTGAGCAGTGTGCTCAGGTAGTGAGCCCTAATTGGCATGTGCCATTTTGTTCTTCTTATTCTTTTAATAGAGAATACAATCTTGGGTTATTAACCCCATGGTTTTTCCCTTAACCGGGTTTTCCATGTTAAAATCTTGGTGTCATATGTGTTAATATGTTTCTTCTCTTGAATTGTTGCATTATGTTTTCATGATTGATTTATTATTATGCTACTAAATTACAAAGAGGATTTAAGTGATTAATTAGAAGAAAGTTTTGGACAATTGATTCACCCCCCCTCTCAGTTGTCTGTCCTGAATCTAACAATTGGTATCAGGGCTAAGTTCCTCTAAAAGAGCTTAACTGCTTGAGGAGATCCAAGATGTCATCCTACAAGAAGGATAGTTTGAGGTTTGATGGAACCAATTTTACTCTTTGGAAAAGTTGCATGGAATGTCACTTGCAATGTATGGGAATGCAGTATTGGATCATGGCTTCAAAGAAGTATGTTCCTCCACAGAATGGTCTGAGTACCGTAGATGAAATCAAAGATGCTGAAAACAATATGTGGACTAAAGAAGCTCTTCTAAGTGCCTTATCTAATTCAGAGCTGACAAATGTTATTGATCTAAAAACTGCATGTGAGATTTGGCAAAAACTGGAACTTCTGCATGAAGGAGACAAGTATGTTAAATGTGCCAAGCTACAGAGTCTGAAAGGAAAATTCAAAAACCTGAAGATGAGAGAAGATGAAAATATCACTACATTTATGCCAAGAGTAAATGAGCTTGTTTGTGGCATTAGATGTACTGGTGGAATCTTGGATGAAGATGAGATTGTTGCCAAAGTTCTCAGATCCCTTCCTGATTCTTACAAGTACAAGGTTGTTTCTATTGAAGAATTTAGGTCTTTTTCAAATATCACAAGAGATCAATTAGTTGGTAAATTAGCTACATTTGAATTGTCCAAGTTTGGAGATGCACCCCCCAAGACTGAATCTGCTTTCAAAGCTAGCGCCTCTGTAAAAGGAAAACAAAAGTTTGATCCGGGAGAGAACTCTTCAAAGAAACTATCATGGTATGAAAAAGCAAGAAAAGATCTGGAAGAAGAAGAAGCAGAAGCTGCTCAACTTGAAGCTCTTATTGCAAAAAGACTGCCAAGAGGATCTGGTAAGTATGAAGGAAAATTGCCCTTCAAATGTTTTAACTGTAATAAGATTGGTCATTTTGCCTCAAGGTGTCCGGAAAGATTTTCAAGAGCAAATCCAAATAGATCAAGATTCTAAAAGAAATGTTACTATGTTCATGAAGATGATGATGATGAAGGAGTAATAGATGATGAATCAGAGACAGGAAACAAATCCAGAAGTGACTGGGTGTTTATTGCCATCAAGGAAGAAGATCCAATGCCCTCTGAATTTGTCAATCATAAACTGGTAGAAAGAGCTCTGGCTGCCCAAGTTGAAGAAAAGGATGATTGGGTTATTGACAGTGGATGCTCCCACCATATGACAGGTGATAAAATTAAGTTCATAGATTTGGAAAGATATGGAGGAGTTGTAAAATTTGATGATAATTCTGCTGGCAGAATTAGAGGTAGAGGAACTATTTCTTTTGATGGAAAGAACAAAACCAGTAATGTACTGTATGTTGAAGGTCTGAAGCACAATCTTCTCAGTGTTGGATAGTTGGTAGGCAAAGTCTATGATCTCTAATTCAAAAATGAAAAATGTAAGATCTTTGAAAGTTCCGAGACAGAGATTGCATCCGGTACTCAAACAAAAGGTAATATCTTCCACTTGGTTGGTACTGGTAAAAGTTGTTTATTTGTTCAAATTGATTAGAGCTGGTTGTGGCATAGGAGAATGTGTCATGTGAATTTTGATAATATCATCAAGATAAGCAACACTCAAGTTGTAAGAGATCTTCCAAGACTGGTGAAACCTACTAACAGTTTGTGCAAAGAATGTCATTTGGGTAAGCAAAGCAGGGTCACATTTAAAAGTAAGGAACAGTCTTCTACCAGATTATTGGACTTAGTTCATACTAATCTATGTGGTCTGGCAAGAATTAGGAGTGTACAAGGTGATAGATACTTCATGTTATTAATTGATGACCACTCCTGGATGATGTGGGTGACTTTTCTGAAAGAGAAATCTGAGGCTCTTGAGAAATTCAAAATATTCAAGGCTATGGTAGAGAATGAAACTGGATTGAACATAAAATGTCTGAGGTCTGATAGAGGTGGAGAATTCACATCCGGTGAGTTCATAGAATTATGTGAGAAACATGGGATAAAAAGACAGTTGTTTGCTCCAAGGACTCCACAGCAGAATGGAGTAGTGGAGAGAAAGAACCAGACCATCCAGGAAGCATCTAGAACCATGATGATGGAAGCAAATGTTCCTCAGATCTACTGGAGAGAAGTTGTAAGCATTGCAGTATATACTCTTAATCGAGTACAAATCAGACGCAATACTGGTAAGACCCCTTATGAACTCTAGTTTGGCATCACTCCCACTGTGAAGTATTTTAGAGTCTTTGGTAGAAAATGTTACATTAAAAGAGATGAATATCTAGGCAAATTTGATGCTAGAAGTGATGAAGGAATATTCTTGGGTTATTCTACTCAAAGCAAAGCATACCAGTGCTATAACAAGAGATTGAGAAAGATTATAGAAAGTACAAATGTGAAGGTTGATGAAGGTATTGAAAAACCCTCAAGGTTTTATGAATATGATGAAGATGATCAGTATGATGTTTTGGTCAAAGAAGTCCAAGCCCCTTCTGAAATTCAAATCCAGACTGATCTAGAGAATCATGAAGAAGAGATAAGTTTGAATGAACCTATTCAATAATTAGAAGTGCAAGAAAATCCCAAAATTCCCAGGTATGTAAGACTGAATCACTCTAAAGATCAGATCATAGGTGATAAAAGCAAAGGTGTTCAAACAATAAGAAAGATTGCTCAAGACTCAGAAAAGTATTGTCTAATTTCAAAGATTGAACCAAAGTCAGTGAATGAAGCTTGCAATGATGAAAGCTGGACTAAAGCAATGGAGGAAGAGCTAATGCAAATTGAGAAAAATCACACTTGGGATCTTGTTCCCAGACCTAAAAACAAGAATGTGATTGGAACTAAATGGGTCTTCCAAAATAAACTGAATGAAGATGGTGAAGTAGTCAAAAACAAAGCCAGATTGGTCTGCAAGGGTTACTCTCAAGTAGAAGGAGTTGATTTTGAAGAAAGTTTTCCTCCGGTGGCAAGAATTGAAGCAGTCAGATTATTTCTTTCCTTTGCTGCCTTCAAGGACTTCAAAGTATATCAGATGGATGTCAAGTCTACCTTCCTGAATGGTGACTTGGAAGAAGTATACATTGAGTGGATTTCAATTCTCTGATCATGGTGATATGGTCTGCAAGTTGAAGAAAGCATTGTATGGACTCAAGCAAGCCCCAAGAGCCTGGTATGAAAGATTGGATAAGCATCTTTTGAAGATCGGTTTCAACAAAGGTACTGCTGACAGTAACTTGTACTTCAAAATTGATCATGAAAACATCTTAATTGTTGAAGTGTTTGTTGATGATATCATTTTTGGAGGAAGAGATAGTATGTGCAAAACTTTTGCAAATCAAATGAAAAGTGAATTTGAGATGTCCATGTTTGGGGAAATGAATTTCTTCTTGGGTCTACAAATCATTCAAAGAAAGAAAGGAATCTTCATTTCTTAGACCAAATATGTGAAAGAATTGTTGAAGAAATTTGGGATGGAAGACTCTAAACCAATGAGTACTCCCATGGCAACTAGATGTAAATTGAGCAAAGATGATGACTCTCCTAAGGCTGATCAGAAAAAGTACAGGTCAATGATTGGAGGACTATTGTATCTTACTCAAACTAGACCTGACATTATGAATGATGTTGATCTTGTTGCTAGATTCCAAGCTGATCCTAGAGAATTTCATGTCATGGCAATCAAGAGGATTCTTAGATATCTAAAAGGGACAGTTGAGTATGGTTTATGGTATCCTAGAGATCATAATTTCTCTCTTCATGCATATACAGATGCGGATTGGGCAAGAGATGTGGATGACTAGAAGAGTACTAGTGGTGGAACATTCTTTTTAGGGAAAAGATTGGTTTCTTGGTTGAGAAAGAAACAAGAGGCAATATCTCTGTCCACTGCAGAAGCAAAATATATTGCAGCAGCAAGTAGTTGCACTCAAGTATTATGGATGAAATAAATGCTAAGAGACATCAGAGTAGAGTATGAGGAACCTATCACAATCTTCTGTAATAATTCAAGTGCAATAAATATATCAAAAATTTTGGTGTTACATTCAAAGACAAAACATATATCCATCAAGTTTCATTTTCTGAGAGAGCAGGTGAACAAGAATGAAGTCAGATTGGAGTGTGTGCCTTCCAAGGATCAGATTGCAGATATTTTTACTAAACCTCTACCTAAGGACTCTTTTGAGTATCTCAGGGAGAAGTTAGGGGTTATTACCCCTCCGTTCTAAATTAAGGTGCACTGATGTGCATCAGTCCGATGGATCTCACAGTCATATCTTGTAGTCTGGATTGATGTTGGAAAGCTGCTACTCAGGGGGACTAGCTGGTATGATTTTGAAGTGATGCAAGTATGTGCCCTTTTCCATTGATGTCAAAGAGGGAGAGAATACATGTAAAAAACAAAAAGTGGTTGTTGAACAAAGGGGGAGCAATAAAGGAAGAGAAGACATGTCAATGGTTGTTGTTTATAGGAGTTATGTCAGTCAGTGAGGAGAAGTTCTTGTCTTGATGGTTAAAACAATTTTTCACATCATATGTTGCCATCAATGACAAAGGGGGAGATTGTTGCAAGTATAGGCCTAACCAATGTTGTCATTGATGTCAACATACTCCTGTTGCATTAATGTCAAGGATTGGATGAGTTGTATGCTGAGGATATTGAGAAAATTAGTCCTATCAGGAACAGAGAAGAATAGTGAAGACAGTAAGGTAAAGATCCAAGCTAAGATGAAGATCAAAGGATATGCATCAAAGGGTTTGTAGATATGTGTCTTAAGATGATCCAATAAAGATTTAAGAGGTCCGCATGAAGATCTAAAGAAGTTATAGCCACTTGAGTAAAACTAGTTTTGGCAGATGTTCAGAGGTGACAGAGTGACATAGATAGATCCGATGAGATCCATAAATGCAATATCTTGTTCTGCGGATTTGATGGAGTGTTTAGGAAGTCAATGTGAATTGAAAACTCAATTGGTTCATGGTTTGGAGGTCTGTAAGCATCTATTCCAATATGACAGTGATGACAGACTGTGTTCTTGAGGTTTCGAATGAAGGAGAGAAAGCTTTCAGTAAGTAGAATTAGTGTGGATGTTATTGGTGATTCAGGCAAGCTTATGGAGGTCTTTGGATTGTGTCCAATTCATGTTGGTGGTCCGCATTGAAGATTGATCTCGTAATTGAAGAATTACTTACGAATGATGATGTTCTTCCTAAGTCTGGCTTACCGGATGAGCTACACATCCTGCGAATGATCTTGAAGATGTTCTGTGAAGCATGGCATGTTCCTAAAAGAAGATTGAAGTCCCAGATCTATGTAGCAGACAGTGTGATGATCTACATGAAGTCTTTTGTAATTAGTCAAGTTGTATTTGCTCTGTAAAGTGTGCCAACTTGGATGATTATCCCAAAGTCAAATGTCTTGTATAAATAAGAAGTTGTGAAGTCATTTCAAATGTATCTTGTGGAGATGAGTATGTGGTAGAGAGGAGAAGAGTGAAAGGCAGAGTATAAGTATTGGGCTTAAATGGAACTAACTCAAGCATGGTGAAGATGCTATTCTTCAGTTCAAGTATGTATTATTTATTATTATGTAGACAATGTGTCCCTTGTAGGCAGTGGGCCTCTTGTGAGCAGTGTGCTTAGGCAGTGAGCCCTAATTGGCATGTGCCATTTTGTTCTTCTTATTCTTTTAACAGAGAATACAATCTTAGGTTAGTCACCCTGTGGTTTTTCCCTTAACCGAGTTTTCCACATTAAAATCATGGTGTCATATGTGTTAATGTGTTTCTACTCTTGAATTGTTGCATTATGTTTTCATGATTAATTTATTATTATGCTACTAAATTACAAAGAGGATTTAAGTGATTAATTAGAAGAAATTTTTGGACAACTGATTCACTCCCCCCTCTTAGTTGTCTATCCTGAATCTAACACTCCATACCCAAGAGATAAAACATACTATAATTGTATAAAGCCTGAAAAAAAATTGAACTTGGTTTGCTTTGCAAGTAGCCCAGTCCATTGCCACTATGAACCACTTCAACAAAGAGAACAATTGGCTTAGAACATGCATATCAAGGATCCACTTTCTATTCAACATATGACAAGAACCTCCGAAGCAAAAATAGTAAACAATATAATTAGTTCTCATAGACAACAAACAGCTACAACAATGCATACACCAATTGCAACAAACATAAAATCACATGAGACATTGCATTCTCTAAAAGAAAAAATCTGCAATGCATAAGTGTCTAATGCAAATGTCCCACAGACTACAGCATCGACTTCCACCATTCCCACTACCAATCTCCCAACAAGTAGTCAATCCCAGAAGGCTATTTCAAAGCAATTGCATCAACAGTCATTACATTTTATAAAAAACAAATGTGAAATGCACAAACAAATTGCAATTTGCATATGCAAAAAAAGATTTGATGCTGTTATGGAGATGAAAATCCAACACATCAACAATCTTTACGTTTTTTGAAAAAACAAATGTGAAGTGCACAAAAGGCTTTTGCTTTGCAGTTGCCAAAATTAAAACATATGCCATATACATATTCCATGCTCCAGAAGATAAACACCAGGTATGAACCACCAAAAGCAACACCCATTTGTAGGGAAAATTATACAATGCAAAAATCTATTAACTCATACTTGTGAGCAATAGACGACACACCCACTCAACCATGCTCTATTTGTGACATGTTTTATTTCCATCACAACATCCCTAAAGTTGATGCTACACTTTTACAAGCTTTGTCCCTACTTTGTATTCAGATGGAAGAAAAGAATATAGCAATAGGCCAACCCATTTGCAAACCATGTGTAAAAGCCACATTAGATGGTATGATCCCATATTTTACCACACCTTCAAAAGTAAGATGAAATGCGCGAATAGATGGTGTTCACTCTTTGGTTGCTCTAGAGGAAAGGCTTGTCTCTTTGTGCATAGCTTTTGCACATATCAGGTAAATAGGATATAAATGAGCACAATATGGCTTGCTTGGGACAATCATCAATGTTCCTGTGGATTTTGATAAAGTACAACAAGCATTGCCTAAGCACCAAGATGAAATGACAACAATTGTAGTTAGATTGAAGCAAAATCTTGAATACAATAATGCATATGTGCAAGGAAATGTCAAACCTACTATAGTCATGAATGCTTTAATTGCACTATCGAAAACACCGCTATACACAAAAGAGAACATCTCTGTAAATGAAGAGTGGCATAGGTTGTTGCCAAAGAAAACATCACAAATGCAAACAGATTTTGAAATAGAACCAAGTATACAAGATGAGACATCTGAAGATGATGAAGAACTTATTACTAAATCAGTTATACATTGGTTTAATGAAATAGAGTCAATCAAAGACCTTGACACAACAATCATTGAAATTGCACCATCAGAAGGGTTTAAACCTTTTGGTATCTTCTAGGACATGTATGCAGAAGAAATGAACTTCCCGACTTTGTTTTATGGTTCAGCTCGACCAGCTGACATATCTAAAAATTTAACATACCAAAAAATAGCCAAATGGGAGCTCATGCATAAGGACAATGCCTTTGCAACACACAACAAATATATTTTTTAAATCTATTAAAAGTATTATTCACCAAGTTTTTTTCACTGGCATGGATTTGCATACAAAAAGTTGAATTGAAAGGTGAAAAATAGTTAGAAAAATATGTGTGTAATCTAGCAAAGCTCGAAAAAATATTGAGATCTCCATTGGGTTATAGAACACTAAAAAGCATTTGGACCTCGCCAGATTATCTAGAAAATACTAAAAAAAACATTTTTGCAATGATAAGACAATTGGGACCTCCAACTTTTTTTGTAACATTAACAGGTGTTGAGCATTTTTGGGAGCCACTGTGCAAATCTTTACACCAAATGTCTAT
Source organism: Cunninghamia lanceolata (assembly GCA_027924645.1). Taxonomy (NCBI): domain Eukaryota; kingdom Viridiplantae; phylum Streptophyta; class Pinopsida; order Cupressales; family Cupressaceae; genus Cunninghamia; species Cunninghamia lanceolata. The sequence continues at coordinate 427,131 of BSBN01000286.1, read as the reverse complement.
TTCGCAACAATCCAAGCCTAATGAAACTATAGAAAATTAGGACTTGTACTTTGAAATTAGAAAGAATCCAGTACTTAGCAGCCATTATTTCAACCATAGGGTCAATGCATTCCAGAAAATGATGCTAAAAAACCATGAGCTCTTTAGCCAAGTCATGGACTATTCTTTTGTTACAGAATTCCAAAACTGAGGCAATGAGCATGTTCACTTTTTTCTATGGATAAAAGATGCACCTGTATATGGCAATTGTTTGAATACTAAAATAGAAAGCTTTATGGAAAAATATATTTCATTTGACTCATTTCTACTTGATAAAAACCTTGTCAAAATGCAAATGCATCACCATACAAAGACTTGCAAGAAATACAAAAACTCAAGTTGCAGGTTTAGTTTCCCCTTGCCTCCAATGAGAAAAACAACAATTTTAGAACCGCTTCCAGTGCCTGATGCTACAATAAAGGAGAGAGCAAAAACTTTTTTCAAGCAATTGGAAAGCAAACATTACATAAAGGAATTTTCATTCCAAAGTTTCTTGCATGAATTGGAAATGGAAGAAATCAACTACATTACAATGCTTCGATCAACATTGACACGCAAAATTGTCATGTTGAAAAGAAACCCATCTGACATTTGGATAAATGCCTTTGCAAAGAAAGTGCCCAAATTATGGTATGCAAATATAGCATACACAATTTATTTTAGATGCATATGTTGTTGTATCCCACTGCAGCTCATATATGACGAAACAAGATAGAACATTGTCTCTTGCATTTTGGAAATTACAGCAGCAATGCACTGCTACTTATGACAGAAAGGTACAATTTATACAAAAGCTTGGCAACACATTGTTGAACTATCAACAAATCTCTAGTCACCAAGTTGTTCATATTATTCTCTCATTGTCATTACGTAAATGCTCAAGGAAAACTATTTTCATCAACACCGCACCATTAGAGAATAGAGTTTACATGCTCAAAAGCCCTAAGCTATTGGCAAAAGAGAAAGACAATTCTGAAAACATTATGTGACATGCATCTATAATAGAAAAATACACGCAGTAGCCAGAAGCTCCTGACAACTTGTCTCTAGCTGAATATGCTACTTTTTACTCCAGTCCTTTCAAAAAGCTACAAAAAAGAGAAACTCCACAAATCATACGCTATGTAAGATACAATCCACACATTGACCCTAAGAACTATTGCAGAGAAAAACTTATGTTGTATGTGCCTTTCAGGTCTAGTGAGAAAACCTTGTTAACTGGATATTGAAACATGGAATGCAGCGTACAATGCAAATAAAACACAGATTGCAAGTATCAAAAACATGTTTACTGCACAAACAGTTTCTAAATGGGGCGACATTGATGAGGCCTCCACAAAAGCTGACAACGATGACTGCCCAGCAATAGACATATTGCAGATGAAATTGATAGAAGCAAATAGGGAAAATGGCATCGAAAAATATGAAATCATCAGTGACTTGATCCATATGAAGAATATAAAGGTCAAGGATTCTATTTGCAAAAAACTATCCTCTGAGATTGCACATCCATTTTTTCTAAGCAAAGAAGAATATTACAATCTACGAAGACAATTGAACAAAGAACAATAATCAATAGTAAAGGATGTATTGATGACAAAAAGACTTGCTCCAAAAAAGCCATTGTACTTGTTCTTGACAAGTGGAGTTGGCACAAGCAAAACCTTCACAGCCAAAGCAATTTTTGAAGCAATGATTCAATTCTATGATCAGACAACTAGACAGTGATCCACTTAAGCCTAAAGGCATTATTGTTGCCTCAACAGGAAAAGTTGCATTCAACGCAGGTGGCATTACTCCACATTCAATCTTCCAATTACCAATGAATTATTTAGTAATGTTACCTCTAGATTCAAACACAACCAATGTGTTGGGAAAAAAATTGACCAATTACAAATTCTTCTTGTTGATGAAATGTCATTGATTGGTTCAAAAATGCTTTTACAACATGGACAGAAGGCTTCATCAAATTAAGTACACACCAACAACACCTTTTGGCAATATAGATATCATATTTTGTGGTAACTTCTACCTAGCATAGCCTATGTACAATACTTGGATATTCGAAGAACCGATAATAGATGAGGAGAAAATACAATATACATTTTGGATCGACAATGTCAAGTGCTTCAAATTTCATGATGTCATTCTTGGAATTAGAACAGACAACTGAGAGGCGGGGTGAAATCAGTTGTCCCACAAATTTAATCTTTTCTGATTTTAATCTTCCTTCACAAAATACAAATAGATTAATGATATAAACATTAAAGCATGAATCAATACCACATGAGCAGAAACACAATGAACACACTTGACACCAAGATTTTTAATGTGAAAACCCGGTTAAGGGGAAAAACCACGGTGGGGGTTAACCCACAAGATCTGTACCCTATTAAAAGCACTTGAAATAAATGGGAAGGCACTTGCCTTCAGGCACACTACCCAGAGCTCACTACTCAAAGAGGCTCACTACCTACAGAAATTTATGTTTAGTACAGAAAGATTTAACTGAGAAATAGCATCTTCAACATGCCTGGTTCAATTTCATTGAATGCTCACAAAACTTTTGCTCTTCTCTCAAATACTTCTTCACTATCACTTCATCCTTTATTGTACTTGTTCCTCTGCTCCTCCTCTTCTCTGCTCTGCCTCTGATCCTTTCTTAGGATTTTATTATTTCACACAAAGATGATTTTCAACAACTCAACTACACACCTTTATATGCTTCATCAACCTTGGAATAAACATCAAGGTCGACACTCCAACCATCTGACTTAATGTGAAGCACTAAGTTGTCAACCAAACATAACTGGGACTCAAATCTTCCTTGATCAACATGCCACACTCCATATAATTGCTCTTAGATCATCTGCAACACGCAAGGTCGACACTCCAACCATCTGACTTAATGTGAAGCACTAAGTTGTCAACCAAACATAATTGGGACTCAAATCTTCCTTGATCAACATGCCACACTCCATATAATTGCTCTTAGATCATCTGCAACACGCTTGAATCATCCAGTCGGCCAAGACTGGGAAAAATAGCAACACTAAAGAAGAAATCTTCAACAATGAGCTCAAGCTTCAATGCGTACCTCCAACACAATAGTCACATGATCCAAAGACCTCCACAAGCTCATTGAATTCAACAATAACATCCACACCAATCCAAAACATTAGAATCACTTGCATCTTCATCTGGAACCCTCAAGAACACTATCTGTCATGACTGTCACACTAGAAATATTGCTTGCGGTCCTCCAAACCATGAACCACTTGAGTTGATGATACACACTGACTTCCCAAACATGCCTCTAGAACCGCAGGTCATAATATTTCAATGCGGAACAATCCAGACCAATTTATTGTCACTCTGTCTCTTCTAAACACAGCAAAACTTGGTTCTACTCAGATGGTAGTAGCTTCTTCAAATCTTCATGTAGACCTCTCAAATCTTAGTTGGGGCTTCCTCAGATAATCCTCTACATAGCCATATGGTCTGTGTAGTTAGATCTTCATTAATTTTCTCAATATCCTCAACATTTCAGTCTTCTAACCAGTCAATAAAATGGGATACAATTGACACCAATGGCAACAGGGATATGTTGACATCAATGACAACACCGATTAGGCACATATTTTGCAACAATCTCCCCCTTTGTCATTGATGGCAACATATGATGTGAAAAATTGATTCAACCATCAAGACAAGAACTTCTCCCCCTTTCTCTTATCACACCTGCAACCATTTTCTTTACAGCTCCCCCTTTTATCAGCAACTAATTTTTCACATGACTTCTCTCCCCCTTTGACATAAATGGCAGAGGGCACATATTTGCAACCTTTTCTCCCCCCTTTTTGTTTCAGACTAATTTCAAAATCTACATACTAACTACTCCCCTGAGTAGTATCTCCTTAACATCAATCCGGATCACAAGATATGACTATGAATTCCACCAGACTGATGCACCCTGGTGCATCTTAGTTCTAATTAGGAGGGGTAATAACCCCTAAATTCTCTCTGAGATACTCAAAAGTATCCTTGGGTAGCAGGCTTAGTGAAAATATCCATAATCTGATCCTTTGAAGAAACAAACTCCAATCTAACTTCATTCTCATTAACCTTCTCTCTCAAGAAGTGAAACTTGATTGATATATGCTTTGACTTTGAATAGAACACCAGATTCTTTGAGATGCTTAATGCACTTGAATTATCGAAGAAGATTGTAACAGGCTCCTCAAACATAATTCTGATGTCTTTCAATATTTATTTCATCCATAGAACTTGAGTACAATTGTTTGTTGCTGCTATATACTCTGCCTCTATAGTAGACAGAGATATTGCCTCTTGCTTTTTGCTCATCCAAGAGACCAATCTCCTTCCCAAGAAGAATGCACCACCACTAGTACTTTTCCTGTCATCCACATCTCCCTCCCAATCAGCATCTGTGTAAGCATGAAGAGTGAAGTTGTTATCCTTGGGATACCATAAGCCATAATCAAGTGTCCCTTTGAGACATCTAAAAATTCTTTTGACTGCTACAACATGGGATCATCTTAAAATCTAGCAACAAGTCCAACTGCATTCATGATATCAGGTCTGGTCTGAGTCAGATAGAGCAGTCCTCCAATCATTGATCTATACCTTTTCTGATTTACCTTAGGGGAATCCTCATCTTTACTCAACTTACATTCGGTTACCATGGGTGTACCCATTGGCTTTGAATCTTTGATTTCAAACTTTTTCAACAATTCTCTCACATACTTAGATTGAGATATGAAGATACCTTTATCTGTCTGAATGATTTGCAGACCTAAGAAGAAATTAATTTCACCAAACATGGACATCTCAAATTCACTCTACATCTAATTAGCAAATGTTTTGCACATACTCTCATTTCCACCAAAAATGATATCATCAACAAATAGCTCAACAATCAGAATGTGCTCACGATCAATCTTGAAGTAAAGATTACTATCAGCAGTGCCTTTGCTATATCCTAGTTTTAGCAAATACTTATCTAATCTTGCATACCAGGCTCTTAGGGATTTTTTGAGTACATACAATGCTTTTCTCAACCTACAAACCATATTTATCTAATTAGACAATTGAAATCCTTCTGGTTGCTTAATGTAGACTTCTTCTTCCAATTCTCCATTTAGGAATGCTGATTTGACATCCATTTGATAGACCTTGAAATCTTTATAAGTAGCAAATGCAAGAAAATAATCTGACTGCCTCTATTCTTGCCACTGGAGCAAAAGTTTCTTCAAAATCAATTCCTTCCACTTGAGAGTATCCTTTACACACCAACCTTGCTTTGTTTCTCACAACTTCGCCATCCTCATTTAGTTTATTCTAGAAGACCCATTTGGTGCCAATCACATTCTTTTCTTTAGGTCTAGGAACAAGATCCCAAGTGTGATTCTTTTCAATTTGCATTAATTCTTCTTCCATTGCTTTTACCCAATATTCATCATTGCAAGCTTCACCTACTGATTTTGGTTCAATCTTTGAAGTCAGACAAATCTTCTCTTGATCTTCAACAATTCTTCTTCTAGTTTGAAAACCTTTGTTTCTATCTCCTATGATCTGATCTTCAAAATGATTTAGCCTTACATACCTGGGAGTTTTGGGATTTATTTGAACTTCTTGTTCTTGAGCTTGTTCTCAACATCTATGCACTGACTTCTTGAGTTACTGGATATTCTGAATTAATCTAGATTTGATTCTGAGTTTGAATTTGCCTTCCTTGATTTTGACTTTCATCTTGATCATCTGAATCATATCCACAAGACTTGAGGGATTTCTCTTTTCTCTCATCAACTCTGACATTACCACTTTCAACAATATTTTTCAATCTTTTGTTAAAGCACCGGTATGCCTTGCTTTGAGTAGAGTAAACCAGAAATATTCCTTCATCACTTCTTGTATCAAACTTCCCCAAATCCTCATCTCTTTTGATATAGCATTTACTACCAAAAACTCTAAAATATTTCACAGTAGGAGGATGACCAAACCATAATTCATAAGGTGTCTTACTAGAATTGTCTTTGATCTGTACCCAGTTCAGAGTATAGATAGCAGTACTCATAGCTTCTCTCCAATAGACTTGTGGAACATTTGCTTCCATCATCATGGTCTTGGCAGCTTCTTGAATGGTATGGTTCTTTCTTTCCACAACTCCATTCTGCTGAGGAGTCCTAGGAGTAGATAACTATCTTTTTATTCCATGCTTTTCACAGAATGTATCAAACTCACCAGAGGTAAAACTCTCCACCTCTATCGGATCTCAGACACTTTATTTTTTCACCAATCTCATTTTCCACCATAACCTTGAACACCTTTAACTTGTCAAGAGCTTCTGATTTTTATTTCAAGAAGTTTACTCACATCATCCGGGAGTAATCATCAATCAACAACATAAAATTTGTCTCCTTACACACTCCTAATTCTGGCAGGGCCACATAGATCAGTATGCACAAGTTCTAGCCATCCACTTGAAAATTGTTCTTTACTCTTGAATGAAATTTTGTTCTGTTTACCCAATTGACATTCTCTACACATGCTATCAGCAAGTTTCACAAGTTTTGGAAGATCTCTCACAGCCTAAGTAGAACTTATCTTGATAATGTTATCAAAATTCACATGACACATTCTCCTATACCATAACCAACTCTGATCAATCTGAGCAATCAAACAACTTTTGCCAGGAACTACTTAAATGAAAGATGTTACCTCTAGTTTGAGTACCAGATGCAATTTCAATTCTGGAGCTTTCCAAGATCCTGCATTTTCCATCCTTGAATCAGAGATCATAACCCTTGTCAACCAACTGTCCAACACTAAGAAGATTATGCTTCAATCCTTCCACATACAGAACATCATTAGTGTAATTCTTACCATCAAAAGAGATGGATCCTCTGCCACAGATTCTAATAGCTGAGTTGTCTCCAAATTTCACAATTCCACCTTCATATTTTTCAAAGCTTACAAACTTACTTTTATCACTAGTCATATGATGAGAGCATCCACTATCAATTACTCATTCATCTTTGTATACAACCTGAGTAGCCAAGGCACTTTCCACATTTGCACAGCTAGCGGATTTAGTAGGCACCAGATCTTCTTCTTTGATAGCAATGAACACCCAATCATTTTCAGTGGAACCCTCCATGATCAGATTCATCATCTGTGACTTCTTCTTCACCAGCTTCTTGGACATAGTAGCATTTCTTCTAAACTCTAGGTCTGTTAGGGTTTCGCCTTGAATCCCTTTCTAGACATCTTGAGGCAAAATGACCAATCTTATTACAAGCAAAGCATTTAAATGGCAACTTTCCTTTATACTTACCGGATCCTCTTGGCAATATTTTGCCAAAAAGGGCTTCAAGTTCATCGAACTCCGGTTTCATTATCTTCAAGATCCTTCCTTGTCCTATCAAATCCATTTGATCTTCTTGAAGAGATTTCACCCAGATCAATTTTTTGTTTTCCATGAATACTGGCCTTAAATGCAGATTCAGACTTAGGAAGAGGATCACCAAACTCATTCATGTCAAATGTTGAAAGCTTACCAACCAACTGATCCCTTGTAACAGTTGTCACAGTTCTGATTTCTTCAATGGCAGCAACTATATGCTTGTATGCCGAAGGTAAGGATCTGAGCACTTTGGCAACAATCTCTGATTCATCCAATACTCCACTAGTACTTCTAATACCAGTCACAAGTTCATTTATCTTCCACGTGTAGGAAGTAATGTTTTCATCTTCACTCATCAGCAACCTTTCGTATTTACCCTTCAGGCTCTGTAGCTTGGCACATTTGGCATGTTTATCACCTTCATACAGAGTTTCCAACTTATTCCAGATTTCATGGGCAATTTTGAATTCTAGGACATTTGTCATTTATGTATCATTCAGGGCACTCAACAATTCTTCTTTATCTCAAATATTGTGTTCAGCATCCTTGAGTTCGTCAAGAGTTGTAGGACCATTCTTTATAATTTTGTACTCATTATTAGTTATCAACCAAAAGGCATCACCCATACATTCTAAATGACATTGCATGCACACCTTCCAAAGCAATTAATTTGATCCATCAAATCTTAGACTTTCCTTCTTGTAAGTCAACATCTTGGATCTCCTTAAGTAATCAAGCTTCTTTTAGAGGAACTTGGCTCTAATACCAATTGTTGGAATTAGACCGAACAACTGAGAGGGGGGGTGAATCAGTTGTCCCACAAAATTTAATCTTTTCTGATTTTAATCTTCCTTCACAACTTACAAATAGATTAATGATATAAACATTAAAGCATGAATCAATACCACATGAGCAGAAACACAATGAACACACTTGACACCAAGATTTTTAACATGGAAACCCAGTTAAGGGAAAACCACGGTGGGGGTTAACCCACAAGATTTGTACCCTATTAAAAGTACTTAAAAGAAATGGGAAGGCACTTGCCTTCAGGCGCACTACCCAGAGCTCACTACTCAAAGAGGCTCACTACCTACAAAAATTTATGTTTAGTACAAAAAGATTTAACTGAGAAATAGCATCTTCAACATGCCTGGTTTAGTTTCATTGAATGCTCACAAAACTTTTGTTCTCCTCTCAAATACTTCTTCACTATCACTTCATCCTTTATTGTTCTTGTTCCTCTGCTCCTCCTCTTCTCTGCTCTGCCTCTGATCCTTTCTTAGGATTTTATTATTTCGCACAAGGATGATTTCAACAACTCAACTACACACCTTTATAGGCTTCATCAACCTTGGAATAAACATCAAGGTCGACACTCCAACCATCTGACTTAATGTGAATCACTAAGTTGTCAGCCAAACATAACTAGGACTCAAATCTTCCTTGATTGACATGCCACGCTCCATAGAATTGCTCTTAGATCATCCACAACACACTTGAATCATTCGGTCAGCCAAGACTGGGAAAAACAGCAACACTAAAGAAGACATCTTCAACAACGAGCTCAATCTTCAATGTGGACCTCCAACACAGCAGTCACATGATCCAGAGACCTCCACAAGCTCATTGAATTGATACACAAGATGGACTGGTGAATGATGCAGATGGCATCTTCAAATTGCATACAACTGAAGAAGATGACATTGTTTGGATACAATTAAACAATCCCAAAGTTGGCAAATTGCATTGACAAAGAATGCAAAGTCTATACATAAATTCTATTTTGTCTTCTTGGACACCTATAATGAGAATCATTAGAAAAGTCAAAATAGGTACAAAAATAGTTACTCAGGCACAATTTCCTTTGCAACTTGCATGCACATGAACTATTCATAGAGCACAAGGTCTCACTATGAACGCAGTTGCTTTTGACCCATGTAAGGTCTATCAACATGGTCTTGTCTACACTGCCCTGTCACATGTAAGAAATATCGAGTCATTGTATCTTATGCATAGGCTACAAGAAAAAAACTTCAAAGTCTCAGAAAAAGTAAACGGTGAAATGAAATGCCTTATGGATTTGGCAAAGTGGAAAGTACAATATAGCCTTTTGTTTTTTTCTCAAAGTCATTTTACCATATGCTCTTTGAATACACATAGCTTTGCATTGCATGCACAAGAGATAGCCCATGACCATAATATGCTTGAAGCAACAACCCTTTGCTTCTAGGAAACCAAACACAATGTGCTTGAGCACATTGGCTTCCTTGATAAAGCATCCAATTGCTATACTGTAGTAGGTATTCATGGCCTGTTAACAAGCTACAAGAAATCAGTTCCTGTGCAGAATGTTCATAGTTTCTTGACAAAGTATCTAGAAACAATAACCATTGACCTATTGCATGTGCACATTACTCTACGCATCATAAATTTGTACTTAAAACCAAACACACGCACTCATGATCTCTTTAATTTTATACAAACTATTGTTACAACATTGCCACCTAGTTTGAAAATGATTATCACTGGAGACTTTAACATCGACATGCTATACAATCCACAAGAACAAAAGTGTCTCTTTTTGAATTTATGCAAGAACACAAATTGTCGCTTATTGTTGACAAACCAACAACACATGCAGGCAGTCTGTTGGACCACTTATGGATACATAACATTGAAGTTTCTACTGTCAAGTTCACAATACTAGATACATATTGGTCTGACTACTTTGCAATATGCCTTCAGCTCTAGTCGTAGTGAACGCATTTCTGATCTGTTTGCACATGTTGCCATGTATTTACATCACGTTAAGTGCTATTACATAGTCTTTTGCACAACAAAGTATAAATTCTTCCAAGTGCATCTATTTAGTTTCAATATTCTTTCTACAGTGTGCTATTACCATTGCTCCTCGCACTTGCATGAAACCAATGTGCAATTTCTGTAAGTATAAACGAATTGTTGGATTAATTGTTCTTCATGGTGATCATGCCTCTAACCAGAATACTTGCTTTTCCACTCTTCTACCTATGTAGATCTCAGCTTTGTTATTGTTCCTGATGTTGACTACCAATCATGGTCTTGTAAACTAGTCAAATGATTGTGCTATTTCAAATGATTTTACATATGTTTTGAAACAGGTATGTTTTTATGCATGATATTACTAGACCTTTGCAAAAATTCTCAATGTAATATATGTGTCTGTTGAGAGGATTTATAACTATCATATTGGTGTGCTTACTGTAAAAAATATCTCTACATTTTACAGCACTTGTGATGTTCTAACCATGTTTTCAGTCTCCTAACCCTTTTTCCATAATTTCCTCATGGTGTTTCTAACAATTACGGATGCGAAGACTAATGTTTTCTCTGTGCTATTGCATTTCAATGCATCCCTCAAAAATCATGCTAGTAATGTTTATCCTTTGTTTTGTGGCATTATTTTATTAAAAAGGAGTTTGTGCGATTTTCTTGCAATTTTTTCATTGGCTTTTGGTATTTTCTTCCTGTTTTTGTATTTTCCCAATGCAAATTAATTGTGTGTCCATGAAATAGTGATAGTCATTGAAACATGTCTATATGTTCAAGATATTCCTGATCTTCCGTGTATCTTTTCATCCATCACAATCATTCATATCTTCAACAAATAAGATTTTTGTTCAAGATCTGTATTTGAAACTATTAAAATGAAATTTGACCTATTTTTTGGGTTGATTTTTATTGTTTATTGTTCTCTGCATTTTATGGGTTAGTGTCTACTATTCACTATTTTTGAGTGCTTTTATGAGTTGAACTCTAATGCTGGGTTAAACACTTAACACCATAGTTCATTAATGTCAACTTCTCTACTGGCTGCAATTAAGAATGCAACTAATGTTTTCTCTGCACTCATGCATTCCAACTGCAACCTATTCTATTAAATGAAAACAAAAGTTAATGTCCTAGTATAAAATCATTTCATCGACCGGTAATGTTTTGTTGCTCCTCAATATATTTCATGCCTTTATCATGTTCTTTGATATAGTCGTGTCTTCAAACCAACTATTTTTGTTCATGTATGTTGTGTCAACAACGGCATTTAGCATTTGCTAGTCCCTGATTTTTGTTTATTGTTAATAGACTCAACTGTGGTCGTCATTGATTCAAAGAACATGTTTGATGTTATCACTTTTTGGCTTTCTAAGAAATTTCATCCAGTTCTGTTGCGATTATTTATGACGCAGTCATCGACCAAGCCATTGACAATTGAAGTGACATATGCATTGACTTGCTTTACGCCATTGACCATTCAATCATGTGAAGCAGCAATTGCCTATCACAATTACAATGATTGGTTTCTACGATTGGAATGCCATATGTGCAAAGTGGCATTTAACACCCTAAATTTTATGCACTTAGGCTATGCAGCATGTTTGCTGTAACAATCCACATATGGCAAGCATCTCCATATCATAGAGCGAAAACATTCTCTAATTGCATTAAAAAAATATATCCAAACATAGTTTGCTTTCTCAGTTCTATTTGATGCATTGTGGTATTCTCCATGTTGCATTGTACAATGCCATTATCGTCAACATACCATATTGGCTTTGATAGATTGGTTTTCTCTTTGTAACTTGTTAGATGCATGTTGCTACATGTTGACTCCTTAGAAAAGTGGGTTTTGGCTATTGTTGTTGCCTTCATCACCGGCTAGCGATATAGGTGAGTAAGGCTAGGCTTTGAGGCATGTCTCTTTGCTCATGTTTTTTGTGCAACTGGATATGTGTCGTGTAGAAGCTTTACAAGTTCCAATTATGTTCAAACAAATTATTTTTTTCATTGTGGTTTGTGTTGTGGACATGTCATGGATATTGTTCTAGAATATGGAGATTTAACTCGCTATGTCTACTTGCTTCCATAGTATGTATATTTTGTTTCCTTTTGACTATGGCTAGGCATTCTTTAAATTCCAGACTTATGTTTCATTCTATTGTTGTTGTGAGCTTGAGCTTTATGGGTGTTTGCGAAATAGGTGTCTTTGTCACCTTTCAACAGTTGCATGGAGTTAGGCTTGCAAAATGGCAGTGTCCTTCAATTTGTGTAGGCTATGAGAGGATGGTGTTTGTATTTGTCAAGCACAGAATAAGCTAGTTTCTCATTGCAACAATAGTTATGCTTTTGTAATGGATTTTCTCTATTGTGTTCTTTGATATAGTCATGTCTTTGCACACAATGTTTCTATTCGCGTGTGTCATTTTGACAACATTCTACATTGATCAGTCCAGAAATTTCATTTATTGTAAATAGCCTATAGTACAGGTGTCATTGACAGCTTATGCTATAAAATTTGAAGTGCACCAAGCATAGGATTCCTTGCATTGTTTTTCATTTCCTAGATTTGTTTAATGAGAATAAAAAACTATCTCTATTGAGAGAGGTTATATCTATCGTATTCGAACCCAAAAAGGAAGCGTTTGTAAGTTCCTATATCTTTTGAACTATCACTTTTACATTGATTATTTATTTGCTTAGATTCCTTGCTGGCGGTGATAGCTTTGCCTATTGGGAGAGATTATGTAGAACGTATCATATTGGAAGCAAGAAATGAGTTGTTTGTAAGTTCTTATATCTTTTACATTGTTAATTCATGATTCTCTACATATCTGCATTTTATCAAATAATGTCTATTTTTTGTTCTTCTCTGTGTTTTATGGCTTGATGTCTAGTTTTCCCTATCTTTGACTGCTTTTATGGATTCAGTTACCGCATTGCATTTTAAGATGACGTTGTGCATTTATCAGTCCCTAATTTCAAATTGTTGTGAGCAGTCCGAAATGCAGGAAGCATTAATGGCTTATGGTGCAAAGTTTTAACTCTCTTGAGCAAAATTTTTCTTTGCACTATTAATTCACTTCCTCGGCCACTTTCAAGAGAGTGAAATCTATCTATTCAAAGGGTTTCTATCTATCAAATTGGAAGCATAAAAGGAAGCATTTGTAAGTTCCTACATCCTTTTAATAGTCATTTTTGTGTTGTTCAAGCATTTTATGGATTGCACACACAAGTGTAATGCTTCTTGTAATGATAAATGTTTGTTTGTTTTAGACAATGACTTGTATCTTTTTGCAGCAATGGGACATGGCAAAAAACACAGGCTAAGGGCTAGTCCAAAAAAAAGCTCTCGAAATAAAACTAGTCAAAATGCAACTAGACTTGTCGAGCCTGATGAGTAGACATAGGTGGATGTAGATGGATCATAAACTCTTGTATCAATCATGAAATAAATGAAATCACAACAGAAAAATTGCAATCAACTACAGCCTGTCACTGAATTGTCTGCAAGCAATCAACTGCAGCCTGTTGCTAAATCATCTATAAATGTTGAATCATCTAGAAAGGACATACAACAAATTACTAATGTTAGATCCAAGCCTTTGGCTATAAGGGACTTCCTTTTGGTTGTGTCTAAAATGCTCCAATGATGTCTAAGGAAATACTTGATGAATATAATCGTGTACATCCTATCACTGTTGTTTCCCAAAAACTGTCTACTGAAGAAGAAGAATCAGAGCAGGAGTATTTGGAGGTGTAAGCAAAAAAGAAATAGGCCAATTAATTGAGATGCAAACAAAAATGTCTCTCAATGTCAATGTTTTTTGTATAGGACTACAAGTTTTGAAACTCCCTTCATATTATGCAACTTTTTGGCTCAAAATGTTGAAGCAATTATGTTTTCAAGTGTTTTCGCAATAGCCATTTACAACTTTTTTTAAAATAGTTTCCTTGTATACAATACACTAGCTACTCATTGTAACTATAGCTAGACTCTTCTAATGGATTTTCTCTATTATGTTCTTTGATATAGTCATCCCTTCGCACCCACTATTTATCTGGACATGTGGTGTTTTAACAGTGGCATTGAGCATTGATTAATCCCTAACTTTCATTTATTATGGATAGCCTAAAGTGCTTGCATCATTTATGGATTGTGGTCTAACATTCTAAGTATTCCAAGCATAAGATTCTTTGCATTGTTTTTTCATCTCCTTAGATTGTTTGATGAGGATAAAATCTGTGTGTTGAGAGAGTTTATATCTATCGTATTGGAAGCAAAAAATGAGGCATCTATAACGTCCTATATATTTTGTACTGTCATTTTTACATTGATTATTCATTGGCTCAGCTTCTTTGGTGGTGGAGACAGCGGTGCATGTCGTAAGGATTTATGTCTATCATATTAGAAGAAAAAAAAGATGAGGCATTTGTAAGTTCCTATATATTTTACATTGTCATTTTATAGTTCTCTACATCTCTACACTTTACTAGTTAATGTCTGTTGTCTATTGTCCTCTAAAAGCCATTTGTACTTCAATCTATACAATGAAAATGAATATTAGGTCTAAATATATGCCAAATATCTTAGTATAAAATAATTTCATCAATTCATAATATTTTATTTCTATTGCAAATATTTCACGCTTTTCTCATGTTCTTTGATATAGTCTATTTCAAAGGGGTGAAATCTATGTCTCTTGACAAGGTTTATATCTACCATGTTAGAAGTGGAAAAGCAGTCATTTATAAGTTCCTGTATCTTTTGCACTGTCATTTTCCTATTCTTTATTCATTTCGATGGATTGCTTCATGAGGGTGGCATCTGTGTCTATTGAAAGCATTTATGTTTGTGTTGTTTACTCATTTCATCAAATTGTTTGATGGTAGTAAAATATGTCTTTAACCCTATCGACCAGAAGATTATTTGCACTGCTCATGCATCTGCTGACATAGTTAAATGGCGATGTAATCTTCCTTTGTTTAAAGGGTTTATATCTAACATATTAGAAGTGAAAAAATAAGCTTATGTAAGTTCCTACATCTTTTACATAGGCTTTTTTGCGTTGTTTATGCATTTGATAGGTTGATGTCTACTTTTCCATATCTTTCACTACTTTTATGGGTTGCCCTCTTTTGTTCAGTTAAAGACTTAACACCATAATTCATTACTGTCAACTTCTCTGTTGGCCATGATTAAGAATGTAGCTATTGTTTTCTCTACACATATGCCTGCTAGTTGTACTTTGATCTATAAAATAAAAATGAGAATTAGGTCTACATAGGTGCAAAATGTCTCAGTATACAATCATCTCATCAATTCGTAATGGCTTGTTGCTATTGGAAATATCTCATTCATTTCGAATGTTCTTTGGTATATTTCTTTACAGACATCATGCAACAAAGACACTCAATGATAGGAAAAAATAAAAATATGAAAAATAGAATAGTTTTATATGTTGGAAGCAAAAAAAGCAGCCATTTGCAAGTTCCTATATCTTTTGCATTGTCATTCTATATTTTTCTATGTCCCTATAATGGTTTCATGCTGACTTTTCCATCCAAACACTGCAGATGAGTCAATGGCACCGGCCGTCCTATTTGGAACCTCCTTTATTGCACAACAATATATTTCTTCTCCGCTTTTTGTATGCAACTTCCTATAGTGTTGTTTTTACTAACTATGAATCTCTTAGCATTGATGAGGATTACCAAGATAATGATGGAGCATTAAACACCATCTCAATGCTTTATCTCCACTTTCCTGAGGCTCATCCTGGTTGTTGTCTTGGTTCAAAGTTCACATATGGCCACTCCTTCCAAGCAGTTATTTGGTGAGGCATTCAAATGGATTGTGTCAACATTTCATGCAATACCCTATCATGCAACCCTAGAGATAAGTTCAACTTAAGCAAAAAAAGGGCAATTTTTATTTTTTTTAAATAGAAGCGACAATAACAAATCATAACACAGTTTATCAACAACAAGTTAAACTAACATCTTTAGGGATACCTAGCTGCATTATTGCAATTTAACAATAATCAACAAAATACATGATTTGATAAATCAAATGTATCAAACTAACATTTTAGATTACAATATCAGATGAATATATCAACATTTTACATTAAAGATTACAAGTACAAAATGGTTTATCTTACAAGAGGAATTACATAGTTTCATTGTTACAAAAACTTTTTTTTCTGATTACATCAAATTACATAATGAATTCTACTGATACACATATCTAGATGTAAATAGAACAAATGTTTGTCTTCAATACAGGTGCAAAACTTAAATTAGCTACAAGAGATACATCCTTTAGACACACGAACCATGACACCAGAAAACCAATGGAAAAATACACATCCACTCAACCATGTGGAACCCTAAGGTCAACCCCCTCATGCTAGGAGATAACATAAGGTCCCACAAAAATAGACAATCAAGTAGACAGTAGTCTAAAAGGAACAAGGAGTACACATGACTCCAATGCAATATAAGTAACTAACACAATCAACACTTCCAGAGGCTGCCACATAACGAATGGGGAAAAACAATTAGGGAATGCTAGACTACGATAGGAAGGAGTGTCATCACATAGCTTGTCATGGGTTATCCTAGCAGGTCTTCCTAGGCACCGGCCCCCATCCCGAGTTATCCTAACAGCCTCTCCCAACCCCCGGCCCCCATACAAACTCATGTGGAACCAACATAACTTTTGTGAGGACAAGGCAATTGATTTTCCATTCCAGGCCTTCTCATCTCATCTCAAGCCTAAATGAGCACTTGAACCATGAGTGAGGCATACTTTATCTTGATTAATGTGATTAACTACCCAACCCCTTAATTTATTAATTAGGTTATCACTTGATTACCAACTTTCAATGGGTTATCTTGGCTAGCCACTTTGGGCCCCGGCCCCACATTGAAAGCCACTCTCCTACCTGCAACTAGAAAACCCTATCCATCAAGTAAGACATTTACCATCTTAACAACAAGTGCTCGATTACAATGCAAGGTATTTACCTTCTTGTATAGTCAATATAATCACATACATAGGTACACTGAGCAAGGCACAAACCATCTTGCACATGTATCATTCCAACATGAATGAGAAACCATATTTCAAGAATGCATTTCATTCAACTCACAAGATGCACACATAGCCATCCCCCACACAATCACACTCTCCTAGGCCTCTAGAATCAACCTATAAAATTCATCTCCCCATGTCACAAAAATCTTACATAAGCTTACACAGATGACGTTCATCTAAACAGTTCCATAAACACTTAAACCATAAAACAAGACATATTGTCTAATATAAGCAAATACTCATCACTTCACAATTCAAGAAGACATTTCTTAGATAAGACATTATCCAATACAACAATCTTAATTAAGAAACCATAATCTCTAGAGAACTAGTTTCTATGAATTTCTTAAGTAACAAAAAGATAAATAATGGATTCATCTGGAAAAGTATTGAAATTACCACTTAGTCAAGATTAAAAGATAAACAAGTCATCTTCAATCGAAATCATATTTCTAACAAAGGGATTTATCTAACAACTATACTATTCTAACCTTTAACACATACCCATTCAATCCCTCAATCCAAGCTAGGCATGCTACTATGCATTCCATAACCTAGCATGGCTTTACTTTAAGCTATTAATAGCATTTAATATATATTAGATTATATGGAATTCCTAGAGTATCATATTTATTCAGTCCCTAATCAAATCATCTTAATCCAACATTAAGTGAATCTATCTCATCAACTTTGTACAAATATACCAATTATTAACTATACAATAAATAAATATACTAATTATTAACAATACACTAGTATAATGACCATTAAGCCATAACATAGATCAAGTAATCTAATTTGAATTTAAGAAATTATTCCTATATTATTCACTTAACTACACTATACCACTATTCAATTAGCTTAATTTGATAAAAGATCTAAAGACAATTGTGGATATTACTTCTTTGTCTAACAAACTCTACCAAGCTCATAATACTAAGGGCATCAAAAGAGATTAAATGTAAACTAAGTTTCTAACCAAGAAGCTATTACTTAACTAGGTTTATCATCTTTCATGTGTCGAAAGTAAAACCTTCTATGTATAACACTACTAAAAAAAGAACATTAAGTTTATTTACTAAACCATTATATTTTCCTAACCAATCCTCTTAATAAGGTTTTAGACAAATACTTTAACAAACTTTAACTTGTTCAAATCTTGTTTCCTCAAGACCTAACATTTTAACACTTGGTTAACATTTGCTATCCTATTCTCCAAAAGAATGAATGTTCAAGCACAATCCATCCCATATTCAATCCCAAGAAGATTTATAAAGCTCAAGAACATTTGTTTTATTACTATCTAACCCAACAAAACAAATTTAATAAATATGGTTTTCAAGTAGTGCTATGAACACATGGATACATTTTCTTGATGTTTAGAATTGGCATGTAAATATAGGCAAAGGAACATTAACAAACACATTTCTTCTTTATTTGGATCCTAAAATGCTATGGATTTAGCTCCTTAGGAGAAGTGGAAAGGTACAGTGAAATTCAATAGGTAAGACAATTGATAATAAGTAGAGGAATTAAAATATCCAAAGACAAAGATGGGTTTAAGGCCATAATTGGCATGTGCCAAAGACACAGGGACCTTGACAATGTGTCTCAAAGAAGCATCATGACATGAAGTACATTATCACTGATTAAAACATTCGAAACAAAAGTAATAAGGCAAATTCTATAGCTCAACCAGCTTCTACCCAAGCACAGAAAAACACGAAATTAGAAACATCTAGGAATCTTCCGAATCACGCCTCAACCAGTTTTGATTCCTTATGAAGGGCAGGTTTTAAGAAGCAAGATAAGTATCAAAGGCTTTAGAAACTTTCAATCTTGTCGACAGGTTTAAGCCCAAACTCCACAACTTTTGCCTCCAAAGTGTAGAAAAGACAATGCATTGTTTGACAAAATTCCTTAAAGGGATGTCATCCCATAGAAAGCAATGATTGTAGGATATTCATAGAATGGTTTGAATGTATAGGCACTGTATTTTTAAAAAAAAAAAAGATTTCCTCCATAGCCTTGCATCGACTCCTCGGAAGGCGATTCCTTTGTTTTTTGTTTGCAGTCCCCTCCAACTCACCTCAAATCTTGCGATTTGATATGCTTGCCTGA
Organism: Cunninghamia lanceolata; assembly: GCA_027924645.1. Taxonomy (NCBI): domain Eukaryota; kingdom Viridiplantae; phylum Streptophyta; class Pinopsida; order Cupressales; family Cupressaceae; genus Cunninghamia; species Cunninghamia lanceolata. The sequence continues at coordinate 407,629 of BSBN01000286.1, read as the reverse complement.
GTTATTTGCCTTCCACCATTTTTGCAGATTATCCAAGAACAAATTAGATGAGGAACAATTGATTTTCCAAAGATTCAAGAGAGTTTCTATTAATCAGAGCCTCAAAAAGTTGTTATCTAAAGAAGTGCAAGATTACTGGACAGCTCAAGAAGATTTGGTGCAGTTAGTTTTAGAAACTTTCATGCAATGCAAACATAGGCCTAAATGCAAAAATGTGGAAACTCAGATTTGGCACACAAACTTTTTGATGGAATGCCCCAAGAGATGTCATTTTACCTAGGATGTGACACTTGCTGGTTATTCACAAAAGGATGTGGTGAGCAGATTTTGGTAATAAGAGTTGCTCATACTTCAAGCACGAGTAACCCCTAAATGCATTAAAGTTACAGTGGAATGCTACGTGTGCATGGTTTTCCTCCTTGACAGTGAGGGCTATCTTAAGGACACCCTAAACTTTATCAATAAAATGCTAATCAATCTTGTAGTGATTGCATGGATGTTTTTTCTTGGTGCCCACAGCGACGCTATTTCTTTTGTAGGAGACAAATCACATCTATAGACAAAGGAGATCTATGCAAAGTTGGAGAAATTGACTTGGAAGAAGAAGACTATGGGGTAATTTCCAGATTCAATACATTTACTTAATGCTGTGGAAGATGAGGAAAAAGAATTATTTCTCTGTCACCATGGTCTATAGAGGAAGAAGTCTGAATGAGATATCATGCCAGGATAACAGGATTAGGCTAAAATAAAAGATGGATCATAGTTCCCGTGATATGCAAACAAACATATAAAGGCATATACATTGTTTATCCACACACAAAAGAGGGCACAAGGAAATTTTCTCAATTCTAAGATCACCAGGTACACATAAAAGGACATCAAGTCGAATTCCAAATTTGATATAAATACATTATCAAAACATACCAGGTCTTTTTGCAGATGCAAATGGAGAAATGATGATCGAACCCCTCAGCTTGACTTCCTTCTCCTCCCCTTCAACTGATGTCTCTTCTCTTTTTATTACCTTCCTCTAACAAGAACGTGGATTCTTTTATTAAATGCATATCCTATTATTAGTTGACTGCACTTATGCATGCAAGAGAGTGCTTCCTCCCCACAAACAGCTCAAAATTATCTATTTGAGAGAGAAAATCCTCCAAAATCCTCTCGAAGATTCCTCTCATAGAGACAATAAATTCTGCAAATAACACTATCTAACAATTTTCTATTTTTAACATTTACAACCAGCTAAACAATATAAAATAGTGTCTTATCTAACTATACAAAAGAATATTCATTCACTTAATAAAATATTAAATATTTATAATTTATCTATTATTTTTATTATCTATTAAAATTATCAATTTAATTTCTATTTGAAAACAAATATTTAATATTCCTCAAAATTAACATTATTTATTCAACAAAATAGATTAATAATTTCTATTTATTGAAGCAATAAACCAACAATAAACAATTCAAAACTACATACCAAAGATTCCGACGACAACACTCTATAGAACAACATGTGGTGCCCCATCCCGGAACCCTAGAGAAAAGCTTAACTATGCATTTAAAAAGGCAACACATTTTTTTTTTTAAAACAATAATAACACAATGTAATCAATATAGCCAACCATGCAAGTTAATCTTTATTCTCTAGGGTACACAGGACTGCATCACTAGAACTAACATAACCAAATTAACATTCATGAATCAAATTGAAACCAAGAGCAAAAGAGAGTCAACACATAACTACCTCCGTTAAAAAGACAATAGATAACGACATCAAGATTTAGCATAAATGATTTCAATAAAAGAATTACAATTTCACTACAATAAAATGCATTAATACAATGATTACACCTTTGCATCTGAATTACATTTGAAGATATACATCAATGATAATAAAACAAGGCTGAAATAGAAACATAGCGGATTGTCTCCACAAGAGAAACAAGATCATTGACCTTCCACCCGATAAGTTCTCCATGCACACGAATAGCAGAAAGACGACCAATGGAAAAAGCACATCCACCCCACCATGTGGGACCCTAAGGCCCACCCCCCGTGCTCGGAGATAACGATAAGATCCCATGACCTGAAAAGTCAGGTGGGCAACAAGTAGGAAAGAAGACTATACACGACTACAACCACGTAGACCACAATGATGCCACAAGCAAAATAACCACACATCCAGAGGCAACCACCAAACAAGAGGAAAGAATACGACTTGGGGATGTTAGACTGCAGAAGGGAGAAGTGTCATCACATAGATTGTCATGAGTTGTCCTGGCAAGTCTTCCTAGGCCCCGGCCCCCATCCTGGGTTGTCCTGGCAACCTCTCCTAACTTCCGGCCCCCATACAAACTTATGCGGAAATCAACCATACCTTTCGTGGGGACAAGGTCGTTGACTTTGCCATTCCAGGCCTTCCCATCTCTTCTCAAGTCTAACCTAGCACTTGAGCCATGAGTGAGGCAATCTCTTATCTTATTTAGTGTGCACTAACTACCCAAAACCCCATGATTTAATATTTAGGTTATCACTTTTTAGGCACTCTCGTATGGGTTGTCCTGGATGCCACTTTGGGCTCCGGCCCCCATCGAGAGCCACTCCCCTAGCTGCATCTTAGCAAATCCCGCTCAAAAAGATCAAAACTCAGGAACTATGAGAACAATCTTCTGCACCACCAATTGCTCAAAGGACAACGTTCATACAATGTAACCATGAATCACCTTATTATTACAATAACCCAAAACCACCCATCTCGATGCCCCATCCATATCACAATGGCCCAAAGCAACCAAATAAATCTTAATTTCCAACTTCTATCACATAACATCATAGCATAGGTACGAGAACAAAGCGGACAAGGAAGGCTCAGAAATCACAACACAGCCTAATATGATATAATGACAACAAGAGATCACATCCACAAGAACCTATGCCCCTAGAACAACTACTTAGACAACATGTCTCTGACGCAACCATGGATACGATTTCCACAAGTTATACCCATCAAAATAACAAAATAACAATTCTTAAAGCAATTACTATTAAGGATATTCAAAATGGAGAAAGTCCTTAGATTCCATGACTAGGTTAAAGATACCAACTTATACGATTACTACAAACATAACAAACGTCTTTATTGCACAATACACAATGTCCAAGACCGACTCAATACAACATTACTCAAAATTTCAAATAACATTACAACACTATTTAAAAACTTAATAAATAACCCTTACCCCTAAGCAAGGTCAATAAATTCCCTGAATGCAAGACTTGCTCCTAGAGCCCAAAACATAGATAATTTCTAACATCAATAGATGAAAAATTACACTAACAAAACTAAGATGAGATAGTATCACCAAGTTGATGGCTTACATCTCTTCTTTATTTTCTTGCTCAAAATAAGACTTACATTATTTATAGGCTATATCATGCAAGATAAAAATCATAACCAAATACAATATCCTAGTCCAATTTTCGTAGCCAAAATCAAATATCACGATTATGAATTTGATTGGAAACAATAAGTACATGACATTCTTACATAACTACTTAAACATTCCTAAATCCAAGCATAAATAGTTCAATACTTAAAGATTACAATTAGATTACAACCTTCTAAGGTTAGTAATCTACCAACATCACGGAGATATAAAATTTTCATACTCATTTGTTTTAAAATAGTAGAAATAATAATAATAAGAGTCCTAATAATATGACTTATAATAATAGTAGTAACAATGATGGTAACTACTAAATTAAAGCTAGAAACTAAACAACACCTACAAGTAAACAAAAGTAAACCTATACAACTTAACCCATGCCAAGATTATGTGAAAATCTCTATACGATTGTAACAATAGATTAACTTTCCTCTATCATAACATAAACAAGATCTTGATAAAGAAGTAGGCCAAACTAACATTCATGAATGCTGCTACCATAACAGCTGTAGAACTAACCATGACTGAGATTGTTCTAAAAAGAAAATTAACAAATCCTAAACTAAGTTCTATAACTATAATTCTACGGAACGAAATGTCAAACAAGATCTTACAAAGGCCGTCGGCTGACTAGCTGCCAAGGGCCTTAATTCCTAGTTCTGACCAAAATTAGTCCTCAACACTACTAAAACCTTACTCTCGCAACTAGGCCCACACCCAACCTAGCACACATAATGAAAGTGCTCCCTACACCTGTAGGTCGGACTACCCTCAACATCATGACCGCATACTAGAACAGTAATATTATTAGTATTACCATGGTACGAGAGATTACTGGGGCAACTCAAACCTTTTACATGACTCAAGGCTTGTAGCACAAAAATTACTAAACTATAGAACTTGCTTCCCCACAAAAACCTATCAAGACAACGCTGCCCCCCGATTGGTCTAAACCATCACTGATGACATCCTACCAACTCTAGAGAGACCGACCCAACCCACAGCCTCTTGACTAAACTGAAGGTTCGCAGAAGAAACAATGGCAGAACTACATTTTGTCATGCCATAACAGAAGGCAACTAGCACTACTTCGAGAGACTACCACCAAACATCGACGGCGACCTTGATCTAACTGCACCACGCTATCAACCTTCCAAGCTTGACTAAGGTTCAACTAGAAGAGAACATTCAGAGCTACATCAACAACGGAAACCTACTAATTCACACACACATCCTAAAGCTCTTTCCTAGGAGAACAGGAATAAAATACAACAGAACTAAATCTAATATGAGGCGATCCAAGAGGTTCAAGCTAGGAGGAAGCTGAAACAGCCACATGCAATCGCTAGAGGGTTCACTGAAATGATTCAGAGAGTACAGAACAACGAATCAATGTTGCATGTTGAGGGAGGGTGCTCTACTTCTTGAGTCAATGCACAACGTCGGTCAGATCATTATATATGTATGGCGACCAAAAGGAAGATTTCTTGGATTTCGGCAGAATGATTGAAACAGAAAAGTCAAGGTGTGATGCAAAGGCCATAGCAGGCCTTTCGATATGACTGGGAGTTGGAACATCTCAAGCTTGATGATAGAAATTTAATTGCAGCGCAAGTATTAATGCATCAAATCCAAAGCTACTAGTTATTTCCTACCTCACAATGAGATTGAGTTAACTTGTAATCCTTACCCATTTTATTTTGATGAGTAGATTAACATTTACTATGGATTATGAAGGTTTAAACTCTCTAATGGCTTATGTTCACCTTAAGTATGCAACAAATAGATTGAAAGTAAAGGCAAAGTGAAATCATCGAGTTAGATCATCATTCTGAGGCATGCAAGAAGTTACGATAGAAAGCAAGGGCCAGCAGGACATATGATTGAAGGTATAGAGGCAAAAGAACACAAGGTAAACATGAACAGGAGGACAGAGTCGTTTGAGTCAGGGTATGACAAGGGTCCAAGGAGATAGAGCATATGGCATGCGGACAACCGAATTGCTCACCAGGGCTCAGAATAATGAGGGTTTTACGTGTCAACACAAGACGAGATTGTTAAGGGCATAACTCGAAACACAGGATTCAAGGTACCAATTGAGACAGGAAAAATATCATAGAGAATAAGGATTCCAAGGTTGCAGAGGTTTATAGATATAACATACAGACAATACAAGAAACTTCTCTGAAGGTTTATAATGATAAAGCATACAAAACCAAATTGTTTTTCTAATCAAGACACTCATTTACTCATGTACTAGCAAAAACTAAGATATTAGACCACAAAGAACTGTAACAAATCACATACCCGTGAAAGCACTTTCTCTCCCCCTGGTGTTGTCTTCCTCCTCTAAGCCAAAAAATCCCCCTCCTCTAAGAGAACTACCCTCTTAAAAACACCTCTCAATAGAAGTAGATTCTCTCCTCAAAATCCCACTCTCCATTCATAAATGCAGTAGATCTCCATTTACGGGGGATTTTTCCCAAAAATAGAACCAAAACAATGTCTTTATTATCCACGACCAAACAAAACATAAATAAAATCCTTACAAGAAAATCTATTTATTCACAAAGATAACCGTTACTACAGTAATATCTCCAATTAACAGCCCTTAAACATTTTATTATCGTAATTATTTGCCAACAAAGAAAAATAACAATTTACTACAGACAAAACAATTACTCCCAAAAAGATTACACCAAGACATAAGAACCCACAAACTGACTCATACTAACATCCAAACATGACCAAAATGACAGGACTAAAATGACAAGACTCTAGACAAGATACATATCCTTTACAAGGATGGTGACAAAACAGTTGGGGACCTTTCGTTATCTCCACACAACGATATTCATTGGTTAAGGCAGGCTCAGACCTGCTTAATCAGGTGGAGTCGATGCCTGGTACCTACAATCTGCACCAAACCAGATGTCGAGCATATATACATATATCATCATCAAAACAACACACTGTGACAGGGAATCGCAGCATAGCAGGGTGCTCTTCGAGAGTAATGCTACACTGTCCCTTCACAAACAAACATAACACATTATCTACATTGCCAATTAAATCTAAACAAGACATAAACATTAAACATTGGTCTATATAACATCATCATCGGAGCAACAATCAAATGTCAGATAATCTCATGAAACATAGTTCTACCCAAATAGTTGAACACATAATTAATCATAACATAAGTATTTGCACTAACATAGACATCAGAAACGTCATCATAGAGAGTATAAATAAATGTCATCCTCAGTCCTCAAAATAAAACCATCAGCATAAACCATCAAGTCTAACCATAAGGCTCTAACTAACCGTACATCGGAAAGCCAAAAATGAGGGGGCACCACACAACAGAACTCACAATCATGCTCCATTCGACCAAACTGACAAAACCCAAGACTAAGATCTCATCCTTAATGAGAATGATGTCAACTAAGGGACCTCATGTTATCTCCATTCCACAACTTCCATTGGTATGAAGGCACGCTCAGACCTGCCAATTCAGGTGGAGTCGATGCCTAGTACTTGCAATCCTGCAGCAAACAAAAGAGTCAAATACACTATATATATAATCATCCAAACAGACACATTGTGATAGGGAATCGTAGCATAGCAGGGTACTCAACATGAGAATGATACACTGTCCCTTTACAAAACACATCACAAAGATCCACATCAAGCAAATTCATTAATAACTAATCAACCAAATAACACATCATCAGATAGTCGCATGAATCACATAGTAAAATTAATCCATATAATTAATTAACCCATAACTAATCACAGCATAACGTACCAATCATAAAGCTTCAATAGAGTCATCATAGTAAATATCAATGAGTGTCATCAACTACATCAAAACAGTAAGTCTACCATCTACATGTCTAACATACCCTAGGTATTCTGAGTCTTTTACCTTCATCTTCATTCTCCTTAGCCCAACCACCTGTACATCCAAGGTGAGAATGGAGGGGCACTACATCCTCCCCCCCTGAAACTTGACTTACTCCTAGAAGTCATAGACTAGGGTGGAAACATAACATATTAGTATTGCAATTTTCTATTGCCAACATACGCATCCATATTAAGCAAGTGTTCATAGGATAGGCACAATTGTTCAATAAAGACAAGAAGAACATCAATTCTTTATCTTTAAGATGTATCATGAGATCTACTCACACATATTTTGAAAATTTCATACGATTTAGTGAATTGTATTCACATATAATCAAGGAAAAATACATTTCATATCTTATTTCCACTATGCTTCTGACTAATTACCAACATGATAAGTACAATCCTCCACAAAGTCCTCCTTAGAACATACTGTTGGTACCCATTTTGCCAGGAGTTTGAACTTGCATGTTGGAGGGTTTCTTCTTTTAAACCCTAGGGTTTTTGTTCATCGCTGTGACTTTTGATATCGGCGAGGGTTCTTTTTGTTGCTCCGATGTCCTAGGTCTTGCCGACGAAGGATGTGTTTTGTTTGTTGGCATCGGGGTGACAAGTGTGGTCAGCGAGGGAGTGTTCAGTTGCTTCGATAGTTTATGTTTGGTCGACGAGGAATGTGGAGATTTCATCAGCGTAACGAGTGCGGTCGGCGAAGGAATTTTATGGGCCGCCGATGTGAGGAGTTTGGCCGATGGAGATTTGCCATCGGCGTGATTAGGATTATCGGGTGAACAAGCAGATTGTTAGCCAATGGCACAGGTCTGGCTGATGGAGTTGCCATCGGCGAGTATGGGGTTGTGTTAGGCCGATGAGGATTTGAAGGATGTCTATCGGTGAGAATTGTATTATCAGCTCAGGGGTTTTTTTCTAGGCTGACAGTATTGGTCTGGCCAATGGTGGTAGATTGGTAACCGAAGGGGGTGCTTGTTGGCCATCAGAGAGACTTGTTCATCAGTGGGAATCTGGAGAGCTGGCCTGATGGTTCATCTTTCACCGATGGGGAATGTGAAGTAGGCGTCGGGGTGACATTTTCTATCGGGCGAGTTGGCGGAGGTTATTTAGATGGTCTTTCTCTGGCTGATGGGGAAGATGAGTCAAGCCAAGGTCCATCGACGTGAGTTATATTGTCGGCAAGCATGATTTTTGTTGTGTCGATAGCTGTCTCTGGCCGACGAAGGTGTTTTGGTGGCCATCGGAGAGACTTGGTAGATCGGATGGACTGAGGAGTGCTTGCCCAATGATGTTGGTCTCACCGACGGAGGTGGGAAGTGTGGTTTATATTGGCATGATTGATGCAATTGGGAGAACTGTGGAATGCTTGGCCGATAGTCTATGTCTGGGCGATAGAGGCTTGTGGAGGTGTTATCGATGTGACTGTTGAGATCGGCAGGAGATTTGCGAGGTAGGCTGATGGTTTAGGTCTTGGTGATGGGCATTGGACTGAGAGGTTGTGAGTCGAACGTGGCAAAAGCACTCGACGCTTATTATGCATGCAGCCATATTTTTAAAATGCTAAAGTAGTCTCCTCACCGTGCATGTGGGATTAATCTCCCTGCATAATTTGAACTTTGAGCGTAATGCATTTTGGCGGGAACTCTCCATTTTGGTCGTTGCAATAGTTTTCTCGGTGGCTGTGGGTAGTTGAGCCATCAATGGTGACAGTGCAGAGGTATGGGCAATGGTACAAACAATCAAACTGCCTGATTATGAATGAAGACTCCCAGATGGCGGCGCAGGGCTCGAGGCCACCCTTGTCTACTCTCCTGTCTGTTGTAGTAATAACTTCTGAGCGCCATTCTTTCTAAGGACTGTATCTGGCAGATTTTTTGTCTAAAACCATGTAATTAATTGTAGAGGTACACTTTCTGGCTGATATAGGCAGACTGTGTTACCATTTTTGTTGTTGTTGAAAGTTGAACACTTGGGCTCTATAATACAATACAGCTGATTCGGTTGCTCTATGCAACAAAACTTGTGAGTTTATGTATCTCCTGTAGTATGTTTCTTGCATGAATCCACTAATTTCATGGTTAATCTTATATGAGAAATGCTATGTTAGCATGTGTTTTGTTAATTCTGTCTCTAGTATTGCATGTATCTTTCTTCTAAGTCTGGATATTTAAGGAATGTCTGAGACTCTAGAACATAGAATTCCTGTGTTGAATGTTTGATCTCTTAACTTCTGCTCAAGGGGTAGATTAAATTGTTCTCAGATTGAATATTGGGAAGGGTATACTGCAATAGGGATGCCATAAGTATAGATAGCTTAACACTCTATATTGGGAGATATCTGTAAGGCAGATATCACATGTGTCCCCCTGAAATCTAGTTTTAGTTGTTCATGTTGATCATTCACAGGTGTATGTCTACTGACTCCAAGCCCTGGATAGGCACCAATCTAGCTCTGTGTTAGTGTTACATACCATGTCCAGCTTTGCATCCAAACACAAAATCTAAATCAAAACTCCAAAACAACCATTAGGACAGTAGAATTAGTTTTAGGATCCTTAGTCCTCTGTCTACAACTGCAAATAGGCCCAGAACTAGCCCCTTTGTTCTTATCTTACAGTTTTGGTCTACTTACAGGAGGACTTATCTGCTTTCTGTCAGCATCCCAGCCTTTAGCATGCATATTCTCATGGATGTTGAGTAGGGAATACCCCCCTAGGTTTTGCAGAGCCTGAAGAAGAAGAGGAGATAAAATATAGAGTCTATCTCCTATACTGTTGGCCCCTGACCTAGAGATCCTGTTGATCATTGATGGCTACCTTGTAGGGAAATCTAGGAGTAAGCATCCAGTCTGGGAAAAAACCAACACATACTATCAGAGGTTTGAAATGAACATGATAGAAACAACACTTAACACAAAACGGGGCCAACAAAAACAAACATTCAGAATAGCCACCATAGAGATTTTAAAAATAAATGCAAACCTAAGTGAGGAAATAATCAAACCCAACTTTAAGCCACAAAGTGTCAACAATTTTGAACAATAAATCAAGTATAAGAAAAGAGTTTTGGTGACCACTCCTGACATAAGAAAGTTCAAAGAAAGAAAATTCACTGCTAACCCCCAACAACACATGAAACAACCGTTAAAAATTCCAAAACAACCAAATTACACAACAAATTCACATCATGATGTGACTAATTTTAGCCACAAAAAGAGAGTATCTGCTACACAACACTCAAGGACACAAGGTCCAGAATGTGTTAGAGAATGTACACCAACACTCAAATGATTTAGTTAAATACATCCTCTTATCTAAGCAACTTTTATACGAGGATTTAAGGCAACACAGTCGCTACTTATATACAAACAACTTCTATCTTTAATACAGTACAATTTCTTTTTACTAAGGTATGAAAATATGCAATTACTTCCTTATGCAAGAAGATATTCACATAAGACATGTATGATGTCGCACACAAGAATAATTGATAACTATAATTGACTTACAGTATCACATTCATGATCTTATGGGTCCAACGCAAGCTCCAATTTGATCTCTTGCACATAATTCTCACACAGGCATACAAAATGATGACTTTCATAAATCACAACAATTCTTCCATATGAGCTCATGACCAACTAGGAGTTAGGTATAGATTATCAAGCGACCACGTAAGGATACTCCACACATGACAACATCACATAACCACATGACTTGTGATGCATGATGCCACCAATTGATTAAATCATTCCAATACTTAATTACATGCACTAACATTTAGGAAACTCATATTGGCAGATATATCATCACATTTTTAGAAAAGAAGAAGAAAGAATGCATTGTAGACACATCAATAAAACAAGACATAAAGAATTCATTTCTTAAAGAGCAAGTCTGTAAACTTATCAACCTTCTAATGTCACACTAATGCACATAAGTGGGAGGTACTATTACTAACTCACCACAAGAGAAAATCATTTAACCTAGAGCAACAACAATAATCCAAACGTCTTAGTGTTGCAACCTAGATCTAATACCAAGTGTAATGCCCCGTCATGCAACCCTAGAGATAAGTTCAACTTAAGCAAAAAAAGGTCAATTTTTTTTTTAAATAGAAGCGACAATAACAAATCATAACATGGTTTATCAACAAGTTAAACTAACATCTCTAGGGATACATAGATGCATTATTGCAATTTAACAATAATCAACAACATACATGATTTGATAAATCAAATGTATCAAACTAACATTTTAGATTACAATATCAGATGAATATATCAACATTTTGCATTAAAGATTACAAGTACAAAATGGTTTATCTTACAAGAGGAATTACATAGTTTCATTGTTACAAAACTTTTTTTTTCTGATTACATCAAATTACATAATGAATTCCACTGATACACAAATCTAGATGTAAATAGAACAAATGTATGTCTTCAATATAGGTGCCAAATTGAAATTCGCTACGAGAGATACATCCTTTAGACACATGAACCATGGCACCAGAAAACCAATGGAAGAATGCACATCCACCTGACCATGTGGAACCCTGAGCTCCACCCCCCGTGCTAGGAGATAACATAAGGTCCCACAAAAATAGGCAGTTAGGTAGATAGTAGTCTAAATGGAACAAGGACTACACATGACTCCAATACACAATATAGGTAACTAACACAATCAACACTTCCAAAGGCCACCACATAACGAATGGGGAAAAATAATTAGGGAATGGTAGACTATAGTAGGAAGGAGTGTCATCACATAGCTTGTCATGGGTTATCCCGGCAGGTCTTCCTAGGCACCGGCCCCCATCCCGGGTTATCCCAGCAGCCTCTCCCGACCCCCAACCCCCATACAAACTCATACAAAACCAACATACCTTTCGTGAGGACAAGGCAGTTGATTTGCCATTCCAGGCCTTCTCATCTCATCTCAAGCCTCAACGATCACTTGAGCCATGAGTGAGGCATACTTTATCTTGATTAATGTGATTAACTGCCCAACCCCTTAATTTATTAATTAGGTTATCACTTGATTACCAACTTTCAATGGGTTATCCTGGCTAGCCACTTTCGGCCTCGACCCCACATTGAAAGCCACTCCCCTACCTGCATCTAGACCCTATCCATCAAGTAAGACATTTACCATCTTAATAACAAGTGCTTGATTACAATGCAAGGCATTTACCTTCTTGTATAGTCAATATAATCACATACATAGGTACACTGAGCAAGGCACAAACCATCTTGCACATGTATCATTCTGACATGAATGAGAAACCATATTTCAAGAATGCATTTCATTCAACTCACAAGATGCACACATAGCCATCCCCCACATAATCACACTCTCCTAGGCCTCTGGAATCAACCTATAAAATTCATCTCCCCATGTCACAAAAATCTTACATAAGCTTACACAGATGGCATTCATCTAAACAATTCCATAAACACTTAAACCATATTAAAACAAGACATATTGTCTAATATAAGTAAATACTCATCACTTCACAATTCAAGAAGACATTTCTTAGATAAGACATTATCCACTACAACAATCTTAATTAAGAAACCATCATCTCTAGAGAACTAGTTTCTATGAATTTCTTAAGTAACAAAAAGCTAAATAAGGGATTCATCTGGCAAAATATTGAAATTACCACTTAGTCGAGATTAAAAGATAAACAAGTCATCTTCAATCGAAATCATAAATCTAACAAAGGGGTTTATCTAACAACTATACTATTCTAACCTTTAACACATACCCATTCAATCCCTCAATCCAAGATAGGCATGCTACTATGCATTCCATAACCTAGCATGGCTTTACTTTAAGTTATTAATAACATTTAATATATATTAGATTATATGGAATTCCTAGAGTATCATATTTATTCAGTTCCTAATCAAATCATCTTAATCCAACATTAAGTGAATCTATCTCATCAACTTTGCACAAATATACCAATTATTAACTATAAATAAATATACTAATTATTAACAATACACTAGTATAACGACCATTAAGCCATAACATAGATCAAGTAATCTAATTTGAATTTAAGAAATTATTCCTATATTATTCACTGACAACAACACTATACCACTATTCAATTAGCTTAATTTGATAAAAGATCTAAAGACAATTGTGGATATTACTTCTTTATCTAACAAACTCTACCAAGCTCATCATACTAAGGGCATCAAAAGAGATTAAATGTAGATGAAGTTTCTAACCAGGAAGCTATTACTTAACTAGGTTTATCATCTCTCATGTGTCAAAAGTAAAACCTTCTATGTATAACACTACTAAAAAAAGAACATTAAGTTTATTTACTAAACCATTATATTTTCCTAACCAATATTCTTAACAAGGTTTTAGACAAATACTTTAACAAACTCTAACTTGTTCAAATCTTGTTTCCTCAAGACCTAACATTTTAACACTTGGTTAACATTTGCTATCCTGTTCTCCAAAAGAATGAATGTTCAAGCACAATCCATCCCATATTCAATCCCAAGAAGATTTATAAAGCTCAAGAACATTTGTTTTATTACCATCTGACCCAACAAAACAAATTTAATAAATATGGTTTTCAACTAGTGCTATGAACACATGGATGTGTTTTCTTGGTGTTTAGAATTGGCATTTAAATACAGGCAAAGGAACATTGACAAACACATTTCTTCTTTATTTGGATCCTAAAATCCTATGGATTTAGCTCCTTAGGAGAAGTGGAAAGGTACGGTGAAATTTAATAGGTAAGATAATTGATAATAAGTAGAGTAATTAAAATATCCAAAGACAAAGATGGGTTTAAGGCCATAATTGGCATGCGCCAAAGACACAGGAGACCTTGACAATGTGTCTCAAAGAAGCATCATGACATGAAGTACATTGTAATGCCCCGCCATGCAACCTTAGAGATAAGTCAACTAAAGCAATAAAAAGGTGGAATTTTTTTTTTAAATAGAAATAATGATAACAAAATATAACTTAGTCGGATTCAACAAGTTAACTAAATCTCTAGGGATAACATGACTGCGTTATTGTAATTAAGCAATATTCAATAACATACATAACACATTCCAATTATGTTTAACCACATGACCACATTACTAATTACTATCATGATCAACTAACATCCATGGGTTGTACTGAATACACACATGCACAATTAGTAATGCCTACCAAGAAAATAACATTAATGAACTCAACAAGATGATAAGATATCAATTTATAAAATTTATCTTAGTAAACCTCAAGTCAGTAAGCAACATTCATCAAAAATGAAATGTAAGATACAAACATTTCAATAAGTTTATGCACATTTATACACCTTTACCAATACTACCAAATAGCCAGCTATTCGCCAAGTGGAAAGGTACCTCCTTAGCTCCAGAGTCCTGCATGGCTTATAGATCTCAAACTACACATCTACTGAAACATTAGTCCTTATTAATGACACAATACAAATATCAATTACATCAAATGAAAATCCTATGGCCCTAAGGGGCCAACCTAATGTCTCGAGGGCTCATATTGGCCTTGCCTACATATGCGTAGCGCTGAGACTTCGTAGTTCGAGGACTTGAACTTACTTGCAACCACAAGATGGATTCATCCAAATCAAAAACCTTTAAGATATTAGTCACATGATATCGATAACCTCTCAAACTTAGATACACATTACAAACTAATTTCATACTTAAGGAGGGTAGGAGATCAAGGTTTTCCTATACCACAACATTCTCATGAAATTTCACAAAACAAGCATGTGCTAAATTTTAATTTCCTTGAATCAGTTACGTAATTATCCCCCACGATTCAATGTAACTAACTAGGAAGTCTAGATCACTCTAGTAATTAACAAACTTAACACTTCGTATTCAAATCTTTGTCAATAGAGCATTATAAGAAAGTAAATCAGTCTCTCAATTACTTTGTCAATATTATTACACATTCTCTTAATACATCCACTTTACAGGACAAAAGCCATCACCTCTAATATATATATATATATATATATAAACAATATACTTAAACAAGTATGGTGTAATAAGACGCCATAAAACATTTTCTTTATTTTTAAACTCTAATAACATACTAATTTCTTTCAAAAGATAATTTACTAGATCTATCCTACAATTAAGACTATTCAACATAACTATCAAAATTCTCCAAACTATACATAAATAAAACTCTCCTTAATTACTAATATATATGTACACATTCTATCTATAATAATGATCATCAAATAATATACACACAAAAGATAGTTATTTGAAACAATTTTGAATAAATATTGTAACTGACCTTTATTAATCATCGACGGTTCTCCATAACCATTGTGCTAGACTGTCGACGGTTCTGCATAACCATTGGTAGAGGTTGATGACCCTATTTTATCGCTCAATACCATAACTCTTCTCTGGTTTTTTCTTTCTTTTTCCACTGCCCCCTTATCCTTATTCCTCCTCCTTTCTTCTATGACTCTCTTCTTATTCCCCTCTATATAAAGATATGATTCCCATAGTTCATAGGTATATACCAATTTGTCTCATCTGAATTTGATTTCACTATGAATCTAAACTTATATTTCTAAATAGTTTGACTAATTATTTCCTTGCATAAGTTCAACTAAGACACATAATTTTACCAAGACCATATATTGCTAATTTGTTGCTATTAGCTGGTCGATGACGGCATGGTTCGGTGGTTAAGTCGCTCGGTATTAGTGGCAGCCACCAGAGTTCAAACCCCCACTGGGCCAACGAGCTCGCAAGGCTTTACGCCTTCGCTGGGCCAACGAGCTCGCGGGTTTGAAGTGTTCTTGCTAGGGGATGAGGTCCCCCATGTTGTGGCCTCACCAGTTCATTGCTCTGGGAAAAAGCATTCTCGTGGAGTCGGAGGGCGTGTCACACTAGCATCACCAATCACGTTAAAAAGTTTACTAGGCGCATAAAAAAAAATTGCTGCTATTAGCCAATATTGCCAAACTTAGTATTTGATTTTACTATTAGTTATAGTAGCCCTGTATATTTTTCTAATTTTTCACATGGTTTAGGAATATAAAATAGAACTAATCCTGTGTTGACTTTAGTTCACAACTCCAAATGATAGTAAGTTCTATCCCTCATAATCATTCTATAGTTTATAGAAGTGTAATAGGAATGATCCAATAAAGCAAGGTAAGAATTGAGTTACTATACCAAAACAAAACAAAACTTAGATAATCTAAGAAGATTTAATATTTCAACAAATAAACTTTCGCCACAAGCATATACATAGTCTTTGCTAATATCACAATTTTCTCATTGCTAAATATAGTTTAGAAACCACCTTAATCATGTCCAAACAATATATGTCTCTCATACTTGTCTAAACTTATGAGAATAAAAAGCATTCCTATTCAGATATTATTATCATGCTTATATAATACTAAATTACCCATTTACATGAGAAGGTATATATAGATATAAAGATATACATATTTATGATTTGTTCTAAACCCACTCTAGTATAAGAGATTGAAAATATTATTATTCAGAAAAATACTAAACTGACACAACAAATAAAATCAAACTGTATTATCTGAGTCTCACTGTGTTAATAGACCCAATAGGAGAAATGGTGAAACTTATTAACTCCCTAAATAGGATTAAAACATCTCACAATATCTCTCCGACTCTAGATGAGATTGAAAATATGAACCATTCCAATATAACAAAGAGTCTTCACAAATTAATTTATCATGTTTAGTTTATATATACCCAGTGGCCTTAAAGTTTTGGCATGATATTAACAAGAATATCCTACATTCATTTAAACTCGAACAATGGTTAATTTTACATAAAGTATTGAACTTGTAATTCATAAGGTTTAGCCCTCAGCCTATATTTATTTGGCCTTGTAAATAAAGAAAACCCTTATATTTATAAGTTGTAGAGTTTAACTCGTTGAGGTAATATTTCTACCTTATCTCATGTAAATAATGTCAAAAAAACCCTATTAACCTCTCGGCCATATTATGTTCGGCCTTGATTTTCATTATAAGATATTACAATACTATTGTAATGGGTAAAATGGGATAATAATTTGAATTACAAAAACCCAATAACATCAATGGAATGTGCAAGTAAAGAAGATTAAAATAAAGAAGTGATACCTACAACCTTCGTTACCTGGTGGCTTCCATTGTTCGCCTATTCCTGTTTGATCTTCGGTGATGAATGCAGCCCTCAAGAAGCTTGCTTCCTCGCTTTAATTCCTCAAGATGGCAAAAGAGAAATGGCTTGGATACTTATTGTGTAGAAGGTGAGCTTCAACACAATGGGAAATGGATAATAAATGGTGTGATAGTGGGGGTGCCAATGGCGCGCTATGGATTCTGTAGCATAAGTTTACTTGAAAGCTTCGTTATATCTTAAAAGGGAAGAATAGAGGGGTATTTATAGGATTGTGTGAGAGAAGATCAATGGTAGAGGATGTTCAAGAGAATGTGTGCAAATAGAAGAAGGACATGTGTCATTCAAAAGGATGCTTTATTGAGTTAACTATTTTCTTGATGAGGATGAGCTTTTATTTCTTAAATTAGAATATATTTTTCTAATTTAAGAGTTCTGTTGATAAAAACAAAGTTCCGTTAAATCAGTTAACTCAGCTTTTGCTTTTGCATGACAAGGAAGATTTATTTTTAGAAGATTTGGAAGATAAGAAAGCAAGATTAAATAAATAAATTTATTTGATTATCTGTGCAAGATTTAGAGGAATAAATAAAATATTTGATTATATTTTATTTTAGGAGATTGAGATTTAATTTAAATAAATTTGCATTTTATTTAAATTTGGAAGAATGAATGATTTAATTAAATAATTAAAATTATTTAATTGTTTAGAAGAATAAAGTTGATATTGATGGAATTAATTAAATAAATGTAATTTATTCAATTAATGGAAGAAAATGAATCAAATAAATAAATTGATTTATTTATTTATTGATAGAGGAATATTAAGATGAAATAAATATTTAAAAAATTTATTTAGGTAGAGTCATGTCATTTTTAGGTGTATACATTTTGCCCCTCTTTGATGCAATGTGTTTTATCACATTGTTTCAAAGAATAAAAATTTTTGACAATGATACATGCCCCAATTTTGCCCCTGGTACAAGTTTAATGACCAGGATGCCCCCTTGGGAGATTCGACAAGAAGAAGGCAGGAAGCGTGAGATGGACAATCTCACAAAGAAGCAGGTGGAAAGTGGGTTAGGATGGAGAAAAATAAGACATGGTTTGGAGGAACAGGTATGGGAAGTAGTCACAGTTGTCACACAGTCAGCTATGGTTCACTTGTTATATATAGGAGCTGGGTCCACAAGTCCTATTCATTTGCACACTTGTCCTTAGTTGATTGGTCTTTAAAAGCTTAGGAGAGTAGAGGAGCTAGAGAAGATGACAGAGATATGGATATTCCGCATGAGGAGCATCGTTTTGAGCGAGTTCGACAGTTCAATCGGCCACCTAAGGTAGGACCACCGATATGTAGTTCAACAAAACTCGCTAAAAGTCAATAATTAGGCCAATAAATGCTTAGGAAAAAAAGCTAGGATAGATGCGCCGAACTACAGTTCGGCACATATGCATCCCGAAATGGTGCATATGCCTCGAAATCGTGCATCTGAGTGATCTTACAGTGCATATAATAGATGTGCGCATATAGGCCAGGAATTGGCCCATCCACTATGGAACTGCGCATGTGACACTAGAAGCGGCGCATGTGCCAGAACGGTGCATACACATCAAGGATTAGCGCATTCATGTTGAAGCGGCGCGTCTTATATGAATCAGTGCATTTGCCACCTAGTTTAGCGTATTTGCACTAGGATAGTCAGTTGACTTAATGAAATTAACCCAATTGGCACCTTGATCGATGCGTCAATTGATAAGCGATCTCTGAGATTGTTGAGAATCTAGTCAAGAGATGATATGTTGTTTTGATTAATTTGATGTGTTAAGTCAATGATAGGATAGTTTGATTGCTTTGAGTAGGTTTGCTTGGATATGAATTTCCTTGATGCTATGCTTTGCTTTGGTGCAGGAGGATATCCATGATACCCTAATGTCACGAGAGCAGTTCCCTTTGCCATTGTTGCAACGGTATATGTTAACAGAGATGGACCGCGAGGCTCTTGGTGCTATGGCTCTACATTACATTTGTTTCATGCCCAAGGTTCGCACGAACCGTAGTTTGTTGACTGCAGTGGTGGAGCGATTCCACAGTAAGGATGGGACATTCCATCTACCAACCGGGGAGATGAAGATCACTCTAGAGGACGTGTACAGGATTCTGCACCTCTCTATTTAGGGAGAGTTGGTAGAGTATGATTCACAGCGTGATGCGGGATTGGATGAGTACAGACGTGTTTTTGATGACCCAGAGCTGGTTGAATAGGTGATTTCATGGCAGGACATTCGTGACTGCTATGACTACTTCCCAGGGATAGTGGTGGGATTGATCAGAGGCATAGTATGCCCCGACAGGAGGTCACACAGGTTCCCGATTGGCTGGGGGAGGGTGCTGGAGAGCATGATTACCAATGGGACTCGATACTCATGGGGTGTGTACATGCTAGCACACTTGTACAGGGATATGCACCAGGTTGTGTATCACAGAGGGGCCAGCTTGTCAGCAGGTGTGTCTCTATTGCAGTTTTGGTTGTAGGAGCACATAGAGATCACACAGCTGATATGTCTTTTTCATAGGCAGAGAGGTGAGCCCTACAGCTACGGATATGTAGGCATGATTTCCCAGAACAAGCTGGGAAAGCTTGAGTATTGGAGACATGCGCTAGATAATGTGGATCTAGTTATCTGGTGCCCATACCTAGACTTTGAGGTATGGGAGGATAAGGATGACGAGCTGTCATACTATTTTAGACTCGGTGGCTTATTGGCAGGATGCGGTACATATTAGAGCGTCACATTTTCAGCAGAGTACAGAGGCAGTTTGGCATAGTGCAGTACAGGCCACAGGGACAGGCGCGATTTGTGAGGACCCATGGAGAGAGACTGAGGTGGGGTCCCGTGGCATCGTATGAGTAGGCCTTGGTAGACTTTCATCAAATCCCCTATGCAACTTGGCCTATGAGGAGGGAGATAGTAGATGTGGGTATGATGCCAGACTATGAGGAGTGGTTTGTTGCTCATCCATTTCCCAGATATTCAGGACCTAGAGAGTTGGAGACAGAGGAAGAGGTCTAGGGAGGGACCTTCAGGTCAGCAGCACGTTGCGCAACCGCAAGCTGTAGGGTAGGTGCAGGTGCCAGCACAACAGGTGGCACAACAGAGACATATGTCGCCACCACAGCAGGTGGCACAGCAGTAGGTGTAGGGGCAGGTGCCAGCATAGTAGGTGGCACAATAGCAGGTGCAGGGACAGGGAGGGTAGGCTCCGTAGCCTAACTTACAGTAGCAGGCCATTGTTGCGCTATAGGGTCAAGTTAGGCAGTTGAGGGCCCACCTGAGAGCAGTAGAATCTCAGAGAGAGGTAGACACAAGACAGATATCAGAGATCTCCAAAGAGCGAGAGTCAGCCCTAGCGAGGGTGCGGGCGATTAGAGTGGAGAGAGATGCAGCAGTGGAAACCCTGGGTACATATAGTACTTCAAGCTTTTTGGTTGCACAGGTGTAGCAGGCATAGATACAGTTGGTCCAGGTATAGGGTGAGCTTGTCAGATCGTAGGCTCAAACTCAATACTACAGAGGATTATATCACGGGGTAGTGTCAGTGGACTAGTGTGTGCCTAGTTATAGGAGTCAGCCTGAGGCATCACAGAGGGCAGGTGGATCCCAATCTGTAGGATCAATGAGAGGCCCCTAGCAGTCAGGGGGTGACAGAGGAGAGAGCAATGTAGGGAGCAGTGCTCCACATCAGCAGGGTTAGCCAGATTTTGACACTTGTATCACTTTTTGGCTTGATGTATATATTTTTTATGGCTTAGATAGCCTACTATGTATTATTTTTCCCTGAGACATGTATCACTATCTTTTTGTACTTTGTGTACATTTCACGATATGACTCTAAGAGATGGACAGATATTTTAATATGTTGCACATTTGGACATGTTTTATGTTTATATGATGATGCAGTTGTTGATGTTCTACATGTATGTGTTCTATGTTTATATGTTATGGATGCAATCTATCTTATGATGCTTTGTATATGTGATGCGTACTAGATGGATTAGGATGATTTGATACAAATGTAAATGTGAAATGTTATTGATATGATGATGCAACTCTATATGTATTTGTCTATGTTTTTTTATTTTTGATATGATATACGGATGCAAATGTATGTGGATGACCCAATGCACTTATTATGTATGCAAAATGATTTAATCATGTGAATGACTATCTCATGTGATATGATATGTTATCTATGCTATGTTTTTGATATGTCCAAATGTACTCAATTGACATAGAGATTATATAGATAGGCGGAAGAAAAAGGGATGAAAGAAATGCAGGCTTTCATTTGATACTTTGCAGGATTTTCTTTATTGTATGGTTGATATGGATTTCTAGATATGGGATGGATGTGGATACTTTGCCATCATTAGAGCGCAAGTATTTTGCTTTCATCATTGGGAACTTTTTATTTCTTTTCTCTTTTTGAAATGTTGTAAGAAAATACAAGCATCTAGGTATAATTAAACCAAGATGACCCGAGTATTCCTTACATGGATTTTGATATAGCAAGTTGATACAAGCATCTAGTCAAACTTGAATCTAGATGACCTAAGTACTTCTTGTGCTTCAACAGACAAGGATTGCCCTTTTTCATGTTCAGACCTCCGAAGTCCTCGATGATCTTTTGTTGATCATGTCATTAGACAAAAGTCGTCACATTACTAAAGTTTGATCCACAAACAGCAGACAAAGTAAAAGATTATGCCCCCATCATAGCATCTCTAGCTTTTGGCATCCTTGAGTAGCATAGGAAGACATAATGACAAAAATCCAAGACCTTGTAAGTTAACCTATTTCACAAAACATTCTTGCATTAGATGTGTCTTTTTGCCATAATTGATATAGAGTTAATCTGAGGGTTTTGGTACATGTTTTTACTTTGCTTTGGACAGGTTGATGTCTTGTGCCAATATTTTTGTTTTGGGAAGCTTGCTTTGCTGTGCACGCTTGTCTAGTGAGAGGTATCACAATCCTCATTGGTATCCTCTTTTACGTAAAAATGGCATTCAAGAATCCAAATCCTCAACCAGGTCAAGGAGTTGCCCCTAGTGTAGACAAAGGATCAACTTATTATGGGTGATATGACAAACAGACATGGAGAGACAGACCCTAAGGGATAGACCTAGTGCCTCGGGGGCTCATTGCTAAATGGTCTTGCCTACGTGACGACGCAAAGGAAACGTAGTTTGGGTTGAACCTAATGGACCTAGGACCTAGGCGATGGCAAAGATACAGAAATGGTCACGAACAGCAGGACAGATGACGCTTGACGAAATGGATAGGAAAGAAGCGAAGCGGGGTGGAGCCTGAGGGGCACATTAAAAATGGCCTTGCCTACATGATAACTCAGAGGCAACGTAGTTTGACAACGGTTCAAATGACCAGTTCAAGATGAACGACATGATGGACACAAGAGACATGAGGTCACAACTGATGGAGGAAGTGGTTTGTCGCAGATAGCACCTGTTTACCAGGTTTTCACCACTTGCTTTTATTTGCACGAAATCTAAAAGTACACATGACACCTGTTTGCTAGGTTTTCATCATGGTACCTATCACAGGCTCCTGTTTGCTAGGTTTTCACCAAAGGACAATTTTTTTTCTATTTTTCCATTTTTTAGATTTTTTTGTTTATTATTTATCACTTTTTCAATTTTTTTTTAATTTTTAAGGACTCCCTTACATTGGGGTTTTTAGGTATAGAACTTGCGAAGATGCATGCTATTGATAGGATCATCAAATAGTTCACCTTCAGATGTAGCCAATTGATATGCTTCTGACCCATAGGTTGCAATGATGACATGGGGACCCAACCAGTTGGGTTTAAACTTGCCTTTCTTCTCTCAATCTTGCTGATTTCTGGGATTTTCTCTGAGGATGAGATCACCAACTTGGAATACTCAAGGTTTTACCCTGTGGTTATAGTTTTGGGGCATCTGTTGTTGATAAGCTTTTAGGTGATTAAAGGCATGTTTCCTTCTCTCTTCGAGCAACTCTAACTCTTGAAGTCTGGACACTCTGTACTCTTCATTAGATATGAGGCCTTTTAACAAAACTCTCAAGGATGGGATCTTGACTTCAATGGGCAAGATGGCTTCAGATCCATAGACCAGGGAGTATGGTGTTGTACCTGTGGGTGTGCAAATGCTTGTACGATAGGCCCACAGCGTGGGATTTAATTGGATATGCCAATCATGACCAGCATCATTGACAGTCTTCTTTAGGATTTTCAAAATGGTTTTATTTGATGCCTCGACCTGGCCATTGCCTTGGGGGTAATAGGGGTAGAAAAGCGGTGCTAGATATGGAATTTGTCACATAGTTCCCTGACATCTTGATTTTTGAAAGGTCATCCATTATCCGTGATAATGGACGAAGGAATACCATAGCAACAAATGATATAGTTCAAGATAAAGGAAGCAATCTGCTTGCCTGTGATATTGGATAATGGCACGGCTTCAATCCACTTTGTAAAGTACTCAGTGGTGGTGATTATGAATTTATGGCCACTGGATGAAGGAGGGTGAATCTTACCCACTAAGTCGAGTCCCCACTGACAGAAAGGCCAAGGAGTCGTTAATGGCTACAGCTCCTATGCTGGTGCATGTATCAAGTTCCCATGGATTTGGCACTTTTTGCACTTCTTTACAAAATGATAGGAATCTTGTTCCATGGTTGGCCAGTAGTATCCCATGCGTATGAGTTTCTTGGCTAGGGTAGGACCACTAGAGTGGGTCCCGCATATACCGTCATGCACTTTGTTCAGGGTAGTTTGATATTCCTCACTATCGAGACATCTAAGGAGAGTACCATCGAGACCTCTGTGATATAGGGTATTAGTGACAATGGCATATCAAGATGCCTAACGGATGAAGGTTCATTTTTGGTTACTAGAGAGATCAGGTGGGAGGGTATTCTCTTTAAGATAGGCAAATATTTTTCCATAGAGGGGGTAATCAGCTCCAACAATGTGGCAAATGATATGGGATTCAAGGGTGTCATATGCAGGACGTGACGCTGGCTCTACCAAGAACTCATAACGTGATTGATTATTTGGAATATCAAGGAGAGATGTAATTGTTGCCATGGCGTCTGTAGCTTTGTTCTCAATCCTTGGTATCTACTCAAAAGAGATCTTGACAAAGTATTCTTTGAAGTCATCTACCATTCATTTGTAAGGGATTAATTTCTCATCTTTTGTCTGGTAGTCATCATTTACTTGATCTATGACCAACTGTGAGTCACCATACACCTGAAGTTCTTGGATATTCCATTCAACTGCTAGCTTGATGCCAATGACTAGGGCTTCATACTCTACCACATTGTTAGTGCAGGGAAAAAGTAATCTGTAGGATTTAGGAATGGTGTTGCCACTAGGGGTGATCAACAAGATACCTGCTCCCGATCCATGCTGACTATATGAGCCATCGAAATACATTTTCTAGGTTGTTGTGGTTATGTGAAAGATAGACTCATCTGGAAATTCAAAGCTCAAAGGGCTGTCATCTATTAGAGGTGCATCTACCAATTGATCTGCAAGTACTTGGCCTTTTATTGCTTTCCTATCTACATATTCGATGTCAAACTTGCTAAGAAGCATGACCCATTTGGACAATCTACCTGTTAGGGCTGCTTTGTTGAGTAAGTACTTGAGTGGATCAATTTTTTCTACTAGTTTGACAGAATGTGACAACATGTAATGTCTCCACTTTTGTGAGGCAAAGACCACAGTGAGACATGCTCTTTCAATTGGCATGTATTGCAATTCATACCCAACAAGTGTTTGACTGATATAGTAGATTGCTTGTTCTTTCCCTTCATAATTTTGTTGTGCGAGGAGAGCTCCCAGAGCTGTTGGTGTGGCCGAGATATACAGCAGCAGAGGTTTACCCTGAATCAGTGGCATCAATACATGAGGTTTCATTAGATATTCTTTTAACTGCTAAAATGTCTGCTCACATGAATCATTCCTTTTGAAAGGGACATTCTTATGTAGGAGGTGGGAAAATGGGTAGCACTTGTCTGCCAATTGAGAAATGAACCTTCTGATAGATTGTATTTTTCCCTGTAGGGACCTTAGCTAAGTGAGATTCTTAGGAGGTGGCATTTCCATGATGGCCTTTACTTTAGCTAGGTCGACTTTGATTCCGTTAGCAGACACTATGTATCCAAGTAGCTTACCTGAGGTAACTCCAAACACGTACTTCTTCAGATTGAGGCACACATTAAACTGTTCCAGTCTTTTGAAGATTTTGTCCAGTACTACCAGGTGTCCTTCTCTTGTGAGTGATTTTGCCAGGACATCATCAACATAATCTTCCATTATAGTGTGCATCATGTCGTGGAAGATTGTGGTCATAGCTCTTTGATATGTTGTGTTGGTATTTTTCAAACCAAATGGCATGACACACCAACAATAGGTGCCCCAAGGACATGTGAAAGTAGTCTTGTGTTGGTCTTCAGGTGCAATTTTTATCTGGTTGTATCTAGAAAAACCATCCATTAGTGACAACATGGTGTGCTCTGCCATGAGATCTACACTAATGTCAATGTTTGGCAGGGGGAATTCATCTTTTGGACAAGCTTTGTTCAAGTCTCTGAAGTCATTACATATTCAAACTCTGCCATCTGGTTTGGCAACTGGTACTATGTTTGAAATCCACTCAGGATAGTCTATTGGTCTGATGAATCCGACATCTAATAGTTTCTTTAGCTCTTCTTTTACCATGAGGGCCACATGTGGGTGCATCTTTCTAAGTTTTTTCTTTACTGGCTTAGCTCCTGGAGCTAAGGATAAGTGATGCATTATGAGATTTAGATCTAGCCCTGGCACATCCGCATATGTCCATGCAAAATTGATTTGTTTTCTTTTGAAGAATTTAGTGAATGCTAGTTTTTCTTGTGCGGTTAGAGATTGTGCCATATGAATCATTCTAGGACTGTCACCTATGCTGACATTGATCGGCTCTATTGGTTCTATCAAGATTGAAGATCTCTCCTGATGTGTGAGATTGGGTAGAGGGTCAAGACTTCCATCCTTCAGCGCCTCAGAGAGGTTTTCACCGTTCGATACATCTATATTTTTACTTTTTTCATGATCTAACATTATCGTAGAGAGGTTTTCACCATTAGATCTTTCTTTCATTTTAACATTTTTGAGACTGAAAGGCTTGGCACTCTCTCCAAAATAGGCCTTGTCATTGAGTTCTATGGTATAGCCAGCTCTGTGGTCCCTTGCGGGTATATGATCTCTAAGCTCAAGATAGTCTATGATGGCTTCATCATTCTGAAAGGTATCGAGCTCAGGGGTAGTGTCTTGTAAGTCCCAATCTATGAGTTCAGGCTGCAACAATGGTAAGGGGTCATTGGGTTGGTCTGGTTTGATGGTATTGATGGTTAAGATAGAGGTGTTGTGGAGGTCATTATAAGCACAGACAAAGTCTGCGATGGTACTCTCTATTAGCGGATCTATCAAGGGGGTATCATTCTTTCCTCACGACTTTCACTATCGTTATTACATGGGTCAGACTCTAGTGGTCTAGCCCTTGGACCTTGTCTCTCATTTGCATGGGTTGGGTCATACTCATGGACAACATCGATACCTTTTTCGTCACAAGATAGCTCAGAGAGGCTAACCCATTCATATTCATTGGAATCAGTCTCACTCCCCATTTGCAGTTGCTGAATTTGATCAACCAGATTACTAGTAGATGTTTCTGGTTGTTTGTCTTTATGCTTATTTGCTCTATTATTTCTTGTTGTGCCAGTGTAACCTAGCCCTGTAGTGTCTTGGGCTGTCAAGGTATGAGGTTGGATGGGTTCAGTGATACCATCTTTTCTTGAACCGAGTGGACCATGTCCTTCATACTCCATTCTTTGTAGCATTTGGAATCCTTGACCATATTGCTCAGTTTGTATAGTGGTGTGATGGTCTTGTTGTGTTGATGAACTGACTTCATCCTTATATAACCATTGAAGGATATCTTTTTCATCACTCTCATCTTCAAGGCTTCCCCATTTGATAAATGGACCTTTGGTAGTTTTGATTGTTTTGGATTTTCTCAAGGTAGGTCTTCCATATGATCTGGGAGATAGGGGGAGTTGTGCCAAACAAAGGGATTGGGAGATTGTGTACTCACCCAGGCCCTTATCTTTGAGTCTGAGGTCAGGTTGGGAAGATTTTGATGTGGAAGCAAGTGAAGCTAGATCAACTTGAGAGGAAGATGAAGCAGAAGCACGGTTATGAGGAATCACAACTTCAGGTTTAGGGTGAATGGAGTTACAATATTGGAATGGATTGGGGTCACCTTGGATGGTGATCTCTTGACCTTCATAGGGAAATTTGATACACTGGTGGTATGTTGATGGTACTGCTTTCAGAGCATATATACATGGTCTCCCAAGAAGAATGTTATATGCTAGCTCCATATCGAGGGCTTGGCAAGCTACATCTTTTACTATAGATCCCTCTCTGATTGGTAAAGTAACAGTTCCCTTGGAAGTTCTCTCCTCATCATAGGCTTTGATAGTGATTTTCTTTTTTGGATCTATAGCTTTCTCCGCAAACCCCAATGCAAGGATTAGCTTCAAGGTGCAAATATTCAAACTAGCTCCTCCATCAACTAGAACCCTTTTTATCTTGTGTTTGTGGATGAAGGCTTTGATATGAAGAGAGGTGTTATGATGTTGTGTAATTGACATATCATCCTTTTCAATGAATGATAGGTAGTGAGGTGAGGTAATGTGACCTACCATGGTTTGAAACTATTCTTCAGCGAGGTTCGTTGGAATGAAGGCTTCGGAAAGATCTTTGTCAAGTATGGCCCTATGGGACGGGGATAGACGTAGAAGTTCCAAAATGGAGATATGTGTTGGTGTCTTATGAAGTTGATCCAGGATACTGTACTAATTAGTCGAAGAGACGAGGACGCCTCTAAGAGTGACTCTATTACTGTCGATGGTAACATTACAATCCAAATCTTTGTTTATAGTGATCACATTGATGTGTGAATCACTTTCTAAGATGTGGTTAACAACATAGTCAAAGGACACGTTTGTGTAATTGGCGTTGTTAGTTCCACTATTGTTTTGGTTGGAAGACCCTCCCTGCTCATAGTTGGGAAGAGGATCCTTGAATGCCCGGTTATCATTATTAGAGGTATGTCCATCAAGGTTCACTTTAATTTGCTCAATCAAATCTTGGATGGTGTGCTTGAGTGTAATGCAGTCGTTGGTTTTGTGCCCCCTGTTTCGGTGGTACTCACAAAAATTGTTATCGTTCCACCAAGGAGGTTTGACTTTTGGTTCATATTCCTACGCCGTTGGAAGTGTTATGATCTTAATTTTGATTAACTTCCGTAGGGTGGTTTCCAATGATTCTCCCAAAGGTGTAAATTTTCTCCTAGGCTGGAAACTTGTAGACCATGATTCAGTGTTTCTTGGTTTGTTTTGTGGGGGGTTTTTTTGAGGATTCGATAAGTTGAAGATTGGTTGTTTTGGTGCCGCAGTCTTGGCATCTACCACCCCATCATTCACAATGTTTTTGTTCTTTGTCCAGAATCTTGGTTTATCTACGTTGGTATTGGTACTAGGAGTGTCCTTATAAAGCTTTATTTGACCTTTTGTGATTAAAGCCTTTTCGATGATTAGACCCATTTCAATGACCTTACTAAAGGAAGTAGGACATTGGATCTGTATCTGATAGCTTAGATTGGTTTGTAAGTTATGAACAAACATTTCCAGCATTTGTTTTTCAGGCATTTGATGTGGGCACTTACTTGCCAATGGTCTCCATCTTTGTAGGACGCCGGCAAAAGATTCTCCACCTTTTTGCTTGGTGTTACAAAGGTCTAAGATTGAGGTGTCATGCTCAATATTGTAGGAGAAGTGTGTGATAAATTTGTCCACAAGTTCGTTAAAGGTTCTAATGCCAGGCGGTAGTCTAGAAAACCACTCCATGGCTTGTCCTCCTAAGCTTCTTGGAAACAGTCGCATAAGATAAGTATCATTGTGGGCGACTTCAAGACATGCAACATTAAATTCCCTAATGTGGTCCCTTGGATCACCCTTTCCTTGATATTTATCAAATTTTGGCACCTCAAATTTAGAGGGGAAAGATATTATGATCAAGATCCTATCAAAAGGATATGGTGAAATATCCTCTAGGGAATTGTGTTTAGTTGATGCTCTTGTTTGCATGTCTATCAATTGTTGTTGTAAAGCTTGGATTTGTTAGGTCATTAAGCTTAAGGCATCCGTAGAATCAATGGTTTCTTTTCTTTTGTCTATGGGTATTTCCTCATGTGTGCTTCCCTCAAGGTTTCTTTCTTCCTCAGGTTCTTTTAGAGCTTCTACATCAAAATCTTTAGGGAGCTTGACTCCTTGTTGTGCTAAGTGGAGAAAGAATTTAGTAGGATCTTGGGCAAGTACCTTATCCATTATGCGTTGAAACCTTCGGTCTTGCTGAGTTTGGAGAACCTCTTCCATAGAAATTTCTTCATCACTATCATGAGAGGAGGGAATAGTTTTCTCATCCATTTCAATCTGTTTTTGTTTTTGGGACCTCGTTAAGACCATGCAAGGTAACCTTGAGACGGGATGGAGTGAGTTTTAAAGACTTGAGAAAGAAGCAATAAAAGGCCAAGGTTTTGAACAAGGCTTTCCTTAGATCAATTGGTGTCAAACAAGATGGGTGAACAAAGCGATAGTCAAAGTAAGGATGATAGAAATCCGTTTACTTAATGTAGACTAGTTTTGAACAAGCCACTAGTGGAGTTCCAAGAGAAAAGAATGATTGATCCTTGATAGTGGAGACTCACTAGGTTTGTTTGAGGGTGATGCGATCAAGGATAACTTGGTACTAACCTGGTTTTTGGATATCTTGCTTGATTTTGGAAAAGCTTGGATCACGCGTGTGTGAGAAAAGTAGCTATGGTGCAGAAAAAGAGTGAAATGGTTGACTTGCACGATTTTAATCATATCTTGGGAAAACTGAGACAAGTTTGAAATAATTTTTGAAAAGTTGATAGTTTCTCTTCTAGGAAGTATGGGACAGCTCTCTGGAATATATGCGCAGCAATAAATGCACCGGAACAGAAGGCAAAAGCGTCACAGGTTGAAGCAAATGCGCAAATCTAGCAAATTTTATATGTGTAGCAACAGTAATCAAATGCGTAGTATGTCGAAGTAAATGCACAGTAAGTCATAGTGAATGCGCCATTCTGGTCTTTCAGTTTTGTTTTTTGTAGAGTTTTTGTCATGTTTTTCAAAAAAAATTATTTTGGTTTCTTTTTTTGGGCTGAAAACTTGGTCTCTTCTTGAATTTTGATTTTCAATTATGGCAGATAAAGACACGGCAAGCACATAGAAGTTTTCATAATTTTATCTTTTTATTATTTTTTTTGTATTTTTGTGGACTTTTTGACACAAGAACAATTACAACCTAGGCTGGAAAGGACAGTATTTGTTGAGTCCCCTAGTTGTGCATATTCAAAGCATGTAGCTCCAGGATCTAGTAGCACCAACTCCCCTCCACAGCACTCACTTCTCACGCATACCATATCTAGGTTTCCTTAGGCTTGTACCCTCACCGAACCTTAGGATTATCCTTGCTACCTCTACTAAGAATCACATGAATAGGGGCCGCTTCAAAGGTTCCACCTTTTGCACCAACAAATAGAGGATTTTGGTATACTAAACAATGGCTAAGTAGTCAAGGAAACCGTTTGAGTGGTTACACGTGCGGCAGCGCTACTCTCCGTTATGGAGTCACCCGGCCTCTAAGGGTTACGCTTTGGAGGGTTTTGGGGGAGGTTGGCTATTGGTGTAACACAGCAGTACTCGTTGCAGGAAGCTTTCACCTCAAGCACAATTTATTTAAAGTGGATTGCTAAGGCTTGGCTTTAGCCTATTACCACTTAGGGCCATTCCCACTTGGACAGGTGAGCATCCAAGGCCAGGCCCCTCTAAAGGTTATACACAAAGAATAACAAGTCTAGCATTCTGGTCACCCAGTAAAGGGGGGAGCATAAGCCTATTGTCATTCAACAGACACAGAAAATAGTGGTTTATCCAATCCTATTAAAACGAAAAAAACTATATGCATTATCTACTTGGGCACTCACACATTTGTTAACTTTGAAGTGGTTAAAGATAGCAATGGTTCATTTCCCTTTTGTGAGATAGCAATGTTCTAAACTAAGAGAGATAGCAATGATGTAAAGATAACAACGATGTTCATTTACTACCCTCCTATTTAAGAACTATGTGAGATTTGCATGCATGCATTTTTTTTTACTTTTTCCCCTAATTAAACTATGATGAGTTAATTAGTGCAACTAAATTCAACTATCCAGCTCCTAATCCTGTAAGATAAATGTTAGCGTTAACCCGAATACCACGAGAAATCCTAGAATCACTATGACAAACAGATGAGCAGCTTCATAGTTTGTATGCGCAGAAATAGAGACTATAAGCGCAACGTTACAAATGCACTAAGACAGGTATCAAAAGCACAAGAATAAAAGACAAATGCGCTATTTCTATAGATGCATCGTTAAAAAGGATGTAAGCGTCGTGTCTGAGGGTGTATGCGTTGGAATACTGCAAGTGCTGAAATAAGTAGTATATGCGTAGGCTTAGAGGATGTATGCGCTGGAAGTTTGCATGTGCCGAAACAAGTTGTAGATGCGCTGGCTTAGAGGATGCATGCGCCAAAAGTTTGCATGCACTAGAATAGTGCTCAAATGCACCTCAGGATCAATCAGATGCATTGACTGAACCTGTTTGAAGTTTGTACAGAATCTGTATGGAACCTATCACTCAGAAACTCAATTTTTTGGTTAGATTTGGGGCAAAGGCCCCACGGTGGGTGCCAGAAATGTAATGGGTAAAATGGGATAATAATTTGAATTACAAAAACCCAATAACATCAATGGAATGTGCAAGTAAAGAAGATTAAAATAAAGAAGTGATACTTACAACCTTCGTTACCTGGCGGCTTCCATTGTTCACCTATTCCCGATTGATCTTCAGTAATGAATGTAGCCCTCAGGAAGCTTGCTTCCTCACTTTAATTCCTCAAGATGGCAAGAGAGAAATGGCTTTGATACTTATTGTGTAGAAGGTGAGCTTCAACACAATGGGAAATGGATAATAAATGGTGTGATAGTGGGGGTGCCAATGGCGCGCTATGGATTCTGCAGCATAAATTTACTTGAAAGCTTCATTATATCTTAAAAGGGAATAATAGAGGGGTATTTATAGGATTGTGTGAGAGAATATCAATGGTGTAGAAGAAATAAGAAGATCAATGGTAGAGGATGTTTGAGAGAACGTGCGCAAATAGAAGGACATGTGTCATTCAAAAGGATGCTTTGTTGAGTTAACTGCTTTCTTGATGAGGATGAGCTTTTATTTCTTAAATTAGAATATTTTTTTCTAATTTAAGAGTTTTGTTGATAAAAACAAAGTTGCTTTAAATCAGTTAACGCATCTTTTGCTTTTGCATGACAAGGAAGATTTATTTTTAGAACATTTGGAAGATAAGAAAGCAAGATTAAATAAATAAATTTATTTAATTATCTGTGCAAGATTTAGAGGAATAAATAAAATATTTGATTATATTTTATTTTTGGAGATTGAGATTTAATTTAAATAAATTTGCATTTTATTTAAATTTGGAAGAATGAATGATTTAATTAAATAATTAAAATTATTTAATTGTTTAGAAGAATAAAGTTGATATTGATGGAATTAATTAAATAAATATAATTTATTCAATTAATGGGAGAAAATGAATCAAATAAATAAATTGATTTATTTATTTATTGATAGAGGAATATTAAGATGAAATAAATATTTAAAATATTTATTTAGGTAGAGTCATGTCATTTTTAGGTGTATACAACTATATATATCATTTCCATGGCATAAAATGATTCAGCCATCTCATTTTTAAAAAAAACTAAGAATATAGTTATACAAATATACGTATATGCATTTAAACAAAAAAAAATTATATAACTATATCTGTATAGAGTCACATTCTTTAATTTCACATATTGATAGCCAGAATAACTTCTTGGTTTAACTTCCAGATAATTCAACATTGCATGAATAAAGAAAGTTGCACAAGCGATGTATATTTTTAAAAGTCTACAGAGCATTATCCTGCTCTAGTCATAAATATTTAAGCTCAAGACAAATTTTATTTCACCAAAAATAAACACGAGCATTCACAAACCATACAGATATCAAGGTATTGCTTAACAAAATACCCTTATTTTCCAATAACGAGAACTAGTCCCATCCTTATTGAAAACCTAATGATATTTTATCAGAATCACATACCTAATCATTTACCTTTGGTAACAGGATCCCAGTCATTGTGTGAGATTATAGCATCGTTCTTTTCCTTCTAAAACCCTTTTGGTGTTCACAGATCAATATCCAATGGACATCTGATCCAGGGAGAGCAATGACCTCTACTGTCACATCTTTCACATTGATTCCCATGAGCTAAAGACTCACCATTCACTTCTTCCCTGAGAATCATTCTGCCCCCAAGATTTGTCTACCAAAGCTCTCAAAATTCGCATGCATGGTTTGAGGGAATCATGGTAATACTTACCACTCCTCTCACCATAACGTCTCTCTGAAGCATTCTTGATATGAAGGAATATTTCATTCATAAATGAGGTTGGTAATAAATTTCCCATATCCTCTCTGACCATTCTTTTAGAAAAATTATTAAAATCCTACTAACAAATCTTCTCAAATATTTACTTGATATAGTTTTTACTAAGTCTGGATTGAATGACAACACAAAGTGGTTAATACTATTTATTTATTATTATTATTATCCTACATCTTTATATGCATTATACTCATTTAGTTTACTAATTAAATTCTTGATTCTAATCCTGATACAGGAGATCATTGCATAAATAAACAAGTATGAAAATAAATGACTAAGATACAATTCTTTAACAAAATTTCTGGTAATGCTAAGTTTGTATTTTAATCAAATGCTAATATTAGCAATTATTAGGATTAGAATAGTCAGATGAGCTAAGTATTTCTTATCTTCAAGAGTCTAAATTTTCAAATATAAGGTTTCTACTAAACTATTCAACTAGTAACGATGGCTAAAAGATACTCTTAGAGACCAAGGATAGAGGCCAAACACTATGCCTTTAATTAGAAGTATTGATCGAACAATCCAACTAAATAAACCAAAAGCCAAACATACCTGATACAACCAAAGTGAGAATGGAGGGCACTACATACATTATCACTGATTAAAAGATTAGAAACAAAAGTAATAAGGCAAATTCTATAGCTCAACCAGCTTCTACCCAAGCACAGAAAAACATGAAATTAGAAACATCTAGGAATCTTCTAAATCGTGCCTCAACCAGTTTTGATTCCTTTTGAAGGGCAGGTTTTAAGAAGCGAGATAAGTATCAAAGGATTTAGAAACTTTCAATCTTGTCGGCAGGTGTAAGCCCAAACTCCGCAACTTTTGCCTCCAGAGTGCAGAAAAGACAACGCATTGTTTGACAAAATTCTTTAAAGCGATGTAATCCCATAGAAAGCAATGATTGCAAGATATTCATAGAATGGGTTAAATGTACACGCACTGTATTTTTTTTTTAAAGAAGATTTCCTCCACGACCTTGGATCGACTCCTCGGAAGGTGATTCCTTTGTTTTCTATTCGCAATCCCCTCCAGCTCACCTCAAATCTTGCGATTTGATATGCTCGCCTGAGTTATTTGCTTTCCACGATTTTCATAGATTATCCAAGAACAAATTGGATGAGGAACAATTGATTTTCCAAAGATTCAAGAGAGTTTCTATTAATCAGAGCCTCAAAAAGTCGTTATCTAAAGAAGTGCAAGATTACTAGACAGCTCAAGAAGATTTGGTGTAGTTAGTTTTAGAAACTTTCATGCAATGCAAACATAGGCATAAATGCAAAAATGTGGAAACTTAGATTTGGCACATGAAATTTTTGATGGAATGCCCCAAGAGATGTCATTTTACCTAGGATGCAACACTTGCTGGTTATTCACAAAAGGATGTGGTGAGCAGATTTTGGTAATAAGAGATGTTCATACTTCAAGCACATGAGTAACCCCTAAATGCATTAAAGTTACAATTGAATGCTATGTGTGCATGGTTTTCCTCCTTGACAATGAGGGTTATCTTAAGGACACCCTAAACTTTATCAATAAAATGCTAGTCAATCTTGTAGTGATCGCGTGGATGTTTTTTCTTGGTGCCTATAGCAACGCTATTTTTTTTGTAGGAGATAGATCACATCTGTAGACAAAGGAGATCTCTGCAAAGTTGGAGAAATTGACTTGGAAGAAGAAGACCGCAGGGTAATTTCTAGATTCAATACATTTACTAAATGTTGTGGAAGATTAGGAAAAAGAATTATTTCTCTGTCACCATGGTCTATAGAGGAAGAAGTCTGAATGAGATATCATGCGAGGATAATAGGATTAAGTTGAAATAAAAGATGGATCATAGTTCTCATGACATGCAAGCAAACATATAAAGGCATATACATTGTTTAGCCACACACAAAAGAGGGTACAAGGAAATTTTCCCAAATCTAAGATCACCAAGTACACATAAAAGGACATCAAGTTGAATTCCAAATTTGATATAAATACATTATTGAAACATACTAGGTCTTTTTGCAAATGCAAATGGAGAAATGATGATCGAACCCCTCAGCTTGACTTCCTTCTTCTCCTCCCCTTCAACTGATGTTTCTTCTCTTTTTATTACCTTCCTCTAACAAGAATGTGGATTCTTTTATTAAATGCATATCCTATTATTAGTCAACTGCACTTATGCATGCAAGAGAGTGCTTCCTCCCCACAAACAGCTCAAAATTATCTATTTGAGAGAGAAAATCCTCTAAAATCCTCTAGAAGATTTCTCTCATAGAGATAATAAATTCTGCAAATAACACTATCTAACAATTTGCTATTTTTAACATTTACAACCAACCAAACAATATAAAATAGTGTCTTATCTAACTCTACAAAAGAATATTCATTCACTTAATAAAATATTAAATATTTATAATTTATCTATTATTATTATTATTATTATTATTATTATCTATTTAAATTATCAATTTAATTTCTATTTGAAAACAAATATTTAATATTCCTCAAAATTAAAATTATTTATTCAACAAAATAGATTAATAATTTCTATTTATTGAAGCAATAAACCAACAATAAACAATTCAAAACTACATACCAAACATTTCGACGACGACACTCTATAGAACAACAGAACTCACAATCATGCTCCATTTGACCAAACTGACAAAACCCAAGACTGAGATCTCATCCTCAACGAGAATGATGTCAACTAAGGGACCTCATGTTATCTCCATTCCACAACTTCCATTGGTATGAAGGCATGCTTAGACCTACCAATTTAGGTGGAGTTGATGCCTAGTACCTACAATCCTGCAGCAAACAAAAGAGTCGAATACAATATATATATAATCATCCAAATAGACACACTGTAATAGGGAATCATAGCATAGCATGGTACTCAACATGAGTAATGCTACATTGTCCCTTCACAAAACACATCACAAAGATCCTCATCAAGTAAATTCATTAATAACTAATCAACCAAATAACACATCATCAGATAGTCACATGAATCACATAGTGAAATTAATCCACATAATCAATTAACCCATAACTGATCACAACATAATGTACCAATCATAAAGCATCAACAGAGCCATCATAGTAAACATCAATGAGTGTCATCAACTACATCAAAGCAGTAAGTCTACCATCTACATGTCTAACATACCCTAAGTATTCTGAGTCTTTTACCTTCATCTTCATGCTCCTTAGCCTGACCACATGCACATCCAAGGTGAGAATGGAGGGGCAGTACATTTAAAGCTAATTGATTGAGAGCCTTCTAATTGATGGTGAACAATTGTGTGTTATTCACTTAAATTGTTGTACTTGTAATTGGTTGTATCGTTGTTCACAGAAGCATTGCAAGTAATATAATGACTCTATTTGCATTTTTACACTTGGATTATCGATATTGCTTAATTTAGAAGTGGTAGCATTGCACTTGTACTTGTCTCTTGTCTCTTGATTGGCACTTCTACAGAAGCTTCGAGGATGATATACTGGATTAAAGAGCTACATAGGAATCTAAAAATGTATGACCTAAACATGATGGAAATAGAACACCTGTTTGTTGAAAATGCAGTAAAATCTTGTTGCAGATGTTGTATCTAGGATGCTGAAATATGTAAATGTTCAATATTAAAGACAAGGGAATGCTTATTATGATGTGACACATGAAACTAAATAGGGATTCTTACTGCTTTTGATGAAATCGTGTCTATAACAAAATATACAATCATTGTTAGTTTTTCTTTTGAAATTCAATTTTGTCTACAATCCATGAAACTAGTCTTAACTGACATTAACTTGATTCTTTCAATGACAATTAAAAAGTAAAACTTTTTATGTATTCTATATTTTGGAGTGCTTGACACAATATGTAACGATCGTCTGACCATTCTCTTATACGTGGACACATACACTTTGATTATAACAATCTTGTTAACTTATTTATGAATTCAGTATTATGGGAGTGGTTGACACAATCTGGAGTGATCTCTTAACTATTTTCTTGTAGTTGAACACATGCTTTTATTATAACAATATTATTTGATTCTATAAATTTAAATCTTTAACATGCACAACAAGCATCTGATAAAGAGTTCGAATAGAATATAAAATTCCAGTGTAAGCCATGTGATCAAATTTTCTAATCCAATCTTGGCTACAATACCTTTAAGTGCTTCTACTATTTTATAACATTCCCACATGAGTTTAGCGATTTAAGAGATTTTGATAAATATATTAAAAAGACGTGACTTCAATGTATCATAATTTATCAATACCAAATTATTTCCCACAATATGAAGAATGGATATAAAAGGTATAAACCACAAGAAATTTAACTTTTTTAATTTCCTATTAACATATCTTTATATAACATTAGCAATTTCAAAACAATGCTACATTAATTTTATATCATATTCATGTAGAATTACAATATCTTGTATATAATGCAAACATATGTTACAAAAAAGGTGACGAAGACATTTGCAAAATAAGCACAACATGAATTATAACATTCAATACATAGATATCATTAATATACTCTAGACAAAGTTATTATGAAATTATAATCTAGTCATAAAACATGTCATAAAAATCTAAAATAACTCTATTTCTCTTTGTACAGAAAAGACAATTTTGTTCTCGTGTATGGATCTTTGTTCTTGTTGCATCAAAAGCACACAATGTAAACTGTAAGATGCTAAACTTAACTATAAATGTAACGCCCCGCCATGAAACTTTAGAGAACAACACATTTATGCTATATGCAATAGGATAATAATTTTTTTTTAAATAGAGATAGAAATAACAAAGTAATATTAACGCATCATTTAAACTAATGACTTGTCCTCTAAGATAACATGGTTGCATTACTTGACAAAACAATTAACATAATCTAACACATATCATGAATTAACATCAGTAACTCATTGTAAACCTAATGCACTAAAACAATAAACATTTACATCTACATAACATCATATAAGTATTCATCAAGATCTAGTACATAGTTGCAATTTCTCTCGACATATGAATACAACATTACATTGTTACATTATCATCTTCTGAATACATATGAATACATACATAATGAATCATCTGATACACGAGTTAGTACATGAGCATAATAACTGTCTCCATAAACAGGTACACGATCTGAATCTGCTACAGGAGTTACAACCTTCTTGCACATGAACAAAGGCAAGGAGAAACCAATGGAGATAAAGCACATCCACCCGACCATGTGGAACCCTGAGGTCCACCCCCCGTGCTAGGAGATAACATAAGGTCCCAAAGCATCATACAGTCAGGTAGACAATTGCCTAACAAGAACAAAGACTAAACAAGACTCCATTACAACACATGACAACACCACAAGCAACTCAAAATCACTTCCAGAGGCAACACACGACGAATGGGGAGAGTACAACTAGGGAATGCTAGGCTGCAGTAGGAAGAGTGTCATCGCATGGTCCTGACATGGGTTATCCTGACAGCCTCTCACTAGGTGCCGGCCCCCATCTATGGTTATCCTGACAGCCTCTCACTAGGCGCCGGCCCCATAGGGTGACACATGCGGAATCAACCTTCCTTTCGTGAGGACAAGGAAGTTGATCTTGCCAACCAAGCTTTCTCTACCCATCCTTAGTCTAAACGAGCACTACAGGCATGGGAGAGGAAATCCAATTATCTTGTTAATGTGTAATTTACCCTTTTCCCCCTATTCATTTTTAGGTTTTCACTTAATTAACAACTTTCAATGGGTTATCCTGACAGCCACTTTGGGCACCGGCCCCACATTGAAAGCCACTCCCCTACCTGCATCTAGAAACCCTAACCATCAAGCAAGACAATCACTATCATACTGATAAATATATATAAACAATGCAAGGCATTTACCTTCTTGCATACAAAACATAATCACAATGACCAACCTGTACATCATTGTCCCAAAACTTTCCGTTGATCAATCGCAATAACCATAACAACACATATCCAGAGCAAGGTATGGGTCATCTTGCTCACAAATCTCAACCATGAACAAAAGAGTTTCTCATTACGAATACCAAGATCTCCCCATTACAATACTACACACAAACTCAACGCCAACGCTTCCTTGAAGGAGATTTAAACCCATCATAATATATTCACAACACAATATGTACATCATCTCACATTATCCTTTACTAAGATGCACATACATAGACAAGAGACATCATGTTTTTACAACATCTTGATTTCAAGACACCTATCAACAGAATACATACAATCAAATCATATTACCTTATGCCTCTGGAACCTAAACTTGACAATTTACACATAGACCAACTCACATGAAAATTTTGCTTACAATAAGCAATTTCAACTAATCAACTCATAGACAACATAAATTCTTCTTACTAGAGCAATTCTATTTAATCAAATTAGCAACTGGATTCAAGTTATATCTCCACCAAGAATTTCATAAAACCTAGGTCTAGTTTAATTAATATTAATTCTATCATCAATTATATATAACCGTCAAGCTAAACAATGCATAGATAATATTAATTAGAAATGCTTATAACTTAAATGCTAATTAGAACATTTATAATCCAAACCCATATATCATATTTCTACTAACAAAACCATTATAATTATGTTTAAGAAACCATCATTCAATAACCAATAAATGCATAATTTATAAACATGCCTATCTTAACCGAAAGCCCAATTGATAGTTGTTAGTTAGATATTCCACAATATGCATTTTATCTTTAACACACACACATAAACCCCTTATTGTCACCTTACTAATGCATTAAAACATAAGGCCAACTATCAATCCAATTTAAACACATTTCCCATACAAACGATAGGTTCGCTGCTAACCCAAAATCAAGTAAAACATTACCTCATTTCACTAGTTTTCCTATGTAATAATTTATCTGATAAAGTTCTATTCCATTTACTTACATAAATAGTGAATTAACAAACTTAGCTCATTAAAGAGGATACATTATATATAATGCATTCATGTTATTGACAAAAGAAAACATAATATATTTAATTCCAATTAAAGCATTTCTTATACTAAAACCCTAATATAATATATATATATGTTATTATCCACTGAGACACATTCTTTATGTAGTCACAAAGCACATAAAGGTATATAATTAATTATTTAATTTATAAAACTAATTATCAATATATATATAATAACATCAAGCTAATAAATTAATATAAAAGTGTAATATAATGTCTATAAGACTTACATATCTATTTGAAATAATCAAATCACTTTAGTTTAATTAATTCCACCAATAACTACTTATAATAAGGATATAAGATCATAATACATATAAGGGTTTACTACAATTCCCATAAGATGCAAGCCTAAAAGAACAAGTTTCCATCTAAGTTTAACGTAAGCATATTAACATATTTAATATTTTCCTTGCTTATGCAATAAGTAATGATAAATCATCCAATGGTGATCTTTACCATTATGGCATAATATTAATCCACTAATCAAGAGAAAAGTTCTATCTTTAACCTTGGTTAACTATTCTTAAATAAAAATACCTAAAGAAAGTTGTCTTCATAAATCCTAAACATGAATCATACTAGAATTATTATTAAGGACCTAAGAACGTATAGGAGCTCTTTCTTCATAGAGTAAAACATGAAATTCACTTATGCCTTAAAGTTTAAACTACATCTTTTCATCAACAACAAGTGTAAAAATAAGCAGAGATAGGGAGATAACACCTAAGAGATATACTATATTTTGCATTAGATTCAAGACCTAATCTCGTAACTCATCTCCACCTATTAAATGACTTTGTAAGGAATGAACATATATGAAGCTCTCAAGTTGTTATCATGAAATACAATGATTGTAGGATACACTAAAAATTGGTACGTGGAGAGGGCTTTAAGAACTTTCAAGCAAAAGCTTTTGGAAAGTGTATGGCCAGACTTCGTAACATTTGCTAGCATCCTATGAACCTATGCACAGATGGAGCTTTGGAACAACGTATCAATGTCCAAAGAGGATAAATGATAGAGGCATTTTGTCAGATGTCTAGCTACAACTACCCTAGCAGACATGCATGCGAAATTTGGAAGCATAGACAATGCACGTGACTGTTTGATAGAATACTGTGAAGATTTGAACAACCAAGGAACAAGACACCCAAAATATAAATTGACTAAATGAAGAGCTAATAAGATGTTTAATACAATCTACTATAAGAATTGGATCCTGAAGAATCTATGCAAAAGTGGGCAGTTTTATATGATCCAAAATCCATATTTACTTGAGACCTTAATGCACATAAGAAAAAACATTTCCATCTAGGTCTAATAGAAGGCAGAAGTAAGGAATACTCTAATGGACAAGGTACTT
Organism: Cunninghamia lanceolata; assembly: GCA_027924645.1. Lineage (NCBI taxonomy): Eukaryota > Viridiplantae > Streptophyta > Pinopsida > Cupressales > Cupressaceae > Cunninghamia > Cunninghamia lanceolata. Next base: position 364,889 of record BSBN01000286.1, on the reverse strand, counting down.
GAACTATTTGACAAGGTTCAAAGATACTTACGTACACCAAGAACATCATTAGTTTAACTATTAGAGGATATGAACAAACTAACAGATCCTTAGCAAGATGACTTCGTAACCCCTTTTAAAAACAGATAAAAACCATTGTTTCTAAGATCCAACACCAACATTTAGCAATTATAAGATTATATAGAAATCTTAATACCAATATATAGATAACATATGATTATGTGCAAACCTTAATGCCAATATATATGGCGATTACTATCTTATAATTATAGGAAGATCTAATGTAAAAATCAAAAATATAATTCATGCTATGATGATCTATGTTTATGACATGCAAATAAGGAAACAAATATGCTTCTCTCAAGATTTACATTGAAATGTTTGCTTTTCCAATTTCACAAGCAACAACCCTTAGAAAAACAACCTTTACATTTAATAAATAAAGGATACATATAATATTTAGAACATACAATATTTACATTTAACCAATAAAGAAAAACATATAATATTTATATTTAATCAATAAAGAAAAACATATAAAATTTGCATTTAATCAATAAGGAAAAATATATAATATTTATATTTAATTAATAAAGAAAACATGGTACCTCAATCGCAATATCCCACTAATGGTAGAATCCTTGAATGAGAATCATAGAATGAGCCAGTCACCCCCACTCCATGAAGAGTTTTTAAAGAGAAGGAAAGAGTAACTTCCTACCCAAAACTAACTCAACCACCCAACTAACTCAACCACCCAACTAATTCAACCACCCATTTTCCCATTTTCGTTACTTTTGTAAGTGGGGCTTAAAGGAGGGTCTAAAAACCTTTTAAAATATTATAAATGAAAAAAATAAACTTCTTACCTATGTACCTTGGACATAAGACAATTTTCCAAACATAAAATACAAATTAGACCTCTTAAAAACACTTAAAAATCATTTTAAAAGTTACAAGGTTAAATCCCACACAAGAACATAATCATTTTATCACATAAAACTAAAAATAATATTTCTTAACATCATGGCCAATAGACCTTAGGGCCCCATGCCTAGGTCAGACATCACACAGAAAGACATAAAGTGGCTAAATGACCACCATCATCCATTGACATAATAATTCTACATGTACACTCAACAAGAAGTGTTAGTACAATATATAGCCAAAATATATCCATCATAAATAACATATTATCACAAATCCATTAGTAACCATAGTGTAATGCTGAATCAATACACTCTTGATCCAATTGTTAGGCTTCGTCAATTGGATGGTAGGACTGTCTCCTCTCTACTCTAGGGTCTGGTTAGTGCATTTACTAGTGTTCAACGACCTTCCCTTAATTAAATCAATTTAATAGTAGTAATAACATAATTCATATTCAAACAACTTAAATAATTGTTTGAACTAGGTAATTATCAATTACCAATTTAATCTTATTAAATAATAAGAATATTATATGACCTTATTAAATATTAAAGTATGACTATATAATGAAATATAGGCATACAACATAACCCACTGAGTAGGACAGCCGTCAAAACCCAAATCAAACATGTTCACAAGCCAGGGCCAAACACGCACTTAACCAACAAGCTCCATCAAATATCAATCAGTTGCAAGACCTGACATACTGACAGAACTGACAAGTTGAACTAGACATGTCATGCATCCTGATCGAGGATGATGACTTGAGATGTGGGACCTTAAGTTATCTCTGGAACAACTTATCCATTGGGTTTAGGGCATGCTCAGACCTGTTAATTCAGGTGGAGTTAATGCCTGATACCTGCATCCTGCAACAAATGACACAGTCAAGCATATATAGACACACACAAAAGTTGACACTAGGTGAAAAAGGAATCACAATATCACAAAGCACTCGCAAGCGAGTGATACGACATTGTCCTTTCCACATCATATCAATCTAGATTAGATAACACATAACCGTAACCAAATCAAATCAACCTCATTATCTAAACAAAACATACATTGAACATATAGGTGCATGAAATTGAATAAGTCTCAAAAGTACCATCATAACAAATAAATCTAACAAAATCAGTCCATGAGATCCATTCTAACATATAGCAATTGTAGTAAGATCTACATCTTAATCATAGGAATGCAAAACAATGTCAAAGCCTTACCTTAATTATTCCCATTATTTTACCTTCATATTCATGCGCCTTGATCAGTTCACCTGTACATCCAAGGTGGGAACAGAGGGGCACTACAATAAACCCCAAAACTATGAACAATAAACCCTAAAACTATGAACTATAAACCCTAAAACACTAAATTTAACTATAAACCCTACAACTACAAACAATAAACCTTAAAACTATGAAATATAAACCCTTGAACACTAAATTTAAGTATAAACCCTAAAACTATGAATTATAAACCCTGACTCTAAAATTTAACTGTAGACTATGAACCTTAAACCCTAAAACTATAAACTAGCACACTTAAATGATGACAACCCTCAATGAATCCCCAACAATAATGTCATTTTTTGTCTCTCACAACTACTAACTCCTCAAACTCTAAACATAAACCATACCTTGAGCCACTATGAAATTTAGCTTAAGCAATCATACTTGTAACTTATGATCAACCAAGGACAACTTTCGACCCATTCATGACAAAGAGTAGCTTCTCCTTCTTTTGGATTTGCTAGGCCAAGAGGAATATTTCCTAAGGTTTTGATATAGTGAAATCAAGGAGAAATGAATAAACATAACTTATCTCAAGAAAATACGTGTTGGATTGCCATATGCAAGACTGGAAAGCTCTTAAAACTAGGAAAATACTAATGTATGTGACCAAAGATATATTACCTATTAGCCATAATGATGTAGTTCAGTCAAAAACCATACTTCACACATGATTACAAACTAGCCAATACTCATACCTCAACCATCTAAAACACCTCAAGTTACCATACTTTATGTAACGATGCAAATTGCAAGTGTCAAATACATAGTTTATCTAGTGTTGATTGACTGTTATATACAAGTTTATTTTGGGAGCTACATCTTGACCAAACTTTACATTGCTTGTAGTATTTGGAGTTGAAGCCAAATCTATTTAGTTGTCCTCTAGTTACTCTAATTGGTGTGGCTTTAGAATTTTTAAATCTCAACATTAAAATTATCAAGATGCATAAATGCACATGAACTAACTATGACAATATGACTTTTTTATCCATTCCATTTTCTATCCCACCATTTTTCCATCATCATTTGTCATTTTCTTGCATCATCATCTTTCGGAGATCCAATCATCCTACATGTACATTCATGCAAATCTTATCTAGTCATCCTAGCAACATGAATCACAACGATTGGTCGTTACTAAATCATTTAGTTGTACATTCATGACATTCATATCAACTAAACTCAGTTTCTTCCATGTTATATTTCATCCTTTACAATACATATCTTATCACCCCTATCTTTTCAACATACTAATTAGGTTCCATTTCACTTGTCAAGGTGTCAATCACATCACAATCACTAAGCAATTGGGGCAACTTGCTACATAAGATTTATTACATTCTTTCCTACTTTTAATTATTTTTTCACACAACACCACTTTCTTGCATCCTATCTAGGACAATCCCTTCCACCTAAAATCCATACCTTAATTAAATATTTATTTAACCATCCTTTTCCATCTTACATTTATAGTTATAGGACATATTCATTGATGCAAAACTGATTCATCTCAATTCAAACTGTACAAAGAATCAATTATGTAATAGTTCAAATGTGTTCTATATATGGAAAAAAATGTATACTTTTCATCTACCTTCAATACTCAACTATCTCATAGCAAAACCTTCACCGTGAATGCAGATACATCCCTTTAAATCATGCTTCAAAGTCTTCTTCGTGCGAACACCTCCCTATGCTATCTTTGAAAGTGAGTCCCAATTGCCTTGGTTAACAATCAAATTAACATTGTGATTATCCTTATGTACTTTAACACATTTAAAATGGATATTACACGAAAATATATACTACAATTATTGATTTCACAAAATATAACAATATACAAGGAAAATTGTGATGACTTGCAATATCACCGATATACTTATTGCATGAAGGATAGACAAATGATGAATTTCAATTATATACACTAATTTTAACTTTACATGCATTTGACCCATTAAAAATACAAACCAACAAGATTTGAATAACTTTCTACCTCTCAATATAAAACTATATCAATTGCAACTATACAAAAACATTGCCCTTCCCTTTGGCAGGGACTCTAGCTCTTTCAGAGCTCTTGTTTGTCATTCAGTCTTGCCTACTTAGTGCAGCACTTATTATTTGTACTTAGCATCGATTATGGGAGCTTGCAAAAGAAATGGATGGCTCTCCGTGTGTTATTAGGGAAGCAATGTTGAAGCTTCTTATGAATCTGAACTAGTTAGTAAGTAGGCATGAGTTTAATGTATTTGACGCAGCACAAGCATTAAGTTATGCTTCTTTACTCTCCATGTTTGCAGGCATATACTTCATATGATATCGAAGGAGTAGAAAACCAGGTGGTGGCTTTTTTCAATTGTCATTTGAGCCACTTCCTTGGATTGAGAAAAATATATGTAGACTCCATCAAGCAGTTATAGAGCTCGCCAACAGTCTAAAGGTAAAACTCTCTAATGAGGTTACTTTCAATATACATGTTTGTTGTTGTGATGAGGAGTTCGAGGATGACCCCATCGAAACTCTAGCCTTGACTAGACTAAATTGGAGAAATGTAAGAAATGTAATTGTGTTATGGGTGCTACAGGTGGCCTGCATAATTTTCCCCCTTCCCCATTTTAGGTACTATTGCTAATACTTTGAAACCTTGGACTTTTATTCTCTTATTTTTTCTAATTTCTTGCCTTTATTTGATCACTTACACTAAATTAGGAAAAAGATCTTTAAACTAAGTTCAAGTTTACAAATTCATTTATTTTTATAATTTACCATTGTAATGTGTTTAACTAGGAAATCAATGAGGGAAGGGGTTTGTGGGTGGAATCAAATCCTTTTTATCTATTTTTCTCATTTCAATTTAACTAATTAAGTTGAGAGGTCATACATTGTCAAAATTAGATCAATTTTCATAGAAGTGTCATATTGTTTGTAATTGATCATTTTAGTAGTATATTTATATTTAAAAAAATATATCTATATGCAGAGATATCTTCCAATTTGTTTTTTGGTTTTTGGTTTTTATTTTTATTTTTTTTATAAATTAAGTGTTTGCTAGAATATTTGCATTTTGGTTTAAAATAGCAAAACCATCTTTAATGGTGTATTTATTGTGACATTTCATTATGATCCACTACCACCGTGCATTGAATTTTATTTGATTTTATTTTATTTATTTACTATTTTTTTTGGAATCTTTCAACTGAGTTAGAACACCTCTCGGCGTAATAATGTTTGATTGAGAAAAAGTAAAATTTAATGGTAACAACTATAACTTATTTTTATTTTCTTCAGTTTTTAGTTTATCACTTTCTATTTTTACCAATCAATACAAAATGGAATATGAATCAAATAGACTTTAAACTACTATAAATATTAATTTGGATTCAAAATACTTCCAATTCATTTCATCTAATGATGATATATTCTTTAACTTAAAGTACAATATAAAAACCTCATTCAAGGGCCTATCTGGATTAAAATCCCAAATGTTAAGAGGAAAGATGCAATTTGGAAATCCCCTTATGAGAGATTTCTATGCTAAGATTAATACCAAGCCAAAAGAAAGTTAAATATCAAATGCAAGATTGATTGATTTTTTTAGAATGTGAAATGTAGGACCACATATATGTAAATATTTATGATCTATTATGATGTGCTTTCCCTGAAAAATTTATAGTGTGGTTTAGGTGCTAGAAAACTATTTCTTTAAACCGGTAAATAATAAATGAGCTAGACTAAGGAAGCGGTCCCATGGGAGGGGCTTCCTAAATTATCTCAGCGGTGCTGCTGAGATTTTTTAGGAGCATTTTACAGGGGGTGGTCTCATGAATTTTGTATTTGTGGTGTGCTTAAAATTTTAAGCTCTGAATTTTAGGGAAGGGGTGGTCTCATGAAGTTTTTTAAACAATAATTTATGCTAAATAGTTTAGCAGAGAGTTTTTAGGAAGCCAAGGAAATAACAATAAAAACTGGGAAAATTCCCTCCAAATTTTCCCCTAAATTAAATGGTGGGAATGAGAAGACTGTCAGTTAAATCCCTAAGCAAGTGGGGGAAAGTTTCAGCCCCACCCCATCTGTACCAGTTGAAAAACAAACCCCTAAACAATAGCTGCTCCTATTTTTGAGGAGAAGATTATGTTTTAAGCATTAGCAGACTTGTTTGAGTTCCATAGGACCTTTTGCTCCCAAAAAATAGATCCTCTAGCAGCTCCATGGGACCGCTCTCTAAGTACAACTTATTAATAACTTGGAAGTATTTTTAGTCACTACCTATAGGGCCGAAGACTAATGTTTTCGAGTTATTACTTCTACTATTGATTTTTGTTGAAATCTGTGTAGCTCCCAAAAATCAAAAGCAAATATAAGATTTTCTTATTTAAGATTTTTTATGATTTGTTCCTAAAATACTATTAGCTATTGGTTTTTCGGAAATTTTTTGTTTTTTAATTTCTAAAATAGAGAAAAGATTAATTATGGCACGTATACGATATCAATCTTCTATATCTAAAGTTCTAGTGTGGCTGGTGTGAATCAAAAGCCAAACCATGTGAAAAAATAATTCTGATTGCTAATATTTTCATTTCTGGACAGGTGTGGCATTTAGGGAGTTTCTTCACAGCTCTCAAACAGGTGGCATTATGAATCCATGCAATTCCACATGTAAGTGAATTGATCTAGCATTATTCCTTTTTCCCTTTGCAGGCCCTCATCCACATTTTCTTTTGTGCTTTTTTCTTTCCAAGGGATTCATACAAACTTGTGCTTTTCTCAGACGATTGTTCCAGTAGAGCTTGTGCATCAGAGAGAAAGAGATTGTATAGATAAAATGGCGTGTCAATACCCCGAGGAATCAATCTACAGTGGACGGTCATTTCACAGCTTGAGAGAGTACTTCATGTACACAAAATATCATATGCTACTTTCTGCAGATTGTTTTCTAAGATAACTAGAAAGAGAAAGCTCAAAAGATTTCATTATTGTTCGATGAAATTTGTGAAGGATTTTGTGGCACAAATGATTCCTGAATGTCACGAGGCTTACATGGACTGCAACTTTCTCAAGACTATCTTAAAAGATATCATCCACCACAAAACAAGGCCAAAGCCTAAGCCTATCCCCAACGCCATTAATCATCCCAACCGGAGGGATCAAAAGGGCCATGACTTTCAAATCCTTCGGCAACCTCATTAGATGTGATAGCATCAAGGAAGAACAAATCATAGTGGTAAATGAATAGTGTTTTTTCCCAAAAATGTTCTTTCTTACATTATATTTTTGGTCTAAAGATTTTGTTTGTTTATTTGAAGGTGAAAAGTGAGCAGGATGGGAAGCATTTGATTGAAATGATGTTTTCAGTGACTATGGAGGAAAGGACAGAATATGAAGTGAATTTCTTCAAGAGATTAGATGAAGAGCTTAACAGAGTGAATTCATTTTATAATGGCAGAGTTGAAGAGCTTGAATTCATTTTATCATGGCAAAGTTGAAGAGCTTGTCAGAACAAATGTCATCTCTAGTTGCCTTCAAAGCCATCGTGCACAATAAACCTGGTCAGGATTTTAAGACCAGTGATAGTGAGGGAGAAACACCTCCAACCCCTGAAAAATGTTCTGGTATGGATGTTATTTACTTAGATATTTACAGTTATAATTTACTGCAATTTTTTTAATAAAAAGGATTAAAAATTTATTAATCAATCAGAAGAACACAACACAATACAAGACAATACAAAACCTGCATCTGATCAAAAGCCCATTTGGCCACCATTCCATTGAACCTAACAATCTGTCTAATAACCAAAGCAAGATGCGAGTTGACATCATCTAACATCATCCATCCGTCCTTATTCTAAATATTCCAATCCTGCACCTGATCAAAAGCTCATTTGACTTAAGAATCTATCTAATAACCAAAGTTGACATCATCCATCAGTTGCACATTCAATAGATTAACCACCACTTGAGAATCAAATTCACAAATAATCCTCCTCCATCCCAAAGCACACCCTCTCTCCATGGCGTGCAAGATGGCATGCAAGATGGCAAGAGCTTCCATATAATTATTAGTATGCCATCCTTTATAAATGGAAAAGAGAAGCTGCACATTACCTGAACCAATACCCCACACCCACACCAGCATGACCAGGATTCCCTCTGAGGAACCATCAGTATTGATCTTCAAAACCCCTTGAGGTGGGGGAAGCCACCTCTCAACCCTATTAATCTTCCTACCAAACTGTTTACCTCTCCTTCTCTGCTTCTTCTGACCAACAATGAAGTATCTCCCTAAGAAGCATTTGAAGGGTCCACAGCAACTGAAAGGTCAATGTAAAACACTATATTCATAATCAGTATGTCAAGGTATTCATTGTGGAGGATCATTACTCTAAGCATCAATTAATGGAGGCAATGGAAATTGGAAGACATGGGTAGAATGTAAATAGGGATAATCGTTTTAATTTAAGCCACTCACAAAGAAGAATCCTATAAGCATTAAATTAAGGGAACATTCCTTATAGTAAAAGATGATATATTTAGAGAAACTCTTTAAAATGGTCACAGCTACCTCTGTGTGCATCAACACTACAACTAGGGTTTCATCCTCCTCGCATAGTTATTCAGAGCAGTTTTCATGGGTGTATCAGCTGTGCTCATACTGACATATAAATCTTCTACGGTGATTATTTGTTCAAGCTTCTATTGATTGGAGATTCTGGAGCTTGCAAATCATGTCTCCTAGGATTTGTAGTGAGGTTTGCTTTTTTTAAGATTAGTTGTGGAATTATTTGAAGTTAGTATATGTAATTTTCATGACAAATTTGGTATCTAAAAATTTGAATGGAATCTAAAGCATTCTTAAGAAAGGTCTGGTGCTTTTATGGAGTGTCCATCCTGTTTGCACTTTAGTATTCCAATGAAGTGTGTTATTTCCATTCATTTTCTTGAATTACTTTATTTATTCTTGTGAGTTATAGTTCCTATTGTACATTAAAAATGGTTTCCCTCTTTAATGAAAGACTAGCAACATTTCTTAAAAGCCATACTAATTTGTTATGGTTTTGCTTAACTATAGGATGACTCTTATTTGGAGAGCTTCGTCAGTACAACAGGGGTAGACTTTATAAGTGTACTTACTGTTTGATTTTTTTTTTTTAAATTCAATATTTAAAAATGTTGTTTTTCTGAGCTGTATAGATGTGAATAAGGTTTGAGAGTTTGGTAAAGGTCAATTATGCAAGCTTCATTTATAATTCAAAAAAAATCCTGTTTCATCTAGAAAATCCAAACCGTGGGGTAGGATGGAAAAACGGTCAAGCTTCAAATTGTAAGTGGGGAGTGTGTAATAAGGGAGAGGGGCCAGTAGCCGCCCACCCTAACTTCGCGCATGTCAAGCGCATAGCTAGACATATCGAATTTCGATGATTTTTTTGGGTTTTTCCATATGCGACCGAAGAGCTTAAATCTATTCTTTCAGCTTCTGGGCACTTATACATTTCCCTGTAGGACGCGTTATGTGCACATGGGTCAAAAAATGGTCATTTCAACATGTCGCCCCATACATCCGCACCGATGTGCAGATAACCACTCGCCATCACATTTGTACACTTGTCTTAATTTCATTGGTTAATTTACAAATGTATTGGTGCATTTGTGAACATGTATTGGTGCATTTGTGTTAATTTATTTGGTTGGTATTTTACATGTATTGGTTCTTTTTAAAAATTTAATTGGGGGGTCAAGTGATTAAAAACATAGCGGTTATTGGGGCGTGGGCGGCAACTGGCCCCTCTCCCTTAGCTAGAAACTTCACTTTGAATTTTGTAGATTCTATCATGATGTTGTTGTTTATTCTATTTTGGGCACATGCTTAACTTTTTATGAGTTTATCAAAATATTGTATTTTCAGTTCTTTAATGTTAGGAGTCACTTATCTCCATTGGATACAAATGCGAATAAATTGAAAGCATTTGTCTGTCATTGTTGTACTGTCTGGAGTGAGGAGGCACGTCCCTCTTATTTTGCTGGAATTAACAATATCCTTTAATGTCTGTTATCCTATGTCTAATTCTTGGCCTTTGAAGTGTTGGATTCCATACACCAATAGAATCTAGAAACAATCTTATGTTATATTATGGTTCTATACTTTGTGTCAAATCTGCAATTGTTGCATTTATCCCTTTGTATCCCTCCACTACATCCTTGTTGGGACTATTCACCTAGCCAAAAGTGTTATTCTTCCTCCTTGGAGGAATCTCTCTATCCCTATGTCATTTTTGAACTATCTCCTTATTAGTGTAAAAACAAATTTTGGGAAAACTGTGTTGCATATTGTTGATTGATTTTTTTAGTATGAGAGTGAAAATTTTGTTTGAAAAGATACAATAAGGATGGTTGTGCGCCAACAAGCCTGTATTGGTTGTAAATAGGCTTAGTTGCAATGAGTTGCTAAATTAAAGTAAGGATTATGCTCCTATCTGCCAATCTCCAAACTAATTAATTATAGATTCTATATAATTATCTTGAAAATAGGAGAAAAAATTATAAAACCAATACACAACAACGAAAATTCTTTAGGTTTACTCTGAGCCTCACTTGATGCTTGGCTTTGGACTTCTCTTTATTTATAATATACTCTAACCTTTACAAGTCCTTGATAATGTTTCTCATTAAAAAATTTAATCTCTATTATATTGACTAATTAACTCCATGATTACCCTAAAATCAACCATGTTTTTATGAACCACTCGAATGGTAGGTGTGCTTATCATAATCATTTTGTCATCGACAGTGTTTCAAGTACAAAATGCCAAATACAAAATAGCATAAATGTCAATTGTTCAAAATTCTATGTTAGGCTTCATCATTCTATGATAGTTTGGACATATTGATTATTTCAAAAATTGCAAAATAGCATAAATGTCAATTGTTCAAAATTCTATGTTAGGCTTCATCATTCTATGATAGTTTGGACATATTGATTATTTCAAAAATTGCAAAATAGCATAAATGTCAATTGTTCAAAATTCTATGTTAGGCTTCATCATTCTATGATAGTTTGGACATATTGATTATTTCAAAAATTGCATATATGCTCTTTAGCTAATGATAGTTTGGACATATTGATTATTTCAAAAATTGCATATATGCTCTTTAGCTAATGATAGTTTGGACATATTGATTATTTCAAAAATTGCATATATGCTCTTTAGCTAATGATAGTTTGGACATATTGATTATTTCAAAAATTACATATATGCTCTTTAGCTAATGATTCTGTACTCAATCTCTACTAATACCTTTGTTATTTTGCATCTATTTTAATAATGTCCTTGCAATGTATGCATCTTTCCTATGGACTATCGATGGAGAAGAGGAAGAGAAAGAGGCCTTGAATGTCTTAGAATCCAAAAGCATGTGGAATTGGTGGCTCGACAAGAACAACCATGGCCGGTTCAGCAACAACCACCATGGCCTGAAGCATAATATATCACACAAAAAATGTCATGACACCATCACTTGTTGTGAAGGTGCTTAAAGCATCCATTTCCTTCATTGCCAATTATGGACATCACTCCCATATCACAACTTTTCCACCAAGGATTACTCTTATCTACTAGTTAAATTCTCATAATTCATCACTATTATTTTGTTTTATTTTGTCAATACCCTATTTACCTTAACCTTGTCTATTGAAAATGACCTTATGAGATATTTTCTTGTTATTCTTTAAAAATGGTGGGCTTGTATTGTTCGTGATGTATGCAAATTTCATTAACAATAATATTCTTTTTGTATAACAATAACAATCTTTGGTAGCTCCTTTGTTTGTTTGTCTCGTTGTTGGGCTAGTCCTGCGTTGCTCTGTTTGTTGTTCCTTCTAGTTTTGTTGGGCTTCATTGTTGTATCTTTTCTCTTGTACAAGGGTCAGGGCCCTTTCAAAATCCCTGCTTACCTTTATCAAAAACAATCTTTGGTAGCTCGGCTTCTACCCTTGTTTGTCATTCAGTCTTGCCTACTTAGTGGGGCACTTATTATTTGTACTTAGACTTTATATATAAATATACACTTCTATAAAATATGATAGCAAATGAAGGATTGTAGAAATTTTATTGTAATATTCTTCACATATTTGAATTAGTTGTGATTGTTTTAAATTTGACAAAATGTATTTCTAATTCATTAAATGTTAGAAGGATCATTTATAACTATTATTATATTTAGTTTAATTTTATATATTTAGTTGTTGTTGTTTGAATCCATTATTATCTCCTCTCAAATTACCCTACAAAGACCTTGACTTTGTTGAAATTTACAACGGGCTTGCTTGAGCTATTCTAATAGCATTTGGCAGGGACTTTAGCTACACTGCAGCCCTTGTTATATATTTTTTAGGAAAAAAAAAAAAAATTCTACAAAGATTGTCAATAATTATGTATAATTTTTCCTTAAGAACATGATTATTTTTCAATGCAAAATAGTGTTCCATTCTAAGTGAGATAATGGTGTAGCACCATGATGAAGGGGATGACAAGGTAGGATGATTATAGATGACTAGAAAAGGAAATTAAATTTTGTAGATTATGAAATTTAAAAAAAGAAACCCGTGGAGATAGAAGAGAAACGATAATATGAGAATTGAGAATTTACATTCATAAAGCAACAAAAGGGAGAGAAATTTATTGATAAGAGTAGAATATAGAAGAAAAATAAGATAGATGAAAAATAATTGTGAAGAGGTTTTAAGAAGATACACAAGGGAAAGGTGCTTCTAAATAGGAAAATAGATAATATATAAGAAGGAAAAATTAAATGCAAGAGATCTTAATAGAAAGTATAAAGACTCCAAAGGGATGTGAAGTAATGGTGAATGGTTTTTGGGTGTAATCAAAGGCTTTTTGTCTATTTTTTTCATTTTTATTTGTTTTTTTCATTTCAACTTGATTAATTAAGTTGAGAGGTTATATGTGTCAAAATTAGGTCGATTTTCATAAAAGTGTCATATTGTTTGTAATTGATCATCTTATAATGCTCGATTGAGAAAATAGACAAATTTAATGCTAACAACTATAATTTACCTTTATTTTCTCTAATTTCCAGTTTATCACTTTCTATTTTTACCAATCAATACAAAGGAGGTAATATAGTTGAGACTCATTTCAAAGAAGTGAACATTTTTATATTTCCCCTACTTTAAGTATGTAATTATTAAATATGATATAATGATTTAAAACTTCAAAAATAGAAAAATGAGAAATAGAATGGAATATGAACCAAGTCAACTTTAAACTACTACATATATTAATGCTTTTGTATAAGAATAAGAAATGAATAACTAACAAGTTTATATAGTTTCATCAATTCATTGTGAAGTTTTATAATATTACTACAAATATGTAATGGAAAAAGTTCTAAATATGTTTTTGATCTATGTGATAAGAGTGTATTTTTCCAACATTTTTCTTATTTAATTCTGATTCAAAATACTTCCAATTCATTTCATCTGATGATGATAAATTACATGAATAACTATATTCTTTAACTTAAAGAACAGTATAAAAAACCTCATTCAAGGGCCTCTCTGTATAGAAACCCTGAAAGTCAAGACAATTTGGAGTTTGGAGGCCCCATTGTGAGAGATTTCTATGCTAAGATTAATACCAAGCCAAAAGAAAGTTAAAAATCAGATGCAAAATTAATTGATTTTGTAGAATATGAAATGTAGGACCACATATATGTAGATATTTATGATCTATTATGATGTGATTTCCTTGACAAATTTGTAGCATGGCTTGGGTGCTGAAAAAACTATTGCTTTAAACCTTGTAAAACCAACGAGCTAGATTAAGTACAACTCATTAATATTTAACAAATGGACTAGAACGTGGACTTCTAATTTATATCTATTAGGTATGTATTCAAAATTGTAGTAGGTTGGAAGTATTTTTAGTCCCTACAATCACTTTTGCTATTAATTTTTGTTGAAATCTGTGTTAACTCCCAAAAATCAAAAGCAAATCTAAGATTTTCTTATTTAACATTTTTTTCTGATTTGTTCCTAGCTATTGTTTTTTCTGGGAAATTTTTTGTTTTTTAATTTCTAAAATAGAGAAAAAAATATCTTACGACAGGTATACAATATCAATCTTCTATTTCTAAAGTTCTAGTGTGGCTGGCGTGAATCAACAGCCAAACCATGTGAAAAAATAAATCTGATTGCTAATATTTTCATTTCTGGACAGGTGTGGCATTTAGGGAGTTTCTTCACGGCTCTCAAACAGGTGGCATTATGAATCCATTCAATGCCACATGTAAGTGAATTGATCTGGCATTGATTCCATTTCCCTTTGCAGGCCCTCATCCACATTTTCTTTTGTGCCTTTTTCTTTCTAAGGGATTCATACAAACTTGTGCTTTTCTCAGATGATTGTTCTAGTAGAGCTTGTGCATCAGAGAGGAAGAGATTGTATAGAGAAAATGGCGTGTCAATACCCCAATGAATCAAACTACAGTGGACGGTCATTTCACAGCTTGAGAGAGTAGTTCATGTACACAAAATATCATATTCTACTTTCTGCAGATTGTATTCTGAGATAACTGGAAAGAGAAAGCTCAAAAGATTTCATTATTGTTCGATGAAGTTTGGGAAGGGTTTTGTGGCACAAATGGATCCTGAATGGCACGAGGCTTACATGGACTGCAACTTTCTCAAGACTGTCTTAAAAGATATCATCCACCACAAAACAAGGTCAAAGCCTAAGCCCATCCCTAACGCCATTAATAATCCCAACGGAGGGATCAAAAGGGCCATGACTTTCAAATCCTTTGGCAACCTCATTAGATGCGATAGCATCAGGGAAGGAGAAATCATAGTGGTAAATGAATAGTGTTTTTCCCCAAAAATGTTTTTTCTTACATTATATTTTTGGTCTAGAGATTTTGTTTGTTTATTTGAAGGTGAAAAGTAAGGAGCGGGATGGGAAGCATTTGATTGAAATGATGTTTTCAGTGACTATAGAGGAAAGGACTGAATATGAAGTGAGTTTTTTTCTAAGAGATTAGAAGAAGAGCTTAATAGAGTGAATACATTTTATCATGGCAGAGTTGAAAGAGCTTGTGAAAGAAGCGGCTAAGATGAATAAACAAATGTCATCTCTGGTTGCCTTCAAAGCCATCGTGCACAATAAACCTGGTCAGGATTTTAAGACCGGTGATAGTGAGCGAGAAATGGCTCCAACCCCTGAAAAATGTTCTGGTATGGATCTTATTTACTTAGATATTTACAGTTAGAATTTACGGCATTTTGAATACATGTAAAACACTATATTCATAATGAGTATGTCAAGGTATTCATTGTGGAGGACCATTAATTTAAGCATCAATTAATGGAGGCAATGGAAATTGGAAGACATGGGTAGAATGTAAATAGGGATAATCATTTTAATTTAAGCAATTCACAAAGAAGAAGCCTATAAGCATTAAATTAAGGGAACATTCCTTATATTAAAAGATGATATATTTAGAGAGGCTCTTGAAAATGGTCGCAGCTACCTTTGTGTGCATCAACACTACAACTAGGGTTTTATCCACATCACATAGTGATTACTTGTTCAAGCTTCTATTGACCAGAGATTCTGGAGCTTGCAAATCATGTCTCCTTCTAGGATTTGCGGTGAGGTTTGTTTTTTTAAGATTAGTTGTGGAATTATTTGAAGTTAGTATATGTAATTTTCATGACAAATTTGGTATCTAAAAATTTGAATGGAATCTAAAGCATTCTTAAGAAAGGTGTGGTGCTTTTATGGAGTGTCCATCCTGTTTGCACTTTTAGTATTCCAATAAAGTGTGCTATTTCCATTCATTTTATTGAATTACTTTATTTATTCTTGTGAGTTATAGTTCCTATCGTACATTAAAAATGGATTTTCCTCTTTAATGAAAGACTAGCAACATTTATTAAAAGCCATACTAATTTGTTATAGTTTGGCTTAACTATAGGATAACTCTTATCTGGAGAGGTACATCAGTACAACAGGGGTGGAGTTTATAAGTGTACTTACTTACTGTCTGATTTTTTTTTTTTTAAATTCAATTTTTAAAAATGTTGTTTTCCTGAGCTGTATAGATGTGAATAAGGTTTGAGAGTTTGGTAAAGGTCAATTATGCAAGATTCATTTATATAATTCAAAAAAATCCTGTTTCATCTAGAAAATCCAAACCGTGGAATAGGATGGAAAGACGATCAAGCTTCAAATTGTAAGTGGGGGAGTGTGTAACAGCTAGAAACTTCACTCTGAATTTGGTAGATTCTGTCATGATGTTGTTTATTCTATTTTGGGCACATGCTAGCCTTCTAACTTTTTATGAGTTTTATCAAAATATTGTATTTTCAGTGCTTTAATGTTAGGAGTCACTTATCTCCATTGGATACAAATGCGAATAAATTGAAAGCATTCATCTTTGTCATTGTTGAACTTGTCTGGAGTGAGGAGGCACGTCCCTCTTATTTTGCCGGAATTAATAATATCCTTTAATGTCTGTTATCCTATGTCTAATTCTTGGTCTTTGAAGTGTTAGGATTCCATACACCATTTGTGTATTAGCCAAGAATCTAGAAACAATCTTATGTTATATTATGGTTCTATATTTTGTGTCAAATCTGCAACAATTGCATTTATCCCTTTGCATCCCTCCACTTCATCCTTGTTGGGACTATTGATATAGCCAGAAGTGTTATTCATTCTCTTTGGAGGAATCTCTCTATCCCTATGTCACTTTTGAACTATCTCCTTATTAGTGAAAAAACAAATTTTGGGAAAACTGTGTTGCTTATTGTTGTTGATTGACTTTTTTTTAGTATGAGAGTGGAAATTTTGTTTGAAAAGATACAATAAGGATGGCTGTGCTCCAACAAGCTTGTACTGGTCGTAAATAGACTTAATTAATTATAGATTCTATATAATTATCTTGAAAATAGGAGAATAAATTATAAAACCAATACACAACAACAAAAATTCTTTAGGCTTACTCTGAGCCTCACTCGATGCTTGGCTTTGGACCTCTCTTTGTTTATAATATACTCTAACCTTTAGAGGTCCTTCTAATATTTCTCATTAAAAAATTTAGTCTCTATTCAATTGACTAATTCAACTCCATGATTACCCTAAAATCAACCATGTTTTTATGAACCACTAGAATGGTAGGTGTGCTTATCTTAATCATTTTGTCATCGAGAGTGTTTCAAGTACAAAATTGTAAATACAAAATAGCATACCTGTCAATCGTTCAAAATTCTATAGTTTGGACATATTGATTATTTCAAAAATTGCATATATGGTCTTTAGCTAATGATTCTCCACTCTATCTCTACTAATACCTTTGTTATTTTGCATCTATTTCAATAATGTCCTTGCAACGTATGCATCTTTCTTATGGACTACCGATGGAGAAGAGGAAGAGAGAGTAGGAGGCCTTGAATTTGTCTTAGAATCCAAAAGCATGTGGAATTGGCGGTTCGACAACAACCATGGCCTGAAGCATAATATCACACACAAAAAATGTCATGACCCCATTACATGTTGTGAAGGTGTTTAAAGCATCCATTTTCTTCATTCCCAATTATGCACATCACTCCATATCACAACTTTTCCATCAAGGATTAAAAAATCTTTATCTACTAGTTAAATTCTCATAATTCATCAATATTATTTTGTTTTATTTTGTCAATACCCTATTATTTACTTTATTTTGTCAATACCCTATTATTTACTTTATTTTGTCAATACCCTATTATTTACCTTAACCTTGTCTATCCCTATTATTTACCTTAACCTTGTCTATTGAAAATGACCTTATGAGATTATTTCTTGTTATTCTTAACAAATGGTGGGCTTGTATTGTTCTTGATGTATGCAAATTTCGTTAACAATAATAGTCTTTTTGTATAACAATAACAATCTTTGGTAGCTCTGCTTCTACCCTTGTTTGTCATTCAGTCTTGCCTACTTAGTGCGGCACTTATTATTTGTACTTAGACTTTATATATAACTAGCATATCTATATTTAAAAATATATATCTAAAGTACGCCAAGAGATATCCTTCTCAAGGCGCCTATTCCACCTATGTGAGGTATATTGATTAAAAATAGGCGCCTCGAGAAGGATATCTCTCGACATACTTTAGATATATTTTTTTAAATATAGGTATGCTAGTAGCATCCGCAGCCGCAAGCCTAATTACAACTATATTATATTATTATGATTATATAATATAATATGATTATAAAAATTATTATGATATAGAATTATGATTATAATAACTTTAATTTTATCCCTAACCCTAACTCAATCTTTATTATTTTAACCCTAACCCTAACCCCAACCTTAATTCAAATTGTAACCCTAATTCTAACTCTAGAAACCCTAATTCTAACTTTAACACATCCTAATTTTAATCATAATTTCCAATCCTAATTATTTTCCTAATTGTAATACTAACCCTAACCCTAATCCAAACAGTAATTCAAATCATAATTATAATTGTAACCATAAGCCTAACCTTAATCCTAACACTAATACTAACATAACTCTAATTGTAACCCTAACGATAACCTAATTCTAACATAACTCTAATTGTAACCCTAACGATAACCTAATTCTATCCTAAATTTGAACTGTAACTCTAACCCCTACTCTAAAATTATATCCATAACCCTAATTTTGAACCTGGTCATAATTATATCCCTATCCCTAACCCTAATTGTAACTCTAACCTTAAGAATTTCTTTTGTTATAAATATTTTCCCTAATTGTAAACCTAATTCTAAACATAATCCTTAACCCTAACTATAATTCTATCTGAAATACTATTTCTTTTGTTATCCCTAACTCTAACCCTAATTCTAACCATAATTGTAACCAAACCCATAATAATATCCCTAAACCTAATTGTAAACCTGACCCTTTGGTTATATATACCTTGATTGTAACCCTAATTCTATCTGTAAACCTAAAACTAACCCTAACCCTAATTTTATCCCTAACCCTAATTCTAACCCTAACCCTAATTCTGACCCTAAGAATAACCCCAACCCTAATTCTCATTGTAATTGTCACTCATCTTTAAATTATAACCTAAATTCTAATTATAATTCTAACCCTAATCCAAACCCTATTTTTATCTGTAATTCAAACCCTAACCCTAATTATAACCCTAATCATACCCTAATCCTAACCCTAATTATAACCCTAACCATAATCTTAATACTAACCTTTACCCTAATTGAACTCTAACCCTAACCCTATCCGTAATTCTAATCATAACCCTAATTCTACCCTACCTATAACCTTAATTTTGAATCTAACAATAACCCTAATTCTAACCCTTACTTTAATATTAATTCTAACCCTAATTCTATCCTAAATTTGACCTATAATCCTAACCCTAATTGTATCACTAACCTTAAATTTAATATGCTTAACATTAATGCTAATTTAATTCTAACCCTAATCCTAACCCAAATTCTAAAGATATAACCATTTCCCTAAATGTAATTGTAACCCTAACCCTAATTGTATCCCTAATACCCTAATTGTATCCCTAATACTAACCGTAATTCTAATTCTAACCATAACCTTAATTCTAACCCTAAAGTGTAAAATAATTGAATTGCATAGTTAAATAAAAAATAAGGATGACCTCTTTACTTAAAGGTTGTTTTTGTTCACTACCCTCAGTATAGACCTCTGAGTAGCCTCTTTAAAAATAGTATGAAGTATGTAGCTTCAAGCCTTTATGAATCTATGATCATCCTCAAATAATTACTTTATGCACCTTCTTTTGATCTTTAGAATAATATTACATTTTGAATACCCTAATTCTAACCCTTCTCCTAACCTAAACCCTATTTGTAGACCCTATTCCTAAATGTAATTGTAACCCTAACCCTAATTGTATCCCTAACTTACATAATTTGGCTATAAGTTATTCTATCTAAATTATTTATACCTTAAGTGAGGAAGTTATTTTATCTCTTTTCAATAGTTAGAAGTAGGTAAAGTATTAGATGCTTAGTTATATAATGAAACTGCTACCTCTAGTTTTACCTTTTTGAGGACTTGTTTTGTATTTCTCTACTCATAGTTTTATATCTTTGAAATTTTATTAAATTATGATAAGATTAATATCAACTAATGTACCAAGTAATCTTGTCTCATTAATACCAAGTAATTATGTCTACTTCCCTTTAAAATAAATATTATAATTATATGATTAGTTTATATTGGCAAACTTTTATATGTAGTATGATCTATATTTGCCTTTTAAAGGACTTTCTCATATTCTAGTTTTTATGAGCATTTATTAAAAATCTTAATCTAAACCTTTACACAAACTAATATACATTATTATTTAAAAATAAAACAATCATGTATTAAGCCTACATATAATTTAATTTAGAAATGGAAATATATAAAATTATAGTTTTATTTTTAAAAAGTAAGACATAATTTGAAAGATTAATATGAAATTTTAATACCAAAATTTAATAATTTAAAACCAAAAATTCCTTCATAAATTATTTATGTAAAGTACGCCAAATACAAAAGTTAAGAATAATAACCCTTCACACAAACTAAAACCTAATTCAAAATAGAGACAAAAACATCAAGCCTTCATGAACTCGGCAACAATCTTGGAAGAGTGAGCAACTACACGCTTTGCAAGGTCTTGAGGAAGACAAACCCTCACAGCTATCTGAATCTCTCTAATGTTGATGATATTCTTTTTGTTGTAGCGAGCAAATTTGGCTGCCTCTGTTGCAATTTTCTCAAAGATCTCGTTGATAAACTTGTCCATAATTACCATAGCTTTGCTTGAAATATTGATATCTGAGTGCACTTGCTTGAAAGTTTTAAACAAGTAGATCTTAAAGATCCGCTTATTCTTTTTATTTATTTTTTCTATAGATTTTTCAATCATGACCTCATTTTCCTCCACAATTGGCCTCTTTTCTGTCCTTTTTGCCATCTATAAGCACTACAAAAAATATCATAAAATTAGAAATTATATCTAAGTTAAGCTAAAAATAAAATTATAAACTCTAAACAAATTATCAACACATCATATAAAATATTTGCACCTTTAATTATTAATAACCCTTATAAAAAAATACATAGCCAATAATTTTTGAAGTAGCTTCTTTTTATTAGTACTTGTTAATTTTAAATCCTTATATTTAAATTTACAATATAAGTGCAAACCTATAACAAATAAATCTATTTAATTTTACCTTACTAAAATGACCCATGAAACCAAGAAATGAATTAGGTATTTTATAAGAATTTAAATAAAAATTAAATTAAATTTTAAATAATGTAATATATGCATTCTAATTTAAATAAATGTAATATGTGAAAGTAATTTTTTGAATAACCCTAAAATAGCATATAAATCCTATTGGTTTTCTATTATTTTCATTTGTTATTTTTTAGCTCATACTTCTTCAATTTTATTTTATTTTGATTTCTCTTTTAAATAATTACATTTACATTTAAATTAAAATATAAATACTAAATTTAAATTATATGACACATGCACACCCACCAATTAAGGAATTTGTTTTGTATAATTAGTAGGGATATGGTTGCTTAATAAAATGAATAAAGTAATTTTTATATAAAACTGATTGTTTTTCCTAATTTATTTAATAAAAATAAATAAAGTAATTCTTTTCCTATTTGTAAGGATATGATTACTTAATAAAATAAAAGAAAGTATTCTAATAACAACATAACCTATAGTTGTTTAAAATATAGCTTAAAACTTATACTATACAAAACCTCTACTAATAATCATATTTAATTTGATATATATTATATACACCATATATGTTTTACCTAACATTATTAATTTTTAATTTAACTAAGTGATGTTATAAACCATTTGACCATTAATTTAATTTTAAATTCACAATTATAAAACAAGTTTCTATTTTAAACATCATACAAGATTTTTCCTAAAATTCTAATTTAAATACTCCACATTAATTTAGTTTTAAGTGAGATAAAATAGGGTGAAGTGAAGCTCTAATTTTAGTAAATATTAAAACTTACCAAAATGATATAAAAAACATATAAAAACACTAGTTTAACACTACCTTGTTTTAATTTTCTCCATTATTTTTTTTTTTCAGGTGACTTAAATTTTGTTGGTGTGCATGGAGGGTTGCTCTCAAATTTCTTCTTCTTGGTCTGCATGGAGGGTTGCACAATAAGAGAATTTGGAATGGAGGTGTTTTACAAATTATTTTAACTATTTTATTGTTTAGTTGTACATCTGTCATTTTTATTGCAGTTGCAGGATTCATGGGTAAGATGATATGCATGTAGGTGCTAAGAGGAAGGAAAATGAGATATTTAGCAAGATTTTAAAAATTGCAAAAAAATCTGAGATCTAGAAACCTCAATTTTCTTAGTGGGGTTTACACATAATCTAGTTTTAATTATTTTAGGTGTATCATTTTTTTTTAAATCTACATAGTATAATATACCAAGTAATATGATATGATGTCAGAAGATCTATGTATTAAAATTGAACAAAATATATTTATTCTATATGTTGGTAGAATAAGGAAGCACATGGTTAAAACAGATTTAATAAGTAGGGATTATATAAGTATATATTAATTTGTAGCAATCCCAAATTGGTATTATTATATAATATAATAATAAAAATATTAAAAATAAGGAAACACATATATCTATAAATTATTATTTAGGATTACAAATTATATATTTTAGATGTAAGTTAGATTTTTTATATATATATCCAAAAAAATTGTAGAAATGATGTATACATAGTTAAAGAATATAATTATTTTTACTGTATGCTATCATTTTAAGAAAAATATAATACTCTTTATAGAAAAACAAAAGTATTGATTTTTAAAACTATTTTTATTATATGTTGTGCTTTTTTATTATTTAAAAAATTAGAATACTTTTATAAAAAATTAAAGTATTGATTTTTTAAACTATTTTTACTCATGTTGTATTTTTAAAAAATAGAATGTAGAGTAAAGTCCATTGTAATTGTTATTTTGACACTTTAAAATAACATCATAATATTATAATATTATATAATATGATATAATATTATAATATTATAATATTATATAATATTAAAATATTATATTATAATATAATATGATATATTATTCTACTGTGCTTGTAATAAAGTTGCAATATTTATCATATCTCAATGTCATTATAATAAGATACTATAAACATTTTAGTGAAAAGAAATTATACTAAAATGAAATACCTTTTGAAAAAAAAAATTCTTGCAGGTCTTTGATGATTTTTGCAATGCTATTCTATTCACGCCTTCATCTCTCTTCAATGCTACCAATCTCTTCAATGCTACCAAGTGGTGTGATATTTGTGAGAAGATGGTGTCCAGTTGGTAACCTACAGGGTCTCCAGATTCAACCTCATAAGGTAAAGAAAAAGAGAAGAGTTACAACACAACAGATTTACATATGTGAAGCAAAAATATCAACAAAATTCAAAACTTTAATGGGGGCTAACCTTTGATTCTTGGAAAGCACACTCCCTTTCACCTCACCTCAAATCCTACAATTTTTTAGCTCACCTCAAATCTTGCAATTTGATATTAAAATAACTTAAGGAGCAATATAAATAGAGATGAATGTAGCTTTCTATTCAACTTCCATTGGCATATTATTTATTTAAGAAGATATTCTTCTCATTGCCATCTGTCAACTCTGCTGAAACCTAAAATTAGTCTCTCAATGTGCCCCACTCTTATGCCCCACTATGCACCTTAATGCATGTTCACTGAAGCAGGCAGAGAGGAAAGCCATGTCCACACTATTATTATTTGTTACTCCATTAGTCTCTCAATGTGCCCCACTCTTATGCCCCACTATGCACCTTAATGCATGTTCACTGAAGCAGGCAGAGAGGTTCATTTATAAATGCAAGTGTAACTGCAAGAAAGCCATGTCCGCACTATTATTATTTATTACTCCATTTAAACGTTGCTTTGCAGTTTTGACAACAAAGGATATTAAAGTTTATTATCATTCCAAGAGAGGGGCGGCGGGGTTTAGCTTATTCTTGTCCATAAAATATAAAATATTTGATGTTAGTGGATATGCTATTAGTGTCCATCCTCTTCTTGTCCATCCCATCCATTTGAAAGGAATCTTATTTCCTATTTTTAATTTTGTTTACATAGAAATTAGAGAATCTTTCAGCTCTTGTTGTTCTCCACCCTGCTGTGACTGTAGGAATGCCTCTTGGCATAAATATACACTTTTATAAAATATGATAGCAAATGAAGGATTGTAGAAATTTTATTCTAGTATTCTTCACATATTTGAATTAGTTGTGATTGTTTTAAATTTGATAGAATTTATTTCTAATTCATCTAAATGTTAGAAGGATCTTTTATAACTATTATTATTTTAGTTTAATTATATATATGTAGTTATTGTTGTTTGAATCCATTATTATCTCCTCTCAAATTACCCTACAAAGACCTTGACTTTGTTGAAATTTACAATAGGCTTGCTTAGCTATTCTAAGAGCATTTGGGGGAGACTTCAGCTACAATGCAGCCCTTGTTATATATGTTTTTGGACAAAAATAAAAATTTATACGAAGATTGTCAATAATTATGTATAATTTTTCCTTAAGAACGTGATTCTTTTTCATCCCAAGATAGACTGTTCCATTCAAGTGAGACAATGGTGTAGCACCATGATGAAGGGGATGACAAGGTAGGATGATTATAGATGACTAAAAAGGGAAATTAAATTTTCTAGATTATGAAATTGAAAAAAGAAACCTATGAAGATAGAAGAGAAACGATAATATGAGAATTGAGGATTTACATTCATAAAGCAATAAAGGGAGAGAAATTTATTGATAGGAGTAGGATATAGAAGAAAAATAAGAGAAATTTATTGATAAGAGTAGAATATAGAAGAAAAATAAGATTATGAAAAATAATTGTGAATAGGTTTTAAGAAGATACACAAGGGAAAGGTGCTTGTAAATAGGAAAATGGATAAGATATAAGAAGGTAAAAATAAATGCAAGAGATCTTAATAGGAAGTATAAAGATTCCAAGGGGATGTGAATGAATGGTGAATACAAGAAACGATATGGAACGGGGAAGGAAGTATGTAGAATATGTAATGATAGTATTTGTGACACAAACAATACTTTGTGAATGAATGAGATGTGAGGCTTCCCCAATATAAAGGAAAATAGTAAATAAAGTTCTCAATTAATCTTCATTTCAAGGAGTTTCAAGGAGTTTCAATGAATGAGATGTGAGGCTTCCCCAAAATAAAAGAAAATAGTAAATAAAGTTCTTAATTAATCTTCATTTCAAGGAGTTTCAATTATAAAATCTTGAAATGGAGGGAACATCCCTAAATCTATTGTAGAACATGGTAGAAGAAAACAAATGTGGAGGAATGTATTCAATAAAAGAACTAAGTGATAGAGCAAAAGATAATGTCACAAGGATATAAGCAGAAAACTTGGAGATAATACATGAAAAACCACCACAAGGAAACACAGACTCAAATAACATCCCTCCAAAATCCTTCGGCTACTAGTTTCATATGATGGATTCATGGATTAAAAAAAATCCAATCACATGCAAAAGGAAATGGGAGTATGAACAATTGAAGGATGCAATAAACTGTTATGCAAATTGGAAGGATCTTTGACTAAAAGAACTCTATAATTTTATTACAATTTGAAGGATGATAATTAGACACTAGCCAATGCGACTCAAGTTGAAAGAGGAATTTTAGAAGAATAAGTATGAAATATAAGAAATTCAATACTTGATGGAAATAATGTAAAGGACAAGAGAATCTATTCTTGAATATACCAAACTATTTTCAAAAGTTATGAATTGTATGAATTTTGTTTTTGGGCAAGTGCAAGAAGATGAGTACACTTTTTGGCCAAAAAGTGGAAATGTTTTCCTGTTTTTTAAATTTTGTCATACGTGGAGTTAAAATTTGAAGCACTTGCACATAAAATATTAAGATGATGTAAAAATAAGAAATGTAAGATTTTGTTTCTAATTTTCAAATATCTATTTTTTTCTAATACCTAAATGAATAAAGTTGGCTTTTTATAGAATGTACAAAAAGTGGCTTTTTAAAAGTCCTTTGTTTTTTGCCAAAGCATGCATGTGTACAGCCAACATAATTTGACCTAAATGAAGGTATTTTTCTAATTCTTTTTGTGGAAAGATGCATAGGATGTTGAATTTTAGTTAGGATATTTTTTTGTAATTTTTTGATAAATATTATTTCTTATTAATTTTTAATGGCCCTAATTAGTGTTTTTTAAACCCTTCATGTACAACCAACATAATTTGAGCTAAACTAATCAATTCACTAAAAAGAAATTCATCGTGTAGAGAATGATGTCTAGATTGGTCAAACATAATTTTTTTCAAGAAACTTAGGTTATTTCAAGTTTATGAGTCTCTTTGTTTAAAAAATAATTAATAAATAGAAAATTATGTCTAATAGTATAAATATATATATCTATATGAAAACTAGACTTTCTGATCTACAATGGGTTTTAATCTCGTTAAAAGATTCTGAAAAAAAAAGTCGTCATCCATAGTGGTGAGACTAGTTTTTTCTCTTGTTTTCATGGTCTCCTAGTTGCAGGTCCAAACCTAAGGCTTGGGTTTCCAAGCCTAAAACCAATGCAAATTGGCAGGTTTGCAATTTCAAAATTGTAGAAACGAGTGCCCGTTCTAAAATAACTGGTACTCATTTCTAAAAAATTAAAAAAATTAGCCATAGGCATCTTTCAAAAAATATATACTTTTTGAAAACGGGTACCTATTTTGCTTCGGGTGCCTGATCCTAAACGGGAGCCCATTTCTTAACGGGCACCCGTTTAGGTTGGGGCTCCCGTTCCTAAACAGGCACCTGTTATTTTCAAAATGGGTATGCATTCCAAGCAGCATTTTCCATCTGTGGAAGACTTCCGTGAAATCTATACTCATCTGCTTGCACTTACCCTTTTTATGAAGAGAAAAAATTTGTGTGGTTTGTAGAAGACTTGCAAACATGAAATAGATTTGCTAAATCCAAGACACATGATTCCAAAATTTTAAAAAAAAATTAAAAACATATATTGATGTGATTTGAGTAGAATATAAGAGTGAGGGAATATCCTAAAATGGTTGCATATAAATTTTATTAGATTCAATACTAAAAAGTATGGATGAGATGTAAGACAATAAAAAATAAGAATGGTAGCATGTACTCTAGAGTATGAGTAGGTACAGGGCATTATTGTAATGAGCTTCAAAGATGGGGTAAGTTTAGGCAACCAACTATACAAGCAATACCAATTGACTAAAAAGATTTTACTATGATATCTTCAAGTTTTGGGTGATGTCCCTTTGGGGAAGGGTATGCTTGATAGACATGAGAAACTTATTACAAATTTTATAGATGAACTACATATGATCTAAAATATTGTCGAGAACTACAAGAATTTAAAGCTGATGTCATTAGGAATGTATCTAAAATACAAAGTCAACATAGCAAGCCCTAACTACACAACAGGCAAATTAACTTGCACATTGTGACAACAAGAACCTCAAAAAAATAAAAAAAATAACAAGATGATTAACAAAATCAACATGACAAGGAGGATGAAATCAACAACAAAAGGGTGGATGGAACAAAGAGGACAAAGTCCTAAATAAATGAGAGTTCCTATGATGTGTTATGTGTGCAAGAAAACAAAACACATCATTTGCGACTACCTTGTGAACCTAAGAATGGAAATGTATTTAATTTTGTAGAGTTTCTAGTCAACCTAATAAATTGTGTTCTATATGAAGTAAAGAGAAGATAAAGAGGTTAGAATATTGAATATGTAATAAAAAAAATTGAAACCTCTAAAACACATTATTTATCAAATTGTAAGAACACTAAAAAATGTCAATGCAATAATTTACTTGCAGAGAATAAATCGAGATTTGGAAACATTGGAATCCTTTGCTATAAAATTAAAAAGTACAACCAAGTATCCTAATTGAAGGAATAAAATATTTAATTAAGTAGTGGAATTTCTTGCGTCACTCAAGCTACAAAAATAAAAGATTAAGTGTATGCAAAATTGATCTTGAGATAAGCATACATGATGGATTCATGCAAGATCTGCAAAATTTATCATAGTTGATCACTATGTTTAAGAAGCACAAGATGTTGTAGAGCTTGATTAATTTATTGTAGTTGTTGATAGAGAAGATGGAAAGTAGAAGAGAATATTAGGTCAAAGATGCCTTTGTGGTTATGTATTCTATTTTGGGACTCATTGATTGAGCCTATGTGATGTCCATGTAAAGTCACTAATGTATTTACTATTCTTAGAACACTCTCTCCAAGTTGGGTGTGGGATTTCTACAACATACCATGGTTTTGGTACTCATTATTTTAGTGAAATCAATTATGGTTTTGGCCTCTCCTTGCTTGTATATTGGAGGTATGAGATAGTGGATTTAGATCATTGTTTTATAGGTACACAAGTATTATTGAAATGTTGTTAGAGTTTAGAGTGGTAGTGTGTTGATATTGTATCATGCTCATTGAAGATTAATACATACTTGTCCTCTTTCTCTAGTGGAGTTTTTCTCTGAAAGGATTTCTCCACGTAAATTTTGTGTTCATAGAGTTTATTGATTTTTTAATTATTTGTTGATTTATGGATCTACGCATAATCTTTATGGTAATCTTGTAAAAGGGACAAATTTTAGATTTGCATACACTTTGTAGAATATTTCATTGCAATAGTTTCACCTCATTTCTCAACATTTGGTATCATAGCTACCGGTTCTATATAGAGGGGGGCACCTTTTCGTTAAGTGTTCAAGGTTTTTTGGCTACAACGAGAGCTTTTGTATTGTGTGGTTTTACATATTTATGTAGATATTGAAAACCATGGCCTCTACTTCTCATGTGGATATTGAGAAACTCAATTATACAAGATATGAGATGTGAAGTCTTAAGATGGAAGATCTTCTTGAAGAAAGAGATTAGAAGGTGCCAATTACAAATGAAACAAAGCCATCAAAAATATCTGATTAAGATTGGTTGAAGTTGGACAAGAAAGCACGAGGAACCATTCGATTGTGTCTTGCAGATACTATCATCTTGAATATCTTTAAGGAGACCACTACATATGAGTTATGGAAGATGAGAGATGATATTTACCAAACCAAAAGTCTAACAAATAAATTGTATCTAGAAAAATTGTTATATTATTTAAAAAATGAAAGATGGTGATTCAACTACAAATCGTTTAAATGATTTTAATTTGATTTTGAGTCAACTTGTCTTAGTAGATGTTAAGTTAGAAGAGGAAGATAAATACATCTTAATACTTTTCTCTTTATCCAAATCTTGGGAGAATTTGATTGTTGCCATTAGTGGTGGTGGTACAGAGACCAAATTGGATAGTCTCATTGCTACTTTACTTTCAGAGGAGATGAGAAGAAAATACATGAATTATGCTTTGAAGGAAAAAAGAAGGTTTAAGGGAATTAAAAAGAAGGATAGATATAAATCAAAAGGATAGTCAAAAACCCCAATGAATAGCAAAGTGAAGTGTTGGAATTGTGGGAAGAGAGGGCATGTGAATAAGGAATGCAAAAACAACAAGAAACCTTTCAATTCCTCTACATATAAATCTTTTGATGACAGTGATAATGTTGCTTTATTTTAATTTTTGTTAACAATATTAGTGATGATGCTTGGCTCATTGATTCACAATGCTCCTACCATGTGACTCCCAACAATGAGTGGTTTTCAACATATATAACTTATGATGGAGGAGAGGTTTTCCTTGGTGATAATAGTACTAAGTGAATAGTTGGTAAAGGAAAGGTGCAGTTGTGTTTTAGTGATGGAAGAGTTAAAACTATTGATAATGTTTTGCATATTCCAATACTTGCAAGAAATTTACTTTTTGTATCCAAGTTGAATGATTATGGTTTGCATGTGACATTTGCAAGTGTGGTTGTAGGTTGGTGAGAGGAAACTTGGTGGTAGCTAAAGATCTCAGATTGGGACCTTGTTTAGGATGAATGCCTCCACATTTTGTAACTCTACCAATGTAACTAGCAAAATTGAAAATGCATGTATGATGTGGCACCAATTTTTGGGTCACACAAGTGAAAAAGGTCTTAGGACCATTATTAATAAAAAAAAATTGATTGATCATTGTTTTTCTATTTATTTAGTTGGTAAAAATTATTTATGTGAGCAGTGTGTGTTTGGTAAACATAATATAGATCATCATTTCCTATCGGAAGTTAAACGGCAAAGAGATTATTGGAAATCATTCATTCAGATGTATTCGGTATAATGGATGTGGGTTATGTGGGAAATTTTCATTAGTATATATCCCATTCATTGATGATGCTTCTAGATACACCTAGATTTATTTTATGTGTACTAAATCTAATGTTTTCACTAAGTTTAAGGAATTTAAGGCCATAGTTGTAAAGAAAACAAATTATATAATAAAGGTGTTGAGATCTAACAATGGTGGTGAATATTGCTCTAGGGAATTTGATGAGTTTTGTAAGCATGCAAGTATTGTTTACAAGAAGACTACACCTTACAAACCCCAAAAAATGGGGTTGCAAAAAGAATGAATTGAACCTTAATGGAAAGGGCTAGAAGTATGTTGAGTGGTACATAGTTGGATCAATGCTTTTGGGCAAAGCTTGTAAGTACTACTTGTTATTTGATTAATAGATCTTATTGTTTGGCTCTTGTTGACAAAACTCCTTATAAAGTGTGGACAAGTAAGAAGCCTTGAGTTTCACATTTAAGGATATTTAGTTGTGAGGTTTATGTTCATATGCCTCAAGAAAAGTGATCTAAACTGTTATGGAACTTTTTCCCCGTGAAAAATACATTACAATAAAATAATGTAAAATTAATTAACAAACATTATTGTTGTGAAAGGGTGTGGATTTTGTAACCAACCTTTGGAATATTATATAAACCGTAAATTAGTGGAAACGAGAAAACAATGGAAAAGAGAAAGGAAATGGAATACAAAATTTGGAAGGCACACAAGAGTGAAGGTTTTTGGTTCTGGCTGGCATTTAAACATTTGGAGAAGGGGCACACAGCGTGTGTCCAACTCAGGGTACAGCGTACACCCGGGAGTGTCCTGGCTAGGGCTGTGTTTATGTCGTAAAGACAGGTTGGTTCTGTGCAAGAACCGGTTCCTTCGAGGGTGCTTGTGCCAGTAAAGTCAGGGCCAAGTAACCCTATCTCTGTGTGCGAGATAGCTACTTCGAGAAACTATTAAAGATATGAATCATTATTTAATAATTCTCTGTGTTATTTTACCGTCTATTTTGATATTCACATTATTATTCAAATGTTGAATTATTGATATTGCTTTCATTTATTAAAGTTCCAATTAATATAATCTTTTGTTAATTAAATTAATTGCAGCATTTATTTCATTTTTAACATAGTTAATATAGTTTATTTATAGTTTAGAAAATAGTTAGGTTACATTAGGTATTAGAGCTTTGAGGTTCATGTAGGATAAAATAAAATATTAGAGAACATTGAAGAAAAACTAAGCTTTGTACAAAGGTTCATCACAAGAAACCATGGATTTAATCACAAATCTAAAATTGGAAAAATAAGGTTCAAACAAGAGAGTTTAACACAACTTAAATATATATACATGCCCTAGCCCTGAGCTAAGACATTTTTTTCAATTGTTGCGTTCTTAATAAAACTTTGAAACATAAGTTAGAAAGAAAATGACTTTGATAGCAATTAATTAATGTGTCCATTTTATACTTGATGTAATTCCCTTATAAGACCCTCTGTATATTTAGATAGAACAACTAGTCTACATAAATCATGGATTCTAACCTAGAAGGTTACTTACAAAACCTCATAAAGGATTAATCATTTTTTGTTAGTTTGTCAACTAGTTTTAGAAGTACAAGTTTGACAAGTTATTGAATTAATAAATAAATAATGGCATACAACATGATGCCTACTTGTTGCATGTGTACTATGTGGAATTGATTAATCAAGGTTGAATTAGGTAGTGCTACTATACTTATTGTTAAATAAAAAAATAAACTAACATCCAAATTTGTTCCCTGAGTTCAATCTAAGCTACATTGAGGGCCCATAACCCACATGTTTCAACATTATTTTTACTTCTTACCCTTGGGACAATATCATTGGAATACAACAAAGGTTTTATAGGATTTGACACTAATAGCTTCTCTTAGGATACAACATGGGGACATGTCTGATTTTATAGTGGGAGAGACAACCTCTAATTTATTTATTTTTGATATGGAAGTTCAATGAGAATGATATTAGTATTAACCTATTATATACAAATTTAAGAATAGTTTGTTTGTTGTTGTTCTATTTTTACTTAGGATGCTTTAATTGAATTCTATGTGCCATCTTTGTTTTATAGTACTTTGTTATTGGACTTGATCAACCCAATAATCTTGTACATGTTTTGTATCAGACTGAGACCTAGGTCAGGTATTATAAACACCCTGTTGACAGTAACAAATCAATTTACATTTGAATCCTTGTTAGATTTAGACTTGTCTCAAAACTTTATATGAGTGACTAAACATTGATGTATTTTTTGTATTTGATATATGAAAAGAGGATATTCATGTAGTCTGGAATGCATGAATATCATCTTTGAATGTATTTTGAGTATACAGTACTCAGTGATGACTGACTATATAGTATAGGATATGCATGTCATTCACTAGGTAAGTGCTATGCACGATTACAAGATAATACTTTTGTGTATTAAAGTGCCACCTAAAAGATCAAAATATTCACATTAAAGATGAGGTTACACATGAATGAAAAAATGAAAAGATTATTTGATAAGAGATTTAGTGTACTCTCTTGTATTAGCTTCTCAAGTATAAATTCATGATCTATTTGAAACTATACTTATGGTTGTAATCATGTATTTCTATGGGATCTAATTTTGGTTTTAGTTAAAATAAAAGAGTTATTAAAAGATCTAGAATATTGAGAAATAAGGTTATAAATGAAGTAAAAAATTAAGTGGAGTCATTGTGATAAGGATAGTGCTACTTGGGAAAATGTTGATTTTGTTAAGGATCAATATCCACATTTGTTTAAATAAAGTTATATTTGTATGTGTGATACAGAAAATCATCAAGCTACTAAGGGCAATAGCTAAATTACAGGGGGAGAATTGTTACGAAACTTTTTCCCTGTGTAAAATACATTGCAATAAAATAATGTAAAATTAATTAACAAACATTATTGTTGTGAAAGGGTGTGGATTTTGTAACCACCCTTTGGAATATTATATAAACCCGTAAATTAGTGGAAATGGGAAAACAACGGAAAAGAGAAAGGAAAAAGAAAACAAAATTTGGAAGGCACACAAGAGTGAAGGTTTTTGGTTCTACTTGGCATTTAAACATTTGGAGAAGGGGCACATAGTCTGTGTCAAACTCAAGGTATAGTGTACACCCAGGAGTGTCCTGGCCAGGGTTGTGTTTATGTTGTAAAGATAGATTGGTTCTGTGCAAGAACTGGTTCCTCCGGGGGTGTTTGTGCTGGTAAAGTCAGGGCCAAGTAACCCTATCTTTGTGTGTGGGATAGCTGCTTCAAGAAACTATTAAAGATATGTATCATTATTTAATAATTCTCTATGTTATTTTACCATCTATTTTGATATTCACATTATTCTACAAATGTTGAATTATTGATACTGCTTGCATTTATTAAAGTTCCAATTAATATAGTCTTTTGTTAATTAAATTAATTGCAGCACTTATTTCATTTTTAACATAGTTAATATAGTCTTTTAATATAGTTTATAAAATAGTTAGGTTACATAAACTAGATCCAGAAGCTCAAAAATGCATTTTCATAGGCTATGGTTAGAATGTTAAAGGTTGTAAGCTTTGGAATCTTCTAACCCAAAAAAAATTATTCTAGATATGTGACTTTCAAGGAGTTTAGAGCTTATTCAAGTATTAAAAACTAAAAGAAAAATAGGACAAATATAGCGCATTTTGAGACTAAGGTCAAGAAGCACAAAGATGCATGTGTGAAAGAACAAATAGATGGATTAAAGCATGGAGAGGAAGAAGAGGGTTCAAATAAGAGTTTAGATGAGGATGTGCAAGATGAGAATATAAAAGAATAGGTAGAGCCCCTTACTCCTACCTTGAGAATGTCCATGAGACAAAAATCTAGTTGGCAAGGAGGCTCTCTCTTCAAAGGATAATGAGTCATGGATGCAAGCCATGCAGGAGGAGATGATGACCTTGGATAGTTGTGACACCTAGGATCATGTTAGTTTTCTCAAGGGAAGAAATCCCATTGATTACAAGTGGGTGTATAAAAAGAAAATTAGTGCAGATGGTCAGCTAGAGTGGTACAAAGGCTAGAATGGTGGCCAAGGGCTACTCCCAGAGAAAGGGAATCAATTTCAATGAAATTTTCTCTCCTATTGCTAAGTTAACTTCTATTAGATTCATATTATCTATTTTCATTGCTTATGATGTTGAGACTGAGCAAATGGATGATAAAACTACTTTCTTGCATGGGGATTTTGAGGAGAAGATTTTTATATAGCATCTTGATGGTTTTGATGTGAAGGCAAAGGAACATTTGGTTTGCAGGTTAAAATAATCAATGTATGGTCTCAAAAAGTCACCCAGGATGTGGTAACAAAAATTTGATGCTTTCGCATTGAGTTTGGGTTTTGTTAGGAGTGATGTTATGGGAGTTTTTCCCCAAAGTAAAAAGAATGTTATTTTTCCATGAAATAACCATTTAGAAATAAAAGGGAGAGAAAATAAAAAATATTATGATCCTTTGGTTAAAATGGGCATTAATAAAGAGTATTTATATAAACTCTTTTTAAAATGGGAGAAATAAATGTATTTATTTAAATAATTATTAAAAGGAAACCTTTGTGATTTAGGGTGTGATGGTTTGGAAACCACCCCTTAAAAGGTTATATAAAGCATTCATGTGAGACTTGGAATAGGCATGGAGATCACTCAAGGAAGAGGAAGGTGGTCTAGTGGGCTACAGGCAATGGAGAAGGGGCACAAGTGTGTCCAAATTGGGGTACAAAGTACCCTCAGGATTGTCCCAGTCAGGGCTTGTGTAAGCACTTGTGTTAAGTGTTTTCTCTGTTGAGCATGGCTCTGGAGCACTTGTGTTGAGCATTTGCTCTGTTAAGTACTTGTTGAGCATTTGTTCTATTGAACATGGCTCTAGAGCACTTGTGCTGAGCATGTCACGTTGTGTTCTAAATAATGATTGTTCCTCTTGGAGTGTTCCATAATAAGGGCCAAGAGCACTAAAATCTTCCTAGGGTAAGAATGACCCATCCAAGTACTCTGATTCAAATAAGTATTAAAACTATTAGTGTTTAAAAGATATTTGGAATAACATATATAATTTTGATGTCAATCTAGTTGAATTATGTGATTATGTTATCCAAATTGCTTTGTTAATTATTTACTTTAGAGTTCTTATTAAATTATCACATGTAATTTAAATTTGTTATTTGCATCTATTTTAATATTACTACATATTCTAAATTATCTTAACTCTAGTATTAACTATAATAAATCTATTGAATTTGTTGCAAATAATTAAATAAATATGGGAGAAAAGGAACATTACATTTTGGTATTAGAGCCAAACATTAGTTAGAACTAATGAAGCACAAAAGTTAGATTGATTAAATATTCACAAAAATAAATAAAACTTTGAAGGGAATATATGCATTCACACATAAAACACTTGCATAAAATTTTATAAATCTAACATTTTCTTATATATATATATATATATATATATATATATATATATATATATATATATATATACCAAATGGTATACCTCATTATATATTTGCATACACTCTATAATTCTCTTGTACATCAATTCATTCTTCCAATGAATGATTTTTGTGTTAGTTCCCACAAATCCTCAACAAAGATAATTAATAATACAAATTTGAATTACAAGTATAAATTTTTTTGTGTCTTCTCGTAGATTAATCTCCAGATGTTATTTGTTGTTATATATCAAGAAATGCTATTTTCCTTCAACAAGTCTTGTGTTCTCACCGTCTTTCTTATCAAAAAAAATTACCCACTCACAAAGAGAATTTACTAGTTAGCTATACATTTTCATTTGGAACATGCTAGCCTCAAGAAAATGCTTTCCATAATAGTTAAGGGAATTCTATCTTTTAGTATCGCTAAAAAAGTAAGGTAAGTTTTTTCATATCTTTTGTTCTCAAGGCAAAACTCCACCTTCATTAAAAAAAATTGATGTTGGCCTTCATGAAAACCATGGTTATTTTACGATATCCTATCGATTTGTATATCTTACATTACGCTATATTTTAGAATGCACATCTATTGTGCCTTAATACACTAACAACTGAAAATGCATACCCTAAAGATGTGTCTGGTCATAATAAGATGTCTCTTTGTTATCGTACTACATAGAGTTTTGTATCCAAAGCCTTGTCACAAAATTTCCTACAGTTGTTGATGGGTCCTCAGTTTTGTCAAATAAATCATTAATTTCTCCAACTATCTTCTATATTTCACATTGTGAAAATGAAAGATCAAAGCATTTTGGTATCGGACGTGCACATTGTGCTTCTACTGTGAGTTGCAAGTCTGATACTATTCCTTCCCTTGTCTAATTCTATTATCAATTACCATTACAATTCTCACATTCAATGTTTCTCTTTTACCACTGAAAATGGAATGAGGGATCATTCAAATACCTATTAAGTAGAGGGATAGAATTGATCACCCATGCACACACTACATTTATCTGTCGTTGGGAGCTAATGCCAAAAAATTAAAACAAATAATTGAGTGGGGAGCTTTATTGATTGGGCAGGCCCTTGGGATAGAAGGATGAGATTATATTGATTGCCCTGATATAGTTCCCTTGGTATAGGTGGATAACACATGGATCTATATGATGTGTAAAAGATGTGTATAGTTTTGGGAGGTGGTGTTTAGAGTGAAAAACTATTTAGGCATAGCAATAGAAGGGAATTTATGGTGGAATCGTATTCTGTTGGTATTGTGTATCACGCTACTCTTGTAATTGTATCACATTCAATTTCCCTTCATGATGAATTCTAAAAGTAAATATTATAGCTACCAGAGAATAATATTCACCTTCCCCAAGTATTCTTCCATAGCAGGCCAGACAAAGTTGACCAGGGTCACCTCCTTGTCAAGATTGTGGCTAGTGTTGACCTCAACAATATAACAATACTTAGATTATTCGCCGATTTCAACTTTGATGTTTGCCACTTTTATTTTCATCCACTCAGTATTGTAATAGCAAGGTAAGCATCGATGATGTCAACCATAAATGGAATATTATATCACATACACGGAGTGGTATCATATAAATGACTAAGTCAAAGTTATCATATAAATCTAAAGCTAAGTCCTACATCAGCTATTAATTTTTTTTAACAAAAATGACCAAGTTTGATAAAGTCTATAGAATTGAACGTCATTTTAACCATTTAAAATCAAATTTTAGAGTGCTTAAGTATGATAGAACAAACTAACTTTCCAAGGAGTAAAGCAACATTGTGGACTAGTTGGAAAAATAATAATAATTAAGGCTTGGTGTCACAATAATTATCCTAAGGCCATTTTTTTCACTGTACTTATGAAATTTGATCAGTTTATTGCAAAATTGGGATAATTATAGGGTTTCCTTTCCAACTTGTTTTTATCACTAGGATAATTTTAAATATAAGACCACTATAATGTAATTTTAAACTAGTAATAAATTTTATAAATACAATTTATACAACACCCATAATACAATATTTTTTTTGGGAAATTCTTCTAATAATTTAAAAATAGTAACATTTACCATATTCACTAAAATGAGATTACAAATATAATGGGAAGTTTATTTACATTAAAGATATATTATGTCTTGACTCTACATGAATTTCATTGTCATTTCATAGACTTTTCTTATCACCAAAATTAGTTATCACACCCTATGCAACCACCAACCCAATTATTCAATAAATAGGCAAGATAGAAATAGGAAACTGATAATAGTTTTCCAAAACTGTGTACCCAAGTGTCATTTCCAAGGTGGGAGCCCAATATTGACTCTTCACCTTCCCCAAGAGTCAGTTCAACTTCAAAGGCAATTCCCAACACTCTTTTCTTTTCTATCAAATCCAAAGACTCAAGGTGACCTTTTATTTTTCATGAGTTTGTCTTGTAGATTGTCTTCAAGAGAAACTCAAGTTATTTGCAATTACGTCGTTACACACAATAATTACCTATTAGAGTATTGATCTAACAAAGTGTGAAATTGACCTTAATTGGACCCATACAAATAGGTCATGGGATCATTTTTATCCTAAAATTGGTAAAATATTATGTTATTAGAATGCATTAGTTAAAATAGCACAATGTTTTACAAGATAAGGAACTAAAAAATTTCTCTTAGGCCCAGACATGGGGACATGTCAAACTTTTACAAGGGAAGAAACCACCTATAAAAAAATCAAAACCATTTTCTAGATTATAAATTTTTATTTTTTTTTCCATTACATACACAATCTAACAATATCAATTTCATTTCATGAGAAGATTCCCAAACATAACTATTATTTTCCACTTCATTTTTGAGTTTTCCTACATGGTCCTCAATGTGAGGGTATCATCATTGTTCTACTCAAATAACCATCAAAAAAATTAAGTGAACAATCTTCATCCTTGAATTAAATTAAAAGAAGGCAAGATTAGACCCAAGGTTTCTCTATGAAGTGCTCTATGAGTGGTAATAGTTTGTTGATATTTTTTCCTTAAGATGCCTTATGAAGTTCTATATGCCATCTTCATTTGTACTTTGTTGTTGGACTTCATCATCCTAATAACCGTGTACATATGTGAAATGATATGAATTCTATTTGCGAGTACTTATGTACTTGTTCCCATTTAATTATATTTTGCTATAGAAAAAGAGGATATTCATGTAGTCCAGAATGCATGACTATCATCTTAGAATGCATAGTTTATATGGTTTTATATCTCATAGTCATTGATATGGAGTTTGAATGGCTCCCACCCGCTGGTGAAGACTCTTTGCAACTACTACTCTCGCCCGTTCAAGAAGACCCTCTGCAACTACCGAAAGTCGTTCAAGATGTTGGTGTTGTCTATGGCGTCGGGTGGTGCCTCTCACCAATGCATCATGTCCTTTTTCCTAAGGTTGGTGGTGACACGCCTAGGTCTGGTCTGGGTGATTTCTCTCTTCCAAAGGCTCTGCGTATGGTTCTTAAACGTCGTTCTGGTGGGGTGAATGATGGATCTGTTAGGTCTTTCAAGGCCAAATCTGGTTTGCGGGTCATGGATGCACCTATTGCGCCTGTAGGGATGCTCTGCAATGATTTACTATGTTGAAATCGCTATGACTGCTTCATCTCCTCTCCCCCCATCCATTGTCTAAAGCTCACCATCTTGCCCTGTTCTCAAACCACCCCTATTGTGGTCTACAGGCAGGAAGTTCTGAAGAATGAAGATTTCTTTACTCGACGTGGTTTGATTGGAAGATTTAATAGGTTGTGGTCTTCTCTCCCGGCCCTGCACAAGTGGGTTTCAAAGTTTTGGAAGCCACTAACTGAGGATTACATCGAACAAATACCCTTGTATGAGGGGTTTTTCATTGTGAGTTTTCAGTCTTCTAAAGATAGGGAGGTCATGTTAGATGGTCATCTCTATATGTGGGGGGAACTAATGCAGGAGCATCCGGTTCCACGAGCAATCAGCATCAACCAAAAACATTTCATTTTTTAGTTTCAGTTTCAATTCAGTTTTGTTGTGCCTTTGCTTTGTTCTGTGTTGGTTTTGGTCTTCTACTTCAGAGGTTTTTAGAATAAAGATTGGCCAATCAAATAACATCATCACGTAGAAGAACTTATTGGGTATCTCCACTTCAAGTTTGGCGAAGTTTAGATGAAAAATGGCTAAGTTAGAACAAGTCGGCTAATTTTCTAGTTCACGAACTGTTCAATTTGTCGATCTAGTGGTTTGTCGATGGTTTGGTTTGTCGACAAGCAATGTCACCGACAAGCTTTGGGAAGGAAAGTTTAAATTTTGTAAAGTTCGTCGAGTGGATTATTCACCGATCCTTCAATTTGTCCATTGTACGGATCACCGATGGGGCGGATTTCATAACTTGAAAGTTTTGTTTTGTTGCTAAGTTTGATGAAAGTAAAAATCACTGATCAAAGAGGTTTTCTTTGTACCATCCAATTCAAGGGTTTCCAAAGTCGTTGATTCACCAATTGCATGATTTGAAGGATGAATTTCCAAAGTTTGAGGAATGGCTAGTTCGCCAATAGAAAGATTGAATGTTAGTTAAGTGTGATATCGGTATCTTTGATGGTTTGCGAACCCTTAGGTTCGTCGATAAACTATTTTACCGCTAAAGGCTTTAAAAATTGGAGTTCAAAGTTTTCTTAGGTCACCGATTGGGGATATGGCTGATGGAAGAAAAGTTTGGAGTGATGGTAAGTTTGTAGTTTTCAAAAGCTGCCAATACGTCGACAAAGAGTTCGTGAGAGGTAAGTTTTACCGATAAGATGACTTGAGGCATTGTATCGGCAAATTTTTTAGTTTGCAAACCAAATAAATCGTCGATAAAGCATGTGTCGGTGA
Organism: Cunninghamia lanceolata; assembly: GCA_027924645.1. Lineage (NCBI taxonomy): Eukaryota > Viridiplantae > Streptophyta > Pinopsida > Cupressales > Cupressaceae > Cunninghamia > Cunninghamia lanceolata. The sequence continues at coordinate 323,814 of BSBN01000286.1, read as the reverse complement.
AATCTTAAGTTGGCGACGTGTCACTTTTGCCAACCCCGTCTTCATACTAGTATGTCAGGGAATATTTAAGTTTCTGAACCTGAAAGAACGTTGATGGATAGATTTGTGGGGAAGGACTCCGTGGTTCGTGGAGAGGGTGTTTTGCTAATGGATTTTCATAAAGTTCAAGTATGTATAAAATTGTCAAAATATACATTGGAGGATGTTATACACCAACAATAGTATTGGAATCAAATACTTGTTTGGGGTGATGATTCAGTTTTATAGTTGTTCAAATCCTTGGTGACTGATGGGATTCAGTTATGAAACTGTCTACTTTTCAGTTTCTTTCCAGTCTGTTTATAAAGTGGAAACCATTGCATATTGTTGGGGTTCCTCTCTGAGCAGGGGTGAAACTATTGTAGATTGGGGTTCCTCAGATATGGTTGGGAGGATCTGTTTGAAACAAAGATGAAGCGTGGGACTTGACTAGTGGAAGGCGACCCCTATATTGCAGAGATTGTTGAGCGGCTTGAGATTGAGAAGACCGCATGAATGACTAAAGGTAATGACTTCTAGCAGAAGAATGGGGATGAGCTTTGGGAAGCGATTTTGTGCTATAAGCATATAACTGATTGAGCTGCTTAATGTTGATGCTTGGGAAGGTCGATGAGTTTGCAATTGCTAGAGTAGTAAATTCTTGATGTAATTAGTGATTTTGTTATTAATAAAAGGTAATTTCAAATTTGTGTATTGTTATATGAATTTGTGCTTCTATTGTGTTGTATTGGATGCATGACTGGGCAGTTTGGTAAGACCTGTTGGTCATGACTATGTCAGGAACACTCCCTCTTTCTCAAATTGTGGTTCCCATCCTTTAATCCTCTCACAAAACCATTAAATTACATCACTTATAGGTCAAATTGCCTAACCTTCTCCTACAATTCTGGGAAGACCCCTACTTTGAAAGTATTGGCAATGCTATTGATAAATTTCCAAAGGTGGATTCTACCACATCCAACATTGATCACTCTACATATGCCTGCCTTTTGGTTGGCATCGACACCTCCAAGGCTCTCCCTAGGGAGGTTGTCCTGATGGTAGAGGATCGACCATGGACTCAGTTGTTGGATTACGAGGGCATTCCTTTTCATTGCAGGTGTTGCTTCGCTAGGGGCCATCTTGCCTCTAAATGTCCTCATGCTCATCACAAATTTGGTGGTTTAGCTATGTGGTGGCAAAACGCCCTCACCAAACATTTGACTATGGACTCTAGAGATGTTTCCCCTTCGAGTCTTTGCTACAAATGATGTGGTCCTGATGGATCCTGTGATGGCTCCTCTTGTATCTAGCACAACGTCGATCTTATCCCCAGATACTGCTAGGGATCCTTCTTCAAAGCTAGCTCATTTTGATTCTTCATTTGCTCCCCCTACCCCCTCTGTGGTCCAAGGTGGGGTTCTGATTATTCCCCATACTCCCTCTTCAATGTGGCCCCAAGTCTCTTTTGCTTTCCATTCTTCACCATCATTGGGGGTGTCTCGTGTGTTGTCGTCTACTGAGGAGCCCCTTTCCCCTCGATCTGATGATTTTGATGATGACATGTCTTGGACAGTCATGCATAGAAGGAAGAAAGGCCTTCCTAAATATGTTTCTGACTCCCAGCCCTGGGCTTTGAGTGTTTAGTTCTCTAGATTGAGATCAAGAGTCGTGTAGCTCGTTGGCCTCTGGGGGTTGCATGCAACAGTTATCATCCTCCAACCTTTTCATGTTGTGGTTATCTTGGTGGCTTATACTTCATTTTTGTTTTGCCTCTGACCTTTATGGTAATGGGTGTTGTTATGGGTCCATTTGTCATGGATCTCATTCCTCTAGCCTCTTGGTTGTTTGCTTGTATAAGGGTTCAAGCCCTTTCAAAACCCATTTTTATCTATATCAAAAACAATCAATGGCTACATAGTATGAAATATGTGTGTCATTCACTAGGTGAGTGCTATGTAATCACATGATAATACTAATGTAAATTTAATGTTGAATTTTGCATAAAAGGTTGAAACATCTATATTAAAGATAAGGGGTTACACATATGCACACTGATAAAATTGAAAGATAGGAAATTAAACATAGGAAATGAGCAAAATCATAAAACTCAATTGTAAATTCATGATATGTTGTAGATTCAACTTGAGCTACTAAGGGGAAGAAATGTTATGGGACGTTTTCCCCAAAGTAAAAAGAACATTATTTTTCCATGAAATAACCATTTAGAATTAAAAGGGAGATAGAAAAATAAAGAATATTATGCTCCTTTGGTTAAAATGAGCATTAATAAAGAGTATTTATATAACCACTTTTTAAAAGGGGGGGAATAAATGTATTTATTTAAATAAATATTAAAAGGCAACCTTTGTGAAAGGGTGATGGTTTGAAAACCACCCCTTAGAAGGTTATATAAAGCATTCATGTGAGACTTGGAATAGGCATGGAGATCACTCAAGGAAGAAGGTGGTCTGGTGAGCTATGGACATTGGAGAAGAGGCACAGAGTGTGTCCAACTCGAGGTATAGATTACACTCAAGATTGTCCTAGCTAGAGCTTGTGTAAGCACTTGTGTTGAGTGTTTTCCTTGTTAAGCGTGGCTCTAGAGTACTTGTGTTGAGTATTTGCTCTGTTAAGCACTTGTGTTGAGCATGACTTTGGAGCACTTGTGTTGATCATGTCACATTGTGTTCTGAATAACAGTTGTTCCTCCTAGAGTGTTCCATAGCTATAAGGGCCAAGACCATTGAAATCTCCCTAGAGTGAGAGTGGTCGATCCAAGTACTTTGATTCATATAAGTATTGAAACTATTGATGTTTAAAAGATCTTTAGAATAATATATAATTTTGATGTTTATCTGGTTAAATTATGTGATTATGTTATCCAAATCATTTTGTTAATTATTTATTTTAGATTTTTTATTAAATTATCACATAATTTAAATTTGTTATTCACGTTTATTTTAATATCACTACATATTCTAGACTATCTTAACTCTAGTATTAACTATAATAAATCCATTGCAAATAATTAAATAACTATGGTAGAAAAGGAGCATTACAAATGAAGAAGATCATTGTGTTTATGTTAAAATTATTGATGATAGATTCTAATCATTGTCTTGTATATGGATGATATGTTGTTTATGGGTAATAGTATGAAGGAGCTCAAAACTCAATTTTCTAACACATTTGATATGGACTTAGGGGCTACAAAATATATTCTTGGGATGGAAATTAGAAGGGATTGGGTACACATAAAGCTTTGGTTAAGTTAGAGTATGTTGCTACCATTTTGTAGTGTTTTAGTATGCATGATTATAAACCAATGAGTATTTCATTTCCTATTGGTACTAAGCATACTTTAGATATGTGTCCTAAATCAAATGATGATTTTAAGGATATGTCTAATGTGTCTTATGCTAGTGTTGTCAGTATCCTTATGTATGCAATGGTTTGTGCAAGACCAAATATTGCCTAAGTAGTGGGAGTTTTGAGCAAGCTTATGTCTAACTATGGTAAGGAGCATTGGACTTATGTTAAGAGGGTTTTAAGATCTTTGTGTGGGACTTCTAATTATTGTTTGTGTTATCATGGTATTGATGATGTGGATAAGTCATTAGACATACAAGGCTTTGTAGATGCAAATTGGGTGGGTGACTTAGATAGTCACAGGTCCACTAGTGGATATGTGTTTTCTTTGTTTGGTAGTGCAGTGAGTTGGATGAATAAAAGGCAACCCATGGTTGCTTTGTCCACTATCGAATTAGAGTATATGGATACTACCCATGCATCTAAGGAAACAGTTTGGTTACAAAGACTTTGTACAAGTATTAGTTTTGATTATAGGGTTGTTAAAATTAGTTATGACAGTCAGAGTGTTATTTATTTGGCCAAGAATCCCATGCATCATGCTCATACTAAGCATGTTGATGTTCAATATCACTTTGTGTGAGAGATGGTAGAGAATGGTAAGGTCTTGTTACATAAGGTTGACACTTTGGTGATGTTGTAAATTCCCTCACGAAGCCAATGACCACAAATAAGTTCTCTTGGTGCAGAAAGGCCATTGACCTTGATTCGTATGTTTAATTTCATTTATATTTCATATGAATGTATTTGCAATGTATAACGTCAAGAGGGGGATAATGTTAGGATTAGGTTCCACATACCTTGCAATCCTATATATATTTTTTGTGTCTCCAACACTCTTGGAAAGTGTACTTAATGTAATTGGAGAAAATAATTTGTAATTTAGATTCCCTAGATTCTTGGCATTAGTTGCCATATGCATTCATGAAGAAGGTGGAGCACTACGGTGACAATTTTGTTTAATTTGGAATCATTTAAGGCACTTTCCCTTTTCTAGGCGCTAGAGGAAGAAGTGGAGAATATTGTTATGGTGGACCCCAAAATGGAGTGCTACACTTCAGGATGTGAGTCATTGAGAAGTTATTGGTAAAAGATACCTTTGTGGTAACATATTCTATTTGGGGACTCATTGATTAAGTCCATGTGATGTCATTGATGTATTTACTATTCTCGAAAGATGCTTTGCAAGTTGGGTGTGGAATTTTTGCAGCATACCATGGTTTTGGTACTCATTGTTTTGGTAAAACCAATTGTGGTTTTGGCCTCTCTCCTTGCCTATATATTGGAGGTATGAGATATTGGATTTAGATCACAAGTGTTGTCCGAGTGCAGAGGATAGTGTATCGATATTGTATCATGTTCATTGAAGATTAATACACGCTTGTCCTTTATCTCTTGGTGGAGTTTTCCCCTAAAAGGCTTTCTCCACATAAATCATGCATTCACATGGTTTGTTTTTTATAATGGTAAGCAACTAACAAGGGGTTGAACCCTTTACAAACAAGAGCCCCCAAAGCTGGGCAAAACAGGCCAAAGTAGGCCACACAGCACAGAAATAGAACAAAAATAGCAAACAAACAATTGTCAAACTACAGATAAAGGATCTAAACAACCCCAGATCCAAAGGGTACAAACATTGACTCCCTTAACCCTAGCTCGCAAAGTAGCGACAAATTTGGGGAATCCCTTTTTCTTTCTTTGCACAATCGACCAAGAAGACTGAGTCAAAGTCCACACAGCGAGGCAATGAGGGGATCCTGAATAACCACCTTAGGCAAGTAGCCACCAAACGCTGAGAGAGAAGTCGGCAACGCAACAGATGAATCAAGGGCAGCTAAAGGACCAACAAAGATGATCAACAAGGGTCGGACAGGCTCGGCCTAAACAACAACAGTCTGAGGCACCAACGGCTCCGCTGAAAGGGCGAGCAATAAAGGATCCTAGGGAGGCACGATCTCTTGGGACAATTCACCAGTGAGTGCATCTTCAACCAGGTTGTTGCGCCCTTGCGACAAGCATTCACATGGTTTGTTGATTTTATTTGTTTTTTGTTGATTTATGCATCTACATAATCTTTATGGTAATCTCGAAGGAACAAATTTTAGATTTGCACACTTTGTAGAAGATTTTATTATAGTAATTTCACCTTGTTTCTCAATAGAGAGAATATGGATAAGTTGGTTTGGTACATTAAATGAAAATGGATAAGGTCTTTATTCAATTACAAATCTCTCATAATGTACACCCCCAATAATTTTTCAATGTTAGAATCAATCCCATTTAAAAATTGCACAATGTGGAGATTTAAATAGAAGATTTCATTTATGAAAAATCAATGTAAGTAAAATCAACCAAAGTCATATAAGTGGCATGAGGTAGTTGTTTGAATGAGTACAAGGCAATTCAACCAACGTCTTATAAGATAAGGTAGTTGTTTTAATGAGTACAAGGCAATTCATATTGAATCATTTTGAAACAATATCACCTAATAAAACAAGGTAGAATAGCCTACAAAATGTAGAGGTACTACAAAATAGAATAAGTGAAATAGGTTCCCTAATAGGAGAATTGTTTGGGGAATTTTGAATGACAAATAATTGGAAAGTCATGCAAATACCACTTGTATCGTAAATGCACTAGAAAGATCCCATGGACACATTCTTATCCTTACTACGAAAACATGGGAAGATTAAAAGTTAAGATAAATGAGAATTGTTCATCCAAGCACAATTGCACTTGAATCAATTTCAAAAATCCGTAAGGTAGTTTTGCACCTCTTATATCCTAATTCACAATATTTGTAGATTCCATTATGAATTATGTACGGGAATACTCTCTTAATTTCACAACCTACAAAATTTGCACTTGGAAATAATGTTTCAGATCACGCCAAAATTTTAGGCTCCACAAGAATTACATGAAAAGACACATCATCAATGGTTCCACATCATCTAATGATACTTCAACTTATTAGTTTGACGAAGATCAAGGAAGCCAAATGGTTATACCATGAACAATATTTATCACCATTAATTATTAGAAAGTACTTATACTTTTTTTTGCCTCATCTTGAATCTTAAGGATCGAGATATAGCAAAGATATGGATTCCATTTTTGTATCACAATATTGACGTCAATATAACCATTCTCGAGATTCACCCCCACAAGCATGATAGGTTTGGCCTGTAAGCATTGTAATCAAACATATCCTATTTGTGATAAATATAAGAGATTTGTTTGTTATCCATGATCTCTATTAAATATGTGATTTTGCTTCCATGTTTGTTTAACCATTTCTATTGCATATTCTACATAATTTGTAGATTGTTCATAGATAATGTCTTAGTTATTTTGTGGATTTTACTTAGTATTAACTCTTAGACCCAACACAAATCATTGGAATTGGATTTATTGCTCTCCCTACAACTTGATTGTTATTTACACCAATTTGGAGAAATGGTATCAAAGTAAATTTACATTAGTTTGCTTAAAGATTTTTTTTTGCGCAGTCATTTGTAGTTTGATAGATAGGAAATGGAGTTTGATAGTTTGGTTTGTATGTATGATAGGTTTGCGCAAGAAATGTTCAGGTCATCCAAAGATGACTAGAAGGCAATATTCACACATGAATTGTGGAAGACAGAGGAGACCTAGTGACTTTTATGAAGATTTTAGTGATCGGCTTCATGACCTAATCAAGAACACAAACGCCATGCAATGAATATATCGAAGTTGATATGCAAGTAGATGAACAATGAGATAAAAATGTGAGATAATTGCATGATGTGTGAACCTTAATGGGCCTTCTTCAACAAAAGAACATTTTTGAAGCACACTCAATCATTTTTATGATCTCTAAGGGCAATATTAAGAGACTTTTTTTCAAAGCAAACCTTTATTTGGTTTTGGATGAAACCCTGCAAATCATGAAAGAGCAAATTGTTAAGGCTAATGTTCATATCGATGTTTCAACTCTCCTAGTTAGGCTTGTTAAGTTGAATACATGACCAGACCTGATGCCCATGTTAAAATCGATGGTAATGATGGGAGGTCCAAATATTGTCAGTCAGGTTAATATTTTGTTTGTCTCCATACTATTGTCTTACAATAAGATGCCAATGATAGTTCTATGGGAGTTTTTAGTTGATCTTTTGCTTAAGGGCAACAACTATTCTCCATTTTTTAAAATTAATAGAAGAATACTTAATTATCAATTGTAGTGCTTTGAATCATCGTAGCTTCTTTGATGGCTCAAAACCAATGAAAATTATTTGTTCACTTTTTTATTGGCATTCATAGCATACCGTATCCGTAGGTGAAAGTAAATCATTGCTTGCATTATTTTTTTATTTCTTTTAGAGGATATCTAATGTTGTTCTTGATAGCCCCTATTAACACTACAATATCAAAGCACTTTTGAGAGAGACTGAGGTAATAGGAACCTTGTTTTGTGCAAAATTGTCTGAAATATTTCTTATCAAGTAATGTTGACCCCACTTGGACAATACATATCAATGAAGGATACAGCAGCTACACTTCTAACAGTCAAAGTAAACATCCTTGCAGAAATACATGGTGCTTTCCAAGCAAATCCAATGGAGAGAAACTAAAGCAATAAATGCCGAGGTAACAAAACTAGACACTCAATCTTCCTTCTTTAAAAAACATGCTTTGAAATGTACAAATTGCCTTTTTGCAACATTACAGCGAAATCTTAAAAATATACTTTTCAAATATTGATGAGCCTAACTAATATCCATGGCATCGCTAGTCACCACTGTATCACTTTCATGTCGAACAGCACTGTATTTTTCAGCTAGATGACTAGACTTCTTAATAGAGTCCATAAGCATTTTGAATCTGGCACTGCATTCCCCACCACTGCATAAGCAAAAGAAGAGGAAAATTAGATTATAGAGTCAAAGTAGTGAAAACAATTTCAATCAATTATTCTTTTAAGTGCAAGCAAAGAAACTTATATTTGCATAGGATAGAAAAGAAAGATAAAAATAATTCCTTTACTTCAAACAGAAACCAGAAAAAAATTTGATCGTTTTTTAGATACACAATTACGAGCATGTTATTAGGAAAAGCCAAAAAAAGAGAAAAAATTTCAGTCATGAGCATAAGGTTGGTTGGGGATGAGAATCATGCATAATCCATATGTTTACCTTTGCAGATATGTCTATTCAATACACTATATTATAAATGAAAAGTTGCCTAGTTAAAGAACCGAAGTATCTTTGCATACATAAAAATGAAGAATGTTTTCATCAATTCCAATGAAATTGCAGCACCTTATACGATTGAGAGAAACAATTGCACGTAGTGTGCTACGAATCATATCCTCATTGCGATCTATTTCCTGCTTCACAGCATCTTGCTTTGGCCTGTGATTGATGGTCTTTTCCAGGGGTTCCACCAATGAATCAAGAACTGCATAGCATGGCTTAGTTAGACTCAAGGGACATCAATCAAATTGTCCTTCCATACATGAAAAGCACTAAGAAATCTTATGTGTAAGCTGAACCAGCTAACCTGCCAGAACAGCAGAGGCACACTTGTCTGCAAGCTTTGAAAGAATGAGGTGGCAAGGCATTTTGACATCATAATGATCTAAGACAAACAGAATCCCCAGTGAATATCCCCAGGTGCAAATTGCTACTTACAATCATAAGGATGAACAATATACACTACCATTCTAAAGATAGTAAATGCAATAAACAAACAATTTATTTTTCCTTACAGTATTAAGTTTAAAAAAACATAATTGATACGCACCATTTAAGCCTGATTGAAGATAGGGAATGATGAAGGATGATGGATCAATCTGATCAAGGCAACTGTCAAGCAATGTATCCATACATTCAAAAGCTGCTTTTCTCAGCTCTAGCCCGTCATCGACGGTGTGCTTGAAAGGTCCAAGATCAACAGTCCTTATCAGTTCTTGCTGCAGGATGTAAACAATTCAAAAGAATCCCGTAAGCAATGTCCATTGATACAGCATACAAACATTTAGTGTAGCATATATACCATACATATATACCTTCACAACTGTCTGATCATACAGAAGAGGTAGCAATTCTGGAAGAAGTCCCTTTATTAAATTTGGCTTATTGTGAGCTGCGGTACTCAAGGCAGAAACTGCTGCACGTCTCACATGCTAGAAACGAGACATTAAGAGAGCATTTAGAAGACAGATTTATAAGGGAGGACGAAACATGCATTACTACCTGTCTGGGTAACATTAGAAACAACGATTATACAGAAATGGCAATACTTGCATAAACATGAGAAAGAAAACATTTATAAGAACAAACAAAATAAGAAAACATTGAAATAGCACAAGAAATGTGATTGCATCACAATCATGATGTGAGTAATTGACACTAAAGTTACAAAAAATTGTCATACACCAGACTAAACATGTAAAAATTTGACATTGAGGCAACAAAACTGCACAAATCAGAAAAAATTCATGCAAATCAAAAAGCAAGCCCCGACCTGTCTCGAAACCACAAAGCCAATAAGCAGCCTAAGGAACCATACATGACATAACAACCATGAAAGGGTGGAAATTTAATTTAAATGTTCTGAGGCTTCCATGGTAGTTAAAATATTTATTTGTGCTTCTGGGTTTTGAAAATCCTGCACAGTAATCCCAGAAGTCCATGATCAAAAACTAGGTTAGTTATTAAGGGAGTCTGATGTGCAAAGCTGCTTGGAAGCTTTCGATCAACATGAACCCAAACAGAACCATGACAACTCTCCCTTTACAAACAAGCTAAGTGCACAAATGCAAAATCAGATCCAGTAGCCCAAGTACAAAAAAAACACCAAGAAACACAGCAGTTAAAGAGAATGAACCCACAACATCCATGCAACATATCATAAGCTATCACAAACAGCTCAGCAATGCAGTCAAAAAATTTCTAATAGATGTCCATAAAAACAAACGAAGTATGTGTTAACAATACAAAGCGAAACCATGCCATCAAAAGGATATTTCAATATCAAATGACTGCTTAGTATTGACATAGGAGATAAATAATCACAAGTAACTAAATAGTCAGCTTTGCCTTACCCTATCCTCATCTCTAATAAGCATCAAGAATGATGCTATGACAGGTTGGATAACTTGATCAATTCTTTCTGGACGCTCCACAAAAGTATATTTTACAGCAATAACCATGGTTGCCCTTGTAAAGGCAGACGGGCTCAAGGTTCGTTCCTGAAAAAAGATCAATACTTAAAAGATGCTAATGTATTTAGCAAAACAAACAAAAAAAATCATTGTCCATAGAATTTCTAAACATAAATATTTGAGATGCCTAGAACATGTACCTGTAGTTCTGGAATAAGTTTCTCTGGCTCAATAAGAGCAATTTTCCCAAGACACTCTGCAACAACATTGCGTACCCCCTCTTCATCACTCTCACAATGATTAAATAACAAGTTGAGTATCTTTTCAACATATGCATCCTGCAAGTCAACCTGACCAGCTTCATCTACAGCTTGCCTAGCAATAACCTGCAAAACACTGTGAATAAGTAATTCATTCCCGTAGCAACAAAACATTCAAATATGTAAAGAAACCAAAACTACCTCCTTCAATGAATGTAGCAAGAGGTACTGCTTCTTTTGTTGGTTATCTATTTGATTCAGAATGAAGGGAAGATACTTAGAGAGATTTCCAACAGCTATGTTTCCAAGCGCATAAGATGCTGCAGACTTTATTTCTTCAAACGGAGATTGGAAAGACTCAATCACAATGCCTTCTATGTTTGCATGTTGACTAAGATCTCTCCGCCTTCCAATTTCTCCCAAACAGAGCAAGGCAAGGTGATGCCGAGCCTGCAAAGTAACAAATAATTGGGCCTTAGTCATAGAGCAACTATGTAAAAAACCCAAAGATTTTTGTAAATTGAAACCAATGATTATATAAAAGCTTAAGGGCCTTAGTCATAGAGCATCTATGTAAGAAACCCAAAGATTTTTTGTAAATTGACAATGATTATATAAAAGCTTAAATTTATCACTATCCCTAAATGCAATCTAGAAAGTCAAACTGAAACAGTCCTCAGAAAACCTGCAATTTTCCTACTACTATATATATAGAGGCACTGACCGAATTGGCACTGCTGTTGTCCTTGAGAATTTTCATCAGCATTTGCACAGTTGAAGCACACATGACATCTCCTGCAGCAAGGCAAAGAACTGCCACACACTGAGCTATCGAATAGAGAGCTTGTTTGGCTAGACCACCTGATTGTGGAGATGGTTTAGCACTTGAAAGAAGAGAATCTAACAGAACATCAAAACTAGTGTTTGCTGATTGTACGAGAGCTGCAAAAAAGCTTTGCAGAGCCTGCATGTTTAAGACACATACAATTAGCAACAGTAAGACACATGCAAGAACACTCCAACACAAAAAAAAAGTACATACAAGCAAGACTTGTAGCTTACTTGCAGTGCTTGACCCTGCAACAATGAGCTCCTAACAAGCACAAGAGCTTGAGGAAGCACCCTACTCCGTACTACAGTCCCAACATTTCGTTGACGCTTCTGATCATACATCATTGTGCAGCACAGTTCCAATGCTAGAGCAGTCATATGTAGGTCTGCATCACTGAAAGTGAAATGCCATCAACAATATAATCAAAACCCACTTAGGAAAATCAACTCTATATGCTACTCTCCACAGATGTAAAGAAAAAAAGACCAGCAACAGAAAAAAACCTTATGAGAGTTGGAAGCTCTGCGATTATGGCTTCAAATGTAGATGATCTGATCTTATCACCATAAGCAACAACTAAGCAATTCAGAGTACCCAGTGAAGCTTGCCTTAGTGCTCGATTGGCCTGTTTGGAAACTCACCTTAATCAGCAAATTACTTATAAGTGAAGTAAGACAAGAAGATAGTCCAAGGGGTTGAGATCAAGTGGTTAAAGCATTGGGTTCTCATTGTGGAGTTCAAATCCCCAAAGTGACACGTAAGGTGGAATTCTAAATGGTGACTCTTGGTCTTCCTCTGTTTGGCTTCTAGTAGTAATTTCTATGTTGTTGCTCAGGAGCTAGTATTGTATTTCTCGTAAAGAGCTAAGTATTTGTATCAGTTGGCTCAGATGCTCATTTGAGCTACATTTGTAGACTTATAAGAAAATATTAAAAAAACACAAGATACGAATATAAAACCCAACAAAAAAATGACTGTAATGCTAAAAACATAATCCCCAGCTAAGAATAAATTACCTTTCGCAGAAATGTTGTTAGTTCTGCAAAGACATGCTCCAGAACGCATGACAAATCAATCTGAAGTGGAGATCCAGCAATAACAGCAAATGCCTAAATAGTGCATGTATAAGCCAAAAAGAACTGTTAGCCATGCACAATGCAATCTGAAGAAACATGAAAGAGAAAAAGAGTGAATTCAAGAATGGTGTCTCAACTATATTCTAACAACTCAATTCTGATCTTGTAGGTTAAAAAAATAGAAGAGTACTCTTATTTATAAACAACATGTTTTGGCATATATCCTTCAAAATTATTGTTCCGTTTTCTTCTCTTTTTTCCCCAAAGTTTTATAGCTCTTTAACATATTTAAAATTTCAACAAAAATATCATTCCAAAATCTCTGATAGGCATGATCCACCTGAGCCAAATACATGCTATGCAGCACTCACAAATTTTAACCTTGTTTTTTCACCTTTGCATGTGTTGCTGTATTTTCCTATTTTTTAAAATAATCTGTAATATATGAGCTTTATTAAACTAATGAGTTGTGGCATAAGTGAAAATGCGAAAACATGAATTTGCATACATAACATTAGAAGTGAAAAGGTGTTTTGTGACTGAAGGAGCTATTATATGCCAACAAAGCAAACTATAAGTTGCCATATGAGTCAGATGTGAAAGATGCTTTGCTACTAGGAAAGCTATGGCTTGGCTTGTGAGTCACATGGGAATGTCATTGCACCCATGCCTTCTGTACAAATTTGCAGAGAAATGGGCATGTACCTTGACAGAATTGAAATCCTCAATAAGAGATTAATATTATTTTGGCATTGCTGTGAAGGGCATGGTTCTTTGGTAAAGGTGTGCTGCTGTTTCAGCAGCCATCAAGGTTCAAGCCCCTGCTGTGCCAGCATGTTCACAGGCTCTGTGCCCCTGCTAGGCTGCTGGGCCCATGGGGTTTGGACTGCTTATTCATTTCCAAAGGGATGGGGACCCTCAAGGGCCCCAACAGCCAGGACCAGTTATTGTCCAGTTCATGTTGAGGGTCCGCTTGAAACCCTCACTTAACCAAGCATATATATACTGAGCATTTGGAAACAAGTAGTGCTCAAAATTGTTTACGATGAGATTCTATTCTTCCCCAACTCAGCCCCCTTTCTTAGCCTCGATGGGACAACCTTTTCTCAAAAAGAATAAAACCTGTAGCTACCCACACCCAAGAAACAAATGAAAAAAATAAATAGGACCATTAAGATAGATTTCAGGACAATTATTCCCAAAGCTTCTCAACAAACATGTCTACAAAAGTGACAAATAAAGGAACTGCTCTATATAGAAGGGCAATAGCAACTTCTCAAAACTTGTGTATCCATTGACATCTGCTTGGTAGGGAAAGTTGCCATTAAATTTTCACTTGTATGTGGAGTATCAGAGAATATGAATTACATTGAAACAAATCAGAGAATATGAATTACATTGAAACAAAGCCTTATGAGACTGATATGAACTGTTAAAGCACGCATCTCCTGAAGACAAATTTTTAAAAAGATAAATTCATCTGTATTTATAGTTTCTATGCCTAGACTTCTAGTAAATGCATATCATAACCATGCGTGAACCATAAGCACAACTTAAGACAAGCTTGAGACGTAAAAATAGAAATTGTAGGCCAAAACACCATGGACAGAAACAGAACACTAAGAAATGCTATTACAAATTAATTGGAATTAAAACTTCAGACTCAAACTGCCATTTCCATACGACTCGTACAAAAATAATCAATTGACTCAAGCTAAAATCCCCGGATCATTTGGCACTACAAGGTCTGGCATGTCACACCTTAACAGCTGTAAGCCTTGTTATCTCATTTCCCATTCGATCAACAAGGAGAGGCAAACACGCACTTAGTTCCCCTTGAAGGTTATCACCAAATGTTGAAATTACCAATCCCATACAAGAAATTGCACACTCCTTGACCTCCTGCATATAGAAATCCAGAATCAGATAGAAAATAAGCACAACCTTGAACCAATAAGATATCTAGCAATCAAAATCAAACAAGAGATAATACAGCACTCATTTTGATTTCTAAGATACATAAAATATAACTAATACTAGATCATAGAGAATCAGAATCAACAAAAGGAAAAGAAGGCAGAAGATCTGACCTGATCCTGATCTTGATTTGCCAAGCGCGTCAAAATGGTAGTGTAAATGTGGTGAACATATGGCTGAAAATCAAAAACTGGTGGCTGCAACAAAAAATTGTTGTCATTTAAGAACAAATCATAAAACATAATCAGCTCGAAATAATGGCATTCATTGTATATACTAAGAATATCAAGAAAACAATCTTACAGTCAAAAACTGTGGACGAATTGCCTTAACCAATTCTCCACAGACCCTCAGTGCCTCTGCTGTGACTTTGTAGTAACGATCACTTGCAGCAGAAAGAACAGGTCCAGAAAGGGCCTGAGCCAAGTTTGCAGTAAAGTATCATCAGCCAAAGAATTATTGTTGACTTCACCACAGAAGTATCTAAAAGGCTAGAATACAGGAGAAAAAATATGGTGCGTGGAAAAAATATTAGAGCAATCAGGATTTCTTGAGATATAACTGCACAAAGTGTGTAAGTTATCAACGATCTTTTTGACCTCAAAAAAAGGCAGATAGATAACAAATAATGTTCTCTATATTCAAATTAAGTGTCTCCAAATACTCTCTACCAGCTAGACGGATTAAATGGATATGAATATAAAACAAACTATTACAATAGAATTTCAACAAGAGAGCACAGCACTAGAAAACAACGAACTCCAGCTATGCTAATGTTTCAGTCATAAGCACTGCAATATAGCACTTTGTGTTAGGCAACCATTACCTTGATGTACGGATGGAAGACAAAGGGTGAGTGTGAAGCCATCACAAGTCTAGTGAATACAAGAGCCTCAATCTTAAGATTTGAGTTTGATGAGTTGTCCTGATACAATACATTATTCAGAAAAGTGACAACATAATAGATAATAAGAATGGAAAACCTCAAATAAAACATATGCTCT
The DNA here is from genome assembly GCA_027924645.1 of Cunninghamia lanceolata. Classification (NCBI taxonomy): domain Eukaryota; kingdom Viridiplantae; phylum Streptophyta; class Pinopsida; order Cupressales; family Cupressaceae; genus Cunninghamia; species Cunninghamia lanceolata. The sequence continues at coordinate 308,131 of BSBN01000286.1, read as the reverse complement.
TTATCTTACACTAAGTGCTTTCTCAATTCCAGGCACCAGGGAGCCTATATGATCAGCTAAGCAATCAGGTAGCACAACCACAAGCTCCTTCAATACTGAAAATGCCCCAACCTGCATAAGCATTCTTAGTTCAGGATAGTAATTTTACAAAAACATCAAAATACAAGGAGAAAAAGAAGAATAATCACAAGCCCTCTTTGTATGCAAAAGATGCTTCAAAATTAAGAGCAATATGTATTGCAGAGCAACATCATTTTCTACATATAGATTTGACACTCACCTTAGTCTTTACTGATTTTTCCCTGAGCTGCCTGTTCAGAGACTTGACTATTTTTGGGACTTCTTGCTTCAACATCAATAATGGGCTGCCAAAGCATTAAATGGTATAAGCCAAATTTGAAGTTTATTATGTTAAAAGATGTGCTAAAGTTGTATTTACTTTGCTGATCAGTTACTCTAGAATATTTAGCTAAAAATAAATTACCAAGGTTTCAATCCCAAAATTGTCATAATAGGATTAGAAAGGCAGACCAGTTACCCGGCAATTCGACTCAAGACTTGATTAGAAAAAGTTAACTAAGATATTCACCAACACTCATTTCAATCATGACCAAAAAAGAAGTGGCCTTCACAGCACCACATCTTGAAAGATCATTATAGTGAATGCAATTACCAGAGTCAAAAATATCCAGTCACTCTTAAATGTAGCTCATTTTGATTCCTCCTTTTTAGTGAAGTGTGGAAGATCCAAGACAACTTCCCACACATTTCCTCTGAAAAGTCAACCAATGATGTTATTTCCCATCTCAAGTCCACTCGGCCATGTCAAGACAGGATCACATGGTAGTACCATTACGTTGTTGATATAAAGTAAATTCATATAACATAATTGCATAAGCCTTATCCAGACTGAATCACCTTTGGCAAGCCCATTCAAGTTCAAGAAACTAGACTCAAACATTTTCTTCATTTGTCAAACGAGATCAGGATGGTTTATTGTATCAATTATCTACAATACTGCCTTTCACACAGCATCAATTCTGTCCCAATCAGCTTAGAGTTTGCTCCCAGTAGTTGCATATTAATAATAACCATCCCTGATATAAAGTAAATTCATATAACATAATTGCATAAGCCTTATCCAGACTGAATCACCTTTGGCAAGCCCATTCAAGTTCAAGAAACTAGACTCAAACATTTTCTTCATTTGTCAAACGAGATCAGGATGGTTTATTGTATCAATTATCTACAATACTGCCTTTCACACAGCATCAATTCTGTCCCAATCAGCTTAGAGTTTGCTCCCAGTAGTTGCATATTAATAATAACCATCCCATTTATCTACAAAAAAGGACTTGAAGAACTAACTAAACTAAAGAGAAATCTCTATTACCTATTTAGAGATGTAAAAGTTAAAATATCCAAGGGTGTCTTAATTAAATATGATCTTGCTTTCAAGACAGACTATGGTACAATAACAATTTTGAGAAAGCCTATGATAATGAGCATGATTACTTCTTTTATCCAACCTATCTCGCCAGATAAGAACTTGAATCAACTTGCAAAAAAAGCTGAATTTCATGGAGATTGTAACACCCCTTCTAGACAAATCCCTCTTGCCCTAGCTAGAAAACTAGATACATAGGATCAAAAAGGTACATTGACCTTGTACCTCTGAAGACTGCCTAAAAGGTCCCTATTAGATCCATCTATTATCCTTACAAGTTGCAACAATCTCTGATATAGTTTTGGATACCAAGCAATGATTATTGATGCAAATGATTATTTTGACATCAGTAAAGACAGGTTTCCTTCTTTTTAGCCCTTTCATTTATAATTCTGGTAGTCTGATTGACTTCTTCCTTAAAGGGTACCCATTTTATTCTTCTAGACATTTTACAAAAGGACTTGACCTCATATTCTTCTTCTTTTCTTAATATGGCTACAAACTTTATATAACAGTTGACCGTCTAAATTATGCATGGATGAAATTCTGAAAGAGGAAGGTGTCTATTTTTGTGAGTATGTGCTAAAGCCTAAGATAACTATAGTGTTGAATACCAAGCCATAACCATTGATGCAAATGGTTATTTTGATGGTAAATACAGACAGTTTTCCTTCTATCCCTTTTGTATATAAGGTTTTTAAAGGGTACCCAATCTGTCAACTTCATCTAGATTTTACAAAGATAAATAATTTCATTTATTATCGGTCATTTCGTCCAAAGTATCAACAAATTACAAAGGCTTCAATAACTAACAGCAGAAAATTGGAAACAAAACCAACAGACTCTCATTTAAAAGTATGTTTGTCCTTAAAATAACACACTTGGAAGTCAAATAACCATGCACAAGGCAGCCAACAAACCTCTAATAGATACTATCTGAGAAAAATTTGCAGAATTACAAGTAATATCAGCACTTCATATTTCATTAATCACTTGCCTTGAATGTCGAGCATCCCCTGATCCTTTAGTCACATTCCCAGTCTGGCGTAACAACTCAATAAAGGCATTAAACACATCCATCTGCAGCAGAATTAACAAGAAGTTGAAATAATGAAATACAAGAAAATGGCATATTTCATCTAAAACTTGAATATAAGCAAAATATTAATACTTTAACATTTTCCTCTCGCTCTTTGAACCTTTCTATCAGCCTTGGACAAGCCTGCAAATAAGATTCCATGCAAACTTAGAGCTCAAATGACAAAAACAAATTGTGATTCCAATGAAATACTTCACATATCAAATAAGAATATTAATCTCTAGGAGAAACTAATGAATGAAAAAGAAAGAGCTCAAATGACACGAACAAATTGTGATTCCGATGAAATACTTCACATATCAAATAAGAATATTAATCTCTGGAGAAACTAAAGAATGAAAAAGATACTTCACCTATCAAATAAGAATATTAATCTCTGGAGAAACTAAAGAATGAAAAAGATACTATCTTACAACTGTGATCATACTCACCAAGGTATTTACACAATTGTTGTGTCCAGCAATTGAAGTAATTAAATAATGATAAAAAAACTTCACCAAGGAAATATTTGGCATACCGTGCCATTCTAAATAATGGTATCATTCTATAATGACAATTACTGGGCAAAATAAAGAAACTGTTCTCCCCTTGGGATTACCTCCCATTTAACAAACCAACGAAAACGCAATAGAAATATAGAAATATATCAACAAAAAGGAAGAGTACTGTGCCATCTCTTAGTATTCTCAATATGGTCATTATCATATAAAGAAACAGGCTACGCTTGGCAATGCCTAAACATATCAGAATTCACACCATGGGAAGAAACAAGTTATATTTCCTTAGCAAGTGATAGCTAGAAATCATTTCATATAGCATCTAATATAGAAAATCCTAAAGCTAGCCATATTAAAATGTGATAACAACCTATCTTATGTCAAACTATATTATCTATTTACATGGATAACCTTAGCATACAACAATCTTGTAGAAGTTTATAGTTTATAGGTGATCATTGTTATGCCAAAAGAATGGAATTTATGTATCCTCTTAATTCTAACAAAGACAAAAGGCAGTGCCTGTCAGACCTTGGAGGCAAGCCACAAAATCTGAAAAGGGACAAAGCAAAAATTATTCGGCATTACTAAGTTCAAAAAGCATAACAAAAGTAGAATGAATAGAGTTAAAATTAATAAAAGGAAGCAGATTTATAAACAATATCAATATCCCCTGGCAACATTTAAGAAGAGTTCAAAGTGCATGCCTCCTCATACAGCTTTAATAGCATTTCTGGACGAGATGTTATCACTGCAGACAAACACTTGGCTGCTGCCCTCCGAACCTTCCAGCTGATATCCTCATCATCACTATATTCATTAGCACTCTCTCTACATCAATGAGAAAAGCATTCACAATATCAATATCAGCAATGGCAATCATCAAAAAGCAATTACATGGGAATAGGACAAGATAACCATTATGCAAAAATTAAATTGTTTTAAACACATTAAACATACTTACTCGTCCTCCTCCTCTCCATTACTCTCTTCTGTATCTTCTTCCATATTATCAGTGTAGTTTGGATCATAACTTAAATAGTCCAATGCAAGTTCCAAAATCACATCACAATAAACAGCCACATCTCTGGCACAACGGAGGACAAAACTCTCCAATGCCTGCAAATTGCATCTTTAAGGTGATTGTTTACAGATATTATAATTTTCAAGGTTCTCTAATTTGAAGAATAGAAATCTATATTTCACCAAAACATACATATACTTTTCAATAAAAATGATATGAAACCCAAGCTGAAAAATTGAAAGATCCTTTTATGCCCTATATACTGTAGCAACTTTTAAAATGGAACCAACAATGTAAACAAATTGTGTAAGACGAAAACACATAAAATGCATTATTTCTCTACAAGCAAAACACCTGCAAGCTATACTCTCTTAGCTCCTCATCAGCTTCAGATGCATTTCTACAATAACCAATCAGCAGGGGAACTGTTTCATTTAGATGTGGTCCAAACCTGTACCCAACAGCTCGACTGCAAGGAAAAAGGACATTTATTAGAAAGTTCATCATCAGAGTTGTAAAACATCTACCATTGATACCCTATGAAGACAAAAAACAATAAAAAAATGCAATATTATATAATATACCATATACAAGTTATGCTTCTAAAAAGACCTCAATCAAGAAAGATACAAATTGATGAGGATAAGGTATTCGTTTACCATGGCCCACAGGGAGAGAAGATTGATTTAATGACCTAGTTGTACACGTGATAACCTACTTAACATGGACAAGAATGCAATTCATATGTCTAGGTGATTGTGATTTATCGATAATGGCAGAATCTGTATGCAATTTGTTGTGCTGCATGCTATTGCTGCGTTTTTGGGCATGTAGAAATTGAAGGTCTCAATGAAATGCTAAGTATATGATGAATTGTAGGGATTTGGAAGAAGATTTGATATATACCCCAAACCATATTTGAAATGCTAAGTATATGATGAATTGTAGGGATTTGGAAGAAGATTTGATATATACCCGCTGTACTTTCAAATATGGTTTCATTTTGAACTTTTTAGAGCTACAACCTATCACTATTGTTTTAATAGGACTTTATGGTTCAAGACATTGTTTGGAAACTAGTAAATATGCAGGCCAAGTTACTCCCAAGCTGAGTCCTGCCAAGAAACTCGGGTTACTCAGGCAGCCTTGCCTGCAACTCACAAGGTTTGTTTGTAGACTCCACACAAAACACAGACCCATGATAAAACCCTAATTTTTTGTGTTTTGTCATTTCTCTTCGGCAATTAGGATCTTAGCAGCATGAATTGATTATCAAGTGATTGAAAAGATTCATCGATGGTTGGTTAGAAACTTTAAAGTGATACATTATGAAAAATGGCATGCTTCATGAAGGTCCTCATGGTCTTGAAGGCCTTAATTCAGGCCTGGTGGCAGGGACTCCACCCCTCGAACCCACCCTGTTTCGCGTCAGGAGCGCACCCAAGGCACCACCCCTGAACACCACAAGGGACACCGCCCACCCTTAACCCCCCTCCACTGGGAGTTGCTACCATGTACCTAACTATCTATATAAGGAGATCTAGAGTGCTACCTATCTAATCAATTTATCCTGATGATGGACCATTTGAGTGGCCAGCCACATTGATGTACAAAAATCTAACACAGTTCAACCCATTAAACCTTGCCTCACTAATTATGGCCTGTAGAAGTGTCATATCTCTTATTGCAACAGCTTACAAACTTGAGACCCCTGAAAGAAGCAACAAAATTCTACAAACACAACCATGCATAGTGGGTTCAACCGTCAATATTACATAAAAAGGAGGTCCCGTTCTCATTTTGATCATCAGCATATCCAAAGGACTAATCTTTCAAATCACTGTCGCAATGCAGACATCATTGCAGCCAGATTTGATGATCATCTCTTCCAGCTTTCTTGTATATATTGACCTATTACTTGTTCTAATTTTGAAATTACCTTGATGACATTTATTCTATGCTTGTTGAATAACATTCATTACTCAATTTTACATATTTCATTCTAAAGTCAACCCTGAGGACTCTATATGCAAAAATTGTCTCTTGAACCTTAATTTGCAGCAAACATATCTACTTGTGAGCATTTGCAATAGAAAATAATCTAGAATTCCTTGGAAATTCGAATTAAGATCTCTCTTCATAAAACCACAGCATTTATAGACGCATCCCTTTTTTTAATGAGCAAAAGACTCTACCAAAGACAGCAGGAGCAGTTAAAGCCACTTTTTTGGTTTGGTTCACCTTCTGTTTGCTTGACATTCATATATATCAATCGAGCTTTGTATCTTTTTGGTATAGTTTAACCTTGACTGATATCTATGTCTAAAAGAGTCAAGTACATAACTCTGCTAGAATGTTTTCCAAGAGACCCAAACCTAAACATTCATTACAAATTTACAAGCTTGGCTAAGAGTATGACATGTCATAAAGATTCATAGAACACTCAATCCCTCACAAAAACACTCTTCAAATAATCGTGTCTTATTTACTTCATTAAATTCCAACCTTGGTTTCGTCATAGCTAAATATTGTGGCATACAAGAACTCCAGTATTTATAAATGACCCATATTCAAGCTACTTTTATGTTTCAACTGCAATAATGCATGTCAAATGCTTACCTGAATGCCCCAATCATCTGTATGTTTGTGCGGATCATATCCGGTTTTGTACTTTTCCTATGCAGTAACTGAACCACCTGGACTGTTGCCTTGCCCAATAAATCATCTGATAAGCTAGAAGCAAGTGATGCTGCAGACAAGTAACTAGACTTAGTTGACAACTTCCTCAACTAAAGTAGTAACAGATAACAATGCATCCAGCATTCTAAAAAACTCAAATATCCCAACAAATCAAATTAACTATCAATTTCGCTCTAATGTGAAGTGCTTATAAATTTGGATACATTCTACACATGCAAAGCAGAATTCAACATGCATATTGATAAATGCATAAGATAGTAAATAAAGACCATTACCAAGGCAAGCTACAGACTTCTTTCTAATGCTTGCTTGATTGGAATTTAGCTGTGAAAGCAAAGAATTCAGCAATATCTGATGATTTGTTGTCATGAGATTTCCAAACCGATGCAGGACATCGCATAAGATATCAAGGCAATCACACTTTATTTCTGTAGTAGTATCCTGGGAAAGAAGCATACATATAAACCCCATTAATCCATACATATAATATATGTTAATATATCTGAAAACAAGCTATGTCAATTAGACATTTAAATACATAAAATGATAGCCACTAGGCTCCATATGATTAGCTGTCAGATAAACCTATCATATTTTTACAAACTTATGTAAAGTTAAAGATTGGAGGTTAGTGCTGAAATTTTATTATGAAATTATACAAAATAAAAGATTGGAGGTTAGTGCTGAAATTTTATTATGAAATTATACAAAATAAAAGATTGGAGGTTAGTGCTGAAATTTTATTATGAAACTATACAAAATAAAATAATTCAAGGATACTTTACACGTTATCTTCAGTCCTAATGTGTGATCAAAGCAAACGTCAATAATTTTTTTACTGTGATCAAAGTCAAATGAATAATTGTTTTAAGGATACTTTGTAGGTTTGCAATTGCTAATCTTATGCATTAAAAGTAGCATCAAATATTGCTAGAAGCATATTTAACAAATTTGCTTTAGCACCAAAGGCCTGCGACATCAACAAACATAAGAAACTGAACTCAAAGCTTTTACAGGTGCAAGTATTCCACTTTTAAGAACTAGAGAATCATGATATAACAAGACTTAAGAGTTGCCTCAATGAAAACACAAACTTTGTTCCCAGAAATCTTTTTCAGCAATTTACAACCTTCTTCAGCTCACCATTCCTTCATACACCTCACATTGACCATTCGCCTGCAGCCAAAAACCTCACCATCACATGATCTGCCACTTTCAGATACTAAAGACGTTTCCAACCTATTCAGACCTCTCTCTCACTCTCCTCGCTCATCCTAACTGTTTCAACCCAAGCCAAAACCATCACAGTTGATATGAACACTATTTACCTTGCATGATGTGTACAATTCTTCAATGAATCTTGTAAGACTGCCAAATACAGGTTAACAGGACTCTATACAGCTCCAGCATTGATCTTGTGAATACTATGCAATAGAAGCAGATACATGTCAAGTTTCACAGGGATTTCACAGTTCACGGGCAAGCATACACACATAGTAGTACAGGGGGTACTGTATGCAGTCCACTGCCAGTACATTACTATTTTGTCTGCTGCCAAAAACATTACATTACTTCTTTCTCAGCAGTACATCTTACAGCCAGGGGGGTTACTTCTTTCTCAGCAGTCCATCTTACAGCCAGGGGGCACAGCATCAAATTTTTTCACATTCCTCTATACATCATCTGAGCAGAAAAACACAATTGGAGATAATATGACACACTTGCACACACATCACTGCGTTTCCACCAAGGCAGCATTATTCTTCCACACTCAAATTTGACTCTTTCCCTTCTTTGGCAAACAGGTAAGTAAGCACCAGTTCATGCATTGCATTTTATCTTGTCAGTTCTAGCATTTATATTTCAGTCAATCTTTTTCAGCACATTTCTTTGCCATGCATTTCTATTTTTATTTTCACATTTCTTCTTCAAGGTATCTTATCTTCTTTCACAAGTGACAATCTAAGTACTTTGAGGGGGTAAAGTAGATTACTGAGAGAATCATTTTGCTGACTTGTTTTCCCGAGAATGTGGATCTCCTGGCAAAGTTGCATTGCGTGAAAGAGGTGCATGGTGGCCAGCTCGGCTCTAAGATCCTTAGGTCCCTTCCAAGGTCCTTTTCCATCTCCACACACCCTCATGCACACTATTCTTTATTTACACTTCCACCAGACCAACAGTTCAGCCCCAACCAAAATCATCACCTTCACTTTCATGGACAACTTTACATTTTTAGCCGCAACCAACTTCATCACCATAATAATCCACAACCCTTGTTTGATTGATAACTCCATAAAATCACACAACCCTTGTTTGATTGTATGAATGGGAAACTCCATATCACACAATCCTTGTTGGATTGGTATAAATAGGGAACTATGTTATCTCTCCAATGCACACATTCACAACATTGTGAAGCCACACATCATATACTACAACACTTGTAGCCACACATCATATACTACAACACTTGTAGGACTGGCATAAATAGGAAACTATGTTACCTCTCCAACTCGCACATCAAAAAAATTGTGAAGACACATGTTACACCCTTGCTGTTGTTTTGTGATTTTGCGTGTTACAGCCTTGCTATTTTTTACACTCTTGGTATAGACATCCAAAGGAAAAGCTTCAGGACTGTGCTTGCTAGGTCACAATCCTTTCTTGCTAGGAACACCAAGACTCACCCTCTCTCTTTGTTTTGAAGGTTACAAGACAAACAAGGATGAAGTCTATATCAAGTAACTCTACAAACCAGTATGCAACTCCTTATCTATCTTGTAAAAACTATATTTTATGTTGATATGTTGTTAGACATGCATTGCGAGTTGCAAGTTTGGCCATATACAAAATTCAAATCACTCTTTGTTGAATACTTAGTCTGGGTCCCTAAAAAACTGTCATGTTTGCTCATTCAAGTCCTAAGCATGAAGACTTATTCAAGTCCTCTTCCCAGGAAGAATAAGAGTTGCCATCAAATAGGGAACTATGTTATCTCTCCAATGCACACATTCACAACATTGTGAAGCCACACATCATATACGACAACACTTGTAGGACTGGCATAAATAGGAAACTATGTTACCTCTCCAAATCGCACATCCAAAACATTGTGAAGACACATGTTACACCCTTGCTGTTGTTTTGTGATTTTGCGTGTTACAGCCTTGCTGTTTTTTACACTCTTGTTATAGACATCCAAAGGAAAAGCTTCAGGACTGTGCTTGCTAGGTCACAATCCTTTCTTGCTAGGAACACCAAGGCTCACCCTCTCTCTTTGTTTTGAAGGTTACAAGACAAACAAGGATGAAGTCTATATCAAGTAACTCTACAAACCAGTATGCAACTCCTTACCTATCTTGTAAAAACTATATTTTATGTTGATATGTTGTTAGACCTGCATTGCGAGTTGCAAGTTTGGCCATATACAAAATTCAAATCACTCTTTGTTGAACACTTAGTCTGGGTCCCTAAAAAACTGTCATGTTTGCTCATTCAAGTCCTAAGCATGAAGACTTATTCAAGTCCTCTTCCCAGGAAGAATAAGAGTTGCCATCAAATTTGAAGATAACCTACCATTGTAGTTTAAAAAATATAAAAATCAGGTTACACAAATTTGCAAAAAGGGCATTAATTGGAAAGGAAAAATTAAACATAAACAAGGAACTCAAGATCTGATTCGGAGACCACGTGCTAGTTGAATGCTCAAATTTCATCAAGTGCGGCAGAAGATGAACTCATAAGAAAAAAAATTGCATCATGTCCACAACCGACCAAATTAGGTACCATCATGTAAGAAGTTAGAGCTATACAGGGAGCACATCTCTAAGAACAAGCAAATTGTAAAGCTATGATAACAATTCATCTCGAGAATTTAGCCACATCATTACTAATTTGATTCTTCTTGATTCAGGTTTTGAACAAGGTGAGTAACCAAAAACTTTTCGTAACCAAGTACTGATTAGCATGGACCAGGGTAGCCATGTTTGAAAACAAACAAAAAACAAAAGATTCACAACATCTTACAATATGTTTCAGGAGAATAAAACATAGTTACCGAGAGACGGGTACCAATACTAGTACGGAAGACAGGGACTGCTGTACCACTACACCACTTTTTGAAAAATGGGAAATGGTCACTTCAAGATGGAAAAAATTTAAAAAAAAAAATTAAGTATTTAAAATTAGAAAAAACTTATGATAAAATAAAATACTAACATACCAAAATGTTTAAAAATAAAAAACTAACATTTTAAAGTATAAAAATAGATGGAAACAAAAGATTTTAGTATTTGATAATCATATTGAAATGTTGACAATTACAAATTGAAATAGGCATAGTAGATAACAAATATCAAAAAGCAAAGATACCTAATGGAACATCAACTGACTCAAAGCTAAATCTTGAAGTAGTTATGTCATCAACCTCTAAGTCCTCAAGTACAATGCTCTCTAGATACTCATTCTCAAGGTCTAGCTCCTCTACAAGCAATAGAACTAGTGGAAAATCATTGAGGCCATTCACCTCAACCACTTCATCCTCTAAGACCCCAGCTACTCCATCTAATGGAAATTTGTCTCATTTTGCTAAAGGGCCCTCTGTGTACCTTCATCTATACAAAAGAGAAGAAGAAGCATGCTATAAATGTTGACGAAATTCTCTACCTTCTTCAATGATCCAAGGTTCCTCTTAAATGAATGAATGAAACCATAAGTACTCCAATTCCTCTCAAAGGATGAAGAATTGGTTACCTGTGAGAGTGATCAAATTCCAAATGATTACAATTCAAGTGCTTCACCTCCATGGTTCCACAACCACTCTACTGGCTCTTTCTATGCATGCATATTATACAAGGCTTCCACGGTAGAAATATTACCATGCCCATGTGAAAACTTATTCCCCTAAGCCCCGATAATGGAAGCATCCTTGCCTTTGCCATATATTTTTTTTCACTACCGTCCAAAATCTCTTCACTACTTCTCTATCCTCACATAGAGGCCCCTTTTTACTATTTAGCAACTTTTGAGTGATACCACTTTGGATTTAAAGCATAGGTAACACAATGAAGAGGTGTGTTAAGTGTGTTTCATCTTCCATGTATGTTTTCCTCTATCAAAGGATCCCTCAAGTCTGTTATTTTTCTAGTTCCTTCACACAGAGACATAGTCTTTAAATGCATTATTCAATGAATGCAAATGACATGACATCCAAAATATCCAGTTTAACTATTCCAAATTCAACGTCAAGTGCACTATCCACTTTAACTATTTCATTTACTGCTGGTGGATTTCAGCCCTGTTTTGGATCTAAACTAACATGTTGTTGTCACTGCTGCACAGGCACCCTGAAATGATTGCTGCACAGACGATTTTTCACTCACCTTGTTATTCAGTTTTCAACTTTTCTCACTTGCCTTGTTTGATTTTCACAGTCCAGTTGCCATTTTTCTCCTCCTTATCCATCATTTTCCCACTACAGGCCACTGTTCTGTGTTTTGACTTTTGGCATTGTTCTAAGTCACTTTTCAGTTCACAACCTACGGTTTTTTTTAAAGGGAGACGCCCACACCCAGAAGGAAACATAGAGAGATTAGGAGACCCAGCCAGTCATCTCCAGTCACAACAGATGTTTCTGTACCCATCTCTCACACCTAAGACATCCCAGGGTTCAGGAAACATGTCTCCCTCCTAATCTGGAAAAAACGACAGAATTATTCTCTAGCAAATATACCCAAAAATGGTCTACAAATAACATGTTCCTACAAAGTATATGAAAGCGTAAACAAAACAAAAATCTCTGAACTCATGAAGAAGCTGAAACCTGATTCAGGATCCAGCATTTCGTCTCTATGCAAACTTGAATAGGGCAAGCTAGGAGAGCAGCAAGCAAACTGTGAGTTTGGAATGATTTTTATTTTAAGCAAAAATTTAAAAAAGTCAAAAGTTCGCACTGATAGTGAGTCAACATTGAACTGTTTCCTCCAAAAAAATGGATGCCTTGTAGGCTTGTTCCCAGAGGCGAAATGTACAAAAGTGTACAGTCAACTTGGAGGTGTTTTACCGCTATAACAAGCACAATGCCATCAGCTGAACAAGAAAAGTTCTTAGGTTCAAATATTTTTGACATTCAACTGTTTCTCGGAAATTTTTCTGACTCCAGAAAAAGTCAGAAAGCCATTAAAAAATATGCCACACACCCGTTATGCTTTCAGCTACAGAAAATATTTGCTAGAAGCTAGAATCACCACAAACAGAAGATTCCCATTTCAAATGATATTTCCTGGCCATTCCTCCAATGCTTCACATTTGGGACACCAAACTGATATTTTTAAGCTATTATCAAATTATTGTCTAATAAGTCTAAATTTTTAATATGATAAATCCAGCACCATCAAGAGAATTCAAGAAATCCCTAGTAGCCAATCAAACAAAAATAAACTAGCTTGAACTCAAACTGCTAATCAGCAATATTCTGTAGCAATTTTCATTTAAAAAAGAATACCTTGAGAAGAAAGTAAAAGCATTTATTACACACAGTATCTACTATCAATGTTATGTTTTCAGTTTATTATAGCATAAATCATTGTTAAATGGTCTTATTTGAGTAATTAGTTCCAACAGTACCCTCCGGATTTAACCAATTAAAGTCTTAGTAAATGGCCATGCAATGGACTGTTTTTAACCACACTGAATAAGAAAAAGTCTCACAATAGTGCTAAATAATGACACTTACCACACTTGTGATGCCTTGTATAAATAAAGGACAAAGCGTTGCAACCACACGCTGGGCAACAATTGGACTAGTGATTTCAGAAATAATTGTCTTCAAAGCTATGTTTACTATGTCGCGCCGTTGTTCCTTTCCATTCAATAGTCTATTACACAATGTGCTTGTCATGTCAACAACTCTATCCTCACTGACCTTTTTAACCAATGGAACAAGGCTGCAAAATGAGCAGGGGCTAACATTAGGTTTTGGAAAAGAAAACTACAGAAACAGAATACCAGTACAAATGATAATAGGCAACTGTAAATAACATTTTCAGATTGAAAAAGCACAACATAAAACTCTTTTAATGGACTGCAATCCAATGATTGATCTCTTTAAATTGTGCCCTTCAAGTTTAGATGGAATCATGCACTACACTATCACCAGAGAAAACAACTCCCTAGAGCAATAGCAATACAGAAACTTTCAACTAGTTGTAAGATGGCAGAATTATTCTGATTTAACGCCTGATTCTAACCACTTAAAAAAGATACTATATAGGATTATGCCCTTTAATTTGAACCTATTATTCTGATAGGTGCTATTTAATGCATCCTAGTTGATGGGAAACTCTAGAAAAAATATAAGAAAAAAGTAAAACACACAACTAGTAAACTTTAAATAATAAATTTTGTTTGGAGTTGTCAAACCAAAAAATACACACAGATACTGTGTGGGTGACAATTCTTGCACTGAAATATGAGATGGCAAATGTCTACTGGCACCAAAGAGGAAGGGAAAGGACAAACCACTTTACAGCAAGCCCGGAGACATCTCCAGCTACATCATCAAGTTGTTGAAGCACAGTACTTGTCACTCTGCCCTCTAAATCATTATCTGCTTTAAATGTGTCTTTGCTCAACTCATTTAACAGATCAGAGGTTGCCATATATCTGTAATCCTTATCCTTTCCAGTAACCTGCAGAAACAGATTTTGAGAAGGATCAGCGGTTCTCTTATACAAAATTCAAACTAGGCGCTAGTTCATGAAATAGAACATCTCCTTTAGAAAAAGCAGAAAGTGTGACCAGACATAAGAAATGGTTAATTCTAAACAATAAAAGAATCAAAGAAATCCTCAAAATGATCTTTAATTGCATGGTCCATCCTCTCATCAACTGCTTTCTGAAAACACAATAGATTGGATCTAGGTCCATGCATCGTATAAGAGATTAAAACATTTTCAATGATGCAAACTGCAAAGAATAACACAGAACCTCTAACTCGGCCATTTCCAGTATAAAGCGTGGCCCAGTCAACAAATAATAAGAAGCAAACAAACTCTTCATGCATTCATTAAAAATGGATGATTAGAGATACCTTCTCCAGTATTCCATTGATTGCAATTGTCGACATATTCAAAAAATTTCATGCACTGATCTCCAATATAGTGTAATACTTGGGTTATATAATAAGCTCTGCTAATCAACCACTTGAGACTTGATATCGTAGCTTTAAATTCCTGCAACACGTTATAGTTACAAAACAATAACTTAAGTTAAAAATGACAATACTAATTAAAGATTGCTGGCAGCATACTAAAAATATGAAAAAAATAGTAATAATGATGAGCATGATACTATTTCAGAACTCAAACATAAGACTGTGGGACCAAAAAATGACATCAAAACCAGAGTGATTTATAGTTGAAAAGACACTGAACGAGAGACCAACTATGGACCTCCTAATCTCAATCATATAGCACAGAGACAAATTCATGAGGGTTTTAAATTTTAACCAAGAGAAATTTAACATTGTTTTTTGTATAACAGTAAAATTGTCAAGCCTAAAAGACTCATAAAATTCAAATAAGTATTCAACCTCAGAAGGCCCAGTGAAGGGGTCCAATTCAAGTCTATCTGTCTTCTCCCTCTTCCCACACATGGAATTACCAACCTGAAATTATACGCATTATTGTAATAAGTATACTAAAGTACCCTAAACTGTGCCCAAATCTATAATGGAAACTTCCCAGTTGTGCCCACCAGATCACAACATATCTTATTTCTTTCAAACTGAAATCCAGCTTTTCATTTATAATTTTTGGCTTCATTTCTGGCATTTAAGTTGTCCCATTTGTGATTCCTTCTTCGAAGCTTCAATATTACCAAGGAGTTATGATTTGAAATAGGATTGTGGTGTGTACTGTTTCCATTGAGCTAAAATTACTTAGCATAATCCCCAAGTAATTTTAGGTCGACTGCGCGATGCTTAACAAGTAAAATTAGCCCATTGTAACAACAGTGCAAAGTGATCCTTACTATACTTTCCCATATACATGAACCATGATGCATACATATCAACCTGTACTAAAAATAACATATAAAACGCCATCTCCCTCCACAATGCATTCTTTGTTTCTCCCTATTGGATGAGACCCTCAATCTCCTCAACCTGAATGTCAAGTGCTCTTCCATGGTCAATGTCATATCCCCGTATTTTACCCATGAATCAATTTTTATATATATATATATATATATTCAAATTGGAGATATGAATATTGTAATCGATTTAAGTAATATAAATTTAATATAATAAAATTATTAATATCAATATAAATATTAATAATTAAATATTATTATTAATATATATAAATATTGATATTATTATACAATTATCAATATAATATAAATATTATATACTATTGTAATATAATATAATTATTAATATTAATATTATAATAAATACATCAGCAAATAGTGATGCAAGTATAAAGGGGCGATTGACCCTTAAGCATATGTTATCTACAAAAGGAAGCACGGGAAAGGGTAAAATAGCGCTTCGGGAGTGGAAGGCACGGAAGTATCAATCAGCAAGCAAAGACTAAGTTAATAAAGGCAAAATCACATAGCAATATTGAATGACTGGATTCAATGGTTGAGGCTTACATAACCGAAAACATCACCTTCACCATGTTCACAACCATCTCACATTAACAGAAAGCTCATAATGCACACAAAAGAGTATTGGGAGTTCTTGTGCGCATACACCAAAGGAAGAAACAATTAAATAAACAACGATTAACATTAATATTAAAATTCAATTTGTTATGTTTTATGAAGCGGTGCTCTTGAAAGAGAATCCACCGATTGGTCAAAGAAATATTATGCGTATATGAGGAGGGATTCACATTACTCGTTGTGGGGGGAATTCTTCAGGGAGTGAACAATGAAAATCAATGGAATCACAACGAATATACAGAAGGAAATACAAGCTATCAGCGATCATCCATCAACAGCAATTAGCAAAATCTAAGGAGATATCTCTTCATCGAATCATCCCATCCATGAGCAATCATTCAAACATATCTTCCCATCGATGGAAGCAATGAATCAAGGCAGAAGCAATTGCATTTGGGGAATCAGATGGAATTTGAACAGAGGATTATCTCAGATAATCAGATAGGGAAAGATGGAAAAAGACAATAAAATGTTGAGACATACAACAAAGACGCTAAATCCTTTAAGAAGGTGACGAAGATAGAAGAAGTAAACAAGATTGCTATAAGAGGGTAGTGCTAAGAGTATAGGAGGCATTGATGGAACAAAGACTTGTGGGCAGCAAGGATAGATACAACCATAAATGAATCGATCAGGTTTGGTATTGCTAAGACATCAACGAATAAGAGGAAAGGAACATCTGCATTTGAATATCAATCAGAGCAGAGCATAATATACTTCTGTGTAAAGTTAACTTCAATCAGCAAATAAAGTCCATAGCCAAATCGAATTGCATAGAGATAGAACCTCTGCATAGTACTGATCTGCCATCAAAGATATTACAGCAGGCATTATAAAGAAGACATTTCAACAGCAAGCTTCCATATAACAACATTCTTGCATGTTCCATTAATCAAACTGTTATAATACCACAGGTACGACAGTATATTGTTTCCCTCGCTTGTTATTGATGTTCATTATAGCACTGCATTTATCTGCAACCAGTCCTGAGCAATATAATTTATGGACAGTCATATGCAATACTCACAAACTGTGTAATCTATTTACCATTCATTAACCTCATATGGGATCGAAGGAGGGTGAAATGTCTAATAGGCCATTCATAGTTAATGTAGTAGTCTTGGCTACCTAGAGTACCAAGGATTGTCACAGAGGCCTTAGCCTCAAGAATACAACAAGTACTTCTTGAATAAGGATGGGAGACAAACAGAGCCTATGATAGACAGAGGCATGTTACACCCTATCGATCAGAGCAGAGCATAATATACTTCTGTGTAAAGTTAACTTCAATCAGCAAATAAAGTCCATAGCCAAATCGAATTGCATAGAGATAGAACCTCTGCATAGTTCTGATCTGCCATCAAAGATATTACAGCAGGCATTATAAAGAAGACATTTCAACAGCAAGCTTCCATATAACAACATTCTTGCATGTTCCATTAATCAAACTGTTATAATACCACAGGTACGACAGTATATTGTTTCCCTCGCTTGTTATTGATGTTCATTATAGCACTGCATTTATCTGCAACCAGTCCTGAGCAATATAATTTATGGACAGTCATATGCAATACTCACAAACTGTGTAATCTATTTACAATTCATTAACCTCATATGGGATCGAAGGAGGGTGACATGCCTAATAGGCCATTCATAGTTAATGTAGTAGTCTTGGCTACCTAGAGTACCAAGGATTGTCACAGAGGCCTTAGCCTCAAGAATACAACAAGTACTTCTTGAATAAGGATGGGAGACAAACAGAGCCTATGATGGACAGAGGCATGTTACACCCTATCGACCCCATATGGTGTTAATACATAGTATATGAGATAGAGATAGGAAGTATATGTTGATAAGATCATAAAGATAGCATGTGAAATGTCATGATAAATTATGAATAATGAACATATGAATTGCATAGTTTAACAATACCAATAGCTGACTGTAATAGCATGAAATTATTATAAATTATGAATTGTTTACATTGCAACCAATTTAATTAGATTATGCAATGAGTATGAAATATTTATGTGCACTTTCATTGTAATGAACTAAGGAAAAGACAAATGAATACAAAGAGTATAAATACATAAGAGGCATGAATTCCTAAAATAGAGAAAGGCAATAATGTTAATCAACTCGCCACTATGATGAGTAAGGAAGATTAGGGGCGGGCAATCAACCAAGGATAGGTACGGGTTCATTAGTCTAGAGCATCCCTTCGAGCCCTTGTCTCCAGATGGTACCTTAGGGAGCAAGAGGTAGTCTTTTGACTTGAGTGGTCTAGAGAACCCCGAGTCAAAGGAAGGTCCTAGAGTGGCCTGGGTCTAGAGTACCCCTCGAAGGAAGAACGACCTATACCATTGGCATTGCACCCTAACGGATTCACTCTCATAAGAGGGAGGATTTGATTAACAAAGGCCCAAGTAGATCTCTTCTAGGGAATCATGAAACAAATGGTTTATGTTTATAAATAATGACATGTGATTTTAAAGAAGAATTGAATACTAATGTTCTCTTTTGTGAGTTGAATTGTGCAAGGTCAAAAAAAAAAAATTGGACTCACTAGAAGGGGACATTACAGTCAAGCCCTAAATATACCAAATGATAACAAATGCATGTCTTAGAAATTCGTACAAACCTTCCTTGCACTAGACAAAAGATAGATTCTTAAAAACATTCACCAAGCAAAAACATAGAGAACAAAGATACTGAAATAATTCTATTTCAGAATCTATAAGACGGAAATATTGTCCATGACTTTCTGTCAAGCTGTCACCCATTTGTAAGTTGGTGAGCTTATCACAGCACACCAATCCATTCCATGATATGATATTTGTATTCAAAATCCTAAAACCTCCATTTGTTTTCTAAATGGAGAAGAAACGTCCTTGCCTACATTCTAGATAAATGGCTGAATCTTATAACCAGAATAATTCTGTTTCCATAAAACATAACATTGTAGTTGTCATCTGCAGATAAGCTGGAATATTTATCTCAATATGTCCTCCCCATCAGCAATATGTTACTTACATAGAAAGTCCGTTCATCTTGTAAATACATAACATGCTCACTTGCCAAGAGCAAATACAAGTTCTAGAAATACTAATGGGGCAAAGATGAAGAGAACAGAAACACAAAACAGATTCCATTTCCAAAATTATAACACAGTGTACATTGCAGTTGGCTGCCATAAACTTGGAAGCTCATCCTCGTGATGACCCTGGTTGGAAACCTAGGGAATATTACTGTAGTTACTATATGGTTTGAAAATAGGATTAAACACCCTCTCCCAGAAATTCATAACAAGTTTTTTCAATTAAAAGAATACAAAGAAATACTGTAACCTGTGTCTAAGGCTATTCAAAGATCGAAAAACCAACAATGGTAGAGGCAAAAGCAAAAGAAAATGAGTTGCTGCTTTTGTTTTTGAACTTCCCTGCTCAAAACCATCCGATGTGTTGCAGTGTAATGGTAATGGGGGCACCTATAAGAGCATGACCAACGTTCAAACCCCCTGTCACTACAATCCACGACTTTAGTGGACATGTGGGATAGTTGTGGTGTAATGGTAATGGGAGCACTCATAAGAGCATGATCAAAGTTTAAAACCCCATCACTATAATCCTTTACTCAAGCGGACATGTGGGATGGTTGTGGTGTACTGGTAATGGGGGCACTTATAAGGCATGATCAAAAGTTCAAAACCCCGTCACTACAATCAGTAACTCCAGTGGAGATGTATGTGGGATGGTTGTGGTGTAATGGTAACAGGGGCACTTATAAGGCATGATCAAAGTTCAAAACCCCTATAGTACAATCTGTAACTCCAGTGGATATCTGGGATGGTTGTGATGCAATAGTAATGAGGGCACTTGTAAGGCGTGATAGAAGTTCAAAACCCCATCTCTACAATTCATAATTCCAGTGGATATGTGGGATTGGTTGTAGTGTAATGAGAGCACTTATAAGAGCGTGATCATAAGTCCAAACCCCCGTCACTACAATCCATAACTCCAGTGGATATGTGGGTTGGTTGTGGTGTAATGTTAATGAAGGCACTTATAAGAGCGTAATCAAAGCTCAAGCCCATGTCACTACAATCCATAACTCCAGTGGACATGTGGGATGGTTGTGGTGTAATGATAATGGGGTAAAATCAAGAATGACCCAGATTTAATAAAGTATAGAATGACCGCACTAGGTATTGGCAATGAAGACAAATTTCTCTAATCAATTCATGTCAAGCTAATTTCCAATCAATATTCAACTGCATTACATATATGCGCCCGTCCGAAGTATAAACAAAACACAGTAAAACTCGGTAGGCTTTTCTTCAACCTTTAGAATATCTGTGCACTACTAGATCTGAGAACTGTTTTCCGCTTTAAAGATAGATTGCAAATGAACAAAATGTTTCGAGCAAAATCAAGAACATCCAGCGCTGTGAAAAAGTGACCCTACTCACTAAGCAAAGTAGCCCTAAAATAGCAGAAATATATCTCTCCAACAATCCATAAATAGCAGAATATATTCATGATATCACGACTGTTATTTACAGTTTAGATGAAGAAATTATTAGAGAGAAGCTCGCGAGACTTACAATTGGAGAAATGGGGTTTGAGCAAAAGAGAAATACCTGGCTCTTTCCTTCTCTTTTCGCCGCGCAATGTTACGTTCGTTTCCTCTTTCGCCTCTTACATTTCCCAAATTCTTTCTCCTTTTTATAATATATTATTATTTAGTTATAATTTAGTTGCTTTCCTGGTCGGACAAAATCGTGTAATTGTAATTATATATAAAGATTTATCAAGTTACCCGTTCTAACTAAAAATAGATATTTAATAAGTCTAGGAATGTATTTTGTAATTTCATTTTTATTTAAAATCTAAACAATAACTACGCTAACATCATAAGAACAAAAATGTCATTCAAATGATACATTTTAGATTTTTAAACGGCTAGAAATTACGAAGTTGATGTTAGAAGAATATTTATTTTACACAAAAGCATGAAATGAGAATAAAGAGAGAGGGTGTATTTGATTCTTCAATTGAAGCAAACATAGGTGGTAGAAATGGAGTTGGGAGGAGGCTTGAGCTATTCAGTTTTGGTTATGATATTTATATTTTACTAGCACTTGCACCCATAGGAGATTCAAGGAATACGTCGATAGGAACAATCGACGAGTTTAGAAAATTTCCCAGCATGATTTTTTTTACGGCGTGAGACAATTCCGAGCACCATAATGCTCACATATAAAAGTTTATCGGCTAATTACAAGTTTATCAATCTTTAGCATGTATAATTGTGTCCAATCTGAGGTGGTCATGCCCTCTCCTGTACGATGGTGTCTTGCTTTGTATGGTCATGTTCTTTGCAACTGTTGGAGCTAAACATGTAACCTGCAGCCTATAGAAAAATGGGTGCTTAGTGTTGTTTAAGGGATTCGGCTTGGTTAGATCATAGGGTTGAGTTAACAGTATGAAATGTATGTGTTTAGATGTGCTTAATATTATGCACTTGAGAACAAATCATGTGTGCACCAATGGAGGTTTGTCATGAAGAGTCTAATGGAGGTCTACCAGCTATTAGGTGTATATGATGCCCTAACTAATGTGTGTGTGCTTGGTTGTGATTAATAATGGCAATTTGAGGAAATATAAAGATAATGCGGAAATGATTTGAAAATTCCATAATGTGAAAGGGAAAGCACCACTAGGAGAAGAAGGGGAAAAGGAATTGGGAGTTGTGACATGATGTAGAATGAAAAAGGGGACAAGGAAGGATAAATTTAATAAAGTGAAAAAGTAAATTAGCAAGGGAGCTATAAATAGAGATTCGAAAAAGTAAAAAGGTAATTTTATTCTCTTGAATATTTTGCACATACAAGCATTTATGTGAGACCAATACAAGCTTTTATATTCTACACATGTGAGCATTTATGTGAGACCAAGAGTCACTACTTAGAAATCCACTTTATTTAGAAACCACATCCACATTAGAAGTCAATTATTGAAGACCAAGAGTCACTACTTAGAAATCCACTTTATTTATAAACCACGTCCACATTAGAAGCCAACTATGGAAGACCAAGAGTCACCACTTAGAATTCCACATTAGATGTTCTTGTGGGGATTTTAACTTGGGCCTCCATAATGAGAATCCAATGCTTTAACCAATTAAGGTTAACCCCTTGGATGAAAAATTAATTTCATTTTTACCACTCATTTTTACGATTAGAGAGCTTAGAAGAACATGACACAATGCCACATTGGCAAGAATTATGGATACCAAAGTTGACCAAGTGCAATGCCAAGCTACAACTAGTGATTAAGTACCATAGGTGCGAGAATTTGCTTTCTCTCATACATTTTTTTAAATTTAAAAATTTGTTCTGAACTTGAAGATAATAGGGGGGATTTTGAGAGGGTTGTGCAAGGTGTGATAATGTCACTAAGCTTGTGGTAAAGTCCATCTTCATGTGCTCAATACCACCACCCATGTCCTTGTGTATTGTACCTCACAGTTACGTAAAATCCATAAGGGCACACTAATGTTTGGGATAGCAAAAGATGCAAAGAATGTTAATGTTTTAAATATTTATTTGGAGAATATGACTAATTAAGATTTGTGGTAGTATGTTGGTGATATGTATAATTTAGTGGAGGTGAGAGAGCATTGTGTGTCATTCTTTAGTAACTATAGGATCTACAGATGGCTAATCAAGATAAGGCTTGTCTAAGTAGAGTTAGATTATGGTACATATACGAGTTGTTGTATATGTAGTATTATCCACTTGTGTTGATGGCATTGGTAAAGAAATGGGAGTCAAATACATGTGTATTTCAATTGTTGATGGAAGAGGTAGAGTTGGATTGTGGTACATATAGGAGTTGTTGTACATATGTATTATTATCCACCTATGTCGATGGCATTGGTAAAGAAATGGGAGTCAAATACATGTGTGTTTCAACTACCAATGGAAGAGGTGATCATCATATTAGATGATGTATGGCAAATTCAGAGATTATTAATACATGGGAGGCATGTAACCTGTCTATGACAAATGTTGTTCATGCAACACAATGTGATGCTTATCACATTGTATGGATTGAACAAGACATGTAAACACATTTGAGATCTCGTTGCAAGATATTTTGGCATGAGATGTATCGTGAGAGCATAAGTTGATGGTTGTACTTATAACCTTCTTGGTAGCACTAAATGGGAAAGGGGCATTGATCAATGGGGATTCGACATATCCCTGGATTATGGAGGAGGTAGAGACTATATGTTAATGGGGTGGGTGTATGTTGGTGAGACCTTTACCATGACATGTAGCATTTTCTATGGGAAGAGGGCAAATGCATCATGGTTAGGACCCTTTTATAAGTATGGGCCTTTGAGCACATATCAATCACTAGATTATCAAGATTACCCTGAGATGTGGTAGATGATTTGCCATGGGCATACTAATGGGATACAGGGTGGTTGTGTAGATCAAGGATATGACCTCTTGATGAGTGATAGTGAGGGTTGAATAAAGTAGTAGGGGGTGACATCATACAATAGTCTTATAGATAGATGAGAGGATAGGATAGGGATAGGGTATAATTACATCACATTATGAGGACTAGGTTATACTTTGGGCAGCATAGGAGTGCGATAAAGAGATTCTTTTAAGAGAGGTCATGTACCAATTTGACATATAGATAGTACCACCTACTTCATTTGCATGGTGACAAAGTGCACAATCGATATATCAAGAGGGTGAGGAGTGGAAGCTTTTGTTCCATACATAAGTAGTGATAGATGACAAGGAGGAGGGGGAGGAGGAGGTCATCCCATAGACAAGAGTGGATGATGTTAGCATTACAAAAGAGTGGCAACAATGGTGGGTAACCACTCAGCCTATGCCACTATTACTTGATGCACAAGGAGGGGGAGATGGGGGAGATGGAAATGTAGAAGGTGGGATAGATATAGTGGGGAAGAGGTGGAAAATGATAAGGATATGTTAGACATTGGAGGAATGGGTGATGACAATCAGGATGAGTGACTCAAGGAGGGTAGAGAGGAAGAGGTGGATCCACTAATGTTAGAGCCGTTGTGAGTTGTAGTAGACGAAGAGTGGTTACATAGGGATCCAAGTGTGTGAATAAATCATAAATTATATTTATTTAAATGAAAAGAACATTAATTGGTTTAAAAGTTAATCATGAAGTTATATTGTGTACAAAGATGATGGGTGAGTGGATGGCATTGATTAATATAACCCTATAGACCTTATTCCACATTATCCCCAAAGCGATGATTGATGAGCATGAGCGAGCATACGACAAGGTGAGTCATTTTCACTTATTATCTGAACTAGTGGTACGTGCTTATGTGGCATATCAAGGTACTATGCGAGCAATAAAGCCCCAAAGTGATGATTAATGAGCATGAGCGAGCATACGACAAGGTGAGTCATTTTGACTTATTAATTAAACTAGTGGTACGTGCTTATGTGGCATATAAATCATCTCTAGAGAGCATTAAACATAAGAGGTAGAAAGGGTGGCCATGACAAAGTTGATATAGGATTAAAAAGAGAGGGTAGAGAAATCATGGTACAAAGAGATTAGCTATAAAGAAAGAGGAATGGAGGAAAGAAACCAGATGAAGGAGGTGTTACAACAACAACAATAGGAGATAGAGTGGCTAAGGGATGATACGAGGATGTAGGAGAAAGGGGAGGGGGAGGAGGGAGGGGAGGTACACCATTAAGAGATAGATCAACTAAGAAGAGAGATGGAGTATGGTCAAGTATGTCATTAGATGTTGCCACCATCAACATGAGTAATATAGTTGTTTATAGAGTGACTAACTACATCCTAGTCAAAGGTGGCTTATATGTAGTAATTGAGGAGATCAAGGGGAGAGACAACTAGTAGGGATTTCTCTTGTATCTTAACATAATTATCATCATGGTCAAGATCAATGTCACGAGTTAGGTGGGGTGACGAGAGGCCTTTGAGGAGCTCTTTGAGGTGACCTCCCAAGCACCAAGAGTTTTGTGCTACAACATTCATATCCCATTTTTGTATCGATGGATGTGTGGCTTAATTGTATATATGATATATAGCACATTTATGCAAAACCATTATTGAGATATATTGATATGGCATGTGTTTATGATTTGGTATATACTTCATGTTTTATTCAAATGTGTTTTTGTTTTGTTTTGTATATACATGTGATGTATTAAAATTTTGAAATGGTATTCATAACATCACACAAATGGTAAAGGAAATGAATAAGTATAAGTAGTATGTTCTAAAGATGTGAGAATGAGCTCATAGAAAAATGAACCTGAAATAAAATAATATGATCAATGTATCACAAATAGATGCATATTGAAAGAGGAGGAATGACAAGTACAAAGAGGAGAAAAAAACTAGGAAAGGGGTCCTAGAAAGGAAGATCTAAAAAGAACCAGGCATGGGAGCAATAGAGGTGAGAGATATTGAAGGGATCTTTCAATGACTAGTAGTCCATGGTGATAGTCCATGAGCACCCAAACCATATTTTGTAGTGATGGCGTATGAGGCTAACTAACTTCCCTTAAGCCATGTTTCACATTTGTGTTTTTTCTAGTTTTCTTGTAGGACCAAGTCATTGTCTTAAAACTAGCGAGGTATGATATGATGATTATATGAGGGCTTGAGTTATTTTGGGTAAATATGAAGATATTTTATAACTTTAATTCAATGTTCATTAAACAACTACAACTCTTATAGGAATCATTTATGACAAGTGTTATCATCAATAAGACCATGGAGGGAAAATTATATGGAAGGAATTATGATTTTGAGAGGTATGATAGCTTTTGCACCACAAACAAGGGAAAAACAAGTATGATATGTGGGGTACAAATACTCATACAGTAGGCCCATAAGGTCAAAGGAAGTTGGAAGTATCAATATATACTGTCGATCAATAGATTTGTGAAGGATTTGTTTAATAGTTTTATTAGTAGCCTAACCTTTGCCATTTGATTATGGATGGTAGGAGAAATAAAAAGAATTGTTGAATGCATTTTTTAAGAAACCTCATAACCTCATGGTTCTTAAACAAGCTACCATTTTCATAAATGAGTAACATCAACAAATTAAATCAAGAAATGACATTTTCTATGAGTAATTTAGATGGATTGTAGCGGTAGACTTGAGAGAGACAACCTCACCTTGTTTTGTAAAAAATAACAGTAATGGCAACAATAGATGTATGGTCATACAAGGAAGGAGGGGTAATCTTACACACAAGATTGAGACCTTGTACCAAAAAAAGACCAAGGAGAAGTGAAGGGTTGGAGTTCTTGTGTAGGTATGTGGACAAGGTTGATATTCTTCTTACACGTGGAACATTTCTTAACAAAGTCATGTGAATCTTTGTCCATCTTACTCTAATAATAACCCATGTGCAAAATTTTCTAAGTGACTATTTTACTGCTAAAGTAACCCCACATGCATCTCCATGTGCCTCCAAAAGAGCAATAGCACAGTTTCATCATCTATGAGATGATGAAGACAAATGCAATCATAGCCATGTGGCAATAAGGAACAATAATGATAATTAAGTACATAGTCATGGTCTTATGAATATCTTTGAGTATTCATGTAGGAGTTGGGCAAAGGTTTCTTTGTCCAAGTGCTTTTAAATATTAATAAACCATCTCTTGCCCATAAGGGTATTACAAGAAGTATCAAGGGATTCAAGGATAGCTAACTGATGAAGGTTGTGAATCAAGAGAGTGAAGTGACTAGTGTTATCATCCAAAGGCATGAGTGAAGTGGCACTAGCCATGGAATCAACACAACAATTATATTTACAAGGGGCCACATCAATTGAGTAATCATGAAAGTAGTTGATAAGAGTCAGTGTGATATCATGATATTGAGAGACCTTGTCTGCTTTAGCTTGGTAGGAGACTAAAATTTCACAAACAATGAGTTGGGGATCACCATGAATATTGATGCACTTAATACCCAGAGAAAGGGTGGCTTGTAGACCAACAATGAGTGATTCATATTTCATAATATCGTTAATGCATGTTAAATTTAAGTTAAAAGATACAGGGATGTCGTGCCCAAAAGGAGAAACAAGAACAACTCTTACCCCTAAGCTAGTCATACAACGAGACCCATCAAAAAACATCTCCAAAGTATCACAAGAATTAAGAGCGAGGACATGATCATCAAGAAAGGTAGAGTCAATAGGAGAATTTAAAGGAAAAGGGGATGTCAACCAACTAGTCAATGATGACTTAGCTTTTGATGGACTTTTGGGATATGAATTTGAGATCAAATTTAATGAGTATCATGGTCCATTGAGAAAAACTTCCTAAAAGGTGAGAATTGGCAAGCATATATTTCAAAGGGTTGCACTTGATAATGATGTGAATGTCAACATGAAGCATATAATGTCATAAATTTTAGGAATCATATACCATAGCGAGACATTGGTTTTCTATAAGAGACTAGCGAGTCTCATATTTGACTAGTGTACGGCTAATATTGTAAATTGCATGCTTCTTGCTAACATCATCATGTTAGGTCAAGAGATTGACAATAATTGTGTGAGTAGAAAAATTATAAATAAGGGGATGACCATGGATAAAAGGCATCAAGACAAGTAGATTTGCAAAGTACTCTTTCATGGAACTAAAAGCTTGTTGGCACTCATGAATCCTTCCAAGCAAACTTAGCGTCTTCCTTTGATAATTTTGTAAAGGGAGAGTATAATCCACCAATTGCACAGTGAAACATCAAATAGCAAATACTTTACCTCAAAGGCTATGAAGCTGAGTAAGATTTTTTAAGGAGGTATGTTGACAATAGCATTGATTTTCTCAATGTCGATCTCAATCCCAAGACAAGAAATAATGAATCCCAATAACTTACCACTATCAACAATAAATATTAAATGTATCTAGTATTGTCGCAGATGTTCAAATATGATGCATAAGTCATCCACATGATTATATTGAATTGTAGATTTAGCTAGAATGTTATCAACACAATTTTTAAGAATAACGTGCGAGAGATCATGAATGATAAAAGTTCTAACCCATTGGTAAGTGGCTTCTACATTTTTGAGACCAAAGGGCATAACCACATAGCAGAATATTTTCAAAGGAGTGGTGAAGGTAGTTTTATGTTGGTCCTAGGGTTTATGAGAATTTGGTTATATCCCAAGAAGACAAATGAAATCACATCTCATTCTTAGCTTTAGAATCCACTGTAATGTTAATACTAGGCAAAGGGAAGTCATCTTTAGGATGTCATATTAGTTAGTGCAAATACAAATGCAATTGTCAATCTTACCAACAAGAATGATATTATAAATTTAAGGTGAGTAATTTATGGATCAAATTAACCCAACCTTTAATAACTTCTGTATTATTCCTTTCTTCACTAGCAAAGCAACCTTAAGGAGCATTTTTAAAATCATTTATTTCAACGGTTGAGCATTGGAGTGAAAAACAAATTTTATGAACAATGGTATCTTAGGTAAGAATTTTTTAAGGAAAGTCACAAGGAAGTTAAGAATGCTTGTCACACTTGATAGAGGATAAATGAACACCAATTTTGAAGACCTTATCCTTGTCAATAATGTCCATAGAAACTATAGACACCTAAAAGTGTCCTCAGATTGCAAAACCCTAATTTCTTCTCCATTTATCTATTTTTCCCTAATTTTCCTCCATGGCTAAATAATTAATTTTAATTGATTAGTTATTTAATTATTCATTACCCCTTATCCCCTTTAATTTAAATAAATAAACATTTATTTAAATTAAAAAGGCCTTATCCTAATTGAATAGGTTCCACCTATTTAATTTAATCCTCTCACATTATTCCCCTCTTCAAATAAACTAAATAAATGAACCTAATTTATTTAATTTAAAAATCATTCTCCACCTCACCATTTCTCCCAATTTTAAATTCAATTTCTGTCCTTTAGTGGTGAGAAAACCCTAATTGATCTTAACCCTCCATTTGCCTCCAAAGTCAACACTCAATCCTGGTCCTCCGTTCAAATAGGCTCCTCTATAAAACAACTTATCCAGCTTCATTTTCATCTTCTTCTGAGCTAATTTTTCTTACTCTCTCACAACTCTCCAAAATCTTGTAAATCACATACATGAGCTTCTCAAGATGGTTGCATGAACTGTCATGCCCACTTTTTTCATGCGGTTATAACACACATTACACATGTGTCATGTCCACATGCGTCATGTGGTCATGATACGAACTATCAAAATTTTTCCCTTACTACTCTAAAAACCCCCTCGCACGCATAAGCGTGCTTGGCGGTGCACGCTTAAGGTGAAAGCAATACAGTTGACGGCAGCGTACCAAATACATGTGTGCACACCCTAGACAAGGAAACGCGTGGTTCCCTGACTTAGGTTAATCTCACGAATTATATTTGAACAAAGTTGTTTTAAGTGATAGAACATTTTTCAATAAAGCACGATCCTGTTCATTTGCCCTCTCTTCCTTTTCTTGGAATTTAATTTTGATTGTATTTCTATCTCAATTTCATTAATAAGTTCCTTAACTATAAAGAAAGTATAGAATAATTCATTAAAAACAGAGCAATGAGTTAATTTTGTTTTTGCAAATATAAACATTGTATTTCTGAATTGCAACTCTGAGTTTAAGCATCTATTCAATTCGTATTATACATTATGCATAATTCAATCCCACTTTCCTTAATTTAAGATTTCTATTTCAAGTCAAATATTTTTAACTACATATAGTTTGTCTTCAAGTGAATAGTGAAAAGTGAATAATAAAAGTAAATAGTGAATAGTAAAAGTGAATAGTGAATAGTAAAAGTGAAAGGTCCCCATCCTAGGATGAGACCCTCAAGGTGGCAGTAATTTCAAAAGCAATACTGCAACCCAACTTTCATTTATTTCATGGTGAGGATATTTTTTAATACTTTTACAAACTTAATTAAAACATCAACTAACTCACAACATTGCAAGTAGAAGAAGAAGGAACTAGATAATTTTAATATCCTTTTAAAAAAATAATTTTTCTTTTCTTTCTCTTATTTCTAAATGGTAAAGCTTAATGAACAAGAAAATTACAACTATCAACCCAAGAACAGAAATGATTTCCTCACAACTCCAAAAATAACAATTTATACAACAATAGGGAGATAATTTTCTCCTTTTGAAAAATTGACAAGGAAGGAGCTATTAAAAGATTAGGCTCTCCTTAAGACTTAAGGAAAATAGAATATTTTCTAAGATCCAATAATCTTCTCCAAGTTTCACAATAAGCTCCCAGAAAACCTGCATATCACACAAGGGAAGAAACACCACACAAGCTGCTCTCCTCCCTACCGTAGACCCGCAAGTGGGTCACCCCCGAGCTAGGGAGACCATCCACATACCTAGGGTAGAATAGACTTAAACACATCACAACATTAAACAACAACAATAACAAATCAAATAATACACACACCCTCAAGGTTTGACTCACAATACAAAGACTCAGCTTAGGTGAGTTCAGGGAGGGTAGGGAAGTAGACATCTCTACCTCTAGGTGTCATTCTTTACACATTTTATCACATTTTATCACAAGGCCTCAAGCCAACAATTTATCTTTCCACAAGGCCTCAAGCCTTCCAATTAATCAAATTACCTGGGATTTCCCAGTAGGCTCTCAAAGCCATAAGCCCTCCAGGCTAAAAAAATGCCAACATGCCCTCAAGGCATTTCTTACAACAAGAACCAAGATGACACCCGAGGAGGGTCACACCTTCCCTTCCCTATACAAGATGAGCATTGCCTTCCAACTGGAAGGAGCTCTTTCTACACCCAACACACAAAACCCCAAAACAATAACAGAATACTCATTGAAGACATTTGCAAACTCATTCAACAAGCAAAAAACAAACATACATATAAAACAACAGATACACAAGAGAGTAGACTTGATTCACCAACCTTCCAAAGCCCAATTATGGAATGAAAGTTGATGAAGAGCTCCACTCTAGCCTCCTTCTTCAATAATCCAACCCCAAAAATAATCTTTCTATGATCACAAGCAAGGGATAATAAATGGAGGATATAGGATGGCTAGAATAATTTCGGCATTATGAGGCTATGAAGAGAAGAATGGAGAAAGAATTGGGCATTATGAGGATGCCAGAAGAAGATTTCCTAGAGGAAATTAGGCATGATAAGAATGCAAGAATGAAGTCCCCCTACAAGAATGAAGTCCCCTTCTACAATAATGAAGTTTTCCTGCACAAAAAATGAAGTTCCCCTGCAAAATCTTGTCTCTCTAATTGCTTAGAGAAGGGTCTCATTTATAGATTTTTT
Organism: Cunninghamia lanceolata; assembly: GCA_027924645.1. Classification (NCBI taxonomy): domain Eukaryota; kingdom Viridiplantae; phylum Streptophyta; class Pinopsida; order Cupressales; family Cupressaceae; genus Cunninghamia; species Cunninghamia lanceolata. The sequence goes on along the minus strand of BSBN01000286.1, from coordinate 276,244 downwards.
GAGAAGTGAATGGAAGGTGAGGATCAAGAGTTGAGATCAAGGGCTCACATTATCTGTGAATTTTAAATTCATAGTGGATGAATTAAAAATTTATTATTTTAAGATTGTAATATTTAAATAACCCCACTATCCCAAGTGGAATTAATAAAATATCCCCACTATCGCAAGTGGAATTAAAAAATATCCCCACTATCCCAAGTGGAATTAATAAAATAAACCCACTCATTATCCATTATCCCTAATGGACTTAAAATAATTAACCCCACTCAAGAGGTCCCCCATTATAGCCCACATGTAGAAATAAAATACAATAAGTAAACTAAAATAAGAGAGAGTGGGTGACACACCACCCTCATTAAGGGGAACCCCACCAAAAGAGAGGCACAATGAGACAAACACTCCATTATTAAGGGATCATGGAGTTGCTCCATGACTTGGAAGTGGGCCTGAGTGTGGATTCCACTCATCCTATTGTCCCCATACTTCCAAATTCATCACTTAACTTCACCTTGAAGTTGAAGTGACCATATGGAGGTTAACCTAAGGTTATCCTAGTCAAAAAGGTCTCTAGACCCATGGGGTATAACCTAGGGTTGATTTAAACCTAGTTAGGACTCCCAGAGTCAAGTAAAAACACAAGAAAAGGGTAAAAAAGAAATAAAGTTTAAAACAAGATTCAAAACATCATATCTTACAACACATATCACAATAAAATTAATTCAGAAAATAGAACTATTTCCCTTAACCTCATGCATCATTACAACAATACAACATTACAATAATTCACAAAACACGAGGTTGATCTTAGTTCCTCATGGAACTAGATCGGCTCACAAGGGATACAACATAGGTATGGGATGATCTCCTGTATTTGTGGTTTTGTTAGCAATACCTGCACACTCAATTTCAAAGTTAATTCCACATATAAATATCATAGCCGAAGTAAATTTAATACATGCATTTCTAAAGCATACCACAATTTTAATAAACATAATGAAATCACATGACAATTTTTTATCTAACATCACCCAATTAGTTTTCCTTTAACATAATAAGATTTTAATAGTTTAAAAATCCAGGAATAACAGTCTCATAAATATAAAAATACCAACAACAGTAAGTTAAATAGTCACATGTACGGAAATAAAAAAGTGTAGGCCTCACATACTCCCCCCCTAAGACTGTACTTCCTCCTGGAAGTCATCAAAGAGGTGAGGATAAAAGGAACTCATAAGATTTTAAAGTATGATACTAAATGTTATAAAGGCGTAATCCTATTCACAAAGCACACTATATTGATTGAAATCAACATAAGAAATTTCATGTTCATCAATCATTAGCACACATGCATAAGGAATTCACACATCGTACAACCTGTTTATATAGAACATCAACTCATATATAGATACAACAATTACAGATCAGACATCTAAACACATATTTTCATTCATCCACATTACAGGGATTAACTTCACAAGGCTCACATAAAGGTTTAGGGGGATGTCATAGTCTCATCATAGAACCAAGTAACCAATAACTAGTGCCAAGTAACCAAAGATCTAAGAACCAGGTAGAATGATGGTCTACGCGCCTAGGAGCCTTGCCATACATTCCACAATGGCCTACCTCTTATTTGTATAAGGGTTTAGCCTCCAAGAGATAACCAATATAAGAACAAGATCACTAGGAAGGTAAGTGGATAATGACCAGCCCATACTAGTCCACACCTACCCCCATCCTCATAAGTTTCCCACGTCTGCTTCCTTATATACACTCCACCAGAGGTCGCTCCATCGACATGGCGAGAAGAACAACACAACACAAGACCAGCACTAGAAAAATAGAAAGAACCTAGCTTAGCCAACACAAATATCCAGAAAAGCCAAGAGGAGAAGTCTCCAAAACCCAAATTAGAATAAATAAATAAATGAATAAATGCGCGCAATTTCAACATTAAAACAACGTAACAATAGGAGTTATGCGAAAAAGGAAAAATCAAAAGTTGTGGCTAAGCTACTTTTAGACAAGATAAAAAAACAAGGCTAGTCCACACAACCAAGATACAAAAAGGTCACCAAACAACCCAAAGAAATAATCGCAATCTAAGAAAGTGCACATTACATCACTATACTCCACAAGATACACAAGGGCGAGGAAGAGTCCAACACAACCCTCACCACCTAGACCAATTGACTCAAGAGGACAATCAACCAAGAGGATCACAACCACCACAAAACACAAGCGGAAGACTTCGATACTCATGTGACAAGGCCATCATGATGACAAAACAAGAGGATGGGTATTCCTCCAAGGTGAAGGTTAGTCGACAAACCACAACCTCACTCTCTTGTAGCTACATGTAGTAGGACAAGGGTCAAACCATGCTCAACCCACTCCATGTCGGTCTAAACAACATGCAACCCCCAGAGCTCCCAATGTTGAAACATGTGATTCTCAAGATGGTTACTTGGTTCTTACTCTCTCACAACTCTCCAAAATCTTGCAAATCACATACATGAGCTTCTCAAGATGGTTGCATGAACTTGCAAATCTGAGAACAATAATGCAAGATGGAGGAGAATAATGGAGATAGGACAATACTAGTTTAGATTCTTGTGTTTTTTCATGTTTATTTGACTATTTTCTAGGCTAGATTACACTCCATTAGGAGCTAGGGTTAGCTATGTTTTCATTTCTGCATGATTAGCTAGCTTTTCCCTTGACTTCAACTGGTGAACCTAACATGAAACACTTACTTATTTGCCATTTTTGTTGAGATTTGGTAATTCACTCTTGCAGGTGGCTTCCTAGGTCAAATCAGACCTCACCATTGAGTCCAGGAGGTCCAAAAGCCCTAGGAAGCATATAAAATTTGTCTTTTTTGGCTACCAGAAAATTTTTGAATTTTTTTTAGGGCATGACAAGGTACAGATCTGTACCGTATGACAGTTTGTGTACCCTGCCAACCCCTGCACAGTCTATTGCATCTCTCTTGGGCATTCTTGGTTGCTTCTGTTAATCATTTTATATGCATTATTTAATTTAGTTTTTGCAGGTTTCAATTGGGAGTTGCAGGTTAAATGTTTAAATCTCTGTTGCAGTCTAAAGAAAAAACCCTAATTGTTGTTTTTAAACCCTAGTTGCAGACGGCTTAAACCTAATATCCCATCGCCACTCTTTGAACTTCCACTGCCACCTAGAGCTTCCTCCACAACCCTCAACATCTACTCATTACATAGTTGACACCACCAAAAACCTTCTGATTCCCCACTAGGCATTCGCCTGATTTCCTATCACCTGGTTTATCTGCACACTCACCACTCAAGATACCAATGGTTAGCGTTGATGAAACCCTAGTCGAAGTCATTATATTGTTGGTCGAAATCCCAATCGCCACCTACTAAAACTTCCTAAGTTGTGGACATCCTAAACCTAGGGATCACTCCACCCCATCGACATCCACCACTCCACTTGTCGTTGTGGTTGCAGTCATCGTTGACCACCTTCCGACCAAACAATCTTCTATCGCCCTCTACTTCCAATCAACTCCACGCCTACCACCCTCCATGTATATATCGCAACCTTGAAATAACTATCGTCACCACTTTGGAACTCCTGTTGTAGTCTCTGGTCACCAGTAGTGTTATCCAAAACCTTATCCACCAGCTCGAATCCTTGTCGCCACCGCTGGTGACGAAAACCCACGTCACAACCCAGTCGACACTCTTATTTTACCTAACGCCACTACCTCCTTGAAACCCCTTCACTGCTCTTTCACCGCCATCAATGAAACCTTCATCGCCTTACATGGATCCTTATGCCCTTGTCACAACAACCGTCACTCACCTTGGAGTTGTATTGCATTAATGTTTGAAGTCGCCACCTCCTTTTGGTGATGTCACCATCCTCCTAGGCAGTCACCACTATCTTATGGCGACCATCGCCATTTCACGAACCATGACCTGCAAAAGTCATAGTCGAGGGTATAGAATCCTAATCTACCTATACTCCCAATTATTATTTGTCTGCCATCCCTAGGGAAAAAACCCTAACTTTGTTTGGTAACCCCCTTGAATCTGTCGACCATCTTATAGAGCTGAGTCAGTTTGGGTGACTTCCACGTCGTGGTTTGACTTCCACGTCGCAATGATCTCTTTGAATGCCCAGCAGTAATCGCCCTTGAAACCTACGATTATCCCTTAGCTCCTGTGCCACCTCCACCATTTTCAAACTCCACTCGTTCGCCAACCTCCACCTTGTGTAAACCTTGTTGCCACCATTCAAGTCTTAACCGCCGTCGCTGCCAATGGTTGGGCCTCCACTCCTGAATCCTTAGGCCTACACTAGGCTTATTACCAACGGTCACATTTGTGACTTGTTAGGTCTCAAAAATGCAGGTTGCAAATCCTAAGAGGATGCTGGACTCTATGATCAGATTGGCAACGTTTTTGAACTAACTTGAGGGAGTTAACTTATAAGGTTAATGACTCCCTGCACTTTAGGCACTGCTATACTTAGGCGGGTGGACCTTGAAAGTTGAAGCAAATTAGATGAGTGTAAGTGCTTTGACTAAGTTAATGGATCTACCCCCAATGGCAAATGGTGTGGAATAGATGAAAGCTTGCTAATTAGTTCTATTTCTAATATCTGGAAAATGATTGGTATAAATTGTATAAGCAATATCAAGGTAAATTTTATAGCTTTGCTCAACTAATGGATGGGTTTTGGATAAAAATGAATGATGAATCGAGATAAGACCAGTGCCTTGTTGGGTAAACAGAGTCAAATGAAAATCTAAGACCAGTGGCTTATATTGGGCAATAACTCTAACTGTTTGGCACAATACTTTGGTTTATAACTTGTATAAACGTGCAGGGAAATGATTGACAGACTCTTCTTAATATCCACCTAACACAATCAGGTTTCTTGTTATTCACCAGAAGGAAATTTAATCCTTTCTTGAAGGAACCAATTGAATGAACTATACAAGAACAATAGATAATATCAACTTGGAGACAAAATGACAATCCTAATTATATGGTTCATCTTAGTGATCCAAATCAACACTTCTAGATTATTGTGACTGACCAGAAGGATTTTAATTCCTTTTAAGGAAACCATTTAATCAAATCACACAAATACAACAAATGTGCATTGACAAATTAAATATGTACTTGATATATCAATTTGAATAATAAGGAAATACTAAACTGGAGAGACAACCAAATAACTGAATAATTTCAACAAACAATTGATGCCAGTATAAAACCACAGAATTAGAGATCTTCTATTAACTTCTTTATTATAATACTTGCAACATGGTCTTTTAAAATATTATGAACTTCTTCTATTATCTCCTACTGCTCATGCCAATTGATCATCATATGTCCAACTTATATAAAAATATTTATGAAGAGACATAACTCTTCAAAATGTCTTTTGCGAATTAAAAGGATTAACAAAACAACAAACAATGATAATGACCCTAAGCCCTGCTAAGCCACAGTTATATCTCAGCAACATGATCCAGGTACTCTTGGCTTTAATGTGTATCAGCAAATTCAATAGCATTTCTTGTAATCACATCCATTGTCACCATCTTTTCTAGATGCTTACAAACCTCCCCAGATGTTGAGTCTTTATCCTTGAGAGCTTCTAAAGCCTCATGTAATATCACCTAGCATTCTTTAATCCATTCATCTTTGCTCTTCAACTCCTTATCATTTCTGAACAATATGGGTATACTTGCCTTTGAAGCCTCAACACATTCCTTGGCATCATTTTGAAGCTGGTCATGATATTTTTGATGTTGTTCGATCAAGTCTTTGACACTGGAGATACCTGTAGTGTCAGGAGTATCCCTACTCTGTATCTCGTGGAGTTTCTCTTGAAGCCTGTTATTTAACCTTTCATGTTCTTGGATGACCTTATGGTTCTCAGAGTAGACATCCCAAAATTTATTCATCCAATGCATCATATTGATATGCCTATTCTGTAGTACTGCTACAAGTGTCTCAATTTGAACCTGGGCTATTTGATCAACAAATGGTGACTGGGCACTTTGTGAACTCTCTCCTTGGGTTAATCTTTTAACTGATCCTCCGAAGGCATTCTTGACAGTATCTTTTAGGAAATCATTTTCTTTTGTCAATCTTTCACAACTCAGCTTATATGCATCTCGTTCCTTGATCAGCATTTGAGCATGTGCTTTATTTAGTTTTGCAACATTTATACCAATGTCTGCAGTAATCAAAGGATCAGTTTCTCCTGCTTTCAAAGTCATAACATGCCCAAAGGTTTTTTCAGTATCTATAATGGCAGTCTTCTTATGAGGAGGGTATAAGGCCCATATCATGAGTGAGTTTTCATCATTGTTATACTTGGTACCCATGTATACCTTTGTGACACCCTCAGGAGTGAGTTTGTACTTGTCATCAGTATTGTGCAAGAAACTATCAAAAACCAAGGCAAAATTTATGTCAAGTCTAGGAAATATCATGACACTTGCTTCTCTGAGCAACTGTCTACCTTTGTTAAGAGTCATAGCCCTCAACTCATTGTCTACTGTTGTCTTTAACATATCCATCAATTGTTTTTCATTATCAGCCATGACATCTTCAACTGATTCCTTGAGTTCTTTTCCCTTGCATTTATACAAAAATTATTTAAATTCTTGAGAATGAATAAATTGATCATCTGCAATGAAAGAATCATATGCTAATTGTCTAGGATCCTCATCACCAGGCCCCTCTTCATCCTGTTCTCTATTAGGAAATTGATAACATTCCATTTTTCGTTTAGAGATTCTAGTTGCCTATTTATGTAGCTCCTCTTCTCCTATAGATTCCTCATCACCAGAAGACAAAAACTCTATTTCTGCAAGCTATTTTCTCTTCTCATCTAGTTCTCTATTATACTTTTCAACTACCAATTCAACTTCGGCTTCTTCCATGTTCCTAATAATATCATCATGTGGATACAGAATATGTGTATATCCACTGAGATTCTATTTTCTTCTAGCAAAATCAATGAAACCCTCAGGATCAAATCATTTTCTTGCCTTTGCACACCTCATGTTGTAATGCATCAATTTGTCCCTGATGAGACCATAACCCTCTTTAGAGACCACAGTAAAATCTTCGAAGCACAAAGTACTAGGCATGAAGGATTGTTTGTCATAGGCACTTAAGTTCATCACATTAGAACAGTTCATTTGCTTGACTATCTCTAAGTAGGCAATCCTATCAGGAACTATCTTGGGCAATACAAATGGGGTATCTTCAAAACCATAAATTCTGACCATGGTTGAATCCTCAAAGCAATACCAATCTTCCCAGTTGTGGGTGAAAGTTGGGGGACCACCAAAATCTTTTGGTCTGAGAAACCTTTTTATTTCATCTGATAGTGAATATTCACAAGGATGGTTAAAGTATCTATACAACACTTTTACAAAATATTCTTCAAAATGAATGTAATTGGAGTGGGCAAACCTACTGTCCCATACCCTTGTCCACATCTACACAGGTGACTTTTGTCCCCTCTTGTCTACTTGAGCAATTCTAAGTTCACTTGGCCATATTCCCATTTCTTGGCCATAGTATAATACCATGTGCATGAGGAGCGAATAATGCTCAAAAGAGACTGTTGGGGCGTTATTCTTAATTGCAATTAAACTAGAATCAATCTTTCTGAAAATATAAGCAGCATAGTCAAACTGCCTAGCATTATGACACTGGATATCTGTGGCTATCACCATTAATGGAATTGTCATGAAATCAGGAACCTCTAACCCTAGGACTTGGCCAATGGAATAATATGTGTATTGCATATATGGTTCAAACAAGGACACATGGAATGGAGGTCCATCATTGTCATCAAAAGGTACCATTTTTCCCTCTGCTCTAGGCCTGTGGAAAAGCAATCTCCATACATTGTATGTGATGTCCATCCTCCAGTATTCTTTGTCTAAATCTTCATATACTATGGGAAGTGTACACAAGTCATCCAAATCAAATACTTCACAAATGGCATTTTTGGATAAGTGTATAACAGGCTCTCCTTGTGGATTGCATATGGCTTTGAGGCTAGGATTGTAATATTTAGCAAGAGTTTTAGGAGTTCCACATTCACAAACACATTCGAGATGACCAATTTGCCCATATTCAAATGCCACGGATTAGACACTGGGACATTTCTAAACCTTCTATCATAATGGAATTTGAACAACTCATAGCCTCTGATTGGTGTCCATACATTTCATAGGTATTTGCATTTGTCTTCTTACTTCTCTACCTCCACCCTAAGTTGTGCAGACCTTCGGGCTTTAGGGGTAGACCTAGGCAATTGGTCTATCAAATCCTGATTTATTTTTCTCTCTTTCATTTTTTCATTAGGGCTTTTGTCAATTTTCTGTTTCTTAGGCTTACTAGTCTCACCTTGATGTTTGCTAACCTTGCCCTTTACTGGTGTTTCCATTCATTATAATTCTGAATATCAAATTCAAATTGTAATCCACCACACAAAGGTTTTATATGTGTACCTATTTGTCTAAGATGATCACCGAATTCCTTTGTTCTCTCCTCCAAGTTCTCGCTTACGTGCTCTTCTCAGACAATTTTCTTGAACCCAATTGCAATGATTTAGAATGACTCTTCAGGGGATTTCTTCTCGGCCTGCAATTAATACTTCCAGTGCATTAATGTCCATAATCATTGTGAGATGTCACATCGTCATAACGTCCTTCATCAGTAGGAGTTTTGTAATATTAGGGCGATCAAAATGCTTCTTATGGCGTGAACATTTGCAGATGACTCAATCACTACGACCCTTCATTTTGTCTCCTCGATTTCACTTTTTATGAAAACATATATATGTCTATATCGGTAAGACATTTCAAGGTTTATCCGATATAATAATGAGCACCTAAGATGTTGTCAGTCTGACTTGTATTATCGTTGTAAGAACAACATCCTACTCTGATATTTCAAATATCTCTGATATTAATATCAGCATGAGTCTTGTCGAAATGTTTATTGGTTTCTCTTTACAGGGCAGGTTAGTGAAATCGGTAAGACCCAAGAAATTGATACCGATATCGCTTGTCTTTATGACCTGTCGGAAAGAGTCTCATCGATGTGTGTGGTCACTATCTTCATCAGAACAACATATGATATCAGGATGACTTCATTCAAATTATCTGATCCTGATTGTTTCCCTGATGCCTTCCTTTCTATTCTTCATCGGAATGATCACAATCACATGTCGCTGAAATCCTTCGTCGTTGTGACTATAGATTCGGCAGGACTTGTAAATTCTACTCTGATCTGTTTCCTTTTGCCGATGAGTCATATCCTCCATATACATTGGTGTGACTTAGGCCGAAAATGCCTTATGGTTGCTGAGACATCATAAGGTTGGGGACACATTAATCTCTTGCTTGGATGTGCATTTCTTCCCGACAAGTCGCTAGTTTCACCCGTTCCATGGATTGTTCGGCAAGACTCTTATCGACTTCTCTCGTCGGTGTGATCTATGCTATCGGGGGAATGTTCAGAGTATTCTCTGACAATGTTTTCTCATCCCAATGGCCCTCATATTTGATTAATTCGGCGTGACTGGGGACTCTCCCTCCTATGAGGGGTCATCGACATTACTTCTTTCACTAGAGATTTTTGAAACTTTCATTCTGACCATATGCCGATACACATCTAGCTCGCTTCAAATGGAACATGGGTCGGTATAAAAAAACTGAGGTCTTGCCGAAAACAAAGAACTGAAGGTTTTTTTTAGACTACGAATTGAGAGGTGAGACAAATATTTGTGGTAAAAATCATGTTATGTTTATGGGATTTATCGGTCATTATTATGATTTTAGGCGTATAATGTTCTGATTTGGTTGGACATGGGTGGATAAGAGTATAGAAAAATTTCAAAATTTTCCTGTCCCAATAGTGGCTCTGTCTGGGATATATACCCCTTGCGGGTATAACAAGAATTCAGATCTCTTGGGAGAGTAAACCATGTATTTTATTTATTGGGGATGACAACTTCACAGAATTTTAGGAATATATATATGGATGAAATGAGAATGGGAGCTGGAAGTGATAATGATGTAGAATGGGGATGATCCTATACTATTGTACATGGAAAAGATTTTTGTTATTGTTGAGAGATTCATAGGACTGTCCATGTACCGGTAGATCCTAATCTCTCTTGATTACCCTAAACTATTGTGCATGGAATAAGAGTACTTTGAGAATTATTTAAGAGTTGTCCATGCACTGGCAACACTTATTTCTCTTTATGCATGATTTTGATGCTTTCATGAAAAGAAAGGTTTTAGAAACTGTCCATGCACTGGCAGTTCCTGCTCTTTTCCAGACATATTTTGTAGATAGTAGGAGTCATCTCCTCCTTTGCCAATGACAACAAAAGGACCCAACCACAAGGCTTCAAACTTTCCATGCTTTCCTTTCTCTTGGCATCTGACATTCCACATCAATACCAAGTCATCTATCTTAAATTTTCTATCCTTGGTCTTTTTGTCAAAAAGGTATTTTACTTGTGATTGCAATTTGATGTTCTGCTTCTGAGCCATTCTCCTTGTCTCATCAAGTTCTGCAAGATGTTCTATTCTTTCCTCCATTGGTTCAGGAATATTTAAATCCTCTTGGAGAACAAATTTGTAAATCGGTAGAAGATTTTATAATGGCATCCTTGCTTGTACTCCATACACTAATTCAAAAGGGGATCTTCCAATTGCTCTCTTCATAGTAATCCTATCAGCCCACACAACCATTCTCAACTTTGAATCCTATGCCTTTTTGTTTCCCTCCAACATTCTTTTTATAATTTTCAAAAGATTTTTATTACTAGATTCTACTTGTCCATTTGCTTGTGGGTGATAAGGGGCAGCATAAGACATAGTGATGCCATATATATTACAAATTTTTTTGAACTCATCAGACTTAAAGCACATTCTGTTGTCTGTAATCAACCTCACTGGTGTGCCAAATCTAAGTATAATGTTTTCCATTAAAAAATTGATCACCACTTTGCTTGTTGCTTGTTTAGTTGGGATTGCTTCCACCCATTTTGTGAAGTAATCTGTTGCCACTAAAATCCATTTGTGTCTTCCACTTGACTTTTCTACAATCTCTCCTATGAAGTCAATACCCCATTGATAGAATGGAGCTTCCACCTGCATAGGTTTCAAGGGTAGTGCTCCTTGATATTTTAATTTTCCTGAAAATTTCTGGCATGCCTCACATTTTCTTGTATAATAATATGAATCATTGAAAACTCTAGGCCAATAGTATCTAGCCCTCAAGATTTTGTGAGCTGTAGTTTTTGCTGAGAAGTGCCCTACACATACTCCTCCATGTAACTCTTTCATGACACGTTTTAACTAATGTTCATCTAGGCACAGTAGCAGAATACCATCCCTATTCTTCCAATAAAGATCTCCATCGATAAATACATACTTTGAAGCCTATAATTTAAGTGTCCTTTTCTTGTTATCATCATATCTTTCAGGACATTTCATATGTTTCAGATAATATATGGTGTCAGTATACCATGGAGTATGCTCAATGCTAGAACTCATGTTATTAACATCATCAGTATTACATATCTGAGAAGCCTCAAGATTGTTTTCAGCCATTAGTCTAGCAATACCCTGTCCTCTCACTAGTTTGGTGATTTGGATTTCAATATTAAACTCCTGAATTTTATTAATCCATCTGCATCTTCTGCCCGTGACCTCAGTTTGGACTAATACATCTTTCACTGCAGTATTAGGCACGTATGCTATTATTTCAGCTCCCACCAAGTATGGTCTAAAAGCTTTGACTGCTTTCACCAATGCATATGCCTGTTTCTCAACTATGTCATATTTTAACTCTGCATTTTGAAGAGACTTGCTAAAAAATGAAATGGGTTGTTCATGTCTCTTATCATTTTTCTGCAACATTACTGCTACAACTATATGATATGAGGCAAATGAGAACAACTGAAATGGCTTACTGAAATCAAGAGATACCGGAACTGGGGCTTCCTTGATTGCCTTCTTAATGGTAGAAAATGCCTCTAATGTTTCTGCTATCCAGTTCACTTCTAAATTCTTTTTTAACATTCTTGATATGGGACTAACAAACTCTGCAAAATTTGATATGAATCTCCTAACAAAGTTGATTTGGCCAAAGAATGATTGTATAGCTTTTACATTCTTAGGAATGGGAACTTGGTCAATGGCTCTTACTCTTTCAGGATCTATTCTTACTCCATCTTTTGAGACTATGTGATCAAGCAGCTTGCCCTCTGTTACTGCGAAATGGCACTTCTTAGGATTCAATGAAATTCCATATTCTAAGGCTTTAATAAAAATTTGTTCTAAATGTGTACAATGATCTTCAACCTTTTTGGAATATGCTGTCATGTTATCCTGATATACTACCATGATTTTGTTAATTAGTTCTGCAAAGGCCACATCCATCGCTCTTTGAAATGTTGCTCCAGTGTTTGTGAGTCCAAATGGCATTCTTAAATACACATATGTTCCCCATGGTGTGGTGAATGCAGTCTTATTGTTTCGATTCTTTGACTTTCACCTAATTATATCCTGAGAAACCATCCATCATTGACAATAGTTCACACCCTGTCACCTTTTGCAGTATTGCTTCCATGTTAGGAAGGGGATAGTTGTCCTTAAGAGAGGATTTATTTAGATTCCTGAAGTCCACACATAATCTAATATCACCATTTTTCTTTCTGACAGGCACCAAATTAGAAACACAAGAAGAATGTCTAATGGGTTTGATAATAGCTCCATCTCTTAGTTTTGTGAGTTCTTCAAGCATTTTAGGGGCCAGTGTGGGATTAATAGGCCTCTGCTTTTGCTTGAATGGTTTAGCATCTGGCTTTAATGGTATTTCATGCTGAAAAAGATCCTCCCTATATGCTTTCAAGTCATCATATGACCATGCAAATACATGTCTATACTTCCTGAGTAAGTTGATGAGCATGCTCCTAATTTTGGGATTCAGTGTCTTTCCAATGTATACATTTTTTGGGGCTGCTTGCGTCCCCAAATTAATTTCCTCAAGATCATTCTATATTATGGGTGTCTTTCATTCTAAATCTGTCACATCCATCAAACACTTTCTCTAACGCTATGAATCCTTTAGGTATTTTGTTTGTTTTTAGCTGAACTATCTCTTGACCAAAGAGAGTTTCTTTTCCATCATGTTCCTCCATAAACGCATTGAAATCAATCTCTTGGTCTTCATAGTGATCAACACAATGTAAGAATTTGATTATATTGGTATCATTATTAAACACTTGCCAGTTATGGACATTATCTGAAATAGTGGGTCTAGCTTTGAATTCAATTTCTGTAATACCCCCCACAGTGATATCATCTCTTTTTAATGCAATATTTGCTAGAAAATCTGCCATAATATTTTTTGACCTGTCAATCCAGTTAATTGAGAAGGCATCAAATAGCTCAACATCATCCCAGACAACATTTCTATATTGCTTCAACCTCTTATTTTTGGATAAATATATCCCTCTTACTTGAGAAGTAACTAATTCTGAATCCCCATATACAACCTACTTTCTTATCTAATGCTTGATGGAAATATTTAAACCAATGAGCAGAGCCTCATATTCCACTACATTGTTTGTGCATTCAAATGCCAATAAGAACGAGTATTTAAAAGTTTTACCTGTTGGTGAAATAAACAATACTCCTACCCCATTTCCCATTTTGCTACATGCACCATCAAAATACATTTTCCACACATCATTCTCCTCTTTCTTAGATTATAGATACATTGGATCAGTATTTTGTAATTCTGGCTGATTTGTTTCAATTTTGCAGGTCCCCAAATCTATATCATAGAATAGATTTATTTGATTTTGATCTAGGTGTTCTATGATGTTCTCATACCTTGGCTCCCTACACAGCTTGATCTCTTTGCCTCCCACTGGTATTGTGGCATATGATAAATCTAATTGGACATTCCCTCCTACCATTGCAGCCCATTGTCTAGATAAAAGCATTCCATAATATGGTGGAATATCAACCACAGTGATATCAATATTGTAAGTTGATTCAGGGTATGAAGCTAGTTTTATTTCCACATCCTTCATAATGCCCACAACTGGGATAGACCTATTGTCCATCGCATAACACTTACCAAATGTAGTGTCAACCCACATTCCCAGTTCTTTCATGACTGCTATTGGCATGATATTCATGGCTGCGCCTAAATCAATCATGTAATTCCTCACTAGCATGTTTTTTATTAATAAGGTGGTGTAGAAAGGGTCCACTTGTGAGAGGTTCTTTGTTAGGGTATCACCTAGATATACTTTAGGAATTTGGATTGTTTCTTGTTGAACATTGTTTGTTCTATTCTCTAATTCCTTATATTTTTGATTTGGTATAAAATCAATTTAACCATAGTATTTTTGTATTTATCTATCTTCATCATTTCCAAAAGTGGTACTGATATCTTCACCTGGGTTATTGCATGAGCAATGTCAAATGAATGGGCTATAGTCTGATCATTTCTTTCTGTCTTTATATGTTCTTTTTCTTGAATTGGTAATTTATCTTTTGTTTTATTTTCCTCAATTTTTTCTGGTTCTCTAAATGAGGACTTTGCGTTATTCCTTTTATGATTTTGATCTTTTATAAAGACACTCCCATGTGTTCCCTGTTCTGAATTCACTGTCCTGTTCCTTAGATTATAGGCATTTTTAGCTTGGGCAACTGCAACTATTGTAAGAACTTCTCTCTCCTTTTCAGTGGGTTTTCTCCATTGATCATATGGTGATTTGTTATGATAACAAGTAGGTCCCTCGTAGCTGTCCTCCTGATCTGAGAATACTTCTTGTTTTCCCATGTTGATATGATGTTTTTGGTACCCCACATCATATTCATACCCCTCTTCTTCTGTAGAAGAATAATCTTCATTCAGCAAGTATGGTGCATCTTGCATCATGTTTATTGTGTGATTATCTCTGTTATAGTTGTACAATGCTTCTTCATGTTGTACTGTTTTAGCCACTACACAATATTTAGGTGAGTGTGGTAAATTGCACACCAAACACCAAGGTTTATCTTCTACCATATGTGCCCCATTTCTCTTTAGGGGATCAGGAGTATCTTTGCCATAATGTTGCTTTCTGCTGCTTTCAATAGGTCTCCCATCCTTCCAATTTGTATTATATGGCATATCATGCAACCTAGGTATTTCATTTCTATGCTGACCTTCTTGTTTATTCTGTTGAATATTTGGGCTCTGAGGAATTCTGGGATTATCTCTTTTGCTAACTATGCCTGCATCTTTTCTATTGTTTTCAATAGTCAACGCCACTTTATATGCTTCAACTAGGGTCATAGGGCACCATTTTCTAAGTTTGTACCCTGTCTTAGGATCAAATGCTTTCAAATAAATACTTAATGCTGCTGGATCGATCAATTTAGATCCATGTGGTATTTTGTTGTGCAATTTGGAAAATCTCAGATTAAAATCATATACTGACTCATTTGGGTACTTTTGGATGCTTATCAATTCGTGCAATGCAAACTCAGGGGCATACTGATTGCCATATTGTTCCTTAAATTGACTATGGAAATCTGTTAAGGAACTGATTGAGGCATCTGGTAAGTTGTTGAACCAATCTCTTGCATCTTTAGTCAGAGACATCATGAATAATCTCATTTTAACATCCTCATAATCCATACTAATATCTTGTACGAAGGCATTGAAGCTTCTGATATGATCCTCAGCTGACACTGCATTGTTTCCAGTGAACTTGGGAACTATATTCCTCCAACTATTGTTAATGGGGTATGGATACAATTGATATCCAGTCAGATCAAATTGCCTGCATATGTTTGTGAGGTTTTGGGGAGGAACATTCATGGGTGGTGGATTAGGGTAATAATTATATCCGCATGGAGGCTGATGATAAGCATGTTGCTGTTGTGGGTTCACGTGGGGGTTCATATGAGGATATTGTGGTCTACAATACTATTGGCCAGGGGGTGGGTATGGATTAGCCGTATGTTGAGAGGCGTTATGTATGAGAGGTGATCTAGAATTATTTGGGAGGGTATTTTGATGAACATGACTTCCAGATGCTTGTAGATTGGAAGCGCCACTTGTATTTTGGTGCAAGTTTTGTTGTGGGTTCCTCAAAGTATTTCCTCTATGTGGAGGTATATATTTTGGGGTAGCTATTTTAGTCCTATTCTTTATCTATTGAATCTCTTGTTTTAACAGCATCTCAGTTTCCTCTATCTTGATCATTTCAAGCTCTTCTTGGAGCTTAAGCACATTATGTTGCACTTCATTTATATTCCTTGTATTTTTTGGACTTTTATTCACCTCTTGATTTGTGATTCCATATTTTACCCCCTCTCTCTATTGTAGTGATATTTGATAATCATTTTTGGCCTATCTCTGATCAATTTCCTTCATGGCCTGTGCTTCAGACTCAAGCTGTTCTTGAGGATCAGGTCTGTACTTTGCCAATATATCATTAGTTACTCCGTTGATTTGAGACAAATTCTCATTTGATTCATGCAGAGGGGTAAAACTATTATGAGTTATGATAGTTTGTTCTGTATTATCCTCTTGAGCCCCCTGATTATTATTCTGATGAAAATAATTTGATGCTCCATTTTTCTTGGGGATGGCTTTAATTGGTGGGGATGATTGTAACTTCTTCCCTTCCATCTTGGATCTTCTACCATCCATTTGGTACTAACTTTCGTCGCCACCTATTTTGGTAAATAGGAAAAGGTTATAATTTATCCTTTTGGATTCTTCTTGCCAGCAGAGTTACCAATTTGTATTCTTGAAATTTCTAACTCTATAGAAGAATGGTCTCTTACCAAGGCTCTTTGTATTTGGCTCCCCAGTAGAGTCACCAATTTTTTAGATCTCAGAAATGCAGGTTGCAAATCCTAAGAGGATGCTAGACTCTATGATCAGATTGGCAACATTTTTGAACTAACTTGACGGAGTTAACTTATAAGGTTAATGACTCCCTGCACTTTAGGCACTGCTATACCTAGGCGGGTGGACCTTGAAAGTTGAAGCATATTAGATGAGTGTAAGTGCTTTGACTAAGTTAATGGATCTACCCACAGTGGCAAATGGTGTGGAATAGATGAAAACTTGCTAATTAGTTCTATTTCTAATATCTGAAAAATGATTGGTATAAATTGTATAAGCAATATCAAGGTAAATTTTATAACTTTGCTCAACTAATGGATGCGTTTTGGATAAAACTGAATGATGAATCGAGATAAGACCAGTGCCTTGTTGGGTAAATAGAGTCAAATGAAAATCTAAGACTAGTGGCTTATATTGGGCAATAACTCTAATTGTTTGGCACAATACTTTGGTTTATAACTTGTATAAACGTGCAGGGAAATGATTGACAGACTCTTCTTAATATCCAACTGACACAATCGGGTTTCTTGTTATTCACCAGAAGGAAATTTAATCCTTTATTGAAGGAACCAATTGAATGAACTATACAAGAACAACAGATAATATCAACTTGGAGACATAATGACAATCCTAATTATATGGTTCTTCTTAGTGATCCAAATCAACACTTCCAGATTACTGTGACTGACCAGAAGGATTTTAATTCCTTTTAAGGAAACCAATTAATCAAATCACATAAATACAACAAATGTGCATTGACAAATTAAATATCTACTTGATATATCAATTTGAATAATAAGGAAATACTAAACTAGAGACAACCAAATAACTGAATAATTTCAACAAACAATTGATGCCAGTATAAAACCACAGAATTAGAGATCTTCTATTAACTTCTTTAATATAATACTTGCAACATGGTCTTTTAAAATATTATGAACTTCTTCTATTATCTCCTACTGCTCATGCCAATTGATCATCATATGTCCAACTTATATAGAAATATTTATGAAGAGACATAACTCTTCAAAATGTCTTTTGCGAATTAAAAGGATTAACAAAACAACAAACAAAGCTAACGAACCTAAGCCCTACTAAGCCACAGGTATATCTAAGCAACATGATCTAGGTACTCTTGGCTTCGATGTGTATTAGCAAATTCAATAGCATTTCTTGTAATCACATCCATTGTCACCATCTTTTCCAGATGCTTGCAGGCCTCCCCAGATGCCGAGTCTTTATCCTTGAAAGCTTCTAAAGCCTCACGTAATATCACCTGGCATTCTTTAATCCATTCATCTTTGCTCTTCAACTCCTTATCATTTATGAACAACATGGGTATACTTGCCTTTGAAGCCTTAATACATTCCTTGGCGTCATTTTGAAGCTGGTCATGATATTTTTTATTTTGTTTGATCAAGTCTTTGGCGCAAGAGATACCTATAGTGTCAAGAGTATCCCTACTTTGTATCTTGTGGAGTTTCTCTTGAAGCTTGTTATTTAACCTTTCATGTTCTTGGATGACCTTATGGTTCTCAGAGTAGACATCCCAAAATTTATTCATCCAATGCATCATATTGATATGCCTATTCTATAGTACTGTTGCAAGTGTCTCAATTTGAACCTGGGCTATTTGATCAACAGATGGTGACTAGGCACTTTGTGAACTCTCTCCTTGGGTTAATCTTTTAACTGATCCTTTAACTGATCCCCCGAAGGCATTCTTGACAGTATCTTTTAGGAAATCATTTTCTTTTGTCAAATTTTCACAACTCAGCTTATATGCATCTCTTTCCTTGATCAACATTTGAGCCTGTGCTTTATTTAGTTTTGTAACATTTATACAAATGTCTGCAGTAATCAAAGGATCAGTTTCTCCTGCTTTCAAAGTCATAACATGCCCAAAGTTTTTTTCAGTATCTATAATGGCAGTCTTCTTATGAGGAGGGTATAAGGCCCATATCATGAGTGAGTTTTCATCATTGTTATACTTGGTACCCATGTATACCTCTGTGACACCCTCAGGAGTGAGTTTGTACTTGTCATTAGTATTGTGCAAGAAACTATCAAAAACCAAGGCATAATTTATGTCAAGTCCAAGAAATATCATGACACCCGCTTCTCTGAGCAACTATCTACCTTTGTTAGGAGTCATAGCCCTCAACTCATTGTCTATTGTTGTCTTTAACATATCCATCAATTGTTTTTCATTATCAGCCGTGACATCTTCAACTAATTCCCTGAGTTTGTTTCCCTTGCATTTATACAAAAATGATTTAAATTCTTGAGAATGAATAAATTGATCATCTACAATGAAAGAATCATATGCTAACTGTCTAGGATCCTCATCACCAGGCCCCTCTTCATCCTGTTCTCTGTTAGGAAATTGATAACATTTCATTTTTCATTTAGAGATTCTAGTTGCATGTTCATGTAGCTCCTCTTCTCCTACAGATTCCTCATCACCATAAGACAACAACTCTATTTCTGCAAGTTGTTTTCTCTTCTCATCTAGTTCTCTATTATACTTTTCAATTACTAATTCAACTTTGGCTTCTTCCATGTTCCTAATAATATCATCATGTGGATACAAAATATGTGTATATCCACTGAGATTCTATTTTCTTCTAGCAAAATCAATGAAACCCTCGGGATCAAATCCTTTTCTTGTCTCTGCACACCTCATGTTGTAATGCATCAATTTGTCCCTGATGAGACCATAACCCTCTTTAGACACCACAGTAAAATCCCTGAAGCACAAAGTACTAGGCATGAAGGATTGTTTGTCATAGGCACTTAAGTTCATCACATTAGAATAGTTCATTTGCCTGACTATCTCTAAGTAGGCAATCCTATCAGGAACTGTCTTGGGCAATATAAATGGGGTATCTTCAAAACCATAAATTTTGACCATGGTTGAATCCTCAAAGCAATACCAATCTCCCCAGTTGTGGGTGATAGTTGGGGGACTACCAAAATCTTTTGGTCTAAGAAACCTTTTTATTTCATCTGATAGTGATTATTCACAAGGATGGTTAAAGTATCTATACAACACTTTTACAAAATATTCTTCAAAATGAATGTAACTGGAGTGGTCAAACCTACTGTCCCATACCCTTGTCCACATCTGCACAAGCCACTTTTATCCCCTCTTGTCTACTTGAGCAATTTTGAGTTCACTTGGCCATATTCCCATTTCTTGGCCATAGTATAATACCATGTGCATGAGGAGCGAATAATGCTCAAAAGAGACTATTGGGGCATTGTTCTTAATTGCAATTAAACTAGAATCAATCTTTCTGAAAATATAAGCAGCATAGTCAAACTGCCTAGCATTATGACACTGGATATCTGTGTCTATCACCATTAATGGAATTGTCATGAAATCAGGAACCTCTAACCCTAGGACTTGGCCAATGGAATAATATGTGTATTGCATATATGGTTCAAACAAGGACACGTGGAATGTCCATCATTGTCATCAAAAGGTACCATTTTTCCCTCTGCTCTAGGCCTATGGAGAAGCAATCTCCATCCATTGTATGTGGTGTCCATCCTCCAGTATTCTTTATCTAAATCTTCATATACTATGGGAAGTGTACACAAGTCATCCAAATCAAATACTTCACAAATGGCATTTTTGGATAAGTGTATAGCAGGCTCTCCTTGTGGATTGCATATGGCTTTTAGGCTGGGATTGTAATATTTAGCCAAGAGTTTTAGGAGTTCCACATTCACAAACACATCTGGGATAACCAATTTGCCTAAATTCAAATGCCATGGATTAGACATTGGGACATTTCTAAACCTTCTATCATAATGGAATTTGAACAACTCATAGCCTATGATTGGTGTCCATACATTTCCCAGGTATTTTCATTTGTCTTCTAACTTCTCTACCTCCACCCTGAGTTGTGCAGACCTTCGGGCTTTAGGCGTAGACCTAGGCAATTGGTCTATCAAATCCTGATTTAGTTTTCTCTCTTTCATTTTTTCATTAGGGCTTTTGTCAATTTTCTATTTCTTAGGCTTACTAGTTTCACTTTGATGTTTTCTACCCTTGCCCTTTACTGGTGTTTCCATTCGTTATAATTCTGAATATCAAATTCAAATTGTAGTCCACCACACAGAGGTTTTATATGTGTACCTATTTGTTTGAGACGATCATCAAATTCCTTTATTCTCTCCTCCAAGTTCTCACTTACATGCTCTTCTCAAACAATTTTCTTGAACCCAATTGCAATGATTTAGAATGACTCTTCAGGGGATTTCTTCTCGGCCTGCAATTAATACTTCCAATGCATTAATGTCCATAATCGTTGTGAGATGTCACATTGTCATAACGTCCTTCATTGGTAGGAGTTTTGTAATATTAGGGCAATCTAAATGCTTCTTATGGTGAGAACATTTGCAGATGACTCAATCACTGTGACCCTTCATGTTGTCTCCTCGATGTCACTTTTTATGAAAACATAGATATGTCTATATTGGCAAGACATTTCAAGATTTATCCAATATAATAATGAGCACATGAGATGTTGTCAGCTTGACTTATATTATCGTTGTGAGAACAACATCCTAGTTTGATATTTCAAATATCTCTGATATTAATATCGGCATGAGTCTTATCGAAATGTTTATCAGCTTCTCTTTACAGGGCAGGTTAGTGAAATCGGTAAGACCCAAGAAATTGATATCGATATCGCTTGTCTTTATGACCTGTCAGAAAGAGTCTCATCGATGTGTGTGGTCACTATCTTCATCAGAACAACATATGATATCGAGATGACTTCATTCAAATTATCCAATCCTGGTTGTTTCCCTGATGCCTTCCTTTCTATTCTTCATCGGAATGATCACAATCACATGTCTCCGAAATCCTTCATCGTTGTGACTATAGATTCGGCAGGACTTGTAAATTCTACTTTGATCTTTTCCCTTTTGTCGATGAGTCATATCCTCCATATACATCGGTGTGACTTAGGCCAAAAATGCCTTATGTTCACTGAGACATCATAAGGTCGGAGACACATTAATCTCTTGCTCTAATGTGCATTTCTTCCTGATGAGTCGCTAGTTTCACCCGTTCTATGGGTTGTTCGACAGGACTCTTAGCGAATTCTCTTGTCGGTGTTATCTATGCTGTCAGGGGAATGTTTGGAGTACTCTCTGACAATGTTTTCTCATTTCGATGGCCCTCATATTTGATTAATTTGGCATGACTGGGGACTCTCCCTCCGATGAGGGGTCATCGGCATTACTTCTTTCATCAGAGATTTTTGAAACTTTCATTCCGACCATACTCCTCATGCCGATACACATCTAGCTCGCTTGAAATGGAACATGGGTCGGTATAAAAAAACTGAGGTCTTGTCAAAAACAAAGAACCGAGGGTTTTTTTTAGAGTACGGATTGAGAGGTGAGACAAATATTTGTGGTAAAAATCATGTTATGTTTATGGGATTTATCGGTCGTTATTACGATTTTAGGTGTATAATGTTCTGATTTGGTTGGACATGGGGTGGATAAAAGTATAGAATTTTTTTGAAATTTTCCTATCCCAACATGACCAAGGAAAGGGGGGTCGTCGGTCCCCATTCCTCCCCTTTTTTTTGTATTTTTGCCTGGTTTCGGCTCCTGGTCACATGGATGACTAGGGGCCCATTTAAACCCTTAACCACCACATAGACCTTAACCGTCAGCATAACAGTCCATGTGACCGCTTGCCCAAACCACTAGAGGTTAGCTTCTAAAGTTAACTACCAGGACCTCTCTTTGCCCTCTACATGCCCAAATAGGCATTTTTTTTTCAAACTCACACAACTTTTGCATACGGTAACAAAATTTCATGAAATTGGTGGTGTTGGAAAGAAGATTCAGCCGACTTTGCAGTGACAGGGTCATTTTCAAGTAATAGGGTCATTTTATCATCTATTTTTTTGGTCAAAGTTAACCCTAATTTCAAACTTTGATTGAGCATAACTTGAGCAAAATTGATCAGATTTTGATGCAATTTTTTTTAAAATGCTTACAATTTCTTAAATTTTCTGATTATGCTGTTAGTTTTTCTATGACTAATTAGTTTTCTTAGATATTTTTTAGATTCAATTTTGAGGCCTTTTTGACTTAGTGGCTTGTAAAAGGGGGTGTTTACTTGATGTTTCATGTTTTTAACGCTTTCATGAGAGATTTTATGTTACTGATGTCTAATTTTCAGCTTGTGGCATTCACTGGGAGAAGACTCTTGGATGAAACTACTAACACATTTTGATGTAGGGCTCCTTTCATTCTCATGTGTGTGTTTTGATATCATAGGAACACTTTGATTTTGGGGCTTAAAACAAACATTATCTTATTGTTTTAACACTTGGTTTCGGCTTAAAATGAATCAATGTCTGCTTTTCTTGGTGAATTTTCTTGCATTTATGAGGTGTGTATGCTCTTCCCTCGCACTCTAAGTGATCTTGGGAATCAAAAACACTTCTTGAAAACTTGCATTTGTCACACCACACATTTAATTTATAAGGGTGAATGAACATTTGTCTAGTGTGGCATAAGTCCAAAAATATGTATGATCTCCCCTTGCATTGTCATATGAACTTGGGGATCAAAAGTATTTTTGGTGCTTAGGTCACTTTTGTTATCCTTTAGAGTGGGCCTGCTCTTGAGACACATCTGCAAGGAGAACTCATTTGTGAACCCAAGCGGTACTTTCATCCGGTCTGCTATACAAAATAGGATAAGGCAAAAGCCAAGTCCAAACCAGTATCAGCGCTTATTGTATAATGCTAGTTCGAAAGGAGGCGTACCTTATGTATATGAGACTCCTAGTAGGACTAGTCAAAGCTTTAAGTAGCTTGTTGGAAGCTCGTAACGTGCCGGTCCCCTGGATATTCACTAGAAACTTTTGTTTAGTGGCCAAAATTCTTCTATTTGCTAGCACAGGAGGTCAGACCTTTGAAGCCGTCCCATGTTCTCACAATTCAAAGTTGAGATAGAAAATTCCTTGAGATCTTCAAGCCTTTGGGAATTCAAAGTTTGGTGCACCCAAGAAGTGTGTGCTGTGTAAGGGGAGCCAGTGCCACCAAACTTCTAAGTTATCTGCTCTGAATAAGTGCGGATCAAATTTATCCACAGTGGGAATCCAACAAATATTGTTTTTGCCAGCCTAGGGTTGTGCATATCTTCAAAGTATTTTTAAAACTCATCAAAACTACAAAACATCAAGAGACAAAAAACAACCAATTTGATTGCCAAGTCTCTTCTATGATTGATGTGTGTGCTTGCTTAATCATCATCCCAAAAACCCTAGTCAACACATTCATTCCAAGTCATCATCCTCCTTATCACTCTTCCTAACCACATCCTCCTTGTCATTCCACGTCATCCTTGTCCTATCCTAATCACATCCTAATTACGCTATCATCATTCCACATCATCCTATTTCTAATCCAACCAACACTATTCCAAGTCAAACCAAAACCTAATCATTATCCTTGTCATTCCACATATCCTAATCCATTTTCATCCTAATCATTACACATCATCATCCTCATCCAATCAACATCATCCTAATCATTACACCTCATCCTAATCATATCCTCTTCATCATTCCTAATCATCACGCCTCATCCTAGTCATATCCTCTTCATCATTCCTAATCATTACACCTCATCCTAATCATACCCTAATCATCATTCCTAATCATTAGACATCGTCATCCTCATCCTATCATCCTCATCCTAATCATTCTCCTAATCATAGCCAAGTCATCCTTATCAAACCCTAATCGCCTCTTTCATCTAAGCACCATCATCTTAATCATCCTAGTCAAACTCTAATAACCTCTTTCATCTAATCACCATCATCTTAATCACCCTAGTCAAAACCCTAATCATCTTTATTCATAATCAAATCAACTTCTCCCTAATCCCTCCAAGTCATCTAATCTCATCACTACACATCATCATCTTCATTTTAATCCAATCAATCACATCCTAATCATATCCTAACCATTCATTCCAATCCAATCAATTTCATCCTAATCATCCTAATCACAACACACCACAACCGTAGGGAAAACTTTGAGCATCTACCCTCCCTATCAAATCCGACTACAATTGTGTCAAAACATTATAGACCTATTGGTTCTATTCACCCACTACATATTCAATTTCATTCCACTACATATTCAATTTTCATTCAGCCCTTAACATCTATAGAGGACCCTAAACATTAATCTTCCAAAGGTTGAAACATAGGGAGAAACTGTCGAAGCTTGACTGTATCACAAGTACAAATCTAGACCAAGAGACGTTGACATTTTTTTCAAATCAATCACAACTTGGGCTTAATACTCCAAGGCTAGTTTAAGTCCATCCTTCCAAGTGAATTTTGAAACTCATGGGTTCACTTTAATCAATCATTTCTTCCACTTTGGCTTAATACCACAAGGCTAGTTTAAGTCCATCCTTCCAAGTGAATTCTGAAACTCATGGGTTCACTTTAATCAATCATTTCTTCCACACCTCAAGGTCTTGATAAATCCAATTTATACTTTGACAAGGTCATTAGTAGATGAGAGTACCCTCTTGGAGCTAGACTTTTTGAAGACTAATATCATTAGCCTCTATCATAGTCTGGGCCACATCACCTTGCATTGACATCCCCATACCATCCCAAAATTCACAAGTCTCATTTGGTAAAGACACAGTTGCAAAAAGAAGAGAAAGGGAGTAGATCCTCCTAGTCATCCCTCACTCTAAACATTCTAAACATTCCTTCCAACACATTGATTTCGAGTCACCTTCATTATCCTTGTCATTCCACATTATTCTAATCATATCCCAATCAATTTCCATCCTAATCATTATTCTTGTCATTCTACATCATATCATAATCACATCCCATTCATATATTCATCATTCAACCTTCACATCCTAATCACCCTTTCTAATCACATCATTCAATCAAATTCATCCTAATCACCTCATCCATCATCATATCCTAATCGTTCTCCTAATCATTTCCAAGTCATCCTAATCACAACCCTAACCATACCCTAATCATCCCTAATCACCTATCTAATCATCCAATCAATCTCATACTCTATCACATTCCTAGTCATTCCACCTTATCATTACCCTAATCCTAGTCAAACACTTATCAACATTGTCCTAATCCTTGGAGATCCTATGTCTAAACCAAATCCCAAAATCATACTTAGAGGTGGCCCTCTTAATCTCGATGATGAGACAAAACCAATACCTAAGCTTGTACTCCAAGGAGTCCCTCCTCCCAAGCCCAAGTTCATACTTCGAGGAGGTTATCTCTTTAATTACGAGGATGAGACAAGTCCAAAACCTAGTCCATCCACATGTCAAGTCAACGCCACATCAACATATCCATTCACACCCCAATAAGAACATGTGAGCTTAAGCCACCCATTGAAACAAAATAAAGTGCCTTTGAATCCTAATGCCACCTTTGACAAGGGAGACATCAACCTAGTCCATACAAGCCATTCACTATCCTTACCATCCTCTAATCCTACATCAACTCCACATCCTAGAATCAAACATTACAAAAGCAAACCTAAGGGGTTGTCCATATCCACTAATCCATCCAATCCATTTGATCCTCCACATAATCAAAGTCAAAATCCTAATCATGAGCCAACACCTTCCACCTCTTTCATCCCTCCACCATGGGACCTTTCCACTCCATCTAATCGCAATCTTTAGCCTTCAACGTCCATCACCCATCTACCTACAAAGGATGTGATCCAAGGGTTACTAGCTAGGAATGACTTGTCTCCATGTCAAACATCTATCTTTGATCCTAGCAATGAGCCTTCAAATTCCACTCTTATTCCTCCAACCCCATCATGCAGTCCACAAACCATTGAGCTTATTGAAAAGACTTCTCCCATAAGTCCTAGTCAAAATCCATCACACCCTTATGTCATTGACCATCAAGAACATATTGAACCTATTCAAGAGTCATTTGCTTCTACTCAAATTCAAAAGCTATGTCAAGGGTACAATCCTAAGCATGAAGAAGCATTACCCCCTCATCCACATCAAGATCACAGCCCTCTTATTGTTCCCATCCATAGCACATCTAATCCTATTCATGATCAAGCTCCCATCTCTGATCAAGATCCATTTTATGATCAAGAAGACCATGATGATCCTCTAAGTCAACTTTATGCCTTCCATGGTCAAGAGCTTATCACTCCACCTATCCATGATCTAGAAACTTCCACTTGTCATGATGAGACATGTGCCTCCCGAGTATACATAGAAGATCAAGCAAACAACTTGGATCTCAAGGAACATATTGATAATCAAGATCCTAATACTCCTTCCACATCCACCATTGATCCCATTTCAAATCCACCATCATATCCTATTGGTCTATCCACTTTCATTCATGAGTGTTCTTCCTTAGGAACACAACAACCTTTATCCACTTGCCCTTCTTCATCTAATAAGGAACTTGTGTCTAGTTCCCAAACTACACCTGGTCCCATAGTCCATCGCATACTCCAAAACATGAACTATCATGGCAAAGGCTTGGGCCTTCATGAACAAGGTATTTTGGATCCCATTCATGTCAAAATCCCTCCACACTCATATGGCCTTGGATACACACCCCAAGGACAGCAATCCAAAGATGTTGGTAATTTCTCCATTCTGCCTAAGTCCACCACTTTCCATCGCAAATCCCATCATATACCCATAACATATGTTGCCATTCCACCTCTGTTATCGTACAAATGTCAAAAGCATGTGACCATACACCTTCCACCATCCAATCTACCTCCACTTCTTCCAACCCCTAATATCCCTCCATCAACCTTACCACCACTTCTTCCAATGCCAAATCCATCCATTTACACATGTCCCCTAAATATCCTAATCATGACCAATCAATGCACACATCTTGTAAACATAAAGCTTCCACTCATTACATTCACCCCATGGGATTCAAAAACAAACATTTGGATGCCTCCTTTCCTAAAGCCAAAAATCCTAAAGGTCCTAATGCCTTAGGGTACAAATGCAATGAATCAAAGTCAAGTACATCTGAAAAACTACCCAAACCCATACCTTCAAAAGCAAAGTCCAAACCAAAATGGTATGGGTCCCTAAACAAAAAGTAATCAAGTCAAATGAGGCATCCACCTCTCAAAAATCCCAACCATCCACTTCCATCCATAAATACCATTCCATTCAAAAATTCCAAATTCCTTCATCCCACAAGTCAAACAAAAATCATAAAAATACTAAGTCTATGTGGGTACCTAAATTCTTACATCATCCATCTCCTAAGCAAACAACACCATTGCTTCCTACACCACCATACAACCAAAAGCTTCCATGTTTAACACGGTGTGTGCAACCGTTGGTCATGATTCCTTTCCATACCTCCATCACTCCATCATTCAACTATTTTCCTACATATTTCACCCATCACCTTCCTATGGTCCATGCTTTTGCATAAAGCCTTTCATCCATCCTTTCGCATAAGTCCTCCATAAACATATCAATCCACTATCATTTTCCTACATAATCCACTATCATTTCCTACATAATCTGCATCATAATCCACTATTGTTCCTTCCATAATCCACCATCTATCTACTCCATCTCACTTTCATGCAATCCCTTACCAACATCCATGAGCATAATGACAGTTGACATGGTCCATGCGACAATGTCCATCTCCAATGGGACTATCACCTTTCATGGCACTAGACACTTGAGTCTCTCCTATCCATATCCACCTATCCCATTCAAAAAGTCAAAAAAAGTAAAGAGAAATCCCATCATCCAATGGTGAAAACCACCCTTGGTGGTGCCTTGGATATGTACCATGATGAAAACCTGGTAAATATGCATCATGTGTAGGTTGATTTTCTATGTCACTTACACTTGGGGGCATATTGTCTCATCTGACCTATCATTTTCTATCCATTTTCCATCCTTATCTATTTTACATACACATACCTATCCATTTGAGTCCATTCATCCTCCTTTCCCCATTTTGATATTGATAAAGAAATGGGGGCAAAATGTTGAAACATGCTTTGGATATCCCTTGATATACCTCATCCCTTCCAATCCATGCAATCATCCTATTTTCATAAGCTTTGCCATGTCAAATCCTAAGCATACTACCTATAATGGGGCATGCTATTCCTATGTGACATAGTCCTTGGAGATCACATCCTTGCCCTCTTACGCGTGCGTTCCTTCCATCCACTATCACCCACCCCTTCTTCCATTCATCCCTTCCCACCTAGACTTTGTCCTCCCTTGTCATTGGTGTCTAGTACAAAGGCTATCTAAACTATCATCCAGTGACATTTCAAAACATGTAAAATCCAAAAAAAATCACATTTCAAAATCCAAAAAAATTGAAACATACCAAAAACCAAAAAAATCGCAACATATCAAAAAATCAAAACATGTCAAAAATCCAAAAAAATCAAAAACATGTAAAAAATCCAAAAAAATCACAACACTTCAAAAATACTAAAAAAATCACAACATTTCAAAAACACAAAAAAAATCAAAACATGTCAAAAATCCAAAAAAATCAAAACATGTCAAAGTCCAAAAAAAATCAAAATATTCAAAAACACATAAAAATCAAATATCCTACAAAAATCAAAGCAATAAAATCAATCAACTCATCATATCAATCCATCAAATCAATCAATTCATTCCAAGTCAACTCACTTCATCAAATCAATTTGATTCTCTCTTCAAATCATCAAAATTAATTCTTCTAATTCAATCAAATCAATCACATCATCATATTAGTCAAATCAGTTCTTCAAACCATCCACAATCTGCATGGTCGAACTACGTCGTCTCTAAGCTTTCACGTAGGCAAGGCCATCTTTGATGTGCCCCCGAGGCATTAGGTCAGTCCCTTAGGGTCCGTCGAGTCAACCATCATAATAAGTCGTCCTTTGATGAGATGGACACTTTGATCAGACTAAAAGCAATAAGTCTTTCGCACTTGAAAACAATCCTAAACATCAACAAGATAAGCTATCCAATCAGTCAAACCAATCAATCACCTCATGATAATCATATGTCACTATCAAATAACCTCCTATCAACTACCGCTTGTCTTATACAAGATGCAACATTGTCGAAACCAAACCAAGCTTCTTATATGGCATGCCTCATTTCTTGAAACCAGACACTACTATCAATCATTAGTCTTAGATAGATTGTTGCACTCTCAAAACCAGACCAAGCATCTTATACGAGGTGTCTCATATCTGATACTAGACTTAATCATCTCACTTGCCTTATACATGATGTTGCATTGTTGAAACCAGACCAGGTGTCTTATATGACATGCTTCCTATTCTGAAACCAGGCCTTCTTCATCTAATCATAATCAATCATACAAACACATATCACTTGGCAAATAATCTAATGGTTGTTGACTTTGTTGGTATTTTACTAGATTGCTATTCAGTCTCATTCTTATGCTTCTCAAGGCAGTCCTTAAGTGATGAAGAGAATCGAGGATAGAGCGAGACCTTTTTCTTTGATTGTTGTTTGCAATTTGTCTTGGCAAAATGATTGGAGCAACTAGATGCCTTGCGTGTGATTGGGATTCCATTGGGTGTGAATCAAAGACATCCTATGCATTTGAAAGAATAATTGCTTCCTTGCATAAGGATTTACATACCTCAGGGTTATCTCATCACATGTTCTGACAAGGTATCATGGTTCCTAGTTTGAATCAAGCATTCCTTGTCTGTCATGTGCCTATTCTATAAGGGATCACATTTTTGCACTTTGGCCTCTGTCACGCCATTGTGTCTGTTGTCCCTTGACATAATATGTTCTATGATGATAAGCAGAAAAAATTGCAAGTGAGAAGCTAAAAAATCCATCAAACACAAGATCTCATTTCCATTCTTCTAGCCAATCTTTCATTCTTCCACCATCTCTCTCTCTCTCGCATATTCATTCCTCTACCTTCATTATAGCTTAATGTATAATTCATTTCTTCTATCCATTCCCCTATCTTTCTTCATTGACCAGTCCCTTTCATTTCGAGAGCCTACCCATGTTTGTCCGACCCGCCTATACTCTCGAGAGGCATCATCATCCTATCTTTCCATCACCATCCTTTTCCTCTATCCATTTCCTTGGCTTCTTTGAAATGATGTTACTCGACATAAATCTCATCATCTCGAACATCATCTCAAAGAGGGGCAAAATGTAGACACCTAAAAGTGTTCTCAGATTGTAAAACCCTAATTTCTTCCACATTTATCTATTTTTCCCTATTTTTCCTCTATGGTTAAATAATTAATTTTAATTGATTAATTATTTAATTATTCATTACCCCTTGCCCTCTTTAATTTAAATAAATAAACATTTATTTAAATTAAAAGGCCTTATCTTAATTGAATAGGTTCCACCTATTTAATTTAATCCTCACATTATTCCCCTCTTCAAATAAATTAAATAAATGAACCTAATTTATTTAATTTAAAAATCATTCTCCACCTCACCATTTCTCCCAATTTTAAATTTAATTTTTGTCCTTTAGTGGTCAACCCTCCATTTGCCTCCAAAGTCAACACTCAATCCTGGCCCTCCGTTCAAACAAGATCCTCTATAAAACAACTTATCCAGCTTCATTTTCATCTTCTTCTAAGCTTATTTTTCTTACTTTCTCACAACTCTCCAAAATCTTGCAAATCACATACATGAGCTTCTCAAGATGGTTGCATGATCTTGCAAATCTGAGAACAATAATGCAAGATGGAGGAGAATAATGGAGATATGACAATGCTAGTTTAGATTCTTATGTTTTAAATGTTTATTTGACTATTTTCTAGGCTAGATTGCACTCCATTGGGAGCTAGGGTTAGTTGTGTTTTCATTTCTGCATGATTAGCTAGCTTTTCCCTTGACTTCAAAAACATCAATGGTGCCCCCTATGGTTGGAGTACAACAATCCTACATGTAAGCACACATAGGTAAGCAATCACAAAGTTCTCAAGAAAAAATGAGATTCAAAGTAAGAAGGATGATTCCCAAAAATAAGCATGATCATGAAGGGCATAAGGGAATCCATGATCCTGATGAAACAAAATGTGTATTGAAACAAACACATAGAAGCTCACTCAATGCTTCATCATTAGAGAAAATATTAAGAGTGGGAGTGATGAAGAGATTGATAGGGGGTGAACTTAAGAATAGGGGAACTTGTCATCTAGAAATACCATGGGAACATCAATAGATGTGCATTTGATGGCCTTAGCAATGTGGAAGGAAATAACCTAAACTCTCAAATGTGAATTAATATTTTAGTTGGATGGAGTTCAATTATATCTTGACCTGGATGGATCAAACCTTTGCATTTATAACCATATTTGGCAAGGATGTAAAATCTAGGGCCACACAACTTATCAAGATCATGAAAAAAAGGAGAAAAGTCCTCATCAGGCTCAATAGAGTGAGATAATCATTACCATAAGTACAAGAGTTGGTTTGAAAAAAATATGGAAGGGGGAGAACTAGAAGTTGCAATAGAAGAATGAGCTGGGATAGGTTGGCCAAAAGTGTGGGGATCCATATGTAGGAGAGGATTACTGAATACTTGCACAATATTTTGTATACACTCACATATGGGGTTGAAAAACAAAGTGCTCCAATTGTCACCTTAACGATCATTAGTAGTGGATAAAGAAAGGTCCTCTAGGGGAATATATGAAAAGGAACTTTCCTTTGGAGGAGAAGGCTTTACCAAAGGAGAAGATGCAAGAGAGGGTTCCTCATAATTAGAGGAGGAAGGAGAGGAATCCTCAACATGATAAGGTGGAGGAGAAGACACCGATACCTTTAGTGTAGTGTTAATATGAGATTCAGTCACGTGACAATATTTGAAAGGGTCTTCATCTACCAAGATCGTATATGATTTATTAGCATGTATAAATTTGAATGATCTATGCATATTACAAGGGACAACCCTCATGCACAAATCCATGGGTAGTCTAATAGAAGATTATAAGATAATCTCCCCAACATCACATTTGTAACATCAAAAAATATCCCCTTTGGGGGCTTTTCCCTCATAAGGTTTAGCTCCCGGGTCTTTAGTATGCATTTAGGACATTTTAGTTCATATTTTAGCATCCCGATGGAATGAGACCTAGGTTTCATGGCAAATTGGACCTAGGTGGACCCCTTGAGCTATACCCTGCCCAAAATAGGGGGAGGACTTGGGCACCCGTGCCCTAGTCCTGCCCTATTTTGGGGTAGCCCTAATTTCTGGGTGTCAGTTTATGACCGTTAGTTGGTTCTTTTGCTGACACGGTAAAGTTTGATTTTTAAAATCTTGGCGAGAATGCTTGTAGGTGCATATATAAGCATGTGTAGGCATTCATTTGTAAACTAGATGATCATTGTGAACTCTAGGCATTCTTAAGGTGATTCAAGGCTTCTATTGTGTTGCAAGAGTAGACTTGTATGTTTTGTGTGTTGATATTTGCAGATTTGAGCGTCAATTTCCTCATGGCATGAAGAGCATCTTCCTCCATGAGAGATTCACTACAAGGTGACATAATATTGTGTTTTTATCATTGATTCCTTTAGTTTTTACCTCTGCTTCACAAGGGCACGCACTCTTTGTCTGACAACGGTGTTCAGAGACTTAAGTGTCCTCTGAGACTTGACTGAGGCAAGCCTCTAAACACCACAACCCCCAAACCAAGTCTTGTGATTACAGGTTACAGGTGTCGCATCTGGAAAAAGTGGAGTTGCAGGAAGGCTTGGCTGGCATCAAGGATTCAGGATCTGAAGAAAAGTCAGACACAAAAGCACTTCCAGGACTAGGGCGCTCGCAACAGTGTCCTCCACAGACAGATCTTGGGAAACGAAAGTTATAGGGCTGATCAGTGTCAGAAGGAGGTCCAGATTCCCTGAAAAAGTAGGTACCTTAGACTCGGGCACCCGCACCTTAGTCCTTGACTATTCCGCCTCGGAACCCCAAAAACAGGTATTATGTGATTTATTATTTTACTCCCGTCTGCAAGAGTTTTTTCTGTTATTCGTCAATTTGTTCTCGTATTTGCATAATTAGGGTTTTAATGGTTAATTAGACATAAGAGAAGGAAAAATTGATAATTAAATCCCTAATCCAAGTTTTTCTTCATTTGTAAGTGACCTAGGATATGATAGTGCTCGCCACTCGACCCTAGATCCTTCAATGTTTAGTGGAAAGGAGGGTTTTAACATCTAAACAACAAAAGATTAACAAAATCCAATTTTACACTAAACATTTTGGTGAACCCATGTTTTTGGACTTAAATTACAACTCGCTAAGTGTTTGTATTCAAATTTGGTGTGATTTCATTCAATCATCTGGTCATACATTTTATTGCAGTGAGAAAAATTTAAAAAAATTGAAAAATTAGAAAAATACAAAAAAATTGCATTGTTTGGCTTACTAAATTGCATCAATTCTTCCTAAATTTTCCTAATTCATGATTTTTGCATCAGATCTGATATAAAGTATAGAAAAATCCAAAAAATTAGAAATTTACATTGCATTTTCATCATTTAATTGCTAGGGTTTTGTGGAAATTTTGACAATTTTATATAACCTAGTAATTCCAAAATCTAGGGTTTGTAGGCAAAATCTTTTATCAGATTTTTATACTAATTTTAGAGGCTCATTTAAATGTGCATTTGGCTGTAGTCTTGCATTTTAGTGTAAATTTTCATTTAGATTTAAAATATTTATATTTTTGCATAGAAAATTTCAACAAAAACTAGCAATTTTGATGCATTTTCATTAAATCTGCATGGGCATTTTGCATATTAAGACTTGAAAATCATTTTCAGATCTGAGAGTAAGTCAATTTAATAAAAAATTAGACTTCAAAGCATTCACATAGAATTTTATCCCAAGATTTCAAACCTAGGGCTTCAAAAACAACAATTTTCACTAAAATTGGCCTATCGACTCTCTAAACTTGCAATATAGGTATGTTGTGAAGGATATTTTTACATTGCTTTACTGTTATCAGGGTATCCATTTTCTTCCCCTCATAAAAAGCTTCACAACACCCTTTTTACGGGCTCTTGTAGTGAAAAATTGGCGAAAAACTACATATTTTGACCATTTTTGCCCTAGGGTTTGACCTAGTTTGCACTCCAAGTGTGTTGTGATCAATTTTACGGATTGAGGTGATTGATATTATTGATAGTATTCACTATACCTCCTAAAATTCCTTACAACATCCCTTTTTCTAGGTCTTGGAGTTGAAAAATCATGAAAAATAGCTTATTTTTGCTATATTTTCACTAGGGTTTGACCTTAAGTGGTACTAAAAGCGTGTTGTGATGGGTATTTTTGCACCAAGTGGCTATTATTACTGATATTATTTTTTTTCCATCATCATTTTCCTCACAACACCCTTTGTTATGCTCTTTTGCATTAAATTTTGGTGAAAAAAGTGCCTATTTTGACATATTTTCACTATATTTTGACTTGGCATTATCTTGGATTTGCATCAAGAGTGTGTTGAGAGTGATTATATTGCTATTTTGGACTAACATAAGACATATAACTTGCTTCCCTTGACTAAAATCCTTACAGCATCCTTTTGTGTTATTCATTTGCATTGAAAAGAGTACAAAAAATCAAGCATTTTGGCTGTTAATCATATCCTTCTCCTAGGATTTGTTCTCTTAGTTTGTGCATTGTGTGTTGTATGCTTTTGTATAAGCTTTAGGACACGCTGTCCTAAAAACAATATCCCTTTGAGAAGAATTAAAAGATTAATGGGATCTAGTGCTCTCGAAGAAGTTGGTACTTTGGACACCTTCTTTACAAAGGGAGAAACTCAAATTGTGCAAGATATTATACATCCTCCAACCTCAATGGAAGAACAAACTTTCAGGATGTTGATAACACTATTGAGGCAACATGATATGTATTTGATGAGCAAATAGAAAAGTTGGATAAAGACCTAGCTGAATTTCAAACATTTATGGAAAATGAGAGAATAGCTGAAGAAGTCGTTCCTACAATTCATAATATAAGAGAATTAATAAAAGAAGGACAAGATGGTGTTAATGCACTTCGTGGTCTAGCACATATTGTACAAACCAATATCATGCCGATAACTGAATGTGTGCAAACGATAAATAACACTTTATCACCATCTCATACTCAAATTTTCATACCTATACCAAATATAGGAATATCCACTTTTACATCAACGATCTTAACAACTAATGCGAACAGTTGTAGTAATGCTACCACTGGTATTGGAGTATCTAATGACACTAATTATAAAGCTGTGGGATTTAATTATCAGAATTTGATTCCTAAAGGGACCTCCTCTATGCATAATGGTTCTCAACCACCTATCTATTCCACTCATTTCCAGCTACCTGTTGTGATGTTCACAACACGTCCCATTTTACTCCTTAGCAAAATGAGGACCCCTGCTGTGGCTTTTTGCTTTTGCTGGTGTGTGTTGTTTTGCTTGGTGGTAAAAGGGAAAAGGAGAGTGAATAGTACAAACCTTGTTGAAAACAATGAAAAATAATCATTAAGTACCAGACCAAAGTACATGTAAATTCCTTATAAAAAATGAGTAGGGGTTGCTTTTTGAACCATCTCAAAATTCCCTGTATTTTGCAAATTATGAGTGTTTTGGAAAAATGTACAATCGGGTTTGTATCTTGCATATACAAGGTCCTTTGTATGTCAGGTCGCTCATATACAAAGTCCTTTGTATATCGGGTCCTTGTGTTCGTCGCAAAATGGGTCATCAGGTTGCATATGCATATCACCTTGCATATACATATCACCTTGCATATACAAAGTTGTTTATATGCTTTTATACTTGTATGCATTTACTAATGTTTTATTTGTACATACAAGCGTCGGAACTCAAAACAGATTAAAATCAGGATAATGCAATGTATCTTAATGTATATCTGATATACATTGCATACATACAAGGTGGACCCGACGCAGTTAAAAGTTGAAATGAATGTTCGTTTAAGTCCGCCGGATGCATCTTTTGCTTTGTATGTATCTTATATACAAAGTTTACATACAAAGGTTACATACAAAAGGCTACATACAAGCGCTAGAACTGAAAAGTTATCAAATAGAGTTAAATGCTTGTACATTCTGCACTTTGTATGTATGTTGTGAAACATACATGGCAAGATGCATATAAGTCGGAATTCAAATGAAATTTAAATCCGATTTATGCAATGTATCAAAGCCCGAATGTATATTGAGAGATACATTGCATAACATACATTGCTTTATGAATACAGGCTGGAATTCAAATGTAATTGAAATTCGGTATAAAGCATGCATCACGCCCGAATGAATATTGGAAGATGCATTGCACTTTATACATTGCGGAGCCGAAGGTAAATAAACTGCGGTTTATAAAAGGTGACAAGTCCGAAAGGGTTATACAAATGTGTTTGTATGTATTGGGCGTTGTATCTAAAGTTTGATACAAGCGATAGATGCAAAGTTCGAGATACAAAGAGCGGATGCGAAGAGAAAGTTAAAAACCGAAAAGTCTTTGTATATTTGGTGCTTGTATATTCATAATATACAAGCCGATATACAAAGGGATTAAGCATGTGATATACAAGGAAAAGGGCGGGAAAGCAAAGCGATCAGATTTTTGAAGCTGTTTTGGAGCCTGATGCATGTTTTTGGTCAACGATGGTTGACTCAGCCATTTTTTATGTTGTGTATGTGTTTGGATGCGCGCTCTCATGGATTCATAACTCGATCTTTGTGCTTGCATATTCTGAGCCTGTTTTAAATGTTTATATTCCTGTTAGTTTATTAAATGATGATGCTTAATTCTTATCTATTTACAGGCGTGCAGGTAGATATAAAGACAGCTTTAATGAAAGGATGCATCAACCAGAGGGTGTGATCGGAAGGAGATTACTAGCTCGCCCCGACTACGAAGGTCACGCCGATGATGGAAATATACAGAGTTTAAAAGGGCGCCAACACTGCGACTGAAGACTGAGTTGGTGGCGCATTACCTGCTACAATTAAAGCCCATCTAACATTCTAACCAGTTGGCGGATCAGATCACTAGAGATCGCAAATGGAGCAAGAGAAGTAAAGGCTTTCAATGCGGAGGAATGTTGCAGGTGGAAACATTATTAAAAGAGCAGTGGAGGGCATCCTTGCGCCCAGTATGGGTATGCTACTCAGGACTTTTGGCGGGATTTGTTTTCCACCATTTGATGTTGCACTTGAGGTGTAGGCCGTTGATTAATTAGGGTTTTTTGAAGCTGTATTGGGGATAATCAGAGCTATATATTGAGCCCCTTTACTGTACAAAAGAGGTCAATCATTTTGTAAAATTTTGACCAGGATAGTTTAATGTAGGAGATCGGATTACTGAGACTAATGAGGACTAAACTGTTGAAATGTCAAGGTTCTTTCTTCAGATCACTATAAATGTACTTGTTCTAAAGCATACTGAATGGAGATGAAGCTTCATATTACATCCTGATTGTAAACTTTACGTAATCTTCAAGTTGATTTTTGGATGTGTAATGGTGAATGCTGTGTTCAACTAGAAGCGCTTTCACTTTATTGCATGTTGTTGTCAACTTTTCCTTTGAAGATTTGCACTGGATCATGCAGATTTGTGGAATGTCCTAGTGAAGTATGATTCTAGTTTTCTTCTCGTCATTGCTATATCGGAACATGTATGTGGATCAGTGATCTCAGTCAAATAATTTTGGGAATCTCATCCTTTTACCCTTTTTCTCATTTTAATTTCATAGAAATCACTTCCATAACTGCAATACACAAATAAATAATAAGTAAAACAGAGAAATATGCTGACATCTTGTAGATAACTGAATATCATTAGCATATTTGAGCTAAATGCATGTAGTGTTGAAAATATCATGCAAGGACTTGCAAATAATAGTAGAAATCATGCAAATATCAACCGTAGGCACATTATTTGAGCAAGTTCATAGTGTAAAGGTAGAAATTACTGAAGAATGTAAGGCCCCTGAATGGAAAACAACAACGCACATCAACCACTGAGTAATGTCAGTAGATTATGAACTAAATCAACGAAGACTTGGGATCATGAATTATTTGAATTCATCGTATCTTTCAAGATAAATAAGGGTTGTTATGTAACTTTTATTTCATGTTTGTTTGTGACTAACATCACCATCAACAAAACTGCTAGAAGGAGGGCCTGAACAAGGAATCTGTGGATTTCTGCAAATGTTGTATAAACATTTTCTGAGCTTTCAAGTTTTATTCTGAGATATGATAGATCTCATTAAACTTTCAAAATCCCCAAAAAAAAGGGGGTTGAAAATAAAGTCTCATTTTGATGGATGCATATGAGGACAATTTCCAAGTTAACATTCCTTTATTTTAAGAAACTTTGAATAGGCAGCTTTATCCTCACAGTTTATCTAACTTTGGTTTACCCACTTGTTGCAGGATACACTAGACTGTGGAGCACAGTGAAATTAATTGTTTAACTTTCTTCGCAAGGTTGGATTTATATTTGAGAGGGCTAATATTTTTCATAGATGTGTTCAGGGCTAAGGTCTGTAAGGAAAATGAAGAATTTCTAGAACAACAAGAAGAGGCAACACCTGTAATCAAGAGTTTTTTAGAAAATACAATAGCCGAATCAGTTCTAGAAGGTAAAAATGAGGAAACATCTTTCCTTGAGTCATTTTATGGTGACATTGATAGGAGTTCTTCAAAAGGGGAGTGCTGGTATAAATCTGTCAAATTTTGTAGAGAAGAAACCGCTTGTCAGGATAAAGTCTTTGATTCTGATCCTAATACTTTTGATAAGGATAGTGAAACATCTTTCCTTGAGTCATTTTATGGTGAGAATTGGAGGTCTCTACCTTGTAATAAGGGTGATGCAGAGTGCAGGTATGAATCTTTTGAAAATCTTTGAGAAGAAAGTGCTTCTTATTTCACGTCACCAGACAATCAGCAAGAAAGATTTGATGAGGGGGAAGATAAATATGAAATTGATCTTGATACACTAAACAAATATATTGAATTATTAAATGCTTGTTAGGATGATATTTCTAGATCTGAATTTAGCAGTTTTGATAGAGATGAGTTGATAAAGAAGTGTAAACAGGTGGTGGAACAATTTAAATGCACTGCTATTGATGAAGTTCCTATGATAGCAACTAATGGAGTTGTAGAAAAGGAAATAGATGCTGATTTACTATCTGACTCCTTTAAATTAAATGATCAAATGCAAGAATGTTGCAGGTCAATGGAACCAGACACTCTACTGGATGGAAAATGTGAATTATTTGATGAACAATTCATGAAAGTTGAAGATGCAGAAAGCTTTGGAGTTGTTGTGCCTGATCAGATGCCGTTCCAATGACATTGTGAAAATGAAACAGGGGAGTATTCCTATCAGTCGAATGTTGTTTCACCTTTACAGTCAAATGATTTAGAAATGATAAATTTCTGTATATCAGATTATGATAATAAAGATACTCATTTAGATGCTGATGTACAGAGAATTGAAGAGAACATTGAGACGTTTCCTGAACTTGAGGATAAACTAAACATCCAAAATGAAGGAACAAAGATGGATAAAGATGAAGAAATAATTCATCAAAAGCCATACATCCTTCAATTTGAAGTGAGACCAGACGTTGAGCCAAGCAATGAAAGTGCAAAGTTAGATGGAGAACCAGCTGTCAATGAACAGGCATGTCCAACAGAGCCAGTGATGCACCAGGTTGTATCTTTCCTTTCCACAGTGAATAATGTTGATTATTATTTTGATTATGGAAATTTGGGGGATAAAACATGCATATGGATTAATCATGAACATGGTGAGCTTCCTTAGTTGCTAATCATTAAGAGTTATTCTGTTAAACACAGTGAATTCATAATACAAGAATATTTTTCAGAATACAAGGATGAATTTGCTAGGATCAGAACTATAACTAATGCCCTGATGCTCCTGCATAATCTAAGGAAATATGCAAATACAGGTGTCTTTGGGTCTTTTCCTAGGTTTTATTTGCCTTGTAGGGGTTTGTGTATAGTTTGGTAGAGTAGTTGTTTTGTTTCTTTTCTTTGCTTTCTCGTCTTGCTTTCTGTTGTTTTCCTTTCATAGGTTAGTTGTTTGTATAGTCTGCTTGTTTTGCTTGCTTTGTTGTTTCCTCAGCAGGGATGTTTATTTTGATTTAAAGTATATAGGAGCAGACTAACAACCACTAAAAACAATGGAAAATTTAGATCATTAAGGTTAATTATTTGAAATTTATGCATAACTTGTTGTGACTGTCATGAATGCAGAAAGTTAGTTAACTTGCAAAATTTTGTATTCAATAACTGTGGGTTGAGTATTCAAGGAAGGTTTCTCACAATGACACACCTAAAATCCTTGGGTTTGTTGAACTTACCAGTGTAGATATTAGGTGAAAAATTGGATGTCACCCTTGCTACCATTACAATTCTCAACTTAATTTCAGCAAGTGACCACTCCTTGCATCATGAAACTACAAATGTTATATCTTATGAAGTTCTATCAAATACAAAAAATAAATAAAATATAAAATAATAAAATGGATTTTACTGAAAATCAAGATTAAGCCATCTAAGTAACTCTACCAAGGCTATAGACGCTCGCTGGCAGTGGGGCTCTACTTAGGAGAATTGTAACGATAACCTTGTCGGGGCTATGGACACCTGCTGGCAACAAGGTTCTATCCGGTTGGCTATGAGGGAATGACCTCACCTACGTAGTTTAATATCAGTCACTGGTTTGTTCAATTGATCTTCAAGATGAGGATTATTAATCACGTGCACCCACTTAAACTGAAATGAAGATTCATACACCTTATTGAATACATTGAGTCTCAAGTTGAATGATAATTTGCAGAAAAGATAGTTGGAAGTTATGAATTTATTTCATTCAGTTTCCTTTAATGGTTTTAATTTGATTGTTTTATTTGGTTGCTAGTTGTTGTGATGTTCACAACACACCCCATTTTACTCCTTAGCAAAATGAGGACCCCTGTTGTGGATTTTTGCTTTTGTTGGTGTGTGTTGTTTTGCTTGGTGGTAAAAGGGAAAAGGAGAGTGAATAGTACAAACCTTGTTGAAAATAATGAAAAATAAACATTAAGTACCAGACTAGAGTACAGTTAAATTTCTTATAAAAAATCAGTAGGGGTTGCTTTTTGAACCATCTCAACATTCCCTGTATTTTGCAAGTTATGA
Source organism: Cunninghamia lanceolata (assembly GCA_027924645.1). Lineage (NCBI taxonomy): Eukaryota > Viridiplantae > Streptophyta > Pinopsida > Cupressales > Cupressaceae > Cunninghamia > Cunninghamia lanceolata. Next base: position 233,948 of record BSBN01000286.1, on the reverse strand, counting down.
GTGTTTTGGTAAAATGTACAATCGGGTTTGTATCTTGCATATACAAGGTCCTTTGTATGTCAGGTCGCTCATATACAAAGTCCTTTGTATATCGGGTCCTTGTGTTAGTCGCAAAATGGGTCATCGGGTTGCATATACATATCACCTTGCATATACAAAGTTGTTTGTATGCTTTTATACTTGTATGCATTTACTAATGTTTTATTTGTACATACAAGCGCCGGAACTCAAAACAGATTAAAATCAGGATAATATAATGTATCTTAACTTAATGTATAGCTGATATACATTGCATACATACAAGGTGGACCCGATGTAGTTAAAAGTTGAAATGAATGTTCATTTAAGTCCGTCGGATGCATCTTTCGCTTTGTATGTATCTTACATACAAAGGTTACATACAAGTGCCGGAACTGAAAAGTTATCAAATAGAGTTAAATGCTTGTACATTCCGTGCTTTGTATGTATGTTGTGAAACATACATGGCAAGATGCATACAAGCTAGAATTCAAATAAAATTTAAATCCGATTTATGCAATGTATCAAAGCCCGAATGTATATTGAGAGATACATTGCATAACATACATTGCTTTATGAATACAAGCTAGAATTCAAATGGAATTGAAATTTGGTATAAAGCATGCATCACTCCCGAATGAATATTGGAAGATGCATTGCACTTTATACATTGCGGAGCCGAAGGTAAATAAACTGCGGTTTATAAAAGGCGACAAGTCCGAAAGGGTTATACAAATGTGTTTGTATGTATTGGGCATTGTATCTAAAGTTTGATACAAGCGATACATAAAAGTGATAGATGCAAAGTTTGAGATACAAAGAGTGGATGCGAAGAGAAAGTTAAAAACTGAAAAGTCTTTGTATATTTGGTGCTTGTATATTCATAATATACAAGCCGATATACAAAGGGATTGAGCATGCGATATACAAGGAAAAGGGCAGGAAAGCAAAGCGATCAGATTTTTGAAGCTGTTTTGGAGCTTGATGCATGTTTTTGGTCAACAATGGTTGACTTGGCCATTTTTGACGCTGTGTATGCGTTTGGATGCTCGCTTTCATGGATTCATAACCCGATCTTTGTGCTTGCATATTCTGAGCCTGTTTTAAATGTTTATCTTCCTGTTAGTTTATCAAATGATGATGCTTAGTTCTTGTCTATTTGCAGGCGTGTAGGTAGATATAAAGATGAAGCTTTAATGAAAGGATGCATCGGCCAGAGGGTGTGATCAGAAGGAGATTACTAGCTCGCCTCGACTATGAAGGTCACGCTAATGATGGAAATATACAAAGAGTTTAAAAGGGCGCCAACACTGCAACTGAAGACTGAGTTGGTGGCGCATTAACTGCTACAATTAAAGCCCATCTAACATTCTGACCAAGCGGCGGATCAGATCACCAGAGATCGCAAATGGAGCAAGAGAAGTAAAGGCTTTCAATGTGGAGGAATGTTGCAGGTGGAAACATTATTAAAAGAGCGGCGGAGGGCATCCTTGAGCCCCAGTATGGGTATGCTGCTCAGGACTTTTGGTGGGATTTGTTTTCCACCGTCTGATGCTGCACTTGAGGTGCAGGCTGTTGATTAATTAGGGTTTTTTGAAGCCGTATTGGGGATAATCAAAGCTATATATTGAGCCCCTTTACTGTACAAAAGAGGTCAATCATTTTGTAAAAATCTAACCAGGACAGTTTAATGTAGGAAATTGGATTACTAAGACTAATGAGGACTGAACTGTTGAAATGTCAAGGTTCTTTCTTCATATCATTGTAAATGTACTTGTTCTAAAGCATATTGAATGAAGATGAAGCTTCAAATTACATCCTGATTGTAAACTTTACGTAATCTTCAAGTTGATTTTTGGATGTGTAATGGTGAATGCTGTGTTCAACTAGAAGCGCTTTCACTTTATTACATGTTGTTGTCAACTTTTCCTTTGAAGATTTGCACTGGATCATGCAGATTTGTGGAATGTCCTAGTGAAGTATGATTCTAGTTTTCTTCTCGTCATTGTTGTATCAGAACATGTATGTGGATCAATGATCTCAGTCAAGTAATTTTGGGAATCTCATCCTTTTACCCTTTTTCTCATTTTAATTTCATAGAAATCACTTCCATAACTGCAATACACAGATAAATAATAAGCAGAACAGAGAAATATGCTGACATCTCATAGATAACTGAATATCATTAGCATATTTGAGCTAAATGCATGTAGTGTTGAAAATATCATGCAAGGACTTGCAAATAATAGTAGAAATCATGCAAATATCAACCTGTAGGCACATTATTTGAGCAAGTTCATAGTGTAAAGGTAGAAATTACTGAAGAACGTAAGGCCCCTGAATGGAAAACAACAACGCACATCAACCACTGAGTAACATCAGTAGATTATGAACTAATCAACAGAGACTTGGGATCATGAATTATTTGAATTCATCATATCTTTCAAGATAAATAAGGGTTGTGTAACTTTTATTTCATGTTTGTTTGTGACTAACATCACCATCAACACTACCTATTAGATACTCGCAACCATCTTCCACCTATCATTATGGCCAACCACTGTTAACATATTCTTAGCCTCCGCCTATTGTATCTCAAGCACAATCACCTCCTCACCTTGGTTCCAATTCCTCACAACAAACCACATCTCCCAATGATGCCATCCTAAACCAACTTTTACAGGGCATGATCACTTTGCAACAAAAGGTAACAAATTTAACAAATTCTTCGCAGCCTAGTCTACCAACATATCATGCCCATAATCTGTTATCCTATGCAATCTTGAGAACTCCTATGCCGGAGAGGTTTGAGACTCCTTGCTTTGAAAAATATGGTGGAAAAGGTGATCCCAATATTCATGTGGCAGCATTTACAACTATGTGTAGTGATTTTTATTTTGAAGAGGATTTGTTAGCAAAACTTTTCCTGTGATCTCTCAAAGATACTGCTTTAGAATGGTTTTGCTCATTGCTTCTGAATTCAATACACTCCTTTTCGCAGTTAATTGATCAATTTTTACAACATTTTCAAGCAAATATCACACCCCAAGTCACTCTTATTAACTTGGTTCAATGTAAACAAGGTCTGAAAGAGAAGTTGACCAAATTCCTTTATGCACAGATTCAATATCAAATGAAAGATGAGGATGTTCAAAAGATATTTATTACAAATCTACAACCTGATATTCGTGATAAGATTCTCTTGATGAAATATAACTCCTTTCAACATTTATGCACCGCCCTTCGTGATTATCAACTTTTGTCTAGTCAGTATGAAAACCAAAACTCATCAACTCAAGTTGGTCAATCCATGGGTGGATCATCACAAAATGATTTTAAGAGGAACAATAATAGGAGTTTCATCAAAATCAATGGACCAAATACAAATGTGTCTGCTAAAAATAATCCAAAGAAACCATCGTATCAACCAAGAAAGTTTACTCCAATATATGAGTCCTATCATTCTATCATGAATCAAGCTATGAGTAATAACATTCTAAAGCTTCCCCCGATCAAGCCTGTTGATCCTTGTAAACAAGGACCTTACTTCGATGCTAATGCCTTTTGTCATTATCATCAGACGCAAGGACATGACACTAAATAATGTATGCATCTTAAACATGAGATACATGACCTTATTGATTCAAATGTCATCCAGGTATCGGGTGTGAATGATAATGGAAATAAGTCAGTTGCTCCGCTGAATCAGAATTTACAAATCTTCACTAATCCTTTTCTTAAGCATACTGAAAATAATATGGTGGAACACGATTTAGTGGAGGTAGACGAGGATGATTACTTGGACTATGATAGTATCGTGGGTATGATTGAAGTTGACAAGAAACAAATGGATAATCCACCTCGTCCACGAAGAAATGGAATTTATGCTGAGGTTCCTCCTCTGTTATCCTTATATGGATCAGGAGATAATCACAATATCTTTGAAAAGCAAGAGCAACAACTGATACAGATGAGCAAGATGGTATAGGATGACTCCCGTTACTATTCTAGAAAGATTCAACAATGAAAACTTGCTAAAAATCAAAAAAGAGCAAGACGAAAATCAATAGTCAGAAATAATAGTGGTTCTCCCCCTCATAAGCACCAAAAAGTCTCATCTAAACAAGGATTTAATGAACAAGCATCATATGATAATAAACAAGACTTTCATAAGAACCACTCAAATTTTGCGTTAAACATGATCGAATAGCTCTCCAAGAGGTTCGAGAGCTCCAAGATATAATATGAAGACCCTGTAGGTAAGTATATCTAACCCTTTATCTCTCTCATGATGTGCTTCCCCCATGATGTGTTACATGTTGTTTAGGCCTCCTAGGATGACCTCAGATTCTCCCGTAAGGTTCGGGATACCAGGAGACTGCCTCTGTTGTGACCTTCTTCTATTTGTATCATCATTCTTCTATATTGCCTCTCTCTAATTTCATTGTTGTGTGTTGTGTCTTATAGACATAGCGTCATGGTTGGTGACTTGGGGGCACCCTCCTACATGACTATCCCTAAGACACTTGTTTCTCCTCTCTTATTTATTGTTTCCCTTCCTCTAGGGTTTCCATCTAGCGGGCAGATGACGACAAACATTTATACTAATGCGGACCTAGTGTCCCTTTCGAGAGCAATAAAAAAATGGACTTAGTTCCTAATATGACGATGGGGTTGTATATTTTATCCGACGCTTGGCTTGTGGAACCACTCGTGCTTTCCGCGTAGTGAATTTGATGATGTTTCTGTTGCATTTACAAACCTTAACAATATTGTTGCTCCATGCACCTTTGTTTGCCTTTGAATCTAGGCTTGGCGATACTCATTTCAGAGAGCTTCGTGATATAGCCTCGCGGTTATTCTTGAACTCTAAATTCATTGTATAACCATGGCTCTTTGTGTGATTAATCATATGCATTGATGTTGTTGTTTATCATGATGTTGTAGACACTACAATGTTTCTTGTAGGGATCTGTTTGTGGGAACATTTTGCGATCGTAAAGTACATGTCACCTCCAGGGGGCATGGGCTTTGCAAAAGCCGGTGTTCCCTTGTGTGTTTTATTCCTACCTTAACGTGCTTGATATCGATAACTGATATCAACCACCTTAAGGTGGGGGCATATATAAGGTAAGCTGTTTGTTATAGATGTTAGCAATGTGTTTGACCTCAGATGCAAAGACTTGCACCTAGAGTAGTGCATCGTGCATCCTAAGTTTGTTTGCAATCAATCAATCAATCATGTAAGCCCTCTGCAGAGGTGGGATATCGAGTATATCCTTTTTCTTAAGCCCTCTACGGAGGCGGGGATGGCGTATTTCTCAGAGTAGATTGCATCATCCTGTCATTTTCAAAAGTCCTCTGTAGAGGCAGGGAGTGGTTCTATGACTAACTCAACCCTTAAGTGTGTCTTCGGCGATTGTTGTGGCGAAGCCCAATCGTTGGTGTGTGCCTGTAATTTGCCTGAGATGGTGATGAACCTAGAAATAGGGAACACACTATCGCTTGGCTACTGTGTTTTCTCTGTGTCTTCAAGTGTGTGTGTTTTGGCGTACTTGTTTTGTGTGGCGTGTTTGTTGCCCCATATGCAGAGACCAGTGCCCTCGGGTAGTGCTTCCTACATTTTTGGGAGGTTTTGCATGTCTTGCGTGTGTGTTGACCCATATATACAGAGACCTGCGCCCTCGAGTAGTGCATCCTGTATTATGGGAGGTTTGTTTACTTTCCAATACTTGCATTTGCATTTCATATATATGAGAAAAAGAAAATAAAAGATATCATTTCTGTCTTCCATGCATTAATGTGTCTTCTATGCATTGACTATCTTCTCCGTGTTCTGCGTGACTGTAACTGTCTTCTCTGTGCTTTGCGTGCCTGTTACTGTTTTCTATGTGATTGGCGTGTCTTCTCCGTGCTTGGTGTGTCTACTATGTTTGTGACCTTACTTTAATGCATGTATTGTCCTCACGTTTATACATACATTAAAGTGGGGGCTAAATGTAAGATCAGAAAATGTCCCCTTGGGGGCTTTTCCCTCATAAGGTTTAGCTCCAGGGTCTTTAGTATGCATTTAGGACATTTTAGTTCATATTTTAGTAGCCTGATGGAATGAGACCTAGGTTCCATGGCAAATTGGAACTAGGTGGACCCCTTGAGCTGTACCCTGCCCAAAATAGGGGGAGGACTTGGGCACCCGCGCCCTAGTCCTACCCTATTTTAGGGGCAGCCCCAATTTCTAGGTGTCAGTTTATGACTGTTAGTTGGTTCTTTTGCTGACACGGTAAAATTTGATTTTTAAAATCTTGGCGGGAATGCTTGTAGGTGCATATATAAGCATGTGTAGGCATTCATTTGTAAACTAGATGATCATTGTGAACTCTAGGCATTCTTAAGGTGATTCAAGGCTTCTATTGTGTTGCAAGAGCAGACTTGTATGTTTTGTGTGTTGATATTTGCAGATTTGAGCATCACTTTCCTCATGGCATGAAGAGCATCTTCCTCCATGAGAGCTTCACTACAAGGTGACATAATATTGTGTTTTTATCATTGATTCCTTTAGTTTTTGCCTCTGCCTCACAAGGGCATGCACTCTTTGTCTGACAATAGTGTTCAGAGACTTAAGTGTCCTTCGGGGCTTGACTGAGGCAAGCCTCTAAACACCACAACCCCCAAACCAAGTGTTGTGATTGTAGGTTACAGGTGTCGTATCTAGAAAAAGTGGAGTTACAGGAAGACTTGGTAGGCATCAGGGATTCAAGATCTGAAGAAAAGATGAACACAGGAGCACTTCCAGGACTAGGGCACACGCAACAGTGTCCTCCATAGATAGATCTCAGGAAACAGAAGTTACAGGGTTGATCAGTGTCGGAAGGAGGTTCAGATTCCTTGAAAAAGTAGGTACCTTGGACTCGGGTGCCCGCACCTTAGTCCCTAACTATTCTACCTCAGAACCTTAAAAATAGGTATTCTATGATTTATTATTTTACTCCCGTCTGCAATAGCTTTTTTTGTTATTCGTCAATTTGTTGTCGTATTTGCATAATTAGGGTTTTAATGGTTAATTGGACATAAGAGAAGGAAAAATTGATAATTAATTCCCTAATCCAAGTTTCCCTTCATTTGTAAGTGACCTAGGGTATGATAGTGCTCGCCACTCGACCCTAGATCCTTCAATGTTTAGTGGAAAGGAGGGTTTTAACATCTAAACAACAAAAGATTAAGAAAATCCAATTTTACACTAAACAACATTAAATAATGTTTGTAAGGTACCTAGGCCAAGATAGATAGGGAGAGTGACAATTCTCAAATATTAATGCCATATGGTGTGAAAACCCTTAATTATGACCTTTAATTTTTGCAATTAGGAGGAATCAAACTTAATTTTATGCAAGAAATTTGTGCTACATATGTTAAGGATAGAACCATTATTGGAAAATGTTCATTTAATAGCAATTTTGTGGTATCCTACAACAATGATAAGGGGAAGGTTTTCTTGAATGACATCTAAATAAGGAAGTTGAAAAGAAACACATGTGATGGTTTAGACACCATTAGAATGAATTCCAACATAGAGGCAACTTTAGTGAGCTGAGTATTAGACTGAATATAAACATTTTGCAAGGCTTATTGCAAGATCTCTCAATACATGTCAATGATCTGCATTAAATCCCAAATAGAGATATTTAGCTTGGGAATCTTGAAGTTGGTTGACAATGTCATATTCTTTAGGAGGTTTAGAAGTCACATGTGATGGAGGAGGTATATTAGGATAAGTAGTAGGCAATTTGGTGAGAAGAGAAAGGGTTCCTCATCCCCTAGCCATTGTAATACCCCAAGATTTTACCCAAGCCATTAACCAATAACAAATGGATGAACAAAATTTTCACAATACAATTGTAACACAAACATGTCACAGTGCACACCTACACACTAGAGATGTCATGAAACAATGCAACACTTGTAGTGCACATCGATGCACAAAGCACAAATGCATATGTAGAAGACTTAACTCTATCATATGATGCCATCAACACAATGACCATATGAGATGATAGAGTTTCCTCTAACCATGGCACAAGGGTACAAAGTCAATATCACCATCTATCATGAATGGATACAAAACAAATGAGAATGACCCTTTATTTCCTAGTCCAAGGAAACCTGATCATCATTTCATTACATAATACAAATCCAACACACATTCACACATCCAAAACAATGTTGAAATGACATCCAAACCACAAGGAATGTCTAACAGGGAGGTCAGAGCAATTCACCTCTTCCAAATGATTCCCTAAAGCACAATTGATCCTGAGAGGGTCAGAGCAATTCACCTCTTCCAAATAATTCCCTAGAGCACAACTCTCCTCTTGTGCATTCAGATGGTGCAATGAATATGATTGGAAATGTTAATGTTCCTTCTTCATCCCCTGCTTGGTTGAGAAAGGCAATTGAGAAAAAGTAAAGATATAATCCTATGATGGATGCTGATGTTGATACTATGGCCAAACTCTTACAAGAAATGCCCAAGCCTAAGAAGGCTAAGAGAATGTCAAGAATGGTTGTTGACTCTGCCACAGGGCATCACTTTTTGGAAATAATTGATCTTGTTGGAGGTAATAATGAGAATGAAGTCACTGAAGCAGACTTCAACTTGAGCAGAGTAGATATGGGACTCTCCACTATTGAGGGAGATATTTATCATGCAAAATTTTTAGTGGGCAATTTGTTGAAAAGAGTTAAAAAGGAGTAGCAGGAGAATGCTAAGTTGAGAACACAAGTAAGTTCACTTTATCTTTTCATTCAATCTATTCTGAAAGTCACTACAGAATCAGTAGATGCCTTGCCTGACTTGAGTATTAGCGCCCCTGATCCAAATTTATTGCAACAAATAAAACAGTCTCAAGCTCTAAGTAATGCCATGGACCAGTGGGTGGAAAAAGTGGTTTTAGATGGTCTTATGTTCATTGTAGAAGCTGTTAAATTATTTGATTATATTTCTAATAAAAGGGAGACCTTGATAGTTGAGTTCCAAACCGCTAGAAATGACCATAACAGTCTTTCCTTAGCCTCAAAAGAGATACAAGAAATGGCCAACATAGATGTCAATATATTAGTGGCTGAGAAAGTTTTAAATGATCATGGAGAATTGGATGCACCTGTGTGGACTGACATAATTGAGTGGAAGTTATGTGTCTTGATATTAGCTGAGGATGAAATGAGAAATGCTATCACAATTTATTATTCAGAAATGAGGGGAATCAAAACCAATTTTGCCATGTTAGAAATAGAAGCCACTGGAGACGATGATGATAAGTTGTTGGATATTAAAGAAATCAAACAAAATTTTAAGAAATTGGTGACCGAAGAGATGGTGAGTTACGGTGTCATAACAAGTGAGTTACTTGGTAAACTTGCAAGGATTGCTGCTTATATCAAGACTGTCAAAAGCGGGCTGGATGGCGTTCATAAAAAAGTGAGTAATATTGATAGGGCACTGAATAAAAAGAAGCACTGAATCAACATGATTGGGACTCCAACTAGCGTTTCTGTATCACCCATTATCAACAGGTACAAAGCATACAAGGCAAGATTGAGGGCACGGGTGGCACAAGCAGATGCAGGAGCTAGTGATGGACAGGTGGAGAAGAAGGAAGCGACACAAGAGGACAATGTTGAAGAAGAAGATGTGGCTATCATTAATTATCTTTCTTTTCATATGCTTTAGTATTGTTTCCATGTTTGCTCAAAAACTATTCGCTCTGGAGGGCCCTTTATTTTAATTATGTTAATTTAAAGACCTTTTTATAACTGACTATCTTCAAGAAGCCATTATCTTTGAAAGACAGTTATTGGGAGTCTTGGCTATAAATTTAATGAGTCGGTTGATGTATGAATCTTTTGGCAAAATTTATGTTGGTGATAGATCAATTTTGCTTTCTGTTTAATTACTTTTATACATGGAATAGAAATCAATACATTGGAGTTTGGATGATCGTAAACTTTGTGTTATGGTTGTTTGAATTTATATTCTTCTTATGTTGGATATATCCCTGTTCATGTTGATGGTATTTCTATATTAAAGTGGTTGAATATATTTAATTCTTGCTCACTGTTGTGAATTATCTATCTTTTGGTATATGGTTTATGGTGGTGATTGTATGATATATGATGGAATTCTTTATTGATTTAGTTGAAGTTATTGTTGCTGAAGTCTTTGTGCTTCTTTGAATTTAGTTGTTTTTGGGATACATTGCCTTTAATGCTTCATGGTCAAAAGCACCACCTTTTATTTGCTTTTTGGTTAAAAGCAATCCGATTTTTCATTCATTGAATATTACAAGAAAGTAGTTGTGCCTTGGTAAATAAGTAGAGGATCGTTGTAAAATACCATTGCAACCGATTCAACTATTGTTACATTTGTCACTTGTATGGGCGTGAGAAAATAGAGTTAGGTGGAAAATCTGTAAACCAACAATACCAACACTAATACACATGGATTTCGCCAATGTTGATTGGATACAAATGATCCAACAAAATAATAAAAAAGAGGCTACTAAAATTAGAATGGTAGAGTGTCAACACAATAGTACTATAACCATGCAAAGTTGAGAAGTGTGTTCCCATCTATAATAGAAGATACTTAATGAAATTAAAAAAACATGATAGGATTGTGATAATGCCTTGCACAATCATTCCACAAACCCTCAAAGGATGTTTGGTACTAGATACAACTTAAATCTTAATTACTTTTATTCATGTTTGAACCTCATTCAATTTTGTTTGTTTAAGTTTTAACCTCTCACAAGCCTCATCCCTTGGCTCTATTTATATCAGGTGGGCACGATGAGAGTTTGCTCCACTCCTACTCTAGATCCCATTCCTAAAAGGAAAAAAGACAACATGCACAAAATGGCCTTGGCATGACAAACGAGGCATAGATAATTATACATGTCACCATGTCATAGGTAATCTCATTTCTATGGGAGAACAATTCACTCCACAAAATACAATGCACAAACATGGTCTAAATTTTAAAATCACATTTTCAAGAAATTTCAAAACCAATTTCGAATTTCAAATCCACCATTGATGAACCTTAGTTTTCTTCAAATTTTAAAACTTCACATTTTAAAAATCTAAAGATACCCTTTAGAACACAACAATTAGGAGAGCACTCTTTTCAAATCACATAATGATTTTAGGAATTTTTTCCATAGTTCTAGTGTAAAATTTATTTTCCAAAAATAATGAAACCCAATAATTTTAAATTGCACAACAAACTAATTTGTAGATTCAATTCCAAATCTATCCTACATAAAGGAAGTCATATGCAATCCACCTAATATGGAGCATAGAAAAACATGAATTCCATTTAAACAAATGCTTATACATCAAAAAGGAAAATGCATTCAATATAGCAAACTCTCAAAAATGGAGGTTGTCTCTTCTAAAAGCAATGTACAACAAACCTTTGGCAATCCTCTTCAAGATTCTAGTCCAAGCTCTAAACCACAAACAAAGTTTTCAAGCAATTATTTTGAAAACAAGAGCTCACACAATGGAGGAAATAAAATGAACAAAAACAAGTCTTTTTAAAATGCCTTTTCTTTTCATTTTGTTTCAAACCTTTGAACCCACAAATCACTTTTTACCATTTTCACATTCAAACTAGTTAATTTTCAAGTAGATATTTTTGCATAAAAGACATTTTCATTTTAAATGTCTAATCTATAACATTCCCAATAATTCTATTTAACCTTTTGATTCCTTTTCAATGATGAAATTAAATATATTTGCATAGCACCTTATTATAAGACAAATATAATTAAAATATATAAAACTCTTGTTGACTTTATAAACATTTAAATTTGACCACATCCTAACGCCACCTATTCCTCCCACATTCCCATGTCTTACCATCATCTAGTTATCAAACCAACCACCTTCCTAGCATTAATTATATAATTTATGATTAATTAATTAATTAAGTAATTAATCAATTCATTTTTATCATTATTCAAACATTAATTAAATAAATTAAATATTTATTTAATTAGCTAATTATTCATTCATATAACCTTCATGATTTCTTTCCATTTCTAACTCATGTGCATCTAATAATTAGATAATTCTATTAATTATCTTCTCACATCTTATCTTATACCTCTCAATTTCTTTCTATTTCTAACTCATGTGCAACTAGTTAAATGGAAATAAATCAAAGATCTTATCCTTATCCTATCTTTTTTCTCAAAATCAATCCATCAAAAAACTATAAATTGAATCCCTCGCAAGCCATAATCATAAAAATTTTTGAATGTAAATTTATGCTGTTGAGTTGAGCACCTCACATCCATACATTCTCAACCAAATCAATCTTGGAGCACAACTACCATTGTTGGTGCAACAAGGAAGAGTTGGGTGAGATATGTGTCATTTCATTCATTTTTGTTTACTCTTCCTTATGCTTTATCTGAGGTTGAACAAGTAATTAGATTTGAAAGTAGGATAAATAGATCTTTTGATTTGAGTCTTACATGTGTATTTCAAATTTAATTGCATACATTCTGGCACGCCCCGAGGGACCTTGTCCCTTGTTAACCCTTATTTTTGTAGTTTTTTCTAATCTTATCTTGAAGGTCTAGTCATTTCTTAGAAAAATTTAGGGATGCACTTTTGGAAGGAGCCTCTTGGGATAAAATAGAGGTCACTGTTATGTCTAGAGAAGCTGAGAGATGAAAAATGACATAAAATACTCTATATTTTGGATTAAAAAATTTACATTTTTGATACCCTGGGGTTTTCTCCATGTACGGATCTGTATGACATGGAACGTACTGTATGACTTGCATTGTACTATGTAGTCTACAATGTTAGTTTTGCCCACTAGGCATTTGTTTTATCTTTTAAATCTTTTGTACATTATGCATTGTTTGTATCTACCATGTAAGTGTTTTATCCACTTATTTATTGCTTTGTTTGTTGGTATATTGCGATCATTTCATTTGTTAATTATGTGTATTTTATATGTAGGTTGATTGCTTTGTCTGCAGGTCTTTATCTACTATTTACAATTTTTATTTTTTGGTTTGTCATTCACTCTCACTAGCCCCTTACCACTGACCCTCCTGCTCCCAACCCCCAAACCTAAGTCCTATAGTCACATTTGTGACCAAGAGCTTATTACTACTCCTATTTGTAGGTCGATGATCCTCTCCTCCAACGTGCATGATCACATTGGTGACCAAGGGCTACAACCTCTCCCTGATTGCCAGTGCTTAACTGTGTATCTAAACTACCCATGTGACTATAAATTTTCTAATCGCTAGCAATTTTTCCTAATTTCCAGACTTGACCCCCATCTTTTAACCCTATAGGAATACTTTTTTCAAAACACTATAACTTTTTTCCATGATATTATATTTTTACATTTTTGTAGGCATTAGAAAGTTGGTTTGACATACTTTATTGTAGACAAGGTCATTTTTATAGATATTACCCCAATTTTTAGGTATAATCACTCAAACTTCCCTATTTGATTTTAACCTCCAAATCTTCATTTCTTTTACAAATGAAAGCCTTTTCTACAATTTTTTATTGAAATTTATCATAAAATAGTAAGGAACTTCATGGTAACATTTATTTTACTATTTGAAGACATCATTTCTTGATTTTCACTGGAGTTTATTATTATTGCTAACATCTTATTTGTAGCTATCCTTGCATGTCAAAGGTAAAACATCCCTAAAACTACTAACACATTGCGTGCAACATCATGTGTCCAAGAACATATTTTATCAGCTAATTTAGGAACACTTTAATTTTATAAATGAAATTGATTTTGTTTGCCATGTTTGGGAGCTTCTAGAGTATATTCTCTCTCCTCACATCGAAAGGTGAGATTGGAGATTAAAAATACTCTTTAAGTTCTATTTTGTTGTGTTAAACCCAAGGAATTTAGTGTGTGTATGCGGGTCTATCTAAGGATTTCATCACCTTAGGGGATGACCTGGACCATGTGTTTTGATGAGGCATATAAAGGGGGGAGAGTGAAAGTTTTACCTCAAAGAAGTCATCATCATGTCTAGCACAACCTTAGGGCCCCTTTAGTAAGGACACAAGGTGAAGTGGAATTTGCTTGTGCTCATTCCACATGCTTATAGATGGGCTCTAGTTCACAAATTTTGGCCTCACATACCCAACGTATAAGAATGACATCCCCTAGTTGCTTGTATAGCCTAGATAAGACCTTTCAACTATTTTTTCATGGTGCATTAATAAGTAGTTATTCCTGAGAAGTTACTCACACCATACTTCAAATTTTGTAGAGATAGAGCTCACCGTGGGGAGGGCCTTGGTCTCCACGATAAGGGGTGTATAGGTGGTACATGACCTTGCATTCCTTGGCTATTCACAACTTGGTGGATAGTATATTGGTGAGCCCACAAAGATTGATATTCCCACTTGAAGAAAGATAGGTTTGTTCATGTGTTTGGTGTGCCTTCTTTGTCAAAACTAATATTTTTTCCCTCAGTATCCCAAAAATCAATAAAACCAAAAAAAACCTTTATTTGTTTCAACTTTTGAAAGATTAAAATTTTGCAAATTTAAAAAAGACCTTTTAGACATAATCCTCTTGCTGAGGTAGAAACACAATTCACGTCTTCCAAATCAACCATTTGATCAATCTTCCATCCTAAATCTAGTCAAATCCAATCCACCCACCATCCATCTATCTTTGATCAAAATCTTAAACTTTAAATCAAGAGCTTTTATCAAATTCAATCATCTTATCCTCACTTCTTGGGAACTTATCCTATCTCAAGCAAGTAATCCTCATTTCTTACTTAAGAATTTTACCTATCCTAAGTGTAGAAGATCCAATTATCCAATTAAAGCTTTTAAGGTCTTGCTTTTTAGTTTTAGGACCAAATCAAACCATCCTTTCCATTCCATTCCAATCCATTAAACCTAGATCAAATAACCTTATAATCTATCCCACAAGATGCCATCTACCTTTAGGACAATTTGACCAAGGTACTTTATTTCTCAAAAAAATAAAAAAATGAAAACATTCAAAAATCCAAAAAAATGCTCAAAAAAATCCAAAAACATTCAAACAAAAAAAATCTCATTTTATGACACCCATCACAAGGTCACAAGATAAAAAGATCATGGATTCCCACAACAAAAATCCTTTTGAAGCTAGACCTAGCCATATCACATAGGGTGAACCTTCATCTCCTCATCATTTTCGCAACAATGTAAGTGAACTCGAAAGTCTAGTTAATCAATCTGAGTATTCTCTAAGGCACCTAGATTTTTTCAACACTCAACATGCAAACAATCAAAGGAGCACTTTTCTTGCACGCCTTATCAAAGAGGGGGATAAGCTCCCTCATGATTTTGATATGTCTAAAGTACAAAAAATCTTTCATCATGACTCTCTTACACCTCCAACCTCTAATAATCCATGGGCCAACCGTTTTCTAACCTCATTTATAATCATACACTACATATCACTCAATAAGAGGGTGGTAGTATACCACCACCGCTTTCATCTTCTACCATTTCACCCTCCTTGAGCATCCCTTACCACATGATTCATCTAATTCTAAACCCCAATCCTTCCAACTTTCACCCCACTCATACTCATAATCCATTTTCTTCTAACCCTCCAATAGTAAAAATCCATTCTACCATGCCTACAGAACGCATCCCCTCTTCCAGTCTACCCATTTTTTTCTTTCATTCCTCAATCATCCTTCCCATCTATTGATGAGTGTGTTATCACTACCAAGTGCACCCTTTGGAGAATGATAGCTTGTTCTCTACTCAGTTGATAAGCATGGAAACATCCTAAGACCTATGGGTTGCCTATAGGTTAGGATGCATCTCTAGAGAGGGTTGGTTCCCTTGGATTTATCACCTAAACCTAATGTGCTACTGCTGTTTTGTCAAGAAAAGAGAGGAAATGACATAAACTGAAACTATGTTTTATGGAGGTGATTCACCAAAGTTTGAGAGTTAAACTGATGTTGTTTGACACACAAAATATCAATAAACTAGCTGCTTTACACACAACTCATACTCATTTGATGTTTGATGATCAATATTTTATAAGAAGGCTTGATATATCACAATTTTAGGAAGGAAATTTCATGTTTTTTCACAACCAAGGCTATTTCATATCATAACACAACTCATAACTCACAAAAACATGCATTATCTTGGGACAAAGGTATCAAATATGACATTTGTTTAAGGATTTGCATTGAACATCACATAAACACACATCTATATTCACTCATACATAATGAAACAAGAGTGGAGAAGGTAAAATACTTGAAATTTTATTGAAAATAGGTATTCTTAAAATAGAATATGCGTAAAAAAGTATCCTTGTTGCTTGAAAACGATGTTACAATGTGTTGTTCTATAGCAGAAATTTGAGTTACAGTACTACTTTTTGGCTTCTAGAGCACCAAAACATGAAAGAACTAACTGTCAAAGACTACCTAATCCTTTCCTTTACTCAACCCAACATGGGGAGACAAAAAAAGTGAAAATGGGAAGAAAAGATGACCAAAACTGGGCCAAACCTCCTTTTGGCGCCCAAAAAGTCTCCTGATTTGATATGGCTTCTTGCATGTCATGGTTGACCTTTTCATCTCCTACAATCATGCTCCAACTGCTCCAAAAACTCCTTGATGCTTGGGAAGTCTCCAAACTGCCCCTAGATACTTGTAAAGTGGTCAAAACTACCTCATAAATGTCCCAACTACCCATTATCTCTTCCAACCATTATTTCAAGTTGATTGACCATGTGTTTTTCAAGTGTTTAGTGTCTTCAAGACTCTTATGGGCATATGGAAAGAATAATGTGGCATTTAGAGCCCTCAAATTGTTTAAAACAACCTCATAAAGGCTTAGAAACACTTGTCACTTTATTTATGACCCCTGTAGGGTCTTCTTCAATGTTAAAACTACCTCCTTGTGCCCTCTAACTGAGTTTGTAGCACTCAATGGTGACTTGAAACTTCATCTATAATTTATGCCCTTTGGTTGAAATACACAATGTGTATTTCAACCTACTATGTTTTGAAGCATATCTTGGATCTGAGATCTCTTTGACACTGCTAAGTGTTTTGACAAGGTTTGTCAATGCCTCTACATCCTTTGTCATAAATGATGTCATTGTTAGTTTTGGAGTGTATAGGACTGTTTGATCCATTTTGTGACAATCATCTCATGATTGTTTTTGATAGTCATCCTTGTATTCCTTCTTGGACTGCTCATTGTGCTATTATCATAGTATGTATGACTGTTACTATAGTCTTTATGACTGTAATGACTGATTACAATCATACTCTTTGACAGTCTCTGTTGTTATGACTGATTACAGTCATATCTTTTGTCTATCTTTCATGCATATGACTTCTCTATTATAGGGTTAAATCAGTTTGATGACATCTCCATTGCTATCACAAGTATTGCTAGGGTTTGAAAATATTTTCTATACTTTAGAAAAAGTGTTTGGGATTTATAATGAAAGCACAAACACCCCAAGGCTATATGGGCTTTCATGATTCACTCACACTCTCTTGATTGTGATCTCTATAGCATGCTTGCACACTTATTCACTTGATAGGGAACTAGGGTTTATTACAATGTTTTATAAACCCTTATGATCCCATTATACTACTAACATACCTAATAGGATTGTACTTAGAGACAGATCCACTAATGGCATACCTCTGTGTTGTCTTTTATGTCCTTGGAGAAGTATCTTCTCTATTTCCCTTGACTGAGCCGACGTCTGTCAGCTTTGTTCAACAGTCTTAGACCCTTGCTTATGCTTGATCACATGCTTATAATATTTGCTTATGACTCCATTAGTGACTGTATTCTTTATCTACTATGCTGACCTTCCTTAGACAACTTCACCAATATTCTTGAAGGATGGTGCAGACTTCTCTGTCACTATTTTGAGTCCCTTGTGAAGACAATACCTTTGCAATACCATTATCACCGACTCTACTTTGGGCAGTTGATAAGCTCCCTAGACTATTTGACCATAATAGACCCTATGGAGACCTCTTTGACTGTCATACTTTAGAACTTGTAGACTTCTTCATTTTACCTCCTTAATGCTTGAAGTTTGTGGTTTCTTATGGTTTATACAAGGTCTCCAAATTGCTAATCGAGCCTCTTGAAAGAGTTTCAAAGCTTTGACAAAGCTTTTTAGACCCAAACAAAGTCCTATAATGTCTTTACTGCTAACACAATCCTCTCCAAACTAAAATAGGATCATGACATAGCTCTGTATCCTTTGCCATCTCTGTATGGAAACACATGGCCTCTTGCAAACCCATAAAGGCCTTCACCGTCTACAAGCCACTATCCCTTTATGGCATTTAAGACTGTTCACTATCCTTTTTATCCACTGTATGATTGTCTTGTTAATACATGTCCCTTGCACCGTGCCTTACTGTCTCTATGGTAAATAAATAGTGATTCCTAAATATAAAATAACCTACTACAATGACATCAGAGCCCCAACTCTCAATACATATCACTTTATATAGTGTTCCATTCAATCATCATGTCTTAGGGTTTTTGATTGAGAGTAAAAACTCTTAACATTTTCCTTATTGTTTTCTAGGTTTTTGTAGTAGTCTTCCTTTTCTAACCTTCATTAAGGGTCTCTGTCTATATCCTTGGACCTACATCACCCCTTTCATGGATTGAAAACCAAAAATCTCTGCCCAGACTTGAGATGATTTTGACTAATCTTTTGAGGCCTTCATAGTCTCTTGACTATCTGTGTATCTTTGTTCATACTATTTTATGCAAGCTTTGATTAGGGTTAATAAGTCTACCACTATTTTGATGAAGGGGGTAAATCATAAAACACACAAAAATAAAAATGGAACATAGAAAGTAGAATATTTCTTTATTGATCTGAGCAACTCATTACATTACAGAAGCTTAATTACAATAAGAGGAATCAATCCTCCACACGTTGCAACACACTACAGCTACACCTCCCTAGGCTCTGGTATCTTCTGCCTTCTGTAACCCCAAATTGGCTAGGGTTTCTATTTTCCCCCTATTCTTGACTCTACACTTTCCCCCTTAACTCTACTACCACCCAGGGTTACCAAAATAGTCATAAATAGCACTTTTTGGCGGCCTCCAGCTAAATTTCAAAATTTGCAACTCCCTCCAAAAGTAGGTCAATTTCCAGGAAGCATAACTTTTGATCCGGGTGTCCGATTGATGAACCGTTTTAAGCACCAGAAATCTCGTGATATGAACTATCACATTATAAATCCATAAATGGATTTCTATCAACTTTTTGAGATGTTTTAGTGCCTCATATATTGTTTTAGAAATTTTCAAGGGCTTTTCAGAAAACAAAACTTTAATATCTTTCAACTCACAAATGATCTTTGCCTAATTCCTTCACCAAAGGTCTTATATTTACGTTATGTAACTTTCTGTAAGTTTTCACTTCAATCTGTGCTCAAATGTAAACTTTCCTAAAATGGCAGGTAAACTTTCCAAAACTGGCAGTTTGCTATTTTTAGCAGTTTTAGAAAAACTAAAATTCCTACATCATTATTCAGGATATTATGGAACCAAAAATACTAATTATGGAAATAAATGAAAACAACTACAATGATTTTGAATTAACTTCTTTTTGGGTGATGCAAGATTGCCCTTACACCACTGGATGCTCCTGCATCAGACACCCAGGGTAATTTGAGAAGTGACCCTGTCATGTCTCAGGTGTTTGTTTGAGGAAAACCCAAATGGTCAACCTCTACCTTAGACATCCAAGAAGAATCTTCAACATGCCTTCCTTTCCATTTCACTAGATATTCTTCATATTGCCTGTTCCGAGTACTTCTTCCCACATGACTATCCAAGATCTCTTCTATCTCCTCTGTTGAAGTAGATGCCAGAATACTCCACTGCTCTTCTGTTGGTCCATCCTCTATTCCACCTTCATGATATTCTGATAAATCAGTAATGTTGAAAACATGGGAAATATTGATCCCACTTGGCAGCTCTACCTCATATGCATTTCCTGAATCATGCTTCTTCAGGATTCTACACGGTCCAAATTTCTTCATTTTCAACTTATTGTATGTTCCAACTGGGAACCTTTCTTTTCTCAAGTGAACCATGACTTCATCTCCTACTTGGAACTCCTTATATCTCCTCTTCTAATCTACCTTAGCCTTGTACTAAATATTCATCTTATCAATGTGCTTTCTCACCTCTTCATGCAAGTCCTTCAGATGTTCTGTAAAGTCTTCAGCTTTAGCACTTGTCTTTTCTCCTTTATCTAGCTTCCTTAAATCAGAAGCATTTCTTGGGCTATTGCCATATACAATTTGGAATGGTGATTTACCAGTACTCCTATTGACAGAATTATTTTAAGCAAATTCTACGTATGGTAAAATCAAATCCCATCCCTTGGGCTTATCTCCTACTAAGCATCGTAGCAGGTTACCCAAACTCCTATTCACCACTTTCATCTATCCATCAGTCTATGGATGGTGTGCAGAACTAAACTTCAAATCTATCTTCAACTTCTTCCACAATGTTCTCCAAAAATAACCAACAAACTTGGTATCTTGATCTGAAACTATACTCTTTGGTGGATTGTGTAATCTCACCACCTATTTGAAAAATAATTCAGCAATATGAACAACATCATTGGTCTTCTTGCAAGGAATGAAATGTGCCATCTTCAAGAATCTATCCACCACCACAAAAAATGGAATCATGTCCTCTTTGTGTCCTTGGTAAACTAAGAACAAAATCCATACTAATATCATCCCATGGCTTCTTTGGTACAGGTAGTGGTTGATATAAACCTATATTTTGACTTGCTCCTTTCACCATTTGACATACTCTGCAACTTTGCACAAATTTCCTCACATCCTACTGCAACTGTGGCCAATAATAGCAATGGTCTTATCTCGACCAAAGTGTCCAGCCAATCCTCCACTATGTTTCTCCTTAATCAGGTTCTCTCTCATGGAACTCTTGGAAAGCACAACTGGCTTCCTCTAAACAACATGCCATCTTGGATTATGAAATCCAACCATTTTGTCCTGTCCAAAGTAACAGGTTCCAGGCAAGCTTTCCAAGCCTCTGCAAAATTTGGATCTTCAGGATACAAACTTTTGAGTTCATCGAACCCAACAACCTCTATATTCATTTCTATCAACACATTTTGCCTTTTGCTCAAGGCATCTGCAACTTTGTTGGACTTCCCACTCCTATGCTTCAAAACAAAAGTATAACTCTGCAAAAACTCAACTCATTTTAAATGCCTCTGGTTCAACTTTCTTTGACTATTAAGATACTGCAAAGCCTAATGATCAGTATATAAAACAAACTCTTTTGGCAACAAATAATGTCTCCATCTCTTCAAACCCTTAACTATTGCATAAAATTCCTGATCATAAACATAATACTTTTTCTTGGCATCATGAAGCTTCTCACTAAAATAGGCAATGAGCTTACCTTCTTGACTCAAAACAGCTCCTATAGCACTACCACTAGCATCACAATCTACCTGAAATACCTTATTGAAATCTAGAAGAAGAGGTTGCTCTGTAACTTTCTGCTTCAATGTGTCAAAACTTTTGTTTGCTCCTTTAGTCCATCTAAACTCTTTTCTATCCCCTCTCATTGTCTCAGTCAGGGGTGCACAAATGCTACTAAAATTTCTGATAAACTTTTTGTAAAAACTTGCCAAACCATGAAAAGATCCTACCTCTATAGTACTCCTTGGCATAGGCCATTCAAGGATAGCTCTCACCTTCTCTGGGTCCATCTTAAGACCTTCCTCTGACACAAACTACATTTTGTTGTTATCAAAATCAGCTACGCTCGCTTTTGTAGACAACCCCTATGAAAATTGTCTGTTTCGTAGCCTACACTCTAAGTTCACAAATCAAGAAAAGCTCTCTTGGCCTCGTGCGAAGTCATTTGACACTGTAGAATAGCTTGTGACATTCTTCTAGATCGATTCCTTAGGATTCGTGAAAATCGACTAGGTCGTAAGCTTGTCAAAATATCAATTTTGATCATTTTAAGGTGTTAGTAATTTTTTTAAGTCTTCATGTGCAATGTCGGCAAAATCTGCCGCTCTTGCATACTTTTCTATTTTTGTGTTAAGTCGGCCAAAAATGTCGCTTTTGCATGTTAGTCTTGTTTTTTATTTAAACATGTCTGAGCAGCGATTTTCACTGCCGTTACATGTTCTTTGTTGAAGGTAATATGCAAATATGGTAATTTTTACCGCTATTGCAATGTGGATAACACATGTTATGTCGGTGGTTTTCACCGCCCGAGTAGGATCTTGCGAATCACGAACTTCAGTGGCATTTATTGCCACTCATGTTGGCTTTAAGATCTTGTCTTTTAAACCTTTTTAATGTGTAAACTCATTTTATTTTGTTATTTCTTTTTCCCTAAACCTTCCAATCGACTCTTGAGACCTTCCTAAGATTGCTCGATCGCGTTGATTCTCGATTTGGATGAATTTTGGGTCACCAAGGTCACGCTTAGGGTTTCGACGTATTATCAGAGGTAGGTCTTTATTTTTCATTTTCAATTTCTGTTTTAGAATAGGGTTTCATTGATCCTTTAAAATGATTATTTTGTAAACTTTATTGTTTGAATTTATCATTTGTTTATCAAGATTTTGAAAAACCTTCGTAAAGCGTTGTGTTTCTATTTGTTATCGTCGTTTTAAAATGGCTTATTCTTTTATACTGAATCCTAGTCTTTCATGTGCTTTGTGGAGTTTCCTGAATAGGTTTTAAGTCTTAGGCTTTTCCGTTTGTAAACTTGTGTGTATCGTCGACGAAAATCACCGACCGATACTTCTGCCTTGTGTTTTGATTACCCTCGTGCAAGCATGGTTAAAATCACCACCCTTACATGAAGGTTTTGAAGAAGTGATATGCACTGTCGGTGGATTTTGCCGACTAAACACCAAACACAATCACCCTACACATGTAATAGCGGCAAAATTCACCGACCCTACATGTAACTTGCAATTCTCCCATATGCGAAGTCAGCAAAATTTGCCGCTTGAACACTATGTAACCTACCTCTCACACGTAACGTCGACAAAATTTGCCGCTCGAACATAAGAACTTGTTCCACATGCAAAAGTGGTTAAAATCACTGCCAATACACTTGTATTCAACCTGCATGCAGGGTTGGCAAAATTTGCTGCCCTGACACCTGCAAAACATCCCTCTAATGCAAGGGCGACAAATTTTGCCGCCCATGCATTTTCTCTCTCAATTTTCCAACTTTGAGAGATTTTCAACTTTGCTTTCCCGAGCCTGCTTTCCTCCATTTTTTGACCTGCTTGCGCTCTAGTCCTTTCAAGCGTATCCCCATAGTCGTGATCGTCAACATGCAATTTTCCCAGATTACCAGTATTTCCCCTAATTGCATGATCATGGCTTTTTATTGCAGTTTCTCCTACATATTTTCTCTCTTCATTGACATCCTTCTCGTATTAGCTTTTTCAGATGACTGAGTTGTCTCCAAAGAATTTGAAAGCAATGAAGTATAAGTATTAGGGTGTTTTTCCAATCACCTCGGTTACTTCCAATGTTGATGACATTCGGGATACAAAGATTGGCCATGTAGACATGGCTGAGTTTGTGGAAAGAACCAAGTCTAATAACCCTAGTTCTGCAATGAAGAAGATTGTTGATAGCAACATTCATTTGGTGTCATCTTTCTCGGTGGTAGCTCATAATACTGAGTTTGTTCTTCAATGCGCTCAGTTCTACAACAGAGACACTAGGGCAGTGATGGATACAAATGGCAATGTGATAATCAGATTGGATCTGGAATTCATTGATAAAGTTTTCATGTGTCCTGCTGTTACAGAAGTTATAAAACTAGATTTTGCGGAAGCTTAAAGAGAATATGACAAAAATTCTGAGAAGGCTAAGAAGATAATTAACACTAAATGGCTTAAGACTTCAAGGTCAAACTTATTTAGGTGGCCGAGGAGTTTTCCCAGAAGTGATTTTATCGAAGAAGTTGGTGATCTCATAACTCTTCTTAGCAAGATAAGGGGGTTGGCTTCTTCCTCACTTTTTCATGAGTGGATGTACCCTTTTATCAAGGTTATACTTCAAGGCAAACAAGCCATCTTTTGGGGCGAGCAAATCAGCAATGCTTTGCATGAACAATTGACTAAGGTATCCACTACTTTCAAATTCTATATGATCTCTTACCTTGTGTATATAGCAGCCTCCATGAGGATGTTTTTGGGTTTGACATCTGAAGGAGTAGGAGAGTGGTTCCTGTATATCAGTACTATCCTCAACTAACATTGAAAGGTTCTATTCACTACTTTAGGAGGGTAAATGATGCTTTCTTTGCAGTGTTCTTGTGTTTTTTTGACCCTCAGTTAGAGCAAAGAAGAGTTTCAGATGAAGCTTGGTCAGTGGTGAATGATTATGGATGCATGTTCTTACAATTTCCTACTTTCTCATATTTAAGGGTTAGCTTTTTCCAAGGTTATCCTTATATGTTGCCAAGGTTTCCTTTAGATAAACTTGTTCTAATGGAATTATGTAGACAAATGATTATCGTACATAATAAACAAATGGAACTCAAGAAACCAGGATTCAGATTTTCAGTTGAAGTTGGCAGGTTTTCAGTATTAACTGCTGCAAAGGCTAGAGCCATGGAAACTGAAATGCAGCTAGTGACCATGAAACAGTTCAAATGAAGACCAAGGTTTGATTACCGGGGTGTAAAAGACAAGATCAAGAGGAAGACCCAGTTTCATGAACCAATGGTTGAAGATGTTTGGGTGGACTTGAGGACAGAGGAAGATATCAGAAAATTAGACTATAGCAGGTTATCTCTGGAATAGATTGAGTATCTGGGATTGGCTGATATTCCTAAAGACTTGGTGGATGATGAAGAGCTGATTGATTCTAGATATAACACTGAACATGTTGTTGGTTCTCCTCTTCCTCCTATCCAATGGTCTCAGAAAGAATTGACTTCTCTAAGGAAAAGGTTTGAACCTATATTGGCTAACACCAACAAGTGGTTAGCAGGTAAGGGAATTGCTTTGAAAGAATTCCTTACGGGATCAGAGACTAAAATCCAAGAACAAACAGGTAAGAAGGTGGAGAATAGGACGAAGAATAAGAGTGACATTCCCTCTTCTTCCAAACCACATAAACCCAGGATCAAATTTGTGACAAAGAAGTCAAAGGCTGTAGAGAAAGAATCTGAGGTAGAAGATATGGAAATTGAGAAACAAAATACTGATGAGCCAGCTACCGAGGAAATGGAGGTTGAAAATAGATCAATAGAAGGACAAGAAGATGAAGTTTTGTCTCCATAGGAGAATGTACAATAGGAAATGGGAGTCTCTTCTCCTTTGTCTGACATACCTGTTTCAGTTCCTCTGTCTATTTTACCCATTGACATCCTCTCTTCTGAATCTCCATCACCTTCAAAAATAATTTTTGATAATCCTCAAACTGCTTTTGACGATGTTCTTTGTTCTTCTGGGTCTATTTCTAGTCTGTCCTCCTCATCTTTTGATATTGGAGATTCTTTGATATTTGATCACTTTGTAATGGGTTCTGAACATGTTTCTAATGTGAATGTGTCAGGTGCAGTGTTTACTAATACTCCACCTATTGTTTCTACTTCCAGTGCCAGTGCAGTTCCAGTAACACTAACAATGGAAATGGACCCTAATGTGAGTACTTTTGTGCTTCCTCCATGGTTGTCAGCATATACACCTAAAAGAAAGAAACAAGTCATCTCTCAAGATGACTTTGATTTTAGTAAGCTGGTGCCTGCTAAGGCTAAGACCCCAAAGAAGCCAAAAATTCTTTCAAGAATGCTGGGAGACAAAGGGCACAAATTTGTGGAGATTGCAAGACCCCCACAGGATGCCACCATAGAAAATTTTAGTATGAATGATTACTCTATTTCTAGGGTTGAGCTAGGCAAAATAACACATGAAAATGCAAATACTGACATGCAGTCAGCAATGGATATTCTGATTTAGAAGTTTGACAAAGAAAAAGAGATGAAGGATCATTATAAAGCAATGGTAGAACAATTGACTGCAGTGGTAAGGAAGATTACTTTGAATTCAAAATTAGTGACTCTTAAGGCCGTTTCTGTAGAAGATCCTATCATCCAGAAAGCTAAAAAGACTCATCTTAAGGGGAAAGTGCTTGAAGAATATTTTGAAAGGATGCGCACACAGGGAATCTCTCTTCTTACAAAGCCAGCTGAGAAAACAAGCAAAATGGAGAAAATCAGGGTAGAACTTGATGATTTGATTGATGTTATTTCTTAGGATATTGAGCGTTTAGAACAGAATCATGATAAGTGGGTAGAGATGAGGAAGCTGAAAATAAGTGCTTTGATATCAATTGGTGTCATTCCAAATAGGGATTCATATATTGAGACTAAGGAGGCATTGACATATCAGAGCTGTGTGTTGAAAGATCTGATCAATGACCTATTAACTACAAGGAAACTAAGTGATCAAAGTGATGTTAGTCTCTTGTACAAGTTGGAGGAGCTGCCGTGCAATTTGGTGTCACAAGATAATCGATTTCTTTCTGCAGAAGAGATGATCCAAGAATTTGAGAATATGTTTTAGAAGGAGTGAGGACAAAACATTTTCAGTAGCCTCCGTGGATAATATTCTCGACAATCAGTTAACTTTGGATAATCTGAAGGCCAAGTTAACTAGCCATGCAAAATTAATTACCACGGTTAGAGATGCAATAGTCAGAGTCCAGATGATTTTCAAGAACACAGTTAGTCTGGACAGTCTTGGGATGCAAGCAACATTCACTATGTATGATTGCCACATGAAGAAAGAAGGCAGTGCAAGTTGAAGCAACTTTTTCATTACTTAGTTTATTTTCTACTTTTTAGATGTACTTTTGAAATAATTTTGGACATATTTACATGTACTTTTCTCATATGTAATTACATGTAAAAACGTAGGAAGTCCTAAATCAAAAAGGACTCCTTTGTTGAATAAGTCATAGTTAGTTTTTCTTTTCCTATTTTTGTTCTCGGTTTCTCTTATAAATAAAGAGGACCCCCATTGTAATTGTCATCTTTTAGTTATTGAAGCGAAACTCTGCCAAATTGAAGAGCATTTTGAGACTTTGTGTTCAAATTGCAAATCATATTTTATCAAGTGAATAGAGAAGCAATCGATCTTTCAATATTTGCATTGGAATAACTTGTGGCGTATTAGAAATTGTTCTTATGTCCTTTTCCTTATACTATCTTATTTGCTTGATCAAATTATAGTGTGTGTGAATAATCTGGGAGATGTTCTAAAGCTGATTGTGGAGATTTTGTGCTACAACAATTATCTTTAGTTTGTGATTTTATATTTTGAAGTAAGAGATATTGGAAAGACTTTGAGCTGCTATTATCTCTCGTGATCGTATGTTTTGTCATAGTATTCGGTGAAGACTTTGAGCTGCATCTTATTCTACTTATTTCTAAATTGTAAATTAGTAAAAGAAGCAACGATAGACTTTGTGCTCTCGTGGGTTTCTTGGTTATTTCAATTTGTATTGTGAAAGTGCTCTTTTATATTGTAAACATCGTTTCTGAAAAAAGAGAAATGGATGACATGGTTTCACCCCAAAAGTAGTATTTAGTGCAAATAACTTTGTAATAGTTAATAGGGAACCTCCCCTTGCTGAGAGGAGAGATTTATCTCATTACACTATGGTTGATATAACCATTTTGCCTTCAGTTAGTTGAAGACAAAATATTCACCCAACACATTTCTTTAGATTAATTAGCAACTTCTCCTCCCTCAGCTTCTCTAAAACTCTTCTGATATGCATTAGATGCTCATCCCAAGTCTTATTGGAAATCAAAATATCATCCAAATAAACAATAACAAAACTTCCCAAAAATTCTTTCAGTACCTCGTTCATGAGCCGCATGAATGTGCTCGGTGCATTGGTTAGCCCAAATGGCATGACTAACCACTCATACAAACCTTCCTTTGTCTTGAAGGCTGTCTTCCATTCATCTCCTTCTCTGATATAGATCTGGTGATACCCACTCTTCAGGTCAATCTTTGTGAAGTACTTGGCTGCACTCAAACAATCCATTATGTCATCCATTCTCGGTAACATAAATCTGTACTTGATCGTGATCTTATTGATGGACCAAGAATCTATACACAGTCTCCACTCTCTATATTTCTTCGGTGCTAGTATTGCAGGTACCACACATGGACTTAGGCTCTCGCTTATCAGTCCCTTCCTTAACAACTCGTGAACTTGTTTGTTCAACTCTTCATTTTCCATTGGAGTCATTCTGTGGGCTGCCTTATTTGGCAAACTGGCTCCTGGTATCAAATCCATTTGATGACTTATCTTCCTCACCAGTGATAAACCTTTTGGTACATTATCAGAGGTAATGTCCTAAAATTCTTCCAACATATCTGAAACTTCTGCTGGTACATCTTCACGTTTCTCTTGACTAATCTTAGGAATCAATGCAAAGCAATGACTCTCATGCTTCATACCCTCCAAAAATTTTCTACCATCTACCAAGCAAATTCTGGTAGCACTACATACCTTTTCTTCCACCTCCTTCAAGAGCTTCAACTTATGACAAACTCCATCCTTTGTTAGGGAATGTGTGTTTGCACGACCATCATGGACATCGCTCCTATCATACTGCCACGACCTCCACAACAACATGTGACATGCATCCATCAGTATGATATCACACATCACCTCATCATGGCAGTCCCCAATCTTGAACTTCACTAAACACTGCTCATTGACCAAAGCTCTATGGTCCTTCTATAACCATGCAATCCGATATGGATGTGGATGCTTTCTTCTTGTCAACTTCAACTTGTCAACCATCTCCTCTGAAACAAGATTGTCAGTGCTTCCATTGTCAATAATAATATCACAACACTTACCTTCACATTTGCACCTTGTGTGGAATAAACTCTTCCTCTTATTGGGTTCTTTCTCCTCATTCAACAAAGTTCTTCTGACAACTAGGGTTTCTCCCCTTTCAGCATCTTCAGATGCTCAGACTGTGCATCTTCATCTACACGTGTAACTTGTGCATTACCTTAGGTCTTCTATTTGTCCTTCCTTGATGTTACAGACACTTGTATGCTCGATGCCCTTCTTCTCCACATTGGAAACAGGTTCCTCTGAAACCTCCTCTTCTAGGTCCTTGCCTAGGTCGGCCTCTTCCTCTTCCTCTTTGCTCACCATTGTTTTGGTCACGAGGGCGGTAGGCATTATCTCCTCTTTGATTCTGACTGGTGCCAGCTTCTTCACTTTTCTTTTGATCTTCATTATGGCCTCCATAGGGTCTTCCACTAGTCTTTCCACCTTGACCTCTTCCCCTTTGCTTGCTATCAAATTTTTTATTCAGCTTCTCTTCAACCTTTAGGGAAAACTAGTATGCATCTTCTATGGTGGTCATTCTGACCAGGCTCAGCTCCTCTTGAATACTTGGCCTTAACCCATTAATGTAACAGGATACCTTCTCCTTGTTGGCCTCTGCATGGCCTATCCTAATAGTAATCTTATAAAACTCTTCTATATACTCCTTAACAGACTTGTTACCTTACTTTAGTGCTTGCAGCTTCTTCAGTAGCTCCATCTCATAGTCCACAGGAATGAACTGCTTCTTCAGTTTCTCCACCATCCGATCCCATCTGGTGACCTTTCCTTTTCCTCTTCTGTTCCTCTCTAATTGGACCTCCTTCCACCAAATACTGGCATGGCCCTTCAACTTTGTTTTTGCAAACTTGACCTGATCTGGGTCCTCCACATCTTCATACTTGAAATACTCCTCCATGTCATTGATCCAATCAATAAGCTATTCTAGATTCAAATCTCTAGAATAGGTAGAAACTTTGATCCTGGGCCTCTTTCTGATCTTCAAAATGGCCCTCAACAACCTAACTTCTGTAGGATCTCCTGCAACTTCTTGTTCTTCCTCAGATAGATCTTCTTCAGCTTCATCCTCACTTTCTTCTCTTGTTCTCGCATCAAACCCTCTTCGTAGCTCTTCTTGCAATGCAACAATTTGCCTTTGCAGGGCTCTAAAACCCTCTTCCATCAAAGCATTCCTCCCAACACAATTTCTTCGTGGAGGCATCTTGATCTCCGCAGCAAACCCACAACCTCAGGTCCTGGCGCAAACTGCCTCACGGTCGGTGATCTGTCTACACACTCAGGAACCCTTGCTCTGATACCACTTGATGAAGGGGTAAATAATAAAACACACAACAATAGAAATGGAACATAGAAAATAGAATATTTCTTTATTGATCTGAGCAACTCATTACATTATAGAAGCTTAATTACAATCAAAGGAATCAATCCTCCACAGGCTGCAACACACTACAGCTACACCTCCCCAGGCTCTAGTATCTTCTGCCTTCTGTAACCCCAAATCAGCCAGGGTTTCTATTTTCCCCCCTATTCTTGACTCTACACTTTCCCCCTTAACTCTACTATTGCCCAGGGTTCCCAAAATAGTCATAAATAGCACTTTTTGGTAGCCTCCAGCTAAATTTTGAAATTTGCAACTCCCTCCAAAAGTAGGTCAACTTCTGGGAAGCATAACTTTTGATCCAGGTATCCGATTGACGAACCATTTTAAGCACCAAAAAGATCGCGATGTGAACTATCAGGATGGAAATCCATAAATAGATTTTTGTCAACATTTTGAGATGTTATGGGATGTTTTAGTGCCTCATATCTCGTTTCAAAAATTTTTAGGGGCTTTTCAGAAAATAAAAACTTTAATATCTTTTAGCTCACAAATGATCTTTGCCTGATTCCTTCACCAAAGGTCTTATATTTCCATTATGTAACTTTCTGTAAGTTTTCACTCAATCCATGCCCAAATGCAAACTTTCCTAAAATGGCAGGTAAACTTTCCAAAACTGGCAGTTTTCTATTTTTAGCAGTTTTGGAAAAACTAAAAGTCCTACATCATTATTCAGGATATTATGGAACCAAAAACACTAATTATGGAAAGAAATGAAAACAACTACAATGATTTTGAATTAACTTCTTTTTGGGTGATACAAGATTGCCCTTACACCACTAGATGCTCTTGCATCAGTTTTCTTTGCAATGTATTAAGCAAATCTCTTTTCAACCTTCTGTCTTTGCATACTCTTAGTGCTCATTGTGACCTATCACTATGCTATGATAGACTTCACAAACCTTTCACTAGTTCTACATGGGTTAGACAATAATTCAAAATATCTTTTGATAGATGATAGACAAAGGATTTATGTTTACCTTGTTAGCAGATTTATGGAACCACATGCAATGAACCAAAATGCTAAGCTTAGAGGTTGTCTTCTTTACACCTTCTACCACTATCTATACAGGTTGTTTTCCATCCTTTAGACTACATCTTTGTGAGTTCCTCTCTTTTGTATACCATTGTCTCTGCATTGAGTGTTTTATTCTACTTTTCTTCATCTCATCCTTGTTGAAACTCTCTTCCATGCAATAGAAAACAATTGTCTTCCTGTTTTCATCACAACCCTCCTCTTCACTAAACTTCCTTGTCCTATAACTGCAGACAGTCTTTGTATATGCCTTGAACTCATAGTGACCATTTCTCCTTTGATGATCTTGAAACCTTTGCTATTTCTCCTATCAACACATTATGGTTCTCAAACTATTGATCTTTGTATAAACCTCATGGTATGTTGGTCTTCATATATTATCAACCACTCTTGGAGTTTTGATGTGATACGGTGTCTTTCTCATTTGTGGGTGCCTCCTCCATGACCAAACTTGCAAGCATATGAGAAAAACTCCAAAGAAAGAGATCCACACAAGGGTCAAACTAACCCTAACCAAAATACCAAACCCTAACCCTGTGAAACCTCAGATTTTAACCTCTAAACTCACAACAAACTTTGAAATGATCTCCCTCCAAACATTTGTATGACACCTTTGAGGTCTTTGAGGTTTTACGGACATGGAAACCTCTTTATAATGACCATGCAACATGGAATAGAACCTTTAGATGTGAAACAAATGTGATTTATCCCTTAACATTTCTTTTTACAAGCCATGCAACCTTGGAGGGTTGAATTGAACATGAAAGAAGGCATTTTTTTGATAAGTCAAACCTTCGAAACACTTTATAACCTTCTTTCATGACCCTATAATACTATATGAACAGTT
Organism: Cunninghamia lanceolata; assembly: GCA_027924645.1. Classification (NCBI taxonomy): domain Eukaryota; kingdom Viridiplantae; phylum Streptophyta; class Pinopsida; order Cupressales; family Cupressaceae; genus Cunninghamia; species Cunninghamia lanceolata. Next base: position 201,636 of record BSBN01000286.1, on the reverse strand, counting down.
GTTATCAATGCATATCAGCCTAAAACAAATCCAAAAATCTTCATTTAGAACATTTGACAAGATTAGAGCCACATTTGGATTACTTAGATTTACCAGACCCTCAAAACTTGATTTAACCTGACAAAACAAGACAAAACACCCCTTAAACCTTACAAGATTGAACACAAGACAACAATATCAAACCTTAAATATCCCAAAGGACATTCCAATTGACTTCTTTTGACAATTTGAGCCTGACTATGCGAAAATGTTAATAGAGTGTTTTTGCACACAACAACATATATAAAATACTAAGTATCTTATCTTTCTTGAAAGTAATCAAATCTTGACTAGTCAAAAAATGACTACCCCAAGTGTTGCATATGTATTGTCATTGATGTCAACTGAGTGACAAATGTGAATATGTTGAGCAGTCAGAGGAACAGTGATGGTGTGAGACAAAGGATTAGTATCATCTGTACATAGTTGCACAAGCAGACTAAAGGAGCAGAGATGATGGAAGATAAGAAGATCAGTATCATATGTACACAGTCATAACATATCTTCTGAAGTTCATGTATAAGTTCATATCTTTGATATGCTATGAAAATGATTGTGTTTGAAGTGTTTGATGAGATGAGTTGGATTCATGTCGTATGTTGGTGAAATGAACTCATGGTGTTTTCTGCCTGATAAAGAAAGTTGTAAAATCTTGAAGGAAATTTATCTAAGTAATGCTCTAATCAGGAAAGGGGTCACAGGCGCAGAAGAGTTTACCACATATCTCTTCATTTGAAGGTATGGGCCTACAGATTGAAAGGTAGCTAGACAATTCTCTCAAGTATCTATGGTTCAAATTTAAGATCACAAAGTCTAACACAAAGTGTTTTAGAATCAGAAGAGTGAAGGCAATAGTGAAATAGGGTAAGTGTAGTCACAGACAGACATGAGAATGCTCTGTATTTCTCCACATATGAAGATATGATGTTGTGGTTTGAAGGACAGCTAGTCATGAGTGAAAGGAATGTATGTTTCAAGTTTCAAGTGATAATATGTACTGTAGATGCTTCTCCGGAGTTAGCTCTATGAAGATAAGTCTTGTTGCTGGTTATGGTAAGTAAATGGAGTTAGTGAATGCTACTGCAGTTCATTGCACACTGGTATTTGGCCTTGTTGATTTAATGATAAGCTCATATGGCTGGTTGGTATGCTTAGTTCAAGTTTCAAATGGTTATGTTTACTGCAAGTATGATTTTTATTGTTCTACTTCAATACTGTGTAAGAAAAGTATGTTAAGGACACATGCATCAGAGTTTTAATGTTTGCACCAGCATGAAATAGACTGAAATGATAAAAGAAGTGTACATGAATGATTTACAAGTCATAAAATGCCTTTTGAGTGGTCCACATGATGTAATTTTGACTCCTCTAGTACTGCTTTAGGTCTAGAGCTAAATGTAGGAAGGACAAGTGTTTGCGGTGCCGACTTGGCATATGATGATGATTTTGCTGTGTGTTTGGAGTATGTACCAGCCTAGAAGAGTGTGCTAAGGTAAAATAGGCCCTGATTATATCTTGTTTTTGAACCACATTGAATTTCTACTTACCGCATATGTTTGGGAGTTGACTATTGTGGCCATTACACGTTTCATGTTATATGTTTCATCTTGGCCAACCAAGGAGAAAGATTTTGAAGCTTGTGGAGGATATAAATGTAAGATCAAAGTTGTTGAGTGATGTATGAGTTTTGTATTGTGTGATAACATTGATATTGTGCAAATAAACTTGCCGCAGAAGCAGATTTAGTGATGAAATGTGGAAAGGAGTAGTTTATGTAATGTGATATTGTTGCAGAGGCCATTGAAGGTGAAATGATGATAGAGAAGATTTTATGAAGTCCTTTTGATATTGCAAAGGTTGGTATTTTGGTTATGCAGAGGTGAGATAATTGTGTAGAGGTTGGTGAGGTTAGTAGAAGGCTGAAGCAGTTAGAGTTATGACAGAAGGATTTGAATCAGATAAGTATCTTGTTGGTGGGTTGAAGCCTCTTTGTGTAAAGAGTGTAAATGTTGTATCAATCCAGGGAGTTGCAACTTCATTTGGGTTGTAACCCATAAATAATAATGTAATCTTGTTTTTATTTGTGAGTCTAGATTTGGATAGTAGATCCAAGTAGCTTGCTCATCGTGGTTTTTCCCTTCTAGGGTTTTCCACAAATCTGGTATTACGGTTATGTGATTATTTGTTCTTCTGTTCTTCATGGCTTAAATGTTTACTTTTGTATGAATGTTGTTGGAAGTAAATAATTTGATCAAGTACTGATTCACTTCCCCTCTCAGTACTTCTGTGTTCAACACCAAGGTCTTTATCGGTTAGGTCTTGGCCTTTACAAGATAACTCAGTTGTTTGATGTCTATTGTTGTTCCAACAAAGGTCCTTACACAAATGTTCATTGGAATCAAGATGGATGGGTTGGATTTAAATATATAATTTAAATATACTCACAAACCCTAAATAGTTCCTAATTCGATGATCAAAATATGATTTAAATATTGGAAGCAATCTTTTCATCAAATTTGCAATGTACTAATGCTAGATCCTAAACCTAACTTAATCTTATCACTTTGGATACAAAGATCAAAAGATTGGCAAGGAAGGAAAGGGTTTTAGAAAGAATCTTATGATATTCTCATAGCTATGAAATAAAACATAATAGGTAGATCCCAAAATAAACCAATCCTTGCTTATCCAGGTAACCCACAATGCCATAAAGATAGTGCAATCTTCAAAGGTAACAAAAGGGTTTTTAGATTATGAAGTAATTGTTGGAGCATCCAAGATCAACAAGTAAAGACCAAACAACTTCCATAAAAGACAATTGCACAAGATAAGCCTAATTGATATTGCCAAAAGATAATTACAATGTACATAGATGCCTTGTTTAAATAGGCATAAGAGAGGAGGTGGGAAGGTAGGAGCCAATGATTGACTACCCCTCCAAAGATGCGACACTTGTGAGTCCAAATGATAAGTGCTCATGTAAGTGGCAAATAGACATGCAATAGGTATCTCATGAGAATGAGGACACATGTCTTCACCACATGAGGTGAGACAAAGTCTAAATAGCCTAAGTAAACTTAAGCTAAGTGTGAATAGGCTAGTCTTAGTAAAGGTGTTATCCTAACTAGTTACATAAAGACCTTATTTACACTAATAGTAATTTCATTAAAGACCTAATTCTAGAACAACCCAATGAAATATTTCATAATTAAACTTAAAATAGAAAATGTGTTTAGGCTAACTACACAGAGTAACTTATCATTAACAAATCACTAGTATTATGAACATGAGATCCATCAAATACTTATAGTTATTCATTCATAACTACATAAAATCTTAACTAAATGAAAAGGAACCATGAAGCAAACTTCTCAAGTAATAACAAGAAATCTCAATAAATATTAATAATCTCTAACAATGGATTTGCTAGAAACCATGAAGTAAGCTATTTGTATTAACTTCAAAAGTATGATTAGTTTCAACAATTCCAGATCACCTGTATGTAAAGAAGAGTGATTTCCTTTTATAGAGAAGGCAAGAGGACTTAATACACAATGAATAGATAGAATTCATGCTTTGCCAATGGTCCAAATTAATTTACAATTAATTATATTCATCTTAGACACCCATTTTTAACTAACCTAGATCCAATGGCTACAAATCTATGTTGCTTTTGACTTTTGCATAAAAGACAAATTACAACTTTTTTAGGCTTTGAGGTAAGTCAACCTTCTTTGTGATATTTCCCTTTTTTTATATTACAAAAGACAAAAACAAATTTCAAAAAATGTTGGTCACAAAAGACAAAAGTGGCACAAGGTTCTAGGAGGTAGCATTCAACTTGTGGAACTCAAATAGGTTCACTCTAGGAGGACGTGTGGATAGGTTCATCCATCAGGCTCTCTTATATTAACATATCTTCTTCCACCATGATCTGATCCTTCACTTGCCCTTTCCTTCTATAATCCATTAGGGAATTGATTGCTTAACTTAGAGCATTTAGATTTGGTTCATCAAAAAAATTGAACCTAAACCTTTGAGAATCATAAGTTTTGAAAAAACACATTGAATGATGCCTTCCTCTTATGTGTCTTCTTGAAGAATGAATTAATGATCCCTTTTATCTCCATCAATTTATTCATATGCTCTAGACTGAAAGAATAGGGTTGCTCTTGCCTTCCAGACATTAGGATTTGCTTCAGTTAGCCCTTAAATGAATAACTTGCATTTATGTAGAAACATCAATATAAAATCTTGTTATATCATGTAGCATATCAAAAATATCATTTTGTATGTCCAAAATTTGGGTCGTGAGATGCTCCATTTCTACAACACATTTTTTAATAGTTCCTTTTCTAAACTTAAGTAGTTCTGACCATAGGAATGGTAACTCTAGGGAGTCCTTGATAAGATTTTTTTTCTTTGAGCAACACTTCAAAAGATAGCTTGCACATCATTTCAACCCTGGGAAAGACTTGTAAATAATTCTCCTCATCTATTGTGAAAGCATCATGTAAGGTGTCTATCTTCTCCCTTAATTTTCCAAAATCTCCCAAGGCTTGGACAATTTCATCAATTGCCTCACAACCTTGATTATAGATCTTTTCAATCCAATCCTACGTCATCCTAGCTACATGTTTCATTTTCTCCAACTCTATTATCTCTTGCCATGACAAGACCACTGGAAGAGCAATTGTGCCATCTTCTTGTTGAAGTGGAGCAAGTAGATGTTTGATATATGCCTACAACTCAACTATTTTCTCTTTCAACTCTCTTTTGGTCTTCTCATCTTTATGCATCCTCGTGACAACAAATAAGACTACATTTTGTATATCTCCAAACTCTTGAGTCCTGGTGGCTTGTCCAAGGTTGAAAATGGTTATTTGATAATCCCCTACTTGTAGATTTGTGTCATCCTTATCCACAATTAGAGTTGCAACTCGTGCAATCCTTGATCTTATTGCATCTTTGGTTATGGAAGATAGAACTCTTGGCTTCTTTTTCCATCTAGGATTATCAATTTTGGACATGTTACACTTGAGAAGTATAGAGATGCAAGTTTTATTACTGGCTACCTATTTTGAATATTTAGCTCCAACCATTGAGGCACCAAAGAATCATCATTTATTGTCTCTACTACATATTGTTATGATGAAGAAACTTGTAATTGTTGTTCTAAAATGTGATCAATTTGTCCCTTAATGGACTTATTCAGTTCATGTATGATTTTCTCATGATTCTTATTGGTCTCCTCTGTAGAATTGATGGTAGTGGCAACTGATGGTGCATCAATCCTCTCACCATCTCGTTGCTCAATATTTGGACCCTGGTCCTTATTTGGTGGTTCTACTATAGTTTGACCTCTTGAATCACCTTAGAGAGATGTCTCCTTGTTTTATTGGGTAGCAGTTTCCTATGTGGCCACTGCAGATGGAATCTCGACCATGAGATCTCTTCTAGAACTACTTCCTAAACTTCCCCTTGGTTAACTTGTTGACCTTCTTCAATAGATTTTTCTTATAATTGTGGCTCCTCAGGAGTTATTTCTCTAGCCAGTAGGGCTTCTTGTTCATCGAGCTCTTTCATGACTCTATCAATATTCTCCAAGGAAGGTGGGTACAAAGGTTATCTTGGTAAGCTAGGAGGAGTGATTAAATCGATATTGGCTTGCTCTACGACAACCTTATTTATGTTGGAAAAGAATGAAGTATGAGGTATAGAGAAATTAGTAGCAATGGTGGGTATGGGAGTAGTGGAAAGAAATGGAAATTGCAAAATGGAAGGGATTCAAGAAGTGGATGGAGTGGGGATAAATTATGGAATGAAAGAGGAGAGAAGAGTTTCTAAGATAAAAGAAATGGGAAGAGTGGTTGAAACAATAGGAGTGAAGGTGGAAGAAGTGATCGTAGGTATGGTAGGTGCTACAATTGGTGTAGGGATAGGAATGGGAACTTGCATCTATTGTAGTGGAGGAGAGGAAGATGGGATATAAGTGGGAGAAGGAATAGTGGGGGAAGGAAGAACTATGGAAATAGAAGTGGCATCCTAGATGAAAGGAGGAGAAGAATGAGTTGGAGAGATGTGAGATGGTGGTTGTTGCGGTGAAGGAGGTGGAGAATGGATGGGTGAGACAAGAACTTTTTTAGGAATACTTTACTTCTTTTTCCTCACCAATTGATCCTATAGGTCTTCTTAAGGCTCATTTTCCCTTGTATCTTTCTTCCTCTTATATACTTGCTACTGAAGGGGAGTTTTTTTGCTACCTCTCATTCTAGGAATTGTAGAAACATGATTCTTACTTTTTCCCTTTGGAGGAGGTTATTCATCTTCTTCTATGCTTTCATCATTTTTGGAAACTTCTATTCCTTCTGATTTAGTAGCTTCCTCCTCTTTTTCTTTTTCCTTGGGAGCTACTACTTCTACTTCATTTTTCTTCTTTTACCTCTTGGGCTTGTCTTTGGTAAAAGTTAGTTGTACTCCTTGTTCTTCTGGCTCAACAATATTGGCATCAAGCCATATTTTATTGTACATACTCACTCTCCTCATAATTTCTTCCAAGGAGGTGACTTCTTCTTCTGACTAGCCAGGAGGAGCGATGGGGTCATTGAATATTCTATCATATTCCTCCTACTGTAGCACTCTCCCATCATCTAATAATTAGTCAGGGACTGGATATATGTTGAACATTTTTTTATGAAATGTAGATAGTCTGTAATATTTTCTTCTCCTGACTTCATGCTCATTTACACAATTGGCCCATAAGTCTTATAAGTGTGGTACATGTTGATACTCTTTCCCCACCAACTATTCCATCTTTTGGTATGGGTCAAAACTTGGTCTAGCATTGTAGAAGTTTGAGTTGTATCATTTAATTTTAGCATTTGATTATTTTGCAAGGAAAGAAATGCAAGTATACATACTATCACCCACAATTAAGGGGAATTGAACCCCTGCTTTGTGCTTCTCAGTTAGAAGCTATTGAGACTCACAAATTTGTCTAGTCAGCTCTATCAATATGACCTTATCAGTGGGGTACTTGGGTAGTTTGTATGTAGGACTACTAAATCATTCAATCTATATGTATGAAAACTTGGGAAATTGGATGAACTATATTCCATACTTCTTGATTAGTTTAGTAGCAGGTATTGAAATCCTCTTGTTTAGATCACCTTCCAAGTGCCTAGTGATATACATGGTAAATGCATCATTGACCCTTCTATAATAAGTCAAGGCATTGTCCATCTACAATTGAGAGTAATTGTCATAAACTTTGAACTACATAGGTCCATTTCTAATGGCTCCTCTTCTTGTCAAGCTTGGGTAGAACACATATCTTGCAAGCATATAAAATAGATAAGAAGTCATAAGTAACTTCCTAGTCAATCTAAGCCTGGTCAATTGGACATGCAAGTTGTCATTAATGATTTAGGCCCAATGAATCATTTCTTTATCCTCAAGTTACCATGGCACTAACCTTGATTAAAAAATCACTCTTGAAGAGTATCTTTTAAAGCTTTGAGATGGAAGGCTTGGATACCTTCATCCACTTAGAATTGATACTTCTCTTGCATTCTTTAGGTCCTTGATTATAAAAGGTCAACCCCACATCTTCATTAAGGGTTACCATGACTAGGTTGATGGGAATATAGAAGGCTTCTACTATTCCCTGGGTAGAGAGATCAACTAGCACAACATTATCATCAATTATTATTTGCCTTCAATCTTGGATGATAGTGCTTAGCACATTCCATTACCAACTCTAGGCATTGAGTTGAAGTTAGGAACTATGTTGCTTGAGCAATTCCATTTTTCACGATTCTTTTAGCTTTACTAGTGGGTTTAGGTCCATACACCCTCTACTTGAACTCTTCCAAATCTACATTTCCAAGGTCTATATCCAAGGCCTCCTCTCGAGTGGAGTTGATCTTTGAAGTAGGCATTACTCCCTTGAATTCATACCTCATATTTTTTGCATGTGACATCACCCTGCAAGAGAGAGAACAATGAATTCCTTTTGAAAGCACAAGAAATATGTGTCTCTACTTGTTATGAAGTTTTGCATAGTTTTCATGTAGAGTAGGATAATACATAATTTCAACCTTTGCATACTTTTATTATAGAATGAGACATTAAATTCATAAAAAAGAATTTCCATTTAATCACACTCTATCTACTATCTACTGTAAATCACAACATGAATCAACAAAATACATTCATTAAGATCATTTTCTAGTATCATAAGATAAAAATTTAAATTATGATAATTCTTGTTGTAATGTGGGAGTATGAGCGCATGCAGGACAAGGATTTTTGTTGACGAAATTTAGTTGTAAGTAAGAATTTTGCATTCTTACTTTATCTTAAGACTCTAAATTTTTTACAAAGGTTCAGGATTGGACTGCATGTTTTCTTCAGAGTGCAAGATATCATCTCTACCATCAAGATCCCATAATAGTTTTATATAGAAGATTGGACCATAAATGGATGCAAAATATATCACAGGTCCCAGATATGGTCATTTTAAGGTGTTAAATTCTCATTCTACATCGAATCTCCACAAACATTGTTTAATGCATTTTTGTAGGAAAATTTGATGTTTTAGGATTTGCAGGGAAATCTAAGGGTAAAGGATGTCGATTTCAAAACTCCACTTCCTTGGGAAAATTTTGTAATTTAGAATTTACTCTTTTAGATACATTTTTGCAAGGAATTTTAATTGTTCTAGAACGACTCTCTAAAGTCTATCTTTTGAATTCACTCTAAATTTCTACAATTTTAGTTTTTTACCAGGTCTGAAAGATCACAACAATTTATTTTGGATTTGACCTTAACTACCATGAAAATCCTATTCTATCCAAAATCTTTGCAAACTTCGTTAATCCATTAAAGACATGTTGACGTGGGATAGACTTGTTTTGCGGGTTTTAAACAATTTTTAAGTTACGGCTTCAAGATTTTAATTTCATCCTAGAGATGAATTTTATGTTTTAAAACTAGAGCAAGAAGTGATTATTGCATGCTAAGCATTATGCCCTAATTTTGAGAATCATTGGATTAAACTAGGGTTTATGTATAAAATGAGGCTCATTATGCCCTAATCCAGGTTCAACGGTTACAATTCAAATTTAAAAGCATGTTGGCTTAAATCAATAGCTTGAACAAGAAAAGTATCTTTCTCCAATTTTATCATTATGACCTTTTCAAAATTGTAGAGAGGAGAAAGCATAAAACAATGGTAGAAAAAACCTACATGTTTCAAAGTTTTGTTGTTTCATGATGATCTCAAACTGGTCTTTTGTAACTATTATCGTAGAGTGTTCACACTGGTTCTTAAACACAAGAGAATTCAAATTCTGATGTGGTAGTGAAGATTGTTTGATTGTAGAGAGGTTAAATGCATAGAGAGATTGAATGACTTAGTTCACAAAGTGTGAAAATGAATGTAAGAAATTAAATTTAAACCCTTTAAAATTTTGAATTCAATCACCATTAATGTAGGTGAGGGAGGTAGGTAGATATTTATGTGATTCTAAAATCATTACCTCCTCAAAAGAGCAGGAACCAAAGGTTGGTCAAGATGCAGTAAATAGTGGATGCTCAAAAGGTGAGTGAGATCCTAAAAAACAACATCAATAGAGGACTTCAACTTATTTACAGGGAAACAAGCCAGACAAGAATTTGATAGAGAAACTACATTTGGATGTGAAAGATAGTTCTGTAATGTGCAGTTCTTATGTGGATGTCTATAAAAGATAATAGGAAGTAAAAGACTATAGGAGAAGATAATTGAATGGAAATTTAGATGAATGAATCCATATATCTTGCAGTGTTGCGGTAACTCACACAATGCAAGTAGACTAAAACAATCATGCGAAGGATGGATAATGTGTACTAACAAACAAGTGCCATTAGGGCAAAATCTAGGGCAGAAATCAAAACAACAAATATTCAAACCCTAACTAGCACCATGAAGTACAAACTAGTATGAAAATGAAAACAATGAACGCAAATGCAAATTGAATCCACACTAGACTTGACTTATCTCCATGGATCTTCTCGATCTTGCATGAGAATGCATGATGTTGAAGGGTTGTTTGTTGGTTGCTCACTATTTCAGAAGCATAACATTGGCATAGGATGATTCTAGAGTGATTTTGGTAGCATGAGGCTACTTGAAAACTTGATCATGCAAATGGCTTATGAGAGGGTTGATTTGAATGAACGATTGTGATCGAAAGTTATTTTGAATGATATGAACGCTCAAGATTGATTAGGTTTTCCTACTTCATGAGGAGTTGTAGTCACATGACAAGTGTGCGATGGAGAATAAATGGTACCTAATTCAAATATTTTATTTGAATTAGTTTGACATGTGAAGGTGTATTAAGTGGAAGTTATAGCATGTGACATGTGTTTTGTAATATGGTGAGAGGTGAGGGAATAATTCAAATATTTTATTTGAATTATTTGGAGCATGTGAATGAGGGATTAATTAAATAAATAAGATTTATTTAATTAATTGGGAAGGTGTTTAAGATGGGATTAGGACAAAATGTCTTATGATATCCCTAGTAAAGTGTCGACTAGATAATGGTCAAGACATGGACAAATTTAAGTGTACATTTTGCCTCTCTTTGAGATGATGAGATTCATGTCAAGTAACATCATTTCAAAGAAGCTAAGGAAAAGGATGATGAAATGGGATGATGGTGTGAGGATAGGATGATGATGCCCCCTCGAGAGGATAGGCGGCTTGGACAAACATGGGTAGACTCTCAAAATGAAATGGATTGGTCAAGGAAGAAAGATGAGGAATGGATAGAAGAAATGCGTTATGCTGCAATGAAGGTGAGAAACCATGATGTTTGATATAGCACTAGACATTATGTACCAAGGTATAAGGACCGAGGTGACGATGTGTCTCGTGCCCTAGCGTAATACAACCTTGTCTAGATACAAGATAGGAATATTAGTTAGGTCGAATTCGAATTTGATACAAATGCAAGAAAAAATGATAACACACACAAGCAAGCAATCAAGCATGCACAAATGATACAAAAAAACAAGGTATTTCCCTTGTCAAGCTGTAAACCAATGATTGAATGATTGATTGATAATGATTATGTTTATTGTGATGTCTGGTTTCAGGAAATGAAACATGTCATCTAAGATGCCTGGTCTGGTTTCAAAAAATGCAACATCTTGTTGTTTAGGGGAAATTTGGGATTGTTTAGTTTAGTGTTGTTAGATGTTTGAATCCTCTTTTCACCCTTAACATTCAAGGACCTAGGGTCAAGTGGCAATGCACTATCATACCTTAGGTCACTATGAGATGTAGGGAAACTTGGATTAGGGCTTCTCTTATGCTTAATTGACCATTAAAACCCTAATTTTGCAAATACGACTGTAAATGGAAGAATAACAGAAAAAGCTCTTGCAGAGAGATGTAAAATATCAAATCACAGAGTACCTATTTTCAGGGCTCTGAGGCAGAAAAGTTAGGGACACAGGAGCGGGCGCCCAAGTCCAAGGCCCTAGTTTCTGTCAAGATCTAGAAAATTAGTGTGCAACTCTTTCCTGCTATTCTAGAGATTTTCTCGTCATGGAAGTTGGAGGACTAATGAGTGGACGCCCATGTCTAGGGTGCTATTTTTCCTTCTGTTCTACAATTTTGACACTTCAAGATGCCTTCTTGCAACTTCACTTTGTCCAGATCCTCAACCTGTAACCTGCAACCATGAAAACTTTGGGAGGGGGTTGTGATGTTTAGAGGCTTGCCTCAGTCAAGTCTCAGAGGACACTTAAGTCTCTAAACACCGTTGTTAGATAGAGAGTGCATGCCCTTGTGAGGTAGAGGCAAAAACCAAAGGAAATGATGATGAAAACACAATATAATGTCACCTTGTGGTGAAGATCTCATGGGAGGAAGATGCCCTTCATTCCATGATGAAATGGATGCTGAAATCTGCAAACACAAACACATAGACAACACAATTATGCTCTTGCAACACAATGAAAGCCTTGAATCACCTTGAGAATGCATGAACATCACAATTACCATCTAGTTTACAAATGAATGCCTAAACATGCTTTTATATGCAACTACAAACACTCCCGCCAAGATTTTCATAATTCAAACTTATCGTGTCGGTATAGGACCCAAATAACGGTCACAAGCCGACACCCAGAAATTAGGATTGCCCCAAAATAGGGTAGGACCAGGATACGAGCGCCCAAGTCCTCCCCCCTATTTTGGGTAGGGTCTAGCTCAAGAGGTCCTCCTAGGTCCCATTTGTCATGTTACCTAGGGCTCATTCCATCGGGATGCCAAATTATGAAGTAAGATGTCCTAAATGCATGCAAAAGACCCGAGAGCTAAACCTTATGAGGGAAAAGCCCCCAAGGGGACATTTTTTGACGTTACATTTAGCCCCCACTTTAATGTATGTATAAATGTGAGGCCAATACATGCATTAGAGTATGGTCACAAACACAACAAACACGCCAAGCACGGAGAAGACATGGCAATCACATGGAAGACAGTAACAAGCACGCAAAACATAGAGAAGACAGTTACAATCACGTAGAACATGGAGAAGACAATAAATGCATAGAAGACACATTAGTGCATGGAAGACATAAGTGATATCTTTTCTTTTCTTTTTCTCATATATATGAAATGCAGATGCAAGTACTGGAAAGTAAACAAACCTCCCATAATGCAGGAAGCACTCATCGCACTGGTCTTTATACTGCATATATGGGGCAACACACACGCAAGACACAAAAACCTCCCAAAATGTAGGAAGCACTCATCAAGTTAGTCTTTAGACTGCATATGGGGCAACAAACACACCTAACAAAACAAGCACGTTAAACACACACACTTGAACACATGGAGAAAAAATGACAAACAATTTCTAGGTCCAACACCATCTTAGGCACATTACAGGCACACACCAATGATTGGGCTTCACCACAACAATCACCAAAGACATGCTTAAGGGTTGAGTTAGTCATAGAACCATTCCCCGCCTCCGCAGAGGACTTTTGAAAATGACAGGATGATGCAATCTGCTCTGAGAAATACATCATCCCTGCCTCCGTAGAGGGATTAAGAAAAATGATATGCTTGATATCCCACCTCCACAGAGGGCTTACATGATTGATTGATTGATTGCAAACAAACTCAAGATGCAGGAAGCACTCATCGAGCTAGTCTTCAAACTACATCTGAGGACAAACACATAGCTAACATATACAACATACAACTTACCTTATAGATGCCCCCACCTTAAGGTGGCTGATATCATGCATCGATATCAAGCACGTTAAGGTAGGAAGAAAACACACAAGGGAACACAAGCTCTCACAAAGCCCATGCCCCCCGGAGGTGACATGTACTTCACGATCACCAAATGCTCCCACAAACACATCCCTGCAAGAAACACGTTAGTGTCTACAAAATCATGATAAACAACAACAATGCATATGATAAACCACACAAAGGGCCAAGGTTATACTATGAATTTGGAGTTCAAGGATAACTGTGGGGCTATATCACGAAGCTCTCCGAATCGAGTATCGCCAAGGCTAGATTCAAAGATAAACAAAGGTGCACATAGTAGCAGTAAATTGTTAAGGTTTGTAAATGAGATAAAAACATCATCAAAATCACTATGCGGAAAGCACGAGTGCTTCCACTAGCCAAGCGTCGGATAAAATATACAACCCCATCGTCATATTAGGAAATAAGTCCAATTTTTGATTGCTCTCAAAAGGGACACTAGGTCTGCATCAGTATAAATGTTTTTCATCATCCGCCTGCTAGATAGAAACACTAGAGGAAGGGAAATAATAAATCAGAGAGGAGAAACAAGTGTCTTAGGGATAGTCATGTAGGAGGGTGCCCCCAAGTCACCAACCGCAATGCTATGTTCGTAAGACACAACACACAACAATGAAATCAGAGAGAGAGACAATATAGAAGAATAATGATACAAATAGAAGGTCACAACAGAGGCGGTCTCCTGGTATACCAGACCTTACGGTAGAATCAGGGGTCATCCCAGGAGGCCTAAACAACACATAACACATCATGGGAGAAGCACATCACGAGAGAGATAAAGGGTTAGGGATACTTACCTATAGGGCCTTCGTATTAGATTTTGGAACTTGCAAACCTCTTGGAGAGGTACTTGATCATGTTTAATGCAAAATTTGAGTGGTTCTTATGAAAGTTCTGTTTATTATTATATGATGCTTGTTTTGTAATTTCTTGTTAAAATGAGACTTTTTGTTTCTTATGAGGGGGAGAACCACTATTATTTCCAACTATTGATTGTTGTCTTACTCTTTTCTATTTTTTAGCGAGTTTTTGTTGTTGAATCTTTCTAACACGGTAACGGGAATCATCCTGTACCATGTTACTCATCTGTATCAGTTGTTGTTCTTGCTTTTATGATGTATTTTGATTATTTCCTGATCCATATAAGGATAACAGAGGAGGAACCTCAACATAAATTCCATTTCTTTGTGGATGAGGTGGATTATCCACTTGTTTCTTATCTACTTCAATCATTCCTACGATGTTATCATAGTCCAAGTAATCATCCTCGTCTACTTCCACTAAACCATGTTCCACCATATTGTTTTCAGTATGCTTAGGGAAAGGATTAGTGAAGATTTGTAAGTTTTGATTCGACAGAGCAATTGACTTGTTTCCATTATCATTCACACCTGATACCTAGATGACATTTGAATCAATAAGGTCTTGTATCTCATGTTTAAGACGCACACGTCGTTCAGTGTCATGTCCTTGCGTTTGATGATAATGACAAAAGACATTAGCATCGAAGTAAGGTCCTTGTTTACTAGGATCAACAAGCTTGATCAGGGGAAGCTTCAGAATGTTGTTACTCACAACTTGGTTCATGATGGAGGGATAAGACTCAGATATCGGAGTGAATTTTCTTGGTTGATATGATGCTTTCTTCAGATTGGTGATAGGTGAAACATTCAAAAAGTTGTTCATATTTGGTCCATTAATCTTGATGAAGCTCCTGTTATTATTATTCCTCTTAAATTTATTTTGTGATGATCCACCCATGGATTGACCATCTTGATCCAATGAGTTTTGGTTTTCATACTGACTAGACGAAAGTTGATAATCACAAAGGGCGGTGCATAAATGTTGAAAGGAGTTATATTTCATCAAGAAGATCTTATCACGAATATTAGGTTGTAGATTTGTAATGAATATCTTTTGAACATCCTCATCTTTAATCTGATACTAAATATGTGCATAAAGTCCTTGATGCCGACTAATGAACTCAGTCAACTTCTCTTTCGGACCTTGTTTGCATTGAACCAAGTCAATAAGAGTGCCTTGGGGTCTGATATTTGCTTGAAAATGTTGTAAAAATTGATCAATCAACTGCGAAAAGGAGTGTATTGAATTCAGAGGCAAAGAGTAAAACCATTCTAAAGTAGTATCTTTGAGAGATCGTGGCAAAAGTTTTGCCAACAAATCCTCTTCAAAATAAAAATCACTACACATAGCTATAAATGCAGCCACATGGATATTAGGATCACCTTTTCTACCATATTTTTCAAAGTGGGGAGTCTCAAACTTCTTAGGCATAGGAGTTCTCAAGATTGCATAGGAAAGGGGATTATGGGCATGATATGTTGGTAGACTAGGCTGCGAAGAATTTGTCAAGTTTGTTACCTTTTGTTGTAAAGCAGTCATGCCTTGTAAAAGTTGGTTTAGGATGGCATCATTGGGAGATGTGGTTTGTTGTGAGGAATTGGAACCAAAGTGAGGAGGTGAATGAGTTTGAGATATGATAGGTGGAGGCTAAGAATATGTTAACAGTGGTTGGACATAATGATAGGTGGAAGATGGTTGCGAGTAGGTAATAGGTGGCTGAAAATGAGTGGAATAGATAGGTGGTTGAGAACAATTATGCATAGAAGAGGTCCCTTTAGAAACTAATTTTTGATAATCAAATCCCATGGATTTGTAATTAGTGCCATTAGATACTCCAATACCAGTGGTAGTGTTACTACAAGCATTTGCATCAGTTGTTAAGATCGTTGATGTAAAAGTTGATATTCCCGTAGTCGGTATAGGTATGGATACTTGAGTATGAGATGGTGATAAAGTGTTGTTTATCACTTGTGCACATTCAGTCACTGACATAATGTTAGTTTGTATAATATGTGCTAGACCACGAATTGCATTTACACCATCTTGTCCCTCTTTTATCAATTCTCTTATATTATGAATTGTAGGGACAACTTCTTCAGCTATTCTCTCATTTTCCATAAATGATTGAAATTGGGCTAGCTCTTTATCCAATTCTTCTATTTGCTCATCAGATACATATCTTGTTGCCTCAATAGTATCATCAACACCATGAAAAGTTTGTTCTTCCATTGTGGTTGGAGGATGTATAATATCTTGCACAATTTGAGTTTCTCCCTTTATAAAGAAGGTGTTCAAAGGATTATTAGAGGTAGGAATGTCGTTTTCTCCAAGAGCACTAGATCCCATTAACCTTTTACTTCTTCTCAAAGGGATATTGTTTTTAGGACAGCATATCATAAAGCTTATACAAAAGCATACAACACACAACACACAAACTAAGAGAACAAATCCTAAGAGAAGGATATGATTGAAAGCAAAAAATGCTTGGTTTGGTGTACTTTTTCAATGCAATTAAGTGAAAGCAAAGGTGTTGTAAGGATTTTGATCAGGGGAAACACATTATATGTATGATATCAGTCCAAAACAGCAATATGATCCTTCTCAACACACTCTTGATGCAAATCCAGCCAAGTCAAACTATAGTGAAGATATGTCAAAATAGGCACTTTTTTCACCAAAACTCAATGCAAAAGGGCATAACAAAGGGTGTTGTGAGGAAAGTGAAGATGGAAAAAAAATTATATAAGTAATAATAGCCACTTAATTTCAAAATGTCCAACACAACACACTTTTAGTGCCACTTAAGGTAAAACCCTAGTGAAAATATAGCAAAAATAGCCTATTTTTCATGGTTTTTCAATTCCAAGACCTAGAAAAAGGGGTATTGTAATGAATTTAAGGAGGTGAAGCAAATAAGATCAATGATATCAGTCACCTCAATCCATAAAATTGATCACAACATGCTTGGAGTGCAAACTAGGTCAAACCCTAGGGCAAAAAAAGTCAAAATGTGTAGTTTTTCACCAAAATTTCAATACAAGAGCCCGTTAAAAGGGTGTTGTGAAGATTTTTAGGAGGGGAATAAAATAATTACCTTGATAACAGTTAATTAATACAAAAATAACCTTCACAACATGCCTATGGTACAAGTTTAGAGAGTCGATAAGGCCAAATTTAGTGAAAATCAGTATTTTTAAAGCCCTAGGTTTGAGTCTTGGCACAAAATGCTATATGAATGTTTTGAAGTCTAATTTATGGTGAAAATGAATTACTCTCAGATCTTAAAATAAATTCCAAGCTTTAATAAGCAAAATGCCAATGCAAATCTAATGAAAATGCATGAAAATTGTTAGTTTTTGTTGAAATTCTCTATGCAAAAATGCAAATATTTTGAATCTAAATGCAAATTTACACTAAAATACAAGACTATAGGCAAATTCTAATTTGAATGAGCCTCTAAAATTAGTAGAAAAATCTGAAAGAAGATTTTGCCTACTAACCCTAGATTTTAGAATTACTAGATTTAATGAAAATCGTTAAAATTTCTACAAAAGCCTAGCAAATTAATGCTGAAAATGCAACTCAAATTATTGAATTTTTGTGTTTTTCTGTAGTTTATATCAGATCTGATGCAAAAATCATGAATTAGAGAAATTTAGAAAGAATTGATGCAATTTAGTAATCTATATGAAAATGCAAGCTAGGGTTTTCAAATTTTTGCAATTTTTTTATTTTTTTTGTAATTTTCTCAATGCAATAAGATGAAAGACTATATGAATGAATGAAATCAATCCAAATCTGAAGACACACACTAGAAAGTTGCAATTTAAGTCCAAGAACACGGGTTCACCAAAATGTTTAGGGGAAAATTGGGATTATTTAGTTTAGTGTTGTTAGATGTTTGAATCCTCTTTTCACCCTTAACATTCAAGGACCTAGGGTCGAGTGGCAATGCACTATCATACCCTAGGTTGTTGTGAGATGTAGGGAAACTTGGATTAGGGTGTTTAATTACTAGTTTTCCTTCTCTTATGCTTAATTGACCATTAAAACCCTAATTTCGCAAATACAACTATAAATGGAAGAATAACAGAAAAAGCTCTTGCAGAGAGATGTAAAATATCAAATCACAAAGTACCTATTTTTAGGGCTCCAAGGCAGAAAAGTTGGGGACACAGGAGTGGGTGCCCAAGTCCAAGGCCCTAGTTTCTGTCAAGATCTGGAAACTCAGTGTGCATCTCTTTCCTGCTGTTTCGAAGATTTTCCCGTCATGGAAGTTGGAGGACTAATGAGCGGGTACCCAAATCTAGGGTGCTATTTTTCCTTCTGTTCTGCAATTCTGACACTTCAAGATGCCCTCTCGCAACTTCACTTTATCCAGCTCCTCAACATGTAACCTGTAACCATGAAAACTTTGGGAGGGGGTTGTGGTGTTTAGAGGCTTGCCTCAGTCAAGCCCCGGATGACACTTAAGTCTCCAAACACCATTGTCAGATAGAGAGTGTGTGCCCTTGTGAGGCAGAGGCAAAAAACTGAAGGAAATGATGATGAAAACACAATATAATGTCACCTTGTAGTGAAGATCTCATGGGAGGAAGATGCCCTTCATTCCATGATGAAATGGATGCTCAAATCTGCAAACACAAACACATAGACAACACAATTCTGCTTTTGCAACACAATGAAAGCCTTGAATCACCTTGAGAATGCATGAACATCACAATTGCCATCTAGTTTACAAATGAATGCCTAAACATATTTTTATATGCAACTACAAACACTCCCACCAAGATTTTCGTAATTCAAATTTACCATGTCAGCATAGGACCCAAATAACGGTCACAAGCCGACACCCAAAAACTGGGATTGCCCCAAAATAGGGTAGGACTAGGGCATGGGCGCCCAAGTCCTCCCCCTTATTTTGGGTAGGTTCTAGCTCAAGGGGTCCTCCTAGGTCCCATTTGTCATGTTACCTAGGGCTCATTCCATCAGGATGCCAAATTATGAAGTAAGATGTCCTAAATGCATGCAAAAGACCCAGGAGCTAAACCTTATGAGGGAAAAGCCCCAAAGGGAACATTTTCTGACGTTACACCTGTCTAAGACAATTGATTGATTGACACTAGTGTTGTTGGCCATGCGAGCAACACTAGGATTTGATTGGTGATTGATCAATTGATTGATTTGGTTTACGTCAAAATTAAGATCAAGACCATTGAATGTAATTGGATAATTTGACAAGATTGATTGACTTGATTGACATGGATTGAGAATAACTTGCATTTGGATCATTGCTTGGAATGATGATATTGAATTGATTTGATTGATTGTGATGATTGGATTGATTTGATGATTTGATTGAATAATTGATTTGATTTGAGGAGATGATTAATGTGATTGATTGGAACAATTGAGTTTGATTGAATGATTTGAAGAATTGATGTGATTTGATTTCAAGAATTGATTGATGATAAAGTGATTGATTTGATGAGTTAGATTGTGATTGGAATGACTTTATTGCTTAGATTTTTGTAGGATATTTGATTTTTTTGTTGTTTTGGCATGTTTTGATTTTTTGTATTTTTGGAAATGTTTTGATTTTTTTGGTATTTTTGGGAATGTTTTGATTTTTTGTATTTTTAGAAATGTTTTGATTTTTGATTTTTGGATTTTTGGAATGTTGTGATTTTTTGTATTTTTGAAATGTTTTGGAATGACATTGGGTTGCAATTTTGACAGCCTTTGTGCTAGATACCAATGACAAGGGGGAACCAAGGCTAGGTGCAAGGATGAATGTAGGATGGATAGATCAACGGATACACGATAGTGGATGGAAAGGATGTATGTGTAAGAGAGAAAGGATGTGATCTCAAAGACTATGTCACATAGGAATAACTTGCCCCATTCTAGGTGTAATGCTTTGACATGACAAGGCTTATGACGATAGGATAATGATAGGATGGTTTGGAAAGGATGAGGTATATCAAGAGATAACCATAACATGCATCAACATTTTGCCCCCAATCTTTATCAAGATCAAAAGAGGAAGGGAGGATGGATGGAATCAATAGGATAGGTATGTGTATGTGGGTGTAATGGACAAGGATGGTAGGATGGTAAGGAAATGATAAGTTGGAAATTGTAGGTTGGATGAGACAATGTGCCCCCAAGTGTAAGTGACATAGAAGATCAATCTACCACGATGCCCATTTGCTAGGTTTTCATCATGGTACTTATCCAAGGCACCACCAAGGGTAATTTTCACTATTGGATGAATGGATTTCTCTCTTTTTTTTTTCAATTTTTTTGATTTTTTTGATTTTTTGACTATTTGGATAGGATAGGTGGATATGGATGAGAGGGACTCAAGTGTCTAGTTCCATGAAAGGTTATAGTCCCGTTAGAAATGGATGTCATCGCATGCACCATGTCAAGTGTCCTTATGATCAAGATGTTGGTAAGGTAGTGATGAGTGGGATAGATTAGGTAGATGGTGGATTATGAATGGAAGGATAGAGGACTATTATGTGGATTATGTAGGTTTATGAAAAGATGGATGGAAGGATTATGCAAAAGCATGGACCATAGGAAAGTGATGGGTGAAATATGTAGGATAATAGTTGAATGATGGAGAGATGGAGGTATGGAAAGGAATCATGACCAACTGTTGCACACACCATGATAAACATTGAAGCTTGTGATTGGAAGGTGGTGTAGGGAGCAATGGCGATGTTTGCTTAGGGGATGGTTGATGTAGGAGTTTAGGTACCCACATAGACTTAGTATTTTTATGACTTTTGTTTTTCATGTGGGATGGAGGAATTTGGGATTTTGGAATGGAAGTGGATGGTTGGGATTTTTGAGAGGTGGATGCCTCACTTGACTTGATTATTTTTTGTTTTGGGACCCATACCATTTTAGTTTTTGCCTTTGCTTTTGGAGGTATGGGATTGGATGGATTTTTGAGTGTACCTTGCTTTGATTCTTTGCATTTTTACCCTAAGACATTAAGACCCTTAAGATTTTTGGCTTTATGAGTGTTGGCATCCAAGTTTTTATTTTTGAATCCCATGGAATAGGTGGAAGCTCCATGTTTAGACAATGTGCACATTTGTTGGTCATGATTAGGAATGTGTTTTTGGATAAATGGATAAGTGGGTTGGATGATAGGGATGTTAGGTTTTGGAAGTAATGGAGGTAAATTAGATGGATGGATATTAGGAGTTGGAAGGAGTGGAGGAAAAGTGGATGGTGGAAGGTGTATGGTCACATGCTTTTGACATTTGTAATTGTTACTAATTTTTTGTTCACACTGAAAATTAGTTGGACCTAATTGTAATTGTTCAGAAAGAATAATAGAAAACTTCAAGGTTATGCATTCTTCAATGGTTGATACTTTGACAAAGTTGAAAAAAAGATCCAGTTGTCAGGATAACCCATCAGTCCAATCAGGAATGATAAGTTATCATGACAAAAGAATTGATCATCAAAGGATCAAACATTCAAGGAGATACAGTTGTTCTACAAAGTTTGATCTTTCAGGAATTATAAGTTAAATTGATTATTTAGATTAATCAGTTTTGAATAAAAGAGAGAAAGATGTTGTATTACACTATTATTTTATGTCATGTTTTGAACATACATCCAAGTATCTGTTACTTTATCTCATGCATTGATTAGAAAGGAAATACATATACATCATATGCATCAGAGAAACTAACTGATTATGTTTAAAAGAAATGTTCAAATGTGTCCCACACAAGCCGTGGGAGTAACTAGACTGAGCAATTGTAGACATGCAAGCTATGTATCTATTTGATAAAAGAAAAGAGAAAAGAACATATGATAAATCTAAACATCCATCATTGCTTGATGATGGAGGTTGCTGTTGAAGCTGGCCTTCAAGTCTTCAGTCTTCATTCTTCACTCCAGGACACCATCCAGTTGAAACCTGCAAAAGTTTTGGGACAGTCTCATTAGTGCTCTGGATGTTTACAGTTATCACATGCTTTTATCAAACAGAGACATCTACTTATCATATCATGCATTCAAATAAGAATTAAGATCATATAATGATACAGATCAAGAAGAAATCATGAAGGAAATCAATCAATGCTATCAGGTACTTTTTATGCTAACTGGTTTGTTCACTGTGCAGGTATAGGACAAATTTTGTTGCTGATTTGAAGACAAATAAACATGTGGATTAAATGTGGCTCCCACAAGGGTTTGAGCCCATCATGTTTCTTTTTATTTTTTGAAAAGAGTATCAGAAAAAGATAGGATGCATCATTCTAAGCTATATCATCCATCATCTAATCAACTTACATAAAGAAGATGTCATCATGACATCATTATAGTTGATTGAAACAAATCAGAGCTATATGACTGAATCAAGATTGACAAAAAGACAAATTCAGAAATCAGATTACACTCATCTAAGGAGTGATACAAGTTTTCAAATTATTGTGCCTGATAAAAAGAAGAGAGACAGAGCAAGGAGGATATAAGAACTTATGTACCATTTGAACAAGTTGCAGAATAAATCTTATGAAGGGTCATCTCATTATGACAAGGGAGTAAGATGAAACAACATTTTATACCAAGTATTTCTCATGTTGTTTTCATACTGTTTAAGAGGATCAAAGTTTAAACAGCTATATCACATTCAAAGTTACAAGTGTCTCATAGAAATATTCAAGTAAATGCCACATGGAATAACAGATGGAACAGTGGAAGGTAAGACAATTATAAAATAATATGCCAACTTGACTGCCATAAAATAGAACTTTACAAAATGTATGAGATAGGTGTGCAATCATCTAGAAAGAAGATATAAACTTTGCAAAATGCTGTCACCAATGCCTCAAAACTTCAAACCATCAAAAGATACATGAAGATGAATGTTACAGTCTAAATGGAGTTAGATGTTCAAATAGTCAAGCATCCAAGGATGAAGCACATAATACATAAGCAAATACCCCAACACAGTGAATGGTCAAGAGACATGACAGTCAAGTCAACTTTCAAGATCAAATGAGAGACATTCATGACTAAAGTGGAAGATACAAATAATAGATACATACATGATGCTCACTATTCATCAAATGATAAAGACTGTCACTAACCATCAGTGATCTTAAAGAAGGAGCAAGCTATAGAGTAGCTATGTATGTCATCACTCACATGACAGTCAAGTACATATGCAAAAATAAGAGACTGTCATGTATGAAGTTGCAAATACAGAGAGATATAGTACAGTAGAACATAAAGAATGCAACAGTTCAAGGATGAATATAATGATTCCATACATTTCAACATTATTGTGCTTTGACAAAACTTTATTTCTCATGCCCAAGCTACAGAGGATGCCATGCAATCAAGAGGATGCCACATAGTCAAGAGGATGCCACACAGTCAAGAAGATGCCATGCATGATGCAGTCAAGAGAGATATAGTGCAGTCAAGAAGATACTACAATGTAGTCAAGAGAGATACAGTGATGTCATGCAGTCAAAAAGATGTCATGGTGCAGTAAGGAAGATACAGTCCAAAAGAAGTGAGATAAATGAAGATCAAGATACAGATACAGTCACCATCACCATGGAAAACCAAGATAGTGACCAGTGAAGTGGCTCAATAAAGCAAGAGACATTCATGATATATCATAAGGGTTATATCCATCTACAGAAGAGCAGTAAGTATGCAAAAAGATGACTACAAATGCAAGGATGCATGAAGGCATGCTACAGATGTATTGAAAGAATGCATAAACAACCAAAAAGAAATAAAGACATGTGTCTATGCTACAGATATGCCTTGAAAGACAGTAAGAAACAAAAATGCATGATATCTATGCACAGAGGAGTCCAATACATACGACAGTTAAGAGATAGCATGACACCTGTGCCATAATATATATCCAGTTGCAACAAAGATAGTAGCCAGCCAAGGATGTTCCACATGACTTACAGTTCATCACATTACATTCATGCAACTTGAAGAGATATGCATAAGAAGAACCTCACAGAATGTAAAGAATACCAACATGTGCTTCTACCCAGTAACCATAGTGGAATGATAAGGTAAAATGTGTCATCAGCAAATGTGAAATAGTCACAAGGATAGAAGGAGAAGTGTTATGAGAAGCAAAGCAAGAAAAACCACTTACTAATACTTCAAAACCCTATACTTTTTGCCAACAGATGGAGACAAGATCACAGTCAAGGTGTTGCTGCACAGGTAATAGACCATTTTTTGAAAAGATTGTATACCCATGTTGAAGAGATCAAACCCTAATGGAATTTTTTGCAAAACAGTAAGAAACTTCAAACTGATGCCATTATATATTCATAACCATGCCAGAGGAACAAGAAACAAGAAGGAAGGTATACCCATCTGCCAGGTTAACAAGATTTCTTCAAAGATACTTCAAGCCTTTCTTTTCTTACAGATAAGGAGAAAGAGATCAAGTAAAGCAATATGGCCTTGGCATTGCAAGGTTTTTCTGTGCAGGAGGAAGTTGAAACCCTAACTTTAAGGCTCACAAACCCTCGAATAGCTACAATTTTTTATGCCTATTTTCAAGAGATGCATAGTCATGGTAGGTAGAGGTTCTAAAAATGGAGAAAGCTTTAAAACCCTCATCTTAAAAGGCTTCAAAATCCTTAGGTTTCTGTATAATGAAAATAGATTAAGACAAAAGAAGAAATATTAAGCCACGACTGACAATGACATAGCATTTTTTGCTATAAAATGCAATACCCATGTCTATCTACAAACTTGTCATGCTATAAGGAGTGAAACCAAAGATAATGAAGCTATAGAGATTAAATGGCAAGTGCTTACCCTTGTTGCTGATAGGAAGAAAGATCTTCCACGGCCTCATAGTGGCCTCAAACTTCCAGAGAAGCAGATGAAGACCATTGAGAAAGAAGCATACAGAAACAAAATGAAGTTATTAAAGAGTGCACAACAATGGAGGTATTCATAGTAGTGAAGAAGGCCATGACCATTTAAGTGAAGAAAGCTACAGATACTTAAATGTTTCATATCAAACAAAAAATAGAGTTACCTTCTTCCTAACACATGCAGAGTTCCATGGCAACGGCAACAAAGAGCCGTTGAAAGGAGAAGACTAAAGACATCATGAAGATAGTTTAAACCCTCGCCCGACATGAAAGTTGTAGATCTCAAAGAGACAAGTCAAATGAAGAGTGAATGAGCAAAGATTAGGGTTGTTTTCCTCTTTTGTTTGAAGGTTCTTTTTGCTTGAGTGCATTTTTTGACTTACAAAAACCAATTATTACTTTATCCAATTTGCTGCCGTGGTCAAGACTTCCCTAGTTATCATAACATGGAGTGGTCGACAACAACGCCTTAGATTTGTTTTTTTCTGAAGTCAAGAGGCCGATGTAACATGTGGGAAAGGCTCCAAGCCTTATAAAACCCTTTGAAGATTCCTTGGTGGTCAGATGGTGAAGGAATAACAAATCACATGCTCAAGTTCCTTATCCATTTCCAAGTATCCAAGGGTAGATATCTCCTCATTATGCATGGTGAATAACAACCAAGAGGGTGTATGATTTTAGACATGGTATATACATATGCAATACATGGATTTCAAGGATAAAACTTTCATGCATGGTGGAGATATGACTTCATGGGTAATAAGGTATTGTCTTGTAGTGATGTGATTATTGCATAAAGGCAATTGCATGGTGGCAGTATTGATGGTGACAACATATGATGGGCATTTTTATGCATGGGGTCAAATTACATAGTGGAGTTGTTTTTCCTTCCTTAACTTCAAAATTACATATGGGGATATAAGGAGATTTAGAAAATGGATGTATGTGCACAATGGCAGCAAGGGGGAGTCATAAGGATATTTATGCATTTTTGTTTGGTGCATGGAGTGCTACAAGAGTGACTCAGTTTCTCTTGAATTTCCTTACAGAGGGAGATATTTTTTCTCAATGTATTGGAGTGATAAGGAATTTTGTAATTATTCCTAAGTCCTATTTTGCAAAATAGGTAAATGTATTGGAGTGATAAGGAGTAATATTTTTCTTCTAATCATGCATGATTTTTACACATTTATTAATTGTAAATAGAATATTACTCTATTATTGGTTACAATTTGTTCTATTTTCGATTTTACAACTTGTGGAAAATAATAAAGTAATTTATAGAATATTACTTTATTATTTTCCACAAGTTGTAAAATCGAAAATAGAACAAATTGTAACCAATAAGAGTAATATTCTATTACTTTATTATTCACTCACAATTAATTTTGCTCATGCAAAATCATGCAAATTGATTAATTGAGTTAACTAGGCCACCTAGGAGGTTTTGCATGACTTTTAGGAGTATTTTTAGGATCCTTGGTCAAAATTTTAGTCAAACATATGGAGAGGCCCAAATTGAAGCTATTTTTGTTCAATTTGTGGCAGTTTTAGACGCTAATTTTGTGGATTTTTGAGGTTGCTTGGGAGTGAGTATTTTTAGAGGTAGTTATCTGCAAGTCTATATTTTTGCATGCCTCTTGGAGAGAGTAGACCTATATATTGTAAAGCAAAAGTTTGTTTTTGCTAGTTCTTGATTCTCATTCTGATTCAGACAGATTGGAGAATTCTTGTAGCTCACTTTTATAGTTTTATTGAGAGATCGGCAGGTTACAGGTTATCTTTTGTCTTTTTGCAAAGCTTTCATTTGTTTATTTCAGATCAGTTGGATTACCTTTCCTTTTAGTGTTGTGATGACATTTTGCTGTGTTTTATTATTAAACCTTCAAAATTATTGTCTCACCTCCTTGTTTACAACATTAAATTACAAATTCATCATAGGTCTTAGGTTGTGTTAACTAGAAATAGTCTTTTTATGCTATGAAAAAACCATTTCCTTCATAAAAACTTGTTTTCAAACCTTCCTTAGAATCATTTTTGTGGTATTTATGCCAAGTCTGGATTGTGTAGAAGTCAGATTTATGGGCAAACATTGTGAATTAGATTGAATTATTTTATCCATATTAGGTGCATCACCATTTTACCTTTAGTATTCATTTAGTTTCTTTCTTCCCTTTTCCCAAAAAAGTAAAAAACATACATTTCAATAGAACATTTGAAGGGAACCAGCCCACAATCTGGAGGTCTAATCTTGTCATAGGGCACCCACAACCTGAGATTAGTCCCATGTTACACGAAATTGCAGTGCTTTAACCATCCTTGCATACAGGTGCAATTCCCAGTGATAATAGTAATATGATGGAGGTGGAATGGTGACATATGTTTTGGGAATGCAATAAGGTTTGTGATGGAAAGTGGTGGACTTAGGAGGAATGGAAGAATTACCAACATCTTTAGATTATTTACCTTGGGGTGTGTATCCAAGGCCATATGAGTGTGGGGGGACATTGACATGGACGGGCTCCAAAATACCTTGTTCATGAAGGCCTAGGCCTTTACCTTGGTAGTTCATTTTTTGGAGCATGTGATTAACAATGGGACTAGGTGTAGTTTGGGAACTAGTCTTGAGTTCCTTATTGGATGAAGAAGGTGAGGTGCTAGATAATGGTTATTGCATTCCTAGGGAGGAACACTCGTGGATGAAAGTGGATAAAAATGAATATTGCCTTAATTTTTGCCCCTATTTGGTTGTGAATGTTGTATTTAGGGTTTTTAGATTGACGTGGTGTCCTGGTTGTGTGAATATAAGCGAGGTTGCCTCTGATTTACACGTGTGAGAGTTGGCCTACTGGGTACCAGTTGCGAGATTCCTTGTCGATGGCGGAGCAGGATACTCTTGACGTGCTAGGGTTATACGACGTTGCATTTATGCCCATGATTCAGGCTAACCGAGGCCTATTGACTGCAGTGGCCGAGAGGTGGAATTTAGAGACAAGTTCATTCTATTTTCCTACTGGGGAGGCCACTATGACTTTGCTCAATGTCTGGCGTATTCTTCGACTACCCATTCATGGCGATCGAGTGATATAAAGTCTAGAGACAAGGTTGCCTGCACTTCAACGATTATTCGAGACAGATGATGATGCATCCTTGGGAGTTAAGGAGCATGAGATTCCCCTAGATGCTTTGAAAAATCGATATGATTGGTTGATTGTGGTCTTATGCACCTGTATCAGCAACCTTATATGTCTAGATCAGCGTGGCCATGGATTTCCCATTGGCTGGGGGGAGATGTTAGAGGGCATGATGCTCGATGCCACAGTTTATGCATGGGGACCCTACCTTCTGGCACAGTTGTATCACTAGTTGCATGGAGTTGTTTACCATGGTGAGCAGTCTATTAGCTATGGCACGACTTTACTGATGATATGGGTGTGGGAGCATATTCTTGTATGCAGGCCACCAATAGAGCGAGAGATTTTGGATGAGCTGCCTTATGTTTTTCTGCTACATTGGGGAAGTTCCACAGGTATGCATGGGCAATGTTGTCTATTGGAGACATGCCATTGATCACATGGACACATTTGTTTGGAGGCTGTACAGGAGTTGTCCCAGGTGGACAGATGATGCCGAGCATTTACCTTACTGTAGACACACCAGGTATTTGATTGGTCAGACCGTGCATGCACAACACATTATAGAGCACCATCTGCTAGAGAGGGTACTCAGACAGTTTGGAGAGTGACAGGATGAGCCAACCAGTATTGCAGAGTTTGCTTGGGTGACACGAGAGGTTCTAGTGTGGAGGCCGAAGATTGCAGTTCAGACAGCCATTGATGAGATCGCTGGGCTATAGCCAATGCAGTGGGGCGCGGATGATGTTGCCAATGCAGGTACCACTCTTGCGTATGATTTTTGGTGGGCCACCCATAGGCTAGTTCCTTATTTGCATCCTAATGCACCAACAACAGTGGAGAGGTTGGGGCGAGGGTCGAGAGGCTGGCTTAGAGGATGGGGCCAAGGCATAGGCAGAGGCAGAGGTAGAGGAGATGGTGGTAGGGGTGGTGGTGACGGAGGAGGAGATGATGGTGAAGTAGGTGGTGGTGGTGGAGATAGGGGCCGAGGAGTCCGAGGCAGAGGAGATGGTGGTAGAGGGAGAGATGGATGGAGTAGGGCTGCTAGACTTGCCTCGATTCAGGAGGGAGAGGAGGCAGTAGGACATGTAGTTACTGCCGTAGGGGAGATGCAGGTGGGGGGTGGAGAGAAGGATGTAGCGATGGAGGATGTCAATGGGGGAGAGGAGATGGATGAGAGTGAGGAGGAGGGGGATGAGGAGGCCGATGAGGAGGCTGATGATGAGGAACAGATTAGGGAGCAAGCATTATAGGATGTGCCGATTGTGGATATTGGAGATGATGAGGTGGAGGAGGAGGAGTGGGATGATCGAGGAGCGGATTTGGCTAGCTAGGTAGCAGCTATGTAGGCCCAGATGGAGACTATGCAATCCTAGATGCATGGTATGCAGTAGAGGATCCAAGAGGTGGAGGGTCAGCTTGCCCAGAGGATGGTCGAGAGGGATATGGCTATGATAAGAGCTCAAAGGGCGGAGCAACGAAGTATTGACCTTGCAACAATAGTGGGTGGACCAGCAACAAAGTTTGCACATGCTTTGGTTAGGTTAGGGCAGGAGGCACATTATTACAGGAGCCTTTATGAGGGCTTGGTGCCAGCAGATCAGAGGGCACCCAGTTTTCAAAGCAAGAGTGCTAGTTGATCTCACTCACATAGATCACACAACAGTGTGGGGCATTCCCAGAGGTGGGCCTCGCCATATGATAGGGCATCCAGATCTAGGGCAAGATCAGAGCATAGGGGTCCTCCCACAAGGCCAGCATGATCAAGAGGTCATGACAGTGCTAGCTAGGCCATTTTGATAGCCATGATGTATATATTTGATCAAGCCTGTGTGCTCTTGTTTTATGATTGAGCCTGCGAGCTCCATTTTTGACATACACATATATATATTTAGATTGTACTATGACATATTTTTGATTATATATATATGAGATGGACCATTCTGATCGATCTTGTTATTCCTATATGCACATGATGTGATGGATGCTTTATGATTATGGTGCTATATGTTATTAGTTATGATTCATGATGATGAAATACTAGATACTATGATGTTTATATGATGTTTATGATGTGATGTATGATGTTATTCCTAGATGCATATGTTGATGTGATAGATGTTATGCAATGGTACTTTATTTCTATGTGATGCTCATATGTGGATGCAAATTTGTATGTGATAAATGCCTATATGCAAGATATAGAGTTTTATGCAGATGATGATGATTTTATGTGATTTAATGCAATGCTTATGATTATGATAATGATTATTTATTATGAGGATGATGATTTTGACAATGATGTTATTGATGGACTAACATGTGTGCGTGCAAGTGATGTGATCTAATGCAATTTTTTGGTGTGTCACAGTAGGATGGTAGAGGATCAGAAGAAAGGGAGATGAAGAAATGGAGATGAAGAATGTACGAAGGATGAAGATCAACTTAGAAGAATAGGTTCAGACTTTGTTGTGATAGATTTTAAGCTTCCTTTATGTAGTTACTGCTTATCATCATAGTTCTTATTGTATCAAAGGATGACAAATGCCATGGCATATCAAAGGCCAAGGCACAAAGTGTGGTCCCTTGTGAGATAGACACAAAACAGACAAGGATTGTCAGACTCAGACTAAGTCACTAAGGCACCTTGTCGGATCATGTGATGAGAGCACCCAAGGTGTGTGAGTCCTGATGCATGAAAGTATTGAACCATTTCCATGCATAGGATGTTTTTGATTCACACCTAGTAGTATCTCAGTTACACGCAAGGAACCTAGTTGCCCCAGTCATCTTGCTGAGACAAACTGCAAACAACAATCAAATAAAAGAGATCTTGCTCTATCCTCACTTCTCTTCATCACTTAGGGACTGCCTTGAGAAGCATAAGGACGAGACCAAAGAAAAGAATCCGAATGAAAAAACGAGACAGAGCCAATAGCCATTATATCACTCGCTGAGTGTATATGTGTTTGTCTGATTGATGATGATTGGTTGGATAATGCTTGGTTTCAGGATAGGAAGCATGTCATATAAGACGCCTGGTTTGGTTTTGACAATGCGACCCCATGTATAAGGCAGATGATAGGATTAGGACATCTCGTATAAGAGATGTGGTATGGTTTTGAGAATGTCGCATGTTAGGAAATGGTTGGCTTGTGATGATTGATTATGTCCAAAAGATGAGACGTGCCATCTAAGGTGTAAAGCCTGGTTTTGACCATGTACCATACTTGTTGTCAGACATGTGATTGAGATTTTTGGTTGGTCATAGTGATGTTCAATTATCACCATGTGAGTGATGAGTAACCAAGTTTTGGTAATGTTGTCAAACTGTCTTGTTTGATTGTTTGGATGTTGTTGTCTTGTGAAAGATTGATTGTTTTGTCTACTCAAAGTGTCCATCTCATTAAAGGACAACTTATTATGACGGTTTGATGCGACGAGCCCTAAGGGACTAACCTAGTGCCTTGGGGGATCATCAAAGATGGCCTTGCCTACGTGAAAACCTAGAGGCATCGTAGTTCAACCATGTGGGTGGGATACATGACCTAAAACCTAGGGGAAGTGCCTCGGGGGAGCATTGAAGATGGACTTGCCTACGTGAAAGCTCAGAGGCGTCGTAGTTTGGTGTACTAGTTTGACATTGTTTATTGCTTGAGATTTTTTGGTTGACTATTTGATTTTTTTTGTGGTTTTTTGACGTTTTGTGATGTTTTTGAAATTTTGGGAATATTTGGATATTTTCATGGTTTTGAAAATATTTGACTGTTTTTGGATTTTTGAAAATATCTAGATGTTTTTTGGATTTTTGAAAATATTTGACTATTTTTGGCTTTTTGAAATAGGTTTCCTCCAATAGTGATTTCAGGATCAGGAATTGCTCCCAATCAGGTGCATGATAACGTTATGACCAAGGAGGGAGAGGGTATGAAGACACTAAATGTTAATTTATTCTCAGGCCATGGGAAGGACAATGGGATTTATTATGGGTTTTGGAATGTGGATTATGCTATGGATTATGGAGGGTTTATTACGGAAGATGCAAGGTAGAATAGAGTGACGGTAGACAATGGAGCAAAGATCAACTACACATGGTGCCTATTTGCCAGGTTTTCACCATGGTACTTATGCAAAGTGCCACCGAAGTGGTTTTCATTTTTGGATGGATTTTTTTTTTAATTTTTTAAGTGTAATATTGCTGAAGGTGCATGTTGTTGATGGGTTTTGGTAATGGTTCACCTTCAAGAGTGTCTAGCTGATATGTGTTGGTTCCATAGGCTACAGTGATGACATAAGGCCCTAGCCAATTCAGCTCAAATTTTCCTGGCTTCTCCCGTTCCATCTAATTTTTAGGGTTTTCTTTTAGGACCAGGTCTCCAATGTTAAAGTGTCAGACTTGAACCCTCTTGTTGTAGCTGTAGTGGAGACAATTTTGATATGCCTGTAAATGGCTTAAGGCGTTTTGTCTCCTTTCATCTAGTAACTCCAGTTCATGTAGGTGGGCTACTCTATATTATTCATCATCGATCAACTACTGTAGGGACACTCTCAGGGAGGACAACTCAACATCAATGGGTAGGATAGCCTCAGAGCTGTAAACGAGGGAATATGGGGTGGCTCTAGTGAGCATGCAGATGCTGGTGTGGTAAGCCCATAGGGTAGGGTTAAGTTGAATATGCCAATCACGACCAACGTCATTGATAGTCATTTTAAGGATTTTTATGATGGTTTTGTTCGATGCCTCGGCTTGACCATTGCTTTGTGGGTAGTATGGAGTGGCAAAGTGGTGCTGAATGTGGAATTTTTTAGAAAGTTCTTGGACATTTTGATTTTTGAATGGGTAGCCATTGTCTGTTATAATGGATTGCGGGATACCATACCGGCATATGATATAGTTGAGGATAAACTTGGTGATTTGTTTGCCCATAATGTATGTCATGGGGATGGCTTCAATCCACTTTGTGAAATATTCAGTGGTAGTGAGGATGAATTTATGGCCGTTAGCAGAAGTAGGGTGGATTTTCCCCATGAGGTCAAGTCCCCATTGAGAGAAAGGCCATGGAGATGTGACTGGCTGCAGGTCCTGAGCTGGCACATGTACGAGATCCCCATGTATTTGACACTGTCTGTATTTCTTTACAAAATGGTAAGCATCCTTTTCCATGGTAGGCCAGTAATAACCAACTCTAATGATCTTCTTGGCAAGGGTAGGACCACTCGAGTGAGCTTCGCATATACCCTCATGTACTTCTCGTAGGGTTGTTTATGCTTCCTCAGTGTCGAGACATCTTAGGAGGGTATTATCAAAGCCACGACGATAGAGGGTCTCACCAATGATGACATATTTGGCTGCTTGGCGGATGAAGAATTTTCATTGGTTAGATGAGAGGTCAGCAAGTAAGGTCTGGTCATGCAAATAGGTGTAGATATCGTTGTACCAAGGTGACATGGGACCAACAATTTCACAAACTAACTTAGATTCTAGGATATCGAAGGCAGGGACTAAGAGTTGTTCCACTAAGAACTTGAACTGAGTTGTATTACTTGGAATGTCTAGGAGAGATCCAATTGTTTCCACTGCATTGGCTGCTCAGTTCTGAACCCTAGGAATTTGATCAAAGAGAATAATGTCAAAATAGAGCCTAAAACTATCCACCATTCTTTTGTATGGCATAATTTTTTTGTCCTTGGTGTCATATTGATTGTTGACCTGTTTGATGATTAATTGCAAATCACTGAAGACTTGTAGTTTCTTTATTTTCCAATTGATAGCCATACGCAATCCTGTAAGTAGAGCCTCATATTCAACAATATTATTTGTGCATAAGAAGGCTATGCGGAATACCTTAGGGATGGCATCGCCTTGAGGCATAATGAACAAGATACCTGCTCCTAAGCCATGATTGGTACAAGAACTGTTGAAGAATAGTGTCCATGTATTAGGTACCTCTAAGGCAAAAACAAACTCACTAGGGAAATCTGCAATTAGAGGATGGTCAGCTGTTATAGGTGCTTCTGCTAACTGATCTGCGATAACCTGTCCCTCTATTGCTTTTCAGTCCACATACTCTTATATCAAATTCACTTAGTATCATGACCCATTTAGCTAAGCATCTTGTGAGGGCTACCTTGTTGAGTAAGTACTTCAGAGGGTCAATCTTTACAATTAGCTTTGTTTTATGATTCAACATGTAGTGGCACAGTTTTTGAGTGGTGAATACCACTGCAAGACATGAGCATTCAATAGAGGTGTAGTTAAGTTCATAGCCCACTAGTGTTTTGCTAATATAGCAAATGACTATTTCCTTTCCTTGTTCATCATTCTATGCTAATAATGCTCCCAGAGATGAAGATGTGGTTGATATGTACAATAGCAAAGGTTGTCCTAGAATTGGGGGCATGAGAACTAGTGGTGACATTAGATAATCCTTGAGCTTTTGAAAAGTATCTTGACAACTTTCTATCCATACAAAAGGGACTCCTTTGCAGAGCAAGTGTTGGAATGGCTAACATTTATCAGTGAGTTGAGCAATGAATCTCCTTATTGACTATAATTTTCCCTGTGGCTGCGTAATTGCTTTAAAGTTATTGGCAGGGGCATGTCCATGATTGCTTTGACTTTAGTGGGGTCAACCTTAATGCCCCGGTGAGAGACTATATATCCAAGCAGTTTTCCTGAAGTGACTCCAAATACGCTTTTCTTGGGATTCAGTCTGACTTTGTATTCCTTAAGGTGTATGGAGACTTTATCTAGAACTTCTAGGTGAGTTCTTCTTGTCACTGATTTAGCCAACAGGTCATCTACGTAATCTTCCATGAAGGTGTGCATATAATGATGAAACATTGTGGTCATAGCCCTTTGATATGTTGCTCTTGTGTTTTTAAGTCTGAAGGGCAGGACGTTCCAACAATATGTTCCCCAGGGGAAGGTGAAAGTCGCCTTGTGTTGATCTTCAGGGGCTATTCTTATCTGATTATACCCTAAGAAACCATCCATTAATGAAAGCATTTCAAAGCTAGTAGTGAGGTCCACTATGATATCAATATTTGGCAATGGGAAATCGTCCTTTGGACATGCCTTGTTTAGGTCTTTGAAGTCTTCACAAATTTGGATTTGTCCGTTGGGTTTCATAACTGGCACAAGGTTGGATATCCACTCTAGGTAGTCAATGGGATGAATGAATCCAATGTCAAGTAACTTCTTCAATTCTGCTTTCACCAAAAGGGCTATCTGCGGATGCATCTTTCTTAACTTTTACTTGACTAGTTTTGCATTGGGCAACAATGATAAGTGATGTAGAACAAGTTGTGGATCAAGGCCTGGCATGTCAGCATATGACCAGGCAAAATTAATTTGACGTGTAGAGAAGAAATTTGTGAACTCTAGATTTTCCTATTCAGTGAGTGATGCGGCAAAGTGAACAATCCTAGGAGCATCTTCTGTACCAGAATTGACTTCAACAGTTTGCTCCACAAGCAATGGCGATCTATCATGTGCAATGGGAAGCACATCTAGCCCTCCATCCTCAGGTGCCTTAGAGAGGTTTTCACCCTCGGATACATCCTTTATTTTTACTTTTGTATGGTCTAAGGGAGCCTTTCAGTTTTCACCTAGAGACCTATTTTCTTTTTCTTTTTCAATTTTACTTTTGTGACTAGAGGCCGAAGTAGACTCTCCAAAGTATGCAAAGTTATCCAAGTCCATGATGTAACCAACCTTGTGGTCCCCTAGTGGTATGCCCTCAAGAAGTCCCATGAACTTAGCAATAGCTTTGTCGTTCTCAAATAAATCTAAGTTAGGTGTTATTTGCTAGTCCTAGTCTATAAGTTTAGGATGGACAAGATGTAGACCTATTGGCAAGAGACACTATATGGGTTCATGATTGTTGTCATTGATGGCAACAAAGTTCATCCCACACATCCGCAGGACATGGTGTGTCTCTACCGGAAGTCAGAATAAAGATTGTTGAGGTCCGGTAGACAAGAACAGAGCTTGTGGCAAGGTCCGACACACAGGTTTGGATCTCTTAGAAGAAGCATCTTGGTGAAGTGTGGATTTGGGGAAGTAAAGAGTACTACCTTGAGTGATAGATTCTAAGGTTTTAGCCTCTGGTGATAGATGAGGTAAAAGATATGAATAGTTGAGTACCGGATTCCTGAGTGACAATGTGAACAAAGGAAGAACTGACTGACAGAACATCAGACTACTTTCCGGATGTGTTACTGATGGTGTTAAAGGTTATGAAGGCATGAATCATGTTTGGTTGACATGATTAATGATTTCTACAAGCATATACTTGATCTGCATTACTTGATGTGCAAGGATTCAGTCGACAGAACAGAGTTTGTGAAAAGATTAACCGTTCCGGGTGCTGACTAAGAAAAGAATGAAATCACTTATGCGGATATATATATAGGATGGATTTAGTTGTGAGATGTGTTGTTGTTATGTGTGGTATGCGAATAAAAGCAGAGCAGAGCAGAAGCAGTAAGGAAGGTCCGGTATGTGAAAGGAAAGCAGCATAAGAGAAGAGGAAAGATGAAGTGCACCAGATCAGTGTACTGAGCCTAACCGGAACTGAACTCTAGCATATGTGGATGCTTCCAATCAGTTCAAGTATTGTATAAAATTCTTTTGTAGACAGTGTGTCTCCTTGTAGGCAGTGTGCCTCCTTTGTGAGCAGTGTGCTCGGGCAGTGAGCCCTAATTGGCAAGTGCCATTTTATATTTCCTTATTCTTCTAACAGAGAATAATCTTTGGGTTAATCACCCTGTGGTTTTCTCCCTTAACAGGGTTTCCATGTCAAAAATACTGTGTCATGTGTTTTTCCCTTTCATGGTAATGTTTGCTTATTTGAATTAATGTTGCATTGATTAATAAGAAAGTTCAAAAAGAAATAATTAGGATAACTGATTCACCCCCCTCTCAGTTATCAACAATTGGTATCAGAGCTAAGTTCCTCCTAACAGAGTCTAACAGCTCGAGGAAGATCTGGGAGTCCAAATGGATGCATATGGTTTAAGGGAGCAACTCAAGACTGCCCTTGAGGATCTTGAACATTCAAACTCTGAAGTCAATGAATTAAAGGAAAGACTCAAATAGGCTGATGATTTCATGAGAGAACTAAAAGACAAATTAAGTCTCTTTATGAAAAAGAGAAAGGAGCTGCTTCAGCAATTGGCAAGACAAGGTGAAGAAAATAATGCAAATGAAGAACTGACTGAGAAAACTGAGTTATGTGAAAAGTTATCAAAAGAAATCATTATGGTAAGACATGAAATGGAATCAGGAGTTATAAAGTTTACCCAAGAAATTGAAGAGAAAAGAAAAACTAAAGATAATCTAAGACAATCTCTCAAGGGGAAATCAGAAGATTGCCACCAGATGGATAGAATTATCAGACATCTTGAATCTGATCTTGAAAATGCTAAAGATAATGAAGAAAAACTTGAGGATCAAATTATCTCTCTAAAAAGGGATCTTCAAACAGCAAATGAGTATAAAGAGAAATTCAAGATAAGTTCTGCTCAACTTGAAGTTCTTCTTGGAAGTCAAAAGAAGGTAGATGACAAATGTGGTTTGGGATATGAGAAAGGAGAAAGCTCCGGATCCGGTTAGAAGAATTTTGGATTAGAAAATCCAAGGAACAGGCCTAGAAGACCTCCGGTAAGACAGCCCAATGCTCAAAGATATCCATCCTTCAATGGATATTGCCACAGCTGCAATCACTTTGGTTACAAAGCTAATCAGTGCAGAAAGAGAATGAATCAGACTAATTCATCCTTCTCCGGATAGTGTTTTAACTACAAAAGGTATGGTCACAAGTCTCATGAATGTAGAAATATGCAAATGAACAAATCATTCAATGGTAGATGCTTTGCATGCAATAGAGTAGGTCATATGACTAATCAATGCAGATCAAGAGGATATCAGTCAAATATGCAAAGAAATGTTGTTTGCCAAATCTGTAATAGGTCCGGTCATAATGCAAAATTTTGTAGAAGCAAGAATTAGGAGAAAAGAGGTCCGGTATATCATAATCAGAATCAAGATAAGGGTAAACAAAAGGTGAATGCGGATGAAGTTAGGAATGAGATGAACAAGATTTGGGTGAAGAAAAGTTCAAAGAATGTAGAGGTTGGATCCGCACCAGACTCTAGTGCTGATATTCCTTCTAAAAACTAAAAGGTGAGGTCTGGCTCAGGGGGAGACACAAAGAAAACCTTGTTCCCCCAGCTAGTTAAGTGGTGCCTGAAATTGGCACATGAGAAGCTGCGGATGAAAGGGTTTCTAGAGAAACATGTAAAGAAGGTCAAGTAAAGATCTGAAAGATCCGCAAGAAAATTTAAAAGGTTCAATTCCTTCAGAATTGGTCCGGTTAAGCAAGTCTTCCGGTAAAACAGGTTTCTCACAAGATTGGCCCGGTATGAATCCAAATTGATACAGCTTGATCTGCGGATACATAAGATGATCAGAAGGACAAGTGGATATGATGATTCATTACTAACATCGATCACAAGGGAATCATAATGATCTGGATGAGTTTCTTCCTCCTTGAACAAGGAAAACCAGACAAACTAGAATGAATTAGGTTGCGCATTTATTGCAGGGTGAAAATTAGGGCTTCTTGGAATAAAAGTGTTCATTTGTCTGTCATTTACACACTTGTACACTCACATGTGAAGAAGAAAGAAAAGGAGATCTACAAACAACTTCTCCCAAAAGATCAAGGCAACTCTTCATACAGCTCTATACGAATTTCTTCGTGTGCCCTAACCTGCGTAAAAGGTATTTATCGTTCTTGATATCCTTCAGTAAGATTGTTTGATGATGGCTACTCCAAATATAGTAAAGATCTCTGATAGACCTCACCCTACATTTAAGAAACATCCATACAAATCCTTGGAGGTAGACCCCCTAGGTGCATTTTCTAGTGTTCTGCATGGCGTCTTACACACCGAAGATATTAGGGTTTATATACATGCAAACATTGAAGAGTTTGGGGAATTCAAACTAAGAGACATATACCACAAGCAGTTAATAGATGATTCCTTTGAGATCAAACCTCAGTATAAGGGCATCCGGGAAAAGCATTTTGATCAGTTCATTCATTTCCCCTGCTTTGAAGAAGATGAATGAGTCCGGTATGTTTTAAGTAGGGTGCATGATAACTTCCTATGGCTGAATAGACCTTGCAAGATCACCAAGGAAGCAATTAGGGCAGTAATTGGTTTACATTCCTCCAGAGGAATTCCTGTCCTCAAATCTGTCAAAAACAACATTGTCACAGAGGCCACTGGATCAAAATTTGATAAGAGGGCAATGACCATTGAAGATATTACTGACCCGGATATCAAGTATGCATCTATGATAATAGGATACAAGATATATCATTCCAGTAGGGAGAATTCAGTATCTGGAACTGCAGTATACACGGCCTATGAGATGCTAAGAAAAAATGTAGAATATGATCTCTGTGAACTTCTTTTGAGCCAGTTAATGGAAAACATACAAAAGATCAAAAAGGACAAGAAAAACTCTTTCAAATATGGTGCACTAATAGTATGTTTATTTTTCTACTTCATGAACGAGTTGCCCGAATCAAATGGATGGGTATGGCAGAATGACAAACCGGTAGCAGTTCAGATCAGAGACTATCTGCATGGGCTTGGGGATGCTAAAGCAAGAAATACAGCCATGTGGGGATACTTCAAAAAATTTTAGAACATGATGCAATTAAGAGAAAGGATTCCCCAATCTCTTGTTGAGAAATACAAGGACACAGTTTGCTTTATGGTAGAGACTGATCAGTGCCTAATGGAGGCAGTAGAACCAAGAACTATATGGATCATGCCCATGGGGTATGAAGTTGATGAACAAATTGTGGAGCTGCATGTTCAACACATGCTAAGTCAGCCTAAGGATCCAAAAGCAAAAAGGTTTGGAACCTTTGAGGAGCTGAGTATAAAAATTCATGTGGAACTCAGAGAGCTAGAGATGAAAAGAAAGGTGAGAAAAGAAGTAGAACATATTGCACAAGGCCTTGGGATCTCAAAGGAGGCACTTGATACCAACCGGGAAAAGAGACAAAAAGCTGATGAGGAGAAGAAAGAGGTAGAAAAAGGAAGCAAGAAAAGTGCTCTGATAGAAACTTCCACCCGGACCAGATCTTCAAAGAGACCAGCATCTGTCACAGCCAAAAGCTCAAAACCGGAAGTCCAGGCATCTGGCAAAAGAGAGAAAAGATCCAAGACAAAAGCCACAAGGGCTTATGCAAGTCAAAAAGATGAAGAAGAAACTGAATCAAATGAGGAGGTAAAGGAAATAAAGAGGCAGAAGAAGAAAGGATCCGGTAAGCCCTCCACAGGCCAAGACAAGGAAGAAATGGCAGAGGAATTTGTTGAAAATCCCACCCTGTCTCTAGAAAGTGTAATCAAATTAGTCACTGTGGATGGAAACCTTCAACCAATGGCCGAATTCTATGATGATTACAATGAGGCTGACCAAAAGATCCTGCAAGAAGCTACAATCAGGTATCTAAACATTTACAATAAAGCTTTTATTGAAATTATCTCTCTAATTCCTAAGAGTCTAGAGAAGGAGTTGGAAATGAGAAAGACCAATGCCATGGCAAAAGACCTTGAGATCAGGGAATAGATAGCTATTCAGCTATATCCTTCAATTGATCCTAAGACAATGGACATGGTATTCAAAGACTGCAAGGATGAATTCAGGAGCAAAGCAAGGATGAATTAGCTTATGCTTGGTGAGACCAACAAGGTAGCCAAGGACACTAAAGAGATTCTCCGGAAAACCTTCAAAAGATTTAATCTTCCTATCATAGAGGACTTGGGTACTGACCCCTCCACTACAAATATTGTAGAAGAAACTCCTGAGAAAATGTCAGATGAGGTGGGCCCCGAACAGACTAACATTTCTCCTCCGGTTTCCCCTACAGTCTCCGGATCTAAAGGAGAAAAAAAATCACTAGAGAAAGAAGCAGAGGTGAAGGAAAAAGAAGATGACAGTGCTAAGGTTGTAGAAGGAGAGAAGACTTCAGCAGAGAAAACCACAACTGCTAGTGGTGAAGGAGAGAAAACTCCTAAGGACAGCTCCAAGACTGCAGAAGAGAAGAAACATCTGTCTCCAGCAAGAGACACTGCACAAACTGTCTAAGAATTTCTGAGCAAAGAAACAATGGAGATTGATGAACCAAAGCTTCTACAAGGTCCATTCAATTTTGATTCTCTTTCTCCGGTACAGACAATGAAGATAGCTTCATTTGCAAATGCTAAGGCTAATGAAAAACTCCTAAAGTCTCATATGGAGGACTGTGAGTTGATAGAAGCTGCATCTAGAGTGCTGGAAAAGATCATACCATCTTTTCAAAAGGATCTCATAGCCTCCTCTTCCGGTAATCTCAAAACCTTGGTCAGCAGTGTTAGTACACATTTTGATTCTCTTGAAAAATCAGCTGAAGAAAAGGTCTGGAAGGAGTTTTTGGATAAGAGATTCTTAGAGGTACAAGGATTAATCACTAATGATAGAAAAAATATGAGTATTGGGATAAAGAGTTTAGAAAATGCTCTTAAGGATGGCGGTGAAATATACAAATTTTGTATCTCCTGGTCCAAAGTAACACTGGACATTGAGAAGAAAATAAAAGAACAGAAGGATAAACTATCAAACTTATCAAAGAATTTTGATCCTCTCTCCTCCTCTATAACAAATCAAGAATGTTAGACTATCGCAGTCTTGAGTGAAATCAAGAAGTTGGAGAAGGTAAGGAAAAATAGAATAAGCAGGTTAGGTGAGCTCAGGGGTTAATTGTCCCTAAGCTAGAGGCCATGCATGAGGCTATAACAGAAGCCCAAATTACAGTCCAGACCAATGATCCGACAGATCTAAAAAGGGCAGATGCATTTGCATTCCTGTTGAGTGGGCATATCTCAATTTTGGACAGGATGAAGCAGAGTTGGGCGACAGAAGTTGTACAGTTGAAGAACACTTTTGCAGACATACTTAAGTATATGTAAGTACAACTTGTATATATATACTTATGCAGCTAAGTATAGTAAATTTTTTGAAAATTTTGGTATGCAGACCCTACACTTTGCCATTGATGTCAAAGGGGGAGTGAGGAGCAGTGAACAATAAGGAATCCAACTAAGGGGGACCTCCAGAAAATGTATATAAAGACAGAGCATTAGCCAAGGGGGAGCATAGTGTAAACACGTAGTCATTTTTCACTAAGTGTTGCCATCAATGCCAAAGGGGGAGATTGTTGGCAAGAGACACTATATGGGTTCATGATTGTTGTCATTGATGGCAACAAAGTTCATCCCACACATCTGCAGGACATGGTGTGTCTCTACCGGAAGTCAGAATAAAGATTGTTGAGGTCCGGTAGACAAGAACAGAGCTTGTGGCAAGGTCCGACAGATAGGTCCGGATCTCTCA
Source organism: Cunninghamia lanceolata (assembly GCA_027924645.1). Classification (NCBI taxonomy): domain Eukaryota; kingdom Viridiplantae; phylum Streptophyta; class Pinopsida; order Cupressales; family Cupressaceae; genus Cunninghamia; species Cunninghamia lanceolata. The sequence continues at coordinate 158,880 of BSBN01000286.1, read as the reverse complement.
GAAGAAGCATCTTGGTGAAGTGCAGATTTGGGGAAGTAAAGAGTACTACCTTGAGTGATAGATTCCAAGGTTTTAGCCTCCGGTGATAGATGAGGTAAAAGATATGAATAGTTGAGTACTGGATTCCTGAGTGACAGTGTGAACAGAGGAAGAACTGATTGACAGAACATCAGACTACTTTCTAGATGTGTTACTGATGGTGTTAAAGGTTATGAAGGCATGAATCATGTTTGGCCGACATGATTAATGATTTCTACAAGCATATACTTGATCCGCATTACTTGATGTGCAAGGATTCAGCCGACAGAACAGAGTTTGTGAAAAGATTAATTGTTCCGGGTGCCGACTAAGAAAAGAATGAAATCACTTATGCGGATATATATATAGGATGGATTTAGTTGTGAGATGTGTTGTTGTTATGTGTGGCATGCGAATAAAAGCAGAGCAGAGCAGAAGCAGTAAGGAAGGTCCGGTATGTGAAAGGAAAGCAACATAAGAGAAGAGGAAAGATGAAGTGCACCAGATCAGTGTACTGAGCCTAACCGGAACTGAACTCCAGCATATGTGGATGCTTCCAATCAGTTCAAGTATTGTATAACATTCTTTTGTAGACAGTGTGTCTCCTTGTAGGCAGTGTGCCTCCTTTGTGAGCAGTGTGCTCGGGCAGTGAGCCCTAATTGGCAAGTGCCATTTTGTATTTCCTTATTCTTCTAACAGAGAATAATCTTTGGGTTAATCACCCCGTGGTTTTCTCCCTTAACAGGGTTTCCACATCAAAAATACTGTGTCATGTGTTTTTCCCTTTCATGGTAATGTTTGCTTATTTGAATTAATGTTGCATTGATTAATAAGAAAGTTCAAAAAGAAATAATTAGGATAATTGATTCACCCCCCCTCTCAGTTATCAACAAGACCATCATTGGTGTCAAGGAAACTTAGGGAGACGGGGGTAAGAGTGCAGATGGAGGTGTTATCTAGATCCCAAAAACTGTTGTTCCAGGCAGCACCTTTGGGTAAATCAGGGTGGGATGATTGTGGTTCATGTTCAGGAGGTTCCCTCGATGTCTCAATGTCCTTGGAGGTACTTGCATCCCCTCTTAGAAGTAACTTAGTATGTGGATCATTTTCTCTTCGTGAGGTATATCCTAACCCCTTATCGCATCTACATAGTTGGTTGAAGATGTTTAGTTCACCCATTTCCTTGGGCCCAAGCCCTCTGTGTCCATCATATCCTTACTTTTTGATAAATTCATACCCTTTACCATATTGCTCTATGGGCAACTTGATATGTTCGACCTCTTCTTCTTCCTTATAGAGCCATGTAGAGATGTCTTTACTGACATCCTCTTTACTTAACTCACCCTATTTTGTGAATGTGGTGGGAGTAGCAAAAATAGTTTACTTTGGTGGAATGGGGTTGGGCTTTCCTCAAGACTTGGGTGATGTAGGCAACTTTCTGATGTAGTATGATCTTTCCATCTTGTATTCACCGCATCCTTTGTCTTGGATCTGAAACTTAGGGTTGATAGGTGGAGTGAAAGCGTTGGTGGATTTGGATAACATGGACAGGTCAACATAATTGGATGAAGTGGATGGTATGATTCCCCTATTGACAGGTACTTGATGTTGGGGTACCTCTCTTAGGTGGCTGCAGTATTAAAAGGTGTCAGGATCACCTGGGATGGTGATTTCTGTGCCATTATAAGGGAATTTGATACATTGATGGTATGTGGAGGGGATGGCTTTCATGGCATGGATCAATGGTTAGCTGAGGATGAGATTATATGGAAGCTCAATATCCAAGACATGGAATATGGTAACTTATTTAGCTAGTCCAACCCTTATGGATAAGGTGATCACTCCTTTAGAAAAGCACTCAACATTGTCGTATGCCTTGATAACAATTCTCTTGGTTAGATCAACACAAGCCTTAGAGTAGCCCAGTATTATTACTAACTTTAAAGGACATATGTTTAATCCTGCTCCACCATCTACCAAGACTCGTCAGATTTTATGCTTATTGATGAAAACTTCAAGGTGTAGGGGATCGGTGTGGTAAGTCACATTCCGTGAATGTCACATTGTTAATGGTGGCTAAGTGTCCCACCATGTCCTAAAATTGGTTTACATTTAGGTCTGCTGGGATGGAGGATTCTAGAAGTGCCTTGTCCAGAATAGCCTTGTGTTTCGGTGAAAGGTGAAGTAATTTGAAGATGGATATTTGGGCTAGAGTCTTTTTTAAGTGATCCAAAAGGTTATATTGGCTTTTTGTTTGAGGTATGGATGTATTGGTAGGATTGGAGGGAGTGCTTTGCAATGTTATTATGGCTTTGTCGGTGGTGATGGAACATTCTGGATGAGCCTTGATGGTAATCATGGAAATGTTATTATCGTATGCACGGATGCTATTGATGGTGTAGTCGTAGGCAATGCTGTTGTAGTTAATACTATCATGCAGTTTGGTTCTTGATAAGGAGAGGCTTTTCTTGATCTGTGATTTTGCAATGGGTCCGTGAAGATGGTATGATCAGTGTTGGAGGAATCGGATGGTTGATCTACAACTATGTCACCCTTGTCAATGAAGTCTTGAATGATATTTTTCAACTTGTAGCAGTTTGATGTCTTGTGACCTTTGATTTGATGATAATCGCAGAAGTCATTGTCATTCCATGAGGGAGGCTTAAAGGCCAAGTCATATTGCCTAATTTCTGATAGTTGAATGAGGTTGTTTTGCAATAATTTATTCAAGATTGATTCGATTGGCTCTATCAAAGGTGTGTAATTGTGTCGAGGGGTGTTATTCCTTAGAGGTGGTGTCCTTTGATTGTTTTGAATTGCATTGGCTCCTTGTTGTTGTGGTTGTGGTTGTTGCTGTTGTTGTTGTTGTTGGACATGTGGCTGATTATTTGTTGTGGGAGGTGCTTTGAGTGTGATATGGGACCAGCCCTAAATGCCTTAGCATCTACCACCCCATCATTGGTAACATTTTTATTTCAGGCCCAAGTTTTGCTCTTGTCGTAGGTGTGTTTTAGGTGTTTTAATTTTTGTTGAAAATTTTGATCGTGCCTTTGGCGATGAGAGCTTTTTCAATAGCAGTCCCCTTCTCGACAACTTCTTTGAAATGTTGCAAGTATGGGCCTAACTGGTGTTGTCATTGATGTCAACATACTCTTGTTGCATTGATGATAAGGATTGGATGAGCTGTGTGCTGAGGATACTGAGAAAATTAGTCCTAATCAGGAACATAGAAGAACAGTGAAGACAATGAGCTAAAGATCCTAGCTAAGATGAAGATCAGAGGATGCACATCAAAGGGTTTGTAGATATGTGTCTTAAGATGATCTAGTAAATATTTTAGAGGTCCGCATGAAGATCTGAAGAAGTTGTGGCCGTTCAAGTAAAACCGGTTCTGGCAGATGTTAAGAGGTGATAGAGTGACACAGATAGGTCTGGTGAGATCCGGAAATGAAATATCCCATTCTACAGATTTGGTGGAGTGTTTAGGAAGTCCATGTGAAGTGACAACTCAATTGGTTCCTAGTCTGGAGGTCCACAAGCATCTATTCCATTGTGACAGTGATGACAGACTGTGTTTTTGAGGTTCTGGATGAAGGAGATAAGGATTTCAGTAAGCAGATGTAGTGTGGATGTTCTTGGTGATTAAGGCAAGCTTGTGGAGGTCTTTGGATCGTGTCCAGTTCGTGTTGGTGGTTCGCATTAGAGTTTGAGCTCGTAATTGAAGAATAACTTCCAGATGATGGTGTTCTTCCTAAGTCTGGCCGACCGCATGAGTTACACATCCTGCAGATGATCTTGAAGATGTTATGTAAAGATTGGCATGTTCCTAGGAGAAGATTGAAGTCTCAGATCTGTGTGGCCGACAGTGTGTTGATCCGCGTGAAGTCTTTTGTAATTAGTCATGATGTATTTATGTATTTTCTCTGTAATGTTTGCCGACTTAGATGATCATTCCTAAGTCGATGTCTTGTATAAATAAGGAATTGTAAAGTCATTTCATAGTGAGCTTGTGAAGATGAGAGTGTGGTAGAGAGGAGAGGAGCGAAAGGCAGAGTAGAAGTATTGGGCTTAAATGGAACTGAATCAAGCATGGTGAAGATGCTATTCTTCAGTTCAAGTATGTAATACTTATTATTCTGTAGACAGTGTGTCTCCTATAGGCAATGAGCCTCTTGTGAGAAGTATGCTTGGGCAGTAAGCCCTAATTGGCACGTGCCATTTTGTTTTTTCTATTCTTCTAATAGAGAATACATTCTTGGGTTAGTCACCCTGTGGTTTTTCCCTTAACCAGGTTTTCCACATCAAAATCTTGGTGTCTTGTGTGTTAATGTGTTTCTGCTCTTGATTTAATGCATTATGTTTCCATGATTAATTTATTATTATGCTACTGAATCACAAAGTGTATTTAAGTGTTTAATTGGAAGAAAGTTTTGGACAACTGATTCACCCCCCCTCTTAGTTATTTGTCTTGAAACTAACAATTGGTATCAGAGCCAAGTTCCTCTAAAAGGAGCTTAACCGCTTGAGGAGATCCAGGATGTCATCATACAAGAAGGATAGTTTGAGGTTTGATGGAACCAATTACACTCTTTGGAAAAGTCACATGGAATTCCACTTGCAATGCATGGGAATGCAGTATTGGATTATGGCTTCAAAGAAGTATGTTCCCCCCTAGAATGGTTCGCGCACTATAGATGAAATGAGAGATGCTAAAAATAATCTGCGGGCTAAAGAAGCTCTTCTAAGTGCCTTATCTGATTCAGAACTGACAAATGTTGTTGATCAATGTTGTTGATCTAAAAATTGCATATGAGATTTGGCAAAAATTGGAACTTCTGCATGAAGGAGACTAGTATGTGAAATGTGCCAGGCTACAGAGTCTAAAGGGAAAATTTGAAAACCTGAAGATGAGAGAAGATGAAAATATCACTACATTTATGCCCAGAGTAAATGAGCTTGTCTGTGGCATTAGATGTGCTGGTGGAGTCTTGGATGAAGATGAGATTGTTGGCAAAGTTCTCAGATCCCTTCCTGACTCTTACAAATACAAGGTTGCTGCCATTGAAGAATTTAGAGCTCATTCAGGTGTCACAAGAGATCAATTGGTTGGTAAATTGGCTGCATTTGAATTGACTGAGTTTGGAGATGCCCCCCCAAGATAGAATCTGCATTCAAAGCTAGTGCCTCTATAAAAGGTAAACAAAGATTTGATCCAGGAGAGAACTCTTCAAGGAAACTATCATGTTATGAAAAAGCAAGAAAAGAAATGGAAGAAGAGGAAGCAGAAACTGCTCAACTTGAAGCCCTTATTGTGAAAAGATTGCCAAGAGGATCCGGTAAGTATGGAGAGAAATTGCCTTTTAAGTGTTTTAACAGAAAATAAGATTGGTCATTTTGCCTCAAGGTGTTCGGAAAGATTCTCAAGGCCAAACCCTAACAAATCAAGCTTCCAAAAGAAATGCTACTATGTTCATGAAGATGATGATGATGAAGGAGTAACAGATGATGAATCAGAGATAGGAAACAAATCCAGAAGTGACTGGGTGTTTATTGCCATCAAGGAAGAAGATCTAATGCCTTCTGAATCTGTCAATCATAAAATTGTGGAAAAAGCTCTGGCTGCCCAAGTTGAAGAAAAGGATAGTTGGGTCATTGACAGTGGATGCTCCCACCATATGACAGGTGACAAAAATAAGTTTATAGATTTGGAAAGGTATGAAGGAGGAGTAGTAAAATTTGGTGATAATTCTACTGGCAGAATTAGAGGTAGAGGAACTATTTCTTTTGATGGAAAGAACAAAACCAGTAATGTATTGTATGTTGAAGGTTTCAAGCACAATCTTCTCAGTGTTGGACAGTTGGTGGACAAAGGCTATGATCTCCGATTCAAGAATGGAAAATGCAATATCTTTGAAAATTCTGGAACAGAGATTGCATCTGGTACTCAAACAAAAGGTAATATCTTCCATTTGGTTGGTATTGGTAAAAGTTGTCTATTTGTTCAAATTGATCAGAGTTGGTTATGGCATCAGAGAATGTGTCATGTGAATTTTGATAATATCATCAAGATAAGCAACACTCAGGCTATAAGAGATCTTCCAAGATTGGTGAAACCTTCTAATAGATTGTGTAAAGAATGTCAGTTACGAAAATAGAGTAGTGTTACATTCAAAAGTAAGGAATAGTCTTCTACCAGATTATTAGACTTAGTTCATACTGATTTATGCGGTCCGGCAAGAATCAGAAGTGTACAAGGTGATAGATACTTCATGCTATTAATTGATGACTACTCCCAGATGATGTGGGTAACTTTTCTGAAGGAGAAATTAGAGGCTCTTGAGAAATTCAAAATATTCAAGGCTATGGTGGAAAATGAAACCGGATTAAAATTAAAATGTCTGAGGTTTGATAGAGGCAGAGAATTCACATCCGGTGAGTTCATAGAATTCTGTGAGAAACATGGAATAAAAAGATAGTTGTCTGCTCCTAGGACTCCATAGCAGAATGGAGTAGTAGAGAGAAAGAATCGGACCATCTAGGAAGCATCTAGAACCATGATGATGGAAGCAAATGTTCCTCAGATCTATTGGAGAGAAGCTATAAGCACTGCAATCTATACTCTCAATCGGGTACAAATCAGAAGCAATACTGGTAAGACTCCTTATGAACTTTGGTTTGAAATCACTCCTACTGTGAAGTATTTCAGAGTCTTTGGTAGCAAATGTTACATTAAAAGAGATGAAGATCTAGACAAATTTGATGCTAGAAGTGATGAAGGAATATTCTTGGGTTATTCTACTCAAAGCAAAGCATACCAGTGTTATAACAAGAGACTGAGAAAGATTATAGAAAGGGCAAATGTGAAGGTTGATGAAGGAATTGAAAAACCCTCAAGGTTTTATGAATATTATGAAGATGATCAGAATGGTGTTCTGATTCAAGGAGCCCAATCCCCTTCGAAAATTTAGATTCAGACTGATCCGGTAAATTAGGTAGAAGAGATGAGTTTGAATGAGCCTGTTCAAGAATCAGAAGTGCAAGAAACTCCCAAAGTTCCCAGGTATGTAAGACTGAATCACTTTGAGGATCAGATCATAGGTGATAAAAGCAAAGGGGTACAAACAAGAAGAAGGATTGCTCAAGATTTAGAAGAGTATTGTCTGATTTCAAAAGTTGAACCTAAGACAATGAATGAAGCTTGCAATGATGAAAAATGGACTAAAGCAATGGAGGAAGAGCTAATGTAAATTGAGAAGAATCACACATGGGATCTTGTTCCCAGACCTAAAAACAAGAATGTGATTGGAACCAAATGGGTCTTCCGGAACAAATTGAATGAAGTTGGTGAAGTAATCAAAAATAAAGCCAGATTGGTCTGCAAGGGTTACTCTCAAATAGAAGGAGTTGATTTTGAAGAAACTTTTGCTCCAGTGGCAAGAATTGAAGCAGTCAAATTATTTCTTGCTTTTGCTGCCTTCAAGGATTTCAAAGTACATCAGATGGATGTCAAGTTTGCCTTCCTGAATGGTGACTTGGAAGAAGAAGTATACATTGAGCAACCGGATGGATTTCAATTGTCTGATCATGGTGATATGGTCTGCAAGTTGAAGAAAGCACTGTATGGACTCAAGCAAGCCCCAAGAGCCTGGTATGAAAGATTGGATAAGCATCTTTTGAAGATTGGTTTCAACAAAGGTACTGCTGACAGTAATTTGTACTTCAAAATTGATCATGAAAATATCTTGATTGTTGAAGTATTTGTTGACGATATCATTTTTGGAGGAAGAGATAGTATGTGCAAAACTTTTGCAAATCAAATAAAAAGTGAATTTGAGATGTCCATGCTTGGGGAAATGAATTTCTTCTTGGGTTTGCAAATCATTCAAACTAAGAAAGGAATCTTCATTTCTCAGACCAAATATGTGAAAGAATTGTTGAAGAAATTTGGGATGGAAGAATCAAAACCAATGAGTACTCCAATGGCAACTAAATGTAAATTGAGAGAAGATGATGACTCTCCTAAGGTTGATCAGAAAAAGTACAGGTCAATGATTAGAGGACTATTGTATCTCACTCAAACTAGACCTAATATTATGAATGCTGTTGGTCTTGTTGCTAGATTCCAAGCTGATCCTAGAGAATCTCATGTCATGGCAATCAAGAAGATTTTTAGGTATCTAAAAAGGACAGTTGAGTATGGTTTGTGGTATCCTAGAGATCATAATTTCTCTCTTCATGCATATATAGATGCAGATTGGGCAGGAGATGTGGATGACTGGAAGAGTACCAGTGGTGGAGTATTCTTCTTAGGGAAGAGATTGGTTTCTCAGCTGAGCAAGAAACAAGAGGCAATATCTCTATCCACTGCAGAAGTAGAATATATTACAGCAATAGGTAGTTGCACTCAAGTTTTGTGGATGAAGCAAATGCTAAGAGACATGGGAGTGGAGTATGAGAAGCCCATCACAATCTTCTGTGATAATTCAAGTGCAATAAATATATCTAAGAATCCGGTGTTGCATTCAAAGACTAAACATATATCCATCAAGTTTCACTTTTTGAGAGAGCAAGTGAACAAGAATGAAGTCAGATTGGAGTTTACACCTTCCAAAGATCAGATTGCAGATATTTTTACTAAACCTCTACCTAAGGACTCTTTTGAGTATCTCAGGGAGAAGTTAGGGGTTATTACCCCTCCAGTTTTGAATTAAGGTGCACTGATGTGCATCAGTCCAGTGGATCTCACAGTCATATCTTGTGGTTCGGATTGATGTTTGGGAAGTTGCCACTTAGGGGGAGCAGCTGGTATGATTCTGAATTGGTGCAAGTATGTGCCCTTTGCCATTGATGTCAAAGGGGGAGAGAAGACATGTGAAAAACAAGTGGTTGCTGATCAAAGGGGGAGCAATAAAGGAAGAGAAGACATGTGAATGGTTGTTGATTGATAGGGGGAGTTGTGTCAGTGAGAAAACATTCTTGTCTTGATGGTCAAAATAGTTTTTCACATCATATGTTGCCATCAATGACAAAGGGGGAGATTGTTGCGAGTATGGGCCTAACTGGTGTTGTCATTGATGTCAACATACTTCTGTTGCATTGATGATAAGGATTGGATGAGCTGTGTGCTGATGATATTGAGAAAATTAGTCCTAATTAGGAATAGAGAAGAACAGTGAAGAAAGTGAGCTAAAGATCCTAGCTAAGATGAAGATCAGAGGATGCACATCAAAGAGTTTGTAGATATGTGTCTTAAGATGATCTAGTAAAGATTTTAGAGGTCCACATGAAGATCTGAAGAAGTTGTGGCCACTCAAGTAAAACCGGTTCTGGCAGATGTTCAGAGGTGACAGAGTGACACAGATAGGTCTGGTGAGATCCAGAGATGAAATATCCTATTCTATGGATTTGGTGGAGTGTTTAGGAAGTCCATGTGAAGTGACAACTCAATTGGTTCCTGGTCTGGAGGTCCGCAAGCATCTATTCCATTGTGACATTGATGACATACTATGTTCTTGAGGTTCCGGATGAAGGAGATAAGGATTTCAGTAAGCAGATGTAGTGTGGATGTTCTTGGTGATTAAGGCAAGCTTGTGGAGGTCTTTGGATCGTGTCCAGTTTGTGTTGGTGGTCCGCATTGGAGTTTGAGCTCACAATTGAAGAATAACTTCCGGATGATGGTGTTCTTCCTAAGTCTAGCCGACCACATGAGTTACACATCCTGCGGATGATCTTGAAGATGTTATGTGAAGATTGGCATGTTCCTAGAAGAAGATTGAAGTCTTAGATCTGTGTGGCCAACAATGTGTTGATCCACGTGAAGTCTTTTGTAATTAGTCATGATGTATTTATGTATTTGCTCTGTAATGTTTGCCGACTTAGATGATCATTCCTAAGTCGATGTCTTGTATAAATAAGGAATTGTAAAGTCATTTCATAGTGAGCTTGTGAAGATGAGAGTGTGGTAGAGAGGAGAGGAGCGAAAGGCAGAGTAGAAGTATTGGGCTTAAATGGAACTAACTCAAGCATGGTGAAGATGCTATTCTTTAGTTCAAGTATGTAATACTTATTATTTTGTAGACAACGTGTCTCCTGTAGGCAATGAGCCTCTTGTGAGAAGTGTGCTCGGGCAATGAGCCCTAATTGGCATGTGCCATTTTGTTCTTTTTATTCTTCTAACAGAGAATACATTCTTGGGTTAGTCACCCTGTGGTTTTTCCCTTAACCGGGTTTTCCACGTCAAAATCTTGGTGTCTTGTGTGTTAATGTGTTTCTGCTCTTGATTTAATGCATTATGTTTCCATGATTAATTTATTATTATGCTACTGAATCACAAAGTGGATTTAAGTGTTTAATTGGAAGAAAGTTTTGGACAACTGATTCACCCCCCCTCTCAGTTGTCTGTCCTGAAACTAACATGAAAGAGGTGCAACAATGGATTTGTAATTGATGCATAAGCTCTTGTTAAGATTTTCTACGAAGATGTGCACTAATCGATTCTCAGGGATGTGAAAAGGGCATTTACTCGCTAGGCCCCTCTATCTTTGGAAGAAAGAGACAAAGGTTTCCCCATCCTCTTGTTTTGTTTGGCACAAGGTGGTAATGTTTACGTCTGTTTCTATGTTGTAGGAAAAATGTGATATGAACTTATCCGTTAGCTCAATTCATGTTCGTATTCCTATGGGAAGGTGTGCAAACCATTCAAGATCTTGGCCAGTGAGGCTCCTTGGGAAGAGTCTTATTAAGTATGTATGATCGTAAGCAAGCTCGAGGCAAGCATTATGAAACTCGCATATGTGCTAAATGGGACTCCCCTTTCCTCTGTATTTGTTAAAGTTTGGTACAGTGAAATTTGGGGGGAAGGGGGGCATGTAAATGCCTTTGTCAAATGGGTATGGACATAAGTCCTCCATAGATTATGGTTTCTTTGTCCTTAAAACTTGTAAGCTCAAGAATTGTTTCTTTAGTTTGTCCAACTCTTGAGTGAGGGCTTCAACAGGTGTGTTGGCGGTGTTTGTGATCGAATGTTGATGCAATTTACCTATGCTTAATGCCGATGTGTTTTGCGGTCCCAAGTTTGTGACAATTGGGTTGGTGTTTGTGTTGAAAGGGATGTGTGATGAAGACGTGTTTAGGTTTTGGTTAATGGGGATATATGTGGTATGGGGATTGATGTTTCGATAATGGGACGAAGCATTCGTGGTATGTTGGTTTTGGATGTTATGAGGGTTTGTTTGAAAGATGTGGTGAGTGTTTTGGACATGATGGGTGTTTTGATGTGAGGTACTAGCATTTTGGTTAATGTTTTGATGATTTTAGGGAATGGTGTAAGTGGTACCAATGTTTGTATGAGTGTTAGGCATGACATTGCTGTTTTGACCATTTGGATCCACATAGTGTTGATTCAAGGTATGGTTATGAGTGGCATTGACATTTATGTGGGCATGAGATATGACATTATTGTTTTGATTTTGTGGATCTATGTATTGATGGTTCATGACATTACCGTGTGTAGACCCAAAGTTTGTGTTTTGGCCATTAGGATCCACATATTGTCGATTCAAGGCACTGCTATGGGTGGTATTGGTGTGCGTGAAGATGGTATTGTTTTGATTTTGTGGGTCTATGTATTGATGGATCAAGGCAGTGCCATGTGTATACCCAAAGGTTACGTTGGTGTTTTGATCATTAGGATCAACATATTGTTGATTCACAACATTCATGTTGTTTTGACCAAGGGGATCTATACTTGAATTGCCCAAATTGTTTTGAGGTCTGAGATTCAAGTTTGTAGTTGATGTGGTGTTTTGCCCCCTAGAAGTCACTATGTGCATCCTTTGTGTCCTTTTGTTTTGGTTCATGTTCATTGAGGCAAAAGGATTTGGGAAGGTCAATGGTTGGGACACAACATTCATATTGTAGGTATCAAATGTCGCATGGGATATTGTGGAATCTTGTGATTTTTGTCCCACAGGAATGGTAACAACTTCTTGTGTTGAATTGATATGGCTAGAAGGAGTCATTTATCCTTGGCTTTGAGAAGTATTATGAGATGGTGACCCTACAATCATGTTGATATCTACCCCGGGGGGAAGCCTAGTACCATTTTGCAAGAGTTTCATGAGGTAACTTTGGGCATTTGTGTGAATCATCCCATCTAAGATTCACAACATCCTAGGGTCTTGGGAAGCTTCTTCGATTTCTTGTTGTGTTATTTCTTGGTCTTGTTCTTGTAAAAGGATGTGCTTAAAGGGATTACCCATGTTGGATGAAAATCTCATGGTGTTTGTGGGGTGTTCTAAGGATTCTCCCTTCCTTTTCTTTTGCAACCTTGTCTTAGGCATATAAGACCTACTAGTTTATGAAGGACAGGCAATGGAATTATCCTAAAGATGAAAATGCAAGGTTTATATACTATGTTTTTGGTTATTTTTGGGATGATATGGTGATGCAAAGTGAAAAAAGCACTATGCAATATTTTAGATCTTTTTTAGGATGAAAATGCAAGGATATTTTTGTTATTTTCCTAGGACACTAAGGTTACACTTATGCAAATGGGGATGCAACTAATGGTGGGTGATGGTCTATGGAACTAAGGGAATACGCATAAGACTATAGTAGAGGCTAATAATTTTAATATTTGCAAAGTTTAGCTCCAATAGGATACTATTGTCTACTAATGACCTTCAAAGTACTAATTGGTTTTGTCAAGACCTTAGAATTTTGATGTGAGAGGAATGGTTGATTAAAGCAAGCTCATGAGTATGGGAGTTCATTTTGGAAGGTGGACCTAAACTAGTCAAGTGAGTATTAGGCCCATGCTATGATTGATTGGGTGGAAATGATGCCAAGGTCTTTTGGTCCAATTTTGTACTTAGGAAGTAGTCATACTTCAACGGTTTCTCCTTATGTTTCAACTTTAGGAAGATTAATTTTTAGAATCCTCTATTGATGTCTAAGGTTGAAATCTTAATGTTCTAAGGTTGCCTAAATGATATGGTCAATATGAGAGTGAAATCTAATTCTAAATGGGGTTTGTGTCTACAACCTAATCCTAAGAGGATGGAATGATTTTGCAAATGGATCCTAAAGGGATGGAAAACCAGTAGGTCTAAAATGTCTTTGAGATGGTTTCAATTGAATTTGATTGGGAGAATAATGTTTCAAAGGTTCTCCTAAAGTTTTCAATTTGTTTGCAGGCACATGTGTTACACAGGCCTGCAGAGGCGTTACAGAACCTGGTAGAGGCGTTTCACTACTGCTTATGCATTGCAAGAAGCTTCTTATGCATTTCACTGAGTTGCAAATGCGTTACAAAATTTATGTTGAGCCTAAAGTCAGTTTTCTAAGTTTGTTTTGGAAGTTTGGAAAAATTAGAAAACACATCAGTCATAAAACACTTAGCATTCAGTTTTGGTTGTGACTCTTGTTTGGGGAAAACGTAATGTGTATGTTTGGGGGTATTCCAACCCCAAATTTCCACTAGTATCAACACAAATGGAAGACAATTCATACACACAAAACAATTCCTATCCTAAGTCAAAGGTTGGTGGTAGCTTGCTCAACCCCACAACTTGGAATCTCTGACTCAAATGCAAGTCACGCTAACAAAGAGGCATGGCCCATTATATTGTCTTCTTGAGAGAGGATGGATAGGGGCCTCCTACATTGGAAGGATGATGCAACCACCCTTTCCCCGGAAAGCTACATGTAGCTTATGCAAAGTTGAGGATTCCCATCTCATCTCAAGGGAGCCATATGGTGAGAATCTGGGGAGGATTCCGTGTCCTTCTGCCTTGGTCAAACCGCCACAAGGTCAAAGGGGTAGCCTCTAACTAAAGGTGCCTAGTCAATGTTTGGGGGATCGACACGTCATGAGCGTCCAACAAGCTACTTAAATCTTTGACTAGTCCTACTAGGAGTCTCATATACACAAGGTATGCCTCATTTCGAACTAGCGTTGTATGGTAAGCACTAATACTGGTTTGGACTTGGCTTTTGCCTTATTCTAATTTGTATAGTAGACCAAACGAAAGTATCGCTTGGGGTCGCAAATGAGTTCTCCTTGTAGATGTGTCTCAAGAGCAGACCCACTCTAAAGGGTTACATAAAAGCAAGACAAGTACATGTTTTTGATCTCTAGGCTTGTACTAAGACGCAAGGAGATAGCATACACATGCAACTTGCTCACACTGGCATGAGGTTTCTTTTTTTTAGTCTTTTTTAGGTGTGGTGTGATTTATGCAAGTGGGGTGGAGAGATTTTGATTCCCAAGATCACCAATGGTGTGAGGGAAGAGCATACGCTTCCCCACTTCACAAACAAAAATCACAAAACATGGCAAACAAAATGCAATTTCTTTTTATCTTTTTAGATGAGTGAAACATGCAAGTTCTTTTTTAGAACGAATGAGTGTGATATACAAATTTGTTGTTCTTTTTAACCAATGCATGAAAGATTCAAGATTGTTGTTCTTTTTAAGCAATGAGTGAAAATATGCAAGGTTGTGGTTCTTTTTAGCCCAAATGAGTGTGGTTTATTTTAATCCACATGAGTGAGATATGCAGGTTGCAAACAAATTGTAGTTATTTTTAAACCCAAATCAAAATGTTCCTAAAGTAACCACACACATATATGAAATACAATAAAACCCTGCAAAAATAGTTAGTGATTTAGCTAAGGTTTTCCTCTAATGCCACAAGCTGTAGACCAGAGATCAGTAGCAGGGAATAAACCCTAACCCTACTGTGAAAAAAAAAGAAAAAACTTGAATGAAAGAAACTTGAAATTTTTTGTTGTTTTACCAGTTGCATGCAGTGCAGTAAGGCTCATAGGCGTCACATAGAGTTGTGTAGGTGGTACAACAGAGATGTCGCATAGAAAGGTGACTGCGTTACACAGAGACACATAGGTGTTGCAGCAGAAGCATCACACGAACCTTCGCAAGCATCACATAGACCTATACAAGCGTCACATAGACCTACACAAGTGTCACACTATATTCTGCAAACAAAAAATTGATAGAAAAACCCTAATAGCGAATAAAAAATGTGTTTCAGTGATAAATTTTGAACCCTAGGGCTATAAGGTTGTTTCTTGAATGCCATAAAGATGGTAAACTTTCAGACATTAACAGGATATACCCAAATGTTTAAACAAGTTAGCAATAAATCCCTAGATATAAACCCTTGAAATATCAAACCCTAATGCTCTTAAAAAACCCTAATGAGATAACCCACACAAACCAGAGAGTTAACAAAACACACAGAGCATCAGAAACAGGTTAGAATCTTGCAAAAAACCAACTGGGTTAGGCCCATAATAACAAAATAACAAAGTTTTTCCCTAAACATAGTCATGGGCATCACATAATCCTTCTGGTGCATTGAAAACTCCCTAGAAGCATCACGCCATATGGATCAAGCATCACACGAAGCAGCGCAAGTGTCACACGAACCAGCTTATGTGTCGTATTGTTCCTACAAATTCAAAAACACAAAATTTGTAGAATGTACGGACGTTCACGTCGGGTTCACTAGATGACGTCAGGTAAAAACACTACAAGAGCCTTGCAAATAGTATTTTGAAACCCTAACTACCTAATGGAGCCCTAAAAACCTAGAATCAAGCAAGCAACACAAGGAAATATGAAACCCTAGGCTAACAGTGCAAATCCTCCATTGTTCCTATGATGCTATGACTAACTAATGCACTAGAATTTTACAGGTCTGCAAATGCTATGGAGAGCTCAAGAGTTGACAATGACAAAGTCAATTTCTGCAAGTGGTCAGATGTGAAAATGAGAGGGAGAGGGTGGCTTTATAGAGGAGAGAATTTGAATGGATGACTGAGATGAAGAGTTGACTTGGAGCCAAGATCAAGGGCTGAGAATGATTAGGGTTTCTAGCCACTAGAGGGCAAAAGACAATTTTAAATTGGAAGAAATGGTGAGGTGGGAAGTGATTTTAAAATTAAATAAATTGTATGCATTTATTTAATTTTTTTAGAGGAAATGGTAATGTAGAGAGATTTTAATTAAATAAGTAGGGACTTATTTAATTAGGGTAAGGTTGATAATTTAAATAAATAGGTATTTATTTAAATTAGAAGGGGAATATGGACGTTAGATTAATGAATAGTTAAATAATAATTAAATTATTTAATTATAGAGGAAACTAGAAGGAAATTGCTTAAATAATTAAATAAATAAAATTTATTTAACTAAAAGCGTAAGAGGGAATGAATGAATTAAATAATTAAAAATTATTTAATTAATAGCAGAATATGAAATTGAGATGAATTATATGTGAAAATTTCGTTCGCAGGCCTATGACATTTTTAAGTGTCTACAACAAGAACTCCACATCCAGTACTAGGATAAAATTTTGTAATATCTAGAAAAAGCCTAAAAACAAATGTTTTGACCAAGGAAAAACATCAAAGGTATTTTGCATACAACCTAGACATTTTCATTAATCAACTGCTCGACCATCCAAATCTAGAAAATCACATCTCTTGATACAAGGATATGAAATTGTAAAATGAAACAAAAATCAAAGCAAAAGAGAAAAGGGGGTCCACATTTTGTCAAAGTAAAATGGGGTGTGTGTAGGGCACAACACCATCCATGAATAATATTAGCCATTCTCTTCCACATTTAACCATCCCCCAACAAATAAATCAACCTTCATCTACACTTCCTCCTTACATTCCATATCAACCCACTTCATATCAACCCATTATCACAAATAATCCTACACAATCTTATCAACCCAATTCTATACCTTTCATTCCTTATCGACCAATTTATACATCAAACATATCATCATCTCATGCACATCCACATATGGGTCAAGCCCTCTGTCATATGGATCAATACCATATTATTCATCAAACTTGCCACATGGAATTGTATTTGCTCAAGAGTGGCAAGAGATGAAAGACACTTTGAAGGGGTTACAGAGTGGGGCTACCAATCAAAGAAAATAATTTAAATTTGAAGACTCATGCCCCTACCCCTTTGATCATTCCATCACCATGGCCCCCTTTCCTGCACACTTTGAAATCCCAAAATTTGATAAATACAAAGGGAAGGGTGACCCTAGAGATCATGTAAAGGAATTTTTCATGGCCTGCCAAGAAGTTTCTTATAGAGACATGTATTTGTTGAGACTTTTTACTCATGATCTAAGAGGGAAATATTTGGAGTGGTTATTACATCTCACTCCAGGATCTATTACTATGTTTGCTAAATTGTCAGAGAAGTTTATTGCACACTTCTCTTATACTGTTGAACATGAGCTAACCATGTTAGATCTTTGTAATGAAAAACAATGTAATGGAGAAAGTTTTGACTCATTCTTACCACAATGGAGGGGTCTCGCAAGTCGCTTTCCTTAGCCAATCCATGAGAAATGACTTGTCAATATTTTTGTCACCAACCTTAACCGTGAAATGAAATTCTATTTACAAGTACATTGTGCCTCCACATTCAATGAAATTATTGAAGAAGGTGTTACTATTGAAAAATACCTTGTAGATAAAGGCTTGATCAAACTATACAATAAAGGAAAAGACAATAATAACTCAAATGACAAACCAAAGTTATGGGCCAAAAATAAAAATGTAGTCAATGATGGAGCCACCAATAATAAACATGTTCAATCCAACACATCATCACTAGAACCATCTATTGTATAGAATGCACAACAACCCACTAACATTTCAATTCCATCTAGACAAAATAAACCTCCTAATCAACCAAAACTCAAGTATACCTCCTTGGGGGAACCCATTGAGGTTGCCTTTCAAATACACGTCAAAGAAAACATGGTCACATTCCCATCCACAAGCCCACTTGATGGCTCAAAACCTAAATCTGATTCATATAAAGAAAATGAATACTATGAATAGCATCATGCCAATGCCACACAACTCACAAATGTATGAAGCTAAAAAAATATATCCAAGACTTAATTGATTGAGGAAAAATTACAATTAAAGGTGACTCATCCACCTTGCCTAATGATAATCTTGGAATATACCAAAATCCCCTTCTAAAGCATGACCAATCCCAACCATCCATGTCAAACCAAGGTTAAATAACATTCACTATAGTAGAATACCCCATAACTACGATACCGTCATGGGACATATAGACTTTGACTAGATGTTATTTACAACCATAAAGATCACATCCAAATCCTCTGACTGTGCTATCACCATGATGCATGGTAGAGTCACCATCTAAGGGCATTCCTCATCCTCCTCCTCATAGTCCATCCAATACAAATTCTCATATCATCTTGGCAAGACTCTAGCACAAATATCCATCCTAGAGCTCCTCAAAACATCACTCATCCATAGAGACATATTGGATTGTGCCTTATAGGAATCTCGAGTCCCTAACAACATCAACCCTAAGTAATTCCAAGCCCCTGTGGGCCATCTATCATCCACCTATCAACTCACGTTTAGTCAAACTGATATGCCTCCCATCGACCCTACACATAACCATCCCCTTCATATTGAAGTTTTCATATCCAAGTATAAAATAAAATGAGTCCTCCTAGATAGAGGATTTGGATTGAATTATGTACATTAAGATTAGTAAAATAATTGGGGTGCTATGGAGATAACCTTGAGCCACACATAATTACAATAAAGGCTTATGATAATGCAAAAAGAGAAATAGAGGGTACTATACTACAAAGAACTACATTTCATTTTGTTGATCTTGACTTACCATATAACATCCTCCTTGGTTGCCCATGGATCCATACCATGTAGGCCATTCCATCCACATATCATAAATACTTGAAATTCCCCCACAATGGCGTGGAGGTCACTAGTCATGCAGATCCCCAACCATCTGAGTATTACAAAGCCATGGAAACTTCTTATCATAAAACTCATCATTGCCCTAGCACTAACATTGCTAATCATCATAAGGTCAAGACCTCATCCTCATAAATCGATCCCAACACACTTGTTTCCACTTCATCTCATTCCCAAAATCCCAAATCCACCAAGATCATGACCATCAAAACTGGATGTGGAGAATGTGAGCTACACAGTGCCTTTCATGTAGGCCAATTACCTCCATCTCCCCAATCCTATGGTTTTTCTCAATGACAACCTCATTTATAGATACCAAAAACCAAACAATTTGGGCCCACCACCTTTGCGCCTACAAGCACCTTGGCTAAAGAGTAGATCAAAGGTTCCATAGACTCTTGGTTGTATAGAGATGAATTAGATGATGAAGAATCTACACTTGGCTACTTAAAAAATATTGCCCTATACCATTGCATATTTATGAAAACATGAAATACAAGGGTAATGGCCTTGGCCTCCATGAGCAAGGCATAATAGAGTTGATCTAGGTACAATTCTATGTCGATTTATGAACTAGGATACATGCCTCTTGGTCTAGAAACCAATGACCCACACGATACTTTTGTGAGTGTAGAGAAAACTTCCCTTGATGTTGAACACACTGTAGAAAATGTCACTATTGCCTCTTTTGAAGACTTAGACATATTTGACCTTTTCCATGAAACATTAATATGCATCATAGACCTTCCATTAGTATATCCTGAACTCATAAACATGGACCAACAAGATCCAATATCTCTCAATGAGTTTCAAAATAGCAAAGTAATAATTGAATTCCTAGGGGTTCATGATGAAATTCCATTTGCTAACCAAAAAGGATTTTGAGATCAACCTTGATGCCTCTACATACTTCAAAGAAAAAGAATAATTCCTTAGTGCAACAAAAAAAATCAAAAAATTCAAAAAATTTAAAACAAAACAAAAGGTCCCTTAGTGAAAACCTCTCTAAGGCGCTATTAGACATAGAAAAAGTAAAAAGAAAGGACATTCCTATCGGTGAAAACCTCTTCGAGTCACTGATAGAAAAGGAACTTGACCTACCTCTCCTACCTCAATAGCATGATCGATCCAATATTTTGGTAGAAGAAGCATAGGAAATAAATCTAGGAACATAAGACAATCATAAACTCATATTTCTTGCTACCTCCTTAGAACCAGACATTCAACAAAATATTTTTACCATTTTGAAGAACTCTACAGATATATTTGCATGGTTATATGTTAAAATGCTAGGATTAGATACCTCTCTTATGGTGCACCAACTTGTGGTTTGCCTCGATGCCCAACTAGTTAAGTAAAAAGTTAGAAAGATGCATCCACAAATCACCCTCTTGGTCAAAGAAGAATTATAGAAACTCCTAGAAGTGGGCTTCATTTTCCCAATTGACTATCCTAACTGGATATTCAATATTGCACTAGTTAGTAAGAAACCTATAGGCATCAAAATTTTACAGATTTTAGAGATCTCAACAAAGCTTGTGCAAAAAATGACTTTCCATTGCCTAACATCGACATCATAGTGGATTTAACAACATGACATGAAATGCTCTCTCTTATGGATAGTTTTTGAGGACACAATAAAATACAGATAGCTCCATAAGATCAACATAAAACAACTTTCATAACTCTTTGGGGCACTTTCTATTATCAATCCATGTCTTTTGGACTAAAAAATGCAAGAGCTACATATTAGAGGGCTATGATTATAATTTTCCATGATATGTTGCATGATATTATTGAAAATTATATTGATGACATCCTTCAAAAGTCCAAAACAAGGGCTGAACATCCACAAGTACTCCAATGAATTTTTTAGAGATTAAAGGAATATAAAGTTTGATTAAATCCAAAAAAGTGTGTTTTTAGGGTTATATCGGGTAAACTCCTAGGCTTCATTGTTTCACACAGAGGTATAGAGGTGAATCTAGCTAAGATTTCATCTATCATAGACATGCCACCTCGTAATCTCAAACAACTTTGTAGTGTCCAAGGAAAATTACAAGCTATTAGAAGATTCATAGCACAACTCATCAATAAATGTCAACCTTTCTCTCACCTCTTATGAAAGGATACATAATTTCATTGGGATGAATTATGTCAACAAGCTTTTGATCATATCAAAGAGTACCTTGCCTCTCCTCTTATGCTCATGCCACTGATTGTAGCAAAGCCCCTATCACTTTATATTTCAGCTACATCAGTCGCATTGGGGCATCGTTGGCACAACATGGCAGATAGAGCAAGGAATGAGCAATATACTACAATAGCTACACCTTGGTAGGCTATGAGGTAAATTACATAGTTATGGAGAGGGCATGTTTGGAAGTTGTCTTCTCTACACAAAGGTTGAGACATTACATGCTCAACCATCAAACTAAACTTATATCCAAAATTGATCCATTGAAATATCTTCTCACATGCTTCCCTTACAAGATGCATGTATAAGTGTGTCATGATATAAGTGAATTTGAATTGAGTATGTAGACCAATAGCAATCAAAAGACAAGTACTCACAAATTAGTTAGCAGAAGCATTTTTGGTTGATACACATCCACCGATTATCGATTTTCTAGATGAATCAATTATGACCCTTGGCACTATTGCTACTACATGGAAACTCTACTTTGATGGATCTTTCACTAGTCATGGATTAGGTACATACATCCTTTTTATCACACCTCAAGGAGATTTTATTCCAAAAGATTTTAGGCTTGCTTTATCTGGCACCAACAACATGGAAAAATATTAGGCCTTACTCATCGGTCTCAAAACAATAATAATGTGGAACATCAAAGAACTCCTTGTTTATGGGGATTCTTAACTTGTCATCTGTCAAGTCAATGATGAATACCAAACAAAGGATGATAAGTTAATCCCCTACAAATAGATGGTTGATAGTTTCCAATAACACCTTACATACATCTAGTTTGAATAGGTTCCTCACCTAAACAATAAAGCAACAAATGCCATGGGTACCATTTGTTCCCTACTTGACATGCGACGAGATAGCAAACAATATGAATTCTTGGTCCCCACATATGACACCCCTAAAGATGAGATGATGTGATATTGTTGGTCCTAATAACCCTTGGTATCATGACATTTATACATACCTCCATGATCACACCCTTCTACCTAATCTCGTATCTAATCAATGTCAAACTTTCCTCCAAAAGACATCTCATTTTACCCTCCTAGGTGACACTTTATACAAAAGAAGCTTTGATGGTACTTTACTGTGGTGTTTAAACTTGGAAGAGGCCAACTTTATGCTTAAGGAAGTTTATGATGGTATTTGTAGTGCCCATACCAGTGGCATGGTACTAGCAAAGAAGATTTTTAGAATAGGTTATTACTGATCTATAATGGAACATGATGCCTATCAATATGTGAAGAAATAACTTGCATGTTAGCAATACATAGACTTAATTCACATTCCATCGCAATAATTGTAGCCCATTATTACTCCTTGGCCCTTTTTCATGTGGGGCCTTGATCTCATTGGAAAAAATCATCTCCCATCCTCAAGTGGCCACAAGTTCATTATTACTACCACTGAGTATTTCATCAAGTGGGTAGAAACTATTCCACTTACCTATATCATAGGTACCCAAATATCTAAGTTCATCCTCCACCATATCATTTGTCATTATGGCATTTCTTCCACTATTATCACCAACAATGGTAAGTATTTTAAAAATCAAGAGGTCGCACCCTATGTGAACAATTCCATATCAGACATCGTTGGTCCACCCCATATTACCCCAATGTAACAATCAGGCTAAGGCATTTAATAAAACCATCATTAAAATCCTAAAAAAATTGTCAATGATACTAGTCATGATTAACACCTCTAGCTCCATCTCACCTTTTGGGCATACCATACTAGCATCTGCACTCCTATAGGTGCTACACCATATTTCCTTGTCTTCAATGCTGAAGTAATTTTTCCAATTGAGATCTCAAACTCCCATCATTGTGCATCTCTTTGTGACCTCATTGATGATGAGGTGTATCAAGTTACATGTTTGCATGAGCTTGAGTTAATGGATGAGAAATACCTCAACACCTTAAATCATCTTCGAGCTTATCAAAATCATCTCAGTAGAAGCTATAAAAAGATCAAAGCTTGAGAGTTTGAGATCAATGAACTTGTGCTTAAAGAAAATTAAAAAACACCACTTTGGATAGGAACAAGAAAGGAAAGTTTGAGCCTAATTGTTTGGGTCCCTACATCATTATTCCTAAATATGGATTAGGTGCTTATCAACTAGCTACTCTAGATGGTCATACATTGGATGAGCCCTTGAATATAGTACACCTCAAGAACTTCCACACTTAATCTTCAGTAGCATGCCAAATGGCACAAAAATACAAACACACACACACACATAATCAAAAAATTAAAAAAATTGAAAACAAAATAAAAAAGTCCCCTAGTAAAAACCTCTTCGAGGTACTATCATACACATAAAAGTAAATATAAATAATCCATCTATGGTGAAAACTACTCTTTGTGGCACCTTGGATAAGTACCATGGTGAAAACCTGCTTGCATGTGCCATGTGTATAGCCAAATCTTGTCATCCTCCAGGTCCTTGTTTATCATTCCATCTCAATTTCATTTCCTAGTCTACCATTTCACCCATATCCTTACCTATGACCGTGTTTCATACTAGGGGTTGTCAATTAGGTTATGCTTTCTTCTAGGATTTTGGTATTTACCTGATAACCATCCAATATCTTGGATGAATCCCTTATCATACTTTAAAGCTTTAAATACTTGCAAATAACTCAACACATTATAATTACACTTGCAATTCAACATTTGAAATAATTGACCTATGTACATCTTGAATCAAGATCCCACTTTACCTTTATAGACTTGAAATAGTAAACCAATTACCATAGATCTATTCATATCCTATCCTTTTCCTTCATGGGATATATTGTTCCCCACATTAGGCATCATCCTTTTCATCCATTTTCAACATTTTGACAAGAGGTAAACTTTTGTATTTTGACTGATTGTTAATTCTGGATTTTTCCTTATCTTTTGTCCCATTTCTTACCTTATCAGGGTCACTATGATCATTATATCATGGTGTGTCTTGAGTGGTATACATTGGGGAAAACATCTATTATTTTTTGAGTCGTATTTGTTGGTTGTTTCATCATGGTTTTTGCCAAGGCTGTCAAATATTGTGTGTTGAGTTTGTTGATTGTCCCGTCATGGTTCTTGCCAAGGTCATCAAATGCCTTGTCCTATGCTAGGGAATCCTTGATTGTCATGTTTGTTTGTCAGTCCTATGCATGAGATACATCATCACCTTGTCCTTTATACCTTGGTGCATAACATCTCATGCTATATTAAAATATATACTCACCACATATCGACATAATACCTGCATTGATGATCACTCACTCATTATCCCAAAAAACATTAGCCATTATCATTTATCCTTTATCACTTAGTGATATCCTATCCTTCTATCCTCTTATCCAATCAAATAATCTTTTCATCATCCATCCATTCATCTATCATTCTCTAGTTGCACATTATCAACATTCATCATTCATCTTTAATTTTAACATCTCTCTTTTTCATTCCCCCTTTAATCACTTATGTATATTAAATTTTAATCTATTTTCTCCATTCAATATTCTATCTTAATTTTTCTATTCCATTCATCATTAAGTATTTTTTTTTACCAACACACTCATGTTCTTCAAACCTATCTACCTTCTCGAGGGGGCATCCCTAGTTAATTCCTTGCTCCTCTAAGTGATTGGGCTATCTTCTTTCTAAATTCTCATATTTTATTCTTCTTTGAAAACTTCAACGCTATCTCAAATAGGGGCAAAATGTAGACACCTAAATTTGACTATGTCCTAATGCCACTTAATTTATTCCACATTCCCATGTCTTACCACATCTAATTATCAAACTGATCATCTTCTTAGCATTAATTAAATAATTTATGATTAATTAATTAATCAATTCATTCTTCATCATTATCCAAACATTAATTAAATAAATTAAATATTTAGTTAATTAGCTAATTATCCATTTGTATATCCTTCATGGTTTCTTTCCATTTCTAACTCATGTGCATCTAATAATTATATAATTCCATTAATTATCTTCTCACATCCTATCTTATCCCTCTCGATTTCTTTCAATTTCTAACTCATGTGCAACTAGTTAAATGGAAACAAATCAAAGATCTTATCCCTATCCTACCTTTTTCACAAAATAAATCCATACAAAATCTATAAATTGAATCTCTCACAAGCCATAATCATCAAAATTTTTGAATGAAAATTTATGTTGCTGAGTTGAGCACCTCACATCCATACATTCTCAACCAAATCAATCTTGGAGCACAATTGTCATTAGTGCAACAAGGAAGAGTTGGGTGAGATCTATGTCATTTCATTCATTTTTGTTTACTTTTCCTTACACTTTATCTGAGGTTTGTAATTAAATTTGAAAGTAGGATTTAGATATTTTGATTTGAGTCTTCCATTTTTGTCACACCCCAAATTTTGACTATGTTTTACTTTTTACTTGTATGTAATTAGTATGCATGGATTAATGGTTTGACGTTATGTGGAAATGTTAGGATAAATCAAAAATATCATGAGTTTATGTTTACATGTTTAGAATTTAGATATGTGATTATATGATATCATGAATCTTATTTATTCATAAGTATACGAATTGACTAATGATACACTAGTCCTAGTTTGGTGATTTAAGTTGTAACCAGGAAAACAAGTTTTTCTACCCTCCAAGAAAGAGAAGGAGAGCATCATTGGAGAGAAGTGAATAAACATATGGATAAGATTATGTTTTTTCCATCTAAGTCTTGTTCTTGCATAGTTTAGTGAGCCCTCGATGAGTTTGGTAAGTTATGTTCAACCCATTTGGTCTAAGTTTGGTTTCGACTCGACAATTGTCAATTTATCATCAAGATCCATTAAGCATAGGTTTTTGTCATAAAATCAAATTAGGATAACATGACCATCGATAAGGAATGATCGATAGTCATTAGCTCTTGTGTGATATGAATATAGTTATATTCAAAAGAAAATATTTATTAAAGGGTTAAACAATTTCATTATTGGTAATTTCCGATTGAAATTCCATTATGATAACCCATCTATTTTGGTGTTCCCGCAAGATAGAGAGTGGGAGAATAACTCGAATCCATTCTCATATCTTGTCGAGTGCTTGAAAACAACGTAAGTATACTTAGTATGCATTTACATTAGGTTGTTATATATATATAATGAAAATTTTATTTAAACCTATAGTTTTGTTGACAATGAGTTTCTTAAAGAGGGTGGTATAATTGTAAATTTAATTGCAACCACTTCTTGTTAAGTTTTAGAGATTTGACCCCTTTATCTCCATGATGGTTTAGAGAGTATGGGGTCCAAGTTCTTAATTAGAGTGGGGAGTGGTTATTATTACTAGTCACTCCACCACCAAACTATTTGTCCTGTGAAGAGAAATTATAGGCTCTATTTTGTCAAGGAATCTCTGCGGAACAGGAGAAGTTAAGCCTTGTAACGACTATATCATCATGGTAAATTGATATCATAGAGAGAGAAGTGATAACACAAAGGGTTAACATGCTTTTGATATTTTAGATAGAGGATATAATACATGGAAAAAAATCAGGTAGAAGAGTGAGCTCTGCTAACACAAAGAGCTTTTCTCTTATTAGAGAGTCCACAGGATCAAGGAATGTTGTGTTTCTAGAAAGCTTGGCAGAGGAAATAAACTCAAAGAGCATGACAATCAGTGAGTTTATAGAGCTTAATGCATTGACAGTTGAAGAAGAAACACAGTAGAGGTAGGAGATTTTCTTTAAAAATATTTGTTTCTTTCTTATTGAGATAAATGTAACTTGTAAAAACTTGCATGGTTATAGTTTCATAGATTTTTAGAGATATATAATCAGTAAGATTAGAATCTCTGTAGCTGTGTAAATTTAGATAGTCTTGAATAAGAGTATTATTCTTTGATTGTGATTTGAAACCACACTCAGAGTGTAGGAGATTTTAGAGCCTAAATCATGATAGAGATATCATTGCTATAGCTATCAAATAGTATAGTGTAAACAATATAATATCGTGTAGAACATTTTCTCATTATCGTTCGATATCCTCATAACACTGATACTTTGTTAAACATAGAAACATTATCATGCCAACGTAGTATCATTAGACTTAAGAGAATATATACATTTAAACTTTTTGATAGACTTAAGTCTAGGTCTGTTAGACAGTAGACTGTATGTCAGATGATCTTATATCATATGCCGATTGATATAAAATGATATGAAGAGTTTTTGAGCACTTAGTATTGAATTTTGTTTCTTTTACTATCTTAGTGGTATAACAAGACCATATGTATATATAAGAGCTGAGTCTAAACTTGTTGAAGACTCTAGTTTTAACCTAGAAGTAAGCTTGTAGAAGTTTAGATAGAGATAAGTTTTCTTTTCCAAGCTTTATATGTATAAGTGACATTGTGTACTATCATAGACTTAGTGATAGGTTTCACTTATTCTAAAGTATATAGAAATGATATAAATATCATTTGAAACACCTAAAGATACTATATATATTAAGATATATGCATTCTTCGGTTATGACAAGTATATTCGTTATATACAAGGATGATGTGTAGGAGTTCATATCCTTTCTATATCTAAAGTCAGTGGATGAAAGGAGACCGTTATATCAAAAACATTATTTTATTATTTCTTTTAACTCAAACCTATTCAGTTTGAAAGATTGAATTTAATCAAGAGTTATTATGTTGATGATAATATTCATCGAGATTTTATATGAATGAGGATAAAACCTCGTATTTTATGTTTTTACGTAATATGAGAAATGTGTATTCGATCAATGCCCAAGTAGTGAAGAGTAGACTAGGGGTTATTACATTCATGTTATTTTATTACAACTTATTAGCTTTGGAAAACAAGGGTGTTTGATTTTTTCATTGTATTGGGGTCATAGAAGACATAACCCTAGAATCAATCCAGAAGGGTTAGAAATCTTAGAACTCTTAAGTTGGTTAAGACTTTGTTTTAGTCTATTGTACGTTATGGTCGATAGTAAATGGTTGACAAAACCACAGTTTAAAATAGTATAAATTAGAAAGAGTCTAAGTAGTACTTTGATAAATTTAAGTGATTTCTTGATAGAGTCAAAATTTGACATATAGCACAAGAAATGCTTAATCTTTGAGTCATTGAGTAGAATGACAGGAAGTCATAGACCTCGATTTTTGCAAGAATGTAACTAGGGACTCTCTAAAGGGTTAAAATTACTTGAAACTATATATAGCATGAATATCCTAGATTAAGGATTAAATTCTAAGTTAGATTGACTAGGAATTAAGTTTAGTTAAGACATTTCATGTCTAGAGTTATTAGTTAAGCAATTCAAACTATAGGATGAGATAGTTTCCAAGTCAATTTAGAAGTGTGTGAACACACGACTACATTTATTGCAAACGTCTATTATATAGAAACTTTGGCCAAAGTGATGCATTTGTCTCTGCATGCATTAGTCAGTTCATAGTGTCTAGATGGCGTGACCTATCAAAATGATCATACTTAGCTAGAAGATTGTCTAGAGTTGTATGGTCGATTGAGTTACGTAGGACACAACACTAGGACTCAGATGGCAACATGTTGGTTCCTTATTTCTATACTCTTCATGAAGGGTAGGGCCACTTCCAAGAAGGAAGGTGTGCGGGGGACTACCGGTCTATGGTTGGAGATAAAGCACTCAGATGATGCTCTCCCTCTGTAGTAAAAGACTCGCTAAAACTTGTGAGAAAAATATCAAGATTCTAGATGCAGTGTACTTCATGATTGACTTATGATTGTCAAACTTATTTAAACTTGTTCATATTGTTAAGTGCAAAATATTTGTAAATATAAAGTGAAATGTTTTCATTATGATTTATCTTTGAATATATTATGATTATCAAGGTTGAAAAATATTCATAAAATATATGCATTTTAATATGATTGTGTAAATGTTAAAAAAACTCATGTTTATCATGTTCATTTACTTTCTTAGTAAATTGTTTGTGTAATTTCGAGTAATATGAGATGGCATGTTACAATTTTCATTTCAAATTTACTTGTGTATAGAATAATTAACATCTTATTTATTCTACAAATACTTTGCAAGCATTACAAATACTAAACAAATGCAAAGGCAAGAAGAGCTAAGTAACCTACATAGAGCACTCATACACTTTTTAAGAGTTTTCACAACACAAGAATCTAGAGTCAACTCCAATTCAGATCAAGGATTCATAGGGCTACACAAGGCACATCTCACAACTCACAATTGAGTGAGATGGGGAGTTTAAACATAACACATTTACCCAAGCTAGTCATCTCCAAATTAATCACCATTGGGGAACTTATGCTTACACACTCAATTAAAACATTAGGAGTAGGTACACGATACACAAAAAGTCAAAGCACAACATATAAACAATCAACGTGATATAATTCTTAAGATAATATAAAATAACTAGATTTAACTAAAAATTCATCTACAAATAGCATGATCCAAATATCAAATATGCGTAAAATATAATCCACAATGTTGAACCAGATAATATAATCACTATCACATATAACATGAAAATAATGAAGCTAAAACACTATTAGATTTAAAACATATAATCACAACATATGCATCCAAAATACATAGTTGAATAACTCAGTAATACAAAACATGATTGGTAAATATAATATCACTATCAAAAATAAAAAATAAATAAGACAAAAGGCACATATGCTGGCAGGCCTTACAACCCCCTCCCTTAAAACTAGGCTTACTCTTGAAATCTTACAAAAGGTGTGGATAGAGAACTCTTAGATATGTAGCATCCTCCCAAGTAGTTGTTGTCTCATCATGATAGTCCCACTAGACCCTTACCTAATCTAGGTCTCAACCTTGAAATCTCAATTTCTAATGTTGCAATATACAAATAAGATCTAAAGAAATCTATCCACCCTCCTCAACTACCAAAGCACCCTAATCAAGAGTATACACTATGTTGGGATCCAATCTAAAAAATGTGAAATCCTAACTCTTTTCCCACTTTGTTATTTAGCCCTACTATACCCATCATATATAATTGATTTGAGATATCTTATATAGGTTGCCCCTTAGTCATTTTTTTCCTAAGTGTTGCTCCATGTCATCCTTCATGTTCCTGTTGTATGTTGAAAGTTGTAAAAAATCAAATAAGTTCTAGGTCATGGGAGTTTTTGGTTACTTTCTAAGGTTTTGGTAGAGTTACAAACTTTCTAGGTCCTATTGGACATCCTCCTTTCCTTCTACATCCTATCCTAACGTCATTCTCTATGCAAAAGTTCCATTATACTTCATTTATTCCTTTGATCTCTTCCACTTTCTTCATTTTTTCCTTTTATGGGTTTTTGACGTGCAACTAGATGTGATCCCTTCGCCTCCTATCCATTTTCCATCTCCTTTTCCATGTGAAAATCCTATAAAATTCCATTCATCTCTAATTTGAAGGATCTCACTAGGGTAGAGGACTCCACCTTTCAAGCACCCACATCATATTCCCGTTTCCTTCCAATTTTCTACATTTAGTCCTTCATTGAAATCTTGCATTTCTCCATTTTCACCTACCTTAACATTAAGTGGAAGTTTTATTTGCAGTTGATTCACTTGTGACCTAGTGACAATTTTAGGGGTCAAGCATACTCTGGATATAATTGTAGCATTTCAATCAATCCATTCATTACTTTCAATCCTAGCAAGAACACCTCTAGGAACACCCTCCTAAGCCCAACTGTGCTCAAAGTGAAGGAGATATTATCCACTCTCATCGATTGGCCTTTAACCATCCAGAATATATTGATGAGACCTTGCCTTACCCTTTTCAAGACAAATCCCTAGCCTTGAATGTAAGACAATACTCTAGGATTGTGTAGTTACAGGTTCAGGACCCAATAGAATGGCATCATTGTTGAGGATGTTTTGATATACATCTCATCTTATAAACCCTAAAAATTTGTTTCTTCCAAGTGAAGAGTGGCGACTCTATTTCAATTAACTCAAAAATTAGTTAACAATTCAAATGATTTATAGATGGAAAGAAGAAGGCAATACAAAAATCAATCAAGTCAAGAAGATACTTCAACTCATGTAAAGAGTCAACAAGCTTGATGGAAAACTAAAAATACTAGTGAGTCTCCTAAACAAAATTCTTAAGATCAAGTAGGAACATCTAGTAGGAATGATGCATTTGTTGATTTTAGAATTCATTACCAATACACTTTTGAAGATTTATCTAATAATCTAGTCAGGACACATAGAATAAAAAATAAGAATGATTATGAGGTCCAAGGAAATGATGTGCTTTTTGGTAGAAAAATAGAGATAGATCCCAAGATGTAAGCATGCAAACCTTTTGCATGCAAAATCAAAATGTGGAAACACATCTTGTTGGCCAACATCCTTCTTCACCTAGTATGTCACATAAGGATGAGACTGAACATGGTACAATGTTTCATGATTTTAGTGAGACAACATATTTAGATGTTAATCAAAGAGAAAGGATTATTAATCAGGAGTTAGATCTGCTAGATCACATAATTCATAGCCAACAAGAGCTCCAAAAAGAAATTGAGTTACAACAAGCTCAAGTTTCTCAAGAAACCCAACAAAAAAACATAAACCAAAATCAAGTGTATTATATCCCTAACTAGCCTCCACCACATCACTAGTTCAATCAACAAAATGTCAACATGCCTAATATTAGGCCTACATTTCGAAGACAAGATCAAAGGTTCCCCCATGTTAGGAAACTTTTGGGAGAAGAAATGTATAAACAATTAGACTTCTTTGGTATCCTTGACTATCGTAATGTAGTTCCAAATGATTCAATAAGAGGAAAGATGCCTAGGTTTCAGGGTAACAATGCAGTAACAACAGAAGAGCACTTTAGGCATTTCATTACTGTCACTG
Organism: Cunninghamia lanceolata; assembly: GCA_027924645.1. Lineage (NCBI taxonomy): Eukaryota > Viridiplantae > Streptophyta > Pinopsida > Cupressales > Cupressaceae > Cunninghamia > Cunninghamia lanceolata. The sequence continues at coordinate 126,912 of BSBN01000286.1, read as the reverse complement.
ATGAGTATGAGATAGATCATGAGGATATGATGATGAAGCTCTTTGTGCATTCATTAGAGAAAGTGTAGAATAATGATACAAAAGTCTCCCGAATAGAAGTATTGATTCCTAGGAGAAGTTCATAAGAGTTTTCATATCACAATATGGGGATTATATAGATCCTAAATTTGTTATACTGAACTTACAACTATTAAAAAGGGGATTAATGAAATAGTGGTGGATTTCAACAACAGATTCATCATGACTATGAGGAATGTACTACCAAACCTAAGACCAAATGAATCAATGTGCCTATTCCTTTACTATTGTGCCTTTGATTCCAAGATTGGATATTGTCTTTAGGACAAAAATCTAGAAGTTCTAAGAAAGCTTATGCTACGGCTATAAACATTGAAAGCAATATGAGAGCATCATAAAAACATATCAATAGATTAGATGTGAAAATCTCGCAACCAAACAAAACAATGCCAAACAAGCCTCTTACTACTAAAGAAAAATTGGATAGATTGATGGGTGCAATGAAAGACTTATCTTAAAAGGTACAAAGAAATGAGAAAGGGTTACCACCTCATAATACAAAAACACACTTCAATGAAGGATGGAGGTTGCACAATAGACCTTATAATACTGATTGGTCTAAGAGACCACATCATAATGATAGACAGATGGTCCCTAAGTAGGGGAATTTCAGGCAGCAAGAAAAAGAGACTCCAGATCCACTAAGAAGTGACCATATGAATGGTGCAGTAACGAACGAAGGGTCCAGAAATAGGACTATCCTACTATGTAGCCTTGGAGTAAACACAACAAAAAACATAAAGAATGGAACAATAAATGGGAATTTATGGATTCAATATCATAGTCAATTACAATCTTCATATATTGGTAGTATGTAGACTACAATGGGCTCGTGCAGGCCTATCCTCCGGCTTGTTACTATTTACATGAAAGGTATAGCTTTGAAGTACTACTCCACAATCCACTATCCTAGCTTCTTAGATCATCTAAACTTAATTGATGTCTCTTACTACATATAGAGAATGATTATACAGTAATTCTAGTTTCAAATAATGATCTGCATTGGCCTTAGAAGATTTTAAAGTTCAATGGTTAATGAAACATGTAGGTTGGCCTAATTCTAATGGTGAAGCTTCTAATGTTGATGAATCATGTTGCAGTTCAAGTGGAAGGTGCCTCTGGTCCTATAATTCCTTGTGATATGTTCCATTAGGTGTTTCACGTCACAGGAAGGTATTACAACTCCATGTGTTATGCTGAATGTTGAATGTTCTGAATAATGAATCCTGATGAAGCTTCTGATAGTGATAACTTTCAGTAGATGATTGCAAATCTCCTAAATTCTAGATATGATGTAGATGAGCAATTGTAGAGTCTTACTCCTGTGTCGTAAACTAGGAAGTGATCATGTGGTAGAATGTGGTGCAATCCTCTGAGACTAAACTAATTGAAATGCAAGAAACAAAAGAAACAAAATGTTTTTGGTTGATGCAAGATTGCCTTCCAACTTGGGATGCTCCTGCATCAGACACTCAAGGTTGTTTGAAAATTGAGTCCCTCACTTTCTTGGGGCTAGAGGAAAACCAATGTGATCTACCTCAGCTTGAGAAATCCATGATGAATCTTCCTTCAGTCTTCCTTTACTTAACCAAGTACTGCTTGTACTACTTGCCTCTGGTGCTGCACCCAACTCTGCTATCTAGAATCTATTTTATCTTCTCTTGTTATTGATGCGGAATACGATCCTTCAAACCAAATTTAGTTGTGCTATCACTTGATTCTCCCTCATGATACTGATATAGATCTGTAATAATGAATATTAGTGATATACCCAATGCTTCCAATAATTCCACTTCATATGTATATCTTGAGTCAAACTTCTTGAGAATCCTACATGGTCCAAACTTCCTCATCTTCAACTTATTGTATGACCATACTGGGAATCTTTCCTTTCTGAGATATACCATGACTTCATCTCCAATAGAAAATTCCTTATGTCTCCTCTTTTCATCTACTTGTCCCTTATACTTGTTGTTCATCTCTTCCAAATGCTTCTGGACCCAAGTGTGTACTATTTCCATGTATCCTACAAATTATTCTACCTCTGCACGCCTTTTGTTATCCATATTGATGTCTCTTAGCTCTGTAACTCATCTAGGTTGTACTCCAGTCACAACTTCAAATGGTGTCTTCCATGTACTTCTATTCACTGAATTATTGTATGCAAATTTTGCTTGTGGTAGAATTATATCCCAATTTCCTACTTTATCTCCTATCAAACATCTCAACAAATTGCTCAAACTCCTATTTACCACTTCTGTTTGTCCATCTGTCCATGGGTGAAATGTTGAACTAAACTTTAGATCTATCTTCATCTTCTTCCACAATGTCCTCCAAAAATATCCTATGAACTTTGTATACCTGTCTGAAACTATACTCTTTGATATGCAATCTCACAATCTCCCTGAAAAATAGGTCAGCAACATTCACAGCACCATGTGTCTTCTTACAAGGAATGAAATGTGCCATATGTGAAAATCTATCCACTACTACAAATATGGAATCATGTCCCCTTTGTGTTCTTGGTAATCCTAATATGAAATCCATGCTTGTATCCTCACAAGGTCTCTCTGGTACTGTCAAAGGTTTATACAATCTAGTTTTACAACTACTCTCCTTTGCAACTTGACAATTTCTAAAACCTTAAACAAACTTCCTTACATCCTTATATCTGAGGCCAAAAATAATGTTCATTCACCAAAGCTACCATCTTATCAACACTAAAATGTCCTACTAATCCACCACTATGCTTCTCCTTGATCAAATTTTGTCATCAAGAACTCCTAGGAATACACAACTGATTCCCCTTGAACAACACATCATCTTGAATGAAGTAATCCAAACACTTTCTTCTATCTGTCACAACTAGATCTTTGCATGCTTTCCATGCTTTTGCAAAATCAATATCATCCTCATACATGTGCTTGAGTTCTTTCACACGTAGTACTTCTACCCTCATTTCTATCAATAAGTTCCTCTTTCTACTCAATGCATCTACAACTTTGTTTGAATTTCCACTCTAGTGTTTCAAACAAATGTATAACTCTACATGAACTCTACCCATCTCATGTGTCTCTGATTCAACTTACCCTATATGTTCAAATACTACAAAGCTTAATGGTCAGTGTACAACACAAATTATTCTTTTGACAATAAGTAATGTCTCCACTTCTTCAAGGCTTGAATTATAGCATAGAACTCATGATAATAAAATGAATATCTTCACCTTGCATCATTCAACTTCTCATTGAAATATGCTACTGGTCTCCCTTCTTGACTTAACACTGCTCCTATTGCATTTCCCCTCGCATCACAATCAACTTGAAATACTTTGTCAAAATCTAATAATGCTAACACTGGTTACTTTGTCACCTTTTGCTTCAACAAATCAAAACTCCCATGTGCTCTAGATGTCCACTTAAAATCCTTCTGGTCTCCTCTCATTGTCTCTGTCATTGGTGTGCATATGGTACTAACATTTCTAATGAACTTCTGGTAGAAACTTTCCAATCCATGAAAAGATCTCACCTCTCCAATATTCACAAGTGTTGGCCATTCATCAATTGCTCTTAGCTTTTTTGGGTCCATCTTCAATCCTTCTGCAGAAATCACAAATCTTAAATATACCAGTTATGTCTTCATGAAACTACATTTCTTGATGTTTATCAATAATTTCTCTTCTCCCAACCTCTGAAATACTTGTATAATATGCCACAAATGTTCTTCCATGGTTCTATTGAAAATCAGAATATCATCCAAGTAGACAATAACAAACTTACCCAAGAATTTCTTCAAAACCTCATTCATCAATCTCATGAATGTACTTGGTGCATTAGTTAATCCAAAAGGCATGTCTAACCACTCATACAATCCTTCATTTATCTTGAATTTAGTCTTCCACTCATCTCCTTCTATGATTCTAATCTGATGGCATCCACTCTTGATGTCTATCTTTGTGAAATATTTTACTCCACTCAAACAATCCATGATATCATCCATCCTTGGCAATGGAAATCTATACTTGACTATGATATTATTGATTTCTCTTGAATCCATAGACATCCTCCATCCTCCATCCTTCTTTGGTGCTAATACTGTTGGTACCACACATGGGCTTAAACTTTCTCTGATCAATCCTTTCCTCAATAGCTCCTGTATCTGTCTATTTAGCTCCACATTTTCTGCTGGTGTCATCCTATGCGCCACTTTGTTTGGAAAACTAGCTCTAGGTATGAGATCCATATGATGATTGATACTCTAGATTGGTGGCAATCCTTTTGGCACATTCTCTGATACAATATCTTGGTATTCTATCAACAATTCTGCCACTTACCTTTGTGGTAGTTCTTCTTTTACAGTAGCATTTTCGTACTTTGGGTGCCACTTTTCTTTGGAATTGTGTGAGTAGGAAAAATCAGGTTAGGATAATCAAACAATGTAAATCAAACCTAATCCTACCACCTTCAAAGAATCCATCTAAATGATATAAGAATGCAAACAAGTGAAAGCAAATCACTTAGAGTATTGGTTCCTTGGTTGGATTTGTAGATTGCTTCTCAATTGTGAACAATCATAGATACTAAAGCTGCCTTGATGATGGATAAAATGCTCAAAATGCTCAATAGATGCTAATGGAAGTGTTATGCTTGAGATGATACTTTGGATGCTATATGGTGAGATGATGATAATGAGAATGAGTGGGTGTATATATAGCACTCAATAAAAGTTGATCAACGGTGGAAAAGAAAAGATATTTTGAATGGTTGAGATAAATTCATGATCATAGGTGAATGTGCACAAGACAAGTGTCCTTGAAGCTTACATTTATTAAATGATTTAGTTGGACTTTGTTAGATAAAGATAAGATAGATTCTCTTAAAATAGAATGCTTTTCTATTTTAAAAGATATGATGACAAGGATAATTGCTTTTTAGAACCAATTAAGTCATTCTTTTCCCTTGGTTTAAGATAGGACCTATCTTGTACACATAGAAGAAAGCAAAATGATAAGATGATGATAGAGAAAAATGCTATTTTTAGAAGATTAGAAGAAAACTCATAAATTAAATAAATGAATTTATTTAATTTATGCTCATGATAAGAAAATAAATAAATAAAATATAGATTTTATTTATTTATAGAAGAACTAAATTAAATAAATATGTAAATTCATTTCATTTAAAGAGGATGGAAAGATAATTAAATAATTAAAAATTATTTAATTATAGATAGAGGAAATAGAAGAAAAATAGATAATAAAATAGATGAACAATTAATTAATTAAATAAATATAAATTAATTTAATTAATAGAAAAAATAGATGATTTACGAGAGAATATAAAAATTATTCAAATGTGTTAGACAAATGCAAATGATGAATAATGCAATATTTTAAATAATGATAACTAGGTCAATTTTGGGTGTCTACAGGAATAAATGAAAAACACATGTTCTCATGTCTCAATCCATCTAAAAATTTCCTTCCATCCACTGAACAGATTCTAGCATTGCTGCATACTTCACTCTTGCTCTCTTCTTCCAAAGGTATCAAGATATGTCTTTTCCCATTTGATGTCATAGTGTAGGTATTCTTCCTCCCATCATGAATTGCCTTTCTATCATACTATCATGGTCTTTCCAACAAAATATGACATACATCCATCGGCATAATATCACACAATACCTCATCATTATAAAATCCTATATGAATTTTCACCAAACATTGTTCACTTACTAGTATCTTGTGCTCATCTTGAATCCATGCTATCCTGTAGGGATTTGGATGTTCCAATCTCTTCAAATTTAGCTTCTTCACCATCTCTTCTAAAACCAAATTGTCAGTACTTCCACTATCAATGATAACTTTACAACATTACCTCCTAATTGCATCTTGTCCAAAACAAACTTTTCCTTTGTGGTGGCTCCTCAGTTGTTTCTACTTACAACAAAGCTCTCCTCATAACCAATGATTCATCCTTTTCTAGTTTCCCTACTGAACTTGGTGATCCAACCAGTTCTTCCTCTACATATGCTGCTCTTGCACTATTCTCTATCCTTTTGTTAGTACTCCCTTGATGACATTCAAATGCTTGATGTCCTTTGTGTTGCAAGTACGAGCAGTAAGTGTTGTCATTGATGTCAACACCTAAGGTCAGCATCTAAGGAAATTATTTGAATGAGTTTGAGCAAGTGTCTAAGAAGAATAGTATAGTACATTTTGCTCTGCATATCCTGTAGATTGAATATCTTTGTCTACGGTTTGGAAGTTATGTTAAGGGATGTCTGTAGTTGCTATGTTTCAAGTTTAAACCTCTGGTGTGAAGATTTGAGCGAGTTTTGTTCACCAAAGTAAAAACTATTTTTTTTTTCTGTGTATTTAATGGTGACAGGGAGAATGTATTCTGCTCTGCATTTAAGTTTTTTAGTCTGCGGTTCTGATATTAAGTTTGGAATGATGTTATGTGCCTTCAGTTGAAATGGTTCATGATTTGGTGCTCTGCAAGCGATCTTTCCTTTATGACAGTGGCCAACAATAATGTTTAAGTGCTCCGATTTGAAGAATCTTTTGGATAGAATTTTTGGGGGTCGTGCGGAAGTTCTTGGTGATTGTAACGTGCTTGTGGATGTCTCTAGATTGTGTTCCTACATTTTGATTAGTTCACAAAGTGTAATCAAAATTGTGCATGAAGCGTGTTCCTAAAGGTCTTAGTGTTAACACCACTTTTGGCTGACTTGGTTGTTTTCACTACTTATGATTATGCTTTGGAGTTTGTGATAGCGTGTTATAGCATGGAAGATTGCATTTGAGTCCTAGCTAAGGCATGGTGTGGTCCACATTCATTCTTTTCCTTCACAAATTTGTTTAGGTCCAGACCTATTCTAATGTATGTATGTATGTCGACATTGGAGATTGTTCCAATAGTTGATGATTGTAATGCCGACCTTGATGTACATTCCAAGGTTGATGAATTGTATAAATACATGTAATGAAGTCATGAATAATTGATGAGGATGCAAAGATAAGTGCAAAGCAAAAAAGTAGAGCAAAGCAGAGGAGATTTATTGTGCTTCAATGGAACTGAACCTTGGCATAGTGTAGATGCTACTATCTCAGTTCACCAACTTCTAGCAGTGAGACCCTTCTCTTGGTAGTGAGCCACTTCTTTTGTAGTGATCCCTAAGGCAGTAAGCCTTTGGCAGCGAGCCTTGTTGTAAATTTTGATATATCATTTATATTGTGAGTTAATCCTCACCATGGTTTTTCCCTCATTGGGTTTTCCATGTAAAAAAATTGGTGTCTCATGTGTAAATGTGTTTAAGTATCTGATTTCATGGTTGAATTATAATAACAGAGATTAAGTGGTTGATTTGTTGATGTTTGAAAGAAGTTAATTTTTGGTTACAACAATTGGTATCAGAGCTGGTTCCTCGAAACAAAGCCTAACAACTTGAGGTAGATCCGAGATGGTGCATGAAAAGGAGTCTTCATAGTTTGATGGAATGGATTATGCTCTCTAGAAGGTACGAATGAAAAGTCATCTCATTTCTCTTAGTTATAGTGTCTGGAAGATGGCAGATACAAAGTATATTATTCCTCAAAATGGTCCATCATCTGAAGATGAAGTCAAACAATATGAGTTAAACGAAAAAGCTAGAGATGCTTTGTTAAATGCCTTATCTAATACTGAGTTAGTGAAAGTTATGGATCTAGAAACTACTCATGAGATCTGGGATAAGTTGAAAAATTTGTATGAAGGAGACGATTCTGTAAACAGTACAAAATTACAAAACCTGAAGGCGAAGTATGAAGCCCTGAAGATGAGTGATGATGAGAACATAACAATCTACATGCAAAAGGTTGATGAAATTGTCAATGGAATCAAAGGTCTTGGAGGAAATGTTGATGAAGATGAGGTTGTGCTGAAGATTCTTAGATCATTGCCTAAATCCTATAGTCACAAGGTGTCTACAATTAAAGAACTTATAAGTGTGAACAAGATTACAAAAGATCAGTTGCTTGGAAAGTTCACTACTTTTGAGATGAGAAAGTAGACCTAGGATCATAAAGAAATGCTATTATGTTAGAGATCTTGATGATGATGGTGTAATAGACGATGAGTCTGATGATACTAGTGCAAATGAATGCTTGTTTATTGCTATCAAGGAAGAACCTGTATCTACTAATCCTGCTAGCTGTGTGAAGGAAGAAAACCAGTGGAAGAGAGTGCTTTGTCTATTTGCCAGGTTGAGAAAGATAAGGATGAATGGATTATTAACAGTGGGTGTTCACATCACATGACCAGTGATAAAAGTAAGTTTGTAAGTTTGGAAAAGTATGATGGAGGACTGGTTAGGTTTGGAGATGATGCAACTGGTAAGATTTGTGGAAGAGGATCTATTTCCTTTGATGGGAAGCATAATACAGATGATGTCCTATATGTGAAGGGTTTGAAGCATAATCTTTTAAGTGTTGGTTAGATGTGTGACAAAGGGTATGATCTGAGATTCAAGGATAATGGATGCAAGATCATGGAAAGCTTTAGAATAGTGATTGCTACTAGTAAGAAGACTAGAGGTAATGTTTATCATTTTAAAGGAACTAATGATTGTTGTCTGTTGGCTCGGACAAATGAGAGTTGGCTATGGCATAGAATGATGTGTCATATCAATTTTGACAACTTGGTGAAGATAAGTTCAATACAAGCTGTGAGGGATTTTCCCAGGCTTGTGAAGCCTGCTAATATTATTTGCAAGGATTGTTAATTGGGGGAACAAACAAGGACAAGTTTCCAGAGTAAAGAACAATTTTTTGTTGGATTGCTTGAGCTGGTGCATACAAATTTGTGTGGTCCTACAAGAACAAGAAGTTTGCAACGAGACATGTACTTTATGTTGCTTATTGATGATTATTTTAGAATGACTTAGGTCACTTTTCTAAAAGATAAATTAGAAGCCCTAGACAAGTTCAAAGCTTTCAAGGTGATGGTTGAGAATGAGATAGAATTGAAGATCAAATGTTTAAGGTCTGATAGAGGAGGTGAGTTTATGTCAAATAAATTTAATATTTTCTGTGAAGAACAAGGGATAAAGAGATAGTTGTCTACTTCTAGGACTCATGAGCAGAATGGAGTTGTTGAAAGAAAGAATAGGACAATTCAAGAGGTTGCTAGGTCAATGATGATGGAGGCTAACCTACCGGAAGTGTATTGGAGAGAAGCCATACATACTATTGTCTACATTCAAAATAGAGTTCAAGTCAAAGGTAATGGTACTAAAACTTCTTATGAATTATGATATGGAAGAATTCTAACAGTGAAATATTTCAAAGTTTTTGGAAGCAAATGTTATATCAGAAGAGATGAAGAGTTAGGCAAGTTTGATGCTAGGTGTGATATAGGAATTTTCCTTGGATACTCTACTAAGAGTAAGGCCAACTGGTGCTATAATAAGAGATTGAGAAAGATCATTGAGAGTGCTAATGTGAAAGTTGATGAAGATAGGGAAATAATATCAGATTTGAGTGGGTATGAATTAGATGAACTTGATGCTACAATGAATGGAGAAAAAGTTGAACAAAAAGATAGTCAAGTTGAAGAAGAAAAAGCTCTGAAAAGTACTGCTAAGAATCCCAGGTATGGAAGGATTAATAATTCTGAAGATTAGATTATTGGTGACAAAAGCAAAGGGTATTGATAAGGAAAAGAGCTATAGAAGAACAAGTGAACTACTATTTACTTTCAAAGATTGAAACTAAAACTGTAAGTGAAGCCACAAAGATGAGAATTGGGTAAAGGCTATGAAAGAAGAGCTGATGTAGATAGAGAAGAATCAAACTTGGGAATTGGTTCCTAGACCTACTGATAAGAATGTGATCAGAACTAAATGGGTGTTTAGAAACAAGATGAATGAAAATGGAGAAGTAGTAAGAAAAAAAGAAAGACTGGTATGCAAAGGATATTCTCAGGTTGAAGGCATAGATTTGAAGAGACTTATGCTCCTGAGGCAAGGATTGAAGCAATAAGAATGTTTTTGGCATTTGCAGCACACAATGATTTCAAAGTGTACCAGATGGATGTGAAGTCTGCATTCTTGAATGAAGAGTTGGAAGAAGAGGTTTACATTGAACAACCAGAAGGATTTTAGTCATCAAACCAAGGTGACATGGTGTGCAGATTGAAGAAAGCCTTGTATGGACTAAAGCAAGCTCCTAGAGTTTGGTATGCAAGTTTGGATAAGTATTTGCTACAATTAGGGTTTAGTAAAGGTACTGCAGATAGTAATCTCTATTTCAAAATTAATGATGATCAAATTTTGATTATTGTAGTCTTTGTTGATGATATTATCTTTGGAGGCAATGAAGGTATGTGTAAGAAATTTGCAGAGGAAATACAAAAGGAGTTTGAGATGTCTATGTTTGGTGAAATGAATTTCTTTCTAGGACTGCAGATCACTCAATAAAAAAAAGGAATTTTCATTTCTTAGTCCAAGTATGTGAAAGAATTGTTGAAGTTTGGAATGGAGGATTCTAAACCAGTATGTACTCCTATGGTAACTATTGTCGAAGAGGATTGCACCCTTATGCAAAGTTGTGACACTCTGCAATCCTTCGAAACATGGGGACAAACTCAGGCTGTGGGTGACCTATAGTGAGTTTGAACCTCCAAATTGTGGGTTGGTTCCCTTAAAATATTCTATTTTGAAACTATGATTTTCTATTTTGGAAAAGGGTAAGAAGGAAACTATAAGGAAATAAAACTGTTAAATTTGGTGATGCACCTAGTAAGGATGGAAAATTTGCAATTTGGTTCACAATAAAATTTAGAAATCTGACCCACACAATCCAATCTTGGCATAAATATCACAAAAAGTATTTCTGAGGAAGGCTGGAAAATTAATTCCTTATGAAGGAAAATGACTTTTCACAACATAATAGAACTATTTTTCTGTAACACAACCTAAGCCCTGTAATATCACTATGCTTAATACTACAAGTAAGAGAGACAATAATTTTAAAGGTTTTAATGATTAAACACAGTAAAACTTCATCAAATCACCTCATACAATTAGCATCAAATGGAAAGGTAACTACTTGATTCCAAAAAATAAAGGAAATATTGCAAGAGAGACAAAAATGGAACCTGTAACCTGTTGATCTCTATAAAACTATCAAAAATGAGCTACAAAACCTTCTTCTCTCTCAAAGTGTATAAGAGCAAAAAGGCAAGAACTAGCAAAAACCAAGTTTTGCTTTACAATATATAGCTTGCTCTCACTAAGAGGCATGCAAAAGTGAACTGCAGCTAACTGCCTCTAAAAATAAGCCCTCCAAAGTGATCCACGAGCAAACTCAAAAATCCGTAAAAATAAGGGCTCAAACTGCCACAAATCGATCAAAAATAGCTCCAATTCGGTCTTCTCCATATGCTTGACCAAGAAGTTGACCAAAACCCCTCAAATCATGCAAAAAACCCCTAGATGGCCTAATTAACTCAACTTATCAATTTGCATGATTTTGCATTTACAAAAATGATTGTGAGTAAATAATAAAGTAATTAAAATAATTACTCTATTATTGGTTACAACTTGTGAAAAATAATAAAGTAATTTGAAGAATATTACTTTATTATTTATTTGCATTTGATTTGTTTGTAAAATCATGCATGAAAAGAATAAATAAATGTCCCTATCTCTCCAAATACACATGCCTAATTTGCATGATTTGAGCAAAAAATAGGACTTTAGAGAAAATAAAATCCCCTTATAGCCCCCTATGAAAAATATATTCATTCGCATGCCACATGCCTCTAAAAATAATATATACCCTTATCACTCCAAATACAATGCAAAATGACATATATCTTCTCTCTACAAGATAAAAACCTAAGTCATCTAACCACTTTGCCATAGGTATCATAATGCAAAATATAATGCCTCTTTCTCTCCATACCTCCTTCATGCAAAAAACAAAAAACAAAAACACTGTCACCTTGTCTGCCATCTTGTAAACTTAATTTGTCTTCATGCATCATTTTGACTTTGACCTTGAATGATGACTTCTCAAGGCAACAAATAAGGAATATCTCCCTTGACCATATTGTAGTCAACCCCAGGTAATAAGTATTTGTTTTGAATCTTTGCATTAGTCATAACACTTACCTTCTCTAATGATATCAACACCCTTTGACTTAGAATCATGTGCAAGGAACACATAACTATCGGCCCTTTCTAACAATGATGGTTAGGAAATACATCATTTGATATCTTGATCCCGCTCACAATTTGGATAAGGCAATGATAATTTATTTGAGAAGTCAAAAAAGAAAAAAGAAAAGAAACGAAGCTTTGAACAAAAGGGGTGGAAAACCTAAAACACTAAGTCATTTCATTTTGCTGCTTCTCTGTCGGCCGCTACTCTGCAACTTCTTGGCTTTAGGTTTTGATTGCTTTCCATGGCTTCTCTTTGTATTCCTAAGGTCAAACTCCATGATTTCTTTGCATTCTCTGAGTGAAAAGAGATGGCAGAAAACTGATAAGTGTTGTATCTTTGCTTTTTTTACTGGCATTTCCTTCACTTCCATGGTTTCTTTAACAATGGCCGCAGCTATAGATACTGTCTCCTGCTCTACTTGAGTGATATTTTAACTAGACTTTTGTTCTCTGTGTTTTCCTTCTACAAATATGATAAAATATGGAAAAAACCTCTCCATGAGGTCACGACCATGGCATTCTTTCTCCTCTGCACGTAGAAGGTAAACTCTTCTCTTCTTTGCTGTAGACCTTTGACTATTCTTGTATATGCAAAAAAGGAGAAGGGTTTTAATTTTTTTTTTCCATCTGGGTATTCCTTCCTCCTTTCTTTTCGTATGGCCGTGGCCATTGTCATTCTCTGTAGCATATCTTTGATTTTCTTTGCTATGAACTTTGAAGGTTTTGATATGAAATGAGGGCTTACTTTGAAATCTTGACAGGAAACTCCTTCTCTACTCACGACCATACTTCTAAACACCTTGAATCATTTTTTTTGACTATATTCATGGAAAGAAAGAAGACTCTTTAAAATTGTAACAAGTGTTTCTACAAGATTACATATATTCACCATTTTATAGCACGACCATGACAGAAACACATTGTATAATCATTCTTTTCCTGTAATTACAAAAAATGTGTTAGGGTCTCACAAAAAATCCATGTGGGTATGTTAGAAAATCTCTCTTTCTATCACGGCCATGCTGGAAACACTTCTTTGTACTTGATTTCTTCACTATATGACTAAAATGGAAACAAGGGTTTCATACCTGTAGTGGTGCAGGGCACCCTTAAAACTTCATATTCTTATGCAATTTTTTCTTCTTGTTTTATGCATTTTGAGTCTAATAAAGTGTCCTAGGGAGTCTAGGACTAAATCAAGACTAGGTTGAGGTTATGATTGTCATCTTATCTTAAACATGTAATAAGGTCATCTAATGACCAAGGTGTGCAGCAAATGTAATGTCAAGTAAAATCATGTAACCTCTAGAGAGACAGTCTTATGTTTGGTGGTCTAAGGAGTTGATTTCATTTGGAGTTCAGCCCCAATCAGGCAGTTTTTAGTCATAACTAATTGGCAATGGATCTTAACATGTACATAAGCCTCTTTTCGCATTGAATGAGGATTGATGGTAATCGTTTTGGTGAGTTTTCTACTAAATTTCTCTTGTTTTCTGCATTTTTACTATTTTCAGCGACTTGTAGGGCGTACCGGTCCTCTATACAGCACTATCATGAAAGTTTATGGCCTTGGGCTAGTAAAGGAAAGAGTCTAGGTTAATTTGCAAGTGATTAGAGTTTCTAAAATTGTGTTTGAAGCGAGTTGTACCTGTTTTGGTGAAATCAGCCTAAAACTATCAAGTAGGGTTTTGACCTCCAAACGATGGGCAAAATAGCCATTCCACCTGTTTTGTAAGCCCAAAAATGGTGGAATGGATTTGAAAACAACAATAATATAGGTACCAATCTTCATGTTGTGCAAATGTTTGAGTTTGATGGCTATTTGGAAGTGTGAAGCCTAATAAGTCCACGTATTAGGCTAACTTGAGGAACATCAAACATAACTTTCATTTTCTTACATTTGGGAGCCCAAAAATCACTTATTCTATGGTTTTGACAATGTCCCCACGTGCCCAAGTGGTTGGCACACTTCTGCAAGTCTGATTTGGTGAAGTAGTTTGTGGGTTGTGTTAAAAGAAGTTGAAGGTTGTGATAGAAACAAGTGACAAGATGCATCCAAAAGGTGGGTCAGTGGTTGCTAGGGAACTGAAAGCCCTAAGAGAGGAGATAGAAGCATTAAAATCTAGAGAGAGAAGGAGAAAGGAAGGTGAAGAAGACAGCACCACTTTTGAAGAAGAAGAAGAGGGAGATGGTGGAGACCTTCTAGAGAAACCTCAGGAAGAGCAGATAGCTCCTGAAGAGAGGAGGTTTATTAATGCTTTGAAGTCTATAAGAGGAGAGACTTCTGATGTAAAAATGGACTTACCAATGTATGGGGGAAAGATGGATGCTGAGGAATTACTTGAGTGGATAGATGCTTTGAACAACTATTTTGAGTGCAAAGAGGTGGCAGAGGACAAGAAAGTTAAGTTTGCCAAAACCAAGTTGAAAGGGTCTGCCTTGACATGGTGGAATTACCTTTAAGGAGAGAGGGTAAAGAACAATAAATCCATGATCAGTTCATGGAGTAGAATAGTATCCAAGTTGAAGACACAATTCGTGCCTGTTGATTATGAAGTACAAGTCTATAGAAAATTGCAGAACTTGAAACAAAGAGATATGGATGTGGCTACCTACACTGAGGAGTTTCACAAACTTAGTTTGAAAACTAGTCATGTGGAGAATGAGAAAGAAAAGGTGGCTAGGTATTTGAATGGTTTAAGGTATGCTATCCAAGATGAAATGAGTCTTGTCACACCCAAGACTATAGAGGAGTGTTTTCAATTTGTAAGTAAGACTAAAGAAAAGTTGAAAAGAAAGTAAGAACAACAAGGTAGAGGAAGGGGCAGAAATTTCAGAGGAAGAGGAAACTTTGGTGGTAGAAATCAGTCACAAAAGACCCAAGGAGAATCAAGTACAAGTCAAGAATCAGTCCAAGATGCTAGAGGAGGTTTTAGGGGTAGAAGACCCTTTGGAAGAGGAAGATCCAATGGATAATGAAGGGGATCAAACACTTTCTTCGGCAAGTGTTACAACTGCAATCAATTTGGGCATTTTGCTTTCAAATGTCCTGAGAAGCAGCCCTCTCATTCACAAGGGGGAGAAAGAAGAAACTAGATTGTACAAGAGGATGAAGATAGTGCAACTTCACCATTGGTGAATGTAACTTCAGAAGTAGGAGAGTCCTTGATGATTAGAAGGACATTGCTCAAGGTTCCGGTTGTCCAAGAGCCACCACAAAGAAAGGCACTCTTCAAGATCAATTGCAAGGTACAAGGTAAGGAGTGTAAGGTAGTAGTGGATTTGGGTTCAACTAATAATCTAGTGGCATTAGAGATGGTTAAGAAGTTAAAACTGAAAAGAATCCCTCATTCTAATCCATACAAAGTTTCATGGCTGAATAAGGGGCAGCAAGTACTTGTCAATGAACAATCTTGGGTAGAGTTCAATATAGGTCCATACAAGGATAATATTTTGTGTGATATAATTCCCATGGATGTGTGTCATCTCCTTCTTGGCAGACCTTGGCAGTTTTCTAGAAAAACAAAGCATGATGGGGAGAAAAACACTTATGTGGTCACAAAGAATGGGGTGTCTTATAACCTTACACCTCTTCAAGAAGGAGACAAAGTAGAGCATGAAGGGCCTAGTGTAATGGTGGTAAAAGAGAAGGATTTTTTGAAGGCCATACAAGAGGAAGGAGTGGGTTATTCCATTGTTACTAAGGCTATCTTAGACCAAGCAACAGCTGATAAGAATGAGATTTCTCAAGAGGTGCAGTCCTTGTTGGATAAATATGATAATATTCTAGAAAAAGAGATGCCAAGTGCCTTACCTCATATGAGGCCTATTAGCCATCAAATAGACCTTATTCCTGGTGCAAGTTTTCCTAATAAGGTAGCTTACAAGATGACCCCACAACAAAATGAGGAGGTCAAAAGGTAGATTCAAGGATTATTGGATAAAGGGCTGATAAGAGAGAGTTTGAGCCCTTGTGTCATGCCTACTATTTTGGCACCAAAGAAAGGAGGAGAGTGGAGGTTATGTACTGATTCACAAGCTCTCAATAAAATCACAATAAGGTATAGATTTCCTATACCAAGGATAGAAGACCTCATGGATAGCCTTGCAGGGGCATGCAACTTTTCAAAAATTGACCTCAAGAGTGGTTACCATCAGATAAGGATAGGGGAAGGTGATGAATGGAAGATAGCTTTCAAGACAAATGAAGGCCTCTACGAGTGGTTGGTGATGCCTTTTGGCTTGTCCAATGCCCCTAGCACATTCATGAGACTCATGAATGATGTACTCAAACATTTCATTGGTAAGTTTGTGGTAGTATATCTTGATGACATTCTTGTGTTTAGTAGGACAAAAGATGATCATTTGTAGCATTTAGACAGAGTTTTCAAGAGGTTATATGAGGAGAAATTAGTAATTAATCTCAAAAAGTGTGAATTTCTAAAAGAAGAATTAGTTTACCTTGGGTTTGTAGTGTCTAAAGGCACTCTAAAGATGGACCCTGCCAAAGTTGAGGCCATACTCAATTAGCCAACTCCTAGATCAGTGGGAGAAGTGAAAAGCTTTCATGGATTGGCCACATTTTATAGAAAGTTCATAAGGAATTTCAGTCACATATGTGCTCTTATTCTTGACACCATTAAGGGAGAAAAGAGGAATAGGTTTCAATGGAAAGCAGAAGCAACTCAAAGTTTTGAATACCTCAAATCAAGGGTGGCACAAAGACCCATACTTGCTGTTCCATACTTTAACAAGGTGTTTGTCATTGAATGTGATGCTAGCAATCAAGAAATTGGGGCAGTACTCAGCCAAGAAGGTAAACAAGTGGCATTTTTCAATGAAAAACTTAATGATGCTAAGAGAAAATACTCTTCTTATGACCTTGAACTATATGCCATGGTGCAAGCACTAAAGAAATGGAGGCATTATCTTTTGCCTAAGGAGTTTATTGTCCACACGGATAACCATGCTTTGAGTTACCTAAACAACCAAGACAAATTAAATCACATACATATGAAGTGGGTGGAGCAGCTAAAAGCATATACATTCACCATTAAGCACAAGAAGGGGTAGGAAAACAAAGTTGCTGATGCACTTAGTAAGAGGGTGCTGATGGTACAAGAGGTTCAACTCCAAAGTGTAGGGATTGATTCCCTCAAGGGAATGTACAAAGAAGATGCTGACTTCAAGGAAGTGTTTGAGGTATGCAATCAGTTTTTTGATTCTTTTCATGGTGAATATGCTGAATATGTTTTACAAGATGGCCTTTTGTTTAAGGGAGCCCAATTATGTGTCCCAAGATGTTCTATGAGGGTGAATTTAGTAAAAGAGAAGCATAGTGGAGGTTTAGGGGGGCATTTTGGTTATGACAAAACTCTAGATCAGGTGAAGAGGTTTTATTATTGGCCTAAGATGCATTTGGATGTCAAAAAGTTTGTAGAGGAATGTGTCATCTGCCAAAGAGCTAAAGGGACAAGTCCCAATGCTAGTTTGTATTAGCCCCTGCCCATTCCAAGCAGGCCATGGGAAGCAATAAGTATGGATTTTGTCTTAGGACTGCTTAGGACTGCAAGGGGCTATGTAGCATCTATGTTGTTGTAGATAGGTTCATTAAAATGACACACTTCATCCCATGTAAGACCACCAATGATGCCTCTCATAATGCACATTCATTCTTTAAGGAGGTTGTAAGGATTCATGGATTGCCACTGTCCATAGTGTCTGACAAAGATGCCAAGTTTCTTGGTTACTTTTGGCACACATTGTGGAGAAAATTGGGTACAAATCTGACCTACAGTTCTGCCTACCATCCTCAAACCGATGGGCAAACTAAGGTTGTCAATAGGTCTTTGGAAAATCTATTAAGATGCCTAACTAAG
Source organism: Cunninghamia lanceolata (assembly GCA_027924645.1). Lineage (NCBI taxonomy): Eukaryota > Viridiplantae > Streptophyta > Pinopsida > Cupressales > Cupressaceae > Cunninghamia > Cunninghamia lanceolata. The sequence continues at coordinate 108,748 of BSBN01000286.1, read as the reverse complement.
GAGCATAATTAGGCTTGGGACTTAATCCTACCTCAGGCTGAATATGCCTATAATGATTCAGTTAATAGAACTACTGGTAAAACCCCTTTTGAGATTGTTTATGGGGCACATCCAAGGGGTGTTTATGAACTCAGAGATCTGAGTGGGATGGAAAGAATAAGTGCCCAAGGAGAGGACTTTGCTATAGCTATGTCTAATATCCATCATCAAGTCAAACAAACTCTTGCAAAGAATGTGGATAAATACAAACAAATTACAGATCTAAAGAGAAACGACATTCAATTTAAGGTGGGGGATCTTGTGTTGGCCCATTTGAAGGACATGTTACCAAAAGGGAAGTACTTCAAACTTATGATGAAGAAAATAGGTCCCTGCAGAGTGCTATACAAGTATGGACATAATGCTTATGAACTTGAGCTGCCCCAAGGTGTTGCCATTTCTCCCATTTTCAATGTTTCAGACTTCTATCTATTCAAAGGGTCTATTGGTGTAGGTGAAGAAGTAGGTAGTTTTGATGTTACATATGAGGATTGGGTCAAAGACTTGCCACCAACTCAGCCTATGCAGCTTGAAACCATTTTGGACACCAAGGAAGTCAAGAGGACAAGAAGGAAGGTTTACAAAGAGTACTTTGTCAAATGGGCTGGCCTACCACCTGAGGATGCTACTTGGATGTTTGAGGCTTACATTGCTAAGCATGGAGTCACTGTTGCAGATCTAATTCCATCAAGAGATTGAATTTATTTCACCCCCAGGTGTATGGTGCAGGGCACCCTTAAAACTTCATGTTCTTATGCAATTTTGTCTTCTTGTTTTATGCATTTTGAGTCTAATAAAGTGTCCTAGGGAGTCTAGGACTAAGTTAAGACTAGGTTGAGGTCATGATTGTCATCTTATCTTAAACATGTAATAAGTTCATCTATTGACCAAGGTGTGTAGCAAATGTAATGTCAAGTAAAATCATGAAACCTCTAGAGGGACAATCTTATGTTTTGTGGTCTAAAGAGTTGATTTCAGTTGGAGTTCATCCCCAATCAGGTAGTTTTCAGTCATAACTGATTGGAAATGGATCCTAACATGTACATAACCCTCTTTTTTCATTGAATGAGGATTGATGGTAAACGTTTTGGTGAGTTTTCTACTAAATTTCTCTTGTTTTCTACATTTTTACTATTTTTAGCGACTTGCATGGCATACCAGTCCTTTGTACGGCACTATCATGAATTTTTATGGCCTTGGGCTAGTAAAGGAAAGAGTCTAGGTTAATTTGCAAGTGATTTGAGTTTCTGAAATTATGTTTGAAGTGAGTTGTGCCTGTTTTGGTGAAATCAGCCTAAAACCCTCAAGTAGGGTTTTGACCTCCAAACAATGGGCAAAATAGCCATTCCACCTATTTTGTAAGCCCAAAAATGGTGGAATGGATTTGAAAACAACAATAATACATGTGCCAATCTTCATGTTGTGCAAATGTGTAAGTTTGATGGCTGTTTGGAAGTGCGAAGCCTAATAAGTCCATGTATTAGGCTAACTTGAGGAACAACAAACATAACTTTCATTTTCTTGCATTTAGGAGCCCAAAAATCACTTATTCTATGGTTTTGACACTACCCCCACATGCCCAAGTGATTGGCACACTTCTATAAGGTTGATTTAGGGCAGTCCCTTTGGAAAATAGGGCTAATTGAGCCCTTAAATAGTTGCATCAATCAATTGTTGAGACACATTTTTCAAAGCAAGGCCTAGAGTTTTTGGGATATGAGTTGTACCTCCCAAAAGGGTACTCAGATCTAGAAAAAGTTTTGGGGAAATTTGCCATAGTAAAAAGTTATTTGAGAAAAACAGTCCTAGGAGGGCTACAAGGAGGTTGTTGGAGTTGTGAAGGAACTAGTAGTTCTCTTCCCTCAAGGTCCCATCAAACTAGTTTGGAGGGTTGCTTTGGATGTCCAAAGAAGCCTTTTAGGACTAGTCTAAGAAAGTGAAGCTTTTGGTGTCTTAATCAATGAATGGGCTTCTTAGTCAAAGTCTAGAAAGACTAGGTAAGAAGGGGTTAGGAGAGATAGAAGTCCTTATCTTGCCTTGAAACTTTACAAACATGTTTGTCCAAGTTTAAAGCCCTCTGCCATCTTTGCATCATGTAGCAAGGGTTTTACTTGAAAATGCATAATGCTTGCCATTTTCAGGCACGACCATGATAGAAATGGCTATATCTCCATTCTTTTCTTGTAATATCAAAAGATATGTTAGGGTTTCATGAAAATTTCATATGGGTATCTCAAAGAATAAAACTCTCTGTCATGGCCATGCTATAAAAACAATTCTGTAACCTTCCTACTATATGCAAGAAAATAAGTTAGGGTTTCAAAAACTGCTCCATCTTCAAAGGTTTCATTCTGTATAAACTCTATTATACCAGGCATGATATTTAACTTTCTTTCTGAGCATCACTCCTTCATTTCTATGCATGAAACAAGACCCTTTTTAGGAATTTAGAACTAGGGTTTTAACTCTTATAATGCAGAAATATTTTTTGTCATCTTTGAGACTTTAATCTTTTAATTATGTAGCTCCTTTGACTGTCTCTGAACATCCTTGAGTGATGACAATGCTATTTCTGTAACTCTGAATCAACAATATGCATTCCTTTTCTGTAAAGAGATAAATGACAGTCTTGTATGCATGAATCTTTTCTCTTGAACATGAATTCTTATCTTGGCACTTCAATTTGTATTGACTGGTCAACTATCATATACTCTTCATTATGCTATTCTTTCATATTTAGTTTGGCATTTTGATCCTTCTGCTATAGCATGTATATCATGTCTTTGATCTCTTTCTATCCTTCATTATGGCATATGCCTGTCATAACTGTATCTTCTTCAAGTAATGATAAAGGCATAACTTGTATCTTTGTCAGCAGTATCAATATAGCATATATATGGCATATATTTGATCTTTTACTATTTCACTTCCATCATTCTATCAGTTAGCAATTATGAAGTATGAATATGAAATACTTGACTGTCACCAGTCAAATGTATTATAATAGCATGTTTTAATTTCTCTTGTGTATCAAATACCTATAGATACACTTACCATTCTATCAGAGGTAATGATACTTGTACATGTATAAGACTGTAGCATTCAATGTACCTTTGTCAATTATGTCTGCCAGATGCTATTCATGATGAACTTGTATGATCCTGTCCTTTCAGAGGCATGATATTTATAATTTGTTTTAGCTGTATTTGATCTTTATGAACAACTGTTTGTACTTTGAGATGGCTTTTGTAGCATGTTCCTTCTATCTGATATGCATATGAATCTTGATTGGCATATGTGTCTTTATCTGATGTGATCAACTGATCATACCTGTACTTGATATCTATACCTAGTTTATTTGATATTATCCTTTAATCCCTAAACATTTAATGCATGATTTGTTCTTTCTAATCTATACATGTTCATTATGTATATAACTCTCAATCTTTTATGGCTCTTGAATCAACAATGCATTTGAGAGTTATGTTCCATTATGAACATCTACAGATAGGGATTAGTTTGATAATGTCTTTGCAAACTGATACTTAATCTGATCATAAGTCTGCTATTCATCTCATTTTCATATTTCTATCATTTCTTAAGTCTGATTTTATGAAATGTGACATGAAATATGATAGCAATAAAGTATTCTAATAATGATATGAACAAGAGGAATGCCTTTCATGACAACATTTCTATTTACTGCATTTTGTCAACTTGACTCGGGCATTCTGAACTTATCTGATTTGTTTCAATCAACTGTAATAAATGTCATGATGACATACTTTCTCTGTAAGTTGATTAAATGATGCATGACGTACTATGAATGATGCATCCTATCTTTTTCTGATATTCCTTTTCAAATGAATAAAAAAGGAAACATGTTGGGCTCAACCCTTGTGGGAGCCACATTTTCTCCATATGTTTATTTGTCTTCAAATCAACAACATTACTTTTCCTATACCTGCACAATGAACAAAAAAGTTAGCACAAAAAATATATCTGATGGTATTGATTGATCTTCTTTATGATATCTGACTTGTAGCACATGTCTGATTTGATCTTTCATATGAAATGCATGATGTGACAAGTTGATATGTCTGCATGATAAAGCATATGATAACTTTAAACATCCAGAGCTCTTATAGGACTTTCCCCAATTTTTTGCAAGTTCAACTGATGATAAGAACTGAAGATGAAGACTGAAGATCAACATCAACAAAACAACCTTCTTGCTCAGGCAATGATGGATGTTTACCTTTATCATATGTTCTTATTATTTCTTTTATCATCAGATGTATAACTAGCATGCCTGCATTGCTCAGTCTAGTTACTCCCACAGCTTGTGTGGGACACATTTGAACAATCCTTTTAAATATGATTAGTTAATTTATCTTATGCACTTGATGTATACATGTTTCTTTTTCAATCAATGCATAGGATAAATTAACAGATACTAAATTGTATGTTCCAAACATGACATGAAATAATAGTTCAAATAAATATCTTTCTTTCTTTCTTTCAAATCTGATCAACTGAATAATCAATCTATCTTATAACTCCTGAAAGATAACACTATGTTAGATCAACTGTATTTCTTGAATGATTGATACCTTGACAACCTGATTCTCTTGTCATGATGATTCATCAGTCCTGATTGGACTGATGTGTTATCCTGTCAACTGAATTCCATCTATGCTTTGTCAAGACATCAACTATTCATTGAATGCAATAACTTCAAAGTTTTCTTTTATTCCTTCTGAACAACTGCACTTTGGTCTAACTAAATTTAGTGTGAACAAAAATTTAGTAATAGTAACTGGTTGCAAGCTAAGCAAGAATGATGACTTACCTAAGACTGATAAGAAAAAGTATAGGTCTATGATTGGAGGACTACTTTATCTAACCTGTACAAGACCAGATATAATGCATGTAGTTTGTCTTGTGGCAAAAATTTCAAGAAGATCCTAGAGAGTCATGTATGTGATGGTAGTTAATAGGATCATGAGGTATTTAAAAGGCACTTCAGACTATGGATTGTGGTATCCTAAAGATACCAATTTCACTCTTAGTGCTTATATAGATGCAGATTGGGTTGGAGATGCTAATGACAGAAAAAAGTGCAAGTGGAGGTGCTTTCCTCTTGGGTAACAGATTGGGTTCATGGCTAAGCAAGAAGCAAGAATCGGTTTCTTTGTCTATTACAAAAGAAAAATATATTGTTACAGCATGTTGTTGTACTCAAGTGCTATGGATGAAGCAAACATTGAAGGATATAAGAGTTGTGTATGAAGAACCAATTTCAATCTTTTCTGACAATACAAGTGCTATAAAAATTTCAAAAAATATAGTGATGCACTCAAGAACAAAGCATATATCAATAAGGAATCACTTTCTAAGAGAAAAGGTAATGAAGAATGAAGTAAAGATGGAATATGCATCTACAAAGGATCAGATTGCAGATATTTTCACAAAGCCTCTGCCTAAGGATACTTTTGAGTACCTTAGGAGAAGTTAGGGGTCATTACCCCTCTTGCTCTAAACTAAGATGCATAGGAAATACTTCAGTCCAGTGGTGCCCAAAGTCTTATTCTTTGATATGGATTGATGTTTTGAAGGCTACCTCTTAGGGGGAGTAGGTAGATGGTATTGATATGAGTACCTGATAAAGAGCAGTAAGTGTTGCAGTGTTGTTGACAGGGGGAGTAGTGCAGTATTAATAAGATCTAAATTGAGCCTTGATAACTAAAGAGAGAGAAAAGGTCTAGCATCCTTTGCCATTCATGTCAAAGGGGGAGAGAAGTTCACGTGAAAAACTTAAGGTGAAATTTGCAACCACATAAAGCATAAAGTAAGGGGAGCAAAGAAGCAAAGTAAGTTTGTTTGTCTTGAAGGTTTTTCACATCATGTGTTGCCATCAATGACAAAGGGGGAGATTGTTGCAACTATGAGTAGTAAGTGTTGTCATTGATGTCAACACCTAAGGTCAGCATCTAAGGAAATTATTTGAATGAGTTTGAGCAAGTGTCTGAGAAGAACAGTACAGTGTTTTGCTCCGCATATCCTGTAGATTGAATATCTACTACGCCCTTAATATTGGTGTACATCAGGTTATGAATAGTCAGCTTGTGGCTATCTTAACTCCTAATTAAGTCTTGTTATTATTATTATATTATTATTTAGTTATTTAGGTCACCCTAGGGCTTATATAGGGGTGTGTCTATTCGGCCTAAGCATAATTAGGTATATATAGGAGGATGTGAGTCTTATTTCATCATCATATTGTGAATTGTGTTCTCATTAGAGATATTTGGAGGTTTTCCCCCCTCAAAGTGGCCTATTATTCTTAGTTATCATCAAGTATTTACAACATATTTCATACCATCTTCTTCTAATGTGCAAGTTATTTCATTACAAGTGGTATTAGACCATGATCTTGGCACCATAGAGGCAAGGTTTTTTCTCAATATTGGAGGTGATTTTGGGAAGAGCATATCTTTTATATTTTAGCAATTTTTTTTTCTAATTTTTAAAGGGTTTTTGAAGACCATATTAAAGAAGCTACAATCCATATTTTAGAGGAATTGGAGTAGAATTGAGCAAATTATTGTAGAATTAAGGTTTCTACACAATTTATTTAGGATCTACATATCTCTCACATCCTTCCGAATTGGAGCTTGATTTTTATTGGGTTCTTGAAGACATACTAGAGGAGCCCACAATCCAAAATTTAGAGAAATTGGAGCATAAATAAGTGAGTTATTGTAAAATTAGGGTTTCCATAAAATTCACTCTCAAGGCTGCAAATCTACTTATTTCTTGGAGATTTTTCTGGGTGAGAGGTATTTTGGTCCTAGTAAGTTACAATAATTTTTTTAGAGAATTTAGGTTTCATTTGTGGGATTTATTTCAAAATTATTGGTTCCGATCATGATGGGGCCTACAACAAGGAGCAAAAAGAATGTTGTCACACCGGAGAAGACTCCTGATAAGGATGGGGTAACAATAGAGGATATTAACCCTAATGAGGAAATCAATAAGTTCAAGGAAGACATTTCCTCAATGAAGGTGGATATGTGTGACCTAAGAGGAGACATATCAGATATATGAAGCATGTTAAGCACCTATATGAATGAACCAAGAAAGGAGTTCTCAAGCAACCAAGGTGAAACCTCTGAGTCGGCTAATACTGACACAAATTTGAATACTCCTATGGGATCTAGGAATTTGTTTCCAAAGGTGGATATGCACAAGTTCAATGGCAAGGATCCTCTAACATGGATAAATCAAATGGAGAATTTTTTTGAAGTACATCAAATCCTAAATGGACAAAAGGTCACGATGGCTTCCCTATATCTAGAACCAGATCAATTCATTTGATATCATTGTATTTGTACTCATCAAAGGAAAAATGGTCTCATTATCTCATAGTCAATTTTTACAGAGGAACTCCAAGCACAATATAGCAATAGTGTGATAGACAACTTCTTCAGCCAGCTTGCTAAACTTCAACAAACATGATCAGTTAATGATTATATTCAACAAGTCCAAAATCTATCCTTAAGAGTGGATACAATTATAGAGGAGAACTTGAATGATTTATTCTTGGGTGATCTCAAGGATCACATTCAACATGAGGTATGCATGTTTAGTCCTAGCTCGGTAAATGAGTCTTTTATCTTAGCACGCAGGGTAGAGGAGAAGTATTTGATTCCTAAGAAGCAAGGGGCTAATGTGACAAGAGAGAAAGGATATTCAACACCTTCTCTTCCTCAACCTACTAGGTTGAATCCACAACAAATTGAGGAGAAAAGAGCAAAAGGGTTGTGTTTCAATTGTGATAGCAAATACAGCCGTGGACATAAATGTAGTGAAAAGAAATTATTCTATATTGAAGGTCCAAGTGAGGAAGAAGAGGAGGAACCCATATTAGAGGATGATAAGGAGTCAAGTGAGGAATCACATGATTCTCAACCAATCATTTCTTGTCATGCACTCTCAAGTTTCAGTACTCCACAAACTCTCAAGGTAGTGGGTTTCTTAAAGAAGCAGAAAGTAACAATGTTGATCGACTCAGGTAGTACTCATAATTTCATCAACAAAAAGTTGGCGACTTGTCTAAATTGTTTTATATATCTAGCTCCAGAGTTTTAGGTTTTGATTGCAGATGGTGGTATAGTTAGTTGTTCTAGGAAGTGTCATAGCATTAAATTATCCATGGGAGATTATCAACTTGATACCCCAATGTATGTGATATCCATGGGTGCAACAGATATTATTTTGGGAGTACAATGGCTTACTACATTGGGAACAATTGAGATGAACTTCCAAGATCTATTCATGAGATTTCAATCAGAAGGAAATGTAGTAGAGATAAGGGGGTTGAAGGCAAAGTCCCCATAGATTGTAAACTCTCATCAAATGAAAAAGTTTCTTAAGAAAGGAATGGATGGATTTGTGGACTAGCTATGTTCATTAGAAGTATCTCAATCTAATGCTCTTACTCATCTAGATTTACAAGAAATAATTGATCATCACTTAGTGGTTCTTGGAGATATGCCTAAAGGACTTCCTTCTAAGAGGGCTCATGATCATGCCATACAACTAGTTCCAGGGAGCCAACCACCGAACATTAGGCCTTACAGGTACCCACACATACAAAAAAGTGAGATAGAAAAAATTGTTGAGGAGATGCTAGAGGCAAGAATTATCAGGCATAGCCAAAGTGCATACTCCTTGCCTGTGGTGATGGTACGTAAGAAGGATGAAACTTGGTGCATGTGTCTAGATTATAGGGTGCTCAACATGTACACCATTAGAGATAAGTTTCCTATTCCAGTCATTGATGATTTGCTAGATGAATTGAATGGAGCTATGTATTTTACCAAGTTAGATCTTAGATTTGGTTATCACCAAATTCAGATTAAGGAGGAAGATATTTGTAAGACAGCATTTGGACTCATGAGGGTCATTATGAATTTTTGGTGATGCCATTCGGTCTTACCAATGCACCATCTACATTCCAAAGTTTGATGAATTCCAATTTTAATAAGTTCTTAAGAAAGTTTGTGTTAGTGTTCTCTGATGATATATTGATTTATAGCAAGACTTGGGAAGAACATTTGTAACATGTAGATCAAGCATTACAACTACTCGAAGATCATCAAATCTATGCTAAGCCATCCAAGTGTGATTTTGGTCTTAAGGAGGTGGAGTATTTGGGACACATAGTTTCACATGAAGGAGTAAAGGTGGACCCTACCAAAATTAAGGCTATCATGGAATGGTCTATTCTAAAAACCAATAAGAAACTGAGGGGTTTCTTGGGATTGACAAGGTACTATAGAAGATTTGTGAAGAATTATGGTCGTATAGCAACACCCCTCACCACTCTCTTGAAGAAGGATTCTTTTCGTTGGAATGAGTCCGCTAATGCAACATTTGAGAGATTGAAGGAGGCTATGTGTACAACTCCAGTGCTTGCCATTCCGAACTTCACTAAGGAATTCATTGTGGAATGTGATGCTTCTAGAAATAGGATAGGAGTAGTTCTCATGAAAGAAGGTTGATCAATTGCTTTTGAGAGTTGTCAATTAAAGGGTAAGAATCAACTCAAACCTATTTATGAGAAGGAAATGCTAGCGATCCTTCATGCAATTAAACAATGGAGGCCTTATCTAATGGGTAGACACTTCAAGGTTAAGATAGATCATGATAGCCTAAAATATTTTTTGGAATAAAGATTATCTTTTGAAGAGCAATAAAATTGGGTCACTAAGATGTTGGGATATGACTTTGAGATTGTATGTAAGAAAGAGAAGGAAAATATTGTGGCACATGTACTTTCTAGGAAGGATAAGAAAGACGAAGCCTTATTGTGTGCCCTTTCAATATTACAAGCAAATTGGGTGGAAGAAGCCAAAGCAAAGTGGCAAAATGATGTTGCAACAAGTAATCTCATCCAACAATTAAAAAGTGATCCTAGTAGTTCAGATAAGTTTTGTTGGAAGGGGGATACTCTTTGGTATAAAGAGCATTTGTATCTCTGCAAGAATTCCACTCTTAAACACAAGATTCTCACAGAACTGCATGAGTCTCCAATTGGTGGTCATTCAGGATTTTTGAAGACATATCGTCAGGTCAAGCAAGATTTTTTTTGGGAAGGGCTAAAAGGTGATGTTAAAAAATTTGTGGCTAAATGTTTGGTCTGTCAAAGGAATAAAGGGGAGACAATTAAGACACCAAGTCTCTTGCAACCCTTATCTATTCCTAGTCAGCATTGGGAAGAGGTATCCATGGACTTCATCACAGGGCTTCCCAAATCTAAAGGTCATAATGTCATCATGGTAGTAGTTGATTGCCTCACTAAATATGCACATTTCATTGCATTATCACATCCTTTTACAACAAGTGCAGTGGAAAAAGTTTTTTTGGAGAATATCCAAAAGCTACATGGTACAACTAAGGTTATTGTCAGTGATCATGATCCTATCTTTACTAGTCACTTTTGGAAAGATTTATTCTCATGTTTGGGTACTCAATTAGCTTATATTTATTCATACCACCCTTAATTAGATGGGAAAAATGAGGTTGTTAATAAGTGTTTGGAAGGATATCTACGTTGTTTCACTTCAGAGAAACAGTCTCAATGGGTAGATTGGCTACCACTTGCAGAATGGTGCTATAGCACTTCTTTTCATAGCTCATAAAAATGTCTCCATTTTTGGCACTTTATGGATATCATCCTCCTTCCATCACATTATCATTAAAGGTGTCACCTAGAGTTCAAGTAGTAGAGGACCACTTGCTTCATCAACAACAGGTACTTGCAGGACTCAAGGAGAATTTATCCATGGCACAAAATTGAATGAAACAGCAGGTGGACCAACATCGTATTGAAAGAAGTTTTGAAGTTAGGGATTGGGTCTTCTTGAGATTGCAGCCTTATAGGCAAATCTCACTGAAGCAACAAAAAAAGAATAATAAGTTGTCTCAAAGGTATTATGGGCCATACCAAATCATGCAAAAGATTGTAGTGTTGCCTACAAGCTAGAGTTGCCACCAACAACAAAGATACATCAAGTTTTTCATGTTTCTTGTTTGAAGAAGGTGATTGGGCATAATATTCCTACTCAAACAGTACGACTAGAGCATGATGACACTAGTAGAAATATGGCAAATAAATGACTAGGTGACTAAGAATTTTAGTCATGTGACCAAACTTTTAATCACGTGACTAAAACTTTTTGCAACACAACTATAAATGACTAAATAAATGACTAATTTGGTCATCGGTTGGAATGACTAAATAAATGACTAATTTGGTCATGGGGCAAAAAACACAACTAAATAATTGGTTAGACAAATAAAATTGACTAACTAAAGGACTAAATAAATTCCTCTATTCTTTTTTATTTCACTTAAGTTTTGGAGGGAATTAATGGAGGGATTGTGCGTTTATGAATTTTGAACAAAAGGTTAAACCTGTGAAGAAGCAAATATTGTGCGTTTAGCAGTAGAAGATTGTTCATGGCCATCGAGAATAGGGTATGCAGAGTAGTCAAACAAGAAAGATTATTCATGGCTGCCAAGAATAGGGTATGAGTATTCGAACAGGAGAAGATTGTTCATGGCCGCCAAGAATAGGGTATGAGTAGTTGAACATAAGAAGATTGTTCATGGCCGCAATTCTTTGAGTTTGGAAATAGTTTTGAGATCATCGTGTGAAAGAAGAAAGGAGTGAATTTTAGGATTTCTAGCTATAGACGACAGATATCAAAGGAGTAGATAGACGACAGATAGATGGCAGATAACAAATGGTTTTATGAAGCAAAGGTAGGGTTTTCCACGTACCTCTATTCTTCTCTTAGCCTGCTCTAAAGTTTTGTATCTTTGAAAGCTTAGTACTCTATCATTAGTGACTGTTCTATCTCTTTCAATGACTATATGAAGAGGTCTCATGGTTCTTTATTGATAAAGTTCTACTTTTTCCATTCATGATTTATACTTAGAATACCTTGGCATGAAGGAATTTGATGGTCTTCAACCTATGACTTAGACACTGCCCCTGTGTGTGTGATTCAACCTTTGAAAGATGATTGTATTTTTAAAATAACTGTCACAAAATAGAGAATGAAAGCCTGTTGTTGAGAATGCAAGACTATTCCATGATTTGTTTCATTCCTTAAATCTGCTCTTCACTGTCTTTACTGTCTCTTACTATTATCTTGACAGTAACCTTTGTCATGAAAACCTTGTTCATTGCTTCATACATGAACTGATCTTTGTTGTCCTATCATGAACTTGCCTACAAAATCCTAAATACAAAGATATCATTGATGATGATTGTCCTTTGCATGCAAAAATCTGTCACAGTCACATTCCCTTTGTCCATCTGCTACTATGACTATCATATATCTTATTAGCTTGATTTTGATAAACTTGAAGATTCTATTCATAGACTTTTGACTGTAAAAAATCCTCTCTGTTACTTTTGTTATTGATATTTGACATAGTTTTCACATAATTCACATTTGGATGAAAAAAGACTATCAATATTCCACTGTCTTTTCTCTGCTGTTGTAGCCCACTTTGGTGACTGTGATTAGGGCATCTCTTTGAATGGATAGTGATCTCCTCTTTTCTTCTGTGGTGTTGTGCATTACTCTTTTTGATGACTGATTTCACTGTTAGTTTGATGACATGACTGTCATCACTTTCAAAGGCACTTGTGTCACTGTTTTAGCATTTATATAATGACTATCTTTGCCTGATAAAATCTTCAAGGATCAGTTAACTAATTAGGTAAGGGTTTGTATTTTGACAAAAGTGTTTGGCTTCATGGATTTTGTATTTTCATCTTTTCAATGCTGCTACAGATTGTAGTATCTACCCCCTCCTTTGCAATCAATGGCATGATTGTATTCTCTATGCTATTTTTCCTATTGTCATGATTGTCATTTGAAATGGTTGACATCTTGAGTCCTTTATTTGGTGACTTTGCCTATGATTTTGGCAAGTGATTTGCTACTATGAATACTTCATCACAATAGTTATTTAATTGGGGTTTTAAAGTGTAATCTTGATAAATTGTTTAGTATTTCTTCTAAATACTATTTATCTATTGGTTTACATAGCTTGTCTATATTTCTAAGTCAGACAACTTGTAAAATGTATAATTGTCGGCATGGGAATGAAATTGAATTACTATTGATGTTTGTTATTCTCATGGACAAGTATTGAAGCACTCACTCTATCTGATGCGTGTACCTAAAAAAATGTTTTTGGTGCATATAAGTGTAGCAACTACTTGCATGGGTGATAAAGCTTGTTTGGAGAGGACTTGGAGACTTTTGAAAAGGTGGGCAAGGAATTTAGAGTTTGCTGTAACGAACTTGAAGTCAGCGAGGCCCTCTGCAACAAAGTCAAATTTGGGGATGCACTCTGCAGCAAATTCAAAGGTAATTCAAAACCCTCATTGCCAAAAGTGAATTAATATTTTCATGATATTTGGGGAAGCTGCTTGTGGGTGTCCCCCAGGAGATATTTTCATGATTAAAGCTTGAAAAATCAAAAGAAAATGTTATCTTCAGTATTTGTGAAGTAGATCCTTAACTGATCCTTGAAATCAAATAAAACCACACCTCTACTTTGCATGATCTCCCTGCATGATGACTATCCCGAACTGAAGGAAAGGTTATCCTAGCTTGACCATATGCATGATTGAAGGTTACCTTTTAAGATTTTATATTTAAAGGCCTTCTAGGTGTAGGATAGCTTATTATACTAAATTAATACTAGAATACACAATATTACAGATGGATCAGCGTCGAAGGTTGACTACGGATCAATATCATACATATGATGAGAGAGTAGCCAAAGAGAGGGACATGGAAAAATATCCATGTCCATGTAATGATTGTCTTGGTGGAAAGGTGGAAAAAAGAAATGTGATTTATCGCAAATGATAAGATATGGGCATAGTGGTATAAGCCCTTGGGCTTACAATTATAATGAAAATATGATAGAATTGAAGACTATGAGAGATGAAGAGGCAACAAACATAGATGAAGTGGCACCAAACATAGATGAAGAGGCAGAAATGTTAGACGAAGGGTTTGAAGTTGAAAGAATGTTGAATGAGGGTCTAAACACTGATTGGACCAAGTCAATGGAGGATGCTTTAAAGCCTGTGTATGCTAATTGCAAGTCAAGTCATTTGACAACAATACTTCAAATTCTTAACTTGCAAGTGGTGCATGGTTGGACAAATGAGAGTGTAGATTAGTTATTGACATTATTAAGTTCATTGTTACCAGTTGACTCCACATTGCCAAGAAAATGAAGTCAATGTAAAAAGAAGATCGGTAAGTCAGCTTGGGGTATGAAAACATCCACACATGTGTTAATGGTTGTGTATTATTTCACCAAAATCTTGCAAGTGAGAGTGAATGTCTGAAATGTCATGAAGCAAGGTATAGACAAGGGTTGAGATCAGCTATGGTTCCTAGAAAGGTTCTTCGCCACTTTCTGATAATCCCATGAGTACTCCGAATGTATAGGTGCATAGACATTGCTGAACTTATGCAGTGGCATGCCCAAAATAAGAGCATTGATGGAAAACAACATGTACCTAATTCTAAGACGTGGATGGAATTTGATAATAGATGGCCTAATTTTTCTCAAGATCCTCGTAATATAAGGTTGGGTTTGGCTCTAGATGGGGTGAACCCATTCTCAGATCAAAGTACTAAATGGTCAACTTGGCCAATGTTTTTAATAAATTATAACTTGCCTCCATGGTTAGCAACTAAACCATTTTTCTTAATGCTATCATTGATTATACTAGGAAAGAAAAGTGTGACTTCAGATACAATAGATGCCTATGTAGAGCCATTATATGACATGAGCTAATGGAATTGTGGAAAGGAATCGAAGCAATTCAATCTTTAAGTGATGGTCATTCAATCAAATTCACTTTAAGAGCTTCCTTATTGGTTACGATTCATGATCTTCCTGCATATGGTACATTGTCTGGTCTCACTGTTCATGGATACCATGGCTGTCCTGCTTGCAACTTTAAGAATTTTGCAAGGCACTCAAGAAGTTTGTGTAAGTGTATTTATTGTGGACATCGTGCTTACCTTAAAGTGGGTCATCCATATCATCAACAAAAAACACGTTTCAATGGTCAAGAAGATAATCGTGAAGCACCTTTGCTAATAACGAGTGATTACATTATTGAGAATGGACAAAAAAGAATGTCATTTATTGAAAATAGTGGGATTGCTGGTAGTAGATATGATCCATGTAATGAAAGTGGTGTAAAATAGTTGTGCATATTCTATAAGTTGCCATACTTTAAGGATATAGCCATTAGGCATACTGTTGATTTTATGCATAATGAGAAAAATATAGCCTATGCTATTATAGAAACTCTTTTTGGTGCTTTTGATACTATTTCATCATGTGAAGACTTTTGAGAACTAAAGATTCATCGAAATCTTTGGGTTGAAAGATATGATGATGCAAAATATAGAAAACCCAGTGCTCCTTATGTCTAGACAAAGGAACAATGTGCACAATTCTTACAGTTGATGTCTCAGACTCACTTTCACACTAGATATGTAAGTAGTACTATCAAAAGCCAAACTAACATTAATAGATTAAGAGGCCTAAAGACCCATGACTATCATGTTATAATCAAGAATATTTTACCTATTGTGGTAAATATATCAGGTTTGGCAAAGGGGCCAAGATTGACAATTATAAGGTTGGGCCTAATATTAAAGAGAATGAGTTCACATGTATTAGATCCTTCAAACTTTGATAGTTTGAGGGAGGAGGTTGTTGAAGTCCTTTGTCTATTGGAACGGGAATTTCTAGCAACAATCTTTAACATATCTATGCATCTTTTGATACATCATCAACATGTATGGGATGATGATGAAGATGAGAGAGTTGTAGGAGAAGTATTAGAAGGCAATGGATGTCGCTTCAATCTATCACATCAAGAAAGAAGTGTGATACATGCCTTTATTCTTCAAAACACATCTTCGTTTGATAAGTGGCATAGGTTAAATAAATTTACACAATTATTTATTTACACATTTATATTATTAATCTTACTATTTGCACATTAATATTCTATGTAGAAAATATGAAGAAGAGAATCAAAGTTGGATACAACATCGACCTCAAAAGCATAGATGTCATGATTTTGTTGGAGGTGATTCTTTTCCAAAAATTGAAGAATGGATTGCTAATGCAGTTAGTGATGCAAAAGAAGAAGGTCAAGATATAACAATGGAGGAAAGCGAGCTTTCACAACCTCCACATTTATGGGTTATGCATTTTAGTGGAATGTGGGCCTATGGTAGCCATTTAAGAGTGGAGGAAAAAGACAAAGGAAAGACAAATTGTGATTGTGTTGTAAGTGCTAAATTTCTTTATGAAACTAAGAAGAAATTCTATGCTGGATTCACCAAGAAATTATTCAAGTGGATTTTGGTGAAAACAATCCTATATTATTAAAATGTAAGTGGATCCAACCATCTGCAGTACATTTTGATGAGTATGGATTTGTACGTGCAAATACAGGACAATTTTTATCAGAGAGGGATGAGCCCTATGTTTTCCCTTTTCAAATTAACCAATCATTTCTAATTGATGATGTAAGAAGCCCAAGATGGTCGTATGTCATTCAAACAGAGTCTCGTTTGAAATAAAAATTCATGGAAGCTGTTGATATAATGCCTGATGGGAAATATGTTAATTTACAAGAAACATTCAAAGTAGTGGATGAAGATGATGATGGAGTGTTTGGAGAAGATATTTTGATTACCAATGAAGAGATTGGGAGAGAGAATGTATTGCATGACACAGATGAGGATGAGGAAAAAAATCAAGCAGATGTAGACATGAGTGATTAGGATTCTGATCTTGCTGGCAATGTAGATGATTAGTGAAGGCATCAAGAAAATAGTGAGCTTGTAAAATGTAGTAGAGAAGCAACAAGATAAGAAAGGGCATCAGTGTACAGGAATTTCTTCTACTTTGGGTTTTTCAGGGTAATCTCTTATGTTGAGCTCTATGTTTTGTTGTTTTTCTAGTTCTTGTCTCGTTACAAGTCACGCATATAACTAGCTATATTTGTTCCAAAAATAAATTACTCATTTTTAAAGCACATATTGACTGTTTTTATTTACTTACATTTGTGTGTTTAGAATTTATGCAGAATTATATAAGTAGAAATAATGTGGATTTTATAAGTAGAAATAATGAGGATTATATAAGTAGAAATAATGATGATTCACACTATCAGAAAGGCAATTAGTTTCTTCTCAAATAGAAGGATAAACAAATAGAGTTTCCTTTGGGTTTCAATCTGTGTGCCACATTTACTTATTGAATTTTTGCTCCTCCATATAATGCATCTTATATGATATCATCCTATGTCATATCACTTGTCATAGACCGTCTCCTCTAATTTCTAAGAATGCATATTATATGCTCTGTGAATGTATTTTATATGGGGACTGTCCTTATATACTGTATCATTCAAATGGAAATGAAATCCTTATATACTATGATTGCATTTGTTTATATGCTCTAGTTGATTGAAAATAATGGCTTTGTTTATATTCCACTCTTGTTCTACTAATTCAAGTTGCTGATTTATATATTATTATTTATTTGGACTTCAAGAAATGAGGAAAAAGACTTTGAGGCACAATTTAGATGATAGTGATCATGTTGCTGAAGTTCCACTGATAGATTATGAGCGCTTTCGTAAAGAACATGTGGCAAAGAATAGTGAACATTTATCACATCTTGGTTTGACAAACAGGCAAGTTGTAAATCCACTAAGTAGTATATTATTTGTTTAATTGTGTTTATGAAATTTTATAGGCAAGAGGTTTATGTATATATGACATAATATGATTTTTTTTGTTTTATAGGAAAGAAAAAGAGTGCAAAGAAAATGCAGAGAGAAAACAAAGGGAAAGTAAAGATACAGTGTTGCCAACTCGTAGAAGCCAACGCATTTGGGATTCAAGTACAAATGCAATTGGTGAAAAGAATAGTTGTGATGATGTGTAGCCTGATATAGCACATGGTGATGTGCAGCCTGATATAGCACATGGTGATGTACAATGTCATGATGATCTCTTAGCACAGAGTCTAAGAGAGATTATTGAAAACAATGAGAGGAAAGGAATAGTAAGTGATCTGCAGATGATTTATTCAAGATTAAAGGATGTGTTTGAAGTGAAATCTATAGAGACTGGTATTGATCTACCTACTCATGACATACCTGATGTGGCCAAGGACGATGAAGTTTTGGTTAATGAAAGTCATGAAGAGATACCACTTGTATCTGATGTGCCTGCTACAACTTTTAATGGAACTAGTGAATCAGCCAAAAATATTGCCAGTGGTTTAATAGAAGATGTGCCTACTTTTGTCAAAAGAAAAAGATTGAGTCAAGATTTATATAGAGCAACAGAGAGGAATACAAAAGAAAGAAAATTAGAAGGCAAGAAGCTATTCTTGGTTGAGGTATCGAGAGATGGTGAGCCCATTGGGAAAAATGTTGCAAGGTGGGCCTCTGAGTTGGGTGTGAGATGTAGGGCCCATTTGGATATTTACAAATCAAATTTTGTAGAGAAAGATCCACAAAGTGTGGAAAATGTTATACAAAAAATGGAAAATACTTTTGAGACTACTGGTGGACAAATCTCTAGAAGATATTACAAGCAAAAGATGAGACTTTTGATGAACAATTTTAGATACAATTATAGAAAAACAATCTTGGAGGGAAAAGAGAGGTTAGAATCCCCTCTATCTCCGAAACAGTGGGAGGCATTGAAAGAAAATATGTGTTCTGAAGAATATTTGACAAAGAGTTATAAAGGAAAGAGGGCAAGAGATAATGTGGCAGCTGGATATACATTTGGCTGAGGCAGGTTGCAGGCCAAAATGGACAAACTTGGAATAAGGGTATGGCTTTTTGGTTCAATTTACGTTGGTTATTTATTTCAATTTTTTATTGAACTGACTATATTTTGATATTGACATTGTATTTTAGGTGGAAAATAGTAATAGAGAAGTAGGTGTGGAAGATATGCTCGATTATATGGAAGCACTAGATCCTAGTAAATCTAATAGTAGTATGAAGTGGAAATCTAGTTCATCAACAGAGATTTCACAGCCATCTGTTAGACACCCAGTAAGAGCCTCTGCAAATCATGTCAACTCAAATGAAGGGTACCAACATATAATGAGTTGCTTACACGGTCTCAGTGAGAAATTGTCACAGTTGGCTTCCTCTGTTAAGCCTATAGTTTCTGCATGGAATGAGCATAATATTATGGATGGAGATGAGGTAAGAGGCTCTATTACACTATCCTTTCATTTCGTGTGCTTGTTATTGGGTAAACTTGTACCATGTTTTTGTTATACTTCCTTGTGATTGCATTTTTTGGATACTTCAATAGTTATCATAGCTCTTGGATATTGTAAACAAAGAATGAATCTACCCTCAATGTGCAATACTGCAATTCTAGCCATTATAACCTTAGCATTAATGCTTTACATAAATGCGTTATCACGAATTGTCTCACTGTTCTACTTACAGAACCAAAAGAAATGTGCAATACTACAATTTACCAGGTTCTACTTCAAACCATTTTGCTTGAGTATTCACTTCATTATTGTTGTCCTTGTCATGTTTATGACATGCTCCTATGCTGCATTATGAAATTTAAATCTATCATTCTAGACAGTCACTTTGAGTATGTCTTAGTAAAGCTCTTAATTACTGATCCTAAAGTCAAGGCTGTCATATCTTCTTTGTTGCTATCATTCCAAGGGTTCTTGGTCACTATCTAATGGTTTTGATAGTGCCTTTATCTCTTCTCTTTGTTTGGTGAAACCCTAGTAGCTATTGCATCTCTTTATCTTCTCCTATACCTTCCATGCTATGGACTGTCCTAAGACAGAGATACGCACTACCATCTTACAACTTTTACTGCCTTCCTTATCATATGAAGGACTGGGACTATCCCTTCTTGTTGAAAATCTTATGCTCATGACTATAAGAATCCTCCTATAAACTAGAATCTATTCCTTACAATAAAGGAAGAATCTCATAACATACCTTGACTTAGTCATTTAAGAGTGGAAGAAAAATGTTATTTTGAACACAAATTTATAGTTGTTGCATTCTTTACTTGACTTATATTAATTTTTGCATGATGATTAAACCACATGTAGAGAAATCATATGAAAGCAGAATGAAAAGAAAAAGGCCCTGTTAATAGAGCTCTTTACAAAGCTGCACAACTTGATGACAATGATGATAGTGATTATGTTGAACATCTTGATGAGAATCTGCATGATATTCAAAGTAGTAGTACTGGTGCTGGAATTGAGGTGAGTTCTATTTATTGTTTTATGTCTTTCATGGTAGTCATTGTTGTTTTAACACACACATGCAAGTATGTACTATTCAAGTAAGTTGTTTTAATTCTATTTGAAGGAAAACCCACTAGTATGATTTACTTTAAAGGATTTAACTCTAGAGAGAGACCAATAAATGTAAGTCACTTAAAGGGAATTACATCAACTTCTAATAGAAACCAATTAAAAGTATCCACACAATGACAATAAATGTGCCTTGATAAATCTATTGATTTGAATAACTGGAATAACTTGGCTCTGATACCAATT
Source organism: Cunninghamia lanceolata (assembly GCA_027924645.1). Classification (NCBI taxonomy): domain Eukaryota; kingdom Viridiplantae; phylum Streptophyta; class Pinopsida; order Cupressales; family Cupressaceae; genus Cunninghamia; species Cunninghamia lanceolata. Next base: position 87,976 of record BSBN01000286.1, on the reverse strand, counting down.
ATTGATATGCGTCAGAAAACTAAGAGGGGGGCTGAATCAGTTGTCACAAAAACTTAAACACTTTCTACAATTTAAACATTCATCACTTATCCACAATTATTATGATTTAATCATGAGTGCATGAAATCAGAAACTCAACCACAGATACAACATCAAACACAAGAGACACCAGATTTACATGGAAAACCCCAAGGTGGGGAAAAACCACAGAGATGATTAACTCTCAATATATATTGCAATCTTGAAATAATGATGTTTAGGCTTGGTCACTCCATGGGCCTAAACATACTGGATTACTGCCATAAAGAACAACTAGGTCAACAGGCTCACTGCCTCAACCCTAAACCTAGAAAGATTACAATAAGGGTTGTTAAACCCTACTGGTGGCTTACTACCAGACTCACTACCATGATCAACACCTTTTTATATTGTGAATAACAATTCCTCTACTATGCTCTTCCTCTGCTATGCTCTTCCTCTACTCTGCTCTTCCTCTGCTCTACTTTTCTTCTTCTTTCCTTTGCCTCTTCTCTGCTCTGCCTTTGGACCTTTCTTAATATCTTTTCATTTTTGCTCAAGGACACCTTTTCCATGACTCAACTATAAGTATTTAGACACTACATCAACCATGTAATGATCATCAAGGTTGGCATCACAATCATCAACCATTGGAACAATCTCCAAGGTCGGTATTACAAACATTTACAAAATAGGTCCTGACCTATTACAACATCATGGAAAGGGAATGAAACGTAGATCATGCCATGCCTTAGTTAGGACTCAAACATGATCTTCCACACCACAACATGCTTCCACAATCTTCTAGAGATCTCCGTAATCACTGGGATCAACCAGGTCGGCCAAGACTGGTTACATGCTTCATTATCTAGGAACAATCTTCACGCACCATCTCAATTTCTTAACATGGACCAAAGTTTAGATAGGAACATGATTAGGAGACATCCACAAGCACACTATAATCATCAGGAGCAACTGCACAAACCTTAACCACTTTATCCATAGGAATCTTCTCACCGGACTACACAAACTTCACTCTCTTCAACTATCATAAAAGAAAGATAGCTTGTGGACCACCAAACCATGAACCATTGCCACTGTAAGCACTTATCATCATCCTAGACTTCCCTCTAAAACCACAAAGCCAAATACTTTATTGCGGAGGAATGCGGAGCAGAATTCTTTCTTCTTGTCCCAACTGATCTTACAGAAAAAGAAGGTTTCACTCTGGTGAATACAACTCACTCAGATCTTCATGCAGATGGCTCAAACCCAAAATGTAGCATCTTAAGACATATCTCTAACTTAATTCCAATCCACAAACCATGATCTTCAAGAAGAAATAAATGCAGAGCAGTTTACCAAACTATTCTTCAGCATACAACTCATCGTCTGTACTGCACTTCTCTGTAACTCACTTGTTTCTTCCGGAGAGGCTAATTTTCTCAATACCCTCAACATACAAGTCTTATAAACAAGATATAGTTGACACTAATGACAAGGATATGTTGACATCAATGACAACACCGATTAGGTACATACTTGCAACAATCTCCCCCTTTGTCATTGATGGCAACATATGATGTGAAAAACTGCAACAACCATCAAGACAAGATTCTCCCCCTTTCTCTTTACACACTTGCCCTTCTTTCTTTCTCCAAAATTCTCCCCCTTTCTTTTAGACATCTGCACTCTAATTTTTTCACATGACTTCTCCCCCCCTTTGACATCAATGGAAAAGGGCACATACTTGCACTCTTTTGCTCTGATCTAATCTCTATTCTGAACTCTCTGACTACTCCCCTTTAGAAGTAGCCCTAAAAAGCATCAATCTGGACCTCTGAACACCTCTGGATTGATGCACTATTGTGCATCTTAGTTTAGAGCAGGAGGGGTGATGACCCCTAACTTTTCTCTAAGATACTCAAAAGTAACCTTAGGCAAAGGCTTGGTAAAAATGTCTGCAATCTGATCCTTGGTAGAAACATACTCCAACTTGACTTCATTCTCTGTCACTTTTTCTCTTAGAAAATGATACCTAATGGATATGTGCTTGGTCCTTGAATGCATCACTGGGTTCTTTGATATGTTTATGGCACTTGTGTTGTCACAAAAGATTGCAATTGGTTCTTCATACACAACTTTGATGTCCTTCAAAGTCTACTTCATCCATAACACTTGAGTGCAACTGCATGCTATTGAAATGTATTTTGCCTCTGCAGTAGACAGGGATATTGAATTTTGTTTCTTGCTTAGCCAAGATACTAATCTTTTTCCCAAGAAGAATGCACCTCCACTTGTACTTTTTCTGTCATCCACATCTCTGGCTGAATCTGCATCAGTATATGCACTAAGAGTAAAGTCACAGTCCTTAGGGTACCACAAACCATAATCTATTGTGCCTTTTAAATATCTTAGAATTCTTTTGACTGCTATCACATGTGATTCCTTGGGTTCTACCTAAAATCTTGCCACAAGACACACTGCATGTATTATGTCAGGTCTGGTTTGAGTCAAATAAAGTAATCCTCCAATCATAGATCTATACTTTTTCTAGTCTACCATGGGTGAGATATCATCTTTGCTCAATTTACAACCAGTTATCATAGATGTGCATCCTGGTTTAGAGTCTTCCATTCCAAATTTCTTTAACAACTCTTTCACATAATTAGACAAAGAAATGAAGATACCCTTATCTGATTGGCTTATTTGCAGACCTAAAAAGAAGTTCATCTCTCCAAACATAGACATTTCAAATTCATTTTACATTTCTCCAACAAAAGCTAAGCACATATTGATGTAGGAGCATCCCTGGTTCAAGAGCAATCTTGCATCAACCAAAAACATTTGCATTTCAGTTTCTTTGTAGTTCAATTTGTTTCTTTTCATTTTCCAGTTCAGTTTAGGCAGTTCAGTCAAAAACAGTTTCTATACTTTTGGCCCAGTTGCATTTTAGTCCTCGTGGAGCTAGATTTAGCATCTAGATTCATTCATCTACATCATATCTAGAATTCAAAGATCCGCACATCATTACCAGAAAGATATCACTATCAGAAGATCGACTGTTTTCTCAGAACAGAGCATCATGACAATCTTTGATAATCAGCTAATGGAGAAAACTTGCGGAGCTTAATGATACATAATTCAATGATCTTTAGTTTGTGGCTAACCTTCCCCAAAGATCCACATGTTATTCTACTCATTTGAGGAAGTGTTCTATGCATTTGGGCTTGACCTATCCATGTTCACATGTTACAACTCTTCGTTGGAGTTTGCGACCTTTCTTGGCTGACGCGGAGGAATCTATTGTTCTGGAGATGATATATATTGATGTAATAGATCCTTAGAAAGTAGTTGTCAAGTAGTAATCATCTGCATAAGTTCATAGTTTAGATTTTGTGTGAAGGAGCTTCAAAGCTATATCTTGTGCAACTTCTATAATTAGGCCTTTGAGCCCTAGTTATAAGCCTGCATGATGCCGACCTGATTGTATTTGAATTATATGATATACTAAAGGACTGAATCTGCATTTGTTCCATTTCTTTGAGTTGTTTCCATTGTGTTTACTCTTGATGCACAGTCCAGACAGTTCATTCTGTGAACCCTCCTACCGTGACTGCACCAAGTGGTATCAGAGCGAAAGTTCAAATCTTTGGGAGTGGATTGAGTGAAGTTGGCGAGGGAATTCTGTAAGATCTTGCTGTGGATAGATCACCAAATTGAGGCAGGTTACTTGTGTCACAACCGATCACTGATTGAGAGGCAGTTGTCTCCTTGTAGCCCGATCGCTAAACTTGAGGTAGTTTGCACTTGATCTTAGGAAGAATGCCGCCGAGGAGAGTTGTTGCTGTTGGAACAATGGCTGGTAGAATGGATGAGATGATGGAAATGATGAGAACAATGTAAATTCATTTGGATGTTGTTGAAGAAGATAGGCGAAGAGGATTGACACTGAGACCTAATGTTGAAAGTGATGATGAAGATGAATTTCAATCTGTTGAACAAACTGGCGAAATCCTAGGAGGTGATGAAGAAAAAGAATCAAATCAAGTAAAGATGTTGTGAGCTATTTCAAAGATTGGAAAGAGACCTAGAGTTGACGTGCCGAACTATACTGGTAATTTGAACCCTAAAGAATTGATTGACTGGATAAATGACATGGAAGAATATTTTGAATATGAGGAAATTGAAGATCTGGAGAAGGTGAAATTTGTAAAGACAAAGCTGAAAGGACATGCTGCTATATGGTAGAAAGAAGTCCAGTTAGAAAGAAATAGAAGAGGAAAAGAAAAGATTACAAAATGGGATAGGATGGTGACAAAGTTGAAGAATCAATTTATACCTGTTGACTATCAGTTGGAACTGTTGAAAAGATTGCAAAACCTAAGACAAAAGGAGAAATCTGTGAAGGAGTACACTGAAGAATTCCATAAAATGATCATAAGGATAGGACATAGTGAAGCAAGCAAGGACAAAGTAGCTAGATACATCAATGGACTAAGGTTGAACATTCAAGAAGAACTAAGCTTAGTAAGGATGACATCTTTGGAAGAAGCATATTAGTTTGCCTTGAAAGTTGAAGAGAAGATGAATAAGAGACATGATCAGAGATAGAGAGGCAGAGGAGGTAAACTTTAGAGAGGTAGAACATTTTTCGGAGAAGACAGATCACATCCGGAGTAGAACAAGTTTGATAGCCCATTTAAGAAGGATGACAGAGATAACAATGCTTACCGGAGAGATGACAAAAATTTTTACCAGAGAGGAAACCCTAGTGCATACTGGAATGAAGGATACAAAAGAGAAGGAATAGGTTTGATAAGAGAACATTCAGAGGTACTTGTTTCAAGTGTGGAGGTGAAGGACAGAGCATTTGAGTGTAATCAGGGTAGTACAAGTAAGAGGACAGAAAATAGTGGAAGAATAGCATATGTGGAAGAAGAACTTGTTGGATCATCCAGTTTAGTTGACGAACCTGAGAAAGGAGAATCACTTGTGATGAGGAGAGCACTATTTCAAGTAGAGACAAATGAGGAACCACCACAGAGGAAGAGTCTATTCAGAACTAGATGCAAATCAAGAGGTAATTGTTGTAAAGTTGTAATTGATAGTGGTAGTTTAGATAACCTAGTTTCAGAGGAGATGGTGACTAAGCTGAAGTTGGAAAGATTGAAACACCCTAAGGCCTATCAGATAGCATGGATTCAGGATGATCATAAGGTACTGGTGAGTGAACAATGTTTGGTGAAATTTCATATTGGATCTTATCATGATGAAGTCTTGTGTGACATTATGCCCATGGATGTTTGTCATATTGTTGTTCTCAAAAGCAGCTAAGCTCATTTTTGTAGACAACCCCTACGAAACTTGTCCATTTCATAGTCTACATTCTAAGTTCACAAATTGAGACAAGTACTCTTGGCCTTGTGCGAAGTCTTCTAACATCGCTGAAATGGTTTACGACATTCCCTTGGGTTGATTTCTCAAAAACTGTGAAAGTTGACTAGGTCGTAAGCTTGTCAAAATATCAATTTTGACTATTTTGAGGGTGTTAGAAAAATTTGTCTTCACATGTAACAGCAGAAAAATTTACCGCTCTTGCATGTTCATTGTTGTTAAATATGTAAGGTCAGCCGAAATTCTCGCCTCTACATGTTCTATTTGTCTTTTTTTCATAAACATGCACGAGTAGTAAATTTTGCCACCCATGCACGTTTCTTGTTTCTTTTTCACATGTAATAGTGGTTGAAATTGCTGCTTGAGCATGTCATTTAAAGTCCAATGCCGCATGCAATGTTGGCATTTTTTGCCGCTTTGACATCCCTCTGATCGCATGTAATGTCGGCATTTTTTACCGCCCGAACGGATCCCACGAGATCAATAACTCGTAGTATGCATTAATGGCACTCGTGCCATGTTTAATGCATGACTCTCGAGTCTTTTAAAGTATTCTATCTCATTCTAATTTGTTCATTACTCATATTAGAAACCTCTAAACGAGATTAGAATACCTTTCATGCCAGATCTCTTCACAAAATTCGCGAGGATTCTGGATTTACTCGATCGTGATTTCTTCATTACATCCAATGTTTCATGGACCAGGTAGGTCATTATAATTTTTGTCTTGTTTTTGTTTTGTTCTTCATTATGCTAAGGTTTTTGGTATGAATTTTATGCATTGTTAAAATGTGGCGACGTATTTTTCTTTTCTTGATTCTATTTAAACCCTAGTTTTTCATTTAGGTTTTTTGTGTTGTTAGAAAGTGTCGTTGTTTTCCTGCCTATACGAGACTTAGGGTTCTTGGCTAGTGTTTTGACTTTTAAATGAGAGGGCGGCAGGAACTGCCGCCTTCACATTTCCTTCATTTTGTGTTGATAGCCCATGTAGTGTCAGTATTTTCTGCCGCCCCTACATGGGCCTTGTGTTGTTAGCTTCACCTGTAATGGTAGTTAAAGCCGCCGCCATTACACAACCATTTACTTTCTATATGCGTTAGCGGTAGAAAATCCCGCTCTCGTATACAGATTTCAAAGCTTGTGTAATGATGGCAAATTTTACTGACATTTCACAATCATTCCCAAACATGTAAAAGCGATAGAAATCACCGCCAATTCACTCAGAAATTTTTAACCTACCTAACTTGCAATTCTCCCATGTGCGATGTTGGCAAAATTGGCCGCTCAAACACAGAGATTGTTCCAACATGCAAAAGCAGTTAATTTTACCACCAATACATTTGTCTTTTTAGCCTACCTGCAGGGTCGGCAAAATTGGCCGCCCTAATAATTGCAATATATCCCTCTAATGCAAGGGCGGCAAACTTTGCCATCCGTGCATTCACTCTCTCAATTTTTTCTAACTCTGAGAGATTTTCAATTTTTCTTTCCTGAGCCTACTTTCCTCCATTTTTTGAACTGCTTGCACTCTAGTCCTTTCAAGCATATCCCTATAGTCATGATCATCGACATGTAATTTTCCCAGATTACCAGTATCTCCCCTAATTGCATGATCATGGCTTTTTGTTGCAGTTTCTTCTACGGAGTTTCTCTCATCACCAACATCCTTCTGGTGATAGCTTTTTCAGATGACTGAGTTGTCTCCAAAGAAGTCGAAAGCGATGAAGTATAAGTATCAGGGTGTTTTTCCAATCACCTTAGTTACTTCCAATGTCAATGGCATTTGGGATACAGAGATTAGCCATGTGGACATGGATGAATTTGTGGAAAGAACCAAGTCTAATAATCCTAGTTCTGCAATGAAGAAGATTATTGATAGCAACATTCATTTGGTGTCATCTTTCCCGGTGGCAGCTCATGACATAGAGTTTGTTCTTCAATGTGCTCAGTTCTACAACAGAGATACTAGGGCAGTGGTGGATACAAATGGCAATGTGATCATCAGATTGGATCCTGAATTCATTGATAAAGTTTTCATGTGTCCTGCTATTATGGAAGTTATAAAGCTAGATTTTGTTGAAGCCCAAAAAGAGTATGACAAAAATTCTAAGAAGGCTAAGAAGATAATTAACACTAAATGGCTCAAGACTTCAAGGTCAAACTTGTCTAGGTGGCCGAGGAGTTTTCCTAGAAGTGATTTTGTAGAAGAAGTTGGTGATCTTATAGCTCTTCTTAGTAGGATAAGGGCACTAGCCTCTTCCTCACTTTTTCATGAGTGGATGTACTCTTTTATCAAGGTAATACTTCAAGGTAAACAAGCCATCTTCTGGGGTGAGCAAATCAGCAATGCTCTGCATGAGCAATTGACTAAGGTATCCACTACCTTCAAATTCTATATGACTTCTTACCTTGTGTATATAGCAGCCTCAGTGAGAATCTTTCTAGGTTTGACATCTGAAGGAGATAGGAGAGTAGTTCCTGTATATAAGTACTATTCTCAACTGACATTGAAAGGTTCTATTCACCACTTCAGGAGGGTAAATGATGCTTTCTTCACAATGTTCTTATGTCTTTTTAACCCTCAGTTGGAGCAAAGAAGAGTTTCAGACGAAGCTTGGTCAGTGGTGAATGATTATGGATGCATGTTCTTACAATTTCCTTCTTTCTCATATTTAAGGGTTCGCTTTTTCGAAGGTCATCCTTATATGTTGCCAAGGTTTCCTTCAGACAAACTTGTTCTAATGGAATTATGTAGACAAATGATTGTCATACATAATAAGCAAATGGAGCTCAAGAAACCAGGATTCAGGTTTCTAATTGAAATTGGTAGGTTTTTAGTACCAACTGTTGCAAAGGCTAGAGCCATGGAAACTGAATGCAGCTAGTAACCATGAAACAATTCAAACGAAGACCAAAGTTTGATTACAGAGGTGTGAAAGACAAGATCAAGAGGAAGACCTAGTTTCATGAACCAATGGTTGAGGACGTCTGGGTGGACTTGAGGACAGAAGAAAATAACAGAAAGTTGGATTATAGCAGGTTATCTCTGGAGCAGATTGAATATCTGGGATTGGATGATATTCCTAAAGACTTAGTGGATGATGAAGAGTTGATTGATACTAGATATAACATTGAACAGGTTGCTAGTTCTCCTCTTCCTCCTATCCAATGGTCTCAGAAAGAATTAACTTCTCTGAGGAAAAGGTTTGAACCTATATTGGCTAACACCAATAAGTGGTTAGCAGATAAGGGAATTGCTTTGAAAGAATTCCTTATAAGATCAGAGACTAAAATTCAAGAACAAATAGGTAAGAAGGTGGAGAATAGGATGAAGAACAAGAGTGACATTCCCTCTTCTTCCAAGCCATATAAGCCCAGGATCAAATTTGTGACAAAGAAGTCAAAGGCTATGGAGAAAGAATCTGAGATAGAAGATATGGAAATTGAGAAATAGAATACTGAAGAGCCAGCTACCGAGGAAATGGAGGTTGAAGACATACCTACAGAAGGACAAGGAGAGGAAGTTTTGTCTCCATAGGAGAATGTACAACAAGAAATGGGAGTCTCTTCTCCTTTGTCTGACACACTTGTTTCAATTCCTTTGTCTGTTTCACCCATTGACATCCCCTCTTCTGAATCTCCATCACCTTCAAAAACAATTTTTGACAATCCTCAAACTACTTTTGATGATGTTCTTTATTCCTCAGAGTCTATTCCTAGCTTGTCCTCCTCATCTTTTGATATTGGGGATACTTCTATATTTGATCACTTTGCAATGAATTCTGAACAGGTTTCTAATGTGAATGTGTCAGGTGCAGTTTTTACTAATACTCCACCTATTGTTTCTACTTCCAGTGCAAGTGCAGTTCTAGTAACACCAACAATGGAAACAGATCCTAATGTGAGTACTTCTGTGCTTCCTCCATGGTTGTCAGCATATACACCAAAAAGGAAGAAACAAGCCATCTCTCCAGATGACTTTGATTTTAGTAAGCTGGTGCCTGCGAAAGCTAAGACCCCAAAGAAGCCAAAGATTCTTTTGAGAATGCTTGGAGACAAAGGACACAAATTTCTGGAGATTGCAAGACCTCCGCAGGATGCAACCATAGAAAATTTTAGTATGAATGATTACTCTATCTCTAGGGTTGAGCTAGGCAAAATAACTCATAAAAGTGCAAAGACTAACATGCAGTCAACAATGGACATTCTGATTTAGAAGTTTGACAAAGAGAAAGAAATGAAGGATCATTACAAAGAAATGATTGAATAGTTGACTGCAGTGGTGAGGAAAATTACTTTGAATTCAGAATCAGTGACTCCTGAGGCCGTTTCTGTAGAAGATCCTATCATCCAGAAAGCTGAAAAGACTCATCTTAAGGGAAGAGTACTTGAAGAATACTTGGAAAGGATGCGCACACAAGGAATTTCTCTTCTTACAGAGCTAGCTGAGAAAACAGACAAAATGGAGAAAATAAGGGTAGAACTTGATGACTTGATTGATGTTATTTCTCAGGATATTGAGCATCTAGAACAGAATCATGATAAGTGGGTAGAGATGAGAAAGCTGAAAATAAGCACTCTGATATCAATTGGTGTCATTCCAAATAGGGATTCATATACTGAAACCAAAGAGGCATTGACATATCAGAGCCGTGTGCTAAAAGATTTGATCAATGATTTGGAAATTGCAAGGAAACTAAGTGATCAAAGTGATGTTAGTCTTTTGCATAAGTTGGAGGAGCTGCCTGCAATCTGGTGTCACAGGATAATCAATTTCTTTCTGTAGAAGAGATGATCCAGGAATTTAAAAATATGTTTTAGAAAGAGTTCAAGGATAAAACATTTTTAGTGGCCTCTGTGGATAATATTCTTGACAATCAGTTAACTTTGGATAATCTGAAGGCCAAGTTAACTAGTCATGCAAAATCAATTACCACAGTCAAAGATGCAATAGTTAGAGCCTGGATGATTTTCAAGAACACGATTAGTCTGGACAGTCTTGGGATGCAAGCAGCATTCACCATGTATAATTGCCACATGAAGAAAGAAGGCAATGCAAGTTGAAGCAACTTTTCCATTACTTAGTTTATTTTCTACTTTTTAGATGTACTTTTGAAATAATTTTGGACATATTTACATGTACTTTTCTCATATGTAATTACATGTAAAAACATAGGAAGTCCCAAATCAAAAAGGACTCCTTTGTTGAATAAGTCATAGTTAGTTTTTCTTTTCCTATTTTTGCTCTCGGTTCCTCTTATAAATAAAGAGGACCCCCATTGTAAATATCATCTTTTTTTTTATTGCAAAGAAACTCTGCCAAATTAGAAAGCATTTCAAGACTTTGAGCTTTTATGTTTATCATATCTTTCAAGTGAATATCAATATAAGTAGGCAATTTGAGTATCAAACTTTGAGTTGAATCATATTGTTTTATGATATCAGTGTTCTTATGTCATTGGTGTTATATTATATTGAATCATTGTTGGAATCATGGAGTTTATTGAAATTTGAGAGGAGTGTTCTTGTTTTGGTTGAATAGACTTTGTGCTATTTTTATCATTGCAGGATTTTGTGTTCATTTGTGAGAACGGAATTGTTTAGAGACTTGGTGTTGTAAACTGTTGTGTTCAAGTTAGTTATATCATATTGGGTGAAAGTGGAGACTTTGGGCTACATTTGAATTCAATTAAGTTTGTTTGTGAGAAATAACCCAAACAATAGAAGACTTTGTGTTTCTATGGTTTGTTTTGGTTCAAGAGTTATTAAATATCATCTATTGTGAAGTTGTTATTTTGTAAGAGAGAAACATCTATTCTGAAAGAAGAGAATAGGATGCTATGAAAACACCCCAAGAATAGTTTTAGTTTATTTAAGTATTAAAAGATGTTTGTTAGAAAGAGCTTATTATCTAGAGGGAACCTCCCCTTGTTGAGAGGAGAGACTCAGTTTCATCATAGCTGTGGCGATATAACCATTTTGTCATTAGTTAGCTAAACGACAAAATATTCACCCAACACATATCTTGTTGGGTAGACCTTGGCAGTATGATAGAAAAGTTGTACATGATGGGAGAAAGAATACATATACTATAATAGGAAATAGAAAGAGAATTACTTTGATTCCTTTGGAGGATGATCCTAAGAGTGAAGTATGTGGGAATGCTAGAATCTATTTGGTACATGGAAATTTTTTTTTGGATGGTTTGAGACATGAGAATATGTGTTATGCCTTGATTCCTAAGAAGCCTAAAACATTGAAGAAGGAGACTGAAGAATCACAAGTAGAGGAGATAAGAGAATTACTGACAGAATATGAAGACATCATATCAGATAATGTACCTGAAGGATTGCCACCTATAAGGAGTATCAGTCATCACATGGATCTCATACTGGGAGCAAGTTTGCCTAACAAAGCAGCACATAGAATGACACCAACAGAGAATCAAGAACTAAATAGACAAATACAAGAGTTGTTGAGGAAAGGTTTGATCAGAGAAAGTTTGAGTCCTTGTGCAGTACCTACAGTGCTTGCACCTAAGAAAGATGGAGAATGGAGAATGTGTACTGACTCTAGAGCAATAATCAAGATCACCGTTAAGTATAGATTTGTTTTACCTAGGATGGATGATATCATGGATTATTTGAGTGGAGCAAGATATTTCACAGAGATAGACTTGAAGAGTGGATACCATAATATCAAAATCAGAGAAGGTGATGAATGGAAGTCTAGTTTTAAGACAAATGAAGGATTGTATGAGTCTTTAGTGATGCCCTTTGGATTGACAAATGCACCAAGTACTTTTATGACATTGATGAATGAAGTTCTGAAGAAATTCTTGGGTAAGTTTGTTATTGTGTACTTGGATGATATTCTGATTTTCAGTAAGACAAAGGAGGAACATTTGTGGCATATTAGACAAGTTTTGCAGAGACTAAGAGAAGAGAAATTGCTGATAAACATCAAGAAGTGTAGTTTCATGAAAGAAGAGTTGGTATATTTGGGATTTGTAATTTCTGCGGAAGGATTGAAGATGGACCCTAAGAAAGTGAAAGCAATTGTTGAATGGCCTACACTGGAGAGCATTGGAGAGGTTAGATCATTTCATGGATTGGCTATTTTCTACCGGAAGTTCATCAAAAATTTTAGTTCAGTTTGTAACCCTATGACAGAGACAATGAGAGGTGACAGAAAAGATTTTAAGTGGACATCTGGAGCAGATAAAAGTTTTGAGTTGTTGAAGTAGAAAGTGACAGAGCAACCTATTTTGGCATTACCAGATTTCAATAAGGTATTTCAAGTTGATTGTGATGCAAGTGGAAATGCAATTGGAGCAGTATTAAGTCAAGAAGGTAGACTAGTAGCATATTTCATTGAGAAGTTGAATTATGCAAGGAGGAGATATTCAGTTTATGATCAAGAGTTCTATGCCATAATTCAAGCCTTGAAGAAGTGGAGACATTACTTGTTGCCAAAGGAGTTTGTGTTGTATACAGATCATCAAGCTTTGCAGTATTTTAACAGTCAAGGTAAGTTGAATCAGAGACATATGAGATGAGTAGAGTTCATGTAGAGTTATACTTTTATGTTGAAAAATAGGAGTGGAAAATCAAATAAAGTTGCTGATGCATTGAGTAGAAGAAGAAACTTGTTGACAAAGATGAGAGTTGAAGTGTTGGGTTTTGATGAATTGAAGAGCATGTATGAGGGAGACATTGATTTTGCATAACCTTGGAAAGAATGTAAGGAACCTGTTGTGACAGATAGGAGTAAGTGGTTGGACTATTTCATTCAAGAAGATATGTTGTTCAAAGGCAATCAATTGTACATACCTAGAAGTTCAATGAGATAATTTGATCAAGGAGAAGCATAGTGGTGGATTGGCAGGACATTTTGGCATTGATAAGACAATGGCTTTGGTGAGTGAGAACTACTTTTGGCCTCAGATACATAAGGATGTTAGGAGATTTGTGCAGAGTTGTAGAGTTTATCAAATTGCAAAAGGAAGTAGTCAGAATATTGGATTGTATAAACCTTTGACAGTACCAGAGAGACCTTGGGAAGACATAAGCATGGATTTTGTAATGGGATTGCCTAAGACATAGAGAGGACATGATTCAATATTTGTAGTGGTTGACATATTTTCAAAGATAGATCATTTCATACCTTGTAAGAAGACAACTGATGCAGTGCATGTAGCTGACCTATTTTGTATGGATTACCTAAGAGTATAGTTTTAGATAGAGATACAAAGTTTGTTGGATACTTTTGGAAGAAGATGAAGACAGATTTGAAGTTCAGTTCAACTTTTCATCCACAGACTGATGGACTGACAGAGGTAGCGAATAGGAGTTTGGGAAACTTGTTAAGATGTTTGGTTGGAGAGAAAGATAGAAGTTGGGATTTGATTCTTTCACAAGTAGAGTTTGCATACAATAATTTAGTTAATAAGAGTATCGGAAGAAAACCTTTTGAGATTGTGACTGGAGAGAACCCTAGAGGAGTAGCAGAATTAAGAGATATCAGCATGGAAGAAAAGAGAAGTGCAGAAGCAGAAGAATTTGCACATCACATGAAAACAGTGCATAATCAAGTGAAGAAGCGTTCGGAGGATATGAACAGTAAGTATAAGGAAAAGGCAAATGAGAAGAGAAGACATAAGGAATTTGAAGTTGGAGATGAAATGATGGTGTACCTAAGAAAAGAAAGATTTCCAGTTGGGACATATAACAAGTTGAAAATGAAGAAGTTTGAACCTTGTAAGATACTTAGGAAATTTGATTTAGGAAATGCATATGAAGTAGAGTTATCGGAGACCTTGGGTATATCACCTATTTTCAACATTGCAGACCTTTATCAGTATCATGTAGCAGAGTTTAGTGATAACATAGAAGAAGGCTTGAAGAAGCAATTACCACAACAAGCATCAGAGTAGATTAAAGATATTTTGGACAACAGAGTTGGACGCAGCACTAGAGGAAGACAATAAAAAGAATATCTTGTGAAGTGGAAAGGCACACCGGAAGAAGATTCATCATGGATTTCTTAGGTTGAGGTGGATCGTCTTGGTTCTCCCCTAGCCCCAGCAAAGTGAGGGACTCACTTTTTCAATAACCCCAGATGTCTGATATAGGAGCATCCCTGGTTCAAGAGCAATCCTGCATCAACCAAAAACATTTGCATTTTAGTTTGTTTGCAGTTCAATTTGTTTCTTTTCATTTTCCAGTTCAGTTCAGGCAGTTCAGTTAGAAGCAATTTCTGTATTTTTGGCCCAGTTGCATTTTAGTCCTTGTGGAGCTGGATTTAGCATCTAGATTCATTCATCTACATCATATCCATAATTCAAAGATCCACACATCATTACCGGAAAGATATCACTATCAGAAGATTGACTGTTTTCTCAGAACAGAGCATCTTGATAGTCTCTGATAATTAGCTAAAGGAGAAGACTTGAGGAGCATTCCTTGACTTGCAAAGCTTAATGATACATCATTAAGTGATCTTTGGTTAATGACCAACCTTTCCCAAAGATCCACACGTTATTATACTCATTTGAGGAAGTATTCTATGCATTTGGGTCTGACCTATCTGTGTTCACACGTTACAGCTCTTCGTTGGAGTTTGTGACCTTTCTTGGCCAACGCAGAGGAATCTATTGTTCTAAAGATGATATATATTGATGTAATAGATCCTTAGGAAAGTAGTTATCAAGTTGTAATCATCTTCATAAGTTCATAGTTTAGATTTTGTGTGAAGGAGCTTCAAAGCTATATCTTGTGTGACTTCTGTAATGAGGCCTTTGAGCCCTAGTTATAAGCCCACATGATGCCAACCTGATTATTTGAATTCTATGATATACTAAAGGACTAAATCTATGTTTGTTCCATTTCTTTGGGTTGTTTCCATTGTGTTTACTCTTACTGCATAGTCTGGACAATTCATTCTGTGAACCCTCCTACTGTGACCGCACCACATACCTTCATTGCCTCCAAAAATAATATCATCAACAAAAAATGCAACAATCAAGATTTGTTCATCATTGATCTTGAAGTAGAGATTACTATTTATAGTACTTTACTGAACCCTATCTATATCAGGTACCTGTCCAACTATGCATACCATGCCCTGGGAGCTTGTTTTAATCCATACAAAGCTTTCTTCAATCTGCATACTAAGTCCCCTTGTTCTGATGACTGAAATCCTTCCAGTTGTTCAATAGACTTCATCTTCTAAATCTCCATTTAAGAAGGCAAACTTCACATCCATTTGATAAACCTTAAAATCTTTGTATGCTACAAAAGCCAGAAACATCCTTATTGCTTCAATCCTTGATACTAGAGAAAAAGTTTCTTCAAAGTTTATTCCTTCAACTTGAGTGTATCCTTTGCACACCAATCTTGCTTTGTTTCTTACCACTTCACCATTCTCATTCATTTTATTTCTGAAGACCCACTTTGTACCAATAAAATTCTTGTCTGCTGGTCTGGGAACAAGATCCCAAGTCTAATTCCTCTTCCATAGCCTTTATCCAATTCTCATCTTTGCAAGCCTCATCCACAGTTTTAGGTTCAATCTTAGAAATCAGATAGAAATTTACTTGTTCTTCTGCAACTTTTCTTCTAGTTAAGATCCCTTTGCTCTTATCTCCTATGATTTAACTTTCAGAATGATTGATTCTTACATATCTTGGAGTTTTGGTAGCACTTACCAGAGCTTGTTCTTCTTCATCTGTGTTGTCTTCATGTTGCACCACTTCTGAAACATCTGGATCATCTGACTCATATCCATTTGATTCTGAAGACCTTTCCTTACATTCATAAACTTTAACATTTGTACTTTCAATGATCTTATTCAGCCTCTTATTATAGCACTGGTAGGCCTTACTCTTGGTGGAGTAACCAAGGAAGATTCCTTCATCACATCTAGCATCAAACTTGCCTAAATCTTCTTCTCTTTTGATATAACATCTGCTACCAAAAACTTTGAAATATTTCACAGTAGGAACTCTACCATGCCACAATTCATAGGGAGTTTTTGAATTGTTACCTTTAACTTGGACTCTGTTTAGAATATATACTGCGGTGTGAATTGTCTTTCTCCAATATGCTTCCAGAAGATGAGCTTCCTTCATCATGGTTCTAGCAGCTTCTTGAACTATTCTATTTTTCCTTTCAACAACTCCATTTTGTTGTGGAGTTCTGGGCACAGATAGCTGTCTTTTTATTCCATGTTCTTCACAAAAGAAATTGAATTCATTTGATGTGAACTCTCCTCCTCTATCAGACCTCAAGCATTTGATTTTCAAATCCATCTCATTTTCAACCATTGCCTTAAATGCCTTGAATTTATCTAGAGCTTCATCTTTTTCTTTCAAAAAGGTGACCCAATTCATTCTAGAATAATCATCAATGAGCAACATGAAATACCTGTCTCCTTGCAAACTTCTTACTCTGGTAGGTCCACACAAATCTGTATGCACTAGCTCAAGTAGTCCTCTAACTGATTGGTCCTTGCTTTTGAAACTTGTTCTTGTATGTTTCCCAAATTGACACTCCTTGCAAATCGGATTAGCAGGCTTCACAAGTTTAGGCAAATCTCTAACAATCTGTGCAGTACTTATCTTTATAATAGTATCAAAATTTATGTGACACAACCTTCTATGCCATAACCAACTCTCATCAATCTGAGTCAACAAGCAATAGTTCTCAGTTCCTTTCAAGTGATAGATATTACCTCTGGTCTTCTTACCAGTTGCAACGATTGTTCCAAAGCTTTCCCTAATCTTGCATCCATTATCCTTGAAGCTTAAGTCATAGCCCTTGTCACACATCTAACCCACACTCAAAAGATTGTGCTTTAATCCTTTCACATACAAGACATCTTCAGTATTATGCTTGCCATCAAAAGAAATAGATCCTTTTCCACAAATCCTACCAGCTGTATCATCTCCAAACCTAACCAGTCCACCATCATATCTTTCCAAACTTACAAACTTACTTTTGTCACCAGTCATGTGGTGAGAGCAACCACTATCAATAACCCATTCATCCTTGTCCTTAATGACCTGAGCAGCCAAAGCACTTTCCACTGGTTTTTCTTCCTTCACACAGCTAGGAGAATTAGTAGACACAAGATCTTCCTTAATAGTAATGAACAAGCATTCATTTATAGAGGAATTAGCATTATCTAGTTCACCATTATCTGATACTCCTTCATCATCATTAAAATCTTCAACATAATAACACTTCTTTTGGGTCCTAAGCCTATTCTCATATCTTCTTCTATTTCTTTCAATCCTTTTAGGACATCTAGAAGCAAAATGACCTACTTTACCACAGGAAAAGCATTTGAAAGGAAGTTTTCCTTTATACTTACCCGATCCTCTTTGCAATTTGTCCACAAAGTTGTCTTCAGCTTCATCTAACTCATCATCGGATTCTACCTTGTACTTTTCTGATCTGGAAGTACTTCCAGGAGTACTAGCTTTGAAGGCCATCTCAACTTTTGGCAGAGCATCATCTAACTCCCTCATTTCAAAAGCAATAAGATTACCAAGCAACTGATCCCTATTAACAGTTTTTACTTGCATGAATTCTTTAATCGCGACTACCTTGTCACAGTAGGACTTGGGCAGAGATCTGAGAATTTTCATAACAATTTCCTTTTCTTCGAGAGTTCTGCCTATGGCTTTTATCCCTGTAATGAGTTCATCAACTCTTTTCATAAAATCTGATATGTTTTCATCATTATTCATCTTCAACCTTTCATATTTCACTTTCAGACTT
The DNA here is from genome assembly GCA_027924645.1 of Cunninghamia lanceolata. Lineage (NCBI taxonomy): Eukaryota > Viridiplantae > Streptophyta > Pinopsida > Cupressales > Cupressaceae > Cunninghamia > Cunninghamia lanceolata. The sequence goes on along the minus strand of BSBN01000286.1, from coordinate 69,776 downwards.
TGTAACTTGGCTTCCTTCACAGAATCATCTCCTTCATACAGATTTTTCAACTTTTCCCATACCTTATTTGCAGTTTCAAGATCCACCACTTTCATCAATATTGAGTCAGTTAATGAGCTTAGCAAAGAATTCTTTACCTTGATATCTATCTCATATTGTTTGATTTCATCTTCAATTGTTAGGCCATTTTGAGGTAAGGTGTATTCTATTTCAGCAACTTTCCAAACTTTGTAACCAAGAGAAAGAAGATGGCTTTTCATCCAAGCCTTCCAGAGAACATAATTCATTCCATCAAAATGTGACACTTCCTTCTTGTAAGATATTTTGGATCTTCCTCAAGCTATTAAACTTTCTTAAGAGGAACTTGGCTCTGATACCAATTGTTGATATGCACCGGACAACTAAGAGGGGGGGTGAATCAGTTGTCACAAAAACTTAAACACTTTCTACAATTTAAACATTAATCACTTATCCATAATTATTATGATTTAACCATGAGTGCATGAAATTAGAAACTCAACCACAGATACAACATCAAACACAAGAGAGACCAAATTTACATGGAAAACCCCAAGGTGGGGAAAAACCACGGAGAGGATTAACTCTCAATATATATTGCAATCTTGAAATAATGATGTTAGGCTTGGTCACTCCACGGGCCTAAACATACTAGCTTACTGCCATAAAGAACAACTAGGTCTAGCAGGTTCACTGCCTCAACCCTAAACCTTGAAAGATTACAATAAGGGTTGTTAAACCCTAAGGACTATTAAACCCTACTGGTGGCTTACTGTCAAACTCACTACCATGATAACACCTTTCTATATTGTGAATAGAAATTCCTCTGCTCTTCTCTTCCTCTGCTCTACTTTTCTTTTTCTTTTTTCTGCCTCTTCTCTACTCTGCCTTTGGACCTTTCTTAATATATTTTCATTTTCACTCAAGGACACATTTTCCATGACTCAACTATAAGTATTTATACACTACATCAACCTTGGAATGATCATCAAGGTCGGCATCACAATCATCAACCATTGGAACAATCTCCAATTTTGGTATTACAAACATTTACAAAATAGGTCCTAACCTATTACAACATCTTGCAAAGGGAATGAAATGTGGATCATGCCATGCCTTAGCTGGGACTCAAACATGATCTTTCATGCCACAACACACTTCCATAATCTTCCAAAGACTCTGCAATCACTGGGATCAACCAGGTCGGCCAAGACTGGTTACACGCTACATTATCTAGGAACAATCTTCACACACCATCTCAATTTCTTAACACGGACCAAAGTCTAGATAAGAACATGATTAGGAGATATCCACAAGAACACTATAATCATTAGGAGCAACCACATGAACCTTAACCACTTTATCCATAGGAATCTTCTCACTGGAACACATGAACTTCACTTTCTTCAACTATCATAAAAGAAAGATAGCTTGCGGACCAGCAAACCATGAACCATTACCACTGTAAGCACTTATCATCATCCCAGACTTCCCTCTAGAACCGCAAAGCCAAATACTTTCTTCTTGTCCCAAATGATCTTATAGAAAAAGTAGGTTTCACTCTGGTGAATACAACTCACTCAGATCTTCATGCGGATGGCTCAAACCCAGAATGTAGAATCTTCAAACATATCTCTAACTTACTTCCAATCTGTAGACCACAATCTTCAAGCAGAAATAAATGTGGAGCAATTTACCGGACTGTTCTTCAGCATACAACTCACTGTCTATACTGCACTTCTCTATAACTCACTTGTTTCTTCTAGAGAGGCTAATTTTCTCAATATCCTCAACATACAAGTCTTCTAAACAAGATATAGTTGACACTAATGACAACAAGGATATGTTGACATCAATGACAACACCGATTAGGCACATACTTGCAACAAGCAGATCTCATCATTTCCTAAACAACATCTAGCAACCTTGGTTTACTAGTGTTCTTTTGTTTTGTCCATATGGCAAGAGTCTTTGTCTTTGGGTTGAAACCACATCCACTGATTCCATCCTCATAATCAACTTCACACACAAGATTAGGGTCATCTTGACTCCTAACTTGGTCAAGCAAGAATATCTTTTTCAATTCAAGACCTGGGATTATCAGCATGTTACTCTTCAAGACCATTTGTCTTGCTTCCTCAGGAGTCACATTGATTTCATCAACTTTTAGTTCTTAGAATGTTCAGGTGGTTATTTGATCATATTGAGACTCATCAGCACCCATCTTATTGATTTCCACCTTTTAATCAAATTCCTTCATCTTCATTTTTAACTAGAAATCTCAAAACTCTGGAGTCTTGATGAAATCGTCATCTTGAATAAATCTCAATGATGCCACCACCCTTTCATCTTCCTGTAGCTTTGGCTCAATTTGGGCTTGTTCTTCCATCCTAGCCTCAGGCTTGTGTGCATCAGTTTCTTGACCAACCAATGGTTGATCAACTTCCTCTCCATCATGCAATTGTGTCAAAATATTTGCAACTTCATCAGTATCCCCCACACCCTCAGACATCTCATATGGGACCAGAGGAGACATGCCTTCAGTTCTCTGCCTTTTATGTGGTGGTGATTCAGGGATCTGTGGATCTTGAACTAACATGACATTTGCAGGCTCATGAATCTCAATTCCTATAGACCTCTTCACTAGAAGTTTGGTAGCCTTGGTAGGTTGTACTTCAGATTTAGCATAAATACTTTCAAAAATTTCAATCATTGTATTAATCCTCTTTAGAGGATCTTTCTCTTCAGCAAAAAATCCTTCAAAAATTGGATTCTTTTCCTTTTTGTCATCTTCAATTTTCTTGAGGATCTCCCATTTCCTCTTCTTGTCATACACTTCATCAAAAGTAACCAGGTTCCTTATCACATCCTCAACATAAAGAATTTGATGGAAGATGCCCATCTTAGTCAAGATCACTTGTCTCACAAAGTTCATATGACCTTTAGGGTCACAAACTCTTTCAACACTAAATTCCAAAGAGTACTTGGCCTTCAAATAGGCCTGCAGCTCCTCAAGAGTGTTCGAACCAATTAACCAATCTCCTAAGATAGTGGTATTAGGAAAAAAGGTGCCTTTCTTTTGCTTTTTCATCACTTTATTTTCCCTCCACATCATTTGCCACATAAATTCCAAGAATGCAATTCTTTCAGAAACAAACTTTGGCAATTTGTGAGGTGGTTGGGGGCAATCATATACCCTTATTATTGTGTGCTTTGGTAGAAAGAACCAATTAGCATAACTGAAAGTATGACCTTGATCTAGTTTATGTGCAAGAGGTCTCAGAATTACCCTAATTTTTGGTGACAATCTGGGGGCCCAATTACCAAAAGAATTCATTATTTTCACATAAAATTCATTATGAAATGCAGTATAGTTACCAGTCTGACAATGAGAATCCCACATGTAACACCAACATTGAGTAGGCATTCTTTGCCTTGTCTTGTCAATCATGCTGATCTCCATTTTACTTGACCATTTACTCCTATTTTGATGTAGGATCAGGTGGCAAACCAAAGAATAAAAATTGAAGTTCATGGGTTTCTTGTCTTCCTTCACATTGATGAATCCATCATGTATTTTCTTTTCAAGATATGAGGCAAAATCATACTCAATGTTCACCTCTGAATTTTGTATCTTTATATCCATCATCATCAAATTAACTGGCATCCTCTGATCAACATCAATTCCTAGTACTTAACATAATGCATAATAGGTCCATTTGAAATAGATTACAAAATCTTCCACAGGGAATGGTTCGACTGCATTGGAAGGAATATCAATTATCCTGTTGTTTGCACCTCTTCTCATAAATATCGGTAGCTCATCACTTTTGAGTGTTCTTCTCAAACTTTTGTATTCTTGTTCAACCTTTTGTAGGTCAATTTTGGTGAGAGCTTATTTGTTCAACATAAAACAGTCAATTATAGCATTTCTGTCAATTCTCAACAGAGAAGATCCATTTGGCAACTTTACTGTTTTAGTAGCCGGGTGATAGTGCAGTGCCAAAGTATGAATCAGTTCCACATCCACAAATACATTTGAAACAATTAGTTTGGCCAAATCCAACTTTAATGGATTGCCCACTAGTCCCTGACCATCCTTCTTCTGACATAAGTACCAAAATAGTTTCCAGCCAGAAATGGGAATTATGGCATCCCTACAACCCTCAGCAACATCCCTAAATACTTTCTTTCAACCTTTGTCAATTGAATTGGGTAAAACATCTAGCAAAGATTGATGTAGTGATCTTTTCTTAGGGGTAGGATTAGGCTTACTGGTCTTACTTGTGGATTTAGACTTCTTGGGTGCCATTATACAAACTAGGGTTTCACAATTCAAACAAATGCACAGAGAATTGAAACAGAGCAAAGATTCTTCAAACTTTCTTGCAGAGAATGTAGAGATGGACTTACTTGAACAATTCGAAGCTTGCTAAGAATAGACTGAACTAGGCGCCTTCTCCAAGCCAATCTGCAATCTTTGAACTGAGCAAATGCCAAGAGATTTCTAGATTTTATCGATCTAGAATGTTCATCATTCCACCATTATTTTTGGTTCATGCCATGAGATTATAAAATCTCAGCATTCAATTCATTTCAAATATAAGCCCTTGATCAAATTTGATCCAACGATCAGATGCAATGACAAGATCTTTCAAATTTTTCGGTAATCGCACACCCACACTGAATATGTTTACTCATTTATTATCATTATCGTACTATCGCAGAGCTTGTTTAAACCGGTCACATGATGGCGATAAGCTTCAATGCCTTTTGTTCACTTTTCTTGTTTACTGCCAACCCTCAGTCCTTATACTCAAACAAAGCGGGATTGTGGGGCTTATAGCCGCCTTTATTCCATTTTCTTCCATTACCATCAACCCACAAGTGCTTGTTCTCATTACTACAGGGTGATTATATTGCTAACTTTTATTACTTACCGCCTGGCCGCAAATGTTCTTTGAAAGCCATCGCGGGAGCCCGGTAACTTGGACACTTACTACTGCCATGCCGTGAACAACTTGTCAGACCAATGCGGGACCATGGGATCAATTTATATTGAACTCTCTTTCTTATCGCCAAGCTGCAACCAAGTGGTGAGACCTTCGAGGGACCATGGTATACATGGTTGACCGAGCCCTTCCTACTGCCATGCCGCAAACAAATTGTATGTTTCTAGCGAGAGTTTAGTATACATGATTCTTGTTGCTCTAGTTCCTGCACTGCCGCCAAGACAATGAGGATGACTTGCAAGATTGCGGTAAACTGCAAAAACACATAAATGATTAAGAATATCTACATACTCCTCAAAATGACCATGTTATGTGACCCTGGGAAATAAATGGCATAAAAATTTGGCATGAAAGTCTATTAAGAAATGGTCATATACAAGTGAAAAGATCAAGTAGGATGGAAATGTGCAAAATTTTTGAGAGGTGCTAACAGGTGAGACATTAGAATAGTTTATTTGGAACAATGGTGAGAATTAACAAAATTTTAGGGTTTTAAAATTTTGTTCCAACATAAGTAATGGTTGTTTTATTATGTAAATAAGGCTGATCCTTACCTATGTAATAATTATTATGTATTTCAATATAATGTGTAATTTTTTTTGTTTTTCCAGAAATGTATTGATAAACTCCAAGAAGGGGATAAAGTTAGGGTGTTGGATCAGTTTGATGGTGTTACTGTGGGCATTGGGTGGATTCACTCACTATCTATTGTACATGGAGTCAACTTGGAAGGAATAGGAGATGCAAATGTAAATATTTTAAAGGTCACAAGTAACTTACCCCTTGCTTATGATGACAAAATAGATGGAGCTATCCGTCTAAAAGAGAAAGAAGGAACCTTCACATGGTGGCCACTAAAATATTTGCAAAAAATGGCATAGTTGATGTTTATCATGTACTAGTTATTAGACATCTTGGCCCACTGCTTTATGCAATATTTTGAATGTGTTGTTTAGGGATCTTAATTTTCATGGTGTATTTGAAAGAGTTGGAAACTCTTAGACAACTATGACTTTTTTTATTATATTTATATATATACTCTTAGACAATTTTAATATCTTATAACTTGATATATATATTTGCATTATATTTTTTATTGCAAATTACCTTTCTTTATCATGATGTTGAATCAATCTTTTAATTCTAGCATGTTGTAGCTTGTTTGTATATGTAATTTTTTTTTAAAAGTGCATTGAAAACATTACATGCCTCTAGAATCATTGTAGAAACTTCTTCAAAATGCCACGTCTATCTTGGAGTCACCAAGGTTCATACCTCAATGATTCCACACTGTTTCAGGCCCAAAAAATCCCAACCGTACCGAATTCCATAGGCGATTCGATTCTGAATCTGATTCTGGGATGAATAGTACCTAGAAATGCCCTATTTTTCTGCCAATTAGGTAACTTAACAAATAATAAATGTTATATCCCAGAACTTGTGTTGGAACTCTGGTAAAAGCTTACCATACTACAGCATCATCAAGTCAACCTTGGATATAGAAATTGTTCAAAATAGAAAATAGTTTGTAAATGTTGAATGGTCAGACAATATGAGAAATTGTAGGCACTAGGAGTTACCTTTTGAAACATCAGGACAGAGGGCAGATACAATTGATATATATGGTGTAAAAGCCAAGGGATTGCCTTTTGGTTTCAAGATCCAGGTGACTTTGATCCTAATTTAAAATGTTCCTTACGAGTGGTCCATTGCGGTAACCTACATAGTGGTATGTATTCTTGGAAGCCTTATGGTGCCATATTATTTAATGGAGTATATGTGGCGTTAAAAAAATTGAAATGCTCTTTTATAGTAAAGGAGAATTGGTGGTATTTGTGATCTACTATGCTAGAATACAATAATCTACACCTCAAATTTAGATTACTCAAACCATGTCACACCGATCATATTGTTAATATAATATAATATATTCCATAGCTTAAGATGTTTTTTGGTTTCAGAGATCTTATCAACATCATAAGGAGTTGAAGGCTACACAGGGAATCAAGATAACCACTCAGGTATCAAATTTTAGGCTAATAATTTTATGTATATGAGCATAAATTTATCAAATATATGTGGACAATGAAATTTAGCTACAATTTCTTGATTTCAGGGTCTTAAGCATGCCATAGCAAGAACTCAATTATATGTCGTTGGACCTGATGATGATTTAGAGGATATTAAGGAAGAAGCAATGCAAGATATCAATAATGTAATGTCTCAGATTGACAAGAGTGGGGAAGAAGTTTATGTTCAAGCTTCAACTCTTGGATCATTGGAGGCTTTACTTGAGTTCTTGAAGACCCAACTGTAAGCATCCCAATTAGTGCAATTGGTATTGGGTCTATGCATAAAAAAGATGTCATGCGTGCAAGTGTAATGCTTGAGAAAAAGAAGAAAGAGTATGCTGCAATTTTGGCATTTGATGTCAAAATTACTCCTGAAGCTCAGGAGCTTGCAGATGAAGTTGGTGTCAAGATATTTGCAGCGGACATTATTTATCATCTATTTGACTAGTTTAAAGCATATATGGACAATCTTAAGGAAGAAAGGAAAAAGGAGGCTGTAGATGATGTTGTTTTCCCTTATGTACTGAGTATTTTGCCAAATTATATTTTTAACAAGAAGGATCGTATAATTGTTGGTGTTGATATTTTTGAAGGCATTGCAAGGGTCAGTATCTAAACCTAGTCTTTTCGGTGTTATGACTTATGCATGTAAAATATTGTTGTATCATTTTTGGTTTGTATAAAGCCATATGTGGTGATTGCATCTACAGATTGGCACGCCATTATGCGTTCCCACAAAAGATTTCATAGATATTGGCAAAATAGCCTCAATTGAGATCAATCATAAAGCTGTTGAAATGGCTAAGAAGGGTGAAAAAGTGGCCATGAAGGTATTTTGAGAAGCTGTCTTTGTTGTTAATAGTTTTATATGATTTTGGATGATATTTTTTGAAATGTTTTTGTTAATGAATTATCATACGAACTTTACAGATTATTGGGAGCAATGCTGATGAAGCACATAAAATGTTTGGTAGGCATTTTGAAATGGAGGATGAATTTGTGAGTCATCTCACTAGAAGATCCATAGATATATTGAAAGAAAACTACAGGGTAAGGCTATTTGATATCCACATTACGTAATTTTACAGTGTATTTACTATTATGCATTTTATACTAATTGAACATTTGTGCTTTTCATTTTTGGCTAATAAAACAACTTTTTAATGTCTAAAATGGAATATTCTTCTTATTTTTTCAGGATGATTTGTCCAATGATGATTGGAAACTGTTGCAAATATGTGCCTAAGTGGTGTTGTCATTGGTGTCAATTGTATCCTATTTTGCTGCCTGTATAGAAGACTGGATTATTGAGGATATTGAGAAAATTAATGAGGATCAATGTATGCAGACCATATAGATGAGTAGAGGATTGTCTGAAGAAGATCTAGTTAAGTTTTGAAGGGTTCACATGAAGATTTGAAGAAGCTATGACTATCTGAGTAGAACAAGTTTTGTAGTGTTCAGAAGAGACAAAGTGACAGGAAAGAGGTCTGAATTGTTCCAGATATGTCAAATGATGATCTACAGATCTGGAGGCATGTTTGGGAAGTCAGTATGTATCATCCATTCAATTGGTTCGTGGTTTGGAGGTCCGCAAGCAATCTCTCTAGTGTGACAGTCATGACAGACAATGTTCTTGAGGTATCGAATGAAGATGCAAGTGATTCTGACAATTTGGAGTAGTGTGGATGTTATTGTTGAATTCAATGTGCTTGTGGAAGTCTATGGATCATGTGACTGCTATGTTGGAGGTCCGCATTGAAGTTTGAGCTTGTCAATGAAGAATTCCTTCTTGGTGTTGTTGTTCTTCCCAGTCTTGTCTGACCAGATGATTCAAGCATGTTGCGGATGATCTAAGAGCATTTGTATGAAGCGTGGCATGTTGATTAAGGAAGATTTGAGTCCCAGTTATGTTTGGTCGACAACTCAGTGATTCGCATTAAGTCAGATGATTGTAGTGCCAACCTTGATGTTCATTCCAAGGTTGATGAAGCATATAAATACTTGTTGATGAGTTGTGGAAAATTATCCTTGTGCGACAATAATATAATCTGAAGAAAGGATCAAAGACAGAGGAGAGCAAGAACTGTTTTGATGAAGAGTTAGAAAAGAAGTATTTGGGGGCAGAGTAGAAGTTTTGTGAGCATTCAATGAAACTAAACTAGGCATGAAGGAGATGCTATTTATCAGTTAATTCTTTCTATATTAAACATAAATTCTGTAGGTAGTGAGCCTCTCTTGAGCAGTGAGCTCTGGGCAGTGAGCCTGAAGGCATGTGCCTTCTCTTTTCTTCTAAGTACTTTTAACAGGGTACGAATCTTGTGGGTTAACCCCCACCGTGGTTTTCCCTTACCCGGGTCTCCACATAAAAATCTTAGTGTTATGTGTGTTCAGTTTATTTTCACTCATGTGTTGTTGATTCATGTTTTAATGTTTACATTATTGATTTGATTGTAAGTTAATAAAGAAGATTAAAAATAGAAAAGGATAAATTTGTGAGACAACTGATTCACCCCCCCTCTCAGTTGTCCAGACTAATTCCAATAGAAACTTGTGGTGAAATTAAAAAAGTTGTTAAAAATTCCTTGAGCTACTACTAATGATGCATTGTGCAATGAAACTTTGGATTGGAGCAAAACTTTCTGATGAAAATGGGAAAATGCACCCTGCAACATTACAAACACCACAATCAGGATAACAAATGGTGAACTTTGTTGATACCAGAACAATAGCTTATGCATCATAAGCTTCTTCTATATGTTTTTCTATGTGGTGTACGTGCTGCACCTCTGGCTACAATAAGACAGTAGTGAACTTCATATCCTATCTATGCAGGAGGTCATTTGAATGTCTGTTGTTTAGCTCATTTTCTGAAATTTAATAGTCTGAACGGGCAAGTGCGGTATTGCCATGTAAGAAAGGGAAGAGATTTATTCCATGAGTAGAGATTTTGTGTAATGATCTCTTTTATGATTTATTGAGGTAATGAAGAAAATATCATGAAAATGTTATTTTAAATAAATTCATATTTTACTGCAATTGTACGAAACCAAAAACATTTCCATGTTGTCATCTTTAGCATGTTGTTGACTGGCTAGATTTCACTGTTTCAAGTGTCGCTTTTACTTCAGCTGTCTGGGACCATGTTATGGAAGGTTACAGGGAATGGTGTGTTTTCTTGTTGCTGCAGGGTCACTGCTACAGGGGCCTCTAAGTAGCATTCTTAGGTTGTTATTTAGATATTGTTCACAGTGGTTCAGGGTTGTTTGAATACACAGGTAACACCTCAATGACTTGTGTGAAGGAGAATATGGAATGCACCAAGGTTGCAGTCAAAGCACCTAAACTGGTTAACAGAATGCCAAAGGAAATGATGTTTGATGGAATGCTCAGTGGCAACATCTCTTTTCTAAGTGTCAAAAGATGTGAAGGGCTTCATCGGTCTAACCTACCTTTCCATTGTTTTGCTATTGTATCTAATGTGGCTGCTGAACTGGTTTTTTCTTTAGCTAGTCCTTGTAGTTTGTTGTACATGACAGAGCTGAACTGGTTTTTTCTAGTTATGGCAGCCTTGTGCTACTTTTTTATTATATGTAATTCTTTTCCTACATTGTTCCAATACAAAAAATATATTTATTTCCACTTTGCTTTGTCTTGTTTCATTTTCTTATTGGCCGATTCTCCAATAGAAAGTGTTGGCTCAAATTTATCAATCTTTACTTGGCAGCATCATAAAATATATAGTTTTCCAAATTTATTTGCTTTTATGTTTTAATTCAAAATTAATAATATGTTTTTTCTAGATTATAAAATTTATGGTATTTAATAAATTATTCATATCATGACTAAATTTACTACCAATTAATGGAAACCAGTAAATAAAAATGACTACCATGACTAAATAAATGGCCAGTTAACAACAATCAATGACTAAATGATTACAATGACTAAATAAATGACTAAATATACGTACTACCAAATTGATGACTAAATATACTACTAAATTTATGACTAAATATACTACCAAATTAATGACTAAATATACTACCAATTTTTTGACTAAATATACTACCAAATTAATGACTAAATATACTACCAAATTAATGACTGAAATTTCTTTGGTCATAAATTTGGTCGCGAGATAAATGACCGGCAATAAACTACCAATGGTCACGTGACCAAACTACTGATCACATGACCAATTTTTGGTATTTTTTTAATCATTTATTTCTATTTTTCTACTAGTGTGAAGAAAGAAAAATCATTTTGGAACCAGAGTACATTTTTCAAACATGCATGAAGAAGCTGAGGAACAGAACTCTCACTGAGTATCTCATCCAATGGAAGAATTTACCAGTTGAAGAGGCCACTTGGGAGGACGAGAAGTTCATTCAAAAGAATCCACACTTGATTAGCATTAAGGATAATGCTTCTTTGAAGAGGGGGGGCATGCTACACCCTTAATATTGGTGTACATCAGGTTATGAATAGTTAGCTTGTGGCTATCTTAACTCCTAATTAAGTCTTGTTATCATTATTATATTATTATTTAGTTAGTTAGGTTGGCCCAGGGTTTATAGGGGTGTGTCTATTCATCCTAAGCATAATTAGGTATATATAGGAGGATGCGAGTCTTATTTCATCATCATATTGTGAATTATGTTCTTATTGGAGATATTTGGAGGTTTGCCCCCTCAAAGTGGCCTGTTATTCTTAGTTATCATCAAGTATTTACATCATATTTCATACCATCTTCTTTGTTGGAAAAAGGGAGAGAGAACAAGGTAAAGTTGCAGCTATGTAGATTTAAAATGTTTTCAAATCTAAAATTAATAGCATGTGTAAATCTAAAAATTACTTTCAATTTAGATGTTATATTATTTCTCAAAATTTAAACAGTGTAGTAGAAGAAAATAGCTTGCAAGAAGAAGACAAGTATTTACGTGGAGAAACCCCTAAGGGAAAAAACTCCACACCAAAGGTGTTTAAGCTTGTATTAAATCTCTTGTGAAAGATTACATTCAATACTAAAATTCCTCTGATCCTTGATGCACTTCTGAAGCTTCTTCAATCTTCAAACCTATAAAAAATTTCAAAAGCTTCTTACTTTTTTCTACAAAAGCTTCTTCAATAAAAAAAGCTTCTTGCTTTTTTTTTCTAAGTCTTTTTCAAAATTCAACTCTTTGGAAAATGTATGGGGCTCTTAATTAATTCAAAAGCTTCTTTAATTCAAAAGCTTGAAACTCAAAATACAATAAATTGTAGTTGATAACATAGCTTCCAATGCTCATACAAAAACCAAGCACTCTAAATTGAGAAGACTAAACTCAAACAATGTCCAAGCTTTCAGTTAACTGCCTCTTCATGATGTGTGCACCCAAGTATGCTAAAATTAGTTTTGCCAACATCAAACACATTTCCAAATAAAAACAACAACAGAAAGTCCTCAAATTGGGTGTCCAAGTTTGCCCAATCTCTTTCTGTTAACTGAAGTGATCAACACACACCAATCTCATGGAAACAACATGCAAGATTGATGCCCCCAAAGTTATTCTGAATTACCTTGTTCTGTACATGCAAGTGACATGCAAACACCGGATTCAACATGCAACTGATACCCATTTCCTGAAACACTGAGATGTACTATCCTGCAACTTTATGGAGTTGGAGTGTTCTACAAGTAATATCTTAAAGTTGACATGCAACTGACATGCAAGCATTTACAACAACATGCAACTGATACCCATTACCTGAAACACTAAGATGTACCATCCTACAAGTTTCTAGAGTTGAAGTGTTCTACAAGCAATCTCACAAAACTAACATGCAACAACATGCAAGGTCATATAACTGACATGCAACAACATGCAAGGTCATACAAGTCCATAGGAGTGACATGCAACAACATGCAAGCACATGAAACAATATGCAAGCACATACAAGTGACATGCAACAACATGTAAGGTCATACAAGTCTATAGAAGTGACATGCAACAACATGCAAGCACATGCAAGTCCATAGGAGCAACATGCAACAACAAGCAAGCACATGCAAGTAACATGTAACAACATGCAAGTACATGTAACAACATGCAAGCAACATGCAATAACATGCAAAAACATGCAAGTCCATGCAAGGTTTTCTGACCTCATGTAAGTAATATCAAATTCATGCATCTCTAACACTATAGTTAACTCCAACATTATATCCATGCAAGGTGTCTCAACATTATCCTCTCATGTACATATAAAAACACAACTCCAAGTCTAAAAATAAGTCCCCATCAAAAGAGGATGCCCAAGTTTAACTCCCAGTCACTAGGAGTTATCAAAATCTCAAAATAGACTTAGGAGAAGTCAACAAAGTATTCATGGCCCCTACTCTAAAAATGGATGCCCAAGTTTGAACTTATCAATTAGGAATTGATTGCAAAAGTCAAAGTGATATAATTAATAAATAATTAATCTCTCAAAGTCCTTATGTGTTTGGGAACACATTCTAAAAACTTTGGAGACACATGAATTGGTTAGGATTGCAAGTTAATGGTAACTTATCCCAACATTCTCCCACTTGACATTATACATTGCAATAACTCTAAATGATATAATCAAACTTTAAATCAAAGGGAAAAACATCCCTAGCCATCAATGTACCATTGATTCTTCAACATGCTTTTCTGCTCCAACAAGATACTTGCAAAAGCAACCATGATAACCATCATCTCAAACAAGAACTCTCATCATAACCATGATAAGCTAAAGAACATGCCAAAGTGAAACATATCAACTGTCACTGAAACCTGCACCAATCTCAACATAAACACAAGCATCAAATCATATGATAACATAAGACTCTAAGTTTCTTCCACACTCATACCAAATGGAAAAGAAACCACAATAAGTTGCTAGCTCATCCAAAATATGTATACCTCAAAACCAGGGTAAATAAACCATCATTAGAACTCCATGTCATCAACATACCAACCCAAAACTATAATCAAGTCCCTATAAAATAATCCTGCTAATCATCCATCCTTCCATCTCAATGCAACATACCAATGTACAAATGACCAAAGACAAGGCCAACAAACAAAATCTACAATAACACTAAACGGATCTGTGGATATTGACAGTCCACATCCAAGTCTTCAATGCAACCAATGGGTAAAGGCAGCCCACTAAACTTGCACAACTCATAGATCCAAATAGTGAAACATGAAAAAAATCATCTTCACATCAATAACCTGCAAACTGGGACAACCAAGAAGATATCATGACAATAAAGAGCATACATATCCAGGAACTCCCATTGCATGGATAATGCCAAATCTGAAACTAAGATCAAGGCATTAACAAATCCTCCTATAGCACTTCACTTAGAGGATGTGGCTAACTCCTCTACCATATATAGTGTCAAAACATACAATGATATGCATAAAACATCTCTCTTTACCAATCTCTGAATAACTCTCCCAAGTCTTCTTAACCAATGAAGAAAAAAATCAAGGAGATACCAAATTATTGTTAACAACAATAAAACTTAACTCCAATACAAACCTCAACTCCATAAACATGAGAACCTTTAAGAAGAATACAATATACCAGGAAAGAGAGAAACTGCAAAATCATACCATGTCATTATACCACACTAACCTATGCCAAACTGTGTAAAGTAAGATCTCTTTCAACACTCCCAAACTGAAAAGGTATCAACAACTAACATCCAAATTATGATGAAAACATGACAACAATAGATGTTAACCTCTCACTGAAAGTAGATCAAACTAGCCAAATATTCCCACACGAAAGAGAATAAGCACAAAAACCACAAACTATTTCTGTACCTCTCCAAAACAAATCCTCAAAACTAGATCCATAGCTCAAAATCAAATAATAATGAGAACAACAGAAATCCATAAACCCATGCATCTACTTCTCAATAATCCTTTTCAAGACTAGTGTAAAAGAGAAGACAAGATACATATAAAGAATGCATCTAATAATGAGGTGGGCAACACCTATTAGATCATTTACCTATCGAGTAGACCAAGAGTGAGCTACAAGATTATCCTTGCATATAACACTAAGCAATAAAAGCTTATAATAAAGACAACCTTCTCATAAGATCTAGAATGGACTCACATCTATTTCCAAGTGTAGGCTTCTCAGTCCTTTTGTTGACATCTCATAATGAGAAATCTTTCCAACACATATCTCTAAGTTCAAGAGATATCAAGCCTCACTCAAGTCTCTCTAGTATCCATGCGTTTTCAGCAGTCAATCCATGGCAACTTCAAATGCAATCTACACAATCATGAAGCTCCAAGCAAATGATTAATACTTCAAAACCAAAGAGAACTAACCAAACCATTGTCAAAGTTCCAACTATAGAATCAAGAACATATCAAGACATCATGATCTAACATCTTCTCAAAAAGAAAATCATATGCTCCAATGAACATATCTTTCTCCCAAGAGCACCTCCATTATGCCAAAAAACTCTAACCCATGATCAAGAGTACATCATGACATAATACTATACATCCTCTAAACCAAGGATCACATATCAAAAACTGATAAGTTATAAACTCAACACCTCACCAAAAACTCCAAGAGTCCATGGAAAACCAAGATGTCAACACCTGTTCAAAAAACATGAAGATCTAGCATCCTCTGTCAATATAACCAAAAATATCAATGAACCCTTATTGCAAATTAAAGGCATAGTCTAAGAGGTTTGTATGATACCAACAACCATTGCAAAAGATCATCCATCTTCTAATCAAAGATTTTGCATGGCTCACAACACTGCCAAAAACAACAATTTAGAACCAATATCTTTAAACAAAGAAGATAGAACACATTATGTAACTGCAAAAAAGTCCCACTGAAAGTGATACCAAGTTATGCATGGTATCATGATCAACATCATTACCAAAACTCCACTGAAAGTGGAAAAAGCTTCTTATGCAACGTAACTTTATTGCTATAGATTCCAATGAATAACTAAATCAGGTACTACAAACTACTTGTTTGTCTCAATACAAAAATACCAATATAATTAAGGTGACCAAGAAGAGGCCTACCAAATAGAAATCTCATCAACTTATTCACAAGATCTACACACATGCAATATCTCATTGGAGGAAAAAACATGATCAGTGCTTCAACCTTTAATAACTGAATAATAGATTCAACCCCATATCAGTAACATGTAAAAAAAAATGTAACTAGGTATAACATGTAGATTTCCAAGACTCAAACACCAGAATCAACTCTAGATCTAATTTCCCAAATAAATCTACATAGGAGAAACCATAGATCATAAGAACCCAACAAGTAGCCTTGCAAATCTGAAATTGTTTCCTTCCAGAAAGTGTCTGAACACAATTTTCCACAAATCTACAAACCACAAATTTTGGTTAACATGTAAAACCTACAAAACCATATCTCTGTAAATCTAAAACCACTTAAACATCCAAACATTCACACCAATGAACACCATCAAATATGTCATCTGAAATAATGGAATATCACAGATCTACAAACCCACAATCTTTTGAAAAGGAAAAGTGTGAAAACCTACATATTAAAAAAAGCATGATTATTAGAAAGGAGAAACCAAGTTGTTCAGGAGTATCCATATCATAAAAAATACCAACTCCACAACCTCCATACAACTAGTGATAAATCATCCAGTGCTTCATGTAACCATGGACTAAAACCATAAGCACTCCAAACTGTAGTCCAAGAAATGAGTGTTTTTCCATGTGATTAAGGTACCAGAAGTAACCATCCAACATAAACACCCTTTCACTACACATGACCACAAGGTAAAGGACTAAAACCACCAAACAAGAGAAAATACACATATTATTAAAATGGAGCTCCAAATCACTATCACAGGATCAACTCCATAAAGATCCATAACCTTGAGCCTCAAAAGCCCAACAAAGCTTCTTTTGACAATATCCATCTGAGAGTTAAATACCATGGCTTCCAAACTCACAAATTTGCAAAACAATGTTAACACATAGAACTTCCCATGCAACCCAAATTCCTTCAATACTTCATAAAAAAGCACCCCTCTCTCACTGCAACCAATGGTTCTGATACCACATGTTGGAAAAAGGGAGAGAGAACAAGGTAAAGTTGCAGCTATGTAGATTTAAAAATATTTTCAAATCTAAAATTAATAGCATGTGTAAATCTGAAAATTACTTTCAATTTAGATGTTATATTATTTCTCCAGTTTAAATAGTGTAGTAGAAGAAAATAGCTTGCAAGAAGAAAACAAATATTTACGTGGAGAAACCACTAAGGGATAAAACTCCACACCAAAGGTGTTTATACTTGTATTTGAAGTCAAGGGAAAAGCTATCTAATCATACAGAAATAAAAACACAGCTAACCCTAGCTCCCAATGGAGTGCAATCTAGCCTAGAAAACAATCAAACAAGCATGAAAAACATAAGAATCTAAACTAGTATTGACTTCTCTCCATTGTTCTTCTCAAACTCACATAAGAATGCAAGATTTTGAAGGTTGATTATGGAGGAATGTTGGGTGCTCATTCCTGTAGCATAACAGTTCTCAAAAGCTAGATCATCAAAATGGCTTGTGAGAGGTTTGCTTTATAGAAAAGGCTAATTCGAATAGACGGTTGTGATTGAAAGTTATTTTTAATGATATGAATGGTTGAGATCGATTAGGTTTTCCCACTTCAAGAGGGATTGTAGTCACGTGACAAGTGTGCGATGGAGAACAAATGAGACTTAATTCAAATAAAAGATTATTTAAATTAGTTTGACATATGAAGTGTTGTAGTCATGTGACACTTGTTTGAATGAGACGAAAGGTGAGGGATTTAATTCAAATTATATTTAATTTGAATTATGTGAGACATGTGACAAGGGTGAATTAATTAAATAAATGGATTTATTTAATTAATTGGATTAGGTGATTAAGTTGGATAAGACTAGGACCTAGGACAAACATTGCAAGGTGTCTCACTAGGTGATGGACAACTTTAAGTGTCTACATTTTGCCCCTCTTTGAGATGATGTTCAAGATGATAAAATTTGTGTCGAGTAACATCATTTCAAAGAAGCTAAGGTATGAGATGTTTTGAATATTGGGAACACTGAGAGGGGGGGTGAATCAGTGTTCCATAAAACCTTTCATGCACTTTCACTTTTAACCATTTTCCAAAATTAATTAAACAAAAACACAATATTCAAATGAATAGTAACCATAAAGACATAACACAGACACCAGGATTTTTACATGGAAAACCTAAAGAGGAAAAAACCATGGAGAAGATTAGCTCTCAATATATATTACAATCTTTTACAAATGGTGATGTTTAGGCTTGGTCACTCCACATGCCTAGAACATGTTGGCTCACTACCATGAAGTACAACTAGGTCTAGTAGGCTCACTGCCTCAACCCTAGATCTAGAAAGATTACAATGAGGGTTGTTAAACCCTAATGGAGGCTCACTACCTTGATGAAGATGGTTCTCTGCCAAGTACAAGTGAAATTACATATGAAAATGAATACTGTAAAAGCATATGTCGGTATGCCAGGGTGCAGTCATTTAGAAACTAAATACTATATCTTGAGTCTTCATCCTTGCTGATCTTCTATCTTTGCTCTGCTATTTTCATGCTCACATCAATCACATCACACATCTTCATTTTTTAAAAATTCAACACTCTTATATATCTGCATCATGATTTGATTCATAATCAGGTCGGCATCCAAGATATGAAACATGTACATTGAAAGATGTAACTTGTTGGCTCAATCCAATGCATTATATGTTATGTGGACCCAAATCTTTGCACAAATGTGTTCATATAGGTTAGCCTTAGTTATATGACCTCTCAAATTGATTATCCAAACATTACATCTCCTCTGCATAAAGATGTAACATACTAGTCAGCCTGTTCTTTAAGAACATACTTGATAATTTCATCTGTCACACCACAACTCGCACTGCAGACCAAATGGGACCTCATAGGTCATATCCAATGTTAATTACTGATCACTTGACATACCTTCAGAACCACGAGACATGATATCAACTTGTGGAAAAATGCAGACCATCAGAACTCAGACTCTGTCTTAGTCAAACTTTGTTAAACACTGTAGAGATACTTAGCAACTTGCAACTATCTTTCTGGTGGACTTTAGATCTCACAACTCTAGATTTAGATACTTCATACAACTATTTACAACACCATATAACCGCATAACAAAATATTCACTTGTGGAGAAATGCGGACCATTATATTGTGCCCTGTTCACTATCTCTGTTATACCTCTGTTCTTCCAGACTTAGACATTTTCTCCAAATGACTTCCAGAGGAAGTCAGAACTTGATCACTAGAATATAGGAACACCAAATAGCTATGAGACAACATACCTGAACTGTATTTGCTAGTCTTCATCTACGGAGGCATATTGATCCACTTTCTGTC
Organism: Cunninghamia lanceolata; assembly: GCA_027924645.1. Lineage (NCBI taxonomy): Eukaryota > Viridiplantae > Streptophyta > Pinopsida > Cupressales > Cupressaceae > Cunninghamia > Cunninghamia lanceolata. The sequence continues at coordinate 50,188 of BSBN01000286.1, read as the reverse complement.
CCTTACTCTGAACACTATCCATACTTAGTCATTTTGGCCTTCTAATCTTGAATACTCTTGTGCCTTGTTGCCAAATGAAGTTGGTCTTCTGGAGTGATGTCTTCTTTGCCTTGTTTCCATCAATAACAACACTTAATTATTCAGCATAGTAGTGTCTCTTGCCAACAATCTCCCCCTTTGGCATTGATGGCAACACTCAGTGAAAAATGCTTGTCTACCTTGATTGCTCCCCATTTCTACATGCACTCTATATTTCTTCTCCCCCTAAGATGTTTGCCCATTTTTTACTGATCTTCTTCTCCCCCTTTGACATCAATGGCAAAGGTGTAGATTTCGGAGTAAAAAATTGTCAAAACTGTAAAATTTGCTATACTCTGCCGCATATGTACAGGTACAATCTTCAACTTTATTTTATATGTGCTGGAGGATGTCATTGAAAATGTTCTTTATTTGGGCCAATTCACCATCCCAACTTTTCTTGGCATTATCCAAAATTTGAATGTGACCACTAAGTAGAAAAACTATGGTCTCTGCTTGGTGAGGATCAGAAGGTGTATTAATATGTGACGTTGTTTGTGCTTCAGCTGCAAGATTAAACATTGAGTCTAACTTAGGACTGATTAGTTCTCTCAGTTGACACATTTTGGTTCTAATTTGGTTCCTCTCACTTATTAGATTTCTCAAGTCATTATGAAGGTTGATGACTTGACTTTCCTTGTTGCTAACTGATTCTGCTACTGGATCAAATGTCCTGGACATGTTCAACAATTTTTGCTCCAAATCCTTGATCTTTTATGTTATTTTCTTTGTGGCTTCTGGATAGGATAAATAGAATTTGTATATGTCACCATCTTCTTTAATGGCACTTTGAATACTTCTAATTCCTTGGTCTAAAGAGATCTTATCATTGATCAACATGGTTTTTAACTTTGTTAGTCTTTTCTCATCAAATTGTTTTCTAACCTTTGTTCCTATAGATTTTTCAAAGGATTCAAAATGATTACTAATTGATCTTATCATACCTTATAGTTAATCTGTAGATGATATCACTAAATCTTCCTAGTAATCAGGGGTCAACTTTCCAAGTACACCAGATACTGTTGTAATGAGCTTATTGCCTTGAATGTGAGTTTTCATCAATTCTTCCTGTGTCTTTGCTTGGACAAATGATACTAATTCAAATTTTTGTTTCGGAGGCAGGGAATTCAAATTTATTGGTTCTTGAAGAAACTTGGGTAGATATGAGATTTGTGCACTTTATAACTTTTCCAAAGGTTTTGCAACAGTGTCTCTTGCCACTTTTTCTTCACAAAATGAAACTTTCTTTCTCTACTTTTCTTCAATTGTGGCATTTGTTATGGATGAGGTCCTTTATCTTTCTCTAAGATTAGATGCTAGTCTCTCTTCTTCAGATCTCTTATCTTTCCTTTCTAGAGTGCTTGATGTCTATTCTACCAGAGCACTTATGGACTCTGATCCTTCTGAGCTAGTTGTTGCCTTAATTTTTCATTTGATGTTTTCTCTGACTACTCAGATTCTATCAATATTCTGGAAGATAATTTTGAGAATGTCCCAAATCTGTCATCTTTGGAATCAATAGGTTTACTTAGTAGTGCATTAGCTAATTCAGTCAATACATCTTCTTCAACTTCATAACCTAGTGTAGGGACCCATACAATTCTTGGATCTACAGCTTCCATGAAGCATTTGTCTTTATCCACCATGAATACAATATCCTTTTCATACTTTGTCACCACATTTTCAGGTATCCAGAACCTACTTGACATTTTCTTTTGAAAGCCTTTGAAATAATTTCATAAGATTTCATTATGCTTATCTGCATTACCCAAACTTTGTAAGTGATTTCTTATTTGAGCAGCTACAGGTATGTGATCAAGCCAGACAATATTTCCTAAACCAAGTAGCTCTCCCAGGAAGTAAAAGAGAAAACATGTAATCAATGTTCCATATTTGAAAGGATGACCAGTTTCTTTTGATCTTCTCAAGTTTTCCATAAGTTCACTCCGAAGCAATTCACAAAGGTCATAATCCGTATTGTTCTTGATCATGTCATATGTTGTGTATATGGTCGATGCAGACACAAAATCTTCCTTGTTGGAAAAGTACACTTTGTATCCAACAATCATTGATGCAAATCTGACAGTCGAATCCTTGATATCATTTACTGTAAGGCCATTCTTTTCAATTTTGGCTCATGTTAGCTGCATTACAACATTGCTCTTCATTTTCTTTATGCCTAGAACCCTTCTGGAGGAGCTCATACCAGTTACAGCTTTGATGGCTTCTTTAGTTATCAAATAGGGTTCATCAAGCCATAAGGATTCATCATGAATTCTACTTAGAATAAGTTTGACCCATGCATCAATCATAATTGGGGGAAAATCCAACCAGGTGTCAAGTTTCTTTTCTCCTAGAATTTTATAATCATCTTTCAACACAACATCCACAGTAGTCAATTCATCCAAATATAGTTTTCCTAACTTCATGAGATCATATTCCTCTAGACTGATATGAATGTATGCTCTGATATCTTCCATATGCATAACCCCATGTGGGGTAATTGAGAATGCCCCTGACAGATCATTTTCCAGAGATTTGATGAATTGTTTCTTAAACTTGGGGCGAGGCATCTTTTCTATCTCGATTACGTGAGGAGTAAATATTTTCAAAGCAATTTAATTTTCACAATAAGTTGTAAATACCTCTTTCGCTGGATTAGGGTTTCCTTGATCTTGATCTGAAATCCTTTGGAGAAAACTATAGACACTTTGAGTCTTGCTTCGGTTTCCCTTAGTCACTTGAGCACATGAAATGCAGAATGATTTTTCCTTCAGATATAACTCCTTTTTAACCTTTGCATGCTGAAACCTAAGTGTCATTAATGTCATTTTTCAAAAAGCTGTTAAACATTTTTCTGGGAACCATAGACACTCTAGATTACTATGCAATTCTTCACAATTGATCCTTTTCTTCCAAAACTTTCTTCAAAAGATCTGTCATATGATTCTTCTCATCATATCTTTGTGTCAAATTCCAGCACTGACTTTCTGGCTGGGGGTTTTGGATTTTCAACACAGCTCCCCCTAAGCCAGAGCTCTTACTTTACTTCCTGAAGGAAGTATCTGCACCAGACGATGGTGCGGATTCATCCCTGACTTCAATCACATCTTTCTTGGTTTCAACTGGATTAACCTTTTCCTTCCCTTTGTCATTTTTTGCCATGTTTTCCCTTTCTCTGCAAGATGATTTCTTGTTACATTTCTGCTTCTGTAGAATTTGGCAAAGTGTCCAGACTTGTTGCAATTGAAACAAACAACATTTTTCTGACCTTGATTCCTTCTATAATTTGGAATTGGCCTTGAACTGCATTGATTGGCCATTTGCTCAAATCTATTGCATGTAAAACACTTGCCATTGAGGAATTGACTATTCCTTGAATAGTTTGGCACATTTCTTAACACACTTCTGCACTCATTTACTTTATGACCAATCTTCTTGGAATTGAAGCATTGACCAGAGAAAGATGGAACATTTTGATTCATTCTACTTCTACATTGAGTAGCCCTATGACCATACTTATTGCAATTAAAGCAATGACCATTGAAAGATGGGTACCTTTGAGCATTTGACTACCTGATTAGGGGTCTTCTAGGTCTTCTTCTTTGATTTTTGAATTGGTTTCCCCTTTTTTGCCTTACCTCATAATTTTCTTGACCAAATTTTGAACTTTCCTCCTTTTCAAATCCCAAACCTTGCTTGTCATCAGTGCTATTTTGAGCAGCAATCATTTCATCAAGCTTTGTAGAACTTAACTTGAACTTTTCTTCATAGCTCTTAGCTGCTTCCAAATCAAATTTTAAGAGCAGAACTTCTTTTCCTAGTTTTTAGCATTCCTCTAACTTGTCCTTCACAACTTGATTTAGATATTCTTCATTCTTGGTTTTTTCTTCAATCACCCTGAGAAGACTCTCTGTAGATTCATTTGCTTGTTTTAGTTGCTCACATAATTCTTTCCTTCTTTCCTATGATTTATTGATCTGCTCTTTTAGTTTCAAAATGCAATCATCAGCTTCTTTGATACTCTCCTCTAAACCCTTGATATCAGCCTTGGAGTTGTCAAGATCTTCTAGAGCTACTTCAAATTGTTCATTATTGACATATACTTGATTTCCAATTATAATGTTGCCAGAAGGATTTGTTTCAAGACAGGTGAGATACCTTTGTGCTTCCATAATTGAACCTTCCTGGATCTTCCTCAAGATGTTAGGCTTCTTCCAAGGAACCTTGCTCTGATACCAATTGTTGAATACTGGGAATATTGAGAGGGGGGTGAATCAGTGTTCTATAAAACCTTTCATGCACTTTCACTTTTAACCATTTTCCAAAATTAATTAAACAAAAGCACAATATGCAAATGAATAGTAACCACAAAGACATAACACATAGACACCAGGATTTTTTTGTTGAAAACCCAAAGAGGGAAAAACCATGGAGAGGATTAGCTCTCAATATATATTGCAATCTTTTACAAATAGTGATGTTCAGGCTTGGTCACTCCACGGGCCTAGAACATGATGGCTCACTGCTATGAAGAACAACTAGGTCTAGCAGGCTCACTGCCTCAACCCTAGATCTAGAAAGATTACAATGAGGGCTGTTAAACACTAATCGAGGCTCACTGCCTTGATGAAGATGGTTCTCTGCCAAGTATAAGTGAAATTACATATGAAAATGAATACTGTAAAAGCATATGTTAGTATGCCAGGGTGTAGTCATTTAGAAACTAAATACTGTATCTTTAGTCTTCATCCTTGTTGATCTTCTATCTCTACTCTGCTATTTTCATGCTCGTATCAATCACATTGCACATCTTCATTTTCTCAAAATTCAACACTCTTATATATCCACATCATGATTTGATTCATAATCAAGTCGGCATCCACGATATGAAACATGTACATTGAAAGATTAGCTTGTTGGCTCAATCCAATGCATTATATGCTATGCGGACCCAAATCTTTGCACAAACATGTTCATATAGGTCAGCCTTAGTTATATGACCGCTCAAATTGATTATCCAACATTACATCTTCTCCGCATAAAGATCTAACATACCAGTCAGCCTATTCTTTAAGAACATACTTGATAATTTCATCTATCACACCACAACTTGCACTATCGACCAAATGGGACCTCATAGATCATATCCAATGTTAATTACTGATTACTTGACATACCTTCAAAACTACGAGGCATGATATCAACTTGTGGCAAAATGTGGACCATCAAAACTCAGACTCTGTCTCAGTCAAACTCTGTTAAAGACTGTAGCGATACATAGCAACTTGCAACTATCTTTCTGGTGGACTTCAGATCTCACAACTCTAGATTTAGACACTTTATACAAGCCTTTACAACACCTTATAACCGCATAACAAAATATTCACTTGCGGATAAATGCGAACCATTATACTGTGCCATGTTCACTATCTCTGTTATACCTCTGTTCTTCCAGACTTAGACATTTTCTCCAAATGACTTCTGGAGGAAATCAGGACTTGATCATTGGAATATAGCAACAGCAAATAGCTATGAGACAACATACCTAAACTACATTTGCTGGTCTTCATCTATGGAGGCATACTGATCCACTTTCTATCCCTTACTCTAAACACTATTCATACTTAGTCATTTTGGTCTTCTGGTCTTGAATACTCTTGTGCCTTGTTGCCAAACAAGGTTGGTCTTCTGAAGTGATGTCTTCTTTGCCTTGTTGCCATCAATTACAACACTTAATTATTAAGCATAGCAGTGTCTCTTGCCAACAGGATGACAATGAAAGAATAGGCTGATGATGCCCCCTCGAGAGGATAGGCGGGTTGGACAAACACGAGTAGGCTATCAAAATGAAATGGATTGGTAAAAGGAAAAAGGTAAGGGAATGGATAGAAGAAAAGGAAGGGTGCATTATGCTACAATGAAGGTGAGCAACCATGATGTTTGATATAGCACTAGATGTTATGCACCAAGGTATAAGGCCCAAGATGATGATGTGTCTTGTGCCCCAGCATAATATAACCTTGTCTGGATAAAAGGTATGAATATTTGCTGGGAATGATTTGGATTTTGATACAAATGCAAGAAAAAATGATAACAAACACACATGCAAGCAAGCATGCACAAATGATTCATAAACAAACAAGGTATTGCCCCTGTCAAGCTGTAAACCAATGATTAAGTGATTGATGATTGTGATGATTGTTTGATACTAGTGTTGTTGGTCATATGAGCAACACCAAGATTTGATTGATGATGATGTCTGGTTTCAAGAAATGAAACATGTCATCTAAGATGCCTGGTTTGGTTTCGATAATGCAACATCCTGTCTAAGACAATGATTGATTGATTAACACTAGTGTTGTTGGCCATGCGAGCAACACCAAGATTTGATTATGATTGATTGATTAATGATTTGATTTATGTCATGCCCGCAACTCCCGTGTGGACATGACACACAAATGCCCATGTCATGACCACATTCACCATGTGGTCACGACATGGGCCACAAAATTTTTTTCTCCCTTATCCCTAAAAAACCACCTCGCACGCGCTTGCGTGCTCGGCAGTAACACGCTTAGGCGTAGACAAAACAATATTCTAGATGAAGTGTAGGCTGTCTAAGTGTATGTGCAACAAATAGGATGTCGTGATGGCACCAGGTTAAGATTTGGATGGTGGAAAGAAAATTAATTAACACACCACATGAAAAAAAAATCCTAAAAGCCTAGCATAATGCATTATCGACGTGGGTGGAAGCTATTACTCTTTCGCCATTCTTGGTTGCGTAACTTGCTTGGATTAATTCCTCTGATTACTTAAAAAAGATCCTGCGGTTCACTTAACATGTAAACTATCAGTTGTCTTCGGGATTACGAAACATGCGTAATCTCTATGCAAGGCCCACAACCTAAGTTAAGGATGTCATCTAGATTTTCTTTTCGGATCAATTCTCACCCTCTTTTTTTTTTATATTATATATATATATAAACGTTTTAATAGCAACAATATTATTCATGAATATGTATATTTAAATCATATATAAATTTATATATTTTATTTATATATATATATATATATTTACAAAAAGATTCATTTGTTTTAAATAAAAGAAATTCACTGGTTATAACGTGATATATAAATGTCTATAAATATAAGTATGAACTATATGTGTTAATATAATATAATATAGAAAGGAAATTTCCCCAAGGGATAATATAATACAAAGGGGTATAGAGGTTTTAAATTAATTTTTAATTCCCCCTAAACATAGTTGCCCTAACCTAATCCTCATATCTATCCCCAAGCCCTAATCTTATTTTATGTTTTTATGTTTGCATTGTTATTTACTTCTTGTGCAGGTTTTGGAAAATTTCCTAGAGGAAACTTGGACGGCGGCGCGCATACACAGTGAGTGAAGGTTATGGAGGGGTGCTGTGAGGGATGGTGGTGTGGTGTGGGGAAACGGTGACACAGTGGTGGCAGAATGATCGTGGGAAATGGCTGCGTGGTCAGGGGTTTTCAGGGAGTAGAGGGCAGCGGCACTGTGGACAGAGGTGTCACCGGAGGGTCAGCGCACAGACTGGGGAGCGAGGGAGGTCGTTCGGTGGGGGAACACGGGCTGGAATTTAAGGAAGGGGTGTCAGGAGGAGGCTATGCCTCCACCCACACCATGCTCATACCAAGCAGCGGGGGCTGTGGACTTCGCAGTCCACAGTCCACCTTAATATTTTTTTTTTCTATTTTTTATAACAAAAAAAAAACTTAAAAACTACTTTAATTTTATGGCATTTCTGATGCAGAGCATCTAGGATAGCAATAGCATGATCATAACTTCACATGCAAAGATCACTCAAGACAGCCTTCAACACCATCTCCAACTTACTCTTGACACACACACAATGAAGGAGGACTCCAATCACATTCCAAGATGCCAACTCCATCAAGGTTCCATCTAGATCTCTTGTCAAATCACTATACAGAGTCTGCAGGACAACAGTCTTACCAAAGTCTTCAAAGACAGTCATAACACTTCATTGCTCCATTGTGTATACAGTCACCATGTCTTCTTTGTGAAGATCTCTATTGAGACACACTCAAACTCATGTAACTTGTCAACCTCTCACATGCATACATATCTATGGACAAAACCATACTAAACCAACTTACCAAGTTTCTTCCTTGTGACTGCTGCCCTCTAGTCCATTTCAAATACAAGGATCTTGGTGGCCCATTTTCAAAGCAAACTCCACCTACACTGCTCCCCTACCCCTGCAACCTTCACAAGCCATTGTATTGTCTAGTATAGAAACCATTCCATTGATCAGTAACTGAAAGGATCAATGGAATGAGAAGATTATCATCGACCCACTCAGGAAAAACCTAGCTCAGGATTTCAACCTACCTTCAGACAAAAGGGGAATGCAGAGATAATCAATGGAGTCGAGGGCCCAAACCAAATGCAAACAACAAGTAACTCAACACTCTAAACAACCATCCCAGGCACCAACCCCTACTTAGCCGTACAAGTACGGATTTATACAGAAAACAACAATTTAATGGTTGTAACAGCAACTTTAGGACAGTCTATGGTAAATCAGCGATTTCTCTTAGCAAGATTTATGGTAGGAGTCCAACCAAGATTCATTGAAAAGCTCTCTCAATACCCCATCCAACCATTATACCCTTGTGCCACAAAAATTCCGTATAGGTATGGAATAATGCAGAAAAATAGTCAATTTCAAAAATGAACAGCAACTCTAAAAAAAATAGTTTTTGGAAAAACGGTGATATCTTTCACCTAGATCATTTCCAAGACACCAAACCAGACTCAAATCGAAGGTACTTAAAATCTATTTCCATCCATTACAAGCTTGGGCAATAATACATCCGTACAATCGTGATTACTGTAGCAAAATAGTGAAAAAATAGAAAAAAACCAGAAAAAAATAGTTTTTGGTAAAACAGAGATTCCTCCCTTCAAATTTGATATGAAGACCTCCAATTAGCTTTGGATCAAAGGTAATTCAGTCCCCTTTCATCCCATTCCAAATTCATGCCAAGGATCTTCCGTATAGGTATGGATTTTGCAGAAATAGTGAAGGAAAAAAATAGAAAAATAGTAAAACAGCAAAAAACAGTCTTCTTTTTATCATTTCTCCTCCTCCTTCAAATGGAAACAATACAATGAGTTATATTTGGCTTCAAATAGCCTTACACCAAGCTTGGAGTCATTTGGGATTCCAAAAAAAACTCCTCAACCACCAAATCCTTTCTTGTTTTATAACTGCATCTTTTAAAAATTGTTTTAGAAACTTGCCTATTTTGGACTGCCTTTTCAGTTTTTGAGGTTTAAATGCCTTTAAACACTTGGATTAACCTTTGGTATGGTTATATCACACTTACTAACCTAAGACATGCCTTTTAAAGGCTTACAACATTTAAATGACTCCCTAAACAAACATTAAACTTAAATGACTATTGCACTACCTATGCAATATGACTGTCCTAACTAGGACTTGCAACAAGACAATAGTAGAGTCTATCTATTTGGACATAGTCCATTACAAGAATGGAATTTGAGCCTTAGACAAAATTGAAGATGGTCTTATAGACCTTATTTAACCAAACAACCCCTTGTAAATCTAAATAAAACCCTGAAGTCTATGATGCTCCTGCACCAATTTCACCATTACCAGAAGTCGTACACTCTAAGCTCCTACCAGTTGTTTAAATATAACTTCTGAAGTACATTTATTTGGCTTTAATAATTTATTATATATAAAAATATATATTTATATAGATGTATAGATGAATATACATTTCTGTGAATACCAGTATATATTAGGAAGATATTTTCATAAGATTACTTTGTAAGCCACTGTAATTAGTCTTCTTTTTTTTCTTTTCTTTTGTATACAAACATTCGGCAATGAAATATGGAACTTCTACACAATCTCACTATTTTTAAACTTTTACTATTTAGATTCTGAGATAGAGAACTTTACAAGGCCTATTAAATTCCATTTTGTTTTTAAAAAAAATAATAAAAAATTAACTTACTACTTTAGTTTTCTTTCATCTACATTAAATTCTAACAGCAACTAAATGACTCAAGCATCTCTTTTTTTTTCACCTATATGAACAGAAAAAATACATCTTCTTTTCTTTCTAACACTAACTAATAAATCTTCCCTTTTAAATCAACAGCAACTAAAATTTCCAGTAAAGTTTTGCATAACAAACAGATATATAACTTCGAGTTCCTCTCTCCTATATGCAGATAGCTTTTCTTTTCTTCCATTCACAACAAGATATAACAGAAACTCATAGCACATGCATATTTATTTACTTTTAAGGAGAACAATGGTAAAAGGAATATTTATGTTTAATGTCACATGCGTAGGTGTCTCCCGAGAGGGAATGTGACTAGAAAATTAAAACAACTCAAGCAGATATATAATATATTTTTTTTGATACAGTTCAACAAACCCAGCCATACATTACTCTTCCTTTGATGGTTCATTAACAGGATTACAAAAAAAAATCTAAATAGATTGTAGTCCCCATTGATAATACACAATTCTATTTGACAGCTAATCTTCTTGAATCAGGAAATAAATAGCATTAAGTAGTATAACATAGTGCATACATTTCTCTGAACTATTCCAGCCATCTCTATGGCAGATGTCTTAGTAATCCTACACCAAAGAACTGAACACACTAAGGCCATAATGTCCATGGCATCCAACAGCCATCTCAAGGAGACTAATTAAACACCAACAAGAGCTCCAAAGCTACTTCATCTTACCACTCAAAGGCCTGCAAGCTACACATAAACAAGACAACAGAAACCAGCCACCAGGAAAGGAAAGGCTCTCCTCCCTACCGTAGACCCGCAAGTGGGTCACCCCCGAGCTAGGGAGGTAGGGTATTCACACAGGAATCCCATTCCATAGCAAATCAAACACTAAACACAAACAACCCATAGGCTTAGCACAACACATCAACTCATAAAAATAAGTTTGGTGAGGGTAGGGAATAGACCTCTCAACTTAAAGGGGCTCCCAATGATAAAGAAAATCTCAATGCATGGCCTCTAGCCAAAACCCCTGAACACCACACTCCACAAAATCTCACACCATTTTGCTTGGCACTCTTGGCACATAGATATCTCCTCCTCAAATGATAATAGGCCCTCAAGGCATAAACACAAAACACATACTGAGGAAGAGCCCCCAAGGATTGTTCCTCTCCCCTACCCATACAAGTTGAGCATTTCCTCCATTGGAGGTGCTCTCACCATGACACCCAATCCCAACATCAAATGCAAAAAGGAAAAATCACAATGCAAACCACTTACAATCAAAATTCAAAAATGGGACATCATATAGCAATGCAAGAAACAAGATAAGAAGCCTACCTTCAAGACCTTGGTAATGGAAGTGGAATTTGGTGAAGAGCTCGAAGCCTTCCCAAGCCTTCCAACCTTTCAGATTTTCTCCCCAACCTTCTCTAACTCCTCCAAACTAGTAAGCAAATCTAAAATTTGCAAGAAGTCTCTAAAAATGCCAGGAAAAGAATGGAATGGAAGAACCCCCACTCCTCTACAAGAGGAGTTATTATAGGCCATCCACTTAGCCTTGAGGGAATGAGAAGGTGACATTTGTCACCATCTCTTCCCTCCTCCTAAGCCACTTGTAAGAGTGAGAAGGTAAGAGGATGACAAATGTCCTCCTCTCCCTCCACCTCCCTCTCCACCTCATCCACTTGTGCTTCCACACAAGTGGGAGGGGACAAGTGGTGAGTTGGATTCCCACTCACACCTCAAGAAGACAAAGGCCTTGAGTGGTGCTCCCACTCACTTGGGAGTTTGGGAGGACTCTTGAAGACCTCCCTAGTCCTCCTTGGGAATGCTTCCCAAAATATAGGGATGGGAGATGGGTTCTTCCCAAGGCAAGGCCCATCGCCATCCTCCTTCTTCCCAAATTCGTCACTTTGACTCAACCATGGTTTAGGGTGACCTAAGGTGAGTCAAAACTAGGGTTGGGTGGTCCAAGTTGACCCTAGACTCATGGTTGACCACCTAGGGTAACTTTTGGGACCCTAGGGGTCATGAAAGGGGTCAAAAATCCACATATAAATGGCCCAAAAAAATAATAAAAATGCCAATTGACATAAATCAATTAAAATTTACAACACTTAACATTAATCAAAATAAGAAAGAGAGGGGGTACTAAGGCTTAAAAATAATTAAAATTAAAACCAAGCACAATAAATCATCATGAAATTTCACGCGTGATCCTTATCCCTCTTGGGAACGGATCAGCTTAACCGAGAATAACATGGTGTGAATCCTCTACCTCCGATTCCTATGGCTAGGGAACGTAAACCTGCACATCTTGATCAAGTGTCAGTTCTGTCATGAAAGTGATAGCCGAAGCAACTGAAATTAACTTCACGCAATTGAAATAAACATCAATACATAACTACAAATTAAACTGCATTATCAAATCATATTGTCCAATAGTCCATACGTAAACAACTAGAATCTCATAGCAAAATAACATCTAATATATATGTCCCATACGTCGAACCACAACATATCATCAATATGACCGAATCAAATCACATATATCAAATCAATGAGATAAACAACAAGTCTGCATAATGAAACATAGTCACTACTGGATAGCACGAAGATCAAAATATGGGAGGTAAAATAGTCAGCCTCACAGTTTACATCAAGATTAGGATCAAGCCCATTGAATGTGATTGGATGATTTGATAAGATTGATTGACTTGATTGGTATGAATTGAGGATGACTTGCATTTGAGATTATTGCTTTGATTGATTGATTTTGGATTATTGGATTGACTCGACGGACCCTGAGGGGTTGACCTAATGCCTTGGGGGCGCATCGAAGATGGCCTTGCCTATGTGAAATCTCAGAGGCATCGTAGTTCGACCATGTGAACTTGGTTTGATTTGAGAATTGATTTAACTGATATGATGATGTGATTGATCAAGATGTTTGAATGGATTGATTGAGAAATTTGATTGAGTGATTTGGTTGAGGAATTGGATGATTTGAAGAATTGATTCAGTTGGAATGATGTGGTGAATTGAATTGGTTTGGAATGAATGGATTGAATGATGAGTTGATTGATAGATTTTATTGCTTGGATTTTTGTAGGATATTTGATTTTTTTGAATTTTGGGGAATATTTTGATTTTTTGGGATTTGACATGTTTTGATTTTTTTTGGATTTTTGACATGTTTCTTTTTTTTTTGGATTTTTGAATGTTGTATTTTTTTGAATTTTGACATGTGATTTTTTTTATTTTGATATGTTTCAATTTTTTTTGGATTTTTGAAATGTTTTATTTTTTGGATTTTTGGAAATATTTTGATTTTTTGAGTTTTTGGAATGTTTTGGGGTGTCAATGGATGACAATTCGAATAGCCTTTGTGCAAGATACCAATGACAATGGAGAACCAAGTCTAGGTGCAAGGAAGTAGGATGGATTAGATGAATGGAAGGACGGGCGATAGTGGAATGGATGTATGCGTAAGAGGGATAGGATGTGATCTCCAAGGACTATGTCACATAGGAATAACATGCCCCATTGTAGGTAGTATGCTTAGGATTTGACATGGCAAAGCTTTGAAAATAGGATGATTGGATGGATTGGAAGGTATGAGGTATATCAAGATATATCCAAAACATGTTTCAACATTTTGCCCCCATATCTTTATCAAGATAAAAAGAGGAAGGGATGATGAATGGATTCGATAGAATAGGTATGTGTATGGATAAAGATGGTAGGATAATGGACTATGATATGGATTGGGTATGGAAGGAAATGACAAGTTGGATGAGACAATGTGCCCCCAAGTGTAAGTGACATAGAAGATCAACCTACCATGACACTTGTTTGCTAGGTTTTCATCATGGTACTTATCCAAGGTGCCACCAAGGGTGGTTTTCATCATTGGACGAAGGGATTTCTCTTTTTTTTTTTTTGACTTTTTTAAATTATGAATGGGAGAAGATGAATATGGAAAGGAGGGACTCAAGTGTCTAGTTCCACGAAGGTGATAGTCCCGTTAGAGATGGATGTCATCGCATGGAACATGTCAAGTCATTATGCTCATGTAGATGTTGGTAAGGGATTGCATGAAAGAGAGATGGATTAGGTAGATAGTAGATTATGGAGGGAACGATAGTGGATGATGATGTGGATTATGAAAGACATATGGAAAAGGATGGATGAAAGGTTTATGCAAAAGCATGGACCATAGGAAGGTGATGGGTGAAATATGTATGATAATGGATGAAGGATGGGAAGATGGAGGTATGTGGAATTATTTTGGAATGGAGTGGAACCATGACCAACAGTTGCACACACAGTGATAAACATTGAAGCTTTTAATTTGGTGGAGGTGTAGGAAGCAATGGTGATGTTTGCTTAGTGGATGGATGATGTAAGCATTTGGGGACCCACATACACTTAGTATTTTTATGAATTTTGCTTTTGATGTGGGATGACTGAATTTGAGACTTTGGAATGGAATGGCATTTTTGGATGGAAGAGGATGGTTGGTATTTTTGAGAGGTGGATGCCTCTTTTTACGTGATTGCTTTTTGATTAGGGACCCATACCATTTTAGTTTTTGACTTTGCTTTTGGAGGTATGGGCTTGGATGGATTTTTGAATGTACCTTGCTTTGACTTTTTGTATTGTGCTCTAAGGCATGACGGGCCTTAGGATTTTTGACTTTGTGAGTGGAGGCATCCAAATGTTTATTTTTTAATTCCATGGGTTTGGTGGAATGAGTGAAAGCTTTATGTTTACATGATGCATGCATTTGTTGGTCATGATTAGGAATTTGAGGAAATGTGTAAATGGATGGATTTGGTGTTGGGAGAAGTGGAGGCAAAGTGGATGGAGGGATATTAGGAGTTGGAAGTAATGGAGGTAAGGTGGATGGTGGAAGGTGTATGGTCACATGCTTTTGACATTTGTAGGATGATGGAGGTGGAATGGCAACATATGTCTTGGGTATATGATGAGATTCGTGATGGGAAGTGGTGGACTTAGGATGCATGGAGGAAGTACCAACATCTTTAGATTGTTTACCTTGGGGTGTGTATCTAAGGCCATATGAGCATGGGGGGACTTTGACATGGATAGGCTCCAAAATACCTCGTTCATAAAGACCTAGGCCTTTACCTTGGTAGTTCATGTTTTGGAGTATGCAATGGACAATGGGACTTGTTGTGTTTTGGACACTAGACTTGAGCAGATTATTTGATGGAGAAGGCGAAGTGGATGAAAATGGTTGTTGTTGTCCTAAGGAGGAGCATTCATGAATGAAGGCGGATAGGCCAATAGGATATGATGGTGGACTTGAAGTGGGATCGATGGTGGATGATGTGGAAGTATTAGGATCTTGTTTATGTTTGTTACGATCCATGTTATTTGTGTGATCTTCTATGTGTGCTTGGGAGGAACATGTCTCATCATGACAAGTGGAAGTGGTTGGATATGTTGGTGTAATTAAATATTTAATTACACTTTAATAAGTTTACTTAGGGCTTATTTTTATCCTTAGGTTATTATTAAGTCATATTAGAGTTTTATTTAACTTGCAAATATAAAAGCAAGTTGTCAAATGTAATTCTCAATTCTTTTTCATTAATTGCATCCATTTTATTGTGCAAATACTCTCTTATGCTTTTTTTCTCTATAGAAGGTTAATCTTTGGCTTGTAGAAGATTTTGGTGTTTCAGGTTTATCATAAACTTCAACATGGTATCAGAGCAGATCTATAGCCTCCTTCTCAAATCTAAAAAAAAATTTGCATAGTCTTTTGTTGGGTGTTTTTTTGAGTAAAATGGTCATTCTCATTGGATCTAGACCAGCTAGAAAAGGAAGATTTGTCTTTTTTTGGCTGAATTTGGTCTGGGGAAGCCAGATCTATGAAGGTTTCAAGAGTTCTTTTTTTAGGGATCCAACCTGAGAGTTTTTTGGAGCAGTTTCACGAAATCAGGCATAACTTTCTCATCCGAACTCCATTTTTTGAAAACAAGATATTTATGGAAAGAGGACTCAGAAACCCTATCTAAGTATCTCTTAGTTTTTATAGAAATGGCATGGATTTCAAGAAAAATAAATCACAATCCGCGTCTCTATTTTTAGCACTGCTTTCTTTTTTAGCTTTTTTTTGGAGCAATTTCGCAAAATCAGGCGTAACTTTCTCATACAAACTCTATTTTTTGAAAAAAAGATATTTCTGGAAAGACGACTTAGAAACCCTATCTGAGTATCTCTATTTTTTCATAAATGGCAGATATTTTGAGAAAAATAGATCGCAATTCGCGTCTCTATTTTTAGCCTCTACTTGCTTTCTTTTTGCCCTTTCAAAGCAATTTTGTGAACTCAGCTATAACTTGGGCATACGGTGTCCAAATTTCAAAAACTAATAGGCGTCAGAAAGCTAGTTTCGAGCACAATCCAATGGTATAGTTATTTTTTTCATATTTTTCTACTAATGATATTTTTTATGTTTGAAGTCAAGGCATCTTTTTTGGCTTTCGAGCTCCGTTCTTGCGCCGGGAATCTCCATTTTTCAAAAACGAATAGGCATTGGAAAGATATAAGAGAGCTCTACACAGTCACCTATATAATTTTTTTAGATTCAATCCCAGGTATATTTTAATCAATTTGTCAATTTTATGGCTTCTGTTGGATATCCTAGACATGCTACCTCCTAGAAAGGTTCTGTTTGCTTTGATAGGCTTATGTTATCAGCATAAATCTATTTGCATGTTTTGATTTCTAATCATCTAAGGAGATGGGATTCTACCATTAGCATAAATCTAATTGTAAATATTATGGAAGTAATCAACATGAGAAAGAGTTGTGTCCTCATTTCTCACTTCATCTTTTTAAAATGCTTGCTTCGATCACTTCTCCTCCTGATGAGATCATTGCTCCACCATCACCTACTACTACTTCAGAGTTCAGTGTTGCATCATCATTGGCTTCTAGTGATTCTATATAGTAGGTCAATATTAGTCTTACTGATCTACCTCATTGGGATTCCTATCTTGCAGACATATCATCTATGTTTGTGGAGTCTCACATTGTTGATTTGGAGGACACATTTGAGGGTTTATCTCTCTTGTTTGATGCTATCTCAGGTGGCTTTGCATCACCACCTTCATCTTCTGGTTTTCCAGATGTGGTTTAGATATCCTCTCCTGGTTCTTCTTCTCTGATTGGGCAAACAATTTATGTTTTAGAGAAGACATATTCTCCCAGCATGAGGTCACTTGAGTTGCATTCAGAGGCACACATTTTGATATGGATTCCTTATTCATCCAAGATGTGGGAATGGCTTCTATATTCACCAGTGGATTTGTTTCTTCTGAAAGGGATAAATGTTGTTTGCAGGTAGTGGATTGGATTCTGTCTTCAAGATCTCTTCATTGGTTCTAGAGCTTCTTCTTGGAGGGGATTCATATTCTCTTTTCACTCTCTCTTATGGGGGGGCATTCATGATTGTACTTTTGTGATGGATTCATTTCTTAGGGGGTCTTAGTATTAGTCCTTCTTCCATCACATGTTCATGTATTTTTTTGTTTTTCTCTCTTTTGGAGAGGAGTTTTCTCCTACAAGGTTTTTCTCCTTTTCTCCACCTTATGAGAGATTCGTGTTGTCCATGGGTACCTAACATGGCCTTGTAGCCAGGACCCATTCTTGCATTAGTTGTATGTCTTTCATTTCTCCCTAAGTTGCACTTATGGGGGGGGGTGTTGGTGTAATTAAATATTTAATTACACTTTAATAAGTTTACTTAGGGCTTATTTTTAGTCTTAGGTTATTATTAAGTCATATTAGGGTTTTATTTAACTTGCAAATATAAAAAGCAAGTTGTCACATGTAATTCTTAATTCTTTTTCATTAATTGCATCCATTTTATTGTTCAAATACTCTCTTATGCTTTTTTTCTCTGTAGAAGGTTAATCTTTGGCTTGTAGAAGATTCTAGTGTTTCAGGTTTATCATAAACTTCAATAGGATCATGGATGGGTGAGGTGGCAAGCTCTTGACCATGGAATGCGTAAAGTTGGCTAAGTGGATCATCATGGCCTTCTTGATCATAGAGGGGATCTTGAACATAAATGGAAGCTTGATCATGGAAAAGATTAGTGTTATGGATGGGTGGAATAGAAGGGGTTTGATCTTGATTAGAATTAGGGACCAATGTTTCCATGTGCTTAGGATTATGCTCGTAACATAGCTTTTGACTTTCAGTGGAAGCGGATGACTCTTAGATAGGTTCGATATGTTCTTGATGGTTAATGACATAAGGGTGTGATGGGTCTTGACTTGGACATGTAGGCTCAATAGGTTGTGGATCACATGATAGGATTGGAGGAGTAAGCATTTAATTCTAAGGCTCTTTGCTAGGTGCCAAGCTAGGTCTTTGACATGGGGATAAGTTGTTCCTAGCTAATAGTCATTGGATCACATCCTTTGCAAGGGCATGTGCGGAAGGACAATATAGTGGATGGATAATGAGGGTAGATGATGTGGACTCGTGATTAGCATTAGGTAGAGTGGAAAGTTTCCCATGGTGGAGAGATAAGGGGGATGGATGGTGTTGTAGGATTAGGGTTCAGACTTTGATTAGGTGGAGTGTCAAAGGGATTGAATGAATTAGTGGATATAGACAACCCCTTAGGCTTGCTTTTGTAATGTTTAAATCTAGGACGTGGAGTTGATGGAGGATTGTAGTGAGGAGGTAGAATGTACTTATAGGGTGGAGGACGTAGACTTAGGTTCCCCTTGTCAAAGATAGCATTGGAATTTGAAGGCATTTTGTCTTGTTGCCAAGGTGGACTTGGATAGACTTGTGAATAGGCTTGAGGTGCTAGAACCTTGTTCTCTAGGATTGGCATGGAATGACACATGTCTTCATATCATTGTATGTCATCTTGTGGGTTTAGGGCCATGTTGACAAGTGCTTGACTAGGATTAGGGTAATGTGGAATGATTTGGAATGAGTGATTGGGTGATTAGATAGGTGATTAGGGATGATTAGGGTATGGTCAAGGTTGACTTGGAAATGATTAGGATATGATTAGGGGTGAGGTGATTAGGATGAATCTGATTGAATAATGTGATTAGAAAGGGTGATTAGGATGTGAAGGTTGAATGAGGAAGATATGAGTAGGATGTGATTATGATGATGTTGAATGACAAGAATAATGATTAGGATGAAAATTGATTAGGATATGATCAGAATGATATTGATTGGATGACAAGGATGATGTGGAATGATGAGGATGAATAGGGATAACTAGGAGGATCGACTCCCTTTCTCTTCTTTTTGCAACCATGTCTTTACCAAATGAGACTTGTGAATTATGGGATGCTATGTGGATGTCAATGCAAGGTGATGAGGCCCAGACTATGATAGAGGCTAATGGATATTAGTCTTCGAAAAGTCTAGCTCCAAGAGGGTACTCTCATCTACTAATGACCTTGTCAAAGTATAAATTAGATTTATCGAGACCTTGAGGTGTGGAAGGAATGACTGATTAAAGTGAACCCATGGGTTTTAGAATTCACTTGGAAGGATGGACTTAAACTAGCCTTGGAGTATTAAGCCCAAGTGGAAGAAATGATTGATTAAAGTGAAGTCGTGAGTTTCATAATTCACTTGGAAGGATGGACTTAAACTAGCCTTGGAGTGTTAAGCCCAAGTTGTGATTGATTTGAAAAAGATGTCAAGGTCTCTTGGTCTAGATTTGTACTTGTGATACAGTCAAGCTTCGACGGTTTATCCCTATGTTTCAACCTTAGGAAGACTATTTTTGGGAAGCTCTGTAAATGTCAAAGGCTGAATGAAATGGAATATGTAGTGGGTGAAATTGAATATGTAGTGGGTGAACAAAACCAACAGGTCTATAATGCTTTGACACAGTTGCAATCAGATTGGATAGGGATAGTAGATGCTCAAAGTTTTCCCTACGGTTATGGTGTGTTGTGATTGGGAATGATTAGGATGAAATTGATTAGATTGGAATGAATGGTTAGGGTATGATTAAGATGTGATTGATGTTGTGTAATGATGAGATCAGATGACTTGGATGGATGGGAAGAAGTTGATTGCATTATGAATGAAGATGATTATGTGCAGTGATAAGATTAGAGGACATGAATGGATTAGGAAGAAGGTGATTAGATTATGAATGAAGATGATTAGGGTTTGGACTAGGATGATTAAGATGATGGTGATTAGATGAAAGAGGTGATTAGGGTTTGATAAGGATGACTTGGATATGATTAGGATGATGTTGATTGGATGAGGATAACGATGTGTAATGATTAGGAATAATGAATAGGATATGATGAGGATGTGGTTGAATGATGATGATCAAGATGTGGATGGTTGGATGATGTGATTAGAAAAAGTGATTGGGATATGATCAGAATGTTTAGGATGATGGTTAGGTGTTGGTTTGACTTGGAATGGTGTTGGTTGGATTAGAAAGAGGATGATGTGGAATGATGATAATGTAATTAGGATGTGATTAGGATGGGACAAGGATGATGTGGAATGACAAGGATGAATCTGGTTAGAAAGAGTAGGATATGATGACTTGGATGGATTAGGATAATGATATGAATGATGTTGATTATATTAGAAAGAGGAGGACTATGTAGAATGATTAGGATGAAAATGGATTAGGATAATGGTTAGAATGATGTTGATTAGATGACAAGGATGATGTGGAATGACAAGGATGAATGTGTTTAGGAAGAGTGATTAGGATATGGTGACTTGGAATGAATGGATGAAAAGAATGTCTAAGGGTTATGACTAAGTAAGCACACACATCAATCATAGAAGACACTTGGTAATCAGATTGGCTATGACTCTTTGTTGATTTGTAGTTTTGATGAGTTTTGAAAACACCTTTGGAAAACATGCACAACCCTAGGCTAGTCAAAGACAATATTTGCTAGATTCCCACTGCGGATAAATTTGAGCTGCACTTATTCAAAGTGGATAGCTTAGAAGTTTGGTGGCACTAGCTCCCCCTTACATGGCACTCACTTCTCAGGCACACCAAACTTTGAATTCCCAAAGACCTGAAGATATCAAGGAATTTGCTATCTCTACTTTGAACTGCGAGAACGTGGGACGACTTCAGACGTTCGACCTCCTGTGCCAACAAATAGAAGGATTTTGGCCACTAAACAAAGGTTCTTAATCAATGTTTCAAGATATACTGGTATCTATACATGTGGTGGTTCACTCAATTAAGAGGCCTCCCAACCCTCAAAGAGGGGCTTCACGCATCACAATGATACTGAGGGAGACATCCTTCGGTATAGAACAGCGGCACTAGGTGATTGATGACTTTCATCACAAGCACAATTATTTATATAGTGGGCTGAAATGAAAGCACCGCTTGGCTCGTTCCCTCTCACAAATCAGGAGGCAGGCCCTCTAAAGGTTACAAAAGTAACACAAGTAAATGTTTTTGATCTCCAAGTTCATACTAGGATGCGAGTAGAGAGCATACACATTTACTTGGTCACACTAGCACAAGTTCATTCACCTTTAGAAATTAGATGTGTGGTGTGATTTATGCAAATGTTGGGAAGTGTTTTTGATTCCCAAGATTGCTCAAAGCATGAGGGAAGAGCATACACACTTCACAACCTAAACACAATCACCAAGCAAAGTAGACAGTGGTTCATTTTAAGCCCAAACCAAGTGTGAAAATAGCAAAATGATGTTCATTTTAAGAGCCCAAATTGAAGTGTTCCTATGATAACCAAGCACATGCCCATGAAAATGAAAGGAACCTTGCATTGAATGTGTTAGTAGTTTTATTCAAGAGTCTTCTCCCAGTGATTGCCACAAGCTAAAAATTAGATATTAGTAGCACAAAATCCCCATGAATGCGTGAAAGACAAGAAACATCAAGTAAACACCCCCTTTTTGCAAGCCACCAAGTCAAAAAACCATGAAACTAAATCTAAGAAAATTGATTAGTTGCAGCAAAAATAATAGCAGAAACAAATTGTTAAGAAATTTTATGCACTTTAAAAAAAATTCATTAAAATCTGATAGAAAACACAAAAGATGTGTGCGTTGAAGTTGTGAAACAATGTGGACTTTGATGAAACATTTACCTGATAAAATGGTACTTTTACCTTATAAAACCTATACCATTGCAAAGTTCATAGATTCAGCTTTCCAACGAGCCCTCGTTTGCCAATTTTTGACTCCGTATGCTTCAGTTGTGGTCAAAAGAAGAAAATTGCCTCCTTGAGGGTTTGAAGTGCAAAAGAGTAGGCTGAGTGTTGACAGTGACCACTAGCAGTTAGTGACTCCATGGTCACATGCGCGAGGTTAGCGGCCAGGCAATTATTTGGCAGTTACGGTTAGCTGGCTAGCGCCTGGTCACCCATGTGACCAGGGCTAGTAGAAAAAGAAAAAAAAAGAGTATAAAATAGACTGCAGGGGGAGGTTTGAGTGGTAAGCGCTCAGGTCACAGAGCTGACCGCGTGCCAAAGCTAATATTCATGGTTGTGACTAATGTCAAAAGCCAGTGGGAGCTAGGGTTGCAGGGCTAGGTCTAAAGCCTGCCAGTTTAAGGCATCATAACTTCAATTTGGTGCACTAAAACGAACATAACTTGTTTTTTTCACACATTCTCGGGGCATCATTTTGTGCTAGGGAAAAATCTAGTTTAATGTTAAAACAACTAACTAACTAAACCCTAACTGCAATGAAGTGCAATCTAGATTAGAAAACCAATCAAACAAGCATGAAAAACAACTAAAAATCTAAGCTAATATTGACTAATCTTCATTGTTCTCCTCCATCTTGCATTATTGTTCTCAAATTTGCAGATTCATGCAACCATCTTGAAAAACTTAGGTGTGTGATTAGCAAGATATTGGAGAGAATATAAGGGATTCAGAGAGGAGACTAAAAAATGAATTAAGAGAGATGAAAATGAGCTAGAAAAAGTGATTTTATAGAGGACCTAATTTGAATAAATGGCCAGGATTCATTGTTGACTTTGGATGCAAATGGAGGACTAAGATTAGTTAGGGTTTTCTCACCACTAGAGGACAAAAGACAATTTTAAATTAGAAGAAATGGTGAGGTGGAGAATGTAATTTTTAAATTAAATAAATAGTGTCCATTTATTTAATTTATTGAAAGGATGCATGTGAAAGGGGATTTTGGCAATTAGGTGATGGGATATTTAAACAAATGTTTTATTTGTTTAAATTAATGAAAGGGGACATTAGGAAAATGAATGATTAAATAATTAATTAATTCAAATTAATTACTTAACCATAGAGGGAAAATTAGGGGAAATAGGAGAATGTGGAAGAGATTGATGCTTTGCAATCCGATAACACTTTTAGGTGTCTACAGTATTAAATCTCTTGTGAAATATTACATTCAATACTAAAATTGCTCTGATCCTTGATGCACTTCTAAAGCTTCTTCAATCTTCAAACCTATAAAAAACTTCAAAAGCTTCTTCAATAAAAAAAAAGCTTCTTGCTTTTTTCTTCTAAGTCTTTTTCACAATTCAACTCTCTAGAAAATGTATGGGGCTCTTAATTAATTCAAAAGCTTCTTTAATTCAAGAGATTCTTAATTCAAAAGCTTGAAACTCAAAATACAATAAATTGTAGTTGATAACATACCTTCCAATGCTCATACAAAAACCAAGCACTCTAAATTGAGAAGATTGAACTCAAACAAGGTCCAAGCTTTTAGTTAACTACCTTTTCATGATGTGTGCACCCAAGTATGCTAAAATTAGCTTTGTCAACATCAAGCATATTTCCAAATAAAAGCAACAACAGAAAGTCCTCAAATTGGGTGTCCAAGTTTGCCCAATCTCTTTCTATTAACTGAAGTGATCAACACACACCAATCTCATGCAAACAACATGCAAGATTGATGCCCCCAAAGTTATTATGAATTACCTTGTTCAGTACATGCAAGTGACATGCAAACATTGGATTTAACATGCAACTGATACACATTTCCTGAAATACTGAGATGTACCATCCTACAACTTTTTGGAGTTGGAGTGTTCTGCAAGTAATATCTTAAAGCTGACATGCAATTGACATGCATGCATTTGCAACAACATGCAACTGATACCCATTACCTGAAACACTAAGATGTATCATCCTGCAAGTTTCTGGATTTGGAGTGTTCTGCAAGCAATCTCACAAAACTGACATGCAACAACATGCAAGGTCATATAACTGACATGCAACAACATGCAAGGTCATACAAGTCCATAGGAGTGACATGCAACAACATACAAGTGACATGCAACAACATGCAAGGTCATACAAGTCCATAGGAGTGACATGCAAGCACATGCAAGTCCATAGGAGCAACATGCAACAACAAGCAAGCACATGCAAGTACATGCAAGTAACATGCAAGTAATATGCAAGTAACATGCAACAACATGCAAGTACATGCAAGCAACATGTAACAACATGCAAGTAACATGCAAAAAATATGCAAGTCCATGCAAGCTTTTCTGACCTCATGCAAGTAATATCAAATTTATGCATCTCTAACACTGTAGTT
The DNA here is from genome assembly GCA_027924645.1 of Cunninghamia lanceolata. Lineage (NCBI taxonomy): Eukaryota > Viridiplantae > Streptophyta > Pinopsida > Cupressales > Cupressaceae > Cunninghamia > Cunninghamia lanceolata. The sequence continues at coordinate 25,434 of BSBN01000286.1, read as the reverse complement.
AACTCCAACATTATATCCATGCAAGGTGTCTCAACATTATCCACTCATGTACATAAAAAAACACAACTCCAAGTGATGTAAAGGCAAATTAGATGGGAGAAGATGGACAAACAAAACAAGGTTCTACTACACCTACAAGCCCAAAATCAAAGATCTTTATGCAAAAGTGGGAATAGCAGAAAGAAACTCAAGGATCATTATGGAAATGTTGGTTTGGAATGTTAGGGGACCCATTCCATCCATTGTCTAAGGTAGATTAGACTCGGGGTTGGTACTTCCTTCACAAACCCCCAAAATGGCTTGTAACCCTCCAAAATGACAACAGTCCAAATAACTTTTGACTCAAACCTCCAAACCTAGATCTTAGACAATCAGTAGATACCCATTATGGCCCTCTATCACATATCCCAAACTTGACATAGGTTGTTTTGGATGGCATATCTCAACCAATAACCCCTGTCAGTGGCCTAGAGCCCTAATTAGGCCAAAATTACAAAGAGACTACCTTCAAGTGCAAGCCCAAAACTCAACCAAGGGTTTGAACACTTAGAATGCATGCCAAAACAAAATATTTTATGGGTTTTAGGTTTCTAATCTTTGTTTTTCCCAAAAATACACTTATGGTTCCTTCAATGTGCTCTTAAACATCACCTAACACATGGTTTTGTTAGGTTTCAACAAAGAAAACTCCGTCCCTTCAAATCTCCTGCCAAAAACTCATTGCAACATACTAATACAGACTTATCACATCCCATTCTACTAATTAAAAGTGAATCAAGTTAGTGGAATGGTAAGGAAATGCATAATTTGTATCAAAACCCTATTCTAGGTTATGGTTGGCAGTTTTCAAACAAATGCAGATTACTCACACCTAAAGTAGAGTTAAGACTTCAAACCAAATACAAATGATACTTAGTTCATACCTCTATCCTCCCACCAATGCATACTCTATGACTCTGTCGTACGGAATAGTACCACGTGCTGCTACAACGAAGTTACATAGAAAATAGGAAATCTGAACTTTTGCATTGGTTTTATTCCTCCAAAAATGCTTCTCTCCACACAATGATCATTGGCAGGCTTAAAATAAGCCTTCTACATTCCCTTGGAGTAGTTAGGGATTGGTTGGGGTCAATGGAATTGCCCCAACCATCGAATTTCCTCTAACTACTCTATTTTTTTCAACTGCAGCAAACTAATCACATTTGTTTGGTAGAGTTACACTTATTGTTTGGGCTAAACATTGCCTTCAAACATGTTTACAAGGTGATTAGGCTTTGAACATGCCTTAGACTCTTTGAACATGCCTTAACAAGGCTTACAAACATGAAGACTTACATGACTACCTTTTATGGCTTTATGACAACAATAGATCTTTGGACATAGTCCTTATTACATGGATGGTCTTCTAGGACCTTATTGAAACAAGACAACATGATCCACAAAACATGAAAACAAACATAGGTGATCTCCTTGGTGCTTTTGCACCATACTCCCCAGGTGGAAAAAGAACTCAAGTCTCTTGAGGAAGTAGATCAGCAATTGTGACACCATGCTTCAAGATGTCTTCTTCACTCATCCAAGTGGCATCTTCAATAGGAAAGCCACTCCATTTGACAAGGAACTATTTGTATATCTTCTTCCTAGTCTTCTTCAAGACCTTGGTGTCAAGAATGCATTCCAACTTCAATGGCTGATTGGGTGGAAGACCCTTAACCCAATCTTCATCTCTTGTTGCTGTCATATTTGCCTCTGGATCTGCATTAGAATCACCTTTGAAAGGGAACAAATGTGAAACATTGAAGATAGGAGATATGGCCAAGCCTTGAGGAAGTTCAATCTCATAGGCATTGGGCCCAAACTTGTGCACAATCTGGCATGGTCCTATCTTCTTCATGAGGAGTTTGGTTGGCTGCCCCTTAGGAAGTCTTTCCTTCTTCAAATGAGCCATGACCAAATCCCCAACCTTGTATTGTACACCTCTCCTCTCATTGGCTTTCTCCTTGTACTTGTCATTGTTCTTTTGAAGAGTTTCCTTGACATTATCATGAATGTCCTTCATGGCCAATGCAAAGTCTTCACCTTGAGCACTTTTCCTTTCCAATCCATGGAGATCTCTCAATTCAAGAACACCTCTTGGATGAATGACATAAACAATCTCAAATGGACTCCTTCCCGTGCTCCTATTGGTGGAATCATTATAGGCAAACTCTGTTTGAGGGATGATCATATCCCATGCCTCTCCATGTTGTTTGGTAAGACACCTGAGAAGGTTTCCCAAGGACCTATTCACCACCTCAGTTTGGCCATCAGTCTAAGGGTGATAGGCTTAAGTAAAGGACAATTGAGTGCTCAACTTCTTCCACAAAATGCACCAAAAATGGCCTACAAATTTTGGATCCCTGTCAGTCACAATGTTAAAAGGCAAACCATGGATTCTGACAATTTCTTTGAAGAACAAACTAGCAATGTGAGAAGCATCATTAGTGCATTTACATGGCAAGAAATGAACCATCTTACTCAACCTATCCACCTCAACAAATATACTATCAAAGCCTCTTTGAGTCCTAGGAAGACCCAACACAAAATCCATGCTAATACTTTCCCATGGCCTATTAGGAATAGCAAGTGGCTGATATAGACCAGCATTAGATACCCTTTGCCCTTTGACAAATACTACAACATTCAACAAATTTTCTGATATCTAATTGCATTTTAGGCCAAAAATAAAACCTCTTCACATGATCCAATGTTTTATCCAATCCAAAATGACCTCCAAGTCCTCCACAATATTTTTCCTTTATGATGTTCTCCCTCATGGAACACCTAAGAACACATAGTTGGTTGCCTTTGAACAACATCCCCTACTGCAACAACAACTCAGAAAAATTAGAATGATAAGAGTTTAAAAATTGTGAACAAACTTCATATACCTCCTTGAAATCTTCATCATCCTGATACATGTGTTTGATAGCATCAATCCCTACACTTTGCAACTAAGTTTCTTGAACCATACACACCCTTCTACTCAATACATCTACCACTTTGTTAGCCTTCCCCTTCTTGTGTTTGATTGAAAAGGTATAGGCTTGGAGTTGCTCGACCCATTTCATATGTCTATGATTGAGTTTCTCCTGTAAATTCAGAAAACTAAGTGCATGGTTGTCAGTATAAACAATAAATTCTTTTGGCAAAAGATAGTGCCTCCATTTTTTCAAAGCTTGCACCATTACATACAATTCCAAATCATAAGTAGAGTACTTTCTCTTAGCATCATTCAATTTTTCACTAAAGAAAGTAACAGGCCTGCCCTCTTGACTTAGGACAGCCCCTATAGTAAGATTACTAGCATCACATTCCACCACAAACAACTTATTAAAGTCGGGCAAAACAAGTATGGGCTGTTGTGCTACCTTTTGTTTCAGAATTTCAAAAGAATCATTGGCTGCCTTTGTCCACAAAAACTTACATTTCTGCCCCCCTTTGATGGTATCCAAAATTGGTGCACAAATATGACTAAAACCCCTTATGAATTTCCTATAAAATGTTGCCAAACCATGAAAACTTTTCACATCACCTGCTATTTTTGGAGTTAGCCATGACAAAATGGCTTCTACCTTTGTTGGATCCATCTTCAAACTACCATGTGAAATCACAAAACCAAGATAGGTGAGTTCTTCCTTCATGACGACACTCTTTTCCATATTGATCATTAATTGTTCATCATGCAACTTCCTCAAAACCTGATCCAAATGTTGCAAATGCTCTTCCTTAGTCCTGCTGAAAACAAGAATGTCATCCAAATATACCAAAACAAATTTGCCAATGAAATCCTTCAATACTTCATTCATGAGACACATAAAAGTACTTGGGGCATTAGAGAGACCAAATGGCATTACCAACCACTCATAAAGACCCTCATTTGTTTTGAATGTTGTCTTCCATTCATCCCCTTGTTTGATTCTAATTTGATGATACCCACTCTTAAGGTCAATCTTAGAAAAGTATCTAGCCCCTCCCAAATAGTCCATTAGGTCCTCAATTCTTGGCATATGGAACCTATATCTTATGGTAATCTTGTTAATGGCTCTAGAATCCATGCACAACCTCCATTTACCATCCTTTTTAGGGTCTAGAACTGTTGGGACAGCACATGGGCTAAGGCTCTTTCTCACCAATCCCTTATCCAACAATTCTTGCACTTGCTTGGCAATCTCTTCATTTTGTAGGTTGCTTTGTTTGGCAAAGTAGATCCTGGTATGAAGTCAATTTGATGGCTTATGTCCCTAATAGGTGGCAACTCATTAGGCATTTCTTCTACCATAATCCCCTTATACTTCTCTAGCAATTATTGCACCTCATTAGGAACTTCTTCCTTACTAGGATCATGCAAACTAGGATTGTTTTTAGGCTTCAAAATTAGAGCATACCCTTGGGTTCCTTTCTCCTTAAGGGCATCTAAAAACTCTTTACCATTCACAATCATGACACTTGACCCAACATTCTTCTCTACATGCTCATCAGGCAATGGATCCATTCTATACTTTCTACCATTCTTAGTTATGATGAAAGAATTAGTTTTACCATCATGTTGTGATTGAACATCATATTGCCATGGACATCCTAACAACAAATGACAAGCATCCATAGGAATTATATCACACAAAATTTTGTCCTTATATTCTCCTATCTCAAATTCAACCCATGATTATTCATCTACCAAAACTTGTTGGCCTTTATTCAACCATGATACTTTATAAGGACTAATATGAGGAAGCCTTTTCAATTTCAATTTGTTTACCATTTCAATGGAAACTAAATCTTTAGTTGAGCCTGAATCAACAATTACCTTGCAAATCTTATCATAGGCCTTGCATGGTGTCCTGAACAATGTCTTCCTTTGAGGGGGTTCTTGTGTTTGAGGCACCTTCAACATGGTTCTTCTCATCATCAAACTTTCTTCTTCATGGATTGGGGCTGCACTTCCAATTGGAGAGTTGACACTTTGGCAATCTTCCTCTTGGATCAATTGGTTCCTTCTCTCTCCTCCATGAGAGCTTGAGGCTTGCTTTTCAGGACACTTGAAGGCTGGATGTCCCACTTGGTTGCAATTGTAGCACCTTCCTGTGAAGACATTAAGACCTCTCCCTGGTCCACCAAATCTACCTCTTCCATTAGGCCTTCTTCCTCTAAAGCCTCCTTTAGAACCATATTCTCCACTTTGCTCTTGGGAACTAGATTCCCCTTGGCTTCTTTGGGACTGATTTCTACCCCCAAAACTGCCCCTACCTCTGAAATTTCTGCCACCTCTTCCTCTACTTTGCTGCTCACCTTTCCTCTTCAACTTCTCTTCAGCCCTTAATGCTACTTGAAAGCATTTCTCCATAGTTTCAGGGGTTAATAAACTAATTTCATCTTGGCTATTGAACCTCAAACCATTTAGATACCTTGCCACCTTATCTTTTTCATCCTCCATGTACCCACAACGAAGAGTGTATTTGTGAAACTCCTCGGTGTAAGTAGCCACATCCAAATCTCTTTGCTTGAGATTTTGCATCCTCTTGTAGATCTGCACCTCATAGTCTAATGGAAGGAATTGGGACTTGATCCTCTCCAACATTCTGCTCCATGAAGAGATCATACTCTTCCCATTCTTTACCCTCTCACCTTGGGTGTAATACCACCATGTAAGGGCAACACCTTTGAGTTTAGTTTTTGCAAACTTAACTCTCTTCCTTTCAGGAATTTCTTTGTATTCAAAATAGTTGTTTAGAGCCTCAATCCACTCCATGACTTCATCAGCATTCATCTTCCCACTAAACATGGGAATCTCCATCCGAGCCTCCGAAGAATCCTTGCCAATTACCTTGATGGCTTCAAGGAAATGCCTTTGATCAGCCAGTACCTCTATCTTCTTGCTCTTCTTCTTCTTCCTCTTCATTTTAACCTTCATCTATCATCTTCCCTATCCTCAATGCCTTCAACTCTTCTTGGAGTGCTTCCTTGACTCCACTTTTGATCTTCTCTTCCATCTCCTTGAACTTCTTGACCACTTCGGTGCTCATCCCCTTTGGAGGCATATTGCTAGCCTCTCCTTCACTCTCCTTTGCTGACATATACTAGGCCAACAACAAAACCTTTTATGCCTCTGATACCACTATGATGTAGAGGCAAATTGAATGGGAGAAGATGGACAAACAAAACAAGGTTCTACTACACCTACAAGCCCAAAATCAAAGATCTTTATGCAAAAGTGGGAACAGCAGAAAGAAACTCAAGGATCATCATGGAAATGTTGGTTTGGGATGTTAGGGGACCCATTCCATCTATTGGCCAAGGTAGATTAGACTCAGGGTTGGTACTTCCTTCACAAACCCCCAAAATGGCTTATAGCCCTCTAAAATGACAACAATCCAAATAACTTTTGACTCAGACTTCCAAACCTAGATCTTAGACAATTAGTAGATACCCATTATGGCCCTCTATCACATATCCCAAACTTGACATAGGTTGTTTTGGATGGAATATCTTAACTAATAACCCCTGTCAGTGGCCTAGAACCCCAATTAGGCCAAAACTACAAAGAGACTACCTTCAAGTACAAGCCCAGAACTCAACCAAGGGTTTGAACACTTAGAATGCATACCAAAAAAAAATATTTTATGGGTTTTAGGCTTCTACTCTCTGTTGTTCCCAAAAATACACTTACGGTTCCTTCAATGTGCTCTTAAACATCACCTAACACATGGTTTTGTTAGGTTTCAACAAAGAAAACTCCTTCCCTTCAAATATCCTACCAAAAACTCATTGCAATATACTAATACAGACTTATCACATCCCATTCCACTGATTAAAAGTGACCTAAGTCAGTGGAATGGTAAGGAAATGCATAATTTGTATCAAAACCCTATTCTAGGTTATGGTTGGTAGTTTTCAAACAAATGCAGATTACTCACACCTAAAGTAGAGTCAAGACTTCAAACCAAACACAAATGATACTTAGTTCATACCTCTATCCTCCCACCAATGCATACTTTATGACTCTGTCATACGGAAGAGTACCACGTGCTACTACAACGAAGTTACACAGAAAACAAGAAATCTAAACTTTTGTATTGGTTTTCTTCCTCCAAAAATTCTTCTCTCCACACAATGATCATTGGAAGGCTTAAAAGAAGCCTTCTACATTCCCTTGGAGTAGTTAGGGAGTGGTTGGGGTTGATGGAACTGCCCCAACCATCGAATTTCCTCTAACTACTCTATTTTTTTCAACTGCAGCAAACTAATCACATTTGTTTGGCAGAGTTACACTTATTGTTTGGGCTAAACATTGCCTTCAAACATGTTTACAAGGTGATTAGGCTTTGAACATGCCTTAGACTCTTTGAACATGCCTTAACAAGGCTTTCAAACATGAAGACTTACATGACTTCCTTTTATGGCTTTATGATAGCAATAGATCTTTGGACATAGTCCTTATTACATGGATGGTCTTCTAGGACCTTAGTGAAACAAAACAACATGATCCACAAAACATGAAAACAAACATATCTAATCTCCTTGGTGCTCCTGCACCACCAAGTCTAAAAATAAGTCCCCATCAAAAGAGGATGCCCAAGTTTAACTCCCACTTACTAGGAGTTATCAAACTCTCAAAATAGACTTAGGAGAAGTCAACAAAGTCTTCATGGCCCCCACTCTAAAAATGGATGCCCAAGTTTGAACTTATCAATTAGGAATTGATTGCAAAAGTCAAAGTGATATAATTAATAACTAATTAATCTCTCAAAGTCCTTATGTGTTTGGGAACACATTCCAAAAACTTTGGAGACACATGAATTGGTTAGGATTGCAAGTTAATGGCAACTTATCCCAACATTCTTCTATTGTACAAGTTATTTCATTACAATATCTTTGTCTGTGGTTTGGAAGTTATGTTAAGGGATGTTTGTAGTTGCTATGTTTCAAGTTCCAGCCTCCAGTGTAAAGATTTGAGCGAGTTCTGTTCACCAGAGTAAAAACTATTTTTCTGTGTATTTAATGGTTTTAGGGAGAATGCATTATGCTCCGCATTTCTCCACATTTTAAGTTTTTTAGTTTGCGGTTCTGAGATTAAGTGTGGAATGATGTTATGTGCCTTTAGTCTAAATGGTTCGTGATTTGGTGCTCGACAAGCGATCTTTCCTTTATGACAGTGGCTGATAGCAATGTTTAAGTGCTCTGGTTTGAAGAATCTTTTGGATAGAATGTTTGGGGGTTGTGCGGATGTTCTTGGTGATTGTAACTTGCTTGTGGATGTCTCTAGATCTTGTTCTTGCCTTTTGATTGGTTTGCAAAGTGTAAGTTAGATCGTGCATGAAGTGTGTTCCTAAAGGTCTTAGTGTTAACACCAGTTTTGGCCGACTTGGTTGTTTTCACTACTTGCAATTATGCTTTGGAGTTTGTGATAGCGTGTTGTATCATGGAAGATTGCATTTGAGTCCTAGCTAAGGCATGGTGTGGTCCACATTCATTCTTTTCCTTCACAAATTTGTTTAGGTCCAAACCTATTCTAATGTATGTATGTATGCCGACCTTGGAGATTGTTCCAATGGTTGATGATTGTAATGCCGACCTTGATGTACATTCCAAGGTTGATGAATTGTATAAATACATGTAATGAAGTCATGAATAATTGATGAGGATGCAAAGATGCGAAGATAAGTGCGAAGTGAAAAAGTAGAGCAAAGCAGAGGAGATTTATTGTGCTTCAATGGAACTAAACCTTGGCATAGTGTAGATGTTACTATCTCAGTTCACCAACTTCTGGCAGTGAGCCCTTTTGACAGTGAGCCCCTTCTCTTGGTAGTGAGCCACTTATTTTGCAGTGAGCGTTTTGAGCAGTGAGTCCTAAGGCAGTAAGCCTTTGGAAGCGAGCCTTGTAAATTTTGATATATCATTTATATTATGAGTTAATCCTCACCGTGGTTTTTCCCTCATTGGGTTTTCCATGTAAAAAATCTAGTGTCTCATCTGTTGAATGTGTAGATGTGTTTAAGTTTCTAATTTCATGCTTTCATGGTTGAATTATAATAACAGAGATAAGTGGTTGATTTGTTGATTTTTGAAAGAAGTTAAGTTTTGGTTACAACTGATTCACCCCCCTCTCAGTTGTCTTGTGCATTTCAACACTTTGCCTCCACACTTGAAATAGGTTCCTTTGAATGATCTCTTGTCAAACCCCCTTTCATCTCTTTGGTATCCTTCATTGATGTAAGAATTATGACTTCCTCTGTTATTGCGATAGAAATTTCTGTCATCTTTCCCTCGGTGATATGAATTGTTGTCTCTTTCTTCTTTGTGGTATGGGCTACTATCCTTGTTTTGCTCCGCATATGGTCTTCCTTCACCACATTGCACATTATACCTCTCTAGAATTTTCCTCCTCTTCCTCTCTATCTATGCTCATATCTTTTGTTCAACTTCTCTTCAACCTTCAGTGCAAATTGGTATGCCTCTTCTACTGTTGTCATCCTCACCAAGCTTAGTTCTTCTTAAATGTTGATTCTCAGCCGATTTATGTACCACTTAATTTTTTGTTTGCTTGCTTCACTATGTCCAATCCTAATTATCATTTCGTGAAATTATTCAGTATAATCCTTTACTGTTTTCTCTTGTTGCCTTAGGTTTTGCAATCTCTTCAACAATTATAGTTCATAATCAACAGATTTGAATTGATTCTTTAATTTTGCCACCATTCTATCTCATTTTGTGATTCTTTATTTTCCTCTCCTATTTCTATCCAATTGAACTTCTTTCCACCAAATAGTAGCATGTCCTTTCACCTTAGTTTTTGCAAATCTCACTCCTTCTAGATCTTCTATTTCCTCATACTCAAAGTATTCTTCCATGTCATTTATCTAGTCAATCAACTCCTTAGGGTTCAAATTTTTTGCATAGTTTGAAATTTCCATTCTAGGTCTCTTACCAATCTTAGAAATAGCTTTCAACATCTTTACCTGATATGATTCTTCTTCTTCTAGGGTTTCCTCATTTTGGTCGCCAGCTTAAACTCCTAATTCATCATCATCACTTTCATCCTCATGTCTAGGGTTTAGACCTATCTTTTTATCCTCTTCTACAACATCCAATCTAACTTTCATTGTTCTCATCATCTCCATCATTTCTTCCATTCTTCCGGCAACATTGGCCATAGCAAGCATCCTCCTTGGTGGCATCTCTTCCTTGGATTTAGTGCAACTGCCTCAATTCAGTGATCTGACTACAAGGTTGCAACTGCCTCACAATCGGTGCTCAGTTGACAAACACTTGCAAGCTACCTTAAGTTAGTGATCTATTCACTTCAAGATCTATCAGAATGCCTTCTCTCCCAAAGGATTCACAAAATTCACTTTGATACCACTTGGTGCAGTCACAGATGAAGGGTCCAGAAATAGGACTATCCTACCATGCAGCCTTGGAGTAAACATAATAGAAAACATAAAGAATGGAACAATAAATGGGAATGTATGGATTTAATATCATAATCAGTTAAAATCTTCATATGCTAGTAGTATGTGGACTACAATGGGCTCACAGGCTTGTCCTCTGGCTTGTTACAATTTACATGAAAGTCATAGCTTTGAAGCGCTACTCCGCAATCCACTATCCTAGCTTCTTAGATCATCTAAACATAATTGATGCCTCTAACTACATCTAGAGAATGATTATATAGCAATTCCAGTTTCAAAGAAGGATCTGTGTCAGCCTTCGAAGATTTCAAAGTTTAATGCATAATGAAATGTGTAGGTCAGACTAATTCCAATGGTGAAGCTTCCAATGTTGATGGATCACGTCGTGGATTAGGTGGAAAGTGCCTCCGGTCCTATAATGCCATGTGATATGTTCCATTAGTTGTCACAAATCCATGTGTTATGTTGAATGTTGCATATTCTAAACAATGAATCCTAATGATGCTTTTGACAGTGATAACTTCCAGTAGATTATTGCAAATCTCTTGAATTCTAGATATGATACTGGGAAGTGATCATGTGGTAGAATGTGGTGCAATCCTTTGAGACTAAACTGACTGAAATGCAAGAAAGAAAAGAAATAAAATGTTTTTGTTTGATGCAAGATTGCCTTTCAACCTAGGATGGTCCTGCATTAGTGAACTTCCAAGAAGCTTTAGTGTGGTGTGAAGCCTGCTATCTCCCACATGATCCATTTAAAGGTGTGGTTGCTCTCTCAATGAGTAAGGAAGAAGAATTTCCTAATGAAGAAGGTGGTGCAAAGTACTATGAAGATGATATTGATTAACTTGATACAATTGAGTATGAATCAATGGACATAAAAGATGGTTATTCCATGTATGATGGAGATGATCAAATCTTTCAGTATGATCATAGTGCAAGCCCACATCAATATGAGTTGCCCACTCATGATTTTGAACACTTGAGGGAACTCATGCATCATAGATACAAAAAGTTCAAACCATCAGATGAAGACATAAAAATCCTTACAAATTTAGCTATAGTGTAGGTCCAAAGTGGGTACCAATTGAGAAATAGGCAAGTACCTATATGAGATGACTATGTTGCTATGTCAAATAGAGATGACATGAACATTGAAAAGGAGAAGCAAAGAGTAGAAAGTGAGAAAAGGAAAAATAATGCTAAAAAGAATGTGATAGAGAAGAAAATGATTCCAATATAGCAACAAACAATGAAGAAGTATGTGCCCAAACTCATGAGCACGATGTACCATTAGACACTAAAAATACCCCAAAAGTAAGAAATCTAAATGACAAAATCAAGAAAGATAGTCCCAGTTGTTGAAAGGACAAACTTGAGATGAAGAGTAGAAGAAAGAACCAAAAGTTAAGGATGTCACTTCTTGTGGTCCAATCATCTCTTTTATTTCTGATGCAAATGATTTAACTATTCCATAAAACGTATCCCTTCCCAACTATAACCCTATTGATATGGCACAAGTCATAAGTCAAGTCAAGATTTTAGTGTCAATAGGGGAACTCTATAGAATTCATGAGCATAGGAAAAGGGCTTTATCCTGCATCATTGTTGTAAGTGAACTAGATCAGCTTACTAGTGTTCCTAATGATGATGAAAAGAAGAAAAATGATGAAGAGACTATAGAGGTCTACCTAGGAGCTTCCCTAGTTAGCAGCCAAATAAATGTTGATCCTTTCCATACTAATTTGATGATTAAAGGATGGTTAGTTCACAACTGTATGTTATATTTAGGATCTTGAAGTAATGTCATGCCTCTTCAGGTCATGAATGATTTAGGTTTACAAGTGTTCAAGTCTTATGGTAAATCTTTTACCATGGATTCTAGAGAAGTGAATGTTATTGAAGTTGTAAATAATGTAGAAGTTTATCTTGCTACATACCTTGATAAAACATTGTTAATGGACATAATTATTGTTGATTGTCCTTCCAAATGGGGTATGCTATTATCTAGAAAATGGGAAGCATCCATGGGAGGTATTATACAAACGGATTTATCATATGAGACCATTCATTTGCATGAAGAGGAAGTCAAATTACACAGGGAAAATAAAATGCTACATTTAGTTGAGGACTGTTCCAATACCACTAATGATATACATTACTTTGATGTTGGTCTCAACCATTTTATTTCATATTATGATGAACAAGATCACAAGGTTGTTGATCCTCATCTTTTCTCTACTCTTGAAAATTATTTGAATGATTTGTGGACTATGTTCTCTAATGGTGCATGTTGAAAAGATGGCTCATGTGTAGAGGTTGTTTTAGTTTCGCCAAGTGGTGAACTCTTTAAGTTTTCCTTAAGTTGATGTTCCAAATAATATTTGAGTATGAAGCCCTCATGCTGGGACTGAATATTGCTGACAAACATGGAATCAAGTGAAGCTTAAGAATTCATGGAGATTCAAAATTGGTTGTGATGTAGGTGAAGGATGTCTATGCAGCAAAGGACAAAAGGTTAAAAACATACACAAATGCAATTTGGGGCACTATAGAGTTGTTTGATGCAGTTGGCATCAAATGGATTGATAGATCAAAGAATGTTGTAGTTGGTGCTTTAGTAGTTGAAGCATCTACATTTGATCTAAAATTGGTTTCTATTCATTGTTAGCCTAGTATTGAGGTCCTTAAAGACCCACTATACTCAATGAAAATATATAAATTGGTAAGTGTTTGATGATACTCAATAGATATATAGGTTCTTGAACTACATTGATGAATTTAATAGCCAGTTGATTGCTTAGCAACCCATGGTTGAAGTAAAAGATGGTAAGGAAACATTGTTTGGTAATGAAATAGTGAAATAAAAAACCAACACCATTTCTAAAGGGATGATAGCATTAGAAAGAATGTTTGATAGTGTATATAGCTGCAAGAGCTGGAGTAAGCCAATTGAGGAAGATAACATTGAAGGTATAAATCTAGGTACTAAAGCAACTCTTAGGATGATTTACATTGGTAAGAGATTGAAGCTGACTGAAAAGAAAATGTTGATTACACTATTGAAAAGATCTAGGAATTTGCATGGTCTTATGATGAACTTGAGGCTTCTATGAAAGACTTATTTCAACATACAATCCCTCTCCAACTTGATGCAAAAACCTTTAGACAAAAGCACAAGCTAATCAATCTAACTCTTTCTCTCCATATGCAAAAAGACCTAATGAAAATTGAAGGAAGGCAGTATTATCAAACCTATATGACATTATGAATGGGTGTATAACTTATTCCAATTAGAAATAAGAATGGAGAGATAAGGTTGTGGGTAGAATTTAGAAAATCAAGAGCATCAAATCTCTCAAGTATAACTACCCACTTCCAAGCATGGATCATTTTCTATAAAAGGTAATAGGATCAAAGTTTATGTCCATAATGGATGGATTCTATGGATATAACCAAGTGATGGTCAAGGAGTTAGGACAAAACAAGACAATATTTACTACTCCTTGGGGCACTTATGCTTATGTAAGAAGTCCATTTGGGCTAAAGAATGTAGGATCCACTTTCCAAATGACAATGGATATTGCCTTTGCTAGTCTCATAGATGAAATCACGGTAGTATACCAAGATGACTTGATTGCATGTTCCAAATAAAGAAAAGATCATTGCAAGCATTTGGAACTTATTTCTAGAAGATGCCTTGAGTATGGGATTTCTTTGAATCCCAATAAATGCATGTTTAGTGTAGAGGAAGGCAAGTTGCTAGGGCACATTGTATCAAAGGATGGGGTGAGGATATATCTAGAAAGAGTGAAGGTAATTGATCTAATCCCTCAACCTAAGAAAGTTAAAGGTGTGAAATCCTTCTTTGGGTAGATAAACTTTGTTAGGAGATTCATCCCTAACTTTGTTGAGAAGACAAAGGCCATCTCTAAAATGTTAAAGAAAGGACAATCAATCACATGGAGTGAGGAACTAGCCGAGACATTTGTGAAAACAAAATAATCTCTTAAAGAGGTGCTAGTCTTGGTAAGTTTAGATTATTCTCAACCTTTCTAGCTCCTCATTTGCCTCATTCTATACTTTTTCTATTGTGCTACTACAAAAGAACAAGGATGGATATGAATATCCCATTGTATTTTTTAGCAAGTCTTTACAAGTTGTAGAACTATTTAGTATTCAATTATGGAAAAGCATTCTTGTGGCCTTGTCAAATCTATTAAGAATTTTAGGCCATATTTGATAGGTGCAAATATTATTACGTATGTGCCACACACAACAATAAAATATATATTCATTCAACAGGAAGCCTTAGGTAAAATATGTAGATGGATAAATAAGATCCAAGAGTACAATATGGAGAGGTCAAGGCCTAGTTAGATTGATGGTAGGTGCAAATCTAAATGTAGTAGAGATAAATGAGATAGGTTCTAGTTGTGCCTCTAACTCTTTCCATTTGAGGGATGACCCATGGTATAGGAATATTTTATTTTATCTAAAAAACATGAGTTTCCCCATAAAATGAATGACCATCAGCAAAGAACACTCAAGTTGTAGTCTCAAAGGTATGTGTTGATGCATAATGATTTAATGTGGATAAATCATAATGGGTTATTGATCAAATGTTTAAACCAAGAACAATCCAACAAGGTGATTAGTGAGTTTCATCAAGGATTTGTAGCAAACATTTTAAGACTATACCACTGCACATAAGATTCTTAAGGAAGGATAGTGGTGGCCATCATTATTTAAGGATGTTATTGAAATAGTAAGAAAATGTGATGCTTTCTAGAAATTTTTAGGAAAGTTAAAGTTTACAGGCACCCTCCCTCTTGCTTTTGTAATAATCGAAGCCCCTTTTCAACAATGGGGAATTGATTTCATAGGATAAATTCAATAAAAGTTCAGTAATGGATACAAATGGATCCTTATATCTACTAACTACTTCACCAAGTGGGTTGAGGCAATTTCAAGCCACAATGTTGCATCTAAGGTGGTAGTAGACTTCTTATTGAACATGTAATAACTAAGTTTGGTGTACTAGAAAGGATTATTGTTGACAATGCTATGTGTTTCAGATTCTATGATATCTCAAGTATGTGTTCTAAGTAAACGATTAATTTGATTCACTCATCCCCTTATCATCCTCAAATCAATGGACAAGTTGAATCCAATAAAAAAAGCCCCATGAAGATCATCAAAATAACTTTAGATGTGAACAAGAAGAGGTGGGATGATAAATTGAAGTATGCACTATGGATTGACAAAATAATCTGTAAGAAAGTTATTAGTAGGAGCTCATTTGAACTAGTATATGGAGTAGAAGCCAAAATGTCTATTAGCCTAGAACTGCCTACATATAAGTTGTTACATGATGTTGAAGGGGAAGAAAATGGTGCAATTTCTCAAAGAGTGTTGGAGCTAACAGAATTGGATGAAAATAGGAGAATTTCACATGATAAGATCTTGTCACAAAAGTAAACAATGAAGCATGATCTGTTTGACAAAAGAGTACTTTAAAAAAACTTCTAAGTCGGTGACATGGTTCTTATGTGGAATGCCAAATTAGAGCACCAAGGTGAACATGGAAAGTTTTATCCCTTATGGCTTGGGCCATATGAAGTTGCAGATGAGTATGGTCACAATGTTTACCATCTCAAGAGTTTAATTAGAGAATTCATGGAGTTGCCAATTCATGGTCAGCTTCCTAAGCATTATTTCTTGTAAGTAATGAGATATTTTGTCTTCTACATATTTGTGCCTTTGTGTTTTTGTCCTTGTGCAATTGTTATCCCTATTTCTCATAATGAAGTGTAATTTTCCCAGTTTCCCTTGTGTTCCCTTTTTGTGGCTTGCTCCCAAAGATTTTGTCTAGATTCTCATTATGCTTGCAAGAGATACACATCCCCAACCAAATTCAATGTTGGGATCCAATCTAAAAATTATGAAATCTTAAGTCTTTGGTCACTTTTTGCATTAGCCCTGCTATACCCATCATATATAACCGATCTGAGATATTTTAAATGGGTTGCCCCTTAGTCATTTTTTACCTAATTGTTGCTCTATTTCATCCTTCATGTTCCTATTTTATGTTGAAAATGTCAAATAAATAAATAATTTCTAAGTCATGGGTGTTTCTAGTTACTTTCTAAGGCTTTAACAGAATTGCAGACTTTCTGGATCCTACCAAACATCTTACTTCCCTTCTACGTCCTACCCTATCCTCCTACTCTACATAAAAGTTCCATTAGACTTCCTCTCTTCTGCTTCATGTTTTTCTTTAATGTGTTTTTAATGTGCAATTAGATGTGATCCCTTCATCTCCCATCTATTTACCATCTCCTTTTCTACATGAAAATCCCATGGAATTCCATCCAAACTTTATCTCTATTCACCTTACCTTTTTGCTCAAATTTACGGGATCTCAAAGGGGTACCAGACCCCACCTTTCAAGATCCCACATCCTATTCTCATTCCCTTCCAATATTATGCATTGAATCCTTCATTTCTCCATTTCGCATGCCTTCTCATTATGCAAAATTCCCATATCAGGCTTCATATTTTTGGTTTCAGTATCTAGTTCCCTCCCCCATCATGTTCTGAGCTTCGGTTCTTTGTCTTAATCCCACATTCCTTCCATCCATTTTGTTGGAAACCCTTAAACTTTTGCACCTCCTCCCTTTTGGAATTTCTTCCTACATTTGGTCTTGCATAGGATTCCCACACTTATCCTATTCAAGCCTCTTGGTCCGCATTTTCTTCTACTTAGTGTTTTGTGGAAATTTTATGTTGGACTTCATGTTTTCAAGGCTTTCCTATCCACCTTTGGTCCCTCACCTTTTTTTAATTATTCCCAATTCTATTTGTGGGACATTGCCTTACTTCTATACCTCATACATTTCTTACATTCTTTCGCACATCTAGTTCCAGATCAGTTTTCCGCGAGGTTTCATTAGTCTAATATACCACTTCTCTCCTCTTTGCAAAAAACCTGTTGGAATTTAGAATATTATTTCTTTCCTCCCATGTCTCGTACTATTATCTAGTTCCACATCCAAACCCCACATCCCTTTACACATGCAAATCACTTAATTTCTCTTTACGGAAACCTGATAGGTTTCCAAATTTCTTCCATGCAATCACTTAACTTGCAAATCTAGTTCCATATCCCTTTGCCACTTCCTTTCCTTATTTTTTTTCCTTCCTTCACAAAGTTTCTCCATCCTATATGATCTCTTTCCTCCATTTCCCATGTCCTGTTCTAGGTTGAATTACCACAATGTCTCCAAACTCATGTGATACTCTTTAGAATGTCCCATCAACCTCCCAGATCACCATTAAATGTAGGATTTGACTATTGCAATTGTTCACTTAGGTTTCTCCCACCTAAAACTTATTTTTTATTTGATATGTGTAGATATATATACAAGTTTCAAAGAAGGACAAAGATGGTGATGATGGACGCTATGAATTTGTTGATGGAAACCTAGTTGTTGTGTTTCTTATATGCATTTCAAATAGCCCAGTACGAGTATAAAAACACACTACACTCCTACCAGCTTGCCCTATAGATGGTTCAAGTTAGATTTCTAGGGATTCAATGCACTTGTAAGTGTTTAATGCCACAATTTGTAAAGGATTTTTAAAATCCCATTAGGATGAAAATGACATGATTTTAAAATTTATAAATAGGTGTTTGAAAGATGCAATAAAGGTTGACCTTTCTTTATTTTTAGGAGTCTGTAAGTGCCTAAGATAGTATAGGGTTTCAATTTCTACAAAATCTAGTTTGTAAACAAAGCTAGCATATTTTGTAAATCACTAGAAGGGTTTGAATATGGCAATGGTGTTGATAAATGAATGTCTCCATAGCGGTTTATGAGTCATTGGGGGAATCTTCCAATGTCTTTGAATGTTTTCTCTTACCACATTTACTGGTATGTGTGTGATTGATGATTTGATGAATGTAATAGCATTCTAATTCATTACAAACTTTTTTTAATGGTCATTTCACCTTTGCATGTTGATTCTTGTAGTATGGCAATGGATTCTTAAGCATGTTTATTTGTGTGATACCATATCTTTAATGTATGTTATGCATAATCGAGCTTTGATTATGGTTTGCAAGTTTATTATTTTCTCTTTGCATTCTTGGACTCTATAACCCACTAGGATAGGCACCAGTCTTGGAAGTGTATGATCAATCGTATTCCTCAAAATCAACAACATTCTTAACCAATAGTTTAGAAGTAGGTTGTTAGTTTTTATGCATCTCATGATTTAGTGATTCAACTAGGGAAATATCTTCAGTAAGTTGCAATAGTTTTTATCTTGGAGAGTCATGTGTGTACACCCTCATCTTGCATTTACACAATAATGTCCTCATCATCTTAAATAAAGGTTTAGTTCATTTATTTATTACAATTGGTTCACTTGTGACCTAGTGATAGTTTTAGGGGTCAAGCATACTCTAGATAGAACCACAATATTTCAATCAGTTCATTCATTACTTTCAATCATGTTAAGGACACCTCTAGGAATACTCTCTCAAGCCTAGTTGAGCTCAAAAGAAGGAAGGATTATCCACTCTCATCAATTGGCCTTTAACCACACAATCTATTGATGAGCCCTCACCTTATCCTTTTGAAGACAAGTCCCTGGCCCTAAAGGTAAAAAAATACTCTACGATTGTGGATCTATGGTTTCAAGACCCAACACACTACATCTAGAATATACTACCTCAAAATAGAAACATAGAAGACAATCAATAGATGCACAAGAGGCTAGGTGGCACAACAAGCCGTATGAAATAGTACCAATCCTCTCTAAGATCTCAAATGGACCAATAAAGTGTTGTGAAAGCTTAAAACCTTTTCATAATAGGTTGGACTCTTGTATGATTTCTCTCTAAAAAACATGCAATCTCCAATAGATAAATGGTCAATCTAATCTTTCAGCATTGACAATACTTCCTTTATCAATCTAAGCAACCAATAATTGCTCTTGAATCTAAGCAACATGTTGTTCTATATCCTAAAGCATCTTTAAGACCAATGGCAATTTGATCCTCTATCATATCCTAACTCAATGAGGTCAACAAGGATGACCATACAAAGCTTGATATGATGTCATGCCAAGAGAGATATGAAAACCATTATTATACACAAAGTCAAGAAGGTACAAAGAGTCCTCCCACTTGGATTATTGGTCCATAACGTACATGTAGAGCATATCCTCTAGCGCTTGATTCACCCTCGCTATCTAACCATCTTCTCTTAGTGATAAGCTAAGTTAAAGTTGAGTTGAGCACCCAATGCATTCTATAAAGATGTCCAAAACATAAATGTGAAAATATTATTGCAATCTAAAATGATCTTGTAAGGCACTCTATGTTGCAAGCAGACAACATCCTCCGTAAAGTTATGCGCCATAGGTGAAACATTATAAGACATCATAATAGGTGAAAATGGGTAACCTTTGTTCTAGCTTATCCACTACACCATGATAGCATCATGATAATGAGTATACATGGAGAAAACCAATGATAAAGTTCATAGAAATCATGTCCCATTTTTCTCAGGAATTTTATATGGGCACAAGAAGCCTACCATATGTTAGTGCTTTACCTTAACTCTCTAACGCTCAAGGCATATAATAACAAATGAAACATTATCATTGCCTCATCCCTACCCACTAGAATAATTATCGAAGTCACATGCATCTCTTCACACTAGGATGCACTACATAATATGCATGATGCACATTAGAAAACACAATAATGCAAAGACCACCAAAAAATTAAACATAATATGACCAAGGCGTTGTAGCAGTCCATCTCCCTCTCCCCTCCCTCTTTCCCTCTTCTCTCTCTCCTCTCCCTCTACCTTCCTCTTACTTAATATTGATATCTAAGATCCCTAAATGTGAACCCAAAACCCTAAACATTGACACTAAAGCATTAAACACAAACCAACAAATATTAATGTTAAACATTACATGTTGAACCAATAAACATGAATCTAAACACTTAACTCTCTCTCTCTAGATCATCTAGAGAATGAATTTATAATTGATATGTAGGGTGGAACCTTTAACAAATGTGTTAGAAAGTGATGGAAGTGTTAATTTATCTTTATTTACCCATTATTCCTACTTCTTTGGAGGTGATTCCATATGTATAATGTTGCATTGTAAATCTTTCTTTGGGACCAAAGTAGAATAAGTTCCTATAGAAGTTCCTTATCATTTGCAATTGTTTTAGTATGAAAAATGAAGAGGATTTGTTTAGGGTTGATTTTGGTAGTTTGTGTAAATCCTCCTTTCACCAATAACATTCAAGGAATTTTAGCCGAGTAGAGGAACCTACAATAGACCTTCTATCACTTGGAACATAGGGGAAGATTGGAATTGTGTGATTTAGTTGTTCAATTAAGCCCAATTATGCTCAAAATCCTAATTATGCAAATTTGTGAACAAACAGACAAATTATGGAAAATGCTCGCACACAGAAATATCAAATAACAATCAAATGTGTACCAAATTCAAAGTTTGGAAAATGAAAAAGTCAGGAACTAATGAGTGGGAGCCCTAGTCTAGTGCCACAGTTTTGTCTAGATCTAGGAACCTTGTCTACAACCTGTTTCTGTTATTCTGGAGATTTTCCTATTGTGGGATCCGAAGGACTAATGAGCGAGCACCGAGTCCAGGTCCTATTTTCTTTTTTGATCTGCAATTCTGATAGTCTGCAATGCTCTCCTGTAACTCCACTTTTTCTTATTTCACAACATGTAACCTGCAATCACATAAAATGGGTTGGGAATTGTGGTGTTTAGAGGCTTGCTCAATCAAGCCCCGGAGAGACATTTAAGTCTTCCGAACACCATTGTCAAATAAAGAGTGTGTATCCCTATGGGATAGAGGTAAAATCCAAATGATAAATGATAGAAAACACAATTGATATCACCTTGTAGTGAAGATCTCATGGAAGGAAGATGCTCTTCATGCCATGAGGAGATGGATTCCAAATCTACAAATACAAACACAAGAACAACACAAATTATGCTTTGCAACACAATGAATGCCTTGAATCACCTTAACATAAGTTGTCAATCAAAATGTTGATCTAGTTTACAAATGAATCACTAATTCATGCTTATATATGCAACCACAAACATTCCCGCTAAGAATTTCGTAATTCAAACTTATTGTGTTAGCATAGGACCTAAATAATGGTCATAAACTGATACTTTGAAATTGTCCTAACCTAAAATAGGGAAGGACTAGGGCGTGCGTTCCCAAGTCCTCCCCCTATTTCAGGTAGGATTTATGTTAAGTGCAATCCCCTGAGTCCTATTTACCATGAAACTTCAGGGTTTTCTCATCGGGAGTCATCAAAATCATGCTAGATGCTCTAAATACATTCTATCAGACCCGAAAGTTAAACCTCAATAGGAAAAATCTCCCAAGGTTACTTTTTTTGACATAACATTTAGCCCCCACTTTAACCTATGTATAAATGCAAAGCCAATACATGCATTAAAAGTATGGTCGACAAACACAACAAACATGCCAAGCACGGAGAAGACACTCCAGTCACAAAGAAGACAATAATAGGCACTCAAAACAAGAAGAAGATAGTTATAGTCATGCAAAACATAGAGAAGACAGCATTGAAGACATGCAAAACACAGTGAATACAGTGAATGTAGTGAAGATAGTGATCCACCGGTCTTTAAGACTGCATATGGGGCAACAGACACGCCAAAAAAATCAAGCATGCCATACAAATCCAAAAGCATAGGAGGGACTCATCGCCACCAGTCTTTAAGACTATGCTTGGGGACAAACACGCAATACACACACACTTAGAAGACATAGAGAAAATACAGTAGACAAGTGATGAAGTGTTCCTATTTCTAGGTTCATCACCATCTTAGGCACATTACAGGAACACACTGACGATTGCGGCTTTGCCACAACAATTTCTGAAGACACGCTTAAGGGTTGAGTTAGTCACAGAACTGCTCCTTGCCTCTGTAAAGGACTTTTTGAAAATGACAAGATGTGCACTCTCCACGAGAAATACACCATCCCCTCCTCCATAGAGGGCTTAAGATAAAAAGGATATATGCGATATCCTGCCTCTGTAGAGGGTTTAAATGATTTCAAGTTGATTTCTAGAAATCTTAGAGTGCAGGAGGGACTCATCGCCACCAGTCTGTAAGACTGCACCTAAGAACAAACACATTGCTAACATCTACAACAGAAAGCTTACCTTATATATGCCTCTACTTAAGGTGGTTGATATCAAGTACCGATATCAAGCACGTTAAGGTAGGAAGAAAACACACAAGGGAACATGAGCCATTGCAATGCCCATGCCCCCAGAGATGACATGTACTTCACGATCGCCAAATGTTCCCAAAAACACATTCCTACAAGAAATTTGTTAGTGTCCATATAATCATGATAACAACAATGCATATGATCATTCACACAAAGAGCTAAGGTTATACTACAGATTTAGAGGACCGAGTATAACTGTGGGGCTACATCGCAGAAATCTCAAAACCATGTGTAACCAAGGCGAGATTCAAATATAAACAAAGTGCACGAGCAGCAATATTATTATGGTTTGTAAGTGTGATAAAACATCAAAATCACACGAAGTGTTTCTACTAGCCAAGCCTCAGATAATATATAACAACCCCATCATTATGTATGGACTTGGTCCATTTTTTGATTTCTCACTGAAGGGACACTAGGTTCGTATCAGTATTATTTGTTTTTCATCATCCGCTTGCTAGATAGAAACACTAGAGGAAGGAAAACAATAAATTGATAGAGGAGAAACAAGTACCTTAGGGACAGTCACGTAGGAGGGTACCCCCAAGTCACCAACCGCAATGCTATGTCCATAAGACACAACACACAACCAATGAAAATAGAGGAGAAGCAATATAGAAGAATGATTATATAAATAGAGGAAGGTCACAACAAAGGCGATCTCCTGGTATCTTGGACCTTACAAGAGAATCAAGGGTCATCCCAGGAGGTCTAAACAAACACATAACACATCACGAGGGAAGCACATCACAAGAGATAAAGGGTTAGAAATACTTACCTTGTAGAGAGATTCATGCTAGAAGTCAGCATCGAGGAGGTCATCATCCTCCCAAATCTGAATGCTAGAAAGAGGTTTGGGTTGTTCCATTTGTTTGTCTAATGTATTTTGATTACCTCCCGATCCTTGAAGGGATAATGGAGGAGGGACCTCAGCATAAATACCATCTCTCTGTGGATGAGGTGAATTTTGAAAGTTTGCCTTATCCACAATCTATTACACCGAATAGCTCAAGATATTCATAATGGTTTTGTGTTATCATTATATCATCCTCTAATGCTTCATCTTGGCTAGGAAGAGCATTGCAATTACTAACCCTAGTCTTCTCATCAAAGGTTTTTGAACATTTAGTGGTAGGAGAAGTAGAGTAGCTTATGAAATCATCATCATTGTCATGATCATTGTCAGAGTCATCTCCATATGTTGTAGCTATTAATTCCAAACTATCAAGAGATCTTTCATGTTCTTCATTCATAGTGTGTTTTATTAACTCTTATACTATCCAATGGTATGTATTGATGAGAGATACAAAGTTGTTGATATCAGATACATAGTCAAGGATTTCGAAGGAAGAGCACATAAAGATATCTTGGTGATAGATAGTTTGTATATAGGTGAGGACATGAGGATTCATACTAAGAAATTTATAGAGGTTTTCAAATTTTGTGATATATACATGCAAAGAGTCCAATAGCATTGAGACGAAGAGTCCATGAGTGCCAAATCAGATTCAAAGATTCTCAAAGCTTTATGCAAGAGACAAATGCTAAAGTTATGTAAAAATGCTCTAAATATGCTTGATTTTTCAACTTTTTTCAATGCAAATAAGTGAAAGAAAAGTTGTTGTAAGGAAATTGATCAGGGGAAGAAAATAATATGCAATAATATCCTTCACAACACAATTTTGATGCAAACTTAGAATGATTACAAGTCAAGACCTAGTGAAAATACACTAAAATATGTCATTTTTCACAACTTTTCAATGCAAAGACCCGATAAAAGAGGTGTTATAAAGAATTTAGGAGGTGCAGCAGATTATAACAGTAATATAAGTCACCTAAAGCCATAAAATCCATCACAACACGCTTGGAGTGCAAATCTAGGTCAAACCCTACGAAAAATATACTCAAAATATGTAAATTTTCAATGCAAGGGCCCAATAAAAAAGTGTTTTAAAGAATTTTAGGGGGTTCATCAGATTATAGAAATACTATCAATCACCTAAAGCCATAAAATTGATCACAACATGCTTGGAGTGCAAATCTAGGTCAAACCCTAGGAAAAATATAGTCAAAGTATGCAATTTATTCACCAAAATTTTCAATGCAAGGGCCCAATAAAAGGTGTTGTACTAAAATTTTAGGAGGGAAGTAGATAATAGCCCTGATAATAGCCAATTAGTGCATAAAAATCCTTTACAACATGCCTATGGTGCAATCTAGAGATTTTGACTACAAACCCTAGCTAATGCAAAACTAGGTTATATGGAAAAATGAACAATTTCAAAGAATTTTTATCAAATTAAGCATGAAAATGTAATCTAATGAATGATGAAATGAAAAATTTCTATATTTTAAATCAGATCTGATGATAATGACAGAAATTATTGAAATTAAATGCCAACTAATCTAAATTACTTGAAATGTAAGCTAAAAAAATGCCAATGTTTTCAAAATTTTCAATTTTTTTTGTAATTTTTTGAATGCAATAAGATGAAAAATGATATGAATGAATGAAATGAATGTAAATATGAATAAAAACACTCATCTAGGTGTAAATTTGAAAAACACAGTTTCACCAAAATGTTTAGTATGAAAAAATGAAGAGGATTTGTTTAGGGTTGATTTTGGTAGTTTGTCT